>BSBM01000293.1:24605000-33940000 GCA_027924585.1 Larix kaempferi | reverse complement strand
CATGAATTTGCAAATTTGTACCTGGTGCCACAAAACCAAGGGCATTAATACAAAGTGACATTTTCAATCTGAATATATTAGTACAAATTCAACATGTATAGTATGAAAGTATGCAAACTTAGATTACCTGTGACTTCACCAATGCAATTTTTTTGCTTTCCTTCAAACTATCTACTTGATATGTTATGTACTGAAAGTTCTGCATTTCTACTGACATCCTCCCAAATTTGTGATCCACGGTTGCGTGGATGTAGCAGCTCAATAATGCAAATCCACTGCAATTGGAACATGTCCCATATAAACATGATATTTTATCATATTTTTGTCCTTCAGGTCTTGGACACATTATGCTCTGTATAAATTCTCTGGATGCATTCGGTGGTTGTAACGATGGGAAATCCTACACAATGTTAGTATGCAAACCACAAAATATATGTCTATATGTATCATAATAGTACTCAAATTCTACATGGTATCTACAACAACATGTATTGCGATCAATGCAAATTCTAACATACCAGGGTTTGCATTTTTCAAAGGACCTTTGGCCCAAGTTCAATTGTGTGTGCTCATTATTGAACCTCTCATAGAGTTATGTTTGTGTCATGTCAAGGAAGTGCTTGACATGGGGTTCACCCCCCCCTAACACATTTTCTCAACTTTAAAACATCTCTTTGATTCAATGACGGTCTAGTGTTATCATGCCAAAACTTTTGCACTAGTTCTTTAACAGCATCAATGAGCTTCATGTCTGAACGAGGTAACCTACCAACAAAGGCCCAACAATGTTTTTGACCTGGGGTCTCAAGTTTTTCTCTAATGGCAGAATACTTTTGAAGAGTCTTTCTATCTACTTTAAAGATTTTACATGTGTGTGATAGTAGGCGACGTTGCCGTGTGCATTTGTCTACAATCAATTCCGACAGTACATGACGGCCGCATTAAAATATTTTGTACAATAAGTTTTTCCAATCAAATTAAATGTAGATTGTAGATTTATGACATCATGATTGTTGGCCTCTGAACTTCTAACTACCTTTATGCCCAAAATTCTCCTAACATGAGCTAGACAATATGATTTTAACAAAGCAAGAAACAATTGACATTTTGCTGCATCGGTTTTGGATTCAAAAAAATCTTTGATTATCTTGCTACAATGGAAATCAATAGTGCGTTTGGGAATCTTACCTTCAAGTCCTGAAAATGAACTTTAATCCACATGAATACGTTTGGGAGTTCTTTGTCGTCCGGTTGATAATTGAGGCAAGGGTGTCGGCAAGGAAGTATGAGTCTCGTCAACTGTTTGTTGTGGCCCTTCGTTCACAAACTGGTCCTACAAGGGAGTGTGTTTGCCATGTGTGTGCTCTTCTTGGGGAGGTTTCTAGTTAAGAACTTGTTCAACATCCATCCCTTCATACTCGACATTAGGCAAAATTTGATTGACTTCAACCACTTTTCATTGTTTGTTGATGGATCTAGGGCACTAACATTTTGATTTCTATGGTTTTGCATGTACAACCTGGCATTTTCTCTTATCTCATGGGCCTTTTTAGGGGGCAGCTGCATCCTTATAGACTTTCATTTATTATTACATTTGTTGCCCATATTCAATGCATTTTTTGGAAAAACAAAAATATCACCCTTGCAAGAATGAACAACAAACAAGATATTAAAACTCGATGTGCATGATTATTAAAGCTCGATGTAGCAATTGATTATGTACAACAACATCTAGTGAGAATGTTTTCATATAATCTTAAAAGCTCATACTCACTTCATTTTCATGGTATGGATGAGGGAAAATAGCCCCAAAAGACTAAGAGTTTTCAATTGTTTAGGTGTTTGTGTGAGTTGTTGTAGTGAAACCATGAGGAATTCAACAAATGTTTGTCTACTAGATGGAGGAATGTGATTATGAAATTTTATTGGTGGTGATGCAAGTAATTTTTTTTTATTATCTTCATGAAAGGTTGAAAGCATTGCTTCGTGCATGTTGTAGTTTTTTTTTGGTAAGATGTGTTTATTGTCTATGTTGAAGATTAAGAAGACTAAAATAGATCTATCATACAATTCATGAGGAAAAACCAAAATAGATGCCATTCAAACAAGTGAATGAAGACTAAAATACATTTAACAAGATAAAATTGTCACCATACCTCAAGGATTATGATTTCTCTTTGCTTCAAATGTAAAATGCTCCTTTGATGTGTCCATTATATGTAAGAAGAGTTCATGTGTGTCCAAGTAGCATGAGAATTCAATCCAAGGAGCCAAATAGAGTCCAACGGCTGTGTATTCACTCAAATGATCCAAATAGAGCCCAAGAGGTGTGTATTCAATCCAAATAGCCAAATAGAGCCCCAAATGTTGTGTATTCTATCCAAATGGTCAAGGAAGCACCAAATGGTGATTGAATTCAACATAAAATGGTGATGTTGTCGGACTTTGCATGAAAAGAGCCAACAAAATGCGATGAAGAAGGAAGAAATTGTGGGAGAAGAGCGCGGGTGTTTTTCTAAATTTCATCTTCAGCAGGGACGCGCACGCGCCAAGGACCGTGTGCGCGCCAGAGGCGCATGCACGCTTCTAGCGCGCGGGCCTCTACTGAATTTTGTATAGTTCGGTGGGTAACATTCACTGCATTAATTACCCAACAAATGTAAATGTGTTCGTTTATCCCTAAAGCCCCCCCCCCCCCATAAAAGCCTTTAGGCCCTATTCTAACCCATAATCCGTAAGTGCATTTAAGTGCTTCTAGGTGTTTAGGGGTGATAATGGAGATGTTGATGAGGAAGGGGGAGATGACAATGAAGATGAGGAGGATGATGCAGATGATGATGATGATGATGATGATGAATATGTCAAGATGATGATGACGATGGTTATGAGGACATGGTGATGATGATGATGAAGATGATGATGATGATGATGGAGATGTTGATGAGGAAGGGGGAGATGACAAGGTGGGATACATGGAGAAATAAAAATTCCTAATTTGAGTTGCTTAGGAAAAATATTAATAATTTGGGAATTATTGACCAACAAAATTGTGCAAGTTAATTCTATTTAATGTTTGTCTAAAAATAAAAAAAATAGTGATTAAGTGTGCATTAAATGGGTGAAAGGAGCACCCAAGGAAGTTGGTTAAAAAGGATAAGGCATGTGGAATTAAGTTCAGAAAATTTAATGGAAATGGTAGAGGAAAAGATAAGATTTTGGACCAATTCCACATTGTAATTAAAGGGGTTCCTTAAAAAGGAGAATTGATGGTCAAAGGAGTTGGAGAGCACACTTGAGTAGTGGTGGATGGTTTTGAATCACCCATGGTATTGGATTTTAGTATTGGTTGATGTTTTTGGGTGTTCCATGGTAGTTTCCACTAATATTGACTAAGTGTCGACAAAATAGTCTTCATTTTCATTGTTCCATAGTATTGGAGCCTAGTATTGGAGATTTATCAAGCGTAAAAGGAGTAGCAAGGCGCACTAGCAAAGGTTGTTGATGAAATTTTATTGTATTGGAGTTTCTTAGGCTTCTCTTTGCTTGGGTGATACTCCCCTTGCATACCAAGAGGGTGATGGGCCCCTCATTTCCAGACTAGTTGTGTATTCCACTATCCATTGAGGAGGAAGGAACTCAGCCTTTCTCATTGATTATATTGCAGATTTCTAATGTACTTTTCATGTTTCATAATTTCCAATAATAATCCAGTTGTTTCATGCTTCAAGTTATATGTGCTATTGCGCAATGCTTCTTAATATCTTTTACAGATTAATGGTTAGCACTTCATGTGATATGGCTACTATACATGGAAACCCTTGATATGTTAGTCAGTAGTATATAGGAATACAACTCAAAATTCTATTCCATTCTGCATTTACTATCTCCTTCTCAACAATCTATCTCACCCCTGCTCAATCATTAGGCGAATTTAACTAGTCTCCATTGTTTTGGCAATATCTTCACTTTTGTAGGTCCAAATCAAGTTCTGTAAGTTGCTACAGGTAGGTGAGACACTCTAGGGACCATCACCGGCATCATATTAGAATTTTTTAGGCTTATGCAGTTTTTGGGTCGATTTGGAAAACACTTGGATGAGTTGTCCTTAATTCCTATTTTTTCTCCTAGTGATCCCAAATTGCAAAATCACTTCTCAAAATATGAACCAAGTGTCTCCTACTACAGTTTGGGAATTATTTGAATACTAGCTACATCCATAGTACACCATAATCCATTGGGTTTCCACATAATTCTTGGGGTTATTTCCTTGTAGCCTTTGGTTTCCAAAGGAGACTTCCCAAGTGTGAAGCACCAAGAAAATGTGCCTCCGTCGATGTAGGTGTCTATATAGGAGTCAATGGAGTCTCTTAATATGTGTACATACCATTCATAACCATCACATCATAAATTAGGAACCTTCCAGTGCCATATGAATCATGTTGGAAAAAGCTAGTCTTGCTAGTCTTCCACCTGTTGTTAAAGATCTGTTTGGTATGACCATTTATGAGTCTTTTTGGGTCTAGAAACCTATCCCATTGCATCAGGAGCTATGTTTCCAATAAGGAACACCTTGTTTTTCATCCAACAAAGGTTTTCATATTCCCAATTTATGACAGTTGTACCGAACTAGTGCAACACATATTAGAGTCACGACCTAGTCTTGAGTTTCATTGTTCCACACTGCCTTAAAGTATATATGAAGTTTGTCTAGGGGTCATTCATGTCAGTATAAGTGTTGAAGGTACCATACTCTACTGCATATCAGAAATTTAAAAGGTTTTGGCATCATTTGGATGAAGGTGAAGACAAGTCATTTTTGGCTTGCAAAAGCTAGAAATTGCACCTAGTTTCGATCTTTATGTTTTGGTTTTGGATTGTGGAGTTAGTGTCTCTGATTTTCAGATTGGGGATACTACACTTATAGGGTGTGTGAAAGCTAATGAGGGTCTCTTTTGACACGTTAGATACAATAGACAACTTAAAAAATAGGCATCCCTCAACGTACATGGATATCTTGAGACACATACACAATGAATCTTGCGATGCATAAAAAAGATGAAATGTAGGAAATTGAATTACGTTTCGGAATATATAATTTTTTTTATTGAAAATATTCTTAACTATCTAAATTTTGATCTTTTTTAACATGCACTTTTTTGGGGACAAATTATAAGGTATATGTTTTTTTGGGTGCATCTTTTGAGTGCCTAAATGATGGAATCAACTTACGAAAACAAGTAGACATGCAAAGAACAACTAGCACTAGTGTAGTGCTATTTTTCCAAAACAAAATAACAATTTTAACTATTATTTTTTTTATTATCTAAGTGATCAATCCTCAGTATGACAAGTATGGGTGCAACCTTTGAAGGTATTAATGCAATGATCATGAAACAATTTTTTATATCAAGTAGAGGTCGGTGTATTTTAGTGCACCATACAATTTTTTTTCAAATTTCTTGAGAAATGAAAAGTTATGGACAAAACACTAATAGTGTGTTTTTTGAGTTAAGGAGTCATGACACAAGAAAAATAAGAAAAAAATATATATTTTTATTCAAAATTACATATTTGGAAACTGCATAAAAAATGTTATCCGGGTCTAAAATTACATAAAAAAATGATGGTGTGTAGCATACTATAATCAACCGTTAAACGCATGCATACTGAAAAAATGGATGTAATGCTCAAATTGCCATGGTTTACCACACTCCATGGCACAAGCATGGTAAATCTGAAGCAAAATTTAAAGAAGACACATATGCACAGAAATGCCATGCCAGCACATGTGGAGGTTCAGGCATAGTGCTAAGAAACATGTATGCCTTTTCTTTAAATTCAATTTTTAATCCTAACAAAACAAAATGTGTACTCGCTTTATCATTACAAAACATGTACGCGATTTGTAATGCTAAAAACACTTGGATTTCATTGTGAATGAATGTGTTTTGGATGCATTGCACTTGGGGACTTGGTGCATTAGACTTGGCTTCGTGATTATAACATTGAAAAGAATTGAATGGCTATGAACATCTTTTGACTTAGATTTGAGTGGCTAGTGATATAGGATGAAAGTCTTTTGACTTGGATGGCTAGGTGTATAGAATGAATAAACATCTTTTGACTTGGTGGAATGGATTGGTGATGATAACACTAAAAAAGTTTGGTGTGTTAGAATTGGCTTGACTTGGTGATGGCAACATTAAAAATATTTGGCACTTTAGACCTGGCTTGGAAATGATAACAATAAAAATATTTGGATGGAAAGGTATATAAAAAACATGAATTGGTGCATTATACTTGGCTTGGTGATGATAACAAATGAGAACATTATAAATATTTGGATGGATAGGTATATAGAATGAACATGCATTTCTTGAATAAAGTGAATATGATTTGGTGCGTTAGTCTTGGATTGATGATGATAACATGAAAAATATTTGGGTGGCTAGGTATATAGAATAACACTAAATATTAGTAAAGGTTAGGGGGAAGGGAGGAGATAGAGAAAGAGAGGACTTGGGGGGGGAGAGAGAAGGGGTTTTGGGTTTGGAGAGGAGTAGGGATATTAGAGAGAAAGGGGGATATAAGTGAGGAGTGGGGGGTGTTGGTGTTAGAGAGAGAGAGAGAGATACATGGGGAGTGGTTAGTGGCAAGGGGAGGGGGATTAGGAGAGATAAAGATAAATGGGGGGGGTTTAATGGTAGGAGGAGTAAGAGAGACATAGAGAGGGTGGTTTAGGGGTAGGGGGAATATGAGAGAGATAGAGGATGGGGGTTGCTAAGGGGTTAGAGGTAGAGAGAGAGGGGGTGCTAAGGGGTTAGAGGTACATATAGAGGGAGGTGTTAGGATATTGGGGGTATGTGTAGAAAGGGAGAAAGAGAGTGAGACAAGGGGTTAGTAAGGGTTAGGGAGAGAGAGATAGAGAGAGAGGGGGGGTTAGTGGTAGGGAGAGGCATAAGGATGTGTCTCTGTGTGTGTTTGTGTGTGTTTGTGTGTGTGTGTGTGTGCTTGTGTGTGTGTGTGTGCACTTGTGTGTGTGTGTGTGTGTGTGTGTGAGAGAGAGAGAGAGAGAGAACCAATGGGGTCTTGGTGTGTTAGGGGCTCAGAGGTAGAGAAAGTGGGGGTGTTAAGGGGTTATAGGTATAGACAGAAGGGGGTTTTATGAGATTGGGGGTAACTGGATCAAGGGAGAAAGAGAGTGAGAGAAAGGGATAGTAATGGTTAGGGAGAGAGAGGGAGAGAGAGGGATATTAATGGTTAGAGAGGGAGAGAGAGAGTTGGGAGGGTTGGAAGTAGTGGGAGGCATAGAAATGTGTGTGTGTGAGAGAGAGAGAAAGAGAGAAAGGAGAGAGAGAGAGAGAGAGAGAGAGAGAACCAATGGGGTAGTGGTTTGTTAGGGGGTTAGGGGAGAGAGGGAGGGGTGGGGGTTTGGTGTAGGTGGAGGAGTAGGGGGTAGAGAGAGAGTGTGTGTGAGAGGGGGTTAGCAATGCTTAGGAGGAGGAGGAGGAGGAAGAGAGGGAGAGGAGGAAGGGGTTAGTGGAAGGGGGTGAGTAGGTGGGTGAGAGAAAGAGAGGGAGAGGTAGATAGAGATAGAGTCATTGGGGAAGGAGGGAAGGGTGCAGGTGATTAGGGGTAGGGGGTGTTAGGGGGTTGGGGGGCTGTTTAAGAGTTGGAGAGTGAATTAGGGGGTTTGGGGGGGGTTGGAGTGTAGGTAAACATAATGCATACATGTTTTGGCTCACAAAAATGAGTACACAATTTGTAATGCTAATACTAATGTGCCATTTGTAACACTACAATTTTATTGTTTTTCATTGATAATGTTAAAAGGAATTCAGAGGTGGTAAGAGGTTAGAGGTAGAGAAAGGGGGGTGGTGTTAAGGGGTTATGGAGATAGAGAGAAAGAGAGGTAAAGGGAGAGACATTGGTGGGTGGTAAGGGGTTAGAGGTAGAGAGAGGGGGGGGTGTTAAAGGGGTTAGAGGTAGAGAGAGGGGGGTGTCTTAAAGGGGTCAAAGGTAGAGAGGGGGAGGTGTTAAAGGGGTTAGAGGTAGAGAGAGGGGGGGTCTTAAGGGATTGGAGGTAGAGAGAGAGAGGGAGAGAGAGAGAGAGAGAGAGAGAGAGAGAGAGAGAGAGAGGTGAAGGGAGAGACATTGGGGGAAGGTAAGGGGTTAGAGGTAGAGAGAGAAGGGGGGTGTTAAGGGGTTAGAGAGAGAGATACATGTGGGGGTATTGAAGGGTTAGAGGTAGAGAGAGGGGGTTTTAATGGGTTAGAGAGAAAGAGAGACGTATAGGGAGAGACATTGGGGGTGGTAAGGGCTTCAACGGGATAACCATTGGGAAAAAAATGTTATAATTTATCTGATTTGATGCACACATTCCAATGAAGAATGGTTGTTGAATTTATCACTGGAAGAGTGAGATAAATCCCTCTAGACAATGCCATCAGAATAGATCCATGAAATGGGATAAGGGTGGGAAAAAAAATTAAAATTCAACCAAAACAATATGTGCATCATTATTATTATTTATAAATGAAAATTGAGAGACATTGTGGGTGGTAAGGGGTTAGAGGTAGAGAGAGAGAAAGAGAGAGAGATTGGGGGGTTGTAAGGGGTTAGAGGTAGAGAGGGGGGGTGTTAATCAGTTAGAGAGAGAGAGAGAGAGAGGTAAAGGGAGATACATTGGGGGTAGTAATGGGTTAGTGGTAGAGAGAGGAGGGTTGTTAATGGGTTAGAGGTAGAAAGAGAGGGGGTGCTAAGGGGTTAGAGAGAGAGAGACAGAGAGAAATTTGGGTGTGGTAGGGGGTTAGAGGTAGAGAGATGGGGTTTTTAATCAATTATAGGTAGAGAGAGATAGATAGAGAGATAGAGAGAGAGAGAGAGAGAGAGAGAGAAAGAGAGAGGTAAAGGGAGATACATTTGGGGGTGGTAAGGGGTTAGAGGTAGAGAGAGGGGGGTTGTTAATTGGTTAGAAGAGTTTAATGGGGGTTGTTAATGTGGTAGTGTTTTGTTAGGGGTTTGGGGGAGAGAGGGAGGAGTGGGGGTTAGGTGTAGGTGGAGGAGTAAGGGGAATATAGAGAGAGTGTGAGAGAGGGGGTTAGGAATGCTTAGGAGGAGGAGGAGGGAGAGAGGGAGAGGAGGAAGGGTTTAGTGAAAGGGGGGTCAGTAGGAGGGTGAGAGAAAGAGAGGGAGGGAGAGAGTGATAGAGTCATGGGGAAAGCGGGGGGAGGGTGTGGCTGATTAGGGGTAGGGGGGTGTTAGGTGGTTGGGGGGATGTTTGGGAGTTCGAGAGGGGGTTTATTAGGGGATTTGGGGGTCTTGGAGTGTAGGTAAACATAACACATACACGTTTTGGCTCACAAAAATGGGTACACAATTTGTAATGCTAATAATAATGTGCTATGCGTAACACTACAATTTCATTGTTTGTCGATGATAACATTAAAAAGAATTTAGGGGTCGTAAGGGGTTAGAGGTAGAGAAGGGGGAGGTGTTAATGTGTTAGATATGGAGAGAGAAAGAGAGGTAAAGGGATATACATTGGTGGGTGGTAAGGGGTTATAGGTAGAGAGAGGGGGGTGTCTTAAAGGGGTTAGAGGTAGAGAGAGGGAGGGTGTTAATCGGTTAGAGAGAGAGAGAGAGAGAGGTAAAGGGAGAGGCATTGGGGGGTAGTAAGGGGTTAGAGGTAGAGAGAGGGGGTTGTTGATGGGTTAGAGGTAGAGAGAGAGGGGGTGCTAAGGGGTTAGAGAGAGAGAGAGAGAAAGAGAGAGAGAGAGAGAGAGAGAAATTGGGGGGTGGTAGGGGGTTAGAGGTAGAGATATATATATATATATAGAGAGAGAGAGAGAGAGAGAAAAGAGAGAGGTAAAGGGAGATACATCAAAGGTTGGTAAGGGGTTAGAGGTAGAGAGAGGGGGGTTGTAAATGGGTTAAAGGTTTTTCATGGGGATTGTTAATGGCTTAGTGGTTTGTTAGGGGGTTGGGGGAGAGAGGGAGGAGTGGGGATTAGGTGTAGGTGGAGGAGTAGGGGACATAGAGAGAGAGTGTGAGAGAGGGGGTTAGCAATGCTTGAGATGAGGAGGAGGGAGAGAGGGAGAGGAGGAAGGGGTTAGTAGGAGGGTCAGAGAAAGAGAAAGGGGGAGAGAGAGATAGAGCTGTGGGGCAAGTGGGGGAGTGTGTTGGTGACTAGGGGTAGGGGGTGTTGGGGGATTGGGGGGGTGTTTGGGAATTGGAGAGGGGGTGGATTAGGGGGTTTTGGGGGGCTTGGATTGTAGGTAAACATAACGCATACACATTTTGGGTTGTTAATGGATTAGAGGTAGAGAAGGAGAGGGGGGTATTAAGTGGTTAGAGAGAGAGAGACATTGGGGGCTAGTAGGGGGTTAGAGGTAGAGAGAAGGGGGTTTTTAATCACTTAGAGAGAGAGAGAGAGAGAGAGTGGTAAAGGGAGATACATTGTGGGGTGGTTAAGGGGTTAGAGGTAGATTCAAAGGGGCGTGTTAGGAGATTGGGGGTAAGTAGAGCATGGAAGAAATAGAGTGAGAGAATGGGTTAGTAAGGGTTCTAGGGATGGGAGGGGGGAGAGAGAGAGAGAGAGAGAGAGAGAGAGAGAGAGAGAGAGAGAGAGGAGGGAGTTATAGGTAGGGAGAGAGTGTGGGTGTTAGGGGGTTAGAGATAGGGGGAGTATGAGAGATATATAGATATAGGGTTGTATTGGAGAGTTTTGATCACCCCCCCACCTCCATCTTTACGAATAGCATCTGGGGCATCTACATATTCCAAATATAGCCAACCCAGGGATTCAAATATAGCCAATATAGGGATTCGAGGGTATAACCATCGAGTAATAGATTTTGTAAATTTTCAGATTTGATGCACACAATCCAATATAAGATGGCTATGAAATTTATCACAAGAAGGGTGGGATTACTCCCTCCAAACAATGCTATCAACACAGATCCACGAAATGGGATAAAGGTGGGAAAACAATTTTAAAATACAACCAAAACAATATGTGTATTATTATTATGAATAAATACAAATTTAGAATGAGAGAGAGTGAAAGAGAATAAGAGAGGGGGTTAGTAAGAGTTACTGGGGGGGGGGGAGAGAGAGAGAGAGAGAGGGAGAGAGAGAGGGGGGGGATTAGGGGTTTGGGGAGGAGTATGGAAGTAAGATAGAAAGAGGGGTATAGGTGAGGAGTGTGTGTGTGTTAGGGTTAGAGAGAGAGAGAGAGGTAAAGTGAGAGATAGAGTGAGAGAGGGGGTTAGCAAGATTTAGGGGGAGTAGGGCAGGGTTAGGGGAGGAGTATGAGGGGGGTGTTAAGGGGGGTAGGAGTAGGGGGTGTTAGTGAGTTGGGGGGTTATTTAGGGATTGCAGGGGTCTGTTAGATGGTTTGGTGGGTCTTTGGGAGTCGGAGAGGGGGGGGTGTAAAGGGGTTTGGGGGTAGGAGTGTAGGTAAAGATAATGTGTACATGTCTTTGTTCATCAAAACATGTACCCATTTTTAAATGCTAAAAGTGTTTTCCTGATATGTAACATTACAATTATCTTCTTTGTTTTGGTGATGATAACATTGAAACGAATTCAGGGGCGGTAAGGGGTTATAGGTAGAGAAAGGAGGGGGGTGGTAAGGGGTTAGAGGTAGAGAAATGGGGGGTGGTAATGGGTTTGAGGTATAGAAAGGGGGATGTTAAGGGGTTAGAGAGAGAGAGAGAGAGAGAGAGAGAGAGAGAGAGAGAGGTGGTAAGGGGTTAGAGGTAGAGAAAAGACAAGTGGTAAGGGGTTCAAGGTCGAGAGAGTGAGGGTGTTAAAGGGGTTGTATGTAGAGAGAGGGGGGGTGTTAAGGGGGCAGAGAGATAGAGAGAAAGTGAGAGATAAGGGAGAGACATTGGCGGGTGGTAAGAGGTTAGAGGTAGAGAGAGAGTGAGGGTGTTAAAGGGTTAGAGAGAGAGAGAGAGAGAGAGAGAGAGATTGGGGAGTGGTAAGGGCTTTAAGGCGATAACCATTGGGAAATAAATGAAGTAATTTTTCAGTTTGATTTCATGCACACTATCCAATGGAAAATGGATGCGGAATTTATCTCTGGAAGGGAGGGATAACTCCCTCCAAAAAATGTTGTTGGAATAGCTCCACAAAATGGGATAAGGGTGGGAAACAAATTTTAAAATACAACCAAAACAATATGTGTATGATTATTATTAATAAATGCAAATTCAAAATCAGAGAGAGTGAGAGATAATGAGAGAGGATCTTAGTAAGAGTTAGGGGGAAGAGAGGGGTGAGAGAGAGAGAGAGAGGTGAAGGGAGAGACATTGGGGGGGGGTAATGGGTTAGAGTTACAGAGAGAGGAGGTGTTATAGAGAGAGAGGAAGGGGGTTATAGGTAGGGAGAGAGGGGGGTTAGGGGGTTACGGGCAGGGGAGTAAGAGAGATGTGTATAGAGAGAGGGTTGTATTGGAGATTTTTTATCACTCCCTACTTCCATTTTCACCAGTAGTGTCTGGTGCATCTATGGATTCCAAATATGTCTAACCTAAGACTTCAAATATCGCCAATCTAGGGCTTCAAGGGGATAACCATCGGATAATATAAATGTTGTAATTTTTATGATTTGATGCACACAATCCAATAAAAAATGGATACAAAATTTATGACCGGAAGGATGGGATAATTCCCTCCAAGCAATATCATTGGCATAGATCCACAAAATAGGATAAGGGTTGGAAACAAATTTTAAAATACAACCAAAACAATATGTGTATTATTATTATTATTATTATTAAATGAAAATTAATAATGAGAGAGAATGAGAGAGAATGAGAGGGGGTTAGTAATAGTATGTAATGGTTAGGGAGAGGGATAGAGGATGGGTTTAGTTGTAGGGGGAGGCATACATATGTGTGTGAGAGAGAGAGATAGGTTGATATAGAGAACCAATAGGGCAGTGATGTTTTAGGGGGTTGGGGGAGAGAAAGGGGGGTGAGGCATTGGGGAGAGACAATGGAGGGTGTTAGGATATTGGGGTTAAGTGGAGCAAGGGGGAAAGAGAGTGAGAGCACATGTTAGTAAGGGTTAGGGAGAGATATATATAGAGAGAGAGAGAGGAGGAGGAGGAGGGGGGGTTAGTGGTATGGGGATGAATAGGGATGTGTGTGCATGTGTGGGAGTGAGAGAGACTGAGAGAGGGGGTTAGTAGGAGTTAGGGGGAGGATTGGGGGGAGAGAGAGAGAGAGAGAGAGAGATGTGGTTAGGGGTTTGAGGAGGAGTAGGGAAATTAGAGAGAAAGGGGGGTACAGGTGAGGAGTGTAGGTGAAGTAGGGGAGTGAGAGAGAGTGGGAGAGACGTTTAGGGGGAATATGGGAGAGAGAGGGAGAGGGGGGGAGGCGGGTGTTAGGGGATTGTAGAGGGGGCGTTAGGGTGTTGAAGAGGGTGTGTTAGTGGGTTGTGGGGGGTGTTAAGGGGGTGGGGGTGTTAGGGATTTGGAGAGGGGATTCATTAGACTATTTGGGGGGTGGGGGTAGGAGTTAGGGGGTTCGGTTTTATTAGTATTAAAAATTTAGTGAGTCCATTAGCCATGGAAAAACCATACTAAATGTTTCTAAATGTTATGAGAGCATAATGCGTACTCATTTTAGTTGAACAAAACGTGTACACATTTTGCTCAACTAAAATGAGTATACATTTTCTGTATGTATAAAAAACATTTATGCATACCCGAGAGACACTCTAACAGGTTCTAAGTAGCAAGAAGAATATCCTCGCATAATTTACTCTTTGTCACACTTCATTCACCATCTCCATTACATGAAGACATAAATTGATCATTATATTCACCATATCCATTACAAGTGGATAAGAATTGCTTGGAGCACCAAATACATTGGAGAAGGTTTAATAATCCGATAGAAAAACACCATAAAATATCTCCAATTCTACACCATTAATTTTCTAACAATTGAGGAGCACCAAAGGAAATATTTCATTGATCATTGTGGTGGAGTATAGACACAATTGAGCAAGAAAAATACCTAGCTTGGAGAATCTCCAATTGAGGATCACCATAGACCATCTCCACGATTTATTTTTTTATAATTGAGGAGAATCAAAGTAAATATCTCATTGATCATTTTGGTGGAGTATATTGATAGCCCAAGCATAGCCCAAAGTTTCACAAACTTAGATTTTGGTAAACGATTCATAAATATATCAGTAACCCGATCAATTGTCCTGCAATAAACAAGTGAGACTGCATTTTCTTGTACCATCTATCTCAAATAATGAAAATTAATTTCAACATGCTTCATTTTTCTATGAGGAACAAGGTTATTAGAAACCTGTATTGTACCCCGATTATCATAGTGAATAATAGTCATGGCCTAAATAGGAAATCCAATCTCTTGCAAAAGTTGATAGATCCAAACTACCTTTGTACCTGCATTGACAACTCCATGATATTCATCTTTTGTAGTCGAAAAAGGGACTACCTTATAGTTATTGCACAACCATACCAAGGGTATAAAACTTAGTCAAAACGCATAGCCAGATGTGGAATTTTATTCATCAATGTATCCTCCCCAATCGAAATTAGTAAACCCATCCGGTGGTTTTCTACTATGACAATACTTAATGACACAATGATAAGTTCCTTTGATATAGAGAAAGATTCTCTTTGTAGATTTCTAGTGGATTTCTTGAGGATCATGTATTAATTGGGAGACCAAACTAACAATAAAGGAGAGATTTATTCGATTGTGAGTTAAGTAAATCAAGATAATGACCAAATTTCAATAAAGAGTGGCATTGAATTGTGGAGTCATGGTCTTTTGAAAAAATTGTGCCTCACTGATAAGGTGTAGCATAAGACTTACAGTTGTCCATATTGAATAATTTCAAAATATCAAAGAATACTTTGGTTGAGAAAGAAATATACCATCATCCATTTGAAAATTTTGAATCTCCGGAAAGAAATGCGACAGACCAAGATCAGTCACTTCAAAGGTATCCGCAAGTTGTTTCTTTAAACCCAAAATTAGATCGACATTATTTCTAGTGATGATTAAATCATAAAAATACAATTCCACAATCAAATTTTCATCATGAACATGTAATACATAAATATTGTAATTAGAATCACAATGTTTGAAGACAAGATTGACAAAGAAATGATCAATCTTCTCATACCAAGCACAAGGTGCTTGTTTCAAACCATACAACAACTTTTTGAGTCAACAAACAAGACCAAAATATTTCACAAAACAAGGAGATTGTTCCATATAAATGTTTTTAGACAAATCACCATGAAGAAAGGCACTTTTAACATTCATTTGATGAAGTTCCCATCCAAAACGAGCAGCAAGGGAAATGACCGATTAAACATAGTTTATATTTGCAACAGGGGCAATGGTTCTAATGTAGTTGATTCCTTCTTGATCATGACAGAATCCCTTGGTGACCAAATGATCCTTGTGGTTTTCAATAGCACCATTAGAAGTAAAATTGATCTTATAGACACATTGACACTTCACAACATTGTTTCCTTGCAATCTAGGAACAATTTTTTAGGTTTGATTCTTCTTCAAAGAATCGATTTCATTGTTCATAGCATATTCCCATTTAGGTGCTCCTTGAGAATCAACATAAGTGTTAGTACCACATTATTAAAGAACATGTTCCATTAGTGAAACACTGTCATGTTGTTTCTAACTATGGGTCTTCTGACCAATTTTAGCATCTCGAGCATCTAATCTAGCAGCTTCAATATTTTTAGCAACCAACAAAGGTAGACAAGTCAGTGGTGATTCATGTCAATGATGGTCATTCGAATGATTCGATGTATTGATTCGAACCGTTATACCAAAACCCTGAGGTGTTAGTGAAGTCCATCCACTAGGATCTTAACATCCCACCACGCTCTGTATGGTGGTGTACCCTTTGAGCTGTACGAGCCCCGATTGAACACTACAATGCCAATGTTGCCACCCACTCTGTGACTCGAACCTAGGTGAAGGCTCTAATACCAAATGATATGAACCGTTACACCAAAACCCTGAGGTGTTAGTGAAGGTCGCCCACTAGGATCTTAACATGTATCAATGTCTTCAATCAAGGTAGACCAACTACTAGTCGACTCATAAGTAGAATTCATCGGTCTGGTAAAAAGTACATAGAAAGGTACAATTTATCCAAATTCTTCAATAATATCGAACAAATCATTGTGCAATAGACCACAGGAGGAATTAAACAACTTATTACTTGAGAAATTCTCATTAAAGATCACATTTCTACTCAAAATTATATGTTGTTTGATAGGGTCAAATAGTCGATAGGATTTTGATTCATCAGAATATCCCATCATGATCAAAGTGAATCTCCCTTGTATGAAAGTGAATCTCCCTTGAAATGTAGGTTTTGATGACCCCAATAGCCTCATCCTTCTTTATATTATTGATAAACTTAGCATCGACATCCATTAGATATGCAATAGTGACCTTATTCTATTACAACAGTCCCTTCATTTTCAACAAAGTATTCATATCCGGAGGCCACATTGCATAATTGTGTCCATTTAGAACAACAGGTTCTATACTGGAAGTCATCCTTCTATTCAAACAAATCTGATTCAAGTTCAAGAAGAGGTATCAATTTACAAATCTTCAACTCGGATTCAATCAACCCTAGATCTAACTCAACATGATTCACAGACAACAAGGATCCTAGGTCAAAACCAATAGCTCTGATGTGATGTTGGGAAACCTCTTCATATGAACTATATAACAAACAAGAGAATAATAGAAGGGAACAATATTCCAAAAAGAGAGGTGATGTCTAAAGACACCAATACAACACTTAAGCATGGATCATTGTGATCTGAACATCACAATGCACACTTGATCACACAAATGACATACTCAACACAACCCATAGGGTAATTCTTTTATAGTATACATATCTAACCAAATTCATTGAAGTGAGGAGCATCTGGTCCACAAATAGGGGTTGTTAGTTCTAATGATTTCCATAAAATTTGTAATGTCCCATAGTTTAGTTGGTTGTTGTAGTCAATTCGTCGATGGCCTCATCGACCATTTAGTCAACTGTTTAATCGACTACTCATTCAAGCCTCCAGTCAACTTCTCTGTTAGTTGGATTTTATCTATCAATTGAATGTATTCAAAAGATCCAAGGTTTGATGAGCCTGCATAACATTAGGTTCCAACAGAAACCATATTCAAGAACCTCATCGATAAATTTGGAGAGATGATTCAAATTTAGCTAAATATTTGGGAATGGAAGTTAAAACCCTCTCTCATACAAAAATCCATGACTTGAAGAAGAAAATTTGTAGACTCGAGGAAATTAATACACATATGGAAAATGAGGCTTCCCATATGAAAGCCTATAGTAATGAGCTTCTTGAACAAGATTCTCTTCTTCAAGAAGAAAATAATATGTTATTTAATGAATATCAAATTTTGAAAGAAGAATATGAGTCTTTGTTGTTACAATTGAGTGAGAAATATGAATCCATTCATGGATTACAAGATTGCAATCAAAACCTTTAGTTAGAAGTCAATCAACTACAAAACGATGTGAATATGAGTGTTCATGTTGAGCTTCTTGACTCAACAATTACTTATTCTACATTTTATGTCCTTGCTTTTTGCATAGTTGTTTGTAGGAAAGATGACATTGATATTTGTACACCTCACCATCCCTTGTTGGCTACTAATGATACTATTTCTCCTAGTTTTGAGAAACACACCATGGGTATTAGATCTTGACTATTAAGCAAGATGGGATATATCATAGGATGAGTTGGGAAGAATGGAATATAGGGTATTTCTGTCCCAACTGCCCCTGAGTTGAATCCACCTAGTACAAGTTTTGGTTATGATGTTGCTACCCCACTACCTACACCTATCCATTTTGACACCGAGAAAGCTTCATTTGTTACAGGAGGAGTTAAAGAGTTTCTAGAAGTGAAACCCATGTTTTCCTCTATTGATAAAATTGATGAATTGATTGTTCCTAACTTGCAAATAATTGAAAATCTTGTTGCAGATGACATTGATGTTAATGTGCAAGATTTTTCTACCCTAGTAAGTGAACTAGAGCTTCAGCATGCAAATTTTATTTAGTAAAAATATAAATCATTTCCCTATCTCCATCCTCATCATAATAATTGAAGGATTTTCCCCAAAAATCAATATTCCTCAAAAGATGTCAGTTATGCTTTTAGAACTTTGCAGAAAATACTTGAAAGAAAGAACTTTGGACTAATACTAACTACCAATATTGACTACAGTTGTATTTATTAATGGTCATGGAATAATTTGAATCAATTTTTTACGACTTATTATAGATTTATTTCATTGACTGTACACAATACATTGATCTTCTTTCCTACCGTTGATCCATTAGAGTGGTGAACTGAGGATCAACCAAAAATATCATCCAATTGAGTTTTGACTGTAAATAAGATCGACCAAGTAATTTTGACTACATTTTGACATTTTCTTTTTGTGTAAATTTATATTAGTATTTGACTATTGTATCCCTCAATTGTGTTTGGGGTGGGGTTGATGAATATAAACCCAACCTAAGTCATCGGTCGATTATTGAGGTTGAATTAGTTATTTATTGGGTTGTTTTGAGGTTGATTTCCTCACTATTGATGGAAAAACATTGTATTGATGCTACCAAATAATCCTATGTGTCTTATTTGTCTATTCAAATGATCGATTGGGACTGTTTCAACAACAAATTTTTGGAAAATCCTTTGGAAATATTTTCCTTTGTTTTTGCATGTGCTCTTGATTATTAGCACAGTGCACAAGTTATTGTATTGATTTATAAGTAGATTGAACCAAGGAAATTATTGGTGATAATCATTTAGACTTTTTTGTTGAATTATTAATGTACCTAAGTCTGATTAGACTAATGCCAATACTTGTGCTTAAGTGCTTGTTTATTGTATCATGGCTATTATCAAATTGAAGGTGGTCGTGTTTTTAGAATTATTCTAGGAGTATTATTGTAGCTAATTTTGATTAGTTTTATGGTGACGGTTCTTTATATTTTATTTTAAAATGTTATGTTACTCTAATTTATAAGCATTTGCAGTTCAAAACAAATTAAGGGGGTATTTTATCTAATTTATTTTTCCTCCAAGCTAATTTTATAGGTGGGGGTTGTTGGAACCATAGAATCTTGGTAAACCTCACCTTGTTGGCTTATGGAAGTTGACTGTTTGAGGGATTCGATTGATCGACTACTATTGGATCCAACTACATTATGGGAGTCGACCATTGTGGGAGCCAACATATACATGTGGACACAACTGTCATATGGAGCTACTAGTTCCATATTCTATGTAGTAAATATGGGGTGTAGACCGATACATTGAGTTTTTGGTTACAAACCTAAGCCTATTTATAAATTATCTCTTGGATGATTATATCACGAAATGATATCAAGCTATTAATTGTTCTAGATTGAGTACAAATGGTGTCTGTCGAGACCAACTTTCTTTTGGAATATTTATTCTCCAATTCTATTATTTTATGCCTATCTCAACAGTTGACTCATGTCAACCCCTCGATGTTGAATCATGTGTTAGTGGATAGAAGGATGTAATCTACTTGGAAAAGAACCAAAACATGATATATGTAAAGGAAAACTCTCCTTGACCACGTCAAAAGAAATAGATCAACTAATATTGTATGGATACCTATATCATTAGTGCCCAAGGTTCCCAAGATCCTCACCCTGATCGTTGTTATTTCCCTCATCATCGATAATTGGAGTTCATTGGTATCAACCACCTCATTAAATTTGGTCCTAGGTCTAGTACCATACCTGACAATTAGTTGGTCAGAGGCCTTCACTCCCCCAAGCAAGGGTGAATCTCACTTATGACCCCCCTAATGGGGATAATAGTCAAAAATAGATGATGCTTATAGTTAACTCTAGATGACATCCCTACACATCAAAATAGCCCTCATCAAGGTATCACATCTCAATAATATCCCCTAACACAACCTCATTGGAGTGTATCTAGGAGCACTCGAATTAATTCAAAAGCCCATATTTAGCCAGGTATGCATGCACTATAGAATTTGAGACCACCTATTGGTGGAGTTCCTCATAGACTATCTTCCACCAAAAATCAACATCTCTCGAAAATTCCATCCCTAGCATAAAAAAAATTGTATTAGTATTGTGGGTTTCCATTAAACTATTGTACTATTTGCATGCTTTTGCCATGTGTATATACCATTGAGGTTGTCGCACCATTTCGTAGAAAACCTTGTGAAGTGTTTCCATAACATATACATGCACCTATTTGAATGAATCTCTCTTGCAAATATTTCAACAACATCTCAAAATATCTCACGCAAATATCTCAAGAACATATCAAAATCACGCATGTGTAGCTTTTAAACACATGCCATAGACATGTAACAAGACCAATGCAGATTATCCAAAAACTATGCGTGGAATATCTATGTGTACATTTCAAATTCCATCATTCTATTTTCATGACTTTGGTATGTGTAGTGCGAACAACTCATTGCATTAAGAGTACCAAGGTGCTCTATAGCTTACTATGGGGGAGATGTTGTAACGTTACTAACATTATGTAATGTTACCAAAAGTAAAAAGTAATTAAAAAAATTCATGTTGGCTCATAGGTTACCAAAAATAAAATAAAAAAGTAATTAAAAAAATCATGTTAACTCATAATTTACCAAAGATAAAAAGTAACTAAAAAATTTCATATTAACTCATAAGTTCCCAAAGATTAAAAAAAAAAAAATTAAAAATATTCATGCCCACTCATAAAATAAAAAATAAAAACATAGATCCATCTTAAACCTAGATCTATCAAGCATAGTGAGGGATCAAATTTCTTGAGGTGTAAATTTTTCTTGATGTAAACAATTTAAGATAAAAAAATTTACACCTTAAGAAATTGGATCACTTTCATTGCTTGATAGATTCGAGATGGATCTATGTTGGTGTATCCAATTCATGGAGGTCCCACATCATACCACAATTGTTAATAGAATAGTCACAGGGGTATAACGATTGTTCCCTCGCCAAAAATGCCACCTGATGGAAAAACATGATTCTATATCGTTCATACATGCCTCCAAACTAAAAAAGGAGGGGGAAATAGAGTACAACAAAAAATATCTTACTTGGAAATTATGAAATTAAATTCCACTAATTGGTTTGTACAAAGAAAGCTCCATAGATTTAAAATAAACAAAATCTTGAAACTCAAAAGGTAGAAATGATTTTCAATTTGTGGTCCCTGACCTATTTATAGGGATTAACCCTAATCTTGAGGTGGCATGCACAAGACCTTAGGAGATCTATTTTTAGCATCATTTGGATCTTTTTGTTCCTTATTTTGTTCCCTTTCATGTGGTAAGTCATATTTTTGTCTTCAAAAGCATCACTTGGAGGCTATTTTCCCCACTAGAATCTTCTAGAAGGTATGAGATCTCACCAAATCAATTTTTACATTGTTGGATTTGTTTTCATTAGCATATTTGCACAATGAGTTTCATTTGTTGTCTGCAGTGGTTTTATGAAGAACCATTTTATTCCACCAATTCCATTTAAGGATTATCATTACCCCTATAAGTATACTTCTTAAAAATAGCATTTAAAGATCATACTCTCGGATATATATTGCATTGGTCATCAGTGCATCCCCTCTATATGTAACTCTAGATCCACTCCCACAACTCGACAAGTAATGTCACCCAATACAAATGCATTCAGTTGTTTTCGATATATATAATTCCACCTTCAAGGGTTTCCTTGAATTAATTACACCATTGCATGATGATACCCATGTTTCATTTTCCTCTTAGTATCAGAAATTTGTCTAGTATGCATTCCATGGAAAAAAGATTATACATTCTTCTCATCATTATGTAGACTCATACACCTAGACTCCTGAGTGATTCACATTCTTTATGTTTTATTGTCCTAATTCTTCATCACATTGTAGTAGAACATTGTCTCATTCATGACCGATATACCATCTATGTTTGTCACCATCATTCTCATCCTACAGAGACCTACCCTTTTGTGCTTCCATCTACTAGTACTTTTTCCATACATGAAGAGCAAAGTTTTTTGGTTTCATTTTTTGGATTATGTGTTCTTATTTGTAATATCCAAATCATTTTATTCTTTCATAGAATAACAATACAAAACATCCATAAATATTCAAAAAAAACAAGGGAAACATCAATACTTATTGTATTTCATCGTCCAACATCATGGAAATACTCCTTGTTTCTCTTGGAAAATCTATAGTAAGTCACCCAGGTATACATTGATTCTAGCTGTCTACAACATATCTTGCATACCAATATATATCACTATGATTCCCTAATTTTTCCTTTACCATCTATTAAATCTCATCATTTTGAGTCATGGCCCTATTCATATCCTCAATTTGTCAATATTCACAAGGTACTCAATTCATGTTCTATATAAGTATTTACTATACCATTTTGATAACTCAACAACTAATCATGGTATGTCATACCAATCATAATTGTCTCCCACATCAACCATAATTTATACTTTTCCGAAATAATTCTTGAGTCACATGATCATTGGTCAAAGCTCAAGTGTGTCCTTGTAAAAGTCATATTCTATTACATTTGGTTACTTTTTTATTCCAATGATTTTGAGGGGCCCTTACACCCCTAATTCTTGCACTCTCACTCCCATTTGAAATTAACTCATTTTATTCTTGGAGTGCATAGAGATGTTTCATGTACCTTAGTTCCCATTCCCAATAGTAATGGTTGACCCTAAATCGAACAAAGAGAGTCACCATTACTCCATGTTTTGGTAGGATCTATGATGTTATACATCAAATAATTATCACATCAAGGAGATTCATCAAGCAGGAGCCACCCCTCAGACAACTCCCTATAGTTCATGCCCCCTTAGGTGTCCATGGTCCCACATAGATTTTCATTTAGCAACATTTTTTCCTTGATAGTTGAAGCTCTCTTCATATAGGTGGTTCGCAATGTTTATATATGTCCCCAAGTGTCCATTTCTTCTATTGTAATTTACTTTAACAACTTCACAAGAAGGGGTTGAATATTTATGCCATTTGAATAAGAGACCACCATCAATATATTTATGATTTGTTTTTTAGGTGGTTTTCATCACTCCTCCATGGGTACTCTCTCTTTCTCTCAATCCCCTCCCCCTATCCCATAACCCACTCTCTCTCTCTCTATCTCTCCTAATCCCCCTCCCCCTACCACTTACCACCCCCCATATCTCTTTCTATCTCTCTCTCTCTCTCTCTTCCCCCACCCTATACCCCCCTTCTCTCTAACTACCCCAATTCTCCCTAAACCCCTACCCCCCACCTAAATATCTATCTCTTTATCTCCCCAAATGATGTCCTCCCCCTACCCCTAATCACCCACATCATCCCCCCCCACCCCCCATCTCTCTCTCTCTCTCTCTCTCTCTCTCTCTCTCTCAGCCCTAACACCCTCTCTCTCTCCCCCACCCCCCTAACACCCTCTCTCTCTCTCTCTCTCTCTCTCTCTCACACACACACACACACATACTCCTTCCCCTACCACTAACCCCCCTCTTCTCTCTCTTTCTCTCTAACCCTTATAAACCCACTCTCTCTCTCTCCCTACTGCACCTACCCAAAACAACCAACCCTCCTCCCAACTCCCTAACACCCCCCCTTCACTCTCTACCCCTAACCCCCCCTCTTTCTCCTACTCCCCAACCCCTAACCCCCCCCCCTCTATCTTTAACCCCCCCTCTTTCTCCTACTCCCCAACCCCTAACCCCCCCCCTCTATCTTTGTCTCTGTTAACCACCCCCTATCTTCCCTCTCTCTCTCTCTCTCCTACTCCCCTACCCCTAACCCCCCCCTCTATCTTTGTCTCTTTTAACCACCCCCACGTCATCTCTCTCACACACACACACACACACCTACTCCTCCCCCTACCACTAACCCCCCTCTTCTCTATATTTCTCTCTAACCCTTACTAACCCCCTCTCTAAATCTCTTGCTCCCTTACTCCACCTACCCCAACCCTCTCTCTCCCCCCCCTTTAAAAATAACATCTAGTTCCTTATATTTAACACTATTTATGATTGTTTATTTGCTCAATTTTTAGAAAATCTAAATATCACATATTGAGATTATCTTCTCTTCTCTCAAAATCAATTGATGTATTTTATGGTTTTGGTTATAGGCTTTATAGGTTCTTTTTCCTGCTTACATTTCAGAATCAATAAGTTTCAGCAAAGAAATTATTAGTACATGTTTAGTCACCACTTCACTTCATTCATGTAAGAAATTTTTTAATTGTGCAAAATGAAGTCAATATATTAATATATTGTAGGTATCCAAAGTATGTAGAGTATGTAGAGTATGCAGGTTTATAGGTATTAGAAGTATAAAAATAGATATTTAGTAAAAATATGGTTTTTTAATTGAAAAGGCATATTAAGAGATCTCAACAAAAAGATTTTGATAAATATATAGTAGAATTAAGAGTATTCTTTAATATCCATAAAAGCAAGTGCTCAGTCATACGACAATTTAAGAGGTGAGCCGAGTCTTACTCTTAAACATATAGTGTAGTGAGCATCCACCTTCTATTGTTTTAGGCCCTAGTAGCCATTCTTACAAATCTGGATTAGATCGGAGCATCAATTGACCTGAACTTTTCTTTTCTGTCTTATTTGGAAAAGTTTCAAAAGGATGCAACGCCCGCGGGCCGGACTGTAAGGTAGACAGTAGAAGCGTCCCCACTACGTCCAATTTCAATAGATTAGGGACAGGCGATGACGGTTGGATTGCTAAGTCTCTCGCTCGTGCCAAGTATGTGCTGTGATCTCTATCTCTACTATTCTTCATCCCGCCTTCACCTCGTGTTCAGAAGTAGAAAACAATGTGTGAATACAAGGAAGTGGATGGTCTCCTTGTCTTGTTGTGTGGAAGTGGTCCATAGACGGGCCTCTATACATACTACTAAGTGGAAGCACATAACAACTGTCCTCCATTAATGGTCTGCCAATCAATTCTCTTTTTCTTTTGATTTACAAATTTCCTCCTTCATCGGTTCTTCCTTCCGTGAAGGAGTCCAACTGGTTTCCCTTTCTCTCAATTCTGAATAATATGTGGAGTGGTTAGATGTTTCTTCCCACTGTCTTCGTTTGGTTTGGTGTGGGATAAAGACGTTTCGCCTTCTATATTTGAAAATATGTGCATGGCACGTGTTGAGCAAGGAGAGAAACAGACCCAACGTATTGATATCACAAAGAACCAAGACGAAAGCGGAGTTGTTGGGCGTGCGCAAATGAATTATGATCTGAACGTAGAATTTTGTACTTGATCGCCGGGAAGAGAGATATCAAATGGCAATCAACCATTGCTGAAGACTAAAGTTTGCCCTTAGCTCCGGGTTGATCGTTATTTTAAGAATGAGATGGCCAAATTAAGGAGCATTGTTGTTGATGAGATGATAGTTAATGTCTATTTAAATCAAGTTTGGAGAGAAGTTTTAATAAATTACAATAATTTTGGTGAATAGGAAGTTGGTAACAATAAAAAATTTAATATTGAAATAAGCAAACTAATTTAAGAGGAAATATTTTTCATCTTCATCACTTACCGCACAAAAATACCAAATCTTTTCAACCTACAAAATTTTTGAAAAGATCCAACACTTTCCACTTTTTAAACTTCACTTTGTCCAGAATTGATAGAACTTTAAATATCATCTAAATTTAAATTTAGATCACAGCGTATAGATGGTATGAAATCAATGGTAAATCTACTACGATAAATAAAGTTGAATTTTAAAGTCTGATTTCATGGATCACTTTGTTATTGGTTACTTAAATGCTTCATAATGTTAAGGCAAATTTATATTCAATATTATAATGTTTATTTCCTAAAAAAATTATTAGTTTGATAGTAAAGAGGAAAAACAAAAAGTTACATAAGGGGACTGAATAAATTTTTCGTTGCAAAACTATTATTGAATAAATTTTTCGTTGCAGAATTATTAAAGATACACGACGAGAGGACCTAAGGAATATTAACTCGCCTCTCTTCTCAAGAATGACAGCCATTTCCATCAATGCTCTCTGCAGGGTTAAAACGTGTAGAATGGGCTCTTCACGGTTCAGCGTCGACACTCGTGATTTTTCCATCTCTTTGGCTCCAACTTGCTTCCATTCTGTTGATTTCCCTACGCTCCTGGTTCACGACGTTCTCTTTCGACCCACTTTCATGACGAGGCCAAGAGGCACTCCTCACCGAGGTGGTAACAGAAGAGGTGCTTGGTGTCAACCCATAAACATCACTAACTGGTCAGTGATGGATGGTTATGTAGAGAGTGTCTCGGCCTCCACCCGCAGCCTCATCGATGGTTGGGAAGCTTGTAGAGTTACAACCATTCTAGCTTCAGGGAGGCATGGTGGTACCATCAACCACTACTGGTTAATTAAAACATGCTTAGCACTCTGGTGGAGGAAGTAGCGACCAATTGGATGGCCAACACTAGGGGTTATGGATATGCATATGACTTGGGAAAACTTTTCCCTTAGTCGCAGTAATGAGATGGAAACCCTACGGAAAGCCGCTGAGAATGACGCTCTGCAGGGTGATGGTTTGAAAGGTCTGGACATTCGGCGAGGTGATGGTTCGATAGGCGTGGATGCCCATGTCACGGATAATACAGCACATCCTTCTACATCGATGGCCAACCTTGACCCGAATCAGAAAGGTGCAAACGTGACTCCTCCCGATGGCACTACGAGGCCCTCTTCCCCTATTATCCCCTCCCCCGGGTCGGTGGAAGACTTCTATGGGAGCTTCCCCATCATTGAAGAAGATCTAGACGAGCTGCATGTCGAAGCAAATCCCTAGATGGGCTCCATTGGCACTGGGTTACTTCTGTAACATCTATTTTTTTTGCTTTCATCTTTTTTACAGTCTGCTTTTCAGAACTCTCAGCATCAGTTTCATGTTTTTTTAGTAAGACCCAGCTTCAATTCTCAGCAGACCATCCCGATGAGATCTTATTTTTGTATAATGCTAGCTCTTACAGTATTTTTGAAAGACTGGGATGGTGGCTTCACTACTTGAGGCCTCCCGAGCCGGCGCTAAATCTTCCTGATACATATGTAATTTCGGCCATGTTCTTCGGCTCTTTTATTTAATTTTACCTCAGCAACTTTACAAAAAAAAACCATACTTATATATAAAATGTAATTAAAATATTATTTTGATATTTAACACAATGATTAATTTAAAATTTTATGATAAACTAAAAGTTAGTTTTATATATATATATGAATAAAAAATAAAATAAATTCTACAAACATAAAATCATACTATAATATATAATCTCATGCTATATAACACGATTTCAATGTAGAATTGTGTACTTACTCAGCACAAAGAATTTTGAGATATTTAATAGCGTCAATGATTAGAAAAATATGCTTATAAGTATATCCTATCCTCATAGAATCTAGTCTCTTCCTATTTGAGAGCACGACTATGACTAGATACCTAATGTACAAAAACAAGATAAACAACATGGGAGAGAGGAGACTTCTTAAGATTGCTTCATACTCTAGTCAAAACTACATGCTATTTAAGCAAGGTTGGCATAAAGATGCCAAATCTTGGCTAAACTATTGGGGAGTAGAGGAAGAGGTCACTCTACAAAATAGCAATAATATTCAAAGTATTAGTACATCTAAATTTAAGGAAAAGTGCAATAAAGAGTTAGAGGATAAGAAAAAACTAAGATATTATAAGGAAGTGATCAACCCTAATCTAGAATATCAAAAGCATCTCTCTATTTTAACTAGCCTAAAGCATAAAATCAACATTGCTAAAATAAGAACAAACTCTCCTGAGGTCCATAAATCAACATTATTAAAATACGAACAAAATCACATCAGCTCCATAGTGAAATAGGGTGTTGGACAATTCCTAAAACCTTTCAGGATCAAATAATCTATCATCTTTGTGACACAAAGAGGGTTGAATACCAAAATCACTTTCTCATAGAATGTCCTGCATAAACCCACATTAAAATGCAATTTCAAATCATTTGCTATAATGTTGACCTTCCTAACCTTTTAACTCATCATAACTATGATGATTTCATAATGCTTTTCTTAAAGTTTGTTTAATATAGAAATAAAATTTTAAAGAAAATCAAATAATTCTTTTTTTTTAAAGGTTCGATCATCATCATAAAATTATAGTTCTCACAACAAAAGAATAAAAACAATATACAAACACAATGAGAAAAAAGAAATTATAATCTATTCGCATGTTTAAAGTAGCCCAAATTAATTACAAACCTAATTGATAAAATAGTATGCATTGACATCCTTTTGTGAGATTTAATTTTTAACAAACAATATATAAATTAAGAATAACTTATTTATATATATATATGAAATCAAATCAAATCACTAGTATCTTTTTTATAGTCTTAATTTCCACTTACAAACAATGTAAAAATGATCAATAAGTCTTTATTTTCTATATAATATAATATTTTTAAGTAATAATTATTTTAATTTCTAACCACAAATAATAATTTACTTTCCAACCTTTAACATTTAACTAGCCTGACCTACGGCATTTAAGAAGTGGATTTGTGAGGGGTTAGTGATTTATAAAATGAATTATGATGAAGTTGTAAAAGAAGTAGTTTATTTATTTTATTTTATCATGGGTTTTGGTTGAGTAATTTAAGATAACCGTCTTAAAATTTAAGATTTTTTAATTTTATTTAAAAAATAAAACAAACTCTTACTTAATTTTAATCATTTATATTAATTAATTTTATAAAATAAATATATTTTAATATATATAAAAAATAACAATTATTTATTAATATTTGTTTGTATATCTATTCAAACTAGAGATCAAATCCCTTAAAAAAATTTAAAAAATAAAAAAAATTAACAATAACTTATTTATCAAAATTCAATTTTACTCATAAATACACAAATACAAATCTTAATTGACAATCCTGATTAAAAATAGTCTTGGTTTTCTAGTGTTAACCTAACACCATACATAGATTTAAACCTCTATCACAATCCTACCACTAATGCCTCCCAATGGTGATGTTTACGTCACACCTTCAATTTGTAACTTATGGAACAAACTTAACATGAAAAAACAAAAACCCTAATCGTCTTTCAACTTTATAAAGTGCATCTCTATTGAGATATGAGATCATCGTTATCATTATACACGAATCTCACATCGATTAGAACCATTTTCATAAATGTTATTGATCATACTAGCCAATGAATTAGACTACATTGGTGAGAGTGATAGCCGAGTGACTAAATGCATCTAAATGATCATTAATTAATAAATATATAAAGGTATGTATAGTCTATAGAGGTGTCATATATTTAAATGTATATTACTATTTATTAAATATTTTGTAATAATTAGTATTTATTTATATTCCATGGTATTAAAAGGATACATTAATGTGTTCCTTTATATTTTATAAGCCAATCAAGTTCTTTCTTTGTAATGATCATATCAATTTATCAATAAAAACATATATTATTTAGAATCTCCCTGTCCATGTCTTCCCGTGCGTTCCAAACCAACGCCCTAATCGCTGTCAACTTACGCTAAGCCATTCACACTATTACTCAACATTACTCTTTTCATCTCCACGCCTAGGGTTTATAACCCTTATTTGATCCATTTCAAAAATATATATAATAATAATATTATTATAATATTTTAACTTCCAAAAAAACTATCATTATTATTATTAAATTATTTAATAATAATAATCATTTAACCCTCGTTATTATTAAAAATTTAATATAAGTATAATAATAGTTAATCTTTTTAATATACTTATTATTATCATTATTATTCTTGTTAATAGTTAATCCTGCATATCCTTTAAACCCCTCTAGCCATGAATACATGAAATATGGAGAGGAATCCTCCTGAAGATTCGGCAAAAAAGAACGAGAATGAATCTAAACCCAGAATTCTCGCCACAATAGAAGGTTATCATCAGGAGATTCAAGTGGTCATTAAAAGACTGGATGAAGTCCTCTCATTTAAAGTTGAATTCTAGGCCTCTAGAAATGCTAATAATAGTACTAGTAAACCCCACTATATAGGTCAAAAGAACAATGTCATACACAAAGTGAAAATTGACATACCGAATTTTGACGACAAAGGCAATCGAGATGGCACATGATGGATTAGTAAAATTGAAAAATATTCTGATATGCATCAAATATATGATGAGGGTGACAAAATAAACATTGCGGCATGTACCTGGACAAATCAACTTGTGATTGGTTTATGTAGTGGGATTCTAAATGTGGAGGACTGGTGAGAGACTGGGACACCTTAAAAAAAAAAACTTTTTAAATGATTTCAAGATATGGAAGAGAATGAAATCTACAACAATCTCACTCATTTACAATAAAATGGGATAGTAGACGAAATTTTAATAATCTCCTTGTGATATCTACTCGTGTCAATGACATATCTAAAGAACGTCTCCTACAAATTGCCACTAGTGGCTTAAAACCAAGTATTCAGAGTGAGATTAAAGTACTAAATGTAAAGGATGTTGAACAATCATGTCAAAAAGCTAAATTGATTGAAGAAAAACAAAAAACATATCGACTACCTACCTATATCCTCCAACCTAAGAAAAAATGCAAAGAATGACGATAATCTGTGCCATAAGTGTAAAGTATGCTCTTAATTGTCATCCAAGACATAAGTGTACAAGAAAAAATTTCTTCTTATGTGAAATAAATGATAATGACAATGATAATGATGAGGAGGTTGGCCATGATGTATCTTCTTCAGACACAGAAACGGATGTCTATGAATCCAACATCAAGGAGTCCAACGTCATTCCAACACTCTCAATAGTTGCAATGACTAGTGTCTCTCAACCGAAAACCTATGCCACATTGTGTACCATTTCCAAAGTAATTCCCGAATGGATCTTAGAGATCGAAGTGAAGTACGTCAGAAACCTAGAAATAAAGAAGCTAATAGAGGAAGTTGAAAGAAAAATGGCAACAAATTCCAAATACATGACATGGAGGAATGACATACTATGGTACAAAGGATATATTTTCCCATCTCTTCAAAATCCAAAACTCAAGTTTTAAAATGTTCGGGTACACAGGGTACTACCAAAGGACCGAACACCAAGAGCAACCACTTCACACAAACAAATCATAGATCAACACACCGATGTTTTGACGTGGTTTAAACCCTCTTGAGGGAAACACTCCACGGCCCCGGCCAAATAGCTTCTACGGGACAATTTATTATGCAAAGAAATAAAGTTACAAATGAGCTTCTCATAATCGATCAACTAAACAATGACCCTCCATGCTCTTTAAATAGAGATCATGGACCAATCGGGTGTTAAGCCACGGATCAAGGTTAGGTATGATCTAAGAGAAGTTGAGCCATCGGATCACTCTATGTCGAGAACATATCGTGACCGTCGGATTAAGTATTTACAAATGCATACTAATGCATACTAAATAAACACACTATCCCTAACGGATATATTACACAAGTTGATCTTAACTAACTCCTAAGTGTCTAAATATCTTAACATCCCCCCTTAAGAACAACTTGGGATAGGATTGAAGGATTTACAAAAGTGGCACTATTAGGAAAAGGAAGGAGGCATTAGAGCCTATCCCCCCTTAATGACAAGTTCCTGAACTCCTAACATAGATCTAAGTTTAGAAAACTTCGCTTCTATAAGAGACTTGGTGAAGATGTCTGCAACTTGATCATCTGTAGGGCAAAACAACACTTCAAGAACACGATCATGAACAAGATTTCTGATGAAGTGCATATGTAGCTCAATGTGTTTGCTGCGTTGATGTAGAACTGGATCTTTGGCAAGCTTGATGGCACTTTGATTGTCGCACCAAAGTGGAGTAGGCTGCTGCTGCTTGAATCCAAACTCTGAAAGGATCTGTCGAAGCCATAAAGCTTCCTGACTGGCATTAACTGTGGCTCGATATTCTACTTCTGCTAAAGAAAGAGCAAGAGCTTGTTGTTTCTTACAAGCCCAAGTGATAGGTCCAGATCCCAGACTGAAAACATAACCTGCAGTAGACTTTCGATCATCAGGATCGTCGGCCCAATCTGAATCAGTGAAACCAACCAACACAGGTTTCCCCCCTGTACTGTAATGAATCCCAAACTGAACTGTACCTCGAATATATTGAAGTATTCTTTTAGCTGCTTTCCAGTGACTTTCATGACGTGTCTGCGTATAATGGGAAACACGACCAACGGAAAAGGAAAGGTCAGGACGGGAATGAGTCAAGTATAAGAGACTACCAACAAGCTGACGATACAAGGTGGCATCGACTTCAAGTGAAGCACAAGTGGCAGAAATTTTGACTCCAGACTGGAAGGGAGAAGGGGCTGGTGTACAATCTTCCATGTGAAAGCGACGAAGAAGGTCACAAGCATACTTAGACTGAGAAAGAAAGATTCCTTCTTTGGTTTGCAGGACTTGGAGACCAAGAAAATAATCCAAATGTCCTAAGTCTGACATTTCAAAATTTTGTTTAAGACTGGATTTCACATGGGTTATAAGCTTAGGGTCACTACCAGTAAGAATAAGGTCATCAACATATAGAACAAGTATGATGAGAGGGTTTCCTACTTTCTTGGTATAGACATTGGGGTAAGAATGGCATCTAGAAAAACCAGTGTCAAGGAGAAAGTTATCCATTTTGGCATACCAAGCTCTAGGAGCTTGCTTAAGGCCATATAAGGATTTCTTAAGGTGGCAGACAAGGCTAGAGTTATTCTGAACATATCCAAGAGGTTGTTCCATGTAAATTTCCTCCAGTAAATCACCATGTAAGAAGGCAGACTTGACATCCATATGATAGACTTCCCAGTTATGTAAGGCTGCAAGGGAAAGAACAAGGCGGATGGAGTTCATTTTTGTGACGGGAGCAAAGGTTTCATTGTAGTCAATCCCTTCAACTTGGGAAAAACCTTTAGCAACTAACCTTGCCTTAAGTCTTTCAACACTTCCATCTGATGCATACTTAGTTCTGTAGACCCATTTACATCTGACAATTTTTCTTCCTTTTGGAAGAGGTACAAGATCCCAAGTATCGTTCGCCATTAAGGAATGATATTCTTCATCCATAGCTGCATCCCAATCTGGATTTCCTGAAGCTTCTGCAAAAGTTTCTGGATCATGATTCTCGGAAACTTGAGCCAAAAGAGAAGAGGCTCGCTGAAACTGAGAATGTGTTCGACGTTGATCTATAGGATCACCAACTGCTTCACATGTTGAACGGACCCAACGAGGAGCACTTGTGCTGGTGCAACTGGAGGAACATGAGCAGGCGGAGGTGGATTTTCATCCTCACTGTTATTATCAGAAACTGGAGTTGGAAACCTATCAAGGAAGTTGGAAGAAGAAGAAGAAGGCACAAACGCCAAATTAGGCTCGCAGGCCAAAGATGGCACAATCGCCAAGTTAGGCTCGCAAGCCAAGAGATTTTCATAAAATTTAACATCTCTTCTAATGATTATATCATAACAACGTGGTTGAAGAAGTCTATAACCTGTTACATCTTCAGAATATCCAACAAATATGTACTTTTCACTTTTAAGCTGCAATGCTTTTCGTTTTTCATCCAGAATGTGAGCCCATGCTTCACTACCAAACACACGGAAGTGACTTACATCAGGTTTAGTTTTACTCCATGCTTCTTCCGGTGTGATACCTTGTAATTTTTTAGTTGGGGTGCGATTCACTATGTAATTTGCACAATTAATGGCTTCAGCCCAAAATTGAAGACTTGGTCCCTTAGATTGGATCATACAATTAGCCATTTCTTTTAAAGTGCGGTTCTTCCGCTCAGCTACACCATTTTTTTGTGGTGTATATGGAACAGTGTGCTGTTGTTGGATGCCTTGTTCAGTGCAGAAAGTAGTGAACTTTTTGTTAACATATTCTCCTCCATTGTCAGATCTTAACTTAATAATTTGATGACCAAATTGTTTTTCAACAAGGGCCTTGTAAGACAAGAACATGTTAAATACTTCGCTCTTAAGTTTTAGGAAATAAACCCAAGTGCGTCTGGTGTAATCATCAATGAAAGTTAAGAAATATTTGAAACTGGAAAAGGAAGCAGATGGAAGAGGACCACACAAGTCACTGTGCACAAGCTCCAAGGGAACCGAGGTGTGCCAAGAGGCACGTTTGTCAAAACTGTCCCGATGATGTTTTTCGAGTACACAACCGGAACAAACACCATCTCTGCAAGATCCATCGGAAGACGTGTCACCATATTTTCTTTACATAGTTGTTGCAATGAGCGATAATTTAAATGACCAAATCGCTCATGCCAAAGTTTGCTCAAGTTATCACTATGAGCAACAAAAACTGAAGGGAAAGGTGATGACCCAAAGTTGTTAAACGTGTACAACCTGGTAATATCATCAACAATTCCGGTAGTTAGGACCTGTTGAGGATCTTTAAAATCCTTGATTACAACTTGGTGAGGTGTAAAGGTCACAGTTTTACCTTCACCTGAATGAGTGATCTGATAGACTGATAACAAATTGCAGGAAATTCTTGGAACACATAGTACATCACTAAAATGACCATCATCTACTAGAACTGTTCCAGCTCCTACAACACTTAGAGATCTATCATCACCAACAAATATTTGTTTGGTGTTACATTCATGCATAGTAGAAAAGATGGCTTAATCCTTATCCATACGATAAGATGCTCCAGAATCAATGAGCCATTCATTTGAAGTAGAAGAAGAAGATGCATTATAAGAATAACGAGAAGCACAAAGTGCATGTCCATGAGAGGCAGATTCTGAAGGCGAATCTAGGCTGATGTGGTGCTTCTTCATTGCTGCTTCCAAGGCTGCCATCTTCTTGAAACACTTAGATTCATCATGATTATCTTTCCCGCAATAGTTGCAGTGACGCTCAGTCTTCTTGCCTTTTGGCTTGGATCCTTTGTCATTTTTTAAAGAAGGAGCTGACTGAGAGGGTTTTGGACCCTTGTTTGACTTATAATTGCAAAAATTTTGTTTCTTGGGAGGCTTGGACTTTTCTTTCTGTTGGGACAAAAGGCTTTCCTAGATGTATCTGCATTGTTGATTATTCCAAGATGAATGAGATTATCTTGCTCTCTAATCAAGGAATCACAAAAGGATTCAAGACTAGGCTCTTGATAGCTAGCTGCATTCAAGGATTCTTTCATGGAGTAAAATGTAGATACAAAAACAGAATATGCAAGTCCAAGTTTGGAAAGAATATGATAAATACATTGTTTGTCTTCCCTCTTAATCTTACATTCTGCACATAAGAGTTTAAGAGTTTTGTACTTAGATAAATAATCTTGAATGCATGAAAAGTCACTTGGATTTAAAGAAATCAACTCATTTTCGATTTGGTGACCTCGAATTTCATTTTGTTTACCAAACACAGCTTCCAACTTGTCCCAAGCAGCATCAGGTTCATCAATTCCAGATATGTGAAATCGCAAATCAGTAGAGATTGACATCCCAATCAATCCACGAGCTTCGTCACATCTATTTTTCCATTTGATTTTCTTATCATAATCAGTGGGTTCTGTTTCTTTCCCTGAGGTAATTCTGAAAAGTCCCTTACTTCGTAGAACATCCTCCATACGAGATTTTCATGAGAAATAGTTGGAACTGTTAAGTAGAATATCACAAGGGGCGGCCATATTTGTAAATTAATGGCTGTAAAAGCAGAAACCAATAGTCTGGGTGTGAAGAGCTCGAAAAAATAAGCGGTTTCAAAAAAAACGACACTGAAAACTGACTCTGTATGATGAAGTTATGCTTGAACAAAGAAACTGTTGAAGATGTCCCCAATAGTGACGTGGCAGCTAGAGAATGTCCAGTAAAAAAAAAGAACCCACCTCTTCCCAAGATGAACCTTTTGACAATCACTTTACAAGAAAGTTGCTTTAAGTGAACCACTTTTGTAAAATAAGTGATTTCACTTTTACAATGATATTACTTTTAAATAGTGCAACAATAAAAAAGAACTTAAGTGACTCAGTTGTATTTTTGTTTTTTATTATTTAAGTGAGATGCACTTTTACAATAAAGTAATTTGAAAATAGAAATTGCATGCACTTGTTCTTTTAAAAGTAACTTCCTAAGACTTGAACTCAAGACCTAATAAGGAATAAAGCAACTTTGAACCAAGTGAGCTAGATTAAAAGGTATGTAAAATATGGGAATAAGGAAGGGGGCTTTTTTTTTTTTTTTTACTCTTCTTGCTCAGTTTGCGTGCTTGCCCTTTTTCCTGCAAAACACACCACAAATCGAAACAAAAAAAACTTTTCCACACCTCTGGAGTTAGATCTCGTTAGCTTGCCCGGAAAGTCTACGTTTTCTCTCTGTTTCTGATTTGCCGAGATCGCGCAAGGTGCACGGCAAAGAGCATACACAGCCGAAAAAAAACCCTTTCCCTTTCTATTTCTGATTTGCCGAGATCGCTCAAGGTGCACGGCAAAGAGCATACGCAGACGGGAAAGCAACAATCTGAACCCAAAAAACATCTAACAATAAAAAATGATAAAATATGAGATTTTTTTCTTTTAAAAACAGAAAATAAAAAAATGCGTCACTGTAACATTATACCTTCAAATCTGATGAAATACGCGTTTCTGGAACAACCGGGAACCGTTTTCGATCAAACGAAAACTATTTCCCAATGGAAACGACGCTCCTGATGCAATGGAACACCTCCCACATCCCATAAATGCACAGAAATACAAGAACCATAAACCCTTTCGAGTTTCGGCAACAACAGTTCAAGACCTAGATCATAACCGGAAGCAGCTCTTCATAAAAGCTTTGATACCATGTTCGGGTACACAGGGTACTACCAAAGGATTGAACACCAAGAGCAACCACTTCACACAAATAGATCACATATCAACACACCGATGTTTTGACGTGGTTTAAACCCTCTTGAGGGAAACACTCCACGGCCCCGGCCAAATAGCTTCTACGGGACAATTTATTATGCAAAGAAAGAAAGTTACAAATGAGCTTTTCATAATCGATCAACTAAACAATGACCCTCCATGCTCTTTAAATAGAGATCATGGACCAATCGGGTGTTAAGCCACGGATCAAGGTTAGGTATGATCTAAGAGAAGTTGAGCCGTCGGATCACTCTATGTCAGGAACATATCGTGACCGTCGGATTAAGTATTTACAAATGCATACTAATGCATACTAAAGAAACACACTATCCCTAACGGATATATTACACAAGTTGATCTTAACTAACTCCTAAGTGTCTAAATATCCTAACATAAAAGAGAACCATGATTCTCCAACAGTAGGCCATGTTGGATTTTTCAAAACATACCATAATATACGGCAACCCTTCTTTTGGAAAAGGGATGAAGACTGATATTCAAAAATATGTGGCTGAATTTGATACATGTTAGTGGCAAAAGTTTGAAACAATTGCTCCTTTGGGGTTTCTCCAACCCCTTCATTCTGTAGCTCGGAAATTGTCTAAAGTATCCATGGATTTTATCACTGGTCTTCCTACTTCTGAAGGGAAAGATAGCATATTTGTAATCATAGTTTGGTTAACCAAATATGTCCACTTCATTGGAATTCCATCAAAGGAAAAAACTAGTCTAGTCACTGATAGATATGTAAAAAATATATTTAAGCTCCAAGGGTTTCCCAAAGTTAGTGTAAGTGATAGATACCCCAAATTTACTAGCAATTTATAGAAGGAATTGTTCCACCAAGTTGGGACCTCAATAACTATGAGTACCTCTTACCACCCCCAGCCAGATGGATAGACTGAGGTGGTTAATAAATGACTTGAAGGATACCTTGGGAATTTCATGAATGATCGCCAGACACAATGGATAAATTGGCTACACCTAGAAAAATGGTGGTACAATAGTACATATAGTAAATTGGCTACACCTAGAAAACATTAAGTGATGTATGCATTATAGTGACAACAATATTAAAGCATACAGAAGGTGTGCACAAAAGAAACAACAGAAGATCTGAAGCGTGCGTGTATCAGAAGTTCAACAATGCAATACCTTATTCTTATATATCCGGGAGGCAGGACGGGGAAAGGAGTAGGGGATCATATCCTCCTTCTAGTTGGTGTTGGAGAACTCAGGGATTTGTAGCTTCCTTCAGGACGATTCTTGTAAAACCAGGGGATCGGTGCCTCCTTCTAGTTGGTGTTGGAGAACACGACAATTTGGTGCTTCCTTGAATGTAATCTTTTCATTATAAAAGAGCATTTTATGGTTTTCTCTCATTTGGGTTTCCACATAAAAATTCGGTTTGTTATGTGTTATGTGTTTTGGTGCATATGTGGATGACTGTTTTATTTATGATGGATGCATAATTGAAGATCAAGATTAATTTCAGATTAAATTGTTAAGAAGTTAAATATTGTTCATAACTGCGTTAATACTAATTCACCCCCCCTCTCATTATTAAATAGATTCCAACATCCTAGAGAAATATTGACCAAATCCAGAAGTGTTTTATAACTTATAATCTCAAAATTAAAATAAATATGCCTAATCATATTCTCCTAATAGAAGTGGATCTTCCCCCATCAAGAGCATCACTATGACTAGGTACCCGATGTACATGTACAAGATAAATAACATGGGAGACCAAAGACTCCCTAAAATTTCTTTAAAGTCTAGTTAAGACCACCTGCGGCTCAAGAGAGGTTGGTATAAAGACACCATGGCCTAGTTAAACCATTTAGGTCTTGACAAAAATGCCACTTTGCATAATATCAAGTTTAAAGATAAAATATGGGGTGAGAAGGATTTAGAGGTTAAAAGGAAATTAAGATACTATATGGAGGTCATTAACCCTAATCTATAAGATCAAAAGTATCTATCTATTTTAATTAGCTCGAAGAAGAAAACTAATGTAGACAAAATTAGAATGAACTCTCATGAGCTTCGTAGTGAAACGAGGTTTTTTTGTAAAGTTGCAGAGGTATATTTAATTACTAGAGCCAAGAAATATAACAAATATTACATAGGTGTCAAAAATTTTATGAGCCACCTGGGGAGGCCTCGGGTAACGAAGCCACCATCCCAACCTCTTGAAAATATTGTAGAAACTAGCATTATACAAAAAAAAGACCTTATAGAGAAGTCCTTCCCAGAATTGAGGCTAGGTCTTGTTCAAAAAATACATAACATGTATACTGAAAGTTCTGTAAAATAGACTGTATCAAAGATTGAAACAGAAAAGTTGTATGTCATAGTAATAACCCGACGCCTTTGAAGACCGACTAGGGATTAGCTTCGGCATGGAACGTGTTTGGTTCTTCTTCAATTATAGGGAATCTTCCATAATAGTCTTCCACCATCCCAGGGGAGGTGAGAGCAGGGGACGGAGATCTGGTACTGCCTCCGGGGAGAGTGTTGTCATTCCCCACTTCCTTATTCCCGCCTTTATGCATAGAGTTGAGGGTGGCCAGCGTTGTAGAAGGATGGAAATCACCCACCCTGACATGGTCGTCCACAGCTTTCATAGCATCATCTCGGTCTGCTGGATCTTCATTTCCTTCAGCCTTTTGGAGATTTTTTAGCTCGTTGATGTGCCCAAGGGAGAAATTATCCCAAATTATACTTGCGTCCATGATGTCCAGACGGTCTCCTATCTCTGTCAGGTTGGATTTGAAGTCTCTGAGAGTTCTTATGTTGGCATTCAAATTGGTCATAACTTCCTCCACCGGGGTGCTCATCATATTCTTAATTAACCAGTAATGGTTAATGTTTCCTCTATTTCTCCCCGAAGAAAGCATGGTCGTGACTCTGCGCGCTTCCCAGTTGTCTATGAGGCCGTGGGTGGAGGCAGAGACGCTCTCCGCATAGACATCCATCGATGTCCATTCAGTGATGTTTATGGGTCATCTGCCTGAACCTCTCCTGCTACCACCCCGGAGAGGAGTTCCTCTAGGTCGCGTCATGGCAATGGGTAGGCTGAGAGCATCTAGAACCAAAGCCAAATAAAGAACAACAATACAGTGCCGAGTAGGAGCCAGGGTAGTGGGATAATCTCGAATTTCGACGTTGAATCGCAAGAATCCCAGCTTGCGTGCTTTAACCTTACGGAAGGATTTAATGTAATTGGCAGACATTTTTTAGAAGGGTGGCGATTTAATGCTTGAGGTGCCTTCCAACACCAGCCTCCAACGTCGAGGTGCCTTCTACATGAGGGAGAGCTAATGTCGTGCATTGGAGTGGGTCCTCTCGAACTAACTCTGAGTCGTCATCTTGGTACTTGCGCTGACAGGTGGAAGGCCCGACGGGTAGATTAGTGTCATTGTGCTCTTGAGGGTGGCGGGCTCCAAAGGGGAGCTGGTTCGTGTGAGTAGGATTGACACCCAGATACGGGGTCATTATTTTCAATTATTGAATATTCATTTTTCATATATAATTATAGCATTTCAATATTAAATAAATTTATATTTAATTTTTATGTATAATTATAATATTTCAATATAAAGTAAATTCATATTTGTACATTAACAAATAGATAAAGTTATTAGAGAGGTCATATTAATTGGATTGGTCTCTAATAACTTTTTGGATTTCATCGTATCAAAGTTAATTTTATTATATTTAATACTAAAAAATAAAAATAAAAGTAAAACACTTAATATTTTGTATTAACATCAAATAAAGTTATAAACATTTATCTGATTTTAAATGTATTAACATTAATCAATAAAATGTATTTAAACAAAATTAATTTTATATATATATATATATATATATATATATATATATATATATCCCCTAAAGTGATGATGATGTGTCCACATAACCATGATGATGTGAAGTGTAAAGAAGCCCCTTTATGAAGACATGAAGTGGTCAAGAAGACAAGTCAAGAAGTAAAGCAAGAAGCCATGAAGACAAATCCAAGGGAGTCTCATGATAATTTTGTTAAATACAAAAGGGGACTTTTTCCCCATAAAGATATCCCAAATGAAAGAACAAGTTCCATAATCATATATCCTATTCCAAGACCTTTCCGGCGATAGGTTGCACGATTCCTAACTCCCTGCAATGTGACGTAACCATTGAGTAACATCACAATCCAATATAACCCTTGAGAAACAACGCAATGTTAGATAACCATTGATGAATGTCACAATGTGAGATAACCATTGATGAACTTCATAATGTGATATAACCATTGAGTAATATTACAAGTCAAGATAATCCAACCAAGATTAACATCACAATAGATATAACCATATTACAAACATGTTAATGTCACACATTGTGACATAATATTGAGTTCAACCTCTTAATATCATAATAGGAATAACCCTTGATGAGCACTACAGTCCAACCATAACCATTGAGGAATGTAGAAATTAAACATAACTCAACCAAGATGAATACCGCAATGTGGCATAATCATTAAGGAACATTGTAATCCAACATAACCCTTGAGAAAATCACAATGTGACATAACCCATAATGAATGTTGGAATGTGACATAACCATTGAGGAACATATCAAGTCATTATAAGTCAACAAGGATGAACATTATGATATATATAGCCATATTATAAACTTCTTAGTGTCACAATTTGACATAATATAGAAATCAACATCTTAATGCCACAATGTGATATAATATTGTGATCACCCATAATGTTGCAATGTGACATTTTGTTGAAGTCGAACTCTTAATGTCCCAATGTACATTATTTTAAATTCAACCTCTTAATGTCACAATGTGATATAATATTGAAGTTAACCATAACATCACATTTGGCATAAAATTGAATCCAACTAATTCTAATTGTCACAATGTGATTGAATATTGAAGTTAACATCTTCAACCATAATGAAACATGGTGAAGCATAGTCGAACATGGTCAATCATAGTTATTTGTAGTCACCCTTGGTCAACCATAGTCAATCATGGACAAACCATGTTGACATGCTCTACAATAGTTATCATTAATCAACCATTGTCAGTCATAGTGACATTTTATTGATATTAACCATACATCACATTGAATATCATATTTAAGTCAACCTCTTCATGTAAAAATTTGATTGAATATTGAAGTTAATGTCTTTAACCATTATAAACCATAGTGAAACACGGTTAACCATAGTCAACCATAGTCACCCTTGGCCAACCATAGTCGAGCGTGATCAAACAATGTCTACATGCTCTACTATAGTTAACTTTAAGCAATCATTGTTAGCCATAGTCAAATTCATGTGTGAGGCAAATTACAATGTTTATATAACCTAAGAAAGATAAAGATCCATAAGTGATATTGTCAAAGAAATTGAAAATTTCTTTACAATTGAATATTTGTGTAATTAACCAGATAGTTCATTGACAAAGCATCATCAAAATGGAAAAGAGCCCATATTCTCCAAATCATAGATTCATATTCAAAACATAACACATTTTCATAGTGGGTTTTACAAAAGGTTTCATAGGAAAATTATTTTTGTATGATGGAGGATTTATTAGCAATTTATTTTATAGTAAAAATTCTCTTGGAGAAATTATTTTATGTTGAAAATATTCTTAAAGGTTTTCTTGGACAATTTCTTTTATGGTGAAAATATTTTTAAAGGTTCTCTTAACCAATTTTTACTAAGGTGGAGATTTTCTTATCCAATTTATTCTAAGGTGAAGTTCCTCTTAAGTGAATTTCTTCAAAAGTGTAGGTTCTCTCAATTTCTTGCAAGTATTTAAGGTGATATTATGAAATTATTTTTTTGTCTTTTTTAAGATAAATTTCTTCTGAGCTAGAAAGAGTTTCAAGCTTTTAAATTATTCATTTTTAAATGACTTGTAATTTGTTTTGAAGCTGAAATTTGTATTTTTCGTTATAAGATGTTGATATTTTGAAAACCTGTCTAGATCAATAATCATGGAAAATAAAAAGAATGCCAAAAAAAAATATGATCACACTCGATATGAGGCTCTCCATAATGAAAAGAAAAAACTCTACTATCAAAATAAAAAAATGGAAGTTTCAAATATTGGAGAGATACTTGCTAATGATGTAAATAGGGATTTGCATCCTAATGTTGAAAATCAAATTCAAGAACATAAAATTGAATTAGTTATGTATATATTATACATGTTTAAAATCCAATAAATTATTGTTTATAAGGATTGTAATATGAAAATACTTTGTAACAAGTAGATAGAGATTTTTTTCCTAATGTCGATCAACATGGTGAAGACATTTTTGAATCCCATAATGAAGTAGAAATCGAGTCAAGCACAGGTGTGTGTGTGTGTGTGTGTAATACAAAATTTCAATAGATTTATTTTAATTTATGATACAATTTAGATTTTTTTAATTCCAATTAATAAATGTGAAATATATGTTTTCTTATGTTTCTAATTTAGTATATTCAATATGCTAAATTAAATTTAATTGAAATATATAGGAATTATCAACATTGAAGATGAAATGTTGCGAAACGTTGATAGTGACAAATTCGGGGTCAAAATACCTGACCATATTATATGATATCCTGCTCAACGGATTTATGAAACTTTTCTCAAAACTGAATTAGTAACAACACAAGCTCAAATTTTGAGATGTTTGTTAGTGTCCAAAAAGTTAAAATAAGTTATATCATTACTGGGTATTCAAAAGGTGACAAAATATTCAAAGGTGAATCAAAATGTGTTTGAAAATATAGCCAGTGCAATAAAAAAATTTGGAAGATCCGAAGAAAATAAAAGGTACTAGTGTTGCATGTAGAGCAATACAAACAACAATTATTTCATTTAGTACTAGAAAAAAACGTTTGAAAAGGTAGATGGAAAAGATAATAGGAACCTTGTGGAAAATATTGAACAAATATAACAAATTCCGATTCCAAATAGATGAAACTGATGAAATTGCTTGTTGGGCGATTATTTGTAGATAACCCTACAAAGATAGATTAAGAGAAAGTGTTAAATCTCTGGTACATGAATATTGGGTGAAAAATTCTCAGGTACAATTGTTTAATAAATTAAAAGAGGATCACAGTGAAGTTAATATGCCAACCAATACATTTGTACAACCAAATCCATGGTATGTTAAGCCTATCACTATATGTGACACATTTTGTTGTCATTATCATGTGGAATTTGAATTATATTATGACATTTTTTTCAGTTTGGTAAAAGGTTTTGGCCAAATTCACCTCCTCCTTCCACAATACGAGCTTTTATATTCGAAATTCTATGTGAAAGAGAAAGTGGCGAATTATTTTACCATAAAAAATGTGTTAGTGGGAAAAAAATGTGATCATTGTGGAAATCTAGCTTTATTCCAGTGTCCAAATATCATATTCATAATAAGCATTCGTTGTCAAATCTAATCGTTGACTGGAACAAATATGAATATATCAATTATGCTCCAAATGCTACATGTTCTACAAATTTTCTTTCCAAAAGAACTGATTTGTGGGAGGATAAAATATGTGTGACAAATGTTTTGAAGAAATTGGAAAAAATAAATAAATAAATACACCAAGCATTCACATAGAGGATGATGGAAATACCTACAATTCAAACAATCTCATGAAGTTTTTCCACCAGGGAATATTTTCTCTGTGGTTGATTTTGCAAAGAATTACACATTTGCTACACAAAAGGAGATACAAAGTGAATATTATCATTCTGACCAAGTTTCTATATTTGTCCAAGATCTATATAGACATGCTCAACACAATATTGATGATATAGAAAGTACCAATGGAAATCAACATGTGGTCAAAGAATATCACTTTTATATCAATGATGATCATGCACATGATACACATTTTGTACAACATTGTATTGATATTTTTTATGATTCACTGAAAAACCGTAAAGGTGAATTCAATGAACATTGGATATGGTCAGATGGATGTGCAGGGAAATTTAAATATTCATGATCATTCTTTTGGTTATGTTTCCTTCATTGGAAATTACATATAAAAAATTTCATTTATAAAAAAATTAGTTGATTATCAAGATGAATCTGTAAGGAATGTAAAACAAGAACTTGTAAGTTACTTTGTATTTTGCAACAATGTTACTCAATAGAAATTTTTTGTAATAGAAATGGATATCAATTGTAATAAAATAAATACACTCCCTCATTATATAATAATTTAATACAATCGGTTTTGTATTCTATGACAATCAAAGAAAATGAAACTGATCATATCATCACAGGGAAACTTTGTGATTTTTAAGTCTTAGATTGTATAGTTGAATTGGGAATAAATGTATTTTGGTTTTTCTTTTGAAGGTGTAGTTAAAATAGGTAGTTGCACCTATTTAGTAGGGCTTATAAACAGTTAGATTGTATGGATAATGTATATGCAAATGAAATTTGGTTCTATTTTGAAAGTTGCAGTTAACTAGGAAAAAATGTAAAAAATGTACCTATGTAATAGGGCATCTAGAAATATATTTTTGAAGCATTTGGCATAGATAGAGAGTAGCTCTAGGAATACTTACCATGAAGAGGTTAGACCTCTAAAATTCTACATGCAAGGAAAGTACTTAAATTTCTACTTGAAATAAAAGTTTGGTTTTTTCAACAGTTATATTTTACAAATTCAGTTGCAACCAACAAGATGTTGAGAAATTATTGATTGGTTGGGTAAAATGAAATTATCACAAAAGTAATAATGATTGAAAAAAAAATTGCCACAACCAGGTAGCAACAAAGCAAGCATACCCACATCCAAGTAGCAACATAGCAAGCATACAATGTAAGCACCATCCATTTCGATAGGTTCAGTAGCAAATTATTTTTATTGGGATTGAGTTTATCCATTTGCAGGTACATATAAGGAGCTTGATTACCCATATATAAATCTAGTTCCATCCTAATGAGAAAGGACATCAAAATAATCTAAGGGAGAGGCACCATTCCCATATTTATTCCCTTCCTTGTAAGTAACAAATTTAGCTTGTCACCCTCTTACTCAAACCGGTCATTTATTCGAGCATATTGGTGAGGAAACACTCATCTGTGTGTTCTCAATTTGGCCAAACTAAGTTGAAAGACTTAGTTTTTTCCCAAGCCTGGAATTTCATGAAAACTCTACTTGTCAAATGAAAATTTTATGACGGTTAAATTTGGGACAAATTTATTTTAAACTTGAATTGAGTCCACTCAAGTTTCATTTTCCAGTAATTACATTGTAATTTTTGAAATCATTATTAACTCAATAGCATTGATAAATGTCTCTTACCACTTACACTTCGACTTTTAGAATTGATCATTCTTTTCATTTTTGAATTTGATAAGAGAATTTTTATTTTCATTTTTATGACAAGCAATTTCCTTTGTTTGAATAGACTATCCAAATTTTATAATTTTCCTATAAAATCGTGTTTTTCCTATTATAATTCATTATTGTTTTCATTAATGTTTTAATAATTTGTGACTTTGCATTTTAAACAATCAAGCTTAAATTACACTATACCCAAAATATTTCACACTATACTCAAAATATTTCTATAAATTGTGTCGTGTTTACTAAAATACGTATCTCTAGTTTTTTTCACACAAAATGAAAATAGCATACTATTAATCGAGCCAATAGTATCAACGGAAACACAAACAAGGAGATAAACATAGTCTCCCCAGGAAGATCACAAACCACAGGGCCCACCTAGACCACCAAAAAAACATCAATCCCAACAATATCCAACCCATCCGCCTATGGCAAAACAATGGGCTAGAAGTACCAATAGTTCCAAATCGATAACCAACCCATCTGCCAAAGGCGAAACAATGGGCAACAGCAAATAGTTCAGCAATATATCCAACAATATATCCAATAGTTCAGGGAAAACATGACTAAACAAATAAATACAATGCCTGCAAATCCAAAATCTAACAACGAAAGGAGAAATCGACCATCCCAACCATCACCAGGTTGGATCAACACAAAATGGAAAATCGGAGCATAGGGCCGAAATGATGATACGTCAACCAACTAGCAGTTGATCGAGCATATGAATCTACATACCTGCATAAAAATACCAAAAGCCCATCAAAAAGGACCCTTTCTATAAAGAGAGGTCCAATTTAACCAAAGTAACCAGCATGTCCAAAGACCAGTCCTCCCAATATATGTGACCCGAAACCGAAAGAAGTGCATGTTTCGAAAGGTTGTCCACCAACTAATTAAAGGATCGAGGGACATGGAGAAAATCAGCAACCTTTACCCTTTCAATGAGCATACGAGTCTCCTCCAGCCAGTGAGTCAGCATAAGGACATTGATGTGACCAGTTCTCTTGGCCCAAGCTATAATCACCTTCAAATCTCCCCAGATTCGGAGACGACGATAGTCCATATGAATCGCAAAACAAAGGAGCATCCATAATGCTAAGAGCTCACTGCGGGTGTTAGTACCCGGAGCCAAATGCATCCACACCTTGAAAAATATATTCTCAAAGATATGTAATACGGCCCTAGCCCCACAAATCGTTCCTCCCGATTGTGAAGCCCCATCGAAAAAACCGCATGGATAAGTGAGCACTAAAGGCCTTGGAAAACCAGTGACTTGCCTCTGGCAATTGGAACCTTCAGTATTAAAGTCCCGAAAGGCTGCAATAATATGGCCAACCATGAAATCCATCCCAAATATTAATCCCTGAAAAATACCCTCATTTCTAGCCCGCCATAGCTCCCAGAAAACAAACACAGGGAGTACCCACCAATCCCTGAATAATCGGCCCCAACTACGAAAACTGTCCTCCAGGCTTCCCAGGTCCCATATGAAATGAATGTTGCATATAACAGCAATTTTTGTCCATAATTCGATTGCAACTGAACATGAACCAAAAAGGTGCTGCACATTTTCATCACTGTTACCACAGAGGTGACAACGCCAGGACCACAAAATCCCCTACGACACAAGTTGTCCCATGTGAGTACCTTGTTTCAGAGAACGAGCCAAAAAAAGCATTTTAGTTTCAGTGGCATCGAAAGTGTCCAGATCTTCCGATACCACCACCGATCCTGCAATGAAAAGTCTGAGGAGATGTATTCATAGGCCAATTTGGCAGTAGTCGCACCGGTACAAGTGTTCTAGGACCAAACAAGACTATCAGGCACATCAGATAGTGATAAGTTCATGCCAATGAGTCCCTCCGTGTAACAATCCCATTCCAGAGCCAAGGACCCGGACATACCCAAATAATCTGCCTGAATCCAGTAGGTACGTCCAAGGCCAGCAGGAGAGCGGGTGCAAGAATGGTTCAGGAATAAATATCCTCTAGATCGTAGGACTCCGATCAACAGCGTAGAAATTTTGTAGGGTACAGGGGCCCCCAAGATAGTATCTTCCCTCAATCATATATCCCTCCCATTTCCAGGTCTCCAGGACATCCAATCAGATAGATATTTATAGGATCCCAAAAGACCACGCCATATGTTAGACGCTCCATCACCGCCAGGGGAGCCACCTCGAAACCATTCCGCCACAGAACAATGTTTTAAATACTTTCCTTTTATAATCATACTCCACAAAGATCCCGATAATAGAGCCCTCCACAAACTCTTCATCTTAAGTGCTAAATCAAAGTGCCCCATATCCTTGATAGCCCAACCACCTAAATGATTGGGCTTGGCAAGTAGCTTCCAATTTGCCAGATGAAACCTGTGTGATGAGCCATCCCCACACCATAGGAAGGAGAAAATGCATTTTTGGATGTTCAATATTATGTTCTGGGGAATTTTGCTAAGGGAGAGCCAATAAACAGCCAGACCTTGCAAAACTGATTTTATTAAGGTCAGTCTGCCCCCAAGAGTGAGCCAATGCCAACACTAATGGTTGATACGCTTATCAAAGCGATTTAATAACTAGCGCCAATCGCAGATGAGGTAATTCGTTGGCTTCAGATGGTAACCAAGATAGGTAGTGCCTTCTTAGAGCTCCCAGAAATTGAAAGGGAAGAAATTACTGATCGAGGATTTAACCGCCAAATCCACATTATTTTCCAAGAACCAAAATTTACTAGCACTAATAAAGCATTCCAGAGGCCTTGCAAAACAGATACAAAATATTCTTGTATGTCCTCCATTCATGAATAGATCCCGGGCCAAATAGCATAACATCGTCCATGAAGAGAGTATGGGTAATGGAAATGTGTTCTGTCATTTTTATACCCAGGATATTCCCATCTCATTTTTCCAGTAGGATGAGACGACTTAAACCTTCAATAGTGGGGAGAAACATCAGGGGAGATAACGGGAAACCCTGGTGCAGACCACGCGAGCTCTTGAAAAAACCAGAAGGTAAGCCATTAATAATCACCGCAAATTTTATAGAACTAATGCAAGCCATAATCCACATAACCACCACCCAGGGCAGTCCAATCGGAACCAGGGATAAACAAAGAAAGGACCAATCCACTCGGTCATATGCTTTGACCAAATCCAGTTTAAGACAAAGGGAGCTAAGTTGTTTGGTCTTAATAGTATGGAACACCTCCTGAGTGACCCCAACAGCATCCAGATTCAGACGATCCTCCAGGAAACCATATTGTTCCATAGAAATGTATTTAGACAATCCAGGCTTGATACAAACAACAATAATCTTTGAAATCACCTTATAGATGAGGTTACATAATGAAATGGGCCGGAAATCCCCAAAATCCTCAGGATGAGATTTTTTGGGAATGAGTGCAATGAAAGTAGAGTTGATGGCACCAGTAACTAAACCTTTGAGGCGAGATTCCTCCACAACCACCAACAAATCTAGACCCATAATATCAAAGAACACAATAAAAAGTTCAACAGTCCAGCCATCCGGCCCAAGGCATTTATCCTTGGTAAAACCTTTGAGTATAGCTTTGATTTCAGGTAGGGAGACCTCCTTGTATATGTCATCCCCCTCCTCATCAGAGAACAGTCGAGGATATTCCCGAACAACTTTAAATTGCTCAATCATAGGTATATTCTTTGGGTCTTGATAGATTCCTTGGAAATGGTATCGAGCCTCTGCTTGAAGATTTCCAAGGGTGGAAATCCAACAACCACTCTGGTCATTTAAATCCCAAATAGTATTCTGGATACGACAGGCATCAACAAATTTATGAAAAAAATTAGTGTTTAGGTCCCCCGCTTTTATCCATAGGGCTCAACTCTTGAGTCTCCAAGATTCCTCCTGAAATCGGAGGATGTTGAGTCTGCACCCTTTCAGGTCCAAAAGAGCAGCTTGTTGTTCAATACTAAGCCCATCCATAGCCTTAAATCCCAATAAAAAGTCCAAATCCTTTTCAATCTGAACCAGTTCATGAAACATCTCATCCTTCTGGGCCCTAGTCCATTTTGTGATACAATATCTTAAACTTCGAATTTTGGCAACCAGTATATCCATAGTAGAAACTTCCCCAGTGATGTCGATATTGGTCCAACAATCAATTACAACCTGTCGGAACGACTGATCCTGTAACCATGTAGCATTAAATTTGAAAGGGTAATTCTGACAAGACCGGGAAACATCCACTTGCAGAAAGATGGGGAAATGATCACTGATATGTGTATTGTGAACCCAAGACCAGAATTTTGAAAATTTGTCCAAAAGATCCCCTGCCACAAAGAAACGATCCAGACGCTTAGATATTAGGGCCCCTTCCGACCTTCCATTTGTCCAAGTGGGGGACAAAGGGGTTGGTTCAATATCCATAATTTGTTGAGTATCAAAAAGATTCCTGAAGAAATCACCCAAAGGGTCCAATTTGGCCCACGGCCCCCAAATTTCAGAATCCCCCCAAGTATAATTGAAGTCCCCAGCCAAAACCAAGTTCTTTAAATCGAAGAGATGTTCAGCACAGACCGTATTCCAAAAAGCCTCACGGTCATGATATGGGCAGTAGCAATTTATGAGATTAATGGCTTCCCGGAAGCCCTTCAATTTCCCAGTTAACAATATCCCCAGAGAAACACTGAAAGATTGTAAGTCAAGAACCAGAGGGTTCCAAGCTGCCAGCAGCCCCCCCGATAGTCCACTGGCATTAACCGCACAGACCATCCAAGAAGGTTTGATTTTGGTGATAAAAGATCGCGCCTTTTCGGCACAAACCATCATTTCTTGTAGTAGAATTATATCAGGATTAGAAATATGGAGAACACGTTTAAGGGCTAGCAATTTAGGGAGACCCCCCACTCCCCGGATGTTAAGTGATAAAATGATCATCTACGACCCCTGACAAGGGCTTTAATACCTCTAAGCGCCCCAGATTCAAGAGAAGTAGAAACCCCAGGTAGAACCGGTGAAGTAATAGGAATGGGAGTCCCTCCCTTAGAAACCCCCTTATTCTTTCTCGCACTACGAGTTTTCAATGGCGATAAATCACTATCTAAACCGTCGAAACGTGCACCATTAGAGACTAGTGTGGGATTAAGTTGGGGGATGTCATCCACCGGCACCCCAGGGTCATTCTCACGGTTTTTATAAAAAGTTGGAATGGGGTCTTTCTTGACCATGTCCGCAAAAGACGAGATCAAAATGGTGTAGAGAATACCATCTGCATTCTCCTCAGAAATATGCACAGGAGACGGTGAGGGCTGAAAGGAGTAGTCTTGAGGGGTGGATGGGAGAGAGGGATCCGACGAAACGATGACCATATCAGTTAGTGAGGGGTCGTTCAATGGGGAGACGGGGTCCACCAAAACAGGGATGTCAGGGGTATGACTGAGAGAGGGAGTTTCAACAGCAACCACCATCGGACACACATTATGGGAGGACTCTAGTGAAACGGACTATGAGGAAGTCCCAGCATCCACATCTCTATTGAAATCCAAATCATGAATAAATTATTTTTCCATATCATTAAGAGACTGATAAAAAACAGGGTCATATTGTTCGATCCTACCCATAGTGTCGAGGTCGTCAACGCACGGAGGGGGAAGCCGGTTGGAATAACCATCCAATGTACCCGCGACGTCCACCTCAAATTAGATGCTATCGCCAGATGACCACAACGGATCCTCCATAGGTCGAGAAACACGAACCATGTTCTTGCAGTGTCTCCAAAGGTGGCCAACTTCCTTGCAATGGGAGCATCGGAAGGGAATGCCCCAATAATCAATAACTTGAATGTAGTTCCTGCCCCGCCAATCAATATGTAGAGTGTCAATGAGCCCAAAGGATATGTCGACCTCCACAAGAAGATGGCCCATCCATTTTTCGACACCATCTAGGACCTTCGGTTCAAGATGTAAGAACCTTCCAAGTCGATTCCCAATCACCTCAAAATCCCCCTAGTTCCACATGGCTAATGTAAGACCAAGCAGAAGCACCCAAAGGTGGTGAAAACAAATAGTAGCATGATTAGGATCGAAATCAGTGTGACATCTCTGCAACATCAAGCTGCCCACACCTTTCAACCACAGCTTGCCCAAAATAAGTGTAGCGTGTTCCTCCTTTTGGAACTTAAAACCGAACAAACCGCAAGCAAGAATGGAGACCTTGGGTACATATTTTATTTCAGGACCCCATGTATCAGCCACCCATCCCACAATATCCCGCCTATTCATCGCCAGATAGGAGAAGCGGCCCACGAGGGTGGTCATATTGAATTCTGTAATTTCCTCCAAACCCACCTCCCGACCCATGTTGAGCCAATGTTCCCCAGGGCAGCACCTATACCTCTCAAGGAGCCTATGTGTGCGTCTACGACCAGAGTCTTCGGATGAGGAGTTCCCCCCGCCAGCCGTCGAGCGATTATGTGTCAACCCACCAGCCCGACCGCCAGAATGTCCACTAGAGACTGACGGCACCTAGCCCCTTTTTGTAAAGTGGCACGCATCAGATGAAGGTCCATCCCCAACCAACGCATGTGGCCGTTTTCCCTTCAACATGTCCTTGAAGAACTCATCCAGCTTCAATAACCCATTTTCCGTAAGCCAAATGTCAGTCTCAGATGAAGACGTGGCGACTGTGGTCGACGCTGAAGTCCCCACCATACTAATCGACAAAATGAGTAAAAATCCAACAACGGAAACCCGGATACCACCAGACCCCCCAAGTAGACCACCAAGGGTCACCCCGTAAACCCGGTATCCTACCAGCAATCAGCAGCAGAGTCCGAAACACCCCCGACCCCACGGAAACCACACAATCCCAAATAATGAAGTCGCTGCAATAGAAAGGCCCCGTCCGAAAAAAGAAAAATCACCTGTGCAAAAAAAATGGAAACCCTGGAACCGGCGACCCCTTAGTCGCGAGCCACAATGGGACTGTTTACCACCCAAAAGTGGAACAGCACCGGCCGAAAATGGGGAGGACCACCATGAAACCAGAAACCCTTAAACCAGAGGCCATGAAAAATAACGAGCCCCAACAGGCCAATCCACCACCAGAAAAAAAAACACCGCCGCAGTCGGGAGGAAAGTTCCGGCACAGATCTCCCGCACGGAAAAACCGCTCAGAAAGAAAGAACCCGAACGTTTTGTGAGCTCGCAGTTTGTCGCCGGCAAAGGTCCAATAACGGGCATAAAACCCCGGAAGTCAGGAACAGACCATCCCTAAACGGCCGAAACCCCAAAAACGGACAAAAACCGGAAACTATGGAGAAAAACAGAAGCGGCTCACACCGGCAGCTAGAGATCCAAACGGCCAGACTGACACCTGTAAGAGCACAGGGTTATACCATCATTAAGAATCGTTTTTGTTTGGGAGGTTACAAACACCGAGGAAAAGGCGCAGTGCCTCCAAAGTGGTCCAGTCGTTTATCTATGAAAAACCCCACAATAGTGACAGCTTTTGCGCCAGCATCATCGTAGATGGTTGCGACTGTCCAGATCTAGAAAATATCCCGCAATGGATTCACAATATGTAAACTAGAAACCCTAACAACCCTAGAAAAAACATCGCTCTACTCCCACCCGGCCGTTCCAACCAATCTCCAAAACCAATATACATCAAAAATATTAAGAACAAATTTTATCTCTAGTTGTAATCGATAATGTCCTTAATTAATTAGTGCCTTTACTTTCTCTATCTAAAACATTAAAAAGTAAAATATCAGCCGGTCTACTTATCTTGGTAAATTGCAATTATATAGTTTACATTTTAGGTTTATTTAACTTGTAAGTTGTATGATAAAACATATCTCATTAGCTATATGAGTTGTATAGCTTATCTAGAGTTGTATAGTTTATATATAATACGTAGAAGTCTTAATTTTTAAGAAATATAATTTAGTGATATCAACAAAGATCCATTTTAAATCTAGATCTATTAAGCATCCAAATTTTTTTTAAACTTAAATTTTTTACACGCCTAGAAAAAATTTACACCTTAAGAAATTTGATCCCTCTTGGTATTTGCTATATCTGGGTATAAGATGATCTATACTAGTTTTTTTTTTTTATGAGCCAGCATGGATTTTTTTAATAACATTTTATTTGGTTTTAAATTTTTATTTTATGAGCCCACATGGATTTTTTTATTTACTTTTTATTTGGTTTTATTTTTTTATTTTATGAGACATGAATTTTTTTAATTACTTTTTTTTATTTTTGGTACATAACGCTACGTTACATGACAACATCTCCCCCATACTAGGTTGTAGAGCAGCTCGCTACTCTCAGTGTAATAATGTTATATAGTACTTTTTATTATAGATTTGAGTATATAGAGGGGCAGAGTATGATTCCCCATAGTCTTATGTATCATTGATGGTGGATTTTCAATATTTGTTAATAACGACCCCTTTTAGATTTGAATTTCTCCTCATTTATTTTAATACTTCCGCATTTAAAACCAAATGGCATGAAAGGGGAGAGTGATTTCAAGTACAGATTGTGATGCGATTGTTACTAGTAGGATGTGGGACACCCACAGTTACTGTTAGTATTATGGAATCATAAATTGTTATGGAAAATTAAGACTCTTATGGATGACAATTGTTTGAGAGTTGTTGATCTAAAATTGGTCATGATATAATTTAATGAGAAAGGAAACCTGCGTAAGGTTTTTAAGCCAACGTTTCGGACTACATAAATATGAGTCCATCATCAGGGCGATCACTCAATCGTATGATTGGGATGAGGGATAATAATCCCCAAAGAGCATATAAATACAAGATCTTTGTTGGAATTCTTAGTAAGGTCGGCCATTTAAAATTTTCAATTCAAATTCTGTCGACGTGTCACATTTCAATGCCTCTTAATTAGGTTAATAATTGGTTTCCATGTCTCACTAAGCTTTAGCCCTTCATCTCTGTTTAGCATGTTGTTTCTTTTCTCGATTTCCAAAGCCTCCCTCATTCTTCTTTTATTATAGTGTTCTTCTCTGGCAATTAATGAAGCTTTGTCCATGCAAATTTGATGAGCAGTGGTGTGCGAGTGTTCTAATAAAGCAGATTTTTCTTTTCGATTGTAAAATATGTGTGCACTATGTTCTTTTAGTCATACCTATAATGAGCATCCAGTTTCCTCGATGTAGACCATTCCGCAAGAACAAGGAATTTCATACACCCCTTTCATTTGCCTAGGATCCATGTTGTCTTTTGTTGTGTCAAGGAATCTCCTGATAGTGTTCGGAGGAGCGAACACAATTGCAATGTTTTTTCTTTTTAAGATCTTGGCAATGCGATCCATTGTTCCCTTAATGTATGGGAGAGTAATCTTTGGGATATTGAGATCTTCTCTTTGTTGCGTAGCCCTATATTTTTTTACAGTTGTATTTTTAATCAAATCTTAATGGTATCCATTCTTCCTGAAGACCTTATCGAGGTGTTCAAGTTCTTGCCCCAAGTGGTCTAAATCTGAGATTCTCTTTGCTCTGCATGTAAGAGTCTGGATCACATCGGCCTTCTGAGCTAGGTGGTGGTGGTCTAAATAGATATTCTCTTGTCTCTATGTTTCCCAAACTTTGTGGGAAACATAGAGACACTTTGGATGGAGGGTAATCCCTTAGTTACTAAGTGGAAGGTGTTTAAAACCCTCAATAAGTCCCAGTTCTACCCTATTGGATACAAATACAACTAGTGGATCCATTAACATTACTTTCAACAAAACAAAGAGTTGAGTGTGCAAGAGCACACCACCAAGTTCAAAAGAATGGAAATTACGTTGGGAATATCTCCAAAGAACAAAAAATGTATTTCCCAAAAATTTGGGAGATCTACATAGTAATTTAAGAAGGAAAGTGATGCTCTTTAAAACTAGTAAAGTTGATGAAGCATGTTTGCAACCACGGTGTCTAAAGAATATGGGTAAGAATAAAGTACAACCAAGTAGTTCTAAACAAAAAGAATAACAGGATGCTTCCAGGGAGGAAAGAAGAAGTGGAAATTAAAGGACACGACAACAACGACCGCACATGAATGCAAGGATCCCAACAAACATTGTAACCATTATAATATTGATGGTAACATAGAAGATAAGTGGGAAGCTAAATCCATAGTTGAATCCAAAGAATCGCAAGAAGTATGCCAAGAAGAAGAAAATAGCTTTCATGGATTCATGTAACTAGGTAGAGAGAATCTCAAATATAGATGAAAATATTATTGGAATTATGATGAAGAAGGAGGTGGATTTGAGTAACCTCCATCCTAAGGAAGAGAAGGAGATGACTTAATTCTTCTATATTAAGATCCAGGTTAAGAAGACAAAGGTGGGTGCTCTATTTGATTATAGTTCACATGCCAACCCCATATTAGAAGATCTAGTCCGCAAGCTTGGATTGGAATTTCATGACCATCCTCACATATATCCATTGATATGGGTAAATAAGGATACATGGCACAAGATCACCAAGAAGTGTGATATCAAGTTTTCTATTAGTGCAAGCTATATTGATGAAGTGAAAGTAGGCATAATACCACTTGATGTGTGTGGTGTAGGAGAGAAAATTAGTATCTCCTAATCAGAGATGAGAATTCCTTTTGCACCAATTCACAAAAAGGTAAATCAAATATCTCTCTGGTAAGTGCTAACCAAGTCAAGAAATTGATAAAATATACTAGGAAGTTTGTATCACTCTTTTAAAGATAGAATCATCCAGGAGATGAATTGGCATAAGTACATCTCTTGAGTGATTTTGTAAAGAAAATCAGCATCAATTTTATGAGATTTTGTAGGCATACAAAGAATTATTCCAAGAATCTAAATGATTGGTACAGCTAAGAGAGAACTGGAGCATGAGATACAGATGTTTCCTGGATCTCCATCCCAAAACATTAGGTTGTATCCACAATTCATCATGGAAAAGTAGATGAAGTGAATAAATAGTTGCATTAGCTATTGGAGTAGGGAGCATTTAGACCAAGCACCTGATCTTGTGTGTCACCTATCATCATATTACCCAAGAACAATAGGACTTGCAAAATGTGTATCGACTACAAAATGTTGAATACGATCACCCTAAAGAATGGATACCCTTTCCCTAGGATCAATGACCTACTAGATCAGTTGTAGCATGCCAAATACTTCACCAATTTAGATATTAGATCATGATACCATAAGGTATGATTTAAATTGAGAATACACCTCGAATATTGGCTTCAAGACAAGGTGAGGTCTATCTGAATGGTTAGCAATACCTTTTGGTTTATGTAATGCACCAACAACATTTATGTGTTTAATGAATGATGTATTGCATCATTTTCTAGATTGATTTATAATAGTGTACTTAGATGATATATTGGTTTATATATTTACCTAGGAAGAGAATATCTCATTTCTCATGCAGGTGTTAGAGACCTTAAAAATGCATAAATCACTTCCAAACCTTAAGAAATGTAAATTTTATCAGCAGTCATTGGTGTATTTGGGGTATGTGATTGGTGGAAGGGAACCTAAGATAGATCTTACAAAGATGGAGGCCATTCTCAAGTGACTTTTTCCTATTAACGTCACTAAGGTTATGAGATTTGTAGGAGTAGCACAATACCTCTAGAATTTTACAGGATCCTTTTCAATTGTGGATACACCACTCCATGCCATAACAACCAGTAGCAAGAGTTTCCAATGGGGAAATAATTAATCAAAAACTTCTGAAGAGATTAAAGGAAAGGCTTGTCAAGCACCAGTTCTTACATCATCTAATTTGTAAAAGCCTTTCAAAGTGGAGAAGAATGAAATTGGATATGTTATGCAAGTGTTCTTGATCTAGGGAGGTAATCTAAGATGCTATCATTTTAAAATGTTCCATAGTGTCGTTTTAAACTACCCTACAAATGACAAGGAACTCTATGCTCTACTTCAAGTTGTTAAGTAATGAAATCACTATCTGATGGGAAAGGAAACCATCACCCATACTGATCACTAGCTACTACAATATTTGCAGGCCTTTAGTTAACTTCAACAAACCAAACACTACAAGTGGATGGGTTTTTTACATCAATTTCAACTAATCATTAATTTTAATAAGAGCATCACTAGCAAGTTTGTGGACATGATTTCAAGGCCACCGACATACAAGATCACATCTTTCGAAACTCTTATGCACATGGATCCTTTAACCCATGATGTATACAAAAAGGAATACATAAAATATGAGGACTTCAAAGAGGTGTTTCAACGTACAACATCGAGTTCATTTAGAAGGTGATAGTAAGGCTAACTATCATTTCTAGGATGGGTTTCTCTATAAGATAGACAAGCTCTATGTTCCTAAAGGTGAAATATTGTATCTTATCAGAGAAGCTAACACCTTGATGCAGGAGCATTGGGGCCTAGGTGAAACAGTCGAATTTGACCGACATAAGAGGTCGACCAGGAGGATTTTCGACGACCACTGGTGCAAAAGAGACTGGAAGTCGAAGCCAAGTAGACGAGCAGGAAGTTGTCGAAGTATGGTCGACGAGAGTGAATTTCAACATCGACAGGAGTGGAGATAGAAGGAGTCGAGATTTTGATAAGAGGTCGAACATCGACACCAACGAAAGCGACAGAGGCCAAACGAGGAGGATGGGGTAGACTAGCAGTCGTGAAGACTAAGTGAAGCCGACAAGTTATGTCGAAGACTGACGAAGTATAGTATGGTCAACAGGTCGAAGAGGATAGTGATAGGATCGACTATTGTTCAAAGTCAGAGAGGTGCGAGACTCAAGACAACAGTCGTTGAGAGTTGTTGAAGAAGTTAAAGGAAGTTAAGAAGGTGGTTGATACCAAACCAGGTGTCCCCACAGGAGTAGGTTGTACAGCACGGCCAGGGGTGCTGACAACTGCAGGATCCGTCGGGTCAGAGGCAGAGCGGCGGACAGAGAAGGACGTCTTGAGTAACGAATTAGGCCTCGAGAGTAGCAGCAGAGCAAAGTAGAAGACTAGTGCGAAGGCACAGAGGAGGGGATAGGTCATCGCTCATCGCTCGTTCATTCTTGCATTCAGTAGAAAAATGAGAGGAGGAGAGGATCACACACACAAAGAAACGCACTATTTACTTTTGTATATTGTAACAGGCTGATCCTGACTAGTTTAATAGATTGCATGTAACTTTGTAATTCGATTCAAGTAATAAAAGAAGCCAATTTCTTGGCATCCCAGTTCACATCTAGTATGTGTGAGCGCTTGTGTGTTTTGTTGTGTGTTATTATTAAGCAAGAGGGTCCGACTAGACCCACCCTTGCGCCAGGTGGTATCAGAGCAGCAGTATCCTAAGATTAGGAAGATCCTTCGAGTGCGTAAACAGATCCAGCTACGGTTGGGTAGAGTTGTGCACGAAAGTCCGGTTGCAATTGGACGAGGGAAGAACCACAGTCGAAATAATGGAACAAAGAGGTGTAAATGTCCGAGGTGTAGGATGAAGAGCGTTAGGCGCAGGAGTGACAGTTGATCGCAGAATGTTCGATGAGTGCATGCAAACAATGAGAAGTTTGACCAGTGAGGTCGCAGTGATCAAAGAAATCCAGAGACGTGGATGTGTTCCCAACGCACTTGACCATAGTGACGAAGAAGTCGAGGAAGTGGAAGCTCAAGAAGCAATGGAAGAAGAACCACAAGATAAACTGATCAAGCTACTGATAGAGATGAGGGGTAGAACAAATATGGATGTGCATACCTGCTCAGGAAGTTTGGATCCAAAAGACTTTATAGACTGGTTCAGATAGATGGAGAAATACTTCGACATAGAGCAGATAGAGGATCCTAAAAGGGTTAAAAATGCATGTCTGAGGTTGAAGGGTCATGCCTCATTGTGGTGGGACAATGTACAGGCTGACAGAGTCAAGAAAGGCAAGGAGAAAATCAATTCTTGGGACAAAATGGTTTCCAAGCTGAAAGGGAAGTTCCTTCCTAGCGACTATGTGATTTCCTTGGTCAGGAAGTTACAAAACTTTCAACAGAAATAGATGACCATGAAGGAATACACGGAAGAGTTCTACAGACTATCGATAAGATCCGATCAAACTGATGAAGGAGAAAAAACTATCGCAAGATATGTAAATGGATTGAAATATGCCATACAAGACTAGTTGAGCCTATCGAGGTTCAGAGTGGTCAGGGAATCCTACCAGTTAGCTCTGAATGCAGAAGAGAAACTGTCGAGGAGAATCGCGTCGACTAGAGGGAGGATGATTGGTCAAGGTGTAAAGACAGTTTCCGCGAAGGGACAAAGTAGCAAAACCAGGAGAGAAGTCGTCGAAGATGATCGACGTGCAGAGGGGACATCGACTAAAGAGAAAGCACAGGGAAACCGATGAGAAGGTCGAGAGACCCGTGGTCAGGGTGCATTTGGTCGAAGTGGTACAACATAAAAGAAAGGATCTGGTAGACCAGTTGTAGTCTGTTATAAGTGTCACAAAGTGGGACACAAAGCTTATGAATCCTCGGAGAATCTACACGTGGCAAAGGAGTCGAAACCCAGACATCGAAGAGATTACCAGAGCGACGAGAAGACGGATTCGACATCCAACAGTGGTGAATATGGTAGAGGGAAAGGTCAAAACATGACATCCAAGAGAACATTGGTCCAAGAAAACCAGCATGAAGAGAAGGAGTTGGCACAGCGAAAGGCCATCTTTCAGACCAAAGTGTTGATTGGTGACAGGTATTGCAAGACCATTGTCGATGGTGGCAGTACAGAGAATTTAGTGTCGACGAAAGTCATCAACAAGTTGGTGTTGAGATGTCAGCAACACCCAAATCCATACAAGATATCTTGGTTACAAAAAGGACATCATGTGAAGGTAACCAGATAGTGCCTGATCAATTTAAGGTTGGGAAACTTGAAGACAGTGTATTGTGCGATGTAATCTCAATGGACGCTTTTCATCTCTTGTTAGTGAGGCCATGGAAATATGATCGAAAGATGATATATTATGGTTGATCCAACACAGTCACAGTGTGGAAAAATGGCACTCAGAGGATTCTCAAGCTGAAGCAGGAGGATCGAGCCGACTGCAAGCAGGGCAAAAGAAACTATTGGGAGAAGCGAGTGGTGATGTGATCAGCGAAGGAATTCCTAGCAGAGGAAGAGAAACAGTCGAGATGTTTTGCCATCATTCTGAAAGGACCAAGTGTTGAAAGTTCGACGACGGAGAGAATTCTGGTCCAATTCGAATAAATGCTCGACGAGTTTCGAAGCATAATAATCGACGAGGCAATGAAGGGATTGTCACCGATGAGAAGCATATCCCATCAGATCGACTTGATTCCATGATCAAGTTTTCCAAACAAGGAACCACATAGAATGACTCCAACAGAGAATCGGGAACTCAATCAACAAGTCTAGGAGTTGTTGGACAGAGGATTGATGAGAGGAAGTCTGAGCCTGTGTGCGGTACCAGCTGTACTAGCACCAAATGAGGGTGGAGAATGGAGGATGTGTACAGATTCCAGAGCTATCAATAATATCACGATCAAGTACAGGTTTCCATTTCCAAGGGTGGACGACTTGATGGATTCCTTGAGTGGAGTGAGATACTTCACCAAGATCAACCTGAAGAGTGGGTATCACCAAATTAGGGTCAGAGAAGGCGGTGAATGGAAGACAACCTTCAAGACGAAGGAAGGATTGTATGAGTGGTTGGTCATACCCTTTGGATTGACTAATGCACCCAGTATGTTCATGTGGTTGATGAACAAAGTACTGAAACCATTCTTGGGAAAGTTCGTCGTAGTGTACCTCGAAGATATCTTGATATTTATTCGAACCAAAGTCGAAAATTTGGAGCACATTCGACAAGTGTTGCAGAAGCTACAGGAAGAGAAGTTGATGGTGAACCTACAAAAGTGTTTCTTCATGAAGGAAGAATTGGTGTACTTGGGATTTGTAATCTCGGGTAAAGGGTTGATGATGGACCCAGAAAAGGTGAAGGAAATACTAGAGTATCCATAACTGACAAGCACGACAGGAGTGCATATTTTTCATGGACTTGATAGTTTCTACAGGAATTTCATCAGAGGATTCAGTCGGATATGTGCACCGTTAACAGAGTGCATCGGAAGAAAGGGGAGTTCAAGTGGACGGAAGCTGCCCAAAAATCCTTCGATAAGTTGAAGCAGAAGGTGACAGAGAGCCCAATGTTAGCGCTCCCATATTTTGACAAAGTTTTCCAAGTCGATTGCGACGCGAGTGGAATGGAAATTGGCACAGTGTTGAGCCAAGAGGGCCACCCAATTGCATTCTTCAGTGAAATTTGGACGACGCGAAGTGAAAATATTTGGTCTACGACCAGGAGTTCTATGCCATTGTCCAAGCATTAAGTAAGTGGAGGCATTATTTGTTGCCCAAGGAATTTGTGTTACACACAGATCACCAAGCACTGAGGTACTTGAATACTTAGTCGAAGTTGAACCAGCGGCACATGAAGTGGGTAGAATTCTTGAAGGGATATACCTTCATGTTGTGACATAAGTCGGGAAAGTCGAACAAGGTTTCCAACGCACTGAGTCGAAGAGTTGCATTGTTGAACACGACAACAGTTCATGCGACAGGAATAGAGTCGATGAAGACAAAGTATGAGACCGATGAGTATTTTGCGAAAGCATGGAAGGATACTCGCGAACCATGGAGTGTCGATAGAACTCCATACTTGGACTATTTTATCCAAGAAGGATACCTATTCAAGGGACAACAGTTGTGTATTCCCACAGGATCCGTAAGAGAGAACCTAATCTGATAACTGCATAGTGGCAGATTAGTAGGTCATTTTGGCATCGACAAGACCAAGGCGTTGGTTGAAGAAAAGTATTATTGGCCAGGAATGAAAACAAATGTCGGTAGATGGGTACGACAGTGTCGAATTTTCCAATTGGAAAAGCGAAGAAGTCAAAATATGGGGTTGTATGCAGCATTAACAGTGCCAAATACCCCATGGGAGCACCTGAGCATGTATATTTTTCTAGGATTGCCGAAGACACAGCAAGGTAACGACTCAATCTTTGTGGTAGTCGACAGATTTTCGAAGATGGCACACTTTATTCCGTGTCGGAAGACAAGTGACGCCACAAGCATTGTTGTACTATTCTTTAAGGAGATAGTCAGATTGCATGGGTTTCCAAAGAGTATAACATTGGACAGAGATACCAAGTTTATGGGTCATTTCTGGAGAACCCTATGGAAGAAGTTGGACACGAAGTTGCAGTTTATCTCGGCATACCATCCGTAGACTGATGGACAAACCGAGGTGGTAAACAGAAGTTTGGGAAACCTTCTTAGATGTTTGATGATCGACAGACCCAAGCAGTGGGAAAACGTGTTGGCACAAGCAGAGTTCGCATACAACAATTCTATGAATCGGTTGACAGGTATGAGCCCATTCCAGATTGTTCAAGGTCGAAGCTCACATGGAGTGGTGGATTTGGTCGCGATACCAACAGAAATCATAAAGAGTGCAGATGCATAAACATTTGTAGAACATATGAAGGAAGTGCATGAATATGTACGCAAGCGCATTGAAAAGAGCAACGCGGCATACAAGTTGAGAGCTGACAGGAAGAAGAGGCTACAGTCGTTCAGCAAGGGAGATTTATTCTATGCGCACTTGAGGGAAGAGAGGTTCCCGACATGAACATACAACAAGTTGAAGCTAAAGAATATTGGACCATGTAAGATCCTGAAGAAGATTTCGGACAATGCTTATGTGTTGGAGCTACCGAAGGAATTGAACATTTCTCCTATGTTCAATGTCTCAGATCTATACAAGTATGAAGAAGGTTCAACAAGTAGCAATGCGGAAGTGTCAAAAATCTACTGGACAGGACAAATTCCACATCAACAAAAGGAAGAGATCGTCGAAGTCATGGACGAACGCGAAGTCGGTTGCTGGCAAGGAGTTCGCAGAAGAAAGAATACTTAGTTTGATGGAGAGATTATGAGTCGAACGAGGCGACATGGATTTCAGAAGAAGAATACAGGAAACTGACGGAGCAGTCGATTTATTTTTCACCTGGGGAGTTTGATGAAGGAGCATCGAGGCCTAGTATAAATAGTCGAAGTTGATCAACAGAAGAGGTCGACCAGGGGGGTTGTCGATGACCACTGGTGTGAAAGAGACTGGCAATCAAATCCAAGTAGTCGAGCAAGAATTTGTCAAAGTATGGTCGACGAGAGTGAAGGTAGACATCGACAGGAGCAAAGATCGAAGGAGTCGAGATGTCGACAAGAGGACAAACATCAACACCGACGAAAGCGGAAGAGACCAAGCGAGGAGGATGGGGCAGACTGGCAGCCGTGAAGACTAAGTGAAGCCGACAAGCTACATCGAAGACTGACAAAGTACAGTATGGTGGATAGGTCGAGGAGGACAGTGATGGGACTGACTAATGTTCAAATTCAGATAGGTGCGAGACTCAAGACAACAGCCGTTGAGAGTTGTTGAAGAAGTTAAAGGAAATTAAGAAGGTGGTTGAGACTACACCAGGTGTCACCACAGGAGGAGTTTGTGCAGCATGGTCGGGGACGCTGACAACTGCAGGATCCGTCGAGTCAAAGGCAGAGCAACGGATAGAGAAGGACGTCTCGTGGAATGGAGTAGGCCTTGATAGCAGTAGCAGAGAAAAGTAGAAGACTAGTGCGAAAGAACAGAGGAGGGGATCGCTCATCGTTGATCGCTCATTTATTCTTGCATTCAGCAGAAAACTGAGAGGAGAAAAGGTCACATCTATTTACTTCTATATATTGTAACAGGCTGAGGCCGACTAGTTTAATAGATTGCATGTAACTTTGTAATTTGATTCAAGTAATAGAAGAAGCCACTTTCTTGGCATCCCAGTTCACATCTAGTCTTTGTGAGCGCTTGTGTGTTTTGTTGTGTGTTATTGTAAAGCAAGAGGGTCCAACCAAACCCGCCCTTACACCACACCTCCAAAGTTGCAAGGTATTTTGATGTTGGGAAGAAAGTTTCCAACTTATAGAGGTATATGTATTGTCCTAGAATGCAAGAATATGGAGCTCAATTTATTAGAGGATGCATATTGTGTTGTACTAGCAATACCAGTAATAGTAAACAAAATATATAGAAACCCTTACATGTACTAGACCATGGGAGAGCATATCCATGGATTTCATGGATGGTTTTTCAAGAACAAGGAAGGGACATGACTATCTATTTGTGGTAGTTGACAAGTTTAACAAGATGTGCATTGACATGCCTTGTAAAAATACCATCAAGGGAAAAGATACAACAAACATGTTCTTTAAAAAGGTCTAGGTGCTCTTTGGGATTCAAAGGAGCATCAACTACAATAAAGATACCAAATTTCTCAATTCCTTCTAGGATACACATTGGGATAATATGAACACTAAATTAAAGAGATCAACAAATTTCCACCCACAAACAAATGGGCAAATAGAATTACTGAACAAAACTTTGGTTCATCTTTTGAGGCACTATAATTAGAACCATTCAAGGACCTGGGATGAAATTTTGATGTATATTCATCCCTCTTATAACAGAGTAGTACATACTTCTATTAGTTAGTCCTCCTTTGATACTTGTTTTCATTATTCTCCACCTTCACCCTTAGATGTTGTCTACTGACAACAAGGAGTAAGGAAATACACCACAAGAGAAGCATTGAAGGATAGGAAATTCATTGATAATATTAGGAAAATCCATTTGTAAGTCTAGGAGATATGGAAGAAGTCATGTGAAAAGTACAAGTCCTATCATGATCAAAACATAATTGAAAAAATATTGAAGGTGGGAGACAAAGTTTGGTTGTATCTAAACAAAGAAATGCTATAGGGTCCTGGTAAGAATATTAAGGATCTATAGTATGGTATTTTTGAAGTGTTGGAGAAGGTGGTTAATAACGCCTAAAGGCTTAGTAGGGAATGTGGAAAATCTAAAACTCTATGAGCCTTCCATGTTGGAGCAGGAAACTGATGATCTTCTCTTACATATCATAGAGGACTTAGCACCAAAATCTCAACCAAATTTAATAGAAGAAATAGTTTTGTAGAAGCCTCAACAACCAGAGAGTGGCATTATGAACTCTGCCAGGTTGGGTTGAAAGGGAAACTTCCAGGAAAAGCCAAGTGGTACTCCAAGGAGAATGTAGAGGAAAAAATCCCCACCTCCTTCAATAAAAGAGTTTAAGAGCCAAAATCCTCACTAAATTTGGAGTCTGATCCGAAATTGATTATTATATAGCTTTTCATATATTTTTGTACTTTATAAGTTGAAAAAATGGATCTATTGGCTTGTAGGGCCCATTTTAGGGGTAGGACTTGTTACCCTCCAGATACTCTACAGTGTGCCATACCGAATTGTTAGAGGAGGGGTCATTTTTCAATGTAAAGTGTTGGTCTACCGAGGGCCAAGACCTGTGGTCTGGTCATGGCATGTCCTCTTGGTTTTCATTCCAATAAGTGTTGGCTTAGTGGCATTGTTGACTACCCCTTGATGGGTGGAAGTCCCCATCATGTTGGGTCAATTGTGCCCTAGTTTGGTGTTTGGTGCTTCTTGGGATGACTCCATTTGGGAACATGCCTCAGGGGCTCCTAGCCACACTCATGTTTATGCTTTATAGAAGGTGATTGTGCATGTAAGGGTTCTCATACCTATCTTAGCACACTTCATTATACCCACTTGGACCTATGTTTATTATGTATTGACCCTCCTCTTGGCTCAAGCAAGCCATATTGATGAAGACACCACCCTTTTAAGAGGTTGTACCACCTAAAGGAGGAGGGCGTTGAAGGAAAAAGAACAATGTTGGGGTTAGATGGGACATGATAGCCTCCTTTAGAGGGAATTCCAACTTAAAATGGGCCTCCTGAGGAAAACTTAAGAAATTAATAAATAATGCCATGTAGACAATATTTTAATATATCATTTCTATTATTTTTCTTTTTTCTATATTGCACAATATATGTCACTTTTATCAAAAAGACCTTATCTATCTATTTTATATTTAAATTAATTTATTAGCACAAGATTTAATAAAATTTGTTAACCCAACTTTTAACATATAATTTCAAATTTCTTAAATGAATTCCTAAATATGAGGGAGTAAATTTTTAATTTACAATTTTTACACTTCAAATTTGATTTTAAATTTTAAACTTACAATTTTTAAAATTTACACTTTTAAATATTTTATTTAAAATTTTTAATTTTTTAATTTACACTTTTTGGTTAATACTTTAATGCCATGATTTATGTTTCATTAATAATATTCTCGATATTTTAATTTATAGGGGCTAAGACATTAATTTTATTTTTGATATTTAATATAATTTTGGGTCACTCGGCCAACATTCACATTTAGGGTGGGTAAATTATATTATTAAAAAATCCACCTATACTCAAATTAAATAATTAAAAATTGCCATGTATATTAAGGTGCCTAGTCATACTTTCACCTCTTTTATTTTAAAATATTTTGATTGGCTTACACATTATGACATGGATTTTCTTGAGGCTCATTTTAAGTTGAAATTTCCTCTAATTGCATGTTCAACATTTCATCCAAGTTGTAGCAATTCATCATATTTTATCATTATTTTTATGTTGTATGAGGTTTAGTCCTCGGCTTATGGGTGATAAACCCTAAAAAATCATTGAAAAATCATTTTAATTTATTTTAGACATTTTTAGGTAGGTAGGCCTAAAACGGAGGTTTTAAGTTAGCCTATAAAGCATATAAATAAGGCTAGCCTCCTCATTTGTAACTCAATATCATGGGATCAAATAAAATTATTTTTCTTCTTTCTTCTTGTCTACTTGGGATAAAGAGGTGTGCACTCTCTTCTTGGCATTATTGAGGCTTCAATGTGACATGTCTGTTGGTGATTGAAGGTTGAAACTTAATCTTGCAAGGCTTGTTTAAGGAGAAGGATTCTTAGCAAGTTACTCTTTTCTCCCTTTTTCTTTGTTTGTGGTCAGATCCCTAGAGGGTCTCTCTTGTTAGGCCTTTGGCACCTCTTTTGCGCTAATTAGGTCAATACCAACACAGCCTAGGGTTTCTTGGTTTTGCTCTATTCATCAAAACATGATTGTTAATTCTTGAGAGGAACACTAACCACGATTCCTCAATGGCCTGGAATCCTTGAAGGGAAAATACTTGAGTCTTTATGTCCCTCATCTTCACTTGGAATATGTTCAATCAAATTTGTGTACTACATATTGTAAAAAAACAAAAAATCATATATTGTGAAAAACCCTAAAAATTATATATTTTTGCAAAATTTCCAAAAAATTTATTCCGTGTCATAGCTTACTTTAATTGTGATTATCTCAAGTACTCAATTGCAGCAATAAATTTCAGATTTAGATTAGATATTGAAAAAATCCAAAAAAGTTGAAAATATTGCAAAAAAGTCAATTTGACGCCCTAAAGGAGGTGTCGTCATCCTAGGGTTAGGTGACGACGATCCTAATGGATTGTTTCAGATCTGGTTATTGATTTATTGAAGTTCCATATCGAAGGAAAAGTCAAACCCTAAGGGTTTGAGGAAATTTGGTTCAAATTCTAGGTCACCCGAGAGAACCCTGGGGGGATTTAAGGACAATTTTCTTATCTTATTTGGTTGTGTTAAGTTGCATAATTGTATCATAAATTAGTACAAAATCCTATATTTCATCCACCAAAACAAGTGCCCTCTAGGGGGGATAGGTGTGCCCCTCTTAGTTGGCTGCTAGGAGGTAAAATTTGTGAAATTTCGTCAATTCGTTTGAGAGATATCTTTGGTTTTTTATTGTTGGTTTGTAGTGCGGAAAATTGCAAAAGTAAGTTAAATTTTCATAATTGGTCCTAACCTTCCAATTCTAAGGGTTCATCGTAATTATCTTTAAATGACTCCATCAGGCATTGGTTTACTGACGGTGGGAAGATTTTGTAGGGATAGACTTCTCTTCAGTTGTGTTATTACATTACTATCCTTACCTCATTCGGGGATCCTCCCATGGACCAAGGAGAAGGGTCTAAAGAGGAATGGGGTTACATCAAGGTGATATTGGGTGTACTTCCTTGAATATTTGTCAATCATAGCACTAAGTCCACATACCTTACTTGGGTCCACATACTTGAATTGGGTCCACATAATTGAATTTGATCATGTAAGACGAGTAGTTTTTGAGATAACATTTTTTGGCATTGTTTCCAGGGACATCTTGAAGTTGTTGGGTCAAAGCCCTATCTCTCTGGAAAGAACAATAGTTTTGGTAAGAAAGTTGAGGTAAGTTTTTTTTAGTATTTTGATAAGATTATTGGTGAGTACTAACTTGGCAAGTCTTATTTGGTGACTCCACTGAAGAAAAAATAGCAAAGAAGTACATTGCAAGATAGATCCCTTGGATGGTGGTGACACTACTGGGTGTAAAAGGTAGACACATTCATCAATTGGGAAGAAATAAATTCCATCTTGGAGACTCCACTGAAGAATTATATATGACATGGAGAACATTTATAAGTCTCATTGGATTCTTAAACTTGATCACCCCTTGGATTTTTCAAATATTTGGGCTCCCGCTCATGAAGAACAAGACATAGATCCGTAGGAAATCCCAAATTTTTATGGCGATGAGGATTCAGTTTCATCTTATATTTTCACCTTTTTCAAATTTACAGGAGAAAAAGGCATTATGTTCGAATCTGACATAGTGGTTTCCCTCTCAGCTAGCTTCAAATTGCATGCCTTGCATTGGTATAGATCTCTTGGAAAATGAGTAATCACATATTTTGTAGTCTTTTTGGAAGCATTTTGTAAATGTTGGTGTTCCAATGGCTACCTATCATTCAAGAAATGAAAGGATTCTATGATGCACAAAAGATTGTTGAAGAAGGTCTCGGACCACCCTTAACGGAAGAAAACCATTCTAGTTCATTGATAAAAGATGATATGGAACAGGTACCGGATTGGTTTGATCCATTGGTTTTCTCGAGAATCTCGGGATATCCTAATCAAATCCATGGCTACGATCCAGATACCTATGATTGGACGAAGAGCATCCGAAAATTTCATCCAGATAGGGATTCAGCCGATTGGCATGTTATATGGTTTGTGAGGGATATTTCAAACGTTAAAAGTGGTTCATGTAGATATCAAGATGAAGATGTTCATGTTGTCTCTTGACTTGACAGACGATGATTTATATGAGTGGTATGAAGGGATTCCTACAGAAGAAATTCACTCACTCGGAGAATTTATTAGGGTTTTTTGTGAGAGATGAGATCCTTATTTCAAAGGGGATAATGGATATATCATGGAGGATGGCACTTTTAGCTCATCAGATGAAGACAGTGATGAAGAACAACCCCTGGAAAACTCTCATGTGGGAGCCATCATTGAAGATTCTTTCATTCAAGATTTTATTGAGGAAGTTAAATACAATGACATCTCGAGTCATGTGATCTAGGAAGGACGTGTTCTTGAAAATAACAATGAAGATTCTATGGAAAGTGAAGTTCACAATGTCCCTGATGAAGGCTAAGAGAAAGACTTTGAAGAAGAACATATGAAGATCAAAAATCCCTTATTGAAGAAAATGTCAGGATTTTTGTGTGTGATGAGGAAGATGATGATTATTGGAACTTCCTTGGCCCTCCCAGTTATGATTCTTTAAGGGTCGGGAGTATTGTTCTTGAGAATCTGGGGCACACGAGTTTCAAGCTAGATACCCATGATTTTTTCCCTCCGTACAAAAGGGAAGAGGGTGTCCATTTGGATAAGACGATTGATTTTTTATGAAGGTTCATAACACAATGAAGAAACTCTTGAAGAGCCATCCTCTATTAAAAAAAATTATGAATACACGGTAGATGCATGTCTTTGTTCTCTTGAGGAAGACATATATGTGTATCTTTTTTCTATTGATGATGATTTCCACGGAAGTGATCTTATACATTCCTAATGAGAATGATATGGGTATGGATTCTTGGAAAATCTGGAAGAGCTCACTTATGATGAAGAATCTTTTGAAGACCTTGGAATACCAATATCAAATGAGATCTCTCAGGATACAGTCCAGTCGTGTTTGCTCAACATTGATAATAATAAAGGGCTACATATGGGGATATTTGTTGTTGATGTTGAACAAATGAGTTCACCTTCTCATGCAATGGATTTCTACCAGCATTCTCCGCCATGTTTCTCGGGTACTGATGCAGGTTTTGGAAAACAAGAATCTACTCGTAAGTTTTGGACGATGAAATTCAATGGGGTCAAATCCCGATCAAGTATGAGTGCAAGTATCGTGCTTCTCATTTTTCTTTTCATTTAGAATTTGATGGCACTAACAATATGGTTAAGTATGAGGCTCCTTTGCATGAATATGATTTAGCTAAAAACTGTGATATTAAATTGTTAAATATTATTGGATACTCTAACCTTATTGTGATGCAAGTAAAAGAAAAAATTTCCCGCAAAAATGAAGGGTTGAAAGGATACAGGGATGCAATCGACCTAGACATGGATGATTTCATTTCTATGTTAAAAGTGGTCCCCATAGCTCAGAACCAGTAGATAGTTACATTAGCAATTTCCTCTTCCAACTTGTACCTATGTGAAGGCCTTGTAAAAGAAAGGAAGATGGAAATAGTTTTTAAACCATCTGTTCCTGATAATATGGGGCATTGGCAGTTGTTTGACGACAACGACCAGATGCATAGGTTTATGAACAACGTGTTAGAATTTTTTCAACCTCACTATGCAGACCTCCTTGTTGGTTTTGAAATATATTTGGGGCAACAAACAGATTTTAGAGAACAGGTATAAGATCAAGGCAGTTTGTACTTAATCCCAATCCAAGTTGGATAGAAGCGGCTTGTGAGAAAAGCAATTCTCCGCAGAAAGAGTTTGAAAACTTCCAATTCCATTATCTCTTCTAACATTGCAACTACATTCGGATGAAGGTAATGACATATACTTAGTTCATCATTGATGTGGTTTTGTCTTAGATATGATTACCAAAAACAAAGGAATATGTACTAGCATGAATGATATGCTAAGTTGGCATCACTGGTGATATGATTTCACTTAACTTATCTCCCTCATCATTCTTAGAGTAGGTAGGTATGTTACGTAATCTATTACATAAGCATTTGATTTTGTCATTTACTTTTACCCATGCATTGCACTTGTTATTGCATTTCATTTTGAATTGAACAAGGCGGGATGGAAGTGTCTACTTCCAATGTGCTCCAATGTGTTTGATGAAATTATTGTTTGAAGTGTGTGTCGGTCTACAAGTCCCAGAAGATTCAGAGGTTCTCACACACCCTTGATAGAAGTGCATGTCATGCAATTGGAACCGGTTTTTACCATCTAGATACTTTGCAATGCGCCATACTATATTACCACATATTAGGGGTCCTTTTTCTATGTAAAGGAAAAGTTTGGGCTTGATTTATGTAGAGTGTTGGTCATGTGGGGCTCAAGACCCATGGTCTGATCATGGCATGTCCTCTTGGTTTTCATTCCAGAAATTGTTGTCCTAGTTGCATGGTTGACTACCCCTTGATTGGAGGAAGTCTCACCTCATCTTGGGCCATTTGTGCCATGGGTTGGTGTCCAGTACTTCTTGGGATGACTCCATTTGGACACATGGATTAAGGGATCCCAACCACACTCATGTTTATGCTTTTTAGAAGGTGATTTCACATGTAAGGGTTATCATACCCTTAGCACACCTCATTATACCAACTTGGACCTATGCTTATTATGTATTGGCCCTCCTCTTGGCTCAAGCAAGCCAAATTGATGATGACACCACCCTTTGAATAGGTCGTATCACCTAAAGGAGGAGAGTGTTGAGGGAAAAAGAATAATGGTGGGGTTATATGGGGCATGACACCCTCCTCCCATGCTCAATATTTCATCCAAGTTGCGGCAATTCATTATATTTTATCATTATTTATGTTGTATGAGGTTTAGTCCCTGGCTTGTGGGTGGAAAACCCTAAAAAAACTCATTGAAAAATCATTTAAAGTTATTTTAGACATGTTTAGGTAGGTTGGCCTCAAAAGGAGGTTTAAGTTAGCCTAGCAAGCATATACATAAGCTAGCCTCCTCATTTGTAACTTAAGATCATGGGATCAAATAAAATTATTTTTGTATTTCTTCTTGTATACTTGGGATAAAGTGGTGCGCATTGTCTTCTTGGCATTCTTGAGGCTTCAATGTGACATGTTTGTTGCTGATTGAAGGTTGAAACTTAATCTTGTGAGGCTTGTTTAAGGAGAGGGATTCTTAGGAGGTTACTATTTTCTCTGTTTTTCTTCATTTATGGTAAGATCTATGCTTCTCTTTCTCTTGCACTGTCGAAGACATCCAAGGTAAGAGTAAATTAGGGTATTTTATGCATAAAATATTTTTCTTGTAAGTGAGACATCCCTCCCTTCAATGTCTCTCTTGTTAGGCCTTTGTCACCTCTTTTTCCCCAGTTAGGTCAAGACCAACACAACCTTGGGTTTCTTGGTTTTTCCCTTGTACATCAAAATTGGATTTTTGATTCTTGAGAGGAACGTAACCATGATTCCTCAGTGGCCTTGAATGGAAAAGACCTGAGCCTTTATTTCCCTCATATTCGCTTGGAATCTTTTATATCAAATTTTTGTACTAGATATTGTTAAAAACCCAAAAAAATCGTATATTGTGAAAAACCCTAAAAATTATATATTTTTGCAAAAATTCCAAAAATATGTATTTTGTGATGTAGCTTACTTTAACTGTGATTATATGAAGTACTCAAATGCAACAATAAATTTCATATTTAGATTAGATATTGAAAAAAAAACAAAAAATTCAATTGTGTGTCCTAAAGGAGGTGTCGTCATCCTAGGGTTAGGTGACGACAGTCCTAACGAGTTGTTTCAGATCTATGTATTGATTTATCATAGGTCCATCTGGAAGGAAAATTCAAACCCTAGGATTTCAAGGAAGTTTGGGTCAAATTCTATGTCACTCGGGAGGAGCCTAGGGGGATTTGAGTCCAAGAAATTTTCTAATTTTCTTTGACTATGGTAAGTTGCAAAGCAGGAGCATAAATCAATGCCAAATCCTATATTTCATTCACCAAAACAAGTGCGCCCTAGCAGGGATAGGTGTGCCCCTCTTTGCTAGTCGTCGAGAGGTAAAATTGCGAAATTTCATCAACTGGTTTGAGAGATATCTTGGGTTTTATATTTTTGGTTTGTACTGCAGAAAATTGCAGCGGTAAGTTACATATTCATTATTGCTCCTAACCTTCCAAGTCTAAGGATGCATCATGCGTATCTTTCATTGACTCCATCAGGCACTAGTCTACTAATCGTGGGAAGGTTTTGTAGGGACAGAATTGACTTCAGTCATGTTATTACAGGACTATCCTTACCTCATTTAGGGATCCTCCCATGGCCCAAGGAGCAAGGTTTAAAGAGGAAGGTGGTTACATCAAGGTGACAATGTGATCCGAATTTTAGGGGGAATATGGTCTCAATTCGGATGTATAAGCCATAAAAACATTAAATGGCGAGGCCACCCTCTCTTATTCATCATAAAGCCATGTGGGTCAAGGAAAGTCCCACCTCTCCATTAATATTGTTTCATTTTTCACCACTTAGCTAGTTGGTTAGTTAGATTATAATGATAAAGACTCATTCAACAACCAACAACCACCACTTAGTTAGTTGGTTAGTTAGATCTATTATTATAATAATAGAGACTCATTTAATGAGCTCCTTTTGACTTTATCCAACGGACCATTTTGTAATGCTATATAAAGGCCTAGCAAGCTTTCTCATAATAAGAAATTACTCATTTGGTTTCTATCATATTTTATATTGTTCATTGTGAGGTTAATTATATCTAAGTGATTTATTGGTAATTAGTTTTAGAGGTGGGGCTCATCTTTGAGCCTCACCTCCTAATCACTTCATATGTTTTTGTTCATGCTTATTCTTATGCAAGATTAGTGTTTTTCATGTGAATTTTATGACAAATTTGCATGTTTAATCTCCCCTCTCTCTCTCTCTCGGCATTCAAGCCTTCTGAATCTCGGCCCCCAAGATCCAGATCAGTGGTATCAGAGCCAGGTTCGCTCTCCATCAGAACAAGGGTTTCAAGCATTCTACGGGTTTCAAATATTTGCAAAATTTTCAACAAACTTTAAAGAGAATTTATGGACTCTACGGGATGTTTCAGAGCGTCTATCATAGCTCATTTCGAAGGATTTTTCGTCATTTCAAATTGGTATTTTACGAATTTTCATTTCGTTTCTCGGTTTGTGAGATATGCTTGTTTGAAGTAGCACATGTTTTTACACATTGTGGCCGCACGTACAGTCAACTTTGAACAAGTGCCACAGACTCTACCGGATGTTTCAGAAGGTTTACTATAGCTTATTTGAAAGAAAAAAATCGTCATGGCAAGTGGGTATTTCGCAGAATCTCATTTCGTTGTCTGGTTTATGAGATATCATTGTTTGAAACAACACATGTCTGTAACCAGCGTGGCTGCACGTCCTTCAAATTCGCCTGCTTTTTCTCACTCCATGAACCACCTCAGAACATGTACCATATACCGACGGAAAGATATATTCAGTAGCTCAAATGGGTCTTCAACGGAATTGGATTTCATCACCTGTAGCAGAAGTTATGAATAAATTTGTAGAAGGATGTTCAAAACCCCCAAAGTCATGATTATTCCATTTTTTTGGCTTTTCTTAAAAAAAATTAATGTAAACGGTTATGGGTCAACGACACAAAACCCTTCTCTTCATTGGGAATTAGCACATTGTACTCATGGATCTCTTTGTAGCATGGGTGAAATGATGGGGACCATCATTTTCTAAAAGGGGAGGAATGGTCCGAATTTTAGGGGGAATATGGTCTAAATTCGGATGTATAAGCCATAAAAACATTAAATGGAGAGGCCACCCTCTCTTATTCATCATAAAGCCATGTGGGTCAAGGAAAGTCCCACCTCTCCATTAATATTGTTTTATTTTTCACCACTTAGCTAGTTGGTTAGTTAGATTATAATGATAGAGACTCATTCAACAACCAACAACCGCCACTTAGTTAGTTGGTTAGTTAGATGTATTATTATAATAATATACTCATTTAATGAGCTCCTTTTGACTTTGTCCAACGGACCATTTTGTAATGCTATATAAAGGCCTAGCAAGCTTTCTCATAATAAGAAATTACTCATTTGGTTTGTATCATATTTTCTATTGTTCATTGTGAGGTTAATTAGATCTGAGTGATTTATTGGTAATTAGTTTTAGAGGTGGGGCTCCTCTTTGAGCCTCACCTCCTAATCACTTCATATGTTTGTGTTCATGCTTATTCTCATGCAAGATTAGTGTTTTTCATGTGAACTTTATGACAGATTTGCATGTTAATCTCCTCTCTCTCTCTCTCGGCATTCAAGCCTTCCGGATCTCAGCCCCCAAGATCTGGATCACAATGGGTGTACTTCCTTGAAGAATTGTCGATCATAGCACTAGGTCCACATATTTCAACTAGGTCCGCATACCTTACTTGGGTCAACATACTTGAATTGGGTCCACTTATCTTCGATTGTGGAAGAGTGCTACTTTTTGAGGTAACAAACCCCACTTTGATGATTTTGGGTCTAGAAACCTCTAGAGCTTGTTTGAAGACTTAAACAATCATTTTGGGGGTTGAGACTTTGAAAATGAAGTTCCCAACATCCTCAAAGCAATTAAAGAAACAAGAAAAAATATTTTTGAAGTTCTAACATCCCATTGCAAAAGGAACAATCTATCATAAGGTTTTCTTTTCAAGATTGTGTTTGATAAGACTCTAGATCTGAACTTCTTTGAGTATGACTCAAAGTTGTTTGGAATTTATGTAAACTAGAGCGTTGTTCTAGTTCATAATAGAGCCATTGCTTATAAGTTAATCAGTCAATGCAATGGATTTTGTGATTAGCCTGAAGATGATAAGGTATTTCTATAATGATTTTTTTATCAAAAACGTGTATCAATTTGTTGAGTAATAAAATTTCATCAATAGTGACATTTTCATTCTAACCTCGATTGGGTCCACTCAAATTTCTTTTTCCACTAATTACGCTTCAACCCTTGAAAACATCATTAATTCAATGGCATTGGTAAACATCTCTTACAAGTTGCACTTCAAATTTTAGAATTGGCAATGGCATTGGTAAACATCTCTTACAAGTTGCACTTCAAATTTTAGAATTGGCAATGGCATTGGTAAACATCTCTTACAAGTTGCACTTCAAATTTTAGAATTGGTCATTCTTTTCATTTTCAATCATTTCAATATAATAACCAAAAATTGAATATAATTGTTGCCAAAAAATTTAACTTTTCTTAAAATTGTGCTTTTCTTTCTTAAAATCGTTTTCATTAATATTTTGCTCATTTACAATTTTATACTTCAAACAATTAAAACACTAATTTTAATATTTAAATTACACTTTTCAATAAGCAATTAAAACACTAATTTTAATATTTAAATTACACTTTTCAATAAAATTTTAATATTTAAATTACACTTTTCAATAAAATCCTTGAAAAAAATTCTATATTAATTATTATTATAATGATTCCCATTCCATACAATATATTTCTATTAATTTTGTAATATTCACTAAATACTTCGTTGTGCGATATTGTCAAATACTTATTAAATACTCCTTTGTGCGATATTGTCAAATACTTATTTGTGCGATATTGTCCTTATGAAGAATGCCTTTATTTTCTCAATCTAGAATATTAAAAAATAAAAATAAAAATAGCATCATCCACTTATCTTAGTATATTGTAATCGGATATTGTACCTTTTAGGTTGATTCAACTGGTTTAATATAAAACATTTTATAAGAGTTTTATAGCTTATATAATGCTTACAAGACTTAAGTTTTAAGAAACATAATATGTTATGCCATGTTGTAGAGTAGTTATTATAGATTTGATTATATAGAGATGCAATGTATTATTTTTATATATTATCGATGGTGGCTTATTAATATTTTTTAATATGTATATTTTTTATTTGGATTTTTTTTAAATATATCTATATTTAAAATCAGAGGGTATGAAAGACAAAAGTGATTTAAATACAATTGTGAAATAATTGGTATTAATTATGAAAGTCCTAGGTTATTGTTATGGGTTTCAACAGAGAATGTAAGATACAAATAGTTATTATAATGGAATTATAAATTATTATGGAGATATAAACCTTATATGAATGACAATTATACAAGAGTTGTTGATTTTAGATGAATTTTTATATAATTTGTTATATATTTTGGTATTTTCTAGGTGAAAAAATTGGAACTGGGACCGTTTTAGGGGTAGGTCCTACTTTGGTGATTTGAGCTCCAAAAAATTTTAGAGCCTATTTGATGCCGTCAACAATCATTTTGGGGGTAGAAACTTTGTGAACAAAGATCACAACATCTTAACGTTATTCTACACATTGAGAGATTTGTAACGACGTGAAAATTACCTCAAACGGAGTTTGTATGAGAAAGTTATGCATCCCACAAGTTGACCTTCCTTGTTAACCACAATGATACCAAGTGGGATGACATGTCAACTCGCATTACTCACATGTGGAGCTAGTAACATGTGGAATTTCAAGAAGATTCTAGAGGGACCAAACCCTAACACTTATCGAGAGATGAGGCATGCCAAAACCCTAATCGTACCCCGAGACGACAATTAGGACATGTTAAATACTAGGCCACTAGGATAGGAAGCGATTCCATGCTTATTGTATTGTTATTGTTCCATAGTTAAGCAAAGAATCTAAGAGTGGGATATTAAAACATCCATTAGAGGAAATTTGAGGTCTAAAATGGGCCTTATAAGAAAACGAGCCATCATATAAGAAAACGAGCCAACCATAATTGCTTGACGAGTTGGAATTCAAGAACCAATAAAATTTCAATAAAATGAGTCAACCATAATGGTTGACTTGAGATATTTGTCATAAAAAAACTATTTTTTTGTTCGTATTTTCAACATATCTCTATGCGTTTTTACTCAAATTTTGAGCGGGAGCACTCGTTGGATGCGGAATTAAATTCCGCATCCAAAGAGTACCCACACTGCATACTTTTGACGGACCCCGCTGCCCCAAAAACAAGAAATACTTGAAAAACGTGATGATGATGTCATCATCACATTTTTTCAAGTATTTCTTGTTTTTGGGGCACCGAGATCCATATTTTTTCAAGTATTTCTTGTTTTTGGGGCACCGGGATCCATGTTTTTTCAAGTATTTCTTGTTTTTGGGGCAGCGAGATCCGTCATCATCACGTTTTTCAAGTATTTCTTGTTTTTGGGGCAACAGGGTTCGTCAAAAGTATGCAGTGTGGGTACTCTTTGGATGCGGAATTTAATCCCGCATCCAACGAGTGCTCACGCTTGAAATTTGAGTAAAAACGCATGGAGATATGTTGAAAATGCAAACAAAAAAAATAGTTTTTCTTTCTTCCTCCAAAATTAATAAATATTATTTTATTATTTTAATTATTATTTCATTATTTTAACTATTATTTTATTATTTTACTTAGGAGGCCCATTTTAGACCTCAAATTTCATCTAATGATGGAGAAAGTAGAAAATATCGTAGCAACCATACTAGCCACATTGTCCATGGCAACTCCATAGTGAGTGCACTTTCTCTGTATTTGCATTTCATAACTAAGAAGAAAAGAGCAAGGCATGGGCTTCACCTTTTAGTTGGGTTTTTTTCCATATTGGGTTTTCCCATGGTACACCTTGCATTCACTGTGTTGATGGTATGTTATTTGCTTAGCTTCTTTCATTTAAGTTTTAGTTTATTTCGATATTTTGTGCACTAAGCTACTAAAATTAAGTCTGAATCCAAAGCAAAACACTACATAATAAGGGATTTCATAATATTGTAAATTTGTTGTAACAAACTACGCCAATTGAATATCCATGGTAGTTTATAGATCAATGGTGTTGCGGGATGATATGATGTGGCCCTCACCAACAACGAAATTGGCCACAAGCCCATCCATAGAGAAGATGGTCAAGATCGCATTGTCCAAAGGACATAAATATGATTAATAATATGATAAATGATACAAGATATGAATAATAGATAAGTCAAGAAACCTTTTTTATATACTACTAAAACTCATAAATACCAATGCAACCCTACGCTAAATAATGTATTTATGTTCATGACAGATTATTAGTGGAGCAAAACAAATCAGATGGCAACCATTAACATTGGAGTGGTCATTCCTTGAAGAATTCCTAGTGTGTAGAACTTGGTCATAGAACTAAACCATGCTAAAACTATAGTATCATTATCATTATATAATTATGTACAAGTCCCTACTTTTACAAGTAACCATAATGAGTAAACTATTTCCCCTGCAACTTAGTTTGGTTATTGTGTTGTCTAGGTCATTGTATAGTCATTAAATTCTTGTAGTTGCATTTTTTATAACTCATGTTGTATAACATTGTGCATAGCCTATGGAGTTTGAGGACGACTTGTTTTTTAGCCTAGTAGTCATCATTCTTAAATCTTATTTCAATTTCTTGCATTAGCACCACTCTCATAAATAGGTATTACATCATAGCTCAAAATCAGCTAAGTTCATTAAAGTTTTATTTAGTTATATTAGAATCTAAGGTGGTGTGGAAACCCCACTACACATATTCAATTTTTCCTTTGGCCAATGTTGAGGAGGTTGAATTTACTTGAGGAGACCTATGTTCCATCCAAAAAGTAAAATTGTGTCAATATCTTAGCTTCTCCCACCATTTTATTATTTAAAATCCCTTGTCATTGCTACAACCACTGATACTACTATTACTATAATGTTTTGAAAGAAAAAGAGGTTAAGCTATACATGAACAAAAGTGGTCTAAAAATTGTGTCAATATCTTAGCTTCTCCCACCATTTTAGTATTTAAAATCCCTTGTCATTGCTACAACCACTGATACTACTATTACTATAATGTTTTGAAAGAAAAAGAGGTTAAGCTATACATGAACAAAAGTGGTCTAACGTGTGTGAGGGAAGGATATGCATATAAGGTTATAAATAGAGCAATGAGCATTATTTATCGGAGATTCAATATTTCTCTATGCAACTATCAAATATTATCACATAGTTTCTTCAGGTTTTAGAAGCTCATATGGTTAATTTATCACATAGTTTCTTCAGGTTTTAGAAGCTCATATGGTTAATTTTTTGTGGTCATGCATCTAAAACAAAGAAATTATATTCCCTTAAAGATGAAAGGGCCATTTAAAAGTCAACATGAACAAAACGAGGTTGATGTGGAGTAAGATGACTTTTCTTTTTTCGTTGCATTTGAGTATTGCGATCCGAGGATGTGGCATGATTATATTGGCCAACTATCATAGTTAATAAATGTAAACATGATATTGATACGTGTCATAAGTGGTTTGTGTATTTGTATTCTTATGCAATAGCTATACTTAGTATGCTTTATAATGATAATGCCTTAGCATTTATTATGTCTAAAATACATTATTAATATGAATGATCATAAAGGAGGTCCGAGGTAGTCACAACAAACATACGCAAAATTTGATAAATGCATGTTAAACCATATTTCTTTATATTTTACGCAAAATTTGATAAATGCATGTTAAACCATATTTCTTTATATTTTCGATTATATAGGCTTTACCTTCAATGTGGCTAGGATTAATATCATAATGAATATATTAACCCAATAAAGAGGGTATTTTAAAATTCTAGTTATAAGTTGGCAACACAATTGCACTTTTCTTTTCTGCAATCCCATTCTTCTTGGGATTGAAGAGCATTGAAGGCTCCCTCTTGATCTCTGAAACTTGACAAGGGTTATTCATTAGAGCTTTAACAACATGTCTTGAGACCTTATAAAGGTCACCCTCACGGACACCAATCTCAATAACTGAGCTCTTATTTCCACCTTTAGTCTACACTAGTGCCTTTTTTTCTAAGAAGGCTACAGAGAACCCCTTGTCTTCTAAAATTGCCACTGAAAGAACATTCTTCTTTAAACCAGGAACATACAAAATTTCCTCAACACAAATTAGCATACCTGAATCAAGCTTTAAGGCAGTTGAACCAACTCGTTTTATTGCATAGGTACTTCTATTTCCCATCTCCACTTTCACATTGAACTTCTTAGCCTTGTAACCCACAAGAGCCCTTTTGTATCCAGTCATATGCTTGGTGGCTCCACTATCAATCCACCATGAGTCTGATGAGTTGGAGATGGATCCTAAGAGTGTTGAAACCGAGATGAACTCTCTTTGATCTTTTTCTTTGGTCTCAGCGTTAGATTTCTTTTGTTGAGGCTCTTCTTCTTCTATAGCAGTTGAAGCATGATACTTCCCTTTATGCCATTTCCTGTTAGTAGGGTTTCTACAATCTTTTGCATAATGACCAAGCTTGCTATAGTTATAACATATTCCTTTATGAAAGTGCTTACCTTGAGTTCCCTTACCTTTGTTCTGGTGCTGAGGGAAGCTTCTTCCTTTCTTTGTCTTGGCAGCAAGAGCATGATTCTTTTCAGTGGGAGGCCCAGATCTACTCTGGATTCTTCCTTCTTCTTCTAGGCAATCATGCCACAACTTATCAAAGCTTGGTTGTATTTCTCTTCCATTCATTGTTGCAAGAAATGTCTCCCAAGACGTAGGAAGACCATCTACTGTTGTTTACACAAGATCATCATCATCTACTTCAACTCCAATTGCCATGAGTTGATCTCTTGTCTGAGCAATCTTTGAGAACGAGGCAATTGATTCCTTCGCTTCCATCTTCAATGAACGAAGTTGCTTCTTCAAGACTCTCTTCTGAGTAGGTGCCTTCTTCTCATAGAGATTTGCTAGGGAATCAAAGCATTCCTTAGTTGTCCTTAGAGGAGCTATCACAAGCATCAAATTATCTTTAACTGAGTCAAAGATGACCCTCTTTGCTTTGGCTTGCTTCTTCTTGAATGTTGCTCTTCCTTGGGTTGTTGTGGGCTCTTCCACAATCCTAGTGACCAATTCATCCAAGTCATTATCCTCCAAAACGCTCAAGACCCTAGCCTTCCATGCATTAAAGTTTGAGGCTCCTAGAAGCCATCTCAAATCCTTACAATCAACTTGCCAAGTACACATGTAGTCAAGTTGATTAGGACACAAACCCTTACCTTAGGATCTATGTAGATTATGTTAGCCTGCAAAACAGAGTTAGCTACAAGACCTAAGCTCTGATACCATGTTAAATTTTGGTTAGGATTAGGGTTTGATGCAGTAAAATAGAAATCAATGTACTTTAATGCAAAATTACATTTAATAAACAAGTACTGAAACGAAATAGTACAGCAGTAACTTCAACAAAACATAATTTTCATCTCTTTCAACTTTTCAACTTTAACACTACTAATTGGGTCACTGTGTTAAACTAATCTTCAGTAACATGTAATCAACACTAGCAAAATAACTAACTTGTTTAATTAACAATAAAAGAGACAAGTGAGGATACTTACCTAGGTGTGGAACCCTTCCTGTTATATACTCATAAATTTTACTTTCAAAAAAGATTGTGCCTCTCAGAGGCTGGTCAACACTAGGAACCAGCTGACCCTGCTAGAGGGTAAGTACAAACCAGAGAGAGAGATGAGAGGGTTTGGGAACAGTCAATGACAGTTAAAACACAACGCAATAGGTCTGAAACTCAAGCAAAAAAATAAAAACTTCAAGCAAGCAAATCACAGCCAGACTTTCACTCAAGGATCAGACCCTAAATATGTCTTATCACATAGATCAAATATCAGTCTGGTTAAAAACAAATCTCAGCATCAATAACCAGTTAAGGGCTCAGAATAGTCAACCTAAACAACATGTGGCCTCCACCATTGAACTGTTAACAAGCAAAACTGGAACAGAGAGGATCATGCCCTCCACAAGCACACAACAGGGTTTGATCAGACCCTGAGGCCTCATGGCCTTCACAGATGTGCCACCAACAAGCTGAGAAAGACCCTAAGGTCTTACGACTTCCACTACTGAGCTGATAAATGACAAATCAGTATCTATAATGAACAGATCGGACCACAGGTAGACTTATGATAGTAGATCGAGGTTTGTAGCAGGCATATATACACACAACAGGTTAGATCAACATTCAGATCGGACTTCAAGAAACACTAAAACAGCAGATCAGGATTTATAGTGAGCAGATGTGACTTCAACAAGGCATGTGGCCTTCACCAAGTCTGAGCAGCACTACCAAGGTTCTTACACAAGGTCACAGCCCACCTGAAATAGGCTCACGGATAACAAATCAGACTCCAATTGGATGGATCAAACCCTAGCAAGACCTTAACTAAGTAGACCAAAACTCCAATCAGCCTTTAACAGGTAGATTGACCCTTCAAACAGACTTCAACATGCTTGATGTAAGCAGATTAGTCTTCCTCGGGATGGTGGCTAGGTCAGCAACAACATATAAAAAGAGCTTTTGCTTCAACCCTATATCAGATCTGAAACATGGGAATATATTCAGCAGGTGAGCGACTTCCAAAACCAATAAGCAAGCAACAAAACCTTTTGTGTCAAGTAGAAGAGAGAACAGAGCTGAGATATCTATTTTGCTTGCCAAATGAAGACGTCAATATATAGGATGTTAGAACCTTCTAGAAGGGTCAATTTAGACTGTTAATTAGTTAGGGTTCCATTAGATTAGGAGGGTACCCATAATTAATGGTTAAGACACCAAAATAAAAATCACAAAATATAAAATATAAATACAAAATATAATTAAGGTGTCTTGGGTGGGTACCAACACATTAGGGTCAAAACAATAACATAAGATAAGTGTGGGTTCATGACCTATAACCCCTAGAACCAAGGGTAAAACCACAAAGTGGTCAAACAACCATAGTACCCATAGAACCCAAAACATCAAAGGTGGTATAAATCAAAAAACAACTCAAGGTGGGTTAATGACCCTACTAACCACAAGTCAAAGACAAGGTACCACAAGACCAATAATCAACAAAGTGTAAAGAACAAGGATGAGCAACCAAGGTTGGGTACAACCAATCATCTTTCTCTCAAATGTATCAGTGTTCCATACACAACCTGAAAGTTCATCATCAATGTATAAGGAAGGGTCCACACTGGATGATGTGATCATGTGGTCCTCTAGACTGCTTCTCAGGTCAAATGCTAGTGGCTCCATCAAGGGGTGGCCAGTCCCTTGACAAGACCATCTAGCTCAACCATCTCAAAGACCTAGGAGAAGAGGACATCACACATCATCATCATCTTGTTCCATTGACCAAGATCCACCTGGTTAACTGACTAGGTATGTCACTACAGGACCTGCTTGGTCCTCGTGACCAAGAAACTGTCTGGTCCCAGACCAGAATTCCCTAGAGACAAGTAGGGGCCCTAGCCACATGCTAGGGACTTTGCCATGGCATCAACCTGTTTGGTCCCCAACCAAGAACCCCAGGAGACAGCTGGGGGCATAGGATACCTTCTAGGGTCTTACTCTTTACTTTGCCTGGTTAACTTAACCAGGAACCCTACTTAACTGACTAGGGTACCATCCTCTCTGGAAATGGGTCTCGCAGCTGCACTAACTTTAACAAGCTACTCCATAATTTCATCACATGACGCTATACATACATACCAAGTGTCTTAGTAGAGAAAACCTGAAAGATTTCTTTTGCGATTTCTTTTGCGAGAAGCTAGACTTCAATTTATAAGACAAGCAACAGCTACTGCACACATTTAGCTGATCACTAGTTATCTCCAAAATGTGATCTCTCAAATCAATGAATAAATTAATAACTCTGCATAAGAACAAAAAATAGCATTTAGTTTTCAAGAACGAATGAGATAGGTGAGACAGCCAATCCACTTCATATTCTCTTTCCGAAAGTCTATCCAAGAGGACTGTACATAAGTGAGATGATACACATAACTTATTAAAACAATTAACAAGAAGCACTGTTCACTAAAGAAAAAATGCAATCCACGCTTTGAATATGGTCAAAATCAAACTGAATCCTGGACAGATGGAGTCCCTGCAATCCAACTCCAAACTCCACCCGAGCTTCGCTTCTGTGTAGCACGTGCAGCAGCTTCGTCCACTGCAGATTTTTGGCGTCGAAGCAACTCTACCTCTTTCTGTAAACCTTCAATTGATAGCAGCTTTTGCTTCAGCTCTGCAACATCAACCTGCATTGAATGAAGGAAAATGCATGTAATCTATTGTCCTGTAAAAGAAATAATAAAAACAATCATTTATTGGATCAAGCATTTTAGTAGAATACATAGCAGCAACTCAAATGTTAATCAACGTGATGGACCATCTTGATTATTAGATGAGGATCCTGTAAGTTAGCATACCTCTAGTTTAAAGCACCTTGACTGCTCAGTAGCTAGCTGTCCACGAACAGATTGCAATTCCTGATGAAAGAAGCACAAATCCATTCAATAAAAACTCAAAGTTTCCTTTTAAACTGAACATCAAGAGAAAACCACCATGTGGCATCATCGTCAACAAGAATTGACATGCAAATCAAAATAACAAGAGAAGCAGAGCTTATTTTCTTTCACCTTAATTAACTCCTCGTGTGTGACTTGTGCTTCAGTAAGCCTTTGTGTAAGGCCAGAGTTCTCAGTTTGCACTGTTAAAAGTGTGGCTTTCAAGTCCTCTTTCTCTGCTTTTAATGTTGCTATAATCCGTTGTCTTGTTTCATCACTCCTTTGATGCTGCACTCGCTTTCAAAACCAGCCTTAATTATGTGACTAAAAGACCATGGGATTAAGTATTTGCAACAATAAATCACATTTTGATTTACCAGAGACTCTAAATTTGATTTGTCCATAAGGATCTCCCTAACTTTGCTTTCTTGCACCACAACTTCAGAATCTGGACGCCTGATCCCATTCGATGTTGGCACTAGGATTTTGGGAACTGCATAAGCAGCTGCAACAGATGCAGCGGCAGCGGCAGCTGCTGGAGATTCTACAATCTTGGGTTGTGCTGCCCCCTTGTAACTTGGTTTTAAAATGTGTACCTACAACCAAAGCAAATTCAATTCTATTTAACATCTAAAACCCTGGTCAACTGTAATATCATGTAAGCAAACCTTGCAAGAATAGAATAATGAAACCTCTTTGCTCCCTCTTTAATCAAATCATTTGTGCAATATATCAAATGGAAAAGAGGAAATAAAAGACTAATCTATTAAACAGCATAATGAATATAACAAAATAGAATCAGGTCTTATGATCAACCAAACTTCTACCAAACAAGACAACAATGCATCTGGGAAGACAATCAAATAACCATGCCTGATGGATTATAGAATGCCGTTCAAGGCTAGATGTCAGCAACATAGATATTCAGCATTGTAGCATATGTGATCTAGAACCTTGCCAGTTCAATAGGATCATGGCATCATGACATAAAACAAACTTAATTAATTTGAACTTCAGATAGCTAGCAAATTTTCAATGATCAAGATTGAAAATTACTCTGAAGTCTCTTTCTAACATATTAATTAACATATGAACAAAGCTATGTTAATTTTACTAGGATATCTGGATATGTAAGCAGGTGCAGGTGCAACACTTTTGAAACAGGGGACCAGGGTAAGTCAGGCATATAGATATAAATTTTAGCTATTTGAAAAAGTCTTAATAATTAAAAGTAAAAATAAAAAACAGATTGGAAATTTATGTAAATAAGCAATGACTAATACTCATTTCAGATGAGATTCATGATCATCATTCAAATCATTCAATTTTCAACCTGAGTCAAACATTTGCCATTCATCAATTGACAATTTGTCAATTTGGAAACTCATGATTCAGGAATCAGAATTCTCATTCAACATTAAACAATCATATGACGTACAATGATTAGAAAAACAGTAAACTTGATCATTCCCATTAATAGCTCGAGAGTCCAAAACCAAGTGTTGGATTTTGTACAACTTCGGAAGATATTATTTATTATATTTTATTGTACCATTGTACTTGGTTATACCTCCTAAGGGAGAAGAACATTATGTAAACACATGAAAGAATCAATGTAAGTCTTGGGGTGCAAAAGTAATTAATAAAATATTTATTGCCCCCAAAGACAAGTCGGCCCCATAAGGGAATTTTCCAGTTTCGCACATGTATAAATATGAGGCTTGTGCACCTCATTATCTCATTTTCTCACACTTGTGAAGTGCACATCACTTGGAGGAGCAGATTTTCGCATCACTAGAAAAAGGAGGTTTATTTGAGTTGGTTACTTGTGAAAGATACTTTCACTTTTTCTCTCTTTCTTCATTTGTACTCTGATCTCAGAATTATCATCTCTCTGCGAAGGTTGTTGGGTTTTCTCCCTATTCGGTTTCCCTGGGTAAAACTCTGTGTTGTTGTTTTGTGCTTTGTCTTACTTCTAGTGATCTTGGTAATGCATTTATGTTTTGTGCTTTGTCTTACTTCTAGTGATCTTGGTAATGCATTTATGTTTTATGCTATGAATGTATGAAAATTAACATGGTATCAGAGCCATTCTAGAAGAAGCCATTGCCGAAGCATTGTCGGAACCCTGCCGGAATTAGGGTTTCATCTTGTGAAGTCTTCACCCCTTATTTTGAAGAAAAAGAGCCACAGGGATTTCGCTTTTGGCTAGACTAATCCATTGGTGAAGACGGAATTCAATTCTGAGAACTTTTATTTTTGACCTAGCTCCTGCTAGGGTTTCTGATCCAGATCCACAAATCAAGATGATTGGGATGAAGGTTGAAGATCGGTTGGAAGGAGCCTCCAACTTTATCTCCTGGAAATCTAGGGTTCTCTTACTCCTAGAAGAAAATGATCTTCTACTATATGTAAATGAGAAGGTCCCCGAACCAGAAGCCGAAGAAGATAAATCTCAATGGAGGAAGAATGATGCTAAAGCAAGAAGGATTCTTGTGGATTCCGTGAGAGATCCTTTGGTTCCTCAGATCTCAGGTAAGAAGAATGCTAGGAAGATGTTCAAGACCATTATGAAGTTGTTTGAACACACTAGCCTAAATGTCTCCATGACTTTGAGAAACCAACTCTCAAATATGAAGATAGCGAAGTCAGAATCCATTGCCTCATACTTTACGAGGATCGCAGAACTCAGAGACAAGCTCAGCACCAGTGGAGATCCTATTGGCGATAAGGAGCTTGTCCTTCACACCTTAAATGGTCTTCCACCATCATGGGAGTCCTTTATCCAAAGCATAAGTGGTAGATCTAAACTACCAACGTTTGACAAGCTTTGGGCAGGTTGCTCTCAAGAGGAGACAAGGATCGCAGCACGTCAAAGAATCCATGGCAATCAAACTGAAGAGACTCAAGCATTTGTTTCTCATACCAAGAATGGTAAGGGAAAAGGAAAGAAGTTCCATAAACACAAGCACCAAGAAAGGAGATCAAGTCCTTGTCAAGATCAAAAGAAGAAGAAGGATGTATCTCAAGTTCAATGCTATAGGTGCAGTAAGTATGGACATTATGCCAGTAGCTGCCGAAGTCAAATCAAAAGGAAGCATGAAGCATCCACGGCTGATGTAGAAGAAGATCGTCATCACAAGAAGCAAAAGAATGAAGATCACACAGAATTCCTATTCATATCAGCACTATCAGGTACTATTCCTACCACGAGTGACACTTGGCTCATAGATAGTGGTGCATCTAGACACATGACTGGGTATAGAGAGAATCTTTCAGAATTAATTGAGAAAGATTCACATCTCCGTGTTGTACTTGGAGATGATGCAAATTACACTGTGAAGGGATCTGGAGCCACCACCCTTCAATTGGAATCATATGATACATTGCGCTTAAGTGATGTACTCTATGTACCTGGTATGAAAAGAAATCTTGTCTCCATCTCAGCATTGGAGGACAAGGGTTATAAAGTAGCTTTCTCAGAAGGGAAAGTCCTTGCTTGGCATAAGAACTCAAGCATGAGCACAGCCAAGGTTATTGGCATAAGAGAAGAGAGCTTGTATAGGCTAAATACTTCTCCAGTCCAAGCCCTAATACATGATGCTGCAAGTATGGGCGAGTTATGGCATAGAAGGTTAGCTCATCTGAACTATCGAGCTCTCCCAATTCTAAAGAACATTGTAACAGGTTTGCCAGGGCTCCAGGTAGACCATGATGGAACTTGTAGAGGATGTGCACTTGGCAAGAATGCCAAGAAGTCTTTTCCAGATAGCGAGAGTAGATACAAAGGGATTTTGGATCTAATACACTCTGACTTGTGCGATCCCATGACAGTTGTGTCATTAGGTGGTTATCACTACTATATCACCTTTATTGATGATTACTCACGAAAGACTTGGATATACTTTCTCAAGTCAAAAGAATCTGAGGAAGTACTCAGCAAGTTCAAAGAGTTTAAAGCACAAGTTGAAAATCTATCAGGAAAGAGGATCAAGATCTTGAGATCCGATAATGGTGGAGAATATACCTCTACATAATTCAATGATTTCTGCAAGGAAGCAGGAATTAAGAGGGAGCTCACAATTCCCTACAACCCTCAACAAAATGGGGTTGCAGAAAGAAAGAATCGTATAATTGTGGAGGCAGCCAAAGCTATGATACATGACCAGAGTCTTCAAATGTTCTTGTGGGAAGAAGCATCCAAAACCGCTATATATGTACATAATAGATGTCCACATAAGATCTTGAAGAACATGTCTCCGGAAGAAGCGTTCACAGGTGTGTAACCAGAAGTGGGCCATCTCCGGATTTTTGGCTGTCCAGTCTACATTCATGTGCCCAAAGAGAAAAGATCAAAGTTAGAACCTTCAGGCAAGAAGGGTACCTTTGTGGGATACAGTGAGTCTTCAAAGGCTTACATAATTTACATTCCAGGATCTAGACAGATTGAAGTCAGTAGGGATGTAACCTTTGAAGAAGAAATGGCTGTCAGGAAAGGTAGAGGATCAAATATGGAGATTGATGATGCAGAAATGCTAGAACCAAAGGAGATGAGATCATCTCCCCCTCCAGTTCAGAGGGAGTAAGTAGAAAATGATGAACCTATCGATCCCATAGATCCAGTTGATATCCCCAGAGATGTGACAGGTCGGAAAAGACCTAGATGGGCACAACAGACACTGCAGGATGCAAAGGGGCATGATGCTCCACATGGCACTTTCAGAGAAAGCAAGAGACCTCAGAGAGTCTCCAGCTATGTAGCTCTAATGAGCAACATTATTGATTCAGAACCCACAACTTACGAGGAAGCATCCAAACATCAAGTTTGGAAGGATGCCATGATGGAAGAATATCAATCCATCATGAAGAATGATGTGTGGGAGGTTGTGCCGAGCCCTGAGGAGAAGTCAGTCGTAACTTCTAAGTGGTTATATAAGATCAAGCATGGAGCAGATGGCAGTGTTGAGAAATACAAGGCCAGATTCGTAGCCAGAGGATTCTCTCAGAAAGAGGGAGTTGATTATGATGAGACTTTTGCTCCTGTGGCCTGATATACTTCCATCAGATCCATTATCACGATTGCTCAGCTATGGGATGGAAGTTGCATCAGATGGATGTGAAGACAGCTTTTCTCAATAGTGTTATTGAGGAAGAAGTTTACATCGAACAGCCAGATGGGTTTATTGTCCAAGGAAAGGAGTCTCATGTATACAGACTTAATAAGGCATTGTATGGCCTCAAGCAAGCACCTCGTGCTTGGTATGGACGAATAGACGGATTCCTGGTGAGCTTAGGATTTTCCAAGAGTGATGCAGACCCCAACCTTTACTACAAGGTTGTAGATGACGAACCACTGATCTTGGTATTATATGTTGATGACTTGTTTCTCACTAGAAATGAGAAACTCACTGTATGGTGTCAGAAGAATCTCGCCTCTGAGTTTGAAATGAAAGACCATGGTTTGATGCATTACTTCTTGGGATTAGAAGTATGGCAGAGGCAGAAAGAGGTTTTCCTAGGACAAGGAAAATACACCATCGAAATACTGAAGAGATTCGGAATGTTGGACTGCAAGTCCATGGCTACTCCGATGGATGCAAATTGGAAGAAGTTGAGAGATTCTACTTCAGAGTCTGATTTGTTTGATGCCACCATCTATCGCCAGTTGATTGGGTCATTGATGTATTTGACCAACACCAGACCAGATATATGTTTTGCTGTGAATGCCCTCAGTCAGTTCATGTGCGAACCGAGGCAGATTCACTAGATTGCTACAAAACATGTGCTCAGATACTTACGTGGAACTGTGGGATATGGATTGAAATATGCTTCAGATGGTGACCTGATATTGCAGGGGTTTACAGACTCAGATTGGGCCAGATGTGTTGCAGATTGGAAGAGTACTTCTGGATGTTGCTTCAATTTGGGTTCTACAGTTATTTCCTAGTGCAGTAGGAAGCAGAACTCGATAGCACTCAGTACTGCAGTGGCCGAGTACATGGCTGCTAGCACAGCAGCTCGAGAAGCAGTTTGGCTTCGTAAACTCCTAGCAGGATTGTTCGGCTAAATTCCAGAGCCGACCGTGATTCACTGTGATAACCAGAGCTGTGTGCAGATGTCAGTGAATCCTATATTTCACGACAGGTAGAAGCATATCGAGATTCGATATCACTTCATTCGTGATATGGTGCAGAAAGGTGCGGTCGAGTTACAGTACGTGCCGACAGACGACCAGACTGCAGATGTTCTCACCAAGGCACTTCCCAGAGTGAAGTTCGAATATTTTCGCGGAAGACTTGGAGTCGAAAAGAACGTTTCCCTCCTTAAGAGGGAAAGATGAGATGCTTGCCCTGCTTTGCCCAGGTGCCTCTGCAGTCCAGTTACTCAGCCAGATATGGGAGAAATCTCATAGGAAGATGAGTAGGACAGTCAGCAGTTGGCCGGGCTCACCCAGGTACCTTCTGCAGTCCAGTTACTCAGCCAGATATGGGAGAAATCCCATAGGCAGATGAGTAGGACAATCAACAGTTGGTCGGGTTCACACTGGTGCCTCTGCAGTCCAGTTACTCAGCCAGATATGAGAGAAATCTCATAGACAGATGAGTAGGACAGTCAGCAGTTGGTCGTGTGGTTGCACAGGTGCCTCTACAGTCCAGATACTCAGCCAGATATGGGAGAAATCTCATAGGCAGAAGAGTAGGACAGTCAGTAGATGGTCGTGCCCTTTTGCTCGTCTGAGATCTCAGCCAGATATGGGAGGACCCCATTGGCAGATGAGACAGACAGGTAGCAAATTGTATAGCAGAGATGGTATAGCTGTATATCTCAGATATCCAAGATTGAGTGATTCTCCTGGATCCAGGATTGAGTGATTCTCCTGGACTCATCGAAGGACTGGTGATGATGATGCACAGAGAGTGTGTGGATAACTTTCAGTATGCAGAAAGATGATAGAGACAGAGTTGAGTACAAGATGAAACCCAAATGATCGTGATGCAGATGAAGACCGAAGAATACCTTCCTCGTTGAGAAGGAGTGTTGGATTTTGTACAACTTCAGAAGATATTATTTATTATATTTTATTGTACCATCATTGTACTTGGTTATACCTCCTAAGGGAGAAGAACATTATGTAAACACATGAAAGAATCAATGTAAGTCTTGGGGTGCAAAATTAATTAATAAAATATTTATTGCCCCCAAAGACAAGTCGGCCCCATAAGGGAATTTTCCAGTTTCACACATGTATAAATATGAGGCTTGTGCACCTCATTATCTCATTTTCTCACACTTGTGAAGTGCGCATCACTTGGAGGAGCAGATTTTCGGATCACTAGAAGGAGGTTTATTTGGGTTGGTTACTTGTGAAAGATACTTTCACTTTCTCTCTCTTTCTTCATTTGTACTCTGATCTCAGAATTATCATCTCTCTACAAAGGTTGCTGGGTTTTCTCCCTATTGGGTTTCCCAGGGTAAAACTCCGTGTTGTTGTTTTGTGCTTTGTCTTACTTCTAGTGATCTTGGTAATGCATTTATGTTTTATGCTATGAATGTATGAAAATTAACACCAAGTACCTTAAAAAATTGCCTAATCACATTTCAAAAAATTAAAACTTTTCACCGTATCACTGTCCACGAATTTCTGCAAGCACAATGGCACTGAAATCCATATCTTTCTTCTCCACTGTTGGATTGTTTCTCACTTCAACTGAAAATGAAATGTCTTTTTGTGCTTTAGAGTTCATGTGAGTGATTAAGTAGTGATGGATTAGGGTTTTGGAGGGACCTTGTAGTGTCCCCACCCAGCATTCACAGCCACAGGACAAAGAGCCACTAAAATTCTGGCCCTCAAGAGACCATCACTATAATAACACAAAGATGCTCTTGCATAGAGGCCCAGAATGAATTAAGGCATGCATGGTGCAAAATAATGGAATCCAGCAGAATATACAAGCATATAATAACAAGAATCCATAGCAACCAAATGCCCATGACCAGGCTTAACATAATCACACAAACATGCAAAATACATATAAGTATAGGGCTCTGTGCAGGTGAAAACCTTGTTGAGAAGACCATGTGTAGCAGCTAAATGCCAATGAGGACCAAATTCAGCTTTATGAAGGAAACTAGCAGACTCTAAGAGAGTAGATTAAGCCCATTTGGGAAAAAGATAGACTGGAGCATTAGGAGGTGCAACCATTTTAGAAGAAGATATTTCATGTGAGTCAGTAACAATCTCACCATCAATGTCCATTTGGCTTCTTACTATATAAAGAGTGCTTGAGGAAACACCCAGAGGAGGAGAAACATCATCTAAGTGTGGAAGAGAGAGATCCACTGAAACTATCAACAAAATGTCTACAGAAAGTAGTGGGAAAGATCATGGAACAAGAAAGGGCTTCATCAAATACCACATCCCTTAGATATGTCAATTGATGAGTAGAGGGATAGTATAGACCAGTGTTATCAGACTCGTTTCATACTCGCCGATTATGCCGAGTCTAGCCGAGTGACAGCTGGGACGATTACTCATGACAAACTCACCAGGCAAGCTCGGGACTTGCCCTAATCAGCCATACTCGCCAAAAAACCGTGGAACTCACCAATTAATCGCCAGAATCGCGAGTCCGTGCTCTCTCTGGAAAAATCCGCGTGCCTGTTAACTCAGCGGACTGTTGAACACCAAACTCGCATTTTGGAGGGAACAAGGAAACGTGTTGAATTCTGTTGTGCTGTGCAAGCTGAATGAAAACACAAATTCCCTATATATGAAAGACGAAGCAGACAATACTAAGCCTCAACAACATCCATCGTCATCATTATTGCCAATACCCCTGCAGTCAAATTCTACTCGCGAGTCCATGCTCTCTCTGGAAAAATCCGTGTGCCTGTTAACTCAGCGGACTGTTGACCACCAAACTCGCATTTTGGAGGGAACAAGGAAACGTGTTGAATTCTGTTGTGCTGTGCAAGCTGAATGAAAACACAAATTCCCTATATATGAAAGCCGAAGCAGACAATACTAAGCCTCAACAACATCCATCGTCATCATTATTGCCAATACCCCTACAGTCAAATTCTACTCCATAATCCTCTGCTATGAAAAGCCCTCTCATATTTTCCAAAACAACAATTTATTGCACAATGTGATAGTACATTAATCCCACTCTATATTTCCGTCATTCATAGCTATGATCTATAGCCTATTAATCGAGATGTCTCAGTACTAGTTAGTGCATATGACTGATCACTAACAGCTTTGTAACAGTGAATAGATACCCGTTTATAATTTAACAAATGTGAATGTTACATTTGGTTCGTATTACAGAAAGCACGCAGATATGGTTCTTTTCTATATTTTTTCTTGGAGTGTGATACATTACATGTCATTATAATGAATATCGAGATATCTACGTCTCTTTGTTGTACACATTGCATTTCCTTTAAATATTTGTCGTTTATTTGGGAAATTTGAGAACAAGAAGAAAAAATCACTGTTATTCTCATGTAATTCTATGTTTGATTTGAAGTATTATTCACGTGCCTTTTTATTTTATACATGTAAACAAACAATTCCCTTTTTATGTTGGACACTATCTTTTTTCTATTTTCTAATTATATTTTGAATTATGTATTTGAACTTGGTACTATTTTGGAATGTATTCAAGGAATCATCTTTCAGTTCACTATTTTGCATACAAATATGAAGTGTCAAATGTTGTATTATCAATTTTTACGAGATGATCTAATGAATTTCTTCATAGAATTGGTTTTATAACTTATATAGATTGGAAATGTCATTATGTATGTATGTTTTTTGTGCACAAAATTTACTATATTTTTAATTTTTTTCATATTTGCTGAGTCTTTGCCGAGTCTTTGCCAAGTCTTATCCGAGTCTTATCCGAATCTGACAAGTCCCAAGCCAGCCGAGTATTTGCCAAGTCCGAGTCTGACTACATTGGTATAGACTATATACCTTTGAAGTTTCACTGTAACCTACCAGAATACAGCAGTGACTTTTGGGTTACAATTTGTTTCGCTTTGCCTTGGGAATATGTGCCCATCCATGATCCAAAAATTCTAAAATGTGCAACTGACATTTTGGAGCAATGCCTTTTCTCATATGGAGAAATACCCCAAATCGCACAACTGGGAATCCCGTTGAATACAGCAGTGACTTTTGGGTTCCAATTTGTTTCGCTTTGCCTTGGGAATATATGCCCATGCACTTGATCCAAAAATTCTAAAATGTGCAACTGACATTTTGGAGCAATGCCTTTTCTCATATGGAGAAATACCTCGAATTACACAACTGGGGATCCCGTTGATGATATGAGCTGCACAGACAGCTGCTTCTCCCTAGTGTTTTGGCTCCATCAAGACATTTCCACAATAGATTATTCTTTCAACAACTGCTTCATCTTCCTGTGTAAGAGTCTCATGCCAAGAGATCCCATGATCTTTGAGAAACGTTTGACAAGTACTAATGGTAAAAACTTTTCCACGAACAGTCCTCAGATTTTGTTGATCTTTGCCTTTGCTTGATTCTCCACTAATAGTTTAAAATCCTTGAATTTTCCAAAACCATCATCCTTGGATCGAACAATATATATTCAAGAGAGAAAAAATCATCCATAAAAGTAGGGAAGTATTTCACTCCCCAAAGAGATTGAGTTTGTCATAGGCCCGCAAAAGTCACTATGAACAATTGCAAGAGATTGAGATGCATGTCTCTCTTCAAGAAAGGACTCCTGATGATGTTCCCCTAGTAAACATCCTTCACAGACACCACTAGGTAATTGAGTCTGTGGAAGGTCTTCAGTGTTAAATTCTAAATACCAGATCAGATTTCTGTTCTCAATCATTTTTATACCCAGGAATAAATTACTGATGTAGCTTTACTGCTGAAATTATAAACAGAAATTCACTGATACTTTTAACCAATAATGCACCGGAACAAAACAGGAAATCAATCACATTTGACACAAGTATTTACCCTGGAAAACCCCAATGGAGAAAAACCAGCATTCAATGTTTCTTTATTAATCTTGGCTCACAAAGAAATTCAGAAATTTACAATCATAGAACCTATAACAACCCCACAGGAAAATCGACCTCACTAACAGAATCAGCCCTCTGGAGAAAATCGGCCCACTGAAGGAGAAATCGGCCACACCAAAATCGGACCCCTGAATTGACCCTACGTCACCCCTGCATCACTCTGCATCAGCCATACAAATCGTATGGCCTCTCCCTAGCGGTTGTAGGGATCGGCCCTGCTAGGTTTGGTTGGATAGACAGCTGGATTAGCTTCTCTCTCTCTCAGTGAAATTGGCCCCTTCTCTTTTTCACAAATCTTCCTCTTGCAAATCGTTCCTCTCTTTCTCTTCAGCCACTAAGTCTCTCACTCTTCTTTTCAGAAAATCTCTCTCTGAAAATTATCTTGTGTTGTTGTGTCTTTCTCTTCTCCTTGGGATTTCTTTTTATAACATCTCAATGACCAAAACCATAACCCTCAATCTCCAAAGTGATAGATGGCTAAGATTAAATCTTGAGCCTCACTTAAAATCAACGATTGACTTAATCGTAAGTTCACTTTTAGTTATTAGTAAACATTAAGTTAATTAATGTATTTCTCCTAAGTTAGAGTGTTAGGAAAGAGATAAAAAGTCACTTACTCAATAAATTGAGCAAGTACCTAGATAACATAAGATAAGATAATTATATTAATGTCCAACTAATGACCACAAAGTAGGTCAAAGGGAACTGCTGATTACAATGATGTCCGTACAGAGCGGGAGAACCAAATGGTCTCCTATAAAAAGATACAATGCACGAAGAAAGAAAGAAAAGAGTGAACAAAAGTGAACAGGACTGAAGTATGAGAGAGCTTTGACTGCAGACGCGAATCCAAAAAACCCGCAATGGGGCGGAGATGTCCTAGTGGAAAAGATCCAGGAGCGATGAGGATCTGACCCATTTCTCCTAACATCCGAGGCTGAAAGAAGAGGACTGAAGAAAACTCAACAAAGTTTGTTGTCTTGATGAAGGGCTAGTAGAGAGTGCAGACTGCCCACAAACTCATTGCCTGGAGGGGTTCGTACGTTGCTGAGGTCTGGACGACCTAGCCCGTCTCTCAGGACGGAGCCTGCGATGAATCTGTTGCTGAGATCTCGTGGATCGAGGTGAGGTCCCACGGATCCTCACTGATCTAGAGCCTGGATATGTACTAATATCGGTCGGTCTCTTGATGCCCCTATCTAAAGGTAATACCCTGAAAAATGACATGATCTTCTGCGTGGGGTCCGGTGTGATGGGAGGCTAAAGAATATACGCTCGGAATCTGAGAGCCTCCTGCATGTAGAGGGCCAAACATCTCTGATTGGGGTGCCTGAAAAACTCAATGAGAGTCTGAGAGTCTCTAGACAAACAATGGAACCGTCCTCTGATCTCGTAATAACTGGGGCATCTAAAAATGAAGTGCGCCTCGGTCTCCACTTCCTGTAGGTGACATACTTGACAGATTCTATCTGGTCTATCAATCTGGTGGTCCGTCTCAACCCAAAATCTATGAGAAACGACTCTAAACTGGCCTAGAGGGATGCGAAGAGCATGCATCTAGTGACGAAACGTATACTGGGGTCGGACAATGAGCCTGTCTCTCAGCTCCAGGAAGTGTTCTGCATAAAAGGCCATCTTTGGTCGTAACCCTCCCGGAGGATTGACCCAGTTGACCTGGACGAACTGCTTGTAGATGTCTTCCCGGATAATCTTGTTCAGTTTCTGTCTAGTGGGTAAGAGGTGACCAGGAGCATCCAATGAATATCGGAAAGGGGGGAGACGATCCACCTGAATACCCACTGCCTCTAGGAGATTTGAAACCCCTGTAAACCAACAACGGGCCCGACCCAAATGGGTAGAACGGGCAATAGCCTCGGAAGAGCAGTATGCTAGGTAAGGGTACTGGTCTCTGCCCTCCATCGAGTCTGCAAAGCCCCGGACACGATGCAAGAATGAGATCAAACTGAAAACCGTCTCGAGCCTAAAGGGTTGAGCTCCGAACTCGGCAAGGATGATGTGCTGAGGTACTGTCTGTTTACATCTAATAATGCGGGGAAGAAGAAGGGTCTGGACTCTCTCAACTAAAGCCCAGTCTGACTCAAGTAAAGATGGCCCCCATATCTCTGAGCCATATAGAACAGTGGGACAGATCAAGGTGTCCATGAGGCTCATCTTGGACGAGATGTAAAAGACAATGTATGCATGTAGAGGTAATAGACAATGTATGCATGCTTGACACCTAGCCTATGCAGAAGCATTTGTCCGAGCTATAATCACCAACACTCCCTCATAGCAAGGAAAGTGTTGTGCACCACTCCCAGCATATCACTGAAATAAACAAACTTGCCCTTCATCAAAGCCTTAGTGAAAATATGTACAACCTTCTCATCCGTGGAAATGTAATGAAGCTTCTCTAATGAAGTGATAATTGATCTCTATGTGTTTGGACCTACAATGAAACACTAGATTTTTTGAGAGTTTTATGCAACTCTGATTGTCACAACGATGTTAGAGATAGGTGTATCTCGAGATGTCCTTCATGTTCAGATGCCTAGCATGGAGTTGCATTTTCAGTATAGGCATCAGAGTAGGATAGAGGGTGAGATGCACTTTACCAGGTGGCATGGATCCAGCGGTGAAGACATGCAGAGATTTCAGTGACTTTTTCCCTCACATGCAAAAGTTTGCATGCATACATTTTTTAATGCACAGTGTGATTTTACATGCAAAAGCGGGATTTTTGCATGCACTCATATATATATGTGTGTTGTTACCACTGTTACAGGAATCGCGAGTCAAACTGAAAAACTCGCGAGTTTGACTCAGATCGGCAGCAAAACAATCCAAACAGGATCAGGACGAGTTAAACTCGGGTTGACCGGTTTGACCGATTTGTAACTCACGGGATCTGCAGGTTTCGTGGTCGTTTTCGAGGGTTTCGGCGTTTTTGTGGTCATTTTCAAGGGTTTCGAACCCTCTTGGTGATGGAAGACACACCGCTGGGTTTCGAACTCTCTTGGTGACGGAAGACACACTGGTGCCTGTGGTTCTCCCTCCCTCTATCCGTGCAATGGCAGACATTCCGAGCTGTCCTCTTCTTCATCCGTTCAAGCTCTCCTACCAGGGTGATCGACAACGAATTTCAGCTCTCATGCTTCCATTCGATGGGCAGTAAACATCGCGCTCAATGGCACTTTTTCTGCGGGCTCGACAGGAACTTAGCATCAGGCGCGTAGTTCTCTATAATTGATTTTAATGGGTTTTGATTTGATAAAACATTGTTTGTTATTTTAATGTTTTCCTTTTTTATAAATGTTTCTTGCTTTATATATATTCATATTCTTGCTTTATAGCGGCTTATATATATATATATATATTCACTTAATTATGGCTTTCTGTTATGTTATAAGGATTATATTATTTACTAAATTTCATTTATAATATATATTAAATATTATTTATTTTTATTATATTTAAAATATATTAAATACAAATTTTTATATAATATATAATTATGTAAGATATGTTAAAATATAATAAATTATAAATTATATTTTAATAATACTAATATTAACAAATCTAAGAATCTATGCTCGAATCTTATTATAAATTTTGAACTGAAAGTGATATATTTTGGGCATATAGTAATATATTTGGGACATCTATTGACATCCTGCACTATATGGATATGGTTATTTTTAATATCCATGAAATTTGTTTTTTTTAATTCAGAATATGTGTAAATATTTAATTTTTTGTATTTGTCGATTTTTTCCCGATCCGATTCAAACTCTTCGCTCTTTTGCCTCACCGATTTATTGCCGATTCCGAGTCTGGTAACTTTGGTTGTTACATATCAAACAAGGAAATGGTGGTAACCAACGATTTCTTAGGTGTGCAACAAACATTTAGTTGTAACAATGCCCAACGAATGGGCTAAGTTTAGCCCCATGCGAATCATGCCACCAAGTGGGGTGCTGGGAAGACCACCCAACGAATGGGCTAAGTTTAGCACAACTTTGAAAGGGGAAGAATTTCTATGCTTTGGCACAAACTCTCTATGTAGGCTGCATAATTTTGCAGAAAGAGAGAAGGAAACTGTTGTGGTTGTTCTTGGGATGAAGGTGGCCTTGCATATAGTCATTTTTCAATGAAATTCCGAGACGGAGTCACTGGTGCAGTCAGAATTTAGATACGAGCAACAAATTTTCTCCAACGCCAGTATTAAGGTATTGCCATGTATTTTGCCATGATAATATAGAGGCCTCTCCATTGAGAAGTGGGTCTGGAGAAGTATTCCATCCTTTGGACGAACTCTGTTATCACGTCTTGTGTTTTTCTTTTATGGTGCTTCATCTTCATATGTATGCCTCTTCAATTATGTTGCACATAAGCTTTGTTCATGCTCTTTTTATGTAGTTCATGATAGTCATCGAATAAAAGGTCCTGGATCACCCAAGGTATATCTTATGTTGTGTGTGGATTGTGTACTTATTTTCTCTAGATTCTCTTTTAGTTCCATTGTATTCAGTATTTTATGAAATTAATTTAACACAATGAACTAAGTTGTAATATCCGTCGTGATGATTGATCCAGTGGAATATCCACGGTAGTTTATGCCATATGGATCATATTGGTATCAAAGCAGTTTTTGTTAAGGTTTTGTGGGCAATCGCAGGATCCAGTAATTGGTGAAACAAAAGGTCTTCAAAACCTAGCCATGGCAGATGAGTTTGTTCAAGGGGAGGCAGATTATTATGAGCAGGGATTTTCAAAACTGTAAATACAAGTCATCGATATCTCGCGCAACATGCCAATCCTTGTGGCGGCTCTGGGGAGCAAGTTCGGACTTTTCGAGAATTTTGGAGGCTCTAACTCAGATTTCGGATCTAAGGGGAAATCAAAAGATAAAAATGAATCAGAAAAGGAGCCAATGAAAGAGCCCGAGAGAGAGAAACCGAGTTCCAATACCAATATTCCGCCCCATTCTCTCTTCAAGATGGAAGCGAAAGTCGACATCAAGCCGTATCAAGGTGAGAGGACAAGTATCAAGTTAGAGGGCCATGTATTAACCTGGTGGGGAAGCCATAAGGAAGCACTTAGGCTAGAGGGTGATCCGTCAGTAACTAAGTGGGAGGACTGTAAAACCCTCATCAAGTCTCAGTTCTACCCTATCGGGTATGTAGAGGACCAGTGGATCCGTTGACATTACTTCAGGTAAAGGCAAGGGCAGAATGTGCAAGAAAACACCATCGATTTCAGGAAGATGGCTATCATGTTGGGTATCTCACCCAAGGACCCAGATGTACTCCTCAAGTATCTGGTGGGGGTTACAAAGTCACATACAAAGGCAGGTGATGCTCTTCAAGAGCAGGTCAATTAATTAAGCCTATGTACAAGCACAGTACATAGAATGTTAGATTTTTAATATAGCAGTATAACGTTCATTATTATAGCGGAAACAAAATAGGATCACTAAGAGAACAACCATGCATGAAAACACAAGAACAACAGGAATTTATCCTAGGAAAATCCAAACTCGGGAAACACCCAGTCAACCGTTCTTATTCAGAGATTAAGTTCAAGATACAAGAGTACATCAAATATAAGAGTGATCTAGTACAAGAGATCACACAAAAGAATAAACCCAAAGATAGAAACCCTAGAAACAGTGTTCTCCTTGCTTGAGTGAACTCCTCCTTGAGCTTTTAAGAACTTGCTTGAGTGAGAAATGAATGGGTCTTCACCTTTATTTATACTAATCTTGTAACTGCCCTTTTTCACTATGGGGCCAACTTGCTGCTTGTGATGGGACCAACTTGTCTTTAGGCATAGTAAAAATACAATTTATTATAATTTCTTTTAGGCCAACTTTAGTGAGGATACCTCATTTCTTTTAGGCCAACTTTACTGAGGATACCTCACTAAGCTACAAACATCAACATGGAAAACATAGGCCAGAAGAAAGGAAAACCAAGCGGTTCAAAATAGAAAGAGAGCCAAGATGTTACCAAGGAGGGTAAGAAGAAGTGGAAGGGAAAGGAGAAGAAGACTACAACCACGGCACATCGGTGCAAGGATCTGAAAAACCACTATAAGCATTGTGATATCAATGGTCACACTGAAGAAAAGTGTTGGAATCTACATCCAAAGCTAAACCCCAAGAACCACAAGAAGGATGCCAAGAAAAAAACCTTCTATCCACGGAGTCAAGCAAGGAGTTAGGAGGCAGCTCAGATGTGGATGAAAAGATTGTCTGTACTATAGTGCAGAAGGAGATGAATCTGAGTAGCCTTCACCCTAAGGAAGAGAATGAGATGACGATACTCTTCCACATCAAGATCCAAGTCAAGAAGACCAAGATCGATGCTTTATTCGATTCTGGTTCACAAGCAAACCTCATAGTAGAGAATGTGATACATAAGCTTGGATTGGAAGTACATAATCATCCCAATCCCTACCCATTAGAATGGGTAAATAAGGAAGCAGAACTCAGAGTTACGAAACAGTGCAAGATCAAGTTTGTCATAAGTACAGAGTATGTTAATGAAGTGGAGGTAGATCTAGTAACCCTAGATGTTTGTGGTGTAGTGTTCAAAATCCCACACAAGTGTATGAGGTATGTGATCTTCATGAGGAGAGCCAACCAAGACCACTTGATCAAGGACAAGAAATCCTTCATCATTTATGCGCACAAAGGTAAATCAAAGATCTCTCCAGTAAGTGCCAACCAAGTGAAAAAGTTGATTAGTTCAAGTAGGAAGTTTGTATTGCTTTTCTTAAGGCAGAATCAACAAGAGGGTGAATTGGTAAAAATGAAGGCATCCCCTGGAGGGATGTACCAAAGAGCAGAAACAACAATTGGGGAGCGTTTTGCAGGCATATAGAGAAGTGTTCTAAGAACCTAAGGGGCTACCTCCTAAGACGAAGGTGGAGCACGAGATATAGTTATTTTTTGGATTCTCCATTGCCAAACATCGAACTGTATACACAGTCTGACATAGAAGTAGATGAAATGAAGAAGCAGTTACAACAATTGTTGGAGGAGGGCGTGATCCAACCAAGCACCTCATCTTGTGGGTCATCTATCATCATAGTACCCAATAAGGATGGGACTTGGAGGATGTGCATAGACTACAGAGCCTTGAACAAGATCACACTCAAGAATCAGTACCCTCTACCCAAGATCGATGATCTGTTGAACCACCTTCAAGACTAGGCAAGGTCTATATGAATGGTTAGTAATGTCATTTGGTTTATGCAATGCACAGCTACATTTATGTGTTTGATGAATGATGTATTATGCCCTTTCTTAGATTCATTTGTTATAATATATCTAGATGACATATTGGTTTATAGTGCTACTTGGGAAGAGCACATCTCACCTCTCAAGCAGTTGTTAGAGACTCTAAAAAAGCACTAGTTGCTGGCTAATTTGAAGAAATTTGAATTCACCCAACAATCCTTGGTGTATTTGGGGTATGTGATTGGTGGAGAACTAAGTGACGTACTTCTACAAATCTCACTGAAGTTAGGAGCTTTTTGGGGGCAGCACAATACCTTCGAAAGTTCATAGCTTCCTTTTCGGTTGTGGTTGCACCCCTCTCGCCATAACAGCCAATAGCAAGGGGTTCCAATGGGGGAAGAATCAATAGAAATCCTTTGAAGAGCTCAAGCAAAAGATCAGTCAAGCACCAATTCTTGCATTTCCTAATTTGCAGAAGCCTTTCGAATTGGAGACAGATGCAAGTGGGTATGCCATGGCAGCGGTTCTGATGTAAGGAGGAAGGCCAATATGTTATCATTCTGAAATGTTTCAATGGGGAGTCCTAAACTACCCTACCTATGATAAGGAACTCTATGCCTAGTTCAAGCTGTTAAGAAGTGGAAGCACTATCTAATGGGCAAGGAGACCATCATTCACACTGATCATCAACCGCTACAGTATTTGCAGGCCCAGAGTAAGCTACAATTGACCAAAAAATATAAGTGGATGAGATTCTTACAACAATTCCATCTCATCACCAAGTATAAGAAGGGAAATACAAACAAGCTGGCGAGCATGCTCTCAAGGCCACCTATAGCCAAAATTATAGATTTGGGAACTCTTATGCACATGGAACCTTTTACTTATGAAGCATACAAGGAGTACACAGAAGATAGGGACTACAAGGAGGTATTTCAGCAACTTCAAGGCCATTTTCATGTAGAAGAAGGTGACAGCAAGGCTGACTATCATCTCTCATATGAGTTACTCTACAAGCTGGACAAGCTCTGTGTTCCTAAAAGCGAGAGATTGTGGCTTATCAGAAAGGCACACACCTCCAAAGTTGCAGGGAATTTTGGTGTAGGCAAGACAATTGCAAACTTACAAAGCTATGTTTATTGACCTAGAATGCAAGAAGATGTAGCTCGAATTATTAGAGGATGCATATTTTGTTGTACAAGCAAGCCCAACAATAGGAAGCAAGGTCTATACCATCCCTTACCTGTTCCTACGAGACCATGGGAGAGCATCTCCATGGATTTTGTGGGTGGTCTTCCAACCACTAGGAGGGGACATGACTATTTATTTGTGCTATTGACAGATTCAACAAGATGTGCATTCTTATGCCTTGTAAAAAGACCAAAGGAAAGAAGCAACAAACATGTTTTTTAACAAGTCTAGTGCACTTTGGGATACCAAGGAGCACCATTTCAGACAGAGATACCATATTTCTCAGTATATTTTGGACTAAACTTTGAGAAAAGATGGACACTAAGTTGAAGAGGTCTACAACATTCCATCCATAAAAAGATGGACAGATGGAAGTGATCAACAGGACTTTGGTATAGGTTTTGAGGGGTTACAACTAGAAGCATTCGAAGACTTCGGATGAAAATATGATCTACATACAACACTCTTATAACAAAGCAGTCCACACTTCCATTGGGAAGTCCCTTTTTGAAACTTGTTTTGGATGCTTTTTACCTTCACCTCTAGATGTTGTTTATGGACAGCAAGGGGGAGGGAGGGGAGACACCACAGGTGAAGCAATAAGAGCTAAAAATTTCATTGACAAGATTAGGTAGATCCATTTACAACTACAGGAGGCATTAAAGAAGTCATAGGAAAAGTACAAGGCACAACATGACCAACATAGGGTTGAGAAAACATTCAAGGTGGGAGATAGAGTATAGTTACACCTAAACAATGAAAGACTACATGGTAACAAGGAAAGACTACATGGTCCTAGTAAGAAGATCAAGGGTCTGAGGTATGGTCCTTTTGACGTATTGGACAAGGTGGAAGATAATGCCTATTGACTCAATAGCCCCATACATACGCATTTACTCCGTAGTGAATGTGGAAAATCTAAAACTCTATGAACCTTCCATGTTGGATCAGGAATCTAAGCAGGTCTTACCTTCTATAGAGGACTTATCACCAGAGGCTCAAGCAGAGTTAAAAGAAAACAGAGTGTTGCAAAGGAAGTCTCGAACTACCACACGTGGATGTTAGAGATAGTGGTATCTCGGGATGTCCATGATTCAGATGCCTTGCATGGAGGTACATCAGCTGTATAGGCATCAGGATGGAGTAGAGGGTGAGATGCACTCTACTCAGTGGCATGAATCCAACAGTGGATGCATGCGGACCTTCCGGAGTGTTTTGCCTCATGCATGCATGAGTTTTGCATGTATAGCTGTTAATTAAAAGATGCATGCAAAAGTGACTTTTTGCATGCACTGATATTAGGTTTTCGGTAAACCTAATTGATCGGTGAGATGATATAAGGAGGCAGGAGATCCTCGATAAAGGTTACACAGTTGGCTTATCAGAGACAGATCAGTCAGAGTGAGAAGGGCGCATTGTGCATGCAGAGGGCGACTTTCTAAGAGAGAGAGAGGAGCTCTGCAAGAGGGAGAGTGAGGGGATCTAAGTTGGATCAGACCTCACTTGATCAGAGGCACTTGGTTCCCAGTTACTGTGGACAGAGAGAGTTCATCAATGTGTTTTCTTCAGAGATTGGAGGAGGGAGACTATCAGAGGAGGAGGGGCGCAATTCTAGAGGAGAGAGAAGCTCGTTCTGCATACGGTTGATCGATTGAGCAACTAAGACTTTCGGAGTATCATTGCCTCAGTGTTTGAGGAAGAACTGTGATGATCAGAGCTCAGATCTGTTGAGATCTTATTCCGTACGAGCTTCTGACACTTGGAGGGAGGGCACACTTTTCCATGCAGTGAGAGGGGCGCATTCTTCAAATCTAGCAGTTGGCCTTCTTCTTTGGATTAGCAGATCAGAGCAGTGCCGTGAGAGAGATAGTACCGACAGAGAGTTACCTGCAGAAAGATCCAGATCCAGTTGACAATTGGGGCACATTTCCTCTGTGCATGCATCGGCTTGTTGCATGCAAATCTAGGGTTTTGACCCTGTCAGGTTCGGTTGTTCCTTCTAAGGTATCTTTATGTACTTGTATTCTGCTTACTTTGCTCTGGGCTCGAGATAGAAGAAAGCCCCACAAATAGATGGATTTCCCCGTTTGGGGTTTCCAGGGTACATCCTAAGTTGTGTGATTGTTGTGGTTTATTGTTGAAGTGTTAAGAGAACTGTTGTGTTTGTATCTTAAGTCATTATTGCATTTTTTATTTATAGAGACTCAAACCGCTTGAGTTTTCAGGACATCCAGATGGAGTAGTGATCTCTGGATAAATTAACATGGTATCAAAGCCCTGGTAAGGGTTAGGGAGAATAATCACACTCAGATCTGCGAGTTGTACACCATATTTGTGTGGTGAACTTAGTAGGAGGTCAGATCTATGGAGAGGGTGACTAGATCTGTTGTTGTAGAGGTCAAATCTATTAGATCTGTGACCTAGGTGGATAGATCTGAGATAGATCTATCAGATATGTGATTAAGAGAGGTTCTTGTGTCATTTTTGTGTAGTTTCAGTTCAAAGGTTATGGCCACTAGTTTGAGAGTAGAGGACAAGTTGGATGGGGCCTCTAACTTCAGTGCATGGAGGGCACAGATTGTGCTTTTGTTGAAAGAGAGAGAACTGTGGGATGTTGTGGAGAGCACATCAACAAATCCAGTCGCAATCCCATCAGATGCCACTGCCAAAGCTGCTTACGAGAAAAAGAATATAAAAACCCAGAGGATCCTCCTTGATGCAATCAAGGACCATGTTATCCCACATGTCTCGGCCAAAGACAATGTATATGAGATGTGGGATGCCTTAACCAATTTGTACCAGAGTTCTAACACAAATAGAAAGATGATACTCTGAGAGAAATTGAGAAGCATAAAGATGGGCAAGGATGAGAGCATGTCCATATATCTTACCAAGATCACTCAGGTAAGAGATGAGTTGGGATTTTTGGGTGAGAAGGTCGAGGACAGTGAGATGGTTCGACAAGCCCTGAATGGTGTGACCATGCCATGGGCAGTATTTGTCCAATCCATCATTGCCAGAGAGAACCTTCCCAAGTGGGATCGTCCGTGGGACGATTTCACCCAAGAAGAGATTCGGAGGGGTTATATTCAGGGATCAGCTTCCGCCATTCTTGAGGAGGAGGATGTGGCACTTGCAGCAAAGGGGAAACAACGGTTCAAACAAAAGAAGAGTCTAAGCAAGATCAAGTGCTTTTCCTACAATGAGTATGGACACTATGCAGGACAGTGCCCACTCACGAAGAAGAATAAGCAGGCAAAGGATGAGCAATTGGCAATAGCAAAGGAGGTGGATGAGTTTACCACTAGGTTTGAGAGGGAGTTTTCACTTGCCTCATTTGTGTCAGGGCATGATAGTAGTTAGCCAAAGATCCAGGTTGATGAGAGATGGAGGGTTGACTGCAAGTAGTGCAGTCACATGACCAGGATACGAGATGTATTCCTCGTTCTTGAGCACACACCTATGCAGATGATTCGAGATGTGCAAGGGATTGATCAGTTAGTCACAAGAGTGGTTAGAGTTCGTTTTCTACTTGACTTTGGAGAACTCCTGGAGGTATCAGGAGTACTGTTCATTCTAGGACTGAGAGGGAGTATACTCTCAGTGGTAGCATTGGATGTCGTCGGTTATTCAATGGTGTTCTAGAGAGATCTGATAGTCACTTATCCAGAGGGAGTTGATCTAGTATTGATGGGTCACAGGATCAACGATGAGTACTTCCGGGGACAGCCCACATTTGGCACATCAAGTTGGTTGAATGCATCCTCTTCAGAGTCAGAGGGGGATAGAGAGCGAGATGCTCACAACAGGGATGGTGCTCAAAGGAGTGAGTCCTTTCAGCAGATGGGTGAGCGAGATGCTCACCATGATGATGAGGATCAAGGGAGTGATTCTTGTTATCCAATGGATGAGCGAGATGTTGTTGATGAGACACAGGGGAGTGAGTCTTTGGACTCGGATTAGATGGATGAGCATGATGCTCATACAGGTACTGGTCGGAGACTGAATTGGTATGAGATGACTAAGATGGACTTAACTCAGGAGAGAGTTGAGTCAGATCAAAGACAGAGGGAGATCACCTACAGGGCAGTAGACCTGCTTGATGGCAGATTGGGTGATTGGTTACAGCAAAGATTTAGAGGGAGTCTGAATTAGAGTTCAGTGACAAAGTCAGTGGTTGATCAGGGGGCTTCTTCTAGAGCCACATTGATGGAGTTAGATTAGGGTACTACAGGTCAGAGGGCAGCATTGACAGGTAGGACAGTTGGATCAGTGAAAACAACAGGGGACTTGTTAGATCCAGGAATCAATGGTTGGACTTCCCTCAATAAGAGGGAGTATTAGAGATAGTGGTATCTCGGGATGTCCTCCATGATTTAGATGCCTTGCATGAAGGTACATCAACAGTATAGGCATCAGGATGGAGTAGAGGGTGAGATGCATGATTTTTGCATGTACAACTGTTAATTAAAAGATGCATGCAAAAGTGACTTTTTGCATGCACTGATATTAGGTTTTCGATAAACCTAATTGATCAGTGAGATGACATAAGGAGGCAGGAGATCCCCGATAAAGGTTACGCATTTGACTTATCAGAGAGAGATCAGTCAGAGTGAGAAGGGCGCATTGTGCATGCAGAGGGTGACTTTCTGAGAGAGAGGAGCTCTGCAGGAGGGAGAGTGAGGGGATCTGAGCTAGATCAGACCTCACTTGATCAGAGGCACTTGGTTCCCAGTTACTGTGGACAGAGAGAGTTCATCAATGTGTTTTCTTCAGAGATTGGAGGAGGGAAACTATCAGAGGAGGAGGGGCGCACTTCCAGAGGAGAGAGAAGCTCGTTCTACATCTAGTTGACCGATTGAGCAGCTGAGACTTTCGGAGTATCCTTGCCTTAGTGTTTGAGGAAGGACTGTGACGATCAGAGCTCAGATCTGTTGAGATTTGATTCCGTAGGAGCTTCTAACACTTGGAGGGAGGGCGCACTTTTCCATGCAGAGAGGGGCGCATTCTTCAGATCTAACACTTGGCATTTTTCTTTGGATGAGCAAATCAGAGCAATGTTGTGAGAGAGACAGTACCGACAGAGAGTTACCTGCAGACAAATCCAGATCCAGTTGACAGTTAGGGCACATTTCCTCTGTGTATGCATCGGCTTGTTGCATGCAGATCTAGAATTTTGACCCTATCAGGTTCAGTTGTTCCTTCTGAGGTATCTTGTATGTACTTATATTCTGCTTACTTTCCTCTAGGCTCGAGATAGAAGAAAGCCCCACAGATAGCTGGTCTTCCCCATTTGGGGTTTCCAAGGTACATCCTGAGTTGTGTGATTGTTGTGGTTTATTCTTGAAGAGTTAAGAGAACTGTTGTGTTTGTATCTTAAGTCATTATTGCATTTTTTATTTATAGAGACTCAAACCACTTGAGTTTTCAGGGCATACAGAGGGAGTAGTGATCTCTGGATAAATTAACAGTGGACAGTGAGAACTCTGGCAGGTTGAGTTGAAAGGACAACTTCCAAGCAAGGATAAATGGTACTCCAAGGAGAAGGTAGAGGAAAAAATTCCTCACCTCATTTAGTAAAAGCTTTTGGGAACCAAAAGCCTCCCAAAATGTGGAGGTGTGTGTTGAAAATTGTAATGAGAAAGGTCCCTTACCATGTTTTTGTGTTTACCATGGTGGGGACACAAGTTGTCTTTCCTAGGAAATGTACTTTTCAAATATTAAAAACAAAGTGACTTTATGTTTTAAAAGTGAAGTGACTTTATTAAATGTATTTGTGCATTAAATGATTAAAAAGGACATTAAATGTGCATTTAATGTAAGCCCTTAGATCTAAAGTGTTCTTAGCCATTCAAAAGGTAGTTTGAATTAGTCAAGGTTTAGGGAGGATAAAGTCACCTATATAATACACCTTGGGAAGAGAAACAAAAGAGAAAAAGAGAGAGAGATCTAGGGTTTCAAAGGAGAGCAAACCCATTTCTGAGAGAGAGAGCACTAATTGCAGCAGGAAGGAGACTGAGTTTTGTTTGGGCACAAATACCTAGGAGAAGGAAACTGTACCACTGCAAAGAAACCAAGAAAATCTGTACTGTACGGATCCGTACAGCAGGTCGTACAGTCCGTACAGCAGCATTCATTGGCACAGAAATCGAGGAGCAAAACTTTGGCATAGATTTCGAGGTGTTCTCTACAATTTGCTGAAGAGCATTGGCACAGAAATCGAGGACAGCTATTGGCACAGATTTCAAGGCAGTTTGTTGTGGAAGAAGGCCGTACAGCATGGTCATACAGCTGCATTTATTGCTGGTATTTTATTTCTATTTCTGGCACATTTTCCAATGTATTTTAGATTTGCCTAAGCATTAATGTCTCTGTTGTACTTAAGTTGTTGCTCTTTAATAAAAATCTCTGGGTTTTCCCTCATGAAGTGAGGGTTTTTCCTTGGGCTTGGCCCTAAATTTTTGAGTTTTCAATGTGTATGCATTTGTCTTCATCAGAGTCATTGGAAGAATGTATAAGTGTTTATGTTTCAATTATCAGTAAATTTATTGTACAAGGGTTACATAAATCATACTCAGTTAAATTATAAACCAAGTTATGCATTCAAAGTGTTTGATAAAATTTCATAAAGAGAATTTGTTATTTTATTTCTTTGGATAACAAGAATCACTCCTTTGATCCAATGAAGATAGTTTGTATTTCTTTGTGAACTTTGAACAGAAGAGTCTTTCAGGTGGTTATTGTTAGGATATTCCTATACTCCATCCTAGTCCTACCAGCATTTTCATTATTTTGCATTTCAGTCATGCATGCAGTCATGCAATTGCATGCATCCCAGTCATCAGGTTGGTGTCTCCCAGCACCTAGAGCTTAGTTTACTAGCCCCGAGAGACTATTTCTGCTCAGTTCCATCCCTCCTAGTCAGTAATGCGCCCTCCTTTCACCTACCACATGAGAAAGGCGCCCTCCCTCACCTACCATTAGTTACACTTCAGTTAGTTGAGTGATTTATGGATTTGTTCCTTGATTTGAGGACAAATTGACTAGTTTACTGACTGAGACACTCCGATGGACCTCCAGTGAGGCTAGATTGCCAGTTATGACTCCAGTCAGCTCCTCTTGCGCCCTCCTTTGAGCCTCCTTCACTACATTAGTGAACCATGCATGTGTTACACCTATAACATTCAATTAGATTCAGTTTGCCACCTGGTTGACAGTCACTTGTGTATTGATGACACTCCACTGATGATGATTAGGACTCCTAGTGGTGTATTGTTGACACTCCACTGATGATGATGATGACTCCTAGGGCAGATAAGCCATGCCCATGCAGGCCAATTCGAATTGCCACCTTGGCATTCGAATCCTCTCCACCATTGTATTATTTATTGTTCATATTATGATTAATGAATTAGTGTGTGATGTTATTCTGCTTCTATCTAAGTTCTATTGTATCATAATTATGTTGCTCCTTTACATTGCATTAACCACTCTTCTTCTATTTTCCTGCTTAATCTTAATCTTTCTTGCGAGGTATACATTAGCTCTTAGATCTGCTGTGAGGATTTTCACATGGTATCAGAGCCTGTTGAGAGTATTGTCTATCTCCATTCCTGAGAGTTTTTTGCAGGTTATTATCAAGATTTCGGTGCAGCAGTTTCTGCACTTTTGCAGCAATAGCAGTTGCAGATATTTTCTATTGTTTTTTGCAAGTCTTCTGAAACAGCTTCCATGAATCCGGAAGGAAATCCTCCTCTTTCTCCATTCAACTATGATGAGTGGAAACCAAAGATGATAGCACATTTGAAGAGACATGGTCTCTTTGATTATTGTTTTGAAAGAGAGTTCGAATCCTCTGAAGAAGAGAATGATTGGTTAAATGAAGGTGACAGAGCCTATGCAGCAATGATGTATGCTATGTCTCGTTGCATGGTAACCCACTTCCTTTTTGCTGAATCTCCAAAAGAGCTATGGGCCCATCTGGATGAAAGATTTGGCAAACAGAATGAAGGGATTGTTCCAAACCATTTCGAGAGCAAGCCCAGTGATGCATTCTCCCTCCTTGATGGTCTATCTGATCATGAATCAGTATCAAACATATCTCATAATGAAGTTGTCCACAAAGAAGAAGAACTTGCAGATTCTACACTCATACTCTCAATATCTTCTATTTCGAATTTTGTGCCAGCTCACACTCTAGAAACTGCAGAGGTTCTTAAATCCTCTCTTGCACAAGAGTCTGTTGGTTTGCATAATGATAATCTCATGAATGTTTCGGAGGTTAAATCAGCAATTGGAGGTAATGCATTCGCTCTCCTTGATCACTCACCTCTTATGCACTACTGTAAGATCATTTGTACATGCTCTCAGAAGCTTATTGAAGATGTAGGGCATTGCCATTCGCTTGGGATAATTTCTCATGCATTTCATGGTTTTGATCTCACCTCTAATGGTTCAAAGGAGATCTCAAGAAACCATTTTTCAAGTCTTGGATTTGATTTGGATTCCAAGCAATCACTATCATGTGATGGTTCTTTTGGGCATAATCTCACCTATGATGGTTCAAAGGAGAAAACAACAGACTATCTACACATTCATGGATTTGATCCTACCTCAGCTGATTCGAATCACAGGTTGCAGGATCATCCTCATACCTCTGGATTTGTTCTCATCACATTCGATCTGAAGAGCAAGTACAAGCACATGCTTTTTGAGCATGATCCACTTCTTCCCAAGAAGAAGATACCTCCAGACATATGACCAAGCATCACACCTGCTTGAGTTTGGAGCACTTATTTTGGTGTGCCCTAAAGTCTATTTTGAGGGGGGGTATTTTTCCCATGAGGTTTTCCCCATTTCCTCGGTTTATGGACTGTTATTTATTATTCATTGTATTGGGTGACCTTTGGTCTCAGTTACCAAGGTCCAGGATGAATTAAGGGGGGGTGTTAGGATATTCCTATACTCCATCCTAGTCCTACTAGCATTTTCATTATTTTGCATTTCAGTCATGCATGCATTTTTTAATGCAGGCATGCATCCCAGTCATCACGTTGGTGTCTCCCAGCACCTAGAGCTTAGTTTACTAGCCCCGAGAGCCTGTTTCTGCTCAATTCCAGCCCTCCTAGTCAATAATGCGCCCACCTTTCACCTACCACATGAGAAAGGCGCCCTCCCTCACCTACCACCAGTTACACTTCAGTTAGTTGAGTGATTTGTGGATCTGTTCCTTGATTTGAGGACAGATTAACTAGTTTACTGACTGAGACACTCCGATGGACCTCCAGTGAGCCTAGATTGCCAGTTCTGACTCCAGTCAGCTCCTCTTGCGCCCTCCTTTGAGCCTCCTTCACTACATTAGTGCACCATGCATGTGTTACACCTACTACATTTAGTTAGACTCAGTTTGCCACATGGTTGACAGTCACTTGTGTATTGATGACACTCCACTGATGATGATTAGGACTCCTAGTGGTGTATTGTTGACACTCCACTGATGATGATGATGATTCCTAGTGCAAATAAGCCATGCCCATGCAGGCTAATTCGAATTGCCACCTTGGCATTCGAATCCTCTCCACCATTGTATTATTTATTGTTCATATTATGATTAATGAATTAGTGTGTGATGTTATTCTGCTTCTATCTGAGTTCTACTGTATCATAATTTTGTTGCTCCTTTACACTGCATTGACCACTCTTCTTCTATTTTCCTGCTTAATCTTAATCTTTCTTGTGAGGTATACATCAACTCTTAGATCTGTTGTGAGGATTTTCACAGTTATCAGTTTAAGAGTCATGGCATCAGCAGGATTAAGGAACGAGGATAGGCTGGATGGAGCTGGCAACTTCAGTCCATGGAAGGAGCGTATCACGATATTGTTCAAAGAGCAAGGTTTGTGGGATGTTGTTGGAGATTCTGCTACAATAACAGTTCCTACAGATGCCACACAGAAAGATGACTTTGATAAGAAGGATATCAAAGCTCAGAGGATCTTTTTGGACTCTATCAAGGATCATGTGATACCTCATGTCTCTGGTAAGACTTATGCATTTGAAATGTGGTTTGTTTTATGTACCTTATATCAGAGTAAGAACCAAAACAGGAAGATGGTTCTTAGAGAGAAGCTGAGGAACACCAAGATGACAGAAACTGATACCGTATCTTCTTATCTCACGAAGATTACCCAAGTTAGAGATGAACCGGGTGCTGCAGGTGAGAAGGTAGATGATGAAGAGCTAGTGAGGTATGCTCTTAATGGCTTCACTACAAATTGGCACACTTTTGTGCGAGGAGTAGTTTCCAGAGAAAAGCTTCCAGATTGGACAAGGCTATGGGATGACTTTGTTGAAGAAGAGTCCTGAGAGGGGACATTCCAGAATGGCGCTCAAAACAATGAAAACAATGTTGCTCTTGTAACTAAAAGTAAGGGGAAATGGAAGAAGAAAGAAAAAGACCACAGTAAGGTACGTTGTTTCAGTTGCAATTAAAATGGTCATTATGCTAGTCAGTGACCGAAAAGAAAAGGGAATGAAGAAAAAGAGGGAGCACCATCTGCAGAGATGGGAGATTTTGCTGGCCAGTTTGAACAAGAGTTCTCTTTAGTTTCAGTACAAACTAGTATAGGTAGCATTATAAATTTCCATGACATGTGGATAGTTGATAGTGGATCAACAAGCCACATGACGGGGAAATATGGAAGTTTTCAGAGAATAGAAGAAATAGCCAGAGGACGTTTTGTTGGAACATGTATTGGAAGTACGCAGGCATAAATCATAGGAGTTGGAACTGTGAAATTCCAACTCAGGTTTGGAGAAAATCTTGAAGTAGACGGAGTATTGTTTGTTCCAGGCAAGAAAGTCAGCAGACTTTCTATATCATCGTTGGAGGATGATGGGTATGGAGTTTTCATCAAAAGAGGAATTGTGTTCCTCTACCGGACAGAAAACTCAGATAATACTATTCTACTTGGGAATAGAAAACACAAACTTTACTTTTTGCATGGAGAGGTGATGCTTCCAGGTTCAGGTGGATGGCTATCTGAATCAGAGTCTGAAAGTGAAGCAGATGCACAGATGGTACCTTCAAATGGGCTAAGTTACCGGAAACGCCGGTCTAGGAAGCTGGAAACACAGATCCACATTTCAGAAGCGGATTCGGAGGGGATACGGTATTGAAGCGGCAGTGATACGTTTGAGTGTTGACTGCCAGTTTGAATGTTGAGTGTTGAGTGCAACTGTGTGGCTGTGTCGTGTTTTGTTTGTTGAGTGCCGAGAGGGCCCGAGAGTTGTTTGCTGAGAGGGTCGAGACTCGAGAGTTCCTTGCTGAGACGGTCGAGAGTTTGCCCTTTGACCAACTACCAATGACCCACGATATAGTTCTTCAATTCAGAGCTTGGTTCGAGCCACGCGTGGACAATGAGCTATGAAAAAGCTTGAGCTTGGGTGACGGGTTACAAGTTACAGCACATGGCTTTGAACTTTGCAGTGAGAATCTCGGGTGGAGAGAAGTGGGAATTGAGAATAGAGCCCGAAGTGGAATTGAGAATAGAGCCCGAAGTGGGAATTGAGAACAGAACTCAGGTTGAGCTCCAAGGAGCACGTCACGTGGACGATGGAGGGCTAGCCGCCAATTCCGAATTTCCAGCATTCCAATTTCCAGTTATTTAATTTTTTAATTTTGGATTTTATTATTTTGCTGATTTTTCATTTTAATTTTTATTATCTTATACTTTGTATGGTATGTAACTTTAAAGTTTAAACTTTGTTTGTAATATAAACTTATAAATCTTTTCATTTTTTTTATAAATTAGAACACCCTTAATTTTTATCATCTTATCTCTTTTACTTTTTTATACTATATACTTTGCTTGTGTTAAAAACTTATAAAACATTCATATATTATCTTATCTCTTTTACTTTTTTATACTATATTAGTATATAGTTTGCTTGTTAAATTTAAATGATGAATGTTAAATTTTATATATATATATATATATATGTCGTTTCCTTGCCGTATCGTATCCAGACTTTTTGAAAAATTGCCGTATCTGTGTCCCTCCCCGTATCCATATCCGTTTCCGTATCCGTTTCAATGCAACTTAGCAAATGGGGAGAGCTACACTAGTGGAAGACTCAATTAGCGCAAAGAAGATGAGCAGGATCCAGTTATGTTCCAACATCAGCTTCCAGATTTAGTTGAACCTCTTAACAGTGGTCAAGACGATTGTGTTAGGACCTCCCTCATTAAGAGGGAGTGTTGAAAATTGTAATGAGAAAGGTCCCTTACCATGTTTTTGTGTTTACCATGGTGAGGACACAAGTTGTCTTTCCTAGGAAATGTACTTTTAAAATATAAAAAAAAAGTGACTTTATGTTTTAAAAGTGAAGTGACTTTATTAAATGTATTTGTGCATTAAATGATTAAAAGGATATTTAATGTGCATTTAATGTAAACCCTTAGATCTAAAGTGATCTTAGCCATTCAAAAGGTAGTTTGAATTAGTTAGGGTTTAGGGAGGATAAAGTCACCTATATAATACACCTTGGGAAGAGAGCCAAAACACAGAGAGACAAAAGAGAGAAAAAGAGAGAGAGATCTAGGGTTTCAAAGGAGAGAAAACCCATTTGTGAGAGAGAGAGAGCACTAATTGCAGCAGGAAGGAGACTGAGTTTTCTTTGGGCACAAATACTAAGGAGAAGGAAATTGTACCACTGCACAGAAACCGAGAAAATCTGTACTGTACGGATCCGTACAGCAGGTCGTACAGTTCGTACAACAGCATTCATTGGCACAGAAATCGAGGAGCAGAACCTTGGCACAGATTTCGAGGTGTTCTCTGCAGTTTGTTGAACATTGGCATAGAAATCAAGGACATCGATTGGCACATATTTTGAGGCAGTTTGTTGTGGAAGAAGGTTGTACAACAGGGCCGTACAGCTGCATTTACTGTTGGCATTTTATTTCTGTTTTCTAGCACATTTTCCAATGTATTTCAGATATCCTAAGCATTAATGTCTCTGCTGTAATTAAGTTGCTGCTCTTTAATAAAAATCTCTCTGGGTTTTCCCTCATGAAGTGTGAGGGTTTTGCCCTGAGCTTGGCCCCAAATTTCTGAGTTTTCAATGTGTACGCATTTGTCTTCATCAAAGTCATTGGAAGAATGTATAAGTGTTTATGTTTCAGTTATCAGTAGATTTATTGTACAAGGGTTACATAAATCATAACTCAGTTAAATTATAAACCAAGTTATGCATTCAAAGTGTTTGATAAAATTTCATAAAGAGAATTTTTTATTTTATCAAATTTCTTCAGTGTGATCCGAAATGGATCAATATATAATTTTTCACCTAGTTGAAGCTTTCAGGATCGAAAGATTGGATGAATTGGTTTGTAGAGCCCATTTTATGGGCAAGACTCATTTTGCAGATTTGGGTTTCAAAATCTTTCAGGGCTTATTTGAGGGTCTAAATGGCATTTTTTGGGGGGTAAAACAACCTATCAATAGTGCCTTGGGTCGTGCTGTGCTTCTACACTTCGAGACCTTTCCAACGATCCAAAGATTGCCTCAATCGAAGTCCATATGCAAAAATTATGCCTCCCACAAGTTGACCTATCCAGTTGATCACCATGGTATCGAGTGGATTCCACGTCAACTCTCATTTTTCACACGTGGAGCTAGTCACGTGTGGACCTTCAAGAAGATTCTAAAAGGACCAAAACCCTAACCCTAATCAAGAATTGAGGAATGCAAAATCCCTAAAATTAACCCTAGACGGCTATTGAGCTATGTTAAATACCAAATCGTTGGAAGAAGAAGGGGAGTCTTTTGATGTATTGTATTGTTCCATAGTTGAGCAACAGCACATGAGTGGATGTTAGAGCAGAACAGAGGAGATTAGAGATCCTGTAATAGCCATTTTGGCCACAGAGTCATAGGTAACTCCATAGAGAGCAAGGCAACAGGGATGCGCCCTAGGCCTCTCCCAGTACATGCTCCCAACGGAAGCCGACAGGAATCGATCCCGGGATCACGATTCCTGTTTGCTTCCGGTCGGGAGCGATTTTGTAGTTCGCACTTCCCCTCTAAAAAAAACGATACTTGACTTTGTGAAATCGTTGAGGAAGCGATGAGGGATCGACGCTCCCTGAGCAATCCCTCATCGCTCCCTCAATGATCCGGGCATAAAAAATCGCTCCCGAAAATGATTCCTGGGCAATTCTGCGGGCTAGGCACATCGGTTTTGAGTTTTTGCTCGATTTTGCTTGCTTCCATTTATTTTTTGGTGATTGCCTAGGGTTGTTTTGGGCTATATAAATACTATGTGACTTCATTTGGACTCATTCTACTCCTCTTTTCATTGATTTCATTTCTCTTTGCTAGGGCTTTGAGAGGATTTGCTAGTTCTTTGTGACCAAAGTTATGGGAGCTTGGAAGGAAGATTGAAGGGGTGATTGAAGGAGAGCTTGGAGAGGAGACTGAAGGCTTCCCCCACCACCATTGGAGAGCTAAAGAGGTAAGCTCTAAATCCCACTCATTGTTTGTTTTTGAAAAAATATTTCACTATGTTAAAATTTTAAATCTTGCAATCTTCTCTTCTCCTACTCTTTCCCATTTCTTCTTCTCCATCATTCTATTGCAGGCAACAAGTGATTCTCATCTTGAGTCAAGAAGCATGATGAGTATGTGGGTTTGGCTTTTGGTTCCAATTCTTCTCATTATGATGGTGTTGGGAAGCAGATATGGCGGTGGCAATGATGAGGGGGAAGAGGTGGGGAGTGACACATACCATGGAGAGGAGGAGGAAGGGGAAGAGGGTGATGATAATGATGAGATTGAGAGTGATGAGGGGCAAAAACAAAAAGACACAACACCTTTGTGGAAGTATGTGACAAGGCTTGGAGGAGGGAAAGGGGGTGGAACCACGAAGTTTATATGCCCCCGTTGTACTTAAACTAACACTGGTTCATATACCTGTGTGAGAAAGCATTTGTGTGGGCTTATGCCATGTGATCAAGGTAAGGCTGTTGGAGTCAAAACATGTGACAAAGTGCCAACTAAAGAGAGAAACAAATACAAGATGGAAGAAGAGGCCGCTCAAAACACTTCCAAGAGATCAAGGGTTGAATCTGAATCCTCACACTCACAGAGAATGTTTGATAGTGGATCATCATCGGCTCCATCGGGATACTCATCCCCCCATGGTAGCGGATTCTCGACTATGCGAAGAACATTATCAGATTTCCTTGACCAAGGTTGTAGAGATGATGTGGATTCAAAAGTTTACAGGTTTCTCTATGCATGTGGTGTGCCATTCAATGTTCTTCGCTCACCTTATTGGCATGAAATGGTACAAGTCATCAATGGTGCCCCTAAAGGATACAGGAGCCCTAGGTATGACAAAGCTAGATCCATGGGGCTTGACAAGGAAAGAGCCAAAATCAATAGTGCTCTTGGAAATTTTACAAATGATTGGTCCAACTATGGGGTATCCATTGTATCTGATGGGTGGACAAATGTTAAAGGCAAGCCATTGATAAATATTCTCGGTGTGTCTGCTAGCGGTGCGATCTTCCTTTCAACCCATGACTACTCAGATCGCTACAAGACCAATATTAATCTTGCACAATCTTTACTTAAAACCATTCAAGAGATTGGGCTGCACAATGGATCGCCTAACCCTTGTGGTTAGATGCCCTGTCACTGTGGGTTGGATGCCTGGTGGTGCCAACCAAAAGGGCTAGCCTTCAGGCCAGTTACCCAGTTTTGTGTGAGCTGGATGGTTTTTTAGTTTTGTGTGAGCTAGATGCCTAGTTCTGTGTGAACTAGATGAAGTCACGTAATGACATAAGGTCTGAAAGGGCGCCGAGACCCATAAGGTCCGAAAGGACAATGAGGCTGTACCCTCTAGTGAGATGCTACATATAATGATGAGGCCCCAGATGCATGATGTGGATGATGGCTTGCTCGTACAAAACTTCTAGTGATGGATAGATTCGCGGAAGATCAACAAGTAAATGGTCAAGTACAAGTCAGCGAAAGCAGTATTGTAGATCGCATTAGAAAAATACCTTCCTTGCTAAGAGGGAGTGTTGTTATTTTATGTAGCTTCGGAAGATATGCGTATGTCGGCCATGAACCCCTTGGAAAGTTCTAGAAAGGAAACCTCTAAAACATTCTAGAAAGCCCCGGAAAGCATGGAAATAGAAATGAAGGTATAAACAAGAAGAATGCCTATCTCATTTGCACATCAAACAAGTTCACATCAAGTCAATGAGACAAGTGCGCAAGAGAGAGAAGCAGCAGCTGGAGGAAGACTAATATCTCGGGTTTTAGCTTATCTTTGTTTATCTTTGTATCTGGGGTATCTTTCTATGAGAGAGCTTTAGCTCTTCATTGTAATGACATTGTACTTTGTTGATGAATATATACTAAAGAAGTTCTGCTGGGTTTTCTTCCCCAAGAGGTTTTCCCAGGATAAACCTTTGTGTATGTTGTGAATGTCTTTCTTTCAGTGATCCTTATGCATGTAGTTATTATGAAATGATATAAATTGAATTAAAGTCTAAAGAATTCTGAATAACATAACTGCTTAAGTAAAATCTCAACACTAACTACTCACAAAGTAGGCTGGCATGTGGCCTGTTGTCCTCCGAAATGGCATGCGTGTCGTTTGAAAGCCCCAAATGTGCAACGCCAGCTGGATGACAACTCTCTCAGGAGAGAGGCCAATGTCACCACACTTCTCTCCTCTTCGCTTTAGGTTGGCTCTTCTCCAACACTAGGGGGGTATCCCTAAAATAGGATCGCTAAGGCAGGTACAGTAATGGGCAAGGTGAATGGAAGAGGCTGCCTTAGAGAAACGGATGTAACAAAAGATAGTTTTGGATGGGTGATGGAAAGGAAAGGAAGATCAATCCTCAGGGAAAGACCAGTGCCAGTATCAGAGAGGGGCGAATGGAGTCAAAGGAAAACTCTAAAAGGACCTTGCTGCCAGATGAATGTATTAACCAACTAAGAGCTCTTGCACTAGAGCATACCTGAAAGCCGCAAAACTTAAGAGAAAAACATGGGTCAAATAAAGTTGTGCTAGATTGTTAGCCTTCTATTCAGATGATCCCAGCTTAAGAGTCGAAAGCAAAGAGCTAAGAGAGGTATTGCCTCATACAAAATGAAAGATGGCATACAAAAAATGGCAAACAAAGGGCGAAAGAATTCCCAATTTATCCAAAGAATCCCATCATGATATTTTTCTATTAAGTTCACGGGAAAAAACTTCCAAAATTCTCCATCCTTTACAGTGAAGGAGGCTGGCTCCTTTTATAGAACCTAAAAGGCTCTCTTAAAACAGGAAGGAAATAAAATAATAATAAAAGAAAAAGTGGGTGAGATCCACTTTTCTCTCCTCCAACGAATACACCAATTGCTTATTACTTTTTATTTAAAAAAGAACCCCTGTTTTAGCTAGGTGGCTCCAAACCCTACGTATCCCGAAAGAGGGAAAAACAAAGCTCACACGTAGACCTGTCAAAGATGCAACCGGCAACACAGGTGTCAATTGTGGTAATTGATGCATGGGTCGAAAACACCCCCGAGCAACATATAAATCGAGACCTCAGTTTGTGATCAACTGCCCCCCATTTGATTTCTAGTGCAAAGAATACACTCAGCATCTCAGACTAAAACGAAGCTAACTGGACCAAGTATGGAATCAGCTCCCCTCGAAAGAAATCACGGCTCAGCTGCTAACTCGGCGTTCTCTGAAGGCGGCTGTAACAGCAGTTGATGGTTTTAAAAAATTCGTGACTTCTAACACGACTGTCAGAAAACGACTTTACCCCAAAGTCCGGCGCTGTAAATTTAGCTACCGATGATGAAAAACGTGAATCTCTGCTGCGTGTCAATCGTTTTATTGAAAGCTGAGGCGTGAAGGTAACTCCATGTCAAACGGCTGCCAATGGAGACCCCCGATTTATCCTTGTTGCGCCGATTGATCGCTGATAACTCCGAGCTTCGTGTTCTCGCTCCTGTCCAATATCACCAATCGGCTGTCAATGGAGTGTACGAATATAGGGCTCCAAAAACGTGAGTCTGGCGCGGCTAATGTGTTGGATGCAACCTGTTGAAACTCGAGCATTTTACTTAGCTGCGTGTTGATCGTATTGATAAACCCCCGATTATCTGCAAAAAACTCGGCTGGAAATCATGTTAACACATTGATATTTTAGCGCGTGATTTCAGCGTTTTTCTTTTTTCTTTTTAAAGTTCACGCTTATACAGTCGCAATTATTTGGAGCAGAGTCATTTTATATATCATGTACCGATAACCATAAAACTGTGATGAAAACCCGAGTTTAGAGTCACGGCCGCGTGGGTATCGGGGTTTTCTTTCCTCTTAGAATGAAGCATCGTCAAGCTGCATATTGCTGAAGGCATACGAATAGCACAAATGGATTTACATTCCCTTTTTAAAAAAGAAATTTGCCTGAAAATAAGTGTTGATCACCATCATTGTCAGAAAAACGACTGGCAGCATGCATGATTGTGCACCCATGTGCACTTGCAGACAATCCAGATGCTGTTGATTTCGTTTAAAATCCAAGCCCTGTCAATATTCATTTACAAGCCGAAGATCTCTGTTCCACGTCTGTCTCTCTTGTTTGGCTCATGGATAAAATTTTCTGTAACTTTTTTGAAACCATGGCATCAAAGAGATTCAAGAGGGTTTAAAGTATTTTCTTCACCATAATCTCTGTATTGCAACCAAAGCAAGCTGTCCTGTTCCCATGTATGTCAACGAAGATCTGGCATCCCTTTCATCTGTGACTTCTCTTGGAAATGGAATCCGAACCTCCAGTATCTCTTTCTATATTGCCTAAATTTATCAAAATTATCTGCAGTCCACAACAGCATTTCTTTTTGCTCATCAGGAAGCACAACCTGCTCCATTGACACCTTTGGCTTGTACAGATGGCTTCCTTCAACAAGCTCATTTATTTCAGTATCCAAACCCACAATCCAATTCAGCATGCGACGATCTAGTTCCACCTGCTGATCCATCAAGTCTCCACCACCACGAGAATATGTAATCATTCTTAGCTTTATCAGACCTCTAGCAACAAGTTTGCTGGACTTGTAGAAGTGTGTACGAGCCATAACCTGTTCCTTAAAGGAATCACAGAAGACTGTCAAAATATCTTTCACCTGTACTGAGTCATGAAAACGGCGAAAGCTACCATCTCCAACTTCACCATCAAAAATACTCTTCACAACAGGAGATATTGCAATCCCAGTAAGCATAAGGACTGCTCCTTTTTCAAATTCATCCAGTCCGAGTTTTCTAGCTAGTGCCTTCAAACGAGGAAGTTCTGTAGACCCATCTTTGGCCATGCCTGTCCATAAAACTGTCCCACTCTCCCGTGCAAATAACCATCTTCGGAACATAACCAGCAGTTTGATCTTCACATCAGCATAAACGACCCTACAGTGACCTGGAGTTTTAATAGGAAATCAAAATGTTTACCCCTACAAGCTAGGAGGTAACATGGCCACAAGCAAAGATTAGCCAAAACATCTCAACATATGGTTCCTGTAAACTTTAAAAGTTTAAAGCAATGGAACATTTTATCATCTGTTCTGCCTCATTAAAATGTCACATACTCCACAGCTTGACAACTTAATTGATCATAGAAATAAATATACAACAGTTAAATTACACAGGAATCAAGAGAAAATAAGGTTATGTGAAAACAGTAAAATCAGGAATTTCCTTGTAGCAAATTCCATTTCTTCATATACCTCATTGTTGTATCTTCCATTGTACCCACCAAATGAAATTAGAATATCTTCGCCATTAATTGAAGTAGAGACAAGACTCAGGCCCTGGAAATCCAACAAATACTTCAATAAGTCCTAAATTTATAATCAGCATCTCATGCCTGAATTTCTCTCCGTTCAGATAATATTTTACAGTCCCAAAGAATTGAAAATGAACAAATTATAATAAATATGGTCGGTACATATTATAACAGTAGCCTTGTCAGAGGTGGGAGCAGGGCACTGATCACCAACCCAGTTGGACATGTGAGAAGCATTCTATGGGAATTGGGGACGAGCAGTGACAACATAGTGGAAGCATTGGCACTATGAAAGGGTTTAGAGTTGGCAAAAAAATTGGGTATTGAAGCCTTGTATGAATGAGATATTCAAGCTTAATTATCAGCATTATGGCACATAAAGCAAAATTTAACTGTGCTGCTGTCTTGCATCACATTAATAAGCAGATCTATAACCCCCTCTTTCATATGTGTCCTTTTGTTGCACTAAATTGAGAAGCCAAACGCTTGATAATAAAGCAGCAGATTTGGACAAAGTTCAAACAACATATACATTTAATAAACTTCAATGACTTGGACACTGAATTAAAGCTTTTCAACATTGTAAGTGGGAGAATTCAGATTCAATTTTAGAATTACTATGGTTTCCCAGCCAGAATTTTGTTTTGGTGCTTGTCTGCAGATTTGTGGCACTCCCCACTCAAAACTTCAGAGTACGAAAATACTTCTGTGATGGCATGAAGGAGCAGGACTTGAAGCAATAATTTTGGAGAAACTCAAACATGTAAGGAATCAGGTTGCGGAGCTATATGTCAGCATTAGAGAAATCAGAATGAAGACATAACAAAATAGTTGGGAAGTCTAAAGCATTCTCGACCGACACAATTAGAGTATCATTATCACCAGATCAATAACTTATACAAGATCTCTTCAGATCGGGACATGGATGGTGCCCAGTGCTTTCATGAGAGCACGTTATTTTTAGATATTTCTAGTTTTAGAATGCCAATTCATAGGCATGTGTATTTTTAGAGACTACTATTTGTAGATGTGGACATTGTTATCTATGCACGAGGACACTTCTATTTTTGGCATACTGTCACTTTTAGTCTTTAGACACTAAATTTTTTAGACATTGTGGCACATTTGAGAATTGTGTTCAGGAGGTAGAACTGCTATTTTTAGCAGTCACTAATTTCAGTCATTACAATTTTAGATGTTACTATTTTTGAAAAGTAGGCTAACTTGTGAATGCAAGGCAGTGGCTGATTTTGGAAAAGTATGCTGGTGCATATGGGTTTTTCTGGATAACATTTGTGCCTGCCTGAAACAAAAGAGAGCATCTCAAAAATTATGAATGTATATATGCAGTCAATGAAGATAAGGTTAGTTCTCCAAGAGGCATTAAGTTTAGCTCTCATCAATGCTCATCACCTCAGTTTAGTGCATGCCTGAGGCTGAACATCAAACTTCAATATTTGCACGAGCACTTTGCATGCTGAGTTTAAACTCCACAAAAGACTTCAGTTCTAGCGCATGGATGGTTAGAAACATTGGCGACGAGTATGTTATTGGTGAACCAGAGTTTAGTGCGCTGTATGAGGTTGACAAATGGAGATCAGTGCAACCACTGTCCAAAAATATCATTGTTTTCACTATAAATTTTGGGCTGCTGGTGTGCAAAGTCCAGTGAAGAACAAAAAAAGTCAGCGCTGCTGTTATATGGATCAGGATTTAGCAAACTGGAGTCTATATAAATCATTATAGCTTGTCCAACAGAGTTAAGTGCAAATCCTATGTGAAGATCATATCCGAATTTCTTGGGGATGACATTTCACAATGCATGTGAGGAAAAGGCCTCAAAATCAGCACCCTAACTAGGATGTGATCCAGCATGGGTTTCATTATTTCAGCCTCCAATAAAGCATTGCTTTTAGTGAAGATTTGTCGCTGATTGTGACTATTCTCAAAACAAATATGAGGTAAGCAGCCTGAAGCTACATTACCAGGATTCAGATATGGATCTGGATTAAGATAGGATCCACCAGATTTTTGAAATGGAAGGATCCAGATGTAAGATTTTTTAATGATATATTGCAGTATGATTTTCATCTTTAACTACACATAACCATGCACAGAAACACAAGAGACACAATAGTTTACCCTAGGAAAACCCAAACTCAGGAAAAACCCAGCAATCTGTTCTTATTCAGAGATTCAGTACAGAATACAAGTACATCCAGATATAGAAGTGATATTGAACAAGATAGATCACAAACAGAGAACATACAAAAGTCAGAGCCCCAGAAATTAGTCTTCTACAACCCAGAGCGAACTTCTTCTTGCTTCTCGTCTTCTTCACTTGTCCTCCTAGAGAAGTGCGCACCACTTGAGAGAGAGAGATGAACTTGTTGTTGTAATAATGAAGTGTGAAAAGCACTTTATTTATCTTCTTAGTTTCACTAGAAGTTTCCTCAATTAGGTTGGCTTGACTTTTATTTATTTATTTATTTATCTTTTATTTTATCTTTCAAGCCGACTTGTCTTTTTATCTTCTAGAGTTATTTCACCCATTTTATTGGGATAATTGTGCTCTTCATGTATTCCACTTTATCTAGGACTTCTTAAGAATATATTCCGATGCTACATAAACATCAACACCAAATACGGTGGGGAAACGGAAGGTACAAATAATATAAATATATTTTTGTAATTTTTAAAATCAATTTTAAAAAACATATATAAATATAAATTAATTAATTAAATATAACTTATAAAAGTATATATAGATTGAAATTAGATATATACTTATCTAAATAATAATACTTATATATGAAAGATACAATAATTATAATAATAACTTAGAGATATACTCAGATATAATAATCATAGCAATATGATATGTTAGATATATATTTTGATAATAATAATATATACTCATCTAAATAATAATATTTATATGAAATACTCGACGGCGCAAAGAGTATGGGAACGTCTAGTTGCCTTGTGAACATATATAATAATAATATATACTCATCTAAATAATAATATTTATATAAAATACTCGATGGCACAAAGGGTATGGGAACTTCTAGTTGCATTGTGAATTAAGAGAAGATAAATTAATGCTACCTAGACTATAAGAGTTGACAAGAGTCTAGACCCCAAGGGGCTTTTATTCCTCTCAGAGGAAGTGGGTGATTATTTCTCCTCGTAGACCTGGTCATCATGCTTGGCCACGTAACTAATTAGATATTCTAGGCATTTTCAGATGCTTTGCTTGAGATATTTGTCTTCCTGCCTATAACTATTGGCATTTCCAACCAGTGCAACTAGCTTCTCCAGCGGAGTAACTTTCATTCCTCAAATTTTGCTTGCCTCATAGCGTTCCTCTTGTCTCAAGCTTGAATTCTTCTTTTACATATGTAAAAGGTGGTGTGAAGGAGAACAGGGTATGAGGTCGCATTAAAGCTATGGGGATGTCTAGTTGTACCCTACTAATTGGGTGCGAATTCATGTGTGCAGAATCCATTTTGTAGGAGATCTTGGACGGATCCAAGCAAATCCGACCTGATCCAGTGTTGATTTTTGTAGCATCGAACAGGTACTTCTGCATAGGCCAAGTGTCGGCGATGCAGGAGTCGTCCAGATTCCTCTAGGAACTTGCTTGAAGGAGCAAGTGACTTTTGTATCTCTTTCGTAAGTCTAACTTAGGAAAATCACATTATTAACTCAATGTTGGATAATGACTAAAAGTGACTTAGGACCCATGGTATTTGACAACCCATAGTATTGGCCCAAGGTATTTTGGTCATTGAGATGTTATAAAAGTTAGCCTAAGTGAGAGGAGGAGATGACAGTCACAGAGTGACGAGATCTCACTAAGTGTGAGGGGATCTCATTGTCAGTGGTGTGAGATACATTGAAAGTGAGTGATCAAATCTAAGAGAGGGAATCTCTTATAGGCTTTGGAGAGAGTAATTCTCTCAAGCTGGGGTTGTCTTCAGTGATTAAGGGTTTGAGCCACAGTCAGAGAGTGAGGGTTTGAGTCTATATCTGGTTGACTATATGTGTTGAAGCATTCTTGTTAATCACAAAATAATAAAGACAATTTGTTGTTGGTTTTCCCCAGGGATTGGGGTTTCCAGGGTATATCTTGTGCAACTATGTATGGTACTGTTTATTTTTATTCCGATGTGCATTGGTAATCAATGTGTTGTAATTTATGATTCAGTTCTTATCTACATTATAAATCTGGGTATAAAAATCAGTGAATAAATTGTAATCATATTTGGTTATTAAAAATTTTACATGGTATCAGAGCAGGTGTTGCTTTGAGCAGGAGATCATGTTTGTAGGGATTTATGAAAAAAGAATTTAAGACGGATCCACGTCCACGTAGAGTCGAGAGATCGCGTTAGCAGTAGGAGCTGGGTAGCTTGAGCGTGGGTGTTGTAACCTCGTGGAGGTAGACTACGTGAGTTGCGTCGTGCTGGAGAGGCAACAGGCTAGTGATCCATGAGTAGTGTAATATCATATTATCAACCACAGGCAAGATATTAGGATCGCAGGTTGCGTGGAAGTCGACAGAAGAAGTTGTGCACAACAAAGAGCCACGGCACGTGGTTGTGCCAGACGCAGGCATGAGCTCCAACATTGTGTGCAAAACTAAGCGTGTGCCAATTGCTACAGCTATGCGTAGGGAGCAAGCGCCAGCAGTAGAGAGCCCGTAAGCAAAAGGCCGCGGACAAGGCCGCAAGGGGCAAGGAGAGTTGGACACAACAGAAAGCTTGGGCAGCAAACAAGAGGCACAGGCGGAGGATTGTGTCGACAAGCAAACGGTTGTGAAGTGATGGCAGGTAAGCCGTCAGCTGGTGACTGCTCGACGACAGAGGGATTCGACAGTGCATGCAGCAGTGGAGTTGTAGTAGAGCAAACCAGGCTTGATGGATGACACGGGAGCTAGAGGTCTCAGGCTAGTAGCTAGCAGAGGATGTAGGAGTGTTGACCGAAGCCGTGGTTGGGGCTAAGAAGATGCGACAATAGTAGTGACAACATTGGCTAAGAGGACGGGTTGCTGACTCGAGTCGAGAGCCGCGGAGAGCAGCGCAGGCGAAAGATGGGATCGGGCACAATCAAACAGATGCCAAAGAGAGACACCGAGCAAGAGAAGGAAGATCCTAGGCACAGGGGCATCAACGTCGGGCTGCTGAGACTGGCAACTGAGCACAGCTAGGAAGCAGCGAGCAACATGACAGCTGGAAGCGATGCATAGGCCAAGAGTCGACAAATCCAAAGTCATGCGAACAAACACGGGCTACGCTAGTAGCAGATTGAGACGGATCTGACTGAGCCAGGATCCGACCGTGGTGGTAGTGTAAGCCGCGAGCAGGTTGGTCCCTAGAGTTGTTAGGAAAAATGCTCACCAGCAGACTGGGAAGACGCTAGGGAGTGGAGTGCGTAGCTAACAGGAGTGTACCAATGCTGAGAAAGAAACTGGCTCAGCCAGGGAAGAGGAATAAGGTAGCCTCCAGCAACCGGTCAACAAGGCCAGCAAAGCCGCCAACAAAATCCAATCGCCATCCAACGTGGAGGTAACATGTCGATGACACCACCAAAACCCTAGAGAAGACTTGAAACACTAGAGCTTATCTAGAAGTCTTGGTGTAAGCTAGACATAGGGTTTGTGGGATGATACCCTAGAGAAATATTTGTCGTGCTTGTAAGGAAGTGGACTTTGTGTGACACATACTTGGTCAATCTCCTTGAATACTTGTGTGGTGCAAGTTAAGGTCCAAGGGTGGACTTGTTGGTGTTGATGCTAGCCTGTTGTGGAGCCTTTGGCATGGCTAGGAGAGCTTGGTTAGATGCATTACTAGGCTATGGTATTGCTGGTTAGGGTTTCATGTTGATGGTGAATGCCCTAGCCAGGGTTTGGTAGCATTTGGAGTGTCCTTGCTAGGATGAGCTGAAAGGACATGTTGTACCAGCTTGGGATACACTAGGGTATTGTATTGTATCTTCATTTATGCTGTAAATATGAAGTGTACCATTGCTATCCAAATTTTTATGTTGCACATCTGAAAATCAGACTTGTGTTCTCATTGTTTATGAGTGGTTTCTTTGATGTTTCTATATGTTGATTTATTTGGACAGCTTGGCTGGTATGCTATATGATTTTTAATACCAAGAAGAAACTAAAAATCAGATTTACTGCTGTAATAAATCTGTTGTAAAAGTAATTTTCAAATCAGATAATGAAAGAGATTGTGCCCTAAGGGTTGTGAATTTTCTCTCCTTCAAGGACAGAGTGTTTTCAGTTTTCTACTTTCTTGAGCTTGCCTTATGATTTGGTTGGACACTGCTGTAATTTATATTTTAAATTCCACCATAAGGCTGAAAGTTGTATCTATGAAAGAGATCCAGGGAACCTCAAATAAATAAAATGAAACTTCTAAAGTGTTTTAAAATTTAAAGCACATATTTTCAAAATTTTCACAACCATGCATTGCAATGGCTGTTGATGGCTATTATTATTCAATGTTGTTGTACAATGTAAACATAAACCAACAAACGTACACATACAAAATGAACCCTGGAAGGTACATCTCGGAAATTGGGTTCACATAATCCCTATAGCCTAGAAATCTTAGATGAGACTCAATTTGCAAACTCTTATTGTCACTCTAGCCTCTATGAAGATGAAAGGGCTTTTGTTGCTTGAAGTATTTGGATGTCCTAGGAGGTAATCAAACCCCATCTTAGTTGTGTTACCACCTAAAGTTGCACTTCAGTTGGACTTCAGAGAGCCGCCAGTATTGCACAATTATTTGTGCTTATCAGAGTTCAGATGTTCCAGCCTTGGCTTATTTTAGCCATCTTTTTTTATTTATGTTTTAAATGACCATGCCCCACGGGGTTTGTAATAAAGTGTGCAAGCATGGTGGTCTTTGAGTGACTCGGTTCCCTAGGACTTGACAACCAAACAAGGTATTCCAAGGAGTTTTTCCCTTGTCAATTATGCTTTGCCTATAGCCGAGTATAATTGAATGAGTTTTTCTTCTACACCTCCCAAAGCTGGAATGCCCGAATTTGGTGGTTAAGCCTTAGGGGGTTATTAGAGTCCAACTGTAAATTATAAACATGCTAAACACTATTTTTGAGTTTTGTGGTCATTTCCTAGGTCCATAGGGGGTCTAAGTCAATTTCATAAAAAAAAAGTTAGCGAACGTGCACAAATTTTTTTTATTTTTTATTAAATAATTAATTTTTTCAATTAATTAAACCATTTTTCCTATGGTTTAATTGAAAAAATTCAAATTGTAATAATTAAGTGGTTACAATTTTCCTAGAAATCTCTTTGAGAGCTTGAGACGGAAGCTAGGGTTTGCCTGCGATTGAAGCTGCTGCGTGGGTTTCGAATATGTCCCCGTCCGAAGGAGGTCCGCCTCCTCCCCATCCTCTTTCCGTTGAGGAAGCAGCCTTTGAGAGGCTGATTAATGGGAGTGGGAAAAAGACAGACGCTGTACCACCACCCAAGTTTGTCAAGAAGTTGGAATCGATCCCTGAAATCGAACTGCCGTCAGAGAAACCCATTCACCTGGCCGTTTCCCTTGCTGACAGAGCCCTTATTGGGCAGTTTACTGGAGTGTGGCCATCTCCTCGCTCCACTGAAACCTGGATCCAGAATAACTGGCAGCCCCTGATATCACAGGGAGTCACAAGTTACGCGATAGGACGAGGGTATTTCTTATTCGACTTCGCTTCAAAAGAAGACAGGGACCTGATTTTCAGAAGTGGCCCTTATTTTATGGGCCCTCAAGGTTTATACCTGAACAGATGGACTCCTGACTTCGATCCTGCTCTGGATGTCCCCAAAGCAGTTCCAGTTTGGGTACGTCTGCCGAATCTCCCAATGCATTGCTGGAGTGAAGAAACTCTAAGGTTTATTGGAAACGTTCTGGGTAAGTACATTGACAAAGCCGACCCAAAGGGTCAATACTCCTTCGCTCGTATCTGTGTGGAAGTAGACCTAGAGGCGGGGCTTCCTGAAGCAGTTAAACTATCAATCAAAGGATGGAAGCACTTCCAACAATTAGATTATGAACAGCTACCTTTCAAATGCAGGCACTGCCATGAATATGGCCACTTCCAGAGGAACTGCCCAAAAATCCAAAAATCGGAATCAGAAAAAAATCCAGAAGAAGATTGGCAACAAGCCAAGAAGCATAGAGCGAATCCCAGAAGAAAGGGCACCAAGGGAACCCCTCCGGTGGGACCTATGAAGGACCACCCCAACAATGTTCAGGAACCAGCGAAAGAAAATGAAAATAACCCTAAGACTAGATCGGGAAATAGCTTCTCTATTCTTGAAGAACAAGAACCACAGGGCAATCCAAGCGAACAAGGGGGCAAATCCCCAACGACCTCCTCCTCCCTGGCCAATAGAAAGGACGCAGGAGCAGACGAAAATATGGAGGAGGAAATAGAAGCAGTTCATCATGCAAAGGAAGATTTGCAATTAGAACTGGCAACTGAGGGGGGTACTGAAGAAGAAGAAACGGATGAGGAAGACCCTGACCCAATGAAACCCGTTAAAAAGGATAGGAGAGGAAGGAAAACGGATAAGGAAAGAAGGGAAGCAGCCACATATAGGGACCGATTAGCTGGTGTTCAGCCGACCCTGGAAAAGCATATTATTCCTAGAAATACCAGACAACAAGGTACTGCCTCAAAAGGGGCAGCCAACACCGCCAAAGGTAAATAATGCAGATAGTCTCCTGGAACTGTAGGGGGTTAGGAAGCAATTCGAAAATATTATCAATGAAAGATTTAATCAAAATATCGAAACCCTCCATCCTCCTGGTCCAAGAGACAAAAATGGAAGAGCAGGCCTTTCTGCAGGTTGCCTCTTCTTTCTGGAAACAAGTGGAATGCATAGCGGTAAGCTCAAGAGGTGCGTCTGGTGGCATTGCAACGCTCTGGGACCCGTCTAAGGTCGGAATGGTAAGTCATGCTAAGTCTTCTCATTGGATTTTCATAGAATTTCTTTTTAAAGACGATAATCTGCGCCTAAGCCTCTTTAATATCTATGCCCCAATGGCTATCTCTAAGAAACACTCCTGCTGGGCTAGTGTGAATGAACACATGATCTCTTCTCAACTGGATAACTATGTAATAGCAGGGGATCTAAATCTCACCCTCTCCTCTGCCGAAAAAAAAGGGGGCAATATTGTTAGGGACCCTGCCAGGGAATGGGTGGAAGACATCATCTCAGACTGGGATATGGAAGACATCAAGCCCTCCAAAGGAAAATTTACATGGACTAATAAAAGGATTGGCCCGGGACACATTGCAGCAAGGCTGGATAGGTTCTTGGTCCAGCAAACTCTTCATGTTCATGGCTTCGACCTTTCCTCATCCATTCTCCCCTTTTGTGCCTCGGACCACAAACCCATCTCTCTTTCCTTTCTCAAAGACCAGAATCTGGGACCTATACCCTTCAGATTTAATCCTGCTTGGATACAAACGGATGGCTTTATGGACATAGTAGCAGCAGCTTGGAAAACTAAAATCAGAGGGTCTCCCTGTTATGTTTGGGAAGCAAAGTTAAGGATCGTTAAAAAAGCCCTCAAAGAATGGGCAAAGTCACTCAAGTCGCCTAAAAAGCAAAGGATGGAAGCAGAGAAAGCCCTGGAGGATCACATTCTCAGTAATGAAGGGAGCCTCTCTCAAGCCTCTCTTGATAAAGAAATCTCTCTAAATAATAAGCTTCATGAAGCCTGCAGGCTTGAAGAAAATTACTGGAAAATAAAATCTAGAAACTCGTGGCTACAGGAAGGGGACCAAAATACAAAGTTCTTTCACAAGCAAGCAGAAATCATAAAACATTTCAAGGCTATCAATAAGATTGACCATTTGGGGAAGACGATATCCGAGTTCGATGAAATCAAAAAAGCAGCTCATGATCACTTCAAGGAGATGTACACCGAAATGTACCCGGGGATGGAGTTCAACCAAACTAAGTCCCTTGATAGCATTCCTCCCCTCGTTTCTGACCATTTAAACCTCCAGCTTCTCAGCCCTATCTCCCTTGAAGAAATTAAGTCTGCAGTTGACAGCATGTCTCCTGACAAAGCCCCGGGACCTGATGGTTTCACCGCCAGATTTCTCACTTCCTGTTGGCCCTTAATCCATTATGATCTTCTCCGGATGGTCAAGAACTCTCAGACCTGCTTCAAGTTAGGGGGAGGCACAAACTCTTCCTTTCTTGCCCTCATTACCAAAGAAAAAGGAGCCTCTTCCTACTCTCGTTTTCGTCCTATCTCCCTCTGCAATATTGGGTATAAAGTTATCACCAAAGTTTTAGCCAACAGACTGAAAGCGGTCCTTCCTCTCATTATCCCTGAGAATCAAGGAGGTTTTATCAAAGGCAGACAAATCTCTGACAATATCATCCTTGTCCAAGAAGCCATTCATTCCAGTGTGTCGAGAAAAGAAAAGGGCATGGTTATTAAATTGGATCTAACCAACGCCTTTGACAGAGTTCGTCATGGCTTCTTGTATCAGGTTATGACCAGGTTTGGGTTTGCACCAGGTCTAATCTCATGGGTCAAAGCTTGTATAAGCACCCCCTGGATTGCCCCATTGGTAAATGGGAGAGCTGCTGATTTCTTCCAAGCTTCCAGAGGTCTCCGCCAAGGATGCCCTCTCTCCCCCTTGCTTTATGCCATTCAAGCGGCCTCGCTTAGCTTTCTTTTAGAAAACTACAGAGTCCAGGAAGATCTGCTGGGACTAAAGATTGTGAGGGGAATTAAGGAAGTTAACCATACCCAATTTGCAGATGATACTCTCCTCCTAAGTGGAGCAAGCCCAACTACTGCAAGAAAGTTCAAAGAGGTACTTGATATCTACCAAGAGGCTTCTGGAAGCAAAATCAACCACCTTAAGAGTAAAATCTATAGCTGGAATTGCTCTCCCCTGGAGCTGCTTGCTATATCACGCATCCTTGAGATAGAAGGAAAATACCAATGGACGGAATTTAAATATCTTGGAGTCCCGGTCTTCAAGGATAAACCTAAAATCTCCAGTTGGGATCCGCTTATAGAAAAACTGAATTCAAAAATTAAAGCATGGGGGGCTTCTTGGCTAAATCTTGCAGGTAAATCTGTGCTCATCAAATCTGTTCTGGCAAGCATGCCTGTTTTTCAATGTTCTCTTCTTTTAGCTCCCATTACTGTCCTAAAGAAGATTGAAGTCCTCCTTAGGAGATTCCTGTGGAAAGGAGGGAAGCATAATGAAAACAGGCTTTCCCTTGTCAAATGGGAAAAAGTTACAGCTCCTTATCTAGAAGGAGGACTGCACCTGCGTGATCTTAGAGCTCAAAATCTAGCCCTTGGTGCAAAGATGCTATGGAATATGGTGACCGGGAAATCCTCTTGGAGCAAACAGGTGTTATGGAAAAAATACTTTACGGGGACTAGGCTCAGGTGCTTGGACCAGGGGCCGAAGGTGGTCAAAGGATCTCCCCTGTTTTCCCTCTGCTCCAAAGCACATTCCTTCTTCGCTGAGGATCTCACCTGGATCCCTGGGAATGGGAGAAAAATCAGAATTTGGGAGGATTCCATCTCAGGCAACCCTCCATTGGGAAAAACAGGAGGTATGGAAGGCATTCGAAGGCACCTCTCAAATCTCGGGATTGTCAAACTCTGGGATATTTCAAAATGGCATCTTGAAGATCACCATAGTTGGATAGGATGGGACATCCCAGACTACCCGCCTAATCTTGAAGAAGAAAAAGCTCTCCTCCTAAGCTGCTTGAATGGGAAATCTCCGGTAGCTAAGAATTATAAAGATGTCCGGGGTTGGGGTTCAAAATCTGGACACTACTCCGTTGTTGAAGGCTACAGATGCATTAAAGCAACTCCAAATGTTCCTAGAAACCCAGCAATCTGGAAGTACATCTGGTCTAACAAATCGTTGCCCAAAATTGATCATTTTACTTGGCTTCTAGCTCATAACAGCGTCCTTACTACAGAAGCTCTTCGAAGGAAAGGATGGGAAGGCCCGTCGCGATGCCCCCTTTGCTTAGAAGAGGAAGAAACGTCTCCCCATCTGTTTTTCTCCTGCCCCTTTGCCTCAGTTGTTTGGAATCTAATTACTCTCCCCTGGCACCCTCCCCCACATTTTGAAGATATTCCATCCCTTCTCTGTAGATGGTCGTTGTCTTCTCCTGTAAAGGCTCATGCAAAAGATTCTTTGGCCATGGCTTGGATGGTCCTCCCGAAATTTGTCTGCTGGAAACTCTGGCTCGAGCGAAATAACAGAATCTTCAGAGGAATTCGCTCATCCCCTATCCAAGTGGTAGCTAAAATTAAAGCCTTGTTAGGGGACTTCATCAGATCTAAACCTTCTCTAAGTCTGTCTTCTCCTCTGTCTAATGATGAAGCCATCTGGTTTTACAGTCTGAATCCGAGCTCCTATGCTAGTCTTCCTGTAAGCTCCCCCTTGCTGCAAATTTGGGAAATTAGATCAGAGGGAGTGGAGTTTGATCTATGGTGCAAAAAGCTTGGAAAACACATGTTGTACTTTGATGGAGCATCGAAAGGGAATCCAGGGGAGGCAGGAGGGGGAGGGGTGATCTTAAACCCCGATGGAGAACGAATTATCACTTGCTCCTGGAACTTGGGAATCGAATACAACAATGTGGCTGAAGCTCTGGCCCTGTGGCAAGGACTAAATCAAGCTCTTCGTCATCGTATTCAGGTCCTAACGGTGGCTGGGGACTCTAGGATGATCATTCAAAGTATAAAATCTCTGAATTTGCCCCCCTCTATCCACCTACGTCAAATACTCCGAAGAATCTTCCTTCTAATACCTCTTTTTCAAGACATCAAGTTTTACCATGTCCTGCGTAAGAACAATGAACAGGCAGACAAAGCTGCTAATGAAGCAATACCCCTTGGGTAAGGGATTCTTAAAGTTAACAATGAGCACAACTTGGTCTCCATTCCGTAACATTATGGGATCGGCCAAAAGCTTGAAGGGATTAAAGAGCAGGGATTATAGGCTAGGTGGCTCGAGCTCCTGCCGACGGTTGGGGACCTTCTCCGTATGCTGCGTGGACATCCCTCACATGAAGTTTATATCATACCTCGTCACTCCTCCAAACCCACATCAGAACGCTCGCTTGCCTATCCTCAGAATGATGTCGCTTCCGTCCTCGCGGATGACGAATTGTACCATACTCAGTACTATGGACCAGGAGCAGTTATGCAGAAAGATTTTTCAAAATCCGGAAATCTCACATCCATCAGCCCCTAGGCGTGTGGAGTCACTCTCATCTGGACAAAGTGATTTAAGTTCTTTAATTATCAAAGTCTTTGGGCTCTCAGGACCTGCGATTTGTTATAAGGACAACCAGGGTAATGATTATCAAGCGGTTCCCTCTTTCGGTAATGAGAGAAGTTATTTATGGAACTGCACGAGTACCGGAAATAATGACTCCCGAAGGCGGATGAAAGGCTCCTTATCCTGCTCCAATTCGATGGCAATGATTCTCCATTTACGCCATGGAAAAGACTCCAGTACTATTAATAATTCTATTCATCGCCCAGCTTCAAAAAGGAGAGTTTATTTTACGCTGAAGGTGGCCGCTCCTGGGTGGAGTAGATATCCGGAGCTCTTCGAAACCTGCCTCCTGTATCCTCCTGGGAATAACTGGTGTGCGCTTGACGTTATGGCCTACTCTGGGGACTCGGCAGCGTCCTCCCCAGATCCGCTTCTGGAATTGGAAGCCGACATCAGGGTTCTACGCAGGCGGGTAAGACGACAGGGGGAATTCATGCAGCAATTGGATGTGCAAGGTGGGCGTCGGCTTGATAGAATGGACGAGGAGATTGGCAGTACGTGAGCAGAAGTTGCAGCAACTCTGGAGGCTCTGGAGACTAGGGTCGCAGCAGCCATCGAAAGCATGGATCTCAGACTGAAAAATATGGAAGATGATTTGGCGAGGCTGCGGGCGGATGGTAAACCTGAACTAGGAAAGAATCAAGCTGATGGCAACCCCTCCTCAAGGGCTAAACAGCGCTAATCTCAATCTATCTTCTGACTCTCTCTGTTTATTTCATTTTGTCAATTTCCCAGAAGTCCTGTTTTTGTTAAGACACAGGCAAATGTATTTAATGACTGGAAGACTGATAGGTTTATTACAGTTTTGGAGATGTAACCTTGCCGGTGGCTCTGTCACCATTTTTTAATACAAAAACTAGCCGTTTCTGTCAAAAAAAAAAAAAATTAAGTGGTTTGTGGGTGGATTTTGATAAATGGAGGCTCATTTTCTAAGCCAGAGCACCCATTTAACCCATAAACCCACTTTTCCTAAGTTTTGAGTAAGTATTTATCTCAAAAATTGATATTTACTCAAATTCTCCAAAAAAGGACAAAATAAATATAAAAAAGACATATTTATTAAATAAAAGACAAATTCCTAAATCAAAGGAAAGTGTCCGAAGTTGAACTGAGGATGAACTAAAGTGATTGTACAGTCAACTGGGGATGAACTGAGCTCCCAATTAGATGATTCCAATCAAGTAGAGCAAGATCTAGTTAACTCTGTTGAAATATTGTAACTTCTAAGAATATTCTATTTGTACTTTATTATCCGGAGATGTTTATTCCTCCGTCGAGACATTATTATATATCTGGAGATGTTTATTCCTCCGTCGGGATGTTATAACTAGGGTTATTAGACTTCCCTAGTCGGGTTGGCCCTGAGTTAAGTTATTAGGGGTTATTAGACTCTCCTAGGAGAAGTCGGCCCAGTTAGGGTTAAAAGTCAAGTGAAGTAAAGTATAAATAGAGGAGGTGTGTTCCTCATTTAACACACACTCACTCACTTGTGAAACTCGCATAAGAGAGAGAGATCTGCGAAGGAGGAGAAGGAGGTCTTGTTTGGGGATTACATCTTTGTATTTGTTGATCATCTATATTGAGGAAGCTTTGTTGGGTTTTCTACCCCATGAGGGATTCCCAGGATAAATCTGTGTCTATCTTGTGATTGTGTTTCTTTCAGTGATCATTATTATGCTCTTGTTGTGAATTTTATGCTAAACTTAACATGGTATTAGAGCTAGCATGAATAGGTCATCTTTCACAAGGTGAAAATCTCTCTCTCCTCCTTCGGTGAGAAATTAGGGTTTCTGCAAAAGTTGGAATTTTTGGAATCTGATTGCATGGATGGATGCTCCTCTTCAAAAGCGAAATTCTGAGCCCTAGATCAAAGTTTTTGAGCTGGTAGAACCCTGGGATAAGTGAAACCCTAGTTTGACTTATGGACCAGAATACCAGTGAACCAGAAAAACTGCGAACCAGTGAACCAGAAAAGCTGCGAACCAGTGCACCAATGAACCAGAAAAACTGCGAACCAGTGAACTAGTGAACCAGAAAACCAGCGAACCAGTGAACCAGTAAACCAGAAAACCTGCTGTAGATCCGAATTTTCGCTAGTCAAGTTTGAAGGGTGAAAAATTGAAGTTTTCAGAAACCAAGTTCACCAGTCAACTCAATTAAGTCAAGCACATCTCCTGGTAAGGTCTGTTTTGCATTTTGAGAATTTTCAATTTTTGGTGACCTCCTGGATAAGATGGCCCCAAGCACTAAGCTTGAGGATAAGCTAGAGGGTATAGAGAATTTTCGGGCATGGAAATATAGGATTGGCCTCATTCTTGAAGAGAATGATATTGCCCAATACATCAAAGATGAAGTTGCAGAACCTGAGGAAGATGAAGCTAAAGAGAAGTACAAGAAGGACATGATTAGGGCAAAAAGAATCATTGTTGATTCTATCAAAGACCACTTGATCCCTCAAGTGTCATCCAAGAAGACTCCAAAAGAAATGTATGATGCCTTGGCCAGAATGTATGAAGGAAGGAACATCAACAAAAAGATGAACCTAAGAGCTCAATTGAAGAGCACCAAGATGAGTAAAGGAGAATCCATTCAAGATTACTTCACAAGGGTCTCCCAATTCAAGGAACAACTAGAAGCCATTGGAGACTCCCTTGATGAAGATGAACTAGTCATGACTACTCTCAATGGTCTCACTAGACCTTGGGATTCATTCATCCAGACCATGTGTGCCAGAAAAGAAAGCATGAAGTTTGACATTGTATGGGAGGATTGCATTCAAGAAGAGGCTAGAGTAGCCAATAGAGAAGCCTTACTCAAAGAAGATAATCAAGCATTAGCCACCCATACCAAGAGAAGAAGAAGTCAATCCAACTTCAAGAAGGAAATCCACAAGGAGTCTCAACCTCCACAAAGGTTTCAAAAGAAAAGAAGACCCAATCCAGAAAGAGATCACTCTTCATTCCAATGTTTCAATTGTCACAAAATAGGACACATTGCTAGAAATTGTCCTTCAAAGAAGAAGAAGAGTTTCCCCCACAGAAGACATCAAGCACATCTAGCAGAAGATAATAGTGAAGAAGAAGAGGAAGAAAGACCTCAAAGGAAAAGAGCTAAGGTAGAAGAAGAAGATGCAGAAGAATATGTTCTATTCTCTACACTCTCTGGGTCCATAACACCTGCAGAAGATACATGGCTTAGTGATAGTGGTGCTTCCAAGCACATGACGGGACAAAAGAAAACTTTGTCAAGACTTGAAGAAAGATCCTCTCCACAAAAGGTATCATTAGGAGATGATTATCAATATCCTATCAAAGGAATTGGTGAAGCAAGCTACAAGCTTGATTCTGGAACTCCCATGAAGATGAAGGAAGTTTTATATGTACCAGGATTGAAGAAGAACTTACTTTCTATCTCAGCATTAGATAAGAAAGGTTATAGGGTTGCATTCATAGATGGACAAGTACTCATGTGGCCCAAAGGAAAATCAATTGAGGATGCAGTTGTCATTGGTGAAGAAGAAGGAGGCCTATATAAACTCAAGGGACATTCAGAAGAAGCCCTTGTTCATGAAGCCACTAGCCCAAGTGAGCTATGGCATAGAAGGCTTGCTCACATCAACTACAAAGCACTACCCTATGTGAGCAAAGTAGTAACATGATTACCAGATTTGAAGGTTGATCATGAAGGCACTTGCAAAGGACGTGCAAAAGGGAAGAATATCAAGAATCCATTTCCAAAGAGTGAAACAAAGACTAAAAGTACTTTGGAATTGATCCATTCATATGTATGTGGTCCAATGCCCTCCACATCTTTGAGTGGATATGAATACTACCTTACATTTATTGATGACTATTCAAGAAAGATTTGGATATATTTCCTAAAAGCAAAAGATGAAGTCTTTGGAAAATTCAAGGAATTCAAAGCCTTGATAGAAAATCATTCAGAAAAGAGAATCAAGAAACTCAAAACAGATAATGGTGGAGAATACACTTCAAAGGATTTTGAAGTCTTTTGTAAAGAAGCTGGAATCAAGAGGGAACTAACCACTCCCTACAATCCTCAACAGAATGGTGTTGCGAAAAGAAAGAATAGAACCATTATGGAAGCAGTGAAGACAATGATACATGATCAAGATCTTCCTATGCATCTATGGGTTGAAGCAGCAAGAATGGTAGTCTATGTCCAAAATAGATTGTCTCATAGTGCCCTTGGATTCAAGACTCCAGAAGAAATGTTCACAAGGAAGAAGCCTGAGGTAAGCCACCTCAAGATATTTGGGTGCCCTGTATATATATTCACATACCAAAAGAGAAGAGAACTAAGCTAGACCCTTCCGGAAAGAAGGGAATATTTGTTGAGTATTGTGAAGCATCCAAGGCATTCAGAATATACATCCCAGGATTCCATCACATGGAAATTAGTAGAGATGTAACATTTGATGAAGAAGCTGCTCTCAAAAGATCTAGAAAGAGCCAGTGTGAAGAAGTATATGAAGAAGATATACCTCCTAGAAATACAGAAGTTGTTTCCTTCCCTAAAGAAGAAACACCAGAAGACCATGATATGATAGAACCTCAAGAACCCCCACCTATGAACATATCACGAAAGAGAAAGCCAACACGGGCAAGAGAAATTATACAAGAAGCAGAAAAATATGGAGCACCAGAAGGATCCACTAGAGCAAGCAAGAAACCAAAGCCATTCTCCAGCTATGTGGCTTTGATGTGTGATCTTGTAGATCAAGAGCCTACCAGTTATGAAGAAGCAGTTCATAAGAAAGAATGGATAGAAGCAATGACGAAGGAGTACCAATCAATAATGAAGAATGATGTTTGGGATGTAGTTCCCAAACCAAAAGACAAGAGTGTAGTATCCTCCAAATGGATATACAAGATAAAGCATGCTGCGGATTGTAGCATTGAAAAGTATAAGGCAAGGTTTGTGGCCAGAGGATTCTCTCAGAAAGAGGGAATTGACTATGAAGAAACATTTGCACCAGTTGCAAGGTACACTTCCATTAGAACCATCATGGCACTTGCATCCATGATGAAGTGGAGCTTACACCAGATGGATGTGAAGACAGCCTTCCTGAATGGTGTGATTGAGGAAGAAGTGTACATAGAACAACCACAAGGATTTGAGGTTGAAGATAGAAGAACTCATGTATGCAAGTTGAAGAAAGCTCTGTACGGATTGAAACAAGCTCCTAGAGCTTGGTATGGGAGAATTGATAGCTTCTTGACGAGCTTGGGATTTACCAAAGGTAAAGTTGATCCTAACCTTTACCTTAAGGTTATGAATGATGAACCTGTCATACTATTACTGTATGTGGATGATCTATTTCTGACAGGTAATGAGAAACAGATCATGGAAAGCAAGAAGAAGCTAGCTACAGAATTTGAGATGAAATATCTCGGATTGATGCATTACTTCCTAGGTCTGGAAGTATGGCAAGGCCCAGAAGGAATCTTTCTCAACCAGGGAAAGTATGCTGTGGAAATCTTGAAAAGATTTGATATGTTGGAATGTAAAGCCATGGCCACTCCCATGGATAACAACTTGAAGTTGTTGGGTGATGAATCGTCAGAATTAGTGGATGTGACTCAGTACAAACAAATTATTGGGTCGTTGATGTATCTGACGAATACCAGGCCAGATATATGCTTTGTTGTGAACACCCTGAGTCGGTATCTAGTTGAAACTAGATGTGTTCACCTGATAGCTGCAAAGCATGTGATGAGGTACCTAAAAGGTACGATAGACTTTGGTCTATATTATCTTGGAGATCATGACTTCAAATTGTATGCAGATTGGGCTGGAAGTGTCTCAGACAGAAAGACCACATCGGGTGGATGTTATTGTCTGGGATCTGTTATGATCTCATGGTTTAGCAGGAAGCAGTCCAGTGTGGCTCTCAACACCGCTGAAGCGGAATATATAGCAGCTTGCTCTGCTAGTTGTGAAGCCATATGGCTTTGGAGGTTGTTGTCAAGACTATTCGACTTAGAGATGGACTCCACTGTGATCCTGTGTGACAACCAGAGTTGTATCAAGATGATGGAGAATCCAGTGTTCCTTGATAAGTCAAAGCACATAGAGATCCGATATTTCTATATACGGGATATGGTGCAGAAAGGAGCTATAAAGCTCGAGTATGTGAGCATTGATGAACAAGTTGTAGATGTATTGACCAAACCTCTGTCTCGAGTAAAGTTTGAGTATTTTCGAGACAAGATTGGTGTAGTTCAGAAGGACCCTCCTCGAAAGGGGGAGTGATATGGTCGATGATGATATTTGGATCGACGATAAGGTCGATAATGAGGATACTTGTATCGATGATGAGGATACCTGTTCCGACGATGAGGTCGATGATACCGACAATGAGGTCGATGAGTGGTCCTTAGACTTTGTCTAAGTGGACAAGTGGATTGTATCATCCCTGGACTTTTGTCCTAAACAAATCCGGAGACCTGTGTCTTCGAGAAGTGGTCCTTAGACCTTGTCTAATTGGACGAGTGGATTGTATCATCCCTAGACTTTTGTCCTAAACGGATCCGGAGACCTGTGTCTTCAAGAAGTGGTCCTTAGACTTTGTCTAAGTGGACGAGTGGATTGTACCATCCCTGGACTTTTGTCCTAAACGGATTCGGAGACCTGTGTCTTCGAGAAGTGGTCCTTAGACTTTGTCTAAGTAGCCGAGTGGATTGCATCATCCCTAGACTTTTGTCCTAAACGGATCCAGAGACCTGTGTCTTCGAGAAGTGGTCCTTAGACTATGTCTAAGTAGACGAGTGGATTGCATCTTCCCTAGACGTTTGTCCTAAACAGATCCGGAGACCTATGTCTTCGAGAAGTGGTCCTTAGACTTTCTCTAAGTTGACGAGTGGATTGCATCGTCCCTAGACTTGATATGGTGTCTTAAATTGATAGGGATTGATCATCCCGTAAGTGGATCAGGATTGTATCATCCTTGGACTTATGTCATAAGGTGAGAGGGATTGATCATCCCGTAATTGGATCATGTGTGTTGCAGATTATGATGTTGTTGATCAAGAGATCCAGATGATGTTGTTGATCGGAAGATCCAGATGATGATGTTGTTGATCGAGAGATCTAGATGATGTTGATCGGAAGATCCAGATGATGATGTTGTTGATCGAGAGATCCAAATGATGCTATTGATTGGAAGATCCAGATGATGATGCTGTTGATCGGGAGATCAAGATGTTGTTTTTGTTGATCAAGTGCTACAGAAGATGAAGACTCAATACTGAAGATATTGATGTTCCAGTATTGAAAATATTGAAGATGTTCCAGTAGTTGTTTGAGTTACTGATGATGATTGAAGAAAGCTTCCAATGATTTATAGATGTATCATGTATGATGATGTTGATGACTCCTTGCTCCTGCAGATGTTGTTAAGAATATCCTTCTCGTTAAGGGGGAGTGTTGAAATATTGTAACTTCTAAGAATATTCTATTTGTACTTTATTATCCGGAGATGTTTATTCACCCGTTGGGACATTATTATATATCCGGAGATGTTTATTCCTCCGTCGAGATGTTATAACTAGGGTTATTAGATTTCCCTAGTGGGGTCGGCCCTGAGTTAAGTTATTAGGGGTTATTAGACTCTCCTAGGAGAAGTCGGCCCAGTTAGGGTTAAAAGTCAAGTGAAGTAAGTATAAATAGAGGAGGTGTGTTCCTCATTTAACACACACTCACTCACTTGTGAAACTCGCATAGGAGAGAGAGAGATCTGCGAAGGAGGAGAAGGAGCTCTTGTTTGGGGATTAAATATTTGTATTTGTTGATCATCTATATCGAGGAATCTTTGTTGGGTTTTCTCCCCCATGATGGTTTCCCAGGATAAATCTGTGTCTATCTTGTGATTGTGTTTCTTTCAGTGATCCTTATTATGCTCTTGTTGTGAATTTTATGCTAAACTTAACAAACTCCCTCTCATCTCATGCGCCCTCCTTAGGTATTTGCGCCCTAGTTTGCTTGGTTTTGCTATAAACGAGAGAGGTTTGGTCCATTATTATTCATCAGAAGGTGAAACCTCTGCTGGCATCGTATTGTAATATTTTGTATTGAGTTTATAAGAAAGCTTTGGAGGCTTACCCTGTTGTTGTCTTTGGTTGGATTTGGTGTGCTTTGATAACATGAGGTAACATGTATCTTGTCTATTTCATGCTTGCAATTGTTGGGATCCATTTGTCCTTTAAAGGGAAGTTATCTTTCATAAGGAATAGTGAGTAATGCTTTATAGGTTGCTTACTTTTGTCGATGATATTAGAATACTAGATGTAGTATGATTTCTTGTTTGAATCTATTATTTCTTAAGTTTTCTAGCATTCATTTACACACATGCTTTTAATCCTCTTTGCTAGTTTTGTTGTGATTCTGCATGTTGCTTAAGCTGGAGGATGTGGCGAGCATGTTAGCCCTATACTCCATCCAATAGATCCGATCAAGACACTCGATTCCACCGGTGCATCAGGAAAAAGACTCCATTGCCCATCTTCAACGCTCAACCCCCATGGGTTCAAACTTCTTATGATCCAAACTTCATCTGCTACCTTTGGTTACTGGTTACTATTATCACACAACTTGTAGTTGTCCCAAATGGTATCCCATCCGAGATGGTAGAGGAGATGGACAACTAAAGAGGTGACCCAAGAGATGCCACGGTTCCCAATGCAAGCTGGGAGTCACGTCAACCGAGGCACTCTTCACTTTAGATCAAGATGAATCAAGACCTAGGGGGAGACCCTATAACCAATCAAAGATGATTAGACCCAAACAAAGGTTCCTAGGGATATGTAAAAGACAAGTTACAGAAACCAATGCAAGGTTAGGTGGACCTAGAAGTTTAAATGTGGTTGAAAGAGGCTTAGGGAATGACTTATGTTTCAACCAATGAAAGATTTAGGCCACATGATGAGATAAGATGACAAAATCTAGTAACATGAAATACACAAGTGGGGCCCACTTCCTTGGGATATGGAAATGGCTCAAATGGGACCCACAAGGTGAAGTCAAGGGTGCAAATAGTACTAAGGGGTATGTAATGAGTAGATCTATGGATCTAAAGTGAAATTAGAGATACCCACATATGGGATCTAGGAGATGACACAACTCCCAAGGAGTGTGAATTGCCCTAGGTGGACTAGTGCCTTGATGGATGGGCTAATGGAGTCAAAAGAGATGTGGAAATGTAGATCGAGACACCTAGGATGCAAATCAAGTGGGCTATTTAAGATGCGATGGTTGGATCTTAGTAGATCTAATATTTCACTATTGGACCCAAGTGGACAACAATACCCAAAATGAGGAATGATACCCCCAAGGCAGAACTTCACAAAGTGAGATAATAGGTAGGGGTTTCAAGGTATGCTCTTTTCAAATCAAGCGGGATCACAACCACCCATGTCCTAGAAGTGGGCAAACTCAAACACCCAAGGAGTGCGACTTTGCCCAAGGAGGGCTAAATGCATGGAATAGTGTGTCAAAACAAGTCCAAAGGCCACCAAAGTTTAGATCCAAGTAGTTAAGGCAAGTATGAGTGTGGATCTTGAAAATCAAGAGGATCCAATGGCTAGATCTCCATAGATCTGAGATTTAAAATGCATCACCAAATTGACCCAAGTGGGGCATAACCCTCAAAATGAGGAATGAGGCCCAAAAGGCAAAAATCAACAAGGTGAAGCACTAGGGTTACGTTATCAAGTGAGGAGAGTGTGAATCAAGTGGGATCTCACCTACCCATGTGCTAGATCTATCCCAACTAGCTTCTCCCAAGGGGTGCGAATTGCCTCAAGAGGGCTATTTTGCCTTGAAAAGCGTGTCAAATGGAACCCAATCACCACCAAACTATAGATCCGAATTGCAGTGGATACTATAGAGGTGGGTTTTCAATATCTTTTCAAAAGCTGGGCTAGATCCAAGTAGATCTAAGAAAAACAAAAATGAGGGTTTTAACTTTTAAGGGTTTTGTGACCAATGAAGAAGAATGGATGGATATAGGCACATACCTTGTAGAACTTACCTCAATTGCTTATGGCCACCTTGCAAATTGATAGTATTCTCCTATGTGTATATTCAAAAGTAAGATCCAAGAGCTCCAAGCCAAAACGTCCCCCTCCAAGATTGCCAAATCGTCCTCCTCCTACAAGACAAGATCAAGTGAAACAAGCCAAGTAAGATGATTATGAAAATGATGGAAAGATGTAATAGAAAGCATCAACTATGTCACAAAGATACAATAATGATACTCTCTTTCACAAAGATCAACCCAAGAGAGAATATGTGGATCCCTCCAACAATAACCCTCAAGAAATCACCCTCCTCTCCACCAATTCGACTTTCCTGCAAGAAAACAAGATGTAGCTCCAAGATCCACAATGATACATAGAAGAGATACTATATACTCAATATGCAAGAGAATCCACAAGACGAGAAATATGCTCCACAAAAAAAGTGTTTTATTCCAATATTCCAGAGCTCCAAAGGTGAGCTATACAATAGGGGGTCTCCTCCTTATATAGGATAATAAAGACCAAAACCCTAGATCTCAAAACCACTTTACAAAAGATGAGTGGTTGAGATTAAAAGATCTCAATACATAATCAATGGCTAATAATGAACCATAACAATATATCACATGGATCACTCAAAAGGTGATGACGTCATAGCTAAATGGTACAAAGTGAGGGTGACGTCATCCTCTAAAGGGGGCAAAATACAATGGGCCCACCTCATATGACTAGGACATGACTCATGAAGCACATGGTGGGGCTAGGAGGCATCAATCCTTGCTAGCTCATCCCCATGGCACAATAAAATAATATAAAATGTCCAAAATAAATACAAATGATCAAATCTGTCCTCAAAATCTGTGACAGACAAGCAGTAAAAGGCCTCCTGTGGCCTCTGTGGACCCACCCAAGTGATGAAAACTGGCTGGAAGATAGGGGGTTCACCCTGGAAGACCTCTGTAAAAAACCAAGTGCCAAAACCTTGCCTGAATTGCCCAAATCAAATTCCTCAGTGACCCTTTTATCCCATTTCTGGACTGCCTCGGTAACTGTGAAAGTGCTGAAACTGCCTCCTAGGGCACCTACGCTGTCAAACTGAGCCCACCAAGCTCTCCAGAAGGGGGGATAAATGGTAATAACAAGTGGTTGGATTACCCCCTCCTCATACAGTGCCCTAGGTGAACTGGCCTCTCATTGCCCCTACTACTCAGGCTGGGAAATCAGCCCCAAATCTAGTCAACAAGTGTAAAACTGCATCTATCACTGTCAGAAGTGCTCGGAACTGAAAGATAAGTGTCTCATTGGATCCAGAAGATCCAAATCTACTAAGAATGTGTATTCATACACCATGGGTTGCCCTAATGGGCTAACTGTAGGGTCCACCATATATGGACAGTGCATAATCTGATGATATGAAGTAATAATAAAACCTGCTGAACTGCATCAATCATCATCTGAATCATATGTCCATCATATAGTATCATCATCAAGAGTGTGTGGGACCATCCATCATCATCAATAGGTATATATATAGCCCACATCATCACGAATCCCAAGAAATGACTATAGTCAAACTAGGTTTGACTAGGTCCATATACAACCAAGGATAAATCATCTCAATAGACTAAGACATGTTCCTCTAATCATACTCACAGCTTAACTTAAAGTATAGCATTCATTCAATGACATTAATCATGTTAGCATATTCCGTTGTTATTTATAATTACTTGCACAATAGTTTAAATGACAAACTCACCCATTGGACATGGTCAAACTGCTAACTAAGGATGAAGGCTAGGAACAAGGTTGGGCAAAGGGGGTGACTTGTTTAAACTCAACTAAAAGATACTTTGGACTGGGAGAAAGGGGAAACTACAAACTCTGTGCTGGACAAAATAACACGGGGGATGGTTGTGCCTCACAAATGGGTAAGTTGTTTAGAGAGTGCTTATTCAACTTAGGCATCATGTCTACATCAAGTTGATCCAAGTTCAATAGGATCATTCAATTTCATTTCATGGCCTTTTTGGCCTACATAACCCTTCGGATCTCAGGTGTGCTGATAAGCACAACTAATTGCAGCTTGCATCTAGGGCATGTTTACATATACATATAAGGTCAGCAATTGTTTAGATATAGCATTTAAGAACCATTGCTTTTTGGACCTTTCTTATACTCTTCGAGGAGTATTTTTAGCAGTTCATCGCTCTTGCCCTTTTTTGTTTCCATGGGCGAATTTATATAAGTTTCCATAAGTAGTACATGAGCTTTCAGTTTTAGCCAACAACATCTCAAGTGACTAGGGGGAGTTCGAGCCAGTGCCAAACATTGGGACAACCGACTGGAATGATTTAGGCCTACAATCCAACTTACCAAAGGCAATTTTTGTCACCAACTCAGAGCCGAGACACTAAACAGACAGGGATGCGGTCCAAACACAGAGGTAGAAAAAGGGGAAGTCCTCAATACCAAAAAGTCAAGTAAGACAAGTCAAGGGTTAAAACCAAATAAGGAAAGTCATGGATGGATGGAGTCAAGTGAAGGTGGAGCCTAAGCTAGCAGACAACTGGTGTCAAGAAAGACCATATCTATGTAAGGTGGGAAACCAGTGAGTTTTGTCAAACAACCTAAATGTGCAAGTAAATGTCGATTTTATATTATTATCAAGATAGTCCATTTTATACAGTTTGCCACATCATGAAATATATACCAAGCTACTGCTGTGAACATGACTAAAACAACAAGATAATAATCCACAGTCAATGATCATACATCCATAGGTCATACAACATCATCATAAGAATAATCATCATATACCATCTGAAACACTGCTGCAATACATCTCTAGGCACTGAACTGAAACTATATGGAATAAAGGGTCACATCGGTCATCAAATCTGAACTCTCAAGGCTCAGCCTTGACACAAGGTCTAACATAAGTCTGAAAAATACACTGCTCTGATCATGAGTGATCTCAAAATATAAAGTCATCATAGCCAAGCTCTGAATAATCTAAGCTCTGGAATGTGCAGATATTTGCTAAGCAAGCATAGTAGCCCTGCTACTATGGTGTGATAACAGTTACTTATACTCAGATTTACATTATATCAAGCAAATCTAAAGTAGATCTAAGTTATTATGTTAGATCATAGTTCTTTCAAAGCATAAATAATTATATCTAGATCTAATTACACAAGTTTTCCTTTTCAAACTTATTTTATCATAAAATCTAGAGTTCTTGATAGGAAAAGTTTGTTTGGTTGAATAGTATATTTGGCTAATTTAAGAGCTTGCTATTGGCTGCCCCAAAAGAGCAAGCCAAGATCCCAAGAAACGAACTTTCTAGTTCGTGTTCTTGGTTCATTTTTACTCGCTTTTTCATTACTAGTTTAGCTAGATTTCATTTTTGCATTTGTAGCATTGTCAGAACACTCTTAAAGTACTGATTGTCATTTCTAATCAACTTTAGCTCGCTGGTCTTTTTTATGTTCTTAGCAGGTTGGAGTTAAAAAACTCACAGAAAAGTCATCCTGAAGCTCCCAGAACCACCTTGTGAATCAGTTGTTCAAGCATTGTTTCACTTTCACATTTTATTGTAAACTGTCTTGTTCCCTACTAAGTTACCGGAAACGTCTAGTTTAAAACCTGAAACGTCGTTCCTCGTTTCAGAAACGGAAACGGGTTCGAAACGGAGTTGAAACGGCTTCGATCCGTTTCTGGTGAAGCTGATACGGATCGGCTGAGTTGGAAACGGATCCGGCAATTTTGGATACAGATCGGTCAAAAACGGACACAGATCATCCGGAAAGGGATACGGATCCGCCGGATTGACCAAAATCGCGAAACAGGTTTTTCGATTTTTTTATTGAACCCTAGTGGGCCCGATACCGAAAGGCTAAGCCGCTAAAGGCTAAAACAAAACATGAAATTCATTCCCGTTTCGATTTCCAGCCCGTGAAGTGTGTCTCTGTCGTGGTTGAGCCTTCAACGTTCACGATTTCTCATTTCCGATTTCAGCCTTCACGATTTCTCATTTCCGATTTCGCACAGCTCGATTTCTCATTTCTGATTTCGCACAGCTCGATTTCTCATTTCCGATTTTGCACAACTCACCGTTCGCTGTCGTGGTTCGTGCACTGCCCGAGGTTCACCCGACCGGTTCCAGCGTACGTCCAGGTATGTTACTGTCTCCTAATACAGTAATTTTTTTATTTTATTTTACTGTAAAGTGTAATTTAAACACTATACAAGATAAATTATTATTTAATAATTTAATAATTAAAGTTTAATAATTTAATAATTAAAGTTTAAAGTTTAATAATTTAATAATTAAAATTTAAAGTTTAAACACTATACAAGATAAAGTTTAATAATTTTTTTATTTTATTTTACTGTAAAGTGTAAAGTTTAATCTTGTATTACAAGATTTATAAATTATTAAATATTGTATATGCTCGAATTGAGGAAATCCCAAATGAGACAAATCGTTGGGAACTATTTGATCATGTTGATGTTTACCCAAGGAGTGGGTGTTAAGTTAATGATAATTTTTGGTTTGTAACGGCCTATGTTTTTGTCGTGGCGGTTGCATTGGAGCCCTTTATTTTAATAAAAATATGTTTATATTAAATTATACCAAAATCTGTGAACTGATTAGTGAATGAAGCCTGTACAGTGTATTATGCTTGAATTTTGGCAAAGGAACAATCTCATTTGAAGAGAGGAGATTTTTTAATTAGGCATATTTTTTAAAGTCACGCCTCTTATAAGATCAATTTATCGAAAGTCAGCTTATTAAAATTCTTTTTAAAACTTGACTTATAAAGAGTTATAAAAATATTTTAATTTTATATTAAAAAAATACCTTTTTCAAAAAAGAAAGTAGAACAGACTGATATTTTAATTATTCAGAAATCAGATCCTTCAGAAATCAAACACTAGATGAGTCAAACGGATGATATTTTAATTATTCAGATGAGTCTCATATGAATCCATTTAATGAGGGGGCACCATCAAGTGGACATGGTAGCAATGCTCCTGCTTCTACTTCTAGAGGTGCTTCTACTTCTAGAGGCGGTGAAAGTGCTAGTGTTGATGTTGAACTTCGTCATATGGACGAGGACATTTTTGATGATATGTAAATGTAATTTATAATTATGTTTTGAACTTTTGAACAATGAAGTATGAACACTGAACAATGAATATCATAATATGATAGTAGGTTGGCAATTAATTCATTTTGTAATTTGTATATTTGCCTTATGTTGATGATGATGATTATGTAATATGTTAATATGTAGTTTTAAATTTTCATTTGAAATTTAAATGATGAATGACAAATTTTAGTTAGATTTTAAATATATATATATATATACGTCGTTTCCCTGTCGTATCGTATCCAGATTTTTTTGAAAATTTGTCGTATCCGTGTCCCCCCCCCGTATCCGTATCTATTTCAGTGCAACTTAGGTTCCCTAATGATAAAGGGCAAGCAGTAGTTCTCTGAATTTCTTGATTGTAATCGAAAGAATAAAAAGAGCTCAGCAGACAATTCCAGCGCCTGACCCCAATCCCCCCAGGGGGGATTCGCACTTTTTCCTTTTTTTTATTTTTCGCAACTTTTTCGTTTTCGATTAGTTTCATTTGAGCAGTAGTAATTAAACAACTCACTCAAGCACACAACGTCCTCCGAGGACTCATTTATCATTTTATTATATGCTTATGTGTTTTATTCAATCATTACTCTGTTCTTAAAATCTAATCCTGAAATTAACCCCCCTTGCTCTATCGAAGTACTCCACCATTTGGTGTGAAGAAAAGATATTCTTGGGGTTTAGTGTAGATTAATCATCCACTTCATTTTAATAAAAAAAAACACGCCCCAAGCCCAAAGTATGCTCTTGGCCGCTGCAGCTTAGTCGGAACAGCTGGACCAATCAAAAACGGGTGCAAGGTAATTAGTTTAATAGGAAAATCCATTAGAACCAAATTCTAAGAACTCGAGAGGTTGCGTGGGCGGAAACTACAAAGTCAGCAGGCTACTATTAAGCAGGTTCATCATCGCCTGGTTGGACACTTGGTAAAGCTGCTAAAGCACTCAGTTCGAAGGTTAGGTTTCTTTTGAGCCAAACCAAGAATTAACCCACTCCTTAATCCACTCATTTAATAATCTTAAAATTTACCAACTGAGACACTACAATACTTTCACCGAGACCACAGAAGCAACCCTCGCAAGCACTCCATTTTCATTGGCACTGATCTTTAAATTTTTCTTTGGTTTAAGTTAATCTTTACAAATGTCATGAATGGTGTTGTATCTTAAAAGATATGGGTTTTAATTTCATGTTGCAGTGACTCATGGTTTATTGGTAAGTGATTTCATCATAACTCCTAGAATAGACTTTTACTTATGTTATAGATTAAAAGCCTTAGTTTATTTTTCATAGGGACCACCCCCCTTGGCTTCGCTAGGAGTAAGCCTAGACGGAGGAGTCGAGTAATCAGGTGACAGCACTTGACTCTCACTTTCCCCCAAGGACACACCTAGCGGCTTGAAGGTTTCATGCCACGTCCCCCCCAGGTGTGTATTAGGCGGCAACAAGTTTGAAAGGCCAATTTCTCAAATCTAGTCTATCTTTTAACAGCGATTCCTTGTAGTGGTCTCATATCTTATTGCATTAAGGAAAAGTCCTAGCGGAATATGAATGGTTCTTGAACTAGATTTTTTAGAAGAGGAATCAAGATTCAACACTTAATTTAATGCCCAAACTTGAGACTATGTGCCATGATTAATGGCCAAACTTGAGAATATGTGCCATGGTCAAAGCAAAAAGCCAAATTTTGGCTGGCCAACCCAAACAAATTGTTTATTGATCGAATCACAGAAAGTATCCCTAATTCTCTACTTATAAAGCCTGGTCAACAATCTCTTAAAAGTTGGTGGAAGGACTGGAAATAAAACAAGGCCAAGGCCTTTAACAAGTACAAACCTACTAATTGATATCTAGATAGTAGAAACCTTTGGTGTACAAGCCTATCTCTGATGATCGAATGAATAAACTTTGCCATCTCAAATCTAATCAACCAACCTGGCTTTTCCACTGCATGGCATCTAGAAACCTTTGGTTGAGCTCAAAAAGGCCTTTTTCACCTAGTCTTTCATTCTAGGGGGTTTGTCAACTTGTCATTCCTCATCCTCTATCCACTTTGTAGAAGCCTTGATAGCCTAAAATACCTTTTCGAGTATTGTGTATAAGAATGTCCACCTAGGATTGGGTCATTAAATTTTATGGCTAACAATTATGTGCTTCCATATCTTGGAAGGTTTTTCTCCTAGCAGATAAGCTCCCCTAGGTCACTAAGTTCTGCACAACATGGCAGCAAAATAGAAGTGAAATGTTGTTTTCTCATTTGGAAGAAACAGAATGATGTCATGTTTAATAAGGTACAGCATGTAAAAAAATTGTCTTGGTATGATAACTCTCAAATTTGTGTCAATCTATATATATAGTTTATTGTGTAGGTTCAGAAGGTCAAACTAGATGTGGTGCACCTACACCAACTTCTAGAATTTTTGTGGGGTACCCCCCACACTATGAGCAGAGAGCCACCGTTGAATCTCCAGACATTCACCTGTTCCAACGATCCCATAGATCTAATGGAATGCCATGACACAGAGTCAGGATGTTCAAGAGAGGAATGAAGTTGGCCCTCACCACTAAAATAGCAAAATGATAAGTTCCCAAAACTCACCCTTACCATTTCCAAACAAAGAAATATCCTGAGTAGCCTAAGCAAGGAAATGAACATTAGGGCCCAACATATCAAATATGGAGCCAATGAATGATGGTTGAGGGTCCAACCCCGAGGACAATAATGACCCTTCACTTGAAATAGGCCTCATCCCAACAGCCACCCAAGTTATGATTGTTGATATTTATTATTTGTGCTTTAGGTTGTGTCTCAAAAGGCTTGACTAATATCTATGGCTCTGTGCCACCTAGAATGCTTTTAGGCTTTAGCTTTAATGTGTATCCAAATAGCAATTTTGATTTTTATAGTGCGCTTGCGTGGTTTTGATAGTGGGGCTTTTCCTATTTTAATTTAGCTCATGGTGGTTTCTTAGCAACGCACTTTTTCGTATGAAATATCCAAAATGTACAGTATCAGTTTATATTCATAGTAAAAAGAAGCATCTTATCCAAAAAAGGTCCATGAATTGATCAAGCATTCCATTCGATAAACAATGTTAACCCAGTAAAGGCATGGAAAAAGAATCTAGAAGATCCATTCATCTTTTAAAAGTAGGGTGCTTGGTTGGCTTGCCCAACGATAGCCTTGCAGTCATAGTTAGACTCCATCACTCCACCTTCACAAATGGTAGTTATGTGTTTGTTAGAAAACTAAGACAATTAACCATTCATTGAGGAGATGCAAGGATTCCCAAAGATTCTAGAAATGAATAGAAGTTGTGTACTCTCACTTTATGTTGCCCTCCTTTAGTAGAAAGAGGTCATTTTTAGAGAAGTGGATGATTAGACAGGGAGGAAAGAGTATATGGGACACAATATCTTTATCATGTACCTCCTTTTGGTGAAAAAAAAGCATCGCCGAACAACCTTTAATGGAGATTCCAGAAGGTTGCATTTGGGTAAATCACTAAATTGGCAGCCTACATGCCAGATTTAGCCATACAGTGTCATGCAAGGATAGGTGTTTTCAAGAAAGAGTTGGAAGTCTCTTACAATAGGTTCCAAAGAAGACCTGGTTGCTATACTTGCCTATGTCAGGAGGGGAAGTCTACATGCCACTGTTTTGACCCACTATTGCAATATTGTATGATGTATTCCTTTTGTGTGTATTATTGGAATATAAGATGCATTCTCTTTCATAGATAGATAGATAGCCCAAGGGGTTAGCTGAACCGGTTATCACCAATGTTGCTAAGCATTTGGCTAGTTTGTATGCCAACAAGTTTACTAGGAATTCCATCCATAAATGTGGGGAAGCATCCCTTGAGTTTCCCTACAAGGTTTTCCTTGGGAAAAAAAATTAAATATATAGGCACACATGAATAAAGGATACTTAAGTAAAAAGATATTAATAGAATCAAATGAAATATAGGTATTATGGAACCCACAGCCAGTGAGAGAGCATGGCAATCTATAAGATAAAAGTAAATCTCTGCTACAAAGAGCAGGAAAGTTATCCTTTACAACTCAGACTAGCAATAACAAGGGATTGCAGAGGCAGGTATGTCTTAAGAATACGTAGCAGTCATTGGCATTTCCGGACCCCTTTGTTTAGATTTTACTAATATGGGGGTTAGTTGCTTCCTTCTCATGGAGGCTCACCCCTACCCGCAAATCAAACCCATTTAAAATTACTATCATACACAATTACCACCTTGATCAAGTCATTCATACCTAAGCTAGGTGAAAAGATCAAGGTGCGAAACTGAACAAATGACATGGATACATTAGTCCAAATTGTTTGTGACAGTGAAAATTTACCAATTTATGAGAAGCTTTGTGGAACAGGAGACGAGATGGCAATTTGGTTTACTAAAGGGATCCCACCACCTTACAAAAGCAGGTCTTTGCTAGTAAATACATGTGGCACAAAAGTAATAAAAATAATACTTCTAAGTTGCCATCAGACAGTGACTATGCAATAAGTGTCTACAACCTTTCTGGCCACACATGAAGCAGATACGATGTTCACATAAATGGCATTAAAAATCCTTTGTAGTTTTCAAAGAGAGGTCAGAATTCTCACAAATGACTTGGATATTGATTATAACACACATTTGTTAGAATTTCACCAATGGGGAGTAACCTGGAAAATATCTTTATCCAAGTTTTAGGCATTGTTATGCCTAATAAACAAAAGACCCAAAACGAAAAAAGTCACAAAGTTTTAAGTAGACATCACCTCACTAGCGATTGGCACCCTTCCATCCACAGTTGTTACCACAGAACAAACAAGCTTAGACATATTTAAAACCAGCGTCTCAGACACACCTGTTAAGCATCAGCATTTTGAATCTCAGGAATCTATTTTGATATGAACCTAAAGAAAGAACTTTATTCGTTAGCTAATGACAAGGAAGATTCTAAATAACTTGAAAATTTCAAATTCAGAACATGAAAAAGAATAAATGTAAATGAAACAGATGCACTATTGGAAATCAACAAGTGAATGTTTGAGATGTGGCTTGAACCTACCACTCTTGTTATCTCCACCGCCTACAATATACCAATTTTCACCTATTGTTACACCAGCATGTCCAGCCCTAGGAGTCAGCAGATGACCCTGTAGTTGTGGTTGTGACCACTCCATCTGGTAGTCAGCATCACAGCTAATCAGAATAAGCATATATTTAAATAAAAGGGGAGAAAAGAGAATGACGGCAAAAAATACTCGTTAAATCAGGACAACAGAGCTCTGACGAACAAACAGACAATGAAGCATAGTAGCACCATATTTCAAGACAAGTAGAATGTAAAATCTATGCTGTTGGGAGCAGGGAGCGGGAGTGGGGAGCGAGGAGCGGGAGCGGGGAGCGGGAGCAGAGCGAAAAGCAAAGTTTTCAAAAGCTCCCGTTTTGGCCCGCGGGAGCGTTTTGGGAACCTTTTTTATATAGTATATATTTTAATATATTTTGATGACTTTACATCTAAAAAAATGTAGGATGTTGTATTAGCTATAGAAAACATGGATTAAACCATACAACATCAATCATCTAGTAGTTATAATTATAACATTGTCATCAAATGATCAACCATAACAGCCTTTATAGGAGCTTGGCAAAGAAGGGAGGTACCATAACATTGTCACCAAATGATCAACGATAACAGCTTTTATAGGAGCTTGGCAAAGAAGGGAGGTACCATAACATTGTCATCAAATGATCAACCTAGTATAGGAGAGGTAGGGAGCGTATCGGGAGCGCCTTGGGAGCGTGCTCCCAAAACTGGAAGTGTTTGGGGGGGGAAGAGCTCCCAAAGGGAGCGAGCTTTGGGAGAAGGAGCCATGGGGAGAAGGGCGCTCCCCCACAGCAGAGAGTAAAATACCACATCCTATATAGGAGATGTTTAGTTGGTTTAAGTTCAGTGTCCATGTTTATTCAATTTTAAGGAAACTATTTTCTTTAAAATAAAAAATGTATTAAATATATATTGCATTTAGAATTGAATTAAGCAATATACATGCAAGCAAGAAGACAACAGTCTTTATAGTATACTCAATAAGAAACACTATCTAAATATTGGCAGTGCCTAATTGACAGAAAAATGAACACGGAAATAAACCATACACAGACAAGACAAACAGTTATATTTTAACATGAACGAGTCCACCAAAATGGTTGTAAAGGAGTGATTCACTCCCAAACTGTAGCAGTATGCCATAAATTCCACCCCTAATATGGGATCATGACCACAAGGGCAAAGGATGGCTATTGAGCTTTATTTCCCACTCAACCCAGCCCACGAAACTCAAGATTCAGCCAAAGCCAAACACCTACGATGATTTCTCCCAGGGAAACTCTTCCAAACATCTCAACCAACCTCCAATCAGCCACATACCTCTTCCTCTCTGTCGGAGACAACACAAGGTGAGGATATCTTTTCTCTGCTATACTATCCCTTAAGAACCCTTCCCCTCCAGTGCTTTAGTGTAGGCATGAATAGCCTAAATTGCTGATTGCTTTCCAGGAATACCTGGAACTGGTTGACCTAGGCTCATTCGCAATTGGTAGACCTTGGCTCAATTGCAATCCACTCAGATCAGACAAGTAGGAAATGGGAATTCAAGCTTCCCAGTCTCTCTACTCACTCTACAGCCCTGAAATGAATCCAAGATTTCTTCTACCAGCCACCAACCCGCTTTGGCCTACCACAGGCTCATACAGCTCTCAAGGTTATGAGTTTCTTCTGCTGGTTACAGGCAATGGCAGCCATGGAAGAGCATACAGGTTCCTTGCAGCATGAGGGATGGTGGGATAACAATAACAGAAAAAGAGGCTCTGCCAAAGAAATTACATATCATATCCCTTCCCATGAATGAGGAATACGTGTCTTCCCCAAGGATGTGACACATTCATTCAGTGCACATAAGCCTAACGTGGGTGGGAGAGCTTTTTATTGAACCATGGGCAAAAAGGTAGTATTCTACGAAAGGACATATGTCAAGAACAATTCACCCATGGAGCCCCTTTCCTCTTCCCCTCTTGTGCAATCATAGCCCCCTTGTTGCTCCTCAAGCAACACTTTCGGTGGTTATTATATTATTCATTATGGTTTGGTTTTTTAGCAGTTAAACATAACACAACAACCAAGCCCACAACTTGGACTCATGATCATTCACTAGTAGTTCCTTTGCCTTAGTCTCTAGGCTGGGAACACTTACAAAGCATATCTACATTTTACATTGAATGTGGTAATTACAACTCAACCCTCTTGGCTTGACACAGTTCAAATAAACCACCTCATTACAAATAATACATGATTTAGCATAGATCTTAGATCCTACAGGTTAGATCTGCATTTAAGCTTGTAAAGGAGTGGCTTTTGCGCTCCCACTTTGTAATGGCATTGATGTACTTAGCATTCCCATTGACCTATTTGTGGTTATTTGTTGGACATTAATAAAATTATCTTATCTTGGCTGTTATAATCTTGTGATCAAAACCTAAGTATTACAGTAATGTTAGGAATTAATTAGATGTTGTTATATCAATCTCAACTACCACCTTCTAAAGGATCTTACATCATCTCTTACCTCATTCTCAACTTCTTCCCACAATTACACCATCTAGGTACTTAGTCTAAGATATAATGGAAACCCTTGATCTTGTTTCAAGATCAATAACCAAGATATCTTCAATGTATCTATAAATAGCATCTCATTTATGTCTACAGACTCTACACGTGTAAAGTTGCTTCTGAATCATCTTTGGATTTTATTGTCTGCCTATTAGTCCCATAAGATACTACCACATCAAAGAGCTAGAAAACAGTTTATTGTTTTTAATTTTTAGTTGGTTGCACTCAGGGCTGAATCACATATAAGGTGGCACTCAGGGCTGAATCACTGATAAGGTGGCCTATTTTCCAGCTGTAGATTTCTCATCATCCATAAGTTGCAATGATCAGTACACTACTGCTAAAACAAATGCTACCATTGTCAGAATCAGTAGCTTTCATATAGACTTGAATGCATTAATTGTCAATTGGGTCTAGCTAAAGTGGTTGAGAGGAGGAATTGTTATCCTCCCCACCTGGGTTCAAATCTCACTAGTGACATATTTGCTCTTTGAGCCAAATGTGGTTGAGGGTCTTTGTGAGTCATGAGGAATATCTCACCCTTGCCTATGGGCTGGAGGTTGGAGTGCATCATTACATGTTAAAAAAAAGACTTGACTACATTCAAGCACAGTAACTAGAAAAACAATGTCTGAGGACATCATTTCTCCAAACATACATTTAATAGAGGCATCCAAGTACAGTATATAAATAGAACAATAACTGAAGACACCATTTCTCCCAACAAACATCTGATAAAGGCTATATCAATTTCAATTTTCAATGCAAAATATTTCTTTACTCAATGTTTTGCAAATTGCTGGCATTAGGTGTGCCATCCAAATCAGTGGTAACAATATTAATCACTTACAGTCTGCAAATCAAGGACATGCAGATCATTGAAACATGTAGAATGAGAACCGCCACCAAAGACCAGAAGATATCGATCTAGGTGAACAGCAGCAGTGTGATCAGACCTCGGTGCTGGAGGCATGCCCCTGTAGAAAAGTATTAAAGAGCATTAGAGAATGTTCTCCCTCAAAACCTGCTTCCCAAAGGATACAAAAACATCCCAAAAAATAGCACACATATCAAGATGTCATCTACAGGTCATTAGCTAAGACAGTGCATCAAGAACTAGAATGTCTAGAAAAGCCTTGCTTACACAGCTTCAATGGCATCCCATGTCATCATTTCCAAATCAAGAATATGGAGATCATTTAGAAGATGCCTCTTTGAGTCCTCTCCACCAAACATAACCAAAGTAGACCCAACAAGATTCACCGATTGCCCTCCACGTGCCAACTGAACAGATCAATAAATAAAACACACTGTCAGCACTGATATTGCAAGACTATCTCCCAATATGCTTGAAATCATGCAACAAACAAAAAAAGTAAATAATCACAGAAAACATACTGGTGGTTTTCCATATGACTTCAATATAGACCATGTATGTATCTCTGTATCAAACGCCCTAACTGAAGAAAAAGTAATATTAAGCACAACATTAGGAATACTCCGGTTGAACTAAACATCATATAGAAATGACAATAAAACAACAGGTTCATAAAAAATAGGAACTTAAACGATCTGTCAAAAAATATAACATATCAAAGGCTATAAATACAACTGAAAATTAAAAGCTAAATAGTTTATTTCCATTAAAATCAAATAACAAATTAACAAATCACATAAGTGGATCAAAGCCCCCCCATGTCCTTCAATTTTAAAATGCCCAAAGGAATTGGATCCATTGTTGAGGAGCAAGGAGCTTTCACCAATGAATAAGGTTCAATTCCCATGAGGGTTGTTCCAAGAGCCATGGGGCACATTGAGGTAGTGGTCAAACATGTGGTTGCAGCCAAAGAGATTATATTTAATGATATTGTGACCCATATAAGTGGATGAAAGCCCACCCCCATGTCCTTCAAATTTTTAGCCCCAAGGGTTAGCTCAAGTGGTCATGAGTCAAAGATGAGATATCTCCCACAAGTCAGGAAGGTCACAGGTTTGACTCTCTTGAACCCCTCAGGGTAGGTGCTTAGAAGTTTAGAACTTAAGCACCGCCGCACCAGTGGTTTACCCTGTTACCACCTGTCAATAGCAGTGAAGTCTCCAGGGGTTTCGAAATTCCCATCCATGATTCATATGGAAAAAAAAATTAACGAAGGACTGAAGTACTAGTGTAGAAAAAGGGAAACTACAAATTACACAATCCAGCAGGCCAAGCCTTATCAGAGAAGCAAAACTGTGCCAAGTTCTCACTTAATTATCTATTTAAAGAAAACTACAAACAGACCACCTGTCACAGTATCAGAAGAATCTTTGGTGTGCCCACCCAGAGCAAGAAGTTTGGTGCCCCATCGTACCTGCATAGTTTAATTGTTCAGTATATCTTATTGGACTCAAAACTATAGTAAGCATACATAATAAGAGAGACATCTCTTCAAAAATTGATTCAAAATATCAATGCCAAGATAAATTCCGTATAGAAACACATATCCATCTTCTGGAAGACTCACTAACCAGACTATGCCCAGCACAAGGAGGTAAAATTGCTTGAGAAGCAGCTTCAGCTGAAGATGGAGAGCCAAGATCCATCCTTGGTTCAATCTTAGACCACCTCAGAGTCTTTAGATCAAGCACCTGCACTGAAAAAAGCATCCATTAACCCACAGAAAAAAGGAAAAGTTACAAACTTTCAAAAGCTACACAGCAAACATACAATTTGGAAATATTCCTGGTGCATAAATCCCTCGAAAGAAAAGGACATAATCCCATGCCCTTCAGAATTGAAAAACCAACCTGAATATCATTTAGATAGCGTCCATTATAGTTACCACCAATAACATACATTTTTCCCTGCACCACTTCTGCTGCATGCTGCACAAAAGCCAACACAGGTGTCTCAGATAAGGGTTTGAACTTGAATCAAGACTATATATTTGTCAATTTAAATTTTCCACATAACCATATGATGCATCATTAAATGAAGGACTTTAATACTAATAAATCGCAAATGATGGCATATGTATGTGAAAAGAATAACACATCTCTTAAAATCACCACCACCACCCCTCCCCACCAAACCTCTCTCTCTCTTTCTTTATATATATATATATATATATATATACAGAGAGAGAGGGAGAGAGAGGCCCACGGGCATACGAGAGAGAGATACACACATACACCATCTGTATGTGCACACTGCATTCATCCCTTACAAGCATGCCTATGGTGCCTGGGAGAAAGAAAAAATGAAATCAAATTATTCTGTTGTCCACAAATGACCAAATATAGGCCGATGGGACAAGACAGTACAACAAGTCAAAATGGCAATGTGAGAGTGAAGAAGGAAGCTCTTAGACTTGGGCACAAAAAAAAAATATAATTAAAAAAGTACAAAGGAGTAAACATAAGAGGTACAACCTATAAAAGAATTAGGAATAGGAAGTAAGCCAAAAATTCTTTGAGAAAATACAGATGGAATGGCAACAGATCTACTTAATGCTAGCCATGGAGTGCCCCTTAAGATTAAAATGAAAATAAAACATGAAGCCAAAGCAAAAGCTCAAAAGTATCATCCTTGGTCCAACCTCGTAGCGAACCGTTGGGGGGCGAGAAGATAATGGCGGTGCCACCCACTGGTCATAAGCTCGGACTGATAGTAGACCTTCCAATACGATATCCTTATCTTCTGCCTCCACGGAACCTCCATTTTCTTTGGGAACACCATTAGGAGCTGAAAAGGAACTTTTTTCATGTGCAGCTGATGCTATCAATGGACTCTGCAACCAAAGTATTAAATGCACACCATATTATATAAATATTATCACTTTCAGTTTCAGTACAGCAACAAATTCAAAATATGCTGAAAAAATTATGTGCATTCTACAGCTAGGTGATGGCAAGTTTTCAGTCAATAATTATCTAATTGATCTCAAAACACAGCACAATTCAACCTCACCAGGTACCAAGAAACCCCAAACAAACATGGAGAAATAAAAAGATTGCCTCTACTTCATCTTGCCTTTGTAAAGAATTCAAGATTTAATCATTTTGGGGAGTAAACATGCACCAGAATATTTTCTCACAATCTGTTTTTCCAACTTCAATACCTTTTTTTGTAAAAGATATTCTTATATATACAGAAAATATATTTACATTAGCAGAAAGAAAATAGAAAGGAAAGGTGTATACAATGAATTTTATATCCTCTTCCTTGATACAACTAAAACAGCTATGAATTCAGAATAAGTGACATAACCTCAATCAATAATAACCCTTTTGCCAGCAGCTGCATACATACCTCCTCTATCCATAACTGACAAAATACAGCCAAAGAACTGACCCCATTTTCAAACACATATTTGTTGGAGAGTTTCCAAAGATCAAACAATGTTGAAACCAATGTTTTAAAACTCGGACTCGGACTCGGACTCAAAATCGGCTGAGGGTCAACTCGGACTCAGACTTGGACTCAACCATGATGGACCGGTTTGAATTTAATGACTCGGCTTACTATAAAATACATAAAATATTTAATATGTATTTTTGTATTTTTTTAAGTTTGTCAATGTTTGTCAATGTTTGCCGATGTGCTACCGAGATATCCCGAAACGATGTTTCTTGGACCCTGCCGATTTTTTCACCACGCCGATCTTTACAACATTGATAACACATGAAGAAATATATGGATGAAATTCAAATCTGGAAATTAGTAATTACACAAGTTTTGGACAGCTGAAAACTTCATCTATATACTCAAGATGAAGTACATGTACATACCAAAGCCTTCTCTCAAGGCTAGTACAAATTCACTAGCTCTCCAAAACCCTAACTAAGCCAAATATGAAAACCCTAGCTCAACCAAAGAGCTTCAATATGCAAGAATCACTCCAACACATTCTCCAAGGCAAGACAATCCTCTCTTCTCCAACAAAAGTACCCTAGGGTTTTATCACAAAACCCTAATGTTCAATCTTCAAGGGATAAACCCTAATCTTAGACCTCCAAGATGACCAAGAAACCTTAGCAACTCCAAGAGAGAGAGATCAAGTACAAGAGAAGACCAAGAGATAGAGAGAGGGCTAGTGTGCACTCCTCTCTTGGTAGCATCTAAGCTCAAGAGTGAATACAAGTGAGTGAATGAATGAATTATGAGAAAAACTCTCTCCTTCCTCTATTTATATGAAAGGTGAGGGAGGCCAACAATACAATGGGGGCCTTAGCCCTTATAAACAACCTACAATAAGCACTTGTAAGCCAACACAAGTAAGACACTACACTCCAAGTAAGTGAACGAATGAATGATGAGAAAAACTCTCTCCTTCCTCTATTTATATGAAAGTTGAGGGAGGCCAACAATACAATGGGGGCCTTAGCCCTTATAAACAACCTACAATAAGCACTTGTAAGCCAACACAAGTAAGACACTACACTCCAAAGTACATGTGTCATGCTTCAACGCGATGTACACAATAAGGGCTCCAAGATTATGTAACTACACAAGGTAGGTCCACATGTCTTTGTCACAAGCCTCCACGGACTCCATCGATCCTCCTAAGCCATGTACTCCATTGGGTCAGCTACCCCTTGCAAGAACATTGTTGTAGCTCCAGCATCCTTGAGCCAACTCCAAGCCTCTAAACAAGAACCCAAGCAACCCCATGCCATCTATGACATGAACCCCTTCTCTAGGATGCACAACACTCCTCCCAAGTAGGGCATTCTCCAACCAATGAAGTCTACATGTGGCCATCATGGAGCGAATCCACCAAACTGTCAAGAGAACTCCAATGCCTAAGAGAAGAATACCCAACCAACACCTACCTAAGGTCAAGCAATTATTGAGCAAGCTATCTCAACTGTGCAAATCCATCATGGACCATCTCCAATGCTCCAATCCATCTCAAACCATCCAAAGTCTGAACATACACAATATACCCCATATCTCATGAAGCAACTCAAAGATGGTGCAAAGACTTTCAAAGTAACCCAAAATACTAACACACTGATTGTAAGCTCTAGTCCCATTGACCTATTCCGTGGTCTTTGGTGAACATTAAAAAATTATGTTATGTTATCTTAGCCACACAAGTCTCCTTGGCTATGATCTACTCAGTATGTGTTAGTCTTTTGGCCTCACTCAATGCTCTGCATCCATGGTTCCTTGCTTCATCCTTCACCATATAGCTCTAATACCATGTAAAATTTTACCCATAATCACAGACTGTAATAAGCACATGAAAGAGGATGGCACAATAAAGTATCTACCCTAGCAATGACGGTGCATTAGAGACATTCATAGCTAAAGGCACAAGGCTCTATAGATAAGACATCAGAGACATGACTACCTTACTTGACACAACTCTACATAATAATTATCTACGTCAATAATTTTCATTAGGTATATTATATTGTTATGATCCAGATTGACATTAAAATCATCCCTTGGTGTAATCTATCTTAACTGTAAAGGGGTATGTCAACCAATGTTATTGGAACCCAACCGGTTTTGACAAAATCGGCTGGTTGGACCGACTTGCAGCGTTTTTCAGGTCAAATCAAGCACTCAAACCGCTTTTGGCCGAGTCTGTACGGAACCGACCGGTTTCGATACAAAACCGGTCGATTTCAGTACAGAACCAGCAGATTTCGGTACAGAACCGGTCGGTTCCATACAATAATGCTTGGGGGCCCCAAAAACAACAATTTGCAAAAAAATTTATTAAAATAAAAAAAGAAGGGACCACATGTGACATGTTAATTTAACCCACAGCCCCTTCTAACTTTATAAAAGGAGGTTCCCACCCTCCATATCAATCACATGTCATATAAAAGGAGGTTACTAGTTGCTGAACAAGACCCCTGGATCAAGCACCATAGTCTTGGAGGACATTGATCCCTCATCAAATTGGGTTGTGGAGAGTCAGCCAGCAGCATTTAACAATGAAGACCTATCTTGGATGGACTCGGACCCACTTCCACAGCAGGAGGAAGTAGACATTGATGTTGCAGTTGGACAAGTGCCTTCAGGCCCAAGGGAGTCCAGCCATGCTCATGTTGAGGATGTAGATGATGACTCTGAGTCTGAGCATGAGGACTTTTTTGCTCAACCGGTTTTTGGATCCAGTTTGTTTCCCGGTTTTTGTCCAGTTCCGGTCCGGTTCCCATTCCTGGGGTTGGCCGGTTCAACCACCGGTCTGATTCTGATAACATTCATGTCAACTATTATAAATGTGCCCCCTACAATTTGTACAATTTATCATCATGTTTATTCAATGCATTTGTCTTTTGACCAAATGATCTATATAGCTTTGGGACTTATTGTATGTATATCCTAATGGATTACTATAACTACAGTGGCATTCACCCTTTCAAGGCAGAAACTGATTAGCAATTGATTCAACAGCATAAAGCACAAGTAAATGAGTTCTTGAATTTCAATAAACACATCAAAAGCAATTCACATTACTTTGAGCTTAGTAAAGTATTAAAGCTACAACTGTTTTCAATGTTTGGTCTAAAACAGGATGAAATGAAAAATGGCCTGCCACTCAGACGGCTACCAACTTTCAAAGGTTTGTTTTTGGTTTGAGGTTGGGCCCCCATACTGGGTTTCAAAAGAAACAAAATTTTAATAAAAAACAAATTCACTCTTCTGCCATAACTCAAATGAATGAAATCATAATAGATATGACCAATAATGAGGCATAAAGGCATGCAACTTGAAAGGGAGACACAGCTACAAGGCATGCTTGAACAGGGTTTCCTGGGCCCTGGCATTATGAATCTATATCCTATCTCCATTACAATTTAAAACAACATGATTTAGTGCTGCAGAACTGGGACAGGAGTCGGAAATGACTCAGTGGGGATCCCAGAAATGACTCAGTGGGGATCCCAAATCATTGACTTGGAAAATCAACAAAAATTTGGTAAAATCAGTGAATATCAAAAAATGCACAAAATTAGATTTTTTTCAAATAATTCAGATATCTTTGCCATGGATTAAACACCACTTTTCCCCTCTATTGGAGAACTGAAGCAAAGTTCTCACACATGGAAATTCAAATGAATCTGCAAGCAAATATGGGCAGAATGAGGCCCAAAAATCACTTTGAAACAGATTTTTGTGCCACCATTGCACGCCCCCCCCAGCATTTGTTTTAATCAGGAAAAGAACAGTAGATTTGTGGTTTAATGGAACAAATCGTACGTCTGCCAATAGTTTCTGAAATGGCCAATTGTTTCAGGCTGGGTACTCGTTTTGGCTTGGACTCACCAATCAAGTCCTACAATACTGATATGATTACATTTCATTGAGTCAGATGTTTACAAAAGGGAGCAATGCCGAAAAGCCCACTCAGAGTTGATGACACTTACTTCAGTTTCTACCACAGGATCAGGAAACCTAGAGTACCATGCAGGATCTTCCTCCTGCAATCAAGGACAAAACAGATCCACTTTATGTAATTCTACACAAGATCCAAATATTACACAATCTCTCAGACTAACATGCAATTCCCTGCTAATTAGAAACAGTTCCACAGAGAAGATAAGAAAGCAACCAGACACATTAGAAAAGTAGTATCAATATCACCTCCAAGATTTTGACAAATAGCCTCATTGCCTCTGTAGAAGCCAGATTACCGAGGCCATTCCAGCTGCAAAAAATAACAGCCCATTGCTCTTTTCATTAAACAGTGAAATAAAGGACACAAGCCTTTGAGTTAGAAAAATCATTTCCATTACTTCACTCATAATTAACACTCCTCCTAAATCCTATATAATGACATACATATTATACAAAAAGGAGAGTGTGATCATACTTAACCCCAGAATAACCTCCTGTGTATATGAGCGATTTATGAGCACTAGACTAACAAAATCAGGCTTACCCACTCAACAGTGAATATTTGAAAGTGCTGAACCCTTTGTAGATAGCTACTAAAAAAGGGTAATGCAGGATGAAACAAATAAACGATTGTGTGCTTAGCTAGATTTTTTTTACTTATTGACCTACTTACATAACACATCTTCCTGGGATGAATTTTGTTAACAGGTGCACTAAGCAAATTAATTTTTTTTTCCACATGACCAGTTTAAATTTAAGATCGGTTCATGTGTTTCACCACCTCGTATAAATTTGACCAGTTTAAAAATAAGATTGGTTCTTTCTTGTACATGACCCTTAATATCTGAAAGTGATGAACACAATGGCTACTTTTAGCCACATGTCCAGACAAGCCAGGTCAAACCTTAGCATATGGGAGTTACTTTCAAGCAGGTTTTTAGATTGTCTGTGTGTTTTTATATTTGGGGCTCTGTGTAACGGATTCTAAAATTAGTTTAGAGTTTTCAATTTGATATACCAAGACATATAAATATTGAATGTATAAAATAATGAATGATGTTCTACAATGAAGAATATGTTGAAATTTTATATATCTTTCATCTCTTTCAACTTTAGCAAAAATTAAAACAAAAATTCACTGTGTTAGGGTTTGAAGCAGAAAATTAGCAACTGTAGATATACACAATAAAACTACTGCAGAAATAAAGTTATAACCAGTAGGACAGCAGCAGTAAATAAAGTAGGGTAATTAACAATAATTAAACTTAAACTGAAAGACAATAGCAGTAAGAGATCTAACTAATCAACATAAAAGAAATAGATCTGAGTTGGAACCTTCCTTATACTCAGAATTTAACTTTCAGATCAAACTTTGCCTCTCAGAGGCAAGTCAACAAATGGAACAAAAACTGACCCTTACCTGAGGGTATGTCAAACCTGAGAGAGAGAGATAGAGTGCTGTAGGAGAGGGTTAGACAGTTACAGTAGAAGCTCACTGAGAGTCCAAGATCAGCCCCAAGACAGTCAACAGGTACCCAACAGTAAGTGGCAATCACAAAACCCTTACAACAGTGTATGGACACCTCACAGCAGACCTAACTAGCAGCAGCAGTCTTCAAACCCTCACGGCAGTGAACAGACATCTCACAACTTGGCAGCGGCAGCCCTAAACAAGCCTAAACAGGCCTCAACATGGTAACGGCAGCCTTCAACAGGCCTCAACATGGCTCAACAGATAGTGGCAGCCTTTAAACAGTCCTTGGCAGACCGTGGCAGCCCTAAACAAGCAGCGGCCTACTCATGACAAGCTGCAGTAGTCTCAAAACAGACCTTGGCCCCCTCTAAATTAGTCAAACAGTGAACAGCAACCTCCACACAGGCCTCAACCCCCTCAAGACATTCAACATAGGCAGCGGGCAGCCCTAAGATGACAAATGAAACCCTCAAAACAGTTCACAAAGGCAGTGGGCAGCCCTAAGACAGTCCACACAAGCAGCGGCCTCCTCTAACAGTCCAAAAACAATCCACGGCTTGCACGTGTGAGGGAGAGGTGGAGAGATCAACCTTCAAGCAGAACAGCCATGAATAGTAGAGCAGAAAACAAGAGAGCGCCCAAGCATAGAGAGGGTAGAAACCCTAGATATCACCCACACAAGGCTGCTGAAAACCCTAGACAGTCACATAAAAAATCAGAGCTGAGTTATGTCTTCAAGATGAACTCATAATGAAGGCTTAGACTCAATTTATAACCTTTTAACGACTTCTAGAAGGATCTTCCTTTTATTTCTTCATTATCTTTAGGGTTACTTTAACTAGGTCAAAACATCCTATCTTTTAGGAAGGTATCCCACATAAAAAATATAATTTAATGTTAGGACGTCTTAAGGTGAGGGTTACACATAAGATAAAACAAAGGGTAAGTTACCACACTCAAGAGAGGCGCTAGCACATAGGACCAACAAGGAAGGGGTAAACACAAGACCAAACCAAACACAAGGCTAACCATAAGTCAAGGAGGGGTAACCACAAGACCAAAGGTGTAACAACAAGGTGGGAAGACAGCCCTTTTACCCACAAGACCAAAAACAACAAGGTGGGAAGACAACCCTTCTAACCACAAGACCAAGGGTGTAACAACAAGGTGGGAAGACAACCCATTTACCCACAACACCCAAAACAATAAGGTGGGAAGACAACCCTTCTAACCACAAGACCAGGGGTGTAACAACAAGGTGGGAAGACAACCCATTTATCTCTCTCTCAAATGTACGAGTGTTCCATACAATATCTAGAAGTTCATCATCACCATATAAAGAAGGTCCACACTGGACGATGTGATCCTCTAGTCCTCCTTACTACTCCTGAGGTCAAATGCTAGTGACTCCAGCAAGGGGTGGCCAGTCCCTTGAGGAGAGAACCTAGCTCAACCATCTTGAAGACCTATGAGAGGAGGGCATCACACATCATCATCTTGGTTAACTGACCAAGATCCACCTGGTTAACTGACCAAGTATACACCTGCAGGACCTGCTTGGTCCCAGACCAAGAATCTGCCTGGTCCCAGACCAGGATGTCTCTATCTCAACCTGCAAGATCTGCTTGGTCTTCATGACCAAGAAACTATCTGGTCCCTGACCATAATGCCCTAGAGACAGATAGGAGCCATAGCCACATGCTAGGGACTTTGCCACAGCTCCAACCTGCTTGGTCCCAGACCAAGAACCCCAGTAGACTGCTGGGGGGCCTAGATACCTGCTAGGGACTTACACTGCCTGGTTAACTGACCAAGAACCCTAGTTAACTGTCTAGGGTGCCATCCACCCAAAGAATGGCTCTCGCAACTTCATTATCTTTAACAGAATGACCTTGTATTTATAGGCCTTTGTAACAAACATAAAATATATAAATATTAAATAATAATAATAATAATAAATAATAATTATCCAAGGGACATAATCCTTGTGAACAGTCATCAAAGGTGCCCTTTAGGATTATATATATACGGGCCCTCCCATTGTATTGTAATCATATCATTCATCATTCACATTTTAATATAAATTTATTGTCCTTTATGGATTACTGTTACCTAGTCTATTTAAGGTGGTTATTTACTATATGAACATGAAGAGATTATATTAATTAAAGATATTACCAAATTTATATCATATAAGAAGTTATACCAAGGTTATATTATATTATAGTTAAAGGATTACTTAAGATTGTAAAGCCCAAGGAAGTAAAAAGGAGGTTAAAATGGGATTTAATAAAAAGGAAGGAAGGTTTTCTTATGAAGGTCTTGTTATCACATCCATATTAGTCGGGCTACCATGATTGCAGAGCAGTTCATTGTATATTTTTGAGCCATCCCTTTACATAGTTTTGATGAGATCAGCCTATAATGAGCAGTATTATTTTGATCACTCACATATCAAAGCAACCCCAAATCAGACATCCAGTGAACCTTATGCCAAGACTGAGCCTCATGACCTCAGATTTGATGACCGAGGTGACCTTTTAGCCCATACAGAGCGGTGCAGTGCCCAGAGCTTCGGCAGTAGTGATTTCAGTGGTTACGGATGGTTTAGGTAGCAGGTACAAGTATATGACCCAGCAGGTATATGATGTGCATTGGTTTTGATTATATTGCTCTTTTGGTCATTTTAGTAGCTGGACTTGGTATGTAGTGGTCATGATCTAGCAATATTTATATATATGGGCATGGTTGTTATTGATTATATAAATGATCTTATTACTCAGAATTAGAAGCTCTTGTTTTATACTCGTTGGTTTTACCCTCTTAGGAGTGTGGACATGATCATAACCACCTTTATGGCTTGCTAGCTTAAGCATCACCTTCACTCTCCTCATCCATTCGTTACCTTCTCCCCTTGTTTTTTTACCCTGACTTACACCTTAGCCTGTGATATGGAGGACCTCCCCACTTTTGCCTCTGTGTTGGATAGCATCCCTGTTAGTTTGTGTCTCAGCTCTAAGTTGGCAACAGAACTTACCTTTGGTGAGTTGGATTTGATACCTTGATCACTCTAGTCGGTTGCCCCGATGTTTGGTCTTGATTGTGGAAAGTCCCCGCAGTTGCTTGAGTTGTGTTGGCTAAAACCTGAAGCAAATTGTACTACCATCATTACATATGGAAATTATTGTTATATCTCTTGTGAAATCCCATTGGAAACACTTTGAAACGGTGCTTCTTAGCACAATGAAAAAGGGCTATGAAATTAAATGGAAACTAAAATGAAAAGCACCCTGGATGAAAGCTTGAGTAGTTGTGCTTCTAAGCACATGCAAAATCCCCAAAAGGGTCATAAAGGCCTAAAAAGCAGTGGTTAAATATATGCCAAATCTAAAGACTGTTGACCAGGAAAATTAAATGTAATGATTAAAGTCCTCATAGAGCCTACGGGTTGTGATGTGAGATGGAGCAAGAGACAGCTAATTCTAAGTGTCCCCTAGAACCTCAAGTTACGGTTAGCCAGGCACCCAGTCCATGGAGGTTCTAGAAAAGATCCTCACGAAGCTGATGCAGCTTGGATGTGAGTTGTAGACATTTGCCAAGGTTGAATAAGCACCTCTCTGAACAACTTATTCCATTTGTGAGACATTGCCATTCCCTGTGTGCTTATTATCTGACATATGCTTAAGTGTGTATTCCCCTTCCCTTATACATAGTATCACAGTGTTGAGTCAATCAAATCATCCCTTTTATCCTAGCCTTGCATTCTTCACCTTCACCCTTTGTTATCAAAATGTTCATGTCTACAGAATGAGTATATCCTTGAGGTTCTATTTTGAGTAAGTGATTGTTTAAACTTTTATTTCTTATAATTATTTATTAATTGCCAGTGAAATGATGCTTAATGCTTTTAGTCTTGCTACTAGAATTGATTAAAAGAGCATGCCTTAACCATTCGCACTTGCAACAACAGGCTCTTCTGGCCTGGGTCATATTTTGATCAATTTTGACCTGGTCAAACCTAGTTTGACCAAGTCAACCTTGGGATCTGTGATGAGTTGGACCGGTGATGCTATATGATGATGATTTATGGTCCTTTGATACACCTTTGATGACTCCATACAGTGGACACAGGTTTCAGATGATGGTTGATGCACTTTTTATTGGTTATTATTATGTTCAAACCATTTATTTTTATTGTCTAGGTATGGCTGAGGCTGCAGATGATCTTACAGGTTGCCACAGGGTGTATGGGTACTCGTCTCTAGTAGATTTGGACCTTCTGAGTCCATTGGGACACTTAGTTATCAGTTGCAGGCACTCCCAATGATGATATGGTCATTTTTCCACATTTTGTCAGTTTTGCCATGCAGAAATGGCTTGTCTAGCAGTAGCATTGAGTCAACACGTTCTCCTAGGGAGCTACAGAGGGGATGGGGGGTCCAGCCACTTGTTATTACCATATTACCCCATCTCTAGACATGTTGGTACAATCAGATTTTGTGCCCAGGCACCAGGCAATGAGCTACGGGCAATTTGATGGTTTTTCAGGTGGAATAAAAATGGGATAAAAAGGTCATTAAGGAAATCGATTTGGGCTATTGAGGCAAGGTTTTGGCATGAGGTTTGTTCAAAGGTCACCTGTGATGTATCCCACTCCTAGATCAACTTGCAGCATTCGGTGGGGTCCAAACACTCTCCGGGTTGTGATTTGATGTATTTTTCTCCCATTGAGGGGGCCACGATTTGATCATTTGGTCACTTGGACATGTTATTTGGTCATATCTTATGTTATTGTGCCATGGGGTGATGCTAGTGAAGGATAATAAAACCTCCTAGCCCCACCATGTGTTTTATGTGGTACACACTTGCTTTAGTCATCTTTTATGTGGTGCGCACCCCCCTAGGGCCTCTTTTAGTGAGTGTGCACCCCCTCTAGTGAGTTGATCCATGTTATATTGTACCGGCTCATCATAGTCGTTGATTACATTGTATTTATCTTTTGATCTCAACCACTCGTTCATAAAGTGGTTAGGGTTTTGGTCTCTCTCCTCCTATTTAAGGAAGACGCACCCCAATTGTAAAGGCACCTTTGGGCTTTGGAACTCTTGGAATAAAATACTATTTTTGCAGACCTTCTTCTTTGGCTTTGATGGGTTATCTTGCAAGTTGAATATAAAATCTTTTCTCTGTGTTATCATTGTGGATCTCGCTTGTCAAAACGTTTTCTCTGCATGGAGACCGTGTGGTTGAAGAGGAGGACGATTTGAGAGGACGCTATTATGGGGAAACCCCATATCTTACCTTTGGATCTTCTTTTGTCTCAGGGAGTATCATTATTGTATCTTTGTGACATAGTTGATGCTTTTTGTTTCATCTTTTCATCCTTATAGTGTCATACTTTATGCTTGGTTGAGCATTTGCCTTTCCATAAGCCTCCTCAACCAAGCCCTAACTCCATATGTCCACTTACTTTTCCTAGATCTAGATCCATTCACTCTTGATCTTCTCCTTTTCTATTTCACATTTCCCTAGGACGTCTTGAGTAGGTTCGCTAGCCTTCATTGGTTAGCTAGGGTCTCCCCCTTGGTCTTGCTTGGGCTAGACCTAAAGTGAAGAGTGCCTCGGTTAACGTGACAACCATTTGCCTTGGGAACCGTGGCATCTCTTGGATCACCTCTTTAGTCGTCCAATGCCTCTACCATCGTGGATAGGATAACCTTTTGGGACAACTACAAGTTGTGTGATAACAGGTCTTTCAACTCATTGTTTCGAAATAATGAAATTTAAAGAGATTCAAGAAAAAGATATTTGCATCTATCTTTGTCCGAACGAGACTAAAAACTACATAACCATTGAATTAGCAAATCAAATATTAATTCCAAAGTCAACTACAATTAAAAAACACAAAGCTCTTGGTGATGTATATGATGTTAAGGACTTACAATTATCAATTAATCAGTATAAGTACACATCTCAATTCAACCTTACAACTATGTATAAAAAGATGTGGACATAATTTTGGGGTCACCTTGGATGGAATCATTGGGAACCTTCACCCTAAACATAAGAAGAAGAAAATAACACTACAAGATTTATCAATTGAATCATGCACAAGAATTTCCTCATCACAAAATACAGACAAGGAATCACCATATGAAAGCTATGAAGATTTAGAAGAGGAAGTAAAGCATTTAAACAAACTCCTTATTGACAAAGATAAATAAATTGTGCAAACCCAAAAGAAATTGGAATGCCAAGATTTAGACTTCTACCAACTTCAACAACAAATAAAAGAGCTACAACATTAGAATAACGTCGTTAAAAACGATCACAAGCTAGAGATTGCAAATATCAATAAAACGGTATCGAACAATAATGATGAGATATTTCGGTTGAGAAGCCATAATAAAATTCTACTAACAAAAATCAAGAAATTAAAGAATAAGAAGCAAGATGATTGGAAGTTGGAACAAACTAATCAAGATATCGAGAAGTTATTAGAAAAGGATGAAGAGATTTATCACCTTAATAATCATAATCAAGATTTGATGGAAGAGATTAAGAAGATAAACAATGTCAAGAAGTAGCAACAAGAAACGTTGAAGAAGCTCTCTAGTAAAGAGTCAATTATAGACAACGAATCAAAGACACAACCAGTGGAAATAACACAAATTTCAAGTAAAAAAATCCAAACTTCGGAGAAAGGGACAAATAAAGATCCATTTGAATTATTTTTAGTCCATAAATTACCAAAAGCAACAAAAGTCGAAGTTCTCAAAAACAAGAGAAAAGATAAAAAGATTCCTTATCGACATCCTAATCACAAAAGTCAATACTTCAATCAATCAATGTATCAACATCATTCTAAACATAAACAAATGATGTACATTCCGAAGAAAAGTAGATGTCATTTCGGGAATCACAATACAACAGTTTCTTTCCAAGAGCCCTATACATGCATAGTTCCACGAAAGATTGAATTAGGGAGGGCAGACCCTTTTACCATTCACCAATTTTGTTCAACACTTAGATGAACATATCGTCATGTGTCGTCAAGTGTTGCAATTACAAACACATAAGATTATGATAAGACATTACGAGCTAGAACAATGGAAAAGTCTTCCAAATTATGCTTTGAGGACAAAGCATTCTTAAGGGGAAGGCAATGTAACAAACATAAAATATATAAATATTAAATAATAATAATAATAATAAATAATAATTATCCAAGGGACATAACCCTTGTGAATAGTCATCAGAGGTGCCATTTACGATTGTATATATATGGGCCTTCCCATTGTATTGTAATCGTATCATTCATCATTCATTTTACTATATATTTATTGTCCTCTATGGATTATTGTTACCTAGCCTATTTAAGGTGATTATTTACTATATGAACAAGAATTGTTCATCACAGCCTTGTAGTGACCATTCATGTAAAGCTATGTCTTTATGAGTGCACCTTTTAATAGTACATTAAAGTCGTAAGTCATATATATATATATATATAACAATGTTAATTTATATATAACAGCCTGTTTAGAAATAAGTCACTTACACGGTACCAGTACCAATGCACCTTCAGATGTGCCCCAAGGAGAGAGGGTCATTTTTTGGCTAGGAGGGGTGTTATCCAGCATTTTCTGAGCGGGGGTTATGGCTAGACCCTTTGGTTCTTCTCCTAGGTGTACTATGGCTTAGTGGCATTGTTGACTACCTCATGAAAGGGCTCGAAGCCCTGAGGTTGGTGTCCGGGGCTCCTAGGGGTGGGTCACTGGGTCACATGACCCCTCACCTGTTTCATCACTCCGGTGACATTTCTCTCGGCACTGAGGATTTTGTCTCTCTTCCAGGTCACCACAGATACCCTCCTGGTCCCTCTGCATCACAATGCCCTCTCTCCTTGGGCTTCTTCTCATGATGACGTCATCTCTTGTACCAGGCCGTACTGCATGATATGGGGGGGGGGGGGGGGCGTTGAGGGATTTTCATTACTGTTGGGGTTAGATGGGGCATGACGTCTCCCCCCTGCTTACTCCAACCTTCAGTTTGGAGTATTTTGCTCATTTTCAATCATTTTAGTCACTTTTGGGTGAACTCTGGGGAAAATGCCCCAAGTTGCCCACAGATTTGATTATTTTATATTATTTTATGATTTAATTTTAAGTTGACATGTTTTAATTTTAAATTGACATTTTAAAGCATGTAATCTTGGTTAATTTGTAAAAAGTGTGTGAGATCATATAAATACAATCTCCTCACTTCATTTTTACAGACAACTTATGGGATAAAACTTTGATGTTACTTTTTTACCCTAGAAGGGCCTTTTTGGAGTAATGCACACCTCTTGGAGGAAGATCTTTTTGTCTCTTGGATGAAAGTTGGATGCATTCTTTGTCTTGCTAATGCTATGTGGATGCTAGAATAGTTGGAATAACTCATGCTCAAGTAAGTATTTTTTATCTTGAAGGTTTGCTTGGTGAATGGTAGGTAAATCTTGCATCTTGAATGATTGGATGGTAGCCCTAGGGCTACATTCTTTTTTAATAGGGTCATTTATCTACTTTTCTATCCCTTAGCATAGTGGAAACGCTCCCATGTGGAAGTTTTTGCAAAGTATATCCTTGGAGCTCCAACTTTGCCCTAGTTTAGGCTTTTGAAACCAACCCTAGAGGTTGTTTCAAGAAGCCCTAACCTAGTGACAAGGAGAATTTACCTCCAAGAGAAAGGTTGGTTACCTTCCTCTAAGACTAGGGTTTGGGGTAATATCCATCAAAACCCTAAGTTGCCATATCTTTTACACCTAAAAACCCTAGTTTGTAAATTTGTAAATATTATGCCAGGTTAAATTTTGTATTTTATTGTTACTTTAGGTCTGATTTTATGTTTATTGTACAAAAATTTCAAAATTAAAACCTAACCTAAACCCTAGTTGCAGCTACCTCTTGGCCCTAGCGGCGTCTTCCTTTCCTCTCCTTAGGGTTTGTTCCCTCTCCTATTGAGCTCGCCCTCCCTCCTTATCTCTCCTAGGACCTTTGCTCTTCCCTTTTTCCTCCTCGCCCCCCTTTCTTTTTCCCTTCCTCTACCTCACTTCCTTCCCTTCTTCCTCATCTCCTTCTTTTCCTTCCATCTCCCTCCACTTTCCTTCTTTCTCCTCCATCCTTCCTCCCTTTCAACTCACCTTTTTTCCTCCTTTAACCCCTCATCATTCGCAACCTACTAAAAAGGGCCTCTAGCCAGTCCTAAAATAGACCTCCATCTATCCTTTTTGAGGCTCGGCCTCCCTTCTTTAGGGCCTCCTTGCCCTCAGCCCTCACCCAAGAGGTCTATGTTCTCTATTTAGAAGGCCTCTCAAGGCCCAAGCAACTCTCCATCAAGGCTTATCCTTTGCTGCAACCAAGGTCTGCAATTTTACAGACTGTCATACTTTTGAACAACCCTCTTCTTTGACCTTTCACCTACTCAAGCAAGTCAAACAAGGTTAAAATTTGTGCGTGATTGCTTGTTAAAGGGTGTTTCCATATCATTGGTTAATGAAAGTCACTTTGATTGACTGATATATTATTGATAAAGAGGTCGGAAACTACACCTTTCTATTGGTCTGGACATATACTTCTCTATCATTGTTACACAATTTAAAGGTTCATGATAAATGCTTGAATGAAGTGGTTACAATTTTGAAATACATTGTTCATATCATTTCATAGATTTTCAAGGTATACCTTTGTGGTTACTTTAGTGAAACCGAACACGCTCAAAATGGGCATCGTGTCCCGTGGGGTCGTGTCGGACACGGACATGATGGGAAATCGTGTCCGACACGACTTTTGATCGTGTCTGATTTCGGACACGATCAAAAGTCGTGTGGGACACGATTTCCCATCGTGTCCCCGACTATGCGACTTGTGTCCCGATTCCAAGACACAAAATCCGCGGAAAAGGCCACCCGGGGTGAGTTTAAAAACAAATTTTCATTTCTTTTTTGTCATTTGCAAATGTGGAGAAGCTTAAGAGTGAGTTTTATGTGCAAGTGAAGAAGATTTGAAGGCTTTCCAAGGGAATCCAAGTGCATTGGGGGTGGATTTGTGGAGAGGATTGCAAACTTAACATCAAACAAGAAAGAGAATGTGTCTCAATCAATTAGGGCATGAGCTAAGGGGCAAAGGAAAGGGAGAAATGCACCATCTAGAGCCTCCCCTCCTATTCCTCCAAGCACAAGTTGTTCTACTCCTCCTTCAAGTGCTCCATCTGCTGCTAGTGGAGCTCATGCTCCATTTAACCCTGTTTTAGCAAGACAACAAGCCCCAGAAAATAATACCCTTTGTGGAAGTATGTGACAAGGAAAGATGGGCCTGGGGCAAAGCTTGGTGGGGGAGGCAATGTGTCTTGGAGTTGCAATTGCTAGAGCCGGTCACTATTGATGATGGTGATCCTATGGAGGGGTCATCCTCCACACCAGCAGATACAGATCGTCAAATGGGCAGAGAGGAGGAGGAGGAGGAGGATGAGGATCAGGGCAGTGATGAGTTTGTTGATTCAGGCATGGAGGAGGACTATTGACAAATGAGATTCTTCCATCTTGATCCACCCCTTTTTGTATTTACTATTAGTGTATTTGGCATTTGCCAGTGCCTAGTGGCATTCTGACATCTATGTAATACATTTTGATTTTGATGACTTAATGAGAAATATGGTTCCGACATCTTGAGCTATTGCCCAATGCCTATCAAATTTCAATGCATCTATGATCTATGTGTCTCATTGTGATTTGTGAATGACAAATGTGTAATCATTAATCATTAATGTGTATTGATTCTAATTTCTATTGAATATTTGTAAATGTTCTAGTTTCTAAAAAAAATTGGATCTATATGTGTATATTTTTAAATTTTAATATATTTTTAAAAATATGTATATGTATATAAAATGTGTCCTTCGTGTCCTGATTCCGGGGGTCACCGTGTCCGTGTCAGACACTCGTATTTTCGTGTCCTTCGTCTCCCGTGTCCCGTGTCCTCGTGTCGGGTGACTTAGGGTTACTTGTATTGCCATTAATGCTTTTACACACATGTCCGAAACTTATCCTAACTAGTTGCTATTAAAGTGGTTAAGTGCTGGAAATCTACATTGAATGCAATCACTAAATACATTACATTTAGGTTACTGTGTTGACTGTGGTATCATATCAGTCCTTTAAAATCATTGAAAGATACTATTGCTGAAAATAGTGTTGCTTGATTGACATGAAGTGATTGAGCGTTGAACTCCACATTGTGATCAGTTGTTATCTAGACTGATATCATCATCTCCTGCTATCACTCAGTCTAGACATCATCTCCTGATATCATCAGTTGATCAAATCTCCTGCTATCACTCACTGTTGTCTAGACTGATATCATCATACAGAACCGACTGTTTTATTGTATTACATTATTGGTGGTGGTCATACTCTCACTTAATGGTCTGTGGTAATCTAAGTTGCCAGGGTACCCGTACCGGGGGGTTGGGCACCCGTACCAGTACCGGGTACCTGTACCGCCGTACCGGGTACCGGGACTGGTACCTCTGGGAGTACCGCGTAAGTACCGGGTACTTCACCCAAGTACCGGGTACTTGGTCACAGATTTTAGGGTACTTCCGGGCATGAAATTTGCAGGTATTACTCAACTTGCAAATGATGAACACGCACGAGATTTTCCAATAATGAATGGCATCCGTGAACAGCTGAAAACAGTAACAGTTCTGGAAGCTGGTAGCCCAGATCGTAGTCAAGCTCTGCTCAGACTTTCTGTGAAGCTTAGGACATTACAGGTGTTTCTCTCTTCTACATCAATCCTTGCTTGGTGGCTAGGCGTGTTCTTAGCTGTAGGATTGTACTATTTATTTCTGTTATTGAGCCTCAGAATTAGTTGTTATCTGGTCCAAATGCATTTTGTAGCTGTAGCACTACCTGACAGTGCAATGATTCATGGCAGGCTCACTGTATGGAACACTTTCAAGAAGAGGAGCAGAGTCTACTCCCTCTCCTAGAGGCTGCAGAATTGGGCAGTAGAGAACAAGAAGCCTTACTGAGTAGTTGTTTCAGTGTGATGGAATTATCTCATTCGCAACATTTTCCATATTTGTTGTCAGGGTTGCTTCCGCATGAAATTCAAGAATACTTGCAAGTAGCTCAACGGTGCCAGGAAAAAGAGAAGATCCAGGGAATGATTCAGTCACTTCGGTCAGCTGATGATGAATGTAAAACCCAATTGGCCATAGTGCAGAAAAGACTTCCCGCACTTATAGAGTCTGGTTACAGTGCTTCTTGACATTAGTAGTGAACCGTTGGCATGCCACATATTTTATGGTAATCAGCTCAGTTCACCCGTGAATGGCATTTGAAATCCAGGTTGCGTTTCGTGGAATCAAGAACAAGGCAAAACAGAGTGCCTGATTTTCTCAATTAGGTTGAAGTCTGTTACTGGTTGAAAACTTATTAACTTAATAATAAAATTATTAATATATTAATATAATTATAAATTATAAATTTATAAAATTATATATATATATATATATATATATATATATATATCTGTCTACAGTACCCCGACGTACCCAAGTACCCTATTTCAAAAAGTGGCGTACCCGTACCCGTACCCGTACCAGTACCCGTCCCAGTACCCAAGTACCCTGGCAACTTAGATGGTAATCGTTGATAAATGATCTTATTAGTATGCTAAATTGTTATCGATTGTGAATACATTGACTTGCTATATTTTCCATCTACAAGGTACATGGTTGAATAGTATGTCTTCTTCATTCGCATAAATACATTGGTTAAGGCACTGGTCGCTGACTTGTTTAGAAGGCATAGCATCTTGAGTGTTTTTGTAGATCACAAAAGGGCTCCCCCCTTGAAGGTTCCGACTCTCCAAAGAAGTTGGAGAAGTGGCTAAGGTGACAGTGGTCACTTTCTCTTGCATTTGTTCGTCGGATACTAGCCCTGCTAGTTCATCCGGTAACAAAGTCTTTTATCTTTCATGTGCAGGATCCTTAATATCTAAAGGGTGAAACTTTTTGCAAGTGGAAATGGCTGCTTTTAGCTACACATTAAGACAAGAAGCATGATCAAGGACTTGCCAGGTTGGTGAAAGCAGGACACAGATATTGCCTCCACCAGGATTCAAGTTCCCCATTGGCATGTTTACCCGTTGGGGGATGCTGGTGCTTGTGCTTGTCCTTGTACTCACATTATAGTTGGGACCAGGTGCAAGTCCTAGGTAATTTTGGTGGAATAGAAGCCCCCCTATCCATGGCTGCTTAGCCAAAGGTTTCTAGGTTCACTGTTATACCCATGTCTAGGCCAACAATATCAGATCAAGCACATACAGGGCACAGACCCCATTGGTGACTGTAGTATGATGACCGGAAGCTGATAGAGAAATAACAAAAAAGCAAAAACAGAAGCATCGTCAGATCATGGTATAGGCAAGTGATTTTCAAGTATGGAATTAAATGTATGTTTTTGAATGTTGATTGCTCTTGTATTATGATGATTTACATTTTGTTTTGGCGATTGCATACAGTTTGCTTCTATCTGTCTCTTCTGAATGATGAAAAATTACAACTATTTTGCTCAAAATTTATTAGTACTAACCAGGAAAATTTGGTTAGAACTTATAACCATTTAGTCTTAGATATTGGGTGCTTAAATTTTAAAGTTATATAAAACAACTAATGTTAGGTTGACGTTGCATATTAATGTAATGTACTAATTTTATGTGAGTGATAAAGTAATGCTAATTATTAATGATTAGGTCAGCAGTTAGGACAACCTCTGCATTCATCCATTGAGTACGAGATACTGTCCCCCTTTATTGTTGGAATCTCGCAAACCATGGCAAGCAGATTCTGATCTCAAAAAACACCTAAACCCTAGAAAACTTAAAACTGAAATCCTATCAAAACTGCAATCTCTGAATACTAGAATCTACAAACAAGTGCTGCTGGAAACACTAACAGAAAATACAAAGAAAACTGAACTCTCAAATCTGGATCACTGTTTTATTAAATCTGAAAAACAGTAGACAATAATACTATAGCTCAAAAACTAAACCCGCTAACAATACCAGTGGAAGACACTCGTGTTGCTGGAAACACTAATTACAGAAAATAGTAAATACACAGAAAACTGAACTCTCAAATCTGCATCACTGTTTTATTAAATCTGAAAAACAGTAAACAATAATGCTATAGCTCAAAAACTAAACTCGCTAACAATCCCAGTGGACTGGAAGACACTCACTCCTTTATACACTAGAAGTTAGGTTTACAATAAATGCATTCCATCCCTGTGATGCGTTTAGGTTAGAAGACTAAACCTGAACACTAATCTAGCCTAGGATAGCGAGCCTTCCGCGTGAGCAAAACCTCTTCAGGGTGGAGTGCCAAACAAAGTAGAAGCCAAGCAATATGCATGCATCTCTCTCCTGTGCCCTAACTATTTCTTGAAACTTTCCTCATACACAACACCTAGAATAACATAAGAACAGCAGCTAAACTAGAAGTAAACTGCATTTTCTAATTGTGGAAAAACAACTAAATCGAGAACAGAGGTTAAATCTGGAAATAAGCTAAGATTGGCACATGTGTGCATGCGCCCTATACTCTCCTACATAACTGTCTCCTCCACACTCTGCTATGCACAGTAACCAAGACCACACACTTTCAACAATGCACTGTAAGGATCTGCCTTCACTGCTGCACCATACTCAAACTGTATGGACCTGCAATAAGTGCACCCCTATCTGAGCTAAACAAGGTAAAAAATCTAACACTCCCTATTAGGGAGGAAAATGTTCTTCACCAAACCCAGTCTCTCCCTGAACATCTGGAACTTCCCCCTCGCCAAGGGTTTAACAATCCCAATGAAAGACACTCTCACTCCTTTATAGACTAGGAGCTAAGGTCTACAATGAAAGCATTCCATACCTGTGGTGCACCTAGGTTAGAAGACTAAACCCTAACCCTTATTTTGCCTAGGATAGTGTGCCTTCTGTGTGAGTAAAACCCCCTAGGGTAGAGTGCCAAACAAAGTAGAAGCCAAACAATATGCATGCATCTCTCCCATGTGCCCTAACTATTTCTGGAAACTTCCCTCATACACAACACCTAGACTAAACTAAGAACAGCAGCTAAACTAGAAGTAAACTGCACTTTCTAATTGTGGATAAACTAAATCAAGAACAGCAGTTAAATCTGGAAATAATCTAAGATTAGCACATGCATGCATTTGCCCTATACTCTCTTACATAACTGCATCTCCTCCGCACTCTGCTATGCACAGTAACCAAGACCAAACACTGCCATCAATGCACTGTAAGGATCTGCCTTCACTGCTGTTCCATACTCAAGCTGTACAGACCTGTAATAAGTGCACCCTTGCTGGGGACCTGTACAGCCTGAGTGGACCTAATGGTTAAGAACATGTGTTTTCTCTTAGGAGGTCACAGTTTCAAATCCGGAGGGGGGTAGGGTATGTACACCTTTGTAGACTTTAGCAGTTAAACCGTTGTGCAGAGAGGGGGCCCTTGTCCCACAAACAAGGGGGTCTCATACACCAAATTGGTGTCTCGCTTGGCAGTGACCTTAAAAATAGATTATTATTATTACTATTACTATCTGAGCTAAACAAGGTTAAAAATCTAACACTCCCTATTAGGAAAGAAAGTGTTCTTCACCAAACACAGTCTCTCCCTCAACATCTGGAACTTCCCCTTTGCCAAGGGTTTAGTCAAGATATATGCAACATGTGAATCTGAAGGAATATACTCTAGAACCACTACTCCCCTCTAAACCCTCTCCCTGAGAAAATGGTACCTGATGTCAATGTGCTTGGAGCGGTCATGGAATACTAGATTATCAGAGAGTTAGATACAACATTGATTGTCATAGTAGACGATAGTAGGCTCCAACATCTCACCTGTAAAATCTTTTATCAATTTGCAAAGCCAAATGGCTTCACAACTAGAAGTGCTCTGCCTCTACTGAACTCACTACCATTAATGCCTGCTTCCTATTGAACCAAGATATCATTCTTGAACCAAAACTAAAGCAACAACCTGAAGTACTCTTCCTGTCACCAGCATCCCCTGCCTCGTCAGAGTCAACAAACCCATGCAGCATCAACTCACCATCACCTACATACCTCAAACCATAAGATATTGTGCCCTTCAAGTATCAAAGCACATGTTTTGCAGCTACCCAATGCATCTACCTTGGCTCAACCATATAATGGCTCAAAGCGTTCAGTGCAAAACATATATTTGGTATGGTATTAACTAGCTACATCAAAGATCCAATCCACTATCTATACATCAAAGGATCTTCCAAATCTGAATCCAAGTTAGCATGCAACTTCAGATTTGGTATCATAGGAACGGCCAAGGGTTTACAATCCATCGTTTGGAATCTTTTCAAGAGCTCAACCATGTACTTTCCCTACCCAAGGAAAACCTCACATGTACCCTGCCACACCTCTAGACCCAAGAAATAGTGCATCAACCCAATGTCCTTCATCTCAAACTCAAGTGAAAACTCTACATTGCATCATACAATGAGCTTCATTGAACTCCCTGTAAGTATCAAGTCATCTACATATAAGACCAAAACAAGCACATCAAATCTATCAAATCAATAATAAAGATTGGGATCTGCAAAAGTTTTGGTGAAGCCTAAACCTAACAAGTACTCACCAATCCTGGAGTACCAAGCATGTGATGCCTGCTTTAGCGCATAAAGCATTTCATCAACCGGCACACGAGTCTCTTGTCCATGCACCTCAAACCCTCTCGGCTTATTGATGTATAATCATTCTTCCTCAATCACACCAATGAGGAGTCTTTACATCCATCTGATAAAACTACCAACCAAAAACTAATGCTAAAGATATAACAGTCTCGATAGAAGTATACCTAGCCACTGAAGCAAAGGTCTCCTCGTAGTCAACTCCCTCTCTCCAAGAGAATCCTCTCGCTACTAACCAAACTTTGTACTTCTCTATGCTACCATCTGCTACATGCTTCACCTTGTAGAACGACTTGGGATCAAAACATGAATTCCACTCCAGAATAGGCACAATCTCCCACACATCCTTCTTTGTGATGGAGTTGTACTCCTCCACCATGGCATCCTACCATACTTGTTCACCTACTGCCTCCTCATAATTAGAAGACTATGCATCAATGACGGAAGACAATAGTGAAACATTACTAGGAAATTTCTTAGGATGATGACTTAATCAAAAAGAATTCTATGGAGCACCAACTTGCCCCTCTACCTCCTATAATGTTTGGGTAAGCCACCTAAGACTCCTAGTTGTATTGGGTGGTGAAGTTGTATTTGTACATGTAATGGAACTTGTCTAACCTAAACCTAAACTCCCTAAAACCTATAGATCAACACTTGGGGCAGCGGGTGTTGTCTCATCCTCCATCAATATTGGAAGCTCATGGGACCTAGAAGACCATGCACCCTTATCAATCTTCAGATCCCAACTCACTACAATCCTCCTATAAGATGGAACCTACGTTGTTGGGAGCGGGGAGCAGGAGCAAAAAGCGAAAAGTGAAATTTTCAAAAGCTTCCAGGGCGGGAGCATTTTTTATATAATATATATTTTTATATATTTTGATGCATATATGTCAACAAAACCATGTAGAATGTTGAATTAGTTACAAAAAGCATAAAAACATGGATTAAACCATGTAACATCAATCATCTAGTAATTATAACCTTTAACTTATAACCTAAGAAACTGGATTCACTCTAAAGGGGCTAGCTACGTGTCCCGTGGGGTCGTGTCGGACACGGACACGATGGGAAATCGTATCCAACACGACTTTTGATCGTGTCCAAAATCGGGACACGATCAAAAGTCGTGTCAGACACGATTTCCCATCATGTCCCCGACTATGCGACTCGTGTCCCGATTCCAGGACACGTTTTCCGCGGAAAAGGGCACCCGGGGTGAGTTTAAAAACGAAATTTCATTTCTTTTTTGTCATTTGCAAGTGTGGAGAAGCTTGAGAGTGGGTTTTATGTGCAGGTGAAGAAGATTTGAAGGCTTTCCAAGGGAATCCAAGGGCATTGGGGGTGGATTTGTGGAGAGGATTGCAAGCTTAACCATCAAACAAGAATGAGAATGTCTCAATCAACTAGGGCAGGAGCTAAGGGGCAATCAACTAGGGCAGGAGCTAAGGGGCAAAGGAAAGGGAGAAATTCACCATCTAGTGCCTCCCCTCCTATTCCTCCAAGCACAAGTTGTTCTCCTCCTCCTTCAAGTGCTCCATCTGCTGCTAGTGGAGCTCATGGTCCATTTAACCCTGTTTTAGCAAGACAACAAGCCCAAGAAAAAAAATACCCTTTGTGAAAGTATGTGACAAGGAAAGATGGGCCTGGGGCAAAGCTTGGTGGGGGAGGCAATGTGTCTTGGAGATGCAATTTTTGCAAGAATGAGTTCAAGAGCACATATTACCGGGTTAAGGGCCATTTGTTGGCCCTTCCTTCTTGTGGGATTTCTTCATGCAAAGCGGTGAGTGTTACCCAAAGGAGGGATATGGAAAGAGAGGATCATGTTGGCTTAGGGAAGGTGGCAGCAACAGGCAAGAAAAAAGATGAGGATCCTCTTCCATTCTTGAGGAAATCCTCTAGCACCAAGCCTCCATTTCCACCTAGCATATATGGGAGTGGGGATACTTATCAAACAAGAAAGAGGCAATCTCCCAGTGGTCCAATGGATAGGATTTTCCAACAAGAGGCGCGAGAAGAGGTGGACCTTACCATTGCATTCTATTTCTACCTCAACTTCATCTCATTCAATGTTGCACGGTCACCATTGTTTATTGAGATGTGTCGAAGTCTCATGGAACAAGCTCCAACTAGTTATGTGCCTCCTGGTTCAGAGAAGCTTAGAACCACATTGTTGGTTAAAGCAAAGAAGGAGGTAGATAAAATTCTTGAGCCAATTAGATCGACATGGCCCTCATCTGGTGTGAGTATTGTTTCTGATGGATGGACGGATCCAACACACCATCCACTCATCAATTTCACGGTATCTTCCCAAAATGGACCGGTGTTCTTGAAAGCGGTGGGGATGCTGTTGGGAAATACAAGGATGCACAGTATATGGGTGAGTTAATCATCAAAAGCATTGAAGAAGTAGGTGTTGATTCTTGTGTACAAATCATCACGGACAATGCACCTGTTTGCAAGGTTGTTGGCATGATTGTGGAAGCTAAATATCCACAGGTATGTTCATTTTGGACACCTTTCATTTCTAATTTGCTCATTGTTTGAATTTATCACAAGATTCATGATTCATCTAGGTGTCTTTGACTCATTTGAGTTGTTAGTGTTGTATAGTCATTTATACATGCTTTTATTGCTCTTACAGGTTTTTTGGACACCTTGCATTGTCCATTCCTTGAATTTAGCACTGAAATCCATTGCTTCAGATGTGACATGGATTGGAAACCTTATTGAGAATGCATGCCATATCCGTAACTTTGTACAAAACCACACAAATGCCCTCACCATCTACAAAGAGTACACACAACTTTCATTGCTGAAGATTGCAAATACTCGATTTGCTTCCTCATTCATCATGCTCAAGAGGTTGAGGGAGGTCAAAACCGCTCTTGGGTCCATGGTGATTTCAGATTTTTGGTCTTTTTGGAGAAAGACGGATCAGATTGCTTCACAAAAGGTGAAGGACACGGTATTAGATGATGGTTGGTGGGAGAGGGTAGATCTTAGCATTAAGATCATGGAGGAAATAATTTCTTTGTTGAGGTTTGCAGACACAAACCAGCCCATCCTAGCAGATGTTTATGAGGGGTGGGATTCCATGATTGAGTCCATGAGGTCCATTGTCATGGAGAATGAGTATCCTGAGTATGGGACATCGGCAGAGAACTTATGGTCCATGATTCAGGATATTCTTATCTCCAGGTGGGATAAGAATTGCACACCTTTGCATTGCTTGGCCCACTCCTTGAACCCCAAGTTCTACAGTCAGGATTGGCTCACTGGTGGACCGGGGCCCTCACACAGAGTCCCTCCTCACATGGATGGAGAGATTGCACATGGGAGGAAGATAGCACTTAGACGGCTATTTCAGGATAGAGACTTACTTGATGAGATGGAGGAGGGCTTTGTAGAGTTTTCGACTTCCACTGGGAGATTTGGAGGCTATGATGTGCTTAGAGACAGGGGGGTTAAGAAACCCTATGTTTGGTGGGAAACTCATGGGGCAACATGCCCTATTCTACAGAAGTTAGCCTTGAGGGTCATCTCTCAAGTTACATCATCTTCTTGTTGTGAGAGGAATTGGAGCACATATGGGAACTTGTACAGTGTGAAGAAGAGCAGGCTTGAGCAGTCCAGGGCAGAGACGATGGTGTATGTGCACTCCAACCTTCGTCTTATTTACAGGAAGAGGGAGGAGTGGGTGAAAGGAAAGACAAAGATGTAGAATGTCTTTCCTAATGATATGGGTTTGGACAGCAGTATTGAGTTGGCATTAGCCAACATGGATCTTAATGATCCAGTGCTAGAGCCGAACACTTTTGATGATGGTGATCATATGGAGGGGTCATCCTCCACACCAGCAGATGCAGATCGTCAGATGGGAAGAGAGGAGGAAGAGGAGGAGGAGGATCAGGGCAGTGATGAGTTTGTTGATTAAGGCATGGAGGAGGACTATTGACATATGAGATTCTTCCATCTTGATCCACCCCTTTTTGTATTTACTATTAGTCTATTTGGCATTTGCCAGTGCCCAGTGGCATTCTGACATCTATGTAATACATTTTGATTTTGATGACTTAATGAGAAATATGGTTCCGACATCTTGAGTTATTGCCCAATGCCTATCAAATTTCAATGCATCTATGTGTCTCATTGTGATTTGTGAATGACAAATGTGTAATCATTAATGTGTTTTGATTCTAATTTCTATTGAATATTTGTAAATGTTCTAGTTTCTAAAAAAAATTGAATCTATATGTCTATATTTTTAAATTTTAATATGTTTTTAAAATATATATATATGTGTATATAAAACGTGTCCTTCGTGTCCTGATTCCGGGGGTCACCGTGTCCGTGTAGGACACTCGTATTTTCGTGTCCTGTGTCCTCGTGTCAGGTGACTTAGCTTATAGCATTGTCATCAAATGATCAACCATAACATCAACCTTAAAGTTTTAATTTTTCAATATATAACATTTGTTATGACTCATCAAATGTTAGAATTTGTGGTATCTCGGGATGTCATCCATGATTCAGATGCCTTGCATGGAGGTACATCAACAATATAGGCATCAGTATGGAGTAGAGGGTGAGATACACTCTACTCGGGAGCATGAGTCCATTGATGACTACATGCGGGCCTTCCGGAGAGTCTTGCCTCTTGCATGCATGAGAGTTGCATGGCCAGTTAGTAATTAAAAGATGCATGCAAAAGTGACTTTTTGCATGCACAAATATTAGGTTTTTGGTAAACCTAATTGATCAATGAGATTATATATAGAGGCAAGACGTCCTCAGACGAGACACTTCAGTTGATTTATCTGAGAGAGATCTGTCAGGAGTGAGGAGGGTGCATTAGTGCATGCAGGGCGACTTTCTGAGATAGAGAGAAGCTTCTGCAGGAGGGACAGGGATGTGATCTGAGCTAGATCAGACACCACTAGTCCAGAGGCACTTGGAGCCCAGGTCTGTGGACTGAGATAGTTCACTAGAGTGGATTCTGCAGAGATTGTGGAGGACGACTTCCAGAGAGGGAGAGGGGCGCATTACCAAAGGTGAGAAGAGCTCATTCAGAGTCTGATCTGCCGATTGAGCGTCTGAGACTTTCAGAGTAGCCTTGCCTCAGTGTTTGAGGAAGGGTTGTGACGATCAGAGCTCAAATCTACTGAGATCTGATCTTGTACGAGCATTTGACATCAAGAGGGAGGGCGCACTTTTCCATGCAGAGGAAGGGCGCATTCACCAGTTGAGCAGTTGGCTTTCTTCTGTAGCAAAGCAGATCAAAGCAGAGCAGTGGGAGAGGCAGTACAGTCAAAGCTACCTGCAGACAGACTCAAATCCAGATTTACCGCTAGGGCACATTTCCTCTATGCATGCATCAGCTGATGCATGCAGATCTAGGGTCTTGACCCAGTCAAGATTGAGTGTTACATCTGAGGTAACATTGTATCTACTTGTTTGTTTCATATATTGCTCTGGGCTCAAGATAGAAGAAAGGCCCACAGATTGTTGGTTTTCTCCGTTTGGGGTTTCCAAGGTATATTCAGTGTTGTGTGTGATTGATTGAGTATTTCAGTGTATAAGTGTAAAGAGATCTATAGCATTTGATTCTTAAGTCTTTAGTGTGTTATTGATTTATAGAGACTCAAACCGCTTGAGATCGCAGGGCTATCCAAAGAGAGTAGTGATCTCTAGATAAAAATTTACATCAAACTCATCACTAAAGTTGTACTTGTAACCAAACTATAACAGAGAACATCAACCACGAAAAGAAACAATTCACACAGAGCACATATTCATTAGTAATTACCAGACAATTATAATATGCTATTATGCAGTCAACAGTGCAAAGTTGCAAGCAGTGAGCTTCAAAGGTAGGTTCAACTTCAAACATCAAACTTAAATTGCCATATAATGTTTACAAAATAGACTATAAGAAATATTAAAGAGTCAATAGTTACAATTTACAAAATATTGAAAACTAGAAAAAGACAAGAAATTTCCTCTTGCCACGGGAAACTTCTAATTTCTTTTCCCATGATCTATGAGCATTGGGAGTAGGAGTCTCCTCATCTTGAGTAGGTGAAGTGGTTGTGAACCACGTCCAACAGCTACACAACCCCCACACAACAATGGAGGTAGTGAAGCTAGAGACAAAGCCGGTGCATCTAGAACCCTGCTAGTGGATGGGGGTGGCATCTCTATTGCTGCATAGTCACCATCATGATCGCCCAAAAGTTCAGCCTCCAAGCACTCTAAAGCCAAGGCTCCATCCTCCAAATTATTCTCCTTCGGGTTGTTGTCCCAAGTGATATATGTTCAATCACTTTTGGCACGCTCACAATAATGAGACAACAACTTCAAGTTGCAGTGTACAAAAACCAAGCTTTTTGCTCGGTTTTCATTAAGGTTGTTTCTTTTCACATTGTGGATGTAGCTATAGGTGCTCCAACACTTCTCTACAGAAGAACTGTTAACCACCTATGAAAGCACTTTAATGGCCAATTTATGCAACTATATGGTGGAGGAGCCATAAATGTTCCACCACTCGATAGGAGCCAACCTATCTCAATCTTTGTTTGCATGCAAATTAGCAAACACCCCATGTTGACTAAGGTATTTGCTCAATTCACCATGCAATATGGCACACTCCTCTTCTTTAGGGACCAACTTGTCTAATGCTAGCATGTACCCATTTTGTACCTCTAGATCTGTGTGGGGTTTTTTCCTAACCCCACCCCCAGGTGCTGGTTTGGCCAACCAAGATGGAGAATAGTATTTTGGTGTAAGGACGTATGCTAAGTCGTAGAGTGGAACATTAATATTATCCCACCTTTTGACCACGTGCTTGTGAATATGGTCATACAAGATGGCATCTTTTGGCTAAACAATATCTTTTATTTGGCCTAGAATGCTATCCATTTGCTCATACACCTGCCCAATTAACAGTTGAACAGTAACTGCAAACCAAATGATGTTATAAATGGGATTGGTGAACTGCAACACATACCTAACACTTGCCCAAAACTAACCATCAAGAACCATGTCCTCCACCTCCTGAAAATCATGCTTGTCAAATGCGGGTGTAGCCTTGTCTTTCAAAATCTGCCATGATTCACTCGATACCATACCAGCCAATGCCTCTCTTACCTTCAAACGGCGCATGAAGGTGAGGTAATAGCTAGCAAATCTAGCCTTTGTAATCTTCAATAGCTCTAACCTTAAGTGACAGCGGAAAATGTGGTGGGCATTACTATGATTGGCAATAAATCTTATCATGTGCCTGCCTTTCTTGTACAATGAACCAATCCATCTATAATCATGGTCCTTCATCTTGATAATGTCATGCATCAAAAGGTTTGATGTGCGAACAAAACACCCGAACCAAAATATGTTGGGGTATCTATCGTCAATATTTTGCTCTCGCTGCCTTACAATAAGCAGCATTATCGATAATGGCTTGGATGACATTGTATGGCCAAATAGATTCAATGGTTTTAAGTAAGGGTTCTGCAATATTGATGTTAGTCTTGAACCGATCTGAGTAGTCATGGGCTAAAAGGAAGATTGCACCATTAGCAGACACCCCAAGAACATTTATCAATGGCTTGACCTTTACATTTGTCCAACCAACAGATACAATGGATACCCCATATTCGTTCCAAGCATTTGTGAATTGTCCCAAAGCATTTTGGATCTTGGTTTTTTCCTTGTCATGTCCCATGGTTCCAGCTTTGTCATACCTGGGGCTCTTGTATCCTTTAGGGGCACCATGGATGGCTTCTATCATTTCATGCCAATAGGGTGAGCAAAGAACATTGAGTGGTATGCCACAATAGAGAAACCGGAACACTTTTGCATCCACGTCATCCCTACAACCTTGGTCAAGGAAAGATTATATTTTTCTACACTTTGAATGCATGGGTGAGAATCCACTACCATGGGTGGGGAGGAGGATCGACCACTAAATGTTCTATGTGAGTTTGAGGTCTCATGTTCAACCCTTGAATTTTTGGATATGTATTGTGCTTCCTCCTCTTCCCTCTTATATTTGGTTCTATATTTTGCTAGCACTTCCGTACACGTTTTGACTCCTATAGTCTTCTTTTTGTCCCATGGCATAATCATACATAAATGCTTTCTCACACGAGTACATGAACTTGTGTAAGTTATTCTACAATAGGGGCATATAATTTAGTGGTTCCACCCCCTTTCCCTCCTCCAAGCCTTGTGGCATATTTCCATAAGGGTGTTGGGTTCTCTTTGGTTTTCTTTCCATCACTATCATCTTCATCCTCCTCTTCCTCTCCCTCCTCTCCATGGTATGTGCCACTACCCACTTCTTCATCCTCTTCATCACTTCTCATTTGGTTTCCAAACAACACCATCATAATAAAAATTGGAACCAAAAGGGTAAACCACATTGACATACCCATCTTGCTTGTAGAGAATGACCATTTTTCTGCAATAGAATGAGGGAGAAGGAATGGGAAAGAGTAGAAGAAAATATACAAGCATTCAAGCCATAAAATATACAAGTTTATATGGGGAAAAAAACAAGAATGAGTTTAGAGCCTACCTCTTTGGCTCTCCAATGGTGGTTGAACCCTATGGCAGCCTTCAATCTCCCCTCCAAGCTCTCACAAATGGCAGCCTTCAATCTCCCTTCCAAGCTCTCCAAGTTCCTCACCAAATCTCCAAATGCACTCCAAGCGCCACAAACCCTTGCAAGGATGAATGAAATGTCAAGAATGAGGAGAAAAGAAGTGGGGGAGTGCTTTATAGCCCAAGCAAACTCCCCCCATAAGAGAAAAATGCCCCTTCCATCGTCAAGGCACAGGTTTGCCAATAGAGGTGTAAACGCTTCTATATAGTGACAGGGAACGTTTTGTTTAGCAAGAAAGTGCGCTTCCTATAAACGCCCTCCCCTCGCCCCGCCCCTCCCCTCGCCCCCGTCCCTAAAGCTCGCTTTCGAAGGAAGCATCTAGGAAGCACGCTTCCTGGATGCTTCCTTCGAAAGCGAGCTTCAAGAACGAGGGTGAGGGGCGGGGGGAGCGCTCCCACGCAACGTAGGATGGAACATAGATCTTGTGAGCCTTTGATGACTCACTATAGCCAACTAGAATACCCTTCAAACCAAAGAGTTCAAGCTTCGTCCTCTTCTCCTCTAGAGCATGAACGTAAACTAGACTCCCAAACACGCTAAAATGAGAAACATCAAGTTTCTCCCCTGCGAAAGGTTCCTCTAGAGTCTTGTCCTTCAACACTCAATTAGGACACTTGTTCAATATGTACACTGTTGTACTTGTACAACATGCTTCTACCCATAGAAACATACACAAATCTAAGTCATGAACCATAGACTTAGCAGCTTTTACTATGAACCTATTATTTCTTTTTGCAACCCCATTATATTCTAAGTTGTAAGGCGAGGTAAGCTCCCTCTTGATCCATGCTTCTCTGCAAAAGGAATCAAAACCATTAGAGGTATACTCCCATCCATTGTCTAATCTCAATATCTTGATTTTCATACCTATATCATTCTCAATAAGAGCTTTGAACTCTTGGAACCTATTAAAGACCTTATCCTTGGTCTTCATAAAATATATCCAAGTCTTTCTAAAAGAATCGTCAATGAAAGTAACATAATAAAGATTACCTATCAACAAAGCTAATGGCATGGGCCCACAAACATTTGATTGAATCAAATCAAGAATCCCTCTTGATTTGTGCTCATTACTTGGGAAAGCAGCCTTGGAATGCTTGTCGAGTGCACATCCATTGCACAATCCTCTTCTCTCCACCTTGAAATTAGGAAATCCAACCACCATATCCTTCAAAAGAGGCAAAGATCCATAGTTCAAGTGACCCAATCTTATGTGCCAAAACTCACACAAATTGTCACTACTAGTCAACAAGGCTCTCTACTTCATGGGATATGTTGGCAATCTATAAAGGGCACTCCCTCTAACTCCTCTAGCTAAAACTTAACCAGGACCAAGGCTATCACTTATGATTATCACTTCTCAATCATCAAACCCCTCCACTTGAAATATTTTTGACAAGAAACTAAAAGTAGATTTTTGGTCATACTAGGAACATGTAATACCTTAAGCAACTCCAAAAATTCTCCTACTAGCATGTAGAATAAGATAGAATCCGACCCAATCACTGGGTATTTGGGATCATCACCAAGGTCCACCATTCCTCTCACTAGAAGAAACCTAATCTATTTGTTGTCATATGTCTTGAGGCTCCACTATCAACATACCATCCAACACCTAAAACTATGTTGGTGTAAAGGCATGACACCATGGCAAAGGTAACAATCATCTCATCCACACCTAAAGTTTCTACACTTTCTACAAATTGTTTATGTTGTTATTGTTGCTTACCCTTCTTCCTTTTAGGACACTGAGAAGCATAGTGGCCATGCTTGTTGCACTTGATATGACTCAAATCCTTCTAATGTTGGCTAGAGACCCTCAGTTTTCTTCTTCTAACCCTTCCCAAAACTTGCTTATTCCCTACTTTCTTCACCTTCCCGATGGGGCCTAGGTCTAGTACATTCTCATAGTTGGTTGAAATTGCCTCTAATCTCATCTGCTCAACAAAGGCATCCAACAAGCTTTCAAATGAAGGTAACTTTTCACAAGCACATATACACTGTAAAAAATAATTCCAACATTGGTTGAAGCCATTCTGATTGATCCAAACTAGCTCAATCTCTTCTACCTTCTTAACAACTGAAACAAGTTGATCTTTCAACTCTAAGACATTCATCAAATAGCTAGCTATTGTATCAGTCTTGCTCATGCACATAATGGTTGATTTGTTCCTTAAGAGCATTCTCCTAGAAATGTTCTCTCTCTAGTACAAGGTGATCAAATTCGTATGCATCTCCTTAGCCCTCTTCTTCTCTCCTTAGCCATCTTCTTCTCTGCTTAGCCCTCCTCTTATCTGCGATGTGATGGATTAGATGATCCTTCACCAAATCCAGAACAATTCATTTCCTTTTGACTGATTTCCTGTTGTGCTCCACCAAATCCTTGGGATCTATAAGATGTACAAGCTTCTTCTCCACAAGGTGCCACAATTCAACCTCTTCGAAGATATTTTGTAGCCTACACTTCCATGGAACAAAGTTAGAAGCTCCCTCCAACATATGACAATCTTAAAGACCATGATTGGTCATGACCATTGTTTTAAAACTCAAACTCAGAACTAGTCGAGGGTCAACTCGGCTTGAACTTGGTAATGACTTGGACCGATATTGATTTCAATGACTTGGTTTTTTAAAAAATACATAAAATATTCAAACTTTCAAAGAAAAAATTATTTTAAAGATTCCAAACCATTAGAGACAAAATATGCAAATTCTACTCATGTATATACCATGTAAAAGTGAATATAACAAAATGGCACATTAGTCAACACCCTACAATTTTGATGAAACCTCCTAATCCAAGCGTTAAAATAAAATAGAAAAAGCTTCCCATAATTATTAAGTGACTTTGCTTAACAGAAGGGTACATTTTTATTAAGGTCATGACAGAGGAGTTCAATCAACTTCAACAATCAGGCATCAACACCACCAACATCAAGGTACATAGAGAGGTTGATGTGCTTGAATAAATTCCAATCCATTTCCTTCATACATGATAGAATCCAATGAAAAAGTTGCAATCCTAATATCCTGAAAACTATTAATTTTGTTGAATTCTGAATGGGATCTAAAATTCTACTTTTTGCATATGAGGTCCAATGAGGCTGGAACAACTCTCAAACATCCTGAAACAATTAATGGTAATGTTTAAGTAAAAGTAACTTACTTTAAGAATTTAACATTACCATTTAATATTACTGGCTTCAATGTCACTTGTACAAAACCAACCGAGTTTTTACAGACTCGACCAGTTCAGGCCAGTTCGATACCAAACCAGCCTCCAGGTCAAGTTTTGTCCCGGTTCGAGGCCGATGACGATTAAACTGGTCAACTCGGCCAGTTCATGTTCCGAGTTGAACGGGTTTTAAAACTATGGTCAAGACTGCAACTTTTCAAATAAAAATGAAAATAGATCACAAAAATGAATCGATCCTGCAACCTCTTACAAGTGTGTATCACCTTTATCATGCATAAAAAATAATATTCCAATCCTCAGAGCAACTAGGGGATCACGCCCCACAACCCTTCTCAAGTCTAGATCTACCACACTTAGTGAAGCTTGGGCATCCCACCCCTAAAACCCTCTGACAACTCCCTCTTACAAGTTGCAGTCCTATCCATACACGAATTGCTATAAAGTTTCAGCAAACATGCTACCATGTTGAAATTTCTCAAACAGCTTAGAATGACTCATTTCTCAAATTTCTAGCTATTTTAAGAGGGTTATCATTGGAGTGTGACTTAGACTCCACTCTACCGCTATTCATGGAGGAGACTACTATCTATAGATTCCCGGAGTGTGTTACCATTCAAACTAGCAGTCTAGGATTTGTAGCACAATGTGGTGCAATAAGCTAGCAAATGGTAAGCATAGGAGAGATCTAAACCCAATGTAACCTCAACTTAGTCTCTCAACTACTTCGGGTAACTCCTTAACCCAAGGGAGAGCTCTATCAAGATACCTGCAATCACCAACAAACGGATACCTTTCTACAACCTTTATGACAGAGATCAGTGCCTTTATATGGAGTCAAATAATGAGATAAGAAGACTACTAGATCTACTGAGGAGTTAATTCAACCTACTACTTATCCAGCACAGTCGATAACAAAGATTTGCAACACAATCTCATGTTTACCAATGAATTTCACACAACCCAAGGGGCACCTCATAAAAGTGTGCCCTCAGGGGGAGATGGATAAGCAAGGCAAGGCGAAGCCCTAGGAGGTCTCAGAAGGAAAACATTGCGTAGGGTTTGGGAGATATAGGGTTTTTACATTTCATAAGGCAACTCCAAGAATGAAGACGCCCTTCAAGATCTGTGGATAAATCCACTGGGGCGAAATTGATGGGTGGACCAGATTTTTAAAATTCCAAATGTTTTTAGGTTTTCGAATTTATGTAAATTTCTAGGGTCCTTTTGACAATATATGATTTTTAGGGTTTTTTATACATAAAATGAGGACGCCCTTCAAGATCCGTGGATAAATCCACTAGGGCGAATTTGTAGGGAGGACCAAAATTACAAACTCGCGGCTATTTTTGGAGTTATGAATTTTTTTAATTTTTAGGGTTTTTGGAATTTTTCAAATTTTTAGGTCTTTTTATGCATAAAATTGCAGCCACAAATATAATACAATAAATGCTGAAAAATAGAGTAAAAATGACAAGAAAGGGGATATGATTTTTGCCTCAATCCCTAGGGCATTGAGAGATCTATGGTTCACGTCCCTCTCTTAAGATGTTCCTCTAGCACTTGCAAGTTAGGGCATCACCTAGTAACATCTAGGGTTCGGTAGGTGAGCCTAACTAAGGCAAATGGAGAAGTCCAAGGCACCAAAAGCAATAGGAAACCCTTACGCAAGACGTTCCCTTCATACAAAGTTGATAGAATATTGGTAAAAAGCCCTAATTCAGAGAAAATGCAACATAAAACTACCATTCAATCCACATAATAACATTATTCACGAACATTCAACAAGAGATGAGAAAAGAAGACATATTTAGGTCACACTTGTGCATGTGTTATTCCAACAAGTTTAGCATCAACCATAGCATGTGCAAGAAAGAAGCCCTAGATCATTCATCCATCCACCATCAAGCAAAGAAGATCATCCCAAGAAGAGAGCATCACCAAAGAGACTCAAAGAGTAGGAGAAAAAGAAATAATTTTATATTTGAACCCTTGTCTTATGATTTTACAATGAGTGGAGTATGTCTATTTATACTATTTCATCCTCAAATATTTAATTTTGAGCCTACAAGTCCTAAAAATAAAATAATAATATTTTTATGGTAAATTTTGCATAATTGTGGAATTTTACCCCAAAATAGACAAAATAGTAAAAATAAGCTAAAATAAGCTAAGAAAGGCTTCACTAGATGAAGTAGTGAGCCAAGGGGGGACGTCATGCCCCATCTAACCCCGAAATGATGATTGTCCCTCAACGCCCCACCTTCCAGGGCTGTAGGCTCATCTGCTGGAAGGATGATGTCATAGGCTAGTTACACAAGGTTACTTGGGAGCGGGAGCGGGAGCGGGGAGCAGGGAGCGGGAGCGAAGCGAAAAGCGAAAATTTCAAAAGCTCCCATTTTGGGAGCGTTTTTTATATTGTATATATTTTGATATATTTTGATGTATTTATATCTAAAACACATGTAGGATGTTGAATTAGCTATAGAAAACATGGATTAAACCATATAACATCAATCATATAGTAGTTATAACTTATAACATTATCATCAAATGATCAACCATAACTACTTTTATATGAGCTTGGCAATGAAGGGAGGTACCATAACATTGTCATCAAATGATCAACCTAGTATAGGAGCTTTTAGTATTGGAGAGGTAGGGAGCGCCTTGGGAGCGTGCCCCCAAAACTGGGAGTGTTTTGGGAGCAAGCTCCCAAAACTGGGAGCGTTTTGGGAGCGAGCTTCCGAAGGAAGCGAGCTTCGGGAGCGGGAGCGAGGGGGTTGGGATAGCTCCCACGCAACATAGGGCTAGTAGCACTAGAGTAGGGCTTTCTGGATGCTGAAAATAGGTCCAAGTGGGTGCAGAAGGTGTGCTAATAGGGGATAACATCCCTTTACAACACGCAATCGCCTTTGCATAAATAAAACCATGATGGTCATGTGCCCTGGTCACCCCCAAAAGCCCTGGAACACCAACCCATAGGACTAAAGCCCTGCATGCTGGGGACATCCACACACCGAAGGGGCAGTCAGCAAAGCCACTAAGCCAAGTACTCTTGAGAGTGAAACCAAGGGGGCTGGCCATGACTAAGCCAAGGAGTAAACAACCCCCAATCCAAATATCCATACAATAAAACCCACTTTGGCTTGTACAATAAAAAAATTGACCCCTTGCTCTAGGCTTAGCCTTGCTGGAATGCTACAGTAGCTTTGGTGCGTAATAGAGTGCATGATTTGAGGAGCTATCTCATGACTTATGATTGGTTGTGGACTACTATTTATAGCCAAGGAGAGAGGTGCCCACCTTTTGGGTTTAACCTATTGACTTTCCTCCTTTTAGGTTTAACCTCTTTGTGGACTTTCCTCCTTTACACATACGATTCTTAACCTAGGAGTGGAGTGCATGAGTAGTGGAGGCTATTTTTGGAGTTGGAGGATCTTTTCTTGGTGGAATGTCCTTATTATCTTGCTAGTATTATCTGGAGATGGAATGCAGGAGTAAGAAGCAGCTTTTGTCGAGTTTCTTTATTTAACACATGCCATTTTGGTTTAGAGATAGAGGTGCATGGATTTGAGGAGGCTTATTTTAAGCAAGATTTGTTCTATTATGGTTTGATTTCTCTCACCTACTCGGGCACCCTAGTTTATGAGGCTTATCTTAACTTGTATTATCTTTATCTCTACTCTTCATGGTGATGTTACTTTTGTACACCCCAAGCCTATTTTATAAAGGATATAGGGGTAGTGAGGAGAGGGAATCTTTTTTTTGTATTTACTCAAGCTATCTTTTCTTCACACTCCACTTTTCGGTTGAGTGTGTGAGAATATTTTCCATTGAGAGGTAGGGGTTACCGTCATCTTGTTCATGTGAATTCATCCCTGAGCATTGGTGAGAGAACATGCTTTGGAAGCAATCCGACATCCCTTAGAGTGCTTGGTGGTTGAAGACAATATCCCCCAAACTTTGTAGTACTTGCAGCTTTGAAATAAAGGTAAACATCTTATTTGGTGGCTATATCTCAATTGTTGACTGTCTTTTTCTTCACTTGAACATTCTGAATCAATTAACATCAGGAACTACTACCTCTTAATTAATTTTCTGACTCCATAACCAACAGAATTCAGGGCACTACAGTCATAATTGATATTTCCAGATTTAAAGCTTGCTGTTTTTCAATATTTTACTGCAGATCTGCACTTTTAAGGGCAGATTTAAGGTGTTCTAAATCTAAAGAATTTCATTATTAGGTGTAATTCTGCATTTTAGCTTGCTGCCCAGATTAATTTATTGCAGATTAATATCAGATCTGATATTAGAAAATTAACATGGTATTAGAGCAACGTTAAACACTGAGAAGGAAATCGATTTGGCGAGTGTTTGCAGGGGAGAAACCAAAAAAAAAGGGAAAGGGTCGTACGGTTGCCTCCACACAGCCGTCGTACAGACATACGACGCAGGTTTTGAAGCGAGCTACAGCAGAAGACAGCGTGTGCAACAAAAGAGTCGTGCAGCAGGAGGACGCGGGCTGAGGGAGGCCCGCATGGAGCAATCGACCAGGATCGGGCTTCAGCAGATGTGCAGAGGAGGTGGCTGCGGGGAGAAGCAATCGGCGAGAGGAGAAAGGAGCTGAGGACGGTGGAGAGAGCCTGCATAGGAGACAGCTGGGTGACGACGCAATCCATGGGCGAGTGTTGGGCTCGTTCGTACGGGGCCGTTGGGTGAAGTGGAGGCCGTCGCAGGCTGCCACCAAGGCAGGTCGCGGCCACAGCAGCAGCCACAAGACATGGATTGCAAATGTTAAAAGATGTGCCTACAGAGTACATGGTATTCTTAAATTGATGATCCTTGCGCAATAGATTTTCATGTTAGTGGATAATGCTCCGAACTTCGGAAGCAGTCAGATCAAGCTCTGGCATTGGTAATAGTAACGAAAAACATGCAAAGAAGAACACCCATTTCCAGCTCTGCACCCGTTTCCATTTTCTTCCCATCTTGACAATACATTAGTACATTACTAACCAATTTTATATGCACAATATACAAAGGGTTCATGTGCATTTCTCGCTCCCTTTCCGTTTCCTGTTTTATATTTCTGGTAACATAGCCTGCTGAGGCCCACGACTAGATCTCGGCACCAGATTATAAAAATCAATGTCAGATTGGGAACCAATTAATGCAACAAACTCCGTCGAACAACAACTAGTACGATAGGGAGACCATAAACTGAAGAGTCTGACCGAAATCGACAGATCGCTCAATCAAGTAACGTTCTGCCTGTAGGATTCATCACCAGTTTTCTGTAAATTTCCAGTTCTCTCACACCACGCGAACACTCGGACTTCTATGGACTTAATGTTTGATTTAAATAAACATGCCAAGCTTGAACACTCCAATTATGCATTGAATCGTTAAACGCATCCATGATCGAAGATCACCTCTCACATTACTAATGTTAATTTTTCTAGAATTGCTATTTTAATGTACTGCATTGGCTAAAAAAACCCTCGAGTCTCCGAGCACCGAATTAAGCATTACCAAAGATTTTTATAAAAAAAAAAAAGCAAAAATATAAGTACCTGGACCACTTGCTCTGCTCCGTGAGGTTATAGGCTCGAGGCTTCGGTGCATTGCAAGGTCCAACTGTCGCCTGTTACACAATAAAAAAATAGAGGACAAAAGAACCTGTGAGTCCAGCACTGTAATCAGAGCAATTTTAACCGGATTCGCACTGATCCCCAATTTTAGCCAAATAGAGGCGTAATTGACCAAGAACTGGAACTCCAGAGGCATAATTGACCAGGAATTGAAATCCCAGAGGCGTAATTGAATAAGAATCGAAATCCCACCTGCTGATAGAGGGCGTAGAGAAGCAAAGCCGTTTCATCCGAAAAGCTCCTAGCAGGTTTGGCGGATTCGCCAAATCCAGCATAAGCGGCCGCTGCATAGAATCGATCTGGATATGACAGGCCCGATGCTGCCCTCGCCATTTCTGGCGCCGGAACAAATGGTATTGGCTTTTCTGATCAGAGCGAGACGACTGTAAGCCTTACTCGGCCGGATCTACCATTGCTCTTTCCTTCTGTTAATCGGGACGCTATTTACTTGCCCTTTCCAAAAGGTTCAACGATTACTAATCGAGGAAAATTGCGCTTTCTTTTGATTGTTTTGCGGTGATTTTAATTAGAGTATGCGAGCCGCGAGGTGTTGGGCAGGCAACGAATGGAAAATTGAGTGTATCACATTGTTCGCGGTTTATGTGTCATGTTTTTCTATTGTACATTGGCTGTAAGGGTTGGTTTTACAAGGCCTAAAAATCTTTATATTGTGGTTTTTTTGTTGTGTTTTTTTTGGGAAGGTAGTGTTTCTTACTAACATTATGGTCGATTGGTTGTGAGGTAATTATATTTGTTTATGTAGCATTTTCTTCATTTCTTTATTTTGTATGTGCAAATAATAACAATTAGATATCTTACCAAGTCTTGGAACTACTTCTACAAATACACTTATCTTGCAACATCTTGGAATAGCTTCTATAAAATAAAATCTTCTTCCCTCCTATCCCACATTAGTTGCATATAAGACACAACATACTATGATCCTTGCTTATTTGAATTTCTCCTCATTTTTTTATGTGACAAGTCTGCATGTACACCGTGTGAATAATGGTAGAAATATAACAATTGGATGCATCTATCTTGTGGAATCTTAGAATACCGTTTACCATTGTAAAATATCATTCCTTCCTATCCCACATTAGTTGAGGATTGATCCATGGTAGCATGTTAGCTACAATATACCATGACCCTTATGCTAATGGGGTGTCCACAATGATAATGAGTATTCCCTTCCCTCCTTTGTGTGACATGTGTGTGTGGATACTAACAATGTAATATGCATATATTGTGGTATCTTGAAATAGCTTTTGCAAATATCAAATCTCTTAATATCCCTTTATTTTCTTCGGTGTGTTGTCATGTCTCATGGATCTACTTTAGTTTGTAGTTGTGATGTATGTAGTGTTTATAATACTTGCAAGTGTTACTACTAAACTTACATATCCCTAGGATTTGTTTCATGTTGATACTCTTGTTCTCCTGCATTAATAAGAGAAATGATCTCTTTTGATATAATAGTGAAAACTCTTGTTCTCCTTCACTAAAGAGACAAATGATCTATTTTGATAAAATAGTGAAAGGGATTCAAGTTTTGGCCATGTATACAATGTGGTTTAGATTCCATGGAATCCCAATATCAAGTGGTTGTATCAACACCTTTCCATATATATAGGTTGCATGTTCACCACTTACTTGGAGGCATTTTCTACATAATGTTGAGTTATGGTGGCATCTCTCATTTACCTTGAGGTGTTTTCCTAGCCATGGCATGTCATCACAATCACTTGTATAGTTAGATGAGTGATTTAGTGCATGAGATGAGTGACCTAATGTAGGAGATAACAACTTAAAGGAATTAGGGGCCCATGTTCAACAAAGAGGCCTTCTAAACTACAATGTTGTAAAGTGAGAAAAGAGCAGTGGCAAGGATTTGGGGTGATCGAGAGTGTATGTATCCACATGGAGTTGTTGTGAGCAAAGTATGTTCTATTGAATTTCAACATTGTTTTTACTTGACTTCGTAAATAGAGGGAACTTATTGTAGTATTTTGAAAGGTCAAAAAGACAAGTAAAGCTCTACGTAACTATTTAATGCTCCAAAAGAAAAAAGAAAAAAAGTAATTGCTACTTCCTTGAAAGTACTTACATCCTAGTCACTTAATTGCCTCAATTGTATGTAGATTGGATGTGATGTAATATGATATCCAAGTTTGAACCCCTATATTATATTGGAGCAAATCATGTAGTGTATGTAATGCGGTGGTTTATTCAATGGGTTTCAAACTTGGAAAACTAAGTCGTAATGACCTCGAAATGTAAATTATGGAATGCTTTGTAAATATTCTTGGCTCAAACCCCAAGTAAAAGGATCAACTAGTGAATAATTAAGAGTTCAAGTTGTGAGCTTGGTTGTATTGTTATGTTAAATAATATAATAACCATGGGAAATGTTTCTTGAGGAGTGTTGAGCTAAATATATTACTACAAATAGCCTTCATAAAATGTCAACCCAGGGAGGTAACTTTTGAAGCACAAGCACTGTATGTGCAGGATTAGAGCTTATCCTAATTTGACCTAATCTAATCTAAAAATAACTTGAAATGGTTAATACTAAAATTCATAATCTATTGATCATCAACTCTATTCAAATTTAAGATCCTAATGCTGACTAAATACTCTCACATCTAAGATCTACAAAGCATTCAAATTTCAAGCTCTAACATAACTGCAAAAATGAAATAATGTTCAAATTGACTTCAATACACTCCTACCTCTAAAGCATATCCTTGCAAATGAAAATAAACTAATAAAAAACATTCATTCTAATATGATTCAGAAACTAAATTAAGTAAGCAGAAAACTATGTCATGACACAGAAAACAGAACATGTGACAGAAAGTGAACTAGAAATTGATTTCTCAGTTAATATCTTAATGCTTTTATCAAATTGATAGATTGCCTTAGCATGAGTGTTAATAAGTTTTATATCAGCACGGAGTTCACTGTTCAATTCAATCTTAAAATGAATTACTACTTATAATTTAAACTATTCTAAATTAAACTTGCATTTAAAACTACAGTAAGTGAAATTTACAAAGGATACTATCACTAAGTCTAAAGCTATATTCAAAAATCAAATCTTGCAGAAAGACATAATTGAATTAACCTAGAGTCTAAGCTATGATAAAACAAATGAGATCTGCAGACCCTAAAATTGAAGAAGAATACAACTAAATCTATCCCATTCATAAACTCAAATTTGCAGAAAGAAATGCATGTTTTAAACTAGAATCTAAAGCTACAGTCAAATAAATACAGTTCAAATCTATAAAATTATAAATTCAAAACAATGCTTCAAGTAAATCTACCCAGTCATCCGAGCTCATTTCTAAATTATCAAACATTGTGCACATTATTTCAACAACAATCAAACAATGAGAAATAGATTCCAAGCATATACAATTTGTTTTCTACAGTTGCTTGACAATCTTACTAAATACAATTCTTACTTGTAATAAAAACAGAAAGTAACTAGTTAACTTATCTATTCTATACATGAATTAAAGTTACAGGGGAAGGGCTTATGGTCTTCTTGGTGGATCCTTGCCAACAAGACCACAAGTCATTAAGTGACCTACAGAATAAAACTCTAAGTTGCAAACATATAATAAAATGAAGAAAACATTAGAAACAGAAACAATTTAAATTACAATCTACAAAATCATATATATCATTACTTAGAGTAATAAAAAAAACATCATATCAGTCAACCTCTATTTAATTCATAAAACTAGCACTAGAGCAGCGCAATTCTTCAAACAATCATCCATCCCCCATTACATTTCGATCCATGGTTTGTATAGCTCGGAAGCTAGGATAACTAATCCCGATTTTACAGTGACCAAGCCTATCTCTTATTTAAGAATACAACCGTTTGCAGAAGGTAAATGATTCCTTTAATTAATGACTAACTTCTTCATGCTCGAAAGATGCTCTGAATTCGTTATCTAATAACATATCTTCATCTCTATGGCACGTAGTGCCTAAAGATGAAGAGCTCATTAATGCGTATATGTGAATCATCGATGAGAGCTGAGATGGATAAATTCGGTTTTGCTTGAGCAAGCTGGCAGAACCTGGAGTATAGAAAATCTTCCATGATATTCAATTTGCTGCTGAAATCAAAACATGCTGCAGAATCTAATATAATTAGTCACGATCTTCCAAGAATTACATTTAATCATTAAATTAAAGGAAATCCAAGAGTTTTGGTAAATAATTATACTTGACTATACTTGATGGGTAATTAGGTGAATATATGAAAATATAGATGGATTTATAAGATATAGAGATCAAATGAGGAGTTCAAAAGTGGATTTGGAGGATGGAAAGAGTATCAATTTGGCGAGCCAACACTCTCCCACGCCTGTGTATTTGCATGTCCTCATGCAAACATGCCTTTTTAGAAGCTTCAAAAAAATTTCAAAACCGATTTTCAATCCTTCTGACAAAAATTTAGGATGCATTGACAATGATATTCAATTTTTCACTAGCCTGTTCTCTGGCGAGCTAGCACTCTCCTCCGCGCCTGTGTATTTGCATGTCCCCATGCAAACATACCTGTTAGAAGCTTCAAAATTACAAAACTAGGCTTGACAAAACTTATGATGTTTTGGAAGTAATATTCAGTTTCTCACTGGCTTGATTTCTTCTGGCTTTGAGTTTCTTCTTTAACATGCTGATGTGAGCAAGATATTTTAAGGCCTCTATTTTCCAAGTCCTTCCTACCTTTGCAAGGCATTTATTTGCATCAATTGTCTTCTGACGCTTGGCGGTCAATTTCTCATATTTCTCTGCAAGATGAAGACCACATGTCCTCAATTCGTCAATGGCTTCCACATATTTTCTGTTGGTCACCTTCATTTGTTCATTCTCAGCCTTAATGTGCCGATCAAGAACATTGCACTCTTCTAGCGAAATCTTTAGCTGCTCTATTTCCCCATTCTTTTCCTGGATTTCAGCATTGGGAAGGTCATCTTCAGGAGTGCCATAATCAAATTGTTGAGGGTTAAACAATTCGGGATTATATTCCACATGGCCATATTTTGAAGCAGGAGGATTTTCATGCAGATGAGGGTCTACAGGTTCAGAACCAAGATCAGGAAGAATAAAATTGGAATGTTCATCATATGTAAGGTCAGATTTCTTAGGAGATGACAGGGGAAGTGGACTTTGGGTATTCTTTTGCTTTTTCTTCTTAAGGAGATCTGGCTCTGACGTAGGGGATTCTTCTAGATCAACCAAAACAGACGGTTGTACATTGAGGACTGGATTGGAGGGCTTAACAAGCTGTCTAGCCATGCCTCTAGTAGTTCTTCGTGATATTGTGAGTTCTGCAATAGTGGAGTTTTTAGACTGACGTCCTCTCTTTTTCAATACAGAGGAGAAAATATCAATTAGGGGTGGTTCCGGTTCTTGGTCAGGAACGAGTTCTAATTCACAACCTTCAGCCTGAGGAGAAGCTTGAATGCGTGGAGAAGGAAGGCTTTTAGATGAAGGGAGACCCCGAACTCTATTCACAAAATTTGCCCGGGTATCCTTACGAATACACAATTTGTCCTCAATGAGAATTTTGATCAAACTGTGATGGTGGAGACTGTTATAAGGATTCCCAAAATGCTTTTGAACCCGTCTTGACATCTTAGCTAAACGTTTGCACAAGAAATACGGGAAATTCATTTCCAATTCGGCTTCAAAATGCAAGAGCAGGCGGACATGGTAATTCAAAGTGGTTACATACCTCCCTTCGCAGGTTAAGTATTTATGCAACACATAAAGCACATTGCACCATTCATCCTTCATCCAGTCACGAGGGAAGCCCTTTTTCCAACTTGCAGATTGATGCTCCTCCTTTAAAAATATGGTACATACTGCATGTTCTATGGGTCTATTTTTAAACCATCGTTCTCCTTGACAAGGTAAGCCAGAGGCACGAGAAATTGTTTTCTCAAACACTGCCATGATAAAATTTCCAATGTGCACTACTTTCCCATCAAATCCTTGTGCAAAATACAGTGTGATTTCATCATCATACCCCTGAAATTTTTGAAAGAACTGGTACCAATCTGTGCCTTCAAACTTCTCTTTACATGCGTTGAACTCAGGAAGACCTTCTAACACCGAGATAGAAATCGGATTATGACGTTCAACCCCCTTTCTTCCCATAATTCGCTTAACACTATGCTCAGACTGGAAATTGGATAGAGGACAGAGGACGAAATAGGAACTGGTGAAATGGCGAGGGTTACTTGCATGACAAATCTATCAGATTTTCTCGATTGTCTCCAATGTTTCGAATGAAGGGTAATAGATAAGCCTGAGTCGTACTCATCATTATTCAAACGCATGGCAAATAATGGATCGGCGAGGGTATTGAAAAGATAGTGTAATGAACCATTATGCACGGAAACACAAAGGAGGAAATCGAATTATGGATGGATAGGGGAAAAACATCATCATACGCTTTTAAGGTAATGAGATCTTCGTCTCTAGGCACTACGTGCCATAGAGATGAAGATCTATTTATAAAATATAGGGGTTACAGAATGATGATGACAAACAAAAGTATGGTAAGAAGGGTATAAATTATATGATGGCATTCAGAGGGTAGAAGAAATAGGCTTAGCAAGTATTGTAAGTATAATTCATAATGAAATTTCCTTAAATTTAATGAAATAAACATATTCAAAGAAAGAATCGTTACCTCATATAAGATTTACCTTATAAGACCAAGTCTTCAGAAATACCTTAGTTGTCAAAATTTCTGCTGCATACTGTAATTACTGTGACAGAATGGGATTTCTGTAACAGAATAAGATTTTCTGTTTTAACTTGCACAAAAGATCGTGCTGCTGCAAGATTGAGAATGATAATTCTGATAGGTTGTCCAATGTATGTGTTGAATGATACTGGATTGTTGTGGAAAATAGAGGAATAGACTGCTCTGTACCAAAGTAAAAGTTGCAACTATTGGAACTGTCCATGATTACAAAGTAAATAACTGCAAGGTCTTCATCCACGTCCTTCTCTTTGTGCAAGTCTACCTATGTGAATAAATTTTGTTGATGTCGAACATAGGTAGAAATCATTGGATTACCAACCAATGAGGATATTTGTTAACCAATGCAAGATATTCCACCCTTAATGTTAATGGAAATCAAGGCACTTGGTACATCCTAACAGTCATGAATAGATTTGTTGAAGTCGAATGAACTGTAGAATTCATTTGCCAAGAAACATTAATGTATTTCCTTAACAAATGACAAGGATACATGCCATTAGGGCATGTAGACTCCAGGGTACCCACTAATATCTCGAGTTTCAAACCTAGAAAATATTTTGAAGTTGATGGGTTGAAACTTGTTGGAAGGAGAGCCTTAATAAAATCTCCCATCATCCAACTGAGCACAGAACTAAAATGATTTTGCAGAAATGAAGTAGACATCACCAACAGACTTTATTATGGAGTCTAGCCAGCCAATCACCTGGTTTTCTAACTAGACTCCTGCTAGACTGTGCCAGATAAACTGGTTTTCACAGCAAAGCTTATTTTTCTCTTTACTTTTATTCCTATCTTTATTATATATACATTTTTTTATTTTATTTATTTATTTTTTAATTTCCTACCTACCCTATTCTACTGAAAGTAAAAAGATTATTTCAAGTATATGCATATTTCCAGTGTAACCACCTACGAATCAGGATTTATAAAACATTCTTGTTCACATAATGTATATGAACAAATACCCGAATATGAAGAACCAGCTTCTCACATGATCTAGATTTCAAAAGTTGTTGAAAAGTAACAGGCTGGAGTTGGAAAACTGATTTAGTCCATGACTGAATAGATTCTTGATTTGCTTGGCTTCCTCCTTTAGTATCCTTTATTTCTAAGCCAAGTTGATATTCTTCCTTTGGTACTAGGCAAGCAAGAAATTCTGTAATTTCAGGTTCTAATTGTTGTTCTTCCTCAGCTACTATCCATGATTCTTGGGCTCCTTCATCAAATGAGGAAGGATAGCTGAATAGACCTCCATGCTGAGAAAACTTATTGATTTGCTGCCCTCTTTGGAAGATGAATTCTTCTTCATATATGGATATGATATTGCAACATGGATTGAAGAAACTCCTTGTGGTAATAAGCCCTTCTCTGTTCAACAAGTTCTTGAACATCCTCAAACTTGTACTGGTTCAAATGTCCTGCTTCATAGATGGGTTAGTAACAAGTTTCTTACAACACCCAAATGATTTTAAATTTCGAATTTTAAACCTAAAATTAAACTATTTATGCAGAAAATCAAATGCATGCATTACAAAAAATGTAAATAACTTGAAAGCAAAGACACTAAGTTAAAATTAGTGTTGTGGGTGCAACTGGCCTAATATTTTATGCACTCAAAAACCAATATTGAAATGAAAGCAATCAGACTCTTCACTATGAAACCATAAACTAAAAAAAACATTCCTACTTGAAAGAAATCTTACTTTTGTGAAGAAAAAGTATTCTTGCACACTATTGAAAGAAAAAAAACACACTTGCATCAAAAGTAACTGCAGGAAAATAAACTACCTAAATAAAAGCATATATGCATGAAATTAAACTATGTGAGAGTACACTATTTGTATTTGCAGAAAGGGAAACATACAAACTTGTGCGGAAAAGGAACAACATGGATTTTGGGGACCCCACTATAGTGGATGCGCAAGTTCTTACCTCTCGTCTTACTGTTCTCCCCTCCCCCTTGTTGTGTAATGAAAAAGCAGCCTATCTACCTAGACTCCAACCCCTTTAGCACCTCCCCAGCAACGACGCCAAAATGTTGAGATAAATATATCACTACAAATAGCCTTCATAAAATGTCAACCCAGGGAGGTAACCTTTGAGGCACAAGCACTGTATGTGCAGGATTAGATCTTATCCTAATCTAACCTAATCTAATCTAAAAATAACTTGAAATGGTTAATACTAAAATTCTTAATCTATTGATCATCAACTCTATTCAAATTTAAGATCCTAATGCTGACTAAATACTCTCACATCTAAGATCTACAAAGCATTCAAATTTCAAGCTCTAACATAACTGCAAAAATGAAATAATGTTCAAATTGACTTCAATACACTCCTACCTCTAAAGCATATCCTTGCAAATGAAAATAAACTAATAAAAAACATTCATTCTAATATGATTCAGAAACTAAATTAAGTAAGCAGAAAACTATGTCATGACATAGAAAACAAAACATGTGACAAAAAGTGAACTAGAAATTGATTTCTCAGTTAATATCTTAATGCTTTTATCAAATTGATAGATTTCCTTAGCATGAGTGTTAATAAGTTTTATATCAGCACGGAGTTCACTGTTCAATTCAATCTTAAAATGAATTACTACTTATAATTTAAACTATTCTAAATTAAACTTGCATTTAAAACTACAGTAAGTGAGATTTACAAAGGATACTATTACTAAGTCTAAAGCTATATTCAAAAATCAAATCTTGCAGAAAGACATAATTGAATTAACCTAGAGTCTAAGCTATGATAAAATAAATGAGATCTGCAGACCCTAAAATTGAAGAAGAATACAACTAAATCTATCCCATTCATAAACTCAAATTTGCAGAAAGAAATGCATGTTTTAAACTAGAATCTAAAGCTACAGTCAAATAAATACAGTTCAAATCTATAAAATTATAAATTCAAAACAATGCTTCAAGTAAATCTACCCAGTCATCCGAGCTCATTTCTAAATTATCAAACATTGTGCACATTATTTCAACAACAATCAAACAATGAGAAATAGATTCCAAGCATATACAATTTGTTTTCTATAGTTGCTTGACAATCTTACTAAATACAATTCTTACTTGTAATAAAAACAGAAAGTAACTAGTTAACTTATCTATTCTATACATGAATTAAAGTTACAGGGGAAGGGCTTATGGTCTTCTTGGTGGATCCTTTCCAACAAGACCACAAGTCCTTAAGCGACCTGCAGAATAAAACTCTAAGCTGCAGACATATAATAAAATGAAGAAAACATTAGAAACAGAAAAAATTTAAATTACAATCTACAGAATCATATATATCATTACTTAGAGTAATAAAAGAAAACATCATATCAGTCAACCTCTATTTAATTCATAAAACCAACACTGGAGCAGCGCAATTCTTCAAACAATCATCCATCCCCCATTACATTTTGATCCATGGTTTGTATAGCTCGGAAGCTAGGATAACTAATCCCGATTTTACAGTAACAACACCTATCTCTTATTTAAGAATACAACTGTTTGCAGAAGGTAAATGATTCCTTTAATTAATGACTAACTTCTTCATGCTCGAAAGATACTCTGAATTTTGTTATCTAATAACATATCTTCATCTCTATGGCACGTGGTGCCTAGAGATGAAGAGCTCATTAATGCGTATATGTGAATCATCGATGAGAGCTGAGATGGATAAATTCGGTTTTGCTTGAGCAAGCTGGCAGAACCTGGAGTATAGAAAATCTTCCACGATATTCAATCTCCCGTTGAAATCAAAACATGCCGCAGAATCTAATATAATTAGTCACGATCTTCCAAGAATTACATTTAATCATTAAATTAAAGGAAATCCAAGAGTTTTGGTAAATAATTATACCTGACTATACTTGCTGGGTAATTAGGTGAATATATGAAAATATAGATGGATTTATAAGATATAGAGATCAAATGAAGAGGTCAAAAGTGGATTTGGAGGATGCAAAGAGTGTCAATTTGGCGAGCCAACAAGGAGCAATAAGGGGGCTATGAGTCTACTATTGGGGAAGATGAAAGGGGAGTACTTGGAAATAGTAACCCATTATAACAATGTTATTACATGTCCTTTGAAGAAGTATTGTCTTTTTCCCATGTTGTATTAAAGATCTCTCTTGCTCACCAGAGACTTGTCACATGTCCTTTGAAGAAGTATTTCCTTTTTCCCATGTTGTATTAAAGATTTCTCTTGCTCACTAGTGACTTGAGGTGTTCTTTTTATAATTCACGATGCTTCTTGGAAGACACATACCTCTCATGCATTGGGAAATATATAACATGCAATTTTCCCTAGGGGAAGCTTCTTCTCCATCTTCCATTGTTCATGTTGGTGCTAAAATATGCACCATGTTCATTTGAAGGTGCTTAACATAATTACCTTAAAAGGGCCAACAACAAGTTTTGAAAGTCTCGTGAATAAATTTTTGTGTTATTTAAAATCTTAGGGCTAAGCCCCTTAACATTATTTGGTGTAGACCCCCTATCTTCTTCACCTCCCATCACTTCTCTCCACAATTTCATTTCCATTTCATTTTCCTTTAAGGCAGAGGACGGAAGTAATTTTTCATTTACCACACTTCACTTAACTTTGTCTAGACTTACCTCCACTCTGCATCCATTGGTCTTCCTTCACTCACTATTAAATTTAGCTAAGCATTGTGGAGAAATAAAAAACATACAATAAGCATGCACATAAATAATTGCCAATATTTTCCTTAGAAACACTTTATCGAGAAAACCAACACCAATAGATATCTATTAATAATGGAGTTCTTCAAGCCTTTAAATGGGATTCATCACATACTAATACCATGGGTCCATAAACCACCAATGATAAACCCATTATTGACCAAATACATGTTAATGGAATTACTTTTTTACCAAGTCAAGATCAACCCAACATTCCCCACTTTAAACTTGACCTAGAATAAACACCTCTTCAATGTTTATAACTGGGAATACAACATGCTCTCCCTTAATCATCATCTAAGTCTATGTCTACACTTTACATCAATGACCTAATAAACCAAGGGTATGCATGCTTAAATATGTCTTACAGTCGTATGCCCATTTAGATATGTGATTAGATCCAACTCCATAAGAATGCTTACAATTGGATGCCCAAGCAAATGAAGCTTGAAGCATCTACTTGCACTCCTTAACTGAGTACTTCTTCATTCACTATCTTCTATTTGCTTTTTATACCAATGCTTCACATCAACGTATCTCCATTAAAGTCAATGATCTAGGATTCTCTCGCAAGAGAGATTTATCTACCCAAACACTGATACCATATTAAAATTAACCGAGTATTGTAGAGAAATAAAAAAACACACAATAAGCATGCACATAAATAATGGCCAATATTTACCATGTAAAGTATTTACCAAGAAAACCAATACCCAATAGATATATGGTATTACCCTTAACTAATCTATCCAATCCATCCAATACCAACCATTTGAGGTATTTTACAATGGAATTCTTCAAGTATTTAAATAGGATTCATCACATACTAATACCATGGGTACATAAACCACCAATGGTAAACCCATTATTGACCAAATACATGTTAATGTAATTACTTTTTTACCAAGTCAAGATACTCCCCATCCCCCCAAAATCGGCCTTCACTATGTCTTGCATGGAGCAAAGGGAAAAGGTTCTATCCCCTTTTCCATTCACATGTAAGCTCCACCCAAACATTCTCATTCTACCTCATGCTTCATCCATTCTTTCCCCTCCCCCCATCATTTGACTAGGTTAAAGGGTGAAGGCACCGTTCACTTTATCTTTCATACTTTGCCTCCACCACACCTAACCTCTAACTTCATTTAAATACCTCTACTCTCCCTTCCATGTTCTACATCCACCTCATCTAACATCTACCTTCAATCAATTACCTCTTACTCCCCTTCCATGTCCTACCTTTGCCTCATTTAACATTTTCCTCCACCTTCAATCACCTCTTACTGTGAGGAACCTGCAACAATTAATTGATAAAATGCATGATATATTAGATCACATAATATTTTTATTGATCGCGGGCCACTTCGAGGGGGCAACCTCCTTTGAGCAAGCTCAATACAAATAACTTCACGGTGTCTTCATTGGCCTCAACACAAACTTATATACTAGACTATGCGGCAATACTATGGGTCAATACCATGGAACATATAATACTACGGGACGACTTACAAATCATATGCGTCCAATACTATGGATCAATACTATGGGCTAATGCAAACTATGGATCAACATATAATAGTAAGGGATGACTTACAAAGCATATGCGTCCAACAACAATATACTAACAAAGTAAAGAGAAGGGTTGACACGGGTTCCTAACATCCCCTCTCCCTTAGAAAAATCTTTGTCCCCAAAGCTTTAGATGTGGAAATTGATGTTGAATCTGAAGGAGTGGTGCCCATGTAGCATCCTCTGGTTGCATGCCATGCCACTGAATTAATACCTCGATGATAGATCGAGAGAGAACCAGATGCCCTTTGAGGGTCAGGGAGGATTGCTTGGAAGGTTGTAGATGAAGAAAAACCATATCAATTGCTTGAAAAGTGCGCTCAGAACGGTGTTGATCGACTTGTCGTTTCATTCGAATTCTTGCCATGTGAAGATTGTCCTGCAAAATGCGAAGAATCTAATTGTGGTTTCAAAGAATCGTGTCAATTTCCTGAATTGGTGTACTACTGAGGGTGTATCGAAGAAGAAATGGCGGTGCCTGACCATAGATTGCTTCATATGAAGTCATTTTAGATGCAATATTGTATCACCATTCAACGAGAGGGAGCCACTTCGCCCACTGAGGTTGTTTGTCGGAGGTGAAGCAATGAAGATAAGTTTCCAAACATTTATTGGTAATTTCAGTCTTCCCTCCAGATTTAGGGAGCCCTTCAATGAAATCCATATAAATATCTGTCCAAATCCTTGTAGGGATGGGCAAGGGTTCGAGCAATCCCGGAAGGAGCTGGCAAGTATCACATTCAACCACCATTTGTTGAATTGTCCTTTTCATTCCCTGCCAAAAGAAGTTACGTTGTGCCCACTCATACGTTTTGAGGAACCTATCATACGTTTTGAGGAACCTAGAGTGCCCTGCCAATGGAGAAGCATGGAGGTCAGAGAAGACAACCTATTGAAGATCTGTGCTCTAGGGAAGCACGAGATGATCCTTGTATCTCAGGGAACTACCATACCAAGAGTAATGCGGTACAGTAGAAGGGTTGTTGGCCAACCGTTGAAAGAGAAACGTGGTCATGAAATGTGCGAGAAAGAGCATCAGCCACCAGATTGTCCTTACCCTTTGCGTAAGTGATCTCATAGGCATAACCCATGAGTTCGCTAACCCCATTCAATTGTGTTGGGGAAGAGACCCGTTGTTCCTAGAAATATTGCAGACTCTGGTGAGCAGTCTTGATGCACAAATAATTCCCTAATAGGTATGGTTGCCACTTCTGTACTGCATGAAAAATAGCCATCATTTCCTTCTCAGATGTAGAGGCGGCTAAATTCTTACCTGAAAGGTCTCTTGAAGGTGGCAATCCCATTGGTTCAGCAAAGACACCTGCATATCTATCCAAAATGTGTTGTAGATCCAAAGGAGTAGTGGAGACCGTTGATGGGTGCATCTGAATGGAATGGAGCTGAGCGATGACACCATGTGAATTCTTCTTAAGGAGCTTTTCCAAGCGATTTGAACTGATAAGGCGGAGAGACCCTGGTTGTAATCCCGTAAATGTGTGGTTTTTCCCATTGAATGAAAACTGCATCCAAAGTTCATCAAAATCCCATAAGATGGGGCCAAGTGTGCGTAACCATTGAGTGCCCAAGACCACATCACATCTACCTAAGGCCAAGGAAAACATGTCAAAGCGCAGGTTATAATCGTCCATAGAGATACGCACATTGCAACACTTCCCCTTGCAAGGTAAGGTGCCCCCATCGGCAATCATGACTTCAAAGTTGGAGCAAGGATGGACAAAACAATCAGCCTGTTTGGCGCTCCGAGGGTCAATGAAGTTATGAGTGCTACCGAAATCAATGAGTATTGTAAGAGGGAGCTTCTTGAAGTAACCCCTAACCCGCATTGTTTGTGGGGTGGTGACTCCGGCTAAAGCATGGAGAGATATCTCAGGATGGTCGTCTTGAGACGGCGGGTCAACAGGCGGCTGCTGAATGTCGACCTGATCATCTATTGTATCTGGAGCTTCTTCACCAAGTTTAGAGGTAGACAGAGAATCCACATCCAAGAGATAGAGCTTTTTCTCAACACATCTATGTCCCCGAGTGAATTTCTCATCGATTATAACAAATCCCTTTTTCTCTACGTGCTCGCGTCTCTGCTTCAGACAAATGCTTGATAGGAGTTGGTCGAGGAGCTAGCGTGATGGGAGGTCGTTGGGAAACCATATTTCTGAATGGAACAAAAGTGGATTTGGAGCGCTGTTGGGATGTGATCTTGTCCTCCGCCAAATTAGCCAACCCTAGGACTTCCATCATTGTGTTGGGACAGAAAATTTTAACCTCTTAGCGGATTTCATCCTTGAGACCACTGATAAAACAACTCCTGTAGAATTCATTAGATAATCCTTCTGTGTGATTAGCCAGTTTCTCAAATTTGGTTTGATACTCTCTCACAGTGTCAATTCGGAGAATTTTAGTGAGTGCTCTTGTGAAGTCATCAAAAGCACTAGGACCAAATCGTTGCAAAAGGAGGTGGAAAAAATCTGTCCAGTTTGGCTCGTCATGAGCTTTGATGTACCAACGGTACCATTGAAGGGCTTCCTATTCCAAATGAAAGGATGCAAGTGGAACTTTGTGGACATCAAAAGTATTATGCATAATGAAATATTGTTCTGCCCGGTATATCCATCCAGTCGGATCAGTACCATTGAAGCGAGGAAAATCAAGCTTCGGCCCACGAAAATTGCTGAAAGAAGAGAACCCAATGGTTGCAGAAGATTCTGGTTGTCGTTTATTGTTCATGGCTGAATGCTGAAGATGAAGGATGATAAATTTTTCATCCAGATCCTAGAATTTGGTTTTGAGGGCTGCAAGTTCTTCATCCATGATTTGTGCTCCTGCGCGGGTGACAACCATAACCATGAGTTTTTTTTTTTTGTGAATGGGTAGAAAAACAAAAACATAAGCTTCTTTAGTAAAGGAAAATTTGGATTTGGGAAAAATTCTTATGGGTAATTGGGGTTTGACTAGGTTTTGGACACTTTCTGATGGACAGGGAAGTAGAAAATGGGGATTTCAGAAGCGGGGTGAAAGAATGAGAAAATTTGTCAAAGAGGGACAAAGAAGCATAAATAGGAGATGAACACTGTGGCAAAAGTTGAAGGCGATTGGGTGAAATTGAAGAAGTTATGGAAACCCTAAAAATAGACAAATGTTGGATTTCAGGCTTCGAGAAGTGGAATTTGGGATAAGGTCCTAAGGAATGAAATATGAAGAATGAGATTGCAGAGGTGTGAGTGAAGTTTCAAGGGAAACGAAGTTAAAACAAGGAAGATATGGTGAAAAAATAGTTTTTTTTTAGAATGGATTTGAAATGGCTCGGAATGGATCTAAAACAAATGGATCTGAAACGGTTGGATCTGAAACGGCTCGACGGGATCTGAAAAAACTTTCGGAATGGATCTGAAACGGCTCGGAATTGATCTACAACAGCTCTGGACAGATGTAATCTGTGATTTATCAGCTGACAATAGATATGGACCCCAGGTATGTTCGGATTCCTAACGGTTCAAGGGATTCACTCGGCCACCAATGTTGTTTGACGGCTTGCGTATTGGGGTAGTACCCCTCACTCCACGACTCAGGTAAAACTGATAACCACTTTGCCACAAACGACAGCTCTTGGTTTACCTCATTGGTGGGAACTAGTCAATCAGGTAGGGGTCATTTCCCTTTTCGCTGGCAGGTCCTCTTAATGGTCCAGCTACTTCGGGGTTCCTATGGTACTCCTCACAGTGATTTTTAGGGCTTATGGCCAAGTACTTCCCATAGTTAAGCGGATAGGTATTATTCCCGGGTTTGAACCTGTAATTAATAGGAACAAATACAGATGTGGAAAAAAAAATTGGTAGAAATTCCACCCAATGACCCCAAGAAAGTGCTCTGATACCAGATGTGAGGAACCTGCAACAATTAATTGATAAAATGCACGATATATTAGATCACGGAATATTTTTATTGATCGCCGGCCACTTCGAGGGGGCAACCTCCTTTGAGCAAGCTTAATACAAATAACTTCACGGTGCCTTCATTGGCATCAACACAAACTTATATACTAGTCTATGCGGCAATACTATGGGCCAATACCATGGAACATATAATACTACGGGACGACTTACAAAGCATATGCGTCCAATACTATGGGCTAATACAAACTATGGATCAACATATAATACTACGGGACGACTTACAAAGCATATGCGTCCAACAACAATATACTAACAAAGTAAAGAGAAGGGTTGACACGGGTTCCTAACACTTACTTTCCCCTTCCATGCCCTATCTTTGCCACTCTGCATTCCTACCTCCCCTTCTCCTTGTCTCCACTTTCTTTTGGGGAGGGGTTGGGGGAACTCTTCATGTTGTATTTCATGCTTCGTCTCCACCTTACATAACTCCAACCTACATCAAAGAATCAACACATACAAACACGTGGCAACCAATTGTCAAGGTGGCTTGATAAATTGCATCAAGCAATGAGGTGGTGATACCACATTTCAATCAAATAATGGCTTATCATATCGGTGTTATGTGGACTTGCCAGGTTGCTACCAAGTTGTGAGGTGGCATGGCATGTGGCTACCAAGGGATGAATTAGCTCAAGTATGCAAAAAATTGGTTCCCAAGTAACCAAAACTAACACTTGGCATTAACGAGGGAGCTTATGCATAAAGTCTACGACTCCAGCACATTATAGTTGGAGGCATTTGGGTCTATAAAGTATGAAGAGTGTTCTTCACCTAGTGCATGTAGTATAAATGATTGAGCACCAACTTTGATAGCTAAGGGTGGATAAAAATCAAACAATGGTTGAGTCCCAATCTTTTAGTGGCCATATCTTAAGTTATAGAAGGCAAAATATGGCATGTGATGGCACTTTTGAAAGCTAGTGAAATAAATATTTCATAGACAAATTATTATAAGAAAGGGGGATCAACCTAGCAAGCATCTTAATGAGAGAACATGTACCAGTGGCGTGTATAAAGTTTGATTTATTTGGTTTAAATGTTGATGCTACTGCCTTGTGCTTTGAGAACATCTAAAGAACAAATTATAATTCTTTCATTACCATGTATGCATACACTTTCTTATAAATCCCCAACTCTAAGCATCATATTCATAAAATATGTCCTCTCGTTGACCAGTCATGAATTAGTCATCATGGAGGACAATTATGTCATTTAGAGGAGAAAGTAAAAATGTACACATGAGTAACAATAGTGCAAACGAGGAGGATATAAAGATGACGATGTTGTCCATAATGTTGCACAAACCAAGTCAATGATTCATTTCATTGAGACAAATAAAATGACATTGTTTTATATTTCTCCATAAATGCCAAGTGTAGAGGTTGTTGGAAATAAATTGCCCCCACTCTTCTCCAAATTGTCTATGCATGAAAAAGCATCAATGGTGTTGGGATGAGGAATTTAAACCATACCGAAGGCATGGAGATGCTCAATCAAGTATGGGCATAATTTAATCAAAGATGGTTGCATTTAGGGAGGTGGTTGGTTGCCCATTTAATTCAAGAAATAGTTTTCACCAACCAATAGAGAGGTCCAATGGCCATATATATAGCATTTATCCACATAAAAAGGGTTTGGTATTTTGAGAATTGGTGAACTTGGAAAGTGGCTTGAATATTGAAAGATGACAGTTTCTACAAGTGTCCATCATCCTTCACTTTCTTGACATATCTTAGATTCAATATTATCCAACTATAATATTGGGTTGCATGAGATTCTACTTGTGGTTTGGGATAAGGAACCAAAGAAGTGGTTTTGTTATGAATCCTTAGATGTTTCTTTATGCATGTGAATGATGTTAAGAGTTGAAAGTTCATACTTCATTAAAATTAACCAACTTTGTTCAACACGATTGTTAGTTGTTAACTCCAAAATTGTTTTGTTGTGCTTGGTAAGAGAAGAAACCCAATGAGAATGTGAAATAATACATGCATTTTTAGGTGGTAACAATGTCCATCATTCCAAGTTCACCAATTCTCAAAAAAATGTGTCAATCTTCTAAGACTTGATGAGAAGTTTGACACATTGTTTTAGGCCCTTCCCATGTGTTTCTAGCAATTTTCATGGCCCCAAAATATTTGATTACAAGGCCTTTGAAACAAATTGAGCTTGAAATAAGGTTTGCAATGGTCCATAGAATGCCGAAGACAAAGTTTGTATGCGAAAGTGATGGCCTTGAGGTTGACATACCAATTACTAGGTTTAGAAGGGTCTGCAATCCTTTTGCCACCTTAGTTTCTAGGGTAATGAGTTTGGGATTTTAGGATTTTTGCCTCTCAAGGTTTTTGGTGTTATGATATATGTAGTTTCAACATCTTGTTATGGGATTTTTGCTAATGAGTATAGCCGCCACATCTATTTTGAGATAAGCTACCACCATTCTAGCCATTTCTATTGATATGTACATTGTAGTGTTTTTCACTAGTTTATTCATTAATATTTGATTTTCTTTGCAATATTGTGTTTGTATTACTTTCACAATATTACATTGTATTTCATTTTGTTCTCGATCTATTTTGGATCAGTTGCACCAAAGTGATATGCTCTCTGTTTTTTTTCTATGCATGTGCTTGATGAGGTTATGGTACAAGGAGTTGGGCCTCAAAATAAGTGATCTTAGTCAAGACTTTCCTCATTGATCCAAGCATACTTCCATGGCAGATGAAAAAGTAATACGATGGGGTAAGAAATACTATTAAGTTGTTGTTCTAAGAAACCCTAAAGTGACAAGAATGAGACGATGGACCATATTTCCCAAATTATTTGATAACAAGGATAGAGGTGCCTTTAATAAGTACTCATTTAAGAGGAATAACACCTTTCAAGGTACAAGTTAATTTTGGTATCCCTCTATTTGAAGGCAAGATAGATGCAAAATATTTAAACAAGTGGTTAAATTTGATAAAGGTTTTTTTAATTTATTTACAACTTTTCCAACAAAAAGAAGATTACTTATGCAATCTTAAAGGCCCTTCCCTATGTCAAATATTGGTGGGCTACTTCCTATGTGCGACATTATAGAGATTTTGCACTGTATACAATAGTACTCACTTAGGCAGAATTTGTTGATGCCCTCAAGGAGGAGTATGTATATATTGAAAACCATGAAGACCAATACACAAGTTGGATCACCTTATACAAGATGGATCACCTTATGCCAAGGTAAAGACTAGATTGTGTTAGAGTACACTGATGTCTTTCATACCTGTTAATGCATTTTTTTGCACTCAAATTATATGTGGTCAAGACCCTTGCATTAATCCCAATTCAATTTTCCTTTGTAATAAGAGTGGGTTACCATATGTAGTTCATAGCTTGGGTTACAAAACCTAAAAACATTTGATCTTGTTTGCCTATAAAGTATTCCGATTTCCCACTCATTGCAACATCAACCTGGATTTCTCATAATTGGGAATGCATTTTTGAAATTTGAAGAGTGTAGACCTCACATGTGATTGTAAAAACCTACAAATCATTTGCCTTAAGAATTTGGAACCAAGCTCCAACTTTGTATTTATCCTTATTTATGCAAAGTCATCTGGGGTAATAGTCCTCGTCTGAATCAAATATGGATGACGGAAAACAATGACATGGATGTGTGCACCCACTCATATTAAACTCCTCAAAGGTTTTATGCCATACATATGCCAAATTATGTTTAAGGACCCATGGAAATGTAGTTTATGGAATGGTTTAAAATGGGGGTTTTGTGCCCAAAGTTTGACTAAGTCCCATACCCCACACTCTATTCCACTTCTCCACCAAAATTTCTCTACCATCCCACTATCTTCCTCTTCCTCTTCCTCCTTATTCTCCCTCAACCTTATTCCTCCTTCCTCATTGCAAATCCTCCTTCACACCCCTCTCCATACCCTTTTCCATCACACCTTCCGCCATCCTCATATTTTCCTACCTTCTTCCATCCTCCACCCCCCTTACTCTAGTCTCATTGTTCCACCATCCTCCACTCCCCTTCATGCCTAGGATATAATCATCATTATGGAAGGAAAGTTTCATACACACTTCTTCATTGGCATGTTTCCCAATGCAAACTCCAACCAACCTATCATGTTTCCCAATGCAACCCCCAACCAACCTTGTGTGTTTCCCAATGCACCCCCCATTGAACCACATTGTGACATGTGGTGGTGAACTAGTACCTCAAACTAGGATGTGAAACATGTTTGTGAGTTGGACCTACCTCTTGGTGACACTTGAAAGTGAGGGTTGGGTAATGATGACTAAGAGATGATGTGATAGGTTGAATGGGAAATGAGGTGGTGACCAAAAGTTTCCCAGTGCAACCCCAAACCAACCAAATTGTGATATATGGTAGTGATTTGGCATCTCAAATCAAAATGGGACACGTGGCAATAAGTTGGGCCTACCTCTAGGTGACACTTGGAAAGTAGGGTTGGATAATGATGATCAAGCATTGATGTGGCAGGATGACTAAGAAATGAGGTGGCGATCAAGAGTTATACTAAAGTCTAGCTGCACAAGGATCAATAACTCTTTGTACCTTAATGCTCAAATATGTTATGGGAGTGATTTTGATTATAAACAAGTCTCATTCCCTCCCACAATGCATGTGGGATAATAGGGCGAAAGATTAAATCTAGGGTTGGGATCACAAAGTGGGGCAAATCAATGGTTGTTGAGTCTCCATCTTCTTGAGGCCATATCTTGAGCCCTTGGTGTCAAAATTGAGAAAAAGAGAGTTCAATGGAAATATAATATGGTGAAGAACATGTTCCTTGTGGTTTTAGAGGTTGAATATTGCAAACAAAATTTGAAAATTTCAAATAGCAGTAAGGTATGTTCCACTAGCATAAATTTGGCTTTGTTTGGAACCTTGGCTTCCCTAGCCCGTAAATTGAGCTACATGCATACAAATTTCACTAATGAGAGCTCATTGGAAAGATAAAACCATGAAGAACAACCTAGGAATGGTTTTCAGATTTGAATTTTCCTTTAGCTTGCATAGAAAATTAAAACACATTCCAAATTATTTATAAGGCCCAACACTTTATTATATTGAGATAAAAGCTTATTAAAAAATATTTGTGAATATAAAAAGTGGGCTCTAGATGGGGGCATGAATTTATAAGTGCACATTTAAGAAGGTACATTTAATCAAGGCATTAATTAAGTGACCAAGTTATTTTCCCTAAAACAAAAAGCACATGAAAAAGGGGAAAGAGGGCAAAAACCCTAACTTCCAAAGCAACTGCAAGAGGATGAAGAAAGGATCACAGAAGAAACTTAGAAGGACATTCAAAAGGTTTATACCTTGACATATTTTTCCTCTAAACATTGTACGTATAGGACATTGGCTTCTTCCTTCTTTATTGATCGTATGACCAATTTCTCATCCAGCCTAGGCTACACAATTTCGGCACTAAGGCATAGTTTGATTAAGATCTCTTGTCTTCTAGATCTTTTACTTTAGTTGAAGGGAGCCACATCCCAACCTAAACAAGGTGAATGTTTTTATCTTTTTGTTTATCATGTTTGTGGGAATCCAATGTTGTTAGTGACAATACTTAACTTTGGTTGTAGACAATGATTAATTTTGAGAACTAAATGTTGTATTTTGAATTAAGCTCCCTAGAGAAGTATTCATGAGATTTTTTCCTTTTATAGTTTCAAATGTTTTTGTTATGAAGGGGAGCCTTTGAGTGCATGCTTCCTTTACATCTCTATGATCTGTATCGTTCAAATTATTTAAAGTTCTTTGAAAGACCCATGCCATCTATGTTCTTTCCTCTTTAATGAAACTTGATGGAATTATATATATATATATATATATATATATATATATATATATTTCTTTCTTTAATTAAGGATGGTTCTTCATAACCAGATTTATTGTTAAAGTGCAAGCTCTTCCTATAAATGGAGTAAACAATTCAAAGGTTAATAAAGTAGAGAAAGGTATATATAAATTTATCTACTTTAATAACAATTCAAAGGTAAAAAAGTATATAAAGGTATATATACCTTTTTCTACTTTTTTACCTTTGAATTATTTGGTCCATTTATAGGTAGAGCTTGCACTTGAACGATAAATCTGGTTATGAAGAACCACCCTTTATTAAATAAATCTAATAAAGAATGTACAGGCTTGCATCATAGCATTCTCCTATTCATCCCCAGAGAATAAAGAAGCATCTTTCATACATCAAGAGAGGAGCACCACCTATATAAAAAGGAAGGAGGGTCTTTATTTGTCATGTCCCCATATTTTTCCATGGTCCATTGGGTAATTTTGGCCTAAGTCACCTAGGCAATAATTATTTAATTAATGAGCAAGTATGGAAATTACCTTATGGAAGATGCCTAAGGTTGTATTTGGGAATTAAATGGACAAGGAGGGCCCCCCATGCAGTTATTAACCCTGTGACTAAGTCCAAGTGATTGACTAATTGAGAAATTAATTAATTGGGGAAATTTGAGGCATTACACCATAACAATTAATTAATTACTGGATAATTAATTAATTGCTAAGTTAAATTATTTATGAGTTGTATTATTTTCATTTAAATGTTTATTGCTAATAAATGTGCCAAGTGGTTGATGACTTGGCTAGGAAATTCGAATTGGTAAGTGAGCCAAACTTGCCTAAGTGGTAAAGTCTCAGAAAAGCTAAGGAATCTAGTGGAGACAAGTTGGCAAGATGAACCCAGAAACGAAACTGACAAAAGCTAGAAAAATCAGACAAAAGCAGGAAAGAGAAAAGTAAAGAAAGTGGAAAGATTCAGAAAAGCTTTCTGAAAGAAAATAACAACAACCAGAAAAGCTATCTAAAGCGCACTTGCCCAAATTCAGTGAAGGAGGTGAAGGAAAGAAAGTTTTGAAAGCTCAGAAATTGCTATTCTCCTCAAGAAAGGCGCCCTCATGGCTTTGGAGTAGAATGGGAAAGTGGGTAACCTACTCTCACAGGAAACCAAGCCAAGAACTTGCTCAGCAGGTCATCATGAAGTTTATAAAAGAATCCAACCAATTCCATTTGACAATTTTTGATCATTTATGTTTTCTCATGAGAGCTTTGATGCTTCTCTAGTTGAGTGATGTGCCTCAACTGTGCTTCTTGGGTGATGTGCCCCAAGGCCCATAATTTTCAGTGAGTGTTGTGCAGGTCCATATCAAGATATTGTAGCCATTAACATATGCTTCCAACCTCCATTGAAGATCCTCAGTTATTTGGAGAACATGATTCCTCTAGCAGTGATTCGACAACTAGTTTTAGTGAAGATTAATCCATTGAAGAAGATAGATCTTGGGAGTGCGCCCAAGTGCTGAATGAGAGTTGGTACAGCCATTTTTGCAGACATCAGAGGTTTACAAGATCAGTAACCAGCTTCAGATCAGATCCATACTTCTCTTCTCACTCATTCTCACATTCACAGCTAAATCTAGAGGAGTTTTCCCTGAAGGAGAGGGATTACTTAGTGAATGCGCCCCAGTCAAGTTCAGAAGCTCAGTAAGCAGAAAATTATATTCATATGACCTGTAGATGACCTGATACTAACTCCATAGCAGAGCCACAGTAATATTCTAATTTTTCTCTTCATTCTCCATCAAATGTAATGAATATTTAGCCTGTGAGGCACTGTTGTTTTGGAAGGAAGTTAAATCAATAGAAGAAGAGTTATGATATGTTATTTTTGAGCTGTATCTATTCATTATATTATATCAGAGCCTTATTTAATATCATAACAGATTTTACCATTTATTGGAGCAGTTTGATGGATTAAAATGCAAGACTAGCTAGTTAGGTGCTTATTCTAGACTAGTTTCACCACTTTTACTGCCAAATCCATTCTAAGTAATATTTTTACATTCTGTCAGTTGGATCTGGTCCTTAACTCAGTATAGTACCCATATAAGTCCAAAAAATCAGAGTTTGAAATCCTTTAGACCTTTCTTGTAAAGTTCAGAAAAATACTAGCTCAGTAATCCTGGGAGAGCCCAAAAACCCCAATTCTTCCCAAACTCTCCCAAGTCTGCTAAATTACCTTTCTAAGCATAAACATCAACCCATTGACTGTTATAAACCCTGTTATCCTTCCTGATCTAGTTTGTATATGCGGATGTACCCAGGAAGCATTGCGGTAGGCTTCAGCAGTAGCTGATGTCCGAAACATAAATGGTCTCCGTGCTTTGTACAAAGGATCCAATTTCCCACTGTCTAAGTTGCTGCTGCACATTGTCCCATATAAATTTCAGAACTGAAATTTCATCTTACCAAACTTAGTTTCAAGTCTCCTTACCCGTCACTGACTTCCTGCTCTGTTCGGTGAATTGATTAAAAAATGGACAAGTAAATTTAATTTAAAATTCTGAACTTGAGTTAATATCTTAGACGAATCTTCCCAAGGATATTACAGTGGTATCAGAGCACTTTCCTTGGCTCATCCCGTGGAAAGTAACTCTCAGTGGAAAGGTAGCTCAACACTATCGTCAAGTTGTAGTTGTGGAATTAGTTCCATTCATGGAAGATTTAGAGTTTGAGTTGCATGAAGAAGAAGATTATTTTTATGAAGAGTATGATGATTATGATGAGAAGTATGAACAATATTGCAGACAATATGAGGAATAGAATTTCCAAGAAATACCTTCCACAAGCATCTCCCATGAGATCATGATTAGAAGAAGAGACTATGGTTATTCTGATAGCCATATTCAGGAAAAAGTTGCATGTTCCACAGTCAAAGGTCAACCTTCTATCGAAGAGATAATAAAAGATATGAAATCTTTATTGGATGCATGTGACTTCATAAGAATTTTTAGATCCTCTTCAAGAAGAGCCTCCAAGAATCTTCATCCTAAGACAACTAGGGAGAAACAAGACCCAGAAACCAATCATGAGATTGTTGATAGAATGGAAGAAGAATCTACTGCAAGATTCTATGCTGGGGATCTCAAGATCACTTCAGAAGAGATTGGTAAGATTAATGATGGTGAGACATATTTTGGATCGGATCCAAAAGAAGAACCTAAATCAGATTCAAAGTCACCACTTGAGCTTCATAGTGAGGCAGAAGTTGACCACACATCAGTTAGATGTGAACTAGTAGAATTGGTGGTAGAGCAAGGCACCATAACCCCACCCATTGAAGAGATAAGTATGATGCCAAGGTATGGACCACACTCATATTTTTGTACTAGTTTGTATAATGATGATGTTGTAGCCACATCAGAGGATGATTATTGCATAAGGGATTCCCTGGATGGTGAGTCTCACATCCTTAGTGATAAGGGTGAATGCAATGACAAGACTGAATCACTAGAAAGGTGTTTACATGATGCCCACGTGGTTGGAAGAGAACCTATTGAGGAATGTTTTAAGTGTGAGGAATCATCTAATGATGTGTATTCTCATATATATGTGGGAGACATGGAAGTACCCATTGGTGATGGTGTTGTGGATGCAAGATCCATGGAGAAAGAAGAAGGTCTTGCAACAACAGAAATTGAAAATGAGAGATTGGTGGAAGGCCAAACCACCAACACACCATCACAAGGAGGAGAAAATATAACACATGGGAATTGTTTCAATTCTGATTTTTACATGCCTATGTGTTAGCATGATGGGGCAGCCACTTTAGAGGAGAATATGAGTTTGGTTGAACCCCCAGGGGTTGAGACTCCTGAATTGGGGAGGGCTGAAAATTGGAGAGAAAGACTTACTGGTGCACCAGAGATGAATGAGCACCCCAGTTGCAGCCAAAGATATGATATTCATGATCTGAAATATGAATATCTTGCAGCCCCAAAATATGGATCAGCTTTCATAACTTCAACAGAATCAGCTGAAGTTGATCCTAGGAAGCTAGAAGAAGAGAAGGTTCATCTGCCAGAACCTCATTTCCTTGAAGGGACACTAAAGATGAATGAATGCAAAATTCAAGAAGCCCTTCAAACCCTCAATGACACCCGCCTTAATGAATAACCTCTGTTGGAATTTGGGGGAGCAGTCTTCCATGAGAGACATGGAAGAGTTTCAGAAAGCCATAGCAAGCATAAAAGGTAAATTCTTAAACCTGCTTTCTGATAGAGATAGTTTGTTGGAGCTTGTAGAATTGTTTCATGGTACATCCTTGAGGGATGATGAAGAGATCAACAAGCTCAATGATGAATTAATGGCCACCCAAGATTCTTTGAGAAGCACTCAAAGTTCCCTCCAAGAATCCAAGAAAGAAATATTGCAGCTTCATGAAAAGTTGCAAAGATCCCCCCTACCATCCTACTCACCATTCAGTCAACTTCATTTGGATGAAAGCATTCTTGATCATAGGGAGGAACCTCATGAGATGGTGGATCACGAGGATCATTCATTTTTATATGTGCTTGAAGAGTGTGTAGAACAGTTTGATGAGAACCAAGCACTTGACTTTTTTCCAAGGGAACTTGAGTTTTTCCTTGAAGACAGACACTCTCCCATGGAAGAGTGGGATGAGAGCACCTAGTTTGGGCCAGCCAATAATGGAGAAGTTGTAGCCATAATTCTAATCACTGAAGGTTGTAGACATGCAAAGAAGGTTCACAGTTCTTTCCCACATGTCCTAGATTCAACAAAACCAATGGGGAATGAACAGTGGGTGAAGAAATTCTTCTGGTTTGTGTCACATGTACAACAGGAGGATCATGATCTGTCCCCATGGGAGATGGATCCTATTGCATAATAGATGGCTGATTATAGCTCATATAAATCAGCAAGCAGGATCTCTGATTCACCCACCAGATGGATGGATAGAGGCCTCACTAGAAAAGAAAATCTGGAAGGTAAAAAGTTCACTTGTTTCTGCAATAAATTTCTTATTATAACTGACATTGTCTTGAATTGTGAGAATCAACAAAAGTATATTTTGCAACCATTTGATGTCACTCATCCACATATGGATTGGGTGAAAGATTACCTGACAAGCATGAAACTTCCTGGCAATTTTTTTTATGCTTATGGTTAAGGGAAGGTAGCTAAGCAGGCAAGTTGCCAAGTTAAATTAATGGAACATTTTACTTGCAGAGGTTGGCCTATGTGGAGGGAATCCATATGCTAGGAGGAATGCTTGAAATTTTTCTCCAATGGCAGAGAGTTGAGCCATTGTATGTTTTCACTAGAAGAAACATTTTTCTATCCACTTGGTTTAGTTGGCAGTAATGTCCTTTCAGTTAGTCCTCGAGTGAAAAGGCACATTTTTGATGACAGATCCACTAAATTGATTTTGATGATTGGGAAAATGCAGTTGATACTTTGGGATCTGGGCATTCATTGGAGTGACAGATTGCCAAAGGTGACAGAAAATTTTTGGTCCTTGCAGGAGAAACAATGGGATCCAGGAATTCTACTCAGTTATCCTAACTGGGTTGAAAATTTTGTTTATGATTCATTTGCAGAAATAAATTACAATGCAGTTTTTCTTCATTTTTTTGAAGGCCCAAGTTTAATTTATAGACTCTACTGTGGATGGGGACAATTACAATTAGAGTGGTGCAGCAGAAGCCTGGTGGAATCCTGACATTGCTTGAGGACAAGCAATCTTAGGAAGGGAGGACTGTCATGTCCCCATATTTTTCCATGGTCCATGGGGTAATTTTGGCCTAAGTCACCTAGGCAATAATTATTTAATTAATGAGCAAGTATGGAAACTACCTTATGGAAGATGCCTAAGGTTGTATTTGGGAATTAAATGGACAAGGAGGGCCCCCCATGCAGTTATTAACCCCATGACTAAGTCCAAGTGATTGACTAATTGAGAAATTAATTAATTGGGGAAATTTTGAGGCATTACACCATAACAATTAATTAATTACTAGATAATTAATTAATTGCTAAGTTAAATTATTTCTGAGTTGTATTATTTTCATTTAAATGTTTATTGCTAATAAATGTGCCAAGTGGTTGATGACTTGGCTAGGAAATTCGAATTGGTAAGTGAGCCAAACTTGCCTAAGTGGTAAAGTCTCAGAAAAGCTAAGGAATCTAGTGGAGACAAGTTGGCAAGATGAACCCAGAAAGGAAACTGACAAAAGCTAGAAAAATCAGATAAAAGCATGAAAGAGGAAAGTAAAGAAAGTGGAAAGATTCATAAAAGCTTTCTGAAAGAAAATAGCAACAACCAGAAAAGCTATCTAAAGCGCACTTGCCCAAATTCAGTGAAGGAGGTGAAGGAAAGAAAGTTTTGAAAGCTTAGAAGTTGCTATTCTCCTTAAGAAAGGCGCCCTCATGGCTTTGGAGTAGAATGAGAAAGTGGGTAACCTACTCTCACAGGTCACCAAGCCAAGAACTTGCTCAGCAGGTCATCATGAAGTTTATAAAAGAATCCAACCAATTCCATTTGACAATTTTTGATCATTTATGTTTTCTCATGAGAGCTTTGATGCTTCTCTAGTTGAGTGATGTGGCTCAACTGTGCTTCTTGGGTGATGTACCCCAAGGCCCATAGTTTTCAGTGAGTGTTGTGCAGGTCCATATCAAGATATTGTAGCCATTAACATATTCTTCCAGCCTCCATTGAAGATCCTCAGTTATTTGGAGAAGAGGATTCCTCCAGCAGTGATTCTACAACTAGTTTTGGTGAAGATTAATCCATTGAAGAAGATAGATCTTGGGAGTGCGCCCAAGTGCTGAATGAGAGTTGGTACTGCCATTTTTGCAGACATCAGAGGTTTACAAGATCAGTAACCAGCTTCAGATCAGATCCATACTTCTCTTCTCACTCATTCTCACATTCACAGCTAAATCTAGAGGAGTTTTCCCTGAAGGAGAGGGATTACTTAGTGAATGCGCCCCAGTCAAGTTCAGAAGCTCAGTAAGCAGAAAATTACAGTCATATGACCTGTATATGACTTGATCCTAACTCCATAGCAGAGCCACAGTAATCTTCTAATTCTTCTCTTCATTCTCCATCAAATGTAATGAATATTTAGCCTGTGAGGCACTGTTGTTTTGGAAGGCAGTTAAATCAATAGAAGAAGAGTTCTGATATGTTATTTTCGACCTGTAGATATTCATTATATCATATCAGAGCCTTATTTAATATCATAACAGAGTTTACCATTTATTGGAGCAGTTTGATGGATTAAAATGCAAGACTAGCTAGTTAGGTGCTTATTCTAGACTAGTTTCACCACTTTTACTGCCAAATCCATTCTAAGGAATATTTTTACATTCTGTCAGTTGGAGATGGTCCTTAACTCAGTATAGTACCCATATCATTCCAAAAAATCAGAGTTTGAAAGCCTTTAGACCTTTCTTGTAAAGTTAAGAAAAATACTAGCTCAGCAATCCCGGGAGAGCCCAAAAAACCCAATTCTTCCCAAACTCTCCCAAGTCTGCTAAATTACCTTTATAAGCATAACCAAAAACCCATTGACTGTTATAAACCCTGTTATCCTTCCCGATCTAGTTTGTATATGCGGATGTACCCAGGAAGCATTATGGTAGGCTTCAGCAGTAGCTGATGTCCGAAACATAAATGGTCTCCGTGCTTTGTACAAAGGATCCAATTTTCCACTGTCTAAGTTGCTGCTGCACATTGTCCCATATAAATTCCAGAACTGAAATTTCATCTTACCAAACTCAGTTTCAAGTCTCCTTATGCGTCACTGACTTCCTGCTCTGTTCGGTGAATTGATTAAAAAATGGACAAGTAAATTTAATTTAAAATTCTGAACTTGAGTTAATATCTTGGATGAATCTTCCCAAGGATATTACATTATTATTCCCCATAGGACTACCCTCAACATTGATCCTCTTCTTCATGCATACTTCATGCATAGGAAAGCGATTAACATTTGACAACCATACTAAGGACAATTTGTTTTCAAAATGTCCAATATTTTCCCAAGAAGGATCATATTTTTGAAAAACTAGAATTGATCGATTTAAGCTTTTGAGAAAATATTTTTTTGCTAGAAAGAACATTTGTTTCTCTGAAGAAGTCTGTAAAGATTTTAAAAGAGGGTTTTAAAATAATTCATGAATGAATTGGGTTCTTGAAAGCTTGGTTCAAGGGACCCTTGATGCCCCTAAATATTTCATTAATGGAATTTTGGGTGTTGATTGTTTGTAGACCATTCTAAACAATCAAGAACCATCCAAGATTCTAGAGGATGAGCTCCTTGGTGATTCCAATTCATTGAATATTTGAAGGATTAAACTCCATGGTGGCTCCACTTTTATAACTCATGATTCTAAAATGGAATTCCCTAGCAAATGCACTACTAGACTCCCACAATTAAAATAATGTTTCCATGGCAATTCCACTAAAGCTATTTCTTCATATTGTTAGGGTTCATTACCTCGTCCACCAAGCCCATTCATGCTTGTTGAAGTTGTAGTATAAAATTCGTATCCCCAAAGGAAAAGGTGGTTGCAAAGAATCCCTCTCAACTTGCAATGAGAGGTCCATCCTTTTCCAGTTATTACAATGGAGAGATTTACCATTTTCTAAAGAAATAATTCAAAAGATGCATACAGACATTTGGTTGTATTCAATGGTGCATGTGATATATATAATATAGATAATATGATGTGGCTTGTCATATGTTCATTCATATTTTGAAAGGAAAGGCACATGAATGGTTGTATTATTTGCTATCTAGAATAATCACTGGATAAAATGTACTATAATATTTATTTATTGAGAAGTATTCTTCAAGAGTGAATGCACAAGATCTTCTCATGGAGCTTATTGACATCTGAATGAAGGAAAAATAGAATGTTAAATATCTCACTTTTAGATTTATGAAGATTATTCAAAAAAATTGTTTCCTATTGATCCCATCATTTTTAGCTACTATGAAAATGATTTACCCAACCTTATCAACTAAGACAAGAAGGAAAAAGCAACTAGAAAGAATTAATGCAACAAGCTCAATCCAATATTAAGGAAGATGTTCTTGAAATAATTATTTATCCATAAATTATTTTACGAAAACCTCAACAAGCACAGTTGAAATGACAAAGGGATCGGTGTCCTTGTGTCAAGAATATTTTCCAATTGTCATACCAGAACTTGATGCTTGTTCCCTTTCTCATATTCTCCACCAATTATGAAACTAATTGATTCAAATGAAAATAAATGAGTTTAAGTGCTCAAAAGAATTGGAATGCCTTGTTCTCAAGAGGGTGTTATAAAATATTTTAAGAATGTGAGCATGAATACTCCAATTCTTGTAGAGATAATGGATACAACTGAATTTGTTAATGATTTCATATGTGATCAAAAATAGATTAATCCAAAACACGTGTATGGACGTATGAAGAAATCCACTCCTTACAATTTTGATGATGCTACCTTTCCACTCTCTCCTAATTGAGCAATACATGACCATGAGAAGAAGATTTAGAATAAGACTATCATTAATGGTGGACATATTTCCCTATATCAAATTGTGTTTCTAATCCTAAAAGCGAAAATTATAAGATCCCAATGCAAAGGGCATGTACTCACTCACTTGCTCTATGGAAAGAGAGTGATATGAATAATAGGTTGGATGATGAGATGGCGATGTTCCTAGGAAAGGCATAAATACAATCTTTGAAGAAGTGAAAGAATATGGATTTAAAATATTGGTCGCATTCCCCATGTTCTTAAGAATATGGATTATTGTTTTTCTTTGGATTTGTTTGAAGGTCATAAAGATGAGATTTCAAATAAATAGATTTTGGGGAATAAAGAAAATTTCACTGCAACAAATTTTCGTTATGATTTTATTTTGCCTCATATATGCTATCGTGTACTTGACCCACCCTTTAACACTTCGAGATGACGAGGTACTCCATTTACCACCATTGACTGAAATTTATGTTATGATGTTTAATTCAAATTTTATATTGATTTGCTATAACTTTAAATTTTTAAATACCATAACTAAATAGAAGTAATTTAAACTAAAATTCCCCATTCAAATACATGCAAGCATTCCTATCATGGATGCAACCATAAAGTGCCCATTAATTCCATACACACAAACATTTTTGTAAACAATGAATTAAATAAATACATAATAGGGATGATAACCATGGCACTTAATTCATAGTGAGAAACTTATCTTTTACGGTCCTCCAACTGGCTACAGATGAAGGATGTTCCTCCCATCCATAGGCACTCTGTCACACTAGTTCTTTCTATGATAGAGGACACCCTCCAGTTAGGGCTATCAATACATAAGGGGTGAAGTTTCCCAAGTGTTTTGCTTAGCCCAAAATTCATCCTGCAAAACATAAGAAATGGCCAAAACTTAGACCTATATCCAGTGCCAAAGTCACTCTTCAACTATCCCAATTCCTAGCATTCCTCCCCCATCATCCTATATAACACATGAAATGGGATCCCCTTCTTTCTAACTAGTAGCTCTGGCTATCCCAATTCCCTTGCAGTGCTCTAGCCCCTCTGGCTATCCCGACACATCCTCTTCGATTCCAACAAACTTGAACAAACTTGTTACATGAATCTCTCATAGCAAATTCATTCAAGTTGCCTCTTCCTTGCAGTCACTCACACTCCAGTCTCAAGCATCCCCTCCTCTGCTAAGCAGTTCCTCATGCAATCCATCATTCACCAAGGCTTTCTTGCACAAGAAGAGCACAACTTACATAGTCTTACTACTAAGCTTTCCACTGGCCACCCATTGGCAGCCTCTACTCAACCAATAATCTGTGGCACTCCTAGAGTTATAGTGTCCTTGTAGTGGCATTCTTCCTAGGTTTTCCAAATCATAATATTCATCCCTTTCCTTACTTGGTATATTCACCATTCACCCATGTCATCAACATAAACATACAATATCATAAGTCATGTTTCTAACAATCAATCAATCTTGGAAATAATTAGTAAAAAAATTGATTTTTAGATAATACGACAATTAGTTCCACTTAATACTTAACATTGTGTGAGCAATAGTCATTGTATTCTTTATGGCTTACTTTCATTGCCTTATCCAAGACATCCTTTTATGTAACTCCTTTCTTTGAGATAAAGAATTCTTGTAGTCCATCAACACCTGACTACTTTTTCATGCAATTCTTCACTGAATCCACAATAGCTTATGAAATGATCTCATAATTATGATTACCAATAATTCCATCATTTGAGCTATCAACATATTATGTAATGAAATATGTCACAACTTGCATTCAACATACATGCCTACATACATTTTTGCATAACCACATGATTTACACAATCTATTAATGCTCACACACTCAATGCACCCTTGCATCGATTCATGATTTGGAATATTCTCATGTCATACATTTGACCATGATGATTTGGAAGGTCTATCCAACACCTTGACACATCATCCAACCAACTCCCCAATACTTGCACAACCATCTAGAAACCTCTTTATTTATCCCAACACAACATTAGGAATATACCCTTTCTCTGCTAAATAGTCCCTTGGGCATACTACAAGACATTTCCTTTCTCTACATGCAATCCCTCAAGAAATCATTCGTCCCTCCGGTGGTGCTCCAGTGTTGGAAAGCAGGTTATAGTCAAGGACACGAATACAAGTAGGGATCATTAGACACTTGTGCAATGCTATAACCTTTTGATATCCAACAACAATTTGGCCTCAACCCATGACAATCTCACATGGCATTCACTTCCACGTCAGGATCACAAGTCCTGACTTGCCTTGGTTATTAACTCATAACCAACACACACATAACATGCTATTTTACTCATATGAATGCACACTAATTTTTTTTTACAATCATACGGTCCAAGTCTTTCAACTTTTACCATACTATATCATGCCATGACTAAGTGGAGTATCCTTCACATAAATGCATTCGAACAATACATGCATGCCAATTTATAATATTTAAATATGTTTGAAAGGATTCCTACCCAATCCTTTTTCTAGTGCTTATGCAATCAACATAAAGAAATTCATACTTGCAGGGTTGCCATCATATTTGATGTTACCTGATCCACTATTGTTTTATGGGGTCTTATATATATATCCACCACCTTTTGATCAACATTTTATTGTCCTTGTCCTTCCTTCTCTGTCTAATTTCCCTTTGCAGTAGGATCATCTGTATCTTCACCATGCTATTAATCCATCATTCGCCCTACAATCATCATCAACCACAATAAAATCATTATGCACTCATTACATATGTAACATCCTACCATTATTACAAATATGCAATATCATGTATATGCAATATGCATTATTTCTTAGTATGCCCACTAGTGCATATGCAATATAGCTATTCCATTCTCTTACATTTCCAACATTCCAATGATTTCTAGCCATGTTCATGATTTCTTGCTACAACAATACTCATAGCCTTATGTAGATTCCTTTAACATTTTAGCATCTTCTTTTGTTTCTTGAGCTATCCTAAATTCCCATTGAATATGAAACAATCTTTCATTACTTTGTGTTTTATTTGTAGTCTATTCACATTATTTGGTTGCTTCACTTACTTTGATCAATTATAGCCAAGCCCAACTTGGCCAATCCTAATTCCAATCCATAACATCATTACCATATTCTTTTATTGCTTCCTTTCCTGGGCCAATCTTGCCCCAACATGATCTTTATCCCCTCTTCTTCACTTCATAGTGCTGCAATAAATTCCATTCCAACTCCATTTGGAGTCTTTTCAAATTCCATTCTCCCTTGCAAACCATACCAAGATTGAACATACTTTTCACTTGTATGACCTTTCATAGTTCCATTTTGGAAGTCACTAGACTATCTTATGTCTTTCCTTGATTTGTTGTCCTTAACCTTCATTCAATTATGGAGCTTTCTTTCCTTTTTCCATCGAACTCTTCACCACAATTCTAAACCACATAATAGATCCACCCACTGGAATGCCTTAATCCACCAATTAATAACTTATATTTGAGTGGAAGCTTGTCACATCTTCATCTTTTTCACATATAAGTTGTTGGTCCATATCTTGCAACTCCTTCAGGCATGCATAGACTTATCTACATATATGATTCACCCATATCCTATATGAGATACATTCATCTTTATCTGTTGATATGTTCCCTATTCTTTACCTATTAATCTATTCCATGTTTCCATTAGCTATCATTGTTGCTTGGTTGTACACAACAATCCAAATATAATGGTTGTGAATCCCATTTATCTTCTATGCCTATTGGTATCTTCAATACCTTGCTAAGTATTCTATCATGGTTAGATGTGACTATCCCTATTCATCAATAATATTACCAGGTTACAAAGCACTCAACCATACTTAGTTTAACCTTGCACCTTTCTAGTCAACCAACATTTTTTTTACTTTGCTTGTTTTCCCAATTGTACAGTTCTTTATTGTGAGGGAACCATCACGCTATTCATACTATTATCCTTATCCAATTTCACCTATGGTATACTCCTATACCACCACCCAACTTTTTCCCAAAGTTTAGGTTACTTTGGAGGTTACACATATAGAAAACTGTCTTGCCAAATCAAGCCCAAAGGCTCTAGTCTTCTTGCTTTCTAAAACAACTAGAAACATATTTCAAATTTAAATTCCTTCTATTATATCCCCTTCCACATTACCTTTCCAACAACTATACCTGGGCTTAATAATGGGTTATGAGCTAAAAGTTACAATTTCCCAAATTTAGCACTTTTGGTCATTTTTGCATTGTTCCTGTAGTTGTTCTAAATCTTAGAGACCAACTTTGAAGACCTATAGAATAAAATATGGAAGGATTCAAAAAAAAAATTGTATCATGCGTTGATAGCCTATATGATTGTGAGTGTTTAACAATTTTTATATCCCCGATCCAATGCTCTAGTAATTTTCTACAAAATTTTGGGATTGCCATTTTTTTTTTATGTTTTTTGCTTTTCTTATAGACTTAGTTTTTTTTAACAAAAACTGCTACCTCACAAATGGAGAAAAACTGGGAAAAAATCCTCTAAGAAAAGTTGTTCAACTTGTTGAGAAGGTGAAATGTTCAGTAGATAAATTTTTCTGGCTTCGACATCTTGGGTCACTTTTACCTCCAAGTTTTTCAAAATCGCCCAAAAGAGCCCCAAAATAGTGGATTTTGGCCTTTTTACTGCATCTTTGTTCCAAACCCCTCGGAATTTGGCCAGAATCTCAATGTGTTTTCTATAGGCTTGGTCAAGGATTGCACCATAAAAATTTCAGGCCCACCAAAGCCCCTGTCAATCAATTGGGTATTGGTCTTCAAAAGTCACTATTTCACATTCATTGTGCTAAGTCCTGATCACTTAAATTTACGTAAATGACCAGGATCATTTGAAGTAACATGCAAGATTAAATCTTAGTCTTTTGCGACAACATCCCTAATTACACTCTAAGGTGTTTCAACAAGTGGGAGTCGACTCCCCAAAATTTTTTTATTTTTATTTTAAGTCGTCTGATGCAATCGTCCGACGATTGGGATAAGCTGGGTTGTCGGATCTGCCAGCTCCCAAATGGCGGTGGGCGACACTACATGTTGCATTAAATTTTCGCTAACAACTTCAATGCATAAAAAATTCGGCCTCACCTTCCTTCGTCGAAGCCTCCAATTTCCGCCCTGTGTCTCGTCGATGCCTCCACCAGTCGCCCTGCTAAACTGTACAACATTGTCAGCCTAAACTGTACAACATTGACATCATCGGGTCTGATGTTTCTCTGCGGGTTTGAATCCTGAGGAGGCTGCTGCGTAGGCTTGAGAGGAGAATAAATGAGTATGGACATGAACAACAAGTCCAATTCCAGAACCCTTTTTAGCGGAAGCGCAAAGTATAGAAGCGATGCCATAGATTGGGAATTGAGGCTCGGAGGCATGTTGGTTCAAAGGAGAGATGACGGTGGTGCTGCGGTTGGGCCTATGATCAAGGTCAAGGTTTCCCATGGCTCATACCAACGTGAAGTTTTGATTCCTGCACAAGCTACCTTTGGTATTCACTCTGCCCATTTTTATTCTTCATTATTTTTCCTTTTTTTGGTTAAGAGAAACACCCCCATGGTCCGAGGCTGCATTGCATACCACAGACTTGCTTTGGTGAAGCATAATAGCCAGTTCCGTGTGGAAAAATTTGTGCACAACGCGTCTCATCCACTCCCATGAGGGGCGTCAGAAGTTCTCAGAAGCAAAGATCTGCCCTTTCAAGGATGCATTCTCTACTTATTTAACTAGCCCGAGGACTTTCCTCGGCCACTCGGCAACTAAGTAGATACCGGTGATTCTACTGTACTGCGCTCGGCAAGGGAGAGGGCGTCGAGCCTCTCTTTCAAGTCCGTGGAAGGAGATCCCAACCCTCTGTGGTAGGGAAGCCCAACCCTCTGCGCCTGGGGAAGAAAACAAAAATAAAAGAGAAGAGGACAGCATGGCCCCAAACTAGTTTAAATTATATGATGTAACCAAACAAAATAATAAATATAAAATTAATTAATGAAAGAAAAGTTGAGAAGCGCATTAGAGGCCGCATGCAGATATGGTTTTCGTGCCATTTGGGGCCTCATGCAGGTAGGATTAGCGTTCCATCTGGGCTACATGCAGTATGGACATGCATATGTGTATGTAGATGGCGGTGGCACTCAGTTCTATTTTTTATATAATAATTTAATGAAGCTCTTCCCGGGTATATAATGGTGATATTTATGAGCGTTCATATCAGGATTGAGGAGCACGTTAACTGTAGCACCACCAGAAAGACTAAGGCATGCTGAGGATCACGGGCGAATGAGGAATGTTTCAGCTCAAATATTATAAAATACTGGGCACTCGAAGTATTATATTGGGCCGTTCGTGCTGTGTACCATGCACACACATCAATCCTTGAATTGAGTGTTAAATAATTTAATCAATCGCAAATACCAGGCTGATGTGGGATATCATTGGCCTTACTGTTTCTGGATGATGGGTCATTTTATTGTGCCGACTGCCATGAATTTTATATACACACACACACACCAGTGCACAAATATTTTTTTGGTGTGTCCAATGGGTTAATATCAACTTATTGTATTTTCGGATTGTCCAATAGGTTAATATTATCTTATTGGGAATTTTACTGAATATTATTTTAATTTAATTTTCTTTGTCACCCATCCGCAAAATATTTTTTGGAGCACAGAGCATTTCCAAGAAGGAATGAAATATGTGTGCCAGTTCATATATTTATATATATGCATATTGCATGAGAAAGTGTTTCATGTTCAGGAATTAGCTACTGTGTTCCTTTTTCCTTTGGTTGTTGTCCTTGCTTTTATTGTTTCTGTTGCTTTGGTTGTATTTTTTCTTCATAGTTTCTGCTTTAATGTGTTATCTCGTGTTTTGTCTTTTCTGTATGCTTTCATTTTGTCTTTCTTCATAGTTTTTGCTTTATGTGTTATCTAGTGTTTTGTCTTTTCTGTATGCTTTCATTTTATCTTTCTTTATAGTTTCTGCATTTTTGGGTTTAATGGATGGGAAATTAAGGCAGCCCCAAATGGCCAAGGTGATGCTAATTCCAAAGGTGCAGTGGTTGCATCCTCAAGCTAAGAAGGTATATATGATTTTCTTTTAAATGATTTTATGTTCAATGATTATATAATGTGTGCTTTATAAATTTTAAATGCAATGCAGGTAAGGAAGACGGAGGACTTGTTGAACATATTTGTATGGAAGGGACAGATTGGTAAGGCATCCCAAATGTCCAAGGTGATGTTGTTAGACAACATATTATGAAATATATATGAAAAAGATAAACATAGACATGAAGACGAATATGGTAGAAAAGGCAATATATTAATGAGCTGTTAAGCTATCTAGCATATGCACAAAGATGTACATATATATTACACAAACACCTTAACTGTCATGTAACCGCATAACAGTTAGGTTAAGCTAACTAATAATGATTAATCTTTAACACCCCCCCTTAATCATAAGTTAGTTAGCGCCTGAAAAACTGCCTTTACTTGACAATCCACAATGTGGCAAGCAAATTCAGAGAGTAATAGCTGAAAATCTCTCTGACATAAAAACTAGCAGAACCTCAATTTTCTGCCAAATGGGTGGTTTTAGGATGACCACAAACCAACATGGCTCTGGCTCTGGCTACTGCTCTGACTTTGGCTAGGAGGCTCTATCTCAAGGCTCTGGCCACTAGCACAAGTTCTAGCTCTGGCTCAGGTTCTGGCTTCCTTCTCGATTGATAGGGCTTCGACACTGAACTATCAATCAATTTGCAATCCATCAAACTTCAAAACTTGAAATCTGACAATCATCATTGTGTTCCCCCCTGTCAGTTGAAAGAGGAGAAGTTCTCTGAAAATGTAAACAAGCAGAACTTCATGTTTTCTGCTTAATTGGTGGTTTTAGGATGTCCACTAACCAAGAGATGGTTTTAGGGTTACCACTAACCATGCCAACATCAATGAGGTGGTTTTAGGATTGCCACTAACCATGTCAATCAATTTGTATATTCAAGAACAAGCCTCATTACTTGTTTCGTATTTGATGATCTGTTCACAAGCTTTAAAACAAACTTGGAACATGACTTTGGCATTGATATCCCCCCTGTCAATGACAAGTTATCAATTGCATTAACTTCATTTGACCGCTGAAATCTCTATAGAGTAGTTGATCCTCATTCATAATCTTCTGAAAATTCTGAACATAAACAGGTTCAGAATGTGTACTCTTCTTTTGTTGCACGTCTTCTTTCACCCAATTATAATAATCCAACTCAATAATAGCAAATTTAAACTCAAAAGGGTGTTGGGTTCAACTAATAATGCACCCAATTACAATCATACTTCAATTCAACAGCATAAAGATACTTACACTAGTAAGTAAGTACCAAAAAACAACTTGCAAAAAACACAGAATGCAAGTAAAAAATTTCTGAACAGGAACAAGTTCAGAAAAGAAGTGTTGACTTGTTCATAAACTTTAGATGCTGGAAACTTGATTTGCTTTCTCGGGCAATAGTTGCAATCTTCAATTTGACTGCAATATCTTCAATTTGTGCTCAATAAGTCTGTAAATTTGGTGTTAATCACAGCGAACTGAAATTTGATATTGCAATTCTTGTTTTCGAGTTCTACACACAGTTCTGAGCTCTTCTTTCAACAACGAGCAAAACAGCTTCTCACACAAATGTCTTCTCTGTCCTAGAAACGCTGGCACACCTTTGACTCGGTGGCTTCTTCCTCTCTCTCAACAATTTCTTTTTGCGGTTCTCTACAAACCTTACATGCAAATTTCTGGCAACCTCCATGCATATATATATATTTTTAAATGTCACAGAGTTCTCTGTCTGCAGCGGGCCTTGCTACCTTCCACATGTAATATTCTTCAAAAAATGGTTCTGTTCTGAATACGGCTAGGGCAGGATAGGTTTTTTCTTTTTTTTGCAATCTCCTCACAAGTCTTCATGCCACTCTATCCTTCTACTCTCCTGGCCTTCCTCTGCAATCTCCTCACCTGACAGCAGGCTTCCTTCTTTCAGGCCTTTAGATCATCCGCTCTGATCAATAAGAACTCCTTCAAAGCAGATTAACTATGGATCATTTGTAGGTCTGATATTTCTACTCTCCTGGTTTCATGCCTCTCTGGCCGAAGCCTTTCTGGCCTCATGGACCTTCATGCCGCTCTGTAATTTGGACTTCACCTTTCCAATGGAATTTTTTTTTACATTTTCATAAACTTCCCACCAATCCAATTACTCTACAATTTAAATTCGAATTCATGATGCTACGATTTAGATGTGCAAGAAACAAATAGATTGCACACAGTTACCATTCTTTTGCTCAAATCAAATGACATGAATCTGTGGCTTCAATTCAGGGACGCAATGGACTTTTCTTAACAGCATACTTTCCCTCCAGAGTCACGAGCAATTACACTCCTTTAGCAGCTATCCACTCGAAAGTGACTGGAAGTATATTGCAATCATACTCTCTCGATCACAGAAGATGCTCTACGGCTTTTCTTCGTTCAGGCCATCAATAGACTGCCTCATCATCCAATACGTACATGTTCATCGAAATATGTATAAGAATATAATATAACTCTTGAGCACTTACTCTAATAAAGCTGCAATTCCAATCTGTTTGCAGTAATTATAAGTTTGCTGAAAGTATTTCCGGCCTTTGCTTCAAGTTGCAGGTATCAATTTCTTCTTAGATAAGAGGTTTCGAACCCATTCGAGCATGCACTTCAAATGTTCTCTTCATTGATAGCAACGGTCGATCATTGAAGAATAGCGATGGCAAATTTCGGCAGCAATTGCTGAGAAATGCATTCTTTGTCTCTTTAATTACAGCGACATCAGCGTGCAACATGTACAGCACTAGTTTCAACAGAGTTATATCTGCGTGCAGCAACAAACTTCTGTCCGCGTGCAGCAACCTTTAACGGACTTTTCTCCAAAATTTGTTAAACTGCAAATCAAATGGATGGATTTCACCTCGAAATGGATGGCGAACGAAATTTCTCGAGTTCTCTCGAAATCACCAACGATCACCAGCACTTACGATGGAAGATGCAATCTTCCTTTTCTTCACAATTCTTCACAGGAAACGCTCTTCCTTGCAGGTACTTTCTTGACTTCAACGCAAGCTGCACAGGCGACTTACGGGAGAAAATCCAATCTTCCTTTTCTATCAAGCATTCCTCAATGGCGTTCTATCTTCTAGTCGCTTCTCTTCACGCTTCGCGTAGATCCTTTTCTGTCTCCTCCTCTCTTCTGCTCCTCGGCTCTTGGGGCAAATCTCCGGCGGAAATGCCTCTCTTCTTGAACACTTTCAACAGTTCAACATCAGCTCTCATTTCTCTGCGCACCTTCACTTTCATGCTGACCTCCAAGGAATGCGAGCCTCCACCAAATCTTCCGTTCTTCGTCCTCTAAGATAAACAGAAACAGAGACATGAAGACGAATATGGCAGAAAAAACAATATATTAATGAGCTGTTAAGTTATCTAACCTAACATATGCACAAAGATGTACATATATATTACACAAACACCTTAACTTTAAGTGTCATGTAACCACATAACACTTAGGTTAAGCTAACTAATCATGATTAATCTTTAACATATGTTGATTCCAGAGGTGCAGTGAGTGAAGGCTAAGAATGCCTGTGTGTCATTTTAATAGCAAATATAATTGATCACCTCCCTCTTGGATCAATTTTTCATATTTTTTAAAATATATTAGTATATGTTTCATGTTATTCATGGAATTTTTTTGTTCTCCTCCCTCAGATAATTAAGACTTGCTATTTTTAATAAAGGCTTACTATTTTTGGTATTTTCATAAGGTGTACCTAATTCTGGATTTTAGCTTTTGCCTAAGATTTCTACCCAATCTACATCTTGCAAGTTGCAGCCAATAGATGTACCTAATCTACATCTTGCAAGATCCAGCCAAAATCATCATGGACTCCCTCCATCACTCTATGATAGAGTGCCTCGTTGATGGAGCAACAGGCAAAACAAATTTGGCCTTCACAGAAGTCTGGGAAAGAGTGTTGGATTTGTTAATAAGTGAAACTTTGTTCATTTCATAGTACCCAACTCTAGTATCACAAAGGTTTGGAGAAGGTTGGACTTCAACATCATCCATGATTCCCTTTAGACTCTATCCTTTATACTTCATTCTGCCATTCGTCAGTGAACTTCAGTTTGGCCAAGCTTTTGACTTGTGCCATTAAATCTTGATAGTTTCTTTCAGTTGTCCTTTCAACTCCATAATATCTACATCATGCTCCATGAATGTCATGTTACCTAGACTCTTCTCCAACCCCTTAGATATATAGGGGATTGGTATCAGAGCCCATATTTCCACACTAGGGGCCTAGGACTTTGAAGGAAAATAATTGTATAGCTTTTCAATTGTGCATTTACCATAATGGCAAAAAAAAGAAATTATTATATGAGAAGGCTACTTAATTCCTACTCCATCTATTACATTCTGCTTCAATATAATTTGTTTGGCACACTTTGTTACCATATATAGGTATATTAGATAAAAGATCTCGAACAACTATGCTACCATCGTATACAATGTGAAAATATGAAACTAAATAGCCAACCATTGTGTATATACTATTTTCTCTACAAACATATGTAGTCATTGTTCTGTCTACTTTGTGATACACTTTGTCTATAAGTTGTTTTGGTTTACAGAGCGAGGAAAAGCAATTCTTAAGGGCTATTAGATTTCTGCTGCACAATTGCAGAATAGAAAACCACATAATGACATGGATTGAGCTTGTCTTTATACTCTCTCAAAATAAATAGCAGTTGTAGGTGTGTTTCATTACTTCTAGGCCAATTTTTACCTAAAACCTTAAACCCCAGCACAAGCTGGACAGAGCTGAGAGTTAAAGGTCTGTTATAATATGGTAGAAAACACGGTTTTGCAGTAGCAAAAGCTTCGCTATTTGAAAGAATTTAACCTGGGTTTCAAATTGACATGAGTATGAGTTTTGCAACAGTGGATGTAGAGATCAGATTGCTCTATGTTGTTTTTTTGTGTATATTCTTGGTTGGAGGCCTTGCCCAAGAAAAGCCTTGTAAAAATGCACCTGAAATGGCTCTCGTGGTGCTTGAAAAAATATAATGAAAGCTGGGAGATAAGTTTTAATTTGATAACATGATTCGGGTGGATTTCAAAAAGTTACGATGATGATGATCGAATTGCTGATCAAATAAATTCTTTGAAACAAATATTTTCCTGCAAAAGCTACATTGCCATATGATCCTTGTGTATCTCCTCTCTGAACATATCGTTCTGTAGGTAAAGCATGCATGTTCTTGAGATATTGTAATTCTCTTGTTCCACAAATTGACTTATTTAAGCATTGAAACTAATCCAGGGTTCCAACCAAAAAATACAGAGGGTAGGGAGAAAAGAGTGTCTCATGTTTCCCTCAATCGACTTTTTCTATAAGTCCTTCCATACCACTCTACTGGATGGGCCGGGTGGACCAAAGAAAGCTATCCATCATGTGGATCAGAACAACCTATATTCGATGATCCTTATTATTATTATTTCATGTTGTTATTGTTGCCATATCTGCCACTGAAAAGCTCTTTTCTGAGCCATTTTTTACTTATAACTGATCTAAAAGAACATTCTATGATGGTAAACTCATCTATTCTTCACAGTAGTGGCAAGTCGGTCTACATGTATAACATTGGAGGACTTGTACAGTACTGTGTTGTTCCAGCCACATTGTTAGTTGTTCTCCCAGCTTCATTGCCATATAAAGAGTCTGCTATTTTGATGCAAATAACAAAACTACGGATTCTCTATGTACAAGAAGCCATGTAGACAGGGGAAGGACACTACGTGCAGATATTGGTGCAACTACAGCTTTTATTGCTCCCTTCAAGGCAGAAGTATCTGAGAAAGCTTTTCCACATAGGATTGGAGTCGGCTGTTCAGAGTTTACTGCAATAAATCCACCATATCCAGGTCTTTTGACTCTAGAGTTTTTTCTTTACCAAGAGAAGTTCATACCCGCGCTTAAAAAAACATAGCATTGTACCACCCAACAAAAATAAAATACCAAAAGATATGGCAATCTGACCATCAAAAGATGGGACGAATGCTATATATGCACGAGCTGTAGATACTATGATGAATAATATCTTGGAAGTCATGCAAAATGAAGGTCTTCATCATATTTTGGAGTAGCTGGAATCACCTATGTTTGGCAAATGTGCAATAACTAAGCTTGCATGCATAGTCTTTGGTCTTCATAGTTATACCACCGTCCACATTGATTCATAAAAGTTGGCACCCTTTATACTTGTAAAAATACAGGGAGTGTGATTCTTTGGTCTTTAAATTTATGATCATTGAAATCGCTAAAATTCTTTGTCTATTTAAAATTGCTTTCAAAAAATTGTTGAATAAAAACTATAGTTTTGTGAGACCTGCAGTGTAATATTGAGATGAACCAACAAAATTTCCATAGACTGTTGAACATACCAGGGAAATGGTAGATATGTGAACTGTTTTTGTCTCTCAGGATAACCCATTAGAAGGTGCTTGAATGAACGCTTAAGCTATCAAATAAATAGTGCAATTGGTTTAGGAACTTTGCATACTCTTTTGACCTACAAATTTGACCTAGCATAACATAATTTATGGAATATGGCAACTAATTTAAAATTTGATACCTTAAAATCCATATCAGTGAAGGTGAATTTGAGGACAGGGATATTCTTTCTAATGCCCTCCAAGGACAAGACCAGTTTTTAATTTTTTACGATAACTCATCTTGTTAGTTATTTTTAGGGCAAGTGCATCTACAAAAACTTTGTCGGAGTTCAGTGATTGAGCAGTTTTATGAGGTTGATTATAGTAGTGTGGGGGTTATAATCATTGAGATCTTCCCCCTCTTGGTGATATTATTATTAGTTTGTTGTCTTTCAAAGATGAAATAATGAATTGATTTTGTCATAGAGAAGGTATATCGTATGCAATGGTGAGAAGGCTTTTTGCACCGAATGGCTGTTCTTATAAATCATATATAGGAATAATTAACATCCTTTTAGGACTTTTGTTGGCCATAACTGTTAAGCTCAGTCTTCTCATTCATTAATGTCTCTACTCACAACAATTCTCACATTAGTGACACATTTATTTTTCAAGCAATTGTTAATATTTCCTTATATAGAATTGTTGGTAATTTGTTAATGCTGAGAAATTGAGAAACATTGTAGTTGCATTGACTACATTGTAGTGTCGAATGGCTTTTCACTTTGAATTTCTGATTGCTTATTATTAGGTTTAATCTGGTATTAGAATTAATGTGGACAGCTAATTATAATTTTATAAGAGCTTTTTGCTAATTTATTTTAAAAATGATTTGGAACTAATAATCGAACAATGCAAAATAAAAATATTTATGACTGGGTGAAAGGTGGATACTATGGTCAATCTCTGTCTTGATCATGATATATATAATGCAAAATAAAAATATTTATGACAGGGTGAAAGGTGGATACTGTTGCCGCCTGGTTCCACACCTGGGAAAACGCAGCAGAAGTCTTCAAGCTGCTGGTGTGGCCTTGGGGGCAAGTCAGAGTCAAGTGCTGTCACTTGGGACTCGACTCCTCCGTCTAGGCTTTCCTAGCGAAGCCAAGGGGGGTGGACCCTAAAAAATAAAAGGAAACTAAAGCCTCTAATCTAGGAGTTAGAAAATGCTTTTGATAACCAAGAACAGACGACATATACTTTGATCAAATAAAACAATCATTTATCATTTGCTATCATTTAAAATAGCCATCATTTAACTGCACATTAGTCAACAATATAAAATAAAATTTGCTACAAGACCAGTGCCTTATAATGGAGTCAAATAAAAAATGCATAAGCAGAAAAGGTAAATGTTGTGCGAGTGTTCTTGGTTTATTTTAAAAATTAATGTGATGGTGATCTTTTTATTAAGGCGGGTGGGTTCCCGATATACGCAAGGTACGGGGGAACATGTCCGGACTTTTGAAGCGTGGCTTCCCTCTCAGGCTTTAGGCTGAATCGGAGTCTCGAGGAGGTGTTCAGATGCTATACCAACGAGGGCAAGCCTAACGGTTTCCAAGAGGTCACTATCCAGTGTTATCCCAAGCCTTCTGGGAAATTTGCCCACGACAACAAAATGCGTGTTGTGCCGGATTTTCACAAAAAAGATTTTTTATTGGGGTGGTGTTAAGTCCTATTACTAGCCATCCCCTCCTTTCTGATGTGTACCAACTGGATCAGACTAAGCTGCAAGCTGGCCACAGAGCATACGGGAGAAGACCTTGGTATTTTTATAAGAATTTTATGAACCCAAATTTTATCTTTTTTATAACCCCAGGAGTCTCTTTTCAGGCATGTATTTCGGGCAAGCCCTCATACAAAAACCCTACTTCGGGAAAGCAAGGGGGGCGTTATGAGTTTGTAAAAAAAATGTGAAAAAAACTAGGTTGTGAGTGAACTTGTGGCCCGCCAGTGGAACGGACCAACAAGGTTTATTTTAATCCTAATTTATTTTATTAAATGCCGGAAAACAAAGAAATAAACTACTCTAACAATCACGCCATGAAAATGAGACGACACAGGCCACCCCTGGGGGGATGGGGTATGGGCGCTGGCTAGCCCACTTGCTCTCGTTTAAAATTTGTTTACAATGATATAGAGAAGTGCCCCAGTCTACTTAATGTGACTTGGTGGCTTACAAAATTATAGAAAAAATGACCGGTTTTGAAAAATATGGAAATTTGTCCTCCGGATCGCCTGGATGCTCGAAATTTTGGCAGCACTTCCTCCTACCTGTTCGTCTTTTGCTGCAAACCAGCAAGCAATAATTAGTATAAGATGCCCAAAAACACTTTAAGAGTGTCTTTGGAACACCTCCTAAAAAACCCAAAAAATTCTAAGTTAAAAACTAAGTAAAAATGACGAAAAATAACCAAGTAAAACAAGCTATGGGGCTTGTCTACTTGGGATCTTTGCTAGCCCTTTAATGGCTGCAAATTTCAAGCTCTATGGCAGCCAGATAACACTTTGCAATCAGATCTAATACTACTTTAGAAAAAACTTGAAAGATTTCGACAACTTAAACTAGTTTTTTGAAAAGAAAGTACTAGATAACCATAAAATGTGATTTTTTTTATAAATGAGAGAGAGAGAGATGGAACAAATCCTTGTTGAAAATCGAAGCTTTGAAGATGGTTCAGTGATGTTTGAAGGGACTATATCTGCAAACAATGATTAGTAAAAAGCGGAAACAAACAAGATCCTGCTTCTTGCCAACTCAAGAAAACACCTGCACATCACAGATCTCACCAAACAAAATATCAAGTGTAGATATACATATACTCATAAGAAACTAAGCTGCTACAATAAACAAATTGAAAACAACTTATCTCGTAGATGAGCACACCACACCCTTGAAGAATGAGACTTATGCACAAGCCATCTTGGAAAAGGAATCAAGATACTACATCCACATATGCCACAACACCACAAGCTGACCTCCAAAGTCTTCTTTTATTCAAATGAGAAAACAAATTACAATCATAAGTTCGCTGCTCCAATTCTCACTAACTAACAATGGAGAGAGAGCTGCAATATATAGAGAAATGGCCAAGGAAGGGCGTGAGTGCATGAAGGAATGAGTGGCATGTTTTAGGGAGTGGATGGGGCTACCCCACCACTGAAATAGCTGCTCATTATCAGCACCAAAGGTGCCCACGCAGCAGCATAAACTATGCTGCCCACTCCCCCAAAACGTGGGCTGCCCACTAGCAAATGCGCCCCTCTCATTTAGTGAAATGCGCCCCTCTCATTTAGCATGAGTTCCTCCACATATGGGGCTGCCAAAATAGTACAAAATCAGCCCAATACACTCCTTAATATATGCTGATCCAAATCAGTCCCTCAAAACTCTCCAAAAATTTAATATTTTTTAAGTCACTTTTTCACTTTTTTGATTTTTTTATGACTTTTTTGACTTTTTTGGGTTTTTTGGCCATAGGAAAATATTGAAGCACCCAAACCTTAGGAAAAGTGGGTTTAGGAGTTTAGGGGGTACTCTGAGTTAGAAAACGAGCACCCCTAAGGCAAAAAATACCTCCAGACGCCCCTTGTAGGCCAATTACAAATTTTTTAATTGAAACATTAAAAAATGGCCCAATTTACGGAAAAAATAAAACTTGCCGAAAATTAAAAAACAACTTAGGGGGACTTAGCACATGTCCATATGACTCAAAATTAACGCCTAGCATGTTCATATACATTGACCCATAGACTCTAATAATTCCCTAAGGCCCGTCAGCCTCCCCAGGCATTCCAGCTTTGGAGGAGCAGGAGAAAAACCAATTAATTATGTAATGCACTGATGCAAGACATAATAGATAGGTGAAAAAACTCCTTGGAATACCTGACTTAGCCAAAAAGTCCTAGGGAACCAAGTCTTTTACAAAACACCATGCTAGTACGTTTTGTTACAAACCCCGCAGGGCCATGGACATGTGGAAAATTTTAAAAACGGGGGCCTTTAAAAGGCCAGCTGGATATCAAATCACCAAAAATGAACATGTATCATGTTCCACTCTGCCCGCTCGCTTGATAATCCAACCAAGTACAACTTAGTTGGCAACAGATACTATGGTCAATCTCTGTCTTGATCATGATATATATAGTAACTCAGACATTTGTTTTGAATGCATACTCCAGTTTTCCACAATAGGGTCTTGAAATTACTTGCGAAGCAGTTGAGCTTGTTTTTTGAAAATACATTAATATTTCATTATAAATCAATTATAGGTGGAGTTTTACTTCGAGATCCCTCTTTGTACATAAGTTGGGAAAGCTAGCATATTTCCTTTAGTTTCATATTCAAGAGTATTTGCATTTTTTCAAAAAATGATATTCTCGAGAATTGAATAATCTGATCTGATCCAAAACCAAACACTTCATTTAGGTTGAACAGAGTATTAGCTTCATGAAAAGTTGTTTAACACCATCACTTCCAGAAAAAGGAGATGCTTGTTAATAAGATTATAATATTTTTTTATAACAAGAACGGTTATAGGATTTATATTAAAACAGAGTCTTCAAAAAATATAGAGAAATAGTTTCTGGTTTTCCTCTAAGAGGGGCCAGAATTCAAACTTTTCTTGTTTGTTTCACTATAACTTCTTTTAGTTCTAAAAAGCCTAAAACTATGAAGGCTGAAGACCTTCACAAATTGTCCCAAAATAAACTTGCAGAAGCAAAATATTAAAAAATTTGGATTTGGAATCCATTAAACAACTGGTATCCACCCATATCTTAAACAAATATAACCCAAAAATACTTCTAAGCTATCTTCAGAAAGAAAACATATAACCCGAGAAAATTGAAGAGCTAGCATGCTGCAATATTTATGGCATTGACGCGGAGGTTCTGGGCTCTCCATGGAGTAGTCAGGGTTGGTACTAGAGCCTGTTGTGTCATGAAACCATGGAAGGCAGTGAGCTAGGTCTTCTCAGAGCCTGTCCACCTTGCCCTCCAAGTCTGTTATGTTCCTGTAGTTGTCCTCCACCTTTGAATCCACATTCGAAATGCTATTGGCAGTGTAGTCCACCGTCTCATAGATGGTCGAGATACGTCCATTCATGAGATTGTTATTGTTTCTTACTTCTGTACTAATAGATTGCAGAAGAGTATGCATCCTTGACAATTTCCTTTTGATATCAGAATTCTCCATTCTGGCCTTGCACAACTATTCTTCCATAGCGTCTACCATGGAGCCTTGAGAAAGCAGAGGGGGAGAAGTTTCAGGGTTTGGCACTTCTTCTTCACCCAGACTGATTGTTGAGAGGTCGTCGAGGAGAAGTCGCAGCGGTTCCAGGAGACTGGCTTCAGGGAGAATGGAAGCTGAAGGCGAAGGCAAAGGCTTTTTACAGAGCGAGCAAGAGTAAGGATGTGAGGATGGTGAAATGCTAGCACCCAGGGAGGGAGCTATGAACGCAGGGCAGTGTTCTTCCATACTCTGAATGAGAGCCAAATGCAAGTGAGTCGAGGAGTGTTTAGAGGAAGACAAGACCAAAGCGTGTGAGAGGTAGGTGAGGCCATGTGAAGGTATTAAATGCCTCCATTGGCTCGCGAATCTAGCGACAGGTGTATCCATGCATGGGTAGAGTTTAACGTTCCAAAAGGTGGTGAGGATGTGGAGACAAAGAGGGTGTGGAGAGGGGAGATGGACACCCCAAGTGAGGAGTGGGTTAGGGAACCCATCAACGAGTAGGGGAATTATCATTTTGAACCAAATAGCCATAGCTTAGAAGCACACCTTTATTGGCCATTTCATCGGTATGTTGATTGTTTGAGCGAAGAATATGGAGGATTTTGATACAGCTGAATTCTCTGCTGATATATTTGAGAAAGTGCCGATACTTACTTGGCGGAGTAGAGCGATTCCTGATGAGATCGCGAGCTTCGTGGACTATCAAAAGAGAGTCCCCAATGGCTATCAAGTCTTTAACCCCAATATTGATGGCAATTTCTAAAGCTTTAAGTAAGGCTAGCCATTCAGCAGCATTGCTGGTTTTGTTTCCAATCCCCCAAGCACAGTCAATCATTCTGTTTCCCCTGGGGTCAAAGATGACCCCTCCCGCACCTGCCAACCCTGGGAATCAGATTATAATATTATGTCCCAAATATATCTCCTTTGCATCAACTTCAAGAGTATTTGTATCTTCCCTAAAAGTATTAGCTTCATGAAAAGTTGCTCAACACCATCACTTCCAAAAAAAGGAGATGCTTGTTAATCAGATTATAATATTATATCCCAAATATATCTTCTTTGCATCAACTTCAAGAGTCTTTGTATCTTCCCTAAAAATGATATTCCTGAGAACTGAATAACCATATCTGATCCAAAAGCAGACACTTATTTTAATTTTTAGGTTGAACGTAGTATATGCATAATGAAAAGTTGTTTAACACCATCACTTTCATAACAAAGAGATGACTGTCAGTTAGATTATGCCCCAAATATATCTACTTTGGCTTCATTTAAGAGTATTTTTATCTTTCTTAAAACTGGCAGTCCTAGATGAGAATTGAACGGTGAGATCTGAGCCAAATGAGATATTTCTTCCAAGTCGAACATAGTATTTGCCTCATTGAAAGTTGTTCAACATCATCATTTCTATAAGAAAGAGATGCTTGTTAGTCTGATTACATTCCAAATACTCCTGCTTGTTTGTCAAACTATTTATATGATCCAATAATGTGAATAATCTAATGTTTTGAGAATATTGTATCAACTCTCAAGTTTTCGCTTTTAGTTTGTGGTTCTCCTTCCAATAGTCTATTTTCCGCCATATTCTTCATCTCTCGCCTTCCCCTTCAATACAACGTTATTTTATTGCACCCCGAGGTGCAATTGCTAGTTTAAGTCTTAGAAATCGTTATGTGTGCCAGTGATCTAAATCTGTTCATCAAACCTACTCGATCAATATCAACCATTATCAAGAGGGATGTCAGGATAAGGTACAAGAACTTCTTATTTGCGTGAACGGTCAAGATTGTGTGAAGTAACAGGCGCGATCAAATCTTAGCCATTAGCGGCAGGGGTCCTCGTGTTAAGGCCCATGCATCTCCATTTGCACAAACGAGCACAATATACTAATCTATATGGCCAAATTTAATCTGGGTTGTTTGCGACATTAACTAGATTTATGTTTGTCCTACATGGATACCACCCAAGTAACTGAACCATGTCTAACCCTACCACTTGAACATTCAGTCCAAGTGGATTTGTCCACGTCATGCCTCTTGATCATGTGGAGTTTGTGCCCCCCAATTAAATTTTATAATAATTCCAATTTTTTTATAATAATTTAAATATCATTTTTTTTTGCAGCAAGTGGCTAACTTGAATTTTACACATGGACCTTTTCCCTTGAGCTGGAACTTTTTTGTCAATTGATAGAGCTGGTATTTTCCGCCAATTAACAAAACTGAATTTCTTTTATAGTGGTTTAAATTCTTGCCCGAATTTTTGAGATTCAAATTTTCTCATTCATGATTTATTATTATTATTACCAGCTCTCATGTTGGTTCTAAAAATAACATCTGAGCATTCGAAACCAAGAATTTTGTCATGGGTATTTTACCAAACAATTTGCTTGCAAATTGTATTTTTCACCCAAATTCTACAAAATCAACTTTGAAACTCAATAATTTTACCTCAATACCCTCCAAATCAGGCTTAACCATTCAATCTTTTATTTGCCTACGGGGGTAGAGCAATTGGTAATGAGTAATTGAGATGAGAAGTTGTAAATAGAAGTTCACAAGTTCACCCTGGATCCGGGTGACACTCTAGCCCACGCGAGCTAGCTCCCCTTTGGATCCCGCCACATCTGCACAAGCCCCTCTGTCGGGCTCTCCACCTGTTAGTGCATTCACCAAGGCGACGACGTGGAGTTAATATGAGAGGACCCTCTCCAAGGCACGACATTAACTCGCACTCATGCAGAAGGCACCTCGACGTTGATGGACGGTGGTAGAAGGCACCTTAGGCATTAACTTGCCACCCTTCTAAAAAATGACAGCCAGATGCATTAATTCCTTCCGTAGGATTACAGCACGCAAGATGGGCTACTTGCAGTTCAACATCGACATTCAAGATTATTCCTTGGCTCTGGCTCCTGCTCGATACTGTTTTGCTATTCCTCCTTCGGCTCTGGTTCAAGGCGTTCTCAGCCGACCTGCAGCCATGACACGACCAAGAGGAATGCCTCGCTGAGGTGGCAGCAGGAGAAGTTCTGGAAGACAACCCATAAACACTACTGAGTGGACTGCGATGGATGGCTATGCAGAGAGCGTCTCTGTCTCCACCCGCAGCCTCATTGACAGTTGGGAAGCACGCGGAGTCGTGGCCTTTCTTGCTTCGGGGAGGAATGGAGGGAACATCAACCATTACTAGTTAATTAAGAACATGATGAGCACCCTGGTGGAGGAAGTGGTGACCAATTGGAACGCCAACATAAGCACTCTTAGGGATATCAAAACCAATTTGACAGAGATGGGAGACCGTCTGGGTATCATGGATGCAAATTTAACCTGGGAAAATTTCTGCCTTGGGCATAGCAACGAGCTGGAAACTCTCCAGAAGGCTGAAGAAAATAAAGATCCGACTGGTCAGGGTGATGGTTTGAAAGTTGTGGACTCGCATGTCAGGGCGGATGCTGGTCATCCTTCTGCAATGCTGGCCACTAAAGACTCTGTGCAGAAAGGTGGTAGTTTGAACTTGGGGAACGGTACCACTCTCTCCAGTGGCAGTACCAGACCTCCGTCTCCTGCTCTCCCCTCCCCTGAGATGGTGGAATACTTTTATGGCGGATGCCCCATAATCGAAGAAGAGTCGAACACTTTCCATGCCGAAGCTAATCCCTAGCTGGTCTCCAAAGGCGTCGGGTTACTACTATGACATCCGACCTTTTTGTTTCAATCTTTTTTACATTCTGTTTTTCAAAACTTTCAGTGCTCATGTTATATATTTTTTGAACAAGACCGAGCAACAATTCTGGGTAGGCCTTCTCTATAAGGTCTTTTTTTTGTATAATGCTAGTTCTTACAATATTTTTGAGCGACTGGGATGGTTGCTTCCTTACCTGAGGCCTCCCCAGACGGCTCACAACCACACTGATACTTATGTAATCTCTGCTATGTTTTTTGGTTCTTGTAATTAATTATACCTCTGCAACTTTACAAAAAAAAAGAAGTTCACAAGTTCAAATCCCCTTGAGTACTTACTTAAAAAAAAACCATTCAATTTTTTATTTACATCCCTAGATTAAACAATTGGAGGATTCAACAAAGTTTTCCCCAAAACAATCTTTTGCAGGTTCTACTAAACACTTTGTGTGTTGCCTCAATTTTGCCTGTATAATTCAATCACAGGCCATGCAACCCTGATGTTGCATCCTAGGCTCTATCAAACCACTAGGTGGAAATTTAGAACCATGTACTTTCTCCAGTACAACCTTCACCCAATTTTTCTATAGGTGCATTTAATCAAACAATTGACTAACGATTGTAGTTTTCCCCAAATCTATCATGGAGTCATTTTGTCAAATACTTGACATTCAACTTGCAACTTCTTTCTGTGTATGTAAATTCTGGTCCATGTAGTCTCAATGCTGCAATCTTGAGATTTGATGCCACTATGTCACGTGCCCAACTAACCCTTTAACACTTTTGAGATGACGAGGTACTATATTTACCACCATTAACTGGAATTTCTGCTTTGATGTTTAATTAGAATTTTACATTGGCTTGGTATAACAATAATTTTTTTAACAATGGAAGTAAATAACAATGATTTAAAATAAAATTCTCCATTCAAATACATGCAAGTATTCCTATCACGAATGCGTCCATACAATGCATATTAATTCCATACACACAAACATTTCCATACATATTGAATTAACAAAACATAACAAGGATTTATAACCATGGGATTCATTCGCAATGATAAACTTCTATTTTAAGGTCCTCCAACTAGTTGCAGATGAAGTATGTTCCTCCGGGTCGTAGGCACTCTGTCACACTATCTCTTTCAACGATAGAGGCCACCCTTGAGCTGGAGCTGTCAATCCATGAGGGGTGAAGTTTTGCAAGCCTTCCACTCAACCCAAAATTCAACCCACAAAACATAGGGAATGACCAAAACTCATACACATATCCAGTGCTAAAGCCACTCTTCAACTATCCCAATTCTTATCACTCCTCCTACACCATATTTCACAACAACAAAAAATGGGATCCCCTTCTCTGTAATTAGTCCCCCAGGCTATCCCAATTCCCTTTGAGTGCTCCAGCATAAGATGACTAGGGAATCACCATGCTAGAGAATATTTAGAGCCAAACCCCCTCTATAATCATCGCAAACCACTAACACTCATCCCCCATCAACCCACGCAAAATAATTAATGGGACCTCCTTCTCTACATGCAGTCCCTCATGCTGTACCCATTGCCTTCTAGTGCTCCAACATAGGGCGGCCAAGGAGTCTGCGTGTTGGGACTCTAGTGACCTTAGTTGTAGGTTAAGTTTTCTCTCACATGTACCATCCAAGATGGTTAGAATATTACAATGAATGAATGAATCTCTAAGATTGATCCTCACATTATATATGCACGGCTATAACTTGCCATGTGGCACTCAAGAGGAGCCCATTTTTCCCTTCTTAATCCTTAGCTTAGGATAGTAATAAAGTTAAGTCTAATTAATCCATTCTCATAAACATGGCTTTAGTGACCTTAGGATATAATCACCTTCTAAGGTTTCAAGTAAGGATATGGCTTAGATTAATAAGTCAGTAGGGTCGTCTCCCCCTTTGACCCTCATTCACTTCCCCCACTTGTGGAATCATATCCTTCCATATCTTCTTCATCCCTCTTCATCCGGAACCAATAGGGATTCATATTAAATATCATTGTACATCATTACAATACATCTAGTCATCCTAAACCATTTATATATGGCTTCTACCCATATCATCGATACACACATCATTACATTTCAAGGTAAAAAATGGGATGTTACATATGCAAGATCCATGCAAGATCTCATATCCTCAGTGCAAGGATGATGTTGGTAATGAGTTTTAAGTCATCCATGAGCATTTTTTTTTTTTTAAAGTTGATACTCTCAAATGCATTTGGGAAAATACTTTTGAGAATGGAAGGAAAGAACAAGTCATTCATGAGAGAGGCTCATTGTTGGTATGAATGGCACCAATGCTTCTCAATAGTCCTTTTAGACAAAGATCAAATCTTGGCTGTGGATTTGAAGCAGCACAAAGGCATTTGATGATGAGTAGATCTTGGAGCATGAAGTTGGGGAACTAACTTTATGTTTGTCACCACTTGATTATGTGGCCTTGATTGTCACAAACACCTTTTGTAGTCAAGTGTGCAAGGTGGTTAATATTATGTTAGAATCTAATTATGTAGGTGGTTGCAACGAGGCATGGTTTCAGAAAGTCATTAGTGTGCCAACTTCAAAAGTTTTATCTCTCAACTTCATCCATAAAAAAATTTGATGTAAATGGACCATCTTCTAGGAAGACGCCTATTGTTCAAGAGCTATGCTTTCCGTACACCTCCAATATGGGAACAAGCCATTTATTGAGGATGTTATGTGAATGGATCCATTGGAAGTCAACATGTTGCTTTCTTGCTTTTGAAGAGATGGCTGTAGGTTTACTTAAGGGAAGTTACGGCTGCCCATGCCTTTTGTACAATAAAGTCATGTGTGCATACTTTTGTAAGTTAAGATAGGCATAGGTAACATCAAAAAAGGGGAGAAAAAAATTCACACAAATACCATAAAAATGTAGTTCTTGGTTTCCTAATAGTAAGAAAAAAGAAATTCTATATGTATGACTAAGACTATAGTTCAACAATTGGAAAACATAGAGGAGAGCAGCTCTAAAAGGAGAAACTCAAAGATTTCTCCCCAATGGAGTCACCATTTATGTTTGAGGGAATAATCCCCAATGGTTTAGGGTGGACCATTGATAGAGCAATAACAACATTAGAGACTTATTCCCATAATCAATAAATTATTAGACAAAATACCTAGGGAAGAGAGGATAAATGGGTGCCTTTATTCAAATGGTTGTCCTTTGCAAATCCTTTTTGTGTAGTCCCAAGTATGCTTTTCATTGTTCAAATATGTTCTCTCATTACCTACAGACAAACCACAATAGCCATCCTTCCTCAAATCTTGTTGGTCATAAAAATGTAAATCATAACAAACATATGAATCTACTAATTATGAATAGATTCTAATTAACTATTGGGAAGTTAATTCAACCTTTAGATATTAAATGCAAATAATTTAACTCTTTGCAATCATATTTTGTTGAGGGGAGGGATAGGGGGAGGGAAGAAGAGAGATCTTCATAATTCATTGATAATAAACAACAAAGCAAATGACATGGCTACTGCTCTATCTATTATTCCATCATTTCCTTGCTAACATAAGTCTCCATGTGTTTTTCTCCTCCCTTGAACCTCTTATTTATATGGATAAAAGTAGGTTCAAGTAGTTAGAATTTGTTATATGGATCGTGCATGTGTATGGATTATGCATATTCCACTAAAAACTTGCATTTTTGGTTCATTTTGCATTTTTTTTATGCAATTCTGAAGGCATCCATGACTTGCATGAAGGAAAGTAGTGTGTGCATGCGAGTTGCATGAAGGAAAATAGAGGTTTTAAGGAATAAGACTTAACAAACTTATCAATAGGATATACAAATTGGTGAAAAAAATCATGCATGTGGCCTAGCTCTATTTAATGGTCAAGGGTGAGAAAATATAACTATGAAAGTCATATAAGAAGACACTTCAAAGAGAACAATGAAGACAAGGTAGGATTTATCTGAATGGTTAGTTTTTCTTTTTGGATTATCTAATGCTCTTGCAACTTTGATGTGTTTGAGGAATGGTTTTCTATGTTCATTTATAGATTCTTTTGTCATTATAGATCTAGATGACGTACTGATCTCAGTGAGACTTGGCAAGATTACATATCACATCTAAAACATGTACTTGTGTTGGAGGGCTCGTTAGGCCCTTATAAAAATTCATCACACAAATATAATAAGATACTTAATGGATGATTAGTTGGAGGGGTACAACTGCTCCAACTATCCCTTTGATTGTATTTATAAGATGGATAATAACTTGGTTGGATATCCTTCCCACATAAATATATTGAGGGTCTTTATGGTTTGTAGGATGTAGTCCCTTTCTTGAATGCATGTGTAACATCGTTTCCTCCTTCATTTAGTTTAGATGACAACAACAAATGAGGGTGGTCAAACCTCAAAGAAATGGTGAGATGAAGAAGCTACAAGTGGAAGATTTGTTAGATAATGAAATAATAAGCAGTTGTTTCATTAGTTATTTACAATTAAATATGCTCAAGGAAGAATTACTGAAGAATTCTAGCCATTATTTCTAAAGTCTATAAAGAACTTTGGTGGTATTCTACATGGAAAGAAGATTGATGCAATTAGTATTGAGAAATTCCTACCGCTCATGTTTGAACCACCCCTCTTAATAAGAATAAGATGCCTATAAAGAAGATGAAAAGTAGGCCCAAAACTCAATGCATGATGCTGTTGCAGAAATCAAGAGGTCGATGGTCATGCAACCAATGGAGAGAAAATCCTAACAAATGAAAGGACTATTGCAAGAAAATTAGAAGGATAAGTGTATAAATATTGCACACATTGGTTATGTTGAGAGTGACATGATGAGGAAAAAGTGAGGTGCTCAGAACTTGACTTCAATCTTTATGTTAGAGTTCACCCTTAAAATCGATCCAAACAACTTGGGAAATTGTAGACTTGTTTGAACAATGTCTCTACCCATTACAAGCAAGAATAGTGGAGTGACTATACCATGGAGAAGTGTGCCACTTCAGATACCTACACATTTAGGTATTAATATAAGGGACAACAGGGATGATGACGAGAGAAGGAGAATGAGAATTGATGTGGCATATTTGTTGCTTCCGACAATTATGAAAAGAGAAAAGACAATATTCAAAGCTTCTTGTAAAAATTGATGTGCCCTAACCATAATGGAAACACCTCAGAAATGTTGTTTTTCTTATGTCAGGATGATCATGTGCCCATTTTGATGAGATGGTGTTTTGTTCCTATAGAATATAGATGTGGAATATTCACTAAGATTGATGATTGTGTTACATGCACTTTTTTGTATACCAATGCTATTATTTTAATATTGATGAAAAACAATCTGTATTTTGTGTCGACTTCCTTGAAATTGACACAAAGAAAACACATTAGTGTGAAGCTTTAGTCTATTAAGAAAAAAAATATTGGAATCTATTGTAGTCAACCATTATAGGAGCCAACTTTCCATTGGAGCACATGACCATGTAAAGAAAATCAACCATGTAGAATGTATACTAGAATATATTGTAGTTATGGTCAATCACTAACGAGAAAAAAACCAACTGCCACCATTAACAAAGAAACTTCGAGTGATTTCAATTGGTGGTAGCATAATTGACTAGAGTCAACCAAAAAAGAGGCCAACTATTGGAAACTGACTAGAACATCTGGAGAGATCGACTAGTCCTAAACTGACTACTTGGAGAACCTTTTGATGAAGGAATCCCACTAGAGATTAAATTTGAAGGAAAGGGTTATTCTAGGTTGACATGCTAAAATAAATTATTCTTTTCATATGAAAATGAGAAATGATTTAAAATTTTGTAATTTAAAAGCATGATTTTACTAGAAACAAGGCCATTGCCAGAAAAGATCGCTCCTATCTATATATGCTCTACTGCACCCCATATTGATCAAATCCAACAAATAAATGTAGAAAAAAATGATAAATTCTCTCCATGCAATGTCATATCACAATGATAAACAATGTTATAAGAATTAAGCATAAGGTTAAATTTGCCATACATCATGTTTTTTATACTTCTACTAAAGATGATAATCAAACGTTAAAGTTCAATTTGTCATTTACTTCATTTTCGAGACATCTTTAGATAATAAAAAAACATTATAAGAATTACAAATATATTTTAAACCAACATTATAATTATAGATTCTAGTGGTCAACATTTGCACTTGTTGGTTGTGGAGTCTAATTATCTTTTTGATTCGGATGTCTTGTTTTAGCCATGTTTTGGATCCCATTTCATGATGGGGGGGCGTGGGGGGGCTTGCCCCATCACTATTGTCACTAGGGGGTCCAAGGGGGGTGGAGAAAGCATTTTGGAGCCCCCCTTGGTGGGGGTTCAGGGGAAACACCCCTAAAGAGAATTTTTTGGAAAAAATCTTTGTAAAATATTGTAATTTTGTAGTCAATTTGGACTGATCATCAGTAGGTTACAAATATGATGGTAGAGATTATGTTTGTGTCTTTTTTCCCTAGAAGGAAACCCTATTTTAAAGAGGAATTGTATTACGATTGTGTAATGTGTGAGAGAGATTATGAGAGAGTGAAGAGGAGGTTGCAGTGGATGTGCTACAAGTTGTATCCCTTCATTTTGTTGGACAAAATAAAAGAAAGGACTGACTATTTCTCCATGGATGTAGTCCATATTAGGTGAACCACGTATATTGTCATCTCTCTTGTATTATAATATTTTGCATTTTATTTCTGCATTCATTTTTATTTTATTGCTTTGCAATCATGTTTCTAACAACTGGTCTCATAGCTAAAGGTCTATTTGGCTAATAAAATCACATGAAAAGGAGGGTTTTTGGTTCGAGTGGGAGCAATGGTGGAAGAAGGAAAGTTTAGCGTCAAAAAATTTAATGGCCAAAACTACCAACTATGGAAGATGCAAATGGAGGACTATTTACATCATAAGATTTTTTCTACCGTTGGAAAAAAAAGCAAAGAAGCCAACGACTATATAGGACAAAGAATGAGAGGTTCTTAACAAAAATGCGCTAGGAATGATACGACTGTGCCTAGAACTGTCAATGAATTTCAACATTTCAAAAGAAAAGACAATGGAGGATTTGATGAAGGAATTGTCTAAAATGTATGAAAAACCCTCAAGCTCCAACAAGGTATTTCTTATGAAGCGGATATTTAATATGAAGATGTTATAAGGTGGGTCTATTGCTAATCATTTAAATGAATTTAATATGGTCACCAATCAATTAAGTAATACAAGAGTGAAATTTGATGATGATCTTAGGGATCTTCCGATTTTGTGCTCATTGATAGAAAGATGGAATGGCTTGGCCATGGTTGCAAGTAACTCTATATTTGGTTTAAACACTCTAAATTTTGATGATGTTGTTGGTGTTAACCTTAGTGAGGAAATATGACAGAAATCATAGGTGAGACATTAGATAATGCTTTGACTATGGAGAACAAGGGAATCCAAAGGGAGAGAGGAAAGAGACCAAGGAATCGTGGGAAGACTAAGAGGGAGTATCCAAATCCATACTAGGGAAGCTGAAGTGATGGCATTACGGGAAGAAAGGACATCTGAAGAAAGATTGCAGGTCTCTAAAAAACAAGGAGATGGACAAATATAGAAGAATAATCAAGAAGCAAATGTAGTAGGTGATGTGTTACAAGATGCTTTGATCTTTTCATTAGATAATATTATTGATTCTTGGGTTTTACACTCACTGTCTTCATTTCATGCCACACCCCATAGGAAATATTTTCAAGGTTATGTTTCAAGGTGATTTTGGACAAGTTTATTTGGGTGATGATGGACTATGTAAAATTGTTGGAAAGGGTAAGATATAGTTAAAGTTAAAGAATGGAAACCAATGGTTGTTGAAAGAGGTAAGACGCATTCCTGCTTTGATAAGAAATATAATTTCAATAGGGCAGTTGGGAAGTGAAGGTTGTATATCCACATTTACAGAAAATGCGTGGAAGGTCACTAACGGATCACTGGTAATAGCAAAAGGAGAGAAGGTAGGTACATTGTATTTATGTACTAGTAAGGTTGTCTCTTCTATCTCTTTAGCTTCTACATGAGTGGATACAACATTGTGGCATCATGGGCTTGGGCACATGAGTCAGAAGGGGATGCAAATTCTCCACTCAAGGAAGTTGTTTCCATATTTGAAGCAAGTTGATCTAGATTTCCGTGAACACTGTGTTTATGGAAAACAAAAGAGAGTTAGATTTCTCCGAGTTGGGAAGAAAAAAAAGAGTGAAAAGTTAGAGCTTGTGTATGCAGATGTATGGGGACCAACTCAAGTATCATATCTTAGTGGCTCTCATTATTATGTTACATTTATTGATGTTGCAACTAGGAATTCCTGAGCTTATTGCATTCGACAAAAATCAAATGTTTTTGATATTTTTAAGAAATGGAAAGCTTTGTTTAAGAATGAGACATGAAAAATGTTGAAGTATCTTAGATTAGATAATGGAGGTGAATACTGCAGTAAGGAGTTTGATAGTTACTGTTCATACCATAGGATTTGTCAAGGGAAGACAGTTCCAGGAACACCATAAGAAAATGGTGCATGTCAAAAAGGATGAACATGACAATAATGGAACATGCAAGGAGTATGATATTGGTTACAGGATTGCCCTTACAATTTTTAGCAGATGATGTAGATACTGTTGTTTACTTAATAAACAGAGGGCCTTCAAGCTCCTTGGATGGTGGCATTATAGAGGAGGCACAGATAGGAAAAATGTAAACTATTCATTTATGAAGACTTTTGGTTGTGAAGCATTTGTCCATATTGATAGAGAAAATAGAACAAAGCTTGAGTAAAAATGCAACAAGTTTACCTTTATTGGATACATAGTTAATGTTTTTGGTTATCGCTTATGGGATTATGGAAATCACAAAATCATTAAGAGTACAATGCTTGATGAAATAAAAGAAAATAGAATTCCAAAGGTGCCAAAAAAAAAGAGAGTACAATAACAGCAACAACAAGTACCTCAAACTTCTACAAGTGTTGTTAGAAGATATACCTGGTTAAATAGACCCCCTGAACGATACTCTCCTTCACTGTATTATTTATTGTTGGCTAATTTTGGTGAACCAGAAAGTTATGAAGAAGCAATGCAGGTAGAAACCAAAAAAAAGTGGGAGCAAGGCATGAAAGAGGAGATGGAACCCGTGGTACGAAACTAGACTTGGGACTTGGTTTAGTTTCCCGCAGGTAAAAGAGCATTGCAAAATAAATGGGTTTACAAGTTGAATGAAGAAGATGGAGTCAAAAAGAGGTACAAGGAAAAACTTGTTGTAAAGGGATTTGTACATAAGAAATGTATTGATTTTGATACATACATACATACATACATATATTATGTTGTTAAAATGACTTCAATTAGAACTATTTTAAGTCTAGTGGCAATAGAAGATTTGCATCTTGAACAGTTAGATGTAAAAACAAGTTTTCTCCATCGAGAATTGGAGGAAGAGATTTATATGCAGCAACCACATGGGTATGAGGTCAAAGGGAAGGAGAATTTAGTATGTAGGTTGAAGAAGAACTTGTATGGCCTAAAGCAAGCTCCAAGCTAGTGGTATTTGAAATCTGACAGGTTTATGACAGAACAAGGTTATAGTAGATGCCATTTTGACCACTGTGTTTATTTTAAGAGGCTATATAATGGAAGCTATATTATCTTGTCATTGTATGTAGATGAATTGCTTATTGAAGGGTCTAACATGTAGGATATAAATGTGCTCAAAATAAAATTGGCTAGTTCATTTGCAATGAAGGGTTTGGGTGCTGCAAAGCAAATCCTTGGTATGAGAATAACAAGAGACAATAAAAATCACAAATTGACATTGTCTCAGGGTAAGTACATAAAGAAGGTGTTGGAAAGATTTAGAAAGCAAGATGCAAAACCATTTAGTACACCTTTTTTTATCCATTTCAAATTGAGTAAGGCGATTTGTCGCAAAACACATGAGCAAATAGAATACATGTCCAAGGTCCCATACAGGGTATGCTTTTATTGTAGGTGGAACAACAGTAAGTTGAATTTTGAAACTGCAAAAGGTTGTTGCACTTTCAACAATAGAAGCAAAGTATGTTGCTACTACAGTGGCTAGTAAAGAGATGATTTGGCTACAAAGGTTTATGAAGGAATTGGGAAGAAGCAAGAGAACAATAGGTTGTATAATGATATCCAAAGTGCCATTCATCTTGAAAAGAACTCAACCTTCCATTCTAAGACTAAACATATATAACTCAAGTACCATTTCATACGATCCATTTTGGAAGATGGACAATTGAAGTTGGAAAAGATACATACTAGCCATAATCCTGCAAACATGTTAACAAAGGTAGTAACTAGGGAGAAACTGAGTTCCTGCTTAGTTTTAGTTGGCCTTCAAGCATGGAAGTGAAGATGAGAACCTTTCTAGATCCAAGTTAGATCATAGTCCAGTAGGTGCAGTAGTGGTGGAGTTGTTGTAATCAATCTCCAAGTTGGATATTGTTGGTTGTGGAGCCTGATTATCTTCCCCATTCAAAGTCCTTGTTTCAACTATGTTTTGGATCCCAGTTCCTAACAAAGAGGCGTGTGGGGGGATTTCTTCCCTACTAATGTTTCTATGGGGTCCAAGGGGGGGGGAGAAAACCTTTTAGAGCCCCCCCTGGTGGGGGTTCGGGGGAAATGCCCTTGAAGAGAATTTTTTTGAAAAATGCCTTGTAAAATATTGTAATTTCGTAGTCAATCTAGACCATTCATTAGTAGGTTATAGATATGACAATAGAGATTATATGTCCTAGAAGGAAACCATTTTTAAAAGAGGGGATTGTATTACGACTATGTAGTGTGTGAGAGAGACCGTGAGAGAGTGAAGACGAGGTTGGAGTGGATGTGTTTCAGGTTGTATCCCTTAATTTTGCTAGACATAATAAAAGAAAGGACTGGCTGTTTCTTTGTGGATGTAGCCCATATCGAGTGAACCATGTATATTGGTGTCTCTCTTGTATTGTGCTCTTCTGCGTTTTATTTCTGCATGCATTTTTATTTTATTTCTCTACGATACTATTTCTAACAACACTCACAAATCAAGGATTGGGATTTTGAAATAACGATGATAAAGGGATAGGTTATTTTCATTGAACCATGCTCCTTGAGGGCTTTGTAGCACGACTAAGGATTTGTAAATCTATGTTAGCAACTATGATTTATCTTAATATAAGAAGGGTCAATAAGATGCATGAGAAGAATCAACACATCAAAAATTAACTCAGTTTCCAATGTATGTTTTACCATGTTTGTCATACACTTACATGATTAGTGGAAGACAACTCTGCAAATTTAGACTATTGAACTTGTTTGTTGATGCGATTATGCATTTGTTTTAATAATAGGTCGAGGAATTTAAGGGGGAAAATAATACAAATAAAGGGAAAGCATCTAAAAAAATACTACCAAGAGGAAGAGATTATCTCATAAGAAGAATGATGAAAAAGGATTGCAAAAAATTACAGCCATGTTAAAAAAAATTTAGGTCTCTTTATTAGACTATTATTCAACTCTATACCAAAATTTTGACACTATCTAGTCATTGCCTTTGTGTTAACACCCAAAAAGTGCTGACTAGCTCATTCCCTTATTCACATGACCCATTTGTCCACTTTTCCACCATCTGAGCCTCTGAAACCAACAAAAGGTCACCAAAAGACCTTAGCACACCCCTTTTTCCCACTCAAAAAGATTATTTTTCCTGAAAAGCATAAAAAACCCTAAAAAAGGGTCCAAATTCCCAAAAATATTAAAAAGGGAATAAAAATATTAATTTTATTCAAAAAAGGAAAAAAGGGGGGAAAAGTACCTAAACCATGTTGGTCAATACCATTGGTTTCCACAAAACCACAAATGGTATTCCCCACCACCAAAACCTATAAAAAGGTGGTAGGGGCTCCTCATTTCAAATCCATCCATTATCTCATCCTCATGCTGCCGAAATCTTCCTTGAGCATTTTGGCCATTGTAAGCAACCTTGGAGAAGGAGACCTCTTGGAGCTTGGAGCTACTCATCTTGGGAGTTTCTCAACATCAACCTTCACCATTGAAGGTATTATCGCAAGCACTTGCTTGCCCCCCATTTTTCAATACAAATTCATTCTTTAATATTTTCTTGTTCTTGTTTTTTAAATGTTTACACTATTTGCTTATATTCTTGCATAGATCCATGATTAGTTTTGTTTAGATTAGTTTCTTGTTTAATTCTATTGAAACTGCTGCTACTAGTTAGCAGGTGCCCATAGCACTAAGCCTGGTTGCAAAATCGGGCCAACAGTTTTTGGCAACTCCGCTGGGTTTGAACAATAGATCTCAAGTTTTTGCTTTCAATCTTAGTTTTTTATTAGTTTTTAGCCTTTAGATCCATAGATCTTCCATCCTAGACAGCAGATCTATTGCTGCTCTAGGTTTTGGCCCTATCTATTGCCATTAATAGCCCGGAATTCTCAATTTTCGGGTTCGTTTTTCGGTTTCCGTGCACGGCTTTCGCCTCGCGGTTTTCAGCCTGACAGTCGCGCGGCTCATCGCGACTTTTTGGCATTTTTCCGCGCGGTTCCCCGCGGCTTCGCGGACTTTTTGCGCACTGCACATCGCGGCTTCGCGGTCATTTACTGCGCTGCAAATCGCGACTGCGCGGCCCTTTTCCGCGCGGTTCCCCGCGGCTTCGTGTCCCATTTGCGCGCTGCACATCGCGGCTTCGCGGACATTTTCCGCGCTGCACATCGTGACAGTGCGCTGAAATCCCGCGCGGTCCATCACGACTGTGCGACAGAAACCCGCGCGATCCATCGCGGCTTTTCTGTCAAAACCCGTGCTGCTAATTTTTTCATTCGGCCATTCCGATCTAAAAAATTAATTTTTACTGTATTTTCTGCCCACATTGCACATTTTTACAGTATAAAATTCTGCATATTTTACAGCCATCAAAAAAAAAAATTTTGCTATTTAGAATGCACATGTGAAAGAAGTCTTTTTAAAAATTTTCATCAATTGAAAGAAGGATCTATTTTTGTATTTTATCTAGACTTAAAATTTTTGCTGTTTACTTCTTTAAATATTTTGCCCATAGCAATTATTGAAAACGAAATCCATTTATTTCAAAAAGAAGTTATATTATTTGCTTTCCTGTTTGAGAGATCCTTTATTTTTCGAATAGTCCTTGAAAAGCGTGTAATTTCAATTTACTGAAAAAAGTCATAAATATTTGCTTTTTTATTTTCAAAAGATCCTTTGTTTTTTGAAAATTTTATGTAAAGCATTTACTTCTTTCAAGTTCAGTTTACAATACCACACGTGCACCCACTCAAACACTTAATTGAACTGAGCTTTAAAACTTACCCTAATTTCAACACACTTTTAACCCCACATGGGGAACACTAAAAGAACTTTGTAGCTAGGTAGTATTGAGGGGATAGGTGTTCCAATAACACCCCTCAGTTATTACATCTGAGACATAGAAGTTGTCCATTTAGGGAGCTAAAATCTCTTAGTATTTATTGGCGCGGTCACAACCGGTTTGTGAGAAGGCCTCTCCCCTAGGAGGGTTGAAGTCGCGAGGATGGTTCCGGAAGCCTGAGTGGAATACCGAAATCCATTCAGCAACCGAAGGGCTACCATTCGCAGTTCTCGGGATATCCCTGTATTGGGGTATTGCGATCAAGGACCAAACGACAGATTTACCTTTTCTCGACGCGTCATGAACGGAGTATCCTAGTAGCCATTCTTTAGGATTGATTACCCGGTGTCCCTCCCGGTAGGGGGATATCTAGCCGTGGACTTAACACTCAATATTGTCTGACTTGGATTTCATCACCTCGCAGAGAATATAGTTTGTTGATTCACAATACTTTTAGTTAGGTGTTTGCATGATTCAACCCACCTTTGGTCTAGTTACACCTATTTTTTCTAGAAGCTGTTTGCATGTTGGTACTCTGACCATTTGTTGCATCCCTCCACTTATTGTAGCACAACTGCTAGAATAAGTGCCCTTTTTGAGGTTGATTTTTTGGCCTAAGAGCCTTCATTTTTACTCCCCTTCTTACACCCTTGGTTGCATTAGGGTTTTGAGTTTTTCATATATTACCATTTTACACATACAGATTTTTTCACAAAAACTTATTTTCTCACCATTGAGAATTTTAGACGTTCTTGTCGTCTACAGGGCGAACTCCCAGAGTTCAGTCTACTTGGTTTGCCACGTCACAGACGCCGAGCCTTATCCCTTGACTCGACACATCGTCGGTCAACTAGAAAGTCATCCGATTCTGACACGCCTCACTTTACTTCTGATTCTGAGGCAGAATCCGAAAACCCCACTGAGTTTTTCCCAACCAACATTATGTCTGGAACACCATTTGATCCACTCTTTACCAGCACCATAGGAGAGACGTCTACAGACCCTTCTACTGCAGTGCCATCCATGGCAACACCTACCCCCCTAGGTATGCCTAATATGGCGGACACTCCACATTTAGGAATGCCCAACACAGGGCCACCTCCTGTTATAGGAATCCCCCACACAGGGCCACCACCTGTTATGGGTATGCCCAACATAGGGGTCACACCCCCTCTGATTCCCACAACCTAGATTCCAGGAATCGCCACTACTATTCCTAACCCAAGTGTAACCCATGTTGCACTTGGAAGCGCTGGCCCCTATCAGACCACACCTATTGGAGGACACATGCCTTCGATACCTAGCATACCTTTAGGCGCTACTGGACCCCTACATCATACCACCATGACTAGGCATGTCCCAGTCCCAGTCACTACATCTGCTAGCTTACCATATATGGCGAGTCTGAACTTGCCAGATTTAGCCAGGCTCACCAATGACCCTATCAGACACGATCCTGCGTGGCCTCACATGCCCACCAAAATCCCCTCCGACATCCCTAAGTTTGAGGGTAAGGCAGGTGAGGACCCCCATAACCATATCATGTCCTTCCATCTATGGTGTTCCTCCAACTCCATAGTGGACGACTCTGTCCGCCTCCGTCTATTACAGCGCACCTTCACTGGCTCTGCAGCCAAGTGGTATATCGAGCAGCCCCATGGGACGCATGTCACCTTTACCTCCCTTGCCTCGACCTTCCTGCAGTTATTTCAGTTACCTGTCCGCTATGATGCAGGCGTCGAGATCCTACTGTCTTGCAGACAAAACACGGCCACCCACATCACTGACCACATTCATGAGTGGCGTCGACGCCGAAGCCTATGCAAAATCAAATTAGATGACCGTATCTTCCTAGATTGGTTTTTAAAATCCCTTCTCCCTCTCATTGCGAAGGATGTGGCATCCGAAAGACCCCAGTCTGAAGAAGAGGCCATCCTCAAAGCCCAACAGTTTGATCTCATTTACGCCCAATCGGGTTATCTGTATACCATTATTCCCGATGCCCCTCGGGGTGAGTCATCCCAACATGATGTGCCGGGGGCATCCCATGCCGCTGATGGCATCATTGGTCGTATGGCCTCGCATCCCCAACCCTTTTCCATTACACATCCTAGCCATGGTCCCGACCTTTCGCGGGCTACATCTCAGTCTGGAGCAACCAGTTCATATGCTCCCATGGCACATCACCATCATACCCATGGACCTTCATGTCCACCTCAGTGTTTTGGTCATGCACCACCTGCATACGCCCTCCCAGCTGCACCTCAACCAGTGTACTATCCACAGCATGCTGCGGCAGCTAACCCAACACCTCCAATAGATCAGGATTACCAACAACCCCAGCAGGCAACTGGACCACCTCCAGCCCCACAGGCTTATTATCCACCACAACCTGCTCCCGCACCTGCGGCGAACCAAAATCCTCCCACTGCTCAAGGGCAAGTGTATACACAGCACAACCAGCCCCAGAACCAAAACAACCAGCGCAACCAAGGTGTGCAACAGAACCGTGGTAGAGGTCGCAACTGCGGTAATAACCAACAACATCAGCAAGGTCCTCCACCTCCCAATCCTCCGCAGAATAACAATGCTGCTCCTCCCAACTGCAATCCGGATCGGAATCCTAAGCAGCCTAGAAACAATAACCTCAGAACAAACCACCCTTGTTCTATCTGCGGGGTCTATGGTCATTACACGCATTCTTGCCCACATTTGGAGCGAGCTCGACAACTCTGGACCGACGATGCCCATCGTCAAGGGTAAGCGGCTCCTCAGCCGCCACCCAACCCTCCACCACCTCAACATCAACCCTTGGTGCTGCAAAACCCCTTTCCAAACCAGGGTGTAGTGAACACTCAGCCGTTAGCCCCCCCTCAGGGCAATGTGCCATCACAGCAGATTACTTATGCAGCCCCTGATCAACCCATGTTTGATTCAGGAACTCACCATTTGTTGATGATGTCGACTGCCGATGCCAACCTCCAAACCCGCCGGAACCAATATGGCTCCACTTCTGAAGCCCCTCCCGCCGACAAGAACACTAACGTTAATCCCACAGATCAAACGTTACGTATACCTCCGGCTCCACTTGATGGCGCTTCCAAAGCACCTCGCTTCCCACTTCGTCGTATCAACAATAATCCCAACGCTCGGGCTGCTTCGAATTACAACATCATAGACGACTTAGCCCAGTCTCCTGCAGCCATGTCTGCTTTAGAAGTTTTGAAAAACTGTCTTTCGCAGCGCAAAACTTTGCTCTCTGCCATTGGCGCCATTGACCCCAATGATTCACAGCTGATCGCATTCGATTCAGACCAGTCTGAACCACGCCTGTCTTCCTCTTTAGCATTCCAAGTTTTCGTTTATGTTCGGAATCTTGTTATCCATCGATGCATTATCGATGAAGGGGCCTCCACATGCGTCATGTCCACATTCGTTTGGAAGAAGTTGGGATCCCCTACTCTCCAGCAGTCCACCACTGTGTTGCGAGCCTGTGACGGTCGTTCGGCACAACCCCAAGGTCTTTTAGCCAATGTCCCTGTCCAGCTGGCGGGTAAAACCGTGCTCATTGACATTGAGGTCATCAATGCCCAACTAGACTATAACCTTTTACTTGGTCGCAGCTACATGTATGCCATGCGGGCTGTTGCCTCATCCGTATTTCACACCATGCAGTTCCCCCATGAGGGACACGTGGTCAAGGTCGACCAGCTCACCTATTACGATCCCAAGGCCCCCGCCACACCTGAAAATGTTCTTCCCATGGTTGAACAACCTGTTTGTGGTGCAACTACCTCATTCATTTCCTCAGTAGGACCCGGACTTTACTCCGAGGCGCCGATGACCTCTACATTCCAGGCCATTCCACCACCGTCACCGGAGACCCAGGTCGCTAACCTCTGCACTCTTTCACAAACACTCGGTAATCAACCCTCCGTGTTACCCAAACCACCATTAGTCCCTAGTCACATTGGGGTTACACCCATCCACACAATCCCCTTTCTATTTCCTCCTTCGGGTGTAGTAAGTGCCCCGGTTATGGCTACCCTTAGCCTCCCCGGGTTAACATTGGGATTACCCGTGTGGTATATTTCGCCTCCAGTTCCCCCACCGACACCAAACGTCATCCTGCAACCGGTGCAACCCATTGTTACTTCTACCCAACCACCTCTCGGTATCAATACTCCTTCGTCATCGACGAATCCCCCTCCACTCATCAGGGCCACTGGGGGCAGAGGCCCACAACCATACACTGCGGTACCCCCACCCAAGGCGGTTAAACCTCCCCCCGTGTTTCGTGCTCCTCCCAAATGCTCGTTGTGTGATGAGTTAGGCCATCCAACCCATCAGTGCCCACAGTTACCTGCATTGCAGGAACACATGCAAATGTTGGACGACGACCCCAACATCCCGGTGGTCAAACTAGATCTGAACCCCATGCCTCGTGATAAATCACTGCGTACCAACCACCCATGTGCGATATGCGGTATTTACGACCACTACTCCCATCACTATCCTGACATCCCAGATTACAGAGCAGCCCTCTACGAGATGAACAATTTGGACCTTGAGACGGCACCCCCTACTATCGAGGAGATCTACCCTCCCGCATCATCCTCATCCGGAGAGATTAACACCATCTACATGATCTCTTCGACTACCACTACCTCATCACTTGATTTGACCACTCAAAGATCCCGCAATGAGGAAGATATTCTAGAAGCTCCTACTGCCTTTGATTATCCCCGGGAAGACATGCACCATCGTCCATACTTCCTCCTGGAAGAGACTTCATCAACCACCGCTACCCAATCCGTGGTTGAGTCCAAAGTTTCCCTTCCTACTAAAGTCGACTGGTTAACGGATCCCATGGCCGATATTTCTCCCGTCATCCACATTGACATCTCTGACCCACTTGGTGCCCTTCATACCATTACATTAGGAGCCTCCCACAGTGAGCATGAGATCGGAGAATACCAACAACTCTTCCAAGAGTTCCATGATGTCTTTTCCTGGTCCTATACCGAAATGCCTGGTCTTGACCCCGCTATTATAGAGCACCACCTAGACACCTCTGAGTTAGGGGGCATCGTAGATTACCTTGACCTTGGGATAGGGGGCGTGATCAATCATGTTGAACCTTCCCCATCACATCTATCTCAGCATGCCAATGAACCCATTGTTCAAACCCACACATATGTGATCCACGATCACAAACTCCATGCACATAGCATGGGGGCAGGTCATTAACCCTGCTGACTTTTTCACGTGCGTGATCTCAACCATTTTTTGAGGTCACATATCCCTTGTATAGATGATTTGATTTAATACACCTAGTATTCTGCCCCCACAGGCCATCATTTCTCCCCACCACTGCATCCTTCGCTTGGTGGGCTCACTTTTATTTGCAACCATTTTTTAACCTAGTTATCTCCTTTAACCATTCCGGAGTCCTTATGACCTCCGTGTTTCGCACCATTTGCACCGCTGGATTCATATTTCCGCGCTCGTGATGATGCTTGAGATCATTTCTCACTCTCACCAGGACCAATATCAACATTGTGTCCCGACACCTTGTCGCCTCGGTTTGCATGCCACATCGACCGTCGTCCATTTTTTACGAGTCTTATATCGTCAGATTCAGTTTTCCGCGCTCGTGATGATGCTTGAGATCATTTCTCGCTCTCACCGCCAAATTTTTTGGGCATTTTTTCCATGCCCCCTCGTCGCCTCGGTTTGCGTGCCACATCCGCCGTTTTCCATGGTTGACCATCTTTATATAGCCGGATTCAGTTTCCCGCGCTTGTGATGATGCTTGAGATCATTTCTCGCTCTCACGCCCATACTTTTTGGCCATTTTTTCAAAATGCCCTCTCTTTGCCTCGGTTTGCGTGCCACAAAGCCGCAGTCCCCTTTTGAGAATCTTTATGTCACCGGATCCAGTATCCCACACACATGATGACGCTTGAGACCTCTTCTCGCTCCCATCTACCCCTCTTTGTTCGGTATAATTTTATCCCTTTTTCGGGCAGAGCAATCCCTTTTACGAAAAAGGCACTTAGGGAGTTTCTGTTAAGCTCTTTTCTGACTCCTAAAACAATGAAAAGATCGCCGAGCAACCTTGCTTCCTTTCATGCTCGCTAAAACATATCTGAAAGGGCGTCTACCTGGTATAAGTTTACCCCTTTTCCGGACCTTGTAGAATAATTACGAAAAAGGAATACTCTAGTCACATCGGCTAGAAGAGTTCTCCATTTGCATCATTTTATGCTTTTTCGGGCCTTGGAGACTAAACTCACGAAAAAGAACACCAATAGAGTCCACTTACCGCTTTCAGACTCTCTAAACATGAAAGCGACCACGAGCAATCACCATCCTGGGCTCGTAAAACCAACAGGACAGTAGTCATAACCACTGCAGACTCGTCTTATCGCTTTCAGACTCCTTAAAAATGAAAGCACCAATGAGCACGAACAGTCCTGGGCTCACAAAATCCACAGGACAGTACCATTTCAGAGCACACTTTTATCCCTTCTTGGAGCTCATTAAAACTACGAAGAAGGACCCAATGGTGCTTCTCGGTGCCACAACAGATCACGTCTACTCATATGGCAGCTTCCCCATTTTGGTCGCCTTTGTTCAGAGTATTCTGCAGTATGTCACCCTGAGAACCCCTCGACATCACCCATCAGCTTGATTCCCCCCCAGATTCAATACGTACCCTTCAGTCCTTAAAAGCAATGATACCCACACCTACAAGTCAGTTCCCTACGCTGCCAGGTCAACCATGTCATCATGCTCTGAACAAAGGAAGTTTGAGTCTACCCACTATATGACCCCAGTTACTTCCCATCCCCACAAGTATGTCAGTCCTACCATCAGTACTGCAATACTTCAGTTCTACACCTCGCGCTCCTACCAAGGAAACATCATTGCTTTGTTAGTTGCCGGTTTCCCTCTGTCGACGACAACCACATTTATTCCAGAGGATAGACCTAGAGGTCCCTGTGTCTTGGACTCATCACCATTTATGATGAGTGCCTACGAATCATTTCGAGAAGAGTCCTCAGTGCTTCTCCAAATGGTTGTTTCTCACATGCTCGACTTCAACACCTTGATCGCATCGTTGAGACTCGCACAGGGTATCGGTTCTTTCAGTTATTAGACGAAGACCCCGGATACCATCTAACTCCTCCACATTGAGGAGTCTACCTATGGATACAACCATTTATACTTTTCCTATGGATATCCGGGCTGTGCATGGCGACAATATTCAGATATACACAGGTTTTATACTCCCTCGAGTATACAGTTACATATACTTCCCAGAGATGGCTCACAATCATTACGTCCTTACAGATGTTGGACACCTTCAGTTTCAGCAGTTCAACAGTCATTCCAGTGTATCGGTTATTGAGATCAGCCATGTTATGATCATGAGTACATCCCAAAACAATGTACCCTCTGGACCATTATGATGTACCAGTATATTTTTTATGTATTAGATCCCCCTTCTTGGGACTAATTGTTATGTATATGTCTTGATACGAGCATGGGTATGCCCGCCTCGTCCATTATCAGAGATTATCCCTCATTCATATTGAGGCCATGTAATATTTGTTTATTTTTTGCAGCTTCCATGGGACGCGGATCCAGTCTCCAATCGGTCTCTTCTCCTCCCCAAACCCCAGAAAAATGACAAAAGAACTATGATGTCTATCGGCCATACGATGAGCTCCTGCCCTCACACATCAGGGGGCAATCTGTTAACACCCAAAAAGTGCTCACTAGCTCATTCCCTTATTCACATGACCCATTTGTCCACTTTTTCACCATCTGAGCCTCTGAAACCAACAAAAGGTCACCAAAAGACCTTAGTACACCCCCTTTTCCCACTCAAAAAGATTATTTTTCCTGAAAAGCATAAAAAACCCTAAAAAAGGGTCCAAATTCCCAAAAATATTAAAAAGGGAATAAAAATATTAATTTTATTCAAAAAAGAAAAAAAGGGGGGAAAAGTACCTAAACCATGTTGGTCAATACCATTGGTTTCCACAAAACCACAAATGGTATTCCCCACCACCAAAACCTATAAAAAGGTGGTAGGGGCTCCTCATTTCAAATCCATCAATTATCTCATCCTCATGCTGCCGAAATCTTCCTTGAGCATTTTGGCCATTGTAAGCAACCTTGGAGAAGGAGACCTCTTGGAGCTTGGAGCTACTCATCTTGGGAGTTGCTCAACATCAACCTTCACCATTGAAGGTATTATCGCAAGCACTTGCTTGCCCCCCATTTTTCAATACAAATTCATTCTTTAATATTTTCTTGTTCTTGTTTTTTAAATGTTTACACTATTTGCTTATATTCTTGCATAGATCCATGATTAGTTTTGTTTAGATTAGTTTCTTGTTTAATTCTATTGAAACTGCTGCTACTAGTTAGCAGGTGCTCATAGCACTAAGCCTGGTTGCAAAACCGGGCCAACACTTTGGCATATGGATTAAATGTTGAATCAAGTGTTAACATAATGTGTTGATGTGTGTAATTGCTCACTTAATAATTGCTCTAGAAGTGAGGTTTTTCATTGAGTGGTGAGCAATGATAGCCAATTTAGTAAAATATGAAACTCCATTTGTAGCTCCATTTCAAGAGTATATTCTAACCATATTTTAACTTTCATGCCATTCAATTGAATAATTATGATGGGTTAAGAATGACTATATTTCAAAGTTTTTTGTGCATCATAATAATAGAAAAGTATCTCATAGCAATTTCTGGGTAGAGTCCATTTGTAGCTCCATTTCAAGAGTATATTCTAACCATATTTAAACTTTCATGCCATTCAATTATGATGGGTTAAGAATGGCTATATTTCATTGAAATTTTTTTGTGTATCATAATAATAGAAAAGTATCTCATAGCAATTTCTTGTACTCACAAGGTCAAATTCTTGTGAAGTAAATAATCAAATTTTATTTTTAAAAATGTAGAACAACTATTTAAAATTTCACTAAAATTAATTTTGTTCTGCTTCATTTAGCATAGACCTTAAGAAATAAGAAAAATATATTAATGTCCAAAATATGTCATCTCGTGTCTAAAGCATAAATATATTAAAAAATACTTAAGATTCACATTAAAATTTAAAAAATATCAATTCTCGCTAGCTCATCCGATTTTGTTTGAACTTTAATTTAAATAGAAAATAATTATTTACCCTTCACTAAAGTCTTGTTTGGTTGATAAATTCACATTGCTACGTATATTATAGGATGTTGTTAAAGAAAATGCATATATCATCAATGAGGTGATAGTGGATAAAAGATCTGTTCTAGGATGCACTCCTTTATGTTTTTTCTTTTCTTTTCTTTAAAGAATGCATTTACGTATCTACATAGAAATTTAAATACAATCCTCAATGATCAGAAAAAATGTCCTTTATATAGGATCAGCTATGTAGCTTCAACCATATTGACAAAAGGATTCTACTACCCAAATCTACATTCATATGTGATGATCTATTTTTTTAGGAGAAATAAAATCTTACAAAGACCAGCCACTTGGAAAACTTGGTGATACAATTTGATTGACGGTGTCAAAGAGGCGTGAAAATTATTCTTCACTATTGTTGATGTGAAAATCCATCAAGACGAGCAGATTATACGTTGATTATGATCACTGCAAAATTTTGTTCGCGGTGGCCATAACAATCATGGGACTTCGGAATTGATTATGCAGAGAGAAAAAGTGATTGGTCACCATCAAAATTATGAGTCTGATACCTACAAATAAAAACAAATATGAAGCACTTATTGACAAAGAAGCAGACTGGGTTTCGATTGAAGTATATGATTAGAAGTCTCGTGGACAAACTATATGATTAGAAGTCTGGTGGACAAATTATATAATCGTTATTCTTTAGTTGAAATGTCCATGAAAATCAAAACCACCAACATATAATCCAAAGCAAGAGAGAACAGAAACACAATCGGATAGGGAACACAATCTATGTGACTGACTAGAACAACAAAGTCCAGTAATCCGATGAAAAGTACTGAAGTTAATATATATATATATATATATATATATATATATATCATTGAGTATTACAGGGTGTCATGAAATCTTTGGTTGAAAAGTCCTAAAAGCTTATATATAAGACTGTTACTTGGAAAAAGTACATCAATGTGATGAAGTCATGAAGTTTTATATATCATTGAGTATTATGAAAAACTTCATATCATTGAGTATTATGAAATCTTTGCTTGTGATGAAGTCCTAAAAGCATATAGAATGTTGGTTGTCCATCAATGTAATGAAGTTATACGACCCATTGGCAGGGGTGTATGGTGAAATCTAGTTTTCATAAAGTCCTTTTTGGTGGTTATGTCAAAAACTGAAAATAAGTTGATTTCAAGGCATATGGAGTCATACATAGATATATTATAAATGTGCGCTATTTTATGTAAAATGAATATGAAGTTGCTTGTTTAAAAAAGAGTTACATGAAGGATTATGATGAGTCTAAAGTGGTCTAGTCGAGAAATATTTCTAATAAAATGTTGTTAATCAAAGTTGATTGAATTAGAGTTATTCTAAAATTTGAGTTAAGAGATGAGTTTGCATCTAAAAGAATGTAGGAGATTAAATGTGAGTCTTTAAGGTAGAAAATCCCTTCACCTTTGTAATGTAAGTTGGTTCCTAGTCGATGTGATTGGTTCTTTGCCTATTGATATCACCCGATCCAATGAGTGCTAAGTGGACTATTCAAAACCACGAGAAATTGGTCAATTGCGACTAAATTTATGAGATATGGGTCATAGATTATTGACTTACTCTACGTAGATAATCCCAAAAATGATATATTGTATGTTGGACTATGAAAGCCACTCAATACTTAAATAAAAGAGTTAAGTGGGCTATTTTTTTGTAAATGGGGTAGCAAGCTAAGTGGGATTGATTTTAGGGAAAAGTCCACAGTTAAGCGCTTGAGCCAAATGAGTCTTGGGATGGGTGATCTCCTAATAAGTCCTAGTTACTAGGTCGTGCAAGCCCCAAAGATAATGATTAATGCTATGCGACTCATTTCGCTAGTCTTGACTCTCAATCCAACTTCTTCACCCCTTTGAGCATCACTTGATAAAATGAATGCTAAGTGGACTATTCAAAATCATTAGAAATTGGTGAGTTGCAACTTTACTCATGAGATATGGGTCATAGATTAATGACTTACTCTCCACAGATGATCCCAAAAATGATATCTCATATGTCGGACTGCGAAAGCATTTTGTTTTGGAATGTGGCAATCACGAGGATGTCGTCTTCAACTTATTATGAGGGAGTGGATTAAAGATGATTTAGGGTTCTGAATTTCAATATTTTGCAAATTATTAGTGTTGGGATGGAAATTAGGTCAACAAATTGTGACTCCATGGGGTAGGTTATTTCCAAATTGTTAGAATTCTAAATCTATGGCTTCATAAGGCATACTTTTGAATGTGTGAGAGCTGATACAATTATAAATTGAAGGCAAAGTGAATAAATGAGCCTTTTGTTAGTTGATAAAAACTTTTTTGGAATGTGGAAACTGGCTAATCCTCATAGATTTCCATTGCCAGAATAGGGTAGCAACCTCATATATCTACGACATTTATGCTAGAGCTTACCTCAAGAATGGAGGGGATGAATCATGGGGTAAGAAGAGAAGATGTGGGAAGGACTTTAACAGTCACTTCAAGCGATGATTTTCTTTTGATGGGTAGAAGTCTGATGAAGTGAGAATCCCAACATATGATAGGGCATTGTGATTCGTCTTATGCCTATATCCACCAAAACTAGTTAGTCAGTAGTAATATGTGCGTATATAATTTAAATCACAGACTATTGTTCTGTCCGAGTCTGACTATCAAAATCAAAGCAATAAACAAAAATGAAAGTAATAAAACAAAAATGACAGTAATAAAACAAAAATGAAAGGAAATAATAAAGTAAATAACAAAACTACAAAAATTCTAAAAGGTAAATGTAGATCGAATCATAACTAGCAGAAAAGGAAATTGGAAACTAAAGCATATCAAATTCATAACAAAAGCAAGAAATCAAACAATCTGAAACAAAACAAAAGGGCTACTCTAATTTCTTAATAGTTATTGAGAGTGATTTGACCCTATGGATGGATCAACATAGTGTTTTAGATGAGATCCATTGGTTGTGTATTAAAATACATAATTTTCATCCTTGACGAGATATGAGTTGTTACCTGCAACAAAAACAACAACATAAGGTCCCAAACACATTTTTAAAATTTTTGTATGTTTCCCTTTATCCACATGAGTAGAATTCCATAACAAAACTTTTTGACCAGCTTCAAAATTATTGGCCTTTTCTTTCTTGTCAAAATATTTCTTGATTGTCTGATATCTTCTTTTCAAGTTGGTTAAATCATGATTGCATTGTTCTTGTAAGGCTAGAAGAGCGTGAAATTTATGAGGTAAATCTATTGAATTCAACTCTTTAGATTGGAAGGCTAGATGGAGAGATGCTAGCTCTAACTCAATAGGGATAATGGTCTCTTGACCATATAATAGCTTGAAAGAGGTACCTCCTATACTAGTATTAGTGGTAGTGTGGTATACCCATAGAGCATAAGGTAACTGAGTGTGCCATTGACAAGTCTTACCCCCTATGATTTTGCTCAAGATCTTTATGAGTTTCTTGTTTGTGGACTCAATCTGCTCATTTTTAGGGATAATAGGTAGAGGAGGTATAGTGTTTTACCCAAAACTTTCTACATAATTGAGTCATTTTTCTAGACATGAATGTAGTCCCATCATTAGAAACAATCTCTAAAGGTAGGCAAAAATGTGAAAAAATATTTATTTCAATACAACTGATTACTTGATCATCTTTTGGATTTTTGAATGGCACAACTTCTAACCATTTTGTAAAGTAGTCCATTGTTGTAAGGATGAACAAATGACCTATGGAGGAAGGTGGTTAATTGGCTTGATAAAATTCAATCTCCCATTTAGCAAAAGGGAACTCAAGGGTAACTAGCCTTAGAGGCATGGTAGAAAATATCACCCTTCTTGCTTTTCTCTTTAGTCATCACAATATTGTATGAACTTGTATGGATCTTTAAATATTGAAGGCCAATAATAACATGCTCTAAGGATTTTGTGTGCCATGGATTTAGCAGCATAATGTCCACAAATATGGGCAAATTGGTTTGTTGCTCCATGAAGAATTGTAAGCATGTTTTGAGCAGCTTCTTCATCAATGCAATGCAAAAGCATGCCATCAACAGACTTGTGAAATAATAAAGTGTCTAAAATAAGATATTTGGAAGCTTCGAGACAAAATATTCTTCACTCATAACTCTTAAGATGAGGGGGGAAAGGTAGTAAATAATGTTATGATACCAGGGATGACTTGCCACATCCACATTTTCATACTCAATTAAGAACATACCAGATAGGGAATTGTCATCATGGTTAGTTTCAGTATTTGGCTTTGCATGCTAGGCCAAATGAAGTGCTAGATCTTATCTTTTACGATGTGTGATGTGGTGATAGTGAAATCATGTTCTTGAATCTTAGTAACGTAGTGGGAAAATTTGCATGACAACAAAGTTTGAGACAAAAAAAAATTAATAACATTTAAATGTAATGTGCCCAACAATTGAATACTAAAACATGTCAAAATTTTCTTTTTGAATTTAATACAGAATAATAAACATGTTTATGATAATTCCCACGTCTTCGTTTTTAGTTTGATAAAATAATTAACTATTAAGACTTTAGGGTGTTATGTCTAATCATAGAGTAAGAGGAAGACTTATAACATAATCCAAAAATGTTATGATGAATTTGGGACCTTATACCTCCTAACTCTTTTCCTTAATGTATCTTAGATAGTTATCATATTAGTTTATAGCGAGACAACCTTAGTTGGGGTTGCGAATAAATGGTTGATATTTGAATTCAAATTAGGTCTTACTCTTTTCCTTAATGTATCTTAGATAGTTATCATATTAGTTTATAGAGATACAACCTTAGTTGGGGTCACGATTAAATGGTTGATATTTGAGTTCAAATTAGGGCCTAAGCCCTAACCACTTTTTTTGGGTGCAATAACATATTATTTATTAATAGTGTAGTGCTCGTATCCTATTTTGATGGGTTTGGATCCAAGATTAACTTAATGGCAAAATTATACCTTTGAACACATTCGATCCCATTCAAAATATATAAACGAGTGCATGAATTTCATTTAGTTAAGGATAGCTCATGATATGGATGCCAAAGTACCAAAGTACCATTACAGGGACCCTTAGAGTGTGCAATCCGAGGACTCTGTTTCCTTAATGCTTGTTATGTCTCTGAATTTTTGACGGCTAGGGAATCCCTCAAGAGATTGTTTTTTTTTTTCCTTGAAAAAAAAGCGTAATTTTATTTTATCTTGCGAGTACAAAATTACATTGGATCTCCAACACTCTTGTAGAGTGTAAATGCTGCTAAGCAGTCCCAATAAATGTAGAAAATCTACAACAAGCTTTTCAACTTCAAACAAAATAAAAAACACAAGCTTTTCAACTTCAAACAAATAAAAAAAACACAGGTACTAAGTTACCTCAGAAATAAAACTACAACTAAAAACCTAAATCCTGGCAATCATGAATGGATCTGCATGGAGATCTGCAGGAAAATGCCATAGATGAAAGCAAAAGAAACATGGGAAAAATGTATCCAGAAGCCTCGAATAAGAAGCAGAGCCACTAGCATCTGCAGAGTGAAAGCCCCAGCCCTCCGAAAAGATGTCGCTCCTCGACAGCCCATATGAAAAGCGGCTCCCTGATAAGGAAGCAGCTGCCACCGAGATCTGCCGTGCCCACCATCCTTCAACGAACCAGGGAATGTAACCCCAACGCACACCCACCACATCAGTTCCATTGACAACAGAATAGGATACTGGAACCCTTGTTCTATAGCCCACGCAGCCGCCGACTTCACCCCGACCGGCGACACCCCGCCCTGGAGCTGCATCCCTCTAGCATATGCCACCGCCGCCGCCACTGGGAAGCCGAAGAATCTCGCTACCCAATGGGTCGTCGCGCCAACGCGCCGCCAATCGATCCAAAGCAAAATAAAAACCCTTCAGTCGGCCATAACAGGTAGCGAACTCAAGGGAGAAGGAGGAGAGCGGCCATGGAAGGATCCATGGCCGCCAAAACCACTTTGTAAACCGACTATAAAAACCCTAGTTCCAGAGCTAGGTCCATCAAGAGATTGGTTCTATCCAAGCAGTCGATGATTTTTTTTCTACAGGAGACCCTTGCTAGCGGTGATGGTATTGTTGAGGATCTCAAAAACCTCCTCCCGAGATGGGATTTTTCTAATATAGATTCCGTGGGAAGATCAAGTGGTATCGTTATAGGTTGGAGGTTGGATCAATTCATTTGTACTTCCAGATGGTCCATACATTTAGGATTGGGTACTTCTTTCCTTTCTAGAGAAATTGGGCATACTCTGACCTGCATAAACATTTACGGTCCATATCAACATCAGGTTCATTTATGGGATCACTTTTCCATAACTAGAATGGTGATCGGGGACAGATTCCTAATTGGTGGCGATCTTAATTTCTCTCTGGGTGATAAGGAGATCTAGGGACCACATGCTCAAAGGGACCCACTCATTGATTACTTCATCATAAGGTTGGAACAATTTGCTTGGTATGACATTTCCCCGTCTAAGCTCAGACCCACTTGGAGGAACACGAGAATTGGGGATGATAGGATCTTCAACAGACTCGGCAGGTTTTTAATTAACGAAGGAATCGTAGATATCACTGTACATTTAAGACAATGGGTAGGGGAGGGAGGAGATTCAGACCACTTCCCTATCTTCATGGAGCTAATTATGGCCGTGGACAAACCCCCTACATCCTACAAATTCAACTCATCTTGGCCAGAAGAATAGGATAACATGGAGATGATCAAGAGCCTTTGGGTTCCCTATCAGGCCAACCTAGAAGAACCAACAACTATTCAATTCCTTAACAAGTTGAATAGGATCAAGGAAATATTTGTCAAATGGGCTGTGGACAAAAGATATAAAATGGATGTTGAACTAAGGAACATAGACGAGCTTTTGGATTTATATCATGACTCTCATAGAGCTGGCTTCCTCACTATAGATTAGAAGAGACAAGTACTGGCTATGGAAGTCAGAAGGACAAAGATACTTAGTGAGAAAGAAGCTAGTTGGAGACAAAAGAGTAGAGCTATTTGGTTATAGAAAGGTGATGAAAATACTAATTAATTCCACAACTTTTTCAAACATAGGGAACACACCAACTCTATATGGGATATTGAAGGAGATCAAGGCGAACTGGTATCGGGATTTAGTGATCTGGCATAGGCTCAAATTTCACACTTTAGCAATTTTTTCAAAGAAGAACAAGGAATACGACTAGATAAGATGATGCACATTATAGTAGAATATCCCTCCTTTGTGGATCCTGAGCAAAATGATGAACTGATGCGTGCAATGGACATGAGCGAACTTAAAGAAGCTGTCATGCCTTTTCAGAAAGAAAAAATTCTAGGCCCCGACGGTTGGACTGTATAATTTTTTAGTGGTTTATTGTATCTCTTTAAAGAAGATCTGCTGCCAGTTGTAGAGGAATGCAGACAGAAAGGCAGAATCCTAGTAGCTTTCAACTCCCCCTTCATATCCTTAATTCCGAAGGTGGATAGAGATACTCAATGGGAGGAGTTCATACCTATTTCTCTATGCAACTGCATTTATAATATTATAGCAAAGGTTATTGCACGCAGAATTAAGTATATCCTCTCCTCCTCCATATCACATGAACAATTCACCTTTCTCAAAGGCAGACAGATTCACGACCCCATTGGCATCACCCATGAAGCATTACACTCAACAAAGATCTCTAAGCTCCCTACTATCGTTATCAAGGTGGACCTATCAAAAGCATATGACAAGGTAAATTTGTTGTTTCTCAGACTTATTTTGCTTAATGTTGGTTTTCAAGTTCCTTTCGTGAACTCGATTTTAGTTTGTGTTCAGTCAGTTTCATTTGCTATCCTGATTAACAAATCTGCTCCAGATTTTTTTATTCCAGGGAGAGCGCTGAGGCAAGGCTTCCCTTTAACCCCCCTCCTTTTTATCATTGCGATCGAAGGGATAAGCAGAGTTATCACTCGGGAAAAAGCATCTGGTTCTTTGAGGGGTCTAAAAATAGGGGAGAACTTTTTTCTTACCCATCTACAATTTGTAGATGATATTCTCCTATTCACTGATGGATCTAGGAGGGATCTAGTTACTATTAAGGGTGTCCTTGAGAATTTATTGGAAGCTACAAGGTTTGTTATCAATGCAGATAAATTGTTAGTCTCTTTTATGAACCTTGAACAAGATAGAAACGATTGGATAAGAGACTTGCTGAGCTTCGAGGTGATAGAGGTTCAAGCTCGTATCAGATACTTGGGCTTCACTCTAAAACCCAGTAATTGTCAGACATAGATTGGTATTGGATGGTAGGGAAAGTTGAAAAGAGACTGAATACTTGGTGCAACAAATGGTTATCAAGGGGTGGAAGACTCATCTTGATCAAAGCAGTCTTAGAAGCCATTCCAATGTTCTGGACTACTATTGCATTTGTCCCAACTAGCATCCTAGAGCATATAAGGAAAATTTGTTTCAACTTTGTTTGGAAAGGTTGTGAAGAGGGGAAATTTTTCTCATGGGTAGTCTGGGATAAAATTGCCCTCCCAAAGGATAGAGGTGGTTGGGGGCTCAAAGTTCCAACCATGTTTTCTAGGGCACTATTGGAAAAGGAATTTGGAGAATTATTATTGGGGAGGGCCTTTGGGTCAAGGTGATACACCATATATCAAGCCCCTATCCATGATGGAATGGATCATATTGAGGAATAAATAATCTATGAACATCTCCCCTATGTGGAGATACCTCATTAATACTTTTGATTTGATTGGAGCTTGGTTAGCTTGGAGGGTAGGCAACGGCAAGAGTATCTTGCTTGGTCAATATCTATGGGTAGGCAGTACATAACATAGGATTCCACTACATATGATACATGGTATGAGAGACTCAGGTTATACTCTTTTGGATCAAGTGGATGACCTAGTTAACTTCAACATTTTTACCCAAGCTTGGCTGTGTGCTGAGATGTCGTCCTTTCATGATGAGTACAGAGACTATTGGAACATGTATGTTTCGAACTTGCAATATAGCCACATTCATATGTTTGACAAAGAATATTTGATGATATGGTGCAAAAATCTTGAAGAAGGTGACTACAAACCAAATATCAGGTATAGAGTTCTTATCGATGAAGAGTACTTGTAGGTGAATCCTTGGTGGATCCCGAGCATATGGAATTTAACCTGTCCTTTAAAGGTCAAACTTTTCATATGGATGACCCTTCATAAGTGTTAAATTTGAGCATTAATTCAAGATACTCTAGGATCTTTACTGAGAGAATAACATGTACAATATATCAATGCATATCAATCATAGCAAGCATGTCAATCATCACAAGAAGCAAACATAAGAGACAATAGACACACATAGTTTCCATGGGGAAAACCCTAAGGTGAAAAAACCCACAGCTTCCTCAAAGATAGATAGAGAAATAGTACAACCAAAGTACAACCAAAGTACACAGAGATAGACTCCTCTTAGCAGCTGATCCTCCTCCTCACATGTGCGCCACTTTCCAAGTGAAGGAAGAGTGAGTTCTGAAGTGATCCAAATAGAGATCGGGAGATCTCTATTTATACTTGTCCTGACTGCCCAATAAACTTATGGGGCCGACTTGTCTATCTTAGCACAATAACCTCATATTACATTAATCCGGGTCGACCCCTTACAAGGTGGTCTAATAACCCATCGACAAGTTAACACACTTGCGACACTTGTCAATACAAATGACGACACTTCCGTATAGAGGAATAATACATCTCTATAGGAGTACAATAAATATATAAATGAAATACATTCCGAAGTTACATATACATCAACACTCCCTCTTAACTAGGAAGGTATTTCTCGACACAGATCTGCTAGCACAAGTCTTCTTCTCTGGATCATCGTCATCGATGCATCTTCCTCGAATCATCGTCATCGTCACTGCTCCTGCTATCTCAAACAATATCTGAATCTACTCGTAATAGGAAGTTCTACAGAGCCAGTCCTTTTTCATACTGGATGTAGGCCCACCACCTGTAGGTCTTCATCATCACTGGCCATACTGTGGAATCCTTAGGACTTATTACGTGCATCACAAAACCTCGAAAGAGCATCCCAGGATGTTACAGGTACACAACTCTGACCTGTCGGATCTCCCAGGGCACAAATTACATGTGACTATCACAAAACCTTAAAAGAGTCTCTTGACTAGCAAGAACCCTAAAGAGCATCTGAGGCCTTTTTCATCCTATCCAGATCTCCAGGACTTATTACATGTGACCCACCACAAAACCTCTCAAGATCATCCCAGGATGTTACGGGTACACAACTCCGACCTGTAGGATCTCCTAGGGCACAAATTACATGTGGTCACCACAAAACCTCCCAAGAGCATCCCAGGATGTTACGGGTACACAACTTCGACCTTAAGGATCTCCCACGGCACAAATTACATGTGGTCATGGCAAAACCTTGAAAGAGCATCCCAGGATGTTACGGGTACACAACTCTGACCTGAAGGATCTCCCAGGGTGCTATTATATGCCATAGGACAAAACCTCGAAAGAGCATCCCAGGATGTTACGGGTACACAACTCCGACCTGAAGGATCTCCCAGGGCGCTATTATATGTCCTCCCATAGCAATGTCTCGAAAGAGCATCCCAGGCTATTACGGGTACACAACTCCGACCTATAGGATCTCCCAGACATGCTCATTTGCACAAATTGTTCCACAACCACAGAGTATCATCCTGATACTCACCATACATCATCCTGATGTACACATGATCATCCTGATCATCATCACTGCATCATCCTGATGCATTTCATCTGGAGCAACATCCTGAAGCTCGTCAACCATGATCATACAATGCATCTACCTGATGCATACCAAGTATCTACCTGATACATATCATCATACATGATCCACGTGATCATACAATGTATCAACACACATGCTCTACTTGACCATACAAAGTATCCACCTGATACATATACAGATACATGTTCCAAGCATCCAGCATGATGCATATACAAAGTACATACAAATGATCAACTGATCATATCCAACATCCAACATGATGCATACATACATAAATGATCCTACTGATCATATCCAGCATCCAACATGATGCATACATACATAAATGATCCAACTGATCATATCAAGCATCCAACATGATTCATACATACATAAATGAGCCAACTGATCATATATAGAATCCAACATGATGCATACATACATAAATGATCCAACTGATCATATCCAACATCCAACATGATGCATACAGAGCAGAAACTAGAACATCATCTTGATGTTCATCATCCAGCGCTTACATCCACAGCCATGTGAAGGATCCTCCTTCCAACATGCTTGGAATGGCTTCAGCAAATGTCTCCATCACTTCTTCCTCGAAGTGTCATCGATCTGAAGAACACCAAGCCTCTCTCTGAAGTACTCGAACTTCACTCTGGCTAGTGGCTTCGTCAGTACATCTACAATCTGCTCATCCGTCGAAACATATAGGAGCTTCATTGCTCCTCTCTACACCATATCCTTGATATAGTGGTATTTGATCTCTATGTGTTTCGACCTATCGTGGAATACCGGGTTCTTAGACAGCTTCACACAACTTTGGTTGTCACAAAATATACCAGTAGCCTCCAACGGTAGATCAAATAACTCAGATAGTAGCTTCCTCAGCCATACTGCCTCACAACTAGCCGAAACAGGCTACAACATACTCTGCCTCGGCTGTACTCAGTACTACGCAGGACTGCTTCCTGCTAAACCAAGAGATCACACCTGATCCCATACTGAAGCAGCACCCAGAAGTGCTCTTCCTATCTGTAGCACTGCCTGCCCAATCTGAATCAACATAACCGTGTAGGTTAAACTTTTGATTCGCATCATACTTGAGCCCATAGTCAACTGTACCCTTCAGGTATCTTTTCTTCTCGTGCTACAAGCCTTGCTTCTTCTTGAGAGCATTCGTCCCACAATTTATTGAAGGAGATTAACTTCCTTCTTGCACAGATCCCTTGAATAAAGGAATCCCATGACCTAGGTAGGCCATTCAGATTGGTCATCACAATTTCTCCATTCTCCACCATTTCATCTACAGCTTCAAGTTGTACCTTGATCTGAGATACTTTGGAGAAATAAGATTGAACGGTTTCTCCATTCAACATCTTGACCCCTTTCAATTGATTCCGCAGAGTCATCTTCTGATTTATGTTCTTCCCTTCAAATAGCTTGGTCGGGGAGTCAAACATAGCCTTGGGTGTCTTTAGAGATGACACATATGGAATGAGATGGTATTTGATAGAATCAGCAATGATTCTCTTTGCCTTGACCAAGTTCTTCTTATGCAATATCTTAGCCTCTTCATCCTTTGGGATAGGGACCTCTTCTTTTATGTATGAGTCCAACTCATTCTCTTCCAGGATTAACCCAAACCTATACTTCCAGGCTCGGAAGTTATCAACCCCTTCAAGCTTATCCTAAAGCTTGGTGTGGTGAGACATCTTAAAGAGTACTTCAAATGGAAATAGAGAAGATTTAGGTCTTACCACTTGAATTGCTGAAAACTGGATCTGGTCCCGGATTAGGGTTTGTCAAAGAAAACCCAAAAATTCAAAATGTGAATTTCAACTTTTTGAAAGGATACAAAGATGCGCCTTGATGAGATGATCGGCTTGGTATACTCAGAATTTGAGTTTTGCAAAGTTTCACCCTTCAGAAATGCCTTTGAGTCTTTCCAGATTCACTAAGGAGGACCCTGAATTAGGGTTTGAGTTTCCCAGAGTTCTACCAAGCCAAAAATCTCGATCCAAAGCTTTAAACTTTGATTTTTCCAAGGAGCCTCCAGCTGTGTCTTCAGATTCCAGAAATTCCTATTTTTTAGGAAACCCTAATTTTTAGGGTCAAAACTGAAAGTGCTCAGAATTGAACTCTGATTGGACAGATAGATTCTCCTTGATGAGTAGAGTCAATCTACTATACTGCTTTTCCAAAATCCATGGAGAGAAACCCAATAAACAAGAAACCTTGGTTTCCGCCACTGCACAATGTCTTCTTCTCAGGTTAGCTCTGATACCATGTTAAATTTTGAGCATTAATTCAAGATACTCTAGGATATTTACTGAGAGAATAACATGTACAGTATATCAATTCATATCAATCATAGCAAGCATGTCAATCATCACAAGAAGCAAACATAAGAGATAATAGACAAACAGAGTTTCCATGGGGAAAACCCTAAGGTGAAAAACCCCACAACTTCCTCAGAGATAGATAGAGAAATAGTACAACCAAAGTACATAGAGATAGAATCCTCTTAGCAGCTGATCCTCCTCCTCACATGTGCACCACTTTCCGAGTGAAGGAAGAGTGAGTTCTGAAGTGATCCAAATAGAGATCAGGAGATCTCTATTTATACTTGTCCTGACTGCCCAATAAACTTATGGGGCCGACTTGTCTAGCTTAGCACAATAACCTCATATTACATTAATCTGGGCCGACCCCTTACAAGGTGGTCTAATAACCCATCGGCAAGTTAACACACTTGCGACACTTGTCAATACAAATGACGACACTTCCGTATAGAGGAATAATACATCTCTATAGGAGTATAATAAATATATAAATGAAATACATTCCGAAGTTACATATACATCAACAATAAGACCATCCCGGTGTGGGAGGTTATGACATGCAGATTGTGGATAGGACCGAGCATGTGCCCACTCTGTTAGGGGGATGCAGAAGAAATCAACCATATTTTTCTTCACTGTCCATACTTGAGGAAGGTTTGGGAGCAGTCCTCTCTGATCTCTAACACTCTGCTCAGTTGGTGTATAATCAATCTGGAGGATTCCTACAAAAGGTGGATATCAAATGATTCTAACAAATACTTCCAAGATCTCCCAACCCTTATCATATGGGGTTTTGAAAAGCAAGGAATAAGGCCATATTTGAAGATAAATCCACTCCTCCTTCCAGAATTTCCTCACAATGTTTGGCCACTCTCAACCAATTTACTCACGTGGGAAAACCCACTGTCATTAGAGAGATCGCAGAGGAAGTTATCAACAGGGATTGTTGTTGGGATTATTTTGACGGGGTTGCTCAAGGAACCCTACCATAGGAGGAGCAGGTGGTATTTTGCATCTAAATGTGCGACACTGCATCAAATTCCCGATAGGAATAGGCTTGAGGACAAACAACTATGCTGAGAAGAGATTCCTAAAGTTGCTTCTGAACCTTGCCATTTCAAAAGATATTGGAGAGATTCAGATATTTGGTGACTCTCGGCTGGTGATAGATTGGATGAAAAACAAAATTGCCCCTAAGAAACACAATGGATGTAGAACTAATACAGCTAGCAGACACATTTCAGAATATCAGTTTTCAACATATATATCGGGAAAGAAATGGGATAGTAGATACATTGTCCAAGATTGGCCTTCAGATAGTCGAGGGCACTTGGCACTAGTGGGAACATTTTAATGATAACATTCAAGAACTGGACTCGGGATCAATCCCACTATGAGTGATAAGGGGGACATTTGAAAATGGCCCTAAAGAAGAGTTTCTCAACAACATGTGATTATGATTGACTGAAATATCTGTTATGTTAGAAACTTTTTCTTGGTTGGAGATATTCTTTTTTGCATTTTGTATGATGCCTATTTATTGGCAAATTATCTTTTCCAGATGTAATATGGGGAAAAATAAACTGTCAACCATGACAACAGAAATTTAGCCTTCCCATTGGCAATGAATAGAGGAACTTACATGTAATGGATACAGAAGCCCTGAACTATACATTTTATTATCTTAATAAATTGTGAATTTTTTTCCGAGGAAAAAAAAGCTCATGACATCCCTATTGGTTGTTCAATGAATCATTATGATTTGATCCCTCAATACTCTATTTATTTTAAAATGTTAGAATCTCAAGTTTGGATGTAAGTCTAGAGGGTTTGTATCTCACAGATGTACTATAATTTACCTAGTTCATCATTGTGGTATAGATTATATTCAATCTACATTACCTCCAAACTGTATCTATACTATTTAATGCATCCCTCATATGATAATTAATGCACTTGCATGTTTGGTTATGTGGATTCCCACCTACTCCATTCCTTGTGCAGTAATATAGGTACATTAATGTGGCCATCTGTTTAAAAAGTTTCTGGCGTGGGCTCTTTGATGTTGGACTATGGAGTAAAATATTGAATGTCAAATATCTTAAAGGCAAATCTATACTCCAATGGCTTAGGAATCCTGTGAAATTAGTTGTTGGTGTTCGCATAATGTGGAATGGTTTCCTTCGTGCATTTCATTGGATAAATAATTGGATATCATGAAAAGTTGGAAATGGGGCCAATATTCTTATTGGGATTGACCCCTTTATAGGAGGTGGGGAAAATTACTTGTTATCTTCTTCTTTGTTGGAATACTTGGTTGAGTTTGGGTTTGTAACTCTTGAACATATTAGGATGCTAGGATGGTTGAGGCCCACAGGTTCTTATTTGTTTTAGGCTGAAGGCTTGGGTCTCCATGGTGATTGGGCATCATAATGGACTACTTACATCATGGCACCAAACAGGGTAGGCATCAGACTTAGTGATATCGAAGATATTCTGTTATGCATCTGGAATAAAGCTACATGACAGGTTAATGCCAAAGAAACTTATGAAGCTATTGTCTTATCTCATCCTCACTCAGAGCTTAAATGGTGGTATGGTAAGATTTGGAAATGGAATATATCCTTAAAGATTAAATGTTTCTTTTGGTCATGTTTGGAAAATGATTTATTAACTCTGGAGAATTTGGTTTGAAGGGGATGGTCTGGGACAAGGAAATGTATCTTATGTAAGAAAGATGTTGAAAATGTTGATCACCTCTTTGTGTTTTTTAATTTCAGTAAAGTAGTATGACAAGATATTTATGATTCCTTCATATTGATCAGAATTGGGGTACCTGCAATATTGAGGACAGATTCAAATCATGGGATCAACTGGTTATTAATCATAAATTGTTACTTATATTTCTGTGTTAGACCATTTGGAATATGAGGAACACATCTATGTTTGGTGATATCTCTTAGGCTAATGCTCTAGTTTGCAACATAAGAAGTTTGAGCTCATATCAAGAGTATCATGCAGTTGGAAAAATTAAAAAGGTAAGGCAAATTACTGCTTCCACATTCTCCTTCTGCTCAACTATTGGGTTCTTTGATGGTGCTACTAGGTCTGGATAATGTGGATGTGGGATGATACTTAAGATCAATGTTGATCACTATTTCAATTTGTGTATGGGAAGTGGCTTTGGATCAAATACCAAAGTTGAAATTGTAGCCCTTTGGGGGTTACTACATTTTGCAATGCTCAATGGAATCTTTTCAATACAAGTTTTTGGATATTCTCAGGTGATTTTTAAATGGGAAAATGGACAATACAAGCTTCATGTTTTAAATTTGGAAGCTTGGTGTCAAAGAATCTACAGACTCTTGATGACTTTCTCTAGCATATATATTTCTCACATTTCCAGAAATTACAATTCAGACGCTGATTCCTTTCCCAAGAAAGTTGTGGACTATGCTAAAGGCACACTATTTTTTGAGGAGTATGTGGAAGGAGCCTTATCCTCTGAAGGCCCAATTTTCTTTTTTTCTTAATTGGTCACTGTTTCTTCTTGAAAGATTAATGCTTTGGGATTTTCTCTAGACATATGTTAGTCTCCTTTTTTATAGTCTTTTGACAGTTAGTGTTTCCTGCCTAGTGGATTGTTTTTCCTCTTGGTTTTGTGACATATATTAGTAGAAGTGGAACGAAAAAATTTGAATTTATGAAATATCCGCTATATGTAGAAAGTGAAGGATGTAAGGAATTTTTCTTTGATTCCATGGAATATCAAGAGATCAGGTTTTTTTTTTTTGTAAATTAGTTGTAATGTTTTCCTCTACGACTATTCTCTTTGTGTGAAGAGTAAAATTTAATGGGGATTTTACTCAACTTGCTTAAATAAAATGGGAACTGGAAATAGTTTCATTTTTTTTATATTTTATTCTTCTACTCTACATAATATATCTTGCATTTCGCTTTATTCCATCATAATGTTACTCTTTTGTGAATGTTTCTAAGAAGGAATCCTTAGTGAGCTTACAACCTAGATTGTAATTATATTTTGTATTTTTGAGTAGTTCAAACCTTAATTAGTCATTAGGAGGTTATGTTGGAATCCTTACTTTGTAATGAAAATCCCAGAGAATATATATCCATATAATATGCAGCAATTTTGTTTCTTCTTGCTCATAAATAAAACAAGTACATATTCAAATCATAGACTAAAATATGAAATTGTAATACCACTATGAAAACTTAGATTAAAAAGTCTCTCCATGAGGTATACTAATCCAGGGTTTCAAAATCATAATTTCAAGAATTTTAACCCTAGAATTTTGTCCTTGCTAATATTTGTATACAAGATATATTAGAACTTGTTGCCTCCGTCACATATGTTTGTATAGTTATAGGCCTGCAAATATTCATTAAATATGTATAATATTTTATACATGCCCACAGAAGCTATCTAGCATGATTATAACAACTTTATGCTATTTATGCATAGTGCATACACATTATAACTAAGTCTTACAAATAATGTAGAACCATATATATACAACATGCCTTCGTATTACCCAAAATGAACATTGATACTAGCATATACTATCAAGAAACTATAACAAATTATTCTCCGTTAAAGCTATGATTAATAACCAGTTTTACTAACTAAATAAAAAAACTTATTTGTTCAACCATTGCAACTTGAATTGGACTTCCCCATTCCTCTCAATATTGAGTGAAAACCTTTATTTTTTTTGGTTTCCTCTATGTTGTCCCTGAGCTGATCCAAAATGCCAATAGGGACAATGGATGCAGGAATCGCCTGACTAGCACCAGCCTCCCCCCTTAATACTATTCCAAACCCTTTATTTAGGAAGTTTAATTTCTTATAAGCTCTAGGTTGAAGCCGGATTCTAGGATGATGGGTTTCAAACTCTATTCAACTATTAGATTGGGTTTTGACACCTGCACTCTCATCCTTTTTATCCAATCTCTCCACTATTGACATCATGGATCCTCAATCAATTGAGTTTGTCCAAGTCAAACTGGGATGCTGAGTTACCACTATGTTCATAATTAATTACATATGCACCATAAAAAGATTTATGAAAAATTTAAACAAAAAGAAAAGATATATAGAAAATATAATTGTTTCAATCAACAACCCTATTTTAGGAAGTGATATCTCGAGATATTACATATGTAATGAACCCTAAAATTGCCAATAAAAATAATTATTTTTTATCAATCATGCTTGTCTTTGTCTTAATGTATGCTATGTTTTTTACAAGGCTTCACAGTTCTTGTGAGACAATCCAAGCTTAATATAATCTTCTCTTAAAACTAAGAAGAACACATTTATTTCCTTTCTCTCAACCCACCCTTTCACTTATTGATATAAAGCTTAAATATAGTTCATGGTTAAAATGTTGTGATATTTTATACGAGGTACTTGATTTCAAATATAGGAGAGACCCTAAGGGTTATCATACTCTTGAAGTTTGGTATTTATATTTATATCCACTCCAAAGGGTCGATATACTTTCCCATAAACCTACCATAGGTAAACAAAACCGACCTAGGCAGAAAATTTTGCAGACATATCTTATGATGACTATGTAGGGAAGTAGTTAAAGTATAATGCTTAAGAGAAAAATCACACCCTAACCTTCTCCTATTCTATTCCTATATACAATGAATCAACATACCCATTTGATCACGAACATTGAAACTGATGGAGCAAAGGTGATTTATTAAAGGTTATTTTACTTCAGTATGCTTACCAATAATGGAGTGTTAGAACTTCTCAATAGACTTAGCCAAAGAGTAAGCATGTTTTTCAATCAAAATATATTTAAATTCAGCATTGGAATGGCTTTGGCTCATGAAGGCGATTGGCTATTCAAAATTTTCATATTTTTTTGCAAAAGGATAGCTGAAACAATTTCCTCATTCGAATTTGTGTAAATAATAAAGTCTTCTATGAAATCAGGCTTAGCAAGCACATGTGCAAATGAGATGGAATTTTGAATCTCAACAAAGGCTCTCTTGGTATCAGAAGTCTAAGTAAATGCTTGATATTTCTTCAGCAGGTTATGAATATGCCTAACCATTTTGGAAAAATCTAGAATAAACCTCCAAACAAAATTATATTTTCCCACAAAGGGGTAAATTCCCTTTTTAGAAGAAGGGATAGAGAGATTTTGAATAGCTTGTACCCATTCAAGGTCTATATTGATGGTAGTATTAGATACAGTATGCCCAATCATTTTACCCGCGAATACACTAAAGATGGACTTGGCTAGATTAAGGGACATGCCATATTTTTTGCAATGTAGAAATACTTGCCTTAGGTGATCAAAATGATCTTCTCGAAGCTTGGAATGAACAATAAGGTCATTAAGATAGTTGTATATCATGATGAATCCAATAAAATTGTCAAAATATGCATATCCCTTAGAAAGGTGGTACCAACATTTATCAAGCCAAATGACATACGTTCGTAGGCAAAGGTTCCCCAACAATTAGTGAAGGTGGTTTTGTCTTTGTTTGTTCACTTGAGGTTGATTTGGTTGTAACCAGAGAAAGTGTCAAGGAGAGACATCATTTGGTACCTTGAAAGATTTTGTAGAATCATCTCCATATTAGGAAGGGGAAATTTATCTTTCACACTAGCCTTGTTAAGGGATTGAAAGTATACACATAAGCGAATATCCCCATTTGTTTGTGGATTCGAAACTAGATTTGCAACCCATTTTGAGTATTTTGTGTGGAATATTACATGGGATTCAAGCATTTTGTTCAATTCATTTCAGATGATGGCCTTTAGTGTAGGATTGATCAATATTTATCTTTGTCAGATAGGTGTAATATTCTCTTTGATGGGAATAACATGTTGAGTGATACCTAAATCAAAATCATAAAGGTCAACATATCACCATGCAAAGACATACCAAAATTCAGAAAAAGCACTATGAATATATATTTTTCCAAATTTGAACAATAAGCCCCTATATTAAGGAACAAATGCTCATCTTCTATGATAATGTTAATAGGGACGCTATCCCCAATATTTCTCTTTGAATTTTCTTTGGTAGCTTGGTCCCTACTTTTGACATTACTCAGAGAGAGAGAAAGAATTTTCCAAAGGTGTTAAGCCCTTAGGAATCCTTTTTTCTTCAAGGCAACTGATCTCAACATTGTTTATAGGTTCATTCATCAAGAAGGAAAAAATGCTTTCATCATTAGGAAAGACTTGCTGGGATTCTATGTTATTGGGATTATGGGGTCTATAAAGGGACACAATAGTGCAACTTGGCCTCACAGAAAGAAACTACCTATTAGGCTATGCAACATAGGCAACTAATTTATGAGCAACAAAATTCATTTCCCTACAAATGTAGGTTATAATGAAATAGGGGAAATATAATAGTTGATCCTAAGTCAACTCAGTATAGCATCTCAATAGTTTGTTAGCAGGGGTATAGACCCTTTTGTTGACCATGTTTATGATCAACTAGAAATCATAAAAAACTGTCAGGTGTTTGAAACCTAGATTTACAACACTTTCCAAGCCTAGCTAGAGAGCTTCGAACTCAATAATACTATTTGTACAAGTGAAATTAAGTCTGAAGGAGAAGTTATGGACCTTTCTTAACGAAGAATATATCACAACTCCTTCACCATTACCTTCTCTAAAACAAGCACCATCAAAATGCATGTGTCAAAGATGATCATCATCATTAGTAGATAGTTCATGAGGGGATGAAATTTCTTCTTTTACATAAATAGAATAAATTCCAAGCTCAGGATCAATATAGTTCACATTAGGCTCAAGAAGGTTCCCAATGCAAGGTGAGATTCGATCTTCTTGATAAATGATTATGTTTTTAGGATCCTTTTGGATGATCGCGTGTGTGGAATCCATAGACATATATATGCCAGTTAAGGCTTGCTAGTCACGGCAAAGGATGATCAAATAATTTCTTACATCCATATCCATTACTTCGATATTTTAGGTTCTATAGATTTCAGGGTGATTGCAAAGAACAACAGTTATGCCTTTAATATTGCCAATGATTGGTTTCTACTATTTATTAAAAGCCAACATTTTCCATGGGGTTTCATTGGTACAAGATAGCCTAGTTGTTCCATTATGAATTTTGACATGACCTTAGGTATAGATCCTTCACAGACCAAAAAAAATGTGTTATTTTGTTCATAATCTTCATAGATTCATAGAAAGGAGGGTTCCTGAAAGGAGGTCTATATGGTATCATAACCATGAAATCATTATCAAGGGCTTGTTTTTTAGCCTCAATAACTAGATTGGTATTCGAAGGCACATAATGAACTTGTAAACTGGGCTGAGACTTTTCAACCAAGAAATTTTTGATATTTTCTTATTGTTCCAGAGTGGATGCCAAGTCTAACAAGGTGTAAATAGCTTTGATACTAGCCAATTCGTTCAATATGTTGTATTTACAAAAATAAGCAGAGGTAGGCGAGGCCTATAGTGGTTGAGTAGAATTAGGAGTTTGCCTATTAGGACTTGGAATGACCTATGGATGTGGTTGTTTTGAAGTGGAGCTAGTGGTGTTTTGAAAATTTGGAGTCATTTGGGGGATGGTTTTATTCTTGTTTTGGTATGATTAGCCTCTCACATTTATGTCTATGACATCATTGTCATCAACACATCCCAAGGTGGCTATGGTTGTGTCAGATATTTTATTGAATATCCTTTCTCTTGCACTCATTTTGAGCTCACAAGTGTTCTTGTCATGATGATCTTGATAAAAATTGCACCATGCATGAGAAAGGATTGCTTTGGGATGAAATTTTTGGGGCTGCACTCAAAGAGGGGCTTGTGCTAAGGATTTAGGACCAGGCTAGGTGATAATCCTTCTTTTGAAAGACAATATTCTATTATCCAAGTATTGAATTAATTGCAAGACAATTGACAAACTGGTCTGTTTACTGAAATCAACATATTTTTTGAGACCATGCATCATGTTGTTATAACTCTTCAACAATTAATATGGGCTTTAAGTTTGTTCATAAGTGGACTTGAACCAATAGCAAATATTTCCCCATGTTGAGAAAGCTTTAGGAGGAAGATTAGAGGAATCAACAACTACCTTTCCTCCTAAGAGTTGACAAAAAGAAGCATACAATTATCATTGTCATTAGAACCGATATTATGGCATGCATTTGAGAAAGAATTAAGGTGTTTTCTAATAGAAACAATCCCATTACTTGCTATCTTGGGAAAATGTTCTTTAAAATTGGGAAATGGTGTGATTTCCCATATTAAGTTCAAGGGTGAGGGTACATGCCACAAAGTATTATTAGCATCTTGTTCAAATTGAACTATCCCATACTTGTGAATTACTTTCTTAGAATTAGTGTATCTACCAGATTAAAGATGTTATACATGATCCTGATAAGCCGAGAGGTAGATGCTTGATTGGAGCTAGAGGATGAAGTCATCTTGTTTCTCACGACTTGAGAAGTTAATGAAAAATAAAGTTGAGTGTTTGGACTATCCGCTTTAGAATCAAATACTAATTGAATAAGTTTGTTTGCAAATATCTGAAGGACTCTCTTATGTCTCCTAACTTTTGACAAAGAATTGAACTCATGAGACTAGCCCCTTACTCTACATGAGTATCAAGGTAGTGTGTACATGCAAACATTAGAATCATATAATACGACTACAAACCTATCTTTCAACAATGTCTATTCATTCCTAAAGAGCAATATCCCAAGAGATAACTTCCCAAAACCTTTCAAGCTTCTCATGTGATTTAGTGGTTTCAAGGATTTGGTTAAATAAATGGGATGTTAGGATGCTCTTATTAGGCCGTAGAACATGAATATTTGGATAACAAGAAATAGGTAAGGTCATGAATAATTATAGAAAAGATCAACCAACTTGTCGCAAGAGGGGTAGCCTCGTATGCCAATCTTGATCCAAAACTCAAGCAAATTTTCAAAGTTTAGTACTATTATTAGCTCAGATAGAATTATAAACAACAATATATAATTTGACTAGCAATATTAGATTGACAGAAAAAGTTTTGGCTGAGCCAAAGAAGTTTCTATCATTAAAGAAAAAGGGGTTTATCTCCACAGTATGATCTCCAAAATATGTTGATTTTGAAATGAATATTACAAAACCAACAACTTCAACCTCCAATGAGGCTAGATAAGAAGAAGTAGGAATGTTACCCTATGGTTTAAAACCTCATTTGACTACACATTACACTTTAATAAATAAATTTTTTTAATGTGTTTTGATGTTTTATAATTTTTTTGTATTTCCAAAAAATTAATGCAAAATGCAATAAAGAGCACAAAAATAGTAAAGAAAAAAATACTAACAAAAATACAATATGTAGATGCTTAAAGTCATGATTAAGTAAAGTAGAAAGGAAGCAATGTTTTATTAATTTATTATTATTATAAGAAGAGCTAAGAACATTAAAAAAGATAAAAAAAAAAATCTCAAAGAATATGAGCCAACAAATGATCCCTTTATATTATAAAAGATGACTCCATACATTAACTAGAACGTGTTAGTTTCTTCAAGCCCCTACAAGGACTTAGACCATGGGTGATTTAGAAAATTCTTGAATGATCCCTTTATATTATAAAAGATAGACTCCATACATTAACTAGAACGTGTTAGTTTCTTCAAGCCCTTACAAGGACTTAGACCAAGGGTGATTTAGAAAATTCTCGACATTTTGGAACTTAGTTTCTTCAAGCCCTTACACAGAAAGCCAAGTAATCAAGCAATGGGAAGTTAGAAGAACAATTTGGACTTGGACGTATCAATACAAGGTAAAACACAATGACAACTCATTAACATCAATTATGATTTGGACCTTCTAATGCAGTGTTATAGATGAACACTCTACGTATCCAAAGAAACCAGATCACAATCTCACCTCATCATTCTTTGATACTTCCAGGAACTCAATGTTGTCAACAAAAATATCAAGGCGAATAGAAACAACATATAGAGAATGAAAATTTAAATCAGAATATAAACGTCACACAACTCTGAGCATACCTATTCTCTTCATAATGGGGCCTTTTGATAGTCATTTCTTCCTTTTTTTTTTTTATGCTCTTAATAGGTACGTATTAGTTATAACAACCGTTTTTAATTTCAGTTATGAATTTTCATTAAATAATTGAGGAAGAACTAATATACTTTTAAAAGAAGAAATATTTTATTTCTTTTGAGTAAAACAAAGTAACATAGGTAAATACACTGAGTGAAAAGTATAGAGTGAAAAAAGGGGTTCCATCCATATCCTTTATTTGGTAATCATTAAGTGGGATGAATCTCGAGGCTTGATATTGCAACCTTATATTTCCCTTTAACATCGACATGATGAAAAGTACTTTTATGGATTTCAGAACTTTATTGGTCCGAGAGACACTTTCTACAGTCCAATATAAGGGGGAAGTGTAATTTTGTGCTCAACGCATACTTGACATATGTCACTTAATAAAGTAAATAATTTTTTTACAATGTTGGCCCTAACCTAAAACGTAAAAGTGAAGTTTTCACATGGCATTTTAACAAAATAATAAAATATTAAGAAAAATACAATTTTTACAATATCCACCCTAACCTAAACTTCAAAACCAAAGATATCTATATTCCAATTAATTACAACTAAAATAATTAAAGAAACTTGGATACTTCTTGCGATGTGATATGGGAGTTGAGCCATCATTAAACCATGATTTACATATGAGAGATTTGAGCACATACTACATATTTACATATTAAATCCGTATAGATCCATCTTAACTCTATCATTGAGAGGGATCAAAACCCTTGAAGTGCAAACTTAAGTGTAAAATTTGAGGAAAAATTTGCACCTCAAGGGATTTGATCCCTCTCGACGCTTGGTAGATCTGGAGTTAAGATGGATCTATACTGGTGCATTATTATCATACAATCATAACACATTCAATAGACATGGCTAATCATTACATCATCCCATATGACTTTCAAATATTTGCTTGTATCCCTCTAATGAGCATATATTTTAAAATATTCACATGATATACCAACCTGATCTATCAACCTATAAAGATGCATACAAAACATATCATTATGCTTGCATTTTAAAGAAAATTATGTATGCAATGTTGCATATGACAATCCATTCACAATTTAACCATCCAAAAATATATCGCTGAGTCAAACCGATGATGCAATTCCAATACCACACGCATATAACAAAATTAATTGTGGAGTGTGGGTAAATGTATCTATGTGAGCTTTTCAATCATTTAAATCATTATAATTGGCTTTAAGTTTAATAATTCTTAATAAGATTAATTCAATAATCCATATTGTAATTAAACAATTAAGATGACAAAGCTTAATATTACTTAGCTTATTCTAATTTGTGTTTGACTTAGTTTTCATTAAATGCATTTCAAAGATTAAATGGAAGTAATCAAACATTATATGATTTGGATTATTTTCGACTATCATCATCAAAATCCAACTATACAATATTTGGTCAAATTGCATTTTTTCATTGCTGAAATTGCATTTTTGAATGCATAAATAGATTTGACAACCTCAAACACTTCTATTACACCAAAATTATGCAATCTCAACAATTAATATATGCAATTCCAACAAGCTAGATTTTGAGCAAAAAAGATAATAAAAAATGGAAGCATAAAATGTCCCTACTAATCATGTTTAGACTATTAAGATTAAATATCTTATTATCTAATTATTTTTGAAACATGAATTTAATAACAAATTTACCATGCTAAAGTCAAATTACACTCATATTAAAACAAGAATTAAAAAAAACTTACCATACTAAAGTCAAATTACACTCATTTAAATTAGAAATAGAAAAGTAAAAGAAATAATAAGTGACCACAAGAAAATGAAGGAAATCGTGGTTATTTAAAGAGAAGGTAAGAAAAAATTGAATTTAGGAAGAATAATGCACGTTAAATCACAAAAAGTCAAGAATAGAAAAGCATATTAAATTGTAGAATTTAAAAGAGAAAACTTTTGATAAATGAAAGTTTGGTTGATGGAGCTTGTACACATAGGAAAATAGTTGGAGGGAAATCTCTTTCAACCCAATATGTCAATCTCACTCTTGAATTGATTTTCTTTCTAATGCAAAGCTTCTTCTCCATCCCTGTTTTGCATGACCAAACTGCTAATCCCCTAGTAAGAATTGCTCTCTTATACATTTCATTATCAAATTTTTCCTTTTTCGTAACAAATTTACTAGATGCCTTAAGTGGTTTTCTCTTTAAAGAAAATCACTTAAATGATCATTTTCTTTTCTAGTGCCATGGTTAATCCTAGAGGGAGAGTTTCTCCCCAATACAAATTACTAAAATGACCTTTTCATCATATACAAATTGCTAAAGGGGCCTTTTCATCATATACAGGATCTAGGCTTCTCTTTGGGAAAATTACTTTCCTAAGAAAATTAATATCCTTGCTTTTCTCTTGCCTTCTACACTTAAAATCCTATAAGATGAATTTTTCTACCAAGAAAATCGATGCATGAGTTTTTCTTTCTTCCATTGCATGAAGTCTACCCTTAGGCAAATTTCTCTCCCATGGAAATAATTGCATGGATTTTTCTCACTTCTGATGTATTAAGGTTGCCCATAGGGTGGATTTCTTTCCCATTAAAATCATTATGGGGTGTTTCTCTCTTCGTAGAAATCAAAGAGGCCTTACTCTGTTCACCCTTCTTTCTTTTGGTGCATAACAATGGTTGTTAAGAAAAATTTCCTTGTAAAAGCCATTCATTTTCTAAACTATGACATCACCTCAATGAAGTGAAACTCTCCTTGTACTGATTTGAGTATCCATTGGTTTACATTTTACCTTCTTCTAACATTATTTAATTCAAATCAACAATTTCTTCATTTTAATGTGCCAACTTCTCTCAATAATTTCTTCATTTTAATTGGCCAACTTTTCTCAACAATTTCTTCATTTTAATTTGCCAACTTCTTTCAACGATTTCTTCATTTTAATTGGCCAACTTCTCTCTTTCACTAACATTTTTATTTCACTGACATCATATCTACTTCATAAAGTTTGAATGAATCTTGGCTTCATTGAGATTCGATGGATTATTATGAACCATGCCCATTATGACTTTTTAAAAGTTATAACAAAGAATTTTAATGGTTTTCATGTTTATATGCGTGCAACATTTTCAACATAAATATTAACACCTCCTATGAAAACCACATTGTTTATTTGAATTTTATAGATTAATTGAATGTGATCTCATGGTCAGATTGAAAATTGTGACAAAATTCTTACTTTATGTGGAAATTCTTGGGTTCATGAAAAACAATTTACAAGAATTCACAAGTATTTATCATCCATTCCATTTTACAATTGATGAAAAAAGTTATTAGTTCAAAGGTTGAATGATATCCACTCACTACACTTGCAAATTGCTTCCGGAATGTTTCTATACCTTGACAATCCTCTATTTCCCTTGCAACGATTTTCCCTCTCCTCTCCTCTCTCTTGGCACTTTGTTGCTTTTCTCTCATTGTAAATGCTGAAGGTTTGTGATTCATAGATTTGAGCAAGGTAAGTGGTATTTCAATTTAATGCATTGATTTCTCTTCACTTTGAATAAATAGCAATTTTTTTTACTTTAAATAAATAATGAAAATATTTTAAATATTAAGACATGAATTATAATTTTGTTTCATTTTTTAATGTGTAGGATGTTAAATGACAAAGAATAAAGAATAAGAAATAAATCTTCAAATTTGACTCACTATTAATTGATATCATGTTTTTGTTAGAAAAATCATTTGACTTTTCAAATTCTTTTTTTTATTGGAATTAAATGGATGCAAGAATATTGCTAACATATGCATATTGGGTATAAATCAAAGAAAGTTCTAATAATAAAGGCACATCCACTAGTTACATGGTGAAGATCTCTTCTACATAGGGTGACAACTAGAACAAAGCTTTTCCCATGCCTTGATGTAATCCAGTGTATGATCATGCAAGAAAACACTGAGCATAGGAAGAGAAAATCAAAGCGAGGAGATGTGGTGGATTGATGAATACATCTGTAAAAGCGATTTACATCATATGGTTAAAGGATGATGGGATTTATTAAAGCCTTTTAAAATACACATCGTAGGGGTGTATCCAACTAGACATATCTAGGAAGAGGTGAGGAACGTGACAATATTAATGAGTCAACTATATGGAAAATGAAATATCACTTCTTTGCTACTACAATGGGTACTGATTATAACACCATGTGTTGAAGTACAGAACAATTTTTAACTAGGGAAAAATCATATCCAAAAACCTAACTCATGCACTTCAAAATGCCAAAAGCCCAAAGTCTGATGAGAATCCATGGTCCAGATCTAGAGGGTTGATATCTAGAAGGCTTGAACACCAAGAGAAGAGGAGATTAAATGTGCAAATTTTCCATGAAATTCACCAAGAAATTGGTTTTGAAAGGAGAAGAAACATTATTAATAGCGTGACAATTGAAAAAAAAATGCTCCAATATTTGAATGCAAAAACGCTCCAAGATTTGAATCAGAGCCGAGCTGGGATGTAGTGGTTTGTGCAGGGTTTTCAGAATCTGAGGCGTCGTACTTCCCCCTGGAGCTTTTTACTGTTGGCTCCAAGATTTACTGTTGGCTTCAAGATTTGATTGCAAAAACGCTCCAAGAATTGAACCAGAGCCGAGCTCGGCCGTTGGTTTGGGTAGGGTTCTTAGATTCTAAGGTACTTTCCCCTGAAGCTTTCTAGGTCTGGTGGAGGAACCTTCTGTGCGCTGGAGTGGGAAGTTTTAGAGTTTGTTGGGGTTTTGATCAGGAAGAGCTGAGCTGTGGTGATTGTGTTAGAGATCTGAGAGCCGAGCTGTCTTCCTGGAGATGAGTCTTGTGTGTCCCTGGATTGGTGACCAGCTCTCCTCTGCGTGGGAGCTGAGCAGTAGAGTGTGATTCTGAGGTTCTTTTTTCTGAGATAGGATCTTGGTCTTTCTGTTATTGAGGATCATGGGGCCAATTAGCTCTCTTTGGGCCTTATGGATCCTGAGGGGGGATATCTCCCTCCACCCGAGATCTGAGCTTTTAGAAAGTTGGTAGCAACCATAGGCAAGAGGAAACAGAGGGACGAGACTCAGAAATTTGTGAGAAAACTGGATAACATCCCAACGATAGCATTACCTGAAGCTGAAACTTGCAGATCCGCCCTGAACCTTGCAGAGAGGGGTTTAATAGGACAATTTACAGGATTATGGCCCTCCCCCAAGGCGGTAGAGGCTTGGGTTCAGCGAAATTGGAGACCTCTTACGTCGAAAGGTATCAGAAGTTACATGGTGGGCAAAGGATTTTTTGTAATTGTCTTTGAAAGTGCAGAAGACAGGCACCTAATTTTTCGGAATGGACCATATTTTATGGGCCCCCAGGGCTTGTATCTAAACAATTGGACTCCAAACTTTGATCCCACGCAGGATGTGCCGTCGGCGATTCCAGTTTGGGTGCGCCTACCCCACTTGCCCCTTCATTGTTGGAATCTGAAGTCACTAGAATCAATCGGCAACACCCTGGGAAAATACATTGACCGAGCGGACTGAAAGGATCAATATTCTTGTGCAAGAATATGTGTAGAGGTTACCGGTCTCCTGGAAGCCATCAAATTAACTATAGGAGACTGGATTCATATCCAAGACCTATATTATGAACAGCTTCCCTTTAAATGCTGATTCTGCCATGGTTATGGCCATTTTGCCAGGGATTGCAAAAAGAGAAATGAAGAAGAGGAGGCAACAAATAAAGTTGAGCAATTGTCCCAAGTGCAGAAAACAACCAAGTCAAAGCTTAACAATAGTAAAAAAGGGAAAGAGACAGAGAAAGTGCCCAATGCATCCTCAACAGGGCAGCAACAAGGTGATGGAAGCACATCAACAGTAAAGCCAAGGGCAGAAGTCAAAATTCTGAAAGCTCTAGCAGCAATTAAAAATTCCTTTGCAACTCTCAGCACCTTAGAAGATATGCTCGAGTCAGCAATTTTGGACACTGAACAACAGACCACTTCTCTCGAAAGGGTACAAGAAAGGACTAATAATATTACACCTCTATCTCATTCCCCAAGTGGAACTTCTTCCCCTCTCTCCTATGTAGAAATGGAAAGGAAGAAACCGGTGGAAAACTCTGGCTCATCTGAAGATGAGACATTTGACAACCCTGTGAAGAGATCAGGAAGGAAATCTCTCAAAGATGTAAGAGAGGAAGAAGCAGAGAGACTCAAAATGCAAGGTAATCAACCTACTATTGAAATGTCTATTGGCAGAAAAACTAGAACTAGAGTAGGAAAGGGAGGCCCTACTCCTCCACTCTTTGGGAAATAATGCGGCTCATCTCTTGGAACTGTAGAGGGTTGGGGAATCCCGCGAAAGTTGAGGTTGTAAAAAATTTGCTGAAGTCTGAAAACCCTGAGATCCTCATGCTCCAAGAGACCAAAGTTGGAGGGGAAGCCCTCCTAGAGATAAGTAAATCGAAGTGGAATAAGAATGCTGGGAAAGTAGTTAATGCAAGGGGCACCGCCAGAGGGCTGGCTACTCTTTGGGAGGACAACAAATTTCACTTGGAGAGAGCATACGAGACGCAACATTGGATATTCACTGAGCTCTGCCATGTTACTAGTAAGATGACCTTTTCCCTAGTCAATCTTTATGTTCCAATTATGTACGCCGAGAAGAAAGAATGTTGGTACTCTTTGGCTGAATTTTTAGATTTGCATTCTCCTAAGAATATAATTCTTGCAGGAGACTTAAATTTAATTTTCGAACCAAAGGAGAAGTGAGGAGGCATCATGAGCAGAGATTATCTACTTCCTTTTGTTGAAAATCTGGTGCAGTAGTGGGATTTGATAGACTTTAAACCAAAAAAAGGGCTCTACACCTGGTCAAACAACAGAGTTGGGGAGTCACCTATATTAGCTTGTTTGGATAGATTCCTTTTGCAAAGTACCTTTCTGGAAGAAAAGAAGATCATCTACTCTAAAATTCTACATAAGATGAGTTCTGATCACAAGCCTATCGTATTACAGTTAGAGGATGAGGTAAATATGGGACCCATCCCCTTCCGGTTCAACCCTCTTTGGGTTAAAAGAGAAGGGTTTGCTGATACGGTTCTGACGGCTTGGAGCATTCCTGTCATAGGCTCGCCTAGTTTTGTGTGGGAACAGAAACTTAAAGCCACCAAATTGGCCTTGAAAAATTGGATAAAAAATCCCACCATCTCTCCTTCAAGTTGTCGAAAGCAGTCCACCAATCAGCTGCTCGAATTGCAATTTGAGCTTGAGAACAAAGAAATTACTCCTACTGACATTCAAATTGAGCAAGCATCCCAACTCTCCACCCTCTGCTCTTATAGGCATGAAGAATATTATTGGAGACTTAAGTCCAGAAGTCTTTGGCTCAATTCGGGAGACAGAAATACTAAATACTTTCATAAACAGTTCAAATCCTGGCTTTCTTGTAATCATATTGAAGAAATTCAGTCTTCGGATGGTGTAGTTCACAAGGAAGTAGATCAATTAAAAGAAGCAGCATCTGCCCATTTCCAGCAGCTCTTTACTGAAGAAAGCACGGGAGGTGAGGAGGGCTTTTCTGCCTTTCTTAATCACACACCCCGGCTGGTCGAAGAGCAGGATAATTCTGATCTTTTGCAGCCCTTCTCTGAAATTGAAATCTGCGATGTCATCTGGTCGATGGAGCCGGACAAAGCTCCTGGGCCCGACGGATTTTCCATTCACTTCTACAGAGTTTGTTGGGACATTATTAAGTTGGATTTACTACGGATGATCAAAGGCTTCCTCCAAAAAGCTAAGGTGGGAGGAAGCACAAACTCGACCTTCCTGGCTTTAATCCCCAAGGATTCAAACCCTGGGACCTTTGAGCGATTCAGACCCATATCGTTGTGCAATGCTTCATATAAAATTATGTCCAAACTTCTGGCAAATAGAATCAAGCCACTATTGGAAAAACTTATCTCTCCCAGTCAAGGCGGCTTTGTAAAAGGCAGACATATTATGGATAATGTGGTTTTAGTGCAGGAAACCATCAATTCCAGCTTTCAAAGGAAGGAGCAAGGGATGCTTATTAAGCTTGATATGGAAAACGCCTTCGACCGTGTAAGACACTCTTTCCTTTTCAAAGTTCTCCTTTCTTTTGGGTTCAGTGCTGATTTTGTTAGGCTGATCAAAGCTTGTATAGGAAAGCCATGGATTGCCCCCCTAGTAAATAGCAGGCTAGCAAAGTATTTTCAGGGCTCGAGGGGCATTAGGAAAGGCTACCCTATGTCCCCATTCCTGTATATATTGATGACCGACTCTCTTAGCCGGAAATTGACAGCTGCAAAGTTAGCAGGGACATCTCCAGGTATCTGAGTGGTGAAAGAGCTAGAACCAGTAAACCACGCCCTGTTCGCCGATGATTCTCTCCTATTGGGAGGTGCCTCTGTTAGAATAGCAAAGACTTTCAATGAAATAATCCAAAGCTTTTGCAGAGTATCAGGTGCTCTTGTCAATAAGAGAAAGAGCACAGTCTATGGCTAGAAGGCAGACCAAAACTCCATTCTTCGCATTGCACACTCCTTAGGCTTCTCGGGATTTGCTGTGTGGGATTCCATCAAGTATCTAGGCCTGCCCTTAACCCTGGGCAAAGCAAATGCAACTCATTGGTTTGAAATCCTTAGCAAAATCAAAGCAAAGTTGGCAGGCTGGGGGGGTTAGTGGCTAACCAAAGCAGGAAAGCTCATTCTGATCAAATCGGTAATCTCTTCACTTCCCATCTACCATGCCTAAATTATTATGGTGCCTAAATCGATTTTTGAACAGATATCTAAGCTAATTCAAAATTTCTTATGGCAAGGAGGTAACAGCAACCATAAAAAATATCATTTGGTTAGCTGGGACATGGTGAAATGGCCTTACTCCGAAGGTGGACTGCAGGTGCGGGATCCAAGGATGGAAAACCTGGCAATGGGAGGTAAGATTTTGTGGTAGCTCTTCTCAAAACAAAGGCACCCTATCAGTCAGATTCTAATTAAAAAATATCTGAACGGGCTCAGCGTGGCTAGCATGGATGATGGCATCACCAACAAGGGGACATCGATTTGGAAGTTATGCAGTCGAGCGTGGGAGTTCTTTGAAGCCCATTTGTACCGAATTCCTAGCAATGGTAAGCACATTTGGTTGTGGGATGACAAAATAATGGGAATTCAACCTCTCAAGCAGTCAGGCGCGTTTGTTGAGCTGTGTGAATGGATTTTTCATCGAGGCATCCATAAGCTGGCAGATATCTCAATGTGGGATCCCGAAGGAAATTGCATCGATTGGCTCCTCCCTCGTCCTCCAGCAGAGATGAAAGATCAAGAAATCGAGTTGATGAAATCGCTGACTGGGTTAGCTCCAGTGCACGCTCGAACTCGAGACAGCTGGGGTTGGGGCCAGACAGGAAACTACTCTACAGCTCGTGGGTTTGCAACTCTTCAACCGATTCAACTATTGATCCACTCTGCTGCACTCTGGAAGCACATTTGGGATCCATTCAGCATCCCAAAATTTAATTTCTTTAGTTAGGTCCTTATGCATCGAAGGATTTTAACAGGGGAGAATTTAAATAAGCGTGGAATTGCAGGACCCCACAGATGCCCTCTATGTTGTATGGCGCTGGAAACTATAGATCATATTTTTATTGCTTGCCCATACACTCAGGAAGTCTGGCAGCAGATGTTGCAGGGGCTCAATGTTCACATGCCTTCGCAGAGCACAATAGTCACCATATTCTCTACCTGGAAAGATCAGTATCCTCATGCTATCACAAGCAAATATCTATGGTAAAAAATCTGGCTAGCTCTCCCTAAATACATTTGCTGGGAAGTGTGGCTAGCCAGGAATGAAGGTATCTTCCAAAGCAAATTGGCCCCCCCTTCAGCTGTGGTAGCGAAAGCAAAAAATTTGTTGATAGAAACATTGAATAGCCGCCACTCTCATCAAGATAAGCAGCTCCTCCCTGAAGAGACTGGATGGCTTGGAGTACCCTTGCAGCAGGCAAGGAATACGAACCACCTTCGTCCAGGTAGAGACCCTTTGTGGAGAATCCAAAGTACTGAAACATAATTTCAGCAGTGGTGGCAGAAACAGGGCAAACTCACGATATTCTTTGATGGTGCAGCAAAAGGAAACCCAAGGATTTCTGGAGCGGGAGGAATTCTCTATGGTTCGGATGGGCAAAGAAAAGACACATTTAGCTGGGGTCTTGGTCATAGATCAAATAACCAGGCCGAAACATTGGGTCTTTACAAAGCATGTCAGCTGGCTCATAGGAATGGTGGACAAGCCATTCAAATCTTTGGGGACTCAGAAATTTTAATCAAAATCTTAATCATGAAAGATAGCTTTAAAAATGCAATGCTCAATCAGATCTTGCAGAGGGTCCGGTCACTGCTGCAAAACTTCAGTTCTATCTCCTTTTATCATATTCTCCGGTCACATAATAAGGAAGCCGATGCATTGGCAAACAAGGGCTGTCAATTAGCTCATTCAGAGTTGATCAAGAATGATGAAAATTGTATAAGTTCTCCAATTCCATAAAAGGAATGTTCTTTTCTCCTTTAGTAACAGATTGTAAGACTGTCTTTTACAAATGGCAAGTTGTAAGTAGGGTTGTTTAGGCTGCGGCCCAACCATGTTATTTCCATTTATCAATAAAAAAAAAAAAAAAACCATTCTTGTTAAAAAAAAAAGGAGAAGAAACATTGACAAAAACTATTAAAGATAATGCATAATAACACATAAATAAAATACACCACAAAAAATAAGAGAGAGATAGTTGGAAAAGAAGAATTCTATAAGAGGAACCATTACATTCAATGAGGCCAAATTTAGGAGCTCTCATTCCGAATCTTAACTCTCTTCCTAATGCCTTTTCATAATGGTGACCTATTACCTAAGTCAACTTTGATTAAGTTGGACTCCATAAATTACATATCTATCATGTTCTCTTTTACATTTAATAAAAATATGGGTTTATGACTTATACATCTGAACCTAGTCTATAATCCACCCTAAGATTCAAATATGTCCTCCCTCACAAAAATGACGGTCCCCATCACTTCACTCAAGATAAATAAAAGTGGCATCCATTATGTTTATCATGCAAACATGCTTACAATTTTCAAATTTCCAATGAAAATAAGGGTTTTATGTGGCTAACCTATAACCTTAGGCTTGTGGATGATCCATAACTTAATTGGCAATAACAATATTTCTCCCTTTCCCGAATTATAACATTTGGGGTATTTTACTTAACTAATAAATTACATGTAAAAAAGTTGGAAATTACAATAGGATTTAATAAATTAAAAAAAATGTATATGGAAAAAATCATGGATCTTAATGTTGTTGACATGTTACTGCTAATTTGTTCATAACTTCTACTGCATGTGACAAAATAAAGTTTTGTTGAAGAACCATTTGAGGTATCAAAGAGATCTTTCTGTTGGTATATGGAACTTGTTTTATTGTAGCTTGTGGAGTGAGAAAACACATGTTGAGATATGAGCAACCTTGTTGTGTTATAGACCTTTGGTTCTTCAATTGATGATATCTCCCAAACTAAGAAGTGAAATGAAACTCCATGAAAAACCCACTTGAGATAATAGCAAATCCTTTCAAATAAGCTATAGTATGTCCTCTTGCTTTCAAAAGTGTTTCATTTGAAAATAATTAAAGACTTTGTGGCCTCTTCCAATGATTGTCAGCTGGGGTCTCTGGACAACAATAAATGTAGCGATCTTTGAAGGAAAATATACCTCTTCGTTAGTTGTGGCAACTATGGCACATGTAACAATCCAGGCTTTCCATTCAAAGGAAATCACAACCCCAAGTAGATAGGTAGGGAATATTCTTCTCGACAAGAGTTTTTCATGGGATTTCTTTGATGGTGTTTTCCAAGGAGTGGAATGAAAATGTGGTCTAGGCGTTTTGCTTAACTACTTGGATGACCACTCTTTCTCCTTTAAGGAAAAAGCAAGGCCACACACTAACAATCAAGGACAACTTTTTATCATTATTCTGCTTGCTAAAATTTGTAGTTGCTTAAGGAATCCAACACTTAAAGATTATGGGTGACTTAATACTGGTCATTGACTAGATGAATAGTTTGACCAATGTGTGGAATATTAATATACAAGCTATGACACAAGAGTTAAAGGATGTTTGCCATTCCTTCTAGGAGATAGAATTTATTCATGTATTTTGTTGAAAGTTGACTCCCTCTCCAAAGTGGGCTTGTCGATGTAGGAAGGCTAGTTCCAATTGTGCTTCAAAGCTGAAGTTGAGGAGTCACATTCCTTTGGTTTACTAAGCGAATTTTAATTATATTGTTGTTAGCGAAAGTATTAAGCTTCTCTATGTGATAAAATATGGAAGCATTTTTTTTGGATTTGTAATCCTTTGTGAGCTATTTCTGGTTATGTTTGTTAAGAACTAATAAGATGATGTATGTAGGTAGTTTTAATATTGGACTCAGTGCTGATGGGTAGTAGTATCCTTTTAAGCATAAATTTTAGAAAGTTCTAGTAGCACTTGTGGATCGTACTTCTTTTATTCAACTCGAATGAGAAGTACATTTTTTCCCAAGGAAACAATTCTATAGTATGTCCTATGAAACAAATTGTAGAGGTCATGGCATATTTCTAAAGTTTGTAGAAGAGGTTTCCCCTCCATTCCATCCATTATCATGTTCATATGGTGGCTATACAATTGTGGTTAAGTTGAGAAAGAGTTGGATTTAGGTCACCCAAGATTCTAGATGTTGCATGCAAAAGTTTAATCCATTTCATGGTAATATGAAGTTGCAAGAATGATGGATGTGAGAGCTCTGAGTGTAGAGGGACATACATGATGGAAAGGGTTTGTAGAGTAGCATTGTTAGTTGTAGATGCCATGGAACCTCCGTGGGAAACATAGAAAACTCGCAATTTTTTTCAAAATGATGCAAACTAGTGGTTGTAGTAAAATCCATGTAATGATGCTCGTACAATGGTGAATGGAGGTCCAAGGGTGGAAAAAACCTAGAATGCATGTGAACCAACTATGATAGTTGTAATGTATTTCGCAATAAATGGAATTTGAGAGTGTCAAAAGGAGGTTGGAGATTATTACAAATATTTGAACCCTAAATATATTTCAAACCCTCATTACCATGGATTAATTACCCACTATGATACCCATGATCTAGATCTCAAGGGATGATATCTTGAAGCCTTGAATGCCAAGAGAGGAAGAGATTAAGCATGCAAATCTATAATGAAATTCATTGAGAAATTAGTTTTTCAAGTAGAAGGAACATTGATAGAAACCATTAATGATAACACATAAATAAAATACACCATAAAATATAAGAGAAAGAGTTGGGGTACAAGGATTTTATTAAAATGAACCATTACATGCAATGAAGAAAACTTTAGGACCTCTCCTTCTAGACCTTAAATCTCTTCCTAATGCCCTTTTATAGTGGTGACTTATTGATGAGTTACAATTTGATTATGCTAGAATCCATATATTATATGTTTGTCACGTTCCCTTTTACATTTAATATAAACATGGCTTTATGAATTATATATTCAAACTTAGACTATAAGCACCCATAAGATTTAGATCAACACCACATTTTACATGTCCTCATATCTCATGGATTGTGTATGTGTATCTTGTAGCTTCTCAAACTTTATTTATATATGAACACTTGAAATCCCTCTTGTTCATGTACATTACCAATAGCATCGAAGTATACATATATGCAATCATATGTTGGCACCAATCTATTACATGTTATATCATGCACAATTCCCATGATTCTTTGTTGATTGGATCCCAATGTTGGAGGCTAGCATGTGATGGAAAATTAGTTATACTCAAATATATGGGTATACAAAGTATCCTCAAGTGTTGCCCAAGAATGTACTAAGTAAATTATTTATTAGGGGGATTGCACACTAAAAAACCATACATCGAACCCATACATTTTTAAGAAACATACAAAAAATCCTTGGCCACCCTTTCCCATCACCACTGACCCTTAGTTTGTGGCATATTATAAGCATGCTAAGACAATGGCCAAAGATACATTATCTTAGCACTTTTGGGAAAGACCTCTTAAAGTGCATGATCCCTTTAACATGATTAAAAACCATTTAAAGTCCTTAAAGCTCAACTGGGCATATTGGCACTAGAACATTGAAGAAGAAGAATTATTCCAGTGATATTTGACGTATGAAGAAGTTGAGGGAAGAAAAAGGAAGGAGACACCAAAACCATCGATTTAAAACACCTCAAGACCATTCAATATCTCTTGGATTGATTTTGGGAAGCTACTCAAGGTTTAAGATAGTCAGTTCATTATTGATAAAGGGATAGTTGTGGAGCCTTTCCCAATAAGGGAATAGGTAAATTATTCTAGATTTGATAGTGATAAAATAACAGAGCCAAGAAAAATAATCAGTGCACCAACACCTATAGGTTCAAATCTATATGTCTATTCAGAGACATCCAATAAAATTGGAATGATACATAGAATATTAGCATGGCCCGTGCATAAGGATCATGACATGCACAAATCGGGAAATGGTCCAAATTTTTAGGAATTGAGTATAGAATCCTATGTTTTGTTCCAAAAATGCTATAAGAATATGATAGATATCAATATTCAAAAGCTTAGATCAATCTCTTTACATACTTCTCTTCTCAAATGTATCTGAACAATGTACTTCTTTCAATATGAATAGAAATATGATTTTTTTTCTTTTTGAAAAAAAAGGGTTCAAATCTAGATCCTTAGTAGAATGATGATAGACAAATAATTATGTTAGTGAGACTAACACCTATTGCAGAGAAGCACAAAAAAGAGGTCCTTCAATTTTGATTGGAATAGGTTGTTGAAGGTTTTACTAGTGGAGCTAGTATAATTAAATTGATAGACAAGATAGTTATGTTAAATCAGTTCATGGAACAAATAAATCTTTCAGTGCTCAAGGAGGAAGGATTGACTATCCAAATGGAGTCATTTGTATTCAATAGGACCAAAGAGCTTAATAGGTTCACATACAAGAGAAAGCATAATGAGGGCACACAGATGGTTATTTAGACATTAGAGTAAGTCCTTATCAGCATTAAAGGCTATCATCCTCTTGCTACAGTAACTTCCCACATTGCTTCTGCCCAAATATCTAACTCTAAACTACAATAAATGCACATAGAGGATGAATCCAAGGACACAAAATATTAAGCATAAGAAACATATTACAATTGTTGGCTCCGGGATATTTTTGAACCAGTTTTGTAATGATGTGAACAGGGGTTGCGCTATGAAGTGGAAAAAGGAAAGCACGACCATAAATAGTGGAAAGGGTAGTGGTTGATTGAGTCAACCAAGAAATTGCTTAAGTAAGTTAGGAAGTTAGTTATATTTTCAGGTCCACTTAGTGGGCCGCAGGGATATGCCGAAAAGTATAAATATGTAATGGGTTGGGTAGAATAGGTTGTTGATGAATTGAGAAAAGAATGTGACGAAGAAGTAGATAATTCCATGTATTGTTTTGTATGAATAAAGATCCTTTTTGTAAAAGAGAGATGGATCTGTATCCTGTGTGCACAAATCTAGAAGAACATGAAATGATTTCTAGAATGGGATCTATGAATAAAAGAAGCATTTCCCTGGTTTTCTCCCGTTTGAGTTTCCATGTTAAAATCTATGGTGTCCTGTGCATGTGAATGTTTATGAATGTGTTTGTTGTGGTGATTATGGAATACTAATTAATAAAAATTACTTATGGTAATGGAATGCGAATCTTATCTATTACGATATACTACACATCTGATTTATGCATGATAATGGTTATGTGGATTAATAGATCTTTGTCGAAGTCTAGTTAATGTATATTGTGTTAAAACAAAGCATGATCCCCTTCACGACTGCAAAATATTGGTTCTTGTAGCTCCCATAGGTCCTTCGGGTGAGACATTGCATGTTCACAGGCAATGCCGAAAGGGCCAGTATCTTTGGGTTTGTTGGTTTGTGTTGTAGTGAATATGGGTCTGTAAAAAAGTGAGCCAACAAATGGTTTGGTTGCCAGGATTGGGATCTGCAATTGAAGGGAATGTGGTATCCGAATAAGCCATAATTTTGGAATGGAAAGAAAAGAATGAGCAAAATTTTGCCAAAGAACATAATAGAAATCCAAGGATTAGCCCGCAAGAATGGTTGGGAAGGTATGTTTTCTCAGATATGCATGAAGTCTTCTTTGCTAGGTTTCCTATACTATGAAGGATTAGCCCGCAAGAATGGTTGGGAAGGTATGTTTTCTTAGATATACATGAAGTCTTATTTGCTAGGTTTCCTATACTATTATTTGATTGGTTGTCGAAGTTAATAGAACAAAAAAGATGCTTCTAAAGAGGTGAACCAACAGTTTGGACTCCTGAATTAGTCTGAAGGATTAAAGATATTAGTAATACGATTTCCTATACTGTTGATTATTAGCTTTATAGTATATCGGTGGTTTATGTCACTGAGTTTGCTGTAGAAACTTTAAAGTCTTATAGCGCAGCAGAAAGCAATTTTTTCAAAGGACCGCGATGTAGGTATTTGAAATCTATGTATTTATGGATCAATATGTTAATTTGCAAAAATGGTATTATGAGAATGGAATCTAAGGAGTAAGTATATTCGCACATCAGGAACTGGGTATTGACCAGAGGAAGGTCTATGAATATGTTGGAGAAGAGTGAGTTGAAATGCTGAAGGGAGGAGAGAATGAAATAGACAAGGAGTGTGGAGTTCCGCGAAGTGGAGCAAGGTTTCAACACTGTAAGAGGAGAATGACCATGATAGGGGGAAAGGAGGTTCGCAGTGTGACTGGAGATTGTGATTACATTGTTGTGTCGTAGCTCAGGAAAGAGTCAGTAAGTACAGAAGAAGAGGAAAAGGAAGAATACTAGTTCATATCGGAGGAAGAACCAGTTAACTCATCTTAGTCTGGACGTTGCGACATACCCATGACCCGATGTGCATCTATTGAAATTGAGGTAAGTACTTCTATCCCATCACACCTTGAAATAATAATTGCTAATTTTCGAAGTAGTAAGAATAGTGGTTCATCTAGTAAAGGTCATAGTTCAACAAATCAAAGTAGTGGGAATATTGGTCCTATAGTTCAGAAGAAACTAGTACCTCCACACCAGAAGATGATATGAAGTTACCACTTTTCCATGGGAATGGATATGGAGATACAAAGAAGAATTGGTTTCTCTATGAAGCTGTGTGGAGTGTTAAACAAGTACAAAATGATAATGTAAAGAAAGCCCAGTTGATCATGACCTTACATGAACGTGCGCTAAATTGGTTTATGAAGTTTTCCATTGTACCTTAATGAACTCCATAGAAAACTTTGGCTGAGATTAAAAATGCATTGGAAGATGAGTTCAGTAATCCTAAATCTAAGTCGCAGTGTATCACTGAGCTCAAGGAGATTAAGTAACTTCCAAGTGAGTCTGTATGAGACTTCGATCAATGATTTAAAACTTTAATGGGTTGAGTAAGCTTTCAGATTCCAAATGATCATCACAAAGAATGGTTTATAGCTCCATTGTTGCCACATATTCGACTGTCATTGATGCAACAAAAGGTTGTGTCGTAGTCTGAAGCTCTCAAGATTGCAATGAAGCTAGATGCATCACCAATAGGCGAGACTAGTATAGGTATTGGTCAGATTCAAATACATTTGGCGAATTTGTCAATTTAGATTTAGGATATTAAGAAAGGGAAGGAACAACGTGAGGAAGTTTGATGCATAAAATGTAAGGAAGAAGGCCATCATAAGGATCAATGTCTGAGGTTCTAGGAGTATTTAGCAATGAGGGTTCCTAGTCCTTTGAATCATGGAGTTGGAACGTGGTGTGAAGTTTGTAGGACTAGAGGACAGTGACCATAAGAGTGTTATTACGGCAAAAGTATGTACCAACTCCTAGAAACTTATTCTGCAAATTTTGTAAGTCTATAGGCCATGATGAAAAAGATTGTCGAGCATATGATTTGTTGTTCGAATGCAAAGCTGATGCATATACAATAAAAGGTAAAGAGAAAGATGAAGAAAGCAATACACAGTTCCACGGTCAAAGAGGAGGTTATAATCAAGGAAGGGGTCTATTTTGAGGACATGGAGGAGGTGGATTTGGCAGAGGATGAGGACATATAATCTGTTACAATTGTGGAAAACTGGGACATTTGGAGATTGTCCGAACCCCTGTTCGACATGTATGTATTGTAGAGCTCTAGATCACTCTGTTGAAGATTGTTCGCACCTGATAGCAAAATGGAAGGCTAAGGGAAATCAAAATCAGAATCAGAATGTCCAGAATATTTATGCAGAAAGGCGGGAAGATCATCCTAACATAACAGTAGTGACACAAAGTGGAGCCACAACAGGAAGTGATATGGCAGAACTAGGAAATCAGCGAGGACCTTGGGTAAGGAAAGTAGGGGAACAACCACGAGCGTTCAACCCTTGGAAGGAAAAGGAAATTTATGTTGAACCAATAAAGGAGTTCTTTGCGATAGACCGAGGTGCATCCAATTTATAAACTCAACTAATATACGATACAACCCCAATATATGACATGTCTTTGATTTATGATTAGACAGTTCCAAAGAATACATTGGGAAAGGTAAGTTCTCTAAAGAATTTTTTGCAAAGTTGTTTAGATATGCTAAATGATGGAAAAGTTGTAAAAGGTATTCACCATATAATTGACCAATGTGATCAAGGGATAGTAGAACCCATTGAGGAAAGAAATATTAATCATCTACAAGGAAGAAAGAGGATAGGTAGAGAACTGCTACTTAGTGCACATATTGCAAACTACAACACTGATTTTATTATTTTAGATATGGGGTCTGATGTTAATGTACTTACCAAGAAAACATGGGAGAACATGGGTAATCCTAAACTTGTGTGGTTACCCGTATAGCTAAGGATGGAAAATCAATAGAAAGTGGTTCCGTTTGGTAGATTGGTAGGGGTACTTGTCAAGGTTGAGGGACTACGGAGCTTTCCATATTTTGAGGTTATTAAAATCATAGATGATACCAACCCTTATCCATATTTACTTCGAATAGACCGGGCAATGGATAATCAGGTTATTATCAATCTCAAGAATAAGTTGATAATGCTCAAAGGAGGGAAAGTTCGAGTTATTGCACCATTGGATCCGTTAGAGGGACATAGATATGTTGAACCTATTAAAGAAGAAAACAACTCTCAGGAATTGGAAAACATCTATAAAATGACTTTAAGAATGGATGATTACGTTAATCCTACAACATATGGAAACTTGAGTTGGCGAAGTACTAGCTTGTGTGCATTAGATTCATATGAAGGGATAGAGAATTAGCTAAATCGACTACACGAGGTATCTATGAGAAGGTGCGTCTGTATCACGAGGTCACTGCGCTGGATCGGAAAAGAGGTATGTAACCGACCTGTGTATGATGGATTACAAAATTTAGAGTATTTTATTGTTGAATTTGAGATGCATGTTCCAGAGCAACATAGAGTCTTAGCATTAGATATAGCGCTGAAAGCCACCCCAGCAAGATGGTGGAATACTCATAAGAGGAATATAGGGGCATGGTCGCAGTGCAAAACATCGTTATCCGTCATATTTGGTGAAGAACTTAACTATTGTAGCGTAAAATATAATAGTTTGACCAGTCCAACAGATCACATAGAAGGATGTACTACATAATGGGGTTCTATACTTAAAATAGAATGGGTTCATATGTTTATTCATACATTAGATATAATTATGAGAAATTGGTAGATATAATTGGAAATGCAAAGCGGAACAACAAATTGGGAAGAAATAGCTATAAATTTTAAGAAAAGTTTTAGTTTTGAAGATGAGAATCCAAATGTTGACACATCTCTACAAGCTGTGAAGCATAAATATTTGAAGAAGTACCACTACTTCTATATAACCAACCAGAATGGGTTGCGACATTAGAGCAGGCCTTGGAATGCTATAATATCATTGGAGAAGACGATGACCAGAGGGACCTGCATATTCTTGAAACTGAAGGAAATTGTGACATAGGAGGCCATGAGATAGACTCTGCTAAGTTTTTACAGCCTTTGAAGACTAGGAAAGTGAATATTGGCTCTGAGGAAAATCCTAAATTTGCTAACATAGGGGATTACTGGGATGACGAGACTGTTGGGAAATTTAGGGATTTGTTGCATGAATATCAAGACCTATTCCTCGCCAAGTTTTCAGAAATGAAGTGTATTGTAGGTTATTTGGGAGAAATGAAAATTCCTCTGAAACCTAGTGCAAAACCTTTCAAGTAGAGACCTTATAGGTTGAACTCGAAATATAAAGAAAAAGTAAAAGCAAAAATTGAAAGAATGCTATATGTAGGCATAATAGAACCTATTGAAGAGTTAGAGTGGATTAGTCCTATGGTAGTTTAAGATAAGAAGACAAAGGAGGTTAGGATATGTGTTTACTTAAGGAAGCTGAATGATGCATGTTTACACGATCCTTTCCCCACCCCTTTTAGATACGAGGTCTTAGAAAATGTTGGAGGACAGGAGGCCTACTCATTTACTGATGGATTTTCTGGTTATCATCAGATTAATATCGCTAAGGAGGATCGACATAAGATTACATTTGCTACAAAATGGGGCTATTACCAATACGCAGTGATGCCATTTAGGTTGAATAATTCCCCTACTATCTTATCTAGGGTAATCATCATAGCTTTTAAGGAGTTCATCCATAAGTTTTTAGAGGTATACTTCGATGTTTGGATGGTTTTTAGTTTGTTAAAGAATCACATTGTGAATTTGAGGTTAATGTTGGATCGCTATAGGCAATATCAAATTTCCCTAAATTTAAAGAAATGTATCTTTTGCACTCCTTTTGGTATTTTACCAGAACATGCAGTGTGTAAAAAGGGTCTCTTGATGGATTCTGCAAAGATTGCTATTATTGTAGATCTACCACCACCAACATCAGTGCAACAACTCAGAATGACATTGGGACATACATGGTATTACAAAAAATTCATTAAGGATTATGCATAGATCACTGCTCTTATGGAAAAATTGTTAAAAAAAGATACTAAATTTTAGTGGAATGAAGAATGCCAGAAAATTTTGGACACACTAAAGGAAAAAATGGTAACTGCACCAATATTGGTTTTTCCGATTGGAAGAAAGAGTTCCATCTTTATTTCAATGCCTCATCCATAGCTTTGGGTGTGGTCCTAGCACAACTAGGAGAAGGAGATATTGATCACCCTATCACTTTTGATAGCAGGAAATTATCAATAGGAGAAAGGAATTATACTACATTTGAAAGAGAGGGGTTGTCCATGGTTTATGCACTCCAAAAGTTTAGACATAATTTTCCTGGATTCCATTTTAAGAAGTATACTGACCACTCTGCCTTGAGGTATTTTGTCAATAAGCTAATGTTGGGGGGGGGGGGGATCTGCAGGTGGTTAGTGTTGTTACAAGAATATGATTTTGAAGTTGTAATAAAACCAGGGAAGCTCAATGTAGGCCTTGATCATTTGTCGAGGTTAGAAACAGGGGAAGATGATGGAAACTTAGATGATAATTTACTTGATGCCCAGTTGTTTTCGGTCAGGATGGTAGATAACTATTTTCAAGATATTGTTCAATTTTTGAGTACATGTATGGAACCTAAATATTATATTGTGCAGCAGAAGAAACAATTGGTTGTGAAAGTAGCAGACTTTCAGCTCATAGTAGGACAATTATATAGGTTGGGCTCAGATGAGATTATAAGGCGATGTGTGTTAGAACATGAAAGACCACTGAATTTGGTAGAAGCTCATAGTGGCGTTGCATGAGGAAATTATGCTAGTAAGTATACTGCATAGAAAGTATTAAGAACAGGACTCTGGTGCCCTACTTTACATAAAGATGCAAAATAATACTACAAGTCTTGCGACGTATGTCAAAGAGTGGGGAAGCCTTCAAGATAAGATGAAATGCCATTAGTACCCTAGGTAAAATTGAAAGCATATGATAAATGGGCTATTGATTTCATTGGACCTATTAACCTACCTATAAAAAGAACAGGAGCTAGATATATTATTACTGCAACATATTACTTGACTAGGTGGGCTGAGGCACAACCAGTAAGGGATTGTAGCTCTTCGACTACATCAAAGTTTTTATTTGAGAATGTGGTTACCAAGTTTGGTTGTCTGAGGATTTTAATGAGTGATCAGGGATCTCATTTTATCAACAGGACCATTGAATATTTAACAGAAGAATTCCATATTTATCAACAAAAAGTATGCCATATCACCCTCAAGATAACGAGACTATCGAAGCATTCAATAAGACTTTGGAGAATGCCTTGAAAAAGATATGTAATGTGAACCGTGATGATTGGGACTTGAGAATACGAGTTGTCTTATGAGATTACATAACAACTTGTAAACATTTGACTGGTTATACACCATTTAAGTTGGCATATGGTCAGGAGGTTGTCATGCCCATGGAATATATTGTGCCGAGTTGAGGATTGCTATATTTATAGAAATGATAGAGAATGGAGAATTAAAAGAAATATTGTCGCAGCTATTGGAATTAGAGGAAGAAAAGTTCATTGCAGGTTTTCATCAGCAAGTGCAAAAAGTGCGAGAAAAGGCCTGGCATGACCACCATATAAAGAAAAAGAAATTTTCGGTTGGAGACTTAATTCTTTTTTATAATAGTAATTTTATTAAACACCCTATTAATTTTAGGATGCACTGGTTAGGACCTTATGTGATTAAGCATGTAACAAAAGGAGGTGCTGTGCAATTACATAAGTTAAATGGGGAAGTCATGGATGGATTAGTTAATGGGAGTCGACTGAAAATCTATAGGGACAACCACACTTCCCCTCAACGTACATAAACATAGCTGCGATGTCTAGGTGCTATGTGCAGGTGAAATGAGCACTGGACGCTAAAAAAGAGTCTACACAAACGAGTAGGAAAATGTCAAAGTGTTTTTGACTTAGGTAAATGTCGAGGTGATTTTAGTTCACATGTATTTAAAAAAAAGCGCGAAGTGTGTCCGAAGCCATGAAGTGGTGCATTAATGACAAAAAGCTGCATTAAATAAAAGATGCGACGATGATGTGTGAAAGGACTCCATAATGATTAAGGGGACTAAATGTCAAATTAGTTAAATCTCAAGGAAGGATTTGGTCGGGTACATTCAACTCTAAATTAATGCACCAAAAAGGAAAGGTGGTCAAACTTTAAATTTGTTGTGGTATGAGGAGTGAAGTCATTATGAAGTTAAGCTAAGAGCAGATTTTGAGAGCTAGTATGCCATGAGTAACTGTGTCTAAGTATATCCGAAAAGTTGCTTGAAGACATTGTTAAAGAATTCATGGAAACTGACTTTCCATAGAGCCAAGTAGAACCAAAGGTCATAATAACAGAACTGCCATTGGTGACGACAACAGTGACAAGAAGGTCACCAATGTTAGCAAGGAAGAAACCGCAAACAAGGAATACTAAAGCACACATGAAGGGAAAGCATGATGCAGAGGCTTCGACATTTATTCTATCGTCGGTCCTGCCTCCATATGTTCCACCTAGGCAATCGAATGCTAAACCAGTCAAATTAATTAAGAATGCAAAGTGATATCTGGAGACACCAACCATCCCGAAGGGCATATTGACAGAAGGAGATATGCTAGGTAAAATTCCAAATCTCAAATCTGCTGATCATGATTTTGCTAATAGATCAAAATCTTCCCACATATGGTTACAACTCAACAATCATTCAATGAAGATTACAATCAACTAGTTTACAACAAAAAACATTTTCGTTCATCCTTAACATTTTTAGATGACCAAAAAACGTTTTATTCATCCCCAGGCTGTTTAATCTGCACCCAATAACAAAATAAAACTGTTTGGCACTGTTTAAGAACACCCAATAGCCACAAAAATGCCCAGACATATATAAAGTCACCCCAACATATTTAAATTCATCCCAACACTCTTTAAATTGACCCAGGTCTGTATTAAAACACCCCAGGCATCAACAGAAGCACTCAGTCGTCATTTTATACATCTAGGCATGACTAAAAACGCCCCAACAAGTATAAATTTACCCTAGGCAATGAAACAAATACCTCATGGACTGCAAATTCACACTAGGCAATTAAACAAATACCCCAAGCACTGCAAATTCGCCCCAGTCAATGTAAATTTACCCCAACATATTTAAATTCTCCCAGACAATGATAAAAAATGCCTCGAGCAATTAAATTTGCTCAACAGTGATCAAACAACGTCCCAAGCACAATTAAATTCACCCAGCTATGAAAAAAAATGCCCTAGAAATAGTTAAATTAACTTAGTTGTGATAACAATGCCCATCACTATTCTCAACACATTAACAGAGAGATTTTTTTTCTTTTCCATGGAACCCAAATGGGAAAACCAATATTGTATGGGGATTTTTATTTATTGATTAGAAATTAAATACATAGAGGTGAGCTATACACCGAGACTGTGCATTGTTACTCACTCATAAATACAAAAATTGCAGATGGAAATGGCTTAGAGACACCTTTGCTAATTGTGGGCAGGCTCCTTGACTCCTTCTTCCACCATTCTTCAAGCAAGTCAACCTCTTCAAGCTATCATTGTTTCTATTGTCCTCTACCTTCTTTTCCTCCTCTCTTGCTCCCTGAGAATGAATTTCCTCCTCTTCTCCAGCCTTCAATTTTTATTAGCTGGAATTGGAAGGAAAACCATCACAATGGTTCGTTTCAAATTCCAAGCTGGAGAAATTGGATTTTTCTCACTTTGTTAAACAATTAATGTTTTAGCAAATTATTACAAGAGAGGTTTATTTATTTATTTATTGAGGATCCAATTCAGATCATCTATACCTTGTTGCAACTCTGTCAACTGACCCTTAATTCCTTCAAAAAGTTCTAAATTTTTGTCCTCTACCTATTTCCATATGTCCATTATAGTGTCGTTAAACCTATCTGCCAATGTGTCAATATCATCCTATGTGAAGGACAAGTCTGTGATACTCTTCTGGGATTTTCTTTTTGTCCTCTTTCCTTTACGGACTTCTGAAGATTTCATTTTCTCTCTGATACTTAGGTCTTCCTATGCCACACTGGATTCTTTCTTGTCTTCGCCTTGTTCTTTAGAATCTCATCTTGCTTGCACATCTTGTTCCTGACCAGCTCCACCATTCTATTGCTCTCCCGGTTGCAACATATCCTGCAACATTACTTCCTCCGGAACTAGTACTTTCCACTCTTGCAACCATTCCTAGATAATGCCTGCAATGTCTTCTTCCTCTAGCTTGTAGGGTGTAAGCAACCATTGTTTATCGAGATCCCTTATGGCTTACGCGAACATGAACTGGGTTCAGTCTTTGAACCAAACAATATGTTTAAACTTCTTGACAACGTCACGCTTCATCTGAGGGGTCTACTTGATGTTGTATTGGATGACTCCCTTATACACATAAAATGCAACGTTATTGTCCCTTTGGATATATCCATTGTTATTGAACCACAAGGATGCATACCTTGTAGCTAAGCAATGCCCCACCAACGCTACAAACCACAAACCTTCTGGCTCATTCCAAGCAACTAACTGAATCAAAATTATCAACCAAGAGTAGTGAAATGGATTACCTTTCTTCTATGCATCGGTACAATCAACTAGAATTCACTCAGCAAAAACCTGGCCCAGTTTAACTGGACACCTTCAACACATTGATAAGCTAATGCTATTATTGCTACTGGAACTTGATTTGGTCAACATTTCCTCATAATCTTATTGTCCAATGCTCGCGTTGCAAACCTTACCGCTTGGTCTTCAATGGAAGCTACGTCGTAGCCCCTAGTGCTCTTCTCCAATCCATACTTCTCTTTCATTTTGTCAACAAGTTCCCTATCCTTCTCTTTTCCTACAAAATAGCTCGTTGGATCCGGTCCTGCCAACGACAATACCATAATCCGCGATATCAAGTTTGTATGTAGTGAAATTTTTTGGTCTAATCACAAAAATCCTCCATGCACACACAGTAAAAGCTGCTTCACACATATGTTAACTACTGTAGTGCGACCAAAATGTGGGATTTCAAGAAGCACTAGAATGCCATATTTTTCCAATACTCGAGCCCACAATAGTGGTTCAAGGGTACAAGCCATCGAATCTTCACTCTGCACTTTCTTTAAAGCCCAATATAGAAAGTGCAGAGTGAAGAAAAGCATGGAAGAAGTGTCAACATTCAACCAATTTGAGGATGTGGAATTATTCCTACTTGGATTTTGATGAGTCCAATGTCGTGAACATGAAAAATTAAATTATTGTTATGTTGGGTGAAATTTCACATTTGTTAGAATAAAGTGTTTAAAGAAATAAATTTATTTTGCCACATCTATGTCTAGGAGGCAATGCCATTATAATTAAGGAATTTTTCCATAAAGTACATCAAAAAATCCATGAGAGAATGGTCTCTACCAAAATAATTTAGGCCATCAATTGACCTAACCTTCATTAATAATCCATGAGAGTATGGTCTTTACCAAAATAATTGAGGCCATCAATTGGCCTAACCTCCATGAATTTGTAGGCCTCAGTTAGCAACATGGATATTACAAAGCATGATCCATGAGAGAAAATAATAATTAAATTAAGACTACTCAATGTTAAGTATAAATTTGAAAGATTGATTTTCCCAAGAAAGGAAATTTTGGGAAACACTTCGTTTCTAAGTGATTATGCTTCAAAATTATACCAATCTTAAACACAATTATTTTTTATTTTTTTATTGTTTTGAAAAGTGACTAATTGATTTTGAAAATGCTTGGAATTAGAAAGACCTTGGAGTGTAGTTGGAATGCTAACATCCAATTTTTTGGTTATTTAAATAGAAATTAGCAAGTAGGAACAAAATGTTATGTTTTTCATCTTATATGCCGAAAATCTTGTAGCAAGACATAAGACTTTGAGACATTCTTTACAGTATTCTGGCCAACTCACATGGTTATGATTATTTCCTATTTTCTTTATATGAGTTTGTATGAAGGAATGCTTTCATTGTTTACCTTTTCACTATCTTTTACTTGCTAACTTGGATTTGAAATTGGAGTTGAATTAAATTTGTTTATATTAAACTTTCAATTCTAGTTAATTCTTGGATGTTGTATTGGTTTACGTATGTGTTATCGTGTCAATGTGCTTCTTTATTAATGTAATGTCATGGTTCATTTTGAGCACTTATTTTGACTCACTCCTTGTTTACGACTAATTTTATGCACTCTTTTGCTTTTTTCCACTCACATTAAAAAGTCTTCAAAATCATAAATCATTTAAGTCTTAAAAATCATAAATCATAAATTGAATGCAACAACCAATGCCACAAACTATAGGTCCTTGCTAGTAGAGGATGGGAACCATTCTTTGAAAGTTTTATATTGACATACCTCCGTGTGAGAGTTAACGAGGGTAAAATATCTACATACACCACATATATTCTCTATGTACTATGAGATAACAACTCTAATATTATGATGCAAAAGAACTGCAAAATGATAAAAACTAAGGGGAATCAACATAAAATTGTAGAATATTCCTGTCAATTAAGGTGTTTTGATGCTCTAAGAAATTAGGTTAGGATCTTGCTTGGAAAACAACATAATGACAAGGGAAATATTTATTTTAACAATAAATAAGTATACACTGGGTGAGAATTAAATTAAGTATATATGGATTTTGTATAACGACCTATAATTCAAAAGTATCACATAATTGTAGTAATTCTAACATTCATTGTATTTTTTTTTGTAATAAGCTACAAATTATATTAAAGGAGTAAAAATACAGTAGAAGCTACAATTCTTGGTGGTCTTACCCTGTCGTGCCAACCATGAGAAACTAGAGTTCTGTTGAGATAATCAAAATAGTACATCACAGTGTTCATGTCTAAAGAGTGGCAAAAATAAGCCAGAGCCAAGTGAAGCTGTGAATGTTCAGAATCATGAAGTCTAATAGCATCCTATCCAAAAAAGTCATGGCTGTGGAGCATATAAAGGCAAAAAAATAACAGAGTCAGCAGAGTAACCTCTTTAACTCGTAGCAGAAGGCGTCTCCTCTAGGATGGGGCAGCCATAGGCTGTGTTTGCTTTCCAAAGCTTGTCAGGGACTATAGGCTTGGTTCCCAGAGTTGTAGCAACAGTCCCAGTGGTCGTGGTGGCTTTAGCAGATTTCCGAGCGTCATGAACAGGATGCTTGATAGGCAGGGGGACAGATTTTCTAGGAAAAATGGCGTCACTAGCCTGCTCGTTCCTGGTTCTCTTAGCCAAGATAGGACCCAGAGTAGTGGGTATGGGAAAAGGTGTGTGTGGCTTCACCTTAGCAGACAAAGGATATTTGCTTCCAGTTTTGGCAGAGGAGCTGCACCAGGGCGGTGCAAATCTAGGCTTGCATGAGTGGCTAAGGAGCCATGACCGCCATGGGGCGTCTCCACACGAATTGCAGACGAGGTGGTACCTGGGGTTGTGCTGCCGGAGTGAGGAGCTCTGGAGAAAGGCCTTGTAGGGGCATATGTCTCCCAACCATGCGTGGCTTCCAAAATGCCCAGAGTGGAAGACCAGTTCAGAAAAGTGGCGCACAGAGCCTGAGTGGCATGATGAGTAGAAGCCCAATTCGATTGCATATCTTCCATCAACTAGCCCATCGTGTTTTTGACCAACCAATAGGGGTCCCAAGCTTGCTCCGGGTTGCTTGGCGCCATGGTGTCAGCGATGATGCGAGCTTCCCAGTTGTCCAGCAGTAGGCGAATTGGAATGGAGACCTCAGGACCATAGCCTTTTCTGAGGGGGTTCTCCTCTGTCACAGTGTCCTTGAGCTTGTTCTTGGCTTTGTCACCTCTGGTTTTTCCCATTGTGGCCGTGGTGAAGAGGGAGAGGCGAATACAGGGATGAGTGAGCCAGAGAGCATGGTGAACGAACAGGTTGACACCGAGAGCAGAGTGAACTGGGAGCATAGAATGCAAATTTACTTGAACAATGCCTTGAGCCATGAGCCCGCACCTCGCACGCTTAAGAACCTGCATCATGGGATCCAGGGTGGTGGAGGCGACGTGGTGGGTTGGCATATTAAATGTCAGGGCTGCTTGACGTCGCCTGGTTGACGTCAACAGTGGGATGCATAGTACTTCTTAGGCCAGGTGTCAAGCTAGTGCAGTCTTGTCCTATTTGACCAGTGCTGGCACCCGCATCTGGGGTCTAACATTCATTATATTGCATACACAATTAGAGTACAATAATGTGGGGAAACATCATACTAATATATTAATTCTTAGAGTATGTATTGTGAAAATCCCACATCCACGAGTTCTCAACTCTATTTTGGCTCTTGGTTGACTCCCTATTTAATTTAATATTGACTCCAATACAAGTTAGATCAACCCTACTACTCAAATTTTCTCTACCCAATGAAAAACCCAAATCCATGTTTACCCCATTATTTATTCCTTCAACTTTTTACTTTTCTATCTCTTCATTTGCTTATCAAGTTCTTTGAATTCCTCTCTAACTCTTCAAATCATCTTCGTTTATTAGTTTTATCTTCCATTATATCACAAACTTCCTTCCTTCGATGCATTGCCCTTGTCTTTGTCATAGTGCTCTCTTATGTACCACTCTACACTCTCATTGTCACATTTTTTTTTCATGCTTCTCTAACTATTTTCCCTACACTCTCATATTCTTTTAATTTCACTACATTCCTTACTAACAATTTCTATGCACTCCATCATCAATTCTCATATTCCACCTTATTTTTCCTTATCAAAATTGCATGATGTATCATAATGCCTTTGTATATACTTAGTTTGTAACATATGCGCTGTTTCATATGCACTTTCCTTCATCCCATGCTTCATGATCTCCCAATATGCACCATCTACACTTGTATTTAGGCAATTCATGGATACCCTTAACCATCTTGACTGTCATCTAATTAACCAATTTTGATTACTCTTTAGATCAAATTCATATGTGATAATGTCTATGAAAACTTTATATCCTCATTGCTCTCAATGAAGGGCGTAGTTATGGGAACTATTTAGCTTCATTCTTATTTATACCTAATTCACATGCACTTTCCTTCATCCCATGCTTCATGATCTCCCAATATGCACCATCTACACTTGTATTTTGGTGATTCATGGATACCCTTCCCCATCTTGGTTGTCATCTAATTAACCAATTTTGATCACTTTTGAGATAAAATGCTTCACGATCTCCCAATATGCACCATCTACAGTATTTATGCAATTCATGGATACCCTTCACCATCTTGGTTGTCATCTAATTAACCAATTTTAATTACTTTTGAGATAAAATTCATCTATGATAAACAACTTTATATCCTCAATGAAGGGCATAGTTATAGGTACTATTTAGCTTCATTCTTATTTATATATTATGAAACGTAGGGTATAAAGGACATTTTTCATTCACTTTCTTTCCAAGTCCGAAGGGCATAGTTATAGGTACTATTTAGCTTCATTCTTATTTATATATTGTGAAAGGTAGGGTAGAAGGGATATTTTTCATACGCTTTCTTTTCAAATCTAAAGAATTCTTAGATCATAAATCATAACTTTCTTTCCAAGTTTAAAGACTTGTTAGATCATAAATTTCGTATAAAAATATCCCCTTTACCAAATTTTCTTTTTCCCTCTTTCTCTCTACCATGTGGTAGAGTTAATGGTTGTCATGCGATCTTCTCTTCACCACCATGTTTATATTAGTATGCTACTTTTTTTTACACAGAAACGAGTAAGAAGATTTATATTAAAAAGGGGAGATCTGATACAAAAAATGGGAAGACTAAACCCATCAAAAGGGGGGAATTGGGCACCTCGATTCCAATCTTTACACTTCGTAAGATACTTAAATACATATATGTCTTAAAAAGAGAAGGAGACTGATTGTTATAATAGCTATTTACACAAATATCATATAGGTAAAAAGTAGCTAGAAGAAAAACCATAAATTAGTTCTCTACTGAGCGACGGGGCTTTTTCTTGTTGCTTGAGGCTAGATTCACATTATCCTCCATTCCCAGAATGACCGACGGGCTGTTGCTCTTGCTGGTCTGAATACAATCCACCTTGGCTTCAACAATCTTGAGACAGCTGTGCATTGTCTCCATCCTACCAGCAATGCCTTCAAAGTACTCTTTCATTTTGTTATTGTTGTTCCTTATCTCAGAGATTTCAATTTGAACAAATGTAGCTAGATGAGAGATGGTTTTCTTGAGGTCTTTCTGTTCACCTCTCAGCACTTGAACCTGAGCTTCAATGTCTTGCAAATGAGAGAGAAGACCAGGGGGAGGGTTTTCAGGTCCACCGGGGGAGTCGAGATTCACCACACCTGCATTTTCTTCAGTCCCGTTCCAGAGTTTTCCAACTACCGTTTCCCCAAAGTTTCCACCCAACTGATGCAGGGAGTCGAGGTTCGCAAAGCTGCAGAGGAGTTGGTTGTTGGTTTCCAACGGGCGCCAGAGTCTCCTTGTTTCTTGTTCGAGACCATTTGGCAAGCTGACCTAGTTCACCAATTGGACACCACCCTGAGGAACCCAACCTTTGTTGTTTTCCATGACATTAGGCTGGTGCACATGCTTCGTTTTGTTTACAAGGCCTTCATTTTCGCTGCGACCATTCCCCTGTATCGCTTCCAGTGCATTGATGTATTGGCTCAAGCCAATGCCCTTGGTTACCTGTAAGGATGTCTTACACTGCCTGCACTTCAACGCAGGGGGGCATAATCCATGAGAGCTTCCATTATCCATCTTGTAACACGCTGAATGCTAAATTTTGAGCATTAATTCATAATACTCTAGGATCTTCACTGAGAGAATAACATACTACAGTATATCAATGCATAACAATCACAATAAGCATGACAAGCATCACAAGAATCAAAAGCATGAGAGACAAGAGACACAGAGTTTCCATGGGGAAAACCCTAAGGTGAAAAACCCCACAACTTCCTCAGAGATAGAGAGAGCAATGGCTCAACCAAAGTACAACCAAAATACACTTGAGATAGTCTCCTAGAAGCAGATGATCCTCCTCCTCACTAGTGCGCCACTTTCTGAGTGAGAGAGAGATGACTTTCTGAATGATCTAAATAGAGATCTCCTGATCTCTATTTATACTAACCTGTTTTCCCAGTGACCTTATGGGGCCGACTTATCTAGCTAGGTACATCCACAATATAATATATATTTCAGGGCTGACCCCACAAGTGGTGGTTTAATAACCCATCGGCAAGTACACACACTTGTGACACTTGTCAATCCACATGACGACACTTCCTTATAGAGGAATAACACATCTCTAATAAGGGTACAATAAATATATATGAAATACATAGATGAAATACATTCCGAAGTTACATATACATCGACACTGAATACCTGCAAACCAATTCTTTCTCCCAGAATGTTCCAAATTGCATTGGTTGTGAAATGTTAGCAGCCAAGTGTTTGAAATAGGCCCTTTCTGCCAGGCGATTTATGCGCAATGAATTTTCGCATGTTGGGCGGGTGGTTCTAAGCTGCAGAAGTCGTCGAATTTCCATGATTTTGAGGGACGCAATCTTGAAGAGATTTTGAAATTGACATTCGATTCCATCAGCCAGGTGGGTGGAATGTTGGGGAGGATGCCAATTAATAGGTGCACATTCCAATGTTGACACCCATTACCAATTTGAAAGATGGGGATTATGTGTTCCATTCCAATTTTGATTGTTTCCCATTCCTTGAATTGAGATGAGGGGATTAAGGAACCCATTCCATTGTCAGTTGTTTCCCATTTTTTATCAGGATGCTGCAATTCAGGCCAGCTCCTATATTTGCCATGGAGTTAGCTTGCTCATTATTGCTTCTCAGAATGTGATAGAGAGAGATGGAGTTGATCTCCTTTATCTTTTGAGAGAAATGAAATTGGTATTTAGAGGTGGGTTGATGATTATTCTTTGCAAGTGCCCTTGCTTCTTTGATCACAAGGAGGGAGTCACCGATTGCGACTAGATCTTGGACGTTGTTTTCCTTTGCGATATCAATTCCTTGAAGTAGCGCAATCCATTCTGCGTCATTGTTGGTCTTTTTCCCTATTCCCCATGCATAGTCCATCAGCTTGTTCCCTTCGGAGTCTAGAAGGACTCCCCCCACATCTGCCAACCCAGATAGTATGCTACTTTTGAATAGTATTATTATTGTCCTTTTAAATTGTCTTTTTATTTTATTTTATGAAGGAGTATGCTAATTTTGAATAAAACTACCATTGTCCTTCTAATTTGTTTAATAAAAATAATAATTAACGAATTGAGTCAATATATGTGGATTTATTTGTTTAGAGAAGAAACAAATCAATAGTATAATGATATCTTTTGATTTAGACACCCCTTGTGTTATAGCATATTTTGACATTATTGAGTCATTAATGCTCATATGGCCTACAAATAAACTAATTATAGCGATTTCCTGTCTATAATGTGCTTAATTGATATTTTTGCTATAGAGACACACTTTTATTTAAGCAAATGAGCATCTTAGATGCACCTTTCTAGTGCAAAAGGAGCATCTCCCTTGTAAATCTGGCAAAAAGATAAAATTCATGAAAATTCTCACAATCATGAGTTGGGTTCATGTGATATCTACACATATACTCCTTGGAAACCCATTACTAACTATCTCACGCACCTTCCAAAGACTATAAATTGAGACCAAGAGGTGGATAGGAAAGAACCATAATTTGTGTACCCTTATGCTAGAGAAATCACAAGGGTTAATCTCTAAGTCTTTAAGACCTTCAGATTTGTAGAAACTCTTCATTTTTCCATATAATTCCGATGTAATATTTTTATATCTCAAATCCCACATATAATTTATATGGTGGAACTAAGAGATTCTATATATATGAAGGTCATTCAGAGTTAGAGATTAACCCTTGTGATTACTCCATCATAAGGGTACAAAAATGATGGCTCTTTTCTCTCCACCTCTTGGTCTCAATTTATAGCCTTTGGGTTCATGCAATTTGTACACCTATCCTCTTCAGAAAACCATTACCAACTATATCAAGCACATTCCAAAGGCTATAAATTGATACCAAGAGGTGGAGAGGAAAGATCCATCATTGTGTACGCTTATGCTGGAGAAATCACAAGGGTTGATCTCTAATTCTTTATGACCTTCAAATCTGGATAAACTCTTAGTTATACCATATAATATAAATAAACTTACAAAGGATATAAATTGATACTAAGAGGTGATAGGAAATATCCATCATTTGAGGTACACTTATGCTAGAGAAATCACAAGGGTTAATCTCTGATTCTTTATGACCTTCAGATCTGCAGAAACTCTTAGTTCTACCATATAATCTTTATGACATTCAGATCTATAGAAACTCTTAGTTATACCATATAATATCAATAACCTTCCAAAGGATATAAATCGATACCAAGAGGTGGAGAGGAAAGATCCATCATTTGAGGTACACTTATGCTAGAGAAATCACTAGGGTTAATCTCCGATTCTTTATGACATTCATATCTGCAAAAACTCTTAGTTATACCATATAACTTCTACTTGAGTATTTTATATCTAAACACTCAAGTATAAGTTATATGGTAGACCTAAGAGTTCTACAGATATGAAGGTCATAAAGAATCAAAGATTAGCCCTTGTGATTTCTCCAGCATAAGAGTACATAAATGATTGTTATTTACTCTCCACCTCTTAGACTCAATTTATTTCCTAATTTGGAAGGTGCTTGATACACTTGGTAATGGGTTTTCAAGGAGGGTAGGTGTAGATATCACATGAACCCAACTAAATATTGCAAGAATTTTGGTGAATTTTATCTTTTTGCAAGATTTCTAAGGGAGATGCTCCTTTTGCACTAGCAAGGTGCATCTAAGATGCTCCTTTACTTGAATGAAATTGCATCTCTATGGAAAACATCTCAATGAATCATATTTTGGGTAGGAAATCACTATAACTAAGTGATATATAGGCCATATGAGCATTAATGGCTCAGTAGTGTTAAAATATGCTATAAAACCTAGTTCTTATATTGCAGGGGTTTTCCAAGTAACAGCTTCTATTTATACCTAAATTGTTTTATTTTTTTTAATGGCATGAATAAATTATGATAAACTGGACACATAGTAAATTAAATAAACATTACATCTTGAAATCGAGTTCTCTGGCATTTTCAATTTATGTAAGTCAATGTTCTTTGAGGAGGCTTGATATTTTTCTTCTTGGAAACTCTTGTCCATTTTTTTGTTTTTCATAGAATGACGTGTTGGTTCTTGTAATTCCTCATCTTCCAATTATGCCAATATTTCTTCTTCCTATTCCTAGAGAGCGTGCTTGGTGTCCAAATGTTGTGTGTCCTCTTCTCTTGATTTTCTACATCAACCTAGCTTCCTCTTCAATTTTTGAAGAAGGATGGGGAGGCAAAGACACCATGACACCAAAACTAGTGACTATAGTCAACAAATTTATTAAAAGTGTCATTCACAAATATAGAAAACCATTTTAAAATTTTTCATTTCGTATAAAAAACCAAAACAAATTTATGTTAATTATCTTAAAAAAAACCAAAACACATTTATATTAATTACCTTTTTAATCTAAAATATTATTGATTCATAACGTTCTCTTTTTTCAACTAAACCTTTGTAGTCCTTACTTTATTTAAATAAAAAAATAGCAACAGTTCGTACCCTACTCTTCTTTGTTTGAAAAAAAACATTAATCTATACCCTACTCTTTTTGAAGAAGAGAAATGTGAATACCTAACTATATTGTCTTTTCAGAAACCAACATCTTGGATAATTGATGTCAATTTTATTGTATTGGATGCCTTGTGTTTTTTTTGTAAGCTAGTACCCATGGAGTTTCGAACTGGTGACCTATCACATGGAGTGCCTTAATAGTACACGCATTCACCATCTATTCTATGCCCCCTAGGTGTATTGGATTCCTTGTTATGAGACGAAACAAGAAGTATAAAATCACGGAAATTATTAACAATAACCATTTATATTAATAAAACTATAATTAATATTAACTTAATCGATCTATATGATATTCCAAATATATATCCATGTGTTAACACCCAAAAAGTGTTCACTACCTCATCTACCCCATTACATGGCTCATTTGTCCATTTTCCTACCATATTTCCCTTAAAAACCCTAAAAATCCCACTAAAAAGCCTCCAAAAGGCCACAAAACCATCAAAAAAGCCTCAAAAAGGCTAAAAAACCCCTTTTTCCTCCAAAAATATCCAAAATTCCTCTAAAATAGCAAAATCCCTCTAAAAAGGGAATAAAAAATAAAAAATAATGAGGAAAAGGAGGAAAAAACCCTATACAGCTGCCCTAAACCATATGGTTCCCAAAACCATGGGCCAACACTCCACCACCAAAAAACTATAAATAGGTGATGGAGACCCCTTATTCCATATCCACAGTCATAAGCACCCTTACTCTGCCAAAATCTCTCTTGAAACCCTAGCTCACCCTTGAGCTACTTTCACCTTAAGAGCCCCTTTTGGCCCATTCCCACCATTGGAGAAAGAGAAGGAGCAAGTTGGAGCTTGGAGCAACCCTTTTGGAGAATTGCAAGAGCTTCACCAACCTCCACATTGGAGGTAAAATTAATACAAAAGCCATTCTTTACATCTTATTTTTTCTGTTTCATGCACATGTTTAGAGTAATTTATATTTCTGTTTTAGCATTTTAATTTACATTTACTGAACTGCTACTAAGGAGTCCCTTCTCCTTAGTAGGTGCTCATTTGCACAAGCTAGGGGTAAAACCTTAGCTATAGTTTTGGCGACTCCCCTTGGTTTGAATTTCTGGTTTTAGTTTAAATTTTTTTAGTTTTCTGCAATAATTTTTCGTTTTTTCCTTTTGGCTGTCCCTTTCGGCTGCCGTAAACCGCATCTTTTCCCTCTGCAGTCGTGTCCCGACCGTGTCTTTCAGGCCTTTACCTGTGACCCGAATGCGGCTCTCAGACTGTTTTCGGCGCCCTGCCGGCGGATTCAAGTCTGTTACCTGCGATCCGACCGCGGCTAATCAGCCTGTTTGCTGCGATCTGACTGCGCCTATCGGCCATTTTTCCCGCGTCCTGACTGTGACTTTCAGCCCCTTTGCTACGTCCCGACTGCGCCTGTCAGCCCTTTTCCCGCGACCCGATTGCGTTGTTTTACCTATTACCTGCGTCCCGACTGTGCCTGTCGACCAAAAACCCGCATCTTGTCCGCGCCTGTTTCTCGCAAACCCGCGGTCCGACTGCTTAGTTTTGCCACAGACCCGCGGTCTGATTTCTGCATTTTTTCCAGTTTTGAACCCAACCCCCTTTGCTGCAATATTTTCTGCATCTGCACAGCCATCTGTCCTACCTGCAGCCATCCTTCCCTACAGCCTTTTCTGCAACATAATTTCTGTACCCTTTACAGAATCTTTTTAAAATTTTAGTATTTTAATTTAGAAAATTTTGCATGTTAAATTTTAGTATTGTTAATTAGAAAGTTGCCCCCCTTGTGGCACTTTTATTTTGGGTTCATCACCTCATGAGCACACACTCTGTCACCTAATTCAAGTGAGCCTTAAAAACTACTTAAATCAACCAATATTCTAACCCCACTTGGGGAACACAAAAGAATCTTTGTAGTTAGGTAGGATCGGGGGGATAGGCTTCCAATAACATCCCTCGGTTACTTACACTTGAGACATAGCTGTTGTCCAATTAGGGAACCAAAATCCCCTAGTACTTTTTGGCACGGTCACAACCAGTTTACCAGAGGGCCTCTCCCCTAGGAGGGTTGAAGTCGCGAGGAAGGTTCCGGAGGCCTGAGTGGAATACCGCACTCCATTCAGTCACCGAAGGGCTACCTTTCGCAGTTCTCGGGATATCCCTGTATAGGGGTATTGCGGTAAAATGACCAAACGGCAGATTCACCTTTCTGGACGTGTCATGAACGGGGTATCTTAGTTTCCATTCTTCTAGGATTGACTACCCGGTGTCCCTCCCGGTAGGGGGACATCTTAGCCACTTGGATTTCCTATTCATATTGTCTGACTTGGATTTCATCACCTTGCAGAGGATATGTCTAGTTGAGTCAGAATACTTTTTAGTTAGGTGTTTGCATGCTCCCTTACCTCCCTTTGGTCTAGTGAGTCCACCATTTTTTATTTTTAGGAAACCTGCTGCTTGTTAGTATTCTGACCATTTTGTTGGTACTCCACTTATTGTAGCACAACTGTTACAGTAGGTGTTTTGAGTTGGTTGTTGGCCCGAGTGCCTTGTTTTTGAGCTCTCCTTCTGCACACTCGGTTGCATTAGGATTTTTGAGTTGTTTTTTTTTTCACTCACCACAATCCCCAACGATTTGACACCATCTGTCACCATTGAGTCCCCGAGACATTCTCGGCGCCTCAGGGGCGAGCCCCCATAGCACGGTTCACTTGACACCACCCATCATAGACTTTGATCATCATCACTTGATACCACTTATCACAGATCTAGAGCCTTGTCACTTGACTCCACTCGTCAACGGCATAGGACTCCGTCACCAGATATTGACGCCCCTTACTTTACCTCTGATTCTGAAGAAGAGTTTGAGAACCCCATTTACACTGCCCCTACTAGCCCCATGGCTGGCACGACTTCCACTCCTTTCATTGTAGGGACCATTGGTGGCACGTCCACCACTACACCAGTTACCACACCTGCTCTGGGAATTCCCTCGATGGGGGCCACGTCCACCATCCCGGTCACCATCCCCATTCTAGTAGCTGGTATACCTATCACCACTCCACCAGTGACTCACGCTACCCTTGGTGGTGTAGTACCATCCTATACCACCTTTGTTCCCCCCCTTGGGGGCAACATCCCGAACCCTGCCCCTCCACTTGGGGGCATTGGCCCCAATTTGGTCCAACCCACTACTATGTCACATCCTTCTTCCAGTTTTCCATTCATGGCTAGCCTCAACCTACCCGACCTAGCCAGATTGACGAACGACCCTATTCGACACGACCCTGCGTGGCCTCACATGCCCACCAAGCTCCCCTTTGACATCCCTAAGTTCGAGGGAAAGGCAGGTGACGAACCACAAAACCATATCATGTCCTTCCATCTATGGTGTTCCTCCAAATCCATAGTGGATGACTCTATTCACCTCCGTCTGTTACAGCGCACCTTCACTGGCTCTGCAGCTAAGTGGTATATCGAGAAACCCCACGGGACCCATGCCACTTTTGCTTCCCTTGCCTCAACCTTCCTGCAGTTCTTCCAGTTATCTGTCCGCTATGACGGGGGCGTTGAGATCCTCCTATCTTGCAAACAAAACACGACTACCCACATCACGGACCACATTCATGAGTGGCGTCGACGCCGTAGCTTATGCAAGATCAAATTAGACGACCGTATCTTCCTAGCTTGGTTCCTCAAGTCCCTTCTCCCTGTCATTGCTAAGGATGTGGCATCAGAAAGACCCCAGTCTGAAGAAGAGGCCATCCTTAAGGCCCAACAATTCGACCTCATTTACGCCCAGTCGGGTTATCTCTATACCATTATACCTGACGCCCCTCGTGGTGAGTCCTCCCAGCACGATGTGCCGGGGGCATCCCATGCTGCAGACGGCATCATCGGCCGTGTTTCTTCGCATCCCTAATCCTTTTCCATAACACGTCCTACCCCTGGCCCCGACCTTTCGCAGGCCTCCTCACAGTCTGGGGCCACCAACTCGTATGCTCCTATGACACATCACCATCATTCCCATGGACCCACCTGTCCACCTCAGTGCTTCGGTCATGCGGCCCCCTCTTACCCCCCCCCGGTCGCACCTCAGCCCTATTACCAGCAGCAGGTTGCACCAGCTCCTGCGCCTTCTCAGGCCCAACCCGCTTATTACCACCAGCAGGCTGCACCAACTCCTGCGCCTTCCCAGGCCCAACCCGCTTATTACCCGCCACAGGCAGCCCCTGCGACAAATCCACAACCTGCTCCACAGACATATCAGCAACCCCCTCAAGGTGCCGCACCTATGCAGCCTCCACCTACATATCATCCACCGCAGCCTGCCCCCGCACCTGCACAACCCCAAAACCCACCTGCTGCCCAAGGGCAAGTGTACGCCCAACAAAATCAGCAGCAAAACCAGAACAACCAGCGCAACCAGGGCCAACAAAACCGCGGCAAGGGCCGTAGTCGTGGGAACAACCAACCTACAGACCAAGTTGGTCAACCGCCTAATCCCCCAGACAACAACAATGCGGCCCCCACTAACCAAAACCCTGATCGCCCACCCAAGCAGGATAAAAACCCCAATTTGCGAACAAACCATCCTTGTTCTATTTGCGGGGTCTATGGCCACTACACACATGCTTTCCCACACTTGGAGTGAGCTCGACAGCTTTGGGTTGATGATGCCCATCTCTAAGGGCATGCGGCTCCTTAAGCACCACCCAACCCCCTGCAACCTCAGCAGCCACCTTTGGTGCTGCAAAACCCATTACCAAACCAAGGCATAGTGAACACTCAGCCGTTGGCTCCCCCTCAAGCCAATGCGCCACCCCAACAACAAATCACTTACGCCGCTCCTGATCAACCCATGTTCGACTCAGGGACCCACCACTTGTTGATGATGTCATCCGCTGATGTCAACCTCCAGACCAACCGAAACCAATATGGCTCCACCTCTGAAGCCCCTCCCACTGATAAAACCACTAACGCTCACCCCACTGATCAGGCGTTACGTATACCTCCCCCTCCAATAGATGGCGCTTCCAAAGCACCTCGTTTCCCACTTCGCCGTATCAACAATAAACCCAATGCACGCGCTGCGTCAAACTACAACATTGTAGACGACTTAGCCCAATCTCCCGCAGCCATGTCTGCGTTAGAAGTCTTGAAGAACTGCCCTTCCCAGCGCAAGACTTTACTCTCAGCCATTGGGGCTATTGACCCAAATGATTCGAATTTGATGGCATTTGATTTGGACCAATCCGAACCACGCTTGCCTTCCACCTTAGCATTCCAAGTTTCTGTTTCCGTTCGGAATCTTGTCATCCATCGATGCATCATCGATGAAGGTGCCTCCACATGTGTTATTTCTACATTCGTATGGCAGAAGTTGGGATCCCCTACCCTTCAACAGTCCACCACTGCATTACGCGCCTACGACGGTCGTTCGGCTCAGCCCCAAGGTCTCCTAGCCAATGTCCCTGTCCAGTTAGGTGGTAAAACCGTCCTCATCGATATCGAGGTCATCAACGCCCAGCTTGATTACAACCTCTTACTCGGTCGCAGCTACATGTATGCTATGCGGGCGGTAGCTTCCTCTGTCTTTCGTACCATGATGTTCCCCCATGATGGACGCGTGGTCAAGATTGACCAACTCACCTACTAGGATCCTAGTTCCCCTGCTGCACCCAAAAATGTTCTCCCCATGGTTGAACAACCTGTTAGTGGTGCCGCTACCTCGTTTGTTTCCTCCTTGGGACCTGGCATTTACTCAGACCCACCGATGACATCCACATTCCAATCCATTCCTCCCCCGTCATCTACACCCGAAGTGTCTGACTTATGTACCTTGTCCCACGATAACCAAACACCTAAAAATCAACCACCCTTGTTTCCTAAACTACCATTGGTACCTAGCCACATTGGTGTTACACCTATCCATACAATCCCCTTCCTAGTCCCTCCCTCGGGAGTAGTAAGCGCCCCGGTCATGGCTACCCTTAGCTTCCCTGGGTTAACCTTGGGATTACCCGTCTGGTATCTTTCACCTCCCGTTCCCCCGCCGACACCAAGCGTCGTCCTACAACCAGTGCAACCCATGGCTACTACCACTCAGCCACCCCCCGGTGTCGCTACCCCTTCATCCTCCATGAATCCCCCTCCTCCTCCCAAATCCACTGGGTGCAGAGGCCCTCAACCTTACACTGTTGTACCACCTCCCAAGACAGTAAAAAACCCCCCCGTGTTTCGTGCTCCTCCCATATGCTCGTTGTGCGATGAGTTAGGCCATGCGACTCATCAATGTCCACAGTTACCTGCATTACAGGAACACATGCAGATGCTTGAGGATGACCCCAATATCCCGGTTGTCAAACTAGATCCAACCCCTAAGCCTCACGACAAATCCCTGCGCACTAACCACCCCTGTGCCATATGCGGTGTTTACAGGCATTACTCACATCACTGTCCCGATCTCCCCGATTACAGAGCAGCTCTCTATGAGATGAACAATCTGGATCTTGAGACGGCACCACTCACCATTGAAGAGATTCACCCCCCGACCCCACCCTCATCCAGGGAGATCAACACCATTTACATGATCTCTTCAACCACCATTCCCTCGTCAACCGATTTGACGGCCCACACTTTCCGTACTGATGAGGAGATTCTTGAGGAACTCACTGCCCCGGAGTATCCCTGGGATGACATGCACCATCGTTCGTATTTCCTCCCAGAAGCATCTTCCTCTAGCACCGCTACCCAATTTGCGGTTGAATCCAAAGATTTCCTTCCTACCAAGGTCGACTGGCTTAAGGATCCTATTCCTGCTCCAGATGCCTTTGAGGAAGGTAACATGGCCAATATTTCACCCGTCATCCAAATTGATATCACTGCCCCAGGAGGTACTCCTGAACTCATAACTTTAGGAGCATCCTGCAGTGAGCATGAGATTGAGGAGTACAAAAAACTCTTTCAGGAATTCCGTGATGTCTTTGCCTGGTCCTATACCGAAATTCCTTGTCTTGACCCTGCTACCATAGAGCACCACCTTGACACCTCTGAGTCAAGGGGCATAATAGGTTACCTTGACCATGGGATAGGGGGCATGATCAATCATTTTGAACCTTCCCCATCACATCTATCTCAGCACGTCAGTGAACCCATTGTTCAAACCCACACATATGTGATCCACAATCAGGGATGATTTTAAGAACCCCCCCCAAATTTATATGGTAAAAAAATTGGCGAATCTCCCCGATATATAGGAAAATTTGAAAGCGATTTTATCAATAATATAATATGTATATATAATTTTTTGGCGAATCTTTCATTTTATTATATGATATTGTAAAATCTTGGCGAATCTTTCACTAAATTATAAGATATTGTAAAATCTTGGTGAATATTTTACTGAATTATAAAATATTGTGAAAAGTTGACGAATATTTCACTAAATTATAAAATATTGTAAAAATTTGGCGAATATTTCACTGAATTATAAAATATTGTAAAAATTTGGCGAATCTTTCATTGATCTATAAAACACATTGAATGACACTCTGCTTGTTAATTATGAGTTCAAGGCTTCTTCAAATGTTGAGTTCAATTGCTCTATTTCAAGTTTTGGTCTCAATACCAAATGGTGGTGGCCTTAATGAAGCCTTGATATCCAAGCAAAGCCGAGTAGATCTTGGAGACATGTATTCTAAATGTGGGTGTTTGGAGGATGCACATAAAGTGTTTGGCCAAGTGCCAAAGCGAAATACAGCCTCATTGAATGCAATGCTTTCAAGATGTGCTCAACATGGACATGGCAGGGAGGAACATTATCAGAGGGGTTCTTCGGGTGGAGATTGTCATTCATAGCTCTGATGACGTTAGCATTGCATCTTCTTCTTACTTACAATTTTTTCCTCTACTACTTGAGTTTCTAGAATCTATTTGTAGTCCTCCCTGCAATTATTAGAGATTTCTTCTTTTTCTTCTTTAATAGTCTTGGGAGATGACTTTTTTGAATTGCTTAAATCAACAAAGGAATTGCACCCACAGACTATCCTTCAATAGATTGTGTGGCTACCCTAGACTGTTTTTGATACTTCAAGGCAAGTTTGTACATAGGTTTTAAGCTAGGCATGTTCCTTAAGTATTTTTCTTGGCACATACTTTGAATAACATTATAGTGATTTTGTTGGCATCCTGTAGTGTCGACTATTGGGGGCTATCTTTTTGTTGTGTCATACTTTTGGACAATGTAACTTTTTTCCATCTAAATTCCTCAACACTAGTACCATATCTAAATGTTATACCATTTGTTGATACCATATCTAAATGTGTCTAGTAGTTGATTTTGATTGTAGATGTTGTATTGTTTGTTGATATTGGTGTGTAGATGTTATTATAACCCATGTTAGAGCTTTTATTACAAATTGTTTTTTTCTATTGATTAGAGTTTCCATGACATGTGGGGACTTGGACCTTGACAAACCGATAAACTAATAGAATCAGACATTATGCATCATTTTGGCCTTCACTAGCCAATTATGCCCATGGAGGCTAGGAAAATTTTGAGCCAATTGGACTAGAGGAATGTTGGTCTTGTGCCAATAGGTCTCCTATGATCAATGCATAGGAACCTAGTGCATAGACCATTTTTCTCTTCGCTTAGCTATGTAGAGCTCATTTATTTTTCTGAATAACGATAAGTATTTACAAAGAAAATATACAATTAGCATAAACAAATCGAAAAAGTGAAGACAATTAATTCATGCAAATAAAAGGTAATAAAAACTTATTTTCTCGAACCCTAAATCAATGGAAATCAACTAAATCTAATATTTATTCAAGCTACAACAAAGGGCTAAATCAAGCATCAAATGAGAACTAGAAGCATTCAAGGGTCTAACACAATAATTAACCAAAATACATGCAAACTCCACAAATCGACAAAATGTTTCAAATAAAAGCAATAAACAAACCATAAAAATTTGCACAAAAATATTTGAGATAAACACCAACATGGTTTCATGTACTTGAATGAGCTCATTCTTGCTTAGCGAAAGTGTAGTCAAATTAGTTATTTATCCTTCAATGTCAGGACACTATCTATGTGAAGAGATAGCTCCTAGGCCTAGCTTTGTCAAATTCCAGTGTCATTTCCTATCACATAAAAAAAGAGACAATGTAAAAGATAAATATAAAAACATCAATCTTAAAATAAACTGCATCAAGGAAATGTATGTCATATCATCAATGTTATAACAAAAAAGTACAATGTAGAATCTATTTTTAATTAAAATGCTAGCTCAAATTTACATATAAATGATCACCCGCAAGGGTCCATGGAACACCTATACCAAAATAAGACTCAAGAGTCTCTCATGTGTATTGGATCATATACAATCTTAGGTAAAATCCATTTCCCAATTCACATTCTGGGACTGGTCCTCATTTTCGGCACTCTGAACATGACCTTCTTCGAATGAGCCGTCATTATGATCCTCAACAACATTATGTTCCATATCAAATTCATTAGATAAATTTGCTAGATTGTTTTCTCCCCTTCTTTCACAATTTGATCGCCAGAGAGCTACTGCTCTTTCATATGGAAAATTGTCAACCTCATACTTTGTTACATATAATCTTAAGCATGTATCCACATTTTTATCAAGCTTATTCCTCAACTTTGACTTCAAAAATGTTAATGCACTAAACATTCTCTCATCCTCCACTGATCCCAAAATCATGGTTTGACATAAATCTACTAATTTGAAATACTCTGACATATTTTGCAGTAGAAATTCACTACCACTGAGTGTAGTCCACAATTTTGTAATTGCACCATATTCTAGAGCATTATCCAACTTAGAAAATTGCTCCCACATTGTATCAGCAAAGCATTGGGCTTGATCTTTCAATTTTTTTTCCCATCTAAAATACCTTGAATATGTTCTCCTTGTATCTCGGTCTCTCGACAAAAATGGCTCTGCAAAATCTTGATTTTAGCTATAAAGTCAACCTTTATAGTTTTTGAACATTGAAGATCGTTCCAATATTGAGGGTATACCACAGACATGGCCTCCAACAATTCATCTCGAGGAAATCGTTCTCTTATCTCTGATGATAGTGATTTTGCAATTTCTATCAAGCTGTGCCTCACTGAAATCACAACATTGTCAAATTGTTCTCTTGACACAGGGCACTCTTTGGTGGTTCTTCCTATTTTGTCATTATAATAAAATGGAACCATATACCCACGCACTGCCATACATAGAAACCCTTTTTCATCAAACTTCAATAAATTTTCATCATTTTCAATATTGATTATCTTAGCCCAATTTGTAAATGCTAGACCTGTAAAAGAATCTGCCATCATATACAAATTATCTAATGCAAGGCATGCTAGTTTTCTAGCATTTGTGTATTCAGCAATATACATCGTGCGACTCTGATACATCTTCATGAGGCTATTCATTTCATGAAGCAGAGGAAGAACTCCAGCCAATGTTAAATATGTCTCTATATCAGTTAATAGAAAGAGAAGAGTCTGAGATTTTTCTACACTTAGGCGATGTTCATACATCACCCCTACCAAGGATGCATATTCATCGAATAGTCTTTGAGCTGGTCCCTTCAGTGAGATCCATCTTGTATCAACATCTTTTAATAGTTTGTTTCCATTTGTAACACCGTCGGCAAATTTTTTAAACTCTGAAAACCGTTTGGGACTCCGACAAAAGTATGCATGAACCTCACGTATAAGATATTCAACTTTTGAAACCAATGGAAAGTTGCTCACTATTTTAAATGCAAGATTCATTCTGTGAGCCATACAATGAATACCAATCATATACGGTGAAGCTGAGAGTTGTAGTCGAGCCCAAAGGCCATTCCTTTGTCCCTGCATTACTGATGCCCCATCTGCTCCAATGCATACCAACTTTTTTGCGATCATTGAATGATCCATACCACCAGTTTCCTTCAAAGTATTAATAACAAGTTCATAAATGTTTTCTGCTGTAGAACTTTTGCTCATTTTATGAATTCCAAGTAGATAGGAATTCCTGATATGGTAATTGACCGTATAAATGCTCATGCAAATCCATGCAGTATTATCAACAGCTGTAACTTCATCCAAGGACAGTGACAAAAATGTTGCATTCACAATTTTCTCTTTCATATCATCCTTTTCTACTTGAGCTAGATATTTTCCCCATTCCCAACCACTCGTTAAAGACCAATGAGAAGATGGAAAATTTGGCACTTGAATAAAAGATAGATATTTCATCATTTTTGGATAATCTGTCATAGGATGACCATTGGATAGGATGTGAAATACAATGCTTAATTGTATCGACTTCGATAACAAATTTTTTTCCATCATCTTTCCGAATTGAGAAGTGATGGTTCCTCCACTTTCATCTAGTTTTCTCTTATTTATTAAGTATTTATTGTATTCCTCTTCACATTGGAGATGTCGGCTATCAGATTTCCATCTAGCAGTAGATTTCTTCTCATCATTTCCAGTTTTCTTATCATACACCTTCCCAACATGCTTCTCTATTGTGTCCAGCTTCATTTGCAATTTCACTACCTTGCCAAGTTTCCAACTACATGAAATGCATTTAACTTCTCGTAAGGTCTCATTCTTATTTGTTGGAGGTATCGGTTCAATAAATGGGAATCTTGATACCCAATCAGATTGGAATTGTCTCCCGAAGTCCCATCGGCCTTTTTTCCTCTTCAGTGAATGGTCTATGTCACCTTGCAAGGAAAAATCTTCAACATTTGAGCTACCAATTTCTGATGAAAATGCATTTGCCTCACTTTGATCACTAGAGGAATGTATTCTACCATCCATTGTATGTTTTGCAGAGGCATCCTCCAAAGTGTTGACATCTCTCTCACCGATACCTTGCTCAAGAGAGCTTGAACCATGAATATGATGTGGATGATTGGATTGCTGTTTTTGAAAATATGACATTACATCCTTTTGTCTTAATGTTTTATTTTTCTCTCCATGATCCATGTTTGACATCTTGTTTCTTACTTAATGTTCCACAATTGATATTCCAAATCAATATAGAAACCAGAAGGAGGCCCGCATGAGAAAAATGATATAAAATTAGTACAACTGCAATTCCCTACGAGGAGGTTGGTCCTCCACAATTGCACCAAAAATATACTAAGTGATTAACCTAGGGGCCACTAGAACAACAGGGAACAAACAACACACCACAATAAAAAATTTCCCAAGGTTGTGGTGGTGGGGATCCGTTGAGTAATTTTGTGAATGGATTCCATTATGTTCCTTGGTGGCTCCTTGAGTAAAGATTGTTAGAAGGAGACTAACTCTCTCTATATATCCTCATGTTTAACTAGCTTATTGACTTGGCTACTAAGAAGAGAACTAATATGATTATGATGTTAATATTGGATCATTGATCGATGAAATAATTTGGAATTTTTTTCTCCTTTCAACCATCTAATTTGGGATATATGCTTCCAAAGGGTTTCCTCTTGTCTCTGTCAAATTTCTATTTGGGATTGGAGAGAGACATACAGTGAACAGCTTGGGTACTATTGATATCTAGTGAACAACTTTTCCTAATAAAATTCTATAAATTTGATGCACATATTATGAATAAGGAAAAAGGGACATTACCTGTAGGCATACTACATTGATTCACGTTAGGGCCTACAAAGGTATTGAAACCAGTAGAAGCTGATGTGGACAGTGCAGTCATGGTGCTCATGACTAGCATGGTTGCAGAAGCACTTGGTCCTACAACAGGTGTGGAAATCCAAGTACTAGGTATCTGATATAACGGTTGAGAAGCAGGAGGTGGTGCAAAGTTGGCTGTACTGCTAGGTCCAACAGTAGGTGTAGGAATAGATGCCATCATTGTTGAACTTGGCATATGTAATGTACCAGTATTGAAACTGAAAGACGGAGTGGTTCCTCACCCCCTTAAGCCTCACTTTCCCAGGACTTCTAGCCACCTCAACCTACTGTAGATGCCATGTTGAAAACTAGACAGGCAAGGATTCAAACCCATGACGTATTCTTGGATGATGCGCTGCCTTATCATTTGATCTACATGACCCTTCATCATGGACACCCTCAACAGTTTGTTCTAAAGATGTGGATTTCTACCTCCAGGCTCCAACACCCCCCTTAAGTGCACAATTTGGCTTGGGCTTTCCAGCCATATAAGCCTACTTGGGTATGTTGCCACTTTGAAAACTGGGCAAGTTATGAATCAAACTCAAGTACTACCCTTGTCGACAAACTATTGTATCATTGAGCTACATACCCCTTCATGACGAGCAGCTTTAACAATTTGATCTAAGGGTGCAGATTGCCACCTCCAACACCGCTCTGAACCCTCCCCTCTCCCACTAAGCTACACTTTGGCTTAGGCTTTCTAGCCACCTCGACCTACTTGGCTTTGATACCATGTTGAAAACTGGATAGGCTAGGAGTCAATCCCATGACCTACCCTCGACTGACCATTGAGCTACATGCCCCTTCATGGTGGGCACCATTACTGGTTCGAAACACAAGATGCTCTACTTGACACATCCCTCTAGATAGTCCAAATGGTATGAGTCAACTGGGGGATTCCACCCGTTGTTGGATTGGATATGAGTGTTTTCTAACAGGAAATATTTTACACCATCTGTGGGAAATGACAGCTCATTCATGCCCCTTCATGTGAATACTTTGTTGTCGCTGAATACGGGGTGTCGCTGATCTGTGGTACCTAGTAGTGGTTCCTCAAGAACCTCTATTTCAAGGTTTTCTGTTGCAAGAATTTCTTCAGGAAATTCTGTTTCAGGAGTAGTTTCTGAAGAAATACCGGGGTTTACCCGCTATCGTCTAGCTGGCTGTAAAGGTTCTAAGTGGTGGAAGGTTTTGAAACCTCCTCGATCTAAGAAGCTCTTGATTCTCCATGATTATAAATATAAAATAACAGACTAGAACCTGGTGGCCACTACAACTAGGGGGCAAATAGCACGCCAACTAAAAAGTCCTAAGTATACAAACCAGGCAAACAAAGATGCCTTCCGGAGAAGAGTCTGGGATGATGAGGGCCCAGAACAGATCAACGAAGGAAGAAAGACAGTTACCCGGGGTCCACAATACAATGACTAAGGGTGCAAGCGCTAGAATCACCCAACCGCCCTCCCAAAGACCTGCAAGGGATTTCCTCCCACGTCTGTCTTAGGTACAACATATATACCCTCTGCTGTCACCTGTGTATGAACCTAGAGTCAGATACTAAGGATACCACAACACCGAAAACTCCTGGGGGAACAGTCACCGGTCGAATCAGAAAGCGTGGGCAGGGTAGCTAATCCCGAAACTCGAAAGAGTCCCCAATACGCAATCCAATCCTGGCGTATGCTCGAACAGAAAGTAGGAGGAGTATTCCCAACAATCTGATCTCGCAATGACCTACTGCATAGATCCCAGGCAAGTTTTGAGTGAAATGGGTTTACCTGTGATAGTCTCACTACGATTTTTGCGTAATGTGTGATCTTGAGTGGTTTAAGGTGATTTAAACTCAAGATCCTAACCAAAACTAGTTGGTGTAGTGTACCCAAAAAAAGAAAAATGTTTCTATTTCATTTTATTAAAAAGTTTTTAGGGATGTTATTACTCAAAAAGGGTAGTGCTTTTGTGTGGTGTGGTTGCAACAAGGAAACAAAAGTGCCATAAAATCAAAACTTTCTACAACAAAGCTCTTTTTCATTTTTTCAATCATTTCTTTCCAAAACTGAAAATCTGAGTAAATCTACTTAAAAAAAAAAAATTGTTTTCTTTTTTGGAATTGTACGAAATATCCTATGGTATCTTGTAACAAGAAAAATAGCTGAACTAAATGCTAGGAATGAAATTATTCTAATATGCATTTACTGGAAAGAATAAAAGAACAATCAACTAAATTATGATTCTAAGCAAAGAAGCATCAGAAGCATTGAGGAAACTGCTCCCCGAGTACGCAAAAGGCGATCTAGCATCTTTATGTTCGTGGCCTGATCAAATGCTATTCCGATCTAGGATGACACCATGATGGGAGAAGCTTGGTCTCAAAGATGTAACATACTGGAGATAGATGCAATGTTAATGAGGCTATCCTACGAAAGCAAGAAGCCAAACAAAATGATGCTACACCATAGGTTTAGTGATTGAATTCTTAGTAACTTTCCTGACCATAGAATGACTAGCAATCCCAGTGAATAAATTTCTTATAGCATTCCACATATTTTAAAACTGAAATGGAATAGCATAGTGAATGCTAAATGCGAATTCAAATCCATGAGAAAATTCCAAACTATAAGATGATTTTTCAAAAAGAGGAGCTGAGTTTAAGTTTTATCAGGTAATCATTTATGGTACTTTTAAGTTTTAATTGCTGTGCTATCTGTTGTATCCATTCGAGGAATGAATTTGGACATTCATAAGTATAATTGTGAACTTACTATTTGCAGAGCAATCAGAGGAAGCGTGAGTGATTACTGTGCTCGAAACGCTATGTGCCCTGTTGTAGTGGTCAACGAAAAGGTCTCTGAAAAGATAGAGATGAGCCATCTTTGATTCCATGTTGTGGTGGTCAATCTTTGAATCCTTGCTTCTTGCCAGTTGAGATGACTGTTGAACATTTGCATCTTCCCTTACACTCTGATTCTTGATATGCTTGACTAAATTTTTCTGATGTGTTTGAGGGTATACCATTTCAAGTGTAGAGCAATCTCCTTTTATATATTTTTCTTTGTTTGGATTAAGTTATCATGCTCACAAAAATTAAGTGAAGCCCAGGAACAGATAAGAGATACCTCATACCAATAAGAGGGCTAGATACAGGGCAACTAAAAGAACTGTTCACACCTATTTACAAAACCTTAACTTCTGTGGAACCTTATCTTGGTGAAAGCACACTCTACATATATAAATCGATCTGGATTAAATTCTTCCCCATTACAGTATTGATTCATGTTAACTACATGTTTGTTCTACCTGGCACGTTATTGATAGCCACTAATATTTTCCATGAAGAGGCTAGGACGTGTAGACAATTATGGCAGAGATTCATGTTATGAAAAATATTATATTACTCAGTATGAGTTGAAGCATACAAGATAATGGATGACACCATGATGGGAGAATCTTGGTCTCAAAGATGTAACATACTGGAGATAGATGCAATGTCAATGAGGCTATCCTACGAAAGCAAGAAGCCAAACAAAATGCTGATACACCATCCGGGCTTCCCCTTGTAATTTCGCATGGGGCATATGGATTACCAGAAATAAGTTCATATTTCAAGATTGCAGGATTCTGAAGGAGACTGTAGTGGCACAAGCTGTGGCTGTTATCCAACACTACAAGACACCTGTCAAAGAGATTAGAACTCGACCTGTGAGTGAGGAAATGATCGATAAAACCATGCCGTGGGCATATTTTGATGGTGCTTCTCTTGACCATCGATCGGAGTGTGGTGGGGGTGGAGTCCTTTTCAAAATCGAGTCTCATTTCTTTCATATCATGGATGGTTTGGGGAGGGGATCTAACAACTATGCTGAACTTATGTCTCTTGGGCTGCTGCTGTTATTTGCACTTGAACAAGGATGTCTATCTCTTCAGATATTTGGCGACTCCAGGATAGTTATTGACTGGGCAAAGGAGATTACTCATTGTCATGTGATGGTACTCATACCTATACTGGAGGAGGTAATACGGTTTAAAACAGTCATTTAATCATATTACATTTACAATTGTCTATAGGGAGAGGAATGGGATGGCCGATCAGATTTCCAAAGAAGCAACGCAGCAACATTTAGCACTTGGCACTTGGAGGATTACTATTCACTCTATTGGGGGCACCTACAGTTATTACCACAGACCATTTCATGAAGCTATAGAGGCACGAAATTGAGCAATAGCTCAGATTTCGATGACCAGGGATGGACGCCTATTTTAATTTCTGTAACAGTTTTTGTTTAGTTGTATGGATATATGCCGGCTGTAGATAGCAGCTATGTGATGGTCTGATACAGTAGTCTATCTGTAATCGGATAAATGCGGGCTGTATGAACAGCCGGACTCATTGTTTTGAAGTAGTATGGAACTTTGGACTTGATATTAATATGGGATAGTAAATATGTGTCAATGTAGGGATCACAGTGATCTTAATACATGTGCAGAATGTAATTTTGTTCATCTTTTTGAAATAAAATTACGACTTTTTCCAAGGAAAAAAAGGTCACAGCAACTATTAGGTCACAACAACTATTTGTGTAGAGTTAAGCCATACTCATGAAAGTTTTCATTTAAACAGAAAGATAACAATGTTCTCATTTTATGGTAGCCTTAATCCAATCCTGGGAACTTATCAAAGTAAATATTCAAATCCCCTAGGAAAACATAGGGACTTTTTAATTTATTATGTCCTTGATAGTGGTATGATCCGTCTGTTTCCTAATTTGCTATATCTATGAAACTTAACTGGAATTGCTACATATCTTAACTGGAAGTGGCTCTTGCAACATCTGATAGCTGTTTTGAAAACTTTACACATGATTTGAAAGAAAATATATTTCGACCTTTATCTACTGCTAATGCAAGCTATGTTGACTTAAGTTCACATGTGTCAAACCTTGCTGTAAGGGATATTGTTCCAGAGTCTCCCACTACCTTGCTGTAGGGGCATCTACATCAGGTGGGAGCCCATGTTGCCATGCATTCTCCCATAATAGAGCATATTTCCCCTCTCTTATCTCCTAGAATCAATGATTCTGCACAAGAGCTCTGTTCTGCCAAGCAACATTCTAGATGAGGGACCACTTCCATTCACTAGTGATTTAAATTAGGTCTCTCTCCTCTATGTTCTAAGCATATTCGTGTCTCCATAACTTACTCCAAATTGTTTCTTCATTAGTAATCCAACACCACCAAGTCTTGACACTAAGCGTCAAGTTTTCGATTTCAAGATCCCAAAGCCCCATCCACAGAACAGAGTAGGTGGTCTCAAGATTTTCAGAGACTGTTTCTATTTTAAGTTTGAATCTGGGTTTCATTGCATTCACCTTTTATATCTTTTACATCTCTTTTGTTCTGTTACAACATGAATCAAATGTGAAACCTATGTAGCTCAAACATGAATGCTGTCTTGATCTGCAGATTTATCAATAAAGTACATGGTGCATATCCTGGTTTGAATGTGAAGAAGCAGCTACATTAACTTCTCTGTAATGCATATGGACTCTCACTAGTTTGTGAACATGTTGAGTATTTTCTGGTCACTGGATGCATGACAAAAAGGCAAGCAAATCTTGCAAAGCATCAACTAAGAAGTCTTTATTCTAATGTGAGTTTGCATATTTCTCTTTAGTTTCAATATTTCTTTGTTTCTCTATATCTTGAATAGTTTTGTTTGCAGTAGAATCTCATTATACTTTATTTTAAGAAGACTGAATTTCAGTTTTCTCACCTGATTCTTAAATACATGAATTTTGTTTAGCCCCAAAGCATGACGGTTGCTTATTAAATGTCTATCTTTCATAATCTGTTGATGGTATGAGAAAAGAAGCATCTCTGCCTTTTGATGTGTTTTTTTGCCTCATAATTCTTCAGAGACCAATATTATAATGTCTACGCACTACCTGATAATTTTCTTTTTTCAATGACGGACTCAGATGCACCCAAATGCTATTGCATTGGTTGATTCCTTTGATCATACAGATCATTATTTGGGTTCAGTATGGGTCGCTATGATGGTGATGTATATACACATCTTTACATGGAAGCCTTGAAGGATCCTTTCAACAATTCTGCTGTGACTGAGGGATACAAAGGGTACATAGAACCTATCATTAAACAACGACTACAATCATCAAAGTTGTAAATCCTACTAGTATGAACTGATATCAACAATAATATTACATTTTTCCCAGGTTCATGGTCTAGAATGACATCTCATAACTGAATCGATGCTACAGTGCATGCATTAACATATTCCCTACCTATTATTTGATTGGACTGAACCAGTTTGATCCACTCTGTTAAATAACCTTTCTAGTGCTGTTACTTTGATGAATGGAAATAATTCACTAGAGGCAAGTTCTAAGAAGCCAGTTTGCCCTCTTTTAAGGATAGGTAATTCAGAACATGTTGAATGTGTGACTCCTAATCGTTCAAAGGAGAAAGTTTCTTCTGGGACGACTCCTGAACAGAGAAAGGTCTGCAGTCCTCCTAATGTTCTTATGAATGTGATTGATTCTCTTGAACTGTCAACACAACTCCTAGAGGTCAGAGGAATGTTACTTCTTATGATGCAAGAGCAGATGTTCAAACGCCCCCATTCAGTGATAAATTGTTTGAAATTCCTAAAGAAGTGGTTCTTGCAACATCTGATAGCTGTTTTGAAAACTTTACACATGATTTGAAAGAAAATATATTTCGACCTTTATCTACTGCTAATGCAAGCTATGTTGACTTAAGTTCACATGTGTCAAACCTTGCTGTAAGGGATATTGTTCCAGAGTCTCCCACTACCTTGCTGTAGGGGCATCTACATCAGGTGGGAGCTCATGTTGCCATGCATTCTCCCATAATAGAGCATATTTCCCCTCTCTTATCTCCTAGAAGCAATGATTCTGCACAAGAGCTCTGTTCTGCCAAGCAACATTCTAGATGAGGGACCACTTCCATTCACTAGTGATTTAAATTAGGTCTCTCTCCTCTATGTTCTAAGCATATTTGTGCCTCCATAACTTACTCCAAATTGTTTCTTCATTAGTAATCCAACACCACCAAGTCTTGACACTAAGCGTCAAGTTTTCGATTTCAAGATCCCAAAGCCCCATCCACAGAATAGAGTAGGTGGTCTCAATATTTTCAGAGACTGTTTCTATTTTAAGTTTGAATCTGGGTTTCATTGCATTCACCTTTTATATCTTTTACATCTCTTTTGTTCTGTTACAACATGAATCAAATGTGAAACCTATGTAGCTCAAACATGAATGCTGTCTTGATCTGCAGATTTATCAATAAAGTACATGGTGCATATCCTGGTTTGAATGTGAAGAAGCAGCTACATTAACTTCTCTGTAATACATATGGACTCTCACTAGTTTGTGAACATGTTGAGGATTTTCTGGTCACTGGGGACATGACAAAAAGGCAAGCAAATCTTGCAAAGCATCAACTAAGAAGTCTTTATTCTCATGTGAGTTTGCATATTTCTCTTTAGTTTCAATATTTCTTTGTTTCTCTATATCTTGAATAGTTTTGTTTGCAGTAGAATCTCATTATACTTTATTTTAAGAAGACTGAATTTCAGTTTTCTCACCTGATTCTTAAATACATGAATTTTGTTTAGTCCCAAAGCATGATGGTTGCTTATTAAATGTCTATCTTTCATAATCTGTTGATGGTATGAGAAAAGAAGCATCTCTGCCTTTTGATGTGTTTTTTTGCCTCATAATTCTTCAGAGACCAATATTATAATGTCTACGCACTACCTGATAATTTTCTTTTTTCAATGATGGACTCAGATGCGCCCAAATGCTATTGCATTGGTTGATTCCTTTGATCATACAGATCATTATTTGGGTTCAGTATGGGTCGTTATGATGGTGATGTATATACACATCTTTACATGGAAGCCTTGAAGGATCCTTTGAACAATTATGTTGTGACTGAGGGATACAAAGGGTACATAGAACCTATCATTAAACAACGACTACAATCATCAAAGCTGTAAATCCTACTAGTATGAACTGATATCAACAATAATATTACATTTTTCCCAGGTTCATGGTCTAGAATGACATCTCATAACTGAATCGATGCTACAGTGCATGCATTAACATATTCCCTACCTATTATTTGATTGGACTGAACCAGTTTGATCCACTCTGTTAAATAACCTTTCTAGTGCTGTTACTTTGATGAATGGAAATAATTCACTAGAGGCAAATTCTAAGAAGCTAATTTGCCCTCCCTTAAGGATATGTAATTCAGAACATGTTGAATGTGTGACTCCTAATCGTTCAAAGGAGAAAGTTTCTTCTTGGACGACTCCTGAACAGATAAAGGTCTGCAGTCCTCCTAATGGTCTTATGAATGTGATTGATTCTCTTGAACTGTGAGCACAACTCTTAGAGGTCAGAGGAATGTTACTTCTTATGATGCAAGAGCAGATGTTCAAACGCCCCCATTCAGTGATAAATTGTTTGAAATTCCTAAAGAAGTGGTTCTATATTAGCTTCATAAACTTAAACCTCAATGTAGTTTTTAAACATTTTTTTATTCTACAGAAGGGAGATGCTTTTCTTGAGAATATTTTTTTAATCTGGTAATGAAATGAACTATATTCAGGAATAACAGCTGATAGACCTGAGCCTTATAATTTGGTTTCTGAAGAACATCACATTCAGCTTTGCATTCCATGCACACAATCTGGAAAGGTGGTCAGTGATTCACGACAAACATTTCAAGAAGTCAATGCTTCTTATTGTTCTTGTGAAGTAGATGAATCATTAGCAAAGAACAAATCCTTATCTGATGAAGCCTCAAAGCACAAGTCCTCAGATGCAACTTTACAGGATAAAGAAGCATCACTAAATGTCTCAAGTTCTTGCAAAACCTCACTGCATCGTTGTCTTTACAATACATGATTTTTATCTATGAATCAATATGGTAGAGTTATAATTTTATCTCGCCCAAGTCTTCCTCTGTTAAATAACCTTTCTAGTGCTGTTACTTTGATGAATGGAAATAATTCACTAGAGGCAAGTTCTAAGAAGCCAGTTTGCCCTCCCTTAAGGATAGGTAATTCAGAACATGTTGAATGTGTGACTCCTAATCGTTCAAAGGAGAAAGTTTCTTCTGGGACGACTCCTGAACAGAGAAAGGTCTGCAGTCCTCCTAATGGTCTTATGAATGTGATTGATTCTCTTGAACTGTCAGCACAACTCCTAGAGGTAAGAGGAATGTTACTTCTTATGATGCAAGAGCAGATGTTCAAACGCCCCCATTCAGTGATAAATTGTTTGAAATTCCTAAAGAAGTGGTTCTATATTAGCTTCATAAACTTAAACCTCAGTGTAGTTTTTAAACATTTTTTTATTCTACAGAAGGGAGATGCTTTTCTTGAGAATATTTTGTTTAATATGGTAATGAAATGAACTATATTCAGGAATAACAGCTGATAGACCTGAGCCTTATAATTTGGTTTCTGAAGAACATCACATTCAGCTTTGCATTCCATCCACACAATCTGGAAAGGTGGTCAGTGATTCACAACAAACATTTCAAGAAGTCAATGCTTCTTATTGTTCTTGTGAAGTAGATGAATCATTAGCAAAGAACAAATCCTTATCTGATGAAGCCTCAAAGCACAAGTCCTCAGATGCAACTTTACAGGATAAAGAAGCATCACTAAATGTCTCAAGTTCTTGCAAAACCTCACTGCATCGTTGTCTTTACAATACAGGATTTTTATCTATGAATCAATATGGTAGAGTTATAATTTTATCTCGCCCAAGTCTTCCTCTGTTAAATAACCTTTCTAGTGCTGTTACTTTGATGAATGGAAATAATTCACTAGAGGCAAGTTCTAAGAAGCCAGTTTGCCCTCCCTTAAGGATAGGTAATTCAGAACATGTTGTATGACTCCTAATCGTTCAAAGGAGAAAGTTTCTTCTGGGACGACTCCTGAACAGAGAAAGGTCTGCAGTCCTCCTAATGATCTTATGAATGTGATTGATTCTCTTGAACTGTCAGCACAACTCCTAGAGGTCAGAGGAATGTTACTTCTTATGATGCAAGAGCAGATGTTCAAACGCCCCCATTCAGTGATAAATTGTTTGAAATTCCTAAAGAAGTGGTTCTTGCAACATCTGATAGCTGTTTTGAAAACTTTACACATGATTTGAAAGAAAATATATTTCGACCTTTATCTACTGCTAATGCAAGCTATGTTGACTTAAGTTCACATGTGTCAAACCTTGCTGTAAGGGATATTGTTCCAGAGTCTCCCACTACCTTGCTGTAGGGGCATCTACATCAGGTGGGAGCTCATGTTGCCATGCATTCTCCCATAATAGAGCATATTTCCCCTCTCTTATCTCCTAGAAGCAATGATTCTGCACAAGAGCTCTGTTCTGCCAAGCAACATTCTAGATGAGGGACCACTTCCATTCACTAGTGATTTAAATTAGGTCTCTCTCCTCTATGTTCTAAGCATATTTGTGCCTCCATAACTTACTCCAAATTGTTTCTTCATTAGTAATCCAACACCACCAAGTCTTGACACTAAGCGTCAAGTTTTCGATTTCAAGATCCCACAGCCCCATCCACAGAACAGAGTAGGTGGTCTCAAGATTTTCAGAGACTGTTTCCATTTTAAGTTTGAATCTGGGTTTCATTGCATTCACCTTTTATATCTTTTACATCTCTTTTGTTCTGTTACAACATGAATCAAATGTGAAACCTATGTAGCTCAAACATGAATGTTGTCTTGATCTGCAGATTTATCAATAAAGTACATGGTGCATATCCTGGTTTGAATGTGAAGAAGCAGCTACATTAACTTCTCTATAATACATATGGACTCTCACTAATTTGTGAACATGTTGAGGATTTTCTGGTCACTGGATACATGACAAAAAGGCAAGCAAATCTTGCAAAGCATCAACTAAGAAGTCTTTATTCTCATGTGAGTTTGCATATTTCTCTTTAGTTTCAATATTTCTTTGTTTCTCTATATCTTGAATAGTTTTGTTTGCAGTAGAATCTCATTATACTTTATTTTAAGAAGACTGAATTTCAGTTTTCTCACCTGATTCTTAAATACATGAATTTTTTTTAGCCCCAAAGCATGACGGTTGCTTATTAAATGTCTATCTTTCATAATCTGTTGATGGTATGAGAAAATAAGCATCTCTGCCTTTTGATGTGTTTTTTTGCCTCATAATTCTTCAGAGACCAATATTATAATGTCTACGCACTACCTGATAATTTTCTTTTTTCAATGATGGACTCAGATGCGCCCAAATGCTATTGCATTGGTTGATTCCTTTGATCATACAGATCATTATTTGGGTTCAGTATGGGTCGCTATGATGGTGATGTATATACACATCTTTACATGGAATCCTTGAAGGATCCTTTCAACAATTCTGCTGTGACCGAGGGATACAAAGGGTACATAAAACCTATCATTAAACAACGAGTACAATCATCAAAGCTGTAAATCCTACTAGTATGAACTGATATCGATAATAATATTACATTTTTCCCAGGTTCATGGTCTAGAATGACATCTCATAACTGAATCGATGCTACAGTGCATGCATTAACATATTCCCTACCTATTATTTGATTGGACTGAACCAGTTTGATCCACTCAAGGATTTCAAAAATCGACAACATCAGTAATACTGCTGCTATGTATCTTGACAAATAAGGATAAAACACTCTTGAATGAGAATTACTAGGGTGAGACCATAGTAAAATGAAATCATGGAAACAGAGAACGCTTGCAATTTTTGAATACATGGGATTTGAAACAGGTACTATACAAGCAATCAATCCAGTTGCCACATACCTTTTAATGCTCGAAACCCTTCGAAAATGTGCAGCCAAAGCAATTAGGAAACCTCCAGATACACGCTACAAACTAGTGACACAATTCTTTGAAACAAACAGTAAAAATGAGCCTCGTATGGGTGAAAATCAAGAATTTTACCAGCGTGATTCAACATGGGCGATGCTAGGGGTTTTATTGGCACTCTAGCAGCCAAATCGCGGGCGAATCGGACTCCAAAACCGCTATTCCTTGAAATCGAGGGCGAACAATAGCTCCAAAAAAACTCATGCCAGAAATCAAGGGCGAACAATAGCTCCAAAAACCGCCATGCCAGAAATCATGGGCGAATGAGTTTAGAGGAAACACCATCCCTAAAAATTGGGGGCGACTGGTGCATCTAAGGAAAATCAAGGAAAATAAACTGGCGAAAATAAATTTTCCCCTATTTCTCCCACAAAAATCGGGGGCGACTGGTTTCTCTTGTAAATTCCTGCTAAATTCGTTTTTGGCTATACGGTTTGAATATTTTAAAAATAATAATTAGTGGGCTATTAAAATTAATTCTAAAAAACCTCTTTTACATAAAAATTCGCCGCTAAAAAAATTGGAAACCTTCTAAATTCGCCATTGGGCTAAATTTCGCCCCTAAAATCATCCCTGTCCACAATCACAAACCCTACGCACATAGCATGGGGGCAGGTCATTAACCCTTCTCACTTTGTCACATATGTGATCTCAACCATTTTTGAGGTCACATGTCACTTGTATATATGATTTGATTCGATACACCTAGTATTCTGCCCCCGCGGGCCATCATGATACACCTAGTATTATGACCTCCATTTTTTGCACCATTTGCATTGCCGGATTCATTTTTCCGAGCTCGTGATGATGCTTGAGATCATTTCTCGCTCTCACCTGGTACAGTTTCAACATTATGTCTTGACACCTTGTTGCCTCGGTTTGTGTGCCACATCGGCCGCCATCGGATTGTTCCACACTTTTACATGAGCCATTAACTCCTGTCATACTGCAAATGTTTCATTATTTTGCCACCATTTCATTCACCCCGCAAGGAGGCCCACCAGTGTTCCCCCCCACCCTCGTTCTTGGTCATCATAAATGTTCCTTTATTGAGCACTTCCTCCTTGCCTGGCCATTCCTTTTGTTCGGTATAATTTTATCCCTTTTTCGAGCCGAACAAGTCCTTTACGAAAAAGGCACTTAGGGAGTTTCTGTTAAGCTCTTTTCTGACTCCTAAAACAATGAAAAGATCGCCGAGCAATCTTGCTTCCTTTCATGCTCGTTAAAGTACCTGAAAGCGCGTCTATCTGGTATAAGTTTACCCCTTTTCCGGACCTGGTAGACTAATTACGAAAAAGGAATGCTCTAGTCACACCGACTAGAAGAGTTCTTCATTGCATCCTTTTATGCTTCTTTGGGCCTTGGAGACTAACACACGAAAAAGCAACCCCCTGGAGTCTTCTTCTTTGCTTTCAGACTCTCTAAAATTGAAAGCAACCACGAGCATGAACTGTCCTGGGCTCGTAAAAACCACACGACAGTACCATTCCATCATCTCAGAGTCTTCTTATCGCTTTCAGACTCCTTAAAATTGAAAGCATTCATGAGCATGAACTGTCCTGGGCTCGTCTAAATCCACACGACAGTACCATTTTACACACACTTCTTCTAGTTCCTTAACCCATGAAGAAGTCCCCCCCCGTGCCTCCTGGCACTCTGATCGATCATCTCGGCAACACCCCCAATTAGGTCGCCTTTGTTTAGAGTATTATGTAGTCTCCTACCATTTTATCCCAGCTTGAGTCTCCCTCAGCCCAGTCCCCCTCCCAGATCCAATACAGCTATGATCCCTTTCCCATCAATCAGTTTTGTATGCTGCCCGATCATCCCCACCATCATACTCTGAACAAAGGAAGTTTGAGTCCACCCCCTCTACTTGCCCAGTTATCCCCACAGTTTGTCAGTCCTACCTTAAGTACTATCACATTTCGGTTCTCTACCTCGCGCTCCTATCAAGGAAACATCATTGCCTTGCTAGTTGCAGGTCTCCCTCTGTCGACGACAGCCCCTCTATTCCAGAGGATAGACCTAGAGGTCCCTGCGCCTTGGATCCATCACCATCTGTGGTGAGTGCCTACGGATCATTTTGAGAGAAGTCATCATTGCCTCTCCGAATGGTTGTTTCTCACATGCTTGACTTCAGCACCTTGATCGCATCGTTGAGAATCGCGCAGGATTTACATCCCTACCATTATTTGTCGAAGACCCCGGATTTCCCCCGACTCTAGCACATTGGTGAGTCACTTCGGAACAACCAGTTATATGTTCCTGTGGATGTCCGGGTTGCGTTGGCGATTGTATTCGGAAGCCATCCAGTTGTATGCTTCCTTGAGTACCCAGTTCCGTCCCAGATCAGTTCCAGTTCAGTATACCATTGAGAGCATGACCCATTGTCACTATGATCCAGCAGCTCATCAGTTCCTTTGGTACCACACTCACTGTTGATCATTCCAGGGTATCAGTTCTTCAGCTCAGACATGGTCAGCCCAGCAGTATGTCCCAGATTTGTGTCCCCTCTGGACCCTTATGATGTATACAGCGGTTCTCTATGTATCTTACAGGTCCCTCCTTTCGGGCCTCACAGTTCTTTTTATGTATCTTGATACGAGCATGGGTATGCCCGCCTCGTCCATATATTGAGATTCTGCCTCATCCAGTATTTGAGGTCATGTATCTTTCAGGTCCCCATTTTTTGGACCCCATTGTTATTATTATGTTATATCCTGATACGAGCATGGGAATGCCCGCCTTGTCCATATGATCAGATGATTCCTCACCCATTATTGAGGTTATGTACTTTTAGTTCTTGCAGTTTGTTCGGGATCGTTGTTCCGGGCTTTAGTTTGTTTCTTCTCTTCTCCATACCCCAGGAAAACCATATATGACTTATGATGTCCATCGGCCATACGATGAGCTCCTGCCCTCACACATCAGGGGGCAATCTGTTAACACCCAAAAAGTGTTCACTACCTCATCTACCCCATTACATGGCTCATTTGTCCATTTTCCTACCATATTTCCCTTAAAAACCCTAAAAATCCCACTAAAAAGCCTCCAAAAGGCCTAAAATGCCTCCAAAAGGCCACAAAACCATCAAAAAAGCCTAAAAAAGGCTAAAAAACCCCTTTTTCCTCCAAAAATATCCAAAATTCCTCTAAAATAGCAAAATCCCTCTAAAAAGGGAATAAAAAATATAAAATAATGAGGAAAAGGAGGAAAAAAACCCTATACAGCTGCCCTAAACCATATGGTTCCCAAAACCATGGGCCAACACTCCACCACCAAAAACCTATAAATAGGTGATGGAGACCCCTTATTCCATATCCACAGTCATAAGCACCCTTACTCTGCCAAAATCTCTCTTGAAACCCTAGCTCACCCTTGAGCTACTTTCACCTTGAGAGCCCCTTTTGGCCCATTCCCACCATTGGAGAAAGAGAAGGAGCAAGTTGGAGCTTGGAGCAACCCTCTTGGAGCATTGCAAGAGCTTCACCAACCTCCACATTGGAGGTAAAATTAATACAAAAGCCATTCTTTACATCTTATTTTTTCTGTTTCATGCACATGTTTAGAGTAATTTATATTTATGTTTTAGCATTTTAATTTACATTTACTGAACTGCTATTAAGGAGTCCATTATCCTTAGTAGGTGCTCATTTGCACAAGCTAGGGGTAAAACCCTAGCTACACCATGCTTTAATTTTTATTTATTATGTCCTTCACATGATGTATCGGCTTTAGGCTATTAGTTGGGTCATACACAATCTATATTTTTTCAATTTCTATTGTTTTGCAATGTTTCAAAATTAAATTATTAAATTTAAATTTTTAAAAATTATTTATTTGAATTTTTATTGGTTGCCTAATGTCGGTGCCAACCTTGGAATTTGGAGTGGGGTTGTGGTGGCTACGTGGCGTCGACAATGTTATTTTATTGTGCTGTCTACTAGTATGAGTGAAGAAATGCTCATCGTCAATCCTAAGATGGACCAAAGCTGATAATTGTGTGTTGGAATTGATTTATGTTGGGCTTGGCCCAAATGGGGCATTTTTGAACAGGAAGGATTTTGAGAACTGTGGAGCTTGGCCCAAATGGGGCATTTTTGAACAGGAAGGATTTTGAGAATTGTGGAGCTAAGCGCAGTTAAGTTTGAACAATTTTGGATAAAGTTTTGGTATGCTGCGAAGTTGCGCGCAACATAGTATCGGAGGAGCTGCGAGGTCGGTGCTGCGAGGAGTACAACGCCGCGATGTGCCACGTCAATGAAGATCCAACTAAGCAGAGCATGGACAGATAAAAGGCATTTATTTTGGTTAGGTCATACAAGACCTATTTTTGGGAAAGATCATCGATATCTACCAAGCAGTGGGTAGGTGCAGATTGGAGGTAGGTGACTGATCACAACGGGCAGAAGACTTACTACTCGAACCAGTCATCTAAGGCCGGAAAGGTACGAATAGCTTGGAGGAAGCAACATGTTGGCGTGCATATAACAGAAGATCCGCTGCTAGATATCAGTAGTCCGGTTTTGGAAAACCGTGACAGTTTTTGTAAACCTAAGGGTTCTGCCTTCAAGATGTAAAAGACATGACCTACGGGTCTTGATCTATAAATAGGGAAATTTTGTAAAGGGAAAGGGTTAAGTTAATGTTGGTTGGTCGATTAATATTGAATATTGTGAGGTCTGTATTTTAAAGGCTCTGTAGCTGAGTGTGCAGAGACCTAATTTTGAGAGAGAAAGAGAAGAGTGTCTGCAGTTGAGTGCGCAGGCGAAGAACTATTGTACCCTTTCCAAGATAAATAAACAACAGTTCTTGTGGACGTGGCTTCCCATCCGGGGGGGTGAACCATGTTAAACTATTGTGTTATGTGATTGCTGTGTATGATTGCCATTAATTTGTGATCTAATTTACTTACAGTGCATGCATGAAGTTATTATTGCTTGTTATATGTTTACTATGATCTGTATTTGCCATGGAAAGGATGGAATAAGATGCTAAGTAGTTCATGTAGGGAGGAATATTAAACAGTAAAGCACCTATAAGTCTCGAATTAATGGATCGATAAGATAACTACACAGTTAATTGTTAAGGATTGAATCGTAGTATCAAAGCTCACAGCGCTGCGCATCTCACATATTTGCATACGTTATGTTGTTTATCAAGCTAAGTAATGATGAATGATTAAGGTTTATCGACTAAGGAGTGAATAGAAGTGATCAGATCTCATAAACCCACTACATGGTCTAGGGCCACACTGAGGGTGCCAATATCCTTGTTCCTGAAAATACCTGACGTGGAGTAGGAGACTCCGCACAATCACCAAATGCAGCTGCGTAGTGCGTCACTGCGTTGCGCATTAAGCAACTGAATCACTTGCATCACAAGGTTGTGGAAACCTGCTTTTGCAACCACCCCCTCAACTTCGCTTCCGGTGGGACCTTAGGCTGCTTGCAGTCTGTTGCCGAAAGGGCCGGTGAATAGGGGTTTTGTTGGTATTTTGTACCGCGAAGTACCTGGGTCTACATTGGAAAACCTCTAGAACAGTGTTGCGACCAACAAATGGTTCTGTTGCCACGCTAAGACCAGTGATGTGATAGTGTATTCAGAAAAGTAATGTTCGACAGTTGGCATCCATAACACAAAGAAATCTGGGCTTGGTGCGATAAGATCGAAAGAGACTTCGCAAAGAAAAAAAACAGACATCCACGTCTATCTAATGTATAGTGGTTGAATAGATACTCGTGGAGGGACATCCATGAAATTTTTTGGGCTTCGTTTCCGAACGAGCTACATGAGTGGATATCGTGCCTAGTAGAAAGAAAGAATTGTTCCCAAGGTGGAGTACCTATAGAGTGGAGTCCGGAGCTTACCGAACAACTTAAAGCAATTGACAGCCCACTGTCATGAGCAGTTGACTTCTAGGTTGATAGAATATTAGAAGGATTTGTGACCGATTTTCCTGTAAACACGTTGAAGTATTACAGCCAAGCTGAAGCATACTTTTTCGAAGGATTTAGAGGTAAGTTCCTAAAAAACCTCAGTTTATACATTAAAATGCTTTTAGCTGAGAAAGGTGTTTTAAGAATGCAGCAATAGTCCTAAATCTGTCATGGTAGAGAACACATACATTGATTCTGACGAAGAAAAACATACTTTGAGAAGTGGAACAGCCTGTATCTAATTTTGCCACAGGGAATCAGTTCCAGAATAGTACACAATCCGGAAGAAGAATGACATATAACAATATAAAACTATTGATATTCAAAGGAACGGGTCAGGAAGACCCTGATCAGCACTGGTTTCTATGTGAAGCCGTGTGGAGTGTTAAGCAAGTGACAGATGATGCTATCAAGAGAGCGCAGCTCATAACTAATTTTAGAGACAGAGCGCTGCATTGGTTTATGAAGTATTCTCAAGCACAGCTGAGAACCCTAGTAGAGATCAAAACTGCGATTGTAGCAGAGTTTAAGAAACCCAAATCAGAATCACAGTGCATAACAGAGTTGAAAGAAATCAAGCAGAAACCAACTGAATCAGTCTGGGAACTTGACCAAAAATTCAAAACATAGTTGGACCAAGTGAGCTTTGTTATAGCTCTGCAACAGCATCAAGAATGGTTCGTTGCTGTGCTGTTGCCCCATATACGACAACCACTACTGCAACAGAAGGTTGTATCTCAAGCTGAAGCCTTGGAGATCGCAATGAAGTTGGAAGCTTCACCAATTGGAGAAAGTAGTTCTGGAATGATACAGATTCAGAACCAATTGGCTACCTTAACATTAGAATTACAAGGTATGAAGAATGGAAAAGAACAGAGACATGAAAAACGACATGAAGTTTGGTGCACAGGATGCAAAGGAGAGGGCCACACAAGAGAACATTGCCCCTTATTTCAAGAATACCTTAACAGTGGCGCACCAAACCCAATAAATATGAATCAGAACCAGGCACCGTGGTGTGAAATTTGTAGAAGCAGAGGACACAGACTTGAAGACTACTACTTGATACAAAAATATGTAAAGACACCTAAAAAATTATACTGTAATTTCTGTAAGTCTGTTGGACATGATGAGTCCAACTGTTGTGCTTGTGAACTAATGAATGAAAGAAAGTGAGATATGGAAGCAATGCAAGGTGCTGGAATGTACCGCGTCCAAGAGGAAAATCAGCCAAAGCAAGAGAACACCCACTATGATCAAGGAGGATATAGAGGCCGTGGTGGTGGATATCGCGGGAGAGGAAGAAATACTGGTCAAATTCAAGGAAGAGGACGAGGCCAGGTAATATGCTATAACTGTGGCCAGCCAGGTCACGTATCAAGAGAATGTACTAATCCATGCACCACATACAACTACTGTAAATCATTTGATAATGTGATTGAAGGTTGTCTGGTGCTTGAGGTAGAAATGCAGAAGAGGAGAAGAGAAGAATCACCGAACCCTAACATCCAGTTGATTGCATCAGAGAACAGACCTACAGGTCAGAGTGTCAACGCAATAACATGAAGTGGCGCTGATACAGGAAAAGACAAAAGCACAGAAGCCTCGACTTCTGGAACAACTGATCCTAAGAAGAACCTTGGAGAAACAGTAGGTATAAGAAAAGCTCCTGGGAAAGCACCTCCATTGAACTTACAGAAAAACAAAGAAATATTCAAAGAAGCGTAGGACATGTTTAAACAACCACAACCTACTTCACCAAGGATTCCACTGCCAAGTCAAGAACCACAAATACAAGACATGCCACTGGCATATGATCATACGTGCACTGCACCAGATACCTCTAATTTTGTTGTGCAGTTTCTGCAAAGCTGCATCAAGTTATTTAAAAACAAGGACACTTTTATGGAATTTAAAAAACTGATAAATCAGTATGAATCATGCAGTAAGAAAGGAATAGCACATGGCGCAGTACATAACATTAGGAGTCCCAAAAGAACCGACAGGGAAATGCGGTTCACTGCACAGATAGGAGACTATGAGATGGACGAGATCATTCTTGATCTCGGATCTGAAGTGAATGTCTTAACCAAGTAGACATGGCAAGCGACGGGAAAACCAAAGTTATAGTGGTCACCTATACAGTTAAGAATGGTTAATTAAGGCATAGTTATACCGCTGGGAAGGTTAACCAATACCATTGTCGACATTGATGGATTGCGAAGTTATGTAGACTTTGAAGTAATTGAAATTGTGGATGATAGCAATCCTTATCCAGCACTGTTGGGCATCGATTGGGAAATGACGAAATCCACTGTCATCAATCTCAAGACAATGAAAATGATATTTGAAGGCAACGACATAAGGGTCATCACACCATTGGATCTTTCGCAGGGAGAGCGATATGTTGAACCTATTCAAGAAGAGTACAGAGCTCAAGACCTTGACCGTATCTATCAAATGACAACAAATGCTGCGGATTATATTGATCCTACTGCGGATGGAATGCTCAGCTGGCGCTGCGATATTTCTTGCATCTCAGACTCATATGCAGAATTAGAAAACTGGCAACACAGAATGCATGAAGTGTCTGCCAGCAGATGCGCGACAATTACAAAGTCACTCCGCTGGATTGGAAAGCAGGTAAGTCCGATCCCTACTTATGATGGTACAGCTAACGTTTATTCATTTATCAAAGAATACACTGCAGCAGTTGCAGATGAACATCGCATCTCAGCATTAGACATGGCACTTAGAGAAACACCTGCCAGATGGTGGGCTACACACAAAAAGACAATGACAACTTGGGACCAGTGCAGAATAAAACTACAGATTAGATTTGCTAATAAGGTCACGCTACCATTTGAGAAATATAATGGCCAGACGAATCCAGGAGATCATATCGCAGCTTGTGTACAAGCTTGGAAGGAAAGACCGCAGACAGAATGGGTACATCTCTTTGTGCATACGTTGGAGGAGCCTATTCCAAAAAAGTGGTATCTAGAGGAGGAGATGCGCACAGGAACCGTGGATTGGTCCATCCTTACTGCGACCTTTCAGAAGGATTTTAATTTTCAAGATGACTCTCCGACTATACATGACACGCTACAACTGATCAAGCAAAATATATTTAGCCCACCTCGCAAGGAGGAAAATATAACACTAGAAGAGTTTTTTGACACAAACAATGTACTTGCGAGTCTACAACCAGATTGGTCAGAACATATAGAGCAGGCTTTAGACTGCTACAACAAAGCTGAAGAAGTTTAAGATAGCGATGTGGAGGACCCGCGCAACATAAAAATCCAAGAATCAGAAGGTATATGCGAGGTAGAGGGACCTCCACTAGAAATTCCAGATATGAGTGGACCGGTTAAAACAAATAAAGTGAACATCGACACCCCTGAAGAGCCGAAGTTCCCAGCAATAGGAGACTACTGGGATGATGATACAGTTGCAGAGATCGCAACTATATTACAGGAATATCAGGAAGTATTCCCAACGAAGTTCACATAAATGAAAGGTATCCTTGGAGACTTAGGAGTGATGAGAATTCCTCTTAATCCAGGAGCAAAACCTATTAAACAAAGGCCATATAGACTGAATCCACGCTACAAGGAATGAGTTAAAGTAGAACTCGATAAGATGCTCGATGCAGGAATTATTGAGCCGGTCAAAGAATCTGAATGGATAAGCCCAATGGTTATCCAAGACAAGAAAACAAAGGGTGAGATTAGAATCTGTGTTGATCTCAGAAAGTTGAATGATGCCTCTATGCATGATCCATTACCTACACCTTTTATCGATGAAGTACTTGATAACGTTGGAGGGGATGAAGCATACTATTTCACTGATGGATTTTCTGGATATCATCAGATAAAAATTGATCCAACCGATAGGCACAAAACCACTTTTGCAACAGAATGGGGGTCATTTCAGTATATAGTGATGCCTTTTGGCTTGAAGAATGCACCAGCCATATTTTCAAGAGTAGTGATCGCAGCATTCAAAGACTTCATTCACAAGTTTCTAGAAGTTTACTTTGATGATTGGACCATTTTTGGGTTACTGAAGAACCATGCCGTGAACCTAAGAATGATGTTAGAAAAATGTAGACAACATCATATTTCATTGAATTTAAAGAAATGTATTTTCTATGTTCCGTATGGGATTCTGCTGGGACATATCATGTGTAAGAAAGGGTTGATGGTTGATCTAGCGAAGATTGTAGTTATTGTAAATTTGCCTACACCAAATTCAATTAAACAATTGTGCACTACACTAGGGCATACCGGATACTACAGAAAATTCATAAAAGGTTATGCACAGATAACCCCAGCAATGGAGAAGCTTTTGAAAAAGGATGCACCATTCATTTGGAATGAGGACTGCGAGAAAGGATTCGACACATTGAAAGAAAAAATGGTCACCGCACCGATCCTAGTTTTTCCAAACTGGGAAAAGCCATTTCACGTACATGTTGATGCTTAATGTATAGCATTGGGTATCGTTCTTGCGCATCCAGGAGAAGGAGGAATTGATCATCCCATTGCATTTTCCAGCAGAAATTTGTCATTTGCTGAGAAAAACTATACCACTACCGAAAGGGAAGGACTTGCAATGGTATATGCGCTATAGAAATTCAGACACTATTTGCTTGGTGCTCACTTCTCAATGTTTATTGACCACTCTGCATTAAAATACCTGGTCAATAACCCAATGTTAGGGGGGCGAATTTGCAGATGGCTATTACTTTTCCAAGAGTACGATTTTGAAATAATAGTTAAACCAGGCAGACTAAATTTAGGCCTTGATCATCTATCAAGGATCGAGTCAGGAGAAGAACCAACGAATCTAGAAGACAATATGCCCGATGCGCAATTATTTGCTATACAGGTTGCCGATGATTACTATCAGGATATCATTCACCTTCTAACTACCGGGTTCACACCTACTGAATTCACTACGCAACAAAAGAAGCAACTGATAGTGCAAGCCGCAGACTTCACCATTATCGCAGGACAACTCTACAAGTTAGGACCTGATGAGGTGCTGCAAAGATGTGTATTAGAACATGAGAAGCCATTTATATTAGCTAATGCACATTCAGGAGTCGCAGGAGGTCATTATGCAGGAAGGGCTACTGTGCGGAAGATATTGTGCGTAGGGCTATGGTGGCTTACGATTCACAAGGACTCCAATGAACATTGCCAGAAGTGCGATGTCTGTCAAAGGATAGGGAAACCGTCAAGAAGAGATGAAGTGCCGTTGAATCCTCAACTGACCTTATAGGCATTCGAGAAATGGGAAATTGATTTCGTGGGACCTATTAACCCACCAGGAAAAATAACTGGTGCGAGGTACATTATTACAACAACTGACTACCTCACCAGATGGGCAGAAGCAAAACCAGTCAAAGACTGTAGCGCAGCTACAGCTGTGCAATTTATTTTTGAGAACATCCTTACACGATTTGGATGCCCAAAAATTTTGATGAGTGATCAAGGCACCCATTTTCTAAACAGAACTATTGAAGCTTTAGCTAAAGAGTTCTACATCCATCATCAGCGCAGTATGCCTTATCACCCACAAGTAAATGGCACCGTCGAAGCATTTAATAAAGTACTTGAGAATGCGCTAACCAAGGTATGCAATGTAAACCGCGATGACTGGGACCTGTGCATTCCATCTGTATTATGGGCATACAGAACAACATGCAAGAAATTAACTTGACATACACCTTTCATATTGGCTTACGGACAAGAAGCAATAATGCCAATGGAGTACATTATACCCAGCTTGAGAATAGTTGCATTTACAGGGATGGCAGACCGCGCAGCTCTAGAAGAAAGGCTATCACACTTGGTTGTATTGGAAGAAGAACGCTTCATTACGGGATTCCACCAGCAAGTGCAGAAAGACCGAGAAAAAGCATGGCATGATCGCCACATCAAGAATAAGTCTTTTTAGGTAGGTGATCTAGTCCTACTGTATGATAGTAAATTCATGAAGTTTCCTGGAAAATTTAAAATGCATTGGCTTGGACCATATACTGTAATAGATGTTACTAATGGTGGCGCAGTCCAGTTAGCTACTTTAGCCGGTGATATACTACCCAGTTTGATAAATGGAAGCAGACTAAAGCTTTACCGCGATAGTGTAGTGCCCCTAGACTACTGTAGACATTGAGGGAACTTGCTTAGTGACCCGACTGTTTCAAACATTAATAAATTAATACTTTGATTTTATTTTGAGTATATTTATGATTACGATTGATTGTAAATCAATAAAATAATGATTTATGTTTGTGAGAAATGTGTGTAGCGATAGGTGAAACGGTTCACCGAAAGACACACAAAGGAACATGGAGGGTCGTAGAGTACGGGTAAATCACACACAGGGGAAGCGACGACGATGTCAACTTCCAACAAGAATACCACGCATGAGCAGATAAGCATTGATCCGCTTGCTCAAGAGGAATGCGTGAGGACGTACGAGGTGGGCCACAACGGAGCTGGTCACATACGAGTTGAGGGGCGCGCAGTGAGAACGGACTCACTCCTCAGCGCCATTAGTCCCTAGATAGCATGTAGACGGAGGATGGATGGTAACGATTCCTAAAATCCCTACAAAAGTTCCCGCAAGTCAAAACGGAAAGATGGTGGCAGAAGGGCCCGACGATGCGGTACCCTGTCGAGAACGGAAAGAATGGATGCAAGGACCCAACGATGAGGTACCATGCCAAGGAATGGAAACCATGGATGACTGGACCCGACGGAGTGGTGCCATGTCAAGGAATTAAAATTAAGGAACTAGGAGCCCAACGACGCGGCACCGTGATCCTAGTGAGTTTGATTGTTAAATTAAACTGCATAAAAACTTAGGAGAATAACTCTAGATTATTACTTGGCAAATGCATAAAAATAGTTTAGACATTTGCACATGAATAGTTATTTTGTTGAGCATTTAAAATAATAGAAATCATTATTTAGGAGCAAAATAAACTATCCCGAATTTCCAAGAATTATGTATTTAAACTCTGAATCTGTTGTTGGAGGAGTAGTCGTCGTCGTCAGTCCGATCCCGCTTTCCCTTGAAATCCGCTTCGCTCGTTGTGCCCCTCCAGCAGAAGCTCGTTTAACCATAGGCGAAGCAACCGTTAGCTTCGCCACCCAACCATAGGCTCATGCTTTCAGTCGCATGGCCTCCCCCGAGCTTCGGGTCGTAGAGTTCACACATATATTTCAGAAATTCAGCTTGGGCTTCCCTTCCCACCAGGATTTCTCAGCCAACCCTTCGATAGCAGCAAGTCTTTGAGGCATTCGAAAATTACGACAATCGTCCAAATTATGGGCCCTTTACCCATTCCCTAAGCCTTCCTTATAAAGGAAAATCTCATGCGACACATGTCGCTTCATGCATAATTAAATAATTTTAATTAATTATTTAATTAAAACACTCACCCATCCAAGTGTCAGTTTCTTTGGGAAGTGCACCTACACCCCTAAGTTTGCTCTAGTTTGTCCCCCAGATATTTTAATCCACTCCTAGCTTTTAGTTGACTAGGTGTCTAATCTTAGGATTCTATTTTGCTCCTAAATAATGATTTCTATTATTTTAAATGCTCAACAAAATAACTATTCATGTGCAAATGTCTAAACTATTTTTATGCATTTGCCAAGTAATAATCTAGAGTTATTCTCCTAAGTTTTTATGCAGTTTAATTTAACAATCAAACTCACTAGGATCACGGTGCCGCGTCGTTGGGCTCCTAGTTCCTTAATTTTAATTCCTTGACATGGAACCACTCCGTCGGGTCCAGTCATCCATGGTTTCCATTCCTTGGCATGGTACCTCATCGTTGGGTCCTTGCATCCATTCTTTCCGTTCTCGACAGGGTACCGCATCGTCGGGCCCTTCTGCCACCATCTTTCCGTTTTGACTTGCGGGAACTTTTGTAGGGATTTTAGGAATCGTTACCATCCATCCTCCGTCTACATGCTATCTAGGGACTAATGGCGCTGAGGAGTGAGTCCGTTCTCACTGCGCGCCCCTCAACTCGTATGTGACCAGCTCCGTTGTGGCCCACCTCGTACGTCCTCACGCATTCCTCTTGAGCAAGCGGATCAATGCTTATCTGCTCATGCGTGGTATTCTTGTCGGAAGTTGACATCGTCGTCGCTTCCCCTGTGTGTGATTTACCCGTACTCTACGACCCTCCATGTTCCTTTGTGTGTCTTTCGGTGAACCGTTTCACCTATCGCTACACACATTTCTCACAAACATAAATCATTATTTTATTGATTTACAATCAATCGTAATCATAAATATACTCAAAATAAAATCAAAGTATTAATTTATTAATGTTTGAAACAGTCGGGTCACTAAGCAAGTTCCCTCAATGTCTACAGTAGTCTAGGGGCACTACATACACCCCTACTTATTTAGAACTTCGTCCCGAAGTTCAGAAAAAAATGGAAAGTTATGACGCATCTCAGTTATGTACTCCCAAGTCGCAGAGCTGGGACTGTAACTATCCTACTGCACTTTGACTTGAATAATCAGAGCTAATCATTAAGCAAGATGTAATCAATCAATTATTCCACTCCACACGTATAATTTAATTCCTTAATTCATTTCTTGGATTACATGATATCGACAAAGGTATCTACGCACAATTATTGTTGACAAATCGTAATAATTTTACTGTCCATAATTTAATAGATATTTATTCCTATTAAGAACAAAGGCATAAGTATTGCAATACGCACTAAGTTCTGTCGGACTTACACGATTATCTATTTATATAAGAAATACACATATCATCTCTCACTTTATATAGCTTCAGTCTACTCAGGAAAACACAGTCACGATTCTGTGGGCATGAATCGGTGTACAAGATGATTGATAGAATACTGGAGTTGGGGAACGGATTTGGTTTGTTATCAACGATTTTGATAGACATCCCGTAAATCATGCGTGTAACTTCACTTAATCCTATCTCGGGAAATGTCTAACTAGAAGAATACTAGGGGATCTCCTTCAAAGACGGAGTAGATACGAGTGGAACATTAATAAGAGGATATTAGCACAACGCTCTGGTAGATAAATTTAAGTACTTATATATATATAAAACAGAAAAACACCTTATGCACTAAAGTACATCAATCTTAAATTAATATTAGACATCATCTATTAATTAGATAAATATGTATCGACACATAGAGTCTAATACTCGACACATAGAGTCTAATATTAGACATCATCCACCGTGCTTCAAATCCGAGTGTAATACTCAGTGACAGCTGCGAGGTCTCAGCTCCATCCGAGTGGGTTTGAACAGGTGTCAAGAGTTTCACGGTATACCTGGTGCCACTACGAAGGTACATCACAGCGTCTCTGCTACCATATGTATTTAAACTCTGAATCTGTTGTTGGAGGAGTAGTCGTCGTCGTCAGTCCGATCCCGCTTTCCCTTGAAATCCGCTTCGCTCGTTGTGCCAACCAGATCGATTCAATCTGTAATTTAATTGTAGCATGTTAAATATAATTCGTAGATTCGTTCCACCATAACAACAAGAAAATCAATAAAACCTCTAATTGCAAACGTAGAATTTATTTATTCCTAAGCACCAGATCGAAAGTATAAAAACCCAGAATTCTTGGAAATAATATTAAAACAATTGAACCTGATTGGCGGTCGAATCGAGATCCAGGAGATAGTTGCAGCAGCAGATGTTTCGACGGTCCGGTTCCCACCTTGACGAAGGTACCGACAACCCCTCGGTGGAAGTATGAGTCCGGTGCCCTCAAGGCTCGACCGGCTCTGATACCATATGTATTTAAACTCTGAATCTGTTGTTGGAGGAGTAGTCGTCGTCGTCAGTCCGATCCCGCTTTCCCTTGAAATCCGCTTCGCTCGTTGTGCCCCTCCAGCAGAAGCTCGTTTAACCATAGGCGAAGAAACCGTTAGCTTCGCCACCCAACCATAGGCTCATGCTTTCAGTCGCATGGCCTCCCCCGAGCTTCGGTTCGTAGAGTTCACACATATATTTCAGAAATTCAGCTTGGGCTTCCCTTCCCACCAGGATTTCTCAGCCAACCCTTCGATAGCAGCAAGTCTTTGAGGCATTCGAAAATTACGACAATCGTCCAAATTATGGGCCCTTTACCCATTCCCTAAGCCTTCCTTATAAAGGAAAATCTCATGCGACACATGTCGCTTCATGCATAATTAAATAATTTTAATTAATTATTTAATTAAAACACTCACCCATCCAAGTGTCAGTTTCTTTGGGAAGTGCACCTACACCCCTAAGTTTGCTCTAGTTTGTCCCCCAGATATTTTAATCCACTCCTAGCTTTTAGTTGACTAGGTGTCTAATCTTAGGATTCTATTTTGCTCCTAAATAATGATTTCTATTATTTTAAATGCTCAACAAAATAACTATTCATGTGCAAATGTCTAAACTATTTTTATGCATTTGCCAAGTAATAATCTAGAGTTATTCTCCTAAGTTTTTATGCAGTTTAATTTAACAATCAAACTCACTAGGATCACGGTGCCGCGTCGTTGGGCTCCTAGTTCCTTAATTTTAATTCCTTGACATGGCACCACTCCGTCGGGTCCAGTCATCCATGGTTTCCATTCCTTGGCATGGTACCTCATCGTTGGGTCCTTGCATCCATTCTTTCCGTTCTCGACAGGGTACCGCATCGTCGGGCCCTTCTGCCACCATCTTTCCGTTTTGACTTGCGGGAACTTTTGTAGGGATTTTAGGAATCGTTACCATCCATCCTCCGTCTACATGCTATCTAGGGACTAATGGCGCTGAGGAGTGAGTCCGTTCTCACTGCGCGCCCCTCAACTCGTATGTGACCAGCTCCGTTGTGGCCCACCTCGTACGTCCTCACACATTCCTCTTGAGCAAGCGGATCAATGCTTATCTGCTCATGCGTGGTATTCTTGTCGGAAGTTGACATCGTCGTCGCTTCCCCTGTGTGTGATTTACCCGTACTCTACGACCCTCCATGTTCCTTTGTGTGTCTTTCGGTGAACCGTTTCACCTATCGCTACACACATTTCTCACAAACATAAATCATTATTTTATTGATTTACAATCAATCGTAATCATAAATATACTCAAAATAAAATCAAAGTATTAATTTATTAATGTTTGAAACAGTCGGGTCACTAAGCAAGTTCCCTCAATGTCTACAGTAGTCTAGGGGCACTACAGATAGTCCTGCTTCGCAGCATCCAAAATGATAAATAAGAAAGGAAAGTTTCTAGGTGCTAAATAAAGTCAGAATTCAGCACTAGAAACTGCGGAAGACTCTGTACATAGACTGATAAAGATAGATATATACAGTGCACCGCGTTAAAAAAAAAAAAGGGAAAGAAAAGAAACTATATGCCGCGAAGTAACTACGCAGAACCAAAAATTACCTGCCGCGCAGTTCGACGCAAGAATCCAGAAAATAGCCGTTGCAGTGTCGGTTGAGAATATAGCTGTTATACAGTAGATTTCTGACCAACCGCTCGAGCATTTAAAGAACATATAGCCGTTCTGAACAACTTAATGACGGAAATGACCCAAGAATCTACTGGATTTAGCTAACGGATATTACATTTAATGCTTATTTAACCATTAAGGGTCACGGAGATGGATCAGCTGCGGCTACATATAATGTAGCACTTAGAACCGCGGGCATTACCAGAGCACTTAGAAATTCTTGCAATTATTGTTTCCTGAGTCTTAGAATATAAGTTATCCACTGGGTAGCCGACTAAGTGTGTAGGTGAATGACATAGAGGTTCTGTATTGATAAAGAATTCACGGTCGAAGAGACTGTGAAGTTGTTCCAACATGGAGGCATTGACGAGTTAATGAGAACCCCAAACAAGAAAGTCGTCAAGGAATCAGAACAAGGTCCAAGGAGATCACCAAGACACGGGCCCTCAATGCAAGACAAAGGGAAAAATCCAGCAGTGCCCGGATCAAAACTACCGCAGACAAGTTCGGTAGGGCCAAAAAAGCCCCTTGCCGATAAAGAAATACCGTTAACTATGACTCCAAACTACATCTCGTCGTGTGCAGCTGATGCACCGACGATTAAATTGCTGAAGAATCCAAAGTATGAGATACCACTCTCACCAATATCAAATCATGTAGAGGTGGACAAAAATCTGTTAGGAAAGATTCCAGAATGCAAATGGGAGGACTATGATCTGCTAGCAATGCAGAAAGAGAAGCCAACTGAACCAAAGTTACCATAGTTCCAGCCCAATAAATACATGTGCTGGAAGAAGAATGCAAAGGGTGACCTCACCTTGGTCATCGAGAGCTGGTTGTCAGGAGTAGCCAAGTCTGGGATGCTCAACCTACTAAGGCTTCCACATTTCGACAGATCACCGGAGCTCAACGCAGTGTTGCGAACTCTTATGGCTCACATCCACTAGGGATATTTATGGCTAGAATAGAATATCGACCTGACAATTGACTTAATCAACCGTATAACTGGATTAAGCAAAAGGGGAGAAGACCCAAGGAAGTTCTTCCAGGGAAAGACAAAGGATAAATAGGGAGCAACATTAATTAAGAAAACACAATCGATGGTCAAAGGGAAGCGAGGCTTCCAGACGGAGGACATAAAGGATGATGCAATAAGGTTTGTCACGCAGCTGTTAGCGGGCAAAATATTAAGGAAGTGCAAACCATTAGAAGTAAACGCAGACGTAGTACTACTTGGCGTTGTAGCTGTCGAGGGACAAGAATTCAACCGGTCCCAATTCCTATTAAATGAGTTCCTTGAAGAATTGAATGAGACACAAGTCATTGGTGGAAACTTCCACTTCACTTGGCTCATCGTATTGATCGGCTTCCTGGGGTGGAGGGAACCGAAGAAATATGTCGGAGTGGTCACAAACACTTCGGACTGCAGAGGCGCTAGATTTCAGAATCTATGGGCGAACTTGAATCCAGAACGACAGCATGAGACAATGCTGGTATTTTACACATATTATGAGCAGCTGCGTGGGGCCATCATGATCACACCTTGCATGCCAAGGAATGGCCAGCTGATTGGTACCCAGGAAACTACAATATGTATGAGGAAGATATTGAGAACTTAATGAAGGAATGGCCAGTTGAATTCCGAGTTGAGGTCATGGATATCGAAAGTGATTCTGGTGAGGATAACCCTATCCCATGTCCCATCGTAGAAGAAAAAGAGTCAGCCAAAAGGAAGGACGTTGGAAGTCCTTCAGGACGCAAGGAACCAAGGAAAAAGCAGAAAGCAAACAAAGACCAATTAGACATAGTTCTCCGTGAAGATGATTATTTAATTATTGCCATGAGGGTGACTGAACAAATGGAGGAACTTTCAACAGACAAAGAGAAGAAGGAAAAGGCAATTCAAGACAGCTTAAATCAGAACCTCACTACACTGCAAGGTTTATCCCAAAAATTTGATGAAGTCAGCAGAAGATTACCATTACACCATGAGTCAATAGCTGAAAAAGGGTCCGCGGGGACTTCGCAGCAGCAAATGTCAGTTCCTGCATGGTCCCGCATTGTCCATTTGCAACCACTATCTATCAGGTTACCATTACAAAATCAAGAAATGCTAAATACAGAGAATGTAGAGCGCGTGGAACTTGATATTGCAAACATACCATTGCCAGGACTCCATTACTTGCAGATGCAAGTTGCTGAAGAAATGCATGAAATAACCAAAGACGCAATAAAGGAGAGCTCACGGAGAGCCATGCTACTGTAGGACAAGAATGACCATCGACTGAGATTGGAGACAATGATCACTGCGGTTGCAGAAAACATTGACGACTTTGAAGTACAAATAGAACCAAAAGATAATATTATAAAGATTGGCGATCTGGTCAATAGTCTTAAGAATGAGAAAGAAGACACGGAGATTCTCCATGAGTCTAAAATTGCTGCCCTGAAAGCATAGCTCAATCCACAAACTCCACCAGACGAACAACAGTTAAGACAAGGAGTAGTGAATACCGTAGCTCAAAATATTGCTATCCAAGTCCATGAGTGCCAGAGTCTGCTGGAAGCAACATTGAAGGCATTTACTACCCTTGAAGAAGATCAACAATTACAGGAAGTAAAGAAGGAAGTGAAGGAAAAACAAGAAGAACTAGAAAAGATGAGTGAGGAGGTTAAGGCGCTGCCAGCAAGGGATAAACTCCTAAAATACAAGGAAATCAACAACCTCAAGAAGGAAGTCAAAGCATTGCGGGAGAAGGAAATAGAAATGGGCGATAAGATGCAACCATTATTAGAAGACGCCGACACGATCACACAGGAGGTCGAACAAAATTTAAAGGAATTGAACCAGAATCAAGAACAAGTGGAAGGCCAGATCGGCCAAGAGATAACACTTGAAATGATAGAAACGGTTGGGCAAATTGAACAGGATATGAAGATCGCGGTAGAAAAGCTGATGGAAAGATTCAACGAGTTCGGTGCGAAGATTAGCCCACAGGCAGCGGAAAACCTTCAAGAAGTTCCAAGTGGCTAGGGGGCGAGCCACATGTAAGTGTTAGGGGCCTGTTGGGCCTGGCCCAGATGGGGCATTTTTGAACAGGAAGGATTTTGAGAACTGCGGAGCTAAGCGCAGTTAAGTTTGAACAATTTTGGATAAAGTTTTGGTATGCTGCGAAGTTGCGTGAAACATAGTATCGAAGGAGCTGTGAGGTCGGTGCTGAAAGGAGTATAGCGCCGCGATGTGCCACGTCAGCGAAGATCCAGCTAAGCATAGCATGGACAGATAAAAGGCAGTTATTTTGGTTAGGTCATAGAAGACCTATTTTTGGGAAAGATCGTCGATATCTACCAAGCAGTGGGTAGGTGCATATCGGAGGTAGGTGACTGATCACAATGGGCAGAAGACTACTACTACTCGAACCAGTCATCTAAGGATGGAAAGGAAGGAACAAATCGGTGGAAGCAACATGTTGGCGCACATATAACAGAAGATCCGCTGCCAGATATCAGTAGTTCGGTTTTGGGAAAACCGCGACAGTTTTTGTAAACCTAAGGGTTCTGCCTTCAAGATGTAAAAGACATGACCTACGGGTGTTGATCTATAAATAAGGAAATTTTGTAAAGGGAAAGGGTTAAGTTAATGTTGGTTGGTAGATTAATATTGAATATTGTGAGGTCTGTATTGTAAAGGCTCTGCAGTTGAGTGCGCAGAGACCTAATTTTGAGAGAGAAAGAGAAGAGTGTCTATAGTTGAGTGCGTAGACGAAGAACTATTGTGCCCTTTCCAAGATAAATAAACAATAGTTCTTGTGGACATAGCTTCCCATCTGGGGGGGTGAACCATGTTAAACTATTGTGTTATTTGATTGCTGTGTATGATTGCCATTAATTTGTGATCTAATTTATTTACAATGCATGCAAGAAGTTATTATTGCTTGTTATATGTTTACTATGATTTGTATTCGCCGTGGAAATGATGGAATAAGATGCTAAGTAGTTCATGTAGGGAGGAATAGTAAACAGTAACGCACCTATAATTCTCGAATGAATGGATCGATAAGATAACTACACAGTCAATTGTTAAGGATTGAATCGCAGTATCAAATCTCACAGCACTGTGCATCTCACATATTTGCATAAGTTATGTTGTTTATCAAGCTAAGTAATGATGAATGATTAAGGTTTATCGACTAAGGAGTGAATAGAAGTGATAAGATCTCATAAACCCACTACATGGTCTAGGGCCACACTGAGGGTGCCAATATCCTTGTTCCTGAAAATACTTGACGCGGAGTAGGAGACTCCGCGCGATCACCAAACGTAGCTGCGTAGTCTGTCATCGCGTTGCGCATTAAGCAGTTGAATCACTCGCATCACAAGGTTGTGGAAAACTGTTTCTACAACCACCCCCTCAACTTCGCCTTCGGTGAGACGTCAGGCTGCTTGCAGTCTGTTGCCAAAAGGGCTGGTGAATAGGGGTTTTGTTGGTATTTTGTACCATGAAGTACCTGGGTCTACATTGGAAAACCTCTAGAACAGTGTTGCGACCAACAATTTAATATTGAGAGGGGGGGTGAATCAATATTAGCATAGTTATCAACAATTTTTACCTTCTTTAACAGATTATCCTTAACTTAATATTTGATTGTTAGTTATGCATCCAACATAAATAAATCATTCATATATGCACCACGACAAAGAACAAAAAACACAGGAATTTTGACGTGGAAACCCAATTGGGAGAAAACCACAGAATGGTCTTTTGTAATGAAAAGAATACATTCAAGGAAGCACCAACTTCGTGTATTTACCAACACCAACTGGAAGTAGGCACCAACCCCCTAGTTTTATAGACACTGACCTGAAGGAATATTCAACTCCCTGTTTTTATCCAGCACCAACTGGAAGGAGGCTACAACCCCATTTCTCCTTATCCCGTCTTGCCGCCCAAAAATTCAAGATGTAATTCTGACTTACTGAACTTCTAACCCGTGTACACTTATGATCTTCTGATATTAGTTCTGCTGTGCGTTGTCTTCGTATGCAGATAATTAACTGTCATTGTGCTGCATACATCACTTGAATTCTCATTCCTCTCAATTCTATACTTCTGCTGATGTCTTACTTCATGTACTATTTGCTTGCTGATTCTGTATTTTGCGCCAAGATATGCTTTTTCGATCTGCTACTACGCAACTGCACTCACGAACTGATACTGTGCTTTCAATTGATAATTTGTTGCTCTAAGATAAAGCATAAGTAATAGATGGAACTGTGCACTTATTGATGTGTCTATTCTATTTAAGTGCCACAATCTTTTAGACAATCTACGACATGTTGTGCATCAAATGATTCTTCATTTCAGTTTAGTGCACTTGTCTAAGATCATCCTCATCATGATGTGCTTACTAGATCATGATGTTGCTTTGTCATTGCGCATCAGATGGACTTCTCAACTTTGCACACTTCACTTCAGTTTTCGTGCATCAGCTAAACATCTGTGCATATTCTAATATACTTTAGTTCTGTTTCTGCGCTTCTTCCTTACTTAAGACATCTGTGAATGTCTGCGTGCTATCTGTAATTATGTCATTTAGTATTCACGTAGTTGCGCATACTTCCGTGTTTCTGCCTTTTGGTGTTTGTGCAATCGTCACAGATCTACAACATCATTCTACGCATCATCAACTGTATCACTCCTCTGTCTATGCACACTCGGATCCTCACTAGATCATGTTGTTCTGTCCTCGAGCCCTTGATGCCATGAATATAAATCTGTATTTTCCAACTGAAGCTCTACAATCTCACCATTGAGCTTACTTCAAATCTCCATCTTGCGTCTCTATTTATACATGTCCTGCATGGATTGTATTTCCAAAAGTTGTTTGTGGCATCCCTTCTTCCATACTTCACGGATTGTGCTTTTGCCACATGTCATCATATGCGTTGCTGATGTGTCATCCTTTGTGGGTCTTGTGCATTCATGCTCCACGACTTAGTGGGACTTATACCTTAGTGGTGTACTTATTGCGCTCTTGATGTACCATTGCTTTGAGGTATGTGCACATCCTTGCTCTTCGACTTGATGAGTCTTTGACTTTTGTTCTACCATTCCTTGTGGGTATAGCGCACCTACTGTATAATCTGCTTGTGGGATTTTCGCATGAACAAAATTCAACTCCTGCGCCCTTTTTAAAACTTGTGCGCCATTTACTAAATGAAATCATCTTCTGATTGGAAAGACTTGCATGCTTTCAGGACTGTCAAGTCATAAGTTGTTTCTTACTGCTTGCACACTCTCGAGTCTTCTTTCAACATGCTTGCATACTTGTGTCTTTACTTAACCAACTCCTTGGCTACTTGTGCACATGTACCTTTGTCCAAACAATTCTTTGACTATTACTTTGAGTGAGTATGACTTGGTGGACTTGACTTCTACCCTGGTACCACATGTAGTAGGATACACTGCTTATGTGCTTCTTTGAACTAGATCTGCATGATGTTCCTTCCTTATGTGCTTCTTGATATTGATCATGCATGATGTATCCTTAGTCACACATCTTCAAACTTGATGCAACTTCTAGATATACTTCTTCACACTGGAATCCATGTCCTTCACCATCTTGTGCATATACGTCTTCAAAGTGGCTTCCATATACTTCTTTAAGATCGCATAGGAATGTTGTATCCACTTTGACATTAGTTGAAAACAATGACTCAAACTGAATCAATTGAAATCCTCTTTGACATTAGTTGACATGAATGACAACCAAAGTTCAACAATCTCCCCATTTGGCATTGATGTCAACACCTTATGAAGTTGTGTATGATATTCTCTGAACTGTATGCTTCATCTGTACTTAGCGCAGTGATCCCCCTGTGTATGTGCTCCACCTAGGTTCTTTGGGATTCTGAATTCTGCGCTGACCATATGTACAGTCATCTTCATGGAAATTCTCCAGGTGATCTACTTCACACTCTTTCATGTCTAATGTAGCTTCATGCTATCTCTTTAATTATCTTCGTGTTGGTTCTTCTCTGCTAATGTACATCCAACTTCATCCATTACTCCCTTGTGTTTTGTCAGCTTCATGCATTTCTCCCCCTTTGACATCATTGGAAAAGAGGTGCCATTACTTGCACAATGTAGGTTCTCCTTTTGTTTTATTTTGCACCGGCCTCTACCTCAACTGTTTTCAGGGATGACTCCCCTGTCTTCATGCTTCATTTATTTGCTATAATTATGCAGTGATATTCTTTCATAATTATCTTTGATTGCTTTCCTGATACAAATGTTACATTACTCCTTCATCTTGATCTCCTGTTCCTGTTACCATACTCCATCATTCTTTGTGCAGTGATTCATGCAAAGTTTCTTTCGTGCCAACTACGCAGTGCTAAAGCCTTTCTGAATTTACGCCTCTTTATTTGGGTTCTCATTATGTTGTGGATTGAGAAACACACCCAGTTTTTTCCTGATATATTCAAATGTACTTCATGGAAGAGGTTTCGTAAATATGTCTGCAATTTGTTCCTTAGTGTCAAGATATTCTAATTTGACAACATTATTAGCTACTTGCTCTCTCACAAAATGATACTTGATTGGAATGTGTTTAATTTTGTAGTGCATAATAGGATTCTTGGAGATATTGATTGCGCTTGCCACATAGTATTTGTATCAACTGATCTATATTTACTTGCAGATCTTTCAAGGTATGTTTCATCCATAACACTTGGGAACAACAATCAACTGTTACAATATTTTCAGATTTTTCTTTGTATAATGCAACTGATGGTTATTTTTTGCTGATCCACGACATACGACAATTTCCTAAGAAAAACACAGTTCCACTAGTACTTCTCCTGTCGTCTATACTTACTGCCTAGCTTGCATTAGTGTATGCTAATAAGTCTAGCTTTTTTCTTCTTGGATACCATAATCCAAGGTTTATGGTTCCTTTCAAATACCTAAAAATTCTTTTGATTGCTTGAATATGTGTTTCCTTGGGTGCTTCCTGAAATCTCGCGACAAGTCCAACGACTTGCATGATATATGGTATTGAGGTAATTACATACAACAGACTTCTGATCATGGATCTATAAAGCCTCTGATCAACTTCCTTAGCCTCATCTTCTTTACTCAATTTGCACCCTGTAACCATAGGGGTACAAACTGGCTTGGAATGTTCCATGCTGAATTTCTTCAACATCTCTTTTACATATTTAGACTGACAGATGAAAATACCATCATTTAATTGAGATATGTGTAATCCAAGGAAAAATGACAATTCCCCGAGCATGGACATTTCAAATTATTTTTTCATATCTTTGGAAAATTGCTGACTCATTCTATCATCATTACTCCCAAAAATGATGTCATCAACATATACTTCCACAAATATCATCTTTTCATTCTCAACTTTTATGTAGAGATTGTTGTCTACACTATCCCTTCTGAAACCTTGATGTTGTAGATATTTGTCCAACCTTGAATACCAAGCCCTGGCAGCTTGTTTAAGTCCATATAGTGCTTTATTTAGTTTGCAAACATAATCTTTATTTCCTAAGAGTGAAAAACCATCTAGTTTTTCAATGTATACTTCTTCTTCAAGGTCTCCATTCATAAAAGCTAATTTTACATCCATCTGATATACTTTGACATCTTCTACACAAGCATAGGCCAGGAATAGTCCGATTTCTTCCATTTGCACCACAACGGAAAAAGTTTCTTCAAATTCTATTCCCTCGATCCGGGTGTATCCTTTGGATACCAGTCTTTCCTTATTTCTGACAACCTGTCCTTATTCATTTAATTTGTTTCTGAATACCCACTTGGTTCCAATAACATTCTTATTCTTAGGTCTTGGGACAAGTTCCTAGGTTCCATTCTTTTCAATTTGATCTCATTCCTCATTCATGGCCTTCATCCAACCTCCATTAGATTTGGCTTCTTCAATTCCTTTTGGTTCTATTTGAGACAATAATGAGAAATGCATTTCCTCAGTTAGATTGCTCAGACTTCTTCTAGTTCTTACACCGACATCTTTGTCTCTGATAATCAAGTTTTATGAATGACTCTTTTGGACATATATGGAATGGACCTTTGTGTCTATTCTTCCTTCTTCTAATCCGCAATGATATACTTCCTCCCGTGGAACTTCTGTTTCTTGATTTTCTTGATACGGTTGTTGTAGCAAGGTTAAATCATCGTCTTCTTCAATTCTTCTACATGTTAGTCCCTCATCAAATTTTACTTCAAGACTTTCAACTATATTCCGGAGTCACAAATTATAGCACTTATAGGCCTTGATTCTAGAGGAGTAACCAAGGAAGATTCCTTCATATGATACGGAATCAAATTTTCCATTGTTTTCTTCATTTCTTTTGATGTAGCATTTGCTTTCGAATATTCTGAAATGCTTGACTATAGCTAGTCTTCCCTTCCAGAGTTCATATGGTGTTGAACAACTATTTGACTATAGCTAGTCTTCCCTTTCTGTATATGAGAGATTTGATTCGTTTGACATTGTTCTGGCCATCTCTTGAACAGTTCTGTTTTTCCTTTCCGCTACTCAATTTTGATGTGGAATTCTAGTTGTTGAAAATTGTCTTCTAATTCCATGTTTGTCACAATAGTTATTAAACTTGTTTGAAGTATATTCTCCTCCATTGTCAGATCTCAAACACTTTATCCTTAATTCATTTTTTTTTTCAACTACTTCTTTAATTTTTTTGAAACATTCGAATGTTTTTGATTTTTCCTTAAGAAAGAACAACCACGTCATTCGAGTGTAATCATCAATGAAAATAAGGAAGTATGACTCACCATTCATTCCTCTGGTTCTCATTGGACCGCAAAGATATGATTGAACCATTTCCAAGGGTTTTGAGTTAGTGTATTCTTTTGTTTGGTACTTGATTCTTGTTTGTTTCCCATGTACACAGTTCTTGCAGAACAAGTTTGATGGCTTTGTAATTATTGGAATGTCCCTTACTGCTTATTTACTACTGATTCTGACCAGGTTGTCAAAATTGATGTGTCCCAACCTTCTATTCCAGAGCCAAATTTCATCAGTTTGTCCCATGCAACATTTTTATTCTCTTTCCTCATCCAAATCGTAGACATTGTTAGGAGGCTTGGAGGCTGTTGCCACAATCTTGAATGTATCCTTCTTTTTTATTTTGCATTTTTTTGAGTCAAAGGTAAGAGTGTGTCCTTGGTCGCACATCTAGCTGACACTTAGAAGATTGTGTTTCATGTTCTCGACTAACAGAACATTTTCTTCCTTGGTCCTTTTGTTTCCTAGACTTTCCAACCCCTTACCTAAAATTTTGGCTGAGCCATTATCCCCAAAGTAGACACTGGGGCCTTGTCTTCTCTAAAATTTAGAAAGGTGTTTTTATCTCCTATCATATGCTTGGAACATTCATTGTCTATGTACCATTTCCCCCTTTTACTTTGTGCATGTAAGGCTAAGTTGTAGGCTTCTTGATGAACTTGATCCTTCTGGTCTTCAGTTGACTCGGTGGGTTACACAGGTTGCTGTTGATTTTCACATTTATGAGTATCATGTTCTGGGATTTCACAACACTCATCTTTTGAGCTTAAGACAATGAAGGGATTGGGGTCTTCTTTCAAGATTTCAGTCGGTTTTCTAAGGATTCTCTATTTAGGATTTATATGATTGTACCGACCATTCTTCCTGGTGTATGCTAATGCACGAGCTCTATAATTTATTGTTCTATGACCAAAATTGTGATAGTAATAGCAATTTCCCAAGAAAATATTTTGGTACCTGATAAGATAAAAATATCGGAGCTGCGCAGGCTTGTTTTCTGAATGACTTGGCCTTCTGTGTTCTCTCTCAAATGTCCTCGATAGTGGAGTCTTGAGGTCATCTGCATAAATTTTAATGAAATATGCTTCTTCATTGATGTTGTTTTTTAATTTCTTCTCATTTTCTAAGTGAGAGATTAATTTCTGTAGATCATTTCTCAAAGAGACAATTTCGCTTCTAGACTCTCACACTTGTCATATTTAAACTTCAACTTCCTGGCGGTGTCTGCCTCCAATATCAAAAGAGCTTCCTGTAGGATCTTGCTTTTCTTCTTTGAATTCTTTACTTCATCTAGAGAACTGACTAGTTCCCTTTCAAAATATACTTCAGCCATCTGTTCATACTTTGAATCCATGTCTACTGAGTTCTGCATAGGGATCTATCTTCTAGATGTTAATATGTTACTGAAGCAACCCGCTTTGATAGCAATTGTTGGAATCGATTTAATACTGACAGAGAGGGTGAATTAGTATTAGCGTAGTTATCAACAGTTTTTACATTCTTTGGAAAATTAGCCTTAACTAAATCTTTAATCGTTAGTTATGCATCCAACATAAATAAATCATTCATATATGCACCAAAACAAAGAACACAAAACACAAGAATTTTGACATGGAAACCCAATTGGGAGAAAAACACAGAATGCTCTTTTGTAATGAAAATAATACCTTCAAGGAAGCACCAAATTCCTGTATTAGCACCAACTAGAAGGAGGCACCGACCCTTGGTTTTATAGGCACCGACCTAAAGGAAGCTTCAACTCCCCGTGTTTCTCCAGCATCAAATGGAAGGAGGCTCCAACCCTATTTCTCCTTGCCCCATCCCGCTGCCCAGATATTCAAGATGTAATTCTAACTTATTGAACTTCTAACCCGTGCACACTAGTGATGTTTTGATATTAGTTTTGCTGTGCGCTATCTTTGTATGTAGACAATTCACTGTCACTGTGCAACATACCTCACTTGAATTCTCATTCCTCTCAATTCTACACTTTCATTGATGTATTACTTCATGTATTGTGTGCTTACTGATTCTGCACTCTATGCTAAGATATGCTTTGTCGATCTGATACTGTGCAATTGCACTCACCAACTGATATTGTGCTTTCAATTGATAGATTGCTTCTTTGAGATAAAGCATTAGTAACAGATGGAACTGCACACTTATTGATGTGTCCGTTTTGTTTGAGTGCCACAGTGTTTTAGACAATTTGTGACATGTTGTGCATCAAATGATTCATCATTTCAGTTTAATGCACTTGTCTCAGATCATCCTCATCATGAAACACTTACTGGATCCTACTGTTGCTTTTTCATTTTGCATCAGATGGACTTCACAACTTCACACACTTCACTTCAGTCTTTGCGCATCACATAAACATCTGTCCATATTTTGATATACTTTGGTTATGTTTCTGCATTTATTCCTTACTTATGACATCTGTGACTGTTTGTAATTCTGTCATTTAGTCTTCATGCAGTTGTGCATACTTTTGTGTTTCTTCCTTTCGGTGTTTTCGCACTATCACAGATATACAACATCATTCTGCACACCATCAGCTGTATCATTCCTCTATCTGTGCGCACTCGGATCCTCGCTAGATCATGCTGTTTTGTTCTCGAGCCCTTGATGCCCTGAATATAAATCTGTATTTTCCAACTGAATCTCTTAAATCTCTCCATTGAGCTTACTTCAAATCTCCAACTTGCATCTCTATTTATACATGTCTTGCACGGATTGTATGTCCACAAGTTGGTTGTGGCATCCCTTCTTCCATACTTCACACATTGTGCTTTTTCCACATGTCATCAGATGCGCTGTTGATGTGTAATCCTTTGTGGGTCTTGCGCATTCATGATCCATGAATTAGTGGGACTTATACCTTAGTGGTGTACTTCTTGCGCTCTTGATGTACCATTGCTTTGAGATATGTGCGCATCCTTTCTCTTCAACTTGATGAGTCTTTGACCTTTTCCGTACCATCCCTTGTGGCTATTGCATAGCTACTGTATCATCTGCTTGTGGGATTTATGCATGAAAAAACTTCAATTGCTACACCCTTCTTGGAACTTGTGCGCCCTTTACTAACTAAAAGCGTATTATGATTTTCAAGACTTGCATGCTTTCAGGACTGTCCATTGATAAACTGTTTCTTATTTCTTGCGCACTCCCGAGTCTTCTTTCAACATACTTGCATACTTGTGTATTTGATTAACCAAATCCTTGGCTGCTTGTGCACATGTACCTTTGTCCAACCAATTCTTTGACTACTACCTTGAGTGAGTATGACTTGGTGGACTTGACTTCTGCATTGGTACCACATGTAGTAGGATACATTGCTTATGTGCTTCTTTGAACTGGATTTGCATGATGTTCCTTCCTTATGTGCTTCTTCATACTGATCATGCATGATGTATCCTTAGACACACATCTTCAAAACTTGATGTAACTTCTATATTATACTTCACACTGGCATCCATGTCCTTCACCATCTTGCGCATATACTTCTTCAAAGTGGCTTCCATATACTTCTTTAAGCTGACATATGAATGTTGTATCCACTTTTACATCAGTTGAAAACAATGACTTAAACTGAATCAATTGACATCCTCTTTGAAATTAGTTGACATCAATGACAACCAAAGTTCAACATTGTGAAATGACGGTATATAATGAATTTTAATTTGGGATCCAATATTTGGGTTTGGTTTTGTAAGCCTGATGATGGAAATAGTACCCATGCCTGACATTCCTACATCGTAAGTGATCAATCTCATATAGATTTTGGTGGTTCGTGCAACCATACTCAACACAATATCTATCCCTATGGTCAACTTTTCCTGGATATAATGATGAGCACATCTCATCCTCCTCCCTATTCGAGTTTGTGCTTCTTCGTGTATCATCGATTATGAGTATTTTCTACTGATAAAGACCATTCAAGTGCTTTTTCAGGTATACAAATATTCAAGGATACGAAGGGTTGAGACATTATTTGTTGATCTCGAGATTATTAGCAGGGTTTACCAATTATTTGTGGATGGTAAAGGTCAACACAATTCCTTATGGAATATCATGAGCAATTCATATTTAGTGAGGTGATATTAAAGAAGACATGATTCATGGTTCTTTTTGGGTCATTGTTCAATGGTCCATTGTTTTCTAGAATGAAATTTGTTCTGCAATGTTGGGATTATAGTATGGTTGGATGAACATTGGGATTCATTCCCCCAAAAGAAAGGAAACAAGGTGAAGTGGTGGTATTGAGACACTCTATGCATCCCATGGATTTTTTCTCAGATGCAAACCCAATTACATATTCCAATTTGGCTAGGATTTGGAACAACATTTTAAAATAACGGCTTAGACCTTGTGACTCATACAATATAGATATGGAATGTTTGTAAGGTTTATACTTTGAAAAGAATAAGAGATCCCAAATATCATTTTAATCTTAAGCCGCATTGGTTGAAATAAAATGTAACCAAAATGGAAGTTGGATTGGTCAAATTGAATCCAAGGATTAACTGTGTGCCATGGCCTAACTCTAGAGGATACATTGATATAACCATGAGGGGCATAAAATATAATATGCATAATACTGGTTTGAAGGATTTTGGCAATAAGTGGCAACAAATTTTATCAATGGTTTCATTGTTATGACACACTTCTCATGAATAGTTTGTTGACTTCTTAGAGTCAAGGTTATGTCTATAATTTCCAATTAAAAGAGCATTATGATCTTGCTTATCCACAAGAGTTTATTAGAGATCCCTTTAGATTTGAAGACTATCTTGTATCAAAGTGTGGGTGTTATTGATGTCATTGTTCATCTTTTCACCATAACAATGCTAGGAGTTGCTTATGGGTATACCTAAGAGCCTTAACATGTGACCTTGGAGAGGGATGTTGAGATATTCAATTATGGGACTATCAGATGGGACTCTAATAGAAAAATATGATGAGAATAATGGGATTTTGATTTAGGAATAATAAATACACAACATAAAGATCTGGTAGGAAGGTTCTTTTGTTCCCTCAATTTGATTCAATGCATGCAAAAGTCATAAATATGGATAGAGAAGTGTGCGATTCAAGTCTAAGTGATGATGTTGATCCTTTCCCCAATATTAAAATAACTATAGGACACATAGATGCATGCTTTGCTTTCACTAATGAGTAACAAGGTTGTTAGGTTCCCAAATGGGCAGAAAGGAAAATGCACACACAAAGAAAAAAGATATAAGCGTTAAGCACATTTTTCCATTAACAAAGGTTCATATTAATACATGATGGATGACCCTTGGTTTCGACTTCCAAGGTTTCTCTTGGACTCTTGGGTGACTCGTGGTATTCTTTTAAAAAAAATACTCCTCACAACAAGGATTAGGCTCCAAAAAATACCCCCTTAATTCAAAGGGGTGTATGTGAGTCCAATAAAATAGAGTTGAATAACTGGAAGACAACTACCACCTGCTAAACATTTCCAACTTGAAAATCCGAATTTCCAAGCAAGTTAGCATAAGCTAACATCTCTTGATAAATACAAGTGCTCTCTCAATAGGTGATTTTGGCTGAACACAAACCAAAGGGGCTAGCATAAGCTGATGTCTTCTACTATGTGGGTGGTTGAAGGCTGACCACAAACTCTCAAACTTGGCATGGAATCTCAAAGGTTATTTCTGGAACTTGGCATGAAGGCTCATAGGTTCTATGGAAAGCGGTGGTTTTGGGACCACCATTTGATGTCTAGCAAAAGATGAATTCTTATGCTAAATGTGTGGTTTGAGGATGACCACAAACTCTGGAGCTTAGTCAAACATGGTGTTTTAGGTTCGCATGTTTCAACTCGCTTGTTCTCGCTTACTTGTTTCTGACGGTCTTCATTATCCCCTGTTAGGAACAACATGAGGAGTGGAGAGTTTCATGGTGTCAAAACTAGACACAAAGTACATGTGTACTCTAGAGCATGTTTCCCTTCTGTCTTCATGCTACATTTATAAATTTGTCCTCCCAAAATGGTTGTTCCTGAGGCTCGCTTGATTTGAATTACTTGAATAAAGCCAGGGTTGGTTTTTGTCAGAATGACAAGGCTTCAAAACTTGAAGCCTGACATCATGTTCCCCCTGTCAGGTACAAGATAAGAAGTGCTACAATATTCTACTACAAATTTCACTGTTGCAGGTTTCTTCAGCTTCACACATCGCTTTGAAGAATGGTTACGCTTCCCGTAATGATGACAAGGATGAATATCAAAACACTGATATTTCATATGGCCAAATCGATCACAATGTTGGCATCTTGAACTTTGAATAGTTTGTACATATTCTGACATTATTTCATTGTGTGCTGGAAAGTGGTAGGAATCATCTTCAAAGAGAGGGTTATTCTAAACAAACACTAGTTCAAAATGCTGATTCCTGCGTTGTACATCTTCCTCTTCGTCTTTCAAATCCTATAGTTGATTGATGACAATTTGGAGAGTATATTTTGTAATTGTGATTGAGTTGTCTATAGTTGTAAGTACTAAAGTGTTCAACAACTCTAATGTTTCTTCAGTCTGGGTCATTATGAGGATTGTGTAAGGCCTTCTTGTGCAAGAAGGACCAAGTACAAATGACTCAATCAAATTGAGGGCTTCTCGCAACTCCACCCTTTACAAAAAATATTTCAAGAGACTTAATAAAAGTGAAGGGTGTCGGTCTCAGTCGAGAATGCACCCAAATACAACATGCAATTCAACTTTTCCTCAATTTTGATACTATACAAAAACACACATTCAAGCACAAAAAAAAGTGCACTATAACTTACAAACAAACAACAATTTGCAAGTTACACTCCTAAATGTTGAATTGATGAATATTCTATACCTGAGATGATGATATGCTTCGGCAACTTCCTTCTTTTGGAGCAGCTACACACTTGCTTGAGTTCAAACCTACAACTTTTCTTCAAAATGCCTTTCAGTGGAAGGTGAAGAGAGAGTCCATGTACCACAACTGCATGATAGTCTTCAATGATGATGGAAAAATGTCTTCACTCTGCTGGAAAAGAGAGAACTCCATATCAAGTCTGTACAATCAGTTGCGTTGCTTACAACAACTCCCTTCAAGAAAAGCCAGTTTCCTATACTTTTTAAATCTCAAAGAGATGAATACCTGAATGCTTGAAATTAAATATTATTCTCTTTCAAATATTGATTAGTGAGTTGTGTGTACATAGCAAGCACATATTGAACTGTTGTCTCAAAATGTGTATTTGCATCATAGATCTTTGAAATGAAGCAATTGTCGATAGATGGTTCATTAACATGTTCATATATATCATAAGTGAAAAAAACATTCCATCAACTGCTCCAAGCAAATTTAATCCCAGTTGTAATTCTCTCTCACGTTAGTCAATCTCTCCTTTTGTTGAAACAAATGCACTATATTTTCCTTTGAGAGCAACATTATGCGAATGGGAACAACAAAACAAAATACTTTTATATCAAATTTGTGTCCAAGAATTATTTGCATTGATTGTGAATCATTGGTGTTTGGAATAAGGTGGATTATGAAATAAATTTCCGAGAAACCTTACATATCTACTTAACCTCATTAGGTAGGAAGGATCACAAACAACCCTTTTTTTTCAACTTGCAGTTTCAAATTCTGATGTAACACCTTCTTCATCAAACATCACCTTGAAATCTGACTTGTGAAGCATGTAATTTCCCCCATAAACAACAGCGAGTTGTGAAAATGCCTGAGGAATTTGTCCCAAACCATACAATGGGTATATGTATGGCGAGCCTCCTTAAAATCATGCAAGATATTTGTAGAATCCACACCAACCATTGAGCACTTCAACTTATATGTGGAGAGAAGATTCATAGCTCTTCAATGAAGGTCACATGCACCAAGAGACCATTCACCATACACCAGTATCCACACAACAACAAAAACACGAACTTGGAAGGAGACGAGTTCTGCATCTCATTATTCACCAATGGCTTCACCAACTGCCACACTACAGGTTTAACATAGCAAGAAATTCAACGTTCTTCATCAAAAATATCCGTGGGCTTCACCAAACAATATAGAGATCCCACTAAATGGTCGCACCAGTTACCAGTTCACCGGTCAAGATCCACGCACAAAAGGAGAGGAGGAGATAGGGTTTATCTATTCCAGATAGTTGGTATCCTGAGTCTTCTCAAGTTTTGAATGCAACAAAAAAATGGTGCAAGAGTTTCAAGTCCTCATGCAACATAGAGAAGAAGAGTCTCTGTACAGTGGAGAAATCGCAGCAGTCATAGTAGGAGTGGTCGCAGGTCACCCCAAGGAGAGGTCACAACAATCATTAGATTGTAGCATTCACATGATGAACGATGGGAAAATTTTAGGGTTTATGCACCAGTATTAAAACTTTATCACAAATTCATACACTAAAGCCCACGGTAGCACCAAAAGAGAGCACGTTCCATAGAACTCGCAGCTTAATGGTGGAATCAAGCACACACTACTTCAGAAGAGATAATCTTAACAACTTTTATGCAATCCGTGCTCATGTGAAGGATCCCACTCTCTACACATAGAGTTCATGAAGCCATGGTTTCAACAGTCGGAGTATTCAAGTGCACCAACAAAACTCTTAATAGATTACACTCTGAGTTCGCAACAATAGTGAATGGAGAGCCCATGCACAATGAGAGAGATATCACGGTTTTTTTACATAGTTCTACGCATAGCTCCCAACATCAGTATGAGTCTGGGTCTTCACGCAGGTGTAGAGAGAGAGGTCTTCAAAAACTTGCTCCACCAATGGGCTCATGCTTTAAACCCACAACCAATTGGTCTTAAACTGGTCACAATATGGAGAGTCTTTGTCTTCACAAGCGATACCTTCACAAATTGTCTCCAAAGATGGCTTTCACCCTTCATGTTTTTGTTACGCCTCAAAATGTCACACTTGAGTGTCATCCTTAAGTGTCATGATTTTTCACTATGAAAAGGTGGTTGTATTGCTCCCTAGAGGTGTTCTAAAGGTAAACCTAAAGCCTACTATGGTCCCTACCAATGTTGGGGAGTCAAATCCATCATTAGGAGGTTGAAATCTCATCATTTGGACCTTCGTTTTTTCCCATGTATGGGAATTTTCTCCCCCTACTCCTTGTCTAGGGAAGGACAATTACAACTTTGTCACTCCTTGATAGTCTATTGGGGAGTGACAATTTCAACATTTTTGCGCAGTACTCTACCTTAGGGGAACGACAATCCTATTTCCACAGTTTGAGCTTGGCTCTAGAATCTTGATTTGGGCATGATTTTGGGAGGTTTGTTGAATCTTTCGAATATGATCTCATTTCTATTCGAGGTGGCCTTGATCTCCTTGAATCCAATTTATCCTCCCTTGATCCACCCTTCTCTCCCAAGTAGTTTGGTCTCTCCACCCTATAAAATGAGGCCAATTCTTCAGTGAAAACATGGGAACTTAGAGATACCATCCTTATGATTGTGTGATTCTCAACATGGAAAATAGCTTAGAGAGGTGGTCCTTATGGTCTTAGGGTGGTTAAAGGAATTTTGATAGAGAGATTGGAGGAGATGTTGCTGGTGCAAGATCAGGTATAATCATGTCATGTACTTGTTTCCTTTGGGTTTCTAATCAATGAACTTAGCCTATTCTCCCAAATTGTGTTTCTTATGTTGAATACTTGAATTCGTTTACTTGTCAGTGAATAGATTTAGTTTGATACACTTGTTATTGGAAGTTTTTTATATTTCCCCTTTGTTTGTAGGCTCATCAACTCAAATTCTCAATCCAGGAGCTGGATGAACAAGGAGCAGTGAGGACAACCTTTAGGGTTGAGGTAGGACATCTACCCTTCTCATCCTGCTTATGCGCATGTTTTCTTGGATTGGCTTGTGTATAGAATATGTCTAGGATAAATTAGCAACCATTTATTTCTTTTCTATCTTGTTTAGGTGTCTATGGAACCTATTTTTTCCCAAGAGGAATCCTACTTATCCGTAGGGAGGATTTCCTAACACAGGAACTGGAAACTCCGTTGGGGACATTCCCTAATTTTAAAACGTTTGAGATTTTTTTTGACAGATTATACCTCTTTGAGTATGTTTTTATTTTGAATTTTTCCTCCTTTGATCTTTATTCAAAAGTGTACTAAGCCTAAGTCCTGATCCAACCTTGGATTTGAGGCAAAACCATGCAATTTTTACACTTACAGGACTTTGTCTCTCCCCCAGAGAGGGCCTTAGGGTGAAATTACCACTATGTTTCACCCCTATAGCGTCTTAGGGATCAAAAATTCCAGTTTGTCGCTCTATCTGTAGGCTTACAGGAGAGAAAATCCCTTGTTTGGGGTAGTCCCCATCCCCGTTTTGCATGTTTTTGTGTGGATTTTGCTTCCCAAATTTTTGTGTGGTATTTTGCTGCTTATTTGAAGTTGTGTGGGCTCCTCATTAGAGCATTTGATTTATTGTTTAGACCTTTTGAAACCCATTTTTGATTCTTATCAATTTTTGGAAGGCTTGAACCAACATAGGCCTACTTGATCCTTTGTTGGCTCTAAACCTTTCTATGGACTTTTTCCTCTGGTCCAACAACATCGAGTCTCCATAGCATTGGTTTGGACACTCCCAAAACCTTTTTGGGAAAATTTGGGACCTACTAATCCTGTTTGGGAATTGGAGTGTGATTAGGTATTTTTGCATCCAAATTTCGGTTTGTGCTTGTTGTTGATGAAATTTTCAACTTATTTCAAGCCCAGAAGTTTGTAGCCCAATCCTGAACTATTCTTTATCAATTGGTTGTGCTCAGATTGAGTAATTTAGGTTTCAAAAGTTATCTTTAACTTGGGATTTTGGTTTGCGAATTGCAAGAGTTTGAGACATATCCTTGATTGGATTATTTTTAGCTCTTGTTTGATTGTTTGAGTGCTTGTTTTCTTCATCTCATTTGCTTTTGGAGTTCTTGTAAGTGTCATTTAGTCCTTTAATTTCAATTGAAATAAAAACAAATAAGTTTTTGGAACCTTGTATGCAATTCAAAGCTCTTGGAAAAAGAAGAAAACAAAAAAGGTTTGCATTCTAGTTTTTGAGTTTAGTTTTTGGTGTGATTGAAAGCATTGAAAAATAAAAAGTGGTTGCATTCTAGTTAGTGGGTGGGGAATTTTTGAGCTTGCATTTTGAAGCAAATTAAAGTGCATTTTGAATTTTATGGCCATGAATCGTGTATCCTACAGTTTCTTTGAATCATAAATCATCTTTTGCATTCGAAGAGTAGTTCATGTTTCTTGCATTGGGTATATGCATATGGGAAAGGAAAATACTCTCTTGTTTATGATAGCTAGCGTTCATCGAAAATGAAAAATTTGCATTTCATGTTTTGGTGCATGATTTAGATTCGAGTCAAAATACCATCTAGTCCACTTCCCCTTACCCTATTGAGTAATAAACAACCATAAAAAGGAACAATCAATGTAATCTAAAACCAATTAGAATTTTTTATTTTATAGAAAACCAACAAGTCTAGGATTTTAGGGCCTTGGTTGTAGGGTGGAGAGTAAATTATACAAGGCCATTGAAACAAAAATAGGAACACTAATGAGTGAAAATCCATTATTAACGTGAAGTGCTTGTTGGGAAAGCTCCTCTAACGCAAGATTCAAGTGGTAGGAGAAGTCAAGAAGAGTGCTTGGACCGGTCCCCGACATTCTCTTTCAATGGGGTTATGCGAGTTAGGGGGTAATATTAATAGTGGCAATTCCTTGGGGTGACACAAATATCTGAGTTGCTTCGTGTCTAAGAAAATTGTCTTACATTCCCTTCCCATTCACAGAATCCGTCTCCCATGACCATTCCGCTCAACCACCAAGTGTGAAGTGGTAGCCTTAGTTGATTTTCGTAGGGTTACCTTCCCAGGTGATTGTAGTGGTGGTATTGTCAGTACTTGAGACATACGTACAACACAATATTTTGGCTCCTTAGGAGGGTACTTGGTTTCATATGGTACTTGCACCTCTGGAAGTCCATTATGGAGTAGTTGTGGGAAACTATCTCTCATTTCTTCGTTGACGGCCTCATCTACCATCTCCAGAAGATCCTTACTTCCTTTCTCTCCGTTACATGAGAGTTGTTTGCTTGCCATTATCTTATAGGGACTTTGGTAGTGTGTGCTCTTTTATTTATTAGACCCTAGGTTGAGTCCACGTCCATGGAAACAGTTCCATAGCCCGCCAATAAATGAACTCTTTTGTATGGGGATCCTCGTCTCTTTCCTTGTTTTGGAAATATTGGTCCTCCTCACATTGCTACATTAAATATTCCTAAATTTACCATAGGGTTACTGGTATGGTTTTCTTCCATTCCGATGATCCCAAATTCTCCCGGTGCCTTGAATGCAATCCCTCCACCTCAAGCATATCAACCTCTTGTTGACCCTTTTCCTTCTTCACCCATTGTGTATTCTTCCATTTATTCTTCCTCACCTGGTGAAAGCCTTGATCCTAGTAACCATGAGGCTAAGAAGAACATGAAAAGGAAGAACATGAAGAAGAAAAATAAGCAAGGGGCCAATCAAACAACCACTTTTAATCAAGTTGGGAGTGTTGATAATGTTGAGAAGCCAAAGAACATAGGTCACAAACCCAAGTTCCCTTGCAGAAATTGTAAGTGTGATCACCTTCTTAACCATTTCCCTAGTATTCCAAAGGTCTTCGAAGTGTGGTCCAGAGGTTCCGAACAACTTGTGTCACCAGCCTCTATAGGTCATGCTGGTGACGGTACATCGACCACTGATGATAAGGTTGGGGGTAAAAAGGGTAAAGTCAAGTTTCCTTGTAAGTTATGCAAGGGAATTCATTATACTTATGTTTTCACTCATATAGAGGAGGTTTCACAATTTTTAGAAGACAAAGTCGTTTCCCAACAACAACCTTCAGTTGCTTCCCAAGAATCCTCCACTACCTAACCTCTAGTTGATGAAGTATTCAATACAAATCGATCTTTGGTTGACCCCAGTCTTCTCTTGAACAATGAATCAAATACCACTGATGTTATATTTGTGAATTCAGATTGTTCTATACAAGGGGGCATTTCACCTGTTTCAATGGAACCCCCTCCAAGTGCTGAGGTCATTTCCTTTGGTTGGAATAAGCTGGCAGAGCCTCCTCTTCCTCCCTACATGCCTTTTCAAATCATCGTGCATGATTTTTATTGGTACATATATCGCACTATCATAGATGAAGGGGCCTATGTTAGTATTTTATCCTCAAATAATTGGAAATCTATAGGTTCTTCTAAACTTGTTCCAGCTACTAATCATCCATTTTATTTTAATAGAAGATCTAGTGAACCTTTAGGGATCCTCCCTCAGTTGTCCATCACCTTGGGAGGAACTACTGTCTACATTGATGTCATAGCAGTCTAAGGACCCTTGTATTTTAATTTACTCCCTGGGCGGGACTTTGTCCATGCTATGAAAGCTATTGTGTCTACACTCTTTTGAGTGATGCATTTTCCCCATGATGGGAGCATAGTTACAATCAATCATCTTTTGTTTGTTAGTCCCAATTATTGTATGATTTATTACAATCCAACTTCCTTGAATGTTCCTTACGTTCAATTGGTATCTCCCTCGCCATAGGTTAATTATGTGGCATCATGTCCCATGTCTTCAACTGCTACTGAGAAAGAGCCTCTCACAATATGCTCAACTTCTCTCAATTTAGATCCCACAGTTGACATGGTGAACCCTTTAATGGGGGAATTAGATCCTGATCTCCCCCCTATTACCTCTATCGAGTCTCTTGGCATGCATTCTTTCCAGAGTATTGTTCTTCCATCTGATGAAGACCTCTTGTAAACCATGGCCAAGGATTTCGAGCATGGTTCTCTTTTTGTGTCAATCTCATTAAAAAATGAAACATATAATTACGAGCATAGTTTGCTTTCTGTGTCAATCTCATTAAAAAATGAAATAGATAACCATGAGCATAGTTCACTTTCTGTTCCAAGCTCGTTAAAAAATGAAACACATAATTATGAGCATAGTTCATTCTCTATGTTAAGCTCATTAAAAAATGAAACAGATCTCCCTCCAATTAGGTTGATTCTTCCACCAGGCCTAGAAATTGAACCTTCATTTCATTCGCATGTGTCACTTGATCCTCTTTCTTCCTCTCCCTTTGGTGAACCTCTTCCTAGTAGTAACCAAGAGTATAATTGGGTGAAGCGAAAGAGTGAGTGGATGAAATGAAGGTTGGGGGGCATGTATCCAGCCTCTGGACATCATAAGAGAGTTGAGCCACTAGCTTTTACTAATTATGCTGGGGGCAAGATTCCAACGTCTGGACATCACGCTTGGAAAAAACCCATTAATGGGTATCACCCAAAGTACTGACCTCTCGATGTCATGTTGGGAAGAACCCCACCAATGGGTATCATTTTGAGCATAGTTCATTCTTTGTTTCTGTTGATGTAATTATAACTTTGGAATCTATTTCACCTATGTATATTGTATTCCTATAGAGATGTTATTATTCCTCTATACAGAAGTGTTTGTATTCCTATAGAGATGTTATTATTCCTCTATACGAAAGTGTCGTCATTTATATTGTAAGTGTTGTAACTTATACTTGATGGGTTATTAGACCACCTTGTTAGGGTCAGCCCTGTATAAGTCATGTGGGTTAAAGGGTTATTAGACCACCCTATTAGGGGTCGGCCCTGTCAACATTATGTTATGTGGTTAAGTTAAGGCCGACCTAGTAAAGGTTATTAGGCAAGTCAAGTCAAGTATAAATAGAGTGCGGGAGGCACTCTATTTGATCATCCTATTATTCTCTCACACACTCATTGGAGAGTGGCGCACTTGTGGAGGAGGAGAAGCTACCGCTAGGAGGAATATCTCTTATGCTTGGGTTGTATCATTGCTCTATCTATCTCTGAGGAAGTTGTGGGGTTTTTCACCTTTATTGTTTTCCCCAGTGAAATTCTGTGTGTCTATTGTCTCTTGTGTGCTTGCATTATTATGTCCATGATTGATATGCTATAGATATGTTGTACATGTTATTTTCTCAGTTAATATCCTAGATCAGATTGAAGTAAATTCTAAAAAACTAACATGGTATCAGAGCTAGCCTGAAAGAAGGCATGATATGGAATTTATGACACTTGTTGCACTTGTAAAGCTAGGGCTTGATATAGCAAAAACCAGTCATCGTATCCCTTTCAATAGAAATACATTTAAGCGAGGTCTCAGGATTTGAAAATATTACAGTTTGAATATAAGATCCCTGTGTACCTTGTGTCCAAAGTACAACCTCTCATTGTACTTTGTGATTTATGATCTGTACAATATAGGGTTTCTGCCTCTTCCAGATCTAAGTCATAAACATGTGACCTAGGAAAAAAGGTCATAACTTGGGCTAGGAAGCTCCAAATGAAATTTCGTAAAAAGTGATAGGTAGGGCACAGACATTACTTTCTCAGGTAAGTTTTTTAGAGGCTGAAACAGAACCAGTGACATGTGGCACTCCATACAATTTTGCTCTCCTGTTTTATCCCATAAACAGGTCATGTTGCGACACTTGGCATATCTCTCTCTCTCAAAGAATCCATTTGAGGTCAGACATATTGGGTTGGAAATATAAGAGGTCAGGCTACCACAGGAAGAATTTTCAGACCCTATAGATCTGAAATTTTGGAGTTACACCAGAAACAATCAGGTGCATAGTTCTGTCAAAACAAAATTGGATTTTGAGCACCTTCATTCATGGCTTCGGGAATTTAGGGTTTTGGAGAATGTTGAAATTTTTGTATCGGAGACCATGACTGAATTATCCTCATCAAAATCAAAATTTAGAGACCAAGATCGAATTTTTTGGTTGGGCAGAAGGTCGGGCTTGATCAAATCCTTGTTCGGGACTTTGATCGGAAAGGTGAAAAATTAGGGCTTCTGCAAAAATGGGAATTTTTGAAATCTGTGACCATAGCTGGAAGCTCCTTGGAAAAATCGAAGTTTAGAGCTTTGGATCAAACTATTTGGTTGGGTGAAGCTCCAGGAAACTCAAACCCTAATTCAGGGTCCTCCCTAGTGAATCCGGAAGATTGAAAAGCAAATTTGAGGGGTGAAACTTTGTAGTTTTCAAGTTTTGAGTATACCTGGTTGATCAACTCATCAAAGCGCATCTTTCTATCCTTTTAGAAGTTTGAAATTCAAAGTTTGAATTTTTACGGTTTCCCTGACAAACCCTGATCCAGCTCCAGATCTAGGTTCTGCAATTCAAGTGGATTGGGTTAATCCTAGAAGAGAATGGATTGGTCACCTGCATAATTGAAGAAGTTCCAGTTTCAGAGGGAGAGGAGGCTAAGGCCTTACATAAGAAGATTACAAGCAATCTCGACATGTATGACTCATCCAGGCATGTTTCGAGATCTGTTCATGATTAAGTTTATGGTATGTTTGTCTTCATTAAGTTTAGTACAATCTTGATTAACTTTAGACTTGTCGTATCACCTTAATAAAATTATGAATGCAGATATTCATTGATTAGTGTTTTGACACTTATGATTGTACTAATGCATTGTGGTGTTGTATGAGGTTGATGTTGTCCGCTAACATGAAAGGTACATCAAGAAAGACAAATCATGTTCTAGTTCAAGAACATATGACCATGTTGACATGAAGACAAATATTCATCCATTTTCATGGATCACATAGAAGATCTACTTACGAGGTATGTATAACTTGGTTCTATAATGATTAACCTATGAGATATGCAGGTTACTAGCACAAGTCATTAAAGAGAACAAGAGGACATTGCTAGACATAACTAGCAAATATGATAGCCAAGTATGTTTTTCCTATATCAAGTTAGAATCCTACCTTGTTGATGAAGTTAGAAATGTAAGTAATCAAGGGCTTATGCATATTATGTCTCTTACCTTGATTGATGATATGACTAACCAGAAAAGACCTTTGGTCAAATAAGAATATCCATGAGTAAAAGAAGTATTCCCTGAAACCTTGAATACTAATGTTTATTATCTATGTTTGAAGTGATCATGACTACACATGTTTAAGATTATTGTGTTTTGATAGTATTGAGATTATACTAATGAATGTATGTATGAGACCTCAAGGATAACACAATGATGATACTAGTAAGTATGCATAAGTGATCAAGGATGGATATAAGTTCAAGGACAGGTAATCGAGGAAGCAAAGATCAAGAGGGAGCACACTCCAGTAGTTCCTGCAAGGAAGCAAATATTGAGAGGGAGTCCACCCTACAAACCAAACAAAGATAAGTATTTGAATTGTCATTTCTTGCATATTTGTTTGTTTAAATAATATTGTTCAATGATGCATATGCTTATGTTCCTAGACTTAGGGTGTGTATTATGCATATTAGAATAATTGCATTAATGAACAGTGTACTACTAATATGCATGTGATGGGTAAGTGGCCTATGGAATTGTACAACATTCCATTGCTACTTATCTAGAATGAAACCTCTTTGTTGACATGTTGGGAGTTGTGCACACTCTTAACAATGTTCTAGTAGAGATTGGAAGGCATCTAGAAAGTTACGGGATATGGATAAATGTTGTATTGAAGCATTGGCTAAAATAATTGCATGACTGTATGACATATTTCTTTATGTGTAAGAATTTGTTCTGAAAAATATGAAATGTTTATAATCATGCAATTTAACTTGTCTTGTAGGAAAGATCATATACCATCACCTACAAAAGAAGGACTACAACATTTGTTCCAGTAACAAAGCTATCTATTGAAGATATTGAAGTTTCTAGGATCCGGGATGAAGTAATGGAAGAATGCCATGATCCGTCAATCATGAAGAATGATGTTTGGGATGTGGTCCCAAGACCAGAAGAGAAGTTTGTTGTGACTTCCAAGTTGATCTATAAGATCAAGCATGCTGCAGTTGGTAGCATAGAGAAATACAAAGTGAGATTTGTAGCTCGTGGCTTCTCCTAGAAAGAGAGGATAGACTATGAAGAGTCTTTTGATCCTGTAGCCAGATACACTTCCATCAAATCAGTACTTGCTCTGGCTGCAGTGATGAAATGGAAGATACACCAGATGGATGTCAAGACAACTTTCTTGAATGGTGTAGTCGAGGAGGAAGTGTATGTGGAGCAGCCACTTGGTTTTGAGACATATGACTGATGAAATGGAAGATACACCAGATGGATGTCAAGACAACTTTCTTGAATGGTGTAGTCGAGGAGGAAGTGTATGTGGAGCAGCCACTTGGTTTTGCGACATATGACAGGGAGTCATATGTGTGAAGGTTGAAGAAAGCCTTGTATGGTTTGAAGCAAGCTCCTAGGACTTGGTATGGTAGGATGGACAACTTTCTATCTAGTTTGGGCTTTACCAAGGGTAAAGCAGATCCCAACCTTTACTACAAGGTTGAGGAAGGAAATCCAATGATACTACTTTTGTATGTGAATAACCTGTTTGTTACAGGAGAAGATAGTTTGATTGCTGATACCAAGAGGAAGCTTGATGCCGAGTTCGGGATGATGGACTGTAAGGCCATGGCCACACCTATGGCATCGAACCTAAAGCTTCTGTGTGATGCATCATCTGATCCAGTTGATGTCACTATTTATCGTCATATGATTGGGTCCTTGATGTACTTGACGAACACGAGACCAGATATTTGATTTGCGGTGAACACATTGAGCCAGTTCCTGACGGATCCCAGAGGTGTTCACCTGGTTGCTGTAAAGCATATTCTGAGGTACCTGAAGGGTACAATTGATTATGGGCTCAAGTATGATGCGAATCAAAAGTTTAACCTGCAGGGTTATGTTGATTCAGATTGGGAAGGCAGTGCTGCAGATAGGAAGAGCACATCTGGGTACTGCTTCAGTATGATATCATGTGTGATCTCATGGTTTAGCAGGAAGCAATCCTGCGTAGCACTGAGTATAGCCGAAGCAGAGTATGTTGTAGCTTGTTCAACTAGTTGTGAGGCAGTATGGATGAGGAAGCTACTATCTGAGTTATTTGATCTCTCGTTGGATGCTACTGGTATCTTTTGTGACAACCAGAGTTGTGTGAAGCTGTCTGAGAACCCGGTGTTCCACAACAGGTTGAAGCACATTGAGATCAAATATCACTATATCAGAGATATGGTGCAGAGAAGAGCAGTGAAGCTCCTGTAGGTTGCGACGGATGAGTAGATTGCAAATGTGTTGATGAAACCACTAGCCAGGGTGAAGTTTGAGTACTTCAGAGAGAGGCTTGGTGTTTTTCAGATTGACGATACTTCGAGGAAGAAGTGATGGACACATTTGCAGGATCCATTCCAAGCATGGTGAGAGGAGGATCCTTCCCATGGCTGTGGATGTAAGCACTGGATGATGAGCATCAGAAATATGCTCCAGTTACTGCTCTGTATATGCATCATGTTGGACGCTTGATATGATCAGGTAGATCATGTATTTGTATATGTATCAGGTGGATGCATTGATATGATCAGGTAGATCATGTATTTGTATATGTATCAGGTGGATGCATTGTTATGATTAGGCAGATCATGTATTTGTATATGTATCAGGTGGATACATTGTATGATCAGGTAGATCATATATGTGATATGTATCAAGTAGATACTTGGTATGCATCAGGTTGATGCTATGATGATCAAGATGATCACAGTTGATGAGCTTCAGGATGTTGCTCCAGATGACATGCATCAGGTTGATGCTATGATGATCAGGATGATCACAGATGACGAGCTTTAGGATGTTGCTCCAGATGATATGCATCAAGACGATGCAGTGACGATGATCAGGATGATCATGTGTGATGAGTATCAGGATGATACTCTGGATGATATATGTTAGGATGATGTACTATGTGATGATGATCAATATGATCATGACCATCAGGATGATGCTTTGTGCGATGATGATCAGTTGGATCATGAGTATTAGGTTGATACTTGGAGGTTAGAGATGATATGTGGCAGGTTGTGCAAGTAGCATGTAATCAGTCCTCAGAGATCCGGTAGGTTGAGCTGTGTGCTCGTAATCAGTCCTGGGATGAAGTATTGATATGTAGTATGTAATCAGTCCTCAGAGATTCGATAGGTTGAGCCGTGTGCTCGTAATCAGTCTTGGGATGAGGTATTACTACGAAAACATGTAATTAGTATTGGAGATCAGAGAGGTTGAGCTGTGTGCTTATAATAAGTCCTGTGATGCTCTTTAGAGATCTTGTCGATCGTGCTGTGGCAGATAAATGTTCCTGGGATGCTCTTTAAAGGTATTGTGAAGGGGATGCATGTAATTAGTCCTGGGAGATATTTTCGGTTGTGCTTAGGCACATAAATGTTCCTGGGATGCTCTTGTCAGGTATTCAATCAACACATAAATCAGTCCTGAGAGACCACCTCTATCAGACCGTTCACATAGATGATGAAGACCTACAGGTGGTGGGCCTACATCCAGTATGAAAAAGGACTGGATCTGTAGAACTTCCTATGATGAGTAGATCGGATATTGATTGAGATAGCACCAGTAGTGATGATGACGATGATTCGTTGATGATGATTCGATGTCAATGATCCAGTGACCATGATCCAGAGAAGAAGACTTGTGCTAGAAGACCTGTGTCGAGAAATACCTTCCTAGATAAGAGGGAGTGTTGATGTAATTGTAACTTTGGAATCTATTTCACCTATGTACATTGTATTCCTATAGATATGTTATTATTCCTATATACGGAAGTGTTTGTATTCCTATAGAGATGTTATTATTCCTCTATACGGAAGTGTCATCATTTATATTGTAAGTGTCAAACTTATACTTGATGGGTTATTAGACCACCTTGTTGGGGTCGGCCCTGTATAAGTCATGTGGGTTAAAGGGTTATTAGACCACCCTATTGGGGGTCGTCCCTGTCAGCATTATGTTATGTGGTTAAGTTAAGGCCGACCTAGTAAAGGTTATTAGGCAAGTCAAGTCAAGTATAAATAGAGTGGCACTCTATTTGATCATTCTATTATTCTCTCACACACTCATTGGAGATTGGCGCACTTGTGGAGGAGGAGAAGCTACCGCTAGGAGGAATATCTCTTATGCTTGGGTTGTATCATTGCTATATCTATCTCTGAGGAAGTTGTGGGGTTTTTCACCTTTATTGTTTTCCCCAGTGAAACTCTATGTGTCTATTGTCTCTTGTGTGCTTGCATTATTATGTCCATGATTGATATGCTGTAGATATGCTGTACATGTTGTTCTCTCAGTTAAGATCCTATATCAGATTGAAGTAAATTTTGAAAAACTAACAGTTTCAAGCTCATTAAAAAATGAAGAAGACATTCCAAGCATAGTTCATTCTCTGTTTCAAGCTTGTTAAAATGAAGCAGATACCATGAGCATTCTTTTCACCCATCTTCGAGCTCGTTAAAACAATAAGAGGTGTTGAGCTTACTTTTTACTTTTTCGTGCTCTAGTTAAAACATGAAAAATATTTCAAGCGCTTTTGATACCATAGTCATGCTCGTTAAAAGTAAGTAAAAAGGTGTCAAGTTTAGTATGAATTTATCGCACTCGTAAAATAATGGTGAAGTGTTTGACGAGTATAGGTTTATCTCTTTATCCAGACTCACTAGACTATTTACGGAAAAAGAACTGTGCCAAGTTTATTTTTTACCTTTGTCATACTCGGTTATCAACCATGACAAAGTCGTCTTTCGAGTAATAATTTAACCCCTTTTAAACCTCGTTAGACTACATATGAAAAATGAACTCATTGGAGTCCTCTTTAAGCTCTTTTCATACTCCCTAAACATGAAAAGATTGTCGAGTGAACTTGTTTATTTCACGCTCATGAAAGTATTTGAAATGACATCTAGTTGGTGATAGTTCACCCATTTTTCGAGCCATTTGGATTAATTACAAAAAAGGTATACTCTAGTCAACCTCGGCTAGGAGAGTGTTATGCAATATAAATATATATATATATATATAGTAATAAGATAACAATTAATATTAATATAAATAATATTAATTGTTAATAATAAAACAATTATAAGTCAAAAGTCATGTTTTCTAAGAAAAGGTACATTGGGCTCATAAAAGGCAATCAAATGTAAATTGTAAAACCACCAATCATTTATCAATACTATTATTATCAAAATGTGGGATTCAAAGTTTCTGTGGGCATTTTAGATTATTTACGGGCGTTAATAAGTTTTTACACTTCAAGTGGTATCAGAGCTGCGTTGCTGATCCAGGGTTGTAGCCAACATTTTTGGGTTTGCTTAAAATAGAGGACCTTGTTAAAAAAATTAGTCCCTTGCCCCAAAAAGTAAAAACAAAAAAAAAGGAAGAAGTGAAAAAAGAAAAAAAGAAAAAGAAAAAGGAAGAAGTAAAAAGAAGAAAGAAAGAATAAAAAAGAGGAAAGTAAAAAAATAAAAAAAGGAAAATAAGAAAAGAAAAGTTAAAGAAAACCAAAACATGGTTTTATAAAACTAGAAGAGTTTTATAAAACCAATATATGGTTTTGTTTTCCGTTTCGAACCTTTATAATAGAAGTAATATATTAGTAAAAGGGAAGAAATATTATTAATAAAACTTTATTAATAATATTAATATCATTATTAAAAATAGAATTTGAATTATTAAATATAATAATTAGTTATTATATTTAAAGACTTTTATCCTTAAGTGAGAAAAAATAGAGACTATATATAATAATAATATATTATTATTATAATAGTTATTTTAATTATTTGAAAAAAAAGTATTATTATTATTAATTCTAAATTAGTGTAAGATCCCTAAGATTTGAAATGTAATTCGTTGGTTTTTGTAGCTTATTTTTATTATTAGTAATAATAATTACTTAATAATTATTTAATAATTGTCATTACAATTATTAATTAATACAAAAAAAATCAAGTCAAAGAAGGACTTAAAAAAAAAAAGGGAACACATCAAGGGATTACTACACAATTTGTGTATTCCTCAGTTATCGAAAGGAAGGAGACAAAATCAAAGAAGACAAGAAGTCAAGATCTAGTGAAGATTGTCTATCGCCGAAGAATTTAGATAAAGGAAGACTTGGCGAAGAAGTCAAAGTCAAAAGAAGGCTTGTCAAAGAAGCAAAAGACATAATTGCAAACGATGGCACCTACATATTCATAAATGAAGTCGCAGTTACAAGCATCATTGGACGAGTTAGAGAAATCTAAAGCAACCAATACCGATCTTCAATTCAAGATCATAAAGCAAGAATTGCGTAACGATTTAGAAGAACAGGTGAATCATAGCTTAAAATATCAAAAGCGAGAGCTCCAGAATAGTTTATTAGATAAGGATAAGGAAATTTCACATCTAAGAATCCATAATCAAAACCTGGAAGACAAAATCAGAAACTCCAAAAAAGTTGAAGAATCACCTTATAGAAGTGATAATGACTTTGAAGAAGACATAAAGCGTTTAAACAAGCTCATCATGGATAAAGATATTGAATTGATGCAAAACCAAAGAAAACTAGAAGATCAAGAATCAAAGAGATGTCGACATCAACAACAGAAGGAAAAATTCCAGCAACAATATGAAGACATTACAAAGACACATAAGTTGGAAATTACAAAAATTAACAATACGTTATCAAGAAATACTGATGAACTAAGCCGACTACGAAATATAACAAAACATTAATTATGAAGATTAAAAAGTTGAAATATAGTCGGAAGAAGGAACATTTCAATGAAGACCTCGAAGGAAGAATACTAGAAAAACAAGAAGAAAACCATAGCTTAAGAAATATTAATCAAGAACTAGAAGAATAAATCGAAAAGTTAAAAAAGGAAAAAAAGTTGCAAGACGAAAGGTTAGAGGAGATTCAGTGTGCACAAATCTAGTAGCAAGCATCTAGACTCCCCGAAAAACAAATTCAAGTTGATGAAGAAGGAACGAAAACAAATTCAGTCCTCATCACAGTTAAAATAAAAAGAAGACAATCCAGTAGAAAAGCAAACAATAAAATTCCCTATCGACACCCCAACCATATAAACCGGTATCCTAAAAAGTGGGAATTGTCGAAGATAATGGTACTAATGTGATCAAAGCTCTTGATGACAGATCGGTAGGGAATCTCAACTGTCAGCAACAAATCAATTTGGGATGGATTGATCCGTCAACATATAAGAAGTTATGCTCTACACTTAGAATTTTGTATCGACATGTTTCGTCAGCTACGACGTCAGAAGGAACGATGCGACAACATTATAGGGCCTTGAGGACAAAGCCTTTCTAAGAGAGAGGTAATGTTATGTAAAAATATATATATAACATCATAGTAATAAGATAACAATTAATATTAATATTATTAATATTGATTGTTAATAATAAAACAATTATAAGTCAAGAGTCATGTTTTCTACGGAAAGGTACATTGGGCTTATAAAAGCCAATCAAATGTAAATTGTAAAAGCCAATAATTTATCAATACTATTCTTATCAAAATGTGGGATTCAAAGTATCTGTGGGAATTTTAGATTATTTACAGGCGTTAAGAAGTTTTTACACTTTAGAGAGTTCTCTCACGTTGTTTTATCCTTTTTCGGGCGAGGAGACTAATTTTATGAAAAAGAGCCATTTTGGAGTCTTCTTTAGATCCTTTTCAGACTCTCTAAATGTGAAAAGATTTTCGAGTTTACCTTCTTTGGACTTGTAAAATTATGCATCGAAGGGATCATATGGGACCGAACCCCTCCTTATTTAGGCTCGTTAAATATATAATGAGGGACTCATCTAAGATGAGCTATATCGAACATCTGTTATCCTCCTTGAGCTTGTTAAAAAAAAGAGGTACTCATTGATCATGATGGGGGGGGAATTGGGAAAATATGCCAGTCTCGTTGGAAAGTATTATGGCATCTTATTGTTTCCCTTGAACATGGTACTTGTTTTCATTTTGTATTATAGTTGGGTAATCTGCTTGCCTCTGAGTCATACCAATTCCATGTGTCATCTCACTCCTTTGGTCCATATGAAGAATGCCTCAGTCATTGTCGCATTATGTTTTGCTCTCTTCCTCATTAATTCAATGCTACCAAGTCACTTGTCGTGCCTTCCAATGTTCAAGGGATTTTTACTTGAGTTAGCATTTCTGCAGCACTATTGAACTTCATCCTTGTGTCAGTATATACTCATTTGATCTGCCACTTTACATCATTTTCCTGTGTCGATTTCGTGTCGATGATGTGGGATACATCATGGCCCTCCTTCGACAAATATGTTCCTTTCGAATCCAACACCTCATCTAGGAATTATACTTAGAAACCATTCAGTACCTTGGGTCCTGCATTCCTAAATGACAGGTTTCCTCGCTTCCAATAGTAGGTTTACATCATTGACCTCCAATCGCGTGATTCCACAAGTGTTCGAATCCAGTTCATCTATTCAAATTTATTGGAATGTACTAGGATACCTTGGGAATCATTGTCATTATTGGTTATTTCCCTCGTACTTGTTAACGGTTTACATCAATGAATGATAATCAAGTGGTTTCTACCATGTTTGAATTCAAGACCTTTATTTGCATGGCTAGAATTGTATCATTTTGGGATCGGGTTGAAGACCCTGGGGACCCTTGTTATGTACCTTACCAAGGTTGCGATGGAGATTTTTTGAGTAGGTTCCACATGGACATCATGTTGGCAACCTTACTGATGTATTGTCGCAGAGATACACTTTTGTATTGGTCATGGATGTGTTATCATTATATCATGGATCTAATTTGTATTTTTGTATCCATGATGTATATTCAGTCATTTTTAGGTATGAATCCACACTGTATGTCGATGGTCGTAGTCTGAGTCAGTACCGTCATGGATTTGCAATGTATTGGTCAGTGACCATGCTTTGAGTTAGTTTATTCTGAGCATGGGTATGCCTGCCTCGAGGATGATGTAGTTGTACTACTATATCTTTGTTTGCAAATTCTTTTCGACTCTTTTCCATATACCCTTTCACACTTATGTTTTGGTAAAGTGTTTCAGCCATCTGATCCCGTATGACCTCACACTTTAGGGGGCATCCGTTACACCTCAAAATGTCACACTTGAGTGCCATCCTTAAGTGTCATACTTTTTCGCCATGAAAAAGTGGTTGTATTTCTCCCTAGAGGTGTTCTAAAGTTAAACCTAAAGCCTATTATGGTCCCTACCTATTTTTGAGAGTCAAATCCATCATTAGGAGGTCAAAATCCCATCATTTGGACCTTCATTTTTCCCATGTATAGGAATTTCCGCCCTCTGCTCCTTGTTTAGGGAGGGACAATTACAACTTTGCCACTCCTTGCTAGTCTATTGGGGAGCGACAATTTCAACATTTTTGATTTGTACTCCGCCTTAGGGGAGCAACAATCATATTTCCACCATTTGAGCTTGGATCTAGGATCTTGATTTGGGCATGATTTTGGGATGTTTGTTGCATATTTCGAGTATGATCTCATTTATATTTGAGGTGGACTTGATCTCCTTGGATCCACTTGATCCACCCTTCTCTCCCAAGTAGTTTTGCCTCTCCACCCTATAAAATGAGGCCAGTTCTTGAGTGAAAACATGGGGACTTAGAGATACCATCCTTATGATTGTGTGATTCTCAACATGGAAAATAGCTTAGAGAGGTGGTCCTTATGGTCTTAGGGTGCTTAAAGGGATTCTGATAGAGTGCTTGGAGGAGATGCTACTGGTGCAATATAAGGTATAATCATGTCATGTACTTGTTTCCTTTAGCTTTCTAATCAATGAACTTGGCCTATTCTCCCAAATTGTGTTTCTTATGTTGAATACATGAATTTGTTTACTTTTTAGTGAATAGATTTAGTTTGATATACTTGTTCTTGGAAGGTGTTTGTCTTTCCCCTTTTTTTGCAGGATCATCCACTCGAATTCTCATGGATAGGAGCTGGATCAACAAGGAGAAACGAGGACAACCTTCATGGATGAGGTTGGACATCTACCCTTCTCATCCTTCTTATGCGCATGTCTGCTTGGATTGGCTTGTGTATATACTAGATCTAGGGGAAATTAGCAACCATTTGTTTCTTTTCTGTCTTGGGTTAGGTGTCTAGGGAACCTACTTTTTCCCAAGAGGAATCCTACTTATCCGTAGGGAGGATTTCCTAACATAGTTTTACCAAAGCTAACTTGAACATAGATCATTACCAACGCCCCACTAGGCAGATACAACACATAAATTAGGGTTCAAACTCTATGATCGAAAACTATGAGGGAAATGATAAAATCCAGATGCCACTCAAAAACGTCTTCAAGACTGACTATACGGGTCCATACAGAATGATTGAGATTCATATAATGGAAATGGAAGAGTGTTGAGCAATTAATATAAACTACAACAATTAATTGTGAGGATTGAGCAGAGTGCAAGCAAAATAAAAACATACCAGGAAGAATCATGTAGAGAAATGTCTCTGAAATATGGAGCCAATAGGGACAGAGAACAAATGTAGATTGCAGACTTCCATGGAGAATACAATAGGTTTGGAGGAGTGCATAATTCATAGCACAAGCCTAAGGCTCATAAGATATTTGATACCACTGTTAGGTTCCCAAACAGGAAGATATGCAGATGCACACAAAGAAAAAAGGTATAAGCATTAAGCACACTTTTCCATTAACAAAATGTACATATTAATACATGATGGATGACCCTTGGTTTCGACTTCCAAGGTGCCTGTTGTATTCTCGAGTGACTATTAGTCTTCTTTTCACGATAACATTCGTCACACTAAGGATTAGGCTCCAACAAAGGCAATCTCTCACATTGTCATGTTTTGTGCATTATATTTCAATATTTTCCAGAAATCAGTTTGAGATTTGAAGAGCATGCCTAGCAGCTGAAGATGACATTGATGGCGTTGTGGAATTTTCGATAGATTTAATGGAGAGATAATAATCTTCACAAGCTCATTCTTCATATATAACCCAAACAAGAATTACTTAAAGAATTTTTGGGAAGTGAGGTTTCAGAAATTGTGATTTTAGAAATTTCAAATGATGGTTTATAGACGTAGAAGGGCTCTCTAATTTCCCAGATTTATTCTGTTTTTTTGGGAGATATACATCCTCCCCAAAATGTAAAGTCACTATAGGCATTCGAACTATTAGGCAATTGGTTGGAAATCAAAACATGGACTTATGCTCAAACATATCACTCAATCTCATTGGTTCCTGTATTTGGTTAAGTTCTATTCAAGTCCTAAGATTCAAAAAACATCTTTCTCTTTTCTTTGGGCCTACCCAATAGTTGAGCAGAAAGTAACCTTTCAATTTAACATAATCTTATGTTCAACTATATAATAAATTGTTCCATCTTTCAACATGGAAAGAAATAACAAAACATAATCACTATTCTGAGGGTAAAACATTATGGAGTATTACATTTTGTTTCCTAAATCTCTCTCTCTCTCTCTCTCTCTCTCTCTTATATATATATATATAGAGAGAGAGATATATAACATCAAAACCAACTCCTTTGTTTCAATTTCAACAATTGGTAACCTCAAAACCCATTGGATGTTTAGAATTCTCCTCTACTCCTTGCTGCATATCAAAATTATGGATGTTCAGATTCAAGATGTTGGAGTCAATAATGATCAAAATCTGGATGAGTCCACCTCTGATAATATGCTTGAGCTAATAATGATCAAAATCAATCTGGATGGTCTTCCATTGTGAATTTTCTAAGCATATTCAAAAGTATAACTCAAGACCAATAGTTCTTAAATTTCAAAACACCTTGTTGCCAAGGTCAAGGACATTGCCACCTAGTGGCTCTTGTTTATCAAAGGGTTGACAATGGAATTAATACATTATTTATTTAGCTAAAAGGAATCAATTCAATTGCTATATACTTTAACAACTTTGTGGTTTTATCACTTTTGACTATTTTCAATATTTATTATAAATTTATTATGTTGTCATGGTCATTGTAACTTATTAAATGGAGAAACAATTTCTTATGCTTTATAGAGTATTTCTCGTGTTTCATAGTTAAGGTTTATCCCTAAAAAATTGGACACTAAAATTGTATTTAATATTTCAAAGACTATGGGGATCTCATTCGTAGGCACGTGGAAGGCTCTCTAATAATGAGACACTGCATCAATAAAAAAAAATCAAAAGAATAAAGACGAATCATCATTTATAGAAAAAACATAAAGCTCCAAGGAATTGTCTTCATAGTTCTCATAGGTCTAGTCAGTTTGTTTATCACCTGAATTACTAGAAAAAAAGGTTTTAATGTTTAATTAGTTATTATATACCTTCATGTGAGAAGCATGGTAGATCTTCCATGGATGAATCTCAAGGTATAAGCATAAATTTAGAATTTGTTCGAGACCTAATTGAGAAAACATATTGTTAATTTTGAAAAAGTTCCTCTTTACAAGAGGTGGTTTGTGTGGATGAAGAATATATATATATATATATATATATTAAATACATGTTCTATTGCATAAATATTTGTTTACATAGTGATTCTTATTGGTTGAAGATGAGGATGGCTAGGTTTAGGGTTTTTTGGCTGCAATTTTACTGTAGGAATGGTGTGATTCTGCAGGAGGTGGCTGGCTAAACTTCTGGCAACAATACTTGGAGTTGCTTGGCCTCTCGGGGTCAACTAGTACCAGCCAAGTTAAAAAAAAATTGGGAAGTATATCGTTCTGTTTCCAGGTTTAGTTAAGTGCTAACTGTCTTAATCAGCTAATCTTGTGTGTATTCTGCAAACATTTTCTTGGGCCATTCTCATGGTGGAGGGCTACTAAATTTGTGGAGGTGGCTGCTCATTGTATTTTCCTACTATTTTTGCGGGTGGTCCTTTGTTTCCTGGGTGGACTCCAGGTGTCCGGTCCTTTGTTTCTCCGTGGTGGTGCTTGTGTCTACGATTTGGTGGGTTCCAGGTGTTAGTTTATCAGACGAACTGGTGTCGGTCACATTTGCTTGGGCATTGTGTCCTGATGTTTTGATTTGGAGAGGTCGCCTGCTGTGGTTTTTTTGTAGCTAGCTCTGGGTTGCGTTACCGGTTATCCCGGTTTGCAGAAACCCTTTTTTCCTTTTTGGTTTGGACACTATGTCCCTTCCATTCCTTCCCAGGGGTTCTGGCAGTGCTGCTTTCGAGGGTTCGGCTCCTAGTGTGGATGCCCATCCTGCTAACCCTAATTTGTTTGGTGTCAGGGAAAAGAATCGACGTAGGGTGAAAACTATTAGGGCAAGGGAAAAGGTGGACTGATATGTTATATCATCTGTTTCAAACTTGGATAGAGTTGAAATGTTGGCTGAGCGGGCACTGGTAGGGCGTTTGGAATACACCTCGGGGTCGACGGAAGATATTGTGGAATGGGTGAAGAAATATTGGATACCGATTATTGGTATTGCCCCTCGTATTAACTTATTGATGAACCATTGGATACTTTTTACCTTCTCGAAGTCAGAATACATGGAACAGGTTCTGGCTGGTACGTGGCTGTTTAAAGAAGGGTCTTTGGTGCTTAAGAAATGGCACATTGATTTTGACCCTCTCCATGAAAAACAGGGTATCAAGCACTTGTGGATGCTGATTCCGGGTTTGCCTATAGAACTCTGGACATAAGACATTATCATGGGGCTTGCGAATTCTGTGGGGAGGTTTATCCGGCTTGATAGGAAAACCCTATTTGGCATTGATTGTAGATATGCGAAAGTTATGGTTGAATTTGACCTAAGTTTGGGGTTACAGGTAGATATTGAAATTGTGTGGGGGTCGAGGACGTGGTTTCAGCGCCTGGATTTTTTTCGCATACTGTTCAGATGCTTCCACTGTCACACTGTTGGGCATGTTCGGGATTTGTGTCCAAATTTGATAGGTCAAAATGATATGGGTGCATCTGTTCCTTTCAATTCTCCCTCGCATCCTACATCTGATGGTTCGGCTCAAGCTCGCTAGGGCATCGGTAAGTCTAAAACTATTCCTGAAAAGACATATACTGATGTTTCCAATGAAGATTTAGCTTTTATTGCAAACTGGGAAAGGGATTTGGATAGAAGAATTTCTTTAGGTGAGGTTATTGTGGGCCAGAGTAACCATAGTACTCCTGCTGGGGGGAAGGGGATTGTGGGGGCTGGGAATATTGATTCGGTAGCTTGGAATTTAGATGGTGAACTTAATGCTGCTGGTTTAAGGTCGGCTCCGACTTCCTTTGTAGACCTGGAGTCGAACCATTCTCCTGTTTTCCCTAACCCTCCTGAGAATGGTTTTGAATCACCTATGGTACGGGACCCTGGTAAAAACCCTATCTTGGAACGCTCTCAGGTCTCGGGGTCTGTGACTTGTGATTTGGTTGGGGATGAAAAGAATTCTGAGTTATCTAGTGTTTGTGAGGGTAGGGTTACGGAGATTTTGTCACCTTTACATGTATATTCGAAGAATCCCTCTTTGAATTCGGATACTCTTCCTCTTAGCTCCATTAAGTTTCAAAATGTGACAATTAGGAAAAGGAGAAAGGGGAAGAGGGGTACTGTAAAGGAAAATACTATTGAGGATTATCTTTCGGTGGCTGACAGACTTAAAGCTGAGGGGAAGGATTTTTTTTTATCTTTTTTGGTTCTTAGAGCGGAGAACCCCGGGGGTTATGGTTCGTGATGTCCCTACTCTCCCTGAATGTTCGTGGGTTGGGGAAGGCTTCGTAGGCTAGGTCCTTGTCTAACCTTTTTCATGTTACTAGCTCGGGTATTATCTTAACACAAGAAACTATGTGTTCGAGTTCTGATGCGGTTACAAAGATTGGGGGGGGGTTTCCATCATGGGAGGTTTCGGCAGTTGACTCCATTGGCATTTCTGGTGGCCTCGCTGTTGCGTGGAATCCAAACCTCTTTTCTTTCATTGTATATAAAATGCCTTGGGGCATTCTGATGCGGGGTTGTTGCTTGGGATTGAAGTTGGAACTGACTATATTTAACTGTTATGCTCCTTATAGTGACAGACACAAATTTTGGGATTCCCTGGATAGTTCTGGTATTCTTAATGCAGCCAATCTTATTTTTGCAGGGGATCTGAATATTACGAAGTCTTCTTCTGAAATCTAGGGCCAAAAGGCTAGAATGGATCCTATGGCTGACTATTTCATTTCTTTCCTTGAAATAAATGCACTTATTGATGTGGATCCGGTAAAGTTGTGTCCTTCCTGGACGAATGGTAGAGGTGGTAGTGATGGAATCCATAAACGTTTAGATCATTTCTTGATAAAGGAAAATCTTCTCTGTCAGTTTCAGAAGTACCGGACATGGGTGCATGAATCGAAATTTTCAGATCATTGGCCAATTATTTTTCAATTCGAGGACCTGGGTGCAAAGTTAAAAAGACCTTTTAAATTTGACAGTTCATGGCTTGAGTAGGAGGAGTTTTGCTCTATGGTTAAATTTTTTTGGAAATCTGTAACTGTTGAAGGTACTGATCCAGTAGATTTCTTCTGTAAAAAAATTAGAAATCTTAAATTTGTTGTTAGTAAATGGATAGTGGAGAAAAAGGCAGCAGATAAGGAGGAATTGAATCAGTCAGAACTGGAAATTCAGAGGTATCATTCAGAAAATATTTCGGGGGTACTGGATATGGATGGATTTGAAGTCACAAAAAAATTTGAGAAAAAAAAGGAAGAAATCTTGCTTCAAGAGGAAAAGGAGTGGAGGTTGAAGAGTCGGGCCTTAGGGGGTTCAACATGGAGATAAAAACTCAATTTTTTTTCACTCCTATTCTTCTGCCAGACATAATATGAATACTATTTGGGAATTGAAAAATGACCTGGGCAATATTATTTCTGGGGATGATTCATTAAAATCTAAAGCTGTTAATTTTTTTCGCAATATTTATAAAGATTATGGGGATGGTGTGTTATTGGACCAGAATAGAGTTGCAAAACTCTTTCCCATATTTTTTGATGAGAAGGATGCAGCTGAGTTGGAAAAAGAGGTTACACTGGATGAAATTGAACATACTCTGAAAATTTTTAAAAAGGAAAAAAGCCCAGGGCCCAATGGCTAGCCTGTTGAAGTTTATATCCATTTCTTTGAGGTAATGGGTAAGGATTTACTTAGTATGGTGGAATACACTAGAATGTTTGGGGTTTCTTCTGGTGCCCTTAATTCTACTTTTGTTACATTAATCCCCAAATGTGATCACTCGTCATCCTTTGGGCATTTCCGCCATATTGCACTGTGTAATTTAGCCTACAAGCTAATTACAAAGATTATTGCGTAGAGGATTAAGACTGCTTTATCTGAGCATATTACTGCTGAACAATTTGGTTTTTTGCACAATCGCCAGATTCATGATGCTATTGGTGTTTCTCAAGAGCTCATGCACTCTATAAAGACTAGGAAGCAGGAAGCTATGCTTTTAAAAATGGATTTGGAGAAGGCATATGATCGTGTAAATTGGGTTTTTTTAAGGCTGGTGTTGATTCAGATTGGGATGCCCCCTTTGGTCATCAATTGGATTATGGGCTGTGTTACAATGGCAAGCATAGCAGTGTTGATTAATGGGACACCTTTTGATTTCTTTCAGTGTACTAGGGGACTGTGCCAGGGTTTCCCTTTATCACCCCTAATGTTCATCTTAGTGATTGATGCTTTCAACAGACTTCTGAATATTGCAAAAGAGGAAGGTTTCATCAAAGGTATTGAAGTCAGTCGAGGTTGTATCCTCACACACTTGATCTTTGTTGATGATGTGCTATTGGCGGGTTTAGCAACTGTTGAGGAATGGATGGTATTTAGAAACATTATCAATGTCTTTTGCAATATCACGGGCATGAAGGTGAGTTCTGCAAAATCAAATTTTTTCCAATTTAATGTAAGCTCTGCCAGAAGGGTAGAAATTGGGAGAATTTTGTCTTATAGTTGCTGTGATTTAGAAGATGGGGTAAAGTAACTTGGTTGCTTTTTAAAGCCAAACAATTACCATTTGGATGACTGGAAGTGGCTTTTGCGCAAGGTTGAGGCTCGTGTATCCCATTGGACCTACAGGTTTCTTTCCATTGGGGGTAAGCTCATACTTGTGAAAGCTATTCTTACAAGTATACCTGTGTATTGGATGTCTCTATTGGAAGTTCCGGGGTCTATTTTGAATGTGGTCAAAAAGTTGTTATTCAATTTTTTGTGGATTGGTGATTCAAATCGTGCAAAGCTGACTATGACAGGATGGGAGACTCTATCTAGGCCAGAAAGGTTCGGTGGATGGGGCATAAAGGACCTCAAAGTTTTCAATAAAGCCCTTGGACTTAAGAGTCTGTGGCGTGGGATCTTTAGGTGTTCACTATGGTCTCACATCATTCATAATAAATACATAAAGGCTGAGTTGCACTCATGGATCTGGAAACCAAAGAGCCTGGCAGGTTGCATTTCCCCGATGTGGAGAGGTTTGTTAAAGGTTTCTAACTGGATAGTTGATGATATAAAATGGAAGGTGGGCTCGGGTGAAAAGATAATTGTGGGGAAGGATCTCGTCCTGGGAATAGAGGGTACCGATAATTTCCCCGAGCGTCTATTGGGTTACTTAAATATTTATGGCTTATCTACCTTGAATCAGATAAGGAATGGAGCTCGGTTTACCGGTGAAGGAAAATATTGGCTCGATGCAAAAGATTTGGGGCTTCATGGCTCGGACACTGTTGTTTGGGATGGTTAGATTCATAATTTATATATTGCAGGTGTGCATTTAAATGATGAGGTTGATAAACTTGTCTGTACTGGTGATGATAAATCTGGAACGATCACTGTGAAAGCTGCTTATAATAGAATTCTTCAGAAAAGATATATTTTCCCGCAGGATTGGTGGTATAAACAAATTTGGAAATGGGAGTGTCCATTGAAAATAAAATGTTTCCTTTGGCAAGCTCTCCAGGGTACTCTCAAAACTTGGGATAATCAATTAAGATGGAGCTGGTGTGGTCCCAATCGATGTATTCTCTGCAAGCAGAATATGGAAACTATTAGTCACCTTTTTGTTGATTGCCGATTTGGAAGGGATATCTGGAATATTGTTCGAGCAGACATGCATATAAATGATATATGGGAGGTTGGAGATTTTGGTACATGTCTTCACAATTGGTATAGGAATTCAAATTCTCACCTTCTTATACCAATCTTTGTGTCATGGATAATTTGGTATGCTAGAAACTGTGAAACTTTCAATGGCAGAGTGCTTGAGGTTAAGGCTTGTGGGTTAACTGTTCTGAAGATGATTCATATCTATAATAATGAAAAGTTGAAGCCTGATTCTTCTCGAATCAGTTTGCTTACATTCACTGTAAATCAGCCTGTACTTTTTTTTGATGGGGCTGCCTAGAATGGATTATGTGCAGCAGGTGGTGTGATTTTTTTAAACAAAGATCACTACTTTACTCTCAAACTCAATTGTGGATCTGGGACAAACACGAAGGCAGAACTGTTGGCATTATGGTGTGTTATGAAGACGAAAAATATCTTTGGTCTTGTGGATCTAAAGGTATATGGTGATTCGCGGGTGACTATTAAGTGGGCTTCCGGGGAATACAACTTACAGGTTTTGGCCCTTCGTCATTGGTGCTGGTGCACAAGAGTTGAGATCGATAAATGTGAAAATGTTACTTTTGAACATATCTATAGAGAACAAAATGACATGGCTGATAAATTATCAAAGCTGGCCTTTGATGGTAGAGAAGGATATCTTCTGTGGGAGGAATGGTATGAACAAAATGTACTGGATCATGGGACTCATTTCATTTTTGGGGATATCTGAGATGGCATAGTAATATTTTGATGCTGGATTGTAAATTTTCTGAACTTTTTTTATTTTTGTTTCATGAACGAGCCTACGTGCTTTGGTTATAAAGAAAAGTCTTGGGAATATGAGACTTAGACATATCTTTGTACTATTTGATTATGAAGAATAGCAATAGTACGTTTTTTTTTCCTCTGAAAAAAAAAAATTGCTTACATGGACAAAAATTGTAATCCAAAAACAAACCCAGGGAGGATCATGCAAATCTATTCATTCTTAATAGAATAGACACTTTACATCCTATAAAGTGTCTGAGGTAGAATGTATTACACTACCTGTTGTTCGACTAATTCTAGGACAAACAATCATGAGGGCTTGAGTTTTTTTGGGTATCCAAGGGATGAATGAGTTCTTCTTCAAATCCCAAGGCCATCTATTTTCTAACCATAGCCACATTTAAAAAACTAGGTTAGATCTTATTGAGAAGATAAAAATAAATCTCCCTTAACATCTAGTCACAAGTACTAAGAATCCCCCAACAACTAGTCCTAGATTGTCATCATGTCCTTTATATTTGACATTGCATGGGCTCTAGAAGTACAATACATATGCACATAATAACATTGGTATTCACAATGAATATATGCATATTATGCCATGAACAAGTTTATAATATATATGATGTTTAATGTGAAATTGCAATGTATCCATGGGAGTAAATTTGGTGGAGAAGTTGGGTGTAAAAAGAATTAATGAACATATATAGGCAATCCTTCTCCTTGTCCTTCTTTATTAATGGATGGCTTCTTGTTGTTGTTTTTTTTTTTTTAATGTTGTTTTCTTCTTTTCTTCTTTCTTCTTTTCTTCTTTCTCCTTGTCCTTCTTTATTAATGGATAGGTTCTTCTTGTTGTTTTCTTTTTCGTGTATGCTATTTTCTTTTTTTCTTCTTTCTCATGAATAGGTGGATGACCACTATTTGAAAGCATTATTTTTACAACTATTCCGGTCAATTACCTTAAAAAAATTATAACAATACGATAGAGTTTGATTTTTTAATTTTGAATTTATTAATAAGTTTTTTCTATATTAACTTCCTAGCCCAACTTCACTGTTTGCCCTTCAAACTTTTCATTAATTTATTTTTCTTACTATCACAACCTTTCATAATGCTTCAACACCATCATCATAATCTTTGTTTAGTGCCCTCACCTCTTACCCACTTTCTTTTTCTATATCAAAAGTATATATTGCATGATGCTATGTTTAGTTAGTTTGTTGTATTCACACTCAATCTTTTCGTAGACCTGCACTATGCATAACTTTTCACAAATACCATACATCATAATACTATTTAAATAACACATTTTTATTACTTTAATAATCAAGACCATTTGTCCTCATGTTTCTAACCTTACTTTAGATTCCCGTGATTGAAGGTAAAGTTACGGGCAATGCAACAACCCGCATTTTATATTTATGTTTCTCATGAACTTTGGAAGGCGACAACTAGCATTTTATGCGAATTATGTTCTTGTCATCTCCTTTACCTTTATTTTTATTTAAAGAAACACAATGGTTAGACTTTATTTTACTTTACATTTTTATTATTCTTCTTGAAAGTGAGGTAAACAGCCTTTTTTAATATATTCGAGAAACTTTCTTCACATTTAATTGCCATGTCTTAAGGATTATTTGAAAAACTTTTAACATTTATTTTTGAATATTTAATATTTTATTTTTTATTTCATGATTTTTTTTAATATTTTTCTTTTTTTTTGACATTACGAGGATGGTATATACAGTGAATCTTAGTTTTTACGAAAATACTATTTAGACTAATTTTTATATCGCATGTATATACTTTTCATTAAGAAGTCAAAGCTTTTTGACTTGTATTAATTTTTATTTTAAAACAAAATTTGTTAATAATTTTGTAATGTTTTTAATATTTTTATAATTAAACATAATATTGTGAAAAATAAAAATCATTTTAATAATTTTTAAAATATGAAATTTTGATTGGATAAAGACAACTTCGATGGGACATAAATCCCTGGAGGAGTCATTTTTATTTTTATAATTTAAAAATAAATATAAATAATTTTTAAAACAAAAAAAACAAAAATTTACATGTGTCCTGTCTTGTATTGTTATGTCCGGTCCCATGTGATCCCGTCTTGTCCTGTCATTTCATTACCTCGGCTTCAGCCTGGCATCCAAAATAAAAATATTTCAAGCTAAAGTTTAGCAAATAAAATTCAAATGAAATGACTGTAAAAGCTAAATACGTTATTTGCGACTGTAAATGTTTCCTCCTAGTATTGGTAAGCGCTGATTTACCGTTGTGGTAATGAAGCATTTTCGGACTATTTGCAGGTAACGTTAGTTCAGTAAATTTATGTTTCTGTTAATAAATTCTCTTGTTGACACTAAAAAACGAGAATCCAGAACTCGTAAAGCTTAAATCATTGATCATTAGGATTTATTTTCATTTACTGCAGAGACAATTTCTGTTTTTGTTTAGAGTAAATTAAAATAACTAGCAAATCAAGTTGTTCGTTGATCTCTTGCCAGTCTCATATTCATCTTTGGGGAAGATTAAATTATTTTTATTTTTAAAGGAGATTTGTAATGAGTTTGCAATGAAACAAGATGTGAAAATCCAAGACTCTTTATAGGTTTGAAATTTCAATTCATAATGCTTTTGTTTCTTTTATTGATTTGCAGGACTATACTTGCACTGAGGATGAAGACGAGGATACATTTCAGAAATTTAAAGCAAGAGAGCGTAAGAAACCTCTGTTGAAAAGTATCTGTTGGACTGTATTGATACTCAGTTGACTGACACCATAGGAAAACAACATCTTCTGATGGTTAACTGGATTATGGAGGCAAGAATTTTAAACAATTTAAATTGAATTGGAATTTTGAAAAAGTCCGTGGATGTTTCAATAATTAATTCATAACTTATGTTGTGGCGCAGTACACAACCTCGTATCAGCTTCAGTGGGAAACACTCTTCCTAAGCACGAATTTACTGGACATATTGTTGTCTAAAGGAAATTTTACAAACGATACTCATTTATAGGTCCTGGGTATCGCCTGCATGACACTTGCAATCAGAATTGAAGAGAATCAACCTACGAATTGGTATAAATTTCAAAAGATTATTTCTTTCAAGTTCTATTTGTGGTATTAAAATGCATTTAGATCATTACAGTATTAAAATGCTTTTAAAATTTGTAATTTCGTTTCCAGTATTAGGAAGGAAACATTTACAGTCGCAAATAATGTATTTAAGCGACAAGAAATTGTTTCAATGGAATGGTCGACTGTCCTTAAAGTTTTGGATTATCGATGCTCCTCACCTACTACCACCACCTTTCTCTGGTAGTTCTTGCATAGTATATTCACATCTCAAAAAAATTAAACAAAACATTAGTCTTTAACAGCTCATACAATGTTTTATTTCCAGGTATTACTTGGAGGCTGTAGGAGGAGCAAAGGTTGAGAAGACGACCTGATATTTTGCGTGATTGCCATTGGTAGATTGCCATTTGTTGCGCTTTTGTCCGTCCACCATAGCTGCATCTTTGGTTCTCCTTATCGGTCGGCTGTCAGGTGCTCAATTATCAAGCTATTTCGTACCAATCCATAATGTAAGTCACTATCAAATTTTTTTCTTATTACTACGGGGATGTAGGTCACTACTGTCAGTGTTGTTGAAGATGTAGTTGACTGTAATTATGATATGGTTTCATTCGATTAGATTTTTAGAGTAAATGGTTCACAGGATAGAAGGGATGAGATGCTGGTGAAATTGTTCCATCATGTCAGAGAATTAGAAACACAACTACAAGAAAGGATTGAATGAGCCCAGTGAAAGCTAATGCAGGCAGCTCGCAGACTGAGTAAAGACAAAGATGAATTAAAAGCTCTCAAGCAAGAGAAGGAAGAAGTTGCCTTCCTTAAGAAGGAAAAACAATCTCTTGAGGAAAATACCATGAAGAAACTTTCTAAAATGGATAATGCATTACGTAAAGCCAGTAGGCAGGTAGAACTTGCTAATGCTGCAGTTCACGGGCTAGAAGATGGGAATGCACAGTTAAGGCGTGAGATGGAGGTTGCAAAACTTAGTGCTTCAGGATTTGTGATAGCTTGTCATAATGCTTTTGTTTCTTCTACTGATTTGTAGGACTATACGTGCACTGAGGATGAAGACGCGGATACATTTTAGAAATTTAAAGCAAGAGAGTGTAAGAAACCTCCGTTGAAAAGTATCTGTTGGACTGTATTGATACTCAGTTAACCAACGCCATAGGAAAACAACGAGTATTGATACTCAGTTAACCGACGCCATAGGAAAACAACGCCTTCTGATGGTTAACTGGATTATGGAGGCAAGAATTTTGCATGATTTAAATTGAACTGGAATTTTGAAAAAGTCTGTGGATGTTTCAATAATTAATTGGTAATTTCTGCTGTGGCGCAGTACACGGCCTCGTGTGGCGCAGTACATGGCCTCATATCAGCTTTAGTGGGAAACACTCTTCTTAGCATGAATTTACTAGACAGATTCTTGTTAAAGGGACTTTTACAAATGATACTCATATACAGGTCCTGGGTATCGCCTGCATGACACTTGCAATTAGAAATGAAGTGTAAGAACCATAAAACTCATAAAACCCATTAAATAACAAAGAATATTAAATATGCATGCAGATCTCTGATCCAACACAGGAATCTCATAAAATGTTACATCTTATAAAATCCAGAAGCAACAAGAACAACATGCATAGAAGATCTGACAAAAAAATGGATCTAATCAATAAATACAGAAAATATGCTATGAAAATCATACCTGGTTAGATGACCCAGGAGCTACCATTACCTTGAAAGCTCCAGTAGTGCAACTGAATGTGGGGGGACGACTCTCCACCCAACCAACCCCCAGCCAAAGGCTAAGGCCCCCAAGCCCCCAACAATTAACCCTATGCCAGTGCTATCTTGCTTTCCTCTCCTCCAGAGCTCCTCTTCCAAGATGCCCAAATACAAAAACACCAAAAAAGGTCCCTCTCTTCACTTCTTCTCCTCCTTTTATCTCCTCCTCCCAATTTCTTAATTTCTTATTTAATGCAATTTGTTTTCTCTTATTTCTTTCATATTCCCCATTATATTATTATCTTACATTATTTTATATTTATTATATTAAATATTCTCTATATTCATATATGAGGGTTGTTACATACTCTCCCCCTTCAAGAAACTTCGTCCCGAAGTTATAATATTCAATCAATAAATACAATATTTATTCAATCAATCAATCAAGTAAATACTAGAATATATAGGTAGCTAGTACTATTGTGAAGCTAAGAGATTTATATGTGTGGCCACCACATAGAAGTCTCCAAACCACACTAATACAATCAAACGCCCTAAGTTGCAACATGCTCTTAAGTAATTCCCTATGAGTCTAGTATGCAACCATAACAACAATTATGCATCATACATACAAAATCATTAGATAATTATTGAATAATTAAAAGTTGTGTATTTGTTTACTTCCTCTTTCCTTACTCACCCTCTCCTTGAGAATCATACCATCCGATCAACCTCCCTACACCTCCCCTTCAAATTCGGATGGTCCTGCTCGCCATGGCACGGGGCCTCTACTGTAACCTGTCCGCGGATCATACAGTAGGCATCAGAAGTTCCTCGAGAAGTTACCGCGGCATTGCCACCTTCCCAACTTCTGGTAATAATACGGCCTCATCAGATTCTAACCAGAATCAGGGCCTCATCGGTACTAGTTGGCATCTAGTTCCCGGTACCCTGATCCTGATACTCCCGGTACCCTGATCCTGATACTCCCGGTACCCCCGATCTTGATATCAGGATCATTATACCCCAGGCATCTCGGAAGGCTAGCCTAAACATCCTCCACAACACCCTCAAGGCACTAGCCCTAGACATTAGAAGTCCTTCTACATAAACCTCCCTCCCCGTGAGTATGTCTCCAACCGTGGACTCTAGTCACATCAGAAGTTCTCCGGGAAGTATATGTGGCACTGCCACCTTCCCAACTTCTGGTACTAAAGTCAAGCGCTGCTGGAATATAGCTAATTGTTGGGCTTGTCCCCCAGCCCATAATTTATTTATAGTAACCATTCTCATTCGTGGTTATGGGCTCCCACAAAATCATAGAATACTTAGCCTCATTAGGCTATCTGAGTGGATCACCTGGAACAACTGGCACTTGCCATAATGAATAATCATTAGTAACCATTTCTCAATATAATAATATCATGGATCAACCTTGAATCCTGTGCTGAGAAGAATGCCTAGCCACCAGTTCATATTGCATTGCATTACATCATAAGCCATTGTCACGATAAGTCATGCCAAGTTTAACATTTGATGCATTTAGGTGATTGTTGCTACCATTATAACATAATTGGTCATGGTACTTTCATAATTTCACTAAGCATCTCATAAACATGTCATCGTAAGCTGCCATTTTTCAACATTAGTACTATCAACATGGAGTAACAACCAACATAATCCATCATCATATCAAATATGCATTATGACAACCCACATAATCCATCATTATATCAAATATGTATTCTACGTGGACCAATAAGGGTTAGCATGAAACAATAACATGTCATACCAAATATCTGATACATTCTCTTATTCTCCACTAATACATGATAGAGCTGTAAAATACCATATTAAACCACAACATGATTTTATACCATTTATGTGCCAAGTGTCATTTATCCCTAGATGCCATGATAAAGCTATTAAAATGCTAAATTAATGTCATCACGAATTAATATCATTTTACGTTCCACACATCATCTATCTTGTAAAGCACCATAAAGTCTTGAAATAACATAAAAAAGTATCACATGCACAACTCATGGTTAGAAATGACAACATCAAATTTCACATGAATAATGCATGACCATGAAGGCATCATTCCAAAAACAACATGTTGAAACACCATATCATGTACCACATGACTTACATCTCAAGATGCCATAATTAAGCCTATAAATTACCAATTGAGTATAAAAAATCAACGCATCATGTGCCTTATGTCCTATGCATCTAGAACCCATAATAAACTGAGTATCGACATGAAATATGCATAGCCATGCAAGATAATTCAACAACTACAATAGGACCCTAGTTCACTCGATAATTTTTTTTGCGTGGAAGAATTTATGATTTACTATGGTATCTGCATCACCAGATTTTATGTAAGAATTATCAGATCAAACAAAAGGTTCTTTTGGAATTGCACACTTCTCCAATAGGAGGATATTTAGGGTTCTTAAAACTTACCATATGATCAAGAAAGATTTTTTCTAGGAAAGGCTTAAAACTAATTTTGAGAAATTTCTCATAGAATGTTTGGTTTTCTAATAGAACAAGGGAGAGACAATCAGGACAACAAGTCTACTACAAGCATTATCTATACCAAGTCAACATTGGGAAGAGGTCTCAATATATTTTACCATAGGTCTACCAAAGTTAGAAGGAAAGACTGTCATCATGGTAGACTTAGTGGATTTACTTCCAAAATACACCCATTTATTCTCTCATAAAAAATAGTAGTTTGCAAACATGTAAATTGTTGTGTATTTTGAAATGATAAAGAGCGAGGGTGAATTTTTTTATGTTTTATTTTTTGTAATGAAACCCTTCTCTTACTTTATCTAAATCTTTTCCTTTGCTTGGCTAGACATGGGTATTCTCAGTAGATTTTAGATTCCATGAATCCCAATTCTTTAATCAATGTTCTAATGCTTTAACTTTTTTGAAAGTATTCTTCTCATTTCTAGAGTTCCAAATCTATATACATGAAGGACTGGAATTGATTACTGCTCTAACATTTTAAGATTTAATTTAGACTTTACATGTTAGTGTAATTCTTGTAGACTAGGTATTAACCCTCATCAACCATAACCCAACCACACCGATGGAAATACCTTACACTCTTTTAATTTCAAAATTACAATTGGTACTTACAATTACTTTTTCAACTATAACAAAAAAAAATAGTATCGTGGCAATGACTATCCTTCGTATAACTTTTTTTTTTTTCCCCTTGTAATGATTGTGAATGTAGTATACATGAACTTGTTTATAAAATGGAGAAAACATGACATCGTGCATGCCTACATCGTATCGCATTCCATAGACGATAATATTTTTCATACACTGTCATCTTTTGATTTCATGGTAGGGCACGTGACAAGCGCTTATTGGTAAGGGAGATGCAATCCTTGGTGTATAAATTTCTATGAATTGATGTTTTCACGCTATAACAAAAACTGTGTAGGCTTCATTCAATACAATAGCCCCAAAACGAAAAAGGGCATGCTGGCAGGGGGAACAATCTATGGAAATATATATAAAAATGAATTGATTTCAACAATTGGATTTACGTCAAGCAAAAGGCTGTGCCCAGGCCGCCCTCTGTGCAAAAGTAATATATATAAATGAGAATATTCATAATATATATAATATGCCATTCCAAGACTGACCGTTCAATTATGTAAAGAAAAATGTAAAGTATGGACTTTTCTTTCATGCAAATAGTTAAATTCAGCTAAATTGTTCACCCAACACGCTTCTTTAATTTAATCTATTCTTATAAACCAGCTTCCTCCTGTTTAGCTTCCTCTCTACCTTTGGAGACCACTATCATATATGTCTTTTACCTAGCTCGAAGCTACCTATCAAGAATATTCATAATCACTATTATATATGGATTTTACAAAGCCACCTACGGATAGAGTTAGTAATTAATGCATCATCACAAATAGATTGAGATCAAGATACAACACAGAGGCAGAGCCAATTTATAAAGTAATTGATTTCGACCAGTTATAAAGCCATATAATCTGTTGATTCCGGGGGTGGGGACATATAAAGATATAGTGCCAGGCACAATAATAATTAAGGAGAAGTAGTCTTGAACAATTATTAATTGTGAATTCCGCTGCATCTAGGGAAAAACCAAACTTAGTTTATTACAAAGATCCATCAGTTAGAAATCCAACAACATTCAAAGTGCTTCCAGATTCCTTTCATTTCAACACTTCACTTCCCAGGGCTACGGTTGAATAGTTACAGAGATCATAAATCAGGTATCTTACTACTATTATAGTCTGGTAGGCTTCGTGGGTCTGGAAAAGGAGGCCATCAAGCTATTTAAAATATTCTAAGCAATAATATGCTTAAGAGTCCTACCATAAACATATATGGTACATACAGGCAAGAGTTTCCAAATAGAAGCTACTCTGTTAAGTGCACCATTACATTTTAAAACTATTAATATGGATCGACAATTACTTTAAATGTTAAATGTAAAATTAATACAGATCGACATGATCAAATACTAACTTTAAATATTGAACATATAATTAATATGGGATGACTGTACAAATTACATCAGGTTTCAAAATGTGCCCAACATTATTTTGTTAGGCTTACTCGATTGCATTTTATAATTAATTTTTTTTGTTAAGGAATTTTCATGGGAATCACTAAATTTTCTTCTTGGAATGGACCGGATCTGGATTTCTTCATAACCCTAAATAACTTTGTGAAGTATGAGGCCTTTCGTTATTAGAAACCATCGCTTAAGATCTAATGCAAAAGCTAGAAAATGAATACCACTAACTCTAAACAAGAAGACAAGTTAAATTTCAAAATGAGCAATCAGTTCCGTATGCACAGATTTGACCAAAGATAAGTGTTTTTATATTTTTAATGTTTGTAAATTGTATGTTGTTATGAACAGTGTGCTTGAATGGAAAATTTTTGGGAGGAATCCAATTGAAGTCTATAAAATGGAGAAGGATAAGCATCTTATTAACATCCACTTAATTAAAACAGTAAAGGTTTGATAGAAAACATAATTATCTCTTTCTTTTCCAGGTAGTTATCCTCAGTAAACATTTAATGCTGTTTGCCCCGGATAATTACCTGGAAAAAAAATAGAAGACCCAACATTGTATCAAAGACTATGATGAATAGGGTTGGAAATAAAAACCAACATATCTTTGGGGATCTAGATGGAATATAAACACAAGAAATGCCTCAGGCATTCCGAAATCCCCACCTGATTTGAATTTTCCATTTCTGCAGTATATGATTTATGGGTTACCTATCTACTACTTCCCTTTGTAAAGGGGAAAGGAAAACAAGGATAGTATTCCAGGAGAAGGGAAAACGTCAGTGAGGGGCAATTAATTTGTTCAGATAAAAAACAATACATCTCTTTCAAAAAAAACTGTTAAAGCATGCTTAGTTCTAGCAGCTTCTTGATCTACCCATTCGCTCTGGCAAGCTGGCCTGTTTAAGTGTGTTTATTGCTTTCTACATTGGGCACTCTGAACTGTTATACTCTATTATTTTATAACTTTATGGCAATTTTCAATAGGCTAGGATTTTTTTTTGTCGAGGCCTTAGCTCGTGGTGGCTGTTCTAACAGCCCTTGTTATATAAAATGCATGTACTTTCATCCTGTATATTAATAGAATTATTATGCATTTTTTTTCAAAAAGAAACTTTTAAAATTCAAATAGGATAACTTATAATTGTGCACAAGATTTTTTTTCAAGCAATAAGAAAGATAATGCAGAAGGAAAAGCCTTCCTGGCAATTCAACAAGATAAATATTAACGGATCCCCACCATTTAGGAAAGCATAAGAATATGTCATGTTCCTACAACAATCATGAGACCACAATCAATTCATTAAGCAAGTTGAGCATTGCATTCTTAGGACTATCAGATAACGCAAGAGGATGCGTTACAACTGACATGCCAGCATGTTAGCCGTTAGAGCAGATAAGGCATATTCAGAAGCATTTTTGGAGGAAAAGCGGTAGGCATGAGTGCGCTAGTGGTTGAGATACAGGTAGATTGGAAACGCTCCGCTGTCTGAGATGCTATAAACCTAATATAACGGACACCATGAATTACACACCAGTAAGTAACGCATATAACGCACCAGAAAGATAAAACGCTCAATTGGCAGCTTGACAGAGCACACCCATGGGTAGCCTATCCACGCTAAAATAATAATAATAAAAGAACAATCCTCCACATGGCGCGAGAGTCCTGCATGCTTTGAGCAGGAACTCATGGCACATAGATGGAGACGCAAGCCCGTTCCAAAGTAAGAGAAAAATGAAAAACACCAAAATTTTAGTGAAAGTGATGTAATCACAGCAATGGCACCAATGAGTAATAGAAATAATGCAGCTGGATTCCTGGATTTCTATCAAAAATGTGAAAATCTTTAATATTTTCCCATTCACAGCGTCCAAGATCATAGACAAGCTTGCAAGGACGTGGCTTAGACAAAACACAATTAGCCAACGGCCAAAAGCATCTCATTCAATAAATTTAAGCTCCATGTGGAACGGTTTTCTTACCACAATCTCCATCTCCATACATTATTTATCTTGCCACTAAGATTCACTAGTAGAAATGGGCGTGGCATAGGCATAGGAAAAACCACAATGGTCAAAGGCCCAAGTGCCTTATCTTATACATTTCTTTCCCTGAAGGCCCAAGAAGCGCCTGCGCATCCCGGAGATGAAGAAGAGCCTGTGCATTCAACAGGCAGAGGTCATGCACCATTTTATTTGATTTATATCAAGAACGCGTTGCTAGTTTGTTCTAATTTTATTTTTGTTGTCGATGTCGCAGAACAATAGTCAGGCCTACGTACAGGAAGGCAGGTGGCATCCCGAGGGCTCATACAGAAATGCATTTCTACGATTTAAATGTCCGGAAATGACCTATTGCAATTTAACTGAGCTTGCCTGAAATTTGTGTCTGTTGGTATATGATGAAGAGTGCGCCCAATATTCTGATGGGGAGATTCGAATTAGGATGCCTACTAGGGCAAGGGATGTTTGCCAAGGTATATCTTGCGAAAAACCTAGAGACTAGAGAGAGTGAAGAGTGAAATTGGATTCAAATTTGTATCTGATAAAAGATCTGCCAATATGGCAGCAAACCAGATAATCAAATTGCTGTGAGAGAAGGAAAATGGAATACGAAAGGAAAGAAACAAAGAGAAATTTCAAATCTTTGATGTTTAATATCTGAAGCATCATTTTTTTTTTTCATACAATACGATCCATTTTTCTAATGGAAGAAATCCTAAAAATAATTGAATTTAAACATTCATGACAGATGTTTCATCTTCACAAATTACATCTATATTTTTCTTAGTGACAATGAAAACAAATACTTTTACTGCAGGTGTAGATTTCAAATCTTTCATGCTTATGTCTGCAGAAAATTAAAATCATTTTCAGAAATGCTTCTTGTTCTAATGAAAGAAAAGCATCAAAGGAACCAAATGCTTCTGGTTCTAATGAAAGAAAAGCATCAAAGGAACCGAGCTCACTATCTTCAGAGAGGCTAAAAGTTGTAAGGTTTGGCAAATTAGCTGACGTTTTTTTTGATAAATCCAAATTAGGTAAAAACTATTGAATACCATAAATGAAAGGTCATAAGTTTGATGATATATAATATATAAATCCAACTTGCAGCAACAGAAATCTAATCGATTTAGTGGTAGCAATATATGCAGAGTTTTCAATATCAAAACAAAAGATATATAAACCAAAATAGAAAAACTAAATGGGGATCTGCGCCTGGCATCAACACAGAAAAGGTATAACCCGTGGATATTAATCCCACTGATCTGAAGCATAAATGCAACACATAAACTGAAATAAACTAAAGAATATTGATCCGTTCGATCAAAAATGCAGAACACATTCAAACAAGGAAAGAAAGAAATTGCTGAAGATCGATTTCCATAGATCAATATGCAGAATGCTGGCATAAACATATACTGAAAACAAAGACCAAAAGCTAGCATAAATATATACTGAAACAGAGATCGGTGCAAAAAGATAAAAACATGATACTATACAGGTATTTGGCTATGTGAGCCATCCCTTCCCAACTCCTAGGGGCCGCCCCCAACCACTACCGTGTGCCCATTAACCTGAATCTTTAAATTTTCCAGAGATTTAGGTTTTTTTATTTTTTTTACAACCTAGCAGTTCTAGATTTGACATAAGCACCTTATTGATTTTGATTAACTGGAAAAAAGAACCATAAAACTCATAAAACCCATTAAATAACAAAGAATATTAAATATACATGCAGATCTCTGATCCAACACAAGAATCTCATAAAATGTTACATCTTATAAAATCCAGAAGCAACAAGAACAACATGCATAGAAGATCTGACAAAGAAATGGATCTAATCAATAAATACAGAAAATATGCTATGAAAATCATACCTAGTTAGATGACCTAGAAGGTGGGGGGACGACTCTCCACCCAACCAACCCCCAGCCAAAGGTTGAGGCCCCCGAGCCCCCAACAATTAACCCTATGCCAGTGCTATCTTGCTTTCCTCTCCTCCAGATCTCCTCTTCCAAGATGCCCAAAGACAAAAAGACCAAAAAAGGTCCCTCTCTTCACTTCTTCTCCTCCTTTTATCTCCTCCTTCTCCCAATTTCTTAATTTCTTATTTAATGCAATTTGTTTTCTCTTATTTTCTTTCATATTCCCCATTATATTATTATCTTACATTATTTTATATTTCTTATATTAAATATTCTTTATATTCGTATATGAGGGTTGTTACATGAAGAGAATCAATTTTTTATAAAACTCAAAAGATTATTTCTTTCAAGTTTTATTTGCGATATTAAAATGCATTTAGATCATTACAGTTTTAAAATGCTTTTTAAATTTGTAATCGCGTCAAATTTTTTAGAAAATGAAACCTATATTGATTCGAGCATTTCGTTCTGTATAAAGAAGAAAACGGGTTAAATAAAGATTTACCCTGTAAATCGAAGGCTTATGGCTGATGGAATAAGAAGGAAGAGCGCATGTAGTCGACAGGACTATGGAAAAAGGTTGAGAATAGCATGTGATCTTATTCGATTGAGGAGTTGTGCCTCTGAATGTGCATAGGCGACGTATTACAGTCTGTCAAAGAAAGAAAAGACCGATTGCAGTGACCAAAACGATACCTGTGGATAAGCGAACAAATTGAATGGTGGAAAAGTAGTATACTAAACCCACGAAGGGCTAAGATGATCTGTGGTATAAGTCAGAAGGTTGAATGGTGAAGATAGGAAGAGAGAATTCAAGGTTGAAATTGATGGTAGAAGATCCTTATCGCAACCAGACTGGAGAGATGGTTAATGGACTTTAAGCGGTGCGATGGAAAACCTGAGTGGGTTTCAAGTGATATGGTGTCGGGATGTCATTTGATATCGGCATCAAGGAAAGTTTTGGAAAATAGTCTTATGGAAGTTTTGATGGGGATTAGCACCGGTTGCATGAGCGCCATGTAACTTGACGTATGCTTAATTCAAAGAGACAAATAAAAGAAGTGCCGAGGTTTAATGAGTTTTGGTCATATAAACACATATGACTTGGAGCAAGATTAATTTTGGGCGTTCGTGTAATAAAAAAAACTGATAGGAAAAGTTCCAAAGGAGGAAGGTCGCTATAAGTAGTGGAACCGTATGATAAGGAAGGGAGAAATTGCTAAAAGATCCTTATATAGGGGTGAGAGATAGTCTTGCCCCGCATCAAACTAGAATATATAAATTATACTTATATAAATAGTACATTAAAATTAATTATATAAATTTAGTTTATAAGAAGATTTATTTATAAGGGTGAAATCAATTTTGTTTTTCATTTCAATTTTTTAAAAATGATAACAAAAATTAAAATATAAATAATGAAAGCAGTTTTAAATCTAAATATTTTTGGTTGTTAAACTTATATTCAATTCCATTCTCACTAATATTTCCTATTGCTAACCATTTCGCATGAAAATAAATCTTACTTTAATACAAATGTACACTGTGGTCACCAAGTTTAGAATACTAAGTAGTTGGAGTCTACAATTCCACAAATTATTTTAGAAATATCCTAAAATGGTACTATAATCGTTGTAAACATTTGAGACACGTGACACTCTCTCACTCATGTTTTTTCTTGCAGTTTGACATGTTCGTCCATGGCTTTGAAGGCAATTGTGCAAAACACTAACTTCTTTTTTCTTTTGGTTTTTTGTTAAAGATATATAATAAACATAAAACTAATTTCTTGAATGCACTCCACCAACATAATTCAAGTGAATGCCATATTGATTGCCAACCCAAAACATGTGCTTGTGTGCATCACTAATTGGCTAGTTGGGGGCTTGAAATTTTTTCATGGCAATTAAGTTGTAGACCCTTTGTTTGTAGCAACATCAAACCACTTGCATTCCCTCCAATTCAAGTTGATCTTGCTTATGAGGGGAGTTTTCTTAATACATGGGTTTGTGAAATAGGGAGCTGGACTTAAACACTTGAGTTGGAGGAGTTAGGTTTTGTTTCACACAACCTAGTTAAGGCAAGTTTAGTAATCACCTGAATGATGGAGCTGCCATTTTTCTTGTTGTGAAGTGGCTTGGCTTGCTGAATTCACTAGGATGTTAAGGAGGTGATTCACTGGGATGTTGAGGAGGTGGGTGATTCATATGTTGGATTGTGTTTCTAGGTTAGTTGAGTGCATCACCAATATTTCATAAAATAAGTATGTTGATGTGATCAAAGTTGATCACCCAATGTCATCCCAATTAGTTAGTCAAAACCACTTGACCACACTTAGTCAATTCTCTACATTACTTGGATTTTTGTGCCAAGATTTCAAATCAAAATGTATATTTGGAAATTTGTCAGCAAATGGTATTTTTGTGGCTGTGTTGTCTTCTTCTTGGAATCTTTTCCAATACCAATGTTCCTTCCACACAATCCCCATCTCCTCGATTAGCACTTTTTTAATCTCAAGGAGCATCTAATAAATGAAAGTGATCATCACCACCACTTTGCTTTCAAAGAAGAGAAACAACATGTACTTCATGTGGCAGAGCATGGCGAAAAGTGCATGGGAAACAATGAACATGAAGAGAAAGTTTACAATCATGATGATGCTCTAAACAACATGTACTTCATGTGGTAGAGCATGGTGAAAAATGCATGGGAAACAATGAACGTGAAGAGAAAGTTTACAATCATGGTGATGCTCTACTGAACTATTTGGTCTCTCTTTTGAAAGTGTTTCCTTTCAAATCCAGAAGCATCACAAGAAGCCTGCTTTCATGGGTGAGATGATTTGACGAACTACTAGTTAACCTTGGTTAGCTAAGATTTTTGTGGCCAGGGTTACTTTTTTGTCAAAATGACCTAGAACTTGCACCCAGTGCCAATCTATATTCATATATGAAAGAGAAAACCTTGGTGGGTGGCTGCCCCTTAAGTCTCAACGACTTGCTTTCTCAAAGGCCTTTTGGCAGGGATATGCTGCAACGCAGCTTTCTCTTGTTAATTTATTTACTAACTTATAAATAAAACATTTAAAAATAAACATGTTACAATGTAAATCAAATAAAAAAATTAATAATTTTTATTCACAATTATTTAACTTAAAATAATAATTTTTATTCACAACTATTTAACTTAAAATAATAATTTTTATTCACAACTATTTAAATTTTTTTCTTTGAGAAAAAAATTATAACTTTTTTTATATGTAAAAAAAGAGTTACATTCTTCAATATCAAATACGAAGCTGATACAAAACTTATACACAAGTTCTAGTGAATTTGTAATTTTCCATGTTACAATCCATTTCAAATCATTTAAAAGGTCACCTGAGTAAGAATTACTTATACTATCTCAGACATAAAAAAAATTGTTTAATATCTCTACCATATATATTATATTTTAGTTGGTTCACAAAACCAAAAAGAAATAAGATCATTCTACATAGCTATTGTGCATTGAGATTGTCGTTAGAACCCAAAAGCAACAAAACTTAGAAAAATCTTCTCAAGGAGGATCCCAGAAAAATGACGGTTGTTGTTCAATCATGATGCCTGATTCCTCCTACATTATAATCATTTCTCCATGCCTTATCATCGGTCAATTTTTTGATAGTGAGTTTGCATCCAAATTTATTTCCCTAAACATGTGAGAAATAGTCATCTCCAAAACTGTTTTGATATTCTTTATCTCCTCCACGATTGGGATCGGGATAATATTGTGGCAGCGATGTACTTCATTTATCCAATCTATGATGTACTTCATTTATCCAATCTATAATTACTTTCGCGTCTCCAAAAGCATGTTTCTTTTTTATGCCTAGCTTGACTACTAAAAGTAATAAAAATTTGAGAGCACATAATTCAACAAAATTATTTGTTCCTTGACCAATCAAGCCCGCCTTAAATAAATATTTGATGTCCTTTGAGAAATAAGTCACTCCTCCCCCAATACTTATTACAAAATATAATACTTTATAGTGTATAATAAAACAATATTCAACCAAAATTAATAATTATAATAATAAAATACTCTTTTAAAAAATAAAAAAATATTATTCCCAAAAATTTAAATATGAGATGATAGAAAATAACTTAAATTTTTAATAATCTTCTCTAACAAAATTAAAATGCCTTGCATGGATTCTTTATCCTTCTTTGACACTTATATTTCTACTTTCTTGGATGGGATACTTGGAAGGGATACCAACCTTTTAAGGTGGGTAGGATTGACTTTATGGAGAGGTTACAAACTTTAATAAATGTGATTTTTGAGATTTTTGAAGAAAAAAATGGCCTTGCATACATTTAAGATTTAAGGGGCATTTATTTATCATAATAAATCCTCCAAATCTTTGGATTGATATTGATGATAATAATCTTCTATTTCAGATTTATAGTTACACTTATCTAAAGTATGATGTTTAATCTCTCTTGTTTCAACCTTCGGACATGGTTAGTTTAACCTCGACCTCTTGTAGATACTAATCCAATGTTCAACACATTAGTAAAACAATATTTGATCATCCATTAACCCACGAAGCATATGTACAACAAACCCAACCTTTTTATTTAGAATTGTGAAAGCATGTCAATACCTCGCTTAAGTGAAATAGTGCATTTTTAATCAAATCCTTAATCTAAGTTTTCCCATCCATTTTCCAACACAATTGGGACCAATGTAATATGGTCAATTTCCAAAAGAATAATATGGTCAATTTCCAAAAGGAGGGTGACATGTTTGAGTAGTACAAGTTATTGTGCTATCTCAAAGTCAAGTTCTAATGTGAGTTAGTACTCCTTGAGACATTCATTGTAATAAGGCATTCTAGTTACACAAACAATGATTGAAGTCATGATACCAAGGTTAATATAAAAAAATATCATGTCAAAAAATATGTTATCCTATATGATTAGTACATCTTTCCATGTGTAATCCCAATTCAATACATACCATCTAATGTGGATCATTCACATCCATATGATTTTGGATCATTCACATCCATATGTTCCATGTTAATAGAGAATCTTCTTTAATCTTTTGAAAATATTTTCATTTAGAAAAATAACATCCATGTGATTGTTAATAGATTCCTACTCTTATGGTTTCACATATAGAATCTGCAATAACATTAGCAGAGATTAAAAGTATTATGTTCAAATATTAATATTAGCCTAGAAATGTCTTATTATATAGTCTTCCCAATCTACATATGTAATGTCCTGGTTTGAACCCTTGAATTAGAATATGTTAATCATGTATTATTTGAATAATGAGATTATGTGATAACACTTAAGCCATAAGAGCTTAAATAAAATGACCCCATGTGTAAATGATGTAGATATCTTGTGTGGATTCCTACTACGAAGTTTAAGAGCAAGGTTTGGAAGTGAAAGACTAAGAAGTTAATTGTAGAAATTATGTTTTCCATATACCACATGGTATAATTTCCATGGCATATTCATGATATGTAAATATTATTTCAAAAATTAATACCAAGGTTTGAGATTGGCTATAGAGAGCACATGAATCGACTAGAGGGGAAGAGGAAAGAAGGTCCTAGGGGAAAATAAATAATACAAGATTCATAAGTTCCTTAGCCCCTACCTTTTCCCTTATTATCATGTGACTTATGTAAATCTCAACAACCATATTCAACTTGTAATCCAATAAATGAAAGCATGTGGTGGTTGGTGGGAAAGTCCACCTTCAATAGTTACTAGGGCATGGGGGCTAGGTACAACACCTTGAGGAGTATATGTTCAGGAACAAATTCCCAAAATAGCATAAAAGTAGAAATAATGAGTAACTCCAAGACTTGAGAATGAAATAAAGAGAATGAATAAGAAGCCTCTTTAAGGGGGTAACCTCCTTTTACAATATATCAAGTGCACAAGATGAGATGATCTCTAAAATTGGGTCTTTGTGGTATATATAAGAGACAAAGGGTACAATTACAGTTAATTAAGGTCCTAGCTGACCAATAAAGAAAAAAATAATATAAAAATATAAACGTAATGTCACAATATTCATGGCTTAACATGCCCCTCCCCTTCAAACAAGTTTTATCCTCGACACTTGATTAACTATGGATGTTTCTACATGAAGAATTCATCTTAACATGCTGCCTCTTCTATTGGTGGTTCTTCCACTTGATAAGGTACTTGATAATTGCTCAATTTCACAATTGCTTGATCCATGCTTCAAGGATTTTTTTAGGTTTTAATATGATTTTCCCTTATTCATCAATCTCAGGTAAAATAATCTGAACTGGGACCTTGTCATTGATTACCTTTTTAAAGTCAGAAACATGCAAGAATGGATGTACACATGAATATGAATGCAACTCCAACACATAAGCCATACTTCTAATCCTTTGCAACACCTTATATGGATCATAGTACTTGGGTTCTAATTTATTTCCCTTATTTTGTTTCTGGAGGGACATTTGTTTGTATGGTTGTACCCTCAAAAATACCCAATCCCCCACTTGAAATTTCCTTTCACTATGATGTTGATTTGCTAGCTTTTTAGTCTTATTTTGTCCTATAAACAAGTTGTCTTTCAATAGTTGGAGAACCTATTTCCGATGTTCTTTGTGATCCTCTATTGCTTTAACCTTAACTTTCCCTTTCAAGGGTGATGTGATGGATGGAGGATGATAGACATAAAGTGCCATAAATAGGAACATGTTTTATGAAGTATGGAAGGATATGTTGTGCTGCAAGTGTAACAAGGGAAACCGCTTGACCATTGTGTTTGTTTATCAGATCCAAAGCAACAAAGATACCTTTATAGAAATTTATTCACAATATTAGTCTTCCCATTAGATTGAGGATGGTAAGAGGAGTTGTGAGTCAATTGAGTACCCAAACACAAAATATTTCAGTGCAAAAATTACCCATGAAAATTTGATCTCTATTTATTCGCAATATTAGTCTTCCCATTAGATTGAGGATGGTAAGAGGAGTTGTGAGTCAATTGAGTACCCAAACACAAAATATTTCAGTGCAAAAATTACCCATGAAAATTACACTAATCTTGAGGGTTCCATGTAGCTTTTAAATTGTTTCCATGAATGTTGTGGCTATTGTAATTTATTTAAAAGGACGAGAAAAATAGAAAATAAGGGTATATTTTTTGATTCAATCCAACAGTACAATGATGACATTCTTTCTTTTAGAATTTGGTAGACTTGCGATAAAATCTATTCAGACCTCTTCCCAACGTTGAATTGGTATGGCTAATGGTTGTAGAACACTCAATGTCTTGATTATGTCTTCCTCATTCTGTTGGTAAACCAAACATTCTACCACAAAATTTCGAACATCAATTTTGAGACCTTCCCCCCAAAAATCCTTCTTGATAATGTGGTAATTTTTTAACAACCCTGAATATCCTCCTATAGGAGAAGTGTGTGATTCCAAAAGGTATTTTTGTTTGAGTTGGGAATTCTTACATAAATATAGGAAATATTGATACCATAGTGAATCATTTTTCCACACAAAGTTATCTAATACACTAGGCTTGTAGTTGATGAATTATATTGCATACCTTTTGATTCTACTTACATTCTATCCTTGCTTCTTCCACCCAATTAGCCTTGCAGAATGGAAATATCACAAAGTAATCCCTCTTGATTAAGAGAGCCCATTAATAAATATCACCTCCTACCTAACATTTCCTATCGAGCAAGTTCCTAAATATTTCTCTTGACAAGAGAGCATTCCTTTCAACAAATTCTCTCGTCTGCCTTTTTGTAAAGAACCAATGAAACCTGCAAACGAAGATATGTACCATCGACCACAACATGAAACCATTTGTTTGTAAATTGAGTAATTCGAAACAACACCTAAAACATTATCAAGGTGGTATATGAAAAATATTCAATGTTCATGAAAGGATGGCTCCTACGCCACCTCATCAAGTAACCCCACCTCCTATCTCCGATTTGTTGTCTATTCTTCTTTTAAATTTGAAAGTGCATCTTCCACCACATTTTGTTTTCCTTTTTTGTAGATAATTTCAAAGTCATAACCTAGTATCTTTGTATCCCATTTTTGCCTCTCTTTTGAAGATAATAGTTGTTCCAAGAAGTAATTAACACTATCATGATCTGTTCTTACCTTGTGTCTTCCTGTTAGATAAGGGTGCCATTTCTCAACTACATGCAATATGGCCAACATTTCCTTTTCATAAATTTTTTTTAGTAAGATTTTTTTCTTTATGTTGGAATCTTTTAAAGGAAAGGGGCCTTCCTTCTTGCATTAAAAATACATCGATGCCATGTGCCAAGGAATCACTGTCTGCAATAAAAGTTTTTGTGAAGTCATGCATGGCTAGTACAAGAGTTGTACACATAGCCCCTTTCATTTTTCAAAAGCTTTGGTTCCTTCTTGATTCCAAGAAAATGCCTCTTTTTTCAATAACATTGTTAGATGTGCTACTATTTGATCATAATTCTTGACAAACTTTTGGTAATAGCGTATCAATTGCAAGAATCCTCCAAGATTCTCCAAGGTTCTAGGAATTGGCCATTCCATCATAACTTTAATTTTGTTGTGGTCCACTTTGAAACCTTCATGAGACACAATATGACCCAAATATTCCACTTCTTGAACCCCAAAGATACACTTAAGATCATGTCAACATGTTGTACATGTATTTCCCAAGGTTTGTTGTAGATTAGTATATCATCAAAATAATACTAGGATAAATGTTTCGAGGAAGGGTTTAAAAATATAATTCATGAAGCTTCTAAATGTGGAAGGTGCATTGGTAAGGCCAAACAACATCATCAAAAAATCAAAATGACCTTCATTATTTGTTGTAGCTTAGTATATCATCGAAATAATACTAGGAGAAATTTTTCAAGGAAGGGTTTACAAATGGAAGTCATGAAGCTTTGAAATGTGGACGGTGCATTGGTAAGTCCAAACAACATCATCAAAAAATCATATTGACCTTCATATGTTCTAAAGGCCATTTTTGGAATGTCTTCTTGCCTCATTCTGGTTTGATCATATCCATAAAAGAGCTCCAACTTGTTAATTAAAAACATGCTTGCTATAATTCATCAATGAAAATAATAGGAAACTTATCTTTACTGGTCATCTTGTTGAGATATATATAATTTAGACACATACGCCATGGACCTTCCTTTTTGTGAACCATAACTATTGGTGTAGAGAAAGCATTTTCGATAGGATGAATGATGCCAACATTTAACATTTCTTTAACAATATTATTGTTGGGCCCTGGAATTGTCCATTTTTCCATCATTTATCGACATACCTTTCATCCATTTTCTTACCATTATTTCTCATTTATCATTCCATTTTTCATCTATTTGTTGTAGCTGCGCATTGAACAGCATGCTACTTCCATTGATCTTTTAAGTGGTTAATAGTGATTATTTTCTTTTATCTTTGATGAATTAAAAGACTATTATGCATAATTTTACTAATGATGGTTTGTGGAGTGAGTTGTCATGTGTAGGACGCTCATAGCCAACTGTTACAACCTTAACCAAAAACGCATGCCACATAAGAACACCTTGATTCGCGTCTTGATTTGCGGGCAGATGGAAATGAATCTCAAAAATCCGAGATATGAGTTTTATGCGTAACATCCTCATTTACCTGACTCGCGAGGAAATCGTAAAAAGAAACTACGGTTTGCAATATGCAGGTGGTTCTTCGAGAGGGTATTTTCCAGATTTGGTGTTGCGGCCGGTTCCAAAGTTGCCAACAGTTACGGCCGTGTTCTAGCTGTTGCAGATCACAAGTTGGGGGCTTAGTTCTTCATTTCCATGAGATAATTTTATGTATAAATATGTAATCAATCTCATTAAGAAAAAGATTGATAGAGATTAAGCATGATAGATTAGGCAGGATAGAAGATGCAAGATAGGAGAGAACACAATGTTATGATGTAGGATTTGATCCAGATCTGTTGTAATTTTTCCATTATGATAATACATGCTGGCAGTTTCTTAATTCTGGAGTTGTAGACTTTCATTGTGGAGATCCAGATCTGTTCAGTGGAGGAAGGGCCCTCTTCCCTGAGCAGATGCTAGTAGTGTTAATTGTAAGTGTGTTATTGTTTAGATCTGCTTATTATTTTGTTTATGCTTTCATTCATTAGATCTGCCATAATCGTTGTGTTGATAATTCATTTGGTAAATCGTTGGCCAACATAACAATTCCTTAGATGTACGTAATCAGATCTTGTTTCATAGGAATAGATCTTGTTTGAAGTGTATTCGATTTACAGTTTGATTTATGAATAGGTTTGAGTATTGATTTCTTTTCAAGCAGTTGTGACTTAGTTTACAAATAGTTTCGAGTGCATACCAATAGATAACAATGTCAGGTAGAAATTGTACTTGCATATATTTTGCACGATAGCTTTGAAATAAAAGACTTCCTCGGGTTGATAATTTATGTTTAGCACTCTGCATGTTAAGTTTTAATGAACTGACATATAGTGGGCACGACATTTTGGCGCCGTTGCCGGGGAAGTTATCAATTGTGCAATAGTACATCTAACATTGTTTTATAGATGCATTGTTAAAATAGGGCATGTAAGTTGCATGATTACATTTCAGTTTATTGAATTTATTTTGAGTGTTAATTTTCTGTCTTTACATTCAGTTTTATTTCATTTTCAATCTTTGCAGCATAAATCTTATCATTCCCCTTAGTGGTGTTGTGAGCACCACCCATTCTACTAACAAGTTGACAGGAACATTCGAAGGAGGAGCCTCAAGATAGCACACAAAGAATCTAATGAAGAGATGGCAGGTGAAAAAGATGGAGAAGTTGTTACCTTCGAATTTCCCATCAAAGAATCGAGCGGAGTGGCACCAACAAAAAGAATTCCCCCACATGTTCTACCAAATTTTCACGGTTTGGAAAACGAAGATCCTGATGTATTTTTATTTCAATTTGAAGTACTTTGTAGAGGATATGGTTATTGTTCTAATGATCAAAAGTTGAATGTATTTCCCCTTACTCTAAAAGGAACAGCCCTCCGATGGTTCATGAGCCTCGGTGGGAATTGTATACAAACTTGGGAAGACATGAAACATGTGTTCTTGAAGAGGTACCAAGATTATTGTAGGGTCAATGAAGACATCTTCGAAATGACACAAGGAGAAGAAGAGAGTCTGGAGGAATACATAGAACGATTTCAATATAACCTCCAAAGATCCAAATAGAGGAAACTAGGGAAGGAGATCTTAAAAACACTTCTACTCAAGGGAATCCAAGCTGAATGTTTAGAAATATTGAATCTGATCGGAACAGGTGATGTATTTCAGTTAGCATATGATGATATTTGTGAGTTATGTAGAAGGTATTCAAGAGGAAACTTCAAGACTGGTAAGAATTCTAAGAAACTTTTATCTCCATTTTTTAAATCTGCTGCAAAAACAAGAGTTTTACGAGCTGAAATTAGTAATTTATTTGAAAATTCCAATGGTGATATCAATGATTCACTAAATTCAGAATTGGTTATTTTGCAGGATAAGGAAAAGCAGGAGGAAATAAGAGAAGCAAGGGATTTCCCTTTGGATAGTCTTGAAAGCTGTGGTATATGTGACTTGAATCATTCCACAGATCATTGCCCCTCCTTACCAAGGATGAAAGAAACATATCAAAGAGATCTGGGAGTTGCAGCCAACTCGTTGCAACAGTCATGTCAACCATGGTCTACATCTATGGTTCAAAATTCTATCCCTCCATTTTCTTACTTTCATACTCAGTCATTGAATACTCTTCCACCATGGCAGCTGTTGCAACCTCAATTTAACTCTTACCTACCTTACCCACAAGGTTGGAATGGCCTATTTTATGATCATATGGCCACTCTCCCTCATGGTGCAACACAAGTTGGTCCTTCAATATCAACCTCACAACTCAATCATCTACATCAGCCACATCTATCTTCTCATCAAACTCCTTGGTATCCAACACAATTTCCTGTCCAATCCACCCTCCACCCTAACCATAATAAAGCAGTACAGTATGCTTACAGTGCTGAATTGCAAATTGTTCCTACACTTCCCTCTTATTCTACCTCATCTATACTGCTGCAAAAAGGTTGTGCGTTGTTGCAGCAAATCCATACGAGGCCTGAACATGTTTTAGATCCAAGTTTTGCAGATGGAGTTTCTTCTAGTCCTCATAAGCAAGCAGACAAGATCAACAATACACACATAATATTTGATGGAGAATAGCCATTGGAACCAAAAGCATCATTCACATCATTAGATCCGAAACCCTTATGCATTGAGGAAGATCAGTTTACTAAGGAGCTTCACGGTGTCACATCCATGAGAAATCAAGGGAACAAATACTATATTGAAGCTTGGTTTCAATCTGTCATCGGTCTGCAGCATCATTCCATGCTTCACCAATTCTTGGCACCATCATTTCAAGGGAAGTTGATCTCTCATATCCTAGAATTCATTAAGTTATATTTTTCTATTAGGAGTATGAGCATACTTGAGTCACTTTTTCGAAAATGGCTCCATTGGAAATATGCATACACTTGAAATTTTTTATTATTATTTCCAAGTAGAATAGGGTAGGATAGAATAACAGAATAAAACCATGTTTTTGTTTGTTTTTTATTTTTATTTTTGAATAAGTATGCTCTCTTCCTGCGCCTTGTTGCGATCTCGAAGATCAGAAAGTAGAAAGATGAGGAATGGGTATGAGATGTTTTCATGAATGCTTTGGAATTGTTGACTATTTGAACAAAAATGCTTAAGTCATTTTTGTCATCAATTTCCCAATTTGTCTCTATTTGTTACAAATAAAAATAAAAATATCATGAAAAAAAATTACAGTAATTAGGGAAAGCAAATGAAGAATCCACAGGAAAATGAGCCCATGATTATGGAACCCTTCAAGCTTGAAATTTGACATGAATTTGTTAGCTACAACACCCAGCTGTGAATGATTACTCTCAGTTGTGATTACTCTCAGCTACAACAGTGAGCTGCAACATTGGCTGTGATAGGGAGATGCAACACCCAGTTGTGACTATGATACAGGAAAAAATTTATGAGTTTGAGATACGTGGGTGTTGCACATCATGGTATGTCTTTAGTTTTTATTTTCCATAAAAATGCACATGCTTTATTTCAACATTATGTCATTTTTTTTAATTTTTTTTTTAAGAGTTGTAGCTGCGGATGCAACAAACCGTGCAAATAAATCTAGGTGCTCAATGCTTGAAATTTTTGGTATGGATGTGTGTTATATTTAAATTTAAATTATTAAAAACATTCACATCTATTCCAATAACTTTTCGGGGTCAAATTTCATTTATAAAATTTTTGGTGACATTTTTGGCTTGAAAATTTTACTGAAACATAGACGGGACAGTCCATTTTTGGGAGACCAAATGAACTTATTTTTAAAACCTGTTTATACCCCAAGTATCCCTTTGAATCTAGTTTTCAAAACAATTTTAATTTTTACAATTGGGTGTCAAACGAAAATTTTATGGCCAAAATACTAACAGGGTGTCAAGCTGGCAGCTTAGGAATAGAGCTGGGACAGTCCATTTTTGGATGCCTTATTGGACATATTTTGCAAACCTGTTTCATTGGTATATTCCCCTATGAATCTAGTTTACAATGCAATTTGAATCACTCCATTCCGATGTCGTACGCAAATTTTATGACCAAAATACTGACTGCCTGTCCCAAATCTGCATTCCTAAAAGTATATTTTCTAGACTGTTCATTGGCTTATTTGACCAATCAATTCTTGTTGGATTCAAAACCTGTTTCCAATGGAGATACCTAAATGAATCTACTTTCATCTCCAATTGGAATCACATCAATCCGTTATCAAACGAAAAATTTAAGCCTAAAACTGTGACTGTTGGTCTAGTCTAGAATTCGAAAAAACACCTTGTCATGCAGGCTGTTACTGAGTGATTTGGAAGATCATTGCATAGAATTTTAAAAACCTGTTTCTAATGGAAATAGACCTATGAATTTACTTTCATTTGGATTTGGAATCACTCAAATTGGGCAAGGAACAAAGAAGCTATGATCAGAATACCGTTGGTGAGTCTAGATGGACATTGCTCTGCTGCAGGTATAAAATGGATTTTGCTTTGTTCATTTTTATTTGGATTTGTTTTATGAGTAATTGCTTGTTGTTTTTTTCATAAGTGTTGGGTGAAGAGAGACCAATCATCTCTCTTCTTCCATCATCTCATGTTTTATTGCAGGCAAATGCTAGGTTTTGCAGGTCCTTGGAAGAAGAAGGTCAATGCATGTACGAGTGACTCTTGAAGACTTTTTATCAATTTGCAATTGGATTGAGCACATAAAAAAAATGGAGAGATTGATGTGCAAACCATACAGAGTCCAATGTTTCCAAAGTCAAGTCCCATTGCTACATGACAGAAATCATTTTTAGACACCTGTCATCCCACTTGTTGCTGAAAGAAACCCCTCAAGAAGCCAATTTCCCTATGGTAGATTCATTCACCCTCCTCATTTCAAAAACCTAAAAATCCATTCATGTCGAAGTCTCATTTTCCACTGCTTATGTAGTCACCATAACCATTTTATTTCCTATCACTACTACATCATGACTTCACATATACTTTCCGCTTCTGAGTTTCATGTTGGTCCTATTTTTCACTATGAGTCTTCACAATCATTTATTTTGTACTCGTATTGAATGATGTGGAATGCATTAAGGTCCACCTTCCAATGGTCTTGTCCCATCGACTCCGACACATCATCTGGGATCAAGATTAGAGTTTTTATAGTGCCCTGGTATCTGCATGAATCAATGGCAGATTTCCTTGTTGTTAATCATGGGGATTCATCAATGCCTCTTGATTGACAAATCTTGCAGGTGACTCGACTCCAGCACATCCATTCGTACCTGTCAAGATGCACTAAGGTACTTTAGAGCTCATTGTCATCAAAGGTGAGTTTCTTCACATTGGTTAACGGCATACATTAATGGCCGGTAATCCAATGATTTCTTTCCATGCTCGACTTCAGCACATTCATTCGCATGGTAAGAATTGTACCTCGGGTTTGTAGCAGCTGAAGATTATGTGATCTAATGGTTTCAACAATGATTTGCAGCATCATTTGTTTAGTAGTTTTGCAATTCCTTTCCATTTGCAGTTCAGCAGTTGATTTTCAGAATAAGAGAAAGGACTTTCTGCTTCTATGGTAGAATTTCTACTCATCAATTGTCTCGGCAGTTAGTTTTACATGCAACCAGCACAACATCATGGATCAAATTCAGTCTCATCCAGTTCCAGATCTCATATACATATGTCTCAGCATCAGATCAGCCTACATAGCTCCAGCATACACCAGTCCATTCATGTCAACCAAGGCTTTTATGGAGGTAAAACTTGAGGTAAAATAGCATGAGTTTTTGATTTATTAAAGATTTGGGAAAATGTCATGAAGAACCACTAAGCATTAGCCATTTCCATTTTCTAAATAGCCTTTTATGTCCATCCATTCCCATCATTTCCCACTCGGTTCTAACACTTCATTATCCATGCACATCCACTTCAAATTCCAACCCAACATCTCACCAACCCAACTGACCAAGCATACAAAAAAAAAGGATACCTTATTGTTGTCACACAAGAACCAACAATAGGAAGTTTTGCTGCTGCCACACAAGAACCAACAGTAAGAAAAGAATCATTGCTACTGCCACATAAAAACCAACAATGAGAAGAAATAAATCAGTTGCTTGAAGGTTGTTCTTTCCAGCTTTTGGATTTTTTTTTTTATGCATGTGGGAACTACAAATCCTCTATGGCTGCAAATTGAGGAAATGATGCATGAGGGCATGCTTTGCATTCAGTTTAAAAGGTAGTCATGTAATAATTTGCAGCAAGTTTATGACCAGAATCAAGGTTTGCAGATTGTTTTCTCATTGAAGATGTTCTCTTGAAGTACAAGCAAAAATGATCGAGGAGTTTTCTGAATTCATTAATTATCTCAAGAAGCCTAGAAAACCATGAAAAATTATCTACTGCTATCACACAAGAACCAGCTGTAGGAACGCAAGGCATTGCTGTTGCTTGTCGAGAACTTACAGTGGTAGAATTTTATGCTACCATATAACAGAGAATACATTCAGAGGTATGAGTTTCATTATTCAGTAATGCCCACATTGGCTTACAATTGTTATCATGGTCCTTGCATATTTGATGTTGTAGTTCATAATGGAAGAGAGATGTTGCTGTCACTATGAAAATATTCCCATAATAATGAAAGACAGATTTGGGAAAACATGCTTATATTTCCATGGCGGCAAACTAAGTTTTTTTGGGGACATGAGATTTCATGATTACAGGGTTTCTATCCACATAACAAAAGCATCAATTGTCAGTGTTAAGCCATGCTCAGCCCACGGTTTCATGACCAGCCATCTATTTCTAGCTCATTTCATTGCTGCATCTCAGAAGGTGAAGGTATATCCAAGCCAAAAATGAAGGTAATAGCAGAATACATATTTCAGTAATCTAAGTTTTTGGAGCAGCAATACATAGTCATTCCCAGATCCATGCTCTGTTTTCAAAATTGGATTATTGGAAGTTACATGAATGTATGAAGTGAGATACATACATTCATAGGTTTTGTTAATTGATACATGGATTTGTTGAATATGGTGGCTACCAACTATTTTGAAATGGCTTGGTGCTTTGAGATTCTCATTCTTAGTTGGATATGGGCTTTATGCTTGCTGCAATTGGTTCTTTTGGTGCTATATGTTTGAGAGGATCTCTTGAACTACTTTGAAACAATCCTACCATACACAACACTTGAAAAATGGTCATTTTTATCAGTAATAATTTTTATAACAGTATGGAGGATTGATGTGCAAATCAAAACTTGTTTTCTGCCGTGAAGAGTTTTAATAAGCATGATACATGCATAATGGAAATCCTGTAGCATCCTTTTCAAGGTCTGATGTGAAGTATATCTCAACAGTATGAAGGTAATGATTACTCTTAGCATTGGTCATTTTTCAAGTTCGACAGAATTTCTGAAATGAGTTTGATTGTTGTGGAATGTGCAAAAGAATGTTTGGCATTATTTGAAGTGTTACAAAGCACTCCATGATAAGGGCATAACCAATGAAAATTCTAGCAACCTTCATTCAACCATGAGAATGGATGAAATCTACTGTGGTTTATTGCAATAGAATTTGCCATGAATTTGATGAGAAAATGATTATAAAACTCTTTTATTTCCCATGAATGATAATTCCTGTAGTGAGTTTGGCTTGTGAAGATCACTGGTATTTTTTTTTTTGGCACTTGTGACATATGGAGGGTCTACAAATTTTGTGATTGTCAGATGATATTTGAGCAGCTTGGGTCATCACAAAAGGAAATTTGCAAATCTGATCTCTTGCTGGTATAAAGATTTCCTGTGCATTGTCATTTTATTTTTGCAATACATTATGAGCACTTAACCACAACCATGGGGAATAAAAAATTGAGCTCACACAGTGAATTTCAAATAGCATACAGTCATTTTTCAGGCAGCCTACAGTCATTTTTGTAAGTCAAAGATGTGTTTCCAGCTAGCACATATACAAAAATTGGATGTTGACAGTGATAGTGCAGATACAAGAAAACAAAAGTCCCAAAGTTCACTTGATTTCATGAATGGAAGGTAAAATACTCAGTTTGGGGGAAATGGTTGTTCACAACTAAGACGAAAACTCCTCTTTTGCATGAGGACATGCAACATATTCAGTTTGGGGGAGTGGTTTTTGACATTTTGTGCATACTGATTTTTATTCATTCACAGCTGGCAAAAATGAAGAATTTGATTTAAGGATATCTCACAAGCCACGAATTGGATCCTCATGAAATTTGGACAGGGAATGCATAACAACATGATGAACAATCGTGGTAAGTTTCAGCTCAATCCAGTGCACGGTTTTCGAGAAAATGACCATCATCACCTAAAGCCAATTCGCATTTTTCTCGAAATCCGTGATGTGGGTTCATCTAATTTTTGGTGAGGAGATGCACTATAATGGTATTTACCTGCTTGAAAATTTTCAGCCCAACCCAGTTTGTAGTTTTTTAAATATTGGCTCTGGAAGTTCAGTTGCAATGCATTTTTATTCATGTTCAAAAGTGCAGAATTTGATTTGGGCATATCTTTCAATTGGTAAGATAGATTCTCATGAAATTTGGACAGGGAATGCATAACAGCATGATGAACAACCGTGGCAAGTTTCAGCTCAATCCAGTGCGCGGTTTTCGAGAAAATGGCCATAATCACCTACAGCCAATTCGCATTTTTCTCAAAATCCGTGATGTGGATTTGTCTAATTTTTGGCGTGGAGATGCATTAGAGTGGTAGCTACTTGCCTACAAAATTTCAGCCCAACCCAGTTCGTCGTTTGGGAGAAAATGGCTTTAGAAGTTTCCTGTTCAGAAAGACAAACGCCGTAAAATATTGTCGTTTCCCGTTTTCCGACAGCTGTAAGTCCACCAAATTTGCCGCTAAATTTAGCATTGTTCCGCCAAATTCGCCGCTAAAACCTTCGCCAATTTCTCTGCTAAAATTAGCTGCCCGTTTTTCGGTAGCTGTGACATCTTTTTCGACAGCTGCAACATATTTTCCGACGACCGCTTTTCGGCAGCTGCGACATCTTTTCTGGCAGCTGTGACATCTTTTCCGACAGCTGCGACATATTTTCCGGCGACCGCTTTCCGGCAGCTGCCCGTTTTTGAACAGCTGCGACATCTTTTCCGACGGCTGCGACATCTTTTTCGATAGCTGCAAGTCCACCAAATTTGCCGCTAAATTTAGCGTTGTTCCGCCAAATTTGCCGCTAAAACCTTCGCCAACTTCTCTGCTAAAATTAGCTGCCCATTTTTCGGCAGCTGCGACATCTTTTCCGGTAGCTGCAACATATTTTCCGGCGACCGCTTTCCAGCAGCTGCGACATCTTTTCCGGCAGCTGTGACATGCTGTGACATATTTTCCGGCGACCGCTTTCCGGCAGCTGCCCGTTTTCTGGCAGCTGCGACATCTTTTCCGGCGGCTACGACATCTTTTCCGACAGCTGCAAGTCCACCAAATTTGCCGCTAAATTTAGCGCTGTTCCGCCAAATTTGCCGCTAAAACCTTCGCCAACTTCTCTTCTAAAATAAGCTGACTCCGCCAAATTTGCAGCTACATTTAGCGCTGTTCCGCCAAATTTGCCGCTAAAACCTTTGCCAACTTCTCTGCTAAAATAAGCTGACTCCGCCAAATTTGCCGTTACATTTAGCGTTGTTCCGTCAAATTCACCGCTAAAATCTTCGCCAAATTCTCTGCTAAAATAAGCTGTGACTTTGCCAAATTTCTACTAAAGAGCTGCGAATCCGCCAAATTTTCTACTAAATCCTCCGCTAAGTGACTTTGCCAATTTGTGTTAAACTCTCTATTTTTTCTAGCTGCAGTGTACAAATGGTAAAATGAAGGAACAAGTGAATGAGTTTTCCAAGTTGGATGCTACACAGATATTGAGTTGCATAAGGACATGCAACAAGTTCAGTTTGGGGGAGATGTTGGGCCCTGGAATTGTCCATTTTTCCATCATTTATCGACATACCTTTCATCCATTTTCTTACCATTATTTCTCATTTATCATTCCATTTTTCATCCATTTGTTGTAGCTGCGCATTGAACAGCATGCTACTTCCATTGATCTTTTAAGTGGTTAATAATGATTATTTTCTTTTATCTTTGATGAATTAAAAGACTATTATGCATAATTTTACTAATGATGGTTTGTGGAGTGGGTTGTCATGTACAGGACGCTCATAGCCAGCTGTTACACCCTTAACCAAAAACGCATGCCACATAAGAACACCTTGATTCGCGTCTTGATTTGCGGGCAGATGGAAATTAATCTAAAAAATCTGAGATATGGGTTTTGTGCGTAACATCCTCATTTACCTGACTCGCGAGGAAATCGTAAAAAAAAACTACGGTTTGCGATATGAAGGTGGTTCTTCGAGAGGGTATTTTCCAGATTTGGTGTTGCGGCCGGTTCCAAAGTTGCCAACAGTTACGGCCGTGTTCTAGCTGTTGCAGATCACAAGTTGGGGGCTTAGTTCTTCATTTCCATGAGATAATTTTATGTATAAATATGTAATCAATCTCATTAAGAAAAAGATTGATAGAGATTAAGCATGATAGATTAGGCAGGATAGAAGATGCAAGATAGGAGAGAACACAATGTTATGATGTAGGATTTGATCCAGATCTGTTGTAATTTTTCCATTATGATAATACATGCTGGCAGTTTCTTAATTCTGGAGTTGTAGACTTTCATTGTGGAGATCCAGATCTGCTCAGTGGAGGAAGGGCCCTCTTCCCTGAGCAGATGCTGGTAGTGTTAATTGTAAGTGTGTTATTGTTTAGATCTGCTTATTATTTTGTTTATGCTTTCATTCATTAGATCTGCCATAATCGTTGTGTTGATAATTCATTTGGTAAATCGTTGGCCAACATAACAATTCCTTAGATGTACGTAATCAGATCTTGTTTCATAGGAATAGATCTTGTTTGAAGTGTATTCGATTTACAATTTGATTTATGAATAGGTTTGAGTATTGATTTCTTTTCAAGCAGTTGCGACTTAGTTTACAAATAGTTTCGAGTGCATACCAATAGATAACAATGTCAGGTAGAAATTGTACTTGCATATATTTTGCACGATAGCTTTGAAATAAAAGACTTCCTCGGGTTGATAATTTATGTTTAGCACTCTGCATGTTAAGTTTTAATGAACTGACATATAGTGGGCACAACAATTATCAATCTCACTCTTCATATTATCAATCTCACTCTTTTGTGCACATGGGTTCCTGTAAGGTCTAATGTTAGGTGATACACTTCCTGGTTGCAAGCAAATAACATTGTCATGATCTAGAGCAGGTGGAATACCTTTAGGAATGTCTACAAACAACTCTAAACGATTGTCAATACTCTTTGAAGATCCATGAGAATATAGGGTATATATTTTAGAACATTTAGTGAGCACAATTTAAAAATTACACCATGATGTCCCCTTTTTAGCAATTTTGTCATGCTATTAGAGCTTATCACTTTAGAGGTGGGATACTTCTGAGTTCAATTTCCTTTCTTTCTGAGGAGAAATTGTGCAAATACACCATGGTGTCCCTTTTTATGAATTTTGTCATATTGTTAGAGATTATCACTTTAGAGGGTTTCCATGGGACACTTTTGAGATCAACTTCCGTTCCTTCTAAAGAGAATCTTACAAATAGTTCTTAAAAATTAAGATCCATTTTTCTCGATGATTGTAACCATTGGAACTCTGATACAACCTCAACACCACCCATGTAGATTTAAATCATTGGAATATCCAATAAACACTCCCCCACAATAATATTAATACTATGGCACTTCCTTTCTTGCAGTGGTGTAGACCGAGTGGCGATATAGTGTACTGTTAAGGAACTCCTTGCAAGGTCACATGTTCAAACCTCGACTTACATGTTCCCATGCTGGTGGGCTATGTGGGTGCACCTAGGGGTATAGTGGTAGCATATGGGAATCGACCTGTGTCATGCAAGTACGAGCCCTGCCCTAGATGTTGATTCCTCTAGTAAAAAAATTAAAAATGCTGTGGCACTTCCTTGAACAATTTATGGTATCTCCATCTGCAATTATTACTTGAAACTATGGTGCTAGATATATAAAGTAATTGAGAAGTTTGGCTAATTTTCAAGTAATGAAGTTATGGGTACTACCAAGATCAATCAACTCTATTATTTTTATTTATTTTTGTATACCCTTCTATATTGAGAGTTTGAGTACTAATGTTTTCCAAAACATGGCAAGATATGTTTGGCATAGTATCTTCTAGTTCTACATCTTGAGACTGTTCTAGCTCGTGATCTTATTCCTATTGACAATATATGCAAAATATTTTCTTCCCACTACACTTATGCCCCTTGTTGTACTTGTTGTCACAATTGAAGCATATTCCTTTTGCTCTTATTCCGTCCAATTATTGAGATGTCTACCTTGCAGGCTAATTAAAGTTGGAGGCGGGGACATTTGCCTCTTTGTAGGTACTCACGGAAACTCTTCTAGTAGCCATATTTTTACTTTCAACTTTTCTTTCCAAACTAAAACCATTTTCCAATGACTTAGGTTCAAAAAGACGTACCTCATGTTGAATTCTCTCCATTAAAGATCCCATTAAGAGATCCTACAAATTATCGTTTGGAATGTTCTTCACTCTAAGACTCAACTTTTGAAAGTGCTTAATGTGCTCTGTAATTGGACCTTTTTTATTGAGATTTATCAGTTGGCTAATAATATCCCCATAATGTTCTGTTAATTCATCTGTAGATATAGGCCAAGAGACAACACAATCCTTTTTACATTCATAAATCCATTAGTACCACACAAATTGACTAGGTTCTTAACACAACGACGCAATAGTTACCTTTTGTGAAGGCAGAACTTGGTATAGATCAAATAATTTCTCGATTTGGAATGCCCATGTTATCAGATCATTACCATCAAGATTTCTCATATCAATCTTGGGAATGAAATAGTTCGTTGGTCCCGAGTTGAACCCTTGATGAGGTGAATGTTTGAATGATGAATGATCAAGTGTTAGGGACTCAAAGATCATATTCTCCAATTATTTTTCATTTTTATCAATATGTGACTGGGATTCAACCCTATTGTTCTCCTTATCCTATTCATGCAGAGAATCCGAGTTAAGGAAAATCCTTAGTTCATTCAAAATTTGATTCATATCTTTGAGATCATCTTTGCTAGCCATATGTTCTTTGAATGTTTGGAATTCATCCTTAGTTACCATATTCTTGATTTCCACCATCCTTAGTTACCATATTTATTATTTCCACGTTTATTAGAATTGTAGTTTCAAGGTTTTCTACTCTTTCACTTAGTTTGGACAACCCAAATTCCACTTCGTCATGCTCTTCTTTGTAATGGATGAGGCTTCATGAGGTTTTAGCAAGTGCAGATTTTTTTGCACCACCTCTTTCCATATGAGCCCAATAATATTTAATAGAGTCATTCTCTATTTTTTATTATCTATAATGCCTTTTGAATTTCCATAAACAAATATTCCAACCAAAAGTTATGCAAATTACAAGTTAACACACCTTTAAAAACCTTGGTTCATAGATTGTTTTGTTGGCTAACCTTTCTCCTAAATATATCTAAAATTTTGGCCCTTATGATTATATTTACTTATAATCTCTTCAATGCCATAGGTTTGACCAAATTTTGATGTGCCAATATAAAGTTATGGCCACTTTCCTAAAACTTGTTGTTTGTTTCCCTTTAAAGAGATAAAACTTATACAACCTACCACATGTCATACTTTTATTTTCCGCTTTTGAATTTTTTTCTAGAAACACTATGGTCTATATTATTTATGATGTATTAGGTGGCACTCAATTTGGAACTCACAAGCTTGAACACATTTTGGAGACTTTTTGGACTAGTAAAAAACCCTAACTTCCACATATAGTAACTACAAACTAATAGTGAGCTATGACCTAAAATGTTTACCAAAGTTATTTCACTATGTCTTATAAGGATCTTAATTTTTTATTTTTATTTATTGATTGATTTTGTTCGAAACATCCCATCAAAAAATTTATAGTGAAAATGGCTCTGATACCAAAAGTTATGGACCAAATTCCCAAAATAACATAAAAAAAAGAGTAACTCTAAGCCTTGAGAATGAAATAAAAAGAATGAACAAGAAGGTTCTTTGAGGGGGAAACCTTGTTTTAATCAAATGAACAAGGTGATATGATATCTAAAACTAGGCACGATTGGTATTTATAAGAGACAAAGGGTATAGTTACAGTGAAGTTCCTAACCGACCAATAAAAACAACACTAATATAATAATAGAAATATAATTCCACAATATCTAGTGCTTAACAATATAAGTGACACTATCCTCATGGAAATTTGAACCTCTCCCATCCCTATGATTTATCTTCCATCCTAATTCAAATTGGATCACACTCTCACTATTATTTGCACCATTCTTACAATCATTTCTCACCATTCAAACCATTTTCGTATGCCCATGCATCACTGAAGAGTAGTGATGCAGGAGCATCAACCCACCTCCGAGAAATCATAAAAAATGAGTTTTTGGAAGGTGCAACTGTCAAAAGATGAGGCAATTTGTTGGTTCAAAATTATTATTTGGAGCATGAAATCGAGATTCTCATGAACACGCGCGACTAGAAGGTCAATGTGTTAGTTATCGATTGTAAGTTTTATGGATTTAATTAGGATTTGATTGATGAGATGGAAGCTTATCTTCCATGCTTATATTTTAATCTTGAGGGCATATTCCAGGAGGCCAATTGAATGAGGATTCGGATAGCCATGGCACCATTACTATGTAAATGATAGATGATTAATGAAGTTTTATTTTTATTTATGAATCCATGTTCTATGTGATTGTGGGTGTTGTAATCTTGTGTGTTTCTAGCATTATTGGCTTTCAAATCAAGTTAATTGATCAAAGTGTGGGTCCATAACCCACAGGTTCAAGGATCAACATATTAAAAAACTTGATTCGAAGGACCCCCATAATCGGTTTTCATTAAGTGGTTTTAGAGCGTGAATATCTTGCAGGATGAACAAAAGATTCTGTAAGGAGGTACACGTATGATGAGGATTGGTAAGTGTATGATATTTTTTATTGTGCAGGTAACAACAAAGGAAGGTGAGAAGATTTGCAGAATCCTACAAGAGCAAGGAGTGCTTAGGAGGTTCCAGAGGAAGGGAACCAGGAAGATTCCAAAAGATCAAACTCAGGAAAAGGTTTGGTGAGGTATTGTAGCATGGTGGAAAGATGTGTTACTACAGAGGTTTTATTCCATCTCACGAGTTAAGCTATTACAAGAAGACCAAGAATGCATATGACTACGAGGTCATAAATTTTTCTACCTCGGGATTTTGATGCAGGAGCATCAACCCACCTCCGATAAATCATCAAAAACGAGTTTCTGGAAGGCACAACTGTCAAAAGATGAGACAATTTGTTGGTTCAAAATTATTATCTAGAGCATGAAATTGAGATTCTCATGAACATGTGCGATTAGAAGGTCAATGTGTTAGCTATCAGTTGCAAGTTTTATGATTTAGTTAGGGTTTGATTGATGAGCTGGAAGCTTATCTTCCATGCTTAAATTGTAATCCTACGAGCATATTCAGGGTGGCCAATTGAATGAGGATTCAGCTAGCCATGGCGCCATTACTATGTAAAGGATAGATGCTTAATGAAATTCTATTTTTATTTATGAATCCTTGTTCTATGTGATAGTGGGTGTTGTAATCTTGTGTGTTTCCAACATTATCGGCTTTCAAATCAGGTTAATTGAGCAAAGTGTGGGCCCATATACCTAAGAATTGTGCTCACTAGATGTTTAGAGCCAAGGTATACCATTCTCAACTTATTCTAGAAAGAATACAACATGTTGAACTCTTTATACACACACTGAAGGGAAATTGAGGGAAGAATATTCCTAAGTGAAGAGAAATATCTTCCTTGTGTTGTGTGGAGTATTCAAAGAGAGTGATAAGGTTGTTGATGGCTTGGTGGATGCCTAAAGTGTTTTGTTGTAAACAACTTGGTTGATCCTGGGAGAAATTAGGTTATAGTAACTTGGGAGTCATCACCTAGTTTCCTTTACCTTAGAGGCCCTATAGCCTGCTTGGGGGTGGAATTTGGACTGAGTTCCTATTGTTGTGTGGAAAATTTCTCACTCATAGCCAATTTATTGGATTGTCTTGGTGGAAAATATAAGTGATACATCTCTACTTTTGAATTTCTATTTATAACTCTAAAATCTAAGCATGTACTCTGATTCAAAATGCTTGATTTTTTTATGAAGTCTTGTATGTTTAATTTTGTTGCAATATTTCAAATTATTCATGGATGTTTGTGTGGACAAAGGACAAGCGCCAACATGGCATACATAAGAAGCCTCCTAAGCCTTTGAGCCCCTTTTGATTCAAACTCAGGGCTCTTTCCTTCAAATATTGGCATTTTTCTTTGAATCAACTTGTTTTCCTTCAAATATTGGGCAATTATTTCGATTTAACCTGATGGCCTTTCATTCAACATCAATGTAGTACTTTGAAAGAGGCCTGCTAACATTTCTTTCAAAGTTAGGCACTATGTTTGAAAGGGACAAACATCTTTGGAATGTTCACTTTAAAAGGGCCCGAAGTCCCTTTCAAAATATAAGGTTGTTCCTTTGGGTGGACTTGATGCCCTTTTTCTTTTGAATCGAAGCATAAATTGAAATATAGCCTATGGGATATCTTTGATTAAGGCTCGATGGCCACACACACACACACACACACACATGTCATTCGAAAATGGTAAATGAACCCTTTTTTTATTTTTCTTGAAGTGTTTCTTTGAAACTAAACCAATTGGATTTTATTCAAAGCATCAAGGAATTATTTTGAAAGAGGCCTAACACACCAATATTTGAAAGGGACCCAGTGGGCATTCTTTCAAAGGGTCCAATGTTGCTTTAGAAATGCCTCAATTGCATGGGATGTTTAAAGAAGATTGATGGGTCAATATTAAAGAGTTTTGATAAAACTGTGTAAGAAAAGAAATACCAAATCGAATTTAAAACACAAGAATTAACAATGGATCACATACACTTTACATAGAGATTTACCATGGAAACCCAAAACTGAGAAAACTAGCGTTCCTGAGAGTTTCTCCACTCTCTATCTCATTGTTTTATATATTATGTTTACAATACAATATTATATTTTGAAAAACCCTAATCCATCAACCCACATTAATTACAACCCTAATATTTTAACTGGAATTTGTTTACAATGGGTTGAAAAACCATTGGTTGAAAATAGCTCAAAATGGACCGAAAATTAAACTAAAACATTTATTTCAGGGGCACTAACCCCCACGTTACTCTAGTCGGGGAGTATAATTAGATACCATAGAACCCCTTTGCACTAAGAACCTATAAAGAGTACAACACATGTCCAACAAGTCTTTCAAAGGAAACCCAAGGGGTTGTTCTTTCAAAGAGTCATGATTAGGATGATGTTTTGAAAGAGGCTCGATGTGCCAGTCTCTTGAAAGATTCCCAATGGGATGAAATTTTGAACATTTTTTTATCATGTTGACCTTTTGAAAGAGACTAATGGCATTGGCATTTGAAAGAGGCCAATAGGCCTTGTTTCAAATACCTTAGGACTATATTTGGTAAGGAACTTGATGTAGGTCCTTCGAAATGTTTAGTGTCTATATTTTGAAGAGGATTAATGGGTTTATATTCAAATAGGATCGATGGCCTGTGTGTATGCATGAGCCTTCAAAAAGGAATTATGCCTCTTATTTTTAAGGGGATCAATGAATATTAATTCGAATTGGCTTGTTGCCCAATTATTTGAATTGGGTTGATGCAATAATTTTGAAAAGAGGCTAAGGTAAAACTAAAAGACCATTGGTTTTGTTTTATGGAACATGCAACAAAGTCAAACAAATTTGAAGATAAATGAAGAAAAAAATCCACAAATATATAGCTTGGTAAATGAAAAAAATATACCCTATCTCTTCAACTGGTGAAAGAGGGAGTCAAGTATGTGATAGAGTGGTGCAAGAGCTCATGTTGTAGCATTGGGGATATTATGGGTAATAAGTATGGAATATGAGGTAATATTAGAGCCAACTACATCCTTGGATATTTAAAGGCTATGAAATTAAATGTCATGTTGCGACACTAGTCCTTTATGGGCTAGGAAATTGGAGCTCATGTTGTGGCACTAGACCTTAATGGGCCAGGAATTTCAATGGAAAAATGAAACTAGAGATAATAGTTGGCATGAAAGGTACATGTGTACTCAAAATAAAGTCACATTTGGATAAATGTTGACAAAGTTTTCAATAAGTATTCTAGGGTTTAGTAGAAAACAAGGAAGGATGTGGAAGAATTGTAGGCTATGGAAATATGAGTACATGGGATTAATGTTCTACTCTAGGAATGGGTAGTAATAAAATTGTGAGAGAGTTATAATCTCAAATGAATAAGTAAGGTGCATGGAATTTTGAGAACTATAAATACTAGCTCCAACTAAGAGATCAGAAATAATACAAATGCTGGAAAAGAATGAGTTTTGAAATAATGTATGCATTAGAAAGTGTGTAGTTGTTGGAAGGATTGTATATCCTATGTAATGAAACCTTCATGAAGAGAAGGTATCTTATTTAAATAAGAAATAATACTTAGTTAGAGTGTAATAGAAATTATAGTTTATGTATAGAAATGAGTATAACAACAATGCTTGTTAACAAGCAAACGAGTTGTCACCAAATAAAAAATGACTTGCAGATGTGACTTGAGGATCAAGGTCATTGGAAAAGGATTAAGGCCAAGGTGGTTGGTCTAATGAAGAATGCATCAAATGTTGATCACCATTTGAAAAGTGAAAATACACTTGTTAGGGAAAACAGAGTTGTGAGTGGTCTTGGTATTGAGGATAATACCATCAAAGGAAGGATTGTAGCAAGAATGTAGGCAAGGCATTAACTATAATTAGTGAAGTAAATTTTATTGTAAAAAATATTTTCGCTACTCTTGCAAATTGTAATAGTTGTATTTAATACAACAAAGGAATGGGTAGTAGAGGTATGGAAGATACCGTGTCTTTATTCATGTTATAGATTGGTATCCATACTAGCCTAAATTAATGATATCCCTAGGCACGAGTTCTTAAATCCCTTTATATAATGAAATGACACTGAGTAATAAATGTTCAAGAGCATGATAGGCATCATGTCGCATAAGGGAAAGTTCATGGAAAACTTGCATGGTAAAGGAAGTATGACACGAGAAAATATGGCTTGTACCTCATATGTATGAGATGGGTGAACCATCGTATTGGATGAGATATGTGTATGCTTATAAAATTTGCAAGATATGAATTAACAACTTATGTATAAAGGATGTGAAGCACTAATTAAATTCACCTTGTCTCAAAATCAATTGATGATAAAATATTGAGTCAAGATTGGTTTTGGATATCCTTGGTAATGCTGACCAAGTTATTCGGAATCAAATTGAGTCTGAAATCATTTTGAGATCATGTGAAGTGGATATTGAACTTCAATCTACAAAATAGTTGTTATCAAGGGAATTCCACACTCCATTGTGTGTAAATGTTTTGAGACATGAACTAAATCTTGTGTTATAATTCTTCAAGGAATGAGGAGCAAGTTCTAAAGTTGGGAAAGGTTCCCATACTACTCATGATGAGAGAGAGGATACATAATTATGGAGGTGTCCAAGAAATATTGAGAGCCATATAAGTTTGGAAAAAGGAGAAAGAAAGAAAATATAGGATTTATTAGGCATAAATTGTGAGAATGAGGGAGCTTCTCTCACCCTGAAGCTCCATCTTGTTTATTTAGTAGAATGCATGTTTTGAAGTAGGAATTATGGGTTTATGTGTATAAACTAATTATTGCTACATTGGGTAGAAACTCATGGCTACTGATCGATTGTGTGAATGGTTGTAAGTCAATTGAATGGATTGGCTATGTTGTTGAATTCTATGCTATGCAGAGTAATTGGAATGGAGAATTCCTAAACTCTTCTCTTGTTGTATTGTTTATATTTCTCTAAGTTGAGAAAACTGCTATGATAAATAAGGCATAGGAATTTTGATCAAATGCAAGAAAGTAAAATAACATGAATGCATGTGCACTAGTCAACATATTAAGGGATAATATGTGGTTTAGTGCATCCAAATATACTTGATCCTATATGTGATATTGCATATTGGATAAGAGTGTTATGTTGTTACCCAAGTATTAAATGTGGCATGATGAATAATTATGGTTTTTGTTGGTTGTATAACCAAGAATCGATGAGGACATTGTGGAATCTATTGATGATACTACTGCCTATGTAAATCAACCTTGTGAGGAAAGAATACGCACACGAGGATGATTTTCAAGAGGTTGGCGAAGGGATCATGTGCATCCACATGAGGCACCAATTGATTAGGTAACATCAAGAATTTGTTGAGGTCTCAACAAGCCCCAAGTTTACCAAAATTGGGGACAATATTTTTCTTTGTTTGAGTGGTAATTCCTTAAAGTTTTTATCGCCATTTGATTTTTGTTTCCTAATCTTAATAAAGGAAATAAGAATCTTTGTTTTTGGCTTAGAAATTTTCCTTTATAGACTTTAATTGATTTTAATTAATTCATTCGAAATATTTGTATCAAGTTTATTTAAATAGGAATAATGTTTTCGCTATTTTTTATTCTCTAATAAGGATCTTATTTCTTAAGGGAATTGGTTGATCTTTCTAGATTTCTAAATCAAGATCGATTGGCTAATTAGATTCCATTACCTGGATATTTTATCCTTTCCTAATTTGTCTTGATTTAAAAATCAGATCGATATTTCAAACTTATTGATTTGAGGTTTCAAATTTAGGTCTCGATCTCTTAATCGAGCTCCTTTCAGTCTCTCAATCATAAATCTTACCCGATTGGAGAGTCAGGCCCGATTTCAAAATTAGGTTGATTTCCAGTCAGACTCACTTTTTTGTTATCATTTACTTTTCTTCCCAACCCCAATTGATTAATTGGGATTGATTGAATAATTGGGCCCATTTGACTAATAAAATTTGATTGGGCCCCTTCAACTAATCAAATTTGATTGGGCCCATTCAAATAATCAAGTGCATTCAAATTTTGTATATAAATATTCTTATGTTTTCTTCCCTGATTTCATAACAAGGCCTAATCCATCGATTGGGTCATAATTTTTATTTCTTGTTTTGAATTGCTAAGCATAAACTATTTTGAAGACTCACTCGATCAAGCAATTGGGTATGATTTAATTATAGATCTCTTTTGGTTTATTTGTTGTCAAAATTAGGCCTAATTCCCATGATTGACCCTCTTTAACTTGATTTGAAAGTGTGTTGGTCCTCGATATCCCAATTGGGCCTAATTCTTTAATCGATATTCTTTCAAAATTTGAACTTGAAATCATTTTGGCCTTTGATTCTCCAATTGGGCTTGATTTCTTGATCAAGTCACTTTTGTTAAACATGCAAAGGACACATTTTGGGTCCTTGATTTCCCAATTGGTCCCATTTTTATGATTGGGTCACCTTTTTTCAGTGCTAAAAAAGGCCCGAATAATTCTTATTGTCCTTCCATCAACTTTGTAGTGATAAATTTATTGCATTGATTATCCACTAACCCAAAATCATTCAAAATCATTGGACCATCCCAATGTTGACCTTTCAAATTAAATAACAACTTTTGAATGCTAGCCTACACAAAGTTAAAAATTCACACTTGATTTTTTTTTTTTAACAAGAACGGTTGTGGAGCATTTGTATTATAAAAAAGAGAGATTACAATAGTAAGCAGGGGAATTGTTCCCAAAGGGAGACAGTATCCATGTCCTCTTGGTATTTTTTTACAAAAATAGGGTTGTCTCTAAATATCCCAGGATAATGAAAGTTGTTGGGCCTGGCCCAAGTGGGGCAATTTTGAGCAAGAAGGAGTTTTGGAACTGCGAAGCTGAGTGCAGTTCAGTTGAAACATTTTTGTATAAATTTTTGGGATGTTGTGAAGTTGCGCGCAGCGCAACGTCGGAAAAGCTGCGAAGTACAGTGCTGCGAGGAGACAGTGTTGTGAAGTGTCCAGTCTATGGAGATCCAGCAAGGCAGAGTGTTGGACGAAAGATGGTTCTGGTTAGACCGTCGGCTGTCTATTTTTGGTAAAAGATGCTCCAGGAGTGCCAAGCGATGGGTAGGAGAAAATCGGGAAGAAAGCGAATGGTCACACACGCGGAAGATACCACTACCTGAACCAGTCTCACGAGACCGTTAGGGGAAGAATGACTCGGTGAAAGAGACCTGTTGGCATGTGCGCAAAAGGAAGGCTGATAACGATGTGAAGCAGTAGTGGAATACCGCCACGATGGAATATTCACTACTAGGAGCTAGCAGTCCGGTTTTGGGGAAACCGTGACAGTTTTGTAAACCTAAGGGTGTTTTCCTACGGATTGTAAAGACATGACCTATGGGCATGATCTATAAATAAGGAATTTTTGTATGGGAAAGGGTTACTCTTCATTTTGGTCATTATTGAACATTGTTAGAATATTTAAGCTAGGAAGCTATTGTAAAGGTTCTGCAGCTGTGTGTGTAGAGACCTATCTGAGAGAGAAGAGAGTCTGCAGCTGAGTGTGCAGACTAAGAACTGTTGTACCCTTTCCAAAAGACCAATATAAAAATAGTTCTTGTGGAGTTAGCCTCCATCCAAGGGGTGAACCACATTAAATTCTGTGTAGTGTGAATGTTTTGTGTTTTGCAACTGTTAATTTGCTTAGTATGGATGCTTAAGCTGTAATTATCTATTATGTGGTTGCTTCTATATGTATTCGCCGCAGGAATGATGGGAATAATATGATAAGTAACACATGTGTGGATTAATGTTAAGTATTCAGCACGTCTAAGTCTTTGAATGCATGAATCTGTTGGATAATCACATAGTTAAGCACTGGATTTGAGCGTAGCGTTGGTGCACGCAGTATTATGTGTTTCATTTAATTACATACACCATAAAGGTAATAGCCTAAGTGTTGTTGAATGGATAAGATAATTAAGTAAGGTTGATTAGAGTTAATCAAGTCCTGAAGTGGACACGCAGTCTAGTGATGCATTGACCCGTTATGAGTGCTGTGAGGTAAGTTGTTGATAGCTTATCATCGTAACGCTGGAAGTATCCAATACTGCGCAGTCCTTGGATGCACTGGTTGCACAAGCGCTTCAATTTGCAGAAGTATCCGACGCGAAGTAGAGACTTCGCGCAGTCTTTTGTCCGCAGTAAGAGTCCTTTATCGTGCTGCCCATCTATCTCTTTGACACTCGCATCACCAGGTTGTGGAAACCTGATTCTACAACCACCCCCTCAGCTTCACCTCGGGTGATACCTCAGGCTACTTGCAGTCTGTTGCCGAAAGGGCTGGTGAATAGGGGTTTTGTTTGTTCCTTGAACCGCAAAGTTCTTGGGTCTACATTGGAAACCTCTAGATCAGTTACATACGCTAACAAATGGTTCTGTTGCCGCGTTAAGACTCAGTGATGCGATAGTGTATTTGGAAAGTAATGCGCGATGAAGACTATCAGTTCCTGTTGGGTTCAGACAATTGGAATCCTGAAAAGAAAGAGATCTAGGACTAGTGTGATAAGACCAAAAGACATTTTGCAAAGAAAGAGAACAGACACCCGCATCTATCAGACATAGAGTGGTTGAACAGATATTTGTGGAAAGATATTCATGAGATTTTCTGGGCTTCGTTTGGAAACGAGCTGCACGAGTGGATATCATGACTCACAGAGAGGAAAAACTGTTTTCAAGGAGGAGTACCTACAAAGTGGACTCCAGAGCTCACTATGCAGCTCAAAGCAATAGACAGCCCACTGTCGTGAGCAGTCGACTTCTGGGTCAATAGCATACTTGAAGGATTTGTAACAGAATTTGTTGTAGACACGCTGAAATCCTACAGCCAATCTGAAGCATACTTTTTCGAAGGATTCAGAGGTAAGTACCTGAACAATCTTAGTCTATACATTAAAATGCTTTTAGCTAACAAAGGAGTTTTAAGAATGCAGTAATAATTTTGAATCTGTCATGGTAGAAAGTACATATAGTGACTCTGACGAAGAAACCCATAATCTGAGAAGTTGAAAGAGATATAAGTTTAATAAAGAAAAGAATCCTAGAGGACCTGGACTCCATGTGAATACTGAAATCCCATGTGACCTTACCAATCAGACCGCACCATCATCAGCCACCATCCACCCTATTACACCTCATATCTCGTCGATTGCAAACATCGCGCCTCCCCTATCTCAGAACCCGTCCGCTGCGAGCGTCACGCAGCCCATTCCGCAGAACATCAATACTGGTAACACCGTAGGAGCAGGTGCTCAAACCATCCTGACTCAGACTATTCCAGTTCAGAATACCCAGACTCATAATATTCCGCAGAGTAGTATTCCTAGCACTATTCCGAGTACCACATTTACTTTTTCCACTTAGAACCCCGTGCAGAATCATAGCACTACTCAGGGTGCTACACAACCAGGAAGGAGAATGACAGATAACGATATAAAACTACCGATATTCAAAGGAACGGGTCTAGAAGACCCTGATCAACATTGGTTTCTATGTGAAGCCGTATGGAGTGTAAAGCAAGTTCAGGATGATGCTGTGAAGAGAGCGCATCTCATCACCACTTTCAGAGATAGAGCCCTACATTGGTTTATGAAGTATTCTCAGGCACAGTCGAGAACCCTAACAGAAATCAAGGCTGCACTCGTAGCAGATTTTAAGAACATGAAATCTGAGTCGCAGTGTATAACAGAATTGAAAGAGATCAAGCAAAAACCTACCGAAACGGTCTGGGAATTTGACCAAAAATTTAAGACATTATTGGACCAGGTGAGCTTTGTTATAGCTCCGCAACAACATCAGGAATGGTTCATCGCTGTGCTTTTGCCCCACATCAAACAACCATTGATGCAGCAGAAGGTTGCATCACAGGAAGAGGCCTTAGAGACTGCGATGAATCTAGAGGCTTCGCCGATCGGCGAGACTAGATCTGGAATGTATCAGATCCAGAACCAGTTGACCACCTTGACATTAGAATTGCAAGGTATGAAGAATGGAAAGGAAAGAAGATATGAACAAAGGCATGAGGTCTGGTGTACAGGATGTAAGGGAGAAGGCCACACCAGAGAACATTGCCCCTTATTTCAAGACTATCTCAACAATGGTGCTCCAAACCCAATGAATCAGAACCAGGATCCGTGGTGTGAAATCTGTAGAACCAGAGGACACTGACATGAGGACTGTTATCTAATACAAAAATACGTAAAGACACCTAAAAAATTATATTGCAATTTCTGTAAGTCAGTTGGACATGATGAATCCAACTGTCGCACGTATGAGCTCATGAATGAAAGAAAGCGAGATATGGAAATGATGCGAGGTGTTGGAATGTACCGCATCCAAGAAGAAAATCAGCCAAAACAAGAGAATGCCTAGTATGATCAGGGTGGCTATAGAGGCCATGGTGGTGGATACCACGAGTGAGGAAGAAATGCCGGCCCAGCCCAAGGAAGAGGCCGCGGCCAAGTAATTTGTTATAACTGTGGCTAGCCAGGTCATGTATCTAGAGATTGTACCAACCCATGCACTATGTGTAATTATTGTAAATCATTCGAGCATGTTATTGAAGACTGCCCCATATTAGAGGTAGAAATGCAGAAACGAAGAAGGACAGAACCGTCAAACCCCAACATTCAGTTGATCGCAGCAGAGAGAAGAACCGTGGATCCAAGTATAAACGTGGTAACATGTAGTGGCGCTGATACAGGAAGATATGGAGGCGCAAAAGCGTCGACTTCGAGAACGCGCAATACTAAGCAAACTCCTGGTGAACTAGTATGGATTAGAAAGGCTCCTGGGAGAACACCTGGTCTGGATTTACAGAAAAATAAGGGAGCATTCGAAGAAGCGCATGACATGTTCAAAACACCGCCACCTACCTCACCAAGAATCATGTTGCATAGTGAAGTACCGCAAATAGAGGATATGCCAGCGGCATATGATCAGACGAGCGTTGAAACAGATACAAGTACCTCTGTTGCGCAGTTCCTATGGAGCTGCATGAAGTTATTGAAGAGCGCAGATGCTCTCGTGGAATTTGAAAAACTACTCAGTCAGTACGAGCCACGCAGTGAGAAGGGGGCTGCCCATGACGCAGTCCATAACATTAGGAGTCCCAAAAGAACAGGAAGGGAAATGAGGTTCACTGCACAAATAGGGGACTATGAGATGGATGATATCATTCTTGATCTTGGATCCGAAGTAAATGTCTTGACCAAGCAGACATGGCGGAAAATGGGCAGACCAAAGCTACAGTGGTCACCTATACAGTTAAGAATGGCCAATCAAGGGATAGTTATACCTTTGGGGAGGTTACCCAACACCGTTGTTGACATTGACGGTGTCCGAAGCTATGTAGATTTCAAAGTAATTGAAATCGTGGATGATAGCCATCCTTATTCGGCGCTGCTGGGTATCGATTGGGAAATGACTAACTCTACCATTATAAATTTGAAGACCATGAAAATGATATTTGAAGGTAATGATATAAGGGTCATCGCACCATTGGACCTCTCGCAGGGTGAATGATATGTTGAACTGATTCAGGAGGAATCCAGAGCCCAAGACTTGGACTGTATTTACAAGATGACAACGAATGATGTTGATTATACTAATCCAACTATGGATGGAACACTCAGCTGGCGCTGTGACAGTTCTTGCATCTCAGACTCTGATGCAGGACTGGAAAACTGGCAAAGCAGATTGCATGAGGTATCTGCCAGGAGATGTGCGCGGATCACGAAGTCACTCCGCTGGATTGGTAAAAAGATAACTCCAATCCCTTCCTATGATGGTTTATCTAATGTTTATTGTTTTATCAAAGAATATACCGCAGTAGTTACAGATGAATACCGCGTATCAGCATTAGACATGGCACTGCGCGAGACACTTGCCAGATGGTGGGCTGTGCATAAGCAAACACTAACAACATGGGATCAATGTAGAATTAAGATGCAAATCAAGTTTGCTGAGAAGGTTACGCTACCTTTTGAAAAATATAATGGACAAAGGGATCCAAGGGATCATATTGAAGCCTGTTCACAAGCTTGGGTAGAAAGGCCACAAACAAAATGGGTGCATCTGTTTGTGCATACACTGGAAGAACCGATTCCAAAGAAGTGGTACCTAGACACAGAGTTTTGCAGGGGCACAACGGATTGGTCTGCCCTAACTGGGAGTTTCCAAACGGATTTCGGTTTTGAAGACGAACATCTGAGTATCCATGACGCATTGTAGGTTATTAAGGAAAGAATATTCAGGCCAGATTGTGCACAGGGAAACATGACACTAGAATAATTCTTCGAAGCAGACAGCGTACCTGTGCACCTACAACTAGAATGGGAGGAGCAACTAGAGCATGCTCTTGATTGTTATAACCTCACTGAAGAATCCAAGGATAAAGCAGACAGTGATGAGGAGGACCCGCACAACATAAAGATACCTAAATCAGAGGGAGTGCGCGAGGTAGAAAGACCTCCAATAGAAATTCCAGATATGAGTGGACCTATTAAAACAAGAAAAGTGAACATTGGCACCAGCGAAGAGCCAAAGTTCACATCTATCGGAGACTATTGGGATGAAGACACAGTCAAGGAGGTCGCGGGAATACTACAGGAATATCGAGAATTATTCCCGACCAAGTTCACAGAGATTAAAGGTATTCTGGGAGACTTAGGAGTGATGAAAATTCCTCTTAATCATGGCGTGAAACCTGTGAAGCAAAGACCATATAGACTGAACCCGCGCTACAATGAACAAGTTAAGGCAGAACTCGATAAGATGCTCGATGCAGGGATCATTGAGCCGGTTGAAGAATCTAAGTGGATAAGCCCAATGGTTATCCAGGATAAGAAAACAAAGGGTGGGATCAGGATCTGTGTGGATCTTGGAAAGTTGAATGACACTTCGATGCATGACCCATTTCCTACACCTTTCATAGATGAAGTGCTTGATAACATTGGAGAGAATGAGGTGTATTCTTTTACTGATGGATTCTCTGGATACCATCAAATCAGGATTGATCTCGCAGATAGGCACAAGATTACTTTTGCTACAGAATGGGGGTCATTCTAGTACATAGTGATGCCTTTTGGTCTGAAGAACGCACCTACCATATTTTCTAGAGTGGTAGTCGCAGCATTTAAAGATTTCATACATAAGTTTTTAGAGGTTTACTTTGATGATTGGACTATTTTCGGTCTACTGAAGAACCATGTTGCGAACCTCAGGATGATGCTGGAAAAATGCAGACAGCATCAAATTTCATTAAATCTGAAGAAATGTGTTTTATGTGTTCCCTATGGAATTTTTTTGGGACACATTGTGTGCAAACAGGGCTTGATGGTTGATCCTGGGAAGATCGCAGACATTGTAAACTTTCCCACACCAAACTCAGTGAAGCAACTGTGCACTACATTGGGGAATACCGGTTATTACGGGAAGTTCATAAAGGGGTATGTGTAGATAACCGCATCTATGGATAAGTTGTTAAAGAAAGATGCGCCATTCATCTGGAATGAAGAATACAAACAAGGCTTTGACACATTAAAAGAGAAGATGGTCATTGCGTCGATCCTAGTTTTTCCAGACTAGGAAAAGCCATTTCATGTCCATGTTGATGCTTCATGTATAGCATTGGGCGTTGTTCTTGCTCAGCCAGGAGAGGGAGGTATTGATCATCCCATTGCATTTTCTAGCAGAACGTTATCATCCACTGAGAAGAACTATACCACTACTGAGCGAGAGGGACTCGTTATGGTCTACGCGCTACAGAAGTTCGGGCATTACTTGCTGTGTGCACACTTCTTTATGTTCACTGACCATTCTGCTTTGAAATACCTGGTCAATAAGCCAGTGTTAGGGGGGCGAATATGCAGGAGGTTACTACTCTTTCAGGAGTATGACTTTGAAATTGTTGTTAAGCCAGGCAGATTGAATTTAGGATCTGATCATCTGTCAAGGATTGAGTCAGGAGAGGAACCTACGAACCTGGAAGACAATTTGCCTGATGCGTAGTTGTTTGCTATACAGGTTGTCGATGATTATTATAAGGACATCATTGACTTTTTGACTACTAGGTTTGCACCCACAGAGTTCACTACATAGCAAAAGAAGCAGCTGGTAGTGCGAGCTGCAGACTTCACCATTATTGCAAGCCAACTATACAAGTTGGGACCCGATGAAGTACTACGTAGATGTGTACTAGAGCATGAGAAACCATTCATATTGGTTGATGCAAATTCAGGAGTTGCAGGAGGTCACTACGCAGGGAGAGCTATTGCGCAGAAGATATTGCACGCAGGTCTATGGTGGCCTACAATTCGTAAGGACTCAAAGGAACATTGCCAGAACTGCGATGTCTATCAAAGGATAGGAAAGCCGTCGCGAAGAGATGAGATGCCATTGAATCCATAGTTGACCTTGCAGGCATTCAAAAAATGGGTAATTGATTTTGTGGGACCTATAAAACCACCAGGAAAGAGAACTGGTGCGAGGTATATTATTACTGCAACTTATTACCTCACCAAATGGGAAAAACTGAAGCCAGTAAAGGACTGCAACGCAAGTACTACCGCGCAGTTCATATTTGAAGACATCCTTACAAGGTTTGGATGCCCTAAGATTCTCATGAGTGACTAGGGCACTCACTTTTTGAATAGGACCATTGAGGCATTAACATAGGAGTTCCATATCCATCATCAACGCAATACACCGTATCATCCTCAGGCGAATGGAACTATCGAAGCATTCAATAAAGTACTGGAGAATGCGCTCACCAAGGTATGCAATGTGAATCGGGATGACTGGGACCTGTGCATTCCCACAGTGTTATGGGCATACAGGACCACATGCAAGAAGTTGACTGTCCATACACCGTTTATGTTGGCCTATGGGAAGGAAGCCATAATGCCGATGGAGTACATTGTTCCCAGTTTGAGAATAGCAGCGTTTACAGGCATGGAAGATCACGACGCGTTGGAAGAAAGACTCTTACACTTGGTTGGTCTGGAGGAGGATCGCTTCATCGCAGGATTTCACCAATAAGTGCAGAAGGAAAGGGAAAAAGCATGGAATGATCACCACATCAATAACAAGTCTTTTCAGGTAGGTGATCTAGTCCTCCTGTATGATATCAAATTCATGAAAATTCCTGAAAATTTTAAGATGCATTGGTTTGGCCCGTATACTGTAATGCATTTTACTAATGGTGGAGCAGTCCAGTTAGCTACCTTAGCTGGAGATACCTTGCCAAGTTTGATAAATGGAAGAAGACTAAAGCTTTACCACGATAGTCCTACTTCACAGAATCCTATATGATCAAGGGAGGCATACCGCGCAGCACTGTTAGAATGTGCTGCTGCGAAAAAAAAAAAAGAAGAAAAAGAAAATAGGAACTGCGTAGTTGCGAACTCCACAGGGCAATTGCGAAGACCAAGCTAAATGAGAAAAAGACTTAGTTCAGAAGCAAGAAATCAAGCACCGCGAAGAGACTGCGTAGGAGTGATCAGGACCTGTCGCGCAGTTCGATGCAACACTCAAAAAATAGCTGTTACAATGTCGGTCGGAGAATATAGCCGTTACCAGCAACCGCTTGGTCATTTAACGCACAGATATCCATTTTGAACGAGATTATGAAGGAAAGGACCGAAGGATCTACCCGATTTGGCCAACGGATACCACAATTAATGCTTATCTAGCTATTGAGGGGCGCAGAGGAGGGTCAGTTGCTCCTATAAGTAATGCCGCATTCAGACTCGTGGGCATTACTGAACACTTAAAATTTTCTGGCAAGCAATACTGTGTGAGTATTTCCAGCAAGCTATCTGAAACCTTCTGAAGTGTAACTAGTGAATGTCTGAGTGGTCTCCCATAGAAGAAGAGTTCACAATCCAAGAGGCTGTGAAGGTATTTCACTACGGAGGGATTGAGGGTTAATGAGAACCCCATCTAAGAAGGGTGTCTTAGAACCAGGTCAGGCATCCAGATGATCACCAAGAACGAAGATACCCAAGATGGCTTCGACAGTGCAGAAGCCACCAGTAGTGGATAAGGAGATACCTTTGACATTGACCCCAGACTATATTTCACCGCGTGCACTGGATGCACCGGTCTTCAAGTTTATGAAGAATGCCAGATATGACATCCCACTATCACCAATCTCAAAACATGTCGAGGTCGATACAAAATTGTTGGGTAAAATCCCAGAATGTAGATGGGAGGACTACAATCTGCTTGCAATGCAGAAGGAGGAGCCCACTGCACCGCGGTACCCATAGTTCCAACCTGACCAGTACATGTGCTGGAAGAAGGATGCAAAGGGTGAGCTTAACCTAGTCACCCAAAGTTGGATATCTGAAGTAGTCCAGTCTGGGATGCTCAATCTGCTCAGACTTCCACATTTTGATAGGTCACTAGAGATGAATGTGGTGGTGTGAACACTGATGGCACGCATTCACCAAGGTTATTTGTGGCTCGACCACAACGTCGACCTAACTATTAACATCATCCACCGCATTACTGGACTAAGTAAAAGGGGTAAAGATCCCATGCAATTTTTCCAAGGAAAGAGCAAGGACAAAGAAGCTGTGACGAAGATGAAGAAAACCCAAACGGTCGTCAAAGGAAAGTGGGGCTTTCAGATGGACGACATCAATGATAAAGCGACGAAGTTTATCACATAGTTGCTAGCATGAAAGATCTTAAGAAAATGCAGGCCTCTAGAGGTCAGTGCGGGCGCAGTATTGCTTGGCGCCGTGGCCGCGGAAGGAGAAAAATTTAACTGGTCTCAGTATTTACTGAATGAGTTCATGGAAGAACTCAATGACATGCAGATCAATGGAGGAAACTTCCATTACACTTGGCTCATAGTGTTGATCGCCTTTTCCGGCTGGAAGGAGCTGAAGGATTATGTTGGCGTAATCACTGATAAAAATGATTGCAGAGGACCCCGGTATGCAAACCTTTGGGAAAATCTAAACTCAGAAAGGCAACACACGACAGCTGAGGTGTTCTACCAATATTATATCCATCTGCGTGACGCAATCATAGCCACGCCCTGGATAACAAAGCAGGTAACAAGTAGATATATTTGCATTGTTAATTTTTATGCTAACATGCGTAGTATTCAGATTTCATCCAAAGCACAGAAGAGGAAGGTGGAATGGTTCGCAGGAAACTACCACATGTACGAAGATGATATTGACACTATCATGAAGGAATGGCTTGCCAAGTTTCGAGTGGAAATAGTGGATGTCAAAAGCGACTCCGCTGAGGATGAACCCATTCCATGTCCTATCGTTGAAGACAAGGAGACAAGAAAAAGGAAAGAAGTTGAGAGCCCAAGATAGAAAAAGGGGTCGAGAAAGAAGCAGAAGGCTGATAAGAGCTAGTCAGACGCAGTCCTCAATGAGGAGGATTATGAAACAATCACCACGAAGGTCACTGAGTCGATGGAAGATATGCTCACCGAGAAGCAGAAAGAGGATAAATTCATTCAGGATGGCCTGTAGAAGAATCTGACTGCGTTGCAGGGGATTACAGAGAAATTCCAAGAAGTCCATAAAAGATTTCCCCTGCCATGGGACTCAGAGTCCGAAGGGAAGTCAGGAGGAACTTCGTAGTAGAGAACATCGCAGTTAACCATGACCATCCCTGCGAAGCCCCGTATCATCCATCTCGATCCGATAACAATAAGCTATCCAATGCCAAAGAAACTAATCTTAGACACGAAGGATGTCGAGCATGTGGAGCTTGACTTGGAAAAAATACCACTGTCGGGCCTACACTATTTACATCTGCAGTGTGTAGAAGAAATGCATGAGAGAACCACTGACGCGATGAAGGCGCAGGCTGAGCTGCAAGCAGCTAATCGACAATTGGAGGAAGCTAGTTCGCAGAGAGCTATGGAACTGCAGGATGAGTTTGATCGTCGCCAGAGGCCAAAATCTATGATCACTGCGGTCGCAGACGACATAGATGAATTTGAAGTCCAGCTAGACCCCTCAGATATAGTTGTTAAGATTGGTGAGTTGGTTACCAGTCTTAAGACAGAGATGCAGGGTATCGAGATTGTACATGAGGCTAAAATCACTGCTTTGAAGGAGCAGATAAACCCACAGAGCCCACCAAATGAGCAGCAGCTATGAGCCGAAGTAGTGAAGGCTGCAGTAGAGACTATTGTTGTCGAAGTGGCTAAGTGCCAGAGTCTATTAGATGACGCGTCGAAGGCATTCATAGCCCTTGAAGAAGACCCAGGATTGCTGCAAGTGAAAAATGTTTTCAAAGAAAAGCAAGCAGCACTAGAGCAGTTGGATACAAAAGTGAAAGCTCTGCTGCCAAGAGAAAGGCTCATGAAGTACCGAGAAATCAATGTGCTTAAGAAGGAGGTGCAGGCCTTATGGGAAAAAGAGACCGAACTGGGAGACAAATCGTGGCCCTTACTGGAATATGCCAGCATGATATCGTAGGAGATCGAGGAGAAGTTAAAGGAGATGCGTGAGAACTAGGAATAGGTTGCAGGACAGATAGGTGATGAGATCACACCTGAGATGCTGGAAATAGTCAACCAAATCGAGCAAGACATGAAGCAAGCAATCCAGAACTTGATTGCTACATACAATGAGTTTGTTGCGAAGCTAGCTCCGCAGGAGGTGGAACAGCTCGGGGACGAGCCACATGTGAGTGTTATGGCCCTGGCCCAAGTGGGGCAATTTTGAGCAAGAAGGAGTTTCAGAACTGCAGAGCTGAGCACGGTTCAGTTGAAACATTTTTGTATAAGTTTTTGGGATGCTGCGAAGTTGCGCACAGTGTAGTGTTGGAAAAGCTGTGAAGTACAGTGATGCGAGGAGACAGTGCTGCAAAGTGTCCAGTCTACGAAGATCCAACAAGGCAGAGTGTTGGACGGAAGATGGCACGTGTTCTGGTTAGACTGTCGGCGGTCTATTTTTGGTAAAAGATGCTCCAGGAGTGCCAAACGACGGGTAGGAGCAAATCAGGAAGAAAGTGACTGGTCACACACGCGGAAGATACCACTACCTGAACCAGTTGCACGAGACCGTTAGGGGAAGAATGGCTCGGTGAAAGCGACCTGTTGGCATGCGCACAACAGGAAGGCCAATAGTGACATGAAGCAGGCATGGAAGACCGCCACGATGGAATATTCACTACCAGGAGCCAACAGTCCGGTTTTGGGGAAACCGTGACAGTTTTATAAACCTAAGGGATTTTTCCTGTGGTTTGTAAAGACATGACCTATGGGCATGATCTATAAATAAGGCATTTTTGTATGGGAAAGGGTTACTCTTCATTTTGGTCATTGTTGAACATTGTTAGAATCTTTAAGCTAGGAAGCTATTGTAAAGGCTTTGCAGCTGTGTGCGTAGAGACCTATCTAAGAGAGAAGAGAGTCTGCAGCTGAGTGCGCAAACTAAGAACTATTGTACCCTTACCAAAAGACCAATATAAAAACAGTTCTTGTGGACGTAGCCTCCATCTGGGGGGTGAACCACGTTAAATTTTGTGTAGTGTGATTGTTTTGTGTTTTGTAGTTGTTCATTTGCTTAGTATGGATGCTTAAGCCGTAATTATCTATTATGTGGTTGCTTCTATATGTATTCACCGTAGGAATGATGGTAATATTATGATAAGTAACACATGTGTGGATGAATGTTAAGTATTCAGCATGTCTAAGTCTTTGAATGCATGAATATGTTGGATAATCACATAGTTAAGCACTGGATTTGAGCATAGCGTTGGTGCACACAGTATTATGTGTTTCATTTAATTACATACGCCATAAAGGTAATAGCCTAAGTGTTGTTGAATGGATAAGATCATTAAGTAAGGTTGATTAGAGTTAATCAAGTCCTGAAGTGGACGCGCAGTCTAGTGACACGCTGACCCGTTATGAGTGCTATGAGGTAATTTGTTGATAGCTTATCATCGTAATGCTGGAAGTATCCAATATCATGTAGTCCTTGGATGCACTGGTTGTGCAAGCGCTTCAGTTTGCCGAAGTATTCGACGCGAAGTAGAGATTTCGCGCAGTATTTTGTCCACAGTAAGAGTCCTTTATCGCGATGTCCATCTATCTCTTTGACACTCGCATCACCAAGTTGTGGAAATCTGATTTTGCAACCACCCCCTCAGCTTCGCCTCGGGTGAGACCTCAGGCTGCTTGCAGTCTGTTGCCGAAAGGGCCGGTGAATAGGGGTTTTGTTGGTTCCTTGAACTGCGAAGTTCTTGGGTCTACATTGGAAACCTCTAGATCAGTTACATACGCCAACAAAAGCTGAAAATTCTTAAAAACTGCCCTAGGAGAAAATAGCAGAAGCAAAACACAACTGAGAAGTCTGAGTGTTTATCAAGAACCCTGTAGTAAACAGAGTGTCGATGTTGGAAATCAAAAGAGCTCATAGTCTATATAGAAGTAACATAGAAAAACTACCATAGAATGCATAAGAAAAAAACAGCCCAAAAGATGCTGACAAAAACCAGTGAGATTGAGGATGAGCTAGTTCAGCGACGGTATGGAGCAGGAGGACCAGGAACGCTGTCTTGAGAAAGATCTTGCAGGTTGCCAATTTCCGAGCCTTTGTTGTTGTGGAGACCAGGGATGCAGCGAGCGATATCCTACCTCAGCCTATCAATTTTCCCTTCGACCTCGATGATGTCTCGATGATTGTCATCAATTTTGGAGTCTACATTTGAGACGTTGGTAGCCATAAAGTCCATAGTATCAGACAGATTAAAAATCCTCCCATTCATGAGATTATTGTTGTTCCCGATCTCGGAGATTATTGCCTGCATCATGGTGTACATTTTTGAGAGAGTCTGTTTTACATCAAAGTTTTCAGCCCTGAGGCGTCGAACTTGTTCTTCCAAGGATTCCATTAAGTTGAGCGGATTAGGGTTTGGAACAGGGACGGAAAGGGATCGAGAAAGCGAGCTTTCAGGGACAAATTGTTGAACTGTTCACTGAGGTTGGCGAGTGGCGATATGAGGGAGCAGTCACTGGGGGGATCGAGCTCCAGCTTGGGTATGAGGGATTTGTTGCAGAGAAGTCAATAAGACAAGGGGTTAGAAAGAGAGGAGCTAACACCCAGGCTGGATGTTAGTGCAGAGCCGAGGAACGATTCACCCATTACAGGATGGGGCCAAAATTTCGCAGAGGGGTGAGTCCAAACTTTCACAGAGTGTTGGGGAAGAATGAATAAGGAGAGCAGGATGTGGGCAATAAAGGAGGGACAGAGCCCACCTTCCATATTTATGCCAAGCGTGTTAGGCTGCTGTTGGGATCGAGGATTCCCGGCTGTAAACCAGCGAGAATTAAATGCAGGGTCGGGAAGGTTCAAGAAGGAAATGCCACGAATAGGATGAACGCGAAATCCCATGCAAGACACAAAACTAATGTGTAACAAGTGAAGGGGTTGACTCCAGATCCAAGAAGAGTTAGGGAAAACAACCAAGGGTAAGTGATCAATGAACCCAACTACGTTCAAACTTATCTCCATTGCAAACAATGTAGCCTTGGTCCAGGAGGTCTCCCTTGTTTGGCATTTGATCCGCTGCAAGATTGTTTGTTCAGAGAATATGGAGGAATTTGATTGCGTTAAAGTCGCTGAGGAGATTTTTGAAGATATGATGAAGCTTGAGAGTAGGAGATTTGTACTTCATGATGAGTTTTCTTGATTCTCTTATGACAATGAGAGAGTCACCGAAAACGACCATATCTTTTATTCCTAGGGAGCTCGCTATCTCCAGTCCTTTAATTAAGGTGAGCCATTCCGCACCATTATTGGAGTTATTTCCTAGTCCCCAAGCACAATATTTCTGCATGTTTCCCCCAGGGTAAAAAATGACCCCTCCCGCACCTGCCAACACAGTCATTTGATTTCTTATTGATCAAAAGGTTATGTTGGAGTTGATCATTGATATTCCTTTGCTCATACATGTAAATTTTGAAGTGCACTAGGATGCTCATTATATTTCTAGCCATGTATCATGATTCCTATATGCTTGCTTTGTGTGTAGGTACATGATTCCATTCTTCCTAATTGTTCATTCAACTTTTATTTTTAGATTACTAGATTGCATGCAATAGTCTTTGGGATTGTTATAATATTCTTAGAATCATTCAAATATTCTTGTCATTCAAGGTGTTTCATTTCAATTTATTGAATAATTCCTTCTATTCAAAATACAAAGGTAATATTGAACTAGTTTCCAATTGCTTGTTTATTTATATTTTTTCTTTCTTCAACTCTAACTACGGATCGTATGATATAACCTTAAAATTTTAGTTCGTAAGGAGTTACTCCCAAACAACCTTCTATTTCTCTTTCTAATGAAGGAGTGACCACCTCTCTAAAAGGCATGTGAATTTTCTTTGTCCCCCATTAGAATATGATTCATTCATCATTTGATCGCTGTAATATAAATTGAATCTAGATTAATGCTTTCCCATGATGATTAAGTTTTTCATTTTCTCAGAGTAATCCCATTTTTAACATGTACTCAATTTGGAAAGGAGTTATGAGACCATTGAAAATTCAAAACTAGATGTTGCTTAAATCAAGGTAGGCCTGAATTTATTCCAAAAGGACAATTGAAGAGTGGATCATCAATTTATAAAAATGAAAGTTTTCAGCTTGGGATTGGTTTAAAGTTTTTGCTAACAAATTTTAACATGCTATGTTGTTTCAAATTGATGAAATGTAGACTCATTTATATGGAACCAAAAGGACAAGATAAGGAAAAGAAGCAAGTGAAATATAAGCTGGCCAAAGAAGAGCATCTGGCCAAAGAAAAATGTTCGTCGATGCAGATAATGTCAAAGGATTGAATCAAAAGTCCAATATATCTAGATAACTCACATCAGCTTAAAATTAGTAATGATAATCATTATGGGGAACTTTTCTTGTTACTCAAATATGGGGTAGGATTTATCACTACCTCTACTTCAAGTGGAATATAGTAGGATGTTGTTGATGGAGTAAAAAACATGCGAGAATCCTATATTCATAATGTTGTTAGTAGACTAGGAGTGGTCCCATGCTCATAAATAATAAAGTGTTTAACTGATCATATTGATGTGAATAAGAAGGAAATATATAATGAACATGGTATATGGCTAACATCCTTCTTACCTATTGATCTAGATGTATATTTTAAGTTTTCAAAAGTCCAAGCATGTTTGAAAAATGAAAGGGTGTGGTAATTCACTTACACATATGATTAATATGACACCATATCCAATTGGTATGAATATGGTAGGAAAATTTCATACTATCATGAAACAAGGGGCTATTTTCAACTGGGAAACAATTCTATCCTTTTCAATAGGGGAACCTATTTAGGCCTAATTCGTCTACCACTCCAAGTCTTATATGTCCTCTTATTTATATGATGTAGTGTGTGCCTCAAACTCATTCATAGGTATGAGTTTCAATTGGACACTATATTAACCTATTATTCATATATATTATAAATGCCTTTGGGATCTTAAGAATATGCACAGCTATTCTCACATTTGTGATCATTTTTTTGCACCCTTGTATGAGCTTATCTTTTTCAAACCATGCCTAAGGATATCTAAAGAATCTATATAAGTGTTGAAATCTTTATATATTGGTACATATATGAATGTTCTACATAAATTAATATTGATATCCCAACAAATCCTCCTCATACATTGCTATCCCATCTGCCAAACAACCTGGTAATAAAAATAAGTTGGCTACCAAACATATTTTTTTGTCTATATCCTTTGTTCATATATTTATGTGTTTATTTATTCTTTATGGGAGAAAATGGAAGCTTATCACTTTCCCCTTTACAATTATTGTATGCATGATCCATTGGGCATTTCTGAAAAACATAGGTTTGAGGTGAAAATTGCTTTCAATTGTTCTCATGAAAATAATGTGTTTGAAGAGCCAAATATATGTACTCTTACAAATGATGAGGTGAAAACCAAACTATAGAAATTAACACAATAAAAGGAAAGAAAGAAAATAGAGGAACCATAGAGGGTTGTTGTAGAATTTCATGCCTTCTAGGATAAAATAAGAGAATAAGAAATAAGAGACTTGAAGCTTAGGAAAAATCCAAAGTATAAGTCGAGGCTAAGAAAAAGAAAGGTGCACAAGATAAAACACAAACAAAAGAAGAAGTATTGAGGAAGAAAGAATCTGAAGTAAAGGATAAAGTAGAAGGATAGGCAAAGAAAAAAGTAGAAGGGAAAGAAAGATCCAAGGTAGCTGTAGAGACTGATAGGCTTGTAGAGGAATAAGAATTAAGGAAGAAAAATGAAGAAGAATATAAAAATAAAGAAGAAGAAGATTAGAAAAATAAATCTCATGCAAATGGTGTAGCTAATAAGAATAGGAAAGAGGAACTGGATAAAGGATATGGAGAAAAAATATAAAGATAATATATAAACAATAGGGGGAGAACCAATGGAATAAGTATACGCTTCTAAAGCTTCTCTAGCATTACTGTCCTATGAATGGTTACTAGAGGGGAAATGTCCTTTGTATAACCTATTGATGAAGTGTTCAATTTATAGATGTTTACCTTTTACAAGGGGAAGAAGCATATTGTGAGGTAGACCCATAAGTGAAGTAAAATAAATGTTGTTAAATAGCTTGTAATCACCATTGAGTTTGTTTTGATGGAAACCAAGTGATCTAGTCTAATGTTGACTACTTCTACAAGACTTGTATTTTATCAAGTCACTATTAAAAATACAATAGATGTAGACATATGAATGAAATAATTTGAAGCTAAAATATCTTTTTAGACAACAAGTAGATCATTATAACTCAAATCAATATGATGTTTCTGAGTTCATTAATTATGATTTGGAGATCTAGGATGAATTGAATAATGTACAAAGAAAATTCTACGAGAGAGTTTGGTACCCATAGGAACACAACCAAGATACATCCAATGTATAAAATCAAATATAATATTGGAAGATATCTTATGAACAAGCACAACTACAATTTGATTCCAACAAAATATGGAAAATCTATATTGATGGTATTCCTTAAGAAGTACTCTCATTGAATGAGAATGATATACTTAGTAATTAATTTGGCTCAAATATTGGAGGGATTCTTATAAGAATGAATTAAATTTCATTATGTTAAAATCTATACAGGAACATAAATATGGTGGAAAAGGATTTAATCTAGTTCAATTGTATTCGCTCCAAAGTTACAATTATATAGTACAATGGATAATGTCACCTCAGCGAGATAATTGCTCTAGATTTTAACACCTTGCATGGTGATTAGGATACACAATCTTAACCAAATAGATTACTCATCATTTAGGATAAATAACTATTATCCTAAATTATTAAAACAAATAATGGTGATAATTTAACTTTGCCATTGGTAATATAAGACATAGGATAACATTCCCCCCCTCAATCAAAAGTCTCTATAGATGTATCATCTAAGCAATAAACACTAATGCTGAGGCTGATATGTTGGATCTTTCAGAATCCTCGATCTAAGATTCAGAGAAAAATCTACCTTGAAAACCATCAAAACTGGATGTTGAATGGTTCATTTGGAATGAACTCGAAGAGAATTGAAATTTTGGAGTGAACAACTGTAATGTATGAACATTCCATATTTTCTTGGCAATTCAATCATTTACCAAGTGATTTAGCTAGAATACGCTGATGTATTTTTCTAATTGGTGAACGGGTAGTATCACCACTCTACTCTTTAAAAAGGACACACAAATAGTTTCAATCAACATCCCAATCATGTATCATGTATCTAAGTCTTCCATCTACAGACTGTTGTTTCCCATTTGGCAATTTTGTTTGTCGAAGTCTACCATCTATATATTGTTGTTTTCCATTTGGAAATTTGTTTGTTAAATTCTACCATCTACATATTGTTGTCGAAATTTGAAGTCTGATAACCATCATCAATATTCCCCCCTTTGTTAGCTACGCGGTGAGAAGATATGGGTTTTCATGTGGGTTACGCTAAACCAATTCATCAGTGTATCATTGTCACTTAATAAAGTATTCCCCCCTTAAGGTGAAAGAGATTTTTTTTAATGTACTCCCTACTTTGAGGTGCAAGAGAGTACCGTTCTTATTTCATTCGTGTACAACTCAAAGTGGGAATGTGTAAACAGCCACATGTTATCTCATCCTGCAAGGTCCATGAATGGAAGCAACACCATAAGGGGGTCAATTTGGAATTATATTCCCTTATATCAAGTACAAGAAGGTTGAATGGCTATGTGATGCAAGATGGGTCTTTACTCGAGTTTGAATTCAATAGTAAGATTGATGCAACTTCTTAACTTGTTGATTCCATTGCCAAGAAATCATCTATCCATAATGAATTGTTTTCTTTTTGTCTTTCTTCTTCTTTCGACATTTGTCTGAATGATTATTTGTCTTCCCACAATGAAGACAAGGATGGAGATAAAAAACAGATTCTCCATGTGACCAACTCTATGACAATGTTGGCACTTAACTTTCTAAACTTCAACATTTGAAGTTGAATCTTCTTGAAGCAATAAAACACTTTGGAATTTGATTGGTTTGGAATAATATGGAATATGAAAGGTCACTTCCTCATCATATCCAAGACCTATTATTTGCTTGTTGTTGTTGATTTCTTCCCAAGTTTTGATGATGGGATTGGAAATATCATACTATACTTGATGATGTGCTTCACATTTGTTTATACTTGTTGTGTCACTTTATGCTTTGGCATCTTCTGCTTACGATTCATCTTCATCGGAAACTAGCTCTATAGTTTTTTCATTGAATTGATGATGTGCAAACTATTTATTATAATCATTATCTTCATCATTATCATCATCCTCAAATAGGGGGTTGCTATGAACCACTACTAGTTCAGAACACTGAAGATTCTTTCATTGAAGTTCATCCTGAAGAAACTGAATTTGGGTTTGAAGAAGATGGATCTTTTTTTGCATGACTTGCAAACATATGATAACATTTTTTGCCATTTCGTTTGTCATTATCACTAAATTACTCTTTCTTGTTTCAAGTAAAGTCTCCAACAGAGAAAATAATTCCATTTTTTTATCCATCGCTCACTTATATTCTTGAACTTACTCGCTTGCACTTCGCGTTCACTTGTACACGCTCGCTTGATTTAGTTATAGCAAGATGAGGGTTTTAGACACTACCAAAAATGCACCCAACTCATGATTTTTACAATGATTTGAGTTTCAACTACTCAACTAATTATTTCAATATGGATTCATAAATACAATGATTCAATCAATTTTTGGGTGTTGGGTTCAACCGAGAATGCACCCAAAAACTACAATGCAATTCAACTCAATTTTTCTTTCAACAAAGCAAGTAAACTTACAAAAAAACTACTACAAGTTTACAATAATTGCTAATTTCAAAGTAGAATTGTCCTTAAAATTTTAATGCTTTCCAATTTTTTGAGTCCAGGTCACATCCAATCATCCTTTGACTACAAGCTTGATTTGTCCACTCACTTTAGTGTACTTTGCCACTGCTTGAATACATGTGCTTGATTGACATTTGTTTGTGGTTGCATATGTATTAAGTTTCCTTGTACTCAGTGTGTATGGTTTTATGGGAAAATATAAGTATTTCAAAACTAGACATAGACATCATAAGCATCAAAACTAGACATCATAAGCATCATGAAAATATTCACCATCACACAAGAACAAATTGTCCTTAGACCCCCTTATTCAATTTTGTGTTGGTCTAAGACAAGATCCCAAAGAAAATGATTTTATTAAGGTATCCTCTTTGTGACGATAAAAGAGACACCATAAGCATCACATTACACATTTCACTCTCCTCTCGAAAAAATAATTATAGAAGCTTGACATTGACCCACTGAAAGCCAACTCAAAAAACAGAATTGATAGAGTTTTGCACTATACTCTAAACAATTTCTTAGCTTCAAGATTATAAAAATTTCCTTTTCCTTCAAATATTAAATTGAAACCTTTACATCAAGTCAAATACTCAAAATTTGACTATTCTTCAAACATAAAGAAGACTTTGATTGTGCCCGATTAAAATGAACATTGGTGCACTTTCTTCACACCAAGTATATAATCTCAAGTTTTTTTTATATCTAATTTAAATGATTCACATATAAAACAATTCACCATAATAAAAAATCTTAAGAATGATTCCAGATCACTATTTGGTGAATAAATAATCAATCATACTGTGGATATTGCCAAGATGTTGAGTAGATCATGCCAAATTACTAGAGCATCAATTGCAGATCACCGAGGACCGTTGGGGAGATAACCAATTACTTCATGCAAATTCGTAGATGTGTTAATTTGTAGATTAAAGAGGGGAGTAGATTCCAAACACCAAGTCGCAGGTCGCCATCTCTTGGCACCATATCACTATTACTCAAACTGTTACTAGGTCATTGTGGGATTATTTACATAAACCACTATTGTAGATCTATGCATGGACGTTGAGTGTTGGTTGATCGCTGAGGGTGTTGATGGCACTAATTGCTTTTGTAAGGAAAATTGCTACGTGAAGGGTATAAATGACCAGATAACCAAATTAGCATTTCCTATTTTGTAATCCACAATTTATGGAAGTTATTCTTGAATAGACGTGGAAGCTTCTGTAGAGTCTCCACATATTCTCCTCTATTTTCCTAGTAATCCAGTGACCTATGGCCTCACCAGTGATGAAAATACAATAGAGGTAACTCCAAAAACTGTGAATTTCCCCTTCATTGTTGTCTTCTCCTTCGATTATGTGCATGCCCAACATTGGTTTTCTCTTCTTCAACGTGGATCCTCTTCATTGGTTCTTCAATGGCCTCCCATGGAACACTACCATAGAGGATCGATCATGCCCCTTAAGACTAAATAAGCCTTGATGCCATGTTAAAACAAGCATGAACAAGGAGTGAATAAAATATGAGTTGGCTAGTGAAACTTTTTAGTCATCTTGTTGTTCGTGTATATGTTTTAACACATTCAACACGAGTTAGCAAGCTATGCCATGATGCTGAAAGTATAGAGAAACTTGAATACAATTTCCATCTCCCTTCATTCAGTCCACACAACTTTTTTCCCCTAAAAAATAGATAATATAGAACCTTGAAGATGAGATCCAAATGAAAAGACAATCCCTTCACTCACTCATAGCATAAAAAAGGAAAGCATGAAAAGTTATGTTGAATACCCAACTAGAGAAATTACATTAATTAATAATTTGTTTCCAAAGAAGTATAAGTTCGAAAAAATAATAGATTAAAGCAATGTTTGTTGAAGAAGTTGTCATTGATATCAACAAGGTGAAGAGATCTGTGTCATTTACATCATGAGCTTATGAGATTGTTGAGTGATGTTTTCATTGATGTCAACGTGGCAGTAATGATGATGATGTGGCAATGGTAATGATGATGATGATATGGCAGTAATAGAGGAAGATGGCAACGGTAATGACGATGTGGCAATGATGATGATGACATGGCAGTAATAGAGGAATATTGTTTGAAGAAGCCCCTAGAGTAGTAATTATGTGTCCTATTGAATAATCCTTGAAGAGCCTTGAAGGAACCTTGACATAAGTGTATATAACTCCAAAGTGTTCCCCTTATGATGTATCTATTAAGCATATCCATCACAGGATGCAATAGTATGTGGATGCTTCCACATGCCCAATTTGAGTGGTACACAAATGGAGCAATCCCCTAAAGCAGTTGAAGATGCCCCCAAAGCAATGATGATGTGTCCACAAGACCATGATGACAAGAAGTGTGAAGAATCCCCTAAAGTGATGATGATGTGTCCACATGACCATGTGAAGTGTAAAGAAGCCCCTAAAGTAATGGTGGTATGTCCACATAATCATGAAGTGATCAAGAAACCCCTTGATGAAGCCATGAAGTGGTCATTGACCCATTGAAGAATCCCCTAAAACGTGGAAGACAATAATAATAATAAGTTAGGACCAACCCACCCTAAAGTGATTTAAAAAGTAACTTGGAAAGGAATAAATACAAGTTAGATCATTTCATTTTTATAATCCAAGTTCTTATTTTCTCATGTGCACTTTCAAGAAGGAGTAGAGAAAAATTTAGAGGAGGATCTTATGAAGACTTTGAAGGATGATCTAGGGTTTTTCTCTTAATTCTTTATCTTGACGAAAACTTGCATAAATTTCTCATATGGTATTGGAATCACAAACTTCTTAGCTTGTTGGAAAGCTTGTTGTAAGGGCTATGTGATGACATGATATAGGGTTTCTTCTGGTGAAGGACATGTTGCATGACTAGGGTTTCTCTCTTGTTTCTTCATCTTGTGATTTTAGCAAAGGTATGGATCTTGCATATGTATTAAGGTTTCTTTGTTGGTGAATATTGATGATGATATTGGCATAGATTATGGTGATATTGACATATATTGTGATGATGATTTTGGCATAGATCATGGTGATATTGGCATAGACTATGGTGATGATCTTGGCATAGATCATGGTGATATTGCCATAAATTCTGATGATGATGTTGGCATAAATCATGGTGATATTGACATAGATTATGATTATGATCTTGGCATAGATCATGGTGATATTGGTATGGACTATGGGGATGTTATTGTCATGATATAGGGTTCCTCTCTTGGAATGACCTAAGGTTTGAAGATGATAATGTTGTTAAAGATTTGAAGTAGCAAACAAATGAAGTTTATGGATGACTGTTTCTAGGGCTTGATTAAAGACTTGAGAGACACCTTTTTGGTCCTATTCTTAAAGGTTTTCTTGCATACTTGGAGAATAGATTTGAGGCATGTACAAGTTGACACAATGACAGTGATAGTGACAATGACAGAGATTGTGATAATGACAGTGACAGTGATATAGATTTTGATAGTGACAGTGAGAGTGATGGAGATTGTGACAGTAACAGTGACAGTGACAGATATTTTGACAGTGATAGTGATAGATAGAGTTTGTCATAGTAACATTGACAGTGACAGAGATTGTGACAATGATAGTGAGAATGCCAAAGATTGTGATAGTGATGGTGACAGTGACATAGATTGTGATAATGGCAGTGATAGTGATAGTGGAAGTGAAAGTGACAGAGACATTGATAATGATAGTGTGAATATAGTGACAATGACAGATTGATACTCTTACTCATATTAGGGTGGAAGGACAGGTAAGGACAAGAGATCGAAGTATCCTTCAGGTCAGTGCCTAAAACGTGTGAGTTGGAGCTCACTAAGGATTGGTGTCCTCTCTACAAGTTGGTTATTGTACATTAGGGGGTTGGTGCCTCCTTCCAATCGGTGTTGGTAAATCAGGGAGTTGGAGCTTCCTTCAGGTTGGTTCCTATAAATTAGGGGGTTGGTGCCTCCTTCCAGTTGGTGTTGTAGAATCTTAGAAGTTGGTGCTTCCAATGAATGTAATCTTGTTATTATATAATAAAAGCATTACGTGGATTTCTCCCATTTGGGTTTCTACATAAAATATCTTATGAACTATTTTATGTGATGATGAATGGCATTTTTAATGGTTAATGTTACATGATGTGTTTAAGGTTAAAAATGGTAAAAAATTCTCAATACTGATTCACTTCCCCCTCTCATTATTGGTGAATATTCCAACAATTGGTATCAGAGAAGATTCATCTAGGAACAATTTAACCATTTGAAGGTAGATCCCAATAAGAATAATGGATAAGCACGATGAACACACCAAGCATGGATTACCATTGTTTGATGGGTTGAATTATGCTTTCTGGAGCATAAGGATGAAACTGTTTTTGCAATCACTGGGAATTGATGTTTGGAAAGTCGTAGTGAATGGATACACTATACCAGTTATTACTCCAGTAGATGGTACAACTGAAAGAAGAATATTTGAATGTAATTCAGTGGCCATGCATGTTATTCTTGGTCGTCTAACATGATCATAATTTGTCAAAGTTATGCATTTTACCTTAGCAAAATAAATACGGGATGAGCTCAAGAATGTGTATGAAGGAGATGTAAAAGTCAAAGGGGCCAAGCTTCAAACCTATAGAAAACAGTTTGAACACTTGAAAATGAATGAAGATGAAGATATTGCAGCTTATTTTATCCAAGTTGATGAAATCGTGAATACCATGAGAGGACTAGGAGAAAGGATTCAAAGTTCAATAATTGTTCAGAAGATACTCAGATATCTCCTGATGAGGTTTGATACTACATTATCAACTTTAGAGGAAAGACAAGATCTAGATAATTTGAACATGAATGAATTACATGGAATTCTTACAACATATGAAATGAGAATAGAACAAGAAAATCCATCCAGAAGGGAAGCAACTTTCAATGCCTCCAAGAAGGAAGGGAAGAACAAGCAAAAGTCAAAATCATGCTCATGCTCCAACTCTAGTGATGATTCAGAAATGAAGAAGAATCCAACTTTGTGAGAAAATTGGAAAAGGGAACTGACAAGTACAAAGGTAATATTCCTTTCAAATGTTTTAATTGTGGTAAAATTGGTCATGTTGCTTCCAAATGTCCTTATGCAAAGGGATCAGATAGTGATGAAGAATAAGTTCCCTAGAAAGAAAAGAAATATCAAAAGAGAGACAAGGAAAGAAATAAAATAATATTTTTGAAAAAGAAAAGTGTTTAATATTCAAAAGAGGATAGTTCCTCATTTGATGAAGATGATGATAGTGATAGTGACTCGGGAAGAGTGCTCTTCATGGAATTAGAGGAAACTGCTAAAGATAACGAGGAAGACTATGAATAAGGAGAAGTGAATCTTGAGGAAAAATTGCTCAATGCCTTAAGTGATCTAAGTAAAGAAAGGAAGAAAAGTAAATCAATCATGGAAGACATAAGAAAACTAAAGGAAGACTCTTAGAGCTCTAGTAGAAATCTTGAATAAACCAAACATATTTTCATAGATCTAATGGTTTAGTGGGAAGAGGCCAAGGTGATTGAAGAAACACTCAAAATACAACTGGAAGAAAAGGAGAAGATACAGGAAGAGTTGCAAGCTAGCGTAGTCTCACTCAGAAAATAATTACAGAAGAAGGACATCTAGCAGAACTTTGGAAACAACACCAAAATACTAGATGAAATCATCAGCATCCAAAGACCATTCTATGATAAGTTTGGTTTTGGATACAAACAAAATGATGAGGGTTCAATCTCTATGATGAATAGAAGTAAATCAGAATATAGAATTTATGTAGATGATATCAAGGGTTCCAAGCCTCTAAAGGAGGATATATCGAAACTGTCAATAAAGAAGAATCCAAAAGAAGATCATGCATTCAGAGAAACATGGAAGCAACCATCAACAATGAACAAGACTCAAAATGAAGACCATGATTTCATAATATCTGCACCATCTAGAAGATCACTCACATCCAGGTACCAAACTATTTTTCTTCGCTTGTGTTATTCTTGTAATAATTTTGGGCATAAGGATTTAAATCATGGATCCTATGTGTAGGGTAGAAACACATGGAATGGAAATGGCTATGAAAACTCCAAGAATCGTTATGAAGGAAATTATCTCAGAAATCCTGACGAGGGTTTTGACAGAAGTTATAATAGATTTGCAACTCTGAATTATGAAACTAAGTGTTACAAATGTAACAATTTTGGACTCATAGCCATAAATTGCAAAAATGGTTTGACATTGTCTTTAAGGGAAACTAGATAGATTCCGTAACAAAAAAGAATTTGGAAAAAGAAGCAAGAAGACTTATAGGTTGAGGAATGTGATTTTTCCTTACAGGCCCAAAATAGAAGAAGTCATTGGTACATTGATAGTGGATGCTCAAAGCATATGACTGAATAAAAAAAGGAATTGAACTTACATGTTAAAAATGTGAAAGAAAAACAAGAAGAATGGGTCAATAGAGAATTCTTGGAGGACATACCTACAACAGCCGTTGAGTCAAGTAATAAAGATAAATCAACAAGTAAAAGGAAGGTGTTAGGATTACATATGATGATCTTACATCACAACAACATTATATACTGTTCTAAACAATTTGGTGTAGAGACTCCCAAGTATCATGGATAATATTGCGGGGGGGTCCAAGTAGCAGGAAAGGAAGACCAAAGAAAGGAAAGTAGGTTAAGGATTGTATAGAGAATAAGACAGTGGCATGGTAAATCATACATGAACAAGGGGGGAGACTTTATAAAGCTTCAAGAAATGGCCCAATTTAAGGGGGATTCAACACAATCATAGGGGGAGCATTGACAACAAGTAAATATATTCTTAGAAGGCATTCATAGTCAAGTAAAGTTATCTTTTGCAAGGGGGAGAGAATGTTCAACAAAACAAAGTTGCATAAAAGAAGAAAAGAAGCATATTGACATGGGGAGCCAACATAATCTCAAGGGGATTAGGTGAACAAAGTTGCTTCACCCCTTTGTCATTAATGTCAAAGGGGGATAGAGAGTTGAAGTTCTTGCCATCAATGACAAAGGGGGTGATTGTTGGAAGAAGTTGTCAGTGATGTCAATAGGGTGAAGAGATATGTGTTATTTACATCACGAGCTTATGAGATTGTTGAGTGATATTGTCATTGATGTCAAAGCGGTAGTAATGATGATGATGTGGAAATGATGATGATGATATGGCAGTAATAGAGGAAGATGGCAATGGTAATGATGATGTGGCAATGATGACAATGATATGGTAGTAATAGAGGGATATTGTTTGAAGAAGCCCCTAGAGTATTAATGATGTGTCCTCTTGAAGAAGCCTTGAAGAACCTTGAAGGAGCCTTGACATAAGTGTATATAAATCCAAATTGGTATGCTTATGGTGTATATATTAAGGATGGCCCTCATGGGATGCGATAACTTGTGGATGCTTCCACATGCCCACTTTGAGTGGTACACAAATGGAGCAATCCCCTAAAGCCATTGAAGATGACCCCAAAGCAATGATTATGTGTCCAGAAGACCATTATTATGAGAAGTGTGAAGAAACCCCTAAAGAGATGATGTTGTGTCCACATGACCATGTGAACTGTAAAGAATCCCCTAAAGATATGATGATGTGTCCACAAGACCATGATGACGAGAAGTGTGAAGAATCCCCTAAAGTGACGATGATGTGTCCACATAACCATGTGAAGTGTAAAGAAGCCCCTACAGTAATGATGATATGTCCACATAATCATGAAGTGGTCAAGAAGCCCCTTGATGAAGCCATGAAGTGGTCATTGACCCATTGAAGAAGCCCCTAAAATGCGGAAGACGAAAATAATAATAAGTTAGGGCCGACCTACCATAAAGTGATTTAAAAAGTAACTTGGAAAGGTATAAAGACAAGTTAGATTATTTAATTTTTATCATCCAAGTTCTTCTTCTCTCATGCTCACTTTCAAGAAGTAGTAGAGTGAATTTTAGAGGAGGATATTATGAAGAGTTTGAAGGATGATCTAGGGTTTTTCTCTTACTTCTTTATCTTGATGGAAACTTGCATAACTTTCTCATACGGTACCAAAATCACAAAATTCTTAGCTCGTTGGAAAGCTTGTTGTAAGGGCTATGTGATGAAATGATATAGGGTTTCTTTTGGTGAAGGACATGGAAGATGAGGAGGGATGCTATCTTGTTTCTTCATCTTGTGATCTTGGAAAATGTATGGATCTTGAATATGTATTAGGGTTTCTCTATTGGTGAATCTCGATGATGATATTGGCATAGATTATGGTGATATTGGCATAGATTGGGATGATGATCTTGGAATAGATCATGGTGATATTGGTATATATTATGGTGATGATCTTGGCATAGATCACGGTGATATTGGCATAGATTATGATGGTGATATTGGAATAGATCATGGTGATATTGGCATAGATTATGATGGTGATTTTGGCATAGATCATGGTGATATTGGTATGTATTATGCTGATGTTATTTTCATGATCTAGGGTTCCTCTATTGGAATGAACTAGGGTTTGAAGTTTATAATGTTGTTAAAGGTTTGAAGAAGCAAACAAATGAAGATTATGGATGATTGTTTCTAGGGTTTGATTAAAGACTTGAGAGGCACCTTTTTGGTCCTATTCTTGAAGGTTTTGTTGCATATTTGGAGAATAGATTTGAGGCATGTATAGGTTGACATACTGACAATGGTAGTGACAATGACAGAGATTGTGATAATGATAGTGGCAGTGGAAGAGATTGTGACAATGATAGTCACAATGATAGAGATTGTGACAGTAATAGTGACAGTGACATATATTGTGATAGTGACAGTGACAGTGACAAAGATTGTGATAGTAACAGTGATAGTGATAGAGATTGTGACAGTGACAATGATAGTGACATAGATTGTGACAGTGACAGTGATATTGACAAAGACAGTGACAGTGACAGTGACAGAGATAATGACAATGACAATGTGAAGAGAATGATAGTGTGAAGGAAGTGATAATGTTAGGTTGATACTCTTACTCATATAAGGGGGACATGATAGGGAAAGGACAAGAGATCGAAGTCTCCTTCAGGTCGGTGCCTAAAATGTGTGAGTTGGAGCTCACTAAGGATTGGTGTCCTATCTACAGGTTGGAGCCTATACATCAGGGGGTTGGTGCCTCCTTCCAGTTGGTGCTGGTAAATCTGGGAGATAGAGATTTATTTAGGTTGGTGCTTGTAAATTATGGGGTTGGTGCCTCCTTCCAATTGGTGCTGGAGATTATTGGAAGTTGGTGCTCCTTATGAATGTAATCTTGTTATTATATAAGAAAAGCATTTCATGGTTTTCTCCCATTTGGGTTTCCACATAAAATCTCTTGTGCACTATTTTATCTGATGGTTGTGATAATGAATGGAATTGTTAATGGTTAATGTTACATGATTTTATTAAGGTTAAAAATGGTAAAAAGTGTTCAATACTGAGTCACCCCCCCTCTTAGTATCGGTGAATATTCCAACAATTTTTGTTTCAAGACTCTTTTAGTACAACACCATTTTACTCAAAATGATATTATCAATAAAACTTTTGACACATTCAAATATTATATTGAGAATTGCAAAAAAGAAAAGGAGTAAGGGTCCACTAGTTGTTAGAGGGGGGAATCCTTGTTGGAATATTCACCAATACTGAGAGGGGGGGGTGAATTAGTATTGGGCACTTTTTACCATTTCAAACTTTAATATCAGATGTACAAATTATCCATTAACAATACATTCATCATCACATAAACCATACATACTACACAAGGGATTTTACATGGAAACCCAAATGGGAGAAAACCACAGAATGATTTTCTTATATAATATAAATATTACATTCAATTGATTTACCAGCTCCAACTGGAAGGAGGCTATAACCCCCTATTTTATCATATCCAACTGAAATGGGGCTACAACCCCCTAGTCTTACCATAGGATCCAACATGTAGTGAGGAATCCAATCCACAGTGAGCTCCAACTCACTAGATTTACCAGCACTACCTGGAAGGAGGGTACAACCCCCTATCCTTTCGCCATCTTGCCACCTTGATATGAATAAGAGAATCAACATGACACTGTTACTGTATTTGTCAACCTGTACTTGTATCATTGTATCTGTCAACCTGTATCTGTATCAATGTCTTTGTCAACCTATAACACTGTCTATGTCAACCTGTACTTGTATCAATCTGTATCATGCCTCAAATATGTAACACTGTATCTATCAAAATGTACCTGTATCAATGTCTTTGTCAACCTGTATCACTGTATTTGTCAACCTGTATCACTGTATTTGTCAACCTGTACTTGTATCAATTTGTATCATGCCTCAAATCTATCTTTCCAAGAATGGAAAAAAACAATTATCCATATATTTCATTGGCTTCTTCAAAATTTTACATCATAGACATTTCCAAACCCTAGGGTATTCCGACATAATCACCATGATCTATGCCAAGGTCAACACCATAATCACCATAACATATCTATGCAAAATCACCAAAGAAAAGTCTCTAACACACACTCAAGATCCATACCATTTTCAAGACAACAAGATGGACCCTAGTCCATGAGAGGCATGACCATCACAAGGGAATCCTTCATACAAGAACCATCCCTTTTCCCATATGAAGAAACAATAAATAAACCCTTAACCAAAAGAAACCCTAGATCGTGTCATTATATATCCCTTGCAACAAGATTTCCAACGATCCAATAATTTTTTAATTTCGATACTATATGAGAAAGTTATGCAAGTTTTCATGAATCTCCTCAATCCTCAAATATGCCCAAAAAAATTTCCCAAGAGATCTTCCTCCTAATTTCACACTTTTTATCCAAGGTTGCGCAATAGAAAAGAGAGAGTGAATTACTCAAATGAAGTGACAAGGTGCAATCTTATTTATACTCCTCAAGGGGGTTCGAGCTCACTTTTGCAATAAAATTTTACTCTTAAAAAAATTGATTTCCAATTTTTAGGGAGGTCTCAAGGGTTTAACCCCACTTCACGGATCCATCATGACACTTCACCAAAAATTCAATATCAGTCCATATATTGTGAAAGGGGCCTTAGGTATTTTCCACATTATCATACTTGGTGTATATGTCATTATTTCTTATGGATATCTTTGCCACTTCATGTGGTCCAATGGGCCAAAGTACCACAAATTTCGGGGTCATGTGGACCAAACATCATTATTTTGGGGATACTTCATGCTTCACACCAACTTGCTTCGGACCAACTTTGGGGAATATTTAGAGCCTTCTCCACCATGGTTCATGTAAACCCAAACTCATGGGCAAGTGGACCAACCACCATTGTTTATGGGTTTCGTTACCTTTTATTTAAACATTTCTTAGGGGAAACCTTAGGGACTTCTTTATGGTTTTTATCCTTATGTGTACATCACAAAGTGTCTTCCCATGAGGGCCATGCGTAACCGCTACACCATAAGGGGACCACTTTGGAGAACATATACATAAAGAGTTTGACATCAAGGAAAACTTTATTAAAAAATCCCCCCCTTTGTCATTAATGGAAACCATCATACTCCCCCTAGGACCATGCTCCTCTTGATCTTTCTCTCCCCCTGTGACATCAATGGCAAAGGGTAACTCACCCTAACAATATCTCTTCTCTTAGGGGATGCTCCACCTAAACTCATGCTTTTCTGATGGCACTTAATAGTATTTCACCTTTCTTTGTTTTCTTCTTATTCTTCTCTTCCTTGTTATTATCCTTAGATATTTTTTGCATGGTTTCAATCCTCTTTCTCGCTATTTGATCTAGGATTTATATGTTATTAGGTCTTCTTGTATTTGTCGCAACCAGTCTTCCTGAATCTTTTTCTTTGATTTTACATCTTCGGGAATCAAATGTGAGAGTGTATTCTTGATCACACATTTTCCTGACACTGAGGAGATTATGCTTCAAATATTCAACTAGTAAAACATTTGTTTCTTTTATATTTTCACTTCCAAGACTCACTACACCTTTCCCAAGTATCTTGGCAAAGGATTCATTTCCAAATGCAACACTACCAATATTTCCTTTCTTTAAGATAATGAATTTGTTTTGATCCCTGGTCATGTGTGTTGAGCACCCACTGTTTATCTATCACTCATTTTCTTTATCCCCAACAAGCAAAGCTAGTCCACAATCTTCCTTGCTTGAATTCTTTTTCTTTTCCCATATTCTAGTCGATTCCCCTTTCCTTATGATGGGAGCATCTTCTTTCACATTTCTACAATCACGTGCCTTTTGACCAAGATTATTGCATTTGTAGCATACAATGTTTTGGTCCATCAATGGATAAAATGGATTGTAATTTCTATTAACAATCCCATCAACATTTCCATATCTACTTTTCACATGATTGTCTTTTGGATACCCATAATTATTTATGCTTCTCATATAGTTATTTCTTGCATAGACTTTACAATGAATTGCTTTGTGTCCAAATTTGATAAGCATAACATTGACCAAGAAAAAATATGTTCATACATGTTAGAAAAGGACCTTCTTGGTGTCTCAATTCTCCTGAAATTAGATTTTCTATTCTAGCTAGAAATTTCATGCTCTTATTGTTCTTCAAATCCTTATGGTTTGCTATTTTTGCTTCTTAGAAAATTGGCACCATTTCCTTCATCTTCCCTTGATGGCTTTGTGTTTGTATAACCAAGCCCTTTTTTATCAGCAGGTAATCTCTATTTTCTAAGAATTTCATCCAATTTTTCAGTACTTCTTTCAAATTTTATGTTGTCATTCACCTTTGAGACTGTCAACATCAACTCCCTTCTTACATGATCCAATTCAACTTTAAGTTCATCACAATATTATATATTCCTTTTCATCTTGTGGTTAATGAGTTCTTCAGTCTTATTGGCTTCATCTAACTACTCATTCAGACTAGCAATTGTTTGTTCTCCTTCTTCAAACTCATGATCATTTTCTTCATATTTTTCCAGTTTGCTTTTTAACTCTTTATATTTTTTCTTGAGCATCATTATTTCTTCCTCAACATGCTTCACTTTTTCTTCAATATTTAGCTCATCTTTAGTTTTTGTATCATCTTCAACTCCCCATAAAGACTCAAGTTTTTAATTAATGTATTTAGAATCACTTCCATCTATTTCTGAAATTGTATGGCCATCATTCTGGATTTCCTGCTTTATGAAGATAGCTTCCCTTGCATCTATTTCTTCTTCATCACTTTCATCCGAGGAACTGCCACCCTCTTTGGAGTAAAGACTTTTTTTCTTGTAGAAACTTTTATTTTCTTCAAAAGGGAATTTCTTAGCATAATGTCATACTCTACTGCAATTGAAACATTTAAATGGTAACTTACCTTTGTATTTCCTAATTCCTCTCTTGATATTTTTGAGAAAAAGTGCCTCTTCTTCATTGAATTCATCATCCGATCGTTCTTCCACCCTGTGTCCTTGGTTCCTTATCTTCTTTGAGGCTTTAAAAGTAGCCTCTATTCTTGTTGGTTATTCATCCTTTGCATTTGTTTGTATATCATATGATGTGAGGGTACCAAATAGTTCATCCATTGTTAATTTTTTCAAATCCTTGGATTCTTCTATGGCAGAGATCTTGGGATCAAGGTATTTTTTAAGGATTCTAATATTATACTTAAGTATAGTATTCTAGGCGATTATTTTGGATTGAAAAAAAGATATATATAGATAGGTAGGAAAATATTAAATATGAAACCTACAATTTACTACTGAAACATGTAAATTTTGGTGAATATTATGATAAAAAAACATATTTTATGTAAATATAGATGATATTAGAGACTAAAAATGACCAAATAATGAATTTATTTTTTGAAAAAAAACTCTAAAATTAGCCAATTGGCGAAATTTCACCCCTAAAAATTACCTTGCTTGGGATCATATCTCAAGGGAAGTGATCTCAACACTTTTTGTACGATTATGGATTATTCAACTCCATCATAGGATTAGGGAGAATAATCCATGATGGAGTGGAATAATTTGCAATATTTTCACTTTCTTTCATTTTCAGATTCTCAAACATTGTTCTATATCATTGGAGCTTGACTTGATCGACTTTCTCATCTCCTTAAATATTCTGAAGTTTGTCTTTTATTTATTTAGTTGAGCTACAATGCATCATCTTGGCCTGAATAGTTTGTGCTACTCCATTCATGAGATGGTGTGAAGCTTTATAATTACCGCTACATAATTTATTCTCCTCAAGATCCATTGGAGGAGTTTCTATAGTTTTGTATCCATTAACAACAGAGAGCTAGACATCCACACCTAAATCCAACAATATTTTTTTCACTCTAGTACTCCATAATGCATAATTATTTCCATCAAATATCGAAATACCACTTGAACAATATCTTTCTTGTCGATCCATATATGTTCACAATCTTCCTCCCAGTGGTTAAACTGGTCTAAAGGTACACCGCTTTGATACCAATTGTTGTAATATTCACCAATATTGAGAAGGGGGAGGGGTGAATCAATATTGGGCACATTTTACCATTTCAAAATTTAATATCAGATGTAAACATTAACCATTAACAGTAACATTCATCATCACATAAACCATACATAGTACACAAGGTAGTTTATGTGTAAACCCAAATGGGAGAAAACCACATAATGCTTTTCTTATATAATATAAATATCACATTCAATTGATTTACCAGCTCCAAATGGAAGGAGGCTACAACCCCCTTGTTTATCATCTCCAACTGAAATGAGGCTACAACCCCCTAGTTTTACCATGGGCTCCAACCTGTAGTGAGGACTCTAATCCTTTATGAGATCCCCAGCACTACCTGGAAGGAGGATACGACTCCCTATCCTTACCCCGTCCTTCCACCTTGATATGAATAAGAGAATCAACTCGTCACTGTCACTATATTTGTCAACCTATTCCTGTATCACTCTATCTGTCAACCTATACCTATATCACTATATCTATCAACCTCTACCTGTATCAATGACTTTGTTAACCTGTATCACTGTCTCTTTCAACCTGTACCTGTATCAATTTGTGTAATTCCTAAAAACTATCTTTCCAATAATGGCCAAAAACAATCATCCATAGATTTCATTGGCATCTTCAAACTTTTACATCGTAGACATTTCCAAACCCTAGGATATTCCAAGATAATCAACATGATCTATGCCAAGATCATCACCATAATCACCATAACATATCTATGCAAAATCATCAAAGAAAAGGCTCTAACACATACTCAAGAACCATACCATTTCAAGACAACAAGATGGACCCTAGTCCATGAGAGGCATGACCATCAACACAAGAACCATACCTTTTCCAAGATGAAGAAACAAGAAATAAACCCTACACCAATAGAAACCCTATATCATGTCATCATATATCCCTTGCAACAATATTTCCAATGAGTCAAGAATTTTGTAATTCCGATACCGTATGAGAAAGTTATGCAAGTTTTCATGAATCTCCTCAATCCTAAAAGATGCCAAATTTTTTTCCTAAGAGATATTCCTCCTAATTTCACACTTTTTCTCCAAGGTTGTGCAATATAAAAGAAAGAGTGAATTAATCAAATGAAACGACAAGGTACAATCTTATTTATACTCCTCAAGGGGGATCCAACTCACTTTTGTAAAAATGTTTTACTCTTCCTTAAAAAAATTGCTTTCCAATTTTTAGGGGGTCTCAAGGGTTAGTACCCCACTTCAAGGATCCATCATGACACTTTGCCAAAACTTCAATATAACTCCATCTCTTCTCAAAGGGGCCTTGGGGCTTGTCTACATCATCATACTTGGTGGATACATCATTATTTATTGCGGGGATCCTTGCAACTTCATGTTGTCTAATGGGCCAAAGTACCACAACTTTCGATGTCATGTGGGCCAAACATTATTATTTTGGGGATACTTCATGCTTCACACCAACTTTTTTTGGGCCAAATTTTGGGACTCTTTAGAGCCTTCTCCACCATGGTTCACGTAACCCCAAACTCATGGGCAAGTGGACAAAACACCATTGTTTAGGGGTTTCTTCACCTTTTATTTCAACATTTCTTAGGGGAAACCCTAGGGACTTATTTAGGGTTTTGATCCATATGTGTACGTCACAAAGTGTCTTCATGTAAAGGCCATGCATAACCACTATGCCATAAGGAGACCACTTTGGAGTAAATATACATACATAGTTTGACATCAATGAAAACTTTATTCAACAATCCCCAATGGTTTAGGATGGATCATTGAAAGAGAAAGAATCACATTACAAACTTATTTCTAGAATCAATAAGATATTAGATAATAATACCTAAGGAAGAGCGGATACAAACATACCTTTAAATGGTTTTCCTTTGCAGATGTTTGCGTGTAGTTCCGAGTACCCTTTTCACTATTTCAAGATTTTCCCTTGCCTTGCACACAAAGCACAACAACCGAACTTCCTCAAATCCTATTGGTTAGAAAATGTAAATCATAATATCATATGAAATTACTAGAATTGATTCTAATTAACTATCAAGAAGTTAATTCCACCTCAAATTATATACTAAATGGAAATAATTCAACTCTTTACAATCAATGTTTTTTTCATGCCAACACCTTTGTCTCCCAAGTTTGGATTCCTCCAAATTAGTTCACTTATCCACTAATATTTTTCCTATACTTTGAAATGTTACTCTTGTTGGGAAAAAGGATGGATTTTAGGCTCAACACAAAGATATAACAAAATTCAAAACCAAGGGCCCGCTTTGTAAGAGAGAAAAATAAAGAAAAAGACACAACTACTTTTCTATCTATTCTTCCATTATTTCCTTTCTTACATAAGTTTCCATGTTTCCATGTACCTTTCTCATCCCTTAAAACTCTCTTATTTATATGGTGGCCAGTTTTGAGGTTCTCGTGAGTTGCATGAAGGAAAGTAGTGGTTTCTCATGAGTTGTATGAAGGAAAGTATAGATTGTAAGCAAAAAGGCTTAAAAACTTATCCAAATGATATACAAACCAGTGAATGAAAACGTGCATGCGGCCTAGCTCTAACTAATGGTTAAGGCCGACAAAATATATTTATAAAATATTTCCCTTAATGTATGAGTTCATAAGGGAATTTGATGGCTAAAATACATTATAATAGTACAAAAATAACATACAAGCAAAACTAGGTGGAGTTTGGAAAACCAAGTACCAGAAAGGAACCTACAAACAAAAACCAAAGTATCAAATAAATTTATTCTCTAAGGTGGGCATAACCATGCTTATAAGGAAACAAGAATGGATGATAATCATGTACACTACATATCCATGAAGTATATATAAACTGCAAGATCATGGCCATAAAATATACAATGTGGATCCATGTCATAATAGCATTGTAGCCACGATAAAATACAGAGTGGATCTACATATCAATATGCATCAGAAAAATAACTAGAACTATGTGAATTCCAAGTTGATTCTCCAAAAGTACCAATGACATATAATAGGTGGTATAGTGTGTGCAAATTAGGCAATAGAAATAGAGTGAAAAAGATACCATGGCCCAAAGTCTTCAATTCAATCATGCCAAATGTATAAATCTACTCCATTTGAATCAATGAGATAAAGTTGAACATAAGAGAAACCATTTAACCACCAGTGATTAACCTCAACGATTTTCTTAATATCATGGAATGCATGTGACATGGCTCTTTGAAAAGTAGCCCCGACGTTTTTAAGGCGAATGGAATTTTCTGATATGCAAAAGTCCCCCATGGGCATATGAAAGTTGTTTTATGTTGGTCTTCCTTTTTTATTTGTATCTAGTTGTAACTGGAGAATCCATCCATGAATGGAAAGATTTCATTCCCGGCACACTCATCTATAATCTGATCAATGAAGGGTGTGGGATAGTTATCTTTGGGACAGGGAAAATTTAGATCCCTAAAGTCAGTACAGACCCAGATAGTTCCTTGCTTTTTATCAACAGGAACATGATTGGATACCCATTCAGTTAAAGGAACATGATATATGAATCCATCTTTCAATAGTTTTTCAACTTCTGCTTTTATGAAAGCCGATTTTTCAGGACTGACTGGACGTAGCTTTTGTCGCATTGGTTTAACATTATCATAGGTTTTTATCTCGTGTTCAAATATGCTAGGATCGATGCCTGAAATTTCTTCGTAAGACCAAGCAAACACATAGTGAAATTATTTAAACAGAGAAGTCTAATGTACAATTTCCTCCGGAGAGCAATTCACACCTATATTGATGTTTTCAATGATTCCAAGATTAATGGATATATCGATTGGAATGGTTTTCGAAATATTTTCCAAATTTCCTTCCAAAATCACATTGTGTGTTTGGACGAGGCATTGGTATTTTTCCATGTCATCATTGAGGTAAAAAATTTCTGGTTTGACCTCTAATGAATTTTTCTTTGGAATAAATGATGAGTTATGATGCATATCTTCCTAGGTTCTTTTAGAGATATTCACGACTTCAAGGATGGCTTCATCTGATGAAAAAGTATGATCTAGGATGTCATGAGTACTAGGGGTGTTGATGGCCCATACTAGTTTTGACCTCGATCAGCCAAACTAGTAGTTGTTGAGGGATATCAAGCCTCAAACAATTACTAATAGCTAAGGTATGAGAAACAGTTACAATAAACTTTAATCGCCAGGGGTGCAAGTATTGGTTCTTTACCAATCACCCTCCCAAGGAGTAAAAGCTTCAAAGTCTGTCTTAGGTACTGCAAGCGCCCCCCACTCACAATAGCCTATGTGATATCCTAGGAATAACAACTAAGGTTACCACTTCACAATCGATGGTTGAGCGGAACATTTGTAATTCTAGTACAAATCTCATAACCAGGTATTCTAGAAAAGTGAGGTCACCCCGAGGAATTGTCACTTACATAGAATTTCGTGATGAGTTCATATCCCACTAAACAAGCAAGGGGGGTAGCTTCCTTACTTATCCATATTGAACTCATTCTTGATGCATGTGTTAGATGTGCTTTCCCGACAAGCATTTTTTGCTACTAATGGATTTAAACTCTCAATAATCAATGCTAGTTTCGAAATTTTTGTAGGCCAGGAGTGTTAACTCTCCAAACCTAATCTAGGGCACTAACCTAATCCTTTTGGTGATATGAAAATCAAATCTTGGTTAGTTTTAGATTAAGTACCAATTTTACGGGTACTTTTCTTAGTTTCAGAGTGGAAGTGAAACTGGTGGTGTGTTGACTCGAAAATATGAACAAAACAATGCAATATGCTCACTTCTTTACCTTTCAATTCGATGAATGTTTTAAACTACTGAAAAGTTAGAGGTTCATGTGGGTCTTTCAAACATGTAAGTTGCAAACTAGAATTAAAAGATTTTTTTTTTACAACATGCATAGAACTCTTTTCAAATGTTTGAATGTGTTTCCAAATCTAGTAAAGTTTTAGTGATGCAAAATGTTTTGGTAGATTTTTTATATTTAGGAACAGATCTTCTGAAATATGGTTAATTACTAATTTCAAAAATCAATGTAAACCAAACAAATATCTCACTAAAAATTAATCTAATTCTATTACATGGGGGATCTTTGTTTCTTTTTTCTAGGACCACTCGAAAGTACAAGCAAAGAGGATACACAAATCTCTTTGAAGAATTTACGAAGTAAATTTTTACACGTGAGATATACTTTCTCGTTCACAAGATCGCTCAAAATCCCAAGTGAAGAATATACAATAGCTCGAGAACTGTATGTGGAACTTCAAATATACTCTGTTACAAGTGAGATCCACTTTCTCATTCACAAGATCGCTTGAAAGCCCAAGTGAATAGGATACGATGGCTCGAAAAGAAATTGCTTGAAAAATCAAATCCTAAACTATTACAAATGAGATCCACTTTCTCGTTCACAAGATCGCTCGAAAGCCCAAGTGAAGAGGATACGGTGGATCAAACATAATTTCTCTCAATAATTGAGGACTAAAGCTACAAATTTCTCTAATTGTGCATGAGAAAATGAAATATTGTAGATCCAAAACAAAATTTGACTAATTAAAGTTGTTTTTTTCGGTTTTGGAGGGAAACTTTTTTCAAATTATCTCAATGTGTAATGTTCATTTTTTTGTTTTTTAATGCAAATATATTTGTGAAATATTTTCAAATGATATTTTCATGTGTCATGACTGTGATTTGGTTTTTTGTTTCAGATAAGCAATTGAATGAGATTAAAAAATTAAAGGGCCTAAAGGTTCTTTAAAACAATTGTTTATGATTTTTTCAATTTTTGTCATTTGCAAACTAGTAATTGAATCAAAATTCTTTAGGGATAAATCCTAATCTCATCAAATCAAGTATCTAAAAGCAAAATATGACCTCAAGTATTCATATCTACAACAAATTATAAAAAAAAAATTGAAAAAAAATGCCAAATTAGGCCTTCCTTAAGGGTTTTGGAGGAAAATTTCAAATTTAAAGAATTCAAACCAATTCCTCCCATTTTTTTCCAAATCAGTGGTAAATTGATCCTAAAATGTTTTTAAGTCATGTGCAGTCTGCAAACACAAAAATGATGCCTAAAAGTGGCCCTAAAACAATAAAATCTCACAACTGGTTTTGACAATTTTTGCAAATTTGAAACAAAAAGATTTCAAAATATTCCAAATATTAGCTAATTAGGGTCCATGTAAGGTCCAAAATCTAAGTTAAGGGATTCCTAATCCAATCCAAGCAAAAAAAATCACAAAAAACCGGAAAAAAAGTGAGAAAACTATGTCCAAAATTCAAATTCCCCAGTCGACGTAAGTTTAGAAGAGTGTACAGTGTGTTTCTTTATAAAGACACACCATGTACAAAGAGTAGGTGCATAACTGGAGTGGGTTGATAGTGTAACATAGTGCATCTTTGACCAAAGACGTACTGTGTATGAAGGCAGAGTGTGTCTATCTTCCAAGATCAAGAAAATGCAAAAGCTGAGCCCAATTTTAAAGTTTTTTGGGTTTTTAAAGGTGGATTAAGGCCAGTTTTAGGCTTCTAAGGGTCTTTAAACTTGGTACATAGGTCCTATAAGAGTTTTAAGGCACGATTTAATTAGATCTTTCAAGGTTTGGAACACCAAATTTTTGAATAAATTTTCAAATTAACCCCAGTGGAGTCGCCAATCTGTTGATAGCAATTGTGGTAGGCATGTGTCTACACTAATTAGCTATCTTACTATGAACTTGGTGAGATTCAATGACATAAATACATGCAATACACATTCATTCCTTAGATATTTCTAAGTAATTTTCAAGAAAATAGAAGGGAGGAAGAGAGTATAATACCTCTTGAAGCTAGCCACTTGAAGAAGATCCCCTTGCTTGAGCATACATGGCCTTTAGGCCTCCATTTGCAGCAGCTTGCTAGGTTCTTACCTCTAGCTTCTATCTCTAAGAACTTGAAAAAATTTGCAAAACTTGAAATCTATCTACCAAACTTGAATTCAAAAATAGATCTAAAACTTAAATTCAAACACAAATTTGGGGGGGGGATGAATTACATCATATTGAATTGGTGAATCCTTCCTCCTTTGCTTTGATCCAACCTTCTCCATCCTTGACTTTGATCCTTCAAGAGCTTTGTTGAAGATGAGCTTTCCAACCTTGAAATCCTTCCAACACGCCTTTACTCTCACTTTTTGTCCCTTACCATGCCCCAAATGCCTTTCTTTTATAACATTGGGAAATGGGAATTCATGATTCAACTTTCAATGTGGGATAATACATTTTCTTGATTTTTGAATATTTTCACTCAAAAACCCACTTTTCCATTATTTTCAGGCTTTTGGCATTAATTTCCAGGATTTTTAGGACAATTAATACACCTTTGATGTATTCTTTCCACTCCAGGAGTTGTAGAAGCTGGGTTTTGGCCCTTTGAGTGGCCCTAAACAGGGTAATTTTTAGGGGCGAAATTTCGCCAATTGGCTATTTTTTGGGCATTTTTTCAAAAAATAAATTCACTATTTGGTCATTTTTAGACTCTATTATCGCCTATATTTACATAAAATATGTTTTTTTAGCATAATATTCGCCAAAAATTACACATTTCAATAGTAAATTGTAGGTTTTGTATTTAATATTCGCCTACCTATCTATATCTATGTTTTTTCCTATCCAAAATAATCGCCTAGAATACTATACTTAAGTGTAATATTAGAATCCTTAAAAAATACCCTGGTCCTAGACTTGGCCTCTTTAGGGAAACCTTTGTCTTCACAAACTTCTTCCTTTGTGGAAGCGGTGCTCAAGTGAGATATTGAAGCTCTCAATTGTTCCAAATTTATAGTCTTCATGTTGCAGGCGAATGGTAAAATGTGCTTCCGTCTTCACTTGTTAAGGGTGTTAATTTGATTGTTAACACTAGTGGCATACCATAGTAAGATGCTCTCATATGTAGTCCACAAAGAACCCACCTACGATAAGGATATGTATTCCATTGTACAAGCTTGCCGCCAATGGAAAAATTACATTCTAAGAAACGAGATAGTCATTCACACTGATCACAAGCCCCTGCAGTTCATGCAAACACAAGGAAAGTTACAGAATGGTCGCCATCAAAAGTGGTCAACATACTTGTAGCAATTGCACTTGAACATTAACTATAATAAGGGAAGCAAAAATCAAGTCGTTGATTGCCTTAGTTGACCTCCATCTGTATCCTTGACAAATATGCTCAACTCATGTGGCCATGAAACCTTAGGGAAGCCCAAACTATATGAAAGTGATCCTAAATTCTCTACCACCTATCAAGCACTGGGTGCAAGCACATGAGTCGCAGACTCTCTTCTCCAATATGGACTGTTATGCCATCTAGGCCATCTCTGTGTTCCTTCAAGGAATCATGCAAAGATTATTTGGGAAGCTCATTAGATTCAGGTGGCAGGTCAATTTGGCATGGAAAAAAAAGTGGCAATATTGCAGAAGTATTTTTATTTCCCATAGCTCTTCCAAGATGTCAACAAGTATACCAGATCATGCACTGCTTGTGCCATCACTAAACCCACCATTAATAAGCAAGGTTTGTTCCTACTCTCGATCAACCATGAGATTCTGTATCCATGGATTATATGTCAGGACTACCTTCAACCAAGCATGGTTATGACTATGTATTCATGGTCATTGATCGCTTCTCTAAGATGGCCATTTTGACACCCTGCAAGAAGAGTATCATGGCTGAGACCACTACTAAGCTCTTCTTTGAATGTGTTTGGGTTCATTTCAGGATACTAGAAACTATCATTTTAGATTAGGGTAGTAGGTTCTTGAGAACATTTGGTCCATGTTATGGTTAGTAATGGACATCAATCTCACCAAATCAATTTCCTTTCACTCGGAAACATATGGATAGACAAAAGTGGTCAACAAGATGATTATGAAAATTCTAAGAATGTACAATTCCAAACATCCTTGCATGTGGGACGAGATCCTTCCCTATGTTTAACATAGATGCAATAGAGCTCTTCATAGTTCTATTGGTCACAAGCCTTTTCAAGTGTGATTAGGATTCCAACCATTGGCCCCAATTGATGTAGATATCCCTCTTTCATCCACATAGGACAAATATTACCATGCTCAAATTGAGGTTGATAGAGTGACTAGATTTTTTGAATGGATTCAACACATCTGACAACAAGTCCATGACATTTTGGAGAAATTCAATGTCAAGTACAAGAAACAAGATGATCAGCATCGGGTTCCCCATAAGTTTCATGTTGGTAACAAGTTTTGATTGCATTTGCAAAAAGAGTGCCTCGTAGGCCCCCATAGGAAGCTATGATCACTCCGATACGGGCCTTACACAATCATGAAGTATGTGGATGAAAATGATTTCGAATTGATTATTCCTCCTTTCCTTGTCTTACACCCAGTATTTAATGTGGAGCTGCTTCGCCCATATTTCCCACATTTGTTGGACACCTTGGACGTGGTTGAGTAGTTGGCTCCTACAGAAATTAATTGTAGTGCCCCTAGACTTCTGTAGACATTGAGGGCACCTGTTGAGTGACTTGACCAATTGAAACATTAATAAAATAACTCTTTAATCTTATTTTGAGTATGTATATCGGAACAGTAGATGTAAATGAATGACTAAATGTGTTTAACGATTAGCTATGTTTATGAAAAATATGTTTATGAATGATGCTTAACGACTAGCTAAATGACAATTATATGATGAGAACGAAGAAAGTTTACCGACGAAATGCATATTTAATGTGATGAATGAGTAATGTTTGAATGAATTTTAAATGCTTAACGAAGTAGCATATTTATGAATAAAATGACAATTATTAAGGACAGTACTACTAATAATTGGTTTGTGAGAAATGTGTGTAGCGATAGGTGAAATGGTTCACCGATGGACACACAAAGGAATAAGAAGGTTCGTAGAGTACGGGTAAATCACACACAGGGAGAGCGACGACGATGTCGACTTCCGATGGAACACCACCCATTGGCAGATAAGCACTGATCTGCTTGCTCAAGAGGAATGTGTGAGGGCGTACGAGGTGGGCCACGACGGAGCTGGTCACATACGAGTTGGGGGGCGCGCAGTGAGAACGGACTCACTCCTCAACGCCATTAGTCCCTAATAGCATGTAGACGGAGGATGGATGGTAACGATTCCTGAAATCCCTACATGAAGTTCCCGCAAGTCAAAATGGAATGATGATGGCAGAAGGGCCCGACGGTGCGGTACCCTATCGAGAACGGAAAGAGTGGACGCAAGGACCCAACGATGTGGTACCTTGCCGAGGGATGGAAACTATAGATGACTGGACCCGACGGAGTGGTGCCATGTCAGGAAATTGAAATTAAGGAACGGGGAAGCCCAACGGCGCGGCACCAGTATCCTAGTGAATTTGATTGTTAAAACTTAACTACATAAAAACTTATAAGATTACCCCTAGATCATCACTTAGAAAATGCATAAGAGTATTTTAGGCATTTGCACATGAATTATTATTTTGAGCATTTAAAATAATAATAAATCATTATTAGGAGCAAAGTAGAATCCTAAGCTGGACACCTAGTCAACAAAAATCTAGGAGGTAATTAAAATATCTGGGGGACAGACTTGAGCAAACTTAGGGATGTTGGTGCAACTCCTAGAGAAACTGACACTTGGATAGGTGAGTTGTATTTAATTAAAGAATTAATTAAATAATTATTTATGCATGAAGAGACATTTGTCGCATGAGATTTTCCTTTATAAGGAAGGCATGGGGAATGGGTAAAGGACCCAGAATATGGATAATTGTCGTAATTTCTAAATTGCCTCAATACTTGTTGCTAAAGAGGGTTTGGCGGGAAATCCTAGTGGGGGGGAATCCCAAGCTGGATTTCTGAGATACGTGTGTGAACTCTATGGCCTGAGTAGCTCGGGGATCTAGAAAGAAGAAGAGTATTTCCAGAGTGGTAGGGTGGTTAACCGAGGTGTCCGACGGTGAACGTGGTGATCGGCGACAGATTTGGAGCTGCAACAAACGAGGAGGTTCACTTCCGATCGAAGCTGCCACTATTTCAGGTTCTTATTGTTCAGATTTTTGTGTAATTATAATTCTGTTGATTGAAGTTGTGAAACCAAGATTTTTATAAAGTTCTGAAGTTATTTTATTTTATACAATATGAACTAAAGAGTTGGTTTCCTGTTGCAATAACTAGATTATATTTTGTTTGAAATAGCGAGACCTATGTCATTATTTCAGACCTGAATCATTATATCTGTAAAAAAAGTTCCGATCGCAGACCAAGTTGACTGTATTATATTGATTTGGCAAACCCTGAAGGAATGCGTAAGATTCTAGATCTGAAATTCATTTACAGTAAGTTATTTTTTGAATGATCTGGTTTCAAGCTATGTTGTTTGACTAATATCTCTTAGAAACCCCCGAAAGAAGATGTGGATACCCTGGTTCGATCTGAAGTTCTTAAGGCATGTGTTTTCTCCTTTAATGATAGAAGTTATTAGCATACTGATATCGTAGCTAGTAGTGTGAATTTCTTTATTTTTTTTCCTATCTCTTTGATCATGGATCGATTTGTAGTCGTATGATCAGACTAAGGCTGACTCTGTATTTCAGTTACAGAGATCAGTCTTTTTATCGGATCAATTCACTATAAATCACTGGGTTAACTCTGTGCACTTAAATTAAGATGATGATCATTAAATATATGCAATGACTTTCGGGCTCTGTTCTGTCTTATTTACAATTATCGAAATCGGAGAGTGACCCTGTATTTTAAGTTACAGTACTCCACCCATATACTCAGATCGGATTCATGCTTACTACTGTACGAAATTGAATTCTTGTGTTTAAATTTAATGCTCAGATTGGCTCTGTTCTTTAAATTGCAAGAGCTCAATCTTGATGCCCAGAATATCCATGCCCAGATCTACCTTCCGCTTCGAATTTCATAAATTGGTTTTTATTTGAAGATTCGTTTCACTGCCAATTGATTTTAGAAATTGATTTTAATTATAGTTCGCATCATTGTTAAATGATTTCAGAAATTGATTTTAGTTATGGAATGCATTTTATTTATAGATCGCACCACTATGATATGGTTTCTGAGTTTGATTTAATGCCAGAATCGTATCATTGTCAATCGAATGACGGAGATCGATTTAATTCAATAGATTGAATCTCTGTCATATGGTTCCGAAATCGATTTAATTCAATAGACCGTATCTCTGTCAAACCGTTACCGGATCGATTTAATTACAGATTGTGTCTCTGATAAACGGATTCAGAGATCGATTTAATTAATAGGTCGAATCTCTGTCCAACGGTTTTAATTTGTAGATTGTTATGGTTAAATGGTTTGAGAATTCGATCTAATTAATAGATCGAATCTCTGTTAAACAATTTCAGGATCGATTTAATTTGTTGGTTGTATCTCTGCTAAATGCCTTCAGAAATTGATTTAATTTTTCCTTATATATACATTCCATTAGCGATTGATATTATATAGTTCCAGAAGTAAAAGCTTCATTTATTCCAAATCGTGCTAATGTTAAATATTTCCAGAAATTAAATTAAGTCGTGAAGAGGACTCTGTATTTTAGTGTTGAGTTGGAAAATAGGAATATGCTTTTAACGAATGTTTACAACAGTCGTGTCACTTATTTCTGAATTGTCAAAGTCCAGTTTAGTCTTGTATTCTGTTTGTATCTGCATGAAATCCGTCAGTTGAGAACGTGAATCGTGGGATACCTACCCCACTCGTGCTCGGATGAGGTGTCCCACACTTATCCCGACACCTTGGTTGCTGTCCAGTGTTTACATGTGGTTGCCTGTGTTTAAGTAGCCATTCATTTTATAAGTTATGTTTACCGGCAGTTAGAATAGATATGTATGTATTTCAACATACATACATATCTATGTATGTTGGAATACATACATATCTATGTACGAATATGAAGGCAGAGCTTCTGGCTTTATGGTGCGTTGTTCGAGTGGCCAATATTTTTGGGTTGGTGGATGTGAAGATATTTTTGGGTTGGTGTATGTATGTATTTCAACATACATACATATCTATGTATGTTGGAATACATACATATCTATGTACGAATATGAAGGCAGAGCTTTTGGCTTTATGGTGCGTTGTTCGAGTGGCCAATATTTTTGGGTTGGTGGATGTGAAGATATTTGGTGACTCACGCGTCACTATCAAATGGGTCAGAGAGGAATATGCCCTCAATGTTCTGAATCTGTCTGGCTGGTGTGATAGAGTAATGACAGAAATCCAGAATTTGGGAAAGGTTTCAATTAAACATATTTATAAAGAACATAACTCCCAGGCTGACTTATTGTCAAAACAAGCCTTGCTTTGTACTGATGATTACTTATTCTGGGAGGAATTCTATGATAGCCTGCTGATCGACTCAGGGAGCTTATATTTTCTGGACTGATATGTTGACATATGCCAAGGACATAAATATGTCTGTTTTTTGGTTTTTTGTTGTATATTTTTGCTTTCCGGAATACTTTCCTTTGTTGAGGAAGTGACTTGAACAGTATATACACTGATATAATCATGTACTATTTGATTTATAAGTGAATATCAATAGTATGTTTTTTTTCGCAAATAAAAAAAAAAAAAAAAGAAAAAAAGATGTATGTATTCGTTACGTAGATTATTTTTCCGTTGGTCATGATTTCTAATATGATAATTATAAGTTATGAAATCTTAAAAATGGCCTCGAAATTGTGGAGCGAATTGGAAACGTATTATGAGATTTAATTCTTTTCTTGAATAGCAAAAAGTCGATAAGAGTAAAGTTTAAGGAATCTTTCTTTTAAAAGTTAAATAGCAAATAGTTTAGGAACCTTGATACTACTTGGAACTTCATGGATTTAACTTCGTGCGTTTTAAGAATAAGATGATGGCGATTCAATATTAAAGATCATATGCTTAGTGTTATGTCTTTGTTTTGATAAAAGTGAAAATGAAATCTCATAGCCGAATGCTAGATATTTTACTACATTAGAAAATGGATAATATGTTTGCTTAATTAGAAAATAATATGTTTGAGAAAGATTTGTATCAATTGTTATATTAGAAAATAATATGTTTTGTCACCTTTATGAAAGTGAAAATGGATAATGTCATTTGTTTAATTAATATGTTTTAACCCTATAATTAACATGTGAGAAATCACATGTTTTGTTTTTTAAAATAAAAGAAAGGATTATAAGGATGACGGTCATGAAATTCATTATGGTATTATATTTTTTTATCGTGGTGTTTATGAAAATGATTTAGAGAAGGTGTAACATCCATGTTTAAGTGGTAGAATTGTAACCTTCGGTAGTATAAGTGAAGTTGTGAATAAATTGACTAGCCACGAAAGTTACTTTCTCTTATATTTTTAATCTAGTTAGAATTCTTGGAAATTTGAATATCCTAGTTTATGGTTATATCTATGATCCCTCTAATTTGTTGTTAAGTTGTTCTTATACATGATAACATTTGATTAGTATGTTTAAGTTCTAAGTGGTTTGCTAACACTTTGTCGTTTTTTATTTTTATTTTAAATAGAATTGGACCTTTAGTAAGCGATTAAATAATCCTATAGGTTTAAGATAAGTCAATTTCATAAGATTGAAGTAAAAAAAAAAAAAAAAATCTTGTTCAAGTACACAAGCCCTACATTAATCCTGACTACCTTGAGAAATCTATAGTGGATTGGATCATGGACACAAAGATGAAGGGAACCCACCAATATACCATACAACTCTATCGTGTAGTCAAAGCAGAACAAATTCTTCACAAGGAAAATGGTGCACCCAGATTCAGATTCAACAAAATTTTCCCCATCTCCTGGAGGAAATTAACGCAATGGATACCATTTATTCCTAAGGTGGGAGGACTGATCCAATTGGATATTGGTGGCCACCCACCTCTTCCACTAATTCAACATGGTTCTCCAGTTGGGCAATTTTCTTAAGATTTTCTAGGATTTTCGGGCCCTAAACTTCTGGGGTTGTTTTGAGAGCCTCAACAATGTCTTTTGGGGAAATATTTGCACCAAAGAACCGAGCATCAGTTTTTCTTCTTAGTTATATCTTTCTAAAAGGCTACTATACGCACCAAACATATCTCATATGCAAAAGTTACACTTCCAGGAAATTGACGTAAAAGTTATGCCTAAAAATACCTTTTGGCGTTATTTTTAAAGAAAATAATTTTTGGAATTTTTCCTCCTAGGTTTAGGGTTTTGAACCTTTAGGGTTCTTTCTTTATGTTAAAAGGATATCTCTTCAGTCTCTTGTAGGAGTTTGTGCAAATGAGTGTAGTCGCCATCTCTCTTCCTTCAGAGATAAGCTACCACCATTCTAACTAGTGTATGTCCTACAATATTCTATTGTTTTATTCATTATTAGAAATTAGGTTTTTACTGTATTAATGCACTCTCTATTATACATCTGTGTGTGTTTCATTTCATTCCCTATATAATCCATATCGGATTGATTGGTAATTGAAACCTCTGTTCCTGCACACAATGAAAACCCATGTGCTTCAAATAGTCTTTTTTGCATAATTCAAAATATCAAATAAATGCATGACATAATATAACACAATGTCCTAACTCAATCCAAAGTCCCTATGTTGTTAATGTAACTTCGCATCACTATGCACCTGTGTTTTTATGTCATACTTAATCAAAGCATCAAACCATCCAAATAGTGCATCTAAAATACATTTACTTTTATTATTTTCCGTGCATTATATCATCAACTGTAATTTTTCATACATAAATCCATTTACAACAATTTAATTCCCAACATAAGAAAAATAAGTGTGGCAACCATCATGCAATATAAAGTGTTTAAGTTTCTAACATCAAGACACATAACATCAACCCAACGCATTTGTGATCAAATTTCCTCAAATAATAACATTGTGCAATCAAATAACCATATAAGAAAAACAAGGTACTACATACACCCCCTCTTCTAGAAACCTTGTCCCGACATTCTAAAACAAGAAGGGAAACTGTTGACGGATTTTCATGCATCCTCCCATGTTGTCAATCTTGGACTATAGATATACCATTGTACCTTTACCTAGTCAATGAAATGATGCCAAAGTTATCCAGTTCGTCGATCCAATAAATAGATCGGTTCGGCCATCAAGGCCCCTTCATCTAATATTTGTAAGTTACTTAAATCTATAATATGAGAAGGATTTGCAATATAATGATGCAAAATAGATACATAAAAAAAAATTATGCACATGAATAAAGGATGATGTCAACACAATACGTAGGCAACCTGTTCTAATTTCTCATTATTGTACTGAATGGTCTCATAAACTGAGTTGACAATTTGGCTCCCTTGCCAAATTTAATTATGTTCTTTTGCGGCTTAACCCGCAAAAACACTCTATCACCTTCATTGTAACTTTTGTCGATCCTATGTGCATATGCATACATCTTTTATCTATCTTACATCTATGTCAACCTAACACTTATAGTCCTCAACTGAAATTCCATCTCTTAAGTCAACTCCGGTCCTACTAGAACTCTATACTCTAGTCGATCCTAATGAAGAGGTATCCTACACGGTCTACCACATAAAAACTCAAACAATGCCATCATATTCTAACTTTGATAAATATTGTTGTATGCAAACTCAACCAATGCTAAATATTATTCCCACTACTTTTGTTGATCCATTATGTACATACATAATATAGATTCCTAGTGCCTCAGGATTCCGTAGCTATAGAACCTCTTCTTTCAGGTGACCTGTGGCTGGAAGCTTCCACAACTACATAAAATCTCAATGCAAGGGACCCGTTGTTCAGGCTTCCGCATCTACAGAACCTCTAGTTTTATTTACAGAGTTAACAACAACAATAAAATATAGATTCATGTGGTTAATTTTAACTAGTTAAAGAGGAAATTCAAAAATAGTCATCCACACGAGAAGAAACCGCAATAGAACTAAAAATAGAGAAATTTTTATTTATTTACTAAGCAAGATATTACATCCACTGTCGTGGTTACAGTTAGACACCTCTTCTATCTTGGGATCCCTATCTTTGCAGCTCTACTGCCTAGAGAAATCTGAACCTGTTCAACTTATATTTCGCTTGTTATATCTCATGAAGTAGTCCCTTCGTATGGATGGAATTCAAACAGTCAAAGTCCCTTCCAATTCTCTCGGCATCCTCTAGATTCTCTAATGGTTCACCTTATGTAGCTCGCTATGCAACTCCATAGGATTCATAGCCATTATTTCCCCTTCTGCAGCCAGTAACACATTTTGCATCCACTACCTTTTACTTTTGGAATAAAGAAGAGTAACTGCAGCCAAAATTCCTTCTGCCACCACCCCATCTTGTGGTTGAGCTCCCATGCTCCTACCTGTGATACTGCTAATTTGTCTCTAGATGATTCTGATTGTCTACTACTAGAGATGCTCCTACATTAGGCATCCCTAGTAAGAAAACATGATCCCGACTCATGTGGATGTGATTGTATTGTTTGTAAAGGAGGGATACCCACATAGGTGTGCCAAGACTTCCTCGGAGACCCATGATGCATCCTCGATACCTTGGTTTCTCCACTTAACTAAGTATTCAAAATATTCATTCTTTCGAGTCCTTTTGTTGACCCTCTTGGACAAGATATGGTCTAGTTCCTCAACTATTTGGATAGTAATTGAACCTTCCACCCATCCATGTTTCCTTCCCCATTATCTTAGGTTCCTTCATGGAACTTGTACAAGTTTACTACATTGAATATCATAGAGATATCCAACTCTGTCAGTAACTCTATCTTATAGGCGTTATCAGAAATATTTTTCAAGACTCTACATGGTCCAATTTTCTTGTGATTCAGCTTGATGTAGGTGCCTCTAGGGAATATTTATTTCCTCAAGTGTGCCATCACTAGGTTTCCTTCCTGAAAAAACATTTTTCCTTCTCTGTAAATATTCTTTGCACTTGTATTCGACATTCTTGTGCTATAGTTGTCTCTTGACCTGTTCATGCAGTTCTTGCATCCCTTCTGCAAACTCAAGGGCATAAACACTCTTCCTATCCACAAGATTTGGAAATGTAATCAAATCCACAATTCCCTATGGTGATATGCCATAGTGACAGATTGGAATGCATTTTTCCCAATAGATCTGTTCACATAATCATTGTAGGTGATTTCATCCTGGGCCAAAGCCGAATCCCATTATCCTGGTCTTTCCCCACTCAAGCTTCTCAACAAGTTTATAAGACTCTGATTTACCACCTAGGTCCATCCATCAGTTTGCGGTTGGTAAGCTGAATTGTACAAAAACTGGGCCCCATCTTCTTCCAAAATGTTCTCTAAATTTGTCCAAGGAATCTTGTATCCTTGTCGGAAGTAATACTTCTCGGCAGCCCGTGCAATCTCACAATCTCTTGAAATAATGAGGTGGCCACATTAGTAGTGTCATTGGTCTTTTTATAGGGTACAAAATGGGCCATATTAGAGAATCTATCCACTACAACCATCACAGAATCATGTCCTCTCTGCATCCTAGGAAGTCCCAAAACAAATTCCATGCTTATATCTTCCCACAGTTTCTCGGGGATGGGAAATGGAGTATACAACCCAGTGTTTTGACTTCTTCCCTTTTCCAACTAACAAACTCTAGAATGCTCCAAAAACATCCAAGCATATTTGTTGATGTTGGGCCAAAAATATCTTTCCTTTACCAATGCTACAGTTTTATCCATGCCAAAATTTCCTCCCAAACCTCCGCTTTGCAGTTCTTTTACAAGGTTCTGTGTCAAGGAACCACGAGGAATGCACAATTTCTTATTCTTAAATAAGAATCCCTCTTGGATATGGAAATCCAAATATGGTGTCCTATCTACACTCCAAGGAATTTTGCATGCTTCCCAAGCCTCTACAAAATATGTGTCCTCCCCATACAATTATTTCATACATTCCAAACCAACGACTTCCACTGACATAGTGTTCAGCAAAATATCCTCCGGCTTAATGCATCTGCAACTCTATTTGACTTTCTAGATCTATGCTTTAAGACAAATGAGTAACTTTGTAGAAATTCTATCAATTTTGAATGTTTTTGGTTTATCTTATCTTAGTTGTTGATGTACTACAACGCCTTATGATCGGTGAATAGGAAAAATTCTTTCGCAGCAAGTAATACCTCCACTTTTTCAGGGCTTGTGTGATAGCATAGAATTCCTGATCTTAAACTGAGTACTTTCTCTTATCCTCATTCAATTTATCACTAAAGAATGCCATCAATATTCCTTCTTGGCTCAGTAGGGCTCTAATCGCCGCTCCATTGGAATCACAACCCACTTGGAAGACCTTATTCAAATACAGGAGTGACAGGACTGACCTCTCAGTCACCTTCTTCTTGAAATTCTCAAATGACTACATTGATGTTGTTGTCCACTAGAAAGTCCGCTTTTTCATGCATCCTATGAGGGGTGCACAAATCAGGATGAAATTCTAGATGAATTTCATGTAGAAGCTTGCTAAACTGTGAAAGATTCTCATGTCAAATAAACATTTAGGTGTTGGCCCCTCCAAAATGTCCCTTACATTGTCGAGATCCATCTTCAAGCCTTCTCTAGAAATTACAAAACCCAAGTACACTAACTCCTCCTTCAGAAATGTGCAATTATTCAAATTTATAAGTAGCTTCTCTTCCTTCAATCGCTGCAACACTTTCCTGACATGCTCCAGGAGTTCTTCTTTGCTTTTACTAAAGATCAATATGTCATCTAGGTACACGATAACATATTTCCCTAGAAACGGTTTCAGGACTTCATTCATACGTCTCATAAAGGTGTTGGGGGTGTTGGTTAATCTGAATGGCATCACTAGCCACTCAAACAATCCATCCTTTGTCGTGAAGGTAGTCTTCCACTCACCCCCCTCTCTTATTCGAATTTGATGATACCCACTCTTTATCTATCTTCATAAAATATGTAGCTCCACTCTAACAATCCATGAGATCGTTCATCCATGGTAAGGGAAATTTGTACCTAATGGTGATCTTTTTGATATCACGTGAGGTAGTGCACATTCTCCACTCACCACCCTTTTTCGATGACAACACTGCTGGTACAACACAAGGACTTAAAATTTCTTGGATCAGTCCTCGGTCAAGAAACTCTTGCACTTGCATATTTACCTATTCGATCGTTGTGGGGGTCATCCGGTAAGGTGCCTTATTGGGAATACTTGATCTCGGTATCAATTCAATCTGGTGTGAAATACTCCTCATGGGAGGGAGTCCTATTGGCAATTCCTCTACAATAACCTCTTGAAATTCATTCGACAACAATTGAATCTCAGTTGGTGCGTTACTTGTACTTCCATCCTTTTTGGTTCCCTTTGGTATCAACGCTAAGCAGAATTTGGCGTTATTCTATTCCTTTAAAAATTCTTTTGCTGAGCACAATATGACCCTGTTGTTGCTACCATTTCTAGTGCTTTTGTTGCCACTGTTGTCTTTCGCATTTGCTTCATTCTCCACCATTAGTTCTAGCATGTAATGTTGTCCATATTTCGTAAATGCATAGGTGTTTTCTCTTCCATTGTGGTGAACCTTCCTATCAAAAAACCACAGCCTTCCAAGAAGAACATGGACTACATCCATATCTACAACATCACACAAACTTTCTCACTAAAATTCCCAATCTGGAAATTTAATAAGCACTGCTCACTCATAGTGACCTGTTGTCCCCTTTTTAACCAAGAAAATTGATACAGATTTGGATGGGAAACATGTTTCAGATTTACTTTCTCCATGACCTATGTGGATACCATATTCTCTATACTTCCACCATCAATGATCATATTACAACACTTTCCTTCCACCTTGCACTTTGATTGAAAATTTATTTTTTGTTGTTTGGGCTCCTGTGCGATCTTCTTTTTGGGATGAAGTAGCACTCTACAGAACATCAAAATCTCACCCTACTCATGTTGAAGTATTATCACATTCTATCCAACAGCGGGTGCCCCATCAACTTGGGAAACTTGTGTTCAGGATTCATTATGTCTCCTTGCATTTTGTTTTTTTGGATATTATGAGGCCTTGTGTCCTTCCGTTCCTACAGTGTAGTAGATGATAGGGTACTACTTATGTCTCCCCCTTCCAAATCCTCTACCTCTTATATTGTTATTTATGCCTCTACCATTCTGGCTGCTAGTGGATTCATCCTCTTTTTCATTGCCTTTGTCAACATTTACTTTTCCTCTGCCTCTAGGACCCCATCCTCTAGATTTTTGCTGCAATATCCAATCAATCTTTTCTTCCACTCATAAGGAAACTTGGTAAGATTCATCTATGTTACATAACCAATACATGCTCATTTCATCCTAAATCTGATATTTCAATCCTTTTGCATACCTCTCCAACCTCTGAAATTCAGGTTTCTTTATCCCTGACCTGAGTGACATCTTGAAGAATTATTCAATGTATTCTCAAACAGACATCTCCCTTTGCATCAAGTTTTGTACTTGATTACATAAACTTTGCTAGTAATATACAGGCAGGAATTTCTCCTTAATTTTGCTCACCATCTTCCTCCAGGTCTTAATTTTATCCTATCGATTGTCTTCCCTATCTTTATGTAGCATATACCACCACGGTGCAACGTGTCCCTTCATCTTTTTCATTGCAAATCGAGCCTGATTGTGGTCTAGTATCTTTTGAGTTCCCCTATCCAGTCAAGGAGAGTCTCGGAATTCAGACTTCCATCATAGCATGACACTTCCACTTTGGCACTCCCTCTCTCTTTTAGAAAATATATTAGACACACAGCTGGGTCTGTTTCACCATCGCTTCGTTCTTATTCAATCTCCTCTTATGCATCTAAGTATGCTTCAACATCCCCATTTGTTCTATTCTCTAGTTCTTCTATCCTTTTTCTCAGTTCCTCCAACTCTCAGTTACCTGTACCTCCCCATGTTTCTCCTATTCTTCGTGGTGGCATTCTCATAAGTTGTCTTGTGGTCCTCGATATGACCAACATTCATAGGCCCTAATCTGGCTCTGTTTCCCCACAACTCGCACCTCAGCAACCAGGATGAACCACCACCAAAACAAGGTTTTGTTATCACATTCTACAGGATCAAATTAGGAGGTTGTCCTCAGGAGTTGAACCAAATCTAATTCCACTTAACGCAAATTCCCAGTGCCTCAGGCTTATGCAGCTACAAAATGTCTTCTTTCAGGTGACCTGTGGTTGTAAGCTTTTGCAACTACAAAAAATCTCAATGCAAGGGACCTGTGGTTTAGGATTTCGCAGCTACAGAACCTATGGTTTTGTTTACAGAGTCAACAACAACAATACAATATGGATTCACATCGTTAATTTTAACTAGGTAAAGAGGAAATTCAAAAACAATCATCCACACGAGAAGAAACAACAACAAAATTGAAAACATAGACATTTTTATTTATTTACTAAGCAAGAGATTACATCCACTGTTGGGGTTATAATTAAATGCCTCTTATGTCTTGGGATCCCTCTCTCTATAGCTCTGTTTCCTGGAGAAATCTGAACCCATTCAACTTAGATTTTCCCTGCTATATCCCCTATAGTTGTCCCTTCGTATGGACGAAATTCAAACAATCAAAGTCCCTTCCAATTATCTCTGCATCCTACAGATTCTCTAACGGTTCACCTCCTGTAGCTCGTTATGCAGTTCCATAGGATCCACAATCGTTATTTCCCCTTCCATAGCCAGTAACACATTCTATAGCCACTGCCTTTTGTTTTTGGAACAAAGAAGCAGATCTGCAGCCATCATTCCTTCTGCCTCCACCACAACCTGTGGTTAAGCTCTTGTGCTCCTACCTGTAATAGTGCTAATTTGCCTCTAGATGATGTCGATCGTCCACTACCATAGATGCTCATGCATCAATATGCAACATATATTCCAATACTTGGTTAACCTTCTCTATTTGGTCGTCCATATCAAGATGATATGGTGTATGGAAAATTAAGTTGTGTACCTAAATCTTCTTGAAATCTTGTCCAAAACATTGAACCTCTATATGAAATTGTCTTCCTTGGTACGCCATGCAATCTCACAACTTCATTTATAAAATCCCTCACAATATCTCAGGGTGATTGATAAGTAAATTTTACTAGAGTAAAATGTGCACTTTTTGTTAATGTATCTATGATGACAACTATGGAGTTGTTTCTTCTATGGAGTTCTTTGAAAACCAACTATAAAATCCATCGATATGATTTCCCACTTTAACCCTAGAATTGCATGTGGTTGTAATAATATTGGCATATTTTTATGCTCAGCTTTCACTAGTTGGCATTCTAAGAACCTTTCCACATAGTTAATCATATATTTATTCATTCTCCTCCAATAGAATAGTGGTCTTAGCTCCACGTACATTTTCTTAACACCTGGATGATCCTTATAGACTTCCCTATGAGCCTCTCATAGAATCAAATTTTGGATTTCTTCATTTTGATGGCACATATATTCTCTAGTTATACATTAATAGTCCATCCTCTTTTAACATGTATCCTTCATAGTTTAGAACTCTCATCTCTTCATTCTCTATTTTTGTCTTGATCTCTTTATACCATTCATCGTCTAATTGTACCTTCAATATATTTTCCCACAAATTGGTTTTCAAGGGTAATATAGAAAAGATACCAGGTCTTCTACTTAACACATCTGCAACTTTATTCATTGCCCCCTTAATATACAATATATCGAAATCATACTCACTCGACAATTCTAACCATCTCCTCTGCCTCACATTTAGATCACTTTGAGTAAAAATATATTAGATTCCATGGTGATTTGCCTTCAATTCAAATTTTCTTCCTATCAGATAACTCCTCCATGATCATAAATTGTAAACCATGGCAGCAAGTTCCAAATCATGCATCAGATAGTTTTCTTCATGTGCTCTAAGTTTTCTTATAGCATAAGTGATTTCTCTTATGTCTTGCATTATCACACATCCCAGACTTCCTTAGATGCATCTGTAGATACTAAGAAATCATGATCCATATCTGGTACTTTTAGCACTAGAGCCATCGTCAATAATTGCTTAATCTTGGTGAATGCTTATTCAAAATGTTCTATCCATAAGAACTTCTTGTTTTTCTTTTACAACTCTATCATTGGACTAGAGATTTTTGAAAACCCTTCTATGAACCTTCAGTAATAACCCAATAATCCCATGAATATTTGTACTTCATGTACGTTTCTCAGTGTTGGCCATTCGAGAATAGCCTCAATATTTGATGGGTCTACAACAATCCCATTTCCAGAAATAAAATGTCCTAAATAATGAATTTTTTATTGGAAGAAGGAACATTTTGATAGCTTATCGTATAGCTTATGCTCTCTCATAAATTGCAACACTAGCTTCAAATGCTCTTCATGATCTTCTTGTGTCTTTAAATAGATAAGGATATCATCTAGAAATACTTGTATGAATTTATCTAGGTATTTTCATAATACATAGTTCATCAAATTCATAAAACACTTGGTGCATTTTTCAATCCTAATGGAATGACTACAAACTCAAAATGTCCAAATTTCATCTTAAATGCAATTTTGGGTATATATCATCCTCTAATCCTCAGTTGATTGTACCTAGATCCCAATCTATCTTTGAAAACATTGTCGCCCCCTTTCATCTGGTCGAAGAGATCATCAGTTCTTGGCAAAGGATATTGGTTCGTTATCGTCACTTTATTTAATTGACTATAATAAATGCAAAGTCTCCATGACCCGTATTTCTTTTTCGCAAATATCATTAGCGCTCCCTAGGGGGATATACTTGTGCAAGTGAAACCTAGATCCAAGAGTTCTTAGAGCTGCATTTTCAACTCCTTTAACTTTGGTGTCGTCATTTTTTAAGGCACTCTAGATCAAGGTTATGTTCTTGGCTTAAGTTCTATAGTGAACTCAAGATCTCTCTTCGGAAGTAATCCTGGAAACTCCTCGGGAAATACATCGGTGAACTTGGACACTATGGGATGTTGAATCATATCTATGGTATCGACCTTATCATTTATTCCTATAATGGCATATAACTTACATCCCTTTTGTAGACTTTTCTTCAATTGTAACTCCAAAATAAACCTTAGGGATATTCCTCTTTTAGTTCCTATCAAAACCCTTTTATATCCAAAATCATCCATGAAAGTTAGATTTGTATCCTTATAGTCTACCATCACCGCATGGGATTCTAGCCAATCCATACCTATGATTATGTCATAGGATCCTAAAGCAATAGTGTAAAGGGATATCTCGGTACACACACTCCTAATTCTACTTCACAATCCTTAATTAACTGTCCTACTTCTTGATTAGTACCGTATGTCATTTCAACTACGTTGAATTCCTCTTGCTTGCTTTCCATCACCTTACATTTATATAAAACATTATAGGAAATGAATCTTCCACTTGATCCTAAACCTATTAGTAAGGAAAAATTCATACCCTTTAGCTTACCTATCATCTCAATCATGATAGGCTAATGTTTTGCTTGGAAATTGTTAACTACTGCATGAATTATGTGGGCCTTTCCCATATCTCCAACTGTACACCATCTCTCTCTCTGATTAGCCCCCCTGAGCATTTAGACAATCTATCTAGAAATGAAGCTCTCCACATGTCCAACACCCCGCCTTTGGGGTTTTCTTCTACACACTAGCCTGTGAAAATGTAGATCCACTACTGTACTAGGATTGTTTCCCCAATGGTATGCCACTGTTGTACTAGGTCAACCTTGGTCGATCGCCCATTGATCTTTTGGTTGTCGTGTTGACTTTCCATTGACCAGTCGTTTTTCTTCGACCAAACAACTATTCTAGTTGTCCAGTCGACCAGACTTCCACCATCTATCGACCTCTAAATCCAATCATCTTATACCAATCAATTATCGACTTTGCCAGTGAATTTACATGCAAAGAATATAACATTACCAACATTTTCCCACTTTCTGTCCTCTTTGCATAAACAAGAGATTCATGACTTCAATCCACTTAAGTAGGGATTATATGCCCATCGTTCCCTACACCAAGAAAAATTCTCAATACTCACCGACTTGGTCAATGAGTCTGCAACATTCTTTACTATGTCTATCTTATCCAGTAACACCTTCTAGTACTCTACCATCTCTCTCACAAAATGCTATTGTACATCAATGTGCTTATTCTTTGAATGATATGCTGGGTTCTTTGCTAGGAATATTTCACTTTGACTATCACAATCCAACCTAACATTATTATTACCAAGCCCAACATATGAACAAAATATTTGCAACCAAACAACCTCCTTACATACATGAGTAGCTTCCATGTATTCAGCCTCAATAGTCATTGGCACAACAACCAACTACCTTCTACGCATCCAACTGACTGCTTCAATAACTTGAACACATAGCTGTTGGTCAATCATCTACGGTAAATATTTCTATCCCAATTGGAATTTTAAAATCCATGTGCATTGATTTCCTTGTTGTCCTCAGGTTCTCCTCCATAATAAATTGCATAAATCATCATGCCACACAAATACCTAAATACTCTCTTGACTATGGTCCTCTTTCTTAGGTGTCAACATGTACATGCTCAATTCTCCCACTGCATGGAAAAACTATGGTCAAGTACATATCATAGCATACATTAGACTACCTATAGCATTAGCATGGGGCACAAGTGACATGTACTCTATTTCTTCTTGTGGACACTATTCAACAGATAGATTAACTCCCATAGGAATATGTGTCTTGACAAGTTTACACTTCTACATGTTGAAACGTTTCAAAACTATCTCAACATAGTTTCTCTGACTTAACCAAATCATTCTACCTACTTGATTGCTATTTAATTCCATTACAAGAATGAAATTTGTTGCTCCAAGATCCTTCATGTTGAACTTGGAGGAAATATGCAGTTTTACCTCCTTAATCAGATTCATGTTATTTTTTACCAACAACATGTCTTTGACATACAAAAATACATATACAAAGTGGTCACTGAATTTATTTTCATGCACATTGATCAGCTTGACTTCTCACAAATCCTAGGTGTTGGATATATAGATCAAACTTTTGATACTACATCCTAGGAAATTGTTTTAGATTGTAGAGAGACTTTTTGAGCTTGCAGACCAACTCCTTATTTTCCTTCCACTGTAAATTCTTGAAATGTTCCTATTCTTTCGCCTTTAAATTTTAGTCTAAATTTACCTCATCAGACTATCCTGGTCGGTGAATCATCTCCCAGTAGGACATCACCACCATCGAACTTCTAATACTCACATAACCATTCTCTGTGAGGTGTCATATATTGATATGACACACCGGAGTCGATCAACCAAGAGTTGTGATCTCATTGTGTACTTATGGAGGCCAAATACACATCACCTTTCTCATCTTAAAAATACTTACCACCAAGCAATTGACCTTCCTCAGTCCCTTTTCCTTTCTTGACTTCCATCAACTTACAATTTTCTTTATAATGCCTGACTTCACCGCATCACCAGCATGTTTTCATTGTTGGACTAGGATATCTGGTCTTAGATATACCCCTCGACTTCAATTTTTTGTAGGAGGTTTTTCCTTTCCCCTATCTATTGGTCAACATCTAACCATTAAGGCATGATGGGTCAAACTTTCCATGTTCTTTCATCTCATCCCTTCCAATAGTATAGATGTGACCACATCATCGCTCTTTAATGTGGTATTGTTGCTTCCAATAGCCACAACCAATCTATCCCAGGAATCTGGCAAAGAACACAATAAATTGATACATTTTTCCTCCTCGGTGATTTTAATATCCACGGACAACAAGTGATTGACCACAATGTTGAACTCATTCCAGTGCTCTGTTGATCTAGGAGGATATCCCAAGATGACCGAAAATTAATATCTTCAAATGCTAAATCGAAGCACTCCATTGAGTAGGGCTCGTTGAGAGCTTTCTGACGATGCTCATTTCATAAAAAACGGACTCTAGACATGGATGATATCACGTTCCAAACTTACAGAAAAAACATGTAAAAAGGAAAAAAGGGGTTGCCACGTGGAACCACCGAAAGGGTGACACATCACCTGTACAACACTGACATGGAACACTCCCAGAGTGCCACGTGGAAGGTTGCACATGATGTGGTAGATTGCAATCCAATTAGCAGTGTTGAGTTGGCAGTCTACGTGGCGGTGACATGGTCCAATCCTTATCTAACATGTGGCAGGGTCATTGTATAGTTGGAAGCCAAGTAGACCAACTAGAGGCTACCATGTGGTAGTCCATTTGGCCACCTTATGGGTCATGTTTATCAAAAAGAGTGGCGAGAAAGGGGATCAAACCATTGACCTCCTGCCTAGCCTAATGCCTTACCACTATATGCCTGCCATCATACCCATCGATGGCTCTTAACCACATATGTTGTTGGTTCTATTTAAAGTTAAACGACTGGTTGTTTTGAAAAAGGCGAAGCCCTCGGCCCCATGTGATATATATGTAACCAATGCACCATCGGCAGAAGGGACTAACACATGGCCCATAGGCTAATACAAAACAAAGTGCATAATGTGGATCCCGTGGGGTTTGACCCCAGGACCTCTGCACAATAATCCACGTGGCTTACCACTGTGCCAACACCTTCGAGCTTGGAAACATTTGGTGTGGATTCCCTTTTGAGGTGGAAGCAGGATTTGAACCCACAATGGGCGCGCCCGCGTGGCCCCTAAAACAACCACAACTACATTATAAAACCATGGTTTGGAGTGGGGACGAGCTACACAACATAGAGTGGGAGTGAATAGGAATGAATACCGAGATAGGTACATGCACAGATTCTGAGGTAGAATCTAAAGAAATTGGGTGAGGTCTTTGAATTCAACACGATGCATCTTAGAAATTCAAGGAGTATGTTAGTGAAGATTATGGTTTGAAAATGTTGTCGCATATATTGTTAAAGTTGTTAAAGGTTATATGTGTTAAGTTGGATTGTCCCAGAAAAGGATCTTTAGTGTTATTGAGGCACAAAGATATGAGTTGTTGGGTTATGTTGAAGTTAAGTTGTCACACAAAAGCACTTGCATATGACAGAATGCAGAAGAAAAAAAAAAAAGTAAACATGAGTTTGAAAAGAAGTAAACATGAGTTTGCACAGCTATATATATACATAAATGTAATTTGTATTTACATTCAAAATTTGTGTGATTACAAAATGGATAATTCTCCTGTTTCTGAAAACAAAGTTGGATCACAAAAGAGACTTCATTCCAAGGCCAAAAAGGCGAGTTCAATAAAACTACTCTGGTTGTATCAGACAAAATTGAGAATCATGAAGTAACTCAAAGTCGCAATTCAAGGTCCAACTCTATGTCTGGTTGCTATGAGAGACAGAGCTCTAAATCCATCGGAACCAACTCATTGCATGCAGAAGTTGGCTACAAGGGATAAAACTGTAGAGTTGAGGATGACGCTTGATCGGAAGAATGCTCAGCCCTAACTAAAGACAGTTCATCCATAATTTGTTGTTGTTTCCGCTCCAGGATGTCGACCTAGTTTCTTAGACTAGTCAATCGTTCAGCATGGACCTGCTTCACAAGCGACTGATCATACAGGTGATTGAATTCTGAATCCTCCATTCGGCCTTGCCAAATTCCCATGTCGACTCTTAAACGAGTGAACTCAAATTGCTACAGTTGGACACCAAGGTGCACATTGTCAAGAGAATCACTCATCTTCTTGTAGAAGGAAGCCATGACCAGAAAGGATGAGAAATCGGGAAGCAATGTGACGCAGAGCAAAATGGCAGAAGAACAAAAGGTTATGAACCAAGCATTTCACAAAGCTCTTATGGAATTGAATGGAATTTCTTCGTGCGTGTGGAATTAAGTTGAAGAGATGTGTAGTAAATTGCATTCAAGACCGCGCTATTCGAAGAAGGCGATGGAGTCACCAAAAGTAAATGCTGGAGTTAATGATTTTGGTAAGAAGTACAAAAAGTGGAAATCTAATTCATTACCGGATGATGTTGACTGAAAATATCAAGTACGGATGCGACACATCATAGTTCCCACACAAACTGATTTTCATATCCTTTTATTTTTGAACTGGCTGACAGGTGGAAAAACATGCCAAATCTTTGTTGTCGTGGAAAGGGATGTGACGTTAGTAAAGGAAATGAGGCTTGGCGATAGCATAGTAAATGTTACTTAAGGAACATTCAGATGTAGAAAAGAGATCAACAAGATGGTGTAAAACTAGAAGCAATTAGAACTCGAGACTGTGCAGTTGGCACAATAGGAAGATTGCATGAAGATCTGCACAAGGAGTGATGATGTATTATGACAGGAACAAAAGATCAAAATATAGAAGGAAGATAGCAACTGTACAGGGGGGTTGTATCTGCGATAGTTATGAAGACAAAGTACATATTGCAAGGTGCCAGCATATAAATTTCAGCAAGAGATTGAAGTATGAAGACGGGGGGAGTTATCCCAGTAAGTAGTTGAATGAAGGCCAATGCAAACAAAAGAAAGGAGAACCTATAATTGCATAGTAATGGCACCTCTTTGCCATTGATTTCAAAGGGGGAGAAATATCATGAATCATGCAGCAACATAGTGAGAAAGAGCATGGACATGACCATTGAAGAACATGAAGTTGATCATGAAGCATGCAAAGAATGAAGCTGAGCATGAAGCATGCAACAGTGCAATTAGAATGATCATAAATCATCTTATCTGTGTAGAAGTAACATAAAGCAGAAAAAAAAACATTAACAACATAATGCACAAATGACAAAGGATCAAACTAGAAAAGAACATAGGGGGAGTACTGCCACAAGCACATATGAAGCATACAAACTTCAGAAGATGATTATGCACAGCTTCATAAAGTGTTGACATCAATTCCAAAGGGGGAGTTTATTGAAATTTGGTTGTCATTGATTTCAACTGATGTCAAAGAGGTTTCAGTATTCACGTGTCAGTTTGAAGAAGTACATGAAAGATACTTTGAAGAAGTATATGGAAGCCACTTGAAGAAGTATATGCGCAAGCAAGATGAAGAAAGACATGGATACCAGTCTAAAGAAGTATATCCAGAGGAACATCAAGAATATCCAATTTGAAGAAGTACATAAGGAATGCATTCATTACACATGGTACATGAGCAAGACTCAAGTCCATCCAATCATAGTTCCTTAAGGTAAAATCTAAAGGATTGGTTGGAAAAATGTTCAAAAGTGCGCCAGCAAGCCAAAGAGTTGATTGGAATGTGCAAGTAAGTCAAAGAGTTGATCAAATAAAGTTCAGGAGTGCACAAGCAACATGAAACAAAGGAGTGTTCGTTCAGTTGAGCAAGTCCCTGAAAGCGCGCAAGGCTCACCAATCGGAAGAATCTTTCAATTGTTGAAGTTTGCACAAGCACCAAGAAGGGTGTAGAGGTTGAAGATATCATATGTACAAATTCCATAGGCAATGGTACATCAAGGGTGCAAGACCACAAAACGAAGGTAAAAAACCCACTAAGGCTAGGACCATCTATGTGTAGAGACCCATAAGAGATGACACCTCAGTGGCACATAAGATGACAAGTGGCCGAAGCATGAAGTAAGCAAAACCGTGAAGCAAGAAAGCAAGGATACCACAACTAACTTGTGGACATCACCATCCGCGCAGAACAAGTATAAATAAGAAGAAGTGATGGAGAATGATTTAAGCTTGAAGGATGAAGATCTTGTAAGTGGAAAGATGGAATATATAGATTTATAGTTTTATAGGCATCCAGGGCTTGTGGAATCAAAACAACATGATCTAGCAGAGAGCCGAGTGCGCACAAACAAAGGAATGGAATAGTTGATGGTGCGCAGAATGATGTTGTATATCTGTGACAATTGTGCGAAGACAGAAAGGCATAATAACAAAAGATACGCAAGTGAGTGAGGACTGAATGACAGTATCACATACAACATGCACATAGTCACAGATGTTCTAAGACAATAGCACGGAGACAAATATGAAGTATTTTTGTAATTCACAAGGTGAAGAAGTTTTTCTGACGCACTAAGATTGAGTTGAAGTGTGCGAAGAAAGGAAGTCCATCAGATGTGCAAAGACAAAGTTACAGCACAATGAGGGATGCACATCATGATGAGGATGATCTAAGACAAGTGCATTAAACCGAAAGGATGAATCATATGATGCACAGAAGGTTGCAAATTGTCTAAAGTATGTTGCACCTAAATAGAATGGACGTATCTTTGAAGGTGCACAGTTCCATCTGATACTGGTGCGCAAAGTCAGAACAATAGGTTATCAATTGATGCGCAGTATCAGTTGAGATTGTAGATTGTAGATACGTAGTAGTCGCTTGATATTGAAAATCAATTAAAAAAACAACAATTTTTCTGATCAATTCACAAATCTATGCTGTAAATTATAGATCTACACTTGCACCTTTGCTAGCACCTTCAATTTTTTATTTGAAATCCACAACAAAGAAGCAAATCTACAATCAATCCTTACATATCCACACTTGATCTCAACAAATCTAAGCATTTGAAATATACTTAATTTCAATATATTTGTATATCTACAATAAATCCATTAAGATCCATCCATTTCAACACCTTCAAGCCAAAAATGTTTGTTTTTATCTACACCCATGCTTCTCATAATTAATAACAACTCACAACCATGGATCTCGGCATCATACCATTGTCACTAAAGAGTATAGGTCTATCCATATTTTATATCGAATGAAGAGTTTGACAAACTCTATGCAAAAAAAATACCAATAGAATCTAAAACACAAAATATAATAATGGCACACACAGATAGTATATAGAGTTTTACCATGTCAACCCTTAACCAAGAAAACTAGCCTAATTGAGAGTCACTCCTCCCAATCTCATTGTATTATCTTCACCATTTACAATACGATATTCATTGCATCCAAAATTCCAATCCATTAACTTGGATTAGATTACAACCCTAATTATTCAATTGGAATCAGTTTACAATGGGCCAAAACCATTGGTGAAAATAATACATAATGGATCATAATATTTTTCCTTGGGGTCTTCGTCCTAAACCCCTAAACAGGGGGCATTAGCCCCCCATTACCCTTCATTCATAGGGGGAATCCCTTTGGAATCCCTTCATTTAGGGGCTAACACCTAAACCTTGACTGAGATGTGACTAAGTCTACCTACAAAGAATACAACACATATCCAACAATTACTAACTAATATAGGAAATTTGTGCAGAAATATAGTAGAATTATAGTTCCATTAACATCCTTGATAAAAGTAAATGAATTTGTATAGAATGATGTTTCAAATCATGATTTCATTCCTTAATATTTATATGTCAACTACTCTAGTTTGAGTGGCCAGCAACTTTACTAGTACTTTCATCTTGGGATGTGTGATGTGATGCCTCTAACAAAGCTATTGGGGTGGTGTTGATGCAAGGGGGTAACCATTGGCATTCACTAATAATTGTTTTTGAATTGTGTGATGTTGGGAAAGTCTACATATGAAAAATAAATGATTTCCATCCTTTACATAATTGATACATGGTTCCCTTAACTGGATGGGAATTGTTTTTAGATCAAGACAAACCATCATATTTTGAAGTATTTTTTGGAACATGTGTCTTCACCATACCAACAAAAGAGCATTACAAAGATGTTAGGATATGCTTATGAGATCATATACAAGAAGGGAAAGGAGAACATGGTGGTTAATTCCTTGAATCAAAAGTATGAGGAGGAAGGATCCCTATTTGTTTTATCCTATTGATGCTAGAATGGATAATAGAGGCGCAACAAGAATTGATGGATAATACCGACATAGTTCATCTGTTCCCATGGTTATAGGAGGATGAAAACCTACTAGTTATACTTGGTAGAATGACATGTTATAATATAAAGGGAATATATTTTTGGTTCAAAAGTTTTCTTTAGAATCATGGGTGTTAGAGGAATCACATTCTTCTCCCATAGTGGATCACTCTAGTTTTCAATAAACTTATGAGTAAGTTAAGCATTCAATGTTTTGGTTTGACATGAATAATGGAATCCATATATTCATAATTAAATGTGTCATGTGTCAAGGAATAAGGGAAAAATAGTGAATCCCAGGGGCTTTGCAACCCCTACTGATCCCTAGAATAATTTGGGTCAGTGTTTCATTTTGTGCCCTACAACACTTTTAAATTGTCCATAATTGCATAAGTCTTCATGGATCATATTTTTAAACTTCATGGCATACTTAATTTGATTGTTATGGATCGAGATCCTACCTTCAAAAACAAATTTTGGCATAAATTCTTTAAATTACATGGCATCCAATTGAAAAGAAGGATGGCCAGTCACCCCCAAACATACATGTAGTCAGAGGTAGTTAATAAGTACTTGGAAACTTTTTTGACAATTTTTACATCGGACCAGTAGAGAAAATGGGTCCAATGGCTATCCCTTACAAAATGGTGGTACAATACCACCTATCTTGATACCACAAAAATATCACCCTTTCAGGTTGTCTATAAGAAAAAACACCTGTCTATATCCTAATAGTCAATAGGCACATCCAAGGCTCATGAAGTTGACACCACTCTTTAAAATAAGAGCCGACATTCTTTGTATGCTTAAATACAATTTGTTCTTTGTCTCAAAATATAATGAAGCAATAAGAATATCAACATCGATCAAAGCCTTGACTTGAAGAAAGGGAATATGTTTTTTGTGCCTCTAACCTTATAAGAAAACATCTCTCAAAGGGAAGATCCCCCATAAACTAGCACCCAAGTTCTATGAGCCCTATCAAATCCTTTAAGGAACTGGATAGGTTGCCTACAAATTATCTCTCCCAACCCACTCCAAGTTCCACTCAATATTTCATTTGTCTTGTTTAATGAAAGTGGTTGGGCCAAATTACTGAGTTCAGAACATCCTCCCTAAACTCGATGAAGAGGGTTCCATTTGGTTATGACTTGAGATTGTACTAGGCAAAGGAGAGCGTCAAGTGCACTAACACATTATCTAGGAAGGATCAGTACAATGGAAGGATACAACCCCTAAAGATACCACTTGGGAACTAGATGTGAATTTACAATAGTTCCCTCATCTCCAACTTGGAGGACAATTTTTCTTTGGAATAAGGAAGGCATGTTAGAATCCTACCTTAACCCCTCTAGTTATAGTTACTCAAGAGTTAGTTAATTAATGTATGGTGGCTATCCTCTTTGAATAAGGCCTACTAGGTAGTTGGCGTGTAGTTAATTTATGTAAAGGGCCATCCTTATTGAATAAGGCCAACTATGTAGTTGGTACTCATTACTAAATGTGTCCTAGTCATTAAATGTTGAGATCGTTATTGGCTAGGGTTTGGGTATATATAAACTATTTTATAGAGATAGACAAGCTATATAATTATTTTTTCCAAGGATTATGATTGTATTGGAGAAGTGCCCATTTGAAGGTTTCCCCATCAAGAGGCACATGAACATCACTCCCCTTTTAGAATATCAATAAGAAGTTATATTTCTTCACGTACAATATTCTTGTTTTGTCTCTTTTATTTCCTTTAATTTAGATTTCTTCATAATTACTCTTAATTCTTTATTTTTACTATATAAATACATTATATTCAACATGCTCCTTCCTAAACTAACACATAATTTCTCTATGTACCAAAAATAAATACATATTGATTTGGCACATACTCAATCTACCTTGCACTAATCCATCCGCACTTTCCTTCGTCGTCTTCTAACATATACTATCCACGATCTCCTCAAAATTTTCATAATTACTCGTACATCAAGTTCACTAATCATTTCATGAAAACCTTCAATTACTTTAAAGATCAAATTGATGTATACAAATGTTTCTTACATTGCTTTACAACCCTAATTCCACTCAACAAAAGTAATATGCCATGGGTACTTTCTAATTTATAAGCATTCATGTGTTTGGGATGGGATTGATACTTCTTGCTTTAATGAAAGGGAATACATTTTTCTTTTTAAAAATCAAAAGTTGGTTTGTTTTGTTTTTTTTAACATTTTTTATTCATTTATTGAAGGAATATAAATTAAATTACCAATTTCAAAATACTTCTAATATCATAAGTTTGGTTTAAAATGGTCTTTTTAAATGATATTTTATTTTGTATTTGATTATTAATGATGTAATATAATATTAGTAAATTGGGTGTAGTTTGAGTTGGGGTGGTTGGTGTGGGGATCCTATTGGATTTAGAAGGAAATACAATATTTACTTACAAATGGGGTATGTGTCAGGTAACTAATAATCAGGCTGAGAGGTATGTCATGTTCATAGGGTTGGATTTCATTATTTCTCTCAAGATCCAAAAGGTATTAATCCTAGGAGACTCCTTGTTAATGAGCAATCAAGCAAGGAAATGGATTTTTAAGGAAGAAAGTCATTGGAAGACTCCAAAAGAGAATCGTCGAAAACCTTAACTAGATTAGGGAGACTAACCTTATGCACATCAAAAGGAAAAACAATACAATAGTTGATAAGCTGGAAAATAATGCAGTTTCATTGGACAAAGGAGTTTGTGCTAAAAATGGGGGTTACCCTCATTATTGGTGGCTCCCCTAAGTTTTTGAATATTATTAAATTCATGAACTTTACATATTTGGTATTGATTAAGGGTCGCCTCAGCATATGCACCATATGGCATGAGTTGAATGCCTTGGGTACGAGCCCCTGCTTGAAATTAATTCAAAGCAAGGGATCTTTATTCGCTTATGGGTCTTCCTTCCTTGCAATCTCAAGGTTATCTTCCATTTGTTGGAGTTGCATTTAATTTCGATTGTTGCTTATGAGATATCTCTTCCAAGAGATAGCTGTAGTGCAGGTTTTCGTGGTCTCATCACTAATGGGGTTTCTATGTTTTATAGATGGTCAACCGACCACCACTCACAGGAATTTTGGCAATCATTGGGAGGGAATATGTCTTCTCCAGGGATCATTTATTGTTCTAAATTTGTACAAGTTTTAAGTGAAGTCGGAAAGGTTGGTTGGTTATCTTCTTATTGGCACATCGTCAATTGGTTTCTTGCGCTTTTGAATTGGGGGATGGCTCTAGACTTGGGGATCTAGAAGCCATCTGTTGAGAAGACCATGTCACATCTCTCAAGTTGGGATCAAGTTTAGGCAAAGTGCAGAGCGACATTAGATAGATCAAGATCATGTCGATGAGGTTAAATTTGTAAGTGGAGGTTGCTAAAGGAGCAATTGACCAAATTGCATCTCACATTGCTCATCGGGATGCAAGTTTTGAATATTTGGAGAGAAAAGTTAGGGAGTACAGGGCTAGAGAGAAAAGATGATCAATTATTCTGAAGTTCACCGTGATATGCTATTGGCTATCACTCAACAGAGAAACAAACCGTCAGTAGGAACCAAGATGATAAAGTAGGATTTTTTCAAGTAGACAATAATGGCAAAGGTGGGAATTCTAAGGTCTCATGGTTTGTTAAATGAAGAATGGGTATCTTCCATTAATTTTCTGTTATATGTACTTTTTTGCACAGTCTTGTTAGGGCAGTTTATTTTGTATATATAATTTTAAGTTTTATGTCAAGAATGGCATACCTCTTATAGTTTTCCTAACTGAGGGGAAATTTTGTGACACAACTCTTCTAGGACTAGGGTAATTTAATAATGGGACATTGTGTAAATCCTCAACTATTTTCCTCAATCATTTAATATAAATCTCTTACTCATTTTGGTTTAAAAAAATAAAAATTGGGTGTAGCTTGAGTATTGTGTTTAGAGTACCACTATTTAAAAATTAGTTATCTAACATTTATAATTTCAAGGAATCTTACCTAAAAATGTATTTAAAGATCTCAAAAATTAATCAAACCATTCATAAGAAAATAATTCAATAATAAATTGTCTCTACTTTGCACATCAAAAAATCTTTGCCTCATAAAAACAAATGCATAAAAATTTAATCATTTTTCTTTTATTTAAATTTTGTACATCCAAAACTCTTTACTATATGCTTTTGTCCCACTTTTCTCTCTCTATACTTTTGCATATGGCATTAGGTATTCCAATGGAACAATAAAATACACAAAACTCTTTACCATATGCTTTTATCCCACTTTTCTCTCTCTATACTTTTGCATATGGCATTGCGTATTCCAATGGAACGATAAAATACACATTTGAAATTAAAAAAACCCCTTTCAACTTCTCCTTAAGGCAGAAAATGACATGTATATATATATGAAATTGAAATTATTTGTCCTTTTTTTGTCTTTTCCTCATAATGTGGATTCTTTCTTTTTTTTATCAAGAGAATCAATAGACCATAGTGGCTTTCGCTAAGGAGACCGAGGTTTGAGACACAAGAGATTGCCACTATCAACTTGAACCTGATGCAACCACCCACAAGCACGCACTGATGGGCTAATTGATCTTAAGTGGGGCCCAATATTGGTTGGTTGAACACCTTTCGGTGCAGGACATTGAATATTCGGTCCTAGTCCTATGGGCTCTCGTGATGTGGATTCTTATGAGGAGAACACTAGAAAATTATGAGTATTTAGTTTTTTAACTTGTAAAACTCTCATGATGTCAATTTTACTACATGGTTTCCTTTTCACAACTACACATAAAAAAACATTCAAATTAAACATAAACTTTCTACATTTTCATCCAAAATATATTTTATTTATTTAAATTAATATTTTTTAATAAAAAATAAACTTTACATAACTTAAATAACAAAACTATTTATTATTTGTTAAAAAAAATCACAAAAAACTTACAATCTTAATCAAACGAATTGCCTTAATTTAAATTAACAATAAAATATGATAAACTAAGATAATTATTTATGTTAGCATGAAATTATGTTCGAAAAACGCATTGATCACTGGTCTTTTAGGCTCCTTTCAGTTGGGGGAAGGCTTATCTTGGTAAAAACTGTATTATCTGCAATTCCTGTATACTGGTTCTCTTTGCTTCAAATTCTGGCCTTTATTATTAATGCTATCGGAAAATTGTTCTTTAATTTTCTGTGGTCTGGCTGCTCTAATTGGCCGAAGATGGTTATGGTTAGATGGGAGGTCCTCTCTCAACCTGAAAAATTTGGTGGATGGGGATTGAAAGATTTAAGGATTTTCAATATGTCTTTACGACTTAAAATTTTCTGGCGCGGTCTTTTTGGGGAAACACTGTGGTCTAAAGTTTTACAGGTAAAGTATATTAGAGTTGATATCTACAGGTGGATGAGAAACCTGTTAAAATGCAGAGGGAAGATGTCTCCAATTTGGAGAGTTTTTTTTAAATATATGAATGGATCGCTAGAGATGTATGTTGGTAGGTTGGTTCTGGAGATAAAGTTGAATTAGGGATAGATCCTATCCCTGGTTTAGATGAATGTTATATACTATTTGAAAGACTGGGTTCCTTACTTATTTTCAATGGTTTCTCCACTTTGGATAGAATCCAGAAAAGAGATATCTATTTTAATGGTGGAAGCAGATGGTTATGTGCCTCAGACATTGGTCTGAGCGGCAGTATTGCACAAGAGTGGGATTTTTTTATTAGAAATTTGAATGCTGCGGGAGTTTCAATATCTGATGAAAAAGATAAAATAGTATGGAGAGGGAATCCAAAAGATGCATCCGTTTCGGCAAAGACAGCGTATGACAGAATGATTCAAGATTTTTGTATTTTCCCCCAAAACTAGTGGTATAAGCAAATCTGGAAGCTTCCAATTCCTTTAAAAATCCAGTGTTTCTTATGGCATGTTCTGAATGGCAGTCTGAAGACTTGGGACACTTTGATAAGACGAGGGTGGAATGGCCCTAATCGGTGTTGTTTGTGCAAGCAGAGTTATGAGTCTATAAACCATCTCTTCGTGAATTGTAGCTTCATGCAAGAAGTTTGGAATTTATGTTGCCTGGATTTAAAGCTTGATTTATCCTGGAATGGTGAAAATTTTGGTCTTTGCCTCCTTAATTGGTTTCGGTAGGGGAAATATCCTTCTTTTTTGCCCATATTTGTCTCTTGGGTTTTATGGTACACTCAGAATTGCTTTATGTTCCAAGACAAAACTCATGCTGCCAGTAATTGTGTAGTGACTGTACTAAAGTTGCTTCAATTATATCCGGTTGATGAAAGTCTGAGGCGGGATGAAGGGTTTCACATTTCTCCTTTGGGGTATCGCAGCCAATTTTATTTTTTGATGGAGCTACTCATAATGGTATTTGTGCGGCGGGTGGGGTCATCTACTTAAATGAGGAGCATTTTTATACCTTGCATCTTAATGGTGGATCTGGGACAAATATGAAAGCCGAATTGTTGGCTTTATGGTGTGTTCTAAAAGTGGTGAATATATTTGGTTTAGAGAATCTAAAGGTATTTGGAGATTCGCATGTGACCATAAAATGGGAAGCTAATGAGTTTAAACTTAATGTTACAGTGCTCCAGAATTGGTGTCAACGTACCAGACATGATATCTCCAGGCAGGAATTCATTTCATTTGAACATATTTACAGAGAGCTTAACTCCTTTGCTGATAAACTGTCTAAACAGGCTTTTGAGGGTGATGTTGGTTTTTTATGCTGGGAAGAATGGTTGGAATCATGCCTTCAGGATGAAGGTGACTACTTTTTTTTTAGCAATGGTGTTTAGGTTCATGCTTTGGATAGAAGTTGAATTCTCTTTTTGTTGTTGGTTTTTTGATCCATTGTTATGTTATAGATTTAGCGGTTAAGCATGCTAGTGTTGGCACTATGATTCAATTATCATTGATGGTTGGAAAGTAGACAAGGCAGGTGACTCAGACCATACAAACTTCAGTTTACTAAAGCTGCGACTGATTTTGAAATACAAGAAAAGAATGTTGTTAGACAAGCTGTGACTCAGATGGCTACAACTCAAACAGCTGTGACTTAGACAAGCTATGACTCAAACGGCTCAGACTCAAACGGCCGTGACTCAGACGACTGAGACTCAAACGGCCGTGACTCAGAAGGCTGCGACTCAGACGGTCGTGACTCAGACGGCTACAACTCAAACAGCTGCGACTCAGACAAGATGTGACTCAGATGGTTGAGACTTAGACGGCCGTGACTCAGACGGTTGTGACTCAGACGGCCGTGACTTAGATGGATGAGACTCAGAAGGCCATGAATCAGACAGCCGCAACTCAGACGGCTGAGACTTAGATGGTCGTGACTCAGACAACCGCGACTCAGACAAGCTGCAACTCTCAAACATTTTATTTATTTATTAATTTATAGTGTGTAAATTCTGGAAGTCAAAGAGACAGTTCTATTTTCGAATTGGGAGTTAAAGAGACATTTTCAGTTTTAGAATTGGAATATCTTGAAGTTAAAGAGACTGAGGCATATAACTTCAGCATCTATAAAAACCAATTGAGGAGAACAAAATTGGAAGGAGAATGGATAGGATGAAGAGGAGTGGTTGCTGGCTGAAGAGGATAAAGCTATGATTGGAAGTTAACAATTCAGAAGAAAAATGTGTGGCTCAATTTAATGAAGAATAGAATGCCCAGAAATCCAAGTTGTAGCAGCACAGAACAAAAATGAAAAGGGTATGTACTGATATATCTGAACCAGTGTGATATAATTGACTGAAATTTTTCTTACATAGGGTGGTAGCGAGGAGCAAGGGAAGACTGTAAAGTCTTCTTTTCAACTTGGTGCTTGTACATTTGGGAGTTGTAGCTTCCATTCAGTTGGTGCTGAAGAAACAGAGGTAGCAGCCTCATCTATGTTGTAGTTCAAATAAAATAGAATGTAAAGAGAAGTTGGAGCTTGCCTTTCATCCTAAGAAGAAGAAGTTTTTCCCTTTATTGATTTCCTCAGGAAAATCAGTGCCTCTGCATATTTATGTGATTGAACATTGTTTATATGCCTTATATTTAATTCTGTTATAGCAATCTACCTGTTATAAAGGAATGTGCATAGAACATCTCATATCATATTGATTGTCACACTTCATCAAAGTTAAAAGGTAAAAAGAATGTAAAATTGTTTAAGCACAGTAATAACTGATTCACCCCCCCCCCCCTCTCAGTTATTTGGATACTTTCAACAATTGGTATCAGAGTAGTGTTCCGTTAGTCTAAGGTAGATCCGAAAGCTTAAACATGACAAGCCAAGAAGGCTCAACCAATAAAGCTCCTATGTTTGATGGAACAAATTTTTCCTTTTGGAAAGTTAGAATGAGAACATATTTAATGTCCCTAGGTGCTGATGCTTGGGAAGTTGTAGAAACTGGATATACAAAACCTGTGGTTCTTGCTTCCAAAGATGACAAGATGGAATTCAGTTTTAATGCTAAGGGAATGAATGCAATATTAAGTGGTCTTGCTTAATCTGAGTTTGTGAAAGTGATGCATCTTGAATCTACTAAAGATATGTGGGATAAAGTTATTAATAGCTATGAAGGGAATGAGAAAGTAAAAGATGCCAAACTGCAAACATATAGGCTGAAATTTGAACAACTAAAGATGAATGAGGATGAGACTACTAGTAAATATTTCCTAAGGCTTGAAGAGCTTGTGAATACTATGAAGGGCCTTCGTGAAACAATTGAAGAAGCATCCTTAGTTCAAAAAAATTTAAGATCTTTGCCTGATAAATTTAACCCCAAAGTTTCAGCAAGAGAAGAGTTAAATGATCTTAAAAATCTGGGTATTGATCAACTCCTAGGAACTCTAACTGCCTATGAAATGAGGATCAACAAAGATAAAAATACCACTAGAGAAGCCTCTTTCAAAGTAGACAAGAATACTAATTTTGAAATGGATGAGATTGAAGCAAAATTTGTAAGAAGACTGAAAACTGGATCAGGAAAATATAAAGGCAAGTTTCCCTTTAAATGTTTCAATTGTGGTAAGGTGGGACACTTTGCATCTAAATGTCCTTATAAGAAAAGAGATCAAAATCCTATTGATAAAGAGAAACACACATATAAGAGATATAATAAAGATCACAATTACATGAAGAAAGGCTTCTGTGCAAATGATGTTGACTCATCAGAAGCTACAGATAGTGAATCTTCCTGTGAAAATAAGGAGAATGAGTTTATGCTTATGGCCATAGAAGATCAAGTGATATTGATTTTACAGAGAATGACATGAATGATGAAGATGCTGTAGTTGATATGGAAGGTGAGTTAATTAGTGCATTGGAAGAAATTGATAGACTCAGACAAAAGAAGAGGAAACAAAAACAGTTACTGATACAATATGAAAAGAATGACAAAGAACCTAGTACAGATTGTATTTTGGTAAAAATAGAACTAGAAGAGGCAAAGAAAATAGAAGACATTCTTAAACAATAGTTGGCTGAAAGTAGAGCAAGATGTGAAAAGTTAGAAGAAGAAGTGGTGACTGTTAAAAAAGAATTAGAGAAATTCCAAACTTTGCATCATCAGAATTTTTCAAGCATTAAAGCCTCAGAAGAGTTGAATAATATCTTAAGTAAGCAAATATCTTTGTTGATTAAATCTGGTCTAGGCTATGAACAAGGTTCAAGCATCAGTCACTCAAAGAACAAAGAAATAACTAAGGTGATCGACTTTCAAAGCAACAAGCAATCAGAATTCACAAAGTTTGCAACCTCCATCAAAGCTGAAGCAAATAAAACCAACAGTAATGACAATCTAATGAATGATAAAAGGGATAGAGCTATAGGAACAAAAAACAATATTCTGCAGTCAAGAAAGCATGAAGAAGAAGATGTCCAACACAGAATGATAAGGCAATCAATTTCAAGAGGACAGCCAAGATTCAGGTATCAAAATTTCTTTAATGGTTACTGTTATTGTTGTTCTAACTTTGGTCACAAAGCTGCAACCTGTGTTTTCAATCTTAGAAACACTCAACAAAGAATATTTAGCAATAATCAAATGTTGAAGTTTGGAATGAAACAATCAATGAATAGGGTAAAAACGTGAAGGTGGGTAACACTTCCGTGAGAAACAAGTGCAAAAAAGTCTTAACGGAGGTTATTCGGCCGATTACTATTTGTTATTCGGTCGAATAACAAATGTTATTCGACCGAATAATTGTCATTATTCGGCCGAATACCTAGTAACAGTTCTCCGTTTAGGTTAACGGGGACCCTTGAAGTGTGTGCAAAGCACTGCCGACCGGGAAAAATTTTCGGGTGTTAGTTTATTCGGCCGAATAATTGTTCGGCCGAATAATTATTCGGCCGAACAATTAGTCGGCTGAATAATTGTTTGGCCGAACAATTATTCGGTCGAATAATTGTTCGGCCAAACACGTTTCCTACATAAAATCCTGGCCTCGTCCGCAGTTTGGCGTTATTCGCCGGTAATTTCCTGGACCCCGCATGCGGGCCCGCTGTCGATCAGTGTTGTGATTGTCGACGTTCGCCACCCTGCATGGTTTCCTTGTTGACCCTCGCCCGCTTTGTCACTACTACTCTCCCGCTCTCTCGCTACCCTTCGCTCGATCTCCTGCCACTCCTAGCCTGCTCTCTCGCACTACTCGCCACAGCACTTGGATGCTCTGTTCGTCGACGAGGCTACTATCTACGAGCTCGAAATTGGTGTCTGCCATAGGACGGTTGCTCCCTAACGGATCCGCGTGGAGTTAATGGCTGCGAGGTGAGGTTAGAATTAGTTTCATTATTTCGTTTATATGTTCATTTTTTGTTTTCCAATTTGATTTTTGATGTATGCATACGTATTCGTATTTTAATGTGTTCTCGAAATGTGGTAGTGTGTGCAGGTTAGTTCATTTGTTGAGTTGGTGGTTGTCATCGGTACTTCATTGGTGTTTTGGTTTTCGGCGCAGAGTTGATAGTTTGTCATTTTCAGGTATGTTTTGACGATGAGTTGTGTCGTTTTGATTTCGTTTTCGTATTTTTATAGTTTTTTGTTTCTAACACAATTTGTTGTTGTATGTAGGAAATATTTTTTGTTCGGCGAGTTTGTGGTCATATCCGGTGCGGCGTTGTAGTTCGACAAGCTATTGACTACGAGTTTGGTTTACAGGTATGTCTCTTTTCCCAATCTTTTGGATTGTCAAAAAATATAGTTGTCATTTGAAGAAAATTAAAAAAAATATTTGCATTCAGGTTTAAAATTAGACTGGTTTTTTTTTTTACATTTAATTTTATGTTCATTTTGTTGAACAGAGTTTAAGAACTCTGTTCATGAATAGAGATCTTAAACTCTGTTCATGAACAGAGTTCTTATACTTTGTTCATGAACAGAGCTTAAAAACTCTGTTCATGAACAGAGCTTAAAAACTATGTTCATGAAAAGATAAAAAATATATTTTTTGAATGTTACATCTATAGGTTTAATATACGAATACCAATATTTAAATGGCACCTGTTCCTATTGGACAGTCTTGTTCTGGTCAATTTTCTACCTTCTCTTAACTTGTTTTTGTGTAATAAACGTTGAATTTTGCACCTATCTAATTTTTTATACTAAATTTATATAATAAGATATAAAGAGGATGAAAAATTTTACCCTTTGAACAGAGTTCTTGAACTCTGTTCATCAACAGAGTCTTTAAACTCTTTCATCAGTAGAGTTGAAAGACTCTGTTCATGAGCAGAGTTGAAAGACTTTGTTCATGAACAGAGTTTAAAGATTCCGTTCATATAAAGATTCATAGTGTTGTGAGTCCTTCATTATTTTTTTTCTTATAAATAATAAGTAATGTTTGTTTATTGAGATATATAATGGAATCATATGTGATGGATGAAAAATTTGTAAGGTTACTATACTACTACAATTAACTGCATTATATTTTATATCTGAATATGAAATGATTATTAATTTTATCTTTATGTTGCAATAGTAGTGATGGTAGGAATTTCAGTTAATTAATTATGCTAGAGTTAGGAGAGGGACTTACAAAAAAAAAATCACTTATACTACTTTAGACACCCCTACATTTGGTATGTAGTTCTTTATAAGATATGTCTTTAAGTCTGTAGAATTAACATGTACAACTTCAATATGTTATGAGTTGACATTTGTGTAAAAAAAAAATTCTTATAAATAAAGTACGATTCTTATAATAAGTGGATATATATATATATATATATATATATATATTTCGTGAGATGTTTGTTTATTGAGATATATAATGGAATCATATTTGATGGATGAAAAATTTGTAAGGTTACTATACTACTACAATTAACTGCATTATAACTTATATCTGATTATGAAATGATTATTAAATATATCTTTATGTTGCAATAGTAGTAATGGTAGGAATTTTAGTTAATTAATTATGCTAGAGTAAGGAGAGGGACTTACAAAAAAAAATCACTTATACTACTTTAGACACCCCTACATTTGGTATGTAGTTCTTTATCAGATATGTCTTTAAGTTTGTAGAATTAACATGTAGAACTTCAATATGTTATGAGTTGACATTTGTGTAAATTTAGAAATCATATCAAATGGAAAGAGTGGAGTCTTCGAAGCGAAAGCATAGGAGGTCATCACATTCATCGGGAATTGGTGTCCCAATTGGTAGTCAAAGGTTGTCGAATTCACTTCGGGGTTCGAGTTTATTGTATGGGTCACAATCATCTGATCACCAACAAGTTGATAGGGGTAAAATGATTCCCCTTTATCTTTTGTGGGAGAGCATCGATCTCAACCTTCTATCGGTATGAACATTAATGTTTCAATACATGTATAATCTGTATTTTTGTTTGTTTTGAATTTTTGGACAAGGTTAACACTTGACTTATGCTATATTTGAAGCAGAGCGAGGTTCAGAAAATGTGCGTAATTCGACAGAGCGGGAGGAAGATCAAGATAGGATTGTAGATGATGGAATAGGTGCGGGTGCAGAGCAGGGTCGCGAAGATACTCCTAGAGCTAGGATGATATATGTTCCACTAGCTGAGTGATACGAACCGTTACACCAAAACCCTGAGGTGTTAGTGAAGGCCGCCCACTAGGATCTTAACATCCCACCACGCTCCACAGTCCAGACTCTGGGCTGGATGTGCGCCCGTACGGTGGTGTCCCCTTTGCGCCGTACGAGCCCCGGGTGAACACTGCAATGCCGGCGTTGCCACCCGCTCTATGACTTGAACCTTGGTGGAGGCTCTGATACCAAATGATACGAAACGTTACACCAAAACCCCGAGGTGTTAGTGAAGGCCGCCCACTAAGATCTTAACACTGAGGGTTGTACACTCATATCAACTTATCCGTCTGATTTACCTGATGAGCTTCCATGGGAAGGTGTTTTGCAACAAACTATCCTTGACAGTTGTAGATCCCACTATGACAAGTTGAATAATGATCTTTGTTCTTTGGATCTCCCTCCAGATAGAATACAAAGTCTAGAGATTGTTTTGGGGTCATTGCAAAAATTCATTGATGCATATGAGGAACTCGGACCAACTACGAATGGTTTTGTTCATTTGACGCAGAGGCGAAGGGACCAAGTTATGGGTCCAGACAAGTGGGAGGTTGTGAAGGAGAGAGTGACCAAAGAACAGGCCAATTCAATGTTTAATTTCAAAGAAGGCCTTAAGCGAAAAATGTTGAAAGTGCAATATTTCAAGCATCCTTAAATTGCATATCTAATATATGATCGGTTCCTTGTAGCTTATGGTCGATTGCCATGGAACGATGAGGTTCCTAATTATTTTGCTAGATTTTTCTATGCGGAGTTTGTTTTTAGGTATGAAGCCAAACTATACTGATATTCCTTCTGACTTTTGTGGAGTTGGAAAGGGTAGAATATATAATCGAAAAGGTGCTCTTAGAGACCCTACGACTCTTCGACCTCCACCTGAGATACCTTGTCCACCCAGGGTTGTGGCTTTAAGATCGAAGATGGAGCCCACATCCCAACTTGGGACAACTGCAAGGGATTCTGTAGGTGATGGTTTAGCGTCAGCTCTTGTTGGAGTAGAAGTGGGATTGGGTCGAGAGAGGGCTCGTGCTACTATTCATCAAAAGTTTGTTTACAAGATGAATGATGAGGTAGATGGATTGAGCATCGACGATCTCGGGGCTTATGCCAAGTCTTGTCGCGATATAGCTTCAGATGTGTTATCCAATGACACATTGAGTATGGGAGAGGTTTGTTGATTATGCTATGACAATCTATTTGATCTTTTATTATTCATTTTGAATTGAATTTTTTGTTACATAGTAATAAGTATATTAAGCAAATGTATTTTGTTTACAGTTTTCTAGAATGCTGAATGCACATAATTTTTGAGTCTCCACTAGTCAAAATGAAGAGTGTCTTAGTCAAAATGAAGAGTGTCTTGGAGAAGCATATTTATTATAATATTTATGCTTGAAATTGATATTTTATCTTTTTTTTTTTTAATTTTAATAAATATCAATGTATCTTATTGTTAATTTGACTTATCCATGCAGGTTTCTTTAGAATCGAACTTTTTAGATGATTTACCATCTCTTGTGAGCTAATGATTTTAATTTTCTTGTTTTGGTTTTAAGTTAATTGCTTAATTTTTTATTTTTTTCTACTATGTTTTATTCATTAACAAAATTTAAATTTTAGGGGAGAGACCATATAGAAATTGGGGGTGAATATGTATGTTCTTTGATGAATGCGGATATTGGCACCGAGATAATTTTGTTTAACTTGAATTGATCTCTGATATAAGTTTAATATTTAATATTTTTTGGATTTATTTTAAAATTGTTTCAATACTTTAGGATTCATAAATTACTTCTGTACATGTTACAGCTTGGCTCTCTTAGATCCTTTGGAGCCAAAGGGAAGACTCCGGTGGAAGAAAGTGGTGGACATGCATTCAGAGAATTTGATGTACGACTTTTTTAATAATTGAATTGTTCTTTCATATATAAGTTTAATATTTTAATATCTTGAATTTAGTTTAAAATTGTTTAAATAATTTATGATATTCATAATTTGTTTTTATACATGTTGTAGGTCAAGTTGAGTCCAAAGGAAGGTCCTAGTGGAAGATAGTGGAAAGATATTGGTCCAGATGGATAGTGGTTCAAACTTTTTTGTTGTTGTTGATATATATATATTGTAGTTGTTTTGGACATCAAGGGTATTTATTTTTTTATTAAACATATATGTACATTGAACTCACATGTTCATGAACTTTTTTTTGGATTATATATGAGTACATATTACTTATTTGTCATTTGGTAAAATGTTTAGAATATGTTTTGCATGAATGTTTAAAATGTTAAGAATGAATGTTTGGAACTTTTGATAGGTGCAATCTAAAGTTATGAAATGTTGAATGTTAAGAATGAATGTTATGAAAGAATGAATGTTGGGAAAGAATGAATGGGAGGTGTCAGGAATGTTTAAAATGTTAATCTAAAGTTAGGAAATGTTGAATGTCGAAAATGAATGCTATGGTAAGAATGAATGTTGGGAAAAAATGAATGGGATGTGTCAAAAATGTTTAAAATGTTAAGAATGAATGTTTGGAACATTTGATAGGTGCAATTTAAAGTTATGAAATGTTGAATTTGTTAAAAATGTTCAATTTGTTATATTGAGAATCAATGTTGAGAAAGTGTTGAATCATAAGAATGAAGGTTTAAAATGTTAAGAAATGGATGTTACCAAAGTTGAAAATGTTAAGAAATGAATTTGTTATCAAAGTTTTAGGAAGTTTAAGAATATTGTACCTGATATGAATATTTAAGAATGAATGAATGTTAGGAATTATAGGAATTTTTGATAGAAATATAAAGTTTTAATAGGTTCAATATCCTAATGTTATGAATGAAAATCTATGAATTGTTTGATAAAAGTTTCAATCTTTTGGTCGTTTGATCGATATGATGTTGCATATGTAAATTTTAAATTTTAACTAATGTTTTTCATATGTTGATTGTTCGATATGATGTTGCATATGTAAATTTCAAATTTTAACTAATGTTTTTCATATGTTCATTGTTCAGGTACTTTGTAGTTTGTGAATTTCTAAATGTTGCTGAATCATGGCAAATGGGGATAAATGATTTTTTGTTTTTTAATCACAAGTGAGAATTTCCGAATTGTGAAGTTTATGCTAAGTTAGAGCAATGAATTTTAGACAACAATTCGATGAATTTTTATCGATTTGTTGTAAATAATCATTGCTCTAATTTAGCATAAGCTTCACAATCCAGGAATTCTTGTTTGTGATTAAAAATCAAATGATCGTTATCTCAATTTGTCATGATTTCAGTTATGTGAACTTACATGTGAGAGATATATTATCTTTGTGCAACAATCATTTATTTAAAAACTATATAGATGAACAACTTGTTTTAAAAAACTCATCCAAATCATATTTATGGTGAAGTACATTAGAGAAACATGTTCAATGGATTAAAAGAATACAAAATTTAGTGGGTTTTTTGTTGATTTCTCATTGGCATCAATAAATCAAAAGTAAAAATTCGGGGCGGAGTGTGGGGATAGCCACATCCGTTATCTCATCCCTTAAGTGGTCTAATAGACATATGGGGACCCGAATAAAGTACTTTTGAATTACCAAATAATTTTTGAATTCATTTTTAAGCATGTTAAAATACAACCATTTAAACTCTTATGCTAGTTGTCATTCAAGATAATATTCATAAAAACTCAATGAAAAAATATATTGTACACAACAGTTGTGACACATGGACAAAAAATATATTGTACACAACAATTGACATGGACAAAAACATAGATCAATTCATTTTTGATATATAGTTAAAAACATCACAATGGAATGCCATCCTCAATTATCCGTTCATGGTCACATATGGATAGTTTTCATTTTTTGGTTTTTAACTGTTTTTTTGATGGAACTTGTACCAACCTTATTCGAGATGCACATACTAAATGACTATATTGACAACATATAACATCGGGCTCATAATCTTGAAAGTAGACATAATTTTTAGTCATATGCGTCTGCTGAAAAAAATAGCCTTTTAAAATGATGGATCCTCTCTCGTATGTAAATTCGTTGTCATTGTAGTCCTCCAATAACTTCATTTTTCCTTCAGTGCATCACATCAAATAATATTTCACATTTTCGTTGTTGTCTAAAGGTGCAATCACAGCGAAAACATCTCCTGCACAAATTAGAATTGGTGTTAGCGTTTTTAAATCAATTAAATTGACTATACTTATGGCGATGGACAAGAATGAACAATTAACTTAAAAGTCAAGCAAGTTCATTACCTTCTCTAACAAGATCTGAAAGTCTATCGCCATCAGATGATATTGCTATTTCTTTTGATTCTAATTCTTCTACATTTTCAAGTGGCATTTTTCCTTTTGGATTAATCTCTGTGTGTTTCCAAGCTTTTACGTAGTTGTTTGTTATGTTTTCACAAACTTCTATAGATTCAACATTTTCAGTGCAAATATGACAAAAGCATGATTACTTTCTACTGTCAAATGCAAACACATTTTGGAATGATTTTGTTTGAATAGAGTGATGATCTCTAGTCCCATGTATGGTGCTAGCGTCATATGGTATTGATCTATTTATATCTTGGACCCCAACAAGCCAAAAAAACCTACACAATAAATGATGAATCACTTTCAAAGAACAACTTTTAATGTTAGTGTACATGTACTTAAATGTTAGTGTACATTTTTTTAAATTTCAAGAAATAATATAAATTAAAAAAATAGTGTACATACCTGTGCACATCTTTTGATTGTTGATTATAATCATGGCTTAGATTTAATTGACACCATTGGAAAACCTCTGCAGCTGAATGAAACCGTGCAGAAGAATAGTTCATTTGCCATATTCGAAGTGCTCTTTTTACGCATGCTCCTGCACCATCATGTTCACCTTTTCCATGTCCAGTTTCAAAGAAATTCCAGCGATGTTTAATGTTCAACGCTTTATGAAGTCGACATAACCAAAAAAATGATCGTGAAGATTTAAATTGACCCATACATCCATCAGACCATATCCAATGTTCATTGAATTTAACTTCGCGTTTTTTCAGTGAATCATAGAAAATATTTTCTATACAATGTTGAACAAAATGTGTATCGTATGTACGATCATCGCTGATATAGAAGTGATATTCTTTAATCACATCTCGATTGTCACATGTGATTTCAATGCCATCAACATCCTGTTGAGAATGTCTATATACAACATGGACAAATATCGAAACTTGGTCAGAGAGATAGTATTCACTCTGTATCTCTTTTTGTGCAGCAAATGTATAGTTTTCAGCAAAATCAACCATGGACAAAATTGTTCCGGGTGGAAAAATTTCATGAGACTGTTTGAATTGAAGATCTTGCCATCGTGCTCTATGTGAATTCTGGGTGTATTTATAAATTTCGCTTTCAAATTTTTTGAGAAAATCTGTCACGCATATCTTTTCTTCTAGCAAATCAATTCTTTTGGAATGTGAATCACTAGAACTTGTACTATAATTGATGTATTCGTATCTCCTCCAATCAACACTTACATTTGACAACGATTGATCATTATCGATAGGATATTTATTGTGGAATAGCACCAGATTTCCACAATGATGACAATGTTTTCCATTGACACGTTTCTTTGAATAAAATACTTCATCGTGATTTCTCTCACATAAAATTTGAGATATGAATTCACGTATTGTGGGCGGAGGTGGTGAATTTGTCCAAAACATTTTACCAAATTCAAGAAATGTGTCATAATATAACTGAAATTGCACATGATAACGGCAACAACATGTATCACGTATAGTAATAGGTCTAACATACCATGATTTTTGTTGCACAAATGTAGTGATTGATATATTAATTCCACGATGATCTTCCTTGAATTTATTGAACAATTGTACTTGTGTCATGTCCATTATATGTTTCGGTTGGATTTCATATGCATTTCATGATATTCTTTTGTGTATCACATCTCTTGAATTTGGTGAAACTCGAGCATGTTCGAACCAATATTCTTGTACAATATCTTTAACACCTGCTCCCAATCTATCTTTGTAAGGTTGTCTACAAATAATTGACCAGCAAGCAAGTTCATTATTTTCATCTGTTTGCATTCTGAATTTGCTATGTTTGTATAATGTCTTTCTTGATGTTCCAACTGCTTTTGCTAGTTCTATTGTCAAACGCTTTTGTTTAGTACTAGCTGAAAGAATTGTTGTATGAATTGCTTTACGTGCAGCACTGATATCTTTCTTCCTGGATTTTCCAAATTTTTTTATTGCATCGCCTATATTTTCCATCACATTTCATTTCAATTTTGACTCTTTTGTCGCCTTGTGAATACCCAATAATGATGTAGCACCTTATAACTTTTTGGACACTAATAAACATCTCAAAATTTGTGCTTGTCCTGCTATTGAGTAATCCTTGAGAACTTTATCATAAAATTTTGTAGCACGATATCGTGCAACATGTATTGGTAGTTTTTCTCTATATTTGTCGCAATCAATGTCTTCTAACATTTCATCATCAATGGTGAAAGTACCTATACATCAAGTTAAATTTAATTTAAGATATATCCAAAAATAAAATTCATTATAAAAAAATGAATTTGGAAAATATATGATATATACATACCAGGTCCAATTTCTGGATCTTGAACTTGATCTTCAATATTGACTTCATCGACATTAGCATGTAAATCATTATTTACATCTTCTACAATGGTCTCTTCAACTTCAATTTGTTCTTCTTGTACTCTATTTTCAATTTCCATTTCCTCAACATTATCATGTAAATCTGTATTTATATCTTCAATAATTCTCTCTTCCGTTTCGGCAACCCTTTGTTTTTTGGCAATATATCTGAGTTTTTGTTTTTCTCTATTACCGTCATCATCACGTTTACGATCACTTTTTTTGGGCGTTTTCTCCTATTACCCATGATTGTTTAATCTATAGATGATAAATTAAAGAATCATTACTTTATAGTAAAAATAAATAAATTAAGATTTAAAAACATTTACGGAATTTATAAAAACATAAACTGAAATTTACTTCACTTTATAAAAATCTTGTAAGAGTCTTTTGAAGAAGATCTCTTTGAAATTAAATTTCCTTTGAAAAAACTCTTTGAACAAAAATCTTCTTTGAAAAAACCCTTCTTGGAAAGAAATAAGAAACTCCTTGACAATAAATCACCTACCCATTGGAAAATAATAAGAACACCTTAAAAACCATTGGGAAAAAAAAAAAACATCTTTGAAAAAATATTTAGGAAAAAAGCCACTATAAAAAAATACTTTGAAAAAAAACTTATTTGTAAACATATTTTGGAAAAAACCCTTGTAAAGAAATAACTTATTTGCAAAAATACTTTGAGTAAACAACTCTTTGAAAAAACTCCTTTCAAAGAAATAAGAAGTGCAAAACTACCTTGGAAAAAAAACTCTTTGCAAAATACTTTAGCAAAACAACTATTTGAAAAAACCTCTTTCAAATAAATAAGAAGTGCAAAACTACTTTGAAAAAAAACCCTTTGCAAAATACCTTAGCAAAACAACTATTTGAAAAAACACCTTTCAAATAAATAAGAAGTGCAAAATTATCTTTGAAAAAAACCATTTGTAAATTACCTTACCAAAACAACTCTTTGAAAAAATCTCTTTCAAATAAATAAGAAGGAAAAATACATTTTTTTTACAAAAATACTTTGGAATAAACACTCTTTAAATACAACCATTGGAAAGAAACATTCTTTGCATAAACCACTTTGTAAACATGTCTAAGAAAAGAAATATTTTGAAAAAACTCCTTGCAAATATGCCTTAGAAAAAAAACTCATTTACAAAAATGCCTTACAAAAAAACTCCTTCAATGTGCCTTTTGGAAAAAAATAAAAAGAAACATACCTTGTAAAAACCTCCTTTTGCAAAAAATGTCTTCTTTGAAAACTCTTTCAAAATTAGTTTGAAAAGAAATATGCGAAGTTAAAACATGCGAAAATAATGAATCAATTTAGGTTTATTTATACGAGTATAGAAAACTTTTTTTCTTTTTTTTTTTTCTTTTTTCTTTTTTTGCCGACGAGATTTTTTTTTTCGTTTCATTATTCGACCGAATAACCTTTGCTATAATTGATGGTGCCGTTACGGAAAAAGGTTATTCTGCCGAATAATCTCTGAAACATGGAAGCTTCACAATTCTGCAGAATTTTCAGGTTTCTCCATTTTCGGAAGGGAAAAACCACCTCTTACACAATAAAACGAATGTTCGACTTGATACCATTAGGTTCATCATTGAATCTACTTTACGTGGGTATAGATTTTGTTGTATATAGATAAGAACTGATATTTTTTATGTTTTATTTTCGTAACATGTGTCGAGTTTGGATTCATCTCTTTAAAAAAACGATGAAAAGAAAAATCCATAACTTTAAAAATACACCACCAAAAAAATTGAAAAAAATGTGGGAATCTTAATTGACGTGTCTACTTCAAAAGGGTGTTCGTAGATATTTTATTTTTAAATCCGATTGAGAGAAAAGTGACGCAACAAAAAAGATGTTGAAAATCGACTGAGTTTCCCCATTTATCGACTTTAAAAAAATATAATAATTAGTATATAAATCCATTGGTTACAAACTTATAGTCAGGCACTAGTACATTGTGTGTAGATTGTCGTAGCATTTTCTTTTTTTGCAAAAAACAAGTCTAACAACGATTTTAGTGGCGCAACAAATCGTAACTATTTTGTAGTCTTTTCATTTTATAAGAATACACTGTCAAACATTTGCGAAATCGACATATCAAATCTCAATATAAAAAATTGAAAAAATTATGAATAGAAATCTAACATAATTCTCTAAAAAATTTCTTTTTACTGCAAAGTGAAATTTTAAACAAAAATATCACTTTTGTTCGCCCGAAGTTGAAAAACATGAAAAAACCAGAATTATTTTCTCACGAGACCCCCCAAAATAGACACCCATCTTCATTTTTTCACCCAAATTTAATCATAACCATTGTACTCCATCAGCAATCAGAAGAGGAATTCATAATAGAAATGTCAATCCTTTTGATCTTCTATACAATGAACACGAATATTATAGCTGTCATAATTATGGACACAAGGCTTCAGAATGTTATTTGACGAACTACAAAACAGATTCAAGAGTGAATCATTCAGCTGAAAGAAAAGTGTGGAAGAAGAAAGAAAGCAATCAGTGTGATTTAGTGCTTTCTGCTCAAAGACAGAAGGACCCATGGTATATTGACAGTGGTTGCTCCAAACACATGACTGGGGATAAAGGTAAGTTTCTGTCTCTAAAAGAACACAAATCAGGAAATTTAACTTTTGGAAATGATGCTCCAGAAAAAATCAGAGGCAAAGGAATGGTAAGTCTAAGTAATGGCAAAGGGAAAGCTCAAGATGTTTTGTTTGTAGATGGCCTGAAGCACAATCTTCTTAGTGTCATTCAGGTATGTGACAAAGGATGTGAAGTTGTTTTCAATTTTAAGGAATGAAAAATTAAATCTGTTTCTTCAGGACAATTGGTTGCCAAAGGTATAAGAACAGAAAACAATGTTTATGTCTTGAAAGAAGAAAAGGAGGAATGTCATCTAAGCAAGTATGATGAGAGCTAGCTATGGCATAGAAGACTTGGAAATTTAAATTTTGATCTTATAATCAAGCTTAGAAACAATGGAGCAGTGACAGACTTTCCAAATATATCAAAACCAGATGATGTTGTATGTAAACCCTATCAAATGGGAAAACTGACTCGAACACAGTTCAAATCCAAGAGTTTCCCTTTTTCAGATAAACCTCTTTAGTTAGTGCATATGGATTTGTGTGGACCATCAAGGAAGGAAGGTACAGGAAAATAAAACTATTTTATGCTAGTTATTGATGATTATTCTAGACTTACTTGGGTTGCGTTTCTGAAAGAAAAATTTGAAGCATTTGAAAATTTTTAAGTATTTAAAGCTTTGACTAAGAATCAAACAGGAAGAAGACTAAAGGCAGTAAGGTCCGATAAAGGAGGAGAGTTCATTTCAAGGCATTTCAAGGAATTTTGTGATGAACAAGGTATCAAAAGAGAGTATACAATTCCAGGGACTCCACAGCAAAATGGAGTGTTTGAGAGATAGAATAGATCATTTCAGCAGATGGAAAGATCAATGATGAAAGAAAATAATATTTCTCAAATTTTTTGGGTAGAGGCAATTCATACAGCTATTCATATACTTAACAAAGCTCACTTAAGGACAAATAGTGATCAAACTCCTTATGAATTATGGTTTGGGAGACCTGCTACAATCAAGCGTTTCAAAGTCTTTGGGAGTAAGTGTTATATCAAGAACAATGATGAGCATCTTGGTAAATATGATGACAGGGTTGATGAAGGTGTTTTCTTAGGTTATGCTACAAACAACAAAGGATACAGATGCTATAATAACAGGTTGCATAAAATGGTTGATTGCATTGATATTCAAGTAGATGAAGGGAGTCATGTAAAAGACACTTAGATAAACAGTGATGAATCATGTACAGAGGATACAACTGAAGATGAAGAAGAACAAGTACAAGAATCAAAAAAGGAAGAATTTGAATCAGAGAATGAAGATGCAAACTCACAGCAGCAATCAGTAAAACCTCCTTCAAGAATTATTCGGAAAAATCATCCTGAAAGTCAGATCATTGGTGACAAGAATGAAGGTGTGCAAACAAGAAGACAGTTACTCAAAGATACAAAATAGTCTCGCATTGCCTTTTTATCTATAATAGAACCCAAGAATTTTTATGAAGCTAGTGAAGATGAAGATTGGATAAAAGCCATAAATGAAGAGCTCGATCAAATTGAAAAGAATAATACTTGGGAACTTGTTCCTAGACCACCGGATAAGAATGTGATAGGTACCAAATGGGTATTTAAGAATAAGATGAATGAAAAAGGACAAATTGTGAGAAATAAAGCTAGATTGGTTTGCAAGGGGTATGCACAAGTTGAGGGACAAGATTTTGATGAGACTTTTGTACCTGTGGCAAGAATGGAAGCTATAAGAATGTTTCTTACGTATGCTTGTCACAAAAATTTCAAAATTTATCAGATGGATGTTAAATCAATTTTTCTAAATGGAGATCTAGAAGAAGAACTGTATATGGAGCAACCCGAAGGTTTTTCACTGACAGACAATCCTGATTATGTCTGCAAACTGAAGAAGGCACTATATGGATTGAAACAAGCACCAAGAGCCTGGTACTACAGATTGGATAAATATTTACAAGAAAAAGGATTCAAGAAGGGCACTGCTGATAGCAATCTGTACATCAAAACTAAAGGTGATGATTTATTAATTGTTCTAGTTTATGTTGATGACGTTATCTTTGGATGTACTAATGCATCTTCTGTCTAGTGGTTTGCTAATGCCATGCAATCTGAGTTTGAAATGTCAATGATTGGAGAATTATCATCCTTTATTAGTCTTCAAATCAATCAGAATTCTGAAGGTCTATTTCTCTCTCAAGAAAAGTATCTGAAGGAGATGTTGAAAAAGTTTCAAATAGAGGATTCTTCACCTGTTAGTACCCCTATGATTGTTGGCTGCAAACTTAGAAAAGATATCTCACCAGATGTTGATCAAAGAACATACAGGTCAATGATAGGCAGTCTTCTATATATTACAACAACTCATCCTGATATCATGCATGATGTTGGAATGGTAGGAATATTTCAGTCTGCTCCCAAACAAAGTCACTTGGTAGCTGTGAAGAGAATTTTCAAATACTTGAAAGGCATAATTTGACTTATGGTATCTGGTATCCTAGGAATCAAAACTTTTAGTTGATTGCATATTCAAATGCTGACTGGGAAAACTGTTTGGATGAAAGAAAGAGCACTAGGGGAGGTGCATTCTTCTTAGGCGATTCATTAGTAGCATGGATGAATAAAAAGCAAGGTTCTATCTCTCTATCTACTACTGAGGCTGAATACATAGCTGCTGCAACATGTTGTACACAAGTATTATGGATGATACAAACTCTTGTTGATTTGGATGTAAAATATTTTGAACCTATCCCTATTCACTGTGATAACACAAGTGCTATCAGTGTGTCTAAAAATCCCGTGCTTCATTCCAAGACTAAGCACATACCAATTAAGTATCACTTTTTGAGGGAGCAAGTCACAAACAGAGTGGTTCAATTGAATTTTATTCCCTCTACAGAACAAACAACTGATATCTTTACTAAACCATTGTCCAAGGCACAGTTTGAATATCTTCGTAAGAAGTTGGGTGTCCTACCGAATTCCAACTGATCTCCTCACCATGATAGGGGAAGTCTGGGTTTAATGAATATCAGATGTGTGCTTATGATGATTTCAGATTGACTTTTCCTCATGACCAGATTATTGAGTTCACCTTGAAAGGGGGAGTATGTGTGTATTGCAGATATGATTATACTATAAGTTCTGTGTAGTTCCTCATGCCCATTTTTTTTTTGGATTCTTCTTGATAGGGGGAGTTGTTTCTGTAAAATGTATCTTTGACATTGATGTCAAAGGGGGAGAAGTTCAGGTAGTTGCAGATGAAAAGCAGCATCATAAATTTTAGGTTTCCATCAATGCCAAAGGGGGAGATTGTTGGCACTATGAATCAGCTGTTATTGATGGTTGGAAAACAGACAAGGCAGGTGACTCAGACCATACCAACTTCAGTTTACTAAAGCTGGGATTGATTTTTAAATACAAGAAAATAATGTTGTTAGACAAGCTGTGAATCAGATAGCTGCAACTCAAACAGTTGTGACTCAGATAAGCTGTGACTAAGACGGCTGAGACTCAGACGGTCGTGACTTAGACGGTTGCGACTCAAACGACCGTGACTCAGACGGGTGCAACTCAAACAGCTGCAACTCAGACAAGCTGTGACCCAGATGGTTGAGACTCAAACGGTCGTGACTCAGACGGCTGCGACTTAGACAGCTGTAACTCAGATGGCTGAGACTCAGACAACCATGACTCAGACAGCCGCGACTCATATGGCTGAGACTCAGATGGCCATGACTTAGACAGCCATGACTCATACAAGCTGCGACTCTCAAACATTTGATTTATTTATTAATTTACAACGTGTAAATTCTGAAAGTCAAAGAGACAGTTCAATTTTCGAATTGGGAGTTAAAGAGACAGTTTCAGTTTTAGAATTGAAATATCTGGAAGTTAAAGAGACCGAGGCATATAACCTCAACATCTATAAAAATCAATTGAAGAGAACAAAATTGGAAGGAGAATGGAGAGGATGAAGAGGAGTGGTTGTTGGATGAAGAGGATGAAGCTATGATTCAAAGTTAACAATTCAGAAGAAAAATGTGTGGCTCGATTTAATGAAGAATAGAATGCCCAAAATCCAAGTTAAAGCAGCACAGAACAAAAATGAAAAGGGTATGTACTAATATATCTGAACCAGTGTGATATAATTAACTGAAAATTTTCTTACATAGGGTGGTAGGGAGGAGAAAGGGAAGACTGTAAAGTCTTCTTTGCAACTTGGTGCTTGTACATTTAGGAGTTGTAGCTTCCATTCAGTTCGTGCCGAAGAAACGGAGGTAGCAACTTCATTTGGGTTGTAGCTCAGATAAAATAGAATGTAAAGAGAAGTTGGAGCTTGCCTTTCATCCTAAGAAGAAGAGGTTTTTTCCCTTTATGGGTTTCGAAAATCAGTGTCTCTGCATATTTATGTGATTGAACATTGTTTATATGCCTTATATTTAATTATGTTATAACAATATACCTGCTATAAAGGAATGTGCATAGAACATCTCATATCATATTGATTGTCAAACTTCATCAAAGTTAAAAGGGAAAAAGAATGTAAAATTGTTTAAGCACAGTAATAACTGATTCACCCCCCCTCTCAGTTATTTGAATACTTTCAACAGCTAGATATATATGCATGAGGAATATCTGAATGTTTCTGGACAATCTTTGTACTATTTGATTCGTTTCTTGAATAACAATAATACGGTTCTTTTTTTTTTCTTCTTTTCTGCTGAAATTATGTTCTCACAAAATTGCTCCCAAATTTTCATAAAGAAAATTCACTTAATTTTTGTTTCGTGGTGGCAAATACCTCAAGTAAATAATCCTTATTTATCTTAATTTTGTTTTACAAAGTGATCTCATTGGTTTTTTAACCCATTTCTTTGGTTTCATGTACTTTTTTATTTATTAGGAAATAACCACCTTTATATATATATATATATATATATATATATATATATATATATATATATATATAATCAATCATTTATTTGGAATATGGGATTGGTTTTTTAACCCCTTTCTTTGGTTTCATGTACTTTTTTATTTGTTAGGAAAAATCACCTTTATTTATATATATATATATAATTATTTAATTATTTATTTGGAATATGGGATGTTATAATTATAAATTTTTAAATATTTTTTTATAATTTTTTATTTTTGTTATAATATTAAAAAAAAATTATTATATTTGTAAAAGAATAAAATGTTAATGTGTAAACCTTATAAAATTGATTTTTTTAAAGAAATTAGCAATATGTATTAATATTGCAAAAATTAAGTTGAGTAGGAATATTGAAAAGTGCAATATCTATTTTTGCATTAAAAATAACAATAAATTTGATTTTTTTTCAAAAGGAAATTAAGTGGATGAAATTGCATATATTAATTATTAATATTACAAAAATAAGTTGAGTAGGAATATTGAAAGGTCCTACATCCATTTTTGCATTAAAAATAACAACTTTATGATCAGATTCTAGTGATAGATTTACTATTGAAAAAAGATGAAGAAAAATTATTTATACTTAATTTATGCAATAACTATCACCTAAAATAGTTTTTACAAATTTGAAATCTTCTCTACTATTATGTGCTATTTCAAATTGTAAATTTTGTTACAACTACTTATAAGTCTCCTTATACCATTATCCTTATTGTAGTGCCCCTCTATCCGGAAGGGCACCGGAGTTCTAGAATTTGAAATCAAGTTTGTAACCAGCTCCTACGGAGTTGTTTTTCTTTCTTATTTATTTCAATAATAAATAAGTATCATTATGCTTTCGTTATGCTATTTTTCTGCATAATTTTAGTGATTAGAAAATGTCTAGCAGCATACAGTGCACCTACATATAGTAATTTTAACAACATACATAAATTGTAATTTCTTGCATAATACCGAGTATATTCAAATATAAATCATTTTTTTCTAACTACCAGTAGAATACCTGGACCGATGTAGTTTGTATATTGTTCCCTTGCTCCTGTAGCCTTTCCCGTCCAAGCTTTTGCTCCCGCAGACTTTCTGTTCCAAGCCTTTATACCAAAATGGATGAACCACCCTGCCAACCAGCTCTTATCGTGCTGGCCCCAGGAAACCGACGGGTTTCCTAGCCCCCGAGCCCACAAACCAATAATCCCGACAGCATCCTCCCTTGGTACCTTTCCATAGTTCAAGAGTTAACCCCACCTTATTCTTTTGAGTTTCCCACCTCCTCAAAGCTTCGAGTTATCCCCCTCCTCGGCATTCCTCCTTTTCATCAAAATACTAAGTGTACTTCTCCCAAAAATCAACCCAAAAACCCCCCTTCATCTCCGTGAAGCCATTGCTTTATAGATCCATTTTCCTCCTCCACTTGTCTTCCTGTTTACTCCACCGCCTTCCAAAAAACCCTCGAGCCCCCAAAACATTAAATTGATGGCTTGCTTTACAATCCAATTCATAATAGATATTATTTTATAGTACTTATTTTCTCGAGTAGTCCAATGGTATTAAGACTAGTTAGGTTGGATTTGATGGGTTCAATGTACCTTATTTAATGATTCTCGAAATTTTTCCATTTAGGACATTCATGAGGCGGTGGATTCAATATTAGTCTTGTCCTCTATTTAATATGTTGATGAAAATAATACTTAAATACTATCATGTTGACCCTTGGAAATTTGAAGTGGTAGTTTGTTTTAATTATAAATATATATAAAATCAAATCTCAAGTCGGTTGTCTGACATGACAGTAATTTATGAATATAAATTTAATTGAGTTTTTATCTTAATCTTCCTCATTTAATAATTTAATAATACTCCTTTCTCGTTTCATAACAATAAATTAATTAATTTAATAATGCAAACACGTTCACTTACCCACTTATGATTTCTTTTATTTCAATAAGGATACATTATCATTATTAACATTAGTTTAAATAATAATAATAATAACAATATTAATTAATAATAATATTAATATTAAATAATCATAATAATAATACATACTAATGGTGATTTAAGTACCTTAGCACTAATCTAACATACTTAATTAATAATGAGTACCTTAGCACTAATATAACATACTTTCATTGATAAACGAAGTACTCTTAAGAGTTTAATTAATCAATATTAACAATTAGATACTTTCATTGATAAACGAAGTACTCTTAAGGGTTTAATTAATCAATATTAACAATTAGATAGTACATGCTTCCAGCATTAATGTTTATCTGCCATACTTCATAATTCCGATACCTTCACTTGATGAGAATTACAATTGGCGGCAATTATTTTAATTGTTCATTACAATATTTACATATAAGACTAATTAACTTATTTTATACATAAGCAAATCGATCATCTATTACTCATGTCGTTTACTCAAACCTTAACTGAGTTATCTATGACAACTTATAACATTGTTAAATATTGATAAGTATGTCGTAAACTGATACTATCGCACATGTACAAAATGTGCATGCGTGGCCAGCGTATGCACAGGTCTGACAAGTACTATAAACATACATCATGTTTCCTATGCTTAACAACTAACTAATACTAATAATACCTCATGCAAACAGAACAAGTATATATATTTATCATAACATTACTAAAACATCATCGGTCATTATATCAGTTAACCTTTAATATTTCATTTCATTATCTTTATGATTACATTGGTTCAATCAATCAAGTACAAGGAAATCTACCTACTACCACTAACTCGAGATCAACGAATACCCAACCCTCAACAGTAGTAACTAAATATCCTCCCATCCTAACCTACGTCCGCATCCTCCCTATCCTTCCTCTGCTAGTACAAAAGTGGATGTCAGCTTTACTAACCTAGCCACATAGAACATGAGAGCGGTAGCGTCGGCTAACTAGCGGACCTAACCTCTCCTAGCAGGCATCCGACCATCGTCATCACAACAACTTGGGGAGCGTGTCTCAGCACGGCCCTCCCACGACCTCGGGTATCATAGAAACATAGGGTGGGCAATACATCCATCCCTCTCAACATACTGGGTCTACGCCCTTATCGACTCATACTTTGTTGCTCTCGAGATTATTGGTTTGTGTCATCGTATCATCAACATTGGTAAACAAGGCTCTCTGCAAAATAGGTACTATACCATACTTCGTATCAGGTATCCGACTATTACATAGCCCCGGTGTCCTGCGGATTAGTACTTTGCAGCCATACATTTATAACAATATTTCCATTCTATCATCGTCTGATCCATATTGTCGACATCATTTATTTCTTCACATAAAATCATTAAATCGATCACAGCATAAATACCACATCATATATATCACATTTCATCCAGGACGATTATTAAACATATACTGTCATTATGAAATAAAAGAATCTCGTGATAACTACAACATAGTAACCGCATAAACCAAATAACATCATGAGGATGGTAACATCATAACATCATAACCGTAGTATCAGTATGGGAACAGTAACATCCTAACATAGTAGCAATATATCATCATGTCTAACATGCTGAGAATATAGTTCACTCTGTCTAGCTAAGTCGAACAGATAATAAGCAAAGAAAGTGAAAGGTGTCTAACTCGCAAACACGCCTAGTCAAAATATGGGGCGTTACATACACCCACCCTTCAGGAAACTTCGTCCCGAAGTTATGGTCAAAATAGTGAGGAAAAAAAAATATCGACGCATAATCTATGTGCCCTCCCAGGTAGCAGATCGTGGCTATACTTGTCCCACTGGACCTAAAATTGACCAAACACATTGATGGCACCTTACAGTTTTACTTATTTTATCCCATGATATATATTCTAATAATTGAAAAAAAAACATTTAGATTAATCCTTCTATCGAATCTCAATATTATATCTAGAATGCCTAAGGTTATAATCAAGTGCTACCCACCTTAGTATCCTACTTCTTACCGTTTAGCAATATCCTTTAAGTTATAACATCTAGAGGGGTTTACTCATCACAAAAGCTTATATTGATCCAACTTAGCATGAAATAATCAACGATTTAAAATGGAGGTCTTTAGAACTCGTAATTTGTATTCGCTAAACATGCAACTACCAAGGAACCTTAAGGTCGACATACCTCTCTTAGGGGAGAAGGTTCATGTACTTTAAATCCTAAGGTCCTACAATATTATTCCCTTATTGATAATTAGCAATAACCAAAGTATTGTAACATTCACTAAACTAGGACAACTATTATTGTTACAAGGCTTTTGGGACTATACCATATTAGAATGCAACTGTTATCAATTTTAACCATTGATCTCTCATTTTCCATGTGATATAATTAGAAGGGGAACCATTACTTCTAATAAATTTATAGCTAATTTGTTCTTGTTCGCACAACGCAAAGGCTTTTACTAGCATCTACCACACTATAAACTTGTATTTGTTGTCGTAAATCTAAGTTTCCTATACATACGCTCATTAATCTCCATGGATCTTATGGATACCTACACACATTATGCACTTACGTGGCATCAAGCTTTGTTCTTATTTTGTGAGATGTTGATGTCAATGGAGACATATAATCCTTTCTTCATAACATTATACTTCTCATTTTGTTTGTTTTTCTCAGTTAACAACAATTTTTACCTCTCACATGATGATCGATTTCTTCCATCATATATTAGGGGTTTGAACATCATAACTTATTCATCTCAATGCACATCGGTTCCCTATTTGTATTCATTTATTATTCTATTTATTATCACTACTTCTCTTAATCTCGTATATGCTTACTCAAGCTAACTTATTAGTTCCCCACCAATTTTTGTACTTTTTATATTTTATTGCTTGTTCACTTTGTAATTATTAAATCGTAGTTGTTTCCCAACAATATTTTCCCTCAAATCATGATAATTTAACATAAGCAAGACCAGCGACATATAACTGCTACCCTTTTCTCGCACATACTTAGTTCCTTCAATCTCTTTCCACTTACTATATTGAAACACGACTAATTGCACACAATGTGGAAGAATGCATCATACTAATTAATTAGCACTATCAAGCATCAATCCCCTACACTTGTGCACATATATTCATTTACCAATTTGATGCCTAGATTCAACTATGTTAGCTCATACTATGGTGTTTTGCCAATACAACTAGACTATTTAACATCTCCTCATACATGAAGGTATTTTAAGGCGTAATGTAACTCATTCATTATACATAAGTTATGGGTTATAGCATATCCATTCCTTACCGCATTGTATCACTGCAACACTCGAACATAAACAAACATGAAATTTAGCTATGCATTTGTTTATACTTACGTGTAAGGAATAGTTTGTTAGGATTTTCGTGTTTAACTCTATGGTCGTTTTTATTAAATTGTTTCGTTATGTAAACTTTTTAGTGTCCTAGTGTTCATCTCGTCGTGTTGGTCTCATCGATGTCTTGCTTGCGAAATTCTGCGTTCGTCTCGCTCCTTCGACTATAGTTCGAAGTCTCGACAGAAGGCATTTTGGGGTCTTAATACTTAAAGTTATGGTTAAGCATGAATACTTACATTTTAGTTCACTTTTAATGCCAACCCTTAATCTAATTAATCTATCTATATTGACTTTGTGAACATTAAGTGTCAACCCTTAATGTTAACTTTTACATTCGAGCAACACCCATTCTTTAGTGTCAATTCATAAATCTTTTATAGTTAACTCTATTAAAATTTTAATTTTAATTTTAATTAAAAAAACAAAATAGGATTGATATCATTTTATTTTATTTTTATACAATTTTTATATGATTTATAAAATGATATATATATAATCAACCTATGTAGTTTATATAGATTGTCAAAATATATAATTTAAAATCTAATTTAAATAAAATCAAAGTTAAATGAAATCAAAGTAATTTTAAAAAAAAATAATGATAATATGAAAATCTATGCTACAACCCACTCGTTTATCACAATTTGTAAATTATTATTATATTTTATTTTATTCTATCGCCTCTCCACCTATCTCTCCCCTTCTCCCCATGCGTAGCCAGCTACCACCGCCAGCCATCCCCCGCTGCCCCTCCACGTGACAACCCTGCTACTCACCTTGCCTTCCCTCCATTCGCCTAAGGGAGCCCACAAAGAGGCGGCCTGCATGTCTGCCATGCGTCGACTCGCATGCCACCAGGTGTTTTTCCTCAGGAGCCTGGGTGGAGGGCGGTCTACCTCTTTTAATCAACCCTCCTCATCCCCGCGCGCGAAGGAGAGAGTTTTTTTTTTTTTTTTTTGGTTCCGTGAGGTCCGTAGTTCTCTGCCTTTTGACAACAGTCATGGCGAGCTCGGCTCCGTGTCTTTGTTGGGTTCAAGCAGCTAAATTTAAATCGGAAAGATGACTGCAATCCTCACTATTCCTTAAGCTCAAAGGCCAGACCCTACTGGCTCTTCTGATTCACGACTCTCCACCAAATTCTCATTTTCGGAGATGCCCACTTGCAAAATCTTCTCCTCTTGGCGCTCTGGTGTGTAGATCTATTTTATTTTATTTTTATTTATATATATATATATATATATTTTTATTTACATATATTTCATAAGCACCATAATGACCTAACACTGCCCATCCACCGCTTGATGCACTCGAGCCAAGGGCTGAGTTGCGTTTCTGTTTGTTTTTGTTTTGTGTCCAATTTAATAATGTAATTTGTCTGGCATTAAGCTAGGTACGAGTAGTTTGCTGGTCGAAAAGATGTTTCCTACAAAGATAGTTACAATTATTCTGCAACTGCTTGCATAGAGGCTTCTATTCTTGCTATTAGCCGTAGATGGTTATGGCTACCTTAGGATTTGACGCTCGACCAACTGATTACCCTTTTGAAATTTGGATTGGTCGTTTGTTTCCAGCTTTAGTGATATTCATTTTCTGGCTTTTGCATTAAACTTAACAGCGATGGTTTCTGATTTACAAACTGAGTGATATTCCCTTTTATCTTTATATATATATATATATATATATTTTTTTTTTTTGAGTGCTCATCCCCAACTCAGTCAGAGAGGGTGCAGCTCAACCCAGAGGGAGCGCAGCTCCGCTCAAAGAGGGCGCACTCAAAGAGTGCTCATCCGAGTTCTAAGGTTGTACATTTTAAAACTTAGAAGTTCACGATAAGAATCCCCTCCAGTTCGAATATTTGTTTAAAACTCGGATGAGTCGACCACACCAACTCAAACATAAAGGGGATGTTCCGAGGTGGGTTTTGTTTGTTTGTTATTTATGATTATATTTGGTGTTCTCCATGATGCACTTTTGCAGGTATTTGAGATTGTTTCGATAAATGTTTTGCAAATATTTCGGGACAGAAAATTACTATTTAAAATTAGCCATAATCTGGGGCGGCGTTGTGCCTGGAAACTCAGAATGGTGGGCGTGAGAGCAAGCAAAACAATAAGTGGAGGGATGAATCTGAATCTCCATACGAAGGGTTGGGAGTATCAGTGGCCGCATCTCCCCAAGAAATCAAATCAGCTTACAGAAAGTTGGCCCTTAAATACCATCCAGACGTCAACAAGGAGCCATATGCCCAGGAAAATTTTATGCGCATTAAGCATGCATATAATACTTTGTTGGACTAGAATTCTCGTCTTAAGTATGACTTTAGAAACCGTCGAGCTGATTCAAGTCAAACATCTAAAAGGGGTTTCCAAAGAAATTTGAAGATGAAGAGGAGTTCTAAAGATATCTATAGACTACTTCCTCCAGGATTTGCAAACACAGTTGCGTAACTGGGAAGCTAATGTAGATTCACGAGGCAAACGAAAGAGCTTATGGGAAGAGCTTGCTGCAGCAGCGGAAAAGGATTTCAAACGAAATCGAATGGTGGTGGTTGCAAATTCCGTCGAGGCATTTGTGAGAGAATTCTTAACCTTATTTAAATAGTTTTCATTAAAACGCATCAATCACGTTTTTCCTTCCAAGCCCTAAATAAAGTATTTCCATCCTGAAATTTTGGTTGTAAGATCGATTGCTTTAAGCAATATATGTAAATGCTTTTCTTTTACTGTTACAGTTTCTCTAAACTAGAAATTGGTAGGTAGGAGAGCCGATTCAATCGTTTTCATGTAATCAATGCATAATTGAGGTGCCATCTAATAAAATTTGTTGGAGACCTAGATGTCTTGGCTTCTATCATCCCTAGAGAGTAACTGCAGGATAAGATCTACTACCATTTTGCAGTATTTTTTTCATATGTATCCTGCATCAGAGTTTCCATCAAACCCACCAATTATTGTAAAAGAAAATAATAGATTTGTAGTTGTAGATTGAGTTTATAACTATCATTACCTGTAGCTCGTTGGTTCGGAAGGCCATTTGCTCTCATTTCTGATGCTCAAAGGCATGAAATGGTGAAAGTAATAATCTCCCCAGTCAAGAACAGCTCCTTTCTCTACTCCAATTCGACTTCCATATCCTTCATATGTAATAGGATCGTTAGCGTGCTTCTGCTTCTCGTCTAATGGAAGGTTGAAAAATTCTCTGCTGACGTCCAAAGCGGTTCTAAGGATCTGAGAATCTATTCCATGGTTTCTCAGTTGGAAGAATCCCCACTCTCTGCATGCATATGAGATTTCCTCCATCGTTTTGCAGCGACGCTCATCGTTCAGCCCAGACATATCGATAACTGGAATATGCTTGTCAAATGACCTATCCCCAGCCTCGGGTCTATCAGCTTCTGGTTTTATATAAATGCTGGGTAATGTTTTAATCCCGCCTTCAGCAAAACCCTGAACTCTCTGAATCGGTTCAGGCCATTTCAGCTCCTCTTTTACGAATGTGTATGAACAGTCGTTTCCCACATCCGTAGATGTGCCATTTCCTAATTCCATACCTAACCTAAACAAATTAACAGACCGTGTTCAAGATATGATACTGTAAACAGACTGAAGGGCTTCACTAATATTTTATCATGTTCTTGTGCTAGTACCCACTAAGATATGTCTTCGGTGTAAACCTGTTGCTAACAGAGGCAACCTGTGGGATCTTCCAGCTATGCAAATAGGGTCTAAATCTAATATATTCCAACCAACATCTACTCCTTCAGGATTCCGAGTTATTAACGTGGGGCTGGCATTTATATGCTTCCTAGCATAAACCCTAAGAGCAGATGTAACATTACTAAATTGTAGTGTTAAATGGCGGACATTTTGCTAGTTGGCTATTATTGCAAACATGTTTTTCATTGACCCAGGAAAATGATTGTAAGGTGTAAATGTACAACTAAAATCCCTGGTCAAAATCTTATAGGTGGCGACTTAAAATCCAACATGCCAAAATTCATCTCAAAATATGTTGCGAGTAGCTACATATAACCCAACATTCTCAATAACTCTATGAAACCAACAATTTCATAATTGTATGCCTAAAGCAATAATTATATGGATAATTAAATTCAGAGCTTCTCTTGAAGATTAATTTGCAACCCTTAATTAGCAGACCTATATGTATGATATAAACCAGTAGCGAGAATGACTGAATGACTGAGATGCATAATTTGAGATTTAAACGATATCGATCACTTGTACCAGTCACATTGTACCAGCACCAACTCTTCTTAACAGAAGAAATCTTGCATTTTACATAATAGTCAAATTTTTTTTTTTTTTTTTTTTATATATATAGCGAGGGATTCTATTTTTTATTTTTTTTGTTTATAAAACTACAGAGCTTTTAGACATAGTTTTGGGATTGATTGCATCCTTCCCTATGAAACTAGTGTACAACTGTAATTATATATTGATCACTTTATGGCATCTGGAAATGTTGATATAATATGTGCATTTTGTTGTGGTGCCTTGAATATAGATATGCATTCCAATTGAATTACATTAACATAGCTCAGGCTAGAAAATAACACTAAAAGTTTATATATAAAATTTGTACTTGTTATCTTGCTTCAGCCTGCAAATAATTGTACTATGTTTTTAATTTCTTAGATATATTTGCAATATGTATCTATTTTGAAATACAACACACATATATTTACATATATGCAGTTTTTCTAACATATCCAACCTTCTAATGGGTGCAGGTATTTCTATCAAGGTCCATGTTCTAAGTGGTTCTAAGTTATTGTAGGCTTTAACATGGTGAAAAGTCAAGGTAGTTTAGGCATGTGCAGGCCCTAAAGGTCTAAGTGTCCGAGCCTTAAGCTCTGATACCATCTGTAGTGCCCCTCTATCCGGAAGGGCACCGGAGTTCTAGAATTTGAAATCAAGTTTGTAACCAGCTCCTACGGAGTTGTTTTTCTTTCTTATTTATTTCAATAATAAATAAGTATCATTATGCTTTCGTTATGCTATTTTTCTGCATAATTTTAGTGATTAGAAAATGTCTAGCAGCATACAGTGCACCTACATATAGTAATTTTAACAACATACATAAATTGTAATTTCTTGCATAATACCGAGTATATTCAAATATAAATCATTTTTTTCTAACTACCAGTAGAATACCTGGACCGATGTAGTTTGTATATTGTTCCCTTGCTCCTGTAGCCTTTCCCGTCCAAGCTTTTGCTCCCGCAGACTTTCTGTTCCAAGCCTTTATACCAAAATGGATGAACCACCCTGCCAACCAGCTCTTATCGTGCTGGCCCCAGGAAACCGACGGGTTTCCTAGCCCCCGAGCCCACAAACCAATAATCCCGACAGCATCCTCCCTTGGTACCTTTCCATAGTTCAAGAGTTAACCCCACCTTATTCTTTTGAGTTTCCCACCTCCTCAAAGCTTCGAGTTATCCCCCTCCTCGGCATTCCTCCTTTTCATCAAAATACTAAGTGTACTTCTCCCAAAAATCAACCCAAAAACCCCCCTTCATCTCCGTGAAGCCATTGCTTTATAGATCCATTTTCCTCCTCCACTTGTCTTCCTGTTTACTCCACCGCCTTCCAAAAAACCCTCGAGCCCCCAAAACATTAAATTGATGGCTTGCTTTACAATCCAATTCATAATAGATATTATTTTATAGTACTTATTTTCTCGAGTAGTCCAATGGTATTAAGACTAGTTAGGTTGGATTTGATGGGTTCAATGTACCTTATTTAATGATTCTCGAAATTTTTCCATTTAGGACATTCATGAGGCGGTGGATTCAATATTAGTCTTGTCCTCTATTTAATATGTTGATGAAAATAATACTTAAATACTATCATGTTGACCCTTGGAAATTTGAAGTGGTAGTTTGTTTTAATTATAAATATATATAAAATCAAATCTCAAGTCGGTTGTCTGACATGACAGTAATTTATGAATATAAATTTAATTGAGTTTTTATCTTAATCTTCCTCATTTAATAATTTAATAATACTCCTTTCTCGTTTCATAACAATAAATTAATTAATTTAATAATGCAAACACGTTCACTTACCCACTTATGATTTCTTTTATTTCAATAAGGATACATTATCATTATTAACATTAGTTTAAATAATAATAATAATAACAATATTAATTAATAATAATATTAATATTAAATAATCATAATAATAATACATACTAATGGTGATTTAAGTACCTTAGCACTAATCTAACATACTTAATTAATAATGAGTACCTTAGCACTAATATAACATACTTTCATTGATAAACGAAGTACTCTTAAGAGTTTAATTAATCAATATTAACAATTAGATACTTTCATTGATAAACGAAGTACTCTTAAGGGTTTAATTAATCAATATTAACAATTAGATAGTACATGCTTCCAGCATTAATGTTTATCTGCCATACTTCATAATTCCGATACCTTCACTTGATGAGAATTACAATTGGCGGCAATTATTTTAATTGTTCATTACAATATTTACATATAAGACTAATTAACTTATTTTATACATAAGCAAATCGATCATCTATTACTCATGTCGTTTACTCAAACCTTAACTGAGTTATCTATGACAACTTATAACATTGTTAAATATTGATAAGTATGTCGTAAACTGATACTATCGCACATGTACAAAATGTGCATGCGTGGCCAGCGTATGCACAGGTCTGACAAGTACTATAAACATACATCATGTTTCCTATGCTTAACAACTAACTAATACTAATAATACCTCATGCAAACAGAACAAGTATATATATTTATCATAACATTACTAAAACATCATCGGTCATTATATCAGTTAACCTTTAATATTTCATTTCATTATCTTTATGATTACATTGGTTCAATCAATCAAGTACAAGGAAATCTACCTACTACCACTAACTCGAGATCAACGAATACCCAACCCTCAACAGTAGTAACTAAATATCCTCCCATCCTAACCTACGTCCGCATCCTCCCTATCCTTCCTCTGCTAGTACAAAAGTGGATGTCAGCTTTACTAACCTAGCCACATAGAACATGAGAGCGGTAGCGTCGGCTAACTAGCGGACCTAACCTCTCCTAGCAGGCATCCGACCATCGTCATCACAACAACTTGGGGAGCGTGTCTCAGCACGGCCCTCCCACGACCTCGGGTATCATAGAAACATAGGGTGGGCAATACATCCATCCCTCTCAACATACTGGGTCTACGCCCTTATCGACTCATACTTTGTTGCTCTCGAGATTATTGGTTTGTGTCATCGTATCATCAACATTGGTAAACAAGGCTCTCTGCAAAATAGGTACTATACCATACTTCGTATCAGGTATCCGACTATTACATAGCCCCGGTGTCCTGCGGATTAGTACTTTGCAGCCATACATTTATAACAATATTTCCATTCTATCATCGTCTGATCCATATTGTCGACATCATTTATTTCTTCACATAAAATCATTAAATCGATCACAGCATAAATACCACATCATATATATCACATTTCATCCAGGACGATTATTAAACATATACTGTCATTATGAAATAAAAGAATCTCGTGATAACTACAACATAGTAACCGCATAAACCAAATAACATCATGAGGATGGTAACATCATAACATCATAACCGTAGTATCAGTATGGGAACAGTAACATCCTAACATAGTAGCAATATATCATCATGTCTAACATGCTGAGAATATAGTTCACTCTGTCTAGCTAAGTCGAACAGATAATAAGCAAAGAAAGTGAAAGGTGTCTAACTCGCAAACACGCCTAGTCAAAATATGGGGCGTTACACTTATGTCAATTGATTGTTTATAGGAGTGCATGTTATAATAAACAATATATTAAAGAGTTGGATACACTATGTTTGACATTTTGGAATGATTTATAGACTTTAAAATCTCTTCACCCTTCTCTCTCCTTCCATTTTCCATCATAAAAATTAAAAGAGAATCAATGTAATTTTATGAGAAGATCTTCGAAATATTTTCTCACGTTTCATTTATATGTTTATGTAACTAAAAAATAAAGTTTAATTTATTATTTCTTTATTTCTCAATTTTATTAAAAATATTGTTTATATTTGTCATTTTGCTAAATAGTCACTATCAAAAATATATTTCTAGGTTATTAGAATCTCCTAGAATCCGTACTTGAATCTTGACATCATTCATTCTCACTCAAAAGTTTTGAACCTAAATTTCAACATTAAGACAAATTGGACATCATTCATTTTCACTCAAAAGCTTTGAACCTAAATTTCAACATTAAGACATTATATGTAAATTAAACATTTATGAATTTAATCACAATAAAATAAAAAAGAAATCAACATATTATTTATTTTATTTATTATCTCACATTGCTCATCAGGATGCAGGTTTTGAATATTTGGAGAGAAAGTTTAGAGGGTAAGGGGCCATAGAGAAAAGCTTGTCAATTATTTTGAAGTTCATTGTGATATGCTATTGGCTATCACTCAATGGAATCATTCACAAAACAAACCGCCAATACACACAAAGATGATAGAGGAGGATTTTGTCAAGTAGACTCTAATGGAAAAGGTGGAAATTCTAAGCTCTAATGGTTTGTTAATTGCAGAATGGGTGTCTTCCATTATTTTTTTTGTTATATGTACTGTTTTTTCATGGTCTTGTTAGGGCAGTTTATTTTAATATATAGTTTTAAGTTTTCTTTCAAGATGTTGTGGGGAAATTTTGTGACACAACTCTTCTAGGACTAGAGTAATTTTGTAATAATGGGACATTATGTAAATCCTCAATTGTTTTCCTCAATCATTTAATATAAATCTCTTACTCATTTTGGTTCAGATAAAATAAAAATTAGGTGTAGCTTAGTATTGTGTTTAGTGAACCATTATTTAAATATTAGTTATTTAAGATTTACAATTTCAAGAAATCTTATCTAAAAATGTATTTAAAGAAGCTCTAAAAAATTAATCAAACCATTCATAAGAAAATAAATGATAAATTGTCTCTTTTCTTCTAATTGAACTTTGCACATAGAAACTCTTTAGCTCATAAAAACAAATTCATAGAAATTTACTTGAAATCAATTTTCTTTTATTTAAACTTTACACATCCAAAACTCCTTGCCACATGCTTTTATCTCACTTTTCTCTATCTATATTTTGAAATTTAAACAATCCCTTTCAACTTTTCCTTAAACTAATGTGGATTCTTTCTTTTTTTATCAGGAGAATCGGTAGACCATAGTGGCTTTCTCAAGGAGACCAGGGTTCGAGTCAAAAGAGATTGCCACTATCAACCTGATCCAGGTGCAACCACCCACAAGCATGTGTAGATGGTCTAATCGAACTTGGGCGGGCCCTAATATTGATTGGTTAAACACCTTCCGGCATCGACTTTTCGATCCTAATTCGGTAAGCTCTTATAATGTAGATTCTTACCACGAGAAAACTAGAAAATTATGAATATTTATTTTTTTAATTTATAAAATTTATATGATGACAATTTTATTACATGATTTCCTTTTCACAATTACATATTAAAAAACATTCAAATTAAACATAAAAATTCAATATTTTTATAAAAATACATTTAATTTATTTAAATTAATAATTTTTTAATAAAAAATAAACTTTACATAACTTAAATAACAAAACTATATATTATTTATTACATCATAATCACATGTCTCTAACTCTTGCATTTAAGTACATACTTATAACAAACTACTTGTTTGTTGAAACATACCGTCTTAACAATAAAATATAATTATTTATGTTAGCATGAAAGAATGTTCTCACAAAATTGCAAGAAAATTCACTTAATTTTTGTTTCGTGATGGCAAATACCTCGAGTAAATAATCCTTATTTATCTATCTTAATTTTGTTTTACAAAATGAACTCATTGTTTTAATTTTTTTAAACCTTTCTTTGGTTTCATGTACTTTTATTCGTTACGAAATAATCACCTTTATATATATTTTTTATAATTTTATTTTATTTTATAAATGTTAAAAAACATTTTACTATATTTATATGTTAAAAAACATTTTATTATATTTGAAAAAGAATAAAATGTTAATGTGTAAACCTTATGAATTTGATTTTTTTCAATCTAAAATAAAGAGGAGAAATTAAGTAGATGAAATTGCATATATTAGTTATTAATATTGTAAAATGAAGTGAAGTAGGAATATTGGAGGGTGCTACATTCATTTTTGCATTAGAAATAATAATTTTATGGCCAGATTCTACTGATAACAAACCAAATTTTGATTTATTATTGAAAAAAAATTTGAAAAAAAATTGTTTATTCTTAATTTACTGCAATAACTATGACTTGAAATAGTTTTACAAATTTGAATCAAGAAATTGTAAATTTTGTTACAACTATTTATAAGTCTCCTTATATCATTATCCTCGTGCCAATTGCCAATTGACTGTTTATAGGAGTGTAGCTTTAATAACCAATAAAATAAAAAGTTGGATACAATATGTTTGACATTTTGGAATGATTTCTAGACTTTAAAAGCTATTCACCTTTCTCCTTTCTTACATTTCCCTTCATCAAAATTAAAAGAGAACCAATGTAATTTTATGGATTGATCTTCAAAAGATTTTTTCATATTTCATTTATATAAAAGTTTGACCTCTTATTTCTTTCTTTCTCAATTTTATTAAAAATATTATTTATATTTGTCATTTTGCAAAATAGTTGTGTAATTTTATGAAATGATCTTCAAAAGATTTTTTCATATTTCATTTATATAAAAGTTTGACCTCTTATTTCTTTCTTTCTCAATTTTATTAAAAATATTATTTATATTTGTCATTTTGCAAAATAGTTGTCATTAAAGACATTTCTATGTTATCATGATCATCTATAATTTGTACTTAAATCTTGACATCATTCATTATCACTCAAAAGTTTTGAACCTAAATTTCAACATTAAAACAAGTTCAATTACTTATGTGTAAATTATATATTTATACATTTAATTGCAATAAAATAAAAAAAGAAATCAACATATTATTTATTTTATTTATCATATTTAAACCACAGTTATAAATAAAATAAGATAAATTCATCTAAACTTTAAATCAATTATATTTTCGGAAATCTAAATACATAAAAAGAATTTAAGTTATGATATTGAATTGTTGTTTTTTTCATTTCGTGGCTTGCGGGTGATGGTTAAAACACCCCTAAGCGGAAAGGTCACCCGTTCAAAACCTCATGGATACTAAAATCCAACCATGTTAAGAGTTGGTGCGGTCCAAACCAAGTGTGATCCCTGGGTGATTTTGACGGCTTAGATACCCTTGGTTCGTGGTCTTTTAGTCAATGACGAACCCTACTAGTCAATTTATTTAATATATTTTTCAAAAACATATATTGAATATTTCCTCTGATTTGGAGAATAATACTTATAATAAATTAGATTTTTTTTAATTAAAGAAAAAGCATGTTACAAAATAAAACTTAAACCTAAACTAAGAAAAATAATTACACTCGAATAATATATTAAACAAAATACTTCTTTAATAATTAAAATTTAATTTAAAAACATCTTACAAAGTAAGACTTAAACGCAAACTAAGAAATATAATTCCACTCGAATAATATATTATAAACAAAATACTTATTTTAATAATTAAAATTAAATCCTTTTGAAGTGGGGTTAAGGTGGAAATTATTTCTGACCCGATATTTGAAAAGTAGGTGAGTTGTCATTCTTTTCTAACTCACTTATAATGCCTTACCCTTTTTATTTTTGGTTTGTGGATGAGAGATGCCTACTACTTTTTCTTTCGGTGAGTTATAAGTTCATATCAGTCCTCTACCAATAACATGTAACAGTTGTTTTGCTGGGATGCGTACTATGGAATGTTATTGCATGTGACTTCTTAAGGGTGGGAATATCAACCCATTATTGAATGTGAATGCCTACTTTAGTGTGGGGACAAAGGACCAACTTTATTAAATAAAGTTGTTGTATACTTGTTTAATCCAGATATAAATATATGTGAGCATATCTTAAACTAGCATCATTTTTTCAATGCGAAATTAATCTTTAAAAAGGAAGGGTGATATGACTATGTTATCTAGACAACTTTGCATTTAGGGATTTAAAATTAGGTTTCAATTCATTAATCTGGATAAGAAGTTGGAGTTTTTACAATATAGTTTTTTTTAACCATTAAAAAATATTTTATAATGGCTAATGAAAATTATGAAACGAGTTATAGAAGACACATAGGAAATTAAATGAGGTGATAGAAATTGAGGAATTTTTTTTCCTAATTGTATAGATGTCTAATTTGCATATCAAAGATTGGACATCAATGTTTTAGAAGGATTTAGTGAGTGATACAACAATATTTGCTAAGAAAATTGTGTCGACAAGATGTAAATGGTTGAGAGTAGAGTCAACGATTCAAGCACTATACCATAATGTAGGGAAAAACCATATTTAGTTGAGTAGGCCAAGTCCATGATTTGGTTCCTGCCATTGCACCACTAGCTCTAGTTATCGTAATTTCTTATTGTGTTATCTTAGAAATTGATGCACATAATGTAAACTTTGTCGTCTCGTATGATCATTTAGTTGTGTGGATGGTTGCACCGAGTGAAACGAGGTGCTCTACAACCCAGTATGGGGGAGATCCTGTAATGTTTGTCCATGTTTGTCCTTATAGTCGGCCATAATAAATAAAGTTTGTCTTTAACATAATAATAATAATAATAAATTAATATTATGTCGGCGATTAATAAAAGGACATGTATTTTTGTTTGAATGAAATCCTAGACTATATAATACATGGACGTGTATTTTCGTTTGAATTAAATCCTAGGCTATAAACGTTTGTCTTTATTATTGTAGGCCATTAATTAAAATGTAATGGAAAGTATTTAATGAAAAGTAAAAAAGTAAAATATATTGTCGGCCATTAATTAAAATGTAAAAAAAAGTAAAATTGTGGGAAGTATTTAAAAAAAATCCATGTCGGCTCATAAAATAAAATATTATGAAAAGTAATTAAAAAATAGATGTTTGTTTAGAAAATAAAAAATTAAAACTTAAACCCGGATCAATTAAGAGAGATTAAATTTAAAAAAAGAAATACACCTCAAGAAATCGGATCCCTCTAACTATCTATATTTCAAAATATTAATGAAATGGAAGTGAAAAGCTTATTTACATTACCATTATCGAGTCTTTTTTTTCTTGAAAAAAATGTAATTTTATTATAATAAAAAAAATTGCATTTGGTATATACATCCTTGTGTAGAACACATTTCATCAAAAAATTCAGGAAATAGATCATTACAGTGATCATATAGGTAAGTCCAACTCAATCCTTCATTAAAAAATAAACATTTTGTCCACTCTCATTGTCCCAAATTACCACCCAAGCAAAAACATCAAGACTTTCTAAACCAACATATCTTCATTAATAGATAGACAACCCCCCCCCAATGAGAAAGGTTGTATAAATCATGAAATACCTCATGAAACTAGTAGAAGGGAGGATGGAAGTGCTCATAGACAATCCCATCCATTGATTCTTGAATATTACACAACCCTATATCCAACAGAAGTCTAGCCTTTGATAGTGCATCAACATCCAAATTCCTTTCTTTGTAAACGTAGACAAAATAAATCATGTTAAAAGAGGAGAAAGCTAACTTGATTTCATCATAAATAGGCCTTAAGGAAATATTTTCCAGCTCAAAGGTCCCATTCATCCAATTTGTAACAACAAGGGAATCATAAATATATGTATATGGTTAACACCTTTCTTGGTTTCTATAATAATCAACAATTTAATGCCATGAGCTCCATCATATTGTTTGAACCTATTCCCAACTTGCTTTGAACCTCAACACATGTTCATCATGAATAAATAGTACCCCACTAGCTCTTCATATTGGAGGACTCCCTTGACTTAAACCATCAAAGAAATCCCATGCTCCACGTTTATCAACTAGTTATTCCCTAACCACACTAGGCAATTTCTTGTTTTGTGTTTGATTTAAGCCTCTAGTGATGGACATAATTTGAGCAACACACTAAAAAGGAGGAATTAATTTATCTTCAAACAATAAAGTACTGTGAGCCAACCAAATCCCCCACAAAAGTATTAAGGGAAAAGGTTTAACATTCTTGACAAACTTGTCCTTACACCAACCACTGAGGTGCTCTGCAATATAAACACCCCTCCATATTCCTCCCAGCCTTGTGATCTTTTCTAATTCTAGTCAAACCTAAATAGAATAGGGACAATCCTCAATCAAATGAATAATGAATTTTTTCCATTCTTTGCAAAGAATACACCTACCTGGACCATGTGTGCCTCTTTTTTGTAGAAAGTCCCATGTTAGTACCTCTTTCCTAAGGGTGAAGATATGGGATTTTAATAGACACAATTTCCAAATAACTTTCCACCACCAAACCACATTCTCCTCTACACAAAAGCACTCAAGAACTAATAACTTACCTTTGGGGTAATATACCTTAGTTAAATCCCCCCCAAATCAACTCATCATCCTCATCCTTAATCTACACATGAATAATTTGTAGGGAATTGATATATTGACCGCACTCAACAACAACCTCACCATCCAACCCCACCATGTCTACCTCCATTCACTCTTGCTTCCATATAATAGTCAAAACTAGGTTTGTTACTTGTGTAAGAATAAATAAACCATTTTTATGGAGCTTGTCAATCAAAGATTAGATAATCTATAATTCTCCCCATAACCAACACATGGATCAAGACCAATTCTAACTTTGGATCCTTCCCAATTTTCCAAATTAGGTTTCGCTTATAAGGGGAAAAGCAATTACCATATCCTTCTAGATAAAAGATGCATTCTTCTATTTTTTATAGGATTTTGAGCCCACTCTTCTGTTAACTTGGGACTTATATTTTCTTGGTGAATGACCTTGACCCATTGTGAACTATTAGTGTCCATACATACTTTTCAACCAAAGCTTTACCAAATCGCTGAATATTTTATATGCCCCAACCCCCTTGGTCCTTTAGTAAGGCGATATGATTCCATCTTACCCAAGCAAATTGTTTCTTCTCCATGCTTCTTGACCATAGAAAATGAAAAACTAGTTTCTTTAAGAGTTCCAAAACACCCTTCGGAAAGAAAACAAGAGACTTCCAAACTAGCCTACCACCATGTGATGGCCGATGTTTACACTAGATGAAGAGTCTCTTTTAAACTCTTGAAGTGAGCCATTGTCGGTCCTTTTTTCATAATCATTAAGCTTAGGAATAAAACCTAGGTACTTAGCCCCATTTTCAAAATCTATATGCTATCAAGGAAAGAGATGAGAGTGAAAAAAAACATCCTCTTCATTCAACCCCAAAAAATACATAGATGATTTTTTAGAATTAATCAATATTCCTATAGCTTTATAGTAAAGCTCAAGAATGTCCCTTGATTTAATTGCATCTCACCTAGAACCATCATAGAAAAGTAAGATACCATCTAGAAAAGAAGATGGGATAAAAAAATATTACCACCAATTTTGATCCCTTAGAGTTGCCCATGTCTCTTTGTTTCTAGCAATGATAATCTTAAACCCTTAGGCATAATGAGAAATGGAAGTGGAGACAAAGGGAATTCCTTCCTAAGACCTCTTCCAGGGCTTAAAAAACCCAAAGTGGAGCCATTGATTAACAAAGAAAAATATATTGAAGATACACAACTCATTACCCAATTCACAAAATCCACATTGAAATTTGATTGAAGTAGCATCATCCTTAAATAAGTCAAGTTACCCACCCATAGGCTTTCAAAAGGTCTAATTTAATAACCAAAGCTAGCAATTTTTTTTTCTCTTAGTAAAATGTATCCCCTCTTGGGCTATGCTAATGTCCTCGTGGATCTATATACCATAAAGAAAACCAAATTGTTCACTTGATATATTCTTTGACGATTTTTTTTTATCCTCATAACAATCACTTTTGCAATATTTTTGTCTATGCAATTGCATAGAGAGATATGTATGTATTTATCAAAGGACTCTAGGTTACCACCCTTGGAATCAATGCTATAAATGTTGAATTGAAAGTTCTTGGCATCCTACCAAACATCCTGATACATTAAGACCTCTCAAAATATTTGATTATCTTCCTCATTAACAAATCTAGAAGAAAAAAAGGCATCATGACCATCTCTACAGTGGTCACATATGTCTCTTCATTTTAGATGCTCTAAAAATTATCAACCCCCAACAAGCTATATCCTCAAAAGACCTAGCCAACGATCCATCCAAATTAGACATTTTCCAAATGGTACTAAGATTTTTCCTATGGTTAGAATACTTATGGAAATGATTTGTGCTATCATGTCCCTACTCCAATCAAATAGTTCTACTCTTGAGCCTCCATGTAGCCTCTTTATCAACCAATAACTTTCTTCTTTTTTTCTTGGTTCCTTAACCTTTTGCTTAAACTCTTCATGGGAAATACTACCAAGTATGATGAGTAGATCCTCTCATCCATCGTCCTTCTCTTATTGTCCAAATCAGTTGAGACCTGTTTGATTTTCTTAAGATTTTTAAGCAATTGAAGGGCAATTGACTCCCTCAAATTTCCATCAAATCAATACAAAGCCACCTTTACTAGATCCATGTACTCCTCGTATCCTAGCTAATTTGAATGGACTTGGGGGATTTTTATTACCTTTCACAATTTCTAAAAACATCAATGAATGATAAGACTAATCCCCACCCACCCCTCCCCCAATCCATTGCTTGATACAATACAAATTAGAAACAATATCATCACTTACCCAAATAAAATCTAGGCTTTAATAAACCCTTTTACATAGTGCTCAAATACTTCTCCATGTGGTTTGAAGTTGAAATGGTTCAATATCATAAAGACATAATTCATCTAGATGCCTAATAAAATATTTAGAGAGCACATCTACATTCATATATTCCCCCACCACTTCAGACTCACCTAAGGAAAAATTGAAATCCCCTCTGATAATAAGTAACCTCTGCTTCAAGAAGATAACCATAAATCGTATGATGTGTTTAATGCTTTCATTGGGATTAATCATCTTTATATATAATGCCAAATGTTTTTTATTACTAATTTGGCTTTTAGTAGATTTATTAACCTCGGTTATTTAAAAAAGAATAATCTACCCAACTATTCATATCCATAGAGAAATTACAAGGGAGTAAGCTAATCTCTAGACGATTTGCACTTTCTCTAATGGTTTTCAATGGAATCTAGCTATGAAGAAATTGCTGAAATTGCAATTTTGGTGGCCGAAATTGCAATTTTGATTGTAGGGATGGATTCAACACCCTCGATTACACCTGGGGCACCCTGATTATGCAATTCCAGCAACACGAAACCGTGATTTCAACAATTTGAGCCGGATTTTGATCGAAATTATTGTTGAATTCTGGGTGCAAATCGTCTAGAGTTTAGCTCATGCCAATTACAAGTTGACTAAGTGGCGTTAGGTTGTCCAAACAGAACGTTACCACTTGTTTTCAAAAAATATATGTGTGTCCAATGTTACTAAGCCTATGAACAAGCTTATTGCTTCAACTAAGAGTCTTAGATAATGCATAAAACTATGTTCTTTAAATTTTAACATAAACAACCCATAAGAATCGATATCAAAACGACGATCTAAAGAAAAAGATAACACATGCACCAAAACATAATATGTCTGATGACTAGTTCTCGACTTAAGTGTTTGCATCAATTGGGGTTGTAATTGAAGTGCATAACCTTTTCTTGTACTTCTACTACATCAACTTACTTTGTAACTGCATATTCCCTCTTCACTTCATCACTTCCAACTTCAAGACCTTGAATGAATGTAATCAAAATGCCACATTTACTATTCAATTGATCCAACATATGTATAACAACATTATATGATAGAAACTCATTTTGATATTAATAGAACATAAACTCGCTTATTAATCATCCCATTTGTCTATAATACTCTCCAAGGTGCATGCTATCAAATAAATAAGTTTCTTTCATCATGATTTGGTTTCTAAGTTGCAACTCAACCGCCTTTGTAATATTTTTTTTTCTAAATAAAAAAACTCGCAATTTTATTTAAAAGATAAACCAAAATTACATTTTTCATTTGTCTTTCAACCATCTTCAAAATCCCTAAGGTAGTCTAGCCTCTGGACTACACCAACTCATTTTCATTGTACTATTCATCCTCCATGCATAAAAAAGTACATTTAAAACCCGCATTAACTACTTTCTATCTCTTATGCATACTTATCAACTAAACCATTAACTTTTGTGAATTTAAATCATTTAACAATATATATATATAAAGATCAAAAGAAGAGACTAGATCTTTTGTTGTTGCTATAATGTAAGAATTTATTCAAATGGACTAGGATCATAGTCTATCAATCTAACCTCCTCGCTCTCCCATTTATGCCAATTCCTAGGGGCCATGAGAAGACCTTCTTTGGAGAGAATATCCGCAATAACATTTCTCTCTTTGTAGACATGCATGAAATAAAATTCAATTAGAGAATTTCTTATGGTTAAAATTCCTCTATCAATGATCTTAAAAAGATATTTTCATAAGCCCTCCTTCCCTTCATCCAATCTATAACCAACAACAAATCTCCTATAATATGAATCCTTTGCATACCTCCCACAATTGTTGTTTTGTTGATAAAATCTAAATCCATCAATTCATCTTTATTGTTTATACTATTTCGTATTCGAACTTTGTATTTGAAACAATGGTCTTTTCAAAAATATATAATTCCCTCAACTTCTCCTCTTTGGGGATTACCTTGATCTTCCCCATCAAAGTAAGCCCATGTTGTTGTCTTGTCTATGCTCTCCTCCCAAACTACCCTTCATGGTTTATCCCCCCCCCCCTTTCTATAAATATCCTAAAATAACCCAACCTTGTGCTGCAAATACCCTAGGAGGTATTTTTTTGTCATTAAACAATCAAGTACTCATGCTCAGCCATATGCCCCATCCTATCAACAAAGGTAAAACCCTTAAATTCTTATACATATGATTACTACACTCTTCTATAAGGACATTTTCCACATTTGGGCCTTCCCATATTATATTTATACCTGATATGAAAACAATTTCCTTCCAAACATTTTTAGCATAGTTACAATGGATAAGCATATGAGATGTGCCTTCTTCACTTACTTTGCACAAAGGAAATCTTTTAGGTCCTTTCTAGTTCCTCCTTTTCATAAAATCTCATGTTGCAACTTTGTTGTTAATAACCAAACACATAAAAAGTTTCACTTTTAGTGGGAATTTGATCTTCTAGATTCCTTTATGCCCCCACCTCAATTCTTGGATATATTCTTCTACCTTCAGCACTTTGTATCCCAATTTAGGAGTATATCTCCCCCATACAAGGTTCATGGACCATATTAACTCATATTCATTCTCTCTAATTATGATATGAGATATTTTTTAATAGTTGACATAAATTAAACCAAAGGTTCTCCTCCTCTCCTCTAAAACCCAAAATTTAGTCTTTTATCATTATTGACTTAGAATGAGAAAAAAACCCTTCCTCTTAATTCCTCTACAATATTCCTTCGCAACTTATACAACTCATTACATCCCACCCATGGGTCCTCACCTATCTTTAGTTTGTTTCCCACACCAACTTTCCATATAAGCTAACTGGCCACCAAGGGGTATGCTAACACCACAACCTTCCATACAACATAAGAGTTTTCATAAGTCTTTGTATTAGATCTCATCCATTCTTCCACAATAAGTGGTTCAATATATTTTTGCTTTATCACCTTACACCAAAACCCTTTTCCTTCTACGAGTCTCCATACACATTTGGAAACTAAATCCTTTGCAAAATAGTGTATCTCTTTGATTCTCCCATCCTCCCTTCACGATCCCATAGAAAACTAAAAATCATCTTTCCTCACTTGCTCCAAGATTCCTTTGGGGATCAAAGATAATGAAACCCAACACACTGGAATAGTCTCCAAAACCAATTTAAATAATATCAATCTACCCCCCCTCAAAGCCATCTATTAACCCATTACAGTTAATCCCTTTTCTACCTTTGAAATCATCCAACCCCAATCCATTTTATAGTAATCATTAGGTTTTATGTAGAATCCCAAGCAATTTAGCCCCATCTAAAAGTCCACATCATAATATGGAAACCTTCTTTTGAACTAGTTCCAATTTTCCATACTAGTTCTCGAGAAGGAGACAATTGACTTTGCAATACTGATTATCATTCCAATGGTTGAACGATAAATCCATGATATCTGTTAACTTGAGAGCGTCCTTCCATGTGCCATCACAAAATAGTAATATATTATTTACAAAGGGAAAATGCAAAATGTATGAAGATCTACCAACTATGATCCCTTTGCATGCTCTAGATGTTCTAGCCTCATGAAAGGCTCTGCTTAACCCTTCAACCATGAAGATAGGGGACAACCCCATCGAAGCTAGCTCAATAATCTCAAGAGTAACTAGCTCACTTGATCATATACTTTTGAAATATCCACCTTTATAACCATCGTAGGAGTCCTCTTGGTTTTGATAGTGTGGAAATCCTCTTGTACTTTCCCCACTACCTCATGAATTTGTCTCCTTGCAAGAAAATGGAATTGTACCTAAGAAATTGACTTGGATAGCAAATCCTTTACCCTCTTAGCTACCAAATTTGAAATTATCTTGTAAATATAGTTGCATAAAGATATCAGTATGTACTTCTCAGGTGTTGTAGGGTTATTTGCTTTTGGAATAAAAGCCAGGAAAGTGGTGTTAAAAGTAGCCAAAAGTTTACATGAAGTCATTGATTCCTCTAGTACTCTTAACAAATCCTCCTCAAGGAATTCGTTGAATCCTACAAAGAATTCCACAATCCAACCATCGAGACTTGGACACTTGTCCTTTTGAAAGGAGTGCAAAACCTCTTGAAGTCCACCTCTTTGATATTTCTTCCATCAAATTTATATCATCTTCGTTTGAAACAAAGTTTGGGAAGAAGGATGACATTCTAATAAGCTCAAGAACTATTGCTCATATCTCCTCATAGATAATGTTGAAGTGCTTCACACTATCTTGAGATAAATATTTAAAGCTAGTGCTAATATACCTTCTAGCCTTTGTATCCTCCATATATTATTTATCAAGGAAAATTTTAGAGACAAAATTTAGTCCATGAGCTAATTAGCAATTTTCGATGGTTTTTTTTTCTCCAAAAAATGAATCGCTAATTTCCATTTTTTTCTAAAATGATTTGCCCAAATTCCATAGGATAAAAATATTTGACTCTAAACATTGTCAAAATTGTCCAAAAACTATATAAAACCCTTAGAAGTTTTAATATTTTTATAAAAATATTGCTAAGCATTTTATTGTTGGAAATTTAAGAATTAGTAAGATTCACCAAAGTTTCTACACTTTAAGAATTTAGTGATGTCATCCCCTTTTGCTGAGTCATAATGCTCTTCTCTTAAACCTCCATGTCGTCTCCTTCTCTTCCATCATCTTCTTTTTCTTCCTTTTCAACTCAAAAATATCATTCTTTTCTACTTGTAATATTCTTTTATTTCAATAATAAGTATATAAAATTTCAAACTTTTGTGTTCATACCATTCAAAATTTATTTAGGTATTATCTCCTATATATATATATATTTGCTAGAATCGACTTTGATCTATGAAAGTTATAATAAAAACGATAAAGAATTAATTGATTTGTTTTAACATTTTGTTTCTACGATTGAAAAAATTGGAGAGACACTTCCTCTCCATAATTTTGGTGAGTTAATAGGTCATGGCGATCATTAGTGCTACATATATTTGAAAATGAGATATAAATGTGGGTATATGCAAAACATTTAAGAGAACGTGTTTTCCATTCTCTATCTTTTTAGTGTCAAAAGATGACAAATTCTTTCATCCTACAATGTTTTAGGATTTGCACAATGCCCTATTTCACTATGGAGCTTGGAACATGTGAAAGTTGGTTCTTATTTTAGCTACAATGTTTTTTTTCTTTAAACAAGTTATAAGAGAACTATACTTCTTCTGTTTGCTAAAATGGAATTGATGACCTCTTTATGATATCTTAAATTTATTGTATTCTATACTCAATGACTAATTTCCCACTCTTAAGGGGATTGAGGTATATCACACCCTAAGGAGTAGATTTAGCTATGAAATCAAACATTGGCAAACAATCAAACCTTACTTATTGATTGCTAGCTTAGGCTTTTGGGTTGTGTATATTTAAACTTTTTATTTAAATGTAAATGATGGTTTAATTTTTTTTTTACTTATTTATAATAAATTTTTATTTTTTTCTAAACTAATTTAGATTCATTTTAATCTAAGTTTTTTCTAAATATACACATTTTTATTTTAAATTTATTTTTTCAAATAAAAAAATAACATCACACATGTAACCTTAATTATAAAATTATAAATAACATCACAGAGATAACCTCAATTATAAAATTACCTCTACGAAATATATATATATATATATATATATATATATATATATATTATTTTCCAAACCTACGTTGACTTTTCCACACAAATAATGGTAAAAAATATTGATGATTTTCCAAGTTTGCCTCGAGTTTTCCACACATATAATGGTAAATTGGTAATGGTTGCAGAAAACAAGGATTTTGCCACTCTACCACTAAAATTCACACAGCAAAAAGAGTCTTGACATCCGTTCTGACTAGATAACATGTGAATAGATTTAGAATGACATTGACTAAAATAAAATAAAATAAATTAAAGTTGTAACTTTGTTGAGTACAATTCTGAAACGCCAAAACCCAATTCAATTGAGATATGTTTGAGAGCTATGATTACAGGGTGGCAATAAATGTCGGTGAAAAGCACCTCATATTCTGTTAATTGAGATACATTTGAGAGCTTTGATTACAGGGCACCTTATATTCCTGTTTAACTTTCGGGTGGTTATTTATGTGGTGTTTGGAGCCATTTAGTTTAATTGGGTTTCTCCATTTATCGAGAAAGAGGCGCTTTTGCACTTTAACCTTATTTTTAAAATGGCTATATTAAGGGTTAATGGGTTTTTACCCCAATCCATTTTTCGAAATGGATTTAACGACTTTAAAGTGATTTAAAATCATAACTACCAAGTGAAGGGTTGAGGACTTAAAATGTGGTTTTATTAAATATTTTATATTTTATGTTGGATTTATAATTTTTATAGAGATAACATATATTCTTAATTATTAAGTTTACCTGGGTGTTACATGTTTTACCAGTATGTTAATAAATATATTTAAATATGGAGGGGAATAAAGAGAGTAACTTCTTTCTTATTAATAAATATATTCAAATATGGAGGGGAACAAAGAGAGTATCTCTCACAAATAAGGTCTTATACACCGAATTAGTGTTTGTCTTGACTATAATCTTAAAAACATATTATTATCATTATTATAAAAAAACATCGAGTACATATATTTTGATATAAGAAAGAATCTCTAAACTCTCAGAATCATGGAGATTTGAACTTTTTTTAGTAGCATCATTAGCTGTTTATAAGAATGAACTGTATGTCTTTTGAAAAATTATGGTTTTTTGATGCTCAGAGATTTGGTTGACTTCCTGTGTGATGCTCAACAAATATTTTTTGTTAAGTTTTTATGATTTCAAGACTTTTTGGACAGTGTAGTTTAGAAAAAGTTTTATGATCATAGGCATACTATCATGTACCTTTTGATTCAGCTAAATAACATTGGTACGTTTTTTTTCTCCTGGAAAAAATAAGAAACCTCTATCTCACATTAATACTCTTCATCTTTGCTGTAATGATAAATACTATTAATAAAAAAAATTAAGATTTAAGGTTAAAATTTATATCTTTTATTTAAAGGAGAGTAACGAAGTGTATATACAATCTAGATTTATTTTAAATAAAAAACTAAATTAATAATAAAATAAATAAATAAAAGTTTATTTTAATTCATTGTTTTTTTTAACAGAAACGTGTAAGTGGCTTTTATATGAAATGCGGAACAGAGTTTACAAAAGATTGCAAATGAGCTGCTCTCTTAGAAGTATAAGAGCCAAGCTTGCAAGTTTGATTTCAACTATTCTAATTTGGTCATGATAAGTACCTATTCTAGGAAGCTTGAAGCTTCTTACATACCGGCCTAACAAAAAAACAAAAGAGCATAGCATTGCTTAACCCGTAATCAAAACACAAGAGGGGACTATCAGAAGCTTCCAACCTATACATCTAAACCAACCGAGTTCTAAACCATAGCATAATAAAACCAAAAAAGAAGAGAAGCAGAGATGCAACGAGTTACGGGTGGTTGGACTTCACATTTCCCCCACCTTCTTTGAGCTCCTCGGTGAGACTTTTGATATCCGCACGCATTTCGTCAAGCTTTGCCTCCGCCACCTTGGCTGTCATGAACTGCAAGGATCCTTGCATCCAAATTGTCAAGCTTTGCCTCCACCAAAATGGCTACCTATCCCGTGATTTTCAAGTTGATACCGCAAACCTCTGCATTTGTTGTGTTGACCAAAGAAAAGAGATGAGTGAGAGCCCGTTTCAGTTCGTAATTCTTATTACGAAGTGTTCAAATCTGTGCTTCCATATCCTTCAGATATGTCTGGAAATCCACTGTCAAGTTGGAGAACCCCATCCCACTTGTGGGCACATTAAGACCCTGTCCAAGAAAATCAACTTTATTGTGGGTTGAGACAAAGGGATTGCTGGCTCCTGCACTATTCTGATCGGCATCCTTCGAATCGGCTTGATTCAGAGTTTCAAAGTGAAGTCTCCCGTGAGCTGCAATCTGCTTCCTGCAGAGAATACACTGAAGCGTGGAGGGATCTTCTTCCATGTTGTTGTTGATGAGAAGGGCCTTGCTAGGTCGCTCACTTCTATACAAAATAATGCTTCTAACCTTGTAGAACTTGATGCAGAGCTCGAAGACGTTGCTGAAATTTGGGCAAAGCTCGAATGATGAAGGAAGGAAGTCCTTTCCAATTTTAATGCCTATTCCGCCTCGGAAATTGAGGACATTTACACCCTGTAAGAGAGCCATGTGGGTTAAGCGTGTAAGCTGCTCCGGTATCTTCGAAAGGAAGTCGTGGATGACCTCCAAGATTTCAGTGATGTTGAAGTTAGAAGGCCCAATTTTGGGCGGTTTTGGACTTATGCTTTTGCATGAATAGCCAAGCCAAATCCAAGATGATGTGTTGGAAGTGAGACTATACATTAGTAACCAGAGAAGTTATGGGACCCAAGCAAATCCATGAGCTTGCTGATTGCAAACCAAGACCCGACAAGCAAGCCTAACTCCGATGTTTGCCATATTATCCGCGAGCTGGTTGTTGGATCTTAGGATGTGTAAAAAGTTGATTGCTTTGTATTTCTTGACAATGTTTTTCAGCAGATGATGGATCTTAGTAGTAGGAGTCTTTCTACTTTTAGCCAAACTCCTGGCTTCCCTGATAATCAACATAGAGTTGCCGAATATGATAAGATCTTCAATTCCATCACTTCTGGCTAGTTCCAGACCTTTGATCAAAGCGAGCCATTCAACTCTGTTGTTGGACCTTGTGCCAATTCCAATGCATAATCTTTCATCTTATTTCCTTCAGAGTCATAGAGAACTCCTCCCACACGTGCTAGCCCAGGTATTTTAATTCATTATTATTCATGTAACCATCTAATAGATTTTTAAATTTCTTTAAATCGAAAATTAAGATAACATAGATTTCTAAATTTCTTTAAATCGAAAATTAAGATAACATAGATTTCTAAATTTCTTTAAATCGAAAATTAAGATAACATAGATTTCTAAATTTCTTTAAGTTTTTTTAAGTCGGAAATTAAGATAAGATAGATTTAAAAATTTCTTTAGATCCCAAATTAAGATAGCTATACGCTGATTTACTGATTTATCAGCATAAATGATTCAATGACTGACAAGTGACAAATACCCCTTGCATAAGAGAAACCACGAGTGTTTTCCAAAGAATAAAGCTCTCATGAGCAGTATACCACTGTCACCGCCCTGTTTTTGACCTCTCTACACACAGAATCCCTTTAATGATGATAATAAAGTTCGAAAAAGATAAAAACCCCACGAGTGACAAACGGTGATCCATACACATTACCAACCACGGGGAGGATTAGAATGGCTGTTTACTATGATGGTCGACGGGTGATAATGATACATCCGCCAGCCACCTAAAAGAACAAAGGAAAAGCATCATCTCAGCTTTCTACGTGTATTTTCATGGGTCGGGGGAGGCTGAAGAAAACGTAGCAGGCGGCCCGAAAGGATCGAAACCCGTAGAAACCTTCGATCTGGTTGTAGATGGAGCATCATCATCACCAGCCTCATCATAATTCATTATGATCGACAGGCCGAATTAAGCTTCTAGACACAGCAAGTATATAGGCCTGGTAGTGGTGGTAGTGGTGGGGGGCTCCCTCTCCCATGGGCTGCACTAATACCAAGGAAACCCAGAGGCGTGCGGGCGCAGCAGGCGACGAGCGTCCCGGGATTCGATCTCTGCCCCGCTGCTTCTCAACTCCCACCGCTCACAACATTGACAGAGAAGACCGCAAATACCATCATCTCGTTTCCCTCACGTCTGCCACGTATGGCAGCCTGGACATCAACATGAACGAAGAAGAGGAAGGAGATTATTTCCCCAGAAAACAAGAATACCCAGACGGTTTCTATGGCAACAACCACAGAGGGAATTTTGATAGATCGTCAAGTGTGGCGGCCAAGACATGGTCGGAAGTGAACGGATTTCTGTCAGATTATAAGAAGAATGCCCCTGCTGCTGATCATCGCCAGGAAAAAGAAGAAGAAGAAGAAGAAATGCCCGTGATAATCGATGCGAAGGAACTTATGGAGGGGCTGGAGGATGATGACCACAACAGAAATTTTTCCTTTGATTTGGAGGTTTCTGAGAATGCCAGAAAACCGCTTTGGATGCATTTCGCAGACGATTCACCTGATAGCCTGTTCGATCCAGAAACCGTGTCTGGTTTCAAAAAAGCCTTCGACGATCTTTCGCCCTGTTCAGCGGTTTCGGTTTCCGGAACCCAAAAGAGTATCAATGAGCCCGAGACTCCCATCTCTGCCTGTAGTAGCAGGTTTCGGTGTAACAGTTTTCCGAGGCCTATTAACAAATCCCCCTTGAATTTACCAGAGCCTTCCAGAATACCGGATTTAGAAAACCAGGGTTTTGGGATCCTGAGGGCTCCCCCGGGAGGAGAATACAGGGTGGTTTTGTATTTTACCAGCTTGAGGGCAATCAGGAAGACCTACGAAGATTGCTGTTATGTTAGGTTAATTCTTCAGGGTTTCAGGATTTATGTGGATGAGAGGGATGTGTCCCTGCATGCCGAGTATCGCCAGGAGTTGCAGAGATTGCTGGGGACTGAGCGTATCAGCGTGCCCATGTTGTTTATAAGAGGGGAATGCGTCGGTGGAGCAGATAGGGTTATACAGCTGCACGAAGAAGGCGAGTTGGAGAAATATTTGGAGGGTTTTCCGGTTATGAGCTGCATTAGGGTTTGTGATGGCTGTGGGGATTTGAGGTTTGTTCCATGCCCTACTTGTCATGGGAGTTGTAAGCTTTATACTGATGAAGATGAGCTGATTAGGTGCCCTGACTGCAATGAAAATGGCTTGATAAGGTGCTCTGTATGCTATTGAAGATTTAGAGGGCTTAGTATGGGTGGAGGACTAGTCCTGATCTTGTTCCCGAAGTCTGACTTTACCTCCTTATTGGTTAAGGAGAGGAGGCCACAATTTTGAGTAAGGACGCCGTGACTGGGAGATGTGAACAGCAACATCTTGCTATCCCTCTGCTGCTTTTTTATTGACTGAATTTCAGTGTCTGTCTTGAAGTTTTGGAAGATTTTCTTTTTTATCTGGAGGTCGATTTTGAGCCAGCGAAGCTCTGGTTTAAAGGTAACTCCATGCTTATTTGGCGCTCATATTCTCAGATTTAGATCACCATGACGCTCCTGATGTATCCATTGATTAGGTTTCGGTTCAGCGTTTCCTTTTGGGTTGGATTGGAAAAGAGGGCTTGGTCTAGCTAGTGTGGTTATAATAAATGGATGGTTTTTTATTCATTACTGGTGAGCAGAGGATTCTTTTTAATTGCCTCTGCCTTTTTCGGCTGCAGAAGCCTCAGCTTGAGGTCATCATACCCATAGAATATTTAGTTTTGACAAGAAATGTATTTTATTTAAATATGTACAGTAGATAAGATTGCTCGCTCTTGTACACGAGAGGCAGTTGCACGGCCTGTCCTGTGCCAGCTATGTGTTTGCTGTCAAGAGAGGCATTGCATTTCTCTCGTGGATGGCGTTGGTTTTCTCTAACTAGAAATAACAGGCAGCACAGACTACCATATGATTTCTGCAGCAACCCATGTCTGCAGTTGAATGAATTGTCAAGGTACATTGGATTCTGTTTCATTTGTATTTTATTTTTTCCTTTTTGTTAGAATGCTGTGAGTGATTGCTTATATACTGTTTCTGCTAAACCAAATTGCATTGACAATTACAAGTTAGCACGTTTTCTAGAAACCTTAAGAGCCAAGTTGACAATTTATGGCATCATTTTTTAATAAAACCCTTTTAACACCTCCTATGTGAACACAATTCAAATTATCAGGAAACTGGTAGATACATCGTTGGGAACCGTGAGGAAACTTGCTCTTAAACACATGACTTATGTTTATTTTTCCTTCTTTTGAAACATTCTGATTCTTATATTACTCATAGAAAGGGATATGATTGTTCCCCCTGAAGTTCGTGGTCACCAACACAGAGATTGATCTCTACTGATGGCTTTAATCAGTCTGTAAAGGGCACATCTGGGTTTTCTTTGAAACAAAGGATTACCCAATTTATGATTTATTTTTATTTTTACTTTTATTTGAATCTGGGCATGGCCAATTCATTAAGAAAACAGTTTTTCAAAGTTCATGCTGAACAACATAGACTGCAAGTCAGCAATCAACAAGGAAACAAACATCTACACCGTCCATTTCTAATCACAGCCCTTGGTATCCTAAGTCTTCTCTTTAGCACACTCATATGGGTTTTTTTCCCAATGTTGTTCACGGAAACCATTGGTGTGCACTACATCCACAGAAACCTCCCCTTTATCCCTCTAGGGGTGTAGGGCAGACAGAATATGTCGGAACAAAGGGTGGCTCAATTAAGAGCCCAGCATGTCACTTTCAAGGGTTCCTTTCAAGGAATTGAACCCGGGTGGAGCATGTCACTTTCAAGGAATTGAACCTGGGTGGGGATGTTATCAATCAGTACTCCCGAGTCCCAACCACCCAAGCTACATCCAATAGATATTAACACACTCATGTGTTATGATCTATCCTTGTGTACTAAGTGCACTAATCAGCATGCACATCAAAACAAGTGTCAGTGCAATTGCCAATGTTGTAGGCAGCCGGTGTGGATCTCCCAGTAAGCATGGAATTACATTTGAGCCCTGAGTTTTGTTGGCTCATATTTTTTTTTGGTCCCCAGTCCTTACATAGAATTGTTGTTCTAGCCCTATAAAATCCCTCTGAAAGCCAATTGTAAGGAATATTGGAGAATTTGAATGGTGCCATCGTGTCCCAAAAATTTCAACTTGTTTAAGTGTCCGGCTTTGTTGCTTCTTACCAATCTGTATACCTTTCTTCCTTTTGTATGTATAGCATGTGGAATTTACAATTTGACAAAGAACTCTCTGCAAAGATACAATATATTCATTAAAGCATGTCAAGTAAGTTGGGTGTGGTCTTCAGAAACTTATATTCATGCAAAACTAACTTTGCATACTATAAATGTTTTACCTTGCCATTGCACCAAAAATTAGAGGAAATAATAAATTTTGCTGTCAAAATGTTATACTTGCTCTGCCAGGATACAAGATCTGATATCCATTTTACCAGGGACTTGTGGGACTCAGTAACAATTAATAGTGGCTGTGTTGGTGAAATGAGTAATCTATAATCTCTGCTTATTCGATAAGCATTAGTAAAAAAGGTATGTAAAATTGATCATATAGCACCGTTTATGTGGTTTGATGTTCATGTCGCCCTCTTATTTGGCCACCTCAGTTCTTTTTATTCTTTTCCCAAAGAACAAGAGCCTCAAGATTATAACATATAGCTACCAAATTGATATAAATTAGACCTGGATATTTGCAAACTAGATATTGACTAATAGATCTTAAAGGTCACCAACTATGCATCCTATAAAGTACACCATAAAGCTGTAAGAAGTATGGGGTTGTATGGTTTGATGTTCTTGTTGCCTTTTATTTTGGTCACTTAATGCTCGATCTTGTGCTTCCCTAATAACAATAACCTTGAGATTTTAACAATTAATAAACACCATAATTTCATAAAGGACGATCTAAAAACAATTATGAATTAATTGTGATAACTCACACCTATTGTCACAAGAGATATCTTATCACTCGTACTGGTGTATTTTACACATTGTTGGATTAAAAAAATATGCCAATTATAATCAACTATATATTTTTATACTATGCATTATGTGTGTGTTTCTGTTGTGTGAGATTAGAGTTTGATCTATTAGGTATTAGGCTTATACCAACTGGTATTAGAGCCATCCTCTTATCTATGCTTCTATTGCATTACCTTATGATGGTTACAATGCAATCACCTATTGTGTGGGAAATTAATTACCAAGTTATTATGAAGTTATGAGTGAATGTTAGTAGATTGCTTTGAACATAGTTCTGCTCCAAAAGGAGCGATAGCATCAATGACTAACACATAAGTAAATGAATGTAAGGACCACGATATCTTGTAAGTCCAATTGAGTAAACATATTTGAAATAAATTATGTTTGACACTAACAAAGAATGTATCAATACTAGAGCCTAGATACAAAGCTGAAATGCACATAATTAAATCACTGTAGTGTCAAAATCAAAAGAAGGATGAAGAAATTATCTAAAATCAGTTGAGGAAAACTTGACTTATTGAAGACCTACAACAATAAGCATCCATTAACCATGGCTAAGCAATAGTCTACAACAATAATTGATATGGGCAGTCCACAACAATAACTGATATAAGCAATTGAAATTTGGGAGACAACTCTCCTTCCAACCAACCCCTTAGTGAATACAACTTAGAGCCTAGAGCCCACAATTAATAAAACTATTGTTAAAGTTGTGCAGCTGCAAGACCCATTCTTAGAGATGATGGTACTCTAGTCAACTAACTATGTATGGTTCTTGGTCAGTAAACCAAGCAGAGTAAAGAGTAAGTCTCTAGAAGGTACCCCACGGCCCGCAACTATCTCCTGAGGGTCTTGGTCGGGGACCAAGAAGTTGATGCCATGGCAAACCCCTTAGCATGTGGCTAGGACCCCTATTTGTCTCTAAGGTATTCTGGTCTGGGACCAGACAATTTCTTGGTCATGAGGACCAAGCAGGGCTTGTATGTTGAGACAAAGATCTCTTGGTCTAGGACCAGGTAGATTCTTCGTCACGAGGACCAAGTAGTTCTTGCAACGACATATCTGGTTAGTTAACTAGGTGGATCTTGGTCAGTTGACCAAGATGATGCTGTGTGATGCCCTCCTCTGCTAGGTCTTCGAGATGGTTGAGCTAGATGGTCTTCTCAAGGGACTAGCCACCCCTTGATGGAGTCACTAGCATTTGCCATCGAGAGCAGTTTGGAGGACCATAGGATCACTCCATCTAGTGTGGACTTCCTTATACAGTTATGATGAACTTTCAGATTGTGTATGGAACACTTGTACATTTGAGAGAGAGATGATTGGTTGTAACCCCACCTTGGTTGTTCACCCTTGATCTTTACACCTTGTTGTTTCTTGGTCTTGTGGTTAGGAGGGTTTTCTACCCACCTTGGTTTGTCTTGACACTCACCACATTGATGTTTTGGTCTTATTGGTAATAGGATTAATTGCCCACCTTTGTGGTACACCCTTGGTCCTAGGGGTTGTGGGTCATGTACCCATCCTTGTTTTTATGATTTGACTTGTACCATTTTTGTTGGTCCTTGTACCCCTAACTATGACCCTAGTAACCTCACTTTAGAACTTTATGATATTAACTATGTATGGTGACTTGACTCTTGTACCCACCTAAAGACACCTTAATTGTACTTTTTATTATTAAGTGGTTTTATTATTTGGTGTCTTAACCCTCTTGTATTGGTACTTTCCTAAATTTATGGAACCCTAACTAAATTAAAATTTTAATTAAAGACCTTTCTAGAAAGTCTTAAGAACCTATATATTGAGGTCTAATTTTCCTCATTTGACATGATTAAGACACATCATCTTAGCACTGATTTTCTGCTTGACATCAAGGGTTTATAGTTTCTTGTTGCTGCTTGATAAATTGTTTTGAGGCCGCCCACCTGTTGAAGTCTACCCCACATCTTAGATCTGTGTTTTGGGTATCTGTTTAGGGTTGATGTTAAGGCATCTCATGCTGCTGCCACCTTCGATCTGTTTGTTGAAGTCTAGTTGAAGCTCGATTTGCATGCTGAGGGTTTTGTTGAAGTCCGATCTGCTGTTGTGGTGTCTGATATCCCTGTTAAAGGGGTTTGATATGCCAGTAGAGGTTTTGTTAGGGCCCGATCTATCTCTTGTGATCTAGCCGTGAGCCTTAGAGCTCTGTTTTACCTCTGCTGTGAGCTTGTGAAGACCAAATCTGCTAACCATGACTCTGTTTAGGAGTATTCCTGCCTGCCGTGAGCCTATCTCCTGATTTGTGGGCGAGCTTAGGGTTTGTTGAAGTCTGATCTACTATTTGAAGATTGTAACCCTTGAGTATATTCTATGGTCAGCTTGTTGTGTTTAGTCTAGGATCTGATCCAGTGTTAAGTCCTTATTAATTTCTGATCTATAGTTTAATATGCTGAGCCTTATCTTTGACTAAACCTATGTGCTAAGACTTGGTTGTGTTTGGATCTATGGTGTTGAGATTTATTTAGGGTCTGTTCTATGTGTTGAAGTTAATTATGGTATGAGCCCTTGTGCTTCTTGCTTGAGGTCTTATTATTGTTTGGGGGTTAAAGCTTCATCTAATGTTCATACCTCTTGTGCTTACATCCTTTGAACACCTATTGTGTTGAGTCTTGTTTGATACTGTCACTGTGTTTTGACTATCATTGATCATCCCTGTTTGATTGTACTACAACCTTCTCATCTCTCTCTCTCTCAGGTTTGTACTTATGCTCTAGTTAGGGTTAGTTGGTTCCTAGTGATTCACTGGCCTCTGAGAGGCACAGTCTATTTTGAAAGTAAATTCTTCTGAGTATAAAATAGGAAGGGTCCCACACTCCATGTAAGTATCCTAACTTGTCTATTTTTGTTATTAATTAGACATGTTGTTGTTGGTTAATCTTCTACCGTTGATTACATGTTACTGAAGATTACTTTAACACATGGATCTACTTGGTAGTGTTAAAGTTGAAAGAAATGAAAATTATGTTTTAAATTATATTGTTTAACTACTGCTGTACTATTTTGCTTTAGTACTAGTTTGTTGTATTTAATTTTGCATTAAAATATATGAAATTTTGATTTCTCTGCATCAAACCCCAACCCTAACAAAAAATTTAACAACTATGCCAATTTCTCACTCCCCTTCACTTGACGCCCCAGCTCCAAAGAAAAACCCCCAAAGGTCAAGGTGATCCTTCTAGAAAAAATGCTTCCACCACCTCCTCGACATCTATTAAATAGTTGTTTTTCAATTCTTCCCATGCAAAAATCCACATACATAGACTCTACATTGTATTACTAAATTATCTCATATGTTCACATAGTCATGCAACTTTAATTAGTTTTTGCTTTGTTTAGCTTTTCCTATTCCTTTAAATTCCACTTTATTTTAGTTATTCTTTTTCTATTTTCCTTTTTAATTATATAATTCGTTTATTTTTTTTTTTCCTTGGAAAATGTCCGTAATTTTATTTCAAAAAGTTGATTAAAATTACATACTGCACATGTAGTAGAATCAACAAGGATCCCTACATTTTCACATATTTCTGTCCCATATTAGCATAAACAAATAGCTATAAAGAGCTGAACCAAAAAAATGAGAAACCCAGAGAATGTTGCCACAAGAATAAACAGATCAGTAAGTGAAATTAGGGCCACCGGTTTCAGATCAGGACCTGAAGGCGCCGCCCTCCCTCCAAATCTCAGTCCAGTCGTGGCTCCATCCTCTCATACAACGCCGATCCTTGAACTCACACTGAATTCCAAGAATACGCGTCCACGACAGGCAAAGACTCTTCGTCTTCATTATTGGATGGAAGATACATTTGCAGCACAGATCACATCCTATGCCGAGGAGAGGGAGATCCCCACGCCCATCTTTTTGTAAATAAGACGAGCCAATCCCATTATCATGTTTGGATCAGGATTTCACCCACGACCAACCACGATCTGCGCCACCGCCACACGCAGGCAGGACAAGCAACAGCCGTCGTATTGGCCGCCTTGCCACAGAACGGCAAAGAATCAACGCCGCAAGTCCCATACAAAATAAATGAGGAAGATTGCTGTCCATACAGCCCGCATAGATCCGACAACAGAGAAAAAACAGGAACACTGCTTCGATTTCCAGCTTCCATATAAAACAGGAAAACCTAAAATCCCATCCACCATGAAAAGCACAGAACAGCAAGAAATTGCCATAGAAAAAAAATAATACCCTCCCAGAATCCTTGAAATGAAAGCCATGCCACTAGCAGCTGTGTAGATACACCCCCGGACGCCGAGAACAAAGGAGCCTTGATAGCATGGCGGCCGCCACCGAAACGCAGTTGACCGCCTATCTTGACGAACCAGGGTTTAAACCGTCGCACCGCATCTTCTGCAAGAATACCAGCAGCAAGGAGTATAGGAACCCTTGCTCTACTGCCCTCGCAGCCGCCAACATCTTCGCCGAAATCGCCACGCCCCGGACTAGCATCTCTGAACAAGCGCTACCGCCGCCGCCACTGGGAAGCCGAAGACGCCAGCCCCCAATGGGTTGCCGCGCCAAGTCTAGCAAGCACTCCAAGTTGGGAAAAAAAACCATCCGTCGGCATGACAGAAGCCAACGTAGGGGAGTAGTGGATCGGCCATGGAAGGATCCATGGCCGCCAGAAAATGTCTTCGAAGGTCGACTTTCAAAACCCTAGTGCAGAGCTAGGTCGCCTCTCCATCATATAATTCGTTTATTTATTATTATTAGTTTTATTATTTATTTATTTATTTTTCATCACCCAATTGTAATTGTAAGATTGATTCATACACACACACACACACACACACACACATGCGCGCACTTTACCATCTTGAAAGAACTTTGTCTCAAAGTTAACTTTAATTATGTTGTATGTTTTACTTTCTCTAACTATTTGTTGCAACTAGTATAAAAGCCATCTAGGCCACTGCAATAAGCATTGAAAGTCTCATAACTCCGAGGAAGTGCAAGTATAACTCTAGCCATCTTCCCAATCTTTGGAATAAGGTTAAATCCTATTGACCTATTTAGGGCCCTAAGACCCGAGGCTTCATTTGCCTTAGCATGGATATGGTCTTGTACTCTAACCTATTTCCCCAAGCATTTCAAAAGGCTGACCTAAACTTCCTCATCAACTCCAACTAGCCACTCATCCCAAGGCATCGAAAGTCCAACTTCACTCCACTCGCGAGAACCACTTCAATTATTTTTTCGGGCTTTTTGCATCACAAATCTAGTATTAGGCACTATGGCCTTTTCAAGATGGTACCATGTCCCACTGGGTGTCATGTAAGGTAAAATAACCACTAACATAGGTTTATGTATTGAGTTTGTCTTTAATCCATAAGTTGATATTTTTTGTTTTTTAGAAATAGTTATATTTACATAGAATTATTTATAACAGAGAAGAAACAATACAATGTGATGGTATGTACAAAGGTATTTGCATTCTTATTCTCAAAGCAATTAAAATAGTGAGAGGGTATGTGCAAAGTGTTGGAGATGTGTTGTAGTCTTTGTTAGTTCTTAGAGCAAGTGGGGTGCGAGGGGGTGTAGGGGCCCATCGCCCCTAAAATAATTTTTTTGGATACATTTTGAGCTGTTTTCGACCCATGGTTTTGTGACCCACTGTAAACTAATTCCAGTTAAGAAATTGGAGTTGTGAAATCCATATTAGGGTTTTAAGTGCTATAATATTGTATTGTCAAGATAAAAAATAATACAATGAGATCAATGTTAAAGTTAGTGCAGCTGCGAGACCCATTCTCAGAGAGGATGGTACCCTAGTAAATTAACTAGGGTTCCTAGTCAGTTAACCAGGCAAAGTAAAGAGTAAGTCGCTAGAAGTTACCCTAGGGCCCCCAACTGTCTCCTGGGGTTCTTGGTCAGGGACCAAGCAAGTTGATTCCATGGAAAAGTCCTTAGCATATGGCTAGGGCCCCTATTTGTCTCTAGGGTATTCTGGTCTGGGACCAGGCAGGGTCTTGGTCACGAGGACCAAGCAGATCCTGTAGGTTGAGACAGAGACATCCTGGTTTGGGACTAGGAACATTCTTGGTCTAGGACCAAGTAGGTCCTATAGGTGGTTGATCAACATTCAGTCTGGGACTGAAAGCTCATCCTGGGGATGAGGAACATTCTTCAGGAGAATGGAGGACCTGGTCAAGGACTAGGAGGTTGATCAACATGATTCAGTCTAGGACTGAAGCTCAACTTAGGGATGAGATCCATTCTTTAAGAATGGAGGATCTTAGTTAGTTAACGAAGATGATGATGTGTGAATGTCCTCTTCTCCTAGGTCTTCTAGATGGTTGAGCTAGATGGTCTTCTCAAGGGATTGGCCACCCCTTGATGGAGTCACTAGCATTTGACCTATGGAGCAGTCTGGAGGACCATATGATCACATCATCCAATGTGAACCTTCCTTATATTGCGATGGTGAAATTTCAGGTTGTGTATGGAGCACTTGTACATTTGAGAGAGAGATGATTAGTTGTTCACTATTGGTCTTCCCACCTTGTTGTTCTTGGTCTTATGATACTTTGTCTTATTCACCTTGTGGTTAGTAGGGTCATCTACCCACCTTGAATTGTCTTGATGTCTTATGGGTAATAGGGCTATTTTCCCTCCTTTGTGGTACACCCCTTGGGTCCTAGGGTTTGTGGGTCATGTACCCTTCTTTATTTTATGGTTTTGACTTATAACTCTTGTTGGTACTTGTACCCTCACCTATTTAATTAACATGTGTGGTAACATAACCCTAGTGCCCCACCTAAGAAACTTTAATTATATTTTATTTTATTATAAGTTGTTTTATTTTGGTATCTTAACTAATTGTTGGTACCCTCCTAATTTAGTGGAACCCTAACTTAAAGATTTAATTATGATGCTTCTAGAAGTCATTAAGGATATATTTAATGAAGTCTATTTGCCTCATTTTTTATCATCATCTATCATCACGTCTCAGCTTTGATTTTTCATGCATGACGTCAAGGGTTTGAGGACTGATTTGATGCTTGTTTAGGCCACCCACCTGTTGAGAGTACCACACATTTCAGATCTAGTTTTTTTCTTGTTTAGAGTAGACGATTGAAGGTCTTTTATGTGGCTCTATCTGCTAGAGATTTCCATTATCTCAGATGCGATGTATGCTGCCTCAAATTATGCTTGCTGTTACATTAGTGACCTAACCGTGAGTCACCTGTTGAGAGACTAATATGCTGAGATGTGATTTGATCTGCTTGATTGGGGTTTGGTTGAGATCAGTCCTGCTTGACTGAGGTATGCTTGGGGTCCGATCTACTTGACTGGGATTTATTTGAGGTCCGATCTGATCAGCTGGGGTCTGATTGAAGCTTGATCTGCTTGAGCCCCTATCTATTTGCTAAGGTCTAATTGGAGTGCGATTTGCTTGCTGTGGGTTTGATCGTGGATCGATATGCTTGCTGCTATCTTGGTTGACTGAGTTGTGACCTTGCTGAGGGTTTTTCTGTCCACAATGAGCTTATTTGTGAATGTCGTGAAGCCCCAGGGTCTGCTTTATCCTACTATGTGCATGCCTGAGGAGGCCGTGAGTTCTGATGGTTAGGTCTTTGGTGTTAAGACCTTATTCAGATCATACCCTGTATTATGCTGAGTCTTGCCTTGATCAGATCTATTTCATTGAGCCTTGCCTAGATCTATTGTTGAGATCCTTTTAGAGACATATCTGTACTGTACAGGCCTTATTAGGGGCTGATCTATACTGTTGGGACTTAACCTATGTGTTGATATTTTTATCTGTGGTCTAAACCCTATGCTAAGACTTTATTTATGGTCAAACCTATGTGCTAAGTCTTACTGGGGTTTGTTCTACTGTACTGAGTTTTGTTTGGGACTACCACTGTGTTCTGACTGTCATTGACCTTCACTGCTGCAACCTTTCATTTCTCTCTCATGTTTGTACTTACCCTCTAGCAGGTTCAGTTTGTTCCTAGTGATTGACTGGCCTTTGAGAGGTACAGTCTTTCCTGAAAGTAAATTCTTCTGAGTATAAAATATGAAGGGTCCCACACTCTAGGTAAGTACCCTAACTTGTTATTCTTATTAATTAGACTTGTTAGTATATTGCTGATTACATGTTACCGAAGATTACTTTAACACGGGGACCTACTTGGTAGTGTTAAAGTTGAAAGAGATGAAAATTATATTGTTTTCAATTATACTGCTTAGTTACTGCTGTACTATTCTGGTTGTTGCATTTCATTTTGCATTAAAGTATGTGAAAATTTGATTTCTCTGCATCAAACCCTAACCCTAACCAAAATTTAACATGTTATCAGAGCTTCGGGTTTGTAGCTAACTCTGTTTTGCAGGCTATCAGAGTCTATACAGATCCTAAGGTAGGGTTTTGAGTACTAACCAACTTGATATTAAAAGTTCTTGGCAAAAGTTCTTCAAGTTGGCAAGATGGGTTTGAACATTTGGTCACAAGAGGAATCATAGTTGAAGGGCCACATACAAGTATTATTTGGCTGAAAAATGAAAGATGTGGCAGAGATGCTGCTAATCCATATAACAACAGAAAAGAGATGATTAGCAGGCTATGAACTTGCTCCTTTAAAATATGTATGTCAAGTATCACTAACCTTATTAGAAAGTTTATCTCGGGTATGCATTTCTGAAGTGAGTAAGGAGCCATTCTAACTTTTTATATGACTTGATATTTAGTAATCATGGGCTTATATGGTCATGGCACCCTCTAGGAGTCTTCTGATTCATTGTGATCTGTATATGTAAGTGCAAAGAAGTATATTGTCTATCCATACATGAAATTATCATGGCCTGATTTCTTATATCTAGGATTGTGATCTAACCTAGATTGTTTCAATGAATGTATGGTACTGCATGATGATGCCATTACACACTTGAGAAGTACATGTCCAATATGATGACAAGATCAACATGCTCACTGTGAATTCTGCATAAGGGCAGAAATAAAGAGGGAGGATTTCTTATCCCAACTTGTTTTGATATTTTTAAATTATCACAGTGAAACATATGACATGTTGCATATATGTGATTGATATGCTCTTGATGGCATCTAGATAGCTGTCTAGTATATGGATATTCGATATTGATTATTGTTGACTATCAAATTGATGTGACTTGCTCTAATGACAAGTAATAAAGTTTGGAGATCTTGCTTATGTTTAGAGTTAAATGTACAATTCCAGAGGGAGCCGAGTACTCAAGTACATGGGGAGTAAAAGGCTCCACAAATTGCAAGATCAATTATCCTAGATATTCATTCTCTCAAGTGTCAGTATAGTGTCAGCAAAAGAGAAGCAAAAGAGAACCTGACAAGCATTTGTTTGTGATGAATTGTTCTTACTAAAAGGGAACAACTGGTAAGATCAGAGATCAAGAGGGAGCCAATTGTGCTCTTCAATCCCCAATAGAGTGGGATTGCAGAAAAGTAGTAAGAGATGTGACCTACTAGTGTTATAGATATGGAAGTGCAAGAAGCACCAGTCCATGCCTCATCTTTCTTAGATGAGCAGAGGGATGTTGATGTAAATGTAATTTTGGAAGATATTCTTTTGTATATTATTATTATATTATTATTGTACTTTTATTGTACCTCTGTCGGAGATGTTTTTCCTCTGTTTAGGGATGTCATTATTGTATTTGTTCATGTAAGAATATCGAGGTAAAACCTCCATTGTAAGTCGGGGCAATAGTCCCAAAAAAGATAAATGTAAAATGCATTTTTGAGTCTCCCTAGGAGAGGTCGGCTCAGTTAGTTGAGGAAGTCAGCCCCATTGGGGATTTAGGTCAGTCACACATAAAGTATAAATAGGGAGTTGCTCTCTCTCATTTGGACACACACCAACAAGCAAGTTCGCTCCAAGGAAGAGAAAGACAAGTTCGTTGAAGAAGAAGGAGGAAGTTGCAGAAGTCATATTATCTTTGGGTTTTCTATCTTGGTTTGATATTGTACTAAGTGACAAATCTATTACTGAATAAGTTGCGGGGTCTTCTCCTTTATGGTTTCCTCGAAGAAAATTCTTGTGTTCTTGTGTATTGTTATGCTTGTCTATCTTTTAGATTAAAGATCTAACATAATTGAATTAAAGTACAAGCACTAACATGGTATCAGAGGCACTCTGAAAGAAGGCACTGTGCAACAGTGAAAAGCTAGGGTTTCCAAATCCAAGGTCTTCTCTCCACAGATCATCCAGAAAAGTGGGCTAGGCTAACTCGCCTCAACTAGGTGCATATTTTGGTGGAGAAAGATTCCAGTTTGGAGGATTTTCAGTTTTTTCCCTAATTTCTACTAGAATCGGGAAAACTAGGGCTTCCTGTTCCGGGCACTTTCCTCCACAGATCAGCTTGAAAAGGAGGTTATTTCAATTTTTCCTAGGAGGGCGCATCTTCTTGTAGAAGTTGAATTTAAAACTGAGAATTTTCATTTTTGGCCCTATCACTACTACCGAGGGAAAACGAGGGAATCAGTTATTTTGCAATTCTGTCCACAGATTTGAGAAAAGGAGTACATTTCTCAACTCGCCTTGAGGAGGTGCATCTTTCTATCCAAGCAGAAGTTCAAGATTCCAAGTTTGAAAATTAGGGTTTCTCTGTTAAACCCTAGGTTAGCGAGCTCCAGAACCAGGTTGGGCATTTCAAATTGGTAAGATCTAATTCCTTGCTATTTCAATTTGAGGTTCTCATATTAAAATGATAAATCACACTAAGCTTGAGGACATGCTTGAAGGAGCTAATAAATTTCGGGCATGGAAGTATATAATTTCTCTCATTCTAGAAGAGAATGATTTGGACAAATATGTGAATGAGGAGGTTCCAGAACCAGAGAGAGATGATGACAAAGCAATCCACAAGAAGAATATGATCAATGCCAAAAGGATCATTGCTGACTCCATCAAGGACCATCTCATCCCTCATGTCTCATCTTTGAAGACCCCTAAGAAGATGTTCGATGCTTTGACAAAGTTATATGAAGGGAAGAACATCAACCAAAAGATGACTCTGAGGAACCAATTCAATAATGTGAAGATTTAACACTCAGAAACTATTCAATCTTACTTCACAAGAGTCTCTGAGATCAAGGAACAACTCGAGGCAATTGAAGATAATGTTGAAGAAGGAGATATCGTGATGACTACCTTGAATGGTCTCCCAAGATCATGGGACTCATTCATTCAAGGAATATGCTTCAGAAAGAAACTAATGAATTTCAACAAATTATGGGAAGAATGCACCCAAGAAGAAGCTCGACTAGTAGAAAGAGAAGAAAAGATGGGAGATAATGATGACCAAGCCCCAACTGCTCATACTAAGAAGGATCAAAACAAGAGAGATGATCACCATCACAAAAAGTAAAAAAGATACCATAGGAATCATGGATTTAGAAGAGACCTCTCCAGTATTAGGTGCTTCACATGTGATGAGATATGACATTATTCAAGAAATTGTCCCAGAAACAAAGGATCCTCCAGGAAAATCAACAAGAAGAGGCATCATGCACATACTGCAGAAGATAATGAACCGCAAGCAAAAGAATAAAAGAAGATTCTTCAAGTGATGAATAATATATATTGTAATAAATGAAGGTAACCGATTACAATGGTCCATTAAGAAGGTTCCACCTCATGAGGTGAAGCTAGAGATGACTTTCAGTATTACATGAAAGGAGTAGGAGAAGCTCCCACAAAGTTGGACTCCGGAAAACAAATAAAGATCAATGATCTATGGAAGAACTTCTCATCCATTTTAGCATTGGTTAAGATGTAGGAGAAGGGACAACCAAAGTCTACTCCAGTATAAAGAACAAGTGATCTACGGTGTAGAATACTTGCTCAACATTTTCGATCATAAGCAAGAAAGACACAGGTCCTCAGAATCAGACAATAAAGTAGAACATACTGTCAGAGACTATAATAGTTCTTGCAAGGAAGCCAAGATCAAAAGGGAGTCCATCAAACAAACAAACAAATATGAGTATTTGAATTGTTATCAAATTGCTTAGATGATATTGTCATATTAGAGAAATTTTGAAGTAAAAAATTGGCCTCAAAACAAAGAAAATGTACTATAAAAATCAACCAATCACATTTTAGTAGATGACATCACCCCCTATGGTTGCGGTGGCATTGCATGAGTTAAGAATGCTTATTTGTCAAATTTTCTATGGTGGATGAAAACCAATAGTTAACCAAGATAGTGGTATAAGTATTTTTAAGTCATAAAGTAAAGTACTCATAATTCATAAAGAAGGTCCTTTCACATTTTTAAAAAAAAAAATAGTCATTTGCATGTTTTTAATTTTAAATTATATATTCACTCCATTCTCTTTAATATCATAATGCCATACTTATTTATATATATATTCCTTTCACATTTTTTTATAAAAGAATATTTTTATTTTTTTCATATTTTTAATTTTTAATTTTATATTCACTCCATTTCATTTAATATTATAATGCCAAACTAATATATATATATATATATCCTTGTACTTTTAAAATAAATTAAATTCATAAATGATATTAATATGAAAAATGTGTATATATATATACTATAATATTGCTAAAAAATTCAATTTCATCACAATTTTCAAAGCTTTAAAGAAACATGTTTTACAAAATAAGAATGTTCTAAATATAATATTAATAGTTAAAATAATTTTATTTATTTTTATTATTCAATTTTTAAGAATAAATTAAGTCTTATATTATTTTCTATGAAAGACTTAACTACAACATTCCTTTACAATAAAATAAATATCCCCCAAAAGTTTATGATTTTGATATTAATTTACTAATATAGATTTAATGAATAAAGAATAATAATAATAATACAATATAGATTATAATAATATGATTAACATTTTATATGTAAATAAATTTTCAATTAAATCACATTATCATGAGAAAAATACTAAATATAAAAAGTGAACATAAATTAAAAAATAACTCTTAAAAAATGTTTTTTATTATTTAATTTTTATTGCAAGTTCAAGACAAATAAATGCTGAAGGACAATAATTTTTTGGGAATTACAATAAATCTTAGTCACATCAATGTAAAGTTATTTTATTAATTTTATTTTTAGTGAATTTTGAAAAGTAATTCAACCATGGTTATTTATATTGTGCATAGAAAATAGTGTAGGAGGTGACTTGTCATATATATCTATCCCATAAAACCCCTAACTCATAATATTTTAATATATCTCATATTTTTTTAATACATCTCTTAGGATGCCATTTTTGACCTCAAAATCTCTTTAATCATTAAAGGAATTTCGAGGTAAAAAATGGGCCTCAAAACAAATAAAATGTACTGTAAAATCAACCAATCACATTCTAGTAGATGACATCACCCCCCATGGTTGAGGTGGCATTGCATTAGTGAAGAATGCTTATTTGTCAAATTTTCTATAGTGGATGAAAACCCATAGTTAACCAAGGTAGTGGTATAAATACTTTTAAATCATAAAGTAAAATACTCATAGTGAAAATCCTTTAATTTTTTTTCATAAAATAATATTATTGTCATTTTCAAGTAAAGTACTCATAATGAATGTCTTTTCACATTTATTTTTATTTTTATTTTTATACTTTCTCATAAAATATTATTATTGTCATTTTCAAGTAAAATACTCATAATTCATAAAAAAAAGTCATTCACATTTTTTTATAAAATAATATATTGTCATTTTTATGTTTTTAATTTTAAATTATATATTCACTCCATTCTTTTTAATATCATAATGCCATATATATATATATTCCTTTCACATTTTTTTATAAAATAATATTTTTATTATTTTCATATTTTCAATTTTTAATTATATATTCACTCCATTTTATTTAATATCATATTGTCAAACTAATATATATATATATATATATATATCTTTGTACTTTTAAAATAAAATAAATTTATGAATAATATTAATATGAAAAATGTATGTTCTACACACACACACATTTTAATTATATATTCACTCCATTTTATTTAATATTATAATATCAAACTAATATATATATATATATCCTTGTACTTTTAAAATAAATTAAATTCATGAATGATATTAATATGAAAAATGTATGTTATATATATATATATATATATATATATATACACATATTATAATATTTCTAAAAAATGCAATTTCATCGCAATTTTCAAAGCTTTAAAGAAACATGTTATACAAAATAATAATGTTATAAAGATAATGTTAATAATTAAATAAAAATTATATATTTTTACTAAAATTTTAAGAATAAATTACGTCTTATATTATTATCTATGAGAGACTTAATTATAACATTCCTTTACAATAAAATAAATATCCAATTTTTTTTTATGATTTTGATATTAATTTACCAATATTGATTTAATGAATAAATAATAATAATAATAATGCAATGTTGATTATAATAATATATTAATATTTTACATGTAAATAAATTTTCAATTAAATCACATTATATTAAATTGATGAGAAAAATACTAAATATAATAAGTCAACATAAATTAAAAAATAGCTCTTAAAAATGTTTTTTTATTTATTTAATTTCCATTGCAAGTCAAGACAAATAAATGCTAAAGGACAATAATTTTTTGGAAATTTACAATGAATCTTAGTCACAGCAATGTAAAGTTGTTTTATTAATTTTATTTCTAGTGAATTTTGAAAAGTAACTCAACCATGGTTATTTATATTGTACATAGAAAATAGTGTAGGAGGTGACTTGTCATATATACCTACCCCATAAAACCTCTAACTTATAATATTTTAATATATCTTATATTTTTTTAGTACATATCTTAGGAGGCCATTTTTTGATCTCAAAATCTCTCGAATGTCAATTATGTACATATTTATATTCCTAGATTTAGGAAATGTGTTATGCATGTTAGAGTGATTTTACTGATGAACAATATACTACTAATATACATGTGATGGGTAAGTGGCCTATGGTATTGTACAACATTCCATTGCTACTTATTTAGAATGAAACCTCTTTGCTGACATATTGGGAGTAGTGCACAATCTTAATGACGTTCGAGTAGAGATGGAAGGCATCTAGAAAGTTACCGTATGATTGCGGGATATGGATGAATGTTGCGTTGAAGCATTGGCTAAGAGAGTTGCATGAATGTGTGACCTATGTTTTTATGCATAATAATTTGTTCTTAAAATTATGAAATATTTATAACCACACAACTGAATTTGAATTGTAGGAAAGATCGTGTACCATCACCGACAAGAGAATAATGATGAGTCTTGTTCCGGAGAACAAGTGACGATGGTTCAGCTATAACATTTAAGAAGATTTATGAAATCAAGCATACTACAGATGTACAAAGCGAGGGTTCTCTCAGAAAGAGGGAGTCGACTATAACGAGACGTTGCTCTAGTGGCCAAACACACTTTCTCAATGGTGGATATTACACTAGATAGATTGTGTAATCAAAGTAGAAGTGGAAATCAAGCAACCTCAAGGACTCAAGACTCTCTAAATAAAACCACATGTGCAAAAATTGAAGAAGGTTTTGTATGGGATCAAAAGGCACCCATGGGATATCATGATGAGATCAAGGATCACCTAGAGTGGTGAGAGATCAACCTTTACTACAAGGTTGAAGATGAGGAGCTCATAGATGGGTGCAAGAGAGAACTTCAAGATCTTGGTATCCAGTGACCTAGAGAGATGATGTAGATGGATACATACAAGATTATTAGAATAGAAGACTACCAGTCACTCCAATGAAGAATGTACCGATGCGGAGGGAGGAGGAAAGCTCTGCTTCAGAGGAAGTGACTACAACACATATGGAGAGATATTATCACTTAGCCTCTATCCATGGCAAAGGTGTTTGCCCCAGTATCTTAGGGATTTTCTACAAGGAGTGTCAAGCTCACTATTGGCGGCGTAGCTTCGGCGGTGTAGTCGGCGGAATACATTAATGTTGGATTTCCTTACGAGCAGAAGAAGACCTTGGGAGATGTTCTTTTTGCTGCGACTATGAACCTGCTACAACGTTGGACATCGCTGTTGAAAGGTGTCAATTTCGTGGATACTTAAGTTCCGGGTCATTTGTATTTTGGCCTCTTGTTTTAGTCTTAAACTACAATGCCTCTGTATTTAATTTTGGTTGTATGCAAGAATAAAGTGAAGATCCCAGAGTGCACAAACATGGTTCCTATGGTGATCGTCGATAACCACACACCAAGGAGTCAAGGCCCACATTTTCCACAGCGCTAGAATCATGGAAGGAGTCCAATTGCAGGTTTTTTATATTTTGATGGCAAGGCATTTGTCAGCCGGGACGCTGAGATCGGGCGCTTATCCTCGGACCCATAAAAACTGTTGGTAAATTTTTTGATGTATTTTCATACAAATCTTGCACAGAACTTAAAAAGGCCGAGTAGATGGGTTTTTTAAAACCTTGGTATAAACCATTGTTTTTATATGGTTTTATTGTTAATCAAACCATTGAATACTATTGAGACCATAAAATCTAGTCAGTAGTGCACAATTACGCATATAAAGTCTTCTTGTTGGACCAAAATTGATGTAATTTTTAGCTTAAAAATTGAAGATGCCTAAGGCTTTATTTAGCCATTTTTAGGAGTTGGAGAGACTTAGAGGCATTAAGTCTTATCAAACATTGTAATCTCAATTTTTGGATGCATGATCGGTTGTACCCGACATTCTAAAATTGAAAATAATTGCAAGCACATCAGTCCAAGTGAAGCCAAAGACATCCATGGACAAGCTTTGAAGGAGATAAAGACAAAATATTCTTCTACGGTTATGAATCGAAACTTTTTGGAGGTCCAAAAAGTGCTTTCAGTAGGGAGATTTGATCCAGGAGGATCCTCTCAGTCGAAGAATGAAGAAGGTCTCCATTTTATTCGCAGCTGGACAGTTGACAAAGAGCTGGCAGGAATCTTTCCAACACAACTTGAACGAGGTCAAATGGACTTTGTATGTGGGAGAAATCCATGTTGAAGTTTCGACCATAAAGGAGGTTTTCTTCAAGGAAAAGTTCATAAAATGTTTCATTTGAAATTTCATGACCAAACTATGTAAAAGAGAATTTGATGTTGATGCCCACATTAATTCTCATTTAATTTGTAAAAAATGAAATTAAAAAGGTGAGAGAATCCACCTCATGAGTTAGTTTCCTAGTCCTAAGGGGTGTTGAGATCTTCATGGAGGAAGCTGAGGCCTTTTCCTCCACATATCCCCTTAAGGTGTCTCTTGATCCTACTTTATGGGATCATGGGAGAGATTTTCTCCTTAACATGGGTGATGACTAATCATCCATGAGAAATCTATAAAAGCCTCTCATAAGGAGAAGGAGGTCAGCTTAGTTGAAGAGCATTCTTTGTAATTTTTCCTTTGCTTTCGAGAAGTTAACTGAGGAGGTCTTACTTATGTAAGTTCATGTGAGAGCCTTAGGAGAAGGCTACCCAAGATGGGAGAGAGCCACATGATTCTATCCATGTAAATTGCACAAATGAGAATGAATAAGAACGGTTCGGAACTTTGTCGAACCCAGAGACGTAGTCAGGAGGCCTTGTTGGGCTCTGGAATTGTCTGCTATAATAATGTTATTTACATTAATTTATCATCTTATCTACCATGATTTAATACATTTATGTTCAATAAGGCTATATTTTACTTTATTTTATTCATTAAATCTCGTAACTGAAAAGTGAGCCTAATATGTTATTTTCAAATGCATTAAATGCAATATTGTGTAGATGAAGATGTTCAGTACTTCATACGACCTTTCATTCAACCCTTCTTCCGGTCCAAAGTTCCGTACTGGGTTTAATGACATGTTTCTTATTGGTTTATTAAGTTTGACTTGTCTCTGTCTTCTGGTTCTCACTGATTCCGCAATACCTGCATATACATAACTAGAATTATGGGTTAATATTAAGGTTTTGTATCAATAGTTTGCAATGTCTTAAATTGAAAGTAATTAAAAAGGGAATACATTTAAATATCATTATTATTTTATCTTTTTAAATTCAAAATATCTATAAATACATTTGATATTCAAGTGGATTAAAATAATAGCAAATTAATGAAACATGAAATATGGAATTCAAGTGAAATAAAATAATGACAAAATAATGAAACATGGAATATTATGAAACCTATATGGAAATGGAACGTGCATTCAAACCATAAAGCATCCACTTATAATAATCTAATGAATTTTGTTTGTCATTACATGTTTTGGTTTTAGTTTAATCGTTTTATGCTTTATGCAGGTTGTGAACAATATGTACATGACACAAAGGGTAAAACTCACGCACGAAGAAATGGAGAGGGCTCTCGTGAAGGGGATTAAGATACTTCCAACCCAACCAATAAAATGCAGCCACAGTTTGAAGCTAGCAAACACATCCAGCAATAAACTCATGCAAAAACCTAGCAGGAAATCCGCTTAGAATTCGGATTCGTGAAATTAATTGCAGTTACAGGTCATTCAGACCTTCATTCGGATTTCTGTTAAAACCGTGTTTTAACAGACAACAAATTTTGGGCTAGATCTGCGGGCAAATGGAGGTGAAAGTGGAAATTCTGGAACATGGGTTTTGTGCGCAATAGGCCCATTTAGGCCACCATGAGGAATTTCTCCAAAATTCCAAGCCGTTTGAGAGAAACACGTGGTTCTTTGAATCCCACTTGCCGAGAAAAACGAAAAAATGTGACTGACTGTTTCTGAGTCGGTTCCTGTTTCAGTGGGTTGTTTCTCCAGCTGTAGAGATTTGCTATTTTTAGATAGGTTGCCCCTGACTTGATCTCTCTTTGTAAAACACTATATAAACACCCCTAGGGTTGAGAGATGGGAGGAGAATTTGGGCAAAATTCTAGTTCATATTGTAACTCGGTTTCTCTCGTCAATGAGAACTGGTTTTCCGGAAAGCAAGTTCTGTGTATAGACTGTGTGTAAATCTCCAGGGACCGGCCATCTTCTAGATCGTATTTTTTTCCTTCCTTTTATAATTTCGTTTTTAGTTTTTATACAGTTTGAATTAATTCATTTACCATTTCATTTTCAAGTTTTATATAGTTTTGAATTAACAGTTGGAGTGCAGGTTTTATTTTATTCAAATCCTCTCGGATCCCACATCACTGTGTTGGTCTCACTGCGATTTCTATGTTTCCTGTACGTAGGTGTTTGAATGCGCTATCCCATAGCTTCTTGTAGCTTTATTCTAATGCATTAATTTGAATGCTTTAATATCATGTAGATTTATTATAACGCATTAATCAATATCATATGCATATAATTATGCATCCATTAATCCTATGAAGCTTTCACCTCATGCGTTGACTACTGGATATAATATTAATATTATGCATAATACAATGCATATAAAGTATAAATATGGAGTTTAAGTCAAAGCTACAGGTACTATTGTTTAAATTACACGGATTAAAGTTTGAGTGCTAGGTAATAAAGTAAGTGATAGGTGAAATTGAGTGTTAGTTGATTTATTTCTAATTGATAGTAATTTAACTTTGAATTCACGTATATAAGATTCCATCCACCATAATTTGATTTAAGTAAGTTTGAATTCACGTCGTGATAATAGAATAGAAATTTTCTTATAGAAACTAAAGTTTATGTTTTAGGAATTAAAAATGATGTAATTTGATATGTTTTAACTTATTTGTTTTAATTCTGTGTAATTTCTTTTCTATATTAATTTGTATTTTCTAATATTTGAAATTTATTTGAAATTTAGTTTAGTTAATTTTAAATTAGTTTGTAATTGATATTAGTTTATTAGTTTGCAATTTATACTAATTAGGTTGTAATGTTTGGCTTGTAGCTTGTTTATAAACTGTATTTTTGTTGTTAACATAGTTTATTCTGCAGAATTAGGAATGGTCGACCAAAGTTTAATATTTTGTAGTTTGCTTTCACATTATTTCATCATTATAGTTAGATATTGCTCCCAATTCCTCCATAGTTAGCATTAGCCTCTTTCTCCTTCTTCTCTGTCAGTATTTTTTCCTATTGATGTAGGCTAACTCTCTCTTTTCTTTCTCAACCTTCTTCCTACATCTTATAGAAATAATTCCTCTATTTTGCTTAGAGTAGATAGCTCCTTGTTAACTTAGCCTCTAAATAATCTCTCCATTGCTTCCTTTGCATTGTAGGATCATATGCATAAATCCAACTGGTAATTAAATCATCCAAAATTCTTCATTTTCCTTAACTTAACTCATTTTCCTCCATTCAGACTGTCATTCGGACCGCCATTCAGACTGGCATTCGGATCCCCATTCGGACCTTTACTCTTTCTGCACTGTTTTAGGCCTTCTTCAGAATCAAATTTCTTTTGCCTCTCAATCATAATTCTTCTTACCTCTAATTAATAGTTTTCGATGTAATTTAAACCTTGTTTCATAGAGTTTTTAATTAAGTTCTATCATTCTTTCCTCCTTCCATATTTTCCTCCTTAAACCCCTTTCAAAATTATTCCAAAGTTAAGTTCTTCATATCCGATTTGCATCTTTAGTCAACTTAGGTTAGTTCAAGCCTTCAATCCTGCACATATAGTGATTGCATCTCATAAGCTCCCTTCCTGGATTGACAATTTAAATATTGGAATTATTTAACACATAATAAACACCAACATTTTGGCGTCATTGCCGGGGAGGTGCTAAAGGGATTGGAGTCTAGGTAGATAGGGGTAAATAGGTTACTTTTTCATTACACAACAAGGGGGAGGGGAGAATGGTAAGACGAGAGGTAAGAACCTACGTATCCACTATAATGGGTTGCCCCAAATCCTTGTTGTTTCTTTCCGCATAAGTGTGATTTCCTTTCTATTCGTGTGAGTGTTTAATTTTCCGCAATTTATTTCGTAAAGTTTGCCTTCCTTATTTTCAAGTGTGTTATTCTTTTAGCAAGTGTGGTGTCTTTTTTTCGCAAATTTGTTTTAGTAATAGAAATTATTTTAAAACACATAAAAATAAATATTTGGTCCTGTAAGAACCCCAGGACTTATCCATGTGTGAAGTAGGATTTATCAACCGACGAAATGGATTCTGAGGTGACCATCAGCATGAGAGAACTCTCTCGAATCCTAGAAGCAACTGGGATCTCAATATCTTCTCCTCAAGAAGATCACATCTTGATAGATGTCAAGAATTTATCTACCTCTCCAGAAATAATAGAAGAACCACAGTTCCATGAGCTACAAACTGAATCTCCTTGCCAATTTGCCAAGGAAACCGAAAACTTGGAGACTACATTTGATGGAGAGAGACCTGATGTTGAAGAGTTATCCACATATCTATCGACAGATGTTTCATATACTCAAGCAATTGAACATTAAGAAGAAGAGGATCTGCATGGCATGAGGAAGGAAGGTGAGTATCAGGATTACATCGAAAGATGGTTCCAAGAGGTAATGAGGCCACAATACCATTCCTTCATTCGACACCTTCTATTGCAAAAGCAAGTAAGTTGGTTGATTCTCCACATCTAGGTAATCACTGCTTTAAATTTTTCATATGTGGATATAGGTATGTTTTTCATTTTGCTTCGCACATGGTTACATTGGAAAAATTCTTACACTTGAATAATGAGTTTTTTTTTCTTTTAGATAACTTAGGATAGTATGTATATAAATAAAAAGTTGTATGTGGTTAGTTAGCTTTAGATATTCATACAACTTCACTTTCTGTTTTCCTTTAAAATAAAAGAACTAAGAATAAGATTATGTTAATTACTAAACCAAAGCAATCTTACATCATACATGCATATTTCTTCTTATACCAGTTTCTCAAAGACCTACCTTAATTATTATGATCTCCACAAAACTCAATCTTACACCTATGGACTCCTAGTTCATCCTGGACTCATTATCAAAACTTGTCTCTAAAGCACCATTAAAAGGTAGCCTAAAAGTGGGTAATATTTTCTATTTTGTGGGGAACATTATTGACCTTTTATGAAGAAGATAGACTATGAAGTCAAAGAACATCTTTAGGTTATTATCTTTTGACATGATCTATAATTTTGGCCATTATAAATAAAGTTACTCATAAGGTTCGTGCTACAAATTTTGAACTATGTGTTTGGCAGGCTCAACACACTCTAGTGCCAACCGGCTTCCTTACAATATATATATATATATATATATATATATATCATTATACGAAGCAAACCCACCAGGGTACTGAATAGGATCGCTGGTAGTGGGTCCATGCTAAGTAAAATATTAAACAAGGAATCTCTGTAAATGCAAGTAAACCTGTCGGGGTACTGAACAGGCTCGCTCGCAGCGGGGCTATGCTTGCATGGTACCAAGATAAACCCACCGAGGTACTGAACAGGCCTGTTGACAGCGGGTCAATATCAGATAAAGAGGTTTGGTTAATGCACTATTATTCACATAGCTCATAAAAAACCTGAGTATACAAACACATGTTTACACTGATTATTTATACTATCATTAGATAATGGCTGTAAGTTGGACTTGGACCCTATCATCTAATTCAAATAAATACCTAGGATATGATTATCCTAGAAATAGGACCCATAATTATAGTAGATCTTACAAACTTTATGGTGAACCTTATCTATATTCTTTGGATGACAAGAGATATTTACAAATGAGTCATGGACGACTAGTTTTCCTATGTCATTTTTCGCATCTCTTACACTATTATTCTTTATGTGGTCTTTTTGAGCATAAACTGATGAATTTGCATGTATTAAAGAATCTGCCTTAGTATAATATTGCCTGCTAAGTGTCGTTGATCCAAAGTGTTAACATAAGAGAACACAACCCAATCTTAATTCATTCATGGCACGAGGACGTGCCATACCTTTGGTCTGGGGGAGCAAAGAGTCTCAATTTATATGATCTTCATAATTATGAATTATTACTAGTTGGCGAAATCTTAATTAATAGTTGTTTTGGTCTTCTCATAACATAACATTAATAAATTTTTTTCAAGTTCTATTTTTTTCATGCAGTAATAAAGTTGGCTTAGTCTTGAACAAAGTTTTTGAATAAACGAAGGACCACTTCCAATTCATTCATGGCATGCGAACATGCCATACCTTTGGTCTAGGGGAGTGTTGGGCTCCAGAATTGTCTGTTATAATAATGTTATTTACATTAATTTATCATCTTATCTACCATGATTTAATACATTTATGTTCAATAAGGCTATATTTTACTTTGGTTTATTCATTAAATCTCGTACCTGAAAAGTGAGCCTAATATGTTATTTTCAAATGCATTAAATGCAATATTGTGCAGATAAAGATGTTCGGTACTTCATACGACCTTTCATTCAACCCTTCTTCCAGTCCAAAGTTCCGCACTGGGTTTAATGACATGTTTCTTATTGGTTTATTAAGTTTGACTTGTCTCTGTCTTCTGGTTCTCACTGATTCCGCAATACTTGCATATACATAACTAGAATCATGGGTTAATATTAAGGTTTTGTCTCAATAGTTTGCAATGTCTTAAATTGAAAATAATTAAAAATGGAATACATTTAAATATCATTATTATTTTATCTTTTTAAATTCAAAATATCTATAAATATATTTGATATTAATCATGGAAGATGAACAAGTTGGTTATTCAAGTGGATTAAAATAATAGCAAATTAATGAAACATGAAATATGGAATTCAAGTGAAATAAAATAATGACAAAATAATGAAACATGGAATATTATGAAACCTATATGGAAATGGAACGTGCATTCAAACCATAAAGCATCCACTTATAATAATCTAATGAATTTTGTTTGTCATTACATGTTTTGGTTTTAGTTTAATCGTTTTATGTTTTATGCAGGTTGTGAACAATATGTACATGACACAAAGGGTAAAACTCACGCACGAAGAAATGGAGAGGGCTCTCGTGAAGGGGATTAAGATACTTCCAACCCAACCAATAAAATGCAGCCATAGTTTGAAGCTAGCAAACACATCCAGCAATAAACTCATGCAAAAACCCAGCAGGAAATCCGCTCAGAATACGGATTCGTGAAACTAATTGCAGTTACAGGTCATTCAGAACTTCATTCGAATTTCTGTTAAAAACGTGTTTTAACAGATAGCAAATTTCGGGCTGGATCTACGAGCAAATGGAGGCGAAATTGAAAATTCTGGAACATGGGTTTTGTGCGCAATAGGCCCATTTAGGCCATAGTGAGGAATTTCTCCAAACCGTTAGGAACCTATGTCAACCCTTCTCTTTACTATGTTAGTATATTGTTGTTGGACGCATATGCTTTGTAAGTCGTCCCGTAGTATTTGTTGATCCGTAGTTTATATTAGCCCATAGTATTGGACGCATATGCTTTCTAAGTTGTCCCGTAGTATTATATGTCCCATGGTTTTGACTCATAGTATTAGGCATAGACTTAGTATATAAGTGTGTGTTGAGGTCATTGAAGGCACCGTGAAGTTAATTGTATTGAGCTTGCTCAAAGGAGGTTGCCCCCTCAAAGTGACTCGTGATCAATATAAAAGTGATTCTGTTATGTTATTTCTGATATCTCATGTATTTGCATTAATTAATTATTGCAGGTTCATCACATCTGGTATCAGAGCACTTTCTTGGGCTCGTTGGGTGGAATTTCTGTCAATTTTTTTTTTCGCATCTGTTGCAGCTTCGGATTTGGGAATAATCCCAATCCGCTTAAATGTGGGAAGTACTTGGGCATAAGACCTAAAACTCATTGTGAGGAGTACCATAGGAACCCCAAAGTAGCTGGCCCATTAAGAGGACCTGCCAGCGAAAATGACAACGACCCCTACCTGATTGACTAGTTCCCACCCGTGAGGTAAACCAAGAGCTGTCGTTTGTGGCAAAGCGGTTATCAGTTTTACTGGAGCCGTCGAGTGAGGGGTACTGCCCCAATACGCAAGCTGTCAGACAACATTGGTGGCCGAGTGAAGCACCTGAACTGTTAGGAAGCCGTACATACCTGGGGTCCATATCTATTTTCAGTTGAACTGTTGTCGATCACTTCTGCTCTAGATTCATCCGTTTCAGATCTATTCTGAAATTTGTTCTAGATCTAGTCGTCATTTCAGATCCAGCCATTTTCGATCCCTTCCGTGCCGTTGCAGATCCATCTGTTGTGGATCCCTTCAGCGCCGCTGTTGCCGATCCATTTCTGGAAAAAAAAAATTTCAGTTTTTTTTCCATATCTCCCTTGTTTTCACTCCGTTTCCCTTGAAATTTTTGGGGAACCCCTGTCATTCCATTATGCATCTTTCATTCCTGAGGACCCTATCCCCAATTCCCCTTCCCAAAGCCCGAAATCCCACATTTGTCTACTTTTAGGGTTTTCCATAACTTCCTCAGATTTCACCCAATCACCTTCAAATTTTACCACAGAGTTCTTTTCTGAATTTTGCTTCTTTTTCCCTCTCTGCCAAATTTTCTCATTCTATCACCTTGCTTATGAAATCTCCCTTTTTGCTTTCTTGTCCTTTCGACAGTGTCCAAAATCTAGTCAAACCCCAATTACCCATAAGATTGTTTTCCCAATCCAAATTTCCCTTTACTAAATCAGCTTCTATTTGTGTTTTTCTACCCATTCCACCCCCCCCCAAAAAAAACCTAGTTATGGTTATCACCCGTGCAGGAGTACACACCATGGAGGAAGCACTTGCAACCATCCAAACCAAACTCCAAGATCTGGATGAAAAATTTCTCAACATCCATCTTCAGCATTCAGCCATGAACAATACTAGACAGCCATAATCTTTTGCATCCACCGGGTTCTCTTCTTCCAACAATTTTCGTGGGCCGAAGCTTGATTTTCCTCGCTTCAATGGTACTGATTCGACTGGATGGATATATCGAGCAGAACAATATTTCAGTTTGCATAATACTTCTGATGCCCAGAAAGTTCCACTTGCATCCTTTCATTTGGAACAGGAAGCCCTTCAATGGTACCGTTGGTACATCAAAGCTCATCCCGAGCCAAACTGGACAGATTTTTTCCAACTCATTTTGCCACGATTTGGTCCTAGTGCTTTTGATGATTTCACAGGAGCACTCACTAACATTCACCAAATTGGCACAGTGAGAGAGTATCAGACATAATTTGAGAAATTGGCCAATCACACCGAAGGATTGTCTGATGAATTTTACAGGAGTTGTTTTATCAGTGGTCTCAAGGATGAAATCCACTCAGAGGTCAAAATGTTTTGTCCCAACACAATGATGGAAGTCCTAGGGTTGGCTAAGCTGGCCGAGGACAAGATCGTAGCTCAACAACGCTCCAAACCCACCTTTGTTCCCTTCAGAAATATGGGTTCCCAACGACCTCCCATCACGCCTTCTCCTCAACCAACTCCTATCAAGCATTTGTCTGAAATAGAAATGCAGGCACGCCGAGAAAAATGGCTTTTCTATAATTGTGATGCGAAATTCACTCGGGGACATAGATGTGTTCACCAAAAGCTCTATCTCTTGGATGTGGATTCTCCGCCTGCCTTAGAACTTGGTGAAGAAGCTACATATACAGTAGATGATCAGGTCGACATTCAACACCCGCCTGTTGACACCCCATCTTAGGATGACCTACCCGAGATCTCTCTCCATGCTGTAACCGGCGTCACCACCCCACAAACAATGCGGGTCAGGGGATACTTCAAGAATCTCCCTCTTACCATACTCATTGATTCTGGTAGCACTCATAACTTCATTGACCCTCGGATTGCCAAACATGTTGATTGTTTTGTCCATCCTTTCTCCAACTTTGAAGTCATGGTTTCCAATGGGGGCACTTTACCTTGCAAGGGGAAGTGTCACAATGTGCGTATCTCTATGGAAGATTATAACCTATGCTCTGACATGTTTGCCTTGTCCTTAGGCGGATGTGATGTGGTTTTGGGCGTTCAATGGTTACACACACTTGGCCCCATCTTATGGGATTTTGCTGAGCTTTGGATGCAGTTTAAAGTCAATGGGGCACAACACAAATTTATGGGCTTACAACCAGGGTCTCTCTGCATCATCAGTTCACATCGCCTGGAAAAAATCCTTAAGAAGAATTCACATGGTGTCATCGCTCAGCTCAATTCCATTCAGATGCACCCATCAACAGTCTCCACTACTTCCTTGGATAGATATGCAGGTATCTTTGCTGAACCAATGCACTTGTTTCCTTCAAGAGACCTTTCTGGTAAGAATTTAGCAACATCTACCTCTCAACAGGAAATGATGGCTATTTTGCATGCAGTATAGAAGTGGCAGCCATACCTATTAGGGAATTATTTCTGCATCAAGACTGATCTCCAGAGTTTGGAAAATTTTCTGGAACAATGGGTCTCCTCCCCAACACCCCTGAAATGGGTTATCCAACTCATGGGTTATCCCTATGTGATCACTTACAAGAAGGGTAAGGACAATATGGTGGATGATGCTCCTTCTCGCACAATTGATGACCCAGTTTCTCTTACAGCTCTTTCTCTGCTTGTTCCAAATTGGTTGCAATATGTTCAACAGGGCTCTCTCTTCTATGAACTCCATGCTTCTTCATCAACAGGGCACTCTGGGTTCTGCAAAATGTATGACCGGGAACAATGTAACTTCTTTTGGCAGGGACTAAAAATGACAATTCAACAGATGGTGGCTGACGATGATACTTTCCAATTCAACAAGGGTGAACCGACACTCCTTTCAGGATTACTCAAACCCTTTCCTATCCCTACACAGCTTTGGCCAACTATTTCTATGGATTTCCTAGCAGCAATCTGGTGGTACAATACCACATCTCAAAGGACACCATATGAAGCAGTCTATGAAAAAAAACCGTCAGTTCTTCTTCCATACACCCTTAGCAGCTCCCCAATTCAGGAAATTGACTCGGTTCTTCGAAACCGCGATCAGATTCTTCTCATTCTGCAGGACACTCTTCACATGGCCATAATTCGCCTGAAACAACAAGCCGATTAACACCATTCTGAGCGCATTTTCCACACAGCTGACAGGGTTCTTCTTCATCTACAACCTTCCAAGCAATACTCCTTGACACTCCAAAGGCGTCAGTGGCTTGAAATGCAACCTGAGGATGCTACCGAGGAACCACTCCTTCAGATTCTGCAGCAATTTCTCCAACCAAAGCTTTGAGGACAAAACTTTTTCTAAGGGAGAGGGGATGTTAGGAACCTATGTCAACCCTTCTCTTTACTATGTTAGTATATTGTTGTTGGACGCATATGCTTTGTAAGTCGTCCCGTAGTATTTGTTGATCCGTAGTTTATATTAGCCCATAGTATTGGACGCATATGCTTTGTAAGTCGTCCCGTAGTATTATATGTCCCATGGTTTTGACTCATAGCATTGGGCATAGACTTAATATATAAGTGTGTGTTGAGGTCATTGAAGGCACCGTGAAGTTAATTGTATTGAGCTTGCTCAAAGGAGGTTGCCCCCTCAAAGTGGCCTGTGATCAATATAAAAGTGATTATGTTTTGTTATTTCTGATATCTCGTGTATTTGCATTAATTAATTTTTGCAGGTTCATCACACAAACTTCTAAGCCGTTTGAGAGAAAAACATGGTTCTTTGAAGACCACTTGCCCTGAAAAACAGAAAAACGTGGCCAGTTGTTTCTGAGTTGGTTCCTGTTTTAGTGGGTTGTTTCTCCAGCTGTAGAGATTTGTTATTTTTAGATAGGTCGACCCTGACCTACTCTCTCTTTGTAAAACACTATATAAACACCCCCAGGGTTGAGAGATGGGAGGAGAATTTGTGCAAAATTCTAGTTCATATTGTAACTCGGTTTTTCTCGTCAATGAGAATTGGTTTTTCGGAAATCAAGTTCTGTGTATAGACTGTGTGTGAATCTCCAGGGACCGGCCATCTTCTGGATCGTATTTTTTCCTTCTTTTTATAATTTCGTTTTTAGTTTTTATACAGTTTGAATTAATTCATTTACCATTTCATTTTCAAGTTATATATAGTTTTGAATTAATAGTTGGAGTGCAGGTTTTATTTTATTCAAATCCTCTCGGATCCCACATCACTGTGTTGGTCTCACTGCGATTTCTGTGTTTCCTGTACGTAGGTGTTTGAATGCGCTATCCCGTAGCTTCCTGTAGCTTCATTCTAATGCATTAATTTGAATGCGTTAATATCCTGTAGATTTATTATAATGCATTAATCAATATCATATGCATATAATTATGCATCCATTAACCCTATGAAGCTTTCACCTCATGCGTTGACTACTGTATATAATATTAATATTATGCATAATATAGTGCATATAATGTATAAATATGGAGTTTAAGTCAAAGCTACAGGAACTATTGTTTAAATTAAACGGATTAAAGTTTGAGTGTTAGGTAATAAAGTAAGGGATAGGTGAAATTGAGTGTTAGGTAATAAAGTAAGGGATAGGTGAAATTGAGTGTTAGTTGATTTATTTCTAATTGATAGTAATTTAACTTTGAATTCACGTATATAAGATTCCATCCACCATAATTTGATCAAAGTAAGTTTGAATTCACGTTCGTGATAATAGAATAGGAATTTTCTTATAGAAACTAAAGTTTATGTTTTAGGAATTAAAAATGATGTAATTTGATATGTTTTAACTTATTTGTTTTACTTTTGTGTAATTTATTTTCTATATTAATTTGTATTTTATAATATTTGAAATTTAGTTAAGTTAATTTTAAATTAGTTTGTAATTGATTTTAGTTTATTAGTTTGTAATTTATACTAATTAGTTTGTAATGTTTGTCTTGTAGCTTGTTTATAAACTGTATTTTTGTTGCTAACATAGTTTATTCTGCAGAATTAGGAATGGTCGACCAAAGTTTAATATTTTGTAGTTTGCTTTCACCTTCTTTCATCATTATAGTTAGATATTGCTCCCAATTTCTCCATAGTTAGCATTAGCCTCTTTCTCCTTCTTCTCTGTTAGTCTTTCTTCCTATTACTATAGGCTAACTCTCTCTTTTCTTTCTCAACCTTCTTCCTACATCTCATAGAAATAATTCCTCTATTTTGCTTATAGTAGATAGCTCCTTGTTAACTTAGCCTCTAAATAATCTCTCCATTGCTTCATTTTCAATGTAGGATCATATGCATAAATCCAGCTGGTAATTAAATCATCCAAAAATTTTCCTTTTCCTTAAATTAACTCATTTTCCTCCATTTGGACTGTTATTCGGACCGCCATTCAGACTGGCATTCGAATCGTCATTCGGACCTTTACTCTTTCTGCACTGTTTTAGGCCTTCTTCAAAATCAAATTTCTTCTGCCTCTCAATCATAATTCTTCTTACCTCTAATTAATAGTTTTCGATGTAATTTAAACCTTGTTTCATAGAGTTTTTAATTAAGTTCTATCATTCTTTTCTCCTTCCATATTTTCCTCCTTAACCCCCTTTCAAACTTCTTCCAAAGTTAAGTTCTTCATATCTGATTCGCATCTTTAGTCAGCTTAGGTTAGTTCAATCCTTCAATCCTGCACATATAGTGATTGCATCTCATAAGCTCCCTTCTCGGGTTGACAATTTAAATATTGAAATTATTTAACACATAATAAACACCAACAGGCCTAACGAATTTCGTTACCATCTGGTTTGTCATATTTGTATATGTGAATCCTTGTATTTCTTTCCGATTAATATAAGTTCATATACATGCAAATGATTGTTAGCAAAGATCCTTGTTATAAAATTTTATGTGAGTAAGTACTCCTCAAAGTTTTCAAATCAGTTAATGTACTTGACGAATATGAGACCAAACATATGCTTTGCTGTGAACACCCTGAGCCAGTTCCTGACAGATCCGAGACATGTTCACCTGATTGCTGCAAAATATATATTGAGGTACATGAAGGGTACAATTGAGTATGGGATCAACTATGTGACGAATCAGAAGATTAACCTGCATGGTTATGTTGATTCAGATTGGGCAGGCAGTGCCACAAACAGGAAGAGCACTTCAGGATGTTGCTTCAGTTTGAGATCCGGTATGATCTCTTGGTTTAGCAGGAAACAATTAAGTGTGGCACTGAGTACAACTGAAGCATAGTATATTGCATCCTGTTCGACTAGTTGTGAGGCAGTATGGCTTCGAAAGCTACTATCAGATTTATTTGATCTCGAGTTAGAGGTGACTTGTATCTTTTGTGACAACCAGAGTTGTGTAAAATTGCCCGAGAGCCCGATGTTCCATGACAAGTCGAAGCATATTAAGATCAAGTGACACTATATCTAGGATATGGTGCAGAGAGGAGCAGTGAAGCTCCAGTATGTGGAGACAGATGAGCATACAGTTGATGTGTTTACCAAGCCATTAACAAGAGTGAATTTTGAGTACTTCAAAGAGAAGCTTGGTGTTATCTAGATTGATGTTCCTCGAAAGAGGGACTGATGTGACATGTCTGGAGGATGCAGGTGCACCAGGGATGTATCTGACATGGTGGAAGACGCAGGTAGTCCACAAGGACGTAATACATCTGGGATGATCTTGGGCTGTATTCACATGTGAGAAGACGCTAGTGGTCCATGGGTCATCTTAGGCTATATCCACATGTTTGAAGACACAGGTGGTCCGAAAGGACGTAATGCATTTGGGATGATATTAGGCTATATCCACATGTTTGAAGACACAGGTTGACCGAGAGAGTCATAATACATTTGGGATGTATCCACTGGGTGGAAGACGTAGATGTTCCTGGGCTGTATCCACTGGGTGGAAGATGCTAGTTGGCTTAGAGAGAGACCTAATACATCTGGGATGTATCCACTGGGTGGAAGAAACAGATGTTCCTGGGATGTGTCCACTGGGTGGAAGATGCAGGTTGTTTGGTGGACATGGTATATGCACTTGGGATGATCTCCACATGAGATGATGAGATGATCCAGATACAATGAGATGATAGTAGGAGACGTAGGTGATTGCTTTTGCAATGTAATATGTGATCCTGGGCTGTACCTACTTGATGGCTTGCTCGTATAAATGATGACGTTATAGATGAGAGCTAGGCCTACATCCAATATGAAAAAGGGTTGGCTCTGTAGAAGTTAACACGACAGGTAGATTTGAGAGATGTCACTAATCAATGTTCAACAAGATGAGAAATGCTGCAGCAACGATGATGATGATCCAACGTTGACGATGATATAGTGATGATGACGTTGTTCAGAGATTGTGTCCAACTGTAATGATGACTATGTCGAGAGAATACCTTCCTAGTTAAGAGGGAGTGTTGTTGTAAATGTAACTTCAGAAGATATTCTTTTGTATATTATCATTATATTATTATTGTACTTTTATTGTACCTTCGTCGGAGATTTTTTTCCTCCTTTCGGGGATGCAATTATTGTATTTGGTCATGTAAGAATATCGAGGTAAAACCTCCATTGTAAGTTGGGGTAATAGTCCCCAAAAGGATAACTGTAAAATGTATTTTTGAGTCTCCCTAGGAGAGGTCAGCCCAGTTAGTTGAGGAAGTTTTCCCCATTGGGGATTTAGGTCAGTCACACATAAAGTATAAACAGGGAGGTGCTCTCCCTCATTTGGAAACACACCAACAAGCAAGTTCACTCCAAGGAAGAGAATGACAAGTTCGACGAAGAAGAAGGAGGAAGCTACATAAGTCATCTTTTCTTTGGGTTTTCTATCTTGGTTTGATATTGTACTAAGTGACGAATCTATTACTGAAGAAGTTGCAAGGTTTTCTCATTTATGGTTTCCCCGAAGAAAATTCTTGTGTTGTTGTGTATTGCTGTGCTTGCCTATATTTCAAATTAAAGATCTAACATAATTGAATTAAAGTACAAACACTAACAAGGGAGGAGAACAAGGAATCTTCCAGTGACTCAGATATGGAATACTATGAGACATATCGTTCAGAGAAGTAGAGGAAGAAGGCCAAGAATCCTTCAATTGATCTCATTGAGGATCCTATTGAGTGGCTTCAAGGGTGCTCCAGTGTGATCCATGTCACTGATTCGGGATCATTCACTAATGTGTAGGAAACCAAACATCATGTTTGGAATGATGTTATGATAAGTGATTCTCAGACAACAAGGGAAGTCAGTTGTAACTTCCAAGTGGATCTATAAGATCAAGGTACTTGTTGACATTCAGAGCTCTTTGAAGCTCTCAGAAAATCCTATATTCTATGACAGGTCGAGACATATCGAGAGAAAGTATCACCATGACAAGTACATGGTGTAGTTGTCAGCAAAATAGTTTACTGATGTGTTGACTAAACCTCTGCCTTAGACAAGCTTAGTGTTGCTGATAATGCCTCTCTTGCTGAGATGTGTTGTAGTCTTTGTTAGTTCTTAGAGAAAATGGGGTGCGAGGGGGTGTAGGGGCCCATCACCCCCAAAATAATTTTTTTGGATATATTTTGAGCTATTTTCGACCCATGGTTTTGTGACCCACTGTAAACTAATTCCAGTTAAGAAATTGGAAATGTGAAATCCATATTAGGGTTTTAAGTGCTATAATATTGTATTGTCAAGATACAAATTAATACAATGAGATAGATGTTAAAGTTAGTGCAATTGCGAGACCCATTCTTAGAGAGGATGGTACCCTAGTGAGTTAACTAGGTTTCCTGGTCAGTTAACCAGGCAGAGTAAAGAGTAAGACTCTAGAAGCTACCCTAGGCCCCTCAACTGTCTCCTGGGGTTCTTGGTCAGGGACCAAGCAGGTTGATGCCATGGAAAAGTCCCTAGCATAGGGCTAGGGCCCCTATTTGTATCTAGGGTATTCTGGTCTTGGTCCAAACAAGTTCTTGGTCACGAGGACCAAGCAGATCCTACAGGTTGAGACAAAGACATCCTGGTCTGGGACTAGGAATATTCTTTGTCTAGGACCAAGTAGGTCCTGTAGGTGGTTGATCAACATTCAGTCTGTGACTGAAAGGTCAGCCTGGGGATGATGACCATTCTTCGGGAGAATAGAGGACCTAGTCAATGACAAGGACGTTGATCAACATGATTGAGTCTAGGGATGAACCGCATCTTAGGGATGAGATCCATTCTTTAAGAATGGAGGATCTTGGTTAGTTAACCAAGATGATGATGTGCGATGTCCTCTTCTCCTAGGTCCTCGAGATGGTTGAGCTAGATGGTCTTCTCAAGGGACTGACCACCCCTTTATGGAGTCACTAGCATTTGACCTATGGAGTAGTCTGGAGGAACATATAATCACATCATCCAGCATGGACCTTCCTTATACAATGATGATGAAATTTTAGGTTGTGTATGGAACACTTGTACATTTGAGAGAGAGATGATTGGTTGTAAACCCCACCTTGGTTGTTCACCCTTGGTCTTCCCACCTTGTTGTTCTTGGTCTTATGGTACCTTGTCTTATTCACCTTGTGGTTAGTAGGGTCATCTACCCACCTTGAGTTGTCTTGATGTATTATGGGTAATAGGGTTGTTTTCCCACCTTTGTGGTACACCCCTTGGGTCCTAGGGTTTGTGGGTCATGTACCCTTCTTTATTTTATGGTTTGACTTGTAACTATTATTGGTACTTGTACCCTCACCTATTTAATTAATATGTGTGGTAACGTAACCCTAGTACCCGTCTAAGACACTTTAATTATATTATATTTTATTATAAGTTGTTTTATTTTTTGTGTCTTAACTAATTGTTGGCACCCTCATAATTTAGTGGAATCCCAACTTAAAGATTTAATAATGATGCTTCTATAAGTCATTAAGGATATATTTAATGAAGTCCAATTCCCTCATTTGTTTTTATCATCGTCTATCATCACATCTCAACTTTGATTTTTCATGCATGACATCAAGGGTTTGAGGACTGATCTGATGCTTATTTAGGTAGCCCACCTGTTGAGAGTACCACACATTTCAGATCTAGTTTTTTCTTGTTTAGAGTAGATGATTGAAGGTCTTTTATGTGGATCTATCTGTTGGAGATTTCCATTATCTCATATGTGATCTATGCTGCCTCAAATTATGCTTGTTGTTACATTAGTGACCTAACTATGACCTGTTGAGAGACTGATCTGTTGATATGTGATTCGATCTGCTTGATTGGGGTTTGGTTGAGGTCCATCCTACTTGATTGAGGTATGCTTGGGGTTCGATCTACTTAAATAGGATTTATTTGAGGTCCGATCTGATCAACTGGGGTTTGATTAAAGCCCGATCTGCTTGGATGAGGTCCGATCTACTTGGTTAGGGTCTGGTTGAGCCTCGATCTATTTTCTAATGTCTAATTGGAGTGGGATATGCCTATTGTGGGTTTGAATGTGGACCAATATGATTGTTTCTATCTTGGTTGACTGAGTCATGACCTTACTGAGGGTTGTTTTGTCCACAATGAGATTATTTGTGAAGGCCGTGAGGACCTAGGGTATGCTCTATCCTACTATGTGCATGAATAAGGATTCCATGAGTTTTGATGGTTAGGTCTTTGGTGTTGAGACGTTATTAAGATCAGATCTAATAAGATCAGACCCTGTATTATGCTGAGTCTTTCCTTGGTCAGATCTATTTCACTGAGCCTTGCACAGATCTACTACTGAGATCACTTTAGGGACATATCTATAATGTTGATTCCTTATTAGGGCCTGATCTATACTGATGAGACTTAACCTATGTGCTGATATTTTTATCTGTGGTCTAAACCCTATGCTAAGACTTTATTTGTGGTCAAACCTATGTGCTGAGTCTTACTGAGGTCTGTTCTACTATATTGATTTTTGTTTGGGAATACCACCATGTTCTGACTGTCATTTACCTTCATTGCTGCAACCTTTCATCTCTCTCGCATGTTTGTAGTTACCTTCTAGCAGGGTCAGCTTGTTCCTAGTGATTGACTAGCCTTTGAGAGGCACAGTATTTCCTGAAAGTAAATTCTTCTGAGTATAAAATAAGAAGGGTCCCACACTCCAGGTAAGTACCCTAACTTGTTCTTCTTATTAATTAGACTTGTTAGTCTTATATTGCTGATTACATGTTACTGCAGATTACTTCAACACAGGGACCTACTTGGTAGTGTTAAATTTGAAAGAGATGAAAATTATATATATTTTAAATTATACTGCTTAGTTACTACTGTACTATTATGGTTGTTGCATTTAATTTTGCATTAAAGTATGTGAAAATTTGATTTCTCTTCATCAAATCCTAACCCTAACCAAAATTTAACAATAAAGAGTAGAGAAACTCACGAATGTTGGTCTTCCCAGTTTTTGGTATCTAGGGTAAATCTTTGTGTCATGTGTGTGAGCCATTGTTAATTGTTGCAATGTTTTAGATAATGTTTAACATTGTTTATCTTTACACAAGTTTATCAAAGTTTTTCATCTGGTATTAGAGTAAGGTTATGATTTTCATGGGGATGTCTTTGTTGCTAGGGTTTACCTGATTTTGTGAATCGCAAGGGTATCTGGGGTCTTTGATAAAATTGTGTCAGAGTGGGAGCTTTGCACAATGAATCTTGTGCAAGGAAAATGGTGAGCAGTTCAAGAATAGAAATCAATAAGTTTAATGGGTATAACTTTGAGTTATGGAAGTTTAAGATGGAAGATCTTCTTGTTGATAAAGATTAGTGAATTGTTGTGGATCTAGGTACAAATCCCACTAGTATGTCAAAGAAGATTGAGAAAAGCTGGAGAGAAAAGTGAAAAGCATGATTCAACTCTACCTCTCATATTTAGTGCCGTTGAATGTTTATGGAGAAAACAATGCAAAGAAGTTGTGTGAGCTGGAGAATTTGTATTGGTCAAAGTCCTTGGTAAACAAGTTATTTCATCATAGGATGGAGGATTGTGACATTATGCCAGATCATTTAAATGTCTTTAATAATCCAGTAAGTCAACTGGCCTCCATTGATATTGTTACACCTAAATATTGCCACCATAAGACTCAGTGTAAACCTCTCTGAAGTTCATATGACTAAGAAATCAAGTTGGAAGATATACTGACCTATTTTCATAGGGTTTAGTAAGGTCGTCGCAGGTTACTCTAGTGCAACATGCAACGACGCAGGTTGTCTTGCCGCAGCCTGCGATGTCAGTTAAATGGATAAAAGGGCATCTTTGAGCCTTTTCTTGAAGGTGTGTGATGCAGATATCTATCCCTAACCTATAGGAGAGATGGCATTCGGTTCCCTATCCCTTTGGGAGGATCCCTTAGTCCTCTCCCACTATATCTCAACCTACCCTATCCTCTTAGTCTTATATATATGAAGCTCATTCCCATTCCAAGGGGAGCAAGTCTATAGCACTTGCATGCTGATGAAATTAGCTTAGGATATCCCTACTCATCTATTGGAACAACCATACTTCCTTTGGAGGCTTTGGCTTGGCTTGTTGGAGGAGGATTGCGACGTTAAGATTTGGTTGTAATCATCTCTCTACTTTGTACTTCCCTCTTTTAATACAGTAATATAAACTCTTTCCACCAATGTTGTTGTGTAGTTTACTTGCTTAACCATTTACTTAGATCTGTTACTATTTAGATATTTTTTTATGCTTGTATTTTTCTGTATGTCTTAACAGGTCTTGCAGCTGAGATCTGACGACTGTGAAGCTTGGAACAACATTAAGGAGAAAGGATCTACGATCTAAAGGTAAGACATCTAATCACTCAATCTTTAACTAGATCTAGGAAAGCAATTTCATATTCTGTCCCACTTATTCTAGCTTCATGTTGAACTAGGGAGATCACGCCTTAAGTACGCTTTCAGTAGATTGTCCGGTAACAAGTTTGGCGACCATACTGGGGATTTTACAATGCATTGTTTCAAGTTTTCAGTTTGAGTCATTTTATCTGATTTCTTTATGAGCCCATTTTATTTTCCTCCTTAGCCTCTTTCACCACCAGATCTTCTCCTTGAAGAGTCCTTTGACTTCCTTTGGGTCTGTATGTTTGATTATCAAGCATTTTGATTGCTCATATTTGGATATCTTTTCATCCTTCCATAGGGATCTTGCTCGTCGCACTTGGGTAGTATAGCTGGAGCGACATTCCCCTGTCAGGCGCAGTCTGCTGCCTTGCAACCTACGATGTTGTCACTCCTCTCAGTTTGACATCCTACGCCATGATCGTTGCAGTTCACCTGTTTGACACTTGCGACGGGCACTCTGAGCCTGACCAGAGACTGCACCAAGCAGTCTAGCCTTATGCTTGGGTTCTCTCCTCTCCAACCTTTGAGTTTGGTTTGTCTTACAGACCTCCTTTGTACTGCATCCTCTAGTCAGAGACCTTTTTGATCATGCATTAGTAGTGTTTGGTTTTGTTCGGTTTTATTTGGATTGGTTTTGGGTTCCATTTTGGACAAGTTTTGAGACTTGGTAGTGGTGGACACTTTGGTCTCCCCCACCTTCATCCACTTGACCTTGCATTCCCTCCTCTCCTCACCTGATCTAGTCTTTGTATTGGATCCGATCCCAGACCTCTTTTTGCACATGTTATTTAGATTTGCTTGCATCCGGTTGTTTTTGAGTGTTTTGTGTGTTTTCAGTTCATATGAGTGCTTGTCATTTTCTTGAGAATTCCTGAGTGTCTAGAGTGCTGCAAATAATATTCCTTTTCAGTTATTCACGCTTAAAAACATTATTGTTATCAAGTTGTATCTTGGCATATCATTGAAAAATTAAAAGTGCTTCATTTTTACCGTTTTCAAGTGCATTTGAAAATTGTTGTAGAAGTTGATTCATGCATTGGAATTTGTCATTCATAAGTCTTTTGGAAAGTTTGAGGAAAAGTTAAATCATTTGCGTTTTTCACGAATTATGAGCCATTCATTTTCTTGAAAAATCCAAGTGAAATCAATTTTTTGCAAAAGTGATTCCATGCTTGAAATAATTATATGCATTTTTGGTTTTTTATGCTTTTAGGCCATCATAGTGAATTTTGAAAAGTTAGAGTGCTCTAGATAGAAATTCTCTCTTTTCATCACTTAGTTTCATTCTTGATTCGAAAAGACAAAAAGAAAATGCTTAGATTTGGTTTTGATGTTTGTCGATTTTCATGTTTTGCTTGGAACAACGAAAAGAGTAATTTCATTGTCAAATTTGGTAGATTTGGGATTTGTTGAAGCTTTCATTTGTTTTGGTAAAACCACTTGAAAATATTTCTCCCTCTCATACATAGATTTCATCAAAAGAAAAAGTGCATGTTTTTTCATGTAGTTAAGGATTGCATTAAGCTTACGTTTATGTACTCACCTCATGCATTCACCTAACTGTCCAAATAAAATTAATGGTAGAACTAGGGTAAAATATTTAGTAACTGGTGTGTTAAGTTAGAGACATGTTCTGATATCTTAAAACATGGCAGATGTCGTTATTTTCCTGCACTGCATCCCGGGGGTATTGTAGTCTTCCACATACCAACCGGTATATTGAATCTCTTTCACGTGCCAACCAGTATATCGAAGGCTCTTTCACGCACCTTAGGGTATATCGAAAGGCACTTCAAGTACTTGGCGTATATCGAAAGGTGTTTCACATACTCGATAGTATATAGGAAGGTATCATGCCGTACGGTTGTGCATTAGACAACACCAACACGGATTTGAGCTCCCACGTACTTTGTGTATATAGGGAGACACTCTTAGGATTCCTGAAACCAACTAAGCTATCCATTTGGCCGTCTTCGTAGAGCAATACACTGAGAACAACACTTGGGGAGCTACCACGCACGTACTATCAAGTAGTCGGGTTATATGGTCAGGGGTGAGGTCCTAATCCTCCTTGATTAGTGCTCTGAAAAATTGGGCCAAGTATAACTGTTGTGCCTTGGAGTATATCGTGAGTTGCAAATCCTTGACAATCCTGTGAGGTTCCAGACTTTGAATCCACACCTATCACATAAGTTTGCTTGCAGCCTTAGTTTGTGTAGATTTTTCTGGACTGCCTTTATTTTGTTTAGAATACTCTTAGGAGAAACTCTGGCTAAATTTCCTTGGAGAAGGTCCCGTAGGATTCTGAACTTACCACCTAAATATCCCCTTAATCAGGAGGTAATTTCGAAGGTAAGGATGGACTCACACGTCACGGTCGTGTCACCTGAAGTAGAAAACCCTAATTTGAATTTTGGAGCACACTTGTTCCCTCCAGATTCACCCACCTCCAACCCCTCAAGGGGTGAAGAGGCAGAAACTTCCACTTCACCTGACGTACCTCTCCCTCCCGTTTTACAGGGAGAGCCTGGATTAGTGGAATGGTTAAATCACCCCCAGGACGACCCTGTATCTGCTGCGTTTGGTCCAGTTGCACCCTTTTGGGAAACATATCTAGGTCAACAAGTGGCTCATTTTGCCACTACATCCCCTTGGCCCACTCCTGAAGAGATTTTCAGAGCCCTTCGTGCTCGCTTGGATCAATTACGCTCCAAGGGTGATCAACTTTGAAGACAAAGTTTTTCATGAAGGGTTGAAGTCACGGAGATACGCAGGTATCGACATATCCCGATTCGCACTTTATCTTATGACTCACCAAAACCATCCATCCACAACATGACCACTTATGAACCTGGTCAACCCTCACTTCCTGCGAGTACACCCCTTAGACAGGAGACCAGCTCTATACCTCAAAAGACTCAACCTGTTGAAGGACAAAAATACAACACCCCTCTTACTACGACGAGAACATTACCCACTCCTACCCCACCTCAAAACTCACATGGAGGATACTCTTTACCCCCTACCTTCCTTATGAGTAATGTTAATCCCGCAGTAGATAATCAACAACCTGCGTTGGGTCAACCTTTGAATAGTGGTTAGCACGTTGCTGCTGGGGGGAAACCCCCATCTCCTAACCATAATACTGGAGGAGGAGTTCCCATCGGTCCTTTCGTTGGAGCTTCCTTACCCTCCGAATCTTCCACCACGGGATTATCCCATGTTGGGGGACCATCCTAGTCAAACCAACCACCATGGAGTAAGGCGTATCCAAGTTATCTTAACCCTGTTTCAGGACAATTCAATCCCGGAAACTCACTCTATGGGATACCTTATCCTGGAAATCCATACACTCTATGGGGGCATCAAAATGTTTTACAACATGGACCCCCACCTATCGTCCCTCAAGTACCACCACCCCCGTTCGATCGCCCCCACCTCCTTCCAGAGGAGGCGGACCTCTACCTTCTGGTGGAGGACCATCTCATTCTGGAAACCATGGCCCATCCCCTCTTAGCGGTGGAGGTGGAGGCCCTCCCCCTTCAGGTGGAGGCGAAGGGCCAGCCCCCCTAGTGGTGGAGGACCCCCTTTTTATGGTGGAGGACCATCCCATCCTAGTGGAGGTGGTGGAGGACCACCCTATTTTAGTGGCGGTGGCGGAGGAGGTCCACACCCTTTTGGAGGTGGCGGTGGAGCAACACCTCCTCTCGGAGGAGGCGGTGGAGGTCCATCCTATCCCGGTGGAGGTGGCGGTGGAGCACCACGTCCTCCCGGTGAAGGCGGTGGTGTCCATCCTATCCCAGTGGCGGCGGACCTACATATGGTCCGAGCGACCCACCCCCTTACGGCCAGTTTCCTCCGGGAACACCCTACAACCAGTCGATGCAAGGTCCCACAGGTCCATACATGCCATATCAATACTATCAGTACCCGTAACTGAATCAACAGCTTCCCTTTCTGGCTACATTGGACCTACTCGACCTATATCATCTGACAAATGACCCCATCTTCCACAAATACAATTGGCCACCGATTCTAGTGAAACTACCATCAGATATTCCCAAATTTGATGGAAAACCTAGTGAGGATCCAAAAAATCATGTGATGACATACCACTTATGGTGTTCATCCAACTCCTTGATGGACGACTCGATCAATCTTAGGTTATTCCAATGGACTCTCACCGGCCCAGCTACCAAGTGATATATTGAATTACCACCCAACTCTTTTCTCGATTTTCGCTCTCTTGCTGTCATTTTTGATCCATTTCTAGTTTCCCATTCCCTATGAGACTGGTACGGACTTACTGACCTCGCTCCGTCAAAACACCGCCACTCATATCTCAGATCATATTCATGAGTGGCAGAGGAGGCGACATCTTATTAAGGCTCATATTCTCGACCAACTCCTAGATGACTGGTTCACAAAGTCTCTCTTACCTGTCGTAGCTCGAGACATGGCCATGGGAGGGGCTGTCACCGAGGAACAAGCTATTGCTCACGCCCATTAATTAGATCTGGTCTATGCTCAATCCGACACGTTGTATGAAATTGTTCCTGATGCACCCCACCCCATGTATGACGTTGCGAAACCACCTAAGGGACCTCAGGGTGATGGCATCATTGGTTCCTTTACCTCCAAAACTTCTACTCAAATTGGTGGATCGTCGAACCCTCAGGGTTCTTCCCCATCACCACCACAGGCTAGCAAAAGCAATACCAAGTCACCCACTCCTGCCTCCACCTAAGAGGTGAATTGTGTTCAATCATTTTCATCTCAGAAGTCCGATGGTAAGAAGAAAAACAAAGGGAAACCTAAGAAATATTCCAATTAGTGTCACGTCCCCATTTTGACCCCCTTCACATTAAATCGTAAATGATGTAAATATTGTTACTTAATCATGGTGAGGAGCTCAAGGCCAAGGCCCCACCATTGATTTAGCGTTTTATGTATCGGCAATTAAAGAAATAGATGCCTATGGTTCTTGTGCTAGATGGGCACGATGTAAATAAGACATCATGTAAATACGAATTTTAATGAAAAATACCCACAACTAGATATGCAATGCAACAAAGAGATGGGGGCATGATTCCACAAGGAATAGGGAGAGAAATTATTCAAACCCTTGAGCCAATGGTGTTAATCCATGTGTCAATGAGAAAACCCATAAACCACCACCTACCCATTTTGGGTTATGGACCCAATCATTTAATTCTTCCAAGAATTGGTTGAGGCAGTTAATGCCTTGGGAATGAAGAGGTATGGCAGCCAATTTCGGGTATTGGCAAGCCATCAACCTGGAAAATCATGTTTTGTCTCCTTGGGAAAGAAAACACCCACGAAATGGTGCCCAAATCCATTCTGAACAGTCAGTCTTTCATCTCTCACGCAGTTGGAGCTAGCTGGGTCTTTCCCTACACGTTTTTCATCCATTCTCTACATTTTTCCATGCCTGGGAGTTCGTTTTTGCATATATAGTAGCTGGGAGAGAAGGGCCACGATTTGGGGACTATTATGGAGGCCGTTTTTTCCCCAGAATGTCCATGGACGTTTTTCTAAAAATGGATTTGGCTTGCCAGTGTTGTTCCCCATCTTCCAGTTTCATTTTTGGGTTTCCCACGTTTTCTTGAAGCTAATGAAAACCCCATCTTTGGGTATCTCACTGTAAAAACGTTTTACCATGCCCAATAAGTGTGGTTCTATTGTGATGTGCATCCTGGTTTTGATTTGAACCTGTGAGCAAGAACCTTGGACTGGTAGTGGACAGAATTGGCTTGATAAACCTAGTAGAGGGAGTAACCTCTCAGGAAGATCAAGAGGGCTTTGGCTACTTTTCTATGCACACCCTGAGAGCACTAGAAAGGAAGGTATGGCTTGAGGGACTGTGTGGCAGTGAAGAGAATACTTCTTTGTGTTGGGTGTGTAGGCATTGTGAGTACCAAGCTGAATAGATCTGGGAGGGGTATCCATAGCTCTGTGGTTGAGCATACTAGCTTATCAATTCTTCCCTTCCATGTCCTAGTAGCTTGATAAACCCAATTGCAGATTGGCTTGGCTCATCTTGGTGTATGCTTGGCTATGTGTGAGTCTGTTGTTCCCTGGTTCCTTGTAGAGATCATGCCCAGCTCGGGGGTGGCAGTTGTATCAAGAGGTTGATAAGCACAACTGGCCTATGGTTGGGTGGAACGTTGCAGTTGCATAGCCAGTTGCTTGGGACTACTTTGTCAAGATAAGTATTCTCTTGTGTTAATCTTGCAATTGTTATTTGATGAATATCTTGAATGTATTATGGATGTGCTAATGAATTTAATTCCGCTGTGTTTTCTTATAATTTTACATTTCCATATGAATTTTTATACTGTGTGAATGCTTAGTTAGAAGTAAATGTGGGATAATTTCCCGGTTTTAGCACCACATCCTCTTGATCATGCTGGTATGATGGGAGGGGACGTGACAATTAGTAGGAGCCCACGCCCACCCCTGAAGACACCAAACATAAGAGGAATTTGAGGTATCCTTGTTTACTGTGCGGTGGTGACCATTTCGCCAAGGAATGTCCTCACCGAGACGAAGTGTAGAAGTTTCTCAAGGGAAACTCTACTACCACAGTTCTCAACGATGCCTTCCCCACTTAGAACCAACAACTAATCACACAAACCTCTCCTTCCCATGGAGAGGTGTCCTCCAACGCGCATGTTCTCATGATGTGTAGTGAGACGGTTAACTTGAACACACGTTCACGTTCGTACAACTCAGTACCTCAGAAGGAACCCGTTGGAAGTAATACTGAAAAAGATTCCACTTCTATTCCTGACGTCACCATACCACAAGCTTCTCTCACCATTGGGAAGACTTCTTTAGAGTCAGTGTTGCATCTGCCTAAGAGCATGATTCGAAAATCTGTTTTCAATCCTAATGCTCAGGAAGCTCAAAAATACAATATTGTAGAGGACTTGGCACAATCTCCTTATGCTATGTCGATGCTAGAGGTCTTGCAGAACTGTCTCAATTAGCACAAGACCCTTCTCGCTACCATTGGCGCGGTTGATCCAGATTCTTCTAATACGATCATGTTTCGTCTTGGGTACTTTAAACTGAGGCTTTCTCACTAGTTGGCATTTCAAGTTGCTACAAACGTTGTTGGGAAGACAGTCCATCGTATTGTTTTGGATGAAGGAGCCTCTACCTCGGTCATGTCGATTTTATGTTGGAGAGCCATTGGTTTTCCCAAGTTAAACCGTTCTGCCACCACCTTGAAAGCATTTGACGGTCGTGGTTTCCAAACTCATGGGCTATTACAAGCCTTGGTAGTTGAGTTGGGGGGCAAGACCGCAACCATTAACGTGGAAGTGGTCGTTGCCCCTTTAGATTATAATATTTTACTTGGTTGTAATTGGTTTTATGCCATGACTGCGGCACGACTGCGGTTGCATCATCTGTCTTCTGCATTGTGCAATTCCCCCACTAAGGATGAATTGTCACTGTCGACCAACTGGAATTCTGTACATTGGACACCACTACTCATCCCGGCGATAATGTCCCATTAATCGGGAAATATTCACAACCATATGAGAGAGTGGGGGTTGGTCTCATAAAAGATTCATCTCTTATGGGTGTCTTTCCAGCCTCAGATCCCCCTAACCATGTTGCCATGGTGAACATGATATCCTCTTTTCCCAAATCCCCTGATCCATGGATCATACCCGATGAAGCCACTATGCACCTGATTGGATATACCATGCCTCTTTCACTTGCTAAAATCACTTATGAGGCTATCTAGTCAGCACTAGAGGACCACTTTGTTGTGGCCTCTACATCCTGTCTTCTATAGCGGACGTCGTCCTTACCCGATCCTTTGCTCCGGACTTTTCATTCCGATGAGTCCATTATGGAGATTATGAGTGGGGATGACCCTCCATGGGAAGACCTCCATCATCGATCATCTTTCCTTCCCCCATTAGATACTGTATAGAACCAAATCACCATTATTTTCACACCGAATATCTACCCTTTCCCCCAGTCCCTGATACTCACGTGTCATACCGACACTGAGGGAAATTTGGCAAACATCGAACCTACCATTCCGGTAGACATATTGGTTACTCCTGGTGTAGTGGAACACATTCGTTTAGGCCAGAAGTGTTCCCCTGAAGAGATTACTACTTTCACAACCTTATTCAAGCAATTTCAAGACGTATTTGCTTGGACCTAAGAGGAAATGCCCGGGAAAGACCCTGCTATTGTTTCACACGAGATTCAAACCTATCCTGATGCTAAGACAGTTTGGCAAAATCTTCGACTGGAACACCCTCAAAAAACTATGACGATTAAGGAAGAAATTGAAAAGCTCTTGAAGGCCGGTTTCATTTACCCTGTTACATTAACAAAATGGGTCTCAAATGTCATCCCTATAGCTAAGATGCAGTGCACCATTCATGTCTGCGTTGATTATCAAGATTTGAACAAAGCTTGTGCTAAGGACAACTATCCCACTCCCTTTATCGACCAGATCATAGACAATTGTGCCGGAAGTGTCATATTCTCGTTCATGGATGGCTTTTCTGGTTACAACCAAATTGAGATCCACTTGGATGATCAACACAAGACAAATTTCATCTTCCCTTGGGGAATGTTTGCTTATCGCAAGCTCCCTTTTGGTATTAAAAATGTTGGTGCCACATTCCAGCAGGCCATGTCGTATGCTTTTCATGACGTGAAGGACTTTGTGGAACCTTATCTCGACGATCTCCCCGCTCATTCGCGACAGCGCGACTTCCATATTGATCATCTGACAGTGTTATTCCTCAGATGCATATGGTATAACATCCGTATGAACCCTCACAAGTGTATTTTTTGTGTCGAGTCAGGATGCCTCCTCGGTTTGATTGTCTCGAAAGATGGGATTCGCATTGATCCCCTAAAGGTGGAAGCCATCGTTTCTCTCCCACCTCCTACTGACATCTTGGAACTTTAAAGTTTGCAAGGGAAGTAAACTTACCTATGTTGTTTTGTTTGTAATTTCACGCAAAAGATGCAGGGTTATATGAGACTACTCAAGAAGGACGTCCTATTCATCTGGGACGATCAAGCGCAACAATCCTTCAATAGTCTGAAACATGCCATTACGCATGCCCCTGTGCTCCAACCGCCCTATTACTACAAGGATTATATCCTTTATCTTGCTGCTTCTGGCACCACGATGGCCATGGTATTGGTACAAAAAGACATCAAAACCCAGGAGCATGTGATGTACTACCTAAGTAAGGGTCTTATTGACTCTGAAACTCGTTATTCACATGTCGAGAAGCTCGCTCTCGTGGCAGTCATTTCCGTCCAAAAGTTCCGTCACTACATACTACTCCGCATCACCACCATTATCGCCGACTCGAACCCCATGTGCCACGTTTTAACACTTCAAGTTCTTGGGGGCAAGTATTCATGCTGGATCATGATACTTCAAGAGTTTGATCTCCTCTTCGAGAAAGCTAAGTCTAAGAAGTCTTTGGTGTTCGCTGAGCTCATTTGCGACCTTCCCCATGTTGATTTCGGATCTGAGCCCAATGATTCTCTTTTGGATGAATCACTGTTCCTCATCAACACGTCTGACCCGTGGTATGGGGATATTACGTTATATCTCCAAACCCAATGTTTCATTCCCCAACTGTCTCATGACGACTGTCGTTGTATATGCTACCATGAAAAATATTACTTGATCATTAGTGATACCCTGTATCACCGTGGTATAGATTCCATTATTCGACGTTGTCTGACACATGAGGAGGCTGAACACATCTTGAATGACTGTCACTCTGGGTCTTGTGGTGGTCATCTCTATGGGATGGCTACGGCCCAGAAGATACTGCGCGTGGGATATTACTAGACATCCATCTTCAAATATCTTCTGGAAAGGTCTTTTGAATCTATTCAATACCTGCACATTCCATGAAACGTGAACACAGTTGCCGACTCGATGGTCAACTTCATTCTAGATTGGTACATTGCACACACATAACATATTCATAAAATATAAAAGCATATAGAACATGTAAATAATCCATTGTATAAAAAAACATGTAAACAAGATCACATCAATCATCCATAAAACATATAATGTATAAATCCGCTGAAAATGTTTGTATATATATATAAATCAAAATGATGGTGCTGATACAAAATATGAAGCATGATAGCTTTAAGTAGGTTGCTACAAAATTTAAATCTCATAAGCTTTTAGTATACATAAGTAGAACATGAGCCTAAGTCTCAGGGCACTCATCCCTAGGTCTCAAAGCTCCAGGATGCTGCCCATGAAAGCAGATAACGACCCTCGCCACTTTGGCTAGTAGCGCGCCAAAACGAGTAGACACCCCGACAGTGTACTTCTGGTAACCCCGAGGTAGATCATGAACACCTGGCTCTGGGATATCCAGTGTAAGCCATTGGAGGTTCTCATAGACCTACTCTACCTCCTCGATAGCATCTCGCACCGCGAGACCTATAACTGGTGCCTCTCCTCTCCTCGCAATGAGAGAGACCCAAACTGGTCGTGACAGACCCACATCTGCACACAACATCAAGTTATTAGCACTACTACAAAAAAATCATAAAATATATAAAATAAAAAACACAAAAGTTGTTGTTCTTACCAATATTGCTACATTGTGCTCCCACGGGAAGCACCAGGTCGGGATCACCTTTGAAGTCTGCCCCACTATAAGGGTAGTCCTCTATAATGAGGAGCTGTCCCTTCATCCAGGTGAAGAACCCTGTATCGTAGCCTATGATGGGACCCCCGCCGCCATGGAGGGCCATCACCTCTGCCCACTGGGTCATATGTGGATCCCTAGCATCTCGGTCATCTAAGTCCACTTGTGGACGCAGATGAGGTACCTGCTCCAGTAGAAAATATATCACCACGGACCCATATCCAAACTGTTTCAGCGTCCCGCGGCGACATTTGGTAAGCCGACTCCAAAGGTTGGTAAGGAGTCCCTCACACCAGTTGAATACCCTGGGAGCCATGCAATCATCCGTGTACATCAACTGGGACTTGCTCACAAGGTGAGTAGATTGAATCCCTGCCACCCTCACCAGGGTGAAGAGAACGACACGTAAAGGACGGTCTCGAATCTCTTTGATGGGAATCTTTCCACCAATGGCCACAGTGCCTACAGGGAAGTACTGAGTAATCATGTCGTCTACGGTCTGATCACCTCCTCGTGATCCAGTAAGAGATATAGATTCTCCCCTCCGGGATAATCCTGTCAGGAAGTAGATGTCCTCAACATCTATACTCAATGTATGCACCCCGATCTCGAAGTGCTGCTGTGCCGGATCCTAGCATCGGATCATATGTGTCAGTAGCGGAACTTGGGCACTCATTCCTGGCACTCGAAAGTATTTGAGAAGTCCACAGTTCCTCAATGCAGCGATGCATTGAGGGTCATTTTCAAACTGAGCATCATCCACCTCATGATCTCGTTCTCTTCACTCTATAACCATGTTTATCACTGTGAACCTGTTAAGAAGGACAAATGAGCACTATTAGAACTCACCCCATGCATCAAAACTTTTTCTTTGGGTTGGGAAATGATTTGTAGTTGGATGTTTGCATCGTCACAGGCCATCCTTGCAGACAGTGCGATGTTGTCGCAAATGGTCCTTGTGGGATTTGCAACGGCGCATGGCCGTTGTAGTTCCCGTAAGGAGTGCCTGATCTGACCCATGGGCGCATTTCCCCCAACCAAAACAACTCAAAACCTTGAAAATTAAGCAAAAAACATAAAATTAATCCATTGGAAAGTTGCATAGATGAGTTTAGGCCTACCTGCTTCTGACGGCTCGCGAAATGGTGGACCATAGCTCCTGAAATCAACAGTTGAAATTTGGCTCCAAACGACACTTCACACTCTCCAAACTTGGTAAAAAATAATTGTAATTTCTTTTCACTATTTCAGCCATTTTATAACAAAAAATGGAATATTCCTTTTATAATTTGATGCTTTAATGGGTTTTTTACCGCATTTAAATGCTTGGTTAACTATTTTTGACCTAGTCTTTGAGTTGCAAGAGAACTTAAGTGCCTAATTAATGCCATTTTCCATCGTGATGATCATCTCGTAAGTATTATCAGGTATGAATAACTTCTTAGAGCGTCTTTTTGTCATTATTTCGCTCATTAAATTCAATTACTAATGACATCGAGCTTACTCTTTGTTTTTTCTCGTGCTCGTAAAATGATGAGAATAAGTCACCAAGTTATAGTTTATCACTTTTTTGGGCAAATTTAAAATCCTACGAAAAAGGACCCCCCCGGAGTCTCTCTTTAAGCTCTTTTCAGGCTCTATAAATATGAAAAGATCGTCAAGCGAACTTGATGCATTCACGCTTGAAAAAGTATTTGAATGATCGTCTCCCCAGTGATAGTTTACCCCTTTTTCGGACCAAGGGGCACTACTTATGAAAAAGGAATACTCCAGCCAATCATGACTGGAAGAGTCCTCTCTCGTGTTGTTTTACCCTTTTATGGGCGAAGAGGATAACCTTATGAAAAAGGACCTTTGGAGTCTTCTTTAGTTCTTTTTAGACTCTCTAAACATGAAATGACGCCGAGTTTACCTTCTATGGAATCGTTAAATTCAACATTGAAGGACCTGTCATGGGACGAACCCCTCCTTTCTTAGGTTCGGAAAATATTTGAGATTGGACTCATCTATGAGATGAACTATACCGAGCATCTGGTTACCCTCATCAAGCTCGTAAAAAACACATGAGGCACTCATCAGTCATGATGGGGAAAAGGGAAAGTATTTATGTTACACCTTTATCAGTGGCAGTACTTAGTTGTTCTTGAACATGGCACTCATTTGCATTCGCATACAGTACTTGGGTCATTTGTTTGTCCTTTAGTTTTGCCTACTTCCTGAGTCTTGTTACTCCTTTGGGTCATCCAAAGAATACTTCCATCATCAATTTCAATAGGAGTTGGTATCATTCTCGTCATGTCAATACTGCCAAGTCATGCCATGCCCATGTTCAAGAATACATTCACCACTCATCATTTGCAGTCAGTACACCCTCCACCATGTTGGTCTACTCTGAGTTAGTCTTGCATGTTATTGCACCATCCGATCTACTTCAAACATCTGTTTTCGAGTTTCGTGTCGTTGATGGGGGATTCATCATGGACCTCCTTCGATGGATTCATCCTTGTCGACCTCAGCACATCATCTGAGGATTGAATCTAGAATCCAACCAAGTACCTTGGGCCTGCATGCCTCAATGGAAGGTTACCTCAATTTCGACATGAGTGTGCATCATCGACTCTTGATTGAAAGATTTCATCCAGCGCTCGACTTCAACTCATTTATTCACGCTTGATGATATGTAATGTGATACCTTGGGTATCATTGCCATCAATGGTGATTTCCCTCGCACTTGTTAATGGTATACATCAATGACCGGTAATCAAGTGGTTTCTACCATGTTCAACATCAAGACATTTGTAATCACATGGATATATTCATATCATTGTGGGTTCGGCTTGAAGACCCTGGGGAGTCATGTTTTACCCAAGTTGCGAGGGAGATTGTTTGAGTCATATTACACAGATCCACTTTTGTATTGGTTGTGGCTATGTTATCATCTCATCATGGATCTACGCTTGTGTCTATTAGCCATGATTGTGTTCACCCGATCATTACTATCATGGATTTGCAATGTATTGGTCGAAAGCCATGTTGTGAGTCATAAGAGACTGTGTTCTCAGAGTTAGTTGTAGTGCAGCGGCATCCTCCATCCGACAAGTCCTTTCTAATCCTTATGTCAAAGCATTTCACCTGCCAAATTCCAACAACTTCATGCTTTGGGGGGGCATTCTATTACACCTAAATATTGCCACCATAAAACTCAGTGTAAACCTCTCTGAAGTTCCTATGGCTAAGAAATCAAGATAGAAGAGATACAGACCTATTTCCATAGGGTTTAGTAAGGTTGTCGCAGGTTAGTCTAGTGTAGCATGCGACGATGTAGGTTTTCCTACTGCAGCCTACGACGATGTCACTTAAATGGATAAAAGGGCATCTTCGAACCTTTTCTCGAAGGTGTGTGATGTGGATCTCTATCCCTAACCTATAGGAGAGCTGACATTCGGTTCCCTATCCCTTTGGGAGGATCCCTTTGTCCTCTCCAACTATATCTCAACCTACCCTATCCTCTTAGTCCTATATATATGAAGCTCATTCCCATTCCAAGGGGAGGAAGTCTATAATACTTGCATGTTGGTGAAATTAGCTTAGGAGATCCCTACTCATCTATTGGGAGACCCATACTTCCTTTGGAGGCTTTGGCTTGGCTTGTTGGAGGAGGATTGCGACGTTATGCTTTGGTTGTAATCATCTCTCTACTTTGTATTTCCCTCTTTTAATACAGTAATATAAACTTTTTCCACCAAATGTTGTTGTGTTGATAATGTTTTGTGTAGTTTACTTGCTTAACCATTTACTTAGATCTGTTAATGTTTAGATATTTTTTTACTGCTTGTATTGTTCTGTATGTCTTGACAGGTCTTGCAGCTGAGATCTAACGACTGTGAAGCCTGGAGCAACATCAAGTAGAAATGATCTACGATCTAAAGGTAAGATATCTAATCACTCGATCTTTGACTAGATCTAGGAAAGCAGTTTCATATTCTGTCCCACTTGTTCTAGATTCACGTTAAACTAGGGAGATCACACCTCAAGTCCGCTTTTGGTAGATTGCCCGGTAACAAATTTTAAGATGGAGGAAGAAGATAAGTGTATTATCTTGTTATTTTCTTTGTTAGACTCTTGGGATAATTTGGTTTCAACAATGGGTAGTGACACTCAATCCATGTTAAAGTTTGAGGATGTAGTTGCATCCTTGTTATTAGAGGAATGAGGAGAAAATTCATGGAGGGTGTGAACAAGGATGTTTTATCTCCGAGAGGTCATTCCCAAGAGAGAAAAATGGGTTTTCTGGGGACTGATCTAAGTCTAGAAGTAGATATAAATATCTAGGAAGTTTTTACAAGAAATGATGAAAATGCAGTAAAGTTGGTCATTATAAGAAAAATTGTAGATCTAAGAGTGTTTATAAAGGTAAGGGATTTGATGATGGCCCTTCCACATAAAAAATCCTTTGCAGATGAATGAGGTGATGTTTACTTGGCATCTACGAGTACACATGCAGATCATGATATATGATTGATCGACTTAGGTGTTTCATTTCATATGAATACTCATAGGAAGTGGTTTTGTAAATTTAAAAAGTACAATGGAGGTGATGTTTACCTAGGATATGACTCGAAAACCAAAATCATAGGATGTCAAAGGGTCAAGTTGTTGCTCAAAGATGGAAGGATCATAACTATTCTCGAGGTTTTTTACATTCCAGATTTAGCCAGAAAATAGATATCTATATGTAAGATGGTTGATGCAGGAGTGCATATTATATTTGAGAAAGACACATGCAAGATGGTTCAAGGAGAAATGGTGTTGATGATGGGAGTTTGGATTAGAACTTTGCACAAGTTGTTGGGAATCACCTTCATTAATGGGTGTAACAATTCTATTGTTCATATGGATAGCAATGTAGAAGACATGACCTCTATTGTCCTTGTAGACAAGACAATGCTATGGCATCAAAGAATGGGACATATTGGAGAAAAGGGCCTTCAAGATTGACATGGTAAATGTATGGTTGAAGGTATGTCTTGTTTCTCATTAGATTTTGATTTCTGTGAACATTTCATATATGGTAAATAGAATCGAGTGAGATTCCCATCTAGTGCTACAAAAAAAAATGAATCTTGGAGTTAATACACAAGGATGTGTTTGGACCTATTCCTAGTCCATCACTAAATAAATATGTGTATTATGTTTCATTCATTGATTATTTCTTGAGGAACACATGGATCTATTCCGTCTATAAAAATATGAGATTTTGGGTAAATTTAATGAGTTTAATGCTCTTGTAGAAAACTAGGAAGAGAAGGAAATAAAAGTGTTGAGGATAGATAATGGTGGAGAGTGTGGAAATGAGTTTGAAGAATTATGTAAGAAATGTGGAATAGTAAGGAAAATGACTACTCCACACACACCTCAACATAATAAAGTTGTACAAAGGATGAACATGACACTGATGGACAAGGCAAGGAGTATGCTTAGTGGTATAAAGTTATCACAAGAATTTTGGGTAGAGGCAATGAATACTGCATGTTACTTAGTAAATCGATCACCTACATCAACATTAGTTGAAAAAACTCCACATGAAGCATGGGTTGATAAAAAAACCCTCTCTTAAACATCTCATAGTTTTTTATTGTGATGCTTATTTGCATGTTCCAAAGGAAAATAGGAGTAAGTTGGATGATAAAGCTAAAAAATGTATCTTTATTGGTTATAAATGATCCACCATCTCTCCGAGTCAATAGACACCCATAAAAAATTAAGAATGGGGTTGAGCTCATGCCACTGATGAAGAAGAGAGTACAACCTTCGATAATCACATTGGACCAAGGGATTCCCAAAGCTCCACTCCCAATCATGCCAAAACAGGCCAGACATGTCTATATTCATTTTGAAGAGGTCCTCATATGGAATTAGATCGATAATATTCATAATAATATGTTGGTATAGAGAAGGAAGGTGAAATTCATGAGCAATGGATTGCCATGATCCTTCCAAGAGTGAGTACTAGCATCCCACAAATTCATCCAATAAAAAATATCCTTCTTATTCGGTAGCCACCTCTGAAAACTAGGAATGTCTACAACACACATGCCTTGCACCTTCCAATTTCAAATTGTTTTTTTGATCAAATCCCATACCATCGGATTACCTGACATATGCTACCACCCTTATCCAACTACCTTTTTCCATGTTTCCTAGATATTTTTTATTGCACCGAGAGTAGCGGGGTACTCTAAATCCTAGTATGGGGGAGATGTTGTAATGAGTAATGGTATGTAACATGTCGTTCCCATAAAAACATTCCAATTGATGTGGGATTATACACAAAATATTAAATTATATTGATTTAATTTTAAACCTAGATATATCAAGCATCAAGAGGGATCAAATATCTCAAGGTGTATTTTTTTTTCTTAATGTGTAAAGAATTGAGATGAAAAAATTTACGCCTAAAGAAATTGGATCCCTATCGATGCTTGATAGATCCGGGTTTAAGATGGATCTATGCTAGTAACAAAAGAACTCAATACCTAGAATATGTGAGGAGATGAAACTATATCACACAAGCCAAAGGATCTCTCGATCTTCTCAATATGTTGTGTTGTGAGAGGATGATGCCTAATTAAGACCTACCAAGGAGAGCAACTCTCTAGACATTGAACCATCCATTTGGTAGTCAAGATTTGAACCATCCATTTGGTAGCAAAGATGTTATCTTGAGTCACATTATCAATCAACCCTTGACCTTCCTCATGCTTATGCATAAGGAAAACACCCCAAGATACCATAGAGAGGCCCCAAGCTCCAATATACTTGGCCCATAAATATGAATTCAAGGTTGCCTCAATATGTGAAACTAAGCCCTATTAAGAAGCCGAAAAGATACATAAAAAATATGTGATCCCTAGATAATCCTTCTTACAATAGTTAGTGTTCTAGTGAATGGAAGGAATTTGTACTTCTTAAAAAGGAGTACTCATTATAGATGCTCTAAGCACTATTCCCAAATAGCCACTGGATAAAGCCCCATACCAAACTGTATGCCAAGATATTTCACTATAAAACCTAATGGATGTTAAAGTTAGTGAAACTGCGAGTCTTAGAGAGGATGGTACCTTAGTAAGTTAACTAGGGTTCCTAGTCAAGTTAACCAGGCAGAGGAAAGAGTAAGACCCTAGAAGGTACCCTATGGACCCCAGCTGTCTTCTGGGGTTCTTGGTCAGGGACCAAGCAGGTTGATTCCATGGAAAAGTCCCTAGAATATGGATAGGGATGCTATTTGTCTCTAGGGTATTCTATTCTAGGACCAGATAGTTTCTTGGTCATGAGGACCAAGCAAGTCTTGCAGGTTGAGACAAAGACCTCCTGGTCCAGGACCAGGTAGATACTTGGTCACGACAACCAAGTAGTTCCTGCAGCGACATACTTGGTCAGTTAACTAGGTGGATCTGGTAAGTGGACCAATATGATGATGTGTGATGTCCTCTTCTCCTAGGTCTTCGATATGGTTGAGCTAGATGGTATTCTCAAGGGACTGGCCACCCCTTGATGGAGCCACTAAGCATTGACCCAAGGAGCAGTCTGGAGGACCAAAATATCACATCATCCAGTGTGGAACTTCCTTATACAATGATGATGAACTTTCAGGTTGTATAGAACACTTGTACATTTGAGAAGGATATGATTGGTTGTACCCCCCCACCTTAGTTGATTCACATGTGGTCCTTACACGTTATTGTTCTTGGTCTTGCGGTACTTTGTGTTGTTCACCCACTTTGAGTTGTTTTGATTTGTACCACCTTGATGTTTTTAGTCTCAAGGTGGAACCCTAACTAAATAAAATAATAAATTAATGATCTTTCTAGAAGATCTAAGATCCCATATATTGAGATCTTTTGTTCCTCATTTGGTAAGTTGATGACATAACATCTCATCTCTGGTTTTTTGTTTTGACGTCAAGGTTTTACTGTTGGTCATTATTTTGGAGGCCACCCACTTATTGAACATTTCATATATGATCTAGGGTTTGTTGTTGTTATACATGGATGAGTCGTGAGCTAGTTGAGGTCTTTTCCAGTCTTCCTACTATTTGATTTTCATCCAGATACCTATCTAAACTCAGTTGTGACCTTAGAGAGGTTCAATCTGTTGTTCTATGGCTAAAATGAGACCCGATTTGTTGTTGATGTCTTACATGAAGCACCGATCTATTGTTATAATCCTTCTTAAGTTTAAATATGTTGTTGAAGTGACCCGATCTGTTGTGTGAGGTTTGTTTGGGGTTCAATCTGATTGATGAGAGGTTTGATCTGATTAATAAGGGGTCTGATCTATCTATAGAAGGGCCAATCTACTTGATAAGGATCTGATCTGCTTCGTTCTTACTTTGTTTAACTCAATCGTGAGCCTTGGAGCTCTATCCAACCCAACTGTGAGGCCCTAGGGTCTGGTTTACCCTGTTGTGTGATCACTTGTGGAGGATGTGAGTCTCCCTAGTCTTACTCTGGTTGTTGACTGCTCATTTGTGAATGCCTCAGGTTATATGGAAAACTTGGATTGAGTTATTAAGTTTTTTATTTAAGCTGAGTCTTGTTTTTTACCATATCTAATTGTTAAGACTCATCTATGATTTAGATTGTTTATGCTAAATTTTTATTTTCCGTCAGATCTATTTGTTTGTGATTGTCATTGATCACCTGTGACCAGATATGGTGTGTTGAGAGTTACTTTGTTGACCTCTGTTGTGATTGAGACTGTAATTGTATTGACTACCAATATTGTTTCCTTAAACCTATCATCTCCATCTCTCTGGTTTGTACTTACCCTCTAGCAGGGTCAGCTTGTTCCAAGTGTTTGACTGGCTTCTATGAGGCGCAGTATTTACTGAAATTAAATTCTTCTGAGTATAAGATAGGAAGGATCCCCCACTCTAGGTAAGTATCCTAAATTAATCTTTTATGAATTAAATGTGTTATTGATAATTACATGTTACTGAAGATTACTTTAACACAAGGACCCCTTGGTAGTGTTAAAGGTCAAAGAGATGAAAATAAGGTTTTAAATTATACAGTCTGATTACTGTGTTTAGCTATTGATGTACTATTTCATTTCGGTACTATTTTATTGAATGTAATTTTGCATTAAAGTACATTAATTTTTATTTCTATGCATCAAACCCTAACCTTAACCAAAATTCAATAGTGGAGATTACCATTAATTTTCTCATGAATTTTTTATAGCAATTTTTACATTAGGCATAGTTCTCCTATTACTGTTCATTCCATTTCCATTACCATTATTGAACTATGAAACAACCAAAAATTCGAATTGTGATGGAAAATTGTAGATATTAGAGAAAACAGATGGTTTTGGTGAGCATACAGGTTGGGAAAATATGAACCTTTAGCCAATGTGTTTTGTTACTCCTGAATGCTTGAGGAGCCATGAATTGATGTTATAGGAGGTTCTCCAACAACACATAGTAGGTTAGACTCTCTATGCACACACTGGTAAGGAGTGTAAGGGTTGGATTTCTTGAGGGAAACATGGAGTAGTGAAGGGAAATGCCTTCCTTCTGTTACGTAGGGTAGTAAAAAAGAGTGCCATGGCAGGGATGGCTGAGTGAGATCCCTGTAAATTATCAAAGGTGAGTAGTTTGACTAATCATGAGAGAAAATGGGTCGTGGGATGAGAGAGAGAGAAACCTGTAGGTGTTTCTTTCACCCTGGTGGCCTCATAACTTGACTTGGGGGTGGTATTTGCAGCTGATATCTATGGTTTGTTGGAAAATCGCTCTTACATAGCCAACTACTTAGATCTTCTTTGTTAAAAGATAAGCATTATGTTGTAAATGAATGTGGAATGAATTATATTTTTTTCCTGTGATGAATATGCTTGATTATGCATGATGTGTGTGTGTGGATGGAGTTTTATTTCTGTTGTGTTTTAAATTCATGATTTTTTCTCATGCATTTATTATTTATGAATTCATATTATGGCCCACAGTGTGAAATTCAGAAACTTGAAATTAGTAAATAACCCCTGCTATGGTCGAAACAATGAATGGGGATGTGACACATAGACTCATGGTCAACTTGCACATACAACTAAGAATCATTTGCAAAGTGACTGTTTATCATCCCAAAACATTTGGAAGTGAAATACTCTGAATATGCTCCTGCAAATAGGCAACGACCAATAAATAACCAAGGAAATCAACAATGAGAACATAGAGATAGGGTGTCAAGGGGAATCCTTTCCTTATTGAATGGTGGAGAAGAATATGTAGATAGAGGGTATTATTCATCAAAACAAAAATAGAGGCATAAGAAAACAGGGTGACAACTATCCACACACTTTGAACCAAAACCCAAACAAGACAACATATCTGTAATGAAATCCCTATCAATCTAATCATATACTTTATTAAAAACAATTTCGAGGAAAAGATCCTATTGCCCAAACTACTTGGCCCACTCGATGGCCTCCCAAGCCGAAATCACTCCTAAGGCAATGATATCTCGATCCTTGTGATTTAAATCATCCCCAAAAATATCCCACATAGCTTTGTAGAACTCATAAGGAAACCTATCAATGCTTGGAGATTTACCATTATGCAGAGAATGCAGAGTTGCAAAAAGTTCATCCTTCATGAAATCCCTATCTAACCTATCACAATCTACAACATAGACCTTGTGCTACACGACCTTATAACAAGCATTCTTAGCAACAATAATCGCCTCTTCCAAGGGATATGGAGAAAAACTATTATGAAAATAATCACCAAACATACCTCAAATTTTAGAGGGATTTTCCTCAAGCAAACCATTGTCTTTGCGAAGAACAAACACTTTGTTGAATGTTGGTTTCTTATTTAAGAAGTCAAAGAAGAAATTGTAGCCCTCATCCCCCTCCTGTATTCACTGTAATTGGGAACAGAACTGAGATCCTCTACCAATATACTCCTCATCCTTAAGCACCAGTAACTCCAAGCATTCTGCATCCTTCTAAAGGGTAGTGTTATGTAGGCCTTCCTTGAGGAAGATACATACCTCATCCAACTTTTGCTTAACCTCCCATTGATCCCATCTATGCCTGTGAGAAATCATGGCCCCCCAACCATTCATGAATTTGATATTCCTCCAAATGGACACCTCCCACCATACCAATCATTGCCTAAGCCCAATAGGGTGTGGTACAAGGTTCCAAGCATGATGAACTAGACCATGGAAATTAGGCGAACCCAAATGAGAAACATTCACCTTGTACAAGGAAGATGACTTCAAGTCAATCAGATGACCCAACAAAATGGAATTCCGTGTTGAATATTGGCATTGATGTCAAACAAGGAGGAAGAAGTTGCCCGCAATAGAGAGCAAGGGAGATGCCCGCATTAATTAATTAAAAATTAGTAATAAAAAGAGATATAAAATAGAACTTAATAAACAAAGATTTAGAAAGACATGAATTGGAAAGACATGAACTGAAGAGACACACTCCTATGAGTGAATGAGGTATTTAAATAGAGTTTTGATTTAGAGGAAATATGTCTCTACAATGAAGATTGCAGCAACATAAAGAAAGGGAGAGACCATCAACATAAAGAAAAGGAGATACCAACAACATGAAGCATTTCCAGAATTGATACAAAATCAATAAGTTGTAAATATCAGGAAAGTTGAGTGGTGCTAGTGGCAGGTCGAAGTCTTTCAAGGAGGTTGTAGCCTCCTTCCAGTAATAGCTGGAAAACTGGGGTGTTGCAACATCCTTTTTGTTGTAGCAGAAAAATAATTTTGTAGAAATAATTTTATTAATAAAGTTGATTTTGTGGTTTTCTCTTTGAGGTTTGCATGATAAAATTCTCTATCCTTGCTTGTTTGATTCATAGTATACATTGTTTAAACACTAATTGTTTTAATTAAAGAAAAGAAGGCAATTATGATTCACCCCCCCTTCTCAGTATTGTTGGATAAACCAACAATTAGTATCAGAGCAACGTTTCTTCACTACAGTTTAATCACTAGAAGGACGATCCTATTAAAACACTATGGATCAAATAGAAGGTTTATCTGCTAACATAACTCCATTATTCACAAGAGAAATTTATGCACACTGGAGTGTAAGAATGAGATGCCATCTAATGTCTCTTGGATGCAAAGTTTGGAATGCTGTTGAAAAGGGTTATAAAATACCAGCCAGTCCACCGACAAATAAAGACGAACAAGATAAATATGAAGCCAATGCAAAAGCATTGAATGCAATTTTGAATGGATTGTCAAATTCAGTGTTTGTCAAAGTCATGCAATGTAAGACAACCAAAGATGCTTGGGACAAATTAAAAAAGGTGTATAAAGGAGCTATCAAAGTAAAAAAATACAAACTCCAAAAATACAAAAGACAATTCGAAAGTTTAAAAATGAAAGAAGAGGAAAACATTGTAGATTGCCTTTTAAGAGTAGATGAAAATTTCAATGCAATCAGAGGCCTGGGAGGAGAAATATAGGAGAAAGAATTTGTTGAAAAGATACTAAGAACACTACCAATGAGGTATGAATCCAAAGTGTCTACTGTAGAAGATCGAGATGATCTTGAATTTCCAACAGTGGATGGTTTACATGGAATCTTCACTACCTATGATATGAGAACAAAACAGAATAAACCATCAAGAAAAGAGGCAGCATTCAAAATCACAAAAGAGTCAAAGAAATATGAAACATTACCCAAAAACCAATTTGAGAACTCAGATGATGAAGAAGCTCTTTTCATCAGGAAACTTGAGAAAGGTACTGGTAAGTACGAAGGAAATCTACCCTTGAAATGCTTTAACTGTGGAAGGATTGGGCATTTTGCATCAAAATGTCCCTATCCCAAATAAGATGATAGTGATGATAGAGGAAACTCTAAGAAATTCAAGAAGAAAATTGCAACAAACAAAAAGAAGTTTAATGGGAAGAAGAAGATCTTTTACACTATGGAAGATAATGAAGATGAAGAAGAAGAAGATGCGAAAACATAAATTCTATTCATGGGAATAGAAACTCAAGCTCCAGATGACGAATCGGATATGGAAGGAGAGGTGGCCCTAAATGCTGGACTCATAAGTGCTCTTGAAGAATTGAGAAAAAGTAAAAGGAAGATTAAATGTTTAAGAAAACAACTAGCTGATCATGAAGAGGAACAAAAGACAAGAGATGAGGAGTCAAGTCAAATCATTGTAGATCTGAAGATCCAACTCCAAGAGGCTAAGAAGATTGAAGAGAACTTAGAATTTCAGCTCAAAGAAAGAATGCAAGAATCTGAAAGACTTGGAGCATAAATTATTCATCTTAAAAAGAAACTTTATGAGAAATATATTAAAAAAATTTGAGAAGAGCTCGAAGACTCTAGATGATGTCCTAATTGCCCAAATATCATCAAGTGACAAAAATGGGTTAGGATATAACAAAAAGAGTTATGCTGCTGCACTTATGAGTCCAACCAAAACAAGGGATAGTCAAAAATCTAATCCTCACTTACATGAGACAAATATGGTTCCTAGAAGATCAATGACAAGCAAGTATCATCTTATCTTTTTGGGTCACTGCTACTCATGTAATAATTTTGGACATAAAGCCTTGAATTGCAAAGCATATGGAATGGTTCATTTTCATAAGAAGAATACATCTAACAATTATCCAAAATAAATAAAAGGAAACCATAACTCCTTTACACCTCTACAAAGATATGATCTAGAATGTTACAAATGCAATAACCATGGACATATAGCTAGAGAATGCAAACCAATGACTCCTACAGAAAGGAATACTACAAACAAGTTTCAAGACAAAGAAGAGAGAAAGATCTGGAAGAAAAAAGAAATAGTAGAGAGGACATAATCCATGATAGCTCTATGTGCAACAGAAAAGAAAAAGATATGGCATGTTGATAGTGGATGTTCAAAACGCGTGGCAGGAGATCCAAACAAGTTCATAAGCCTAAAAAGAGATCAAAAGGGAAAATTTACTTTTGGAGACAATATGTCCTCTAAGATAATTGGAAAAGGTACAATTTCTATCCGAAATAAAATCGGATCTGAAAATGTGTTGCTAGTAGAGGACTTAAATCCTAATCTTCTCAATGTGATTCAAACATGTGATCAAGGCCACATCTGCATATTTGATTCAGAGAAATGTGAAATCAGGAAGAAAAACTTAGGAAAACTTATTGGGACTGCTGTAAGGAATTCAAGTAATGTATACATCCTAGAAAATGAAGAACAATGCCACATGAGTCTGAGATGAAAGATGGCTATGGCATAGAAGGATGGGACACTTGAATTTTGACAATCTTATAAAGGTGAATAACAATGAAGTTGTAAGAGGCTTGCCAAATATTGTGAAGCCTCAAAATTCAGTTTGTAAACATTGTCAACATGGAAAACAAACTAAAGCCAGCTTCCGAATCAAGGAATATACATCCTCATAGCCATTGGAAATAGTTCACACTGATCTTTGTGGACCAACTAGAATCTTATTTCATGTTGTTCATTCATGATTATGCAAGGATGACTTGGGTGACATTCCTCAAAGAAAAATCAAAAGCTTTTGAGAAGTTTAAATTTTTTAAAGCAATGGTTGAGAATGAGACAAATCTGAAAGCCAAATGTTTAAGGTCAAATAATGGAGAGTTTACCTCAAGAGAATTCAATGAGTTTTTTGAAACCCATGGAATTAAAAGACAATTTTCAGCTCCAAGGACTCCTTAGCAAAATGGCATTGTAGAAAGAAAAAATAGGGCAATCCAAGACGTAGCCAGAACTATGCTTAATGAAGCAAAAATTTCAGATGCATATTGGAGAGAAGCAGTATATACAACCGTCTATGTACTTAATAGAGGACAACTCAGAGTAAATGATGACAAGAATCCTTATGAGCTATTGATGTACTATTTCATTTCGGTACTATTTTATTGAATGTAATTTTGCATTAAAGTACATTAATTTTTATTTCTATGCATCAAACCCTAACCTTAACCAAAATTCAATAGTGGAGATTACCATTAATTTTCTCATGAATTTTTTATAGCAATTTTTACATTAGGCATAGTTCTCCTATTACTGTTCATTCCATTTCCATTACCATTATTGAACTATGAAACAACCAAAAATTTGAATTGTGATGGAAAATTGTAGATATTAGAGAAAACAGATGGTTTTGGTGAGCATACAGGTTGGGAAAATATGAACCTTTAGCCAATGTGTTTTGTTACTCCTGAATGCTTGAGGAGCCATGAATTGATGTTATAGGAGGTTCTCCAACAACACATAGTAGGTTAGACTCTCTATGCACACACTGGTAAGGAGTGTAAGGGTTGGATTTCTTGAGGGAAACATGGAGTAGTGAAGGGAAATGCCTTCCTTCTGTTACGTAGGGTAGTAAAAAAGAGTGCCATGGCAGGGATGGCTGAGTGAGATCCCTGTAAATTATCAAAGGTGAGTAGTTTGACTAATCATGAGAGAAAATGGGTCGTGGGATGAGAGAGAGAGAAACCTGTAGGTGTTTCTTTCACCCTGGTGGCCTCATAACTTGACTTGGGGGTGGTATTTGCAGCTGATATCTATGGTTGGTTGGAAAATCGCTCTTACATAGCCAACTACTTAGATCTTCTTTGTTAAAAGATAAGCATTATGTTGTAAATGAATGTGGAATGAATTATATTTTTTTCCTGTGATGAATATGCTTGATTATGCATGATGTGTGTGTGTGGATGGAGTTTTATTTCTGTTGTGTTTTAAATTCATGATTTTTTCTCATGCATTTATTATTTATGAATTCATATTATGGCCCACAGTGTGAAATTCAGAAACTTGAAATTAGTAAATAACCCCTGCTATGGTCGAAACAATGAATGGGGATGTGACACATAGACTCATGGTCAACTTGCACATACAACTAAGAATCATTTGCAAAGTGACTGTTTATCATCCCAAAACATTTGGAAGTGAAATACTCTGAATATGCTCCTGCAAATAGGCAACGACCAATAAATAACCAAGGAAATCAACAATGAGAACATAGAGATAGGGTGTCAAGGGGAATCCTTTCCTTATTGAATGGTGGAGAAGAATATGTAGATAGAGGGTATTATTCATCAAAACAAAAATAGAGGCATAAGAAAACAGGGTGACAACTATCCACACACTTTGAACCAAAACCCAAACAAGACAACATATCTGTAATGAAATCCCTATCAATCTAATCATATACTTTATTAAAAACAATTTCGAGGAAAAGATCCTATTGCCCAAACTACTTGGCCCACTCGATGGCCTCCCAAGCCGAAATCACTCCTAAGGCAATGATATCTCGATCCTTGTGATTTAAATCATCCCCAAAAATATCCCACATAGCTTTGTAGAACTCATAAGGAAACCTATCAATGCTTGGAGATTTACCATTATGCAGAGAATGCAGAGTTGCAAAAAGTTCATCCTTCATGAAATCCCTATCTAACCTATCACAATCTACAACATAGACCTTGTGCTACACGACCTTATAACAAGCATTCTTAGCAACAATAATCGCCTCTTCCAAGGGATATGGAGAAAAACTATTATGAAAATAATCACCAAACATACCTCAAATTTTAGAGGGATTTTCCTCAAGCAAACCATTGTCTTTGCGAAGAACAGACACTTTGTTGAATGTTGGTTTCTTATTTAAGAAGTCAAAGAAGAAATTGTAGCCCTCATCCCCCTCCTGTATTCACTGTAATTGGGAACAGAACTGAGATCCTCTACCAATATACTCCTCATCCTTAAGCACCAGTAACTCCAAGCATTCTGCATCCTTCTAAAGGGTAGTGTTATGTAGGCCTTCCTTGAGGAAGATACATACCTCATCCAACTTTTGCTTAACCTCCCATTGATCCCATCTATGCCTGTGAGAAATCATGGCCCCCCAACCATTCATGAATTTGATATTCCTCCAAATGGACACCTCCCACCATACCAATCATTGCCTAAGCCCAATAGGGTGTGGTACAAGGTTCCAAGCATGATGAACTAGACCATGGAAATTAGGCGAACCCAAATGAGAAACATTCACCTTGTACAAGGAAGATGACTTCAAGTCAATCAGATGACCCAACAAAATGGAATTCCGTGTTGAATATTGGCATTGATGTCAAACAAGGAGGAAGAAGTTGCCCGCAATAGAGAGCAAGGGAGATGCCCGCATTAATTAATTAAAAATTAGTAATAAAAAGAGATATAAAATAGAACTTAATAAACAAAGATTTAGAAAGACATGAATTGGAAAGACATGAACTGAAGAGACACACTCCTATGAGTGAATGAGGTATTTAAATAGAGTTTTGATTTAGAGGAAATATGTCTCTACAATGAAGATTGCAGCAACATAAAGAAAGGGAGAGACCATCAACATAAAGAAAAGGAGATACCAACAACATGAAGCATTTCCAGAATTGATACAAAATCAATAAGTTGTAAATATCAGGAAAGTTGAGTGGTGCTAGTGGCAGGTCGAAGTCTTTCAAGGAGGTTGTAGCCTCCTTCCAGTAATAGCTGGAAAACTGGGGTGTTGCAACATCCTTTTTGTTGTAGCAGAAAAATAATTTTGTAGAAATAATTTTATTAATAAAGTTGATTTTGTGGTTTTCTCTTTGAGGTTTGCATGATAAAATTCTCTATCCTTGCTTGTTTGATTCATAGTATACATTGTTTAAACACTAATTGTTTTAATTAAAGAAAAGAAGGCAATTATGATTCACCCCCCCTTCTCAGTATTGTTGGATAAACCAACAATTAGTATCAGAGCAACGTTTCTTCACTACAGTTTAATCACTAGAAGGACGATCCTATTAAAACACTATGGATCAAATAGAAGGTTTATCTGCTAACATAACTCCATTATTCACAAGAGAAATTTATGCACACTGGAGTGTAAGAATGAGATGCCATCTAATGTCTCTTGGATGCAAAGTTTGGAATGCTGTTGAAAAGGGTTATAAAATACCAGCCAGTCCACCGACAAATAAAGACGAACAAGATAAATATGAAGCCAATGCAAAAGCATTGAATGCAATTTTGAATGGATTGTCAAATTCAGTGTTTGTCAAAGTCATGCAATGTAAGACAACCAAAGATGCTTGGGACAAATTAAAAAAGGTGTATAAAGGAGCTATCAAAGTAAAAAAATACAAACTCCAAAAATACAAAAGACAATTCGAAAGTTTAAAAATGAAAGAAGAGGAAAACATTGTAGATTGCCTTTTAAGAGTAGATGAAAATTTCAATGCAATCAGAGGCCTGGGAGGAGAAATATAGGAGAAAGAATTTGTTGAAAAGATACTAAGAACACTACCAATGAGGTATGAATCCAAAGTGTCTACTGTAGAAGATCGAGATGATCTTGAATTTCCAACAGTGGATGGTTTACATGGAATCTTCACTACCTATGATATGAGAACAAAACAGAATAAACCATCAAGAAAAGAGGCAGCATTCAAAATCACAAAAGAGTCAAAGAAATATGAAACATTACCCAAAAACCAATTTGAGAACTCAGATGATGAAGAAGCTCTTTTCATCAGGAAACTTGAGAAAGGTACTGGTAAGTACGAAGGAAATCTACCCTTGAAATGCTTTAACTGTGGAAGGATTGGGCATTTTGCATCAAAATGTCCCTATCCCAAATAAGATGATAGTGATGATAGAGGAAACTCTAAGAAATTCAAGAAGAAAATTGCAACAAACAAAAAGAAGTTTAATGGGAAGAAGAAGATCTTTTACACTATGGAAGATAATGAAGATGAAGAAGAAGAAGATGCGAAAACATAAATTCTATTCATGGGAATAGAAACTCAAGCTCCAGATGACGAATCGGATATGGAAGGAGAGGTGGCCCTAAATGCTGGACTCATAAGTGCTCTTGAAGAATTGAGAAAAAGTAAAAGGAAGATTAAATGTTTAAGAAAACAACTAGCTGATCATGAAGAGGAACAAAAGACAAGAGATGAGGAGTCAAGTCAAATCATTGTAGATCTGAAGATCCAACTCCAAGAGGCTAAGAAGATTGAAGAGAACTTAGAATTTCAGCTCAAAGAAAGAATGCAAGAATCTGAAAGACTTGGAGCATAAATTATTCATCTTAAAAAGAAACTTTATGAGAAATATATTAAAAAAATTTGAGAAGAGCTCGAAGACTCTAGATGATGTCCTAATTGCCCAAATATCATCAAGTGACAAAAATGGGTTAGGATATAACAAAAAGAGTTATGCTGCTGCACTTATGAGTCCAACCAAAACAAGGGATAGTCAAAAATCTAATCCTCACTTACATGAGACAAATATGGTTCCTAGAAGATCAATGACAAGCAAGTATCATCTTATCTTTTTGGGTCACTGCTACTCATGTAATAATTTTGGACATAAAGCCTTGAATTGCAAAGCATATGGAATGGTTCATTTTCATAAGAAGAATACATCTAACAATTATCCAAAATAAATAAAAGGAAACCATAACTCCTTTACACCTCTACAAAGATATGATCTAGAATGTTACAAATGCAATAACCATGGACATATAGCTAGAGAATGCAAACCAATGACTCCTACAGAAAGGAATACTACAAACAAGTTTCAAGACAAAGAAGAGAGAAAGATCTGGAAGAAAAAAGAAATAGTAGAGAGGACATAATCCATGATAGCTCTATGTGCAACAGAAAAGAAAAAGATATGGCATGTTGATAGTGGATGTTCAAAACGCGTGGCAGGAGATCCAAACAAGTTCATAAGCCTAAAAAGAGATCAAAAGGGAAAATTTACTTTTGGAGACAATATGTCCTCTAAGATAATTGGAAAAGGTACAATTTCTATCCGAAATAAAATCGGATCTGAAAATGTGTTGCTAGTAGAGGACTTAAATCCTAATCTTCTCAATGTGATTCAAACATGTGATCAAGGCCACATCTGCATATTTGATTCAGAGAAATGTGAAATCAGGAAGAAAAACTTAGGAAAACTTATTGGGACTGCTGTAAGGAATTCAAGTAATGTATACATCCTAGAAAATGAAGAACAATGCCACATGAGTCTGAGATGAAAGATGGCTATGGCATAGAAGGATGGGACACTTGAATTTTGACAATCTTATAAAGGTGAATAACAATGAAGTTGTAAGAGGCTTGCCAAATATTGTGAAGCCTCAAAATTCAGTTTGTAAACATTGTCAACATGGAAAACAAACTAAAGCCAGCTTCCGAATCAAGGAATATACATCCTCATAGCCATTGGAAATAGTTCACACTGATCTTTGTGGACCAACTAGAATCTTATTTCATGTTGTTCATTCATGATTATGCAAGGATGACTTGGGTGACATTCCTCAAAGAAAAATCAAAAGCTTTTGAGAAGTTTAAATTTTTTAAAGCAATGGTTGAGAATGAGACAAATCTGAAAGCCAAATGTTTAAGGTCAAATAATGGAGAGTTTACCTCAAGAGAATTCAATGAGTTTTTTGAAACCCATGGAATTAAAAGACAATTTTCAGCTCCAAGGACTCCTTAGCAAAATGGCATTGTAGAAAGAAAAAATAGGGCAATCCAAGACGTAGCCAGAACTATGCTTAATGAAGCAAAAATTTCAGATGCATATTGGAGAGAAGCAGTATATACAACCGTCTATGTACTTAATAGAGGACAACTCAGAGTAAATGATGACAAGAATCCTTATGAGCTATGGTATGAAAGACCCGCCCCTGTCAAATATTTCAGAGTGTTTGGTAGTAAGTGCTACATAAAGAGGAATGATGATGATCATGGTAAGTTTGACTCCAGAATCGATGAAGGAATATTTCTAGGATATTCATCCTCCAAGAAAGCATATAGATGTTACAATCAAAGAATACACAAGATCATAGAGAGTGCAGATGTAAGAATATATGACATGAATCCAAGAAGTATTAGAACTAAAGATGATGAGATACCAAATAATGATAAGGACAAAGAAGAATCACAAAGGAAAGAGGATTCACAAGATGAAGAAGAAATTGAGCAGGAAGAAAAGGAAGATGAGGTATCTCACGAAAATAACAAAGAAGATTCTCCAAGATCCGATACAAGAACACCATCAAGAAGAATTCACAGAGATCATCTTGAAAGTCAAGTTATTGGTGACATAAGTACTGGAACCCATAAGATGTTACTTGTGGAAGTTCTCATTCATAGGTATGGGTTTCTATGAGATTATTGAATGAACTAACACTCCAGGTCCATGGGTGGATTTCTTATCAATCACCACCTCACATCATGCAACCAAGGCATTAGTTATAACTAACATCATCATTTCATAGAAAATAACCACATGCTAATTGTCACATGCCATCATGAGAACACATCATCATTGTCATCGTAACATCATGAATTGTAAGGCACAACATGCTAGTGCATTCCATCATAAGAACATCTCATTATGAAATATCACTATCAAAGAAATGTGTGCAAGTACAACATGCCATTTCATCATAATATATCATCATCAAATGAACATCACATCATCATATCATCATCAAAGATTCACAATAAATTATTGCATGCCATCATAAGCATTGCATCAACCTATATAAAATGGAACCACATGTTAAATACCACGTGTTCATGAGATTGCATTGCATCATGAATACAATAATAATCTCAACACATAGTATACGTTGGGCTGCCAAGATAGGCAGGCAATCAATTGACTAAACAAATCCAAATCTACACAAGATAGAATAAGTGTTGATGCATTTTTTATTAACATAATGTACATATAAATACAAGCTATATGACCCTTGGTTTCATATCCCAAGGTGTCTCTTGGAATACAGATCGTTGTTCTTATTCACTGTGACTCTTGGTCTTCATTTCACGTGAATAGTAAATATAATAATATTAACCCTAAAGGATTAATGTTTCCAATAATCCCCCCTTTAATCTAAAGGTGTGTATATGAGTCCAAGCAGAGCATTGAAATCAGGAGCTGCAAATGGTTGAAAGTGCTCTCTGAATCAAATGATAGCAAAAGTTGAAGTCTTCTACTAAATGGGTGGTTTTAGGATGACCACAACTCTAGAACTTGGCAATATCTCCATTCTGGCTTAGCGGTTCTTTGGAACTTGGCTCTGACTCGGGTTCTCACTCAATGATTATCTCTGGAACTTGGCTTCAAGGCTCAACGGTTCCTTTTGAAAAGTGGCAGTTTAAGGACCACCACAAAATGATGTCTGGAAGAAGCAACATAAGGATGATGTCTTCTACTAAATGGGTGGTTTTAGTCCAAATGGAGCTCACATTAGGAGAATTTTGAGGTAAAAAATGGGCCTCAAAACAAAAAATGTACTTTGAAAATTAACTTTAAAAGAAATAATCACATTCTAGAGGGTGTCATCATCCCTTATGGTCGAGTTATATTGATTGAGTTAAACATAACTATTTGCCAGATTCTAAATGATAGATGAAAACCCATGGTAAAAAAAGCACCCGTTAATTACTTTTGAATATAAACTATAATGTATTAAAATACTTACAAAACAAAAATACGTTATATTTCAAATTTCAATTAAAACTTTAATTCAAAATCAATGCTCATTTTAAATATACAATAAAATAATTTTATAAATACAAAGTGGATACTCTGTTAAAAACTCAAACGTAGATACTTAATATATTCATTATATAAAAATAAGTAGATCTTTAACTTCCCCATATAAAGGGGAACCAAATTATTTTATAAGGAGCAACCGATATATAAAGGGGAATGTGTATTTTACATTAATATATAGGGGAATGTGTATTTTACATTAATATATAAAGAGGAATGTGTATCCAATATATAAGTTACTATGTAAACATAATTAAATATAACATATAATATATTAAGTTATAATTATAATTTATATTAAAAAATAAATATAATTTATAATTTATTAAGATAGTCATAAATAAGTTGGTTAATGTAATATAAACTAAATTTAAATTTAAATTTATTTTATAGTATTAAATATTTATTTGAATATTTAAATATAAATTAGATTTTTTTTTGTACGTGGTTCATAAACTTTTTAGTGGGGTTGCTACGTTCACGGTAAGAAATTATAGGGGGGCCGCACCCTGTTCGCTCTGATTACAGAGCTAACCCGATGGGGGCATCAAGTGAGGTCCTTATATATCAATGTATAGCCACCCAGGGATTTGACACCGAGACCCTCTACTTACAACTTACAACACTCAACCACTTGATCTAGCCCACCGAGCTAAATATAAATTAGATTTATATGAATGCATTATTGGTTTTTATTTTTGATAAGTATAAGTTATATTTATATAATGAATATATACTCTTAAAGAACTAAATGTTAATAATAATTTATTTATATTCAAAATTCAAAATATATAATTTCATAAAAATATTTTAAATATTAAATAATTGAATTATTTCCAAAAGTTCAAAATTAATATAGTTTATTTTGTTTTATTAGTACTTTATTTTACAAGTATATCCATTATATGGTATTTAAAAGTAATTCATGTATTCAAAAGTACTTATAAAAAGTACTTATATTTCTAGTCACATCAAATATGATTTTTTTATAAGTTTTATTTATACACATCTTCTTAATTAACTTAACCATAGTTATATTGATTTTAGTGTAAGAGATGAGCTGTAAATATACCCTCCCTACAAAATGCCCGACTCATAATATTTTATTATATCTCTTAGGAGGCCCATTTTAGACCTCAAAATTTCGCTAATGGTGGAACATGGCTTTGACTCTAGTTCAGTGCTGTAGCTTTGACTCTAGCTAGGTGGATCTAGCTCGAGGCTCTGGAAACTAGCACGAAGTTCTGGCTCTGGAACTAGTTCAGGCTTGCTTGTTTTCGCTCACTTATTCTCACTCGCTTGTTTCTGGCTGTCAATGATTCCCCTCTATCAAGAACAAGGTGAGGAGAAGAAGATCTCTTAATTGAAAAATGTGTCATTACTCGAGACCGAATTCTACTATATGACTTATAAATATTCTTGGCTATTGATGACCATTGCCAAGAGTGATCCGCCATGGTGAATCTTCTCTCTTGCAGGTTTCTTCAAAATGAAGCATATGTCTAAAGAGTGGGTATGCTTTTCACAATGCTTACAATGGTAAAGATCGAAACAATGATCTTTCATATGGACAACTCGATCATAATTTTGGCATTTCAAACTCTGAACTAGAGCATATGAAGATGAACTTTCTTCTAAGAATCCAACACTTTGAAACTGGATTGGCTTGGAGAAATGAGGAATGCGAAATGTCACTTCCTTGCCATATCCAAGATTGATTCTATGCTTGTTGTGTACAATTTATTCCCAAGGTTTGATGATGGGCTTGAGAAGTGCAAGCAAAACCTTTGTATGTGTAACTTCATCTTCATTTTCTTTTGCTTTTGAAGTGGGGCCACTGATTTTCTTTTTTTCCTTTGAAGTGGTGTGATTCTGGGTAGGCTATTGAAAGGAATCATAAAGAGGATTGTTCTGAACATGAGCAAGTTTCGAATGCGTTTCTTCTTGTAGGAGCTGTGACTTAAGCTGTAGAAACTCAAGTGTGTTTTGTGAATATTGCACACAATTTCCAATGTGAGTGAGAGTGGTCTTGTCGACAATGACAGTGTTGTCGATAGAAGAGAGATGTAGAGTGCTTAATAAATCTACTAAACTATTGATTATAACCATCGAAAAACTGTGACTAAAGACTCACTCAAATAACGAAGGGATTCTTACAACTCCACCCTTTTACAAACACTAAAAAATTAAAACTTCAACTCATAAAGTGAAAGGATGTCTGGTTCAATCGAGAGTGCACTCGGATACAACTGAATTTCAATTTAACAATTACAAGGAAACAATTGCAAGTATCAAAAATACAATAAAACTTACAAATATGACTATTTGCAACTTATAATATGATTTACCTGAGAGTTCTTGAGCTATGATAATTCATTGTGGTGTCAAGGCTATTGAAATAAGAGGCCTCTGTACAAAAATTTCCACTACTAGTTGCTCCTCATAATCTTCAAGATGTAGGAAAATCTCTGCAACATAATGCATTTTATTGCAACAAGTTGGTTGGCAATCTGCAATCTTTGCAAAAGTGTACAAGATGGTCTACAATACTTGTCTCTGCTACTACTTACAATATAATTTTATCATTAATAATGACAACAATTTTCAAACTATTCTTAATTTAGTCTTTTCTATACAATACAATTTATAAAACACTCTATAGTTGAAAACATTCTCATGGCATTTTAAGTTGGGGAAGCCTTTAATAAGCTCTGGAACTTACAACACAAGTACTTCAATTTAATCTATTGAGGGTTCACTTCATGCACAAAACCAAACCTTAGGCAACAACTATTAATACCTTCATCATTCTCTTAGATTTTGATATATTGGGTGGTGTTTGGAAAGGAGTATTTGATCAGAATAAAAATAGAATGGAACATATACTGTAGAGAGAAATATTGATGGACAAAGAGCAGTAACATCAAGTTCCCTACACGATGGTGCAGCTAATGGCTATGAACGCAATGGAATATCTTTGTTTGTAGACCTACTTGATCATAGATTTCTATGTTGTCGACTCTCACTATGCATATATAGTTGAGGAGATACCAAATATATGAATATGCAGATTCCCAATCAAGAGAATTTGACCATGGAAAAGTCACCACATTGTTGGGTCACGCAAAGTAAGACGATGAGGGATTTTGGCACAATAGTTAGGGTTTCTTTTCCATGAGCATTACTCTAGATGGCTCCACAACAAGGCTGGAATGACAAGAGACACCCTCTAGCTACACATTCCCACTTCTTTCAAATTCACTTTGGCAGTCAACGACATTCATAACAACATTAATGTAAGAAAACTTGCATGTTGTTGTTAGTGCCAATCACCACATAAACCTTAGCAGCAATGTGGGTCTTTTTCGGTTAGATTCTTGTCCTTCTAAAAGTGTGTGCAAATGAACAACTCTTCCTTATTTCTAAAATTGATCCTGGATTCTATTGCTTGTGGTTATCAAGGCATAGCTTACAAGCAAACAAGCTCACTTAACATGGTGACCTCCGACACATATAAACGAAGACTGCACATCAGAGAGACTTCTTGGAGAATAATGGTGGAAATACCACTCACATAGACTGAGGGATCATGTGTAGTGTAGTACATAGCTCCACACCGTGTTCAAGTGTTGATCCAGGTGGATATTGGTGGTCACCCACCTTTCCAACTGGCTCAAAACAGCTTTATGGCAATTTTGGTATTGTACTATTTTTAGCAGTTTTTCGGGTCCTGAACTTCCGGGGCCATTTTGAGGCCCTAAACGACCTTTTTTGGCAATTTGGGGGTCAAATGGTTGCCTCCGGCATGCATTTGGCCCCATTTGAAAGTTGTAAATCTCGGATAGACCTTTCCAACGGGCTACCGAGCGCCCCAAACGGAGATCGTATGCAAAAGTTACGACCCCGGGAAGTTGATGTACTAACTTACCCAAACGGGGCCCACATGACTTTTGGCGCTTCATCTCCTAGGGTTAGGTTTTTGGATGTCTAGGGTTTTTGACATTCCTGTTTATTGTAAAAGGCCTTGAGAGCCTCATTGTAACCATCTTCTGGCGAAATGAGCGCAGCTGTCACATCTCTTCTCAGAGATAAGCCGCCACCATTCCAGCAAGCTTGTTTTCCGCTGCATTTTACAGTTCTAGCTTATTTCCTTATTGAATAGAAAACCAGTTTTACTGTATCTCTGTTATTTTGTGTTAAGCATCTGATAATAATCTGTATTCATTTCGTTCTGCTCATAAAATCCGGATCAGTGGTATCAGAGCGTTCTGCTCCTTGTCGTCTTAATGCATGTCCCCAACGAGGTCAGGGTACAAAGAATTGGGTCTCGAGCTTGTTTCTCTTGAGGACAAAAGCTCTCGCATGCCCAAGCGACCTCTCATGGCAGGAGAAAAGAAAGATGACGGGACAGGAGATCCTATCAAAATGTTGCTTGAGGAAGCCCTCACGTAGCAGAGGAACGAGATGATGGATAATTTCGCACAAATCCTTCGACGACTACCAACAAGCGACGCATCTTCCTCGAGCGGAGGCGCCGCCCCCTTCAAGGTACAAATCAACTTTGATATCCCTATATTTGAATGACAGATAGACGCAGATGCTGTAGATAAGTGGTTGAATCTACTAGAAGGGTATTTTTCTGTCCATAACTTTTCGAATAAAGAAAAGATTACTTTTGCGCTCCTCAAAGCCGTTCCCCATGTCAAAGATTGGTGGGAAACATTCTGCGAGCAAAAGGACACAGAAGAAGCCTCATTATTTTCAGTCACGGCCACCTGGGAATCCTTCAGGGATGCTATTAAGGAACAATACTACCCTATTGGAAGTTATGACGATTTGTATACCAAATGGACCACACTGCGACAAGAAAGAGACCAAGCAGTGCCAGAGTTCACAAATATCTTCCATACCTTGCGTACCAAGCTGGGTATCAAAGATTCAGAGCGACATCTGGTGCTCAAGTATCGCGGTGGTTTGCATAGATACATCTAGACCGAAATGGAATTTCTGGACATCTCTTCCTTGGGCGCAGCTTACCGATATGCCGTCAAAATCGAGCAGAAGCTCAAACAAAAGACACGGCAATTTGGGCCTGGGAACCCTTCACAGCAAAAGACAGGAAAGGGCGGCCCCAACCCACAGAATAAAGGACAGAGCAAAGATGGACCGCATCAGGACAACCAGTCCAAGCCGCAAGCAAAGAAGGACACCGGAAAAACAAAGAAAGATACCGGGAAGTGGTGCGACTTCCATAAGAGCCCCTGGCATGACACTGTTGATTGCCGCTCAAAGCAGTCGCTGGTGGCCGAAGTGAAAGCATCTGAATCAGATGCGGGTTCTGACTCTGAGTCCGAACCAGAAAGGGGAAGACAGATCATCAACGCGGAACCCAGTGCCACTGTTGCCACCACCAAGCTCCAACCTGATGAACCAGACGAGCCAGAAGAAGGATAATGCCTCTTCCATTCACAGATGTGGGTAAAAGGCACCCCGCTGCATTTCATCGTTGATAGCGGTAGCCAGAAGAATCTCATCTCAGCAGAGGTCGTCAAGCGCCTGGCCCTGCTGACAATGCCGCACCCACAACCCTACACCATCGGATGGCTCCACAAAGGAAGTGATCTCCGCGTCAGCCAACATTGCCGACTGTCATACGGCATCAAGCCCTTCAAGGACGAGGTATTGTGTGATGTTGCTCCTCTCAAAGTTTCGGATGTTCTTTTGGGCCAACCTTATTTATGGAAACGTCATGCTGTATATGAGTCTAGGCCTTGTAGTGTTATTATTTCTTTGAACAGGAAATTGTACAGGATACCCGAGGCAGTCCCTCCTAGTGCTATTTCCTTGATCTCTGCCAAGTAATGCAGGAAGGTCATCTCTCAGACCGGGAAATTTGTCTTCTTCGTGATTCACTCTCAGAGTGAAAGAAAGATCGCAGCCACATCCCGGGCCTCCACGACTGATCTATCCACACAACAGAAGCAAGTGGATAAGGTGGTGGAAGGATACTCAGATATCTTCTCCTCTCCGACCGGGGTACCTCTGCACTGCCAGGTCAAGCATCCCATCGATCTGACCCCAGGCGCACCGCTACCCAATGGGCCAGTCTATCACCGCTCTCTGTTGGAAAACGAGGAGATCAAGAGGCAGATCCAAGAATTGCTCCACAAGGGGCACATCCGTCCCAGTTCATCACCTTGTGGGAGCCCAATCGTGCTGGTGCAGAAGAAAGATGGGACCTGGCGACTCTGCATTGATTACCGGGCCCTGAATAAAATCACAGTCCGTAACCGGTACCCGATTCCCCGAATCGACGACCTCCTTGATCAGCTCACGGGGGCCAAATACTTCAGTAAGATTGATCTGAAGTCTGGCTACCACCAGGTCCCAATAGAACAGACAGATGTATGGAAGACTGCCTTCAAGTCAAAAGAAGGTCTTTTTGAATGGCTGGTCATGCCTTTTGGTTTGACAAATGCTCCAGCAACTTTTATGAGGATGATGGACGATATCCTACGACCTTTCACCAACAATTTTGTAGTGGTGTATCTGGATGACATCCTCATCTACAGCAAGACTTGGGAGGAACACTTGCAGCATATTCAGCAGGTTCTGCACACCCTGCGGAAGCACAAACTATATGCAAACTTGGAAAAATGCTCCTTCGGCATGGACAGGGTCCATTACTTAGGCTACATCGTTGATCGACATGGTGTGCATGTGGATCCAGCCAAGATCCAGGTCATCTGTGACTGGCCAGCCCCAACCACACTCACTGAACTTCGGAGCTTCTTGGGCCTCGCCAATTTCTATCGCCGGTTCGTGCTGGGATTCTCTCATATCGCATGGGCCCTCAGCCAAGTGACCAGGGGTGGTGGTAAGGCAAAATTTGTGTGGGGCCTGTCCCAACAACAAGCCTTTGATGAATTGAAGAAGCGTTTGTGCTCATCGCCGGTACTCTCATTACCGAACCTGCAACATCCCTTTGAGATCGAGACAGATGCTTCAGATTATGCTGTGGGTGCCGTTCTCACTCAACACGGCCACCCCGTGGCATATCATAGTGAGACACTATCAGATGCTGTCCGTAAGTACCCTACCTATGACAAAGAAATGTACTCCATTGTACAAGCCTGCCGCCAGTGGAGACATTACATTCTCGGGAAGGAGACAGTCATCCACACTGATCACAAGCCACTACAGTTCATGCAAACCCAAGGAAAGTTGCAGAATGACCGCCATCAGAAGTGGTCAACATATTTACAGCAGTTCCACCTCAACATCAAATATAAAACAGGGAGTACCAACCGAGTTGCTGACTGCCTCAGTCGACCTCCAGTCGCGGCACTTACCACGGTGCTAGACTCTTGTGGCCACGAGACCTCCGGATGGCCTCACCTCTACGAGATAGACCCTGACTTCTCCGCCACCTATCAAATGTTGGGAACCAACTCCGTGGTTGCTAATTTCCATCTTCAGGACGGGTTGTTGTGTCATCTGGGCCATCTCTGCGTTCCATCAAGCGAGCGTGCGAAGCTGATTTGGGAAGCTCACTATAGTCGGGTGGCAGGACACTTTGGCGTCGAAAAGACAGTGGCAGTGTTGCAGAAACATTTCTACTGGCCGAAACTTCGACAGGATGTCGGCAAGTATATCAGGTCCTGCACCGCTTGCGCTATTGCCAAACCGACCACTAAGAAACAGGGCCTATACACCCCTCTGCCTACTCCTGATAGGCCATGGGAATCCATCTCAATGGACTACATGTCGGGCCTCCCATCCACAAAGAGGGGAAACGACTGTGTTTTCGTGGTTGTTGATCGCTTTTCCAAGATGGCAATTCTATCCGCTTGCAAGAAGAACATCACAGCAGAAGCCACTGCCAAGCTCTTCTTTGAATGAGTATGGGTACATTTTGGTATCCCACAGACCATTATCTCAGACCGTGACAGTCGGTTCCTCAGCTCATTCTGGTCAAGCCTCTGGTCACTGCTGGATACCAAGCTCACCAAATCCACTGCCTTCCACCCCCAGACCGATGGACAAACGGAGGTCGTCAACCGGATGGTCGTACATATCCTATGCATGTACAATTCAACACACCCCCGCACATGGGATGAGAGTGTCCCCTATGTCCAACATAGCTACAACCGAGCCCTGCATAGCTCAACTGGCCACAGCCCCTTTCAGGTGGGGTTGGGATTCCAACCATTGGGCCCCATGGATGTTGCACTTCCCCTTGCGACCACCTCGGCCGACTCGTCCCCAAAAGCTGGCAAAGCCGCCCGGTTCATTGAACGGATCCAGCATATCCGCCAACAGGTTCAGGATATTCTACAGAAGTCTAATGCCAAGTACAAGCAGCGCCATGATCAACATCGGGTGCCACATAAGTTTCAGGTGGGAGACAAAGTTTGGTTGCATTTGCAGAAAGAACGCCTTACAGGGCCCCATCGAAAGCTTCGCCCACTCCGTTATGGGCCGTACACCATCACCAAGGCGGTGGGTGACAATGCTTTTGAGCTCAACATTCCCCCCTTCCTGCGTCTGCATCCAGTCTTCAACGTGGCTCTCCTTCGGCCATATTTCCCACCACTATTAGACACCTCAGAGATAGCAGAGAAGTTGACACCAACAGAGCTCAACCCTGACTGCCTACAACAAGCATCCAGTGATCATATTGCCGACACACAGATCAAGGGCACTCGACATCAAAGGATCCAGCTTTATCGAGTTGTCAAAGCAGGGCAGCTCCTGCACCAAGGCAAGTGGCTCACCCGAGGCCAAATTCAGCAGAAATTTCATCATCTGATGGGGGAACTCAACGCAATGGAGACCATTGCTTCCTAAGGAGGGAGGATTGATCTAGGTGGATATTGGTGGCCACCCACCTTTCCAACTGGCTCAAAACAGCTTTATGGCAATTTTGGTATTGTACTATTTTTAGCAGTTTTTCGAGTCCTGAACTTCCGGGGCCATTTTGAGGCCCTAAACAACCTTTTTTGGCAATTTGGGGGGCCAAATGGTTGCCGTCGGCATGCATTTGGCCCCAGTCGAAAGTTGTAAATCTCGGATAGACCTTTCCAACGGGCTACCGAGCGCCCCAAACGGAGATCGTATGCAAAAGTTACGACCCCGAGAAGTTGATGTACTAACTTACCCAAACGGGGCCCACATGACTTTTGGCGCTTCATCTCCTAGGGTTAGGTTTTTGGATGTCTAGGGTTTTTGACATTCCTGTTTATTGTAAAAGGCCTTGAGAGTCTCATTGTAACCATCTTCTGGCGAAATGAGCGCAGCTGTCACATCTCTTCTCAGAGATAAGCCGCCACCATTCCAGCAAGCTTGTTTTCCGCTGCATTTTACAGTTCTAGCTTATTTCCTTATTGAATAGAAAACCAGTTTTACTGTATCTCTATTATTTTGTGTTAAGCATCTGATAATAATCTGTATTCATTTCGTTCTGCTCATAAAATCCGGATCAAGTGTCTACTACATTCAAGTTTCCATTGATCCATGGCTTGACACAAATATTCATTCCCGCTTCCCATAAACACAAATTCCCACAGATTGATATGTCATTATTGAATATTTTCACTAGAAGCACTTTGCAAACATCAAAACGCTGACCTAGTCCTTTACAGATCCAAATTTGTTTCTGTCACATCCCCACCCATCGATCTGACCAACGACAGGAACATGAACAACTTATGGGGATTCTAAATTTTTGTCCCCATGGCCATATTACGAAATTCATAAAGATTGAGAATGCGTGTGCAGATGCATGATAAATACACAGCGGAAATAAATCATCCCACACACACAATATGCATATACCAACATATTTATCACATGCATAACAATAATAAGAATAATTCATGCACATTCAACAAAACAATAAATTAATAATAAACACTTATATTTTAATTGAAGTTGTCCATGCAACTAGCTATGTAAGAGCAATGTTCCACCCAATGATAGGCACTCCGTCGAGCACTTTATCTCTCTGTTGTGAGGCCACCCCGAGTTGGGCTATGTATCCACTAAGGAGGAACTACACAGCTCACTCACAACCATAGAAACATACTCTCATGCTAAGCCAAAACACAACTGTGTTTCTCAAGCATGCATGGAGAAGACGGAGGTGAATGCTAATCCAGTGAACTCAAACATAGAACTACATGAATCTCAATTGGTCTCAGCTAGCCTTGGCACCCACAATACCTACCACGCCCAACACAAGGAAGATCCTCTTCTCTGCTACACAGTCCCTCGGGCACCCCTTCCCTCTAGTGCTGTTCATGGCAGGCATAGAAAGATCCAATTTTCTAAATCTATAGAGATCTTTGCCTACACTAGGTTTATCAAGCCATTCCAACCTCTCATCTCTCTCAGAATTCAACGGTCTCTTGGATTTTTCTGATTTATGGCAATAATAATTTACAGCCACAAAATTCAATTTTCGGGCTTCCATATCTAGGTTCTCCCATGGATTTTTGAGCTTTTGGCACTCTCAAATTCGCCCCAATATTTAGGTCTATGGATCCCCCACTCCATTTCACAACTAACACGAGTTTCTGGGAATTTTTGACACTTAAAACTATGGCTTCTTCTTAGGTTGCGATTTATGCAATTTCTCTTATTGGGAATGTCATTCTCAGAATTGGTCCTTGGTCATCCCATAATGGAATGGGAATGAAAGGAAATGAATTCCCATGAGGAAGATTGACTTTTGGGTACCCAAAACGGGGCCCATACTTAGCCATATGAATTTTTGGGTTATGCCCATGCCCCATTAAATTCATGAGCTGATTTCTCAGCTGCCCTCTTACAACATAAACAAATATAAACATGGAATTTCACTTAGGTAGTTGCTTACCATTTATGGCCCATAAGTTCTCAGGATGACACTTGGAAACAAAGGATTTGATCCCACAACCCCTCACCTTTCCTTAGTGGATACACACAACCCCTTTATTTTTGTTGCTTCCATATCCATCTCTTGGACTTTTATTTGTATTATATATATTTACATGCTGTTACTTCTTTCCATGGCCGACTAGTACATGTCCACAATATATAAAATACTTTCCTTTATAAGCCGAGCATTCACTAGCGGGGCCTTAGCCTTGAGATCTATGCTAGGAAGCATACATTGCATATGTACAATATTTACATATCAAGCCAATAATTCCAAGGGTTAAAATGGGGGTATTACATTCCCCTCCCTTAGAATAACACCGTCCTTGGTGTTCTCAAAACTGAACAAAAATGGGATGCCTCTCTCATGGCATCCTCTAGATCCCATGTAACCTCATCAGGACCAAGGTGTTTCCATTGCACCTTTACCTGTCCGATGGCTCGGTTTCGGAGCAATGCTACCTTCTTGTTGAGAATGCACATGAGTTCCACTTAGAACTCTCCCTCGAGTTCCACCTGAATCACATTCCAATCAATTACTTGATTAGGATCATGTACATACTTCTTAAGCAAAGAAACATGAAATACATTATGAGCTCTCATGTTAGCAGGAAATGAAATCCTATATGCAACTGGTCCTATCCTATCAAGGACTTCAAATGGCCCACAATATCTTGGTGTCAACTTGGCACAACTTCCCAACTTTAGGGAACTTTTCCTTGGCTTTATTTTCAAATAGACATGATCCCAACTTTAAATTCCTTACGCGTTCATTTTAAATCTGCATAGCTCTTCTGATTGTCCCGGGCTTCCTTTAAATTCTGCCCGATTTAACAATTTCTTGTTCCATTTCCTTGAGCATTTTTGGCCCAAGCACTATGTTGTTTACTGGACTATCCCAACTCACTAGAGTTCTACATCATTTGCCATACAATGCCTGAAATGGACTCATTCCCAATGATGCTTTTTGTCCATTATTGTATGCAAATTCTACCAAGTGTAGGTAATCCCACCACTTGGATGACTTATCCATCACATACATCCTCAACATATCCTCAAGAACTTGATTCAACCTCTTGGTTTGACCATCTGTTTGAGGATGATATGTTGTACTGAATTTAAACTGAGTTCCCAAATATTGAAATAAACCTTTCCAAAAATTGGATGTGAACTTTGCATTTCGATCTGAGACAAATGCCTTGGGTAACCCATGCAATTTGAAGATCTCTTTCATGAAGATATTTGCTATGCCACTTGTTTTATGAGTGGACTTGGTTGGAATAAAATGAGCTACCTTTGATAGATTTTCCACCACAAGCATGATTGAATCATGCTACCTTGTTTTCATTGGAAAACCTGTTATAAAATCCATAGAAATTACTTTCCACTTCCATTCTGGAATGGAAAAAGGATGCAACAATCCTGCTGGATGTTGATGTGCTACCTTGACTTTTTGGAATTTTTGACACCGAAAAATGTATTCTGCTACATCCTTTTTCATTCCATGCCAAAAGTATTGCTTCCTTGCTGTTGTTATTTTCTTTTGATATCCCGGATGTCTAGAATATGGCGTTTGATGAATTTCATCAATTACCATCTTCTTCAAATCTGCACAATTTGGAATATACAATATACCTTTATAAACAAGAATATGATCTTCCCCAAGATGAAATCCTTCACACTTTTCATCTAAATTTCCCTCCTGCAATTTCTCTTTAATTTGAAGGTAAGTCTCATCTTTATTTTGGGCTTCAAGAACTCTTGTTCTCAAATATGATTTGCACATACTTAAGTTGCTACATGAAACTTTCTACTAAGAGTGTCTGCAACTTTCTTCTATTTTCCTTTCACATGTTTGATTTCAAAATCAAACTCACACAAAAATTCCAACCATCTAGTTTGTCTGGCATTTAAGTTTGGTTGATCAAACAAATATTTTAAGCTCATGTGATCTGTCCTAAGCTCAAATATTCTTCCCAATAAATAATGTCTCCACATCTTGAGGGCATGTACTATGGCTGATAGCTCTAAATCATGAGTTGCATAATTCTTTTCATGCTCCTTACTCATAACAAATCACAAAACCTTCTTGCATAAGTACTCCACCTAGTCCTTCAATGCAAGCATCTGTGCATACCGCAAAATATTTCTTTTGATCTGCAATCTTCAAAATAGGGTCACTAGTAAGTAACTTCTTCAATCGCTGAAAGCTTTTTTCACATTTTTTAGACCATTAAATTTTATGTTCTTTCTTTGCAACGATGTAATTGGATAAGCGATTTTGGAGAATCCCTTAATGAACCTTCTATAATATCTTGCAAGACCCATGAAAAATATAATATCTATGGCATTCTTCAGAGTAGACCAATTCATTATCGCTTCAATATTTTCCAGATCCACTGCAATTCCTTCCTCTGAAATAATATGACCCAAATACTGTACCCTTCTTTGATAGAAGTCACACTTGCTAAGCTTTGCATATAATTTGTGCTCTCTAAGAACTTGCAATACCATTCTTAAGTGTTCCTCATATTCTTCTTCACTCTTTGAGTAAACAAGAATGTCATCTAAGAACACTAGCACGAACTTATCCAAATACTTGTTGAAGACATTATTCATGAGACACATGAATGTGGCGGGTGTAGTGGTAAGACCCAATGACACCATCGTGAACTCATAATGGCCATATCTTGTCCAGAAAGATGTCTTGTGAATGTCTTCTTCTTTTATTTTCATTTGATGATAACCAGATCTCAAGTCAATCTTTGAAAACTCTTTTGCTTCCTTCATTTGATCAAACAAATCATCAATTCTGGGAAATGGGTACTTATTCTTGACTTTCACTCTATTTAGCTTCCTGCAATCAATACATAGCCTTAAAGTCCCATCTTTATTCTTGACAAATAATACTGGTTCTCCCCAAGGAGACACAATTGGTCTGATATACTTCTTGTCCATTAATTTTTGCAGCTACATTTTCAACTCTACCAATTTCGGCGTGCTTATTCTATAAGGATGTTTGGAAATTGGGGCTTCCCTTAGAAAAAGATTGATTGTAAAATCAATGTCCCTCTTTAGTGGAAATCCTGGCACTTCGTCTAGAAACACATCTTTGAACTTTTGCAACAATCGGTAATCCTCTATATTTGGGCCCTTTTCCTCTAATGAATTTGATATATGGACCGCATATAGGTAGAAACCTTTCTTGTAGAACTTTTCCAATTGCATGACTGGAATCTTTCTTACTGAAACTTGCTTGGGTATCCCTATCACCACTCTCGGCCTTCCTTCTTCATCAATGCATTCAAGGAACTTTTTCATAGCAGTCTATATTGTCTCTATGCTTTTCCAACCAATCCACACCAAGAAGAGCGTCATAAGATCCCATGGTAGGACATTCAAATTTACTTTTGTGAGGAGTCCATTCAACTCCATGGGGAATTCCATCACTAATTGACTCACTATTCTTTTTGTTCATGTGGCTAGTTGAACTAGCCAAGACTTATAATGCTTCATTTTTCTAAGATAACAACTTTCAACCACTTTTGGAGTAACATAACTATGATTAGATCCTAGATCAATTAAATAGAAATAGATTGCTTAGCAATATTACCTTCAACTTCCACTACTGCTGATTGATGGTTATCCAATGCTGCATAAATTCGGGGAGTTTCCCTAGCCATATACTCCACTGTAACTGCTTCTTCTAAGTTACGAAAGCCTTGAGGATTCTCTCTTCGATGTGGATAATATTTAAGCATGTTGTTTTCTCCACATCCCCAACACTGAAGTGGTCCTTTTGATATTTTTTGAAATTGAATATTTTTAATATTTAAAATAAAAAAACTTTATTAAATTTAAAAATTAAAAGAGTAATATTTTTTTAATATTTAATTAATAATAATATTGACTCAAAAATATAAACATAAACCATAATAAAATATTAATCAATATAACTACAATAAATTAATGAGATTAATAATATTAATGAAATTAATAATATTCATAAAATTAATAATTTATTATTAATAACACTATATAAACATATATTTTTATATTTATACATATAATATCAATACACTCAATATTTTTAAAAAATTTAAAAATATATATATATTTTGAATATTTAGTATGGTTCAATTTAAAAGGTAGATTATCGAGACTCAAACATGTAGTGAGCCCCAGTTGACTTAGGCTTGATTCCATTTCCCCTCCATCCCATACCTGTATGTTGTCGCAACAAGTGTTGAACAACTAAATTTGATGCCTAGGACCCTATGATGCTAGCATTGCTAATAAAAATGATATCGAAATTGAAATTGGAAATTGAAACTGGAATTGAAATGTAAATTTGAAATTGAAAATGAAAATGATATTGATATTGGAAATTTATACTAAAATTGAATTTGAATTTTGAAATGAAATTCGAATTGAAAATAAAAAATTGAAATTGAAATGAGAAAGGAAAATTGAGAATTGGAAATGTAGTTAGAATTCAAATCGAAATTGAAACTTGGAATTTGAAATTGAAATTTGAATTTGAATTGTAAAATTTGAAATAGAGTTTTAAATTTGAATTGAATTTGGATTTGAAATGCGAAATTTGAAATTTTAATTTTAATTCTAAATGTGAAATTTGAAAGAGAATTAGAATTAGAAATTGAAATGTGATGCAGAGAGTTCTGAAGAGAGATCTTCATTACTTCGTGCTCCACAACGAACGAGAGGATCTGATGTCGTCCAAGAGGGCGACCATAGGCAGCGCTCCCGTTCGCCGAGTGCGGCCACGCCGGGGTCGACTGCCACTGGTGGCAGCGACAGGAGAGCTAGTGTGTCCGTTCATCTCGATGACATACATGGTGATCCCCAGGTGGTGGATGGGCGGCAATAATCGAGTGCATCAGGGGCATTAGGTGCATATTTTGGGTTAGATACATTTTCAGTAAATTTTTAGTATATAATGCATTGAATTTCAGTTGCAAGTTATAATATATATTTTTAGTAACATTTGTGTTTTGGTTTGGATCGCAGGTTCCCCATTAGGGGTATCATATGACGATGAGGTCGCACGGATCACTGTCATTGATATCACTGGCCAACGAGAGTGGGTGAACTCATGTGTGTGCACGTTGAGGGAGGATTATCCCACACGATGATCTTTATCCATGATGTTATCAATAGTTGATGAGATGTTGGCCCTCTACAAGAGGGTGGGACCTCTCAATGACATTTGGCGTCATTCATGCCAAAGGAGGAGATGGGATGTCAGTGGGATCCACAAATGGGAGGACGTCAAAGTCTCCATAAGAGGGCATGATGTCAAGGGTACTTTGTTCAACATCCCACCTGACAGCCCTTCTAGTCAACCACTTAGACTCAGGGAGTTTAAGTTGGAGGCCACTGCACCACATCTATATGATAGATTCGTCAGAGCGTGGGGCATGTTCCCCCACCATGACCAGGTTCCATTTTACTTTGCAAAAAATGTTTATGCAGAGTTTGTTTTGGACATGCACCCAGATTAAACCAGCACAGGGTCCCCGTTCTATGGGGCTGGTAGGGGACACTCCTACCAACGTCCTGGAGTTCGGAGAGACCCTGCCTTTGTGCCACCCACTCTGAGGTTGGTACCATTTCCAGAGAGGACGGTTATCAGGTCGGGGGATGTGATACAATCATCCCAGCTTGCTGCAGAGTCTAGAGCTGACCTTGTAGACTCGTTGTTCACTACCATGGGCAATGTTGTTGTTGCTGCACATGGAGAGGCATCTAGACCACCCCTCCACTTGCAGAGCTAGAGATAGAGTATGTCCCTAGTGACATGCTCAGGAGTTTCAATGGCGAGGCCCTACTGAGGTATGCTGAGTCAGTCGAGATGCATACTTTCGGTCATATCGTAGATCCGTCGCTACATGACAAGTATACTTTTGTACAATTATGTATATATGTTCTTCATGTTACATCATATTATATGTCGTAAATTGAATGGTTAATAATACTTAAGGGAGTTGTATTCTATTGCTCCATGCAGGGAAGCACATTCATGGATCGGCTCTTTGCTAGTGAGCCATCGGTTGGTCCATCCGCTCGTCCCAACCCGCGGGCAGCAGTAGTCTAGGTAAGTTATAATTTATTTTCTAATTTAATTTGAGTTTATTATTTCCCAGTTTAAATAATTTATGTTTTATTTCTTAATTTTCGATATTTTATGTTTTAGATCTTAACTTCAAATGAATTTCAAATTGTATAGGGCAAAGGAAAGGGGGTAACTCTTGATGATGTATATGAGGACCGTGAAGGTCCTCAGGAGCCGGGTCTAGACAAAGATGTGAGTTTTAATTTATGTTCCAATTCATGTTATTTAGTCACATTTAGTAATTTATTTTTGTACTTTATGTTTCAAGTTTTGAATTATAACTTAAATTATGTTAAATAGTTTTAATTTTTAATAAATCTAACTTATTACATGTAATGGTATATTACACAGGCATCGCTACGGGCGGGTGTCAATGCTACAATGGATTTCACATATGATTGGGATGAATCTCAAGCACATGGTCCTCATGAAGGGCCATCTACCTGTATTCCTACCTAGATCTCGGATATCACCATTGACTTGACAGATATGGAGGCATTCCTTCATAGTTTACCGTTTCAGAGCCAACATTGGTCTACTACACACGAGGGTAGTCACAGGGATGATCAAGGGCCTCGTGGGGGTAGTGTCCAATGAGTTGATGATCTATACATTTCCATGTTTTGGATATTTTTATAATTTATATATTTTCATGTTTTGGATGATCTATGTATACGTTTTCATGTTTTGGATATGGATTTCTATCATTTATACATGGACTTTTATCATACATGGACTTTAGATATGGACTTTTGGATATTTTGTATATTTTATCATATAGATGTTTTCATATGTATTTTGTATATGATTTGAAATCGATTGTTTTTTATATTAGATCTGGGTATAGTTATTACAGTTACAAATTTATGTTTTGTTGTTTCAAATGCAAATTTAATGTGTAGTTACAATTTAGTTCAATTTAAAATGCAATTTTTGACTACATTAGAGAACATCTTCCAAAATTTAGAATTGAATACATACATTACGTTTTAAAATTCAAATTACAATTTCAATTCAATTACAAAGTAAAATTTCAAATTTAATGTGTAATTTCAATTCCAATTCAATTCCAATTTAAAAGCTCATTTTCAACTACATTACAATCGCATAAATGAAGTCAACATGTAAAATTAGAATACATTTGAAATTAATAATTGAAATTACAAAAACATTATGTTGTCTACACATTACTATTCAATTACAATTTAAAATTAAAATCTCAAATTTAATGTGTAATTTCAATTGAAAATTCAATGTGTTGTTCCAATTTACAAGTTCAATTTCAATTACATTACAATTGCATTTGAAATAAAAAATTTAAATTAAAATACATTGTACAATTTAAAATTTAAATTTTACAATTTTACATTGTATATAGATGTATTTTAAATTCTCAATTGTATTTAAAATCAAAATTTAAAATTAGAATACATTTGAAATTGAAATTTTGCATTATGTTGTCTACACATTACAATTCACTTACAATTTCCACATTTCAATTCAATTACATGGAAAATTTAATGTGTAATTTCAATTGAAAATTCAATGTGTTGTTGTATATAAGAATGTTTTTGTCCATTGAGAGTGTGAAATATCCCTTGAGACAAAACTATCTAATTACAAGTTATATAGTATGTAGGTAATCTTTGTGTTCTTTTCTTTTAAGTGTGTGCTCTAATATAAAGTCATAAAAGTATGGTTTGTTTTCTTGGCAATGGGCATAACCACCTATTTAATATAAGAAATGAAAATATGTTGATAGCAGATGCTTGTACAACTATGGTAGAAACTATGCTTGTACAACTATTTCATATGGTTTATGTTTTGATGACAAATGGAGATAATGGCACCATTTGATCCAACTAGGTAAGTTGCATATATGAAGGCATGTACAAGTTATTATGTTTCCATGTTATTATTACATTTACGTTTCAACTTTCATTATTACGTAATCCATGTCTCTAAAAAACAAAGGCATGTACAAGTTGTGTTCTGGTTTGATAATTGAGGTTTTTTTACGCAAGCAAGGCCATATAATACTAACTAATTTCTCTCAAAGAGATCCATGCCTATGCGTGCAAAAATGCATGATAAAGATGGTTTTTGATGCATGTAATCCAAAAATTGAGAAGGTTTGATGGTTAGAAATTATAGTGAATGTTTGTGAGTTGTGCCAACAATGGATATTGTTTGCATGAAAATATATTCAAAGATTATATGTAAGTGCCCTTTAGTTGAATTGTACCCTCTATCTCCTATGTTATATTCCATGTAGCACGAAGTGCCAATATTTTTATTAAATGGAATGAGGAGAGGCAAAAAAAAATGGTCCTAAATTTGATATGTTCTTGATAACAAAACTAATTGATTATTGTTGAATGAAACATTTTTTCAATACATTGGTATTTGATAATATTTTTATATAATTGATAATGAAATACAATGTAATTGATGACGAAATACAATGAATGGATTATAATGTATAAAATTTTGCAAATTTGAAATCAAAATTTAAAATTAGAATACATTGTACAATTCAAAATTTAAATTTTACAATTCCACATTGTATATAGATGTGTTTTAAATTCTGAATTACATTACAATTGTATTTAAAATCAAAATTTAAAATTAGAATGTACATTACAATTTAAAATTGAAATTTTACAATTACATTATATTGTCTACACATTACAATTCAACTATCTAATATATCTTTAATATTCTTTTTAAAGCATCTAAACAAATATATATAAAACTATTATGGATGAAGTTCATGGAGAATTGACCATACATTCAAGTGTATTCACATTGGAGTACCATGACCCAAATTTCACAAAAGCCTCCCATCTAGTATTTGTATTCTTGACATTAAAGCATTTACAAAAATACATTTATAAAACAACCTCCACAAAAATCTCCAAAAACATATTACACAAGACAACATGAAAACTATGCCAATGATGCAAGTGGCATACATGTAACTCATTCATCTGGCCAATGGGTTATAGGAATGCAAGTATCCATAATACGATTATGGTTAGCTTCTGTCATCTTCCATCTCTTTGGCTCACCTCTCTTCACCTTGATTTCTGTTAGAGGTATTCGAGCTGCCACCACCAAATGACTGTATTGACATGATATATATTCAGGCATAAAATATCTGTAAACAATATTAGCACCTTCTTTTTTCACTTTTTTAAAAAAGTGCCCCATTAGAACCATGTCTCCAGTCTGGTATGTGAAGTCCCCATCTTGGTAGGGTCGCACCAACCTACTCTTTATTTGCGTGCACCACATCAAATAGTATGCCACATTTTCTTGGTTGTGGGGGGGTGCAATGACAACGAATACATCACCTGTAAGATACATTACAAATATTATTCAAATGTCCTATGTGCAAATTTCTACAAAATTTGTATATGTGTAATATATAATGAACTAATTAACTTAATGAAGACTCTTGTACCTTCCCTAACCATGTCAGAAACTCGATCATGATCTAATGAGACCATTGCCTCTTCGGTGTGCATCTATTGCCATGTTGGAATTGGATGTGGTCCCTTTGGATTAAGAGAGACATATTTCCATGGTTTGACATATACATCATTTTCACAGTGATCAAGCTCGCATCCATTTGCATCAATGCAAAAATCACAAAAACATGCATATTTCCTCGTTTCAATGGAAAGTATGTCACCCATGTCTTTACTTCAAACAGAATGCAATTCACTCGAACCAGGGATGGTCTCACAATACCACAACATGGATCTATTAACATCTCCAAGGGAAACATACCAAAAGAACCTGCATGGAATTCAGTTTGTCATATGTAAATTCCTATCGAGGATGTGTTCTTTTGGAAATGATGATATTGAATGTTATTAGCTTATTAATTGAGTTTGGAGTTTATTACCTGCACACCGGCCTTGCTTGTTCGCGACCTTGATGTCCCAAATGACATGTGCACCAATCAACTACTTCAGTGGAGCATTTGAGTTAGGTTGCACCATGACTCATCTGGTACCTCCGAAGTGCTCATTTCACACATGCACTTGCGCCATCATGTTCACCCTTTCCATGCCTTGTCTCAAAAAAGCTCTAGGTGTGTCGAATTCCTGTCTGTTTGTGAAGGCGACTCAACCAATAAAATGAGTGTGCCGATTTGAATTGCCCTGCACACCCATCTGACCAAATCCAGTGTTCAGGAAATGATATGCCTCTCTTCCTGAATGAATCATAAATCAACCCAAAGCAGTGTTGAACGAACAATGTGTCATGCTCACAATCATCACTGACATAAAAATGGTACTCCTTGATCACTTCACGTGACTGAGGAGTGCTATCCCTACCATCAATGTTTTCCTGAGCATGTCTGTACAATACATGTACAAAGATAGACACCTGGTTGGAGTGATAGTACTCACTCTGTATCTCTCTCTGAGGAGCAAAGGTTTAGTTCTCCGCAAAGTCTACCACTGATAAGATTGTGCACGGCTCAAATATCTCACGAGAATGTTTGAATTCTGAATCTTTCCACCTGGACCTATGGGAGTTCTTTATGTATTTATAAATCTGACTTTGAAACTTCTCCATGAAATCTGAAACAGGAATCTCATCATCGAGCAAGTCGATCCTCTTGGATGGCACAGATGAAGAAGATGTTGGATTCATGGTGATGTACTCGTACCTCTTCCACCTAACGGTGATATTTGACAATCCATGGTGTGTTGGATGGATAGGAAAGTTCCTATGAAACAATGTCAAATCACTGCATTCATGGAATTTTCTCCCACCTACACACCTCTTATTGAAAAAGATGTGTTCAAGATTCTTGTTGCATAGTATCATACAAATAAAATCTCACACTATGTGAGGAGCTAGTACACCGTTCCAGTGCCTTTTACAAAAATCTAGAAATGTGTCATATTATAGTTGAAATTCAACGTGGTATCAGCAGCAACAAGTGTCGCGAATCGTATTCGGCCTAATATACCACGGTTTCAATTTGTTGAACATGCTAAATGATATTTGAAAACTAGGATTGGTTTCTTGGAATTCCTCGTAAAGTGCAACTCTCGTCATCTCCATCACATGCTTACAGTGCTCCTGATAAATGCCTCTATATAAACGTTGTCGCAGGACATGCTTTTGATCTGGAATAGCACGAGAATAGCTATCCCAAAAGTCTATCACCTTCTCTCTAATGCCTGCTTCCATCCTGCCTCGATAGGGTTCCCTACAAATAAGATCCCAACAAGAAGCTTCATCATTTTCATCTATCCGGACCTGAATTTAGTATATTTGAGCAATGTTCTTTTTGAAACATTAAGCAATGATTCCATTGTTGATACCATTCGATTTCTTGAGGTGCTTTGTGTTGGGCACTATTTTTGACCCCTTTTTGCCTCTTAGATAACCTTCATTTCCTTCATAAAACCTCCATTTTGAGTAGAAAGCCTTAAAGTTCATCTATAAACCTTGGTCAAAGAGGTATAATATCATTTGCTTATTAATAAATTGAGTTTTGTGATTTTTTAGGCATTTTAACCAAGATTTTTACTTAAACTACGGGATGTACTAACTTCCCGTATTACCTCCAAAGTTGAGTAATTGCAGGGAAGTTAGGAGGGAAACGAAAGATAAAGAATGGATCCTTAATGTCCACAGATGGATGAACATCCAACAGTCAGGTGAAGTGGCCTGTGCAGATGTTGAGTCAATCAGAGTCAAAGGTGGCCACCTGTTCTGCGTTCAACACAAAAGAAGGAACAATGCTGATTTTGTGGAACTCCACGATTCTGAAGATGATCTCGATTAGCTCTTAGCATTAATTAGATGCAGGTTTATAGCAATTACAGTTTGATTTAGAATTTGTATAAATCATTTACAAGACAATGAGAAGGATAATCACGATTTTTGAAGAGGAACGCACTTGTGCTTCCAAACTGCGTGGTATCTCTGTGTAAAACAATTCTGGTGAATGAATACAAAGTTTTAGTTCTGTGAAATCTTTTAATGTGTGTTGAGCAAGGCTTTGGAGGGCCCCCATCGTCAAACTCTCACACTTTCTTGTCACCGGTAGATCGATTTGGATGTTGCAACGATTCACTTCTGGTGTTAGCTATCTAAATTGTGTTAATGGTATGCATTTTATTGTGATTTCCAGTTTAGTCAAGTTTTAAATCGATTCTATTGATGCTCTGTTTCTTTCAGTTACGATTTTAAATTACAAATTCTGTCACACTGTATATCACTGGAAATATTGGATAAACACTGTTCTTCACTGGTTAAATGCTAAGGATATCAAATGGTTCAGACCACGACCTCTATGTATTGTTCACTGCTGTTTATTTGATAGTGAAATGGTAAAAAGACATTTACAAATTATGAACACTGTCTTGTAAGAGAAATTGATTGGTAATTGTCTTTCAGCGCTGGTAGAATTTTGCAGTTTAATCCTAGGGTTTATAAATTTGTTGTTTATTTAATTTTTACCTCAGTCTTTTATGCTTTCACAAATCAACTACTATATGCTTAAAGAGGAAACAATGAAATTACCCTTGTAAGAGGATTTTGTCTCTGTGAGCTGCAGTATCTTAGTTTCTGTCAGTAGATTTAATTACAGATAGCTAAATTCTAAATGAGTCCAGCTTCTCTGTCCTAAACTTGGATGTGTCTCGAAGTTCACAAACCTGGATTGATTTTAAATTTAAGTTCTGATTAACATTGATAGATCAGAGCCCAACATTTTGGCGCCATTGCCGGGTAGGCATTGTAGAAGCAGGCTTAGGAACTTTAGTTTTCTGATAAAAACAAAACTTTCAAACAAAAATATAGATTAGATTTCACTTTTATGTTTAGACTAAGAGACGAGAAAGGAAGATTTATTAAAAACCCCCCAAAAACAGAAATAACAGGAGCTTCTCTTCCAAAAGGGTTCATGTAATGTCCCCAGTTTGGCCCCATGGCATTAACATTATAAACGATGTAATATTGTTAGGAAATCATGGTGAGGAGCTCAAGGCCAAGGCCCCGCCATCGATTTCGTGATGCATATGGTTTGCGTGCTAGCAATGCACAGTGGAAATTCAAATAGCATGTAATATGCATCTTCATAAAAAAAATACCCACAACTAGCTATGCAATGCAACAAAGAGATGGGGGCATGATTTCACAAGGAATTGGGAGGGAAAACATTCAAACCCTTGAGCCAATAGAGTCAAGCTAAGTGTCCATGAGAAAACCCATCAAACCCTTAGCTACCCATGTTGACTTTTGTACCCAACCATTGAATTCTCCCAAGAGTTGGTTGGGGAAATTAATGCCTTGGGAATGGGGAGGTATGGCTGTCCAAAATCGGGTATGGGCAAGCCACCCTCCATGGGAAAACGTGTTGGCCTCTTGGGGCAAGAATAGAGCCACGAAATGGCTGCCTAAGCCATTATTCAGCAGGGCCTTGCTCTCTCACGCAGCTCTAGCTGCCTGGGTGTTTTCCTCCCTCGTTTTTTTTGTGTTTTCCCTTCATCCTTTAGCTGGGAAGGGGCGTTTTTGTGCTGGTTACCAATGGGGAAAGAGAGCAGAACGTTTTGGATCTTCCTGGAGGTCGTTTAGGCCATTGGAAGGGATCCTAACCCGTGGAGAGAAATCGGTTTTGCTCCCTGGGGTTGAAATCAAAATTCCACAGTTCATTGGGTGAACCACGAGCTGGGAGAACCAATGTGGACCCTGTTTCGTGAACATCTCTGTTGTAAATGTGTAACCCTGTTAATAGTCGTTTGTTGTGAGAAGAAAGAGTATGTTGGGGTATGGGTGATGGGTAATCCATTATTCTGGCTTGGCTGAGATAAAAGGGTTATTGGGCAGTGGTTGAGCTGGAATGTTCCCTTTTCCTTGTGAGAATCATGCCCAGCTCGGGGGTGGCCTTCGGACGGACTCAGTATAAGATGTCGAAGAGCCTACGGTTGGGTGGAATGTTGCAGCGACATAGCTAGTTGCTTGGGACTACTCTGTTAAAGATAAGTATTCTCTGGTGCCATCTTTCAATTATTTAATTGATGAATATCTTGAATGTATGGCGAATGTGTAAATGAAATTACTTCTGCTGTGTAATGTAAATATTTATGCCTCTTCATATGTATGGAATGCTTACTTAATTGGTACATGGGTCTGGATGCCCAGTTTTAGCCTCACGATCCCCTCCATTGCACTGGTATGATGGGTGGGGACGTGACAGTTCATCTCAACAGTTGGTAAATTCAAAATGTCTGAGGAAGAAACATCAAAAGGCCCAACTACAGAACAGAGAAGGGAGTACAAGAGGATGTTAGAAATAGAAAACAAACGTAGACAAGAGAGAAGGGAAGAAGAAAGGAGGGAAGAAGAAAGAAGACATGTGAGGGATGAAGGAATAATAGAAGATCAGGAGGCCACCTTTAAATTTCCTATCTTAGACACTAGTGTTATCCTAGGGGAAGAGGTGAAAATGAAGAATATTCCACCCTCTGTCTTACCAAACTTTTATGGCATGACCTTTGAAGATCCTGACTCTTTCCTATTCGAATTTGACATCTTGTGTCGAACTTATGGATATACTGATGACACCCATAAGCTCCCTCTTTTCCCTGCTACTCTTAAAGCAGCTGCCTTGAAATGGTTCATGGGTTTAGGAGAACACTCTATCACTAGCTGGGATGACATGAGGAAGATCTTTCTTCGAAAATATCAAGCATATTGTAGATCAAAGGGGTTGAAAGATGACATTTTTGGCATGACTCAACAGGAAGATGAGAGTTTGGAGGAATATTTGGAAAGATTCTCATACAATTTACAGAAATCTAAATACAATTCTTTAACACCTGAAATGATTAGAACAATATTTTTGAAAGGAATAAGAGAAGAGTATTTGGACATTTTAAATGTTATGGGAAAAGGTGACATTTCTTACCTTCCTTTTGATGAGATACAGGACTTATGTCAAAAATATTCCAAAGGAAAGGCTCGAACTGGGAAAAGAGATAGCAATACCAAAGCAACTAAATCTGCAAACAGTGGTATTTCTAGAGCTGAGCTTGGGAATCTGCTAGAAGATTTCAAGACTGATTTATTAAGCACCTTAGGTACACAAGTTGAGGCCACAAAAACTAAGAAGAGGCAAGAGCAACAGGACCAACAAGATCAGGCTTTGTCTATTTTTTGTCCTAAATGTAGAAAGAAACACCCACTTAGAGAGTGTCCTTTAAATAATGTTGAAATTTGTGGCTTATGCACTTTTAATCACAAAACTGATGATTGCCCTAGATTGAAGGAACTGCAGGCAGTTCGATTGGAGGAAAATCACAGCATGGAGTCTCTTTACTTCATGGGACAAAGGAGACCTTGGCAGCCACGATTCTCAGGTATGTCTCAAGATCCTATGCAGCAATTTAATACAAATTATCAGACTCCTGTTCAGAATTCATGGAATACACCCATGCCTTGGCAAACTTGGTCTCCTCCATTAACCCAATCTGCTCCAAATTGGAGAGGTTATGCCCATGGTAATCAAACATATCAGCAGGCTTATTTGCAACCATACCAACAACCTTCAGCCTATCCCCAATACCACCAGCAACAAGTCCAAACTCCTTATCAAGCCCCACCTTTTCAAAATCCATCTTTTCCACAGCCCAATAATATGGCTCCTCAATTGAGTGCACCACCTCAACAACTTCAGTTTCCATCTAATCAGCCTCCACCTCGGCCTACACAACTGCCAGCTCAGCCAATACCCAATCCAAATAATAAAACCGACAGACCCATGTATAATGTTGATGATGGGACAATGCTTCCCTACTCCATTCTTCCACTGCAAAATATCAATTTGAGATCTAGTAAAACCTTAGAAAACAGTCTCCTGTTATTTTAGAAGAATCACCAGCAAAAGACAAAACTCCAAAAAAATTGAATACAGAAAAATCTCAGTTAGAAAATCACAGTCAACGAGGGAACACAATAGCATCTTATCCACCTCCTTTTCCTGAGAGGTTAATCAAGGAGAAACCTTCGATTTCCTTACCTGACTTCGATGTTCTGAATGAGTTAACAAATGTATATGTTAAAATTCCTTTACTGCAGGCTCTAAAAGATATCCCGATTTACACTAAAGCAGTTAAAGAACTCTGTCTTAACAAAAGAAGAAAAGATCCATAAAAAATTCACGTGGTAGGCAATCTAGCAGGGTTAATGTCCAACACCGTTTTCATTGAGAAGTATGTAGATCCTGGAATTCCAATGGTTACAATTACCATTAATAACTTTTCCATCCCAAAAACGTTGATCGATTTAGGTGCTGCCATTAACGTCATGACCCTAGAGACAATGAATTACCTTCACTTGACAAATCTCAGACCCACCACAACTGTCTTAGAATTAGCTGATAGGTCTAAGATTACACCTGAAGGGGTCTTGGAAGATATTATTGTTTCTCTAGACTCCTGGGAATATCCTGTTGATTTTATAGTCCTACAGCCAAAATCCAACTTAGGAGGTCACCCATTGATCCTTGGCAGACCCTGGCTGGCAACAGCAGATGCTTTCATAGGATGTCGATCAGGAAGCATGCGTATTTCGCATGGGACAGAGAGGAAACAGATTGCACTTTACCCTTCTGCCCAATGAACTTCCACATTAGATCAACTGTCATGGATTAGTGAAACCAAAGAACAAGAAGAAGAGGTAATTCAGCCTATTCTAAGTATAAATCAGTACTTCGATTTCCAAGAAGACAACCACAAAGATCTACTGGATCATTTTATTGCTGAACCTGATATTTCTGTAGAATTACGAGAAATGGAATATGCTGTAGCAGAACAAGTTATGGGTCATAATTTCCAGGAAAATTGCAATGTTCATTCCCTAGCATTAGCACTTGATGACGTTTTTAATGTTCATTCCATCACCGATATTCACAGTAAAACTGTAGAAATCAGTCCAGGCAAAACTCTGAAAATAGGTGCACATCTTACCACATCACAGGAAGAACAGTTGACCACTTTGCTGAATAATTATTCCCATGCATTTGCCTGGGAGTATACTGATATGCCACGCATTCATCCTGAGACATGCACACACCACATTTACCTAGATGACACAATACGACCACTGAGACAGCCACAACGCAGAATGAATCCTATGCTAAAGGAAATAGTCAAAGACGAGTTACAGAAGTTGTTAAAAGTGGGATTTATTTACCCCATCTCCGACAGCCAATGGGTCTCACCCTTGGTTGTTGTTCCTAAAAAAAATGGTAAATGGCGTATATGCATCGATTACAGGGAATTGAATAAGGCAACTTTAAAAGACTATTTTCCATTGCCTTTCATTGATCAAGTACTGGATGCTTTAGCTGGCAAATAATATTTTTCATTTTTAGATGGCTTCAGTGGTTATAATCAGATTAGTATTGCAAACGAAGACCAAGACAAGACCACCTTTACATGTCCCTGGGGCACCTATGCCTACAAAGTTTTACCTTTTGGCTTATGTAATGCCCCAGCTACCTTTCAGCGAGCTGTTTTGGCCATCTTTGCAGATCTGATTCATGAGTGTGTTGAGGTTTACATGGATGACTTTTCTGTATATGGACGTACCTTTGAAGATTCCTTAGCAAACTTAGAGAAAATTCTGAAAAGGTGTGTTGAATCCAACCTTTCCTTGAGTAACGAAAAGTGTTTCATGATGATGACTGAAGGGATAGTTTTAGGACACCATGTTTCTTTGTCTGGAATAAAAGTAGATCCTGCTAAAATTCAAGTCATTAAAAATCTGTCTGAACCCATAACTCAAACAGATGTGAGAAGCTTTTTAGGGTATGCAGGCTATTATTGTAGATTCATTGCAAATTTTAGTAAGATAGCCCTGCCATTGTTTAAATTGCTTTCAAAGGACGTGTGTTTTACTTGGGATATTGACTGTAAATCTGCATTTCAGACACTTAAGGAAAAGCTCTCCATTGCTCCCATTTTAAGGGGACCAAATTGGACATTGCCTTTCCATATTTCCACTGATGCGTTTGCTACTGCAATAGGAGCCTCATTGGGCCAGAAAGAACATACTTTGACTTATGCTATCTATTTCATTAGTAAAAATCTGGCACCTGCAGAGCTGAATTATACAGTCGCTGAAAAAGAGATGTTGGCAGTGGTTCATGCTGTAAACAAATTCCGTCATTATATCACTAGCTATGAAGTTTTTGTTCATATAGATCATTCAGCTTTACGCTATTTAATGAATAAATCTATCACTAATGGTCGGATTACTAGATGGTTGTTATTATTGCAGGAGTTCAATATCACTGTTTTAGATAGGCCTGGACGAGAAAACCAGGTGGCAGATTTCTTGTCTCGCTTACACAATACTGGTGAGGTTGTTCCGGTTTTAGATAGTTTTTCTGATGAGCATCTATTTTCAATTTCTGTTATCACTCCTTGGTATGCTGACATTGCCAATTATTTGTCATCAGGCCAACTACCACCATCAATGACCTCTAAAGAAAAAAAGAAGATTATTAAACAAAGTGATAGGCATATCTGGATTAATGGTGATCTCTTTTATACATGATATGACTTAATCATAAGAAGATGTGTCCAACAGGATGAAATCTTGGATATTTTAAAGGCATGCCATGATGAACCATGTGGTGGCCATTTTGCCGAAAAAAGGACAACATATAAAATACTCAATTTGGGGTATTATTGGCCTTCCATTTTCAAAGATGCAAAAAGGTATGTTAGAAGTTGTGACACTTGTCAACGAATGGGACGCCCAGTCCGGTCTGATGAAATGCCACTCCAACCACAGATTCTCATTGAACCATTTGAAAAGTGGGCCCTTGACTTCATTGGTCCCATTCATCCACCATCACATGGACAGAAATACATTTTGGTCTGCACAGACTATGTTACTAAATGGGTAGAGGCCAAGCCTTTACCAAGAGCTACAGAGCAAACTGTGGTAAATTTTCTGTTTGAAGAGATCTTTGTTAGATTTGGGGTGCCTAGGGAAATTGTGACTGATCAAGGTGCCCAATTTACTTCCAAATTAGTGCAAGAGATAGCAGAAAAATATAAGATCAAGCACAGGAAGTCCACTCCTTACCATCCACAAGCCAATAGCCAAGTGGAATCTACAAATAAAACCCTAGAAGACATCATCACTAAGACTGTTCAGATGCATAGGAAGGACTGGTCAGCAAAGCTTACTGAAGCTTTATGGGCATATAGGATCACTTGGAAAAATAGTACTGGTTTTTCTCCTTATCAACTGGTTTATGGTAAGCAAGTCCTCCTTCCCATTGAGTTTCAAGTTCATACTTTCAAGTTAGCAGCAGATTTGGGCATAGATCTTTCAGAAGCTCAGCAAGAAAGAATACTTCAGTTGAATCAGCTGGATGAGATGAGGCAAGCTGCCATAGAACACAATATTCTGATACAACAGCAGAGAGCTCAATGGCATGACAAATTTATCAAAAAGAAGCAATTTAACATTGGTGACTGGGCACTGTTGTTTGACTCCAAGTTTAAAGACTTCAAAGCCAAATTTACTACTCATTGGCTTGGTCCATATGAGATTGTCGATGTCTATGACAATGGTTCAGTAAAACTTCAAACCATAGATGATGAAGCACATAAATTTGTGGTCAATGGCCACCGGCTCAAGCTGTACCACAAACCTATCAACATGGCAGATTTTGTCCAACAGATTTCACAGCAAAAGGAACTGCAAGTGCTGGATAAACACCTCAGTGTTTTTCCTTCACCTGCTCCTTAGCTGCTCTGATACAGCTAGCAAATAAAACAAAAAGAAAAAAAAAAGAAAAAAATTCAAAAATATATATATATATATAAAAAAAGAGGCAGTTTAGTTGTGAAAACCAGTTCGCTGGCACAATATAACTGGAATTTTCTGTGGAAAACCAGGCTTGCCTGGCCATTGAAAATTCCCAAAAAAAAAATCTTTTTCTATTTTCCTGTTTTGTTTTACAAATAATGCAGATCTTGTTTGACTTGAGGACAAGTCAAAAATTAGGCCTGTGAGGGGGATAAACTGTCATTCTTCTTTAGAACCCTCCGAGTCTTTTTCAAGCAAAAGATTGTGATATTTCATCAGCAGAAGGGACCTGATTACCAGCAATTTTATCAACAGAAGGGACTTGACTTGTGGTAAGACAGAAGAGATCTATGAAGAGACCCGACCTTCAGTGAAAATGAAGGAAATAGAGACAGCAGCAGATAGAAAACATCAGATGGACAATCAGAATACAAGCCAATTTTACACTGGCAGCAAGCTCATCAAAAGAACATCAAGCAAGTCTGTAAGAATTTATGGTTTTTATGTTTAAAAAGTTTCAAAATTCTTTTGTTTATAAGTGATGACATCTTACAAATTTGACTGCCTATTATTGCCATTATTCTGATAAGTCTCTACCAAGCTCCTTATTTACCTTTCATTAATCCTTGCCATTACCTCACTTAGTCTCTGTCAGCACTTCATTTTTATCTCTGCCAATACTTCATTTTTCACCTTAGGGGTCAAAATGGTTGACATAATCAAACCCAAGAGAAATTTTACATGGTCAACATCTATACTGGACTCTACAGGAAATGTACTGCATTTTATAGAACATACATTGCATTCTACAGGAAGTATACTGTATATTACAGGCAGAGTTTCAATTTGGTTTAAAAGGTAAACAAGGTCTCTTTCTCAGCAAAAGTAAAGCATTGACATAAAAGACTTTCAAAGGTTTCTTTTGTACATGTATATAGTGCATCATACAATGGTTAAATTGAGGAAGGAAACAAGGCATAAATACATCTCCAGCACAGTTTTTATGAAAGGAAAAGGTTTATTTTTTAGAGAGAAAAGAAAACTTCTTTTATACAGCATGTTTATTAAACATAGGGCATATGATAAATTGAAGTATATATATTGCCAAATTGTTTACTGAACATTGGGCATATAAAAAGATTGATATGTTTTCTATCCTAAGTAAATCATCAAATAGAAGTGCCATATTATGTAATGATGGAGGGAAAACGTGGAATGATGCCCACGATAGCACGCAATTAAATTTGGTTCCTGTATTATGCAAGTCTAAAACACGACTCATTTATTCTACTTGAGGCCGAGTCCAGTTATTGTTCTGCAAAATCGACTGCTGTGTGAATGTGATTGACAGAGAGAAAGGGCCGTGGGTTACAGGAAGTGTGAATACAAGAGTTGTTTAAGAAATTGCGCAGGAAGAAAGGCAATCAGTGAAGAGGAAGCTGCGAATACACTGTGGAGATAGTGCAAGAGGAAGATAGTGGCACGAGAAGAAGAGGTAAATTTAAAAGCCCTTCTCCTTGTTAAACAATTCTGCTCAAACCAACAGCAAATTTCATAGATTCAGAATGTTATTGAGGGGATAGGAAGACGAAGGCAGCGTTAAAATATAAAAGATTCCTATTTTCTACTTTTCAAAATGTCATCTAGATTAGAACCAGAGGTATTTGAGCCCGCAGATGTTCATGAAAAATGTTTAGAAATTTTCAAGAAAAATCAATGGGTGCCTTTCTTTGAAAAATTCGATGGGCACAACGATAATGTGAGCTTAGCCTTTGCTGGCTCGTTTGATGGAGAAAAGGCTACAGTAGGGAATTTAAACTTCAGGCTGTCTGAAGACATTTTGGCACAAATCACTGGTCTGCCACAGCAGGGAGAAAGGTTTTTCAAAACCAAGCAATTCAAAGAAAAATCATGGGTACCCTTTTTGTGCAGATCTAGAGCAGGTTCAGTCAACTGGAAGAAAGGCATACCAAGGAGCTGGTTGGTTCATCCTTGGGATGAAATGGTGTACATCATACAAAGATTCATCACCTGTGAAGGGAGATTCAGTATCGTTTACCTTTACCATATCAAACTGTTGCAGCACTTGACAGGTGAATGTGAGATAAATATGCCCTTTTTCCTGTTGCAGAGTCTAACCAAAATGGCCAAGGCTGTCCAGAAGCGTGAAAAAGACAAATTGACAAGTCTTTTCCACTGTGGACTTATCAAAATCATCATCCAACATGAGTTAAGGAAGCAGAATTTGACATGGACAGAATTTTTAGTTCAAAATCAATTTGAAGAGCAGGAAGAATTGCATGAAGAGGTTCCAAAAGAAGAGGAATTGCTGATGATAACATGCCCTGAGGCAACAAGTTCAAAACTGCCAAAGGATAAAAAGAAGAAAGAGGAAGTATTGCTCATTCCTGATGATGAAGACAGCCCTGAAGCAACAAGTTCAAAACAACCTCAGAGGAGGATACGAACTAGGAGTGCAATGAAAGAAGATAAACAGTTTCAAAAACAGGAACAAATCTTCACCACTTACCAAAGGAAGCCAAGGAAGAAACAAGTACATAGCCAGCCAGCATCAGAGGATGAAGAACACCCACAAACTGTGGTAGGACAAGAAGAATACCTAGCAGGTGAAATAGGACAGGGAACCCCAGATGCTGATGAGATAATGAGACAAACAAAGAAAATAAATCTCTTCTTATATCAGCAGGAGAGGGAGAGGGAGAAGGAGAAGCAGTCAAGACAGGGAGTACTAAAAGACTTAGCTTCTCCTTCCTTAGAGCCACAAACTGTGCAAGAAGAAAAGAAAGAGGGTTCAGTACAGGGAAGTGACGAATTAGGAGTGGACACCAGTTCTGTCAAGCCTTCAACGAAGAAGAAGACTTCCAAGAAAAATAAGGAGATCAAGAAATTGAAACTTGAAATCAAGGAGTTGGAGCTCAAGAATGAGAAATTAAAAAAAGGACAATCGGAAGCTGAGAATTCAGAGGACACACATTTCTAAGACTGCATCCAGATGGTATAAGCAGAAGAAGACCTACAAAGCTAAGTATGAGAGGCTGAAGGTCCTTTATGCATCTCCAACATCAACAGATGCATCATCTCAGTAGGAGATTAGAGGCATGATAATTAGCAGTAAAATTTTGGTTTTGAACAGGGTCAAAGTTTTTTTTTTTTTTTGGCATGAGGACATGCAACAGTTTCCTTTTGGGGGAGATGTTGGGCACTATTTTTGACCCCTTTTTGCCTCTTAGATAACCTTCACTTCCTTCATAAAACCTCCATTTTGAGTAGAAAGCCTTAAAGTTCATCTATAAACCTTGGTCAAAGAGGTATAATATCATTTTCTTATTAATAAATTGAGTTTTGTGATTTTTTAGGCATTTTAACCAGGATTTTTACTTAAACTACGGGATGTACTAACTTCCCGTATTACCTCCAAAGTTGAGTAATTGCAGGGCAGTTAGGAGGGAAACAGAAGATCAAGAATGGATCCTTAATGTCCACAGATGGATGAACATCCAACAGTCAGGTGAAGTGGCCTGTGCAGATGTCGAGTCAATCAGAGTCAAAGGTGGCCACCTGTTCTGCGTTCAACACAAAAGAAGGAACAATGCTGATTTTGTGGAACTCCATGATTCTGAAGATGATCTCGATTAGCTCTTAGCATTAATTAGATGCAGGTTTATAGCAATTACAGTTTGATTTAGAATTTGTATAAATCATTTACAAGACAATGAGAAGGATAATCACGATTTTTGAAGAGGAACGCATTTGTGCTTCCAAACTGCGTGGTATCTCTGTGTAAAACAATTCTGGTGAATGAATACAAAGTTTTAGTTATGTGAAATCTTTTAATGTGTGTTGAGCAAGGCTTTGGAGGGCCCCCATCGTCAAACTCTCACACTTTCCTGTCACCGGTAGATCGATTTGGATGTTGAAACGATTCACTTCTGGTGTTAGCTATCTAAATTGTGTTAATGGTATGCATTTTATTGTGATTTCCAGTTTAGTCAAGTTTTAAATCGATTCTATTGATGCTCTATTTCTTTCAGTTACGGTTTTAAATTACAAATTCTGTCACACTGTATATCACTGGAAATATTGGATAAGCATTGTTCTTCACTGGTTAAATGCTAAGGATATCAAATGGTTCAGACCACGACCTCTATGTATTGTTCACTGCTGTTTATTTGATAGTGAAATGGTAAAAAGACATTTACAAATTATGAACACTGTCTTGTAAGAGAAATTGATTGGTAATTGTCTTTCAACGCTGATAGAATTTTGCAGTTTAATCCTAGGGTTTATAAATTTGTTGTTTATTTAATTTTTACCTTAGTCTTTTATGCTTTCACAAATCAACTACTGTATGCTTAAAGAGGAAACAATGAAATTACCCTTGTAAGAGGATTTTGTCTCTGTGAGCTGCAGTATCTTAGTTTCTGTCAGTAGATTTAATTACAGATAGCCAAATTCTAAATGAGTCCAGCTTCTCTGTCCTAAACTTGGATGTGTCTCGAAGTTCACAAACCTGGATTGATTTTAAATTTAAGTTCTGATTAACATTGATAGATCAGAGCCCAACACTTTGTGCCACAACATCCATTGTAATTTCCCTACGAGCAGTTCGGGTATCATTGTTTCTTGATTTTCCAAATGAAGATAATGCAGTTCTTACATTTTCTATTACATTCTCGCATGTCTTTTTTGTTTTAACATCTTGAAAACCCAACAACTTTGTGGCACGTTTCATTTTTTGTGTTTTATCAACCCATGTAGGATTTGAGCGTGTGCCATCGTTGAATGTTGTTCAAAATATGACTTGATTATGTTATTAACATGCTCTCTAACTCTCTGACTAGGGATCGAGTTCCCAATCTCTTCTTATGCAGAAACAACTGCACAATCCTTTAGAAAATTTCCACCCCTTCCAACCCCACTGCAACTCCCAATTATACTTTCAATGTGAGAGGGAAAGGTGTCATGTGATGGCTGATTAGGATCATGAAGGGGCACAGGGTCATGTGATTCTTGATCACCATGATGTGATGTCTGACCATAATCTCTCCCTACATAACATGTAAATTAACAAATTGAAAATTGGTTACTTGATAGTTGTGCATTGAACTTTAAAATTGCTAGTAACTTGAAATTTGATGTGGAAATTGAAAAATTGAAAATTGCATGTGAATTGAATTTTCCAACTAATACATTTAGCTTGAGAATTGTTCTAAGTAAAAATTGAAATTGCTAGTAACTTGAAATTTGAAATTGCTCAAGTAACTTGAAATTGCTAACTTAATTAAACTTGAGAATTGTTCTAGAAGTAAAGTTTGAAATTGTTAGTAAAATTTGAAATTGCTAGTAAAATTTGAAATTGCTAGTAAAATTTGAAATTGCTTGTAACTTGAAATTGGTAGTAACTTGTACATTTAACTTTAAAATTGCTAGTATCTTGAAATTTGTTGTACATGTAAATTAACAAATTGAAAATTTCTAGTGACTTGAGAAAAATGTAAAAGTATCCCGCACGGGTGTGGCTCATTGGCAGTTCAGTTGTTATGAAGTCACAGTTGTAAATGGAGGTCACAAGTTTAAATCACACCCAGCTTTACCTGTGTCCCATGCTTGCGATGTGTGTGGGGCAACTGAGGGTATAGTGGTAGCGGGATTGGATCCCTGGACCCCGTGTCACGTGAATACCAGCCCAGTCTCCAGTTGCCGATTCCCCTAGTTACAAAAAAAAAATGTACAAGTAGTGAAAATACATTAAAACAAGAAAATTGTTTGTAACTTAATTTCAAAATAACTAAATATGTACATGCAACTTGAAATTGTACATTTAGTTTGATAATTGCTAGTAATGTTTGAAAATCAAGTATATATATTTAACTCAAGATAATTATTAATAACTTGATAAAAATTATTGTGGGCATAAAAATTAATATCATTTATAATCATCACATTATATAATTGTGGACAAATTTTCTTTATGCAATTTATGTCCATTTTACTTTTACGTTACAAGAAAAATGTTATTTTAACTTTATGGTATAAAATAAACAAATACATATTTAAAATACAAGTTGCAAATCACCACAAAGAATAAATGATTACAACACTTCTACCATAGAATTTCAAGGACAACATCATGCATTCCATGTTGTATATACGTGAAATAAATTGAGATTGGTTTTTTACCCATGATAACATACCTATTATACTCTAAATGCGGGGAATAAAACATTGATTTAGAGATGAATACGATATTTAATTAAAAATATTGTAGTGATAATAATATAATAAAATATTAGCTTAGGGGTTCAATTCTTCATGGTAAAAGTTCCTATTGGTTAGAGTTTCTTTGTTATATATTGGTATTTTTTATTTAAATTGCAATTTTAATTTTAAGAAATTGTAACTTTGGCAATTACAAATTCAACAATCAAAACATTGAGCATAAATTGCAATTTTGACAACTACTAAGTCACAATTTCAAGTTTCAACAAGCATGTGGTTGATAATAAATTCACATTTTTTGTAAGAAATTTAGATAAGTACATATTGAAATTTAAGGATTTTTTTTAATTCAAATTTCAGATTCAACTTCAATTCCAATTTTGACATTCCAACAATTATGACAATTCTAACAAATATATGATTGGGGAGAAATTCATAATTTTTAATGCAAAATAACATTTTCAATAGTTGATGATTTTGCAATTTCAACAATAAAAAATTATGGAAATTATAATTTTTATCATAAGTTGCAATTTAAGGATTTTTTGATCAATAATGCTTCACATATCAATGCAAGGTTACAAACATTGCAAATAATTATTTCCAATTTTTCCTAACAAAATATATGATTCTAATCATTAATCTTATCATGGTGATATGTCATGTTATGTAAATAAAAGTACATGTGATAGATAAAATTTTTTTAAAGTAAATATTATAATTAAATAGCTCTTTGAACATTCATTTATATTCAAATATTCATTACTATGAAAATATTGCCAACCACCATAACTATGAAAATATTCATTCATTTGTTTTCAAATTGAATAAATTCTAACTAATACATAACTATCACGACATGTTCATTTCAAATTATTCATTCATTTGTTTTGAAATTGAATTTTCTAACAAAACAAGAATTGAAATTACATTTAACTTGACATTGTTAGTAACTTAAAAAATTGCAATTAGTTAAATATGTACAATTTAACTTGAAAATAGTGCCTAATGATACATTTAATTTGAAAATTATTCTAATAACATTGAAAATTGTTAGTAAAGTTTAGAAATTTGAAAATAGTTAATATGCACATACATTTTAACTTGAAAATAGAATCTAAGTGTACATTTCATTTGAAAATTGTTGGACAATAAAATTGAAAATTGTTAGCAACTTTGAAATAATTTGAAAATTGTTAAAGCAACTTTGAAACATAATTTGAAAATTGTTAGCAACTTTGAAATAATTTGAAAATAGTTAAAAATATGTACATGTATTAACATGAAAATATAATATAAATTTACATGTTTCATTTGAAAATTGTTCCAATTCAACATTTGTTAGCCACTTGAAAATTGTTCATTTAACATAAAAATTGTTGCAAACTTTGAAATTTAAATAACAAATTGATGAAATAAATAAGAATATCATTACAAATAATATGAAACAAATTAAATTATGAAATTTAGTTAAATTTATTGAAAAATTGTTACTAATTTTTTGAACTATGTAGCATGATATTTAAATTATGATAGCATATAATTCAATAATTTACCTTGGTTGTCATCCTTTGGAATTTGTTGCACAAAATGTGCATCTTCTTCTTCTCTCAACTTTGCTCTTTGTTTTCTTATTCGTTCTCTATTATTCTCACACTCTTCATTGTCATTTTGTTGTCTAGCATGTTTTCTTTGTCTTTTTTTTTATTCTTTATCAATCTACAATGAAAACAAACAATTTTTTTTCAAATTATTATAACAAACAACAATATGTTTGTATTAAATATTGAAATATGTCTACAAAGTAATCTTACATGTCTAATGAGCTCTAATTCAACAACATGAAAATGACAAAGCTCTAATTCAACAATATTAAAATGACAAAGCTCTAATGGAAAAAAAAAACTAGCAATGAGTAAAATTATTGTTTTTGATTAATTGTTCGCTGCTTATATACAAGTTGGTTGATGTTTTTACAAGGGAAGGGTAGTTGGCAACATTAATTGTTGCCAAATCCTTTCACGGGTTCACCCGGGTTCGTTTATATATATTTTTTACACAGACAAACCCTCTATCGAGCATATTTTATCGAACCTCGATCGAGCAAATACCTTGATCGAGGGCTTCAACATACCTCGATCGAGGTCTTGTTAAACCCTCGATCGAGGTATTGTTAAAACATCGATCGAGGTCATGTTAAATCCTCGATCAAGGGCTTAAAAAACAGACCGAGAGCCCTTTTCACTGCAGAATGAAAGTTTTGTCTGCCTTCCACAGAGTTAAACCAATACTCATTCATGAGCGGACTTGATACCATTGGATTCGTCAACGAATCCTCTATCCAGATGCATAAAATATACGAATTTTTATCTTCTTATGTCTTTTGTTTTTAAATTTCTACTAAAACTTGCCCTAAAAAACCCTACCGACAACTTCGATTGAGCTCAAAGATAAATCCACAACATTCAAAATACATATACAAAAAAATTGAAAAAATACACAAGCCCTAGATAAACGCGTCCTCTTTAAAATGGTATTTTTAGTTTTGCAAATTATGTAAAAAATCAAAAGATTTCGTACACACACACATGTGTGCAAAATGCGATTTAAATATTCATTGGTCAGTGTCGAAAAATAATAATAGATATAATTTTTCGAGAAAAATTAAAAGAAAAATATGTAAGCCCTAGTGCATTCTGTCTAGATCATGTTCACATATTTCATTTTTTAAAATTATTACATTAACATTAAGTTATTATGCACACACATAAACTACTTGTTAATTACTTTTCAAATTTTTAAGTACACATGTTTCATTAAATGAAAATTCGACACGATATATGACATTGGTATATTTCGAAAAAAATATCATTGGAAAGCCAACATAATTCTCTACATTTCGTTTTTCAAACTGCATGTCAAAATTAATGTGGCAAGTATGAGTTTCGAGGGGTTCAATTTAATACATGGGTAAAATTTCTGTTTTTCACCATCATATTTGGCTAAAAAGAGTTACCCATCTTCATGGAATCACCCACGGTCAGGATGGCCAACACATGAAGTCAAGGTAAACTGCAGAATGACCAATACAGGCTATATCCTTGAATAATGAGCATGATACAAAGTGACCTAGGCAATTTTTAACATGAGGGGGAAATGATATAAGCCTGTAATGTAGGAGACATTAACAGACTGTCCATATGATTGGAAGAATAACCAATCGGGGGAGTAAAAACTTGGAGATCATGTTCACCCTAAGGCCAAAAACTAAAAACTAAACTGAAATGATAGACTCAAATATGTGTTGTGTTCAAGGACATGAATGACTTAAGTGCCTTTGAAACTGAAAATATGTGATATACCCTTCTTATTCCTTATTCTTTTTGGTCAAAGAATGTCCTTCTTGTTGTTTTAATGAGTCCAAGAAAGAAAACTCAATAATCCCAACCATGTAAAAATTTTAACGAGCCCATGGGAGGAAGTCTCAGGACCTTCTTCATTGCTTATAGAGTTCGAAGAAGAAATAGAAGAATACTCTATAATACTGATCTTTAGATTTTAAAATTGAGCCGAGATCTGTTCTTGCTCGTCGTTGTTTTCAATTTTAAGGAGTCTGAAAAACTTAAACAATAACTCCATACAGCTACCCATGGATTTTAGTATCGAGCCAGGGTTGGTATATGCTCATCGATGTTTTCCTGTTTATAGAGTTTGGAAAACTTAAACAATCCTCTATATACCCTCTCGTGGATTTCACATCGAGCTCGAGTAGGTGAGTGCTCGCATAGTGTTTTCATGTTTTGAGAGCCTAAAAAACCCTAAAGAAGGATCCAAAAGTCATTTTTCGTACAGTTAGTCTCCTCCCCCGGAAAAGTATAAAACAATGAGAGAAGAAATCTTCTAGCCATGCATGACTAGAGTATTCCTTTTTCGTAAGTAATCCGCAAAATTCCAGAAAATGGTTAAACTTATACTTAAGCGGATGGACCTTCAAATCCTTTTATGAGCTTGAAGAGAGCAAGTCTGCTCGGCAATCTTGTTTAATTTTTCAAATAGTCAAAACAAGAGCTTAAAACGACTTAAAAGACAGCTTCTAGGATCGTAGGTTCATGTCCTGCCAAAGAATAGGATCTCAACAATCGAATTAGTAACTATCGACAAATTTTCTCAATGACATAATAACGACAATATGGTACTTATTTTGGTTCGTCAATAAAGGAAATAAGTCATATCTGGTTTATAGTGAAAATTTGAAATACCTAGGTTAAAATTACCTCACCAAAACTTGTAGGTATTAGTGATTAAATAGAACCTTTTAGGGACAAATTGAAACTATACACTTTTGCAAAAAGTGGGTAAAAATAAAAGTTCATTTTATATAAATAATTTCAAATTGAAAAATCAAATATCACAATTGGAGTTTTAGGGAAAAATTGGAGCAAAACCTTGATCTTCCTCCGTTCGCTATGATTAAGCCGGGCCACCAATCAACCTTCTACTTCCACCAAGTAAGTTTATTCCTCCCATACTTGCAATTTCATGCGTTTTTTTTGTCAATTTTCATGGTAAAAATCACTTTCTAGCAATGTTCATCACGTGTTTCTGCGTGTGCACTACTGTTTGTGAGCAAAAGCAGCGCATACTAGCCAAGTGCGCTGGTTTTGTTGAGGAAGAGCAGTGCTCAAACGTGACTATCCAGTACAAACAGTAGTGCACACCCCTGAAAGTGAGGAAAAAAGTGGAAAAGAATACAAATTTGACTATTGCTTGGCAGGATAGTTCTTGTCTGGCGTGAAAGGGAGCATGAGGAAATGGATCGAATAACATTACAAGATCCGGTGACCCTCCATGCACTCTGAAGATGTGGACTATTGAAATTTTATAGAATGGTCAAAATGCGGGCACTAAACCGCTTGCTTGAGAGGCTTGTCCAATACTGGGATGCCGAGGCATTGGTGTTTGATATCCAAGGAGAAATACTAGAAATCACCATAGAAGACATCTACTTTATCACAGGTCTCTCTCAGAGGGGATACTTTATGAACTTGAAAGGGTCCTCACGAAATGTGGGTGCCTTGTCCGTGCAAGAGTATGTGAATGCTTATTTCCTACCGGGAACTGAGAAATCCAGTAGTCAGATTCTGATCTCAACTATTGCAAGCTTCCCCCTCAAAGTCACCGTGAGTATTCTTAACCAGATGGGAGGGAGTGCTACGCAACATCTTGCTTCAAGGCATTATATGCACATAGGTACTAAATGTTTGCACGGTAAAGTGTATAACTGGTGTTCAAGTCTTTTTCCCAACATGAAGCTTCAACTCTCGGGGTGTAAGACCGGGACGATGAAGAACTTTGGGTATGGAAGCATACTTTGCACCTTCTTCTTTGAAAGGGTGCTTGCTATGAGTTTGGGCATGCCCTTGCCACCAGTCAACCCTCGTGAGCCAATGTTGTCTCGTTGGGGTGAGATCTTCCTCGGCCAGGGTGGTGGCGAGAGCAACTTCTGTTACCATGAGGATGATTTCTGGGGTTGGTGGGAAAGGCAAGTGTTAACCCTTGAGTAGTTTCCATAAGCGGGTATAGACTTTCACAATGATCTTGAGCTGATACTTTCTCCAGGAGCAGCCTGGGGAGAGATAGGTATGTTTATGTTTTTGAAAATTATTAAATTTTTATAATTTTTGTATATATGATTTTTATTATGAGTTTGAAGTACTGAAACAAAGTGTCATATGCAGATATTGGACCAGTACGTCATGCGGGACATCCCCGTACTTTCGTCAGGCCAGTGATAGTGGGTGAAGTTGATGCCATGTTGGGGAGCATAGAGAGGAAGATGAGTCGGTTGACTCATGACATTCCTACATACAGGATTGAGCGGATGCCGCTTGACATGCAAGAGGATGTGGTCGGTGTGCCCCCATCCTGGATTAGGTTGCTGCGGAAATTAGCTAGGCTGGTCATATGTTATCGAGAAGTAGCAGAGGCTATAGAGGCAGATGAGGCCCCTCCTTCTCCATAGGAGAAGGATATTCTATGTATATTTTTGAGGCCATCGAGCCCAATTTTGTATCTTATGAATCAATAGAGACCAATAAAGTCATGATATGTTTTGTTGCAGCATGTTGTGAATCTAAGTAAGCCATCTTTGCAACAAGTTGGGGCACAATTGGTTCTGATTCAGTAGGGGGAATCCGCGGATCTATCGTTAAACCACCCATGGAAGTCTTGGAAGATGAACATTCTTTAGAACCAATAAAATGAACAGGAGAAGGTAGGTCAAAAGTGCCTATTAATGACACACAGAGACCTACTCCCAAACTATTAGTAACTGGGAAGGACTGATCAACCAATGAGATTGTTGAATCCGAAGAAGTTTCGTTGGTCTTCCGGGAAAATGAAAGTTGATCGACAATGACGATCTTGCCTTCGTGAGGGAACATAATGATCTAGAAAATAGCTGACGTTACTGCCTGCATGGCATATGTCCAGCTCCTACCCAACAACAAGTTATAATCGAGCGGAGCATCCAGAACTTCAACCTCTACCGATACTAGTTTTCCCGCAAGTTCAACATCAAATGATGGTAAGACTCCGTGTGGATGGAAAGATCTTCCATCAAAGGCGGTAAGTACCATGTTCGAGGGGGCTAACTCAGATTCACCTAAATCCTTCTAGCAAGAAATGGACATTACATACGTAGACGCGCCCTCATCTACAGCTACTCATCTAATGGTCATGGGACCATGGACAACCTCTATCTGGAGAGTGACATGGTACGACAATCGAAACTTGATATTTTTCATATCAAAACAGGAAATCATGTTGGATGAATCTACACTTCCAATCATTGCGAGGAGTGCACTGCGTTGTAATGGACAACTTTGCAGTACCTCCAGAGTGGACATGGCACAGGGGTTTTGGGCTAAATCCTCCACTACATTGTAGTTGGAGGCAACCCTCGCGTTAGGATTGTGCATAGCCCATTTGAAGACACCTTTCGGAATGTTCGGCAACGGATCCACCAATCTCTCAATGTGGATAGGGGTAGACGACTCAGTAACATCCTTCTGTTGTGGGTCCAGGGTATAATTTCTAGCTTGAGTCTGCAAAAGAGCATCTGAATTAACCATATTAATGAATGATTGATCAACTGAGTTGGAACGAGTAGTGCGCCTAGCACCAGAGCTGCCAAAAGCTGAACTCTGTCCGTGATGGAAAGGGTATTTTAAGACAACAGGTTTCTTTTCACGGATTAGATTCTGGGCTTCTTCCATTAGAGGGCATTGATGCATAAGGTGGTCCTCTTGGCACAACTTTCAAGGGAACTTAACCTTCCTTTTTTCCTTTTTACCCTCGACATTTTGTGTGGTTTTGGGCTTTTGTTGGTTTCCCTCCCCTTTCTTTCCCTTTCTTTTGTTGTTGGGCTGCCAAGAGCCCTTTTGGTTTGTCTGCACTTGTTGTACAGATTCTATAGTTGAAGGGGAGGATGCAACAGAAGTTGCTTCTGCAGCATATTGTTTGACTGACAAGGCATGAGCCTGTTTTGTTAAGGAATCAAACGCTGAAGAGTTGACTGAACCCACAATGCCATCAACATGTGGTCTAGGTTTAGGTTTACCTAAGTCAATGTTATACCTCGGCGCATCAGGAATAATCTTGTATAAGAGCCCAGATTGAGCATATACCAAGTCGAGCTGCTGGGTTCTCAAAATGGCTTCCTCTTCGAAGGACACCCCTGAAGTTGCAACTTCCTTAGAGATATAAGGAAGTAGTGATTTAAGATATCACTCTAATAAAAATGATAGAGGGATATCGGCCTTAATGAGCCTCTTTCTCCTTCTCCACTCCTGAATGTGATCAGATAAATGAGTGGCTTTGTTCTCTTGGAAAGTTGACAGAAGGTCTGTGTCGGCATCGTACCGTACATGAAGTTGAAAGTGGTTCAGGAAAATAGTGGCTAGATCCCAAAAGGTGCCATAGGTAGCAGTAGGTAGTTCAATATACCACTTGGCTACAACACTTGTTAAGGTTCTTTGAGAGAGCCTCAACCTAATGGAGTCATCATTCAACGAATTTGAGGAACACCAGAGATGCAAAGTTGTGACATGGTCACCGAGGTCCTCACTAGTCTTACCTTCAAACTTCGGGATGTCTGAGGGAAACTTAGTGGAAATAGGTGGCCATGCAGGATCATGACACAAGGGGTCGTTTGTGAGTTTTGAAAGATTGGGAAAGTTCAAAGTTGCCAGAAATGGTAAATGCGGTCATGCCTATGGCATTTGATAGATTGGAACCTGGTATTGGGTATTTCCCACTACCTGATTCGTGTACTATTGGTTGGGGTTTCCCCCAGCCATCGGTTGTGAATTAAATGCATTAAAATTGTTCCACCCAAAAGAAAGCGGATTACTTCTCGGGGAAGTGGTCCATTGCAGCTGGGTGTTAACCCCACCGTATTGTGGATTAATAATATTATCCCTTCCTCCAAAAAACAAAGAGAAAGGGATACTCCCTGTTAACACCCAAAAAGTGCTCACTAGCTCATTCCCTTATTCACATGACCCATTTGTCCACTTTTCCACCATTTGAGCCTCTGAAACCAACAAAAGGTCACCAAAAGACCTTAGTACACCCCTTTTTCCCACTCAAAAAGATTATTTTTCCTAAAAAAACACAAAAAACCGTAAAAAATGGTCCAAAATTGCCAAAATATTAAAAAGGGAATAAAAATATTAATTTTATTCAAAAAAAGAAAAAGGAGGGAAAAGTAACTAAACCATGTTGGTTAATACCATTGGTTTCCACAAAACCACAAATGGTATTCCCCACCACCAAAACCTATAAAAAGGTGGTAGGGGCTCCTCATTTCACATCCATCCATATTCCTATCCTCATGCTGCCAAAATCTCCCTTGAGTATTTGGCCATTGTACAACCTTGGAGAAAGGACCCATTGGAGATTGGAGCTGCTCACCATTGAAGCTATTCAACAACCTTCATCACTTGGAGGTATTGTTATTGCAAGCACTTGCTTGCCCCCATTTTTCAATACAAAATTATTTCTTATGTTTCTTGTTCTTGTTTTTTAATTCAAAATGCACATGCTAGTTTAGTTTAGTTTAGATTTAGTTTATTGTTATTTATTTCTATTGAAACTGCTGCTACTAGTTAGCAGGTGCCCATAGCACTAAGCTTGGTTGCAAAACCAAGCCAACAGTTTTTGGTGACTTCACTGTTTTTTTTTTTTTTTTCGAATCTTTAGATCTCACTTTTTCTTTAGATCTTAGTTTTTCATTGTATTAGTTAGTTTAATTCATAGATCTGCCACCCTAGACAGCAGATCCATTGCTGTTCTAGGTCTTGGACCATTTTTTAGCCATTAACAGCCCGAAATTCTCAATTTTTGAGTTCATTTTTTGGCATCTGCGTACGGCTTTCTCCTCACGGCTTTTTTCCCAACAGTCGTGCGGCTCATCGCGACTGCGTGGCCTTTTTCCGCGTGGTTCACTGCGGCTTCACGACCATTTAGCGCGCTGCACATCGCGGCTTCGCGGACCTTTTCCGCGCTGCACATCGCGACTGTGTGACGAAATCTCGCGTTGCACATCATGGCTTCGTGGTCAAAACCCGCGCTACACATCACGGCTTCATGGTCAAAACCCGCGCTTCCCATCACGACTGTGCGACAGAAACCCGCGTGGTCCATCGCGGCTGTTCCGTCAAAACCCGCGATGCCAATTTTTTCATTCCGCCGATTCATTTAAAAAATTAATTTTTTGCTGTATTATCTGCCCACTTAGCTATTTTTACAATATCAAAAATTCCAGCATTGTTTACAGCCATAGAAAATTTTACTATTTAAAATGCACATGTGAAAAAGTCTTTTTAAATATTTTCAGAAATTGAAAGAAGGATCTATTTGCATTTTATCTAGATTAAAATTTTTGTTGTTTGCTTCTTTAATTTTTGCCCATAGCAATTGTTGAAAACGAAATCCATTTATTTCTCAAAGAAGTCATATTATTTGCTTTTCTATTTCAAAAGATCCTTCGTTTTTTGAATAGTTTTTGCAAAAGCATTTAATTTCCATTTATTGAAAAAGTCATAATATTTGCTTTTTATTTCAAAAGATCCTTTGTTTTTTTGAAATACTTAGCATTTACTTTTTCAATTTCAGTTTAAAATATCACACGTGCACCCACTTAAACACTAATTTTAAACTGAGCCTTAAAACGTACCCTAATTTCAACCCACTTTTAACCCCACTTGGGGAACACTAAAAGAACTTTGTAGCTAGGTAGTATTGAGGGGATAGCTGTTCCAATAACACCCCTCAGTTATTACATCTGAGACATAGTTGTTGTCCATTAGGGAGCTAAAATCTCTTAGTATTTATTGGCACGGTCACAACCGGTTTATGGGAAGGCCTCTCCCCTAGGAGGGTTGAAGTCACGAGGATGGTTTCGGAAGCCTGAGTGGAATACCGAAATCCATTTAGTAACCGAAGGGCTACCATTCGCAGTTCTCGGGATATCCCTGTATGGGGGTATTGCGATAAAGGACCAAACGACAGATTTACCTTTTCTCGATGTGTCATGAACGGAGTATCCTAGTAGCCATTCTTTAGGATTGATTACCCGGTATCCCTCCCAGTAGGGGGGTATCTAGCCATTGACTCAACACTCAATATTATCTGACTTGGATTTCATAACCTTGCAGAGAATATAGTTTGTTGATTCACAATACTTTTAGTTAGGTGTTTGCATGATTCAACCCACCTTTGGTCTAGTTACACCTATTTTTTCTAGAAGCTGTTTGCATGTTGGTACTCTGACCATTTTTTGCATCCCTCCACTTATTATAGCACAGCTGCTATAATAAGTGCATTTTTTAGGTTGATTTTTTTGGCCTGAGAGACTTCATTTTCACTCCCCTTCTTGCACCCTTGGTTGCATTAGGGTTTTGAGTTTTTTATACATTACCATTTTACACATACAGATTTTTACACAAAAACTTATTTCTCACCATTGAGAATTTTAGACGCTCTCGTCGTCTACAGGGCGAAATCCCAGAGTTCAGTCTACTTGGCTCGCCACGTCACCGACGTCAAGCCTTATCCCTTGACTCGACACATCATCGGTCAACCAGACAGTCATCCGATTCTGACACACCTCACTTCACATCTGATTCAGAGGTAGAATCCGAAAACCCCACTGCGTTTTTCCCAACCAACCTTATGGTTGGAACACCATTTGACCCACTCTTTACCAGCACCATAGGTGAGACATCCGCAGACCCTTCTACTGCGGTGCCATCCATGGCAGCAACCACCCCCCTGGGTATGCCTAATATGGGCGACACTCCACCCTTAGGAATGCCCAACACAGGGCCACCTCCTGTTATAGGAATCCCCAACACAGGGCCACCACCTATTATGGGTATGCCCAACATAGGGGTCACACCCCCTCTGATTCCCAGAACCCAGATTCCAGGAATCACCACTACTATTCCTAACCCAAGTGTAACCCATGTTGCACTTGGAAGCGCTGGCCCATACCAAACCACACCTATTGGAGGACACATACCTGCAATACCTAGCATACCTTTAGGCGTTACTGGACCCCTACATCATACCACCATGACTAGGCATGTCCCAGTCCCAGTCACTACATCTGCTAGCTTACCATACATGGCAAGTCTGAACTTGCCAGACTTAGCCAGGCTCACCAATGATCCTATCAAACACGATCCTGCGTGGCCTCACATGCCCACCAAACTCCCCTCCTACATCCCTAAGTTTGAGGGAAAGGCAGGTGAGGACCCCCAAAACCATATCATGTCCTTCCATCTATGGTGTTCCTCCAACTCCATAGTGGACGACTCTGTCCGCCTCCGTCTATTACAGCGCACCTTCACTGGCTCTGCAGCTAAGTGGTATATCGAGCAGCCCCATGGGACGCATGCCACCTTTACCTCTCTTGCCTCAACCTTCCTGCAGTTCTTACAGTTACCTGTCCGCTATGATGCGGGAGTTGAGATCCTACTGTCTTGCAGAAAGAACACGGCCACCCACATCACTGACCACATTCATGAGTGGCATCGACGCCGAAGCCTCTGTAAAATCAAGTTAGATGACCGTATCTTCCTAGATTGGTTTCTAAAATCCCTACTCCCTCTCATTGCGAAGGATGTGGCATCCGAAAGACCCCAGTCTGAAGAAGAGGCCATCCTCAAATCCCAACAGTTTGATCTCATTTACGCCCAGTCGGGTTATCTGTATACCATTATACAAGACGCCCCTCGGGACGAGTCATCCCAACATGATGCGTCGGGGGCATCCCATGCCGGTGATGGCATCATTGGTCGTATGGCCTCGCATCCCCAACCCTTTTCCATTTCACATCCTAGCCATGGTCCCGACCTTTCGCGGGCTACATCTCAGTCTGGAACAACCAGTTCTTATGCTCCCATGGCACATCACCACCATACCCATGGACCTTCATGTCCACCTCAGTGCTTTGGTCATGTAGCACCTGCATACGCCCCCCCAGCTGCACCTCAACCAATGTATTACCCACAGCAAGTTGCGACAGCTAACCCAACACCTCCAATAGCTCAGGGTTACCAACAACCCCAGCAGGTATCTGGTCCACTTCCAACCCCACCGGTGTATCATCCACCACAACCTGCTCCCACACCTGCGGTGAACCAAAATCCTCCCACTTCCCAAGGGCAAGTGTTAACACAGCAAAACCAGCCCCAGAACCAAAACAACCAGCGCAACTAAGGTGCGCAATAGAATCGTGGTAGAGGTCGTAACCGAGGTAATAACCAACAACATCAGCAAGGTCCTCCACCTCCCAATACTCCGCAAAATAATAATGCTGCTCCTCCCAACCGCAATCCGAATCGGAATCCCAAGCAGCCTAGAAATAATAACCTCAGAACAAACCACCCTTGTTCTATCTACAGGGTCTATGGTCATTACACACATTCTTGCCCACATTTGGAGCGAGCTCGACAACTCTGGATCGACGATGCCCATCGTCAAGGGCAAGCGGCTCCTCAGCCGCCACCCAACCCTCCACCACCTCAACATCAACCTTTGGTGCTATAGAACCCCTTTCCAAACCAAGGTGTAGTGAACACTCAGCCGTTAGCTCCCCCTCAGGGCAACGTGCCACCACAACAGATCACTTATGCAGCCCCTAATCAACCCATGTTCGATTCAGGTACTCACCATTTGTTGATGATGTTAACTGCTGATGCTAACCTCCAAACCCGTCGGAACCAATATGGCTCCACTTCTGAATCCCCTTCCGCCGACAAGAACACTAACGTTGATCCCACAGATCAAACGTTACATATACCTCCGGCTCCACTTGATGACGCTTCCAAAGCACCTCGCTTCCCACTTCGTCGCATCAACAATAATCCCAATGCTTGGGATGCGTCGAATTACAACATCATGGATGACTTAGCCCAGTCTCCTGTAGCCATGTCTGCTTTAGAGGTCTTGAAAAACTGTCCTTCACAGCGCAAGACTTTGCTCTCTGCCATTGGCGCTATCGACCCCAATGATTCACAACCGATCGCATTCGATTCAGACCAGTCTGAACCACGCCTACCTTCCTCTTTAGCATTCCAAGTTTCCGTTTCTATTCGGAATCTTGTCATCCATCGGTGCATTATCAATGAAGGGGCCTCTACATGCGTCATGTCCACATTCGTTTGGCAGAAGTTGGGATCCCCTACTCTCCAGCAGTCCACCACTGCGTTGCGAGCCTATGAAGGCCGTTCGGCACAACCCCAAGGTCTTTTAGCCAATGTCCCCGTCCAACTGGCAGGTAAAACCGTGCTCATTGACATTGAGGTCATCAATGCACAACTCGATTATAACCTTTTACTTGGCCACAGCTACATGTATGCCATGCGGGCTGTTGCCTCATTCGTTTTTTGTACCATGCAGTTCCCCCATGAGGGACACGTGGTCAAGTTCGACCAACTCGCCTACTACGATCCTAAGGCCCCCGCCACACCTGAAAATGTTCTCCCCATGGTTGAACAACCTGTTTGTGGTGAAAATACCTCATTCGTTTCCTCAGTGGGACCTGGACTGTACTCCGACGCGCTGATGACTTCAACATTCCAGGCCATTCCACCACCGTCACCGGAGACTCACTTCGCCAACCTCTGCACTCTTTCACAAACACCCGGTAGTCAACCCTCCTTATTAACCAAACCACCATTGGTCCCTAGTCAAATTTGGGTTACACCCATCCACACAATCCCCTTTCTATTTCCTCCTTCGGGTGTAGTAAGCGCCCCGGTTATGGCTACCCTTAGTCTCCCCGGGTTAACATTGGGATTACCCGTGTGGTATATTTCGCCTCCCGTTTCCCCGCCGACACCAAATGTCATCCTACAACCGGTGCAACCCATTGTCAATTCTACCCAACCACCTCCCGGTATCACTACTACTTCATCATCGACGAATCCCCCTCCTCTCATCAGGCCCACTGGGGGCAGAGGCCCACAACCATACACTGCGGTACCCCCACCCAAGGCAGTTAAACCTCCCCCAGTATTTCGTGCTCCTCCAAAATGCTCGTTGTGTGATGAGTTAGGCCATCCAACCCATCATTGTCCACAATTACCTGCATTATAGGAACACATGCAAATACTGGACGATGACCCCAACATCCCAGTGGTCAAACTTGATCCGAACCCCATGCCTCGTGACAAATCACTGCGTATCAACCACCCATGTGCGATATGCGGTATTTATGGCCACTACTCACATCACTGTCCTGACATCCCAGATTACAGAGAAGCTCTCTACGAGATGAACAATTTGGACCTTAAGACGACACCCCCTACTATTGAGGAGATCTACCCTCCCGTATCATCCTCATCTGGAGAGATTAACACCATCTACATGATCTCTTCGACTACCACTACCTCATCACTTGATTTGACCACTCAAAGCTCCCGCAATGATGAAGAGATTCTAGAGGCTCCTATTGCCCTTGATTATCCCTAGGAAGACATGCACCATCGTCCATACTTCCTCCTAGAAGAAACTTCATCCACCACCGCTACCCAATCCGCGGTTGAGTCCAAAGGTTTCCTTCCTATTAAAGTCGATTGGTTAAAGGATCCCATGGCCGATATTTCTCCCTTCATCCACATTGACATCTCTGACCCACTTGGTGCCCTTCATACCACTACATTAGGAGCCTCCCACAGTGAGCATGAGATCGGAGAATACCAACAACTGTTGCAAGAATTCACTGATGTCTTTATTTGGTCAGATACCGAAATGCCTGGCCTTGACCCCGCCATTTATACGATCTCCACTGGATACCCCTCTGTCCGGTCGGCCCCTTCCATTGATCCCGTTCACACACATGTTCCACTCTGCTACGTCGGTTTTTCCGATGGTGCAAACCGTTGGAATCAGCACAGCGAGAACTTCATGATGGTTCTTTCCTTTTCATGTTTTCACCAGGTCCATTTTTTGACCATTTTTGGCCCCCTCGTCGCCTCGGTTTGCGTGCCACATCAGCCGTCGTCCATTTTCAGCGAGTCTTATATCACCGGATTCAATTTTCCGCGCTCGTGATGATGCTTGAGATCATTTCTCGCTCTCACGCCCAGAATTTTAGGGCATTTTTCCATGCCCCCTCGTCGCCTCAGTTTGCGTGCCACATCGGCCGTCGTCCATTTTCAGCAAGTCTTATATCGTCGAATTCAGTTTTCCGCGCCCGTGATGATGCTTGAGATCATTTCTCGCTCTCACCTCCATATTTTTTGGGCATTTTTCCCATGACCCCTTGTCGCCTCGGTTTGCGTGCCACATTGGCTGTTGCCCCTTTTTGACAATCTTTATGTCACCGGATTCATTTTTCTGCACTCATGATGATGCTTGAGACCTTTTCTCGCTCCCATCAATCCCTTTTTGTTCGGTATAATTTTACCCCTTTTTCAGGTCGAGCAATCCCTTTTACGAAAAAGGCACTTAGGGATTTTCTATTAAGCTCTTTTCTGACTCCTAAAACAATGAAAATATCTCCGAGCAACCTTGCCTCCTTTCATGCTCGCTAAACGTATCTGAAAGGGCGTCTACCTGGTATAAGTTTACCCCTTTTCCGGACCTTGTAGACTAATTACGAAAAAGGTATACTCTAGTCACATTTGCTAGAAGAGTTCTCCATCTGCATCATTTTATGCTTGGCTTGGTTTTGCAACCAAGCTTAGTGCTATGGGCACCTGCTAACTAGTAGCAGCAGTTTCAATAGAAATAAATAACAATAAACTAAATCTAAACTAAACTAAACTAGCATGTGCATTTTGAATTAAAAAACAAGAACAAGAAACATAAGAAATAATTTTGTATTGAAAAATGGGGGCAAGCAAGTGCTTGCAATAACAATACCTCCAAGTGATGAAGGTTGTTGAATAGCTCCAATGGTGAGCAGCTCCAATCTCCAATGGGTCCTTTCTCCAAGGTTGCTACAATGGCCAAATACTCAAGGGAGATTTTGTCAGCATGAGGATAGGAATATGGATGGATGTGAAATGATGAGCCCCTACCACATTTTTATAAGTTTTGGTGGTGGGGAATACCATTTGTGGTTTTGTGGAAACCAATGGTATTGACCAACATGGTTTAGGTACTTTTCCCTCCTTTTTCCTTTTTTGAATAAAATTAATATTTTTATTCCCTTTTTAATATTTTGGGAATTTTGGACCATTTTTGAGGGTTTTTTGTGCTTTTTTAGGAAAAATAATCTTTTCGAGTGGGAAAAATGGGTGTACTAAGGTATTTTGGTGACCTTTTGTTGGCTTCAGAGGCTCAGATGGTGGAAAAGTGGACAAATGGGTCATGTGAATAAGGGAATGAGCTAGTGAGCACGTTTTGGGTGTTAACACTCCCTGCAGGTATATTTGATGGATTAACATTGTAACCTGCATAGGGGTTAAAGCCAGGCGTAGTAGTAACAGACGGTGCCATCATCGTACCCATAGCAGGGATAGATGTAGAAGGGATCGATACTACAACGGAAGTGGAAGCAATGGTTTGAGTTACACCCTGTAACTGTTGTGTAGCAGAAGACTGAGTGAAATTCACTGCGGGTATCCCTGACAAAGGGACATTGTTTGGTCCAAAAGTTGGGGTAGAAACTGAGGCAGATGTCGAAGCTAATGAGCTTGGCATGCCTAGAGTACCAACATTAAAACTAAAGGAAGGAGTTGAGGCAGAAGCAGTCTGCAATGAACTCGGTGTGGTAGTGTTTGTGAAAGAAGGATTGACAATCCTTGTAGCCATAGAATTTGTGGGAGTTTGAGGGACTCCTTCCTCATCTCCTGGGTTAACCATGGTGTAAATAAGTAAGCACTGTACTCATGTTGTTGGAAGCCAAAAGGTACCAGAAGTGGATAGTTGGGTCTAGTAAGAGGAGGGTTAAAAGGAGTACTAAACTCTCTGGCAGTTAGGTCCTCAACCTCAATAGTATCAAAGACTTGTTGATCCAGGGTTCTGGGTTGCGGTTCTCCAAGAACCTATGTTTCACCCGTAATTTCAAAAGAACCACGGGAATCTTTCCTCCGGCGTCGTGGTGGCGGTGGAGGCTCCACAATGAGTGGAGGGAAGGTTTTGCAACCTCCGAGACCGACGAAGATGTTGGTCCTCCAAAACTATAAAAATAAACTAAGTAAAAACCTAATGGACACTACAACTAAGGAGCAAACAACATACCACTAAAAAAATTCCTTGTTAATCAAACCAAGAAAAAGATCGAAAATACTCTCAGAAGCAAGTCTGGGATGATTAGGGCCCAGAACATACTAATAGAGTACTGATGGTCAGTTATGTGGCATCCAATGGAGGTCCTCTGGGTGCAAGCATTTGAATCACCAAACCTCCCTCCCGGGATTACTGCCAAATGGTTACCTTCCACGTCTGTCCGAGGTGGAGTGGGAATATCCTTCCACTCTACCTTTGTAGAGCCCTAAAGGTTATGATACTAAGGATACCACTAATACGAAATAACCTGGGGGGATAGTCATCAGCCTAGTCGAAACGCATGGGAAGGGTAGCAAATCCCGAAATCCAAAAGCACTTTAAAAAGCACTAGTGGACCCCCGTACGCGATTCAACTCTAGTTTATGGTTGATGGGAAAGTGAGGGGGTATCCTCAACAATTCCAATTTCCCACGGCATAGTGCTTAACTCTAGTTTGAGTAGATCATTCCAGGACAATTTGATAGAGATGGATTTACCTAATAGATAGTCGTACTACGATTGTTGAGTAATGAAGCCAATTTCAGGTGGTTTAAGGTGATTTAAACCTGAAATCCTAGCCTAAGCTAGTTGATGATGTGTATACCTAAAAAAGAAAAATGTTGCTAGTTAATTTTATTAAGATTTTTTTTTAAGGGCTACTTCTTAATCAAGGGTTGTAGTGCGGTGTGTGGAATGGTTTCGACAGGAAAGTAAAGTGCATGTAAAGTAATGCTTTCAAATTCACAAATTTTTTTCTCTTTTCCGTTTATATTCTTTCAAAAATCGAAACTAGGCAATCTTAAAACAAAATTATTTTTGTATTTTCTTTTAAATTTCAAAGCAAACTATGCTACTTCAAAACAATGATAGACCTTACTACTAAGCTACTTAAAACACTTTTTGTCTTTTCAGATAATTGTAAAAGAAAAAGAACTTGTAAAATAGCAAGTAAGACCTAACGCTAAGTGTGAGTAAGACAAACACCTAAATGGTTCAAAACAAACAAATCAAAAGACTTGAGGAAGACTCGACCTACCAAGTTGTTTCAAAAGAAAAAAAACTTTAAGATTGGAAACAAGGTGTAAAAGAAACAAGGGAAAGAGATGCTCCTAACGGAAAGGCAGACCTAAAAGGCTTCTCCTAAGCACCAAAACCCTAAGAAAACACTAAGACAAGCAAAGGAGTAGGCAATCGAACCAAAAAGTGACCCATCTAACACACAGACTCAAAAGAAAGCTAACTAGAAAGCTTTGACTCACTTGGATTGAACTGAAAAGATAAACAAAAAGTATCTAAACCAAGCAACCTTTCAAAAGCACCCTAAGGACTTAAACTTGGGGTCAAACCCTAATGGAAAGGATAAGACACAGTGAAAGTGTGTTATTGTTGCCACAAACAACAAATGTTAAGAATGCAAGTTGGTATGACTGCAACAAGCAACTAAGGAAAAAGTGTGCAGCTATGTCTGAAAGAGAGTAGTGCACAAACTTAAAAAAAGGCTAGAAAGTAGTGAAGACAGTTTAAACAAGTACTCAAGTAGTCAAAGACAAACTAAAGGACTTCAGAGAGGCAAACTAGACTCAAAACAGACATACAAGTCTTAGGGATCAGTCAGGGAAACCTGGAAGTGAAACCAAACAACAGGAAATCAAACCCTAACAGAAAACTGGAAGTTACAGGAAAATGCACTACTATGCAGTAGGGAAACTAGTGCACACTGGAAAAGATGCGCTACTGTGTAGTGTACAAAGCAACATTCATCAGGTAAGATACGCTACTATAAGTAGGGTAAACCAGCGCACATGTCTCAGAAGGACACAAATAGGCTTTGCAAGTTACAGTAATATGAGATGAATCAGGCAAGAAAGAACAGGTAACAATGACCTATAAGACCTCTCAGAGAACAAATAGACTGAAAAAGACTGGAAGAAAAACCTAACAAAGGTCACCTAGAGCATAAAAACTACCGGTTACTCCCCAATGGAGTCGTCAGTCTGTTGTGCAGGAAAAATACCTTATAGTGAGGAGAAGAGACTACCAACTTGGGCAGGGTGACAGGTAAATACATTCATTGCATTGCATTTAGTTCCTACAAATGGAAAGAGATCGAGATATCGAAAGATGTACCTTTTATCGACGGCTAGTCCTAGATTTCGCTTGATCTTCCGCTATGATGAACCTGCAACACAAAAGAAACCTTCCTCAACGTATCTTGATTGCAATAAATATGATGAAATTGAAAGCAATTAAACATTAACTAGAATCAGATATTAAACCAAATGAACATACAATCCAATAAACATTCGATTTGGGATAGGAAGGGTATTTTCACCTTTTTATTATCAAAGAAACATGAATCAGTACAAATATACCTGATCTGTCAAGATGCTTCTGCAATCGAGTCCTAGGCTCCTGCTCTTCACAGTGACTTGGGAATTCCTCCAGCGTAACAACACTTAATGCATTCTTTCTAGCTCCCTCTCTCATAGATCATCCTTGTATTTATGGGACAAGGTAGGCAGTTGGAATCGAGAGGTGGTTGAATTGGGAGGTTGGGGAAGTTGCAGAACCAACTTCAACTAATCCCAATTCATAATCTTAATATATTGTTTTGATTTCATCTTAATATGTGCATGGGTTTCATACAACAAGAGTAGCGCACAGAGAGCAATTTTTATGCTTTGCAGCAAGCATTTGCAACTTTTTTGAAGGTGTGCGCTGGTTGTCCTTGAGCAAAGTAGCACACATCTCAAGATATGCGTTGGTTTACTATGCAAAGAGTAGTGCACATGTTGTGAAACCAGTAGAAACATCAAGATTTTCAGCTACAGAGTGTAGTTCCAACCAAAACTCATCTAGGTCAACCTAGCTCTTCAAACCATGGTGTCCTTTTGTGTGATCGACAAAGCAATGTGATCACGGACGGAGAAGTGTAGGTTTGACCTATAACAGTGGGGAAAGTCATTTCATGAAGTTATTGAATCATGGGGGTTGTGACAATTATGTCAGCTGTCAACATACCTATTTATTCTATGGTAAGAAGCTATGTTAGTTATCTTTTCACCCTTACGTCATATCCTTGGAGTCAACACTCTTTTGATCACTCTCTCACTCTTTCATGCATGTTTTTCTACACTACGTAGAGTTTTCCATAGCTGTTCATATCCATTTACCAGATTGTGTTTAACCCATAAATTAGAATTTGGAGACAGAGTTACATTTTTGTAAGGGAAAATAGATGGCTGTAAGTGAGCATGGAGCTTGGGAAAGGTAGGAACCTTTACCTATTGAGTTATGCTACTTTTGGATGTTTGACAATCCATGCATTAATGTTGCAGGAGGTTCTCCATTAGTATATAATAGGTTGGAGTCTTACTACACACACTAGTTAGCACTGTAAGGGTTGTATTTCCTGAGGGAACTTTGAATTAGTGAAGAGAAATTCCTTCCTTGTGTTGTGTGGGGAAGTTGGAAGGAGTGCCATGGATTAGTGAGACCCATGTAGAGCCATGGTTGAGCTTCTTGGCTAAGAACAATGAGCATAACGGGTTGTGGTCTGAGAGAGAAAATCTGGTAGGTGTTTCCTTTTCCTTGGTGGCTTCATAGCCCATATTGGGGGTGGCCTCTCAGCAGAAAGAGTATATGGTGGATAGAGTTCCTATGGCTGGGTGGAAAATCACTCTTACACAACCAGTTCCTTGGATCTTCTTTGTTTAAAAATAAGTATTCTTATGTATTTGATGTGCAATGATTTTATTTGTATTCATGTGATAATTATTCTTGTAAATTGCATGTTGTGTGTGGACTTAGTTCATTCCGTTGTTTGTTTTATTTTCATGTCTGCACATGCATTTTAGCTGTTAAGAATTTGTAGTTCTGCTTATGGAAAAAATTTTGAGGCCGCGATTCAGTTAATGTCCCCTCCTCCTAGCCAGATTAAGGGATGGGGATGTTACAGAGTGGTATCAGATCTTCTAGTTGCAATATCAGAGCTGCATGGGCCGAGAATCTAAAGTTACAGGACAAAAGATGAGTTGCAAAGGAATACTCTTGTAAATGTTGGGTTTTGTCAAGAGACAGATAAGGACCCAATAGTAATTTTGATTTAAGTCCAAAATTTTAAATTTTGGGAAATTTTTAAGTGGACCCCATTGATGCCACATGGATGAGTGACGTGGAGGAGCCATGTGGGAAGAAGGCATGATGTGGATTTTCCACATCGGACCCACGCACGGGAGATTTCCCAGGATAAAGTGCAGGTAGGATGAAGATATGACCGTCAAGCGCTAGGGAAGATCAACAGTTAGAGTTGATAGCACATGAACAAATTGTGCGGTGGTTAACAGTGGGAAAATGAAGATCTGACCGTTGGATGAAGGGGAAGATCAACGGCCGGGGATCACCATGCCTTGGGAACATACATGGTGATTAATGGTAAGAAGGAAGAGATCTGACCGTCAGATGTTATGGAATATCAACGAACCAGACCCATCGCGTGCCGATAAAGTACATGACAGATGAAAATGGATGAGGAGTGCATTATGCCCAAAACTGTTTGGGGTGTGTGTCACCTTTTGATTGACCACACTTCCCCAATAACCTTTTTCCAAAACTGCTTCGCGGGGCGCGTTAATGCTTGTGGTAAAGGGGGAAACTGCCAACGCCCAGCGTCGAGTGTATGGTGGTGTGGCAGCCTAGTGGCGGGAAGAAGGTGACATGGTTGTGTCATAGGGTGACAATTAGAACCTGTATGAGACCTCAAGAGGGAGACCACAAGGGGGAAGCCCCCTTGACCCCCATTTTCTTTTTTTAACCAACAAAGTTGGATCTGTATTTTAACCATGACCATTAGATAAACATAATTTTGGGCATATTATGAACTATGAGGGGATACTACAGGACTATAGAATTTTCTAAGTTTGGAAGAAGTGGAAAAATACAAAGTAGTAAATTCTAGAATTTTATAGCATGTGACTGGAGCATCGGATTAAGGAACCAAAACTTGTTGAATAACAATGGTTGTATGTAGTATCTAAGGGAATAAGCACTTTATCCTGGTTCTCCATAGGTGATCTTATACAGGTGTCTGAAGTTGGCCTTTTGGGTTAAATGCACCTACAGGAAAAGTGCATGATTTGAGCCAAATTAACAATTTTCAAGGATTGTAACTTTGTCCCCAGGAATCAGAATTGAGCATGCTTATAGTCATTGGAAAGATTATCCAAAGGGGAATTTTTTTAAAAAGTTAAATTATGAATTGGTGATTCATACGATTCTATAATTTGATAAAAAAAAAAGTGCATGTAGCCATAATTGACAAAAACTGTCAATATGGGTAATTTCTAGAATATATGAAAATTGAATTTTAGTTTGTAATAAATCTAACAAATGTGTTTATATCAACACTTTTTCAGATTCAAAATCATATTAGTGATTATTAAAGGGTTAGTAGTGAGTATAGTGCAATTGGGGAAATATTTGGTCTTGGTTGGGCCAACAAGGTCATCATCATGGATGATGCACATGCTCCTTATGAAGTTGAGACAGATGCAATGGGAGAGAATATACAGATTGAGAATGAAGAGACAGAATCCAATGGTAGCAGAAACCAAGTGACTCCCTGGACATTGCAGAAACCATGAGGATCCTAAAGGTGGAGCTGTAGAGTTATAGATCATACAATGAGAGGCTGCTTAGAGCTCAAGAAGAGCAGAATCAATTGAAGGTAGCCATGCTCCAAATTTTTACATAAATTCAGATAAAGATGAACTCTAGACATCATTATGAAAATCAAGAGAACAGTGGGGGTAACTCAAGAAGGAATTCTCACAAGAGGTTCCATAGCTCAAGAAGAGATTCTAGAGGTTGGTCATATACTCCATAAATATATTCTAGTGAGTCATCTTACTCTAAGGACTCCACTGAAGGATCAAGCTCTTCATCTCATAGGAAGAAGAGGAAGAGGTATTCAAAGAACAACTCACATGAATATTTTAGGAAGGCCAAACCTCCTACATTTGATGGTGAGATAAAATATGGTCAAGAAGCTGAGGCTTGGATTCTTGGGATGAGAAAGTATTTCCAAGTCCAAGACTACTTTGGAAACATTAAAGCAAGAGTGGCTATCTTCAATCTAAATGGGAGAGCATCTATATGGTGGGATCACCTTAGGAAAGTGAAGAATATAAATGAAAGAAAGATTCTTTGGAAGCAATTCAAGAAATACTTCAAGCAAAAGTACATCTCTGATAGATACTATGATGGAAAAATTATAGAATTCCATGAGCTAAAATTGGGCCAAATGACTATGGAGGAATATGCAAATAAAGTTTTGGAGATGCTGAGGTATGTCAAGTATATTAGGGATGATAAAGTCAAAATTCAACATTTTCTACGTGGGTTACCTCTATCCTATAAAGATAGAATTGAGTTTGATGAGCCTCAAAATCTAGATGGGACCATAAGGAATACCAAGTATTGTTATGATCAAGCCAAAAGCAAGCCATATTTCCATAAGGAATGGAAGGACAAGAAGAATGAGAAGTTTGATAAAAGGAAGAAAGGGATCAAGACTCCCCATTTCAAAAATCATCCAAGGAAGCCACCACAAGTTGTGACAAATCCATCTAGGAAGATGGGAGACAAGCCAAGAGTGCCACTTCAATGTTGGGGATGTGGAGATGAGCATTTTCTTAGAAACTGTCCACATCGAAATGGGAGTGCAAAGCAAGTTCACAACATCCAAGAGGCTGAAACTGTGGGTCAAGTGGCAAGGACTGTCCCTAGGATTTATGCAGTACTAGAAGACTACAAAGAAGATCATCAATCAACTATGGTTGAGGTTAAAGGTAATATTGCTAAGCAATCTATTTCTGTTTTGATTGATCCTAGATCTACTCACAATTATATTAGTCCTAAAATTGTTGAGATTTGTGATTTTAAGAAAACCATGCATAGTAAATCATGGTTGGTTCAACTAGCCACAGGAACGAAGAGAAAAATTAGTGAAATGGTGGATAAACGTCCATTAGAAATGGGTGGACTGTCCACTTGTGCAGATATGAATATTTTACCACTTGGTTCATATGACATTCTCATTGGAATGGACTGGTTGGAATCACATAGAGTTAAACTTGACTGCTACAACAAGAGTTTTGAATGCATTGATGATAAAGGAAAACCAAGGGTTGTGAAAGGAGTTCCAAAGATAATTTTTGTTAGGCATATTTCAGCCATGCAGTTGAATAATTTTTGTAGGAAAGGCTGTCAATTGTATGTAGCCCATATATTGGGCAAAACATAAAATTAAATTCCAAAATTTGAGGACTATCATGTGCTACAAGAATTCAAGGATGTGTTTCCCGATGAAGTTCCAGGACTTCCTCCCAAGAGGGACATTGATTTCACAATTGATCTTGTGCCAGGAGCTGCACCAGTTTCTAAGACACCTTACAAAATGAGCACACCAGAATTATTAGAGTTGAAAATGCAATTGCAAGAATTATTGGAAAATAAGTACATAAGGCCAAGTGTGTCTCCATGGGGAGCACCTGTATTGTTTGTGAAAAAGAAATATGGTACACTCAGGTTATGTATTGATTATAGGAAGCTGAATAAAAGTGACATTGAAAAAAAGTACCTATTACCTCGAATTGATGATCTTTTTGATCAAATGAGAGGGGCTAAATTATTTTCAAAGATAGACTTAAGATCTGGTTACCATCAGGTAAGAATCAAAGAAGAAGACATTCACAAGAAAACCTTCAGAACAAGGTATGGACACTACGAATTTGTAGTGGTGCCATTTGGTCTCACTAATGCACCAACTACCTTCATGTGTCTCATGAATAGCATTTTCCACAAATATTTGGACAAGTTTTTTCTTGTTTTTCTATATGGAATTCTTATTTACCCTAAGAATGAAGAAGAGCATGAAGAACATTTGAGAATGTCTTCGCAATTGCTAAGGGAACATAAGTTGTATGCAAAGCTAAGAAAATGTGACTTTTACAGGAATAAAATTCATTATTTGGGTCACATTATTTCAGAAGAAGGAATATCAATGTATTTGGAAAAGATTGAAGCCATTATGAATTGGCCAATTGCAAAGAATGTGATAGATGTGAGATATTTTATGGGTCTTGTTGGTTACCATAGAAGATTTATTGAAGGATTATCTAAGGTTGCACACCCAATCACTTCTTTGCAAAAGAAGGGAAACAAATTTGAATGGACCCAAAAATGCAAGGAAAGATTCCAGCTATTGAAGAAGCTTCTCACAAGTGCTCAAATTTTGAAAATTGCAGACCCATAAAAAGAATTTGTGGTGTGTACAAATGCATGTAAACAGGGACTTGGAGGAGTTCTTATGCAAGAAAATCATGTGGTGTGTTATGAGTCTAGAAAATTAAAGGATCATGAAAATAATTATGCCACACATGGTCTGGAACTTGCAGCCATAGTTCATTCTTTAAAAAGGTGTAGGCATTATTTAATGGCAGAAAATTTGAATTGAGGACAGACCATTGTGGTCTGAAATATTTATTTGAGTAGCTAGCATTAAATTCAAGGAAAGCTAGATGGATGGAATTTTTATGTGAGTTTTATTTTGAGCTCAAACACATAAAATGAAAAGAAAATAAAGTGGTTGATGCACTCAACATAATGGTGCATGAAATACATGTGGCATCCATCACAACTTGCCAATCAGATTTACGACAATAGAATGTTAATTCTCTTGCCGAAGATTAATTATATGTGCAAATAAAAGAAAAATTACAACAACATAATTTTGAAAAGAGGCATGAAAGCTATCAATTGGAAGAGGATGTACTTCTTATTTATAAAAATGGAATTTATATTCCAAACATGGAAGACTTGAGGAGAATTGTAATGGATGAAATCCATAAAATTCTATATTCTGCTCACCCAGGATATCACCAAACAATTGCTACAACTAGGAAACAATATTTTTGGTCGGGGATGAAGAAAGATATTGTTGAGTATATTTAAAGATGTATGAAATGTTAGCAAGTGAAAACTGAGCATCAACACCTAGCAGGTTTGTTGCATCCTTTTCCAATTCCAGAATGGAAATGGGAAGTAATTTCCATGGATTTTATTATAGGTTTTCCAATGATTGTGAAACAAATTAATTCCAACATGGTTGTGGTAGACAAATTGTCAAAATCAAAACACTTTATTCTAGTTAAATCCACATATAAAGCAGATGCCATCACAAAGATTTTCATGAAGGAAATTTTCAGATTGCATGGATTGCCTAAGGGAATGATTTCATATAGGGATACCTAATTTACTTCAAATTTTTGGAAAATTATTTCTGCAGACTTGGTAACAAAGCTAAATTTTAGCACTTCCTACCATCCACAAATAGATGGACAAACTGAAATATTAAATCAGGTGCTTGAGGACATACTTCGCATGTATGTTATGGAGAAACCATCTAAGTGGAAATATCATCTACACTTGATAGAGTTTGCATATAAAAATGGGAAGCAAGCTTCATTGGGCATGAGTCCATTTGAAGTTTTATATGGAAGAAAGTGTAGGACACCAGTGACTTGGGATAATCCAGACAATAGAATTTAGGAAGAAAGCGCAGGACACCAGTGACTTGGGATAATCCAGACAATAGAATTTAGGAAGAAAGTGCATGACACCAGTGAAATGGAATGAGAGGTTGCAAAAATTAGGAAGAATTTAAATGAATACCAATATAGGTAGAAAAACTATGTAGATAAGAATAGAATGCATAGATAATTCAGTGTTGGGGATCATGTTTACCTTAGAGTGAGGCCAAGGAATAGTTACTTGAATTTTGGAAGTTGTGCCAAGTTGTCACCAAGATATTGTAGGCCATTTGAAGTACTTGAAATAATAGGTCTAGTTGCATATAGAATTGCATTTCCTGCTAACACGAGAGCTCATAATGTTTTTCATGTTTCTTTGCTTAAGAAATATGTACATGATCCTAACCATGTGGTTGATTGTGATGCGATTCAGATGGAACTCGAGGGAGAGTTCCAAACCAAGTCACTGTGCATCCTAGATAGGAAGGTAACATTGCTCTGAAACCAATCCATCGGATAGGTAAAGGTGCAATGGAAGCACTTTGGTCTCGATAAGGCTACATGGGAGTTGGAGGATGCCATGAAAGAGGCATACCCATTTTTGTTGTAATTTTGAGCAAACACCGAGGACGATGTTATTCCAAGGGGGAGGGGGGCTGTAATACCCCCAGTTTTGACTTGGAATGTATTTAATCAAAATTATGTAACTGATTTGAATATGCTAGTATGGATTCCTAGTGTGGAGCTCAAGGTCAAGACCCAACTAGTGAATGGTTAGGCATGTATGATGTATATATTTTTATTTGGACCATATGATTGGATTACTATGCCAATTCAAAATGTATATAAATATTATTTTGGAAATTAATAAAATGGTCCAAGATGGTTGTGCAAAGAGCATTAGAGGGGCTATGATTCCATTGGAGGGGAAGAGGAAAGGGGGGGCCTATGGGGAAACCAAATCCTATGTTGCCATGTGTCAACCTTAAAACTCATCCAAAATCTTCCATGTGCCTGAAATAAGCCAATTACATTCTCTTGACTATTAAATCCAATCATTGAATGTATGTGTGGGGTTGGTGGGGAAAGTGGTTTCATGTATTTATTGAAGCATGGGAGTTGTGACAGTTATGTTAAATATCATCAGTCCTATCTCTTCTTTGGTAAGAAGCTATGTTAGTTGTCTTTTTACCCTTACCTCATATCCTTGGAGTCAACACTCTTTTGATCACTCTCTCACTCTCTCATGCATTTTTTTCTACACTACGTAGAGTTTTCCATTATTGTTCATGTCCATTTACTAGATTGCGTTTAACCCATAAATTTGAATTTGGAGACATAGCTGCATTTTTGGAAGGGAAAAAAGATGGCATTAAGTGAGCATGGAGGTTGGGAAAGCTAGGAACCTTTACCCATTGAGTTATGCTATTTTTGGATGCTTGAAAATCCATGGATTAATGTTGCAGGACGTTCTCCATTATCATATAGCAGGTTGGACTCTTACTGCACACACTGGTAAGCACTGTAAGGGTTGTATTTCCTGAGGGAACTGTGGATCAATGAAGGGAAATTCCTTCCTTGTGTTGTGTGGGGAAGTTGGAAGGACTTCCATGGCTGTGATGGCTTACTGAGGCCCCTGTAGAGATCTGGTTGAGATTTTTGGCTAAGCACAATGATCATAGTGGGTTGTGGGCTCAGAGAAAAAATCCTGTAGGTGTTTCCTTCGCCCTGGTGGCCTCATAGCCCAGCTTGGGGGTGGTCTCTCTAAAGAAAGGGTATATGTTGGATAGAGTGCCTATGGCTAGGTGGAAAATTTGTCTTACAAAACCAGTTGCTTGGATCTTCTTTGTTTAAAGATAAGTATTCTTGTGTATTTGCGTGCAATGATTTTATTTGTATTCATGTGATAATTATGCCTGTAAATTGCATGTTATGTATGTGGACTTAGTTCATTCCGATGTGTGTTTTATTTTCATGTATGCACATGCATTTTAGCTATTAATAATTCGTAGTTATGATTATGGGAAAATTTTTGAGGCCCCGATTCAATTAATGTCCCCTCCTACTAGCCGGATTGAGGGATGGGGATGTTACATGTAGCTAGTTTATATTGCTTTTCATTTTAGAGTCTTTTTCCATTTCTTTTATTAATAGAATTTGGGTTTTACTATACTATGGTGTTCTTTGCAATATCTTTGTGTGTGTTTTAATTTATATTTATTCCTTTATTTCATTCTCTATCATATTCCAGATCATCAGTCACATTCTAAAATAGGGTACTACTTTTTGTTTTGTCAAATGTGATTTAACGGTCACTTATTTATCCATCACAATTTAATCTCAATGTTTTTACCAACTTTTGTATTCCTTAGCTTAAGCATACTCCATTTCTACATGTTGCTTCAAAATAGTCAGGTTTCTTTTCCTTCAAAATTATTGCAATATCAAGATCATCTATTGGGATTTATTTTCCAAGGTAATAGTTTAACCAATTTTGTGGTCTCTTGCATTACTATCATATGTTTTGAGTGATGCTCATTATATGGAGCATATGGATACCAATATCAATTATAGATAAGATAGGAATTTCCAAGGAATGACTATTGTCGTTCCTACCCAAGCATTCTCATTCATGTCTTATGCCCTTGATATAATTTCTATTAATAGCTAGCTGCATACTTATTTTGTTGCAAAGTGCATTCACCTCATTCATTTGAGTAATTTCCAATTCAAGCTCGCCTTCTTAATTTATAGTCCATTTTCATTCTATTCCATCTTTTGTAGTATCTAGCTATTACTCTTTTTCTATTTTGTTTATTTATATAATCCTTCCAAGTGGGTTATGGTTACAAGATCCATAAGAAGTTATCATCATTGGAAAATTTGCAAGTTCACCATTTCTTGTTCTTCGACAAGGTAAATTCATGGAATTGATGTTTAAGTCAGGTATAAAGCACTAACACTTGGAGATCAATGTTTTAGAATTTTTCCTTCATCTTCTCAAAGTCCTTGTCTCTCTATAATTATATTTCCACCTTCTAATTCTAATCATAGGTTAGCTATCCTTCTAGGTGTAATTGGATGTTATTTTTAAGGTATATACACATTTCCCAAGTTTTGATTTCATTTGATGTGCACCATCGACAAATTGTACCATTATGCTCTTAAATCAATTGTGTCTTCTTCACTTCCTCAAATTACATAGGACAATTTAACATATTAAGTGATTGTGTTCTTAATGTACATATTAATGGTCTTAAGGTCATAATATCAAGTCCAATGGGAACACATTAGACACATTTGTTTTTTAAACACACCCATTAGTTCATGTTAACAATGTACTAATGAGGGAACCGCCATGCTATATAGAGTGTACTAGCATGTGTCGTCATCCCACTTAGGCTTGTTAACACCAAAAAAGTGCTCACCAGCTCATCCCTTTGGATATACACCTCTGTTGACCACATTTCCTACCAACTTAGCCTCCAAAACCCCAAAATAACCAAAATTCCCTAAAAAACATACTAAAACCCCAAAAAAGGGTCAAAATCAAAATAATAGGGAATAAAACTCAAAAAAAAGAAAGAAGAGAAAATAGGGCAAAAACCCTAAAACCCTAATCCAAGTTTATAAAAAAGGGGTGGAGCCACCATCGAAGCATTGAAGAGGAGAGTACGGAACCAAAGGAGCTCCGGAACACACTGTTAGAACTCCGCCAGCCTAATCTCTGAGGTAGCTTTTTTGCAAGCCCTTGCTTGCCCATAATACAAAAAAAAAATTAAAAGTTTCTTTGTTACTTGGTTTCGAAAATCAGTTATTTATTTCTTTAAAGTTGTTTCTTGAATCTCATGCACATTTTAGATCGAATGGTTTATTGTTTTTTATGATTAGTTTAGTTTTTCTTATTTCCACTTAGCCTGCTACTAAGGGTCCTTTCCCTTAGTAGGTTCCCTTTTGCACGAGCCGGGGTAAAAACCACAGCTACAGATTGGCGACTCCACTATCTGAATCCTTGTTATATTTCACTGTTATTTGTTTAAAAGTTATTTTTTCTGGTGTTATTTGCTTAGTTACAGATCTGCAAGTTTTTTTGTGCAGGTGCAACTAGTTTGCATCGTTTTCCATGTAGAAAACCGCATCTTTTTTCTTCACAGTTGTGTCCTGAACCGCGGTTGTTCACCATTTTTGCATGGTCGGCAACTCGGCTCTTTAGCCCTTTGTTACGGTCCAAAGCACGACCTTATTGCGTCTTCCCGCGATGCACGCCGCACCTTTCCTGCACCTGTACGCGGTTCTATCCACACCTTATCCAGTTACATATGCGGTCCACACCGCGGTTTTCATGATCCTACCCACGGTGCAACCTCTACACACAGATGGCGTCATTCACCAATCCACCACCTGTGTGTCCCCCACCACCCACAACCTTGCAATTTTCGTGGCCTCGACCGCAGAGTCCCCAGCGCAACTTGCGCTGCACACTACGCTACCCACAACATAACTCATGCTACACACCACATGTTCTAGCCTGGAACTTGCGCTGCACACCGCACTGCCTGTTTCCCCTGCCGCACTGCACACGGCACTGCCCGACGCTACTACCACGCTGCACACTGCGCACTTCGGACCGAGTTTTGCGTTGCACACTGTAGTTCACGGCCTGAAATTCACGCTGCACATCGCAGTTCACGGTCTGAAAGTCGCGCTACACACCGCAGTTCACGACCTGAAACTCACGCTTCACACCGCGCAGATCTGGCCATTAGCCACTCCCTGGTTTCCAAATTTTCACTATTTTTGCTATTTAAAAAAAAAATATTTACTTTTTATTTTCAGTCTTTGTAGCATTTTTTCCATTTTTTCTAGCATTTAAATGCTATCTTTTTATTTGCTAGTTAGATGCCAACATTATCATTGCACACACTCCATCACCTAACTCAAGTGAGCCCTACAAAACTACTTAACTCTACCAACTTTTAAGCCCACTTGGGGAACACAAAACAATTTTGTATCTAGGTAGAACAACGGGGATAGGTATCCAAATAAAACCCCTTTGTTGCTTACACTTGAGAAATAGTCATTGTCATCTAGGATGCCAAAATCCCTTAGTATGTTTTGACACGGTTACGACCAGTTTGTCGGAAAGGACTCTCCCTTAGGAGGGTTGAAGTGGCGAGACTGGTTCTGGAGGCCTGAGTGGAATACCGCAATCCATTCAGTCACCGAAGGATACCTACTCATTGTCCACGTGTGGTGATTCCTTTTAGGCCCACATGGTGATAGGACTGGAGCCGCAGACTCACCTTTCTGGACGTGTCATGAACGGGGTATCTTAGTTGCCTTTCTTCTAGGATTGTCTACTCGGTGTCCCTCCTAGTAGGGGGATATCATTGGCCTTTGGTTCCACTTTTCATATTGTCTGACTGGGATTTCATCACCCTGCAGAGGATACGTCTAGTTCGAATCAGCATACCTTTTAGTTAGGCGTTTGCATGCTCCCTTACCTCCCTTGAGTCTAGTGAGTACACCTTTTTTCACTTTTTAGGAGCCTTTGTCTGTTGGTATTCTAACCATTTTTATTACCGCTCCATGTGATTGCAGCACAACTGTTGCAACACGTGTTTTGAGCATTGTTGTTGGCATGCGTGTCGCCTTTTTGCGCTCTCCTAGTGCACACACAGTTTCCCTAGGATTTTTGAGCCTTTTACTCACCACACCTCACTTGGAATACCCTCATTGTCATCATTGAGTCCCAAAGACAGTCCCGGCGCCAATGGGGCCAACCCCCACAACACGGTTTACTTGGCTCTCCTCGCCACTGATGTAGAGCCTCGTTGCCGGACTCGGATGCTCCTTATACCAGATCCGACTCAGAACCACATACATCTAGCCCCTTGGATGGTATGATGTCCAATGCCTTTTTTGGCGTGATGGTCGGCGCAAGACTCAACAACCACCCAACTACCACAACAAGATCTATCCATGTCATGTTGTCTATGCCTAACATCCCCGCCACCTCATCCATTCCTATAGGGAGTGGATTGGTCACCAATACAAATCCACTGGTGACTACTAGCATACCTGGGGGCAGCGCCCCACCATTGCCGCCATGACCCACACTGTTTCCCTGCACATTTGGGGCAGTGCCCCCACTATTTCCTCCATGGCCCACACCATTTCCCCACACATTGGGGGAAGCGACCCTACTATTGCTGCCATGGCCCACACTGTTGCCCCAAACATTGGGGGCAGTAGCCCCACCATTGTAGCTATGGCCCATACTATTGACCCAAACATTGGGGGCAGCGGCCCCACCCTTGCTGCTATGGCCCATACCGTTGCTCCACATATTGGGGGCAGTGGCCACACCATTGCCACCACGGCAAACACCCCCCCCCCCCCCGACACATCTTCCTGCTAGTTTGCCATTTATGGCCAGTCTTAACCTCCCTAACTTGGCTCGGTTGACTAATGATCCTATAAGACATGATCCTATGTGGCCCCCTATGCCCACCAAACTCCCCTCGGACATACCCTAATTCGAGGGAAAGGGAGGAGAAGACCCCCAAAATCATATCATGTCTTTCCACTTGTGGTGTTACTCTAACTCCATCGTGGACGACTCCATTTTCCTCCGCCTACTGCAAAGAAACCTCACTATAGCTGCAGCTAAGTGGTATATTGACCAACCTCATGGGACCCACCTTACGTTTACATCCCTTGCTTCCACTTTCCTGCAATTCTTCCAGTTACCCGTTTGTTACAATGCCGGTGTAGAGATCCTCTTATCTTGTAGACAGAATATGGATACCCATATCACGGACCACATCCATGAATGGAATAAACGACGTACTTTATGTAAGACCAAGTTGGACGACCGTATTTTCTTAGACTGGTTCTTGAAATCTCTCATACCAACCATCGCGAAGGATGTGGCCTCCGAGCGACCTCAGTCTGAAGAAGAAGCCATCCTCAAAGCCCAACAATTTGATCTTATCTATGCCCAATCTGGCTACCTATACTCTATCTTACCAGATGCCCCTCATGCCGATGCTTCCCGAAGCGATGCCCTGGGAGCATCGCATGCCACCGATGGCATCATCGGGTATGTAGCATCACGCACCTAAATGTACAAGGATATGCCCACTCCTTCTGGCCCTAATCTTTCGCGTTCCACATCCCATTCTGGAGCGACTACATCATATGCCCCTGTCATTCGACCTCCTCATACTCATGGACCATCATGCCCACAACATTGTTATGGCCATGTCCACTCAACTTATAATCCTCCTGTGGGCCAACCCACCTTTTATCAACACGTGCCTCAGCCAACACATCCACACCCCCAAGTTCAGCTGGCGTACCACCCCCCGTAAGCCCCACTTGTGCAACCACAAGCTCCTCCAGTTTATCATCCACCACTGACCCCACCTGCACCGGCTCAACCTCAAGCACATCTCGGTTACTACCCACAACCGACACCTTCACCACCTGCTCAGCCACAAAATCCTCCCAACCCCCAAGGACAAGTTTTTTCCTAACAACACCCACATCAAAACCAACCTGCTCAATGCAACCAACAAGGCCAACAAAATAGGGGGAGAGGACGGAACCGTAGGAATAACCAACCTCAAGACTAAGGTGGTCAACAACCAAACCCCCCCAATAACAACAACGCCCCCCCACCAGACCAAAACCCTGACAGACCACCTCATCAGGGAAAGAATCCAAATCTAAGAACGAATCATCCTTGTTCCATATGTGGGGTCTACGGCCACTATACTCATAATTGTACATAATTGTACAACCCAACTCCCAGCCAACTACAATGGTGCTGCAAAATCCCTTTCCCACACAAGGAGTAGTAAATCCCCAACCACTACCTCCTCCCCAAGGAACCTCACAACCACATCAGCAAATAACATATGCTACATAGACAAACCAACCGACGGACTCAGGCACCCAGCATCTCCTCATGATGTCATCGACATACGTCAATATTCAAATGTGTCAAAATCAATATGGACCTAACCCCGAAACCACCCCCGTCGACACTATTGCTAAAGATATTCCCACACATTATCCTTTACGCATACCCCCGCCACACAGCAATGGGGCCCCTAGAGCCCCTTGCTTCCCACTACGACGGATCAACAACAATTCTAATGCTCATGCCGCATCAAATTATAATATTGTAGAATATCTAGCATAGTCCCCTGCAACTATGTCTGCCTTGGAAGCCCTAAATAATTGTCCTGCACAGAGGAAATTGTTGTTATCCATTGTCGGTTCAATAGACCCTAACGACTCTCGATTGATGGCTTTCAACTTAGACCAAGCCAAACGGCGTTTTCCTTCGACACTAGCTTTCCAGGTTTCCGTATCAGTTTAGAACCTTTTCATCCATCGATGCATCATCGATGAAGGCACCTCCACTTGCGTAATGTCGACATTTGTTTGGCAAAAGCTTGGATCTCCCACTCTAAAACCATCAACAACTTCATTAAGAGCTTATGATGGCTGCGTATCTCAACCTCAATGCCTTTTGGCCAACGTTCCCATTCAGCTAGGGGGAAAAATGATCCTAATCAATATAGAGGTGATTAATGCACAACTTGATTACAACCTCTTGCGTGGTCGTAGTTACATGTATGCTATGAAGGCTATTGCATCATCCATTTTCCGCATCATGATGTTCCCCCATGAGGGACGTGTGGTCAAAATAGACCAAATAACATACTATGATCCCAATGCTCACGCTGCTCCTGAGAATGTTCTTCCCATGATTGAACAACCCACGCAAAATGTTCCTACATCTCTAATATCCACAGTTGGACCCGGGTTATAGTTGGAATCACCCATGACCTCCACGTTCCAATCCATTCCACCCCTTGTAAAGATAACAGATATGTCTGACCTCTGCACAATTTCCTCCAACCACACAGCACCCAACAAGCAACCACCTTTACTACCGCAACCACCGTCGGTACCAAGTTACGTTGGGGCAACACCCATCCATACGATCCCATTTTTATTCCCACCATCTGGAGTGATAAGTACCCCGATGATGGCCAGTTTGAATCTCTCTAGTTTAACCTTAGGTCTACTTGTGTGGTATTTATCCATCCCTACTCCATCAACACCACAAGTCGTCCTTCAACCAGTTCAACCTATTAACACCTCCAACCGCCCACCCCCAGGAGTTGCGAACATTCCCAACTATTCTCCCTCTTGCGCAGCATCCACATCTGCTACAAACCCTCCCCCACCACCACCTAAAAAAAATGGGGGCAGAGGCCCGCAAAACTATATCGCCCCTCCGACAAGAAAACCGGTGGCACCCCAACCACCCCCGCAAGCACCCCCTAAGTGCTCCTTGTGTGATCATATCAGCCACACTACCCACAAATGTCCTCAGTTGCCCGATCTCCAAAAACACATGCAGACCTTGGATGACGACCCCAACATCCCCGTAGTCCTACTAAACCCCCCATCCCATTAGCACAACAAAGCATTACGTAATAACCATGCTTGTGCTATCTGTGGCATATACGGTCACTACTCACACCACTACCCCGACCTCCCGGATTACAGAGCAACCCTCTATGAGTTGAATAACGCCGACTTAGAGACATCCCCTCCTACCATTGAAGAAATTTACCATCCAACATCTTCCCCTTCAGAAGAAGTCAATACCATATACATGATCTCTACGATTGATAGGCACGACTCTCCTCCAACATCTACCCCTCCCTCGTATGGCTTGATCTCTCAGCACTTTCATAGCGATGAGGAAATTCTCTAAGCCCTTATGGAACCGAACTACCCATGGTATGACATGCACCATCGATCATATTTCATCCTTGGTGAGTCCACCCCTATTGCATCCAACCAACTGGCAATTGAAAGAAAAGGATTTCTCCCCGAGAAGGTAAACTGGTTCAAGAACCCCATCCCAACACCTGATGCCTTCGAAGACGGAAGCATGGAAAATATTTATCCCATCACACAAGCGGACATTGCTTGCCCATGTGGCCAACCCGAGATCATCACCTTAGGTGCCACTTGTACGGAATACGAAATCGGGGAATCCAAGAAACTTTTTCAGGAGTTCCGTGATGTCTTTTCCTAGTCTTATACTGAGATTCCCAGCCTGGACCCTACCATCATTGAAAACCACATCGATACATGGTCGGAGGTACCACCTGTTCACCAGAAGGAGAGACCAATTCACCCATCCAAACTTCCAGCAGTCAAAATTGAAATTGAGAAACTGCCGAAATCCGGATTTATCTATCCTATCGCTTACACCACCTGGGTATCCAACCCTGTACCGGTCAATAAAAAACAGGTCACTCTCTATGTTTGAACATATTTTTGAGATCTCAATCATGCATGTCCCAAAGATAACTTTCCCACACCTTTCATCGATCAGCTCGTTGACGCTTGTGCCGGACGTGAAGTCCTCTCCTTCATGGATGGATTTTCCGCATATAACCAAATACACATTCGGAAAGAAGACCAATATAAACCGCGTTCACTACCCCATGGGGAACCTTTTCCTACCGGGTCATGCCATTTGGTCTAAAGAATGCAGGTGCCACTTTCCAACGAGCCATGACATACTGCTTCCACGACCTAACTCATATCATCCTGGTTTACCTAGATGAACTTACCACTCGCTCCAAAGAATGATCTAACCACCTAAATGACCTCCGGCAAGTATTCCTCCGTTGCCGCAAATACAAAATCCACTTGAACCCTCTCATGTGTGTATTTTACGTTCGTGCAAGACAGTTGTTAAGATTCATCGTTTCACAGAAAGGGATAACTGTTGACCCCTTAAAAGTTCAAGCCATCTTGGACCTACCTCCCCCTCTCACGATACTTCAGTTACAGAGTCTACAAGGGAGAGACAACTTTCTCCACTACTTTGTTCTTGAATACGTCACGATGGTCCATGGATTTCTCCACTTACTTCCTCACCCGCAACCCATTTGTCTGGTATGAGCAAGCTCAAGCAGCCTTTATAGCCCTTAAAACAGCCTTAACTAACGCTCCTTTGATCTCCCCCCATGAATTTCTCAAAGGATTTTATCCTGTATGTTTTAGCATCAGAACACGCCGTCTCCGGGGTGCTTGTTCAAGAAGATAGTGCATGGAAAGAGCACGTAATCTACTACGTGAGTCAGACCTTGTCTGGCCCACAATTGCGTTACCCTCCATAAGAGAAGTTTTCCCTAGCTGTCATCTTCTCCGTACAAAATCTCCATCACTATATATTGCTGAGCCCAACGATTGTTGTGGCCGACTCTAATCCTATGTTTTACCTCTTGAGTTGTTTCCTTCTTCAAGGCCGTGTGGCTAAGTGGGTCATTATTCTCCAAGAGTATGACCTCACGTTTATAACACCAAAGAGTGTCAAGGCCCTTACGTTGGCACAACTTATGACAGACTTTCCGTCGTCATCCAGTTCATCCCCCATTAATACCAGTCTCCCGGATGATCATTTATTTATCATTTATTCAGATGACCCTTGGTACAACGATATCTTGGTGTACCTTCACACTCAGAAATTTCGACCCAATCTTGGTCGCGATGGGCGTTGACGCATATGTCACCATGCTTCACGTTACCTTCTCTTAGGAGATGTGTTATAACGTCATGATATCGACACCATTCTACGCTGCTGCCTCACCCGCGATGAGGCCGAACAAGTCCTTAATGATTGCCACAGTGGAGCTTGTGGCAGAAACTTTTCAGGGATGGCCACTGCCCAAAATGTTATCTGTGCCGGGTATTTTTGGCCCTCCCTCTTCATTGACTGCATCACTACCATTAAACATTGCCACAAGTGCCAGCTCTTTGAACCCAAGGTAAGGACTCCAACTGCTCCCCTTCATCCAGTCGTCACTGTTGGCCCTTTTTGTAAATGGGCCATTGACTTCATGGAGTGAAACCCTCCGTCAGCAGGTGGCCATAAGTGTATCATCGTCATTGTGGATTACTTTACCAAATGGGTCGAAGCCATGCCCATGTTTAACTGCAAATATGACACTGCAGCTCATTTCTTTTTCAATCATGTCATCTCCCGCTTTGGCGCCCCACAACAACTTGTGTTTGACCATGGAAAACACTTCGAGGACTCCGTGTGGAAAGAGGAGTTTACCCTTATGAAATTCAAGCATCAATACTCTTCTGCCTATTATCCTCAAGGGAATGGCCAGGTAGAGGCTATCAATAAAATACTGAAGACCATTCTTCAACGCACCATAGATCATCATAAGTCCAACTGGCATCACATGTTATTTCCAGCACTATGGGCTTATCGCACGTCCACAAAGACTACCATGGGGTTCACCCTTTTCCACTTAGTACATGGCGTCGAATCAGTCCTCCCCATTGAGTGCATGATTCTTTCCCTCCACATCGCTGTCGAACTCCTACCTGATACCTCCCCACTCAAACAATGCCTCATCCTCCTAGAACAAGCCAACGAGGATCACCAGATAGCCCTCCAAACCATTGAAGCTGGAAAAAACCACTCGAAAGCAGGATATGACAAACATGTTCATCCTTGTAATTATTGGGAAGGAGACCTTGTCCTCGTCTATGACCAAGCACACGATAAGACTGGGAAAGGAAAATTTGAATCCATGTGGCAAGGACCATATATCATGCATACCTATTTGGGACATGGGGCATACATCCTCACCAATTCTGAAGGAACACCCCTGCGCAACCCTTGAAATGGGTTGTACCTTAAACGATTCTACCCATAACACCTTTTCAGGGAACCCCCTGTCCTTGTTGTACAGTTTGATTTCCTTTTTCTTTTTTTTCCCCATAATATTTCACATTTTCATTTTCCTGCATGATCACAGATGGGCTCCCTCCCACCACAATACATCGGTTTTGCTGATGGCGCAAGTCGTTGGTCCCCGAACCTCGCCTATGCAGCTTGGGTCTTGTATTCCCCCTCACACGAGCTAGTCCACCTCGATGGAGTGTGCATAGGTGCTGCTACCAATAACCAGGCTGAGTACGATGCTGTGGCTGCTCTACTGACTGCCGCCCTCCATATGGGCATATGTCACCTTCAGGTTTTTCTTGACTCCCAGCTACTTGTTACTAAACTCAACAACCATTACCAGGTATGGGATCCCTGCCTTTTTAGAAAATTCCTGCGCACTAAACAAATGATTAGACAGTTTGAATCCATTACATTCACTCATGTCCCACAAAATCAAAATAGTGTAGTAGACCAAATGGCTGACAATATTCTAGATTGGCACACGAATCACCATATGTAGGGCATCAATCATACATAAATAATCATACCACCCGCATGTACATAACAATCTCATTTAGGCATTAAAACATCACAAATAGCAAAAAGAAATCTTCACCACAATTGCATCCACGTGCATATAATACAAACATCATGATAGGTGCATCCATGTGCATATAAAGCAAAACATCATCACAAAAGGCATCCATGTGCCATATATATATATATATCATGAAAATGTCATAAGTACCCACTGTACCCAAATATACATATAAAAATAGCGAGGAGCCCCAACATCATCCTCAGTAAATATCATAAGCCGTATATACAAAAATCCCACATGCTCATCATAGTGGGGGCAGCCCTGTCAAGTTGCCTAGTCAAACTCCTCATGGTAGTACTCATCATCATCATCCCCCTCTGACTCCCCTGCCTCAGTGCTAGCCGCTGCAGCTGCCTGTGCTACCTCCTCATCCTCCCCCTGCTCCTCCTCAGGAAGCTCCTCCTCAGGATCCTCCTTCTCAGGGTCCTCCTCTTTGGGCTCATCCTCCTCAGGATCATCCTCATCCTCCTCCCCAAGATAGGGTACATCCCCTCGAGCGAAAGCTCTCACTGTCTACGCGGCCATCGTAATGCATCGTATGATGGGCCTCCACTCCTATGGAGCATCATAACAAATATCTATCAGCTCCTGGTCCAGAAGCTTCCAGCCATCACTCAAGATCCCATCCAGGATCCGATCAATCCCCTTCCTCAAAACATCTAGAGTAATTGTGGCACTCCGGCGACGCTCCTATCCTCGACCTACTCGATCAATCCCCTCAACATGGCCTCTTCGCATCCTATGCCCCGGTGGTGGTCGAGGTCCCACATCTGCAAAGAGAAACATCAAAACGTTAGTAAAATACCAACTTCCTACAACATAAATACTGCGTCTGAAACCAAACCAAACAAAAACACACATACCATCCGGTCCCCAAGCCTGACCAGGAGGCCTCGACATATCTGGGTCCCCCTGAAAGTCCATCTGGGCATATGGGTAATCCTCAATGGATACCAGTATCTACATCCACTGTAGAAACAACTCCTCTGTAAAGAAACCACGCACTAGCCCTCCACCCCTACAAGTGATCCTATCACCCCATCGCCGCATCCGTGGCTTTGTTGGTGGCACTTCTCGCACAACCCTGTGAGGCTGCAATGTCTGGACCCGCTCATAGAAAAATGCACATAAAAAGGAAGGGTAGCAGAACTCCTTCCCTAGATGACGTGCCTTGTTGAGCTCACGCCAAACAACAGTCAAGTACATCTGTCCCCAAGCATAATACGTCACATTAAGGACGCTCTCTACCAATAACATCTGACCTCTCGAGACTCGGTTAGGGCCATGAGAACCTAGAACTCATACCACCATTGCCGCAATCGCTTGGGTGGTCAAACTCTCTATATCACACAACATGAGTGAAGAACTGCTCACCTCCGCCACTGGAAAACAATGTCGATCCAATAAATTCTGCATCGAAACATTCCCTGGCCTCCTCGACTGGGTATCAGCAACCATGCCCAACCTGGGAAACTCAGTCAAAAAATAGACATCTATCAAGGTAAGGTCCAGTCATGCACCCTGAATCATAAAGGCCTCGATCTCAGAATCCCATAATTCAACTAAATTGTTCAGCAACAGAGGTGCTGAACGCATATATGAGATCTCAGTGAACTTCAGGAGCCCACTATCAGCTAGTGTCCCCCGAACCACCATATCTGTCTGGATATGCCTCTGTATGTTGGGAGGAACCTCCCACTCTCTCCATCTGACCTCTGGCATCCTGCAAATCACAACAATGAAGTCCATCAGATCCACATCTAAACATAAAATCAATTGCCCTCTGGAGCCCGCTTTCTCCCTTGAAACGCGCGTTCCAGAGCGCACTTACAACACCCTTCCCTGTGCTACGCACTGCGCTTTTCTCTCAGAAAGCCATGGTGCACACCGCAGCCACACCAAGCCCTTAGTTGCGCTCCCCAACGTGCTTTCCCCTCTGAAAGCTGCATTCCAGAGCGCAACTAGTTTGGGCTCACCTGCGGTGCACAACACGCATTACGGATGCCCAAGCGCGCCCTGGACGACGCCTTTGAGCGAGGAACCTATGCTTTGCAGTGCAGCTCCCTCAGTCATTGTCGTTGTCCAGAATGCACAAAACCATCCGGAACCTCCGCTATGCCATGTAGGTTCCCATTTAGGGCTGGTACGACTCCCCAAAGCCGCAAAAGAAAATAAAAATGCTTAAATGACAAAGCTAAGGACATGAACTCTTACCTGCAACTCCCAGAATCAAAATCCACCGGTGAAATCTCCTACAATCTCAACGTTTACCTCCGACCTCCTCTAATCTTCTGTCAAACTCACCACGCACAAATGACACCTATTATGGGGGACCACTTACTATTTATAGACATTGGCCTTATTCTCCTTTTGCCATTACGGGATCATCCGATGCTCGTTTTTCAAACCATTGATACTAATGAACTCAATGCAGCTAGAACTTCGGGGTGGTCCAGTCACTTTACAGTTTTCACTGGAACCTTTTTCGGGCATCTTTTAATGCCCCTTGTCGCCTCGGTTTGAGTGCCACTTTGGTTGTTGTCTGTTTCTGACGTTCTTTATATCACTGGATTTAGTTTTCCGCGGTCATGATGATGCTTGATATCATTTCTCGCTCTCACCTCTAAATCATTCGGGCATTTTTTCATTCCCCTCGTTGCCTCAGTTTGTGTGCCACTTCGTCCGTTGTCTGTTTCTGACATTCTTTATATCGCTGGATTCATTTTTCCTCACTCGTGATGATGCTTGAGATCATTTCTCGCTCTCACCACTAAATCGTTTGGGCATTTTTTTTCATGCCCCTCGTCGCCTCGGTTTGCATGCCACTTCGGTCGTTGTCCGTTTCTGACGTTCTTTATATCGCTGGATTCAGTTTTCCATGCTCATGATGATGCTTGAGATCATTTCTCGCCCTCACCTCTAAATATTTTGGGCATTTTTTCATGCCCCTCGTCACCTCGGTTTGCATGCCACTTTGTATGTTGTCCGTTTCTGACGTTCTTTATATCACCGGATTCAATTTTCCATGCTTGTGATAATGCTGGAGATCATTTCTCACCCTCACAAGATTTTTTTTTGACATTGTGTCCCTACACCTTGCCACCTCGGTTTGTGTGCCACATTGGCCACTACCCAGCTTTTACAAGATTGTGCATCAAAACTTATGCATGAGCCATCCACTCTATCCACACTCCAATTATGGTGTTGTTTTGCTATCGTTCATCAACCCACAAGGATGCCCCATCAGTGTTCCCCCTTACCACTACTTTTGGTTCCCATACTTGTCCCTTGATCAAACAATTCCTCCTTGCCTCACCATTACTTTTGTTCGGCATAATTTTATCCCTTTTTCGGGCCGATCAATTCATTTACGAAAAAGGCACTTAGGGAGTTTCTGTTAAGCTCTTTTTTGACTCCTAAAACAATGAAAAGATCGTCGAGCAATCTTGCTTCCTTTCATGCTCGCTAAAAGTATCTGAAAGGGCATCTACCTAGTATAAGTTTACCCCTTTTCCGGACCTTGTAGACTAATTACGAAAAAGGAATACTCTAGTCACATCAGCTAGAAGAGTTCTTCACTACATCCTTTTATGATTTTTCGGTCTTTGGAGACTAACACATGAAAAAGAACCCCCTTGGAGTCCTCTTACTGCTTTCAAAATATCTAAAAATGAAAGCAACCACGAGCAATCACCGTCTAGGTTGGGCTCATACAAATTCACAAGACGACACATTTCCACCATTTTAGAGTCTTCTTATCACTTTCAAACTCCTTAAAATTGAAAGCACTTACGAGCATTAACTGTCCCAGGCTCGCACAAATCCACACGATAGTACCATTTTTCGAGCACACTTTTACCCCTTGTTCGAGCTCCTTAAAACATGAAGAAGGCCCCAATGGTGCCTCTCGGTGCCACACCAAAGCATATATAATCACACTGTTATGGTAGCTTCCCCAGCTTGGTTGCCTTTGTTCAGAGTATTTTGCAATATGTCACCTTGAGAGTCTCCTGATACGATCCATAAGTTTGTCCCCTTGAGTCTTTCCCACTGCAGTATTTCTCCCTGATCCCTTAAGCTATAATCCCCGTACCCAAAGTTAGTTTCATATGCTGCCAGGTCATCCATGTCATCATGATCTGAACAAAGGAAGTTTGAATCCACCCACTCTATGACCCCAGTTATTCCCCATCCCCACAGTAGGTCAGTCCCACCATCAGTACTATCACACTTCGGTTGTACACCTCGCTCTCCTATCAAGGAAACATCATTTCCTTGATAGTTGCAAAGTCTCCCTCTGTCAACGCCAACCAATCTATTCCAGAGGATAGACCTAGAGGTCCCTGTGACTTGGACTCATCTCCATCAATGGTGAGTGCCTACAGATCATTTTGAAAGGAGCCCTTAGTGCCTCTCCAAATTATTGTTTCTCACATGCTCGACGTCAACACCTTGATCGCATCATTGAGATTCGTACAGGGTATCGGTTGTTTCAGTTATTAGTTGAAGACCCCGGATGTCACCTGACTCTAGCATATTTGTGAGTCTACTTGAGGAAACAACCAACTCACATGTTCCTGTAGATATCCGGGCTACACTTGGCGACAGTTTCATGGAAGCACCTGAGTTGCATGCTTGTTTTTCTTACAATTGTTGGATACCTTCAAATCCAGCATTTTTATCGGTCATTCTGGTACCACATTCAGAGTGACGAATGTTTTCCAGTGTATCAGTTCTTCAGATCAACCATGATCATACCATGGGTATGTCCCATATTCGCATCCTCTCTGGACCAATATGATGTACAAAACAATTTTTTCATGTATTGTTCTGGTCCCCCTTCTTGGACCCCATTATTATATTTTGACAACGAGCATGGGTATGCTTGCCTCGTCCATATGTTCAGATACTCCTCAGTGAGACATGTATTTTTTAGTTCTTGACAGACAGTATAGAACCCCTATTCCGGTCTCCAACAAGTTCGTGCTCTCCTCCATCCTAATGCTTATCACCCAGGAAAACCACAGTACTTATGATGTCCATCATCCATACGATGAGCTCCTGCCCTCACACATCAGGGGGCAATCTGTTAACACCAAAAAAGTGCTCACTAACTCATTCGTTTGGATATACACCTCTGTTGACCAAATTTCCTACCAACCTAGCCTCCAAAACCCCAAAATACCAAAAATTCCCTCAAAAACATACTAAAACCCCAAAAGAGGGTCAAAATCAAAATAATAGGGAAAAAAACTCAAAAGAAAATAAAAAAAAAAGAAAATAGGGAAAAAACCCTAAAACATCCCTAAAACCTTAATCCAAGTTTATAAAAAGGGTGGACGCCCCTCATTTCCACATCCCTCAATCACTCTACCCTTATGCTGCTAAATTTTTTCCAAAGACTTAAGCCATCCATCTTTGAGCTTTTTGGCCTCCCTTGAGATAAAACCTTTAGCTACCATCGAAGCATTGAAGAGGAGAGTATGGAACCAAAGGAGCTCTGGAACACACTGTCAGAACTCTTCCAGCCTCATCTCTGAGGTAAATTTTTTGCAAGCCCTTGCTTGCCCATAATACAAAAAAAATATTAAAAGATTCTTTGTTACTTGGTTTCAAAAATCAGTTATTTATTTCTTTAAAGTTGTTTTTTGAATCTCATGCACATGTTAAATCGAATGGTTTATTGTTTTTTATGATTAGTTTAGTTTTTCTCATTTCCCTTTAGCCTGCTACTAAGGGTTCTTTCCCTTAGTAAGTGCCCTTTTGCACGAGCCGGGGTGAAAACCCCAGCTACAAGGCCAATTATAAGTTTCTTATTTTTCTAGAGAAACAATGCCTCTCCAAGTCATGCCTTTCCTTTCTTTTACATTCTTAATAAATGGGACTTCCTATCAATATATTTCAAGGTTATATTGTGATCAAGAGTTGTTTGTAATATCATTCTTTATTTAACATACACATGTGGAGAGGAGAGTCATTCCTACATACATGTGTGGAGAGGAGATTCATTCCTATTTTCCATGGGCATAAGCAACATGCGTGTTTTAGGTGCTTCTATAATATATTTCCTATCATATGCTTCATAATCATTAAGTACATTTTATGAGTTTTGAGATTTCATTTTCTAGATGTTAAACCTCATGGTATATGTTTTAAGGATCATATTGATAATCAACCATACATATGTATACGCATAATCTAATTCATTTTCTACCAATTTAGTATGAATATGAATAATAGGGGAGAAGAAGAAAAATAAGAAGATGCAACCTACATAGGTCTAGGGAGATAAGTGCCAAATCTCATTTCCTCATGCATCACTAGTTCTAATGCATTCAACTTAGCAGTTTTTGTACTTTTCTTTGTTGAATCAATATTGTACTGAGTCATGTGTATTACACCCTAAGTATTCATGAGGATTTCCTTGATTCCTTTGAGAGCACACCGAATTTCCTCTAAACAATAGGTGTTTTAAGTATTGGAAATATTTTCTTGATATCTTATAACTCGGAACTATACTCCAATCTCATTATATCTACCACTAATTAGATCCCAAAATATATGATGTCCCTAGGACGGATTCACAAATTCTTTAAGATACCAGGGGTATGTGAATCTTGCACTCAAGACAATACACTGATATATCTTTGGGGATATTGTTTCCCCTAACACTAAAAACTAACTTTGCACACTATAAATGTTTTTCCTTGCCATTGCACCAATAATTAGAGGAAATAATATTTTTTTTCTTAAATGTTATGCTTGTATTGCATGGATACAAGATTTGATATCCATTTTATTAGGGACTTGGATATTTTATACACAATCAATTTGTTTGCCTTGTATCTCTAAAAATATTAATTAAAATCGCTTGTCGGGGAATCCTTACTAACAATTAGTTTTGGTTATGTTGGTGCAATTATTAATCTAGGATCTCTATTTATTTGATAAGCATTAATAAAAAAGAAAGTAAAAGTGATCACATAGAACTAGTTATATGGTATGATATTCATGTTGCCCTCTTATTTGGCCACCTTAATTGTTTTTATTCTTTTGCCCAAAGAACAAGAGAAACTATTAAATGGATGATAAATTAGACCTTGGATATTTGCAAATTAGAGATTGACATTAGATCTAAAAGGTCACCAACTATGCATCCCATAAAGTTGTAAGGAGTGGGAGGTTATAAGGTTTGATATTCTTGTCTCCCTTTATTTTGACTACTAAATGTTGGTTATTGTATTTTCCAAAGAGAAAGAACCTTGAGATTTTAAGATTTGTTTTCCTAGAAAAAAACCATAGCCTTATTATATAAACAAAGATACATTTTTTAGATTCTAACTAGCATGTATTAAAATGTTCAAAATAATATTCCATAATTCATATTTGGCTCAATCCAAATCTTCATTGTTTTATCTCAGTCCTATTCTTTCCGCATCTACGATCATCACAAATCTAGTCGGTCCTCATATAGACTAGCACTATTTTGCAAAAAGAAATTACTTGTTTTGCCTCGAGATTTTAAGATATATCAGAATGGATTATAAACCACCTCGATAAATACCATAATATCATAAATGATGATTGCACCACAAGGTTCTCTACAACCCAATATGGGAGAGATGTTCTAACACATAACGCTATGCAACGTTATGTAGCATGTCATTCCCATAAAAAAAAATGCAAATGATGTCTGCTTAAACAAAAAAAATAATTGATTTCATCTTAAACCTAGATATATCAAGCACCAAGAGGGATCAAATATCTTGAAGTGCCAATTTTTAGGTGTAAATTTTTCCTTAGTGTGTACACAATTTAAGATAAAAAAAATTACACCTCAAGAAATTGGATCCCTCTTGGTGTTTGATAGATCCAGGTTTAATATGGATCTATGCCGGTATAAAACAATTATGAATTAATTGTGATAACTCGCACCTAATGTCAAAATGCATAACTTATTACTCATGTCGATGTATTACACATTTTTTTCAAACAAATGATCAACTATATACTTTTTTATATACTATGCATTATGTGTATCTCTCTTGTGTGTAGCTTGCATGCAATTAAAGAGCCATCCTCCTATAGAATATATGCTACTACTACATTACCTTATGATGGTTATACTGTAATCACCTATTGTGTGGGAAATTAACTATCGAGCTATTGTGAAGTTATGAATATATGTTTGAAGATTTCTGTGAACATAGTTCGACATATCACCAATGACTAACACAAAACTAAAGAAAGAAAACCAAGCAACAAAAGAATATACAAACTCATTAAAAATGACATTAGTAGGATAAATACAATCATAGAATCTCTAGAAACAAATGTTAGAATTCTGATGAAAATTGTACAAGGGCATGCACCAACAACTCCTCATCTACAATCCTTTGGGGGACACATTCTGCCTCCATTAGTGGCTCCATAGGAAATTATAAGAAATTTACAAATAAAATTAAAATTGAAGTCCCTAGTTTCAATGGAAAAAAATTCATGAAGACATGATTTGGGTACATAAAATGTGGCAATACTTCCAAATGTACCCGGATTCATGAGGAGGACGAAAATATTAGAGTAACATTGGTCGACTTAGACAAGTTTACCTATGATTGGTTCCTATGGTAGAAGTCCAAGATCATGGAACATATAGACAATGAGGATATATTTACAAAACTCATATGTCTCCGACAAATAAGAAGAGTCACAGAATGCACTCAATAGTTTTAAGTACTTGCAACTCATGGCCCAAGGTTATTAAAAAGCCAACTATTACAAATCTATATATCAAACTTGTGACAAAATATAAGAGACAGATTTGAATTAATGACGAATAAATATGTACATCAAACATGATGAAAGGCTAGAATGATTGAAACTAAAATGAATGAAAATGACAAGTTTCATTCTCTCAAAATGATAAAATACCACATTCCCAATTTGGTGTAACAAAACAATTGAAAAAAGTAGTCTATAGGATAAAAGAAGTGTTGTAAGCTTGGAGAAAATTGGACCTCATATCATAAATGTTAAGACAAAACGCTATATTATTGCAAGGTTTAGGATGATAAATAAGTAAAGGTTAGTGTCACAAAATCAAAATATAGATGAAGAAACAAAAGCAAGAAGTGAAGAAACCAACATGAAAATGTCTCTTACAAGCATAAGAACAATATTTCAAAGTAGAACATTGAACTCGCAAGGATGTTAAAAAATTAAACCTAAGATATCGTAGTATCCTTGATAGGAAAATTGCACTTGGGAACCTTTTAATTACAAGGGAAGGTAAAAAATAGTAACGTTACCATATTGGTACACTCTAGAAGTACACATAACTTCGTCGACATCAACGTCAGACAAAAATGTCTCTTCGAATATCCCCCCAAAGATCTCTTAGTCATTGTAGCAAATGGACAAAGATATTTTAAAATAAGGAGATGCCATAAGGTTCTTTTACAAATATATAATTTTGAATTAGAAATGAGACTCTATGTTCTTCCCCTCATTGGAATTAATTATTTTTAAGTGTTGAGTAGTTGGTGAAGTTAGACACATACTAGTAATTTCCAAGAGGAATTCATGAAGTTTATATGGGAAAAATACACACACCTTGAATGGAAGTGATATCCCATTGATGGAACAATCAAATTACAAAAAACCACCAATTGCAACAAACCAAGTTTGGAGAACCACACATTTATAAAATGAGAACCACTAAGTCAGACATATTGAAAGATCACATTGCCACCACTGAATGGATCAAGTGATAACGTATAGAAGGTAAAACATATAAGTACTAATTCAATAGTGAAAGAAGGGGATAATCACCATCATTCTTATTGTCACCCAAATCATGTAATTCACATAACCATTTGATACCAAGCAAAATACTCATCCAAAATAAAATAAGAGATTATTCACTTGAAATGTGCTCATATTGCAATAGAAATTGAAACACACATAAGAGAAATGCAAGGTAATGGGATTTAAGAAATAGGTTTTAGGGAGGGTATGGATAAGGAGAAATGCATGAACGTCAAATGATGTGATTCAATTCTTGAATATACCAAGTGTGATGTTTCTAATTATTGAGTTTTGTAGGATATTTCAATGGGCTATTGCGGTATTTGAACAACAAAAATTTCTTCACATTTCTTTTTCCACTTGATATTTGGTTTGAGCGGAACTAGAAAGTGACTCTACTTCCAACCATTTCCATTTATTCTTTCTATTTATCCCTTCTTGCAGTTGATATCTCAAGGTGCAAGTGCATATCAATATGGATCCATTAAATTCTCTTTCAATAAGAATACTAGCTATAGATAGATGAATGCCCCATGCATACTACTAGTGTTTTCTACCTATTATATTATCTACTAGCACTATACCCGAATTAGTTGGAAAAGTATGCATGGGATAGGGATGGAGATGATGGAATGAATTGTTCTTCTCTAGTGCATTCCTCATGGTCAAGGATAAATTTTGAATTTTTCCAGTAGGAGGAAAAGAAAAATAATAGATACATTTTGCAATTACCAAGATTGAGATAATTATATTGAAACTAATTAATTGCAATTAATTGTTTACACATGTTCTTTGGCAATTGTGTTTCATTACTTATCGATGTTCTTTTGTTAAAACTATCAAGTTAATTCTATTTGTTTGTTAAATATGGTCTCACCTTCGAAGCAACTCTCCTCATGACCCTCCTCATTGGTCTCTATGATTATTCTATTCAAAAGAAATTTGGGTACTATTTTTTAGTTAATTTTGTGTTTTCTTGGAGGTTGTGTTTAAAATTTGCAGTATCCTTTACATGGGGATTATAACAAGATTATGTCAATTTTTGGGCTCTAATTGTGAAAGGGTTTTTTTAGCATGCATGTTTTTTTTCTTCCAGTTGTTTGAAAGAGATATTTATAGGTGGATTTCAAATATTTTCTATCACAACCCTAAGGTTGAGGAAATTCAAAGGACATGAAGAGGGAATCTAGGGTTTGGTTCATTTTCCAAAGGTACAACTAAGCAACTATGACTTACGTTTGGTTTTGTCTTCCTTCATCCTTGACTCTTATCTACAAACATAGTTAAATACCGTGCTAGTAATAAGAAAGATGGGTTATAAGAACTTGATCAAAGCCAAATGTGATTCAAGGTCGACATATAGTGTTATAGCATCATTTGAAACTACTAAGTCAATAATGCTCATATGGCCTTCATAACAATCAACTATAGTCATTGCTTTCTCAAAATGTGTTTAATCATGTTTTTTTGCCACATAGATGATCTTTCTTTAAGGAAAGGAGCTGTAACACCCCTCCAATTTGACCCTATTATTTTTATTTTGTAAATGTATTTTGTAAATTTTGTATATGGCCCTGGTGAGGATCTCAAGGCCAAGGCCCCACTAGTGGACCTCGAGCCAGTGTTATGTTTATAAGTCTTAGATTAAGCATAGAAGACTAAAGAATGGAAATACGTCGAAACGATAAGTAACCAAATGCACGTATGAGAAAAGATAATGTGTTGGTTGAGCATATCATATTGAATTATGAAGGGTAGGGATATAAGTTCGTCCTAATAGGATTATTATGCACCTTAAATATCTAGCTAAGATACTATGGCCTAAGTTATTCTAATCCTATTATGATTAAGCCATAAAAATAGATTTTATATATATAATTATTTGTATATATATAATGGTGGATATTATATATATATTTATAAATAGTTGAGATAACTATTTATATATTAATTATATCTATATACGTGTGTGTCTTATATATATATAGAGGACAGATTTATAAATGATTGTGATACCTATTAATGGATAGTTATATACATATTTTAGTATAATTAACTATAAGATATACATTGAAATACATGAACGTATGGTTGTTTAAATATCCTTATATGAATATATAAATATATGGTTGATTAAAGTATTTAAAATAATTGATAATAAATAATTATTTTGTATGTATATATAGTTATATATATAAATATATAAAATGTGTTTTATATACTTGATGATGTATATTGGACAAAGAAAATGGTTTAGGGTTTGCATACTGTTGGTTTGGTTAAACATATTTATCGCCTAAACCCTTCAGGATGCTTAACTAAATCGCTGGAGCATTTTCTTTTGCCACTGGATTTCTTTCTTTTATGAATTATTTTCGTGTAGACGTTGCTTCGATAGTTATGCAACGAAGGGAAGGGTAGGCGTTAAGTTTGCATACTGTTGGTTTGGTTAAACATATTTATCGCCTTCCCCTGTCACGATCCTTGGAGGATCGGCGTTTTTAGTTATACATATTACCGGAGAGGTGTCGACCTCTGTCTTATTACATGAAGGTGTAAGTTCTGTGTAAAATCTAATTTATATGCTCTTACAATAGAGTAAGTTCTACCATCGATGCGATGGAATTTTGGTAGGTTAAATTGTTACAATGCCAAAGTTCCTACATTTCTACTAATATTGAAAAAGTGTATATTTATTGGGATTTAGGTTTTCTGAAAAATCTTGTAGATATTATATTAGAAAAATAAAATCCATATAGTTTGAATTCGAATATTTGTTGGGTTTTTAAAAGTTATAAAGCCAACGCTTAAACATTTATACTATATACAAGGTGTGTTTATAATATGATTTAGTTTAGAAAGGTATATATATATATATATATATATATTCTTAAGGTATAAATAAAGAGATACCCTTTAGTTATAATATTGAAAAGTGTAATATATATTCTTAAGTAGGTATTGAATGATGTCCTTAAGTTTTTATAAGGAAAAGTATATAAATTCTTAATGTAAACTTTGAAATAAGGAGGGATGTTCCTTAGTTCAAATATCAAATTTATATATGCCTTTTTTTAGTGGAAATCTTGATTGATATATATATATATATATGACCATGAAGAGGGGTAAAACCCTATTAGAACGAATGAAACTTTAAACGTAGTATTTAAATTTGTGTATAAGACCATTTAAGGGTTGTCTAGTAAATGTAGAATAGTAAAAGGTCATATGAATGATAGCAACAATTGTGTTGCGGAAATGTAATCCTTTTGCGAATCCTTAATACAAAACAACCTTTGTGGACGTAGCCCAAGAGGTGGGTGAACCACGCTAAAATGTTCTTCTGTATCTATTTTTTCTATCTCCTCGATGCGTTGTAATCGTTGGTCTACTCTTATGTGTTGTATCTGTTCATATTGTATCTCCTGATGTTGTCCCCTCTGCCTGAGTCCAGGAAATCATCCTTTTCCCCTCAAACCTTCTCGTTTGAGTCCAGAAAATATTTCTTTGTAACAAAAATTTATTATTTCTTGTGTGCCATATGCAACATAATAATAACAACAGGATATTAAAATATATTCACATCATCAGTCATAAGTCTTACCACTGAAAGTAAATCGTTACTTACTTTTGAGCGATTCAGCTCAACTTATCTGTATAAGTGCTTTTATAATCAATGTTCTTTCTTGATCATGCCATCAGTCGAACTTAAGACCACTTCCTGAAATGTTAGTATACAGAAAAATTTATTTTCTTCAATTGCTCAACATTTGAACACATTAGTCTCCATAGCTTTATACTTATGCTCATTCAATTAGCTTGTGCATCCTCTTCACTTCATCCCGATGTGAACTCTTCAATATCCTGTTGAAAATATGTTAGTATCATAGTTCAAATATTTAGTTTCATCTAGAGTCATTTCAAATTGGTACTTATCATCTAATGATCCTAATAAAATTTCAAATGCTAAAACATCCCATGTTCAATCAATCACAACAAGGTTAGGATTTTTCTTTTCCGGTAATCAAAATTCCTACTATTAAAAATACCTTTTAACCTAATGCACATCAATCTTTATTCGAAAATATAACAACCTTAGAATCATATGCATAATAAAATTATTTAAGCTTATGGGAAACACTTCTTATAATACATTTTAAGGTCTTTCCTAAAAATTCTAATATCGATAAGAAGTTTTGAAATGAAATACAATTGATGTTAAGTAATAACATTCTAACTTTTAACAAAATGACGACTTTTCATAAACAAGAATAATATTTAAACATATCAGTCACATTGCCACATGGATTCGTTCATAACTTGTGACCTCGTATGTCAATTTTATTACGTTTATCAATACTCAATGGTAACAATTACTTAGGCGACTCTATACCATTGGTTTTACTGAAAGAAAAACAACATATCTTTCTGTAATAAGCATACTATCAAAAACCTAAGTAAAAGATGTATATGTTATTACTGCTACTTGGGGACCAACTTTTTCATTTCAACTAATGCACGAAGTAATTTATATTTTCTACCAATCAAATATTTTACCCGATCATCTTCCCTCATATCTATGAAGGAAATATTTTCTAAGATAGCATTAAATGAATCTGTCGTAACAACCATGTATTTGAATTTTGAAGGTATTCAAGTGACTTCGCTTAATCAAACAAACTTACTTCTTCGGAGTATACAAATAAAACTATACTTTTAACCTAGTGATGTTCATAGGTAATACGCTTAGTAATCTTTGATAGAGTATCAACAAAATGCAGAATTAAATGATACTTCTATGCCATTTTGATTTTATTTATAAACATTTCGACATGTTCACAACACTTTTTGTAAACCTTTGTACAAATACGGAAATTATTTCAACAAGTTTTTTTTTTATTCCTTCGTAATACCATACAATAATGCGAGTATCTATATAACAAGGGAAAACTCATGACTAGGGAAAACGTACCTTCCTCACAACTTTATGAGGAAACCAAAAATAAAAGTACTTATCTTTATTCTTACAGAGAAACTTGAAGTTGCGCTTGGAATAACATTACCTCTCGTCCATTCCAATCCATGCATCCAAAATGAACAAAACAAATTTGATGAGTTAACTTTCATACTTATTTATTTCATGTTGAGCCCATCAGGCCCGAGTGTTTAAACCTAGTGTTCTGATACCATTTGTCACATACCCAAAATTTCAAGAAAATTTAAAATTTTTCTAGGCAACTAATTATCATTAAATACTATGCGGAAGATAAAATGTATGTACAATATCTATATTTACTTGTTTTCATGAAAGCATTAATACAACATCTCATAACTTTTAACATTAATTATTAAATTGTAATCATTAATGAAACTTTACTTGTCGATGCAAGGGTCTCCCATATTTTCACAAGCCACCCTAACTATAAATAAACAACTCTCTATTCTTTTGATAAACAATACGTGATACTTTATTGGACTTCAAGGATTTTCTAAGGGTGAGATATGATATAAACTACCTTCTCTTAAGATAAACCTAGGTGGCACACATTCCTTTCAAAAAGTATTCTAGGACTAAAAATTTACAAGGAATATCATCATATCACCTTTATGAATTTATAATTCTTATCAAACATTTTATTCTAACATCATAACTTAATAATGTTCTATCACTTGCTCCACCTTAACCATTTCCTCTATTATCTTAAAGAGTAACAATACAATGAGATACATCAACTCATCATGTCGACCAACTAACCATTATGTATACATAAACATCAAAATCAATAACTATTTTCTCATCCAAATAAAGTATGCATAACAAACCATTGTAATTTCTAGGATAATTGAACAGATACAACACATAAGAGTAGACCAACGATTACAACGCATCGAGGAGATAGAAAAAATAGATACAGAAGAACATTTTAGCGTGGTTCACCCACCTTAAAATGTATTATAAGAAGTGTTTCCCATAAGCTTAAATAATTTTATTATGCATATGATTCTAAGGTTGTTATATTTTCGAATAAAGATTGATGTGCATTAGGTTAAAAGGTATTTTTAATAGTAGGAATTTTGATTACCGGAAAAGAAAAATCCTAACCTTGTTGTGATTGATTGAACATGGGATGTTTTAGCATTTGAAATTTTATTAGGATCATTAGATGATAAGTACCAATTTGAAATGAATCTAGATGAAACTAAATATTTGAACTATGATACTAACATATTTTCAACAGGATATTGAAGAGTTCACATCGGGATGAAGTGAAGAGGATGCACAAGCTAATTGAATGAGCATAAGTATAAAGCTATGGAGACTAATGTGTTCAAATGTTGAGCAATTGAAGAAAATAAATTTTTCTGTATACTAACATTTCAGGAAGTGGTCTTAAGTTCGACTGATGGCATGATCAAGAAAGAACATTGATTATAAAAGCACTTATACAGATAAGTTGAGCTGAATCGCTCAAAAGTAAGTAACGATTTACTTTCAGTGGTAAGACTTATGACTGATGATGTGAATATATTTTAATATCCTGTTGTTATTATTATGTTGCATATGGCACACAAGAAATAATAAATTTTTGTTACAAAGAAATATTTTCTGGACTCAAACGAGAAGGTTTGAGGGGAAAAGGATGATTTCCTGGACTCAGGCAGAGGGGACAACATCAGGAGATGCAATATGATGAAATGATAAGTAACCAAACGCACGTATGAGAAAAGATAATGTGTTGGTTGACCATATCATATTGAATTATGAAGGGTAGGGATATAAGTTCGTCCTAGTAGGATTATTATGCACCTTAAATATCTAGCCAAGATACTATGGCCTAAGTTATTCTAATCCTATTATGATTAAGCCATAAAGATAGATTATATATATATAATTATATCTATATATATAATGGTGGATATCATATATATATTTATATATTTATAAATAGTTGAGATAACTATTTAGATATTAATTATATCTATATACGTGTGTGTCTTATATATAGAGAGAGGACAAATTTATAAATGATTGTGATAGCTATTAATGGATAGTTATATACATATTTTAGTATAATTAACTATAAGATATGCATTGAAATACATGAATGTATGGTTGTTTAAATATCCTTATATGAATATATAAATATATGGTTGATTAAAGTATTTAAAATAATTGATAATAAATAATTATTTTGTATGTATATATAGTTATATATATAAATATATAAAATGTGTTTTATATACTTGATGATGTATATTGGACACATGTATAAGTCTTTACCAAATAAGATATTATTTTTAACAAATCATTTTATTTGAAAAGTGATATAAACATACTTGGGTATGTTTCTAAGGTCATCATGCCGTAAAGGGGGACAAGTAGACTCATGCTATAACTCACCTTTAACAAACAAAAAAAGAAAGATATATCTATATCTATATATATATATTTATTTAACTAAGCCCATTTTTGGGAGGAAGGCATTTTACTGCTAGTCGGCCTCTTTGAGGGAGTGCCAAAATGTGTAGAAGAGCCGCCACTTGTTCATTCGAAAGGGTGATGAGTTGGTTAGTTTCCTTTTCTGTCATTTCGTTTCCCTACCTTTTTGGAGCTTCGACCGCCAAATGGCAAGGAAGATCGTTCCCTGCTTTGGACGGACTCTCCAGGATAGCTTCAACCTCAACCTTTTTAAAGAAGGAAAAAGGAAAGGGGGAAACTACTCGGGGGTTTTCGGAGCCTTGTAATTCTGGAGGTCCCCATTTTCTTCTTTATCACTGCGATCTTAGGATCCTTAACTGAATCACTGGAGCATTTTCTTTTGCCACTAGATTTATTTTCGTGTAGACGCTGCTTCGATAGTTATGCAACCGTGATACCGTTGCTCTATTGGCATATCTAATTTAAAGGTATGGATTTCTCAGTACTATTGATTAGAATGCGTTAAAGTTATGTTGAAGGAAGTACCTATATTTGCAAGGTTAGTAGTATTTCATAATAGTAATTATGTTCAGATAGAGTCTCCATTTTTATCTCTGCATATGCACCTTGCTGTCCAGAAATCGCAGAATATCTGTTGCTAGTAGGATCTAAGCCTATGCCAGTGTCGAGCAGAAAAAGGTCTGATCTCTGTGGAAGATTTCCTTATAGGTTTTCTGCACCAGTCCTAGTGACCCGTGTGGTATAATCCGTAACGTGTGTTCAAAATCTATCCTTTAAATGCAAGATAAATACAAAACGAAATATGTTGTTTTAACCTGAAAACCATGTGTTCAGAAGCGAAGATATTGTTCTTTATTAATTTAGGAAACAAGTTATATATATGTGCGTGCGGAAAGAAGTAAATTGCCAATGTTTTCTTTATCTCAGTTATCATATAATACTCATGCGTGTATACCATCTTAGTTACCAGTTTCAATAGAGACTTTTGATCCCCGATTTTTCTTCTTAGTTGCTACCATCAAAAGCATTGATCCCTGTTGTAGACAAGGGTTAATAAGTACGCCATTTGTTAAGCGATATGTGGTATTGGTAGAGAGTCTTGAATGGCGACCCCTGTGTGTGACAAGTAGCAAATATTGGGTGTTTAAAACCCTACCTCACTAGCACCGTTCTTATGCGACTAGGTTAGCAAACTACCAATGCATTTGGAAGGTTGAAAACAAATCTTTATTCCAGTTATTTTCCCTGCTAGATCATTATTAATTGATACTGTGCATTTTAATAATTATGGGACTGCTAGATGTGGTGAACGCATCGTATAGCTGGAGGTTGTTATCGGTTATTTTTTTATTTATAATCACTGCTTGAGAATGCAGTGACGATTCTATTTCTTTTAAGTTGTGTATAATATTATCAAAACAAGAGATAAAAATTTCCATAGTAAGGTCACGAAAGTCTGAATTTTAAGACTATGAATATATTATTAAGAAAACCATCATTTATATAGGTATTTATAAAAAGATATTGGTAATTAAATATCTCTGTTAATTTTTGTGTTGCTCCCTAGGATAGCGTAGGAAATCATGGAACCTGGCTATAATTTTTGCTCAGTCTTTAATGTTTAAAATTGTTACCTGCGGTTGAGGGATTCATTCTTATACAGTCAAAGTCCGAATAATAAGTATTTAATTGACTGCATATTTTTATGCTGGATGATTTCATCATCTCGGTTGGTTAAAGTTTTCTGAATCCTGTTAAATTTGACCATCTATGTGGATAAAAATCATATGTGATTATCTGACTGCTTGTCGTATTATCCATTTTAACCTTGTGTACGACGAAGGGAAGGGTAAGCGTTAAGTTTGCATACTGTTGGTTCGGTTAAACATCTTTATCGCCTTCCCTTGTCACGATCCTTGGAGGATCGGCGTTTTTAGTTATACATATTACCGGAGAGGTGTCGGCCTCTATCTTATTACATGAAGGTGTAAGTTCTGTGTAAAATCTAATTTATATGCTCTTACAATAGAGTAAGTTCTACCATCGATGCGATGGAATTTCGGTAGGTTAATTTGTTACAATGCCAAAGTTCCTACATTTCTACTAATATTGAAAAAGTGTATATTTATTGGGATTTATGTTTTCTGAAAAATCTTGTAGATATTATATTAGAAAAATAAAATCCATATAGTTTGAAAAATCTTGTAGATATTATATTAGAAAAATAAAATCCATATAGTTTGAATTTGAATATTTGTTGGGTTCTTAAAAGTCATAAAGCCAACGCTTAAACATTTATACTATATACAAGGTGTGTTTATAATATGATTTAGTTTAGAAAGGTATATATATATATATATATTCTTAAGGTATAAATGAAAGAGATACCCTTTAGTTATAATATTGAAAAGTGTAATATATATTCTTAAGTATGTATTGAATAATGTTCTTAAGTTTTTATAAGGAAAAGTATATAAATTCTTAATGTAAACTTTGAAATAAGGAGGGATGTCCCTTAGTTCAAATATCAAATTTATATATGCTTTCTTTTAGTGCAAACCTAGATTGATATATATATATATATATGACCATGAAGAGGGGTAAAACCCTATTAGAATGAAGGAAACTTCAAACATAGTATTTAAATTTGTGTATAAGACCATTTAAGGGTTGTCTCGTAAATGTAGAATAGTAAAAGGTCATATGAATGCTATAAACAATTGTGTTGCGAAAATGTAATCCCTTTGCGAATCCTTAATACAAAACAACCTTTGTGGACGTAGCCCAAGAGGTGGGTGAACCACGTTAAAATTTTCTTCTGTATGTGTCTTTTATATCTCCTCGATGCGTTGTAATCGTTGGTCTGCTCTTATGTGTCGTATCTGTTCAATTATCCTAGAAATTACAATGGTTTGTTATGCATACTTTATTTGCATGATAAAATAGTTAGTGATTTTGATGTTTATGTATACATAATGGGTAGTTGGTCGACATTATGAGTTAATGTATCTCATTGTATTGTTACTCTTTAATATAATAGAGGAACTGGTTAAGGTGGAGCAAGTGATAGAACATTTTTTTTTTACGAAAATGGTTGAGAGGTTTTGTATTAATAAAAGGGTGGTCGGAGCCAAGTTACAAAGAGTAAGGTCTTGCAACTTCTCGTTAGTGAAGAGCCGACAAACCTTAATTATCATCTTAAACTAAACTCTGTTCTATTGACAGGATGGACTTTAGAGACCTGAAAACTTTAGAGACAAAACTTTATGACACTACCTGCATTACCTTCATTACAGACTCCTACTTTGCCTTCATTAAAAACTCAAAGTGACAATACCTTCATTACCTTCATTACAGACTCAAAAAGACTCCAATGGTAAAAAAGAGTGGGGCTTCGGAAATTACATCTAACAGTACTAAGAAGACATATCTGCCCATACAAGAGATTACATTTAGCATAAACAAAAACACGCAGGGATTTACTAACTCCATGATTCCAAACTAGGCACGAAAAAATAGAATTCAACTAGTGCGAGGCTCGGCTTCCATGTTCAAGAGAATTTTCTTCAAATCCACCAGCTCCTCACTCAAATTATCTACTTTTGCCTCAATGCGTTATGCTATGACTCGAACCACCCGTATCTGGCATGTACATCCTTCGTCAATTTTAGACGAGAGAGAGTCTACCTTTGTGCTAAGGTTGCCAATGCGGTTGCGCATCTCCAGACGTCCAATTTGCTCAGTTGAATTCATTTGTCGCAGGAATTGCTTTATATCGTAGTTCTCGTTCTAGGACCAGTATTTGTGCATCCAGGATGGACAAATGGTCATCCACCACCGTAAATGAAGACTTTATATCCAGCTGCTCTTCCATACCACCACGGACACGGACCTTGGATTTGTGTTGCTCACAGGCCACACATTCGTGTGCTCCAGGCCAAGGGATTTGTGTTGCTCACAGGCCACACATTCGTGTGCTCCAGGCCAAGGGATTTGTGTTGCTCACAGGCCACACATTCATGTGCTCCAGGCCAAGAGGGTTGCCTCTTTCGAAAGTCAGGCAAGGAGTTACTACCCTGGCGGGGTATTGTCTGCTTACCACGGAAGGAAAACCCAGAATCTGACATATCTAATGTCTCGGATCGAACACTATGTTGCTCTGTCACTATAGATACCAAACAACTTGCTAAAAAATGCATAGGTTGAGAAAAATGTAATGCCTTCATCCTCTACGTGTAGGAATAAATAGTGAATTTATGCCATTTCCCGTTGTACAGGAGGGCAGTCCTTTGACCAGATGAGGAGAGGTTTCGCATGCGTTCTAGTTGGGAGCCATGTCAAGGTTGCGTGTGATCAACACTCCATTCGAGGTTCAATGGAGGGTTTTCGACTTTGGTTAAAATGTCCAGGAGTTGCAAGGGAATAATACTCTCTAGGACCCCCATGAGGAAATAAGGTTTTCCAATGAATAAATCAAGGATCATATGAGATTCAAAACTGGACCCAAACATTGCTTTCCATAACCTGGTTTCTAACCAAGACTCCTCAATCTAGCTTAACGTCGATATTGGCCATTTCATCAACCTCCTAATTGTTACTTCTCAAAATATGAAGAAATCTGATGTTGGTGAATTCTCCTGCCAAGCACTTTAGAAGGTTGTGTTGTTTTGAAACATGACTCTTTCTATTTTTACTCAGGTTCCAGGCATCTTTGATTTCCATCATGGAGTCTCCACAAACAATGAGTTCATTGATGCCTTCCTCCCTAGCGATCTCCAGGCCTTTGATGAGCGCAAGCCACTCGGCGTTATTGTTTGTTAAGCTACCTATTCCCCATGCGTAATCTTTCATTTTTTTTCCATCGAAGTCAAAGAGAACTCCTCCTGCACATGCCAACCCAGGGTTTCCCTTCAAGGCACTGTCAAAGAAAAGTGTGTTACACTTCAAGTTTTTCTTCCAGTACTGCATCTCCTCTGCATTTTTTCTTAGCTGCCAGTTTTGAGTTTGAGAGGATTTGTTTGGGTAAGTCCCACAGATGCTAGGATTTGGGAAAAGTAGGTCCGCTGCCCAAATTTTTTCCTCCCCGTTCAATGATTCCTTGTGGATATTATTCAGAACTTGGGGTAATAAAGCTTCTGTCCACAAGGGATTAGTCGAGGTAAGAACACGGGAAGGAGTAGTGCTTTTCCCTTCAAAAATATCAGTATTCCGAGTGATCCACAACTTCCAGCAAATGAATTTGGGGAGGGCTTCCCATGCTTTCTTGAAATCAGGTTTTTTGTGCAAAGTGCCCATGTAAAAATCCTTCCAGTAGGCAAAGAGATCGTTCCACCTGGTTGGAAGAGTCACCATGATCTTTAAATCTAGAAATTCCCTATGCCAAGCTTCCTGAGCGTAGTGGCATTCCAAAAATAGATGCTCGATTGTTTCATCCTAGGCTTTGCAGAGGATGCATTGATTTGCTCCCTCGATCCCTCTTTTTTTAAGATTTTCTGAGGGAAGGATTTATTTATGGGCGAGGAGCCAAGTAAAAGCATTGATTTTTGGGAGGTTGTTATTGCACCATACGTTTGCCCATTTTTTTATCTTTAATACCACTATTATACATTTCACGGTATCCGACTTTGACTGTATAATTTTTGGATTTACTCCAACCTCTTTTATCATTCAGATGCTTATGAACAGGGGTAGCGCCATGAAGGAGGTCGAGGAAAGTATCGAAGTCAATTTGCAGCTGTTTCGGTACCTTAAGTCTGATCCAATCCCTCCATCTTCCTGATTCCAACCAAACCGACAAGTCATACAAAGTGGAGATGTTTTCACTATCCATCCAGTCTTTAAGCTCTGCAAAGTTTTGAAGGAGATCTACAGGTGATCACTGGGTCGGCCCAAGCTTATTAGCCCAAATTTTGATTTTTTTACCATTCCCCAGTATCCAATATAACTTATTTTGAAGGATATATGCCACCTTTTTACAAAGGTTCCAGATGGGAGAGATGGATTTAGACTGATCTATCGACTCTATACCTCTCTATCTTTTCTCAGTCATATATTTTTTACATAGAATTTCTTTCCACCACGCTATTTTTCCAGTGCTAATTCTCCACAGAATTTTGGCTCCTAGGGCCAGGGTCATTAATGCGGGATATATTATTTCAGCACCGCCCATACATTTTGGTTTGCATACATCATCCTAGTTCATCAAATGAAAATTTTTGGTGCCATTAGCTTTTCCTCCTTGCCAGAGAAAGCTACGAATCTACTTTGTGATTCTCTGAACGACGCTCTTAGGGGCTAAAGAGATGGCGCAGGAGTAAATAGGAAGGGTTGAGAGGATAGTCTTGATCAGGACAAGCTTGCTAGCCAGATTTAACCATCTGAAACCCCAGGCTAAGATTTTGTTTTTAATTTTATCCACCAGGTCCTGCCAATCAGTGACCTTTTTATTCCCTTTGAAGATTGATATTCCAAGACACTTAAAGGAATTCCAAACTGGACAACAATCAAACCCAAGAATTCTTGCTATTCTTGCAATGGTTTCCTTTGAATAATTCGACCCATAAATCTTAGATTTTCTGTAGTTGATTTTCCCATCCAAAGCTTTTAAGAAGGAGGTTAGGGATCTATTGAACCTTTCATCAATGATGGTAGAGGCACCCCCCAGGAGTATAGTGTCATCCACAAATTGAGCATGGGTGACTTATCCGACACCTCTCGCAATCTTCAACCCTTTCAGTTCCCCCTGCCTTTGTAGAAAAAGAAGCTTCCCGCTCAATGATTCAATTACCATCAGATATAGAAAAGGAGACATAGGGAAACCCTGTCTTAGGCCTCTTGTTGCTTGGAAAAAGGAGGTTGGTCTACCATTCACCAAGGGGGCGATCCACGGTTTGCTTATGCAAGCTTTGACCCAGCGGATGAATCTGTCAGAAAAGCCGAACCTTTTCATGATTTCAAATAGGAAAAAATGGTTCACTCTGTCAAAAGCACTTTCCATGTCCATCTTGATTTCCATTCCCTGTTGTTTTCTATCCATGCTGGAGTGGATAGATTCTTGGACAACAATAATATTGTCGAGGATTTGCTGTCCGGAAATAAACCCACCTTGTGAATCAGAGATTAATTTGCCCATGATTTTTTTCATACGGGTTGAAATGATCTTCGAAAGAATTTTGCATGAAGTGTTACAAATGGATATAGGCCTAAATCTGGCGATAGAAGTGGTATTGTTATCTTTAGGGATAAGGGCGAGGAAAGATGAGTTGGTGGCTCCCCCAATCTTATCTTTTATTTTGGTCCAATTGAGCATTTTTTTAAAATCATCCTTGATTATGTCCCAAGCCGCTCTATAAAAGTTGATTGTGAATCCATTTGGCCCTATTGCTTTGTCCAGGTGTAGGGACCATATTGCCTCTCTTATTTCACTCTCAATTATTGGTTTGTCTATAGCTTTGTTATCACTGTCAGTTAAAAGAGAGGGGATGCCGGAGAGAAGATCTTACTATGCTTCAGCATTAGCTTCATTGGTATCGGAGTAGAGCTTCTTGAAATGCTCTAGAGCATGGGCTTTTAACTCTTCTTGTCCTGTAACGCTAACTCCGGTGATGTCTTTGAGCTCGATGATCAAATTGTAGCTCTGCCGAGCTTTGGTTTGCTTGTGAAAATAAGCAGTGTTTCTATCTCCACCTTTTAACCAAGTCTGCCTTGATTTAATTCTCCAAATCTCTTCTTCTTTTCTAGCTGCACTGAGAATTTCGAGGTTGAGCTCCTTCTCGCGGATTAGGATGTGTGGAGTGATTTCATTCACCTCCATTCTGTGCTAAAGCAAATAAAGGTTGGCTTGAAGCTTTACCTTAGTCTGACAGGGATTTTTATAATTGTATTTTTCCTAGGATTTTAACGCCGTCCGAACAGCCCTCAGCTTACATTCCCATATGTAACTTGGTGACCACTGAAATGTGGCGTTCCAGATATTTTGAATAATACTTAAAAGGTTGCCAGTTTTCATCCATAGGTGACTGAATCAGAAGGGAATAGGCCCAAGGGATTCAGGTGCAGAAATAGTTAGACAAATGGGCTTATGATCTGAGGTTGTTGATGGGTGGATGCATGTAGCCAAGAGAATTTTTTTTTGGAGATAGGTGGTACTTACCAGGAACCGATCGATTCTGGCGGCGATATGACCTAAACCTGATCTTCTATTGCTCCAAGTAAAGTTTCCATTTTTCATCTCCAAGTCCAGAAGATCCAAGTCCGAAATGAGATCCTCCAACTTTTCCCCATAAGGATCTCTGATCCTAGATCCACTGCGCTTCTCCTGCTGATTTCTAGTGACGTTAAAATCACTGGCAAGGATCATGTCCTTGCCATGCAGTTCATATTTAAGATTCGAAAGGTCTTCCCAAAACATTATTTTATCTCTATAATGCGTAGGGCCATAGATATTGCAAATAAACATAGAGTGATGTTTATGTTTTTCCTGAATTTCCAATAATAGCCAGTGGTGTATTTTTTTTACCTTTTTAATTTTTAAATTGGTAGAAATATATGTGGCAATACCCCTAGAGGCTTCTTTAGAGCTTTGGGATTCTCCGAGGCAATCCTTCCAAAAGAAACATGAGATCTCTACAGCCTCCACGTCCTGTAGTTTTGTCTCCTGGGGCAGAATTATGTATGGCTTATTTGTTTTGATCAAGTCCCTAATTGCTTCCACTTTTCTAATTCCACCCATACCTCTGCAATTCCAGGAGACTAGCTTCATCATTTCGTACTGATCTGTGACCCTGCTCGAGGTTTCCCTTCAAATTTTGCTCCTCCCTATGCTTTTTTAGTTTGGATCTGGTATGTTTCTTCAATACTTTTTTGTTTTCCTAGATCTAATTCCCTTTCCGTTTCCTGCTCTCGAAGAATTCTATGCGATCTTCTTCCTCTTGTGTTTGGAATTATAAGTTCATCTTGTGGATCCAGGGCCTCTTGCGATGACGAAGGATCTAGGGAGTAGATCTGCACTGTGGCTGAGTTTTTTTTTACCCTGTCCGCCCAAGTGCCCCCTGGAGTCGATTATTCTATTGTGACTTCCTCATTAGCATCTTTGTGTTGGGAGTTGTTTGTGGGGATTTTCTCAGCAACTGACTCTTGTTCTAATTCGATGATTATCTGTTCAGGAATTTCTCCATCTTCCATTTCTAATGATTGGAATTGATTGTTGGTGTTAACTTCATTTAGCTCTTGTTCATTACTTTTCTGACCTTGTTCTTTCCCATTGTTTGTTTCTATGAGTGGAGTCATAGCTACGGAACTAGAACGCATTGTTTTCCTTCCCTTCTTAGCTTGCTTCCAGCCTTCTTCTTGAGTCTAATCCTGAGGTTCATGTGCAACTTTGGGGCAGTTTTTGACGAAGTGGCCGTATTCATGGAACTTCTTACATTTAAAGGGCAATTGTTCGTAATCTACTGTCTGCATGTGTTCCCACCCATCCATTTGCAGATTTACAACCTTAGGGAGTCCTTTTTCCATATCTATTTCCACACAAATGCGGGCATAGGAGAAGAGCGGCCCTTTGGGTTTGGCTTTGTCGATATATGTACTTAAGGCATTCCTAATGTCCTGCAGAGTATCATCATTCCAACAGTGGAGAGGAAGATGTGGGAGGCAGACCCATACAAGAACCGCTGAGGGGACATCCTTGTCCGGGTCGAAAGAGAGACTCCAATGATTTAAATAAAGCCCCTGGGTTCCAATAAAATATGGTCCACTTCGAAAGATTAGATCTCTATCTATTTTATGCTCAAAGAGGAAGGTAAAGAATCCCTTACCACAGAAACAATGGTGTAAAGCCCCGGAGATTAGGGGCATCCAATTTTTATTGATCCAAGCGTCCATGGTTTTTGGTGAGGGCCAGATCCCAGTGAATTGCCCGATCAAACCTCGCTCACTGAGAGCTAGGGCTTTCAGACGTGAAGCTGCCGACTTGATCTGAATCTGAGGAGCAGATGTACGTTTGACGAAGGCATCACAAGAGGCCGGAATCGTCGGTGGTGTAGGGGTTGCAGCTACCAGAGCTCTAAAGGATTCATCTAGTCTTCGTTGTTTGTCCTCCTTACTCGAATCCAACGGAGGGTCCATGGGGACACAGGGAGAGTCGAAATCCAGAGAGGTCGACCGAGCGGCGTGCCCTAGCGGCGGCCAGAGCGTGAGGTTGCAGAGCTCACAAAAATTCTCCGTTTAATCTTTGTTGTAGCAAGTGATAGAACATTATTAAGTTATGATGTTAGAATAAAACGTTTGATAAGAATTAGAAATTCATAAAGGTGATATGATGCTATTCCTTGTAAATTTTGTCCTAGAATACTTTTTCAAAGGAATGTGTGCCACCTAATTTTATCTTAAGAGAAGGTAGTTTATATCATATCTCACCCTTAGAAAATCCTTGAAGTCCAATAAAGTATCACGTATTTTTTATCAAAAGAATAAAGAGTTGTTTATTGATAGTTAGGGTGGCTTGTGAAAATATGGGAGACCCTTGCATCGACATGTAAAGTTTCATTAATGATTACAATTTAATAATTAATGTGAAAAGTTATGAGATGTTGTATTAATGCTTTCATGAAAACAAGTAAATATAGATATTGTACATACATTTTATCTTCCACGTAGTATTTAATGATAATTAGTTGCCTAGAAAAATTTTAAATTTTCTTGAAATTTCGGGTATGTGACAGGAGCACCTTAAATGCTTCTTGCTAGTGTGAAAGGAAATTCTCCTTTAGAAATTATGAAAAAAATAAAATGCATGAAAATTCACATAATCCTAGATTGGGTTCATGAGATCTATACGCCTGAAATCCTTGGAAACCCATTACCAACTATCTCAGCCACCTTATAAGATTGTAAATTGAGACCAAGAATTGGAGAGAGGAGATACATCATTTGTGTACCCTTATGCTGGAGCAATCACAAGGGTTAATCTCTAAGTTTTTATGAACTTTAAAGATGCATAAAAATCCTTTTTTATGCCATATAACTTATGTGTGGGATTTGAAATCTAAAACTCTCAAGCTTTTCTCATTCCCTTATGCATGTGGATTTGGAGTCTTGAAGATTTCTTATGTGACCTAGGATTAGAGGAACATAGATGACGGTGACAAGAAGTTCCAACACTAACATCATGTATTATATGTTGGGATGCATAATTTTAATATTACACATGTAATGATCTCTAGTATGATGTCATAATATGTCTTATCTAGCATTGGAAGGCATAAATAAATCTAATCTTATGTAAAAGAATTTATCTCACATGCATCATGGAGTATTACACTCACATTACCATTCATTATAAAGAAGTGGAAAATCATTTATCCCACAAGTATTTTGGGATGTTATTCTTCCATACCTCTTGGTATATAATAGAGGTGAGGGAGAGCCTTTGGGCATATCGTGATCTCATGCATTGTGATGTTACTGTAAAGCTGTGGAGCATATTTGGGGTGGAGCTCTCTTGTAATACTCGATATTTTTGAAGAATAAAGAAGACCAAGCCTTCTTGTGAATGTTTCCCCATTTGGGGTTTTACCACACATATTTGGTGTATTGTCTTCTTGTTCTCTTGTCTCTTATTTCTTACATGATTATTGTTGCTTGTATCGATAGAAGGCTAGACTAATAGATCTTTGCTATTGATTTACATGTTAGTGTAAATGTATTGTTGTATGTTATGGATATTCTCAATATTCTAACATGCTATTGGAGCTAGTTGTTGTACTCTGCCTTCTTCGGTAATTCTTTGAATTTTTTTACAAGCAATGATTCTTCATATTTTGAGTGTTGGTGGGTGAAAATGCGAAACTGGGAAAAAATGCCGTGACAACGGAGTGAAAAAAAAGAGGGCACGCAGATGAATAAGGGAAAAAAAGTCAACCTCAAACTCTCGGCCAAGAGTTTAAAAAACTCTAGGTCAAAAGTTTTGAGAGTTCAAACTCTAGGCCGAGAGTTTATAAAAACTCTAGGCCGAGAGTTTGAACCAATCGCCGCACTGTGTTTTCAAAAAAACTCTCGGACGAGAGTTTGAACTAAACTCTCAGCCGAGAGTTTGGAAGGTATTTTTCGGTCAAGAGTTTATGGTCAACAAAACCTACGAAATCATCTCGCATCTTTCTGGAACCTACAACTTCAGCAAGCCCAAACCCCTGTAAATTTTAAGTATTATTTTTCGGACTTGGTAGAAATGGATTCATCTCTGAATCTAGTTTCCAATGATATAATAATTGTTTCATTTCAATTTGAATTTCTATTTATTAATATTTTTTTTCTAAACCTTATCCCTTAAAAATTTTATTACTCTGAAAATCACCCGAAATGAAAATTCAGTATTATAACAAAGACAACACCAAAAAATTTGAAATTTCACAAAGATCATAGTTGGCTCGTCCTCTTCAAAAGGGTACTTTTAGTTTTTCCAATAAGAGTCACATTTGAAAGAAAATGTGAATACAAAAACATGTGTCGATAATGCACAATTTTCTGAACATATGTTGTTTCGATAAATAATAAAAAATAATTCCCAAGTCTGAAAAAACTCAAAATATAATCCATGATCAAGTGTAGAGTGTGTAGATTATGTGCCTACAATTGTTTTCCCTAAAATAAATAACCATCTATCAAAAAACCAATGTCAACAAAGGTCAATCATTATCCATACCTAAAATTTTCAAGTATATGCCGTTGGTTGACAACAAATTTGTCCCACGATATGTCCATTAAAAAAATTAAAAAAATACGAGTAGAAATCTAATTCAATTCTCTAAACCATTTGTGTTTACTTAAAGTTGAAATTCCTAAGGGAGATATGGGTTTGAAGAGGTTGAAGTTGAAAAACATAAAATTTAGCAATTTTGTTTGTGAAAAACAAGCCAAAATTGTTTCCCAACTTCATGTTTTCACCCTAGTTCCTCCATATTTTGTATATTTTTCATCCAATCTATTAAACCCAAGTGATATTTTCATGATATGGACATTTGTTGCAAGTTTGAGATTTTTTTTTTCAAACCCTAACCCTCATCATTAATTTTCAGAAAATTTTCAATTTTTTTCTTGATTTTTTTAGACATGAATTGAAATTTATTGTATACTAATATAGCATCAAGGATATTTCTATTGGTTTGAAAATATGGTGGTTTGTTTGTTTCTGTTTTAGGTTTTTGTAGGTTTCTATCTGTTGTCACCTGATTTTCTCTTCTCCATTCGTAAAAATGATTATACTATTTGACAAAGATCAGAACTGGGATGGAAGAAAAAGTATGAAGTCAACTGCCAAGATCAAGAAGCTCAGTTACCCTAGAAAAAATTTGAGCCATTCACAAAAGCTATAAATAAAGGAATATGTGGGAAATTACTTTGTGTTAACGATCCCAATTAAACCGTGCAAATATTCAGGAGCAATCTCAGCTGTTGGAGGCTTTGAGATGTATCAAGGACATAAAAGATTAAACTTGCCGTTGACAACCCAGATTAAATCAAGTGAATAATCAAATAATATCTTGGCCATTGGAGGACTTCAGAAGTACGGTGGGATCTGTGGAAGGACTTTTCCATCGACGGTTCAGATAATGGAGCACACCTATTCAAAGCAAATCAAATATAATTTAGCTGTTGATGTCAAATAGACTGTCATCACACTTAAGCCAGAGGTCAAAAGCATAGAAGTTAGCAAAACTTCTGCAAGCCTAGTGTTGGTGTCAACAAAGAAAAATCTAGTTAACAAGGTACTAGACACTGGTCCCCTCGTTGCTCCTACTTTTGATATTAAGAATGAATTGAACAAGTTGAAAATACCTATGACTTTATCTGAAGTTTTTAGGTTCCCATCTCATAAAAAAGAAATATCCTTCTACCTAGGCCTTAAAGATCCAAATCCTCCTGTACCACTCAAAGACCCTCCTCCTCCAGATAAAGCAAGTCCTTCTTCCTCTAATGTGAGATGGGGTTTAGTGATGAGCCAACTTTGTAGGTTGACCAGATTAATTTACAAGATAGAGCCCCAAGATAGTCCTAGGAATCTTACCTAATGAAATAGATAATGTTACTCCCCCCTTTTACATCACTCTAGAACTATAGAATTTCCACCTGCACAACTGTCTATATGATTCTAGCGCTTCCCATTCCTTGATGCCGCTTGCAGTCATAGAAAAAAATGGTCTTAGCATCACCATACTGTATAAAGATATTTTCTCCTTTCATTCTAAGAGATTTCAATGCATTGGAATGATCAAGGATCTCATAGTAGGAATGGTACAGATCCCTAAAAAATTTGTCATGATGGACATTGTCATAGCAGATGTTCCCCCTTCATATGGTATGCTACTATCTAGACATTGGGGAACCTTTGTGGGTGGAAATATCTAGTTTGAAATATCTTATGCCACCATTACTATTTTTGGAAGAGACAATCGGCGATTATATAGAGAACCAAAAATGAACTATGTTATCAACGATCCTAATCACCCAAACAATTTTTTTGGATATACCCGCGGCGAGCTATGAACCTTTTTCCTTATCCATCAAACTTTATCCCAAGAACAAATCAAACCCTTGATCATCACGAAAGAATCATTATTCGATATATCCAGGATATATAAACTAAATTCTGAATATAATCATGAATAAGATGAAGAAGAAAATGATACTTGGCCTCAGCTTCCACCAGATAAAGCATCATGGCATTCCTTCAGTCCTTCTTTCAAGAACATCGACAATATACCGGGACCGGTAATGTTAGTACTTAAGCTAGATATAGAAAAGGATAAGAGTAACATCAAGCTCAAGATATTTGAAGAATCAGGAGAAGTATCCAAGATAAAAGAGTACCAATCAATGCCTCTCGAGGAGGGACAAGATGAGTCAGAGGAATCAAAATCCTCGGTTTATAAAAAAATTGAACATACGGTTCTTCCTAAGAAGGTTGAATAACTAAAATAAATGGAGTTATACAGGTGCTGTGAGTAGCAAGGAGAATTCAAATATGTGCAGCCCAAACCATTATCAACTAAAGGCATCACAAAGCCACCATCCTACATTCCCGAGCTCCCAAATTCAGAAAAATCACCCTGGGGGTATTTTTTGGTGGCAGATACTAAAGAGTTCTTTTCTCCTTAGGCAAAAAATTATTTTCCTATCCTTGTATCATATTTTTTTTTCGTACACTACTTTTACTATTTGTACAGTCCTTTCTTTCCCTAATGACATCGCCATAATATATTCCCGATCCATGAAAACCATACAAGGTCCACAATCAAAATTTTGTTTATGTATTTTCTTTTCATCTCACTAAATATATGTTTCAATACCCCTATTTTGTGTTTTCTAAGTCAGAATCCATAGCCTTAATAGAAACCAAGGCACTAGTTTTCTATCCCAAAGATCCTTGAGCTAGATTCTCGACATCTCATAGGGAGGAGCCATCCCATAGAAGGAGTTGAATGTTGTCGCCTTATTTTCTCTTCTTCATCCACAACAATGATTATATTGTTTGACAAAGATCTTAAATAGGATGGCAAAGAAAGTAAAAAGTCAACCACCAATATCAAGAATCTCAGTTACCTTAGAAAATATATGATCCATCCATGAAAGCTGTAAATTGGGGAATAGGTGGGCAATTACTTTGCGTTGATGGTCTCAATTAAACCATTCAAACCTTCAGGAGCAATCTCAACCGTTGGAGGCTTTGAGATGTATCAAGGACCTAAAAGCTTAAAATTTCCATCGATGGCCCAGATTAAGTCACACGAATAATAAAATAAGATGTAGGCCATTGGAGGACTTCAGAAGTATAGTCGGATCTGTGAAAGGCCTTTTCCCCCGACGGTTCAGATAATGCAATGCATCCGTTCAAAGCAAATCTTCACCATTGGAGTTGTTGGAGAAAACATTAAAAGTCAAAGCATGATCCATTCCCGTCAATGGCTAGGATGAATCCCATGCTTCAATGAAATTAATACTCCATTGATGGTAGGATATAGTCCATGAAAAGAAGAGAAAAAGATTCGCGTCCTACAGTCTATATTAAATCATGCAGTTGTTAGGGTGTATCGTGTATGTCAGAGGTAACAACATGTGTGGTAATGGTAGGTGATTAAAATCTCATCGACATCCTAGATGCTATGATACTTTTCCACAAAGATCAATCCAGGATGATGGAGGAGCCAGAACAAGCAAAGAAACCAAGCAGAATTTCTCCAACCCACAACTCACGTTGAATAATCATATTGAAGATTCACCCTCATCTTAGATTATATAACCCACATTTAACAAGCATTTCGAGAAATCTTAATGATTGCTCGATAAAAGTGGCTCTTATGTTTTCCCTATTTTGTTCCCTCTCGGGATGCACATATGCCACCTCTATGTAATGGGGAGGTTTGATAGAGTTAGATATGTCAGTAGAGGCAAACTTGCAATGGGTCCAAGCATATTCACTTGTGCACTTATTTTAAGTTGTGTATCTTTCGATGCATGAAGAGTGGTCCTAGGAAGAACATCATCGAGTAGGGATAACGGTGGTTATCTCCCCTATTGCGTCGGAGATCCTGGTAAGAAGAGTTGTGTGGTTCAATATTTTGTTTTGGATTTTGTCCTACAACGCGCTGTAATAAAGGAAAAGGAAACCTCCCTTGAACTTTTCCTTGATTTAGCGCATCATGGAACGACCAATCCTCAGTGGTGATGCCAATAAAATAAAAGGGGATCCCAATGTTGTTTAGTACCAGGGGAAATTATGCGCTTTAGAGTTCCCAGATCAATAAAGGAACACAAATATTCAAGGCTAGCGGATTATTTAACATCATAGGATGAGTTTTCCTCAAAATTAGTTGAATCAGCCATGACCAAAGATGCAGTTTCCAGAAGCAAGACAGGTCGCTTGTATATTCCTGAAAGGTATTCTATTAAGGTACAGTAAGCTATAGGCATCATATAAAAACTCAGCGAAAAGAGGAAAAAAGGAGGTTCAATCATTTTTATCCCAAGTTCTGAAGGCTGAGAGTAGTCACCTGGATCTGTCACATTATCTAGTTCTTTCCTCTCTCTTTTTCTCATTCTTCACAGTCACAGACTGCTGTAAGTTTGCTGTTAATTTGATAGAAAATAGGACCAAGGCAGAGATGAATTAATCCCCTAATTTTTTCTATTGTACAAGAGAAATGGAAACTCCGTATTTCTAAGGGTTCCCAGGATCGAGGAAATCATGCCACTGGGGTTTTTGGATGTAAATTGTTTCTATTTATAATGAATGATAATATTTTTCTTTGGAAATACCCATGGATCGAGGAAAGCATGCCACTAGGGTTTTTGAATTGAAAATGTTTTCATTCATGAATGTATGAGTTTGTGGTTATTTAATAAACCATGGACCGATGAACGAATGCCACTGGTTATGATTTAGTTGTGCCTTGTATATTTTTTGAAGTCCTTTGAGGAAGTATGTCAAGTCTTCATCTTGTGGCCTAGAGTTACATGGATCTGAAATTTACTCACCTGTGTAATTTTGAAATAGCAGCTAAGATGCATAGCAATGGGAAGTTAAAACATACTTTGTCAATTGAGTGTATGCTATGCTGTTGCTTCTTCTTTTCTAAGAGTTGGTTATGATTAAGGTGGCTGTGAGTTGCACTTATTTTCAGTTTTGAAATCCCATGGGATATTTTTGCTTTCCTTTTTATACAACACTCATTTTATATTTTTTTTTCATGGCCGAAATTATGGCATGAAATATTAGATCACTTGAATTATGGAAAAATGCAAATGATGTTTGATATGGTACATGGCTTACCTTCAATTTCTTCCACTAAAGGTGTTTGTGAAGGTTGTGTTCTTGGTAAGAATCATAACAAAATGTTTGATAAAGGTAAAGTGTGGCATGCTAAAGAATAATTGCTACTAATTCATAGTGATGCTTGTGGTCCTCTTGAAACCCCCTGGTCTCATGCAATCTATTTTCTTACTTTTATTTATGACTTTAGTCTTGGGTTTATTTTTTGAAACATAAAAGTGAAACCTTTGGTATATTTAAAGAGTTTAAATCCATGGTTGAAAAATAATTTGGTAAATTATAGATCAATCATGCCTAGGAATTTGAGGTCACAATGAGAACATCGTTAATAAACAATTCACAAGTAAGAATGCTATGAAGAAAAGAAATGAAAAATAATTACCTAGAGTTGCTTTGCAAGAGCCACGAATGCATCTAGTTTAGCAGTTGACATTAAAATAATTCTGACTGCAATGTCATAGGTTCCACCGACCAAGGCATGATAAACTTATTTTTTGTTGTCCAATCAACTAATTCCATGGTATTGGATGAGTCAAGTAAAGTTATCGAACCATCTATGTAATCCCAAACTATTGTTAACCAAGGAAAAATGGAACCAATCAATCTTTAGAATGCTATAATTAATCCCATCTTGTTTTTGAGAGACGATCTAGATTCCTGGATTATCCATCACTGGATAAGAAGAACCTGAATATCTAGAACCAAAATTCCCTAGGTGTAAGAGTTTGAGAAGAGGTTTTTGATGAATTATCTTCATCCATCAATATATATGGTGTACATTGCTGAGATGCACGTCTAATTAAAGTTGTATTGGATGTACTAGTTCAAACAATGTCCTACTTACTATTTGGGACTTTACCACCAAATTCTTGCGGTGGAATTTACGTGATGGAGCTGTCCATTCATTGAATAAGATATTGTGATTAAAGACATGCATGAAAGCTCAAACTCGGAAATACTTACATGCAATGTAGCCACATATATCAATTAGCCTCAAGATGGAAGAAGATTGTAAAATACCTTGTAAATCCGGCTGCTCATCAAAATGCCATTGGCTCTATCCTCTTTCTATGTTGGGGTAGTATACGTGCTTCCTCTATTTTGGTACCTTCTCAATCCCTACCCTGGATTTCAAACAAATATGTTGAGAATGCATAGTTAAACCCATATAATATTATTGAGTTGGTTCATTTAAATATTCATTGAGTTAATTCGTTGAACCGACCACCTTATATTGAACATGCTTCACCTTACTTGTAGGAGTTAGATAAAAGGAGACTGAATACATGTGAGGAAGAATACCCATGAGAGATATAATATTGAAAGCAACCAAATAACAGGTCTCACTGGGCTCACTAGTTGTGGGTAATCGCCTATTTATGTGGGTAACCGCCTTAAAGTAATGGGTAAGAAGTTGTTGGGGTTTTGATAGACTCTCTTTTGTGACCGAAAGGAGCTATGTATAGACTCGCCATAAAATATGCAATGGGTGTAAAGGTTATATCAACTCATTATGTGCCCGCCTCATTTCACATAGAAGTAATTCGAACAAAGTAAGCCCACTCTTAGAGGAAGGTGTGTTATGCCCAATGGAGGGGGTTCTCCCATAAAAGGTTTGGAAGGTTTATAGGACATATCTAAAGGTTTTGCAGGTTTATTTGTCCATTATCAGCTAGAAAGGTTTGGTTTATTGGATCTCCTTAGTGACATGTGGAAACTCATCGGTTAATTTCCATGTAGAGTTGTTTTCAAAATTCAGGAGGATATGGTGTCAAGGCTTTATTTCATTTTCCTACAAAAATCAACCCAACCTTTCACTTCCACTAAGAAACTATCGAAATCCATAGTAGGGAAATGATCAGGGCAATAAGATATCACATGCTTTCAAGGATGCATGATCTACTAACTATGATGGAAAAGAAAAAAGAAAAGATTACCATACTTATAGCACAGACAACTGGACTACGGGAGAATAGAGATCAACTATGGTCTCCCACACACATCTATGTCTTGGATCATACCCATGCTCAACCAAATTAAAATGAAGGCTATCGAAAATAGTGAGAGTGACCTTTCAACTTCCTTGCTGGTGGTCATCAAGGGATACATACTGTTAGTGATTTGTAAGGTAAGAATAATCGTGCTAATCTTATCAAATGCTTCTAAATGTGGACTCTCATCTTGTCTAAAATCTCAATCTATAATAAATATTAGTACAAAGAGAAGTAATTGTCCAAACTGGTGCATGTGAAATCCTCCCAAGGATAAGAAGAATCATGATTACCTATTGGTATGGCCAATCCTTTCCTAGGATATGATTCAAGATTATCAACTGGCGGAGAGGAAGAGTCCTGCTTATCATTTTAGGACAGACTTGCTATCCATCCACCTAGAGATTTAGCCAAGGAATGCTTAGTTAGTTGTAGCTTATGGGCCAACCAACATACCATTTATGAATGAATGAAGACAACATTGCTAGTACATGCTTTCATGTTACCTTTTACTAATCACCTGTTATGGCATCAAATAAAAAACCATTTTTTTTGTACCTAAAAAAGGCATCGATTCAAAGAATGTAGGGAATGTAAAACCCCTACATTTATTTTCATAGTTCACATTTTTGAATCCACCCATCAGACAAATCAGGGTGCTCATAGGTCATGCAAACAAACCCTTTCTGAAAAAATTCGATAATGATGCAGGTTTTAATAAAGCCAAGATGATTCGAGGAAAAAAACTAGAGCGCAACAGATTCAATGCTCGAACAAAGGTTATATTCAAAATAACCACAAAAGAACCATGTTTGGAAATCTATGATCTGGTAGTTGAAACAAACCTAGCCGACCGTAGATGCTTGAATGCTCAAATTGCAGGTTACATGATTGCTTTTGCGATCGCAAATTCTTGAATTGTAGATCGAAGTAACCCTAGATCTCCCATGGTCAGATCCCATATGCTTATATTACATATAGCCACCAACAACTATATTATATTAGAATTATATAGTATATAGTATATAGTATATTAATATATTAAATATATTAACATTATATAATATATTCATATATTAAGTATAATTGGCAAATGGTTGTGTAGATGAAGGTCCATTGTCCCACAAACAAGGGGGTTTCATACACAAACTTGATGTCTTGCTTGGTCGTGACCTTAAAAATAGATGATGATGATAATGCTATTAATAAATTAACATTATAGTATATTAATATATTAACTATATGAGATATATTAGCATATTATGTATTTACTATATATTGGTATTTTTTTGTAGGGGAGGGACTCGAGGGGACTTTAGAACTTTCTGAACTCAGACGTGAAGAGAAACATGATGAATGGATGCATTTGAAGAATTAATGAAGGTTGTGAAATTGAAAATTTTTAGATAACATGACACAAAATACATGAAATTTGTCATGTCCCAAATTTGGAATTGGGTCACAATGGCCTAATCACATTAGTCATATTCATTAGAGTTTGTAAAATTGATGTTAAGGGTCAAATAATTGCTAAGGAGGAAAATTACTAGTTTCCTAGGTTTGGGGTGGAAGCTTTGGGATTTGGAATAAGGGGGATAATAAATGATGTTTAGACATTAGAAGGGTTCAAGTATTTAATAAATAGAGTGAATAAATAAATTCAAGAGAAATCCTAGGTGACAAATGGTTTTGGAGACATATGGAGGATGCGGGACCCACACTAGCTTGATTTTTCATAATACATGGTATCTCTCTTTTGCAAATTCGAATTAATGGAAATGTGAACACTCTTGGGTGAGTTGGTAAGTCATAACACATGTCATTGATCATCTTAGGTCGAATTGGGAAGGATTGGTAACCTCCATGGAAGATAAAGAGTCAAAGTGGAAGTTTGTGCACACTTGGGCTAGATTCCCTAGCCCCTATGACACCAATGATGGAGCATCTATGACAACTATGACAAATTGCAGACCTGACCTATGAAATCTGACCACCATGACATGTCAGCCCCAAAAATAGGCTCAAGGAAGGCGAATTTGGGAGTTGGAGAAGCCAAAGAGACTCAAAATCGAATTTGGGAGAAGATGGAAGGTTGGAACTAGGAGACAAGTGGCAAATGTGAAATATTTCCTAAATGGAAATCTATTGAATCTATTGAGAGGATTTCGACCCTTAGAAGGCTAATGTTGGTTATAAAATGTAGAAATGAAGTATGATAATGGCTTTTGATCATTTGTAGAATTTGCAATTGCATTTGTGAAGAGGGAGAGCTAGTGGATGACTAGTTTCTTGCCTTAGCCAATTTCGAGGGTGAAAGATTCCAATCCAAGTTGGTAATTGGAAAGGCCATTCAGACCTTTCATTTGGAGCTTTAATGGAGTCTTTATTTGCAGGTTTAATCTATAGGGAATCTCATGGTTTCTTCTATTGCAGCTCACTCCTTCAACCATTTCCAGTTTTGATGGCATATTCTTGATCCTTGAGGGAGGGCATTTTTGGTGAGCTATTGTACTTTTTGGAGAAGATTTTAATGCCCCATTTATTTTGTAATATGAATTAAATACTCTGTTCTTCATATCCAAAAAAATTTAGGTCGAAATTCCAAGTAGAAATGTATAAATCTCATTTTTAATGGAAGAACAATGCCATTTCTCCACTACCTTGTTGTGAGCCAATGCATTGATGATGATTTCGAATGAATGGATGATTATTTGATATATTTGTGATCAATATACTATCATGGATGTATTCTAAAATTTTCATGTACTGTAATTGATCATTTGAAGCATTTTTACTCAGTTTAGTTGTATTGGGAGGTGAAATAGTGCCATTCCCCCAAGGGTCGAATTGGGGATTTTTGCAGTTGAATGGCAGAGGGTGAGAACAGTTGTAATAATACATTAATGGTGCATATGAGACTTTAATAAAATACTTAACACATTACATACATATATTCATAAATTTGAGTGGGTTTGGAGGCATTTGGGAAGCCATTTTCAGTACTTACCCCAGGGGGATTTGAACCCCAAATTACTAGTAAAATTGCATAATTGGTCCAGAATCTTAAGAGAGTTTGCAGAGGTATTTTTGTGGACATATGTAATACATAAACATCCTATTCAAGTTATAATATCATTCATACACCTTCCTTGAATATTTGAAGGAATTTGGAGTCAATTTGAGACCTAGAGACCAATACTAGTCATAGGAAAATCACTAGTAAAATTACCTACATTGATCAGAATTGAAAGAGGATTTGCAGAAGAATTTTAAAGGTACAAAGGCATCCTGAAACACATATTTATGTTCTAATATCATTCATATACCTTCTCAGAAGATTTGGGATCATTTGGGGCAAATTTGGGACCTAGAGATCAAAACTAGTCAAAGGTCGAACTAGGGAAAAAAAGTGGAAATTGCAATTTTAATAAAATTCCTAATAAGGGACATTACAAACTTACCGAAATTTTAATAGACTATGGAGAGGGTCAAATAACAACAATTTTGTTCAAACAAAATATGATCATGATCAGTACTACGAGCCAAACACAATGACGCCAACTTCATGACAAGACATGTGTGAGGAGAACCATGATGAATGGATGCATATGGAGAGTTAATAGAGGTTGAAATTGACAATTTTTAGCTAACATGACACAAAATACATAAACTTGCCGAAACTTTAATAGACTACTGAGAGGGTCAAATGAGATCGCTTTTGTTCAAACAAAATATGAATGTGACCAGTATGATGAGCATAACACACTGACACCAATTTCAAAACAAGGCAATGCCCAAAGGGAAATATGCATGACATTGATTAGGATAAACTCCATGAATGTCGAATGTCCAGGTCAGTTTCCTCTTGTGTATAATGGAGTTCCCAAATCCCCGTCCATAGTGTATACTGCATTGTTTTTATTTACATTATATGTTATATGTTTTAGAAGATATCGGCTTATTATAACATGGTTTCATCGTCTTTTAAGTGGGGTTTAATTATAGTTAAAAACAAATTATTTACATGATATGTTAGCATATAACATACAATATGGTTGGTTTATAAAATGTTTTTTTTAATATAATTTATTTACAATGTATTTATATAACATGATTTTGTTTGCTATTTTTTTTAAATTTCAATGTGTTTATATAACCATATAATATGGTTTAGTTTTATGTTTTTGTTTATATATATATATGAGCTTTGTGTAGGATTATGGGTAGGAAACTAATAGAGTTGTATTCATGTCACTCCGATGTGGTCCTACCACTGTAGTTTTCGCTACTCTAGAACTCCGATATTAAATATACTAGTATAATCATGAATATCAATGGTACATATAATGACGCTATGGGACATATAATGACGCTAGTCGAAACATTAGGATCAATTTGGTGTCTCGCTAGGATGTCGTAGAGGGGATAATGAACAAATCTGGCATAGGCCACATGTTGGGGTAAAAAATGGAGAGGTAGAACCATTTATGAGAATAACAAAGGATACACTCTGAAAACAATGCTCAATCCAATTGATGAAACAATGAGGGAATAACCTATTGAATCCATGAGGGGGTCTACAATTTACTAAATTTTAACACTGCAGATGGATTTAGAGACCCCCTTAATCTACAGTGTTAAAATTTAGTAAATTGTACAAATTCATTGTCAAAATTGTAATTTTCCATTGCCAGAGGGACACAACGAAAAATGACCAAATAAATGACCAATTCATATTCTTAATATTATTGTTATGTGGTCATTTTTAGTTTAGTTACTTGTCATATGGTCATATATTTTATCCCGTGACCAAATTGGTCATTTATATTGGTCATTTTTAGTTGGCTCACTCAAGATTGTTCATTTATCCCTTGAAAAAATCGCGGTGACCAATTTTTTTGGTTACCTGGTCATTTATCTCTCATTTTGTACTAGTGGTAATACCGGTTGTGAAATTGATTGTAGGAAATGGAAAAGAATTTAAGGAATCTGAAAGACGTTCTTTCCAAAAATATATCTATCTTCAACCCCATGGTCTTAATATCAATTAATGACAACTGTATGGACTGTGGCATGCAGTTTTCTAAGCCCAATTTTGAATATTTATGCTCTTTTTTTTTACATAACAACTTAAAATTTTACTTAGTAATTTTGAATTTGACTCCTCAAAATTTGGAATAACAATATACACTTGTTAGCCTATGGGACCTTAAGAAGATGAATATGTTCTATCTTCAAACTAGAGTCCTAATACTACTTATTATAGTCTTCCTAATCAACAAAAACATATCCTTTGAGGGCCTGCACTTTCTAAAAACATAGATGCAACATAAATCATTCATTTAAATATGATTATACATTCTTAGCATGCATTTTTATGCTTATGGATTGCATTTTACACCAAGTGTCCATTACAGTAAGAAAGGTTAAAATTGTACTTTTTATAGGTCAATTGTGAGCATATGAGGTTAGGTTATCTAAAATTAACATTAGAATGTTCTTCTTAATATATCTAGCCATCCTATTGTTAGAGTTGAGTTGTCATTGATGTCAAAAATGGGGTCATTGATGTCATTCAGTGTGTTATTTTGATATTGAATCATGAAGATGAGATAACAAGAAAGTGATCAGATTTGATGACAAAACCCTATGATATTTGTGAACCATTAACAAAATCCTAAAAGTATAGTAACCCTCATGATATTCCATGATGCTTGGAGACCTCGTTGAAGCCCTTATGATATTAAAGGTTGGATCTAATCTAGTAGATATTTTTTCAAGCCCTAAATGAAGTCCTAAAAAACCTAAAATTGGATGAATGAATGACAGCTGGAACACTGATAAGGCATTGGACTCATAGACAACTTAGAAGCATGAAGAAGAAGATGATACTCAAAGTCTAAATATGAATCAGTCACGAGGACACTTGTGTCATGTAATCTTCTCCTAAGAACATAGCACATAATTAACATATATTAATGTTGAAAATAGAAAAACACACCATTTATAACTCAAATCACTCAAAAATACCCAATAATGAAGGTTGGGTGGGCATTTTTTCTAAACTGGGTAAAACTGGGTTCAAATAAAAAATACCAGTTTGTGAAATTGATTGTGGGAAAATGAAATAGAATTTTAGGAATATGAAAGAGGTTCTTGTCAAAAATATATCTATCTTCAACCCCATGGTATTAAGACAAATCAAGGTAAATTGTATGGTCTGTGGTGTGCATTTTTCTAAGCCCATTTTTGCATATTTACACTTTGTTTTTTGACATAACAACTTAGAATTTTAGTCAGTAATTTTGAATTTGAACAAGATACTGACAAATTATGCATAAGAATATGTTTGATACATATAGTATGATGCTCCTTACTATAATAAAGTCATCATATGTGAATGGTTGAGTTTGTTGATAAACTTTTCAATAAGTGTACATAATAGGCCAGAATGTTAACAAAATCCAAATTGAAAGTTAACAATATTTTTCAAGAACAGGTAGAATGCCAAATTGTTCTCTATTATTTAATCTATTATTTTCAATATGTATACTTAACATTCTAGAAAGTTAATAATATCCAAATTAGAAACATAAGTTGTGTATAGTTGAATTCAGACACATTTGTATTTTTTATTATAGTTTCAATAGGCCAGTGGGAATCCTATGCACATGTCCTCGGCGTGCATCCTGTGTGTTCCGGTGCATGCATCCCCAGCGTGCATCATGTGCATTCTTTTGCATGCATCTTGTGCATTCCTGTGTGTGCATCCTATGCATGCATCCTCTGTTTGCATTATGTGCATGCATCCGTTACTTGCATTATGAGCGAAAAATGACCTAAAACTCCATGCCATCAACTGAAGCAAGGGGTGTAGCTAGTGTTTTCACACCAGCTAGTGCAAAAGGGTACTGATACACACTCTGTCAAGGTGGATCAACTCGTGTGAGGGGTAATAAAACACCCAAGTTGTTGAGGCGAGGTTCAGAGACCATCTACTTGCATCGTCAGTGAAACTAACATAGAGAGGGGGGACATGATCCATTTGTGGTCACACATGGAAGCAAACTGTAAGGTTCAAAATGAAAAAATGGAAAACAAAGAATGAAAGAAAACTATGCAACACAGACTATTTGGTCCGAGAAAGGTTAATGGAAAAATCGTTTGAAACACAACCCGTTGTGAGGGTTGGTCAAAGGGTGTCCTTCAGAATCGGCGAGGATATATGACCCCTTGCTAAGACAAGCTTGGAAAATCTAGGGGCCTTGCCACATGGATTAAAAATTTCCTTTTCCATGCTTTGCATGAGCTTGGTCATAAACGAGCACTAGGTTTCCCTCTTGGAAGGTACGTGGATGGACACGCTTGTCATAATGGGATTTGGAGGTATGTTTGGTAGCCTCGATTATTTGTAAGGCCGGATTTCAATCTTCATTGGCCTATTCCAATAAGAGTAATCATTTCTCAAGAGGTGAGGTGTCCGGGAGAAGGTCAACGACAATGTGTAAAGGAAGGATTTGACACTCAATAGGGAGGACAGACTCTATGCCTTGAACCAAATGGAAAGGGGTAAAATCCATGGTGGTATTAGTAGAGGTGTGGTAAGCCCAAAGTGCAGAAAAAAGCATATGGTGCCAATTTGACTTGTTCTTGTTCATTAGTTGTTGAAGGATTATCTTCAGAATCTTATTGACAAACTCAACTTGGCCATTCCCCTAAGGGTAGTAGGATGACGCGTACTACTACTGGTGGTCAAACTTAAGGAGGGTGGACAACTCCTTCCAAACAGTGTCTTCGAAATGTCTACCATGATTGGACACGAGTTGTTTAGGGACCCCGAACCGAGTAATGGCATGGTTAAAAAATAAATGTGTCACAGTCTCAGCCTAGTAGTTAAATGTGGGTATGTCCTCGGCCCATTTAGTGAAATAATCGACAGCCATAATGATGTACTTATGGCCACTTTCCAAGGGGAGGTTGCACTCCATAAAATAAATGCCCCATTTACAGAAAGGGTCAACGATGAGTACTAGATGGAGAGGGGTGGGAGGGGTCCTAGATTTGGGGGAAAAGAGTTGGAAATTGCAGCAATGTTTGAATGCTATAATGAAATCAGTGAAAAGGGTGGCCCATAAATACCCAACGCAGATGACCTTTTCGGCAGTTTCCATTCTAGAGAAGTGGCCACCACAGGCTCTGCTATGACAATCATTCAAAACCTATTCAACCTCATCATGTGTGAGGAATCGATGTAAAATGGTATCAATACCGCGTCGATAAAAGACATCACCAATAAAGAGGTATCGTGAAGCGTGATGGCGTATACAATGTCGATCATCGCGACTGATGTGGGATCAAAAATTTTGCATTCGTAGATATTGAAGGATGTCGCCATACCATGGGTCATCCGACAAAACGGTGAACAAGTGTTTGTTGGGAAAGTTAGTGATGATTGAAGGTGATGTCGACGAAGAGGGGAAGTCGGTCATGAGATGTGCTAGTGCAAGGGCTTTGGTACTTAGGTGTAACAAATTTCAGGTAATGTTCTTGAAGGATAACGATCCATTTAGCCACGCAGCCTTGAAGGAGGCGGCGAATCAAGAGATAGACCATGGGGTTGGAGTCTGCCACAACTGTAGTTCGGCTCATAAGAATGTAGTGGCGTAACTTCTGAACAGAGAATACAATGGCTAGGGAAAACTTCTCCTCATGGAGGTAGTGTAGTGGTGGACCAGACAATGTCTGACTCACATAATATATGACACGCTCTTGATGCGCACTATCTTCCTAGACTAACAAGCTTAAAATGGCATATTCGGATGTCGAAACGTAGATGATAAAATACCTCGAGAAATCAGGAGGTGAAACCAAGGGAGTGGAATTCAAGGCTTGTTTTAATTCTTCGAAAGTCACTTGTTCCTGTTCGACCCAAACAAAGGGAGCATTGGTCTGAAGCAAGTGAAGGAAACCATGAAATTTCGTAGCATAGTCAGGAACGAAGCGACGAAGAAAATTGGCCTTTCCTTGAAGGATTTGTAATTGGCGTAATGTATGTGGGGATGATAGGTCAAGAATGGCTTGAAACTTCAAAGGGTCGACAATGATCCCTTTTTGGGAAACAATAAAACCCAATAACCGGACAATAGGAATGGAAAAAACACACTTGAGGGGGTTCAAGAGAATGTTATATTTGCGACAACGCAAAAAGACTTTCCGGAGATCGTCCAAGTGGTTTGATCATTTCTTGCCAATCGAGCAGTGAGGTCGTCCAAGTATACAAGGATAATATGGACCAATTCATGAAAGAAAAAGGTCATGACCGGTTGAAATGTGGCACCAACATTTTTAATACCAAATGGAATAATGCAATAGGCAAAGGTTCCCCATGGAGTAGTGAAGGAAGTCTTATACTGATCCTCTTTACGAATTTGAATCTGATTGTAGCTAGAGAAACCATCCATGAAGGATAAAATATCATGACCCGCACATGCATCGATGATTTAATCGATGAAATGCGTAGGAAAGTTGTCTTTGGGACAAGATAAATTCAAATCACAAAAATCAGTACAGATGTGAATGGTGCCCTATTTTTTGTTAACCGACACTGGAATGGAAACCCATGTGGTGTAAGCAATGGGGTAAATGAACCCAGCTGGATGCAATTTTTCAATTTCAACCTTCAATGATGGTAGTTTAGAGGGGTGAATGGGCCGCTTCTTTTGGAAGACAGGCGGGATGTCAAGCCAAGTATCAATACGGTGCTCAACAATGCCAAGGTCAAAACCATCTATCTAAGTATATGACCAAGCAAAAACATCACATAAATATTGGAAGAGCTTCTTATAGGAAGCTACTTCATCTGGAGTACACAAGGCACCTAACATAATATTCTCAACTATATCGGGTGTGACGGGAATATCGACCTATATGGTGGGTGAGATGTTAGCCATGTTACCTTCTTCGAAGGCATCAGGAACTAGGATGTGACTCTTGAACCAGTCCACTAAGGTATGGATGAAGTCTTTTGACTCGACTGAAAGTTGGTCGGCCGTAACAGTAGTGGAATCCTCAGGAATGAAGTAGGATCTATGATGCATGTCATCCCAAGGGAAGTTAGGTGCAGTTAGGACTTCGAGGATTTCTTAATCACTACGAAAACATGATGTGGAAAGATCAAAAGAGGTAGAGATGTAGGTTGGGGGAATGGTTGGTTCTCCACTTGTGGAAATAAGATAAATAGTATTAACCTATGTCGAGGAGGAGGATTAAAGCAGGTAAATATTCTCAATGATAGCAATTGATGATTCTAAAGAAGGCTGGCGTATTTCGTGAAGCACCAACCGATACTCTGGTAAGTCAGGACAGTGATGAGATTGATCGTCATAGACTCCGCATATGGCGCATTAGTGGTTGGTGTGTATTGATTTATTACACGGTGGGGGGTGGTTGGTAGTTCAAAAACCAGTATATTTGGGTCATCTTCCAATGTATTCATGTGTTTTTGAAGGTTGCGCAAGTGTGGAAAATTATGGGTTGCGTGGCCCAAAACATTGCAGAAGGCACACTTGGGAGGTGTGCATGCTGGGGGAGGGGGGTGCACAGTTTTAGTCACATTTGCTGCAGTATGAGTTTGCGTGGATTCCCCCCTAACGTTCTTGGAATATTGAGGGATGGTGTTTGAGGAAGATGTTTCCAACACATTGGGAGGTGGATGATTGGCGGTTGTGATCGGTTGGACTGGTTGAAGAATGACTTGTGGCATTATAGTGGGATTAGGGGCAGGTAAATACCATACAGGAAGTCCTAATGTCAATCATGGGAGATTTAGTGTGGCCATGACGGGAATACATACTACCCCTGATGGTGGAAAGAAGAAATGGATTGTGTGGATCGGTGTGGCTCCCACGTGGCTAGGTATCGATGGCGGTTGAGACTGAGGTGGCGGTTAAGGTGTCGATGAAGTGATGGGTTGTAAGTTAGGGACCGATTGAATTGACAAAATGGTACACGAGTCAGAGATATCAATGGCTAGAGGAGGATGGGGTAAGGAATTAAATGTGGAGACCGTTGGAGCCTATGAATAAAGTACAGGCCCCATGGGGGGAATCAAAGGGGAAGACACACCAAATACAGGTTTTTTGACCATGGGGAGGACATTATTGGGTGTAGTGGGCGCATTAAGGTCACAGTAAGTGACCTGGTTGATTTTGAAAACCCATCCCTCATTGGGGAACATCATAATCCATAACAAAGATGAAGCAACAACCTTCATGGAATACATGTAGCTTCATCCTAGAAGTAGGTTGTAGTCAAGTTGTGTATTGACGAATTCAATGTCAATCAAGATAGTTTTTCCAACTAATTGGATTGGAACATTGGCCAGAAGGCCTTGTGGCTGAGATGAGAGGTCAGCATAAGCTCTTAGGGAAGTCGTGGATGGATGTAGGGGAGGGGATCGTAGCTTCTTCCACACGAATGTAGACATGATGCATGTAGTGGCACCCTCATCGATAACGCATTGATGGATAAATAGGTTCTGGATCAAAACTAATATATGAAATGCTAGGATTGAAGGCATGTAGGGTTCAGATTAGTCTAAGTTGAATTCCATCATCTATGATTCAGAAGGGTCAATCGCACCTATGGAGGACAACAGTGTTTTACACTGTGTTGGGCAGTTCTTTAAAAATTCTAAGGCTGACATGGCAGTGAGGGATTGGGATAAATCATCGGCGATATTGTAGTTGAGGGAAACAAGAGCATTTGGGTTGTTATTGATGCGGTGTAGAGGAAATCGAGGAGATTTGGGGGCCCCCTCAAGCGGTGGTAGTGGTAGACATAACGAATGATCTATGGGAGTAGTGTTAGCGGCCTTGTCCGCAGAAATGGTCTTAGTGGTTGAACCATACTGGTTACGGCGTGTATGAAGGTTTCTATCATACAAAGACATCATTAAAAGGTGGTGAGTACCTGCATCAATGTGAAGAACTTGCAATAATTAATTAATGAAAATACATGAGATAGGAGAAATAACATAACTCATAATCGCTTTTATTGATCGTAGGCCACTTCGAGGGGGAAACCTCCTTTGAGCAACCTTAATGCAAATAACTTCACGGTGCCTTCATTGGCCTCAACACACACTTATATACTAAGTCTAGGCGCCAATACTATGGGTCAAAACCATGGGCCTGTTGATGTATATGTAACTTCGGAATGTATTTCACATATATGTATATTGTATTCCTATAGAGATGTTATTATTCCTCTATACGGAAGTGTCATCATTTATATTGTAAGTGTTGTAACTTATACTTGATGGGTTATTAGACCACCTTGTTGGGGTCGGCCCTATATAAGTCATGTGGGTCAAAGGGTTATTAGACCACCCTATTGGGGGTCGGCCATGTGGGTCAAAGGGTTATTAGACCACCCTAGTGGGGGTCGGCCCAGTCAGCATTATGTTAAGTGGTTAAGTTGAGGCTGACCTAGTTGAGTAAAGGTCAAGTCAAGTTAGTGTATAAATAGAGAGTGTGTCTCTCTCATTTTACAAATTCTATTCTCTCACTCACACTTTGGAGAGTGGCGCACTTGTGGAGGAGGAGGCTCTGCTGCTAGGAGAAGAGTATCTCTTGTATTCTGGTTGTATCATTGCTCTATCTATCTCTGGGGAAGTTATTGGGGTTTTTCACCTTTATGGTTTTCCCCAAGTAAACTCTGTGTCTCCTGTGTGCTGGCATTATTGTGTCCATGATTGATATGCTGTAGATTTGTTGTACATGTTGTTCTCTCAGTTAAGATCCTAGATCAGATTGAAGTAAATTCTGAAAATTTAACATGGTATCAAAGCTAGCCTGAAAGAAGGCATGATATGGCATGTATGACACTTGTTGCACTTACGATGCTAGGGCTTGATATAGCAAAAACCAGTCATTGTAGCACTTTTGCTATAAATCCGTTTTGGTGAAGTTTTCGGATCTGAAACTTTTACAGGTCAAATATCAAATACCCATGTACCTTGTGTCCAAAGGACAACCTCTAATTCGTTGTACTTTGTGATTTATGATCTGTACAATATAGGGTTTATGCCTCTTCCATATCTGAGTCAAAATCAGGTGACCTTGGGAAAAAGGTCATAACTTGGGCTAGGAAGCTCCAAATGAAATTGCGTAAAAATTGGCAGGTAGTACACAAACTTTAATATATCAAAAAATATTTTTAGAGGGCCGAAGTTGAACCAGTGACACGTGGAACGCCGTACAAGTTCTCTCTCCTGAATTATCCCATAAACAGGTCACGTTGCGACACTTGGCATAACTCTCTCTCAGAGAATCCAATTGAGGTCAGACCTATCGGGATGGAAAGATAATAGGTAAGGATATCTGAGGAAAACATTTCAGAGGCTGAAGTTGAACCAATGACATGTGGCACGCCGTACAAGTTCGCTCTCCTGTATTTTCCCATAAACAGGTCACGTTGTGACACTTGGCATAACTCTCTCTCAGAGAATCCAATTGAGATCAGACCTGTCGGAATGGAAATATAACAGGTCAGGCTATCTCAGGAAAAGCTTTTAGACCCTGTGGATTGAAAAGCTTGGAGTTACAGCAGAAACAATCAGGTACATATTTCTGTCAAAACATAATTATTTTTGAGCACCTTCATTCATGGCTTCCGGAATTTAGGGCTTCAAAGAATGTTGGAATTTTTGTAATCAGAGACCACGGCTGGATGATACTCATCAAAATCGAAATTTAGAGACCAAGATTAGATTTTTTGGTTGGGCAGAAGGCCGGGCTTGATCAAACCCCAGTTCGGGACTTTGATCAGAAAGATGGAAAATTAGGGCTTCTGCAAAACTTGGAATTTTGGAAATATGTGACCACGGATGGAAGCTCCTCAGAAAAATCAAAGCTTAGAGATTTTAATCAAATCTTTTGGTTGGGTGAAGCTCCAAGAAACTCAAACCCTAATTCAGGGTCCTCCCGAGTGAATCCAAAAATATAAAAGGCAATTTCGAGGGGTGAAAGTTTGCAGTTTTCAAATTCTAAATATACCAACTTGATCAGCTCATCAAGGAGCATATTTCTATCCTTTCGGAAGTTTGAAATTCAAAGTTTGACTTTTTGGGGTTTCTTTGACAAACCCTAATCCAGCTCCAGGTCCAGTTCTTGCAAATCAAGTGGATTGGGTTAATCCTAGAAGAAGATGGATTGGTCACCTGCATAAGTGAAGAAGTTCCTGTCTCAGAGGGAGATGAGGCTAAGGCCTTCCATAAGAAGATTACAAGCAATCTTGACAGGTATGGCTTACAGGTATGTTTCATGGTTAAGTTTATCATATGTTTGTCTTCATATCATTACAGTACAATCTTGATTAATTACTGGACTTGTCGTATCACCTTAATAGAAGATATTCATTGATTAAGGTTTTGACACTTATGATTGTACTAATGCATTGTGATGTTGTATGAGGTTTATGTTGTTTTCTAACACAAAAGGTACACCAAGAAAGTCAAATCATGTTCTACTTCAAGAACATATGCTCATGGTGACATGAAGACAAAGATTCATCCATTGTCATGGATCACATAGAAGATCTACTTTCGAGGTATGTATAACTTATGAGACATGCAGGTTACTAGCACAAGTCACTGAAGAGAACCATAAGACATTATGCGGGTATGTTAGACATAACTAGCTAGCATGCTAATCCAGGTATGTTTTTCCTATATCAAGCTAGAATCCTACCTTGTGTTAGGATCTTATACAGTTGTGTTGTTGATAATGATTATTCATGAAGTCATAGGTTTGAATAATCATGGTTGTATGCATATTATGTTTCTTACCATAATTGATGATTCAACTAACCAAAAGAGTCCTATGATCAAATAAGAATGTGTATGAGTAAGAGAAGACTTCCCTGAAACCTTGAATACTAATGTTTATTATCTGTGAATGATCATGAATATACATGTTTAAGATTATTGTGTTTTGATAGTATTAAGATTATACTAATAAATGTGTGATTATGTATGAGACCTCCAGGATAACACAATGATGATACTAATAAGCATGCATAGTGATTAAGGATGGATGTAAGTTCAAGGACAGGTAATCTAGGAAGCAAATATCAAGAGGGAGCACACTCCAGTTGTTCCTGCAAGAAAGCAAAGGATCACACTTAAGTAGTTTCTACAAGGATGCAGATATTCAGAGGGAGTTGACCACTTCTCACAATCCACATAAGAATGGAGTTGCATAAAAGAAGCAAAGACTGAGAGGGAGTCAACCCAACAAACAAACAAACATAAGTATTTGAATTGTCATTACTTGCATATTTTATTATTTAAATAATAATGTTCAATAATGTATATACTGATGTTCCTAGAATTAGGTTGTGTATTATGCATATTAGAATAGTTGCATTGATGAACAGTATACTACTAATATGCATGGGTAAGTGGCCTATGGCACTGTACAACATTCCATTGCTACTTATCTAGAATGAAACCTCTTTACTTACATGTTGGGAGTTGTGCACACTCTTAACAATGTTCTGGTAGAGATTGGAAGGCATCTAGAAAGTTACGGGATATGGATAAATGTTGTATTGAAGCATTGGCTAAGATAATTGCATGACTGTATGACATATTTCTTTATGTGTAAGAATTTGTTCTGAAAACTATGAGATGTTTTCTAATCATGCAATTTAACTTGTTGTGTAGGAAAGATCGTATGCCATCACCTACAAAAGAAGAACTACAACATTTGTTCAACAACAAAATTATCTATTGAAGATATTGAAGTTCCCAGGATATGGGAAGAATGCTCTAATCTGTCGATCATGAAGAATGATGTTTGGGATGTAGTCCCAAGACCTGAAGGGAAGTTTGGTATGACTTCCATATGGATCTATCAAGATCAAGCATGCTGCAGATGGCAACATAGAGAAATATAAAAGTGATGAAATAGAATATACATAGCTTTCTTGAATGGTGTAGTTGAAGAAGAAGTGTATGTGGAGCAGCCACTTGGTTCTGAGACACATGACAGGGAGTCATATATGTGCATAACTTGGGTATGATGCACCACTTTCTAGGTATGGAGGTGTGGCAGAGTGCAGATGGAATCTTCCTTGGACAAGGGAAGTATGCAGTAAAGATCCTGAAGAGGTTCGGGATAATGGACTGTGAGGCTATGGCATCGAACCTGAAGCTTCTGTGTGATGCTTCATCTGAACCAATTGATGTCACTATGTATCATCAGATGATTGGGTCCTTGATGTACCTGATGAACATGAGACTAGATATTTGCTTTGTGGTGAACACATTGATCCAGTTCCTGACAGATCCGAGGAGTGTTCACCTGGTTGTTGTAAAGCATATTCTGAGGTACCTGAAAGGTATAGTGGATTATGGATTCATGTATGAAGCAAATCAAAAGTTTAACCTGCACGGTTATGTTGATTCAGATTGGGTAGGCAGTGCTGTAGATAGGAAGAGCACATCTGGGTGCTGCTTCAGTATGGGATCAGGTGTGATCTCTTGGTTCAGTAGGAAGCAGTCCTGCGTAGCACTGAGTATAGCTGAGGCAGAGTATGTTGCAGCCTGTTCAGCTAGTTGTGAGGCAGTATGGCTACGGAAGCTACTGTCTGAGTTATTTGATCTCCCATTGGATGCAACTGGTATCTTTTGTGATAACCAGAGTTGTGTGAAGCTGTCCGAGAACCCAATTTTTCATGACAGGTCGAAACACATAGAGATCAAATATCACTTTATCAGGGATATGGTGTAGAGAGGAGCTGTGAAGCTCCTGTACATTGCGACAAACAAGCAGATTGCAGATGTGTTGATGAAGCCAATAGCCAGGGTGAAGTTCAAGTACTTCAGGGAGAGGCTTGGTGTTCTACAGATTGATGACACTTCGAGGAAGAAGTGATGGACACATTTGTAGAAGCCATTCCAAGCATGTTGGAAGGAGGATCCTTCACATGGCTGTGGATGTAAGCGTTGGATGATGAGCATCAGGATGATGCTCCAGTTATTGCTCTGTATATGCATCATGTTGGATGTTGGATATGATCAGTTGGATCATTTATATATGTACGCATCATGTTGGATGTTGGATATGATCAGTTGGATCATTTATATGTATATGTATGTACGCATCATGTTGGATGTTGGATATGATCGGTTGGATCATTTGTATGTATTTTGTATATGCATCATGTTGGATGCTTGGACCATGTATCTGTATATGTATAAGGTGGATCATGTATGGTGATATGTATCATGTGTTTGTATTTGTATCAGGTGGATCATGTATGATGATATGTATCAGGTAGATACTTGGTATGCATCAGGTAGATGCATTGTATGATCAGGTGGATCATGTATGGTGATATGTATCATGTATTTGTATTTGTATCAGGTGGATACACTGTATGATCAAGTGGATCATGTATGATGATATGTATCAGGAAGATACTTGGTATGCATCAAGTAGATGCATTGTATGATCAGGATGATCATGGATGATGAGCTTTAGGATGTTGCTCCAGATGACATGCAGCAAGATGTTGCAGTGATGATGATCAGGATGATCATGTGTACATCAGGATGATGTATGGTGAGTATCAGGTTCATACTCTATGGCCGTGGAACAGGTTATGCAGATAAGCATGTAATTTGTGCCCTGGGAGATTTGCAGATAGTCTTTCAAGGTTTTGCCTATGGCATGTAATTTGTACCCTAGGATATCTGGTAAATGCTCTTTCGAGGTTTTGCTTGGGAGGACATATAATTTGTGCCCTGGGAGATCTGCAGATAGTCTTTCAAGGTTTTTCCTATGGCATGTAATTTGTGCCCTGGGATATCTGGTAGATGCTCTTTCGAGGTTTTGTCCTATGGCATGTAATTTGTGCCCTGGGAGATCCGATAGGTTGAGCCGTGTGCTCGTAATCAGTCCTGGGATGCTCTTTCAAGGTTTTGCCATGACCACATGTAATTTGTGCCTTGGGAGATCCGATAGGTTGAGCCTTGTGCTCGTAATCAGTCCTGGGATGCTCTTTTGAGGTTTTGTGGTGACCACATGTAATTTGTGCCCTGGGAGATCCAATAGGTTGAGCCTTGTGCTCGTAATCAGTCCTGGGATTCTCTTTCGATGTTTTGTGGTGGGGTCACATGTAATAAGTCCTGGAGATCTGGACAGGATGAAAAAGGCCTCAGATGCTCTTTAGGTTCTTGCTAGTCAAGAGACTCTTTTAAGGTTTTGTGACGCACGTAATAAGTCTTGAGATTTCCACAGTATGGCCAGTGATGATGAAGACCTGCAGGTGGTGGGCCTACATCCAGTATGAAAAAGGACTGGCTCTGTAGAACTTCCTATGACGAGTAGATTCAGAGATTGATTGAGATAGCAACAGCAATGACGATGATGATGACTCGATGATGAGTAGATTCAGACATTGATTGAGATAGCAACAGCAGTGACAATGATGATGACTCGATGACGATTATCTAGTGACGATGATCCAGAGAAGAAGACTTGTGCTAGAAGACCTATGTCGAGAAATACCTTCCTAGTTAAGAGGGAGTGTTGATGTATATGTAACTTCGGAATGTATTTCACATATATGTATATTGTATTCCTATAGAGATGTTATTATTCCTCTATACGGAAGTGTCATCATTTATATTGTAAGTGTTGTAACTTATACTTGATGGGTTATTAGACCACCTTGTTGGGGTCGACCCTATATAAGTCATGTGGGTCAAAGGGTTATTAGACCACCCTATTGGGGGTCGGCCATGTGGGTCAAAGGGTTATCAGACCACCCTAGTGGGGGTCAACCCAGTCAGCATTATGTAAAGTGGTTAAGTTGAGGCCGACCTAGTTGAGTAAAGGTCAAGTCAAGTTAGTGTATAAATAGAGAGTGTGTCTCTCTCATTTTACAAATTCTATTCTCACTCACACTTTGGAGAGTGGCGCACTTGTGGAGGAGGAGGCTCTGCTACTAAGAGAAGACTATCTCTTGTATTCTGGTTGTATCATTGCTCTATCTATCTTTGAGGAAGTTATTGGGGTTTTTCACCTTTATGGTTTTCCCCAAGTAAACTCTGTGTCTCCTGTGTGCTTGCACTATTGTGTCCATGATTGATATGTTGTAGATTTGCTGTACATGTTGTTCTCTCAGTTAAGATCCTAGGTCAGATTGAAGTAAATTATGAAAATTTAACAGGGCCAATACAAACTATGGGTCAACAAATACTATGGGCGACTTACAAAGCATATGCGCCTAACAACAATAACACAAACTATGGATCAACAAATACTACGGGACATCTTACAAAGCATATGGGTCCAACAACAATATACTAACAAAGTAAAGACATGGGTTCCTAAAATCCCCTCTCCCTTAGAAAAATATTTGTACTCAAAGCTTTAGATGTGGAAATTGATGTTGAATCTGAAGGGGTGGTACCCATGTAGTAGCCTCTAGTTGCATGTCATGCCACTGAATGAATACCTCTATGATAGAGCAAGAGATAAGCGGATGCCCTTTGAGTGTCAGGGAGGAATGCTTGGAAGGCTGTAGACAACGAAAAAACATATCAAATGCTTGAAAAGTGCACTCAAAACAGTGTTGATCGGCTTGTTGTTTCATTCAAATTCTGGCCATGTGAAGAGTGTCCTACAAAATGCGAAGAATCTGATCGCGGTTTCGAAGAACCGTGTCAATTGCCTGAATTGGTGCACTGTTGATGGTGTATGGAAGAAGAAATGGCGGTTCCTGACCATAGCTTACTTCATATGGAGTAATTTTAGATGTAGTAGGGTACCACCATTCAGCGAGAGGGAGCCACTTCACCCACGGAGGTTGTTGTTCGGAGGTGAAGCAACGAAGATAAGTTTCCACACATTTATTGGTAATGTCAGCCTTCCCTCCATATTTGGATCCCTTCAATGAATTCCAGAGACATATCTGTCCAGATCCGTGGAAGGATGGGTACGGGTTCAAGAAATCCCAGAAGGAGCTGGAAGGTATCATATGTAGGTACCATCTGTTGAATTGTCCTTGTCATTACCTGCCAAAAGAAGGTATGTTGTGCCTACTCATATGTTTGGAGGAACCTAGAGTGCTTAACCAATGGAGATGCATGCAATTCAGAGAAGACATAACCCCGTTGAATAGATTGAAACCAATTTGTAGAAAGCAGAGAAATAGATGAAAGAGAAACCGGGGCAGCAATTGTGCGAGAAGGAGCATCTACCACCAAATTGTCTTGAACCTTCATGTAAGTGATCTCATTGGCATAAACCAGGAGTTGGAGAATCCATTTCAGTTGTGCGGGTGAGGAGACCTGTTGTTCCAGGAAATATTTCAGACTCTAGTGAGCAGTCTTGATGCAAAAATAATTCCCGAATAGGTATGGCTGCCACGTCTGTACTGCATGCAAAATAGCCATCATTTCCTTCGCAGATGTAGAGGCGGATAAATTCTTACCGGAAAGGTCTCGTGAAGGCGGCAATCATACTGGTTCAGCAAAGGCACCGGCATATCCATCCAAAATTGGTTGGAAATTGTTAAGTTTAAACCAAATAGACAAGCAAGATCACTGAAAGAAACACAATCACAAGATAGACACAGAATATACCCTGGGAAACCCTCATGGGGTAGAAAACCCAGCAAAGTTTTCCTCAATAAGATGATCAACCAAAATACAAGATGTGCTCCTTCCTTCTTTGTCTCCTTAGCAGATCTCCCAGACAAGTGCGCACTCTTCCACAAGTGAGTGAATGTATCAAATGAGGAACATACCTCCTCTATTTATACACTACACTAACATTTATTTTACACAAGTACATGTAGGCTCGTATTTAACCATTAGGTTAAATACCCTATTATAACTGACTGGGCTGACCCCCACATGGTGGGTCTAATAACCCTAGTTACCACAACCAATTCGGAGGAATAAACATCTCCGGATTCATAGTATAATCACATCGAAGGTATGGAACATCTCCGGAATAAATAATATACAAATATAATATTCTTAGAAGTTACAATATTCAACACTCCCCCTTAACGAGAAGGATATTATAACAACATCTGCAGGAGCAACGAGTCATACATCATACATGATACATCTATATATCATCGGAAGCTTTCTTCAATTTGTCTTCATCAGTAACTCAAACAGTTACTGGTATATCAATGTCAACATCAACATCGACATCACGATTATCGGCATCGTCATCACATGATCATCAGCATCGTCATCACACGATCAACAACATCGTCATCACACGATCAGCAGCATCGTCATCACACGATCAGCAGCATTGTCATCACACGATCAGCAGCATCGTCATCATATGATCAGCAGCATCGCCATCACACGATCAGCAGCATCGTCATCACACGATCAGCAGCATCGTCATCACACGATCAGCAGCATCGTCATCACACGATCAGCAGCATCATCATCAATACACATGATCCTTCCTTTCAGATTTACTGGATCAATTTCATCACAATCATATTTAAGACTATCCTTCCTTTCAGAATTACTGGATTTACTGTCTAAGGATGATTAGTCCAACCACAATCATATTTAAGACTATCCTTCCTTTCGGAATTACTGGATTTACTGTCTAAGGATGATTAATCCTACCACAATCACATTTAAGACTATCCTTCCTGGATTTACTGTCTAAGGATGATTAGTCCAACCACAATCATATTTAAGACTATCCTTCCTGGATTTACTGTCTAAGGATGATTAATCCAATCACAATCACATTTAAGACTATCCTTCCTGGATTTACTGTCTAAGGATGATTGATCCAATCACAATCACATTTAAGACTATCCTTCCTGGATTTACTGTCTAAGGATGATTAATCCAATCACAATCACATTTAAGACTATCCTTCCTGGATTTACTGTCTAAGGATGATTAATCCAATCACAATCATTTAAGACTATCCTTCCTGGATTTACTGTCTAAGGATGATTAATCCAATCACGTGCATTTTGAACCAAGGTCCAGGGATGATGCAGTCCTATCCTCTATTCTCGGAGACACCTGTCTACGGCTCACTTTAGAACTGAAAGTCTAGGGATGATCCAATCCCCTCAAGTCCACCAAGGACTTCATTCTCGGAGACCTCACGTCTACGGCTCTCTTTAGGACTGAAAGTCCAGGGATGATCCAATCCCCTCAAGTCCACCAAGGACTTCATTCTCGGAGACCTCACGTCTACGGCTCTCTTTAGGACTGAAATTCCAGGGATGATCCAATCCCCTCAAGTCCACCAAGGACTTCATTCTCGGAGACCTCACATCTATGGCTCTCTTTAGGACTGAAAGTCCAAGGATGATCCAATCCCCTCAAGTCCACCAAGGACTTCATTCTTGGAGACCTCACGTCTACGGCTCTCTTTAGGACTGATAGTCCAGGGATGATCCAATCCCCTCAAGTCCACCAAGGACTTCATTCTCGGAGACCTCACGTCTACGGCTCTCTTTAGGACTGAAAGTCTAGGGATGATCCAATCCCCTCAACTGTCCACTAAGGAATTCATTCTCGGAGACCTCACGTCTACGGTTCTCTTTAGGACTGAAAGTCCAGGGATGATCCAATCCCCTCAACTGTCCACTAAGGACTTCATTCTCGGAGACCTCACGTCTACAACTCTCTTTAGGACTGAAAGTCCAGGGATGATCCAATCCTCATCTGTATTCTCATCTATACAGGTACAAATATCCAAGAGCATGTATCACATCAAAACATGTATACATCACTAATCAAAACATGTATTCATCACACCAAAACATGTGTACATCAAAACATGTATACATCACTAATCAAAACATGTATACATCACATCAAAACATGTGTTCATCAAAACATGTATACATGACTAATCAAAACATGTATACATCACATCAAAACATGTGTTCATCAAAACATGTATACATCACTAATCAAAACATGTATACATCACATCAAAACATGTGTTCATCAAAACATGTATACATCACTAATAAAAGATATGTAAGAGTTCTAAATCTAAATAATTGTAAGTAGCTAAGTGCAACAAAACAAAAAAAATTTAAGTGACAGAATTGTTATCAAATACTATACTACTCCCCCTTTCGAGGAGGGTCCTTCTGGACTATACCAAGCTTGTCTCGGAAGTATTCAAACTTTACTCGAGATAGAGGTTTAGTCAGGATATCAGCAATCTGATCCTTAGTGCTTATATACTCGAGCTTGATGGCTCCTCTCTGCACCATGTCTCGTATATAGAAGTAATGGATCTCAATGTGTTTTGACTTATCATGGAACACAGGATTTTCAGTCATCTTAATGCAGCTTTGATTATCACACATAATCACAGTGGGATCCATTTCTAAGTCAAAAATTCCAGATAAGAGTTTCTGAAGCCACACTGCTTCACAGCTGGCAGAGCAAGCGGCTATATATTCTGCTTCAGCAGTACTGAGGGCCACACTAGATTGTTTCTTGCTGAACCAGGAGATCATGGCAGATCCAAGACCATAACATCCACCTGAAGTACTTTTTCTGTCTGAGACACTGTCTGCCCAATCAGAATCTGAGTAACCATGTAGCTTGAGTTCATTGCCTCCAAGATAGTATAGGCCAAAGTCCACTGTACCTTTCAGGTACCTCATTATATGCTTTGCAGCTGTAAGGTGAACCTTTCTAGGTTCTACTAGATACTGACTTAGGGTATTTACAACAAAGCATATATCAGGCCTAGTATTTGTCAAGTACATCAATGATCCAATGATTTGTCTATATAGGGTTATGTCCACTAGTTCTGATGAATCATTAACTAGTAGTTTCAGGTTGGAGTCCATGGGAGTGGCCATGGCTTTACACTCCAACATATCAAATCTTTTGAGAATATCCACAGTATACTTACCTTGATTTAGAAAGATTCCTTTTGGCTCTTGCCACACTTCTAGGCATAAGAAGTAGTGCATTAATCCGAGATCTTTCATTTTGAATTCTGAAAAAAGCTTCTTCTTGATTTCAATAATTTGTTTCTCATTTCCTGTTAGAAATAGATCATCTACATATAATAGCAATATAACAGGTTCATCATTCATCACTTTAAGATAGAGATTGGGGTCAGCTTTACTTTTGGTAAAGCCCATGCTTATTAAGAAACTGTCAATCCTTCTGTACCAAGCTCTGGGAGCTTGCTTCAATCCATATCATGCCTTTTTCAGTTTGCATACATGGGTCCTTCCGTCTTTGACCTCAAAACCTTGAGGTTGTTCTATGTATACTTCTTCTTCAATTACACCATTCAGAAAAGCTGTCTTAACATCCATTTGATGCAATTTCCATTTCATCATGGATGCAAGTGCCATGATAGTTCTAATTGAAGTATACCTGGCAACAGGTGCAAATGTTTCTTCATAGTCAATTCCCTCCTTCTGAGAGAATCCTCTGGCTACAAATCTTTCCTTGTATTTTTCAATGCTACCATCTGCAGCATGCTTTATCTTGAAAATCCATTTGGAAGAAACCACACTTTTATCTTTTGGTTTGGGAACTATATCCCAAACATCATTTTTCATTATTGACTGATATTCTTTTGTCATTGCTTCTACCCATTCTTTCTTCTGAGCTGCCTCTTCATAGCTGGTAGGTAGTTGGTCCACAAGATCACACATCAAGGCCATATAGTTGGACACTAGTTTTGGTTTCTTCTTTTCTCTGGTGGAGCCTTCAGGAGCACCATATCTTTCAGCTCCTTGAATAATATCTCTAGCCCATGCTGGTCTTCTTTTCCTAGATAATTCTGCTACAGGGGGTTCTTGTGGTTCCAGCATGTCATGATCCTCTGGTGTATCCTCTTCAGGGACATGAACAGTCTCTGAGATTCTGGGAGATGAATCTTCTTCATAAACTTCTTCAAGTTGACACTTTCTGGATTTCTTGAGAGCTGCTTCCTCATCAAAGGTTACATCTCTACTTATTTCTATATGATGGAAACCTGGTATGTAGATTCTGAAGGCTTTGGAAGTTTCACAATAACCAACAAACATTCCCTTCTTACCTGAGGGATCCAACTTGGATCTCTTTTCTTTTGAAATGTGGATGTACATAGGACACCCAAATATTTTGAGATGACTTACCTCAGGCTTCTTTCCTGTAAAGACTTCTTCTGGAGTTTTGAAATCAAGAGCACTATGAGATAGTCTATTTTGTACATATACTGCTATCTTGGCTGCTTCAGCCCATAGATACATGGGAAGATCCTGGTCATGTATCATAGTCTTCACAGCTTCCATGATGGTTCTATTTTTCCTTTCTGCAACCCCATTTTGTTGGGGATTGTAGGGAGTGGTTAGTTCTCTCTTGATTCCAGCTTCTTTACAAAATTCTTCAAACTCTTTTGAAGTATATTCTCCACCATTGTCTGTTCTGAGAATCTTGATTTTCTTTTCTGAGAGATTTTCTATTATAGCCTTGAATTCTTTGAACTTTCCAAAGACTTCATTCTTACCTTTTAGAAAGTATATCCAAGTTTTCCTTGAATGATCATCAATGAATGAAATATAGTATTCAAATCCACTTAGAGAGGTGGTGGGCATTGGACCACATACATCTGAGTGTATTAGCTCCAAGATACTCTTAGACTTTGTTTCACTCTTTGGAAAGGGGTTTTTGACATTCTTTCCTTTCTTACATCCTTTACATGAGCCATCATGATCAACCTTCAAATATGGTAGTCCTATGACCACCTTGCTTACATAGGGTAAGGCTTTGTAGTTAATGTGAGCTAGTCTTCTATACCATAGCTCACTGGGACTAGATGTTTCATGAACAAGGGCAGCTTCTGGATGACCCTTGAGTTTATACAAACCTCCTTCCTCTTCACCAATGACAATTGAATCCTTAATAGATTTGCCTTTGGACCACATTAACACTTGTCCATCAATGAATGCAACTCTATAGCCTTTCTTGTCCAATGCTGAGATTGAAAGCAAATTCTTCTTCAATCCTGGAACATACAAAACTTCCTTCATTTTCATGGGGGTTCCAGAATCAAGTTTGTAGTTTGCTTCACCAATTCCCTTAATGGGATACTGATAGTTATCTCCAAGAGATACTTTTAGTGGAGAGGTCTTTTCTTCAAGATTTGATAAGGTCTTCTTTTTTCCTATCATGTGCTTTGAGGCACCACTATCAATGACCCATGTACCTTCTCCAGGTGTTATAGATCCAGAGAGTGCAGAGAAAAGAACATACTCTTCTGCATCTTCTTCTTCATTTCTTCTAGGTCTTCTTTTGGAGAAGGTCCTTTCTTCATCTTCTTCTTCTCTTCTAGATCTTTTCTTAAGAGGCCTTTCTTCCTCTTCAACTTCTTCTTCACTCTCATCTTCTGCAAGATGTGCATGATGTCTTCTGTGGTAAGTACCCTTTTTATTTTTGTTAGGATAGTCTTTGGCAATGTGTCCTAATTTGTGACAAATGAAACATTGGAATGAGGAGTAGTCTCTTCTTTGGAAGGATCCCCTTTTCTTTTGAAATCTCTATGGAGGATGGGACTCCTTTTGACTATCCTTCTTAAGGTAGGATCGATTCTTTCTTCTCTTAGTATGGGTGGCCAAGGCTTGGTCATCTTCCTTGAGCAATGCTTCTCTGTTGGCAACCCTAGCTTCTTCTTGAACACAATCCTCCCATACTATATCAAACTTCATGCTTTCTTTTTTGGCAAACATGGTTTGGATGAAAGATTCCCATGATCTAGTGAGACCATTTAGAGCTGTCATCACAAGTTCATCTTCATCAAGAGTATCACCAATGGCATCTAGTTGCTCCTTGATTAGAGAGACTCTCGAGAAGTAGTCTTGAATGGATTCTCCTTTGTGCATCTTGGTACTCTTCAATTGAGTCCTTAGATTCATCTTCCTATTGATGTTCTTTCCTTCATACATTCTTCCTAGGGCATCATACATTTCCTTTGGAGTCTTCTTGGAAGCCACTTGGGGGATCAAGTGGTCTTTAATAGAATCAACTATGATTCTCTTTGCCCTAACCAAATCCTTCATGTGTTTTTCTTTGGCTTCATCTTCTTCTGGTTCTGCAACTTCCTCCTTGATATAATGAGCAAGATCATTCTCCTCAAGAATGAGACCAATTCTGTATTTCCATGCCCGGAAATTTTCTATACCTTCTAGCTTGTCTTCAAGCTTAGTGTTTGGAGCCATCTTCTCTTGGGGGAGTCCAAGAGACAGAGTAGACTTACCTGGAAAGTTACTTTTCACTTTTCCGGAATCTGGAACAGAATTTTATCACACTTTTGGTAGAATTAGGGTTTGACTTTCCCGGATTTCTATCCGACCAAAAAGTTCGATCTATAGCTCAAAAGAATGCTCTTGAGAAGGGCTATCCATCCATATAATCAGAATTCAAAAAATCCAACTTTTTTCTGAAACCAAATTTTGACGTATCGCACTTTTGGTAGAATTAGGGTTTGGATTTCCCAGAGTTCTACCCAACCAAAAAGTTTGATCTATAGCTCAAAAGAAAGGTATTGAAAAGACCTATCCAGCCATGCAACCAAAAATCAATAATACCAACTTTGGGTTGAAACCCTAACTTCACCAAAGAGAGAGAGAGAGGTATTCTTACCTTGTGAAAGATGTCCTATTCAGTCTAGTTCTGATACCATGTTAAGTCTAAACCAAATAGACAAGCAAGATCACTGAAAGAAACACAATCACAAGATAGACACAGAATATACCCTGGGAAACTCTCATGGGGTAGAAAACCCAGCAAAGCTTTCCTCAATAAGATGATCAACCAAAATACAAGATGTGCTCCTTCCTTCTTTGTCTCCTTAGCAGATCTCCCATACAAGTGCGCACTCTTCCACAAGTGAGTGAATGTATCAAATGAGGAACATACCTCCTCTATTTATACACTACACTAACATTTATTTTACACAAGTACATGTAGGCTCGTATTTAACCATTAGGTTAAATACCCTATTATAACTGACTAGGCCGACCCCCACATGGTGGGTCTAATAACCCTAGTTACCACAACCAATTCGGAGGAATAAACATCTCCGGATTCATAGTATAATCACATCGGAGGTATGGAACATCTCCAGAATAAATAATATACAAATATAATATTCTTAGAAGTTACAATATTCAACAGAAATCCAAGGGAGTAGTGGAGACCGTTGATGGGTGCATCTGAATGGAATGGAGCTGAGCGATGACACCATGTGAATTCTTCTTAAGGATTTTTTCCAAGCGATGTGAACTGATGATGCAGAGAGACCCTGGTTGTAAGCCTATAATTTTTTGTTTTTTTCCATTGACTGAAAATTGCATCCAAAGTTCAGCAAAATCCCATAAGATGGGTCAAAGTGTGCGTAACCATTGAACACCCAAAACCACATCACATCCACCTAAGGCCAAGGAAAACATGTCAGAGCGCAGGTTATAATTTTCCAGAGAGATATGCACATTGTGACACTTCCCCTTGCAAGGTAAGGTGCCCCCATTGGCAACCATGAATTCAAAGTTGGAGCAAGGATGGACAAAACAATCATCCTATTTGGTGATCTGAGGGTCAACGAAGTTATGAGTGCTACCGAAATCAATGAGTATTGTAAGAGGAAACTTCTTGAAGTAACCCCTGACCCGCATTGTTTGGGGGGTGGTGATTCTGGCTAAATCATGGAGAGATATCTCTAGGTGGTCTTCCTGAGACGGGGGGTCAATAGGCGGCTCCTGAATGTCGACCTGATCATCCATTGTATATGGAGCTTCTTCACCAATTTCAGAGGCAGGCGGAGAATCCACATCCAAGAGATAGAGCTGTTGCTGAACACATCTATGTCCCCAAGTGAATTTCTCATCACAATTATAACAAATCCCTTTTTCTCTGCGTGTCTGCATCTCTGTTTCAGACAAATGCTTGATAGAGGTTGGTCGAGGAGCTAGCGTGATGGGAGGTCATTGAGAACCCATATTTAGGAAGGGAACACAAGTGGGTTTGGAGCGATTTTGGGCTACAAACTTGTCTTATGCCAACTTAGCCAACCCCAGGGATTCCATCATTGTGTTGGGACAGAACATGTTAACCTATGAGTGGATTCCATCCTTAAGACCACTGATAAAACAACTCCTGTAGAATTCATCAGACAATCCTTCTGTGTGATTGACTAGTTGCTCAAATTATGTCTGATACTCTCTCACAGTGCCAATTTGGCAAATTTTAGTGAGGGCTCTTGTGAAGTCATCAAAAGAACTAGGACCAAATCGTTGCAAAAGGAGATGGCAAAAATCTGACCATTGTGGCTCCTCATGAGCCTTGATGTACCAACGGTATCATTGAAGAGATTCCTATTCCAAATGAAAGGATGCAAGTGGAACTTTGTTGACATCAAAAGTATTATGTAGACTGAAATACTGTTCTGCACGATAGATCCAGCCAATCGGATCAGTACCATTGAAGCGAGGAAAATCAAGCTTCAGACCACGAAAATTGCTGGAAGAAGAGAACCCATTGTCTGAGGAAGACTCAGACTATCGTTTGTTGTTCATGGTTGAATGCTCAAGATGGAGGCCGAGAAATTTTTCATCCAGATCTTGGAGTTTGGCTTGGATGGTTGCAAGTGCTTCCTCCATAGTTTTTGCTCCTGCGCAGGTGATAACCATAACCAAGAGTTTTTTTTTTTTTTGAATGGGTAGAAAAACACAAACATAATCTTATTTAGTAAAGGGAAATTTGGATTTGGGAAAAACTCGGATTGGTAATTGGGGTTTCACTAGGTTTTGGACACTTTCGAAGGGACGGGGAAGCAGAAAATGAGGATTTCAGAAGCAGGGTGAAAGAATGGGAAAATTTGTCAGAGAGGGACAAAGAAGCAAAAATAGGGAATGAACATGGTGGCAAAATTTGAAGGCGATTGGGTGAAAAATAAAGAAGTTATGACAAACCCTAAAAATAGACAAATGTGAGATTTCTGGCTTTGGGAAGTGGAATTTGGGATAGGGTCCTCAGGAATGAAAGATGCAAAATGGGATTATAGGGGTTTTAGGAAAGTTTCAAGGGAAACGGAATGAAAACAAGGGAGATATGGCAAAAAAATAGAATTTTCAGAATGAATCTGCTACAGCGCAGAAGGGATCGGAAACAGATGGATCTGCAATGACGCGGAAGGGATCGACAATGGATGGATCTAAAACGGCACAGAACGGATCATCAACAGATAGATCTAAAATGACACAGAAGGGATTGTCATGTCCCAAATTTGGTATTGGGTCACAATGGCCTAATCACATTGGCTCTATTCATTAGAGTTTGTCAAATTGATGCTAAAGGTCAAATAATTGCCAAGGAGGAAAATTACTAGTTTCCTAGGTTTGGGGTGGAAGCTTTGGGATTTGGAATAGTGGGGATAATAAATGATGTTTGAACATTAGAATGGCATAAATATTTAATAAAGGATCTAAATAAATATTTACAAGTGAAAATCAAAGTGGCATTTCATCATGAAGACACATGGAGGAAGTGTGACCCACATATGGCTAGATTTTCCCACTACATTTGGCATCATTCTCTCACCAATTCGAATTCAAGGTGCATGGTAACATACTTGGGGGAGTCCAAAAGGTATTATTCATTGCATGACTCATCCAAGGTCGAAATATAGAGTAAGAGTAACTCCCATGGAAGAGGAAGAGGCAATTTGGAGCTAGTGAGACACTTGGGCTAGATTCCCTAGCTCTATGACAACAATAATGAAGATGCTATGACACCTATGACACAAATCAAACCTGAAGGCTGACATATGACATATATGACATGTCAGGGCTGAAAATAGACTCCAAGAGGGTGCTCAAGGGTGTTAGGGCAGCTAAGATGCTTCCACATGTGATTTGGTGGAAGTGGGAGACTAGGAATTGTCGTACAAGTGGCGTTCTTTGGAATCTCTTCCCAACATGAGTTGGCATGAGTCTCTTGGAAAGAATTTGACCCATGTAGGAAATTAGAAGTTTATAAATGTCAATAACAAAGAATGAAACCAGCTTTTGATAATTTGTAGAATTTGCAATTGCAATTGTGAAGAGGGAGAGCTAGTGGATGACTAGTTTCTTGCCTTAGCCAATTTCGAGGGTGAAAGATTCCCATCAAAGTTGGCAATTGGAAAGGCCATTCAGACCTTTCATTTAGAGCTTTAATGGATTCTTTATTTGTATGTTTAAGCTACAGGGCAGCTCATGGTTTCTTCTATTGCAGCTTGCTCCTTCAAGCATTTCCAGTTTTGATGGCATATTCTTGATCCTTGAGGGAGGGTGTTTTTGGTGAGCTATTGTACTCTTTGGGGGAGATTATAATGCCCCATTTCTTTTTTAATATGAATTAAATACTCTTTTCTTCATCTCCAAAAAGTTTCAGGTCTAAATTCCAAGTAGAAATGTATAAATCTCATTTTTAATGGAAGAACAATGCCATTTCCCCACTACCTTGTTGTGAGCCAATGTATTGATGATGATTTCGAATGAATGTATGATTATCTGATATATTTGTGATAAATATACTTCCATGGATGTCTTATACAAGTTTCATGTACTGTACTTGAGCATTTGAAGCATTTTTACTCAGTTTAATTGCATTGGGAGAAGAAATAGTGCCATTTCCCAAAGGGTCGAATTGGGGATTTTTGCATTTGAATGGGAGAGGATGAGAACAGTTGTAATAAACCATTAATGGTGCATATGAGACCTTAATAACATACTTAACACATTACATACCTCTGTTCATAAATTTGAGTGGGTTTGGAGGCATTTGGGAAGCCATTTTCAGTACTTACCTTAGGAGGATTTGAACCCCAAATTACTAGTAAAATTGCATACTTGGTCCAGAATCTTAAGAGAGTTTGCAGAGGTCTTTTGGTGGCCATATGTTATCCCTGAACATCATATTCAATTCCTAATATCATTCATAAACCTTCCTTGAATATTTGAAGGCATTTGGAGTCAATTTGAGACCTAGAGACCAATACTAGTCAAAGGGAAATCACTAGTAAAGTTACCTACATTGACCATAATTGAAAGAGTATTTGCAGAAGTGTTTTAAAGGTAAAAAGGCATCCCTGAAACACATATTTATGTTCTAATATCATTCATATACCTTCTAAGAAGATTTGGGATCATTTGGGGCAAATTTGGGACCTAGAGATCGAAACTAGTCCAAGGTCGAACCAAGGAAAAAAGTGGAAAATTGCAATTTTAATAAAATTCCTAATAAGGGACATTACAGGGATCGACAACAAATACATTTGAATGGCGTGAAAGTGATCGACAACAATTCTTGACAGAGTAAATCTGTGATGTATCAACTAAAAATAGATATGGACCCCGTATGCTCGGCTTCCTAATGGTTTAGGGGATTCACTCGGCCACCAATGCTTTCTGACGGCTTGCGTATTAGGGCAGTACCCCTCACTCCATGGCTCAAGTAAAACTGATAACCGCTTGGCCACAAACGACAGCTCTTGGTTTACCTCACGGGTGGGAACTAGTCAATCAGGTTGGGTTCGTTTCCCTTTTCGCTGGAAGGTCCTCTCAATGGGCCAACTACTTTGGGGTTCCTATGGTACTCCTCACAATGAGTTTTAGGGCTTATACCCAAGTAATTCCCATAGTTAAGCGGATAGGCATTATTCCCAGATCCAAACCTGCAATAGATGAGAAAATATTTTTGGCAGAACTTTCACCCAACGAGCCCAAGAAGGTGCTCTGATAGCAGATATGAAGAACCTGCAACAATTAATTAATGAAAATACACGAGACAAGAGACATAATAGAACTCAGAATCACTTTTGTTGATCGCAGGCCACTTCGAGGGGGCAACCTCCTTTGAGCAAGCTCAATACAAATAACTTCATGGTTCCTTCATTGGCTTCAACACGCACTTATATACTAAGTCTAAGCGTCAATACTATGGGTCAAAATCGTGGGCCAATACAAACTACGGGACGTCTTACAAAGCATATGCATCCAACAACAATATACTAACAAAGTAGAGACATGGGTTCCTAACAATCAATGGGTTGAATAACAGGAGTAGCGTAAGTAACTGGCTATTGTGGTGCAGCAGCCCCTTGAGGGGGAGCCAAAGGTTGGGGGGCTACTACCCCTTACATAGGTGGGGGGTTTGGAAACACCATAGGTTGTGTGTGGGGTTGTGGGGGTTTGGTGGTGCAGCATGTCCTTGACATTGGGAGTCCTCACTCCAGAGTTGGCGAGCTCGCACCAGATGGGGACAATTATGTGTGTAATGGCCATAGACCCCGCAAATAGAACATGGGTGGTTAGTACATAAGTTGGGGCATTTACCTTGCCGAGGTGGTCGAACAGGATTTTGGTTAGCCCACATGGTACCATTATTATCAGGGGGTTTTGTGGAGGACCACCTCCACCGGGAGCCTAGTTAGTACCCTGGTTACGTTCGCATCTCCTATTTTGTTTCCCTTGTTGGTTTCGTTGGGAAGGCTAGTTCTGCAATTGGTTTTGTTGGGCATAAAATTTCCCTTGGGGAACGGGGGGGGTTTGCGGTTGGGCGGGTACTAGGGAATTCGACGATGGCTAATAAGTGGGAGGTTCTTGAGGTTGCGGGGGTGCAGGCATAGTTGGTGGAGGGTAGTAGGTAGGTGATGTTGTGGGGGGCATATACTGGAAGAGTATGACCCTAGCAATGTGCCGAAAAAGAAGGTCCATAGATGTGAGGGGGGTGGGTCGGGGGAACATATGAAGGTATTTCTCTCGAATGGGTCGTGGTGTGCGAAAGGTCAGGACCATCGCTCATGGCGGGTGGTGTGGAACTGGGTATAGGATTATAAGCATGGGTGGGGGCGGGAGGCTTATGGACATATGGATGAATGGTAGATGCAACATGTGCAATGATTCCATTAGTAGCATGGGATGCCCCCGGCGCATCCTTCCGGGAGGAAACACTGCAAGGAGAATCGAGTAAAATGGTGTAAAGGTAGCCTGACTGTGCATATATAAGGTCAAATTGTTGGGATTTAAGGATGGATTCTTCTTCAGTTTGAGGCCATTCAAATGCCACATCCTTGGCAATAGCTTGTATGAGATACTTCAAGAACCAATCTAAAAAGATATGGTCATCTAATTTGATCTTGCACAAACTATGGCAACGACACCACTCCTGGATATGGTCAGTGATGTGGGTAGCCATGTTCTGTGTACAAGATAGGAGTATCTCAACACCATTGTCATAACGGACGGGGAGATGGAACAACTGTAGGAAATTCGAAGCAAGGGAAGCAAATGTGGAGTGCATCCCATGTGGTTGGTCAATATACCACTTGGTTGCAGTTCCAGTGAGTGTCCGTTGTAAAAGGCGTAAGCAGATCAAGTCATCCACTATGGATTTGGAGGAACACCATAAGTGGAAGGACATGATATGGTTATGGGGTTCCTCACCACCCTTTCCCTCAAAATTTGGGATATCCAAAGGGAGTTTGGTAGGAATGGGAGGCCACATAGGGTCATGTTGGATCAGATCGTTAGTCAATCAGGCCAGATCAGCTAGGTTGAGAGTGGCCATGAATGGAAAACTAGCAGGAGGATATGACATGGTCAAAGTGGCCTACGTGCTAGCCATGGCGGTGACCGTGGGGCCATCTCTGCCAAGTGGTGGTGCATTGGCGCGAGTCATGACTTGGATCGAGGGACCGTACGTAAGGGGTGGAGGGATCTGAAAAGAGGGTTCGGTGCCCCCAAGGATATCACTAGTAACCAAAGGGATGGTGGTCGGAATAGATCCGTTACCGATGGGTATAGAGGTAGTAACTGTAATTCCAGACGTAGTTTCTATAGATGGCATAGTAGATGCTGAAGTCGTAGCGGGGCCAGTGGTGGATCCACTGCCGACAATCCCGCCATAAATCGAGTTGGGGTTCATGTTGTCCATGGGGATAGAAAAAGCTGTGTATATGGGTAAATTTGACTAAGAATTAGAGGTGTAATAAGGGGCGTCGGGATGAATATCTGTCGATGAATATGTGCGTCTCAAGGAAGTGTGACGAGTGCAGTATAATGGACCATACTGCGGGGATTTCCCCCATAAGAGATGAGAGTGTCACGGTGAATCAATGGCGGCAGGTGTAAAAGTGCTAAAGGGATGTGGTATATGAAAATGCTCAAAAATCCTAGTGCAACCATGCATGCAAAAGGAGGGTTCGCAAAAAGATGGCACTCGGGACAACAATAACCTCGAAAACACCGACTGCAACAACGTGCTATAATAGGTGGAGCGGCAATAAAATGGTTAGAATACCAATAAGAAACACTCCTATAAATAGAAATACTCACTAACCTATGGGGTATAGGAGCATGCAAACACCTAGCTAAAAGATATGGAAGCTCACTCAAATCATATCCTATGCAGGGTGATGAAATCTGTAGTCAGGAAATACGAAATGGAGAACCAAATAGCTAAAGTATATCCATCTACCAAGAGGGATCCCAGGTAAAAGAGTCCTAGAAGAATGGTAACTAAGCTACCCTGTTCATGGCACTTCCAGAAAGGTGTCCCATGGTGATCCAAGAGGATCTCTAAGATCGATCAAAATTAAAGTCTTCAAATTGTGAACAGAAGATTGCAGCTGTGTAGAGATCGACGAGATATTTCTGGTGACATTCCTTTCATCTCAAATGGACTCCGGATGTGAAATATATCACATTCTGAATTTTCAGAAAACAGGTAAAATTTGGAAAAAGGAGGTGCCACGTGGCACCACTGTAAGGGTGACATGTGGCCTGTACAGAACTGATGTGGCACATTCACAAAGCACCATGTGCCAGGTCACAATTCAGTTGAAAAATGAAGTGGTAGTCCGGTTGGCAGATGAGGTGGGAGTGACAGTTGGCATCCAAGTGGGCCAATTAGAGGTCGCCATGGGGCGATCCGATTGGCCACCATATAGCTCAATTTAACAAAAATATTGGGGTCGAGTAGGATCGAATCCCCAACCTCTCCTCCGAAAAAGTCTCTGCACCATCCCGTTGTCTAGGATCCCCGCAGTTGGTTCTTAACCAATTCAAACTCCGCTTCTATTTAAAGTTGATTGTATTATTATTTTGGAAAAGGGGCGGGACCAAGGGATAAGCCCTTGGCCCCATGTGTAATGTATATTCCATATAATATGCAACAAACTACATCACCGTCAGACAATGGAACCAAGGGATAAGCCACATGATGAGCCAACACACAGAGCCACCACATAAACCATCGAATACAAAATCAAGACAATGGAACCAAGGGATAAGCCACATGATGAGCCAACACACAGAGCCACCACATAAACCATTGAATACAAAATCGTAATATGGGGAGAGGTCCATGGGTTTGAACCCGTGACTTCTTCCCCCAACGCCAATGACTTAACCAATACACCAATGGTGCCACATGTTATGGGCATTGAGATATAATATATTTAAATTAGTTTGGAGTAGATTTTAACCGCCAAAAGGGCGCGCCTCTCTTTGGCCTAAATTTAAAACAAATTCAAACTATCATATGGTTTTTTTTAACATATATATCATATTTTTGGATTTTTTTATTGTTTTTAAAAACAAAAAATATATTTTATGAAGATTTTTGCATATATTTTATCCATTTTTAAATGGATTTTTATTCCATTTTAAGTGGGATTGAATATTTGTAAATCCCACTCAATTTGGGGATAAGTTATGAAACTTTGGGCTATATAAACAATGCAATTTGGCCATGGAAGGAAAATGAAAGGATTGAAGCTTTTGAGGAGAGAATGGTAGGATACCATTATGCGTTTGTAAAGGCTTCGTTAGTCTGCTTATTTTTGTAAGAGGCTTGTTTTAGCCACTCTTGAGAGGTTGAGAGTGAGAGGCTTTATGATTGAAGTCCTAAGTCTCTTCTTGAAGAAGCATGAAGGATGAAGGCATTTTTGTACATGTGCAAGCATTCTTTTTGAAGACTAATAAGATCAGTCCTCATTGAAGTTGGACCCAAAGACATAGTCCACATTGAACAAACTCCGTTATCACATGGTGTCTCTTATTTTGTGGTTTTCGTCACTTGTTTATTCATGTTTTAAGTTCTTTAATCCTTTTCAAAAGCTTGATATTTGAAGTCTTCACATCGAAGAAAGAAAATGGTAGATGAAGACTATTGATAATAAGATGAGAAGGCTTTTTTCAAGGCTTTCTATGAGATGGTAGACAGGGTAGAAAAATTGTTTGCAGATTATTAAGAGAGATTGGCAAAGAAGAAAACAAAGAAGGATAAAGCATAGGATAATTCTTTAGGAAAAGGAGGAGACCCTGTTGGTATAATTAAATCCTTCATCTAATTCATACTAATACATTAGTAGCATTAATTAATCATTCTATGGTTAATTACTATGTATTGTACTAGATAGTTGGCATATGATTCATTGTGTGGACCACAAGTTTCCTAAAATCACTAGAAGCTATTTCTGGACATCCAGAAATAGATTCTGGCTAGTTATTGTATTCTGAGTTAGATAGGCACACATGCTGCTTTTACTGCTTTTTATCACTTTTTGGGTGAAAGGTAAAAGCTAGTTGTCTAGGGAAACTGTTTTTTGGCCCACTCTTCCTCCATGATGTTTATTCTTTCCATTTTTTGGATTTGGCATTTTTTTTCATCATACATCACTATCTAATCACTAAATCATAAATTCGTGAGCCTTTGGCTTGACTTGGAGAACACACTTTCCACCTAGGGGGGATTTGCATTATTTTAGTAAGTCTGCTTTTGTGAGGATTCAAATGGAATGTTTATCCATTCGAATCTCTAATGTAAAGTTATGTATTTACAGCCATTTAATTTCCCAAGGTTGGCTGATGTATTATTATTCATTTTGAGTAATACAGTTTGTATCTTTTGTGAGTAATTTTTTGTGTTCTTGACTAGTTGTGTGAGATATTTTGTGAGAGTGTGTAATTTCTTGATCAAATATTGGTGTGAACTAAATTTCACATGGTATTAGAGCTATAAATCTATTCCTTTCTCCTTCTATTGTCTTGCAGGATCCAACCAGTCTCAAGCAGGGAGCAATAATTCATCCACAGGGCTCATTCCATCATCCACAGGGTGCAATTGAGAATCCAAGAACGCACCCAAATCAGTATAAAACTTATTTCAAAGCTGCCATGGATCAATCACATCATATCAGCCTCACTCCATTCAATTATTTTGATTGGAAATCGCAGATGGAGATCATGTTGAGGAGAAAAGGCCTCTATAGGGTGACTATGGAAAATGAGACTGAGCCAACTCAACAATTGAGAAATCAAAGTGGCATAATCAAAGAGATGAAGCCTATGGTCTGCTATGTCTCACTACATCCAGGGATATTTTATTCCATCTTGATGGTCTTACCTCTCCCAATGAATTTTGGCTAAAGCTTCAAGAATTATTTGGCAAGACTGATGAATTAAGAGGCCACCAACTGGATAATGATCTAGTTTCATTGAGTCCATAGAATTTCGATAACCTCCAAGATTTATTCTCTAAATTCAAGTCACTTTTTCTACAATTGAAGCAATGTGGAATTGATAAAAAGGATGAGCAACTAATCTTGGCCATTCTCTCTAAGCTTGGCCCAGATTATTTAGTGTTTGTTTCGACCTTTCATGCCACAAGGAAAGAAGTTCGAAACTGGAAGAGTCCTACTCTCTCAGAATTCATGGAATCACTTACACAAGAACACGACAAGCTGGTTTTGATGGGAGCATTTAAAAATCCATCGAAAGAACATTGTCTAAATGTTGGAGATTCAAAGTGTTCGAAAGGGAAGAAGAAGGGCAATTTCAAGAATCCCACTGATGAGAAGAAAGACAAGTATAAAGTTCATGAAGACTCCTACCACCCAAAGAAGAATCCAAATAAGAAGAATGAGAAGGAAAAGTGTACTTATTGCAGTATGGGATTTCATCCTGAAAGCTCCTACATGAAGAAAATCGTTGATCAAATGGCTCTACTCCTGGAGAAAGCCAACATTCCTCTTCCTGAGAGCGCAAGGAGGAAGGATGGAGGACAAAATTCTGATGATAAGGAGAGAGTACATGCATTGATGGCAAGCACATCCAATCCTACATCACTCATTATTGATTCCAGAGCTTCAAGGCACATGGTGTCTACAAGTGATTTTTTTACTTCACTTGACTCTTCCCGTGGTCCAAATATTGTATTGGGTGATAATTCTGAAACTTCAAGCAAAGGTAAAGGCAGCATAGATCTCGAATTTGGTTCATTCAATAATGTCTTGTATGTTCCTGGACTTGCTGCAAACATATTGTTAGTATATCATATGAACTACATAGGTTCACCCAAAAAGGTGACCTTTACCCCAAATGATGTTGAGATATTTGAAATGACAATAGGCCGAATTGTTGCATTAGGAACTGCTGACCATAGCTCTAAAATCTACACGTTTTCTCATTTTGTGCCATGCCCCTCACCTTCTGATCTTTTAACCCATGCCAATGAGTCAAGCAAATTATGGCATGAAATATTTGTTTGTCTGAACTATAAATACCTTTCCCAACTTCATGAGAAATAAATGGTCATAGGGCTTCCCAATATCAGATTTTCCAAAGGTGTCTGCCAAAGTTGCATCCTAGGAAAACACCCTAAGCATAAGTACGGGAGATCCAAAACTGAGAAAACCTATGCACACCTGGAGCTTATTCACACTGATGTATTAGTTCCATTCCCCCATAAGTATTTGAACCATGCTAAATACATCCTCACCTTCATAGATGACTTTTCCAGGTATTGTTGGATTTATTTCATCAAGCTAAAGTCTGAATTTTTTGGTTTATTCAAGATTTACAAGGCCTCAATTGAGAACCAGTATGGTAGTCATATCAATATTACTAGATCTGATAATGGTGGGGAGTACATCAAATCAGAGTTTCAGAAATTTTTTGCTTCTTCAGGCATTCAGATGCAACACACAGTTCCTTATACACTTCAGCAAAATGGGGTTGTTGAGAGGAAGAACAGATCATTTAAGTAGATGGCCACATGTATGCTTGAGGCAAAGTATTTATCTCCAATACTTTGGGTTGAGGCAATAAATTGTGCCACATATATTCAGAACAGAGTGCCACAAAAATATATCAAAGGAATCACTCCTTTTGAGGCTTGGACTGGGCACAAACCTGATATTTCTCATTTCAGGATTTTTGGCTGTAAGGCTTGGGCTATAATTCCATTGGAGAAGAGGAGGGCTATGCAGCCCCAAATCCAACCTTGTATTTTTGTTGGATATTTAGAGGAATCCAAAGGCTATAAGTTGCTAAACATGGCTACTAAAAAATCCTTCATTGAAATAAGTGTTCAATTCGAAGAAGAGCCCTCTTAGAATGTTGAAATTGGAGAACCATCTTCACCACCAACTGAAGAAGTAAGTGATGCCGCTCTTGAATTTTTTTATTTTGATATTTATGATGATGAGGACCATTTTATTGTAGAACATAATTCACCAACAAGTCCTAAATGAGTTTCTAATACTTTGCAAGTAGCTGGTGAACTAGTGGGAAATCCTCAGGACGCAAGGAGGACTAGATTACAATTTGAGATTGGTCTCAATGTGAATGATCCTTACTTGTTTGAGAGATGTTATATGATGGTGGATTATTATCCTCAGACATATTATGAAGCCTCACATGACTCAAGATGGCAGGATTCCATGTATGAGGATTTTCATTCACTACAAAAGAATGAGACATGAGAGCTAGTCAAGCTCCCCCCACACAAAAAATTGGTAAGGTGTAAGTGGATCTACAAAACAAAGTGTTCCGTTGATGGTACAAAAGTGAAATATAAGGCTAGGCTGGTGGAAAAGGGCTTCTCCTAATTCCATGGCCTTGACTACAATGAGACTTTTGCACCAGTTGCACAGAAGGATTCGATAAGACTAGTTCTAGCAATTTCTGCATCCAAGCGCTGGGAAGTGCACCACATGGATGTCAAGAGTGCATTCCTCCATGGGGATCTTGAGGAGTATATTTATATGCAGAAACTAGAAGGGTATACATCTTATCCTAACTATGTGTGCAGGTTGAGGAAGTCCTTATATGGGCTTAAGCAAGCCCCCAGGGCTTGGTATGCCAAAATGGACAACTTTCTCTTGTCACAATCTTATGTGAGATGAAAATATGATCCTAATGTTTATATGAAGCTGATTTATGGCTCAATTATGATTATAGTTTTGTATGTTGATGATTTAATAATCACAAGTAGCTCTACTGATCAAATAGCTTCATTAAAGACTGCTTTGCATCAAGCTTTTTCCACGAGTGACTTGGGAATTCTTAAGCAGTTTTTGGGGCTTGAGATTTCACAAACTGAGAATGGAAAAAAGGTATCTCAGTCCAAATATACATATGACCTGCTAAATAAGTTCAAGGTGGATGATTGAAAGCCTTCAAAGACTCCTTTCCTTTCAGGAGTTAGACTTGAAGAAGCAAAATCTACACCTTTGGTTGACAGCACCTTGTATAGGCAGCTTGCTATACTTGACTCACACTCGACCTGATATTTATTATGCAATGAGTGTGGAATAAAGATACATGGAGAAACCACATGAGCTCCATTGGAGGGCTGCAAAAATAATCTTGCATTATGTGCAAAGCACCAAGACTGATGGGATTCACTATGTTGCACATTCTAGCCTAGATCTTCTTGGCTTTATTGACTCAGATTAGGTTGGTGATAGCCTGAAAAAAATACGCATCTGGATTTGTATTCATGCTTGGAGGTGGTCCTATTTTTTGGTCAAGTAATAAACAGAGTGCAATTTCACTATCTTCAGCAGAGGCCGATTACAGAGTAGCAGTGAATGCTGGTACTCAATGTGTTTGGTTGCAGGGTATTCTTTCAAAGTTTGAGATTTACTTTAGTACTCCTACTGTCATCTTTTGTGACAATGAAAGTGCTATAAGGGTATCAAGTGATCCAGTACAGAGACATTGGACCAATCATATTGAGATCCATATGCACTATATCATAGGTTTAGTGCATGACCAGATCATTGATTTGCAGTATTGCCCAACAGGTGAGTAGACTGCATACATCTTCACCAAATCTTTTACTGAGAATACTTTCAGCTATCTGAGATCACTTTTTGGGATGGTTGAACATGTGGTGGAGTGAAGGATTGATCAACAATCTTTCAATTTTGATGATGTCCATTTTTTAGGGAAGGTTTTTCCCATAAGGTTTTCCTTCTTTCCTTGTTTTGTGGACCATGTAGTATTGTACAGGGTGACCATGTCTTGTTACTGGGCCCTTAGTATTTTTATTTCTTATTTTTAGCTCATAAAGTCAGAATCATGGGGGGGGGTTGGAATAATTAAATCCTTCATCTATGTCATATTAATACATTAGTAGCATTAATTAATCATTCTATGATTAATTACTATGTATTAGACTAGATAGTTGGCATATGAGTCATTGTGTGGACCACAAGTTTACTAAACTCACTAGAAGCTATTTCTGGACATCCAAAAATAGGTTCTGGCTATTTATAGACTATTTTGAGTTAGATAGGTGCACATGCTGCTTTTACTGCTTTTTACCACGTTTTGGGTTAAAGGTAAAAGGTAGTTGTCTAGGGAAACTGGTTTTTGTCCCACTCATCCTCCATGATGTTTCTTCTTTCCATTTTTGGGATTTTGCATTTATTTCATCATACATCACTATTTGATCACTAAATCAGAAATTCGTGAGCCTTTGGTGTGACTTGGAGAACACACTTTCCACCTAGGGGGGATTTGCATTATTTTAGTAAGTATGCTTTTGTGAGGATTCAATTGTCATGTTTAGCCATTAGAATATATGATGTAAAGTTATATATTGAAATCCATTTAATTTCTCAAGGTTGGCTGATGTATTATTATTCATTTTGAGTAATACAGTTTGTATCTTGTGTGAGTAATTTTTTGTGTTCTTGACTAGTTGTGTGAGATATTTTGTGAGAGTATGTAATGTCTTGATCAGAACTTCGTGTGAATTAAATTTCACATACCCTTCTAATCCTTCTTCTCCATCCTCTTCTTCCTCTTCTGAAAGTTCCAGTACTGCTTCTTCAAATCCAAAGAAACAACTTGAGAAGACTAAGTCTGATTTACCTTATTTGAAACTTGATATTAAGTTTTATTTGACTACATATAATGGTGAACTTAACACATAAAATATGGATGATTGGATCAGGTAGATTAAGTGTATTGCAAGATCCAAAATCTTGCAGGTGATAGTGCAAAGATCCAGTTGGCTACTCTCCGTCTTGGAGGCACTGCACTCATCTGGTGGGAGATTAAGACACAAGAAGACCTCCTTACAAAAGATAAAATTATTTATTCCTGGTATGAATTTACTACTGCGTTAAAGAAGCAATTCTACTCATTAGGTTACATTCAACAAGCCATGATGGATTGGAAAAACTTAAGGCAAAGTAAAGGCCATAATGTAGAAGAATACACTCAGGAATTCAGAAAGAGAGATTTGATTTTGGGTATACCTCTTTACACTTAAGAAACTCTTCTCAAGTTTATTGGAGGATTACATAGTTATTTGCATCATACAATACTTATGTTTAATACTACTAACCTTGATGAGGTATGTGTGCAAGCTACACATATTGAATCTAAATGGAAGAATACCTATGATGAAAATCACTCAACTGAATCCAGTTATTTGAAATAAGGCAAGGACAAAGGGAAGAGAAAGCATACAGTTACCGTGAATAAAGGGGATACAAAAATTTCATGTTCTCAATGTCAGAGAGATGGACATGATGCATAACACTATTGGAAGATACATCCAGAATTGAAATTGAAGTGGTTTAAGGATCAGAAATGGAAGCAAAAGGCCACGGTTATCGTTGAGGACCTTGGATCAGATTATGAGGATGAAACAAAGATAACAATCGCAGGTGTGAAAGGTAAAGATGTTGTTGATAATGATTCTAACATTGGTTCTTCATGTGTTTATACTTCTAAAGATCGTGACAATTCTAAGGATAGAAAAAAGAATGCATTGTTTCATATAAGGGTAATTACAAAAAAAAACAAGATCGACACACTCATAGATAGTGGATCCCAAGCTAATCTTATTTTAGAAGAAGTAGTTAAGCAGTTGGGATTAACAACAAATCCGCACAGGAAACCTTATCCATTAGGCTGGATATGCAAAGATAAAATATTACAAGTAACAAAGCAATGTGATTTAAAGTTTGCAATCACATCCAAGTTTGTAGATGAAGTTGAATTTGATGTGGTTCCACTAGATAGCTATGGAATTGTGTTGGGTAGCCCATACTTATATGATCGAAAGGAAATTTTCTATAGAGAACATAATCAATATCATTTGTTTAAGAAATGAATTGAGTACATAGTACATTCGCATTCATTTAAAAATGACAGATCATTGGGAACTACACAACAACTGAAGAGGGTCATTAATGCAAGTTGGAATTTGGCACATATCTCTATGCAATTTAAGGAAGAAAAGAATCCTAAGCACACAAAGGAAGTGTCATTGCATCACAATACATTTATTATGGTTGATATTGTTCCTATGATAAAACATAAGCATGATATGGGTACAATATCTTTCATATGTTCAATTTTGATATTCAACTTTCTACTGATCAGCAGTATATGGTTGGTTCCGAAAAAATTGAATGTAGATTTGGTTGAAAAAGGGATTAATGTACTTAACAATGTCAGTGTAGTATTGATTGTTATTATTATGAGTCAAATGTATAGGTTCCAAGAATGGTGGACAATTGATACAAGACAAGTGAGATGAACATGTCCTCACTTGAATTCTGAATGATTCAAGCTTTTGGTAGTCCAAAAGCTTCCCAATGGGAAGGTTTGATCCAGGAGGATATCTGATATTGTTGATGTATATGTAACTTCGGAATGTATTTCATCTATGTATTTCATATATATTTATTGTACCCTTATTAGAGATGTGTTATTCCTCTATCAGGAAGTGTCGTCATGTGGATTGACAAGTGTCGCAAGTGTGTGTACTTGTCGATGGGTTATTAGACCACCATGTGTGGGGTTGGCCCTAAAATATATATATTATAATGTGGATGTACCTAGCTAGACAAGTCGGCCCCATAAGGTCACTGGGCAAACAGGTTAGTATAAACAGAGATCAGGTGATCTCTATTTAGATCGTTCAGAAAGTCACATCTCTCTCACTTAGAAAGTGGCACACTAGTGAGGAGGAGGATCATCTACTACTAGGAGACTATCTCAATGTATTTTGGTTGAGCCATTGCTCTCTCTATCTCTGAGGAAGTTGTGGGTTTTTTCACCTTAGGGTTTTCCCCACGGAAACTTTGTGTCTCTTGTCTCTCATGCTTTTGATTCTTGTGATGCTTGTCATGCTTATTGTGATCGTCATGCATTGATATACTGTATATGTTATTCTCTCAGTGAATATCCTAGAGTATTGTGAATTAATGCTCAAAATTTAACATGGTATCAGAGCTAACCTGAGAAGAAGACATTTTGCAATGACGGAAACTTGAGTTTCTTGTTTATTGGGTTTCTCTCCACAGATTTTGGAAAAGCAGTATAGTAGATTGACTCTACTCATCAAGGCGCATCTATCTATTCAATCAGAATTCAATTCCAAGCATTTTCAGATTTGGCCCTAAAAATTAGGGTTTCCACAAAAATAGGAATTTCTGAAATATGAAGACATAGCTGGAAGATCCTTGCAAAACTTGAAGTTTAGAGCTTTGGATCGAGATTTTTGGCTGAGTAGATCTCCGGGAAACTCAAACCCTAATTTTGGGGCTCTCCCCAGTGAACCCAGGAGGACAAAAAGGCAAATCTAAAGGGTAAAACTTTGCTGATCTCAAATTCTGAATGCACCAAATTGATCAGCTCATCAAAGCGCATCTTTTTATCCTTTCAGAAAATTGAAATTCACATTTTGAATTTTTAGGGTTTTTCCGACAAACCCTAATCCGGGACCAGATCCAGTTTTCAAAATTTCAAGTGGTAAGACCTAAATATTTTCTCTTTCCATTTGAAGTACTCTTTAAGATGTCTCACCACACCAAGCTTGAGGATAAGCTTGAAGGGGCTGATAACTTCCGAGCTTGGAAGTATAGGATTGGGTTAATCCTGGAAGAGAATGAGTTGGACTCATATATAAAAGAAGACATCCCTATCCCAGAGGATGAAGAGGCCAAGGTATTGCATAAGAAGAACTTGGTCAAGGCAAAGAGAATCATTGCTGATTCTATCAAAGACCATCTCATACCCCATGTGTCTTCTCTAAAGACACCCAAGGAGATGTTTGACTCTTTGACCAAGCTATTTGAAGGAAAGAACATAAATCAGAAGATGACTCTACGGAATCAATTGAAAGGGGTCAAGATTTTGAATGGAGAAACCATTCAATCTTACTTCTCCAAGGTCTCTCAGATCAAGGAGCAACTTGAAGTTGTGGATGAAGTAGTGGACAATGGTGAAGTTGTTATGACCACTCTAAATGGCCTACCTAGGTCATGGGACTCCTTTATTCAAGGAATCTGTGCAAGAAAGAAATTGATCTCTTTCAGTAAACTATGGGAGGAATGCTCTCAAGAAGAAGCTAGATTTGTAGCTCGTGAGGAAAAGATGGGAGGTGAAGATCAAGCTCTCGCAACTCACACCAAAAGAAGCAAGCCCAAGAAGGAGCACTCTCGCTACAAAAGATCCTATCAAAAGAATGAGAAGGATCTAAGATGCTTCACATGCAATGAGAAGGGTCACTTTGCTTCAGATTGTCCTAAGAACAAAAGGGATAATAACAACAACTTCAGCAAGAAGAAGAAGAGCAACAAAAGAAAGTTCCATGCTCATGCTGCCGAGGATGATGAACCTCCAAAGAAGAAGGCTAGGGCAGAAAGTAGTGATGATGACTCATCAAGTGAAGAAGAGTATGTTCTAATCTCTGCTCTCACAGGTACTATCTCCCATGGTTGTAATGATTGGTTGATTGATAGTGGGGCTTCCAAACACGTGACTGGGTTTAAGGAATCTTTTGTGAATCTTTCTGAACATGAATCACCCCATAAGGTGAAACTTGGGGATTATTATCAATACCCAATCAAAGGAAGTGGTGAAGCCTCCTACAACCTAGATTCTAGAAAATCTTTGAAGATGAAAGAATTCCTTTATGTACCTGGGCTCAAGAAGAAATTACTCTCCATCTCTGCATTGGATGCAAAAGGTATGAGGGTTTCATTTGTGGATGGCCAAGTCCTAATGTGGCCAAAGGGAAAGACCATAGATGATGAGGTAGTGATTGGAGAGCAAGAGGGAGGATTGTATAAATTGAAGGGACAACCTGAACATGCAATGGTGCATGAATCCATGGAGCCAAGTGAACTTTGGCATAGAAGAATTGCTCATATGCACTATAGGGCACTTCCAATTGCAAGCAAGGTTGTAGAAGGTCTTCCTGAAATCAAGATCAAACATGAAGGTGTTTGCAAAGGATGTGCAAAAGGTAAGAACATTAAGAAGGCTTTCCCAAGAAGTGAAAGCAAGGCCAAAGATATCCTGGAAATCATCCACTCAGATGTATGTGGTCCTATGTCATCCAGTTCTCTTAGTGGGTATGTTTACTATGTCTCATTTATTGATGACTTCTCCAGGAAGACTTGGGTATACTTCTTGAAAAACAAAGATGAGGTGTTTGATAAGTTCAAGGAATTCAAAACCTTGATGGAAAATCAAACTGACAAGAAGATCAAAACATTCAGATCCGACAATGGTGGAGAATTCACCTCAGGTGACTTCAAGAAGCTTTGTAGTGATTCAGGGATTAAGAGGGAGTTGACTGCTCCTTATAATCCTCAACAAAATGGAGTTGTAGAAATGAAGAATAGAACTATCATGGAAGCAGCAAGGGCAATGTTGCATGACCAGGATCTACCTATGCATCTATGGGCAGAAGCAGCTAGAACAATTGTATATGTGCAGAACAGAACACCCCCCAAGATATTGGACAACAAGACACCAGAAGAGGTCGTTTCTGGTAAGAAACCTGAAGTCAGCCATCTCAGAATATTTGGTTGTCTAGTATACACTCATGTCCCAAAGGAAAAGAGGACTAAACTAGATCCTTCAGGAAAGAAGGGTATCTTTGTGGGTTACAGTGAAATCTCGAAGGCTTACAGAATATACTTTCTAGGGTTCAAGAAGATTGATGTCAGCAAGGATGAATATAAGTTCAAGGACAGGTAATCCAGGAAGCAAAGATCAAGAGGGAGCACACTCCAGCAGCTCCTGCAAGGATGCAGATTTTCAGAGGGAGTTGACCATCTTCCTACATTCCACAACAGAAAGATGTAGAAGAAGCTACTTCAGCAGCTCCTGCCAGGAAGCAAAGACTCAGAGGGAGTCCACCCAACAAACAAACAAAGAAAAGTATTTCAATTATCATTTCTTGCTTATTTTTGTTTAAATAATACTATGCTTATGTTCCTAGACTTAGGGGATTTATTGTGCATATTAGAATGATTGCATTAATGAACAATATACTACTAATATGCATGTGATGGGTAAGTGGCCTATGGCACTGTACAACATTCCAGTGCTACTTATCTAGAATGAAACCTCTTTGCTAACATGTTGGGAGTAGTGCAAACTCTTAACAATGTTCTGGTAGAGACTGGAAGGCATCTAGAAAGTTGTGGAACATGGATAAATGTTGTATTGAAGCATTGGCTAAGATAACTGCATGAATGCATGACATATTTCTTTATGTGTAAAGAATTTGTTCTGAAAATTATGATATGTTTCTAATCATGCAATTTAACTTGTTTTGTAGGAAAGACCATATATCTTCACCTACAAAAGAAGGACTACAACATTTGTTCCAGCATCAAAGATATCTATTGAAGATATTGAAGTTCCCAGGATCTAGGATGAAGAAATGGAATGCCATGATCCGTCGATCATGAAGATGTTTGGGATGTAGTCCCAAGACCTGACAGGGAGTCACATGTGTGCAGATTGAAGAAAGCCTTGTATGGCTTGTAGCAAGCTCCCAGAACTTGGTGTGATACAAAGAGGAAGCTTGCTGCTTAATTCGATATGAAAGATTTGGGAATGATGCATTATTTCCTAGGTATGGAGGTGTGGCAGAGTGCAGGTGGGATCTTTCTTAGTCAAGGGAAGTACACAGTAGATATCCTGAAGAGATTCGGGATGATGGATTGCAAGGCCATGGCCACACCTATGACATCGAATCTGAAGCTTCTATGTGATGCTTCATATGAGCCGGTTGACGTCTCTATGTATCGTCAGATGATTGGGTCCTTGTGTACCTGAAGAACATGAGACTAGATATTTGCTTTGCGGTGAACACATTGAGTCAGTTCCTGACAGATCCGAGGAGTGTTCATATAGTTGCTGTAAAGCATGTTCTGAGGTACCTGAAGGGTACACTGGATTATGGGCTCAAGTATGAGGCGAATCAAAAGTTTAACCTGCAGGGTTACGTTGATTCAGATTGGGCTAGCAGTGCTGCAGATAGGAAGAGCACAACTAGGTGTTGTTTCAGTATGGGATCAGGTGTGATCTCTTGGTTTAGCAGGAAGCAGTCCTACGTAGCACTGAGTACAGCTGAGGCAGAGTATGTTGCAGCCTGTTCAGCTAGTTGTGAGGTAGTATGGCTACGGAAGCTACTGTCTGAGTTATTTGATCTCCCGTTGGATGCTACTGGTATCTTCTGTGATAACCAGAGTTGTGTGAAGCTGTCCGAGAACCCAGTATTTCATGAAAGGTCTAAACACATAGAGATCAAATATCACTATATTAGGAATATGGTGCAGAGAGGAGCTGTGAAGCTCCTGTATGTTGCGACGGACGAGCAAATTGCAGATGTGCTGACAAAGCCACTAACCAGGGTGAAGTTCGAGTACTTTAGAGAGAGGCTTGGCGTTCTTTAGATCGAGGACACTTCGAGGAAGAAGTGATGGACACATTTGTTGAAGCCATTCCAAACATGTTGGAAGGAGGATCCTTCACATGGCTGTGGATGTAAGCACTGGATGATGAGCATCAGGATGATGTTCTGGTTTCTGCTTGGATATGATCAGTTGGATTATTTATATATGTATGTACGCATCATGTTGGATGCTAGATATGATCAATTGGATCATTTTTATGCATGTATGTATGCATCATGTTGGATGCTGGATATGATTAGTTGGATCATTTATATATGTATGTATGCATCATGACGATGACGATGATCCCGAGAAGAAGACTTGTCTAGCAGATCTGTGTCGAGAAATACCTTCCTAGTTAAGAGGGAGTGCTGATGTATATGTAACTTCGGAATGTATTCCATCTATGTATTTCATATATATTTATTGTAACGTTATTAGAGATGTGTTATTCCTCTATAAGGAAGTGTCATCATGTGGATTGACAAGTGTCGCAAGTGTGTGTACTTGCCGATGGGTTATTAGACCACCATGTGTGGGGTCGACCCTGAAATATATATATTATAATGTGGATGGACCTAGCTAGACAAGTTGGCCCCATAAGGTCACTGGGAAAACAGGTTAGTATAAATAGAGATTAGGTGATCTCTATTTAGATCATTCGGAAAGTCACATCTCTCTCACTTAGAAAGTGGCGCACTAGTGAGGAGGAGGATCATCTACTACTACGAGACTATCTCAGTGTATTTTGGTTGTACTTTGGTTGACCCATTTCTCTCTCTATCTCTGAGGAAGTTGTGGGGTTTTTCACCTTAGGGTTTTCCCCATGGAAACTCTGTGTCTCTTGTCTCTCATGCTTTTGATTCTTGTGATGCTTGTTATGCTTATTGTGATTGTCATGCATTGATATACTGTATATGTTATTCTCTCAGTGAAGATCCTAGAGTATTGTGAATTAATGCTCAAAATTTAACAAATATCGATAAAAATTAAAGTCCTCAAATTGTGAACAGAATCTTGCAGTTGCGTAGAGCTCGACAAGAGCTTTCTGACAATGTTCGTTTTGCCTCAAACGGACTCCAAACGTGAAATATATCACGTTTTAAATTTTCGGCAAAACAGGTAAAATTTGGAAAAAGGGGGAACCACGTGGCACCACTGTAAGGGTAACACATGGGATGTATGGTGCTAACATGGTAAATTCACAAAGTACCACGTGGTAGGTCACAACTCAATTGGCAGATGAGGTGGCAGTGACAGTTGGCATCCAATTGGGCCAATCAAAGGTCGCCACGTGGAGATCTGATTGGCCACCATATAACTCGATTTACAAAAAGTATTATGGACGAGGAGGATCGAACCCCTGACCTATCCTCCGCCAAATTCTCCACACCATCCAGCTATCTAGGATTTTCATAGTTGGTTCTTAACCAATTCAATCCACACCATCCGGTTATCTAGGATTTTCATAGTTGGTTCTTAACGAATTCAAACTCCGCTTCTATTTAAAGTTGATTGTATTATTATTTTGGAAAAGGGGCGGAACCGAGGGCTAAGCCCTCGGCCCCATGTGTAATGTATATGCCATATAATATGTAGCAAACTACAGCAATGACGGACAATGGAACCAAGGAATAATCCACACGACGAACCAACACACCGAGCCAATGCATAAACCATCCAATACAAAATGATGATATGGGGAGAGGTCCACGGTTTTGAACCCGTGACCTCCTCCCCCAAAGCCAACACCTTAACCAATACACCAATGGTGTCGCAAGTTATGGAAATTGAGATATAATATATTTAAATTAGTTTGGAGCGGATTTTAACCCCCAAAAGGGAGAGCCTCCCTTTGGCCTAAATTTAAAAGAAATTTAAACTATTATATGGTTTTTTTTACCATATATATCATATTTTTGGATTTGTTTATTGTTTTTAAAAACAAAATTGTATTTTATGAATATTTCTGCATATATTTTCTCCATTTTTAAATGGATTTTTATTCCATTTTAAGTGGGATTGAATATTTGCAAATCCCATTCAATTTGAGGATAAGTTATGAAACTTTGGGCTATATAAACAATGTAATTTGGCCAAGGAAGGAAAGTGAAAGGATTGAAGCTTTTGAGGAGAGAATGGAAGGGTACCATTATGCCTTTGTAAAGGCTTTGTAAGTTTGCATATTTTTCTATGAGGCTTGTTTTAGACACTCTTGAGAGGTTGAGAGTGAGAGGCTTTATGATTGAAAGCCTAAGTCTCTTCTTGAAACAACATGAAGGATGAAGACATTTTTGTACCTGTGCAAGCATTCTTTTTTAAAACTAATAAGATCGACCATCATTGAAGCTAGACTCAGAGACATAGTGTACATTGGATGAACTTCGTTATCCCATGGTGTCTCATATTTTGTGGTTTGCATCACTTGTTTATTCATGTTTTCAGTTCTTTAAGACTTTTCATAAGCTTGATATTTGAAGCCTTCTTTATAAGTTGACTCTTTAAGAATTTATTTGCAATTCAAGCATTAGTAGATCCTATCATTTTCAGAGCACGCGGATTCATCTCTTTGACCGCCACGCACCCAGTATGGGGGACAACATGCAAGATGAGCACAATGAGTTGGTGTCCTTCAGTATAGAGTGGAGAGCGGTATTCCACTCAGAATTCGAGAACCAGTCTTGCCACTTGCCCTCCTAGGGGAGAGGCCCTCTGTCAAATCGGTGTCAACCGTACCAATAAATAATAGGGGATTTTAGCTCCCTAAAGGAAAACAACTATGTCTCAAATGTGTTTGAAAAAGGGGTTGTTATTTGGATGCTTAACCCCAATTTCCTACCTAGCTACAAAGTTGTTTTTGTGTCCCCAAGTGGGGTTACTGTATGTTTAATTAAGCCAATTTTAGTCTCACTTGAATTATAGGGAGTGTGTGGGTGCACAAGTGGTGTAAACCCAATATATGCCGAAAGTAAATGCTGAATTAAACAACTGAAACTGAAATACACATTTTTCGTTTTATTTTTCAAATAAAAGTACTAACTGCTATGAAAAGTATGCAGTAACTGAGCTCGCTGAAATATAATGCAAGAGATAACAATGCATTGAGGATGCATGAAAAATGAAATGTCTCAAATGCTACAACAAGCAAACCATAGAAAAGTACCAATGGAAAATGGGTGCAAGAAATCAAGGGATTTTTGGTGCAGCCAAGGTGAATAAAAGAGGAAAACACAGGTGTAGGACGCATCTATTAAGGGAAAAGTCGCACTCTAGGTGCTAAAGACTGTAAAATAATTGCATCGGAACAGAAAAACAAAACTCAGGAAAAAGGGAATGAGTCTGGGTGGGAAAGGCATGGATAGGGCGCGCGTATCGGGAAAAAAGTTGCACTTGCGGCGTGGGTTTCAGGATCAGAAGCGCACGTGGGGTGTGGGTTTGAAGCCAAAAGGCATTCTCAGTGCCCGAGTTGCAGGTTGAAAGTCACGCTTTGGAGCATGAGTTTTGGGCCATAATTCACGCTCGAGGTGCAATTTACTGGTGAAAAGTCACACTCTGTAGCACGGAAAAGGTACCTACAGTCACGGGCTGGGCCGTAAAAATATAAATAATGAAAGGTACTACGATGGCAAGGGACAAATCTATAAGTACAGGGTGCAAGGCTAGGTCAGAAAATTAAAATGCCAGAAAAACAAAAATGTACAAAACTAAAAATAACTATTGATCATACCAAACCACAGATCGATGGGAATCCACTCGGTTGGAGTCGCCAAAAACTATAGCTAGTGTTTTCACACCAGCTAGTGAAAAATGACACTTGCTAAGGATTATGGAACCCTTAGGAGTAGCTCATGAATGGATAGTGTGTCAGTGCAAATAAAAGTAAAAAACTAATCTAAATAATTACTGCAGTAACATAACAAACAAATAGGAACCCATGAATCAAATATTGATTTTGTATTACTCTGTAAAAAATGGCTTACAACGGATATTTACCTCAAAAGGTGAGTAGGTGGGGGCCCTCACAGTTGTACGAAGAGTGGTGCTCCGGATCTCCATGGTTCCTTTCTCTTCTCCCAATTCTCAAATGGTGGCCAAAACTCAACTAAATGGGAACAAAAGCTCAAAGAGGTAGGCTAGAGTTCAATAGGAATTTCAGCAGAGTTTCGGTAGGGAAGAGTGAATGATGGATCTGAAATGGGGGGCCTCCATCACCTTTTTATAGCAATTTTGGGTGGTGGAGTATTGACCCATGGTATTGGGAAACCACTAGTAGTGGTATGTGGTATTTTGATTTTCCCCTCCTTTTTCCTTTATTTTGAATAATTTCCCCTTTTTCTTTTTTTTCTTTTTTTTTAGGGGGGGGGGGATTTCGACTTTTTTGGAGGAATTTAAACATTTTTTAGGGAAATAATTGATTTTTTGCTCATTTGGTTACCAACTTAGGTATTTTGGGGTTTTTGGAGGCCAAAAATGTGGGAAAAATGGATAAATGGGTTATGTGTCTAGGGGAATGAGCTAGGTCAACGATTTTTGGGTGTTAACAAGGGGTTCCTAGGTTGAGAGGTTCACTATCAAACAATTTCAAGAGACATTGATGGATAGAGTAATAGAACCAACTGGCTAGAAGGTACGTTAAATGTCCTACTAAGAGCAGGAGTGCATTGTTTTATTTTTGGTAATTTCAATTTCAAAAATGAAGAGATAGATGATACCATCTCTAATTATGATGATGAGTCCAAGGAATTGCTTATTTTTGGGAGGAGGGTTTATTTGGACCCTGATTTGGTGTCCATAGCAACAAAAATTTCATGCAGGGAGGGAGTAATGTTGACCTCCAAGAAAACCCCCAAACTAGAAAAGGGTGATATGGAAAAAAAATATGTGGGAAAAGGTTTATGTTCCCAGGAATGGTTTAAGGATGCAAGATGTTCCCCATGTGCTGTACAAAACCTTGATTCAAATTGTCCTTAGGACAATTATGAATCACCACAAGAAAGATATTTTGGGTGATTGTATGAAGCTGGTGATTCACTGGGTTGAATACATGGCCATAGTGTTCGGATAATTAATACTCCATCCTTGTCCTACTTAGAATTATTTTATTTTTCACCTACTGCATCTAGAACTCACTAATACGCCCTCCTTGGTCAGTTAACTAATTGTGTCTTCAGTTAACTGAGTTTTGGTTCAATTGAATTGAGCTTGGGACTTCCGGAGCACTCTAGTGGTGACAATTCCTGTGCTAGACAGACTAAGACTCAAATTCTCCTAGGATATTAAAATTCTCTCTATTGTAACATATTTGTGGACTATACTGATTAATGGATAATGTTACACATTTCTGCTTCCATCTGAGTTCCAATGCATGATTAATTTTACTGCTCTTTTCTCTGTAATTTTCACTATAATTCACCTTTTCTACTCACTCTTTCACTGTGAGGTATTCTCATCTCTATGATCTATTATGACTTAGAATTTCACATGGTATCAGAGCTCAGAGAGCGTAGGTTGAGCAACTTATTTCAGTAGTGCACCAAAAGCCTCTGGATTTCCATAGCAAATCCCAGTGCCATTGCATTGAATTCATTGGAGAATCATTTGAGGTCTAGATAGGTGTGAAGGATCTGGATAAAAGTGCCTATTGTCCTAAAGCAGTACTCAGTAGTATTTTATCTCCAAAATTGAGAGTTTTTTGCAGGATATTGTAGGTTTTCAATGCAACAGTAGCAGCAATTTTCAGTTTGTATTCGCTCCAGTAGTTTCAATGGAGAATTTGAATGCTCCCTTGTCTCCAAGAATCCTAACACCCTTCAATTATCTTTATTGGAGGGTTGATATGCAGATGGTCTAATGCAACAAAAGTATGTACAAGGTCACAATGGGCAGTTAGTTCGAACCTCAGGCAACTTTTGAGAAGGCCAAGTATCGAAAAAGATTAGATGAAGCATTTGGTTTCATGTGTATTAATATTTCCATAGATTTTCTCTTCTGCCTTGATGGATTGAGGACTCCAAGAGAGGTTTGCTTGAATCTTGAGACCCTCTTCAGTAAACAAGATGAGCCAAGGGCCCATATTCTTGAGAATGAGTTAATTTCTTTTCAACCCAGTACTTTCGAAACCATACAAAAATTCTTCTTTAAATTCAAATCCTTGGTCATGCAATGCAAACAATGTGGCATTGAAAAGAAGGATGAGCAGCAGGTGCTATCCATTCTAAGAAAACTTGGTCCGTAGTTTTCTATATTTGTTTCTACCTTCCATTTAGGTAGATTGTCAATCCCCAACTAGAAAATTCCTTCTTTAGATGCATTCACCAAATATCTCATCCAAGAACAAGAAAAATTGATTCAGATGGGCCCTTGAAAGCCTCCAAAAATCAATCTCTTATGGTTGGAGAGTCAAAAAGTGTGAATGCTAAAGGGAATAACAAAGTTTAAGAGACGAATCAATTTTAGACCAAGAAGAATCCAAAGTCTAACCCATCGGAAGGAGCCTCCAACTCCAAGAAGGATAAGAAAAAGGGGTTTGAAAAGACCAAGTGTTCCTATTGCAAGAAAGAAAACCACCCAGAGAGATCTTGCATGAAGAAGAAGATAGATGAAATGACCAAAATTCTTGAAAAACACAACATTGACCTTCCAGAAGGAATAAGGGAGATTGATTCTGGAAGTGAGACATATGATCATGAGAGATGCTATGCACTGAAGGATGGATTCACACAATCACAAGCCTTCCTCATAGATTTTGGAGCTTCCAACCACATGGTTACCTTCAAAGAATCATTTTATTCTCTAGATCCCAATAATGGTATGAGAATTCACATGGGAGATAATTCTCAGATCTCTGCTGAAGGGAAGGGCACAATACAACTAGAGCATGGAAATTTCAAAAATGTTCTATTTGTTCCTTCTTTGGCAGCAAACTTGTCATCTGTTTATCAGATGGCACACACAGGTTCACCAAAGAAAGTAATTTTTGGACCTGACACAGTTGAGATTGCAGAGATCTCTTTTGGGAATCTTACAGCGAAAGGTTTTGCAAACCATGCCTCAAAGGAATATGAATTCTCTCACTTTTTTCCATACTCTCTTAATACTCCATTGGCATCTGATGAAGATATAATGATGTCTCTTCTAATGATCCAGTTTCATATTCTAAAGATTAGGACCAATATCTTGATGTTGAGTATGAATTTCAAGCAGATCCAGATCCAGATCTAGCCCCTTCTCCCAATCCATGGACAAGGCCAATATGGGCTCACAAAGTCCTTGAAGCTACTGGGAACATAGCTGGGGATCCATCTAACCATAGAAGAACTAAATCTCAATATCAATATGCAAACCTTATACTATGTCATATAGATCCACTTCTCTCAGAGAGGTGCTACATGATGGTGGGGTCTAATCCACAATCCTTCAAAGAGACTTTCCATGATGGATATAAAACCAAGTTCAAAGCTCGATTTGTTGACAAAGGATACTCAAAGGTTCATAGTTTGGACTACAATGAGCCATTTGCTCTAGTAGCAAAGATGGTTTATGACAGACTTGTTTTGGAAAATATAGCTTCAACATAGTGGGAGGTACATCAGAGGAGCAGATCGAGATCCATCACTTGCATTACTATCCTACATAGGAGTAGATTGCCTACATTTTTACAAAGTCTTTCACTCATAAATTGTTTTCCTTCTCTGCTTAGTGTGAAGGTTGTTTGAGTTCCATGTTGTTCATTTTTTAGGGGGGGTATTTTTCCCATGAGGTTTTTCCCCATTTCCTTAGTTTCATGAACAGTTCCTTTTTATCATTTATTTGATTGTATGGGTGACCTTTGGTATCAGTAACCAGGGCCCAGGATTTCCAAGTTTGGATTAAGGGGGGGTGTTAGGATAATTAATACTCCATCCTTGTCCTACTTAGAATTATTTTCTTTTTCACCTACTTTGCATGAATAAATCACTAATGCGCCCCCCTTGGTCAATTAACTGACTGTGTCTTCAGTTAACTGATTTTTGGCTCAATTGAGTTGAGTTTGGGACTTCCAAAGCACTCCAGTGGTGACAATTCTTATGCTAGATAGATTGAGACTCGAATTCTCCTAGGATATTCAAATTCTCTCTATTGTAACATATTTGTGGACTATATTGATTAATTGCAACATATTTGTTACACATTTCTGCTTCCATCTGAGTTCCAATGCATGATTAATTTTACTGCTATTTTCTCTACAGTTTTCACTATAATTCACCTTTTCTGCTCATTCTTTCACTGTGAGGTATTCTCAGCTCTATGATCTGATGTGACTTAGAATTTCACACATATATGTCCCTCATCTATTGGAAAAAAAAAATCATTTTTCACTGAAGGAGAGAAAAATAAAGAGAGTGAAGTTTAGTCACCCCTATACATTACAAAAAATTATTGACTTATATCGACCCAACGCTGTAGAAGCAAGCAGTTTTAAAAAGACATGCATTAACAGGTCTAAAATGAAAAAAATTAACCAGGAAGTTCCTCAATAATATCCAAAGCACAATGTACACGTGGCTAAAGATCCTTTGGAGAACTATATGGAAGGTATGGGAAGTGACCCTAGTTTAGTCAATGGTGAAGAAATTGACATTGTTTCAATTCTAGCAGTATTACATAAAGGCACTGAAATGAATTCAAACGAGATGCAATATTTTGAGGATTATGAACAGGAACATAGTGATGATGATATTTATGCTACAAAAGAAATTCAACTTGATATAGTTACACCTCCACGGTTGGAAATTGAGAAAACTTCCTCTCCAAAATAGTGTTGATGGTAGATTTGTTTTTAAGCTATTCGATGAAATGTTGCATTTCAAAGAAAAAAATTCCATGGAGGAGGAACTATGTAGGATTAAGGATTTGCAAATTCTTGAAATCTTAAAGGTACTGGATATTTTTCAATTCTTTTTTTCAAAAGAAAATTCACCAAATTCCATTTTTTAAAGCTTCATTTTGTCCAATTTTGATGGGGTAAAAACAATTTACTCTAAAAATCACCATATTTTTCTATAAACTATATCATAAAATCCTTAGAAATTAAAATAGTTTTATAATTATATCGCTAAATATTTTATAATTAGAATTTTAATAATTGATAAGATTCTGCAAGGTTTATACACTTTTAAATAATTATGGATCCTTGAAATTTTCCTTGTTTACATGAAGTTGTAGGATTACAAAAATCACTTGTGGATACTGTGCACTATTCAATAAACATAACAGATGGCAACGTCTGAGATATTGATGTTATGCATATAAAATTTGATAGAAATGTAGCTGATTAAAAAGGGAAAATGCATAAGCTAAAGTAGCATATGAGACTCAACTGAAGAAATATGAAGAAACCATAAAGAGACTGGAAAAGGAACTGAGAAAAAGATCGTATTTTTGGAACATTCCACCTCTAGAGACTGCTATTAGTGAGGAATCGAGATTGAAGAATGAACTCATGCAGAAAGAAAAATTAATGGAAAGTTTGAATAAATAGTTTGAAAACAAATGGAGTGAAGAGTACAATAAACATGTAGATGGGATAGAGAAATATAAAACAAATTAGAAAAAAAAAAAATCATTGCTAAGAAGGTATAAGAATCTAAAATTTGTAAGGGACAGAGTACGGGTCTGACTTCTGCTGGAACTTATGATCCCTGTGCACACCAACAGGTTTTATTTAACTATGAGTGTTCCCTGCAAACCTGAGATAAGGAACTAGAGGAAGTTGTTAAAGCAGTAGAAGTTGGTCAAAAATTCAAAGAGTGGTTAAAAAAGTATTGTTCCTTCTTAAAAATGCCAGATAAGTCCTTGATGGAAGTTAATCCAGCAATGAATGTTGGAGGTGATATTTTCAGGTCATCAACCATACATGAAACATTGAAGGAGAAGGTATCTAAGAGGGAAACTGAGATTAGAGAGCTCATAATGTAAATATTGGAGAGAAAATAGGCACAACATTTGGTATGTAAGAATGCAATACAAGAACTAAAATCTCGAATTGCCACTCTGTAGAAGAAGAAAATTCTTCATGCAGTAGTAGTTGTATGTACTCTAGATGATACAGAGTTGAGGACACAACAGCTGGAGATAGAGGCATAACAACTCAAGGAAAAATTGGATGAAGTTCAATCTCAGTTGAATTCTACAAAGAGTCTTCTTTAGAAAAAGGAAAATGAACACTCAGAGAAATATAAGAATAATGTGGAAACATTGAAATACATTGAAGATAAAAGTAGATTGCAAGACAATTTGGTAAATTGTAGGAAGAAAGTGAAAGCATTAGAAAAAAATTAGCACATGCACCTGTAGTAGCTTCTGAAGAACTAGAAGCTTCTAGACAAGGCAAGAGAGAATGTACAAATTTTTCTTGTATAGAAGAGGAGGGCTTGCAGCCTAAACCTCCCAAGCATCTTAGGACTCTAGAATAGCATTATTTATATATGATTTGTAAGTAAATAATTTTGAAGGTTTAATACATAAATTGATATCCGTGTGTGTATTTTTCAGGAATGCATATATCGTTTATGCATTTTAATATGAATGGTAATTTTGATTTTATTTCACATGAAAAACAAACATTACTTGTTATTCATTTCAATCAAAATAGATATTGTATTTACATCAAGTTTCTTCCAAGAGCATCAAAACTGTTATGATCTCTAGATGCAACAGAAATAACTTCTAGAAAACTGAAATTGCAACAGAATTTGTGTAGTATTCAACACTTTAAATACTAACACAGAGTTACAAGAGCTTAATCAATCTAAACCAAAAAAAAAATCATAGATAATACTAATTGTTTATAGAGCATGAATCTTTGAATATGAAACATTACATAAAATGTATCTTGCAGAACTCTCGAGTCCTCACTCTCAACCCTCAACACCCCAATCAAGTACTCTCTCTTTTTTTGTCTCTTTATAGATACAAAATTTATTCTAGATTGGATCTAAGATCCCAAAATCATGGATCCAACACTATTATAAACGAAGAATAGAGTGTATCATTATTACGATTATATTTTATGATTTGAAACATAAAATCTAAATGTTTTATTCAAGATCCACCTTTCTAGGGTATACTTTTACAGGCTTTAGATATCTGATCTTGAACCTACATTTGGAATTTGAAAAATATGTACAAGAAAGCATTTTGCTGAAGTCATTTGATGAGTCTATTTTTATGTTGGATACGCTTAGGAATTCAAAATTTACAAAATGATATGAAAATTCCGGTCTCATAACTTCCCATAGCGCTTTTTCATTTCTCTTTATGAAGGGCACTACCGGAAGTTCTGAAAGAACTTACTATAGTGATTTTTTCATGTAGCTTACTTTAGGTGCTAATAGGCCCATCCATCCTCTTTTGACAATATTATCCCACGTAAGAATTTTTTTATTCAAAACTAACTAGAAAAAAAAAATGTTGTGGGGATGTTGCATTTCCATAAATATTTTGAACACCAAAAGACCCAAAACAAACTACTAACATTCATAATTGAAATATATGTTGATTTTGCAGTTACCTGTCCATCTCTATTGTTCCCAATCAAAACTAATTTATCCTTTGTATCCTTCAATATAATACTTGCTAAATTAATTCCATTTATGAATTGATCCCATTATGATTTGATTTTCTCAGCCAATGCTAATGCTTCTGCAATCATCAGTAATTTGCAATAGAATCCATCTCATCATGTTTCTTTATATTTTCCAAGTACCTGTATCAACTTTAGGTGCTAACACGTTATATAAAATTACCACAAGGATATTATTCTCAATATATATAGCCATTCAGGGAGGTCAGGTGCGGGTGGGGATATTTTTTCCCTTGGAGGGCACATCAGAATCCAATTCTCTTGGATTATTGGCATTGCAACCAACAATCAAGTGGAGATCCTGGCTCTTCTCCAGGGTCTTCGCATAGCATGGGAAAAAGGTATTGGTTCCTTGATCATTTTGGGAGACTCAAGGATGATTATCAATCTAATAATAACTAACACTAGTATGAAAGATATGGGAATTCTCTCCACATTCAGGAAAATTTATTCAGAGGTCCAATCTTTTGAATAATTAAAATGTTTTCATATTCTCAAGAATAATAATATTGTGGAATATGAACAAGCAAATAAGAAACAATGGATCAAGTGGAATTTCTGAGAATCAATGGTGTTCAATTAACGCAACCTATCCCCTAATGAACCTAAATAGATTTATTAATTTATGCCTAAGGTGATGAAGAGGAAAAAATTGTACATCAAAGAAATGGAGCATGTGGAATACATCACCTTGAAATAATGTTAAGGAGCAACAGGGCATGAGTAATTATAGAAGGAATGGGACCATATTGGAGCACCTATAAATTAGATCGATGGAAACTCATATGATTGTACAGAGAACCTCCAGATTAAGACTAAGAAGGATGGTATGATGGGGGATTTCAACTGATATTCACTCATGCAAGAACTCATGTTGAAGGAAGGATGGTGCAAGAACACTTCAAATTCAGTGAACGAGCATGTGGATGGGAGAGGAAAGGATGAGCTTGCCTCCTTACATCAATTCAAATTCATTCAAGGAGGGGGAGTATGTTAAGAGATAGGATGTCCTGCACGAGTCAGGGGTATGTCACCCTTGACATTATATTCACATACTTTTACATGGACAAGGCACTAAACTCATCTAGTGGAACTCGCGGAACAGAAGGGTAGAGTAGAAAAAGAAATTACAGCAGTGGGATTGGAGCAGCACGACTCAGAATCTCAATGGCCAAAGGGAAATATCGAAGAGTTAAAGGGAAGGTTGCATGGAATGATGGGAATAGTCAAGGGAAATAATATCTGAAGGAAACAGTGAAACTCATGAAAATCCAATTATAGAGGATATCATGTCAATCTATCACCACCTTGCAACTAGTTGTAAATAAGAAATCCGGTATCTAATGCCTTGAAGATGAACAAGTAGCACTCTGGTCCATTGTAGACAAATCAACCTAGGATCCATCTCCAAAAGTATCGATGGTGGAGTCTTCTTCAGGACATAAATGAAAGCTACCAGACCTCAACATGTCACCTCCATTAGATGAAGAAAGGGAAGAGGAGAATCAACCGATGGAAATCAACAAAGAGTAGGGAAAATCCAATTCAAGAGAAGTAGCAGCAGAAGGTGCCAACGGGGTCGGACAAGTGAAATAGATTCCATGCTTCTTCTTTTTGAATTTTGATCCTGGGTACATTTTATAGGATTTAATCAAGCAATCTTGAAACTTATAATTTTTTTGAAAAAATGGGGAACTGCTTGAAGAATGGGCAGAGTATTATGTCCCGCAAATACCATGACTCCTATGAAAGACAAATAGAAGAGCTATAATCTTGTAAACTTTTTGCAGTCATGTTGCATTTTAATAAAAAATTTCTAGTTCTTTAATATATATATATATAGCCATTCCATTTCCAAACACATTTACTATAAACACTTAATAGGAGGGTTTGGCTTGCATTTTTATTAAACTAGGTGGGAATTTCATAAATACAAGACGCGGATGAAGTGTTTTTGCACAACATGCACTTTCGGAACCCAAATTGAAAAACTAGATATATAAGAATGTGGAAAATAGTAAAACACCATTTAAAATTTAAATCACCAAAAAAGACCCAATAACGAGGTCTTGGCGAGCATTTTTTTGAACTGTGTAAACCTGTGTTCAAAAGAGTAAAGTTGCCATTTTGCCAAATTAATTGTGGGAAAATGGAACAAAAATTTAGGAATTAGAAAGAGGTTTTTGTCAAAAATATATATATCTTCAAACCCATGGTATTAAGTTCAATTAATGAAAATTGTACGAACTATAGTGTGCATTTTTCTAAGCCTAGTTTAAATATTTACACTCTGTTTTTTACATAACAACTTAGAATTTTCCAGAACACCTAGAATTTTAACCAGGACTTCAAAGTGAATGGTAATTGATTTTTTCCCTCTGAAAACAACTATAATTTTATTACTGAAAACAAGAAAACGTAGTTAATATGCCTTCTATTAGCCCTAAATTTTGCACTAGACTATTAGAATGCAAAGTTTAGGCACGTCAGAATTTGTATGGATTTGGTTAAAAGTAGGTCGAGTAATTTGGGTAATTGGAAGGAAATCCTCAAGTGTAAATTACATCAATTTATGTAATACCTCGTAGATAAAAGCATGGAACTTGAATACCATACAATAGGATGAACATTGATATGACAGAAGAAATGTGAAAAGGAATGAATATACAAATTTCACAAACTGATCATCTTCATACATCCATTAACAAGACTATTTGATTCAAAATGATATTTTAAAAAGAAATGAAGTATATTTGAATATCAATGACACATTATAGGCAATCACAATAAGTATCTCATAAGAAGTAAAAGACTCCATGGTCTGAAAGGAAATAAAATCTAAGCTAGAATTGTATTTGTATTGAAAAAGTAGAAATAGAGATTGACTTACACAAAGTTGCATAATATGACCATCAAGTAGCAGGAATTTTGATTATAGCTTATTACAAAGTAATATAAATTTTCCCTTTACAAAGATTCCCAAAACTCACTCACAACCCTCTACACTCGAACCCTCCTTCTATCTTCTTCTCATTTTTTATAGATACAAAATTCCTTCTAGACAAAGATGAGATCCCATAATTATGGATCAAATATAAGCGAATAGCTAATAATAGTAATGCTTGTCATTGCAAGCCGATTTTATGATTTACAACATAAAATCCTAACTTCTATTCTAGATCCACTTTTCGGATTTTCTTTGACTAACAAAAACAGAAAATGGTTGCACAACAACCACCTCCTTCTCAAGGAGAACCTTCCACAACTGCTCGTGTTCTCATGATGCCCAGTGAAATGGTCAACTTATCTACCAAGTCACGTACATACGACTATATTCCTGACAAGGGATCCAATGGAGGTAATACTGAAAAATCCTCCCCATCTACGTCCAATATTCCTCTACCACAAGGTCCTTTAACCATAGAGAAACCTATACAAGATGCAGTATTGTGTCCACCCAAAATCAGAATTCAAAAATCCATTTTCAACCCTAACTCCCAGGTTGCTCAAAACTACAATATTGTAGAAGATCTAGCCCAGGATCCTTGTGTTATGTCAACGCTTGAAATCTTACAAAACTGTCCCAATCAGCTTAAGACTATGTTATATGCTATAGGAGCAGTGGATCCAGATTCCTCTAACACTATCATGTTCATATTGAAATATTTCAAGCCGAGGATTTCCCATCAATCGGAATTGCAAATCATTACCAATGTTTCTGGGAAAAGTATCCATCGTACTGTTTTAGACGAAGGAGCCTCTACTTCTCTTATGTCAATATCCTATTGGAGAGCCATCGGCTCTCCCGAGTTGAACTGTTCCCCTACTACTCTGAAATACTTTGACGGACGTGGATTTAAGCCTCATGGGTTGTTACAATCTTTAGCCGTAGAGTTAGGAGGTAAGACCATTTCCATTAATGTGGAAGTAGTCGCCGCTCCATTGGATTATAACTTGTTAATTGGTCAAATTTGGTTATATGCCATGACTGCGGTCACATCATCCGTATTTTGCATGGGAAAATTGTCACTATCGGCCAATTATATTTTTGTACACCCGACACCACTATTCATCCTGCAGATAACGTCCCTCTCTTGGGACACTCATCGCAAGTATATGAGAGTGTGGGGGTAGGACTCCTAAAATACTCATCACTGATGGGAGTCTTTCCAAAACACAATCCCCCATCACATGTTTCCATGGTGAACATGATCTCATCCATAATACCATCCTCCTTCAACTCAGTAAACCAATGGATTGTTCCCGATCTTAATCACCTTGATTTGATTGGAGATGCAATGTGTCTCAGCCTTGTTGAATCTACTTATGAGACCATACAATCAGTGCCTGATTTACTCGATGACCACTATTCGGTGGCATCTAACTCAGGTTCTCCTCCATCTCGGTGGAAATCATCCCCACCAGATCATCTCCTCCAGAATTTTCACTTTGATGAATCGATCATGGAGATTATGAGTTTGGATGAGCCTCCATGGGAATACCATAATCATTGATTGTCTTTCCTCCTGCCTCTAGACATGGTAGAGAATGCAATTCACACTGCTGTTTCACCGGATGTCTTTCCAAACCCTCAAAATCCTATTCTTCTTTAGGGTACGATAACCAAGGGGAACTTGGCAAACATCACGCCTACCACCATGAATGACATCTCGGTAACACCAGGAGTCGTGGAACACATCCACATTGGCCAAAATTGTTCTTCTGACGAACTCAAGACTTATATGAAATTGTTTGAACAGTTCCGCAACGTATTTGCATGGAGCTATGAATAAATGCTCGAGATTGATCCTGTTATTGTTATGCATGAAATCAAAATATATCCCGATGCAAAACCCATCCAGAAAATACTCCATACAATGCACCCCAGAAAGACTATGGATATCAAAGCAGAGATTGAAAATCTATTGAAAGTTGGGTTCATTTATCCTGTCCCCTTGACAGATTGGGTCTCTAATGGCATCTTGGTTACAAAGAAATAGGGAACAATCATAGTTTGCATTGATTATAGGGATCTCAATAAGGCTTGTCCTAAGGACAATTACCCTACCTCGTTTATCGACCAAAGTATTGACAATTGCGCCGGAAGCATCATATTTTCATTTATGGATGGATTTTCTAGCTATAATCAGATTGAGATCTAGCCGATCAACATAAAAATGCTTCCATCTTCCCATGTGGTATGTTTTCATATCGCAAATTACCTTTTGGTCTTAAAAATGTTGGTGCCACATTCCAACGGGCCATGTTGTATACCTTTCACGATATCAAGGATTTTGTGGAACCCTACCTTGATGATTTTCCCGCTCATTCAAATCATCGTACGTTTCACACCAATCATCTGACGACTATGTTTATCAGATGTTAACGGTACAATATCCATTTAAATCCTCATAAGTGCATATTCTATGTGGAGTCCAGACATCTCCTTGGCTTCATAATTTCCAAATATGGGATCCGCATTGATCCCCTTAAGGTAGAGTCCATTTTCTCCCTACCCCCACCTACGCTGCACGGATATTATGGAACTTCAAAGTTTGCAGGGGAAGGAAAAATACCTGCACTGTTTCATGTGTAATTTTGCATAAAAAAAACAGGGTTACATGCGATTGTTAAAGAAGGACGTCCCGTTTATTTGGGATGATTATGCCAAAAATTCCTTTGACAATATCAAGCACACTATTACCCATGAACTTGTGTTGCAACCACCGGATTACATCCTTTATCTTGTTGCCTCTACCTCAACTATTTCTATGGTTTTAGTGAAGGAGGATATAAATGCGCAAGAACATGTGATCTACTACCTTAGTAAGGGTCTCATAGAATCTGAAACCTGTTATTCACATGTGGACAAGTTAGCTCTTGCAGCGGTCATCGTTGTCCAGAAGTTCCATCACTATATCTTGCTCCGGACTACTATCATCATTGCCAATTCTAACCCTATGTACCACGTCCTTACACATCAGGTAATGGGGGGAAAATACACGCGTTGGATCGTGATTCTCCAAGAATTTCATCTCCAGCTTGAAAAGGCTAAATAAAAAAATTCATTGGTATTCGCATAGCTCATTTGTGATCTTCCCTATAATGATCAAGAATATGAGCCCATTGAATCTCTCCCGATGAGTCATTGGTTTTTATTAGTACTTTTGACCCTTGGTATGGATATATCACCTTGTATCTCCAAACAAAACGCTTTGGCCCTCACTTATCCCTTGATGAATGTCATCGTATCTATCACCATGCGAAATATTACATCATCATCGGTGATACTCTATATCGTTGTGGCATTGATTCCATCTTACAACGTTGCTTAACTCATGAGGAGGCTGAGCATGTCTTAAATGATTACCAATCGGGGGCATTTGGCGGTCATATTTCTTGGATGGCTACATCCCATAAGATCTTACACGCTGGATACTACTAGACATCCATCTTCAAAAATTGTATGGAAGCACTCAAGAAGTGTCATCTCTACCATCTTTTTCATCATAAAAAGCGCTCTCACCTAGCCCCACTACATCCAGTTATCATCGTTGGCCCCTTTGCAAAATGGGGCATCAACTTCATGCATTATAATCCTACCTCGGTCGGGGGGAATGCTTATATTATTGTCATTGTGAACTACTTTACCAAATGGGCTGAGGCTATGCTTACATACAAGGAAGATGACAAAACTGCCGCACTCTTTATGTTCAATCATATCATCGCTATATTCGGAGTCCCATAGGCCATAATCACAGATCATGGATCACATTTCCAAAATAAGATGGCAAATGAATTAAGCACCAAGTTGGGATTTCATCATGAAAACCCAACCCCCTACTATCCTCAATCAAATGGACAAGTAGAGGCCATTAACAAGGTCTTGAAAACCATGATTCAGAGCATGGTAGGTATGCACAAGTCAAATTGGCATGTGATGTTATTTTCATCCCCCTAGGCATACCGGAATTCCATAAGAAATTCCACTAGTTTCACACCCTTCCAGTTGGTGTATGGACTAGAGGCAATATTTCCTATTGAGTGTGAAATTCCGTCTTTAAAACTAGTCGTTGAACTCTTACCAAACACAACCGTCGAGGAAGAAAGATTCTTATACTTCTTGAAGAAACCCATCGTGATGTAGCTCTAGCTAGTGAAGCACATAAGAAATGCATCAAGGCCCAGTATGATAAATCCTTAAAAACCTGTATTTTCAACGAGGGTGATTTGGTCTTTACTTACGACCAAAAACATGATAAGATGGGGGAAGGTAAACTTGAGTCCATGTGGCATGGGCCATACATCGTAAAACATGTCTTGGAAAAGGGAGCTTATGAGTTGGTTGACTATGATGAAATATCCTTAGGGTAGCCTTGTAATGAGCTCTACCTAAAGCGATACTGTGCTTAAGTTATCTTGCATCAGTACTCTGTATATATTGTACATGACATGTGATTGTGTTTGGTATGAAACTTTATTTTAGTGTGTTAGGGTCTTATCTTAATTTTCGCTTATACCATGTTCTTCCTGGATGTTCTGATGGAAACTTGCTATGGATTCGTGGATGGTGCTAGCCGAAACCTCACCTCGGAAGCTTGGGTATTCTATTCCCCCGCGGATGAACTGATAAGCTCGGGAGGAACTTGCCTAGGTCTTGCAACTAATAACGTCGTCAAATACCACGCGGTGATCGGACTATTGACTAACGCCTTTTCCCTTGGTGTGGACCACGTTGTCATCTACCTCAATTCTCAACTAGTGGTATTTCATCTTAACTGAGTCTACACTATTCGTGACCCTATATTACTTCACTTGTTTTAGTGGGTACGTCTCTTGGAAAGGTATTTTGAGTTCATTAAATACCAACATATCCCTAGATGTATGAACACGTTTGTCGATTAGTTGGATAACTTTGTATTAGATTGGCACATTGCACATTCATAAGCATTTTTATTAAATATGCGTAATTGATATGACATGTAAATTTTCTATCAATATATAAACAAACATACATGACTCATATCCATCATAAAAACACATTGTATAAACTGCTAGATATTATTTCATATTAAGTTTGGAAAAATGTTGTACAAAAAAGGTATTGATACAAAAATATGAAGCCCATGGCTTTCAATATGTCACATCTACAAAAATATGAAGCTCATGGATTTCATTACATTATCGCATATACATCCTATCTGTGAGGGTGCTCGTGGTAGCATATGATGGCCCTAGCCACCCGGTGGAGTAACCGACCAAAACGTATTGAAAATCCAGATGTCCTACGCTGATAGTTTTGGGGAAGATTGTCTATGGAGATGTCTGCAATGTCAGAAGTCAACCGCTGGAGGTTCTTATCTAGCTCATCTAGCTCCTCCACATCCTCCTGATGGATCACTTCCATCTCGTGAACTACTCCTCGCCTTTCGATGCTGGTCTCGATGGGCCAATATATGTGTAAACAAGATATGAGATATCAGTACTACAAAAAAAATGAAAAAATCATAAAATACATAAAAACAAGAGAGTATTTTTCTTATCAATATATCCCCATTGCTCTCCATCTAGAAGAGCTAAATCAGGGTCTCCTCGGAATTCTTCCCCCGCATACACATAATCCTCAACCATGAGGAGCTGTATACACAACCACCTAAATAAATTCAGTATGTATGTGATCATTGGCCCACCACCACCATGATGGTCCATCACATCGGTCCACCTCCGCATACGCGGATATCGCAGATCGAGATCACTGATCTCAATCTAGGGAAGGAGAAGTGGAACCCTCTCCAAGAAGAAAGAGACCACAATGGAGCCATTACCAAACTGTTTCAACTCCCCTCTGCGAAACTTGGTCAATTGTTCCTTTAAGCTTACGAGGAGCCCCTCACATAAGTTAAACACTGTAGGAGACATGCACTCGATGAAAAACAACATGTGGGACTTGGTGGACTGATGTGGGGCCCTACTCCATGCCACTCGCTCGATAGTAAACAATACAGTCCTCAAAAGATGGTCCTGCACGTTCTTGATGGGAATTTTCCCACCCAACATCTGTGTACATGGAGTACAGAACTGTGCAATGAGATCCTCGGTGGACCGATCACTACCCCTAGGTACGGATAGTGACACTGGGGCCCCACGCCTGGATAATCCTATCAGGAAGTATATATATTCAATATCTAAAGTGAGTATATGTGCTCCAACTATCAAATGTTGTTGGTATGGATCCCATAATTGAATCAAATAGTCCAATAGCTTTATTTTGGATCTCATTCCCTGTACATGAAAGAACTCGAGCAACCCACACTCCCTCAAAGCATTAACGGAGTGAGGAGCGTTGGTCTCTTGAACATCCTCTAATTCATGTTCACGTTCCTTCCACTGAACCATTTTGAGTGTCAAACCCTACATAAACATCAATCTGAAGGGTATTAGCTCCATTTCACGAAAAAATAAATCATCGTTTGGGCCCCATTTCCAATTTATTAAGCCAATTCATGTCGACGCACCCCGTATTTATATACCGGGTGTTAGTGACGCACTTAACCTGTGGGGAAAGCGCGTCATCGCTAAGTGATGCACTTCCCGAAAGGGGAAAGAACGTCATCTAGGGTACACAATCCCCCTTATGGAACGAGCCCCAAAAACACTAAAAAATGCATTAAAAATCAAAATTTCAAACATGAAATCGAAGGGAAAGGGGTTTAGAGTTACCCGGAACCGATGAGAGCCTAAATGATCGACCGAGGCTCCTGCAATATTCACCATGAATTTGAGCTTGGAAGGACTTTTTTCACTATTCAACTTGGTAAAAATGAAATGGTAAATGTTTTTTAGTATTCACCCTTTTAATAACCAAAATAGAATATTCCCTTTTTAATTATTATTGTTCTGTGGATTTTTTACCATAGTTGATCTTATTTTTGTTTTAAAGATCCTTATGATGGCTCTTAAATTTTTTCTGAAGCTTGCAGGTGGAGGTGATTAATGTTTTGACTATGGCAAAGACCATTGTTGAATTTTCATACTCTTCGTCAAGTGTGAAAATGATTTAGAGCATTCTTGATACCATTATCATGCTCATTAAAGATAAGTAGAAAATGTATCAAGCTGAGTCTTTATTCTTTCTCGTGCTTGTAAAAACATGAGAATAATTCACCGAGTTAGCTTTTATCTCTTTTTGGAGCTCCGTAAAACTTCTATGAAAAAGGAACCCCTCTGGAGTCCTCTTTAATCTCTTTTCAGACTCCCTAAATAGGAAAAGATCGCCAAGCGAACTTGATTCTTTAATGCTTGTAAAAGTATTAGAAAGATCGGCTTTCTAGTGATAGTTTACCCCTTTTTCGGACCAATGAATCTACTTACGAAAAAGAAACACTTTAGTCCATCATGAGTAGAAGAGTTCTCTCTCATATTGTTTTATCCATTTTCGGGTGAGGAGACTAAAATCTATGAAAAAGTACTCATTGGAGTCTTCTTTAGTCCTTTAAGACTCTCTAAACATGAAATGACGTCGATTTTACCTTCTTTGGACTCGTTAAAATCTAACATTGAAGACCCCTTTTAGGGACAACCCCCTCCTCTCTCAAGTTCATTAAACATGTGATATTGGACTCGTCTAAGGATGAGCTATACTGAGTATCTATTATCCTCCTCAAGCTCGTTAATAAACAAAGAGGTACTCATCAATCATGATGGGGAATAAGGAAAGAGTTTGTATTCACCTATATTAATGGCAGTTCATAGTCTCTCTTGAACATGGAACTCGTTTGCATTTCATTCAAACCACTTGGATAATCTGCTCGTCCTTGAGTCTCACCAATTCCATGAGTCATTATACTCCTTTGTGTCATTATAAGAAAGCATCGATCATTAGTTGCATTAGGTCTCAGTGTCAATCCCGTCGTATCAATGCTACCAAGTCATGTCATGCCATGCTTAAGGGAAGTGTGTTGTTGAGTCAGCCTCTATAATCATTATACCTTCCATCATGTCAATCACTCTTGATTCAGTCTCGAAAGTCCTTCTACAGTCTGATCTATCTCAAAACATCATTGATATTGTTTCGTGTCAATGCTGATGGAATCATCATGCCCCTCCTTTGACGTGTTTTATCCTTGTCAACTTCAACTCATCATCCAAGGATTAATCCTAGAAACCAGTCAAGTACCTTGGGCCTACATGCCTTAATGGAAGGATAACTCGCTTTCAACAGTAAGTTCACATTATTGACTTCTGATTGAAATATTCCACTGAATGTTTGACCTCATCTCATTGATTCACATTCAGTGGTATGTACTATGATACCTTGGGGATCATTGACATCAATGATGATTTCCCTCGCACTTGTTAATGGTTTATATCATTGACTGGTAAGCAAGTGGTTTCTACCATGTTCGACTTCAATGCATTGTAATCACATGGTCAGATTTGTATCATTGTGGGTTCGGTTTGAAGACCCTGGGTTAACTTATGTATCTTACCCAGGATGCGATGGAGATTTTTTGAGTCATACCACATGGATCCACTCTTGTATTGTTCATGGATGTGTAATTATCTCACCATGGATATACGATTGTGTCTAGTAGCCATGATTGTGCCCAGTTAGTCAGTACTAACATGGATCTACAATGTATTGGTAGACAACCATGTTACAAGTCATTTGAGACATATATCTCAAATTTTGTCGTACTACAGGAGTATTTGTTTGGCACTTCAACTGATGGTCCTTGCCTCGAACTTCGATATATCAATGCACCTCACCTATCCTATTATGATAGCTTCATGCTTTGGGGGGAATTATGTTACACCAAAATCTTGTCGTCATGAGTTATATGTCCTTTATTTTCCCTTATTCCTAAAGCACTTAGGACAAATTGCTTTAAGAAAGAATTGTGGTTACTTCTTTTTATTTTGTTGTCACCCCAACGCACCTTGCACATTGACAAAGTGAGTCATACAACTGGTGACGTGCTTTGTACATTGATAGAGCGTGTCGGTGACACTTTTTTCCTTTGTACAAGGTGCATCACCCTCCAAAGATGCATGTTTCCTATGGACAAAGTGCGACACTGTTTGTTTAAAAGGAGAAAGATAAGCTTCGAGCATCTTCTAGAACCCATGGTTACGTGGAGGCTTATCCCTATGAACTAGGAAGGGTGGCACTCGATCCCCTTACCTTTTGGGATGATCCCTTGAGATTCTCCCACAATTCCTCAACCTCTCCTATCCCTTTAGGCCTATAAATACAATCCCTCTCTCCATGGCTAGGGAGGAGAAAGATAGAGAACTTAAATACTGGTGAAATTCTGCTAGACCTTATTCCCTTTCATCCACTAGGAGGAAAAATATTGGAACCTTGAGGCTAGGACAATTTGGAAGGAGTTGCGATGTCAAAGCTCGGTTGTAATATCTCCCTATGTACTTCTTATATTTACAGTAATACAAATTCTTTCCATAAAAATCTTATTGTTGTAATATCTTTAGAATTAGCTTCTTGACTGCTAGTTTAGATTGATTTATATTTTCATGTTATTGGTATTTGCATGTTTCCACTTGTTGTGTATTTTTTTGCAGCTGAATATCAGGAGCTACATCAAGCAAGGAGACAACATTACAAGCATAAGGTAATCTATTCCTTCATGCCGTTTTTGCAATTTGGTTAATCTAGGAAAGATCTATGTGTTTTGTACTACTTTTGTTCTAGATCCATACCATTCATACTAGGGAGATCGGTTAGTGTCCGCACTAACGGATTGTCCGTAAACAATATTAAACATGGATGTTATTATTCAAAGTTGCATTATAAAGTTAAAAATGCATATAAATATTTGATTACCAAGTTGTTGCACCCGATCCCAATGTTTAGCGCATCCTCCTCTTCAGGAAGGTAATGACTGAATGCACCATATTTCTCTTTGAATTGGTCTGCAACCTAATTTTTGGGACAGATCACTGGCATATTTTCTTTTAAATGATCCAGAAAAGGCATGCTTCTACTGTGCAATTGCATGAATTCTTTTCTGTCAATGTCCCATTTCCTCCTCTTATTTTCATACAATGCGACACATGATTGTGTTGCCTCCGCGTTGTAAAGAATGAATTTATTGATTGCATCAATTTCTAAAAAAAAAATTGTATTCATGGAAATAAAACCACATTCAATACGTATGGGATCAAATATATTATATTTTGAAGTTTGTTGTGAATAGTTACTATTTGAAAATTTGAATATCAAAAGATAAGTGACTTACTCTTTATCATGCACCTTTTTCCGTTCGTTTCCAGTACCTCCCCTTCCATTTTTTCCTCATCATGTTCATCATACCAAATCATTTTGCTTGGTGTGTGGTTGATTTTCTTGATGTACTCACTAGCATAATAGAACAACTCATATACTATGTACCCCTCTGCTATAGACCCCTCGTTTTTTTTCCTTTGTCTAACAAATCCCTTCATTATGACACTACAAAGTAAACACAAAAATGTAATTGAATTTTAACTTGTGTGGTAAAAGATATAAATAAAAAGTAAAAACAATTTTTTGACATTATATGTACCCTTAGTAGGTTGAGATGGTCATGTGATTTCAAACCCAACAACTCTTCATCTGTAGCGAAGCAGTGTCGTAGAGTAGACCCATAAAAAGAAGGCACCTTCACACCCAATAGAAATTCCTTTGCCAAATTAAGATCATATTTCTTCAAAATCCATGGGACATTGCTTTTTTTAAATGAAAAACAGGGGCCATCCTCTCCTCTATTTTCTTGTCTTTGCCAATGCTTCTTTTTAGTATTTGAAGAAATAAGATATTTTCTAATACCCAACTTGTCACTTTTTTTGGATGACGTGACACCACAAAGAACATGAAACATTTTTAAATATATGCATGGGATATAGTAAGTGGTAAATCTTAATATGCTCCCGATATGGGAGCTCATAAAATATCGATTTTGTATTCATCCCTTTGGGAATTTTCTCAACATAGGTGTTGAATAATTCAGGATCATCGATCACAGGTTTCATATTTTAATTGAACATCTCTATGTACTCCTTCTCCTTCTCTCTATCATATGCCCTAATCCATTCAGCTAGTGTCATTATTTTCGACCTTTGGGTTCTCTCTCATTTACCATTGAAAGCATATATTGCTCTTCTATAAGAGTGATTTTCTGGGAGGAATACCCTAGAGAAGTTGTACACTATCTTTTGTAGGTATTTGGACCACCTAGCCTTCATAGAATGTCCACAACATTTACATCCATAATAACCATTTGTTACAAGACCTGCGATGTTATATTAAAGAGAGCATGTTAGTGTTGAATATCAAGACATAATTTGCACCGAATTAAATATGTCAAAAATTAGTGCTTTGAATATAAACAAATCAAACAATATATTTACCTAAGAAAACTCCTAACCCCGGATAATCATGTGTGTGTACGCACATATTCCATACAATGTAAGACTCTTGTTTGATGGGATGGATCTTGACATCATATACTTGTATCCATTCCCATAATTCCTTGAAATCATCTATCAATGGTTGTAGGTAAACATCCATTTTCTTCACTTGTCTTCTACCAGGGACTACAAGAGCAAACATATGTTCATTCTTCATTGACAACCATGGGGGGATATTGTTATTAATCACTGCTACAAGCCAAATAACATAGATGGTGTTTGATTTGGAATATGGGTCGATGCCATCAATGGATATGCTCAATCGGAGGATGCATACTTCATCCTTGAATTTATCAGGCCATGTATCCTCTATATGCTTCATGGCTATTGAATCTATTGGCATTCACATAATTCCTTCCTCAGTTCGGTGTGATGCATGCCATCCCTATAGAATAGCTAATTCTTTGAAATGAAAGTTCCTTTTATTCCTTGGTATTATAGGCATGTGCCTCAATATCTTATGAGAAGGACCATGTGCTTTAGCCTTCTTTTTGGATTCTTTGTACTTTTCATCTTGACATTTTGGACATATCTCTTTGTTTACATATCTTCCTCTATATAGAATACGATCATTGGGACATGCATGATATAATATGTACTCTACACTCAACATTTTCAAATTTTGCTTTGCCTCTTTGAAGCTGTCAGGAATGGCATTATCATTTGGAAGACCTTATATTTGAATAACCTGTAGTTAGTGGGAAATACAAATGTACAATTTCATTTAATGTTCATAAAATCGATCATTTTCAATGATGATTGTGTCACAAGATTCCTAAAAATATAATGTAATCAATGGTTAGTTACCTCAACATTGCTAAGAAACACACGTCTGCCATGCCATACTTTGGTTTCAAGTTGTACAATAACATTGTCTTCCCCAACTGTGTAGACATTGACCATCCAGGCCCAACCAGGTCCAAAGAGAGGTTGGTGGAAACCATTTTAAGGCTTTCGAAGAAGGCTTCAGTGATATGAGCTTCATCTCCTAGCTCATTGTCCTAGAATGTATGTAACAACATTGTATTCATGGAACTCCTTTGTCATAATAACTCATCCATACCAACCTCTACTTCATTTCCTCCATTGCCAACATGTGAAGAACTACTATTACTGTAGGCATATTGGTGAGGATGGATGTAGTGGAAAATTATTAGGTGGTTGATTCAACCATGCTTGGTATGCTTCCTCTCCAAGTTGCGCTCTTTTTTCATCCTTCTCTCGATTTGACATTGTACTAGGGTGCAACAGAAGATGGTAGGAAGGTCGCTCATCATCAGAATCCCGATTTCAAACATATTGAACATTACATCGATGATGTTAGTAAGCACAATGCAATTTCTTTGATCTAGCATTATAGAAAAGAATTATTATAGAAGCACGAGAATCATTTCCAATAGAAAATGTTAAGCTACAAACAATTTATAAAGCAAACGTTCAAATTGAGTGATAAATTAACATCAATTCCACATTAAATATAAAAATTTAAAATTGAGCAACACATTTTCAAATTGAATTTATAAATTAAATTAAAAATTTATAAAACATAATTTCAAATTGAACAATACATTAACATGAATCCCATTGAAAATTAACAAATACAATTAATCAATGTTTTCTTGTCTTACGCCCCAGGGGAACATCTAAAGGTAATCCTAATTCAAGGCATCTCTGATGAGAGGTTGGTGGTCTACGAAAGTTATAGTTTATTAACAACTCCTCACCAGGAGAAAAACTATGTATTGCATGTACAACAACAAATATGGAGGCTTTCCTTTTCATAAAGAATTCCTTGTCATTTAAGTGTTCCTAAAATGAACAATTTGGAAAAAATAAAGAGCACCTAGAACCATTTATGAACCCTACAATGTTCCCATGAATGTGTGGACGACCATCTATATATAATAGGTTCTTCCTGTTAAAGTTTCCATAAACATAACCATTCATGCACATACTATACATGGAAATGTTGTGCTTGTCTTTAACAATATTCATGTAATCAGATCGACAATAGATAGGACTAAAAAATGGCATAAGTGATACTAATTGTTTTGGAGGAACGAGTACATGTGAAAGGATATAAAACCTAAGATTTGTAGCATCTATATTAGACTTGTCAATCATAAAACGATTACCAAAAAAGGAGAATTCAGTTCCAACATCAGGAATAGGTAGTGAAGACTTCCAAGTGCCATACAAAGTGTGGTTGTAAGAAGTTTGATATTTACTTTGCAAATTCATAGGAAGGGAGAAATCATCGCTACTCTCCAACAATTGGACGGACCTCGGTGTGTACTTGGATATTTTTTCTCTCAACTCATGCAACTTTTTGGATCTTCTAGTAGAGATGGGTTGGGTGGCATTCATATCATACTTTGGATCACTAGAAATTTCAGTTGAATCAACATATGCATAGAGGTTTTTCAATTTAGGATGAGACATAGTTGTTTTGGCTTCCAACTTTTTCGAAAATGAGCATAGGGAGGTGTTCCTATGTGTCTTTTCTATATCACCTATAGGAATTTTTACTGCAATAGGGGGTATTAGACCATCAACATTGGGTAATCTATCATTGGTGTAATGGGTGAGTGTGACACGCCGAAGGTTCTCCTTCAACCCTTGATATTTTGAACAATGACAAACTACTCAGGTGTCATAAAAGAGTTCCAACTCACTACGAATTACCGTCGATGAACGAGGATGGCGACTTTAAGATGGCATGTTACAATTGGCAGGGTAAAGCAGCTTCCCATTTTCATCCATAAACTGATTGCGGTATCTTGCTCCTGATAAGAGCTTACGACATTTTGAAAATAGTGGAATGTCATGTGCATCCGAACTTGAACCGAAATCGTGATCCTACAATAAAGAATAAATCGATATTCAGATTCACATGGATAAGTAACATAAATTCAAATAAATAGTCAAAATATAAATAAAACTTGAACTTATTGGGGATGGAAAGGGGGAACTCATCCAACTTTGAACAAGATGGATTGAGCTGGAATCTGAAGAATTGTCCATTTGATACTACAAACTTTTCTCCCTACATTTGATCCAAATCAACAATCAATATACATCTCTACATTCCTAAAATATTTTCAAGAACTATATCATAAACTAACTTCCAATATAGTTTGGAAACCATTTTGTAATAATAAGGTGAATTTAAGAAACATATATATACTATGAAATATTGTAATTGGTGTGATTAAATACTAAAAGAACATTTGGGATGAATATATAATTTTAAGTGGCCATATTATATATATATAATTTCAAATTAAACCGGTGCATCTATTCATATATACATGCACCAATGCGCTCACATATTCAAAATTCACCGGTGCTCTTCAACTATAAATGCACTTTGAAAGAACATCTGCAAAATCCATCAAAGTGGAAAATATCCACTACATTTGGTAGTGGATATTTCTACATGCATTTTTACAACATAATTCATTACGGTGTGTTTCCCACACACAAGCGCAGCAGGGCGTCTGAGTTATACATGCACTGAGGAACGAGTTTTTAAATTGTTTTTTTTCTGGTGTGTACGTACTGGTGCGGAATGAAAACAAGCGCACTGAAATGCCGAAAATCAAAATTAAAAAAAAATCGCACAAGCTATTTTTTCCCTAAATTGAAAAAATGGCAGCAATTTTATGTTCAAAAAGTAATTCTAAATTGTGTTCAAAAGCAAACAAACTAAACATTAATTCATTATTTTGCCGAAAATTTCAGGCGAGAGTTTTGGAAGAGAGATTTACTTGGAAGGATTTATGAGGGTCAAAATTTGTTAGGTATGGTGAATCAAACAAAACCCTGCATAATAGAAATTTCAAGTATGTACATATTATTGTTGATCTTAGTATATTATTTAGATTTTAAATAGATTTAGAAAGAAAAAAAACTTCATACTTACCTTCAAGGTTGCAACCCTTATTTTCTTGTTGCTTCTTTTTGTTTTATGTGGCTGCAAAATTTTACATTGGGGTTTAAATCCCTCTATTGTTATACAGAATTATGATTTCAGCTTTTAGGGATTTTGGATTTGTTGAGCTTGTGATTATATATAGAAATCGTAGGGTGAGTAGGGGCCACTTTTTTGGTCGAATCTATAACCATGTCGGCCATGTTAAAAAAAAAAATCAATAAAAAAATGCATGCATCAATATCGGTGCATTTGTATTATAGTTATGCACCGATGCGGTCAAAAAAATAGCGCATCGGATATGACATGCAGCACATAATATTTTATTTTATAAAAATGAAAAAGTTGATTTTTCATTTCTTGGTTCTCTGTTCACGGTGCATCTATTTCATCTTAACGCACTGGTGCATTGTTGTTACTAACACACTGGGGTGTTGCACATATTTAAGCACACCGATATCAAATTTATTTATTTATTTTCATATTTTGAAGGTTTGTACTTTATTTGTATAATATATTGATAGCTTCTATATTCAATGGTCCAGGTTGTTTATTGATATAAAATGCATGGAATGAGTTCAATGAACAACAACTTTAGTCAACATGATGGGAGCACATCCAGAATTACAAAGAAGGAAAGTGATTTTAATTAATTTATGTATTTAAATTAATTTGTTTGAATTATTTTTAAAGTTAACTAATATGTATTTGTTAATGTGTGACATGCATATCCAAGAAATGAAGAAGCTCGATAAGATTCTTACCAAACTAAGTCCAAAAGAGTATAAAACATTGATGGAAAAGTTGCAAATGGATGAATCAAGTGAATAAAAAATAAGTCAATATGAATTATTTATTCAAATTTGAGTAATAATGTACTTAGGAATATTCACTAATATGTTTCAAATAATTTAATTCACATATGTTGAATGTTATGCAGGGGCTAGAAGCAACAGAAGTCAATGTCATCATAAGAAAGTTTTTTATGGAAGATGCAAATGATGATCAATTGGTCCTTAGCTCATCTGGAGTGGTGTTGGAAGTTAATAGAATGAGAAAATAGTTTTAGAATACTATGAGGGATATAGTGGAAAGAACGTAGAGATGTTCTTTCCACTTACAATACAGAAAACAATCAAATGATTCGAATAATGATGTCATATGTAAAATACAAAAGGCGTTCCCAAAGCAATGGTCAACGAGACCTGTTAGACTTGCAATAAAAAAAAACATACCACAACAAAAAATAATCATTCAAAAAGTAATATTCTTAAACATGTTTATGTAGAATATGTATCTATAACTACTACAAAGCATCATTCACTCAATAATTTAATTATGCTATATTTATTTTTCATATCAATCGAAAAATAGTTTAATGTCATTTTACATTTCAGGAATATTATGAAAATCCCAAAGGATGAACGACGTGATATGCAAAATGTTCCAGTAGGGATGTGCAAAAACGTGTACAAGTAGATGGTTAAGGAAATGGACATAATTGCATCGCAGGAGGAGCCATCTCAATAGCAACGTGCTTCAAATGTATGAAATCAATGATTTTTAGGATTATTTTATACATCTCATTAATTAATTCAACATTAAATATTAATTTTCAATTGTTTTGTGCAAAAAAGAAAAAAAAAGGAACCCATTCAACACACAAGATAGGACGACAAGGGAAAAAGGGGTTGATAGCAGAGTTTGTGAGTATTTGTGATTTCCTTATAATAAATTAAGATTTCGTAGTAGTTGTGATTTGTATATTTATTTATTTTTGTTTTCACTGGAAATCCTTAGATTGTTTCAGGTGTTAACATACAAAGGGAAGCCATCAAAAGAATGGATTGACATTGGGTTAAGGGTTGTGAGCATATGTTGGCGTATCAAAAATTAATTGTGGATTCTGTAAGTATCTATGTTGTTTTACTTCTCTCATTTTATAATTAATAAAACAAAAAAAATCCTTTATATTGAATCTATGATTTGTTACGGGGCATAAAACTTGCAGGAAACAAAGTATGGAGTGGGTCCAATAGAAGACTTGTTGATAGAAGGCATGAGATTTGTTTTTGAGAGAATGCGTATCATTCATGAGTCAATTATTTCTATGGTATGTCGCTTTTCAATTGACATTCATGTATATTATCTATTTTATTTTCATTATTCACACCGACAATGTAGATACACTCGGTATGCTTTATTTTTATGTTTGCAGATGGAAGCTGAAGAAGAGGAAAACAATCAAGCCAATCAACAAAACATTCGGCCAAATAACCCAATTGATGCAAGTGGGTCGAGCACTGATAACAGTTCTAGCAAAGAATGATGATTTCTATTTAATTTTGATGTTAATGCAAGTTGTTGTAGCTTGTTGTATATTTTGAAATATTTGTTTGTGAAAATCAAACATTTTGTATAATAATGTACTGGACATAGTGTCTGAATTGAAAAAAAATGGGTTACCAATCAGTGTAACAATAATTACATGCATGTTGACATTTTGATTATTGTTAATGTCTTTATGTTGTCGTATTTTGTATGACAAAGGCACTCTTATTGATATATAATAAAATAAACGTTTTTATTCTATTGCATTCTTCAATGTTATTGTCAAATGTTACATGTGAAATGGTACATTGGTAATTAAATTTATGGATGATTAAATATTGCAATAGATTCTTGCATCTATGATATAAAAAATTAATCCAAACAAACGCAATAATTAAAATTGAAATGAACAGTACTATAAACAAATATTTCAATTTCAGATGAATAACAGAATTAAAAAAATAAAAATATAATATATATATATATTTGATTGAAATGCTAGTAGCCCTTGTTCAAAGAATCATATGTGGTACTTTTAATAATATATGTCACACATGTGCGCCTATACAAACATTACGGCGCACTAGTGCGTATTAACAAACAATAAGCACTGATGCGTTTATGTAAACGACAAGCCCGACACTCCAATGTAAATCAAATGAACCGTTAAATTTTAAAAATAAGAATGTCCACATGCCAGATGGATTTTCGGTGCGTTTTATTCTTTGTATCGAATCAGTGCATGTCAATGGCTTATGTGCAGCGAGAAATATCAAAGCTTATGCCCATAAGTTTTTTTTTGTTTAAGCATGACGGTGCATTTGAGGTGTTAAAATGCACCAATTTATTTTGATAGTTTGTAAGCACCGAGGCGTTTGACGATGAAATGGACCAGTGCGCTCTGATAAATGGACAACACCGGTAAATTTAAAAATTATTAAAAATGTACGGTGCGATGATGTAAAATAATGTACTGGTGCGTTTATGTTGTAAATAAGCACCAGTGCGGCGTTGAAATTTGATTCTTTCCATTGCTTGTTCTATTTGATTGCACCAATGCAGCTATTTTAATCATACAACATTGGTGTGTATTATTAAGACATGCACCAGAGCACTTAATTTTAACTAAGTGCACCGATGAAAAAAACATCCGCTAAAACCTTCGGCCGCTAAGTTATTTTTAGCTATAAAATATATTCTTACTGACATCCATAAAAAAATCCACTACCATTGGTGTAGGTTGTAGCAGAGGATTTTTTGACAATTTTTTCCAATCTTGTAACACTAAAAACCTCCGCTATAGGTCCTTTTCCTTGTATTACATTTAGTAATCAGCTCAAGACATTCCTCCACAACTTGAGTGTCAGTACGACAATATGTAGACCATGGTATTTTGGTAAAAGGACAATCATAGGCAATGTGGCAAGTTTCATTACAATTGTAACATCACAGAGGACTTGTATAACCTCCTCCATGTCCATCTCTGAGTCCTTGTCCATGGCCCCCTCCCCTGGTTCCTAGGGGTTGATCTACTACTCGGTATATAGAATGGTCTAACCTCTCTATTAAGGTATCCAAGGCTCTGCATTTCTCGGTTCTATGTATAGCAGATCCACAAAATTCATAGTAGACTATATTGGGTACCGAGGAGTACTTTTGTAGAATCAGGAAAATTCATGGAAAACAACCAAAAGGTTTTTATATCTCGTAGAAATCATTGGGAAAAGCACTTGGTCATGTCTCTGGATTTGATGGTCATCTTATGGAATGAAATGGGTTCACCGCAGCAACCTGCACAACTGTCGCACTCATCCCTATATTGAACTATCCATCCAGTGAAACTTGTCCACCTCTTGTTCTAGGACATTCAGAAGCATGATGTCCTTCCATCATGCAACTAGTACACCATATACATGGTCGAGCTACTTTTGGCATATTCATATCCTAAAGCCTTTAATTTTTTCCTGTTATTTTATTATGCACCTATGCCAGTTATCCAAAAGAAGATGAAGTTCCAACTCCCATGTAGTTTGGATGGTTTGTCATAGCCTCAATCTTCATCACTTGTTCTAATGCAGTTCTGGGTGAATCTATTACTTGTTGTGATAGAGTTATCATTTTCAATGGAAGAAAACCTTGAATAAACCATTCCTTACGATGGGATTCATGTGCTGAATATTTTAATTTAGTCAGCACATCCTTGGATCATCATGTGTATTCCCAGGATGATTCTCTATGCATCTTCCAAATTTCCCTTAATTCTGCAACACCTTGTTATTCAGACTTTAGTTGCGAAAACTCATCCAGAAATAGTTTCTTTGTTTCTTCCAAAGTAGGAGCTAGTGTGTTTGGATCTCACCTCTGAATCAACCTCATGCACCGCTATAAATCCCTTCCACGAAGGGTCATCTGAAACTCTACCAATTTGGATTCCACTGGGGTTTCCCTAGCATTCCATATCGCTTCACAGAGAAACCAATGTTGATTTGAGTCATCTTCCCTGCCATTTCCCCAAAATTCTGTAAATTTCAAGGTCAGGCTTGCTGGTGTTCCTTCCGTTGTTGTGATTTAATTTACTATAAATATGAATCCTTTGGTTCCTAGTTGTGATACAATGTTTCTACTAGTATGCTGGGAGCTACTACTACTTCCTCCTACTAATGAACTACTTTGATATCTATTGGTACTACGATTCACCTAACTATAGAAAGGTAATTGTAAAACAAAATTTTGAGAGTTTGTTGCAAGATTTTGTAAGTGTTCCTAGGGGCTAGTTAGGGGAGTGTTATTTTCGTTTCTTTTGGTTCCTACTTCCATGACAATGGGAGGTTCACTTTCTGGGGTGCTTCTATTTCCGTGTATCTTGATAACTCTTCATGATTCTTGTCTGCATCTAGGGTTGATTCTGGTGATTGATATGATACTTCATTACACCACATTTGGTATTCATTATCCTTTCTCCTGCTTGGTCCTTCCTCCCATCTTCCTCTTACTGTTCTATCCAACACTTCCATCCTATTTTATCTTAGCTCTATGCTAGTTAGCTTCTTTCTTTGCTTCATCTTACATAACTCCTCTTGAATATATTGTCTATTTTCCCCATTCCTCATTTCTTCTTCCAGTTGTGTGCTTATTCTTCATGCCTTTCTCATCTTGTAGTTCCACCATTTTTCTCGAATTTTTGATCTTCATACTACTTTCTTAGGCTTGGATTTAGCACAATCAACCTCCTCCATTAACGGTAGATCTACCTTCCATAATGTAACAACATCACCTAGCCTTTTCCCCTGGCCACAAGAGGTTTACTCCTCCATTCTAATCTAGTCTAGAGGCAGAAACCAAATTCAACCATCTAGGTTTTAATACACAATGGAACTTATTTTAATAGTCTTCCTCTAGCTCCTCTCTTGAGTTCATCCCTGTATTTCAATGTTGATGGGTTTTTTTTCAGCTGCAAATTCCAAAATATAGCTAGTTAGAGTGCTTTCTACCCATAAATCAATGGCTCTGGTCAAGGGTGAATCTAGTTTATTTAATATGATCAAATCCCTTGGAGTCCACTCAACAATATTTCTTTATTTATTTTGGTACTCAGGTGCTTCTACAAGTCATTTTAACCACTCTTTTAGGGCTACTAGAGGTTCAAATCATAGAATTTTGTATTGATATAGCGGTGGAACACCATAGAAAATATATTTTCCAAACTTGGATACTTCCCACCCTCGTAGTTCAACCTACCGAGTTTCAAAATTGTCAAGCTTTGTATCCCGCCATAATTGGGTCTGACTCATCATCACATAGGTATCCATATAGTCAACAAAGTCCCATTAAAAAATAAGTCTCGACAACATAACCCTTTGCTGGTGCAAAATTGACACCAGGGTTCTTGCACATGGGCCAACAAAAGGGTGCCATTGTAGTTTAGTGTGTTGTCATTTCAATACTCTTAAGGGGGAAGGTCTCACCCAAAGCCCAGTCGATATTAGCATAAGATAGGGAGTGGTTAAATGTATGGATATGTATGAGGGATATTTGTCACTCATATCACAATAATATATGTCGCAATATCATTCATCCAAGTATATCGTAGCATTAATTGTTCAATTACATTATTCATTCAAGCATATCATGACAATAAATAGAAATAAGAACATCTGATACAGATGTAACAAATAAATTTTGAGGGGCCCAACAATACTTTTCATTAAATCAAATACTTCTTCATATAGCAGATTACATCATAGCTCTAAGACCTTACAATCACCATGTAATTACCTACTGCAACATATGCAATCAAATAAACAAAACCCAAAACCTAGATACATGACTTCTGCTATGGATCTGGTTGTATCTATCTTTGGTTGATATGATCTTCTTTCTCTTAATCCTCTGATACAATGATGATATCATACTCTGATGATCTCTTTATTCTTACCGTCTACTTCCTTTTATACTCACGGAGCAGGCCAAAAACGTATTGTGGCCATTACCTCTTTTCTCCAACTCCTGCTTTCTTTCGGTGCTTCCTTCTTTGGTCTTCTATTTTTCCACTTTTTTCAAACTTCTTCACAAACAAAGGAGACAACAATATTAGAGGGGTTCTCGAAAGGAGTATCGTACCTAGAGTCCAATATTGCATTGGAAGTCAGAAATTGTTCATGAGCCATTATTTTGAGAGAGGCTAAGGACGCAACTTGGTTAAAAATATGAGAATTTTTGGTGAAAATGGCTTTTAGTAGCCAAGTTTATGGTAAGATTTCCCCTCTTAATGGGAAAAATTAGGATATTTGGTCAATCAAGATGATGATTGTATTAAAGGTGTAGGATGTCTGGGAATTGATATTTTGTGAATAAAAATAACCAACATATGATGCAACTGAACTAGCCCTAATGAATAACCAAAGAAATAAGCTAAAAGAAAATAGAACCAAGGATGCAAAGGATTTGCATCTAATTCATACTAGCATGGATGAAACCATATTTCCCAAGTTTTCTCTTATGAATAACTCTAAAACATCTTTAAAAATATTGTAGAGCAACTATCAAGGTCTCACCAAAGTAAAGACAGTAAAATTGCAGACCTTGAGAAGGGATTTTGAAAGCTTAGAAATGAAGGGATCTGAATCAATATACCAATATGTGAATTGTGTGACATCCATAGTAAACTAGCTAAATTTGTATGGATAAGAAATGATAGATCGGAATGTAGTCAATAATGTTCTCAGAACCCTCACCAAAAGGTTCGAATTCATAGACACAACAATTGAAGAAGCAAAATATTTGAGCCATCTCTTAGTATATGAGCTAATGGGATCCCTTTATCCACAAATCAAGGATTAATAGTAATGAAAATTCCTTAATTGAGAAGGCATTTCAAATCCAGGCCTCCATTAGTAGAGGTAGAGGATGCAGTCAAGGATCTAGTAGAAAATGGAGGTGTGGCTGAAGTCACTCTCAAACAGAAGAATGATCTTCTTCAAATGAAGAAAAATAGCAGGAATCATCTTAGAACCAAAGGGGGAGGGGAAAAAATTCAAAGAAAATTCACAAATACTTTTTTATTACTGCAAGAAGTATGGACACTATGAAAGTTGATGGAGAAAGAAGCAGAAAGATGGCATGAACAACGGAAAAGATCAGGCTAGCAATATTGATGAGGGAACATCGAAAGCAATGTTTCTTTCATGCCAAAAAACTAAATAAACCATCAACAAAAATAATCTATGGTTGTTGGATAGTGGCTGCAACAATCACATGACAAGTAACAAAGATTCATTCACTAGCATATATACTTATGTCTCATTGAAAATAAGTCTAGGTGATTACAATCAAGTTTGAGCCAAATGAAAAGGAATTGTTTTACTCCTAACCAAACAAAATAAGAATAAATCCATTCACAATGTCTTCTATGTACCTCATCTCAAGCACAATATGATAAGTGTAGGACAGTTGAGTCAAAAAGGTTATGATGTTAGATTTAAAGGTACTACATGTACAATTTTATACAAGTCACCTAGTAGAAGATTCATAGCAAAAGTTGAGATGAACAAAAGCATAATGCTCCCTTTGAATTTAAGAAGTGTAAACTAGTCACAATCATATGCACATAATGTCTCTAGCATAGATGAGACCTATTTTGTCATTGTAAATATGGTCATAAACCTTATATAATTATTGAACACTTGCAAAAATAGTCAATGGTTAAGGGATTGCCCATGCTGAATGGAGAAACTAATTATTGTGAAAGTTATATCCTAGGAAAACATCAAAGGGACAATTTTCTAGAAGCATCCTATAGAGAAAAAGAACTCCTTGAGTTAGTCCATAAAGTCATCTTTGGTCCCATGCAAAATCATTCCATAGGTGGTAACTATTATTTTTTAATGTTTATTGAAGATTTCAACAGGAAATCCTAGGTTTATTTCCTTGAGAACAAATCTGAAACTTTCTCAAGGTTCAGAGAATTCAAGGCTCTGGTTGAAAAACAGAGTAGCAAATACATCAAAGTGCTCAAATCAGATGGAGGGGTGAATATGAATCAAAAGAGTTTGCATATTTTTGTAGACATCATGACATCAAACGTGTTGGAATATTTTATATTCCTTGGAAGATTATAATGTCTTTGTATTATATCGGAAGATATCCACAATCTTATGTAAAAGAGTAATACATTATATCCCATATTCATTATGGTAAAATATACTCTTGATATTCATTATTATATAAAGAGATGTTATTATAGAGAATTATATTATCCCACATGTAATATGTGAGAGTAATTCCTCCTCATCTCTTAGTATAGAATAGAGTCAAGGGAGCCACATCACTCACGACGATCTTTACTTATTCAACACAAGTATTTCTATATTGTATTGGGGTTATTGGAATTGCTCTCTCGTAATCTTCAGGGAGTTATTCTGGAGATAATAGAAGACTACCTTCCTGTGGACGTAGCCCAATTGGGTGAACCGTGTATATCTAGTGTACTCTTTTCTTTTTTTCTCTTTTTGTACTAATTGTTGATATATTATTGTTTTGCATAGATAGGTAAGCTAGTTTAGCTAGATCCATATCTCTGACATGGTATCAAAGCTAGTAGCTATGATCTATCACCTTCTATTACTTTCAAACAATATTTTATCATTTGGGCATCTTTTATTTTGTAGATTTTCTTTCTATCTGGTAGCCATTAGGCTTCTCTTCATATTTGGGCATGTTTCTGCAGTTTTTTTTCTAACCCTAACCTTGTTGTGATTTTTTTTTGGCAGAAATTTTTCAAGAGTTTCTTGATTTCTTTTGTATATCTATATGATTGTTTGATTCTCATCAAGGAGATCTATCTTTCAGTTATCATATCGGCAGTTTTCGTCCAATTTTGGTAGACTTTGTGCAAGTTTCCATCTTCAACCTCAAACTTGGCGTTCGCGGATTTTTCTTTGTAGAACATGTGGTTAACCACGACTGTTCCTACTGCGAACCCATGAGTATACTGCAGACCTGCGACTTCTAGTGAGTAGACCCACGTATGCTACAACATACTCGCGACTATTCTCACTGCTAACTCATGTTTACTTCAGTCTACTCTCTACCCTCTTGTGCAGAGACCCACGAGTGCTTTGGCATAGCCGCGACTTTACTTCACAGACACCCACGAACTTCATCATTACAGACCCGCAAACCTGCGGTTGACTCTACTGTAAACCCACGAGTAACCACGACCTTTGTTGTGCAGAACCCGCGAGTATCAGTTTTTATTCACAAGTTTCCTGTGGTAAAACCCGCAAGTGGATTTTCTTGGCACTTTTTTCAAAGGGTTGTCAGTAAAATTCTATTTACCTTTACTGTTGTTTTTCTAATTGTGTTTCTGCAGATTCAGATCAGTACGGTAAAGTGTTTCAGTTTTCTATTGTTCACTTTTTTTTCTTTTGTCATTTCTAGCATTTGGGTTTTTTTTTTCTACCATTATGACTTCAAAAGTAGCTTTTGTTCCTGAACTTGTTGGTCCTAACTATCTTCATTGGAAGATAAAAATGATTGATTTTCTCAAGAGTAAGAAGCTATGGAGGATTTTTAATGGTGAACACACAAAACCTGTTGATGCTCAAGCTTTGGCTATATGGGAAGATAAATGTGATCAAGCAAGAGGGATCATTGGTCAAACAGTTTCAGATAGTATTCAGGTAAGTATAGAGGCAGAAGACAACCCAGTTGAGGTATGGAAAATTCTTGCTTCTTTATTTGATCAATCTGATGATGTTTCTGCTTATTACCTTGAAAAGAATATTTTTGAGCTAGATCCTACTAAATTTGAAAGAGTAGAATTATATCTTGCTGAAGTGAAAACCTTAAATGAAAAACTAAATAAGTGTGTTAAAGATTACAAGAAAACATACACTACTCTTATAATTCTTGTAGAACAAAAATTGCCATCTTATTTTGATATGTTCATTCAAACTAGGAATATAGCTCTTGAATTGTCTTCAAATACCACGAAACCTACTTTTGATGATTTTTGTAAAGGATTGATAAATGAGCAAGAAAGGTTAATTGTTTTAGGACAAGTCTCACCTAATAAAGCTCTAATGGCACATAATAAGAATCCTAAGAGAATTTTTAATAATGCTAAAGGTTCTTGTTCACACACTTCAAAACCTACTAATAATTCTGGTAATGCTTCTAATGCACATCATGAATCTAGTAAGAAGAAGAAAGTGTATGATCCTTGTAAGCATTGTGGTAAAACTAATCATCCTGAAATGAATTGATTTAAATTGAAACGTTTAATGTCTACGGCTAAAAAGAAAGGTTCTGGTGAATCCCAAATAGCGTTATGTGCATCTGTTGTTTCTTCTAGTAATTATTCTTCTAATGTGGAATGGATAATGGAATCTAGTGCTTCTAAGCATATGACTGGTAATGCTTCTTTATTTACATCTTATGACAATACTAAAAACACATCTCAGAAAGTATCTATAGGTGATGGTAAACAAATTTCCGTAATTGGTTCTGGTAATGTTAATGTTGCTAATGGTCAATTGGAAGATGTTTTTCATGTTGAAAATATGCCCATCAACTTACTTTCTATTTATCGAGCATGTAAAAAAGGATTTAAATTTGAAGCTTAGCCTGATAAATATGTTCTTAAAGATGTCAATCAAAATTTCAAAGTAGTTTCTTCTAGTCCTGTTGATCATACTGTTGGTTTATATAAATTTGTTGGTATTAATTCAACTAAAAGACAACCTCTTTTTATTCCTATATTGCTCATGTTGATGAACTAAGTAAATTGTGGCATGAAATATTAGGTCATTTGAATTATGGTAAAATGCAAATGTTAACTAAAATGGTACATGACTTACCTCATATTTTGTCTACTAATGGTGTTTGTGAAGGTTGTGTCCTTGGTAAACATCATAGAGAAATGTTTGATAAAGGTAAAGCTTGGTGTGCTAAAGAACCTTTGCAATTAATTCATAGTGACATTTGTGGTCCTCTTGAGTTCCTTCTATATCACATGCATTTTATTTTCTTATCTTTATTGATGACTTTAGTATAAAATCATGGGTTTATTTTTTGAAACATAAAAGTGACACTTATTCTAAATTTCAAGTATTTAAATCCTTGGTTGAAAACGATTCTAGTAAAAAGATTAAGACTTTAAGACTTGATAATGGGGGGGAATTTATTAAGAAAGAATTTGAAGTATTTTTGTCTAAACATGGAATTCAACATCAAAATAATGTTCCTTACACACCTCAACAAAATGGTGTTGTTGAAAGGAAAAAAAATAACTTTAGTTGAAATGGCTAGATGTATGCTTTATTCTAAAGGATTACATAAGAAATTTTGGGCCGAAGCCATCAGTTGTGCTAACTTTATTTTAAATAGAGTTCCTACAAAAGTTGTTAAGCATGTTACCCCTGAGGAAAAATGGAATGGTAGAAAACCTGATATTAGTAACTTTAAAGTGTTTGGTTGTGAATGTTGGGCTCATATTCCCGATGACAACGGAAAAAGTTAGAACCCAAGTCTCACAAGTGTATATTCATTGGTTATTCTGAGCATTCTAAAGATTATAGGTTGTTTGATACTTCTAATCAAAGTGTCATCATTAGAAGAGATGTTCAATTTATTGAAGTCTCTCCACCACCTAAGTTTTTCGAACCTCATGTTACTATGAATATTCCCTTATCACCTATTACTCCTATCTCGATTACTCCTTCCAATTTTGTGACTGATCTTAGTTCACCTTCTTCTTCTTCTTCTTCAAGTATTCCACCTGAATGTCTCGAAGCTCCGAAAGTGACTTATGTCCCTTCTAACCTTCCTGTTTGGGCCCGGAAAAATCTTGAATCTGTAGGAAGTGATATCATAATCCCTTCCGATAGTCGTAGAACTAGATCTAACTTTGCTCTTATGACCAAAGTTTTGGCCATAGATTATCCTACTCCTTATGCTCAAGCTAAGGGTAAACCTCATTGGGAACGAGCTATGTCTACTGAGTATGATTCTCTTATGAAGAACAAGACTTGGTTTCTTGTTCCTCTTCCTCCAAGAAAGAATTTAGTTGGTTGTAAATGGGTTTATAAAACTAAATTTACTGCAGAAGGACAGATTGAAAAGTATAAAGCTATATTAGCTGCAAAAGGTTTTAATCAACTTGAAGGTATTGATTATAATGAAACCTTTTCTCATGTTGTTAAAATGAATACAATAAGAACCATTTTATCTATTGCTGCATCTTATAAATGGGAAATACACCAAATGGATGTTAAAAGTGTTTTTTTAAATGGCAATATTAATGAAGAAATTTATATGCAACAACCTCCTGGTTTTATTAATGTTGAATCATCAAGTTTAGTATGTAAATTACACAAGTCTTTATATGGTCTTAGACAAGCACCTAGGGCTTGGTATGATAAAACTGATGCATATTTCTTGAATAATGGTTTTAAGCGTTGCCTATATGATCCTAACCTTTTTGTTAAGTATGTTGATGATAATATTATTGTTATTGTTTTATATGTGGATGATATTATTATAACTGGAATCCAACTTGTTCTCATTCAAAGTATGAAAAGTGACCTTCAAAAGCAGTTTGAAATGACTGATCTCGGTATATTGCACTATTTCTTGGGTCTTCAAATTTGGCATCTGGAATATTCTAGATGCCAAATTTGAAGACCCAAGAAAATTTTCATTGAGCCAATAAATCTCAACCGAAGTATGCTACAGATTTATTGGCTCGATTCCACATGAGTGATTGTAAACCTACTCCTACGGCTTTTCAATCTGGTGTAAAGTTAATTGTTGAGTGTACCAATCCTCTTGTTGATGCTACTCTTTATCATTAGCTAGTCGGCAGTTTGATATACTTAAATCATAGAAGACCAAATCTCTCTTTCATCGTCATTATGGTTTCATGGTTCATGCAGCAGCCTCATGAAATTCATTGGCAGGAATCCAAGAGAATTCTGATATATTTACAGGGGACATTGCACTATGGTGTCTTTTATTCGAGCAGTGCTACAATTTTACTTTCTGGCTATACAGATTCTGACTGGGCAGATGTCAGTTTTGATCGACGGTCAACTGCTAGTTATATATTTCAACTTGGTTTAGGTCCGATTTCTTGGTGCAGTAAAAAGGTGAATACTCTTTCTTTATCTTCGTGTGAAGCAGAGTATAGAGCATCCAAAGAAGCGGAAAAAGAAGCATTTTGGTTACGGCATGTTCTCACTAAGCTTGGTCTGGTTCCGAAATCGTCCACTCTATTGAAGTGTGACAATAAAGGTGCAATTCATCTTTCTTATAATCCGGTATATCACTCCAAGACAAAGCATCTCGATCTTGATGCTCATTACATTCAAGGTCTCGTCACAAATGGTGTTCTTTCTCTTGAGTATTGTCCTACAGAGTAGTAGGAAGCCGATATCTTCATCAATTCCTTAACAGCTGCGAAGTATGTGCATCTTCGTTCTTTACTTGGGATGAGGGAAGTTGTCATCAAGGGGGAGCAGTAATGACTCCTTCCTTCCCTTTTTAGTGGGATTTTCTCCTAGCCATTATTAAGGGGGGGTGTTGGAATATTTTATATTATTTGGAAGGTAATAATGTCTTTGTATTATGTCGGAAGATGATATCCACAATCTTATGTAAAAGAGTAATACATTATATCCCATATTCATTATGGTAAAATATACTCTTGATATTCATTATTATATAAAGAGATGTTATTACAGAGAATTATATTATCCCACATGTAATATGTGAGAGTAATTTCTCCTCATCTCTTAGTATATAATAGATTCAAGGGAGTCACATCACTCACAATGATATTTACTTATTCAACACAAGTATTGCCATATTGTATTGGGGTTATTGGCATTGTTGTCTTGTAAGCTTGAGGGAGATATTCTGGAGATAATAGAATACTACCTTCCCATGAACGTAGCCCAGTTGGGTGAACCACGTATATCTGATGTACTCTTTTCTCTTGTTCTCTTTTTGTACTTATTATTGATATATTATTGTTTTGCATAGATAGGTAAGCTAGTTTAGCTAGATCCATATCTCTGACAAAACGGAAGTTTACGGTAAGATATACTCCACGACAAAATGGAGTGTCTAAAAGAAAGAACCAAAAAATCATGAACACGCCTAGAAGTATAATTAAAGCCAAGAATTTTTCCAACATATTTTGGGTTGAATCCATGGCATGTTTAGTATACATATTGAATAGATCTCCTAAAATAAGTGTGAAAAACAAAGTACCACAAGAAGCATGGAGTAGCACAAAGAAAATTGTCTCTCATTTCAAAAAAATTGGTTGCATAGCATATGCACATGTTCCAGAGGAGATGAGAAAGAATCTAGGCAACATGAGTGAAAAATGTATTTTTATTGGATATAGTGAATAGTCCAAATCCTACAGACTGTATAATCCAATTAGCAAGAAGTTTGTGGTAAGAAAAGATGCCAATTTTTTACAGGACATGTAATGGATTGAACAAAAAATTGATGTCGTGGAAATTAAAATCCCATCTCTTCAAATGGATGAATAGCTGGAAAATACAGGACAATGAGACCTCAAGTTGCCAAGATTTCAAGTACAAAGACAAGAAGAACAACCAACAAATAGTTCTTCTTCAATCAATGATTCAATATTCATTGAGAGAAACCAAACAACAAGGAACCGAAGAGAAATGAACAGGAAGACGAAGTGAATCAACAAGCTCACTTTGCATTATTATCCTACCAAGACACATATTTTGAAGAAGTAGTGAAGGAAGAACATCAGGTACAATCCATAAATGATGAAATTGAAGCCATTGAAAGGAACATGGCATGGGATCTTGTTGATCTACTAGCTGATACGAACCGTTACACCAAAACCCCGAGGTGTTAGTGAAGGACGCCCACTAGGATCTTAACATCCCACCATGCTCCGCAGTCCAGAATCTGGGCTGGATGTGCGCCCGTACGGTGGTGTCCCCTTTGCGCCGTACGAACCCCGGGCGAACACTGCAATGCCGACGTTGCCACCTGCTCTGTGACTTGAACCTGGGTGGAGGCTCTGGTACCAAATGATACGAACCGTTACACCAAAACCCCGAGGTGTTAGTGAAGGCCGCCCACTAGGATCTTAACACTAGCAAAAAACACTGGCATTTGTGTCAAGTGGGTTTATAAGACAAAACTAAATGAGAAAGGAAAGGTAGAGAAGCATAAGGAAAGACTAGTTTCCAAAGGATTTGCTCAACAACTGGGAGTTGATTATGGAGAAAATTTTGATCCAGAAGCAAGGTTAGATACCATTAGAGTTTGGTTAGCTAATGCATCCTAGAACAAGTGGTCAGTATACCATATGGATGTAAAATCATCCTTCTTTAATGGCATATTGGATGAAGAGGTATACATAGACCAACCACCGGGATTTGAAGTAAACGACCAAGAATACAAAGTGTATAAGTTGAAGAAGGCCTTTTATGGTATGAAGCATGCCCCAAGAGCATGGTACACTAGAATTGACTCTTACTTGCTCAATAATGGATTTAGCTAGAGTAGTAATGATCCCACTCTCTACAAAAAAGCAGGACAGCAAGGTAAAATTATGAGTGTATGTCTATATGTTGATGATATGATTTATGCTGGAAATTTGCAGTTAGAAGAATTCAAATCAGTCATGAAAAAGAATTTCAATTGCTGGCCTTGGTCTTATGAAGTATTTTTTGGGCATAGAAGTTAAGTAATATGATCAAGGAATTTTTATATCTTAGCATAAGTATGTTATAGACATCTTGAAGAGGTTCAGAATGGATAAATGCAAACCAATAGATGCAGGCATGAAATTGAGCAAGTAGGATGAAGGACCATCAATAAATTCAACTTTGTATAAGAATATTTTAGGAAGCCTAACGTATCTTACTCCAATAAGACTTGATTTAATCTATGCAGTTGGTTTCATTTCCATATTTATGGAGTTCCCCAAAGACTTTCAATGGAAACTTGGGAAAAGAACTATGAGATATGTTGTAGGTACAACTAATTATGGTTTGTGGTACACAATGTCTGAAGACAACAACCTCACTGGATACACAGATAGTGACTTTGCAAGAAGCATTGATGATAGGAAAAGTACTTTAGGATATGCATTTCATTTGGGCACAAGTTTAATATCATGGGAATCCAAGAAACAACCCAGTGTTACTACTTCTTAAGCAGAAGTAGAATATGTAGTAGAAACTACAACAATATGCCATGCAGTATGGCTAAGAAAAAAATTGCATGATCTTTCACATGTGGAAAAGGATCCAACTCCTATTTTATGTGATAATAGTTCAGATATTGCACTATCCAAAAATAATGTATTGCACAGAAAAAGAAAGCACATTGACACTCTCTACCACTTCATACATGAGCTTGTCAACAATGGAGACATTACATTATGGTTTTGTGGTTCAAGGGATCAACTAGCTAATATCTTCACCAAACCATTAGGAAGAACCATCCTTGAATTTTAGAGACAACACTTAGGTATTTCCTATGCTAAAGAATGTAATAGTTGAGATTAAGGGAGAGTGTTGAAGTGTGTAATCTCCCCTATTTAGGTTTGCTAGAAGTAGTGATTTGAATTTATGAGTCACTTAGACAATAGTGGTTGACAGAGTATGAATTGATTAAATATTTTCTATTTTTAGAAATTTGGTTAGAAATGAGTTTCTATTGTGGATCCACTTTGCTATGATTGTAATCCTATATATTATGATTTATTGAAGAAGAGCATGTAATGAAATTATCCATAGTTTTTTTGTTTTGTTTCAATTGTTCCTTTTGTTTTGAAATTTAACAACCTAGGTTAGAAAGTGCCTCTTATCTCTTTGACTATGCCTAAATATGTTTGTAACTACAATAATAAATACATAGCAAAGGTTAATTAAACAAAATATTCAAGTTAAAAAAATTTGTACACTTTTAATGTAGATGGTGCTTTTACCATTCAAATAGTTTTATTATGGTTGTTAATTTGATAAATAGTTATGTGATCAAATAATGCATAAATATAATAATCAGTGTGCACTGATTATATCGAGAGTGGTGAGAGCCCAATGTAATAAATATCTAGTATTACATTGTCTTCTGCATAATGTTTATATCATCATTAGTTAGCATATTGAGGACAAATATAAAACTTATAATAAATAACAATATAATAATACGGTATGTTAATCAAATATAAATATAAATTAAAATAAAAATATATTTATATATGAAAGAGAGAAAGTCAGAGATAGGTTTTTTGTAGTATCTTCTAAGTTCTTTGCTGGCTAATTGAGCGACCGCATCGTTTTCCGGCCTAGGTTTAGGATTTCTCAGCATTCATGGCCTTGACTTCGGCGCTTGAGCCAGGGGTTCCTCCCTGCATGGATGAGTGTTACTGCCAATCTATTGAGAAGGTGTCTTATGCTCTTCCTAAGGCTTCTCCCCCTTCGGATTCTCGGTTCGTTAAAAGGGATCTTTCCCCGGAAGTCAAGCTCTCCTCCGCCGCTTCCAAGCATAAGGTTGTTGCGCTCTCTAAAAGAGGCCTGCTAGGGCATTTTACTGGAATGTGGTCGTCCCCAAAATCCATTGAATTATGGCTCAACGAGAAATGGAGAACCCTCATAAAAGGGGAATTCATACAAAATTTATGTGGCAAAGGTTTCTTTGTTTTCCCCTTCGAGTTTAAGGAAGATAGGGATCTGATCTTTCAGAGCGGTCCATACTTTTTGGGGCCAAGGGGAATGTATCTAAATCAGTGGAATGCATCATTTAACCCTGAGAAGGATATCACGTCGGTTGTCCTAGTTTGGGTCAAACTAACCCATCTACCTATTCACTGTTGGGGGGATGAGGATCTAAGTTCGATTGGAAACTCTCTGGGTAAATTCATCGAGAGAGTTGAACCCTGCCCTCTTCTTTTTTCTTGTGCAAGAATTTGTGTGGAAGTGGATTTGGAAAAAGGAATGTCTGGGGAAATTAACCTCTCTATGGACAGTTGGAACCATCTATAGAAGCTAGATTATGAGCATATTCCCTTCAAGTACAAAGCATGCCACGAGTATGGCCACTTCGCAAAGGGTTGTCCAAAAAGGAAGGATTTGGAAGGAATTCAAGAAGAGGAGGGGGGGTGGAATAAGGTTCCCAAAAAGAGCAGAAAGAAATCCCTTGTGGGAGAGACTTTGGCAGTGGCCCCAAGTTCTTGAGCTACCCACTGATGGGCACCAGCAACCGTTTTCAGGTGCTGGAGTCACAAGAGTTTGAAGGTGTAGAAGAAGGAAAAATAAGAGAGGTGTCGGTAGAATAGGAAGGAAAGGAGCACCCAGTTTTTGAGGACATAAATCAGAAAGAAAATTATTCCCCCAGTCTTCCCGAGAAACCTTACGTTGAATTCAGAACTGAGTTCCTTATATCATAGGCATTGGGATATGTTACCAAATAAAGATCTAAAAACTCTCAGGAAGAGTCCTCTGAATATTTTGAAGAAGAGAAGGAACCAGCTGGGAAGAAGGGTAGGAAGCCAAACAGAGCCCATAGAGAAGAACAAGATGAAAAATACGAGGAAGGGAAGGAAACCTGCATTGATCAACACTTAAGGCCCTTAGGAAATAATTTTGAATTAAAGGAGAAGGTGAAGGTCAGGACCGACCCCCTCATCAAGAAATAATGTGAATAGTCTCCTGGAACTGCAGAGGTCTTGGAGGTAAGACAAAATCGGAATCTATAAAACATCTAATTAGGAATGAAAATCTCTCCATTCTTTTTCTCCAGGAGACTAATATGTCAAAAGAAGATGCTCAGTCTCGCACGAAGAAAATTTGGAATAATGATGAGGGAGCCTCTATAGGATCCATAGGGATCTCAGGAGGAATCTCCACTTGGTGGGATAAGAATAAATATACGATTGCAGAAGAAAGGAGATACAACAACTAGATTTTGACTGAGTTGGAATACAAGGAGGATAAAAAAAGGATTGGAATCCTCAATGTTTATGGCCCCACTCTCTATAACAAGAAACAAGATTTTTGGCTCTCTTTTGAGGATATTAGAAGGAAGAATATTCATCTCAATTCTATTGTAGATGGGGATTTTAACAACACGATATCTGGGGCGGAAAGATGCGGGGGTTCAAAGGTAAGAAACCCCTTTGGGGAACATCTTGAATATCTAATGGCCTCTTGGGAGCTCACAGATGTCAAACCAATGAAAGACCTTTTCACTTGGAACAATCAGAGAATTGGTCTTGGGCACATTGCCACCAGACTTGACATATTTTTTATAAATAGTTCTCTTCTTATTTCCCCTCTCATTCCTTCAACAAAAATTTTTCCATCCGCAATCTCTGATCACAAACCCATTCTGCTGTATTTTTGGCTCCCCTCTAATCTCGGACCTCTCCCCTCCACGTTCCTCTCCACCTGGACAATGGAGGAAGAGGTTTCTGCATTGGTTTGGAATGCTTGGAACTTATTTATTCAAGGGTACCCAGACTTCATTTGGGAATCCAAGTTGCGGGAAGTCAAATCAGCTCTCAAAATTTGGGCCAAAAACAAGCCTTCGACGGGGCTTTTGAAGACTGAGGCTCAGCAGAATCTTAAGGATATACAAGATAGTATGGAGACGGGTGAAGTAACTGATCTTCATATTAAAAGAGAGAAGGATCTGCAGGATAAAGTCCTTGAGTTGGAAAGGAAAAATGAGGAGGAATGGAGGATAAGATCCATGTGTCTCTGGCTCAAGACTGGAGACCATAATACCAAATATTTCCATGATCATCACAAGGAAAGAACTGGGAGGAACACAATCCTAGATCTTGACATGGAATAAGAAGGAGCAATCTCCTCAGAACCTCAGATCCACAAGCAATCTTCTCTCACTTCCAAGCTCTGTAGCATGAAGATCAAGATATGATGGAGCCTCTTTCGGACTCATTCTGCTCAGAGATTCCCAAGCTGGTCAATGAAAAATTAAATGAGAAAATGATTAAAAGCATCATGGAGGAAGAATTTAAAGGATCTATTTGGTCCTTGCATCCAGACAAAGCCCCTGGGACGGACGGGTTCCCAATCTGTTTCTATCATCGTTTCTGGCATATCATTAAGAGAGACCTATGAAAAATGATGAAATGCTCCATCAATAGAGACAAGCAGGGTGGAGCCACCAATTCATCCTTCATCACCCTCATTCCCAAAGAAAGGAAACCCTCCTCTCTGGACAAGTATCACCATATCTCCCTATGCAATGCTTCTTATAAAATTCTAACAAAAATCATTTCAGGAAGGCTAAAGAAAATATTACCAAAGCTCATCTCGGGAAATCAAGGAGGATTCGTGGCTGGAAGGCATATCACGGACAACATCATAGTCATGCAGGAGGCAATCCACTCCGGCTTCAATTAGAAAGAAAAAGGAATGGCTATCAAGCTAAATTTGGAAAACACCTTTGATGGGGTAAGGCACCGGTTTCTCTTTCAAGTTTTACAAGCCTTTGGTTTCTCTTCTTACTTCATAAACTGGATCAAAGCCTGCATTGGTGAACCTTGGATCTCCCCTCTATGCAATGGAATACCAACTGGGTTTTTTAAGGCATCCAGAGGTCTCTTCCAGGGGTTCCCCCTCTCCCACTTTCTCTACATCATCCCAACATAATATCTTCGGTAGGAAACTCAACAGCTTTGTCAGCTCTAGAGAGCTTCCAGGGATTAACATTGTTAGAGGAGTGCAGCCTGTTAATCATGCCCAGTTTTCCAATGATAGCATTCTTATGGGGAAATCCACCTTTGATGTTGCTAACCTCTTCTCCACCACTCTTTCAGACTACTTAAAAATATCTGGGGGGAAATCAATCAAAGAAAGAGCTGCATATATACTTGGAATTGCTCCAACAACCTGAATCTGTTTCTCTCCAAAACTCTTGGTTTCAAAGTGGTGGGGAAATGGATCTCCTTTAAGTATCTGGGCATACCTATCTCTCTACAGGGCAGGACTAAAGTAAGGTGATATATTGTCACTAAAATAAAGAACAAAATCCATTATTGGGGGGGGGATGGTTGAACTTGGCAAGAAGGGTAATCCTCATCAAATCAATGCTCAATTCCATTCCTATCTATCTCTGTTCCATTTCCCTTTCCCCGGTGGGAATTATGGGTGAGATCAGCAAATAAATTAGGAAGTTTTAATGGCAGGGAGGGCTAAATGGAGGGAAGAAATTCCACTTAATAAAGTGGGAAACTGTTAGAGCAGAAAAAATAAAGGCGGGCTTGCTTTAAGGGATCCTAAACTGAATAACATTGCCATGGGAGCCAAAATTCTGTGGAGGCTGGTCACGAGGAAGAAATATTGGTGGAAGGAAATCATTGTTCAAAAATAGATAAGAAAGAGCATACTGAGGAGTATAGAAAATATTTTATCGGGGGAGGGAACTAGGATTTGGATTCAATGCAAGTCCTCGGTTCAAATCATAAGAGACCATATATACTGGATCCATCGAAGTGGGAAAAGAATCGATATTTGGGAGGATAGTATCCTAGGTACTCCTCCTCTGAAGTCCATGGAGTCTCTCATCAGGTTATGGAAATGGCTTAGGGAGAAGAGAGTTGTCAAACTTCATGACTTATCCACTTGGGACGAGAATGAGAATTGGTAAGGATGGGTTCCTATTTCTCCCCCCATTGATCTGTGTGACAATTTTCAAGATCTCTTCACCCTTCTAAATGGAAAGGCTCCTCTGAATATTAGAGAGAAATATGCCAGAGGATGGGGAGAAAAAGGATTCTACAGAGTTAAGGATGGCTACAATCTTCTGCTAGCTAATATCCCTAGGTCTACAAAGGATTAGAAATGGAAGAAAGTATGGCACCGAGATTTCCCTCCCAAGATATGTGCCTTCTCTTGGATCCTCACGCATCAAAAAATTCTAATTCTGAGAATTTAAAGAAAAGAGGAATAGTTGGTCCTAGTAGGTGTTTTCTCTGCCAAAACCAGGAAGAAACAATGCAAAATATTTTCCTTCGGTGCAGCTTCACTCTTCAAATCTGTAATGAGATGGTTACGAATCTCAACCTAGGTATCTCCCTTCCAAACAACATAAGTGGATTCTTCAAATGTTGGAGTCACAACTACCATGGGAACAAAAACTCCTTGGCTAAGCTTTGGAATGCTCTTCCTAAGTACATCAATTGGAAGATCTGGGTCACAAGGAATAAGGTTATTTTCGAAGACAAGAATCCGTAGGTGGGAAAAACGGTAAGGAATGTTAAGTCCCAAATCAAAGAATTCATGGCTTGTATGGGTTGGTCCCCTCCACGGGATTCCATGTCTCCCTCTGAAGCTCTATGGGTCTCCAAATTGTTGGCCTCGAGCTCTCTTTAGTCCAAACTCCCTAGGAGCCTTCAACGGGTTCTTGATGTGTCTCCAACAGAATTTTCAGTCTGGAGGAAATATCAAGCCAGTTATCTCCTTTTCTTTGATGGAGAATCCAAAGGAAACCCAGGGGTGGCAGGTGCGGGAGGGGTCATCTTTGACCCCAGAGGAAACACGGTTTATCAATTTTCTTAAGACTTAGGTAGGAGAACCAACAATCAAGCTGAGTGGGTTGTTATTCTTCAACGAATGGACATCATGAAGTTGATTCACATAGAACACTTCAGCGTCCTGGGGTATTCCAAGATCATTATTCAGAAAATGATCAATATCCAAAGAGGTCATCATAAGGTTCTCAGAAGAATCTAGAAGCGAATAGTTTCCATCATTGATATTTCCAGGATCCACTTCTTTCATATCCTTAGGCACAATAACTCAGAAGATGACCTTATGGAAAATCATGGAACTAGGCTCCAAGAAGGGAATAGGGTGGTTAACTAAGGTTCTAGGCATTTTTGTTGGTCACCATGTTTTTAACCCACTTCGAATTTTTGGGGGCGCTCATGCACAACCCCTCCCATTCCTCGTGGACATGTGGCTCTATCCTTAGTCCTTGTCTTAATGACGGGCCTCATTCATTCATCGGCATTAAAAGGAGTAGGTGCAGGGGGATTTTGGATGCATGCGGTCAAAATATTTTAAAATTTTTCAAGAAGGAAAAGGCACCCGGTCCTGATGGTTGGCCAATTGACCTGTTCCTTATGTTTTTTTTATTTCATGGGTCCAGACGTATTGAAAATGGTCGAATTTACTAGGGTGGAAGGTTGGATTCCAGGTGGATTAAATTCAACATTTTTTACACTTATTCCAAAAAAAATAAGCCAGGTTATTTTGATGACTTTCGACCCATAGCTCTTTGAAACCTAGTGTACAAACTGATTTCCAAAATGATTGCAAATAGGATAAAACCTCAGCTTTCTAGGTGGATGACTAAAGAGCAGTTTGGCTTCCTAGAAGATAAACAAATTTTGGATGCAGTGGGCATCACACAAGAAGTTTTGCATTCTGTCAAATCAAAAAAATTGAAATCCTTAATCTTGAAAATCGACCTTGTGAAAGCATACGACCAAATTAACTGGGATTTTATGAAACTGGTTCTTTTGCAGATTGAGATTCCTATTATGGTTACAAACTGGATTATGGCCTGTGTAAATTCAGAAAACTACTCAGTCCTGGTAAATGGCTGCCCGACCCCTTTCTTCAACGGCTGCAAAGGACTCCACCAAGGTTGCCCATTATCCCCACTTCTATTTTTATTGGTGATAGAAGGTCTTAGTCTTTTTAAGGGTGATGCAAGGAACATGAAAGCTGTCAAAAGTATAAAGATTGCAAAAAAAATTCACATCACTCATCTCCTATTTGTGGACGACGTCATTTTAGTTGGCTCATATTCGGTAGAGGAATGGAAGCTCATCTCGTATCTTTTGTCCCTCTTTTGTATTTCTACAGGGATGCAAATCAGTCAGAGTAAATCACTGTTCATTTGTAATTTAATTACAAATCCTATCTTATTAGAGGGTTTAAACTACTTACCTTTTAATGCAGCTGACCTGAGTGATGGAGTAAAGTATCTAGGCTTTTATATAAAACCAATTTTCTATGGTAAGTAGGATTGGATATGGTTAGTTGGTAGATTTGAGAAGAGAATTAATTTATGGGTGTTCAAGCATCTCTCCTTGGGGGGTTGCCTTATCTTGCTCAAATCTGTTCTAAGCAGCTTACTAGTGTATTGGGCTCTCCTAGCACAAATTCCTTTTTCAATTCTGAAGACTTTGAATAGCCTCATGTTCTCTTTTCTTTGGTCAAGCTACAAGGATGGAAGCAAATTTCATTTGACAAAATGGAGTTCTCTAGCTGTGCCATATAAGAACGGCGGTTGGAATATAAAGAATACTTTCTGGTTCAATATTGCACTCTCATTAAAAATCCTATGGTGTGGACTCTTTGGAGATAATCTATGGTCTAGAAAATTACATGCAAAATATATAAAAGTGGATATTTTCAGTTGGATCAGGATGCCAAAAACTGTTGTCCGAAATTTTTCTTTTATCTGGAAGGGCTTCATGAAAATTCTCCCATGGATTAGTGTTAACCTATCTTGGAGGGTGGGAGGTGGAAAGAATGTTTATGTGGGTGTTGATCCCATTTCGAGATTCAGCGGTGACCACTGTTTATCCCAGGACCTGCAAAACCACTTCTCCAGTTATGGTCTCCATACTCTCAACCAGTTTAAAATATCAAGCTATCTAGTTCCATATATTTCTTATTGGCTAACAGCTTATGATTTGGGCCTAGTTGGTATTTGGAAGATAGAATGGGAACAGTACGTATAGAATCTTAATCTGGATGGTATCCATCTTAATGGACAAAAGGATCAATTAATTTGGGTAAAAAATACATCAAATGGATAAGTGACTGCTAGCTGGGCATACAAGGCTTTAGTTGATCATTATGTGGACAGTCATAGAAAATGGTGGTATTTGTTGTTATGGAAATGGAAAATTCCTCTAAAAATCAAGTGTTTTCTTTGGCTCCTCTTCAACAACAAAATTCTCACTTGGGAGAATTTAAAACGCAGGGGTAAATATGATCCAGGTATTTGTATATTATGTAAAAACAGAGAGGAATCGGTTAATCATTTTTTTTACATTGTAATTTTTCTATGGAAGCTTGAAAGACTATATGTGCAAACTACAGGATTGCCGATGATTGGCTAGGGATGGACTTTGAATCTGCTTACCATATATGGATGATTAAGAATAGAAAACTGAAATTTTTACCAGTTTTACTTGCATGGGCTATTTGGAAAACTAGAAATTTGGCATTATTACAGGATGTAATTCCTTCTACAAATCAGACTTTATATATGTTTTGGAATCTGGTTCATCTTTACTCGAAAGTGATAGTTGTGAAACAAAATTTACATATATTGAGATGTTCCAATCCTAAGTTTATTGGTAAAGAAGTTGGGTTCTTTGATGGTGCATGTTCAGATAAAAAATGTGGAGCTGGGTTTACGATCATTTGTGGAAAGGATTTCCTACTCAAATTTCGTCTTGCTTGTGGAAAAGGTACGAATACGAAAGCAAAAATTTTAGGTCTCTAGGGTACATTAAAAGCAGCTTCTATCTGTGGCATTGATTCATTAAAAATTATGGGAGACTACATGGTAATTTTTAAGTGGGAAAAAAAGCAGGCTAAGCTGGAAAATGCTTTACTTCATCATTGGTGTCAAAGAATTTCAACAATGTTGTACAGTTTTATAGATCTCACTATCGAGCATACTTACAGAGTGAAAAATGAAGTTGTTGATTCTTTGTCGAAAATTGCTCTTGATGGTATGTCAGGGGTACTTTATTGGGAAGAATGGATTGAAGACATTTTCATTCATTCTGGTTTCATAAACTCTTTTCTTTCAGAAGCTTATTAGTCTTTGTTTTGAGTTGTATGTCGTTTAGACATTTTTTTATATGATGATGGAATGCAAATGGATTGCACATGATAGATAGCTTATGTTTTGATATTGTTTATTGTTTAGAACAATATTGTTTTCGTAACTAATGATACTCGAGAATCAAGGTTTAAATTCCTTGATGTGGTATGTACTTTTTGATTTCTCAGAAATAACAAAAGTACGTTTTTTTTTTCTCTGAAAAAACTTGTATATATAACTTTTACATTTAATCATTATAAATAATATGTATATTCTTAATCTCAGTATGATTGTTAACATAGATTTAATCAATACTTAGTCCTTTAATCATTATGAATAATATGTGTATTCTTTATCTTAGTACGATTACTTAGTCTTTATATACCAGGTTCATTTATGCAAAGCGGACCTATTTCATAAATATAACCTTTCATCCTATGTTAAATTAATATTTATTCCTTATATACCAAGTTCAGTTATACTAACCAAGCTTAAATATAACCTTTCACCCTATACTAAAATTATCAGAAGATAAAAACACCTAAACCTAAAACAACAAAAGAAATTGTTAAATCTATAGGACTCACAAGTTATTACCCCTTTTTTATTTCACTCTAGGGCGTGGATAAAATATTTGTGTTTTTTACTTAAGCCCAGTGGATACTCCAAAATACATTAGGGGTGGTTGGTCGGAAATGTAGAACAAAGTCTCTCTTTATGGTGTAACAAATGGTTGACCAGGGGAGGAAGAGTGGTCTTAATGAAGTCTATACTGGAAGCAATCTCAGTATATTGGATGTCCATGGATTTTGTTCCTAAAGGAATTTTGGAACAAATCAGAAGGTTAAGTTATATTTTTTGTGGAAAGGGAATGAATAAGGTTATTCTTATCACTAGGTGGCATGGAACAAGCTGGCAGAACCTAAAGAATATATGGGGGTTGGGGCTTAAAGCGGCTTAAAGCACACTCCTAGCTTTTCCAAGGCATTGGTTGTCAAAGGAGTCTGGAGAATCCTAAAAGGGTGTGGCTAATGGGTCAAGGTTGTTTTTCATAAGTATTTCTCCCTTACCAATAGAAGAATGGTTTCGTCAAAGGAACAAATATTTATGGAATGTTTCGATTATATGGAAGGCTATGGTCCTTGCTTTTGATGTGATTGTAGATTGGTTAGTGTGGAGAGTGGGAGACAGTAGAAAGTTGAGGATTGGGCTAGACCCTTGGGTGGGCAATGAAGGCTTCTTCAAGTTACCAGCACATATGATTACCTACCTTTGTAACCAATGTATAGTATATTTGGCTCAAATTGAGGATGGAAGGATTACTACAACCATGAGATAGGAATGGCAATCTGTAGAGGTTTTCGGCTTTGAAGGTGTGGAAAGGGAGCAATGGAATGAGTTCATCATATCATTACATCGTTGTCATGTTAGATTATCTATTAATGAGGATACTCTTTTTTTGTCGAGGAATGAGGCTAGAGGGCACTATCTTTCCATATTAGGATATAAAGTTATCAGAGAAGAGGAAGACTTCAATGAGCCATTATGGTGGCACAAATCAATCTAGAAATTCAAATGCCCACTCAAGACTAATATTTTTATCTCGTTATCCATCCACAATAAAGTCACTGTTTGGAATAACTTGTAGAGAACTATCTGGGAAGTCCCTAGCAAATGCTCTCTGTGAGATGTGATGGGTGAAAGTGTTAACCACCTTTTCATCACTTGCAATTAAATGAAGGAGGTATGGAGCATATTTTATCATCTTTCAAGGGTCCTTTCACCTGGGAAGGGAAGAATATAGAAGGGGCTTTGCATAATTGGTGTTAAAATGTTGATTTTAAAGATTATTTGGCTCTTCTCTCATTATTGTTTGGGATGTCTTGTCCTACAGGAACAAAGCAGTTTTTGAATATTATTTCTTTCACCCTAGATTATGTGCTACAAACAGTCTGGCCATTCTCATTCTTTTCCCCCAAGATGATGTTTTTGTGAATATTAGAAGGATTATTCCAAGTAATATTGATAGGTATGGTGGATGGGGATATTTTGATGGAGCCTCTCAGGGAATCCCAAGGATGAGATGGTCGCTCTCAAGCTCTTGTTGATCATAGCTCTTTCTAGGAGAATTCAAAAATTCTAGATTTTTGGTGACTCCAAATTGGTGGTAGATTGGTTTTATCAGAATCAACCTCCCAAGAACATCCATTTGGGAGCAATTTATGAAGAGATTCCATTGTTGAAAAGGGAATTTGAAATGATCTCATTCACCCATATTTACAGAGAAAGGAATGAGAAAGTAGATGGAATTTCAAAGGATAATGTTCGGATGGGTCCTTTTTTTTGGAAGACATGGGAGATGTTAGGAGACGCTTTATAAGAAGTGGATACAAGTCCTTATCTAGGTTGACATGAGCTTGACTTGCTCATTTTCAAGCACATATCTCAATTTTTTTTTTTTTACCTTTTTCGCCTAGTTTACTTTGAATGTCTCACATGAGAAATTTTGGGTATTTTACAAGATTGTAGTCTATATATCACTAGTTCTCTTGTAAGTATTTCTTCTATGATCATGTTATAGAAGTCCAGGACTGTATACTGCTTTTGACATAATGTTTATGCCGTTTTGTTAAGGCATTTTTTATCAAAAATTTTGCACAAAGAAAGGATTCTCGATCTATGTAAAATGTGGTTTTAAATTAGTACAATTTCAAAATGCAATATTTTTTTGGAAAAAAAATTATTACTCTTTTTCACTTATGCCATTTTAACGAATTTAAACTTATTATCAGACATTGATTCCTTATAAAAAAATCAATGCCTTAGCTTCAAATAATCCATATACAACTCATGGGAAAATGTTAAAGGTAATGAGGAAAAAGAATAAAACACACTTTAATGTTAAGGGTTATATTACAGAAATGTCAAAGATTATTTAAAGCATATAACAGCTTTCCATATACCATACAAAACCCATTTATGTGCTCTCTTCCATTAGTTTCTTCTTTTTATTCATGCTTTGCATCATGACAACTCATACAAATAACATGAAAACTAATAATTAAGTGAACAATATAAAATGTCAACCACATGAAAACTAATAATTCAATGAACCAAACAAAGCATCAATCCATTATAATATTGTAAAGATATGAACTCTTGTAATATAATGAACTTTAATGAAATCCAACATTATAGAAAACTAAATTTAATATTTATAAATTTTCTGTTCTTTACATATTTTGTTAGAGAAAGCGACATTTTTGTAGTATCTATAAATCTTTTGAATGCAATGTGACATGATGATATTCGATCGTTCATATTTATTATTATTTATTCATTTAAGAGATAAAAGTAATATTTATTTCGAGGATTTGAGTGTCATACTATTGTATAATATATGTTGACTCCAATATTGCTCTACGTTAATACCCCCTACTCTTTATAGCTACTATAATATACATTTTTTACGTGATTTTATTTCAAAATAATATATAATATATGGTTATATGAAAGTTTATATTTCTAAATTTATGCAACGTTGTTTATAATTAAATAAACATAATGTTTTCATGATGACAATGTGAAAGCTGAAGATCACAAGGAAAACCAATTATTCCTCTAGTTTAACATAGCTTTTGTTTCAAGGTTTACTTTCACTTTCATCATGAATGAATTCAATTGTAATAATTTAATAAATCTAAAGGCTACCGACTTAAACAATAAAGTATTTGTGAAGTCCATGCGCCGAATTTTTATTTTTATTTTCAAATGATGATATCGAATAACAATTAAGTATCATAGTTGATATGGACAAGGAGAATTTTTTAAATGATGATATGGAATAACCATTAAGTATCATAGTTGATATGGATAAGGAGTAAGAGTAAAGGTTTCCAATGTTGTTATATAAAAATAGGTTATAAGTTAAATTGAAAATTTTATTATATTGTATCTTGTGAGTTGCAAGTTAATTTGATTGTTTTGGATTTTTTTTAAATATATTTGTTTAAATTTTCAATTTTTTTTTTGGATTTTTCATTTTGTTTGAGCATTGGACATTGTTAAAGTTAATAAAGTGAAAATGTTAGAAACTCTAAACATTGTTTAACTATTTTGAAAATTGTCATGTACAAATTTTTAACAATTTACAATTGCAATTTTAATAAAGATTTAATATAACTTTAATAGTTCAAAATCATAAAAAATATAATATTTTAGAAAAGATTTATAATTCAAAGCAATGTTAAAATTTGATATCCATTTTTGTTTAGGAAGATAAACAATTTGTTCATATATTTTATGACCTTAAATTTACATAAATTAATAACATTAATATTAAGTTCATAAAATTTAGAGTGTTAATTTTATGTTCATAAATATTAAATTGTCATTTTTTTTAAATAAGATAATAATAATTGTTTAAAAAAATCTAAAATAATTAAAAAATAATAATAAACACAAATTTTATATATATAGAAAAATAAAATTAGAAGAAATAAAATTATATTATTTATATTTATAATGGAAATTAAAAATATGAAATCTGTTAACACCCAAAAATTGTTCACCTAGCTTGTCCCCTTAGTCGCATTACTCATTCATACATTTTTCTTTCATTTTTGGCCTCCAAAAACCCAAAATCTCTAAGTTGGTAACCAAATGGGCAAGAAATCATTATTTCCCTCAACAATTAATTAAAATCCTCCAAACAAATGTCAAAATTCCCCAAAAAACGGTAAAAATCCCCAAAAAGAAAAAAAAGGGGAGGAAATAGTCAAAATAAAAGAAAAAGGAGGGAAACCATCAAATACCATTGTCCAATACTAGTGGCTGCCCAATACCACGAGACAATACACCACCACCCAAAATTTCTATAAAAAGGTGGCGGAGGCCCCCCATTTCACATCATCAATCACTCTTCCCGACCGTCATGTTGTCAAAATTCCTAATGAAACCCTAACCTCCCTTTGAGCTACTGTTTCCCCATTCTAGTTGAATTTTGGCCACCATTTGAGCATTTGAAGGAGAGCAAGGAACGTTGGAGACCCGAAACACCACCATTCGTACGGTTGCGAGGGCCCCAATCTAGTCATCCCATTGAGGTAACCAACATTGTAAACCCTTGTTTATAATAGAAAAATATTATTTGATTCTCATTTCATATCTATGGGTATTTAATATTTTAGTTTAGATCTTTATTTTACTGCCATAATTTCTAGCAATTTTACTTTTTTATTACTTTTATTTGCACTCACACACTACCCATTCACGAAGTGTTACTAAGGGTTCCATAACTCTTAGTAAGTGTCCTTTTGCACTAGCTTGTGTGAAAACACTAGCTACCAAATCTTTTACAATTTCTATAAAATGATATCCAAAATAATGACATGTTAACAAATGATACAAAATATCATAATATTTCATGAATATATACAATAATAATATGTTAAATATTAAAAATTTTAAATTTTTTTTTAAAGTACGTAATTTTACAAAGGTGATATTTTGAGAGAGATTATTTGTCAATTTGGAGTGATTGTAGGACTCAGCGTTATCCTCCCTACTTAGATTTGAGCTTATAAAGAGTATATTTTTGTCACAACTTTGAGTCATGTTATTGGCATAGCCTTGTGTCATTGAGAATCTAATGTTTATCTTGGGTACCAAGCTTAGCAAGGGAGGTTTTGGATCTATCTTTAAAGTATTTAAAATAAAAAGTTAAGTTTCATAATTTTAATCAATCTTCATATTAAATATATTTACAATTTAATAAATTGATGGTTGGGATAAATATAGGTTACAATTCATCTAATAAAGCATAAAAAATGTTTTATTTTTTCTCAAGGAAAAAAACCATAATTTCTATTACATTATAGAATAAATATCGCATTCTTTATATGCTTAAAGCATGATAAACATAGGGGCGGCAGGTGCAAGTGGGATTATCTTTGATTTATCTAGTTACAAGAAGAAGTAAGCTAACCATGACGTAATGAACCGTTGGACAGCTTATTTATAGTCTAGGTAAGGTGCTTATCACTATCTACTATGATTTCAGAGCGTAGTAACAAATCACTGTTTTATAGTTAATGATGCACGACGCGATAAGCTAGTGCCTTATAGCTCATATACTAATTAAATTACCCGTGGATAGGAAAACATTACATAAATTCACTAGTGTAAGAGCTACTGACTACGCAAGAAAGAAAGAAAAATCCTTTTCATGGGGGCTTGGAAAGAAAACCAACAATGAAGCAGAATGGTTAGCACTCTATCATACCATGCAAATTGTTTCAACTCTCAATATCGATAGACTCAAGGTTTTTGGAGACTCCAAACACGTCATCCAAAAAATGAGGTCGGGAATCCTTAAAGGTGTTTCCAGATGTAATAGAATTCACAGGAGAATCAAGCAGATAAGCACTCCACCTAAGGTACTCTACTCCCACATACTTAGGGAAAATAACAAACAAGCTGATGAATTTTCCAATTAAGGGGTTAACCTACCCACTGGAATCATTAAATATAGTGATGGGGGAGAACACATAAGAGCATTCCCTAATATCCCCATTCGAGAAGGGTGGAAAAAAGGGTTAATGGATGGGATCCCCCTTGGTTTCATACCGCCGCCAGAAGGGACACATGGGTCTTGCATGGCTCTACCCTCGCGTGTCCCTTTGTTGGAAATCGTCATGCTTCAGGATTAATTGGCGCCTCAGTTTCCTTCTTCCTCTGCGGACTCAATCCTAGCATAATGATGAACCTCTCCAATGACATTGATTTCTCTGCGAAAACCTTGCCTTCGTGGTTCCAAAGAATATTTGAAATCCTATCCTTTTCGGCTTGGAAGGATCATTAGGCTCATTTCCACGGCCCGATGTCAATTTTTAGTGATCAGTTTGTTCCCCCAGCTTCTTCGGTAGGGAAACAAGAAGGCCTGGCCTTGTCTCAGACTTTTGCATACAATTCAATGGTTGGCCTCACAGATGGGATGGCGTTCTTAAAATCTAGTGTGGAGGAATTCAAACATCACTTGAGTAAGGTGTATGAGGTGGTTTGCATGGGTATCAAATTTCACAGGGATTCGGCAGACGACATGAGGTTTATTTCTCAGCAGTTAACTTGCCAGGATTCACGCATAGATGATCTAGAACGCAACATGCATGAGATGGAGGGGTCTGTGGATGTGATAAAAGAGGAAATTTTAAAGATGGCCAGGATGTCTCAATATAGTCTCTACCAAGAATCCCCCTCCGTGGATATGTGAATAGCAGAGGAAACCTCAGTTCAATAACATCAATATGGTTAGAAGGGCTTCAAAATCTAGATGCGTTGGTCCTTTTCTCTTGTTTGAATGTTTTTATGCACCTTGTTAAATTTTCAGTTTGTAAGGGTATATCCCTCCTCTGTAATTACAAAAACTAGACAACAGTTCTGGAATTACTACAAATCCAGGCTGGTCATATTTCTAATTTCAACTATGAAAAATCTCTCTGTTTCAAGGCTCTCCATTTTGTAATGCATGGTTGTGCACATCCTTTTTTAATATAAACCCTTTTACTCTATTTCTGTTAAAAAAAAGCATGATACACATAAAATAAGTATAGCTACATAGTGAAGTTACAAGAATAGAGACACAACCTACACTTACAAAATTAGAATTACATTAATAATGTGAATTTCATTTCTTACCGTTTATAAAATAATCCTCAATCCTCATTTTTTCCCTTCTTTTTAACTTCTTGTCACACTATTGAAGAAGGGGTCAGAGTAGCTAACTATAAGTTGAAAGGTGTGAAATTAGAATCCTTAGAAGGAACTAGTTCCTTATATAAATCAGAGGTATCAATTTCATGATCTCATGTTGTTCCATCTAGAGCAACATTATATACCATGACCTACCTTAAGGAGGAAGGTCCAATGTCCATTTCGTCTACTTTATCCCTTGAGAAATGGGTGGATTCCCTAATTAACACTTGTGGATATTGATTTATCTCATTTTGATTGAGTTCCTTTGTTATTAGAAGGATGAGTTTGAGCATGGGGACAAGTAGTTTGTAAATATCCTAGAAGATGAAATAAGCTGCATTAGAATGTTGTGTTTTCATAATCCAAGATTTGTGTATATTTAGAGTTTTCCATGTGAGAATCGTTTTGTATGGAAAACCTTACCAGGTCTATCTCAAAACATATGTGTACAAACCATCTATTGCACATGTGTGTATAAATCCTCTATTACTCTTTCAATATATAATTTTATGTAAGTTACCAAAGCATTCTTGGTTTCCTAACAAACTAATAGATACCAAAAATGAAATGGTAAATTAGGTACTAGTAATGAACATAGTGTGATATAGTAGGCCAGGAAAATGAAGTTGTATTTGTAAACAAAGATGCAAAGTTATAGTATGGAAAGAAATAATAATAATAATGTATTAGAATCACAACTCTCAGACCGTTGAGCATTAATACTCATAATTGAGGTATGTTATCATTGAAATATTTTTTTCTTACTATTTTTATTTCATATTATTTTATTTTTATTGTATTTTTCCCCTGCTTATAAATTAAAATCTTATTATGTTGTTGAATGTTTTCTAAATGCAAGGCATTTTGGACTATTAGAAATTTGTCATATTGTTTGGAAAAAAAATAACATCATTAATAATTTTTAAAATAGTGATTTTTTCCAACTCATAAATTCAAAAGTTGTTAATGTTGCTACAAATATGTGACATTGTAATTTTTTTATATTATTTGAAAGAAGACATTAAAAATTCGTCTCATGATGACTCTCAAATGAATGAATCGAAGCCAAAGATGTCCCCTCTAATAAAATAAAATGGAGTAGAAAATCATTCGCATACAACAAACAATGTCAAATATAGAACCAATGAAACTATATAATATGTAAGAAATATATACTATTTTAGACTAAATAAATATATATCAACTCCAAATCTATTAATTATCTAAAGAAGTCAAATTCTTTGTTAAAAAATTTCAATTAAAATGTTTTACCTACCAAAATATTATTTTTGAATTCTCAAAACTAAATTCATAACAAATTACTATAAATTATTTTTCCTTTGCAAAAATTGAACTTTGCCCAATATTCCCACTAACACATTATGCACACATTACATCTTATATATTTTGAATGTAGTAATCTATAGTAATAGTATACACCCTTGGAGTTTAATTATTCTATACCTTCTTCTTATCCAAAGAATATTTTTTAAATGCATTAAAATTTGAAATTTGACAATTTATAATAATATTAGTTAAGAATCTAATTAGAGGAAAAAACCATAAAAGGAGGTATGATTACATGGAAAAAATATTTAATGTTTAAAATTATATAATTATATACATGATCGTTGCATGGAGGGGATCCTTTGCTCCACAAACCGGGGGTCTCATACATCAATTTGGTTAGTAGCTTGGTCATGTCATTATTATTATTGTTGTTGTTGTTGTTGTTGTTGTTGTTCTAGATCCAGTGGCTAAGTGTTTTGAGCTTTGTGCAGAACATCTTACACTCAATCCATTTAGTTGGTTTCCTTTGTTGCATTTCTCACTCAATGTCCGTATTAGGAAAGGAACCATAATCAATGTATACAATTTTACATTGGGTACTATCCACAAAATGTGGGGAAGCTATCAAGGTTTTTCTTGCGAGGTGGGATGGTTTCCACTATTTTTTACCTCACTCAATGTCCTTACTAGATTAGGCATTGTTATCAATATTGATGGTTTTACATTGAGTATTGTCCATGGAATATGGGGAAGTTGTGTAGGGTTTCCCTGTAAGGTGGTTGGTTGGCTCTGTTGCATGCCTCATTCAATGTCTCTTCGAGTTAGATGTCATAATTAGTGTCATTCAGTTTACAATGGGTATTGTCAGTGAAATATAAGTATTTTTTGAAAGGTTTCCCTATGAGGTAGTATGCTCACCTCTGTTGCATGCCTCACTTGATGGTCCTATCATATCAATCACCATACTCGACACCGAAAGATTTACTCTTGGTATCATCCATGAAATGAAGGGAAGTTCCATGGAATTTCCCCACAAGGTGGCATGGTTGTCTTTGTTTTATGTCTCACTCATATCTCTACCCGGTCAAATAAAGGTTGTTGTATAACCCATAAAATTTATAAGTTGTCCAAAATTTTAATAGACATCAACAATCACCAATTTCTCTCTAAAATTACCTATAAAATCAAGTTCAAATAAATAAAAATGTTCAAATTAAATGCAAAATTTCAACATTGATTCAAGGAATTAAAATTTAATCGATTATTGTGATTGTTATTGAATATTTTCATAATCCTATGTTTTCAAATGTTTGATTCAAATCCTCCTGAATCAAATGAACTAATATACACTATTAACACACACAAAAATGACCATGCATCATCATACATACCTTATTCCTATGATTAGACCCTCAACGTGGAAATTAATGTAAAAAATCCAAAATGGATGATATCCTAAGTCCTAAAACCCACTTTGGACAAGCTCCACAAAAAATAGGATACCTCCACCAAAATAGGTGTTTCACAAAAAATAGGGAAGTCGGCCAAAAGTGGAGGATGTTGTGCTCTCGCACACATTTGAATTTCACCAGCAGTAAAGGAAAAGAAACCACCATGGTTTAGAGTTCTCCAAAACCCTAAACCACGCTTACATATATTTCATTTTCACCCTCATTTGACGGGTGAATCATTCTTTGCAAACCTCCATCCCTTTGAAGCTACCCTTTGCAAATCCTCTTGTGTGAAGGTTGAACACCTCTTAGTTCCCTTCACTCCCATTCAGTCTAGACCTTTCCCATTAATCCCTCGTGGTGGCTCAGTGGAGGAGAATTGTTCGTAGAACCAGAGAGCTGCACCAACTTCAAGTGGACACACGGACCCTTTTCCCATCAAGGTTTTCCAAAACCATTGTAAATCTCATTTATTGCAAGTACAAATAAATCAATTATTTTACCTTTGCGCATGAAAGAAATATTATGTGCATGTTAGTTTCACTACGGTAGATGTTATTTCGAATTAAATAGTTATTGTTTTACCATTCACATTTATGGCTAAGTATTTGCATGTTAGTGTTTGCATTTACAGATCATAAGCCATCATACTTTAGTTTATATTCCTATTTGCATAGTTTAGTTCTCATTTTACTATTTTTTACTTGGTTTTACTACACATACTTCACACACAAGCCCACATTAGATATCATCGTGCATGCTCTCTACATTGGCTTCCTCAAGCCGGTAGATCACCCATTTTCACCTGTTGGAGTGCGAAAGCACATATAACATACACCATCAAATTTATTAAAAACATCATAAACATGCTTTAAATATCTAAAAAAATCCAACGCTCGCAATCTCACAAAGATGGCAAATCCAACTCTCATCCTCAAAGTGAGATTCATCCTCAAAGTGAGATTCATCCCCAAAGTGACTTTCATCCTCAATGCTCGCAATCTCATAGAGATGGAAAATCCTTTCCACCCACGGTGTTTTAGGAATCATTCAACGCCTTGTTTCATCTTCGAACTAGTTAAAACAAAGAGATATTTTTTATCTTCCAGATTAGGGTTAATGACCTGGACTTATAGTCTCTTAATTTCCTTTTTACCTCTAATTCTTTCTCGCCCCACATTTTTTATTTAAACTTAGATGCAAAAAATATTTGTAATGTTATTGATATCTTGCAAAGTGGCGTTTTCGTCGATCCCCCAATGGTTTAACCACATTGTGGCATCTTTATTCCAACTTCTCGTGTGCCAAAGATGGTCTTGACAAGATTTTAAACCAAATTTAGGAAGTCTCTGGTCTCCCGTGTTATTTATCATGAACTTGAACATCAAGTATCAAGTCATGGTGATGCTCTCAAGGAGGGAAGATCCACTTCTAGAAGGAGAATATGGTAGGGTGTATTGTTTTTAATTTTAAGGTTATATGTTATGAAACGCTTCTAGATTTGCTCAATCTTTCTCCAAAATTCTCTAGAGATGTTGCAACCCCAAACTTCACAACCGTACAAGATAACAAGAGTGATTAAAGTTAAAAAAAATTAACTTCATTTTATTAGGAAAGATATGAGAATTCAATGTTTCATATAGTTATTATAAATGTTATTTAAAAAACAAAATTGTTATTGTGATTGTATTATGACCGGTAAAATTAAGATTTAAATGTTAAATAAAAAACAATATTAAAATTAAAACGTTATATAAAAATTTCTTGACGACGTCAAATTTCTACTTTGCATGCAACCTAAAACATGAATTTCAAAGCACGTGACGTATAATATATTTATATAAATTTTAATAAATAATTTGTTTAAATGTATCTTTATAACCTAGAAAAAAATAAGGAAAAACATTATCCCAGATGATAATATTTTAAGAAAAAAAAAATGAAAACAAGCAACGCAAATACATGAGTTTCAAAGTACCTGACCTATACTATATTTATAAAAAAAAATTAGCAAATAATTTGTTTGAATGTATTTGTATAATTTAAGAAAAATAAAAAAGTAAAGGAAAAACATTATTCCATTTGATAATATTTTAATGGAAAAAAAAAACGAACAAAGAATTACTCAAAGAAAAGCATGCAATCCAAATACATGGGTTTCAAAGTACGTGACCTATACTTTATTTATAAAGTCATTTGTTTGAATTTATCTTTAAACTTAAGAAAAAAAGAGTAAAGGAAAAACAGAGAAAAAAAAAAGGAAAAGAGAAACGAGAAACTCTTTACACGAAGTCTAAAAACCATTATCTATATACATCTTACATAGGTTCTTTTGAGTGTATAAAATATTCAAATGCCACATTATTTATTTAGTGCAAGTTATAATATGTTAAATACTTTAAATCAGTACCATTTTTTATTTTTTTTCGAATGAGAACACGTTGATTATATCTTATATATTTTGGAATTATTATAAATAATTTGTGAGGTTTCGTTTTTACTATAGTGAGTTAATATGGGTAAACATGGTATGAATTATTGAGAATATTAATTTAATATGTGACATGGTCTTTTACTAAGGCTTCATTGTAACATGTGTTCTCATTTGTATATATAGTCATGTATTATTGGTTGTTATGCTTCTAAGTGTTGATTGTCATGATAGTTACATTTCATCATGTTAGGTGGATATGTTTTTAATGATGATAGTATGTATATTTATCTTATTCATGATTACATGCAATTGATAGTAGATGGTTTTATTATATTTAAGTTGATGTTGTATTATTCCTGATGGCATGCTACAATTAGCATGCGATTCTTTGATATCCATGTTATGATGATGTTACGTTTGCATGATGGCATATGGTAGTATGCAGTTCTTTGATATCCATGTTATTATAATGTTATGTTTTTATGATGATATACATAGGATGTAATTATTTAATATCTATGATGAAATGATGATGTTGTGATTATAATTAATGATTGGTTTCATAATGTGAGGTAGAGTTGGAGATAAGAGCCACTCCATGGGTGTAGAAGGCCAATTCATTATAGATATCATGGGTGCAGATAACCACAAAGGAATGATATCTACATATGCAACACACGATGGGCTAGGGACAAACTTAATCAGCAATGTTATATTGGTGTTTCATCTACCTCTTATGATATTGAAAGTCTAAGATGAGGATTAGAGTTATACTCAATTGTGAAGTTGTAATGAGTGAGTTTTGATGGCCAGGGATGGATACTTGGTTAGAGATATAGAAGGAAGTTTAGAGCAGCCTTTTGAGCTGCTTGATGTACACTAGTTAGAATACTAGAGTAGATCCCTAGTATCATCTAAATGTGACCTTGGGGCCATATAGCCTAGCTAAGGCTAAGGAAGACATAGAACCTAATGTTGAAAGTCGAAGAGATATTGGATTTGTACTTGAAATTCCCTAGAGTTGTGATGTGGACTTCCTATGCCTATTGTACCTACACCATGATGCATGAATATTATACTAGTTGCAGCATAGGGCAAATGCCATGGTAAGTGAGACCATCTAAAGTGTGAGGTGATGATATGGAGGTCGATCAAATTGTATGATTAGGTGAGGGCGCATGAGGGAGGACGTATGCCCTTGTGATTGACATGATTTGATGCATGATTATTGAGCTTGTTGCATATTAGACAAATTAAAGAAGTTAATCTAGAGAATGTAGTGATATTATGGCACTATTTGTGTTAGTAGTGTAGGTGTGGGAATTACTCACGGTAACCATACAGGTGACTCCCTCAACCCATACAATAGTACTCGTATATTTTGGTGCATATTTTTTATGGTTGTGCATATCAAATATTTTCTTGCATAAGAAATAAGCACACGCACACACACACACACACACACACACACACACACACACACACACACACGCACGCACAAGTGTATGTGTGGTTGCATGCACTAAGGAGGATTAATGAGAATATCAAAAGGCACTAGTTGCATGAGAATGGCATGTGGTAGTGTGCATGTTAATAAAATAACATATTATTATTTCAAATTTATGTCTAAATTTGTCGATATGTGTAGGATGGAAGAACAGTGTAAGGGGTTCCATTTTCTTACATTGTCTTTCATCTTGGTTTTGAGGAAATTTCTATTGTATGGATATTAAGACCTTGATTCTTAAGGAGAGGATTGAGTGCTAGGTGGTATAGCCTTGTTGATTGAGGACTAGATGATTCTCAATATCTGCTTGAGCGGTGGTTGGGAGGAGAGTCATCCCTAAAAATTTGTTTCACAGTCTATACTTGTTTCTTTCATTGTTTTTGCTTGAAGAAAGTGGATGCATTGTTGCTTATCTATAATTCCAATTTCAGTTTTCTACTTCTAGGTATTTCTCCAACCTTTCTCTTAATTCTTGGTACAGACATTCATGTAAATTCTTATAAATAGACAAATTATATTGTTGGATATTTGCATTATTAGATGGTAGTTTCGTTAGTTAATATTTATGCTTATTCCACCCTATGGTGTTCTTAACCTTGAAGCTTAGAAAAACATAGGATATATAGAGATTTATGATGCAAGAAACCATAAATTATAGTGCAGAATAAAAAATAACAATAAATAGAGAAGAGAAATGTTGCATAAACACCCTCTGTATTATGATAATAAATTTGGAAAGTAATGTTCACTCACATCTTAAGGTTGGGTGACCTCTCAGTTGAGCATAGCTCCGCAATAGACAATTATTGACAAAACGATACATAGCCCCATAGATATTTAAGTAGGATTTCAATATCCAAAACCCTAATTACTTGACTTGGTCCCATAATTAATGAGTACCAATTACCTAGTGGGCCTTAACTAATAGAGAGATTATTTTTACAATAATTAATTGTTCACTACTAACTACTCGTCCTTATTAAAAAATGATGGCCACAAACATTACTTGACTGACTCCTAAAGTAAGGGAGTTACAGTAGGACCCTAACATGCCCTCCCAATTCAAGATAAGTGTTGTTCTCAAGGCTAAAGGTGAGAAAATCACTATAGAATCCCTTCAGGTTCCCAGATGGCATCCGCTAGTTGTATATATTTCCACTAGATTAAGACTTCCTTGACTATGTGCCTACACAAGTGATGGTCCCTGGTATCCAATATTTCTTCCAGTTGGAACCAAATATATACTTCCTCATCATGTTCTGGTAACTTGGCCTGCACTTTACAATTGGATCCCATCACCTTTTTTAGGCAAGATGCTTGAAAGACTAAATGAATCATGTAGTGACATGGTAGAGCTATTGTAGACCACTTGTCTAATGTGTTGTAGGATCTTGTAAGGTCCATAAAACTTCGGTGCTAGTTTTTGTTGGAGGTATTTTTAAGTGATGTTCGTTTATAAGGTTGATGTCAAATAAACATTTGATAACATACTACAAATGAATTCTCTGAGTGATGTTGACCTACCTATTTTTTCATTCTATTTTGAGCCATTGCAAATTTTTCCTTAAGTGTGCAGAGAATAGCTTCTCTGGTGTGAATTGTGTTATCCACTACATAGACCCATGAAGTGCCTAGTAAATATGAAACCATGGATAAGAGTTTTGGGGAATATACTACTCCATATGGGGTCATTTTGGTAGCTCTATAAAAAGTGGTTTTATACCACCATTCTACAAGAGGAATCCATTGTTCCTATTGGTGCAACTTCTCTAAAGAAAAGCATCTCAAATAATTTTATAAACACTTATTCATTGCATCTATTTGGCCACATGTTTGTGGGTGATAGGTTGTGTTGAGTTTCAACCGGATACCTTGGAGTTTAAATACCTATTTCCAAAAGTTTATTTTAAAGATAGGGTCCATTTAGAGACAATGGAAGTGGGCATGCCATGAATATAAAAATTTGATCCATCAAGACTTGAGCAACTAATGATGGTGTAAAATGGTGTGACAATGGACAAAATTGGGCATATTTTTAAATACGATCAACAACCACCATGTTGAATGAATTATTACCATCTCTAGGAAGCCCCACCATAAAATCCATAGGTGGGTCAGAATTGGAAGTGGTTGCAAGGCCATTGGCAACTTCACCATTTCTCCCTTGTGTCTTTGGTAAGTGTCCCAAGTTGCAACAAAGGTTTGCATGTATTTTTCCATGCCTTCCCAACAGAATGAGCCCTTAATACTTTCATAGGTTCTATGAAATGTCAAGTGACCTAGTAAGGGTGATGAATGTAACTCCTCTAATATTCTTTATTTCAAGTATGAATTTGATGCCAAAACAATATACCTTTTATAGTGCAATGTATCTTGGTGCTAAGTATACTTTGTACGGGGGTTTGCATCTTCCTTAATCCTTTGGATGAGTTGCACTATGGTGTCATTTTCCATCCATTTGTGATGCACTTCCTCGAGCCTGCCAACTTGGGACTGATAAGGATAATGCAAAGAGAGATCCCTCCTCTTTAAATTCCTTGGGCATTGCATCAACCACCATTTTCTCTACCCTTCTATATATAATCTCATAATCATACCCAACATTTAAGTAACCCACTTATGTTTCTGTAGAGATGACAACCTTTGTTCAAGGAAATATTGTAAACTATGGTGGTTGGTCTTAATATGGACGCACATCCCTATTAAATACGAGTGTTATGTCTCGACTACATGAAGGATGACCATCATCTCATTTTCATATATACATTTTCCCAAATTCTGGTCACATAACTATTTACTAGTGAAGGCCAAAGAGTGTCTTTCTTACATCAATAATTCTCCAAGACCGCTTCCTGAGGCATCACATTATAAGACAAAACTCTTAGTGAAATTAGGCATTGCTAATACTGCAGTAGTTCACGTGGCATCTTATTAGGAAGAGATGACCTTCTAAGCTTCGTCACTCTAGACAAAGATGTTCTTTCTTAGTAATGATATCAAGGGGGCTATGATTTTTCCATAAATGTTTGCAGACTTTATAGTAGCCAGTCATTCCTAAGATCCCACACAAGCTCTTAAGGGTATTGGTATGTTTTCAATCTTGCATAGCTTCCACCTTCTTTGGGTCCACTCAGTCTCCATCCTAACTCAATATGTGACCCAAGAATTCAACATCAATGACCAACCACTTATACTATGAAACAGGAACTCGACACAATTCTCGTTTTTCTCTCTCCTAATTTTAGTAGCTATTTTTACCTCTGTTTCAAAAAGGGTTGATACCATATCACACATTTTCATTTTGTGTCATTTTTTTGGGCCTTTGAATTATCTTTGTTGTAAAATATTTTTAATTTCTATTTTCAAGTGTGTTCTTAGAAATTTAACAAAATAACATACATTTATAAGCAATTTATAATGAAAAACATATACATTTTGCAATTTTTTCTATAAAATAAGACATTTTTATGGACAAAATAAGACATTTGTATTGACAAAATTGTAAACAATTCTAGAAAATAAAGACATTTAAAACCATTTTCAATGAATTTTCAGATATTTTTTGTATAAAAATGATACTATTTCGTATTATTTTCCGAAAAGTGAAGATTCACATAAATTCAAGAAAAACTATACCATATATATGTAAAAAACATATTAAAAACATTATATATAGAAATTTTATTTCTAAAATAAAGTATGAAAGTCAAAACATTACTAATATATCTTATCAAAAAATTGTCAAATTTAGCATTTTCTTCAAGACATGAAACTAAGCAACAATATCATGCAAGCCAAATTCTTCATTGAAATTGGAATTTTCTGGAGCTTGGCTTTCTTCAAGGACATCAATGTCCTCTTCCATTGGGTCTTCTATGTTTGCAAGATTCTCAAAGTGCTCATTTCCAAACACCCCTCTTAATGGGGGTTGAGGCTCTTTTGACATATTTTCCATAAATGTTTCACTAAACTCTCCTTTCTTCAAACCAACTTCTTGCAGTTCATCTGGAAGAACTTGAATATCATTAACTCTTTGCTTGATGTAATTGCATTGTCATTGATCATTATCAATGGATATGCAATTTCTTCCTTTCTGTAAGGAGCATGCTATTTTTGTACCTAATCACCAAAACAAAAACAAAAAGTTAAGTCAAATAAGATAAAGAAGCATACTTTTGAAAAAAAAATGAAGAATAAAAAACAATAAAACTTGAAATATGCTTTCATATGTAATATCAGAAAGTTTACTTGAACCCGAGAACAAATCTAAGACCCAATATCCTTCTCTTGAAAATGTATATATTAGATAATTAATCAACACTTGTGGCTTTTGATAGATGTTTACAGTCTCTCCTTTCAAATCCCTTTCTTCATATGTTAATTTTTTAACCATGACATTATAACTCAACACCTAACTATATTTTCCTTCACTCTTTTCATTGATTAAAAGAGATTCATAAGTGTCATCGCCCTCTAACCCCAACAACATTACATTAAAAATATTACATGGAAAAAATAACTACCCCCAACCCCCCTAAACAATATATTAAAACTTTTTTAAAAATAAAATAAAAACTACCCCCTAACCTCCCCCCTTAAACTCTATATTAAAATTATCCTTAAAAAACATTAAAAACTACCCCCAACCCCCCTAAACTATATATTAAAAAATTAAAAAATTAAAAAACAAACATTAAAAACTACCCCCAACCCCCCTAAAATATATATTAAAATTTATAATAAAAAAAACATTAAAAACTACCCCCAACACCCCTAAACTAAACTATATATTAAAAATTTAAAAAAAAAAACATTAAAAACTACCCCCAACCCCCCTAAACTAAACTATATATTAAATTTAAAAAAAAAAACATTAAAAACTACCCCCTAAACTATATAAAAATATATATAATAAAAAATAAAAATAAAACCTACCCCCTAACCCCCTCCCCCCCAAACTATATAATAAATTTAAAAATAAAAAATAAAAACCTAACCCCCCCCCACCCCTAAACTATATAACAAATAATTTTAAAATTAAATTAAAACCTACGCCCTAACGCCCCCCCCCTAAACTATATAATAAAAAAATAAAAAATAAAATTAAAACCTACCCCTAAACCCCCCTAAACTATATAATAAAAAATTTATAAAAAAAAAAACCTACCCCCTAACCCCCCCTAAACTATATTATAAAAAATTTAAAAGAAAAATTAAAACCTCCCCCCTAAACATCCATAACCTATATAAAAATAAATAATAAATAAAACCTACCCCCTAACTTCTTAAACTATATAATAAAAAATTAAAAACTACCCCCAACCCCCTAAACTATATAATAATAAAAAATTAAACCTAACCCCTTAACCCCCCTAAACTATATAATAAAAAAAATTACAAACAATTAAAACCTACCCCCTAACCCTTCACCCTTCTCCCTCCCTCTCCCTTCCCCCTATTGAGTGTTAGGTGGTATAGCCTTGTTGATTGAGGACTAGATGATTTTCAATATCTGATTGAGGGATGGTTGGGAGGAGAGTCATCCCTAAAAATTTGTTTCCAATTCTATACTTGTTGCTTTCATTGTTTTTGCTTGAATAAAGTGGATGCATTGTTGCTTATCTATAATTCTAATTTCAGCTTTCTACTTCTAGGTATTTCTCCAACCTTTCTTTTAATTCTTGGTACAGACATTCATGTAAATTCTTATAAATAAACAAATTATATTGTTGGATATTTGAATTATTAGCCTCGTAGTTTTTTTAATTAATATTTATTCTTATTCCACTCTATGGTGTTCTTAACCTTGAAGCTTAGCCAAACATAGGATATATAGAGATTTATGATGCAAGAAACCATACATTATAGTGCAGAATAAAAAATGACAATAAAATAGAGAAGAGAAATGTTGCATAAACACCCCTTGTATTATGATAATAAATTTGGAAGTAATGTTCACTCACATATTAAGGTTGGGTGACCTCTCAGTTGAGCATAGCTCCGCAATAGACAATTATTGACAAAATGATCCATGGCCCCATAGATATTTAAGTGGGATTTCAATATCCAAAACCCTAATTACTTGACTTGGTCCCATAATTAATGAGTACCAATTACCTAGTGGGCCTTAATTAATAGAGAGATTAGTTTTACAATAATTAATTGTTCACTACTAACTACTCATCCTTATTAAAAAATGATGGCCACAAACATTACTTGATTGACTCCTAAAGTAAGGGAGTTACGGTAGGACCATAACATGCCCTCCCACTTCAAGAGAAGTGTTGTCCTCAAGGCTAAAGGTGAGAAAACTACTATAGAATCCCTCCAGGTTCCCAGATGGCATCCGCTAGTTTTATATATTTCCACTAGATTAAGACTTCCTTGACTATGTGCCTACACAAGTGATGGTCCCTGGTATCCAATATTTCTTCCAGTTGGAACCAAATATATCCTTCCTCATCATGTTCTGGTAACTTGGTCTACACTTTACAATTGGATCCCGTCACCTTTTTTAGGCAAGATACTGAAAGACTAAATGAATCATGTAGTGACCTAGTAGAGCTAGCTTGTAGACCACTTGTCTAATGTGTTGTAGGATCTTTTAAGGTCCATAAAACTTCGATGCTAGTTTTTGGTGGAGGTATTTTTAAGTGATGTTTGTTTATAAGGTTGATGTCAAATAAACATTTGATTCCATACTACAAATGAATTCTCTGAGTGATGTTGACCTACCTATTTTTTCATTCTATTTTGAGCCATTGCAAATTTTTCCTTAAGTGTGCAGAGAATAGTTTCTCTAGTGTGAATTGTGTTATCCACTACATAGACCCATGAAGTGCTTAGATAATATGAAACCATGGATAAGATTTTTTGGCCATATACTACTCCATATGGGGTCATTTTGGTAGCTCTATAAAAAGTGGTTTTATACCACCATTCTACAAGAGGAATCCATTGTTCCTATTGGTGCAACTTCTCTAAAGAAAAGCATCTCAAATAATTTTATAAACACTTATTCATTGCATCTTATGGCCACATGTTTATGGGTGATAGGTTGTGTTGAGTTTCAACCGTATACCTTGGAGTTTAAATACCTCTTTCCAAAAGTTTCTTTTAAATATAGGGTCCCGATTAGAGACAACAAAAGTGGGCATGCCATGAATATAAAAATTTGATCCATCAAGACTTGAGCAACTAATGATGGTGTAAAAGGGTGTGACGATGGACAAAAATGGGCATATTTTTAAATACGATCAACATCCACCATGATGAATGATTTATTACCATCTCTAGGAATCCCCACTATAAAATCCATAGGTCGGGCATAATTCGAAGTGGTTGCAAGGCCATTGGCAACTTTACCATTTCTCCCTTGTTTCTTTGGTAAGTGTCCCAAGATTCAACAAAGGTTTGCATATATTTTTCCATGCCTTCCCAAAATAATGAGCCCTTAATACTTTCATAGGTTTTATGAAATGTCAGGACCTAGTAAGGCTGATGAATGTAACTCCTCTAAGATTCTTTATTTCAAGTATAAATTCAATACCAAAACAATATACCTTTTATAGTGCAATGTATCTTGGTTCCAAGTATACTTTGTACGAGGGTTTGAATCTTCTTTAATCCTTTGGATGAGTTTCACTATGGTGTCATTTTCCATCCATTTGTGATGCGATTCCTCGAGCCAACCTGGAACTTATAAGGATAATGCAAAGAGAGATCCCTCCTCTTTAAATTCCTTAGACAATGCATCAACCGCCACATTTTCTCTACCCTTCTATACATAATCTCATAATCATACCCAACATTTAAGTAACCCACTTATGTTTCTCTAGATATGATCACACCCTTTGTTCAAGGAAATATTATAAACTATGGTGTTTGTTCTTGATATGGAAGAACATCCCTATTAAATAAGAGTGTTATGTCTCGACTACATGAAGGATTACCATCATCTCATTTTCATATATACATTTTCCCAAATTCTGGTCACATAACTATTTACTAGTGAATGCCAAAGAGTGTCTTTCTTGCATCAATAATTCTCCAATATCGCTTTCTGAGGCATCACATTCTAAGACAAAACTCTTAGTGAAATTAAGCGTTGCTAATACTGCATTAGTTCACATGGCATCTTCTTAGGAAGAGAATACCTTCTAAGCTTCGTCACCCTAGACAAAGATGTTCTTTCTTAGTAATGATATTAAGGGGGCTGTGATTTTTCCATAATTCTTTGCAAACTTTATAGTAGCCAGTCATTCCTAAGAGCCCACACAAGCTCTTAAGGGTATTGCTATGTTTGCAATCTTGCATATCTTCCACCTTCTTTGGGTCCACTCAGACTCCATCCTAACTCAATATGTGACCCAAGAATTCAACCTCAATGACCAACCACTTATACTATGAAACAAGAATTCGACACAGTTCTCGTTTTTCTCTCTCCTAATTTTAGTAGCTATTTTTACCTCCGTTTCAAAAAGGGTTGATACCAGTATCACACATTTTCATTTTGAGGCATATTTTTGGGCCTTTGAATTATCTTTGTCGTAAAATATTTTTAATTTCAATTTTCAAGTGTGTTTTTAGAAATTTAACAAAATTACATACATTTATAAGCAATTTATAATGAAAAGCATATACATTTTGCATTTTTTTCTATAAAATAAGACATTTTATGGACAAAATTGTAAAAAAATCCAGAAAATAAAGACATTTAAAACCATTTTCAATGAATTTTCAGAGATTTTTTTGTATAAAAATGATATTATTTCAGATTATTTTCCGAAAAGTGACGATTCACATAAATTAAAGAAAAACTATACCATATATTCGTAAAAAACATATTAAAAACATTATATATAGAAATTTTATTTCTAAAATAAAGTCTGAAAGTCAAAACATTAGTAATATATCTTATCAAAAAATTGTCAAATTTAACATTTTCTTCAAGACTTGAAACTAATCAACAATATCATGCAAGCCAAATTCTTCATCGAAATTGGAATTTTCTAGAGCTTGGCTTTCTTCAACGACATCAATGTTGTCTTCCATTGGGTCTTCCATGTCTGCAAGATTCCCAAAGTGCTCCCTTCTGAACACCGCTCCTAATGGGGGTTGAGGCTCTTTTGAAATCTTTGCCACAAGTGTTTCACTAAACTCTGCTTTCTTCAAACCAACTTCTTGCAGTTCATCTAGAAGAACTTGAATAGCATTAACTCTTTGCTTGATGTAATTGCATTGCAGAGGATCATTATCAATGGATATGCAATTTCTTCCTTTCTATAAGGAGCATGCTATTTTTGTACCAAATCACAAAAAAAACAAGTTAAGTCAAATAGCATAAAGAAGCATATTTAAAAAAAAAAAAATAATGAAGAATAAAAAAAACAATAAAACTTGAAATATGCTTTCATATGTAATATCAGAAAGTTTACCTGAATTTGAGAACAAATCTAAGACCCAATCTCCTTCTCTTGAAAATGTATCTATGAGATAATTAATCAACGCTTGTGGAGTTTGATAGATGTTTACAGTCACTCCTTTCAAATCCCTTTGTTCATATGTTAATTTTTTAACCACGACATTATAACTCAACACCTCACTATATTTTCCTTCACCCTTTTCATTGATTAAAAGAGATTCATAAGTCTCATCGCCTTCCAACCCCAACAACATTACATTAAAAACATTATATGGAAAAAATAACTACCCCCAACCCCCCTAAACAATATATTAAAAAAAAATTAAAAATAAAATAAAAACTACCCCCTAACCTCCCCCCCTTAAACTCTATATTTAAATTTTCCTTTAAAAAATATTAAAACTACCCCCGACCCCCTAAACTATATATTAACAAATTAAAAAAAAAAAACATTAAAAACCATCCCCCAACCCCCCCTAAACTATATATTAAAATTTAAAAAAAAAACATTAAAAACTACCCCCAGCCTCCCTAAACTAAACTGTATTAAAAATTAAAAAAAAAAAACATTAAAAACTACTCCCAACCCCCCTAAACTATATATATATAGATATAGATATAGATATAGATATAGATATAGATATATATAAACCTAACCCCTAACCCCCCTAAACTATATAATAATTTAAAAAAAAAACTAACCCCCCCTAAACTATATAATAAATAATTTTAAAATTAAATTGAAACCTACCCCTAACACCCCCCCCCCCCCAATATATAATCAAAAAATCAAAAAACAAATTACAACCTACCGCTAAACCCCCCTAAACTATATAATAAAAAAAATTTAAAAAAAAATAAAACCTACCCCCTAACCTCCTAAACTATATAATAAAAATTAAAAAATAAAAATAAAACCTACCTCCTAATCCCCCTAAACTATATTATATAAAAAAAAAATTAATACCTACCCCCTAAACCCCCATAACCTATATAAAAAAAAATTTAAAAATAAAAATAAAACCTACACCCTAACCTCCTAAACTATATAATAAAAAAATAAAAAATAAAATTAAAAACTACCCGCAACCCCCTAAACTATATAATAAAAAAAAAATTAAAAAAATTAAACCTAACCCCCCTAACCCTTCACCCTCCTCTTGCCCCCTCCCTTCCCCCTCCTCCCCTCCCTCCCTTCCTCTCCCTTCCCCCTCCTCCCCACCCTCCCTTCCTCCTCCTCTCGTCGCCGCTCCCTTCCTCCCGCCACTCCCTTCCCCTTCCTCATGCCGCCCCTCCCTTCCTCCTCCTCCCGCCTCCCCTTTCCCCTTCCCCCTCCTTCCCCTCCCTCCTCCCTCATCCCCCTCCTCTCGTCTCTATGCTCCTCTGCACTTGGGCGCCAAAGGCCGCCCCTCATAGGCAACGTGATTCTCAACATCGCGCTACCCGTGAGGGGCGGCCGACAATCACACCACCCGTGAGGGGAGGCCCTTTGGCGCCCAAGTGAGTGGAGGAATGTGGGTAGAGGAGGAGATAGACGGGAGGAGGGAGAGGAGGGAGAATGGAGGAGGAGGAGGGGGAGGAGGAGGAAGGGAAGGGTGGCGAGAGGAGGAGGGGAGGGGTAGAGGGAGGAGGGGGGAGGGAGGGCGGGGAGGAGGGGGAAGGGAGGGAGAGGGAGGAGGGTGAAGGCTTAAGGGGTAGTTTAGGGGGATAGGTTTTAATTTTTATTAAATTATTTTTATTATATAGTTTAGGGGGTTTTAGGGGGTAGGTTTAATTTGTTTTTATTTTTATTTTTTTATTATATAGTTTAGGGGGGTAGTTTTAAATGTTTTTTCTTTAATTTTTTTAATATATAGTTTAGGGGGAGGGTTAGGGGGGTATTTTTAATATTTTTTAATTTAATTAATATATAGCTTATTTTAGGGTTCTAAGGTAGTATTTAGTGTTTAAAAAAAAAAAATTAATGTATAGTTTAGTTTAGGGGGTTGAGGGTAGTTTTTAATGTTTTTTTTTAATTTTTAATATTTAGTTTAGGGGGGACAGTTTAGGGGGGTAGTTTTTAATTTTTTTTTTAATTTTTTAATATATAGTTTAGGGGTGTTGGGGGGTTAGGGGTTAAATTTTTTAATATATTGTTTTTGGATTTTTTTATTTTTTATTTTATGTTTTTTAATATATGGGTTAGGGGGTTATGGGGGTCAGGGGTTGTGTGGGGGGGTGTTTTAAATTTTTTTAATTGTAATGTTGGAGGGGGATTAGGGGGATAGGTGGCATTTGAGTAGGTTTAAAAAAAATACTATTTTTTTGAATCAAAACTAAAATTCGTGGGATGGGGGGGAAGCCTTGCTTCAATTAATACTACATGAATTTAAAAAAAAATACATTTAAAAAAAAAATAACTAACCCATATGCTGGTAGAGCCTCCTCTCTTGAAAGTGCTAGAAGCTCCTCTCTGCAATCTTCTCAACTAGCACAGAATGGGGGCCTTAATCAGGTTTGGAATTTCTGAAATTCATCCCAAATCGTTAAATGTATGCTTCAAATTTATTGTTATTGCAATCATCTGCAGAGATTCATAATGCAAGGCAACATAGTAGAGATGCTGATTCTTCTCAATGCTTGGAAGAAATAAAAAAGTCAATCGAAGATACATATGAGTACTTTGATGTTGTTGATTCTGTTTGGTGGGAGTCTTTTTTCATGGAGCAAAGTGACATAATTTCAAACTCTACAAATGGAGATATATATTTGAAGTCTCCATTTGCTTAGCCACAAAGTTTATCAAATGAAAATGAGGTAACAAATGTTGAACCTCGACGTGTTGAGTTTTCTCAAGTATAGGAAAGATAAATGTATATTGTCTCTAGAAGATCATCCGCAAAGTGTCGAGAGATGGAAGACCTTTACAGAGGCTCGGTACAAGATATCAAGGAGGGTTGCATGATTGTAGTTTTGGCTACAGATGATGCATGCCATTATCCATTCTGGATTGCAAAATCTATGAAGGTCAATAAATAAAATGAAGAAGTAGTATCAGTAGAAGTACATTGGTATGCAACATATACACATCCATTTGATGGTGTGTACAAGGCAGAGATGGTGGTTGAGAAAAAGGTTTGCAGAAAGAGAAAAATAAAGGGTCAAAGAATAAATAGTCACCGCATTGACATATTGAAATTAGAGGAAGTTGATATACTTGTTTATGATTTCAAGTTGACAAAGGAAGACACTCTTCGCTCTAAGACTATAGAGATTATCAAGAGGTTGCTGCCAAAACAAGAAGTTGCAAGATGGGAGTCTGTTAAACCAAGTTGTATATCCTAAAGGAATATGGCATCTGAAATGATGGGCATAGATGTAGACTTGGATGGTTCGCCCATTAATAATAGAGAATGATATGGGTTATCTACATATTCATCCAGTCCTTCATCTGCAGAAAATGTAGATTCTGATGGGGTGTTAGAATCCATGGATGAATTTGAATAATTTCACATGAAGCATTTTAGATGTTTTTTATTAGTATGATGTTTGTAATTGAAACTCTAAAGGAGTTTTTGAATATTTATATGAATCATTTGTTCTTGTATGGTCTAATATATTATTTCATTATGAATCGCATCATAATTTCTTTGTTTTTATATGTTAAAGTGGTGAAATTATTTATGATTTTTTTTTGTTTAATATGCAAGTTTCAAAAAAGTTGTAATTTATCTCTTGAAGAAACTTGTTTTTCCCAATTTAGGGGTTGATTTTAAAGTTTTTGTAAACAACAGTATGGGATGTTTAGGCCATGGCTCTATTTTTTACCCTGAAAAAAAAAAAAAACGTGTATGCTGGTATCAACACTTTTCTACTTGGGGGGTGTTTTTGGTGTTTTTTTGCAAAAATCATCGTTTTTATGGCTAGAGTTCTTGTTCATAGTATAAATCTCTTGTTCATAGTATATGTGGTTGACCCCAAAATCACATCTAGAATGCTTCACAAATACCTGATGGTCCCTAAGTAATTGCAAGGCATGATCAACAGGCTCTAGGTGGCCCTCCCATTTGGTGATATAGATCAAGATATCATCAAAGAAAACCAACAAAAAATTGAAGAGAAAAGGGTATAAAACCTTGTTTATGAGGCTCTAAAAGGTGGAGGAAGAATTGCAAAGGCCAAAAGGCATGAATACGAACTCATAATGATCCTCATAGGCTCTATAAGTTGACTTTGGGATGTCCTATTCTTTCATCCTAATTTGGTGGTAGCCAGTCCAAAATTCTAGTTTATTGAAGAACTTGGCACTATGAATCTCATACAAGGGATCATCAAGAATTAGAATGGGAAATCTATCCTTGATAGTTAACTAATTGAAATACTGTAAGTATAGACACATGCACCAAGTGAAATACCATAACCACTGGTGAGGAATAAGGGCTTGTATAAGGATGAATGATTGAAACCTTTAACAACTCCTTAATGATCTTTTCCATTTAATTATTTTAGGAAAAGGGGTGTCAAAGAGCTCGAATCCATATCCTTTAGACCCACATGATCCCCAATTTCTATCCTGTCAACACTAGGTACCCTGATTAGATCTAGTGGCTCAGCCAAAAAATCATTAGACCCTATTACAGGAGGAATGAGATCTAATAAGGAAGGTAGAGGATGTTTTCCTAGAACAATTGTTGATCTAAGTCCCAAATCACTCTCTTGGTTCTTCATCGAAGGGTTGCAAAAACCATCCCCATCAGTCTTCTTAAAATGAATGGAACTAACTTCTAGATAGTTTGAAGGGATATCAGAACCTTTTGGAGATATTAGAACCTCATATCCACTCGAATACAAATGATCGGTCGACATGGATCCCTTCAGTCTCACTGTTAATGCCTAAATTTTGCGTGCATGTGACATTTTGGAGAATCTTGTAGTAAAGCGTCATCAACATATAGAATCCATCCCACTGAAGACATCCTCAGCAAATCCAGAAAGCAGCATGAGTCCAAAAATTCCCAGCTATAGTTAAAATCAAGAGCAGTGCACTTACACCTGTGATGGACCACACTACATCGTGTATTATCAAGTTTTCCCCTACGCTATCCCTGTGTGGGTTTTCCTTCAAAATTTGCGTGACTATAAAAAATGGGACCAAAACCACCCATGGAACATTGAAGGATCATCACCTCCAAGAATTCAAATTTGGTCTCCCTATGTACTTGGGTTCATTGAATGGCTCCCCTTTGTGTACTATGGAGCCAACTCATGGATTTAATGGGTTCACATTTGGATCTAGTTGTTTCTTGGATAGCTCTTGGCCTATAAAAGGAATCCATGGGAATGCATCTAGTAAGGAGAAATTAGAGCAAGGTTATGATGCTGGAATTGTGTTGGAAATTCTTCCACCTCTTCCCATAACTCCAAACATTCTTCAAGATCCCTTTCCACCTTCCTCTAAGGGGAAAGTGTTTCTCCCATTTCTCTCTCTCAAGTTATCTAGCATTTAGTGTGGACAAAAGGACCTCCCTAAGGGAGATTTTTGGCTTCCCTTTGAATCCCACACCTCCTAGGTGACACTTCTTGTAAGAAGCTTTACCATTGGGTAATCTAAATTGGTTCATGAATTTTCTCTTTGTTGTGGTTTTCATCCCCTCACCCTTCTTTATTTTATTTCAATTCATTTCAATTTTTTTTTATATTTTGCTTTGAATCACTAACAAGGGCTTGTATGATCAATTTGGGTTCAATCACATTTGATTTTTGTACTACAATACTGGACCTTGTTGACAACATCAAAAGGTTTCACCAAAGTGGGAAGTGTTGCACTCCTCTTATGCATATTTTCCCACAATAATATTTATGAAAACTCCACTTATTTTTGTTCATTTTCTTCTTAACTAGGTTGTTAATTGTTAGATAGCTAATTTATGGTTTATTTTCCTTTGCAGGTGAAGAGGTATACACCCTTCATCCCAGGAATTTGGCCTCCTTTTGGTCGGTTAAGTTGTTTAAACAAATGCGTGGATCCCAGTGCCCCGACTATGCAATCTATGCACATTAACCTTCAACAGTCGTGTTGTCTGCGCATTTTAACAGATCGTGTTGCTACGCATTTTAACAGACTTCTTCCATCACAGTTTTTCTTTCATTGTCCATGAAACCTATTTTTATTGTAATCACACTACTTGCAATGTTTTTTCCATGCTATTGTGCACCAATCTCTGCTTCTTGCGCGTTGCTATCTCATTTTATTAGCTTTTTATCAAATTTTCACAATTTTGCAACCCCAATGATTGCTCACTAATGAGCTAGAAATAATTAACTTGCACTTGTTATATTTTTCTATAGTAATTACAACATCTAGACTAATATTAGGGAGTAAAGAGTCCTTCTCTCTTGAAATCTACTTAGGTAACCAACTTTGGGGCTTTCAACGGGCCTCATTGTTGTCAATAGTATTCAAGACATCTTATGCTCTTTGTTTACTTTTCATGTTTTTAGGCCAAGTACTGTAAATCCACTTTTTTACACAAGCAAGGACCTAAATACTCTCCTCTTCCTCACTATGCTCTTCACCTCTCACTTCTTGTGAGCTAGGTGATTCAGAAAAGTGTGAGAAGTGTGAAATACCTCCATTGCACACTTTTACTTCATTAGCATTTTGTTTTGCAAGCACCATTATAATATTTAGAGTAGAAGTTAAATATCCATTTGCATTTTCTTCTAATCTCTTTAGTTAGTTGCAACAATCAATTTTCTTATCTCACATGTGTTTGCATCACTAGCACACACTAAGGGGCCTAAAAGCTCTTCCACTCTAGGTATGCTCTTCACCTCGCACTTCTTGTGAGCTTGGTGAATTAGAAAGGAAGAGAATTGTGAAATACATCCCTTACACTCCCTAAGTGAATTAGACCCTTAAAATCAACACTTGTAATTTCCAACAAACTGAAATCCTCCACGGGAGGTCACAAAACAAACATTTTAGTGAGGTAGGATTGATTGGGCCCTGAAGTTAGATATTTCCATTGGGAAGTGTTTCCAGTCCTTTCAAAACAGAACCCCATCACTGGTATAACTGAATCTTTGTTACCTTCACTAGTCGATTGGTGTGTGGATCCCATTATCACCATCAATTGTGATTTTGGAAGGCCCAATTACATTTGAGATGAAGGACATTAGGTATTTAGGGAATTTACACTTACTTTATTTTTTTTACAAGTTCACTAACTTGTAATTAAAAAGAACCTGCATGTGGGAACTCTTGCACTAAACCAGTGTAGCACATATCACTCACCTTTGCACCATTTTGCATATGTTGTGGTTGGCATATTTTTGCATTTGTTCAATTGTGTTTATTTCTATCATCACTCTCACATGTCACTAATATTTCACCATTGAGGAACAAAACCCCCTAAGGAATTCTTGTATACTGCAAGGCCTCTCCCCTCTCTCGAGGGGTGTTTTTTCCAATTGCTCCTTGTGGTTCACGTGGGGGATACTCTAGTCGGGGATGCTACCAGGCCACTTTGATCGTATCATCTGGGAGAGGCCGCTCCTTGCTTGATTCATTTTCGCCCCCTCGGAGACGTGTATACCCATTTGTTTCATCCTCTCATGTAAGAGGAAATCCTTTTTTTCCTCCCCTCAAAGATACTTTTGACCCCTTTGGTTCTCCCTCTCATGGAAGAGGCCACACTTTATTTTCACCTCTCGACGGAAATATATCTACTTCTTATCCCTCTTTGGGAGGAGGGAATCCTACTTCTTCTTCTTCCCATCAAAGATATATATCACCACCACATATACCTCGATCTCCACCTCGGGGAAACCACACACAACATACAATGGCAGGACCTACTCCCAACCTTCCTTTCATGGCTAGCATAAATCTCCATGATTTGGCCAAACTGATCAATGACCCTATCGCACATGATGCAGCATGGCCAGCTATTCCAAATAAACTTCTCTCTGATATCCCTAAGTTTGAATGGAAATAAGGAGATGATCCTGCCAACCAAATCATGTCATTCCACTTATGGTGTTCCTCCAACAGCATAGTGGAAGACTCAGTGAGGCTTCACTTATTTTAGTGAACCCTTACTAAAACGATAGGCAAATGGTATGTGAACTTGACTGGAACAACCTATGCCACCTTTGCGGCATTGGACACCACATTTCTCACATACTTTTAGCTTATTATTTTCCATGACCTTGGTCTCAAAATTCTCATAGAGTTTCATAAAAACAAATCTAAACACATTGTGTATCATATACATGAGTGGCGTAGATGTCACACCATGTGCAAGTTAAAAATACAACCACAACTCCTATTGGATTGGTTCATTAAAGCATTCCAATTGGATATTACGAATGATGTGGAAACCACCATGCCACAATCTAAAGAAGAGGCCATCATGAAGGCCTAACATTTAGACCTTATCTATGCATAATTCTGATACTTGTACACCAACCTACCTAATGCTTCTTGACATCGATAATTGGATCCTACACCTACAAGTTCCTCACATTTAGTGGATGTGATTATTGGGTCCATTTCCCAGCAAGGAAAGGTTCCTCCTCCTCATAATCCTACGCCATTTAACATGGTGCCGTAGTACCCACCCGTCCCTCCCATGTCGGCACCCCCCTACTCCTGCACCAAATCCTCCATTTAGTCAGCTACAGTATGGACCCTACAGTCCTACTTATCCCAATGTTATCCAAGCATCGGTGCTACATCCATATCCAAGGATGCAAGTCGTTCCTACATCCACATATTATGGAGCACAAACTGCCTTTCTCCCACCACCGGGATATAACCCTCAATACTCGTTTCCATGTCCTACTGGTCCTTCCCCTACACCTCACATGGGGGTTAATTTATTCCAACCTTCTTTCGCCCAACAAGATCAACAGTTTGAGTAGTTCAACACCAAAAACCCTTAGAATCCCTAAAATTAGGGGAATAAGAAGGGAAAAAATAAACAAAACTAGCAACAGGGACAAGGGGGAAACCCCTCCCTAGCAGAACCAGAACCTGGGTAACCAGAATGCGGGGGGAAATAACCCCCCCCAAAACAAGGGAAGAACCCTAACATGAGGACCAATTACTCCGACTCCATCTACAGATTATATGGTCGCTACACTCACCATTGTCTGCTTCTCCCCAACTGCCAATAATTGGTGGAAGCCAAGAAGAAGACCACTAGGAAAACCCCTCAGGTTCCTAACCCTACACAACCTCAAACCACTGTCTTGCAACAACCCTTTTCCAATCAAGGGATCGTCACTTAGCAACAGGAGCCTCGCCCCTCAGGTGATGGCTCCTTCCATAACATATATACTTTAGATTTTAACCTTCATACCAGAGCCAAAGGTTATAGTGGGATTGAAAACCCCCAAATATAGGATGTACCTACCCCTACTGGGGTCCCTTTGGAAATACCACACCCAAGTGGTAACAATATCACAAGGATCCCTAAGGTAAAACTTCATTGCACCCCCAATAACCCCCATATGAAATTTTCCCACAATAATTGTATTGTGGATGACTTGGCTCAGTCCCCTGCGACCATGTCCACATTAGAATTTATATAGTCTTGCCAAAATCGATGAAAGGAATTACTTAATGCACCTAGTGTCATTGACCCTCCTCACTCATGCCTCATGAATTTTGATCTCGACAAAGGTGAACTATGGCTACCCTCATTAGTCTCCTTCCAAGTCCCCATGATAGTAAAAAACATTATGATTCATCGATGCATCATCGACGAAGTTGCATCCACATGCATCATGTCCTCTAATGTTTGGAAATGATTGGGCTCCCCTAAGTTAGTCCCTTTGTCCATTTCTCTTCGCACATATGATAGGAGGCCCTCACAACCTAGGGGATTGTACCAGAATGTCCCCATCGAGCTGGGGGGAAATGGTCATGATCAATATTGAAGTAGTTGATGCACAACTCAACAAAAATATCCTCTTTGATCGTAGTTACATGTATGCCATGAAGGAGGTCCCCTCCTTAATATTATGCATCATGATGTTTCCCTTTAATCGTAAAATAGTAATCCTCAACCAACTCAATTACTATGACCCTAATACCAACACCAATCCCGACAATGTACTTCCCACCTTCACCGGGACTAGTCAACCCCTTTATGTTGATATCAACCCTGAAATGTAAAAGGACTCTAACTTGCTAGGTTTGTATTCAAGTCCACCACCTGAAATCCCCTTATCAAATGATGGACTTATGTGCACCATTTTCACCACTGAAAATGTGCCCACCTCCCTCTCGGCATCGTCATCATCACCTCCATTGACCCACAGCGTTGAACAAACATTGAATCTATCTGTGCCTCCAATATTCTAAATACCATTCCTATACACCCACACGAGTGTGCAAGGGATGTTGGTTATGGCTCAGTTGACTCTACCGGGGCTCACTTTGGGTATACCTGTGTGGTACCTTACACCACCCTACCCCAAAATGGCTTCAAAACTTGTATCCTGCTATGAGTTCATCCCTGTCTCAGTTGTTACACACCTTCTAGGCCGTTCATGCCATATGTACCACAAGAAGAGCCTATTACATCCGTGACTAAACCATTTCCGACAATTAATAAACCTACAAATGGGGTCCCGAGACAATGTAAGTTGAAATACCCCCTCATGCCCAACAACGGTTTAAAATCCCTAGTAACTACTCTTGCGACAAGGGTCACTCCATCGTGTGCCCTATTAGGGAAATAATGCCATGCGACCAACCTATGCCCCACCTTGTCGGAGCTGAGGAATGTTCTTGAAAACCTATTTAGTGTGACACATGCTCCTCCTATTGTAACAGGGGGCACCTCATCTTCTCCCAACTTGACTCCTAAGTCCAAATCATTGCGTACAAATCATGCGTGTTCTATTAGTTCCTAGTTTGGGTATTACACACATCATTGTCCCGTCCTCCCTTGATTTTAGGATGCTTTGGAGACCATTTACCTCACCCAACCTTTGGATGAGATTACTTCACCCCAACCACTATAAAACTCTCATATAAATACCATTACCAAAACAACCCATATTCCTATAATAAGTGCCCCCATGATAACTCAATCAGTAGAGTCACTACCCAACCAATATTTTCCTCTCTAGTGACCTCAAACCCTAGCCATTGTCCTCAACCATTCCTACGCTACTCATCCATGTCGTTCATGTAGGTTGATGACTCATCACTCCTTCCAATGTCCTATATTAGTCACCTTATGCACCCTTCAAGCTACATATAAGCGACTATAAGATAACCTTACCCCTTTTGGAACCACCCTCCCTAAAGTAATGGAAGAAGAGCATAGTTCTACCGAAGACAACGAGGAGCCAAACACATTAGTGGTTTATCCTCTCCTTTGTTGTGATGACCCCCCATCCCTAGATTCCCCGCAAGACTTCGACCTTGTGGTCTCCCCACAAGAGGAGATTCCCCCTCCTACCCCAAGCCCCTATCACTATGTGTAAATCGTTCATCTTGATTCAATACCACTTCCACCAAATAAACGGACTACCTAGCTCACTTCTATTCGACCAAACGATCACATCACTGGTCAGCCCACTCATACAAACTATGACAATTCATTTTCATCTGATGAAGACATGTTAGAGTAATACTTCTTCTCCATAGATGAATAATCATGGAAGCCATGCATTTAGCCTATGAACCACCATGGGATGACCTCCATCATAAGTCATCATTTGTCCCCACTATGGACCTACCGATCAATTCAGTGGCCCAGCAATACATGATTGAATCAAAATATTTTCTACCCCCTAGTCACATCGATTGGTTCAAAAACCCCATCCCGGATCCATGTGCCTTTGAAGACGGCAACCTAAACAATATTTCTCCCATGATTCAAGTCGGTATTTATGTTACATATAGAGTAATCAAAAACATCTCAATTGGTGTGTCATGTTCACCATAATAAATCACTAACTTCACCACCTTCTTCAAATAATTTTGAGATTTATTCGCATGGTTATATGAAGAAATATCGGGATTAGACCCCTCAATTGTTGAACACCATATCGACACTTGGCCCAATGCCACCTCTGTTAGAAAGAAACAACAACTTGTCCACCCCTTCAAAGCCCCTGATATCAAAGATGAGATCGAAAAAATACTGCAGGTTGGGTTGATTTTCCACGTTTCTTATACATCCTGTGTCTCCAACCCTGTCCCTATAAACAAGAAGCAAGGTACCATTTGAGTCTGTACTGATTTCCATGATCTCAACTTAGGCTGTTGAAAAGACAATTATCCCACCCCTTTTATCGACCAAATCATTAATTCATGCATGGGTGGTGAAATGTTTTCCTTTATGGACAAGTTTTCTGGTTATAACCAAATATGAATCCACCCTCAGGATCAGTACAAAACGACTTTTACAACAACTTGCGGCACCTTTTCTTACAAGGTCATACCATTCAAGCTAAAGAATGTTGGAGCTGCCTTTCAAAGGGCTATGGCATATATTTTCAATGACTTGGCCCATATCATCCTGGCCTTCCTAGATGACCTAACATCCAAGACCAAGAAACAATGTGATCACATCTACGACCTACACACCATCTTCATGTGTTGTAACAAGTATAACATACGCTTGAATCCCCTCAAATGCATGTTATGTGTCCCCGCAGGATGGTTATTAGGATTCATTTGTATCTAAGGAAGGGATAATTGTTGACCCATCAAAATTCCAATCCATACTTAACTCACCCCCCAAACACGGTTCCAATTGCAAAGCATTCAAGGGAAGGATCACTTCCTTTTCCCTTTTTTTCCATATTATGCCACTCAGGCATACAATTTCCTATGCCTTCTTCAAAAAGACATCCCTTTCAATTGGGACAAACAACCCCATATCTATTTCAATGCAATGAAGCAAGAATTGGCTTATGCACCCCTTATATCTCCATTGGAATTTGACAAAGTATGTATCCTCAATATCTCGGCGTCACTTCCATGGTTTCCAATGTTCTGGTCCAACCGGTTGAAGGTCACAATGAACATGTCATTAACTACATCAGCAAAACCTTGTTTGGGCCAACACTTAACTATACACATGATGAAATTATTGCATTAGCAGTCATTCCCTTAGTACAAAAACTACGCCACTAAATCTGTGGCCACTGACTCCAACCCCATGTAGTACATACTTAGCTTATCAACGGTAAGTTTGCACGTTGGATTGTTATTCTCCAAGAATTCGACCTTGATTTCGTGATCCCTAAAAGCAAGAAAGCTTTGGCCCCTACCGATCTCATCACTAAGCTCCCAAACACTACCTCAGGAGAACCTATGCACAACCATTTACCCAATGAACATATGTTCCTCATTGCCAGTGATGATCCATGGTATGGTGACATTTTAACATCTCCGCACTCAGAATTTTTCCCCACACTTATCTTGTAATGACCTACAATTCATACGTCATCAAGCCCCATGATATCCTCTCCTTGGAGATGTCTTGTATAATCGCGGGGTTTATATTATTCTATGACACTACCTAACTCATGAGGAAGATGAGAAATTCCTTAATGACTATCATAGCATATCATTCAGAGGCCACCTCTCAAGCTTGGCCATTTCCCAAAAAATCCTATGCGTCGGTTATTTTTAGTAGTTTGTATTCAAGGATTGTGTCTACGTAGTTAAAAGGTGCACCAATTGCCAAGCCTTTTCCTACAAGACATGGGATCCCACTGCCCCCCCTCCATCCAATAATCACCTCTGGCCCATTTTTTAAATGGGAAATTTATTTCATGGAGTGTCTCCCTGCCTCAATGCAAGGACACAAGTATATCGCAATAGCAATTGAATATTTCACTAAGTGGGACGAAGCAATTCCGACATTCAATTGCACAAGCACCACCACCACACAATTCTTCATTCACCATGTTAATTCATGCTTTGGAGTACCTATACAATTATTTTTTGATAATGGAACCCACTTCCACAATCATACCTTTGAGGAACTATCACGGTTGTTAGGATTCAAACATGAATTCTTGACATCCTACTATCCTCAAGCAAATGGCCAAGTCGAAGTCATGAAAAAAGTTCTTAATGCTATGCTCCAAGCACAATAAATAAGGACAAATCCAATTGGAACCACATGTTATTTCCTTCTCTATGGGTTTACTCTACCTCAATTAAGACGACCACGATATTTATTCAATTTCACCTCATTCATGGAGTAGAATTTGTGCTACCCATTAAGTGCCAAATCCCCACAATCCAATCATATATGGAGTTGTTACCTGATACGCCTTCCCTCTAACAATGTGCGTTTAGGTTGGAACACCTCGATGGAGAGTGAAGGTACTTTCTCCAACTAAACAATACCTTGAAGGTGTGCTTAAACGCACTATGACCACCAAGTTTGACCTCGCACCTTTAACGAGTGTAACTTTATCCTAGTCTTCAACGCTATGCTTCAAGCACAATATATAAGAATAAATCCAATTCGCACCACATGTTATTCCCTACTCTGTGGGATTATTGCACCTCAGTTAAGATGACCACAAGATTTACTCCATTTCACCTCATTCATGGAGTAGAATTCATGCTACCCATTGAGTGCCAAATCCCCACACTCCAATCAGCTATGAGTTGTTACATGATATGCCTTCCCTCAAGCAATGCGTTTTGACATTGGAACACCTCGATGAAGAGCGAAGGGAATTTATACAACAAAATGAATCCATGAAGGTGCACTTCAAAGCACACTATTACCTCCAAGTTTGACCTCGCACCTTTAACGAGGGTGACTTTTTCCTAGTCTTCAACGCTAAAAAATATAGCAAACCGGGATCGGGTAAATTTGTATCTAAATGGACAAGACCCTTTGTCTTCAAGCAATGCCTACCCAAAGAGGCATATATCTTGACCTATTCTGAAGGAATCATTATCAACAACCCTATCAATGGGTTGTACCTCAAACTATTATATCCCTAAATCATGCACACTCCATAGGTGCACCATGTTTTGATCATTATATTTGCATCGTCAACACCTTTTGTCACATCATTTATTACACTTGGGTATTTGCATCGTGTTTGCAAGATAATGACCAAGAACAGCCTACCTCTTGTTTTCCATTATAAGAAAAATACTCCACCCATTAGCAATGACGTCGGACTTTTATCATGGGTATCATCCTAAAACTGGCATATAAGCAAGAACTTCCCTTTGTTTGCATTGCATTTACCAAATATTCCCATTGATAGCCATAGGGTCCTCATCCCCTGTAATGATATGCCATCAATATCACTACTAATGGTAGCATCTTTCATTTATGGGTCTGGGTACCATTGCATCCCAATAATAATTTGAAACCCATGATGTCGATCCCCCAACTCCGAGGAATTTGATACACCTTGAAACGATCAACCCATAGTTCGTCATTTTATAGTTGTGCATTTACTCCACCACCTTCAGTGGTCGATTCCATCACATTCCTCAGAACATGTTACAATCAAGAACCTAGTTGACCACTCATCCCTCGATGATCACTCTACCATCGGAAATCTTCTTTGTACCACCACCCCTGCCTAGGCACAAATGGGGCCCCCACCCTCCGAAGCAACCAATTATATTCAATTATTCCCGCAGGAATAATATACATGGCATTGATTCATGGGGCACTTGTATTCATGTTTAAAAAACAACCCTCACATCATTATGGAAATGGTTCCCTGACTCACTCAAAAATGTGGGAACTCTTCCCATCATTAAATCAATTCCCTGATTCACTCAAAACCACAGGAATCCTACCCATCATCAAATTGGTCCCCCAACAACCCCAAAACCGTGGGGACCCCACCAACTATTCTTTATGTACAAATTGTTCCCCAATCCAATCAAAAGCATGGGAACATCATTATTCTTTTGGAAGCAACCCCTGGCTGCCTTTGATCGATGTCATTGAGTCTCAGTATCCCCAGCCTTATGGTTTTTGTTAGTCACTATCACCCTTAGTGTCGTGTCCTCGAAAAAATCCTTCATCTGTAGTTTGCCTCCCTCCATTTTTCCCTATACCTTTCTTTGAATAATTTTTTCTTCGGTCACTCCCCTATATGAAATCGATCAAAGGAATTTATGAGCCTCATGCTTACCAAGCAGTCTTGTGTCAAGTCTGTCAGCCTTACATTTGGTTACATAATGATCTTGGTTCTCACGATACGACCCTAGTATTATCATGTAATTCATCTCTGATCGAAACCAAATCCTCATATTTTGAGTGTTGCAGTAGTTGCAATTGTACCTTTGGGTCCATTTCAATCAACAGAAGGTATTACCTCATACTAGGTAGGGAGAGTCATAAGTTCTTCCTAATTTAGTATTCTCTCCTATGCTCAGTGTCAACACATCTATCGCATCAGGGAGAGTCATAAATTTCAAAGGTAGCAGTGTTAAAATTTACAAATAATGGTAGCAATGGTTCAATAAGGTTCTAATTTCAGCAAGCTCACTGGTATTTTGGTCCCCCACCCCTGTGGGATTATCATGTTCATTAGTAGTTCCACTTATTAAACACCTAAAGTAACAACATTTCCAAGTTCAGTTACTCTTGCATGGATTGGATTTCTTTCATCCATGCACCAACAGTATATTGATTTGACCCCTCGGTCTCCTCTTATTGTAGTCATCTTGACATATTTTTCACAAGCATGGGTATTCCCACCTTGTTTGTATAAAAAATTATTCTTTGTTACAACTTCATTGGTTATCACTAGCAATCTTCCCCTGAGGGAACCTTATATCCACACCCACTAAAGAAGTTCCAAGAGAATGGGAAAACACATAGAAAAAAGAAATGATGATGCATTATTGTCTCTACAGTACCTTTTGAACCTCATACATCAGGGGGCATCTGTTAACGCCTATATTTCACACACATGCGACATTTTGGATAATCTTGCAATAAAGCATCATCAACATATAGCATGCATCCCACTTAAGACATCCTTAGAAAATCCAAAAAGTAGCATGAGTCCAAAAATGCCTAGAGACAGTCAAAAGCAGGAGCAGCGCACTTACACCTATGATAGACTGTGCTACAACGTGTACTATCCAGTTTTCCTCCATGCTACCCCACCATGGGTTTTCCTTCAAAATCCACGTGACTGTCAAAAATGCTGGGACCACAACTACCCATGGTGCATTGAAGGATCATCAAGGCTCTATTACCTACAAGAATTCAAATTTGGTCTCCCTATGTACTTGGGTTCATTGAATGGCCCCCCTTTGTGTACTATGGAGCCAAATCATGGAGTTAATGGGTTCATGTTTGGATATGGTTATTCCTTGGCCACCTCTTAGCCTATAAAAGGAAGCCATGGGAATGCATCTACTACGGAGAAATTAGAGCAAGGTTATGTTGTTTGAATTGTATTGGAGCTTCTTCTACCTCTTCCCATACCTCCAATCCTTCTTCAGTCTCCCTTGTCACCTTACTCTAAGGGGCAATTGTTTCTCCCATTGCTCCCTCTCAAGTTATCTAGCATTTAGTGTGGACAAAAGGGCCTCAGGCTAAGGGAGATTGTTGGCTTCCCTTTGAATCCCACATATCCTAGGTGACACTTCTTGTAACAAGCTTGACCATTGGGCAATCAAAATTGGTCCATTCCTTTTCTCTTTGTTGTGGTTTGCATCCCATCACCCTTCTTATTTTATTTCAAGTCATTTCAAGTTTTTGCTTATATTTTTCTTTGAATTACTAATAAGCACTTGTAGGATCAGTTTGGGGTCAATCGCATTTGATTTTTGTACTACAATACTAGGCCTTATTGACAACCTCAAAGGCTTTCACCAAAGTGGGAAGTGCTACACTCCTCTTGTGCATATTTTCCCACAACACCCACTTTATCGTCCTTTGCGAAAAAAATTCTTCAAGAACTGGTCAATAAGCCTAGTCCCACTATGAGAGCCCAGGTCGACTTCAAAAAGGGACAAGAAATCCAAATCGAGGTTAAAAAGGGAAGGGTAAGAAAATCAATGACTAGAACAACATGACAGAGAAAAAAAAGGCAAAAACAATAGATGACATCTCCAGGGGATCAAAAAAAGGAAGCTTATCGAGAAAGGTTCTCAAAAAATTCTCCCAGGAATCTAAAATTACCCCTGAACCCTTATCATCACCAGAAGAAAACAAGTTAGAGACATCCATCGGGCCAATAAGTCCACTATACAGAGAGATAGGGGACATAATCACTGATGGAGTCACTAGAACGAACCCCCTCACCGAACAAAGGCTATGTAGAGATAATAACCCCCCATTCCAACTCAGAGAGACCGAATCTTCCAAGGGAATGGATTGAAACTAGATATTAGAAGACCCAAACAAATCCGAAAAAAGGGTAGATAGGCCGACAAATGGACATACCTTCAGAAGTAGAAGTTGCTTATTCTTCTTTATCGCCATCACATGGGTCCTTGACACCCTCATCGTTATTCTTGGATATGGTGGTGATGCCCAAGAACTTCTGGCATAGGAGAGGCCTAGCAGGCTCGACTGATTCAAATGGGAGATCGCTTCCAAAATCATAACTCATAGGATCAATACTCACCTCCTTAATTAGGACCTTTGTATCCCGTTGTCCCTATTCCAAGAGCCATCTCCTATGGAAAAAAAATGACCCCATCTTATCAAGCAAAGGAGTATAATCGTCAATCATTTTCCGCCATGAAAAACTCTTGAAAGGATTAGAAAAATATTTCACCAAATGATTAAGAGAATGGAAACAATTACATCTAAAGGGTATGTTGGAATAGTTGAGAGACTGAATGAAAGATAGATTCCCAACATAAATAGTCATAACCTCCATCAGACCCTCCCTTGAGTCTAAATCCACCAGGATACGAGCCACTGTCATTATCTCAGTAGATTAGAAACTGTAATCCACTATCAGGAAAATACCTAGTAGATTGCTAATCTTGGAAAAAATTTCTTCCATACATAGTTCAAGAAACAAACCAAGAAGCTTCACCCACACAACGTTTTTGAAGGCCCTTTATTTCTTAGCATCGAAAAATGGTGTCCATTTCCACAGCTTCAATGCTTCCGTCCCCTACAACCATACTATCCAAAAGAGTCTTAGCATCCATCTTCGTTAAGCGTCATCCCCACCCATCCGCAAGCTAGGGTATAACAGGGTGGAATATAACCTAGATGTTCTCCCCAATCATTTACCACCCATTGTTTGAATGTTTCCATCTTCATGGTTCAACGACCGAAGCGACCCACTAGGGAAAAACTGGACATGGTTACCACTTGGTTCATAGTGATATCAACACCTAAATATAGGGACCTAGGTCCCAATGTCTCCTTTCCTTTCATGGGAGAAATAACAGCTTCAAGATCCTTATTAGCGCCAATATCCTTGAAAACTAACTACTCATTTTCCAGGAAACTTGAGGGTTCGAAGCTCCTTTGAGCCGAGGAAAGAGAAAGAGTAGTGTATATCCCCCTCTCGAGAGGCATTTTACCTAACTTGGGGTTGTGACAAGCCTCGAGTCATAAGACATGAGCCCCGAGATGGCTCCACCATACGACCTGACCATCAAATCACCATAAAAACCCAAGTGTAAAGGCTTGTAAGATGAACAAAAAAAATACCTCATAAAAGCACCAACGTCATCTAAGGCCACACCAAGGGAGAGAGACAAGCTGACAAAGAAAATGATGAGGTAACAAAACCCAATAAAAAGAAGGGATCCCTCCCAGATGTGGGTGACAACTCCAGCCACATGACACATGAGTCCAGACACAGGACACCTGGACACAGGATCACGCCACGCAGCAGCAATGAGATCAGCCAAATTTTACAAGCGACGTCAAGTCGCTGGTCTCTTTAATTCTCCCGCCCTCGACGTCGCCTCAACCGACCTGGATCACATGGCTCTCTAGCGTTTGAAGTTCAGGATTCCAGATAATTGGCATCTTTGTCCACCTTACAAAGCTCTATCTTGGTCCTCTATGTTGCGCATTCGCACTCTCTTTGTTCTGCTCCAGGATTCTCCTGCTCTAGTGCCCCTTGTGCTCTCGCTTTCCAGTACCTGCAACACCCTTATGTTGGTTCCCATGGGCTGGCCGAAAGGAACCAAGAGCAAACAGAAAGATGACACGCAGGAGATAGGGAAAACCAAGAAGGGCTATGGTGCTGAGGTCTCCATTCCAGTACGTTTACTAGTAGACAACTGGGAGGAAAGGATAATTGCAGATAATCTCTCCAACAGGACTCATAAGAAACCCTGGGATCCCTACTGGCTTGTAAAAAACATGCTGGGTCAGCTTATGGATGACATGCTGACAAATTGGGACACTTCCCGTCATGCCACCCAAACTCTGCGAGCTACACTGCCAAACATGGCAGCCACCCTCAACATCCTGGAAAACACACTCTGTTGGGACTCCTATGCCCCCACTCGTCACTTCTGTCGCAACCTTCATCCTGGGAGCAATGCACATGGTGCCACCTCTTCTACTGTCAGAGTTGAAGCCACCCTCGGCGCTCTAGCCACTCCACTTGGCATGGATAGGATCAACCCAGGGGGAAATGACTCTGTTATAACACACAACAGGGGCCCTCTAAAGGGAAAGGAGCAACCACAATCCTCCTTCCCCATCCCCTCCATCTTGGGCCCGATCCTCGCCAAGCGTACACGCAATGAACTGACTGGATTCGTTCCTATTCCCAGGAAGACCGTGCCCATGCTAGTTAAGCTCCATGATCTTGCCATTCGGCCTCCGTTAAAGACTACTCTGCCACCTGTGAACGCTACTCCGCCACTTGGGAAAGCTGCTTCAACACCTGCAACCAACGGGAAGGACACTGATTGCTACAGTTGTCCCATTCTGGAGGAGACTCCTTCAAACAAAGAAACCCCCTCTGCAACTGGTTAAGGAGGTTTTTCAGAAGTCTCTTTCTTGGTTTTTGTCTGTTTTTTATTTGCATATGACTGTCGGTTTTCTTCATGCCTCCATGGCTATGACTACTCTTCATATTTACCCTGGTTTCCCTACAATGGGAAGGGTCCTTTTGTATATTTTGAATCTAAACCTCCACGACTCTACTGATTTCCATGGCTGGCACCTCAGGATAAGACCACTGCAGAATGTAACCACTAATGTATCTTTATTTTTACTTGCTTAATAGATTTTCGCAACTTTAAAAAAAAAAGGGGATCCTAAAACTACCCCGAAAAAACTGAATTAAGTTCTTATAACAACAAGTATATATTAAGATTTTTAATATTTAAATATAACTTTAATTTTTAAAAAATTGAGTATATACTCTTGAAACTAAAATGTAAGAAGGAAAAGTGTTTTTTATTAACTAATCACATAAATAAAATAAGATAAATAAATAAATAAGTTATGATGAACAAATAAAATTATTGACTTATACTCTTGAATGTAACTTTTTTTTTTAATATTTCAACCTACCTAATTGGTAAAAGGTTATACACGATTAGTAAATATTTCTAGTTAGCTAATTGGTAAAAGGTTATACATGATTACTTGGGATGTTTTTCAACACACTGAGTGAATTAGTGAATTGAGGAAAGTGAATATGTTTGGATATTTTAATATTAAAAATATTAGCTAATTGGTAAAAGTTATCATGAGTAGTTTGTAGGTTGTTTTTCAGCATACTAAGTGAATTAGTGAATTTAGGGAAGTGAATATGTTTGGATGTTTTAATATTAAAAATGCTTTGAGGTAGATTTGGTTTAATGTGTTTTTAATTTTAGTGTGTTTTTGTATTTTATAATTTGATATTTACATTTACAATTATGCTTTTTTATAAAGGAATATGATAAATTTGTATTTTTTAATTATAGAATATGATAAATTTGTATTTTTTAATTATAGAATATGATAAATTTGTATTTTTTAATTATAGGTTTATTATTTATTTTTTATAATTTTTAACTAGAATGGGAAAATATTTTTAACTATTAAATATAAATATTTAATATAATTATTTTTAAAATATTAATAAAATTTATTTACTAGCATAGATGTTTATCTTATCTAATGTATGGATGTGAATTTTTTTATTAATATATAAATTAAAAAATTAAATATAAAATATATTAAAAAATTATAAATATTATTATATTATTTATAAATTTTAAAAAGATTAAATAATAAAAATAATATATTAATTCTAATATAGATAAAAGTAATTTTTATTGATAAAATGTAATTTGAGTGGGTATATATGAAAATTTAAATTTTAATTTTAAAAACAATTATATTAAAATAATATATAATTAAAAACAAAATTATCCAATATTTAGAGGAAAGTTGTTACTTTTTCATTACAATTTAAATCTCATTATGTAATAGATTTACTAAAATAATCAAATAACAAAATAATATATTAAAATAACAAAATAATATAATATATTAAAATAACAAAATAATATATTAATTTTAATATAGATAAAAACATTGATATGATGTAATTGTAAAGAAAGTTTTTTACGACTTGTTTATAGGATGATCATGCTTTTCATATGTCAAGGACATTCTTATGTCTGTTCTTTTGGTCCTGATGTATAATTCCTGAAACATCTGTTATACTCTCTTTTGTGGAGATGATATTTTGAACGTTTGTATCACTGATCATGTACTATTTGATTCAAACATGGATATCAATAGTATTTTTTTTTCGCGAGAAAAAAAAAAGAAAGTTTTTCACTCCAATGAAATTCATGTCCCATTATATAATATATTCTCATTTTTATCTTTGAGGAGGTATAAAGACTGATTGGTTTTTTTCGTCACCTTACATTCCAACATGTTTTTTTGAGAGAGAGGAACACTGATCGTCTATCTAAAAAATTGGTCTTCATTTGGGTGATGAGATTTGGCAGAAATGGTCTTCATTTGGGTGACGAGATTTGGTAGAAATGGGAAAGCTCAAATGACTCCATCATTGAGGATGATACGGGACCTATCAGATTCTAAATATGAGCTATAGTTATTCTATGAATATGAATTATAGCTCATATATGATAGACATCTTTATAGTTACACGAACCTAAATTTTGAATGATATTAATGACCAGAATAAATTTTGAAAAATGATGATATATAAATGATTACTAATTGTGGACTATTTTGATCATGTAAAATGTGTTAACTTTAATATAAAGGAAATAAGTTTTTTTTTTCTTTGGAAAAAAAAACATATTCTCATACTAAATAAATGTTAACAAAAATACACCATCTTTTTATATATATATATATATATATATATATATATATATAATTAAATTTGCATATTATATTAGAATAATCTCCTTCTCATAAAGTTGAAATCCTTTTATAAAATAGGAATATGACATTTTCACATAGGTACTCAGAACTATTTGTATTCATGGTGAATTGTTATCAATTTTTGCTTACCATTATAAATATTTATTGCTATAAATAATACTTCAAAGCATTATTACAATGACCTCTATGCATTATACTAGACCCATTAAAAGTGAAATCAGTCTCATTCAAGTGAATTGTTATCATTTTCCCCTTATACCATTATAATTCTTTTATTGTTATAAATATACTTCGAAAGCAATTACAATTACCTCTGTGCATTATACTAGACCCTATTAAAAGTGAAATTAGTCTCACTCTAGGTTACTTTTCTCGAATACGAAGTTTTATCATTTTTAGCGTAGTTTCTTAAAAAAATCAAAATCAAATACAAGTTTTGTCATCTTTAGTGGAGTTTTAAAATAAGTCAAATCAAATACCATTTTTGTCTTCTTTTTTTTTTATCGGATGTTTCATCTAAAAAATAAAACCAAATACAACGTTCTTATTTATAGTGCTATTTTGTCGTTTGGGTCGCGATTAGTATTAACTCGGTGGAAGTCCAAGTTCGGTTGTCAACACGTCCATATGTCGGAAGAGAAGACAAAAATGAATGTTGTATTTTTTAGGTTCAAAAGTGCACCGAAAACTTCCAATCTTTTTAAATTCAAAAAACAGCTTGAGACTTGTCCTTTATTGTTCACATATAAATAGGTCATTTTGGAATTCTTAAAATGACCAACATTTTATAACGATTCTTAAGGTTACTTGTTTTACATAGTTGTTTGTGTACCATACCCAACCTTTGTTGATAATTATTTTTTCTAGTTGTTTACCTTTTCTTCTATTGTATGTAGGCATCCATGTCATCTGTATTGCAAGTCGATTTTATGATTTCTGTCACTAAACCACCACTTATAGTCTTTAAACCTACCAATGGGGGCTTGAGACAATGTAAGTTGAAAGCCCCCCTCATACTCAATACTGGTTAAAATCCCCAATAATCATTACCACTACTCTTGCGACAAGAGTCACTCCACCGTGACAGTGCCTAATGCGGGTAACAAGACTATGCGACCAACCTATGCCCCACCTTGTCGGAGCTGAGGAATCTTCTTAACACCTCGGTTAGTGTGATATATGCTCCCCCTATGGTAGTAGGGAGGACCTCATATTCTCCCAACTCGACTCCTAAGTACAAATCATTGCATACAAATCATGGGTGTTCAATTAGTTCCTAGTTTGGGCATTACACACATTATTGTCTCGACCTCCCTTAATTTCGGGATGCTTTGGCGACCATTTGCCTCACCTAACCTTTGGATGAGATTTCTTCACCCCAACCACTAGAAAAATATTCTATAAATACCATTACCACAACAACCCCTATTCCTATAGTAAGCGCCACCATGATAACTTAATCGAAAGAATCACTACCCAACCGACAATTTGTTGGAATCTATTTAATATTGAGAGGAGGGGTGAATCAATACTAGCGCAGTTATGAACAATTTTTAACTTATTAACTGATTAACCTTCAACTTTAATTATGCATCCATCATAAATCAAACATTCATCCACATATGCACAAAAACATAGACATACAGAATATTACATGAAAACCCAAATGGGAGAAAACCATAGAATGATCTCTTATAATAAAATATTACATTCGAGGAAGCACCAACTTCCTAAGTTCTCCAGCACCAACTAGAAGGAGGGGTTGACCCCCTGGTTTTACAGGAACTGACTTGAAGGAAGCACCAACTCCTTGATTTACCAGTACCAACTGGAAGGAGGCTACGACCCCCTGCTCCTTTCCCCGTCCCGCCGCCCAAATATATAAGAATAAAATAATGCTTTGTTGAACTTCTGATCCACGCACACTTCTGATAATCTTATATTCTTTATGTTGTGCACACCTCCTGCAACCTTGAGATATTGCAATTGTTGTTATGTATCATGAAATCCACTTGAAAAATTCACAACATTACAATTGACTTCGCACTCCACAAATTGTGTGTTGCTTCATCATCTTCTGCAGTATGCACTCAGGTTCTGTATATCGTTATGTTTTTGCACTACTACACTTCAACTGATACTGCACATCAGTATCAGATGAAACTGCACACCTTCTAAGATGCGTCCATTTTGTCTTGGTGCAACAGTATTTAGACAATCTGCAACCTTATGTGCATCATATGATTCATCCTTTCTATTTAATGCACTTGTATCAGATCATCCTTATCATAATGCGCATCTCTCACTATGTTACAACTTTTTCTTAGCGCATCAGATAAACTTCTTCACTTTGTGCATCACAAGGTATACTTCATATATGTCTCTGTGCTTTTATCTTAGATCAACTATGACTGTCTACGTGTTATCTACGATATTGTCATTCAATCCTCACGCACTTGCACCTCTTCTGCAATTCTATCTTTCTATCATCCCACAATTGTCATAGATTCACAGCATCATTCTATGCACCTTCGGCTATCCATTCCTCTACATGTGCACACTCATCTCTCTACTAGATCATGTTGTTATGGTTCCACGAGCCTTTGATTCCCTGAGTATTAGAAGCTTTATAAATATGAATCTTCCAGCTTTCCACTTCAAAGCATACTTCAAGCTCACTTCAAATCTCCAACTTGCTAGTTATTTATACTTGTCCTGCACAGACTGTATGTCTACAAGTTGGTAGTGGCTTTCCTTCTTCTTTGCTTCATGGTTCATGCTTCCGCCACTTGTCATGTTCTAGGCCACTGAGGTGTTATCTCTTGTGGATCTTGTGCATACATGGTCTTTTGTCTAGTGGGACTTGCACTCTTTTGGTGTGGTCTTGTGCCCTTGATGTATCATTGCTTGTGGGACTTATGCACTTGACATTCTCAACCGCTACACCCCTTTTGATACTTGTGTGTGCTTCAACAACTAAAAGCTTCTTCCAATTGGTGAATCTTGCATGCTTCTGGGATTTGCATAACTCTTATACCACTTCTTGTTCCAAGCTGCTTGTGCACTCCTGAACCTTGTCCAATCAACTCTTTGGCTTGCTTGCACACTCCTGAACTTTTGTCCAACCAACTCTTTGGCTTTTACCTTGAAGGAGTATGACTAGGTAGACTTGAGACCACACCTGTACCACATTTCTTCATACTGGATGCACTTCTGGATATACTTCTTCATACCGACATCCATATATTTATTCAAAGTATCTTTTATATACTTCTTTAATATGGCACAGAAATATACTTCTTCAAAGTGGCTTTTATATATTTCTTCAAACTGACATAGGAATATTGAATCCTCTTTGACATCAGTTGGAATCAATGACAACCAAAGTTCAACAATCTCCCCCTTTGGCATTGATGTCAACTCCTTATGAAGTTGTGCATAATCATCTCATGCAGTTTGTATGCTTCATATGTGCTTATCGCAGTACTCCACCTATGTTATTTACCAGTTTGATCCTTTGACATCTACGCATTCTGTTGTCAATGTTGTTTCTTCTTTCTTTTGCTTTTGCATGAATCACATGCTTCATGATCATTCTCATTGCGTTGTTGCATGCTTCATGATCAACTTCATGTTATTTCTCCCCCTTTGACATCGATGGAAAAGAGGTTCCATCACTGCGCAATTATTGGTTCTCATTTCTTCTATTTTGTGTTGGCCTTCATTCATCTGCTTATTGGGATAACTCCCCCTGCCTTCATGCTTCATTTTTTTTACTGAAGTTTCAGCGCTGATATCTTGCAATTTGTACATTGTTATCATAGCCATCTCAGATATGTTCCCCCTGTATAGTTTCTATCTTCCTTCTTATCTTGATATTTTGTTCTTGTTATCAATACTTCATCAATCCTTGTACAATTCATCATGCTATCTTCTTGTTGTGTCAACTGCATAGAACTAAATCCCATCTGCTTCTAGTTTTGCACTGCCTTTTTGCAGCTTGATTTTCCTTATGTCATATTTGCTATGTTGTGACCAGTGTTTGTTACTTTTTATGACGTCGCATTCTTTGCCACGACAACCAAATATTTTGCAAGCATTTCCACCTGTCAGCTAGCTAGGCAGTAAAGCGATATGAAAATCAGTTCGTGTGGAAACTTTGACATGTTGCATTCGTACTTGAACCTTTTTGCAAACATCATTCCAGTTGCATGAAACAATGAATTAGATTTCCTCTTTTTGTACTTTTCCCCAAATTCATTAACTCATGCATTTACTTTTGGTGACTCCATAACCACCTTCGGATTGTGTGGACTTGAATGCGATTTACTACACATCTCTTCAACTTAATTTCACGTGCATGTAAAACTACCATCCGATTCTATAAGAGAGTTGTGAAATGCCTATTTTATCACATTTATTCTTACTCCTACCCTGCGTCTATTGCCATGTTTCTCTCATATCCTTCATTCTTCCATAAGTTTAATGATTCCCTTGACAATGTACACTTTGTTGTTTAGTCGCAGCAATCAGAGTTTACTCGATTGAGAGTCAACATGGGAATTTGGCAGGGAAAAATGGAGTCTGAATTCAATCATATGTATTCTTGGTCGCAAGTGACCATAGCCACGTGGAAGGATTAACTAATCTGAGCAAACAGGTCGACTTCCTGGAGAAGCAACAACAGCGAATTCTCGACCTACTGAGCACAATCCGGACCGACCATTCTTCTAATGGTATCATCTGCATTCAACCTCTGAACTCATCGAACCAACTTCAATGGATTTGGATCAACCAACTGACCAAGACGTGGATATAGATATTTAATTGCGGCTTTGAATTTTGCTTGACATGGCCTTATGATGTCTCTTTTGTTCTTCAATTCTGTTCTCAGTCAATAGAAGACTCATGCATTTTGTAAAAGCACAAATTTTGAATACTATATGTTTATGTACATGTGAAAACTCATGTGTGTTCTTTTAGCAATGCTCATTTGAACTTTTCTTCATCTTGTAAGATGTATGTGTGAACTAACTTTAACATACCACAACAACTAATTGAATACACGTATCTTTGATCATCAACAATACTTAAGATATTTTATGCGAAAATCCACATATAAATTTTACAACATTAACATTTATGCAACAGACATCTTCAAACTATAACCTTCACTAACATATTCCTTGAATTCTTAATATGCATCGTGTTGAATTCAAGAGTCTCACTCAATCTCTTGGAGATCAACCAGAGGGGCAGTAATTACTTGTTGCTTTGGATGTGCTTGGATTTTCATCTTCTTCATGTGCGCACTTTCATCTGATTTTGTCCATGATTGTCTCCTCTTTTGGTCCTTGTATTGCGATAGTTGTTAGGTAGAATATATTCATCTGGGCAATTCACTGTTTTTCAACAATACATAGCCTTATGTCCAAAACCATTGCAAGCATAACATCTCATAGGTTGACAGTACTTAGAAATATGATCAATATAATTGCCCCTTGTGCACTTCATTTTGTTAGTCCTTCTTCAGGTAGTGTAATAAAAGGATTTGTAGTCATTAATGAAATTATCATACCTGAAAGACTTAACTTGATTTGGACAATGTTCACTGTCGCAGACCTTCCTAGATTTGTTTTCATAACAAAGTCCTAACTTGTCTTATGGTGATCTCTGATCATTCAGAATTGATCAGATGCCTTTGAACTTATTCTTCACTTCATCTTCAGTACTAGTCTTGTCACTTCCTGGATGTGCGCAATTTGGAGTATCAATTATGATGGGATCTTCAACTTGTTTCTTTCCCTTTATCTCGATCAACTTGTCTTCTAAGTGAGATATATCTCTATAATTTAGTTCAATATGACTTGCTAGCATCTTATTTTTTCTACGCTAACTCTTCCAAAGAAGCCTTGAATGTAGATTTATCTTCTTCAAGAACTTTTATCTTGTATACTGCGCAATTCAGTTGTTTCTCATAGTTCATCACTTTTTCACAGACATGTTTATCAAGAGACTCTTGAACCTCTTTAGCTTGCTTGACATGTTCTTCATACTCTGATAGTTGATCCTGCAAGAGTTTATTCTTCTTTCTTGACTTCTTCAATTCATCTAAGGCACTGACTAGTTCACCTTCCCAATCAACCTCTGCATCTTCTTCTTCTTCAAATTGAATGTCATGTTTAACTTCTGCGACAGGATTTGAAGGTGTATTGAAAGACCCACTAAAAAATTATTATCCAATTATCCTGGTTTGATTTGCACAACTTGTGTGCTCGTCTTGATTGACGGACAACTCTTCTTATTTTCATCACTACTTTCTTCTTCCACACAATCCATGAATAGTACCTCTTTTGGCTTCTCGTCGCAGTCACTTCCTTCGAACACATTGTTGTCTTCCTAAGTATACAGACTCTTCCTCTACTTTGGAACTTTCTTTCTAGTATCTAGTCTGTCATGAGTGCGCGACATAGTTCATTCATGGGAAATGGCTTCTTCCTTGCTAATTGTATCTCCATATTCCCTGTATGGACACTTAGAAGCAAAGTGTCCTATTCCTCCACATCTAAAACATTTGAAAGGAAAAAAAAATTGTACTTACCACAAACTCTCTTCAGCTTCCTTTCAAAGTTAGACTCTTCTTCATATGATTCATTACAAGAGTCCTTATAATTCCCATGCTTATCCTTTTCAGTTGCTCTAAAAGCATCTTCCTTTCTGATGAGATTTTCTTTTTTTTATTCTCAACTCATATGCAATCAAGATCCCTTGAATTTCATCCTTTGTCAGTTCTGCAAAATTGGCTCTACCTTCTAATTCAGATACTTTTGCATCAAATATTGAAGGCACATTTCTCACTATCTTCTGCACTACTAATTCTTATTCTAGAGTAACTCCAAGACTCTTGATAGCATTAACTATCTCATAAACTCGTAATAAGTAAGAGGTAGTATTATCTTCATATTTCATCTTCAAGGATTCATATAATCCCGAGTAATTCTGCAATTTTTCCTTATTTACCTTCTCATCACCTTCGTAGACATTTTTGAGCTTGTCCCATACATCCTTGGCTAAGGAACAGTGCATGACCTTAGTAAATTCAGTGTATGTCAACCCACACAACATTGTGTTTTTGGCTCTTGCATTGCATTCATATAGGCCCTTCTCAGCTGGGTCAACTGGTGCCACTGCTAGGACATTGTAACCATCCATAATGGACTGCCAGACATCAGCTCTGAGTGATTGCAAATACACTTTCATCCCGATCCTCTAGAATGTGTAGTTGGTGCCATCGAATCTTGGTGCCCTGTTGTTGGAGAGACCTTCCTGCTTGTCCATATTTGTGCATGGATCTATCTTCTAAATGTTAATTTGTTACTGAAAACACCCGCTCAAATACCAATTTTTAGAATCTATTTAATACTAAGAGGGGGTTGAATCAGTATTAGCGCAGTTATGAACAAGTTTTAACTTCTTAACTGATTAATATTCAACTTTAATTATGCACCCATCATAAATAAAACATTCATCCACGTATGCAAAAAAACACAGACACACAGAATTTTATGTGGAAACCCAAACGGGAGAAAACCACATAACTCTCTCTTATAATAAAATATTACATTCGAGGAAGCACCAACTTCCTAAGTTCTCCAGCACCAACTATAAGGAGGCATTGACCCCCTGGTTTTACAAGCACTGACCTGAAGGAAGCACCAACTCCCTGATTTACCAGTACTAATTGGAAGGAGGCTACGACCCCCTGCTCCTTTCCCCATCCTATCACCCAGATATATAAGAATAAAATAATGCTTTGTTGAACTTCTAATCCACGCACACTTCTGATAATATTCTATTCTTTATGTTGTGCGCACCTTCTGCAACCTTGAGATATTGCAATTGTTGTTATGTATCATGAACTCCACTTGAAAAATTCACAACATTACAATTGACTTCGCACTCCACAAATTGTGTGTTGCTTCATCATCTTCTGCAGTATGCTCTCAAGTTTTGTATATCATTATGTTTTTGTGCTACTACACTTCAACTGATACTACACATCAACTAATAAAATGTTGTTCTGAATTTGCGCATCAGTATCAGACGAAACTGCACACCTTCTAAGATGTGTCCATTTTTTCTTGGCGCAACAATATTTAGACAATCTGCAACCTTATGTGAATCATATGATTCATCCTTTCTGTTTAATGCACTCGTCTCAGATCATCCTTATCATAATGCGCATCTCTCACTATGTTGCAACGTTTTCTTAGCGCATCAGATAAAATTCTTCACTGAGCGCATCACAAGATATACTTCAGATCTGTCTCTACACTTCTGTCCTATATCATCTATGAATTTCTGCGTGTCATCTACAATACTGTCATTCAATCCTCATGCACTTGTACATCTTATGTAATTCTCCCTTTCTGTGATCGCGCAATTGTCACATATTCACAGCATCATTTTGCTCACCTTCAACTATCCATTCCTCTACATGTGCGCACTCAGCTCTCTGCTAGATCATGTTGTTTTGGTTCCATGGGCCCTTCATGCCCCGAGTATTAAAAGCTTGATAAATTTGTATCTTCCAGCTTTCCACTTCAAAGCATACTTCAAGCTTACTTCAAATCTCCAACTTGTTTCTTATTTATACTTGTCCTGTGCGGACTGTATGTTCACAAGTTGGTAGTGACTTTCCTTCTTCTTTGCTTCATGGTTCATGCTTCCTCCACTTGTCATGTAACATGTTCTGCACCGCTAGGTGTCATCTCTTATGGGTCTTGCGCATACATGGTCTTTTTCCTAGTGGGACTTGCACCCTTGTAGTGTGGTATTACGCCCTTGATGTATCATTGCTTATGGGATTTGCACACTTGACATATTCAACCGCTACACCCCTTTTGGTACTTGTGCTTGCTTCAACAACTGAAAGCTTCTTCCTATTGGTGAGTCTTTCATTCTTCTAGGATTTGCATAATTGTTCAACCACTTCTTGTTCCAATCTACTTGCACACTCTCGAACCTTGTCCAATCAACTCTTTGGATTTCTTGCACACTCCCAAACTTTTTTCCAACCAACTCTTTGGAGTTTACCTTGAAGGAGTATGACTAGGTGGACTTGAGACCTACACCTGTACCACATTTCTTCAAACTAGATGCACTTTTGGATATGCTTCTTCATACTGGAATCCATATACTTCTTCAAAGTATCTTTCATATACTTCTTTAAGCTATAAGAGAAATATACTTCTTCAAAGTGGCTTTTATATATTTATTCAAACTGGCACAAAAATATTGAATCCTCTTTGACATCAGTTGACATCAGTGACAACCAAATTTCAATATAGTTTCCTCTCTGACGACCTCAAATCCCAACCATTGTCCTCAACCATGCCTATGCTACTCATCCATGTTGGTCATGTAGGTTGATGAATCATCACTCCTTCCAATGTCCTCCTATATTAGTCACCTTATGGACCCTTCTTGCTACACATAAGTAACTATCAAATAACCTTACCCCTTTTGGAACCACCCTCCCTACAATAATGGAAGAAGAACACAATTCTACGGAATAAAATGAGGATCCAAACACACCAGTGGTTTCTCCTCACCTTTGTTGTGATGACCCCCCATCCCCAGTTACCCCGCAAGACTTCGACCTCGTGGTCTTCCCACAAGAGGAGATCCCCCCTCCTCCCCCAAGCCCCCAGTGGAAATCCTTCATCTTGATTCAATACCCCTTCCTCCAAATAATAAGACTACCCATCTCACTTCTATCAGACCAAACGGTCATATCACTCATCGGCCTACTCATACCAACTCTAACAATTCCTTTTCATATGATGAAGACATGTTAAAGGGATATTTTTTCTCCACAGACGAAGAAATAATGGGATCCATGCATTTAGATGAACCCCCATGGGACGGCCTCCATCATAAGTCATCATTTGTCCCCACTATGGACCTACCAATCACTTCAATGGCCCAGCAATACACAATTGAATCAAACTATTTTACACCCACTAGTCACATTGATTGGTTCAAAAACCCCATCCTGGATCCAAATGCCTTCGAAGATGCCAATCTATCCAATATTTATCCCAAAATTCAAGTTGATATTTATGTTACAGCAAGAGTAATCAAGAACATCTCCATTAGTGTGTCATGTTCACTGTAACAAATCATTGACTTCACCACCCTCTTCAAAGAATTTTGAGATGTCTTCGCATGGTCATCAGTGAAGAAATTTTGAGCTTAGACCCCTCGATTGTTGAACACCATATCGACATTTGGTCCAATGCCACCTCGGTTAAACATAAACAACAACCTTTCCACCCCTTCAAATCCCCCACTGCCAAAGCTGAGATCGAAAAAATACTGCATGCTCGGCTCATTTTCCACATTGCTTATATATTCTGGGTCTCCAAGCCCGTCCCTATAAACAAGAAGCAAGGTACCATTCGAGTCTGTACTGATTTCCACGATCTCAACTTATCCTGCTGGAAAGACAATTATCCCACCCCTTACATTGACCAAATCATTGATTCCTACATGGATAATGAAATGTTTTCTGGTTATAAACAAATATGAATCCGCCCTAAGGATCGGTACAAAATGACTTTCACAACTTGGGTCACCTTTTCTTACAAGATCATGCCATTTTGAGATAAATAATTCCAAAGCCACCTTTCAAAGGGCTATGGCATACATTTTCAATGACATGTCCCATATCATCCTAGCCCTCCTAGATGACCTAACAACCAAGAAAAAAAACGATGTGATCACCTTTGCGACCTATGCACCATCTTCATGCGTTGTCACAAGTATAACATATGCTTGAATCCCCTCAAATGCATGGTATGCGTCATCGCAAGACGGTTATTAGGATTCATTCATATCTAAGGAAGGGATCATTGTTGACCCATCAAAAGTCCAACCCATCCTTTCCTTACTCCCTCCCCACCCCACCCGAACACGGCACCAATTGCAAAGCGTTCAAGGGAAGGCCAACTAGCATTGTGTTCCATAGCATGCCACTCAGGCACACAATTTCCTATGCCTACTTTGAAAATACATCCCTTTCAATTGGAATGAGCAAGCCCAAATATCTTTTGATGCACTAAAGAAAGCATTGGGTTCTGCGCCCCTCATATCCCCACTAGACTTTGAAAAATTCTTTATCCTCTATATCTCGGCATCACTTCCAATGTTTCCAATGTTCTGGTCCAATCGGTTGAAGGTCACAATGAACATGTCATTTACTACATCAGGAAAACCTTGGCTAGTCCAACACTTAACTATACTCATGATGAAAAGCTTGCATTAGTTGTCAATCCATCAGTACAAAAAATCCACCACTACATATGTGGTCGCTAAATCCAACCCCATGCAGTACATACTTAGTTGATGGCTTATCAACAATAAGTTTGCACATTGGATGGTTATTCTCCAAGAATTAGACCTTGAGTTCGTGATCCCTAAAATCAAGAAATCTTTGGCCCTGCCTGAGCTCATCACTGACCTCCGAACCACTACCTTGAGAGAACCTGTGCACAACCATTTACCGGATGAACATTTGTTCCTCATCGCCAGCAATGATCCATGGTATGGCTATATTTTAACATATCTACACACTCAGAAGTTTTCCCCGCACCTATCTCATGATGACCACCAATGCATACGTCATCAAGCCCCATGATATCTGCTCCTCGGAGATGTCTTATATCGTCACGAGGTTCATATTATTCTACAACATTGCTTGACTCATGAGGAATCTAAGAAATTCCTTAATGACTGTCATAGAAGAGCATACATGGGCCACCTCTCAATCTTGGCCATTGCCTAAAAAATCCTACGTGTCGGTTATTTTTGGTCATTTGTACTCAAGGATTGTGTCTACATAGTTAAAAGGTGCACCAATTTCCAAGTCTTTTCCTACAAGACATAGACTCCCCCTACCCCCCTCCATCCAGTAATCACTGCTGGCCCATTTTGAAAATGGGAAATTGATTTCATGGAGTATCTCCCTACCTCAGTGCAAGGCCACAAGTATATCGTAGTAGCAATTAACGATTTCACTAAGTGGGTTGAAGCAATGCCCACATTCAATTGCACAAGCACCACCGTTGCAAGATTCTTCTTTAACCACATTAATTCATGCTTTGGAGTTCCTATACAATTAGTTTCTGACAATGGAATCCATTTCTGCAATCATACTTTTGAGGAACTATCATGGTTTTTAGGATCCAAACATGAATTCTCGACATCCTACTATCCTCAATTAAATTTCCAAGTCAAAGCCATGAACAAAGTTCTTAATTTTATGCTCCAAGAACAATAAATAAGAATAAATCCAATTGGCACCACACGTTATCTCTTGCACTGTGGGATTACTGCGCCTCAGTTAAGACGACCACTGGATTTACTCCATTTCACCTCGGTCATGGAGTAGAATTTTTTCTACCCATTGAGTGCCAGATACCCACACTCAAATCAACAGTGGAGTTGTTACCTAATATGCCTGCCCTCGAACAATGTGTGCTTACATTCGAACACCTCGATAAAGAGTGAAGGGAATTTCTCCAACTAAACGAGGCGATGAAAGTGCGCTCCAAATCACACTATGACCACCAAGTTTGACCTCGCACCTTTAACGAGTGTGACTTTATCCTAGTCTTCAACGCTATGCTCCAAGCACAGTAAATAAGAATAAATCCAATTCGCACCACATGTTATTCCCTGCTTTGTGGTCTTACTATGCCTCAGTTAAGACGACCACAATATTTACTCCATTTCACCTCGTTCATGGAGTAGAACTCATGCTACCCATTCAGTGCCAAATCCCCACACTCCAATCAACTATCGAGTTGTTACCTGATACACCTACCCTTGAACAATGCATGTTTACATTGGAACACATTGATGAAGAGCGGAGGGAATTTCTCCAACAAAACGACGTCATTAAGGTGCACTCCAAAACGCACTATGACTGCAAGTTCGACCTCAAACCTTTAACAAGGGTGACTTTGTCCTGGTCTTCAACACCAAAAAATACAACAGACCGAGTCTGGGTAAATTTGTATATAAATGGACAAGACCCTTTGTCTTCAAGCAATGCCTACTCAAAGGGGCATAGAATCGTTTTAGGTACATTCCTGTCAATGGGTTGTACCTCAAACAATTATATCCCTTAATCATGTGCACTCCATAGGTGCGCCATGTTTTGATCATTATTTTTGCATTGTCAATACCTTTTGTCACGTCAGTTATTACACTTGGGTATTTGCATCGTGTGTGCAGGATAATGATCGAGAAAAACCTACCTCTTTTTTTTCCATTATACGAACAAGACTCCACCCCTTATCAATGGCATCGGACTTCTATCGTAGGTATCATCCCAAAACTAACATATAAGCAATACCTTCCCACTCTATTTGCATTGCATTTACCAAATATTCCCGATGATGTCCATAGGGTCCTCATCCCCTGTAATGATATGCCATCAATATCACTACTAAGGGTAGCATATTTCCTCCATGGGTGTGCGCACCATTGCATCCTAGTCATAATTTGACACCCATGATGTCGACCCCCCCCAAGTTCGAGGAATTTGATACACCTTGAAATGATCAACCCATAGTTCATCATTTTATAGTTGCACATTTACTCCCCCACCTTCAACGGTCAATTCCATCACATTCCTCAGCACATGTTACGATCAAGAAACCTAGTTGACCACCCATACCTACATGATCACTCTACCATCGACAATCTTCTTTGGACCACCACCCCCACCTAGACACCAATGGGGCCCCCATCCTCCAAAGCAACCAAGTCTATTAAATTATTCCCGTAGGAACAATCTGCATGGCATTGATTCATGGGGCACCCGTCTTCGTGTTTGCAAAAAAACCCTCACATCATTATGGAAATAGTTCCCTAACTCACTCAAAACCGCGGGAACCTTTCCCATCATCAAATCGATTCCCTGATTCACTCAAAACCGCAAGAATCCCACCGATCATCAAATTGGTCCCTTGACACCCCCAAAACTGTGGGGACCCCACCAACTATTCTTTATGTACAAATTGTTCCCCAATCCAATAAAAACCATGGTAACATCATTATTATTTTGGCAGCAACCCCTGGTCTCCTTTGATCGATGTCGTCGAGTCTCACTATCCCCAGCATTATGATTTTTGTCAGTCACTCTCACCCTCAGTGTCATGTCCCCGACAAAATCCTTCATCTGCAGTTTGCCTCCCTCCGTTGTGCCCTGTACATTTCTTTGAAGAATGTTGTCGCTAATTACTCCCCCATTTCACATCGATCAAAGGAATTTATGAGCCTCATGCTTACCATCGAGTCTTGTGTTAGGTTCGTCAGTCTTACAGTTGGTTACAATAAATGATCTTGGTTCTCAGGATATGACCCTCGTCTTATCATGTACTTCATCTCTAATTGAAACCAAATCCTCATATTCTGATAGTTTCAGTAGTTTCATTTTACCTTGGGGTCCCTTTCAATCAACAGAAGGGATCACCATATACTAGGTAGGGAGAGTCATCAATTCTCCCTAAATTAATACTCTCTCCTATGCCCGGTGTCAACACATCTATCGCATAAGGGATAGTTGTACATTTCGAAGGTTGCATTGTTCACATCAACAAATCATGGTAGCAATAGTTCAGTGAGGTCCTACTTTCAACAATCTCACAGGTATTTCGGTCCCCCACCCCTGTGGCATTATCATGGTCATCAACAGTTCCGCTTCTTCAGCACTTGTAACAGCATCTCCAAGTTTGGTTACTCTTGCATGGATTGAAGTTGCCTTCATCCATGTGCCAACTATATATTTATTTGACCCCTTGGTCTCCTCTTATTGTAGTCATCTTGACATATTTTTCACGAGCATGGGTATGCCCACCTCGCTTGTATAAAACACTATTCTTTGCTACAGATTCACTGGTTATCACCATCAATCTTCCCCTAAGGGAACCTTCTCTTCACACTTACTAAAAAACTTCTAAGAGCATGGGAAAACACATACAAGAAATGATGATGCAATATCATCTCTATAGTACCTTTTGAACATCATACATCAAGGGGTATCTGTTAACACCTAAATTTCACACACGTGGGACATTTTGGCTAATCTTGTAGTAAGGCATCATCAACATATAACATGCATCCCATGGATGTAGCAAATCCAGAAAGTAGCATGAGTCAAAAAATTCCCAAAGATAGTTAAAAGCCGGAAAAACGCACTTACACCTGTGATAGACCGCGCTACAACGCGTATTATCAATTTTTCCTCCACTCTACCCCAGCATGGGTTTTCCTTCAAAATCCATGGAACTGTCAAAAATGGAGGGACCACAACAACCCACGGTGCATTGAACACTCATTAAGTATCCATCACCTCCAAGAATTCGAATTTGGTCTCCCTGTGTACTTGCGCTCATTAAATGCCCCCCCTTTGTGTACTTTGGAGCCATATCATGGATTTAATAGGTTCACAATTGTTTTTTACTGTCCACCTCTTGGCCTATAAAAGTAAGCCATGCTCATGCATCTAGTAAGGAGAAATTAAAGCAAGGTTATATTGTTGGAATTGTGTTGGAACTTCTTCCACCTCTTCCCATACCCCCAAGCATTCTTCAAGCTCCCTCGCCACCTTCCTCCAAGGGACAAGTGTTTCTCCCATTACTCCCTCTCAATTAATATAGCATTTAGTGTGGACAAAAGGACCTCCCTAAGGGATATTTTTGGATTCCCTTCGAATCCCACACCTCCTAGGTGTCATGTCCCAAAATTTTGCATTGGGTCACAATGGCCTAAGCCCCTTGGCCATACTCATGATAGTTTGTCAAATGGATGCTAAGGGTCAAATAAATGCCAAGAATGAAGTCCAAGTTAGTAATAATGTGAAATTATATCCAAATGGACAAGGTGGGTCACATTAAGAGAAATTCCCAATTCAAAGTTGTAATATACCCATCCAAATGAACTGCCATGGAGTAAAATTACTAGTTTCCTAGGTTGGGGGTGGAAGCTTTGGGATTTGAAATAAAGGGGATAATAAATGATGTTTGAACATTAGAATTGAATAAATATTTAATAAACGAGCTAAATAAATAAATACAAGGGAAAATCAAAGTGGCAATTGACCATGAAGACACATGGAGGATGTGGGACCCACACAAGCTAGATTTTATATGCCACATGGCATCCTCCTCTTGTCATTTTGAATCCATAAGAAGCCCAAAGTTCTTGGGATGAGTTGTAAGGTCAATATACTTGGCATGACTCAATTAAGTTCGAATTGGAGTGGAATATTAACTCCCATGGAAGAGGAAGAGGCATTTTGGAGCTAGTGAGACACTTGGACTAGATTCCCTAGCTCTATGACAACAATGATGAAGATGATATGACACCTATGACACAAATCAGACCTGAAGGATGACATCTGACATATATGACATGTCAGGTCTAAAAATAGCCTCCAATAGGGCGCTCAAGTGAGTTAGGGTATCCAAAGAGACACCAATTCGAATTTGGAGAAGGAGAGGGATAGAATTGGAAGGACAAGTGGCATACTTGGGAATATCTTCCCGACTTGAGTTGGCATGAAGCTCTTGGGAGGAATTAGAACCATGGAAGACCTTATAAGTTTATAAAATAAAATAACAAAGAAGGATGGTAGCTTTTGATCATTTTAGAATTTGCATTTTGCATTTGGAGAGGAGAGTTAGTGGAGTGCTACTCTACTTGCCTTAGCACCAATTTCGAAGGTGAAAGATTCCCATCCTACTTGGTAATTGGAAAGTTCATCCATACCTTAATTTGGAGATTTAATGGAGTCTTTTGTTACAGGCTGAAGCTACAGTGCATCTCATGGTCACATCTCTTTCAGCTTGCTTCTATAATTATTCTTCTATTTCTTGGCATATTCTTGCTCCTTGAGGAGAGGCGCAATTGTTGAGGTCATGAACTCTTTTGGATAGATATTGAGGCCCCATATATTTTTAATATGATATATATACTCTTTTCTTACTTCTCATGATACTCTTGGGTCTAAATACCAAGTGAAGTTAGGTAAAATTACCAAACAATGCATAAATGATGTCATTTCCCCTAGATCTTGTTGTTGGAGTTTGAAGAGACATTATTTCGAGTTGTATGAGTTTATATCTATGATTTTTTTTTATGTATGGAGTGTTATTAAAGTTCTGAATAAGTTTCATTAACAGAGCATAAGCCCTTGGCACCTAAAATTCAAATTTCATAACACATGGCGAAAATTACTAGCTTTTCCCCCTATGTGAAATCTAGTCTTGTTGTATCTGATTTAAGAGGGTTTTATCAGACTTAATAAACTGAATGGTGATGCATATGAGACTATATTTATGTAACCTATATATCCCCTTCCTCTGTTCATAATTTAGAGAGGTTCCAATATCATTTGGAGAGCCATTTCCAGCATCTACCCCATGGGGATTTGAACCCCAAATTGCTAGTCAAACTCCCTACTTTGGCCAGAATTTAAAGGAGATTTGAAGAATAATTTTGAAGAATATAAAGCATCCATTAACATCATAATGATGTCCTAATATCATCCATACACCTTCTTTAACAATTTTGGAGCATTTGGAGTCATTTGGATACCAAGAGACCAATACTAGTCAAAGAGAAATTGCTAGTCAAACTCCCTACTTTGGACAGAACTTAAAGGAGATTTTCATAAGCCTCTTGAAGGATCTAAAGAATCCCTGAACCTAATAATTATTTTCCAATATCATCCATGCACCTTCTATAACAATTTGGGATCATTTGGAGTCATTTGGAGACCAAGAGACCAATACTAGTCAAAGGTCGAACAAGTGGAAAAAGTTGAAAATTTCACCATTTTAATAAATTTCTAAAATGGGAAATTATAGTGGTATCAGAGCATGATCTTGGAACCTAATGTGGTATTATATTAATAAGGACAAGAATTCAGGGACCACCATTAGATATTGAAACCAAAAGTGCTTTTGTTGAAGAGAAAAAAGTAGGAAAAGAAGAGCAATTTTTTTAGGAAACTATGACTAGGGATGAACAGGGAACCTCAGATGATGGTGAGGAGCTTAGGAAACTCATGAAACCAATATTTGAAGACATGACCAATCATAATATGAAATAATTATAATCGTTGGCTAGCCAACTTTGGAGCAAAGGAGTAATAGGAGGCAACAACAGTTCTCATTATGAGGAAAAGAAGCCAATGGGTGAGCATATTTTCTCAAGCATAGGACCCCATAATAGAGCAAATTAATTTCAGAGAACACCAAGGCCTACTACACCGAAATTTCTTGATTCCAAAAAAAATATTAATAATCCAATTGATGTACAAGAAATTATAATCGAATGGCAAAATTTGAGTGAAGACTGCAGAAACACCCTACCATTTGATCAATACTTCATTGTCTCAAACAAGCTCAAGTTGAAGAAAGGTTTATGCCATTCTTGTGAAATACCTTGGAGATAAAATCATATGTGTGTGAGTGAAAAGATCAATGAAATATTTGAAGCTTCAGGGAATGCACTTTCCTACTTGAAGAGAGTTCTTGGGTTTTCTTCAAAAAGAGATTCCAAATGTATTAGGAAACAAAGGGGCAAAGTGCATCAGATTGCTTGAAGGAGAAATATGAAGATACATACCATGAACTTAAAGAAGATTCTATTGAAAATATTGAACATCATTTCGAGACACATTTTACCTTGGACATGAATCAAGGAGCATCTACTGATGGATACTTGAACTATGAAGGAGTACCTACTAATGGGTGCTCACACCTCTATGTTGGTGACATAGAGATGACTTTTGAAAGTGTTGCTGCAATCCAAACTTCCATTAAACATTAAAATGAAGACCTTGTAGCAGTTGAAGAAGAAACAAGATCAAATTCCCCATCACCACTTGATCTTCATGAAGTTGGTCCAAGTAAGCAGGAAAAAGAAGAGGAGGTCCGTCTACAAGAGCCTCTTTTTCTTGAAGGATCATTAAATATGAATGAAAATAAGATCCAAGAGACCATTAGCATGCTCCATGACACTCAATCATTGGTGTCAAATTCTTGTTGGAGAGTTTCTTCATTGAAGGATCCATCCTTCCTTGGAGGCATGGAGAAGATTCAAAGAGCAATGTGCAACATCAAAGGTAATTCCATGTATTTTCTTTTTGATATAAATAATTTGGTTGAGTTTAATGAATTGTTACATGATGCATACTTGAAGAATAATGAGGATATTCATAAACTCAAAATTCAAAATGAGCAACTTCTTGAAAGGTTGCAATATACTTGTTCTTCCTCCTATGTTTCAAATTTTCAGATGGTAGATTGCATGGAGGATTCTCATGACATGGTAGATCATGAGAAACATAGAAAATTTCATGTGCTTGTTGTGTTTGAAGATGAGCTTGATGAGATCCAAGCACTTGATGTGGTGGAAGAGGAACTTGAGTTTCCTCTTGGAAATGGTGACAAAATTTTTGAAGAAGTTGATTCCACTAACTTGGAACCAACCTATGAGGAAATTTTTGCACTTTTGAGGGAGGTGCATGATCCTACCATTATGGAGGTTTCACATGATGACACTTCTGCACTTTCTGATCATTTGGGTGAGTTGGTTCCTTCTCCTACATCCTACACTTCCATATTTTGTAGCATTCATCCTAATGAAGTATGGGTGAAAGGTTTATTTTTTATGGTGCCACATGAGGAGCATGAAACTCCTATCTCTCCTTTATATGATGACATTATTAGGGCCAATTCTTATTTACAATTGCAGAAGCATTCCTTGTTACCTTATGATGAAACACATCTACATGAATGCACTTATGATGTTCACTTGAGTCACTTGAAGACTCATGGTTTTTCTTGCTCCTTGCTTAGTTCAATTGATATTGGAAGAAATTCATCCACTACTTGGGTGAAGAGATATATGATTGGAGAAAATTCTTATTGGCAGCAACATCCATTGTTATTTCTTGATGATACACATGTTCATGGATGCAAAAATTCTACTTTGTTGAGCCCCTTGAAGGCTTATTGTTTTCCTTGCTCCCTACTTGGTTCAAATTTTAGTGGAGGTTCTTCATTCACTTCTTGGATGAAAGAACACATGGATTATTATTTTGATGCATCTTACATCCTTTTGGAGCAGCATTATAGGACATAGGATCCTCACCTATGTCATTGGATCAGATTTGATTGGTCACTTGAAGCTTGTATGCACTTGGCAAATGGTGGTCTACTTACTTGGAGGTAGAAGCACTTTCATGATTCTTTGATGAGGCACCTCCTTGATGTACATTTTTATTATGTTGTTATGTACTTTGATGATATATATTTTGTACTCATGATGTTTGGAAGAATTCATACAAGAAAATGGGATCCAGGAATTCTCTTTCCTGATGGTATGGGTTGGAGAGCACTCTTAATTGTTGGAGTGCAATACAAGTAATGGGACCCTGGGATAGTTTTTAGTCCCATTGATTTCAATTTTTTTGGGAAACAAGCAGTATGGGAGATGGATTCCCCACTTAATAAAGTGATTTTAATCCTAGTAGTGCAGCAGAAAGCATGGTGATTCCTCTCTAAAATATTCATGGGATCTCGAAGACTGAAAGTTGGGAAACTCAATGGCAACTTCAAGAATTACAATGGTATCATAAGGGGTTTCCAAAATATGAAACAGGTAAAGAGTAATTGTGAAAACATGGGTTTGATGGATTTAATTAACATTTTGGTGTTTAGTGGTGATGTTACAAGGGATATCAAAATGAAAAAGAAAATCCACATCTCCTTGCTTTTGGAAACACACAATTGTAGTGCATGGGTGGCTCTACTCAAGGTTCCAGAAGAGAAGTTTTGGGAAGCAAAATTTTGGAAAGAAAGCAGGTTCTTCCACATACATGTTTTGAAATTTCTTGAGGACAAGCAATATTGGGAAGGGAGGATTTGTCATGTCCCAAAATTTTGCATTGGGTCACAATGGCCTAAGCCCCTTGGCCATACTCATGATAGTTTGTCAAATGGATGCTAAGGGTCAAATAAATGCCAAGAATGAAGTCCAAGTTATTAATAATGTGAAATTAGATCCAAATGGACAAGGTGGGTCACATTAAGAGAAATTCCCAATTCAAAGTTGTAATATACCCATCCAAATGAACTACTATGGAGGAGAATTACTAGTTTCCTAGGTTGGGGGATGGAAGCTTTGGGATTTGAAATAAAGGGGATAATAAATGATTTTTGAAAATTAGAATGGAATAAATATTTAATAAAGAAGCTAAATAAATAAATACAAGGTAAAATCAAAGTGGCAATTGATCATGAAGACACATGGAGGATGTGGGACCCACACAAGCTAGATTTGCTATGCCACATGGCATCCTCCTCTTGTCATTTCGAATCCATAAGAATACCAACGTTCTTGGGATGAGTTGGAAGGTCAATATACTTGGCATGACTCAATTAAGGTCGAATTGGAGTGGAAGATTAACTCCCATGGAAGAGGAAGAGGCATTTTGGAGCTAGTGAGACACTTGGACTAGATTCCCTAGCTCTATGACAACAATGATGAAGCTGTTATGACACCTATGACACAAATCAGACCTGAAGGATGACATTTGACATATATGACATGTCAGGACTAAAAATAGCCTCCAAGAGGGTTCTCAAGTGAGTTAGGGAAGCCAAAGAGACACCAATTCGAATTTGGAGAAGGAGAGGGCTAGAATTGGAAGGACAAGTGGCATACTTGGGAATCTCTTCCCAACTTGAGTTGGAATGAATCTCTTGGTAGGAATTAGACCCATGGAGGACCTTATAATTTTATAAAATACAATAAAAAAGAAGGATGGTAGCTTTTGATCAGTTTAGAACTTGCATTTTGCATTTGGAGAGGAGAGCTAGTGGAGTGCTACTCTACTTGCCTTAGCACCAATTTCGAGGGTGAAAGATTCCCATCCTAGTTGGTAATTGGAAAGGCAATTTAGACCTTTCATTTGGATATTTAATGGAGTATTTTGTTACAGTTTGAAGCTACAGGGAAGCTCATGGTCACATCTCTTTCATCTTGCTTCTACAACCATTCTTCTATTTCTTGGCATATTTTTGCTCCTTGAGGAGAGGCGCACTTGTTGAGGTGATGAACTCTTTGGGATAGATATTGAGGCCCCATATATTTATAATATGATATATATACTCTTTTATTACTTCTTATGATACTCTCAGGTCGAAATACCAAGTGAAGTTATGTAAAATTACCAAACAATGCATAAATGATGTCATTTCCCCTAGATCTTGTTGTTGGAGTTTGAAGAGACATTATTTCAAGTTGTATGAGTTTTTATCTCTGATTTTGTTTATGCATGGATTTTCATTAAATTTGTGATTAATTTTCATTAACATAGCATAAGCCCTTGGCACCTAAAAATTGAATTTCATAACACATGGCGAAAATTACTAGCTTTTCCCCCTATGTGAAATCTAGTATTTTTGTATCTGATTTAAGAGGGTTGTAGCAGAATTAATAAACTGAATGGTGATGCATATGACACTATATTGATGTCCCCTAGATATAACCTACCTCTGTTCAGAATTTCAAGAGGTTCCAATAGCATTTGGAGAGCCATTTCCAGCATCTACCCCATGGGGATTTGAACCCCAAATTGCTAGTCAAACTCCCTACTTTGGCTAGAATTTAAAGGAGAGTTTCATAAGAATTTTTAAGACTCTAAAGAATCCTTTAACCTCATAATGATGTCCTAATATCATCCATACACCTTCTGTAACAATTTGGGAGCATTTGGAGTCATTTGGAGACCAAGAGACCAATCCTAGTCAAAGAGAAATTGCTAGTCAAACTCCCTACTTTGGCCAGAACTTAAAGGAGAGTTGAAGAAGCCTCTTGAAGACTCTAAAGAATCCTTGAAACTCATAATTATGTCCCAATATCATCCATACAACTTCTATAACAATTTGGGAGCATTTGGATTCATTTGGAGACCAAGAGACCAATACTAGTCAAAGGTCGAACAAGTGGAAAAATTTGAAAATTTAACCATTTTAATAAATTTCTGAAAAGGGACATTACAGTAGGTGACACTTCTTGTAACAAGCTTGACCATCGGGAAATCTAAATTTTTCCATGCATTTTCTCTTTGTTGTGGTTTGCATCCCAACACCCTTCTTTATTTTCTTTCAAGTCATTTCAAGTTTTTGTTTATATTTTTCTTTGAATCACTAACAAGGGCTTGTAGGATCACGTTGGGGTCAATCACATTTGCTTTATGTACTACAATACTGGGCCTTATTGACAACCTCAAAGGATTTCACCAAAGTGGGAAGTGCTAGACTCCTCTTGAGCATATTTTCACACAACACCCACTTTATCGTCCTTTGTGAAAAATATTCTTCAAGAACTGGTCAATAACCCTAATCCCACTATGAGATCCCAGGCCGACTTTAAAGAAGGACAAGAAATCCAAACTAGGGTTAAAAAGGGAAGGGTAAGAAAATCAACTACTATAACAACATGACATAGACAAAAAAAAATAAATGACATCTCCAGGGGATCTAAAAAAGGAAGCATATTGAGAAGGGTTCTCAGAAAATTCTCCCTAGAATCTAAAATTACCCCTGAACCCTTATCATCACAAGAATAAAACAAGTTAGGGACATCCATCGGGCCAATAAGTTCACTATAAGGGAGAGAGGGGACATAATCACCAAGGGATTCACTAGAACGAACCCCCTCACCAATGAAAGGCTATGTAGAGATAAGAACCCCTCACCCCGACTCAAAGAGACTGAATCTTCTAAAGGGATGGACTAAAACTAGACGTTAGATGACCCAAAGAAATTCGAAAAAGGGTAGATAGGATGAAATATCGACATACCTTTAGAATTAGAAGTCACTTCCTCTTCTTTGTCTCCATTAGATAGGTCCTTGACACCCTCATCATTATTCTTGGATATAGAAGCCATGCCCGAGCACTTCTAGTATAGAAGAGGCCTAGCAGGATCCACCGATTCAAATTGGAGTCCACTTACAAAATCATAACTCATAGGATCAGTACTCACCTCCTTAATTAATACCTTTGCATCTCGTTTTCCCCATCCCAGGAGCCATATCCTCTGGAAAAAAAATTGACCCATGTTATCAAGCAAAGGAGCATAATCGTCAATCATTTTCCGCTATGAAAACTTCTTGAAAGGAATAGAACAATCTTTCATCAAATGATTAAGAGAATGGAAACAATTACATCTAAAGGTTATTTTGGAATAGTTGAGAGATTGAATGAAAGATAGATTCCCAACATAAATAGTAATAACCTCTGTTAGACCCTCCCTCAGGTATAAATCCACTAGGATATAGGCCACTGTCATTATCCTAGTAGAGTGGAAACTATAATCCACTATCAGGAAAATACATAGTAGATTTCCAAGATTGGAAGAAAATCTCTTCCATCCACACTTCAGGAAACAAACTAGGAAGCTTCACCCCAACAACTTTTTTGAAGGCCCTTTCTTTCTTAGCATCGAAAAATGTTGTCCATTTATGCAATTTCAAGGCTTCTGACCCCCAGAACCATACTATCCAAAAGATTCTTAGTTCCCACCTCTTTGTTAAGCGCCTCCCTCACCAATCCGCAAGCTAGGGTATAATAGGGTGGAATATAACCCAAATGTTCTCCCCAATTATTGACCACCCACTGTTTGAATGTTTCCATCATCATGCTTCGACAACCGAAGAAACCCACTAGGGAAAAACTAGACATGGTTACCACATGGTTCATAGTGTTATTGGCACCTAAATATAGGGATATTTCTGAAGAGTTCCTCTTGACATTTTTCCTAGACCTAGGGCCAAACGCCTCCTTTCCTTTCACATGGGGAAATAATGGCTTCAAGATCCTTATCAGTGCCAAGATCCTTGAAAACTAACTACTCATTTTCCAGGAAACTTGAGGGCTCGAAGCTCCTCTAAGCTAAGGAAAGAGAAAAAGTAGTTATATCCCCCTCTCGAGAGGCCTTTTACCTAACTTGGGGTTTGTGACAAGCCTCAAATCGCGAGACATGAGCCCCGGGCTAGCTCCACCATACGACCCGTTTATCAAATCACCATAAAAACCCAGGTGTCAAGGCTTGTAAAATGAACAAAAAAACAAACCTCATAAAAGCACATGCGTCATCTAAGGCCACACCAGGGAAGAAGAGACAAGCTTACAAAAAAATGATAAGGTAACAAAACCCAATAAAAAGAAGGGGGCCTAGAACCACCCCAAAAAAATTGAATTTAGTTCTTATAACCATAAATATATATTAAGATTTTTAATTTTTAAATATAACTTTATTTGTTTTTTAAATGAGTATATACTTGTTGAACTTGCAGGTTCAACCCTTATTCAAGCAGAGATTAGCATGAGGATACACACATATAAACCATCAATAAGATCATAATATGGACGGAACGCTCAGTCATCTTATTCATTCATTGAGGTAGTATTTATACAATAAGTGGAGAGGTTGGAGCGGTTACACCTGCTCCAACCACTCATTATTTAAACACACATTAATACATGATGATACCCAAAAGGCAACTAAATGACCCTCTCAACATCTTCCCCACCAACAAAACACTTCTTCGTCCCAAAGAAGACATGCCAAAACAACCATGAGTCGTGATTTCGTTATCCTTCGTCAGCAATCTAGTAGTGGTAAATCGAGCCTCACCCTTTCACCTTCCTGCCGGCTTTCTTCTCCATCGGTCCAGGAACTTCTGGGCTTCCACGCTCTACCTTTACACTAGCTCACCAACTGCATTCAAACTTTTGAAATCACACTGAAGAGATCTATCTATATTTCAGCACCGGGAGGTTCAATCAGTTCAGGTGTTCTTTGTGGCATCATCATGTGATCATTAAGCTCTTCCTTATGTGTGATGTAAGATGGATGCTGCTTGAATATGGTCTTCGTCAATAGCTTCTGTCATGAGGATTCTTGCAAGTTTGGAAGTGGTCTGCTGCTTGTGGTTGATACGGACGTAACTCGACTCAACTTGACTCAAATTACAATGGTCAGCAAGAGACCAACTTAGTTTACAATGAGGGGAGGGAATATAAAGTTATGTCGACCACAAGTAGATGTCGACCATAATTTATAATGACCTAAGATGGAAGTCAAACTTCAACCAAAAAGCATTACAACTTGTACATGTCGAACTTCAACCAAAAAGCATTACACTTGAACATGTCGAACTTCGACCAAAAACATATCGAATTGTCCCTCTAAAATATTGACACGTACTTTTACGCGACTAGTTTGACAACTTCGAACTCCGACCAAAAAAATAATATTTGAATACTTTGTCTACCATGATGACCATTGTAAACAATTTAATACAATTTGAACCATTTTGACAATACATTTTCAATATAAGATGACGCACAATAATGATGTAGTCGAAAAAAATGAAGGCATGTCGACTTAAATGGTCAACCTCTATGCATAGGTCATCTTCATACACGTCGACAAAATTTGATGGTCAAAGAAACGAAAAGAGACCAACTGCTGGTAGTTGCATCCGACTGCAGAAGTCGTGGCAAACTGCGATCCTAGAATGGTCGGTTGCTGGTCGAAATACTGGTCGACGAGCGTGCAGATATTGCATTAATCAACTGTAACAAGAATCTGGTCGTTGAAATGGGCCACGCTCATCAATTAAGCAGATGTTGGGTCTCGTTGAAATTTTGACATTAAATCAAGTCGACAATAGTTCCACTCCTCGTCACCATCTTGGTCAGTCACTGGCCACGATCATCTTCATATTTTAATATATCAAATACTAACTAGTAGAGGCGTAATATTCATGGTCATGCAATTGATACTTTTTTTTATCACAACTGCTGTTGGTCGATAGCCAACACATAGATATAAACACATTCCTACGACAAGCAAGAGTATATTTGTGCATTAGTCGACGACAAACTAGATCGATGGCTGCATACTTTGACAAAATAATCGACAGTCAAACTTGACAATGCAGTAAACACGTTGATAGTTGTTGCAGGTTGAAGCCGCACCAGACGAGGATTCTCCATACTCATAGTCGGTTAAGCAATATTTAATCTTTATTTGCAAGTCTTGCTCTTCGTATTTCTTCCAGGTTCGTCGACAAGCCGCACCATGAGCCTTCACGTCATTTATCTTTGTTATTTCTTCAAACTGACGGCAGTTCTGGCAGCCCATCATCTTCCTTGCAGGATCTTTAACAAGCATCGCACCATTTCCTTCAGGTTCGATCCAACCCCACTCGTTGCTGCTGTCACCCAGCCGAGTGAAGGAGGCAACGACGCCAGATGTTGAACGTGCAGGTTCAACCCATATTCAAGCAGAGATTAGCATGAGGATACACACATAAAAACCATCAAGAAGATCATAATATGGACGAAACTTTCAATCATCTTATTCATTCATTGAGGTAGTATTCATACAATAAGTGGAGAGGTAGTATTCATGTAAAAGACCTTGGAGATAAAATCATATGTGTGTGAGTGAAAATATCAATGAAATATCTGAAGCTTCAGGGAATGCACTTTCCTACTTGAAGAGTGTTCTTGGGTTTTCTTCAAAAAGAGATTCCAAATGTATTGATCTTAAGGAAACCAAGGGGCAAAGTGCATTAGATTGCTTGAAGGAGAAATATGAAGATACATTCCATGAACTTGAAGAAGATTCTATTGAAAATATTGAACATCATTTCGAGACACATTTTACCTTGGACATGAATCAAGGAGCATCTACTGATGGATACTTGAACTATGAAGGAGTACCTACTGATGGGTGCTCACACCTCTATGTTGGTGACATAGAGATGACTTTTGAAAGTGTTTCTGCAATCCAAACTTCCATTAAACATTAAAATGAAGACCTTGTAGCAGTTGAAGAAGAAACAAGATCAAATTCCCCATCACCACTTGAGCTTCATGAAGTTGGTCCAAGTAAGCAGGAAGAAGAAGAGGAGGTCCGTCTACAAGAGCCTCTTTTTCTTGAAGGATCATTAAATATGAATGAAAATAAGATCCAAGAGACCATTAGCATGCTCCATGACACTCAATCATTGGTGTCAAATTCTTGTTGGAGAGTTTCTTCATTGAAGGATCCATCCTTCCTTGGAGGCATGGAGAAGATTCAAAGAGCAATGTGCAACATCAAAGGTAATTCCATGTATTTTCTTTTTGATATAAATAATTTGGTTGAGTTTAATGAATTGTTACATGATGCATACTTGAAGAATAATGAGGATATTCATAAACTCAAAATTCAAAATGAGCAACTTCTTGAAAGGTTGCAATATACTTGTTCTTCCTTCTATGTTTCATATTTTCAGATGGTAGATTGCATGAAGGATTCTCATGACATGGTAGATCATGAGAAACTTAGAAAATTTCATGTGCTTGATATGTTTGAAGATGATCTTGATGAGACCCAAGCATTGATGTGGTGGAAGAGGAACTTGAGTTTCCTCTTGGAAATGGTGACAAAACTTTTGAAGAAGTTGATTCCACTACCTTGGAACCAACCTATGAGGAAATTTTTGCACTTTTGAGGGAGGTGCATGATCCTACCATTATGGAGCTTTCACATGATGACACTTCTGTACTTTCTTATCATTTGGGTGAGTTGGTTCCTTCTCCTACATCCTACACTTCCATATTTTGCAGCATTCATCCTAATGAAGTATGGGTGAAAGGTTTATTTTTTATGGTGCCACATGAGGAGCATGAAACTCCTATCTCTCCTTTATATGATGACATTATTAGGGCCAATTCTTATTTACAATTGTAGAAGCATTCCTTGTTACCTTATGATGAAACACATCTACATGAATGCATTTATGATGTTCACTTGAGTCACTTGAAGACTCATGGTTTTCCTTGCTCCATGCTTAGTTCAATTGATATTGGAAGAAATTCATCCACTACTTGGTTGAAGAGATATATGATTGGAGAAAATTCGTATTGGCAGCAACATCCCTTGTTATTTCTTGATGATACACATGTTCATGGATGCACAAATTCTACTTTGTTGAGCCCCTTGAAAGCTTATTGTTTTCCTTGCTCCCTACTTGGTTCAAATTTTAGTGGAGGTTCTTCATTCACTTCTTGGATGAAAAAACACATGGATTATTATTTTGATGCATCTTACATCCTTTTGGAGCAGCATTATAGGACATGGGATCCTCACCTATGTCATTGGATTAGATTTGATTGGTCACTTGAAGCTTGTATGCACTTGGCAAATGGTGGTCTACTTACTTGGAGGTAGAAGCACTTTCATGATTCTTTGATGAGGCACCTCCTTGATGTACATTTTTATTATGTTGCTATGTACTTTGATGATATATATTTTGTACTCATGATGTTTGGAAGAATGCATACAAGAAAATGGGATCCAGGAATTCTCTTTCCTGTTGGTATGGGTTGGAGAGCACTCTTAATTGTTGGAGTACAATACAAGCAATGGGACCCTGGGATAGTTTTTGTTCCCATTGATTTCAATTATTTTGGGAAACAAGCAGTATGGGAGATGGATTCCCCACTTAATAAAGTGATTTTAATCGTAGTAGTGCAGCAGAAAGCATGGTGATTCCTCTCTAAAATATTCATGGGATCTCGAAGACTGAAAGTTGGGCAACTCAGTGGCAACTTCAAGAATTACAATGGTATCACAAGGGGTTTCCAAAATATGAAATGGGTAGAGAGTAATTGTGAAAACATGGGTTTGATGGATTTAATTAACATTTTGGTGTTTAGTGGTGATGTTACAAGGGATATCAAAATGAAAAAGAAAATCCACATCGCCTTGCTTTTGGAAACACACAATTGTAGTGCATGAGTGGCTCTACTCAAGGTTCTAGAAGACAAGTTTTGGGAAGCAAAATTTTGGAAAGAAAGCAGGTTCTTCCACATACATGTTTTGAAATTTCTTGAGGACAAGCAATATTGGGAAGGGAGGATTTGTCATGTCCCAAAATTTTGCATTGAGTCACAATGGCCTAAGCCCCTTGGCCATACTCATGATAGTTTGTCAAATGGATGCTAAGGGTCAAATAAATGCCAAGAATGAAGTCCAAGTTAGTAATAATGTGAAATTAGATCCAAATGGACAAGGTGGGTCACATTAAGAGAAATTCCCAATTCAAAGTTGTAATATACCCATCCAAATGAACTACCATGGAGGAGAATTACTAGTTTCTTAGGTTGGGGGGTGGAAGCTTTGGGATTTGAAATAAAGGGGATAATAAATGATTTTTGAAAATTAGAATGGAATAAATATTTAATAAAGGAGCTAAATAAATAAATACAAGGGAAAATCAAAGTGGCAATTGATCATGAAGACACATGGAGGATGTGGGACCCACACAAGCTAGATTTGCTATGACACATGGCATCCTCCTCTTGTCATTTCGAATCCATAAGAATCCCAACGTTCTTGGGATGAGCTGGAAGGTCAATATACTTGGAATTACTCAATTAAGGTCGAATTGGAGTGGAAGAGTAACTCCCATGGAAGAGGAAGAGGCATTTTGGAGCTAGTGAGACACTTGGACTAGATTCCCTAGATCTATGACAACAATGATGAAGATGTTATGAAAAATATGAAACAAATCAGACCTGAAGGCTGACATATATGACATGTCAGGACTAAACGTAGCCTCCAAGAGGGTGCTCAAGTGAGTTAGGGAATCCAAAGAGACACCAATTCGAATTTGGAGAAGGAGAGGGATAGAATTGGAAGGACACGTGGCATACTTGGGAATCTCTTCCCAACTTGATTTGGAATGAAGATCTTGGGAGGAATTCGACCCATGGAGGACCTTATAAGTTTATAAAATACAATAACAAATAAGGATGGTAGCTTTTGATCATTTTAGAATTTGCATTTTGCATTTGGAGAGGAGAGCTAGTGGAGTGCTACTCTACTCGCCTTAGCACCAATTTCGAGGGTGAAAGATTCCCATCCTAGTTGGTAATTGGAAAGGCCATTCATACCTTTCATTTGGATGTTTAATGGAGTCTTTTGTTACAAGTTGAAGCTACAGGGCAGCTCATGGTCACATCTCTTTCAGCTTGCTTCTATAACCATTCTTCTATTTCTTGGCATATTCTTGCTCCTTGAGGAGAGGCGCACTTGTTGAGGTGATGAACTCTTTGGGATAGATATTGAGGCCACATATATTTGTAATATGATATATATACTCTTTTATTACTTCTCATGATACTCTCAGGTCGAAATACCAAGTGAAGTTATGTAAAATTACCAAACAATGCATAAATGATGTCATTTCCCCTAGATCTTGTTGTTGGAGTTTGAAGAGACATTATTTCGAGTTGTATGAGTTTTTATCTATGATTTTTTTATGCATGGATTTTTATTAAAGTTGTGAGTAATTTTCATTAACAGAGCATAAGCCCTTGGCACCTAAAAATTGAATTTCATAACACATGGCGAAAATTACTAGCTTTTACCCCTATGTGAAATCTAGTATTTTTGTAACTGATTTAAGATGGTTGTAGCAGAATTAATAAACTGAATGGTGATGCATATGAGACTATACCCTACCTCTGTTCAGAATTTCAAGAGGTTCCAATAGCATTTGGAGAGCCATTTCCAGCATCTACCCCACGGGGATTTGAACCCCAAATTGCTAGTCAAACTCCCTACTTTGGCCAGAATTTAAAGGAGAGTTTCATAAGAATTTTGAAGACTATAAAGAATCCTTTAACCTCATAATGATGTCCTAATATTATCCATACACCTTTTGTAACAATTTGGGAGCATTTGGAGTCATTTGGAGACCAATACTAGTCAAAGAGAAATTGCTAGTCAAACTCCCTACTTTGGCTAGAACTTAAAGGAGAGTTGAAGAAGCCTCTTGAAGACTCTAAAGCATCCCTGAACCTCATAATTATGTCCCAATATCATCCATAAAACTTCTATAAAAAATTGGGAGTATTTGGATTCATTTGGAGACCAAGAGACCAATACTAGTCAAAGGTCGAACAAGTGGAAAATTTTGAAAATTTCACCATTTTAATAAATTTTTGAAAAGGGACATTACACTAGGTGACACTTCTTGTAACAAGCTTGACCATCGGGAAATCTAAATTTTTCCATGCATTTTCTCTTTGCTTTGGTTTGAATCCCATCACCCTTATTTATTTTATTTCAAGTCATTTCAAGTTTTTGTTTATATTTTTCTTTGAATCACTAACAAGGGCTTGTAGGATCAACTTGGGGTCAATAACATTTGCTTTATGTACTACAATACTGGGCCTTGTTGACAACCTCAAAGGATTTCACCAAAGTGGGAAGTGCTAGACTCCTCTCGAGCATATTTTCACACAACACCCACTTTATCGTCCTTTGTGAAAATATTCTTCAAGAACTGGTCAATAACCCTAATCCCACTATGAGATCCCAGTCCGACTTCAAAGAGGGACAAGAAATCCAAACTAGGGTTAAAAAGGAAAGGGTAAGAAAATCAACTACTATAACAACATGACATAGACAAAAAAAGGCAAAACAAATAAATGACATCTCCAGGGGATCTAAAAAAGGAAGCATATTGAGAAAGGTTCTTAGAAAATTCTCCCTAGAATCTAAAATTACCCTTGAACCCTTATCATCACAAGAAGAAAACAAGTTAGGGACATCCATCGGGCCAATAAGTTCACTATAAGGGAGAGAGGGGACATAATCACCGAGGGATTCACTGTAACTAACCCCCTCACCGATAAAAGGCTATGTAGAGATAAGAACCCCTCACCCCAACTCGGAGAGACCGAATCTTCTAAGGGGATGGACTGAAACTAGATGTTAGATGACCCAAAGAAATTCGAAAAAGGGTAGATAGGCTAAAAAATCGACATACCTTTAGAATTAGAAGTCACATCCTCTTCTTTATCTCCATTAGATAGGTCCTTGACACCCTCATCATTATTCTTGGATATAGAAGCCATGCCCGAGCACTTCTAGTATAGAAGAGGCCTAGCAAGATCCACCGATTCAAATTGGAGTCCGTTTACAAAATCATAACTCATAGGATCAGTACTCACCTCCTTAATTAATACCTTTGCATCCCATTTTTCCCATCCCAGGAGCCATATCTTCTGGAAAAAAAATTTGACCCATGTTATCAAGCAAAGGAGCATAATCGTCAATCATTTTCCACCATGAAAACTTCTTGAAAGGAATAGAACAATCTTTCACCAAATGATTAAGACAATGGAAACAATTAAATCTAAAGGTTATTTTGGAATAGTTGAGAGACTAAATGAAAGATAGATTCCCAACATAAATAGTAATAACCTCCGTTAGACCCTCCCTCAAGTATAAATCCACTAGGATACAGGCCACTGTCATTATCCTAGTAGAGTGGAAACTGTAATCCACTATCAGGAAAATGCATAGTAGATTTCCAAGATTGGAAGAAAATCTCTTCCGTCCATAGTTCAGGAAACAAACCAGGAAGCTTCACCCCAACAACTTTTTTGAAGGCCCTTTCTTTCTTAGCATCGAAAAATGCTGTCCATTTCTGCAACTTCAAGGCTTCTGACCCCCAGAACCATACTATCCAAAAGAGTCTTAATTCCCACCTCTTTGTTAAGCGCCTACCTCACCAATCCGCAAGCTAGGGTATAAGTTGGTGGAATATAACCCAGATGTTCTCCCCAATTATTGACCACCCACTGTTTGAATGTTTCCATCATCATGCTTCGACGACCGAAGAAACCCACTAGGGAAAAACTAGACATGGTTACCACATGGTTCATAGTGTTATTGGCACCTAAATATAGCGATATTTCTGAAGACTTCCTCTTGACATTTTTCCTAGACCTAGGGCCAAAGGCCTCCTTGCCTTTCGTATGGGGAAATAATGGCTTCAAGATCCTTATCAGTGCCAAGATCCTTGAAAACTAACTACTCATTTTCCAGGAAACTTGAGGGCTCAGAGCTCCTCTAAGCTAAGGAAAGAGAAAAAGTAGTTATATCCCCCTCTCGAGAGGCCTTTTACCTAACTTGGGGTTTGTGACAAGCCTCAAATCACAAGACATGAGCCCCGGGCTAGCTCCACCATACGACCCGTTTATCAAATCACCATAAAAACCCAGGTGTCAAGGCTTGTAAAATGAACAAAAAAACAAACCTCATAAAAGCACATGTGTCATCTAAGGCCACACCAGGGAAGAAGAGACAAGCTTACAAAAACATGATGAGGTAACAAAACCCAATAAAAAGAAGGGGGCCTAGAACCACCCCAAAAAAATTGAATTTAGTTCTTATAACCATAAATATATATTAAGATTTTTAATTTTTAAATATAACTTTTTTTTTTTTAAATGGGTATATACTTGTTAAATGTGCAAGTTCAACCCATATTCAAGTAGAGATTAGCATGAGGATACACACATACAAACCATCAAGAAGATCGTAATATGGACGGAATGTTCAGTCATCTTATTCATTCATTGAGGTAGTATTTATATAATAAGTGGAGAGGTTGGAGCGGTTACACCTGATCCAACCACTCATTAGTTAAACACACATTAATACATGATGATACCCAAAAGGTGGCTAAATGGCCCTCTCAACATCTCCCCCACCAACAAAACACTTCTTCGTCCCAAAGAAGACATGAAAAACAACCATGAGTCGTGATTTCGTTATCCTTCGTCAGCAATCTAGTAGTGGTAAATCGAGCCTCACCCTTTCACCTTCCTGCCGGCTTTCTTCTCCTTCGGTCCAGGAACTTCTGGGCTTCCATGCTCTACCTTTACACTAGCTCACCAACTTCCTTCAAACTTTTGAAATCACACTGAAGAGATGTATCTATATTTCGGCACCAGGAGGTTCAATCAGTTCAGGTGTTCTTTGTGGCATCATCATGTGATCATTAAGCTCTTCCTTATGTGTGATGTAAGATGGATGCTGCTTGAATATGGTCTTCGTCAACAGCTTTTGTCCTGAGGATTCTTGCAAGTTTGGAAGTGCTCTGCTGCTTGTGGTTGATATGGATGTAACTCGACTCGACTTGACTCAAATTACAATGGTCGGCAAGAGATCGACTTAATTTACAATGAGGGGAGGGAATATAAAGTTATGTCAACCACAAGTAGATGTCAACCATAATTTATAATGACCTAAGATGGAAGTCGAACTTCAACCAAAAAGCATTACAACTTGTACATGTCGAACTTCAACCAAAAAGCATTACACTTGAACATGTTGAACTTCGACCAAAAACATATCGAATTGTCCCTCTAAAATATCAACACGTACTTTTATGAGACTAGTTCGACAACTTCGAACTCCGACCAAAAAAATAATATTTGAATACTTTGTCCACCATGATGACCATTGTAAACAATTTAATACAATTTGAACCATTTTGACAATACATTTTCAATATAAGGTGACACACAACAATGATGTAGTCGAAAAAAAATGAAGGCATGTCGACTTAGATGGTCAACCTCTATGCATAGGTCATCTTCATACACGTCGACAAAATTTGATGGTCAAAGAAACGAAAAGAGACCGACTGTTGGTAGTTGCATCTGACTGCAGAAGTCGTGGCAGACTACGATCCTGGAATGGTCGGCTGCTGGTCGAAATACTGGTCGACGAGCGTGTAGATATTGCATTAATCAACTGTAACAGGAATCTGGTCGTCGAAATGGGCCACGCTCATCAATTAAGCAGATTTTGGGTCTCGTTGAAATTTTGACATTAAATCAAGTCGGCAATAGTTCCACTCCTCGTCACCGTCTTGGTCAGTCACTGGCCATGATCATCTTCATATTTTAATATATCAAATACCAACTAGTAGAGGCGTAATATTCATGGTCATGCAATTGATACTTTTTTTTATCACAACTGCTGCTGGTCGATAGCCGACACATAGATATAAACACATTCCTACGACAAGCAAGAGTATATTTGTGCATTAGTCAACGACAAACTAGATCGATGGCTGCATACTTTGACAAAATAATCGGCAGTCGAACTTGACAATGCAGTAAACACGTTGATAGTTGTTGCAGGTTGAAGTCGCACCAGACGAGGATTCTCCATACTCATAGTCGGTTACGCAATATTTAATCTTTATTTGCAGGTCTTGCTCTTCGTATTTCTTCCAGGTTCATCGACAAGCCGCACCATGAGTCTTCACGTCATTTATCTTCGGTATTTCTTCAAACTGACAGCAGTTCTGGCAGCCCATCATCTTCCTTGCAGGATCTTTAGCAAGCATCGCACCATTTCCTTCAGGTTCGATCCAACCCCACTCGTTGCTGCTGTCACCCAACCGAGTGTAGGAGGCAACGGTGCCAGATGTTGAATGTGTAGGTTCAACCCATATTCAAGCAGAGATTAGCATGAGGATACACACATACAAACCATCAAGAATATCATAATATGGACGGAACGTTCAATCATCTTATTCATTCATTGAGGTAGTATTCATACAATAAGTGGAGAGGTTGGAGCGGTTACACCTACTCCGACTGCTCATTAGTTAAACACACATTAACACATGATGATACCCAAAAGGCGGCTAAATGGCCCTCTCAACAATACTCTTGAAACAAAAAAGTAAGAAGGAAAATTGTTTTTCATTAACTAATCACTTAAAAAATTACGATAAAAAAATAAATAAGTTATGATCAATAAATAAAATAATTCTATTGACTTATACTCTTGAATGTAGCATTAAAAAAAAATAGTTCAACTTACCTAATTGGTAAAAGGTTATACCCTATTAGTAAATATTTTTACTTAGCTAATTGGTAAAAGGTTATACATGATTACTTTGTGGGATGTTTTCAACATACTAAGTGAATTAGTGTCTTGAGGAAAGTGAACATGTCCGGATATTTTAATGTTGAAAATATTAGCTAATTGGTAAAAGGTTATCATGATTAGTTTGTTCGTTGTTTTTCAACATATTAAGTGAATTAGTGAATTCAGGAAAGTGAATATGTTTGAATATTTTAATATTAAAAATAGTTTAAGGTAGATTTGGTTTAATATGTTTTTAAGTTTAGTGTGTTTTTGTATTTTATAATTTGATATTTACATTTACAATTATGCCTTACAATTATGGTATACAAAGGAATATGATAATTTTGTATTTCTTTAATTATAAGGATATTTGATTTAGGTTTATTATTTTTTTTAATTTTTTATTAAAAAAAAAAAGAAAAAATATTTTTAAATGTTTAATATAAGCAATATTACAATGACCTCTATGCATTATTATAAGCAATATTACAATGACCTGTGTGCATTATACTAGACCCATTAAAAGTGAAATTAGTTTCGCCTTACCATTATAATTTTTTATTGTTATAAATATAATACTTCGAAGCAATATTACAATTACCTATGTGCATTATACTAGACCCCATTAAAAGTGAAATTAGTCTTACTCGAGGATACTTTTCTCGAATACGAAGTTTTATCATTTTTAGTGGAGTTTCTTTAAAAGTTCAAATCAAATACAAGTTTTGTCATCTTTAGTGGAGTTTAAAAAACAGTCAAATCAAATACCAGTTTTGTCTTTTTCTTTTATTGGATGTTTCATCTAAAATATAATAAAACCAAATACAACGTTTGCTTATTGAGCAATATAGTGATATTTTGTAGTTTGGGTGGCGATTAGCATGAAGTCGGTGGAAGTCCAAGTTCGGTTGTCCATATGTCGGAAGAGAAGACAAAATTGAATGTTGTATTTTTTTTTAATGTTCAAAAGTGCACCGAAAACAACCAATCTTTTTAAATTCAAAAAACAGCTTGAGACTTGTCATTAAGGAATTCTTAAAATGACCGACATTTAATAACAATTCTTAAGGTTACTTGCTTTACATAGTTGTTTGTGTTCCATACCCAAGCTTTGTTGATGATTATTTTTTCTACTTGTTTACTTTTTCTTCTTTTGTATGTAGGCTTCCTATAGGATATGAAGAAATGTATCTTTGTGTTTCATACCTAAGATGAAGAAATGTATCTTTGTGTTTCATACCTAAGCTTTGTTAATTAATTTTTTTAGTTTGTTTCCTTTTTTCAAAGGAGATGAAGAAATGTATTTGATTGAAGAAAAACATGGAAAAAATGTTTCTTACCCATTTTAACTTCTTAATAAAAGCTTTGATTTTTTAATATATTTTTTTAATAAATTTCCACGTCATTAATTTATTTTTAATATTTAGTTTCTAATTTAATATGTTCAACAAAGAAACACTGAATAAGAAGATAGATAATCATTTGTTTATTCTCTCTACAAAAACCATCACCCCTATTTACTTCTTTTCTGCATCACCTCCCATTTTTTATATCTAACCCCATAAATATGCGAGTTTTTTTCAAATCCTTAAATATCTATAATACTTTCCATGACTAAATAACTATTATGTTTCGGATGTGAACATTGCTTGATACCCTAAGCAAGTTGGATATATTCCCAAAGCCTAATTTTTATACCAAACTATAGTTCTTGGTACCTGTTATCACATATATAGTAGCCGGGCTACCATACATTATTTTTCTGATTCTAGTACACTATTCAGCCAGTTCCCTTACATTTGAGATGCTGAGATGAGCATCTATATTGGATCACTATCAGATTGTGGACAGCAGTGTATATTCCCCATGCCATGACTGAGTCTCAGGACACTCAGAGAGATGACCGATGTAGCCATTATACCATTGGTACAGAGCAGTCAGTAGTGCCCAGAATTGCAGCAGCAGTTTCACAGGACAGATGATGGTACAGGTTGATGAGCATTCAGGTATATGACTCAGCAGGTATATTATGGTGTTATGGTTAGATTGCTTTTATACTTGTTCTTATAGCATGTCTTAGCACTTAGTGTCATGATCTGGCGATCATATAGATATATGGACCTGGTTGATCTATATATATATTATATTGTCCCTACTCAGACTTAGAAGTTCACTATTCATACTCATTGGTATGTACCCTCCTTAGGGAGAATAGAGGTGATCATTCCACCACACCTTGGCTTGCTAGTGTTGGCTCCATCATTTCATTGTCTTCATCCATCCATTGCCTACCTTTTAGTTTATCACCCTGACTTACTACTTGACTAGTGACATGGAGGATCTTTTCCCCGCTGTAGCCTCTGTATTGGATGAGCTTCCCTGTTTATTGTGTCTCGGCTCTGAGTTGGTGACAAAAATTACCTATGGTGAGTTGGAGTTCTTTGTGAACTCCCCCTAGTCACTAAAGTTGTGTTGGCTAAACCTGAAACTTTTAGTGCTGCCATGAATACAAAATCTGGAAAAATGAAATGTTATATCTTGTATGAAAAGCCCATTCATGCAATGTGTTTGTGAACACACATGAATGAAAGGCGTGCCAAATGAAAATGGCCATAAAAATAAAATGTTATATATTGTGGAAAATAAATACCTAGGTAAACAAGCTGTCCATGACACACCTAGAAGTGCTCAGGTAAACAAGTGCCTTAAAAACACACCTGTAGCAGAAAGCCTAAAAGAAAAATGTAAATCTATGCAATGTGTTTGTAAACACACATAGATCAAGGCTATGGAAACTTCAGGCCCAAAAAGCAATGGAACTTAAATGCTATATCTAAACAATTGCTGGCCTTATTTGTATTATGGATTGTGCGCATCTGCGAAGGTGAATAAACCCTCTTTAAACAACTCATCCATTTGTGAGACACCGCCATTCCCTGTGTTATTGCTCATTCAGTATATACTATGGTGTATTCCCTTTCCCTTGCCAAAGTGTCACAAAGTCAAGACAGTTAAGTCATCCCTTAGCCTAGCCAGTTAATTCAGCCTTCACCCTTCACTAGCAAATTGATCACAACTATGAAGTGAGTATGATCCTGAAAGTCTAGTCTAAGTAATAATAATAATTAACGACACTATATATTTGGATTTAGATCGCCATTCATGATTACTCTATGTTATAATTGTTATTTGAATAAATTGTAGAGCATATATTAACCTTGACACTTTGCAGCAGCTATTGATGATGATCTGAGTTATATTTGGTCTTGGTTAGACCTAGTTTGACCATGGAGGACCATGGGACATGAGATGTTGGACCTTATGATGATATGGATAGATGATATATGGTCTATGTATACATACATGATGACTCTATGCAGCAACTATAGGGTTATGATGATGATTCTGGGGTTACAGCAGTGTTTGTATATGCACAGCGCATTATTATTGGCCTTGATCCGGTATATTGGATATTTATTTTGATCATGCAGAGATTCATATGGTGTATGAGTACACATCTTGGATGGATTTGGACCTTCTGAGTCCAATGGGACAGTTTGTTTTCAGTTCCGGGCACTTACAGTGATGATTTGGCCTCAGTAGGCTGTCCTAGTGCAGTTTTGGCTTGTCGGAGGCCCTGTCGGAGCAGATGTGATTTTTATCCGGTTGACCTAGGGCGCTGATGATGGAGGGGGTGGTCCAGCCACTTGTTTTTACCATATTACCCCCCTTCCGGACACATTGATTCCCTCACCTTGACAACGCCAGCACTCCAGGAGGCTGTTTGGGTCAGTTTCACGCTTCCCGAGGCATTTCAGGATTGGTAGAAATGGCTATTGAGGAAATCGATTTGGGCTACTGAGGCAAAGTTATGGCATGGTATGATCAGTGATGATAGATCGGGACCTTCCACACCTTCTCCAGCAGTTTCAGCCTCATCGGGGCCCGCATCCATCACTTATGGCACTTTCTGTGGATTTTTTTTGAGGTCTTTTGAGGACCACGACTTCACTATGGAGGCACGATTTGGTACATTCATGATTATTTTTTGGTTATTGTGCTATGGGGATTGACCAAGGAGGGATAAAATTACCCCTTGGACCCACCATAAGCCTCTTATGATATTTTATCATCATGATTTGGTGGGATTCCCCTCTTATAGGGCGATTTTGTCCACTTACATTATATTTTATTAGTGATCCATGTATTTTATTGTTGAGCTCATCTCAACCATTGATTAGACATTTGTATCTTTTAATCTTAGCCACTCATTCAAAAAGTGGTTAGGGTTTTGGTGCCTCTCCTTCCTATTTAAAGGAGAGAGCCTCTCATTGTAAAGGGACTTTTGGCTCTGGATTATTGGAATAGAAAATTATTATTGCATCTATCTCCAGTGTTGTGGTGAATGTTTTTGGTGTTCGTTCGTTGGTTCTTCCTTTGCACTGAGTTATTGAAGATATTGTTTGCCATATATTTTGTACCACGATTTTGCATCTACAGGTGGAGGCCGATTTGCTTGGAGGAGGAGGTATTGGTAGGGGAAGACTCTCCCTACTTCTTCTTTGGAGCTCTTCGTTGGTAACAGGGAGTATTACTGTCCCAGGACCTTCTATTTCATGTTACTATTTGCATTTCTCTTGTATTTATTCCATACTTGATCTTACTGATTGAATTTTCATTCCTTGGTTTGACAGGTAGAGGAAGGCGCACTTGTGGGCTAGGGCATCAAATTGGCAAGCAAATCAACAATCTCTCATTTGATCTCTGCGGGAATCTTCCTCAACATCAAGGCATCTCATCCACATCACTCAGGTATGATCTCAAGGTAAGTTCTATCTCCATGATCTATCCAATTGTCTAAAACATCTTAAAACCCTAAATTAATCAAAACCCCATTTTTACATTTTCTCAGATCTACTTAGATCTAGTGGGTTGTTGGGCGTAATATTGAAAACCCACCTCTATAGCATCCACGGCATCCCGGATCTATAGTTTGGTGAGGATTGGCTTCCGTTTGACCCCTCTCCCATGCCAACTTAGCTTCTCCCAAGCAAGGCGCACTTCACTAGTTGAGCAAGTTGACCTAGATCTAGGTGGTGGGTGTTTGAGATTCCACTTGATTTGACATCTACACATCCAATAACACACACCCAGGTTGTTACTTTTCTGAAATTTACCTTGTGGGCCCTATTCCACATTTTAAGGGATTTAATCCCCATTTTGGACCACTTGGAAAACTTAAACTCAGATCTACTAAGATCTAACCGTTGGATTACCACGAAATTACAGATCCATACTCCTACTTGACCGATCTACCCGGATCTAAAGTTTGGATGCCATCCGACTTGTTTTGACCCACCTAACCCCACTTTTTAGCCTCCTTGGGTAAAGTCGCACCACCTTGGAGAAGTGAGTTGACTCACTTCCAGGAACTGGGTACTTGAGATTTTTGGAGATTTGAAACCGGAATAATTCAAAACCTATGTCTAGACTATCACTTTGTCAAATCTTGCCTTGGGGATTGCATTCATTGTTTTAAGGGATTGTGGTCCACTTTGGTCAAACCTAGATCTAGACACATTCATCCATCAAGACCTTTATTTCCCACTTGTCCCAAGTACTAGGAGTCCTAAACCACAAGTCAACCCTACTTTGACTCCACTTCCCAATTCCCAAGGCACTGGTTTCTCTCCAAGTTAATTTAACTTTCCTAGATTGTTGGATTGACTTGTAGTTTGACCTATGCATGGTGAACTAAACCCTTGAAGCTGTCATGTATCATGGTCAAGCTTGTCACTTGTACTAGTTAGCCCCAATACAACCCTTAACTACCCTGCATTGGACACGGTTCCCAAGGCAGTGGATCTTCTGACATTGAACTAGTACACTAGCCCTAGAATCACTACAAACATTATAAGTCACTCTTACATCAACTATGAACCGAAGCTACACCTATTGAACCCCTCACTTGGCTTGTGACTTCATCTTTAGGTCTAGGATAAACCATACACCTAACTTCACTTAGAAATACCCTGATCTGGTGTCTTGGTTTTGATCTCTCCTATCGGGAGTAGATCGGGTCTCCCCCTTTGTTGTCTAGGCTAGATAACATAAAGCGAAGGTTGCCTCGACTGGCGTGACAACCATATACATTGGAGGTCGAGGTGATCGGGGTTGCACCTTTTGAGTTGCCCTTCCCTATTGCCATCCATGACTGGATCCATCCATAGGGGTAACTACAGCTTAGGTGATAACAGTACCCTAAGCAAGTTGTATACATTCCCAAAGCCTAATTCTTATACCAAACTATAGTTCTTCTTCCTTTCTTATTTGGATGTGGCTTCATAGTTGATTATCCACATAAGCATTGTATGACTTTGCATATTCACCAATTAAACCCAAGCATTATGCAATCGACCACCCTTAAGACCAAATGTTTGTAGACTACAAGTTTGTTATCTGGTTGAGATTATATTTTCCTTGCTCTTGAATAATCTCAATCAACCTTTTTGAAAGTATATACTCATTCAACTTACATCCTATCCAAGGATTGACGTGGGATTTCAACCTTAGTAATTGAAGGTATATACTCATTCTTACATCATATCCAAGGATTGACGTGGGATTTCAACCTTATGTAGTCACTATGAAATTTTGTTGTAATGGGAACATATGGCTTTTAGTTTGAATTAACGAGAATTGGAGTTTCATCCTATCTTCATTTGTATTTTATGTTTGTGTGTGTGAGTATTTGTTTGCTCCTATATTTTCCTATACTTTGGAAATTTGCAATCCATAGTTGTATCAATCCCTTTTAGCACTCTCTACGTGGCTTAATAAATTTGATCTAAAAATGGATATAAATCATTATTAAAGTATATTAGTGTTGTTTGTTGTTGAAAAGTCAATATAACATCAATGTTACACTCACTCACTCATGACCCATATCCCTCGTATCGATTTGTAAAAATCTTATTATTAATATGATAAATAAAACCAAAAAACTCTTAAAAAAATCATTTACCCTCTTTAAAAGTAAATTGAAATTTCATATACATAGTTAGATTATAACTATAATGTTGTTTCTAACTAATAGTCAAACAAAGTTGCTCATATACCTAATAAAATTAGAGTTATGTATTTATAATCATATTTCAAAGTTATACGTATACCTAAAAAAATTAGAGTTATGTATTTGTAATCATAATTCAAAGGTACACATATACCTAATAAAATCATAGTTATATATTTGTGATCATAATTATTTCCATAATGACAATTTTTATGAATAGATAAACAAAGATAAAATTAAACATAGGTGTGGTAAGTTACAAAAATGCAAAAAAATAAAAAATAAGGGAAATCCCCAAAAGCTGAGTGAGGTCAATAGATTCGGTAGTGAACCTCTTATACTCGGTGTGGTCAATAGATTCGGTAGTGAACCTCTTATACTCGGTGTGGTCAATAGATTCGGTAGTGAACCTCTTATACTCGGTGTGGTCAATAGCCCAAAGGATTAACTCTATTTTCAAAAGTTGGGAATAGTTTCCAATAATAACATGAAGTTACTAAGGAAAAGACTTCAAAACCAAACAAGACACCAATGACATTATGTCATGTTAGGATGTACATATGAAACGGGATGGGAGCTAAATGTATTTTTGAATGGGTGTTCCTTTTTTAAAAATCCACTAAGGGATCTTAAGAAACAAGTTACAAGTTAATTGGATCCACACACAAAAAGAATTAAATGATTCATCATGTTTGAATAAAGAGATACCAGGTTGAATCAAATGCATAGATATGATTCCTCAAGAAGGATAAATAAATCCTACCATGGAAAAAGTTTCTAAAGATTTAAGAAATTCAACAAATGTATGTGGCAAAAAATGTTGCATTCTAATTAAGGGATGTAGCATTGAAAGTGGCTTATGACATGAAAGAAAAAAAGGAAGAAGCTAAAGACTGTAATGGGGAAGGAGACTGTTAAGTCCCTAACCATCATTCATATTATCAGATTATTATGGTTAGGTCAGCTTAGTATTTCCCATTGGGTCTAGTTTGGGTGGTTGGGAGGAATGATTGTTATCATCCCCACCTAGGTTCAAATCTCGTAACTGACATGTTGACTTATTAATGATCATATTGTTGTAATGGCCTTGAGCCGTATGTCGACAAATCCTTGAGATTTTGTGAAATATATTTTTCCCTGGGTACCATCCTTGAAATGAGGGAAAGTAGCTAGTGGGTTTCCCTGGAATATGTATTCCAAGGAAAAAAAAAAGGCCGACTTAGTATTAGGTTACATAATGACCACTTCATCTCCTCTTTATAATAAAGGAGATGCATTTGTATAATCATCTCATCTTGTCTTGTGTGTTTTCTACATTGTATAAGGAGGATGCCCCCTCAAAGAGGCTTCTTATTCATCTCTTTTATTCATTCTCAAGGCATTGTATTATATTCCCTTTCTTATTTTATGTGCATATCAATAAGTTGGTATCAAAGATTGGATGCTTCCAAAATGAGTCATCTTGAAATTTTTGCTATAACTATTTTTAGAGATGTTTTAGACAAAAAAACTTGGTGGAACCTCAAAGGACATACATAAATATCAGTGGTATGAATTGCAGGTCTTTATTCGTTACAAATTCGGAGTTATACCCTATGGAAGTTATGGTTTTTTACTAGTCCAAAAACTAGTCTCAAACAAGAGTTCTAGGTAAAACTGTTATACCTAAAGCATGACAAATCCAAATTGAGTGAGACTTGTTGCATCATAAATAAGTTGGACCATATTTTTCGGGTACGAATTTTAGAATCAAAGAAGTAAAAGTGAACATATGTAAGGTTGTACAAGTTCGCTCTCCTGAAAAAGACAAAAAACAACTAGTTTTGGAAAAGTTACCATAACTCTCTCTTAGCACATCAAAAATAGGTTAAACCTATGGAATTACAAAGAAGTGGCATACTATGCTACTGTAGGACAATATTTCAGACTGAGAGGGACAAAAATTCCATTCATAAGTAAGAATCAAGGTCGACCACTAAGACAACCTACAAATTGGATTTTTCAAGGTATGTTAACTTGAAACTTGCATAACTTTTGATTGGAGTATCTATTTTGGTTTATTCAAAATTTGTGATAAAGATGAAATAGATAAAACTAGAGTATATATTAGTGGTATCAAATGGAAAATGGTAGAGCAAAAAAATTTACACCCCTTAAACCTGTTGAAGGCTCAACCATGACACAAGAAGAGCATGATGAAGTGAACTTTGAGTTGTCCAAGATTATGGACATAGTAAAAAACAGTAAAGATACAATGCTAAGAAAGGTGGAAATAATGGATGTGGTAAATAAGAATGAATTCCAAGCATTCAAAGGGGATATGAAAAGTTAAATCCAAACATTCAAAGGGGATATGAAAAGTGAATTTCAAACATTCAAAGGGAACCTTGAAAACATGAGGGAAGAACTTGTGAAGGATATAATAATTGGCCTTCTTAACCAAAAGTCAACACCTCTAGAAGATGATAAGGATGACAAGAGGGACTTGTTCCAATCACAACTTGAGAAAATTGACAAACAATTGGAGAAGAAGAGGTTCGAGTCCCTGACAATTGATAATCCACATCATCATTGGGTCAATTCAGGACCAAGGAATTACTTTATTCTCAAGGTTGAATTAAGAATGTTTGATGGAACAAATGTGTCTACATGGGTAAACCAAATAGAGAAATTCTTTGAATTGTCTAATATTATGGATGATAAGAAAAGGATTTCAATGGCTACATTGTATTTTGAGATAAAACCCTATCAATGGTATCAATGGGTAGTTAAAAGGAATCCTCCATTTTATCATTATACTTGGAGTCTATTTTAAAGAGACATAGAAGCTGAATATGGTAAAGTTTAGGAACAAGATTACTTTAATCATTTCAAAATAATCAAGCACTTAGGTGATGTGAAACATTATAATTCATAATTTCAAGTATTGTCCACAAGGGTAAACAATATAAGTGGCCAGCATTTGTTAGAAGCTTACATGGGTGGATTAAAACAAGACATTAAACATTATCTTTTTTTAAAATATCCTGAAAATGTTATGAAAGCTATGCAATATTCTCGCCATATTCAATACAAAAATAAGGCTACACAAAATTCTACAATCATAACATATGTAGGAAGCAGATGTTAGAATAACAGGATCGCAGAGAAATAACAATAAACAAGATGCAAATATAAAACACATTACAAGAGAGACACCAATATAACGTGGTTCACCCAAGATGGGCTATGTCCACACGGACATTTGTCAATCCTTATTATTATACCATCCAACAAATGAAGGGATACAACCTGCAACACAACTGCTGCAACTTCCTCTTCACTCTCTCACAGTCTCTCTTACACAATCAGATATCTTTACAATGCTACAATACATTACACATCTGAATTGCAATGTCTTCCTTTTAAAGGGGAATTACCATGGGAAAATACCGCGGGCTACCCAAAACCATGGGACCGTAATCTGTTGGCCAACAAAACAACCCCAACAAATTATTCTGGGGGTACACCCCCCCCCACTGGGGTGAGTGTACATTCCACCTATATATCATTTAAAATTGGGGTACAAACACGGCAGAACAACAACATCTCTAAATCAGGAAGATCGAGCTCCACAACCAGCAATCTCCTACTTGGAGGTTGATCACAACAACTCCACTGCTATTGCACTTGCTGGACTATGATCTGAACCTTGGACCTCACAAATTTCTCGTATTCTCCTTCACACTAGAATGCCAACTGAAATTGAGCAGGAACTCAGTTTCTCTCTGGTTACTACCTTTGTCAACATGTCTGCAGGATTCTGGCTAGTATGTATCTTTTCCAGCTTCAATAGTTCATCTTCCATAATAGAGCATATGAAATGGTACTTGATTTATATATGTTTAGTATTATAATGGAAGGTTGTTTTCTTTGCAAGATGAATGGCACTCTGGATGTCACTATACAACCTGCTATTCTCCTGCTTCTTACCCAGTTCCTCCATGAACCTCTGCAACCAAATCATCTCTTTACTAGCCTCTGTAGAAGCAACATTCTCTGCTTTTGTTGTTGAAAGTGAAACAACCTATTGTATCTTCGAAATCCAACTTACTGTTGTTCCACCTACAATAAAAAATACCCTATGGTGCTCCTCCTGCTATCTTTATCACATGCCATATTTGCATCAACATATCCCTATAGAACAGCGTATGAACCTCCAAAACATAATGCATGAGTGGTAGTACCTCTCAAATACCTGACAATCCATTGTACTTCCTTCCAATGTTCTTTACCTGGATTTTTCATATACCTTCTCGCAACTCCCACTGCATGTGCAATATCTGGTCTTGTGCACACCATGGCATACATCAATTTTCCAACTGCTGATGAATAGGGAACCTTGGACATGTAATCTATCTCTTCCTATGTCTTGGGACACATCTCCTTACTTAGTTTGAAATGGCTGGACAAAGGTGTACTAATTGGTTTTGCATTCTACATTCCGAACCTCTCCAACACCTTTTGTATGTACTCAGCCCTGAGACAATGTCAATTTGCGATTTTTCCTGTCTCTTATTATTCTCATACCAAGGATTTGTTTTGCAGAACCCAAATCCTTCATCACAAATGAATTAGCTAAATTGCTTTTGAGCACATTTATATCCTACATGTTAGACCCTGCAACAAGCATATCATCCACATACAATAACAAGATAATATATCTTTCATTATCTATCCTCTTGAAATAAACACAGTGGTCAGAATGACATCTACTATAACCTTGTTCTGTCATAAACCTGTCAAATTTCAAATACCACTGCCTTGGAGCCTGCTTCAGGCCATACAAGCTCTTCTTCAACCTGTGTACCAAATTCTCCTTCCCTTTGACCTCATACCCTTGTGGCTGCTGCATATAAATCTCTTCCTCCAAATCACCATGGAGAAAGGTTGTTTTTACATCTAACTGTTCAAGATGCAAATCTTCTACTGCCACTAGACTTAAAATAGTTCTAATTGAATTCATTTTAACAACAGGATAAAATATTTCATCAAAATATATACTTTTCTTATGTGCAAACCCCTTTACAACAAGTCTAGCCTTGTACCGCTTCTTTCCTCCATCTTCTTCCTTCAACCTGTAAACCCATTTATTTTGCAATGCTCTTTTACCAACAGGAAACTGAACCAAATCCCAAGTTTGGTTTCTTACCAATGAGTCCATTTCCTCATTCATTCCTTGCTCCCACTTCTTTCTAGTTTCCACCTGTATTACTTCTTCATAACATTCTGGTTCACCAGAATTAGTCATTAATAAATAATACAATGAAGGAGAGAATCGTTTAGGGGGATACTTAACCTCGTAGATCTTCTAACACTTGTAGGAGTTTGAGATACTTGCTGTTGTTCTTAATTTCCTGGCACCTTTGGAACTTCATTTTCTTTGATTTCATCAAGCACTATGTACTCTGCGTTTTCCTTTTCATGTTTCTTTCCCTGCAACTGATCTTTATACATGACCTTTTCATTGAATACCACATCTCTACTCCTAATTATTTTTTTATTTTCATAATCCCATAAGCGATAACCAAAATCATCAACCCCATATCCAATAAAGGTACATTTCTTGGATTTAGCCTCAAGCTTTGTTCTATTTTCTTTATCAATATGGACAAATGCTTCACAACCAAAAGTTCTCAGAAAAGAGTAGTTTATATTTTTACCTATCCATGCCTCCTCTGGAATACCGCCATCCAAAGTACTTGAAGGCCCTATGGTTATTAAGTAAACAGCAGTATCTACAACATCTGCTCAAAACTGTAAGGGCAACCCTAATCTCATACACTTTGCACGCTCCATGATTGTTTTGTTCATCCTTTCTGACACACCATTTTCTTGTGGTGTTCTTGGGACTGTCTTCTCTCTACGAATACCATGGTATGAACAGTAACTATCAAACTACTTACCGCAATATTCACCTCCATTATTAGATCTAAGACACTTCAACCTTTTTCTTGTCTCATTCTCAACCAAAGCCTTCCATTTTTTATAAGTATCAAACACATCATATTTTTGTCTAATGCAATAAACCCAATTTTTCCTAGTTGCATTATCAATAAATGTAACATAATAATTAGAGCCACCAAGAGTTGTACCTGATCCGGTCCCCATACATATGTATGCACAAACTCTAACTTTTAACTCTTCTTTGGTTTCCCAACCCTGAGAAATCTGACTCTCTTTTGTTTTCCATAAACACAGTTCTCACATAATTCCAAACTTACCTGCTTCATATCTGGAAGCAATTTCCTTGAGTGGATAATCTGCATCCCCTTCTCGCTCATGTGGCCAAGCCTATGATGCCACAATGTTGTATTTGTTCCTATGGAAGTTAAAGAGATAGAATAGTCAGTATTATGAGGACATAAATACAACGTACCTATCATGTCTCCTTTTTCTATCACCATCGATCATTTTGTGATCTTCCACCATGTCTCTCCAAATGTAGATAAACAGCCACCATCTCCCAATTTCCCTATTGATATCAGATTTCTTTTCATAGTAGGAATATGCTTTACATATTTCAGCAGCCATTCACCATTTTTTAACTTTATCCATACCTTACCCATTCCAACAATTTTACATGCCTCATCATCACCCAATAAAACATGTCCAAAATTGCCTGGAACATAATCATGAAAGAATTTCCTATGGGGTGTAGCATGACATGAATCCTCTGAATCTACTACCCAGTAATCACTAGTATTATCTAATGCAAGTATCAAACCATCTTGTAACACGTCACCTGCTACATTTGCTTCATGAGTAGTCTCTTGATGTCCATCTCCTTTCTTCTTTAGAGATCTGTAGTCTTTCTTTAGATGTCCTTTCTTTCCACAGTTCCAACACTCTATCTTTACCAATCTGGACTTGGATCTGCCGGCCTTTTTATACTTCTTGCGTTTGCAAGGGGTCTTTCCTCTCTCCCTTTGTCTTCCCCTTCTCTCCATGGTCAACGCATTACTTGATGTCTCACATGTGCTTTTTCTTCGCATTTCCTTGCTGGGAATAACACCAACAACATCATCAAATTTTAAAGTGTTTGAACCAGAGACAGAGTTACTTACAGTCATGACCAATCCATTCCATCTTTTTGGTAATGAACACAAGATTACTAGATCCCTAACCTCATCATCAAAGTTCACTTTTACAGAACTTACCTGATTTATAATCGTATTAAATTCATTTAAATGATCAGCAACAGATCCACCTTCTGACATCTTTATATTAGACAAATGCTTCATTAGAAATACCTTATTGGAGGCCCAAGGGTTTTTCATACAGCTTACCCAATGCATTCATCAGACCCTCCGTTGTCTTTTCTTTTGAGATATTGAAAGCCACTGACGAAGCCAGGCACAGCCATATTGTTCCTAGTTCCTTTCTATCAATAACCTCCCACTCTTCATCCTTCATAGTCGTCGGTTGTTTTGATTTTCCTCCCAATGGAAGGAATAGATCCTTCTGATATAGATAGTCCTCCATATGCATCTTCCATAACTAGTAGTTTTGGCCGTTAAATTTCTCGACATTAAACTTTCCTTCTTCCACCATTGCTCCCACTCGAACCAGGAACCCTTCTTTCCTGCGAGTTTATATGCCAAATAGACCTTTGGATTTGATACCAATTGTTAGAATAACAGGATCGCAGAGCAATAACAATAATCAAGATACAAATATAAATCACATAAAACACATTACAAGAGAGACACCAATATAACGTGGTTCACCCAAGATGGGCTATGTCCACATGGAAATTTGTCAGTCCTTATTATTATACCATCCAACAAATGAAGGGATACAACCTACAGCACATTCGCTGCAACTTCCTCTTCACTCTCTCACAGCCTCTCTTACACAATCAGATATCTTTACAATACTACAATACATTACAAAGTCGTATTACAATGTCTTCCTTTTAAAGGGGAATTACCATGGGAAAATACCACGGGCTACCCAAAATCATGGGCCCGTAATCTGTTGGTCAACAAAACAACTCAAAAATTTCTTTCAGTGGCATTGTCCCCAGACCCCCCATCCGGGGGGTCCCCCCCACTAGGGTGAGTGTACATTCCACCTATATATAATGTAAAATTGGGGTACAAACACGGCTAAACAACAACATCTCTGAATCAGGAAGATCAGGCTCCACAACCAACAACAGAGACATAAGTTTGCCTCGTAGGGAAACACTACCTCAACCCACTTGAATATCACAGAAGGAAATGGATGAAAGCAGAGCGAAAGAACTATGTTTTGGTTGTAATAGAAAATGGTCTAAAGGGAATAAGTGTTAAGAAACAAAAGTGTTCACTTTGGATAATAATGAGGAGGAGGAAATAGATGCATCAACACAAATGGGTGAGGTAGAAATTATGAACCAACAAAAGCAAGAAAAAAATGTAGGAAATTTTCCAAATCATAATGTAGAAATTCTCCAAATCATAGATCCATACCAATGTGAAATATAAGTTCATTCCTTGGCATGTGTGTTAGCACCCCAAACCCCCAATATTGCAGGTTACATTAATAAGAAAAGGGTCATAGTACTAATCGATTGAAGTAGTACATATAATTTCATTGATAAAAATTTAGCAAAGCACTTAAATTTTTTTGTGTATCTTGTGACAAATTTTCAAGTACTGGTTGATAATGGGGAAACTATTGATTATGGAGGGAAATTCCATAAATTAAACTTAGTATGGGAGACTATAATCTATCAATCCCCATGTATGTTATCCCATTGGAGGAGTAGATGTTGTTCTAGGGATTAACGGTTGAGAACCTTGGGTATAGTTCCTACAAACTACAATGAATTATTCATGATATTTGAATTAGAAGGAATTCAATATGAACTAAAAGGGTTAAAATATCCACCCTCTCAGATCATCATCTCCCTAGAATGGAAAAGCTCCTAAAAAGGGTTGCGTTGGAGTCAATTGCTAGAATTTCCTCTATGGAAGTGAAGCGTGAAGATGAAAATATTCCACATGACTTAAAATATACCTTGGAAAAGCACCATAGAGTCTTCCAAGATATTCCTAAAGAACTATCTCCATCTAGAGATCGTGAATATCAAATTGAACTCATTCTTGGAAGTACCCATCCTAATAAAAGGCCTTATATATATCCATGTCAACAAAAGGAGAGATTGAGAAAATGGTACAAGACATGTTGGATGCAGGTATTATTAAACTAAGCAGGAGTTCCTTTTCAACATCAATAGTGATGGTTAGAAGAAAATATAATGCTCGGAGAACATGCCCTGATTACAGAGATCTAAACAAAATCACCTTCAAGGATAAATTGGGCCCCATTCCAAATAATTATGATATATTAAATGAGTTTAATGGTGTTGTTACTTCAAAAAATTAGATTAAAAGCAAGATACCATCAAATCATATTAAGAGAAGAATACATTCCCAAAAAAACTTTTAGAACACGTGAAGGGAACTATGAGTTCTTGGTGATGCCTTATGGCTACCTAATGCTCCCTCTACCTTTCAAGTCCTTACAACAAAAAATTTCGACCTTATATTCAGAAATGTCTCTTGGTTTTCTTTGATGATATACTTATCTATAGAAAATCATGGAAATAACACATTAAACATGTGTATCAAGTCCTACAAATTCTTCAGAACAATCAATTGTCTGTAAAAATATCTAAATGTGCTTTTAGGAAACAAGAAGTAGAATACTTGGGTAATATTATTTCAAGAGAAGGGGTCAAGGTGGATCCTCAAATGATTGAAGCCATCACAAAATGGCCTATTCCTAATAACATCAAGGGTCTTAGAGTATTTTTGGGTCTTACAGGGTATTATAGGAAATTTGTTAAGAATTATGCACACATTGCAAGTCCACTCACATCTCTCTTGAAGAAAAAATCATTTGTATGGAATGAAGAAGCTACCTTGGAATTCCCACTCCTAAAGGATGATGTGTGTTCCACACCAATGTTAGAAAAACTTGACTTCAATAAAACATTCATAGTAGAATGTGATGCATTGAGACAAGGAATTGCAGCAGTATTGATGCAAGAAGGGAGGCCATTTTCTTTTGAAAGTAAAAAATTCAAAGGAAACAACATGGTGAAATCTACATATGAAAAAAAATTGCAGTGATGTTGCATGCAGCAAAAAAATGGCAACAATATCTCATTGGGAGACAATTTAAACTCAAGACAAACCATGATAGCCTTAAGTATTTTTTGGAACAAACAATGTCATCAAAAGAGAAACAAAAATGGGTTTAAAAAATGCTAGGGTTTGATTTTGAAATTATCTACTTAAAAGGGAAGAAAAGTGCGGTAACATATGCCCTTTCCATAATAGAAGAATCCTCCAACTTATATTCCATGGCATATTGCATTCTTGTGTGGTTGGAAGAATCTCACCATGAATGGAAAGAAGATAATAGTACTAGACATAAAATACAATGTCTAAATAAGGGAATATCTCTATGGAACATTGGGAATTGAAGGGAGATATTATTTGGTACAATGGTAGAATATTTTTATTCCCTCAATCGAAGTTGAAAAAACAAATATTAAGGGAGTATCATAGATATCTAATGGTAGGACATTCAGGTTTCCTTAAAACTTATCAAAGGATCAAAAACGTTTTTGGGGTGGAAGGAATGAAGATATATATTCAAACATTTGTAAGAGAATTCCAAGTGTGCCAAAGAAATAAAGTTGAGAGAATCAAGCCTCTAAAGTTACTTCAACCTTTACGCATACCTAATCAAAGATGGGAATAGATATCAATGGACCTCATTATAGGTTTACCAAAATAACAAGGTAAGGATTCCATTATTGTGGTTGTGCATAGACTCACAAAATATCCACATTTTTGTGGAATTTAAGTACATATATTGCAATCCATGTGGTTGAATTGTTCATGAAGGAAATTCATATACTTCATGGATGTCCTAAAGTAATCATCAGTGACAAAGATCCAAAATTCATAGGAAACTTTTAGAAAGAATTACGGAAGATAATGGGAACAATGTTGCCTGTGAGTTAAACACATCACCCACAGACAAATGAACAAATAGACATTGTTGACAAATGTTTAGAAGGTTATCTTCGTTGCTTTTCTTCAGACAAGCAATCTCAATGGATCAAGTGGCTTCCTTTAGCATAATGGTGGGATAATACCACTTATCACACATCTACAAAGATGACTCCATTTGAATCTATTTATGGTTATCCAACTCTTAATATCACATCCTTTTTGCAAGGTCATTCCAAAGTATAGGAAGTTGTTGAAAGGCTAGCTTTCAACCAACATCCAAGTAGAGAATAATGCACACACGGGAAACTATCAAGATGAGAAGTTGGACAGAACGTTCAGTCACTTGTATTCAATCTTTAATGGGTATTTATATATGGTAGATATGGTTGAAGTGGTTACACCCACTCCAACTAATCATTCATTTAGGTTTTGATTACATAGTATGATTATATATAAGATAATGATGACAATTATGGGGCTCGAAGGGTCCCCTCAACATCTCCCGCACACAAAAACTCTTATTCATCCAAAAGAGAACAAAGAAATGTGCAGCAAAATCTTGGGTCTCTACTCCACCAAAATAGTCCTTATTGTGCATCGACCATGAATACCAGTCTTCATAGGTAACTCAACCGCAACAACCACCAACTGGATAGGAATACACACATGCACAAGGCTCTACCATGAATTTTTACTCTACATCCTTCGTCTTGAATGCGATAATGGCTCATCGAAGCCTCATCCTTTCTCATCTGACCAACTTTCCCTAGGCTCAAGTATAGGCCTTTTGTTGTAAAACCTCACCCTTTGATCATCTAGTCAAATTTCCCTCGACTCAAGAATATGTCTTTTATATCTTCGACCTTCTTTACCATTTCTCTTCCTTCTAGCTTCTGAGGTCACAACCCAAGGACTGCTTTACAATTATGCACTAGGGGGATCACATTCAATTGTTCTTTGCATCATCATCTTTGTGTTAACCTATTTTTGTGTGTTGTTAGATATATCTTGCTTGAATTCCTTCATCTTATTCTGTCATGAGGATGTCTAATTCCTTTAACGTTTATACTTCCTGCTCATCGTGTGTGATCTTGTGATTGATCTACTGGTCGTCGCCAACTTCCTTGGACTTGACTTAAAAGATAACTTGACTTGACTTAAAAATGAATTGGTCTACTAAACATGCACTGAGTCATCTAGAGACCAACTTGAATTACAATTGCAGAGGGGATTTCCTACCACAAGGATGCATGTTTCATCCCCTATGTTCTTTGAGAAACCTCACAAATTTATAATAGAGTCACTTAACAATGTTAATGACTTAGTCAATTTAATTACATACTATGACTTCCGGACTCAGCTATTACAAATATTAATAAAGATTCGACTCACCAACTTTTACTTTTATTTGACTCAATTTCGACTTGACTATAGTAACTCAATGCAAGTCAACTAAAAGAGATGATGAATCATAAATTCAACACTACATATGGAGGCTCGAACAAAAGGAATCGACCCAACTCAAAGATCGACCAATGTTTAGGATCAATCACAATAGGAATCGGCCTCTCTTTGATCGACTTCATATATCCATTTCATAACAATTCACACTTCAAATATTATAGAAGACGTTGACCACAAGAGTGGATTTGCATCGAGAGCATTTGGTTATTGTATAGTAATCTCACCATATATATTATATCCACAAATGACATATATCAACAATCAACAAAACAATTTCAGTAGAATTCATCAGATTTTGGACTTTAGAAATAACATGATAACATGCTCATAGATTTGAAATAATAATAAAAATGATCAATACCAATTGTTGACACCCAAAAATTGTTCACTAGCTCATCTCCCTAGTCACATAACCCATTTGTCCACTTTTCCTACCATTTTGGCCTACAAAACCCTCAAATGGTTACCAAAAAGGCAAAAAATCATTATTTCCCTCAATTAATGAAATTCCTTCAAAAAATGTCAAAAACCCTCAAAAAAGGGTCCAAAATTCCCAAAATAAAAGGAAAAAAAGGGAAAAAAGTCAAAAATAATTTCGAAAAGAGGGAAAAACCCTAAAACCATGGGTCAATACTCCACCATCCAAAACCTCTATGAAAGGTGATGGAGGCCCCCCATTTCAACATCCATGATCAACTCTTCACACCCTTATGCTGCCGAAATTCCTATTGAACTTTAGCCTATCACCTTGAGCTTTTGTTTACCATTACAGTTGAGTCTTGGCCACCATTGGAGTATTTGGAGAAGAGCAAGGAACCCTGGAGACTTGGTGCACTACTCACGTACGGCTACAAGGGCTCCTACAACCTCACATTTTGAGGTAACACCATATTGTAAACCATTTTTTACATATTAATACATAAAATCATATTTTCATTCGTGGGTTCCTATCTAATTTATTACTGCAGTAGTTAATTTGTTTAATTTTTATTTCCATTGTTGCACTCACATATATTAGTTTAATTTGCTTATTTCTTAGTTTTTTACCCATTTACATGAACTTCTACTAAGGGTTCCTGAATCCTTAGTAGGTGCTCTTTAGCACGAGCTGGGGTGAAAACCCTAGCGACAGTTTTGGCGACTCCACTAGCTCGATTCCCTTAGAATCTTTGGTTATTTTTTAGTTTGTACTTGTCTTTTTACTTGCTTTTTACAGCTCTGGGTCACCCTTGGATCCCAATATTTGTAGATCTAGCCCTTGCCTTCGCTTAAAGCCTCAAAATTTTTCATTTTTATGGCTCGGCCTGCACTTTCTGTGGCCATTTTTCGCGTCGCGGATCGTGATTGTCACCCCGACAGCCGTGCCTTCGTAGCGCACTTTTTCAGCCCAGAACCGAGCCTTGCAGCACGGGTTTCATCCCCGAAGCCGCGCCTTGAAAGCGCAGGTTTCAGCCCCGAAGCCGCGCCCTGAAAGTGTAAGTTTCAAGTTGTTATCCTAGCCCTGCCTTTTACTAAGATTATTAATTCCGATACTTTATAACTTATTAAAAGTAGCTTATTCTTTGTCCTATATCTTTCTAATTCCTATAACTTAACCGGCTCTGAATCCGCGCCCTGAAAGCGCAGGTTTCAGCCTTGAAGTCGCACCTTGAAAACGCGCTTTCCAGCCCAGAAGTTGCCCTTCTTGAACACCCATATCTCCCTCTCCCAAACTCTATTTGGGACGATTTTTTTTTTTTTAATTGGGTGTTTTCGAACAAGGAATCCAAATATCCAGTTATATTTCAGAAATTTTTTATAGAAGTTTCTCCAATTTTTTATTTAGTATTATTTATCATTTCAGTTCAGCCTCTACCCATTGCAGTCGGCCCTCTCATACTCTGTTTTCTTCTCATAGAACTTGTGTTTACTTTTGGCTTGTTGTAGCACTTGATAGACCCCTGTATGCATGCATTTCTATCTCTTGCATCATATTTTTAGTAGGATTATTTGTTGAATACCTTTTATAGCAATTAATACTTTTTATTTCAAGTTTTAGTTATTTTGTTTCCACGCTGGGAAATCTTAGGTACACACCACTTGTGCATACACTCTGTCACCATAATTCAAGTGAGCCTTAAAATCTACTTAACTCAACCAACTCTAATGCCACTTGGGGAACACAAAAAGAACTTTGTAGTTAGGTAGGACATACTACTGTTGCGGTTGATTGTAATGCGGTTGCGGCTGAGTATACTGTTGTTGTTGTTGTACAGGAGATTTCTCCTCCCCCTTCATAAAATATGTATCCGCAGTTCTCTCTTGGATCAAATCATATGCTCTACAATCCTTCTCCTCATGACCGATCGATCGATAGAAATTACAAAAAAGGTTAGTCGACTTCGACACAATCTTCTGTAAGTACTCACATTCTTATGATCGATGTCCCCTCGTTTGGAAAATTCGACACCAGGGAATTCCTCCTTGACTGAGTGGGTTTGGTGTGCTAGACTATAAGTATTCGTGGAATTCCAGGCACTGATCTTTGTGGTGTCCTTTAGACTTGCATCGAATGCACCAAATTTCTTCACGAAATTCTTTCCCCTTCTTGATATCCTCTAGTTGGATAGTCAAGTTCGCTAGCTGCGCTTGGATCTGGTTCATTCCTATCCCTTTTTTGCCAACTGGTGAAGCCTCGAGCTTCATCATAATTTCCAGTTCCCTCCTTCTGGGATACAATCTTCTGTTGCATTAGTGGCATCCGAATGTGCCGTACCAATCCCGCAATGAACCATTATTTATCATGTATGTCGCTCATTCCAAAAATTACTTTGGCCATCATATTTTTGTACCTCTGATCGAATTACCATATTGATTCATTAGGTAATTGCTTTATTTCCTTCAACTCTATCATATACTGCGACTCTGATTTTGGTTTCCTAAATTCATCGATCAATCCTGCTCTGATTTGTGCCAAGGTTTTCAGTGGATTACCTATAGGAACTTGTACAAACTTCATAAACCAGTCAAGTGCACAGCCCCTAAAGGCCGTCATTAATTGTCCCTTATTAACATCATCACCCTGGACTTGTTTCACTGTCCACACCACTTCGCATAAGAACCAGTATTGTTCGGGATCCTCGGTCCCGTTACCATGAAAAATAGGAATCTTTACATCGTCTCCTGCCATCCTTGGTTTCCTACTGGTATTTATAGATTCACTACTCTGACTGTTGTTCTGACACATAGGACAACCCTGCGAAGAGATTATATTTCTTCCTGCGAAGTTTGGCCCAGTGCACGGGGTTGTGGGTATGTTATAGCTTTGGGTTTTCCCTCCCTCAAGTTCAGGGGTATCTTATTCGTTCTCTTCATCACAGTAAGGTCACTTAGTCCCTTGTGGTCCTATTTTTTAGTTCTTTGTTCCGGTCGCACTAGGAGACTCGCTCTCTATCTCAGTCCTCCTCTTCTTCTCTGGCCGAAACCTCACCCCACTTCGTAGGGTACCACAATGTTCCACAGCTTCCCTCAAGATTTCATCGTAGATCATATCCATCTACCCCGCATCATTCTACCAGACCCACATGCGTGCGATACCCACAACCTCCACACACTCGAGATTTACTCGTAGGAATTCATCTTTAATATGCCATTTTCACAAATGAGCATCTTAATCCACAGTTATAGCGACAATATATACCTTCCTCTGGGTCCTTTGAAAAATTTCCTTTCTGCGTCGATGTATGACTTAATCGTGTCGACATCAAATTCAGTGATGTATGCTTCCAAAATACTGTCTACCCAAACCTCGACAGCCCTTGACGCTTTGTTGTTCACCCATTTCAAATGTTGGATCAATTTTGGGGTCCAGTGTTCAGGCTCGCCTCCTTGGAAATTCTTCTTCTGAAAAGTCAATTGTGCCAACCATTCGTGTAGAAGTATAGGAAATTTGTAGAAGAATACTTCGTGGATATCAGAGTAGATATACTTTTGTAACCAATTGGTCGTCGACCATCCAGGGTTTCGATTTTCTTCCTCAACAAATCCTCGCGTCTTCTTGTGGAACCATTCCTCGATCTCCGACTTTGTCGGATGCCACAGCATGTCCTCTCTCTTTCCGCATTAGGGTCTCGGCAACAGAACCATTTGTTAACATAGTTATGTCGACAGGGGTTCACTTCTCATTGTTGTCAACAAACATCGACATAGACTCCCTTAAACATTGGACCATAAAGGTTTTTCCCCTTCCAGCGACACCCGCAGAGCAAGTGAAGTCTCACCCGAGATGTCTAAGGGGGATGCAGGAACCAAGTTTCCGCAATTGTGAGAAGACATGCATTATCTCACGCTCATTTGCAACATAATCCATAGATTTGCATCAGAACAACACATTATCAACCTATTAACCATTATCATCATTCACATAAACACATTATCATATCATAGTTAATGAATTAAACAAATCAACAAAACATGCTTAAGGAATATGCGGTACATAACATAACTACGAAAACATCAACTGTCATCCCAATGAAACATCAAACACTACGATACTTAAAAAAGGCAAAAAGATAGAGATATAACATTATTGATCCTTCTCATTATCCATCAAAGGGTTTTGTACATCGTAGAATTCTCCATATCACACAACAAACTCAAAGTGAAACACTACTCCACAAAAGATAGGAATGCCGAAAACAGATAGATCAAAATATAGATGATAAGATCAAAAAGACACTATGGTCGATGATTCCCTTAGGCTTACAATCACTCCTACTTATAGGCTCACTTGGTCGTTACAAAATTGTCCAAATGACCCATTACTAACTAACTTAACCAATTCTTCTGCGTTTGTCGACACTTTTATAATTCGCGACCGGTCCCTTGTTCATGTCGTTGACCCTTTCGCTGCTAACTATTCTGAACATGTGCTCTTTGGACCTGTGCCAACAAAGAGCTCTGATTGTCACCTATTGTACATCCATTAGCAACTATGAGACCTAGACTACCTCAATTTGATATAATCATCGACACCAGTGCACCAACCATTTCATCTCTTGATCATTGTGACCTTCCAATCTCCTCTAAAGGAATACAAAACCCTTTGGAAGTACTATCTAAAATTCAGTTGCAAGTAGGTGCTCATGATCCTCCATCATCCCCTGATTCTTCTCCTCATGCTCCTTGAGATCCTTTACAAGAAGTTATTTGGGAGAGGAACCCTGATAAGGAGAGTCCTTAGAATAATCCTCTAGCAATACTCCTGTTAAGAATCAACTAGATTCTTTACCATAAACCATGGCCAATGCCAACACTAATGTGAATAGCAATGCCAATAGACCCTGAACAGTGGCTAGCCCAAGATGCTACTGCATTTCTTGGGGATGTTCATCCTTTACCTAAACATCCTGAAAATTTTCTTCCCAAGTTTGACCAAGGACCATATTAAGAAATTTATGCTTGTTGTTCAACTGATGAACATGAAACACAAAGACATGGTTTGTCTATTTTTTCCTTATACATTTTAAGAGAAATATCTACCTAGTACTTCTCACTTAGACAAGGATCATTCAATCACTAATTGTTCAGAATTTAACTCTTCCTTCACAAACAAATTCGGTGATGATAAAACCCCAACATTTTTAGTTTTAGAGTTATCTAGGATCAAAATGGACACCAAGGAAAAAATTAAAGAATTTAATCAAAGATTTCTATCTTTGAAAAATAAGACCGGGGTGGATTTTGATCCAAATATTCAAGATCCAGTACTCTTGAATGGAAATATGCATATTCATGATGATCTGAATAGTACTTCTGGGGAGAATAGAAATTCAACAAAATCCACACAAATTTAGATTCTAATAAAAAAATCAAAAATAAACAATATGCGATCAATGCATCATTAATCAAGAAAAGGTACAACTCGAACACTCCTCCCTTTCTTCTGACCTTTGATATTTTCAACAAGAATGTACATAATTGCATGGTGGATTGATGGGCCTCATCAAACATTATGTCTTATTCAGTATGTAAAAATTTGAATGTTGAACCGAAGACGTGTGACACACAAATAGTCCAATTAGACAAGTCGAATGTTAGAGTCCTTGGGGAGATGAAAAATGTCTTAATACAATTAGCTACTAATCCTAAGTTACATTAGACAATTGAGATTATCATGGTAGACATTCCAGAGACATACAATTTGTTTCTGAGCAGGGATTGGTTCGATAAATTAAATGGATACTTTGCCATCAACTGGTGCCATACGATGGGAATCAAAATAAAATCAAGGTTGATTGAGAGATGTATATGAAACATACTATCACTGGCCTAAATGATCCAAATGAACCAATAGTATTTACTAATTCCATTCTAGGTAATTACTGCTTGGATACTTACTTTAAGGACTTTGTCGTTGATATATCACCACACGTGGATTCTAACATGAAATATGAGCTCCTTCATTGCACTCATATTGTCAATCCCAACTATAATATAGTAGTTTTAGGAGATACTAACATATATATAGATACTAATGTAGATATATGTACTGACTTTTGGACATTACATTTTGACGACTCCAAGTCCAAGGATGGTGCAGGTGTTGGCTGTATTCTTAGAGATCCTCAAGGAAAAAAAACTTTGATAGCTTATAGAGTGGAGTTCGAGTGCAAACACAAAACCATTGAACATGAAGCCTTGATCCAGGGGTTAAGAAAGGCGATAGACATGCAAGTAAAGTTACTAATGGTTTTTAATGACTCTGAAATCATTGTTAAACATGTACGCAATTCCATCCACTATGTTTCTAGTCACATGAAACACTACTGGCACAAGGTATGGGATATCCTTAATTATTTTGACACTTTTAATATTATTTCCATTCATTGAATACCAAATTATGATGCAAAATTATTAGCGAGTGTATCATCTAGGCTTATTCAATTAGAAGGATTGTTAGATGATACTTTTTCGATGGACTTTCTTTTCAAGCCATCGATACCAAATAACGTCACGAATTGGAGAGTATTATGTGATGATGAACAACTTGTTAATTTTCTCAGCTCCAATGACACTTTCAAGGATTCGTATATTGATGAAATAAAACACAGAGGTTCTCTCAAGGGAAAACCATAATCTATTGAAAACCAGTCAAACACCTTAGGAAACCCAATCCCAAATTCTGTGGTGAGATTGGATGAGTATTATGATTTGTGAGATAACTTCAAAGAGGGTAACTAATTGCAAGATGAATATCTCCTCAATGCAATATGAATTCATCACATAGGCACAATAGAAAACCCCCAGAACATCAACCTATGAACTCATTTCACTCCACACAAAAAGGTCGCGTTCAATTGTATTTTTAAAGAATACAAGGATGTATTCACATGGACGTATGACAAAATCAATACATTTGACCCTAAAATCATGCGACACATTATCCCTATGAAACTGGTGGTTAAACACTTCCAACAAAAGATGCGTAAAATGCAACCCAGTCTAGAGCCTTTGGTAAAGGAAGAACTAAACAAATTACTGGATACAAAAATTCATGTTCTCGGTGAGATACACTCAGTGAGTCACAAATATTGTCCCTATAAGGAAAAAGGTTGGAGACATGTGATTATGTGTTGATTTTCATAATTTGAACAAAGGATCCAAAAAGGCTAACTATCTGGTTCCTCCGATGGAGCAAATACTACAATGCATATTGGGTTCAAAGATGTTCTGTCTACTAGACGTATTTTTGGGGTATAATCAAGTTTTAGTATCTCACAAGGATCAACTGAAGACTTCCTTGATAAAAAAAATGAGGGACTTATGCCTATCACCATATGCCTTTCAGGATAATTAATGCAGGTGAAACCTTCCAGAGGGCGATGTACATAACCTTTTGGGGGTTAATAAAGAAATCAATTATGGCCTACCTAGATGATGTAATAATTTTTTTAAGAAATATATTAGATCACATCCATCATCTTAGAAAGATCTTCAAACAATGCAAGAAATATGGTATTTCCTTTCATCCTAAAAAAACAATTTTTGTTGTGACTGAAGGAAAATTACTTGGGTTCGTAGTTTCAAAATATGGGAATATAAGTGAACTAGAGATAACCAACACTATATATTATCTTATTCTCCCACGCAATAAAAAATCCACGCAGTATTTCATCGGAAAGATTAATTTTGTGAGGAGATTAGTTCCTAGTTTTGTTGAAATGGTAAAATCCTTCAAGATATGATCAAGAAGGATGTCGTATTCAAAAGGGATAAAGGGGAGAAATATTCATTCATTTCCATCAAAGAATCAATTGCATATATCTCTCCTTAATGAGTCCCAATTTCGACAAGGAATTCATTCTTTATACCTTCTCTTTTGACACATCTTATCTAGTAGTGTTGAATTAGAAAATCCATGAAGCGTCTAAAGTCCCAGTGTCCTTTATGATTTCTGGACTATAGGGGGAGAACTGAACTATCAAGTGGTAGAAAAACAAGCCTTCATATTTTTTAAAGCTATTAAGCATTTTCATCCCTACCTTCTGAAGTATCACACCAAAGTCATAGTTTCCTACCCTGTAGTAAAAACCTTATTAGGACAGAAGGACCTCAGAGAAAGGAAGGCACATTGGATTACTGCCCTACAAGAATATGACTTGGAAATCAAATCATCCAAGATTGTAAAAGGAAAAGGACTCTACAAGATTTCCACCGAGGCCATGGATAACCAGGAACATGAAGAGGGATGGTATACTGAGGTTGCCTTCGACATAAATGAGATTTACTATGTTCCTGCTTCAACAGACACATGGCATTATGAATTGAAATTCTATCTCACACATGGTAATGCTCCAACATACCTGGATTCATGACAAAAAAAGCTCTGAGATTGAAATATTCCAACTACCATTTAATAGATGGGATTATATTTCGACGAAATTATGACGGTGTCCTATTAAGGTGCCTTAAAAATCCAGATGCTAAAAAGGTATTATCAGAATTGCATGATGGTCCTACAAGTGGGAATTTCGAAGCGGATGCCACAACTCACAAGGTTCTTCAAGTTGGGTACTACTAGCCTACATTATTTAAGGAACCTCACTCTTATGCTAGAAAATTTCCAACCTTCCAGAAATCCATGGGTAGAGAAAAGAAACCATCAAGGGAACGATGTCGTAGATTCAATGAACAAAAACCTAATCTAAATCCCTAAAAATAAGGTAGTTGATCATCAGAGAAATTGGCAAAAGTATTTACCTAACACCCTTTGGGATGATAGAGTAACACCAAATACTACACTAGGAAACTAATTTCCATTCTTTCTAGTCTATGGTATAGAGGTTATCCTACCCTTGAATATATTTTTTCTCTCTCTCTAGCTAGCTCAATCCATTAGGAAGACCAACTAACCAGTAATGCGGTAGAGGTTCAACACTCTCCTAAAATTGGCAGATAAGAGAGAATGGGCCAAGAAGAAATTTAATGAACACCAACAATTGGTTAAGCGTTGGTTCGATAAGAGTTCGTTAGACCACAAATACTTTCAAGTTAGTGACTTAGTCCTAAAATAGGACAACGCCCATGAAACCAAAAGGAAATACTCAAAGTTTTAGAAATTGTGGCTAGGCCCATTCCAAATTGATGAGAATATTGGCTAGGGAACTTTTAGGATTAGAACCTTAGAGGGGGAGATAGAACATCTCCCCATAAATGACCAAATCTTAAAAAAAATATTTCACTTGAACACGTCACATGATTTAGTTTGTACCTTATAGTTTGCAAATTCAATTTTATTTGACAAAACTTGTTTTATGTTTTGATGAATACAATGTCTGCTTTAAGTTTTACTTATTCTTATTCTATTTTATTTTGTTAATAAGTCCCTTTTTACGATGAATTTGGACATTTTGATTTTTTTTATTTTCCTTTTTATACACTCGTCTTTGATTTTCTTAGTGTTAAACAACATTTTGAGCTTTGTTCTTAAGAATTAGAGTCCTAGAAATTGTTTCATAGAACCATTAAACTTTAGGAAATAAAGATCTATTATGTATGGTTCTTTTGACTGAAATAGGTGAATTGTAGGTTGGAAATGAGACCTTAGGGTGGGAAAATCACAAGAGTTATAATAGTGCTAAGATTATATAGTCGGAGAAATTCTTACTAAGTCGAAATGGGACATAATGTACTCTTCCCTATGGTGGTACTCTCATATAGCATTTAGGTTTTCACGAGAACATACATAGGATTGCCTCTAGGTGTCGTCCAACTATTCTTACAAGCTCCACCCACCACACACATTAAAATGTTGAATATAATATGCTTTAAGGTGGTTCACCCATGGGTATGAAGAGTTGTGGTAGCACCAACAAATCAAAGCTACTCTTAATGCCATCCTACACCTTTAAGAGACTTTTGAATTCGCTCCCACATCCATCAAAATGAAAATATAATCATATGAAAAATCTCAAAATAACATTTTATATATATATATATATATATATATATATATATATATATATTCTTCTCAATGGACTGGGACTAGAGAAACTAGGTAAAAGGGGTTGTAAGAGGAAACTATGTTAAGGCAATGGACACTTGCGGGAAATATATCCATGCCTATAGGGTTAGAGATGAGGACCACACATCAGTGTACTATGATTATGCGATTCATACTCTATGATGTTGAGCCCGAATAAAACATATGTATGAAAAAGACAAATAAATGAATCTCATAATCTGGCTTATAGAGAATAATTGGACGATTACGTTTAGACAACTATGTATTTTTCTTATCTTCTTAAAATAAAAGCTTATGATGTGGAACCCATGAAAGAAGGGGAAATCTAGTTCCATTTGTTGTTCCCACAACAACTCCCATTTGATGGCCTTCTTCAAAAAGGAAGAAAATATAATGGACCTCCGACCAAAATTCAACTAATAAGCATAATGGAAGAGGAGGTCTTTAGATCCAAATAGTTTGAATGGTAATGACCAATTTTCATTGATCTTTGGTTACTATCTCTGACATGGTTCTTGATTTTACTCCGTTACTCATTTATGCTTCTTGACTTCAATTGTTCTTCGATTTCATGTTTATGGAGATTCAGTTACTATTGACTACACTTGATATTTTGAATTTATGTGCTTATTGGTACTATAGTCTCTCCTTCGTGATAGAAAACTTTCCAAAATTCCCAATATACTATCTTTGATAGCGATTGTTTGATTTGATAAACCCCATTGAACTTATCGTATTCGATTCATCCTATTGGAATTTCCTCATTTGATCCCTTTGTTGTAATCTCGATGACATACTTTCGATTGTGATCGCTTGATGGCCTTGTTGGGCCGATCGCATCAACTAACATATAATAAGTTATCTCGATAGTCAATATCTAAATGTCTCTATTAGGTTTTCGGAACTTCCTTCATCGGATATCACCTTAGTGCTCTTTTTGGGATCATCTTGATAATACACATTTCTGATAACAAAGGTCCAATGCCTTTATTGGGCCCACATTTTTGGGTTTTCCTCATCGGATTCGCGGAGATAATATTTAATTCATTAAAATATTTTGAGTCTTCAAAACCTATTAATTCAATATCATGGATGCTTTATCAAGTATATACCATTGATGATTCTTTTATTGCCACTCAAGCGTGCTCCCAATAGGAATCTTCCGACTCGATAGACGCTGAACTGTCCAATCATATTTATTTCATCTTAGATCTTTTCACATTTTTCTTAGAGTCTTGATGCATCATATCCCCATATCATATGACAAATACAATTGTCTTAAGGAGCTAGCTTGATGGACCCTAGTTTTCCATTGCATCTGTTATCTATGATTACCAATAGTGATCTCCCAATTTCTATCGATCGATGTTCTATCAAATGTCCTCATATTGACTTGTCAAACTAACCATTTTAAACTTAGACCTGATGAACTTGTCTCGATTGGAATTCTCGAATATAGCATTTTGAATCTATCATATTGGAAAAATATTGCCTGTTGGCAACTATGCATGAGAACAGATCCACCATTAATTCTCCTCCTTAATTCCATTAACTGTATAAATTGGGTATCTTTTGAACGTTAAAGGGATATATTCACAATTACACTTCACCATTTTACTTTGTAAACTTGATCGAGATTCCAAGTCTCTTAACTTGCTTTACTATTACTCAAAGCCCATCCATTTTAGCTCAAATCTTGAGGTAGAATTAATTTATGTTTAGAACTTGCATATTTATAGACTTATTGCTACAAGATTTGATATTTTTAATTTCATTTTCTGTTACAAGATCTCTAGTATTATAAATGTCGAAAGCACAAGGGAAGAGGGCAACGACTTTAAAAGGGGAATTAAGGAAATTCCCAATCCTGGGAAAGATGCAGATCCAATGCTTCTCATGGATACCAATCACCTAACTGGATTCCAGGATGACCATGACTAGAGAGGAATTTATTAGATTTTTTCCAATGAAGACTTACATAAAGGACCATGATGACTTAGAGTTTTTACAGAATATCGAAAAGATCAGCCTCTATTCTATTACCGCTAGGCCAACAATATCGCCATACAATAACTTAGTCAGATGGGTGTTCAAACACATCAATATGGGAATTGGATCAATGGTGAATAGAGTTGGGGTTTCAATAATGTCTTTACAACTACAGTCATTCAATATAATGTTTAAATTGAAGGAACCTGAAGTACTACTGAATAAGAATTTTCTAGATAACTACAGAGTGGAGAACTCTAACTTATTGGAAATTCTGAAAGAATGGTGGATGGAAGACAATGCCTTCCTAGAAAAGGCTAACCAACTATATTTTACACAATACTTGAGATACCCTTATCGGTTGTCGATGGACATGATTTGTTGGCTATACGGAAAGGATGGATCCTCTCATTTTAAACTAGAATGGACTCCTCTGGCCCATCATGTAGTGGAGATATGACATGCTTTCAACTGGGCAAGCATCTTGTCTATCAATTTACCGAGCTTCTCCAGGTCCATAAAAGAGGTATAGGGAACAAAACCCCCCAATTTTTACATGGTTGATTTTCTATTAGATGCTATTTTCTCTTCAAATCCTTTTTCCCAAGAGGATTGGGAGTGGGGCCCTAGTCTTCTGCTTGTGCATGTGTACTGTTGTGAACCGTGGTTGTCCAACTACATAATATATTTTTATGAATTTTGTGACTATTTCATGGCCCCATTGTATAATATTATTAACAATCGACAAGCTCCTAGATTATCTGAAGCAGCCATGACAACACTTCAAAACATCAGAGACTAGTATATCTAGGAATTATACACCTTTATTAGAGTTTTTGGCATCTTCGCAGCTCCCACACCTTTTACCCAGATATGTTCTCGATAGGATAGTCCTAAGGTAAATTTCCTATCAGAATGTGGTGCAAGGCAGTGCCTCCTTTTTGTCCACATATGCTAAAATATGTTGGCCTATATTTCCAATTAAGCTAGGGCTATTCACTTTAACAAATTCTCCTCATGCCAAGAAGGAAGCTTCCCTTCTCGAAAAAATGAAACTCAACATAGGAACCCTTAGGTGACATGATCCCATAAAATTTATTGAAGAAAATTTCAAATCAGTCGGTCTAGATCCTACATACATACATAAGCCCAATCCTTAAGAGTTCATTTTCCAAGTTGTTATCACATATGAAGAAGTATTGATCAATATGGCAGATGACAATCAGAGAGAAATGTTGCTTATGGTTCAAGAAGATAACATGAAGATGATAGAAGAAACAAGAGAAGTAACATTTACCAATGACATGGAGCAAATAGAAATGAAAAGACAAGTCTATGCTGCTAGAAGAGAATCCTTAGATAAAAAGACCATTTAAGCCGAAGACCAGCTAAAGAAACAATCAATTCAAGTTGTAGAAGTTGCCAAAAGAAAGACCGAGGAAGAAGCTAAGAATAAAGTTGAAGAAGAAGCTAGGAATGAAGATGAAAGAAAGAGGAAAGTAGATGAACATGCTAGGAAAGTTAAATAGGAAAAGGAGGACGAGGAAGATAGAAAGAAAAATGATGAAGAAGAATGAAAGAAACAAGAAGAAGAACAAGCTAGGAAAGTTGAATAGGTCAAGCTAGAAGCAAAAATGAAGAAAAATAAATAAGAAGAAGATAAGATAAAAGATGAGGAAGAAAGGAAGAAGGAATAAGTGTAATGCCCATATTTTGATTCGGCATATTTATTAGTTAGACACACCATACTTTATTTCTTATATATTTTGTCGAACTCAGCTCGACTGAGTAAACTATATTGGACCTCATTATATGATGTTACTCTGTCTTATGATTTCACCATGATTATGATGTTACTATGTTATGCAGTTATGATGTCATGATTATCATATGATTTCCTTATTTTACGATTGCAGTATATGTTTATATGTTTTCCTTAATGAAATGTGAAATATATGATTCGGTACGTGGATACCATCTACTTATATGAATTATTGAAATGTTATATGTATCTATGATGAGCTAAAAGGTTACATGAAATGAAATGATAAAATGGATCAATTGGCGATCAATGGAAAATGCTTTCTATAAATTGTATTTTGCAAAACACTAACCTACAGGACACAAGGGCTATGGGATAGCCAGTTACTTGATCTGATATACATTGGAAAGGAAAAACATGTTCATACAGCAAACCTTAGCAGCCAAAATGAGGATACGATAACACAAACTGATAATCCCGATAGCAGCAAGTATGAGTCGATAAGGGCGTAGGCCCAGTATGTTGAGAGGGATGGATGTGTTTCCCACCCTATGTTTCCATGAGACCCGAGGTCGTGGGAGGGCCGTACTGAGACACGCTCCCCATGTTGTTGTGATGACGATTGTCGGATGCCTGCTAGGGGAGGATAGGTCCGCTGTTCAGCCGACGCTATCGCTCTCAAGTTCTATGTGGTCAGATCGGTGAGTCCGACATCCACTGTTGTACTAGCAGAGGAAGGATAGGGAGGATGCTGGACGTAGGTTATGAAGGGAGGATGTGTTAGTTAGCACTGTTGGGGGTTTAGTATTCCTTGATTCCGAGTTAGTGGAAGTAGGCACCCTTCCTGTACTTGATTGATTAAACTAATGTAAACATAAAGACAATGATGTTAAATCGTAAAGGGTTAACTGTTAAATAACCGAGGATGTTAAAGTAATTATACTATATATTATGCTTTCTCTTCTGCATGGGGGTAGATACTATTGTTAGTTAGCAAGTATGCATAGGCGGAATGGGGTTTGTTTATAGTACATGTCCGACATGTGCATACACTGGCCATGCATGCACACCTTGTACGTGTACAATATTACTGGTGTATAACATAATTGTCATGCTTGAATAGTAGTATAAATGTCATAGATAACTCAGTTAAGGATACATCAATCAACTTAGGTAATGAATGGTTAGGTTGTCAATGTGTAAATAAGTGAATTAGTAATTATATGAAAACATTGTAATAATAAACTAAGACAAGTGTCGTCAGTTAACATTGTCATAGAAGAACTGTTGTGAACAGGGTAATGATAGTGTCTAATTAATTAGTAAAATTGTTTAAGCCCTCACAAGTGCTTTGTTTATAAGAACAAGGATGCTATGTTGATGATAGGGTACCCATGTGATGAACAAATAATTAAGAATACTATGATTGATTCACCTTTTATTATTGTCAAAGGGTGATTTAATTATTATTATTAATTAATAAATGATATTCCAGCAAACATTTATATCCCTATCGTAACAAATGCAATATAAGTAAGATTTAAAATATTGATTTATAAATTAATATTGTGTGATTAATTCCATTTCAAAAGTTAGCCATAATAAGATAATCATTTTTGGAATAAACGTGATGTGATGGAAAATGGATATTTAATTATTCAATGTTAATCTTGGAATTTAAACCTCAAGCTAAGTAGTCTCGACGGATAAGGTGGATCATTAAGACACATCATGTCCAAGTTGACAAGGGGGCAACTAATTATATAATATTTTATTAATTACATTAATAACATTAAAATATCAAGGATGGCGGATAGACCTGTATTTAATGAAACTTGTCCCGAATGGATAACCTTGGGGTGATAATTCCCACCGTAATAAATAATTACGACCGTCAATCCAAAACCAACTAATTTTTCCATGAGAGTAATTAATTATACATTTTTTTATAAAGAACCGTGTATGAATGAACTGGTGATAGGGGTAAATGTTGAGGGGCTCGAGAGGGGGATTTTGGGGCGGTGGAGTAAGCCCAAGATATTCTCGAGGAAGGGAAATTATATAGAGGGGGAGAGCTTGGAGAAAGGGGAGGTTTTTTTGATTGGGGAAGAAAAGAAGTTGGAGAACAGAAGTTGGGAGAACAGAAAGTTTGGCGAACAGAAAGATTTTGAGAACAGAAGGAAAGACTGCTCTCGGGATTATCAGATTGTGGGCAAGGGGGCTTGGAAATCCTTTGATTTCCAAGGGCCAGCAAGATAATAGCTGGTCGGTAGGGTGGACACTTCAGTTTGGCTGTCTAAGGGGTTATACAACCTGCTACAACTTACGGTTAGCATCAGCACCAGGTAATTTCCGTTATTTACTATTATGCTTAAACTTACTGTAAACATGCATCACTTGCTATTTACTGATTTACTGCTATTTCCTGATTTACTGCTATTTACTGATTTACTGAGTTGTGAAACATATTCTTATGCTAGAACATGATTGTTGGAAAGAAAATATTGGTATGTTTGTCTATTTTAAATTACGAATGTAAGGTGATAAAAGAAAACACGACAGTACACTAAATATTATTTAGGCACATAGTAATTCTTAGAAATTTACTTCCATAAACTGGTAAAGTTAAAACGTAGAAAATTAAACCTGAAATTTTACATAGTGCTCTGCCGTAAAAACCAGAGCACTACAGATGGTATCAGAGCCTTTGTTCAGACTCTTGAACCTACAGGCCTATTCATGCTTCACCTAGAAAATTTACTTGATAATTTACCTACTTGACCTCCAGCCATAGTCATCTTTCAAGGTACCTGCACAACGATAACAACAATTACATTAAAAATATATATATATATATTTATATTTTCCTTCTTTATATAGTTAATCTACCACTAAACAAATGCAAATTATTTAGGGCTTCCATCAATTTATCCCCTTCCGTTCTATTTCCTACTACTGTTGCCAAAATCTTGGCGAGTGATGGGAATCCATGAACAAAATTAAGAGAAGAAAATTTAAATTGAAATTACAACAAAAACAAAAGAGCGTTATAGCAAATTTCCTATGGGATCTTATTGTTTAAATATTACTGTCTAATTTTGTTTTCATATAAAAATATTGGGTCTTAGATTTCATAGAAAGAACTGAAATTTGCTTGCTGTACATTAGAAATATATAATTGTTTTATCACTATCTTATTTTGTAGGAGGATCAAGAATCTAAAGAAAAATAAAAAATAAAAATAAAAAAAACAAATAAAAAAAAATATATATATATATATAATGCCTAGAATTGTTCTTCATTCATAAAACACAGTAATTATTCTTCTTGAATTTAAAATAAAGGTGCCAATACTCCCCAACATTTTGCCAAAAGTCACTTTAAACCATGAATTCTTGAGAACTTCAGCCAGTAGCCAAGTTTAGGAAGTCACGACAAATTACTAAAAATCATAGTATAGTGAATTAAAAAGTAACTTATCATAAACAAAGTCATTTAAGAAAATAAATAACATTACCCAAATTCAAGAAAGAAGACCAATTAAGCTTGAAGCAAATAGCATTATAGCATCAACCAAATTCAAGAAAGAAAATCGATTAAGCTTGAAGCAAATCGCGTGACCCAAATTCAAGAAAGAAAACTAATTAAGCTTGAAGCCAATGCAAATTAGGGTTGAATCGGTCACGGTATAAGCAAATTAGAAGGTGAGATCATAAAAGACCTTTATTTTTTTTTTTTAACGAGTAACAAAATAAGTTTTATTATACGAAATCTTTTGCCATATTAATTAGAACTTTTACCATAACTTCTCGGTTAAGAAAAAAAATATATATAATAAAATAAAAAGCAGAATAAAAAAAAAAAAAACCTGAAAGCCCTTGCTACGGCAGTCCATCTGCGAGCAATTGGCAAAGCTCCGCACGAGACTTCATACCTCTGTACAGCAGCCTGTGCAAAGCCGAGTGCATATTGTTTGGTCTGAGATCGCTTGAGGATGCCTGCTAAGGCCATTAATCCACTCCAAACGAATTCAAACAGAAATGAAACTCAGCGCTCAGCTTGAGTGCATTAAGAGGGGGAAACGGAGGCCCTGCTCTGAATATAAAGAAATAAGAATACATAATATGCGAGAACCCTGTGTTAAACCCATAAATGAAAATATAAACACATAATAAATACGAAATCCAAAATAGGGCATGGAAACCCAGTATGATTTTTTTTTTATTAAAAATAAAAGCAAAAGATTACCAAGCGCCGAGAGTCTGCCCAGCAGACCCACCTTCGTCTTGTTCCTATTCTCCAAGCGCCGAGAGTCTGCCCAGATCGCAGCGACCAGCTGCCAAGTCGAAACGGAGGCCACCAAGCATTCTCCAACATTCAAGCGACGAGCTCACATAAAGGGCATTCTCCAAACGCTAAGAGCAAGCAAATCTGTAGGGCAAATACTAGTGCAGATCAAAGGAATTTTGGGCCCAGCCCAAGCTCGATACCACGAGCATTACCTTAAACCAGCTGCCAAGTCCAAGAGGGTCCCATGCACGCTAGCCAAACGCCAAAGCTAACCCACGAACATGCCTTCCTTTCGTTCCCAGGAATCTTCGTCCCAGCCCATGCGCTCAACACAGCGACAACAAACAGCTGATTCGAAAGGGGATCCACGCACACCACTACAATTCAAGCACCAAGCTCACTAGCCCGGATACCGTGGACGCCCAAGCCAACGCACAACACCGAATGATCGTTCCCGCCCGATCATCGAAATAGGAGAAATACATAGTGTAACATAGTTAATAAACGCTACAAGAATTCATTTAATGATTGAGTTCAGAATAATAAGAAGGAGAGCTGTACTCTGTGTCTCGTTCCTTGCCGCCTTATAATGGTCGTGGCAATCTAACATTTAAGGAAGATGGGGAGTGGTCGCGGCAATGCGGCGGGAGTTCTAACCTCGTTAATGGAAGTTCAGCCGGCTAAATTAGCTTCTACAGAGCTTGAACGTTCCTCGCTCTCCTACCTCGGCGAGCCATCCTTCCTCGCTCGTGATTCCGAAATTGTTTCTCTTTCCAGAGCTTAAGCGCTCCTTGCTCTTTACTCTTGCTGAATCAGACCGCCCATTGAACCAAGAACGAAGTCAAAGGGTCCCCACGAATCCTCCATCGCCAGAAAATCTTTTGTGAGGTCCTGCGCATGTGTGAGTGGGGATTGCAGACATGGTGACTCGAGTTGATCGCAAACCTGTCGTTTACGGCACAGCGTTCATCCGGGTAATCAAGCCAACGCCCAAGTGCTGAGAATGCCCAAGTGCCCAGAGCGCACCTGAAATCAGACGGAGCTTGAACCACTTTCCATGGCGGAGTTGCCGAGCCAGAAAGGAGGGGAAAAGGGAGTTCATGCGCGCGAGGGAGGTGGAGATTTGATATAAGGAAGATTGCCTTCAACTAGGGCTCCTCTAGCATGCACACCAGCGCGTGGCATGCATGCAGCCCGATCCGTCCCCGTGGGCTCCCTTGTGCCATTGGATAGGCAAACGGCGGAGGAGGTCTTGGGTGTGAGGAAGGGCAGGTGTGGCTAGGCTGGAAAAGGCGGATGGAGGTGCCGATTGTGGAAAGGGATAGGAGAAGGTGACGGTGGAGTGGGAGACACGAGGAGGTAGGTAGGGTGGACGCGCGTCGCGTGAGATGTTATAGTGTTTAAAAATGAAAAAAATATATATATATATATATAATAAATGGTTTAAAAACTTGAAATAAATTGTGTAATGTTTCAAATTGTTTAATGTTTAAAATTATTTAAATTTTAAAATTTTAATTGTTATAAAATTTAAATTTAATTATTTAAAAATTCAATTGTAGTTCTTTCAAAATTGATATTTATGATATATATATATTGCTAAAAGTATGGTACGGTGAGATATAATTGTAAATTTAATGCAATATATATATATAATAGTTTTTAGGTTGATTTAAAATTCATATAAATAAAAGTTAGATTATGATTAGAGTCTCTATGTTTAGGATTAACTTTAATTAAACCTAAAGTTGATTAGAGGATTCAGAATTCTAAGATAAATTAATGTCAATTAGGTTGTTTAGATTAAAGGGTAACATTTAAGGTTAACTAAAATAGAGATATTAAAAATTTTGCCGAGATTTCAACTCCTAGTCGAAGGGATGAAAGAGGCCCGAAATCTCAAAAGCAAGACACCATTAAGACCAGCACGACGAGCTGAACACCATGACAAGATTGTTTAAATAAAAACGACTATAGATTTTACTGCGCTAATCTTGACAATTTGTTATCTCATGATGCAAGTTATTAAATACCTACATTTTAGTTCCGCGTATATTGAACAACTAAGGATATGATTTTATTTTAATAACTCAGGAACTATCATGGTAACAACACGCAGAGGTCGAGGTCGGGGTCAAGGTCGACCACCGTCACCACCACCTCCGCCACCGCCAACACCGCCACCACCGCCACCGCCAACACCGCCACAACCAACCTCAACACCAGAAATGCAGATCATAATGAGGTCATTGGAGGCTATTATGACCACGATGAACAGGCAGTCGGAAAGGGCCGCCGAGGTGGAAACCACTCAAGTGAGTCGAGAGAACTCTGAAAGGGCACATGGCCCAAGACTGGAACCGCTTCAGGACATATCGAGGGAGTTACAAAAGATAAAAGTTCCAGAGTTTTCAGGAGGACGACCCGGTAAGCATGCCGAAGCATGGCTGGAAGGCATGAAGAGATGCTTCGCATTGAATGAGTACACATCTAGTTCCAAGGCTAGGATGGCCGTCTTTCAGCTTAAAGGTGATGCTTTGAATTGGTGGTCAGATCTCGAGAAGCAGTTGCACCTTACTCCTCTTACAACTTCTTGGGAACTGTTCGAGGAGAGGTTCCACATGAAGTATTTGCCAAATTATTACAAGGAAGAACAGGCAGGTGCACTCCATGCCTTAGTACAGGGAGACAAGACCGTGGAGGAGTATGAATCTCGGTTTATGGAACTGGTAAAATATGTTCCTTACCTAGATGCAGATGATTGTCAGGTAGAGCGTTTTGTGTATGGACTTAACTACAAGATTAGAGCTGCTGTGCGGATGTGGAAGCCAACTTCAGTTGCCATGGCAGTTGAGTATGCTCGTTATGCAGCTGATATGTCAGATGGAAAAGGGGGCAGTAAGTTGACAGGAACCAATCAGTATGTTTCAGGGAAGGCATCACGTCCTTACTTCAGGGGAGGACAATCTAGACCTCCTCCTTATGGTAACAGGTTCACACCGAGGGGTAATACTTCAGTTAACTCAATCTCGCAGGCATCGTCCGCAACCCACCAAAGCCAGGGACGGACACAGGGAAGTTCCTATAGAGGAGCAGGGGGTTTTAGAGGAACCAGGGGAAGGAACTCATCTCAGAGGATTCCTTCGAGCAACAGGCAAGCCCCTCCCAATCTCTCTTGTTGGGGATGCGGAGGTCCTCATTTCCAGCGAGACTGTCCCAAGGGTCAGTCAAGCAGCAGGCACAGGGAAGGAAAGGCACCCATGGATAGTTCGGGTAACAGTCATCGGATTCATGCAGCGGTGCATAACCACCAGGCAGAACATCAGTCTACCGTAGTAGAATCCACTGGTAATGTAAACAATGTCAAACTTAAAATTTTGTTTGATCCAGGAGCAACTGATAGTTTTATTTCACCATTTGCATTAGATAAATGTGGGTTGGCAGCCTACGAGCACGATGATTTCAAACTGGTCGAAATGGCTTCAGGAACTAAGCAACCAGTAGGTCTTAAAGTGAGAGGTTGTGGGGTTGACTTAGGAGTTTGCACCACTAAGTTGGATGCTTATGTCACCAATTTGGGGACTTATGACCTCATTATTGGCATGGATTGGTTAGAAGACCATAGAGCTTTCATAGACTGCTATGCAAAGAAGGTGTTGTGCCTCGATGACGAGGGAAGGACAATTCAAATCCAAGGCTTGAAGAGGAAGGTATCCCTCCGTTTCATCTCTATGGTGAAAGCTAAGCGGTGCCTAAGACAAGGATGCCAGTTGTTCGTAGTGGAGGCCGTGAGCGATAGTAAAGGACCTTCCTTGAATTCTTACCCAGTACTCTCCGAGTTCGAGGATGTCTTTCCGAAGGAATTGCCAGGACTACCTCCAAAAAGAGAGCTCGATTTCACAATCGAACTAAAACCTGGTGCAGAACCTATCTCAAAAACTCCTTATAGAATGACAACTCCAGAGCTCCATGAGTTACAGATCCAGTTAAAAGAATTGCTAGATTTGGGACTAATTAGACCCAGTATCTCACCGTGGGGAGCACCAGTGATCTTCGTTAAGAAGAAGGATGGATCTCTGCGACTGTGCATAGATTACAGAGATTTGAACAAGGCCACCGTGAAGAACAGGTATCCCATACCAAGAATCGATGACCTCTTTGATCAAATGAAAGGTGCGTCAGTCTTCTCAAAAATTGATTTACGATCAGGGTATCACCAGTTGAGGATCAAGGAAGGCGACATTCCTAAGACTGCCTTTCGAACTCGATTTGGGCATTACGAGTTTGTAGTGGTACCATTTGGTTTGACCAATGCTCCAGCTGTATTCATGAGCCTCATGAATGGTGTCTTCCGAAAATACTTGGACCACTTTGTTCAGGTCTTCTTAGATGATATTCTTATCTATTCTAAGAATGAGAAGGAGCACGAGGAACACTTGCGGTTAGTCTTGACGTGCTTAAGGGAACATAAACTTTATGGTAAATTGTCAAAGTGTTCCTTCTTCCAAAAAGAGATTCACTACTTGGGGCACATCATCTCAGGTGAAGGGATCTCTGTAGACCCAGAAAAGGTAAAGGCCATTGAAGATTGGCCAATTCCAAGGAATGCTCATGAGGTGCGCAACTTCATGGGGTTAGCAGGCTATTACCGGAGGTTTGTGGAAGGATTTTCTAAAATTGCAAAACCTATTACCACCTTGCAACGCAAGGGAATCCGGTATGAATGGACCGATGAATGCGATGCCGCTTTTACAGAGTTAAAAAGATTGTTGACAAGTGCACCGATCTTGCGGGTACCAGACATGGATAAAGATTTCATGGTATGCACCGATGCCTCGAAGCAAGGATTAGGAGCGGTGTTGATGCAGGAAGGTGGGGTAATAGCTTATGCATCTCGAAAGTTGAAACCTCATGAGGAGCAGTATGCCACGCATGATCTAGAATTGGCAGCAGTAATGTTGGCACTAAAATTATGGAGGCACTACCTAGTTGGTAGAAGCTTCACCCTTAAAACAGACCATCAGAGCTTGCAATACATCTTTACCCAAAGGGATTTGAATGCTAGGCAAAGGCGATGGAGTGAGTTCATGAGTGAGTATGACTTTGGTATCTCTTACATCAAAGGAAAGGAGAATGTGGTGGCAGACGCTCTAAGCCGAAGACCGAGACTTTTCTCCTTAATTCCCTTGAAGGTTGACTTGAGGAAAAGGGTACTAGGACAACTATTGGGCGATAGTTGGTATCTAAAAGTAACCTCAGCTATTCAGAATGGAAAGAAACAGGAATTGAAGTATGATGGGTACCATCTTGAGGAAGATGGGTTGTTGCGGTATCAGGGAAGGATGTATGTTCCTAAGGAAGGTGATATCAGGAAGACAATCCTTAGAGAGGCCCATAGATCACATTACTGTGCACACCCAGGAGTGAAGAAGATGTATGCTGACATGAAGCAACTCTTCTTTTGGCCAGGTATGAAGATGGATGTAGTGGATTTTGTTTCAAAGTGCCTTGAGTGTCAACAAGTGAAGGCAGATCATCGTCACCCGGCCGGTCTCCTACAACCGCATGATATTCCTATGACTAAATGGGAAGTCATTTCCATGGACTTCGTTGTAGGATTACCACTCACATCTCTGATACATAATGCTATTTTGGTGGTAGTTGACAAACTGACCAAAAGTGCTCACTTCATTCCAGTTAGAGACACCTATGATGTGACAGATGTGGCAAGGGTATTCATAAATGAGATTGTACGTCTTCATGGAGTTCCTAAAAAGATAATCTCTGACAGAGACCCTAAGTTCACCTCCAGATTTTGGACAAGCATGCAGTCAGCATTAGGGACACAGTTGAACTTAAGCTCAGCTTATCACCCCGAGACAGATGGACAGACTGAGAGGGTGAATCAAGTGATGGAGGACATGCTTAGGATGTATGTTATGGATCAGCAGACACAGTGGGAGAAATATCTTCCTTTAGTGGAGTTTGCATACAACAATAGTCATCACAGCTCCATTGGTATGCCGCCATATCAGGCATTGTATGGGAGGCCGTGCAGGACACCACTCAGTTGGGACAGGTTAGAGGATCGAGTTTTAATTGGGCCTGAATTGATTCAGGAAATGGAGGAGCAAGTGATACAGATTAGGCAGCGGCTGAAGGAAGCACAGGATAGGCAAAAGAGTTACGCTGATGCACACAGATCAGATAGAACTTATGGAGTAGGGGATCGTGTATTTATTCGCATCAGACCAAATAAAAGTACCATTCGGTTTGGGAAGGGTACCAAGTTGTCACCTCGCTTTATAGGTCCATTTGAGATTCTTGAGAAAATCGGACCAGTTGCTTATCGTCTCGCGCTGCCACCCCACTTGCATAAAACTCATAATGTATTTCATGTTTCTGTATTACGACATTACATAGCTGATGAGACTCACAAAATTCATTGGAAGGAATTGCAGGTCTCGGACGAGGGAACCTTCAGGGTCGAACCATTACGTATACTTGATCGTAGGGTTCGACAGCTCCGTAGTCACCATGTGGACCAAGTTAAGGTCCAATGGGACAAGTATAGCCCCGGGTCTGCTACCTGGGAGGACGCAGAGACCATGCGTCGAGATTTTCCCTCACTATTTTGACCATAACTTCGGGACGAAGTTTCCCGAAGGGTGGGTGTATGTAATGCCCATATTTTGATTCGGCATATTTATTAGTTAGACACACCATACTTTATTTCTTATATATTTTGTCGAACTCAGCTCGACTGAGTAAACTATATTGGACCTCATTATATGATGTTACTCTGTCTTATGATTTCACCATGATTATGATGTTACTATGTTATGCAGTTATGATGTCATGATTATCATATGATTTCCTTATTTTACGATTGCAGTATATGTTTATATGTTTTCCTTAATGAAATGTGAAATATATGATTCGGTACGTGGATACCATCTACTTATATGAATTATTGAAATGTTATATGTATCTATGATGAGCTAAAAGGTTACATGAAATGAAATGATAAAATGGATCAATTGGCGATCAATGGAAAATGCTTTCTATAAATTGTATTTTGCAAAACACTAACCTACAGGACACAAGGGCTATGGGATAGCCAGTTACTTGATCTGATATACATTGGAAAGGAAAAACATGTTCATACAGCAAACCTTAGCAGCCAAAATGAGGATACGATAACACAAACTGATAATCCCGATAGCAGCAAGTATGAGTCGATAAGGGCGTAGGCCCAGTATGTTGAGAGGGATGGATGTGTTTCCCACCCTATGTTTCCATGAGACCCGAGGTCGTGGGAGGGCCGTACTGAGACACGCTCCCCATGTTGTTGTGATGACGATTGTCGGATGCCTGCTAGGGGAGGATAGGTCCGCTGTTCAGCCGACGCTATCGCTCTCAAGTTCTATGTGGTCAGATCGGTGAGTCCGACATCCACTGTTGTACTAGCAGAGGAAGGATAGGGAGGATGCTGGACGTAGGTTATGAAGGGAGGATGTGTTAGTTAGCACTGTTGGGGGTTTAGTATTCCTTGATTCCGAGTTAGTGGAAGTAGGCACCCTTCCTGTACTTGATTGATTAAACTAATGTAAACATAAAGACAATGATGTTAAATCGTAAAGGGTTAACTGTTAAATAACCGAGGATGTTAAAGTAATTATACTATATATTATGCTTGCTCTTCTGCATGGGGGTAGATACTATTGTTAGTTAGCAAGTATGCATAGGCGGAATGGGGTTTGTTTATAGTACATGTCCGACATGTGCATACATTGGCCATGCATGCACACCTTGTACGTGTACAATATTACTGGTGTATAACATACTTGTCATGCTTGAATAGTAGTATAAATGTCATAGATAACTCAGTTAAGGATACATCAATCAACTTAGGTAATGAATGGTTAGGTTGTCAATGTGTAAATAAGTGAATTAGTAATTATATGAAAACATTGTAATAATAAACTAAGACAAGTGTCGTCAGTTAACATTGTCATAGAAGAACTGTTGTGAACAGGGTAATGATAGTGTCTAATTAATTAGTAAAATTGTTTAAGCCCTCACAAGTGCTTTGTTTATAAGAACAAGGATGCTATGTTGATGATAGGGTACCCATGTGATGAACAAATAATTAAGAATACTATGATTGATTCACCTTTTATTATTGTCAAAGGGTGATTTAATTATTATTATTAATTAATAAATGATATTCCAGCAAACATTTATATCCCTATCGTAACAAATGCAATATAAGTAAGATTTAAAATATTGATTTATAAATTAATATTGTGTGATTAATTCCATTTCAAAAGTTAGCCATAATAAGATAATCATTTTTGGAATAAACGTGATGTGATGGAAAATGGATATTTAATTATTCAATGTTAATCTTGGAATTTAAACCTCAAGCTAAGTAGTCTCGACGGATAAGGTGGATCATTAAGACACATCATGTCCAAGTTGACAAGGGGGCAACTAATTATATAATATTTTATTAATTACATTAATAACATTAAAATATCAAGGATGGCGGATAGACTTGTATTTAATGAAACTTGTCCCGAATGGATAACCTTGGGGTGATAATTCCCACCGTAATAAATAATTACGACCGTCAATCCAAAACCAACTAATTTTTCCATGAGAGTAATTAATTATACATTTTTTTATAAAGAACCGTGTATGAATTAACTGGTGATAGGGGTAAATGTTGAGGGGCTCGAGAGGGGGATTTTGGGGCGGTGGAGTAAGCCCAAGATATTCTCGAGGAAGGGAAATTATATAGAGGGGGAGAGCTTGGAGAAAGGGGAGGTTTTTTTGATTGGGGAAGAAAAGAAGTTGGAGAACAGAAGTTGGGAGAACAGAAAGTTTGGCGAACAGAAAGATTTTGAGAACAGAAGGAAAGACTGCTCTCGGGATTATCAGATTGTGGGCAAGGGGGCTTGGAAATCCTTTGATTTCCAAGGGCCAGCAAGATAATAGCTGGTCGGTAGGGTGGACACTTCAGTTTGGCTGTCTAAGGGGTTATACAACCTGCTACAACTTACGGTTAGCATCAGCACCAGGTAATTTCCGTTATTTACTATTATGCTTAAACTTACTGTAAACATGCATCACTTGCTATTTACTGATTTACTACTATTTCCTGATTTACTGCTATTTACTGATTTACTGAGTTGTGAAACATATTCTTATGCTAGAACATGATTGTTGGAAAGAAAATATTGGTATGTTTGTCTATTTTAAATTACGAATGTAAGGTGATAAAAGAAAACACGACAGTACACTAAATATTATTTAGGCACATAGTAATTCTTAGAAATTTACTTCCATAAACTGGTAAAGTTAAAACGTAGAAAATTAAACCTGAAATTTTACATAGTGCTCTGCCGTAAAAACCAGAGCACTACAATAAGAAGAAGAGGAAAGCAACTAAAGTTGAAGTTGAAAAGCTAAAGAAACAAATAGAAGAAGAAAACAAGTAAAAAGAGGTTGAACAAGCCATTGTTACTAGTTCAAGTCAACAATTGTCCACAATGACCACCCCTATAAATCCGGGTACTCATTTAACCACACTATTAGGTGATTCCTCTTCAATAGTGACTAGTATCTATGATGTCGTAGTCTCCTTGGGAGACTTTTTTTTTCAATAAGTCCCATAAAAGTGTTGTCAAGAAAGGACCAAAGAGGCAGAATATAGGAGAAATGACCAGTAAAGAGATTCAAAATTAAGTGATTTTATGGAACATCACCAACATGGATCCCAAGAAATCTTAAATTGATGCAACTTCCACCTTAAGAGCCTTTGCAAGTGTTAATTCCATTTACAAAATTGAATGCTACAATAGATAGCTACTAGACACAAATTGCTCTATTGGAGGTCTCATGTTGACCATGTGAAAGATTAGATCGAAATCATTCATCAACAACAAATAGATGATAACAACAAGCAGCATGGAATTAAAATCATATGGGTAATAAGGGAACATCAACTGGAAGTTGAGAGGATGAAATCAAAATACGAGGAAACAATTGCCTCTCACGGACAACAAGTCATGTCAAAGAGATGGAAGAAAGAATATGCTCTTTGCAGTTGCAACTTGATGAAAGAGTAGTGGAATTGAAAGCATTGAAAATGAAGTGCTAGGAGCCAATGAAACCCTCAGGGAGGCTCAAAATATTTTTTCACATAGCTAGAAGAAGTGGAATAGTGTTATGATGGTCCAAGTAGATTGTCATACCAAGTTTAAGAACATGTTAATGAAAGGAATAAACTGAAAAATATGTTCGAAGTTATACTTGATTGGAAAAAATAGTACCCATTAGCTCTCTACATGCTTCCAAGGTTTACTCAAATGGACAAAGGTAAAGCACAAGTCCTGTTAAGTTCATGGAAGTCAGTTTGCGATGATTTCTAGGAAAATGTTCAAAATGCAAACATGGCATGCTTCAGGTTATGGAATTCGGTTGATGGAATCCTTGACAATTTCGGTATGGATGCAATGGATGGTTTAAATTAGGATGTGTTGAGTCAATTTTGGATATCCAAAGTTGATCAAACCTGAGATGAAAGTAAGGAAAATATCCAAGGATTGTCTAAGATAAATGTTGAGGTTTTGAACAAATTCCTGATAGTGTCAGTCAAACTAGAAACATTATTTGATGCCTATATTCAAAGGTCACATAAGGATTTGAGAAGATAAATATTTTAGACCATTTATGAGGGGGGATTGTAAATTGAAAGGATGAAGTCTAAGAGTGTTTCTTAGACACTAAGGCTCATCATATGTGGTCAATATATTAAAATGAATTACATTAAAGAATTTTTTTTGTGTAAAGGCAACTTGAAAAATGTTGTAACTGATTAAGTTTATTAGTTACTGGAACTTCCTCTTGTTTTGTTAAAAGGAAGTTTAAAGTTTTTCCGAAGGAGAAGGCACTTTTTGGCTATGAAAACAACTTTTTGTAATATTATTATTATAAAGTAATGGAGGACCAAGAGAGTCGCAGTTCTTGAATATTACAGTGTTATGTGAGATTTTTCTTTCATTTTCATTGTATGATTATTGATTGGATGTAAGTATTATACAATAGGATTCTTTTTTGGGGCAGTTTACCCACTGGGTCGACTTGTCTTGGGGGAATATAAAAATACATTTAATAATTATTTTCTTTACTTAATTTTATCCCCAAGATTTACATTGATTCTTTTAAGGGTTTACATGATTAATTACATCAATATCAACTCCCGTACGAGGTACAAATAATTACAATAGAATATAATAAGAATAACTTCCGAAGTTGCACAAAATCCAACACTCCCTCTCAACAAGGAAGGTATCTTTCGATCTTCATTAGCATCACGATCATGTAGGTTTCATATGTACATCTATATTGTCTCAATCATCTCTACACATACTGAATATTGTCAACACAGTCTCAGTCCTTCGAGAAGTGTCATCATGCATCAACTCCACCAGTCCTTCGGTGAGTCCAAGAGAGTCTCTCCATCCTACCTAGATGTCCGAGAGATAGGATTTACCATATGCTACATGTCTGTCTCATTTGCCGATGGGATCCTCCCATACCTAGCTGAGAACCTAGACGAGCAGTGGTGCACGACCATCTACTACATATTCATCTCATTTTCCGATGGGGTACTCCCATACCTGGCTGAGAACCTAAACGAGTAGAGGTGGCTATGCAATCATCACACGACCATCTACTATCTGTTTGTCTCATCTGTTGATGGGATTGCTCCCATACTTCACATAGAACCTGGACAAACAGAGGCACATATGTGTAACCCGACCATCTATTATCTGTCCATCTCATCTTTCGATGGGATTTCTCCCATACCTGGATTAGAACCTGGACGAGTAGAGGCTCCTGGGTGGAACCTAACCATCTACTTCTTGTCCGTCTCATCTGCCGATGGGATTTCTCCCATACCTGGATGAGAACCTGGATGAGTAGAGTTTCCTAGGTGAAAGCAGGGTAAACATCTATATGTCATCTCTCCCTCTCAAGGAGGGACACGTTCTCTTCTACTCCAAGTCTTCCGCGAAAGTATTCGAACTTCATCTTGGGAAGAGGCTTGGAGAGAACATTTGCAGTCTGGTCATCTGTCGGAACATACTTCATCTCGACTACACCTTTATGCACCATATCACATATGAAGTGATACTAAATCTCTGTATGCTTTGACCTGATGTGAAATATAGGATTCACTGACATCTGCACATAGCTCTGGTTATCACAATGAATCACAGTTGGCTCTGGAATCTGGCCAAACAATCCTGCAAGAAGTTTACAAAGCCATATTGTTTCTTGGGATGTTATACTATAAGCCATATACTCAGCCTCTGCAGTACTGAGTGCTATTGAGTTCTACTTCTTGCTGCACCAGGAAATCACTGCAGAACCCAAACTGAAGCAACATCTGGAAGTACTCTTCCTATCTACAACATATCTGGCCCAATCTAATTCTATAAACCTCTGCAATCTCAAGTCACTCTCTGAATCATATCCCGGGCCATATCCCACAGTGCCACGCAAGTATCTGAGCACATGTTTTGCAGCAATCCATATGAACTGACTAAGAGAATTCATAGCAAAACATATATCTAGTCTGGTATTCGTCAGATACATCAAGGACCCAATTAGCTAGCGATACATAGTGGGATCAATCAAATTTGAATCTAAAGCAAAATCCCTCATCTTCTTCAAATTTGTATCCATCAGAGTGGCCATGGACTTGCAGCCCAACATCCCTAATCTCTTCAGAATATCTATGGTGTATTTTCCTTGTCCTAGGAAAATCTTCATCTGCCTCTGCCATAATCCTAATCCCAAGAAGTAATGCATCAATCCAAGATCCTTCATATTGAAATCAGAGGAAAGATTCTTCTTACACCATACGATAAGTTTGTCATTTCCAGTGAGAAACAAGTCATCAACATAAAGGACAAAAATCAATGGCTCATCATCTGCAAACTTGTAGTAAAGGTTGGGTTCTGCATCACTCTAATGTAAATTCCACCCCATGGTTGAAGCAATAGCAATGATCGATCTGATGGAAGTATATCGAGCCACGAGAGCAAATGTATCATCATAATCGACTCCCTCTTTCTGAGAAAACCCTCTGGAAACAAATCTAACCTTGTGTTTTTCAACACTCCCATTTGCTCCATGCAAAGTATGTTGTGCCCATCTAGGCCTCTTCCGGCCTACTGCAATATCTATGGGAACATCAATTGGCTCAACTAGATAAATGAGATCGATGGATTCATCCTATTATGTTAACTCCCTCTGAACTGGAGGGGGAGATGATCTCATCTCCTTTGGTTCTAGCATCTCCTCATCATCGATATCCATGTCTAATCCTATGTCTTTCCTGATAGCCATCTCTTCTTCAAAGGACACATCCTTACTGACTTCGATCTGTCTGGATCCTAGAATATAAATCTTGTAAGCCTTTGAAGATTCACTGTATCCCATGAAATTTCCCTTCTTTCCTGAAGGTTCTAACTTTTTCCTCTTCTCCTTGGGCACATGTATGTAGACTGGACAGTCAAAGATCCGATGGTGGCCCACTTATGGTTTCACTCCTGTGAAAGCTTCTTTCGAGGCCATCCTTCTAGGTTGAGAGTCATAATCTGAATATTAACAGGATTCATGTGTCCACCACTTGTTGATTGGAACAAGTCTCATCATCCTTCTCTTGTAGGCCATACCATATGGTTTTTTCCCTACAATTCAAATCCCGACTGATGATCAGTGACATTGCATAATAAAATTTAACCAATGTCTATTTCAATGCAATGATAATAATTTACACAGGAATCTTAGCTAAGACTTTATCACAACAATCATAAACATGTCTACCAAACACATCTAGGAACTATCTAGATGTCTGTTATCTCCACTAGAACATGCCATCAAGAGTGTGCACTACTCTAAGCATGCAGAAAGGATATATCATCTAGACTAGCTTCATCACGTGTTCATGAAATGTTGTGTAGCTCATATACATAGCAAATAAAAAAAGAGTCTATAGTACACCAAAAGTAAACTATATCAACTGCTCGACACACATTTTGATAGATCTGCATATAATGGTTATGAAGACATATAAGACAAAACAGATCTATGTAAGCAAGAAAACCAAATACTTATCTCTTTTTTTGTGTGTGTGGGCTCCCACTTCCTTCTTGTGGGAACCACGAAAGACCTTTGTTCTGGCATTCTGGATCTTCATATCCAATAGTTGGTTCCTCAATGTGAGTGTCACATTGATACTACTATGTTCAAATAGATTCTTTATGATTTTGAACATCTTTCTAGCAGTCTTCTTTCTTGATATTTGAGGAACAAAGTGGTCTCTAACTGAGTCCACCAAAATCCTTCTTGCTCTGGCATCATTCTTCCTCTAGCGAGATTTGTCTTCTCTGGCTTCTAGTTTTGGGACCTTCTCATTGACAAACTGCAAGAGATCATTTTCTTCTAGTAATAGAAGAACCCTATACTTCCAAGAGATGAAGTTAGAGGCCCCTTCCAGACGATCTTCAACCTTCATTCCAATCATCCTAACTGCAGATCTGAAGCAGAAACCCTAGCAGGAGCTAGGTCAAAAATGAAAGTTGGATTCTTGGAAAACTGACTCCATAGGGATATGCGCCCTAGCAAGGCGAGTTGAGAAAAGGTGGGGTCGAGCCAAAACTGTGGAGGAACTAGGTCAAAAACTTAAACCCTAATTTATGTTGCAGTTATAGAATTAGGTCAAAATTGAAAATTCTCATAATTGAATTATGCCTTCACTAAAAGATGCGCTCTCCTTAGATTGAAATTCCCAAGGCTCTTTTTCCCCCAAAATGTTGAGTGAAGGCCTGAAATGGCTTCTTCTAGTACCTCTTTGATACCATGTTAGAGTTTCATACATTTATAGCATAATAATTCAATTGCATAAAATCAATATGATCACTAGAAGAAATACAAAACACAGAAACAAAGAACACGAGAATTTATCCTGGGAAACCTAATCCGGAGAAAACCCAGCAACCTTTGTATAGAGATGAATAATTCTGAGAACAAAGTACAGAGATGACAGAGAGAAAGTAGAAAGTATCTCTAACCAAAAACCCCAAAAATAAGCTTCTCCTAGCTACAGGTGCGAGCTCCTCTCCAAGTGATGTGAACTTGTTGTGTGTGAGTGAATGAACAAATGAGGCATACGACCTCTATATTTATACACATGCAAAAATGACTTTTTTTTCTTTCTAGGCTGACTTGACTTTTCCCAAACTGAGCCGACCTGTCTGGGAAGTTCTGTCCATTGTTTGGGGCAGACTTCCCACTGTTTTGGGGCAGTTTACCCACTAGGCTGACTTGTCTAATATTGACAGGGTCGACTTGTCTTGGGGGAATAAAAATACATTTTATAATTATTTTCTTTACTTAATTTTATCCCCAAGGTTTACATTGATTCTTTCAAGGGTTTACATGATTAATTACATCAAGATCAACTCCCGTAGGAGGTATAAATAATTACAATAGAATATAATAAGAATAACTTCCAAAGTTGCACAAAATCCAACAACTTCTCCAAGAGCAAGATAAACTCACTCTAATGGGATCCCTAAAGTCAACAAAGGTTCATGCCCTTACTGCTAATTAGGGAAACAAGAACATGAGCAAGAAAATGCCACAATTCAAAGGCAAGAAGGAGTAAAATTCGAGAGTTGCACAGGAAAATTCCTCCTCTAAAGATGGAAAGACCAAGAAGGAGAATAAATTATGCGCATACTACAAAAGGGGTAGACATAGAGAATAGGATTTCCAAAAGAAAAGGATCAATCAACTAACCACTGAATTTGTAGAAGACATGAACCACAAGAACAATGTAGCCTAAATACCATAGAATGATAGGGGCCATGCGCTTGTAGCCATTTATTCTTTATCTTCATCTATGTGGATCCTAGACTTAGGAGCCTCACATCACATGGCCTCATCAAAGGACATGTTTTCTTCCATAGAGTCATGCACCAATGGTAAAGTCTTTATGGGAGACAACACACCAATACAAGTACATGGAAAAGGAATTATTAATAAAGAGAATGGACAGTTTCAGAATGTGCTTTGTGTGCCTTTCTTGTCCAAAAATATCCTTTCTATATATCGAATCACTCACTTGGGATCAAGAAAATGAGTGGAATTTATCCAGGATCTAGTAGTCATCACCAATATGACTGATGGATCAAAGTTAGTTGTTGGGAAAGCACACCACAAATGAAATTTGTATGTTTCTCTAACTCCCTACCCAAATATCTTTTATATTTACTTCTAACACATGTTGATGAAGCATTCAAGTTATGGAACGAGAGGTTTAGACACCTAACTTACCAATACTCACAACATCTAACCAATCAATGTATGGTGAGAGGTTTTCTAGGTATCAAATATTCTGATGGTGTATGTTCAGTTGTGCTCTTGGAAAGTATCCTAAATAAAATTTCAAGAAAGGAAAGGCATCGTGAGCTTCTTCCATTCTTGAACTTGTCCAATGTGACATAACGGGACCATTCCCACACCCATCCATGCGCAGGGACAAGTATGTATTGAATTTCATCGATGATTGGTCAAGATACACATGATTTCACTTCTTAAACAAAAATATGAAGTCTTTGAAAGTTTTAAGGATTTGAAATCCCTTGCATAGAGTCAATTAGGAAATGGGATCAATATCTTGTGTACAGACAATGGGGGGAAGTGTGTCAACAAATACGTCCAGCATCTATGTGCAGAAGTGAGCATTGATTTGTAGCATACAATTCTGTATACTCCACAACAAAATGGAGTTGCAGAAATGAAGAACGGATCCTTGAAGGAGATGACCACATGCATGATACAATCCAAGTCCCTTGCACCAAAAATTTGTCTTGAATCCATCAAATATTCTACCTACATTCAAAATTGATTTATGCATAAAGGCTTTAAAGGAATTAGTGTTTGGATCCTGGAGCAGCCAAAAACCAGAAGTCAAGCACTTCAAAGTGTTTGGATCTTCTGCATGGGCTCCCATTCCTTCCAAAAGAAGAAGGGCCTCTTATCCATAAAGTGAAGAATGCATATTTGTAGTATATCCTAAAGGGGTAAAAGGATATAGATTGCTAAATATTTTCATTGAAAAGATTGTCAATGAAAGGAGTGTCAAGTTTGAAGAAGGCAACTTTCATGTCAAAACACCTACAACTGATGCACCATTAGTTATTGACGATGATCTCACTGATGTTTCCTCCACTATCTCATATTAAAATTCATATTCACGTGACAACATAGGTTCACATGAAGAAGAAGCTAATGATCTTGATGAAGTAATTATTATAGCTCTAACAGCTCGACTATGTTGGGCATAGAAAACTCTTCAGTCAACAAGAGAACTAATTGGAGATCCATCAGATCCAAAAAGGACTCACTCATAGTTTCATGAGGACCCACATGTACTCATTGGTATAGATCCATTTCTAACCACACATTGCTACATGGTTACTATTATAGATCCTCAATCACATGCAAAAGCTTCTAGAAATCCACATCGGGAAGTAGCCATGGATGAGGAGTATCAATCCCTGATGAAAAGAAACACATGGGAGTTGTTACCTCTTCCTCCCGAGAGAAATATTGTTTGATGTAAATGGGTCTACAGGAATAATATGGCAGTGGATGGAATCATCAGTAAGTATAAGGAAAGACTAGTAGCAAAATGTTTCTCACAAGTACATGGCATTGACTACAATGAAAGTTTTGCACCAATTGCCAAGATGGATTCCTTTTGACTTTGCTCACCATTGCAACAACTCAATAGTGAAAACTTCCTCACATGGATGTGAAGAGTGTATTCCTTCATGGGAATCTTGTGGAAGATATCTACATGGAGCATCCAAAGGGTTACATCCGATACCCATAGTTTGTTTGCAAATTGCAGAAATATTTGTATGGCCTAAAGCAAGCACCTCAAGCTTGGTATGCAAAGATGGATTCCTTCTTGTTGTCTCAAGGATTATCTCATTGCAATTCAAATACAAATGTCTCCATTCTCAATGAGGTGACTCTCCTTTATTGATTGTACTCTATGTGAATGACCTACTAATCATAGGGAGTTCCTCTTCATCAAGTGCTTGGTTTAAATCTACTTTGCATGATAGATTTTCTATTACAGATTTAAGAATGTTACAATACTTTCATGGACTTGAAATCACCCAATCTGATTTGGGAGCCACAATGGAAAATTCTAGGTATGCACGGGATCTTCTTAATATTTTTGAGATGACTAATTAGAAATCATCCCCATCACCCTTATTTTCATGAGTAAAGCTTGAAGATGGAAGTACTACACCTTTGGTGGACAGTACATGGTATCGAGAGTTGGTTGGGAGTCTCCTTTACCTCATCAAAAGTAGACCATACATCTTATTTGTTGTTGGAATAGTTTCCATATGCATGCAGGAGCCACATGAACTACACTAGAAAGCTACAAAGAGGATTATTTTCTATGTATAGGGTTAACCTTGACTCGGAAATGAGTCGAAGGTGGTTAGGTCCAGCACATGGTTTCTTGTAGCCCATGGTATTGGCCCAAGGTATTGCATGTAAAGAATCATTTATAAGGCTTGAGGAGGATCCATTGTAAAGTGGACTGGAGGTGTGTGGGTGAGCTCACTTGGACCAGTTTTCCAGTTTTGGCCATGTAATGAAGATCTTCATTGGCTTGTTTTTCCCCGGATGGGGTTTTCCAGGGTAAATGGTTGTGTTTAATGTTGTTGTTGCTATGGTTGTGATTATGGTTGTTCTCTCATTATTATATATGCTCATTTAAATCCTAAGAAGTTCCTCTTCATCGAGTGCTTGGTTTAAATCTACTTTGCATGATAGATTTTCTATTACTGATTTAGGAATGTTACAATACTTTCTTGGACTCGAAATCACCCAATATGATTTAGGAGTCACATTGACAAAGTCTAGTTATGCACAATATATTCTTAATATATTTTAGATGACTAATTAGAAATCATCCCCATCACCCTTCTTTTCATGAGTAAAGCTTGAAGATGGAAGTACTAAACCTTTGGTGGATAGTACATGGTATCAACAGTTGGTTGGAAGTCTCCTTTACCTCATCAACAGTAGACCAGACATCTCATTTTTTATTGGAATAGTTTCCATATGCATGCAGGAGCCACATGAACTACACTAGAAAGCTACAAAGATGATCCTCTACTATGTGTAGGGAACCCATAATTTGGGGATTTACTATGCAATAGTTTGTTGTAATATCCCCAATCTGAAAATCAGAGATATTAAGTTTATTGGAGGAATATTTGAACCCTGAAACTCAAGACTATGCCAAAACTATGACTGAAGATGCACTAGTTTAGTAAAATGGTCATAACTCGGGCATTCATAAACCTTTTGGATAAAATAAAAAGTGTTTCCTACTGGAAAAAATGCTCCTGACACAATGGGATAGTTTTTAGAACCCAGAAAGACTCAAAAATGGTTGGAACGGAAGGAAAGGTTTTGGTCTTAAGACTATAGTGCAATATACACAAAACCCCATCAACCAAGAAGCTTTCTAGACACTATTGGAGCCTTTTGAATTTGTGAAAAAATGTTCATATGGACTCCTAAAGAATCTGATCTACTGCAGAACCAAACATGTAAGGTAGAATCAAGGACCAACTTCGATAGTTTGCACTTTCTTTGAGTACACCACACCTAGGATGGCCGAGAATGACTTGTTAATGTTAATCCCCATGAATTAAGTGGAAAATCAATGGATTCTCATGCAATACAGGAAGCAGATCAACTTGGTGATAACCTCAACCTGCTATGGAAACCACTAACTCGATTTATTAAATTTTTTACTACAAAATTGGAAGATATGGAGCAAGTACGAAACTAGGGCGGCTCAACTATGCAATTTCCAACTCGTCCCAAATGGCACCTAGGGCTCACAATTTTATGTTCTTTCACTTGGGGTGGGTCCAATTTTATCTTAGATACATGCAGAAACTTACAGACCATTATTTGGAGGTATAGAAGTCAGGTAGATGCATTAAAACTTAAAACTGGTCCATTTTGCTTAGTGTTTCAGCATAGGAGAGAAAAGTACACAAGAAAGAAATATAATTTTCAGCAATGAACAAAGTTCTAATATTTATTCATATTTAGGATTGTAAATACATATCAGAATTTGTTTGTAACATCTTCCTAGACTTATAGAATTCAAACCAACAACGACCAACTTTATTACAATGCCACTCTGTTAACAATGCTTGGAAATTGGAAATCTATTTGAATTGGAACTAGACATGAGTTGAATCAAAACCTGCATAAAATCATCTGCATACTGATATAATTCTATTGTAGTTTTTTCATGAAGCTTAGTGAGATGGACTTGATATCCAACTTCTCAATCACTAACTGAATTGCTCAAACTAGATACAATGGACAGAAGGGGCACATCTCCCAAGTCTAGAAAAGCACAAAGCTTCTCAAAACAAGTGAACAAAATGGCAAAATATGTGAATTGGGGTGCTCATACCTCTTTTGTAACTCTCCATTTACCTTTTCTTTCCTTCTAGATTTTTCTCATGAAAATATCAATAAAATAATAATTAATATTATTTTCATGAGAGCCTAGAAGTTATCCCCCCCCTTTCTAATTTGAAATTAGGAAAAGATTTCCTAGATTAATTGATTGATTTCTTGGCAGTTACTAATCCTTTCTCTACCTTTATTATCAAAAATATGGAAACTTCTGCCTTTCCACTTTTTAGCTGCTTTTCTTGCTTTATGTTGCTTTCCTAATTTTAGCTGCCTTTTCTGCTTTTAGCCATTTTTCCTTATATTTCTTGAAGGAAACAACTCATATGATCTTATACATCCTCCTATGCACCCACTTGAACCACCTAGACCATTTCCAACTCATTAAACAAATATTTGATAATTAAATATTCGAATTTGTTGGCCTACATCATCCTTTCAAGAATAATTTAATTTGTACATAGAGACTATAGGCCAAAATTAATTATTTATCTTCAATGGTTAATAATAGAATTTTGGGGACATTATAGTTGTTCTCTTGATCTAGTTGATACATAGATTTTGTGTGGGTTGGTGAGGGAATAGATCGCAAGTCCACCTATGGCTATGTTTTTAGTTTAAGCTCAAGGTCTATTGCTTGGTCAAGCAAAAAGTAGGTATCTATTTCTTTATCGATAGTATAAGTAAAGTATAGAGTGTAGTGAATGCAACAAAAAAAAACATTTGGTTGTAGCACATTCTCACTGAGTTTGGGTTTCAGTTTCATTGACCTACTATCATCTTTTGTGACAACTGGAGTACCATTCGCATCTCCATGGATTCAATTCAATGACAAAGGACCAAACATATTTAGATCCACGTGCACTATATCATAGTGTTGATTCATGACAATGTCATTAATCTACAATTTGTCCTTCCACTGAGTAGATTGTAGACATATTCACTAATTCCTTCACAAAGAAGAAATTCACAAAGTTGTGAGCTTACTTGGGAGTGAAGGCATCTTCAGAGTAGGCTACCTAGCCTCCTCTCTCAGCATTCTTTTTTTTTCGAGGGGGGTGCCATGAGGTTTTCCCTCTTTCCTCATTTGTTAGAGAATTTATTTTGTACTAGGGTACCTAGCATGGCTGAAAATTGTCAAGGCCCATTTCTTTTATGTGTTATTTTTCACCAAGTTAGGATTATGGGGGGGAACTAGAGCATATTTAACATATTTACCCTCTTCTTAGCATCAATCTCTCAACCTAGGGTCTTAGATCTTGGTTTCATGACTACAATAGTCCAAATTTGAGTCAATTTGACCATCTGAACCACTAGAGTACTTTATCCATAGAAACAAGGGAGTATCATATTATTTATGGATTGTTAGAGGGATTTTAGGGTTATTTCTGGAATATGAGGGTGCCTTCCTTAAATTAGGGATTCTCTCAATTTTAGGGTCATCCATTGTAGATTTGACTTTTTGGAATAATTCTAGGAAACTAGATCCATTAATCAAGGATGAAATGCATCCTCCTTTACTATTGTAAGCTTTGTAACTCTGTTTAATATTAATAAATATTATGTTCATATGACTTATTTTTTCACTTGTTCAATCTATTGCTAATTGTATTTACAACTTGTTTTAACTTCTAGATCCATCACTCCAAAATCTCACATCCCTACCTTTTTGCATGAGTTAGGTCAGATTGAAATTTTTATTTTTTAAAACCCAGTACGCCTACAAAACAATAACAGACCATTAAAGGTGCATATCAATAATTCACTCACCATCCACAGTGCATTATAGTTTCATAGGCGTGCCAAAAAATTTGAAAAATAAAAATTCCAGTCACGAATGTGAACAAATAAAGACCCATCGATTACAATGTGAGTAATTATCAAATTCGCACCAGTGGAGGTGCTTAATGGGTGGAAAATTATGGCATTTTAATAGTATAAAACACTGATTATATTTTTTAAAATATGCATAACTTGGTGGCATGGTATATTCTCCATTTTGCATCATATATAATGCACTACGTTGTACGATGTGCACTTATTCAAGAGGTTGAAAGAGACCTGCTTATGGTTTATTAAACCCTAAATATGTCCATGTGCCAGTGTTTGATGGTGCACCCAATTTCACGATAGTATATTTAAAATCTAGACATTGTGTTATTACTAAAGAGAATCGTCTATACTAGTGCACACCTTGACACTACCAGTGCACTTGTCAAAATAAGAAGTATTGTTAATATTTTTTTTATTTAAACATACCAATGTGCCAATTAAACATTGGTGCACCATTGACAATGTGTATCTTACAATAACCACATTCATAATCGGTGCATAAATTCATTATACCACATCGCCAATATTTAAATATTTTAAAATATAGTGTAAATGTGTTCTAATATGATATCATTGTGACCGGTGCAATTCAATTCACAATATTAAGCATTGCATTCGACATGCACTATATAATTATTGGGTGGACCAAAAAAAATTGGTGTGATCCCAATGAATCGGCAGCATCATGCAAATTTATTTTTAAAAATTAAAAAGGTGGAAATTGAATGTGAATTTTAAATTTTATTTCATTAATTAAAAATGTAGATGAGGAGGTAATAAAGAGTTTACTTGGTCTCTTATGTGGCAAGGAGGCATGGTTCCCACTTACTAAAAAAATGAATATTTTTTATCATTTTCCGAAATTTGAAATAAGCAATCGTAATTAATCCATAGAAGGAAACTGATAGGTTAAAAACACTAACAACGGCATGGTCAATCCAAGAGGGTGTGCACTGGTGGTTAGGCGATTTAGAGCATTGTTTAGCTTTTATAAATTAAATTGCACTCGTGATCTATAAACTAAAATGGATATTCCATTGGAACAAATCATCACAATAGATCTTACAACTTAATCCATGGTGTTAGCTTAATTCCACATAATGCTAAATAAACTGGAACTGAAAGGGAAATAACTGAAGAAAAAGAACACATAAAACAAATAACACAATATATACCCTAGGAAAACCTACTATGGAGAAAAAAAACAACCAAAAGTGAGGACTATGCCTTTCTCTTTTCTTCTCCAATATGCAATGCAAATAGAAAGAAAATGGTACTCTCTATAGAGTTACCTATGACATTGTGGCCTACATGGCTACTACATGATATCCTAATTCCTCTATTATGCTCTAATATCCACTCCCTTACTGTTCCTTAGCTATAAAAGAATATAATAACATCATAAGAATGGAATCCCTTCTTCTCCTAACAACATGATATTTAACATATTTGGATAGTTGTATAGGGTTAATTTTAGGGTTTTTTTTGCATGCCTCAAATCTTGATTAGGTTTAGGGTTTTGGACCCTCTAGAATGTTCTTGAAAGTCACATGTGACTAGATCCACATATGTGGGTAATGACAGTTGATGTGGAATTCACTTGGTACCATGGTGGTCAATTAGATAGGTAAACTTGTAGGAGGCATAGCGTCCTCATACAAACTCGGATTGAGGTTATTTATTGTATTGTTTGGAAAGGTATCAGTGTGTATAATATGGAATATTGGTCATCTATGTGGTTTGGACCGAAAAAATCCATTTAATCCCTCAAAATGGATCTAAAAGGTTTCAGATGGTTTCTGACCCAAATCTACAAAGTAACACCTTCCCTTTGTTTAAGTAAATCTGTCCTATAGATAGTTAAATTTACTCATAGACCATACAAGATTCTAGAAAACCTAATCTAAGACAGCTAAATAACAAATGGAACCTTAAACTCCTATATCTAGTTCAATGTATGAATATTAGGACATTGAGAGATAGAGAAGAAAGTATAACTTACTTCAGACCAGTCGGTAGTCCAAGCTCCAGCTCCAAGCTTGATGTCCAAGTTGTGAACCTATGAGAGCAAGACAAGCAAAATATCTATGAATACCAAGTACAAAGATCAAGATCTAACTTCTAGTGAAAACATATCATGAATCTAAGCTAACAAGAATCATCATATGGGAGAATAAGCCAAGTTCTATTAAGGTAGCTTAAAGAAGAATAGTACAATGTTACCCTTGATGACCAAGCAGTAGTGTCTCCTTCCAATCCTTCCTTCTTGCTATCTCTGCAAAAGCTCCAAGACCATAGGTTTGACGCCTCCAATTTTCTCCCCTTAGCTCATGGATGGGATCCTTCTTATAGGATTTGACAAGCCAACCACTAAGAGAGGAAGGTGGATCTAGATGAGTGAGTATTTATCCCATACTTGGTGGAGGTGGGAAATAAATGCTCCACTACCTCCACTTTCATCAAAACTCACTTTTTACATTTACCTCCCAATATTTTTTCCATTATTACATTTAATTCCCAACTAATTAATTAATGACCACATTTTATGAGCATAATTCCTTCTTTGTTGCTTTTGCACACAACCGAGACCCAATAGGCTGCCACAACTATTGCTTGACTCGCCCTCGAATCAATGGATTAGGAATCACATCTACATGCAATTGTCAAAACTATCAAACCTTTCTGCTACTTCATCATTCTTCGGGTATAGCCTCCTCATTGGTGCAACCTCCTTGCAACCTTTTCACTCTGGCTAACATCTCAAACCTCTTCACTTTGGCCAACATCTCAAACATCTTCATTCTTCTCAAACTTATTGAATCTGGTGCAACCTTCTCAACCTCTTCTCTAGTGTAGCCTCCTCAATCAACCATAATGCAATCTGTCACAAACTCATCCTCTTGTTGACATCCTATCTAATGGATCTCCCTCTGGCCATCAACCCATCTTACCAAACTTCCTCGGATATTATCGTAGCCAACCACCAATTCTACTAGGAATCGATGTTGTATACAGAGTTGAACTTAACTAACAATCTACTGAAACTACAAGTATCATATATCTATCATAATCTAATCAGTTATCCTCTAACTCAATTATATGAATCTCATTGTCCAAATGTATTCACAACTATTCATTGGGTGCTCAAAATTGTTGGTCATAAATTCTATCTACAACCTTCCAAAAGAAGCCACCTACCAAAAAGATAGCACAACCACCAGTGTGATCAGGCCTGATAGTTACCCTAAAAAATCATCTTGGTTTGAAGCAAATCCACCAAGATCCGCAATTGGAAGTAAGATTCACTTGGTCTTCCACCACCCTCACAACTAATTACAATATCTCACTAAATCCATCTCTCCACAATCATCAAACTTAATACTGGGTCATATCCATAATTATATTACTTTGGGTGAAAAAATCCCAAGTTCCCCAATAGTCCATAAACTTTGTACCACATTCCGCAAAATGTCATGACTATTCCACAACTCTCCAAGAGTCAACAACAATCTTTGCAACTATAAGTGAACACTATGCATTCATGAGTAAGAAAAAAAATGTTCCAGGAAGCTTTCCACAACTCCCCATGACTAGAAACTAACCATTCTACAACAATCCTTTCACAACATCCTGACATACAAAAAAGGTTTGTAATTGTTTCCACAATTATTTCCATCCATGTCTTTACAACATTATTTCCATCACCACTTAAAATATTCAGTACCGGTCTTCTTAGATAATACTCCCATCGGCAGTTCTTCATGGTCGTTCACAACTCTGGGTTTCTTCATATCCAATATTCCCATCAACAACTATATGTGGATGAATGCATGCACAAAATCTTCCCATCATAGGGGAAAAATATCTAAAAATATTCCATGGCATGTGCGCAACCTTCGTGGACAGTTAGTTGAAAGATTGGAAGTCCATTTGAGTTTAGTCTTTGGCTTAGGAACAAAAACCCATACACCTGTAAGTACAATCCCTTAAGTTGCACAATACCCAAGCTAGAGAACCCATCCCATAATGCCTGGCAATGTCAAGTAGTAGGCCATCGATCAACACAACAATAACAAGAACGAGCGCCATATGTGAGAATGATCTAACCAGTGATCTATTAAAGCAATAAGGTGGAATGGTTTTCTTCACTCCTCCTAATGTAAAGGGAGGTTTTGCACCCGACACTCATTCCATTATATCTTTGTTCTCATGCAATTTTATCCTCCCACCACCCCCCATTGTTACAAAAGAACTTTAGCAAACTCATCCTCTACTTGTGATATTGTGTTCACTGCGGCTCTTCTCTAAGATACAAATATGACCATGATTTTAAGAGAGCAATCCCCTCGTAGCTCCTCTAATAATATTATTTTCTTGTTATTAAAAACAATTTTTATAGCATGTGGCCCCTCTTGGAGGTCATTTATATGCATTAGGAAACTTGCTTTGTCCAATACTGTTCCCACATACCAATATTCCATTTGACAGTAAAAAATAAGAAAATATGAATGACAATTAGGCTAAACCCTCGGGGTGGCCTCCATTCCCAGGCATCAAGATTGCAATGACACTAATATGAAAATGCCGAGGATTTTAATCAATACTAGGTGAAATAGCACCAATAGCAGAGAACCCATATGAACTCGATCCATAATTGTAGCCTCCACATGATAATAAAGGCAAATCCAAGATAAAATACTTCATTCTTCATCCCATGGGAGTAGATCTAGATGATGAAGTGAAGAAATTACTCTATCATCCATAGGAATGTGACCACCATCCCCATAGATACCAAAATAAATACTTGACTCTAGGTTCTTTCATGATCTCATCCCCATGCTATTGTTTCCACCTGTCAGTAGAGGGAAGAATGTAGATAATGTTCCTAGCTGGTGCAAATTGTTGGCTCTTTTCTCCAAAGGCCAACATTTATTAATAAACCGTAACTATTAACTACATAAAACAACAAAAAGGATGCTTCCACAACTACCCTAAGCATTACGCAACATACAACAACAACTAACAACACAATAGCATGGAATCAAGACACAATAGATAAGAAACTAGCTCAGATATGCTTTATTCGTTATAAAAATATTGATTACATATGCCTCCCTTGCATGGGGAAGGAAAGGGAGTCGTGGAACTCCCTCCTTGACCTTTCTTTATGAACCCGCAACTCCTCAATGAATCAAAGAAGGGTTTATAAGAAGATTAAATACAAGAATTTCATTATCAACCCTCTGAAACTTTCTATTTATCCCATACTCGGTGGAGATGGGAAATAAATGATCTACTACCTCCACTTACATCAAAAAATCACTTTTTACATTTACCTCCCAGTATTTTTCCATTGTTACATTTAACTACCCAACAAATTAACTAATGGCCACAATTTATGAGCATAATTCCTTCTTGGTTGCATTTGCACACAACCGAGACCCAACAACCTATGAGAATTGGCAAACCCAAAGACGCTTAATCTCCCTCCTCAAAAAGTAATCCACAAAACAATCCATCATAGACTCCTTTTACCACAACAATCTCGCGTTTAAGTTATGTTCAAGGTCACCCCATACACTCTGCATGTAAATACAATGCAATAAAAGGTGATTGTTCATGTTAGCAGCCTCTCGATGCAGTAAGAAGATCCTTAGATCATGTTTCCCTCATCGTTGTATTCAATCCTAAGTTAATGATTTCCTACATAAGATCAACCACATGAATAATAATTTTTTGGTGCGGCCACCACCAGACAACCTCCCTACCACTCTTTTCTAAAATCACCTTATAACCCAAACTCATAGTGTAGTTTCCTCCCGATCCTTGAAAACTCCAAGCCAATTCATCAGCCTCATCATGTATTCGAATGTGACTTTTATGGAGTTCCTATACCAACTCCTCCCACCAACGGGCCGTTCCCCTTCCAACCCAAGCTCTTGTGCCCCTAACCAACCATGGGACCAAAGATCAATGGTTTCAAAATTGGCCACACGATTCAATGTACACAAATTCCTTTCTCATAGATGGTCAACTAGATCCTCATGAAGTAATATCCCATGTTTACATCCCAATATAGCTTCCATCCCCACTCTAAATTGAAGATCATGAACCCACTCACTAAGCAAGAAAACGACCAATAATAAGAAAGGCCTTTGTTAGGGATTTCCATTGATTAGAGATTGACTGAATTGTCTTTACAAGTCACCTAATCCATTCCACCACCGAGCTTGGAGAGATATATTTCTCATATAGAATGTACCCCCACAAACTATCACGAGAAATTAAGTTCCATAATGACTTTGCTGCCAACACCCGATTGAAGTTAAAAATATTTTTTATCCCCAACCTCCCTAGGCCTTGGGGGAAGCAATGACCTTCCAATTTGACAGGTGTGAACCTTGGTAATATGAAGAAACTTTCCACAAAAAATTGAAACATATCTGTCTTATCTTGGTAAGGATACCCACAGGGATATAGACCATCAATTTACAATATACTAGGATAGCCTCCAAAACTGACTTAATCATAACCAATTATCCACCCCGAAATAACCATATGTTGTACCATATATTCACCCTTTCTTCAATTTTATCTATGAGGCACAACTAATAAGATTTGCCATACCTATTAATGTTTAGAGTGTAGCCAAGATATTTTACACCTTCATCCATATTGTTAATAACAAATGGGAAAATCCCTTCCCACACATTTCTTCTACCTACATCTCCTGCAATGCAATAAATGGTGAAATCACCATACTAGAAGCATCATAAAAAGTTTCAATAATGGATTTAAATGCATTGCCTTATGCTCTCTTTGCAAGTAAAAACAATAGAATGTCGTTGACAAAGAGTAAGTGAGTTAAAATTCCTATTCCCCCAAAAGTAATCCCCTTAATTTTCCTCCTTCTCCTCATCACTAGCAAGGCTTTGCTTAATCCTTCAACCACAAGCAAGAAAATATATGGTGACATGGGACACCCATGTCTAAACCCCCAGGATGATTTGAAAAACTCCAACCATGAACTGTTAATAAGAATAGCAAAAGAATAGGTTGTAACACAACACATAATCCAATGAACTAAGTTGAGCCTGGAACCTACCTGCAACAGAACCAACCTTATGAAAAACCAAGAGACCCTGTTGTAAGCTTTAGACATGTCCAATTTAATAATTGTTGTGGGAACCTTTGCAGTATTAATAGTATGTATTCCTTCCTGTGTCATCCCTATTACCTTATGGATCAGAAAACCATTAAGAAAACCAAACTATTGAATCGAGATCACTCTAGAGAGATTTGACTTTATTCGGGTCAAGATCACTTTCGAGATTATTTTATACACCACATTGCATGATGAAATCAATTGGAAATCATCATAAGATATAGTTATTTCCACTTTAGCCCCAAGAGTTAGCTCAATCGGTCGAGCACCCGTAGTTAGGCCTCCCAGCATGTGAGGTCGCGGGATCCATTCTCCTCGACACTCTTGGGGTTAGGTACGCAAAATGTGCCGAGGGTGTGAAGGCCCCTTCGGGTGGGCCCGCCAGCTATTATTCCGTGGACGTAGCGATGCCGGCCGGTGGGACCGGTACGTGAACCACATTGAAAAAAAAAAAAAAAAATAGTTATTTCCACTTTAAGTATTAACTCCAAGCAAGTTGATTTAAACCCTTGAGTCATCTTCCCAATGATTTGCACCTCCTCCACCACTTTCAATAAATCCTCAAGAAAAAAAGAAAAAAAAATCAAAGAAAAATTTAACTAACCAACCATCCGGGATCAGGATTTTGTCCCATTGGAAAATTGTGAGAATGTACCTTAGTTCCTCTAACGTCATTGGATTGATGAGCTCAACATTCTCCTAAAATAACTCCCAGATGGAATTGACTCAACTAACTCTCAGATGGAAATGACATTACACTGGTGACAGGCAAAGTTTTAAAAGAACTTAGTATTTTGATCACCAGAGGCAATCCAAAGAGCTCAAATTTTCAATATCCACTTTGTTTCCATGTATTGTATAAGTTTGGCTCATTTCTTCTCCAACTCAATGACCAGATCCCTCATTCATACATCAAAAATACCATCTGGATGAGACTCATAGATATTAGTTATATCCTCTTCAACCGCCACAAGATTGCCTATCCTCTTGGAGTTACGCTCCCGGCTCCAGGTCACCACCTTTTCCTTGAGGGCCCTTAAATTATGTGAAAATTGTGAACTTGATCTAACACCACAATTCAAATCCATATGCTTCTAGACATGTCTAACAAATCCCTACACTTCCTCTTTAGTCGACCAATTGGCATTGTATTTAAAGGGTTCCCCGAGATTAGGTTCCTTAACCCCAAATTTTAGGAAAATTGAAAAGTGCTTTCCCACCCATGATCTACATCTCTTGATATCCTCCAACATGGTAGTATGTACGTGAAATCAATCGAGCCTTTAGCCACCCCTACTTGTCATGTCTAGTTGTTGGCCCACATGGGGCATATAATACATGGTGCCACATACACCCAATCCAATAAATCCATCTTATCGACAAAGAACTACAACAAACGATATTCATGAGCTGAAGGCCCCAAATATCCTCTTGATTTACAGTAAAATTTCAAATCCCCACCAACCACCAAATTGTTTTCCTGGATACACTAAAGAGAACATAACCACTCTCATAAATCTTGACAACCTTCATAAGTTCTGTAGATATTAAGAACCAAGAACACTTGGTCCAATTCCTTATTGTATACTTATGTACAAAGTCCTGAATTCACTACAAATGAATTAAGTAAAGTCAACTTATAATTGAAACCCATAACCACACCACTAGAAAGATCTTTTGAGTCTATATCCAAAAAATCCTAGCCCCCTAGCCTTCTTTGTAAATCTAACACCACAAGAAGATCCTTACCCATGGATACTTGGACCAAAATCATATTTGGCTTCTCTAAAGAGATCAAGTGATTGAGGGATAATAATTTGGCCCTTTCCCCAAGCACCTAGCATTGACATAGAGTAATTTCATCACATCATACCCATAGGGGATAGTCCTACTCTAAGGACCCTGAGATAAGACACGTACGACCTTGATGCACTTCTTGGTTAGACTTATCCTAGGCATGTTTTATAGAGGACTTTCTCCCCACTTTAGAGCCCAAAGGCCCCTTATTGTCATCCAACCCAATACCCCTAGATAAGGGTGGATCCTTGTGTTGAATTCTAGGCCTAAGCATATAATCCCCCCATCCCCCCTAGCTACCAGAAGATTTACCAAAATCAACAAAAAAATTTGACATGAATGTTTTCACAGTGTATTAGCATTGTGTTTGATCTTCTGGAATATCATTGTGTCGGGCATAGTTGGGACATTCACAGACTGACCATTTATCTCAAAGGACCGTGTTGGAGAATATACCCTCTCCATAGACTCATTATCCTACCTGGGGACTTAGCTTATGATCTCATGAATTTATTGGGTCAAATCCTATTCAATTTGGTCCTCTGATTCAACTTAAGCTCTAGGTCCCAAAACAACCTTATCTGCCTTTTTTTGAACTCTGAAGTCTATTTCGCATATGAGGGCGAATTACTTCAATTAGGGCTTATTTTCCTTGATTTTAGGGTCCCACATTCCAAGTTAGAGTTGTGCAGTGAATCTAGGGAGCTTACTCCACTGTTCAAGGACTCCATGCACCTCGTTGTTAGCTATTATGAGACAGTAGTGCCCTCCTTGAGTGTTTTAGGTTGTGCACCTCATGCATGTTCCTTCAGTCAACTACATGTGACTTCAGTCAGTTGCATGTGTCTTTATTCAGTTGCTCCTATCATGTAGGGAGCTAAGTCAACTTAGGGTAGTCATGGGTTAGTTAACTCATCTTAGAGAGTGTGCATAGCTATTCTGGCTCTAATTAAGCCTAGCTAGTATCTCATGCACTGCATGAGCAATTTGAATTGCCTCCATGACCTAATTCGAATTGAAATTTATATATTCCATCACTCATTCATTATAAAGTAATGTAATACACCATTCTCTCTTGTTATTGACTTCTCCCTTTTTTGTAATGATTATTGTATAGCCATTTATTGCATGAATTTGTTAGATTGTTGATCTCTTTCATAGTATTTCTATGTTGCTTAGTATCTAGATCTACATGCTCAAATTATATAGACCCGTATGACTCCTTCAACTTCACAAGGACTCGACTCTCCCTCTAATATCCTATCCTCCAGGACAAGACAAATCTTAGAGAGAAAGGGTGTTGAACTCAACAACACAAAATTCTTAGAGAAAGCAAGATAATGAGACATACCTATTGGCTCGACTGAAGCACAACCGTTCTTACAACTACATTCCAAAGAACCCATTGTTGTGGGGATAGCTCAATATCCCCATACACCTCACAAAACTTTATCTCCCTTTTGTCATCTCCCATTTGATTTGAAAACATCAGAATGACTAAGTATTCAACAAGCAAATATAGGCCTGCCTACTTTGTGGATACATGTAGAGTCTTAATAGAAAATACCACACACTCAACCACAAAATCAGGTATAATTCCCCTCTCTAGGAGTAGTGGAACAACCTCCCCCACTTTAGCACCATCCTTCTCCCTAACCTATTTTGGCTTCCAAACCTGCTTCCTGAAAATTTTACTACAATCTGTGAGAAGCTTTCCATAACTGTGACAACAGGCACAATGGAATGGGAGATTGATATAATCCAAAATTTACACATAAGATCTCTCAACCACCACCAAGTGCATGGACTCAAATAACCCTTTATTGATATCAATATTTACAAGAATACATGCTATAGACCTTGATGAGCCCCCAAGACAATTCTCATCCATTGCCACGAAAGAACCCAATGTATCCCTATAACTCTTAACCCAAATTTCATCCATAACTCCAAAGGAAGTCGAGGGAGCTTGACCCAAACATGAGAACATGAAAGAGTCTCATCCCTTGGATTAAACAAGGGATGCCACAATTTGAGGGCTAGAAAGTGTTTTCTGATGAGCCAACACTACCTTGAAAATCCGTTGGGATTCCTCTTTGTTCCGCAAAATAAAACCAAACCAGTCACGTGCCAGAGAATGAATTATCATACATTCACCCACCATTGGCCCCGAATCCTCCTTCACCTATGCCGAAAGAGGAACCAAACCAATTCTTCGGTCACAGAGTTTCCAGGCCAGTACTTTCCCCTCCAATTTTTCAATATCCACGATGTCAACTCTTGCTCCTGTTGAACTTTGGTTGTCATTGATGTCAACTAATGTCAAATATGATGTCAACTGATTCCATTTGAGTCATTGATGTCAAGTGGACTCAGTATTCCCATGCCAGCTTGAAGAAGTATGGAAAAGCCACATTGAAGAAGTATATCCACAAACAAGGTGGTGAAGTATATGGATGCTAGTATGAAGAAGTATATCTAGAATTTGCATCCAGTCCGAAGAAGTGTGTCCAAGGGTACATTGTGCATATCCAGTTTGAAGAAGTAAATAAGGCACATGCACTTGAGCAGGTCACAAGTCCATCCAGTAATAGTCCTTCAAGGTACAAGCCAAAGCATTGGTTGGACAAAGGTTTGAAGAATGCACAAGCAAGACAAAGAATACATGGGATAAAGTCTAATGTGCACAAGCAAGTCAAGAGAAGATTCTAGAGTGTGCAAGCAAGTCAAGCAAAGTGCGCAAGGAGCATGAAACAAGAGATGGTTGAATAATTATGCAAAACTCTTGAAAGCGCGCAAGTCTCACCAATTAGAAGAAGCTTTCAGTTGTTCAAGTGCGCACACGTTCCAAGAAGGGTGTAGAGGTTTAAGTTAGCATATGCACAAATTCCACAGCCGACGACACATCAAGTGCGTAAGACCCTCAAGTGATGGTACCGCAAGGGTCAAAGTCCCACCAAGTCAAAGATCATGTATGTGCAAGTTCTACAAAGCATTGATATATCAAGTGCGCAAGACCCACAAGTGATGGTACATTAAGGGTGAAAGTCCCACCAAGTTAAGGACCATGTATGCGCATAACCCATAAAGAAAAGATACATCAGTGGCACAGAACATGGCATGTGGCAGAAGCACAATCCGTGAAGCAAGGAAGAAGGAAAGCCGCAAGCAACTTGTGGACATATAATCCATGCATGACATGTATAAATGGGGAAGCAATTTGGATATTTGAAGTAATCTTGATGGTGAGGATGAAGAGCTTCTAAGTGGAAGATATAGATTTATATTCGGGGCGTCAAGGGCTCAAGGAATAGAACAACATGATCTAGCGAGGAGTCGACTGCGCACAAGCATAGGAATGATATAATTGATGGTGCACAGAATGATGTTGTAAATATGTGACAGTTGCACAAAGACATAACTGCATAATGTAGAGTATGCGCAAGAGTGTGAGGATTGAACGACCATATTGCAAACAACACACAGATAGTCACAAATGTTCTAAGGTGGATCCGTGCAGAGATAGACATGAAGTATATCAGAATATGCGCGAAGTGAAGATGCTTGACTGATGTATGATGATTGAGTTGAGGTGTGCTAAGTAAAGAAGTCCATCAGATGCACAGAGACCGAGTTGCAGCAAAATCAAGTATGTGCGTCATGATGAGGATGATTTGAGGCAAGTGCATTAAACTGAAAGGACAAATCATATGATGCACATCATGTCGTAGATTGTCTGAAAGATAGTGGCACTTAAACCGAACAAACACATCTTAGTAAGTGCGTAGTTCCATCTGATATCAGTGCGTAATCTCATAACAACACGATATCAATTGAATCATAGTATCAGTTGAAGGTGAAGTTGCGCAGTAGCAGAACGACAGAGTGAACCTTGGTGCATACTGCAGGATCAGTTGAAGTAGCACACGATACATGAAGTGAAGTGTTGAGTGGAATGGGAAGTCAAGTGATGTATGCAGGAGAGTGACAACAATACGACTGCATATAGAAGGTGTGCACAACATAATGAATCTTAGAAGATCATAAGTGTGCACATGTTGAAAGTCCAGAAAGGAAACATCTTATTTTGTATATCTGGGCAGCAGGATAGGGCAAGGAACAAGGGGTCATAGCCTCCTTCCAATTGGTGTTGGAGAACAAAGGGAGTTGGTGCTTCCTTAAGTTCGGTGCCTCCTTCCAGTCGGTGCTAGTAAACACAGGAAGTCGGTGCTTCCTCGAATGTAATATTTTCATTACAAAAGAGAATTTCGTGGTTTTCTCCTGTTTGGGTTTCCACATCAAAATCTGGTGTGTTTTGTGTTCTTTGTCTTGGTGCATATGTGGATGAATGTTTTATTTATATTGGATGAATGTTTTATTTATATTGGATGCATAATTAAAGATCAAGATTAAGTTCAGACTAATCTGTTAAGGAATTTAAAAACTGCTAATAACTACACTAATACTAATTCACCCCCCTCTCAGTATTAAATCGATTCCAACAATTGGTATCAGAGCGGGTGTATTCAATAACAACTTAACACCTGGAAGATAGATTCGTGCATAGATATGGACAAGCATGAAGGTATTTCCACCAATAGAGCACCAAGGTTTGATGGAACCAACTACACCTTCTGGAAGGTTAGGATGGAAGTATATCTGCAATCACTAGGAGCATATGTCTAGCAGTCCATTGTTGATGGTTACAATGTCCCAGCAGTCGTGTCATTTAATACAGCTGAGAGGAGAATATATGAATGGAATGTAAGAGACAGAAACACACTGCTGTGTGGTTTAACAAATAATGAATTCGTCAAGGTTATGCATTGCGTCTCAACCAAGGAAGTCTGGGAGAAACTTAGAGGTGTCTATGAAGGTGATGAAAAGGTAAAGAAAGCAAAATTGCAGAACTACTCTGGGTTATTTGAATCCTCGAAAATTAAAGATGAAGATAACATCACCTCTTACTTCTTAAGAGTGGATGAGATAGTTAATGATATCAAGAGTCTCGAGGTCACTCTGGAATAAGAATTAGTAGTACAAAAGATACTAAGAACTCTGCCCTCAAGATTTGATGTGAAGGTGTCTATATTGGAAGATAGAGCAAATATTGAATATCTGAAAAAGGACGAGCTTCAAGGGATCCTAACAACATACAAGATGAGAATTGAGAAAGAGATTCCCATCAGAAAGGAAGTTGCTTTTAAATCCACTGGAAAGGATAAGCACTCAACATAGACCTGGAAATAAAAGGAGTATTCCAAAACAAAAGAAAATATTGTATACTGAGGAAGACAACAATGTATCTGAAGGAAGTGACTATGATGAAGAACCAAAAGAGGTACTTTTCATGGCTTGTGTGGAAGAAAACAATGATGAAAAGAAAAAGAACAGTTTGAAGAATACTCCAGTTGCGCAAAGCAAACCGGGATCACTAGACAAATACTTCTTTAGTGGATCGTTCAAAACACCTCCAAAGCCTGCTGCAAAAGTTAAGATAGATAATCAATCTGAAGGAGAAGAAGATGTTGCAGATGTTGACTGGGAAGGTGAATTGATTAGTGCCCTGGATGAATTAAAGAAGTCATTAAAGAAGAATAAATTCTTACAGGAGCAGCTGTCGAAGTATGAAGAATGGGACAAGCTATTTCAAGAGTCTCTTGATACAAAGGTTCGTGAAAAGGTAACCAACTATGAGAAACAACTGATTTGTGCACAAGACAAGGTCAAAGTGCTTGAAGAAGAGAAACTTGCACTGAAAGCTACTTTGGAAGAATTAACACAAAAAATTAAGATGTTGACTTGTCAACTTGAGTCGAAGGACCGAGAAATATCTTACCTAAAATACAAGTTGGTTGATATGAAGGACAAGTCCAAGATCCCATCGAGAATTGCGCACATCCAAAAAGTAACAAGACTAGTGTTGAAGATGAAGTAAATAACAAGTTCAAAGGAAGCACATCAATCCTAAACAAAATATTGAATGATCAGAGATCACCTGAAGACAAATCAGGTCTTGGTTATGAAGAGGAATCAAAGAAAGTCTGTGACAGAGAACATTGCCTGAATCATGTTAATCCTTTCAGGTATGATAGTTCCTTCAACAACTATAATTCTTTCCAATATACTAACCAAAGAAGGATCAATGGGATGAAGTGCACAAGATGCAATCGCTTTCGTCATGTTGCAAAATATTGTCAAACTGTGAGATGTTATGCATGTGATGGTTTTGGACATAAGGCTATGTACCGTTGAAGAGTATTAAACTGTCTAGATGAAGACTTATTGTGCAAAGGTGGTCACATTGCAAGAAATCATAGTGAAAATTCTCCAGTGCAGAATCAAGATAGAAGTGCGCACAAGAAAAATTGGGTAAGGAAATCTCCTCAGAAGTGCGCAGAAGAAGCAGACAATCCTGGTACATATAAAGCAACAAGCAATTGTTGCTCCTCCTGTTGATCTTGAGAAGATCAGGTGAGACCCTTGAATTCAACAAGATGCATCTTAGAATTCAAGGAGTATGAGCTTGAAGGTGTCTATCGCATTAATCATTTAGAGTGCAGAAAGTTGTGTGTTGAGTAAAATTGTCGCAGAAAATAGCTTCATTGTTTCAAGCAAAGTAAAAACTGTGTGCATATATTCAGTTTGTTACTAAGTTATGATTATTGCATAAAATCTCTTGCATGTGATAGAGTGAAGAACAGTTAGTTGTTGAGTTAAGTATTATGGCACAGAAAAAGGGAAAACTTTTACATATAACTGAATGAAGAAAATGTACAAACATTGCTGAAAGATAGACATGAGTCTGTGCAACAAGTATGATTTGTATTACATTCAAAATTAGTGTGCTTACAAAATTGCATGAGTCTTCTACAATATAAATATCAGAAGGGACTCCATGTTGAGGACAAAAAGATGTGTACAAGAAAGCGAGTGAAGATGACAAAATTGAGATTTGCAGAAGTTATCTACAACTGCAATTCGAGGTCAAGTTTTGAGTCTGGCTGGTGTGCGAGTCGAAACTCAAAGTCTACCGGAACCAGCGTGGTACATTCAGAGGAAGGGCACATAGGAATAAGATGTAACGTTGCAGACGATGACAGTTCAGAATGCTCGGACCGAAGTGAATTCAGTTCGTCCATAATCTATTGTTGTTGATGCTCCATAAAGTCGACCCGACGAGTCATATGAGTCAATTGCTTAGCATGCCTGTAATTCACCCGCGACTGAGCATATTGGTGTTGGAACTCTGTGTCCTCCATTCAGCATTGCCAGGATCCTATGTCAACTCTCAGATGTGTAAATTTAGACTGTTATGATTGAACAGCTAGTCGCACACTCTCAAAGGAATTATTCATTCTTTGGTAAAAGGAAGCCATTGGCAAGAAAGGAAAATGATAAATCAGGAAGCAATGCGATGCAGAAGAACGTGAGAGCAAAAGGTGATGAACCATGCATCTTTGTTGAGTTTTTATAGAATTGACTTGATGATGTTCGCGTGCGTGGAGTTAAGTCGAAGAGATGTGCATTCAATACCGTGTGATTTGAAGAAGGTGGTGGAGTTTCCAAAACTAAATGATGGAATTAATAAATTTTGGAAATAGTACAAAAAGGCGGAAATCCAATTCATTGCACCATGCGATGAATGATGTTGCCCCAAAAGGTTCGAGTATAGATGTGACACATCATTGTTGCCACACGAACTGAGTGTCATGTCTGCTTTAATGCCGAGCTGGTCGATAAACGAGCCAAATATTTGGTTTTCATGGCAAGGGATGTGACGACATTAAATGCGACAAAGCATGGTGACCACGCAGTAAATGTGACAGATGAAACAATTGGGCACAGAAAGGAAGTCAATGGAAAAGACAATGCAAAACCAGTAAAGGATTGATTTTGGCACTGCGTAGATGGAACGAAAGGATGATTGCATGAATCACTGCACAAAGAATGATCAAGTGTTGTGACAGGAACAAAAGATCAAGATACATAAATAATATAGCACCTATACAGGGAAAAACAATCAAAGATGATTATGAAAGAAATCAAAGATAATTATGAAAGCAATATACAGATTGCAGGACATTAGTACAGAAAATTCAGTGAAAGAAATGAAGCATGAAGATAGGGGGAGTTATCCCTGTGAGCAGTAAGCAAAGGCCTGCGCAAAAAAAAAAGAACCAGTAATTGCACAAGTAATGACACCTCGTTTCCATTGATGTCAAAGGGGGAGAAAGAACATGAAGCTGTTGAGAAGAAACAACATAAGCAAAAGCATGCAACCACACAAGAGAATGATCATAAGCATGTGGTCTGTGTAGAGGTAACATAAAGCAAAAGGAGCACTAGTAGCAGAATGCACAGATGTCAAAGGTTCAAATTGGCAAAGAACTCAAGGGGAGCACATATACAGGGTGAGTACAATGACAAGTGCAGATGAAGCATACAAGTTCAACAAGATGATTATGCACAACTTCATAAGGTGTTGACATTAATGCCAATGGGGGAGATTGTTGAAATTTGGCTGTCATTGATGCCAACTAATGTCAAAGATGATGTCAATTGATGTCAAGTGGATTCATTATTCCCATGCCAGCTTGAAGAAGTATGGAAAAGCCACATTGAAGAAGTATATGCAAAAGTAAGGTGGTGAAGTATATGGATGCTAGTATGAAGAAGTATATGTAGTAGTTGCATCCAGTTTGAAGAACCAAGGGTACATTGTGCATACCTAGTTTGAAGAAGTACATAACGCACATGCACTTGAGCAGGTCACAAGTCCATCCATTCATAGTCCTTCAAGGTACAAGCCAAAGTGTTGGTTGGACAAAGGTTTGAAGAATGCGCAAGCAAGACAAAGAATACATGGGACAAAGTCTACTGTGTGCAAGCAAGTCAAGAGAAGATTATAAAGTGTGGAAGCAAGTCAAGTAGAGTGCGCAAGCAGCATGAAACAAGAGATGGTTGAACAATTATGCAAAAATCCTGAGAGCGTGCAAGTATCACCAATCAAAAGAGGCTTTCAGTTGTTCAAGTGCACACAAGTTCCAAGAAGGGTGTAGAAGTTGAAGTCAGCATATGCGCAAATTCCATAGCCGACGACACATCAAGTGTGCAAGACCCTCAAGTGATGGTTCCGTAAGGATCAAAGTCCCACCAAGTCGAAGACCATGTATGCACAAGTTCCGCAAAACATTGATATATCAAGTGCACAAGACCCACAAGTGATGGTACAACAAGGGTGAAAGTCCCACCAAGTTAAGGACCATGTATGCGCAGAGACCACAAAGAAAAGACACATAAGCGACTCATAACATGACATGTGGCAGAAGCACAATCCGTGAAGCAAGCTGGAAGAGGGAAAGCCACAACCAACTTGTGGACATACAATCCATGCAGGACATGTATAAATAGGGAAGCAAGTTGGAGATTTGAAGTAAGGTTGATGGCGAGGATGAAGAGCTTCTAAGTAGAAGATACATATTTATATTTGGGGCATCAAGGGATCGAGGAACATAACAACATGATCTAGCGAGGAGTCGAGTGCGCACAAGCATAGGAATGATATAACTGATGGTGCGTAGAATGATGTTGTAGATCTGTGATGGTTGCACAAAGACAAAAAGGCAGAATGTAGAGTACGCGCAAGAGCGTGAGGATTTAATGACCATATTGCAGACAACACGCAGACAGTCCCAAATGTTCTAAGGTTGATCGGCGTAGAGACAGACATGAAGTATATCAGAATATGCGTGAAGTGAAGATGCTTGACTGATGTATGAGGATTGAGTTGAAGTGTGCTAAGTAAAGAAGTCCATAAGATGCGTAGAGACCGAGTTGCAGCAGAATCAAGTATGTGCGTAGTGATGAGGATGATATGAGGCAAGTGCTTTAAACTGAAAGGACGAATCATATTATGCACATCACGTTGCATATTGTCTGAAATACCGTGGCACTTAAACCGAACAGACACATCTTAGTAAGTGCGCAGTTCCATTTGATACCAGTGTACAATCTCAGAACAACAAGCTATCAATTGAAGCATAGTATCAGTTGAAGGTGTAGTTGCGCAGTAGCAGAATGATAGAGTGAACCTTGGCGCATACTGCAGGATTAGTTGAAGTAGCACACGGTACATGAAGTGAGTCATCAACAAAGTGAAGTATTGAGTGGAATGAGAAGTCAAGTGATGTATGCAGGGAAGTGACAGCAATACGACTGCATACAGAAGGTGCACACCGAAGAACGAACATCAGAAGATCAGAAGTGTGCGCATGTTGAAAGTTCAGAAAGGAAACATCTTATTTTGTATATATGGGTGGCAGGATGGTGCAAGGAACAGGGGGTCATAGCCTCCTTCTAGTTGGTGTTGGAGGACACAGGGAGTTGGTGCTTCCTGTAGGTCGGTGCCTATAAAACCAGGGGGTTGGTACCTCCTTCCAGTCGGTGCTGGTAAACACAGGAAGTCGGTGCTTCCTCGAATGTAATCGTTTCATTACAAAAGAGCATTTTGTGGTTTTCTCCCGTTTGGGTTTCCATGTCAAACCCCTATGTGTTATGTGTGCTTTGTCTTGGTGCATATGTGGATGAATGTTTTATTTATATTGGATGCATAATTAAAGATCAAGATTAAGTTCAGACTAATCTGTTAAAGAAGTTAAAAACTGTTAATAACTGCGCTAATACTGATTCACCCCCCTCTCAGTATTAAATCAATTCCAACAACTCCCACCACCAATGACAGATCACCACCACGAGACCGTACCACCTTGCATCTCTTTTCTAAACCTCCTAAAAAACCCTCGACTTGAAACTCACAAACTTGCCCAGTTCAATTTCAGAAACCAACAAAACCTTGAGAGAGTCCCGTCTCCAAGAAGTAGCTCAACTGAGTAGGTGTCTGATCTTGCTCATGCAAAACCTCATTAAGATCTCCTCTCGATCCTTCCACAACCTCATCGCCTAAAACCTATACGAAGGTTGAAGATCCAGACACTAGCCCTTTGTCCTTATCCCCACCATTCAATCTCCAAATATCATGATCCCCAAATACATGATCTGACCCACCATATACTACCGACCCCTGGCAAAACCCTATGCCACCTGTAATAGGCAACTCCTTGTGCCACAGTGACAAATCCACCTGTTTAACCACATGTATGCCTCATGTACACTCACTATCATTTGAGTAAACTAAAGAATGGACAAACTTCATTAAAGAATGGACAAACTTCATCTAAACAACTGCAACTAAAAAACCTAAAACCCCATCCTTAATTATTTGAATCAAAGTAGAACTTTATCTTATCCAAAAAAAAATGATAAAATTCATTTGAAATGAGAAATTTAATAAAGCTCATGCACATTATATAATAAATGAGCCTCATGGATATTAACAACTATATGAAAAACATATAATAAATAAATATAATGGAAATTAATGGCAACATGGAATACTTGTGAAGATTTTAAATAGGAAAATTAATTTAATAAAATATTTTCATAAATATGGATGAATAGTCAAAATATTTTATATTTTAAATAATTTTTTTTTTCCAGGGAAAAAAATTACTTTTGATATTCATGGTGAATCAAAAAGTACAAAGAAATGTTCCTGATTCATATCAAAATGAATCAATACTGTTTCAAAATACTGCTGATATCTGACCAAACATAAGGACTGAAAGACATCGATAAACTCGGATCAAAGTACAGAGTTCGCAGACTCTATTACAAATAAACAGAGCTTCAAAAAATACTAATATCAGACTCAAAATACTAATGTTCAATCCAAAAAGAACAAAGAGCCACTATCCAGCAAGCTACTTTCAATCCATTCTTCCCAAATCAGATGGCCTTCTGAACCTGCAAGGGCTTGCTTTGAGAGCTTGTCAGCAAAGGAATTATGCTCCCGATATATATGTTCAAACTTGATACTATGCTGTTTTGTGATTTCAAGCAGAGTCCTGGATGCCCAATGTCTCAAATTTAGAACATTGAGCTTAAAATCACCAGTCGCCCATTTTATGGTAACTCTTGAATCACCGAAAACCTTTAAGTTGACCAAACCAAAAATGTTTGCAACCCTTAACACACACCAGAGTGCCATTAATTCAGCCTTCATGTTGGTACCAGATCCACAGTTTAACTTAAAAGTGAAGAAATGTGATTCGTTGAGATAAATTATGCCACCAACCGCACAAATACCTGACTGAGAAGCTCCATCAAAGAACAATACTGGTTGATCTACAGTGAGGTTGAAAATACTAATTCTGTCAGTCCTTAGCTTTTGCTTATCCACCTTACAGAGAGAGAGCATTTTCAATGCCAAAATGCTACAATGAAAAGGATCTGGAAGAGAGTTCTGGAAAATAGTACTGTTTCTGGAATACCAAATGGCCCATGGAATACACACAGCAAGAAAAAAAATGTTGCTTAACATGTCTGTACCAGTCTAAAAAGCACTGATTGAAATTTCCAGATTCCCAGCAATGTGTGACTTTTAATTCATGTGCTACCATAGCCCAGATTTTGCGTGAGAAATCACAGTGTATAGTTTATAATGTTTTTTTTTTTTTTTAATTTTTTATATAGAAATTCCAAAAAGTCCCCCAATATCTGTGGATGATAATTTTATTTTAATAAATTTGTAGGGTAGATTATTGTAATTAATTTAGGGGATTTGTGGAGTTAAACGTGTTGATACAAAATTAACCAAACTCCCGAATAATATCAATTCCACCGACGTTTAAACTAATATTTTAATAATATAACATAATGAATAATTCAATAATGAAATTGATATCCTTGAGAGGGTTAACTCCATATTAGTCCTTTCTTAGATTTTTTTTAACCCCGGAATTTTTTTTTTGTGAAAGTAAATTAGGCGGAGGTGGAAGTTATTCCTGGAGAAGAGTTTCTTTCCAAAACCAAATTCGGGCCGAAGAGGAAGGATAACGGACTGTTGATTATAAGCTAAGTTCAAATCCCAACTAACTGGGCTTCAACCAAAGGACCGCGCATTTGAGGTGGGCTTCGAAATCCCGAAAAACCTGAAGAGCCTCCAAATGCGGCGGAATTAAAAGTTGAAGCGGCTATATGCCAGGTGCACAGCCCCGGTATTCCTGTTTTTCTATTAAAAATTTGTTAAGCAGGTCCGTGAAGATCGAACAGGTTTCTCTCATGTGAATTGTGGAGGTTAGTTCGGCTGTGAGTGGCACAAGAGATCGCAGGGATTGGGTAGGAAAACACACAAAACCGGCATTGCCCTGCTTGCATTAACTAAAACCGGCATTGCGCTGCTAGCATCAACTAAAAGGGCAATCTGCAGAGAAGAGAAGCTCCGGGGGGTCAGATCTGGATCCGGCGACAGCGAATGCCTTACCGACGTCCTTTTTCGTCTCACAAATTGTGCAGATTCGCTAACTTTGGAGGCAGAAAGTCCGTGGAGGGCCGACACAGGAGGTGGGTTCCTACCAACACAGTTTACTAATCTGTCTTTAGCTGGGCCCCCAAATGCCATGCCAGATTGATTGAATTTGCCCTTTTTATTCGCCCTCGTTTCCTTCCGGATTCGCTCCACGCTTTGGTAAGAACGAGGAAACGCAGACCCACAAAGGGCAGAATACGGAAGATTTTTGAGACCGGGCTGTTGGGGTGTTCCGGCATTATGATGTACAGGAAGTGGTAGAAGGCAGTTTCGTCTGTTATTTTTTGTGTGCTGAAGCTGGTTTTTGGGTTTCTGTTTTGAAATGGCTCAAGACGAGGTGGCCAAATATGCCCACAGTCCCGTTCACAGCGCCGTTGCCCGGAGGGATTACACGGCGCTTCGCCGGGTTATTTCGGGCCTCCCGAAGCTTGGGAATGCCGGGGAAATCAAGACGGAGGCAGAGTCGATCTTGGAGGAGCAGCGGGCGGAAGCAATTTCTGGTGTTATAGATAGGCGTGACGTGCCCGGGCGCGAAACTGCGCTGCATCTGGCCGTGCGAATGGGGGACGACCAGGCTGCCGAGATGCTTATGTCTGCGGGCGCGGATTGGAGTCTGCAGAACGAGCAGGGCTGGAGCGCCTTGCAGGAAGCGGTGTGCGCACGGGAAGAGGGAATTGCTATGATCATCATGAAGCATTATCAGCCCCTTGCCTGGGCGAAATGGTGCAGGAGGGTGCCCAGGGTCGTGGCTGCCATGAAGCGAATGCGGGATTTTTACATGGAGATCACTTTTCATTTTGAGAGCTCTGTGATACCCTTTATTGGCCGCATTGCTCCTTCGGATACTTACAAGATATGGAAAAGAGGGTCGAATTTGAGGGCCGATATGACCCTGGCAGGGTTTGATGGTTTTCGGATTCAGAGATCAGATCAAAGCTTTTTGTTTCTTGGGGATGGGAGTGAGGATGGAAGGGTTGCCCCTGGGTCTCTGTGTGTGTTGTACCACAAGGATAAGGAAATCATGAATGCATTGGATAGTGCCGGGTCTCAGCCTTCTGATGTCGAGATTGCTCAGGAAGTCGCTGCGATGTCACAGACGAATATGTACAGGCCTGGGATTGATGTCACTCAGGCTGAGTTGGTTCCTCAGATCACATGGAGAAGGCAGGAGAAGGCTGAGATGGTCGGGCCTTGGAAGGCCAAGATCTATGATATGCACCATGTGATGCTTAGTGTGAAGTCGAGGCGGGTTCCCGGGGCGATGACTGATGAGGAACTGTTTGCAGCCTCTGCAGGGGATAACTATACTATTGATAATGAGAGATATGAGACTGAGGAGGATTATGCAGGGCTGTTGACAGAGGAGGAGAAGAGGCAGCTGGAGAATGCCTTGAAGATGGATCATTTGGAAATTGGGGATGATGGGTTGCAGGAGGATGAGGCATTGGATGTTGGACACCGCCATAGCTGCTATGGCAGGGAGGAATTCTTTCACAGGGAAGAGAGACACAACGTGGGTTTGTTATCTGGTGCCAAACCTAATGGGGATGTTGAGGCCAGGGGAGTAAAGGAAGTCAAGGAAGAGAAGAAGGGTTGGTTCAGTTGGGGTAAGCGGAATACGAAACAAGACAACGGAAAGATGGTGCCACCCAGGAGTTCTTTGAGTGTAGATGGCAAAGTTAGTGATCTGCTCGGCGATTCTGCTACAAGGATTCCGAGGAAGGCTGGAAGATATTCACCTGAGCGTGGTAGAAGGTCTGTTGATGCAAGGCCTACTGATTACAGGGTAGATGATTATAGGAAGGGAAAAGAGACAGATGGTAGAAAGTCGATAAGTATAGAAACCACTCGCAGGCGTAAGCTCCCTGGCAATGATAGCGGCAATGAAAGTGAGTACAAGAAAGGATTAAGGCCAGTCCTGTGGCTCACATCTCAGTTTCCTCTCCAGACCGATGAGCTATTGCCACTGCTAGACATTTTGTCAAACAAGGTTAAGGCTATTCGTCGCTTAAGAGAATTGCTGACCACAAAGCTTCCACCTGGTACTTTTCCTGTCAAGGTATGCATCTAACCGCACTTTACTTACTGTTAGAACACCGCACTTTACTTACTGTTAGAACAGTTGTTGAGATGTTGGACTCTGCAATTTATTCGATTTTGTACATTATTGGGGTCTAGATTTGCTTTGGATGCTCGTTTGACCAATATCCTCTTTATAAGCATTTGACCAAGTGCTTATAGAGAATGTATTGTAATTCTACCAAGCTTAGAAAGACTATTAAGAAATGGTGTAGCTTTCTCTATGGGATGCCCTATGCTTAATCTTAAAAAGCCAAAAAAACAAGACTTGCTCTTCTTTCTAGAGGTGGGGACTCCTTTGAAGAAGCTTTGTATGCCCATTGAGTAGAAGTTAGAAAAGGTCTTACTGCCCACTAAGTCATTGATTTATTGTAGATGGCTGGTTTTCATAGTTGTAGAACAATTTCAAGATGCTTTGTATTTTCCATATTAAGACTTGTTGGGATAGTATGGAAAAGGTTATCATAAAGTAATGACAGTTAAGGGATTTCATCCTGTAACCAATCAATCATTATGTTAATAGAAATATGTACTTTTGTGAATATTCCTATTGGTAGAATTATAGTATATTGGGGTTTATATGTTCTTGCAAACCAATCCTTACAACCAATGTGGGATAGCATTTGCATTTTGCCATTTAATTTTTAGTACACAGTTTTTATTGTCATAGAAGCAAGTTCAAGATGTCATTTATATGTTGCGTCCAACTGTTTTAATAGGCATGTGGGGATAACACGGGAAAGGGATACTATAACTGTTTTAATGGGCATGTGGGAATGCATGAGAAAGAGATACTAGAGTAAAGCAATTCCAGGATACCATTTATATGTTGTGTCTGGCTGTTTAATGAGCATGTATGGATAGCATAGGAAAGGGATACTATAACTGTTTTAATGGGCATGTGGGGAGAGCATATGAGAGAGATAGTATAGAGTACGACTTGTAATGTATGTTTCTCATTAATTATGCAGATAAGTGCATTGCTTGTTAGCTAATTTTCTTTAATTATTGATTATGTGGATGATTATTTTGCTGGTTAGTTTTTATTTATTTATTTCAAGGATCCTTTATTTTAAGAAGACCACAAGTTTATTTGATACTAGCCCAGAAGGCATATCACGGTGTTATAATGACATTAGTTATATTTTTGCTTAGTGGACTGTTCCTTATCTTGTCCAAGGAACATGCTATCGGAATATGTTAGATGACTTTCTTTAATGATATCCATTGAGAATTTGAGATTATTGATAGTATATAGTTGTACTATCTCTTGTTAGTCAGATACGATATCATTTCACAACTTGCTAAAACAGGCTTGTAATAGATTTTTTTTTGCATGATCTCCAGCCTTTTTAGTAGTATTGCTGATTTATTAATGTTTTCCTTGACCAGGTTGCTATTCCAGTTGTTCCTACCGTTAGAGTGATTGTCACTTTTACTAAATTTGAGGAACTGCAGCCATCTGAAGAGTTTTCTACCCCACCTTCGAGTCCTGGGAATTTGCCAGATATGAAGGCAAAAGAATATGATCCTGCACAACAGTCTTCAAACTCATGGTTTCAGTGGATCAAAGGTCCATATAGTCGTGGTTCTGCGGTGCCTCTGAGCCAAGAAACATGCCTAGAAGAAGTTCAGGATCCCTTTGTTATTCCGAGTGATTATACATGGACAACTACGGATGCTAAAAAACAACGGACAAAAGAAAAGAAACCCAAGACCAAAAAAGGAAAACGATCAAATTTAATGGATGTGACGGAGAACAAAGCCGAAAACTAAATATCAATCTTCCCTCGGGTTTCATGGTAATAGAATGGGCTGTCACTGCTCATGCCGTGGAAAGTGAAACTAAGAATTTGTTATGAAAGCATGTGCTCAGATTGAGCATACAGTGTTTAATTGTTGGCATGAAGGAACAGGTCCTTAATGAGAGCACAGCTTTGTCATTATGAATAAATCTTCAAGCCGGTTTTTTCACTGAAATATTCTCATTGCGATTCATTATGTAAGTGTACCTTACATTACCACTGGGCAATTGGGATCATGCCTCTTGGAGGATAGTCAGTATGTCGACAGGATGCATCTTGCTTTGGTTTTTGCTAAATTAGTAAGTTTGTATTTGGGCTGACAAGTCTATGATTCTGGTTGATTCTGACATACAAGGAGGCATGCAATCCTCGAGCCATGATGTATAGATTTGTGCAGGTGAAAATCTATTTTCAATTGATATTGGGCTCTGCAGAAAATGGACTTGTTTCATTGTGCTGTATTCTAATGATAAATGTCATTATTATTTACATAGTATTGAGGAACGTATCTGGTTGGATGTGATTGTGCAGTTGAATTTCTCCATGTAGTTAATGTGTTTGAAAGTCTTTTCACCTTCAGTTATGGTACATCCAATCTGCCATGTAGGGTAGTTCTTATTGTGAATGCCCTTTAAGACCATCAACAAGGAAACTTGATTGCATTGTTATTTATGTAGCCTTCTCACTACTTTCCTCCGAAGGCTAGGGTTTGTAGAGGACTACTATTTTCTTATTTTTGAAGAATGTTACATGCTATTTTATTTTTCAGTTGATCGTAGAGTTCACTATTGGTCATGTGCATTGAGAGATGTATCCCTCAACTACATACGTTTTTCTTCCAAGAACTGTGAAACTAAAATGCAAATGCCTACATCTTTATGGATTATTGTATAGACAAGCTAGTGGACTTTGTTGGATTTGAATATTTTAAAATTGCATTATTTTTTTTCCTATTTGAATTAATGCTGTGTCAAACACAGGCCGACGGACTAAATTTCATATCCTTTTGGCAAGTACCTTGTAGTTTGAAAAAGTCCTTTGGCTCTCAAGTCTTAAAATGTGCAATTCTCCAAATCATATATTCTCCAAATTTGAAGTTTGAGGATCATATTGTGGTTTGGGGATCATATATTCTCCAAATTTGAAGTTTGAGTTTAGGATTAATTGTATGGCCCAGTGACTTTATATTGATTAAATTGGAATTGCTGTCAATGGCAGACGATGTTAAGAACTCTGCTACTGCATGAAATTCACTCGAGCATCTGTAGTATCAATAATACTCAATTCTATCTTAGGCCGGCAGTTATCTCTACACAGACCCTAGCATAAGTTAAACTTCAATATAGCCCAGATTTAATGCTGATAAAAGGTGATTCGTTTATACACGGAGAAATCCTGATTCCTGAGTTAAGCATTAGTGTAATCAACGAGAGAACCAGTCCTCAGGAAATGATAAAGGATAAAATCTAATAACAAGCCCGGTTTCAAACAAAAGGAGCAACTGCTATCATAATAACAACTCGTCGTTTAATACTAACTTATAACCAATCACTAGTAAAATGAGGTCATCATGATGGTTTTTTATGTGAAGTTGGCAGTTATCCTAACAATTCGTATTATTTACGGTTCTCATTTTAACATAACTGACTACATTGTAGCCCAGCTGATTGTCCAGTCTAACATGAATTGTTTATGTGGGCAAGATCACATGGATGCAGGGTGGGAATTTAGAAGTCATTTTTGACGAATTGAAGACTATACAAGATTATATACAAATGTTTTACTGTTTTCTTTGGTTTTTGTGACAAAAAAAAATATAAAATACAGATCGTATTGCAAAATGGCCCTTGACAGGTATTTTGCCCCTCAAATTCCAGCCCTACATGGATGGCTTTCCCAGTTGGCAGTTATCCCCATAATACTTATGACTTCCAGTTCCCATATTAACTTATCGAACTACTTTGTAGCCTAGACTTATAATCCCTGCATTGGATGGTGACTTGTCCAGTCTTATGTTCAGTCTCATGTCCATTGGATGGTGGCTTGTTCAGTCTCATGTTCAATTTTCTTAGCTTATTAATATTTAGTTTATTCAAGTTTTTTGTTTAGTAATATGATAATATTTTGAAAATTAATATAGATTCATTTTAACTTACGATCTATTAAAAGTTGAGGGCTAAATTTCAGTGTGATTGAAGAAAGCAAAAGCATTGATGTTTGCACTTCAAATGTTTTGAATTGCATTGATGTTTAATAGAGCACAGGTTAAGATGGATCTATGCTAATGTGGGTGCGAGGAGCTTCCACAGCCCAGTACAAAAATTAAAACCAAAAATCTATGTCTGTTCATTAAATTAAAATATTAAAACCAATATAGATCCATCTTAAACTTGGATAGCACTTAGAGGGATCAAATTCCATGTGTATACAATTTAAGATAAAATAATTTACACCTCAAGATATTGAATCCCTCATAGTGCTTGATAGATCCAGGTTTAAAATGGATCTATGCTAATTACTTCAAAATTATTCACAGGATAGGATTAAGTTTTAATAATTTGTTTATCTTTATTTTATTTAAGATTTGTCCATTTTTTTTTTAAATTTCAGAAACATCACTAGGTACTGCATGCTTGCTGGGAGTAGAATTTGGTTTATTTACATGATAATACTTACCAGTTACCACTGGACCGTGTAGGATAAAAGACAACCAAAACGCCCTGCTTTTCTGGCGATTTTGGTTTAAAAACCGGTTAAAATTCTTGCTGGAAAGTGCTGTTTTCGCATTTTTGTAATTTCAGTGATGGGGATTGCTTGTTTTAGACTAGTTGCCCAATTTTAAAACTACCTAGATCGCCGAAATTGCGATCTGAGCACTCCAAATTGTGATTTTAGCAAGAATTGCTCTGCCAGATTCCGGTAAGTCGGGGGCGTTTTAGTTAGCCCTTATACAGCTCCCCACTGGACAAGAGTGACGAACTTATGTATAACGCACTATCGCGGAGGCCAATTAATTTACTTAACCCTTGTGGTTAAGAGGGGATTCATCAGAAATAAGTATTCCATTATGTACTGCATTTTTTACCATTATCACAGCGAAGTAGAATTACTATGAAGAATATTCATAAATCCCATCAAGTTGATTTGTGGGTTTGAATTACAGAGAGGATTCAATCCCAGCTGTACCAAAATCAAAGTTGTGATAAGTCGGTGCTTGTCTAACACTTGTCTGGTCTTATAGTCAACTTTCTTGGCCGTCTAGTTCATCTATAATCTTGTTCAGTAACAATTTGACATCTTAGCTATCCTTGCTTACGTGGGGAGGGAGGGTATTGTGTGGCCCTATTTTGACGATTCAAATCTTTCCACCAAAATCAAAGTTGCGATAAGCGAACTGTCCGGTGCTATGGTCAACTTTCCAAAACATCTCGTTCATCTCGATTCTTGTTCGGAAACAATTTAACATCTTAGCTGTCCTTGTTACATCTTAGCTGTCATGGTTGGTGTGGGAAGCAGGATCTTGTATAGCGCTTTTGCTCCTCGTTGTCAACTCATTGGAGATGTATATTGTTTTATGATGTAACTTGTCCTTGCTGGTGTGGGAAGGAGGATCTTCTGTAGCACTTTGGCTCTTGGTTGTCATCAACTCATCTGAGGTGTATATTGATTTATAATGTAACTTATATTGCATTTTCAATAAAACAAAAGGGAAACATCTAACTGCCAATAACTTTTCGATGTCAATATGTTACGTGGCTACACTTTGCACAAAATTTCTTATTGACGATGCTTTTACCATGGATGGGTATTTTATTTACTACCCATTTATTCCTTTGCAAGAGGAGAGATTTTCTGTCATCGATTCCTCCATGCCCAAGTTCGAGAATCTCAGGCTCGATCCTTGATCGTGTGTGTTGCTATATGATATGGTAGTATGAGGTTTACCCTTTTGGGATCGTTGGCAATATATCTTTAATCCTATTGTCGAGATCCATTCAGGCCATATTAGGATTATAGCATTTGTTTTGGTTTTGGTTGTGGAAAATTTAAAAGAGAAAGACCTTTATACTAATGGGTTACAAGTAATTTGTCATAATGATTTATAAATTGATGTAGATATTTTACTGAAATAATTTGTTAATTGTGTAATATTTTAGACTAGATTCCAGATTTAATATTACTAGCTTAATGCATAAGAAGTTGAAATTTCTAAAACTAAAATGAGAGGAGCTCAGCAAATAACACACTGTCCACTCGATGAATACAAGATGCATTTTGGGAAAACCTAATATATAACTCTAGCTAAAAGGTAAGGCCTATGCAGCTCTTTTCTTTTAAATTATGAAATGCAAATGCAAAGAAAGTGCATTCATTGTGGAGTTACCATGAACACTGTGGCTTGTATTGTTGTTACCAGATCTGCTACTTCTTTTGTTTTACTTCAATATCACACTCTCAATGCTTTGCTCTACTATGAAGCAACACTCAATATAATGAGAATGAAATTCCTTCCTTTCTTAGTGGTCAAATATTTAACATGGCTTGATAAATCTCTAGGGTTAGGGTTTTTGCATGCCTTAACTCTTGATTAGGGTTAGGGTTTTGGACCCTTTAGCATCTTCTTGTAATTCCATATGTGACTTGCTCCACATGTGTGGGTAATGACAGTAGATGTGGCATCTACTCATTATTATGGCGGTCAACATGATAGGTCAACTTGCAAGAGGTATGACTTCATATGAACTTCGATTGAGGTGATCTTTGTGGGGTTGGAAAGCTCTCGATGTGTAGAACACCATTGAGAGGTTGAGAACTTTGTTCACAAGTTTTGACCAAAAAAATGGTTGCTTAAGGTCTCAATTAGACTTCAAAAGTTTCTAGACCCCAAATCATCAATGGAAGACCTTACCTAAAATGGGCCCTATACGCCAATAGCTCCAATTTTTCCAATTAGAAAGTACTAAAATAAACGACAAATTATATAATGATTCATTTTAGACCATACCTCCCTATTTAGGGAGAGTTTTGGCCCCAAAAGCTCACTAAAGGAGGTGAGGAATTTTTTCCTCTACTCTCTCTAGAGTACCATTTGACCTTGCTTGAAAGTTGTCTTTTCAACCCAACTTGCTAGAGTTCATGTTGCCACCATCTAGTTTTTATAGATTTCTTCTGCAAAATTGTATCTTCTACTAATTTTTCCTAAGCTTTTGGTGCTAAGTGCTCTATGGTAGAGAAGGCTTGCTTATTAATTTCTTGGTCTAACATCGAAGGCTCATAGAGTTTCAAAGTCTCCACATTCATTATTGAGTAAATGTGCAATAATGGGGGTACACCAAGTCTATATGCATTATCACCTACCTTCTCTAAAAATTCAAAAATTGTACCACAGAGCCTTGAACTTCTTACTAGGCCCCTGTAGCATTTATTTGTTCAGATGCAACCAAACTCTGTCTCCCACCATGAATGTATTTTCAATTATGCGTTTATCATATTTGGCCTTGTATTTTTCTTGTGATTTCCTCAACGTCTTGTACTTGCAAATGGGATTTGCCTAATCTTATCCATGATTTTCTCAACATTCAATGTTTCTTCTGTGGTGTATTCCCTCACTTCTTGGTACTCATATACAACATCTAGAGGTGAAGGTGACATACCGGAGCATTTCAAAAGGAGACTTACTAATAGAAGTGTGACTACTATGTTATAAGAGAGTTGAATATAAATGGATTTTTTTATCCTAAGTCTTTGGATGCCTTTGATTATAACCCTTCTAAAGTTGAACCCATGTTCTATTCACTACTTCTGTCTACTCATTTTCATATGGAGATGATAATCAACATTACCATCACCTTCATCTACACAAACATGGCCCTGTAGTTGTTGAAACAACTCTTTAAAGTCCCCATCTTTTGTATATGCCACTTTGTATGATATGGGTTAAAGGATCCATGTGCATAAGAGTTCCCAAAGTTATGATCTTGGATGTGGGTGGCCTTGAAAACATACCTGCCAACTTATTAGTGTCGCCCTTCTTATATTTAATGATTAGATGAAGTTGTTGTAAAAAATTCATCCATTTGTAATCTCTAGTTTCTTGAAGCTTACTTTGGGCTACAAATACCGTAGTGGATGGTGATCAGTGTGGATGATGGTTTCCTTGCCCATCAAATAATGTTTTTTCATTTCTTACAACTTGAACCCATATAGTTCCTTGTCATATGTAGGGAAGTTTAGAACTCTGTTATGGGACATTTTCAGAGTGATAGCATATTAACATACCTCCTTGCGCCAAGATCTCCTCCATAGCACATCCACTTGCATCTACGAGTCCACTTTGAAAGGCCCATGAAAATTGGGCAATGCAAGCACTAGTGCTTGACTAATGTTTTATTTTGTCTCTTCAAAATATTTCCACTGATTCTTACCCTATTGGAATCTCTTGTCGCAACCTGTTATGGCATGGAATGGTGCATCCACAATTGAAAATGATTTTATAAAATTTCGTAGAAATTCTGTTTCCCACATAAATCTCCTAACCTTAGTGACATTAGTAGGAGTTGGCCACTTAAGGAAGGTCTCCATCTTCGTAAGATCTATCTTGAGTTCCACTCCACCAATCACATACCCCAAATGCAACAATGATCACTAAGCAAATTCACATTTCTTAAGGTTTACCGACAATTAATGCTTGTTCAGGTATGAGGTAACCTCTCTATACCATATAGATTTATATTAACCAATATATCATCTAAGTACACTATAACAAATGAATCTAGAAATGGACACAATACATCATTCATTAAATACATAAATATAGTTGGTGCATTACATAAATAAAATGCATTACCAACCCTTCATATAGACCTTGCCTTGTCTTGAACAAGATCTTCTATTTTTACTCGTACATGGCGGTATTTGTATTTGAGATCTAACTTGGTAAAGTACTTGGCAAGCTACAACTGATTTAATAGGTCATCAATCCTAGGCAGATGATATCAATTCTTGGGGTGATCTTTAGTTAGTACTTTGTAGTCAATATGCATTCTCCAAGTTCCATCTTGTCAAAATTCTATGGCCTTGATGCCATGCAAGAATTCAACAAGCCAGGATCTAGAAACAAAGTAGTCCTCACCAAGAGTTTACACATAGATTAGCAAAAACAAGAAGAAACATTGAAGCAAAAACATAAGAGAGAAAACTCAATTGATGTAAACTTCCACTCTATAATATTCAACAATAAGAATACAACATATAATACATCTCGTAGATAGAATTTGAAATCCTTGGAGACAAATTGAATAACTCACATGTGGCGGGTTTAGAATAGACCAAATCTCCATCTAAGGCAAGTATCAAACTCCAACTCATAGTAGATGGTCATGAATTGGCTAAGTGGGCCTAACTAGTCCACGAGTGACCAAAAATCAACTAGAGGGTGGATTTTTAGGAGAAAAGGAAGGAATATGTTGAGGCAAAAAGTGACAAACTTGCCCAAGTCATCATAGCTTCCTAGTTCATCCTAATCCACGTGAAAAGCATAATAAAGCTACTTTGAACTCACAAAAGCTAGATAAAAGCATGATAAAGTAGGAATGGCGCTCTAGCTCATAAAAGCTGTAACTAAAGCACAAAGAGGGCTCTATAGTGGATAAACATGACCAAGGTGGGCAAATAATGTGCTAGGTAGCCAAATCACATAGTTCTAAACACCTAGGAAACCAAATAATGGCATAATACTAAGGTCTAGATGATTAATTATTCCAACACCCCCTTAAGCTTGACTTATGTGAGTGAAATATCAAAGCTAGGGCCCAAGCAACAAAGGCTTATGGTCACCCTTTACGATTTATTAGTCCATGTAAACTGAGGAAAGAGAGAAAACCACATGGGAAGAAACCCTCCCCTAAAAAATGGACATAAAATACACCATAATAATCTCTCTAGAATTCCAAGCAGGTGTGAACTTGGTGAATATGTCTGGAGGAATCTTCTTCTTGTGAAGAAGTGGAATGTGCTCAACTGAATCAGGAACATAAACAACTACATGATGGACAATGTAACCATGTAGAACAACTGAGATCCACTAATAAAAGAGAGAATGCAGGTTCTCATTAGACTTGAACTTCATAAGATCATGTCCAAATGATTCTTGATGTTCTCCATCTTCAAGAGGAAATGCACTTGCCATCATGTAGCAGCGGATAGGAAGCAAAATAGTGACAACAAATGCAACTTCAAACTGAGTCATAGTCTCCCAAACGCTAATTTGCACACCAAAAGTTGAACCCAAATTCTCATGGGAAAGAGAGGAATCAAATTCCTCTTCATCTTCTAGAGAAGGCTCAGTGTGTGAATGATCTACCACAACAAGCTTCTCATCCTCACAATCTGAAGAATGATATGATAACAAAGTGGTGTCTCTAACTTCTTGAGGAAATGTGCTAGCAACCATGCATGAACTTGTAGTAGCTTGGACAGTAGTGAGAGTGCAACTGATAGATTCACACTTCATACTGAACTTCCCAATAACCATTAGATTACTATCTTGGACACCAATGAGCTTATTGGAAAGAGATGGATCTTCCAAAATAACTGGCATAGGATCCCCAGTATCTGAAGTATGAGAGGAGAACAATGATGAGAGATGGAAATCAATGAGTTCTTCAACAATATAGGCTCAAATTTCTTCTCTTGGATCAGTTGCATATGAAGATGAGAAATCAAATTTCTCTTGAACTTCTACAACAACAGGAGAAGGAGTCACTTCAAGGAGATTTTCACCAATTCGAACTTATGTTGATATTTATGCCATTTTATCTTCTGCACCTGCAAAACAAAATATCTGGAAAATATTATACTGGAAGACTATTTGGATCTAATCTATGAGCTTTGCTTTAGTTTGTAGACACATTTGGGAGTGCATCACACCTAGGAAGACCACAAAGTGATAGGAGGCAATATCCCTGGGAATTGTGTGGTAACTCCACTACTTCTGGTGCATTACTGCAAGCAACTATGCTCAACCTAATCTCCCTAAGCTCTGATACCATGTCAAAATTCTATGGCCTTGATGCCATGCAAGAATTCAACAAGCCAGGATCTAGAAACAAAGTAATCCTCACCAAGAATTTACACAGAGACTAGCAGAACTAAGAAGAAATATTGAAGCATAAACATACTAGAGAGAACTCAGTTGATGTAAACTTCCACTTTATATTATTCAACAATAAGAATACAATATATAATACATCTCATAGAGAGAATTCGAAAGCCTTGGAGGCAAATTGAGTATCTCACATGTGGTAGCCTTAGAATAGACCAAATCTCCATCTAAGGAAAGTATCAAACTCCAACTCATAGTAACTTGGTCACGAATTGGATAAGTGGGCCTAGCTAGTCCACGAGTGACCAAAAAACAACTAGAGAATGGATTTTCAGGAGAAAGAGAAGGAAGATGTTGAGGCAAAAAGTGAAAAACTTGCCGAAGTCATCCTAGCGCTGCTAGTTCATCCTAATCCATGTGAAAATAAGAATAAAGCTGCTTTAAAATCACAAAAGTTGGATAAAAGCAGGATAAAGCAGGAATGGTGCTCTAGCTCATAAAAGCAAAGTAAAAGCTGGAACTAAAGCACAAAGAGGGTGCTATAGTGGATAAACATGACCAAGGTGGGAAAATAATATGCTAGGTAGGCAACTAACATAGTTCTAAACACCTAGGAAACCAAATAATGGCATAATACTAAGGTCTAGATGGTTAATTATTCCAACACATCTTTATTGGGTATTATGATGATAGATGACTCACAAGTGAGGTCCTTGGTTGAATTACTCCCTGCTCCAATAGTTGCTACAATTGTTTTTCCACTTCATCTACTTCCATAACAAACTCTATATGACCCAATGTTTAGAAATGGGGGTTTGAGCAATGATTGTATATTTTGCTCGACTTCCTTCTTAGGTGGAAACTCTTGAGGCTCTAGGAACACTTTCATGAACCCATACAAATATCCACAATTAATTTTTATGCTCTTTACTACATCCCTCCAAAGATGCTTTTGTTGATGTATTTGTAACTTTGGGAGATATTCTTCTATGTATTACATTTGTACTTTATTGTATATCCATTAGAGATGTTACATTCCTCTATTTGGAAGTGTCATCATTTGTATTTGTAAGTGTCATCATGTGCACCGACAAGTGTTGTCATTTGTATTGATGGGTTATTAGACCACTAGTGTGGGGTCGGCCCTGGTTAGCACATGTGGTTGGGTTATTAGGCTTGAGTAGCAAGTCGGCCCCAGTGAATTATTTGGCAGGTCAAGTCAAGTATAAATAAGAGGGGTGTGTCCCTCATTCTATTCATTCACTCACTTCTCAAGCTCGCATAGCTAAGAGAGAAAGTGGCGCACTTGTGGAGGAGGAGGAGCATCTTCTAGAGACATCTCTTTGGGTTTGATCCTTGTGATCTTGTATTGTGGCTTAGCTTATCTCTAAGGAAGTTGTGGGGTTTTTCACTTTCTTGGTTTTCCCCAGTGAAACTCTGTGTCTCTTGTGTGATTGCTTTTGTGTCTATGATTGATATGCTATAGAGATATGATGTACATGTTATTCTCTTAGAGATACTAATGATAATGGAATGAAATTATTGAAAAATTAACATGGTATTAGAGCTAACCTAAGAAGAAGGCACTGTGTAATTGCAGAATCTAGGGCTTCTTAATTTTTGAGTTTCTCTCCACAGATCGTCAAAGGTAGAAGGCTAGATTGACTCTCCTTGGAAGTGCGCATCTTTCTGTCGAGACAGAATTCAATTCTGAGTTTTTTCAGTTTTGGCCCTAAAACTTAGGGTTTCCACAAAAATAGGAATTTTTGAAACTTGAGGACATAGCTGGAAGCGACTTGGAAAATCGAAGTTTAGAGCTTTGGATTGAACTTTTTGGTTGGGTGAAGCTCCGGGAAACTCAAACCCTAATTCAGGGTCCTCTCTAGTGAATCCGGGAGATTGAAATGCATTTCTGAGGGGTGACACTTTGTATTTTTCAAATTCTGAGTATACCATACTGATCAACTCATCAAGGCACATCTTTCTATCCTTTCAGAATTTTGAAATTCACATTTTGAATTTTTAGGGTTTCTCCGACAAACCCTAATCTAGCTCCAGATCCAGTTTTCAGCAAATCAAGTGGTAAGACCTAAATCTTTTCTATTTCCATTTGAAGTACTCTTTAAGATGTCTCACCACACCAAGCTTGAGGATAAGATTGAAGGGGCTGATAACTTTTGAGCATGGAAGTATAGAATTGGGTTAATCCTAGAAGAGAATGAGTTGGACAACTACATAAAGGAAGAGGTTCCAGTTCCAGAAGAAGAAGAGTCTAAAACCTTACACAAGAAGAACCTAGTAAAGGCTAAGAGAATCATTGCTGATTCTATAAAGGACCATCTCATACCCCATGTGTCTTCCCCAAAGACACCTAAGGAGATGTTTGACTCCTTGACCAAGTTGTTTGAAGGAAAGAACATAAATCAGAAGATGAATCTGCGGAACCAATTGAAAGGGGTAAAGCTTCAGAATGGAGAGACCATTCAATACTACTTTTCTAAGGGCTCTCAAATCAAGGAACAACTTGAAGCTATGTATGAAGTAGTAGAGAATGGTGAAATTGTAATGACCACATTGAATGGCCTACCTAGGTCATGGGACTCCTTCATCCAATGAATTTGTGCAAGAAGAAAATTGGTCTCCTTCAGTAGACTATGGGAGGAGTGTTCACAAGAAGAGACTAGGCTTGAGGCTTGAGAAGAAAAGATGGGAAGTGAAGATCAAGCCCTCATAGCACACACTAAAGGAAGCAAGTTTAAGAGGGAGAAATCTCACAACAAGAAGCATTCTCACTTTCATAAGAAGAAAGATCTCTCTCAAGTTTGATGCTTCACTTGTGATGAGTTGGGACACTTTGCCTCAGATTGTACCAAGAACAAAAGGAAGAATCACTACAACAAGAAGAAGAAGGGCAGCAAAAAGAGATATCATGCTCATGCTGCTGAAGATGATGAACCACCCAAGAAGAAGGCTAGAGCAGAAAGTGATAACTCATCAAGTGAAGATGAATATGTTCTAATCTTTGCTCTCACAGGTATTATCTCTCATGGATGCAATGATTGGATTATTGATAGTGGGGATTCTAAACACATGACTGGGTTTAAAGAATATTTTGTAGACCTTTCTAAACATGATCCACCCCATAAAGTGAAACTTGGGGATGAATATCAATATCCCATTAAAGGAAGTGGTGAAACCTTCTACATGCTAGACTCTGGGAAGTCTCTAAAAATGAAAGATGTTCTATATGTACTTGGGCTCAAGAAGAATCTCCTATCCATATCATCTTTGGATGCAAAGGGGATGAGAGTTGCATTTGTAGATGGCCAAGTACTCATGTGGCCTAAAGGTAAGACAATAGATGATGCAGTGGTGATTGGAGAGCAAGAGGGAGGATTGTACAAATTGAAGAGGCAACCTGAACATGCCATGGTACATGAGTCCATGGAGCCAAGTGAACTTTGGCATAGAAGGTTTGCACACTTGCACTACAGAGCACTACCAATTGCAAGAAAAACTGTAGAAGGTCTTTCTGAAATCCAATCAAAGCATGAAGGTGTTTGCAAAGGATGTGCAAAGGGAAAGAACACAAAGAAAGCATTTCCAAGTAGTGAAAGCAAAGCAAAAGGAATTTTGGAGATTATCCACTCCGATGTATGCGGACCAATGTCTTCCAGTTCTCTGAGTGGGTATGTATACTATGTTTCTTTTGTTGATGATTTCTCTAGGAAGACTTGGGTTTATTTCTTGAAGAATAAAGATGAAGTGTTTGATAAGTTCAAGGAATTCAAAGCCTTAATAGAAAATCAAACAGATAAGAAGATTAAGACTTTCAGATCCGACAATGGTGGAGAATTCACTTCAGGTGATTTCAAGAAGTTATGCATTGATTCAGGGATTAAGAGGGAGTTGACTGCTCCCTACAATCCACAACAAAATGGAGTCGCAGAAAGAAAGAATAGAACTATCATGGAAGCAACATGGGAAATGCTTCATGACCAAGATCTGCCTATGCATCTATGGGCAGAAGCAGCTAGGACAACTGTGTATGTGCAGAACATAACACCTCACAAGATACTTGACAATAAGACACCAGAAGAAGTCTTCTCTGGAAAGAAACCAGAAGTAAGCCATCTCAGAATATTTGGTTGTCCAGTATACACACACATTCCAAAAGAAAAGAGGACAAAGCTAGATCCTTCAGGAAAGAAGGGCATCTTTGTGGGTTATAGTGAAAACTCGAAGGCTTATAGAATATACTTTCCAGGGTTCAAGAAGATTGACATCAGTAGGGATGTAACATTTGATGAGGACTCAGCCTACATCAAATCAAGGAAGACACCTGTTGAAGATCATGAAGAACCAAAGGAATCCAGATTTCAAGATACCACTATGAATGAAGCAATTCCATAAGCAACCCGTGAAATTGAAGATCCACAAGAACCTATAGATCCATCCTGTGAGAAGAACTCTCACAAGAGGAAACCTGCATGGGCTAGAGAGCTCATCCAATATGCAGAAAGATATGGTATTCCATAAGAGGAACACAGAGAAAGGAAAAGGACAAGGTCACACATTAGATATGTTGCCTTGCTCTGTGACATTATGAACAAAGAACCTTCCAGTTATGAAGAGGCAACGGAAAAGAAAGAATGGAAGGATTCCATGGTCGAGGAATACCAATCGATCATGAAGACTGATGTTTGGGATGTGGTCCCAAGACTAGAAGGGAAGTCTTTTGTGACTTCCAAGTGGATCTATAAGATTAAGCATGCTGCAGATGGTAGCATAGAGAAATACAAGGCAAGGTTTGTAGCTCATGGCTTCTCTCAGAAAGAGGGAATAGACTATGAAGAGACCTTTTCTCCTATAGCCATATACACTTCCATCAGAACAGTACTTGCTCTGGCTGCAGTGATGAAATGAAAGATACACCAGATGGATGTCAAGATAGCTTTCTTGAATGGTGTAGTCGCAGAGGAAGTGTATGTGGAGAAGCCACTTGGTTTTGAGGCACATGACAGGGAGTCATATGTGTGCAGGTTGAAGAAAGCCTTGTATGGCTTGAAGCAAGCTCCTAGGAATTGGTATGGTAGGATGGACAGTTTTCTATCCAATTTGGGCTTTACCAAGAGTAAAGTAGATTCCAACCTTTACTGCAAGGTTGAGGAAGGAAATCCTGTGATACTACTCCTATATGTGGATGACCTGTTTGTTACAGGAGAGGATGGGTTGATTGCCGACACCAAGAGGAATCTTGCAGCCGAGTTCTAGATGAAGGACTTGGGGATGATGCACTATTTTCTAGGCATGGAGGTGTGGCAGAGTGCAGATGGGATCTTCCTTGGACAAGGGAAGTATACATTAGAGATCCTAAAGAGGTTCGGGATGATGGACTGCAAAGCCATGGCCACACCTATGGCATCGAACCTGAAGCTTCTGTGTGATGCTTCTTCTGATCCGGTTGATGTCACGATGTATCGTCAGATGATTGGGTCCTTGATGTACTTGACGAATACGAGACCAGATATTTGCTTTGCAGTGAACACATTGAGCCAGTTCCTGACGGATCCGAGAGGTGTTCACCTGGTTGTTGTAAAGCATATTTTGAGGTACCTGAAGGGTACAGTTGATTATGGGCTCAAGTATGATGCGAATCAAAAGTTTAACCTGGAGGGTTATGTTGATTCAGATTGGGTAGGCAGTGCTGCAGATAGGAAGAGCACTTCTGGGTGCTGCTTCAGTATGGGATCAGGTGTGATCTCTTGGTTTAGCAGGAAGCAGTCCTATGTAGCACTGAGTACAGCCAAAGCAGAGTATGTTGCAGCTTGTTCAGCTAGTTGTGAGGCAGTATGGATGAGGAAGATAATGTCTAAGTTATTTGATCTTCTGTTGGATGCTACGGGTATCTTTTGTGACAACCAGAGTTGTGTGAAGCTGTCTGAGAACCCGGTGTTCCATGACAGGTCGAAACACATTGAGATCAAATATCTCTATATCAGTGATATGGTGCAGAGAGGAGCAGTGAAGCTCCTATATGTTTCGACGGATGAGCAGGTTGCAGATGTGTTGACGAAACCACTGGCCAGAGTGAAGTTTGAATACTTCAGAGAGAGGCTTGGTGTTCTTCAGATTGATGACACTTCGAGGAAGAAGTGATGGACACATTTGCAGGAGCCATTCCAAGCATGGTGAGAGGAGGATCCTCCCCATGGCTATGGATGTAAGCGTTATGTGATGAGCATTAGGACGATGCTCCAGTTACTGCTCTGTATATGCATCATGTTGGATGCTTGATATGATCAGGTGGATCATGTATTTGTATATGTATTAGGTGGATACATTGTATGATAAGGTGGATCATGTATTTGTATATGTATCAGGTGGATCATGTATTTGTGTATGTATCAGGATGATACATTGTATGATTAGATAGATCATGTTTGATGATATGTATCAGGTAGATACTTGGTATGCATCAGGTGGATGCATTATATGATCAGGATGATCATGGATGACGAGCTTCAGGATGTTGCTCCAGATGATATGCATTAGGATGATACAATGACGATGATCAGGATGATCATGTGTGATGAGTATCAGGATGATGCTCTGGATGATATGCATCAGGATGATGCAGTGACGATGAGTATAATGGCAATGCTCTAGATGATATGCATCAAGACGATGCTATGATGATGATTAGTATGATCATGTACATCAGGATGATGTATGATGAGTATCAGGTTGATACTTCATGGACGTGGACAGGTTATGCAGGTAGCATAGAAAAGATCCTCAAGATCCAGATAGGTAGAGCAGTGTGCTCGTAACAACTTGGGATATAGAGATCTGGAAAGGTTGAGTAGTAAGCTCGTAATTAAGTCTGGGGATGCTCTTTCGAGGTTTTTCTACTAGAGGCATATAATTATCCCTAGAGATCCTAGGGGTTGAGCAGTAAGCTCGTAATCAGTCCTGGGATTCTCTTTAGAGTAGTACTTGCAGGAAGCAAGACACTCTTTAAAGGTTTTTCCTAACCACATGTAATTATCCCTAGAGATCCGAGAGGTTGAGCAGTAAGCTCGTAATCAGCCTTGGGATGATCTTTAGAGTACTTGCAGGATGCAAGACGCTCTTTAAAGGTTTTGTGGTGTGTGGGGTCACATATAATCATCCCTAGAGATCCAAGAGGTTGAGCAGTAAGCTCATAATCAATCCTAGGATGCTCTTTCGAGTAATTGCAGGATGCAAGACACTCTTTAAAGGTTTTGTGACAGTCAACATGTAAAAGATCCTGGGAGATCTGATAGGTTGAGCAGTAAGCTCGTAATCAGTCCTGGGATGCTCTTTCGAGGTTTTGTTGACGCACGTAATTAGTCCTAGGATCCATAGTATGGCCAGTGTTGATGAAGACCTACATGTGGTGGGCCTACATCCAACATGAAAAAGGGCTAGCTCTGTAGAACTTCCTATGACGAGCATAATTCAAAGATAGCCCAGTCATCGAGATGTCGAGTATAGCAGTAGTGATGATGATGATGCTCCAGGATCCAGTGATGATGATCCAACTCCAGAATTGAATACTTGCGCCAATATGTATTGATGACTTGTGACGAAAGAATACCTTCATATTTAAGAGGGAGTGTTGATGTATTTGTAACTTTGGAAGATATTCTTCTATGTATTACATTTGTACTTTATTGTATATCCATTAGAGATGTTACATTCCTCTATTTGGAAGTGTCGTCATTTGTATTTGTAAGTGTCGTCATGTGCATCGACAAGTGTCGTCATTTGTATTGATGGGTTATTAGACCACTAGTGTGGGGTCGGCCTTGGTTAGCACATGTGGTTGGGTTATTAGGCTTGAGTAGCAAGTCGGCCCCAGTGAATTATTTGGCAGGTCAAGTCAAGTATAAATAAGAGGGGTGTGTCCCTCATTCTATTCATTCACTCACTTCTCAAGCTCGCATAGCTAAGAGAGAAAGTGGCGCACTTGTGGAGGAGGAGGAGCATCTTTTAGAGACATCTCTTTGGGTTTGATCCTTGTGATCTTGTATTGTGGCTTATCTTATCTCCGAGGAAGTTGTGGGGTTTTTCACCTTCTTGGTTTTCCCCGGTGAAACTCTGTGTCTCTTGTGTGATTGATTTTGTGTCTATGATTGATATGCTGTACATGTTATTCTCTTATAGATCCCAATGATAATGGAATGAAATTATCAAAAAATTAATAGCTTTTACCTTTACGAATTCATCTTTTCATTGATTCTCTCTTAAGAAGAGTAATGCAAGGATTCGTACTAAAATTGATCAATTTCTTGCCTTGGTTAACACTTAATTGGAGAGATATTGCATTTAGCCTTGTGCATTAATGATGAAGGACTTCCCATCCTTGATCAAGTGGTGCTAGTTTGCTGTTGGCACAAAATTAGACCCAAGGTTCTAACTCACATACCAACAATGATCTTATGAGAATCAACATTTTCATCACCCAAAATATGGATAAAGTCTTACCCGAGAGTCTCACAATATTTACAGAGACATAATTTAGATTAGGATTTCATATTCATACACATGAAATGATACCACGATTCATCCAACACATTGATCTAATTGTGATAATACATATATAACTCAAATACATACATAATGATAATCCATCAATCCATCAATTATATTAAGAGAAATGCCATCAATTACATACGATCAATTTCTCTCTTACAGACTGCAAACTATCTCTCATTCTTAAGAACAACTGACAACAATCATTACAGTCAGATAGCTTTCCTTTAATACAAAATGGTAGACAATTAGCAACTATTAATTGTATTTTAATCACTAGTTTTCCGCCAAATCCTCACTAATATTTAATGCTAGCCTGTTATTTTATACATTACAACCTTTAGTGCACTATCTATATACTTCAATGTGTGGACATAAACTAAAGCACTATTACATTAATCAAAATCCAACTACACATAGTGTATACAACAATATTTATTTAGAAATAACATGTTGGACTAACGGCAATTCTTGCTTCATTTGATCTGCAAAAACTTGAATTTGGCTATCCAACTTCTCAAATGACTACAACAGAACTTTAAAACCCTATACAAATTTGGCAACTTACTCTAAAGAAGAAGATCCTTGTTGTGGCTTCACATTTTCTCCTAATTCTATCACCCTAATTGTTTTAGCTTGTATGCTAATGTAATTGGTGTATTGCAACTCAACTTGCTCTAGAAAGGTCATTGCCTTGGACGACAACTATTGCTCCACGGTTCTTGTTGAGGAAATTTGTTGCATAAGAGTGGAAACCTCTGTCATTTCCTCCGTGCATGCAAACATGGGAAGTGTAGAAAGTGACTTCTTTTTTGTTTGAATCTGATCCTCCCAAGCCTTAATGTGGTCATCCTTCACGTGCATTTATGGTACACCTTGTAAATGCATCCAAAGTGAGAAACGAACATCTACCAACCTACAAACTCCTATGCTTAGCTTTTCTTTCTAGAATAGTTCATCTGGTGAAATGATTTGTTGTTGTAGCTCTAACTGTTCTGTTGCAAGGACTTTATCAATCTTCTCCATTAATGCCTCATTCTAGTCCTTCAATCCTCAAATAATAGTCTACATCTTCTCCATTTTACTTTCCATTGGAAGGTCCTTTGCTTATTTTGGTTCCTCAATGCAAATAAACAAATATAACTCACCTACTGCAATAGTCAAAGAGACATGCACAACTACCTCCTGAGCATGGTGTTTTTGACATCTACATATGCTCTAGTTAATCCCTTATGGTGCTCTCCCAATTCTTCCAATATAGTCCCTATGTACCCTTGAAGCTGTTGTGATGAAACTAGTGTTAAATCCACCTCAAAGTAAGGAAGATTAATAAATGCTGAAGAAAAACTAGTGACATCCTAAGCTACAACTTCCTGGGGGTCTATTCTAATAACACATCTTCCACCTGTGTGTGGAACATTCCTCCTAAGACTTAGACTTGAATCTTGAATAGTAGTTTCCGTGCTTGTGCTTTATGACCTTGCTGTTTGAACTACTTGTCCTATATTTTTACTTGTAACATAGAGCATAATTCAGTGAGTTGCTTACTGGAATTTAACTGCAATACTTGTTGCACCTCTACATATATTTGGATAGTCCTAATAATATATTGCATGACTGCCAATTCTTTTCTTGTAGAGATTTTCTCACCTTGTGTGAATATTCTACTGCGAACTTTAGTAGAGTTATTAAAAATCCATGGTGTTGTATCTATTGATGGCTTTGGAGCATTATCTCTTGCATCTAGAGATTCCTCAGATTGGGCATAAGACTTTGTCTCCCACAATCTCTTCTTTTTTGGGGAGTTGTTTTGTTTGGTGTCGTCTCTTCCAATTTCCCTCTTCAATGTTGAATGCATTGTGTTTCTTCAACACTTGTGCTAGCATAAGGCTTGCGGGGCCCTGAGTATTGCTTCTTTTAGAATGATGTTCTGGTGTATTCAAGATCTCAACATTAAGGTCCGACTGAGGATGAAACTCTTCAGGCCATTGCTCAATTGTAGTATGAATATCATCATCTAAAATAAAAAAGGTGGAATATCATTCTGCGTATGGGGATTTACAAAAGGAGTTAGAAATATATTATGTGAATCAACTACAAATATAATAAACTCATCATACCCATCCACAATATTGGGTGGAATTTTATATGACTCCACGGTCGCTTGGATCATTTCTATGTACCAACAATGGAATTCCAAATTTGTTTCTTGTTGGAATTCTCTATCTCTACTATACTGCCAAATGTTAAATTTTGGTGTGGGAAATGACTAAGTCACTTCAACGTTATAATCCTTCCCTTGTGGCAACTTCTAGAGAACTATTGCAGATAATAATAATACCCAACTATAGTGGAATTCCTTCCCCAAATCTTGAGCAAATAGTTTTGAATAAATTCGTTTAATAGATAACGAGCCCAACTCATCTTGATATTCCATGTGCATCTCTTCGTGGCAAAAAGGACCCCTACTAGACAATATTTTCTACACTTAGGGACCACTTTACCAGCTAATACTTATGTGGAAACCTAACTTCAGGATTTGAAATGGCTGAAATGACCATACCTAGTGTTCCTCCATGAGTACAATACTTTTGGTATGCCTCCTCCGCTTTTAGGTTGCACACTATGCCATGCCTTTTTGTTGGTATTTCTTCTTCTTCTTCTTCTTCTATTACTGTGCCCTCCTCTAGCACACTATTAAATTCAACATGCTCTTCTGGCATGTTTCCCTCTCTATTAAATCTCAAAACTCTATCTGTGATATCCTTACCTTTCTTCCTCAAAATATCTATCCTTAGCTACCATTGTGCATCTTTTAACACATTTCTCCTTTCATGTCTTTCTTCTCTCTTTCTTTTCTTCTCTTTTGCGTCCATTATTTACTAACTTTCTATCTCATGGGTTTTCCTTATTTCTTCTTCCAACACCCCCCTGATGCGAGGGTTTTACACTTCCATCCTATCTCGTTCCATGCACATTAATCCTTTTTAAAAAAATAGCATCTTGATCGAAAGTGGGATTTCTGCATATAATATTTTTCTAGGGATGGCTTCAAATTTCTCCTCCGCGCATCTAAATGATTCACTATACTCAATAGCAAATTCGACAATATACCCTTCTTTAATTCTATCAAACCAGAAATTTACAACCCTTGTCGACCTTTTATCTAAAATTTTCAACCTATCCACCATTTCTTGGTCCTAGATGATGGGTTCTTGACCTCTCCACACAATATTTATCTCTATCCTTCTTTTAATCTATTTGTACAATAAGCAAGGAAATTAAACAAATAAAATTCCATGAAGATCCGAATAAATGTACCTTTGCATCCAACACTAGGTGTCGATGTTTAGGTTCTTGGTCTCTTTCTATGCAAACTCTTCTTCCTTTCATTATAACTAATATTGTAACTCCTTTCTCAATGGATTCCAAGTCACATCCTTTAGAAACCTTAAGACACATCCTTAAAAAACCCTAACCCCACTCGGTCCTTGCAACAGAACCAATTGTTGGGACAAAATTAGACCCAAGGTTTTAACTCAAATACCAACAATGTTCTTATGAGAATCAACATTTTCATTACCCAAATATGGATAAAGTCTCCCCTGAGACTCTCATAAGATTTAAGGAGACAAAATGTAGATTAGTATTTCATACTAATACACATAAATGATACCATGATTCATCCAACACATTCATCTAATAGTAATAATACAGATATAACCCAAATACACAAATAATGATAATCCATCAATCTAATGATTATATTAAGAGAAATCCCTTCAATTACATAAGTTCCATTTCTCTCTTAGAGACTGCAAACCATACTCTCATTCTTAGTAACAACCGAAAACAACCATTACAATCACATAGCTTCCCCTTTAATACAAAACAATAGACAATTATCAACTATTAACTGTCTTTTAATCACTAGTTTTCTACCAAATCCTTACTAACTAATATTTAATGCTATCCTACTGTTTATACATTACAACCTTTAGCATGCTATCGATATAATTCACTGTGTGAACATAAACTATAACAGTACAACATTAATCAAAAGCCAACTGCGCACATTGTACCAAGCTTGCGTGGGCATCGACTATAGTGCCAACATTTGCTCTTCTCACGAAGATTGTATTCCTCATGACATGTAGGGGCTTCCAAACACTAAATCACAAACACTAAGTGGTACTACATCTAACTCCATTTCATCAATATAGTTTTCACTTATAACAAATTTGGTTTTACACTGCTTAGTGACCCTGAGCTTTGCATCCTTATTTACTCATCCCAATGGATATGGGTGAGGATGGTAATGAAATTCCAATCCACGCTTGCTTCCTATATCTTCTATTATGAGGTTGGCTTGTGAAATGGAATGAAATAGAGAATCCACCTTTGTCTTCTTGACACGATTTTAATATGGAAGAATTTAGTCATATCCTTTGCTTTGGGTGGGGGATACTCATATTCACTTCCTTCTACATTGCAGTGTAGACAATCTTTTCATCTACATATAAGTCACACTTTGCCCGATTGTCTGAATCCACGACTAACATGTTCTTCTTCTTGACATTCTTCTTATTGTTCTTTGGATTTATATTTGGATGTACTTCCAACACTTATCCTTTATGTTACCATAGATATTACAATGATTACAATGGTTGTTTGGGTCCATGCATTGATATGTTGTGGTTGTTTTTTTCATATCCTTTCCTTTCCATTTTTTTCCTCCTTGTAGCATTTTGGTGGTATTTCTGCTTGGAACCACTTGGTTTTCCTTTTTCTTATCCATATTCTCCATATACTATGCTTGCACACATGCCTCATCCACTGTTCTAGGTTTAAATATCAGCACTTGCCTCCTCAAATCATTGTGTAAAACTCCTACATACTTGAGCAATACATTTGGGTTCCTGGGAGATATACTCAACATAATAACCATTTTTCTAAACTTGGTGGTGTACTCTTGCACACTCTACCCTTACTTCTATCGGAAGTTATACCAATGGATGCACTCGTCCTCTTCACACAAAATTTGGTAGAAATGAGACTTAATGGGGGTTTTAAACACCCCCCACTAGTTATTGGGGGATCACCCTCCAACGCAAGTATCTCCTTGTGACTTCCCCACCACGTTGGGCATGGTCCTCTCACCTTAGTTAGGAAAATGATTTTCTTTCTATTCTTCTATGTTATTATCATTGAAATAAACTTCTGACTATTGTAACTATTGATTCAATTTAGCAATGCTAGTCTCACCTTGGTAAGGTGTGATGTCCACTTTCACTTCTGTTTTAAATAAAGATTGTGAAGAAGTGATGGCACTAGAAATTCGTCTCTCTTTATCTGGATATTTTCTCAACTCCTTTTTTGGGCCTTCATTATCTCCATATATTCCATTCGATCCTACATCTGGGTTAGAACTTCCAAACCCCCTGGAAGGTCCAAACTTGTTCTTTAGAGATACAATGAGGATGTCCATATTGTGAGAGATGTCAACAACTTGTGATTCTAGTCTTGAAAATATCTCATTCGAATAATCTTCTTGATTATTACTGTAGTCATCCACCATGGCTAGGGTTTTAAGACTTATTTCTTATCCCAAATCCCGAATCCTATAAATTCCCACAAAACTCCAATGAAAATTGCTTTGATACCAATATGATCAATAAAACTATCATGGATAATCCAGTGGAATAGTTTTTTTTTTGTAAGGCTCATACCCATGTAGTTTCAAATCGATGACCTTATGCAAGGAATTCCTTAACAATACACCCATTCATTGTCTATTCTACGCCTCATGGGCTACTGGAATAGTTCATCACAATAGATGTTACAATATTTCACAATCTCTTATGATGTAGTGTTTTATTTCATATTTCATTATCTGAGAAATAAACTAGAAGAGGAAAGAGAGAACAATACATAGTTGAAAGAGAGAACCATCAAATATTTTGTTCATTTGAGATAGAATTCCTTCTTATATTTATGCCAGTTAAGGAGGAAAGAATTTACACAACGTATTTCCATTAACTTATTTATAAACTAAAGCACTTTAATGTAATTTTATCTACATGAAAATAAACTCCTATTTACTAAGAATGACCAATAATATTAATTACACTAACATATTTCCTTAATTGTGATTATGGGAAATGCACCAAGTTCATTCTTAAATTCATCTATTCATGTTGAACGCACCAATATTGTTGGTTTTTGAAATATACAAAAATATTTTTTGTCTGCATCGGAAGGGGATTTTCATGATCGATGCATTGGTTTTTTAGCCGCACTGGTGCTTATATTGTTAAAATGCACTGGTGCATTTGGGGTGTACAAAAGCACTAAGTGAAAAACTCCACTAAAACTTTTGTCCACTCAACTCTTCTAGAGACCTCAACTATAAACATATATTTGGGATCTTTTTATAGCGGCTTCTGCAAAAACCTCTGCTAGAGGGTGTTTTCCTTGAAGTGTACCATGATAATACATATGTTGACATACATTCTTCCCATAAATAAATTACAGCGAGAAAATGATTTTTTTTTGGGTTGCATAACAAGCTTCCACAAGTTGAGTAGACTAAAAAGCTAAGTTGTTTTCTTAAATTTTAGTTTACATAGTAGGGGTAGTAACAAGGGATTGGGCTCCAAAACAAAAGTAATACCATACAATAAAATTACATGCCTCCTTTCCTTCTAAATCCCAAGTATTTCTAAAAGGATTGGGGCTATGTCAAGGTTTTTCAGATTCCCACACTACCTGGATATCTTTGGGTGAAACACAACTACTATTTGACTATGTGAAATACTTTTCCACAAAAGATATTTCTAGAAAAAAACCATAGGGCCTTTACTAGTCCCTATAAATAAGACTTTCACAAATGGATCCAATATGAAGAATAATGTGTAACTATATAGACTTATGTATCAAACATAAAACTTACCAAGGCTAAAGGTTAGTGAGCCATTTTTCAATTTTGTTTTCAACACTCTTAGAAAACACTCTTTATGCAAGTATTTGAATGTAAATGGTATCCTAATAAACTTAAATATTATCCACCATCAATGCAAGGCTATTCAAGACCTTCAATCCATTTAGAAGTTTTGCACTAACTTCGCCAATATCACTCAAATTTCACAACTAGATATTTAAGTTTCTATAGTGAAAAATGTATGAGGAAACTCCATGGTACTATCCCATGAGGATTGTTCTTCTAGATTGATAAGGAATGAATCATGAACACATTTTCCATTGACAATTTTCCCAAAATTAGGATTAGGTATTAGAAGAACATTCATAAGACCATGGTTTATATTGTATATAACAAGTATCTAAAGGATTCAATAGCCATAACTTACAAGGTAAGGGATAAAGGAAAACCATTTTAATGGGTCTATATACATCAAATCCTTATAATTTATATCTATTAACAAAGATACATGTAATAGTTTTAGGGAATGAAGTTTGAATATTGATAACAAAAAATAAACCAGATACTAAAGCATTGAAGCATGGTGAAAATGAACGTTTTCTCCATTCCATCATGCATTTTTATAAGAATTTCAGATAACGAAGAAGCAATCCAACTAGTTCCAATACACCTAACAAACCTTACTCGTTGAATTCAAACCCTACTCATTGATTTAAATAAGAAGGATAATATTGAATAAGAAAATTACAATGCATCAAACCCTACTCACCGATTTAGGTGGCATTGTGGTCCCCTATTTAAGTGAGCTCATTCACTTGTGGTCCCTTGTTGCACCGAGGCCCTTCATGGGCTTGCTTCTTGTCTATGTTCTCATGTCTCCTTTATCACTATCTCCTTTCCCACATCCCTATATTCACATTATCCATATCTCCTCACGTGTCCTCTTGCTAATGGTTGACTCAAGCCCCTTGTAGTTGGTGGGGTCGAGATAGCGATTTTGGGATATATTCTTGCAATTAGGGTTCTCCTTCTTGAGTGGGATGTCTAGAAATTTTGACATATATTATAAGTTTTTTTTTAATTATTATTTTTGTTTGTTTATTACTTTTTTTGTTTTAAGTTTTGATTTTGATACATACATACATACATACATACATACATACATACATACATACATATATATATATATATATATATATATATATATATATATGATGACAAGATGATGATCGGGAAGTTGAGGAAGAAGATAACGATGGTAGTGATGACAATGATGACATAGATGATTATATAATCACATCATTACCATAGTATGGTCATTCATCTTCCTCATTGTCCTCATAATTAACATCATCGTCACCCTCATCATTGTCAATGCCATCCTTATCAATATTTTCAACATCATCATGATCATCATCATCACTGTTGTCATGATCACCGTCATCATCATCACTGTGACCATCATTGTCATCATAATCATCATCATCCTCATTGGCATCATCATCATCATCCTCATGGTCATACTCATTGTCATCCTCATCATCATATTATAGTCACATCATCATTGTTTTCCTCGTTGATATTGTCAACACCATTGATAGGCTCACTGCAATCATTGTTTAAGTCCGTGTAGTGGCTATGAAGTCATGTCAATCCTTCACTTTCATCAATCACCTTACTCACTCTTAGCATGCTACTATTCATGGATTATGGAGAGAAGGGTTGAGTTATCACTGTCCATCACACTAATTACCAATAATGCAAGCATACAAGTAGATGGATACAACCGGTTTTCCACATCAACAATGTGAGGGACAAATGATAAGAAATTAATAAATGACCCACAAGTCTCAAATTCTATGACAATAATTATGCATACAGTTTTCCATGTAGTTTTCATATAGAAAGGAGAAGAGTAGTAGTAGTGTAGATGTCAAGGATGAACCAGAAAAAAGTATACAACCCACATTATAAAGAAAAAAGGCCAGAGATCGGGGGTGAGTTTATATCTACTATTTGAAACACAATGAAGAAGATAAAGTAGCCTTAATTTATTGTTTAGCACGTTGCAAAAGTAGATGTTAAGATCACTATAGTGGATAGAGGTCAAGATGCTAATGTGTTAGTGGGTCATAATTGTGTGGGGGTCATAAGGGATAGGGGTAAAAGCGTGTCTAGGGTAATACAGTTAGGGATCAAGGTGTTTGCATTCTAAGGGTACAATAAAGAAGATCTATCGGTCCCTATATTCCTTAGGGATTATAATGGTTATAGGGGTTAGGAGTTATAATTGTTAGGGATTAATGGGAATATAATTTATGGTTTAGGATTTATATGGGTTAGGGGTTTTAAAATTTGTAGTTTGGGGGAAATATTGGTTATAGTGTTTAAGGGTTATATTGATTAATGATTAAGGATTATATTCCTAGGGGATATTTTGGTTATAGATCAAGGTTCAAGTTTTATGTAGATTATAGATTTAGGATTAAGGGTTACCTTTGTTTCAATTTAGGTATTATAGCAGATATATGGGTTATAACAATTAATGGTTATAGCGGTGAGGGTTTACATGGTTTTAAGAACAACTGGTTTTATCCATTGTAAAGGTTATAATGGTTAAAGGATAAGGGTTGCACGAGTTAGTGGTTATGGGATTTAAGTTCATTAGGATTTACATGGATTACTGTTATTTGGTATGTATGGGTTTAGAATTGTTCATTAGAGGGATTAAGTGTTAGTGTTCATGGGGGTTGGATATGCATAGTATTAGGGGGTTAATTTTCCAGAATGATAAGGGTTATACTATTATGGAATGAAGTGATTATATGGTTTAAGGATTATAAGAATTAATGTTTATTAGATATAGAGATTAGGTCCTTATGGGTAACAAGTTAGGGTTTAGTTGTCTTGGGTTTATAGGTTAGAGAGTATAGAGGTTAGTGATTAGGTGCAATAGAGAACACATATTATTACCAATAATGTTTAGAGGTTATAGTTAATAGATATGTTAAGGGTTATAAGTGTTTAGTTGTTGGTGGTTCTAAAACTTATAGTGATTATGGGTCATATAGGTTTGAGGAAAGAAATTATATTCATTGTAAGGATTAAAGGCCATAGATTTTAGAGGTTAGGGGTTAGAGGGTTATAATGGTAATAGTGGTTACAAGTAATAGGTTTAGAAATTATAAATATAATATTTAGGGATGATAAGTTATATGGTTTAGACATTAGGAATTGGAAGTGTTATGGGCTATAGAGGTTATGGGTTTAGCATTCCATGGTTCACTGTGTATTGTTATTTGTTGATAAGGATTATAGTTTCTAGGGTGTATAAGAGTTAGGGTTTATGTTTTATAGAGGTTAAGGATGAAATATGTGACACTACCTATAACGGTTTTGGATTGTAATAATCACACGTGTTAGATTTTAGAATATACGATTTTGAGGTTAGAGATTACAAGGGTAAAGGGTACCTGATAGGGGGGAAAGGTGAACAGTAAGAAACACATGAGTGAGATCAAGCAAGTGAGACAAGTAAACAGAAACAAGCGAGTGAGAACAAGTGAGAAAGAACAAATGACCCTACATCAGATCCAGAGCCTTGATTCCGCTAAACTCAAAGCTCTAACTAGATCCATAGCCATAACCATGACTATCCACTTAGTATAATAATGCACCATATTTTTAACAAAAGTAAATAATTTTTTTTATATTAATAAAATAATCTGAAAAACAAAGTATTAGTAAATTCAAAACTGACCTACTACTAATCTAATAAATGACTTCCTTTAACAAAACCATACAGAAAACATTTAACTATTACATTATTTCCAATAATATAAGGGCGGATATACTCTCCAACTAAAAAACAATGGAGTAGTACATGCTAAAAACAAAGAAAAATCAAATCACTTTTCCATTCACAAGTATATTCATCTTAGACATTGGTATCAATAATATATAGAATCTGAAATTATAGAAAAAAGTTGGAATATTTTTAAATAACAAGAAGCAAAATCAAAGCTACCATAAATGCAAATAATTGTATATGTTTCTAACCCAGCGAGGAGAATGCTATTTCTTCTTCTTGAATTTGACTACTAAGTATATGTGATATTAAGAAAATATCAAATGCTAAGAGAGATGCGATCTAAATGACATGAGTTTAAAACAATGACAAACTAATTCTGAAGCACTCTACCTCAATTTATATTTAATGCAAAGATCAATTTAATGAAATACTTATATTTAATATGGTAATTTAGTTCTATTTTTCGTGATTGGATAGAATATTTATAAAATTTGATTTCTAAAATTACTCAAATGTGATTTACAATTATTTTTGTGATTTTCATTTCATATGCATGCAAGATGTTATTATTGTTTGAAGGAATAATATTATAATAGAAGGTTCTTTATATTTAATACAAAAATTTAGAATTATTTTTATGATTTAATATGTACTAATATAGATCCATCTTAAACAAGATATATCAAGCATCGAGAGAGATCCAATTTTTGAAGGTGTATTTTTTTATTTTTATTTTATTTAATGAGCCAACATGGATTTTTTTAATAAATTTTTATTTGGTTTAAATTTTTTATTTTATGAATAGACATTGATTTTTTAATTACTTTTTATTTTATTTTATGAGCCGACCCTTGAGGTATAGAGCGCCTCACTAATCTAGGTGCAATAAAGTCATCACTATATAAAATTGGAGGAATAATTATTTTGTTATATTTCACTATAATAATTTTAATTTTATTTAATTAATGAAAAGTTTAGTATTTAATATATTTAAGAATAATTTTAGAAGAAAATATAATTTAATCCAAAATTGATTTAAAATAGTAATCAAATGGAGAATCATTGATTGAAACATTTAATCAAGTTTGTACATATGTTTAATCAACATATTGTATCTTCTTGCACAAGAAAGAACTTCCACCTTGAAAATTGATTAAACCTTATATAATGATGTTAATTGATTACAACAAAAAAATGACATTAAATTATTATAGATAAATTTAAACCATTTATAGCAACTCAAATTTACATGAGTGATACATCTAATTTTTTTTTAAATAACTAAATTATTAATGATGCTAGTCATTAACATACACTACATTTTATAAATCAAACAACACCAAAATCAACATGATATGGAAAACATATTAATACACATGAATGATAAGATCAAAATCAATGTATGTCAAATATACATCTCCAATATGTAAAAAATGGGATATCAAATTTAAATGAACGATGCATCTCAAATTTCATTTAAAATTGAGAAATCATTAATAATTTAAATCATTAACGTACACACAATACATTCGATAAAGAAACAACAACACAATCAACATGATATGAAAATACATAATATTTATGAACACTAATATCAAAATCAATATGCCATATAAATGTCAAATATACATGTAAACTATAGATCACAATAATCAAATATATAGATGTCGACAACTGTCATAAGTAAATTTGCCTATCCTGAGGCATCAATGCCTCAACCACTAGAGCTAGAAACATTAGTACCTCCACCAAACAATAATGTAGAAAGTATCATTGCATGAGGAGTTGGGGGTTGGTCTACTGCTATTAGAGGAGATGGTGGTTGGTATACTACTATATGAGATGGTGGTTAGTCTAATGCTAGAGGAGAAAATCATGGTTAGTTTGTTGTTTGAGGAGAAGATGGTGCTCGGTTTGATGATGGATGAATATATGGTGGTCAATATACTTATGGAAGAGATGGTGGAGGAGTAGTAGGTGGAGAAAATAGTGGATGGTATTCTTGTGGAGGTGATGGTATTGTAGACGGTGGAGGAGGAGGTAGTGGATGATCATCATCCTTAGTGGATGAATCCAAAGTAGGTGAATCTAAAGAAGAATATTGATGAAAATATCTTCACCTATTGAGTAGATTGAGGGAACTAACAATACATGATGCATCGATAATTCCATATTATGGGGAAGAATATCCTATGATATTAGTTTAAGATTAGGGTACTACATGATCTTCCTAGCTCATGTATGGACCACCTTGTAGGAAGCCCACAGAGCACATACCTAATCCATCACCCGTTGATGGAATCTACGATCAAACTTATGTGGCACATTGGGTCGTTGTATGTGAGGAAACTCATCATCGTCAACCATATCCTCATTCCATTGGGGAGGAACCTACCTAACATCTAAAAAATAATATAGAACAATAATTAGAATATTTAATCAAAATCTAACAATCAATTACATGTGCATTGAATAAGACAAAAAATATGCAAATAGATTAATCAAAATATAATAATAATAATAATAATAATATGTTGTCCATGGAGTTTCAGAGGAAATCCGCATTGAGTTATTCAATCAACATTTTGAACCAAAAATCTTGGTTCATCATCAAGACGAATAGGATGCTTTATATTTGGTGGCTTGGATGGAGTGAATAAGATGCTTGAACATATTCACTAATCCATACTTGCATATGCGTACTATAAAAGATCAAAGATATAAATATCCTCACTATCTAATAATTACAATATCTCTGAACTAATCTACCTACATAGCCACTCTAGCTTGCCCCTCTTGGTAAACCAACATATGTCTTCACATGCGAAAATTCACATTAGTATTTAGATTGGGAGGGAGTTAATAGAATCTAGTTTGATTAATTTCAAACCTCTCTCTCTAAAAAAAAAACTCATTAGAAAAGAGGAAGAAAAATCTCTCGTCAAACACAACACAAAAACAATCTAGATAAAAAAAAAGTGTCACAAGAAATGGTAAACCAACTAATTAGTCTAGGATTCTCCAAAAAAATGTCTACAAGGTGGAATATAGGGAAACTAATGGACTTCCCATCACACGTATAGTGTACTGATGCCATGAACATGATTCATAGGTACCTATTAACCTTTGCATTAAATGCATGTAAATGTAACTAGCCACTAGAAACATGGAAAGCACTAGGGTTAGTGGGATACACTAATATATCTCTGCATATATGCCAACTATATTTATCTTGCAATGCCAAGTAGAAAATCAAGGAACTGGGGAAAATCCTTCCTCTCATAGATAGCCTAGTAATAAAATAATTTTCCTCCTCTATTGACTAGTACCATAGCTAGATATCAAGCCTAAATGCCTAACTAGCGTGATCCCATCGACAAATCAATTGTGCCAATAAGCACAAGTTACCTTTGAGGAATGTAGCCTCCTTATAAAACTTGATGAGGTCAAAATCACTTGAAAGAACCTAAGTGCATGCTATAGTAGGATAAGGGCACATATTCCTCTTCCTCCATGGATTCCCATTCATGTATGAAGCTGTACAAGTCCACCTATTGTTGTTTTTGTTGTCATCATCATTGTATCTAATTCACATACGAACTTAATTAGGTGTGTGTAAAAACAAATAATAAATTATTGTTTTTAATATCTATAAATTTATTTAGTTTTGCAAAAAAATATGTAAAATAGATCGGGGTACCTTAAAAACATAGATTCATTATCCACTGTGTGAAGTAACCATCAATGTACCATATCTAATTCTCCAAATATAATCATAATTCACTAGGATAAGGTTTTCATTATTATTATCATTATTTGAAGTGCCATTTGTAAAGGGGCACTAACACCATTGTTTTGTGCCTTGTATTTTTAGACGCACCACCACCAACCTATCCATACATTTTGAAATGCATATCCAAGATGGGAAAATTTTATTACAAGCCTAGGATAAATGATGTGCTTATGATATTCTATAGCACCAAAAATAGTGCCTCTGTATATCCACAAGAGCACTGACAAAATGAGGTAAACTTACAAATTTAAAATAATGCTCATTGGTGCACTTACAATACATTGGTGTACCCCAAATAATGCCTCCAAGTTTTATATCACACATTGACAAAAAGTGGTAACCATTTTTATTAGGTGGCTTACTTGTTGTGTACTAGAGAACCACTTGTTGATTCCCAACATCAACATGATTTTGAAGCATAAAAAAAAATGATCGAGGAAAACATATTAAACTATGTTTCTTTTCTATTCATCCTTCACCATCGAGTCAAGGGCAAATCCCTCTTCCCATCCATACTCAGTTTTTCCGGTTGTGTCGTCATTTGGTCTTCATGCCTCTTATGGGAAGGTTCGTCATGCATGTCTTGATTGTAAAATTGTGTCAAGTTTTCAAGTTCACTAGTTCTACCTATATGTATTGTCATGTCATCAATTTTGCATCATCGCGTCCAAGGAAAAGCACTCATTGTGCCCATATTTCATTTGCAAAATCCATCATCATTTGAACTTCATGACAGTCTTGCAAAGTTTCTTCATGTTGGGGTCATATGTGTCTTGTGGGTCGAAATTTCACCAATCTTGTTACTAGTGTGTCCTTCATTTTTTATTCATGATCTTCGTCCATTAACATCGTAACATGCTTACATACCCTAAGTTCCAAAGATAAAAATATTTCTCCTCTAAGTCTAATCCACTTTATTTACCTCTATACAAATTTCTCTTCCCCTTTTTAACAAATTTATCCATGCCATGAACCCATAATTTAAAAGAAAAAAAAGAATTTCTTTTTCATTTTCACTTATCATTCCCATTGCAAAATAACCCCATGATTATTTTACCTATATATATAGGTATAAAAAAAGAGAAAAACCATCCTCCTTAACTCCCATAAAGGCATCATGAACAAAATAAAAAGGCCCCCTTCCTTTAATTGATTTCATTACCTTCCCAATATTATTCCTCCCCTTTATTAAGCTATATGTCATTTTAATAAAAACTCAAGCAAATATAACTCCCCCTCCCTTTTGCAAAACCTCCTTTGTTAAATTGGCATTATGATAAAATTGGAAACAAAAGAGCTCCTGCAATCAATTTTTTACCTTGTCATAAAAATAAAGCAGGTGGCTATTATAGGGGTGTATGGATTGATAAAAAGATCGTGGTTATATGCACATAGTCTTTGTGAAAAGGAAAAGTTAAACAAAAGCCATTATAAAGGGGCACATTGGCCATGGTGGAAGGTTATTATTTCAACATTAAGGAAACGATATGCAACATCCTTTTGGGCGTTAGTAGTACACATGTTTAGGGTTTTAATGCCTCCGCACACATGCTGGTAGGTAAAAGTACCAGTGGCATGGTGATATTCCCCCTGAATAATCTCCTAGTTCGTTTATATACATGGTGATATTCGACTCCTAAGTCTCTCATAAGATCGAGCATCAGGGGTTGTGATGAAACCAACTGTTGTTGATCATGCATGTGAAGTGAATCAAATAAGATCTTGGGAAAAGAGTGAAGAGAGCTTGCAAAAGTTCCAAGAGGTGGTTTGACAGTATGATACGTTGAAATGACCTTTGTGTTTTGGAACCAAAGAGTTTCTTTCGTTCCCGTCAATCTACCAAATACTCAAAATTGTGAAAGGAAAACAAAATGTCTCGTTCACACCTTTAAATGTAAGACAAAGGAAAATATTTAAGTGGGAACCACACCTTAGGTAAGGAGCAAGTATTACTAGGTTCCAAGCCCTTTTTTTCTTTCATACTCAATCGTCCAAGAACCTAATAAGAACCTAATAAGAGTTTCTTTCGTTCCCGTCAATCTACCAAATACTCAAAATTGTGAAAGGAAAACAAAATGTCTCGTTCACACCTTTAAATGTAAGACAAAGGAAAATATTTAAGTGGGAACCACACCTTAGGTAAGGAGCAAGTATTACTAGGTTCCAAGCCCTTTTTTTCTTTCATACTCAATCGTCCAAGAACCTAATAAGAACCTAATAAGAGTTTCTTTCGTTCCCGTCAATCTACCAAATACTCAAAATTGTGAAAGGAAAACAAAATGTCTCGTTCACACCTTTAAATGTAAGACAAAGGAAAATATTTAAGTGGGAACCACACCTGAGGTAAGGAGCAAGTATTACTAGGTTCCAAGCCCTTTTTTTCTTTCATACTCAATCATCCAAGAACCTAATAGTGTGGTAATGGAAAGTAAGACTACCTCCATGTCTATCCATTAGGGTGAAGGTAAAGTTTTTTTCCGTAGTTTTATTTTTCTGTATCTTTTTTGAGTTTTCCTGTATATTTTTAAGATTGATCTCTTCATACATGTAGGTTACCTTCATGGCAATCTTAGCATGACGTATTCATGTTGTCTACGTTTCACCTGAGAACCTCCTATTCTCAGGGATAGAAAATTGATCCTAGCTTATTATACTTTAACAATTGTCATTATATTTCATTTTTTCTTCTGTAATTTGGATTTATTTTGTACAAATTTTCAATATCAAGACATATATTTTTAGTACATAGTTGATGAATTTTCATTATGAATATGTTTAGCTTTTTGATGTAAGTTTTACAAAAACAAACTAATTATTATGTTTTGTTTTCTGTCCTATTTAATCTAATGTAGCTAGTTAAGTTTGAAATTTTGATTTGAATAAAACACTCAAAGCCCAAAGTTTATTACCTTACAAAGAAATCTAATTTATGCAAGCACTTAATGAAACATTTACATTCTCAAAATCAAAATTTTGGCTTAATTGACATGTTCTCCCCGCATACTTGAAGGAACTAATTACTTTAATGTATACATCAGAAACATTTGATAAATTTTATTTCATTAATTAATGCTTAGGTTCTATTTTTCTAAAAAAAAAATATTTCTTAATGTTGTTTAGTTCATTTTATTTTGTAAATATTTTATAATAGCATTTTTCTTAATTTCTTTCATTAGTCAATCAATTTTTTCGTAATTAGCATAGCTAGTGCTTTAACTCATTAATGTGCATATTCTCATCAACTAACCTTGTGAATCTCATTCATTCGAGGAATTTAAAAACATCACATGGTTATCCATCCTCACCTTCCCCTTAAACAACTCTCCAAGGACATTTTTCAATGTTATTTCCTACCAAAGTGGTTGTTAATTAGAAAATTAGTTATGTAACTATAATTATAAAAATACTCTCTAAGCCAAGCATACCAAAGTGGTTGTTGATTAGGAAATTAGTTCTGTAACTATAATTATAAATTGGCATACACAAGAATGATTAATCTTTCAATCCATAGACTTTAACGGTTTGACATGGCTGCTTAAAACTAATAATAGATAATAGATTTTCCACTAGCAAATAAACTGCCGCATGATCAGTGCATCAAATATGGACGTGGGCGCTGTTGCACAATCAACTAAGAGAACCAAGTTATTCTTTAATTTTACTAAGGAACATTGACATTAACTAAGGAACAATGATATTAACTCGTGAGCAATTTGTATATATAAGCTGAAATATTTACTATACATTGAAATGTTACTTCCCGACAAAACTTGCAAAGATTGAGATTAAATGGAGTTCTCGGTTTAAACATTCTCCAATAGTTATTTCTTCCAAATATATAGACATTAGAGGTTAATTGGAGTAATTTGTGCAATCAATAAACCTAAATTGTTAAACTTCTTAGTTGTTATTGACAAATTTAAATTACGAGGAAGACAACTTGCAGTGAGATCATAACAACAGAAGAGCAGGTTTGGGGCAATCACAATAATTTCCTTTCATCTTGTTCATTTTTCAAATATTTTGACATATGTAACATTGTAGCCAAAATTAATTTTTCTTTGATGCTGTAATTCTTACAGTTTAAAAAACTTCAATCGATGAGATGTTGTAATCTGTATTTTTAATTAATTTTTGCAATCTCTTAGGTATAATTAAACTTTTATTATTTTTATATTGATTACATAATCATTGTAACGTAATATAGTTAAAATTTTATTATTTTTATATTGATTATATAATCACTGTAAATCTTAAGTTGTACTGTTAAGAAAGAGACTTAAAGCTCTGCTTCTATTTACCCCTATTTGGAAAAACCTCATTTGTTAAATCTGCATTATGATAAAAGAGGAAACAAAAGAATTCCGTCCAATTGCATGTCATACAAAGCAAGTAAGTAGCTATAGGTAGCTATTAGAGGGATGCTGAATTGATAAAAATCTTATGGTTGTGTGCATGTAGTCGGTGTGAAAGGGGAAAATTAAATAACCATTATTAAGTGATTCATTGGCCATGGTGGGAGGTTATTATTTCGTCATCAAAGAGTCGATATGCATCATCTGACAATAGACATTTTTAGGTTTTTAACGACCCCCACACAAGCTGGTAGGTAAGAGCACCAATGGAAGGGGTATTATTGCCTACATGACAGTAGGAAGAGACCGCAACAAGTGAGTATGCAGAGGACAATGAGGGAACATTGGAGGTGTGAACGGGAAAACGAAGTGTCATGAGGTTATAGTGGGAAAGCAACGTGGAACACAGCTCATATATGCGCAAACTATACCAACCAAACCCTTTCATGACTACACACAGCAGATTATACCCACCAAACCCTTCCACGATTACACACAACAGATAGGAAAATTGGCCGTAGATATGCAGCACAAGTTGGTGGGAGCAAGCATCCAAAGTGTTTCTAAATGCAGGACACTGAAAAGTAAATCAGAGGCCCAACAAGCTCAACATAAAAGGAGGGTTACTAAATGAACACCATGAAGGAGAGGAACCCTATAAAATAAATTCCATGTTTAGGCAATAGATCCACCAATGCGATTTAACACCAATAACATTACGCCAGACTAATTACATGAAACCGATACATTAATATTGGCATCCATTTCAATGTCTGATATATTGGAGAACGTTTTGACGCCCAAGAATTACATGATATGGAAATGGATGATTTCACTCATAAATAAAGTCACCACCTCTGCCATACTGCAGAAGTATCGAGGAGTTAGACATGGAATGAAGGCCGCAGCTCGAAAGAAAAAAAGAAAAAGAAAAGTGTTCTCATTCACCCAGTCCCTGCAATCTTAGAGTGACTATTCGATGATGATCACTAAACGAAACATTATTCTAAATCACGACTGTCGTAGCTGCTCAAAATGCATAGAAGTATAGCGGCTCGTTCTCTAGGATCACATCTTCAAAAATTGCCTTCATCTGGTAGAGAAGCATCCCATCACATATGTGCACACACCCTCCATCACTAGCAACGATGGTGCCCATGAATGCTAGACTTGGGAGTGGTTTTCTCACACATGATGCCTAGATAAATTTGCAAGTACTTGTATAATTGGAGAGAACAATTCAACAAGCCACTAAATAATTTGATAGTGCAACTAACTAGTTAAAATAGTTTATCATCATATTCTCCAATCTAGAGGTCAAAATCTAGATGTACATGCCAATGAGGAAAGGATTGTTAAGAAACACCCTATAGTGGTGGGTTTTAACCTTTCAGCTAGAATGACTGATGGTCCTGGAGCATTCAATTTCGTGTAGGGGAATTTGAAGTTGACTCTCAAATAGGACTATAGATTACTGGTGGAATGGAAACACGTTTCAACTGAAGCAGAGAACTAAATAAAAATGATCTCAAATGTTGTAAAATAAAAGTGTTTGAGTGCATTATCCTATCACTGATTCAATTTTTGTAAAACTTAGAAATATAACAACAGGGATGGCAGGAGTTCTATCACGCATAGCTTGGATGGCATTTAATACACACGAGAGGATTATAGTTACAATTTCATCAAGCTCGCCATATTCATGGAACCCCTTGTCACGTTCGTATTCCCCCCAACTATCTCCTAGTTCGTTCATGTACATGGTGATATTCAACTCCTATATGTATCTCATCAGATCGAGCATCATGGGTAATGAACGAACCAACTGTTGTTGATCACGCATGTTAAGTGACCCAAATAAGAGCTCGAGAAAATAGTGAAGAGAGATCACAAAATTTCTAAGAAGTGGTTTGAGATATGATACATTGAAATGACCTTTGTGTTTTGGGGACAAAGTGTTTTTTGTGCTGGTTGATCTACTAAATGCTTGAAGTTCCCAAAGTCAACTAAAAAGTCTCATTCACACCTTTAAATGTAAGATGTAAGATGAAGGTGGACGTTCGATGAGGTGAACTACATTGGAGGTAAGGAGCAAATATTGCTAAGTTCCAAGCCATTTTTTTCTCTCATACTAAGTCATATAAGAATCTAATAGTGTCGCGATGGAGGGTAAGACTACATCGAGGTCCATCCACTATGGTGAAGGAAGACTTTCCTTCCGTTATTGGTAAGTGCTATTTTTCTACACATTTTTCAAATTTTCTTGTATATTTTTAAGAGTGACAGTTTCATGCGTGCATGTTATCTTCATGACAATCTAAGCATGCAGTATTCACATTGTCTGGGTTTTACTTGGCTAAACCTAGAATGTTGAGAGCAACATAGGGTCTCAGAAACCTCCTATTATCAGGGGTTAAAAACTAGTCATGACCTATTGTACTTTAATGACTGTTAAATTCCAATTTTAATTAAAAAAAAATTGTAAACATACGTGTGTCCTTGATTTTTTTGTTTATCATTATTGTTGGAACCTAATCCTTAGGGTTAGGCTTATTGTGCACTATTCATGTGCAAGGAAGACTAAAAGTCAATAGGTGAATAGGAAGAGTCTTTGGGAGTCTAGGAGATGCCTTAGGAATTTGCAACCATGCAACCAGCAACCAAAGGGTTCTTTCTCTTTGTATTTATATTTTATATTGGCTAATGAGGAAGCATTAAGCGTTCACGCCTAAATATTTGGCTTCGTGCATTTTTCTATGTATTTGGCTTTGTGATAGCTGATTTCCCTATTTTCCCTAGTGGGAAACATAATAGTGGTATCAAAGCGTGGTTGAGATCTTGTGAAGCTATGAGTAGCATGGAGATATTCCTTGTTGGTGTTGGTGATGCATTGTAGACAGGTATTCATTGTTGGTGTTGGATTCCCCCACTCGTATCCACATTGAAGACAATGTGTTGAAAGGTGTGTCTATCCAATTATATGCTATTATGCGTTTCATGTTGCTATGTTTGTAACATAGCTTGACAGTTTTGATTGAACTTGTCTTGGACCGTGCGCTTTGTTCATGCATTTTGTTTTTCTCAATACTCAACCAAATCTATTAGTCGATTCCAATCTTGACAACCAACATAAGTCCATAATTACTCTAAAGCATCCTAGTCTTCTGCGTTTCAATACCAACAAAGCTCCAATAACTTCTCCTCCATCACTTTGGATAATCCTCATTGCTATTTTGTATGCTCTTTTGATTGGGAATTTGTGCTTCCTAGAATTTTGCTACCCATTGTGGCCACAAATGCTTTGTGCCTCTTGAACATATTTGTCTAGGTTCTATGCCTATTGAGAAATCTATTTGCATTTGGACCCATCTATTTTAAGATAGCGTATACATGGGAAATCTGGGTTCTGACATACTTCCAAATTCACTCTTGCCTTCAAGCTAAATCATAAACCTCTAGTAAAATAATTATAAATGGTTATCTTCATCTGCCTTCAATTTCATGGCGTTGATAGTGCCAACTGCTTCATGGAGAAACTTCTTTAGCATGAAGCTGCTTTCCTTGTCCATAGTGCCTCTCCATGACTGGTGCTACATACCGTCTTCTCCAATGACCTGTGAGAATTGGACCTTTTAGAGACATTTGTCACTAACTTTGTGCAAAATAGGAAGATAAGACATCATTAAATGTTCCCATTTCCCATTTGGTGGAGGTGCAAAGATATAAGATTGGTGGAAAGATTGGAAAACCAAAACCCTACCAATGTGGATATTTCAATTATGTGAGACAACCTCCGTGGGTGCTCCCTCAACTAGTTAAAAAACCACGTGTACCTGTGACCTGGGAGTAAAGAAGAGATGCGGCCTACAACTGCATATTGATCCCATTTGATTCTAGGGGTATTCTACTTCATTGGAGTTGTGTTAGTTTGCTTGGAGACAACATTCACAAGCAAAACCTCCTTTGCTAAATTGGCATTATGATAAAATTGGAAACAAAAGAGCTCCTGCAATCAATTTTTTACCGTGTCATATAAATAAAGCAGGTGGCTATTATAGGGGTGTGTGGATTGATAAAAAGATTGTGGTTATATGCACCTAGTCTCTGTGAAAGGGAAAAGTTAAACAAAAGCCATTATAAAGGGGTGCATTGGCCATGGTGGAAGGTTATTATTTCAACATGAAGGAAACGATATGCAACATCCTTTTGGGCGTTAGTAGTAGACATGTTTAGGGTTTTATGCCTCCGCACACAGGCTGGTAGGTAAAAGCACCAATGGTAGGGGTATTATTGTCTGCATGAAAGCAGGAAGAGACTGCAATAGGTGAATACACACTGCACAGTTAGGAAACATTGGAGGTACGAACGGGAAAATGACATGTCATGACGTCACAGTAAGTGGGAAGCATTGCACACAGCTCATAAACAACTAGACTATAGAAGGCGCAGATTGTACATGCCAAACCCTTCCATGAATAGAGGGCGCAGATTGTACATGCCAAACCCTTCCATGACTACACACAACAGACAAGAAAACCAACCGTAGAAACATGACACAGGTTGGAGAGAGTAGGCGGCCAAACCCTTCCATGACTACACACAACAGACAAGAAAACCAACCGTAGAAAAATGACACAGGTTGGAGGGAGTAGGAGAACAAAGTTTTTCTATATGTAAATTAGAGCCTCAACAAAATCTGCGAACACTATTCGGCCTGCTGCAGCTCATTTAATGCGGCTGCAGTGGATCTTGATTGTTGGATTTTAAGCTATCAAGATCTAACGATTAACAGGTCCACTACAGCTACATTAAATAGACTGCAGCAGGCTAAATAATGTTTCAACAAAATCGATGTAAAAGAAGGATTAGTATATGAACACCGACAAGGAGAGGAACCCTAAAAAATAAAGACCATTTTTAGGCAATTTATCAACCAATGCAATTTAACAGCAGTAACATTATGTCATATTGATAGGCAATCAATACATTAATATTTCCAGCCATTTCAATGTAAGAGATATTGGAGAATGTTTCGACACCCGGGAATTACAGAACACCCAAATGGAGAATTTCACTCATAAATAAAGTTGTCACATCCACCATACTGCAGAAGTATCGAGAGGTTAGATAGGTAATGAAGGCCGTAGTTGAAAAGGAAACACAAAAGGGAAAAAGTGCTCTCATTCTCACAGTCCCTGCATTGTCAGAGAACTGTTGTCATTGCAGCTCAGATAGCGTAGAAGTAACATTCTCTATGATCATAGATCTTCGAAGCTCACATTCATCTGGCCGAGATGCACCCCATCACATATTTGCACACATTCGCCAACACTAGCAACGACAATGGCCATGACTGCTAGAATCGAGAAAGGAGTGGTTTTCTCACACAGGATACCCAGATGAATTTGCAAGCACTTGTATAATTGGAGAGAACAATTCAAAAAGCTGCTAAATTATTTGAGAGTGAAACTAAACAATTAAAATAGTTTATCGTCATATACTTCAAAATTTAGATGTACATGGCATCAAGGAAAGGATGTGATAGTGGGATATAACATTTCAGCTGGAATGATTGATGTTCCTAGAGCATTCAATTTCATTTCGAGTTTTCTTGTATATTTTTAAGACTGAACTCGTCATGCATGCAGGTTACCTTCATGGCAATCTTAACATGATGTACTTATGTTGTCTAGGTTTCACCCGGTTGAACTTGGAATGTTGAGAGAAACATCGTGTCTATGAAGCCTCTTATTCTCAGCGATCGAAAATTGATCGTGGCCTATTGTAGTTTAACAATTGTCTTTATACTTCATTTTTTCTTCTGTAATTTGGATTTATTTTGTACAATTTTTCAATATCAAGAATGTATATATTTTTAGTTTTTAAAACTTGTACATGCTTGATGAATTTTCACTATGAAGACGTTTAGCTTTCTGAAATAATTTTTTAAAAAAACTAGTTATTATATTTTGTTTTCTGTCCTATTTAATCTAATGCAGATAATTAAGTTTGAAATTTTGATTTGCATAAAACACTCAAAGCCCAAAGTTTATTACCTTACAAATAAATCTATTTTATGCACAACACTTAATGAGACATTTACATTCTCAAAATCAAATTTTTGTCTTAATTGACGTGATAATTTTTTATTTCATTAACTAATGCTTAGGTTCTATTTTTCTCAAAAAATATTTCTTAACACTTAACACTTAATGAGACATTTACATTCTCAAAATCAAATTTTTGGCTTAATTGATAAGACATTTACATTCTCAAAATCAAATTTTTGGCTTAATTGACGTGATAATTTTTTATTTCATTAACTAATGCTTAGGTTCTATTTTTCTCAAAAAATATTTCTTAATGTTGTTTAGGTCATTTTTCTCAGTTTCTTTCATTAGTGAATCAATTTTTTTCTTAATTAGCATACTCAATTTTGTAAATATTCTTTTATGGTTTACACTTTCAATTATAAAGTTGCTAGCACATTTAATAGTCAATTTACTAGTGCTTTAACTCATTAATGTGCATACTCTCATCAACTAACCTTGTGAATCCCCTTCATTCGAGGGATTTAAAAGCATCGCCTGGGTATCCATCCTCACCTTCCCCTTGAACAACTCTCCAAGGGCGTCTTTCAATGTTATTTCCTGAACCATGTCAAATTGAGCATCAACATAAAATGGTGACTCCAGTGGGGAATGAAGTTCCTATCTCTCTTTTGAATTCATATTGATTTCCTATCTCTCTTTTGAATTCATATTGATCCGACCCCTTTGAGGATTAGTCCTATCGAATATTCCTTTTCATACCATCTAATCATGATTGACGTTTGGTGGCATGCTATTATACATGTCGATATGCTAGGTGTTTCAGATTATAGTATGAGAGTTTGGTATTTGGACACAAATATTCCCCAATTCACAGATGAAGCTCATGAGAATCCTAATCATCATATAAAAATATTCGTCGAATATTGTCATGCCCATCACATTTTTGATCCTTCTCTGATGGTTTGTATTTTTTTGCATACACTTAAGTGCAAAGATGCCAAGTGGTTTTACTCTTTTCCTATCCATTGTATCAAGGGTTGGGGGGAATTCTTTGACATTTTCAAGACCTTGTTTGACAATTCAAAGCCTCCTTGGTGTGATTTTTGCAATGAGCATCATAATCCTAACACCTAAGAGGAATTATTGAAAGATATAAGATCATCCAAGATTGAGCAGTATCAGAAGCAGTGCAAAGATATGCTCATCAATTTTTTTCCTGATGATTATTCCTAGCTCTTGAGCTCCCTTCTCAAGATGATTAAGAATAAAATTGATGTCCCTGAATCAGTTTCCCCTCATGCACAAGGAATTCACAAAGTTGTTCTTTTTGATGATGATATCTTCCCGACCAATTTCAAGCAGACCTTTGAGGTTCCCATTCCTAAGGAAGATGTCATCCCACCTCGTCCTAACATCTTGTGTTTCCTTGATCCACAAAATGAGACCTTAATTTAGGACGGGGTCTATAATATTGAAGATGATATCTTATTCGATGATGGGCTCCCTTTAGAAAAATTATGTGATAATGATCACCACAGGAAAGAGATTGGCTCTTTGGAGGAAATTGTTGAAAATGATCTTGATAGTATTCGCTGTAATACCTTCGACTATCAATATTTAATCTTGGATGACTTTGTGACTGACACTTTTGGTAAACCCCAAATGAAAATAATGCTCAGTCCTACTAGATTTGGGATGAGAACCTTGTTTTTCATAATACTACCCTTAAGTCAGAATCTTATAACTTGGAGGAAATCCCTCATGCAATTTATGATGATTTCCTTGATGATTTTATCAACGATGCACACCGAATCTTATAACTTGGAGGAAATCCCTCATGCAATTTATGATGATTTCCTTGATGATTTTATCAACGATGCACACCAGCTTGATGTAGACGCTGAGATAATAGGAGTACTTGATTTATAACAACCATATTATGTCTGAGAGTGACCAATTATTCAAATATAACTCACATCATAAGGGTCCCTAATGAGGATGAACATATCGTTCCTGAAAATAGTACCTTTTCGCAAGACCACATGCAGTCTATATATGACAAATACCTTGAATATCCCCTTGAGAAGTACGTCAACGAGGAAATCGATAATGATGACGAAACCATTGTGGCTTTGATAATTGTTGATTCCAAAGAAGATATTAAATACACTATTCCTAATCAATAAATCATAAGCAACTAGTGTGATAGGGATATTCCTAGGTTGATTTCAAAGATTTCATCTAGGATTCAAGGGTTAAGAACTTTTCATATCTCCTGTAATTACCAATTCATCTAATTTGCGTTTCTTTTTATCCCTTTCAATTATGATGATCCAAACAATAATCATTGTAACATTTTTGATGCCTTTCTCTACAATAAATAACGCCCACCATAATTAGATTTACATATTTTCATAGAACTAGGAGTACTAGGATTTCATTTTTAGTCATAGGTCATCTTGATTCCTCGTTTTTTCATTCAATTTTATTTTTTCATCGCATAAGGTCATTTGTTTATAAATTTAATAGTTTGACATTTTCATTTGCTTAGGTATTTACTTTCAATAATTTACTTGTCGTGGTTTTTCAAATAAGTTTCATCTTTCAATATAATATGCTACTATGCTTTTTCATTAGATTGTTTAGATGTTAATCTATGGTATGATGATGTTTAGTTGTGATATACAAGAGAGTTCGAGATGTGGGGAATTAAAGATATTGAGAAGTTTACAATGATTAACTTGGGTATGTTGAGCTATTATTTTCTTTCTATTTTTTTCTTTTCCATCACTTCTTCTTACCCCTCTACTTTATTCATCATGGAATACTAGCCTTACTCTTTTCACTCCCTTCCCTTTTCAAAGATGAATGTGAGTACATGTTCCTACTTCATGGCTACTCTTTTATCGTATTGGCCATTCATTATTTACTCGCCAAGTCATCATGTGTTGTCATGTTCCTTTTGTTTGTTGTTTGTTTGGTTAGATGTTGATTCCCAACATTGGCATGATTCCGAAGGATCATAACATAATGACAGAGAAAAAACATATTAAATTGTGTCACTTTGCTATTCCTCCATCACAATAGAGTCTAGGGAAAATCCCTCTTCCCATACATACTCAATATTTCCAATTGCATCGTCATTTGTCCTTCACAACTCTTGTGGGAAGGTTGATCCTGCATGTCTTGCCGGTAAAATTGTGTCAAGTTTTGAATTTCACCAGTTCTCCCCATATGTATTTCCATGTTATAATTTCTACTTCATCACATTTGGGGAAAAGTTCTCATTGCACCCATATTTTGTTTGCAAAATGTCACCGCTTGACAACAGTGCCAGTCTTACAAAGTTTCATCATGCCGACATCATTCGTGTCTTATCAGTCAAAATTTCACCAATCTTGTTAGTCATGTGCCCTTCATTTTTATTCACCAACTTTGTTTGTTATCATCGTCATCATGCATATGTACCCCAAGTTCCAAAGAGAAAAATACCCCCCCGGCTCTAAGCCTTATGCGTTTTATTATCCCCTATAAAAAATTTCTATTCCCCATTTTAAAAAAAAAATCACCATACCATGAACATGTGATTTAAAAGAAAAAAACGCATTAAATTTCTTTTTTTATCTTCACTTATCATTCCCATTACAAAATAATCCCATGATTATTTAATTTAGTATATATATAAAAGAAAATCCATCCTCCTTAACTCTCATAAACGCATCACAAAAAATATGAAGTTCCCCTTCCTTTAATTGATTTCATTACCTTCCCAATATTATTCCTCCCCTTTATTAAGCTATATGTCACATTAACCAGCATAGATCCATCTTAAACCAGTATCTATCAAGCATCGAGAGGGATCCAATTTCTTGAGGTGTATTTCTTTTTTTAAATTTAAACTCAAGAAATTTCATCTTTCTTGATTGATAGATCCGGGTTTAAGTTTTAAGTTAAACGGACATCTATATTTTAATTACTTTTCATAATATTTTATTTTATGAACCAAGGTAGATTTTTTTTTTTACTTCTTTGGTTTCTACTTCTTATGTCCACTATAATATTTTTTTTTACTTCTTTATTTCTTTACTTTTTAGGTTTTTAGTTTTTATGTTAGCTATAATATGTTTTTTTACTTCTTATGTTTCTAGTTTTAATGTCGGCTATAATATATTTTTTTACATTTTTGTTTACTTCTTTATTTTATGTTGGGTATAATATTATGTTTCTACTTTTCATATCCACTATAATATTTTTTAACTTCTTTCTATTTTAACTTCTTTATTTTATGTCGGCTATAATATTTTTTTAACTTCTTTCTTTTCTAACTTTTTTTTGTTTATGGCCCACATAATATTTAGTACTTTTTACTTTGTATTATTCTTTTTTGTTTATGGCCGACAAACTTAACTTAACGTTAAATGTTTTACAAGATAAGGGTGTGGTCAACATAATATTAATCATTTTTTACTTTTTACGTTTTATTAGGTGTCTCGTGATCTCCCTCATATTATCATTTTTTACTTTTTATGTTTTATTAGCTATCTCGTTACATGTAACGAGACACATTCACGTTACAACATCTCCCCCATACTGGGCTGTAGAGCACCTCGTTTCACTCGGTGCAATAAAACCTCAAGAAGTATAAAGCCCCCCCCTTTTGGCAAAACTTCATTTGTTAAATCTGCATTATGATAAAAGAGGAAATTCCCTCCCATTGCATTTTTACCATGTCATAAAAAGCTAGTAGGTAGCTATTAGAGGGATGCTGGATTGATAAAAATCTCATAGTTGTATGCATGTAGTCTCTGTGAAAGGGAAAAATTAAATAAAGTCCATTATAGAGAGGTGCATTGGCCATGGTAGGAGTTTATTATTTCGACATCAAGGAATCTATATGCATCATCCTTTTGGGCACTGAAAGTAGACACATTTAGGTTTTTAATGGCCCCCACACAAGGTGGTAGGTAAGAGCACCAATGGAAGGGGTATTATTGCCTACATGACAGTAGGAAGAGACCGCAACAAGTGAATATGCAAAGGACAATGAGGGAACATTGGAGGTGTGAACGGGAAAATGAAGTGTCATAAGGTTACAGTGGGAAAGCAACGTGGAACACAACTCACAAATGCACAAAATATACCAACCAAACCCTTTCATGACTACACACAACAGACTATACCCACCAAACCCTTCCACGACTACACACAACAGATAGGAAAATTGGCCGTAGAAATGCAGCACAAGTTGGTGGGAGAAAGCATCCCAAGTTTTTATATATGCAGGACACCTGAAAAGTAAATCAGAGGCCCAACAAGCTCAACATAAAAGGAGGGTTACTGAATGAACACCATCAAGGAGAGGAACCCTATAAAATAAATTCCATTTTTAGGCAATAGATACAACAATGCAATTTAACACCAATAACATTACGCCAGACTAACATGAAACCGATACATTAATATTGGCATCCATTTCAATGTCTGATATATTGGAGAACGTTTTGACGCCCAAGAATTACATGATATCGAAATGGATGATTTCACTCATAAATAAAGTCACCACCTCTGCCATACTGCAGAAGTATCGAGGAGTTAGACATGGAATGAAGGCCGCCACTGGAAAGGAAACAAAAAAAAGAAAAGTGGTCTCATTCACCCGGTCCCTGCATTCTTAGAGTACTATTCGATGATCATCATCACTAAAGGAAACATTATTCTAAAACACGACTGTCGTAGCTGCTCAGAATGCATAGAAGTATAGCGGCTCGTTCTCTAGGATCACATGTTCAAAAATTGCCTTCATCTGGTAGAGAATCACCCCATCACATATGTGCACACACCCTCCATCACTAGCAACGATGGTGCCCATGAATGCAAGACTTGGGAGTGGTTTTCTCAAACATGAGACCTAAATAAATTTGCAAGTACTTGTATAATTGGAGAGAACAATTCAACAAGCCACTAAATAGTTTGCTAGTGCAACTAACTAGTTAAAATAGTTTATCATCATATTCTCCAATCTCGAGGTCAAAATCTAGATGTACATGGCAATGAGGAAAGGATTGTTAAGAAACACCCTATAGTGGTGGGCTTTAACCTTTCGGCTAGAATGACTGTCCTGGAGCATTCAATTTCGTGTAGGAGAATTTGAAGTTGAATCTCAAGTAGGACTATAGATTACTGGTAGAATGGAAACACGTTTCAGCTGAAGCAGAGAACTAAATAAAAATGATCTCAAATGTTGTAAAAGAAAAGTGTCTGAGTGCATTATCCTATCAGTGATTCAATTTTTGTAAAACTTCGAGAGATAACAACAGGGATGGCAGGAGTTCTATCACACATAGCTTGGATGGCATTTAATACACACACGAGGATTATAGTTACAATTTCATCAAGCTCGCCATATTCATGGAACCCCTTGTCATGTCCGTATCCCCCCCCCAACTATCTCCTAGTTCGTTCATGTACATGGTGATATTCAACTCCTATGTATCTCATCGGATCGAGCATCATGGGTAGTGAACAAACCAATTGTTGTTGATCACGTATGTTAAGTGACCCAAATAAGAGCTAGAGAAAATAGTGAAGAGAGCTTACAAAATTTACAAGAAGTGGTTTGAGATATGATACGTTAAAATGACCTTTATGTTTTGGGGACAAAGTGTTTTTTTTGTGCTTGTTGATCTACGAAACGCTTGAAGTTCCCAAAGTCAACTAAAAAGTCTCATTCACACCTTTAAATGCAAGATGAAGGTGGATGTTCGATGAGGTGAACCACATCGGAGGTAAGAAGCAAATTCTGCTAGGTTCCAAGCCATTTTTTTCTCTCATACTAAGTCATATAAGAACCTAATAGCGTGGCGATGGGAGGTAAGACTACATCTAGGTCCACCCATTAGGGTGAAGGAAGACTGTCCTTCCGTTAGAGGTAAGTGTTGTTTTCCTACACGTTTTTCAAAATTTCTTGTATATTTTTAAGATTGATAACTTCATGCATGCATGTTACCTTCATGACAATGTGAGCATGCAATACTCACATTGTCTGGGTTTTACTCGGCTAAACCTAGAATGTTGAGAGAAACATAGGGTCTCAGAAACCTCCTATTATCAGGGATAAAAAACTGGTCATGGCCTATTGTACTTTAACGACTGTTAAATTCCAATTTTAATTAAAAAACTTTTATTAGCATACCCACATTCTTGTTTTTCTTTGTTTATCATTATTGTTGGAACCTAATACTTAGGGTTAGGCTTATTGTGCACTATTCATGTGCAAGGAAGACTAAAAGTCAATAGGTGAATACGAAGAGTCTTTGGGAGTCTAGGAGGTTCCTTGGGAATTTGGAACCAAAGGGTTCTTTCTCATTGTATTTATATTTTATATTGGCTAATGAGAAAGCATTAAGCATTCATGCCTAAATATTTCGCTTTGTGCATTTTTTGATGTATTTGGCTTTGTGATAGCCGATTTCCCTATTTTCCCTAGTGGGAAGCCTAATAGTGGTATCAAAGCGCGGTTGAGAGCTTGTAGCCTATGCTATTACTTCTAGCCCTGCCAATTCCTTCAAACTTGTGCATCAGACTTGTGAAGCTATGAGTAGCATGTAGGTATTCCTTGTTGGTGTTGGCGATGCGTTGTAGACATGTATTCATTGCTGGTGCTAGCTTCCTCCACTCATATCCACATTGAAGACAATGTGTTGAAAGGTGTGTCTATCCAATTATACGTTATTGTGCGTTTCATGTTGCTACATTTTTATCAGAGCTTGACAGTTTTGATTGAACTTGTATTGGACAGTGAGCTTTGTTCAGGCATTTTGTTTTTCTCAATACTCAACCAAATCTATTAATCGATTCCAATCTTGACAACCAACATAAGTGCATAATTACTCTAAAGCATCATAGTCTTATGCGTTTCAATACCAACAAAGCTCCAATAACTTCTCCTCCCTCTCTTTGGGTAATCCTCATTGCTATTTTGTATGCACTACTACATAGAGGGGGTTATTAAGACAATATTTTTGTAAATTGTATCAACTTAAGACAAAAAAAATTGTGTGTATTGTCTTAAATATTGTCTTTAAGCGAGTGTCTTAAACTATTGTCTTAAATTATTGTCTTAAACTATTGTCCTAAATTTAAGACAATAGTTTAAGACAATAATTTAAGACAATACACACAATTTTTTTTGTCTTAAGTTGAGACAATTTACAAAAACATTGTCTCAAATATTGTATTAATACCCCTCTATGTAAATTGTATCAACTCAAGACAATAAAATATATAAAACAATGTACAATAAATATTTAATAATTTGAACAAAATAAATTAAAGATTATTTTCTTAAAAATTAAACTACAATATTCTATATTGTATCGACTTATGGAAGGACACAGTGGAATCGAACCACCATTCTTCTGTTATGTAATGCAGATGCTCTACCATTGAGCTAATACCCTTTAAATAATTAAGGGAGAGGGGTAGGTTGTTGTGTAAAACCTAATAATTCCTAATGTTATCAAATATACAATAATTATTTTATTTCTTAAGTTTTAAGCAATAAAAAATGTATAAACAGTGGGAAATATGGTGTCAAATGAAAGGAACAATAACATAAACTATTTAAAAACTATTGACTAGGTCCAGTTAAGGTGGTAGGACGCTATGAACTAGATCTTTTGTAGAAAAAAAAGATCCCACTTCTTGAAGAACACAGGGAACTTGAAAATTGTCATAAAAAATCTGCAAATCCATTGGACATATTGGTGATAAGATTGAAAAAAAGTTCTCAAATGTCAAATGAAAGGAACAATAACATAAACTATTTAAAAACTATTGACTAGGTCCAGTTAAGGTGGTAGGACGCTATGAACTAGATCTTTTGTAGAAAAAAAAGATCCCACTTCTTGAAGAACACAGGGAACTTGAAAATTGTCATAAAAAATCTGCAAATCCATTGGACATATTGGTGATAAGATTGAAAAAAAGTTCTCAAATGTACATGTTTGCATAACTTGATGTGTTACGATGCATTCAAGTCTCGAAGAATACAGTGGATCCAATGATATGGCTCCAATACGATATTATTCAACCTTATGCTAATTATTCTCATCTAAGATTGACATTTTGAAATAGCCTATGACTGATCTCAAATTAGATGAAATTCTAGTGTCTTAAGCATCTTACCTATACAGTTTTGAATATGTAAACAAAGGAATTTCACTTGACAAGAGGTAATTCTTCTGCAAAACATGCCTTGGAGATATCTCTTTCTAGGATAAGGTTCCTATTGAACACCAAATATACTGTTGTGACTTATGTTCTTAATGTAGGGAACTAATAATTCATTTTTTAAATACGAACCTTTGTTAAACTACTTGCATCTAAATACAAATTCCTTGATCTGTACATATCGATAAAGCCATCTATTATATGCCCAATATTGTTCTTGATCCTTCTTAGATGTAACCTGTAACCATGTGATATTGGTGAGTAAATGTATGTATAATTTACAATTCAAAATGGAAATAAATAATTAGATAAAAATCAATAATTATTTTGAAATTTTATCACCTAAATACCTCTTGTAAGAAGTTTGCACTAACCTTTCTTGTAGAGCATTTGAATCCACATCTTTGTAAAAATTCTAGCACATTCTCCCCAGGTCAATGTTAGACAATATGCCCCTCTGATAAGAGTATCATATTATCATGTCCTCAAAGAGATCAAATGCTTCGAGCATTGGTTGCAACATAGGCATGAGAATTGTTGCATCCATGAGATGGGTAAAATGTTGCAAGCATTTAACTATATGATTTGTGATAGAGCTATCAAGCACTATTGAGAACTAATCCATGAAGAGAGTCTTAGTAGGTCAAACAATCATCTCACCTACAAACTGAACACTTTAAGAATTATTTTAAAACTCTAATGATTTTTGTGCATATACCACATCTCTAATTTTTCATGAGAACTTTCAATATGATTAGCAGGCATACTAGTTGTGACACATTTATTTTTCCCACCAAATATTTCTCTCTGCAATGTCATCCTGACTATTGTATCTCCACAAATATGCACACCTAGAATCTACTTAGGTAGATATATATTAAAGAAATGAATTAATATTATAAGAAATGTAAAAATATTTCAAATAGTTCATGTTAATCCTACTTGAGTCTTACAAGTTTTGTCTATACAGAAAACATAGTTGCAAGTAATATTTATACTACATAAATGCTAAATTCTTGTGAAAGTCATCCACTCCCCCCCAAAAATAGTGTACTTAATCTTCATAATATAATTAGCATAATACTTCGAGAAATCAAGTACCAGGATATTCTCTTTATGATTAAGACAAACAGAATAGATAGATGCTTTGTGACCTTCAAATGCATACTGTTTGTGACCTTATACCATACCTACACAATAGACAATAAGTCCATTTAGAAAATGATCAAACTATTGAACATGCACATTAGTAAAATAAGTTCAAGTTGACTATTTTCGATAGCACTAAGTGATCATTGGGAATGCATACAATATTGAAGTCAAGAAGCATGCATTGAATTTGCCTTGATGGTCATATCGTCCCACAAGTTACAACACATGGTTGTTTGTTAGGGTGCACAAAAGAAATCTCATTGACACCAACAATATGTGCACCAATCTGCAAAATTGTATTAGCATTCCCACTACAACCATGTATCATAAAAAGAAATTCCAAACAAATGCAGGCCATCATTGAGCTTTAATATGGACCCGAAGTTGTTGCCTCAACTAGTTGGTTCCAATATAAGAATATATGTGAACAATATGCTTGGAAAATGCCACTCTTGCAAATCAAATAATATTAATGAGAAATATATGCCATAAATTTATTGCTATAGTAATAATGGATCCATCTATATACCATACAAAGAAATTGTCATGACACCTAACATTGACACCTTGAAGACAAATTGACATACCAACCAATGCTCCATTTGGTCTCCAAACACACTTGTTGACTAACATGGATGATTATTTCTAAAGAACCACATAAACAAGTGTAACAGAGAACGTGTAATCCAAATTTCTCTATTGCTAAGAATCACCTTATTGGAAAGCACTTGTATTACAATCAATAAAAAATAAAATATGTTCATTCACCCAAATTAGTCAAAACTAAAACTATAGACAAGATTTACATATGTGCATTCATTGTGCAATTTGAGGCATCCAAAAATTTGAATGACTTGTGAGCTAACTTTATACATGGTCCCACTTTCAAAATTCCCATAACACCAACATCTTTTTCAATTGCCACTTGACTATATTTAGAAATCATTCATTACAATACATTTAAAGAAAACACATGATGAAGAAACTGGCTTCACTAACATAATAGACTACATACTTCTAGCAAATGAAATTGGAGATTACCTAATAGAATTGTTTGCTGCTCACTATGAAAGTCCATGGTTGTGACATTTGAACCTTGGTTGAGGCTTCTCAAAACTGTTTTAAGTGTTAAGTTTAAACCAAATAGACTATCAAGATCACTGAAAGAAACATAATCACAAGATACACACAGAATATACCCTGGGAAACCCTCATGGGGTAGAAAACCCAGCAAAGCTTTCCTCAATAAGATGATCAACCAAAATACAAGATGTGCTCCCTCCTACTTTGTCTCCTTAGCAAATCTCCCAGACAAGTGCGCTGTCTTTCACAAGTGAGTGAGTGTGTCAAATGAGGAACATACCTCCTCTATTTATACACTACACTGACATGTATTTTACACAAGTACATGTAGGCTCGTATTTAACCATTAGGTTAAATACCCTATTATAACTGACTGGGTCGACCCCCACATGGTGGGTCTAATAACCCTAGTTACCACAACCAATCCGGAGGAATAAACATCTTCGGATTCATAGTATAATCACATCGGAGGTATGGAACATCTCCGGAATAAATAATATACAAATATAATATTCTTAGAAGTTACAATATTCAACACTCCCCCTTAACGAGAAGGATATTATAACAACATCCGCAGGAGCAACGAGTCATACATGATACATCTATATATCATCGGAAGCTTTCTTCAGTTCATCATCATCAGTAACTAAACTAGTTACTGGAACATCGACATCACTCGATCATCAGCATCGTCATCACACGATCAGCATCGTCATCACACGGTCATCAGCATCGTCATCACACGATCATCAGCGTCGCCATCACATGATCAACATCGTCATCACACGATCATCAGCATTGACATCACACAATCAGCATCGTCATCACACGATCAGCATCGTCATCACACGATCATCAGCATCGTCATCACACGATCATATTACAGGATGATCAATCCTGCTCTCTTTAGGACATAGGTCCATGGATGATACAATCCAAATCAAGTTCCAGGATGATCAATCCTTATCTCTTTAAGACACGTCTCATGTCTAGGGACGATCTAATCCCAACCACAGTGCCAGTCCTTTTTCATACTGGATGTGACCTAGATCAAATCTAGGATTTACCACCACAGAGCCAGTCCTCTTTCATACTGGATGTGTCACGTCTACAGAGCTAGCCCTGTTTCATGCTGGATGTATCACATCTACAGAGCCAACCCTGTTTCATGCTGGATGTCTCACATCTACAGAGCCAACCCTGTTTCATGCTGGATGTAACTTAGAGCAATTCTAGGATTTGTCACGTACATTTTGAACCGAGGTCCAGGGACGATCCAGTCCTATCATGTGCCTTTTGAACCGAAGTCCAGGGACGATCCAGTCCTATCGTGTACCTTTTGAACCGAGGTCCAGGGACAATCCAGTCCTATCGTGTACCTTTTGAACCAAGGTCCAGGGACGATCCAGTCCTATCGTGTACCTTTTGAACCGAAGTCCAGGGACGATCCAGTCCTATCATGTGCCTTTTGAACCGAGGTCCAGGGACGATCCAGTCCTATCGTTCAGTTATCGGAGACCTCATGTCTACGGCTCAACTTTAGGACTGAAGTCCAGGGATGATCCAATCCCCTCACATGTTCACCAAGAACTTCATTCTCGAAGACATACGTCTACGGCTCAACTTTAGGACTGAAGTCCAGGGATGATCCAATCCCCTCACATGTTCACCAAGAACTTCATTCTCGAAGACATACGTCTACGGCTCAACTTTAGGACTGAAGTCTAGGGATGATCCAATCCCCTCACAACATGTATAACAAAACATGTATTCTCATCATCAAAACATGTATCATCATCATCATCAAGCATGTATATCAAGACATGTATCATCATCATCATCAAACATGTATATCAAAACATGTATCATCATCATCATCATCAAGCATGTATATCAAAACATGTATCATCATTATCATCAAACATGTATATCAAAACATGTATCATCATCATCAAACATGTATATCAAAACATGTATCATCATCATCATCATCAAAACATGTATCATCATCATCATCAAAAATGTATATCAAAACATGTATCATCATCATCATCAAACATGTATATCAAAACATGTATCATCATCATCATCAAAAAAAATATAAGAGTCCTAAGTCTAAATAATTCTAAGTAACTAAGTGCAATAAAAAGGTATCCTCATCATTGATGAGACAGACTAGTTATTAGATACTATGCTACTCCCCCTTTTGAGGAGGGTCCCTTTTGAACTACACCAAGCTTGTCTCGGAAGTGTTCAAACTTTACTCGAGACAGAGGTTTGGTCAAGATATCAGCAATTTGATCCTCAGTGCTTATATACTCGAGCTTGATAGCTCCTCTCTGCACCATATCTCGTATATAAAAGTATCGGATCTCTATGTGTTTTGACTTATCGTGAAACACAGGATTTTTAGTCATCTTGATGCAGCTTTGATTATCACACATAATCACAGTGGGATCCATTTCTAAGTCAAACACTCCAGATAAAAGTTTCCGAAGCCATACTGCTTCACAGCTGGCAGAGCAGGCAGCTATATATTCTGCTTCAGCAGTACTGAGAGCCACACTAGATTGTTTCTTGCTGAACCAGGAAATCATGGCAGATCCAAGACCATAACATCCACCTGAAGTACTTTTTCTGTCTGAGACACTACCTGCCCAGTCAGAATCTGAGTAACCATGTAACCTGAGTTCATGACCTCCGAGATAATATAGGCCAAAATCTAATGTACCTTTTAGGTACCTCATTACATGCTTTGCAGCTATTAAGTGGACCTTTCTAGGTTCTACTAGATACTGACTTAGGGTATTTACAGCAAAGCATATATCAGGCCTAGTATTAGTTAAGTACATCAATGATCCAAAGATTTGTCTGTATAAGGTTATGTCCACTAATTCTGATGAATCATTAACTAACAACTTCAAGTTGGAGTCCATGGGAGTGGCCATGGCTTTACACTCCAACATATTAAATCTTTTGAGAATCTCCACAGTATACTTACCTTGATTTAGAAAGATTCCTTTTGGTTCTTGCCATACTTCTAAGCCTAAGAAGTAGTGCATTAATCCGAGATCTTTCATCTCGAATTCTGAAGAAAGCTTCTTCTTGCTTTCAATAATTTGTTTCTAATTTCCAGTTAGAAATAGATCATCTACATATAACAACAATATAACTGGTTCATCATCCATCACCTTGAGATAAAGATTGGGGTCAGCTTTACTTTTGGTAAAGCCCATGCTAGTTAAGAAATTGTCAATCCTTCCGTACCAAGCCCTGGGAGCTTGTTTCAACCCATATAATGCCTTTTTCAGTTTGCATACATGAGTCCTTCCGTCATTAACCTCAAACCCTTGTGGTTGCTCTATGTATACTTCTTCCTCAATTACACCATTTAGAAAAGCTGTCTTAACATCCATTTGGTGTAATTTCCACTTCATCATGGATGCAAGTGCCATGATAGTTCTAATTGAAGTATACCTAGCAACTGGTGCAAATGTTTCTTCATAGTCAATTCCCTCCTTCTGAGAGAATCCTCTGGCTACAAATCTTGCCTTGTATTTTTCAATGCTACCATCTGCAGCATGTTTTATCTTGAAGATCCATTTGGAAGAAACCACACTTTTATCTTTTGGTTTGGGGACTATATCCCAAACATCATTTTTCATTATTGACTGATATTCTTCTGTCATTGCTTCTACCCATTCTTTCTTCTAAGCTGCCTCTTCATAGCTGGTAGGTAGTTGATCCACAAGATCACACATTAAAGCCATGTAATTGGACACTAGCTTTGGTTTCTTTCTTTCTCTAGTGGAGCCTTCAGGAGCTCCATATCTTTCAGCCCCTTGAATAATATCTCTAGCCCATGCTGGCCTTCTTTTCTTAGATAAGTTTGAAATAGGAGGCTCTTGTGGTTCCAACATATCATGATCCTCTGGAGAATCATCTTCAGGAATGGGCACAGCCTCTGTGATTCTGGGAGAAGTATCTTCTTCATAGATTTCTTCAAGTTGGCACTTCCTGGATTTCTTGAGAGCTGCTTCTTCATCAAACGTTACATCTCTACTTATTTCTATGTGATGAAAACCTGGAATGTAGATTCTGAAGGCTTTGGATGATTCACAATAACCAACAAAAATCCCCTTCTTACCAGAAGGGTCCAACTTGGTTCTCTTTTCTTTTGGAATGTGGATGTACACAGGACACCCAAATATTTTAAGATGACTTACCTCAGGCTTCTTACCTGTAAACACTTCTTCTGGAGTTTTGAAATCAAGAGCACTATGAGATAATCTATTTTGCACATATACTGTTGTCTTGGCTGCTTCAGCCCATAGATACATGGGAAGATCTTGGTCATGTATCATGGTCTTTACAGCTTCCATGATTGTTCTATTTTTCCTTTCAGCCACTCCATTTTGTTGGGGATTGTATGGAGTAGTTAGTTCCCTTTTAATTCCAACTTCTTTACAAAAGTCCTCAAATTCCTTTGAGGTAAATTCTCCGCCATTATCTGTTCTGAGAATTTTGATTCTCTTATCTGATAGATTTTCTATTAGAGCCTTGAACTCTTTGAATTTTCCAAAGACTTCATTCTTACCTTTCAGGAAGTATATCCAAGTTTTCTTTGAATGGTCATTAATGAATGAAAGATAGTATTCAAACCCACTTAGAGAAGTGGTGGGCATTGGTCCACATACATCTGAGTGTATTAGCTCTAAAATGTTCTTAGTCTTTGTTTCACTCTTTGGAAAGGGGTTCTTGATATTTTTCCCTTTCTTACACCCTTTACATGAGCCATCATGATCAGCTTTCAAATCTGGTAATCCTATTACTACCTTGCTTACATAGGGTAAGGCTTTATAGTTGATGTGAGCTAATCTTCTATGCCATAGCTCACTGGGGCTAGAGATCTCATGAGCAAGGGCAGCTTCTTGATGGCCCTTGAGCTTATAGAGACCTCCTTCTTCTTCACCGATAACAATTGCATCTTTAATTGTCTTTCCTTTGGACCACATGAGTACTTGTCCATCTATGAAAGCTACTCTAAAACCTTTCTTATCTAGTGTTGAGATAGAGAGAAGGTTCTTCTTTAAACCTGGTACATATAAGATGTCTTTCATCTTCAAGGGTGTTCCTGAATATAGCTTATAGCTAGCTTCACCAATTCCTTTTATGGGATATTGGTAGTCATCTCCTAGAGATACCTTTTGTGTAGAAGACTTTTCTTCAAGATTTGAGAAGGTCTTCCTTTGACCTGTCATGTGCTTAGAAGCACCACTGTCAATGAGCCATGTATCTTCTCCAGGAGATACAGATCCAGAGAGTGCAGAGAATAGAACATATTCTTCTGGATCTTCTTTCTTCACCTTATATCTTTTCCTTTTAGGCCTTACCTCTACCTCTTCTTCTTCTTCATCTTCTTCCTCTTCTTCTTCTTCACTATCATTTTCTGCCATATGTGCATGGTGTCTATTGTGGACAAACTTCTTCTTTTGTGAAGGACAAAATCTGGAGATGTGTCCTAGCTTATCACAGTTGTAGCATTTGACTGTGGAAAGATCTCTTACTGGAAATGGTCCTTTTCTCTTTTTAGGTCTAGAGAAGTGTTGAGATCCTTTGTGGTCAACTTTCTTAAGATGACCTATTCTTCTTCTTTTGGTATGGGTGGCCAAAGCTTGGTCATCCTCTTTGAGAAGAGCTTCTCTGTTGGCTACCCTAGCTTCTTCTTGAACACAATCCTTCCATACTATATCAAACTTCATGCTCTCTTTCCTGGCACACATGGTTTGTATGAAGGATTTCCAAGGTCTAGTGAGACCATTGAGAGCAGTCATCACAAGTTCATCCTCATCAAGAGTATCACCAATTGCATCTAGTTGTTCCTTGATTTGTGAAACCCTTGAGAAGTAGTCTTGAATGGATTCTCCTTTGTGCATCTTGGTACTCTTCAATTGAGTCCTTAGATTCATCTTCCTATTGATGTTCTTTCCTTCATACATTCTTCCTAAGGCATCATACATTTCCTTTGGAGTCTTCTTGGAGGCCACTTGGGGAATCAAGTGGTCTTTAATAGAATCAACTATGATTCTCTTTGCCCTAATCAAATCCTTCCTGTGCTTTTATTTGGCTTCATCTCCTTCTAGTTCTGCAACTTCTTCCTTGATATAATGAGCAAGATCATTCTCTTCAAGAATGAGACCAATTCTGTATTTCCATGCCCGGAAATTCTCTATACCTTCTAACTTGTCTTCAAGCTTAGTGTTTGGAGCCATCTTCTCTTGGGGGAGTCCAAGAGACAGAGTAGACTTACCTGGAAATGTTACTTTTCACTTTTCCGGAATCTCGAACAGAATTTTATCGCACTTTTGGTAGAATTAGGGTTTGACTTTCCCGGAGTTCTACCCAACCAAAAAGTTCGATCTAGGGCTCAAAAGAATGGTCTTGAGAAGGGCTATCCAGCCATGTAATCAGAATCTAAAAATGCCAACTTTTTTCTGAACCCAAATTCTGACTTATCGCACTTTTGGTAGAATTAGGGTTTGACTTTCCCGGAGTTCTACCCAACCAAAAAGTTCGATCTAGGGCTCAAAAGAATGGTCTTGAGAAGGGCTATCCCGCCATGTAATCAGAATTCAAAAATGCCAACTTTTTTCTGAACCCAAATTCTGACTTATCGCACTTTTGGTAGAATTAGGGTTTTGATTTCCCGGAGTTCTACCCAACCAAAAAGTTCGATCTAGGGCTTAAAAGAAAGGTATTGAAGAGGGCTATCCAGCCATGTAACCAAAATTCAATAATACCAACTTATTGCTGAAACCCTAACTTTCACCGGAGATAGAGGGAGAGGTATTCTTACCTTGTGAAAGATGTCCTATTCAGTCTAGCTCTGATACCATGTTAAGTTTAAACCAAATAGACTATCAAGATCACTGAAAGAAACATAATCACAAGATAGACACAGAATATACCCTGGGAAACCCTCATGGGGTAGAAAACCCAGCAAAGCTTTCCTCAATAAGATGATCAACCAAAATACAAGATGTGCTCCCTCCTACTTTGTCTCCTTAGCAAATCTCCCAGACAAGTGCACTGTCTTTCACAAGTGAGTGAGTGTGTCAAATGAGGAACATACCTCCTCTATTTATACACTACACTGACATGTATTTTACACAAGTACATGTAGGCTCGTATTTAACCATTAGGTTAAATACCCTATTATAACTGACTGGGCCGACCCCCACATGGTGGGTCTAATAACCCTAGTTACCACAACCAATCCGGAGGAATAAACATCTTCGGATTCATAGTATAATCACATCGGAGGTATGGAACATCTCCGGAATAAATAATATACAAATATAATATTCTTAGAAGTTACAATATTCAACATTAAGAAGATTAGTTTTTGAGTACATGTTAGAAGGGTGATTTGGTCCTAGATATGTGAACTGCAAATAAAAAACAAGTTTGAGTTGTATATAAAGCAAAAAGAAAACACGTTTGAATAAAAAATAGAGCACAAGTTTAAATAAAAAGTTTCGAACTATTAATACACCCATGAATAAGCCCAGTGCCAAGTATATTTTGTGTAATTAAAATAAACACTTGTCTAATAATAGTGCATGTTATTGTGTTGTTTTTCCGACTAATAGACCAATACCATTTTCATAGTTACACTCAAAAAATTTGAATTTTAGTCAAAATGCTAGCTCAAATCTGATAAATATCTATGAGGATTTCAAACAAGCATGTACTTCGCCTTTGAATTTGCAGGTTCCAAACTTCTTGATGAATACAACAACATTTGTTTTTGGCTATGCAACTTCATTCTACTTGTCTTGGATATTAACATTGGCATCCTCCCCTCTTCTTGTATTACTTGTGATCCAAAGATTGTTGTATGGATAAACATTAATGGGACACACTCGTAGAATGTAAGAAAAATGCAACAGGGTAGGCAGTATTGTGGAGAAAGATCAATTCTCTATTAGAAGAGTTTGTTCTTTTGTAGGAGAGTAGAAAACTATGGAGAGGTACGAAGTTGCTTTGGATGATATAATAAAGATAGCCATTAAACATGGACTAGCCAAAGGTTTTCCCGCTAGTTGCATTGGAATTTCATTTGCAATCTAGGAATTTCTCACTTGGTATGCAAGCATATTAGTCATGTGCAAAAGGGAGTGTGGTGGAAACGTCTTTGCAACCAGCCTTTCACTCATCAATGGAGGCCTATAAGGATCCTTAACCTTCCAATACATGTAATATAATCAATAAGCATTTTATTTATTTCTCATTTTTTGACATATAATTGGTGTGTTGACAGATCCCTTGGAACTTCTCTTCCTAACATTAAAAAAATAGTGAGGCTTGCATTTCTACACATCACATAATACAAATGACTAAGAGAGTACTGGAAATAGATTTTGATGACAAAAATGGGAACGTGCTCGACAAAGTATTTGGAGAGTTTGTTTTCAAAAATGTTGAATCTGTATACCCATCCAGGCCCCACACAAAAATATTCTGTAACTTCTGTCTTGCCTTTCCTGGTAGCCAAACCGTGGCTCTAGTTGGGAGTGGGGGCTTTGGAATGTCCAGAGTGATTTCCTTTCTAGAGAGGTTTTTAATCCACTGGTAGGGGGTATCATGGTATATGGCATAAATATTATGAACCTATAGTTAAAGTGGTGGAGAAATCATATAGGACTGGTGAGTCAAGAACTAGCCCTGTTTGCAACCTTCATTAAATAAAATATCATGTTTGGGAAATAAGGATCAAGTATGGAGGATGTGGTTGCTAAGTCAAAGACTTCCAATGCACACAATTTCACTAGTCAAATATCAGAGGGATATAATGACACTCAGGTTACTATCAATACTTTTTTCTGCCTAGGTAATGCTAGAACATGTCCATCTTAACTTCAGATCCTTATGAGACGAGAGTTATCCAATTGCTAATAAACAACCTCTTGTGGGTCCCTAATCCATATATTGATGCAAATATTACAATCACCTATTGTAGCTAGGGGAAGGTGGGGTGCAGATGTCTAGAGGTCAAAAACAACGAATAACCATTGCTAGAGCTTTGATCAATGTCATGTCTCAAATTTGGCATTGGGTCACAATGGCCTAATCACATTGGCCATATTCATTAGAGTTTGTCAAATTGATGCTAAGGGTCAAATAATTGCCAAGGAGAAAACTTATTAGTTTCCTAGGTTTGGGGTGGAAGCCTTGGGATTTGGAATAAGGGGGATAATAAATGATGTTTGAACATTAGAATGGCATAAATATTTAATAAAGGATCTAAATAAATATATACAAGTGAAAATCAAAGTGGCATTTGATCATGAAGACACATGGAAGAAGTGGGACCCACATATGGCTAGATTTCCCCACTACACTTGGCATCATTCTCTCACCAAATTCGAATTCAAGGTGAATGGTAACATACTTGAGGGAGTTCAAAAGGTATTATTCATCGCATGACTCATCCAAGGTCGAAATAGAGAGGAAGAGTAACTCCCATGGAAGAGGAAGAGGCAATTTGGAGCTAGTGGGACACTTGGGCTAGATTCCCTAGCTCTATGACAACAATGATGAAGATGTTATGACACCTATGACACAAATCAGACCTAAAGGCTGAAATATGACATATATGACATGTCAGGGCTAAAAATAGCCTCCAAGAGGGATCTCAAGGGAGTTAGGTCAGCTAAGATGCTTACACATGTGATTTGGTGGAAGTGGGAAACTAGGAATTGTTGTACAAGTGGCATTCTTTGGAATTTCTTCCCAACTTGAGTTGGCATGAGTCTCTTGGAAGGAATTCGACCCATGGAGGACATTAGAAGTTTATAAATGTCAATAAAAAAGAATGAAACCAGATTTTTATCATTTGTAGAATTTGCAATTGCATTTGTGAAGAGGGAGAGCTAGTGGATGACTAGTTTCTTGCCTTAGCCAATTTTGAGGGTGAAAGATTCCCATCCAAGTTGGTAATTGGAAAGGCCATTCAGACCTTTAATTTGGAGATTTAATGGAGTCTTTATTTGAAGGTGTAAGCTACAGGGCATATCATGGTTTATTCTATTGTAGCTCACTCCTTCAACCATTTCCAGTTTTGATGGCATATTCTTGATCCTTGAGGGAGGGCGTTTTTGGTGAGCTATTGTACTCTTGGGGGAGATTACAATGCCCCATTTATTTTTTAATATGAAGTAAATAATATGTTCTTCATATCCAGAAAGTTTCAGGTCAAAATTCCAAGTAGAATTGTGTAAATCTCATTTTTAATGAAAGAACAGTGCCATTTACCCACTACCTTGTTGTGAACCAATGTAATGTTGTTGGATTCGAATGGATAAGTAAAATACTGATGGTTTACTGATGAATGGAATTTTATTTATGTATTATACAAGTTTCATGTTCATTACTCAAGCATTTGAAGTCATTTTACTCAGTTTATTTACATTTGGAGAATATTTGGTGCCATTTCCCCAAGGGTCGAATTGGTGGTTTTTGTTGTTGTTTGGAAGAAGGTTATAACATACTTAATAACTGATTAATGGTGCATATGAGAAATTAATAACATACTTGATACATCCCCTACCTCTGTTCAGAAATTTGAGTGGGTTTGGAGGCATTTGGGAAGCCATTTTCAGTACTTACCCCAGGGGGATTTGAACCCCAAATTACTAGTAAAATTGCATACTTGGTCCAAAATCTTAAGAGAGTTTGAAGAGGTCTTTTGGTGGCCATATATAATCCCTGAACATCATAAGCAATTACAAATATAATTCATACACCTTCCTTGAAGATTTGAAGGCATTTGGATCCAATTTGAGACTTAGAGACCAATACTAGTCAAAGGGAAATTACTAGTAAAGTTCCATACATTGGCCATAATCGAAAGAGGATTCGCAGAAGTATTTTAAAGGTCCAAAAGCATCCCTGAAACACATATTTATGTTCTAACATCATCCATATACCTTCTCAGAATATTTGGGAGCAATTGGAGCAATTTGGAGACCTAGAGCTAAAAACTAGTCAAAGGTCGAACTAGTGAAAAATTGTCATTTTAATAAAATTATTAAAAAGGGATATTACAATCAATAATCCCCAAATACTTCTGCTTAATGAAGCAACAAGTGCATTGGATGTAGAATTCGAGAAGATCATTCAACATGCCCTCAACCAAGATTAGTTGTGGATCATATACTCTCTGCTATCCAAAATGCTAATCTAATTTGAGTGGTTCATGGTGGCCAAATAATTGAATCAGGTCCCCATGGGGATATTATTAATAAATAAAAAGGAGAATATAGAACAACATGGAATATGTAGAAGAATATGGGAAATGAGAAGAATTACCTAGATTTCAATCTTAAGTTTGCTTGTGGAGAACAAACAATATAAGTGAAGATGGCAGATCGAGCTCTCAATCACTAGGAAAATCTAATTACTTGGACAACATGACTATGACTAACCCACCCATGAGCTGCAGGGAAATATTTTTCATATTGTTAGCATTGAATGCTCCAGAGTGGAAAAAAGCCATGATTGGCAATACATGTGCTATTATATTTGGGGCAATGCAACTTGTTTATGCATTTGCCATGGGAAGCATAAATCTCTATGTTTTTTATGAGTGATCACCAATAAATGAAATCAAAGATAAGGTTCAATGAATCTATATGTTAATATGTTGGGATTTATATAAAATATATTTTTCTAATAATTTTAAAGACCTTGATGCCCCCCTTCCCTAAATTTTCCTAAATTTGGGGATGGTTTCCACACATCCCCAATGTGTGTTTCCTCCCTCCTATGTCCCAGAAACTTGTTGGAGCACTAGAAAAATCCTTCCAAATCCTAATATTAATTTTATTATATATCATTTCAACCCTAAACAATGCTTCGATAGGGATATATTTTAGGCACTGCAAGAATAAACTTATATCTAAGGAATTTAACTTTTATTAAAATGAGGTCTCCTAATCAATTGTATGTAAAGAGGTTCGAACATTTGTCAAGATAGTATGTAATACTTACACTATGATTCATTTCTCTTTCGAAGGACACACTAGGGATAAAACAACTGCAACCAAAGTTCAAACCTAGAAGAGGAGTTACAGGGTGGGTGAATCTAAAGGGAATATTATTACAAGGTATATAACTCTTGGAAACTAAGCAACTAATAAAGATTAATTTCTTGAATATTAACACCTCAAATGCTCCTAGTTATTAAATAATTAACACATATGATTATTGAGTGGGAGTGCATTGGTCATAAAAAAGCAGTTAGATGCTAAGGCCCATGGAAAAGCCACACTTAAGCCATAAGAGATCTACTAAGGAAATCCAATTGTTTGATTGCAAAATTTGCTAATGGTAATTTAAAGCATGCAAGAATAAGTTTGCTTTCGAATCAACCAATGGCACAATTGATGTAACCAGTAGTTATAGTCCATTTTCAAAGAGTGGAAAGGGCTATTAGTAGAGAAGTAACCAGTAGCTCACCAAAAAATTAAGATTTTGCAGTCATGGGAAACACAACAAAGCAAAACTGGGCTAGAGCCCATAAACATTAAAAATCCCTTTTCTCAATAAAATATTAGAAGTTCTTTAACTCAAGAAGAGTTAAAGGCACCTAGAACATAAAGAATGTCATCATTCTTCCATTATAGATATGATAGAAATAATGTGTTTTTAATCCTATTGACCTAATTTTGTGATCATTTATTGGACATTAATAAAATGATATTTTCTTAACTTAAGTGTGTTAGCATTTTTTGTGGCTCGTAGGTACTCCTGCATCAGGTGCCTAGGTGTAGGAGTCCGAGGTGATGTGAAGTCTCAATTAATGTATTAAAGTGACTTTATTAATGAGCATTTATTAAAGTAACTTTTTGATGTGATGTTATGATTTAAAAGTGAGTTGCACTTTATTATGTTTTTAAAGTGACTTTAAGTCATAAAGTGTACTTTTATTTTATTTAGGGTTATGTGACTTTTCGAAAAGAAAATTTGTTATATAGTTCACTTTGGAGTTTTAAGTGAATGAGAGATTAGATCCTAGCCATAGATCTCTTGGCCAAGATCTAATCTCATCCATTGAATTTGAAGAGTCATGGGAGTTACCCTAATGAGGTAAATAAAAGGTGATGAGAATTCATTTTGGCACACATCTCAAGAAGAGGAGCAACACACATCCCAAGAGAAGTTTGGTGGTGGCTCGAATTCCAAGAAGGTGAGTTCTCTTGCGTGGCTCGAATTCCAAGAGGCAGCTTGGTGAGATGAGTTCGATTACCTGAGAAGAAGAGATTTTTTGTGTGAGAACAACAGAAGGGGGAAGAACAAGAAGGTGGCGTGCATTTCCAGGCAGAGGCATGAATTTCGAGACAAGTACAAAAAATTAATTATGTACAATTCTGTATAGTCCGTACCGTTCGTACAATCCGTATAGTGGCACGAAAATCGAGGCATGATTTTCGAGGCAGAAAATTAATTTTTGTGTTGTTTTGTCTGGGCATAAATTTCAAGAGAAGATTTCTGTAGCAGAGATATGCTGTTTGGACAATCTGTGGGGTGGGATTTTCCAGACAGTGGATGAACAGATTTCTAGGTGATTCTTGTACTCAGATTTTCTCTTAAATTTCCAGTTTGTACTGTGATGTAATGACTGTATAGTTCTGCTATCCTATACTAAGAATTCCTGTTGTTCCTAAATAAAATTTCTCTTCATTGGTTTTCCCTAGGGGTTGGGGTTTTTCCAGGGTCTAAGTTTGACAAAAAAATTACTGCGTGTTATCTATTTTACAGTATGCCGATATATCTTTTGAGTTTAATTCCACTGATAATGTGCACCTAATAATGTATATCAGCTTACAGTAGAATGAAGAAATGTGCATGAGAAATGTAGTAAAATCTTTGACTGTCTAAAGACTGATATCAGAGTTTTGTTAGGCGATTTAGACAAAGTTTGAAGTCTGATTTTGTTAGTGAAATTTGTAACCGTGCATTAGAGGACAGATTTATTTCATGGTATTAGAGCTAGGGCTTTGAGTTTCAGTGGACTGTTGGAGCAGCAAAGAAGTGTTGGTGATTTGCAGGTGATTTTCAAGTGATTTGCATGAGAAGTGTTGGTTTAGTGCAGCTGCATATGCAAGATATTTGTTGGGTGTGATAGCTGAGAAGTGAAGTTTCTTTTTACATGTGAGCAGAGGTTGTTTTTGTGTGTGAGCAGTTTTGTATTACGTACTCTCAGAGAAATGGCCACTAGTTTAAGGTTGGAATATAGGCTAGATGGAGCAGAGAACTTTGTTCCATGGAAGGCTAGGTTAGTGCTTGTTTTGGAGGAGAATGAACTGTGGGATGAAGTGGTGCATAGCACTCAGGCAAATCCAATTCAAGTTCCTGCATCCACGATGCACAAGCATTATCAGGATTTAACAAAAAGGACATCAAGGCCAGGCAAATAATCCTTGATGTAGTAAAGAACCACATTATTCCACATATCTCAGGAAAAGACCATGCATTTAAGATGTGGGATGCCTTGACTAGCTTGTACGAGAGTTCAAATGAGAACCGAAAGATGGTTCTGAAGCAGAAATTAAGAGACACCAAATGACCAAGACTGAAAGTGTTTCTTCTTACTTGACCCGCATGTCACATGTTCATGATGAGTTGGGAGTTGTTGGAGAGAAAGTGGAGGATGCAGAGTTGTTGAGAGTAGCCTTGAATGGCTTCTCACAACCATGGCATGATTTTGTATGTGCAGTTATAGCTAGAGAGCATATGCCTTCATGGGATAGACTTTGGGATGACTTCACTCAGGAGGAGCTTAGATTTAGCTCCACTTCCACAGGTCAGCAGAAAGAAGCTGATGAAGAGAATGTGGCTCTTGCAACAAAAGGCAAGAAGAAGAAGGTGTCTCGAGTAGTGGAGCTAAATTTGAGAAAGATACGAGCAAAGTGAGATGCTTTGCTTGCCAAAGTTATGGTCACTATGTTGGGTAGTGTTCCAACAAGAAGAAGAACAAGAAGAAAGTAGAGCCTGAGGCTGCCTCTCCAGCTGAGGAGGAAGATTTTGCGAAGAAATTCAAGAAGGAATTTTTGCTCGTCTCAATTCTTTCAAATAGCAGTGTAGCATAGAGTTTGGGTGCTGGAGAATGGTACATAGATAGCAGAGCAGCACGCCATATGACAGGTGTAACGTCCCCTCCTACCATACCAGCATGATAGAGAGGACGTGATACTAAAACGGGGCAATTAGCCCCATGAACTTTTAACTAAGCATTCACAGAATATAAAAGACATATGGGATGTATAATTATAAGAAAAACACAGCAGAAATAATATCAATAACACATCCATCATACATTCAAGATATTCATCAAATAATAATTGCAAAGTCAACACAAGAGAATACTTATCTTAACAAAGTAGTCCCAAGCAACCATCTATGCATCTGCAACATTCCACCCAACCATAGGCCAGTTGTGCTTATCAACCTCTTGATGCAACTGCCACCCCCGAGCTGGGCATGATCTCTACAAGGAATCAGGGAACAACAGACTCGCACATAGCCAAACATACACCAAGATGAGCCAAGCCAATCTGCAATTGGGTTTATCAGGCTGCTAGGACATGGAAAGGAAGAATTGCTAAGCTAGTGAGCTCAACCACAGAGCTATGGATACCCCTCCCAGATCTATTCAGCTTGGCACTCACAATGCCTGCACACCAAACACAAGGAAGTATCCTCTTCACTGCCACACAGTCCCTCAAGCCATACCTTCCTTTCTAGTGTTCTCAGGGTGTGCATAGAAAAGTAGCCAAAGCCCTCTTGATCTTCTTGGGAGGTTATTCCCTCCACTAGGTTTATCAAGCCAATTATGTCCACTACCAGTCCAAGTTTCTTGCTCACAGATTCAAACCAAACCAAGGATGCACATACAATAGAACCACAATTATTGGGCATGATAAAAACGTTTTTACAGTGAGATGTCCAAAGAGGGGGGTTCTACCAATTCAGAAAACGTGGGAAAGCCCAAAAACGAACCGGCAATTGGGGAACTACCCTGGAGAGCAGAAATCGTTTTCAGAAAAACGCCCATGGGTATTTTGGGGCAAAAAACGACCTCCATCACAGTCCCAAATCGTGGCCCTTCTCTCCCAGCTACTGTATAATGCAAAAACGCGCTCCCAGGCATGGATAATGCAGGAAAAATGGTGAAAAACGTGATGAGGAAAGACCCAGTAGTTCAGACTGTGTGAGAGAGGAGAGACTGACTGTTCAGAATGGCTTTGGGCACCCTTTCGTGGGTGTTTTCTTGCCCAAGGAGACAAAATACGATTTCCCAGGTTGATGGCTTGCCCATACACAAAATTGGTTGCCATACCTCTTCATTCCCAAGGCTTTAACTACCTCAACCAATTTATGGAAGAATTAAATGATTGGGTGCATAACCCAAAATGGGTAGTTGGTGGTTTATGGGTTTTCTCATGACACATGGATCAACACCATTGGCTCAAGGGTTTGAATAATTTCCCTCCCTATTCCTTGTAGAATCATGCCCCTGTCTCTTTGTTCCATTACATAGCTAGTTGTGGGTATTTTTCATTGAAATTCGTATTTACATGATGTCTCATTTACATTGTGCCTATCTAGCACAAGAACCATAGGCATCTATTTTTAATTGCCGATACATGAAACGCTAAATCAATGGTGGGGCCTTGGCCTTGAGCTCCTCACCATGATTAAATTACAATATTTACATCATTTACAATTTAATACAAAGGGGGTCAAAATGGGGACATTACAACAGGGACATGAGCTATGTTCCAAGATTTGACAGATATTGACAGAGTTATACTGACTAAGGATGGGTATGTCGATACCCATGCAATAGAAGGAGTTGGAAGAGTCCTATTCCAGCTCAAGTCTAGTGGTTATCTGGAGGTTGGCAATGTGTTGTTTGTTCCAAAGCTGAAGAGGAACTTGCTCTCAGTTTCAGCTCTGGAGGATGATGGATATGCGATCCTTCATGTTGAAGGGCGTGTTTATATATATATCCAGTGAGTGGGGGCTTGGGTGGAGCGAGTTTGCTTGGCATCCATGATGGCAGGGTATATCGAGTATTGGGGCATCCTGTGGATGGTGAGCCTGGTGAGAGATCAGACTCAGTGGCAGCAGCGGTGGTTGTTAGTGTGGAGGATTCATCTAGCTTTGTGAGGAAACCGAGTTGGTATGATATGGTTCTTCAGGATGAGCAGGAGAGTGAGTAGTGTTCTCAGTTCAGAGTTGTCAGGCGCAGACCTTCAGCAATTGATCCAGTGCAGGTATCTGAGGGGCATTCAGATTCAGAGGGATCTTCAGCTGTTGGAGGAAGAGGACTAGAGAGATATCCTGGTGGAGATGATGCCAGTAGTACCTCCCTCGCTAAGAGCGAGTGTTAGCATTTTTTGTAGCTCGGAGGTACTCCTGCATCAGGTTACTAGATGCAAGAGTCCGAGGTGATGTGAAGTCTCAGTTAATGTCTTAAAGTGACTTTATTAATGAGCATTTATTAAAGTACCTTTTTGATGTGACTTTATGATTTAAAAGTGAGTTGCACTTTATTATGTTTTTAAAGTGACTTTAAGTCATAAAGTGTACTTTTATTTTATTTAGGGTTATGTGACTTTTCGAAAAGAAAATTTGTTATATAGTTCACTTAGGAGTTTTAAGTGAATGAGAGATTAGATCCTAGCCATAGATCTCTTGGCCAAGATCTAATCTCATCCATTGAATTTGAAGAGTCATGGGAGTTACCCTAATGAGGTAAATAAAAGGTGATGAGAATTCATTTTGGCACACATCTCAAGAAGAGGAGCAGCACACATCCCAAGAGAAGTTTGGTGGTGGCTTGAATTCCAAGAAGGGGAGTTCTCTTGTGTGGCTCGAAATGCAAGAGGCAGCTTGGTGAGATGAGTTCGATTATCTGAGAAGAAGAGATTTTTGTGTGAGAGCAACAGAAGGGGGCAGCACAAGAAGGTGGCGCGCATTTCCAGGAAGAGGCACAAATTTTGAGACAAGTACAAAAAATCAATTACGTACAATTCCATATAGTCCGTTACGTTCGTACAGTGGCACGAAAATAGAGGCACGATTTTCGAAGCAGAAAATTAATTTCTGTGTTGTTTTTTCTCGGCACAAATTTCAAGAGAAGATTTCTGTAGCAAAGATATGCTGTTTGGACAGTCTGTAGGGTGTGATTTTCCAGACAGTGGATGAACAGATTTCTAGGTGATTCTTGTACTCAGATTTTCTCTAAAATTTCCAGTTTGTACTGTGATGTAATGACTGTATAGTTCTGCTGTCTTGTACTGAGAATTTCTGTTGTTCCTAAATAAAATTTCTCTTCACTGGTTTTCCCCAGGGGTTGGGGTTTTTCCAGGGTCTAAGTTTGACAAAAAAGTTACTGTGTGTTATCTATTTTACAGTCTGCTGATATATCTTTTGATTTTAATTCCGCTGATAATGTGCACCTAATAATGTATATAAGCTTACAGTAGGATGAAGAAATGTGCATGAGAAATGTAGTAAAATCTTTGACTGTCTAAAGACTGATATCAGAGTTTTGTTAGGTGATTTAGACAGAGTTTGAAGTCTGATTTTCTTAGTGAAATCTGTAACTGTGCATTAGAGGATAGATTTCTTTCAAAGTGATTCACAATAGTGTCACTCCTCAATGCTCAACTCGCCAACTCTGTTCAAGTATATCATTGGATTTTGATGAATTACAGGCAGGCCTTGTAGCATTTGATGCATAAATTGTCAAGTTAAAAGAAAGACTGTTAATGCAATAGTTGAGGAGACGATACACATAGATATGGCCTTCTTGGTTACTATAGCTTCAGAGGTTCAAGAACAGGGTTTCAGCAAGAGGCTAGAGAAAATTTATGCAAACCTCAAAGTTTTGAATTCATTCACTATAGCTGGAATCTATAACCTATTAGCAGATAATGACACTTAAAACTTCAAAGGGAAATTTTAATGCTTTCTTAGATGGGTTGGACATATGTCTAGCTTTACTCCTCCTAATGTCTCACTACTATTCTTCTTGCTGACTGGTCTTCAACATTCAATAGTGACTTTTGGAGATCTGCTTTTAACTAGTTTATAATGTCATGTACATGTTACATAGATGTAAATTCACACATTACCATTTTTCAGGTTTATAAGTCTGATCATATACATAACAAGTGTTTCTGATTTACTAGACACTAAGGACAATGTTCTTCATAATATATTTGGGAGGTATTTGAATCTATTACAAGATTCTGACTAGCGACATATTCTAGACACAATAATAAAAAATACAACTTCAACAAAAGCTAATTGGCTGATTTCAGATTATGCAATTAACTCAGAACGAGTGCAATGGACTCCTGGAAAAACCAATTTATTCGATAATTAATGGGAAGTCAAAAAGAATATCAATATCAATATCAATAGGTGTGTGCACGTTCGTGTGCATGTAAATGAATGAGCAAACAAACTGACAAATTTTTTGTGCATGATGAGTGGCTAACACTACTTCGAATCTAATCAAGAAAACAGTTCCATACTATGCCTGGAGATAGCTCATACTACCTGCAATTCCTCCATTTTATCTTCACAAAGGCAAACTTAAAAGAGTTTACAAAAGATATGTATTTCTATCATATTAGATTAGAACAAATAGATAAAACTACGTCACTCCATAGTTCAAAAAGCATCTACAGAACTGATGTGTTTTTTATCCACATAATAGTTAACCGGATTGGAAATTCCATCAAGTATTTGCAAAAAGACACATCCCCACGTTAGCAACAAAGTGAGATGAAAATATACCTCCAGATTTAGGACATAGTTCAATTGAAATCATCAATGAGCATAATATATGTTCACCTAAAAACAAAACCTATATATTTTAACCTGAATTGCGGAAAGGATTTCTTATCTCCATGTTTTCTTTTAATGAACTGTTAAAGTTCTTTTACATGAATATAGGGCAGATTCTTACATAAAAAAAAATATGAAAGAAATAAATTAAATCAATATCCATTGATGAAAAAAATAGGTCGATGGGACTAGCAACTACAGTAAATAATAGTGGTAAAATAAGTAGTGAATACGACATAACCTCCCAAAAGCAAAAATAAAAATGATAATATAATGAAAAAATGGAGGTATATCCATAATAGATAAGCCCTCTGTAATAGAGTACATACCTGAAGGTGAAGACAGTTGAAACATGCCGGATAACCAACAAAAACCTCAAACTGAAATACAAGAGCTGCCATTAATGTGTGTGACTCTGAGGAGGAGCCTATAGATGCATCAATCATTACTATGTCGCCAATACTGGGCTTACTAATGTTCAGTCTTGTTGACCTACCTTTGTGGTTATTTTTTTGGACATTAATATAACTATCTTATCTACAAAGTCCTAACATTCAAGGTCAGTGACTCCCTAGAAGGGAAAATCTTGTAATACACTCATGTTGACAAAATCCGGGATAGGTAGTAGAGAAAGCACCTCTCTGTGCCCTGATATTAGCATGGAAATCCCTTCCTCTCTGTAAATACACTAAAATGTCCCTTGAATCTCATAATAAATAAGAAAACTGAAAATTAAATGTCACTCATCCTTGACCTCTAATAAAAAAAAAATAGTATACAAACCCAATCCACTCAAGGGATGTGGTGACCCGTCTCAACTAACAGAGTTGGCGAGATTACACTCAAAGGGATATCCTAAAGACATGTGACAATTTTTGCCATAAGAAATCTACAGGAACAAGCAGACCATCAACAACCTACAAGAAATGTTCTCCGTAAAAGCTAGGATTTGGACTAAAAGGCTGAGGAAGAGACCCATGTAACACGAATAAATTTTCGGTATAGTTTTCCATAATTGATTTAATAATCTTACCTTTGCTAAGGAAATGAGGTGGGGTATAGGAAGAGTACCAATAAGGGGGGGTATGGAAGCGCATAAGGGGGAAGATGGTAGCACATAAGCAGGGGAAGATGGTAGCGCATACTACCATGGTGGCAACATCCCTTATTGATATCGAATAAAGTTGGTCCATCAAATAACCCTTAGTATAGATGATTTTTTCAGTATGAATACATAGGTTTGATAGACGGTGCCCAGGTTGAGGAAAATGCTACTCAGAACAAATCTGAAATTTATTTTAAGGCCCATAATGCTCCCAGATTTCAACTGATCAAGTTTTACTATCATGCTTATAGCCAAGAATGAACAGGTTTTGCTGCTGATTAAAATATAAGCTCAATCACCCTTCACACAAATATTCTGCACTGACATGTTACCATAACCCTTTTGAGAATTCATTATGCATACTACTCAAACTATTTCCTCTCTTGAAAAATGTGTCCATTGTTAGGCCGACATTTACAATTTGGATCTGGTTTATGAATTCTGCAAGTCATTAAGGAGAGTAACCTGGGTAGTATAGAGTGCTTTATGCAAGGTTATACCCTTAGAATCAAGTCCAAGATCCCAAATATTTTAGAGCCTCTTTAATCATATGGATTATGGTTGCATACTTGTCGCAAGAAACAAAATTGTGATGAGACTGGAAAATTATGAAAGGTACAAGGTAAAGACCCCATCTATATGTCTTCGCCGTGCTGTCACAAGAAATAATCTTTGTTGCATCGTTCCTCTAATGAATTTAGTAAAGTTTCATCCAATGACTTGGTTCTGCAATTTGGAACTTTCAGCAGGTATATTGCTTGAAACACCATCTACAATAAAAACAAGGTTTTCATGAACACCAGATTGAGATGTATGTCATACTACTTTTTATGGTCAGCTGCAAAAGCATTTTCTATTGACTGTCAATCCGTTAATGGGAAGAGCACCACCAGAAAAAGAATAATGAAATATGAGATCCCTGTTGTCAACTACAAACACATACTAGTGTTCTAGAGTACACAATGCACCCATAATCCATTCTAATTGTTGTTTGAAGAAGAAAAATAGTCCAGATTGGAGGTTCATTACTTTCCAGTGTTGTTTGTTTGCTAACTAGTAACGTTGTTTACTACTTGCTACTTTCTAGTGCCTTTTGCTTCTCTAACCTCAATCATTCCTAGAAAGTTGATCCATCATTATTTAACTGCTCTATGGATACTTAGTATTTCCCTTTTTGATGCACATGAACCCCGTGACGACATGAACATCCACGTTTGGCTCTTTAACATACAACGATCAACACATTGGCATTTTCTCTCGGTTTGAGTAAATAGAGCATTGGATATTTTCTATGGTGGCGGTTGACTTGATGGTTATTACAACATGGAATTTAACATAGTTACGTTTACCAAATAGTTGACTAATTCAGTCACCGTCGCAGGTGTAGGCCTTTACTCTTTACCAGCTCTACCAGAGAGGTAGGATCTTGTCCTGTCTAGCATTGTGAGTGGGGAAGGTTCTGGTTTACTACCAGGCTTTGTCCCTCCTCCAACTTGAGCATGGTAAGAATTCTTTGAGTAGTGAACAGTGATTAGGTGATCATAGCCATAGGAAGGATCGCTAGTCTCTACGAGTGTTCAACTCCTTGTGCAGTCTAGTAGTGGTAAGCGGCTGCATTTTTGTGGTAAGTTTCATAATTTCATTTAATGCATCTGTTATATATTTCACGCCATAGGTGGAATCTAGACCAAGGTAAGTAAAAACCCATTCTAGACTCACTATTGAACGCTATCCCCTTAATAGGAAGTCCTCTTGACCAATGAAGAGAACAATACATGTCAGGATCCACGACAAATATGCTTATTAGGTAAAGTTTAATAGGGATTCTAAGGGAAAGCAAGGTATAGAAGGGGTGGGGGAAATTACTTCAAATCCTGCCAATAACACTAAGAGAGAATTCTACCAGGGGTTAGGCAAGGCATCCAATATTGAAGCGAAGCTTACAGGGCTGACTTGGCATAGGAGATTAGACCTATGAAAAAGGACTGAAAAAGATAATAATCATAAGGAACTCAAGGCTAACCATCAGAATGATTAAACAAACCTGAAAATATCTTAACATGTGCATTAAAAATACGGAGGTAATAGATTTGAAGAATCCCTTAGGGAAGTGTACAAATCACTATGTATCAAGAGAAATTAACAAGAGGTACACACGGAGTTAGACTGAATTCCAAGTTCATCATAGCTAACTTTTAAGCAATACAGACCTCAACTTTATAAAACATGAGGATGACTATAGAAATAAAACTGGAGTTCATGGGCATTGATAGTCATCATCATTGGAAGAGAACATGGAAGATTAGCCATCATGGTATGAAGACACTATCAAGTTTCGATAATTCAAGAACACATATCCTGTCTTCCACCATCATTCTTATCTTTTATTAAATGCAAAAGTTTACAGGATTTAGATATTTAATGTGTTTTCCATTCTAAGTCTTTGTTTGATATATTCTAGTTATTTACTTTTGAGCATCATTGATAAATCGGTACAGGCAAAAAAATGGCCAGGATTTGGAATAAAACTTCTTGAAACATTGGCAAAAAAAAGGAAAATATTGGCAAAATGCAACCAACATTAAAAAAAAAATGGCCAGGATCTGGAATAAAACTTTTTGAAACATTGGCGAAAAAAAGGAAAATATTGGCAAAATGCAACCAACATTATTTTTATTTTATTTTTTTAGTTGTTTAAACATATAAACCAGCAACAACAGTGAAAGAGAGATATCATCTTAGATATTGAAAACAATTCTTACCAGGTTTGATTGAAAAATTAGAGCAGCCGAAAGTTAATTTCCTTCGATCACAATCTACATCTTTATTGACAAGCAAAAAATTCTCCGGCTTCAAGTCTCAGTGCATAAAGCCTAACTGTAAGCCTCAACGACCCCAACAATAATCTGTCTCGTGAAAATTCCTGGGGTTGTAGACAATGAAACTATTAATCTTGGGGCTCCGTGTCACTATCAAGTCTGTTATATTCGGCCATGGCATACATATTGGAGAAATATAGTCACCAAATTTCCCCCGCTATTATGATATCCATCCATAACCTACCCCCCGCCCCCCAAAATAAAAATAAAAATAAAACAACCCCAAAAATAAAATAAAAACCCGAAATCTAAAAAACCCAAATCAATACATGAACTGAGCCACCACAAGTCCTCAAAATTTCAAATTTACATCATTCATAAGCTCTTACTAAGCCTGAGAGAAATCTAAGGCAGGAAGCAAGAAAAACAAGCGAGAAAAGGCAGTGGGGATCGATCTTGTGACCTGGATGATCTCTTCATTTCCTTCTTCTTTAGTGTTGGTGTAGTCCTCTTCTTCTGTCTGAGATGAATTCGTTGCTCCAACTGGAAATAATGACAGTGTTTTATTTTTTTATCCTCGAATGCGAGGTATCCTTTCGGTCATCAGTCGAGGTCATAAATACTCTTGTATAGCTCGAATCAACAAATGTCATTCGATAAAAAACATAGTTTAGCACGTTGAGGGATCAGGGATTTTCCATTGCCACATTTGGCTGCTTCGAGGGAGAATACTAGCACATCTTCGTCTACCAGGTTCTCACATTTCATTGTTCTCTATCGATTTCCATTTCCATGTGGCTCTTATACGCACAGGTTTCCTAGAGCTGGTGTCTCTTATTCACCTTATTACCCAGTGCTTCCTGTAACCCAAAGCTTTGCTCCAAGCTAGTTGGGTCCGTCTCGAGTTCTCAATAATGCTCTGTATTGGGGCCTTTTTGATTAACCAACATTTTCTTTGGCCTTTTCGATTTACCAACATTTACTTACCCTCTTTTGTCGCCTCTAAGACGAAAAGTCAAAAAGTTCAATTAAATTAAAAAATAATTGGGAATTAATGACAAAATAAGGATTTTGTTTTAAACAAATGTCTTAAAATGCCTCAAAATGCCTCCTTGTGTAGTAGTGATGCTCTTTTGATTAGGAATTTGTGATTCCTAGAATGCTGCTACCCATTGTGGCGATGAATGCTTTGTGCCTCTCAAGCATATTTGTCTAGGTGGCGATGAATGCTTTGTGCCTCTTAAGCATATTTGTCTAGGTTTTATGCCTATTGAGAAATCTATTTGCATTTGGACCCATCTATTTTAAGATAGCCTATACATGGGAAATATGGGTTGTGACATGCTTCCAAATTCACTCTGGCCTTCAATCTAAATCAGAAACCTCCAGTAAACGAATTATAAATGATTATCTTCATCCGCCTTCAATTTCATGGCATTGATAGTGCCAACTGCTTCATGGAGAAACTTCTTTAGCATGAAGCTGCTTTCCCTGTCCATAGTGCCTCTCCACGACTGGTGCTGCATACCATCTCCTCTAATGACCTGTGAGAATTGGACCTTTTAGAGACATTTGTCACTAAATCTGTGCACAATACGAAGAGAAGACATCATTAAATGTTCCCATTTCCCATTTGGTGGAGGTGTACAGATATAAGATTGGTGGAAATATTGGAGAACCAAAACCCTACCAATGTGGATATTTCAATTATGTGAGACAACCTCCGTGAGTGCTCCCCCGGCTAGTAAAAAAACCATGTGTACAAGTGACCTGGGAGTAAAGAAGAGATGTGACCTACAACTGCGTATTGATCCCATTTGATTCTATGGGTATTCAACTACATTGGAGTTGTGTTACTTTGCTTGGAGACACCATTCACAAGCTGCTAGTGTTCATGAAGACATCCCGAGATCAGAGGTGCTGCTTATTGCATATTTGAATCTAGTGCATTGCAGGGAAAATTTTAGGGGCTAATCTTAGTCCATGGGCTAAACTTAGGGGTTTTAATTTTTAAGTGGGCAATTTTTTAATTAAACCAACATTTACTATAATTAGCCCAATTTTTATGTATTTATTTTTACTAAATGGCACATTAGCCCCATAAAATATATAAAGGGGACACTAAATTGAACCATTTAGCCCCTCTTTGATATGATTTCAAGCTCCCATCGCCCAGTAAAATAACCCGCTCACTCTAATTCGCCCAAATTTATAGAAATGGTAGTTGCTGAGGGTAAATTTGCCCTCTGGTGATCATGGAAATCTAGGTTTTCGGTAATTTCGTCCACATATTATGGATTGAAATCGATTTAAACATCCTGGCGGATGATCTCAACAAAGGATGGGCTTTCGTTCAGGTATGTATATAATCATGCTATCCATCTCTTCTGCTCTACTTCTGCTTCTGCTTCAGCTTCAAGCATCACAATCCCAGGTGCTTCTTGATTGCAGGCGATTCACAGGGTTGTGTTGCTTGATCCTATTACCAGGAGAAGCATTGTTCAGTGGCCACTGATGGAGCTTGAATCATTATGCGCCTATAATGTAAGGAAAGACAACGTTATTTTGGAAAGGGAATCGGTAATGAAGGTAGAGGGATTCAACTCAAGAGCAGCCCAGGTAATAAAGATCAGAATGTTTATGTGCTCTGAAATCGCTCTTGGTGTCCATCTCAATAAACATAAGTTGTTTGAAGAAGAGAGCCATTGGAAGCCAGCCACTGCTACATGGTATGGCAGTCCAGATGGTGATGGGAGCGAGGGTAAGTGCAGTGTTAACTTCTTTAATTCGGGTCGGGTGCTGATTGTTTAACGTGTTATATTTTTTGGAGAATCATTAAGAAAATGAAGGTGCAAGTAAAACCTGCGGATATAAAGTATACCTGTTCTTTGTAACAGGCAGTGCATGCGGATATGGTAGCATAGTGAAACATATACCTTTCCAATCAAAAGTATCTATAGGAAGCCCAATCCTTTTTGATGGAGGGAAAGGATGCAGAGCTTGTTATCAGGTTAGTTTGGGATTTTACAGAGCCCAGTTATATACCCATCTTTCAACTGTGGAAAAATTCCTGTTGATTTGGAGTATTTATAAAGATTGGTTTGGAGTATTTACAAAAATTAGTGCTTTCTGACGAGGAATTAGTTCATTATACGTTGTGTCACTGTGTGTAATCAGGTAAAGTGCATGGAAAATGGGCTCTATTCTCAAACCCCGGTGATTGTGTTAGATAATAATGTCGAATTACTATTTTTAGTTTTCTGTTAAGTTATTAGATTACGTGTAGGTTGAGATCCTATTTCTCAGGAGTTTGTAACAGCTCTCGGAGCTTATTTAATGTAACTGCATTTCATAATAAAATAATTAAGTGTTCTGTCATATGTTTATTTTTGTAATTTGGTATCAGAGCCTGGTTAGAGGCGTCATTCCCTGAGTTGTGCACTGTGTGAGAAAGTAGAGGAGCCGACTATTGTGTTCCGTGTGAGAGGGGCTACCTGCACACATTTTGAGTGGTTGCAATCATTGTGTTTATACAACTGCTCATTGCTAATCCAGCTGTCACATGCCCATCGTTGCCATTGAGCGACGTAGCAATGAGTGCAAGGATACCTACTCATGAATTCATTGTTCGGGTAGCTACAACTGTGGTTGGAATTCTAGATCGGCAGCTAGAGTCTGGCCTCCCTTTTTAGGCCGAAAATCAGAGAAAGATTTGGTATTCAACGACTCTCTGAAGCTACAGATCCATCACTCGTCAAGGATCAGAGGTTATTTTACCTTGAGCGTGGAGGAGCCTTGTGTGAAAGGGGCGCGGCAACAATCGATTACCGCGGGTCCCCAGTGTTAGAGGGCGCGGTAGTTCACTACTGAACTTACGCACATTTTCGCCAAGGAGATTGCCGCGGCCAAATACTATTCAGAGGTGCGATACATTTTGTGTTTTGCTTAATAATATTGTAGCAAGAAAATTTTCAGAGTAATGCGTTTTGAATTTTTTGAGAGTTATGCGCGTGATTGCCACCTCAAATTCGCTTAAACAGAGTTGTATTTCCTGTGTTTTGGGTTGCTTGCTTCGAGCCGTGAGCTCTATTGGCAGAAGGGAGTCACTAGAGAAAAGAGGTATTTTTCCCAATAGAGGTATTGTTTTATTGAATTTGTCTATCTGTAGCTATGACAAATTCTTTTCCCGAAAATGATCTAAACGAAGCTTCTAAGCTTGATGGGGACAATTATCTTGACTGGAAGTTCAAGATATTAACTATGCTTGAAGCCCTAAATGTCTGGACTATAGTCAAAGGAGATGAAGCAAAGCCTACAGGTGCTACTCTTGCAAACTAGGAGAAACAAGAGACGAAGGCAAAGGTACTGTTGCGGTTGTCTGTCAAAGACAACATCATCTTGCACATCAGAGATTGTACAACTTCCAAGGAGACATGGGACATCCTGAAAGGTTTGTATGAAACTACAAACTCCAATAGACTGTTGTTTCTGAAAACTAAGTTATTGTCTATAAAAATGGCTGCAAATGAGAATATCACCAGCTATGTTTCCCGGATTAAGGATTTAAGTGATCAGTTAAAAGCAATTGGTGATACTGTTTCAGATACTGACATGGTAACAATTACATTAAAGGGTTTAATTAGAGATTATCATGCTTTTATTTCAAGTTTGGGAGGTAGAGAAACACCACCAACATTTAATGAGTTAACAAGGATTCTTCTCCAAGAAGAAGAAAGGATGAGAGTATTTGAGATGGACTCTCAATCTTCAGAAGTGGCATTAATGGCGAAAGGGAAACAACCCTACATGGGAAAGACATGGGACAGAAACAAGACAAGCAAGTTTCAGCCAAGAAACAGAGGTATGACTCACTCAAAATTTGATTCTCATGATAAGAAAAATGATGGTTGTTTTTACCGTGGGAAACTTGGTCATCATGCTAAAGACTGTTATAAAAGGAAAGCTGATGAATCCAAACAGAAATTTAGAAAACATAATGGAAATTATGTGACAACTGACACATCCAATGAAGGTTTTAAGAATTTAAAGTTGTTTATTTCAAAAGCTGCATTGTCTGCAGCAACTGATGATGAAAATACATGGTTCATAGATTCAGGTGCCTCAACCCATATGTCTTGTGTCAAAGAATGGTTTGATGAATATCATGAGAAAACAGATGAGACACACACATATATAGGAGATAATAGATCTCATAAGATTCAGGGTTATGGAGTGATAAGTGTAAAATTACCTAATGGCCAAAACAAACAGATTCATGATGTGTTGTATGTTCTAGGTATAAAAAAGAACTTGATTTTTGTTTCCACTATAACTGATCAAAATCTGAATGTAGAGTTTATGCAGTCTCACTGTCTTGTGAAGGATATTCAGGATCGTTATAATGTCATAGCCACATGGACAAGAATTGGAGGACTGTATAAGCTTGATGTCACAAAGCCCACTCATCAAGCATTGACATCTACTACAATGACAACTGAAGAGCTATGGCATCGCAGGTATGGGAATCTTAATCAAAATGACTTAGTACTACTTCAGAAGAAATTAATGGTTGAGGGGCTTCCTGTTTTGAAACATCAACATATAGAATGTGAAGCTTGTGCACTAGGTAAACAACATAGGGAACAATTTCCAGTGCATAAAGAGAAGAAACAGAAAGAATTACTTGAATTAATACATACTGATGTATGTGGTCCCATGCAAGCCTTATCACTTGGTGGTACGAGGTACTTTCTCATATTTGTTGATGACAAATCAAGATTTACTTGGATATATTTTATAAGGAAAAAGAGTGATGTATTGGAATACTTTAAAGAATTCAAAACTATGGTAGAAAAGCAAACAGGTAAATGCATCAAGATACTCAGATCTGATCAAGGTGGAGCCTCAGGAGCTTTTGAAAGCTACTGCAAGAACAATGGGATTATTCAGCAATTCACAGTGCCTTCTACATCACAGCGGAACGGTGTAGCTGAAAGGAAGAACAGGACATTAGTGGAATGTGCTCCCAGCATGTTAAAAGGTAAAAATATCTCTAATGGTTTTTGGGCAGAAGCCATTAACACTGATGTTTACTTAAAAAATAGAAGTCCAACTAAGATTCTAGATTTCAAAACGCCTTTTGAAGTTCTTTATGGCTATAAACCTGAAGTTGGTTATTTAAAAATATTTGGTTCAAAGGCATTTGCTCATATTCCCAAAGATGAGAGAAGAAAACTGGATGCAAAATCTGTTAAGTGTACTTTTCTTGGTTATTATGATGAACATAAGGCATACAAATTCTTTGATCTTAATTCACATAAGCTCATAGCAAGCAGAGATGTGATTTTTCATGAGACTACAGATGAAAACGTAAGTAAGTATGATGTTTGGCATACTCCTTATGACAATGATGTTGATGTTCAAGTGAAAATTGATATAGATAATGAACAGGAACAAGAAAAGGAACAGGTACAACAACAAGGTGAGAGCAGTGTAGTGACTCCAACAACTCCTACACCTCAGAAAAGAAGAGATGAAAGTGCAGAAAGTGGTGAACCATTGAGAAAGTCTACAAGAACAATTTAGATACCCTCCAGGTATAAAGACTATGCTTTGATGACTCAAGTAATGAATGTTGTAGAACTTACTTCTTATGAACAAGCCAAAACTCATAAGGACTGGAATAATGCAATGAATGAAGAATATGACTCAATAATGAAGAATGACTCTTGGGAATTAACTGAGCTACCTGAAAACAAAGTTCCTATAGGATGTAAATGGGTGTATAAAACCAAGTTTAATGCAGATGGAAGTGTTGACAAATATAAGGCCAGATTAGTTGCAAAAGGGTATTCACAAAAGGAAGGAATTGATTATGAAGACACCTTTGCACCTGTAGCTAAGTTAAATACAATTAGAGTCATGATTGCATTAGCTACAAAATACAATTGGAAAGTTCATCAGTTAGATGTTAAGTCTGCATTTCTTAATGGTGATTTAAAAGAAGAAGTTTACTTGGTTCAGCCTGAAGGATTTATAAAGAAAGGGGACGAAGATCTTGTCTGTAAACTCAAGAAAGCATTATATGGTTTAAAACAAGCACCTAGATCTTGGTATATTAAGATAGATTCGTTCTTTGCTCAGAAAGGTTTTGTGAAAAGCAAAAATGATCCAAATCTGTATGTTAAAAAGGATGAAAATGGAAATGTTGCTTTAATATCCTTATATGTTGATGATTTGATTATCACTGGTAGTGCTTCTCATTTGATTGAATATATTAAGATTCAGTTAGCACATATATTTGAAATGAAGGATCTCAAGGTGAAATACATTATTGTTTAGGTCTGGAAATATGGAGAGAAGGCAGTAAAACAATTGTCACTCAAAGCAAATACTCAAGGGAGATTCTAGAAAGATTCAATATGAGTGATAGCAAGGCAGTATCAACACCTTTGGAACATAATGTTAAGTTATCTAGTCTTGATGAAACTAAAGAGGCAAATGGTGTTCTCTATCGCCAGTTGGTGGGAAGTTTAAACTATCTTACCACTACCAGACCAGACTTAGCATATTCTGTCAGCATCCTGAGTCAGTTCATGGCTAAACCTCTGGAAAGCCACTGGATAGATGCAAAGAAAGTCCTTCGATATCTGAAAGGAACTGTTAATTTTGGTATTTTGTATACTGATAGTTGTGATGTTGAGTTGACAGGTTACTCTGATTCAGATTGGGATGGAAATCCAGATGACAAGAAATCAACCTCAGGATATGCATTCAACATAGGCACTGGGGTCGTATCATGGAGCAGTAAGAAACAACCAATTGTTTATTTATCATCAACAGAAGCTGAATAAAAAGCGCTATGCCATGCTACTTGTGAAGCTATTTGGTTAAGGAGAATTCTTGAAGATATTGACAACAAGCAAATGAAGCCAACTGTTCTCAAAAGTGACAATCAAAGCTCTATTAAATTGGCATACAATCCAATGTATCATGCCAGAACCAAGCATATTGAAATTCAACATCATTTTGTAAGAGGAAAGATACAAGAGAAGGAAATTGACTTGACCTACTGTAATACCACTAATACCACTGAGAATGTGGCTAACATCTTTACCAAGCCTCTTGGAAAGATGAGTTTTGAATTATGTAGGAAACAGTTAGGTGTGGTAGAGAATCCATTTCTCCATTAAGGGGAAGTATTAGATAATAATGTCAAATTACTATTTTTACATCGAAGGCGTTCTTTATGGGAAAGACAATCCTCAATCCTGTAGCTGGATTCCTCGCTCATTAAACCAATGAGATTACGCCACGTGATATAGTCTTCATCATGCTAATATGACCATTAATATGTGAGCGAGTCCATCTTCTATTTTGGCGGTTCGTTTGATATTTTGGCTTGGCTGCTTACTCCGCATTGCGTGTTCGAATGGGATACGCTATGATCGCCGCCATGATATGACATTTATATTTTTTTAACATCAGTATTAAAAGCAGGTTTTAGCGGCGCAAGGCTCAGGTACTGGGTTATATAATCTCTAGGGCTACGTTGTCAACCCAAGAATTAGTATGGGGTTCTACCCAGCCATTCACTGTTGTAATTAAGCCACAAAACCATTCGTATTTGCTCTTTTTCTGTCTGTACCACGATGTATTTAATGAGGTATGCATAGAGGCTACACATCAATCTCTTTTTGTTAACACTTCGGCATCCTGACATTCTTGGTTTTACTATTGAATGCAGAGCTCTCACAATATCTCTCTAACCATTTCTTGCAGCCAGATGCAGTGCATTCTTTCCATTGCTTCTGGCAATCTAATCCTTGTCAACTGACTCTTGTTAGCGAGAAGCTCATTGACCACCTCAACACGACCCTTAGTTGCACTAGAAATAAGACGTGTTGCATTTGATAAATCCAAAGTTTTGGTTAGATCAGGTTGGTGGCCGGTTCAAAAGCACTCCTTGACAATACCTGCGTACAATTGTAGCTGCCAGCTCCCAGCTCCAAATTGAGGCGGTGCGAAACTATGGAGAAACTCTAAGATGAAGATTCGTGCGAAGACTGGTGGCAAAGAGACTGGGGTTTTCTAAACTGACATTCTATGCACGAATGCTTGACGTTTGAGGATGCTTATTGGGCATTCTTTCTCTTCTCACCTCCATCCTGCAATTTTTGTTGCAGGTTTTAGGTTTGCAGGTAAAAAATGTTCAAAATCCAGTACTTAAATCTGTTCTTGTGTTTTCAATAATTTAATGTGATTTCTTTTGATAAAATTTGAGAATGAAAACCCATATATTTGCATGTGATGCACCTGCAACAATTAATTAACAAGAATATGCGAAATAGCAGAAATGACAGAACTCAGAATCACTTTATATTGATCACAGGCCACTTCGAGGGGGCAACCTCCTTTGAGCAAGCTCAATACAATTAACTTCACGGTGCCTTCATTGGTCTCAACACACACTTATATACTAATTCTAGGCGCCAATAATATGGGTCAAAACCATGGGCCGTTACAAACTATGGATCAACAATACTACGGGCGGCTTACAAAGCATATGCGCCAACAACAATAACATAAACTATTGATCAACAAATACTACAGGACGACTTACAAAGCATATGCGTCCAACAAAAACATACTAACAAAGTAAAGACATGGGTTCCTAACATCCTTTCCCCCTTAAAAAAATCTTTGTCCTCAAAGCTTTAGATGTGGAAATTGTTGTTGGATCTGAAGGAGTGGTTCCCATGTAGCGTCCTCTGGTTGCATGTCGTGCCACTGAATTAAGACCTCTGTGATAGAGCGAGAGTGAAGCTGACGCGTGCACCGATTGAGGATGGCCTCTGTCTCCAAAAGGATGGATCCTTCATTATCCAGTTCGGGTAAAATCGTTTGTCCACTGATGTTGGTGCCAAGAACTTTCTTCAGACAAGAGACATGAAAGACTGGATGAATGCGGGAAGAAGGAGGAAGTTCCAATTTATAAGCAACGGACCCAATCTTCTGAAGAATCCGATATGGCCCATAGAACTTTGGAGGGAGCTTATGACTCCCTTTGAGTTTCAAGGATGATTGTTTGTACGGCTGGAGACGAAGAAAAACCATATCACCGACTTGAAAAGTGCGCTCAGAATGGTGTTGATCAGCTTGTTGCTTCATGCGATTTCTTGCCATGTGAAGATTGTCCCGCAAAATGCGAAGAATCTGATCGCGGTTTCAAAGGACCGTGTCAACTTCCTGAACTGGTGAACTAGTGGGGGTGTATGGAAGAAGAGCTGGAGGTGCTTGACCATAGACTGCTTCATATGGGGTCATTTTAGAGGCAGTGTGGTAAGAGGTATTGTACCACCATTCAGCGAGAGGGAGCCATTTTTCCCACTGATGTTGTTGTTCCGAGGTGAAGCAACGAAGATAAGTTTCAAAGCATTTATTGACAATTTCAGTCTGATCATCTGTTTGTGGGTGATACCCTGAACTCATCTTCAGTTTGGTGCCAGTGTGGCGAAATAGTTCTGTCCAGAAATTACTGGTGAAAGTCGCATCACGATCCGAGAAAATGGAAGAAGGGATGCCATGAAGACAAAAGATCTGGTCCAGAAAAATTTGAGCGACGGAGGAGGCTGTATAGGGATGGTTGAGAGCACAAAAATGATTATATTTGGAGAGGCAATCAACCACAACGAGAATCACTGTCTTCCCGCCAGATTTAGGGAGCCCTTCAATGAAATCCATAGAAACATCTGTCCAAATCCATGTAGGTATGGGCAAGGGTTCAAGCAATCCTGGAAGGAGTGTTGTTTCACCCTTATTGTGCTGGCAGGTATCACATTCGGCCACCATCTGTTGAATTGTCCTTTTCATGCCCTGCCAAAAGAAGTTACGCCGTGCTCGTTCATACGTTTTGAGGAACCCAGAGTGCCCTGCCAATGGAGAAGCATGGAGTTCATAGAAGACAGCCTGTTGAAGATCTGTGCTCTAGGGAAGCACCAGACGACCCTTGTATCGCAGAGAAGCACCATCCCTAGAGTAATGTGGTACAGCATAAGGGTTGTTGGTCAAGCGTTGGATGATTTGAGATAAGGAGGAGTCATTGACATAACCCTGTTGAACAGATTGCAACCAATTTGGAACAGGCATAGAAATAGCTGAAAGAGAACCTTCGGCCTCAAATGTGCGAGAAAGAGCATCTGCCACAATATTGTCTTTACCCTTCTTGTAAGTGATCTCATAGTCATAACCCATGAGTTTGCTAACCCATTTTTGTTGTGCCGGGGAGGAGACACGCTGGTCCAAGAAATATTTCAGACTCTGGTGATCAGTCTTGATGCAGAAATGATTCCCTAATAGGTATGGGTGCCACTTCTATACTGCATGCAAAATAGCCATCATTTCCTTCTCATAGGTAGAGGCGGCTAGATTCTTACATGAAAAGGCTTTGCTGGTGAACGCAATGGGGTGTTCATCTTGAAGGAGAACAACACCAAGTCCATTGCCGCAAGCATCACTCTCAATAGTGAAGGGCTTGGAAAAATCGGGCATAGCTAGCACAGGTGTAGTACACATAGCTTGTTTTAGTTTGTCAAATGCACACTGAGCAGCAGGTGTCCATGTGAAGGAAAACTACATCCAAATTTTAGCAAAATCCCATAAGATAGGACCAAGTGTGCGTAGCCATTGAGCACCCAAAATCACATCACATCCGCCTAAGGGCAAGGCAAACATGTCAGAGTGCAAGGTATAATCTCCCATAGTGATACGCACATTTCGACACTTCCCTTTGCAAGGTAAGGTGCCCCCATTGGCAACCATGACTTCAAAGTTGGAGCAAGGATGGATAAAACAATTAGCTTGTTTGGCAATCTGAGGGTCAATGAAATTACGAGTGCTACCAGAATCAATGAGTATTGTAAGAGGAAGCTTCTTGAAGTAACCCCTGACCCACATTGTTTGGGGGGTGGTGATTCCAGCTAAAGCATGGAGAGATATCTTTGGCTGGTCATCCTGAGACGGAGGGTCAATAAGCGGTTCTTGAATGTTGACCGGAGCATCCAGTGTTTCTGAATCTTCGTCACCAATTTCAAAGGCAGGCGGAGACTCCACATCCAACAGATAGAGCTTTTGCTGAACACATCTATGTCCCTGAGTGAATTTCTCATCACAATTATAGCAAAGCCCCTTTTCTCTGCGTGCTTGCATCTCTGTTTCAGACAAACGCTTGATAGGAGTCGGTCGAGGAGCCTGCGGTATAGGTGGTCGCTGAGAACCCATATTTCGGAAGGGAACAAAAGTGGGCTTGGAGCGTTGTTGGGATGCAATCTTGTCTTCTGCCAACTTAGCCAACCCTAGTGCTTCCATCATTGTGTTGGGACAGAACATTTTGACCTCAGAGCGGATGGCATCCTTTAGACCACTGATAAAACAACTCCGGTAAAAGTCATCAGACAATCCTTCGGTGTGGTTGGCTAGATTCTCAAATTCGGTTTGATACTCTCTCACAGTGCCAGTTTGGCGAAGTTTAGTGAGGGATCCTGTGAAGTCATCAAAAGCACTAGGACCAAATCGTTGCAAAAGGAGCTGGCAAAAGTCTGGCTATTTGGGCTCTAGATGAGCCTTGATGTACCAACGGTACCATTGAAGAGCTTCCTATTCCAAATGAAAGGATGCCAACGAAACTTTGTTGACATCAAAAGTATTATGTAGACTGAAATACTGTTCTGCACGATAGATACATCCAGTTGGATCGGTACCATTGAAGCGAGGAAAATCAAGCTTCAGACCACGAAAATTACTGGAAGAAGAGAACCCATTGTCTGCTGAAGACTCAGACTGCCATTTGTTCATAGCTGAATGTTCAAGATGGAGACCGAGAAATTTTTCATCCAGATCCTGGAGTTTGGCTTGGATGGCTGCAAGTGCGTCCTCCATGGTTTTTGCTGCTGCACGGGTGACAACCATAACCATGATTTTATTTATTTTATTTTTTTTCGGTTGACTGGGTAGGAAAACAAAAACATAAACTACTTCAGTAAAGAAAAATCTGGACTTGGGAAAAAATCAGAAGGGTAATTGGGGTTTGACTAGGTTTTGGACACTATTGGATAGACAGGGAAGCAAAAATGAGGATTTCAGAAGCGGGGTGAAAGAATGGGAAAATTTGGCAGAGGGGAACAAAGAAGCAGAATTCAGAAAGGAACTCTGTGTTAAAATTTGAAGGTGATTGGGTGAAATCTAAGGAAGTTATGGCAAACCCTAAAAATAAACAAATGTGGGATTTCGGGCTTTGGGAAGGGGAATTGGGGATAGGGTCCTCAGGACTGAAATATGCAGAATGGGATGACAGGGGTTCCCCAAAAATTTCAAGGGAAACAGAGTGAAAATAAGGGAGATATGGAGAAAAAACTGAATTTTATACTTTTTTTTTTCCAGACTGGAGTGGCTACGGCTCGAAAGGGATCTGGAACAGCGCCGAATGGATTGAAAACGGCTGAATCTGGAACGGCTTGCAAAATGGATCTGAGATGGCGCAGCAGTGATCGACAATAGTTTAGCTGAAAGTAGATATGGACCCCAGGTATGTGCGGCTTCCTAACAGTTCAGGGGTTTCACTCGACCACCAATGTTGTCTGACGGCTTGCGTATTGGGGCAGTACCCCTCACTCCACGGCTCAGGTAAAACTGATAACCGCTTTGCCACAAACGACAACTCTTGCTTTACCTCACGGGTGGGAACTAGTCAATCAGGTAGGGGTCGTTGCCCTTTTCGCTGGCAGGTCCTCTCAATGGGCTAGCTACTTCAGGGTTCCTGTGGTACTCCTCACAATGAGTTTTAGGGCTTATGCCCAAGTACTTCCCACAATTAAGCGGATAGGGATTATTCCCAAATCCGAACCTACAACAGATGCGAAAAAAAATTTGGCAGAAATTTCACCCAGCGAGCCCAAGAAAGTGCTCTGATACCAGATGTGATGCACCTGCAACAATTAATTAACAAGAATATGCGAAATAGCAAAAATGACAGAACTCAGAATCACTTTATATTGATCACAAGCCACTTCGAGGGGGAAACCTCCTTTGAGCAAGCTCAATACAATTAACTTCACAGTGCCTTCATAGGTCTCAACACACACTTATATACTAATTTTAGGCGCCAATACTATGGGTCAAAACCATGGGCCGTTACAGACTATGGATCAACAATACTACGGGCGGCTTACAAAGCATATGCGCCAACAACAATAACATAAACTATTGATCAACAAATACTACGAGACGACTTACAAAGCGTATGCGTCCAACAACAACATACTAACAAAGTAAAGACATGGGTTCCTAACATTGCATAGACTCCAAACTTTTAGAGTCCTATTGTTAACACCCAAAAAGTGCTCACTAGCTCATTTCCTTATTCACATAACCTATTTGTCCACTTTTCCACCATTTGAGCCTCTAAAGCCATCAAAAGGTCACCAAAAGACCATAATACACCCCTTTTTCCCCCTCAAAATGAATATTTTTCCTCAAAAAACATAAAAAACCTTCAAAAAGGGTCCAGAATTCCCAAAAATATTAAAAAGAGAATAAAAATATTCAAAAATATTCAAAAAAGGAAAAAGGAGGGAAAAGGTACCTAAACCATGTTGGTCAATACTATTGGTTTCCTTAAAACCATAATGGTATTTCCCACCACCAAAAACTATAAAAAGGTGGTAGGGGCTCCTCACTTTCCATCCATCCATCATCCTATCCTCACGCTGTCAAAATCTGTCATAAGACTTTTGGCCATTTTCAGCATCTTGGAGAAGAGTCCTTTGGAGCTTGGAGCTACTCACCTTGGGAGTTGCTCAACACAAATCCTCACCATTTGAGGTATCTTAATACAAAATACTCATTCTTTTATTTCTTGTTCTTGAATCGTTTTAAAAAAAAATTATTTGTTATATGCACATGCTAATTTAGATTTAGATTTAATTTATAGTTGTTTTTGCTTTCAATATTGAAATTGCTATCACATTGTTGATAGGTGCCCATTGCACAAAGCTTGGTTGCAAAACCAAGCCAACAGTTTTTGGCGACTCCGCTGGCTTCAAATTCTTAGATCTCAGTTTTTTTCTTTAGATCTTAGTTTTAATCATTTTAATTCATAGATCTGCCATCCTCGCCAGCAGATCCATTGCTGTGCTAGATCTTGGCCCCTTCTATTGCCATTAACAGCCTGAAATTTTCATTTTCGGGTTCGTTTTTCGGCGTTTGTTTTTCGGCTTTCGCCTTGCGGCCTTTCGCCTGACAGTCGCACGGCTCATCACGACCTCACAGCTTTTTTCCGTGTGGCGCGTTGCAGCTTCGCGGCCATTTTACGCGCTACACATTGCGGCTTCGTGGCCATTTGCCGCGCTGCACATCGCGACTGTGTGACCGAAACCCACGCTGCACATTGCGGCTTCGCGGCCGAAACCCGCGTTGCACATTGCGACTGCACGGCTGAATCCCGCGCTGCACATCGCGGCTGTTTTCCCAAAACCCGCGATGCAATTCTTTTGAATTCGACCAATTTTTTGAAAATAGTTTTTGTTGTATTTTCTGCCCATTTAGCATATTTTACAGCATTAATTTTTCTGCATTTTTACAGCCATATTAAATCTTTTACTATTTATAATGCTCCATTAAAAGTCTTTTTAAAAATTTTCAGTAATTGAAAGAGAGATTTTCTGCATTTTATATATAGATCAAGGTTTTACTGTTTATTTGCTTAATACTTTTCCCAAGCAACTTTTAAGAGATCTATTTATTTCTTGAAATATTTATGTTATTTGTTTTCCTTCAAATTATTTCGAAGATCCATTATTTTTGAATAGTTTTTTCAAGCATTTACATTTCAAAAATGCCTTTATTTTTTGCAAAACTGGAAGCGTTTTTTCTTTCATTTGTAATCAATCGCCCAAGCGAGGCAAATCAATTTCAGTTTAAATACCACACTTGCACCCACTTTGCCACATAGTTTAAATTGAGCTTTAAAATTTACCTTAAACTCAACAAACTTTTAACCCCACTTGGAGAGCACTTAAAAGAATTTTGTAGTTAGGTAGAATTGAGGGGATAGGTGTTTCAATAACACCCCTCAATTATTACATTTGAGACATAGTGGTTGTCCTCTACGGTACCAAAATCCCTTATAATTTTGACATGGTTATCAACCAATTTATCGGGAAGGCCTCTCCCTTAGGAGGGTTGAAGTAGCCAGACTGGTTCCGGAAGTCTGAGTGGAATACCGCAATCCATTCAATAACTGAAGGATACCTTTCAAAGTTCTCGGTGTAAACCCAAGAGGGTGTACAGCGGCGATAGAACCAAACTGCAGATTCACCCAACCAAACGTGTCATGAAGAGGGTATCCTAGTTGCCACTCTTTAGGATTGTCTACCCGTTATCCCACCCGGTAGGGGGATATCTAGCCATTGATTCAACACTCTATATTGTCTGACTTGGATTTCACCACCTTGCAGAGGATATCGTTTGTTGACTCACAATACTTCTAGTTAGGTGTTTGCATGATACATTACCCACCTTGGTCTAGTAACACCCCTTTTTTCTAGAAACTGTTTGACTTTTGGTATTCTGACCAATTTTGTTGCATCTCTCCACTTATTATAGCACAACTGCTATAATAAGTGCTTTTTGAGGTTGGTTGTTGGCCCGAGAGCCTTTATTTTTTCACTCCCCTCTTGCACTCATTGTTGCATTCGTGTTTCGAGTTTTTTACATCACCACCTTACACTGAAATTTTTAAAAATATTTCTCGCCATTGAGAATTTAAGACGATCTCGTTGTCTTCAAGGTGAACCCCCTCATTTCGGTTTACTTGGCTCTACACGTCATCGACCAAACACACAGTCATCCGATTCTGACACGCCTCATTTCACATCTGATTTTGAGGCTGAATCCGAAAACCCTACTGAAATATCACCAACCAACCTCATGGATGGATCACAATACAACCCACTTTTCACTAGTACTATTAGAGATACATCCACAAACCCTTCTACTACTGTGCCATCCATGGTAACAACAACCCCTTTAGGCATGCCTAATATAGGGGACACTCCACCTTTAGGTATGCCCAACACATGACTACCTCCTATTATGGGTATGCCAAACATAGGAATCACACCACCTCTCATTACCACAACCCAGATCCCAGGAATTCCTGGCACTATTCCTAACCCCTTTGTAACCCATGTTGCACTTGGGAGCGCCGGCCCATCCCAAACCACAACAGTTGGAGGACACATACCTTCAATACCTAGCATACCCTTAGGGGCTGTTGGACCACTACATAATGCCACTATTAATAGTTATGTCCCAATCACTACGTCACACCTATCTGCTAGTTTACCTTACATGGCTAGTCTGAACTTACCAGACCTAGTCAGGCTAACCAACGATCCTATCAGGCACAACCCTACATGGCCGCCCATGCCTACAAAGCTCCCCTCGGACATACCCAAGTTTGAAGGAAAACTTGGGGAGGATCCCCAAAACCACATAATGTCATTTCACCTATGGTGTTCATCTAACTCAATAGTGGATGACTCCATTAGACTAAGACTGTTGCAACGAACGTTCACTCGCTTTGCAGCCAAGTGGTACATCGAAAAACCACATGGGACCCACCATACATTTATGTCTCTCGCCTCCACTTTCCTTCAGTTTTTTCAGCTACCTGTACGCTATGATGCAGGAGTTGAAATAATGTTGTCTTGCAGACAAAACACAGTGACCCACATCACCGACCATATCCATGAGTGGCGCAAGCGTCGTAGCCTTTGTAAGATAAAACTTGATGACCATATATTTTTGGAATGGTTTCTTAAATCACTCCTACCCCTCATAGCCAAAGACGTAGCTTCCGAATGACCCCAGTCAGAGGAAGAAGCTATCTTAAAAGCTCAGCAATTCGACCTGATTTATGCCCAGTCAGGCTATTTCTACACCATCATACCAGACGCCCCACGAGGCGATTCTGCACACGGTGATGCTCCGGGGGCATTACATGCCGCTGATGGTATTATAGGCCAAGTCACAGCACAAAATAAACCTTTTAGCATGGTGAGCACCATAAATGCCCCAGACCTCTCTAGGGATACATCTGATTCTGGAGCAACAACTTCGTACGCTCCAACGAATCAGACTCATCACACTCATGGACCCTCTTGTCCACAACATTGCTATGGGAAAGCGCCATTGACATATGTACCACCCACATACTATAATCAACCGGCCACCCAGAACCCAATTCATTTACCGGCACAACCAATGTATTACCCACAGCAAGCTACACCAGCTAACCCAACACATCCAATAGCTCAGGGTTACCAACAACTCCAGCAGGCAACTGGACTACCTCCAGCCCCACCAGTTTATTATCCACCGCAACCTGCTCCCACACCTGCGGCACCCTAAAATCCTCCCACTACTCAAGGGCAAGTGTACACACAACACAATCAGCCCCAACATCAAAACAACCAACGCAACCAGGGTGGACAACAAAACCGTGGAAGAGGACGTAACCGCGGCAACAACCAACAACATAATCAAGGTCCACCACCTCCCAATCCTCCAAATAATAACAATGTTGCTCCTCCCAACCAGAATCCTGATCGTCATCCCAAGCAGCCAAAAAACAATAACCTGAGAACAAACCATCCATGTTCTATATGTGGAGTCTATGGACACTACACTCATAACTGCCCCCATTTAGAGAAAGCACGTAAACTTTGGGCTGACGATGCCCAACGCTAGGGCCACGCTGGACAGCCAGCTCCACTTAATCAACCACAATCCATGATATTACAAAACCCATTGCCAAACCAGGGAGTAGTAAATACTCACCCTATGGATCCCCCACAAGGATCTGCTGCACCCTAGCAACAAATCACCTATTCCGCAACTGATTATCAGCACATGGATCCAGGCACACACCATTTATTAATGATGTCATCCAATGACATTAACCTCCAAACTCGCAGGAATCAGTACGGCCCTCCCCCCAAAACTCCTCCCACTGATGCATCCACCTCCCTTCCACCAAATCAACCACTACGCATACAAAATATGCCGTTGGACGGAGGACCTAAAATCCCTCGCATCCCTTTGCGAAGGATTAACAACAATCCTAATGCTCGCGCAGCATCCAATTACAACGTCGTGGAAGACCTAGCACAATCCCCTGTTGCTATGTTTGCTTTAGAGGTACTGAAAACATGCCCTGCACAACGAAAACTACTACTATTCGCCATCGGAGGAGTAGACCCTGATGACACACACATGATGGCTTTCGACTTAGACCAAGCCGAACCCCGATTGCCATCAAATTTGGCTTTCCAAGTATCAGTAAACATTCGAAACCTTGTTGTGCTTCGATGCATCATCGATGAAGGAGCTTCAACCTGCGTTATGCCCACCCTTGTGTGGCAGAAACTTGGCTCCCCTGCTTTACAACCATCCACCACGACATTATGAGCTTACGACGAACGCTCAGCTCAACCACAAGGCCTCTTAGTGAACGTACTCGTAGAACTAGGTGGCAAATTAGTTCTTATCGACATCGAAGTGATCAATGCCCAACTCGATTACAACCTCCTTCTTGGACGTAGCTATATGTACAAAATGAAAGCAGTGGCTTCATCTATTTTTCGCCTCATGATGTTCCCACATGAAGGACGCGTTATCAAGATTGATCAACTCACATATTATGATCCTAACGCCCCCGCAGCTCCTCAAAATGTGCTACCAATGATTGAACAAACCATTCCAACCGCACCAACATCATTTGTGTCGTCAATTGGTCCTGGAATCTACAACGAGTCACCTATGACTTCCACATTTCCATCGATCTCACCACCTTTACCGATAACAAAAACATCAGATTTGTGCACCCTGTCGCACACCACACAACAGCCTTCGTCACTACCACAAACACCCACAGTGCCTACTCATATTGGCACAATGCCAATTCATACTATCCCGTTCTTGTTCCCATTTTCTGGAGTTGTCAGTTCGCCAGTAATGGCTACACTCAACCTTCCTGGCTTAACATTAGGGCTACCTGTATGGTACTTACCTGCTCCGAGCCCCCCGCTGACTCCGACTGCTATTTTACAACCGGTACAACCTATCCCTACTACCCACCACCCACCCCCTCCGGTCATTCATCTGCAAAACAGACCACCCCCAATAGTGACTACGGCATCAACATCCAGAAACGACCCACCTCCGTTACGGAACACAGGGGGCAGAGGCCCACCAAGCCAACACCTATAGTTTGGGTTAAAATCCTATCGATAGAAATTCAACTGCATTGGTGTAAATCTTACCGGCATCCGTGGAGATAAAAACCCTACATTGCAATGACAAGGATCTGTTGTCGTGTATAAAAGCTAGCTTAAAAGACCCACGTTTAGTCAACATACTCCCTGGTTTTCACGTGTTAAAATTGAAACAGAACTTCATTAAGGAAGGTTTGAAGAAAAAAAATTATGAATAACTTGGAGACATTTCAATATTATCATAATGCTACATATATTCTTCTAAAAAAGTCAGAGTTTATTTGGTTAAAACTCGGGCAGGATTCTTGAATTAACCCTTTAATTTTCCATTCATAGGCCGGTCAAGGTTAATTGTAATGGTTTATTCTTTATTTAAAATATCGATCAAAGCATATCGTTCATTATCACCTTGTGATTGATTCCAATGATATTCATCCCAAAGATGAGCTTCATGTTGGCCTGTCCATTTTTCTGATTTATATAACAGTAATATATTGTAATATATCCTTGCCAATTTTTTGACAATTTGCTTTGCAATGTAAAATGTGCTATTGATGATCGTTTACAGATTAAATATGTAATTCTCTATATATATGAGTAAATGTAAAATTATGTTGATGCCATTGTTCATAAAATATCTGAAAAAATCTGATCAATTTGGTGCCAAATGGGATTATCACTTCCCAATGTCATCTTATAACTCAACCGTTTTTGAATATTTCTGGTGGAAACAACGAAAGAATGTTGTGCGTTCTGCCATTGGATGCTTTGGTCTTTTGGTTCTCTCTGTCCTGCTGGTTCACTTTGCAATGGAGGGCATGCGACTCACGTATGCAATACCTGGTCTCTCGTTTTCGTTATTCTTTGTCTTATTATCTGTTGTGAAACTGGTCAAACTGCTTGCAGTATTTCATCTATGCTTTTCTTTCTCACTTCACTTTCATGGTTTTTTGATAATTCATTTGAGAAAGCCAGTGTACCATGGCACAGTTTATCTAGACATGATCTGCAGTATATCGATCTTCTAATGGTTACTAACTTACTAGTCTTCCATGTTTCCTATCGCAATGCCCTCTTTTTGTCCTGGAAGTACTGTGCCTTTTTTGCACTGCCATCATTTGGCTTGTTACTACTAGCAATTCATTCTTTCATGACATCGGATATTCTAGAATTGAGTATGTTTCTTTTTTTACTAAAAAAATGAGACTATTTTATTTTTTCATTTTAGTTTATAGCAATCTACTATACTCCATCTTTTAGTCAATTTATTGCTTACTTCTTTATTCATATTTCAGATCTCATGAATGTATTCGAAGAATTTCTTCCTCAACTTCTAATATATCCTAATCCAAACAATCCTTTAAATGTGGAGGCTGGGGCCTTAATGATGCAGGACAAAGATGCTTATGACCAGAAGGTGAAAGGTGAATTCATCAACGCTTGTCCTAATTTGCATTAAAATTCGCTCCAACAAATTTGCTAATTCATTTCATGTATTTATGCTCGTTACCTGAGTTATTTGTTCAGCGTATCGAAATATTTCTTCAGGAACATTCTTGTGGGTGTGTTTACTCAGTTGGCAGACATATAATTTTCCATTCCCTTGAATTGAAAGCTTTAGATACAGAGCACATGTACAGTTTTATTTTCTTGTATGAGTACAATAAAAAATAAGCCCTACAGTAGCTCAAGCACTACAAGATTTATCACATTTTGGGTCAAAATGTATGCTAATTATATTTTAATATATAATCCTTAGCCTATTTTTATCATTCGTTTCTTTTTTGCTGTGTTTAGAATACTGTATTCATTATGAAAAGGAAGAAGGTTTGGGATGGGGGCAGGAAGAGGAAGAAGAAGATGGCAAAGACATTAGTGACATTGAATCTGACTTTAGCAATGAGGAAATGGCTGGATCTAGAGATCCATGACATTCTAGATCTAGATGTTAATGAAGTTCAAATTGAGCTGAGCCACAATGCAATTTTTGGGAATGAAATTAGCAATATTGGCTTGGAATTTTAAAATTTTCATTGGTATCCATTAACAGTGCTTTGAATTTTAAGAAATTCATTGATATTCATCAACAGGTGCACCTCTATATTATGCTTCTGTTGTTACATTATATTTAGATCCCCTACTCTTCTTTCTTGTCAAGGAAATCTTGGACGAAAGCTAATTATGGAAATGTTTACTATGATGTTGTGGTATGAAATGCAAAATAAACTTGATTGCAAACTAAATACTTCCTACTACCTTTGCTTGGTCATACTGTTTCATTACTTCCTACTACCTTTGCTTGGTCATATTGTTTCATTGTACCATGAGCCTAAGCCCTTAGCTTATCTTTTTTTAGATGTTTGTGTGTTAAATTTTAACTATAATCTGCTTTACTTCTATCTCTATGGGTAGAAGAGGTTGAACAGTTAGAGTGCTTGAGTGATTAAATTGCAATGCCAAAATGTTATCCAAGATTATTTCAGCTCTCACCTAATGAAGGACTTGGAAAAACTGAATATCCAAAACAAATGATTATTTTGTTATATCTTAGAATTTGGAACAATACCCTACAGTACACAACATTGCCCTAGTTTGTAAAACCCCAAGTTGCAAATAACTCTTTTTTAGGACTGTTACATGATAATTGTTACAATCTTAACTATTATATATGATCAAACCTTTAATATGCTTCATGTTATCAAGTCATTTTTATGTTGATTTGTTGATCTTCGTGGCCAAAAAATTAACAACCTAAGGCAAAGTCTCCTAACAGGTTCTAGCCAAAGGTAACAATGGAAATTTTACAATTGTCACCTGAGTGAAGAAGAAAGATGATCCTACACTAAGGGTGGATTCCCTAAGTCAACTATGTCAAAGGTGACAACGATACTTGATTGGTGAATAGATTAATGGCCTCAAAATTCTAAGATGATCAAATGAATTAGAATGTGTTATAAATGAATTAACTCATGCATGAGATAAACTAAGTTACCAAATGAAAAGACCATAAATTATTAACTTGAGAATTGAAATTCTTAAGCTATAGAAATGAGAAATACAACCATTGAAAGTACTAATTTAGGAAAATGAAAGCATATAAGTAAACCTTAAATGACCAAAAGAACATGTTCTTTATCCAATCATTAGCTCATAATTTGTTGCTAGTGTTTCCAATAGAAAAGAGTGGTTCATCCATAATTATACCATAGCTTTAAAGAAATCGCCAACAAACCATGAGAGATGAACATAAAAGTTCAATGTTTATTAAAAATGTAATTTATAGCAAAAAAAAGAAATGTGCAAATTACTGAATAGATGAAGTAACTTGTGTAGAAAATCAGATTGCAAAATTTCCAGATTGTGTTAGTTTCTTGGGTGTCATTAACATGTAAATTGTGTGTTTGACATGCCCATGAATTTCATCTATGCTTTTCTTTCTCACTTCACTTTCATGGTTTTTTAACCTTTTGAGAAAGCCGGTGTACCATGGGACAGTTCACCGAGACAGGATCTGCAGTATATCGATCTTCTAATGGTTAAGTTAGTCTTCCATGTTTCCTATCGCATGCCCTGTTTTTGTCCTGGAAGAATTACTGTGCCTTTTTTGCACTGCCATCATTTGGATTGTTACTGCTATCAATTCACTCTTTCATAACACCGGATATTCTAGCTTTACAAGCTTTGTATACTTTAGGGATCGCCTTGCTTATTATATTTGCTACTGTCTGTTAGAGATAATGTAGAAATGTAAGACTGCATAATAATGATTGGATTGTGTGCATCTCATAAGATGAGGAGATAGGTTTGAGATCCATGAATATAGGATCTGAGAGCTTAGTTTGTTGAATATTATTTCACTATATATTGTACTCATTTCTCATTAATTAATTGAATTGGTTTTACACCATTCCTGTGTGTGTGCGAGCCTTTGGCTCTGCACATCCTCCTCTTCAATTCTTAATTTGGTATCAGAGCCTGAATGGCCTAAGTGGCCTGTTGTGAGGAGCCCATTGTGTCTTGATTGTCCAGAAGCCCTTTGTGGACTGTTGAGAAGCCCTCTGCGGCCTATTGTTGAGAATCCCACTATTGTTCGCTGTGCAAGACTGTTTGTTCTTGCTAACGATTGTTGGAGGTTTGATTTTCCGCTGGAGGTTTGATTTTCTGCTGCCCAGACCACGGTGTTCGCCATGAAGGAGCCGTCCTGCATATGTTAGTTTGATGCGACGTGCTATTTCTGTAAGGAGTCGCCTGTTAGGAGAATAAAGGAGCCATCTTTCTCTGCAGAAAACAGAGAAGACTCACTAGATCTGAAAGACACCAGTGAAGGGAACATGCTATTGTTGTCGGCCGGTGTTGACGTTGTATGCATGGAGCCTAGAGTGCATATCGTGAATGAGGTAGCATTGTCCAATGATTCACTGTTCAATGAGAGTTGAGATCTGGAGAGCACTGCAGCATGTGTTGGAAATCATAGCCTGTCAGATCTGGTGATTAGTAGCTGGAAGATTGTTCTTGCTGAAGATTGTTGGAGGTTTGATTTTTCGTTGGAGGTTTGATTTTCTGCTGCCTAGACCACGGTGTTTGACACGAAGGATCCATCCTGCCTGTGTTAGTTTGATGCGACATGCTATTTCTGTAAGGAGTCGCCTGTTTGGAGAATAAAGGAGCCGTCATTCTCTGCAGAAAACAGAGAAGAATCACCAGATCTGAAAGATGTCAGTGAAGGGAACTTGCTGCTGTTGTCGGCTGATGTTGACGTTGTATGCATGGAGCCTAGAGTGCAGATCGTGAATGAGGTAGCATTGTCCAATGATTCACTGTTCAACAAGAGCTGAGATCTTGTTGGAATCACCTGTTTGGAGTTTTCTAAAGGTAAAGAGACAATCGTCTACTGTGAAGAGCCAGAGGGAAGCCATTGTATTGCTATGTTGAAGTCTCTGCTGCCAGAGACGCTACCTTTGTATTGCTGCCTGTATTGATTTGACAAACGTTACCATAGCTGTGTGAAGAAGCCACCGATCACTGTCCAATTCTTCTCTGTCGCGTTAATGCTTCCAACTTGCAGGAGAATTTGCTGAAAGGACACGACCTAAGGATAAATCGTTGTTGAAGCTGATTAGAGGAATCCGTTGTTGTGTCGTGAAAGTTGTGAAGACCTGTGCATAAGTATTGAGACCGGTTTGAACGCCCTATTGGGTGGGGTGTAGAGGAGATTGCTAAAGGAGCCCCTGCACGTGAGATCGCTACTGGCCGAGGTTTCTGGAGAAGCTAAGTCTCTGTTGGAGAAGTGGATGCGTGAAGCTGAAAAGAGCCGACTGGTGTGGCTGCTGGCTTGTCCAGCTGCCTGAGTAAAGAAAAACAATCAATATGTCTTCTCATATATTGTATGATGCTACAATACAATTTGAGTCTGAACCTAAATATGATGAAGAATATCTGACAATAGAAGAACAAATTTCAATTAAACTGGAAATGATTTTAATTGATAAGTTTCTAGTTGGATTTAGAGCACCTGAAGAAATAATAGTCGATTTTGATGAAGAGTTGGAGTTTATTGCAAATTGGCTTGAAAAGCCAAAGAATGGTGAAAATGTGGACTATGTTTGTGATGAAGAATGTATCAGGTTTGCAGACGCTGAAGAGATATTGTTGCAAAATTCCACTGCACAAAACATAGCTGATTGTAACCGAGCATGGATGACAATTATTAAGTTTGCAGAAGTTGTAAAAGCTAAAGGGAGACCCAGGACAACAGAGGCCCAATCAAATAATAGAATGCACTATACATCAATGTGTGAAGACTTCAAGCTCTCAATATGGAAGAGCAGGAAACGGGAAAACATAAACAAATATTATCTTACGGCAACTAAGGTCAAAATGAAGAAGAAGGAGGATTGTAGAGTTCAAAGTTTGGATAAAATTATTAAATTTGCTTTGCTGATTTGTAAGCCTGAAACTACAGGCATATTTAGCATTGTGATCCATTTCTACATTAAGGGAGGATGTTAGAGATAATGTAGAAATGTAAGACTGCATAATAATGATTGGATTGTGTGCATCTCATAAGATGAGGAGATAGGTTTGAGATCCATGAATATAGGATCTGAGAGCTTAGTTTGTTGAATATTATTTCATTATATATTGTACTCATTTCTCATTAATTAATTGAATTGGTTTTACACCATTACTGTGTGTGTGCGAGCCTTTGGCTTTGCACATCCTCCTCTTCAATTCTTAATTCTGTCTTCATTGGATAATATGGGAGATGTTCAGATAAGCAATTGTACTTGACTATCAAGGCACTTGAAAAAGTCCTCTGTGAAAGCGAAGTAAAGGAAGTAACCATTTGTACTCCAGACCAAAACAAGTCTGAATACAATGAAAAAATAAACTAGATGTCACAGTTCATCAGCTTTAGTTTCCATGGAATAAGAGGTAGCAATTGCGGATATGGTTTATTTTCAATCTTCTCTAATGGAAAATGACACTGTAATTGGATTTGTCAATCTTATCTTTTGCTGTTAATAGGGATCTTTCTTTCAACAGTGAAGAACACTTTTTTATGGTGAAGCAGAGGATGCTTAAAGATTGTGTGCATTTTCTGCAGTCCCCTCCAATGCTGTTGTGTTTGGTATTGGGCATTTCGATTTGCACAGCGGGACAATACACTTGGGAGGGAAGATTGATCAATTTTGAATTTCGTCAAAGCACCACCAATTTAGATTTAAATTTGTTCAGTCATTCCATGTGACTTCACTTTGCACCGAACAATGGAGTTGGGAGGGGAGGATCCATCCGAGAGAAAGAGAAGCAGGCGACTGAATTTATAAATGTCTACGTGAATACTGAGTCATTGTTGATGGCCTTTTCAAGGGCTACCAGCGGTTAGTTTCTGTCTCGCTACTTGTCGGATTTGAAGTCTGTGTGGCAACCATGCTTGCCAAATAATAACCACGTTTGGAAAGCAAAGGTAGACTTACCAAAATCGCGGTGTTTGGACGACCGGGTTTCTTGTGTTATGGGACAATTGAAACGTTTTCTAGCAAATGGTATGTGCTTTGCTTAAAATTCGTGTGAAATGCTTCATGTTTAACGACTCACTCTGCTTCATATGAAATGCTTCCTAAAACTATTTAGAACTGAATCCATTTTTTAGTACGCAATATCCTTAAAGTTTTAAACAAATTAGAAGTTATTATGGAGATTCTTCAATGCACTATGGTTGGTTATCTTTATTTAGTTTCGTTAAACTTAAAAGTAATATTGAAATTTACCAAATCTCAAGTAATGATAATAAACACAATAAGGCAGATCACATAAACCAAACTATAGTAACGGGTGCACAACAATAACAATAATAAATACATCGTTTTGAGTCATTTCACTACTCCGTGATAGTGAGTGTAGCTAACCATTGTTTATGCATCCCTAATGTCATAAATTTGTAATTCCTTCCTGCATGCAGATAAGAGCATTGCTGGTTAATTAAAAAAACAAATATCTAGTGAATATAATTGTAAATGTCATGGGGGTGCATTTGCATGTCTTGAAACTTTCAAACACTACTCGTTGGTTTATTGAAAGTATCAATGTCTTGAAAACGAAGGTGAAAGAAAAATAAGATAACTTTTTGAAAAAGGTTTCGAAGTGATATCATGAAATTTTTACAGCACAAAACATATATAAGTTTTAACTTTTGTATTGGGTAATATTTACTATATTTGTAAAATAAAATCTCTTTTAGGTACAGAAGAAAATACTTATTACGTTTAGATTGTAAAAAACATTTTGGGTCAAACCTCTTAAATTTAAACATTTCTCCTTTAGGTACATAAGAAAATACTTATTATTGGGTCAAGCTTCTTAAATTCAAACATTTTACGTTATATTTCATATTTATTAGTTTTGACACTTTAGTAATAAGAAGATGTAAACTACATTTAAGTTATAATAGTGAAATTTTTTAAAGATTTAAAGATTTTGTAATATATATTTTGATGTTTTTTAAATAATTTTTTATTTTATAAATTTGTTAAATTATTTTTTTAACATAATTATTCATAATATGTTTGAATTTCTTTTCATTATAAAAATTATAAAATAACTTAAAAATACAAAGTTTAAAAAGTTGACACCTTATATATATTTAAATCATAGCATATATTTAATAAGTTGTAATGTATACATTACACAATCTACATTGTGCTAATACAATCAAGTGACATTGCAATCTATGACTTATGCAATCTAGGGAAGTTGTAGTCTTGCTTGACCAACAATGATCAACATGCATATAAGTGTTGTTCTCTTTGTGGTATTACATGCATCCAAGGAAGGAGCTATTTATCTATGGCTTAAGCTCAATGAGATGCACAATTGGAAAGTATTGCCTCCTTATGCATTGCTAAAGTGATGGAAAGTGTTGTCAATTCCAAAGTTGTTTGTATTGTTTGGGCTCACCCCAAAACCCAAACATTGCATTGAAACCACCTGGCACATTGAACCTACTTGGCATTGACACCAGGCATTGACTACCAGCGAGTGCCTTGTCATGGAGTACCAGCGTCAAACAACTAGATATAGATAGGTAATGAACATAGTTCTTTCTACTATTCATTGACATTCACAAAATTCATTTCATTTTTACCTAGTTAAAAAATTCCTAATGTTAATTATGTTGCAATGTTTGTTGTTGTCATTGTTTCATAACACGGATACTAGTAATAAAGTTTTAGGTTTTAAGAATCAAGATGGTGAAAGGTACAAGAATGACATTTGTATTTATTTTAATATAGTTTCCTAGGTGATTCGGGTGACAAATCTTTTTTATTTAATGTAGTATTTAGATAATAAAGTACAATACATATATTCAATAATCAAAATATACAATTTCAAATAATTAATTAACTTATTAATAGTGTTAAATTTTAATAATAAATATAAATTCTAATGAATATAATTTTTTATTATAAATTTATAATTTAACAATTAGTTTTAACTAAATTTAATAATTTTTATAACTTTATTAAGATATGACATAATTTTTTTTAGTTTTTATATTATAATTATAAAATGTAATATTTAATAATTAAAAAATAATTAATATAAAATATAGATTGATTGATTATTAAATACTGTGTTTTTATATCAGTAAAAATTTTACAATTTATTTATCCTAAGATTTAATTTGTAGATATATAAGTGTTTAATTCTTCTTAATAGAAAATTTTAATATTAGTTATATTTTAATTGTAAATAATAAACTATTGATGAATTCTTAGAACAAGATTTTAGTTTTTTTTTCATCAAAAGGCGTTTTAAATTATTTTTATGGTTATAAAAAAAAGAATATTAGAACTTGGAGCATCAATTAAAGAGGGTATCATACCACATCACCATCTCACTTATTCATCAACTTGCTTGGTAGACTCTATGCAACCCATTTCTATTTGTTCGACTTGCTTGGTAGACTCTATGCAACCCATTTCTATTTGTTCGACTTGCTTGGTAAACTCTATGCAACCCATTTCTATTTGTTCTAGACTCCACTCAATCCATTGCTATTTGTTTTACCCAAATAAAAAAATATTAAAAAAAAATTATTATTCACTATATTAATAAATAATGTAATAATATTAAATTGTGATTAGTTATCAATTAATTAATAAAAGTTATTAGTATATATTTTATTTTTTATAATTAAATTTATATCTATAATTTTATGGAGAAAATAAAATTTTATTTTTATTTTTTATAATTTGATATATGTAGAATCACTCCACTCAAAAAATTATGTATTCGTAAATTAAATTAGTTTAATTAAATTTTAATTAGATAGTTTATTTTTCAATCAATTATTATAAATAGTTTTTTTAACATTTTCAATTTTAAAGTGGCTATTATATTTTAATGTATTAGGAAAATCAATATAAACGTATTTTAGTCATAGATTTAATAAGCATAAATATCAAAAGAAACAAAACTGTAATTATTTTAATAAAATATGTAAGGTTAAGATAACTTTATGCTCATTTATTTTATTAATTTAGTATTATTTTTGGCATTTTTTTATTCTGTAATCTTTATCCAAAAGTAAATTAATTTTAATCCTATAATCTATATTTAAAAGTAAATAAAGGATTTATAGGATAATTATGTTTTGTTGAAAGCCAATATGAGCATCTTTAAACAAAAAAATGTATGATTAAGAAGTGGGAATTATATTAAGATAATATTAAGAGATAAACGCAATAAATTTTGGCTACCAAAACTTTTAAATAGATTTTTTGATTTTTTTGATTTTTCTTTTTAGTAGGTTTTCAATTTGATCTCTTTTTAATAAACTTTTTGAAAAAAAAATATACTTTTACTTTTCACTTCAAGTGATTTTTAATTTACTACCCAATTTTTTAACCCATTTACAACTAATTTTCTCATATTTATTTATTAATCATTGTAACTTGATTATTTTTATTTTCATTTATTTAAAATTTTAAAGAGCTATTTTGTTTTTTTGATAATTTTGATATACTTTTTACTTCTCCTTAGAGTATTTTCAATTTCAATTTGGTACCTAATCTTGTTATTATTTATCGTTTTATGAACAAGTGATTGAAAGAAAACTTCCACAAAAGATCGCAATACTATGTTATGAATAACACATCAAGAATACCAATTGTCTAGTGTTTATGTGATGTGAGAGTATTTGGTTGTAGAAGTAGTACAATATCCTATATAGGTATCTTGTCTAGGTAATGATATTTTGTTTTACTTTATTTTCATATATAACTATATAGATCTATATTTTCTCCATTGAAGATATTTTGTTTTATTTCATTTTCATATATACAAGTATATAAATGTTTTGGCTGTATGAAATTTATGGCTATGGATAAATAGAAATATTCTATAGAAAAAAATAACACATTTTTTAAAATTAAAAAAAAATATTCATTTCTCCATATTTGTTAAAATGGAAACATAAATTCCGAACAATTCTAGGGATCCTTGAAATTGGATGTTGTGGAATATGTAATCTTTTTGAGACAAAACAATGGATGAAGGGAAAGCATTTTAGACAAAACATTGGATGAAAGCAAAGCATTTGAGTTTGCATGGCAATGTCCACAAGTACTAGCAAAGCTCAAAATTGAGTTGGCCATCTACGAAAGTATCCATATATTTAAACCATCCAAAAAAAACTAAGCATACATAATTGAGAATCCATGATACAACAAACATGGTGGCATTAGTCCCAAGCATATACGAAGAGTCATCAAATTACGTGACATTGGGTGTAAGATCATCATGGGATTGGATCCCAACCTACACGAGTGATTATTCTACTTCATTACATCTACTTTACTTCTCATTTTTTTTCCTTTCGACGTACCATTGCACCTTTTGGGACAATTGCTAATTAGTTTTCTGTTAAGTTATTAGATTAAGTGTAGACTGAGATCCTATTTCTCAGGAGTTTGTAACAGCTCTCGAAGCTTATTTAATGTAACTAAGTGTTTGTAACAGCTCTAGGAGCTTATTTAATGTAACTACATTTCATAATAAAATAATTAAGTGTTCTGTCATAAGTTTATTTTTGTAATTGACTGTAGTCATTACCAACGAATGTCCAGGTGGAATCTACTCAGGTTCGGGCAAAATACACTTTGATCTCAGTGGTACATCCTTCTCCGACATGGCATCTCCTGGTGCATCTTCGGATCTGCTTAATGCTGGAGTCGTCTCTATTTTATTCCGATGGTATTTATCCACTCTTACTGATATGCAATCAAATAGATGAGAAGAATTTGCAGAGTTGAATTTTATTTTGATGTTTGCATGATCGTTGCCTTTCTTTCTTGTGTTATATTATATAGTGTGCCGTATAGATTTTTTTTCATATTTCCAAACGTATAGAGTTTAAATTAGGCCGTAGATTGACATCGTCTCTTCGAAATCTGTGTTAACATTAAGAGCGCATTTGCATAATAACAGCTCCCATTCCATGTTACTATTTTACAAATATGTAAACTCAAAGCCTGATTGTCTGCCACTGGGCTTCCTGGGGATGGCAATTATATCGATTGACGTATTTTTAATTTGTAATGGATATTGATTTGGTTGAGACATATGACATGAATCGATGTTGTCTCGAGTAATGGTGTACCGTGATTTTTAACTAGAGTCCATTTCGATTTAAGTAGATAGAGATCGATTTAAGTAAATGGAGATTAAATATGTTGAAGTGCAAACTTCTTCTTGAACTTTGGAAACTATTTTTTAAAATGTTGTAACCGTCACTATATCACTACATCAACTAAATAAAATACTCCAAACACAAATAACTATCATCTTAATAATAGTTCTTACTAATAGTGTAACTATCTTCCTATTACACACTATAAGGCACTATTGACATTTTTTCTTAAACATCATTAACCATTTTTCCTTTTTATTTTTTAAGGAGCTGAAAGTCTAGCTCATCTCCCACTACAAAGTAATGTAAATAGGTTATTAACAATAAGCATTTCAAACACCATTAACAATAAGCATTTCAAACACCATGCCAACATCTTCCTCAAACACATAGTGAATTCATGTCAACATCTTCCTCACCTAGTGACTCACATAGTGAATTCATGTCACACTACACAATGTAAATATCATTAATAATTTAATCTTTATATTTTGTGGTTAAATAAATAAAACTAGCACAACCATTTAACTTTTGACCCTATGAACAACTTATTTATTACTTGTTTTCCATGCTAGTTGTAATTACTTGTTGTCTATGCTTCAACTTCAACTGCCTATTATTTTCTTTAGTTAAATGAGTTATCTATCACTAAGTGTTATCCATCCATAATGAATGAGTTATCCATACATCAACTACTAGTTAAGTTATTACTTTAACTAGATAGATTATAAGAATGAAATGAATAACCTATGCGTGATTGCAAGTAGAGTTTGAGTTGGGAGGCGATTATGAAACAGCGGAGGAGTTGAAGGGAATGACAACTCAAAGCTTGTGCGCTAGTGCGAACAAGACAATAGGATTCGGGTTGATGGTATTGGCGTCTGATGATCTAAAAGAAAGAAGCACGATCTTCTTCAAGATTTTCAATAGTGGAGTCAATGGCAATGAGAGAAAGTTAGAGAAAGTTGGCCTTGTGCGTGGATCAGGCCAAGTAGATCAAGCCTATATTTAATATCAATTTACCAATTTCAACCGTTAAATTTTCAACTAAATTGAGAATTTGAATTATTGTAGGTCCACACTGCAAACATATGTGGATAAGACGAGCTATGGAGGATTTGTGAACGTGATACCTGAGCAACGCTTGCTGTCGCTTAGAGTATTGGTAAGATGAGAGGAACTGTTTGTCAATGGTCAAACTCAGCATGCTTATCCATGATCACAAGCCTAAACCAACAGTCAAGTCAACCGAAATCAGTGGACAAACTAAACGCCATTTTAGTGTCCATTTTCTTGCTGGCCTAAGTCCTGGAAAAGTATCCTTAACAAGTTTGAATATGCCCTCAACATAAAAGGCCTGTTTTAGCAGTCATCATAATTGAAAAACACGTCTATCTCTGATAAGATCTGAGCTAAAAACCTAGTCACACTCATAAGAGGGATCGTGAACCAAAGCCCCTGCTTGTATTTGCTAAGGTGACCATGAGCTAAATTTTTTTCTTCATGGTCATAGTTTGATAAACGATTATGCTAGGAAGAGCAAGTGTGAGCGCCAAGCAAGTCTTTGCGTTATTCAAAATGAGGCAACCCGTGTGCTTGTAAGGGCGATAACACTATCTCACTTCATAAGAAGAATTGGATCCCTAACATATGTTTTTGTTCATTATGGGAAACCACTACCCAGAACATTATCTTCACACTTGACTAGGTGACATCATTATCTAACAAAAACAATTGGCACTTCCACTTCACATTTGATGGGGTGATTGTTCTATTCTCATTGGGAGGAATAGTTCATTCACTAGTACTCGTGAGAGAAACCATGAAACATAATTATTCATTTGCATTTGGAGAGGTGATATGACCATTTGTTGGGGTTTGAGTTATAACAATAGGACACTCACAAGTAGAGGAAAATTATTAACTAAACATTATCATTTGGGATAGTGATTCTATTGGCATATTGGCAAAGTCAAGGGAGAGACCTAGCATTCTCCATTGTCAAGGTTTACATTAAGTAGTTCAAGTTGTGCTTTCATAATTGGAGGAATAATGATACAACCATTTACTAGGGTGACTTAAATTAAAACAAAGGCTTCACCTCGTGCTCATGGATGCCAATGCAAAATTACTATTTTCCTAATAAAAAATAATTTGCTAGGGTTGGGACATTTTATGTGAATCAAATAACTTCCTTATTCTTTTGGCAAGGTGAAAACAAGTTCTGGATCATTATTATTTAAAGAGGGTAATTTTGACTAGGATGAAGGTCCTAAGGTCTCATCATGAAATAAAACACTTAAGCTAAATGGGAAAATAGAAACCTTCTATCTATGACTTATTCAAGATGACCTAAATTATGGATAGGAGCATAATCTAGTAAGATGTTGAAATAAGCATCAACTAGCACTAGTGTTTGATCATTGTTACAAGGAATCCTTGAATAAAACAAGACCCTAAGGAAATCAGAAGAGGGGTTGAGATTCTGAGAGAAAGGGGGGGCCACATGTGCATATGGAAATGTTGTGGGATCAACAAGCATTAATCCTCCCTGGAAGTAGATCCTCTCCTATATTTTAGTATTTATGAAGAAAGGAGATTGCAAGCCTAGAGATGGACTCGAGGCACAAAGGATGGGCTTTGAAATTTACCTAGGCAATTTTTAGAGGAACTATTCGTTGAAACACATGAAATATTATAAGAGAATGATATGCTCCCTTTAGAGGAACTATTCGTTGAAACACATGAAATATTGTAAGAGAATAATATGCTCCCTTCATCCTTATTGAGTTGCACCAAAGTAGACTAGGTCCCCAAACCTTTGAGCTATAAAGGGTAGTGGTTCCAATTATTGTGTCCAAGAAGTGTATATTGGAAGAGATGGCTTGGAAGTGAAGTTAGAAGCATTATCTCTCAATCTCGGATAGGGAGCCATAACCATTGCTAAGTTAGGGATGGAAGGCATGCCTCAAGCTAAACTAAGGAAATGAATGTTGGTGAAAAACCCAATCTAGGGTATAAAAAATCACCATAGGGCTAGTGCCAGTGCCACATTTGACCATTGATCCCTTAGATCTCTTAGATTTAGCTAGTAAAAACACCACCAAATCAACCTTTGCAAAAAATACATAATTGATCTTATTTTTTGATAAAACCTACCCCATTATTGCTTTCATGGGAGAGTATTTATTGATTGCATCCTTTTGTTCTGTAGATAATTATATTACTATCTAATTAAATACCACAATAGTGGGTTAATTGGAATTAAAGTGCAACCAACGTAAATAGGCAATGGGAGTGTAAAGGAACTCCTATTGGTACTATACCAAATCAAAAAAGGAAATAAGAAATAAATAAATAGCTAATAGAAATTAATAAAAGTAATGCAAATAAAAATATATAAAGCCATGTTAAGTAACGAGTGTAGGCTTCAATATACACTTGAACTAGAGTAATCAATAATAAGAATACTAAGGCTCCCCATTAGAGTAATCAATTACAACATCAAGGTCAATACATTGTTTAATGATGTCATCAGGTGAATAATTTTCTGCTGCAAAAAACATACCCCTATATTTGGGATCTGTTTCATGCTACAGGAAATAGTGAATAGTGATGATGTGGAAGTTGTGGTGCATGCATGTGAGCTTGTTATTGAGTGGCGTCATACCTTCCACTCTGATGTGTCAATTTGGGGAATTAGTCAAATATTACATTGTTCTCAACAACATTTGTTTTCATCATTTTTGGTGGGGCTTTTTGTTCAGCCATATGCATAGATGATAAAGGAGAGAATAAACACTTCCTATGCGGTAACCATAGAGCCTATCACTTCAGCCATAAAGGAGTTTTCTTATGTTTCCCATAAAGTTACCAAGGAAGCTAAGGTAAGACTCCATCTAGATCTATCTCCAAAAATAGAGCAATGGCATAATGGTTGTAACAAAAGCAGCCTAAATTTAGCTCGTTACTGTTACAAGTTGTAACCTGGTGACAAACAAACCTATTTAGAATATTTATAGAGATCTCCTTTTATAAATGGCATCATCCCACACAAATGTAGAACCCAATTTACATTATGCTTTGTTCAATGAAATGTGTTGAAACTCAATAAGCAATTTGTGCAGGTTTTGAGAAAACACGGAAAGGGAGATGCACGCATAATTCTATGGAGAAGGACCTTCAATGATCGCTTATTGCTTACAGAGAGAGAATTTCTAGACAAGTATCATCTCACTTGATATTCTACATTATGCTGACAAGTATCATCTCGCTTGATAGAGTCTCCCTAAGGGAAAAGGTATTGAATTTTTTTAGACATCTTCGTGGTGTTGCTATTTTTTAATGTATTGAAAAACAAATTTATGAATTTACCGAGGTACCATATTGTAGGTGGTGCATGCACTCAATATTTTGACAGTTCCTTGAGCAACCTTTTTCTCCGAATCTTCCTAACTTGGATAAGGATGTTTTAGATTTACTTGAAAAATGCTTGTATTCGAGCCAAGCAAGTGTATCATAGGTATTATATGGGTCAACTTCTATAATTGGTTAGTTTTTATTATTTTTGGGTATTTGAGGATGGTTTTAAGTCTTGGAGAAGGGAAATACTTGGACATTGAATCTATGTTATATGCTTTTAGTTTTTATTGTCTTGTCAAATGATGCATTTTTATTATATTGTGTTTCTTGTCAATTGAAGAGGCCTTGAGTCACCATTATTTGACAAGTATTCATGGCATCAATGAAGAACCTAAATGCCTTACTCCTTTCAACTTTGATTTTTAGTAGGGATGGTTTACTTAGAAACTGGGAACACTTAAGAGGTGAGTGGTTTTTCTTTATCAATTTTTTTCTGTTGATTAATGCTTCAAAATGAAAATAGCTCACACAGAAAAGAACGTCCCATTTTTTCCTTTGTTACTTTGCAAATTACGACTAAGTATTGGGTTAAAATAACATATATTAATCCCCCTATTTAAAGCTTTCGACGAATCATTCGATCATTTGTTATTATTAAAATCAAACAAACTTAAGGCATACTCCAAGCAATTGAATATGAATCTTGTAAGGCATTTGAGTGGAATGATACACAGGAATTGTACCCTTTAACCTACATCCATTCACATGTGAAAACATATTGTGTTGAGTGTATGGGGGATGTGCTCCAAATTAGTTGGTGAGATTGTGCAGAAGAAATTGGTAATGTCAAAAGAAGGATTTCTAGCGTGACCTTGATCTAGTTGGAAAATTGAATAAGCAGATAGAAGCCATTTTGTGTGCTTGAATTTAATTGGAAATCATTTGTTGCATTTAAAGTGATATAAAGAGTTTCATAGTCAAAGAAAACAATCAAGCACATGAGGTCGATAGAAACATCACATCAATGAAGCAACAATCAAAGAACTTAGAGGTAAAGTTTTCCTTCAAAATTTACAAATAGTCATTCACTTGTACTTGCAATTATTTTCTGAATTGTACTCAGGTGCATTTTCGGCTGAGATTGATACCCTTCATCTTCTAATTCTTGTTTGTAAAAGGGTGGAGTTGCAAGAATCCCTTCATTGTTTGTGTGAGTCTTCAACCTCTTATCAATGGAGAGATTAAATGGCCTTGTAGAGTTACTTAACACTCGACTGTTTTCCTCTTTCGACAACACTGTCATGATCGGAAAGAACACACTCAATCATGTTCAATATTGTGTAAAAGAATCACAAGAAACTCTTGAGTTCCTGTAGCTTGAAGCACAAATTATATGAGAAGAAACACATTCTGAACTTGTTCATGTTCAGAGCAATCCTCTTTATGATCTATAACCTGCACAAAATGACGCCACTTCATAATCACATAAGAAAATCAATGGAACCCCATCAAAAGTGAAAGAAAATGAAGATGATGTTATGCACATAGAGGTTATACTTGTTCCTTTGAAGCCCATCATCATACCATGGGAAGAGATTAGCACAACAAGCATAGAACCGACCTTGTATACAACAAGGAAGTGATAGTTCACTTTCCCGATTTCTCCAAGCCTATCTAGTTTTAGAGTGTTGGATTCCTCAACAAGAGTTTATCTTAATCCACATTACTTTAGAGTTTAACATGCCAACACTGTGATTGAGTTGGCCACATGAAAGATCAGTGTTTTGATCTTCACCCTTGTAAGCATTGTGGAAAGCACACCCATTCTTTTGACAAATGCTTCACTCTAAGAAAGTTGCATGAGAGAAGATTCAATACAGGTGGATCGCTTCTTGGTAATGGTCGTCAACAACAAAGAAGATTTATAATTCATACCAGAGAGTTCATTCACAATTATTGACACATCTTACATTTGATACATCTTCTTCTCCTCACATTGCTTGTGACATGGGGGAATGGTGAACAATCTAAAACAAGCAATCGAGATCCGACCAATTGAGAAAAAGTGAGTGAGAACAAGCAAGCGATAAAAAATGAGAAAGAAAAAGTGAGCCTACACTAGATACAAAGCCTTGATACCGCTAAAATCAGAGCTGTAGCTAGAGCCATAGCTAAATCCATGACTATCCACTTACTATAATATTGCACCATATTCTACTAGCCTTTCAGAATGTTATATGAACCTCTAAGCCTTCGAGCCAAGTTCCAGAGTTTGTGGTCATCCTTAAACCACTCATTTAGTAGAAGACAATTTTTTTTTCTAACCTTTTGGAATATTCCAGGAACCTCTGAGCCTTCAAGCCAAGTTATAGAGTTTGTGGTCATCCTTAAACCACCTTCATGGTTCACAATTTTATTGCTGTCGAGATCAAGAGTTTGTGGCCAGCTTTAAACCACCCACATCGTAGAATAATTCATCTTTTTCTATCCCCCATTTGGTTTGTGGTTAGCCAAAACCACCACTTTATAAAGACCATGTACTTAGTAGGAGAAGTGAGGTTTTGATAACTTGTTTGGCATAGTCGGATTGTCAAATTGGAGATGTTCAATCTTTTGCAGTTGTCCACTTACATATTTTTTCTCTCTTTTCTTGGACTCACATACACCCCTTCGGATTAAGGGGGGGAACCTCCCTTAGGGTTAGGATTATTGTGCACTATTCACGTGCAAGCAGGACCAAGAGTCAATAGGTGAATAGGAAGAGTCTTTGGGAGTCCAAGAGACACCTTGGGAATTTGGAACCCAAGGGTCCTTTCTCATTGTATTTATATTGTATATTGGATAATGAGAAAACATTGAGTGTTCATGCCTAAGTATTTGTGTTTGTGCATTTTGCTGTGTATTTGGATTTATGATAGCCAATTTCCCTATTTTCCCTAGTGGGAAACCTAACAATTATACTTTTTTTTAAAGTTTTTTTACAATTTAGATTTATTTTGTAGAGTTTGTCAATATCAGGACTATATATATTTTTACTTTTTAAAACTTGTATATACTTGACAAATTTTCAGTATGAAGACTTTTAGCTTTTTGATGTAAATTTTACAAAACTAAACTTGCTGCTATGTTAAGTTTTTTGTCATATTTAATCCAATGCAAAGCATTAAGTTTGAAATTTTATTTTTCATAAATCGCTCAAAGCGCAATGTTTATTACCTTACAAAGTGATATATTTTATGCACAACGCTTAATGAAACATTTACACTCTGCAAATAAGATTTTTGGATTAACTAACATGTCATTCCCACATACTTGAAGCAACTAATTAATTCGACATATACATCATAAACATTTTGATAATTTTTGTATTCATTAACTAACGCCTAGGTTCTATTTTTCTCAAAAAAAATATTTCTTAATGTTTTTTAGTTCATTTTATTTTGTAAATATTTTATAACTAACATTTTTCTTCGTTTATTTCATTAGTCAATCATTCTTTTTTTTTATCATAATTAGCATAGTCAATCTTGTAAATATTCTTTTATAATTTACACTTTCAATTCTAAGTTACTAGCGCATTTAATAAATTCAATTTACTATCATTTTAACTCAATAATTTGCATACTCTCATCAACTAACCTTGTGAATCCCATTCATCCGAGGGATTTAAGCATAATCCGAGTTTCCATCCCCATATTCCCCTTGAACAACCCTCCAAAGGTTTTTGTCAATCTTCTTTCCCAAACCGTGTCAAATTGAGCATCAACACCAATGTAATGCTATTATACATTCACAAACACAACAACGAGAATAGGAAAATGTTTAGATTAAAGTTTAGATTAATGGAAGCACCAAAAATAGTGCCTGCATACATTTCCTAGAGCACCAACAAGCCTAGATTATATAACCCTCAATGATGTGCTTATAATATGAAGAAGCACTTCTTATGGTGCTTCCTCATATTATAAAGACCACCTTAAAGAAATTGAATTTTTAAATTTGTGTTATTTATGAATTCATTTCATGTAAGTCAACGAATTGCTAATAATGCATCCTATAAATTTACATGATGCATCTCGTTGACCGGTGTAAGCTTAATGGATTGAATGCAGTGCTCATTTTTTAAAGAAGAAAAACATGTCAAATATAAGCTAAATACAAAATTTTAATCCATTAAAAATGAAAATGAGGAGGTAAAAAACAATTTACTTAGTCTCTTCCCTAACAAGAAGGCATGCTTTCTACATAGAGAAAAAAATGAAAATATGGTTACATTTTGCAAATTTTGAAAATGAACCAAATCCATGGGTGAAGCAAAAGACTCGAGAAATATGGTAAGAAAGTAGCACTGACAATGGGGCATTCATACAAGGATGGTGAGCATTGTTGCTAATGTGGTTGGAAGGATTGAATGAAATGTAGAAATGGAATTACAATTTGGTAAATTTTCATTATTGTTTTTACTTAGCCTACCTCCTTGAATTTGTTAGCAAGATGCACTATGTGCTCATAGGTTAGTGAAGAACAACTTGATTTTTTTTTAAATGCACATGTTGTTCATTGTTACATTATGCACAATGGTACATGTATTAGTTATGAATCACACTGATTATTATTATTATTTTTTAACAGAAACGGCTAATAAGCTTATATTAGATAAAAATATGGAAATTAAAAAATTGGTGATGATCAGATTGCTCCCATGAGAGGAAGACATCCATCACACTGAGTTCATCATGTTCTAACTGATAATTGTCATTGTATCTTCCATTCCTATGACAACTATAACATCTTACGAACTGCCCTAGGAGGTATATGCAGAAAAAAAAAACATGAGGTCTTGCCTTAAACAAAAGCTGGATTTTCAAACTTTCCAGTATGCCAAAATTGCAACTGATATCAGTTCTATGAGTTCTAAAGACCATAAGAAAATTACTTAAATATATAAAAACCAAAACAGAGCTAAAGAAGCCCAACTCGAGACCCAAACTGAACAGCTATTGTAGCCCCGCGTCCGTGGTAGTTCCTGCAGAGCTTGCTGCTCCATTCTTCTCTGTGCCGAGGTCCACAAAGTTTCCAACATTGGCCATGAACTTTTGCAGCTTCTCCATATTCCTATTGATGTCTTCAAGTTCTCTGCCCGAGACTTTATGCTTCCGGATCTTGTGAGGATAGGCTAAGCCCAAGGTTTCTTCAAGATGCTCCACTTTCTCAGCAATGCCCTGTTGTTGTGCTTTAGCTTCAGTATGAGTAGCATATGCGAGGTTGTATAGGCGAGTAAGAAGCTTCTTCTGCTCCAGATTTTCACCTCGAATTAACCTAACTTGTAGCTCTAATTCCTGCAAACGATCCAGGAATTCGACTTCAAATTTGGATATACCCTTGTTTCTAGTCTGGCCCCGAGTACTCCCAACCCCAATGTTCCTACAGCAAGGGCCGAACCCATCGTTACACTCCACCTCTACTGAGTCTCCTCACTGCTCCTCCTACTGCATTCTAGTACTGCATCCACCTTCGGGACCTCTCCCCGGCTTGAAACACCTGCTACACTTCTGCAATATGTCTCCCCTTCCCAACGGCCGGCTAACACCATGATAAAACACGTCTCCCCCACCATGTGGATGCCCTACGCCATGAAATTCCATAGTTCTACCAACACATAAGAGCACCAGAGAAACAGAAAGAAAATGCAGAGAATTGGGGATGAAGGAATGGTTATAAAGGAGCTTCCCGATGCGGTAATAAACCTCAGCAACCTTCACGCATGCCATCCAACTGGCAAGCAACGTGACTACAATTAATACAAGCATGTAGGCGCGGCCTACGAGGATAGTAGGAGCCATCGAAAAATTATAAGAAGGATTCCTAAATTTTGATAAAAAAACCCCCCATCGTGGTGAGATCAAGGAGGAGAGGTGTGCCAAAAAGAAATGGCAAGGACCTGATCCATTAAGACTTGCCAAGGTCTATGGAAGCCATGCATTTTCCAAACTCTCATTGCTATAACTTAACACACCATAGGAGAGCTTGACACCCCGATTGGCCATTTCGTCAGCTTGTCCGTTTTGTCCTTGGAGAATATGCATAAATATTATCTCATGGAAATCCCTCATGATACAGAGGAGAAGATGATGAATTTTAGAGGTGGGATTTATTCTTTTGCCAACGATACTTCTAGATTCTCTGATAATGATTAAGGAATCACCTAAGACCATGAGTCTTGTTATCCCCATGGAGTTGGCGATCTCTAGCCCTTTGATGAGACCAAGCCACTCCACTCCATTATTGGTTTTCCTTCCTAAGCCCCAGGCAAATTCCTTATGCTTGTTCCCCTTGGAGTCAAAAATTACTCCCCCCGCACCTGCCAACCTAGGATTTCCTTTCGAGGCACCATCGAAGAATAACATGCTAATTCCCACTTGAGTCCTCCAAAGCTGGAAATCCTCATTGCTCATCATCAATTGCTAACTCAAAGGCCTTGGTTTTTTGGGGGTTTTATCCAAAAGAGATTGGTTGGAGGCAGTAGGAAGTCAGCCATCCAGTTCCTTTCTTCGACCTTCAATGGTTCCTGATGTATACTGGAAATACCCCTCGAGGATAAGGCATTGAACTAGAGAGCCTTAGTAGCAATAGAGGTCCTACGAGAACAGGAGGGAAACCCTTCAAATATTTCATTATTTTTGGAAGTCCAGACTTTCCAGCATATAAACCTGGGAGAGCTTCCCAGGCTCTAGAGAAATCTGGTTTTCTGGAGAGGGATCCTTGATAAAAATCCTTCCAACATTTAAAAAGGTCATTCCAATTGGTTGGCATTACCAGATTGATGTTTAGACTGTCGGTGGCATAATTCCAAACCTCAAGAGTGAACCTGCAATTCAGGAAGAGATGATATAGCATCTCTCCAGCCTCCTTGCATAAAACACAGCGAAGTGGACCCTTAAATCCGCGTTTTCTCAGATTATCTGCTATAAGCGTTTTCCTGTGAGCCAGAACCAAAAAAAAAAGTTCACCTTTGGAAGCCCGTCTTTGCACTAGAACTTTGACCATTTGGTGTCTTTAGAGCCTCCATCCCTGATGGTGAGAACTTGTTGATACCCCTCCTTCACCGAATAAGATCCCGAATTTCCCCAACACCGTTTGTCCTTAAGAGATAGGATGATTGGAAATTGTTCCTGGAGGATGGATAGAAGGACTTTGTAATCCATTTGCAGGTGAACGAGTAGATCCAGATCTTTCCAGCCGTCCCACCTGCCGCTCTTTGACCAGTTTGAGATGTCGTACAAGGAGTGGATGTTGATGCTTTCAAGCCAATTTTACAAGTTTGTTAACTCATGACGAAATTTGGCAGCAGATGACCTCCCCAACTGATCATACCGGATCTTGATGCTTTTGCCGTTTCCAGCGATCTAGTGAACTTTTTCTTTGATTATGAGGGTTTCCTTTTTGCACAATTCCCATATAGGGGTTCCTTTCTTCTCCATGTTGATATTCTCTATACATCTAAGTCTGGTTCCCCGCATATATTTTTTTTGCATCACTTTCTTCCACCAGGCATCTTTGTCCGAGACGAGTCTCCACAGGATTTTTGCTCCAAGAGCCAAGTTCATTAAATTTGGGTCCTTCACACCAGCCCCTCCTCTGGACTTAGAGCTACAAACAATGCTCCAATTTATTAGGTGGTACTTCTTGGTGTTTCTTGCTCGACCCCCTTGCCAGAGAAAGTTACGAATTTCTTTATTGATTGCCTGGATTATAAAGCTGGGAACAAGGGAGATAGAGCAAACATAAATCAGATAGGCGGACAAGATGGATTTAATTAGAGTAATATTTCATGCAGGATTTAGCCATCTAAACCCCAAGCTGAGATCTTCTTCTTAATTTTATTGATCAGCCCTTGTGTTGGGCTCCGGAATTGTCTTTTATAATGATGTGATTTACATTAATTTCTCATCTTACCTACTATGATTTAACACATCTATGTTTAATAAGGCTATATTTTACTTTATTTTATTAATTAACGTCTTGTAAAAGTAAAGTGAGCCTACTATATTATTTTGATATATTAAATGCAATATTGTGCAAATGATAGACGTTCGGTACTCCATCCGACCTTTCATCCGACCCTGAGTTCTGCACTGGGTTTTGATGACATGTTCCTTATTGGTTCCTTGAGTTTGGCTTTCCTTTGTCTTGATTCCGTGATACATTTATCTTCCGATTCTTGCTAGTCTTGTTGCTCCTGCATATGCAAAATAAAACCGTGAATTAATGTTAAGATTTCTTTGCATTGTTTTTAGAACAAAATAAACAATTATTGAAAATAATGCTTAAAAGAAATTTAAAAAGAATTATTATTATAAATAATATTTAGTTTTAAATTTCAAATGCTTAAAAAATGATGATTTAAAAATAAATTAAACTTGTTGACATTAATAATTTACTTCCAAAAAAGGGTTTCTCAACCTAAACCTTGAGTATCCACCTAAATTTAATAAAATAAATACATCGAGAATACCATCATATCTTTATTTTTTCAGCAATAAAACAAAAACGTGTGATTTGTATTATATGTTATATGCATAAAAGATGTGTCTTATGTATAGGTGGAATACACGAGCCATACACATTGAGCTACACTCCATTTTTGTTGGTTGAAGTTTACAGATCATAAGATATATATTAAACAAGATAGAAGGATGTGATAACATGAAAATTGATTATCATGAATCTTAGTTTGTCATAAGTATTCAAACGATTTTGTGTAAAGACATGTCAATGAGTGAAAATAATTGCCAACCAAAAGAGTTATTTCACCTTCCACGTAGATGCTTGGAAAATGGCTAAAGCTTGCAAAATGTTGAGGATGATTCTATATAAATGTGTTTGTCATATTATGAGAATTAACCATGGAAACAATTATATTGTTTTGATATAACTATGCATGTTTTTGTATTATGCATGTCGTGAACAGAGCACGCAAATATGGAAATTAACGCATGCATCATGAAGAAGGAGGGCACAATCGCGCCGAATAGATGAAAGAGGCAGGCACCCAACCAATAGAACTCAGACACAGTCCGAACCTAGCACTCAGCTATTAAATCATGCAGCAACCTAGCACCAATCCAACAGGGAATCAAGGTTTTGAATTCATTACAGTTAGATGTCATCCATACTTCATTCAAATTATCGTTTGCACCCCAAAAATCATTTGTTGGCATATTACTGGGCATTAAAGACAAGAACGGTGACATGGGTTCTGTTGGCGATGTATCCCTGATGGTTCGTGAGCTCTCGTTCTAGAAGATCTACGTTTCCACTCGCAACCTGCCAACACACCAACTGCTCATGTGAAGGGAACCAACACGCACGGAATCCGGAAGACGACCTATGTGTTGTGATGGACCATTGCTGCAGCAATAAAAGACCCTCTATTTTTAGAGTGGTCGACCACTGAAAGGGTCAACCTGCTCTCCCTTTGTAAAAGCTAAATAAAGACGTCTTAGGTTGAGAAACAAGAAAATAAAAACGTTTTGTAAAATTTGTTTATGATATTAATACAAAAGCTCTGCTGAGTTGTTCATTTCGTTTCCAGTTTAGCGTGGAACATCCTCTATTCTTGAGAAGGGCCTCTTAGCAACATCAAAATTCCTTGAGCATATAATTCGTTTTTGCTTATTTTGTACAACTAACTCATTTTGTTTTTGTATGTATTTATTACGTTTTCTTGTAAGTCATTTCGTTTTTTCAAGCAAGTAGTTCATTTTCCTGTAGGTGACACTTTGCTGTTCATTAACAGTAATTTTCCTGCGTTTTATGTAATTTATTCTCTCAGAATCCATTCGGCCAGCCATTCGCACCATTCGTTCAGACTGTCTTTCAAACCTTCTTTTGGCTTTTCATTCGCATTTAGACAAAATTTTCCAGAATTTGCAGTCATTCCAGAATTGCTAGTATTTCATTTTGTGCAGAGATAGTTAGTTGGAGTTTAGGTTGATTTTCAGTACTTTGGCATGTTCTGTAGCTAGTTTGAAATCCGAATGTATCTTTAACACTTTCAGTACTTTATATTCAGTTTTATGTTCACATAGATATTAATTATTTCAAGTTTCATTAATGTTGGAATCCATTCATATTCAACATATGTTTTACCGTTCAAATGAGAAATAGTTTTGGTTCAAATAGAAATAGCATAAATGTCTTTTGTTTATGGTTTAGGTAGTTTATGAATTATTTCACTTGTTCTTATGCCTAGGACCTAGCTTAGCTCAAACTTATTTACAAAGATATCGTAGACTTTGTTAAATTTCAGTTTTCCTTATTTCTGAATTAGTTTAGCATTTCATTTCCAGTTTTTATTCAAGCTTTTAATTAGTCTTTCATTTTTATTTACATAGAGTTTGTTTAAACCTCATTTCCATTTTAGTTCTTTTCACCTCTTTAGCCTACCTTTAAGCTTTCATTTTCCATGTGGTACTCGAATTTGCATTCAACACTTTAACTCTATTTTTATACCTTGCTACTGTCCTAGAACTTGTTGATTCCATTCTTAACTTAGTATAGAATTGCTTTTCGAAATATAGATTAGTTACATTACTTTCTCATAATTGCTTAGAATGACTTAGTTTGATTTACTTTAGAAGTAGATGAACAAATATCTTGTTTTTGTTTTGTTTACAAACCAAGTTCATTTTCAGCCATTTGAATATGCTTAAGTTTACTTAGGTCTGCTTGAATTCCAAGTTTAGTTTGCTTTGATTAGTTTATTGTTTTGCAATGCATTTATTTACGCCTGGTCTTTAGAATAATACTTGCTTTGCTTTCTACGAATTTGCAATTAAATAGTTCATTGCTTTCCATAAATCAAGTTGCACTTGCATTCTTAGATAGGCATTTACTTTTGCATACATGGAATAGTCTCAGATAATTTGCTGCAAGTAGTTAGTCTGCTTTCATTAGTTCAATCGCTTTCGGACCAAGCGACTGCTTTCTAGATTAGTATTTGCAATTCCCTTCCATAGAATAGATTAGCATAGCATTAGACTAGTTTGAATTCCAGTTATTAATTAGTTTCCCTACCTTTATAGAATAGATTAGTATAACATTAGATTCGATTTGAATTTATAGTTGTTTTTCAAGTTCTTAGTTAGTTTCCTGTTTTGATAGATAGATTAAATTCTTGCATTTGAATTATGAAAGTCATGCATGTACTTTAAAATCATATAGTTGCATGTTAGCGCATTTGCATCTTTAGTTAGCTTAGGTTAGTTCAAGCCTTCAATCCTACACATATAGTGTTTGCATCTCACAAGCTACCTTCCCAGGTTGATAATTAAATGTTGAATTAGATAACATATATTTTACCCAACACCTTGCCAATCCTCCTTCCTTTTCCTCCCTTTGAAAATTGGAACTCCAAGGTATTTGAAGGAGTTCCAATTTGTGATTCCTTCAAAGCCAAGGGTTCTAGAAATACTTGCCATGGTGGCAGACGGGCAATTCTAGCCGTAAAATTTTGATTTGAGTTCATTGATTTTTCCATCTGAGGCATTAAGGAAGGAAGTTAATTTGTTTTTGAATATTTCAGCAATAACAGTAGACGCTCCGCCCAATTAGATAGTATCATCTGCAAATTGCGCATTGTTTGTTGCACGAACTCCTCTTGCAATTTTGATGCCTTTCAAATCTCCAGATATCTAAATACGCTTAGTCTTCTGCTCAAAGGAGTTTGCAACCAGGATATAGAGGAATGGGGAGACAGGGAAGCCCTGACGGATACCACGAGATACTTGAAAGAATTTAGTTGGACAACCATTGACTAAAAGAGCAATCCAGGGGCTGCTGATACAGGCCTTGATGCACCTGACAAAATCTTGAGAGAACCCAAATTTTGACATAATTTCAAACAGAAAGAAATGGTTAACCCTATCAAATGCATTAGCCATTTCAAGCTTTATTGCCATACCTTGCTGCTTGCGTTCCATACTAGAATGAATAGCTTCTTGCACTATGATGATATTGTCAAGAATTTTCCTCCCGACAATGAATCCTCCCTGAGTTTCTGAGACTAATTTACCCATGACTTTCTTCATTCTGGTTGCCAGGATTTTAGCCAAAATTTTGTAGGACGATTTACATAGCGAAATTGGCCTGAATCGATCTATAGATATAGGATTCTTATCTTTAGGAATTAGGGCCAGAAAAGAGGAGTTTGTAGCTCCTCCGATCTTATCCTTATTCCGAGTCCAGTTCAACATTTTTAAAAAATCTTCCTTGATAATTTCCCAAGAAGCTTTGTAGAAGTTGATTGTGAAATTGTCCGGGCCCAAGGCTTTATCAACACACAGGGACCAAATGGCATCTCTAATTTCGGACTCCTGAATGTATTTAGAGAGCTCCCTATTATCTTCTTCTGAGATTAGAGAGGGAATATCATAGAGGAGATCGGCCTGAGCCAAAGGATCTGTCTCATCTTTGTCTAAAAGAGCTCCTGAAAGTGTTGAAATATGTGGGATTTTATCTCTTCTTGGTTTTGAATTCTTATCCCATCTTTATCTATGAGTTCCTTAATCATGTTGAAACTTAGTCATGCCTTGGTTTGCTTATGACAATAGTCAGTGTTGCTGTCTCCCCCTTTTAACCATAATTGTCTGGATTTGAGATGCCAAACCTCCTCTTCCTTTCTTGCAGCAATGAGAATTTTGTGTTAAGATCCTGCTTGTGGTAGATAAGGGAAGGATTGATGTCTATCTTTTCCATAGCTGACTGAAGAGCTGGCAGATCGGATTGTAGCTATTTTTTGATGTGGCTCGGACTTTTGAATTCCTTTTTCGCCCAGCTTTTCAGCTCATAATGGACATTCCTGAGCTTGCTTTCCCAAACATAGCTCAGAGAGACGAAGCAAGGGTAGCTCTAGGATTTGGCTATTAAAAACAAGGCTTTCTCGTCCTGAATCCAGGAGGGATTGAACCGAAATGGGATAGGGCTTAGGTTAGCGGGGGTGGAGAGGGAGAGGGAAATCGGTTTGTGGTTCGAAACAGCGGAAGGGATGGAAAAGGAGGACGTGATGAGATTTAGTTGAAGGAAGGATGAAATGATGAGGAAATGGTCAAGCCTGGCAGTAATGTGGCCAATCCACACACGACGGTTGTTCTAGGTGAAGTTGCCATTCTTAAGAGGAGGATCAAGTAGATCCAGGTCAGCTATCAGATCTTCCAAATTTTCCCTAAAGGGATCCCTAGCTTTAGACTTGCCACGCTTTTCAGACTGGGCGATGGTAGCATTAAAGTCCCCGACTATGATGACTTCCTTATCATTTATAAAATCCTTGAGGGAGTTAAGACTGTTCCAAAATGAATGCTTGTCCCTATAATGTGTAGGGCCGTAGACATTGCAAACGCAGAAAGTGAAATTATCCTCCTTGTTTTTAAGCTCATTAAGAGTCTAGTGCTGGATTTCTTTCACAACTTTAAAGGAATACTTACTTGAAAAGAATGAGGTGATGCCTCCAAAGGCTCCTCTTGAGCTTGTTGCATTTCCATGGCATTCTGTCCAGAAGTGGTGTGTGAGTGCCAAGATCTCCACATCACTGATCTTCCTCTCTTGAATCAATAGGATGTCTGGTTTTTCTGAGCTCATTAAAAGTCCAGTGCTGGATTTCTTTCACAACTTTAAAGGAATACTTACTTGAAAAGAATGAGGTGATGCCTCCAAAGGCTCCTCTTGAGCTTGTTGCATTTCCATGGCATTCTGTCCAGAAGTGGTGTGTGAGTGCCAAGATCTCCACATCACTGATCTTCGTCTCTTGAATCAATAAGATGTCTGGTTTTTCTGAGCTGACCATTTCTTTCAAAGCCTTGAATTTGCAAGGTCCCCCAATACCCCTATAGTTCCAAGAGATGAGCTTCATTACTTCTTCCTCGGTTGCTGGCCTGCTCGAGCCCCTCCGTTTGGCTTGATTTTAAAGTTATGGAGTAGCTTCATTTCCTCTATGCTTCTTTGCCGCCCTAATTCTAGTTCTCTTTCCGCCTCTTGCTCTCGGTGATAGCGTAGGGATTTTCTGCCTCTCGTGTTTGGGGGAGGCCCTCGTTCGAAGTATTCTTGGGATCCTATTGAGGAGGATTCGGGTGTTCCTGATTATGGGACTACTTTTCTCTGCTTGACCATTTCCATGCAAGAGCTATCAAGTGGAGGAGATCCATCTCGAGCTGGAATTTCTTTGATGGGTTCAGAATTAGGGGTTGAAGTGTTATTGGACATGGCCACGGTGAGTATAGCGTCCGCTTTCGGGTCCTCAGGTTATGCTATCTCCCCTTCTTCAACATTAAGTGCTTCGAATTGGTTGCTGGTTGGGATAGCTATTCCAATCTGATCACTTTCAGGACGACTCTTGCTATTATTATTTTTTAATTTGAAAAAGAAAAAAAACCTATATTTTGTTACGAAATTTTTAAATCTACTCTAGTGCTTCTTACATGTTGACACAGTGGTTTACTCAGATTCTAGTGACGCAACATAGTGCATGTTATCACAAAAAATGGAACAATATAAAGCGTTCCTATATAAGGAATGCATAGGTGCAACAATATGTTTTTATAATTGTTTTAAATAAAACTCAATATTACGTACAAAAATATCTAAATCTTATTTGATGCATTATATATCTATTAAGGAACAATGCAATAAAATGTTAGTGGTGCACCACAAGCATTTTTAAAAGTGCGAGTATATGGTGCAACATTTCTTTGGTTGCATTGTTAAATTTTGAGCATTAATTCACAATACTCTAGGATCTTTACTTAGAGAATAACATGTACAGTATATCAATGCATAACAATCATATCAAGCATGCCAAGCATCATAAGAATCAAAAGCATGAGAGACAAGAGACACAGAGTTTCCGTGGGGAAAACCATAAGGTGAAAAACCCCAAAACTTCCTCAAAGATAGAGAGAGCAATGGCTCAACCTAAGTACAACCAAAATACACTGAGATAGTCTCCTAGTAGCAGATGATCCTCCTCCTCACTAGTGCGCCACTTTCTGAGTGAGAGAAGTATGAGTTTCCGAGTGATCAAATAGAGATATACCGATCTCTATTTATACTTAACCTATTTGCCCAGCTACACTATAGGGCCGAATTGTCTAGCTAGGTACATCCACAATATAATATATATTTCAGGGTCGACCCCACTCATGGTGGTCTAATAACCCATCGGCACGTACACACACTTGCGACACTTGTCAATACACATGACGACACTTTCTTATAGAGGAATAACACATCTCTTATAAGGGTACAATAAATATATATGAAATACATAGATGAAATACATTCCGAAGTTTCATATACATCAACACTCCCTCTTAACTAGGAAGGTATTTCTCGACACAGATTTGCTAGACAAGTCTTCTTCTCAGGATCATCGTCATCGATGCATCATCATCATCATCGTCACTGCTGCTGCTATCTCAACCAATCTTTGATTCTACTCATCATAGGAAGTTCTACAGAGCCAGTCCTTTTTCATACTAGATGTAGGCCCACCACCTGTAGGTCTTCATCATCTGTGCGAATGGTTTGATAGAGGTGGCCTCTCAGAACTAATTTTATGTGCGGATGCAATACCGAAAAGAGTATCCCAGGAACATTTATGTGCCTAAGCACGACTGACAAGATCTCCCAGGACTGATTACATGCATCTCCTCCACAATACCTTTAAAGAGCATCCCAGGAACATTTATGTGCCACAACATGACCGGAAATATCTCTAAAGAGAATCGTAGGACTTATTACGAGCACACAGCTCAACCTCTCGGATCTCCAGGACTGATTACATGTGGATAGACAAAACCTTTAAAGAGCATCCCAAGAACATTTATGTGCCGCAACACGACTGACAAGATCTCTAAAGAGCATCCCAGGACTAATTACGAGCACACAGCTCAACCTCTCGGATCTCCAGGACTGATTACATGTCTCCGTAGTAATACCTCATCCCAGGACTGATTACGAGCACACAACTCAACCTCTCATATATCTAAGGACTGATTACATACTACATAGCAATACCGGAAAGAGTATCCCAGGAACATTTATGTGCCGCAGCACGACGAACAAGATCTCCTAGGACTGATTACATGCTATTTACACAATCTGCCACATATCATCTCTGACCTCCAAGTATCAACCTGATACTCATGATCCAATGGATCATCATCACACAAAGCATCATCTTGATGGTCATGATCACACTGATCATCATCACTGTACCATCCTGATACATATCATCTGTAGCAACACCCTAAAGCTCGTCATCCTGATCATACAATGCATCCACCTGATGCATACCAAGTATCTACCTGATACATATCATCATACATGATCCACCTGATCATATAGTGTATTCACCTGATACAAATACAAATACATGATACATATCAATATACATGATCTACCTGATCATACAATGTATCCACCTGATACATATACAGATACATGGTCCAAGGATCCAACATGATGCATATACAAAATACATACAAATGATCCAACCGATCATATCTAGCATCCAACATGATGCGTACATACATATACATATAAATGATCCAACTGATCATATCCAGCATCCAACATGATGCGTACATACATATACATACAAATGATCCAACTGATCATATCCAACATCCAACATGATGCGTACATACATATACATATAAATGATCCAACTGATCATACAAGGCAGAAACTAGAACATCATCCTGATGCTCATCATCCAGCGCTTACATCCACAGCCATGTGAATGATCCTCCTTCCAACATGCTTGGAATGGCTTCAACAAATGTGTCCATCACTTCTTCCTCAAAGTGTCGTCAATATGAAGAACACCAAGCCTCTCCCTGAAGTATTCAAACTTTACTCTGACTAGTGGCTTCGTCAGTACATCTGCAATCTGCTCGTCCGTCGCAACATATAGGAGCTTCACAGCTCCTCTCTGCACCATATCCCTGAGATAGTGATATTTGATATTTATGTGTTTTGACCTGTCATGAAACACTGGGTTCTCGGACAACTTCACACAACTCTAGTTATCACAAAAGATACCAGTAGCATCCAACGGGAGATCAAATAACTCAGACAGTAGCTTCCGTAGCCATACTGCCTCACAACTAGCTGAACAGGCTGCAACATACTCTGCCTCAGCTGTACTTAGTGCTACGCAGGACTGCTTCCTGCTAAACCAAGAGATCAAACCTGATCTCATATTGAAGCAGCACTGCCAGCCCAATCTGAATCAACATAACCCTGCAGGTTAAACTTTTGATTCGCTTCATACTTGAGCCCATAATCCACTGCACCCTTCAGGTACCTCAGAACTGTCAAGCACTCTAATTGGAGATAATTAAATATCAACACACAGAGCGTATGAAATTTATTGTCAACCCGAGAAAGTCTTTTTATTTCAAAGGACAAGTGCATAATATATGCTTAAACACAAAACCATTAGAAGTGAATATTTTATCTTCTATCATCCATGTTCACCCCAAGAATCTATGCAATCCCAATTGCCTTCTAACTGCTATACTACAATTCTTTTCTATTATGCATCAAGCAGAATTAATATCAGATCTAATCAACGATTGCAGGAAGGAAATCTCAATTGCATTCTAAAATAATCAACTGTCTAATTTAATCAAGCTGGGAATCATAAAGCATGACCTGAACATTACTCTAGAATTTGATAAAAGAGATTAAAGCAACTGTTCTAAGAAACTGGATTGCAAAATATAAATCAATCAACACATAACAGGAAAGCTAATTTGTAAGAGCTCCTGGGATTACGTCTCAGCTGTAGGATGAACACAGCAGTGTGAACAGAAATTGAAATATGTAAAACAAACCTGACTCAGTCGACTGTTATTCGATACCATTCACCAATCTCACAAAAATATAATCAATTACTGAGAAATCCACACAATGAGTATTGCTGCTGCGTATAAAAGGAAGAACAAAGCATCACACAACGAGAAAGATGAAATCCTAAATTAACGCAGCAATCTCTGTGGAAGACGGGCCCAGTCTTCACACAGAGACGCTGGTTGAACAACACTCTCTTTAACTCAGAAGTAACTCCTTATATTAACAGAAGAATGAGTACACAGTTTTGGCTTGGCTGCTAATACAAGGTAAATTAATTGTTTGCTGTCCAACCCCTCAGTCGAGGCAATTCCCCATATTTATACATACAATTTGCAACATCTAAACCTATAATTGGGCAGCCATGAAGATCTCTGATCTTCAGGCGCCCTAAATAATCTAGCTGTTACAATGCGTGGCAAAACTAAAATATCCAAATATGAGAGAAGTATTAATTGTCCCAAGAGTGACGGTCCTTCCAGCTCACAGCTGGATTTGAGCAGCGACATACTTAAGATAGTTCTTCTGTTACAGCTGCCCTGCCACGACTGTGCCTTGATTGACGATTTAAGCCCCAAGGAACCTTCCACAAGCGATGAACGTTCCTTCATGACTTGTTCAGCTCCGATCTTCCTGCAGTCTATTGTCTTACTACCTTCATAAATCGCATCATGTTAGCACAGATTAAGAGATGCACAGCTTTAATCATCACAATCATAAGTATTAACACAATAAAACAATAATCGGCCATACCTTGGTAATTTGGGGAATAGATAAGGACAATAAGTTGAATTGCCAAGGTAATTGGTGTAAGACAAGGGAAGGGACGATGATAAATGATGGTCAAAAAGGGCCAATTCTGGGCTCAACATCTCCCCCCAACTATCCTGTTGCATGTCCTCATGCAACAACCTGCATCTGAATATTGCACTGAACTTTGTCCAGGAGAGAGGAAAGAATGTAGATAAATCAGGCATCCCCTCTATCTTTTTGAAAAGCTTCTGTGAGCAACCCGACATCTTCCAACTTCACTGTTCCCCTTCCACTGCTCCTTGCTGATATCTGAGAATGCACTTGATGTGGTGGGGACCTTTCTGCAGTTCTCTTATGCTATGCCTGGGGAAGTTGACAGGACACACTCAATCTGAATCCAACTCAATGACACCTGTAGGAGGTGGAAGCACTGGTTCTTGTGGGACAGTGTCTTCCAGCGCATCTAATGTTAACAGGAGAGTTGCTGGTTCTTGTGTAACAGCAACATCCTTTAACCCATCTTCAGCAGCTACCTTCATTGCTTTTGGAGACACTGGTTCTTGTGTAACAGTGTCTTGTTTGTCATTCTGCTGCTGAGACTGAATATCCTTTTCAATTTGCAGCTCCTCCTCCAGGATTTCAGTGTCACCTGAGCATGGTGTCTGTACCTATTCATTGTCACTCCACTGTGTGTCAGGGATGATATCCACTCCCAGGTTATCTCCCGGCTGCAATTCAGGAATTTTTGTTGCAGCCTCCAAAGATGTTGGTTCTTGTGTAACAACATCCTGGCTAACCTCTTCATCCTTCCTTTGCTGCAGCTCCTCTTCTATGAGTTCTGTATCATGAGAGCTTTCTGGGGTCACCACCCAGAGTTCATCGTTAAATGCCAGAATATCTTCTGTCCCAGCTTCTTCTCCTGTCTGCTCAGTCGGTTGGACGGTCAAATTTAGGGTTGCTGGTTCTTGTGTTACAGCATCCTGTTCCAACTTATCACTGTCCTGCCTTTCCGTTTCTTCTTCTAAAATTATTGTGTCCTGGGAACGTTCTGGGGTTACAGCACAAAATTCTTCACTATCCTCCAGGGTATCCTTTGGCTCCATGATCTCTGTATCAAGGGAACATTCTGGAGTCTCACCATATTCTTTTATAAGCTCCAGAGCATCCTTCATTTCCCGTTCTTCTCCCATCTGTTCTATGATTTCTATGTTGTGGGAGCATTTTGGGATTGCCATACATTCCTCATCAATTTCCAGGGCATCCTCCACTCCCTGTTCTTCTCCCATCTGTTCTATGACTTTTGCATCATGGGAAGTGGCAGCTGTAGCCAGGATGTTTAAAGGTGCTGGTTCTTGTGTAACAGCACCTTCTTTCTCCACTGCTTTCCCTTCTGTGGCTACAGGCTGTTGTGCTGAATAGGTGCTAAGTAAAATTTTATGGCCTGCTTCCTCAAAGATCTCCCCACAGGTGGGGCAGAGTATTCGCTCATCCTTTTCTCCAGCTCCAGCAGAAGCTGATTCCTCCACTTGGTCTGCAGCCTCTATTAATGTATACATCTTTCTTCCACCCTGCTTTCTGCAGATTTCCTTCCATGTTTCCAGCTCCTTTCTAAGTGCTTGAAGGTCCTCTTTCAGCATTGCATTCTCATACAAGAGTCCCTCAACTCCAGGCTCTTCCTCCACTGGCCTTTGTGGAGCATCCCTCGGTTTTGGTGTAAGGATTGGGGGTTCAACCTGTGTCTCTAAGGTTGCCCATTTTGTTCTAGCTGCCTCTGCTGCTGTGATTGACTGAGTTCGTTTCCTTCTGATTGGTGCCACTAAATCAAACTCATTGGTGGCCCTCTTCCTTGTCTGTGGCGTTTTCTTTTGTGACTTTCCTTTTTGTAGTGTTTCTTCTCGTGGAGCTGGAACATAGGGAGGCAAAACTGAAGTTAAAGGAATATTTCCCTGCCCCCCATGCTGTTCTTCTTCAATCACAGCTCCTCCTCCTACCCACTCCGGTGAAGACTCGATTGTGACCAGCTCAATATCTTCTTCCATTGCTCTGGCTCCGTCATCTTCAGGTTCCATTGTCGCAGCTTTTGATGCTGCTCCAATTTCACCTTCTGCTGTCGGAGCTGCCCTGTTATCTAGGTTTTCCGCGAGGGTTTCATCTACATTGTCGCCTGACAGCTCTGTTTGAGCTTCCCCTCGCTCTCCTTCAAATGCAGTGTCATCCCCCACTGGTTCTGCTTGTGCTGGGGATTCATATACTTCAAATGGCTCTGCCTGTGCCCCTGTTTGTTCTTCCTCTGTGGTTTTATCCACCCCGGATGGTCCTGCCTGTGCCCCCTGTTGTTCTTCTTCCGTTTCATCCCTCCCGGATGGTCCTGCCTGTGCCCCCTGTTGTTCTTCTTCCGTTTCATCCCTCCCCCCAACTTCACTGGAGGAACTCCGGTCCTCCTGTTGTGGCGGAACCGGTATTTGCTGTAATGGAATGACCCTCAAGGGAACAGGTTGCTGTGGTCGGGTAATGAATTGCTCCCATGTTATATTATGTTGGGCTAGGGTTCTTATAATAATTAACTTAATAAGGCCATGGTGAGTGAGGGAGGATAATGGGTGCTTTGCAGATTGAACAAATGTTGCCATATGGCGCAAATCATGCAATAGATAAAATGGAATATTTAACAAAATGCCATGACGGAGATGAGAAAGCAAAGGAAGTTCAGAGTTGTACACAGTTTGGTATCTACCTTCGCAAGTTATGTATTTCTTGAGGAAGATAGCAACCTGGTCCCATGGCTGCGGAAGTGACTTCAATGCAATCCCTCGCCTGGATGCTTCAACTTTCTCCCCTGGAAGTAAAAATTCTTCCCGTGCAACCGTTGCAGGGACTCGACGGTTAAACCAAGGTTTTCCCACCAACGGGATAGCTGTAACCTCGGATATAATGACCTCCGAAACATCTATACACAGCCCCCACACCGTGGAGTGTGTTTTAGTAATATTCAATGCGAATTGCAGGGCTGTGTCCCGATCGAATCCATCCAATAGTTCAAAGAACTCGACCCAGCCAGCGGCTTGAAAAATGGCCAGAACCTGCAAATTCCGTCTAAGTTCCCGGGTATTGAAAGGTTCATGGCGAACTGGAATGCCCATGGTCCTGGCTGCAAGATGAAACTGCTGTTCGACAGAGTACAGGATCCCAGAATGGAAGTTGCAGCACAGAGAACGCACGAATCGTTGAGCGGAGACGTTGAGCGAATGAACTAATTCGGAAAGTTAAGCGCAGAGAAGAGTTTAAAATTTTCATGCCGAATTGGGGAAGGTGGCAGTTAATATTATTACGTCGTACGAGGGAAAGGTTTAATCAGATATAAATGGTAGTGCGAGTGAAGGTACGGCCAATCTCGTTTAAATGATATCAATACTTAATCACGTGATAAATGAAAGCCATACCTCATAAAACTGTACGTCGGAAGGCTGTGGAAACTGGTGGAGCATGGAGTTGGTGACGTCACGGAGCCGAACGCGTGCACAGTCAGACGTGGGATCATGATGACTCGGATAAGGCACTGATTTCCTTCGCCGGTAAAACACAAGGCGTCGCATCCTCCGGGTTAAAATGATGAGTTCGCCGGCAGGACTGGGATGAATCAGCATCATAATTAGCAGGTTGAACAATCCTTCTGTTAACACGGGAGTTACCACTGCAAGTTGCCAAAGAAATGATCACACGGCCGATGAAAAAGCTTGTTGCAGCTGGTAGAAAAGAAGTTACAGCCACCGGAAAAGAATTCGCGGCAGCCGGAAAAAGATTCACGATATCATGGAAAATTACGGCTGTCACGGGAAAATTTTACGGCGGTGGGAAAAAAAATTACAGCTGGCGGGAAAAGATTTTACGGCTATGGGAAATATGTCGCAGCCGCTGGAAAGAAATGGCAGCTATGTGGAAATGATGTGGAAGTGACTTGGTCAATGAGGTGGCAGCCGCCGAGAAATAAGGTGGCAGCCGGGAAATGATGTGGCGGCTGCGGGAAAAAGATGTTGCAGCCGCCGAAGTTACAGCCGTCGAAATTGCAGCTGCCGGAATTGCAGCTGCCGGAGTTGCAGCTGTCGGAAAAGATTTGACGGCGGGCGGAAAAAAACATTACGGCTACCGGGAAGTGAAATGGCCGTGGCTGGTAAATGGAGTGGCAGCTGCGGAAAATGAGATGGCAGCCGTGGGAGATGAGGTGGCCATAGCTGGTGAATGAGGTGGCAACCATGGGGACAATGAGGTGGCAGCCGCGGAAACTGGAGTTGCAGCCGCCGATGTTGCAGCCGCAAATGTTGCAGCCACCGATGTTGCAGCCGCTGATGTTGCAGCCGCAAATGTTGCAGCCGCCGATGTTGCAGCCGCAAAAGATTGACGGCTGATGGAAAGGGCATTATGGCTACCGGGAAATGGAGAATATGGTTGCCGGAAAAAGGATATACGGCTGCCGGAAAATATGTTGCAGCCGCCGGAAAATATGTTGCAGCTGCCGGAAAATATGTTGCAGCTGCCGAATTTTTTTTTTTTTTTTTTTTTTTTTTTTTTTTAACACAAGGACAGCACAGAGAGATTTTCATTATGGGCCCCAAACTGATCGTTCTCCTGGCGCTTCCCTGAATTTTTTTTTTTAAAAGACAACAACAAGCAAAGAGATCAAATGCAAAGAGAAAGAAAACGACAACTATACGCTACAGCAAGAAATTATTTATGTACAGCAAATATAATTTTCATTTTAAGATTTGGCAAAGGTAGAAAAATGTTCCTGCTCTGGTGCCAATTGGTAGTTTGGATCAGCAGCAATCTGTGAAATGAATGCATCTTTCGAAATGGGCTTCCGATACAGTCGCAGTCTGTGGCCATTAGCAAGTAATGGTATACGGTTTTCATCAATGGTGACCAGGCGAACAGTGCCGTTGTCAAATACCCTGTCAACCAAATATGGACCCAGCCATCTTGTGCGTAATTTCCCTTTGAAATCTTTCTTGAATCTGGAGTCGTATAATAGTGCCCAGTCTCCTTCATGGAATATTTTCTTTTTGATGAATCGGTCATGCCAATTAGATCTCTGTTGCTGAAGCAGCACAGTCTGGTCTACCGCAGCTAACCGTTTCTCATCCAATTCATTCAATTGATTCAATCTTCTTTTCTGGGCTTCTGTTACATCCAGGTTCATTTCAATGGCTGCTTTCAGGGTCTTGATCTCAAATTCAATTGGAAAGATGGCACTCTTACCATACACTAGATCATAGGGAGAAAAGCCCGTGGTGTTGCGCCAAGTCGTGCGATATGCCCACAGTGCTTCTGGAAGTCTGTCAGCCCAATCCCTTCGATGGCTTTTAACTGTTTTAGTAAGGATTGCTTCGATAACTTTATTAGTGCTTTCCACCTGACCATTGGCCTGGGGATGATAAGGTGAAGCTATCTTGTGCTGCACATGATACTTCCAGAGCAAGGATTCAAATTGGTGTGAAATAAATTGTGGTCCCCCATCGGTAACTACTTCCTTTGGTACTCCAAAACGGGTAAAAACTTCACTGTACAGGAAATCAATCACCGCCTGGTCATTTGCCTTAGCCAAAGCTACAGCTTCTACCCACTTAGTCATGTAATCTGTACACACCAAGATGTAAACCTTCTGTTTGGAAGGAGGGTTGATAGGACCAACAAAGTCCAATGCCCATCTATCAAACGGTTCTAGTACCACTTGGGGCTGTAAAGGCATCTGATCTGTCTTATTAGGTTGGCCCATCCTTTGGCAGCTGTCACAGGACTGAACATATCTTTTAGCATCTCTGAACAGTGTCGGCCAATAATAGCCCATCCGCAACGCCTTATGCCCTGTTCTTTTATCTGCAAAGTGTCCTCCGCAAGGTTCATCGTGACAGGCCTTCAGTATATGAAAGATCTCATCTTCCTTTACACATCTTCTAATTTCAAGATCAGGTCCTGTGTAAAAGAGATGGCCTTTGAGCCAACAATACCTGGCACTTTGCTGAATAATTTTTCTTTTCTCTCGTTTAGACATATGTGGCGGAAGCTTCCCTGCAGCCAAATAATTAGCAACGTCTGCATACCAGGGTGAATGAGCTGAGAGTGCGAATAAATGTTCATCCGGGAAAGCATCCTCAACAGGTGAACTGTCATCACTGTTAGTAAATCGTGATAAAAAATCAGCAACAACATTTTCTTTTCCAGGTTTATCTATAATAGTAATATCAAATTCCTGTAATAATAAAAGCCACCTGGTTACTCTGGCATTAGTGACAGGTTTATTCATTAAATACTTAATGGCAGAGTGATCAGTATGCACAAATGTAGGATACCCAGTAATGTAATGCCGAAACTTATTAATAGAATAAACAATAGCAAGGAATTCTTTTTCAGTAATAGTATAATTTAGTTCAGCAGGGGCTAAGTTTTTACTAACATAATAAATAGCATAAGGTACTTGACCATCCTGCTGTCCTAGTACTGCTCCAATGGCGGTATCAGAAGCATCTGAAGAAATGTGGAAAGGTATGGTCCAATTAGGTCCCCTTAAAATAGGGGCTGTGGACAGTTTCTCTTTAAGCTCATCAAATGCTGTCTGGCATGCTGTACTCCATACAAACTGTGCGTCCTTCATTAACAATGAAAACAAAGGAGAAGCAAGTTTGGAGAAGTTTTCTATGAATCTCCTGTAATACCCAGCATGTCCCAGAAAACTTCGCACCTCTTTCTGAGTTGATGGGGTTGGTATATTCTTTATCACCTTAATTTTTGAAGGATCCACTTGAATACCGTCAGTAGAGATGAAATGTCCTAATACCACCCCCTCACTCATCATCATGTGGCATTTTTCAGTGCTTAGTGAGAGGCGAGCCTGTTCACAGCGAATTAAAACATTTTTCAAATTTTCCAGTGCTTCCTCAAAATCCCTGCCATAAGGAGTGAAATCATCCATAAAAACTTCCATGCTATCATTTACCAATTCAGAAAATATGCCAATCACAGCTCTTTGGAACGTTGCAGGTGCATTGCACAATCCAAAGGGAAGCACCCTGTAGGCGAACGTTCCCCAGGGGCAGGTGAAGGTGGTCTTATCCTGATCCTCTGGAGCAATCTGAATTTGATTGTACCCACTGAACCCATCCAGGAAGGAGAAGAACTTCTTCCCAGATAGGTTATCAAGTACCTGGTCAATAAAGGGCAGAGGAAAGTGATCCTTCTGTGTAGCCTTGTTCAGCTCCCTATAATCGACATAGACTCTCCATTTACCATTTTTCTTGGGTACAATTACAAGTGGGGAAACCCACTCACTGTCTGAGATAGGATAGATGAATCCTGCTTCCAAGAGTTTCTGGATTTCTTCCTTCACTATATCCCTCAGATTGGGGTTCATGCGTCGTTGGGGTTGACATACAGGCCGGGAGTCGTTTTTAATATAAATATGATGAGTGCACAGACTAGAAGGAATACCCTTCATGTCTGTATACTCCCAGGCGAATGCCCCCTTACGTTCCTTCAAGAGATTGGTTAGGCGCTTTTGTTCTTCTGAGGAGAGACCAGGATTGATGTTCAAAGTTCTTCCAGGCTCTACCTCAATAGGAATACTTCTCGAGTTTTTCAATACTGGGATTATGTTTGTGTCATTGGCTAGTGCTTCCTCCGTAAGCTGTTCTTGTTCTTCTTTACCGAGGGTACTGTTCAGGAGTTGATAAACTTCCTTGTCTACTGAAGCAGGTTCGCTAATGAAATTATTAATGGCATCGTCTTCTGTTTCGTTTTTGAAGGTTAGTGCCTTCCCTATTGTTAGTAATGGCTGAACATCTTCCTCTTCTTCCTGTTCTATCCAAAGGGAGGTTTCAGTTTCTAGACTCGGCCGTGCTGGAGGGTACAGGGTGAGGTTTTTGGTTTCCATGCCATCAGATATAGTCATAGATCCTGATCGACAGCTGATACAAGCATCGGCTGTAGCCAACCAGGGCCTCCCCAAAATCAATGGATGTCCCCCCAGCTGTGATTTTGGTTGTAATACCAGAAAATCGGCAGGGTATTCCCATGAGTCTACTGAAATAACAAGGTCGTCCAAAATCCCTTCGGGTCTGATAGTGGATCTGTCTGCCAATTCTAAGATAGTAGGGGTCGGTCTAATATTGGTGAATCCGAGCTTCTTTACAGTCTCCATTGTTATAACATTGATCGCAGCTCCTAAATCTACTAGTACGTTGGGTATCTGCGTTTGTCCTATGTGTACAGTGACAGTAGGATTGCCGGGATCCTCATACTTAGTTATAGGGGTTTTTCCAGTCATTAAAGCGGATAAATTCCCTATAACATGAACAGTAGGAGGATCTCTGGGTTTCCTTCCCGGTCTTTTAGTGCACAGGTCCCGAACAGTTCTAGCATAGATAGGTACATCTTGAAGAGCTTGTAAAAGGGGAATCTTAACATAAAGGTTCTTCAATTCTCCTAGGAGATTGAACTGAGGTTGCCCCCCTTTTTGTGGCAGCATCAATCTCTCAGGGTAAGGTGGTTGTCTTACCAACTGGGTAGGCTGCGTGTTATCCACTTCATCGTTTAATGTTTCAGCCCTCCCATCTGAGGGATGCTCAGCATCTTCAGTGATAGGAACCGGATCAAATGGATGCTGGGAACTCTCTCCTTTGTCATACACAGTTGATGGAATATTTTCTGCAGTTACACGTTCTACTAGCTTTCCAGATCGTAAGCGAATATCATTACAAGGCACAGGGGAGAGAGAGTAGGCCGGCATATTGAGAGCTTCCAATTGCTGGACTGTTTTATTATTTGGGTTAGGGTTAGGTTGGGTAGGCAGCTGAGGCCGTATTGGTATGTTAGGCACAGGATTATTTTGCAGCTGCAGCTGCGACTGCTGAGTTAGGTATTGAGGATATTGCTGAAATTGAGGATATGGAGGATACGGTAACTGTTGAGGTGGAGGTGGTTGAGGAAACTGGTTCCCAGGATGGAAGTTCCTCCATCCAGGAGACCATGAAGTCGGTTGATGAGGTGGCTGTGTCCAAGGACTCCATGAATTATAACCTTGCATCGCAGGTTGAGGGGAATTCCACTGAGCATAATTTGAAGGGAATTGTGTATTCACATTTTGCATATTAGTATTCCAATTATTCAAATTATTCAAAAATGGAAATGAATCGGGAGACATACCTTGATTCCGGGGCTGCCAGGGTTTCTTCTGTGCAATAAAGTAGGCTGAATCCACCTCTGGAGTTGATGCCTGCAGAACAGCCTTCACTTGGGGCAACGTGGGGCATTCTTTCATATCATGGTTCAACTCGCACAGCTGACACACTTGTACTTTGTCAAGAGGGCATTCTTTCAGTGGATGAGTCTTTCTACATCGGGGACAAAACACACCTAGTGTGAGATCCTCCACTGCTTGTCTTTGCTTGGCCTTCAAGACGTCAATCTCTGAAGAGATAGAGCTCATCATTTCTGTTTTAAAATTTTCAAGAAGATTGCCTATCTCTGCCCGTGTAGCTCCCCCATTGGATGACTTCTGAGTTCTGTCAAAGACATCGCGTTCCAGCTTATCTCGTTTATTCTGCTTGTTATGCCTAGAAGATCCCCTGGAGTATCTCTTACATAATTCAACAATTGTCTCAAAGGGTTCTTTAGAGATATCTCCCTTTCCTAATAAATTTAGCATGTCTAAACAATCGTCCCTGATCCCTCGAAGCAGGATTATCTTAAGCACATCTAGTCCCATGTTCGTCTGTCCATCTCTCTGCACATTGTACAGCAACCTCTCTACAAAATCCTCCAAGCTTTCATCCTCCTTTTGTACCATCTTGAATAACTCCTCCCTTTTGTCCCTGGTGTTGCAATATTCCTGATATTTTTCCAGGAACACTTGCTTCATCTTATTCCAATTAGCAACAGTCCCTCCCCCAAGGCTCATGAACCATCGTAATGCATTGTCCTTCAGGGTGGCAGGAAAAAGCTTTAACTTTTGAGCATCTGTGACATAATCATAGCTGCGACAGAGGATATCGAATTCAAAAAGGAATTCATCTGGATCCTCTGCCGCCCTGCCATGAAAGCGGGGTAACACCGACGGTGAGATGTTTTTCATAGGAGCTGTCCCCTCTAGCTGCTGTATTGGAAATTGCAATGTAGCCATAGTCTCTGGCGGGGAATTATCTTCATGATGGTATTGTACCACTGCTTCTTCCTCTTCGTTCTCATGTCTATTACTCATCTTTTCTTCTGTATCTTCTCCTTCGTTTGTTCCTTTGTTCTTTACCTCAATTGTAACAGCTGCGTATTCTTCGGTTGTAACAGCTGCGTATTCTTCAGTTGCAACAGCTGCGTATTCTTCGGTTGCAACAGCTGAATCAGCTGTTACTTCTTTAGCAGGAGTATATGCAGGAATCACAGCTGCTCCTGTATCTTCCACTGTAGATCCTTATGCTAACGCTCCAGGATCAGCAGGGCCTCTTTTGATAGGAGTCCCCTGTTGACGAGATCTGACAGCTGAATCAGTTTTGTCAACAAGGTCGTCAATGAATGTTCTTCTGCCCAGCGGTGGACCTCGACCACGACCCGAACCACCTGTACTGTTAGTAATTTGTGGGGTTTTGGGGGTCGGGAGGTGATCGCGTTTTACCCCCCTCGTATTCATGCGAAGCAGATCATTTCAAAATCAACCAAAAGACTGACTAAAAGCAATTATCAGATCAACTAATGACTAGTGTTTAGTTTTCATCCTTCCCCGGCAACGGCGCCAAAATGTCAAGCACTCTAATTGCAGATAATTAAATATCAACACACAGAGCGTATGAAATTTATTGTCAACCCGAGAAAGTCTTTTTATTTCAAAGGACAAGTGCATAATATATGCTTAAACACAAAACCATTAGAAGTGAATATTTTATCTTCTATCATCCATGTTCACCCCAAGAATCTATGCAATCCCAATTGCCTTCTAACTGCTATACTACAATTCTTTTCTATTATGCATCAAGCAGAATTAATATCAGATCTAATCAACGATTGCAGGAAGGAAATCTCAATTGCATTCTAAAATAATCAACTGTCTAATTTAATCAAGCTGGGAATCATAAAGCATGACCTGAACATTACTCTAGAATTTGATAAAAGAGATTAAAGCAACTGTTCTAAGAAACTGGATTGCAAAATATAAATCAATCAACACATAACAGGAAAGCTAATTTGTAAGAGCTCCTGGGATTACGTCTCAGCTGTAGGATGAACACAGCAGTGTGAACAGAAATTGAAATATGTAAAACAAACCTGACTCAGTCGACTGTTATTCGATACCATTCACCAATCTCACAAAAATATAATCAATTACTGAGAAATCCACACAATGAGTATTGCTGCTGCGTATAAAAGAAAGAACAAAGCATCACACAACGAGAAAGATGAAATCCTAAATTAACGCAGCAATCTCTGTGGAAGACGGGCCCAGTCTTCACACAGAGACGCTGGTTGAACAACACTCTCTTTAACTCAGAAGTAACTCCTTATATTAACAGAAGAATGAGTACACAGTTTTGGCTTGGCTGCTAATACAAGGTAAATTAATTGTTTGCTGTCCAACCCCTCAGTCGAGGCAATTCCCCATATTTATACATACAATTTGCAACATCTAAACCTATAATTGGGCAGCCATGAAGATCTCTGATCTTCAGGCGCCCTAAATAATCTAGCTGTTACAATGCGTGGCAGAACTAAAATATCCAAATATGAGAGAAGTATTAATTGTCCCAAGAGTGACGGTCCTTCCAGCTCACAGCTGGATTTGAGCAGCGACATACTTAAGATAGTTCTTCTGTTACAGCTGCCCTGCCACGACTGTGCCTTGATTGACGATTTAAGCCCCAAGGAACCTTCCACAAGCGATGAACGTTCCTTCATGACTTGTTCAGCTCCGATCTTCCTGCAGTCTATTGTCTTACTACCTTCATAAATCGCATCATGTTAGCACAGATTAAGAGATGCACAGCTTTAATCATCACAATCATAAGTATTAACACAATAAAACAATAATCGGCCATACCTTGGTAATTTGGGGAATAGATAAGGACAATAAGTTGAATTGCCAAGGTAATTGGTGTAAGACAAGGGAAGGGATGATGATAAATGATGGTAAAAAAGGGCCAATTCTGGGCTCAACAAGAACATGCTTTACAAAAATCAGATGAACACTCTTCGGATCTCTCAGGAACTGACTCAATGTGTTCACAGCAAAGCAAATATCTGGTCTCGTGTTCGTCAGGTACATTAAGGACCCAATCATCTGATGATACATGGAGATATCAACTGGCTCATATGAAGCATCACATAGAAGCTTCAGGTTCGATGCCATAGGTGTGGCCATGGCCTTGCAATCCATCATCTTGAATCTCTTCAGGATATCTACTATGTGTTGGCCCGGTTTTGCAACCAGGCTTAGTGCTATGGGCACCTGCTAACTAGTAGCAGCAGTTTCAATAGAAATAAAAACAATAAACTAAATAAACAATACTTTTCATGAATCTAAGCAAGAATCTAAGCAAATAATGTAAACATGTCAAAATCAAGAACAAGAAACATAAGAAATAATTTTTTGTATTGAAAAATGGGGGGGGCAAGCAAGTGCTTGCGATATTACCTTCAATGGTGAAGGTTGATGTTGAGCAACTCCCAAGATGAGTAGCTCCAAACTCCAAGAGGTCTCCTTCTCCAAGGTTGCTTCAATGGCTAAAAGTGCTCAGGGGAGATTTCAGCAGCATAAGGATGAGATAATGGAAGGATCTGAAATGAGGAGCCCCTACCACCTTTTTATAGGTTTTGGTGGTGAGGAATACCATTTGTGGTTTTGTGGAAACCAAATGGTATTGACCAACATGGTTTAGGTACTTTTCCCTCCTTTTTCCTTTTTTGAATAAAAATAATATTTTAATTCCCTTTTTAATATTTTTTGGGAATTTGGACCCTTTTTGAGGGTTTTTTATGATTTTCTTGGAAAAATAATCTTTTTTAATGGAAAAAGGGGTGTACTAAGGTCTTTTGGTGACCTTTTGTTGGTTTCGGAGGCTCAGATGGTGAAAAAGTGGACAAATGGGTCATGTGAATAGGGAAATGAGCTAGTGAGCACTTTTTGGGTGTTAACAGATTGCCCCCTGATGTGTGAGGGCAGGAGCTCATCGTATGGCCGATAGACATCATAGTTCTTTTGTCCTTTTTTCTGGGGTTTAGGGGAGAGAAGAGACCAGTTGGAGACTGGAGCCACGGCCCTTGGAAGCTGCAAAAACAAAAAATATTACATGGCCTCAATATGAATGAGGTATAATCTCTGATAAAGGACGAGGCGGGCATTCCCATGCTCGTATCAAGACATATACAAAACAATTAGTCCCAAGAAGGGGGATCTAATACGTAAAGAAATATACTGGTACATCATAATGGTCCATAGGGGACATTATTGTGGGATATACTCATGATCATGGGTGATCTCAATAACTGATACACTGGAATAACTGTTGAACTGCTGAAACTGAAGGTGTCCAACATCTGTATGGACTCAATGACTGTGAGCCATGTGGAATACTGTCGCCATACGCAACCCGGATATCTATAGAAAAAATGTAACTGGTTGTATCCATAGGTAGACTCTCAAATGTGGAGGAGTCAGGAGGTATCCGGGGTCTTCGACTAATAACTGAACGGACCAATACCCTGTGCGAGTCTCAACGATGCGATCAAGGTGTTGAAGTCGAGCATGTGAGAAACAACCATTCGGAGAGGCACTGAGGATTCCTCTCGAAATGATTCGTAGGCACTCATCATAAATGGTAATGAGTCCAAGACACAGGGACCTCTAGGTCTATCCTCTGGAATCAATGTGGTTGTCGTCGACAGAGGGAGACCAGCAACTAACAAGGCAATGATGTTTCCTTGATAGGAGTACGAGGTGTAGAACTGAAGTGATGTAGTACTGATGGTAGGACTGACATACTTGTGGGGAAGGGAAATAACTGGGTCCAAAAAAATGGGTAGAATCAAACTTCCTTTGTTCAGAGCATGATGACATGGTTGACCTGGCAGCGTAGGGAACTGACTTGTAGGTGTGGGGATCATTGCTTTGACTGAATGGTATATATTGACTCTGGGGGGGGAGGACGAGCTGATAGGTGCTGTCGAGGGATTATCAAGGTGATATACTGCAGAATACTCTGAACAAAGGCGACCAAAATGGGGAAGCTGCCATATGAGTAGATGTGATCTGTCGTGGCGCCAAGAGGCACCATTGATTTCTTCTTCGTAGTTTTAATGAGCTCCAAGAAGGGATAAAAGTGTGCTCTGAAATGGTACGATCCTGTGGATTTTGTGAGCCCAGGACGGCTCATGCTCATGGTTGCTTTCATGTTTAGAGAGTCTGAAAGCGGTAAGTGGACTCTATTGGTGTTTCTTTTTCGTGAGTTTAGTTTCCAAGGCCCGAAAAAGCATAAAATGATACGGATGGAGAACTCTTCTAGCCGATGTGACTAGAGTATACCTTTTTCGTAATTAGTCTACGAGGTCCGGAAAAGGGGTAAACTTATATCAGGTAGACGCCCTTTCAGATACGTTTAGCGAGCATGAAAGGAAGCAAGATAGCTCGACGATCTTTTCATTGTTTTAGGAGTCAGAAAAGAGCTTAACAGAAACTCCCTAAGTGCCTTTTTCGTAAAGAGGGGTTGCTCGGCCCGAAAAAGGGATAAAATTATACCGAACAAAAATGGATTGATGAGGGCGAGGAAAGGTCTCAAGCATCGTCATCAGGGAGGAGCCCGAGGATCCTGAGGATCCAGATGAATAGACGACATTGTACTTGCCCCCAAATGCTCATGAGCATATGGGGAAGCATTTTTTGTATGACAGATGTATTTTTTGTATATCGGGTGCTGAGGGCACTTATGACATGTTCACCATTTGATTTATATATATATGTGGATATATATTTTAGATATATTTTCATGTATGCACGTGGATGCACATTTGTCTTTTGTATAGCCCGTGGAGGCACATGTTATGCACGTGGATGCAGTGTGTTTGTTGATTTATGTATGCCCGTGGAGGCACCTGTTATGCACATGGATGCATTATTTGGTTTGTTTGTTTTATGCCCGTGGAGGCACATGTTATGCACGTGGATGCAATATTGGTTTTTGTATATGCCCGTGGAGGCACATGTTTTGCACATGGATGCATTTTGTTTATGGATATGACATGATGTGATTGGTGTGCCAGTCGAGGATACTGTTGGCCATATTATCTGCTACACTATTGAGGTGTCTTGGGACATGTGTGAATGTAATGGATTCAAACTGTCTAACCATTTGTTTAGTGCGCAGGAATTTTCTGAAAAGACACGGATCGCGTACCTGGTAATCATTGTTGAGCTGGGAAACTAGGAGCTGTGAGTCCAAGAAAACGTTGAGGTGACGTATGCTCATCTGGAGAGCAGCGGCCAGGAGACCGGTCACGGCATCGTATTCAGCTTGATTATTGGTGGCGGCACCTAAACATACTCCATCAATGTGAATTAACTCATGTGAAGGGGAGTATATTACCCAAGCTGCGGAGGCGAGATTGGGAGACCAACGGCTTGCGCCATCAGCGAAACCGATATGGCAGAGTGGAAGAGGCTCCATCTGTGGTCATGCAGAGAAAAACAAATATTTAGGTTTTTTGAAATTTTTTGTGAATCAAAAAAGATGTATGCCTATACTAAAATGGACGATGGTGTTTTGAAAGTGAGGTCATATTCCTGGAGGATAATGACCCATTTAGCGACACGACCTTGTAGGAGCCGCCGGGTGAGGAGGTAGACCATGGGGTTGGAGTCGGCGACAACCGTGGTATGACTAAGCAAAATATAGTGTCGCAGTTTTTGTACGGAAAAGACTACAGCTAGGGCTAATCTTTCCTCGTATGGGTAGCGTAGAGGTGGGCCAGACAAGGTCTGGCTGACGTAATAAATCACATGCTCTTTGTGGGAGGCATCTTCTTGGACCAAAACTCTGGAGACGGCATGTTCAGACGCCGAGACGTAAAGGGTGAAGTTTTGAGAGAGATCCGGTGGGGATATCAAGGGGGCTTGTGTGAGAGCTTTCTTGAGGGCTTCGAATGCCGTGTCTGCTTGCTCATCCCAAACAAAGGGTATGTGGGTACGAAGTAAGCGTAAGAATCCATGGACTTTGGTGGCGTAATCAGGAACAAAGCGCTTAAGAAAATTGGCCCGCCCTTGCAAGCTCTGAAGCTGCCGAAGCGTGCGAGGAGGGGGAAGTTCTAAGATGGCTTTGACTTTCAGGGGATCGACAGTGATTCCGTCTTGGGAAACAATGAAACCCAACAACCGGCCCGCCGGGACGCAAAAGACACACTTGTGTGGGTTCAAGCGGATTTAATACTTGCGACAACGCAGGAAAACTTGCCGGAGGTCGTTAAGGTGGTCTGATCGTTTTCGGGAACGAGCTGTGAGGTCGTCGAGATAGACTCGCAAGATATGGATCAAGTCGTGAAAGCAATAGGTCATGGCTCGCTGGAAAGTGGCACCAGCATTTTTAAGGCCAAATGGCATGACGCGGTAGGCAAAGGTGCCCCATGGGGTGGTAAAGGCAGTCTTGTACTGATCCTCCTTGCGTATGTGAATCTGGTTATATCCGGAAAACCCGTCCATGAAGGATAGGACCTCATGGCCCGCACACTCATCAATGAGTTGGTCAATGAATGGCGTGGGGAAATTGTCTTTTGGACAAGCGTGGTTTAGATCGCGGAAGTCAGTGCATACTCTAAGGGTGCCTTGCTTTTTGTTGACAGGAACAGGGTTCGACACCCAGGTGGTGTACGAAATAGGGTAGATGAACCCTGCGTTTCGTAGTTTCTCGACCTCAGCCTTAACAGCGGGGAGCTTGGCAGGGTGAATAGGTCGCTGTTTCTGACGAACAGGGGGTACTTCCGGCCATGTATCGATGTGGTGTTCAATAATGGCGGGGTCGAGACCAGGAATCTCGGTGTAGGACCAGGCAAAGACATCACGGAACTCTTGAAAGAGTTTTTTGTACGCCTGAGTTTCTGCTTGAGTGCAAGATGCGCCCAGCGAGATGAGCTCAGGTTTCGCTGGTGTTGTGGAAATGTCTATCTGTATAGTGGGGGAAATGTTTGACATGTTCCCTTCTTCAAAGGCATCCGGTGCTGGGATGGGGTCCTTTAACCAATCGACTTTGGTGGGTATGAAGTCTTTCGACTCGATCGATAGCTGGTTGGATGCGGTGGAGGTAGATGCTTCCGGGAGGAAGTACGAGCGATGATGCATATCATCCCAAGGGTAGTCGGGTGCAGTGAGTGTCTCCAAAATTTGCTCGTCAGTATTGAAGTAGTCAGACCATAAATCAAGGGGTTCTGGTTTGAAGGTTGTTGAAATCATATATATCGTATTGACTTCTTCTGACGAGGATGATGGTGGGGGGTGGATCTCCTCGATGAGGGGAGGAGATATCTCTAAGTCGGCATTGTTTAACTCGTACAACGCTGCTCTATAGTCAGGTAGATCAGGGCAATGGTGAGAGTAGTGGCCGTAAACACTGCATATAGCACAAGGATGGTTCGTGCGCAGTGATTTGTCGCGAGGCTGTAGAGGTGGCTCTAATCTGACTACTGGGATGCCGATGTCATCGTCCAACATATTCATATGCTCTTGGAGTGCCGGTAAGTGTGGGCATTGATGAGTTGGATGGCCAATTTCATCGCATAATGAACATTTGGGGGGAGCTCGAAACACCGGTGGGGGTTTGACTGCCTTAGGAGGTGGTATAGCAGTGTATGGTTGTGGACCTCTGCCCCCAGTGGGTTTAGAAAGAAGAGGGGGATCCTTTGACGTCGACGCAATCGTGAGACCAGGAGGAGGTTTCATTGACGACGAAGGGATATTGAGGTTAGGAGGAGGTGTCGTTGACGACGAAGGGATTGCGACACCAGGAGGAGGCTGATTTGTGGTAACAATAGGTTGTACCGGTTGGAGGATGACGTCTGGTGTCGGTGGTCGAACGGGAGGCGGAATATACCACACGGGTAATCCCAATGTTAGCCCGGGTAGGCTAAGGGTAGCCATAACCGGGGCGCTTACTACACCCGAAGGAGGAAATAGGAAGGGGATGGTGTGGATGGGTGTAACACCAACGTGACTGGGGATCAATGGTGGTTGACCACCGGATGTTTGCGTATTCCGCGAAAGAGTACAGAGGTTTGCGACTTGGGTCTCCGGTGACGGTGGTGGAATGGCCTGGAATGTAGAGGTCATTGGTGTATCCGAATAAAGTCCGGGTGCCACAGAAGACACAAAGGAGGTAACTGCACTAGAAGCGGGTTGTTCAATCATGGGAAGAACATTCTCTGGTGCTGCAGGGGCGTTGGGATCATAGTAGGTGAGTTGGTCAATTTTGACCACGCGTCCCTCGTGGGGGAACATCATGGTGCGGAAGACGGAGGAGGCGACCGCTTTCATGGCGTACATGTAACTGCAGCCAAGTAAAAGGTTATAGTCGAGCTGGGCGTTAATGACCTCTATGTCGATGAGCACAGTTTTCCCACCTAATTGGACGGGTACCTTGGGTAATAAACCTTGAGGTTGAGCTGACCGGCCGTCGTAGGCCCGCAATGCAGTGGTGGATTGCTGGAGAGCAGGGGATCCCAACTTCTGCCAAACAAAAGTGGACATGACGCATGTGGAGGCACCCTCGTCGATGATACATCGATGGATGACAAGATTCCGAATAGAAACGGAAACTTGGACTGCTATGGTAGAAGGCAGCCGTGGTTCAGATTGGTCTAAATCGAAGGTCATCAATTTCGAATCATTTGGGTCAATCGCCCCAATGGCGGAAAGTAAAGTTTTGCGCTGAGTAGGACAGGTTTTTAAGACTTCTAACGCAGACATGGCTACGGGAGATTGAGCTAGGTCATCTACGATGTTGTAATTGGACGCAGCCCGTGCATTGGGGTTGTTGTTGATTCGGCGAAGGGGGAAGCGAGGTGCTTTCGAAGCGCCATCGAGTGGAACCTGAGGTATACGCAATGTTTGATCAGTGGGATTAGCATTAGTATCCTTTTCGGCGGGGGGGGTTTCAGCAGTCGGTCCGTATTGATTCCGACGGGTTTGGATATTGACGTCTGCGGTGGACATCATCAATAAGTGGTGGGTGCCTGAATCAAACATGGGTTGGTCAGGAGCTGTGTAAGTAATTTGTTGTGGTTGCACGTTGCCCTGTTGGGGGGCTAACGGCTGAGTGTTCACCACTCCTTGTGTTGGAAAAGGGTTTTGTAATACCAAAGGTTGTTGTGGAGGTGGTGGGGGGTTGGGTGGAGGCTGAGGAGCCGCCTGCCCTTGACGATGGGCGTCATTTGTCCATAGTTGTCGAGCTCGCTCCAGATGTGGGCAAGCGTGGGTATAGTGGCCATAGACACCGCAAATGGAACAAGGATGGTTTGTTCGTAAATTAGCATTTTTGGGTTGCTTAGGTGGCCGATCGGGATTCTGATGAGCGGGCGCCGCGTTATTTTCTTGCGGAGGATGGGTAGGTTGTGGAGCTTGGTTACGGTTTTGATTGTTTCCACGGTTGCGTCCTCTTCCGCGGTTTGGTTGCCCACCCTGGTTGCGTTGGTTATTTTGGTATTGGGGCTGATGTTGTTGTGCGTACACATGCCCTTGAGCATTGGGGGGATTCTGAGGAGCCGCAGGTGCGGGAGCAGGTTGCGGTGGATAGTACGCAGGTGGAGCTGGAGGTGGTCCAGTTGCCTGCTGGGGTTGTTGGTACCCCTGAGCTGGTGGAGTTGTGAGGTGAGCCGGTGCAATCGGTTGTGGGTAATGCATATGCTGTTGTGGGAACTGCATGGGGGTCTGTACCGTAGGTTGAGCATAGTATGTAGGAGGTACATATGCTGATGGCGCTTGGCCATAACAATGTTGTGGACAAGAGGGTCCATGAATGTGATGGGTCTGGTTTGTTGGAGCATAAGAAGTTGTCGCTCCGGAACTGGATGTAGCCCTAGAGAGGTCTGGGGCGGGCATGGTGCTCACCATACTGAAAGGTTTTGCTTGCGGTGTAATTTGTCCAATAATGCCATCAGCGGCATGTGATGCCCCCAGTGTGTCACCGCGTGCAGAGTCACCTCGTGGGGCGTCAGGTATGATCGTGTATAGGTAACCTGACTGGGCATAGATAAGATCAAACTGTTGGGCCTTGAGGATGGCCTCCTCCTCAGACTGGGGTCTTTCAGATGCTACATCCTTCGCAATGAGAGGAAGGAGGGATTTAAGGAACCAGTCTAGGAAGATTCGGTCGTCTAATTTGATCTTGCATAGGCTCCGGCGCCGGCGCCAATCATGAATATGGTCAGTGATATGCGTGGCTGTGTTCTGTCTGCAAGACAGTAGGATTTCGACGCCCGCATCATAGCGGACTGGTAGCTGAAAGAACTGCAGGAAGGTCGAGGCAAGGGAAGTAAATGTGGCATGCGTCCCATGGGGCTGCTCGATATACCATTTGGCTGCAGAGCCAGTGAAGGTGCGTTGTAAAAGCCGTAGGCGGATTGAGTCATCCACTATGGAGTTGGAGGAACACCATAAATGGAAGGACATGATGTGATTCTGGCGGTCTTCTCCTGCCTTTCCCTCAAACTTAGGTATGTCAGAGGGAAGCTTAGTGGGCATATGGGGCCAAGCAGGATCATGTCTGATGGGGTCATTTGTGAGCCTAGCTAAATCTGGCAGGTTGAGACTTGCCATGTATGGTAGACTAGCGGATGTGGTGACCGGAACCGGGACCTGCCTAGCCATTGTGGTATGGTGTAGGGGTCCAGTAGCGCCTATAGGTATGCTAGGTATGGAGGGTATGTGCCCTCCAAAAGGTGTGGCATGATATGGGTTAGCGCTCCCAAGTGCAACTTGGGTTACACTTGGGTTAGGAATCGCACCAGGGATTCCTGGTATAGCACTGCCAAGTGCAACATGAGTTTCACTTGGGTTAGGAATCGCACTGGGGATTCCTGGGATAGGGTTTGTGGAAACCGAAGGGGGTATGACCCCCATGTTGGGCATGCCCATGACAGGTGGTGGTCCTGTGCTAGGCATTCCTGAATGTGGAGTGTTACCCATATTGGGCATACCCAAGGGGGTGGTTGTTGCCGTGGATGGTACTGCCGCAGAAGGGTCTGCGGATGTCTGACCTATGGTTAATGTAAATTGTGGATCAACTGGTGTTTCAGACATATTTGTGGTTGGTGGTAACTCGGTGGGGTTTTCAGATTCTACCTCCAAATCAAAGGTGAAGTGGGGTATGTCAGAATCGGATGACCGTCTAATTGATTGACGATGTGTCGAATCAAGGGACAATGCTCTGCGTCTGTGACGTGGAGAGCCAAGTGGACTAAACTCTGGGAGTTCGCCCTGTAGACGACGAGAACGTCTAGAATTCTCAATGGTGAGAATATGTTTTGTATGTAAAAAATGTGTTTTAAATATCAGGTGGTGATATATATGTAAAAGACTCAAAACCCTAATGCAACCAAGGGTGCAAGAAGGGGAGTGAAAAAAGAAGGCTCACAGGCCAAAAAATCAATCCTCAAAAAATGCACTTATTCTAGCAGCTGTGCTACAATAAGTGGAGGAATGCAACAACTGGTCAGAATACCAACATGCAAGCGGCTCCTAGAAAAAATAGGTGTAACTAGACTCAAAAGGTGGTAAAGATCATGCAAACACCTAATCTAAAAGTATTGTGACTCAAACAGACGATATCCTCTGCAAGGTGATGAAATCCAAGTCAGACAATATGAATGTTGAGACAACGGCTAGATATCCCCCTACCGGGAGGGACACCGGGTAATCAATCCTAAAAAGACAGGCTACTAGGATACTCCGTTCATGACGCGTCGAGAAAAGGTAAATCTGTCGTTTGGTCCTTTGATCGCAATATCCCAATACAGGGATATCCCGAGAACTGCGAATGGTAGCCCTTCGGTTACTGAATGGGTTTCGGTATCCCACTCAGGCTTCCGGAACCATCCTCGCGACTTCAACCCTCCTAAGGGAGAGGCCTTCCCACAAACCGGTTGTGACCGCGCCAAAAAGTACTAAGAGATTTTAGCTCCCTAATTGGACAACTTCTATGTCTCAGATGTATGAACTGAGGGGTGTTATTGGAACACCTATCCCCCCAATACTACCTAGCTACAAGAATTCTTTTAGTGTTCCCCAAGTGGGGTTAAAAGTGTGTTCAAATTAAGGTACGTTTTAAGGCTTAGTTCAATTAAGTGATCGTGTGAGTGCACGTGAGGTGTTGTAAACTGAACTTTGAAAAAATTAAATGCTTTAAGGGAACTTTTCAAAAAATAAAGGATTTTTCGAAAATAAAAAGCAAATATTTAAGACTTTTTTCACTAAAAGGAATTAATATGCTTTTCAAAAGATAACTCAAAAAATAAAGGATTTCTTGGATTTATGAAAGCAAATGATAAACTCCTTTTTTTAAAAGAAATAAATGGATTTCTTCGTTTCAAGAAAAATTGCTAAGGGCAAGATTCTAAAGAAGCAAACAAGAAAAAATTTGAATCTAGATGAAAATGCAAAATGAGTCTTTCTTTCACTTTCTTGAAAATTTTGAAAAAGATTTCTAAATATGCACTTTTAAATAGTAAATTTTTTTTCAAAGCTGTAAAATATGCAGAATGCAAATACTGTAAAAAATGTGCTATGGGCAGAAAGTACAGTAAAAAATATTTTTCAAAATCGGGATGGCCGAATGAAAAAATTCAGCCGCGTGGGTTTTGGACGAACAGCCGCGATGGGCCGCGCGGGTTTTGGCCGCATAGTCGCGATGGACCGCGCGGGTTTTGGACGCACAGTCGCGATGGACCGCGCGGGTTTTGACCGCACAGTTGCGATGAGCCGCGCGGATAAATGCAGAAAGGTCGCGATGGACCGCGCGACTGTCTGGAAAAAATCCGCGATGGACCGCGCGGAAAAAGGCAGAAAAGTCGCGATGGACCGCGCGACTGTTTGGCAAAAAGCCGCGAGGCGGAAGCCGTGCACGAAAACCGAGAAACTAACCCAAAAATTGAAAATTTCGGGCTGTTTATGGGGGCAAATTTCAGAACAGCAATGGATCTGCTGTCTAAGATGGCAGATCTATGGATCTAAAGGTTAAAAACTCATAAAAACTAAGATTTAAAGGCAAAACTAGAGATCTAAAGTTCAAACCAAAGCGGAGTCGCCAAAAACTGTTGGCCCGGTTTTGCAACCAGGCTTAGTGCTATGGGCACCTGCTAACTAGTAGCAGCAGTTTCAATAGAAATAAAAACAATAAACTAAATAAACAATACTTTTCATGAATCTAAGCAAGAATCTAAGCAAATAATGTAAACATGTCAAAATCAAGAACAAGAAACATAAGAAATAATTTTTTGTATTGAAAAATGGGGGGGGCAAGCAAGTGCTTGCGATATTACCTTCAATGGTGAAGGTTGATGTTGAGCAACTCCCAAGATGAGTAGCTCCAAACTCCAAGAGGTCTCCTTCTCCAAGGTTGCTTCAATGGCTAAAAGTGCTCAGGGGAGATTTCAGCAGCATAAGGATGAGATAATGGAAGGATCTGAAATGAGGAGCCCCTACCACCTTTTTATAGGTTTTGGTGGTGAGGAATACCATTTGTGGTTTTGTGGAAACCAAATGGTATTGACCAACATGGTTTAGGTACTTTTCCCTCCTTTTTCCTTTTTTGAATAAAAATAATATTTTAATTCCCTTTTTAATATTTTTTGGGAATTTGGACCCTTTTTGAGGGTTTTTTATGATTTTCTTGGAAAAATAATCTTTTTTAATGGAAAAAGGGGTGTACTAAGGTCTTTTGGTGACCTTTTGTTGGTTTCGGAGGCTCAGATGGTGAAAAAGTGGACAAATGGGTCATGTGAATAGGGAAATGAGCTAGTGAGCACTTTTTGGGTGTTAACACTATGTACTTCCCTTGACCAAGGAAGATCCCACCTGTACTTTGCCACACCTCCATACCTAGGAAATAATGCATCATTCCCAAATCTTTCATATCGAACTCGACACCAAGCTTCCTCTTAGTATCTACAATCAATCTGTCATCTCTTGTTACAAATAAGTCATCCACATACATGAGTAGAATCACAGTATTCCCTTCCTCAACCTTGTAGTAAAGGTTGGAATCCGCTTTACTTTTGGTAAAGCCCAAACTAGATATGAAACTGTCCATCCTACCATACCAAGTTTTGGGAGCTTGCTTCAAGCCATACAAGGCTTTCTTCAATCTGCACACATATGACTCCCTGTCATGTATTTCAAAACCGAGTGGCTGCTCCACATATACTTCCTCTTCAACTACACCATTCAAGAAAGCAGTCTTGACATCCATCTGGTGTATTTTCCATTTCATTGCTGCAGCCAGGGAAAGTACTATTCTGATGGAAGTATACCTGGATACAAGTGCAAAAGTTTCTTCATAATCTATTCCCTCTTTCTGAGAGAAGCCACGAGCTATGAATCTTTGCCTTGTATTTCTCTACACTGCCATCTGTAGCATGTTTGATTTTGTAGATCAATTTGGAAGTCACAACAGACTTCTATTTAGGTCTTGGTACAACATCCCAAACATCATTGTTCATTATTGATTGGTATTCCTCAACCATGGCATCCTTCCGTTCTTTCTTTTCCGCTGCTTCTTCATAATTGGAAGGTTCTTTGTTCATAATGTCACAGAGTAAAGCAACATAGCTTGTATGTGATCTGGTTCTCTTCTTTGCTTTGTGTTCTTCTTCTGGAATGCCAAATATTTCTGCATCTTGAATGAGCTCTCTAGCCCATGTAGGTTTCCTCTTGTGAGAGTTATCCTCACGGGGTGGATCTACAGGTTCTTGTGGATATTCAAACTCACGAACAAATTCTGGAATTGCTTCAGTTGTGGTAGTGTCTTGAAATCTAGTTTCATTAGGTTGTTCATAAAATTCGATAGGTGCCTTCCTTGATTTGATGAATGCTGAGTTTTCATCAAATGTTACATCCCTGCTGACATCAATCTTCTTGAACCCTGGAAAGTATATTTTGTAAGCCTTCGAGCTTTCACTGTAACCCACAAAGATACCCTTCTTTCCTGAAGGATCTAGTTTGGTCCTCTTTTCCTTTGGGACATGAGTGTATACTGGACAACCAAATATTATGAGATGGATGACTTCAGGTTTCTTACCAGAAAAGACCTCTTCTGGTGTCTTGTTGTCCAATATCTTGTGGGGTGTTCTGTTTTGCACATATACAGCTGTTCTAGCTGCTTTTGACCATAGATGCATAGGTAGATCCTAGTCATGCATCATTTCCCTTGCTGCTTCCATGATTGTTTTGTTCTTCCTTTCTGCAACTCCATTCTGTTGTGGATTATAAGGAGCAGTCAACTCCCTCTTAATCCCCGAATCACTGCAAAGCTTCTTGAAGTCACCTGAGGTGAATTCTCCACCATTGTCGGATCTAAATGTTTTGATCTTCTTGTCAGTTTCATTCTCCATCAAGGTTTTGAATTTCTTGAACTTGTCAAACACCTCATCTTTGTTCTTCAAGAAGTAGACCCAAGTCTTCCTGGAGAAGTCATCTATGAAAGAGACATAGTAAACATACCCACTTAGAGAACTAGATGACATGGGACCACAAACATCTGAGTGGATAATTTCCAAGATTCCTTTTGCCTTGCTTTCACTGCTTGGAAATGTCTTCTTAATGTTCTTTCCTTTTTCACATCCTTTGCAAACACCTTCATGCTTGGTCTTGATTTTAGGAAGACCTTCTACAGCCTTACTTGCAATTGGTAATGCTCTGTAGTGCATATGTGCAAGTCTATTATGCCAAAGTTCACTTGGCTCCATGGAATCATGCATCATGGTATGTTCAGGTTGTCCTTTCAGTTTATACAAACCTCCCTTTTGCTCTCCAATCACCACTGCATCATCTATGGTCTTTCCCTTTGGCCACATTAGGACTTGGCCATCCACAAATGCAACCCTCATACCTTTTGCATCCAATGCAGAGATGAAGAGTAAGTTCTTCTTGAGCCCATGTACATAAAGGACTTCTTTCATCTTCGAAGATTTTCCAGAATCTAGGTTGTAGGAGGCTTCACAAACTCCTTTGATGGTATATTGATAATCATCCCCAAGTTTCACTTTATGGGGTGATTCATGTTCAGACAGATTTACAAAAGATTCTTTAAACCCATTCATGTGTTTGGAAGCCCTACTGTCAATTAACCAATCATTACAACCATGGGAGATTGTACCTGTGAGAGTAGAGATTAGGATATACTCTTCTTCACTTGATGAGTCATCTTCACTTTCTGCCCTAGCTTTCTTCTTTGGAGGTTAATCATCTTCATTCCCCATATTTTCTTCTCTTGCCACAAGCCTTGGTTCTTCTTGATAACATTCCTCCCACAATCTGCTGAAGGAGATTAATTTCTTTCTGGCATAGATCTCCTGGATAAAAGAGTCCCATGACCTAGGTAGGCCATTCAAAGTGGTCATAACAATTTCACCATTCTCCACCATTTGATCTACAGCTTCAAGTTGTTCCTTGATCTGAGAGACCTTGGAGAAATAGGATTGAATAGTTTCTCCATTTGACATCTTGACTCCTTTCAATTGATTTCGCAAGGTCATCTTCCGATTTATGTTCTTCCCTTCAAATAGCTTGGTCAAAGAGTCAAACATCTCCTTGGGTGTCTTTAGAGAAGACACATGGGGTATGAGATGGTCTTTGATAGAATCAACAATGATTCTCTTTGCCTTGACCAAGTTCTTCTTATGCAATACCTTAGCCTCTTCATCCTTTGGGATAGGGATGTCTTCTTTTATATATGAGTCCAACTCATTCTCTTCCAGGATTAACCCAATCCTATACTTCCAAGCTCGGAAGTTATCAGCCCCTTCAAGCTTATCCTCAAGCTTGGTGTGGTGAGACATCTTAAAGAGTACTTCAAATGGAAATAGAAAAGATTTAGGTCTTACCACTTGAAATGCTAAAAGCTGGATCTGGTCCCAGATTAGGTTTTGTTAGAAAAACCCTAAAAATTCAAAATGTGAATTTCAACTTTCTGAAAGGATAGAAAGATGCGCCTTGATGAGCTAATCAACCTGGTGTATTCAGAATTTGAGATCAGCAAAGCTTTACCCTTCAGATTTGCCTTTTTGTCCTCTTGGGTTCACTGGGGAGAGCCGTGAATTAGGGTTTGAGTTTCCCAGAGATCTACCCAGCCAAAAATCTAGATCCAAATCTCTAAACTTCGATTTTTTCAAGGATCTTCCACCTATGTGTTCAGATTTCAGAAATTCGTATTTTTGTGGAAACCCTAAGTTTTAGGGCCAAATCTGAAAATGCTCAGAATTGAATTCTGATTGGACAGATAAATTCTCCTTGATGAGTAGAGTCAATCTATTATACTGCATTTCCAAAATCTGTGGAGAGAAACCCAATAAACAAGAAACTCAAGTTTCCGTTACTGCAAAATGTCTTCTTCTCAGGTTAGCTCTGATACCATGTTAAATTTTGAGCATTAATTCACAATACTCTAGGATATTTACTAAGAGAATAACATGTACAGTATATCAATGCATAACAATCATATCAAGCATGTCAAGCATCACAAGAATCAAAAGCATGAGAGATAAGAGACACAGAGTTTCCGTGGGGAAAACCCTAAGGTGAAAAACCCCACAACTTCCTCAAATATAGAGAGAGAAATGGCTCAACCAAAGTACAACCAAAATACACTGAGATAGTCTCCTAGTAGCAGATGATCCTCCTCCTCACTAGTGCGCCAATTTCTGAGTGAGAGAAGTATGAGTTTCCGAGTGATCAAATAGAGATCTCCCGATCTCTATTTATACTTAACCTATTTGCCCAGTTACACTATGGAGCCGACTTGTCTAGCTAGGTACATCCACAATATAATATATATTTCAGGGCCGACTCCACTCATGGTGGTCTAATAACCCATCGACAAGTACACACACTTGCAACACTTGTCAATACACATGACGACACTTCCTTATAGAAGAATAACACATCTCTTATAAGGGTACAATAAATATATATGAAATACATAGATGAAATACATTCCGAAGTTACATATACATCAACATGCATTGATGCTTCTCTATACTATTAAGTGCACTGATTATTTTTTGAATTTTTTATATAAGAATATATTTTGTAATAAAATTTCTAAACCTAATTTGATGTTTCTTACATATCGCTACATTGATGTGCTTCATTGTTTAACACTGCACCATAAAGTGTTATCACAAAATAATAAAATCTTCTCCGGTGCACATATATAACAAATGCATGAATGCTTCTTCTATGGGAAGGAATTGATACATTTTAGTTGTTTTTAAAATACAAACTAATATTGTACTGAAATATTTCTAAACCTCATTAAGTGCATTGTAGGTAGTAATGCATTGGTCTCCTTGTAAGTTGTAGATGCATCAATTAGAGAATGTTAAAAAAACTGATTTTTTAATCATGATAAATTATAACAATATTCAGTGAGTTATTTAAGACACCAAAGCACTATAAATATGTGTTCACTAGTGCACTTAATATGATTTAAACATAGTAACTAAAAAAATCCATTAAATCCTCTTTTCTCACATCTTTACTAACAACCTACACTATAAATGGACAAGGAGAATTTTTTATAGAGATTTTACAAAAGTCTCCACTAGAATGTGTTTTCCTTGTAGAGAATTCAAACCATCTTGCTTGCTTGGCATTCAAGTTTTCTTTTCAACCAAATATTTTACCCCATTATTATTTACCATTACCACAAACTTATATCCATCAAATTTATCACCACATCTTCAACGCATGTACTAGAAAAGTAAGTTCTAGCTAATGATTAACATAGTTTCTCTTGTGTTCCTTTATATTTTATGATTTGTAACACACCACATGGTTATGTTGCACGATAAATTAATGCATTTCTTCCCTGCATCCTCATATGTGCAAAACAATGTCCCTTTTTGTATCCACAATCTTCAGAATGGGTGCACTAATGAGGATATGTTTTGACTACTATTTTGTTTACACTTTTGGGACCACTCGAGCCCCTTTATTTTATTCTACAAAGAAGTTACTAGGTATGAAATTCCAAATAATGCTTGATTGAATATTTGCTAATAACCAATAAGAGCCATGAAAGGTCTCACATTTTCCATGTGCTTTGCAGTGGACCAATTCACTATTGAATTGATCTTTTTCAAGTCCATAGATACTCCTTTTTAAGCATCATGACGCAAATAATTAATATAATTTTGATAGGAGTCACATTTGTTGAGGTTTTCATACATATTATGTTCTCTCAATGATTACAAAAACATTTGTAAATTCTCTTCATGGTCTTCTTTAGATTTTGAATATATTAGTATAACATCAAAGAAAACAATAACAAATTTGTCTAAGTACTTGTTGAACACATTATTTATGAGGAATAGGAATGTAGCTGGTGCATTTGTGTAGTGTTGCTTATGTGAAATTCTATGTCACAGCAGATCTAAGAGCTGAGTATACCTCACAAAGAAATAATGAGCATAAAAAGTTGAATAAGAGTGAAAACTGTAGTAAAAAAGAGCAGAAGAATAACTATGCAACAAAACTCATATAGAAGCAGAATAATGTCACACTAATCAATTATCAGTATAATGAACAATTATAATACAATGGAGAGAATTCAAATCATGTAGAAGAATTCGAACCTTAGTTGGTCTAGCATAGGGATTATCACCACTGGAGTGCTCCGGAAGACTCAAACTCAACTGAACTGAACCTAAACTCAACTAATTGAAGTCACAATTAGTTAACTGACTAAGGAAGGTGAAATAGTGAGTTTTTCATGCATGTAAATCTGAAATGGGTGCATGAGGCCACAATCAGTGGCATCCGGAGCTCCAACCCCGCAAAAGAGTCAGCTAACTCAGGTGGACTGCACTAGAATACTCAGTTGGTTCCTATAAAATAGGGAACTGACTGAAGTGGTCCTAAAATGATGCATGCAGGGCTCAAAAGGTGGTAGATGGATCCTGGATGACATCTGTACACCACTAGGGGGGAAATGACATCATCAACAACTAGGAAAAATAAATAATACTAGGTAGGACAAGGATGGAGTATTGAAATATCCTAACACCCCCCTTAATCCTTACTTTTGCATCCTGGGCCTTGGTTACTGAGATAAAAGGTCGCCCATAGAATCAAATAAATGATAAAAAATAAAGAATAGTCCATGAATCAAGGAAATGGGGAAAACCTCATGGGAAAACCCCCCCTCAAAATAGACTGAAACACACCAAAAGATTAATTGCTCCAAACTCAAGTAGGTGTGATGCTTGATCATATGTCTGGAGGTATCTTCCTCTTGGGAAGAAGTGGATCATGCTCCAAAAACATGTTTTTGTATTCTTGATCCAGGAGGATCATCTCATCTTTGATTAGATTTAAAGTCTTCAAACATCAGTTCAAAGGTTACTGTAATAAAGAGCTCGTCGATAGATTTTCGTCAACGCTTGTTTCGTGCGAAATGACCTCCAGATGAAGAAGTTGTCAGCAGTTGAAGTTTCGACAATGAAGGTTAAAAATGGTAAAAGTGGTTAAAAAAATGGTATAAAAAGGTTAAAAATGGTCCAAATATTATTATAAGGTTTAAAAATTATTGTAAAATGGGGGGTCCAAAGCCCTTGACCCCATGCCAACACCGAGGCTCGTTATGTTAGAAACTATATTATAATAAACCCATACCATATGTTAAATCAATGTGGAGCCAAGCGCATACCATATGGAAACCATACGACATGTTATATCAACGTGGAGCTCTAACAAACCATACTATATATAACCATATCACAAAGCATAGACCATGTGCCAAATGTATAACCATACAACATACCTTAAACAATGTGCGCCATATGTTATAACCATATATCAACATGTAATAACCATTATATGTTCACTGCTCAAAAGAGCGTGGAAGGAGGAGAGGCCCACGGGTTTGACCCTAGTACCTCTCCCCACATATTGCAACGCTTTACCATTGGGTCACCACCCCACCATTTCTTTATAGCCGACGCGAAATCGTTTTAATATTACTGCGTTCAAACACTATAAAAAAACCCTGAAATGCCAAGCCATGGTCAAGTTCGGAGCCATAACACAGCGCAGTTTTGCAAAGTAATCGAGGCAGGTACATGCATGATTGCCAAGGCACAGAGGCCATTAATGGGCATGGATACCGAGGTGAAATTCGTACATAATCAATGTTGTTTTGTCTTATTTGCAGGAAGTTGATCTCGTTTTGCGTGCTAGAGGAGGTCTCAGGCATATATGGTCAACTTTATACTCATTTTTCTCAGAATTTTGAGAGGAATGCAGTGGTGTAGTCTGTTTCTAAGTCTGATAGACAGAACTCATAAGTGTTTCCAGAACACTCAATTTGTAACCTTTGAAGACTTAATAAGACCGACCTTCCCATTGGAAGCGGCCCAAAGACGTAGCCCGAAAAGGGTGAACTCCGTTATAGCTCGTCTTCATTTTCTGGTTTGCATCTCTCTTTTATTTGCTTATGTGTTGTCTTAAAATCATTTAAAAATAATCTTTTAAAGTCATTTTTATGAATATTACATGCAAATTTCACATGCAAGTTTTTTGGTTAAAAAGATCCTGAAAATTTCAGATCAAGTTTGGTATTAGAGCGGCTTAATCATTGCATTGTGAGTTTGCTTATGTTTCAAAGAGGTGAAGGAGAGCTTGAAGAATTTGATCCCGATATTGGATCAAGAAGAAGGAGAATGGATTTAGAAAAAGGAGATGATGGGACTTCTTCAATCCATTCTGTTGAAGGGGATTTTCTTAAAGATTTCATGAAGATGCAAAGTATGGTGGAAGAAATTTACCAGGATCGGAAGAAGGGAGAATAAGGTGGTTCTTCTCATTGAAAACGTAAAGAAGAAGGAGGTGGTGGGAAACCTCCTAGAACTCCTCCATCATCACCATATTTTCTTGATGGTTCTTTAAATGCCTCACCTAAACAAAAAATGATTTCAATATGCCTCAATTAAAGCTTGATATTAAGTTTGATTTACTTGTTTATAATGGAGAAATTAATGCTGAAAAGTTAGAGAATTGGATTCGTCAGATTGAATTCTATTGCAGGATTCAAACGTTTACTAAAGATAACTTGAAAATTCAGTTAGCTTCTCTCCGACTTGGAGGGACCGCTCTCATATGGTGGGAGAGTATAACTCAAAAGGATTTGGCTTCAAAAGGCAATGTTATATCCTCTTGGCATGAGTTCAAATCAACATTAAAGAAGCAATTCTATCCATTGGGTTATATACAACAAGCAATGATGGATTGACAAAATTTGAGGCAAGGTAAGGATCAAAGTGTGTAAGATTACACACAAGAATTTCAGAAGAGAGCTTTAATACTTGGTATACCTCTCTAAATTCAAGAAATTCTTCTCAAGTACATAGGTGGATTACATAGTTCTTTACTTCATATGATACTTATGTTTAATCCAACTAATCTTGATGAGGTATGTGTTCAAGTGACTCATATGGAGTCAAAGGGGAAGAATAAAAATGAATTTTTTTCCAAGAAAAGGCTTACAAACCTGTAGGAAACAAGTTCAAAGGTAAGGGGAAAGGTAAGCATACATCTATAGTGAATAAATAAGGAGACAAACATACATCCAAATATTGGAAGCTTCATCCGGAACTCAAGCCTGAGAAGTTTCGGAATAAGGAGGACATGAAGACCACTGCTACAACTATCCAACATGATTTGGGATCTGATTCTGGTAGGAACCCATGTCAACCCTTCTATTTATTTTGTTAGTATATTGTTGTTGGACGCATATGCTTTGTAAGTCGTCCCGTAGTATTTGTTGATCCATAGTTTGTATTATTGTTGTTGGACGCATATGCTTTGTAAGTCGTCTCGTAGTAATTGTTGATCCATATTTTGTATTGGCCCATGGTTTGTATTGACACATGGTATTGACCCATGGTATTGGCGCCTAGACTTAGTATATAAGTTTGTGTTGAGACCAATGAAGGTACCGTGAGGTTATTTGTATTAAGCTTGCTCAAAGGAGGTTGCCCCCTCAAAGTGGCCTGCGATCAATATAAAAGTGATTATGAGTTCTGTTATTTCTGCTATCTCCTGTGTTTTCATTAATTAATTATTGCAAGTTCTTCACATCTGGTATCATAGCACTTTCTTGGGCTCGCTGGGTGAAATTTCTGTCAAATTTTTTTTTCGCATATGTTGCAGCTTTGGATCTGGGAATAATCCCTATCCGCTTAACTGTGGGAAGTATTTGGGAATAAGCCCTAAAACTCATTGTGAGGAGTACCACAAGAACCCCAAAGTAGCTGGCCCATTGAGAGGACCTGCTAGCGAAAAGGGCAACGACCCCTACCTGATTGAATAGTTCCCACCCGTGAGGTAAACCAAGAGATGTCGTTTGTGGCAAAGCGGTTATTAGTTTTACCTGAGCCGTGGAGTGAGGGGTACTGCCCCAATACTCAAGCCGTCAGATAGTATTGGTGGCCGAGTGAAACCCCTGAACTGTTAGGAAGCCGCACATACCTGTGGTCCATATCTATTTTCAGTTGAACTGTTTCCAATCACTGCCACACCGTTTCAGATCCATTCTGAAAGCCATTCTAGATCCATCCATTTTCGATCCAGTTGATGCCATTTCAGATCCCTCTGCTTCTGATCACTTCTGTGCCATTGTAGATCTATCTGTTTTAGATCCCTTCTGCGTCGTTGCAGATCCATTCCTGGAAAAAAAAAATTCATGTTTTTTGGCCATATCTCCCTTATTTTCACTCTGTTTCCTTTGAAACTTCCCTGACACCCCGGTAATCCCATTCTGCATATTTCATTCCTGAGGACCCTATCCCAAATTCCACTTACCAAAGCCCGAAATCCCACATTTTTCTATTTTTAGGGTTTGCCATAACTTCTTCGGATTTCACCCAATCGCCTCCAAATTTTACCACCGAGTTCCTTTCCTAATTATTCTTCTTTGTCCCTCTCTACCAAACTTTCTCATTCTTTCACCCCGCTTCTGAAATACCCATTTTTGCTTTCCTGTCCATCAGAAAGTGTCCAAAACCTAGTCAAACCCCAATTACCCCTTCGTGTTTTTCCCAAATCCAAATTTCCCTTTACTAAATAAGTTTTTGTTTGTGTTTTTCTATCCATTACCCCCCCCCCCCCCAAAAAAAAAAAAAACCTCCTGGTTATGGTTGTCACCCGCGCATGAGCAACAAACATGGAGGAAGCACTTGCAGCCATCCAAACCAAACTCCAAGATCTAGATGAGAAATTTCTCAGCCTCCAACTTCAGCATTCAGCGATGAACAATCACGGGGGCTTCACTAGAAGGCAATATAATATCACGTTCATTCATATTGCGGTATTAAATATTCATGAAAACCTAAAAATTATATTGCTTATATATTAAGGGGCAAATGATTTTTTTATTTAATGTAACAATACAAAAATACTTGGGGTCTTTTTTATATGGGCGGGCTGAAAAATATCCTCCAAATGGAGATGGCAGGATCACGGCCGGATGAGAAATCAGGTTGAGGCAAGGCTCGGGCATACCAGTACATAGGGAAATCGCGTCTTGAGGCATGCTTGAGGCCAGGGGTTTCGTGGTGAAGTGGGTTTCCAGTCGATCATAGTCGAGAGACAGTGGTCATTGACAGCCAATTATTACCAATAACACTCAGCCAGTTGTTACCAATAGCCTTGGGAGGCTCTAAGCCTCCAGGGCTTGTTATAGGCCCTCGATAGGCCTTAGGGGCTTGAATACCCAACCACTAGTTCCTATTATAGGCCTTGGGAGGTTTAGTTATCCTCCTAGAGCTTTTTACAGGCCCTGGGGGCTTAGATACCTATCCCACAACAGGCTTAGTCAGTGATTGGGGAACTGCAACATGCAATCTAAATGTTGTACTATGTGCATTGGCTCTAGTGACATACAAGAAGTGATCTCCTATCTCTTCATTAGACCATTAGATGTTGTAAATCATAATGATATGTGGTTGATTAATTGCATTGTGTGTGAAGTAATGTGCATCCACAATATACATCGAAAGAAGCAAGGTGCATTGTAGAATGCATGTGGGGTCATAAGAGGGGTATCATATCAATATACTAGGTAGAAATACAAAGGGGTATAAAAAATGTTAATGAAAAAATTGATACATACAATATCTAGTGAAAATAGGGGTTTTTTCAAATTGGGAAGGCATATTGGGAGGGGGTAAAAAAAACGATTTTGGAAGGTATTTTCCAATATTTAGTGAAATTAGGGGTATTGTTTCATATGCCACGAACGAACGTGCTATGATAGCGATTTATTGAGTGAAACCCCCGTGTGAACAATAACCGACAGCACGAATCTTCGGCAGCCAATGGGTTCTCTTCTTCCAGCAATTTCTGGGGTCCGGAGCTTGAATTTCCTTGCTTTAATGGTACTGATTCAACTGGATGGATCTATCGTGCATAACAATATTTTAGTCTGCATAATACTTTTGATGTCCAAAAAGTTCCACTTGCATCCTTTCATTTGGAACAAGAAGCCCTTCAATGGTATTGTTGGTACATCAAGGGTCATGACGAGCCAAAATGGAAATATTTTTGCCAACTCCTTTTGCAACGATTTGGTCCTAGTGCTTTTGATGACTTCACCGGAGCACTCACTAAACTTCGTCAAAGTGGAACTGTGAGAGAGTATCAGACAAAATTTGAGAAACTAGCCAATCATATAGAAGGATTGTCTGATGAATTCTATAGGAGTTGTTTTATCAGTGGTCTTAAGGATGAAATCTGGTTAGAGGTTAAAATGTTCTGTCCCAACACAATGATGGAAGTCCTAGGGTTGGCTAAGTTGGCAGAAGACAAGATTGCAACCCAACAATGCTCCAAACCCACTTTTGTTCCCTTCCGAAATATGGGTTCTCAACGACCTCCCATCCCGCCAGCTCCTCAACAAACTCCTATCAAGCATTTGTCTAAAACAGAGATGCAGGCACGCAGAGAAAAATGTGTTTGTTATAATTGTGATGAGAAATTCACTTGGGGACATAGATGTGTTCAACAAAAGCTCTATCTCTTGGATATGGATTCTCTGCTTGCCTCTACAATTGGTCAAGAAAATCTAGATACAATTGATGATCAGGTCGACATTCAGGAGCCACCTATTGACCCCCCATCTCAGGATGAACAACCAGAGATATCTCTCCATGCTTTATCTGGCGTCACCACCCCCCAAACAATGTGGGTCAGGGGTTACTTCAAGAAGCTTCCTCTTACAATACTCATTGATTCTGGTAGCACTCATAACTTCATTGACCCTCAGATCGCCAAACATGCTGATTGTTTTGTCCATCCTTGCTCCAACTTTGAAGTCATGGTTGCCAATGGGGTAACCTTACCTTGCAAGGGGAAGTGTCACAATGTGCGTATCTCTCTGGAAGATTATAACCTGCAATCTGACATGTTTTCCTTGTCCCTAGGCGGATGTGATGTGGATTTTGGCGTTCAATGGTTACACACACTTGGCCCCATCTTATGGGATTTTGCTGAACTTTGGATGCAGTTTTCAGTCAATGGGAAACAACACAAATTTAAGGGCTTACAACAAGGGTCTCTCCACATCATCAGTTCACATTTCCTAGAAAAGATCCTTAAGAAGAATTCACATGGTGTCATCGCTCAACTCCATTCCATTCAAATGCACCCATGAACGGTCTCCCCTACTTCCTTGGATAGATATACAGGTGTCCTTGCTGAACCAGTGGGCTTGTCTCCTTCAAGAGACCTTTCCGGTACGAATTTAGCCGCATCTACATCTCAGCAGGAAATGATGGCTATTTTGCATGCAGTATAGAAGTGGCAGCCATACCTATTAGGGAATTATTTCTGCATCAAGACTGATCTCCAGAGTCTGGAAAATTTTCTAGAACAATGGGTCTCCTCCCCAGCACACCTGAAATGGGTTATCCAACTCATGGGTTATGCCTATGCGATCACTTACAAGAACGTTAAGGACAATATGGTGGCAGATGCTCCTTCTCGCACATTTGATGACACAGTTTCTCTTACATTTATTTCTCTGCTTGTTCCAAATTGGTTGCAATCTCTTCAACAAGGATATATCTTCTATGAACTCCATGCTTCTTCATTAGTAGGGCACTCTAGGTTCCTCAAAATGTATGACCGGGAACAATGTAACTTCTTTTGGCAGGGACTGAAAATGACAATTCAATAGATGGTGGCTGACTGTGATACTTACTAGGTCAACAAGGGTGAAACGACACTGCTTTCGGGACTGCTCGAACCCTTTCCCATCCCTACACAGATGTGGACAACTATTTCTATGGATTTCCTAGAAGCGCTCCAGTGGTACAATACTGTTGGTTGTGGAGCCAGATCTTCTAGTCTCATAGATGATATTGTATCAGCCGTGTTTGTACCCCAGTTTTATATGATATGTAGGTGGATTGTACACTCACCCCAGCGGGGGGGTGTGGGGGGGCTGTTTTCGCCAGTTTTTTTGTGGGCCCATGGTTTTGGGTATCCCGTGGTATTTTCCCATTGTATTTCCCTTATAAATAAAGACATTGTACTACGGATAGGGTTGATGTATTAGGTTTTATGCATTGTAAAGATCTTTGAGATAAGGAGAGAGACTGTGAGACAGAGAAGAGGAAGTGCAGCGGTTGTGTTGCAGGTTGTATCCCTTCGACTTGCTGGACGGTAATAATAATAAGGACTGGAAAATTCAGTGTGGACGTAGCCCAAGTTGGGTGAACCACGATATATCTGTGTCTCTCTTGTAATGTGTATGTGTGATTATATTTGCATTTCTGTTTATTGTTATTGCTCTGCGATCCTGTTTTTCTAACAATTGGTATCAGAGCCAAAGGTTTATTTGGCAGTTAAACCCGTAGGAAGCTAGGGTTTCTGGTTCGAGTGGGAGCAATGGCAAAAGAAGGAAAGTTTAAGGTCGAGAAGTTTAACGACCAAAACTTCAGGTTATGGAAGATGCAAATGGAGGACTATCTGTACTAGAAGGATCTATTCCTACCATTGGGAGGAAAATCAAAGCAGCCGACGGCTATGAAGGACGAAGAATGGGAGGTTCTTGACAGAAAGGCTATGGGAACAATATGGTTGAGCCTAGCTTCGTCGGTGGCTTTCAATATCTCAAAAGAAACGAAAACACAGGGTTTGATGAAAGCATTGGGTAAGCTGTATGAAAAATCCTCGGCCTCCAACAATGTATTTATAATAAAGCGTTTATTTAATATGAAGATGTCTGAAGGTGGATCTGTTACTGATCATTTAAATGAGTTTAATACGGTTACAAATCAGCTAAGTTCTGTAAGTGTGAACTTTTATGATGAGGTTAGGGCTCTTCTAATCTTGTGTTCATTTCCAGAAAGCTGTAATAGCTTGGTCATGGCCGTAAGTAACTCTGTCTCTGGTTCAAACACCTTGAAATTTGATGATGTTATTGGTTTTATTCTTAGCGAGGAAATGCGAAGAAAAAGCACAGGTGAGACATCAGGTAATGCGTTGACCATGGAGAGCAGGGGAATACAAAAGGAGAGAGGAAAGAGCCAAGGTAATCGTGGAAACTCTAAAATGGGCAGATCCAAGTCCAGACTGGGAAAGATAGAGTGATGGAACTGTGGAAAGAAAGGACATCTAAAGAAAGACTGCAAATCTCTAAAGAAGAAAGGAGATGCACAGAAGGAAACTACCCAGGAAGAAAATGTAGCAGGTGATGTGTTACAAGATGCTTTGATTCTTGCATTAGATAATACTAGTGATTATTGGGTAGTAGATTCAGGAGCTTCATGTCATGCTACACCCCATAGGAAATACTTTCATGAGTATGTTCCTGGTGACTTTGGACATGTTTTATTGGGTGATGATGAGCCATGTAAAATTGCTGGAATGAGTAAGGTATGGATAAAAGTTAAGAATGGAACTGATTGGTTGTTGAAAGAAGTTAGGCATATTCCTGCTATGAAAAGAAATCTGATCTCAACAGGGTAGTTGGGAGATGGCGGCTGTCTATCTCTGTTCGGAGAAAAGTGGTGGAAGATTACTAAAGGATCAATGGTGATAGCAAAAGGAGACAGCGTAGGTATGTTGTATTTATGTCCTCATAATACTGACCATTCTATCTCTTTATCTTCCACAGGAACAGATACAACATTGTGGCATCATAGGCTTGGCCACATGAGTGAGAAGGGGATGCAGATTCTCCACTCAAAGAAGTTGCTGCCGGATTTGAAACAGGTAAGTTTGAAATTCTGTGAAAACTGTGTTTATGGAAAACAAAAGAGAGTCAGATTTCTCAGGGTTGGGAAACAGAAGAAGAATGAAAAATTAGAGCTTGTGCATATAGATGTATGGGGACTGGCTTAGGTACAATCTCTTGGTGGCTCTCATTATTATGTTACATTTATTGATGATGCAACTAGAAAAACTTGGGTTTATTGCATTAGAAAGAAATCTGATGTGTTTGCTACTTTTAAGAAGTGGAAAGCTTTGGTTGAGAATGAGACAGGAAAAAGATCGAAGTGTCTCAGATCTGATAATGGAAGTGAGTACTGCGGCAAGGAGTTTGATAGTTACTGTTCATACCATGGGATTCGTAGAGAGAAGACAGTCCCAGGAACACCACAGGAAAATGGTGTGTCAGAAATGATGAACAGAACGATCATGGAGCGTGCAAGGTGTATGAGACTGCATGCATGGTTGCCCTTACAGTTTTGGGCGAATGCTGTAAATACTGCTATTTATTTAATAAACAGAGGACCTTCAAGTGCTTTGGATGGTGGTATTCCAGAGGAAGCATGGACAGATAAAAAGGTAAACTACTCATTTCTGAGAACGTTTGGTTGTGAAGCATTTATCCATATTGATAAAGAAAATAGAACAAAGCTTGAAGCTAAATCCAAGAAATGTACCTTTATTGGATATGGGGTTGATGAATTTGGTTATCGTTTATGGGATTATGAAAATAACAAAATCATCAGGAGTAGAGATGTGATATTCAATGAAAAGGTCATGTATAAAGATCAGTTGCAGGGAAAGAAACAAGAAAAGGAAAACACAGAGTACATAGTTCTTGATGAAATTAAAGAAAATGAAGTCCCGAAGGTGCCAGAAAATCAAGAGCAGAAACAAGTACCTGAAACTCCTGCAACTGTAAGAAGATATACCAGGTTAAGTAGACTCCCTGAACGATACTCTCCTTCAATGTATTATTTATTGATGACCGATTCTGGTGAACCAGAATGTTATGAAGAAGCAATGCAGGTGGAAACTAGAAAGAAGTGGGAGAAAGGCATGAATGAGGAGATGGACTCATTGGTAGGAAACCAGACTTGGGATCTGGTTCAGTTTCCTGCTGGTAAAAGAGCATTGCAAAACAAATGGATTTACAGGTTGAAGGAAGAAGAAGTAGGTAAGAAGCGGTACAAGGCCAGACTTGTTGTAAAGGGGTTTGCACAGAAGAAATGTATAGATTTTGATGAAATATTTTCTCCTATTGTTAAGATGACTTCAATTAGGACTATCTTAAGTCTAGTGGCAGTTGAAGATTTGCATCTTGAACAGTTAGATGTAAAAACAACCTTCCTCCATGGGGATTTGGAGGAAGAAATATATATGCAGCAGCCACAAGGGTATGAGGTCAAAGGTAAGGAGGATCTGGTATGCAGGTTGAAAAAGAGCTTGTATGGCTTGAAGCAAGCTCCAAGGCAGTGGTATCTAAAGTTTGACAGGTTTATGACAGAACAAGGTTATAGTAGATGTCATTCTGACCACTGTGTTTATTTCAAGAAGCTAGACAATGGAAGATATATTATCTTGTTATTGTATGTGGATGACATGCTTGTTGCAGGGTCTGACATGCAGGATATAAATGTACTCAAAAGGAAGCTAGCTAATTCATTTGCGATGAAGGATTTGGGTGCTGCAAAGCAAATCCTTGGTATGAGAATAATGAGAGACAGGAAAAATCGCAAATTGACATTGTCTCAAAGTGAGTACATACAAAAGGTGTTGGAGAGGTTCAGAATGTAGAATGCAAAACCTGTAAGTACACCTTTGGATAGCCATTTCAGTCTAAGTAAGGAAATGTGTCCCAAGACACAAGAAGAGACAAATTACATGTCCAAGATTCCCTATCAATCAGCAGTTGGCAGCTTGATGTATGCCATGGTGTGCACAAGACCAGATATTGCACATGCAGTGGGAGTTGTGAGCAGATATATGAACAATCCAGGTAAAGAACATTGGAAGGCAGTACAGTGGATTCTCAGGTATTTGAGAGGTACTACCACTGAGGCATTATGTTTTGGAGGTTCAGACACTGTTCTACATGGATATGTTGATGCAGATATGGTAGGTGACAAGGATAGCAGGAGGAGCACCACAGGGTATGTGTTTACTGTGGGTGGAACAACAGTAAGCTGGATTTCGAAACTATAGAAGGTTTTTGCACTTTCAACAACAGAAGCAGAGTATGTTGCCATTACAGAGGCTAGTAAAGAGATTATTTGGTTGCAGAGGTTTATGGAGGAAGTGGGTAAGAAGCAGAAGGATAATAGACAGTATAGTGACAGCTAGAGTGCCATTCACCTTGCAAAGAACTCAGCATTCCATTCCAGGACTAAACATATACAGCTCAAGTATCATTTCATACGCTCTGTTCTGGAAGATGAACTATTAAAGCTGGAAAAGATACATACTAGCCAGAATCCTACAGACATGTTCACAAAGGTAGTGACCAGAGAGAAACTGAGTTCGTGCTCGGTTTCAGTTGGCCTTCTAGCATGAAGGTGAAGAGGAGAAATTTTCCAAGTCCAAGTCCAGCAAGTGCAGCAGCGGTGGAGTTGTTGTGATCAGTCTCCAAGTGGGAGATTGTTGGTTGTGGAGCCAGATCTTCTAGTCTCATAGATGATATTGTATCAGTCGTGTTTGTACCCCAGTTTTATATGATATGCAGGTGGATTGTACACTCACCCTAGCGGGGGGGTGTGGGGGGGCATTGCCCCCCCACGGGGTTCCAAGGGGGACCATCCCCCCTGGCTGGGGGGTCTGGGGGCCAGCGGTCCCCCGGCAGGGGTTCGGGGGCAATGCCCCCGAAGAAAATTTTTGGGGCTGTTTTCGCCAGCTGTTTTGCAGGCCCATGGTTTTGGGTATCCCGTGGTATTTTCCCATTGTATTTCCCTTATAAATAAAGACATTGAAATACGGCTAGGGTTGATGTATTAGGTTTTATGCATTGTAAAGATATTTGAGATCAGGAGAGAGACTATGAAACAGAGAAGAGGAAGTGCAACGGTTGTATCCCTTCGACTTGCTGGACGGTAATAATAATAAGGACTGGAAAATTCAGTGTGGACGTAGCCCAAGTTGGGTGAACCACGATATATCTGTGTCTCTCTTGTAATGTGTATGTGTGATTATATTTGCATTTCTGTTTATTGTTATTGCTCTGCGATCCTGTTTTTATAACAAATACCACATCTAAAAGGACACCATATTAAGTAGTTTATGGACAGGCACTGCTAGTTCTTCTTCCATACACGCTTAGTAGCTCCCCAGTTCAGGAAATTAACTCGGTTCTTCGAAACCGCAATCAAATTCTTCTCATTCTATAGGACAATCTTCACATGGAAAGAATTCGACTGAAACAACAAGCTTGTCAGCACCGTTCTGAGCGCACTTTTCATGCAGCTGATATGGTCCTTCTTTGTCTACATCCTTCCAAGCAATCCTCCCTGAAACTCAAAAGGCGTCAGTGGGATGGAATGCAACCCGATGATGCTACAGGGGAACCACTCCTTCAGATTCTGCATCGATTTCCACATCTAAAGCTTTGAGGACAAATATTTTTATAAGGGAGAGGGCATGTTAGGAACCCATGTCAACCCTTCTATTTATTTTGTTAGTATATTGTTGTTGGATGCATATGCTTTGTAAGTCGTCCCGTAGTATTTGTTGATCCATAGTTTGTATTATTGATGTTGGACGCATATGCTTTGTAAGTCGTCTCGTAGTAATTGTTGATCCATATTTTGTATTGGCCCATGGTTTGTATTGACACATGGTATTGACCCATGGTATTGGGGCCTAGACTTAGTATATAAGTTTTTGTTGAGACCAATGAAGGTATCGTGAAGTTATTTGTATTGAGCTTGCTCAAAGGAGGTTTCCCCCTCGAAGTGGCCTGCGATCAATATAGAAGTGATTTTGAGTTCTGTTATTTCTGCTATCTCCTGTGTTTTCATTAATTAATTATTGCAGGTTCTTCATAGATTCAGGGGATGAGACTAACATTGTTGCTACGGGAATACAAGGTAAAAATCCTTCCACTTCCAATTCAAAGCATGAATCTGTTGTTGATGAAAGAAAGAGAAGTGAGTTGTTTGACATAAGAGTAATTTCTAAGCATACAAAGATAGATACTCTTTTTGATAGTGGATCACAAGCCAATCTAATTTCAGAAGAGTTAGTTAAGAAAATTAATTTGGAAACTAAGTTACACCCAAAACCATATCCTCTTGGATGGGTATGTGATAATCCACAATTACAAGTGACAAAACAGTGTAGACTTAGATTTGCTATCACTTCTGGGTTCATTGATGAAGTAGATCTGGATCTAGTTCCATTAGATATTTGTGGTATTGTTTTGGGAAGTCCTTATATTTATGATAGGAAGGCTATCTTTTACAAGGAAGATAACAAATATCATCTCACTAAAGATGGAATTGAATATGTTGTCCGTGCACATCGCATGAAAACTAATCTTTCATTAGTTTTTGCAAGTCAAATGAATAGACTAGTTAATGCTAGTAAAATTTTTGTTCTTATGATTGTTAAAGCAAAGGATGTTGATTAAAGTGAATCATTTAAGGGATGTGATCCAAGACTTAAGAAATATTTAACTAAATTTGTAACTGATTATGATGTCTCATTTCAAGAACCTAAAGGATTGCCTCCAAAAAGAGAAATTCAACATGAGATTCTCTTACAGCAGGATGCACCACTTCCTAACATTGGCATGTATAGGTCTTCAGTAATTGAAAACGCAAAGATAAAGAAATAGGTTCAGGAATTGCTTGAAATAGGAGACATTTGACCAAGCTCCTCTCCATGTGATTCACCAATTGTTTTGGTTCCAAAGAAGGAAGGCACATGGCGTATGTGTGTTGATTACAGGGAACTAAACAGAATCACAATTAAGAACAGGTATCCTCTTCACCGGATTGATGATATTTTGGATCAACTTAAGAATGCAATTTATTTCACTAAGTTAGACTTAAGAAGTGGCTATTATCAAATTAGAATTCATGACAATGATATTTGGAAGACTGCTTTCAAAACTAAACAAGGATTGTATGAATGGATGGTAATGCCCTTTGGGCTTTGTAATTCACCCGCAACATTTATGAGGGTGATGAATGATGTGTTTAGGCCCTTAATTGATGACTTTTTCATAGTCTACTTAGATGATATTTTGATTTTCAGTCGTACTTGGGAGGAACATGTCAAGCATGTTAAGCAAGTTTTTGATGTACTTGTAAGGGAACGATTGTACTTAAAGATGTCTAAATGTGAATTTGGGAATACATCTTTAGTATATCTAGGTTACATTGTAGGGGGTGGTGAATTGAGGATTGATCTGTCTAAAGTTGAGGTCATTGTAAATTGTCCCAAGCCAAATAATGTAATTGAGGTAAGAAGCTTTTTGGGAGCAGCCCAATACTAGAGGAAGTTCATTTCTAACTTCTCCTTCATAGATTCTCCATTGCATGCTTTGACATGTATGAATAGAGTCTTTTAGTGGGAAGGAAAAGCACAGAAGGCCTTCGACACTCTGAAAGAAAAGATCAGTACAGCTCCAGTACTTGCACTGTTGGATCTACAACAACCATTTTAGATAGAGACTGATGCAAGTGGTTATGCCATGGAGGCAGTCTTAATGCAACTTAAAAAACCAATATGCTATCATTTTGAAACCTTCTCTAAATCTATAATTAACTATCCAACCTATGATAAATAATTGTATGCATTAGTACAAAGTGTAAAGAAGTGGAAACATTATCTAATGGGTAAAGAAACAATCATACACACTGATCATCAACCACTTCAATATCTACAATATCAAACTAAGCTACACTAATCAAGGAATTTTAGGTGGATGGGTTTTCTACAACAATTTCATTTGATCATTAAGTAAAAGAAAGGTATTCAGAACAAAGTTGTAGATATGTTATCAATACCTCCAACAAATGCTTCTATAGTCATTCATCAAAGTCCTTTGGTACATTCAAGCTATGTTGAACAATATACTAAGGATGAAGATTACAAAGAAGTATATGAATCACTACAATATGGCTCTCATAATGAAGAAATGAACTATCATATTCATGACAAGTTGTTGTATCATCTAGGAAATATTTGTATTCCACAAAGTGAAAGAGTACATGTAATAAGGGAAGCACACACTTCTCTCATTTCAGGGCACTTTGGTATAGGGAAAACTGTAGCACAATTACAAAATTTTTTCTATTAGTCTCGAATGAATGAAACTGTGTCCAAATATATAAAAGGAGGTGTTATGTGTGCAACAAGTAAGCCAAGTAATAGAAAGTTAGGCTTGTACACTCCACTTCCCGTTCCTTCCCGTCCATGGGAAAGTGTTTCAATGGAATTTGAAGGAGGGCTACCTATGTCTAGAAAAGGACATGAGTACTTATATGTTGTTGTGGATAGATTCAGTAAAATGTGCATTCTAATGCCTTGTAAAAAGTAGATCACAGCTGAGATGACTGTTCATTTGTTTTTCCAGCATGTATGGGTTCATTTTGGACTTCCTACTTCTATTATTTCTGATCAAGATTCCCGCTTTCTTGGGAAATTTTGGTCATATTTATGGGAGCTCATGGATAAAAAGATAAATAAAAGCACAACATTTCATCCATAAACTAACGGGAAAACATAAGTGGTCAATCAGACAATAATACATCATCTTCGAGGGTATTGTGCCAAGCATCCAATGTTGTGGGATGAATAGTTGCATTATGTTCAACATGCCTACAACAGAGTTATGCAATCTTCAACACAAACGTATCCTTTTGAGACATGGTTTGGTTACTTTCCAAAGTCTCCCTTAGACTTTGTTTATGTGAAACATCCAGTGGGATATGTTCAAGTTGATGCAGATAAAGCATTAAAGTTTATTCAGCAGATCCAGTTAATTCATCAAGCAGTACAAGAACAGTTGGAATCTAGTCAGGACAAGTATAAAGGAAGGCATGATAAACATCGGGTGGATCATCACTTCCAGATTGGTGTTCGAGTATGGATTCATATCAGCAAAGACCCACTCCAAGGTGAAGGTAGAAACTTGAAACCTATCAGGTATGGACCTTTTACAATTTTGGATCAAGTTGATAATAATGTTTTTTGGTTAGATTTTTATGCAAATGTATTCCGTTTTTAATGTTGAAAACTTGAAATAGTATGAGCCTCCTATGGTTGTGGACCAAGATGAATAGGTTCAAGTTCCTTTTGTTGATGAGTTTGCTCATGAATATCTCAATGAGCTTAAGGAAGATGTTATACTTGGAATGAAGGTCATATCTACATGAAGCAGTGACATGGAGTTTCTTTGTGTGGGGCTCAAAGGAATGCATCCAAGCAAGTAAAGATGGTTAGAGACTGGAAGGATGAGGGAGCTATACCCTCACTTGTTTTCTGAATGATTTCATGCTTTTGGCGGCCCAAAATATTCCCAGTGGGAAGGTTTGATCCAAGAGGATCATCTCATCTTCGATCAGATTTAAAGTCTTCAAACATTAGTTGAAAGGTTACCATGGTAAAGATCTTGTCAACAACTTTCCGTCAACGCTTGTTTCATGCGAAACGACCTCCAGATGAAGAAGTTGTCAACAATTGAAGTTTCGACAAGGAAGGTTAAAAATGGTAAAAGTGGTTAAAAAATAGTTGCAAAAAGGTTAAAAATGGTTATAAGTTTTGTGATTTTGGAGGCATGGGAATCGAACCCAAGACCTTCACCAAGGCCACCATAAAGCTCCATTAGAAAACAATGGTCCAAATATTATTATAAGGTTTAAAAATTATTGTAAAATGGGGGGGGGAGGGCATAGCCCTTAACCCCATGCCAACACCGAGGCCCCATTATGTTCGAAACTATATTATAATAAACCCATACCATATGTTAAATCAATGTGGATCCAAGCACATACCATATGGAACCCATACCACATGTTATATCAATGTGGAGCTCTAACAAACCATATCACAAAGCATAGACCATGTGCCAAATGTATAACCATATAACATACCATATAAAAAACCTTAAACAATATGCGCCATATGTTATAACCATATATCAACGTGTTATAACCATTAGATGTTCACCACTCAAAAGAGCGTGGAAGGAGGAGAGGTCTGCGGGTTGCATAGACCATGTGCCAAATGTATAACCATACAACATACCATATAAAAAACCTTAAACAATATGCACCATATGCTATAACCATATATCAACGTGTTATAACCATTAGATGTTCACCACTCAAAAGAGCGTGGAAGGAGGAGAGGTCTGCGGGTTTGACCTCGGGACCTCTCCCCACATTTTGCAACACTTTACCACTGGGGCACCACCCCACTATTGCTTGATAGCTGGCACGAAATCCTTTTAAGATTGCAGCGCCCAAACACTATAAAAAAACCTCGAAATGCCAAGTCACGGTCAAGTTCATATCCATAACACAACGCAGTTTTGCACAGTAATCGAGGTAGGTACATGCACAATTCCCAAGGCATAGAGGCCATTGTCCACTCCCCTTGATATATATAACCCACGCGTCCATTCCATTCCAACTTGCCCCACTCCGCCTCCCATCGCATCTGTGAACCTCCCCATACCCCCAGCCTCTACCACCTTCACACTCACTCCACCCCCGCGGCTACATTTATCTCACACAACCCCCGGTGTTACATTAGTACCAGAGCCCCTTCTTGGGCTTGATTCCATCCTTTGCTCCCTAAAAATAGGATCTTGTCCTAAAAAGAAAAAAAAGGTAAAAAAAGAAGAAGAAGAAGTAAAACCGCACATGGTTTTATGAAAGTGCACATGGTTTTGTGACCCTTGGTTTTATAAAACCATCCCTTGGTTTTATAAAACCAACCCTTAGTTTTATCAAGAAACCAAATCACACCTTAATTAAGTTGTTTATTTATTGAAAGGTTGCTCGATATTATTAAAAAAAAACTATATAATAAATACATATAATAATATTATTATTTACAAATAATAATAATAATAATAATATTGCTTTTATTACTTATTATTAGCTTGATTTCATTAATAATAAATAATCATTATTATTAATTAATCAAGTTCCACATAAATCATTGGGAAAACTTTTACAATTAGCTATGAGGCCAATGTGGGAAGAATTGGATATGATTTTTGATGAGCAAAAGAAAAAGATGGACGAAATGCTTGTTCGTATGGAACAATCAGTTATAAAAGTTGCTCAAAAATATATTCATGACACCTTCAATAAAATAAGCCAATGAAGCAAACCGAAGGCCTCTCAAGACAAGAACTCCGAAACTAAATCAAAATATAATTTTCAAAGCCCAGAAGAAAAACCAGATAAGGAACATAAAAATGATAAAGAGGAAGATACATAAAACTATTATATCAACCAATATCAGAGTAAGGATCTTGATCAAAATTGAAATGAGAATCAAGCCAATTATGTGGTTAAGTATCTGACGGAAGCGGTATGCACCAAAAGTAAGGAAGAACAAACAAAGGAACTTATGATAGAGACTAAACAAAAAGACAGTAATGAAGATCAATACATTAACAAGAATCTCTCAATAAAAACCATACGAAGAGAAGATGTCATCACAATGACCGCTATGAAGAACATCAATAAGAACAATTATAGGGTTAATCAGAATGACACCACGAAAAAAGTCATCATCGGCAAGTCGATCGAGTCTGTTCAATTGACAACAAAAGTAGTTAAAAGAAACAACCAAGCAAGCAGTAAAAACATAAAAGAAACTTCATCAAAAATCAATTCAATGCAGACTCTGAAGCAAAAGAAACAAAAGGAAGTAATGGTCATAACCAAAATTGCTTGTCTCACGTCATCAGTTCGACACAGAGCTAGAATAAAAGACGACATCACCAAAACACAACTTTGAGGACAAAGCTTTCCTTAATGGGAAGGAAATGTTATGAATATAAAATTATAAAGTAAAATATAAATTAATAATCATTAATAAGTAATTAATTAGAATTAGTATTGAAAGTACATGACCTTTCTACGCAATGCCCAAGCCATATTTAAGAGGCGGGCAATCCATTGTAAAAATCATCACATTCAATTATTAGTCAATATGTATTATTTATGAATATGGATCTCTACTTTATCTGGATACGAATTCTCCATAACACACGGATTCAGTGTTACTTTGGTATCAAAGCCCTCCCTAGGACTCTGATTCAGGCTTTTAGACACTTAGTAGAGTTTCTCTACATTGTTGGTCTTTGACCAAGAATTCAGGCCCTTGGCCATCCTCTACCATTCTTCTTTCCCCACGTGCTATCCACTCCATATCCTTTCCAACTCCCCTACCTCCACGCTGCCACATTCCTCCCCGTCCTCCGGCCAACTCCTGCGCTCTCACCACCGCGAAAACCTCCCTCAGTCTCATGCACCGAACTACTGCACTATCACCTCCATCCCTCTCATGCGCCAACTCACACTGCGTTCCTCCATACACCGCTGCTACTACCTTCGTGTCTTCCCACATCCATGCAGCTAGCTTCTCCCAGCTCCTCCTTACCCCGAGTTCCCCCCATTCGTGTTTTTTCTGCACTCATCGCCCAAACCACCACACGCACACCACACCAGTTCACTCTTGCTCACGTCCTCCCCATGCTCACTTCTTCCCTGTGCCTCCTTCTCCTACCTTGCCCATCCTCCCCGCCCTCGTAGCTTCCTCCCTGCCTACCCTCCTCCACACACTCCACCCTCCACCTGCGCCCACCCCCGTTCCCTCCCTCGGCCACGCCATCCTGCACCTACCCAGTTCCCTCAACTCAACGCCCCTCCCTCTCCAGCTACCCCTGCGATCTTCCCTCCGCGCTCTCCCCTCCTGTTGCGCCCTTCCCCCTCGCTCTCCTGCTGTGCCCTTTTGCGCATTCTCCTGCAACCTCAGCTCTCTCTGTTCCCGGCCAGACCTCCCTCCCTGCGCATGGCAATCTCCACGCTCCCCCCTCACTTCTCCTTCCCGCTTCATGCCTCCACCCAACACGCACACCACCCCCTCCAACTCTCAGCACCCTCTCCCTCCTCTTGGTCGCGTCCTTCTCCTGCGCACCTACGCCCCCCCTACGCCTCCTCCATGTGCGTCATCTCGACCTCCCCCCTCCTCTTGACCTACAATTCCCTCCACTCCAACTTGCAACTTCCTCCTTCTCCTCTACCACCATCCTCGCTCCGCCCTGCCATCGTAAACCCTAATATTTAAAATAAAAATAAAAAATTAAACATTATAATAATATTATTATATTTGTTTAAATATTTTAATTTTTGAAAAAAAACTATATATTAAGCTATATATATAGTTTATATAAAACATTAATAATAATAATATTATTAATTAATTAATTAATAATTATTATTATTCAAAAGAAAATAATTATTTTTGGGAAAGGAAAAGGTTATTTAACCTAATAAGAAGAAGACAAGAAGTAGCCAAAGGAAGACAATTTATCGCCAAAAAGATCAAATCGAAGAAAGCAAAAAAGTAAAGATCTAGTGAAGACTATCCATCGTTGAAGAAGGAAGACTAGTCAAAGAAGTCAAAGACCCTCTACCATTGAAAAAGTCAAAGACTATCTATCACCAAAGAAATCAAAGACCATGGAAGCTAATTTGTGATTACAAATAGAGAAATTAGAAGCCCAGTTAAAGCGTTATCAAAGAGACAACGAAGATTTACGCAACAGGAATACAAAATCATAAGCAATGATTAAAATACATGAGATTCAAAAAGAGTTCAAGGAACAAAAAATTTCCAACCAGAAAAATCATATAGAAAAATTATGTTCGCAAATTGATGAATTAAAAGACGAAAACAATTTCAATCAAAGATTGAAAAATCAAGATATAAAGAAAGAAAGAAATAATTACGAAGTATAAATAATACGCTTGAAATATATCGTTAGAGACAAGGATGAAGAACTAACGCATATACTACATAAATTAGAAAATCAAGAATCAGAGGCCGACCAATGTCAACAACAGATAAAATTTCTTCATCAAAAAAATGACGACTCTAAAAAGACACAAAAGTTGGAGATCGCAAAGAGTAATAAAACACTATCCAACAATTCCAAAGAAATTTTCAGATTAAGAAATCATAACAAGACACTAGTCACGAAAATTAAGAAGTTGAAAAATAGTTGGAAGATAGAACAATCTACGGAAGATGTTGAAGGAAAACTTCTAGACAAGCAGGAAGAAAATAACTGTATCAGAAGTCATAAAGAAGATATTAAGGAACAACTTAAGAAGTCTGAAGATGACAGAAAATCGCAAGTAGAATTGATTAAGAAGTTTCAAAATGATAACATGCAGCTAGAAAACAAGTTGGAAAAGATACAAAATGAAACTTTTAAACCTCAAGGGATGAAAATACAACTTCCAACTCAGATCAATGATCAAAACACGACACTCATAAAAGAAAATGACATTTGTGAAAATTCCCTATCAACACCCCAACTATAAAAAATGATATTCAACAAAATGGGAACTGTCGAAACATAATGGTACTAATGTGATCAAAGCTCCTAACAACAGATCAATAGGGAATCTTAGCAGTTAGCAACAAATCAATTTGGGATGGATTTACCCATCCACATATTGGAATTTATGCTCTAAACTTAACAGTTCGTATCGACATGTTTCTTCAGCCATGACATCGCAAAGAACGATGCGACAACATTATAAGGCTTTGAGGACAAAGCCTTTCTAAGAGAGTGGCAATGTAACGAACATAAATAAAGATAATAATTAATAGTTAATAGTTAGGTTATTAGGAAAAGATGTGTCTCCTCATCTTATTGGTTTGGCCATATTTAAAGGCGACCAAACCTATGTAATTATAATCATCCTATCATCTCTTATCTATTCAAATATTCAATATATATATTTATGGCTTATCTAATTTATCAAGTGTTCTGGTAAATTATTTGCATGAGCGAACTAAAGTTTGGCTCAGCCATTAATGGGCGCGGATACAAAGGCATAATCCATACAAAGTCAGTGTTGTTTTGTCTTATTTGCAGGAAGTTGATCTCGTTTTGCGTGCTAGAGGAGGTCTCGGGAATATATGGTCAACTTTATACTCATTTTTCTCAGAATTTTGAGAGGAACGTAGTGGTGTAGTGTTTCTGAGTTTGACAGATATAACTCATAAGTGTTTCTATAACACTCAATTTGTAACCTTTGAAGAATTAATAAGATCGGCCTTCCCATTGAAAGCAGCCCGGAGACATATTCCAAGAAGGGTGAACTCTATTATCAACTCTTGTCTTCATTTTCTAGTTTGTATCTCTCTTTTATTTGCTTATGTGTTGTCTTAAAAGCATTTAAAAAAATCTTTTAAAGCCATTTTTCTGAATGTTACATGCAAATTTCACATGCAATTTTTTTGGTTAAAAAGATCCTGAAAATTTCAAATCAATTCTCCTTCAGTGGATGCAAGCGAATATATAGGCTTTCTGAACTTGCTCTTCAGACCGAACATGGTGAGAACAAATCCAAAAATTTGAATATCATCCTGGAACCTATAATGCAAATTGGCTGAGGCAGGATCAACTTCAGGAATGTGTAGATAATTCTTTGATATCTCCTTTGAACCAACATAGGTGAGATCATTACCAAATGAACTATGACATGATGGTGGTGGCTTGGACTTAAAATCAGCTCCAAGAATTGATAGATGTTTTCTTGTGATCTCCTTTGAACCATCAGGGGTAAGATCAAAACCAAAATCACCAAAATATGCCTGAGACTTGAACCCAAGCGAATGGTAGTGTCCTCCATCTTTAGAGAAACTCTGAGAGCATGTGCTAATGATCAAATAGAAGTTCATATGAAGCATGTGATCAAGGAGGGCGAATGTATCACCTCCAAACTCTGATTTAACCTCCAAATCATTCAATAGATCATCATTCTGCACACCAGACTCATGTGAAAGAGAGAATTTAAGAACCTCTTCAGATTCTAGAGTATGAATTGGATTATCTTGCTCAGAATTAAAAATAGAAGACATTGAGAACATGAGTATTGAATCTGCAGCTTCTTCTTCATCTTGAAAAACTTCATCAAGATATATGATTGAGGCCGGGACATAATTAGAGAGAACACTTAAGGAGGTATCACTGGGCTTGTTCTCCAAATAATTTGCACCAATCTCTTCATCCTGCTTTCCAAATGCTTTGTCCAGTTGGGCCCATGCATCACTTGGATTTTCAATAGTTTCCTTGAGGGAGTGCATACTAGGAGACATATCAATACACATTGATCCAAAGGATCTTCCACAGTCATTTAGTCGATCATTCTCTTCTTCATAGGAAGCAAAATATCTCATAACACCAATACACATGTCAAAAATACCTTGTCTCTTCATATATGCTATCATATTTGGTTTCCACTCATCTTAGTTGAATGGAGACATAGGAGGAATTGATTTCAGATTCATGGAAGTTGTTGTAGAATACCTACAAAAACAATAGAAAATATATGCTATTGCTACTGCAACATAACTGCTGCAACTGCAAAAAACTGTTGCTGCACTCAAAAAATTCGAATAAGCTGCAAAAAAATCTCAATAATGGAGGTAGACTGCTACTGAGCACTGCTTTATGACAGTAGGCACTTTTATCCAGATCCTTCACACCTGGCTAGACCTCATTGGATTTCTCCTATGAATTCAATGCAATGGCACCAGGATTTGCTGTGGAAATCCAGAGGCTTCTGGTGCACTACCGAAAGAAGCTGCTCAACCTATTCGCTCCATGGATATGATACCATGTGAAATTCTATGTCAAAGAATATCTAAGAGCTGAGTATACCTCACAAATAAAGAATGAGTAGAAAAGTTGAATAAGAGTGAAAACTGCAGTAAAAAAGAGCAGAAGAATAACTATGCAACATAACTCAGATAGAAGCAGAATAATGTCACACTACTTAATTATCAGTATAATGAAAAATTATAATACAATGGAGAGAATTAGAATCATACAAAAGAATTCAAACCTTAGTTGGTATAGCATAGGATTATCACCACTAGAGTGCTCTAGAAGACTCAAACTCAACTGAACTGAACCTAAACTCAGCTAACTGAAGTCACAATTAGTCAACTAAGGAGGGAGAAACAGTGAGTTTGTCATGCATGTCAATTAGAAATGGGCGCATGAGGCCACAATCAGTGGAATCCAGAGCTCCAACCCCCCACAAGAGTCATCTAACTCGGGTGGACTGCACTGGAACACTTAGTTGGTTCCTATAAAATAGGGAACTAACTAAAGTGGTCCTAAAATGATGCATGCAGGTCTCAGAAGGTGGTAGATGGATCCTAGATGACATCTGCACACCACTAGAGGTAAAATGACATCATCAACAACTAGGGAAAATAAATAATGTTACGTACGACAAGGATGGAGTATTGAAATATCCTAACAGCTTAGCCCTTGAAATTGAATCACAAGCAAGGTAGAATCCCTTAAAATTTAGAAATAACATAAATATATCCACACAATAAGAAACACTAGAATATAAAGGGAACCCATAATGTACGTTAAAAACATCAAATACTCCTTATGGAAGGAATCACTCCATAAGCCATGTTTGCTACAAAACAATACTCCAACATCCAACGTATTCAATACAATGATATTCTTGTGTATTTATACTTTCTCATGAACATAACTAGGGTTACATCCAGAGCGACCCCTAACATCCAGAGTCACAAAGGTCCATCCAGCCAACCACTGTTCCAATTTCTCCTTAATTATAATACCTAAACCTAAGGTCTCTTGTAGCAGAATCACATCAGGATGTTCAAGAGTAAGCACCCTCATGAAGGCTGATTTCTTTTTTGGCCCAGCCAGACCCCGGCAATTGAAGGACATGATCTTCATATCCGAACCTTCGTCCGGGCATTCACTGCTCTAAGTGCCCTCTCGATAGAAACTTGTTTCCCCTCCCGTAGGTCCAATCTGGCTCTGTTTTGTGCCTTAAATAAATGAGATCGGCGGCCTCTGCCCCTCCGGGCCTGCATCTTCATCTTTCCCAAGCCCCCCCCAGAATTCTTAGTGCATGAACGCAGATTATATCCTGAAATAGATGATTCTGGGGAAGAGGGCTCAGAAAACACTTCCAACTCTCCAGGATCCGGTTCAATAGAAATCAGATTGTCCTCTAAAAGAAGTGGTGGCAAGTCGGGTTTGTGGACAACAGGTTTACCCACCGCGAAACCAAAACACCCACTAGGGGGATTAACAACAATACGAGAAGGAGTCTCAGACAGTCCCGACAGAGATAGATTCTTCAAACCCTCAACCCAATCAATACCCCCCACAGAGCACTGATTGAAAAAAAGATGTACAGAAGGTATAAGAGAAAAAGAAGGAATACCCGGCAAGATAGGTTCCGGCGCTACTACCACAGCCTTAGAGGCGGATCCAAGGATGTCCTCTGTATCAGCAATAACGTTTTCTTCATAAACGTCCCGACACGATACTGTAACCTATCCAGCAGTATCCAAATCCGCGGCAGTCCGGTCCTCCTCCGAGTCCATCCATTCAGGCGAGGTCACAGTGTTCATACCATTCATAGGTTCATCCATAGAAGCCAAAACAGAAGGGTTTTGCCTCCTCCGATTCAGGGTACGTGCCGATAGTTGACAATCTGATTCCGGGTGTCCATAGACATGACACCGCCGGCATCTGAATGGTACATTCTCATAATCCAGCATCTGTGAAATATTAACAGGCCCCCATTCCAAGTTTATGTGCTCCGGCAGTCCTTCACGGATATTTAAATTCACCAAGATTCGAGCAACTTGCTTATAATGTGTCTTCAAATAGGAGAGGTCAGCTTCCAGAAAGTTTCCCAAAATATCCCCAATCTGTCGAAAATGGCGGATATCCCAGAATTGCAGAGGAAGTCCCGGTAATCGTACCCACACCGGAGACTTGTCAATCCTCTCCCGACTAGCATCAAAAAGTGGATGCCATGGCTTCAGCAAAACCGGTGAATGTTTCAAGTGCCAATTCCTGTCAAGAATTTTGCGCACATCCTCCTCAGATTATAGTACCACCGCAAACCACCCACGGAGCAGCATATCCACCTCAGGAGTGTATCCCAACACCTCGCGCCAGTGAGAATCCACCCAAGCCATCACAGTGGGCCGTGCATACATTCTGCCCATAACCCTACCAACCACCGTCAAACCAGACATCTCAATGACTCGTTCCCAGGCGATATCCTCGCCTACAGCGTAAGAGCCCACAATGCGGGTTTTTATCCAGCTTCTCTTTCGACGCCTACTAGGACCTTTGAGTGCTGCCCCTGCCCTCACAGCAACCCCTTCACGACCCTGCAGAGACCCATCAACCGCAATAGGGCTTTCACAGCCTCGATGTTCATTAATCTCCAACGGCACTCTCACATACCCTCCATCATCACCATCATGCATCCCAGCCTGCTGCTGAGCCAGTCGAGCCCCATCCTCAACCTCAGTCTGTTCAGAACCGACCACATCTGCAAAAACAACATCTAAACCTGAGACCGAGAAACCCAGATTCTGTGCAAAGAATACCCCAGCCTCCCGCCAGCCCGGGCTACCCAACAAATCCACAGACCGTCCAACGTTATCCAGATATTCCGACAGCATATCACGAGGAGAGCATGTCGTATATGCCGCAGATGTTGAACCAAATTCTGATCTCGCCTGGCCCAAGCCGGTAGATACTGTACCAGCAGGCCCCAGAAAAGGAAAACCCACCTGACCCTCCATCTGTCCTCCACCTGGAAACCCCCAACCATCAAATGCTTCCATCTGTTCAGAAGATGCTTCCATGTCCACTGCTTCCACCAATGCCAAGAACCCCCGTGCACAAACAGTCCCTACCAAAACCCCAGCACGCCGACACAAACTCCAGAAACCTGACGACACACGAAAACACCCTGCGGCGAAATAAAAAATGAAACCCTTCCCCGAGAAAATACCACCTCCATCATAGCCCCTATTAATCCATGAAAAAGTGGCAGTGAAGGGTGTTGACCTCCCACCCACTCCTCGTCCGCGACCGTTAGCTTCCGTCAAGCCAAACCTCCACAGTTTCCAAAAAAAACGAGGTAAAAATCAGTTAAGGAGTGAAGTAAAATACCATTTAGAAAGAGTAAACGCCGTCCACCAAGCCCGTGCAGTCATCCTGACTGTGACAGAAGGATGATGCCCCTGCCGCCTGCAGTAGGCTAGCCCGATCCACCATCCATCCGAACCCTAACCAGCTCCCCGGAGATGACCCAAAATTTCAGAGTCCTCAGGGTTACATGCCAACTACCCCTTATTATTATATTATTTCTTGTAACTACCTAGTGGGCATATTTATTACCTACCAACTACCAAGTGGGACTTATATTCCATGATAATGGTCACATTACATTCATTAACCCCTTGGGTACCTCCCTAGGTACCCCATATCATCATCCCTAGGTACATTTCATTCTATGTCCCTTATCATGTTTCATCCTAAAAACATGGGAGGAAATCATATAATATGATCTACTAAGAAATGTAGTCAACTAGTACCAAACATGAGCATCCATCCATCTCAGTGAAATGTGGACATGGGTTCCTGTAATGTCCCATTCTGACTCTTAGGATGTATTATTATTTAATGTAAATGATGTGTACATGTAATGTATGTTTACCTAGCGTGGAGCTCAAGGCCAAGGCCCCGCTAGTGAAAGCCGAATTTGATTTAAAAGGGAAAGCATTGATATTTGATGCCCATGTGCTCTTAAGCCATGGAAATTGTAATAGGATGTAAATAAACATCATGCAATATAAAATACCAAAACTGGCTACGGAGGCAACAAATGAGAAGGGGCCACGTGTATCCACTAGGGAGTGGTGAGGGGGCTAAGGGAGTGAACCATAGGTTGCCATATGTCATTATGGGAACCCATTTGACTTTTCTAGATGACATTTATTCCTATTGTAAGAAAGTGGTTGAAGGATTAAGTCAATGGATTTAATGGAGGATGGGAAACCCTGAAATTCATATGGGTAGGTATGGGCTCTGTTTACTTGTCCCACAAGTCACTCTACCTCTTGGAATTTGCTTCATTCTCATTCCCATTCCATGGGAAGAAACCCAACATCATTATCCATCCAAAAACGAGCTCCCAGCAGGGAGAAAAATCAGAAATCGCGACTTGGAATGAACCCACGTTTTGGAAAGCCAAAAACGCCCAAAATGGGTATTGGACAGTGAAATCCAATGGGGGATCCGTTGGTATGAGCCTTAAGGCGAATTTGGGAGCATTAACTACCCCAAAATCCATGGGGAAACCCAGTTTTAACTGCCGAGAAAATCAGTGACGGTTTTGGAGTTATTTGTGACAGAGTTGTGAGAAATCCAAGAGTGGATGTATGAACAGAGGATGGGATTGCTGAGTCCAGCTTGAAGTGTATGTGGCTCTGGGATTGAGCTCAGTGGACTAGCATCCTCCTCCATCTCCTATTGCATGCTTGAAAAACCCAATTGTGTGTTGGCTTAGCATGGTTGTTTGAGTGAAACCCTGACTATGAGTGAGCCATCTAGTTCCTCCTTAGTGGATACACAGCCCAACTCGGGGGTGATCTCTCAGCTGAAAGAATACAGCCTGGACAGAGATCTATGGTTGGGTGAAACGTTGCTCTTACGTAGCTAGTCGTTGGACAATTGCATTGCAAGATAAGTACTATTTGTGGATTAAATTATATACATTCTGTGTTCTGCAATGCATTCAATCTGAAGGATTAATTATTCACGTTAATGAAATGAAAGGCATCATGTTATATGCAATATGATAATTAATGACTGTTACATGTATGATTGATATGGGTATGCTGAACGCATGAAGTAATTGTGTGTATGTACAATATTTAATTCTGTTGTGTTTGTGGAATATGAGTATGTATCCATAAGTTTTATTTGTCCATGAATTTCTTAGCAAAAATATTGGGGCTAAGTCTGCCAAAATCCCCGGTGTGTTGTTAATGTTTCATTCCCTGTATTCTAAAGGGAGAAGGGGACATTAGAGAGTGGTATCAGAGCTCTAGGTTCAACACTACGGCTGTTGGGCCCTTCACAGAGATATAAATCATTGTGTGTACATGCATTTTGTATTTGGAACTAAAATGCATTAAAGAAACCTCAAGATCGCAGGGCTTCTAATTGTTGGAATGGAAAAACATTTCCATGACTATTTGGGGATTTTTGCAAGCTGCTTGCATTGATTGCATCCTATGAAATAGAGAAAGGAGGGGCAACCTCTGCCATCTTATACTGTTTTTGTTGTTTTGCTGTTTCATGCTTAACATAAAGAGGTGCAATTTCTTTCTAGAAATACTGTTTTTGTTGCAAATAGGATTTTAAAAGTATGTTTTTGAAAAATTTTGTTTAAGTCTGTTTCGGAAAGAATTCCCGAATGACTTCTGCAACTGCAGAAGCATTCGACGAATTGCTCCGAAACTGTGGAAGCATTCCGCGAGTTTTTCCGCAACGTGGAAGAGTTCGGGAAGTCGCCCCAAAATTTGTGGAAGGAATTCCCTTCCAAAATTTGCGGAAGGAATTCTCTTCCGAAATTTGTGGAAGGAATTCTCTTCCGAAATTTGCGGAAGGATTCCGCGAGTTGTCCCGCAACGTGGAAAATTTCGGCGAAATGCTCCAAAAAAGCAGAAATTTTTCTAAGTGTTCGGCGTCAAAAAAGAAGTTTGCGGAAGGAATTCTCTTCCGAAATTGCGGAAGGGATTCTCTTCCGAAATTTGCGGAAGAGTTCCGCGAATCTTCCTGAAATGGCGGAAGCATTCCGCGAATGGCTCCGCAACTGCGGGAGCATTCGCCGAATGGCTCCGCAACTGCGGAAGCATTCCGCGAATGGATCCGCAACTGCGGGAGCATTCGACGAATCACTCCGCAACTACGGAAGCGTTCAGCGAATTGCTCCGCAATTGCGGGAGCGTTCGGCGAATCGCTCCGCAACGGGAGCATTCGCCGAATGGCTTCGCAATTGCGAGAGCATTCGCCGAATGGCTCCGCAACGGCGGGAGCCTTCGCCGAATGGCTCCGCAATTGCGGGAGCGATCGGCGAAATGCTTCGAAAAAGTGAAAATTTTTCTAAGTGTTCGGTGAAATGCTCCGAAAAAGCAGAAATTTTTCTAAGTGTTCGACGTCAAAAAAGAAGTTTGCAGAAGGAATTCTCTTCCGAAATTGCGGAAGGGATTCTCTTCCGAAATTTGCGGAAGAGTTCCGCGAATCTTCCCGAAATGGCGGAAGCATTCCGCGAATGGCTCTGCAACTGCGGGAGCATTCGCCGAATGGCTCCGCAACTGTGGAAGCATTCCGCGAATCGCTCCGCAACTGCGGGAGCATTCGGCGAATGGCTCCGCAACTGCGGGAGCATTCGGCGAATCACTCTGCAACGGGAGCCTTCGCCGAATGGCTCCGCAATTGCGGGAGAGATCGGCGAACCAGTCCGAAAAAAAAAAAAAAAAAAAAAAAAAAAAAAAAAAAAAAAAAAAAAAAAAAAAAAAAAAAAAAAAAAAAAAAAAAAAAAAAAAAACCAACCGAGGGCCATGAAAGAACCAGTGAAGACCCCGAGCCCATTACAGTGGGTCTCGGAGGCCATTGACGAGGGCCATGAAAGAACCAGTGAAGACCCCGAACCCATTACACTCCGATTTGACATAAAATGGATAATAGTGATTTTTGAAGGACGGAGTCTCGAGGCTTGACGGAAGGTCGGTTTGAGCTGATATTGATTAGGCGCGGCCATGAAGCAGGCACGATGTTAAGTTCAGAATCTTGGATCCAAAATCCAAGGGATGTGAAGTCGGGGTGAGCAAGAAGGCCAAAAAACACTGTTCCGGGCCACTTTTTCGGTATTTTGAAAAGCTCGTGGGTAGTAAAAGTGACCCTAGATGTGGGAATCAAAAATTTTACTGAACTAGACATTTCATATTCTCATTAAGACGGATAGTTCCCGTTAGACGAAGATTTCCCAGAAATGCACTATTTGGGAGATAACCATTTTTGGCCCAAAATTTGGAATTTTGGAAAAATGTGAAAAGTGAGAAGTAGTAAAACCCAGAAATTCATAGAAGATGAATGGTGCATCGGAATTGAAATCTGTGAATTTATGAGTGTTCCTTGTTATAGGGACTAACTTCACCCGATATAAAAGTTTTTGTGATTCCTCATAGATTTTCTTCCAAAGGTGGCTAAAGTTGGCATTCTGGACCAAAATGCAACTGTGTAAAATGTGCAGAATTGGAGTGAAAGTTGTCATTTTTGAAGAGATGCAGTTCCCGCACCCGATGTCAGAATGGAGCATGAAGATGGGAATTGGAAAGCTTGTACAGCAGGGAACAATGAGGTATGACCAGAGTTTGAATGAGGTCTACATATATCACAGATATTTAGTGCAGAAGAGTGCCAGCGGCTGTTTTGACAAACAAATTTTGTTGTCAATGTGGGCAATTTCTACAATTGCATGATATGGAAGAGGAATTCCATGTTACGAGGAGGGATCAAAAATGGAAGAATTCCTTAAACCCCTGTTTGTTATCATACTTATAATTATGAAATTGTCATATGGCATAAAAATGTTAAAAATGTAAGGGATTACATAGATGTATATGCACTAGATGACATCTTAACAAACATTGCATAGTGTATGGAAATGATTGTGCATAAATGAGATATTGCATATTGGTAAAATAATGAAGTCTACATATGCAATGAACCACTAATGGAGAATATTGTGGTTGATAATCACTATTGATGTTGGTATTGGTTGTAGGACCAAAGATAACAAAGAGCATGGCTAAATGTGCTAAGGATGTTGTTGCATGAAGCCAACAACCTTATGCAGAAATGATGGTGCAACAAATCTATAATCATAAAGTTGGCAAAAGGACTCAGCAGCCTTGGTAAGAGGCCAATTGATCAGGTAACATCAGGCGATGTTAATGGTAACCATGCAGGTAATGATTATTGGTGCCAAATTGCATGAATGTTGAAAAAGGATTTGGTAAGATCTCTTCAACTATGTTTGAGTTATGTTGAGTTAGTTTGCATGTGATATTGAATACCGATTGGGACTGTTAACCTACCAAGCTTGGTAAGGTGTAGGTAAGTGAAGGAAATGATCCTTACACCCTATGATTGTTTAGAAATCTCAATGCATTCATATGAATTTATATCATGCCATGTGTATGTTGGTTATGTGCTTAATAACCAAAGCAAAGAAGGATTGGTGGTCTTGATTATGGTAATGCAAGTTATATGATATAGTCATGTTTCAATCATAATATGCTTGAATGCATAGTATTCATGAAACAAGGCAGGGTAGCATTAAGTAGATGAGCATTAAGAGATTTTATAAATCTTGTGATGCATTGTATGAATGCATAGGGATGATGCATATGTTATTGCAAAATAAATAATGAATGAAATGATGAATTGATAATAATTCTAGGATCATTTCATGGGCTATTATGAATGCAGAATAACAAGTGCATGAAGAGCCCAATCATGATCGATGGGCTGCTAGAATGCTCTGTGGAAGGACAGAGTTGTATGAATGATATGACTGTGAAATAATGAGTATTTACGATTTATTTAAGTTGCATGGATAGTGTGACTATGTCTTGAAATTCTATTGTGATAAGGATGCATATATAGAAATGTATATATATTTCATTGCATTTCAATGTTAAACAGCTGAAGGTGTTTGAATTATTGAGTATTATAATTCTGAGATCACTTCAGCGAGTGTTGTGGCAACGAAATGATTATATGCATAGATACTCGCAACATGTTTGGCTGATTGAAATTTCAATTTCAGGTAGAAAGGTCTTACATATGGCAATGAGGATAAGTTCATAGTAGAGACCGGAATCTACCACATGCAGAAGCCAAAGGTTATGAGAAGGTTCTCATGGTTGTAAAGTATGCATGAAACAAATATGAAAACCTTCTCATGAGAATAATATCACAATTGCAAATCAAATTTCTGTGAGAAACGGATTTGAAAATTTGATCTAGAGCTTATGAGAAGGAATCTCATGGTTGAGAGCTCTAAGTTTTGTTAGTAAGAACAGTTGTAAATATCAGATTTGTAAATGTTTCGGATTGGAAATTTTGCTAATAATTGTTAATGACTGTTTGGCCTATATGAAAATGTGTCAGGAGGACACGCTGTAAGTGGATGCTCATGTATGGCAGCGGGCATAAGACCATAACGGGTAGAGTGGTGTCACTTACAGGAGCCAAACAATATGAGGATAACCTCATGGATAAGAAAACCAATTTCTGTAGTAGACAGAGTTGCAAATTCATACTGAATTTAATTATTAGTGCCATGGGTTGGTTATGGAACAATCGAATTTGAATTGTATTGCTAAATGTTGATGACTGTTTGGCTGTTTAATAAGTGTTCCAGGGAGACACATTGCAGTAATACCAATAGAGAGGTCCTGCAGAAGCCAAACTTCATGGGAAGGGATTCCATGATTTGAAAATGGGTTTCAGGTGAAATGCCATAAGACATTATTAATGTCTCATCTGCACTACATGATTGGTAAACAATATGAGTGAGATGGTGAAGATTATGTCGGTAAGACATATGAAGGTTATGTAACATCAAAAGGAATTGGGATGGAAAACCAAGGGACTGTCAACTTAGAGAAGGAGCCTCCATTCCTCATTAAAGAAGAGAAATAACATCTGTAAAATGGATAAGTGTTCCACAAACCCTGAATGATATATATATATATATATATATATATATATATATATATATATATATGCATGTCTAATTATTAGAGTTAATATGCAGAGCATGTTTTGATTTTATTTCCATTATGGCAGACTGCTTGAAGTATGATTAGGACCTTCATAGTTCATATCAGTAAGGAGTGCACACCTTTCTGGTGCTGAGTTATGTTAGGGATGCCAATATTGACTACGCCTTAAAGGAATGGATGCATTCCTGGTGTTTCAAGGTTGGATAGTGAATGTTATGACATATGTTTACCGTTCTAAAGTAGCAATACTAATGAGCTTGCTATCCATTTTGTGTTGACAAATTATACATATGAAATTCAGTGCTGCACATTAAAGGGAAAAGTGAAGAAAAGAATACTCAAGAGGACTGTATGAACAGTGGTAACCCTTGTGTAGGGTGAGTGGGTAACATGGGGCCATGATAGCCTGTAGTTAAGAAAGTCACCTAAGGAATTCCTAAATGGAACCGTCGGCTTACACAAGAGAAGAAGTGCCACCCTTGTGTGGGTGAAGAATTGTTATGCGCATTGAGGGATTGTGATACATGTGAAAGGCTGATGCAAGCCTAAGGAAGAGTAGTGGAGCCTTGACCTGTAATGGTCGGTGGCGCAGTTACCTTCCATTGGCCGATGACCCAGACGTATGTGCTGGCTCGGCAATGGAGAGGGCCAACCAGGTATGGGACTGGTTGGGCACCACCAAATGCTTGGTAAACCCAGTCGGCGTGAAGGTGTACTGGTAGGGCATTAATTATTTGATGATTTGGAGCAGCTTGGGTGCTGGCCAAACATCCTAGTCCGCAGGAGGATCCCAAGGCTTATAAAGTAAAAGCAGGACCCTGTGGACCAGAGAGGAAATGCACAATACAAATAAGTATTCAATTTCATTTATTTCTTGTTTGGAATAATGAAGATTACAAGTATAAGTCTTGTAACAGTTAAGCTGATGCACTATTGTTTCTTTGTTGGAAACCTTGGTCATACAGGAAGCAAGGACCCTGAAGGAACTATAAATTGCTTGGTAAATCCAAAGAGTGGCTGGTTGGGCAATATTATTGATGATTTGGAGCAGCCTGCGTGCTGGCCAAACATGCAAGATTATTGATGATTTGGAGCAGCCTGCGTGCTGGCCAAACATGCAAGATTGTTGATGGTTTGGAGCAACCTACGTGCTGGCCAAACATACAAGGCTATTTGATGTTGAGGGGCAGCTTGCACACTGGCCAAACACCCAAATCCATAGGTGATTCCAAGGCTTGTAAAGCAAAGAAGGACCCTATGGAATAAAGTGAAGACATCTAGTGCAGTGTTTGAGTGTAGGTATTGTGGGAAGCAATGACTATGAAAGCATCTCAAGGATGCGTGTGGACATGTAACCACCCTAAAGAGCTTAGCATGAGCAGTAATGAAAGATGGGGCTAGTGGAACTGTGTGAGTCCTAGCAGCCAAGAGTTAGACCAACCAAGTGGAGGAACTCCATGGTTGAGAGATCGGTAATAGACCATAGACACTACGTGTCATAGACAAGAAGGGCAGGTCGAGCATTCACGTGAAGTGAAAGAGGACCGGAGCATGAAAACCACAGTGGTGGTGTGGGTTCCAGAATGGAACAAAATTAAGAGGAGAAACTCTTACTGCTCTCTCTCCTTCCTTTTTATTGATGCATTTATAGAATTAGAAAATTGCTGAATGCATACATGACTGAAAGTAAAAGTGTGTTATTTGATTAAAGTGAATTGTGAATGCTAATTAATGAATTTCTTGTGAATGGATGAACATGAAGGAATTCATGTGTATGTTGGGCAAGCATAAAAAGTGTGGAAGTCTCATGAGTAAAGCATGGACTATCCATGTCAACTGGGGAAAAAAATCATTGACTGATTTTTAATGTTTGGGTTATGCTTGGCCTAACGAGAATTGTAATGATGAATTTCATAGGTGGAAATTGAATCAATTGGTTGCAGCCGGTGCAGACAAGTGTTACTAGTGAGCAAAGTGTGGTCAGTCGTTTCCATTGACCATGGCGGCAGACCAAGGGCTATTAGAATTGGCTGGAAGTCTTCTTCAAACAATTGCCAAGACCCAAGAAAATCTTGGAGAGATGCTCAAGATGCAAAAGCAGCAGAACGAAATGAACCATAGGGTCTTGCAGGACTCTATTCGTCTGCAGAAAGAGGTAAAAGAAAAACATTATGAGAGCAATCAGCAGGGGAAAGAAAAGTGGATCAATGAAGAAGCATTCATCCAATCGTCCGATTAAGAAACGTTCCAAGTGGGAAGACTCAAAGGAAATTGATCAGGTAAAGATGAAGCAACCAGTGAAGTGTTGGAAATGTGGAGGGGATCATTGCCTCCGCAACTGCCCAACAAGAGAACCTCAAAAGGGTAGCAGCCATAAAGTTTTCAGACTTATGGATGAGCTGGAAGATCCGAATCAGCAGGAGCAGCTCATGAAAATCAAAGGACTTGGTCCTGAAAGTTCAAAGTAAAGAACAGAATGCAGGGCAGATCTGCAAAGTTTTTGAAGTTTTGGACATGTGTAAATTGTATATGTATGCCTAAGTCTTGGAACACCGAGGACGGTGTTATTCTAAGGGGGAGGGGATTGTAATGTCCCATTTTGACTCTTAGGATGTATTAGCATTTAATGTAAATGATGTGTACATGTAATGTATGTTTACCTAGCGTGGAGCTCAAGGACAAGGCCCCGCTAGTGAAAGCCGAATTTGATTTAAAAGGGCAAGCATTGATATTTGATGCCCATGTGCTCTTAAGCCATGGAAATTGTAATAGGATGTAAATAAACATCATGCAGTATAAAATACCAAAACTGGCTACGTAGGAAACGAATGAGAAGGGGCCACGTGTATCCACTAGGGAGTGGTGAGGGGGCTGAGGGAGTGAACCATAGGTTTCCATATGTCATTATGGGAACCCATTTGACTTTTCTAGATGACATTTATTCCTGTTGTAAGAAAGTGGTTGAAGGATTAAGTCAATGGCTTTAATGGAGGATGGGCAAACCTGAAATTCGTATGGGTAGGTATGGGCTCTGTTTACTTGTCCCACAAGTCACTCTACCTCTTGGAATTTGCTTCATTCTCATCCCCATTCCATGGGAAGAAACCCAACATCATTATCCATCCAAAAACGAGCTCCCAGCAGGGAGAAAAACCAGAAATCGCGACTTGGAATGAACCCACGTTTTGGGAAGCCAAAAACGCCTAGAATGGGTATTGGACAGTGAAATCCAATGGGGGATCCGTTGGTATGAGCCTTGGGGAAAATTTGGGAACATTAGCTACCCCAAAATCCATGGGGAAACCCAGTTTTAACTACCCAGAAAATCAATGACGTTTTTGGAGTTATTTGTGATAGAGTTGTGAGAAATCCAAGAGTGGATGTATGAACAGAGGATGGGATTGCTGAGTCCATCTTGAAGTGTATGTGGCTCTGGGATTGAGCTCAGTGGACTAGCATCCTCCTCCATCTCCTATTGCATGCTTGAAAAACCCAACTGTGTGTTGTCTTAGCATGGTTGTTTGAGTGAAACCCTGACTGTGAGTGAGCCATCTAGTTCCTCCTTAGTGGATACACAACCCAGCTCGGGGGTGATATCTCAGGTGAAAGAATACAGGCTGGATAGATATCTATGGTTGGGTGGAACGTTGCTCTTACGTAGCTAGTCGTTAGACAATTGCGTTGCAAGATAAGTACTCTTTGTGGATTAAATTATATACATTCTGTGTTCTGCAATGCATTCAATCTGAAGGATTAATTATTCACGTTAATGAAATGAAAGGCATCATGTTATATGCAATATGATAATTAATGACTGTTACATGTATGATTGATATGGGTATGCTGAACGCATGAAGTAATTGTGTGTATGTACAGTGTTTAATTCTGTTGTGTTTGTGGAATATGAGTATGTATCCATAAGTTTTATTTGTCCATGAATTTCTTAGCAAAAATATTGGGGCTAAGTCTGCCAAAAGCCCCGGTGTGTTGTTAATGTTTCCTTCCCTGTATTCTAAAGGGAGAAGGGGACATTAGAGTTCCAACTACTTCCTTGGCACCTTGATCTTTATTATGGTTTCTCCTTTGGTTCCATGTTGTCGTAGTGCTACTTTGATATCTCTGTGCATTTTTTAAATTCCTCCATGTTCCTCCATACTAGTTACCTTTGTGGTTTCATGATGGTCCATAATAAGTTTGCTGGTGCTCGTAGCATTTCTTTAATGATTTTAACATGTGGTTTCTTTGATTCATGTAGCCCCTTATATTCTTCTTCCATTTTATGTCATTCTTGGGGCTTTTCTTCATTTTCTTTTGTAGCCCCTTTTTTCTTACTCAACCTCATACTCTTTATTGTATATGTTTGCAGGTACTTCAAATATTTTACTTGCAAGGACTTCTTCATGTTCCCCATTGTCCTATTCTTATCTAGTAAGAGAAATATCTTATGGTGTAATTTTATTTTTCTTATACCAAATATTCATAAAATTCTTTTACACATTAATAGTAATTGTGCCAACTGAGTTCATCCAAGGATCCCAAAATAATACCTACATTATCCATATCTATAGCATGAAAATTTGATTGTAACTCATAATATTCAAATATTTTAAAAATTGAACATTCTCACCCTCAACCTATGTACTTTGAATATTATTTTTGGGGACTTCAATCTTTTAGGTAAGTTAACATTGATGAAATTCTTCTCACTGCTAGGGTTTATAAAAATAATCATATTTTCTTGTTGAATTCATCCATGAACCTGTAATAGGATGTTTGTGGATGAAAATAAACCCTTATTACTTTCTTTATCATTCTTCATAAAATGATACCATTTGTCCAAAAATACATTTGCATATTCATCATCTAAAAGTGCCTTAATCTTATCATGGTTAAGCAACTAGCAACATGTGGTAGCATGATCTTTTAAATCATATTCTACTCGAATTCTCCAATTATTATTTGATAATGGGGAATTCTTTTATTTTACATATTCTTCAATAGTAGGACTATCACATTTTCCTATAAAACACATCTTTCTTACTATAACCCAAAAATACAACTAGGGTTTTGAGTAAAATCACCTACTTTTTAATGGATTTCCTTTATGCAACTAGGGTTTTGATGGGAAATTTGAATTTTAAAATGATCATAACTCCCTCAATATTGTCTGCAATCCCTATTATGACCACAATTATGAAATTATGTGGTTATTCAACATCTAGTTGTGTTAGTAGACATAATTTGGGAACTCTATCAAAATACATATGATTTCAAGCTGCTTGGTTGTCAACAAAAAACACTAAAACAATTGATTTTAAAACAACAATAACTCCACATCCCAAACTTTGATTTAGATGATTCCTTTTTATCTTGGGTACTATTTCAAGATGAATTCATATATAGAGTTGATTTCTTCAAATTATGTAGATAAAGTTTCATAAATGCATCTAAATACCACCATCCTATTTTCTCCTTGGAATATACGAAAAAAGGAAAAAAAAGACTTTCAATTTTTTCCCAACGACTTGTAGTGGTCCTTAATACTTGAAATTTAATAACAAATAATATAGAACCATTTAAATATGATAGATCATCCACACAATAGACAACACAAGATTATAAAGAGAAAACTTAAGGTAGAGTAACATCATCAAATGATCCTCATTGAAGGAATCACTACACAAGCCATGATTGTTCCATAATAATACATACAAAATCCAACAAATTCAATACAATTCTATTCATGTCATGTAATTATCATTTCTTTTGAGTATTACTAGAGTCTATGCCGACTACCTCTTATCATTATATTATTTCCTATAAATACCCAACGGGCATATTTATTATCGACCAACTACCAAGTGGGCATATTCCATGATTATGGACATATTACATTCATTATCACCTTGGGTACCTCTGAACACTACAACATTTGGGTGCAAATTCTGACCTTTTTTTCAACGATGATAATAGAAATGGTTTGTGTTGTCGAATTGTTTTTGAAATTATTGAATAATTATAGATTTTTACTTAATCCCTTATTTAAACTTGCTCAACTATAGTAAAATAAAGTCAACCATACTCAAACATGGTCACCAAATTCATCCATACTCGACCATGGTGAACCTTAGCAAATCATGGTCAACCATAGTTAGCAATAGGCACTCTTGTTCAAGTAATTAGTTAAGCATGGTTAAACATGGTCAACCATAGTCAACCATATTCAAACATGGGAAACCATGGTTAAGTATTTTCAAACATAATCAACTATGGTCACACCATTGTCAACTATACTCAAACATGGTGAACCAAAGTCAACTACGGTCAAACATGGTGAACCATAGTAAACCATGGATAAACATGGCCAAACATTTCCAACCATAGTAAAACATGGTCAACCATAATATCTCATAAGCATAGCCCTTGATGAACACCATAATGCAACATAACTAATAATGAGCATATTAGTTTGACATAAGTTAGCCAAGATAAATGTCGCCATGTGACATAATCAATGAGGAACATCAAAGTGTAACAAAATCCTTGAGGAACATTGAAATGCAACAATGGAGCATGGATATACCAATTTGACATAAGCCGATAATGATCAATGTCTCAATGTGACATAATCACAATGCAACATAACCTTTTACAATGTTGATGATAGTAACTACGTGAAGTATCCTCACTAGCTAATTCGGCTTAGAAAAGAACAAATAAATAATATTTTTGTGCCTAGAAGATAAGTCTATCCAATTGAAGAAGACTAGTCGGCACCATTTGGAAAAGTCACCCAGAAAACATGTATAGATAGATATGGCGTCCACCTCATTTGGATGATCCACTCAAGTTCGCTCAAACAAGGAGAAGTTCTCTCAGGGTTGTAGAAGACAAATTTTTGGGGCTCTTTCTTTTGTATTTTCTCTATTTGTGATCTCTCTTGATATATATCACTTTCATATATGTTTGTACTTGTATTATGTACTGAATATTTGAATAAGAAAGGATTTATAGATTTTTCCCGAGTTTTGGTTTTCCCAGGGTAAACTATTATGTCTCTTGTGTTTCTATGTATTCTTATTATATAATTGAAAGAGATGAAAATTATATTGCTACATCATTAAAAATCTAACAGGTTATGGTCCTACCATGCTTCCGCTACACAACTGCCGAAAACTAGGGATTCTTGATTCTAGGGTTTCCATCCACTGATCCAGAATAAAAGGAGGGTTGCTCAATTCTCCCTAGGAGGGCACATCTTTCTGTGGATACAAACATCTATTTGGTGAAGTTTCAAATTTTTCCTAAATTCTACCAAAACTACAGAAATTAGGGTTTCAGATTACAAGTTGTTCTAATCTCAGATATGGAATAAAAGGAAGTCTATCCAACTCAACTTGGGAGGGAACATTAGTATGTGGATTTAGTTTTATAAAAATACAAGTTTCAATTTTTTACTCTCTCCTGATAAGGTTTCTACACATGGTTCAGTCAAGATGGTTGTTGGACTCAGAGTAGAAGACACATTGTAGGGAGTCTCAAACTTCTGATATTGGAGGAGTACGATGCTTATGATCCTGAATGAACATGATATTAAGGATCATATACTCAGAAATTTTCTAGAGCTAGAGGGGGCCCAAGAGAGAACAATACACAAGAAGAATGAAGCCATACCTCTGAGTATCTTGATGGACTCAGTGAAAGACCATCTTGTACCCCTTATTGCAAGCCAAGACACTGCTAAGAACATGTATGATGCTTTGAAGAATCTATATGAGAATGAGAAACCCAGTAGAATCTTGGACCTAAAGGATCAACTTTGTCAAGTGAAGTTCACCAAGGATGATTCCGTTTCTTATTACTTCTTGAAGATTGCTCAAATCAAAGATCAATTGGAAGCTATTAACGAAAGTGTCCTTGATATAGAACTTATGTTGACATCTATGAGTGGAATTTCTCCCTAATGGAAACCATTTGTGAAAGGGATATGTGGTCGTGGTTAAATTCCCACCTTTGATTAGTTTTGGTCTGGATGTATTCAAGAAGAAATCAAGGATCTAGCCTCTCCCTCAAAGGAAAAGGAGGAAGATTTAGTCCTTGCATCTAGAATTGGGAAGAAGAAAGGAAAGTGGAGCAAGGGTGTTAGCACTTAGAATTTACCCTTTGGTTGTGGAAGGCGAATCCTAAGGTAACTCTTTCAAATCAGTCTTAAGGAGGAAAAATAACATTTTTTCCTACCAGAGAGGGCTCTCTCAAAAATATATGAAATGGCTAAAGATATTGGAAAATGATTATGTTTTTTCAAAATGGTGTATGGCCGAAACACACAGGAACCATTGGGCATGGATTCACATCTGAATATTTAAAGACCAACATAATTTAAACAGTAAGGGTTTTGGCAAAGGCAAGGTAGTTGTTATTTCACAGTTAAGTTCTTGTTTGGAAGGTGGTATTTGAAAGAAAGAATGATAGTCCATCAATATTAGGCACTAAACATGGATGAATCCAACATTGATTTTAGAGGAAAAATATGAATTCTTTGATCCAATTAAAACAGAGCATGGTTACATGAATTCTGAATTAAACAAAACTTTCACCAAAGCATGAAACAAAAACATAATGAAAGAGTTTCACAGGAAAATACGAATCACATAAGGGAAAGGAAAATACAGACTGTAATATGAACAACACGGGAATATTTTCTCTTCAAAAAATGCACTTCAACTCTGCATGGCTATCTTTATTAAAACTGAAGTAATCTCAATACAAAGTGTCTCTCTCTTCATGGGTTCCAACCCCTACAATATTTCCAAAATAGTCTTTTATACAAAATCTCTTTGAGGAAAACCCTAACTGCCTCATAACTAAAATAGTAAATATTAAACTAACTATTACATTTCACTTTGGTCAAAATTTATACGCATGTCAAAATTTCTCAAAACATAAATTCTTGATGTCCTTCTACTGGATGGAAGTTGCTTGACAAACTCGAACATAAGTCTTCAAGAGTGCAATTTATAGTTCATATTTCCATACTTTTCTACTGTCTTCTATTGTACTGCAGTGGGTATTTCATAACTTGTTATTTCTTTGACCAGAACCTTCATATCTATGCGATCAGTAATGGAAATTGGAGGTATTCTTTCACCTATCATGCCCAATTGATTTAAAATTACAAAGTCATCTGAAAGTTTTTCCAATACAATTTTCCCCGTTAAAACATGAGTTAATCCTTCAAAAATTTTATGATCTCTTCTGACCTTAAATAGTATTTCCTTGTAATTGCTCTAAGAAATCAACTCATTATTTTCTTCCCAAAATGAGGGAAATCCTTTCTCAATTAAATTTTCAAACCTTTTCTTAAAGTCTTCAACCTGTTTTTTCATTTGTTCTTCTCTGGCTTGAACATTTTCAACGTGTGCATGTTTCCCAAGCACTCTCCTTGCCCAAGTTATGACTGATACTTTGTTTTTGATTTGCATGGCTTTCAGATTATCTTTTTTCAGAGTATTCAGAAAATTTATAGTGTTTTGGGATGTGTCTTTTGGTTTTCTGTTCAAACCTTCACTCATGGTCGTACAACTTTGTAAGCTTTCATCTGCTACTTTTCTTTTTCCTTCATGAAACTAAAATAGGGTCTGAATTTTGTAGCTTCATTTATGATTGGATCCCATATCAGATGCTTTGCACCTTGCATTGGAAGCTGCCCTGTTACCTGGGTTATGAATCTTTGGTTCCTGTCTATTAAGTCTTTGTTCTTATCCTCTAATTCTTTTATTTCTTTGTATTTTTTCTAATTTTCTTCTTCTAATTTATGTTTTTCTTCTTTTAACTCTTTTATCTCCACCTATTTCAAGCTAACCTGAGACATAGCTTGGATGAAATCATTTGTACTTGCTTGTCTTCATGTTTGACTAGTTCCCTGCTGCTCTTGTGCTATGGCTGCCAATTTTCCTTTAAGTTATTCAATTTGATTTTTGATACTTATTCTATCTTTCTCCCTTTCTACTTATTTTTCTGTAAACTTCAGCAACTTTGCTTTACTGTCATCCAAATTTTGAGATAAGCTTTCTTTTTCTTGTTCCAGCATAGTCAATACAGAAGCTTGAATTAACTATGCTGCTGGGATCTTGAGTTTCTTCTTGAGAAGCTGAATAGTATTCTCTTTTTCCATCAATAAATTTTTGCTCGCCTCACCCTTGTTGGCTCCATCATTATCTTCCATCAAATCTATCTGCAACCTTTTAATTTTCCATTCGTGGGATTTGTTCTTGGGTTTTTCTTGTCTCAACTGAATTTCTAACCTGTTAACTGTGTTTTGCAAATTTGAGACTTTCAGGGTGGCCTTCATTAAGTCTTTGTAAATAACTTCCCCAATTTTCCTATGCAAATGAATTTTATCTGGGACTATTATTTTTTTCAAGTTCAGCTTCATTTCTATGACTTTTTCATTGGAGTACACAACCAAATTCAAACTATTTTATGTTGGATCTCTACTAGTCATCAAGGTGAGTTCTGAGTTCATTATGCTTCTAACTTTTGGAAATAAATTATAAGTCTTTTCTGTGGTTGCTTGGTTATCATGTCCATATTTAACATACATTTTTTCTCTTGACTGAAATCTACCAGTGTCGTTGGCTTCCTTGGCTTCCTGAAATTTGTATTCATGCACTTGAACTTTTAGAGATGAATATTTCTCTTTGTTCTTCTCTTTTCCACTTGAAAATACAACTAAATCACTTTGGGAATCCACTTTAAGTTTCTTTTCTCTTTCTTTCTCTTCAAATTTTGTAACAATGATCTCCTCAAAACTCCTTTTACTAAGAATTTCCATCTTGCGTGGAGTAGGTATTATCTCTATTGAATATTTTTCTGGAACAACAGGATTTGATTGTGAACATGCTGAAATCTCTTTATCATATTCATATTGTAGAAGATTAGATATTTTTGATAGTCCTTCAACTTCTTGATGGTCAAATGCCTTGCTCCTATTCTGTTGTCTCCTCTGAGAGATTATGTGACATGGATCATAGTTGATAGCAGTTTCCTTTTTAAAATCCAAATATTCTAACTACTTTTCTATAAAAGAAAGGGAATTCTTATTCTTCACAATAAAAGATCTGACTTTTAAAGGAAACTCTATATTAGATGCCTTTTAAAATCCAGAAAATGGTCATTTTCAACAATTAACTTTTTCCTGATAAACTCTAATGCAAATATTCTTGAAGTTAAGAAAGCTGACAAGATATAAGGCTCTTTTATAAACCCATAAAGTCTGATTATCATGTGTTCCTTTAGCAGAAACCAATATCCCACTTCCATGTCTTGTTTCAGCTGCATCAATGTCCTCATTTCCGGTAGTACCCTTGACAGTTCTTCTCAAAAAATCAATTTATATACTTCTGATAAAGGTTCATGTAATTAAACATATTATCCTCCAATGTATTTGAAAAAACCACCTCTGAAAAATGTAAATCTTTCTGACTTGCAAATATAAGCATCTTCATTAGATAAGACTGGAATATGAAATGCCTGGTGTTGTGGAAATTCACTAGCTGAGAGTGAACACTTTCAGCTAGGAATTCATCATATTTAAGACGTTGTACCTGACTCTACTCTACCCCTGGTATGCCAAAACTTATTCTAAAGAGCATACACAATTGAACTTTTGTTACTACTATATCACTGTCTAACCCTAAAAACTTATCAATTAGAGATAATACGAACTATGTATTCTCATTGAAAAAATTCATATCTAGTGTGTAAGGAGTATCTTCAATTTCAAGGTCGGGCTTGAGGAAACTAGTTAGAAAATCTTGTTTAGTTTCCAGGGATGACTGATGGTAATGGGTGACAACGGCTTCTTCGGTAAGATTTTCTTGTTCATGAGGTTGAGACAGAGGTACTTCAAGAGAATTCTTTACAGTAGTAGACTCAATAGGGCAGATAATTTTGGATTTAGATGCATTCATGATTACTTTTTCACTCTGGGAATAATTCGTTACACACCATGAAATAAACTCAGGGAATCCTATAATTTGGTCTAGGTAGAAAAATATGAAGGAAGACTGAAAAAATCAGTGTATATCTGTACCTTCCTTATACAATCTATCCAATCTAGATTTTACCTCTGTAATTGACACTTTAACCACAAGGTCATAACTTTCTTTATCCCTGTCTTCTAGGGCATCATCTATTTTGGTATGCTCGACCCCTGAGGTTTCTTCCATTCCTTCCATTATATAAATAAGCTATCTATTGACTGCACAAGTTCCGAAGCCTACCTAACACTGACGAGTCTGTAATAGGGCGTGCTCTATTTCGAACATTTTGATGCTCCATGAGACAAATGTTGAATGTCAATACTCACATGGATTTTCCCCTTTTTATAACCCTCGAAAGTGGTTTCGCAGGGCGCCTGGGTCATTTTCTATACCACTTTTTCAGCTTGCAAAATTCTCTGATGTCGACATGTGGATAACGGTTTCAAATTTCAAAACCGCTCATCCTTTCATTTTACCGCATATCTCTACAACGCGAAATGTCTTTGAGTCGTCGATCCGTCGATTACCGATCAATCGATGGTGAGCGTTTCTCACTCTTTAACTCTTTCAATTCTACCACTCCGATGGAATATCAGCTATCTCCCCTGCTCCTTTCCCAGCAGAAACTCATTTCACCTGTCTATCTTCATTGACGTGATCCAGACCGTTGGATCATCCATCGTTTTACGGTCACTTCTATGGTTATTTTGGAAAACCTCCTCCACCGTCGGATCCTATTTAGCCTTGATCTTGACCGTTGATCTTACTATTAGGTTTTAACCTTCGATATTACACCCTCAATGTAGTTTTCGTAACGGTGAGAGGTGGTTTCCTTACCACCTTTGCAATTTGCGAAATCCTCAGGCATTGACACGTGGAGGGCGGTATATTATTTCACAACCGGTTATATTTCCATTTATTCGTGTAACTTTGCGGTGCGAAATGGCTGTGAGCCATTGATCTCTCATCGCTCGATCAACTGGCCATTGATCTCTCATCGCTCGATCAACTGGCCATTGATCTTGTCTATTTTTTAACGACTCTTTAATTGTCACTTTTGAGACCAATTCTTGCGCTATACACCTCGTTTCTTCTCCGTCGAAACTCCGCCTCCGCCGTTGATCTTTTCTTTTGTGATCTAGACCATTGATATTTTTATATGATCCTCAAAGCTGCTCCATTATCCTTTTTACCTCTGTTTTTACTTCAGCTAACGGTCATGTGGCACATTTTATTTAGGACTAGACATTTTCCCCACAAATCTTGAGTTATACCAAAAACAATTTCCATTATCCATTTATCATTCAAATTTGAAAAACACTGTGCCAACAACTGTCTCCAACTGGGGATTCTATCCTCCCCGCGAGGTAGCAAAGAACCCATAGACCATGTGCCGGACCATTGGGTTGTTCCCAATTTCAAACTGAAACCTGCTCTATATTCTATGATCTGCAAACTATCCAACTCAAACCAAACTGGCAATCCAAACTGAAACAACAACATACTTATGAAAACAAAATTGTACAATGCTTTTCCTAATGAGTTTATTTATATACAAATTTATGTGAAAAGTACTATGATATATACAATTTATGTACAAAACTTATTTTCTTCCATTTTCTTTAAGAAAGATAGTGTTTGAGATACCTCCCATTCACTGGGACCCCTGTGACGAATTCTCCATTTTGGTCTTGTAGAATGAATGAATTATCTCCCTGGTAAGCAGAAATTATGTATGGGCCTTTCCACAAATGTTCAAATTTTCCATGTTTTTCCTCATTTCTAGCATCCCACTTTACGACCAAATCATCAATCTGAAAGTTCCTTTCTTTGATTTTCTTGTAAAAAGTTTTCTTCACTTTCTCCTGATGTATTTGAGTTTTATTATAAGCCTTTTCTCTCATTTCATGTAACTATATCATCTGATTTATTCTTTTTTGCATGTGGTTTGGTCCTTCTGCAACTTCTTTTAATAACTTCATAACTGGAAGACCTAAGGAAATAGGAAAAATCACTTATGTCCCATAAACCAGTTGGAAAGGTGATGTACCAATAGCCCTCTTTGTGTTAATATTGTCTTCCCACAATGCATATTTTAGTTTGGTATGCCAAGCTCTCTTGTTTTCATCCAACAACTTCTTTATGATTCTCACCAAACTATTATTTGAATATTCTACCAATCCATTACCTTGGGGGTAATATGCAGTCGAATGATTCAGATGAATATGGTACTTATGATAGAAACTAATCATCTTCTTTGATCTGAAACCTTGTGCATTATGTATTGTTATTCTTCTAGGACATCCAAACCTTGAAAGAATGTTTTCTTCCAGAAAATTAATTATTATTGTCTCTGTATCATTTCTGGTTGGGATAGCTTCAATCCACTTAGTAAAATAATCTGTTGTAGTCAAAATCCACTTATGTTGTCCTGAAGAATTTGCATTAATTTCTCCAATGAAATCCAATCCCCTTTGCTAAAAGGGTGCTTCGACTGAAATTGGTTTCAAAGGAAAAGGTAAAAGTTCCCTTCTCCCATCAAAAATTTGGCATCCATGACTTTTTGAAATATCTTTATACACATTTGAATAAATAGTAGGCCAATAGAATCCCGCTTAGAGAATTTTGTTCACTGTAGCTTTCCATGAATGATGTCACCCCCACACTCCTTTGTGAAACTCCTTCATGACATGTTGTGCTTCATTTTATAACAAACAATTCAACAAAACCCCTCCTGGATCCTTCCAATACAAATATTCATTCAGTATGCAAAATTTTGTTGCTTTCAATTTTACTGACCTTGATCTAGTTTTTTCCAAGTCTGGGGGTGCTCGCAAATTCTGTAAAACATACACAATATCATTGTACCAAGGAGACATGGAAAAATATTTAACCACTGGAAGGTCAGGAACTGTTTCAATTGAAAGATCAGATATAAAATTCATGTCCATAGAATCATAATTTGTTTTAGTCATTAACTTTGCTAAACCTTGTCCTTTTATCAAATTCGTAGGTTTAATCTCCAAATCATATTCTAACAATATTGCAATCCATTTGGTTCTTTTTCCCTCAAGATCTGGTTGAGTAAGTATATCCTTAACTACAGTAGTTGGGACATAGGCAATCAAATGTGAATGTAGAATGCAAAATCTAAAATATTTCAAGGACTTAATCAGTGCATAGGCATGTTTCTCCATTATATCATACTTTAACTCTCCATCCCTTAAGATCTTGCTGAAAAAGGAAATTGGTTGTTCCATGTTCTCATGATTTTTCTGCAATAAAACCCTAGCTATGGTATGTTGCAAAGCAAAAGAAAAAATAATAAATTCTTTTGATAAATATGGACTAATTAGGACAGGGGCCTCTGTGAGAGTCTTTTTGATATCTGTAAAATATTTTTAGCTTCAATAGTCCACTTAATTTCATTATCCTTTTTTAACATGTCTGAAATGTTTCTCAAAATTTATGCAAAGCTAGGAACAAATCTTCTCAATAAATTTACTCTGCCAATGAAGGATTGAACTTCTTTATTACTCCTTGGTATTCCGATTTTTTGAATGGATGGCACTCTTTCAAGATCAATTTTAATACCATATTTTGATATAACGTGTCCCAACAGTTTCCCTTCTTTCATGGCAAAGTTTGACTTTTTTGGATTTAGAGATATACCAAATTTAATGCATTTTAAAAATACCTTTCCAAATGTTTCAAGTGGTCTGCATCTGACTTTTAATAAACTATTATATCATCCATATATACTACCTCAAACTTGTCTTTCTCTTCTACAAATGCAATATCCATGGCCCTCTGAAATGTAGCCCCTACATTCATTAATCCAAATGGCATATTTGCATACATGAAAGTCCCCAATGGCATTGTAAAAGTTGTTTTCTCCTGATCCTCTGGAAGGAATTTGATCTGATTGTACCCTGAGAAACCATCCAACATGGAAATCCTTTCTGCTCCAACAACCTTCTGCAAAATGTGGTCCATCTTAGGTAATGGGTCATTTTTCTTTAGAGATACCTTATTCAGGTTCCTGAAATCTACACACAGTCTTATCTCTCCATTCTTCTTTCTCAAAAGGACTAGATTTTCTACCCGCCTGGAAAATATCAATGGTACAATGATTTTAGCATTGAACAATTTTTTTAACTTCTTTCTCAATCACTGGAAGCAGTAAGGGATTTATCCTTCTGAGCTTTTGTTTTAAAGGCTTTTCATTTGGCTTGATTGGAATTGTGTGCTGAATTATGGAAGTGTCATACTCTCTTAAATCTTCGTAGCTCCAAGCAAATACATCTGAAAACTCTTTCATTAACTCACTATATTTCTTTTCTTCCTCGGGTGGCAGATTTTTAGAAATGTTCACTATTTTGGACTTCTCTTTTGTCCCAATGTTGCAATATTTGGTCTCACCTTCCTGTGGTTCTACCTTTGTATTATTTGCTACATCATTCCTATCAAATAGTCTTTCCAAAGGTATAATACCCTTTGGGATAACATTTTTTTTTAGCTGAATTATTTCTTTTCCTCCAATTTCTCCTCTGAAATATTCTTGTTCTTCTAGAAATTCTTCATTATTAACAACTCCTTCCATACCTTGATCTTCATTATCAATGGATTTATTAGAAAACTCATCTATCATTTCTAAAAATCTCTTAATCTGCAAGTCATCTTCAAAAACTTGCCAGTGTTTCGAATTATTAGGAATATAAGGCCTATTCACAATTTCAATCTCATAATCTTTATTCAAAAAACCAGGTACTCTAAAAGCACCAGCAGTAGTAGCTAAAGAATATGCTATTGAGTTATTAATCTTGGGAATCACCACTATGTCATGTTCATCGAATAAATTTCCAAGCAAATCCCAAACTTCATTTCTATATTCTCTCATTTTTGGATGTTTTGTTTGGTATATTCCATTCACTTGATTTATTACCAACTCAGAATCCCCAAACACCTCAATTTTCTTTGGTTTTAAATATTTCAACACATTCAATCCTAAAATCAAAGCTTCATATTCTGCAACATTGTTAGTACATTTAAAGGCCAACTTCAAAGAATACATCAGAAATTCTCGATCAGGAGATATTATCGACACACGTGCACCAACACCTTCTTTGCTCATCGATCCATCAAAATGCATAGTCCAAATCCCTTCAATCCTCTATTTTTGTCTAATTATTTCCTTTTCTTCAATCAGATTATATTCTTCTTTCTTTTTATTAGGACTTGTTTTTTCTTCGGACTGAAAATCATTGTAGAAAATGGAAGATCCTAAATCAGTATCCACTGCATAAATGGAATGACTATTTGGTTCATTTTTGCTGCTCACCACATACGCAAGTATTTTATCAGTGTATAATCTTTTGTGTTCACCAAGAACTGGAATTGTACCAAAATACATATCCATCTGCAAAGTCCCCCTCAGTTTTGAAGCTCAAGACCTGGATAATAACATACCAAATTTTGGGGGAATATCTGCGACAACCATATCCATAACAACACTTTTGACTGGAATTTTAGTGAGAAAAACCACTAAGTCCTTTATCAATCCCAAACATTTGACCTTTCTTGAATCAAAAGAAAACAAATCTTTATATGGTCTTGTGATTTCTAAACCGAGAATTTCTACCACAACCTTTGGCATCAAATTATGGGAATCTCCTGAATCAAGCATGCAATTATGAAGAATCATATCATGGACATTCATATTCACATAAAAAGGGGTAACTTATTCCAAACTGTTATCTTCCATTTTAGAACCCATAAGAATAGTTAGGGTATCATCATTCAGTTCTAATGTATCAAGTTCTATTTGTCCTTCACTCCTAACCATCTTTGAAATCTATTCTTTATATTCATTGTTTTTCAATATCTCATTAAATGGGATAGAAATCTTAATTTTTGAAATTTCACTTTGCAAGTTGAAAGGAGTGAGTGCTTTATCACTTTCTTTGATTAAATCTCTTTTCATTTCTGGAATCTTCTTCAATACATCTTCTTTTTATTTTTCCTTTTTACGTTGACTGGTTGAAGGTGAATCAATAGGACCACATATCTGTTTCTAAGGTTGATTTTTATTGGAATATCATTTACAACATTTTGATATCCAACTTGATATTGTTTTGTTTCCAACTCCAAATTGTTACAATCCCCATCTTGAGAAAACATGTCATGCTATTTTTTAGTCAAATAAATCTTAGAGTCAGCCTCATCAAAAAGATGTATTTCACTTTCCACAAGTCCAGCTTCGTCTTCTTCATCGACAAAATTCTCAGGAAATGGGGGTCTTACTTGATGATATTTTGTATTTATTTGATTCCTCTAATCTCTCTGATCTCTCTGTCTTATCTGTGGAGGAATTTATCTTCTAAAATTCGGATTTCTAATTTGAGGCTCTTGTTGATCTCTATTTTGGGGTTTATTTTCCAAGGCTAGTCTGTCCATTAGTATTTCCATTGTTTTCATCATCATATCAAATCTAGCATCGGTGGAAGAAGATGTCGAAGCTAGGTTTTATTCTCTAATTTTTCTTCTATCTATGTCAATTTTCTGTTTCATCTTTCCAGAAGCCATTAGATTTGCCTCTACGTCTACTCCATCTTTTAACATGTCTGGCAAAGTGGCTGATTTTCTTTCTCTCAACATACAATAAAAATCACCATCAAAATCATCTACATAATATAACTTGGAAGCCCCCACTAGCGGTTTAACATCGGAAGGTATTGAATTATAAACCCTCATAAATCTTGCAAAAAATTCTTGAATGGACTCAAAACCCCCCTTTTTCAGATTATTATATTGTGTTAGAATTTGTAAAGGGTTTTTCTTGTCTTCCCATATTTCAAGCAAACGAGTTACAAACTCATTATAGCAAGGGATATATCTTGCAGCAAGAGTTCTAAACCATTTCTTAACCTCTCTTGATAAACTTTGAGCCAACAATCTCATTTTTGCATCATCATAATCCACTTCTTCAAGATCAATGAAATCATTAAACCTATCAACATGTTGTTGGGCTGTGTAATTCCCCTTTCCATCAAACAATGTGATTCTTTGTGCATAATTCTGAGGGAGTTCATGCAAAACAACATGCATAGAAAGTGGAGCAAATCTAGCAGCCATGACTATTGGAGGGTTTTGAACAATATTATGAGTTTGTAGTGGTGGTTTCCGAGTTTTAGGTTTTTTCAACTCAACGTTTCCAGATTTTTGTAAATATTCCCAAATAGACTGTAATAGATATGACTGAAATCTATTATGATCAATAACAGTTTATTTTAAATATGAATTAGACTTGGATCTAAATAAATATTGCTCAAACCTTTCACCTAAACCAATATCTTCATAGCTAAACAGCTCTTCTTGAAAATAAGGGAACAAAGTTTCAAATTGAGATTTACCTTCGTGATATTTCCCCTTAATCCTTCTCAGAATCTCTTCAGGATTTTATACTGCTTGAAAAAATGGGAATCTGGATTGCTCCTCATGTGAATATTTCTAGAAGCCACAATTTCTTTCTATGAGTCGCCTTTTAACATTGAAAATTTTAAACTGAAGTCGCTAGGGAAAAATACAACCAATACTAGATATCAAACTTCTTTTCCCACATAAATCTGATCACAGTGTCATTCTTCCCAGAGAAAATCTGAACCTTCGTCCTCGACAATGGCACCAAAATGTTAGCAATCAGAATTTACCCTTTGGTTGTGGAAGGATAATCCTAAGGTAACTCTTTCAAACCAATCTTTAAGAGGAAAACTAGCCTTTTTTCCTACCAGAGAGGGCTCTCTAAAAATATATATGAAATGGCTAAAGATATTTGAAAACGATTATGTTTTTTCAAATTGGTGTATGGCTGAAACACACAAGCACCATTGGGCATGGAGTCACATTTGAATATTTAAAGACTAGCAGAATATAAACAATAAGGGTTTTGGCAAAGGCAAGGTAGTTGTTATTTCACAGTCAAGTTCTTGTTTGGAAGGTGATATTTGAAAGAAATAAGGACAGTCCATCAATATTAGGCATCAAACATGGATGAATCCAACATTGATTTTAGAGGAAAAATATGAATGCTTTGATCCCATTAAAACAGAGCATGGTTACATGAATTCTGAATTAAGCAAAACTTTCACCAAAGCATGGAAGAAAAACATAATGAAAGAGTTTCACAGGAAAATATGAATCACATAAAGGAAAGGAAAATATAGACTATAGTATGAACAACACAAGAATATTTTCTCTTCAAAAAATGCACTTCAACTCTGCATGGATATATTTATTAAAACTAAAGTAATCTCAATACAAAGTGTCTCTCTCTTCATGAGTTCCAACCCCTACAATATTGCCAAAATAGTCTTTTATACAAAATCCGTTTGAGGAAAACCCTAACTGCCTCATAACTAAAATAGTAAATATTAAATTAACTAGTACATTTCACTTTGGTCAAAATTTATACACATGTCAAAATTGCTCAAAACATAAATTCTTGATGTCCTTCTACTGGCTGGCAGCTATTTGACAAACTCAAACATTAGTCTTCAAGAGTGTAAGATATAGTTCATCTTCCCATACTTTTCTACTGTCTTCCATTGTTTTGCAGTGGGTATTTCATAACTTGTCATCTCTTTGACCAGAACCTTCATCTCTATGTGATCAGTAATGGAAATTTGAGGTATTCTTTCACCTATCATGGCTAATTGATTTAAAATTTCAAAGTCATCTGAAAGTTTTTCCAATAAAATTTTCCCTGTTAAAACATGAGTTAATCCTTAAAAAATTTCATGATCTCTTCTGACGTTAAATAGTAATTCCTTGTAATTGCTATGAGCAATCAACTCATTATTTTCTTCCCAAAATGAGGGCAATCCTTTCTCAATTAAATTTTCAAATCCTTTCTTAAAGTCTTCAACCTATTTTTTCATTTCTTCTGCTCTGGCTTGAACATTTTCAATGTGTGCATGTTTCCCAAGCACTCTCCTTTCCCAAGTTATGACTAATACTATGTTTTTTATTTTCATGGATTTCATACCATTTTGTGTAAGAGTATTCAAAAAATTTATAGTGTTTTGGGCTGTGTCTTTTGGTTTTCTGTTCAAACCTTCCCTCATGGCCATACAACTTTGTAAGCTTTCATCTGCTACTTTTTCTTTTTCCTTCATGAAACTCAAATAGGGTCTGAATTTTATAGCTTCATTTACGATTCAATCCCATATCAGGTGCTTTGCACCTTGCATTGGAAGATGCCCTATTACCTGGGTTATGAATCTTTGATTCCTGTCTATTAAGTCTTTATTCTTATCCTCTAATTCTTTTATTTCTTTGTCTTTTTTTTCTAATTTTCTTCTTCTAATTTCTGTTTTTCTTATTGTAACTCTTTTATCTCCACCTGTTTCAAGCTAATGTGAAACATAGCTTGGATGAGGTCATATGTATTTGCTTGTCTTCATGTTTGACTAGTTCCCTGCTGCTCTTGTGCTATGGCTACCAGTTTTCCTTTAAGGTCTTAAATTTGATTTTTGAGAGTTATTATATCTTTCTCCCATTCTACTTCTTTTTCTGTAAACTTCAACAACTTTGCTTTACTGTCATCCAAATTTTGAGATAAGATTTTTTTTCTTGTTCGAACACAGTCAATTCAAAAGCTTGAATTAACTGTGTTGTTGGGATCTTGAGTTTATTCTTGAGAAGCTGAATAGTATTCTCTTTTTCCATCAATAAATTTTTGCTCGCCTCACCCTTGTTGGCTCCATCATTATCTTCCATCAAATCTATCTGCAACCTTTTAATTTGCTGCTGGTGGGCTTTGTTCTCAGTTTTTTCTTGTCTTAGTTGCATTTCTAACCTATTAAATGTGTTTTGAAACTTTGATACCTTCAGGGTGGCGTTCATTAAGTCTGTGTAAACAACTTCTCCAGTCTACCTGTGGAAATGAATTTTATCTGGGACTGTTATTTTTTTTCAAGTTCAGCTTCATTTCTATGACTTTTTTATCGGAGGACACAACCAAATTCAAAGTGTTTTATGTAGGATCTCTACTAGTCATCAAGGTGACTTCTGAGTTTACTATTCTTATACCTTTTGGAAATAAATTATAAGTCTTTTCTATGGTTTCTTGCTTATCCTGTTAACATACATTTCTGCTCTTGACTAAAATCTACCAGTGTCACCGGCTTCCTTGGCTTCCTAAAATTTGTATTCATGCACTTGAACTTCTGGAGCTGAATATTTCTCTTTGTTCTTCTCTTTTCCACTTGCAAATACAACTAGATCACTTTGGTAATCCTCCTTAAGTTTCTTTTCTCTTTCTTGCTCTTCAACTTCTGTACCAATGATCTCCTCAAAACTCCTTTTACTAAGAATTTCCATCTTGCCTGGAGTAGGTATTATCTCCGTTGAATATTTTTATGGAACAACAGGATTTGATTGTGAACATGCTGAAATCTCTTTATCATATTCATATTGTAGAAGATTAGTTATTTTTTATAATCCTTCAACTTCTTGATGGTCAAATTCCTTGCTCCTATTTTGCTATCTCCTCTGAGAGATGATGTGACATGGATCATAGTTGATAGCAGTTTCCTTTTTAAAATTGAAATCTTCTAACTGCTTTTCTATAAAAGAAAGGGAATTCTTATTCTTCACAATAAAAGGTCCGACTTTTAAAGGAAACTTTATATCAGATGCCTTTTTAAAATCCAGAAAATGGTCATTTTCAACAATTAACTTTTGCCTGATAAAATCTAATGCAAATATTCTGGAAGTTGAGAAAGCCGACAAGATATAAGGATCTTTTATAAAACCATAAAGTCTGTTTATCGTGTGTTCCTTTAAAATAAACCAATCTCCCACTGCCATGTCTTGTTTCATCTACATCAATGTCCTCATTTCCGGTAGTACCCTTGACAGTTCTTTTCCAAAAATCAATTTATATACTTCTGATAAAATATGCTTCATGTAGTTAAACATATTATCCTCCAATGTATTTGAAAAAACCACCTGTGAAAAATGTAAATATTTCTGACTTGCAAACAAAAGCATCTTCATTAGATAAGACTGGAATCTGAAATTCCTGGTGTTGTGGAAATTCACTAGCTGAGAGTAAACGCTTTTCATCTAGGAATTCATCATATTTAAGACATGGTACCTGACTGTACTCTACCCCTGGTATGCCGAAACATATTCTAAAGAGAAGACACAATTGAACTTCTATTACTACTGTATCATTGTCTAACCCTAAAAAATAACCAATTAGAGATAATACCAACTACGTATTCTCATTGAAAAAGTTCATATCTAGTGGGTAAGGAGTATCTTCAATTTCAAGGTCAGGCAAGAGGGAACCTGTTAGAAAAGCTTGTTTAGTTTTTGGGGATGACTGACGGTAATGAGTGACAACAGATTCTTCGGTAATATTTTCTTATTCATGAGGTTGAGACAGAGGTAGTTCAAGAGAATTCATGACAATAGTAGACTCAATAGGGCATATAATTTTGGATTTGGATGCATTCATGATTACTTTTTCACTCTGGTAATAATTCGTTACACACCACGAAATAAACTCGGGGAACCCTATAATTTGGTCTGGGAACAAAAATATGAAGGAAGACTGAAAAACTCTGTGTGTATCTGTACCTTCCTTATACAATCTATCCAATCTAGATTTTACCTCTGTAATTGACACTTTAACCATAGGTTCGTAACTGTCGTTATCCCTGTCTTCTAGGGCATCATCTATTTTGGTATGCTCGACCCCTAAGGTTTTTTCCATTCCTTCCATTATATAAATAAGCTATCTATTGAAAGCACAAGTTCTGAAGCCTACCTGACACCGACGAGTTTGTAATAGGGCGTGGTCTGTCGCTTTCTTGGTCTGTACACATTTCGAACCTCCTGACGCTCCACGAGCCAAATGTCGAATGTCAACCCTCACATGGATTTTTCCCTTTTTATAACACTCAAAAGTGGTTTTGCACGGCGCCTGGGTGGTTTTCTATACCACTTTTTCAACTTGCAAAATTCTCTGATGTCGACACGTGGATAGTGGTTTAAAATTTCGCAACCGCTCATCCTTTCATTTTACCGCGTATCTCTACAACGCGAAATGTCTTTGAGCCTTGATCTGTCGACTGCCGATCAATTGACGGTGAGATTTTATCACTCTTTAAATCTTCCAATTCTACCACTCCTATGGAATATCGACTATCTCCCCTCCTTTCCCAGTGGAATCTTATTTCACCCATCTATCTTCCCTGATGCGATCCAGACCGTTGGATCATCCATCATTTTACGGTCACTTCTATGGTTATTTCAGAAAAACCCCTCCGCTGTCGGATCCTATTCAGCCTTGATCCTGACCGTTGATCTTACTATTAGCTTTTAAACTTCGATATTACACCCTCAAAGTAGTTTTCTCAACGGTGAGAGGTGGTTTCCATTACCACCTTTGCAATTTGTGAAATCCTCAGGCGTTGACACATGGAGGGCAGTATATTATTTCGCAACCGCTTATATTTCCATTTCTTCGTGTAAATTTGTGGTGCAAAATGGCTTTGAGTCGTTCATATCTCATCGCTCAATCAGCTGGATGTTGATCTCGTCTATCCTTTAACGGCTCTTTAACGGTCACTTTGGAGACCAATTATTTCGCTATACACCTCGTTTATTCTCCGACGAAACTCTGCCTCCGTCGTCGATCTTTTCTTCTGTGATCTAGACCATTGCTATTTTTATATGATCCTCAAAGCCACTTTTATTATCCTTTTTATCTCCTTTTTTACTTCAGCTAATGGTCATGTGGCACATTTTATTTAGGACTAGGAATTTTCCCCACAAAGCTTGGGTTATACCAATTTTTTTTTCCAGTATCCATTTATCATTCAAATTTGAAAAACACAGTGCCAACAAAGGGCAAGAAAGGCATCAAGGCAGTCCAAAATCCAAATATCAAGAAGGATAATTCAAACCTCAAATGTTTTCAATTGTGGCAAGCTAGGTCACCTTGTTCTAGAATGCTGGAAGAAAAGAAAAGGAAAGCATGATGCCTCTATAGAAAAAGAGTAGCATGCACCAGAAAAGAAGAAACAAGAAGAAGAAATCTGGAAATATTATTTTCTTGTCACTTCTTTCTCAAGTTCTATTTCAGATAGTGATGAATGGTTGATAGAAAGTGGTGCATCTGGACACATGACATGTTCCCAAAATCCTCTTTCAAGGTTTTCAAATAAGAATGCCTCTCTTCAGGTAGAACTTGGTGATAATGTCAAGTATGAAGTAAAGGGAGCTGGTGCAATATCCTTTTATCTAGACTCAGATGATTCTTTACATTTGAGAAAAGTGCTTCTAGTACCAGGTCTGAAGAAGAATCTTATATCCATTTCATCCCTGGAAGATAAGGGTATGAGAGTTGCATTTGTGGATGGAAAAGTCGTCATGTGGACTAAAGACTCAAACATTGATTCAACCAGAGTCGTAAGTACTAGGTTTGGGAGTCTTTACAGATTGACAGGTCATCCACATCAAGCTCTTGTTCATGAATCTTACATTTCAAGTGAGCTATGGAATTGCATATTTTATCACTTACATTATATATCTCTTTAAGTGTATCCAACCCTCTTTGGCAATCTTCATTCCACTCATACTTCGCTTCTTTTTTCAATAGTTTCTCCATAGGCGCAATTATCCATGCATATCCCTTAATGAATTTTCTATAATATCATGTGTGTCCCAATGTAGTGCATAGTTGCTTAACTGAATTAGGCGGTGGTAGGTTTACTATGATATCTATCTTCGTTGGATCAACCATCAATCCTTGTTTGCATACTATGTGTCCTAACAATATGCCACAAGGAACACAAAAGACACACTTCTTCAAGTTCAAGGAAATCTGATACTATCTACACTTTGCTAACATCATCCTTAAGTTCGCATGATGGTCCTTCAGAAGGCCAAATACTGTCCAATCATCAAAGTAAACTTTCAGGAATTTATGAATATAATCCTTAAATGCAGCTACAACCACCCTTGAAAATATAGCAGGTGCGTTCTTCAACCCAAAAGGAATAACATTGTACTAAAATGATTCCCATTCCGTAGAAAATGTAGTCTTGTGTCTATATTCCGCAACAATTCTGATTTGATGGTAGCCATAAAATCCATCAGTGAAAGAGTATGCCTCCTGTTCACCTACATTATCTAGTAATTCATCTGTGAACGGAGTAGGAAATGGGTCATGTAGAGATGCATCGTTCAATTTTCTGAGATCCACACAAATTCTGATTTCTCCTTTAACTTTCTTGTCTTGAATCACCATGGGACTTATCCATTCCGACTCTTCTACTAGTTCAATGATCCCTGCCTCCAACATTTTATCAATTTCTACTTTCACTCTTTCTTTATATCTGGGATTCAATCTGTAAGGTATTTGTTTGATGGGCTTCGCATCATGCTTGAAAGGTATTTTCATTACTCCCAAGTCACCTAAAATGCCTTTCATTTCAGAAAACTTCGTAGGAAACAAATCCTGATATTTGCGTAGTAGTTTTGCGATTTGTCCCACTGGTTCTTCATCCCAATAGTCTCTAATAGAGGTGAAATTTGGTTATTCATCCATGCTAATATTGATCTTTTTAGTCTTAATGGGGTTACTCATATCTGGAATACCCAAGTTAGGTCCTTGTACATCCCGTTTTCCTTCAGATTCTGGTATATTCACATTGCGAGGGTCTTCATTTTCATCTTCATCCAATGTAAAATTATAACACTCAAGGTCATGTTCCAACTGTATTTCCCAATCTGGTTGACTGTACATAGGCAAAATGACATCATCAAATATCTTCTTTTTAATGATTTGTAGAGCCTCATTAATGATCAGACAGTCATCCTCAAAACTGAAAGTTAACTGAAATCTCTTTATCATCATGTGCCAATCTGCTGTACCATGTCAAAGTTTTGTTTCTATATACCAATTATTTGCTATTGGATCCAATGTGTGCACAAACATATGAACCCACTCTGTCTTTGGTATATGCCTCCATGCTTTCAAGCAAGATTCTATATGATCTCTAGGATCAGTTTGTCCATTGTACTTTGCTTGTACATTCTCAATTTATTCCGCTAATCTAACTTCCATTAAGTGCTTACATTCTTCCCATGTGCTCAATTTGTTCTTGTGCGCATCCCACCACCTCGCAGGTGTAGCTCGCAATGCTATATCTAGATTTGATAGCCTATGTTCCATGACAGATAAAGAAATATTTAGATCATATATCACTACATTAGATGCATAGCTCAAGAAGGGAGATTGATGACCAACATGACTGTTGATGAGGAACAAGCTGAGACTTGTGATTGAATCCTTTGTGGAGTGTGTCCCTTGTGTGGGATGGTTCCTGTGTGGAATTTTCTCCAATGTGGAGAGGAATCCTTTGTGGATTGTGGCCTTGTGTGGGATGGTTTCTATGTGGAACGTTCTCCAGTGTGGACAGGACTCCTTTTTGGAGTGTGTCCCTATGTGGGATAGTTCCTATGTGGATCGTTCTCCTGTGTGGAGAGTACTCCCTTGCAGAGTGGATCCCTATTTGGGATGATTCTATGTTGAAATTTGGTTGTCATTGATGAAAACTAATGTCAAAGAGGAAGACAATTGATTCAGTATGATTCATTGATATCAATTGATGTCAAAGTGGATACAAAATTCCTACAGTAGTGTGAAGAAGTATATGGAATCCACTTTGAAGAAGTATATGCGCAAGATAAAGAAGAACATGAATTCCAGAAGTACATGCGCAAGAAGGTGAAGGTGACAGAAATGGATGTTAGTTTAATGAAGTATATCCATAAGTGAATTCAATCTAAAGAAGTGTGTCCAAGGATAAATCATGTATGATGAGTTTGAAGAAATACATAAGGAAGATACATCATGCAGATCCAGTTCAAAGAAGAACACAAGCAATGTATCCTTCTGCATGTGGTCCTTGCACATATATCAAGTCCACCAAGTCATACTCTCTCGTTGTGGCAATCAAAGGAGTTGGTTGGACACTAGAATAGGTGGATGAGAAACCAAGGTGTTGGTAGGACAGTCATGGTACATTTGCACAAGCAGCCAAGGATTTGGTTGAACAAATGGTACGAGTGCGCAAGCAAGTCTAAGCATTGCTTGGTTCATGGTCAGAAGTGCGTATGGAGTAAGAACTAACAAATGGTTGGATAGTCTTGAAAGCTCACAAGCCTAGCTAATTAGAAGATGCTTTCAGTTAGTGGAACACACACAAGTTCCTAGAAAGGTACAACCAACATTACCTACCACTTGTGAGTTCATAAGTTTTATTTTGCTCCCGTGATACACATTGGGGAGGCCCCGCTCATTGCGTAGATCATGCGTTTTGTGCTTTGTTTTCTATATTAGTTTATGCATTCTGTTGTTTATTGCTGAGACAAATACGTGCAGGTTATTTAAGACACTTATTTGATACTAGAGTTAAGTTCTGCGCATAACGTCTTTCATCTGTAGTTTCATAACACAACATTCGTAGTTCCGATACAAAGAGTCTGTAGTCCTGTCGCTACCATCCATGAATGCAATTTCCATATCTATATTTTCACTTCTTATACAATATTTCTTGACTAGATTGGATTCACACTCTTGGTTAGATGTCCTCAATTTCCAATTAAATAGATCTTTGTTTCCTTAGGTTAGATTCGTGTTCTTAAACTAAATAAGATTTGCTTTGGATTTCATAAATTAGGTGAATCCTTTAATAGAGTAAAATCCTACTTTCATAAACTAGATGAATGCTTTCATAAAATAGGTTCATGATTTCTGTAAGTTCATCTTTGCTTTTGATTTCGATATACCTTTAGATATTTCACTCCCTTTAGAACAAATTTTCACCATTCCTTAGAATACACTAAACACCCAACGTTAAAGATTCTCTCAACATAGTGCACATACAGTGCTGAGTGCCTTTGAAGTTTGTATGTTACCTGGTCGATATTTAAAGTGAAATTCTTGGACAAATACCTGTAAAAGGGTAGGCATTTTTGAAAGCCACCAATGGCAAGGAAGGTTGAAAGTAAAAATATGACGATGGCTATTAGAAACACCACTTCCAACACATACCAAGATAATATTGTTACTTCTTCTAACCCACTTCAAAGATTGACACCTCAACAACTAGAGGATAGAAGAGAAAAAGGCATATGCTTTAATTGTGACAGCAAGTATAGTAAGGGACATAAGTGTGGTGAGAATAAATTATTTTACATAGATTGTGAAGAGGAAGAACCAAAATAACAAGAACCATCTCCATATGAAGAAATAGAAGATACTACTTCAGAAGAGATTAATCCAACCATATCATGTCATGCATTGGCTGGAATTAGCACTCCTAAAACTCTCAAGCTCGAGGGATTTATCAAAAAGAAACATGTAACAGTGTTGATTGATTCTGATAGTACTCATAATTTAATTCACTATAAATTAACAAAATCTCTCAATTGCTTTGTATATCTAGCACCAGAGTTTCAAGTAATGATTGCAGATGGAGTAACTATCATTTGCTTAGGTAAATGCCATAATATAAATCTTACTATGGGGGAATATGTATTGAATAGTTCAATGATTTCTATTCCAATGGGTGGTGTTGATGTTGTCTTAGGAGTTCAATGGTTACAATCCTTGGGAATTGTGGCTTTTAATTTTCTGAAGCTTTTCATGAAAGTTGTATGGGAAGGAAAGGAATATGAATTACAATGTATCACAGGGAAACCAAGCAAGGTGATAAGCTCTAATGGTATGGAAAAATTGATAAAAAGAGACATCAAGGTGTAATTGCACAATTATGCTCATTATATTTTCAAACATCCAAGCCTCTTATTTTCGTAGATCTCCAAAGGGTCATTAATAAGAATTCCAAGGTATTTAAATATATTTCGAAAGGTCTTCCACCTGTACAATATTTTGATCATGCTATTCACTTAATTCCAGGAAGTGTTCCTCCTAACATCAGAACATATAGATACCCCCAAGGATAGAAGAGTGAAATTGAGCGTATGGTTGAAGAAATGTTAGAGGTTGACATAATTAGGCCTAGAAAAAGTTCTTACTCTGCACCAGTGGTAACGGTACACAAGCCGGATGGATCATGGAGTATGTATCCATATTATAGAGATCTCAACAATATCACCATTAAATATAAGTTTCCCATTCTTGGAATTGATGAATTGTTAGATGAATTACATGGAGCAATTTTCTTCACAAAGTTGGATCTCCATTCTGGGTATAATCAAATTGGAATGAAGGATGAAGATATCCCAAAAACAATATTCATAACCCATGAAGGTCATTATGAATTTATAGTCATGCCATTTGGTCTTACGAATGCGCCTTCCACATTTCAAGGTTTGATTAATTCCATTTCAAGCCTTTTCTTAGAAAATTTGTGCTAGTATTATTTGATGATACACTAATCTATAGCAAGTCTTGGGAAGAACATGTTAAACACATTGAAAGGGTACTACAACTACTATAGGAGAAACAACTATATGCAAAAACTTCCAAATGTTTATTTGGGGTGAAGGAGGTAGAGTATTTGGTTCATATTGTATCTCATGAAGGTGTCAAGGTAGACCCTAACAAAATTAAAGCCATGATAGACTGACTGATTCCCAAAAACTTGAAGAATCTTCGAGGATTCTTAGGTCTGACAAGGTACTACCACAAGTTTGTTCGAAATTATGGAAGAATAACAATGCCTCTAACAACATTATTGAAGAAAGATGCATTTTCTTAGACTTCAGAGGAAACTCAAGATTTTGAACAGCTTAAATAGGCAATGTGCATAGCTCCTATATTGGCCACACGAGACTTCACAAAACCCTTTATTGTGGAATGTGATGCTTTAGGAATTGGCATTGGCACTTTTCTAATGCAAGAAGGGAACCAAATTTCTTTCGCAAGTCATCCAATAAAGGGAAAGAACTTACAGAATCCCATTTATGAGAATAAAATGTTGGAAATACTACACACTCTTAAGAAATGGCGTCCTTACCTAATAGATAGGCACTTCAAGGTCAAAACAAATCATGATAGTCTTAAATACATCTTGGAACAGAGACTATCTTTGGAAGAGCAACAAAAGTGGATAACCAAGATGTTGGGATATGACTTTGAAATTATCTATAGAAAGGGGAAACATAATGTGGTGGCAGATGCACTCTCAAGAAAAGATGAAGATGTTGGGGCATTACTTTGTTCTATTTCTATTCTACAACCAGATTGGGTAGCAACAACAAGGGAAGAATGGAAAAATGACCTATCAATGTGGACGCTCATTCAAAAGCTACAGAACGATCCTAATGTATCAAATACTTTTGTGTGGAAAAATGATTCACTATGGTATAAGTATCGCTTTTATTTATGCAAAAAATCCCAACTCAAGCAGAAGGTACTTTCATAATTACACGCCTCTCCTATGGGTGGGCACTCCAGATTCCTGAAAAATTACCACAGCGTCAAGAAGGAATTTTTTTGGGAAGGTCTTAAATCTGATGTTCAAAGGTTCGTGGATGAATGATTGGTTTTCCAATAGAACAAGGGTGAAACAGTTAAGACCCCAGGACTCCTACAACCATTAGACATACCTTTCCAGCACTAGGAGGAAGTCTCCATGGATTTTATCACAGGTCTACCCAAGTCCGCAGGAAATAATTCTATTATGGTGGTTGTTGATAGACTCACGAAGTATGCACACTTTTGTGCACTCTCTCACCCTTTTAATGCAAGTACAATAGTTGCATCCTTTATGGAAACTGTTCAGAAGTTACATGGAAGATCAAAGATTATTGTAAGTGATAGAGATCCATTTTTCACTGGAAAATTTTGGACTGAATTATTTTCTTGTTTGGTTACTCAATTGGCTCACAGTTCATCTTATCACCCTCAATATGACGGGAAAACTAAGATAGTGAACAAGTATTTGGAAGGCTATCTTTGTTGCTTTGCATCTAATAAACAAACACAATGGGTGAAATGGTTGTCTTTGGCAGAATGGTGGTACAATACTTCCTTCCATACATCATAAAAAATGTCTCCATTTATGGCACTTTATGGGCACTAGCCTCCATCTATCACATCTCCCTTAAGAGGAAAATCTAAAGTTTAAGTCGTGGAAGATCACATAGAGCAACAACAAGAATTTCTCCAGATACTTAAGGACAACTTGACTATGTCAAAAAAAAGATGAAACAACAAGCTGCTCAACATCGCAGTGAAAGGAGTTTTGAAGAAGAGGATTGGGTATTTCTGAGGCTACAAACTTACAAGCATATGTCTCTCAAGCAACTAAATAAGGACAATAAATTAGCACCCAAGTATTATGGTCCTTATAAAGTGTTTCAAAATATTGGTAGTATGGATTACAGATTGGAGCCCCCTTCATCTTCAAGAGTACATCCAGTTTTCCATGTTTCTTGCTTAAAGAAGGCAATAGGAGACAAGATCCAAATTCAAACAATCTTTCCGGAGCTTGATGAAGAAGGAAAAGTCATATTGGAACCTGAACAAATCACTAAAACAAGGACCAAATAGATACGGAATCAGGCTATTATTGAGTACCTCATAAAGTGGAAGAGGCATCCACAACTAATCAAGCGTTGGGGACAACACTTGTTTGAAGGGGAGGGACATGTTAATCCATAAATATGGGCACATTACCCCCTATATTGTGGTTCATTACATTAGTTTTGATGTCAGATTTGATCCATTAGTGGTAATCATCATTAGTATGGTTACATTAGTTACGTTGGTTTGGGTCAGTTAGTTGGGATTGTACCCCTTAGTCTCATATATATAGGAAGGCAACATTTTCATTTGGAGTATCTTGTCTTGTCTTGTCTTGTGTAGTTAGTAAAATAGATAAAGAAGTTTCCCCATCAAAGAGGCTTGTTATTAAGCTATTTTCTTCAAGAAATTCATGGAGTACTCTTTCTAATCTATTTATGCTCTTTTCATGCTCTTTTCATGCTCTTTTTGGAAATTTGTTGCATAACAAAGCATGTTCACCATATTAAAAATGCTACAACTATTGGAGATGTAGAAATGTTGCACTAGATGACCATCAAATAGATCATCAATAACTTGTGGTTGAGGTTGAAGGAGTTGCACCAGTGTCCAATACACCTTTTAGAATGAGTACCCTAGAAATACATTTGGAAAAGTGTCTCATTCAAGGAAAAGTTTAAGCATCCATAATTTTCTTAAAGTGTAGAAATCTTGGTGAATCTTACTAATTCTTAAATTTCCAACCATAAAATGCCAGGTGATATTTTTGTGAAAAAGATTCAAATTTATAAGGATTTTATATAGTTTCTAAAAATTTTTGGCAATTTTTAGAGTTAAAAAATGTTATCCCATGGAATATGAGTGAATTGACTAAGAAAAAAAATGGAAACTTGTGAATATTTTTTTGAAAAAGAGGTTGAAAACTAGCCCATGGGCTAAATTTTGCCCCTAAAATTTTCCATAGTCTCAATGTAGAGCAATTGTGCTATTTGTGAAAAAGAAAGACATAACCCTTAAGCTATGTATTGGTTAAAAACATCTGAATAAGGTTAATATGAAGAATAGTATACTTTACCTTAGATTGATGGTTACTTTGACCAAATGAGAGGGGAAAATGTATTTTGGAAGATTGATTCGATGTCTAGTTATCATGAAGTCAGAATCAAAGAAGTAGACATCCACAAAAAAACCTTTAGAACAAGGTATGGCTACTACGAATTTGAGGTGTTTCTATTCAATCTCACTAACACACTTGCTACATTCATGTGTGTCATGAATAGTGTTTTCAATAAGTACTTGGATAAATTTGTCCTTGTTTTTATGAATGATATTCCCATTTATTATGAGAATGAAGAGGATAATGAATAACATTTGAGAATATTTTTGCAAGTGCTATGAGAACATAAATTATATGCAAAGCTAAGAAAATGTGATCTTTATAAAAAAAATCATTATCTGGGTTATATTATTTTAGAGAAAGTGATATCTATGGATCTAGAAAATATTGAAGCCATTATGAATTGGCCAAATCCAAAGAATGTAACATCAGTACGATATTTTATGGGTCTTGATGGTTATTATAAAAAGGTTCATTGAAGGATTTTCCAAGGTTGCACATTTAAATACTTCTTTGTAGAAAAAATGGATAAAGTTTGAATGGATATAAGAATGTGAAGAAAGCTTTCAATTGTAGATGAAGCTTCTTACTAGTGCTTCAATTATGAAAATTTTAGACCTCAAAAATTAATTTGTAGTGTGTACAAATGCGAGTAAGCAAGCAATTGGTGGAGTTATTATGCAAGACAATCATGTGGTATGTTATGAGTTATGGAAGTTCAAAAGAACAAGAAAAAAATTATATTACCCATGACTTAGAGATTGTTGCAATAATGCATGCTTTAAAAATGTATAGGCATTGTTTGATGGGCAAGAAATTTGAACTTAGAACTGACCACCATGGTCTGAAATATATGTTTGAGTAGACAACCTTAAATTCTATACAAGATAGACAACTAAAATTTATGTGTGAAATTGATTTTCAGATGAAAAATATAAAAGGGAAATTAAACAAAGCGGAATTTGTATATAACAATGGGCATTAAGCATAATTGAAAATGAGTTCATTTGAAACTTTATATGACAGAATATGCATGACACCAGTGAATTGGAATAATCTAGTAAAACAAATTTTGATTAGGACAAAATGTTTAAGGAAATAGAGGAGGGTAAGTGCAAGCTAATGAGGGTCACTTTTGGTGCATTAGATGCAATAGAAAACTGAAAAATTAGGCATCCCTCAAATTACTTGGATTTTTTGAAATACTTACACAATATATCTTGCATTCAATAAAAAATATGACACGTAGGAAATTTAATCAAGGTTTCCGAATATATAAGCTTTATGTATTGAAAATTTACATTACTATGTCAAATTTCATCTTTTCTAACAATCACTTTTTTTTTGGCAAATGATAAGGTATATGTTTTTGTGGGTGCAACCTTTGAGTGGTTAAATGATGATTTAAGAATACAAAAATTGGTAGACATGTAGAGAACACGTAGAACTAGTGCAACACTATTTTTCCAAAATTAAATGTTTATTTTTTATTTTTTTTGTAATTATCTAAGTGACCAAACCTCGAGAATGGTACGCCAAATGTGGGTGAAATATTTGAAGGTCTAAATGCAATCATTTCGACTTGGATTTTTTACAGAGCATAGAGGTCGGTGTCTACTAGTGCAACATACAATGTTTTTTAAAAATGGTTGTGAAATGAAAAAGTTGCGGAAGAAACACTAACAACATGTTTTTTGACTTAAGGAGTGATACAAGAAAATTAGGAAAAAAATAGATTTTTTTTTTTTTAAATTACATATTTGGAATCTGAATAAAAAATTCTATCTATGCCTAAAATTTCGTCAAAAATGGTTTGTGTATGTCATGCTGTAAAGAGTGATGAAAGACAGGCATATTGAGAAAAATGGTGGAAATGCCCAATTAGCTATGGTTTAGCACAATCTATAGCACATGTTTGGTAAGTACGAACCAACCACATATGACTGTGGATTACATACGAGTGTGTGAGGAGGTGTGTTTTAGGCGCTAAGGAATGCTCGCGCATTGTGTTTCAAATTCAAATTTTTATTCAAGCGCTTGGTGTCAATAAAAACACTCTGACGTTTTGTTTCTCCAAATCGCTCTAGCATTTTGGAGAAACAAAACTCTAGAGATTTTTGAATAGATCTTTTTGGAGAAACAAAACTCTAGAGTGTTTTGGAGTTACAAAACGATATAGCATTATAAACCACATAAACTATGTGTTAAGTGTTGAATGGAGATAAGGGTGAGAGAAAGATAGAGGGGATACAAGGGGGGGAGTAAGGGACATAAATTTATGGAGGTGGAGAGATGAATGAGGAGGGAGAAAATTAAATGCCTAAACCCATAATTTCTAAGGCCAAAACAAACTAAATCCCTAATCCCTAAGCACCTAAGCCCTTAACACATAATCCCTTAACAATTTAACTCCTTGACACTTAATCCTAACCTTTTATACTTACCCGACTAATAGTCGATCCCTAAATCCCTTAACTTATAAATATCCTAATCCTTAGTGCCCTAGTCCCTTAATTAACTCCTTATCTTCCATCCTCGTAGTCCTTATCCTCTAACACCCTAAGACCTTAACCCCTTTTGATCCCTTAACACTATAATACCTAATCCCTTAATTCCTAACCACTTAAAACCTAACCCCCTAACCCCAGAGCCCTAAATTCCTTTACCCCTAAACCCCTTAAGTCCTTTAATTATTTACATCTAGTCCTTTAACTATTGGACTCTAAGCTCTAGTTTACCCTGTAGAGGTAAAATAATTGTTTACCTCTACACTACGTATGCAAGTACAACCTCTCTTATGCCTGTACAACCTGCATTTGCTTGTGCGCTCTACATTTGAATGTGCACTCTTTATTTGCATGAGATCTCTATGTTTTCTTAATCTATCTCCCTTGGAATTGATCGCTCCTCTCTTGACTTTGGAATTCTCGCTTGGGCTTGTGCATTAGCCTCTAAGCTCTAGTTTACCCCTTATAAGCTTTAATCTTTTACCCCTTCACCATTAATGCCTTACCTTATAAACCCTAAGAACCTAACCTTGGAGCACTAAATTCATTAACCCCTAAATCCCTTAACCATTAAACCCCTTAACCACTTTACCTCTAATCCCACAAACCCTAAGACCTAGTCCACCCCTAACCCCTAAACAACCTAACCCATAATACTTAAAGCCCAAATGTCTAAAGCCCTAAAGCCTTAAGCCCTTAACCCCTAGAAACAATTAAACCTTTAATTGCTTGGTCCTTAACCCCTAACCCATTAAACCCTATCCCCCTAACCATTGAACCCTAAATTCCTTAACCCCTAAATCCCATAACCCCTAAATCCCCTTAACCCCCTATTTGCTTAACTCCTTATCCCATAACTATTTAAACTTACTAACCACTTTGTGCCTTTACCTCTAAACTCTTAACCCATAACCCCTAAGTCCTAGTTAACCCTCTAACACTAAAACCCCTAACCCATAATCCCTAAATCCTAAGACCCATAAATCCCAAAATCCCAAAATCCCAAAACCCATAAATCCATAGAAACTCTTAATCCCTCATCTCTTAGAATCCATTAAGCACTTAACCCCAAAGCCTCTGATCCTTTAAACCCTTGACACTTAAACCTTAACCAAATCAACTTTAACATCCTAACCCTAGAGCCATAAATCCCTTAGCCCATAAATATGCTAACCCTTAAAGGCCTCACCTCTTAAATAACCACCAATCCCCTAACCCTTATGTCCTTAACCACGAATCCCCTAAGCCCTTAACGCTTAAACCCTTCACCTTTAACGCTTAACCTCTTGAACCCTAATCCCCTAACATTGGTGCCCTCAATCCCTTAACCCCTAAAGCCCCTAACCCCTAAACCCCTTTATCTCTAAGCACCTAATACCTAACACCTAATCCCTACTTTATCCACAAACACTTAAGCCCTTAATGTCTAACCTCCAAATCCATAACCCCTAAATATGGAGCCCTAAATCCCTTTTAAGAACTAAATCCCTTAACCCCTAAGCTCCTTGACCCCTAACACCTTAACTCATCTACCTTTAACCTCTAATGCCTCAACCACTTACCACTAACCCCGAGTTTAAACCCCATAACCTCATAGCTCCTTAGCCCTCCAACCCCATAATTGCGAAACACCTAAACCCCTTCATCCCTTCAACTCTAAGTGCTTAACCCCTTACACCAAATCATTAGTTAACCTCTTAACCCATACAACATGAAGCTCAAAACCCTTGAAGATAAGGAGGGATAGGGAAATAAATGAAATATTTTCTTGATAAGGAAATATTAAATAAGGTTTCAAGAATAATGTTTTGTGTATAGATATTAAACATAATTCTAGAGCACTATGTATTTCTAGAATGCTCGAGCGTTATAGAAATACATAACGCTATATAGCTTTATGTGTTTCTATAACGCTCGAGCGTTATAGAAATACATAACACTATAGAGTTATGTGTTTCTATAATGCTTCAGCGTTATAGAAACACATAATGCTAGAGCGTTATGTATTTCCATGACGCTCGAGCGTTTTCATTTCCTGTCCTGCGTGTTAAATGACATGGCAGGCTCGGGTTCGCCCATGCTTAGTTCAAAGAAATGCTCGAGTGTTTTGGTTTCACTAAAATTTTGCGCATTTCATGAAACTAAGATTGCATCTAAAAGGTCCCTTAACTTTGTGCGAGGGCCTAGAAAGACTTTGAGAGAATTAGGAAGAATTTGAGGGCGACCCAAGATAGGTAGAAAGAATATGAAAATAAAAATAGGATGCATATAGAATTTCAAGTTGGGGATCATGTTTACATCTAAGTGAGGTCAAGGAAGATTTCTTAAAGCTTGGAAATTGTGTCGAGTTGGCATCAATATCATTGTGAGCCATTTGAAGTGCTTGAGAGGATAGGGTCAATTGCATATAAAATTGCATTGCCTGCTAACATTAAAGATCATAATGCTTTTCATGTTTCTTTACTTAAGAAATATGTACATGATCCTAACCATATGATTGTTGGGATGTGATCTAGGTGGAATCATAGGGACAGTTCCAGACATAACCACTAGGCATCATTGAAAAAATGGTAACATTGCTCCATAACTAAGCCATTGGAAAATTAAAGGTGCAAAGAAAGCACTTTGGTCTTGATGAGGCTACATGGGAGCTAGAGGATGCCATGAAAGAGACATACCTTTATTTATTTATTTTTGTAATGAAACACCAATGACAATATTATTCCAAGGGGGAGAAGAATGTAATAAACCACTTTTGACATTTTCAATGTATTCAATCAAATTATGTACAATGAAGTAAATATGCTAGTAAGGATTCCTAGTGCGAAGATCAAGGCAAAGGTCCGACTAGTGAATGGCTAGGCACATATGATGTAAAAATCCAATATGGGCCATGTGGTTGGTTTATCACAATGTTTAAAGATATGTAAATATTTACGTTGGAATATAATATAATGGTAAAATATGGTTGCATATAGAGGACTAGAAAGGTTATGATTCCATTAGAGCGGAAGACGAGAGGGGATCTAAGGAAAAATAAATCTTATTTTTCCAAGTGTCATTCTTAGAACTCATCTATTTTCGACCATGTTCCTTAGATAATCTATTTACTTCCTTTGACTTATTAAAAACAATCACATAATTCATGTGAGGGGTTAGTGTAAATATTTTCTTATGTTATAGAAGCATGGGTTGAGTATACTTCTTATGACAATTGTAAGAGTCCTTCATTATGTGATTAGAAGTAATTTCAATAATATTTTCATACATTCTCTCATTTCAATTTGAATCTATCACTCACTCTCCATACAAAAATTAATACTCTACATAGTTTATGTTCTCTCTATTCCGATAATTACCAAACTAAGAAATTGAACTAGAATTGGCACCATGAAGATGACATTGCAAGCGTTAGAATGAAAAATGATGATTGTAGGTTCAAGCATAGAGTTTGGGAAAGTTAGGAATCGTTTACCCATTGTATAGTTTTTTCACTTTAGATGCTTGAGAAGCTACATATTGATTTTGCAAGCAATTCTCTAAAAGAAAACAATAGGTTGGACACTTTTTGCACACACTGGAGAGCATTGTAAGGAAAGGGTTCTCTAAGATATTGTTGTGTAGAGAATCCTTCCTTTTGTTGTGTGGGGTAGTGGAAGAGAGTTATATGGCTATGATGGCTAAATGAAATGATGGTAATGCTCTGTGGTGAGTAGATTGTCTAAGAATGAGAGCAAATGACTTGATTTGAGAGAAACATAATCGTGTAAATGTTTTAATCAACTTGGTGGCCTCATAAACTAACTTGGGGGTGGCATTTGCAGCAGGTACCTAAGGTTGGGTGGAAAATCACTCTTACACTGTAAACATGGTGGAAAATCGCTCTTCCACAACCAATTTTTTTTATCTTCTTCATCTAAAAGATAAGCATTTACTATTGCCTATGAATATGGAAGATTATGTTTGTTTTTGTTATGAACAGGGAATTTTTTAAGGATCCATAATTTTCTCAAAGTGTAGAAACCTTGGCGAATCTCACTAATTCTTAAATTAGCAACCATAAAATGTTTGGGCGCGATTTAAAAAAAAATATTCAAATTTCTAAGGACTTTATATAATTTTTGGACAATTTTGGCGATTTTAAGAGTAAAACAAAATTATTCCATGGAATTTGGACAAATCATCTTTGAAAAAAGGGAAAATTGGCGAATCTTTTTTGGAAAAAAATGCCAAAAATTAGCCGATGGGCTAAATTTTGCCCCTAAAATTTTCCTTGGTTATGAACATAATTGCTTATGCATGTTGTGTATGAATATGGTTGTTGATTCCACCACATTTTATAATTATGCACCTGCATATGCATTTTTTAAAGTCTAGCACACATAGTGATGCATTAATTTAGTTATGATTTTGAATGTTTGTCTCCATAGGGAAAAATTTGCAAGTTAGTATTTGTAACTACTCGTCCTATGGATGGAATGTTTGATGGGGATGTCACAACTCATCTTTGGCATGTCTCTCTTAATAACTTTTCCACCAAGCTTTAACATGGGGAAGGGACTTAAGGAGTGTGAAGGTGATTGTTTTGATCCTAGATAATTTTTGAATAAAGTAGTAACCCTCTGAAAATGTAACTGTTTCTTTAAACCATCAGCATCTATCTAGCCCTCAAATAAAGGAATTTCAAAGTTAACTTGTACCTTGAAGGGTGTTGTACCTCCAAATCACTTACTTGTTGAAGGTGTCTCTACCACAATAAGCAATCGTTGAAGGATATATAAGAAATTATCCATCATTTTGTTCCTCTGTCACGAGAGAGAGTCCTCGAACAACAACTTGATAAGATTGAATGCTCTACCATATCTCTTTTCATATACCATGGGAGGTCACTTGGGTTGGCGAGAGTGATCTTTCCTAAGAGAAATTAGTTCTAGACCCAACTCTCTATACATTAACCTTGTTGGAGACATGCACTGAGAAACAACATACAACAATTGCTTTGATACCATTGATTCAAATTATATATAGATAATGAAATGAAAGGCACAACTATGAATTGAAACACAAAACACACATAAATACTGCACAGAGAACGTGGTAATATAGGGAAACCCAAGTTCTATTAATAATTGAAATAAGAAAAGACTATAAAAATAAGGAGGCTAGAATTGGCATCTACAATTTGCAAGGAAAGGCTTCCACTTGGTGGGATCAGTTGATCCAAGTAAAATGCAAAGCAATACAAACTAACTATAATAGTGGGAGCTTATATCTGAAGAGAGGTGTTGGCTATGCCCAGTCACAAGAAGACCGTTACAAGAAATAGAAAATAACATTTTAACATAAAGTGATGAAACCTTAAGAGATAAAAACCATAAAGATCCAAAACCCTAATCCTGGGAGATGAAGTGACAAAATAAATGTGGGTCTCATGGAGTCTAGTTGATACACCATTCTTGGGATCACAACTTCCACATACAAAATTCATTTGGGACAAGGGATAACCCATTGGAAAGATCTCAATGAGAACAATTTTGATTAAGGCTTAGGAAAGCCTTCAATAGGTCTAAGCCATTGTAGGTGCATAAAACATTATTTAGGGTCTAAAAAATGTGTAGAAAGTTCAAAACTTGAAAAACTGTAGAAAAAACTCCCAAGATGAAAAACTATTCTAAGTTAATAGAAGAGCCACGGGGGATTCACTAGCGAGGTAATATCATATCACGTCCATTCATATTGGGGTTTTGAATACTCCTAAAAAAATCAAAAATATATTTCCCTGTATTAGGGGGTCAAGGGGTTTTTTAATTTGACATAGTAATATAAATATTGGGGGTTATTTTATTTGGGTGGGTCGAGGAATAACCTCCAAATAATGGGATGGATTTATACCTACAAATTGTGGGATGTGTTCATACCTCAAAATCATTGGCTCAAGTAATACCCACCTAAAACTTAAGAACCCTCCATTTTTATTTGATATTGCTTATGATCCTAAGTTTTGAATAAATCCGATAATAATGTACCAATAATAATCTCGATGGAAGTCTCTTATTTAATAGCTTATTTAGGATTGGTTGGAATTGATGTTATATTGTTTTTCATCTTTAAGTTTGAGCCTCTTATTGGAAAATTTTCTCTTGGTTTGTTACATCTCACTAATTTCTATACCATCAACTTATTTTAAATAACTTTAGTTGCATCTCTAGGATTTCACTTACAATCTTGTTGGCATGCTTTTGAAATTGTTCTTTAGAATTGAGCTGAAAATCTATCATTGTGTTTTCAAACATATTTACCCATCTTTTGAATGCCATCAATGGTCCATCAATGACTTTTAAAATATATGTTGTTATATGTTTTAAATTACGTCGATGGTGCTTTCAATTTGAGTCTCAACATTCAAACCCTCTTTTTTTTTATAATTATCTAAATAATATTTTAAATTAAGAGACGTAAGAGATGTAGCTAATCAAGAGTTCCTGAGTTGAACAATTGGATTGTATTTTTTGTAGGCATTATAGTAAAGGATCTAACTCTTCATTTTTTAGGTTGGGGTTTAGGTGGGTATTGAGATTCAATCAAACCTTACTCCACAACAACCAATAAAATTGAGATCAATATTTTTTGGCTCGCTAGAACCAAGAAAATTCAAATCAATCTTTCTTGAATAATTATTAATTTCAACTTTTTGTATTCTTCTTTAACATTTTCACATTGCCAGTTAGGAATAGTTGTTAGAGTGAGTTATATTTGGCACATTCATAATTGTAATTTCACTTCTTAGATTCAAGGCATCCGTCTTAATATTGTAATGGAATAGACATGAACAATGTGAAGATAAAAATCCTTATTTACATACCCTATGTGTTATCGTTACCATGAAATGGTATTATATAAGTTTCACCATCTGTGTATCTTTATAACTATTGCATGATTGAAACTTAACAATGGAGATTTTTCCTTCTCCTATAAAGATAAAAAAAAATAGATATAACCCAATAAAAGGTTACTAAATGTTGTTAATTCCTTTGATTGAAAGAATAAATGTACAGGAAGTGGAGGCAAATCATTGCATCTTGTGAATGATCCAAATCCAGGTTATGCACATGATCATATGGTGTTATTGGAAAGTAAGAGGAATTTTTCTATGTTCATTTGGGTTCAAACAGCAATCATGTTTTTTTATAGGAAGGTAGGGAAGTCCATCCACAAAAGGGTTTGAATTTTGAATTTTTATTGAGTTCAATTTATTAATCTTATAGAAAACATAAGCTCTCTATGGCTATACTTGTATTTACATGATATAAAATTTGTAGATTGGCGGGTTGTGGTGTGAAACATCTACAATTCTCATATTTTCTAAGCATTGCACTGACTATAGGACTATCAGCCTTTTACATTCTTTGTTACATTGATCTCTTGACAGGGTTTCTTTTTACACATTTTTCCTTCCCCATTACAATTTCATTGGGTCTTCCACTATCCAACGCTACAAAATGATCATTCACCCCTCCAATCCTGGTGGGATCATTATTAGCATTATACTAGTATTTTATTTAACATCATGTTTGCTTATACTAAGATGCATTAGGGATCTTGTTTGTTGCAAATTGATAGTATGATATAATGGGGGTATTAAAAATGAGTTTATAAAAATGGATACCTATAATATCTGGTGAAGCTAGGGATTTTATTAATTGGAAAGGTATATTGGGAGGGGGGTTCAACAATACAATTTTAGGAGGAATTTTCCAATATTTAATGAAATTAGGGATATTCTTTAATATCCTATGAACGATCGTGCTATGTAACAAGTTCACTAAGTGAACCCCCCGTGAGAAGAGCTGGGTGGCCAATAATATCTACCTAAATCAATAACCTCTTTTAAAATTTATAAATAATGGATATGTTCAATAATGTAGATTTTAAAGTGGACAAATAACATTAATATGTTTTAGTAATTTGTACAAGAAGATCGTATATACCTTCAACTTAGTCTTTAAAGAATTTTACAACAAAAATTTTGTCCCACTTATAAATATATGTTTTATATAAACAACACTAAAATGCATAATTCCAATTTTTTTAAAAAACTTAAACTCCATCATCATGTATCATCATGTATTAAAAAGTAAGATACATGTTTCTAAATTAAAAAATAAAATAAAATAAAACTCTGTAATCATGTATTAAAATCATACAAAGAGTTTGAAGGGATCAAGGGCTTAAATGCAAACCTTTAAAGTTCATGAAATATGGTGAGATCCTGTCCATTTCCAGGCCCAAGCAAAGAGAAACCGGCTCACGGTGGCGCAGGGTAGCGACTAGGAAACCCTAGTCGCAAACATGCTGCGCTCATAAGACTTCTTATTTTAAAAATTTAGAAAACAACTTTTAATTTGAAAAAGAAAAAATAAAATACGTTTTTTTAAACAGGGGAAAAGGAAACTGCTTAAAGAGGATGGAGTGTAACTAAGTCTTATAAAAAACAGAAAAGACGAACTTGCTACTAATTCTGACATAAATGATTCTAAGTAATTTGGGCTCAATAGGACTTTGAATCCGACTTGTCTGACTCAGCGACTAATTGACCAACTTTCAGAGTATATGACCTAAAACTATTTATAATTGGAAAAGTTTACTGTAACATTTAAGATATCTACTTAAAAGAATTTAATTTAAAACTATTTATAAATTAGGTCAGAGGTTTTTAACTCAAATGTAACATATTTTACATAACAATAAACCATTGTTTGATTACATATGATAATCTTCCTGCATATGGAAAATAAAAGCTAATAAGCACTAACATAGCACACTATGTAATTGGAATTGTATCTATATAGATTATATACCAATATGGAACAATGCACCATGTTTTATAGAAATATATTATACAATGCATCATAGGAAACTCATCGACTGAAAAAAAAGGAATATGGAACAATGCACCATGTTTTATATAAATATATTATACAACCAATTCCTCCTCAATATAACCTCTGCAAAATTTTGTAGTGTTCAAGTTTTTCCAATGCATTATCCTAAAACAAAAAAAAAACCTATAAATTATGATAAAAACATATATTTAATATAATATTTTTTATTATAAGGTAGTATTTGGTATGAATACTAGAAAAACACATATATTTTTTAAATTTATTTCCTGTAGTATTTCCTTTATATTATAGGAAATAGATTAATAACTCAAAAATTACAAATATTTCACAAATAAGTATGAATTCACAAATAAATTATAATAAATTTTACTATATGAGAATAATAACATGTACATTCCCATTGTTACTATTTTGTGTGAAAGTGATTATCAAATAAACATGTTAAATTAGACCAATCTATTAATTTATTATTATTTGATTCATCGCCAGTGAGATTCAAATTGAAGTGTTATGATGTGAAGCAGTGTATAAATTGAATTCTAATTTTATCTTAGTTTGCATATAGAAAGAGAGAACTCAACAACTGCCAACCAATCTTTTTAAACTTAATGCCAAAGAAAGCAAATAACATAAGCCACTAGATTCAGATAGATTGCTGACAAAACAGCCAAATTAAATATGTCTTTAAACTTAAACCAAATTAAATATGTCTTTAAACTTAAACCAAATTAAATACAAAGAAAGCAAAATGCATATGCCACTACACTGAAATGGATGACAAAGAGTTTCAATGAAAACTAACTCACCTCTCTTACGTGATTACGGTGATCCAAGCAAAGCGAGTCATTCCTGGAATGATTTTGAATACTGCTTTTAACTAAATTTATTTCTCCTTTTGAATACTGTTTAGATGTGAAAATCCATCCACATATCACTCAGGAACCTATCCCACCAGTATTTATTTCCCATTCTCTTTGCCATCTGTTTATGGCGGCTGTCAGCAATCGGCTCTCTGAATATCTCTACGTGCTTCTCTCCTTCCAGTGTTCGAACTGTCGACCATGCTTCGTTACCTTCTTCATTCATAGCTTTTAGTATTAAAGGACTACTATATACATGCACTTCCCTCAGTTTCTGTAAATTTTCGATCCCTGGAGGAAGAGTTTTCACATTGATGCACACCACCAGCCCCAACTTCTTTAACAGAGGCATAGCCCCTTCCCTTATTGGAGGGAAAACCTCCACCACCCTAGTTTGATCTAACCAAAAACTTTCCAGCCTTGGAAACGCACCCTCCATGCCATAGGCATCGGGCAACTCTTTTAAGGACCACGATCCAATTATATCCAGTCTCCTCAACCATTTAAGCTTCTCCAGCCCTACAGGAATCTCCTCCAGTCTGGTACAACTCTGTAGTATTAGACAACTCAACTTCTGAAAACCACATATCCATGGTGGGATCTTACCCAAAACGCTGGACTGCACAACCAGAGTGCTTAGCTCTGCCATACTTTTCATGTCCTCTGGTAACTCGTCCATCTGCTGCATCCGCAGGATAAGGGTCCTCATTTCTACCATATTACCCACTATACCCTCTTGAAAACGCTGTGCCCAGTCCTCCAGTACTAGCCATTTGAGGTGCTTCAGACTCTGCAGATCATTGAAACGAGCAGCTCTTTTGTACTCTGCACGACCTCCCGTCAGATCACACACAGTCTTTCCGGGCTGTGGTGTTGACTGCCAAGCTTTCCAGCACTTTTCCATTTTCAGATACTGCAGCGATGTGAGCATTGAGATCCCACACGAAATGTATTTCACCCCTTGACAGAAACTTAGATCCAGATATATCAAACTTGTCATTTTATGTAACCCATAAGGCAATCCACTCAGCTGTCCACAGTGCGACAAATCCAGTATCTGTAGTTTCTTCAAACGTGTTATTGAATTGGGCAGATTCTCTATCGGCGCTCGTGCTAAACGGAGGAACGCCAAATGCTTCAACGCTCCAAAGCTATCAGGCAAAGTTTTGATGGACGTTCCTCCCAAATCCAGGACTCTGATGGAAGTAAAAGTCCTGATAACGCTCGACGGAATATCTTCTAGAGATTTGCTCTCAGACAGTAACATTGTCCGGAGATCCTGGCCTTTGAACTCATCAGGGATTGACTTAAATTTGTTCTCCATCAGAGAAATCCTGCCTTTGCCTGTGCAATCTTTTAATGGGAATACCTCTAGATCTTTCCCCGCTCTGAAGCAGCAGTTTTCTTCCTTCTCGGCAATTTGCAGCGCCAGATCGTGTAACACATCGTGCATAGAGCAGGCAACCACCTGTCCATCAGCGTCCTTGATACTAGCTTCGATCAGACATCGATCCAGTAAAAAGTTGGCGTGAGACCTTCCAATTTCTAATGGATCTTTACCTTCTTCCGTCGGAAGGAGACCCTCTCCTATCCACAAGTTTATCACATCCTCCACATACATATCCTCGTCCTCTTTGAAAGCTCCGATGTAGAGAAAGCAGAGCTGCAAGGCAAAAAGTTCTTCGGTACAGAGGGCATCGTAACTTAATCTCAACCGATTATAGAGTTTCTTCTCTACTTGAGGGTCAAGTCTATCCGCATTTCGGAGTTTATCTAACGTCAGACGCCACTCCGGCAAGGTAGTGATGCCTGCCATGGCTGCTCCTATTACTTTGAGAGCAAGTGGCAGGCGATCGCACTCTGCACAGACATCCCGAGCAATCATTTCGATTACCCCTGGTGGAGTGTGCTGATTATCTGCAAAGGCATGAAAGCAGAAGAGCCTCCAGCTCTCGTCTGGTGATAGATAATCCATGCTAATCGGGTTGCTCACTCTCATCTTTGAAAGCACTCTTCGATCTCTTGTTGATACAACGATCTTGGAACTGCTATTGACATGATCGTCTGGTACGCCCAAAATCTCCAACAGAGTTTCACTGTCATCCCAAATATCATCTAAAAACAACAAGAATCTCCTGCTGCTCATTTTTTCGTGGATCCATCGCCGAACATCCTCCTCTTCCCATCTAACATCAAAACCCTCATTTATATGGAGGTTTATCTGCCTCCCAAGATTATTGCGGAGATTTATGATTGACAAATTATGAGTAACTGCCAGCCAGAGAATCAGATCTTTCTCATAGTGTTGCTGCACTTGCTTGTCATTAAGGGCTCTCTTGAGGAGCAGAGTTTTTCCAGCTCCTCCCATGCCGAAAACACCTATTCTGCATGGGGTAGAGGCTGCTATTTCATTGTCGACATCCATTAACAGACTTATAAGTTTTGTGAATACCTCATCTTGTCCGACGATGCACGGCTCTTGAATTGGCTGTTGCCTGTAGCTTGCAGGGCTCGGCTGGCTTGTTGAAGGAATATTTGAAGATTGATTCTGAGCAGCCTCCTGCCTCTGCAATGTATTAATCAGATCAGAATGGACCAGATAAGAGAATCCTATCAAAGGCAATCTATCCAGATGTCCTTGCAGGCTGTCAATACACTTCCTGATCTTCTTACTCAAAACATATCGAGACACTAAATTGTATGCTGAAACTTGGCACTTTTGCACTATTTCTCTTGCATCTTCCAGGCTGCTGTTCAATGTTTTAAGCCAGTTGTTCACCGTAACGGGCTCAATATTGTTAGCTACATCACTCTGAGACTGCCGAATAGCTATTCTTTTTTTTTGAATTTCCAAGTTTACAGGCTGAATCTCCTTAACTAATTTTTTCAAACGCCCAAGCTCTTCTCTACAACAAACAGCAATCATAATCTCTTTCTCTATTACTTTAATCAACCTGTCAATAACAACGCCTATCAATCCCGAGATAAATCCAGGATCTCCCATATTTCCTCAATGATCTGAATCCAGCTACTGCAATAATTATGGCTGAAAAATGAAATAGGTATTGTTGAATATGAAGCAGAAAGATGTGAATATAAATCTAACTATTCATAAAGTCGTGTGCAAACTTGATCCAACCCAGATGAGAATATTTGTGGAAGGAATAAAGATTGTACAACGCAAAAGAGAATATTTGTTGGATGAATAAATATTGTCCAAAAGCAGATGAGAATTTTCGTGGAAGGAATACAAATAGTTAAAAACGAAAGTCATCATTTTCTTATTTTGGTTTTGTCCAAGATGAGGTTTCCCACACTTTTACTTTTATGGATGCTTACTTTTTAAGCTTTTTCGCGAGACTGACAGTTTCAGCAACCCTTCGATTGCAGATTCCTGGTTAGTGGACTACTTGGACCACTTTTTCATCTCGGCTGACAGCGTTTTTCACTTTTCAAACTATTTTCATTGTAACTAACTAAAATCTACAAAAGCAATATACACCCTGCAGGAATCTAATTAAATTCCTACTAATTTTATCATACATCGTGCATGCCATGAAGCACAACGTCTCCATGCCAACCAATCTAATAAATTGATTAAAAAAATGAAAACGGAATCTGCAGTTTTTTTAAAATTTAATATGCTAACTATTCAAACTTTACACGTGGTAATTAGTGCAGCATCGGCACAGATCCAGTTAAGAAACTCTGAAATTTTCATAACTCCCCGACTATCCGAGCGACGCTGAACATTGCGATAGCAACGCCAATAAACCACAAATACAAATATAAATACAATACAATACAATACGGTGATGGATATCGCTTTTTACAAATACAATACACTTTTAAAAATTAATAAACCACAATAAAGCGCGTTCCTTTATTTACCGTGACCACTGACCAGCTAGTGACGGCTATGACCATTCCTATATTTTTCTCATTCTATAAGTGTCTGTATCATGGTTAGTGACATCCAGCTAGCAATGAAAAGATAGACAATTTATTTACTCTTCGGTTTTTGTGATTATAGGTTAAATTGAAGGGTGATGTTTGTGGTGAAAATTATCCAGCCTGCTGCCGTTCATTTAATGTGACGGCAACAGGTTGGCTGGTTGGTTTACTTGGTTTTGTTCATTCCACAAACGTCTGCATCATAATTAGTGAGATTCCCATCAATGAAAAGACAATACTTTGCTAGATGGTTCTTGTTTTTCTTCATTCCACAAACGTCTGCATCATAATTGGTGAGATTCCACAAACGTCTGCATTATAATTGGTGAGATTACCAGCAATGAAAAGATGATATTAGGTTTTCAAATTGAAGGGTGGTCTTTCTTTTGGGATTGTGGATGAAAAATCTAGTCGCCGACGCCCTCGAAGATGACGAGATTTATCCTGGTGCGTGAGTCGTGACCTTTCCTTGGTTTTTCTTATAGTTAGTGAGATTCCGAGCATTGAAAAGATAGATACTTTATTCGGCGTTTTCGGGGAAAATGCGTGAATGACATTAGGTTTTCAAATTGAAGGGTGAACTTTCTTTTGGAAATTTGGATGGAGATCCGACGGAAAATCTCGTCGCCGAAAAGACCGATAATTTTCTCGACTTTTTCGAGGAAAATGCGTGGATGATATTAGGTTTTCAAATTGAAGGGTGAACTTTCTTTTGGAAATTTGGATGGAGATCCAAGGAAAAATCTCGTGGCCGAAAAAAAGACCGATAATTTTTTCGAAGTTTTCGGGGAAAATGCGTCCATGATATTAGGTTTTTCAAATTGGAGGGTGGATGGAGATCGAGGAAAAATCTCGTCGCCGAAAAGACCGATAATTTTCTCGACGTTTTTGGGGAAAATGCGTCGATGATATTAGGTTCCCAAATTGAAGGGTGAACTTTCTTTTGGAAATTTGGATGGAGATCCGATGAAAAATCTCCTCGCCGAAAAGACCGATAATTTTCTCGACGTTTCCAGGGATACTACATGCATGAAAATACAGATACTTTACTTGTCGCTTTCGAGGATAATACTCGTGTTGTACGTCGTCGATGAAAAGATAGAAACTTTAGCCGACGAGAATATTTTCTCCGTGATGGAGAAAAAGTTGTGTCCATGTGAGGAATTGCAATCTATCGTTCATAACGAATGGACGAATAGTTAAAAGTGATTTTCCATTATAATGGGTGGATAATATGTGATTTAAAGTGATTTTTTTAATTGAAAATATCTTTAAAAATGGTAGTCTATTATGAACAATGGTATATTGTTTTTAATTATATGTAATTAGCATGACCACTTAATTTGTGGTGGGTGAACACAGATAAGTCACAACTTAAGTGTCATGATTTAATAGAAAAATTAAACTAATTAATATAAACATAAAACAAATACTATTTAATAAACATATTTTTTTAAACCACCATTTAACTAAAGTTTATTTAAATCTTAATCAAAATACTAATCCGAATTATGGCTTTTATATTAATCTGAATTGTAACTTTCAATAGTCATGTAGTACATAGATTAAAAAAAATAAAAAAAAATAGAAACTTTAACCAACAAAATTATTTTCTCCGTTATGAAGAAAAAGTTGAGTGGTACATCTATCGCTCATAACGAATGGACGAATACTTACCGTGATTCTTTTACAGAAGATACCGTAAAAAATGGTAGTCGATCGTGAACAAGGACATATTGTCTTCAACTACATGTAAATATAAAAAAGAATCTTTTGCATAGTCCAAAATTAATTTCAAACTATTGGCTTGGTTCGTTCATTCATAAACGTTGTGTAATAGTTGTAAGTGAGATTCCCCGCAGTAGGAAGATAAATCCTTTTACTCGTTTTCCACAATAATACGTTGATGATATGGGGTTTTCAAATTCAAACGTATTTTCTTTGGCATATGTGCAACATAGAAAGATTCTCATGATAGATACATGTATTTGCCATGTGTTGCGCAAATGATATAATCCCATCTTTTAATAAACACGAAACCTTACTTTTTTTAGTAATACTAATTAACAATCGTTGATTACATGGAGTTTTCCAATTGAAAGTGATTTTCTTTGGCAAATGTGAGAGAGAAAGACTCTCATAGACATACATGTTTTGCCATCTATGGTCCAAATGATATAACCTCATCTTTTAATATAACACGAAACCTTATCTTTTAAATATTACAAGTTAATATCATATTTACACCCCATACCTCATATGGTAAGAGATATGGTGTATGCTAAACTCACAAGTATAATAAAGTGGTGTTAAGCTTGCTATATTGACACATACAAATATAATTTAATTATAAGGATATACACTATCATAAATATTTTCTTTTGTACTTAATTCATTTTATTTATTTATTTTTGTTGTTATTTAAACATATAAATATTTAGGATTTGATTATGAAACTTTGGAACATAAACACAACAAATTCACAAATAATTATTTTGTAAAATATTTTAATTCAATGATTTTTTTTTTATATTTTTTGAAACAAGTAAATTATATTAAAATAATTATGGATTTTTTAAGACTAGTTACGAGCCTTAAGACCCTAGGTACGATTAAGGGAGAAAACCTCTAGTTTAGGCTCTAAAAGATTTTTTAAGGCATCCAAGGCCAATAATGAATCCTTAAAGAAACACACAAGACTTCCTAACAATATTCTTAGCCTTCATGTGTGTGGATATAGACACCATTAGGAGGTTTTGATCACAGTTTATGGGCCCTTGAGATGGTCAAGTGAGGAAACCTGAACCTTAGGCACTATCGGAAGCTTCTAGAAATACAAGGCTAAGAATGATCTGTTGAACAACCACACATGACCTCTTAAGGGAATCCTTGGTCTTAAAATAGTGACATGGAGAGAGATATGAGGTTTTTAGCACTAGGCATGGATCCCGGGGCCCATACAGAGTTGAGGGATAAAACTTGAGCCATGGACCCTAAAGGATAAAGGAAGCGTCTATCCATCAAGATCAAGAAAGGTGGCTTGAACCATCACACATGACCTCTTGAGTTTATCCTAGCCTATGAGTGGGGATACAGGTACTATTGGGAGGTTTCAAGAAGTAGACATGGGTCTCAAGGACCTCGACATGGTCAAGGGACGGAACCCAAGTTGTAGGATTTGAAGGAATATTCTAGTCATCCAAGACCCAAAATGATAGCTCGAACAACCACACAACTTTCTAAGGGTATCATGCACCTACAAGTAGGGATATCAATGACACTAGGAGGATTTGAGTACTATGTATGGATATTAAGGTCATTGACATGGTTAAGGGAGGAAACTTGGACCTTAGGAACTAAAAATATTTGAGGAATCAAGGGCTAAGAATGACACTTTGAACCACCACACATGACCTTCCAATGATAGCATTGGCTTGTTAGTGGGGTATCGGTGACACTAGGGATATTTTAGTAGTAGCTCTTAGTATTAGGGCCTTGGAATGGTTGAGGTAGGAATCCTAAGACTTAGGTCATAAATGAAACTTCTAGGCATATAAGGTGAAGAACGTTGACTCAAACTACCACATATGGCATCCTAAGGGAATTATGGTCTTACGATTGGGGAGATACATGTATCATTAGAATATTTTTAGTGCTAGTTCAGGGGCTTGAGGCCTTTGGCATGGTCATGATAGGACAGATGGTTTTGGATACTTGGTATGAGTTTCTAGGCCCTAGACATGGTTGAAGAAGGAAACCTAGGCCTTACACCATAAAGAGAGATTCTAAAATACAAATTAAAAAACAACACATTTATCCACAACACTTGACCTATTGAGTATATCCTTCCCCTTCGAGTTTGGATATTGGTTATATTCAGAAGTTTTGAGCATTAGGTATGGGTCTTGGGTTTTTAGACCTAGTTGGAGGAGAAAAACTAGGTCTTAGTCCCTAAATTAATATTATAGGCATCAACACCCAAGGTGGGCCTAAGAGCATGCCTCAAACCAAAAACATGACCTATTAAGTGGATATTTAGCCTCCAAGTAGGGCTATGTGCACCATTAAAATTATTTAGCACAAGTTATGGGTTTAGGGGTCTTCAATATGGTGGAGGGAGGAAACCTATGCTTTGCACCCTAAAGAAATATTGTGTACATAAAGAGCCAAAATGGATGCCTTGAACTAATACACCAGTGAACTCCCAAGTCGATCCTCTATCTCTTAGTCAACATATTGACACCATTAGATTTTTTGGAGAATTAGGTATTGGTTTAAAGGCCTAAACCAAGGTCAACTGATGAGAATTTTGAATTAGTACTTAAAAAACAACTCCTAGGTCTCAAATGCCATAAAAAGGCCTCGAACAACCACACGTGACATTTATGTGGCATATTTTTTCTTTGAGTGTTGAATTGTTCATATAGATACCATTTCAAGGTTTTTAGCACTAAGGATAGGTCATGTAGCACTAAGCATGGTCAAGGGGGGGAACTCAAACCTCAAGACCGAAAATAAGCTGTTAAACATCCAACTCCAATCACAACACCTCAAAACCTACACCAAACCTCTTGATAGCATCATCTTCCTTAAGTCACAATATGGGCACCATTATAAGTTTTTGAGCACTAGATATGAGTCTTAGTCTCTTGATCTAAGCTTTCATATGGGAACCATTATAGGTTTTTGAGCACTAGGTATAAGTCTCAATCTTTCGACCATGGTCAAGGGAGCAAACTCAAGCCTTAGATCCTAAAGGTAGTGTTAGTCCTAGAGGCGAATTAGGTTGAAATGACTCACGCGTGGCCATGATAGAAGCTCATTTATTTAAAGATACCAGAGTTATATCTTCATACGATATGTGTGAATTATTATTTTGCAAAATTTTTAACTGGATTAGGTCATACACATCATTTAACAGATGAAAGGAATTTCTTGCAGAGGAAATTCACAGCCAACTCATAACATAAGGATAAATGGAGGTGAGTTTAACAGATGGAAGTCTAGATGTATTCAATAAGTGACCGATAATGACAAATTTCTTGAATCTAGGGATGTTTGGAACAAATTGAAGCTTCTACATGAACAATATTAGCAATTCATACACATTTGAAAAGTAAACACAAGGAATGAAAGTAAAAGACAATCAGATTTAGAATACATAAAGAAAGTAGGAAATTCCTGACAACCTTGCATCATACATGAAAATATTTAAAAGATATTACAAAGGAATACAATGATGAATCTCTGACATATCTTTCAACTCTGAAACATTATGAACATCGATGAACTCACAATGGAACTGAAAAGTTGCATCTACTTTCTATTAATCATGTGAATCTTTACACATAAAACAAAATGGAATAACAATGGATCTACTCAAAGAGGAAGAACATCTCTCTGAAATATGTCTGTGCCTTTAATCTCTTACAAAACAAGCTTACATGGCTAAACTTCTTTCGACTCTACAAAAATTAAATAGAGAACCTCTCCACTAAAATTTCCAACCCTTTACAATGGATTACAATCTTCCTTATATAGAGTTTGTATGTGACCCAATTCGGTTTCTCCAATTCTAACATAAAAGTACAAATGAAAGTCAATTTACTTTTTTTTAAACGATCTTTTTACAAATTTTCTTCTTCGGCATATAGTGCTAGGCTTAGCATTTAATTTCTTCTGCTATAGGTCTTCTTCTTTCCCCTCATGTAGACATGTCGTTTTCCAGAGGGATTTCATATGGGTCCCATTAGAGGGATGCCATCCTGTTTCATTTGATGCATCATATGAATGTTGACTGGACCTGCAGGTGGCATAAATGAAATAGGAGGTGGTTGGTTTGCAAATGCACTCGGCCCCTGAGCTGCTGAAGATGATGCTGATTGATCAAGCCGTACCCTTGAAGCTTGAATGGATGATTGTCCATGTGGTTGAGTACCTATTGATCTAGGTGGAAAGACTTGTTTATGATATTGGAGAACCATTTTCCATTCCTTTCCTAAAGGATGTCTATGATTTATCAGAGACTCTAAAGAAATCTCAGCATTGTTTTGTTTTTCATATGAGATGGGCCCTAATTTTATGGAAATTTTCTTCAGACCCACCTAGATTTCAAAGCAATCTTTTATTCTATCAATTTCCTGATGTCCCTCTATTTCTACTTCCAGTGGCTCTTGAGGAAATTCATCTTTCTTTTGTTGGAGATTCTCTCGGTAAGTTTCTTTGGATAAGAATCATCATTACCATCCCATGGGGAAGGCATCCCCAATTTGAACACTTCTTTGAACAGAGCTTTAAGAGGCCACCATGGGTGGTGCGAGCAAACATGAAGAAATCACTTGACCCTCATGTTGTGAGGATGCAATACTTGACTCTTTGAGAGTCTATGGAGGGGTTTGCTTAACAATGGGTTGCAAGCACATTACAATCATACAGATGACACTCACATATATAAATATTTGAAATTTTTTATAAGTACCTACAATGACCTTCTGTTTAAGAGAGGGACATACATGTACTTGGGAGGTTGTGGGATGCTGAATACCTATGTCTCCACTCATTGGCTCTTCAGGGCCACCACAAGCTTGTCCAATATTGCATGACAAACACAACACAACCAAACAACAATCAATCAAATAACATTGTTACTTAAATATAAAAAACTCATATAATGATGCACTAAAAGACATAAAAATTTACCTCGATATCATGCTTTGCTTTTGTACTTGTTGGAGGCTTAGTTGGCATACCAAATTGCTCCTAACCAAGATGTATATATAAAATATTATATCATAAATTAGATTTTTTTCATCCCATAATTAAGACATATAGTAGATCATGATTTAATTGAAAAAATTATAATTACTTGCAATATTGAATGAACAAATTCAAATGCAAGATCAACAACTTCATCTCACATTTAATGGCTAAGTGTGTCTAATGTGTGATGGTGGCGTCTATGTGGATCCCATCTAAACACATGAAGATCAAATGTAAAAAATAATAAAAATATTTTGTATCAATCCAAATTCTATAATTGATATAAAATGAACTATGTGAAGATGGAATCTGGATGGACTTACATAGGTGTATTATTTCGAACCAGGATAGTCTAATAAAGACCCATAGAACATGCTACCACATGACATGCAAAGATGTGCGACCAAAGGAGGCTTTGTATCCCTACATCGTGCAACATCAAATGACTCCCCTCTAACATATTCACTACTTGATGGATCTTCCCTCGATGTACAAATGACACATCGACGACTAGATGGCTCTCGACATATGTGGCATGCTAGAAAAGTGTCTGTGATAATTGCAATAGCACCCCGTGGGTCTCATCGAACATGCTACATGTAGCAAGAAATAAATGGGGGGGGATTTTGAGGGTGAGGATATGGATGCACATGGTGGGGATCATCCTTGGCATGCCCTCTATCCTGAGGCATCCCCCGTCCTAAAACCTAAAACTCTAGAATATCAAAGTAGTTTATGTATTTACCTGGTATAGACTCGACATATAACTTCCTAAGGAATTACAGTGGCATATCTATGTTTCCATGCAGGTCTTCATCAAAGACCATACACCATCAATCCATCTAGTTTTATTTTATACTTGGATTTATGCACTAGTCGATGCATATACGACTTCTACGCATTGGCGAAACCATGCTAGTGGAAGGGTCCCTAAATAAGGAATACATTTATTTTTTAATCTCCAACCTCTTAACATCTTGGTAGCTTAGGCCATTTTCATAAAATTCTTGTTTTTACTCCCTATAAGAAGTAATGTTATATAATGCCCCTTTGGCATTGCCAATTTTTGCAATAGTCATATTAACTGGCTTGCCAAGGGAGCAATGCAATTGGCCCCCCTCTTTAAAAATGTTACTTAGGCATCTCAAGGATGCCAATGCCGCTATTATTTCTACATTCAGATTTAGCCTAGGTTATTCTTCTCTTTGAGCGTTTACTTGTTCTTCATGTTCTTTAGGATTTACTTCTTCGCCATGCCTTGGATCAATGGGTTGCGTGTTTTTTTTTTCAGGGTCAATGCATGTTTGGGTTTTGGGACTCCATGCTTGGGTTTTGGAGTTCCATGTTTGTATTTTAGAGTGCCAAAATCAATCCACTATTTAAACAAACAATAAATTTGAATTATTATCAAAATTATATGCAATTTATACAATATAAGATTTAAGATTTAAATACATGATCAATTAAAATGATATACAACATTTTATAAATTTATTAAAAAATTAAGACAAATTAAACCAATTTAAAATGTGCCTACCTTCACACGTTGAAATGACTGTATGCTCAAGATTGTTGATAGAGAATTTGACTCGTTAATGGGCTCTAAAACACATATGTAGTATTTCTCTCTTGCATTATTTTTCCCTCCGTTAATGCTGAGTTGTTTTGTGTGAAATGGTTGGGCTGCTCTATCGATCATTTTAACAGAACATGAAAACTCATATGCTTTATAAAGCGCATATGTGTTGAAATCATACACATATAATATATTAAGCGCATATACATCTTTCCACGTGGAAGCTTAGTGTAATGCCCCATATTTGCACACTTAGTAATTAAAACTCTAATGTGAATTAGCTTAACATTTTCATTTGTTTTATATGTTAGACTCATCTAAGTTGAGTAAGACTATTGTTATGTGAATAAATGGACTCCCTATGTGTGGACAGTAAATGGAATATAATGTTTTAATTTATTAATGACAATAAATATGTTATTTCAATTGAACATTCAAAATTGAATATAGAATATCCATATGAGGAAGGTTGATTTAGTTGTTTGCAAAAGTACTTACATGATTATTTGTAAATGTTGTATTAGTGAAATGGGTTATACCAAATTTTTTTTCCAGTATCCATTTATCATTCAAATTTGAAAAACACTGTGCCAACAAAGGGCAAGAAAGGCATCAAGGCAGTCCAAAATCCAAATATCAAGAAGGATAGTTCAAACCTCAAATGTTTTCAATTGTGGCAAGCTAGGTCACTTTGTTCTAGAATGCTGGAAGAAAAGAAAAGGAAAGCATGATGCCTCTATAGATAAAGAGTAGCATGCACCAGAAAAGAAGAAACAAGAAGAAGAAATCCGGAAATATTATTTTCTTGTCACTTCTCTCTCAAGTTCTATTTCAGATAGTGATGAATGGTTGATAGAAAGTGGTGCATCTAGATATATGACATGTTCCCAAAATCCTTTTTCAAGGTTTTCAAATAAGCATGCCTCTCTTCAGGTAGAACTTGGTGATAATGTCAAGTATGAAGTAAAGGGAGCTAGTGCAATATCCTTTTATCTAGACTCAGATGATTCTTTACATTTGAGAAAAGTGCTTCTAGTACCAGGTTTGAAGAAGAATCTTATATCCATTTCATCCCTGGAAGATAAGGGTATGAGAGTTGCATTTGTGGATGGACAAGTCGTCATGTGGACTAAAGAATCAAACATTGATTCAGCCAGAGTCATAAGTACTAGGTTTGGGAGTCTTTATAGATTGACAGGTCATCCACATAAAGCTCTTGTTCATGAATCTTACATTTTAAGTGAGCTATGGAATTGCATATTTTATCACTTACATTATATATCTCTTTAAGTGTATCCAACCCTCTTTGGCAATCTTCATTCCACTCATACTTCGCTTCTTTTTTCAATAGTTTCTCCATAGGCACAATTATCCATGCATATCCCTTAATGAATTTTCTATAATATCATGTGTGTCCCAATGTAGTGCACAACTGCTTAACTGAATTAGGCGGTGGGAGGTTTACTATGATATCTATCTTCGTTGGATCAACCATCAATCCTTGTTTGCGTACTATGTGTCCTAACAATATGCCACAAGGAACACAAAAGACACACTTCTTCAAGTTCAAGGAAATATGATACTATCTACACTTTGCTAACATCATCCTTAAGTTCGCATGATGGTCCTTCAGAAGGACAAATACTGTCCAATCATCAAAGTAAACTTCCAGGAATTTATGAATATAATCCTTAAATGCAGCTACAACCACCCTTGAAAATATAGTAGGTGCATTCTTCAACCCAAAAAGAATAACATTGTACTAAAATGATTCCCATTCTGTAGCAAATGTAGTCTTGTGTCTATCTTCCGCAGCAATTCTGATTTGATGGTAGCCATAAAATCCATCAGTGAAAGAGTATGCCTCCTGTTCACCTACATTATCTAGTACTTCATCTATGAACAGAGTAGGAAATGGGTCATGTAGAGATGCATCGTTCAATTTTCTGAGATCCACACAAATTCTTATTTCTCCTTTAACTTTCTTGTCTTGAATCACCATGGGACTTATCCATTCCGACTCTTCTACTGCTTCAATGATCCCCGCCTCTAGCATTTTATCAATTTCTGCTTTCACTCTTTCTTTATATCTGGGATTCAATCTGTAAGGTATTTTTTTGATGGGCTTCGCATCATGCTTGAAAGGTATTTTCATTACTCCCAAGTCACCTAAAATGCCTTTCATTTCAGAAAACTTCATAGGAAACAATCTTGATATTTGCGTAGTAGTTTTGCGATTTGTCCCACTGGTTCTTCATCCCAATAGTCTCTAATAGAGGTGAAATTTGGTTATTCATCCATGCTAATATTGATCTTTTTAGTCTTAATGGGGTTACTCATATCTGGAATATCCAAGTCAGGTCCCTGTACATCACGTTTTCCTTTAGATTTTGGTATATTCACATTGCGAGGGTCTTCATTTTCATCTTCATCCAGTGTAAAATTATAAAACTCAAGGGCATGTTCCAACTGTATTTCCCAATCTGGTTGACTATACATAGGCAACATGACATCATCAAATATCTTCATTTTAATGATTTGCAGAGCCTCATTAATGATCAGAAAGTCATCCTCAAAATTGAAAGTTAACTGAAATCTCTTTATCATCATGTGCCAATCTATTGTACCATGTCAAAGTTTTGTTTCTATATACCAGTTATTTGATATTGGATCCAATGTGTGCACAAACATATGAACCCACTCTATCTTTGGTATATGCCTCCATGCTTTCAAGCAAGATTTTATATGATCTCTGGGATCAGTCTGTCCATTGTACTTTGCTTGTACATTCTCAATTTATTCCGCAAATCTAACGTCCATTAAGTGCTTACATTCTTCCCATGTGCTCAATTTGTTCTTGTGCGCATCCCACCACCTCGCAGGTGTAGCTCGCAATGCTATATCTAGAGCTGATAGCCTATGTTCATCTGAAACTGATGCTAGATATTCATGAAAGAATGTGTGTATGCTACTCAAACCATCATAAGTAGGAATTGGAATTACCTCTGTTCCAATCCAACGAAGTGACTTTGACATCCTCACACATCATCTAGATGATACTTCATGCATTCTACTCTGCCATTTCTCCAGTCCTGTTTTTGACTCTGATACCCAGGAACTATCGCATCTCCAGCTCAACATTCCATCTTCTGTAGGATTAATGTAATCTCCTTGATTAAATTCCATCTTGTAGATGTTATCTAGTTCTTGAGCTCTGTATTCCTCTCTTATTGGCTCAACATACCTCATTCCTTGTGAAGGATCCAGGTGTGCAATAACCCTGATATCCCATCCTTCAAATATAATTTTTTTTTCTTCAAGTTTATAATTGCGAGGTTACCAATTTCCCAGTCAATCCCTATTAGTGCAGGATAAGGATTACTGTCGTCTATGATTTCAATCACCTCAAATTCTACTTGACTTCACACTCCATCAATGTCAACAGGAACACCTAATAGCCTCCCAAAAGGTATAACCTTCTGCTGGTTAGCTAATCTCAATTGTATAGGATACTAGGATAGCTTTGGTTTCCCCATCCGCTCCCATGTTTGTTTTGTTAGCAAGTTCACCTCTGAACCCAGATCAAGAATGACTTGGTTCATTTCAAAATCTCCAATCTACGCGCTTAACCTCATTTCTCTTCCTGTTTTTTTATGGTTTTTAATGTGATGGACTGCTCTATGTGCATCGTTTACTGTACTACACTGCTCGTAATATCCCATTACATTCTGTAGTTCCCCTAAGGCATGCTCATTCCTTAACATCTTCATGCAACTCTGTAGAAATTGTATTACAGGACTTGTGTATTATGGTGAAGTTCGCGACCGATCATACAAGACTGACATACCTAGTATAGGTGTTTGATCACTTCGCAAAGGGATCCTTGTAGTCGAAGCTCCCAAGTCTTGAAATGATTTCCTTGCTTCCATGAATACTTATTTTTCTCTGTTAGGGTCGAATACAGGTATCTTTACAACTACTTTCCTTACCCAAGGTCCATCAGTAGGATTTGGTCTGTTCATGTGATTATCAGAAGTCAAAGCTTCGTTTGTCCTATCATCTCCTCTCGAAGCTCCACTTCACGTCACAACATGAATGTTGCGATCTTTATTCCTTTTCTTAGCTGCGATCATATGAATATTCTAGTTCTGTCCTTCTGGTATTTTTTTCTTTCATTTTTCCTATCAAAATGGGACATGCTTCAATGATATGGTAATAATATTTACAATACTTACAAGTAGTGCAAGGGTTCTGACAGTCTCTTGCCAAATGTCTAGGTTGACCACAGTTATAACAGATAATCTAACCTCTACCTCGTCCTGGTCCAGTATTACATCCTCTTATTCTAAATCCACCATATCCTATGTATGTACCCTGCTCATACTATGCATTCTCATTGTTGTTTTGTATCTCTCCTTGGACTCTGTAGACATCATGCTTTCTTTCTATCATGAGGTCGTATGCTCTACAGTTGGTGTCATCATGGCCAACTAACTTACAAAATATGTAGTACAATTTATTTGGTGTCTCTACATACTTTTGGAGTAGGTAATAGTACTCTGGTCGATGTCCTCTACATCGAAAAATATCGCACCATGGTCCTTGCGGTTGATTTAATGGGTTTGGTGCCCTGCTAGCGAGGTAATCTATGAATACATGAAAATGTTCCTTGGAATGTCCTTCTCCTTTACATTTAGTACACCAAACCTCTTCTCTTATTTATTTTCGTTTTTGTATATCTTGTAGCTGTAATGTCAGGTTTTCTATTTGTGTCTGTATTTGTACCATACCTGTGCTAGTTTCTCCTACGGGCAAATCTTCTAGCTTCATCGCAATTTCCAATGCTTATGTTTGCGAAGCAACCTTCTGTTGCATTAATGGCAATATAATGTGGGGAAAAATGGCAGCTATAAACCACTCTTGGTGCTGTTGTGGTGTGATGTCAAAGATAACTTGATATAGCAAGGCTTTGAAATTGTGATCAAATTCTCACACAGTCTCATTAGGTTTCTATTTTATCTCTTTCAACTATGTGATGCATTGAGACTCTGATTTAGGATTCTTAAATTCTATAATTAGCGCAACTTTGATGTCAGCTAGTGTTATGTTCTGTCCAACAGAGTATTTCATGAACCATGTTAAAGATCTATCTTTGAATGTAGTGACTATTTGGGCTTGCTTTATACCATCGTCTTGTACTTGCTTAATGTTCCAGACAACATTGCAGAGAAACCAATGTTGCTCTGGATCTTCTAGATCGGTTCCTTTAAAAACATGTAGCTTTATATCATATGCCATCCTTCTTATAGGAGGTGTAGGGTTCTGAAGCACTACAGTACTATCTGCAGAGTGAAATGGTGGCAGTATACCACCACTCGGCTGATTCTTTGTACTTGTTCCTGTAGTATTACTACTACTAGTGTTCTGCGAACTAGTAATATTTCTTTCAACAACTATAGGTTTTGCAGAGTGATAGGATGATAACCAATATGTCTAGGTTTTGTTTCAATATTAGAATCTGCTTGAGATGAGTTTCTATCACTCTCTAATTCAGTTTCTAGGAATTTGCGAAGTTCAACTTCACGAGACCTCTTTCTAGTGTTAAGTTTATATATTTTTCCACTACGCAGAATGCTAATGTCTTCGTGTCTATCACTATCTATGTTTTTTAACATTACAGACTCAAACCCTAGTAATCTGACTACATTCTTAACATACTCTTTTCAGCTAATAGCATTTTAATTCATAAACACAGGTTTTTCAAGTACTTACCTTTAAATCCCTTGAAAAATTATATTTCAATTGTGTTGTAGGACTTCACAGTGTCCACAAAAAAATCTGTGATCCTTCCAACAAGATATCCAGCCAAAAGTCTACTACTCTTTAAATTTGGTTATTAATCCCTTTAAGCCTCTATATCAACTCTGGATTCCAAACTATAGGTTCTCCACCCCGAAAACAATTTTTTCTTTTTGCTACCCTAGATATCCACTCATGTAACGCGTTAGCAAAATATGCGAACAAAACTTCATGCAACTTAGTAAATATGTACCTTTGTAACCACTGTTCTGTAGTAAGCCGAGGATGTCTGTTTTCTTTCTTCACAAACTTGCGTTCTGTCTGACTCACCCAATTATGTATTTCACTCTTCTATGGATTCCAAATCAACATGACACATCACTAGAATGTCAGTCCAAAGTCAACAACGAAACCATTTGTTGGCTGCCTTGGATAGACCCGGGTTCGGCGAAGTTATTGCAACAACAACAAAACCCCTTTCACTGGCCCTTTCGGCATCAACCCATAAACAGGATGAAGTCTAACCCAAAGCGAATATGGGGGTTTACAAAATCAAGCTTTTTTAACCATGATGATGTGCAGATGTGGTCAGGAACCTCGTTAAAATCCCTATTTAACATCAACTAGTAGAATAGAATGAGATAATAAATTTGCACTTCGTAGCTAATTAACAACATACAAAACTACGCTGAATCTCTAATGTATTCACCAGTTAGCTACGCATTCATCATTCTAAGTGTTCCTCCATAACATCCATACACATGTATTCCATTTACTTAGCATGTAATTACCATTAACATACACATGAAAGTATATACATAAACACACCATAAACTCATATTCAAAGCACATCATAAACTTAGATACATAAACACATAGATTTACGTGGTTCACCCCACGTGGGAGCTACGTCCAAAATAAATGTTCTTTTATTAGCTTGGAAGGGTAACGGTTCCATTCTGCGCACTCAGTTGCAGACTCTTCTCTACCATCATATCTCTATGCACTTAGTTGTAGGGTTTGTTCTCTCTTTTATCACTATCCTTCTTTTAACACTTAACCCAACCAACCAACCCTTCCTCATACAAAACTAACCTTATATATAGATGCTCCCGAAGGTCACATATTACCACCATATTACAATAACTATGGGCCAACCCCCATAGTACCCAAAACCCCAAAACCCCCATGGTTCTCTTGTAGACCACTCTAAGCTTTAACTTTGTTGTCCCTTTGGCACTGCTTCCTTTGACTCTAATGCTTCCTTTGACAGTTCACTTGTCACTTCTGTAGTGGCGTGTCCTTTACACCACTTTGCTTCATAACTTCTTGTTCCTGTAGAAGTCAGGTCGCTGCTCAACCCTTAACTGCACCAACCACCTCTGGATGTCCTTAGTACTTTGTCTTTATTAAGGAAACGTGTCCTTTATTCTCAATTGATCTTCACTCCATACCCTCTTCTTGGGATTTGTGGATTCAATTTTCTCCCAAAAATGGTCAATGTCAGGCCTCGCCTAACTGTACTTTTCCTTCATAACTTTCTCTTCTTGGACCATTCCCAACAAAGGCACATTCATAGAAAGCAAGAGACCTAACATATACTCAGGATATTCATCCTTGATGAGTCATATCAATGATTTAGATCCTTCCAGTTTTGAGGAAGCAGTTGTACATTAGGAGTGGAGAGATTCCATGATGGATGAGTGTCAATCCATAATGAAGAATGATGTATGGGACATTATGCCTAGACTTGAAGGGAAGTTAGTAGGGACTTCCAAGTGTATCTTTAAGATCAAGCATGCTACTGATGGTAGCATCGAAAAGTATAAAGCCAAATTTGTAGCCCAAGAATTCTCTCAGAAAGAGGGAATAGATTATGAGGAGACTTTTGATCCTGTTGCCATATACTCTACTATTAGGTCCATTATTTTTCTTGCTTCTTCCATGGGTTGGAAATTACATCAGATGGATGTAAAGAATGCTTTCCTCAATGGTATAGTCAAGGAAGAGGTATACATGGAGCAACCTGATGGTTTTGTTGTACATGAGGAGTCTCATTTGTGCAAGTAGAAGAAATATCTTTATGGACTTAATCAAGAACCCCGATCCTGGTACACAAGAATTGATAGATACCTGACAGAGTTGGGCTTCACTAGAAGTGAAGTAGACCAAAACCTTTATTACAAGGTTGTTGAAGATCGTCCCTTGATCCTAGTACTTTATGTTGATGATATATTTATCACAAGGGATGAGAGTCTAATTGTCAGATGCAAGAGGGATTTGACTCATGAATTTGAGATAAAATATTTGGGGTTGATGCATTATTTATTGGGTTTAGAGGTATGGCAAAGACCTGATGAGATATTCCTTAGACGAGGGAATTATAATATTAATATCTTGCGCAAATTTGGTATGATAGACTGTAAGTCCATGGCTACACCCATAGAAGCGAATCTGAATAAGTTACATGATTCTTCCATATATTCAAATCTAGTGGATCGCACCATGTACCTCTAGTTGATTGGTTCCTTGTTGTACCTGGTTAATACTAGACCATATATCTATTATGCAGTGAATGCATTGATTCAACACATGGTCGAGTTGAGACAAGTACATTGGGTAGCAACAAAGAATGTGTTGAGATATCTTCATGGTACAATTGGTTATGGATTGATATATACCTCAGATAATGAATTAAAGCTGGTGGGATTCACATATTTAGATTGGGATGGCAGTGCTATTTACAGAAAGAGAACCTTTGGGTGTTGTTTTTGCCTGGGATTAGCTATTGTTTCTCAGTTCAGCAAGAAACAGTCTTCCATGGCACTGAATATAGCAGAGGCAAAGTACCTCCCATCCAGTGCAACCTGAAAGGAAGCAATATGTCTCTGGAAGAAGCTAGCATATTTTCATGGACATGAACTTGATGTGATAGTGATATTCTATGATAACCAGATTTGTGTAAAGTTCTCGGAGAACCATGTGTTCCATGAAAGATAAAAAAACATTTAGATCATATATCACTACATTAGATACATAGCTCAAGAAGGGAGATTGATGACCAACATGACTGTTGATGAGGAACAAGCTGAGACTTGTGATTGAATCCTTTGTGGAGTGTGTCCCCTGTGTGGGATGGTTCCTGTGTGGAACGTTCTCCAATGTGGAGAGGAATCCTTTGTGGAGTGTGGCCTTGTGTGGGATGGTTTCTATGTGGAACGTTCTCCGATGTGGACAAGACTCCTTTTGGAGTGTGTCCTTGGGTGGGATGGTTCCTATGTGGAACGTTCTCCTGTGTGGAGATTACTCCCTTGCAAAGTGGATCCCTGTGTGGGATGATTCTATGTTGAAATTTGGTTGTCATTGATGAAAACTAATGTCAAAGAGGAAGACAATTGATTCAGTATGAGTCATTGATATCAACTGATGTCAAAGTGGATGCAAAATTCCTACAGTAGTGTGAAGAAGTATATGGAATCCACTTTGAAGAAGTATATGTGCAAGATAAAGAAGAACATGAATGCCAGAAGTACATGTGCAAGATGGTGAAGGTGACAGAAATGGATGTTAGTTTAATGAAGTATATCCATAAGTGAATTCAATCTAAAGAAGTGTGTCCAAGGATAAATCATGTATGATGAGTTTGAAGAAATACATAAGGAAGATACATGTGGAGTGTGGCCTTGTGTGGGATGGTTTCTATGTGGAACGTTCTCCGATGTGGACAAGACTCCTTTTGGAGTGTGTCCTTGGGTGGGATGGTTCCTATGTGGAACGTTCTCCTGTGTGGAGATTACTCCCTTGCAAAGTGGATCCCTGTGTGGGATGATTCTATGTTGAAATTTGGTTGTCATTGATGAAAACTAATGTCAAAGAGGAATACAATTGATTCAGTATGAGTCATTGATATCAACTAATGTCAAAGTGGATGCAAAATTCCTACAGTAGTGTGAAGAAGTATATGGAATCCACTTTGAAGAAGTATATGTGCAAGATAAAGAAGAACATGAATGCCAGAAGTACATGCGCAAGATGGTGAAGGTGACAGAAATGGATGTTAGTTTAATGAAGTATATCCATAAGTGAATTCAATCTAAAGAAGTGTGTCCAAGGATAAATCATGTATGATGAGTTTGAAGAAATACATAAGGAAGATACATCATGCAGATCCAGTTCAAAGAAGAACACAAGCAATGTATCCTTTTGCATGTGGTCCTTGCACATATATCAAGTCCACCAAGTCATACTCTCTCGTTGTAGCAATCAAAGGAGTTGGTTGGACACTAGAATAGGTGGTTGAGAAACCAAGGTGTTGGTAGGACAGTCACGGTACATGTGCACAAGCAGCCAAGGATTTGGTTGAACAAATGGTACGAGTGCGCAAGCAAGTCTAAGCATTCCTTGGTTCATGGTCGGAAGTGCATATGGAGTAAGAACCAACAAATGGTTGGATAGTCTTGAAATCTCACAAGCCTAGATAATTAGAAGATGCTTTCAATTAGTGGAACACACACAAGTTCCTAGAAAGGTACAACCAACATTACCTACCATTTGTGAGTTCATAAGTTTTATTTTTCTCCCGTGATACACACTGGGGAGGCCCCCCTCATTGCATAGATCATGAGTTTTGTGCTTTGTTTTCTATATTAGTTTATGCATTTTGTTGTTTATTTCTGAGACAAATACGTGCAGGTTATTTAAGACACTTATTTGATACTAGAGTTAAGTTCTGCGCATAACATCTTTCATCTGTAGTTTCGTAACACAACATTCGTAGTTCCGATACATAGAGTCTGTAGTCCTGTAGCTACCATCCATGAATGCAATTTCCATATCTATATTTTCACTTCTTATACAATATTTCTTGACTAGATTGGATTCACACTCTTGGTTAGATGTCCTCGATTTCCAATTAAATAGATCTTTGTTCTTAAACTAAATAAGATTTGCTTTGGATTTCATAAATTAGGTGAATCCTTTAATAGAGTAAAATCCTGCTTTCATAAACTAGGCAAATGATTTACTTTGTATTTCATAAATTAGGTGAATTCTTTAATAGAGTAAAATCCTACTTTCATAAACTAGGCGAATGATTTACTTTGGGTTTCATGAATTAGGCGAATGCTTTCATAGAGTAAAATTCTTACTTTCATAAACTAGGTGAATGAATTTCTTTGTATTTCTTAAATTAGGTGAATGCTTTCATAGAGTAAATTCCATGCTTTTATAGAAATAAATTCATGCTTCCATAAACTAGATGAATGCTTTCATAAAATAGGTTCATGATTTCTGTACGTTCATCTTTGCTTTTGATTTCGATATACCTTCAGATATTTCACTCCCTTTAGAACAACTTTTCACCATTCCTTAGAATACACTAAACACCCAACGATAAAGATTCTCTCAACATAGTGCACATACAGTGCTGAGTGCCTTTGAAGTTTGTATGTTCCCTGGTCGATATTTAAAGTGAGATTCTTGGACAAATACCTGTAAAAGGGTAGGCATTTTTGAAGGCCACCAATGGCAAGGAAGGTTGAAAGTAAAAAAATGACGATGGCTATTAGAAACACCACTTCCAACACATACCAAGAGAATATTGTTACTTCTTCTAACCCACCTCAAAGATTGACACCTGAACAACTAGAGGATAGAAGAGAAAAAGGCATATGCTTTAATTGTGATAGCAAGTATAGTAAGGGACATAAGTGTGGTGAGAATAAATTATTTTACATAGATTGTGAAGAGGAAGAACCAAAATAACAAGAACCATCTCCATATGAAGAAATAGAAGATACTACTTCAGAAGAGATTAATCCAACCATATCATGTCATGCATTGGCTGGAATTAGCACTCCTAAAACTCTCAAGGTCGAGGGATTTATCAAAAAGAAACATGTAACAATGTTGATTGATTCTGGTAGTACTCATAATTTCATTCACTATAAATTAACAAAATCTCTCAATTGCTTTGTATATATAGCACCAAAGTTTCAGGTAATGATTGCAGATGGAGTAACTATCAATTGCTCAGGGAAATGCCATAATATAAATCTTACTATGGGGGAATATGTATTGAATAGTTCAATGATTTCTATTCCAATGGGTGGTGTTGATGTTGTCTTAGGAGTTCAATGGTTACAATCCTTGGGAACTGTGGCTTTTAATTTTCAGAAGATTTTCATGAAAGTTTTATGGGAAGGAAAGGAATATGAATTACAATGTATCACAGGGAAACCAAGCAAGGTGATAAGATCTAATGGTATGGAAAAATTGATAAAAAAGAGACATCAAGGTGTAATTGCACAATTATGCTCATTAGATTTTCAAACATCCAAGCCTCTTATTTCCGCAGATCTCCAAAGGATCATTAATAAGAATTCCAAGGTATTTAAATATATTCCGAAAGGTCTTCCACCTGTACGATATTTTGATCATGCTATTCACTTAATTCTAGGAAGTGTTCCTCCTAACATAAGAACTTATAGATACCCCTAAGGATAGAAGAGTGAAATTGAGCGTATGGTTGAAGAAATGTTATAGGCTGACATAATTAGGCCTAGAAAAAGTTCTTACTCTGCACCAGTGGTAATGGTACACAAGCTGGATGGATCATGGAGTATGTGTCCATATTATAGAGAGCTCAACAATATCACCATTAAATATAAGTTTCCCATTCTTTGCATTGATGAATTATTAGATGAATTACATGGAGCAATTTTCTTCACAAAGTTGGATCTCCATTCTGGGTATAATCAAATTGGAATGCAGGATGAAGATATCCCAAAAAAAATATTCATAACCCATGAAGGTCATTATGAATTTCTAGTCATGCCATTTGGTCTCACGAATGCGCCTTCCACATTTCAAGGTTTGATTAATTCCATTTTCTAGCCTTTTCTTAGAAAATTTGTGCTAGTATTCTTTGATGATACACTAATCTATAGCAAGTCTTGGGAAGAACATGTTAAACACATTGAAAGGGTACTACATCTACTATAGGAGCAAGAACTATATGCAAAAACTTCCAAATGTTTATTTGGGGTGAAGGAGGTAGAGTATTTGGTTCATATTGTATCTCATGAAGGTGTCAAGGTAGACCCTAACAAAATTAAAGCCATGATAGACTAACTGATTCCCAAAAACTTGAAGAATCTTGGAGGATTCTTAGGTATGACAGGGTACTACCACAAGTTTGTTCGAAATTATGGAAGAATAACAATGCCTCTAACAACATTATTGAAGAAAGATGCATTTTCTTGGACTTCAGAGGAAACTCAAGATTTTGAACAGCTTAAATATGCAATGTGCACAGCTCCTATATTGGCCACACGAGACTTCACAAAACCCTTTATTGTGGAATGTGATGCTTCAGGAAAAGGCATTGGCACTTTTCTAATGCAAGAAGGGAACCAAATTTCTTTCACAAGTCATCCAATAAAGGGAAAGAACTTACAGAATCCCATTTATGAGAATAAAATGTTGGAAATACTACACGCTCTTAAGAAATGGCGTCCTTACCTAATAGATAGGCACTTCAAGGTCAAAACAAATCATGATAGTCTTAAATACATCTTGGAACAGAGACTATCTTTGGAAGAGCAACAAAAGTGGATAACCAAGATGTTGGGATATGACTTTGAAATTATCTATAGAAAGGGGAAACATAATGTGGTGGCAGATGCACTCTCAAGAAAAGATGAAGATGTTGGGGCATTACTTTGTTCCATTTCTATTCTACAAACAGATTGGGTAGAAACAACAAGGGAAGAATGGAAAAATGACCTATCGGTGTAGACGCTCATTCAAAAGCTACAGAACGATCCTAGTGTATCAAATACTTTTGTGTGGAAAAATGATTCACTATGGTATAAGTATCGCTTTTATTTATGCAAAAACTCCCAACTCAAGCAAAAGGTCCTTTCATAATTACACGCCTCTCCTATGGGTGGGCACTCCAGATTCCTGAAAAATTACCACAGGGTCAAGAAGGAATGTTTTTGGTAAGGTCTTAAATCTGATGTTCAAAGGTTCGTGGATGAATGATTGGTTTTCCAATAGAATAAGGGTGAAACAGTTAGGACCCCAGGACTCCTACAACCATTAGACATACCTTTCCAGCACTAGGAGGAAGTCTCCAAGGATTTTATCACAGGTCTACCCAAGTTCGCAGGAAATAATGCTATTATGGTGGTTGTTGATAGACTCACGAAGTATGCACACTTTTGTGCACTCTCTCACCCTTTTAATGCAAGTACAATAGTTGCATCCTTTATGGAAACTGTTCAGAAGTTACATGGAAATTCGAAGATTATTGTAAGTGATAGAGATCCATTTTTCACTGGAAAATTTTGGACTGAATTATTTTCTTGTTTGGTTAATCAATTGGCTCACAGTTCATCTTATCACCCTCAATCTGATGGGAAAACTAAGATAGTGAACAAGTGTTTGGAAGGCTATCTTTGTTGCTTTGCATCTAATAAACAAACACAATGGGTGAAATGGTTGTCTTTGGCAGAATGGTGGTACAATACTTCCTTCCATACATCATAAAAAATGTCTCCATTTATGGCACTTTATGGGCACTAGCCTCCATCTATCACATCTCCCATAAGAGGAAAATCTAAAGTTTAATCCGTGGAAGATCACATAGAGCAACAACAAGAATTTCTCCAGATACTTAAGGACAACCTGACTATGTCAAAAAACAAGATGAAACAACAAGCTGATCAACATCGCAGTGAAAGGAGTTTTGAAGAAGGGGATTGGGTATTTCTGAGGCTACAAACTTACAAGCATATGTCTCTCAAGCAACTAAATAAGGACAATAAATTAGCACCCAAGTATTATGGTCCTTATAAAGTGTTGCAAAAGATTGGTAGTATGGATTACAGATTGGAGCCCCCTTCATCTTCAAGAGTACATCCAGTTTTCCATGTTTCTTGCTTAAAGAAGGCAATAGGAGACAAGATCCAAATTCAAATAATCTTTCCGGAGTTGATGAAGAAGGAAAAGTCATATTGGAACCTGAACAAATCACTAAAACAAGGACCAAATAGATACGGAATCGGGCTATTATTGAGTACCTCATAAAGTGGAAGAGGCATCCACAACTAATCAAGCGTTGGGGACAACACTTGTCTGAAGGGGAGGGACATGTTAATCCCTAAATATGGGCACATTTCCCCCTATATTGTGGTTCATTACATTAGTTTTGATGTCAGATTTGATCCATTAGTGGTAATCATCATTAGTATGGTTATATTAGTTACGTCGGTTTGGGTCAGTTAGTTGGGATTGTACCCCTTAGTCTCATATATATAGGAAGGCGACATTTTCATTTGGAGTATCTTGTCTTGTCTTGTCTTGTGTAGTTAGTAAACTGGATAAGGAGGTTTCCCCATCGAAGAGGCTTGTTATTAAGCTATTTTCTTCAAGAAAGTCGTGGAGTACTCTTTCTAATCTATTTATGCTCTTTTCATGCTCTTTTTGGAAATGTGTTGCATAACAAAGCATGCTCACCATATTAAAAATGCTACAACTATTCGAGATGTAGAAATGTTTCACTAGATGACCACCAAATAGATCATCAATAACTTGTGGTTGAGGTTGAAGGAGTTGCACCAGTGTCCAATACACCTTTTAGAATGAGTACCGTAGAAATACATTTGGAAAAGTGTCTCATTCAAGGAAAAGTTTAAGCATCCATAATTTTCTTAAAGTGTAGAAATCTTGGTGAATCTTACTAATTCTTAAATTTCCAACCATAAAATGTTGGGTGATATTTTTGTGAAAAAGATTCAAATTTCTAAGGATTTTATATAGTTTCTAGAAAATTTTGGCAATTTTTAGAGTTAAAAAATGTTATCCCATGGAATATGAGTGAATTGACTAAGAAAAAAAATGGAAACTCGTGAATATTTTTTTGAAAAAGAGGTTGAAAACTAGCCCATGGGCTAAATTTTGCCCCTAAAATTTTCCATAGTCTCAATGTAGAGCAATTGTGCTATTTGTGAAAAAGAAAGACATAACCCTTAAGCTATGTATTGGTTAAAAACATCTGAATAAGGTTAATATGAAGAATAGTATACTTTACCTTAGATTGATGGTTACTTTGACCAAATGAGAGGGGAAAATGTATTTTGGAAGATTGATTCGATGTCTAGTTATCATGAAGTAAGAATCAAAGAAGTGGACATCCACAAAACAACCTTTAGAACAAGGTATGGCTACTACGAATTTGAGGTGTTTCTATTCAATCTCACTAACACACTTGCTACATTCATGTGTGTCATGAATAGTGTTTTCAATAAGTACTTGGATAAATTTGTCCTTGTTTTTATGAATGATATTCTCATTTATTATGAGAATGAAGAGGATAACGAAGAACATTTAAGAATATTTTTGCAAGTGCGATGAGAACATAAATTATATGCAAAGCTAAGAAAATGTGATCTTTATAAAAAAAATCATTATCTGGGTTACATTATTTTAGAGAAAGTGATATCTATGGATCTAGAAAATATTGAAGCCATTATGAATTGGCCAAATCCAAAGAATGTAACATCAGTACGATATTTTATGGGTCTTGATGGTTATTATAAAAGGTTCATTGAAGGATTTTCCAAGGTTGCACATTTAAATACTTCTTTGCAGAATAAAGGGATAAAGTTTGAATTGATATAAGAATGTGAAGAAAGCTTTCAATTGTAGATGAAGCTTCTTACCAGTGCTTCAATTATGAAAATTTTAGACCTCAAAAATTAATTTGTAGTGTGTACAAATGCGTGTAAGCAAGGAATTGGTGGAGTTCTTATGCAAGACAATCATGTGGTATGTTATGAGTTATGGAAGTTCAAAAGAACAAGAAAAAAATTATGTTACCCATGACTTAGAGATTGTTGCAATAATGCATGCTCTAAAAATGTGTAGGGATTGTTTGATGGGCAAGAAATTTGAACTTAGAACTGACCACCATGGTCTGAAATATATGTTTGAGTAGACAACCTTAAATGCTATACAAGATAGACAACTAAAATTTATGCGTGAAATTGATTTTCAAATGAAAAATATAAAAGGGAAATCAAACAAAGCAGAATTTGCATATAACAATGGGCATTAAGCATAATTGAAAATGAGTTCATTTGAAACTTTATATGACAGAATATGCATGACACCAGTGAGTTGGAATAATCTAGTAAAACAAATTTTGATTAGGCCAAAATGTTTAAGGAAATAGAGGAGGGTAAGTGCAAGCTAATCAGGGTCACTTTTGGTGCGTTAGATGCAATAGAAAACTGAAAAATTAGGCATCCCTCAAATTACTTGGAGTTTTTTAAATACTTACACAAGATATCTTGCATTCAGTAAAAAATATGAAATGTAGGAAATTGAATCAAGGTTTCTGAATATATAAGCTTTATGTATTGAAAATTTACATAACTATGTCAAATTTCATCTTTTCTAACAATCACTTTTTTTTTGCAAATGATAAGGTATATGTTTTTGTGGGTGCAACCTTTGAGTGCTTAAATGATGGTTTCAGGATACAAAAATTGGTAGACATGTAGAGAACACGTAGAACTAGTGCAACACTATTTTTCCAAAATTAAATGTTTATTTTTTATTTTTTTTGTAATTATCTAAGTGACCAAACCTCGAGAATGGTACGCCAAATGTGGGTGAAATATTTGAAGGTCTAAATGCAATCATTTCGACTTGGAGTTTTTACAGAGCATAGAGGTCGGTGTCTACTAGTGCAACATACAATGTTTTTTAAAAATGGTTGTGAAATGAAAAAGTTGCGGAAGAAACACTAACAATATGTTTTTTGACTTAAGGAGTGATACAAGAAAATTAGGAAAAAAATAGAAAACAAATATTTTTTTAAAAAATTACATATTTGGAATCTGAATAAAAAATTCTATCTATGCCTAAAATTTCGTCAAAAATGGTTTGTGTATGTCATGCTGTAAAGAGTGATGAAAAACAGGGATATTGAGAAAAATGGTGGAAATGCCCAATTAGCTATGGTTTAGCACAATCTATAGCACATGTTTGGTAAGTACGAACCAACCACATATGACTGTGGATGAAACGCGGGTGTGTGAGGAGGTGTGTTTTAGGCGCTAAGGAATGCTCGCACGTTGTGTTTCAAATTCAAATTTTTATTCAAGCGCTTGGTGTCAATAAAAACACTTTGGCGTTTTGTTTCTCCAAATCGCTCTAGCATTTTGGAGAAACAAAACTCTAGAGAGTTTTGAATAGATCTTTTTGGAGAAACAAAACTCTAGAGTGTTTTGGAGTTACAAAACGATATAGCATTATAAACCACATAAACTATGTGTTAAGTGTTGAATGGAGATAAGGGTGAGAGAAATATAGAGGGGATACGAGGGGGGGAGCAAGGGACATAAATCTGTGGAGGTGGAGAGATGAATGAGGAGGGAGAAAATTAAATTCCTAAACCCATAATTCCTAAGGCCAAAACAAACTAAATCCCTAAGCACCTAAGCCCTTAACACATAATCCCTTAACAATTTAACCCCTTGACACTTAATCCTAACCTTTTATACTTACTCGACTAATAGTCGATCCCTAAATCCCTTAACTTATAAATATCCTAATCCTTAAAGCCCTAGTCCCTTAATTAGCTCCTTATCTCCCATCCTCGTAGTCCTTATCCTCTAACACCCTAAGACCTTAACCCCTTTTGATCCCTTAACACTATAATACCTAATCCCTTAATTCCTAACCACTTAAAAGCTAACCCCCTAACCCCAGAGCCCTAAATTCCTTTACCCCTAAACCCCTTAAGTCCTTTAATTATTTACATATAGTCCTTTAACCATTGGCCTCTAAGCTCTAGTTTACCCTTTAGAGGTAAAATAATTGTTTACCTCTACACTGCGTATGCAAGTACAACCTCCCTTATTCCTGTGCAACCTGCATTTGCTTGTGCGCTCTACATTTGAATGTGCGCTCTTTGTTTGCATGAGAGCTCTATGTTTTCTTAATCTATCTCCCTTGGGATTGATCACTCCTCTCTTGACTTTGGAATTCTCACTTGGGTTTGTGCATTAGCCTCTAAGCTCTAGTTTACCCCTTATAAGCTTTAATCCTTTACCCCTTCACCATTAATGCCTTACCTTATAAACCCTACAAACCTAACCCTGGAGCACTAAATTCATTAACCCCTAAATCCCCTAACCATTAAACCCCTTAACCACTTTACCTCTAATCCCACAAACCCTAAGACCTAGTCCACCCCTAACCCCTAAACAACCTAACCCATAATACTTAAAGCCCAAATGTCTAAAGCCCTAAAGCCTTAAGCCCTTAACCCCTAGAAACAATTAAACCTTTAATTGCTTGGTCCTTAACCCCTAACCCATTAAACCCTATCCCCCTAACCATTGAGCCTTAAATTCCTTAACCCCTAGATCCCATAACCCATAAAACCCCTTAACCCCCTATCTGCTTAACTCCTTATCCCATAAATATTTAAACTAGCTAACCACTTTGTGCCTTTACCTCTAAACTCTTAACCCATAACCCCTAAGTCCTAGTTAACCCTCTAACACTAAAACCCCTAACCCATAATCCCTAAATCCTAAGACCCATAAATCCCAAAATCCCAAAACCCATAAATCCATAGAAACTCCTAATCCCTCATCTCCTAGAATCCATTAGGCACTTAACCCCAAAGCCTTTGATCCTTTAACCCCTTGACACTTAACCCTTAACCAAATCAACTTTAACATCTTAACCCTAGAGCCATAAATCCCTTAGCCCATAAATATGTTAACCCTTAAAGGCCTCACCTCTTAAATAACCACGAATCCCCTAACCCTTATGTCCTTAACCACGAATCCCCTAAGCCCTTAACACTTAAACCCTTCACCTTTAACGCTTAACCTCTTGAACCATAATCCCCTAACATTGGTGCCCTCAATCCCTTAACCCCTAAATCCCCTAACCCCTAAACCCCTTTATCTCTAAGCACCTAATACCTAACACCTAATCCCTACTTTATCCACAAACACTTAAGCCCTTAATGTCTAACCTCTAAATCCATAACCCCTAAATCTGGAGCCCTAAATCCCTTAACCCCTAAGCTCCTTGACCCCTAACACCTTAACCCGTCTACCTTTTTACCTCTAATGCCTCAACCACTTGCCACTAACCCCGAGTTTAAACCCCATAACCTCATAGCTTCTTAGCTCTCCAACCCCATAATCGCGAAACACCTAAACCCCTTTATCCCTTCAACTCTAAGTCCTTAACCCCTTACAACAAATCATTAGTTGACCTCTTAACCCATACAACATGAAGCTCAAAACCCTTGAAGATAAGGAGGGATAGGGAATTAAATGAAATATTTTCTTGATAAGGAAATATTAAATAAGGTTTCAAGGATAATGTTTTGTGTATAGATATTAAACATAATTCTAGAGCACTATGTATTTCTAGAACACTCGAGCATTATAGAAATACATAACGCTATATAGCTTTATGTGTTTCTATAACGCTCGAGCGTTATAGAAATACATAACACTATAGAGTTATGTGTTTCTATAACGCTCCAGCGTTATAGAAACACATAATGCTAGAGCGTTATGTATTTCCATAACGCTCGAGCGTTTTCATTTCCTGTCCTGCGTGTTAAATGACATGGCAGGCTTGGGTTCGCCCATGCTTAGTTCAAAGAAACGCTCGAGTGTTTTGGTTTCACTAAAATTTTGTACATTTCATGAAACTAAGATTGCATCTAAAAGGTCCCTTAACTTCGTGCGAGGGCCTAAAAAGACTTTGCGAGAATTAGGAAGAATTTGAGGGCAACCCAAGATAGGTAGAAAGAATATGCAAATAAATATAGGATGCATATATAATTTCAAGTTGGGGATCATGTTTACGTCTAAGTGAGGTCAAGGAAGATTTCTTAAAGCTTGGAAATTGTGTCGAGTTGGCATCAGTATCATTGTGAGCCATTTGAAGGGCTTGAGAGGATAGGGTCAATTGCATATAAAATTGTATTGCCTGCTAACATTAAAGATCATAATGCTTTTCATGTTTCTTTACTTAAGAAATATGTACATGATCATAACCATATGATTGTTGGGATGTGATCTAGGTGGAATCATAGGGATAGTTCCAGACATAACCACTATGCATCATTGACAAAATGGTAACATTGCTCCATAACTAAGCCATCGAAAAATTAAAGGTGCAAAGAAAGCACTTTGGTCTTGATGAGGCTACATGGGAGCTAGAGGATGCCATGAAAGAGACATACCTTTATTTATTTATTTTTATAATGAAACACCAATGACAATATTATTCCAAGGGGGAGAAGAATCTAATAAACCACTTTTGACATTTTCAATGTATTCAATCAAATTATGTACAATGAAGTAAATATGCTAGTAAGGATTCCTAGTGCAAAGATCAAGGCAAAGGTCCGACTAGTGAATGGCTAGGCACATATGATGTAAAAATCCATATATGGGCCATGTGGTTGGTTTATCACGATGTTTAAAGATATGTAAATATTTACGTTGGAATATAATATAATGGTAAAATATGGTTGCATATAGAGGACTAGAAGGGCTATGATTCCATTAGAGCAGAAGAGGAGAGGAGATCTAAGGAAAAATAAATCTTATTTTTCCAAGTGTCATTCTTAGAACTCATCTCTTTTCTACCATGTTCCTTAGATAATCTATTTACTCCCTTTGACTTATTAAAAACAATCACATAATGCATGTGAGAGGTTAGTGTAAATATTTTCTTATGTTATAGAAGCATGGGTTGAGTATACTTCTTATGACAATTGTAAGAGTCCTTCATTATGTGATTAGAAGTAATTTCAATAATATTTTCATACATTCTCTCATTTCAATTTGAATCTATCACTCACTCTCCATACAAAAATTAATACTCTACATAGTTTATGTTCTCTCTATTCCGATAATTACCAAACTAAGAAATTGAACTAGAATTGGCACCATGAAGAGGACATTGCAAGCGTTAGAATGAAAAATGATGATTGTAGGTTCAAGCATAGCGTTTGGGAAAGTTAGGAATCGTTTACCCATTGTATAGTTTTTTCACTCTAGATGCTTGAGAAGCCACATATTGATTTTGCAAGCAATTCTCTAAAAGAAAACAATAGGTTGGACACTTTTTGCACACACTGGAGAGCATTGTAAGGAAAGGGTTCTCTAAGATATTGTTGTGTAGAGAATCCTTCCTTTTGTTGTGTGGGGTAGTGGAAGAGAGTTCTATGGCTATGATGGCTAAATGAAATTCTTGTAATGCTCTGTGGTGAGTAGATTGGCTAAGAATGAGAGCAAATGACTTGATTTGAGAGAAACATAATCGTGTAAATGTTTCAATCAACTTGGTGGCCTCATAAACTAACTTGGGGGTGGCATTTGCAGCAGGTACCTAAGGTTGGGTGGAAAATCACTCTTACACTGTAAACATGGTGGAAAATCGCTCTTCCACAACCAATTTTTTTGATCTTCTTCATCTAAAAGATAAGCGTTTACTATTGCCTATGAATACGGAAGATTATGTTTGTTTTTGTTATGAACAGGGAATTTTTTAAGGATCCATAATTTTCTCAAAGTGTAGAAACCTTGGCGAATCTCACTGATTCTTAAATTAGCAACCATAAAATGTTTGGGCGCGATTTAAAAAAAATATTCAAATTTCTAAGGACTTTATATAATTTTTGGACAATTTTGGCGATTTTAAGAGTAAAACAAAATTATTCCATGGAATTTGGACAAATCATCTTTGAAAAAAGGGAAAAATGGCGAATCTTTTTTGGAAAAAAATGCCAAAAAATAGCCCATGGGCTAAATTTTGCCCCTAAATTTTTCCTTGGTTATGAACATAATTGCTTATGCATGTTGTGTATGAATATGGTTGTTGATTCCACCACATTATATAATTATGCACCTGCATATGCATTTTTTAAAGTCTAGAACACATAGTGATGTATTAATTTAGTTATGATTTTGAATGTTTGTCTCCATAGGGCAAAATTTGCAAGTTAGTATTTGTAACTACTCGTCCTATGGATGGAATGTTTGATGGGGATGTCACAACTCATCTTTGGCATGTCTCTCTTAATAACTTTTCCACCAAGCTTTAACATGGGGAAGGGACTTAAGGAGTGTGAAGGTGATCATTTTGATCTTAGATAATTTTTGAATAAAGTAGTAACCCTCTAAAAATTTAACTGTTTCTTTAAACCATCAGCATCTATCTAGCCTTCAAATAAAGGAATTTCAAAGTTAACTTGTACCTTGAAGGGTGTTGTACCTCCAAATCACTTACTTGTTGAAGGTGTCTCTACCACAATAAGCAATCGTTGAAGGATATATAAGAAATTATCCATCATTTTGTTCCTCTGTCACGAGAGAGAGTCCTCGAACAACAACTTGATAAGATTGAATGCTCTATCATATCTCTTTTCATATACCATGGGAGGTCACTTGGGTTGGCGAGAGTGATCTTTCCTAAGAGAAATTAGTTCTAAACCCAACTCTCTATACATTAACCTTGTTGGAGACATGCACTGAGAAACAACATACAACAATTGCTTTGATACCATTGATTCAAATTATATATAGATAATGAAATGAAACACAAAACACACATAAATACTGCACAGAGAACGTGGTAATATAGGGAAACCCAAGTTCCATTAATAATTGAAATAAGAAAAGACTATAAAAATAAGGAGGCTAGAATTGGCATCTACAATTTGCAAGGAAAGGCTTCCATTTGGTGGGATCAGTTGGTCCAAGTAAAATGCAAAGCAATACAAACTAACTAGAATAGTGGGAGCTTATATCTGAAGAGAGGTGTTGGCTATGCGCAGTCACAAGAAGACCATTACAAGAAATAGAAAATAACATTTTAACATAAAGTGATGAAACCTTAAGAGATAAAAACCATAAAGATCCAAAACCCTAATCCTAGGAGATGAAGTGACAAAATAAATGTGGGTCTCATGGAGTCTAGTTGATACATCATTCTTGGGACCACAACTTCCACATTCAAAATTCATTTGGGACAAGGGATAACCCATTGGAAAGATCTCATTGAGAACAATTTTGATTAAGGCTTAGGAAAGCCTTCAATAGGTCTAAGCCATTGTAGGTGCATAAAACATTATTTAGGGTCTAAAAAATGTGTAGAAAATTCAAAACTTGAAAAACTGTAGAAAAACTCCCAAGATGAAAAACTATTCTAAGTTAATAGAAGAGCTGGGTGGCCAATAATATCTACCTAAATCAATAACCTTTTTTAAAATTTATAAATAGTAGATATGTTCAATAATATAGATTTTAAAGTGGACAAATAACATTAATATTTTTTAGTAATTTGTACAATAAGATTGTATATACCTCCAACTTAGTCTTTAAAGAATTTTACAACAAAAATTTTGTCCCATTTATAAATATATGTTTTATATAAACAACACTAAAATGCATACTTCCATTTTTTTTTAAAACTTAAACTCCATCATCATTTATTAAAAAGTAAGATACATGTTTCTAAATTAAAAAATAAAATAAAATAAAACTCTGTAATCATGTATTAAAATCATATAAAGAGTTTGAAGGGATCAAGGGATTAAATGCAAACCTTTAAAGTCCATGAAATATGGTGAGATCCTGTCCATTTCCAGGCCGCAGCAAAGAGAAACCAGCTCACGGCGGCGCAGGGTAGCGACTAGGAAACCCTAGCCGCAAACACGCTGCGCTAATAAGACTTCTTATTTTAAAAATTTAGAAAACAACTTTTAATTTGAAAAAGAAAAAATAAAATAGGTTTTTTTTTAACAGGGAAAAAGGAAACTGCTTAAAGAGGATGGAGTGTAACTAAGTCTTATAAAAATCAGAAAAGACGAACTTGCTACTAATTCTGACATAAATGATTCGAAGTAATTTGGGCTCAATAGGACTTTGAATCCGACTTGTCTGACTCAGCGACTAATTGGCCAACTTTCAGAGTATATGACCTAAAACTATTTATAATTGGGAAAGTTTACTGTAACATTTAAGATATATACTTAAAATAATTTAATTTAAAACTATTTATAAATTAGGTCAGAGGTTTTTAACTCAAATGTAACATATTTTACATAACAATACACCATGGTTTGACTACATATGATAATCTTCCTGCATATGGAAAATAAAAGCTAATAAGCACTAACATAGCACACTATGTAATTGGAATTGTATCTATATAAATTATATACCAATAATTCTGCCTACTGTAAACCTTTTCTTGCTCAAAAAATACATTAAGAAAATGATATAAATGTTTTATTGAAAAAAAAACTTGAAGAAAACGACTTATCCAGTTGGTACCTTGGAAAAGAATCGAATAGCAGAGAAAACATTTATTGCTGCAACTGATTTCTGCTGGTGGGGAAGTAAAACGTTTTGGCCTATAATAACAATAAATTGAAAGAGCAGGGATTGGCCTATAACAACAATAGAGTAAGCCAAATGAAACGGTCGCAGCAGTGTCAAAGAACAGACTTTTTAAGGAAAGCCAATTTTATTTATAGCCGTATCTTGTTATGTTTAAATGCATGGTACTTAACTTATAATCTATCAGGCCACAAATTAAGTAGCTGTGCTAATTTCTAACAATATTTAAATCATTTAAAATCTGATCTTCCATAATTTTTGAAAAATCTCAATAATTATAAAACTAAAAAGAATAAAACTAAGAAAAGTTTCTAGTTTTTCCATTTAAGTTTTTAGAATAAATTTAAGATATATAATTGGATTTATGTTTTAACTACTTTGCTGTAATGCAGCACACTTACCATGGATTCAATTATCCAGCAGAGTTACCATGGATTAATTATCCAACTCCAGAGTAAAATAGAGAAGGAACAAATAAGATTAATGGAAATCCGACTGGAGGAAACTCATCGACTGAAAAAAGGAATATGGAACAATGCACCATGTTTTATATAAATATATTATACAACCAATTCCTCCTCAATATAACCTCTGCAAAATTTTGTAGTGTTCAAGTTTTTCCAATACATTATCCTAAAACCAAAAAAACCCTCTAAATTATGATAAAAACATATATTTAATATATTTTTTTTATTATAAGGTAGTATTTGGTATGAATACTAGAAAAACACATATAATTTTTAAATTTATTTCCTGTAGTATTTCCTTTATATTATAGGAAATAGATTAATAACTCAAAAATTACAAATATTTCACAAATAAGTATGAATTCACAAATAAATTATAATAAATTTTACTATATGAGAATAATAACATGTACATTCCCATTGTTACTATTTTGTGTGAAAGTGATTATCAAATATACATGTTAAATTAGACCAATCTATTAATTTATTATTATTTGATTCATCGCCAGTGAGATTCAAATTGAAGTGTTATGATGTGAAGCAGTGTATAAATCGAAATCTAATTTTATCTTAGTTTGCATATAGAAAGAGAGAACTCAACAACAGCCAACCAATCTTTTTAAACTTAATGCCAAAAGGAAAATAAGGAAAGCAAATAACATAAGCCACTAGATTCAGATAGATTGCTGACAAACCAGCCAACCAATGTCTTTAAACTTAAACCAAATTAAATATGTCTTTAAACTTAAACCAAATTAAATACAAAGAAAGCAAAATGCATATGCCACTACACTGAAATGGATGACAAAGAGTTTCAATGAAAACTAACTCACCTCTCTTACGTGATTACGGTGATCCAAGCAAAGCGAGTCATTCCTGGAATGATTTTGAATACTGCTTTTAACTAAATTTAGTTCTCCTTTTGAATACTGTTTAGATGTGAAAATCCATCCACATATCACTCAGGAACCTATCCCACCAGTATTTATTTCCCATTCTCTTTGCCATCTGTTTATGGCGGCTGTCAGCAATCGGCTCTCTGAATATCTCTACGTGCTTCTCTCCTTCCAGTGTTTGAACTGTCGACCATGCTTCGTTACCTTCTTCATTCATAGCTTTTAGTATTAAAGGACTACTATATACATGCACTTCCCTCAGTTTCTGTAAATTTTCGATCCCTGGAGGAAGAGTTTTCACATTGATGCACACCACCAGCCCCAACTTCTTTAACAGAGGCATAGCCCCTTCCCTTATTGGAGGGAAAACCTCCACCAACCTAGTTTGATCTAACCAAAAACTTTCCAGCCTTGGAAACGCACCCTCCATGCCATAGGCATCGGGCAACTCTTTTAAGGACCACGATCCAATTATATCCAGTCTCCTCAACCATTTAAGCTTCTCCAGCCCTACAGGAATCTCCTCCAGTCTGGTACAACTCTGTAGTATTAGACAACTCAACTTCTGAAAACCACATATCCATGGTGGGATCTTACCCAAAACGCTGGACTGCACAACCAGAGTGCTTAGCTCTGCCATACTTTTCATGTCCTCTGGTAACTCGTCCATCTGCTGCATCCGCAGGATAAGGGTCCTCATTTCTACCATATTACCCACTATACCCTCTTGAAAACGCTGTGCCCAGTCCTCCAGTACTAGCCATTTGAGGTGCTTCAGACTCTGCAGATCATTGAAACGAGCAGCTCTTTTGTACTCTGCACGACCTCCCGTCAGATCACACACAGTCTTTCCGGGCTGTGGTGTTGACTGCCAAGCTTTCCAGCACTTTTCCATTTTCAGATACTGCAGCGATGTGAGCATTGAGATCCCACACGAAATGTATTTCACCCCTTGACAGAAACTTAGATCCAGATATATCAAACTTGTCATTTTATGTAACCCATAAGGCAACTCACTCAGCTGTCCACAGTGCGACAAATCCAGTATCTGTAGTTTCTTCAAACGTGTTATTGAATTGGGCAGATTCTCTATCGGCGCTCGTGCTAAACGAAGGAACGCCAAATACTTCAACGCTCCAAAGCTATCAGGCAAAGTTTTGATGGACGTTCCTCCCAAATCCAGGACTCTGATGGAAGTAAAAGTCCTGATAACGCTTGACGGAATATCTTCTAGAGATTTGCTCTCAGACAGTAACATTGTCCGGAGATCCTGGCCTTTGAACTCATCAGGGATTGACTTAAATTTGTTCTCCATCAGAGAAATCCTGCCTTTGCCTGTGCAATCTTTTAATGGGAATACCTCTAGATCTTTCCCCGCTCTGAAGCAGCAGTTTTCTTCCTTCTCGGCAATTTGCAGCGCCAGATCGTGTAACACATCGTGCATAGAGCAGGCAACCACCTGTCCATCAGCGTCCTTGATACTAGCTTCGATCAGACATCGATCCAGTAAAAAGTTGGCGTGAGACCTTCCAATTTCTAATGGATCTTTACCTTCTTCCGTCGGAAGGAGACCCTCTCCTATCCACAAGTTTATCACATCCTCCACATACATATCCTCGTCCTCTTTGAAAGCTCCGATGTAGAGAAAGCAGAGCTGCAAGGCAAAAAGTTCTTCGGTACAGAGGGCATCGTAACTTAATCTCAACCGATTATAGAGTTTCTTCTCTACTTGAGGGTCAAGTCTATCCGCATTTCGGAGTTTATCTAACGTCAGACGCCACTCCGGCAAGGTAGTGATGCCTGCCATGGCTGCTCCTATTACTTTGAGAGCAAGTGGCAGGCGATCGCACTCTGCACAGACATCCCGAGCAATCATTTCGATTATCCCTGGTGGAGTGTGCCGATTATCTGCAAAGGCATGAAAGCAGAAGAGCCTCCAGCTCTCGTCTGGTGATAGATAATCCATGCTAATCGGGTTGCTCACTCTCATCCTTGCAAGCACTCTTCGATCTCTTGTTGATACAACGATCTTGGAACTGCTATTGACATGATCGTCTGGTACGCCCAACTTCTCCAACAGACTTTCACTGTCATCCCAAATATCATCTAAAAACAACAAGAATCTCCTGCTGCTCATTTTTTCGTGGATCCATCGCCGAACATCCTCCTCTTCCCATCTAACATCAAAACCCTCATTTATATGGAGGTTTATCTGCCTCCCAAGATTATTGCGGAGATTTATGATTGACAAATTATGAGTAACTGCCAACCAGAGAATCAGATCTTTCTCATAGTGTTGCTGCACTTGCTTGTCATTAAGGGCTCTCTTGAGTAGCAGAGTTTTTCCAGCTCCTCCCATGCCGAAAACACCTATTCTGCATGGGGTAGAGGCTGCTGCTATTTCATTGTCGACATCCATTAACAGACTTATAAGTTTTGTGAATACCTCATCTTGTCCGACGATGCACGGCTCTTGAATTGGCTGCTGCCTGTAACTTGCAGGGCTCAGCTGGCTTGTTGAAGGAATATTTGAAGATTGATTCTGAGCAGCCTCCTGCCTCTGCAATGTATTAATCAGATCAGAATGGACCAGATAAGCGAATCCTATCAAAGGCAATCTATCCAGATGTCCCTCCAGGCTGTCAATACACTTCCTGATCTTCTTACTCAAAACATATCGAGACACTAAATTGTATGCTGAAACTTGGCACTTTTGCACTATTTCTCTTGCATCTTCCAGGCTGCTGTTCAATGTTTTAAGCCAGTTGTTCACCGTAACGGGCTCAATATCCTTAGCTACATCACTCTGAGACTGCCGAATAGCTATTCTTTTTTTCTGAATTTCCAAGTTTACAGGCTGAATCTCCTTAACCAATTTTTCCAAACGCCCAAGCTCTTCTCTACAACAAACAGCAATCATAATCTCTTTCTCTATTACTTGAATCAACCTGTCAATAACAACACCTATCAATCCCGAGATAAATCCAGGATCTCCCATATTTCCTCAATGATCTGAATCCAGCTACTGCAATAGCTATGGCTGAAAATGAAATAGGTATTGTTGAATATGAAGCTGAAAGATGTGAATATCAATCTGAGTATTCATAAAGTCGTGTACAAACTTGATCCAACGTCCCGGATGAGAATATTGGTGGAAGGAATAAAGATTGCACAACACGGAGGAGAATGTTTGTGTAAGGAATACAGATTGTCCAAAAGCGGATGAGAATTTATGGAAGGAATACAAATCGTAAAAAACGAAAGGCATCATTTTCTTGGTTAGGCTTTGATCAAGGCGAGGTTTCTCACACTTTTACTTTTATGGATGGTGGTTTTTAAACTTTTTCAGAGAATGAGTTTTACTTTTATGGATGTTTATTTTTATTTTTTTCTCAGGACTGGGTTTAGGCAACCCTTCGACTGGGCGTAGGATAACTGCCATTCAAATCGTCTTGGTGATTTGTTCTCTAGATTTGGTTATAAAAATGCGCTTAACTGTAGTTTTATTTTATTTATTGCGAAATTATGTTATGGAAGTATGTTCTTTAAAGGTTTTAGCCCATTTTAAAACAACCTAGATCATCAAAATTTCAAAACAATAACGAAAAAAAGTAGAATTATGCCTCGCCGAAAAATCTGACATGGGACGATTTGAATGTCAAGTTATCACACGCCCTTCTATTTGAGTGTCAAGTTATCACACGCCCTTCGATTGTCGCCGAAAAATTTGACATGGGACGATTTGAGTGTCAAGTTATCACACGCCCTTCGATTTGAGTGTCATGTTATCACACGCCCTTCGATTGTAGATTCCCTGGTTAAGTGGACATCGGTACTTGGATCCACTTTTCCACCTCAGTCTGGACGTCGTTTTTTAACTTTTTAAACTGTTTTACCTGTAGCTACCTGAAATGTGCTCTTAGAAGTTAGGATAAAGTTTTTTACTATGAGGGTTACAAAACGGGAATAATATTTTTTACCTAGGATTTCCAAATCCATTGGTCAAATATATGTTTTCATGGGTGGGGACTTTTTGCAATTCCTACCTTCTAATTTCCATGAGATTGAAAAGTGTTTTCTTGGGGAATATGTACCACGGGATGTTTAATTTAACTCGGCCTATATGTTTGTGTGATCTAAAATGATTTATTTTATGTGGAAGGACTACAACAATGTTATGTTTAATATTCATTGACATTCCAATATCTTCTTTTGGTATGGCGGTCCATTAACATGAGTCATTTTATCCTTGCATATTAATGTAAAAATATGAGTGGATATGGACTATTTGTTGTACCGAGTGAAATGAGGTCTCTACAGCCTAGTATGGGGGAGATGTTGTAAGGTGTGTGATGTAACGTTACATCGGTTTCTTATTAACAAAATAATTAAAAAATTTCATGTCGACTAATAAAATATAAAATTAAATTATGGAAAGTATTTAAAAAAAATCCATGTTGGTTCATAAAATAAAATATTATGAAAAGTAATTAAAAATAGAGGTTCATTTATAAAATAAAAACTTAAAACTTAAACCGGGATCTATCAATCAAGAGAGATCAAATTTCTTGAGTTTAAATTTTAAAAAAGAAATACACCTCAAGAAATTGGATCCCTCTAGTTGCTTGATAGATATGGGTTTAAGATGGATCTATGCTAGTAGCATAGCTTTTGGAGTTTGAGGGGACACCCTTTGCATGATGGGTTGGAAGCCACATGGCCCTGCATGGTTTGCATAAACAAAATCATAAATGAGATACCATCATCTCGCTGGTGGACTAGTTAGAGAGAAGTGGGAAAGGACATGGATATGACTTTCGCCCCTACCACGCATGGAATAAAGCAGTTTTTGACCCTATCCTTTGCTATCTTAGAGGATTTGAAGCCTCTTGAGGCTAGAGATGGATCAAAGTTGTTGATTAAGGGGCCTTACATTATGAGTAGTTTGGGAATGGTGGGATTTTTTTCTAGAAATGTAACTTGAGTCAAAGGTCCTTTGGAATCAATAAAAGTATATGAAAGGTAGTAATTTAATATAATGTGGATTAAGTGTATTGGTTAATAACGTTATACTCTTTTTAGGAAGATTATGATAGGAAGGGTATGTCATGTATAAATAGTCATCGGTTAGTTTTAGGGTTTATTTTTTTATTTTTATTTTTTGTTTTGTGCTTTTCAGATTATTAGTTTTTTATCTCATTGGATTCTAATCTTGGTTAAGGGATTAGAGGTTTAATGTGTAATAGGTTAACATATTAGGATTTTGGATGCTATCTAATACCTAAATATTATATTGTGAATGGTTAAATTAATACAATGAAGAGAGAGTAGTGGAGCTCTAAGTTATATTATTTTCTTTGGTTAAGAGATTTAGGGGTAAAACTCTATATATTATGTGTATAACATTGTTTTTCTTTATATTTTTATTAAGAATTTGTATGCATTTATTTACTTGCAAATATTTAAAACTTACAAAATAAGGGCCACTCTAAGGTAGTTATCATGCAATAATTGTAATATGGCTCATTCATGAATGTAGATGTCAATGTTGGTTAGGGTTAGGATCTTTTAGGTAGCTATAAATATTGATGGAGTCCTTTTTATGAAATGCCAATAAATTTTATTGTATTGAAACATTGCACAATCGAAGATTGCTCTTGAAAAGGCTAGTAAACATAAATTTATCCTTCCATAAATTGATTGTTTTATCGTATTTCCCTATCTTAAGGGTTTATGATTTAATAAAGTAAATGAAATTTCTTTCATATTATTGGAGATAAGTTTTTATTAATTTATCTTTAACATTAAGGAACATAACAGGGTCTTTCCCCATTTAATGATCATGACTAACTCATGGCCCCATTGTGAGCATTATTGTTTAAATGTTTATGTATCAAGTTGTAGACCTTATGACGTCTTGGACTTTGATACTTTGTTTCATGTGGCTTTATAGTCTCATATTTTTTTTATTTTAAGTAATTTAAATTTTTCTTTTTTCTTATAAAATATTTCTTATATTTAGAAAGACATATTTACAACCATACTTAACTACTTGTTAGATCATACTCTTGTGATCTTATTTAATTAAAGTTTTTAATTTATAATGTGTTTCTTTTCATCAATGTCAATACTTATATGCATTATCCACTTTTTTTTATATAAAAACAATGTGGTTTTTTCTTTAATAATAATTCAAAAATGTTTTCTCTCTTTTATATATATAAACAATTCTTTAACACGAAAATAAAAATATTCACTCTTCCATTTCAAACTAGCGGAATGAAACAAAGTAACCATCCAGTTTACTCCTTTTTTACCTTTATCGGTAATAGATTCACATCAATATATAATCTTTACACATTAGTTCATTTAATTTTAACCAATGAGATGGATTGATTCACATCAATATATAATCTTTACACATTAGTTCATTTAATTTTAACCAATGGGATGGATTGATTCACATCAATATATAATCTTTACACATTAGTTCATTTAATTTTAACCAATGGGATGGATTTTTTTCGTTGTTATATACATATACTAAAGTTTAAATTAGGGATAAAATTTGATATATGGAACATGGAAAAATACAACGGTTTGAGATGATATTCATAGAGTTTTGTTATTCATTTGCTACTATTTTGGTCCATCATGAATTTAAATGAAATTTTGAAAGTAAAACTTATTGTATTTTCATAATAAATAATAATTTAAATTTGCATTAAAATATGTTATAACCATCTAATTTGTGGTAGAACATGTTAGAATTGTTGTAATAGTTTTATGAGGCATATGCAACATGCCTATATCCCTTTTCAATGAAATTGTTATGAGCTTAACCTTTTACTCCACCTCGTTGCCTCTGATCCGTATTGCTATGTGTTTATCCATTTCTAATCCTCATTGCTCACCGCTATCCATGCATCCCTTTCTAATCCGCATTGCTCATCGATATCCATTAATCCCTTTCTAATCCTTATTGGTATCCCTATATCGCTTTCATATTAGTTATGAGATTCATTATGATGGATATACTAGAGCCTTAAAGAAGATAAACACTCGAAGAAAACAAACCTAATATGAGAAAAATTTAACATGTTCACTAAAGGATGTGGGTTATTCACCTAGCATCGACCCAACATTACCATAGTTGTTTAGAGTAACTCGTCATTATTTCTCCAAATTCCTATTATTATTATCATGATTTTGAAATTTAAATGACATAGAATTAGTGGGAATCTATTATGTAAAAGATAGTGGGGGATGAGAAATGTTCCCCCACTTCTAAAAGTTATGCTTACTCCTATTCTTTACATCATTAATATGCTTAAGAAATGTTCCCCCACTTCTAAAAGTTATGCTTACTCCTATTCTTTACATCATTAATATGCTTACTGCTACTCTTTACATTATGAATATGCTTAATGTCTCATATTATTAATACGCTTGCTCCTGCTCTTTACATTTGAAAAGAATAACCCCCCTCAGCATATTTCGAGGCATGAAATGGAAGTTATGCTTGTGAAAAAGAGAAATTACCCCGTTCATTATTCTGGAAGGAACATGTAAAACAAAAAGAAAAGAGATGGAATCTCTCTCTCTCTTTTATTTTTGGTCGTGCATACATCAATGCAGACAGATGGAATTATAAACTTATCCTTAACCTGTGCTTTACATTACCTTGTCCTGCACTTCGAAACCCCACCTTGTCCAATATTATTCCAAACGTAAGGTTTTCTTTGCTCATTATTTGTTCATATCTTAAGAAATACAATGGAAGTTGGCAATGACGTTGACGTCTGGATGAGGCAGTAGCATAAATTTGCAACTTGGTTTGTTCATATTTACATGTGAGATCACCCCTTTCCTAGCTGGATGTGACAATACTCTCCTTCTCAAGGCTCTCTTCAACAACATGGCTATGAAGGCAATTGTGCGTCTGGAACAAAATATGAAAGAAGAAGATGTAAAATGTTGGCTGAATGAACGCAGGCAGGCAAAGAGGTTAGTATTGTTCTCCGATGATGTATAGGGAGAGGGTGAGAAATTGTTGGAGGAATTGGGTGTTATCTTTGTTATCTGAAAACTCCAAAGTTATTGCTAGGATCACATAGCACTCTTAGAAATGAGAATGAGTGCATAGACGTTGATGGATTTCATCAACTAGCACAACCACTTAACTTGTGGTCGAACACTGATAAGTCACAAGTTAAGTATCATGAACAAGTTATTTGTTACTTGTTCTACATGCTTAATTGTAATCACCCTTTGTTTATGCCTAAGGTACATGTTACCTTCTTTAGTTAAATGGGTTGTCTATCACTACCTGTTATCCATGCATGAGCTGCGAGTTATCTATGAATCAACTACTAGTTATTTTTTATGTTTCTTTTTTTCTATAATTGTTTATTTCGAATTTTGAACGACGCCCATAAAATCAATATAGACAATACACTTGTTCTATCCTCTTTCAATTTGGGAAAATCATAAATGTTAATCCACCCCAAATTCTAAGATATAAACACCTATCGATGTAAATATGAAAGAGTTAAAAGTTGTTTGGTTATCATGCTTTACATTCCTTATAACAATGAAAATCTACCCTCAAACATTTGAAGAGTCAAGATGGCTGGCCCTTGCAATTAAAGTAGGGAGGGAACTCGCTAGAACTACTAATTAAAAAGTATAAATAAATATTTTACATTGTATAAATGAAATAATATAATAAATTTTAAATCATAAATAAATAATATGATATAGATAAATTTTAAATCATAAATAAATAATATGATATAGATAAATTTTAATTCATGATAAAATTAGAGAATCACATGTGACTTAAAAGTGTGTATTCTTTTAAAGTTAATAAGGTTGATTAACTATGATTTCAATATTTATTTAAAATGCTATTTAAATCATGTTAACAATTTTGTTTATTAGTCCATGCCAAGGCATCGGTTAGGATTTTTTACTTTCAATTATTTTTACTTTTTGCAAAAAAAACTATACTGTTTTTAATGTTTTGAAATAATTTTATATTAAATTTAAATTTTTGAAATTTTTTTTTTTTTTAATATTTGAAATTAAAATTCTTATTTTATCATTGGCTGAAAATGATGAATAGACAATATATCCCTGGTGGGATGTGAAATTGTCAAAAAACAAAAATAATTTAAAATTTAAAATATTTAAAATTTTTGTTAAAATGCCACTTGGTCTTTTGTACCACTATTTCATTAATTAAATTGTTTATGATAATCATTTTAGATTTTAGCTTTTAGGGAGTAGACTGATGGAATGGCAAGTGGCATGGTCTCGAACCGCTTCTCCCCCATGAGAGAGTACGTAGCAATAATTCTCTGGATTATTGCAACAATGGGCCTATGCTTACTCATAAAAGCACATCAAACCAGATGCCATGGTCCCGAAGATGTCGTCTCACTAGTCCTAACAGGCAGCTTATGTCTCGTTAATTGAATTTTGGTGGGTCATATGGTTTTCTTTAATGTTATATTTATATATTTTTGGATTTTGAAATCTTTCGCTACATGTTATAAACAATATATTTATTATAATTATAAGTTTAATAGTGGAATAAAATTTGAATAAAGAAAATAATACTCTATTTTACAACCACCTAAATTGAATTTGATTCACTAAATCATATTTATATTTTTAAAATTTCAAATAAAATAAACATCAAATTAACATATAAAACATTTGTATTTAATTATTTTAACCAATAAAATTGTATATATAAGCATTACCCCTGTAATCTATTAAAAATATATATATTAAAAAAAAATTAGAAATATATATTATAAATTACTTCTAATCCTATTTTGTTTTGTTTTTCAAAATCTTTATCACTTATACCAGATTTAAGTTTATATTTATTTATATTAAAATTCATAAAAATGGGTATTTTTTATTAAAAATTAAAAATATTTAGTAAATAAATATTTAACTATTTAGTTAACTTTGTTGTATTTAGAGTATAATGAGAAGTATGGTCTTTCTTAAACTTCTAGATTTAAGAGGGGCATCCCTCAAATCATTGCCGAAGAATATGGGGTGCTTAATAGGTGTGCCCATAAAATGGCTACTTGCATTGCTTACAAATATGGTAGGTGTACACGTCCTTGAGGTTGGTCACTACACAATCATTGAACTACCATTTAACATTCAAAAGTTGAGATCTTAAAGTATCTTGGTATGAGTGGTTGTAAATATTTGCATTGTCTACGGGTAGTATCTCCCATCTTACCTCTCTATAGTACCTGTGCATTGGTATATGCAACAATGTCATGTGGACCAACCATGACCACAAGAAGAAAAGAAGAACCATGGTCTCCAATGATTTGGGCACTTTAGTACATTTAGATCAGTTAGTTATACAAAATAATGGAGAGGCTATAAGTGAGGGTGTGAGATAACCTCTAATTAGAACACCTTGTTCTTTGGTGTTTTAAGCTTTTGTTTTTAAGTTACAATTCCCTTATTAATTTGACGGAAATTCAAAAATATGAATTCATCCACTATATTTTGCAATTTATGAAATGGATAGCTGTATCATGGGAATTTAGCATATTTTGAATTGATCCAAATGCGTTCTCTCTCTCTCTCTCTATATATATATTAGATTTTCCAATTTTTAATCACGAAATTTCGGCGAAGTCGGAGCAATGTGGTTGTTCCATAGTCTTGTCCATTAGTGAGCATACATTTGGAAGTATGGATGATGTTGTGGGAAAGATGGCTCAATGGTGAGCTAAATATCTTTTCCTTGTAGGTAGCAAATAAAACAACAGTTCATGAGTAGGTTATTGTGACAAATACTAGAGTGTTGAAACAAAAGAAACAAATAAATACAAGCATAGGAGTTATTTTAAGAATTAAATTGACCAAAATGGTATGAAATCAAACACAAGAGACGAGCTTACACCAAATTGCATATGTCCAATGAAAAAATATGTATACAACGGTATCACCTTGAGGAATGTTGCATCCAAAGGGGAAGCCAACACTCCCTTTGGAAAGGGTCCTTTGAGCTCTCTCTAATTGCTCTCAAACTAACTTGGAATGATGAAGGAAAACACTTGCTTCTTGAGGAAGAAGTTAAGGGAGCTTGAAATACCAATAAGTGGCAATAATGTGGATTAAACAAATGCCTTCCAAACAAAATTTTCCAACATAACCTTGCTCTATTTTTTCTTCTAGAATGCATGCCCATGGATTTATTTTATAGTCAAAATGGAGGTATTCAAAGAACTAGTTCAAGATGTTTTTCCTTGCTAACTTAAGTGTTGTCATGCAAGTGTCGCAACTTAAGTGTCGTCATGCAATAACACTTAGTTAACTAGATGTTCTTTGATATCACTTAGTTAACTCTCTTGACATAAGTTTCATCTTGCAATAACACTTAGTTAACTAGATCTTCTTCGATATCACTTAGTTAGCTCTCTTAACTGATTCTTTCTTGTTAACATCATTGTAGTGATCAATTTGAGTTTTCCTTTTATTTACTGAAGTTTAACGATTTGAATCCTCTCTTAATTAATTCTTTTATGTGCAATTCGAATTCTCTCGCATCTTATCACATCTTATATTTATCTCTTGTCTTATATGCATGGTCAATATGTGTTAACTTTAATTATCTATCAGATCATATTATACCGAGAATATTTGTCAGATGCAGTGATAATATTATATTACTCTCAGAACAAATGATCGTATGCTAAAGTAATTCACTGTAGAGGTGGCTAGACTCTAAAGGAGACTTAATAGCAATCGGTGACCATGACTATTAATACATCACACAACATTAATGCTTCAACATGCAAAGCATCTACCTCTATAACTAGAGGTCCACCCCATGGGTACCTACTATAACTGGAGGTCCACATGAGAATCTGACTTGACACACAAGTACTGAGCCTTGTCCAACAAGACTTTACAACATCATCACTTTGATACATCAAAGCATTCACCTCAACACATGAGGAATAACCTCTTACAACTGAAGGCTTAGTCATTCTTGAGTCCAACTTAAGAATCTACTCCAATTTCCTAAGTCCAACTCAGGCTCCCTACCTCAACACATGAGACCCAATCCTGGCTACACAAGATTGGCTTGGAGAATGATTCGCGATGTTGTACATTTAACACTCCCTCTCAGGGAGGGAGGCATTCTCTGCCATACCAAGCTTGTCTCGGAAGCACTTGAACTTTGTCACTGACATAGGATTTGTTAACACATCTACAATCCGCTCATCAATAGCAATGTACTGAATTTTCATTGTTCCTTTCTAGACCATGTCTCTAATGAAGTGATACTTCATTTCAATGTGCGTCGACTTATCATGAAACACAGGGTTTTCGGAAATATTGATGCAACTTTGATTGTCACACCAAATGAATGTAGACTCAAGATTCTCACTAAACAAACCAACAAGTACCTTACTAAGCCACACTACTTCTCGGTAAGAAGTAATATAAGCAATATACTCTGCTTCTGTAGTACTCTGGGCTAGAGAGCCCTGCTTCCTGCTGGACCAAGAGATCATAACATAACCCAAGCTAAAACAATAGTCGGATGTACTCTTTCAGTCTACAAATATACCACCCCAATCAGAGTCAATAAAACCAAGTAACAACACCCATCCACTGGAAGCATATCTGAGTCCATAAACAATCATACCTCGAAGGTACCTAAGCACATGCTTAGCAACAACCCAATGTTTGTGTCTCATATCAAACATAAACTAACTCATAATACTCGCATCATAACATATATCTGGTCTTGAGTGTATCAAGTACATCAACGAACCAATAAGATGTCTATACAAAGTGTGGTCCATTGGATCCGATCCAAAATACGACTTATGTAGTTTCCTCAAATTGGAAACCATTGAAGTACTCATGGATTTGCAAGCCATCATGCCAAACCTACACAATATATCAACAGTGTACTTCCCTTCATAAAGAAATATATCATCTTTTCTTTGCCAAATATCAAGGCCAAGAAAGTAGTGCATAAGACCTAAGTCTTTCATCTCGAACTCAAAAGTGAGCTCCCTCTTGCAGCAAGCAATCATTTGCTCCTCTCCAGTAAGGAACAAATCATCAACATATAAAACCAATATCAACGGTTGGTTCTTCACTACTTTGAAGTACAAATTTGGATCAGCTTCGCTCTTAGAGAATCCCAGTCTCTGAATATAGCTATCAATTCTTGAATACCAAGATATGGGAGCTTTCTTAAGCCCATAGAAGGATTTCTTCAATTTGCACACATGAGAATCCTTCCCATGAACCAAAACCCCCTTAGGTTGCTGAATATAAACCTCTTTCTCAACCTCACCATTGAGGAAGGATGTCTTCACATCCATCTGGTGAAGCTTCCATCCTAGAGAAAATGCAAGTGAGATCACAGCTCGAATAGTGGTGTCCCTGGACATACGAGTGAATGTCTCCTCATAGTCTATCCCTTCTTTCTGAGAGAAACCTCGGGCAACAAATATAGATTTATACTTTTCAATACTTCCAACAACAACATGATTGATCTTGTAAATCCATCTGGAAGTAACTATGGACTTCCCTTCAAGTTTAGGAACACCTTCCAAACATCATTCTTCATAATAGACTTGTATTCCTCTACCATTGCATCTTTCCATACTTGCTGCTTTACAACTTCTTCATAGGTGGAAGGATCTAAATCACCGATGTGACTCATCAGTGGAACATGCCCTGAATATTTGTCAGGTTTCTTTCACTCTCTGGAAGAGCCTAATGGTGCTCCATGCCTCTCTGCATTTTGTAGTATATCTCGGCACCATGTAGACCTCCTCTTGGTAGGAGTTTCATCAACCAGTTCTACTAGTTCATTAGGAGCTAGTGAATCTAATAACTCTGTTGGATTCTCCCTCTGAACAACTAAATGGGGAGAATAAGTATATGGGTCCTCCATAATAGGAGTCTCATGCTCCTTTGTGTTTGTATCATATTGAATCTCTTTCGATCTTTTGAATGTTGCCTCTTCATGGAAGGTCACATCTCGTCTAACCTCAATGTGTCTTTCACCTGCCACATATATTTTGTATGCTTTGGATGATTCACTATAACCAACAAAGGTTCCCTTCTTTCCTGATGGCTCCATATTTGTCCTCTTTTCTTTCAGCACATGAATGTATACAGGACTCCCAAAGATCCCCAGGTGTGAAATATCTAGTTTTTCACTAGTGAACATTTCTTTAGGTGTCTTCTCATCCAAAATGGCGCGAGGACTTATATTCTGGATATATACTAATGTACTGGTGGCCTCTTCCCATAATGGAGTAGATAGGTCTTGATCATGCATCATGGCTTTTGCAACCTCACATATGGTTCTATTCTTCTTTTCGGCAACCCCATTTTACTGAGGGTTGTAGGGTACAATTAACTGCCTACAAATTCTTGCATCACTACATAACTCATCAAATGCATGTGAATCGAATTCATCTCCATTGTCAGATCTCAAAGCATGGATGTGTTTTCCTATCTAATTCTCAACTAGGGATTTGAATTCCTGAAAATTGCTAAAGGTTTCGCTCTTATCCTTTAGGAAACAAATCCATGACTTTCTAGAGAAGTAATCTATAAACAATACATAATATAAATAGCCACTCGGGGAAGGGGATGACATGGTACCACATACATCAGAATGTATTAAATCTAAAATCCCTTTAGATCTAGTAGTACTTGTAGAGAAACTCTTTTTATCATTCTTCGCAAGTGAACAACCCCTACATACACTATCATGATCAAAATAAAATATGGGCATACCTTTCACCATTTGCTGTAATCATGGTAGCGCTTTGTAGTGGAGGTGACCAAGCCTCATATGCCATAGCTCGCATGGACTGATAGTGATGTGAACCATAGCTTGAATGTACTTCCTGGGTACCTTGTAAAGAGTATTGGGCCTAGTATTTTGGAAGTATCATTTTTTAAGAAACGATTTAGTGTAGATGAAGACAAAGTGGAACCAGTTCAGTGCAAGGGTCAACTCCGATGAAGCAACCAGGAAATGAGGAAAACGGTCATGTTGATCATGTCAAAGGTCAAAAGTTGAGTTAGTTAGTTAGTTAGAATTGGTCAACATTGTAATAATGAGTCAGTTAGTAAGTTAGAATTTTAGTGGGAGTTGAGAAAGCTAAGTGCGCCCTATAAATATGTAATAAGAGAGAATTTTTTAGAAGCTTTTTGAAGAGAATAGATAGTCGAAATGTTGTTGTCATTGAGTCTTTATTTGAGCATGATGTTGTATCTGTTGAAGACAATTTTGAGAAGCCGAGTCGTTGATATGCACGCTGTGTGCGCAGATATATGGTATGACACGAAGGAATCTGTAAGTTCTACCTAGAGCACTTATTTGGATGCAACTCTAATAAATACAAACGCTACGGCTCTAATAAATACAAGCGCTTCCGTGGTTTTTCCCAGATGGGTTTCCATGTTAAACCTGGTGTGTTATGTGTTATAATCTAATGTGTGGTGTGATATGTGTTTATTTCCTCTTATGAATATTTAACTGAATGCATGTTTGACACCAATGGTTATGATATGAATGTTAATTATGCACTAAGTGTATGTCTCTGGTGAAGCTATGGGTTTTGTCGAAGAATACATGAGTTGAAGCTCTGTTTCTATCGATGTTAGGAAGTAAGAGACACTGATGAAGTTATTGTATATTGAATGTTCCCCTTCCATACTGCATGAATTATGGTTCCCGTAGTCTCTATATAAACCTCGGGTGAGACCTCATCTGCTCTGCAGGTTTTCCGAAAGGGATTTGCTCCCATTCGACCGGTGTTGAGGATGGGTCGGCTTGTTGGTGAAATGTTAAGTGTTGAACGCTGGTCGAAGTAGAAGTGCGCCAAAAAATGGTTCCATTTCTAGGACCGATACTTTGAGGTGAAGGGGAATGTTGTGGAATCCGACTAAGCCATAAATCCAGGACTGGGTATACCATCAACTCAAAGAATTTGCAGAAGAACAGAATAAGCATCCTCGGTTGGACGACGAAGGATGGTTAGAGAAGTATGTTTTTATTGACATTCATGAGGCCTTCTTTGAAGAATTTATAGTGATATTACATGAATGGTTAGCAATATTGACTGAGCAGAAGACGAATTTCCAGGGATGTGAACCTCAACGGTGGACGCCAGCATTGATATAATGACTGAAAGATGTGAATAACAAAATTTCACTCGTAGTAGATTATTGGCTAGATAGTATTCTGGAGGGGCATATTACTGAATTAGTTGTTGACACTACTAAGTCATATAGTGCAACAGAATGCAAGTTATTTGAAGGTCCATGTGGTAAGTACCTCAAGTCATTGAAATTATCAATAAGAAACTACTCTGTGAAAAAGGTGTGATGCAAATTGAATCTGATGAGTAAAGTAATTGTGCGTAGTGGGAATGGGTATTGTATGGAAAACGATGTGAATGAATTGAGAATGATTTGAGATGCTAAAAGGAGAAGAAAGTGAATTTGATGACGAGTGTGTGTTTATGCGAAGTGGGAAATGGTTTCAGTCGAACAAGAGGAGGAGAACTATGACAGAAAAGAGGGGTTGCAGTGCGACTGAAAGAGGAGGCTACGAGCTAGTACCACAGATCGACGAGGATTCTAGCGATGAGGAGGAAGACTATTGGCTCATATCTTAATAAGAAGAGCAATTTGAAGGACAGTTCCACACCCGAGGCTACGACATACCCACGACCCCACGTACATCCTAGGAGACTGAGGTAAGACCTAGTAATTCTATAGAGCTTTTTCAATCAAGTCAGACTAGCGGTAATAGTCAGAGTAATAATTTGATGAGTGGGAAAGATGTAAGTAGTAGTCTATTAGTAAATCATCCAAGACATAAGAGGCCAAGAATGGATGGGGACGACATGAATCTTCCTATTTTCAATGGGAATGGATCTGAAGATCCAGAACAACACTAGTTTTTATGCAATGCAGCATGGATTGTGAAACAAGTACAAGATGAAAAAGTCAAGTTGGCGTAGTTGATCATGACTTTCCAAGGTCGTGCATGTTTATCCTAAGGTTTGTTAAGCCGTTTTTTAGTGTTTTGACCTAGTTTTATTTCTTAATCTTAGATTTCTATCCCTTGTTTGATTTTCTCATTTCCCTAAAGCTTGGATTGTTTTGATTTCAAAATATCTTGTGCAATTACAAATATTTCGTTTTTAACCTATGCTCCTATAGATCATTTAAAGTCAGTTCATGATTCATGCAAAAAATTTGAGACTAAATAATACATTGATTATATTTAACATAGGCTGGCAACGCATTTCATCATTTAAATGCATGCACGCTGCCAGTTGGCCGAAGTAGATTCTTGTGTAGAGTATAATCATGGATTGATCAGGGTTTGAAGCTGGTTCTTCGAGGAGTGCTCGTACATCTCCATATTTTACAATCATTTTTGAACCTGATAATATTTTCTATATCTGTTCGGGAGGATAAGATGGTGTTTGATGTGCAAAGAGGGTTTTGTATGCTTTCTTCTCAAATCTCAGTTTCAAGTACCGCTTCTACAGTTTCGTTTTCAGCCATGGAGATAGATAGGAAACCTCGTCCTAGTGGTCACGTGCTCAGGATTGAGCCCCAGAGCATCGAATGGATGCAGAAAATCCCATTAGCTCTTGAAAAAGTGAAGGGATTCGGCTGGTATGCTATGTTTGAAAGAATCAGTGAGTATCACATAGGGGTTACAAGGTCTTTTTGTCAAAATTGTGACAGATTATTAGTGAAGATTGGTGGTCTTGAGTTTGCAGTGACAGAAGAAACTATTGCAGAATCCATTGGTGTCATTCCCGAAGGAGAAAAATGGTATAAAAGGCAGTCTATTGATGAATATTTCAATCATTTCCTTCTACCTGCGCATAAAAATCCCAACTGGAGCCAAGGTATTTAGAAAACTTTCTTAATAAAAAAATGGCGGGATGTTCTTCAAATTATTCAGAGATATGTGACGTGTGAAGGCAGGTTCGCCACCATATACCGTTACCATATTCACTTGCTACAACATGTATCAGGTACCAAGAAATTGAACCTACCCCACTACTTGCAGAAAATTTTAAGTAAAATGGCATCTAGGATTAAGAATCAGCTTGATTCTTCTAACAATATGTTTCACCATGGCCTGGTAAAATTGTTAATTTCTAAAGAATCAGAAAAGCAGGGGAGAACTTGGTCTCATTTTTTATATTGGTCAAGGTTTAAAGTGGAATCTAAGGAAGAGAAAAAGGGAAAAAGAAAACAAAACCCTTCCGGTAAAAAGGTCATGAAAATTTTCGATTGTACAGAGGTTGAAATCTTGTCTGGAAAGAAAGAACGCCACATGGAGAAATTGCCTGAGAAGGAAATGAAAATACAAACTCCCGCAAAAAGAAAACAGAAGAATCTTGAAGAGTTAAAAAATGACAATGCAGTAATGAATCCTGTTGATGAAATGGAAGTAGATGAAAAAGAACTAGATCCAGTTTCGTCTCTTAACAAAATATCAAAACCCTCACAATGTTCATCTGAGCCACTCAAAGCATATTTTAGGTCAAAAACACGGCCTGGAAATAAGCTTAGATTAAATATGAAAGCAGTATTGAATCCAAAGTTTAGGAAAGATCAAGTTTTAAATGTACAAGATTCATCAAGTGAGGATGAAGAAGATAAAAAAACAAAAGAACTGGAATCAACATTAATTCAATTTCTTGATGGTATTCATCAAATCTTGAAGAAAATTCCAGATATAGTTCCCAAGAATTTTCATGGTAATAGTAGTGGAGATATAGAAGAGAACACAGCAGCAGAAATTTCAGAGGTAAGAGAAAAAGTAATGGTTGGGGTCGAAGTAATTGAATCTTCAAAGGGACAATCAGATTTTGATAAAGAGATGGTTGCAAATGAAAAATCCAAAGATGTGAATAATGATATGGGGGATTTTGAAAAGGAAAAACAAAGAAAATAAATTGATCATTTCAAATGTCAAAATGAACATATGAGCCAGATTAATGATGGTTTAATGACAGCCAACAGGATGTTGAAGCAAGACCTCCAGGAGGTAAACAAAAACTTTTCAGAAATAACACAGACAGCTGATGAAGCTGTGAAAAGAAGAAAAGAAGCTCATGAACAAAATTCCCATCTCGTGAAAGATAAAGAGGAACTTGAGAAACAACTCAGTCATATGCAGAAGGAGATCATCAGATTACAAAGGAAAGCACAGGCGCTGGATGGGTTAGCTATTTTAGTTGAGGCATCCAGATGACTTTAATAGGTTTCTAGTTTAATGTAGTTTCGACACTTGTCAAACTTAGTTATACTAGATCTTTTTCAGTTATATATTTTGGCTATATTTAGAAGTCGAAACCTTAAAAGGTGGATCTGCAAAGAAACTTTTGATCTTACCTTTTCCTATATATATTGTAATATTTTTTGATGAAAAGGGACACACATGGGAGTCGATATGCTAGGAGCTTGTGCAGTTCTACAATACTTATCTGTGTAAGAACTTCTTTGTTTTGTATGAATGACTTATTATCTATATGGAGCTTGGTTTTAAACTTTATATTGTGTGGATATTCTTTGGTTCTGTTTGAACCCTGTTTGCATGGCTGTTTATATAGATGTTTTCTATGTAGATACTGTGTCTGCAAGTGAATGTTAATGCTTACTTGATGCTTGAAATGTTATTTCGAATACCTGTATCTTTACTTATGCTGCAATGGTAAACTGTCTATTTATTACTTATGTTTGTATGATTTGAGACCTATCTCCTGAGCTGAAATGTTGTAATATCATCCATTCTGCAAAATCTTGTCTTTATACATTTACTTTCTAATGTTATTATATTGTTGTGTCTCTGTACTTTGCCTTTACCTTATCTGATTTTTACATTGTTATCCAAAAACCATAAAACAGTCTTTAATTGTTGAGGTGCCTAAACACTGCTACCCTGTAGTCTAGATAGCAGACTTTAGGGAAAAAAGTGCCTTAGACTAGTTTATGATTTTTTTTGAAGTTATTGGTACTCAAACTACGAATAACTTAGCAGAAGTAAAGGAGGGATTGAAGATCGAATTCAAGAAGCCAAAATACGAATCTCAGTGCATCACTGAGATGAAGGAGATCAAGCAAGTGCTAAACGAGTCCATGTGGGACTTCGACCAATGTTTTAAAATTTGTTGGCTCAAACAATTTTTTCGTTGAATGATTTACAACATAAGGGATGCTCCATAGCTGCATTGTTGCCCCACATCAGAGTTCCACTTATGCAACAAAAGCTTCCAATGCAAACAGAAGCCTTGGAGTTGGCTATGAAGTTAGAAGCATCACCTATCAGAGAGACCGGAGTAGGTATGGCTCAGATCCAATCGCAGTTGGAAAACTTGTCTATTCAGATTCAAGATATAAAGAAGGGAAAAGAAAAACATGACGATTTTTGGTGCACTACATGTAAAGAAGATGGACATTCCAAAGATCAATGTACAACATTTCATGATTATCTCAATGCTAGTAATCTGAGTCCATTGAATCCGACTGTATGGTGTAGAATATGTCAAACCAAAGGGAACCGACCAGAGGAATACTACTTATTACAAAAGATGCTTAGCACTCCCTGGAATCTATGGTGTAAGTTCTGTAGCTCTGTCGGACATGACGAGAAGCACTATTGAGCATATCAGTTGCTCACTGAATGGACTGCAGACACATTTCTTATGAAAGGAGAAGGTTCAACTGAAATACTTGAACCACAATTTAATCAACCACGGGGTGGATTTAGAGGCCGTAGATGAGGAGGATTTGGTCAAGGTAGAGGACAACTCATATGTTATAACTGTGGCACTCCTAGACATTACGCTAGAGATTTCCCGCATCTAGCTACATCTTGTATGTATTGCAGAGCGCTAGATCATACCATTGAAGACTATCCACAACTTATAGAGAAGTGGCAAGTGAAGTAGAATATGAATCAGAACTAGAACCAAAATGTATAGAAGATCTATGCATAACCGAGGTGGAATCAATCTATTGTCACTATAGTAACAAGAGGAAGGGATATGACGAGTGGAGACAAGAATGGCTCTAATAATTTGCAAGATCCAAGAGTAAGGTCGGTAGCTCAGAAACCACCACACTTTGATGTCCAGAAGGAGAAAGGTGTATGCTTTGAAGCACAAAATGAATTTCAGAAGGGTGCATCGACATCCTCCCCACAACCCAATAATGAGGAAGGACCTGTATATAATATGCCACCTTGCTTCGACAAGTCAGCACCAAAGAAGAATCTAGGAAAAGTAAGTGATCTTCATTCGTTCTTGAAAAGTTGTTTAGTTCTGATGAAGGATGAGAATGCGTTAATAGAATTGCAAAGATTAATTGAGGAACTTGAAGAAGAATTGAGATCCAAAAGAGATGTTAACCATGTCCAAAAAATCATTAATACTGGTCAGGAACTACGACTTAGCATGCAGGTTGGTGACTACGACATGGATTTTATTATCTTAAATTTGGGTTCAGATGTGAACATCCTGACCAAGAAAACATGGTAAAACATGTGTAATCCAAATTTAGTATGATCCTCTATCCAGTTACGACTAGATAATCAACAGAAAGTAATACCATTCCGAAGAATGGTAGGGGTCCTTGTCGAAGTGGATGGATTACGAACATATGCAGATTTTGAAGTAATTGAGATTGTCGATGACACTAATTTGCATCCTGATCTACGGGGGATTGATTGGGATATTCAGAATTAGACTCTTATTAACTTTAACAAGCAGATTGTGACATTTGAAAATGAATAAATGAGATTTGTTGCACCCCTGGATCCATTGGAAGGACAGAGATATGTTGAACCAGTAAGAGGAGAATATGATACTCAGTATCTAGATAACATCTATAACATATCCTCCAATATAAATGACTATATCAATCCTACAGTAGATGGTACGCTTAGTTGGAGAAGTGTCAATTCATGTTCATATGATTTCGGCAAAACTCTAGAAAACTAGCAAAACAGGTTGCATGAAGTATCAATGCGAAGATGTACTAGTGTGACAAAGTCACCGCGTTGGGTTGGAACATAGGTATATATTCTTCCTACTTATGAAGGTTTACCTGATGTGGATCAGTTTATCAATAAATTTGAAGGAAAGATAGTTGAACAACGATGCTTATTAGCCCTAGATGTCTCCTTGAAAGCAACACCGACGAGATGGTGGGATACACATAAGCACTCTGTAACTGGTTGCTCGCAATGTAGAATATGTTTCAAAGTTTGGTTTGGGGAAGGAATCCTTTATATTGGAGAAAACTACATAGGGCTTACTATCCCTACTGATCATTTGGCTACATGTGCTACAATTTGGCAGAATATACCAAGTCAAGAATGGGTACATATGCTCATCCACACACTTGACACCATTCCAAGAAATTGGTATACGTCGTTGGAGTTGTGACAAGGAACAATAGAATGGGACAATTTGGCTGAAAGTTTCAAACAAAAATTTAATTATGAGGATGAAATTCCTACAATAGATGCGACTCTACAGATTATCAAAGCTAAGATTTTTGAAGAGAACTTAGGACCAGTACTCAACCTGCCGCAATGGAATGTGACAGTCGAGAAAATGATGGAATGTTACAACATCAGCGGTGGACCAGAAGATGATGATCCACAGGATATTCATATCCCAAAAAGTGAAGGAAGTCATGATCTGCAAGGACCAGAAATTTCATCAGACAAATTCCTGAAGTCATTGAAGATTAAAAAGGTAAATATTGGTTCTACTGAAAACCCAAAGTTTGCAAATATAGGTGACTACTGGGATGATAAAACAGTTGGAAAAATTACTGACCTGTTGCATGAGTTTCAAGATCTGTTTCTTACTAAGTTTTCATAAATGAAGGGTATTGTTGGCGACCTGGGTGAAATGAAAATACCACTGAAACTAGAAGCTAAACCAATAAAACAATGGTCGTACAGATTAAATCCACGGTACAAAGAAAAGGTCATAGCAGAGCTCGACAGAATTCTTAATGCAGGAATCATTGAGCCTTTCGAAGAATCATAATGGATCAATCCTATGATGGTCCAAGACAAGAAGACTAGAGAAATTAGGATTTTTGTTGACCCGAGGAAGTTGAATGATGCTTGTCTACATGATCCTTTTCCAACCCCATTTACAGATGAAGTACTTGAAAGTGTTGGAGGGCAGGAAGACTATTCATTTACGAATGGATTCTCTAGATATCATCAGATTAAGATTGCTCAAGAAGATTGACATAAGGAAACCTTTGCGATGGAGTGGGGTTGTTTCTAGTATACGGTAATGCCTTTTGGCCTAAAGAATGCTCCCACAATTTTCTCAAGAATAGTTGTCACTGCATTTAAAGAATTCATTCATAAGTTTTTAGAAATATATTTTGATGACTGGATAGTCTATGGGTTACTTAAGAATCACATCGAAAATTTGAGGTTGATGTTAGAACGTTGTCGACAGTATCAAATTTATTTGAACCTAAAAAAATGTATATTATGTGCTCCGTTTGGTATTATGTTGGGACATGTGGTTTGTAGGAAATGTTTTTTAGTAGACCCTACAAATATTGCTATTATAGTGGATCTACCATCGCATATTATAGTTCGAAAACTGCACACAACTCTGGGTCACACAGGATATTATAGAAAATTTATTAAAGACTATGCTCAGATCACTGCACCATTGGAAAAATTACTTAATAAGGATGCAAAGTTTTATTAGAATGAAGAATGTCAACAGAGTCTTGACTTGTTAAAGGAGAAAATGGTTACATCACCTATTCTGGTATTCCCTGATTGGAAAAAATAATTCCATGTCCATGTTGATGCTTCATCTATCACTTTAGGGGCGGTTCTTGCTCATCCAGGTGAGGTATCTATCGACCACCCTATTGTATTTGCTAGCATAAAGTTGTCCATTGTAGAACAAAACTACACTGTGATAGAAAGAAAAGGACTTGCCATAGTCTATGCATTACAAAAATTCAGACATTATTTGCTAGGTGGCCTTTTTAAGATGTTTACTAACCACTCTGTGTTGAAGTACCTAGTCAATAAGCCAGTGTTGTGGGGGGATATTTATCGGTTGTTGTTGTTGTTTCAAGAGCTCACCAACTATCGAACCTGACCACATACTTTTTTTCTTTCCGATCCGATACATTAGTTTCAATGTTTTCCTTCTTTCGCACTCTACTATGCTACCATATACATTATGACATTGCCACGTCGTTGTCCAGTTCTTAGTATGTTTTTTATTCTCTTTGCATGGGAGCATTGACATATTTTTTTAACACATTTTAGAAATATTTAAAAGCATATAATTTTTTTTAACACATTTTAGAAATATCTAAAAATGTATAAATTTAAATCAAAGTTTTAAATTATATACATAAATTAAGGATTTTTTTTAAAGAAATGATATTCAATCAAAATATAACATAAATTTAATAAAAAACGTAACCTAACAAAAATTTAATAAAAACAAAACAATGAAAAAAATTAAAAATTGACTTATTTCAAGTTATTACTCTTATATAAGGTATTGATATTCTTTTCAATCATACAATTCATTTCAAGTTGTTACTCTTATATAAGATAGGGACTTGAAGCTCTGTTTCTATATCACTTGTTTTTTCTTTACACCTAATTAATTGTGTTTGATTTAATCTGCAATGCTAAAATAAATTTTATTAAACCTTACTATTAACTAGAAAGATTTAGTGATCATGGTTTTTTGGCAACTCCAAAAGACATAGAAACCAAAACACAAACAAACAAAGGAAAATGAAGCATTTGCAATGGATAAAAAGCATGAAATTAAACAAACTTATTCATTGGCATGAACAACATTTTTGCTTCAAAACTTTGGTTAAAATACATTGCAACCCATGTAGGAAAAATCAAAATCGTTCGAAGTGATTCCAAGAACTTTGGTTAAAATACATTGCAACCCATGTAGGAAAAATCAAAATCGTTCGAAGTGATTCCAAGAGTCCCTGCTGCAACGCAAGGACTAATAAATATATGAAAGTGGGGAGAATCCATCTAATCCACTTGGTCATACATCATTGATTCCACCTAATCTAATTATGCCTAAGGCGTGTGATTTTTAAGGGGACAAATCTTTCCAACTTTTTGTTGCTCAAGCCTAGTTGATATTTATTATCAATTTTGTAAATGCTGCCTCATAACTATAATCTTCCATATGTCCTCCTAGGTTGACCTCCCCTAGTATTTTGATTCCTTTGACTTTCCACATCACCATGTTCATTGACCTCTATAATGATGCCCTGTTCACCACCAAATATTCTTCTATCAACATGGATCACCAGTGAAGCAACATGACAATGCAACTAGGTTTCAATGTTGATATCTACAAAAATACACACTACCAAATTCTCACAAATTCCTTCTCCTCAAATAACGACATTGGGTTGTTGTTTATGTCACAAATTCCTTCTCCTCAAATAATGCCATTGGGCAAATTTACAATGAAACAAGTGATAGGATTTTATGGATGCTTGAGGCTTGGTAGGATTTTAAGGTTGTAAAGATGTTTTACTTGTTGTGGGTATATTTGGGTTGTTAAGTTAAAGTTGTGATCTAATTCCATTGGGCGAATTTACTATCAAATAAGTGATAGGATTTTATGGATGCTTGAGGCTTGGTAGGATTTGAAGGTTGTAAAGATGTTTTACTTATTGTGGGTATATGTGAGTTGCTAAGTTAAAGTTGTGATTTAAAGATTTCATGTAAACTTTTTTTTTAGACTTTTGAACACTAACAATTAAATTTGTGTTCTTGTCTTTGAGATACTTGAAAAAAATTCCAAATCTTATGGATGAGTTAAATGAATTTCCTTCTCATTGTGAGAAGAGAACATTGATATGAACTCTATATAATACTTTGTGGATATTGGAATTGCCCAACTTACTATATGTGATTCTTTTGTGTTTTCTTTTAAATTATTTGCATAGACTTTTCTCTAACTTGGCTATACCACTATCATCTTAATGTGATAATCCTATTTTGTACCTTACTATATGTGATTCTTTTGTGTTTTATTTTAAATTATTTGCATGGACTTTTCTCTAACTTGGCTATACCACTATCATCTTAATGTGATAATCCTATTTTGTACCTTACTATATGTGATTCTTTTATGTTCTATTTTAAATTATTTGCATGGAATTTTCTCTAACGTGGCTATACCATTGTCATCTTAATGTGATAATCCTATTTTGTACCTTATTGATTTTATCAAATCGGGTTGTTTTCAACTTTTGATTAAATTAGAAAAAAAAAACACTCTTGTTTTTTATCAACGCAACCACCTAGATTCACTTTTTTTTTTGTGATATCCGGGGAACTAAGTGGATCCTCCCTTCTAAGTAGCGTCATCCGAGCAGGCCAGTTTACAAACCTCGAGCCGGGGTCAGCCTAAACTTGGAACCGGTTCACCAGCAAGTGGGAAGGTAGGGATGCATTCAGAGATACCACGGACGAGACCTACAATTGAATCGTTGAGGGAGCAGGAGTAGAACCCTGGTCTCTGGCATAGGGACCATCTAGACCAGCAAATAATAATAAAAAAAACCACCTAGATTCACTTCAACTTCAACATTCATGTCCCATGCTTTGTAGGTATCTTAGTTATATTGTCAAGAATACCTAGACAAAATGTGTTTTTCATAAAGTAAAATTGAAAATGGTTTATTATGAGCTTGTTGGTTGAAGGAGCCCTATAGGTCTTGTCGTTGGTTTTTAAGAAATGTCGGTATCGTTAGCCGTAGCAAAGCTATCCATCGACATGTACATGCATTATAACATTGCCGTTGTAGGTCTTGTCGTTGGTTTTTAAGAAATGTCGGTATCGTTAGCCGTAGCAAAGCTATCCATCGACATGTACATGCATTATAACATTGCCGTTGTAGTATGAATGGCATTAAGATATAATGATGGCATTATAGCCTAACCCTAACATGAAAAAGGTACACCCTATAGATGTACAACCCATGGACATGCATAAAAAGGTGCATCTCATGAGTCATAGGGCTTTGTGGACAAAATTTATCTTGGGTTTATGTTGAAATATCATGTTTGTATTTATTTTAAGATATACATGACAGTTTTTTAGTTTTAGTGATGATGAGATAGAATATGTGTATTAGCGGATGGAATAGCGCAACGGTAAGATGGTGGGGTTTTCCCATCTACCCGCTGTCCATTCTAGGGGGTTAGAAAGTTCCCTTGATCCTAAAAATGGAATAGCAAGTGCTAAGTTTGCTTTGAAAAAAAGTACATAGAATATGTCTATTTAGTGAAAATGACATTTTGGTGTAAAGTATGGCTTGATTTTTAATCTTTCTTAAAATTAAAGAAACAAATTAACTACTCAAAATCCAAAAAATCCAAAAACATATAGTAGTGAAAGTTTTCTTTATCTAAATTATCAACTAATTATATTAAATAATCAAATTATATAATTTACAGTTATACAAAAACCTGTAAATATTAAAGAATATTAAAACAAAGCACAAAGTCCTATTTCTAAGAGTAGCTATTAATCCATAGTTTTATATTCCCAAAAATACCACAACTATACCATGTAGTTATACCAATACTCTAACTCAAATTTTATTTACACACAATTACCAATAAAAAATTTAAAATTTTCTTAACTAATCAATAATTCTTAATTATGTAAACTTTTCCTTCCTTTCAAATATATATAAAATGAAACAATAATTCTTAATTCTGTAAACTTTTCCTTCCTTTCAAATATATATAAAATGAAACAAAGCATTTGGGGCTGAGGGCGTGAGTCAATGATGAGGCCTAATGGCTGACCAAATGGAAGCTCAGGTTCTTTCCCGCTCTCGAGTTGGTATAGCAACCCCGCTCTCGAGTTGGTGCAACTGTCTTTAAGCCTCTCCTACCGCTGGACAGATCTTTCTCACATCCAATATGGACGGATTGCCTAATTAAAAAAAAATAAAGAAAAAATACCCTTCGGAAGTAACTATTAGTAACTATTAATCCATAATTTTATATTCTATAGTTTTATATTCCCAAAAATACCACAACCATGCCATGTAGTTATACCAATACTCTAACTCAAATTTTATTTACACACAATTATCAATACAAAATTTAAAATTTTCTTAACTAATCAATAATTCTTAATTCTGTAAACTTTTTCTTCCTTTCAAATATATTTAAAATGAAAAACATTTGGGGCTGAGGGTGTGAGTCATTGATGAGGTCTAATGGCTGACCCAATGGAAGCTCAGGTTCTATTCTCTGTGGGGGGTTTGTTGTTTCCTGCTCTCGAGTTGATATAACAATCCGCTTTCGAGTAGGTACAACTGACTTGTAAACTTTTTCTTCCTTCCAAATATATATAAAATGAAAAACATTTGGGGCTGAGGGTGTGAGTCATTGATGAGGCTTAATGGCTGACCCAATGGAAGCTCAGATTCTATTCTCTGTGGGGGGTTTGTTGTTTCCTGCTCTCGAGTTGATATAACAATCAGCTTTCGAGTAGGTACAACTGACTTTAAGCCCCTCTTACCGCTGGACAAATCGTTCTCACATCCAACATGAACGGGTTGCTTAGTTAAAAAAAAATAAAGGAAAAATACCCTTCGGAAGTAACGTGCCATCTTCCTTCCACGAAATTTCTCGTCGGCGTGAAGTTGGACCAAGCAAGTCATATTTATCTTCACGTCTGGTTTCAGATTCGGCGTTGCTGCTTACAATAGCTGCATTGAGATCGTTCAGAAAATATGGAACATCCTGAATTTATATCGGGATTCATAGGCGTTGTTATTGACAGGTTGATTCAAGTAATAGAGGGGCACATTAAGATTTCTGTTTGCTGTAGAAAACAGCTGAGGCTTCTGGAAAGATTAGTTAAGGAGATTCAGCCTGTACATATGGAAATTCAACAATATCGAATAGCCAATGGGCACTCTCGGACTGCTTTAGTTAATAATATTGAGCCCGTTACAGTGAACAATTGGCTTAAAAAATTGAACAGTATTCTGGAAGATGCAAGCGAAATAGTGCAGAAATGCCAAGTTCCAGCATACAATTTGATATCTCGATATTTGTTGAGTAAGAAGATCAAGAAGTGTATTGACACCCTGCAGGGCCATCTGGAAGGACTCACTTTGATAGGATTCACTTATCAGCTCCATTCTGAACTGAGTAATATGTTGCAGAGCCAGCAGGCTGCTCAGAACCAATCTTCAATTCCTTCAACAAGCCAGCAGCAAAGCCTTGGTATGCAAAACCACAGCCCAGAAAAGCTGTGTGTGATCTGATGGGTTGTCGTGCAGAATACAAAAGAGCTGCTCACTTGAGCGATCTGCAGAGTCTGAAGCACCTCAAATGGCTGGCACTGGAGGACTGGGCGCAGCCATTTACAGAGGGTATAGTGGGTAATATGGTAGAAATGAGGACTCTTATCCTGCGGATGCAGCAGATGGAGGAGTTACCGGAGGACATGAAAAGTATGGCAGAGCTAAGCACTCTGGTTGTGCAGTCCAGCGTTTTAGGTAAGATCCCATCGTGGATATGTTGCTTTCAACAGTTAAGTTGTCTAATACTACAGTCTTGTATCAAACTGGAGGAGGTTCCTGTGGGGCTGGAGAAGCTTGAATGGTTGAGGAGACTGGATATAATTGGATCGTGGTCCTTAAAAGAGTTGCCCGATGCTTTTGGCCAGGACGACGCGTTTCCAAGGCTGGAAAGCTTTTGGTTGCAGCAAACGAGGGTGCTGGAGGCTTTTCCTCCAATAAAGGAGGGGGCTCTGCCACTGTTGAAGAAGTTGGGGCTGGTGGCGTGTCTCAATGTGAAAACCCTTCCTACAGGACTCCAAAAGTTACAGAATCTGAGAGAAGTGCATGTATACAGTAGTCCATTAATATTCGAATCCATAGAAGATGAAGGTAGCGAAGCATGGTCAACCATTCGAATTCTGGAGGAAGAAGAGAAGCGTGTGGAGGTACTGAGAGAGTCGACTGTTGACCACCGGCACAAACAGATGGCAAAGACAATGGGAAATAAATACTGGTGGGATAGGTTTCTGAAGGACAGTTGGAGGGATTTTCACATCTAAGGAGTGGGCCGTGAGTTCCCGGTCCAAATCATGTGATTACTTTCGAGTTTATAAAATTATTCAAACCATTACCAAACCCTGTCAATAATGTCGCTTAAATTTAATTTAATTTTAATAAATGTCATCAAATTCGGATCGCTCGGCTTTTTCGGTGATTGGTTTTTTAGATTTGGTTATAAAAATCAGTGAAAACGTAATTTTACTTCATTTACTGTGAAACTATGCCATGAAATTGTGTTTTTGGAAGTTTTGGCCCATTTTAAGATGATCTAAATCATCTAAATTCCACTAACGAAAAGAAATGAAACTATACCTCACCAAAAAATTTCCCTAACCCTAAACCATTTAAGTGCCAATTATCACACTCCTATCATGGAGAAATTGCAATGAGACTTTGTGGGGAGGGAAGAACTCTTTCCATGTAAAAAAACAACTTACTAATTTCTTCTAATACATACCAACAAAATCTGGCCATCTCAAGTACCATCATAATATATTTGTTTTGTTGAAAAGAAATGCGAGTTAAATATTAATTAAAATTATGTTTTGTTTTATTAATTTTCAATTTTAATCTAAAATTGTAAATTTTAGCGTCAAAATCTTATCAATTCAAAAATGTAATATTGAGGTTAAAGGTACCTAAATCTATTAGATTTGTAAGGGCATCAAATCAATGGAGATGGTCAAAACTACAATATCAGCACAAATCATTGTTTTTATTTATTGTAATATGCTTTAATTAACATCGACAATGTAGAAATTGTAATATCCTTTAATCAACACTATCTAATTTGGATCCTTGTATTTCTCAACACCATTCATATCTTTGTATACATCACCTAATGCCTTGCTTAGCGATATTGGATTATTATTACATGGGTGTGCGATAAGCATGTGATCTTTCTTTTATGTCTTTCCTTGGATCAATTTCTTCTTTGCCATGTTTCAAGAATGTCCCATATATATTTCATCAATGACGGCGTCTCAAGTAATCATCCATAAGAAAAGTTGCCATGGAGTATCATTGATATTGTTTGATTCTTGTCTTTCTTTGTAATACTATCATGGTCTAAGGATAAAAACCAATGTCTTGGGGACTAAAATATGCTTTTATAGTTTATGGATCATACATAGGGTCCAAAACCAGCACACAAGTTTTATAAATGGAATCTTTAGCCCACAAGTATAATATGGTTGCCATTACAAGGTATGTTATGCTAGGAATTGGTATTAAGGTTTGGTCCACCACACAAGCCCTATAAATGGAATCTTTAGCCCACAAGTATAATATGGTTGCCATTCCAAGGTATGTTATGTTAGGAATTGGTATTAGGGCTTTGACCATAGTACAAGGAAAACCATTAGAGTCTTAGAGACAACCACAAAATGTTTTCTTAATAGATGAATATAATATAATTATTAAAGGATTAAAGGATTTTACAGTTAGAGACTAAAGTCTTAATCCCTTAATCTATCTAGATGTACTATGCAAGGACAAGGTGAAGATTCTTTCAAATATCCCATTCATAATTTTAAGTGGCCCGCTAACAACATTGTCCTCACTTGGAATGTAGTGTGAAATCAAGGGACATATAACTATGAACCCTAAAAATATCTTTTAGGTCCTAGTGGTTGCCATTGGACTATGGTTAGGGACATGATACCAATCTATAGTGTGCCAATCCTCCAAATGAAATCCATATTATACTTGTGGAGTAATGATTCCATTTACAAGGATTATGTGGTGGATTCATACCCTATGCATAGTCCATGGACCATAAAATCTTTTTCTAGTACCTAGGACATTGGATTTTATCCGACTCAGTGATAAGTCTCTTCGTTCCCGACAGAATGCTAAGGGTGACTTGGTCCTCTTGTATGACCAAGCTAAGGAACCATTACAAGCATGCAATTTTAACATAATGTGGCATGGCCCTTACATTGTGAAGCGTGTCCTGGAAAAGGGAGCTTATGAGTTGGAAGATTATGAAGGGAATGTGCTAAAGGAGCCCAGGAATGGGCTCTATCTCAAGAATTATTACGCTTACGCTTGAGACTCCAACTTAGGCTGGTACTTTGTACATTACTGTATATTTTTGTACATAGTTTTTTCTCTTGGTGTCTCCAGTTTTCTTATATGCTTCCTCTTGGTTTTCATATGTCAACGGATTCTCCGACGTACTTAGGATTAGTGGATGGTGCCAGTCGTCATACGCAGAACTTAGCTTCTACTGCTTGGGTCATTTACTCAACCAAGGTCCAAGTTGTGTCTTCAGGAGGTGTATGTCTTGGAACATCATCAAATAATGTGGCTGAGTATAGTGTCGTCATTGAGTTGTTACATGATGTCATTTCTAATGGTATTCAATCCTTATAAGTTCACATGTATTCATAATTGGTCGTTCACAATTAAACGACCAGTATCATGTTAGAAAAACTACACTACTAAGAAGATTCTTACGAGTAAGACTTTTGGAACATTATTTTAATTTCATTACATACATTCACATACCTAGATGTTCTAATCAAGTCGCCTATGCATATGCAAATTATATTTTAGATTGGCATTTGTCTCATAACTAATAAAAAGAAGCATTCATTCATTCATACACAAATAATAGTAAAACCAGTAACCATAAGTTTTTCATTTCCATAAAAAAAGACCAAAAATATGGTATCATAGTACAAAAATTGGGCTTGTAGACCTCAAAATATACATGGTCGATACATGACATAACCACGACATCTAAGCCTGAGGTGCGAGATGTGTCTCATGGTAGCATATTATGGAATTGGCTAGACGTCGAAAAATCCTCACCCATAGACAAGGTACTCCTACTACATGTCTTTGCATGGCCTTTGGTAGGTCCTCAATTTGAACCATCGGTACTCTGTGAGTAAACCAAGCTAGGTTTCCATGTACGTTCTACAGTGTTCGCTTGGCATCTCCGCCAACTAAATCCTCTCTTCGGCCTCTACATTGGTGCCATGGGTATCCCTCCGTTCTTCATGGACCTATGTCTACGAAAAATATTTTGGTGTTAATACATGATTCCACCCTAAAACATTTTTTCTTTCTTTAAGTAAAAAAATAAAATAAAAAATAAAATATTAAAAAAAAAAACAATGCTTACCAATATCCCTGAAGGCGAACCCTGGTGGTAATGGCATGTCTCTATCTCCATAGAAGTCAATCCCCTCATAGGGATAGTCATCTATGGAGATCACCTATCGTCGCCACCAGTGAAAGAAGTCATCATCATATGGAGATGGCACTATGCCACCTGTCAACTGCCTCATAATATCAGTCTAGGGTGTCTAGGATGGATCTCGTAGACCATGAAAAGGGACCTCTACTTTCGGGCTAAGGCTTGGAACCCTCTCAAAGAAGAAACTGCATCAGATGCTCACAAACCCAAAGTTATTGGCTCTCCCAAGTTTGCATTCAGTGAGTTGGCTCTTCATGTTAGCCAATAGAGATGTACACCAATCATACATAGTAGGTCTTGGACACTGTACTGCATAGAACATGAGGGGTCTAAAAGCCTTATGTAGTGTAGACGAACCCGATATCTGAGTGAGTACTAGTATGATGATCTTCAAACATAGGCTTTGGATAGCCTTAATGAGGACTTGAATTCCCACCTTTTGTATGTCGGGAAGGCCATATGTAGCAATATAATCCTCAATAGTCATCCCCCCACCAATGCCTCGAGCCTGAGGTTGATTGTCTCACCTTGCCGAGAAAACATGGTAATGAATAGATATCATCAACCTCAATATTTAGAGGTTTCCCATCCAAGTTAAAGGACTCTATTTCTGGATCCCAATAGCCAATGAGCATTTGGAACAATCTTGGTTGTTCCCTCATGTTACCAATGTTCCAAAATTTATAAATCCAACATCTTTGGAGAGCTTGTTGGGAAGCCAAATCTCCTTGCACTTTATTATCAATCACATCATGCTCCCTCTCCCTCCATTAAATTACCATCCTACAAGAGGAAGATAGATTTTAGAGTTAAAATCCTTAAAAAACAAAGTACACGGTGTTGTACGCAGGTCATAGTTTCAACATCTTTAGAGAGCTTGTTGGGCAGCCAAATATCCTTGCACTTACTTGATTATCAATCACATCATGATCCCTCTCCCTCCATTCAATTACCATCCTGCAAGAGGAAGAGAGATTTTAGAGTTAAAATCCTTAAAAAATAAATTCCACTATGTTGTATGCAAGTCATAGTTTCAATAGTTGTGCATGTACGAAGGCAGGATTCGCTTTGCCTATGTGGACTAGCCCTTTGTGAGGAACCTGCAACAATTAATTGATAAAATGCACAATATATGAGATCACGAAATGTTTTTATTGATCGTAGGCCACTTCGAGGGGGCAACCTCCTTTGAGCAAGCTCAATACAAATAACTTCACGGTGCCTTCATTGGCCTCAACACAAACTTATATACTAAGTATAGGCTCCAATACTATGGGTCAATACCATGGGCCAATACAAACTATGGATCAACAAATACTATGGGACGACTTACAAAGCATATGTGTCCAACAACAATAATACAAACTATGGATCAACAAATACTATGGGACGACTAACAAAGCATATGCGTCCAACAGCAATACCTATGCATCCAACAACAATACCTATGCTGTGAATACAAACTATGGATTCACAGGAAGAAGGATGTGAAATTATTAAATCATATAATGAACGCCTTGGATAACAGTGTATTTCCAAAAGTATTGGCTTCATTACATGCCAAAGGAGCATGGGAAATATTGGCAACTAGTTACCAGGGTGTTGGTAAGGTACAAACTGCTAAACTTCAAAAGTTAAGAAGAGATTTTGAAGATCCGATGATGAAAGAATCAGACATAATGGATTCTTTTATGACCCAAGTCATGGAGATAGTTAATGAGCTGAGTACCTATGGTGAAAATCATGGGGGCTTCACTATAAGGCAATATAATATCACGTTTATTCATATTGCAGTATTAAATATTCATGAAAACCTAAAAATTATATTGCTTATATATGAAGGGGCAAAGGGTTTTTTTTATTTAATGTAACAAAACAAAAATACTTTGGGGTCTTTTTTATATGGGTGGGCTGACAAATATCTGCCAAATGGAGATGGCGGGATCACGGCCGGATGAGAAATCGAGTTGAGGCAAGGCTCGGGCTTACCAGTACGCAGGGAAATTGCATCTTGAGGCATGCTTGAGGTCATGGGTTTCGTAGTTAAGTGGGTTTCCAGTCGATCATAGTCGAGAGACAATGGTCATTGACAACCAATTGTTACCAATAGCACTCATCTAGTTGTTACCAATAGCCTTGGGAGGCTCTAAGCCTCCAAGGCCTGTTATAGGCCCTCGATAGGCCTTGGGGGCTTGAATACCCAACCACTCATGCCTATTACAGGCCTTGGGAGGTTTAGTCAGCCTCCTAGATCTTGTTATAGGCCCTGGGGGCTTGGATACCTAGACCACAATAGGCTTAGTTAGCGATTGGGGAATTGCAACATGCAATCTAAATGTTGTACTATGTGCATTGGCTTTAGTGACATACAATAAGTGATCTCCTATCTCTTCATTAGACCATTAGATGTTGCAAATCATAATGATATGTGGCTGAGTAATTGCATTGTGGGTGAAGTAATGTGCATCCACAATATACATTGAAAGAAGCAAGGTGCATTGTAGAATGCATGTGGGGTCATAAGAGGGGTATCATATCAATATACTAGGTAGAAATATAAAGGGGTATAAAAAATGTTAATGAAAAAAATGATACATACAATATCTAGTGAAAATAGGGGTTTTTTTAAATTGGGAAGGCATATTGGGAGGGGGTTAAAAAAATGATTTTGGAAGGTATTTTCCAATATTTAGTGAAATTAGGGTTATTGTTTTATATGCCACGAACGAATGTGCTATGATAGTGGTTTATTGAGTGAAGCCGCCGTGGTGAAAATATTAATGATCAAATGGTGATTGAAAGGGTTTTGAGATCGCTACCCAACAAATTTGACCAAAAAGTTGAAGTTATTGAGGAAGAAAAGGATCTAAGCTAACTATTTGTAGATGAGTTGACTGGATCACTTCTTTCATATGAATCCAGACTCAATATAAATGAGGAATCATCTCTAGAGAATGCTTTCAAAGCACAAGTCTCATTCTCAAAAAGAATAGGAAGAGGTAGAAGCAAAGGTGGATCAAGATGAATAGGAAGAGGCGGCCGAAGCAATGAAAAGGAAGATCATGACCACGATGATGACCATGAAAGTGGGAACTATGACAAAAAGAAGTTAGATCAATCCAATGTTAAGTGTTATTATTGCAATAAATTTGGCCATTATGCTAATGGATGTAAAAAGAAAAAGGTTGATCAGGTAAAATAGAATGCAAATGTGACTAATACCTATGAGAACAAATAAGGCTTGTCATTTCTTACATGTCTTGCTGCACACAAAATCCCAAATAGTATTGACAGTACTCATTCAGCGCTATGATATTCTTTCTGCTCTGGCTGAGTATTCGGGTCTTTGGCGAGAGTTATGCCAAGCCTACGGGTGAATTGCTGCTGGTTGATAAGCAGCTATTTCATCATATCCTGTAGTTCATCTAGCTGCATCAGTATTTCAGCTTGAGCTTCATTGCGGTCTGTAAGCGTTTTTCCCAGGATGAGCTTGTGCGACCAATGCAGGTCCAAAGTCTTCTGGTAGAGGGTACTTCTGCCGCGGGTGTTGCCAGGGTTAGGTACCAGGGCTTCGAACTTCCTGATATCCTCATCCGTGGTGTAGCCTCTGGTGACCCTTGCCTCCTCTTCAGCATCATAAATTTCCTCTTGCGCCTGCTTGGGAATCATAGTATGGAATTTGCGGGTCTTGTCCACCACTCCTCTCATCAGGTGGACCAGAGGAGTGGAGGAGGATCCATAATCCCCTGAATTAACCAGCTGGGCGTCCTGCCGGGTGCGAACATGTCTGGGAGTTGCCATGGGAACAAGTAACAGCAGGTACAGAGAGAAAAGGGACTGAGAGCCGAGCACGGACCAGCTACTCAAGGCCTTAAGAACCAAGACGGAACTAAGACTGGGAAAAACAGAGTCTGCAGTGGAGAAGAGGAAGCTAGGGTGGCTGTCGGGGTAGCTAGAACCCAAGGTATTAAAACGCAGAGCTATAAAACAAACCTCAGCGCGAATAACAGTGGTGGAACCCTTCCGGAGCAGAGCAATTAGCTCAGCGTCTACGGGCTTGCAAAGAAGGTGCTGGTGATGCTCAGGAGCTCTTGAATGTATACCCGAGGAGCCAGTCAGATTCATAAGTGCGACCTGACCAAGAGAATGATCAGAGGTCGAGTGAATTGCCATAGTCATAATGCCGAGCAGGAGGCGTATCGAAGACAAGATATTATGCACGCAGGAGGAGTTAAGATTGCATTGGGTGGCCAAGCTCCGGACAGAGGGAGTGGTAACGTAATGATTAACTAGAGTGTCGAGCTGCATAATCAGGGGAGCTGGGGCAGGTGGTCGCGGCGGCAAGTGAGGCATGGACTGGCAGGTGGCGGGAGCATGCAGCTGTAGCGTGGGGATCACCAGGAGGCACGTGGGCAGGGTAGAGGACAGGTGCCAGGATGGAGGTGGCCTTGAGGTGGGTGCTAGGTACTATGACAGGCGTAGAGCTGTTAGCAGGCCAACTAGAGGAGCCCTGACCTGTCTCGGGTGGGCCCCGGTTGACGCCATTGGACTTTGTGTGCACCCGCAGTGGGGAATTAATTATATAATGTAAATGCAGCTTATTTTTCTAAATATAATAAAGAATCAAAAATATATTTAATATAAAATAAATAACTAGTTATTTACAATTTTTTATATAAAAACATCATCAAAAAAATTACTTATTAATTTAAGGAAAATTTCTTAGATTTTTATTAAACTAGGTAAATTGTATAATACCAACTAAAAATATATAAAGGACATGAGTCTAAATCCATTTTTATTTATAATCTTTTAAATAACTTTTTATTTAACTATCTATGTTACTTATAATTAACTAAGTTTAATTTCTTTATTTATATTAATACTAATTAACTAATATTAAATTATGGAGCCATTTATTAGAAAATAAATTCAAAATTTTAAATATTTTTATCTAACCATATATATTTTTAATTAAAAATTATAATTTTACTTCAGAACAAAAATTTAGCTTATGAAAAAGTCAATATCACTTCTAGATGCAATATTATGGAGTTTAAATTTTATGAAACTTAAAAGGATTCAGATATTATTTCTTTAATATAAGGAATTAAGCTTGCAAATAAAATTTGGATAACAATTAAAACAAACATTATTATTTAAACTTTGAGATGAAATATTAAGATTATTTAAACGAAAGCATTGACTTTTGAAATCAAATATTGTTACGGTGTTTTATTTAATTTAATCACCATGAAACGTGACTAACAATCATGCGCGGAATGTCTAGGCATGGAAATCCACCCATTCTGTTCGGCACAACAAATGGTCCAAACAGTCTGTGATCTTCCATGGAGAATTTGGATGAAACTATCTATGAAATTCAACTGCCAGTTAGGCAGAGGCAGGAGGAGGGAAGGACTGTCTAGCTTTGGCGACGACCTCTTCAACAAATCCGTTCAAATTTATATCAGAAGACCCGCCTTCACTCATTGCAGTTTTCGCCAATTCCTTCCATTTCAGCGAATTCTTCCTCATTTCTTCTCCCTCTTTACTGGTCTTGTCAGCAGCCATTCTCATACATCTCTCGATCTCTTCGCTTCCCACGGTCCCATCTTCTCCCTTTCTCAATCTCAGTCCGGCCTTCCACACATCCGCCACGAATTTCGAATTGGTGGTCTGATCAGTCCAGACACCGAATGTCAAGACCGGGATCCCCAAGCTGAGGGCCTCCAGAGTGGAGTTCCACCCACAGTGGCTCATAAAAGCAGCCACAGACGGATGAGACAACACGTCCAGCTGAACGCACCAGGCCACCACGAGCCCACGGCCTTCAGTTTCCTCCACGAAGCCTGCCGGGAAAAATTCCGTAATGTCCTCGTGCCCGGGAGGAGGCCGGATGACCAACAAGAAATTCTGACGGCTTCTTTGTATCCCCAAGGCCAACTCATGGATTTGATGCGGGTTTATTACTGTTACGCTGCCGAAGGAAATGTATACGACGGACGAAGGGGGCTTACTGTCCAGCCACTCCCGCACGCCGGTGCCCGTTGCCTTCCACGGATCTGCACCGACTGTGGCGTCGTGCGGATTGCGTCGGTCGAGAAAAGCCGAGGGCATACAAGGGCCTATGCTTCTAAATGGGACTCCATATCTTGATCTCAGAAAATCAATCGTGTCGGCTTCCAGTTCATACACGGTATTCGCCAGAACCCACGACACATCGCTGAGACCGTCCAATTGGTGGAGATAAATCTGTAGTCTCTCCTCTGTATCTGTGAATGCCGAAGGTAAATCCTCCAATTTCAGTTCAGGAAGGCTGGGAATGGTCACGCTCACGCTCTCTGGCTGTTGTCTTGAATCCCACTTTTCTCCTGTGAGATATCAGATATATTATATATAGCCTCAGATGAATAGAACAGTATATACAAATATTGCATTAAAGAGTAAGAGCTTAGGGAGAGCACCTGAATTATGAAAGTGATAATAGATGGAGAAAACTGCAGTAGACTGCGTCCAGAACATAGCATGAGGGATATTCATCTTCTTTGCAACCTGACGAGCCCATGGAAGAAATGGGTTGTAAACGATACAGCACACGGGAGGAGCGTTCCCAGTGGCATTCAGTCGCTGTAGCAGCTGCTCCAATCCTGAGCCGTCCATGATGTTGATCATATGATTGAAAACGACGTTGTTGATATTTGAATCGAGGGTATGATCCCCTTGCGGAAGGCCGTCTGGAATGCATTCGAACTGTATGGGGAGCTTCAGTCGTTGCAGAGAGTCCTGGGATTGAATAACTTTGTGATGATTGTAGCTGAAAGTAACGAATGTGACCAGCAGTCCTCTGGAGGCGATGTTCTTGGAGAATTGTAACATTGGATTCGTATGGCCGGTAGCTGGGTAGGACAAGACCAGGACGTGAGCCTTCACGTTTTTCTTCTCCATATCCATGATTTCACTGCAACAGACTACCGTAGTTTAAATTCGGTATACAACTTCTCTTAACGGAACAGACTACCGTAGTTTAAATTCGGTATACAACTTCTCTTAACACAAATTTATAGAGTCTTCTAAGAGAATAGGTAAGAAGCTGAGAAAAACCTCGTCGAGATAGAACGTGTATGCTTGCCAAATACACATGAAGATCGAGGTGATTTGTTCACGCTGTCGTCATACAGAAGTCGTCATCATTCTCTTGTGATCATTACAGTAAAGAGTTCTAACGGAGTATGATAACATTTATCAAAATGGTTTTGATAATGTTTCTAAACACTGACTAACGTAGATAAACTCTTTAAAACTCATTAAACCCTCGACGCAACACGGAATCGAGTTTTACTTTCAGTAAGGTCAACTTTCCATGCGTGGCGTTAGCCACCCGTTGGTTGTGGAAAAGTAAATAAAATTTTGGCGTGGGATAGCTGGCACTCAAATCGCCTCCCGCTGGCATTAATTTTGTATTCACGTCTTCGCGTCAATGTGTCCTTGCAATAGCCGCCCGCCCGTCGGGTTTGAGTGACAGAGACGTATGTCGGTAGGACTCTAGCCCCGGCCCCCACTAAATCTGTATATCTATATTCCGTTTTCGCGTCAATGTGTCCTTCCCGCTCTTCACGTCTTACCATGTGTGGCAATAGCCGCCCGTCGGTTGTTGTGGAAAAGTGAATTAACTTTTGACATTAAGAATCACCACGGGTAAGTTTCTTTTTGGCGACGAGGTGATCCTTTTGTTTACAACGAAGATGGCATGACAACGGGTTTATTAGTTTAGGTGTTTATATTTTAGAATTTGGGGTGGATTATTATTTATGATTTTTCTAGATTCAAGGAGGATTGGACAAGTGTACTGTCCAAATTGATTTAACTTGTGATTTATTGGTGTTTACCAATTACAAGCTACAAGTTAAGTAGTTGTACAATGGGGAAGAGACTCAATGGGAAAGAGACTCACTTTTTATGAGGAGTTTATCTTTGAGATTATAAGCTATACAACACTTTTTTATTTTCTCTATGATCGTTCATACTGAGATGGTGCAACCCAAAATGTCACAACCATATAAGATAATAGAAGTGATGAGAGTCTCAAAGAGGATTTTCTTCTTATTCCAAGGGTAAAGGACAAATTATTTATAACTATTTTCAAGCCCATAATAAGCATTCCTCCTTCATTTATCATTTTCTCAATGCTACAGTTCCAATTAAGCTTGTGATGAAGATCAATTCTGATGTATTTGTGTGAAGTCACTTCCTCATGTGATTCTTGTCATACATAGAAATAGGATAAGTGATATTTTTGGATTTGATTATCATATTGTTTTCTTTTTTCAATGTTAACATTCATACCCGCACTAGAGAAAAAAATCCTTGAGAGTTTTAATTGATTGTATAGATCATAGAGAATCCTAACCATAAGAACAATATCATTATCATAAAGAACAAAGGTAATGACTATACCAGCCAGAGTCATGTTGACACAACCCAGTTCTTCCAAACAACCTTCTAACTACTTGATGTATATACTAAAAAGGTTAGGGGATAGGGGAGAATTGTGTTTTAAATAATAACGAGTAATTATTTTGTATTAAAAAGGTTGTAACTGGACTGTACAAGAAAGTCATACAAAAGAAGATTTATCCTAGGAATAAGAACCAATACTTCCATCACACATTTTTTTTCCAAAAATCATTTTTTTTCCTTCTCCAAGGAATCCTTGAAACTATTAAAAGTATAAACATGATAAAATATGCCTAAAATAAGTACTAATTTAGATAACATAATAGAAATTACTAAAATATATGGTGTCTCTATGCTTCTCTTGGGTCATCATTTGCCTAATGCATTTCAGGGTTCTCCAACTACATGTCTTAAAACAACTAGGAAATTGTGTCTTCTTCTTTAGTGTCCTCCAGAGTTGAGCCTACAAAGATTCTATGGTTTGGTGTTATTGAATGAGATCCTTGAAGGATGTTTTCAATAATGTATATGAGAAACAAGCACTATGCCTCTATTGCTTGAATTTACCTCTTTTATTGCATTAAAATTTCCATAACCTTTGAATTTTGTGAACTGAATTGATGGTCATCGTTATGCACTATATTTGTAAGAGATACAATTGAGGTTCTATTGTCATTGATATATCCTTCTTGATAACAAAGAATCATGTAAATGTCATGTATATCTCTTTGGCATTTCTCATGGCATATTAGGCAATCTATTGTTCTTTGGCATGTTCATGGATGCTCAAGTATGACCAAATGGATAAACCCAAGATGAGATGGATTTACCCAATCACTACCTTTAGGAGACAGAGGTAACCCATAGAAACTACACACTATTGAAAATAAACCAATTCCAAAGAAGGTCACTCAAACAATGTCAACCAAATAGTTCAAAAACTTCAATTTTCTCAAGTAAGGACTGATTATTGCAATTTGTTGGGCGCAACCCAAGTAAAGGAAGCTATAAAGACAAAGTACAGTTAGGCGAGGCCTGGCAAATGCCAATTTTGGGAAACAAACGACTCTGCAAATGCCGGGAAGAGGATATGGAGCAAAGATCAATCAAGGCAAAAGGACATGTTTCCTCAGTAAAGACAAAGTACTAAGGACAACCAGAAGTGGTTGAAGCAATTAAATGCCGAGCGACAACTTGACTACTATAGGACCAAAAAGTAAAGAAGCAGAATGGTGTAAAGGACATGGCTTTGCAGAAGTTAGAAATGCGACTGTCAGAAGAAGCGTCAGAGTCAGAAGAAGCGGCGCCAAAGGGACAACGAAGTTAAAGCTAAGCATGGTCTACAGGAGAACCACGGGTTTTGGGGTTTAAGGGTACTATGGGGGTTGTCCCAGAGTTATTGTAATATGTGACCTTCATGAACATCTATATATAAGGGTGTTTTTGTATGAGGAAGGGTTGGTTGGTGAATGAGTTGGTTAGAATTAAGGCGAAGGATAGAGATCTAAGAGAGAACAAACTCTACAGCTGAGTGCATAGATATCAGATTGTAGAGAAGAGTTTCTAGCTGAGTGCCCAGACTATAACTGTTACCCTTCCAAGTTAATAAAAATAATAGTTCTTATGGATGTAGCTCCCACCCGGGCGTGAACCATGTAAACCTTGTGTTATGTGTATGAATTTACGTTGTGCTTTGGGCCCATGTTATGATATGTTTATGTATTTTATTTCATGGGAATGTGAATGATAATCATATGTTAAGTAAATGAAATGCAAGTGAATGAATTTTGAGAAGTAACACTAATTATAATGAATGTGTAGTTATAAGGTGAAGGAAGTAGAGACTCAGCGTAGTTCTGTATACTGCGATAACTACGAAGTGCAGAGTCATATTCGTAATCTATTCTGCAAGTAAAGGAAGAGAAATAAATGTTTTGTGAGGCCGAATACCACATCTGCACATCACCACGGTTACAGAAACCTGATTCTGTAACCCCACATATTTTCTTCGGGTGAGACTTCATCCTATTCGTAGGTTGATGCCGAAAGGGCCAGTGAAAGGGGTTTTGTTGCTGCTGCGAAGTAGACTTCGCCGAACCTGGGTCAACCCAAAAGTGTAGCAGCCCAACAAATGGTTCCATCGTTGTGCTTTGAACTGAAATTTTGGTGATGTGTCATCTTGATGTGGAGTCCAGAGAAGAATGAAATACAAAACTGGGTAAGTAAGACAGAACACGATTTTACGAAGAAAGAAAACAAACATCCACACCTTACTACAAAACAATGGCTACAAAGATATATATTTAGTGAGTTACATGAAGTTTTCTTTGCATATTTTGCTAATGAGTTACATGAATGGATATCAAAGATAACAAAAAGAAAAAAAATCAGGGTGAATAACCTACAGTTTGGAATCCAAAGTTGATTTAGAGGCTAAAAGGGATTGATAACCAGATTTCAAGAGCAGTAGAATTTTGGCTAGATAGCTTGTTGGAAGGCTATATTATAGAGTTTGTTGTGAACACTTTGAAGTCTTACAGCGCAGCCAAAGGATATTTCTTCAAAGGATTTAGAGGTAAGTACTTGAAAAACCCGATTTTATGCATTAAAATGCTATTAGTTGAAAAAGGTGTGTTAAGAATGCAGTCAGATTCCTAGGGTTTGATTCTATAATGTTAAAAAACACAGATAGTGACACAGATGAAGATACTTGGATTTTGCATAGTGGAAAAAGATATAAACTTAGCAGTAGAAAAAGGTCTCGCAAAGCTGAACCTCGCATATTCCTAGAAACTGAATTAGAAAGTGATAGAAAATTGTCTCGAGCTGAGTCGGATAGTGAAACAGAACCTAGACATATCGACTATCGTCCTATCACTCTGCAGAAACCTGTCACTGTGGAAAGAAATATTACTGGATTGCAGAACTCTAGTAGTAGTAATATTGCGGGAAGAAGCACAAAGAATCAGCTGAGTATCCCTGAATTGCACCGGGTTTACGGAACCCAAACCATCACATTTGTCAAACAAACCTTCGTAGTGAACTTTGAGTTCGCCATATTGTAGTCAAAGGGAAACATAATACCATGAATCGTCACCGTTGCTAAGATGAAACTCAAGACCGCTGGCAACACTCCTCGAACGGCGGGCGTGGGTCATACTGAATTGAGAAACTAATTGAGGGAAAACACAGTGAGAATCCGAGACGGTTTCATAGTGAAATACATACAGAATGAATCAAGCTTGAAGGTGGTAGCCCGTCGTCTCTCATTGTGAAATGCATGCAAAATGAATCAAGCTTTAAGGTGGTCTCCCATTGTTAGCTACACTTCAAGCTTGAAGGTGGTAGCCTTGGGACTAGACATAGGTCACAGGTTTGAATCTCCTCAGTTCAGTTCGTACCCTGTTATTTTTTCGATGCAAAAAGATGGAGATGGATGTTGATTTAAATTGTGGAATTCCCTAGCATAATAGGAGCCATTATGGGCAAGTTGCAGCCCTAAAAAATGATTAAAATTGACAACAAGCATCATGTTTCTAATTGTTGTTGGTGTATGCTAGATTAGTTGCAAATATCATGCTTCAAAAGCCAAGCTTCAATGGTAAATATACCATTTTGGAAGGGTTTAATGTGAGGGATTAGTGTAAATAGACTTGTAACCAACACTTCACCTTACTCTACACCAAGATGTCGATCACCATACCTACAACAAGTCTGTAACTACCATGCGCATCACATCCAAATCAATACTTACGTCCAGAACCAAAACCAATAGGTGTCTTTGATATAGGGGTTGATCCAAGCAATAGATTCTAGTTACAAGATTCAAGGATTATGTTGTGGATTAGTAATGCCATGTTCATTGATTACACATTTGTGGAATATTTCACCCTAAGAACAGTGGGATAAGATTAATGGCTTATCTCTTCATATCCAAAGAAATGAAAATCCTACAAAAGCACCTTTCTTCTTTGAAATGTTGGGGACCCCTTGTAATATCCCTTAAGTTTATTTTTTTCTAGATAAAACATTTATTATCCTTATTTTTTTGTTATTTAATAGATGTTTAGTAAACATTTGAACATGTAAACACCACAATACATTGTTTCTTAATAGTGGCGAGATTGTACTTTTGTACATAACTAAGTGTTTAATTAAAAATAATTATATAATATAATATGAATTGGGTGGGCATGATAAAGGAACGAGCCATGATTCTACAAGTGGGAAAATTAATTATAATGATGTGTCAACCTCTAAGAAACCCTATCCTAACTTCCTAAGAGGTCGAGACCCACTCACCCAGGTTGGAAGCTATGTTTTATAAAATCTAGGGGGGTGTGTAAAAGAAGGGGGAGATAGATATACTTTCATTTTGAAGGGAAGGGGATCAAGAGACAAAGAAAGGAAAAAGTTTTTATTTCTTGAAAAACCATTTTTGTCCAAGTTTAATTCAGACCATTAAAAGACCAGAATACTCTCTTTGATAATATTGGAAATACAATTTGTATTGTATGAAGCACTAGATTGGGAGTGATTAATAAGGTCATCCTGTGATATTGGTAAAATGATTTTCTTGGCAAGAATGAACCATAAAAGAAAATAACTATTGCTTGTATATTGTTCTAAGAAATTTAAAGTGTTAGGTATGGCAAGTTTGTGAGATATATGTTGGTTCATAAAAGATGAAAAAGGTTTAATTGTTGAATGTTGAAGACAATCCAAAGAGGTTGTAGTACCTAAGATTTATTTTTCCCTAATGGAGTCATGGATTGGATCGGGGGTGGCATCTGAGACAAAAATTATTTTTTTATAGATTTTCCTATGGTTGGGAGGCTTATGGACCATGAACATACGCTCAGAGCCAAAACTATTAAGTCACAAAATTGTTTCATCAAAGTCAAAACTCATAAATATAATCATTTTCTAATTACATTAGCTACAGGTTCGAATCTCTTAGCCAAAATACTTGCACCCAGAGTCCAAAACAAATAGCTACAGGATCGATTTTTACAAATTTACGTAGCAGAGTATAAAAACCCATGTTTAAAAACAAAGCTAGTATTTACACACAGTGAAACCCCAATTCATTTTCCAAACCATCAATTTACATGCAGGATTAAATTACAGAGGTAAGTCAAAATCATGGATTAAATTACAAACAGGGTTTACAACCATTGATGGCCACGGCCAAGTCATAAGCACCCACAATGGGCATACTCCATTACTTTAAACGTGCCATAAACAAACTGCCAAAACACTCATTCGAAGTACATTCCCATTATGGGTCAAAACCATTACATTTTCTCACTGCCCATGACTTGCCCCAAATCCAAAATTAGTTATATAAACCCCAAGGGGTACCAAACACAATATACAATAAAAAACCCTCATCAAAATTGTCAATGAGGACAACATTGTTGATGATGCAAATGTTGCGACTATCTGTGTCGTTGATGCTTTTGTGGAGGATATTAACACCACGACGGAAAATCCTAGAAGCCCCAAGCTTGGATTGGACAAGCAATCTACGGAGGATACCACCAAAATTGTCTTTGGCGATGACTGTGAGTTTGATGTTTATGATGATGAATATGAACTTGTTTTGAATACTGACAATATTTCGGATACTGAAAAGGAGATTGTTGAACAGGATGAAAATGAGCATTAAGTTGAAGAAGGAGAATATAGAGAAACAAGGCTTCATATTTGGGTTAAAGAAGATACAGGAGAATAACTGTAAGATGAACATGTTGATTATAATGATTCCAATGGTAGAGATGCTGATGATCTTGGCTTGGATCTGGATGACAGAGGGAAAGATGTGCAACATGGAAAAAACTTAGATGATGGCCAACAGTCTGAAATGGAAGAAAAATATGACAGTGATAGTCATCATGAGGAACATGACTCACAATTTGACGAAGTTTTTCAACTCAGTCAAGCTGGGAAATAAGGCACCAAATGTGAATTGGTGGAAGCTAAAATAGATATTCAACATACTACTAAGAAGTGTGAATATAAAGGTGATAGCAGTGTATCTCAAATAGTTGAAGTATTAGGCGAAGACATAAATTTGGAGGTTGAACTGAAATGCCACCAAGATCAAAATAAGGGTGTTGCTGCAAAGTCAAGGGAAGGGAGGTTCTTTATACCATGGAAAAAATCATCTGGATGGGATCAATTGCCTCCATCTTGAAGGATTGCCCACACCAAGATGGATTTGGGTAATGGCCAAAGTGTGTAATTCCCGTCAATGTTAATGCACGTCGATGTTAATGTGATTTGAGGTTTGATAGAGCAAAAAATGGGAGATGGGAGAAGTGTGTAAGGCCCGTCGACTTTGCAAACTCAATCATGTAAATTATTCAAACACAATCAAACTTGCAGAGGTGTGAGCATCTTACCAAATACATTGTAGGGTTTAGGGTATCTCCTCTGCTCCTTTGCTCCTGTTGATTGCCCATGCTAGAAGAGGATTTCCCACTTGCCCACGCCAGAAGAGGATTGCACGTGGAGGATTTCCCATGCCAAGATGGAGTTAGGAAATGGCCTAAGTGTGTAATGCTCGTCGTTTTGTTTATTTTTTTATAAAAATATTAACAATGTGTTGCTTAGGCGATAATCAACTGACGACAATGTCGGTGTTTTTGGGAAGGAGAATGCTATCAAGCTTCAGATGAAAGGGGAGGGTCACAATGGCCCAAACTTACCAGGGCCATTCGACATCTTCGAAACCCTTGCAGACAAGAGCCACCCACGCCCCAACTCGCTGCTCAAAATACCACTCACCCTTCCATAGAAACAGAACAAGGTTAACACCATTCCATGAATACAAATGAATAAACGAATCAAAATGAAATTTATGGATAGAGATAGATTGAACAAACCACTTACCAGGTTGTTGTTCCATGAGGCACGCGCTCCTTACCACCAGAACGAGGGCACTCCTGAGCTATGCTCATGGCGTAGGCCCCATGACCACCAGCGTTAAACCACTATAGGAGCTTTGCCTCCTCCCAAAACTCAAAATAGTGAAATGACAAATGAACAAGCCAAGCAACGAAATCGTGAGTTTTTCCACACTAGCTAGGGTTCATTTCGATTTTAGGTTTGAAATAAATGTTGCCAAGTGTTTAAATTTTTGCACCCACTTCATATAGTGGGAGAGCGATATTATAAACCAACTCTTTGCTATTTAAACCATCAAACTTTCACCATGACATCATTCAATTATCCATAGCTATAAAAACACGATGTTGTTAGACAACTTAGGTAAGGTCTTCTACACCTTTGAAGGAAATCAAAAGATGACATAGATAACTACTCACTTTAATAATGGGATAAAAATCCATTATGTTATGTTGCAAATTTTCTTTAAAGAGCTAGCTTAAGGATCTTTTCCTTAAACACCTACAAAATAAGGGTAAGTCATGAGTTAGCATTTAAGCTAACTAAGTTGGGACTTGTTGGAAAGCAACACCCTCCGGAGCAATTGAGCACTAAAATCCAATTGGTCATGATATAAGTTTCCAAGACAAGGAACCATACTGCATGTCACCACTTTGATCGACACTAATCCTTTATATTTTAGGAGTGCCTTCATAATATTTGATGCGGGTTTATTACTGTTACGCTGCCGAAGGAAATGTATACGACGGACGAAGGGGGCTTACTGTCCAGCCACTCCCGCACGTCGGTGCCCGTTGCCTTCCACGGATCTGCACCGACTGTGGCGTCGTGCGGATTGCGTCGGTCGAGAAAAGCCGAGGGCATACAAGGGCCTATGCTTCTAAATGGGACTCCATATCTTGATCTCAGAAAATCAATCGTGTCGGCTTCCAGTTCATACACGGTATTCGCCAGAACCCACGACACATCGCTGAGACCGTCCAATTGGTGGAGATAAATCTGTAGTCTCTCCTCTGTATCTGTGAATGCCGAAGGTAAATCCTCCAATTTCAGTTCAGGAAGGCTGGGAATGGTCACGCTCATGCTCTCTGGCTGTTGTCTTGAATCCCACTTTTCTCCTGTGAGATATCAGATATATTATATATAGCCTCAGATGAATAGAACAGTATATACAAATATTGCATTAAAGAGTAAGAGCTTAGGGAGAGCACCTGAATTATGAAAGTGATAATAGATGGAGAAAACTGCAATAGACTGCGTCCAGAACATAGCATGAGGGATATTCATCTTCTTTGCAACCTGACGAGCCCATGGAAGAAATGGGTTGTAAACGATACAACACACGGGAGGAGCGTTCCCAGTGGCATTCAGTCGCTGTAGCAGCTGCTCCAATCCTGAGCCGTCCATGATGTTGTTCATATGATTGAAAACGACATTGTTGATATTTGAATCGAGGGTATGATCCCCTTGCGGAAGGCCGTCTGGAATGCATTCGAACTGTATGGGGAGCTTCAGTCGTTGCAGAGAGTCCTTGGATTGAATAACTTTGTGATGATTGTAGCTGAAAGTAACGAATGTGACCAGCAGTCCTCTGGAGGCGATGTTCTTGGAGAACTGTAACATTGGATTCGTATGGCCGGTTGCTGGGTAGGACAAGACCAGGACGTGAGCCTTCACATTTTTCTTCTCCATATCCATGATTTCACTGCAACAGACTACCGTAGTTTAAATTCGGTATACAACTTCTCTTAACGCAACAGACTACCGTAGTTTAAATTCGGTATACAACTTCGCTTAACACAACAGCGAGGCCTACAAATTTATAGACTCTTCTAAGAGAATAGGTAAGAAGCTGAGAAAAACCTCGTCGAGATAGAACGTGTATGCACATGAAGATCGAGGTGATTTGTTCACGCTGTCGTCATACAGAAGTCGTCATCATTCTCTTGTGATCATTACAGTAAAGAGTTCTAACGGAGTATGATAACATTTATCAAAATGGTTTTGATAATGTTTATAAACACTGACTAACGTAGATAAACTCTTTAAAACTCATTAAACCCTCGACACAACACGGAATCGAGTTTTACTTTCAGTAAGGTCAACTTTCCATGCGTGGCGTTAGCCACCCGTTGGTTGTGGAAAAGTAAATAAAATTTTGGCATGGGATAGCTGGCACTCAAATCGCCTCCCGCTGGCATTAATTTTGTATTCACGTCTTCGTGTCAATGTGTCCTTGCAATAGCCGCCTGCCCGTCGGGTTTGAGTAACAGAGACGTATGTCGGTAGGACTCTAGCCCCGACCCCCACTAAATCTGTATATCTATATTCCGTTTTCGCATCAATTTGTCCTTCCCGCTCTTCACGTCTTACCATGTGTGGCAATAGCCGCCCGTCGGTTGTTGTGGAAAAGTGAATTAACTTTTGACATTAAGAATCACCACGGGTAAGTTTCTTTTTGGCGACGAGTTAGATAGATTAGCATAAGTTAGTTTATCATAGAATAATATTAGCAATCACTAATTTTGGTTTCTCGATAGTCATTAGGATTAGAACATAAGTAGTTTTTTTAGGATTTTTTATAGTTGTTAACAGTTAGTTCCTTTTTCGAGATTTGCTCACCTTAGGAGACTCTGTATCTTTGAGAGCACAAAACATAGGCAGCAGGGCCTTAATTCCTATGAAAAACAGTTATTCCAAACACATACGAAACTGTGCTAAGTTGAGTGTGTGTACTGTTTTTCTCTAGTTGGCCTAAGACAGTTCTTCTGGCCAACAGGACCATAGTCACATTTCCCCAAACCTTCAAGATCTTATAGTTTACAAGATATATCTAAAGAGAATTTTCACCTATTAAAAATAAAACCATTAGAGTTTAGTAACAAGGCACATTGTTAACCAACCAAAACAAGTGCGTAAATACTAGATGTAAACAAGTGCGTAAATTTATTTTGCATAGTATATATATGGAAGCCTTGGGAGGCCATTAATCACTTCTATCCTAGAGTGAGATCTCTCCATTTGAATTGGATTGTTCTTCAATGATCATTGTCTATGGTGATCCTTTGTGTGACTACATGAGGGTAAGCCATTGGTAAAATTGACTTGGTTCTTAGTTAAGACATTTTTTAAGAAGGGAAACTAGTCTTCAAATGCCATGATTGACTTGCAATAAAGAGAATTGATACCAAGGTCAAATCTTAAGTGAAAGTTTAATTTGGCCACTAATAACAATTTTAGTTTAGAATGGGTTTAATCATGCCTAATTGTAGAGGATCTTGTACTTAAGCTTGGCCCGCAAGGCCCATGAGGTTGGTGGTGTGAGTATAAGTGGGGGAGTGTAACAACCTTCACTGAATATAAATTAGACCTCGTCTATTTCACCAACAGGGATCCTTAATGAATGAATGTCCAATCTCTTCGATCCTTGTAAATGTTACTAATATTGTGAGACAATAAGTAATAGTAAACTCTCAATAAATTCAACTTGGAATCAATTGTTACACATGTTTAGACTCAACCTCTTTATCAATGATATTCATACACACACATTATCTACTAAATTAAAGTCAACTAAGGTTCATGTTTACCAAACATTATCTACCATCCATATATTATACTCCATTCTACAATGTGAATTAAAATTTTGTGTATGGTCCAAAGGTTAAACAAAATTCCTAGTAAAATGATGAATTGACTAGATAGTGAAGCATATGATCTGTATGCTCCAAAGGTTAGGCAAAATGCTATCCATGACCTTGAAGAAGCTATCAACACTTTGAGGAGAAATACAAAGGTTTGAAAATATAATAGAAGACCTGAAAAGGATCTCGATACTTCTGCAAAATTATTACCTTTGTTAAAATAACACTTGGTTGAACAACAAGAATCCCTCACCACTATTACAACAAATTGAAACAAGAGAAACATATCACTCTTGCAATTGGGAGATAAATTAATTTACAAGCTGGATGATGCACTTCAATAGTGTTCTTCTAATGGCTTGATAACAAACTAAGAACATAACCTTGCTTTATTTCCATTAGTCATAATAGTAGTATGTGGGTATGAACAAAGCATGAGTGTAGACCTAGGAGCAAATACCACATCTAATTACCGGGAATATTGAAGACCAATCACTAAGATTGAATACCAAGCTCAAAGATCATCCATATTTACCCTAGAAGCTCTATCCATAACAAATTGTAGAATTACTTTGAATGGAAAAACATGAGACTTTATATATATTTTGATATTTTCAATAGATACCGTCGGATATCCAACATCCTTGAGCATAATATATCGTCGGATATCCGATATCCACGAGCATAACATTATGTTGGATATCCAATGATAGTGGTCATTATTCGATAGACATTGTCAGATATCCGAGGGCCATCGGAAATCTGATTGCCAATTCTATCAATTTATATTTTTTTCATCAAATTTTGCAATTTTGAAGGTGAAATCCGACGACACAGTCCTTTTCATCGGATGTCGTCAGATTTTCTTGTTAGATTTTGGGTTCAAATCTTGTAGTGCGAGCACTCTTGAAGCCCCAAGACCAGGATTTTTCATTATGTTCCTTGCCACCAATCAAGTTTTCGTAATTCTTCTTTCACTAACTGATTGGTGTACAAGTTGAAACAGACGTGAGAATATTAGTGGTCCATGTACCTGTTTTCTTCGTCACTTGCTTCTCTAAAACAACATGTGCTGCCACTATCCTCAACGTTAGGCTTGCAACAATCGTCCAAGCATATCCATGTTGACAACAAGAGTAGCCATGTTGACAACAAGAAAATCCATGTTGACAGCAAGAACACCCATGTTGACAGCAAGAATGGCCATGATAGTAGTTGGTCATCCAAATTTTTTTGGTACCAGACCATGTTGTTAGATTCCGTCTACCAGCATGGACACGCTCCCAGACTTGAGGACCCATTTCCAGCAACAATAGTAGCTAGTACCTGCTCATATTCAACAACTGTCTACACTTAGTTACAAGAAAATACGCGATGAAAATTATCTTTTTATCTAGCTCCAGTTATTTTCTGATCTCTTCGAGATGAAGAAAGATCTTGTTCATGGGGGATATGTTGGAGGATCCTAGGTCTCCTGCCCAACTAGGTCCTCTGTTTGACCACTTTGGAGAACATGTCGAATCGTCGTGTCGACCACCACATGTCAAGTCAGTTAGTCACGTCGGTTAGTGAACCGACGGGTCGTTATGTAACTGTCTATAAACTATATATATAGGCTTGAAAAAAGAAAATAGAAAACCTTTGTCTATGCTGCGATTGGACAGAAAGGTTCCTTAAATAATAGGAAGAGTGATCTTGTATCAGAAAGAATTGGTCAGTTGTATTAAATTATTTATTAATTTAATATACTTCCAAGCTATTCTTTTAATTCTTAAAGGCAAGTTCGAGATAACTAGAAAGTTTCAACATGCTACGAGAACAAGTAAGGCATTCCATGACACACTAATCTATTTTATCAGGCATAATTTACTAACTGACTCTTAAGGCATGTATTAGCAAATAAAAATGTTAAGAATAAAGTATTAAGGATAGGCCGTAATGGCTATCCCAACTGGTCGAATCAAGCTTGCGCTTTTCGACAACAGATAGTTGATTCCTCCAATGTGGATGTGGGTTGGAGAATGTTGCATGGTGTACAATGTGTAGCAACACTTAATGCTGATAAATATTGGTATCATGTGCTGTAATGATAGGTAATTATCCACTTCTCCTTCATTATTTGAGAGTAGGACTGAAATGCTTGGTGTTTGGCCATGCTTAAAAATAATGATACTAAGTGCACACTAAAGTATATGGTATAGTGAGCGGACTAATATATATATCGTCCACCGCCAGTAGTCTTGCACAAATGATGCTCTTTATCTATAGTTTGATTAAGAATATAAATTTCCAATAAATATAAGTCGTCGATACAATAACCATCTGATTGTCTTCCATTTTTCTACTTCTAGAAAAAAGAATATATTGAAGGACACATAGGATAACACTTGGTTGAATGGGTAAGTGCCATCAATCGTAATAAATATACCAGCTTTTATAATATCTCATGTAGCTGGTTTCGGGATCACGAGAAATGGTTTTCCATTACAATTTTTCATTCAGTGGAACGATCCGTGACTCGACATGTGGTAAGCGGTAAAAATTCTGCTACTACTTACGCTTTCATTCTCCGCGCTAGTTGAAAGTGCGAAATCAACATCAACCATAGATATTTTATTCCGCTGCTCACCCACCATAGATTTGCTTCCTAAATTTAACACATACTATAGGTCATTTCACCAAAGTTTCCAACGTTATAGAACATGCACCTTTGCCTAGTGGATTCCCCATCCGCCACAGATCTCAACCCTCCTCGAATGTAAATCGTTGATTTATTATAAATTTTACTATGATCCTGCTTTTTCCTAGAGGTAGTGTGTAATAAAGGTGATAATTACTTTGTTTGATGCATCTAGTTTTCGCGGGCATTGTCTGGCGGCCATAGTATTTACCTGACCGCCAAAATATTCACAGTAGTTTCGGGAAGTAGTTACGAGATATAAATTTCAAGGGTTTGGGTTCCTGTTCCCATGCAACAGTAAGAAAGCTTTGGTGCAGCAATCGAAGCTCGGGTAACAGTTCCATGTAGCGGGATCTGTTTTACGCTTGATCCCATCTACGTTCGATGCAAGCCCTACACAAGTTCCATGCTTGGTTTAGAATCCAGTCACATGCTGCCACACTCCAGTCGCACGCTGCCACACTCTAGTTGCACACTTAGTCTACCCCAAATTCCACGTAGGTTCCAGGCTATTGAACTCTTATATAAACGAATCTCTAAGATGGGGTTAATTATTATTTCCGTTGCAACTTTTTTTTCAGCAGAAAAAAAACATACCATTGATATTCAAGTTGAATCAAATAGTACATGGATGTTCAAGTCTTTAAAATACTTATCGGCATAATAACTCATCAGATCTCAGTCTTCTCTAGATAAGACTTTACAACAAAGGACAATGTAACTTTCATAACCATATTACCAAAATGCGACATCTAGAAACAGTCCCCGAATAAATCATCATTCAAAAATCATTACAGATACCATATCACATATGTGATGCCCCTGAAATTCTTCCCACACAATGACCCCTTCCTCGCCTTCCATAGCTTGTTTTGACAGTTTGTCCTCCAATGAGTTATGCTGCCTATAGATATGCTCAAAGGATATGTTATTGAAAAGTTGAATTTCTGCCATGATCCTATTGCACCAGTGAAGAAGAGAGGTAACTTTTAAAATGTATTCTCCACAAGCCCATTTTATGGTGACCCTTGAATCCCCAAATACTTTAAGGTCCCCAAGACCAAAAATATTTTCCACTTTCAATACACACCAAAGAGCAAGTAGCTCTTCTTTCATATTGGAACCAATTCCGCACTTTAGTCTCAATGAGTAATAGTGTTCGTTATTTAAATAGATTGCTCCACCCACCACACATAATCCATATGTAGCCGCACCATCGAAGAAAGCTATTGGACCTATGAACTGAGGGATGAAAGTGCTCACTTTCTTAATCTTTGAAGATACCTTATCAAAACAGTAGACTTTATGTAAATTCAGAACCCAAATACAAGTATTTTGCAAACTCAGATCCGTGTTCTCAAAAACAGCCTTATTTCTAGTATGCCATATGGACCAGGATATCAAAACTAGAAAAGTAGGGTGATATATACAACTTTTGAACCAGTGAAGTGCACAAATATCAAAATTCTCATTCCCCAAATTCAACTCAAGCTTCAGAGAGGAACAACACATGTTCCAAATATTTCTTGTAAATGCACACTCCACAAAGAGATGATTAGTAGACTCTGATTTGTTTCTGCATAAAGAACAAAAATTTGTCCCATACCAACCTTTCTTCATAAGATTATCCAAAACTTTTAGTCTTCCTTGTAACGCAAACCACATAAAACACTTAAATTTCAATGGAATTTTCCATTGCCAAAGCTATTTATACCACCAATGCTGCGGAAAAATGCAACTGTTATTTATTATAGTGTTATATGCTGACTTCGTCGTCACCATCCCTGTTGCAGAATTGCTATTCCAAATAATTGAATCCTTCTCTTAAGTAATTCCTCATCCAGCCGAATTCAAGAACCTTATATAGTTATCCCATTCATATGCAACCCGCCTGGTGAATCCCAAATATTTTTCACTGAACCAGTAATTATCTTGAGCAAATTTATCCTTGGTCTTTTTAATTTTATCAAGAGTAATAAGACCATATTCCTTCAATAAACACAGAATATCTTCTGAAAGTTTGTAATTATCTTCGAAACCTAGGATCGGATCTATACCAAACAATATCTCCTTACCATTTCCTACTCGCCAATAGAGATCTTCTGCCAGCCAAGTGTAGACTTTTAGGAAACCGACCCAAACAGGAGAAACACCTCTTGTTCTTTTCTTTGGATTTTTAATCCAGTTGACTATATCTCCTTTTATATATTTCACATTCAACACTCTAGACCAGAGAGTAGTGCCAAAAAGTCCTCTCCAGAAACTCTTGAGTCTAAGGGCCACACTGAATGTGCCAAGGTTTTTAATACCCCAACCTCGACATCTTTCATTTAATGCTAGTCTATCCAGCTAGCCATAACTATATTAATATGATCCATACCACTAGCCCAAATAAAATTAAAGAAAATATTTCTTAAAGAGTTGATGATGAAACAAGGAACTTGTGAAAGAGAGAACCAGTAAAATGGTATCCATGTCAAAACAACTTTAACCAGAGTGAGTCTTAGCCCAACTGATAGTAGTCTATAAGTCCAATGGTTAATTATGAATTCAACCTTTTTCAATAACCAAGTCTAATCTTGAATCATGAATCCATTAGGCTTCAAGTAGTATCCTAAGTATTTAAAACCATCCTCTAGACGACTGCATTTATAAGGAAGCATCTCCATAAAATCATCAAGCTTTGAATCCTCAGATCTGTAATGAAAGAAGCTGGATTTAGAGGATCTCACCAGCATATCTAAGGTATCACAATTTTTTTTAATAAGCTCCTTATAGCTCACCCATTCATCAATAGAGTCTGTCCATGCTAGTAAGAAATCATCTACAAACAAGAGATGTTATAGAAATAAATCAGTTGATAGTTTAATACCCTTAATTTCACCTTCTGCTTTAGCGGTAATTATCAATCTAATGAATCCGTCAATGATTAGCAGAAACAATAGAGGATACAAGGGACATCCCTGTCTTTTGCCCCTCGAGCATTTGAAGAAACCTGAAGGGGCACCATTTATCAACACAATTATGTTTGTTGAGGACACACAGGCCATAATCCACTTTAAGATCAATGGAGGAATACCAATTTGAATTAGAATGATTCTCAGGAAAAACCCTGTCAACTCTATCATATGCTTTCTCCAGATACATTTTGAGTAAGAAATCCTTCATATTCCCTATATCAAGAATGGCAAACATATTCATTTTCGCTGCAACTTTATATACAGGACCATGACTTAATTATGTATTAATTTTTTTATAAACATGATGAACATATTTTGCATAAAATTTAACACTAAGCCATGTAGCTCGGAAATTTAAGCTTAAACATGAGATTTATCATAATATTGTCTAACCAGAACAATAAACCAAAATTACACATACTTTGGAGTCCATACCAATACTCCTTACAGAACATCATATAATCTAAACTATAGGACATGACCCAAACACTAGTGCTTATGATCTTTCCAGTCATAAAACATCTAACAAACCAAAATAATAGGGGTTATCTGAATGCAGTTGTAGTTATATAAAAAAGGGAGATATAGTTTTCCATAGGATCAATTTCAGTTGAACAGTTTGTTCGATGTTCCTTATTAAAATGGGTGGCATGGCATTGTTAGACCTTACTTTCTTTAAGTGCATGCATGGAAATATGTAATGTATTACTCATATCTAGTAATATTTTATTTAGTAATTTTTAAATGAAACGTTGAGTTAATTTATTATTGTCAATTGACGTGTAATTTGTTTAATTAAAGCCCTTCATGCTAGAAGGGTGATATGAATATATAACCTTCAGCCTGAAAGTAAGTTCAATCCTTCAAATTTGATCCCTGATACCTATTCCAAAAATTTATATAAATTAAATCCATATGTTTATATTGAAATGGTACCATTAATATCCTTAATATTCATTTATACAATATTTACACTAATTTTAAAAATCAAATATGCCATGTGTCACAATATGAACATTCCACGTGTTACCCTAGGAAACTAGATATCGACATTTTAACAACAAAATTTATAGAAGTTTTGCTTCAAAGAGTTTGCTGGAAAGTTGAAATTTTGTCATAGAAAGAGAGGTTTCTCTTTCGTTAGGTTGTTCTATTTCGGGGTGTTAGAAGTAGATGCTGGGGAGAAAGAGCGTCCTCTCCTTCCTCCAGGGATGATTTTTAGGAGTGGCGAAAGTAGATATCGACACTCTAAACACAAATTTTATAGGAACATTGCTTTGCACAGTTTGCTAGCAAGTGGAAATATTCTTAGAGAAAGAGTGGACGCTCTTTCTCCAAGTTTTTCTATTTTTTAAATTCCCCCGTAAATGAAGAGGCAGCCGACCCTTCTTCTTCCCAGTATCCTTTTCATAATAGTTCGATACTACAAGAAGGGTCGGTCGATCCTTCTTGTGTTCTCCATTCTGGATATAGGTGAATTACTGGATAAAGGTTTTCACAATTATCTACTAAATGAAGGGGCGGCCGATCCTTCTTGTCGGAAAATGGAAGTCGGGACAAACCATTTTTATATGTTATAACTCAGTTGATGTCTGGGTCCCTACTCTTTACAATGGAAGTCGGAAGTCGGGAATTGTCGACCTAGCCTTCGTAGATCAAATAATTTTACATTTCTCTCGTAAATGAAGGGTCGATCGACCCTTCTTGTGCTCAGTATTCTTCTAGTGTTCACCATTTTAGATATACATGAATTTACGTCTTAGCCTTCGTAGGTTGAATATTTTTACAATTCCCTCATAAATGAAGGGGCGACCGACCCTTCTTTTGCCGAGTATTCTATTAATAATAGTTTTAGAATGCAAGAAGGGTCGGTCGATCCTTCTTGTGTTCGCCATTCTGGATATAGGTGAATTGATGGATATAGGTGTTCACAATTATCTACTAAATGAAGGGGCATCTGATCCTTCTCGTTGGAAAACAAAAGTTGGGACAACTATTTTATATGTTATAACTTAGTTGATGTCAGGGTCCCTACTATTTACAACGAAAGTCTGGAGTCGGGAATTTTTGACCTAGGCTTCGTAGATTAAATATTTTTACAATTCTCTCGCAAATGAAGGGTCGGCCGTCCCTTCTTGTGCTCGGTATTCTTCCAGTGTTCACCATTTTGTATATACATGAATTGACGGCTTAGCCTTCATATGTTGAATATTTTTAAAATTCCCTCATAAATGAAGGGGCGGTAGACCCTTCTTCTGCCCAGTATTCCTTTCGTAATATTTATAAACTGCAAGAAGGGTCAGTCGATCCTTCTTGTGTTCACCATTCTGGATATAGTTAATTGATGGATATAGGTGTTCACAATTATCCACTAAATGAAGGGGTGGTTGATCCTTCCATTCAGAAAATGGAGGTCAAGACAAACCATTTTTTATATATTATAACTTAGCTTATATCTGGATCCCTACTATTTAAAATGGAAGTTGGAAGGCGGGAATTGTCGACCTAGCCTTCGTAGATCAAATATTTTTACATTTCTCTCGTAAATGAAAGGTCGGCCGACCCTTCTAGTGCTTAGTATTCTTACAGTGTTCACCATTTTGGATTTACATAAATTGACACCCTAGCCTTCTTAGGTTGAATATGTTTTCAATTCCCTCATAAATGAAGGGGTTGCCAACCCTTCATCTTCCCAAGATTCCTTTCATAATAGTTGTAGACTGCTAGAAGGGTCGGTCGATCCTTCTTGTGCTCAGTATTCTTCCAGTGTTCACCATTTTGTATATACATGAATTGATGGCCCAACCTTCGTAGGCTGAATATTTTTACAATTCCCTCATAAATGAAGGTGCGACCGACTCTTCTTTTTCTCAGTATTCTTTTCATAATATTTTTAACCTGCAAGAAGGGTCGGTTGATCCTTCTTGTGTTTGCCATTCTGGATATAGGTTTTAGTGTATCTGTAACTTCAGAATGTATTCACTTGTATATTTTAAATTGTATTTGTATTTTATTATTCTACCTTCCACAGATATGTTTATTCCTCCAGTCGGAGAAGTCATTATTGTACTTGGGTCATGTAAAGTCATTGAGGTCAATCCTCCCGTTTAATTTGGGGCATTAGTTCCCCTAGAGTCATTTGTATTGGGGTGTTTAAGTCCCCTAAAGGAGTTGGCCCAGTCAACTTTAGTTGAGGCCGACTTGTCAAGCGGTAAAGGTAGAGTTAAAGGTAAAGTATAAATAGAGAGCTAGGCTCTCTATTTATTTATTCACTCACTCACATTCACACACTCACTCACTTTGCTTTAGTGAGAGAGAGGAGGATTTCGCACAAGTGGAGCAGGAGAAAGTTGCTGGAGACCATCTATTTGTTTCGGGGTTTTGTACTATTGCTCATTCTATCTCTGAGGAAGTTGCGGGGTTTTCTCCTTTATGGTTTCCTCGGTGAAATGCTTTGTATCTCTTGTCTCTTGTGTTTGTTTTACTATGCATGTTATTCTCTCAGTTAAGATCCTAGATCATATTGAATTAAATGATGAAAAACTAACATGGTATCAAAGCTAGCCTAAAGGAAGGCATGCATGGTATTTATGACACTTGTCTCACTTGCAACAATTTGAAAGCTAGGGCTTTGTATAGAAAAACCGTTTCATCATGTAACTTTCGCTATAAATCAATTTTGGCGAAGGTTCAGTACTTTCTGAGATATGATCCATACAAGTTAGGGTTTTGGCCTCTTCCAGAATGAAGCCCTAAACAAGTGACCTAGGAAAAAAGGTCATATATCAGGATAGGAAGCTCCAAATGGAATTCCATAAAATGTGACAGTTAGGGAACAGACTGCAGTTTCACAGGTCTGATTTTCAGAGGCCAAAGTTGAAATAGTGACATGTGGCACTCTGTACAAGTTCACTATGTTGTTTCATCCCTTAAATAGGTCATGTTGGAAAACTTGGCATATCTCCCCGATGGAGAATCGAATGAAGCTCAAACCTATGGTGTTGGAAAGATGACAGGTCTGGATACCATAGGCCAAAGTTTCAGACCTTGCAGATCCACAATTTCAGAGATACGCCAGAAACAATACGGCACATATGAAATGGCTCAACAGAGGAAATCAAAGAAGAGGAGGAAGAAGTTCTCACGTAGGGTTTTCAGTTTTTAGGTATGGCATGACCTGATACAATGTTGGAGACACTTGATGCAACATTGGAAACTTTGAAAATGGATTTGGAATCCATTGATCATACATATTAATCCTCCGTCAAAATGTTGTGGGAGGAAGGAGATTGAAAAATTAGGGTTTCCAAGTAAGAAGAAACCCTAGCAAGGTTGGGAGACTCATAGGGTAGCAATGAAGGAGGTTTAAAAGGAACTGATATTCTATCATCCTAGCACCATGAACCTATATAAGATGTTTACAAGTGATCTACCTTGGATGGTTAGGGTTTTACCCTTATAGAGAAGACTACAAGCAATCCTGACAGGTATGACTTGAGGAGATACATGTATGTTTTGAAATCTGTTTCATGATTAAGTTCATGGTATGTTTGTCTTCATATTATTTAGGTTAGTACAATCATGATTGTCTGATCACCTTAGTAAAATTATGAATGCATGTGAATAATAGAAGACATTCATTGATTAGGGTTATGACACTTATGATTGTACTAATGCACTGTGGTGTTGTATGAGGATGATGTTGTCCGCTAACATGAAAGGTACATCAAGAAAGACAAATCAAGTTCTAGATCAAGAATATATGACCATGGTGACATGAAGACAAAGACTCATCCATAGTCGTTGATCACATAGAAGCTCTACTTACGAGGTATGCATGATTTGGTTCTACAATGCTTAACTTATGAAGATATGCAGGTTACTAGCACAAGGTCTCTAAATCATTGAAGAGAACAAAGAAGACATTGTTTGGGTATGTTAGACATAACTAGCAAACATGATAATCCAGGTATGTTTTCCTATATCGAGTTAGAATCCTACCTTGTGTTAGGATCTTATATAAGCATACTTTTGTATGTTTGATGATGATTATTCATGAAGTTACAAGTTTGAGTAATCATGGGTTTATGCATATTATGCTTCTTAGTTTGATTAATGACATGACAAACTAGATGAGTCCAATGGTCAAATAAGAATATGCATGAGTAAAAGAAGTACTCTCTGAAACCTTGAATACTAACGCTTGTGATAAATTACTTGTGTATGAAATGATCATGACCATACATGTTAAGATTATAGGATTATAATGTTTTGATAGTATTGAGATTATACTAATGAATGTATGATTATGTATGAGATCTTGAGGATGACACAATGATGAAACTAGTGCACACTTAAGCATGCATAGTGGTCCAAGATGGATAGAAGTTCAAAAGACATATAATCATGATGCTATCACAAAGGGAAAATAGAGATCAAGAGGGAGCACACTCCAGTAGTTCCTGCAAGGAAGCAAAGATTGAGAGGGAGTCCACCCAACAACCAAACAAAGATAAGTATTTGAATTGTCATTTCTTGTATATATGATTACTTAAATGATGTTGTTCATTCATGTACATACTTATGTTCTTAGATTTAGGATGTATATTATGCATGTTAGAAAAGTTGCATTAATGAACAAGATACTACTAATATGCAAATAATGGGTAAGTGGCCTATGGTATTGTACAACACTCCATTGCTACTTATCTAGATTGAAACGTCTTTGCTGACATGTTGGAGTAGTGCACACTCTTAACAATGTTCTGGTAGAGATGGAAGGCATCTAGAAAGTTATGGGATATGGATAAATGTTGTATCGAAGCATTGGCTAAGATAATTACATGACTGTATGACTTATGCTTTTTATGTGTAAGAATTTGTTCTGAAAACTATGAGATGTTTCTAATCATGCAATTGAACTTGACTTGTAGGAAAGATCATATGCATAATAGGTTATCATTGAAATGTCAACATAATTTGATAATTATGAAGTGTTACTAATCATGTAATTGAATTTGATTTGTAGGAAATATCGTGTGCTATGATCTACAAAAGAAGGATGATGAACACTTGTTCTGAAGAACAAGTGATGATTATTCAACAAGATGACTTACAAATCAAGCATACTATAGAAGTACAAAAAAAGGCTCATGACTAGAGGATTCTCTTAGAAAGAGCGAGAGGATCATAGCGAGATGTTTTCTCCAGTGGCTAGACACACTTCCGGAGATAGATTACACCCATGGATGACAAGACCGTTCTCTTGAATGGGGTAAATGAAGAAGAAGTGCATATCCAACAAACTCCTAGGATTCGATAGAGAATCACATGATTGAATAAATCTTTGTACGGGTTTAATAGGTACCCAGGATTGATAGTCATTTGATGAGCTTGATGATCACCACGGGTGATGCGAATTTCAACCTTTGCTACAAGGTTGAAGATGGTTTGTATATACAGATGGATGCAAGAAGGAAATCACCATAGAGTTCGAGTGATCTTGAGGCTCATATCAGTAGATCCATCTGATGGGAGATGGCACATATATATATGCATAAGATCACTCAATGCAGAGTGTGAATGATGTTCAGTCACAGAGGGAGGACAATACTCAGATATAGAAAACTCCACTTCAGAGGTAGTAGATCTCCGAGTTAAAGAATCTTGGCATGATTCTTGTGATTAGATATGTGTCCGAGATCAGATGATATTTTTCCTTAGCCAAGAAAAATGTGAAGTAGAGATCTGGGTATGATGCACTATTTTCTAGGCATGGAGGTGAAGCAGAGTGCGGATGGAATCTTCCTTGGACAAGGGAAGTATGCAGTAGAGATCTTGAAGAGGTTTGGGATGATGGACTACAAGGCCATGGCTACACCTATGGATCGAACCTGAAGCTATTGAGTGATGCTTCATCAGAGTCAGTTGATGGCACGATGTATCATCAGATGATTGGGTCCTTGATGTACCTGATGAATATGAGACCAGATATTTGCTTTGCTGTGAACACATTGAGCCAATTCCTGAAGGATCTGAGACATGTTCACTTGATTGCTGCAAAGCATATTCTGAGGTACCTGAAGGGTATGGTTGATTATGGGCTCAAGTATGATGCGAATCAGAAGATTAACCTGGAGGGTTATGTTGATTCTGATTGGGCTGCAAGTGCCATTGATAGGAAGAGCACTTCGGGGTGTTGCTTTAGTATGGGATCAGCTGCGATCTCTTGGTTTAGCAGGAAGCGGTCTTGCATGGCACTGAGTACAACCGAAGCAGAGTATGTCGCATCTTGTTCGGCTAGTTGTGAGGCAGTATGGATAAGGAAGCTACTTTCTGATTTGTTTGATCTCTAGTTGGATGTGACTTGTATATATTGCAACAACCAGAGTTGTGTGAAGTTGTCTAAGAACCCAGTGTTCCATGACAATTCGAATCACATCAAGATCAAGTATCACTATATCAGGTATATGGTGCAGAGAGGAGAAGTGAAGCTCCTGTATGTTGCGACGGACAAGTAGATAGTTGATGTATTGACCAAGCTGCTAGCCAGAGTGAAGTTTGAGTGCTTCAAAGAGAAGCTTGGTGTACTTTAGATTGAGGTTACTTCCAAGGGGAAGTGATGAGTCTGGAAGACGCAGATGCACATGGGCCATTCTCACATAGTGGTAGGAAAGTCCTCCTATGGTGTAGATGTAAGGGCCGGGCCATTCTCACATAGTGGTAGGAAAGTCCTCCTATGGTGTAGATGTAAGGGTTGGGCCATTCTCACATGGTGGTAGGAAAGTCCTCCCATGGTGCAGATGTAAGGGTTGGGCGTGGATTTTCCGACATAGTCAGAGGTTAGTCCTTCCATGGTCGTTGATGTAATTTTCGAGGATTTTCTGACATGGTCAGAGGAAAGTCCTTCCATGGTCGTTGATGTAATTGCTGAGCTTTTCCGACATGGTCAGAGGAAAGTCCTTCCATGGCCGTGATGTAATTGTTGAGCCTTTCCCGGATGGTCAGAGGAAAGTCCTTCCATGCTGGTGATTGTATGTGTTGTGTTGTGTGCATCTGGGTTGTGCTCTGTTGAGGAAAATATGATCTGAATATGATGAGGTAAATGTATGGTACACAGGTTTTTCATAGGCATATAATTAGTCCTAGGAGATCTTGTAGGTTTTGCAAGTGGCATATAATCAGTCTTGGGATAATCCTTCAGGTTTTGCAGTGGCATATAATCAGTCCTGGGAGATCTTGCAAGTTTTGAAGAGGCATATAATAAGTCTTGATATGTACCTACTGGATGGATTGCTCACAGAGATGATGAAGACCTACATGGAGGCTAGGCCTACATCCAACATGAAAAAGAGCTGGCTCTATAGAACTTCCTATGACGAGTAGATTGGAGACTGATGGCCGAGATAGCAGCAGGAGTGATGATGATGATTAAGCTTTGATTAAGATCCATCTTTGATGATGATCCAATAACGAAGACTTGTGTTGATGAATTGTGTCAAGAGAATACCTTCCTAGTTAAGAGGGAGTGTTAGTGTATTTATAACTTCGGAATGTATTCACTTGTATATTTTATATTGTATTTGTATTTTATTATTCTACCTCCGATGGAGATGTTTATTCCTCTGGTCAGGGAAGTCATTATTGTACTTGGGTCATGTAAAGTCATAGAGGCATTAGTTCCCTTAGAGTCATTTATATTGGGGGGTTTAAGTCCTTAAAGGAGTCGACCCTGTCAACTTTAGTTGAGGTCGAATTTTCAAGTGGTAAAGCTAAAGTATAAATAGAGAACTAGGCTCTCTATTTATTCACTCACTCACATTCACACACTCACTCATTCACACACTCACTCACTTAGTGAGAGAGAGGAGTAGTTCGCACATTTGGAGGAGGAGGAAGCTGTTGGAGACCATCTATTTGTTTAGGGGTTTTGTACTATTGCTCATTCTATCTCTGAGGAAGTTGCGGGGTTTTCTCCTTTACAGTTTCCCTGATGAAATGCTTTGTGTTTCTTGTCTCTTTTGTTTGTTTTGTTGTGCATGTTATTCTCTCAGTTAAGATCCTAAATCATATTGAATTAAATGATGAAAAACTAACAATAGGGAATTGTTGGATATAGGTGCTCACAATTATCTACTAAACGAAGGGGTCGCCGATCTTTCTTGTCAGAAAACGGAAGTCGGAAGTCGAGAATTGTTGACCTAGACTTCGTAGATTAAATATTTTTACATTTCTCTCCTAAATGAAGGATCGGTCGACCCTTTTAGGGCTCAGTATTCTTCCAGTGTTTACCATTTTGGATATACATGAATTGACGGACTAGCCTTCGTAGGTTGAATATTTTTACAATTTCCTCATAAATGAAGGGGTGGCCGACCCTTCTTGTGCCAATTTTTCTGTTCATAATAGTTCTATAAGGCAAGACGGGTCGGTCGATCCTTCTTGTGTTCACCATTCTGGATATAGGTGAATTGTTGGATATAGGTGTTCACAATTCTTTACTAAACTAAGGGAAAACCGATCCTTCTTGTCAGAAGTCAGAAGTCGGGACAAACAATTTTTATATGTTATAACTTAGCTGATGTCCGGGTCCCTACTATTTACAGGGGAAGTCAAAAATCGAGAATTGTCAGCCTAGCCTTCGTAGATTAAATATTTTTACATTTCTCTCGTAAATGAAGGGGTGGCCGACCCTTCTTATTGACTTATTTGATAATATATACTAGTGGAAAAATTATTCTTTGTTTAAAATAAATATTAATTTTAATGTGCTCCTGTTATTTATATTCCATAAATCTCTTCTGAAATGGATTTTGGTTCTGAACAATGTGTCCTGTTATTTTATATTTCAGAAATCGCTTCTGAAATGGATTTTGGTTCTCAACAATGTGTGGACCTACTTTTGAATGGATTAAAATTTGTTGAATGAATCTCTTTTCCAAAAAGAAAAATATTGCATAATATCAACATTCATGGTGGATGTATCATTGCAAATGTTACCAAGACTTTAAATGCAAGTCTTCAATTGTCCTATCCATCAGAAGGTGTAGATACATTGTCAGAGGTAGTTGGTGGTTATATTCAATGGCCTGTATCTGAGATGGTTAACCACATTGGGTTTGCTCTTCGCGATAATGAGGTGAATGATATACCATCTTCTACTTTGCTGAGTGTAGAACATATCATAACAACTGAGAATAAATATTCTTTTATTATGAGAAAATTTAAGTTGTTACATAAGTGTTCGGAATGCAAGGATTGCATTTCCAGAGGTTTTGTAACAAATGTGAGTGGGACTGATTTTGTTGGGGAACGTTTTTGGGTGACTTCTCCTTTGGTATTCTGGTGGATGAAGTGGTGTTTTCTTGTGTGGCATGTTGTCCAAGGTTGAGTAGTGGAGGTTTTGTTGTATGGCCGATTAATAGAGTCATAGATTTTAATACAAAAACATTTCTTCTGTTGAAATCAATTTCAAGAATAATCAATCTGAAAGTACTTTGAAAGTATTAAGAGAAAATCACAATGTCAAGTTTGTGGGAGAGAAATTTAATTTGATACATCAATGTTCTTTAAACCCACATTATGTTGCTCAAGGAATAGTGTCAACTGTTTTTTAGGGAGACATTGTACAATTCAAACCACTAGATGTTGGTGAGTTTGGTATTTTAGTTCATAAAGTCTTCTGCAATTGCAAGGATTGTGGTGTATTTGAAGGCCCTCTTGTAAGATGGCCTGCAAACAATTTGCTTGACCTTGATGATGTTCCTTTGAATGTTATACTAAAAAAGAAAACAGACAAAGACATGGTCAACATTTGGAATATTTTTGAAGAATTTTCTTTATAGATGGTCCTTCCAGGTACTCCCCATTGTGAATATACATATATTAAAGGTAATGGAACAAGGCCATACAATTCCGTAAAGCGGAAAGATGGAACTAAAATTTCTGAAAGAAATTCAAGATCGATACCTTACAGGATTGGAATTGATCAGGGTGCATTCCTTTCAAAAATGTCACTAAACATTGTTGCTCAAATATTTGTATGTCAAAAATTTCACTTCAATCGATAGTTGAATGTATGAATAAATGTCATAGCATGAATGGAAAGTCAAGAAGACATTATGTTATAAATTCTATGGGAACAAATGCTCCTGTGGCCAAAGAAGGAGATGACAAAAAAAGAAGCATGTTTACAATGAGATTAGACACAATAGATGTTTGTCAAAATGCATGGTATAAATGCCATGGGATAAAAAGGAGCACTTTCTACAATTATAAAAGCATGTTCTTGAATGGTGATGTGAGAGTTTTGCATGGTAACAGTGGCTTGGAAAAATATAGGGCGAACACTGTTGCACTGGTAGCTATTATTAATAAAATTGTAGAAGATAATTCATACAAATATCCACATCTTACACGATTAATCAGTGAAGATGGAACAAGGACAACCTTGAAATTATTGCCATCTAATATGTCACATGGTTTGCCGTGAAAAATGGCAAATGAAGAAATCGAAAGTATCGGTTTGCCTCCTGTATCACAATCCTCCTTTATCAAGGTGATGAGAAAATATTTCTGAGATGTTAAAATTTCTAAATCAAAATCCTTTGCAAGGAGTAATGAGTGCATTACAACACATGATAGGCTTAAGGGGACCACTATTCCAGCTGAGGTGGAAATGTTACGAGGACATCATGTATCTCATAATAAATATATCGCAAGTTGTCGCCAAGTATATTATTCTCATAGATTAGCTTCACAAAAAAATACAAAGACTTTTCTAAGTATTGTTCATGACAAAATGGATAAGTCAAAGACTTCCATTCCAAGGATGGGTAAGAAGGAAAAATCTTTTAGTAATGTTATGAATATTCCCATATCATTGACTGGAATATTGACTCATGGGCACAAGAATGGGTTTTTTTTTTTTCATTTCAGCCTCTCATTTTTAGATACGAGATCGAATTTCACTGTGACATCCCTGGCTAAATTCTTGAAGAGTCTTGAAGAACCAGTGGTTGGTAAATATGGTGATTTTCTCTACAAAGGAGGAACATATAAGCACCAATTTCATGATGCGCTATTGCAATCAGAGTCATATAAAAAGTGTGTGATATACAGACAAGATGTAATGCAACATGATATATTGTGTGTTGATGGTACTAATCAATGCATGCCAAATAGAAAACTACCACCCATATTGTTGTTGCAAATGGACAATTGTTCAGGCGATAACAAAAACACTTTGTATTTGCATTTTTATCTCTTTTAACAACAAGGAGAGTGTTCGAGAAAGTTGAAGTTGGATTTCTCCCGATCGGACACACCCAAGAAGACATAGATGGAACTTATGGAAGGTTATTAGTAAAGCTAATGCGCAAGGATATATTTTCAGTCTATGAAATTATGGATACGTATAGGACATGTGAAGATAAAAATTTCTAAGTCCCTTATCTAATTGATGAACTTTACGATTTTAAGATTTTTGTGAAACCCCACCTTTTGGATGGAAATGCCAAGATCATCGGTACAAAAAAATGCCAGTTTTTTTAAATTTCAGCTCATAGATAACATTCCAGTCATGCAATGGAGGGCATCACTTCATGATGAAGCTTGGTCATCTCATATTCATCTCCGGCGGTCATTGCTAGATGGTAGCGTAGACTTTCCAGTGGGACAACCTAGGTTATTAAATCTGCAATAAAAAAGACCTTTGAACATTGACGAAATAAAAAAAGGAATAGAAACATATATTTCATTCTGGAATCGAGCGATTGAGAAGGGAGGTGAACAATTTTGGCGTCCTAGGTTAAATTGTTGGGAGGATATATATAAATATTTGGACAGTCCCTCTCAGAGTGTTTATTAGTCATCAACTAACTTTTGTCCATCGATAATCCATGATATTCATAGTAGTGAACCTACAAGATCTGAACATGAAATTATGGATGCCTATTTGAAGGAAAATTTTCCTTGTTTGCAGGATTGCTATGTTGGACCAGTATTCAACAAGCCTAGAGATGAATTCATTCTAAGAGTGGATGTTGTAAAGGGCCAAATGGTCGTTGTGAAATCACCAGAGCTAGATTGTGCAATATGGTTGGGTAGGGAGATTGGTAATATTTATCAGGATTTAGATGCTAGTACTATTGGATCTTACAAAGTAGAGGTGCAATGGTGGAATCCAACAGGAGCATCGAAGGATCTGAAGGTCTTGTACAAAAAATGCTTAGATAGAAAGCAACAATAGTTTATTGGTGTAGAAGAAAATATGATGATCGATGTAAATAGCATCATATGGGAATGGTCACCAAGGCTAGGATGGACATCATAAAATATTAGAATAAACGAGAAGGGCCTTGTAGCAGTTAAGGAACAATGAGAACATATGGGGCATAGTGTTCAGAGTGGGATGGATGTTCCTATGAATATCGTTTGATGTGAGCTTATCCCAACAAATGTATATTTTGTTACAATACTTCTAGTATGTCTATCAACCTGGCCGGTCGAGCAAACATCGAGCATTTGGAACGTCCACAAGCCTCTAGGAATTTGGGGAAAATTACTACTGTGATGTAGAATACACCGTTTATTGGTTACTACTGTGTAAGTTGTGCCTATACAGATTACGCAGAGAATTCCCGCCTCATTTGGAAACTATTAAAATTATATTTATCTAAAAATATAGATATTCTTGATACTAAATCATAAAAGAAACAAGAATTGATAAACTTGCTATTCAAACAAGGACTGAATATTATAGACATTGCACTTTTCACCTTAAAAGGTTGCACATTTCCAAATGAAAATTGCACTTTTCAAATCACAATTTGCATTTTTTTATTTGAAATACACACTTTTCAAATCAAAATTTGCATTTTCTGATTTGAAATTCACACTTTTCAAATCAAAATTTGCATTTTTTTAATTGAAATTCAAACTTTTCAAATCAAAATTTGCATTTTTTGGTTTGAAATTCACTCTTTTCAAATTAAAATTTGCATTTTTAAATTTGAAATTCACACTTTTTGAATTGAAATTCATAGTTTCATAACAAAAAACTGCAATTTTAAGGTTCATAAGTAGTCAAAAAACACACCATTCGAATAGAAAAACACACTTTTCAAAGCCAATATTGCCACTTTCAGAACTTGATTTTGCACTTTAGAAAGGTTGATATTGACACTTTCAAAGTCTAAATTCACACTTTCTTAGTCCAAAATTTGTCTAATATGTCCAAAATTTAATGAAATTAGCGTTTATGTATAGGGATAGATAAATAGTTAATGGGAAAATTCAAATGATCTTAATTGTTACATATTAGTTTCAACTTCCAAGTGGTGTTACGTATTTTTGTAAGTGGGTTGTTTAATTTATAATAGGGTAGATATAAATTAGTATAGAATGTAAATATTTATTGATTGGTACATCTACAATACTTGTTGATGGAAAACGTGATAGGTAGATCACAAAGTATTAGCAAATGTCTAATATGTCTGTTTCCAATAGGCATTTTATGTCTATTTCCAATCAGCTAACCTTGGAGTTATTTTTTTAGATTTGCATAAGTAGAATATATAATATGAATATATCTCCTCGTTGTCCTAAATAAGGAATCAGCCTGAGAGCATGCACCACATACTGGGATATTATTTTCTCAAAATATATTACTAATGGAAATGGAAAATGCAGATATCTCTCCCAAAAAGCAGGTGAATCTCAAAAAATCTGTTACAGTAATACATTAATCAAACAAAAATATGTATCAATAGTTTACATCTGTTAGAAATAGTAATTAACTCCAACTTTATCTTTAGTTCTATTATTAGAAGCCAAGTTCATTTCAGTTAATAAATCATGCACAAGCATAATGCATAAAGCATGCATGCATGAGCTTTAATTAGGTTAGGGTTTTAGCTTTTAAATACTCCATTAGAGTTTCATTGTAATTACATCAATTTGATCTTCCTTTCATTAATAAATATTTAAGATTCTTAGCTCATTCTAAATAATATTTGTGTTTAATTTTGCCTCCAATCTTCATATTAATATCAGAATAAGTTGGAAGAATATCCATAAGTGGATTGGAATAAGATATGTAAGCATTGGAAGAAGTTCCAAGAGCCAAGGAAGACAATCGAAGATGGTCCCAGAGCTTGGAGGAAGGTCTAAAGCACGAAAACTGTTTGAAATCATAAAAATCACGATCGTAGGTCTCCCATGTGCATGGGTTTGATCAAAGTAGTGAAACTTGCGAAATAATTTTTTTCAGGATCGGAACACGACCTCCTCACAGATAAGGTGCGATCCGGAACGCGACCCCCTCATAGAAAAGGTGCGATCCATACCCTGATTGAATGCAACCTCCCCATAGGAAAGGTGCAATCTGATAAAAAAAATCCTTTTGAAAAGATGTGATCCAAAGGCTAGAATCATAGTTACCTCTTCAGCAAGGTGCAATTGCGAATCAATAAAGTCAATGTCTGATGGATTCTAGAAGTCATAATCAGTCCCAAATTTATCCTCTTACAGGAAGAAAGGACTATGATATTTGGGCCACAAGGATGGTGTTCTACTTAAGATCATAATATGTGTGGGAATATGTTGTGCATGGTTACTCTGAACCGGCAAATTATGCAGCTAAGCAAGCTCTGTCGAATGGAGAAAAAGATATCCCGAGGATTCACAGGAAGAAGGATGCAAAATCATTACATCATATAATGAATGCCTTGGATAACAGTGTATTTCCAAAAGTATTGGATTCATTACACGCCAAAGGAGCATGGGAAATATTGGAAACCAGTTACCAGGGTGCTGGTAAGGTACAAACTACTAAACTTTAAAACTAAAGAAGATATTTTGAAGATCTGAGGATGAAAGAATCAGACACAATGGATTATTTTATGACCCAAATCATGGGGATAGTTAATGAGTTGAATACTGCATATTGTGAAAATATTAACGATCAAATGGTGATTGAAAGGGTTTTGAGACCCAACAAATTTGACCCAAAAGTTGTAGCTATTGAGGAAGCAAAGGATATAAGCTAACTATCCGTAGATGAGTTGACTGGATCACTTCTATCATATGAATCCAGACTCAATAGAAATGAGGAATCATCTCTGGAGAATGCTTTCAAAGCACAAGTATCATTCACAAAATGCATAGGAAGAGGTAGAGGCAGAGATGGATTAAGAGGAAGAGGAAGAGGCGGTCGAAGCAATGACAAGGAATATCATGACCACGATCATGACCCTAAAAGAGGGAACTGTGACAAAAAGAAGTTAGATAAATCCAATGTTAAGTGTTATTATTGCAATAAATTTGGCCATTATTCTAATGAAAGTAAAAATATAAAGGTTGATCAAGAAAAATAGAATGCAAATGTGACTAATACCTCTAAGAACAAAGAATACTTGTTATTTCTTACATGTCTTGTTGCACACAAAATCCTAAAGGGACTTTGGCTTTTAGATAGTTGCTGCAGTAACCATATGACAAGTGATATAAGTCTAGTTGTAGACCTAGATGAATAAGTGAAGACAGAGTTTAAAATAAGAACCGATGAGATAGTTCTAGTAGTTGGAAAAGAAGTGTTCAACATACTGACCAAACAAGGCCAACAAAAGACTATAACAGATGTATATTATGCTCCAAGGTTGAAGCATAATTTACTCAGCATTGGGAAACTCACTAAAAATAAATACAGACTTGTCTTTGAAGGATCAGACTGTGCCATATATGAAAAACCCCCAAAGAAATAGTTGATCATAAAAGTACAAGTGACTAGGAACATAATGTATTCGCTGGTCATGAGTTACAACAAGTAGGTAAACTCTTTTGCTAAAAAAAACATGCATGGATGATTATTGGCTATGGAATTTTAGATATGGGCATCTTCACTTTGCTGGTCTAAATTTATTGCAACAAAAATATATGGTTAAAGGATTACCCCCTATGAAGGAGCCAACAAGCACATGTTTGTGTTGCATCCTTGCAAAGAAGCATGGGGATAGCTTTCCTAAAGGTATGTCTCGAAGAGCACATGCACCTCTAGAACTTGTTCATACTGATCTGTGTGGTCCAATGCAAAATTAGTCACTTGGTGGAAGTTATTATTTTCTTACATTCATTGACGATTTCAGTAGAAAAACATGGTTGTATTTCCTTTATCACAAGTCGGAAACTTTTGGCAAGTTCAAGGAATTGAAGGCTTTGGTTGAAAACCAGAGTGGCCATCAACTCAAAGTATTGAGATCAGATAGAGGGGGAGAGTATGATTCAAAGGATTTCCATGCTTACTGCAAATATCATGGAATCAAGAGGCAATTCACTACAAGACATACACCTTAGCAGAATGGTGTAGCAGAACGCAAAAACAGAACCATCATGAATATGGAAAGGAGCATGCTGAAGGGAAGCAACTTTCCCATGATTTTTGGGGAGAGGTAGTGGATTGTGTTGTTCATGTGTTGAACATATCTCCAACCAAAATTGTAAAGAAAAAAGTACCAAAAGAAGCATGGAAAGGTATTCCTTGTAATGTTTCCCATCTTAGAATATTTGGTTCAATTGCTTATGCTCATGTACCTAGAAACTAAGAAATAATCTAGATGACAGGAGTGAGAAATGTATTTTTCTCGGATATGGTGAAGACTCTAAAGCCTATAAGTTGTATAACCCTATGACCAAAAAGGTTATCATCAACAGAGATGTTTTGTTCAAAGAGGAAGATTCATGGGATGAAACCATAGATAAGGTTGTGGGAGCTGCAATACCCCAACCAAAAGATGAAGAATAAGAAGATCATATTAGACAGCAGGGTCTAGTAGCATCATCACCAACAACAAGTACTCCAGCGAGGACACTGATAAATTCAATTTGGGGTGAAGCATCAAGATCAACAGATCGATTTACTCCTAGTCCACAACCAAGTAATGAATTTGATCACAATAATAGAAAGACTAGAAGATTAGAAGATATTTATGATGAATTGGATGCAAATACCAATTTTTCTTTTATTTATAGTCAACCTATGTTTTTTGAAGAGGCAGTAAAAGAAGAGCATTGGGTAAAAGCTATGGACGAATATATAGATTCCATTGAAAGAAATGGCACATGGGATCTTGTTGACTCTCTTAAAGATAAGAAACCTATTGGTGTGAAATGGGTCTACAAGACAAAACTCAATGAAAAAGGTGAGATTGATAGGTACAAGGCAAGGTTAGTAGCAAAAGGTTTCTCACAACAACTAGGAATTGATTTTGGAGAAACTTTTGCACTAGTAGCCAGATTGGACACTTTGAGAGCAGTCTTAGCAATAGTAGCTCAGAACAAATGGAAAGTGTATCAAATGGATGTCAAGTTAGCATTCTTGAATGGGATTCTTGAAGAAGAAATTTATGTGTAGCAACCACAAGGGTATGAAATCAAAGAACATGAAGAGAAAGTTTACAGATTGAAGAAATTTCTATATGGGCTCAAGCAAGCTCCAGGAGCTTGGTACAATAGAATTGATTCATATATGATCAACAATGGTTTTAGTAGAAGCAGCAGCAAACCAATACTTTACAAAAAGGTAAATCAACATGGACATATTTTGATAGTTTGTTTATATGTTGATGATATGATTTTTACACGTAATCTGTTAGTGGATGAATTCAAGGTAGGAATGAAGAAAGAGTTTGAGATGGAAGATCTAGGTTTGATGAAATTCTTTCTCGACATAGGGGTAGAACAGTAAAAAAAATGTATATTTATTTCTCAAAGTAAATATGCTAATGATGTACTTAAGCGATTTAGAATGCTTAATTGCAAACCAACACCTACACCAGTGGCAATGAGTACAAAGTTGAGCAAAGAAGATGGCAGTTCCACAGTAGATCCAACATTGTATAAGAGACCTGTAGGAAGTCTTATGTATCTCACAGCTACGAGACCCATTATTATGTATGCAGGGTCTCCTAAAGACTCGCATTGACAAGTTGGCAAAAGGATATTATGATATGTTGTGGGGACTTCAATTTATGGAATTTTATACTCAATCACTGAGTATAATGTTTTGATAGGCTTTATTGACAGTGATTTTGCAGAAATTTTGGATAATAGGAAGAGCACTTCCGATCATGTATCTCCTGTGTGTTCTCTCGCTGCCTGCCAAATGATAGGAAGAGGAATATGTATCTCCCGTGTGTCTATCTCGCTGCCTGCCAAATGAGCAATGGACTGGGATGTTACAAAGTATTCTCTCCCACAAAAGGCCCTGCAACATTTTTTGCAAAAGGAGTGCTCAGAAGTGAGTACCCAATACAATATTTTTGTTTGCATATTTTCTTATTAACATAAGTTTGTGTCTTTCTATCATCCTAAATAAGGACGTGGATGGGTCGCTAATGGGTTGTAATAACCTAGGTTTTTTTTTATAACTCAAAAATAAAATATGCACTAAAGTTAATTCTTGATATCTTATTTTCTTAGAAGAAGCTATGAAGAATATTTTGGTTTTTTCAATTCTACTTCTCCATGATAAATTTGAATATTTTTTTTGAAAAATGTGTCACCTTTCATTTAATTTTGAAATAAATATTAATTAAAATTAATAAATAATAACAATAATATGAAATAAATACACATAAGGAGAAAAACTACAACAAAAAAAATCAAGATCTTAAATCTAGATATATCAAAAGCATTGAGACATCAAATATCTTGAGGTGTAAATATTTTCTTAATATATACAAAATTTAAGATAAAAAATAATTTACACCAAAAAATGATGGTGCTTGAATTTATACTAGTAAATAGTAACAATAATATGTGGTAGAATCATTTTTAATTGATAGCATTGCATATGTTAAATATATTAACATTATTAAATATATAATTTAAATTAAAATTTTTTTTTCCACATGACAAATTTGAATGATAATAGTGATTATGAGTATATTGATGGCTTGTAAAGATCATTATTATTGTATTTGAATTTAATATCTATATAAAGTTTTTTTAATTAAATAATATATTAGTAATTAAATATAATTAATTATATAATGTAAGTGTAACTTATTTTTCTAAATATAATAAAAATTAAAAATATATTTAATATAAAATAAATAACTAATTATTTACCACTTTTCTTTTTATATAAAAACATCATTAAAAAAATAATTTTACTTATTAATTTGAGGAAAATTCCTTAGATTTTTATTAACCCAGGTGAATTGTATAATACCAACCAAAAATATATAAAGCACATGAGTCTAAATCTATTTTTATTTACAATATTTAAAATAACTTTTTATTTAATTATCTATATTACTTATAATTAACTAAGTTTTATTTCTTTATCTATATGAGTATTAATTAATTAGGTTTTATTTCTTTATTTATATTAATATTAATTAACTAAATATTAAATTATAGAGCAAATTATTAAAAAATAAATTCAAATTTTAAATATTTTTACTCAATAATACATTTTTTAATTAAAAATTATAATTTTACTTCATTGATGAAACGAAAATTTATCTATTTGCTGAAAATATAATTCTACTTCATTGATGGAACGAAAATTTATCTATTTGCTGAAAAAGTCAATATCACTTGCTGAATTTTATGAAACTTAAAAGGATTAAAATATCATTTCTTAGTAAACTTTGGATAACAATTAAAACAAATATTATTATTTAAACTTTGAGATGAAATATTAAGCTTCCAAAATTAAGATTATTTAAACGAAAGCCTTGAGTACTTTTGAAAACAAATATTGTTACGGTGTCTTATTTAATTTAATCACCATGAATCGTGACTAACAATCATGCTGCGGAATGTCTAGGCATGGACATCCACCCATTCTGTTCGGCACAAGAAATGGTCCAAACCCTAACAATGTAAGAATTTTGCATTTGTAGATTATTTAATTTTTGATGTATGTCATCTTTGAAGATTGGGATTTTAAATGTTTGTCTCTTCTTATTACATTGTATCTCATGCAAACTACTATATTGCCAAACTAATTCTCCCATGTCAGATGTTGCATCAAATCAAGGACCTTTGCAAATGTCACATCTTAGTCCAGTGAGCCCAATCCATGTAATATTTGAAATTACCTCTTATTTTGTCCAATGTTACTTTGCATTTTTTGAATACATCTCAAAAGTATTTATTTTTCATGAGAGTTTCTAGAATAGGCCTATTGAACCTTCAATGGAACAAAGTGCAATGGATCCTACACCATCTAAGAACTCGAAGGTATGTTTGAAATGATTTATTATTTCATGCAATGTACTAATCCTTATTTCAATATAACTTTCATGTGTTTTTTCTAGCAATCTTCCTCAAGTCCTAGTGAAGCTTTGATGAAACAAACTCTATTGGCTTCGAGAAAACTTGATCATGGACCAAATGGTAACTTGGAAGCATGGGTAATTTCTAAGCCTATTTATTTTCATCCAATAATATTTTCTTATTTTAAAGGATCTCACAATAATTTGTTTATTGACAGAGTCAATCATTGTTGCCACCTTCAAAAGTGGGATTGGAAGCTGGAAGAAAAGGTTTACTTACTTATTTTAATGGTAGGGTGAAGGTCAACAAGGGTTACATAAGAAGAGTTGACCCAAATTTCGTTATGCCTAATGGGGAAGCACTAGGAGAGGGATATTACTATCAGGGTATTTTTTAAGGATTCTAATATTACACTTAAGTATAGTATTCTAGGCGATTATTTTGGATTGGAAAAAACATAGATATAGATAGGTAGGCGAATATTAAATAGAAAAACTACTATTTACTACTGAAACATGTAAATTTTGGCCAATATTATGATTAAAAACATACTTTATGTAAATATAGGCGATATTAGAGACTGAAAATCACCAAATAGGGAATTTATTTTTTGAAAAAAAGCCCAAAAAATAGCCAATTTGCAAAATTTCACCCCTAAAAATTACCCTGATTACTATGTGTGTCCATAATCACTTTTGGTCCATCACAACTATGAAAACAAGCTAAGGCGCAAAATAAATCAGTGCGAATATTTAGTGGATGCACTTAACAGTTTTATAGCCTGGAAGAGCAGTGACATTGAATAGATCAGTTACAATGAAAATTGTAAATAAACAATTTTATGGCATTTCATATGTTATTTGTGTCTCTGTGATAAGGTTATGAGAGGAATTATGCTTCAAAATATGAAAGAATCCAACTATATCAGGTATTTAATTTGATTTGAGTTTTTTTCCTCTAAATTTCATGCCATTCTTTCATGTTTTGAGGTTTTCAAGGGAATGTCGATGTTGAGTCTCCATATTGCTGAAGTGTGGTTGGGTTTCCTTCTTGTCTAGGTGTTGTTATTATTTCCTTCTTGTCACCACTTTAAATTACATGTTAAACTCTCTTCAATAGAGGTACTCAATAGAGTATGAGTTTTTTTGCTTATAAGAGCTACAAGGTTGTAAGAGCTCACTCAATATTTGTTACTTCCATAGTATATAAAGACTCAGACTCAATATTTAGTGGTAAAGATGCAAAAGTTGATATGCCAATCAATTTTAAATTTCTCACAAGCTTGTATGTTTCTTTTTCAGTGTCTATCTGTTTATTTATCCTTTTATCATGAGCTCAATGATCATATGAAGTTCATTATAGTTTATGTGAATCTAATAGTACTTAACTCTGAAGGCTTTTTTACAATAATGCAACTAAGCAACCTCATGTTATGTACAAACACAAAATCAATAATCCATTTAGGGTTGAATGCATTTCTTTTACCTGCAATCAAAATTTTCCATCATTTGCTCCAAATGGGCACCATTTTATTTGTGCAAGTGAAGGTTCACATGTTTATATTTGGAATCATGAGAGCCCTCGTGGCTCTAGTGAAAGCCATGAAAATTCTTGTTGGCCACATTAACGCTTTCTATCACAATGTGTTTCCGTTGCAATTCCTTGGTCCGATATGAATCTTCAACCTACAGTTCGGAATTCACCTGAATTTATGCCTAGTCAGAGCCACACTCCACCTTCATTGCAAGGATGTAAGGATTTTGGATGCCAAAATGGTATTCTTTCAAGAGAATCTGGTGAGGGGAAGGAATCAGAGACTACTTTGCATTATGTTTCTCAAGTATTACATTCATGTGGTTCACATAATTTGGTAGATAGGAATGGACAAGATGATCTTTCTCGATGTTCAAATTGTATCTCAAATTCACATCAGGCATCTTTATGGCCTTTTTTTATATCTCCTGGAAACCTGGCTAATCTAAATTCAAGCCATTTTTTTTCTTCTGATAGCTTGTCTAAGGGCTTAGCAACATGGCCTAAGGAGAATCTCCCCGCAACAAGAAAACAAAGCTGATTAAATATAGCTTATTCTCACTATGATATTTTGAAGACTCGTCTTGGTAATACTAACCAAGGCCAGTCTGGAGCTTTTGTAGATGTGGCATGGGGATTAGTAATAGTCACTGCTATACATGGGGGAGAGATCAGATCATTTCAAAATTATGGATTTCGTGTTCGTATGTGATAATCCTTATATTTATAATTAAGTGGAAGAGAAAGGAAATTTTACCCTTTTAAATTGTGATTTGAACATAAATACACATTACTATTGAATACATTCCTCATTTCAACTTGTCTTTAATCTGTTGGAAGTATGGGGAGATTGTCACTCTTTCAAGAAATAAAGGCACATCTTGATTCTTCCAAGAATTCCTTACATTTGGAAGAGCATTTTTCTTCAAGCCTACAAGGAATTTGGCATGTTCAACACTTGACTGCCATTGGCAGGCCTTGACCCTCCCTAAAGAGTAAAGACAAAGGATTTTTCCATCCAAACTCTGTATGAGAGCTAAATTCTCAGAATGATGGGTGACATTCCAATCAATAACATGAGAAGAGTCATTAACACACTTTTTCAATAAAGATACATGGAAACAATTATGAACTTTTACATTTGGTGGTATTGCAAGTGGGTAGGACACTAGCCTAATCTTGGCTAGCACTTGAAATGGGCCACAATTTACTTCGACGCAAGTTTGGAGTAGTTCCCCAACTTTAAAGAGATCTTCTTCGGTTTCAATTTTAAGTATACATAGTCTCCCACATTGAAATCTTTGTGAGTCTGTCGTTGATATACATATATTTTCTGCCTATCTTGGGATGCCTTCAAGTTTTTTCGTACATTCTGCACTACCTATTCCATTTCTTTAAGCACATTTGGTCCTAAAACCAACATGTCCACTAGGTTGTCCCAACTAATTGGAGTGGTGCACTTCATGCCACATATTATTTCAAATTGGATTATTTGTGATGATGCCTAGTACCCATTGTTATTATCAAACTCCACCAAGTGGAGATACTCCTCCCACTTAGTGGGTTTGTCCATAATGTACATGTGAAGCATGCATTCCAATATCTGATTAGTTATTTTTGTTTCTCTATCAGTTTCTGGATAATACATAGTGATTAAATTGAGTTGTGCATCCAATCCTTCGAGTAGTGTCGTCCAAAAAATGGAAGAAAGCTTTGCATCTTTGTTGGAAATCATTGTTTTTGGAATACCATGTAATCTGAAAATTTCTCTCATAAATATTTCGGCTATGTTAATGTATTTAAAAGTAGACTTGACAAGAATAAAATGTTCTTCTTTACTCAACTTATTGACCACAACCATTAATGCATCATTCTATCTATTGCTTTTAGGTAGTTCATTGATGAAGTCCATGAATATCACCTCACATTTCAATTCCATAATGGAAATGAAACAAACATGCCGAGTGTTGGTGTTCTGCCTTAACCTATTGGCATTCCAAACATTTTGATAGATATTCTTGTGTTGTATTAGATTTCATATTCATCAAACAATGCTCATTTTGTAGTGTTGTTATCAATTTTTTATAACCTAGGTGACCATAATAAGGTTTCTTATGGTACTTATCAATAATTGCAAGTTTCAAATCTGCTGAATTTTGAATGTACATCCTATTTTTTAACAATAATATAAATCTTCCCTATTAACGTTGAAATATGTTTTCTGTTTTCTAAACTTTTTCAATAATTTTTCCATAATGTTCATCCATAATTAGTGCATATTTTATTTTGGTTTTTAAATAAGATTCGCAACTACTAATATGCAACACATAAACTTTTCTTCTGAGTGCATCAACTACCTTGTTCTCTTTTTATTTGATGTGTTTTATTTCAAAGTCATATTCGCTAATGAAAGTTAACCATCTAGCTTTCCTAGTGTTCAAATTTTGTTAGTTAAATAGATACTTTAGAATGATATTGTCGATCAACAAAATGAATTTTCTGCCAATTAACTAGTGTCGCCGCATTCATAATGCATATACTATTGCTGGAAATTAATGTTATATCTTACAACTTTGATACCATACTTTCATATACCACATTTTTTATATTATATTACTAACTAACGTAAAGTACAAACTAGGATTTGTATCATTTAACATTCTAACATAATAATTTTAAATTATTAATACTTAGTTGTATAACATTAATCAAAATTAATTAAACAATCATGTTTAACTTGCAAATATATGAATGTAGGTCCATAATTAAACATGTTCCAATCACAATATCTCACATTCATAAAACATGTGCATAAATGGGCATCTAATGATAAACATCAATGCTCGCAACCTTGTTTAAGTAAACAATATCCTTATTATGGACAAGAATCAAGGTCCACTAAGGGTATCATCCATGGCTAGCATATAAACTTGACTTGCTTCCTAAATTTCATTTCCATAACCATAATCAACATAGTTCATGCAAATTATTAACTTAAATTATGCGTCAACCTATACTATGCATGCATGAAATCAACGAGATCAATGTAGAAAAGGTGTGTAGATAGTGCATGTGATGGAGTCAATGTAGCAAAGGTGTGTAGATAGTGCATGTGATGGAGTCAATGTAGAAAAGGTGTGTAGATGTGACCAAATCTACCAGTAGGATTGTTACACCTAAATCTCGTCATCATGAGACCTATGTAAACTCAGTGCCTTGATCCCTGAAGTCTCCTTGATTAGAAACTCAACTAGAGCAAGTCGTTGAACTTTTTCCACAAGTTCTAGTTGGGTCGACGTAGATTGCCTTATGTAAAGGAGTGCCCAACTAGGTCAGGCACAAATTTCGATTTAGAAGACTGCGCTGATGGCTCAGATTGCCTTTGTGCAGCCTGCGCTTTCCTTCTCAGGCACAATTTTCCCTCATACAACATGCACCGGTGTCGGTTAAAATGGATAAAGGTGACCTTCGAGTGAATTATCGAAGGTAGATGAGGTGGATCTCTATCCCTAACTTGTAGGTGAGCTATCCTACGGTTCCCTAACCTCAAGGAAGGATCCCTTAATCCTCTCCCCATAAAATTCAACCTACTCTATCCACTTGGTCTTATAAATATGAAGCTCCTCTCCATTCCAAAAGGAGAAAAGTCTATAGCACTTACATGCTAGTGGAATTAACCTAAGTGATCCCTATCCATCTCTTGGGAGGCATTGGCTTGGCTTGTTGGAGGAAGATTGAAGCGTTAAGGCTTAGGTTGTAATCATCACTCTTCTATGTATTTCCCACTTATTTACAGTAATATAATCTTTTTCCATAAATGTATTTGTGTTAATGATATTTAGAGCTCACTTCCTTAACTATTTTCTTAAATCAGTTAGTGTTTAGATGTGCTTTTACTACTCGTTTGTCTCTACATGCTTTGATAGGTTTCATAGCTACGGATTTGACGACCACGAAGCTTGGAGCAACAAAGAGGAGAAGGATTCACAAATCTGAAGGCAAGACATCTATCTACCTTGATCTCTAATTGATATAGGAAAGTAGTTTTATATAATGTGTTCATTTGTTCTAGATCCACTTGGACTAGGGAGATCATGATCGCGTCCGCTCGAGTAGGTTGTCCGAAAACAAATATGGCGACCATACTAGGGAGTACTTTGTTTTGATTTCAATTTGAATGTGTTGTTCATTGATTTATTTGTGAGACATTTATTTTCCTCCTGAGCCTCTTTTACCATCAGATTTTCTTCTTCAAGAGTCTGTTGACTTTCCATGATCCTGTATGGGTCAGTATCAGGCCATTTGCTCATTCATTGTTTGGATATTTTTCATTTCTTGCATTGGGTTATTCTCCCAACGCACCTGGGTAGTGTATCCAGTGCGTTGTCCCTTCTCGGGCGCTTACTACCTTTGAGCATCCTGCGCCTTCGGTGATTTTTCCATTTTGACATCTTGCGCTGCTGGCGCTTTACCCCTATATACCATCTGCGCCGAGTGCTCTGAGCCTAACCACATACTGCGCTAGCCTTTCAAGCTTGGTTCTTAGTATATCCTCTCTCCAAATTTTGATTTTTGCCTGACCAACATACTTCTTTTTGCTGTACCTTCCAGTCAGAGACTTGTTCATTCAGCATTGATTGTGTTTGGATTACTTGTGTCGATTTTTTGGGTTCCATTTGATCAAGTGAGATATCCGGTGGTGGAGGGAAATTGCAATCCCCCACGGTCATCCGCTCAATCTTTCATTCCCTTATCACCCTACCAGATCTATTCAACACGCTAGATCTGATTCCAAACCCTTCTTGCACTTAGTTATTTATTTTTGCTTTCATTTGATTGATTTTGAGTGACTTGAGTGTCTTTGGGTTCGTTTGAGTGCTTGTTATCTTTCTTTGAGAATTTCCGAGTTACTAGGGTGCTGCGATTAGTCTCTTGTTTTATTCTATTACATATGAAAAGCATACTTATTACCAGATCTTGTTTTGGTATACGCATTGGAAAAATAAAAAATGTCTCATTCTTTTGTTTTCAAAGTCATTTGGAAATTGTTGTAGGATTGTTTCATTCATTGGAATTCATTATTTACCAATCTTTGAGAAGTTTGAAAAGGAAATCGGTTGATTGTATTTTTATTGAATTATGAGTTATATCCATTTTTTTGAAAAATCAAGTGAATTCAAGCTTTTGCAAAGTGGTTCCAAGTTTGAAGCATTCTATGCTCTTTTGATATTTTTATGCTTTTTAGTTCATTATTGCGAAAATTAAGAGTTCGTGCATGCTAGATAGAATTTATCCTTTTTCATCAGTCCCTAGTTTATTCTAGTTGGAAAAGACAAAAAGAGAAAGTTTTTGATTTGGTGCGTTGTTATTTTTTTTGTTTTGCTCGAAAAACAAAAAGAGTGCTTTAATCATCTTTGGTAGATTTTGAACTTTTGGGATTTCTTGTCTTATCGAGATCATTGGAAAAAGAATTTCTCCTTCCCTTACATAGGTTTCATTGAAAGAAAAAGTGCACTTTCATGTAGTTAGGGTTGCATTATGTTTAAATTTATGTCTTCACCTCATCCATCCACCTAACCATCCAGATAAAATTTATCAGTAGAGCTAGGTTAAAATTTACTAGTAACTTGTGTGCTAAGTTAGTGACGTGTTATGGCATCGTAAAATGTGGAAGCTATCGTTATTTTCCTACACTGCACCCTGGGGGAACTATAGTTCTTCCACGTACCAACCGATATATTGAAGGATCTTTCACGTACCTTAGGGTATATCGAAAGGCACTTCATGTACTCTGTAGTATATCAGAAGGATCTTGTCGTACGGTTGTGCATTAGAAAGCACCACTACGGATTTGAGATCCCACGTACCTTGTGTATAGCGGGAGATACTCCTAGGATTCTTGAAACCAACCGAGCTAACCATTTGGCCATCTTGGCAGAGAAATACATTGAGAAAAACACTCGGGAAGTTACTACACACGTACTATCAAGTAGTCGGGTTATATGGTGAGGGGTACGGTCCTAATCCTCCCTGGTTAGTGCTCTAAAAAATCGGGCCAAGTATAACTATTGGACCCAGGAGTATATCGCCAGTTGCAAATCCTTGAAAATCCTGTGAGGTTCCATACTTTTGAATCCACAACTATCACATAAGTTTGCTTGTGGCCTTAGTTTGTGTATATTTTTCTGGATTGCTTTTTCTTTTGTATAAAAGACACTTAGAAGAAATTCTAGTTCGGTCATTCTGGCTGAACAACCTTTGAGAAGGTCCCGTAGAATTTTAAACTTGCCACCTGAATATCCCCTTAACCTGGAGGTACTTTTGAGGGCAAGCATGGATCCACAAACTGTTGTCATATCACTGGAAGCAGAAAACTCCACCATGGAGTCGGGAGTGAATTTGTCACTTCCTTCGAGTTCACCAATCTCTAACCCCCCAAGGTCGAAGAACACAGAACCATCTGCTTCAAGAGACACATCCTTCCACCGTTCGATGGAAGGAGAACCTGGGGCTAGAAAATGGTTCAATCAAACCTAGGATGAACCTATATCCATAGCTTTTGGTCCATCTACATATTTTTGGGAAACCACTCTAGGGAAACAATGGGCTCATTTTTCCATCTCACCTCCTAGTTGGGCTTCCAATGACGAGCTTCTGGCACCCTTTTGTGACTACCTTAACTAGCTACGCACAGTCGGCAAGGAGCTTAGAAGACAAAGTCTCTCACGAAGGGATTAGGACCTGGAGGTAGCCATATTTAGACATACCCCATTTTGTTCTTTATCTTATGATTCACCGGAAACACCCCCACCTAATATGACCACTTATGAACCTCGTCAACCCTCATTTCCTGCGATTACACCTCCTAATCAGGAGATTGGTTCCCTACCTCAGATGACTCAAAACATTGAAGGACAATTGTCCAACACCCCACTTACTACCACTGGAACACTACCTCCTCCCCCACCCCAAAATTCGAGGGGAGGATACTCTTTACCTCCCAATTTCATCGTAAGTAATCTTCCTCCACTAGTAAGTCACCAGCAACCTATTGTGAGTCAACCATCAACAAGCAGTCAAAACATTGTTACCGGGGGGCAACCCCTGTTCTCTAGCCATAATAGGAGTGGAGGACTTTCAATCGGTCATTCTGTTGGAAGTTCCTTACCCGTTGTGGGATCCACCATGGGATTACATCATGGTGGGGGTCCATCCAACTCAACCACCATGGAGTCACGCATATCTAGGTCATTTTAACCCTTTGTCGGGACAGTTCAATCCTGGAAACATACTCCATGGGATATCTTATCTCGGAAACCCATACACTCCATGGGGACATTACAATGTTGCACCGATTGGACCCCCACCAACGTTTCTTCATGTCCAACTACCCGCACCTCCTTCCAGAGGCGACGGACCCCCACCTCATTCTATAGGGGGCAGACCTCCACCTTCTAGCGGAGGTGGAGGCCCACCCCATTCCAGCAGTGGAGGCCCACCATACTCTAGTGGTGGAGGTGGAGGACTACCACCTTCTGGAAGCAGTAGACCCCCACCTTTTGGAGGAGGCCCACCTTATTCTAGAGGCGGTGGACCCCCTTATTCCAACGGCGAAGGCGGTGGCCCACCTTATTTTGGCAGTGGAGGTGGGGGACCCCCTTATTCCGAAGGTGGACGAGGACCCCCACCTTTTGATGGGGGCCCACCTTATTCCGGCGATGGAGGACTCACACCTTCTTGTTGCAGACCACCCTATTATGGCTGCGGGCCACCATCCGACCCACCACCCAATCCAGGCAGCCCACCACCTTATGGCCAAATCCCTATGGGAGGACCTTATAATCAATCGATTCAAGGTCCTACTCGTATGAAAATTCCATATCAATACTACCAGTATCCGCAACCGAACCAACAACTACCTTTTCTAGATACTCTGGACCTGCCAGATTTGTCTCGGTTGATGAACAATCCCATCTTACATGGTTATAACTGGCCACCCATTCTGGTCAAATTTCCATCTGATATTCCAAAGTTTGACGGCAATCCTGGTGAGGAGCTGAAGAACCATGTGATGACTTACCATCTATGGTGCTCATCCAATTCCTTGATGGACGATTCAATCCATCTAAGGTTATTTCAACGAACCCTCACCGGTACAACTTCCAAGTGGTATATTGAATTACCACACTCATTTCCTTATTTCCTCTCTCTTGCTATGTCCTTCTTGACTCATTTCCAGTCACCCATACGCTACGAAACTGGTACGGGCCTACTGACTTCGCTCCTCCAAACCACTGCAAATCATATATCTAACCATATCCATGAGTGGCGGAGGAGACAACGTCTCATTAAGGCTCCCATTCCAGACCAATTATTAGCAGATTGGTTCACAAAGTCTCTTTTACCCACCGTAGCTCGAGACATGGCCATGGGTGGGGTCGTCACAGACGAACAAGCTATTGCTCGTGCCCAGTATTTAGACCTTATCTATGTTCAATCTAGCACATTGTACGACATTGTTCCAGACGCACCCATCCCTACATACGAGCTTGCAAACCACCCAAGGGACCTCAAGCCGATGACATTATCGGTTCCCTTAACTCCCAGCCTTCTACTCAAACCGGTGGATCGTCGAACCACCATGGTTCTTCCCCACCCTCACCATAGGCTGGCAGCAGTACCACCTGTTGATTTTTCAGAATTTACTTCAATCTGATCTAGGATCTTAACTGAGAGAACAACATGTATAGCATATCTATAACATTTCAATCATGGACACATTAATGCAAGCACATAAGAGACACAGAGTTTACTTGGGGAAAACCATAAAGGTGAAAAAACCCAATAACTTCCTTAGAGATAGATAGAGAAATGATACAACCCAAGCATAAGAGATATACATCTCCTAGCAGCAGATTCTCCTCCTCCACAAGTGCGCCACTCTCCTGAGAGTGTGAGAGAGAATAGAATGATGAAATAGAGTGCCTAGAGGCACTCTATTTATACTTGACATAACTTTCCTAATAACCTTTACTAGGTTGGCCTCAACTTAACCACATAACACAATGTTGACTGGGCCGACACCCAATAGGGTGGTCTAATAACCCTTTGACCCACATGGCCGACCCCCAGTAGGGTGGTCTAATAACCCTGTTATCACATATATAGAGGCCGGGCTACCATACATTATTTTTCTGATGCCAGTACACTATTCATCCAGTTCCCTTACATTTGAGATGCTGAGATGAGCATCTATATTGGATCACTATCAGATTGTGGATAGCAGTGTATATTCCCCATGCCATGACTGAGTCTGAGAACACTCAAAGAGATGACCGATATAGCCATTATACCATTTGTACAGAGCAGTCAGTAATGCCCAGAGTTGCAGCAGCAGTTTCAGAGGACAGATGATGGTTCAGATTGATGAGCATTCAGGTATATGACTCAGCAGGTATATCATTGTGTTATGGTTATATTGCCTTTATACTTATTCTTATAGCATGTCTTAGCACTTAGTGTCATGATCTGGCGATCATAGAAATATATGGACCTGGTTGATCTTATTATATATATTATATTGTCCCTACTCAGACTTAGAAGTTCACTATTCATACTCATTGGTTTTACCCTCCTTAGGGAGAATAGAGGTGATCATTCCACCATACCTTGGCTTGCTAGTGTTGGGTCCATTATTCATTGTCTTCATCCATCCATTGCCGACCTTTTACTTTATCACCCTGACTTACTACTTGACTAGTGGCATGGAGGACTTTCCCCCACTGTAGCCTCTATATTGGATGAGCTTCCTCGTTTATTGTGTCTCGGCTCTGAGTTGGTGAGTTGGATTGTAGGCCTAAATCATTCTGGTCGGTTGTCCCGATGTTTGGCATTAGCTCAAACTCCCCCTAGTCACTTGAGATGTTGTTGGCTAAAACTGAAAGCTCATGTACTATTTATGGAAACTTATAAATTCTCCCATGGAAACTAAAAAGGGCAAGAGCGATGAACTGCTGAAAAATACTCCTCGAAGAGTATAAGAAAGGTCCAAAAAGCAAGTATTCTTAAAAGTTATATCTAAACAATTGTTGACCTTATACATGTATAAAAACATGCCCTGGATGCAAGCTGCAACTAGTTGTGCTTATCAGCACACCTGAGATCCGAAAGGTTATGTAGGCCAAAAAGGCCATGAAATGAAATTGAATGATCCTAATGAACCTGGATCAACTTGATATAGACATGATGCCTAAGTTGAATAAGCACTCTCTAAACAACTTATCCATTTGTGAGACACTGCCATTCCCTATGTTGTTGCTCATTCAGTATATACTATGGTGTGTATTCCCTTTCCCTTTACCAAAGTGTCACAAAGTTAAGTCAGTCAAGTCATCCCTTAGCCTAGCCAGTTATTTTAGCCTTCACCCTTCACTAGCAAATTGATCACAGCTATGAAGTGAGTATGATTTTGAAAGTCTAGTTTGAGTAATAATAATAATTAATGACATTATATATTTGGATTTAGATCACCAGTAATGATTACTTTGTGTTATAATTGTTATTTGAATAAGTTGTAGAGCATGCATTAACCTTTGACACTTTGCAGCAGCTTCTGAAGATGGTCTGAGTTATATTTGGTCATGTTGACTTGGTCAAACCTAGTTTGACCAAGGTCAGCCATAGGACATGAGATGGTTGGACCTTGTGATGATATGGATTGATGATATATGGTCTATGTAAATATACATGATTATTCTATGCAGCAGCTACAGGGTTATGATGATGATTCATGGTTTACAGTAGTATTTGATCATTTACAGATTATTATTATTTGACCTGTTCCGGTATATTGGATATATATATTGATCATGCAGAGACTCATATGGTGTATGAGTACACATCTTGGATGGATTTGGACCTTCTGAGTCCAATGAGATAGTTTGTTTTCAGTTCCGGGCACTTACAGTGATGATTGAGCCTCAGTAGGCTATCCTAGTGCAGTTTTGGTCTGTCGGAGACCCTGTTAGAGCAGATGTGATTTTTATCCAGTTGACCTAGGGCGCTGTGCTTGGAGGGGGTGGTCCAGCCACTTGTTTTTACCATATTACCCCCCTCCCGGACACACTGGTGCCCTCACCTTGACAGTGCAGGCACTCCAGGAGGCAGTTTGGGGCAGTTTCACGCTTCCCGAGGCATTTCAGGATTGGTAGAAATGGCTATTAAGGAATTCAATTTGGGATACTGAGGCAATGTCTTGGCATGCGATGATCAGTGATGATGGATTGATGTCTTCTGCACCTCCTCCAGCAGTTTCAGCTTCATCGGGGCCTGCATCCATCACTTATGGCACTTTCTGATGATTTCTGAGGTCTTTTGAGGCCTACGATTTGACCATAGAGGCATGATTTGGTATATTGATGACTATTTTATTATTATTGTGCTATGGGGATTGACCAAGGGTGGCTAAAATTACCCCTTGGACCCACCATAATCTTCCTATTATATTTTGTCATCATGATTTGGTGGGATTCCCCTCTTCTAGGGCGATTTTGTCCACTTATATTATATTTTATTAGTGATCCATGTATTTTATTGTTGAGCTCATCTCAACCATTGATTAGACATTTGCATCTTTTAATCTTAGCCACTCATTCAAAAAGTGGTTAGGATTTTGATGCCTCTCCTTCCTATTTAAAGGAGAGAGCTTCTCATTTGTAAGGGGTCTTTGGCTCTTGGATTATTGGTATAGAAAAACTTTCTTGTGGAAATTCTTGTGTTCTCCTTTGCATCTGGTGTTCTTAGATGGTGATTGGAAAGTCTATTGCAGCCTAGCATTTGGAATTTGTGGTAAGATCTATCTATTTTGGAAATCATTCTCTTGTCTACAGGAGGGCGACTTCAACAAGGGCGATTTTGCAAGGCTTCTTCAAATCGACTTTCTTGGCATTTGCTTGTATTAGGGGGTTATCATTAGTATCATTGTGATCTATGCTATCTTTTTGTTACTTCTCTTGTGGCATTAGTCTTATCTCTTGATTACATCAAATCTGATATTGTTGACGTTTGTTGTGGAGGAGAGAGGGCGCATTGGCTTCTTGGACTAAATCGATTGCATAGAAAACTACCTTAAAGCTTCTCAAATTGATCGGGTTTGCATAGATCATCATCATCAAGGCACCTACAAGGTTACCCAGGCAAGATCCACAGGTTTGTTTCTCTTATCTTGATCCAATCCATTGACATAGCTCATAAATTGATAAAACCCTTATTTCTTCAAACCCTCATTTTTACATTTTTTCAGATCTACTAAGATCTAGTGGCTTCTTGGGTAGGATATTGAAAACCCACCTCTATAGTATCCATGGCATCCCGGATCTATAGTTTGGGGAGGATTGGCCTCCATTTGACCCTCTTCCCAAGGCATTTAGCCTCTCCAAGCAAGGGCGCACTTCCTAGTTTGGTGGGTTGACCTAGATCTAGTATGTGGGTAGTTGAGATCCCGCTTGATTCATGATCTACACATCCAATAACCTACCCCTAGATTGTCACTTTTCTGATTTCTACCTTGTGGGCCCTATTCCACATTTTAAGGGATTTAATCCCCATTTTGGTCCACTTGGTATCTTCAAACTCAGATCTAGTAAGATCTTGCCATTGGATTGCCTTGAAATTGTAGATCCATACTCTCACTTGCTTAAACCATTTGGATCTAAAGTTTGGATTCCATTGGATTTGTCTTGACCCCACTTATCCCACCTTTTAGCCTCCTTGGGTAAAGTCGCACCACCTTGGAGAAGTGAGTTGGCCCATTTCTAGGACATGGGTACATGAGATTTCAGTGGATTTGGAACGGGAGTAATTCAAAACCTAGGTCTAGTAGGTCACCTTGTCAAATATTTCCTTGGGGATAGCATTCCTTGTTTTAAGGGATTGTGGTCCACTTAGGTCAAACCTAGATCTAGACCTATTCATCCATCAAGACTTTAATTTCCCACTTGTCTCATGCAATAGGAGTCCTTAACCACAAGTTAACTTTACTTTAACTCCATTATCCCAATTCCCAAGGCACTAGTCTCTCTCCAAGTCAATTCGACTTTCCTAGATTGTTGGATTAACTTGTGGTTTGACCCTTGATTGATGAGCTAAACCCTTTGATGCCATCATACTTCATGATCAAGCTTGTCACTTGTACTAGTTAGCCCCAATTCAACCCCTAAACTACCTTGCATTGGACACAGTTCCCAAGGCAGTGGATTTTCTCACATTGAATTAGTACTTTAATCCTGGATCTTATCATAAGTCACTCTCACATCAATAATGAACCAAAGCTATACTCATTGAACCCCTCACTTGTCTTGTGACTTCATTCTAAGGTCTAGGATAAACCATACACCTTACTTCACTTAGAATTAACTTGATTTGGTGTCTTGGTTTTGATCTCTCCTGTCGGGAGTAGATTGGGTCTCCCCCTTTGTTGTCTGGGCTAGATAACATAAAGTGAAGGTTGCCTCAACTGGCGTGACAACCATCTATTGGAGGTCGAGGTGATCGTGGTTGCACCTTTTGAGTTGCCCTTCCCTATTGCCATCCATGAGTGGATACATCCATAGGGGTAACTACCGTTTAGGTGATAACAAACCCTTCGACCCACATGACTTATACAGGGCCGGCCCCAACAAGGTGGTCTAATAACCCATCAAGTATAAGTTACGGCACTTGCAATATAAATGATGACACTTCCGTATAGAGGACTAATAACATCTCTATAGGAATACAATATACATATATGAAATACATTCCGAAGTTACATATACATCAACACTCCCTCTTAACTAGGAAGGTATTTCTCGACACAGGTCTTTTAGCACAAGTCATCTTCTCTGGATCATCGTCACTAGATAATTGTCATCGAGTCATCGTCATCGTCACTGATGCTGCTATCTCAATTAATCTCTGAATCTACTCGTCATATTGAGTTCTATAGAGCCAGTCCTTTTTCATACTGGATGTAGGCCCACCACCTGCAGGTCTTCATCATCACCGGCCATACTGTGGAATACTCAGGACTGATTGTGTGCCTCAACAAAACCTCGAAAGAGCATCCCATGACTGATTACGAGCACACTGCTCAACCTATCGGATCTCCCAGGATCTTTTACATGTTGACCTTCACAAAACCTACTCAGAGCATCCCAGGATGTTACGAGCAAACCGGTCTACCTATCTAGATCTCGATAGAGCATCCCAGGCTGTTACGAGCACACCGCTCTACCTGTCCGGATTTTAAAGGATCTTTTCTATTTGAACTTTCGCAAAATTTACTCAGAGCATCCCAGGATGTTACGAGCAAACCGCTCTACCTATCTGGATCTCGATAGAGCATCCCAAGATGTTACGAGCACAACGCTCTACCTATCTGGATTTTAAAGGATCTTTTCTATGCGAAACTATAGAAAAACCTACTCAGAGCATCCTAAGATGTTACGAGCACACCACTCTACCTGTTTGGATCTTGATAGAGCATCCCAGGATGTTACAAGCACACCGCTCTACCTGTCCATATTTTAAAGGGTCTTTTCTATGCTACCTGTAGCAAAACCTACTCAGAGAATCCCAAGATGTTACGAGCACACCGCTCTACCTGTTTGGATATCGATAGAGCATCCTAGGATGTTACGAGCACACCACTCTACCTGTCCAAATTTTAAAGGATCTTCTCTATGCTACCTGTACAACCTGTCCACTGCCACAGAGTATCAAACCGATACTCACCATACATCATCCTGATGTACATCATCATATGATCAACCTGATCATCATCATAGCATCAACCTGATGCATATCATCTGGAGCAACATCCTGAAGCTCGTCATCTGTGATCATCCTGATCACCATCATAGCATCATCCTGATGCATATCATCTGGAGAAACATCCTGAAACTCATCATCTGTGATCATCTTGATCATACAATGCATCTGCCTGATGCATACACAGTATCTACCTAATACATATCATCATACATGATCTACCTAATCATACAATGTATCTACCTGATACACATACAAATACATGATCCACCTGATCATACCTGATACATATCAACACACATGATCCATCTGATCATACAATGTATCCACCTGATACATATACAGATACATACACATGATCCAACTGATCATCTCCAGCAGCAACATGATGCATACATACATAAATGATCCAATTGATCATATCCAACATCCAACATGATGCATACAAATACAGAGTAGTAGCTGGAGCATCGCCCTAATGCTCATCATGCAACGCTTACATCCACAGCCATGTGAAGGATCCTCCTTCCAACATGCTTGGAATGGCTTCAGCAAATGTGTCCATCACTTCTTCCTTGAAGTATCGTAAATCTGAAGAACACCAAGCCTCTATCTGAAGTACTCGAACTTCACTCTAGCTAGTGGCTTCATCAGTACATCTGCAATCTGCTCATCCATCGCAACATACAAGAGCTTCACTGCTCCTCTCTGCACCATATCCCTGATATAGTGATATTTGATCTCAATGTGTTTTGACCTATCGTGGAACACCAGATTCTCAGACAGATTCACACAACTCTGGCTATCACAAAAGATACCAGCAGCCTCCAGCGGGAGATCAAATAACTCAAACAGTAGCTTCCGAATCCATATTGCCACACAACTAGCTGAACAAGCTGCAACATACTATGCTTCAGCTGTACTCAGTGCTACGCAGGACTGCTTCCTGCTAAACCAAGAGATCATACCGGATCCCATACTGAAGCAGCACCCCAAAGTGCTCTTCCGATCAATGGCACTGCCTTCCCAATCCGAATCAACATAACCCTCCAAGTTAAACTTCCGATTCGCATCATAGTTGAGCCCATAATCAACTGTACCCTTCAGGTACCTCAGAAAATGCTTTGCAGCTATCAGGTGAACATGTCTCAGATTTGTCAGATACTGGCTCAAGGTGTTCAACGCAAAGTAAATGTCTGGTCTTGTATTCATCAGGTACATCAAGGACCCAATCATCTGATGATACATCGTAGCATCAACCGGATCAGATGAAGCATCACACAGAAGCTTTGGGTTCGATGGCATAGGTGTGGCCATGGCCTTGTAGTCCATCATCCTGAACCTCTTCAAGATCTTTACTGCGTACTTCCCTTGTCCAAGGAAGATTCCATCTGCACTCTGCCACACCTCCATACCTAGAAAATAGTGTATCATCCCCAAGTCCTTCATCTCAAACTTGGCAGCAAGCTTCCGCTGCGTGTAGGCAATCAATCTATCTTCACTTGTAATAAACAGGTCATCCACATACAAAAGTAGTATCACTGGCTTGCCTTCCTCAACCTTGTAGTAAAGGATGGAATCCGCTTTACTCTTGGTAAATCCCAAACTGGATAGAAAGTTGTCTATCCTACCATACCAAGTTCTGCACATATATGACTCCCTGTCATGTGTGTCAGAACCAAGTGGCTACTCCACATACACTTCTTCTTCAACTATACCATTCAAGAAAGCTATCTTAAAATCCATCTGGTGTATCTTCCACTTCATCACTGTAGCCAGAGAAAGTACTGATCTAATGGAAGTGTATTTGGCTATAGGAGCAAAAGTCTCTATGCTACCACCTGCAGCATGCTTGATCTTGTAGATCCTCTTGGAAGTCACTACAGACTCCCCTTCAGGTCTTGGGACTGCATCCCAAACATCTTCATGATCAACTGTTACTCCTCGATCATGGCATTCTTCCCAGATCCTAGGAACTTCAATATCTTCAATATTTTCAATAGATAACTTTGTTGCTGAACAAATGTTGTAGTCCTTCTTTTGTAGGTGATGGTATACGATCATTCCTACAAAACAAGTTAAATTGCATGATTAGAAAACATCTCATAGTTTTCAGAACAAATTTTTACACATAAAGAAATATGTCATACAGTCATGCAATTATCTTAGCAATGCTTCAATACAACATTTATCCATATCCCGTAACTTTCTAGATGCCTTCCAATCTCTACCAGAACATTGTTAAGAGTGTGCACAACTCCCAACATGTTAGCAAAGAGGTTTCATTCTAGATAAGTAGCAATGGAATGTTGTACAGTGCCATATCCCACTTACCCATGTATATTAGTAGTATACTGTTCATCAATGCAACTATTCTAATATGCATAATATACAACCTAATTCTAGGAACATGAGTATATACATTATTGCACAGTATTATTTAAACAATAAAATATGCAAGGAATGATAATTCAAATACTTATCTTTGTTTGTTTGTTGGGTTGACTCCCTCTCAGTCTTTGCTTCTTTTCTGCAACTCCATTCTAATGTGAAAAGTGGTTAACTCCCTATGAATATCTGGATCCTTGTAGAAACTACTAAAGTGTGCTCCTTCTTTATCTTTGCTTCCTTGTAGGAACAACTGGAGTGTGCTCCCTCTTGATCTTTGCTTCCTTGCAGGAACAACTGGAGTGTGCTCCCTCTTGATCTTTGCTTCCTGGACTACCTGTCCTTGAACTTATATCCATCACTATGCATGCTTATTAGTATCATCATTGTGTTATCCTTGAGGTCTCATACATAATCACACATTCATTAGTATAATCTTAATACTATCAAAACATAATAATCTTAAACATGTATAGTCATGATCATTTCAAACACAGATAATAGACATTAGTTTTCAAGGTTTCAGGGAAGTCTTCTTTTACTCATGCATATTCTTATTTGATCATAGGACTCTTCTGGTTAGTTAAATCATCAATCAAGATAAGAGACATAAAATGCATAAACCCTTGATTACTTACATTTCTAACTTTGTGAATAAACATAGCCAATCATACCAAGTATACTTATATAAGGGATCCTAACACAAGGTAGGATTCTGACTTGATATAGGAAAAACATACCTGGATTGGTATGTTAGCTAGTTATGTCTAACATATCCACATGATGTCTTCTTGTTCTCTTCAATGACTTGTGCTAGTAACCTGCATATCTCATAGGTTAACCATTATAGAACCAAGTTATACATACCTTGCAAATAGATCTTCTAAGTGATTCATGACAATAGATGAATCTTTGTCCTCATGTCATCATGATCATATGTTCTTGAACTAGAACATGATTTGTCTTTCTTGGTGTACCTTTCTTGTTAGCGGACAACATAAACCTCATACAACACCATAATGCATTAGTACAATCATAAGTGTCAACACCCTAATCAATGAATATTTTCTATAATGCATTCATAATTTTATTAAGGTGATACGACAAGTCTAAATTTAATCAAGATTGTACTAACCGTAATAACATGAAGACAAACATACCATAAACTTAATCATGAACATATCTTGAAACATACCTGGATGAGTCATACCTGTCGAGATTGCTTGTAATCTTCTTATGTAAGGCCTTAGCCTCATCTCCCTCTGAAATAAGAACTTCTTCACTTATGCATGTGACCAATCTATTCTCTTCTAGGATTAACCCAATCCACTTGATTTGCAGGAACTGGATCTAGAGATGGATTAGGGTTTATTAGAGAAACCCTTTGAAACTTTCGGATTCACTGGACATGACCCTAAAATAGGGTTTGATAAATCCCACCCTTCTGTCCAATCAAAAGGTTCGATCCAAAGCTCTAAGCTTCGATTTTTCTGTGGAGCTTCCAACCGTAGTCAGAGATTTCAAAAATTCCCATTTTTGCAGAAGCCCTAATTTTCCATCTTTCCGATCAAAGTCCCGAACTGAGGTTTGATCAACCCCGGCCTTTTGCCCAACCAAAAAATCTGATCTTGGTCTCTAAATTTCTATTTTTATGAGTAGCATCCATCCGTGGTCTCCGATTACAAAAATTTCAACTTTCTCTGAAACCCTAAATTATGGAAGCCATGAATGAAGATGCTAAAAAATAATTTTGTTTTGACAGAAATATGTACCTGATTTTTTCTGGTGTAACTATGAACTTTTTGATCCATAGTGTCGAAATTTTTTTTGTGTGATATCCTGACCTTTCATCTTTCCAACCCCATAGGTTTGACCTCAAATGGATTCTCTGAGCGAGAGTTATGCCAAGTGTCGCAACGTGACCTGTTTATGGAATAAAACAGGAGAGTGAACTTGTACGGATTTCCACGTGTCACTGGTTCAGTTTCGGCCTCTAAAAACATTACTTGAGAAATTACAGTCCGTACACTACCTTCCACATTTTACGAAATTTCATTTGGAGCTTCATAGCCCAAGTTATGACCTTTTTTCCAAGGTCACCTGTTTATGACTGAGATCTGGAAGAGGCAAAAATGCTATATTGTATAGATCATAAATAACAAAGTACAACGAATTAGAGGTTGTATTTTGGACACAAGGTACATGGGGATCTTAGCTTCGCCCTGTACAATTTTCCGACCCTGAAACCTTTCCAAAATTTATTTATAGCGAAAGTTCTACGATGACCGGTTTTTTCTATATCAAGTGCTAGCTTCACAATTGCAACAAGTGTCATACATGCCATACCATGCCTTCTTTTAGGCTAGGTCTGATACCATGTTAATTTTTCAGAATTTAATTCAATATGATCTAAGATCTTAACTGAGAGAACAACATGTATATCATATCTACAACATATCAATCATGGACACAATAATGCAAGCACACAAGAGACACAGAGTTTACTTGGGGAAAACCATAAAGGTGAAAAACCCTAATAACTTCCTCAGAGATAGATAGAGCAATGATACAACCCAAGCATAAGAGATAGACATCTCCTAGTAGTAGCTTCTCCTCCTCCACAAGTGTGCCACTTTCCCGAGAGTGTGAAAGAGAATAGAATGATGAAATAGAGTGCCTCCCGCACTCTATTTATACTTGACTTGACTTGCCTAATATCCTTTACTAGGTCGGCCTCAACTTAACCACATAACACAATGCTGACTGGGCCGACACCCAATAGGGCGGTCTAATAACCCTTTGACCCACATGGCCGAACCCCAATAGGGTGGTCTAATAACCCTTCAACCCACATGACTTATACAGGATCGACCCCAACAAGGTGGTCTAATAACCCATCAAGTATAAGTTACGACACTTACAATATAAATGACGACACTTCCGTATAGAGGAATAATAACATCTCTATAGGAATACAATATACATATATGAAATACATTCCGAAGTTACATATACATCAACACCACTAAGTCACCCACCCCTGCTCCCATCGAGGAGGTAAGAATAAGACCAAAGGTAAACCCAAGAAGTATTCCAACCAACAGGAACATAAGAAACTTTCTGAAGACACAAAACAGAAACAAAACCTGTCAAGCACCCTTCTTTACTATGTGGTGGTGACCATTTCTCCAAAGAGTGCCCACACAGAGACAAAGTGTAGAATTTTATTAAGGGAAACTCCACACCTGCAATTGTCAATGATCCCTTCCCACCCAAAATCAACAAATTATAACCCAACCCTACCCTTCTCAAGGAGAAACATGCTCCACCATGCATGTTCTCATGATGCGTAGTGAAACGATTAACCTGAATACATGATCACAATCATATGACTCGGTCCCTCCTAAGGAACCCACCGGAAGTAATACTGAAAATGATTCTGCCTCTACTCCAGATATTTATGTGCCGCAAGGTCCTCTCACCATTGAGAAACCTTCATTAGATTCATTTTTGCGTCCACCTAAGAGCACAATTTGAAAATCAGTTTTCAGTCCTAATGCTCCAGCAGCTCAAAACTACAACGTTGTAGAGGAATTGGCGCAAGCCCCTTGTGCCATGTCAATACTAGAAGTGTTACAGAATTACCCCAATCAACGTAAGACTCTTCTCACTGGAATCGGAGTGGTAGACCCGGATTCCTCGAATACAATCATGTTTAGACTTGAGTATTTTAAACCGAGGCTTTCCCACCAACCGGGTTTCCAAATTTCCACGAAGGTTCATGGAAAGACAATCCATCATTCTGTATTAGACGAAGGTGCTTCCACATCAGTCATGTCATTATCCTTTTGGTGAGCCATCAGCTCTCCCGATTTAAACCATTCTCCCACCACCTTGAAAGCATTCGACGGTCATGGCTTCCAACCCCATGGGCTATTACAAGCCTTAGCAGTAGAGTTGGCAGTTAAGACTGTAACCATTAATGTGGAAGTAGTCACAGCCCCTTTGGATTATAATCTCTTGCTTGGTCATAACTCATTTTATGCCATGACTGTGGTCGTGTCATTTGTCTTTCGCATTGTGCAATTCTCCCATCAAGGCTGAATTGTCTCTATTGACCAGTTAGAATTCTGTACACTGGACACCGCTACTCATCTCAGCGATAACAACCCTTTATTAGGGAAATATTCGTAGTTATATGAGAGCGTGGGGGTCGGCCTCATAAAAGATTCATCTCTTATGGGTGTTTTTCAAACCCTAGATCCCCCTAACCATGTTTCCATGGTGAACATGATCTCCTCCATGATTCCATCATCCTTCAAATCTCCAGATCCATGGCTTGTACCCGATGAGGCCACCATTCATTTGATTGGAGACACCATGCCTCTCTCACCAGCTGAAGCTACTTATGAGTCTATCCATTCAGCCCCTAAGGACCACTTCGATGTGGCCTCTACATCTTGTTCTCTACAGCAGACGTCATCCTCACCATACCCTCTGCTCTGGACTTTTTATTTTGATGAGTCCATTATGGAGATTATGAGCATGGATGAACCTCCATGGGAAGACCTTCACCATCAATCGTCTTTCCTACCCTCATTATATTATATGGAGAATGTTATCACAACCATTTTTACCCCAGATGTCTATCCTTTCCCACATTCACTGATACTCATTTGTGATACGGTTGTGGAAGGCAATATGGAAAACATCACGCCTACCATCCCAATTGACATCTCCTTTACACCCATCATCATGGAACATATTTGCATTGGCCAGACTTGCTCTCCCAAGGAGTTGACCACATTCATGACCTTATTCAAACAATTCCATGAGGTCTTCGCATGGACCTGTGAGGAAATGCCCGGGATTGATCCTACCATTGTTTTGCATGAGATCAAAACCTATCCCGACACTAAACCTGTCTGCCAAAAATTACGACCAGTACACCCTCGAAAAACTGCAGCAATTAAAGCTGAGATTGAAAAGGTCTTGAAGGACGGTTTTATCTACCCTGTTCCTTTAACAAAATGGGTCTAAAATGTCATCCTTGTGGCCAAAAAGTAGGGAACCATCTGAGTCTGTGTCGATTATAGGGATATGAACAAGGCTTGTCCTAAGGAAAACTACCCTACTCCCTTCATCGATCAGATCATCGACAACTGCGTCAGGAGTGTCATATTCTTGTTTATGGATGGCTTTTCCGGTTATAATCAAATTGAGATCCACCCAGCTGACCAACACAAGACCACTTTCATCTGCACCTGGGGTACGTTTGCTTATCGTAAACTCCCTTTTGGCCTAAAAAATGCTGGTGCTACATTCCAGCGGGCCATGTCATATGCTTTTCATGACATGAAGGACTTTGTGGACCCTATCTTGATGATCTCCCTGCTCACTCACAACATCGTGAGTTCCACATCGACCATCTAACGACATTATTCCTCAGATGAAGGCCATATAACATCCATCTGAACCCTCACAAGTGCATTTTCTGGGTCGAATCAGGACTCCTCCTAGGTTTCATCGTCTCCAAAGATGGGATCTGCATTGATCCCTTGAAGGTGGAAGCCATCATCGCTCTCCCACTGACATCATGGAACTACAAAGTTTGCAAGGGAAGGAAACTTACCTATGGCATTTTGTATGTAATTTCGCTTAAAAGACACAGGGCTATATGCGATTGTTGAAGAAGGACGTCCCTTTCATCTGGGATGACCAAGCCCAACAATCCTTTGACAACTTGAAGTCTTCCATTACTCATGCCCCTGTGCTCCAACCGCCCAATTACTATAAGGATTACATCCTTTATCTTGCTGCTTCTACCACCATGATCGCCATGGTCTTGGTCCAGGAAGACAACAACGCCTAGGAAAATGTGATATATTAACCCGATAAGGGTATTATTGACTTTGAAACTCATTACTCACATGTCGATAAACTCGCTCTCATGGCAGTCATTTCCGTCCAAAAGTTTCGTCATTATATCCTACTCTATGTCACAATTGTTATTGCCAACTCGAACCGCATGTACCATGTTCTGACCCGTCAAATGCTCGGGGGAAAGTATTCACGCTGGATCGTGATACTTTGGGAATTCGATCTCTTCTTTGAGAAGGCCAAGTCAAAGAAATATTTGGTGTTTGTGGAGCTCATTTGTGATCTTCCCTGTGTTGATTCGGGAACTGAGCCCATCGAATCCTTTCCAGATGAGTCATTGTTTCTCATCGGCACGTCTGAACCATGGTATGGAGATATCACTTTATATCTTCAAACCCAATAGTTCAACCCCCAACTATCTCATTAAGATCGTTGTCATATATGCCACCACGCCAAGTATTACCTAATCATCAGTGATTCCTTGTATTGTCGTGGTGTTGACTCCATCCGTCAACATTATTTAACACATGAGGAGGATGAACACATATTGAATGACTGTCAATCTGGGGCTTGTGGTGGTCATCTTTCTGGGATGGCTACATCCCAGAAAATACTATGCATAGGATACTACTTGCCTTTGATCTTCAAGGACTGTATTGATGTCATTAAGAAGTCTCCTCCATGCGAGCATTTTCAATTCAAAAAGTGTTCCCATCCAGCCCCTTTACATCCGGTTATTGTCGTCGGCCTCTTTTCTAAATGGGGCATAGTTTTCATGCACTGTAAGCCTACCTCGGTCGAGGTCATGGTTACGTCATTGTAGCCATCGATTATTTCACTAAATGGGCCGAGGCTATGCCTACGTACAATGAAGATGGAAAAACTGTTGCACTCTTCATGTTGAACCCTGTCATTATGCGTTTTAGAGTTCCATAAGCCATAGTCACCAATCATAGATCTCACTTTCAAAACAAGATGGTAGATGAATTGAACACCAGATTTGGTTTTTTCCATGAGAAATCAACCTCGTACTACCCACAGTCCAATGGAAAAGTAGAGGTCATCAATAAGGTCTTGAAAACCATGATTCAATGCATGGTGGGTACTCACAAATCGAACTAGCATAACATGCTCTTTTCTTCCCTATGGGAATGCCAGACCTTTGTTAAGACTGCCACTGGGTTCACACATTTCCAACTATTTTACGGATTGGAGGTAGTTCTATAGATAGAGTGCGAGATTCCATCACTGAAACTTGTAGTTGAGCTTCTCCCGAACACCACTACCGAGGAAGAACCCTTCCTTCACCTATCAAAACTCGACGAGACCCACCACGATGCTTCTCTTGCCAATGAGGCACATAAGAAACACATAAAGGCTCAGTATGATAAGTCGGTCAAACCTCATGTCTTCAATGAGGGGGATTTGGTACTCACATATGACCAAAATCCCGATAAGTTGGGGGCAGGTAAGTTTGAGTCCATGTGGCATGGGTCATACATTGTAAAACGTGTCCTGGAGAAGGGAACATATGAGCTAGAAGATTATGATGGAATATCTCTAGTGGAGCCTCGCAATGGGATCTACCTAAAGAGATACTATGCCTGAGTATTTCACGCATTAGTACCTTGTATATACTGTACATGATGTGTGTTTTGTGTGGTGTGATGCTTTGCTTTAAGTGTGATAGGATCTTGGTTTTTTTTATGCTTACGTCATGTCATTCCTACGTGTGCAGATGACAACCTACTTTGGATTCACGGATGGAACCAGCTGACATACTCACGGCCTCGCCTCGACAGCTTGGGTACTTTATTCTCCTACTAGCAAGCTCATCAGTTCAGGAGGGAGTTGTCTAGGTTACGAAACCAACAATGCCGCTGAGTATCACGCGGTGATTGGAGTCTTAACCGATGCTCTTTCCTTGGGTATGGAACACATTGTCATCCATATTGACTCACAATTAGTGGTCTCCCATCTCAACCGAGTCTACGCCATTCGTGATCCCACATTGCTCCATCTTTTCAGACGACTACATCTCTTAGAAGGTCTTTCGAATCTATTCAGTACCTGCACATCACAAGAGACATAAACACAGTTGCAGACCCCATGGCCAATTTCATCTTGTATTGGTACATTGCACATACATGAAATAATCATAAATCATAACAAATGGCACGACATGTACATAATGTATAAAAACAAACACATAGATAATATCCCACATTCATCCATAGAACACAACATGTATAAATCCCTCAATAGAGTATGTATATATCAAGTCGGTACAAAATACAAAATGTAGTGTTGATACAAAATATGAAGCATGAAAGCTTTCAGTAAATATCATCTAATACAAAATCTGAAGCTCATGGCTTTCAGTACATATACAAATACACAAGTCTAGTCTTTACGACGCTCATGGTAGAAGATCACCTCCCTCACTACCTTTCTAAGCAGCGAGCCAAAACACCTGGACACACCAACTGTGTGTTGCTGATAGTTGCGGGGTAGGTCATGGACCCTTGGCTATGGAATTTCTAGTGTAATCCGGAGGAGGTTCTCCTCCACCTCCTCCATCTCCTCGATAGCATCATGCACTGCAGGATCTATCTCCCACACTGCTCCCCTCCATGCAATCGGAGAGACTCCGACCGGTCGTGACGGGCCCACATCTACATAAAACATGTGTCAATTATCAGTACTAATCCAAAAAATCTAAAATATATAAAATGAAAAACACAGTCAGGTTGTTGTTCTTATCGATATCACCCCACTATGCCCCCTTAGGAAGCACTAAGTCAGGATCTCCTCTGAAGTCAGTCCCGTCGTAAGGGAAATCCTAGATCATGAGGAGTTGACCCCTAAACCATCTGAAGAAACTTGTACTAAAACCGATAATGGGACCCCCGCCACCATGGAAGGCCATCAACTCCTCCATTGGATCATGTGAGGGTCCTATGCATCTTGATCATCTAGCTCAACCTGTGGACGCAAGTGCGGTACCCACTCTAGAAAGAACGAGACCACCACAGAACCATAACCAAATTGCTTCAGTGCCCCATGCCAGCATTTGGTTAGCTGATCTCGAAAACTAGTGAGAATTCCCCCACACCAGTTGAATACTATTGGGGCCATACACTCCTCGGCATACATCATCTGGGATTTTCTCACGAGATGAGGGGATATACTTCCGACCACTCTCACCATGGCGAACAGGACAGTCCGAAGAGGTCGATCTCTAACCTCTTTGATGGGTATTTTCCCACCCACCATTTGTATACCAGCATGGCACCATTGATCTATGAGGTCCTCCATAGTATGACCACCTCCTCGTGATCCATATAGTGATACAGGTTCCCCCCGTCGGGACAGCCCCGTTAAGAAATATATGTCCTCGACATCTATGGTCAGAGTGTGCACGCATAGCTGAAAATGTTGTTGCACCAGATCCCAGCATTGGATCAGGTACTCCAACAGTGTAACTTGGGCTCTCATGCCTGGAACCTAGAAGTATTTCAGTAATCCACAATTCCTCAATGCAGCCATGCATTGAGGGTCGTTTTCCACTTGGGCATCATCAAGCTCATGTTCCCATTCGTGCCACTCAATCATTTTGATCATTTCAACCTTGTCCAAAAGCCCATAAAAACACGATTAGAACCTTCCCAATACACAAAAAATGTTTTTGTTTGGTTCAATCTTAAGAATTCTATGTGGGTTTGCGTCAGTGCGGACTGTCCTTTCAGACAGGGCGCCGTCGGCGCAAAACATCCTTTCAAGATTTGCGGTGGCGCACCCTCGACGCAATTCCCGAAAAGAGGGGTTGCGCCGGTCTGTGGGCGCAATATCCCCCACTTAGCAAGACCAAAACCCAACCAAATGAAATACAATCAAAAAAGTAATTCACTGAAAAGGAAGAGGGTTGAGTCTAGGGTTACCTGACACTTACGGTGCAGAAAATGGTCGATCGTAGCTCCCGCAATCAATACTGGAAAAATAGCTCCAAAAGGTTTTTTTCACCTCTCCAACTTGGTAAAAACAAATGGTAATTAGTTTTTACTATTTACCCCTTTTTATATAAAAAAATTACATATTCCTTTTTTAATTTATTCCATTATGGGTTATTTTTCTATAGTTCGTACCAAATTAGGTACCTTATTAATATTTTTTTCGCAATTGTGGTCATCTCGCACGTGTTATCAGGTATGAACAACTCGTTGAGCGTTTTTATGTCATTATTTCGCTCATTAAATTCAATTATTAATGACACCGAGCTAACTCTTTGTACTTTCTAATGCTCGTAAAATGACGAGAATAAGTCACCGATTTATAGTTTATCACTTTTTCAGGCTCACTAAAATTCCACAAAAAAGGAACCCCTCAGAGTCTTTCTTTAAGCTCTTTTCAGGCTCTCGAAATACGAAAATATTGCCAAGCAAACTTGATGCATTCACACTTTTAAAAGTATTTGAAAGGTTGTCTTTCTGGTGATAGTTTACCCCTTTTTCGGACCAGGAGGCACTATTTACGAAAAAAGAATACTCCAGCTAATCATGACTGGAAGAGTTATCTCTCGCATTGTTTTACCCTTTTCCGGGCGAAGACACGAACTTTACGAAAAAGGACTTTTGGAGTCTTCTTTATTTCTTTTCAGACTCTCTAAACATGAAATGACATCGAGTTTAGCTCCTATGGACTCGTTAAAATTTAACATTGAAGGGCCCGTCATGGGACGAACCCCTCCTATCCTAGGTTCGTAAAACGTTTGGGATTGGACTCATCTATGGGATGAGCTATACCGAGCATCTGTTTACCCTCCTCAAGCTCGTTTAAAAAAAAGAGGCACTCATCAATCATGATGGGGAAAAGGAAAGATTTTGTGTTACTTTATAAAGTACATAGTCACTCTTGAACATGGCACTCATTTGCATTTTCATTCAGTACTTGGGTAATTTGTTTTTCTTTGAGTCCTGTTGATTTCATGATCTTGTCACTCCTTTGGGTCATCCAAAGAATGCTTCCATTATCGGTTTCATTGGGGGTTGGTATCATTCTCATCATGTCAATACTGCCAAGTCATGCCATGCCCATGTTCAAGAGATGTTCGTTTCTCATCATCTGTAGTTAGTACACCTTCCATCATGTTGTTCTACATTGAGTCAATCTTGCATATTACTCTACCGTCTGATCTACTCTAAACATCTGTTATCAAGTTTCATGTCGATGATGGGGTATTCATCATGGCCCTCCTTCGACGGATTCATCCTTGTCGACTTCAACACATCATCCAAGGATTGAATCTAGAAACCAATCAAGTACCTTAGGCCTGCATGCCTTAATGGAAGGTTACCTCGCTTTCAACATGAGTTTACATCATTGAATTTTGATTGAAATATTTCATCGAGAGTTCGACCTCAACTCATTGATTCATGCTCGGTGATGTGTACTATGATACCTTGGGGATCATCGACATCAATGGTCATTTCCCTCACGCTTGTTAACGGTATACATCAATGACTGATAATCAAGTGGTTTCTACCATGTTCGACTCCAATACATTGTAATCACATGGATAGATTCGTATCATTCCATATTCGGCTTGAAGACCCTGGGGAAAATCATATCTTACCCAGGTTGCGATGGAGATTGTTTGATTCATAATACATGGATCCACTTTGTAATGGTCGTGGTTGTGTTATCATCTCATCATGGATCTACGATTGTGTTTAGTATCCATGATTGTGTTCAGTCAGTCCCTACTACCATGGATTTGCATTGTATTGGTTAGCAGCCATGTTGAGAGTCGTGTGAGACTTGGATCTCAGAGTCAGTCATACTGCGACAACATCTTCCAGCTGACAATTCCTTTCCATCCATGTTTCAAAGCAATTCACCTGTCTTGTTCTATCAGCTTCATGCTTTGGGGGGGATTATGTTACACCTAAATCTTGTCACCATGAGACCTATGTAAACTTAGTGCCTTAATCCCTGAAGTCTCCCTGATAAAAAAGTCAACTAGAGCAGCTTGTTGACTTTTTTCCACAATTTCTATTTGGGCTGGCGCAGATTTCCTTCTATCAAGGAGCTCCCAACTAGGTCAGGCATAGATTTCCATCTGGCAGACTGCGTCGGTGGCTCAGGTTTCCTTTGTGTAGCCTGCGCTTTCCCTCTCATGCGCAATTTTCCCTCATATAGCATGCGCCAGTGTTGGTTAAAATGGATAAAGGTGACCTTGGAGTGAATTCTTGAAGGTAGATGAGGTGGATCTCTATCCCTAACTTGTAGGTGAGCTGTCCTATGATTCCCTAACCTCAAGGAAGGATCCCTTAATCCTCTCCCTATAATCTTCAACCTACTCTATCCACTTGGTCTTATAAATATGAATCTCCTCTCCATTCCAAAAGGAGAAAAGTCTATAGCACTTACATGCTAGTGGAGTTAACCTAGGTGATCCCTATCCATCTCTTGGGAGGCATACATTTCCTTTGGAGGCATTGGCTTGGCTTGTTGGAGGAAGATTGCAGCGTTAAGGCTTGGGTTCTAATCATCACTCTTCTATGTATTTTCCACTTATTTACAGTAATATAACCTCTTTCCATAAATGTCTTTGTGTTAATGATATTTAGAGCTCACTTCCTTAATTGTTTGCTTAGATCAGTTAGTGTTTAGATGTGCTTTTACTACTCGTTTGTCTCTACGTGCTTTGACAGGTTTTGCAGCTACGGATCTGACGACCACGAAGCTTGGAGCAACAAAGAGGAGAAGGATTCACAAATTTGAAGGTAAGACATCTATCTACCTTGATCTCTAATTGATATAGAAAAGTAGTTTTATATCATGTCTTCATTTGTTCTAGATCCACTTGGACTAGGGATATCATGCTCGCGTCTGCTCGAGTAGATTGTCTGAAAACAAGGGCAAAAGAAAATGGATGGAAATATCAACACGTAGAGAATAGAAAAAAACAATTGTGCATATTGAAACAACATGCAACCATATTTAATCATATACAATCATCTTCGAAAAACATATCTTATTTTAACTCCTCATCTTTTTAATTATCTACAATCATCTTCCAAAAATAATTCTTATTTTTAAATATTTATTCTTTGAATTATTTTTTTATGCATGTAGAGCATCTTTCTAGATAGTTGTAATGTTTGATTTATTCCATTTTTATTGTAACCCATGACCATTTGTTTTTATTATGAAAGGAGGACGTGGGAGCACGATTTCCATTTGAATCTTTTGTGTTTGAGGTATGTTATTATCTAAATTTTTGTAGAGTAAGTTTTTTGAGCTCATGAGAAATAGTAAGAAGGTTTTAATGCTCATACTTCTAAGTTAGTTTTTGTTTATTTAGATACATATAAAGTAGCATTTTTGAAATTGCAGTTCCTATGCATCTTCTTTCTCGAAGAGAATATTTTCATCATCAATGCAGTATTCTGCAAAACTGAAAATTAGTTATCAAGTGTGTTTCCCTTTCAATGTCATTCCCATTAGAATCGACGAACTTTCCAGAAAACAACCCAGAATGAAAATTAGACCCACTCCAAAGCAAAAAAATCCAGGGGTTGTCTAAAAGGTTTGTAGAAACAGTGGAATCTATAGCTAACATGCTTTATTGGCACTCGTCTCTATGTTTGTTCGCAGTTTTTCTATCGAATATTCCCTTCAATGTCGGAGGAATTTTATTTTTTGTTCACGGAACATATATCGATAAAATTATGTAACAAAACTGAAGTAAATTGTTGGTATTAAGAATTTCATATTTACATCAACGCAACACTAGAGTTACAAGTTTAGAATGGATATAGAGAGAGATAGATAGATAATTAGTGGATGTGGGTAGATTCAAATCAGCTTAGTTTCATACTAGTTCCAAGTGATGTTCGGTATATATATTCATTTTTACATCAACTCAACACTAGAGTTATAAGTTTCAAATGAATATCTATAGAGATAAATAGTTAATGGGAAAAATGAATATGTATAGGGATAGATAGATAGTTGATGGGAAGATTCAACTGATTTTAATTGTTACATATTAGTTACAACTTCCAAGTGGTGTTAGGTATTTTTGTAAGTGGGTTGTTTAATTTATAATATGGTAGATATAAATTAGTATAGAATGTACAGATTTATTGATTGGCACATCTACATTACTTGTTATTGAAAATGCGATAGGTAGATCACAAATTATTAGCAAATGTCTAATATGTTTGTTTCTAATAGACGTTTTATGTCTATTTCCAATCAGCTAGCCTTGGAGTTATTTTTTCAGATTTGCATAAGTAGAATATCTAATATGAATATATCTACTCGCTATCCAAAAGAAGGAATCACTTTGAGAGCATGTACCGCATACTGGGATATTATTTTATCAAAATATATTACTAATGGAAATGGGAAATGGAGAAATATCTCCCAAAAAGTAGGTGAATCTCAACAAATTTGTTACAGTAATATATTAATCAAACAAAAATATGTATTGATAGGTTAAATCTGTTAGAAATAGTAATTAACTCCTGCTTTAGCTTTAGTTCTATTATTAGAAGTGAAGTGAAGTTCAGTTAATAAAACATGCACAAGCATAAAACATAAAGCATGCATGCATGAGCTTTAGTTAGGTTAGGGTTGTCGTAACCCAGAATTTCTGAAAAATTTAAAATTTTTAAATTAGCATATAATATTTATAAATGCATTCCTTGATCTGTTTGATTTGTTTAAGTGAACATACATGTGTCTAAATGATCTTTTGTTATACTTAAATGTTATTATGGGTTTCTGGGTTTCTCTTTTCCGTTACTGATTGTTTTACTGTTTTGCAACCACAAGGGGGAGTTGATATGACAGACTGGGCTTACTTAGCTTCCGAGCTAATGCAACAGGTTTCTTTCCCTTTACAAATATACAGGTAAGTTCGGGTCGCTGCAATTTAATCGTTAAAGTGTTATAAGTCAAATAGCTATACCAAAGCATTCAATAAAAAGGTCTAACCCTGTCATCAAACTTAAAAAGGTAGCTTTCAACCTATGACCTCCTTCTGATCTTACTGTTGTTTTCTTGAGAACAAAAGGATTAACTAACTCTATGAGTGGTTGTTCTTGTAATGCAATTGTACTTTATTTAAATTGTAAGTCCTGTAACATCTGTGCAGCTTTAGCAATTCGTATTATTGTTGTAAAATTGTAAACCACTTATAGTATAATATTACACCCTTGCTCTTATTCTTTTTATAATGCATATCAGTTTCCTCTATGTATAAAGTACTTCAAGACTGAATTTGGACGATAACAATATTGCATGGTGTAAAGGAATGTAAGGCGACATTTTCATTACATAAAAAAATAGCAAGGTTCATGGTATTATCCAAATGTCTTAGTTGTTAAAAAGATAACAAATGAACTATGGTTTTGAAATTAATATAGATAACCATGTGGTAAATCTGTTACCCAAGCTATGATATTTTAATTGGCAAAAATATGGAACTTTCATCGGAGTCTTAGTCACTATTGACAATTGCATATTCTTATTGATTGTAGGGAAAAATGTGAATGTTCACAATACAAGGTTCGAAGGCATTGTTTTCATCATGAAATAATGACAAGTTTAAATATGCGGTCACAACCCTTATGGAATATCTTTTTCATAAAATTAATCACCTCTGCTATGATTTTGTTTATTCCCATTATGGTTTTGTTTTGAAAATAATCATTGGAAATCTTGTTGTAAAAACTTTAGACCTCGACCCACTTGCATGCAAATTATTTGGGCACTACGTGTTGGTTCCAGGACCAAGTGTTAGTGATATATAACGTTGACTAAACCCTAAACTTATCATTTCTTCCCTTTCCTTCGGGCTCGGCCGCTCTGCGAATTCTCCTGTCCAAATTTCGCTGAAACAAAGGTGGTAACAGCTCCCTTGCTGCTACAGCTCTTCGTGCTTGTCCATTTGTCTAGTTTGAGAGTCGATGTGTTTTGCTATTAGTGGCTATAGGTTTGTGGAAGCCCTAGGGTTTATCCCTTCTGTTACCAGTTCCAATCCCTGTTACGGCTTCCTTTGTCTGCACCTTTTTGTCTTAGTTCCAGAACAGCTACCATCGTGGAAAGTATCCTTTGAATTTTCCAGTTCGTTCTTTGGTAACCCGGGGTGAGGTATTCCATTAATCAGCTCGTAGCTACAAGGCCAAAACTGTGTTTACAACTTCTTCAGAATCGCTGGTAAGCTATAAAATTTACTTCATCGTTTTCAGTTTGAATAAAATGTCGTCTTGTTTTTGAGAATATCATCTGTACCTGATTCAACTTTGTCTTATGCAGGTGCTGGCAAAATCGTGAAGGTGTGAAAGACACAACCCTCAACGGTTGGCTCTTACCGGGTAAGCCTGGTTTCACCATGGCTTTTCCTCCTTGCTAGTTGTTGAGTGGTTAGGGTTTGGTTTTGGAAAGAACAACTCTGTGATGTATTTGAATACTACGGCTTCAGTCGGTGTTGTAGCTATTTTAACCTCCTTTCGGCACTTAGGTTTTTATACAGAAGAAATGTATTGTAAATTTTGAAGAGAACAAGGCTTATGAGCCTGTTTTGTAGGTGAGGTTACGGCCTCGGGTGTTTATGTTTTGTTACAACACTTCTTCAAAAGGTTTTTGGGTTACCTCCCAGGGTTTTGAAAATAAATCTTAATATAAAGTGTTGTCTGTATGATGGCTTGTATAATGTCTGCGTTTTCCTTTAAATTGATGCTAGGTACAGTGGTAGGAAAGTTTAAATTTCTAAAACACTTATTGAGTGAAATGGTGACGCGGCTGTAGGTGAAGGCATGGTATTAATTGTCAGCGTTTGTTTTTGTGTGTTAAGTTGTAACGATAGGGTTCAAACTAAATCTTACAGTTGTGGGTTATTTTTAAAAGCTTAAACTATTATTATGAGGATAACTCTGTCAAGAAAAATTTGGAAGCCAAGTGCAATATATTATCACGATACCGAAGCTCGACAAGAAGCTAGAATATCGTTCTGTTTGTGTATTTCTGTTGAAAAGAAAAGATTATGAACTAGATTATTTCTACTGCTGATAAACCCTTATTGATAAAATACTGTAGGGTTTACGTACCTTAAACTCTTAATTTATTTGGGGTTTTCACCCAGGTTTGGATAATATAACTGAAATTGTATTCTTGCTCCTATGGTTGTTTTAATTCATACATGGATAGATTCTATGTTTTACAATCTATTATGTAGTGAAAATGAGCTACGGCTGTGGGTGAGTCGTTGTAATATTTTTCAATGTTTAAATACCTGTAACGTCTGGCATAAAAGGGTTTAATCCGAAAGTATAGTAGTGATTTTAGTTATATGCTGATTCTGTAGTTACGATTTTCTCCTGTTGGTAGTTTGAGAAACAAGTGAAAGATTTTATAAATAATAATGAAGCTCGACAATGAGCTGGAAAACTGTTCTGTCTGTTTCGTTTTGTTGTGGATTTAATATCTAGGTTTTTCTCTGCTGATAAATTCTTATTGTTGAAAACTGGAGTGGTAGGGTTTGATTTGATCACCACGGCCGTGCTTTTGTGTAGTTGCTTGTTCAGTTGTTAAGATTTTGTCTCTGTCGAAGGAGTTAATCAAGTGAAAGATATTACTGTACTGTTGTTTTAGATCATTGTTGAGTCAAAATAGGGTTCCTTTCGTATGTTCAAACAATACTAAGTAAATTTCCTGTTGAAATTTGGCACATTCATTTGTGTAATAGATAATGATTGTATATTTGTTAACTAGGGTTTGGGTTTTAAATCTCTATAAAGCTATTCTAATTATAGCTACAACTTCTTCTGCAATACTATCTATAATAATATCATTACTGTAGTTTTAAATGGTTATATTTATTTATGTTCCTATGATGGTTTAAACAAGTTGTAATTCCAGAGAATAATTACTTATACTAAAAACCCTACCTATCTATTAAACTAAAATAATTAAACTAGGTTTAGAATTTACAATAATAAACCATTGCTTACAATATTACGATTGTATAGTATGCATTAAAAGACTTCATTAGTAAGATAATAATGATATAAAAAAAAATGCTGAAAACACAATAACTATACTAAATCTAACTACTGCTGTTCTGATATACTATTTTACTAACTAATTACTTTTCAGACATATAGAATTAACTCATCATACATTTATTCAAACTTAACAAATAGAAAGAAATAAATGACAGAACCTGTTTCTGTGGACAACAACAGCAATGGGAGGCTGTTCCTCCCTACCAACTCCTGGAGAGTGCCCAGACAGCACTTCTCAGGACCCCCGAGCTTGCTCTGGTCTCCCTGGCTGTAACTAGGTGCAGGAGAATAATTCACTTAGCCCAAACAGCTATACTGGAACCAAGTTACTGCAGCATTCCTCTCAAACAACTTCCTTACTGTATTTCCCTCTTCCTCAATGGGACTCCTGAATAGCATTCACCTGAATGTATTCTCCCTCCAGAACCAAATTGAACCCCCAGCTCAGTTCATTGAGTACTATTTAAAATATTGCCTAGGTCTTTGTTGGGTTAACTGTCATTAATGAGCCACCTGCTCAGATTCCACTTTCTTGGGGAATCATGACCCCAAATATAGGGAAGTTGCCACCTGCAACTTAGGAAGTGTTTGAGGATGCTGCCACTTGTCTTTTGCCTTTCCACCTAGTTCCATCCACCAGTTTGACCAGTAACCTCTTTTTAACAGCTCTCCCATGCTGTTGTCTCCATAATTTATTTATTATTAATAAAATATTCTGAATTACATTCCTTTTCTAGTGACTCTGCTGAGTCATCAATTCCTACTAAGCATTAAATTTAACATAATGTCTTAGGAATTTAATAAAACCATTACATAATTCTTACAAAATTGGGGTATGTGACAAGGGTTTTAGATTTCAAATACTCCATCAAAGTTTCATTGTAATTGCATCAATTTGATATTCCGTTCATTAATAAAGATTGAATATTCGTAGCTCATTCTACATAATATTTTTGTTTAATTATACCTCCAATCTTCATATTGGTATCAGAGTGAATTGGAAGAACATCCATAAGCGAATTGGAAGAAATTCGTAAGCATTGGAAGAAGTTCTAAGATCCAAGGAAGAAGATAGAAGACGGTCCCGAAGCTTGGAGGAAGGTATCAAGCACGAACCCTGTTGTGAAATCATAAAAAGCATGATCGTAGGTATCCCCTGTGCACAGGTGTGATCAAAGCAGTGAAACTTGCGAAATAAAAAATTTCGGGATCGAAACGCGACCTCCTCACAGACAAGGTGTATCCGGAACGTAGCCCCCCCACATACAAGGTGCGATCTAGACCGTGTTTGAATGCGACCTCCCTATAGGAAAGGTGCGATCCGATAAAAAAAATCCCTTTGAAAAGGTGCGATCCAAAGGCCAGAATCACAGTTACCTCTTCAACATAGTGTGATCGTGAATCAGTAAAGTCAGTGTTTGATGGCTTTTAGAAGTCATAATCAGTCCTAGATTTCTCCTCTTACAGGAAAAAAGGACTATGATATGTAGGCTACAAGTATGGTGATCTACTTAAGATTAGAATATGTGTGGGAATATGTTGTGTGTGGTTACTCTGAAACGACAAATGATGCAGTTGAGCAAGCACTGTCGAATGGAGAAAAAGATATCTTGAGGATTCACGGGAAGAAGGATACGAAAGAATTATATCATATAATGAACGCCTTGGATAATAGTGTATTTCCAAAAGTATTGGCTTCATACACGCCAAAGGAGCATGGGAAATATTGGCAACTAGTTACCAGGGTGATGGTAAGGTACAAACTATTAAAATTCAAAACTTAAGAAGAGATTTTGAAGATCTGAGGATGAAGAATCAGAAATAGTGGATTCTTTTATGACCCAAGTCATGGGGATAGTTAATGAGTTGAATACCTATGGTGAAAATATTAATGATCAAATGGTGATCAAAAGGGTTTTGAGATCGCTACTCAGCAAATTTGACCCAAAAGTTTCAGCTATTGAGGAATCAAAGGATCTAAGCTAACTATCCATCGATGAGTTGACTGGATCACTTCTATCATGTGAATCTAGATTCAATATAAATGAGGAATCATCTCTGGAGAATGCTTTCAAATCACAAGTCTCATTCTCAAAAGGCATAGGAAGAGGTAGAGGTAGAGGTGGATCAAGAGGAAGAGACAGAGGCGGTCAAAGCAATGACAAGGAAGATCATGACCACGATCATGACCATGAAAATGGGAACTCTGAAAAAAAATAATTCAGATAAATCCAATGTTAAGTGTTATTATTGCAATAAACTTGGTTATTATGCTAATGAATGTAGAAAGAATAAGTTTGATCAGGAAAAACAGAATGCAAATGTGACTAATACCTCTGAGAACAAAGAAGACTTGTTATTTCTTACATGTCTGGCTGAACATGAAATCCCAAAGGGACTTTGGATTTTAGATAGTAGTTGCAGTAACCATATGACAAGTGATAGAAGTCTAGTTGTAGACCTAGATGAATAAGTGAAGACAGAGGTTAAAGTCAAAACCGATGAGATAGTTCTAGTATTTGGAAAAGGATTGTTCAACATAATGACCAAACAAGGCCAATAGAAGACATATTATTTGTTATATAACAAATGTATATTATGCTTCAGGGTTGAAGCATAATTTACTCAGCATTGGGAAACTCACTGAAAAGAATACATAATTTTCTTTGAAGGATCAAACTATGCCATATACGACAAACCTCCAAACAGACAGTTAATCATCAAAGTACAAGTGACTAGGAACATAATGTATCCGCTAGTCATGAGTTGCAACAAGCAGGTAAACTCTTTTGCTCAAAAATCAACATGCATGGATGATTATTGGCTATGGCATTTTAGATATGGGCATTTTCACTTTGTTGGTCTAAATTTATTGCAACAGAAATATATGGTTAAAGGATTACCCCCTATGAAGGAGCCAACAAGCACATGCGTGTGTTGCATCCTTACAAAGAAACATGGGGATAGATTTACTAAAGGCATGTCTCGAAGAGCACATGCACCTCTAGAACTTGTTCATTCTGATCTATGTGGTCCAATGCAGAATCAGTCACTTGGCGGAAGCTATTATTTTCTTACATTCATTAACGATTTCAGTAGAAAAACATGGGTGTATTTCCTTTTTCAGAAGTTGAAAACTTTTGGCAAGTTCAAGGAATTTAAGGCTTTGGTTGAAAACCAGAGTGGCCATCTACTCAAAGTATTGAGGTCATATAGAGGGGGAGAGTATGATTCAAATGATTTCCATGCTTATTGCAAATATCATGGAATCAAGAGGCAATTCACTATAAGACATACACCTGATTAGAATGGTGTAGCAAAATGCAAAAAAAGAACCATCATGAAAATGGAAAGGAGCATGCTGAAGGGAAGGAACTTGTCCCATGATTTTTTGGGAGAGGCAGTGGCTTGTGTTGTTCAAGTGTTGAACATATATCCAACCAAAATTGTGAAGAACAAAGTACCAAAAGAAGCATGGAAAGGTATGCCTTGTAATGTTTATCATATTAGAATATTTGGTTGCATTGCTTATGCTCATTTACCTAAAAAACTAAGAAGAAAGCTAGATGATAGGAGTAAGAAATTTATTTTTCTCGGATATGGTGAAGACTCTAAAACCTACAAGCTGTATAACCCTATTACAAAAAAGGTTATCATCAACATAGATGTTTTGTTCAAAGAGGAAGAGTCATGGGATGGAACCATAGATAAGGTTGTGGGAGCTACAATACCCCAACCAAAAGATGATGAAGAAGAAGAGCATATTAGACAACAAGGTCCAGTAGCATCGTCACCAACAACAATTACTCCAGTAAGGACACCGAGAAATTCAGTTCAAGGTGAAGCATCGAGATCAGTAGATCGATATACTCCTAGTCCATAATCAAGTAATGAATCTGATCACAATAATAGAAAGAATAGAGGATTAGAAGATATTTATGATGAATTGGATGCAAATACCAATTTTTCTTTTATTGCTAGTCAACCTATGTTTTTTGAAGAGGCGGTAAAAGAAGAGCATTGGGTAAAAGCTATGGACTAAGATATTGATTCCATTGAAAGAAATGGCACATGGGATCTTGTTGACTTGCCTAAACATAAGAAAACTATTGGTGTGAAATGGGTCTATGAGACAAAACTCAATGAAAAAGGTGAGATTGATAGGTACAAGGCAAGTTTAGTAGCAAAAGGATTCTCACAACAACCAGGAATTGATTTTGGAGAAAATTCTGCTCTAGTGGCCAGATTGGACACTGTGAGAGAAGTATTAGCAATAGTAGCTCAAAACAAATGAAAAGTGTATCAGATGGATTTCAAGTCGGCATTCTTGAATGGGATCCTTAAAGAAGAAATTTATGTGTAGCAGCCACAAGGGTATGAAATCAAAGAACATGAAGAGACAGTTTATGAATTGAAGAAATCTCTATATGGGCTCAAGCAAGCTCCAAGAACTTGGTACAACATAATTGATTCATATATGATCAACAATGGTCTTAGTAGAAGTAGCAACAAACCAGCACTTTACACAAAGGTAAATCAACATGGACAGATTTTGATAGTTTGTTTATATGTTGATGATATGATTTTTACAGGTAATCTGTTAGTAGATGAATTCAAGGTAGCAATGAAGAAAGAGTTTGAGATGACAGATCTAGGTTTGATGAAATTCTTTCTCGGCATAGAGGTAGAATAGTCAGAAAAAAGGTATATTTATTTCTCAAAGTAAATATGTTAATGATGTACTTAAGCGATTCATAATGCTTAATTGCAAACCAACACCTACACCAATGGCAACAGGTACAAAGTTGAGCAAAGGACATGGCAGTCCCAAAGTAGATCCAACATGGTATAAGAGACTTGTAGGAAGTCTTATGTATCTCAAAGCTACAAGACCGAATATTATGTATGCAATTAGATTGATTTCCAGGTTCATGGAGTCTCCCAAAGACTCGCATTGGCAAGTTGGCAAAAGGATCTTACAATATGTTGTAGGTACTTCATGCTATGGAATTTTATATTCAAGCACTCAGTATGATGTTTTTATAGGCTTTAGTCACAATGATTTTGCAGGAAGTTTGGATGACAAGAAGAGCACTTTCGATCATGTTTTTCATCTTGGATCAGAGGTGATTTCATGGGCATCCAAGAAACAACCCATTGTGGCTATTTCATCAACAGAAGCAGAATATGGAGCAGTGACATTAGCAACATTTCAAGCAGTCTGGTTATGCAGAATTTTGGAAGGTATTAAGCATAAAAAAGAAAGACCAACAACAATCTATTGCGACAACAATTCAACAATTGCCTTGTCCAAGAACCATGTATTTCACCAAAAGAGCAAGCACATTGATACCAAATATCAATTCATAAGAGAACATGTGAACAATGGTGAAGTTAATGTAGATCATTGTAAATTGATTGATCAATTAGCTGACATATTCACAAAGCCATTGACAAAAGATATTTTTGAAACTCATAGAGATAATTTAAGCATTGTACAACTATAATAGTCAGCAGCCATAATTAAGAGTGAGTCTTAGAAAGAGTAATTATATTCTTTTTTACCTTTAGTTCGATTATTAGAATTCAAGTTCAGTTCAGTTAATAAAGCATGCAAAAGCATAAGGCATAAAACATACATGCATGAGCTTTAGTTAGGTTAGGGATTTAGCTTTTAAATACTCCATCAGAATTTCATTGTAATTGCATCAATTTGATCTTTCATTCAATAATAAAGTTTGAAGAGCCATAGCTCATTTTGCATAATCTGTGTTTAATTATGCCTCCAACCTTCAAAATTAGCGGAAATAATTTGTTTGCAACAACAATCTTCGTGAGGATGAAATTTGAAAATAATTTTGAGTTGGCTATGTGCATGCATCTAGAAGGATCCCCTTCTTGTCGAGGAAGGCGTCTCTCCCGTGTGTCTCTCCCAGTGCCATCTAATTGAGCAACGGTCTGGAATGTTACAAAGTATTCTCTCCCCAAAAGGCCTAGGTGCCTTTATTTCAAAAGGAGTGTTGTGAAGTGAGCACCCAATACAATATTTTTGTTAGCATATTTTCTTGTTAACATAAGTTTATGTGTCTTTCTATCATCATAAATAAGGACGTGGATGTCAAGGATACGGTGGTTACATGGATTTCATTCCAATTTACACCTCAGGATGGTGGTGCTTGGATTTATACTAGTAAGTAGTAACAATAGTATGTGGTAGAATCATTTTAAATTGATAAAATTGCATATGTTGAATGTTAACATTGTTAAATATGTAATTCAAATTAATTTTTTTTGTTTTTTCCACATATATTATACATAAGAAATTTAAACTTGAATTGTTGATGATAATAGTGATTATGTGCTTGGATTTATACTAGTAAATAGTAACAATAGTATGTAGTAGAATCATTTTAAATTGATAGAAATGCATATGTTGAATGTTAACATTGTTAAATATGTAATTCAATTTTTTTGTTTTTGTTTTTTCCACATATATTGTACATAAGAAAATTGAACTTGAATTGTTGATGATAATAATGATTATAAAGATAATTATTATTGCATAACACTTTAATGTCTATATAAAGTTTTATTTTCTTCTTTAATTAGGTAATATATTAGTAATTAAATATAATTAATTATATAATGTAATTACAGCTTCTTTTCCTATATATAATAAAAAATAAAAAAATATATTTAATATAAAATAAATAACTAATTATTTACCAGTTTTATATAAAAACATCATTTATTAATTTGAGGAAAATTTATTAGATTTTTATAAACCCAAGTGAATTGTATAATAGCAACTACTAACATATAAAGCACATCACGCTAAATCCATTTTTATTTATAATATTTAAAATAATTTTTTATTTAATTATCTATATTACTAAGTTTTATTTCTTTATTTATATTAATATTAATTAACTAAATATTAAATTATTGAGCAATTTATTAGAAAATAAATTCAAAACTTTAAATATTTTTATCCAATCATATATTTTTTAATTAAAAATTATAATTTTACTTCATAACAAAAAATTATCTTATGAAAAATATTTACTGAAAAAGTCAATATCACTTATAGATGCAATATTATGCAACTTAAATTTTATGAAACTTAAAAGGATTGAAATATTATTTCTTTAACATAAGGAATTAAGCTTCCAAATAAAATTTGGAGAATAATTTTAAAAATAAATATTATTATTTAAACTTTGAGATCAAATACCAAAACGAAAGCCTTGACTTTTGAAATCAAATATTGTTACGGTGTCTTATTTAATTTGATCACCATGACTAACAATCATACTGCGGAATGTCTAGGCATGGAAATCCACCCATTCTGTTCGGCACAATAAATGGTCCAAACAGTCTGTACTGATCTTCCGTCGAGAATTTGGATGAAACTATTTATGGAATTGAACTGCCAGTTTGGCAGGAGGAGGGAAGGACTGTCTAGCTCTGGCGACGACCTCTTCAACAAATCCGTTCAAATTTATATCAGAAGACCCGCCTTCACTCATTGCAGCTTTCGCCAATTTCTTCCATTTCAGAGCATTCTTCCTCACTTCTTCTCCCTCTTTACTTGTCTTGTCAGCAGCCATTCTCATACATCTCTCGACCTCTTCGCTTTCCACGGTCCCATCTTCTCCCTTTCTCATTCTCACTCCGGCTTTCCACACGTCCGCCACGAATTTCGAATTGGTGGTCTGATCAGTCCAGACACCGAATGTCAACACCGGAATCCCCAAGCTGAGCGCCTCCAGAGTGGAGTTCCATCCACAGTGGCTCATAAAAGCAGCCACAGACGGATGAGACAACACGTCCAGCTGAACGCACCAGGCCACCACGAGCCCACGGCCTTCAGTTTCCTCCACGAAGCCTGCCGGGAAAAATTCCGTAATGTCGTCGTGCCCGGGAGGAGGGCGGATTACCAACAAGAAATTCTGACGGCTTCTTTGTATTCCCAGGGCCAACTCATAGATTTGATGCGGGTTTATTACTGTTACGCTGCCGAAGGAAATGTATACGACGGACGAAGGGGGCTTACTGTCCAGCCACTCCCGCACGCTGTCCGTTGCCTTCCACGGATCTGCACCGACACTGGCGTCGTGCGGATTGCGTCGGTCGAGAAAAGCCGAGGGTATACAAGGGCCTATGCTTTTAAATGGGACTCCATATCTTGATCTCAGAAAATCAATCGTGTCGGCCTCCAGTTCATACACGGTATTCGCCAGAACCCACGACACATCGCTGAGACCGTCCAATTGGTGGAGATAAATCTGTAGTTTCTCCTCTGTATCTGTGAATGCGGAAGGTAAATCTCCCAATTTCAGTTCAGGAAGGCTGGGAATGGTCACGCTAACGCTCTCTGGCTGTTGTCTTGAATCCCACTTTTCCCCTGTTAGACATCATATATATATAGCCTCACATGAATAGAACAGTAAACACAAATATTGCATTAAAGAGTAAGAGGAGCGAGTCAGACCTGAATTATGAAAGTGATAATAGATGGAGAAAACTGCAGTAGACTGCGTCCAGAACATAGCATGAGGGATATTCATCTTCTTTGCAACCTGACGAGCCCATGGAAGAAATGGGTTGTAAACGATACAGCACACGGGAGGAGCGTTCCCAGTGGCATTGAGTCGCTGTAGCAGCTGCTCCAATCCTGAGCCGTCCATGATGTTGATCATATGATTGAAAACGACGTTGTTGATATTTGAATCGAGGGTATGATCCCCTTGCGGAAGGCCGTCTGGAATGCATTCGAACTGTATGGGGAGCTTCAGTCGTTGCAGAGAGTCCTTGGATTGAATAACTTTGTGATGATTGTAGCTGAAAGTAACGAATGTGACCAGCAATCCTCTGGAGGCGATGTTCTTGGAGAACTGTAACATTGGATTCGTATGGCCGGTTGCTGGGTAGGACAACACCAGGACGTGAGCCTTCACGTTTTTCTTCTCCATCTCCATGATTTCACTGCAACAGACTACCGTAGTTTAAATTCGGTATACAACTTCTCTTAACACAACAGCGAGGCCTACAAATTTATACTCTTCTAAGAGAATGGGTAAGAAGCTGAGAAAAACATCGTCCAGATTGAACGTGCAAAATGGGCAAACCGAGTTTTAATTTCACTCTGGTCAACTTTTCCATGTCGGTTGTGGAAAAGTGAATAAAATTTTCACATTAACAATTTTGTATTCACTTTTCGCGTCAATGTGACCTTCCTGCTCTTCACGTCTTACCATGTGTGGCAATAGCCGCCCGTCGGTTGTTGTGGAAAAGTGAATTAACTTTTGACAGTAGCAATCACCACGTGTAAGCAACGTTCAAATTTGAACCCTTTGAGCCCTTCCTAGAAGTGTAAAGTTAAAATTGCCCTTAAAAAAAAATTAAAATCTGAATTTTTTCCTTCCAATCAAGAAGGAAATAATTTATATCAGCATTTCAAAAGAAAGGTAACATTTGAAATTATCCATCCATATAAATTTTACATTAAATAATTTCTATGTTGAAATTTTTATGTTATAAAAATCGACTCATTATTCAAAATATTAGAAATATCATAAATTATAATCACTCACTTATTCACGTCATGCACTCACTCCTCAATTGTGCAAGATGATGAATGAACATTGAAAACTACACACCATCAACTAAGATTTGACACGTTGGATTGTTGTGATCTTCTTATCACTCCTTACCAATGTGATTATAAGGCACTCTTTGAAGGTCAAGTCCATAATTTTAAGTCTTCTTCCTCATTCTCGTCCCTTTTGGTTAGACAATAAGGAGTGTAGTGGCCCGCATCAACATTGAAAACGGTTTCAAGATAGAGGTAGATACATTAATTTTTTTAATAAAATAACTTAAATTTCATGCCAGTGACTACGAATTCATCGAATCATGGATTGTTACAAAACAAAGGAAATTTTAGAGCTTCGAGCTCTTAATTATTCACATCTAGAATTTTCTCAAATTGAGCCATTAACAAACTTCCTTTGGTGTTCTGGTTCAATTTAAAAAACATATTATCGCGACTCAAACATGCAGCAAGTTGCAAGGCTCCAGTTGACTTAGGCTTGATTCCATTTCCCCTCCATTCCATACTTGTATGTTGTCGCAACAAGTGTTGAACAACAAAATTTCATTCCCCAGCCCCTGCGATGCTAGCGTTGCTAACTTAATTGGTATGGAGGAATTTGTTTAATGTTTTCTAAGCTATGTATTATTTTTTCTTAGGCGCCCAATGTCCATCATTCTTACATCTCTCAGGATTGAATGGCTACCCTCTCTTTGGTTTGAATTAAGTTTTTGGTTGGTTTTATATGTATTTTTTGATTGTAGGTTTATTATAGCCTCGTTTTTCTTAGTGGTCTCCTTTTGTACATAGTTAACAATAAGTATTTTTCTCATGGTTCTAGTTTTATTTTAAGACTATATCTAGTTACAACATCCTACACTATGCCTAAGATCACGTGGATGCCCCAATATGGTTATTTCATAGTTTTAGTAGTTTTTATGTATAATGAAGTGTGCTCCAACATGGAAAATACAACTGAATTGTTGTTATTTTAATGAGATGTAAAATTAATGTTACATATATGTCAAATTAATGTGTTAAAATTAGGTTTTATTGAAAAGATACCATTTTTTCATTTAGATATTAACTAACTAAGATTATAAAAATTTAGAAGGCCAATATTTGTTTTTTACATTTTTAGGAGAAGAGTTTAGTTAATTTATACTTGTCAATTGAAGTACAATTATTTATATTGCCCTTCATCTTTGAAGCGCTCCAAGAACAAATTCCCTTCCAATTGAAATTAAGACTCGCCTTTCAAATTTGATCACTGCGTGTAAGTTCCTTTTTGGCTACGAGGTGATCCTTTTTATGTGATCTCATTATTAACAATAACATATTGGTTCGGAGGATCATTGGTAACGAGATTTATTTAAATCTTTTAGTTTACAATGAAGATATGAACAAACTAGTGAGATGGCAACGGTTTCATCCGTGTTTTTTATATTTATATTAATATTATATTATAATAAATTTAGATCATCTACCATTATATTATAGTAAGTCTCCGCTATCTACTTTTCATATTTATTTATATTTGACAAAATGATCTGTCAGCAATGACGCCCCCAACATATGTATCCAGTGATATGCCATGCACAGAAAGAGAGAGTCCTTTCAGGATGCGCTTGTCGGTTTTGAGTGACACAGACGTATTTCTGTAGGACTCTAGCCCCACTAATTCAGGTTACATTCTTATGTTAAATCTGTATACCTAGATTTATATCTAACCAGGGATATATATATATTTCCACGGAGAGGACAGATATGGGTGGGCTGTGGTTGTTGAAGATGTATATTTCTGTACTGATCTGTTAGGGATAATATGGACAGGATAGAGATTCTAAGATTTTAATGATGGATATGGAGAGGCATAAATAAACAAAAATTAAATGGGACTTTATAGCTATGGATAATCTCCAAGAACTCCGTTCAGAAAAATCTTCTTCAAATATTTTGGCCAAACACTGACTAACGTAGATAAACTTTTTAAAACTCACTAAACCCTCGACACAACACGGAATCGAGTTTTACTTTCACTCTGGTTAACTTTCCATGTGTGGCGTTAGCCGCCCGTCAGTTGTGGTGGAAAAGTGAATTAACTTTTGACATTAGCAATCACCACGTGTAAGTTTCTTTTTGGCGACGAGGTGATCCTTTTTATGTGATCTCATTATTAACAATAACATATCCGTTCGGAGGATCATTGGTAACGCAATTTATTTAAATCTTTTAGTTCACAATGAAGATATGAACAAACTAGTGAGATGGTAATGGTTTTATTTGTGTTTTTTATATTTATATTAATAGGTGTTTATATTTTAGAATTTGGGGTGGATTATCATTTATGAATATTTTAGATTGAAAAAGGATTGGACAAGTGTATTGTCCAAATTGATTTTATGGTTGTCGTCAAAATTCAAAATAAACAATTATATATATAATAATTGGTAGTTGATGCATGGTTATCTAGTAGCTTATGCATGGATAATAGGTAGTGATATACAACTCATTTAAGTAAAGAAAGTAATAAGTAGTTATTGCGTGGTGGCTTTACAACTCAATATGGGAGAGATCTTGTATGCTCTACAGCCTAGTATGGGAGAGATCTTGTAACGTTAGTAACTTAGTAACATGTTGGCCAAAAATAATAGTGATAGTGAATATTATGGGAGAGATCTTGTAATGTGATGTAACATTAGTAACATTAAAGGAAAAAGTAGTAAATATTATGTGGGCCTAATAATGTAACGTTTGTCGTTTGTCTTTATTATCGGCTAAAAAGTAAAAAGTAATACTATGAGGGAGATCTTGTAAAGTTACTAATGTTAGTAACATGTTGGCCAAAAATAATAGTGATAATGAAAAAATCACCTTCCTTATTATCGGCTAAAAAGTAAAAAGTTCTTGCTATTGTCAGCTGAACCTGGGTGGATGGAATGAAAGATCCATCTAACCCCACCAACGGACCACCGTATCCTTGACAGAATAATATTATATATTATATAACTTTTAGCAATGCTAACAAAATATTATTGCCTCATAAAATAAAAAATTATGGAAAGTATTTAAAAAAAATCCATGTTGGCTCATAAAATAAAATATTATGAAAAGTAATTAAAAAATCGATATTCCTTTATAAAATAAAAACTTGAAACTTAAATCCGGATTTATCAATCAAGAGAGATCAAATTTCTTGAGTTTAAATTTAAAAAAAGAAATAGACCTCAAAAAATTGGATCTCTCTCAATGCTTGATGGATACATATTTAAAATAGATCTATGCTAGTATAACTTTTAAATATTGAATGTTATTATTTTTCTAAGTGCCTTTTGAAAATAGGTTTATATATATACATATATTATATATTATATAATTTCTAGTCATGCTAATAAAATATTATATAACTTTTAAATATTGAATGTTATTAAAAGATTGTTAAAATCATTTAATGATATTTCAAAACATAAAAGTGTATATGAATAAACACACTAATGGGTTTGTGTTAATTGCCACTACCTAATTGATAATATATAATATTTACATATTTTAATATGGTTAACATTTTCCATGTATTAATATATAATGAATAGGTTATAAGAGGTTTGTCATGCCCACTCCATAATATTACATATTTTAATATCGTTATAAAGTAATTTCCATGTATAATATATAATGTACATGTTATAAAAAGTTTGTTATGGTCACTCTTTCTTGAGAGTGGTTCACTATAATTTTTCTTCATGAAATTTTGTATGAGAAGTGTTTAAGAGATATTTATTAATATTTGAAGATAGAGGGAATATCTTGGATAGTTATATAAAAATTAATTTTAAAAATATTTTGTTTTTTCACATTATCTACCTATATATTGAGATTGACATCACCACGGTATACTTGAGAAGATGATATTATAAAGGGAAATTTATTAGATAAACTTAGATTTTAGATTATGAGTTACGACTTTGGTGTTGGACTGCCAACCAACATGGAAACATGGGCTCATTCTGATTTTTCTTTTGGTCTGTTTGTCATATTTCCCTCAATACTACCTTTAAAGCTTTATTTTGATTTTTCTTTTAGTCTGCTTGTTCCATCAATAGTCTATGCAAATGCACATATTATGTTCAGTGATTTTTGTAAATATATCAATTTAGAAAAAAGGTCATTTTATTTATAGATAGAGATACTAGATGTGTATTTTTATTATTTAAATTTAGAACTATAATACAATATGGTTCAGCGCATGAGTAGTATGAGTTTCAATGTAACATTTAGAATTATAATACAATATGGTTCAACTCATATTTTTTATTGTCTTCATTTATCAATGGATATGAGCAATATGAGTTTCAATGTAATCTTATCTTCTAATGGTTATCTATTTTTATGGAAAAACTGGAATTTCTTTTAGATTATCTGCAATTGCTACTTTTACCAAAAAAATATATACTTTAATGTAGGGGCATTGCCACTTTGTAGCTCTTATTATAATATATCAAAATTAATTAATATTAATTAATGAAAGAGTTGCATTTCCTTGTCATTACTTAATATAAATTACTGTGCCATATTCCTTGTTAAACAAACTAAATTAAAATGAAAATATATTATTATTTGATTGTTATCTTATGAAAGGCCGCCATTTTTCAATTCCAATGCACTTTTGTTGCTCGTAAAATAGTGATATGCTCTGTAATCTTCTCTATTTATGGCATGTGCACAGAGGGAGGTGCTCGTGGGATGGTTTCTCAGATACTTATCCCTTCACCATTTACAGTTTGTGCTACTCATGGGTGGCTATACAAACCTACTTATGTGGAAGGTGGTGTGTGAAGGTGTGTGAAAGCCTTGCGCATGGATACTTATGTGAATACTGTGGAAGTGTGCCTGTATACCAAAGTATATACCATCCCTTTATTTTATGGGATGTTAATTGTCATTCACATGATGAGGAAATTGGAAACTTTAAGGCAGGCTTCAGGAGCCACATGGAATACATCATCCAACACAAGAAATATGTCACCCAAGAGAGAGTTATGTGATGGGATAAGCCAATTAATAGCCTCATACAGTGAGATATCCAACAAACTTAGTAATGTAGATATGTATAAATTGAACACCATTGTGGATGAGATTTCTAAAGCAACTAGATATTACTGTGGAAATGATATCCAGTAAACATGATGGTTTAGATAGAAATTACAACATAATCAATGAGATGGATTACTTCTTCAGAAGACTTGAGAGCGTGGAACGCGGAGTTAAGGCATGCAACTACAATCATAACACACTCAAATCCCAAGTCCCAGCCTTGGAAAGTTGAAATAAGGAATTAAGTAGCCACAATCTCCACTCCCCCTTTTCGCCACCAAATATTTATCCAATTTTGGATCCTTTAATAGATTTTCACACAAGCCAAAAGTTGTTGTGACAAGATTTGATGGAGAAGATGATCATGACAACACAAATGGATAAACATATTCGAACCCTATTTTGAGTTGCATAATATGTATTATGATGAAAATAAAATTAATTTTGTGTCACTACACATAAAGAAACCAACATGTGATTAATTGGTTCTTGTGGTGGCTCTCAAAATCCCAATCGGGTAATTGGGATACATTCGAAAAAAAAAATTCAATAGATTTGAAAACATCGAATAAAATGAAGTCTTCTCTAAAATCACTCAACCATAATAGATGAGCTTGGTGGATGAATTTTTTAATGAATTACATGTGTTGGCTATTTGCATGCCCAATTTACCAAATAATCAGCTCCTACAAAATGACATGTTAGGATTGAAAGAAAACATAAAGAATGAACTCAGTTTGATAGAGATCAAATATGTGGAACATGCGCAATCAAAAGTCAAAATTGTCGAATAAAAAGTGTTGACACCTGAATGAATCATTTGGTCTCACTCTGAAAGACCACTCTCAAAGTATATCATCCCTACTGAGATTCCACCTTCTGATGTAAAAGATGATAAAAATCAATGTTTTAGATATCATGATCCTAACTAGAGGCCCAGACACAAATGAAAGGAAAATATATTATATCTTTGCAAAGCAGAAAGTGATCGATAATGAGGTAGGAAATTTATCACCTTTTGACACTGAATCAAAAGATTTGATTGAACAATCCATCAACATTGGAAAATATAGCCACCAAAATACCATTCCAACACTTTCGTCTTCCGCAACGATGGGTATATCTCAATCCCAAAATCTCAATTTTTTTTATTACATATAAAAAAGATAAGAATAACGATTCTTACAAATAGTGGTAATTCACATAAGCTCATCGATACTGGAGTAGAAAAACACTTAAATATGTTTGTCTACCCTACATCCTACTTTTAAGTAGAAATTCCAAGGAATCAAACCATTGCATGTGATGGGAAATGTCATAAGGTATAATTGTTTACTAATGATTATCAATTAAGGTCTCCTATGTATTCCGTGACAATTTGGGGTATTGAAATTCTATTGGGATCCTAGTGTCTAGCCAAAAGAAGTACAGTGGGGTTAAATCTACAAAAGCAACTCATAAGATTTTTTGAAAATGGGTAAAAAATACAAATTTCAAGGGATCAAGAGCCCTTCCAAAATATTCTCATCCAATTGAATGGAAAAAATGATTAAAAAAGGATCCCAAGATTATATCTTAAATCGTTACTCAATGTAGGATGCTTCAAACAAAATATGAATTTAGGGCACTAGAAGAGGTTCTTGGGAAATATAGCACCATTTTTCAAGACATACCTCATGGTATTCCCCCAGTATGATCCAAATATCGCATCATAGAATTAATTTTGGGATTGGTTTCAGTTAGAAGGAAATATTACCAAAACTATCATAGACACTAAACAAAAATTGAATGCTTAGTTCAAGAATTATTGGATTCTTGTGTTATAACTTGTAGAAAAGCTTGTTCTTAGCATCAATGATACATGTAAGAAGAAAATATGGGTCACGTACACTTTGTATCGATTAGTAGGGATTAAACAAAATCATCGTAAAAGATAAATTTCACATTCTGTTTGTAGATGAGCTAATGGATGAGCTGGCCACGATGCTAAGTATTTATCTAAGCTTGATCTAAAATCAAACTATTTCTAGATAAGAGTATGAGAGGAGTACATTCCCAAAACTACATTCTATACCCATGAAGGCCTATATGAATTTCATGTCATTCCCTTTGGTCTATCCAATGTCCATGCTACCTTCCATTCACTGATTAATGATTGATTCCATCCTTACTTGTGGAACTTTGTACTTGTTTTATTTGATGATATACTGACCTACAACAAAAAATGGAGCTTACATTTGAAGTACGTTGAGACAATGTTGAAGTTAATATAAGAGAATAAGTTTTACATAAACAAATCAAAATGCAACTTTGGAAGAGGAAATATATAATTTCAGGGCCATGTTAAATCAACTGAAGGAATGAAGGTAGGTCTACATAATATTGTGGCTATTATTGATTAGCCTTGCCCCAAAATAATCACATCATTACGAGGATTCCTAGGTCTTATAGTGTATTATATAATATTTATAAAAATATTTATTGAAAAAGGATTCCTTTGGATGGAATGATACAGGGGAAGCCTATTTTAAGAATAAGAAGACATTAATGACTTCCACTCCTATTTTAGTTGCCCCAAACTTTACAAAAACATTTTTCCTTGAATGCAATGCCTTTGGAATAGGTATTGGAGCCATGCTTATGCATGAAAATCATCCCATTACATTTGGAAGTTGAAGATTAAAATGAAGGGAGCATACAAAATCTACATATGATAAGGAAACACCAGCAATCATTCATGCCTTGGTAAAATGGAAACAGTACCTATTGGGACCCAAATTTCTAGCTAAAACAGGTCACAATAGTATGTAATATTTCCTAAACTGGAAGAGCTTACCCCTTGAACAACAAAAATGGATAAGAAAAATCCGCTTTTTTTACTTTGAGATTCTCTATTAGAAAGGAAATGGAAATTTGGTTGCCGACACTTATCAAGGAAGGATGAAGGGGATGATATGCTATGCGTTATTTCAATAATCATTCCCAAATGGAGCTCAGATGTTTAAGAACAAGTCTAGGGTACAATTACCACCACAAGGATAGGGTACAATAATTGCTACAATAATTCTCATAATAAACTATACTGAAGTTTATGAGAGCCAGGGTGAAGCTCAGGATAAGGACCTCGTTGATGAGAACCAATGATATATTGTAATTGATTGGGATGGTGAAAAAGTAGGACAAGACAAGATGGTTAGCACAAGGCTCAATACTTCCCTTGATTAGAGAAACATGAATCACTTCATGCAAGGAAACAATGTTCAGTCAATGTAGCAATATTTGACTAGGGGCTAAATAGGATTGGGGCATGAATACACTATTGATTAGGTTTCATATGGATGGTGTTAGACCAATAGGATGGGGAGCCTCAAGTACTAGAATGACAATGATATCAATGAAGGTGTTGGGAGGTCAAAGTGGGTTACATATTGAAAATACTCCGATCAAGGGCGGAAAGATATGTTGCCATCAAAAGAATAACAATGTTGAAAATTCCCTCATTTTTTGTGTTTTGGGAAATTTGTGTTGTTGTTGTTTTTTGTTTGTCTTTTTTTTGAATGAATAAGAGAGTATGGGAATGTTATAAATTTGAAGACGGGTTCCTAGTGAGTAAATTCCATGGATAGTGTCCCTATGGAGATGATTACTTAAAGATGATGTTTCAATTAGAGGGGGGAAGTGTTGTAGGTCATATTGGGGGTTGATGGAGTGGCAATGAACACAATGTTATATTGGTCACGGGGGGGATCAAAGGTCATCTATCTATAACAAGAAACTGCGTGAGAGTCCGAAGGGGATGACCAACAATAAGCATCAAGAAAGAAGTATATGGATTTTTCTTGATGCGATAGTAGGATAAAAGTATCTCGATACTAAGGGGTAAAGCAACATGGGTTCTATGATACAATTGGTTATAATGGTGTGAAAACCCATGGTGGTGGAATGTTAAGGCTTGGAAAAGGTGTGATTCAATGGGAGGGTTGGATGTGTTTTGATAGGGTAGGATAACCTTAGAGATATCATAGGGATGATTGGATACATGCAATGTATACACAGGGAATACAGAGCTTATATGGCAAGTTACGTGGATATACCTATGGAGACAATGTTGATCCTACGAGTGAAATGAAACTTTCCAGCCAAAATCTTGCACATAAGGAACAATTACCATACAATAATATTGTCCGAGACAAAAAATCCCATGGTGTGAATGGAATTAAAAATTGACAATCGTACTTGAGGAAATGGAAAAAAATTGAAGTATGTAAGAAGCTCTTGGGGGATCAAACTAAAGGGCACCTTGCTAAAGAGCTCATGGTCCTTGTAACACCCTGTCACGTCTCCATCTCTGGTAAATGCTTTTAATTATTTAATTTTTGTCTATCTACATGACAACACTAATTAGAGCCTAAACTATTTTTCCTGCAATGCAACCAAGAGTGAAAAAAGGCATGGTGAACCACAAGGGGGAGAGTAACTAAGTCTTAAGTCGTAAACGTCGTCGCAAGTTTTTGGCTTGGTTTAGCTTTTGAAATCGAGTCAAGTTAATTTATGTTTGGTATTTTCCTTTGGTATGCTTATGCTCATATGTATTTAAGTGGAGAAGCTTAGATTTTAATTTATATGATTATTAGCATTAAGCATGAACCCAATGACAAACTTTAATAAGGTGGGATACATTGTTTTAATTAAAAAGTGATTAATTTAAATACTTATTCCATTAGTATTTACTATTTAGTGCACATATCTATTTATGACGTTATGCTTAAAATAGTGATTAATTTAAATACTAATTCCAATAGTATTTAGTGCACATATCTATTTATGACGTTATGCTTTTATAAAGTTGCATAAGAAATACATATATTTTATTATATATGTTTATGTTTCTTTTTATATGAATACATATAGTTTGCATGTCATATTATTTCTTTATATACACGTGGATACTTTTACTGTACAAATTAATATGGTTGTAATGTATTTTTCATGTGCAAAAATATATTTAAAATTTTATATTTTTTTTATAAAGGCATAGATGTCCTATGTTATACCCAATATACTTTATGGGATATACTCTAATACATTTTATATGGTAATAAATCTATTGTGTTGTGATATATTGAATTTATGGAATGGATTCTTAATATAATTGTCATGAGCATTTATATATATATATATATATGGTTTAATTTATTTAAATATATAGATTACCTTGGAAGAAATATGGAGTATATTTTATTTTAAGTTGTGTTTTTTATTTATATGAGAAAATAATATATATTTTATAATGTTTTTGTTTGAGATATATATATTATAGCTTGACCCAGTTTTTGGGGGCGTTCGTTCTTTTTGCAGCGTTCACGCAGAGAAGCTTGGTAGCTCTGTAATCCCTCATTTGTTTTGCAAAAACGTTTTAGTTGGAATGTTGCTTTGAAATCGAAGCTTTGAAGCTTTGTATGCATCTATTGATTTGTTAAAACCGTTTTCTGAGATAGGCTGTGGGAGAACCACGTTTTTCATTCTCTGTTGGGTGGATTGTTATTGTTAAAAACGTTTTATGAGATGAGTTGTGGGAGAACCACAATTTGCATACTCCGTTTGATGCATTGTTATTGTTAAAAATGTTTTCTGAGATGACTTGTGGGAGAACCACGATTTGCATACTCTGTTTGATGCATTGTTATTGTTAAAAACGTTTTATGAGATGAATTGTGGGAGAACATCAATTTGAATGCTCTATTTGCTGTATTGCATTTGTTAAAAACGTTTTCTGGATTGTGGTGTGAGAGAAAAATGATTTTGAATCTTGTATTTGCTTCTTGGAGTCAGAGTGATGCGTTGGGGCATCTCAGCAATGTCTGGCATGTATAAAAAATGATTTTATACCCTGCTGGTTCTGCATTAAGCTAGAAAAACGATTTTGAATCTTGTATTTGCTTCCTGGAGTCAGAGTGATGCGTTGGGGCATCTCAACAATGTCTGCCATATATAAAAAACGATTTGATACCCTGTTGGTTATGCATTAAGCTAGAAAAACGAATTTTAATCTTGTATTTGCTTCCAGTGAAGTGTTAAAAACGTGTTAGCTTGTATATGGCTGTGTGAAGGCAGTGAGGTAGAGTATTAACACTCTGCCTCCTTATTTTTCTTGTTTTGTGCTATCCACGTGAAGGATGGGCAGCGTGCTAATGATTTGTACATTGCTTAAGTGTATTACTCCTTGATGACAAAGCTTGTCTTGATACCGGCGTAGGGTTGGGAGATCCATGTGTGAGGTATGCTGAAATTGTATCTATTTGAATTGTTCTTGTTTTATTCTTCATTGCGCGGCTAGGGAAGGGATGGCCCTGTAGTGTGCAATGTTTTATATGTATTGCATAAAACGAATTCGTTGAATATATAGTATGAAATGCCATTTTGTTGTTAAATAAAATGACCTTGTTTTATAGATAGTATATGAAATTCTTTTGCTTTAGCACGTTGTAAAACAAGAGCTGCATGCAGCTTAGTCCCTACCTTAAATAAATATATATAAGAATTAAAAACAATTTTTTAGATAAAAAAATCTTAAATATAAATTAATTAATTAATATATAGAATCCCATTTTTTACATTATAATAAATTTAAAAAATCAAAATTTGTTTATTAATCATTCAAAAACGTGGTTCATTGCCATAGTATTTTATGGCATACATTTTCATTATAATGATATTATTATTATTTACATATTTACATGTAATTTTCCATTATGATATTATAATTATTTTTTACATATCAACATATAATTATATAAAATATTTTTACTAAAAACTTTCTAATTTGTAGTATTTTGTAATTTTTTTATGTATTTATTAGTAAACCAAAATGACTCCAATTAATAATAGTTTAAAATTGAAAACAAATATGAATCCAAAATTTTAATCAAAATTTTTATATTAAAATAGATTTATAATTATATAAAATCTTTCAAAACATTTTTCCATTGAAATAAAAGAAACATCATACAAACAATACCTTATCTATCACATCCAAAATAATGGTGATAGTTGGCTAACAGATGAAAAAACAAATCTTCTTTGCTAGCACGAAGATATTAAGTGATATCTTTGGCAAGTCCAACACCCTCAGAAATACTGGTCCCACAAATTCCATGCATGGAGTCTCCAAAAGAACTTGTCTAATTAACATTAATGAACTGAAAGTATAGAAACACACTGAAACATTCATGACTAATTTTACAGCCATTAATGTTAAAACAAGATGTTGCGGCGTTTGTTCTTCACTTAAGTATCCTCAAATGTTGTCAAATTTCTTTGAATAAAAGCCTAAAGAAAGCGTCACATCTCCCAAACTCAAATTTGAATTCATTGTTCAAAACATCGGCATTGAAACATCCTCTGTACATCCAAAAAAAATTCTGCTGCGCAAAACAAATAAAAATTTTGTTTCTCCTTTTGAATAGGGAGAATTTCAACTCTTCAAAAAGAGAGTTGGTATTTTGAAGAGGGAGAATTTCAACTATTCAAAAAGAGAGTTGATCCATCCAATGGAAATTCATTTTTCAGTCTGAAAAATATTTAAAAAAAGAATTTAACCCATACCAATAATGAAAAATATTAAAAAAAACAATTTAACCCATACCAATAATATTTTTTATTTTATTTTTTAAAGATACATTTTAAAACAATTTTCATTTTCCAATAACACCACATGGTAAAAAAAAATAATCAAGAATCTGGTCTGTGCCTCTTTGAATTTTGAAACTTTTGGAAAACTTCATTCATACATCCTTTCTATTAATATCTAGTTTGACGGAAATCCTTAGTCAAAAGAAGCATAGAATTTAAGTAACAAACTTAGAACATATTAATATTTTAAATATAGACTAGGGTGCTCCAAGGCCCAACATATTCCATATTTCAATTTATAAGCTTGCTCCTTTGACTACAAACGCCCTATGCATATTCCTCGCTCCTTTGACTACAAAGGCCTTATGCATATTCCTCAACAAATTAACAATAATAGGAAACACTCTTAAAACTATTTCTCTTGAATCCATTGCCAAATGCAATCTACCAAATTCCATTTCCTTTTGCATCAACTCCTCCAAACACATATCAATGACAAGATTGCAAATTATATTTTTTTTTTGCATCAACTCCTCCAAACACATATCAATGACAAATCTTGTAGGCGATGTTGCTACTTGCTATATGGGAAGTTTTACAAGGTATGGTAGAATCAACATTCTCAGCTATCCTCAAACAATCATAATTAAACTAGCTAGATATGTTTACAACTTCAACTTTCACGTCAGTGTAAGTTGTCATGTCATCACACTTCTGTAGTTAAAGAGCCTCTAAATGTCATCTGACTTTTTCCTGCAACATTTTTTTCCCATTGAAATTGGTCCTGTAACTAAGATTATAGATTTGAAGAGGCTCTAATAAAAAATATCCTGGTTCAAATTTATAGAATCACACACCATTAAAAGCAAGCAAAATACTGAACTAACAGATATAGCTGAGATATGAGATGCACATACCATAAGAAAATTTTTCAAATCTCTCCCAGATGCAATATCGTGTATAACAACAAACAATTGGTTGATTTCAAATCTGAGAGCAAAAGCCAAATCCTGAAATAGTTGTTCAGAAAATGATATCTGAGGAATACGCAGGTTGTCTGCAAATACAAATTATCAAGGGTATTTTCAGTGAGACAATCGAAATCATGTCATAACTTTGCTTATATCTACCAAAGGAGATCATCTTTTAACTATTATTGTTGAGATAAGTGGAAAATGTCAAACAACCATTAAAACTTCAACAAGAGCACATTATAATGGTACAAAGGCCAAGGAGCACAATAACTTAATTATTAATAAAGGTTGATGCGTTGGACTAGACGAACAAGATCGTGATGCCCAGTATGAGAACATGGCAAATAAGTGAGTAGATAATATCCAAGCCAATCAGATAGGAGCCAGATAACAGTAGCACCAACAAGAATGCTTGCTAAGGTTTGCTTATTCCTCCATAGTATTACATCCGTAGCTACACATCTGATCTAGGGTTTTAAAATCATTTCATGATGAAAACGAGCACTGCAAACATCTTAGCAAATGAAATAAAAACTAAATGATCTGAAAATCCACAGGAAGGTTTCAAAATAATCCTCCAAACTAACCTAAAAATCAAGATCAGAAACGCACTTTCATTCGCGACAGTCAAAAAAGTGAAAATCAAACAAACAAATATCCTAACTGGAGAAGCTGGCAAAAATATCTCCAGTACTATGTATTTCTTTGAATATTCTTCAATTTTCTATAACACTGTAAAGAATGTTTCAGCATTCTATCAGGGAACAAATATTTCACAATATCCATCAAACCGCTAAAAATACTAATTCAAATCGAGATTCAAAGAATGTTTTGTATACTGTTTGTATGAGCTCAAATGCTTGAAAATGAGGTAAAAAACGATAGTAACGTGGCAAAACATTTCCTGGATAGATGGCAACCTACAAAACAAAGTCCTTAGATTATGTCAATTATATGCGATCTCCATCTATAATCACGACAGCAAGACATAACAGAAGACCGAATTTTGTTGGGTACCTTCAATATCCGCGGCGAGTAAAAGCCAGACCTAAAATCCCCTAGTGTGCTCTCTCCTGCATATAATAAAACTGGAACCGAAAGATACATCCATGTCTGTTCTCAAAAGAAAAATCAAATGAGTGAGCCTAAAGTAGTAATTTGCTTATGAAATGAGGATCAGATTAGTAGATTGAACCATGGGATTTTGGTGTTCAAGTTCAAGCACACTCCACCCAATGTTTCCTAAGTAAGGCTAGCGAGGGTTTTCACCCCAACCATCATTTACATTTTGGAAGGATACATGGAGTTCTTCTACAATGCTCAAGTGAGATTGCAAAGGTGTGAGAGTAGGCACCAAAGGCTACAAGGGTCTTGTCCACCCAAAAACAAATGCCCTGTTTGATCCAACTAACTAATTTCCTCAAAGTCAACATCAAAATGTACTAAAAACCTTATTTTCTTTATGTTTCCTTCATTCCAAACAATGTGGTGACTTCATCTAGATCCCCTTCGAGAACCCCTACTAAAAAAACTCATCTAGCTACCAAGATGTTGTTAAATTTTGAGCATTAATTCATTATACTCTAGGATCTTTGCTGAGAGAATAACATATACAGTATATCAATGCATGACAATCACAATATGACAAGCATCACAAGAATCAAAAGTATAAGAGACAAGAGACACAGAGTTTCCATGGGGAAAACCCTAAGGTGAAAAACCCCACAACTTCCTCAGAGATAGAGAGAGCAATGGCTCAACCAAAATACAACCAAATAACACTAAGATAGTCTCCTAGCAGATGATCCTCCGCTTCCTCACTAGTGCGCCACTTCTGAGAGTGAGAGTGAGTTACTTTTCCGAGTGAGTAAAATAGAGATCTCCTATCTCTATTTATACTCACCTTTTTGCCCAGTGACCTTATGGGGCCGACTTGTCTATCTAGATACATCCACATTATAATATATATAATTCAGGGCTGACACCACATGGTGGTCTAATAACCCATCGGCAAGTACACACACTTGTGACACTTGTCAATCCACATGACGACACTTCCTTATAGATGAATAACACATCTCTTATAAGGGTACAATGAATATATATAAAATACATAGATGAAATACATTCCGAAGTTACATATACATCAACAGATGTTAAGCTTTCAAAACTTTCTATAGCACGCAACCCCCGATAAATCCTTGTTCAAGAACCTTTTCTTTAGCTCTATCAATATTTAGGAACCCAACAATGGTGATTTAAAGAGCAAAATTGATACTTAAACTAAGAATTAGTATCATGAGGGTCAATTATCAATTGTAGGAGCATGAATGTTAAGTTTATATGATGTAATAACTTAGATTCCTACTTCATTAGCATTTAATACATATTCATAATAACAACATAAATAGGATCTCTGAAAGACACACAATCACAAGATACACAACAATTTATCCTGAGAAACCCTCAAGGGGAAGAAAACCCAACAAGAACTTCCTCAATATAGATTACCAAAGTACAATGCCCCAAAGAAATAAGCCTCATAAAGAAGAGAGAAAAAACCAAACTCTAGAGACAAGAGCAATGCTCCTCCTCCTTCACAATCTTCCTCTTTCCTCTAGTGCACAATACTTGAGTGAGTGAATGGTACAAATGAGAGAGTAATACTCTTTATTTATACTTAACTTTTTACTTGACAATTAACCTAACTAGGTCAGCCTCACTAACTTAACTAGGCCGACCTCTCTAGAAAGACTCAAATAATATTTATATTACATTATTTTGGGTACTAATCACCAGACTTACAATGGAGGTTTTACCTCATGACTTTACATGACCTTTTACAGTAATGACTTCTCCCTAAGGAAGAATAATACAAGTAGAATATTCTTCTAAGTTACATTATTTCAACAATGAAGAGGTCAAAATGGAGACCAAAATGTAGTGAAAGGAGTAGCTATGGCACAAAGGGTGGTGAAACTCTCCAAAAGCCAAGTGAGCAATGAATATAAACCCTCAACAAAACCCTTTACAATCAAATTAAATGCCATCTAAACATAGTACAATGATATCCAAGGTGGCATGCATCTAGGTGGAAAACCATCTCTAATGGCACTTTGGAGCATAAAACAAAATAACTAACAAATCCAAATGACACCCATTTGCAACATTATAACATCCAATGCCAGGGGCCATCCTTAAATGTGTAACATATAATGAAATCTTGTCAAGAGGCATTTAAAACCAAAATTATATCTTTCAAATTCATTGTATGTCACAATGCACAAATGCCAAAGGTCTCAAAACCATCACATTGCATTGCGCGAGACTATGTGCATGAAACTTCTTGAAGCATCATAATACAAAAAGTGAGATATATCTATAACACAAAACATTTAATTTTTCCCCACAAAAATATCAGTCCAAAATTTTATTAATTCTGAACCATATTGTTCATGAGGCACAAGTGCCTTACATTTATCTTCTATCATGTAGTGATACCCATCCATGATAACATTATTTTTTGAGACTATCTATCAGCATACAAAAAACTTTTTACTATGAAAGGTTCATGCATATATAAATACCTATGTACAAGATCTAATGCAAAAAAGGGCTTGGATTCAAAAGAATATACAACCCTTTTTTTAAATAATCATGGCATGGGAAACATATAACTAACCAAACATATAGTGAAACAAGATCCAAAATTGTACAACCTCATGATTAAAGTATCCCTTATGCCTATGTACAAGATCTAATGCAAAAAAGGGCTTAGATTCAAACGAATATAAAAGCCCCTTTTTTTTTTAAATAATCATGGCATGGGAAACATATAACTAACCAAACATATAGTGAAACAAGATCCAAAACTGTACAACCTCATGATTAAAGTATCCCTTATGCCCTCTCCAAGTTTAAATGGCCCCTCCCCTTTTTCCTTCCCTTTTTACTCATGTAAGTTATTACATTATTGTAAACTAAAGAATATAGTTGAAATTTGTTCTTAATGTTTTGAGTTGAAAATCAAGTAAACAAACTTCAATCATCATCTATAAGTTGCGGCAAGATGATAGAGTTACTGCACTCTATCATCTTGCCACAATGATTGAAGCATTCAACCAAAATGCATTGGAACGGGAGCTTATACACTGTTAACCCAAAAATTATGCACAATTCCAGTTCACGAGTTGAATATTGGCTTTTGAAAAAATGTATAGGAACTTGCATATTGGATTTATAAACTTTGTTGTAGAAAATTTCAAAAAAATATTAAAACTATATATTCTGCTATACATTTGTATTTTTTTAATACTAAATACAATTTCAATAATAAGAAAAAATGCAATTTTAATAATAATAAAATGTGAAACTAAATAACTATAAAGTAAAGTCATCATAATACAGTCCATAAAATCAGATATCTCAATCTAGATTCCTCTAGATGAAACAGATTTGGCAGATTTGGATTTCAATATAACATATTTGTCTTTACCAAATGGCACCCATTTCCGACACATTATTGCAGACTATAATCATTTTTTCCTGTAAAATAAATCTTCAGATGCATTTCTTTGAATCTAATTGCTATTCGATATTAGTTAGTGAGGGTAACCATCACTTTATAATCCAAATCATATGATATTTGGATTACATAATTTGATAAACCAATCAAGCACCCATTACATAAAATCAGTCAGGATTGCCATCGTTGCTATGAGCCTTCAAGAGGTACAGTCTGTGAGGTCTTCTTTACAAAACTCAGCTGAATTTGCTTTGTTTTCTTTTCAAGTCCTGCACATATACAACAATATATATCATCAACCTTGAAGATAATAGGATTTTCCAAATGAACCATCAGTGCATTATTAATCAAGCTTCACTTGTGGCTTTAAAAGTTTCATTTGATGCAAGGACTAAAGATTTCCATTCCTCATAAGCATGTTTCGACATTTTCTTGGGTCTCTTCAAACCAGGCACCTGCAAGGATTCAAAATACATTGATATGTTAGCAAAGCAAATGAATTGACACAATCCCTGACCATCTGTTTATAAAATTCCGATATTGAAAAGGTGATTACATAGATGCTGCAATTTTGTAGCCATGTATGTTAATTGCATAAGCACCAATGAATACATCAATAACTTAATAATAGCATTCGACAAGATTTAGATAAAAACAGTGGGAAGGAGAAAAAAAGTCCTCTACGAAATCTACCTTTGACTCGCTTCAACTATCAGATTCTCCATCATCTTCGTACCTTCTTCTACTTGGCATTGCATCTAAAATCTCTACAAACCAAACTCAAATCACTCAGGTCCAAAATTAAATTCTTCTTTTGCTCGACAATGCATCTAAAAGCTCTGCAACGTTTCCTCGAGTACAAAATTAAATCTAATATGAAAGGAAAATCACAAATAAATAGATAATGGACAACCTCTTATCACAATGTAGCAAACATGCCTCTCCTCCATCTGGGAGACAGTCCACAAGGGGAAAAACATGCTTATGGGAGATTTGAAATTAGGTGGGTAATGTCACCACTCCCACTTAACCATCAAACCAAGCCCTCATTGAGAGGAAAGAAAAATTATAAAGGATTGTGTGTACGCATTTGTGATGTCACAAGTAAACGATTATAGAACACAGTAGGTATGCATGAAGCCCCGAAAGAATTGAAGCCCACAACAAGGGGAACTAATCGGATAGACGACTTATTCATATCAGGATAGGAAACCACAAGAAGTAGCTTCCCTGATGAAATTCAGTCAGAATACCGTAATTGTGTTAATAAAAGTAATGTTACAGGACATTATTGTGATAAAGATTGAAAAAATCAACATTAATGTCAGTTATCAAATCGCTTGTGTTTAAGAAAAATGCGTATTAGGCATTCAAGGATGTGAAGGCCAGTACCTCTATCCAAAATTATTTCAGTGATAGCCATATGGATCGCCTATAAGAGATGCACATTGTGATCATTTCAGAAGAAACACCCCCCATCAACACTTTTTCAAACTTCCCGGCATACTATTTATTCTAGGGAGCCTTGCTGCTGCCACAAATCTAGTTGGAGCATCTGTTAGGTTGTCAAGATAGTTACTCTTCAGTGCTTGCTGCAAAAGGGATGTGCCAAAACATTTAGTTTTTCCAAAAGAAAGACTAGAATTGATATCTTGTTGCTTTTAAATCCTATAGCTCTATACAATGTAGAGCTCACCTGATTGCTTAAGGAAAAAGTTGCAAGAAGGTAAATGTAGGATCTAGATCTCATGCACTTTACCTACCTGCATAAGCATGGAAAAAAAGGCATTTGATGTACTGAAAACTGCATCAATTTTATAATATCTAGAACGAATTGTAATTATTTTGGTGATGTCTACAATCAGATTCAAGAGTTTATTTTCTTCTATATCTAAATGGGAAGCAAAGAGATATTCGTATGTCGTCTTACCTCTATTATTCTTCACAGACTTCGGATCCTTCCTTTCTTTGGAAATTCCAACAACATCAAAGCAAAGGTTAGTCATGGATACTGCAACCTGATAGATAATAAATAGAAGATATCAGAAGAGGAAATGGCACTAAGACAAAGATACATGATGTTGTGCAAAAGCTTTTCATCCTTGTTGGATACTTGAATAGTTAAAATTGGATACAGATAATCCGGTGCAACTTTCAATGTTCCAAATATAACCATTATGGAAAAGCTTCAGATACAAGCATGCTAAGGCTAAACTTGAGCTGCAGTGACGAATCTTACACTTGAGAATTCTGAATCGGATGTACCACAAATCTCAATCCATCTTGTCTTGTCCACTTTTAGCTGCATCCAATATAATCCAGTGAAGTGTTACTCCCTGTGAACTAGTGTTGTATAAAAAATGAAGTGCAGGGCAACTGCCATTATTCATGGCAAATAATTCAAACATCTTAACAATGTGTAAATAATTTCCTCACTAGAAAGAACTCAAAAATCTCATTTGATTGTATGATCTTACCTTGTTCCTTCTTGCACATAAGTAAAATGCCATTGCAGTAAATACAGGACGACTAAAATCAGCACTTGAGCGTCGAGACTCGGGCAAAGCAGCTACAAATCTCTCCTTGTATCTGGAAAGTTTTATGTTTGATTAGGACTCTTTAACAAAACCGCGAATAAATATGAGGATACCGTTCAAGATTGAGGGTAGTGTAACTCCTTTAATCATTTTGTATGCATTGTTTTGTAATCAGGCCATGAATTCCATAACAGAACAAAAGTCTGATCGCGCCAAGGAATTGGGCTTTCAGAAGTGCTTGTGCTTCATAGAATATTTAACTTACAAAGAAATTGCTCTTTGGGCAGCCCCGATCAATCTAAGACATCCAAACTGGATTCCGAGTTCTCTGATGTCTATTTTTGTCCTGTGATCCAGTTAACAAAAGAAAACTCAACACAGGATCAAGAATTCCGCATTGCACAAATTCAAAAATCAAGAAATGAAATATTTGGAAAATTTCAATCACCTGACACCTAGAGCATTCTGCATTGCAATCAAGGATCTTGTGTAGGCCTTCTCTGACATCCAATGATCTTAATGGCCTTCTATCTATCAAAAGGAATCTGCAGTCTACAACACAAAAAAATGGACCTCGAGTAAATCAAATGAGCACTGCATTGCCATTGCAACAATATAAAATCCATTTGGGGGAGAGAATACAACATCAATATGCATATCAGATCCAGGTTTAGATGGGTTCCTGCTTGCAAAATCTAGATTCAACGCATTGTTATGCATAAACACACATACAAAGTTTTGATGGATCACCCAAATCCAACACCTTTCTTTTCTCAGAGCGATCACAAATAAGAAACACATAAGCAATCCTAGGCAATGAACCCCATATAAATCTATTGAGTATTTACTGATAAATCTGAAAGAATATGAAACCTGGTTAGGTATTTAGCAGAAGAGATCAAAGCTCTGATAAAGAAAGATTGAGAGATTTACTTTGTAGTGGCTAGCTCAAAGCAGAGAGCAGATTTGCAGACCTCTCCATGTGAACGGAATCAATGAACACATATTTCAATAAAATTGGAAACATTTTATTCCAAGGACAACACCAAAATTGAGTTTTTTGGTTATTTTGGAATTCTAGATTCACTATTTAATTCCAAAATTAGTGAAATATGTGTTAATGAGTCCAGGCCCCATTGCCTGCATGTGATTGTCATGTGCATGATTGTCATGTACCACTTATGCACCAAGTAGAGAAAGAGTCCGTGGAGAGCCTATGAGCCAAAGGCATGCACTACATGTTTTTTTTTTAAATAAACGAGATTAAAAAGGGACCATACAGACTGCGAGATGAACCTAGAAAACTTAATTTATGCAGCAATTTTTCATGTAATTTTTAAGGGATTTCAATCAAAACTTACAAACTGAACTTGGACTAACTAGGTGAAATCCCATGGATCTACCACTAAACCACAGCGAGAGAAGAACACTGCCATACAATAATGAAAATTGATGTTGTCATCGAACGGCACAACCCATCCAAGCTTTGTAGAACGGAGCCATGTGATGGAAATTTGTTCATCCTACAGGTGGAGGACATGCATTCAACTGCATGCACACATAAATCCATGTATGCAATCATTTGATCTGAAGTTGCAGCCCTCAGAAATTGCAGGTGATTGCTTGCACGACGGGTAAAGTTTTAAGGTAAGGTTTTATTTTTTTATCTATTTATTTATTTATTTTAATGTTGTGCAATGAGAAAAAATAGTCAATTCAAAGTGATTGTCCAATTAGAAAATAGTAATTTCTTTTTTCTAACTAATTATAAATACAAATTTTATGTTAACATTAATTTAAATTTAGAAAAAAAAAAATATTGATTGCAATTAATGGAAACAACTAGAACATATAGTCTCCTGCCTACACCTACAACAGGGACTAAAAAAGTGATTTTGTGATATATGCACATGTGTCATAATGGATAGGATATCCATTACATTGGATACAGAATTGCTTATGCTATCAAAAAGGGTAGTGCTTTTCTTTATTATATAACATGATATATTTTATATATACAACATGACAAGGTGGTAGGCCTTGTGAATATTGTATAAAATTGTAGTTGCTATATTTTATACCGGGGTTATAATTTATATAGATGGCATAAAATGATTTCCCTTTTTCTTTTACATATGGCCTAACCCGAATTGTAATTATGTATATATTATAACCTCTTACCCATGGTTACATTTTATTTAGGCTAAATAAAATGGTTATATACATGATTTTTATACAAGGATTTATATGGTATATAAATCATTTTAAAATGGTGAGGTCTTATACACTCATAAATTGTATAATGAGCACATTTGTACATGGGTCATTTTTACATACGTAGCATCAAAGGGATAGGCTACATGTATTTTACCATAAATTTTATTATGTCGTATACACCTTGTGTGAATGGGTATGTATATGGATATATCATAATGATCACCTTAGGTACAAGGGATTATGTGTTACACATAGTGTAAGATGATTGTGTATGTAGAGATTTCTTGCATGGTTTGCATGTATGTTGATCTTGTCACCTTCATAATGTTTGCTGCTCGTATTTTCTTTACGTCCATAGTCGCATGTCGAATGCATGATTGCATGTCGAATGCGTTGGACAGGGGTTAATTACATGTTCATGCTAATTACATATTACTTTATGTCGGATGATTTGCTTGTCGAATGCATAGGCGGCATGTTGAAGGAAATCAGAAAATTTGTTCACACATGTTCATGTTATTTTACGTTCCTTTATGTCCTTGGGGACGCATGGCGAATGCATTCTTGCATGTCACATGCACCTTTTGTGTTACATAGATATATTCATGGTAATCGTATTTCATTATGTATTTTGTGGTCGCATGTCGAATGCATTGTTGCGTGTCGAATGCGTTTCTCATTTTTTCTTATAAATGTATTGTGTCATGAGTCATAGATGGCCAAGTCGGGAGTACCGACTTGGGCTCGCGGAGAACAACACCACGAGCTACGCACGAGGTTAGGACACAAGATGTGTCTAGGTAGGAGTACTACCTTTAACTTGCAGGAGTACTGCATTAACCTTTAGTGTTGTGTGTGTAATTGGTTCTAGGGTGGCAAGACTTATGACTCCCTATCCCGTTGTGGATCACCATGCCTAGCTTGGGGGTGGCCTTTGGACTGATTGAGAATATTCCATCGAAGAGCCTACGGTTGGGTGGAGCGTTGCATTGCCCACATTATTTCCCCTATTACATGATTATGTTTGTGATATTCATTTGATGTATCTTTATTAATGAAATGATGTTTATAGTTGTTTTAGTATGTTTTATTGTACTAATGCGTGTTGCGAGCATAAATGATGAATACAAGAATAAGACAACAACAAGAATGACCACTCCTCAGTCTTACCAAGGTGGTAAGGGAAGTATGTTTGTAAAGTTATCATGCGCATGGATATATATGTTGGCTCGTCTGATTGTTTCTTTATTTGTATTCGACATGAATGAAAGTAAGGATTATGTTTACTTATTCATGTACTCATGTATAATTGATTGTTGGATGACCACAAGAAAGAGGTTACCTTTGATTGAAAAGATATTTCAATATGATGGTAACCCTAAGGGAGTTTAGTGTCATACACATGCTTAGAGCTCTACCATTTTATGTCATTAACGTGAGAACGTAGATTAGACGTTACATTTAATGGGCAATCATGTGTTTGTGAATGCATAAAAGAATGAATGAGTTTCTTGTGCATTATAATGACTATGTAAAGTCTTATGTGGATTATGATTGTAACATGACCTTAGATCAGTTTACATTGGAAATGATATATGTAAGGATACGTGTGAAAAGAACATTTTGGCATGCAATTCGTGGTTGATGTAAAATAGATTAGCCATTATAACATAGCCTAAGGTTATTATTACACCTTGCGATATAGTCCATGGTTGACTTAGTATTCTTTTGGTGTAAAAGAAAGACTTGACATGTTCTCATTTTATTGTGCAAGTGCTTAATTGTGTCATGATTAACTTATGGTGGGATTTCTAGCACCTTTACAGCTAATGGTTAGTTGAATTTCTTGTTAGTGAAACTATGTCACCATGATGTTGAATATTATTTTGGTTTGCATATTCATGTGTTTGAAAAGGTTTTCCATTATGCATTAATGAAGTGTCGACAAGTTTGCTAAAGGTCGATTGAGTATGTAGCTTCTTGAAGGAGTATCTTTGCATGAAATGGAATCTAACACATGGATGTATGTTTGTATACTGTTGTAGTTAATGTTATAATTTACCAAGTATGCTCGAATGTCGAATTGAGTTGTTACTCTACAAGTAGTCGCACCGTGATGTATCTTTCATTATTGGTTTAATGTATTGCATGTCATTAAATGGAAAGATAGGTGTGTAGATCTTGGTTTATAATTATATGAGACTTATGGTACATAGGCATGCTTTGGATGTTAAATGACTCTAGCTGAGAGTGTTGTGTTAAAGTTAACATCGAGTTATGAAGCTAACTTATTTATAGAAGGAGGGTTCTTCTATGTTGCACCAAGTTTGATATCGTGTGGTATTTCTTACCTAAGCTTGTACACGAGGTTGAAAGTAGGTTTCTACTTAGCATCTGCTTCATAATGTTATAAAGAGAAACTTGGGTTGTATGCAATTATGCTTGGAAATACTTTTTCATAATGCAGTAAAGCTATGCATCTGATTGTCTATATGTTATTCACCTTGGTAGGTGAAATTGATGATTGTACGGATATTGATAGTATGTTGTTTTAAAAAAAAAATTACTCCCCATTTCCATTTAAAAGTGACCAGGATTTTGGGATGTTACACACCATGTTTTGACATTACTACCAGAACTATTATTATATGTTGTATTTGCTTGATTGTGAGACTTCGTCAGTTTGACAACACTATGAACATATGGTTCTATTATTTTTCTGAGAGATATATATGTGTGTGTGATGTTAGTGTTATGATATGTAGTCATGTTTTGATATATATCATGTGTTAATTATGTCTCATATATGCAAATTACTGAATGATGGTTACATGGATACTGTTAAAATTTATATGTTGAATGAATGAATGTTATTCCAAGTGCATGGTAATTAGAAGTGATTTGATTAATGTTTCTTGATGACGAAATGTATGTAAACATGTCAAGTATTTTTGCACGATATTCTAGATCGTATGTCGGAGACTAACTTACAGGTTAAAATGGCTAAGTGATAGCTGGATCCTACGAGGTGGGAGTGCCTCGGGGACATGGAATTCGAAAGATAAATGGTATGCAAGTGATGCATTATTTATTTTCATATGATTATTATGTTGACTATCATGATGTATGGGTGGGGTAGGGTTTCAGGAAACTCAACCACCCATATTGGTTATACGATGACAAACTGAGTACAAGTCGCAACGCAGTTACTATGTCGGTGTAGACATAGTCCCTTGTTCCATTAGGGGGGTGGAGGCTTTACCCACTATTTATCCTCGAAACCTAGAGTCATGGGAGGGTTGTTCTACGATGCTCTCCCCAAGGTGTGTGATGATGACTGGTGGTTTCCTACTAGGGAATCTTGGTCGATGTAGTCAACACTTCCTCTTACGGGTTCTAACTCGATCCAGTCATGGCTTGACACTCTAGGGAAGTCCAATAGAGGAAGGATGGGATGTGGAAGTTAGTTGTGAACTAGATAGACGATGTAGGTAGATAGGTGCAGCTTGAATTCAGGAAGAAAACTTGATTTAACTGTACATGTTGAAAACCTTTGATTGATTTAAGTGTCGTAACTCAGTAATGTATGAATTGTTCATAAGTTAATAAGATATAGTAGGTAAAATATTGTACATTGCAAACTGTGTTTAAACCTATGTCAGTAAACAATAAATTTTATGATTATGAATGATGTGTGTAGATTAGTATTGTTAGTGTACCTATGCGATCTATGTAAACCTTAGCTACACTTGCATAGCTCGTCTACTTGAATATATGAATTATCTATTGAATTATTGCGTGCATGTGTTGTGATTCTAAATGATCACTATGTACTTTATTATACTTAATTAATAATTAACTTAACAGTTATGTCAAAAATATTCTAAGAATGGTTATTAATTAGGTTATGGTAAGGTATTAATGAAAATTATTAACTAGGATAAGGATCTTGTGGATTAAATAATTGAATAGGTTGATAGAGTGACTTAGGTGGTAATGAATGATGATCAAATTATAATGTTGATTAATGTTAATTATTGTTGATTAATAGTGATTAATTATGTTGATAATGTTATTAAGAATTCTTGATTTAATAAACTATTGAATAAATACTTAGTTATTTAGTCATTAAATAAGTATTAATGAGGCTGATTATTGTTAATCACGTTACTAAAAACTAGGTTAATAAATGCTAATTAAAAGATGAATTATAATAGTTCCATCCATGATGATCATGACTAGTTATAATTAATTAGGATGAATTATGATTAATTATAATGTGGTAGTAAATAAAGATCAATTAAGGTTATTAAAATTAATTATGATAAATTATAATTTAGCGCTTCGTGGTTAAAACATGGTAAATAATGATTTTTTTGTATTTTAATTTAATTAATAAAAGATTAATTATAATTATGAACATTGAATTATGAGGTCACCAAAGGTTGATTAGTAATTAATGTGGTGAAATGTGTAAGTGTAAAACACTTACAGTTGGTGGGTGAACCAACCCCAAACTTAAACTATATAATATATAACATTTATTATTTATTAATTAAAAATTATATTTTGAAATAAGAAAGAATTGTTAAAGTTGTGCCTAGAAGGTTGTCGGTTTAGTTAAATATTAAATTAATATTATTATTATGGATTGGTTTGAGGGATCCTGGAAGGGTAGATGAGAAGGGGGTTGGGACCTCATTAATGGAAATGATAGGGGTAGTAATGGAGGAGAAGAGTTGGCAAAGGGATATAAAGGGAAGAATGGACATAGGAAAATCTTGGGATTTTTGGAGAAGGATAGGAAAATTGCAGAGGAGAATGGAGGGGAAGTGTTGGAGGATTTTGTTAAGGGAAATTGGTTGGCTTGTACTTAGTTTGGGATCGGGGGTCCAAAGGGGAACTTTTGGAGCTGGGTCGTTGACGGGACCTTGCCAGTTGGTAGGGTGGCATACCAGGTTGTCTGGACGGTTGAGTTTCCTAGGTTGAGGAATACTTTTGGTTGCAGGGATCACAAAAAAGTCAAGGAGGAGTAGAAAAGGGAACATCTAGCTATTGTTAAGGTATTTTTACTATAGGTATAAGGCCCTTTCTAAATCTATACTTTTTACTTATGCTAGTTTTTCTAAAGAAATTTTATTTGAAATGCATGGGTCTATATATATATATATATATATATAGATATATATATATATATTGCTTCACATGCATAGTTAGAAAATCAAACTTGAAATTAGAAAAACATTATATTGTTACAGGCATGTAAAACCTTGTTTTTACAGGCATGAAAGTTAAACATAAACCACAAAACAAAACAAAATTTTGACATAGTATGTAAACAGAGAAAAAGGATTTAGATTTATTCATAAAATCGGAAAAACTAGAACGGGGTCCTACATTCCTGATCACAATGGTGCTAATGTTGTGTAAAATGGAGTTATAGAACTCCTAAACAGGTTAATATAAAATGGAAGAGTAGGTATATAATAAGGGTGGTGCCTACATTCAAGGAAGAATATAAGTGTATTACCTTGTTATGATATTTTTTAAACTCTTGGGATAATTTGGTTGTAGCAATTGATAGTGCTAATTAATCCCGATTAAATTTTGAGGATGATGTTGCATCCTTGTTATCAGAATAAATAAGGAGAAAATCCATGGGGGGTGTGTTGATGCTTCGGATATCGTAGCATCAATCAGCAAGGGATTCTCCCCGAGAGATGATCCCAATTAGATTGTCTCCCGTTTGGTGTAGGGAATCCGTCCGGTTAGCGGTTCTGGCAACCGTGGGTTTGGAGTTTAATTCCGATTATACCGGTTATGGCCCGATCCACCTTTCTTTTGGGTTTTATTTTTTTTAATGAGATGCAAGTGCCTAGTTTATATTTGATCTAGATGCGACTAAAACAGATCTAAGTCTAGAAACTGAAGTAAATCTACCTATCCTTGCAGGGAGCATGTTTAAGGGGTGAGCAATGATCTGTAACAGATAACATAAAGAAAGAACAGATAGCTATCAATTCTTACAGGTAAAGCTACAAAAAGATAAAAAAATCTTAGAAGATAGCTTCTAAGTTTAATGTAACACGTATCTATTGCGCCTGAAACAGAGGAAGAAGCAAAATTATCTAATCTAAATGGAAAGAACGAAGAAACAAATCTAAATGTAAACAAACTGAAATTAAATTTAAAGATCCCTGCAAGGAGAAAATTAAAGACATGAACAATGAGCTATATGAGTTATCTTGAAGAAAGAACAGTTAGCCATTTAATCTAAAAGAGAACTCTACAACAATGGTAAAGATATCAGCAGCTAGCTCTTGATTTAATATGAAACGCATTCATTGTTCACAAAATAGAGAAAATCGTATGCACAGGAAGGAGCAAAAATCATTAACACAAAGAAATAGTTCAGATAGTAAGAATGATCTCACATTACAGTACGGAAGTCATTAGAATAGTCCAACATACATCCATCCAACATTCCCATGCAAAACGTCCTTCTCCCTGGCTTTTATTAGAAAATTCGATTTTACAGGACCGATACAAGATAGCTCGTATGGGTTTCAAAATTTCATTCCCTGCCAAAAGTCCTGCCCTCTTCTTCCTAGCTCCTATTTATAATTACAAATCTGCCCTTTGGGCTGCCACCTAGCATCTTCCACTTGTCATCTACAGAAATTTCTCTCCTATAATAGACAAAATTGTGATTCTTTTCTTTTACAAAATATTTAACAAAAGAATGGACAGCTGTCCCATAGCTCACGCTTTATACATTTGAAAGCTTAACAAAATACACATAGCAGAAATAATGTTCTAATATCGTGCTGTCATTCTTGTGCGTGAGCTTCAGCTGGGAGAGGATCGCCCAAGTCAATTGATGCTGCTGATGCTGCCTGGGAGGAGACACTCGAACTAATTGTTGCTGCTACTTCTATTCGGGAAGAAGGGATGGAGCTGGCTAGACTTTCTACCACTGCTGGGGAAGAGGGAATCGAGCCCACTACTGTTGCTGGAATGGCTGCTGGGAGAGAAGATTCTGGATCTGCTGATGCTCCTGCTACTGCTGCAGCTTTCTTCTCCTCATCCGCTATGTAATTATACCATATGCTCGTGTCCTTTATGACTACGTTTGCTGCAGCAGGGAACAAGTTTTTCTAAGAAGTCACATTCTCCTAAGCTCTGCTCCGATGCCTTGAACTTCCGCTACTGCAGCTTGATGCGCTTCTTTGAGCAAGTGGCTGTGGACTGATGACATTCCAATATAATGTTGGAGGTCATCAATTGCTAGGACATCAATTTTCTTAATATATTCAGTTTGGATGCCTAGTTCTTCCTTTAGCTCCGCCAAGCGCTGTTCTGAATCCGGGAAGTCATCGAGGGATTGTGGGAATTTCAATTTGCACCTTTCGTGCACTTCCAGGATTATTTGATACAGACCGTTGATCTTATCCCTTGTTCCTTGCACACTGGCTATCAGCTTGCTGCCACAGTTTCTGCAGAAGTCCAAAAGTGCCACATCTTCATCAAAACCCTCCACCGACTTAAATGGGAGATGTGTGGGGAAATCCCCCTTCCCTTCTCGCCATTTCATCTGGCTCATGATATTTTCCTTGACGCGGGTATGCTTGGCTTTGAGCCTATGGGCCTCCGCATTAATCTCTTTCAGCCTGACCACCATGGCCTTGAGCTTGCAGACCTCATTAGTGATTTGCTCCTGAGTGTCATGCACTTGATTCAGGATGTTGCATGACAGCTCATGGAAGGGAGACATGTCCATTGTTCTACCCTCAGCCTTCTCTAACTGCTCAGCTAATGCCCGCTTGTCCGCTTCTAGCTAGGATGCTTTATCTTCCGCTCCATTCTTTTCTGCTTCCACAATCATCATTTGGAGTGTTAGCTGGTCCTTTTCCTCCTCCAGCTGGCTATACTTGTTTGACATCTCCTTATGCTCGGCATACAAGCAATTATACTTGTTCACTACCAGATCCCTTTGGGCTTGCTCATTAGCCACAGTCTGTTGTAGCGAACGAGCTCTCTTCTTTGTCAATACATTTTCTCTAACTATAACCCCTACATTATCCAGCGATGCTTTTGCTGTTTCTACAGATGCGGATGCCATAGCAAAGGGATCTTGATCTGTATTCTGCATTATAGTGACCTCTCGGTGGGTAACGATGTCTTCATGGAAGGGAGTTTTGATCCTCTCTTCCAATTTGAGGACCATTGCTTTCCTTTTCTTGTCATAGACAAACTCATTCCACCTGGACACCGTGTGTTTTCCCGATGGAGTGTACGGGACAATTGGGCAGTCCATAATGTCTATTTCTTCTTCAGCAGGTGGGGTCCGGACTTCCTGAGCTAGATCTACACCTTTATTTTGGGTACCGGAGCCGCCCGCTTGAGATGTGTCTATTTCCATGTCTTGGACACCGGACCCACTTGCTTGGGCATCTTCCCCTGCTTTTCGCTCTTCTTTCGCTTTCCTTTCTGCCTCAGCTCGCAACTGATCTTCGTTTTCTCTCCGTAGCCTTTCATCTTCCGCTTCTTTCTGCCTCTGGGCTTCCTCTGCCTCTTCCCGCAGCCTTTCACCTTCGGATTCTTGATGCATTCTTGCCACTTTAGCTTCCTGCTGCAACCTGGCTTCCTCAGCCTCCTGGAGTAACCTGGCTTCCTCTCTTAATCTGAGCTCTTCCTGAGCTCGGGCATCATCAACTTCTTTCTCCTTCTGATGGTGGTCTTCTAGACTTTGGCTGAGCTGGAGCTTGCTCCAGTGCCTTGGCGATAGACCCGTCGCTCAGCCATGTTGCTGATGCCTCTGAATGCCTCTTCCTTGGCATCAGGATAGTGAGAATACTCGAAGTGAGCATAAATCTCCTTACAGTGCTCAGCAACTTTTCCCTTACTGTCATTCCTGTGGAAGATTACCTCACCGAAGTGGAAGGCTTTCAGCTCTTGAACAAATTCTTCGGCTGAGGCAACCCCCGAGAACATGTAAGCACCTATGCAGAAAGGTAGAGGGGGAAAGGAAGCCTTATGCTGTTTGTGAAGCATTGCTCCAATTCCATCCAGGAAGATTTGTCTTACTGCTTCTTTGAGGACCACATAATCTATGGCATACTGCAGACAAATGTATGGGGGCTTAGTCCCTCCAAACATTCTGAGGTAGGTGCCTTGCTCTGAAAAGTAAAAATCCCCGTAATTCTCAAGGACATCCAAAGCATTCTCTGATAGGCAGTTGGGTTCCTCCTTGAATATCTTCTCATATAGGGGCATGATGAACCCCTCACAGATGAGTTTGTAGCTGGGCTTGTAATTCTGAGCCCACAACATCTTGAAAGCGATATAGACCGGGGTGGTGGCCTTGTCCCATGTGCAGCCCAATTTGGGGAAGTCCATCTTGGCCAAAATACAATCAATCAGATATGAGGACATAAAAAATTATGCCTTCTTCAAGGCTAGTCCTTCCCTTGCAGTTACTATCATTGAGGCTAGACTATCTGACAGGATAGCGGCCCAGTCAAATACAGTTCCCTTAAATGCTACAAAGTGGATAATAGGGACCCACTGAATCTTATACACGGTGCCATCGGGCATGCCGAAGATTCTGCACAACATCAAGGTGATCAATCTGAAAGGAGATCTCAGATTCTGTACGTCATATTCATCATTTCCTTTCTTTCTCACATGTTTGCCTGCCATTAGTAGCTTCTTGGACATCTCGACGTTGTTCATCTGGCTCAGCCATTCATCAATCAGAGATTGTTGGACACGGGGAAATTTGTAGGCTGCCGCAAGATATGCGGGTTGAAATAAGGCAATGGCCACTTTCCCGCTGTCATTTATCACTCTTCCTTCAACATCGGCATGTTGGAGTATCCATCCGATCACTTCAGCACAGGGGAATAGTTCAGGGCGGGTAGCATCTCTGGTTATGCTTGAGGCTTTGATATTTAGATAAATTGGCCCCTCTTCTAAGAACATGTCCGGGACATCCTGGTCTCGGATCATCCTGTAAATGTCACCCCATCTGATTTCTGGAGGAACACCAGTGGTGCACCTAGTATCTTGGAGTGAGGTCTCAGTTTTAAGTGGCGCAGGCTTCTTTTCTGTCATTTTAGCCTTCTTCTTACCAACTTTCGGCATTTTGATTTATCCCTGATAGCACCCATATACAAGTCATCATGATATTGAGCAACATACTGTGAGATTTTAACAGAGAGCATCATTATTTTAATATGTCAATGAGATAAGTACAATGAAGCTGAATATTTAGGAAGCAAAATACACTATTTCAACATGAAACATAAATTGAAACATTTGAATCTTTTAAAGGGATGAGTTTGGGGTGCTCCTGAGAGGATAGGTATGTTGCGGAAACAATCCGATCTCGGGCTAGCCTTGGGAGAAATGGTGATCTTCGTCATTGTGTTTTTTAAATGGCTAATGGCGGGGAAGTCTGGGGTGAAGTGACTCTATGAAGAAAAGGAACCGTTTCATATTTCCGAATAGGCGAGGACTCTGCCCGCCATTGCGATCTGAATCACCTGACGAGGTGTTCTATGGTGGGTTTTGGTTTGAGCAAGGGTGACGGCGCCTGGAGAAAGGTTGACGAAGAAGGATCAGGCGGCCATAGCTTCTTTTGGCTCTCCTTTTAGTGGGATGCGAAACCCACGGGGCCTCGGGGATTAAGAACGAAACAACGATATGTTTGACCAATCATCGATTTATACCGCTTTCAAAGATAGAAGGGAAAAGACAATCTGACGTTTTTTTCATAATAAGCAACGTTTTACAGTTCCTTGGTTTTACATGCCGGGGAATATGCAATTTAAGTCCGGTTTGACGAAAAAAAATGCGATTTAGACCGTTTGAAGGGCAAAATAGCCCATGACGGGCATTTTGCCCGTCAAAATCCAACCAATTCCTATCGTCTTTTTTAAAAAGGAACATCCAAAGGTACTCTGACGCGTGGAATGCAAATTTAACGGTTAAAACCTCCTACCTGGCACCGTGAAGATGGCTGGATGAGGTGGCCGTGAACGTGGTCGAGCAATCTGAGCTGGAACGATCGCGCGACGTCCAACAATGGTTTAATCGATACAAACAGCAATGCGTTGGCTTGTATCCCCCACCGCTTATTTAAATAGAACGGGCACGTGCGAGCATTTAATTTTGGTGGGTGGCGTAATTAACCGCGGTTTAAATACCGATACGTCAGCGTCAAATCAAGCTATCTCGGTTTGCGTGCGACCGCCTCCTGCGGGACAAACTTGCGAATCTCATCCGTCGTTGCGGAAGGATATAGTGGGCGTTTTCGTCGTTTCGGGGCGTGAAGGCGAATGGCTCCTGCAAAAGGCCTCCGCAACGCGGAAGAGAAAACGTTCCGCAAAGCTCAATTCATTCGGAAGTGCAATGCGGAAGCTTCCGCTGAACTTCTTCGGCGTTTCGGGAGAGATTGGCGAAGCTCCCCGCAAAAGGACGTGAATGGTTGATTCTTTCGGTGGCCCCTTTTCGGGGTGATATCGCTAAGGCTTCCGAAATTGCGAGGAACTTTCGCCAATGGCTTCCGTCGTTTCGGAAGACTTCATCCAATGCTTCCGAAAAAGGCCCTCGCGAAATTGAGAATTTTTCTAAGTTTCGGCTGCACTCGCTTTCGACTTTGCGGAAAGCTCTCGCGATTCGCTTCCGCCGTTTCGGAAGGATAAAATGAACGGCTCCGCAGGTTCGAGATGGAAAGTCCAACAGCTCCGCAAAAGCAAATTTTCTAAGTCTCTTCACAGTTTCGGAAGGAATTCATGAATTCCTCCGCGGGATTTCGGAAAGCTTTTGTGAAGGTTTCCGCAAATTTTCAAAGAAAGCTCCTATGTTCTCTTCCGAGTTTCGGGAGGATTTTACGAAAAGCGCCCGTCGTTTCGGGAGAGATAACTCAAACACTTCCGCGATATTTCCATAATAATTTCTTAAGACCTTTCGAGCGGTTTGTGCGATTGGGCTTCCGCAACTGCGGGAAGATAGCTTGAAAGGCTCCGAAGTGTCGGGAGACTTTCCCAAAAAATTTCCGCAATGACGAGAGGGAAATCTAGGCTTCTCTGGAGTGTTTATGCGAACGGTTCCCACCGTTTCGGGAGCAAACGTTGAATGGTTCCACGGAGCTTCCTTCTTACGCTCCGCGACTTTTCAAAAGGTTTCTAAGTCCTTTTTTCAAAAGGTTTTAACACAGGCTTCCGCCCCTCTGCTGAAAACTCAAAAGAAACACAACTGCAGGAAGATAGTTTGAGAGGCTCTGCAATTTCTTGGGAAAATTTTCTAAGTTCCGTTTCGGAAGGCTTAAACAAAGGCTTCCTCCTTTCGGGAGGAAAACCTGAAACACTTCGCGTTTGCGGAAGGTTTGAACGAAGAACTCCGTCGTTTCGGGAAGGATTGCCCAATGGCTTCCGCAACTTCTTCAACGAAATTTTCTAAGTTTTCTTTCGGGAGTTTAGACAAAGGCTTCCGCCACTGCGGGGCTTTATCAAACCGTTCTGCGACTCTTCAGGGAGACTTCATAGAAAAGATTTCTGTTGAGAAACAAGATTTTCTGACAGACTTGGAGTGGTTCATGGCAAGATTTTCTGTTGAAAAACAAAGATAACAGCTGGGATGGCTTCTTAAGGTGAACTTTCTGCAAAAATGAAAGGAGGGGCCCCAATATGTACAAAATTTTGGGGGGATGTTGCTGCAACAACAATGGCGAGTCGCTGGCAAACACAGATCTCTGAAAAATTCCTCTTCATGGTCCGAAACTTCATCAAAAACATCCATCTTAGGTGCACTACTCAGCTGAGCATTTTAAATTGATGTGAGGGGAAGGAGACACTTACCTGCTAGCCATTGGGGAAAGGGGAGCTTTGACCGAGACATCTTCACCACTCTCAAAGGGCCAATATATGAGATTCATTTTAGGAGGGTCATCTTTCAGATGGTCACTACTGCCGGACTCCACAGGATTTGCAACACTTTCTCATGGACATTATTGCTCTTGTTCCTCATTCCCATGCTGCTTGCATCCTTTTGGATGTTTGTACTTTGGACAGCTTAGTTGTTTGATCCTTCCAGAGATATTTTCTTTGGACATGATCTTTGATTTTAGGCTCCTCAATCCAAAATGTCCTTTTGTGTGAGTTAGAAATTTTATTGATTTGATCAAACCTCATGGACGGAGAGGAACCCATTTTGAGCTGGGCCTTTTGGACAACCTTCTTGATTTTACATGTCTTTTGCTTTTGTCTCAGCCATGCTTTAATTGAGGCGAGAATCTCTGGAAAACAGACTCTTGGGTACTAGCCATTTTGGCTGTTAAATTTGCAGCATGGAGTCATTTCAATACCCTATGTCCTCGAGGTGTGCTACTTTCCATGGGTCCAACTTCGGTAACCTTCTTGAGATGCCTTTAAAGTGTGAGAGTGGGTGGAGCCCAACGATAGTAGTGAAGATGGTCATAGGTCTCTGCTATTTTGAACAGGATTAGTGTGACCAGCAGAGTAGGCTTCCTTCCTTCTGAACATTTCAGCGAGAGCACAACAAACCGGATTTATTCGAGCACAGTTCCAGACTCATGGGTTGCGAGATTTCTTCGAAAAATCTATCCTCAACGGGGAACTCAACAAAAGGGGTTTCAGAAAACAAAACTTGTTGCACAGGCTCAAATGACAAAGAGAGAAACAACATGGCCGAAAAAATAAAGTAACTAAAGGCTAAAGCAAAAAGAAAACTTTATTTATGTACAGGAAGTCTCGAAGAGATTATGCGAAGTATTGTTTCAGAGCGAGGCCATTGAGAAGAAGGGTTACTTCTTCTCCCTCGAGATTTGTCAATTTATAAGTGGATGGGCCTAATTTTGCTTAAATCTGGTACGGACCTACCCATAGATGTTGGAATTTCGTATGCATTCCTTTGCCTTCGTGATTATGGTCCCATTTCAGGACTAAGTCCCCAACCTCGAAGCTTCTCTTGCCAGACTTTCTCTTATCGAACCATCTTTTAACTATGTCTTGATGTTGATGAAATCGGTCTTTAGCCTTTTGTCGGGCTTCTTCAAGTTGAAGTAGGGTATTGATCCTAGATTGTAAGGCTTGGCTACCAGAACCCCGGAAGGCTTGAGATAACTGCAAGGATGGTAGTAAGATGTTTGGGGGAAGAATGGCTTCCTTGCCATATACAAGAGTGAAAGGGGAGACACCTAAAGCATTCTTCGGGGTTACCCTATCAGCCCATAAGGCGTTTGGGAGAGCCACATGCCAACTTCTCTGGTTTTCTATCACAGTTTTCTTAAGGATTCAAATCAGATTCTTGTTTGAGGATTCAGCTAATCTGTTCCCCTGAGGGTAATAATTGGCTAAATAATGCAACTTAATTCCCCATTCATAAACAAATTCATTTGTCTTGCAAGATGAAAAATAAGTAGCATTATCAAAAACAAGGGAAATTGGAACCCCAAACCTGGTTATGATGTTCTCCTTCAAGAAGCTCATGACCGCATCTTCGTTGATTTTGCGCAAAGGGATGGCCTCCATCCACCTAGTGAAGTAGTCAGTAGCCGTCAGGATGTATCGATGTTGCAACGACGAATTTGGATTTATTTCTCCGATAACATCTATACCCCATTGCTCAAAAGGCTCAGAGATGATGACCGGCTACAATGGTCCTGCTGCTTTGGGTAACTTCCCAGCACTTCTCTGGCATACATCACAGTTTTGTGCATATGTGTGGGCATCTCGGAACAAAGTTGGCCAATAATAACCAGCTCTCAGTATCTTGTGCGCTGTCGTCTCTCCTGAATAATGTCCACCTGCGGGGCCATCATGCAATTCTTTGACAACTTTGTTCGCATCTTCCTTTTCCAAACATCTAAGGAGAACTCCATCATAATTCTTCCTGAAAAGAATCCCATCAATGATTTGATAAGGTACTGATTTCAAGCGAAGTGCCCTTCTTTGCCTAGAGTTCCAGTGCTTAGGTAGATATCCCTGCTGCAAATAGTGCACCAGATCCCTATACCATGACTGGGGAGCTGTGAAGATGTGACACACCTCAACCGAATTTAACTCAGCCTCATTCTTCCAATGTTTTTCTTCATCAGTTGAGTTTCCCGCAAGTAATTTGCACAGGCCTTGCCCTTTGATGATCGTAGCTGGTTTAAATTCCAAATCATACTCCTGCAGAGCTGTGACCCAGTTCCCTCTCCTTTCTCCCAATTCCTTTTGAACGAAAAGGGATCTAACAGCTGGGTGGGGAACTATGACTTTAGTTCTGTTCTTCAGAATGTACGGCCTAAACTGTTTGACTGCTTTGAAGACCTCATATGCATGCTTGTCAACCACGGGATAATTCAGTTCAGCTCCCTGCAGACCAGTGCTCATAAACGAAATTGGGTATTCGTCCCCCAACTCCACCTTTTGTGTGAGTACAGCTGCGAGAGAGTCATCCGAAGCGAAGGTATACAAGATGAAATACTTATCAAAATCTGGGCTTCTTAAGGAAGGAGCCTTAGCTACAGCTGCCTTGATATCTCTAAATGTGTCCTTCTCCAAATCTGTCCACTTGAATTGTATGCTTTGTTTAACCATCTGTTGCAACAGCTTAACAATTTGTGCGAAATCCGGAACAAATCTGCGGACAAAATTGATGGTGCCCATAAAAGACTGCATAGATTTCTTGTTGTGAGGAATTGGAATCTGATTAATGGCTTGGATTCTTTCTTGATCAATTGACACTCCCCCTTTGGAGATGATATGACCCAAGATCTTACCTTCGGGAACAGCAAATACGCTCTTCTTGGGATTCAAGGAAATACCATATTTCCGGTAGCGATCAAAATTATGCTTTAGATGCACGACATGATCTTCCCTTTTCTTCAAAAAGACTGTCACATCATCCAAGTAAACAACAACACATTGCCCACCCAATCCTCAGAAGGCAATATCCATCGCCCTTTGGAATGTAGCTCCTGCATTTATCAGACCAAATGGCTTTCTTCTGTAGGCGAAAGTTCCCCACTTAGTTTGGAAAGTAGTCTTAAGATGATCTTCTTCGGCTACTAACACTTGATTGTAGCCATAGAAACCATCGAGGAGAGAAAACAATTCGGATCCTGACACCATTTGTAGGATTTGCTCCATTGAAGGTACGGGGTAGTTGTCTTTATCCGATGCTTTGTTTAAATTTCTGAAATCTACACATAGCCTTATCTCTCCCGACTTCTTCCTTACGGGAACCAAGTTCGCAACCCACTCCGAATGCCGAACTTTGAAGATTATCTTAGCGTCCAGGAGCTTCTTTAACTCCTTTTGGATCAGCGGTTCTAGAGTGGGATGCATTCTTCTCAACTGCTACTGAAATGGTTTGACGCCCGCTTTCATTGGTATGACATGCTGAATAATGCGGACGTCATATGTTTTCAGATCTTCATAGGTCCATGCAAAAACATCCTTGTATTGTTTAAACAATTTAATGAACCTTTCTCTTTCTCCTGGTGAACAACATTTGCCAAGGTTGACAAATCTTGGTTCTGCCTCGGTACCCAAATTAACTAACTCATGTTGCATTGATGAGCTGTTAGTTTTGGTATTAGCTGGCCTTTTGAACTTATTTTGAAGATCGAACAGCATTTCGAGGGACCTTACCCCCTTGGGCATGAAATCAGCGTCATGTTCTTCCTCATCTATTGCAGCTCCTTGAAAGCTATCTTCGTTTGTTAGGAAGCTGATAATTTGTTCATCGTCATCGAAGACCCTGAAGTTTGTGCTGTTATCGGGAACGGAAGGCCTGAAAATCAATTCAATTGAGCATTTATTATTTGATGGCACCAATCTAGAAGCAGATGTTGCTAACAAATCAGCAGCAGAATTTTGCAATCTAGGAATTGATTTTATATTGAAAGCGTCAAAATGCATAATCAAATCCCATACCTCAGCCTGATAACCCTTCAAATGAGGTGAGAGACAATGAATGGTGTCCCTTACCTGTCTTACAACTATCTCGGAGTCACCAAAGACCTTTAGGTACTTAACATTTAAGCCAATGGCCTTCTTTAATCCATGTACCAAAGCTTCAGATTCAGCGATGTTATTAGTACAATCGAATTCTAATCTACAAGACAAAAAATACTTGTTTCCTTTTGGATCCATTAGAACACAACCGGCTCCGGATCCTTCCATAGTTTTAGAACCATCAAAGTATAATGTCCAAAAGGTATCTTTAGATTCAACTAAGTTGGTTTCTTTGTGATCTATGTCAGTAACTAAATTGACTATGTTACAATCAACATCATCAGTCCGAGAGAAATGAAGGAGATCGGACTATCTATCTGATTCATGGCTAATGGCTTCAGATTCATAATTACCCGGATCCATCTCTAAGAAGTAATTCCCTAGAACCGAGGATGAGAAGGCTACAACCTCATTCTTTTCTTCTAACTGAGTTACGTTTTGCTTCATATGAGGTTCCCTAAGAACTTTAATCTGATTCTACCTTTTCTGATAAGGCAGCCATAGATGAGACCAATCAGTAGCAAAGTAGCCACTTAGCTTGGTAGACCAATCCCTACTTAAAATCAGCCCATAGGCTTCAGGAATATCGACCACCATTATGTCGATGAATTGACAGACCCTAGGGTCAGCTGATAGTCTAATTAGAACATCTTTCATTTCCCCAATTACTTTGACAGCGGTCCTATCTAATTGGATAATTTGAGCTGGAGATGGCACAGGCTGCCCGTTAATCCTTTTACAAATTGACAGTGGCATAACGTTTGAGGATGCTCCAGAATCTACCAAACAGTTGTGAACATTATGGTTGAAAATTTCAAAAGTCAATAGGAATGGCAAAGTTTGAGATTTAGACTTCCCCCCGATGCTAGCCTCATTAATTTTGGGATTGTCTTGAGAATCCGTTAATGGAGTGTTGGTCTGAGGTTGCAGGACATGCAGTAGTTTGTCTCGTTGATGGGGCAAGCTACACATGTCAAATATTGACACATTCGCTTTGACCTTCTTGATATCTTTGATAATATCGTATCCTATATCAGATTCGTTCCCAATTCGAGTTGGCTGATCTGTTTTGCTCGTTGTGACCTTAGGTGGTTGAACTATCGTGTCAGCATTTGGCTATTTGGTTACTGTTTGGATAACTTTGGGCTGCGGTGGGATAATTGTTATATGCCTCCTAGGCGGTTCTTTTGAGACTTTAGGCTTATGAGGAGCTGTGCTTGGCACAGGATCGGCAATTGGGCCTTTGCTAGGAGTAGCAACGTTTACGGTAGAGGGAGAGCTATCTATGGGATCCTCTTTTGCTAATTCAGTCATAGGTACCCAATCCCATAGCACCATAGTAGTGTCCGGGGTTGGTTCCTCTAACTCAGGGTTCGATTCTTCTGGAGAAACATCTTGGTCTGGGATCTGAGAATCTAGCATTTGGATCATGACTAAGCTCATGGAATTAATCCATTGTAGGCAGCTCTTTTCCGAATGTGGTTCTTGATGAAAAGTGCAGAAATTTTCCATCTCGATTTCGTTCAAGTTTAAGACAGGGGCAGTATTCATTGGTGGATGAGTTTGATCACCGTCTTCCCTTCTCTTATAAAATGGCTTGAAAGGTTTCCTAGATGTGCTAGCAGCCTTGTCTTTCTCGAGATCCATGATTTTATTAGATAATTTATGCATCATCTTGACTACATTTTCCATGTCTGTAGATGGCTCTTCTTTACCTCTAGTGAGCAGCAAAGGTTTTTTGCTAGCTGCTGGCTTTGGTTCTACATCTAAGGCATGTTTAGCAATGCTATCAGCTTCTTCTTCTACCTTTCTAGCTTCCTCAAAGTTTTCTATCAAGGTAGTTTTATTGGATCGTTTTACGAACATTGCTATTGGTCCTTCAAGAGCCGTAGTGTAGTATTCAATCAGAGATTCCTCCGCTGGTTTATTAGCTTCACTAAAATTATTTAACAGCATTGTGAATCTTTGATTGAAATCTTGAACCTTTTCTTTCTTTTCCATTCTCATGGATAAGAGTTCTTTCATAAGTGTTGCTACAGTCTTTTGGTTCCCGTATTTCTTTAGAAAACATTTCTCGAATTCATCCCAACTAGAGATTGAGTTGGGTTGTAGGCTAAAGTACCATGATGATACTTTTGGCTCGAATGTATATGGAAACAACCTACAGACTACGTCTTCATGTTGTACGTTCAAAAGGTTCAGAGCTAAGTAAAAACTCTTGAGTTGATCTTCCGCCGAAATGGCTTTCCCTGGATCGTACTTAGGCAAGACCTTTTCTGGATTTTTAGGAAGATTATAGAATGGTCCAGCTAGGTTCAGCGCTCCCCTTGCTCTCCAAGCAGGTACAACCATGTTTGGATGTGGAGACCCTGGTGGAGAATTGTATGGTGAATTCTGAGGAGTACTCTTTGGAGTAATTGGTTCTTCAAGGTTTTCTTGGTCTGAAAATTTTTCTGAGTTTTCAAGATCTTCCTTGTTAAGAGTGTCTGAGATTTCTTCCAAAGTCAGATTCACAAGTTCTTCGAAACTTTGAACAAGAATCGAATCTCGGGTATACTGTGGCTCCTTTCTAGGGGTAGTTTTCTTGGGGAGGAAATTGACAGCGTTTAAACCACCTAACTGTCTAACGTAGGATCCTGTATGTCTTCTCAAATCCTCTATTTCTGTAAAAGGGACAGCGTATAAAGCTTCCTGAGGTTCAGGATCAGAAATAAGGCGTTCTTGATTTGATAATTCCAGATCTAGGTTGTTTGAAATGCTTTCTTTGAGAGGGTTTTCAGTGTCTTCTATGGCAGTGGGAGACTTTCCTCTATCAGCCATGCACTTTCAGCCCTCCTTCTAGCGCCAAAAAACTGTTGATGCCTCGGATATCGTAGCATCAATCAGCAAGGGATTCTCCCCAAGAGATGATCCCAATTAGATTATCTCCCGTTTGGTGTAGGGAATCCGTCCGGTTAGCGGTTCCAGCAACCGTGGGTTTGGAGTTTAATTCCGATTATACCGGTTATGGCCCGATCCACCTTTCTTTTGGGTTTTATGTTTTTTAATGAGATGCAAATGCCTAGTTTATATTTGATCTAGATGCGACTAAAATAGATCTAAGTCTAGAAACTGAAGTAAATCTACCTATCCTTGCAGGGAGCACGTTTAAGGGGTGAGCAATGATCTGTAACAGATAACATAAAGAAAGAACAGATAGCTGTCAATTCTTACAGGTAAAGCTACAGAAAGATAAAAAAATCTTAGAAGATAGCTTCTAAGTTTAATGTAACACGTATCTATTGCGCCTGAAACAGAGGAAGAAGCAAAATTATCTAATCTAAACGGAAAGAACGAAGAAACAAATCTAAATGTAAACAAACTGAAATTAAATTTAAAGATCCCTGCAAGGAGCAAATTAAAGACATGAACAATGAGCTATATGAGTTATCTTGAAGAAAGAACAGTTAGCCATTTAATCTAAAAGAGAACTCTACAGCAATGGTAAAGATATCAACAGCTAGCTCCTGATTTAATATGAAACGCATTCATTGTTCACAAAATAGAGAAAATCGTATGCACAGGAAGGAGCAAAAATCATTAACACAAAGAAATAGTTCAGATAGTAAGAATGATCTCACATTACAGTACGGAAGTCATTAGAATAGTCCAACATACATCCGTCCAACATTCCCGTGCAAAACGTCCTTCTCCCTGGCTTTTATTAGAAAATTCGATTTTACAGGACCGATACAAGATAGCTCGTATGGGTTTCAAAATTTCATTCCCTGCCAAAAGTCCTGCCCTCTTCTTCCTAGCTCCTATTTATAATTACAAATCTGCCCTTTGGGCTGCCACCTAGCATCTTCCACTTGTCATCTACAGAAATTTCTCTCCTATAATAGACAAAATTGTGATTCTTTTCTTTTACAAAATATTTAACAAAAGAATGGACAGCTGTCCCATAGCTCACGCTTTATACATTTCAAAGCTTAACAAAATACACATAGCAGAAATAATGTTCTAATATCGTGCTGCCATTCTTGTGCGTGAGCTTCAGCTGGGAGAGGATCGCCCAAGTCAATTGATGCTGCTGATGCTGCCTGGGAGGAGACACTCGAACCAATTGTTGCTGCTGCTTCTATTCGGGAAGAAGGGATGGAGTTGGCTAGACTTTCTGCCACTGCTGGGGAAGAGGGAATCGAGCCCACTACTGTTGCTGGAATGGCTGCTGGGAGAGAAGATTCTGGATCTGCTGATGCTCCTGCTACTACTGCAGCTTTCTTCTCCTCCTCCGCTATGTAATTATACCATATGCTTGTGTCCTTTATGACTACGTTTGCTGCAGCAGGGAACAAGATTTTCTGTGAAGTCACATTCTTCCTAAGCTCTGATCCGATGCCTTGAAATTCCGCTACTACAGCTTGATGTGCTTCTTTGAGCAAGTGGCTATGGACTGATGACATTCCAATATAATGTTCGAGGTCATCAATTGCTAGGACATCAATTTTCTTAATATATTCAGTTTGGATGCCTAGTTCTTCCTTTAGCTCCGCCAAGCGCTGTTCTGAATCCGGGAAGTCATCGAGGGATTGTGGGAAATTCAATTTGCACCTGTCGTGCACTTCCAGGATTCTTTGATACAGACCGTTGATCTTATCCCTTGTTCCTTGCACACTAGCTATCAGTTTGCTGCCACAATTTCTGCAGAAGTCCAAAAGTGCCACATCTTCATCAAAACCCTCCACCGACTTAAATGGGAGATGTGTGGGGAAATCCCCCTTCCCTTCTCGCCATTTCATCTGGCTCATGATATTTTCCTTGATGCGGGTATGCTTGGCTTTGAGCCTATGGGCCTTCGCATTAATCTCTTTCATCCTGACCACCATGGCCTTGAGCTTGCAGACCTCATTAGTGATTTGCTCCTGAGTGTCATGCACTTGCTTCAGGATGTTGCATGACAGCTCATGGAAGGGAGACATGTCCATTGTTCTACCCTCAGCCTGCTCTAACTGCTTAGCTAATGCCCGCTTGTCCGCTTCTAGCTGGGATGCTTTATCTTCCGCTCCATTCTTCTTACCAACTTTCGGCATTTTGATTTATCCCTGATAGCACCCATATACAAGTCATCATGATATTGAGCAACATACTATGAGATTTTAACAGAGAGCATCATTGTTTTAATATGTCAATGAGATAAGTACAATGAAGCTGAATATTTAGGAATCAAAATACACTATTTCAACATGAAACATAAATTGAAACATTTGAATCTTTTAAAGGGATGAGTTTGGGGTGCTCCTGAGAGGATAGGTATGTCGCGGAAACAATCCGCTCTCGGGCTAGCCCTGGGAGAAATGGTGATCTTCGTCATTGTGTTTTTTAAATGGCTAATGGCGGGGAATTCTGGGGTGAAGTGACTCTATGAAGAAAAGGAACCGTTTTCATATTTTCGAATAGGCGAGGACTCCGCCCGCCATTGCGATCTGAATCACCTGACGAGGTGTTCTATGGTGGGTTTTGGTTTGAGCAAGGGTGACGGTGCCCGGAGAAAGGCTGACGAAGAAGGCTCGGGCAGCCATAGCTTCTTTTGGCTCGCCTTTTAGTGGGATGCGAAACCCACGGGGCCTCGGGGCTTAAGAACGAAACAACGATATGTCTGACCAATCGTCGGTTTATACCGCTTTCAAAGATAGAAGGGCAAAGACAATCTGACCTTTTTTTTCATAATAAGCAACGTTTTATAGTTCCTTGGTTTTACATGCCGGGGAATATGCAATTTAAGTCGGGTTTGACGAAAAAAAATGCGATTTAGACCGTTTGACGGGAAAAATAGCCCATGACGGGCATTTTGCCCGTCAAAATCCAACCAATTCCTATCGTCTTTTTTAAAAAGGAACATCCAAAGGTACTCTGACGTGTGGAATGCAAATTTAACGGTTAAAACCTCCTACCTGGCACCGTGAAGACGGCTGGATGAGGTGGCCGTGAACGTGGTCGAGCAATCTGAGCTGGAACGGTCGCGCGACGTCCAACAATGGTTTAATCGATACAAACAGCAATGCGTTGGCTCGTACCCCCCACCGCTTATTTAAATAGAACGGGCACGTGCGAGCATTTAATTTTGGTGGGTGGCGTAATTAACCGCGGTTTAAATACTGGTACGTCGGCGTCAAATCAAGCCATCTCGGTTTGCGTGCGATCGCCTCCTGCGGGACAAACTCACGAATCTCATCAGTCGTTGCGGAAGGATATAGTGGACATTTCCATCGTTTCAGGGCATGAAGGAGAATGGATCCCGCAAAAGGCCTCTGCGACGCGGAAGAGAAAACGTTCCGCAAAGCTCAATTCGTTCGGAAGTGCAACGCGGAAGCTTCCGCTGAACTTCTCCTGCGTTTCGAGAGAGATTGGCGAAGCTCCCCGCAAAAGGACGTGAATGGTTGATCCTTTCGGTGGCCCCTTTTCGGGGTGATATCGCTAAGGCTTCCGAAATTGCGGGGAACTTTCGCCAATGGCTTCCGCCATTTCGGAAGACTTCAGCCAATGCTTTCGAAAAAGGCCCTCGCGAAATCGAGAATTTTTCTAAGTTTCGGCTGCACTCGTTTCCGACGTTGCGGAAAGCTCTCGCGATTCGCTTCCGCCGTTTCGGAAGGATAAAATGAACGGCTCCGTAGGTTTGGGATGGAAAGTCCAACAGCTCCGCAAAAGGAAATTTTCTAAGTCTCTTCACAGTTTCAGAAGTAATTCGTGAATTCCTCCACGGGATTTCGGAAAGCTTTTGTGAAGGTTTCCGCAATTTTCAAAGAAAGCTCCTAAGTTCTCTTCCGAGTTTCGGGAGGATTTTACGAAAAGCGCCCGTCGTTTCGGGAGAGATAACTCAAACACTTCCGCAATATTTCCATAACAATTTATTAAGACCTTTCGAGTGGTTTGTGCGATTGGGCTTCCGCAACTGCGGGAAGATAGCCTGAAAGGCTCCGAAGTGTCGGGAGACTTTCCCAAAAAATTTCTGCAATGGCGAGAGGGAAATCTAAGCTTCTCCGGAGTGTTTATGCGAACGGTTCTCGCCGTTTCGGGAGCAAACATTGAATGGTTCCGCGGAGCTTCCTTCTTACGCTCCGCGACTTTTCAAAAGGTTTGTAAGTCCTTTTTTCGAAAGGTTTTAACACAGGCTTCCGCCCCTCTGCTGAAAACTCAAAAGAAACACAACTGCGGGAAGATAGTTTGAGAGGCTCCGCAATTTCTTGGGAAAATTTTCTAAGTTCCGTTTCGGAAGGCTTAAACAAAGGCTTCCGCCTTTCGGGAAGAAAACCTGAAACACTTCACGTTTGCGGAAGGTTTGAACGAAGAACTCTGCCATTTCCGGAAGGATTGCCCAATGGCTTCCGCAACTTCTTCAACGAAATTTTCTAAGTTTTCTTTTGAGAGTTTAGACAAAGGCTTCCGCCACTGCGGGGCTTTATCAAACCGTTTTGCGACTCTTCAGGGAGACTTCATAGAAAAGATTTCTGTTGAGAAACAAGATTTTCTGACAGACTTGGGGTGGTTCACGACAAGATTTTCTGTTGAAAAACAAAGATAACAGCTGGGATGGCTTCTTAAGGCAAACTTTCTGCAAAAATGAAAGGAGGGGCCCCAATATGTACAAAATTTTGTGGGGATGTTGCTGCAACAACAGGGTGTTACCAAGGATGCTTTATTTGTGAGAGGTCACTACCAATAGAAGAAAAACAAGTCTTATGGGGGAATATCTAATTCTAGAGGTAAATATAAATATAAAGCACAATTTGCAAAGAAATGTTGGAAATGTGGTAAATTTGGGCAAGGTTTACTTCATGGGCAAGAGGATCTTAATTTCAGCTTCATAGGGTGTTCTTTTTATTAGGAGATTAGGTGTGTATGTAGTTTTCCTTGACTCAAGGGAATGGTTTAATCCATGAGAAAGAGGAGCTTCGCTTCAACCTCATAGGGTGTTGGTTTTGTATTAGGAGATTGGGTGTGTCTATAGTGTGCGTTGACTCAATCTATGTTCATGAGTATTCAGGGTTTTTTTTATCAATGTGTTTTACACAACAATATGACCATGTGTTAAAAAATTATTTCCTATTAAAGTTGATTATGAGTCTTATTTAGAAAACATTGTGTATGTGTTTAAGTAAGTCATGAGTTCTATCTTAAGTTATATCATTTATGGGAGGAATGTACCCAAAATTAACCACCCATCAAGAGCATAGTTTTAGTGGAAGATACTATAATCATGTTCAATTAGGAACTCAAAAGAAATTAATCCAAACTTTAGCAACAATTATAACAATGCCAAATTCCACAATGGCCAAGTAATATAAATTTTGTTGTTAAATTTAAAGCTCAAGAGATTTCACTATCAATTAGAAATACACCCTATTAATAAAATGTTTCATTTGTGATCTTGGAACACAAACCATTGATATAAAATATCTACTATTTGTTCTGAAAATATAGGCTTGGTCAAACATTTCATCGTCAATTACTGATACACCTTATTAGTACAAAAGTTTCATTTGAGAAATGTAGGGCACATTTGAACAAAGGTTTGGATCTTGGAGTACTATCTAAAAACCTCCATAATTTTTTAACAATTGGCACAAAATTGTATTCTCACTTAAAACAACATTTGTAAACAAGGTTTTATGTGTCCATTAGAATGCTCCATTATATGTTCCAACGAGTTAAAAATTATTGACCCTCTTTACCTTCAGAGCTTGTTTAGCACAACTTATATGGGATTGAGTTTCAAAGGGTGTAAAAATGATAATCCCATAATAAGAGGAAGTCCCAAAGCTCCTTATTCTATGACAATAAATAAGTTTTATCTCATTGTTAAACAAAAGAATATGGGCATCCACACCAAAGTTTGTCACTAAATGGTCAATTTGGTTGGATAGAAATAAATAGATTTTCACAATCAAGATAAACTAACTCACCTTCATCTGGGATAAAATCATCCATTCTAGAAAAAAAGTGGTCATCGATTCCATTACTCAAACTCTAGGAGAGTCTCCATGCAATAGTTTGCGGTAGTTGCATGGCAACATCAAGTTAATTTTTATAATGCCTCGAAGTAGAATATGTGATGCATCGCAAGGATAGGAGAAATCCTAAGAGATACGAGAACCCAATAGTGTACCATGCATAAAATATCAACATTTCCACTAGTACTAAGGTTGGGATACTAGCCCGTTAGTTGGATTTAAAAATAGCTCTCGAGATGGACATCAAAGATCCATTTATTGAAGGGGAGTCCCACCACATAATTGAGAAAATAGTTAAGGACAATTTAATCACAACAATTAGACCACTAGATGGGCATTCAAGATTACTCCAACCACTATAAGAAATCAAACCCTATCTTAAATCTTTTTATTATGTTGTATTTTACAATATATTAGAAGAACGAGGATTGTGATGTCGGTTTCCCTCATTAACATGCCAACCACTATTCATGGGGGTTCTCATGAAATATGGTGTCAAGGAAGACACTCGAGGTTGAAGCTATTGCCCTCCCACCTCACTCACCTCATTCAACATGAGAAAATTGATGTTGAGGAAGAGACAATGATATCGCAAGCTCAAATCCCATTCGAATAAACTAAATTAGAACATGATAGCAAATCATGGTTATAATATATTGTGACCATCAAGGGTAGAATTTATACCATTATTCTAATTGTTGGATGTAAACACTAACCATAGATAATTGTTATGAGGCATTGCATAGTTAATAAGCTAAAAGTTCCTATAGCTTAGTGGCCTTAACTTACACTTTAGGTTATCATTAGTATTTTAGCAACACTTTAAGTGATCCACACGTGCCCAGGTGCATGAGGGGGACCATAGTCGATTGCATGAATCGACACTGTTATGGAAGTAGCACAAGAATAAGAGTAAGCAAAGCAGGAATACACTACACATATAAACACATGAACACACATATGTATGCAAGAATGTGAACTGATTTCTCTATTACTGGAATATTACTCGATGCTAAGATCATCTGATCTATATTACAATATTTTACATGCTTATATAGAATGATGAGACGCTTGGGTGCCTTCCCGTTACGTTCAGTTACAAGAGAAGTTAGAATGGTTTTAAGAAGTTCAACCGTTACAATTGACTGGAAGATAGAGAGACAATCTGTCGTAGTTTGATAGTCGCAAGTCGATGCTGCATGTCGGCATCGCGCGACTGTTGATATTGCTGAACTTTTTGAACTCATGTCGAAGTTGATGTTAGCATTTGAAAAAAATGCCAACTACTGGAATGGATCATACCTCCTTCCTTATGAAACAATGGTCCCCATTGTTTGCTCATTCAGATGAGGAAAATTGTCAGTTAGTTTAGTAACAGAGTACCATTTTCCTTGTGCAGGGATTTGTCCGGCTTTAGCTACCTGAAACAATGGATTTGTGTTCGTCCTTGTATGGCGTACTCATCGTCTCACAATGTGTCGCAAGGAAGAGGCTCTTGAACATCTGGATGGATTTCTTTAGGTTTTGTTGTCTGCAAGTCATTCTATTCCAACAGTGGTGCATGGTATGGGTGAAGTAGATCCACATTGAACACTAGATGCAGACCCGAGAATGAAGAAATGTCGAGACGAAAAACATTTTCCCCAATCTTCTCAAGAATACTATATGGACCATATGTTGGGCCCAAGTTGGGACAAAGTTTTGGGTAACATTTTTGATAAGCAGGAAAAGCTAAGATGGGCGCAGCTCATAAAAAGATGCAAGTTTGTCTAAGTATTGAGGGTGCTGCGAAGTTGCACGTAACATCTGAATTTTGGAGGCACCGCGAAGACCAGCACTATGAGGAAGCAGTACTGCGAACCAGTCAGGCCACATGGAACCAACAAAGTAGAGTGCTTGACAAGGATCAGGTGCAGGTATCGGATGGACCAATAGTGGTCTAAGTTTGGAAAGATGCTCCAGGAGTGCCGAGCGGTGGGAACGAGCAAATCAGGAAGGTGGCCAATGCATGAGTTTGTTAAGGAAATGACAGCTCAGGAAAAGCGATGGCTTGACACGCTTGATGGGAGGAACCGTTAGAGATGAACGGTTCAGAGAAAGAGATCTGTTGGCATGCATGCGACAAAAAGGATGATAGTGACAGAGTGAAGACGTGGAGAACCGCCACGATGAAGAAGACGCTACTAGATGCCAGCAAGCTGATTTAGGGAAACCGTCTCAGTTTTGTAAACCATAAGGGTTCTGGGTTTAGGTCTTTGGCATTGTAAAGACATAACCTTAGAGGCATGATCTATTTAACAAGACAATTTTGTATGGGATGGGGTTACATTTTTGGGGTGATTGTTACTATTTGCTTTTGCTGTTACAATTTTGGATTGTGTATTGTAAAATCTCTGTGAGATAAGAAGATTGTAAAGGCTCTGCAGCTATGTGTGCAGAGACCTATCTGAGAGGAAGGAAAGTCTGCAGCTGAGTGCGCAGACTAAGAACGGTTGTCCCCATCCCTTTTAAAGAAACATATTACCAACTGTTCTTGTGGACGAAGCTTCCCACCTGGGGGAGTGAACCACGTTAAATCTTGTGTTGTGTGATTGTGTTTTATGAATAAATGCTGATCTGTATTTTCTGTGAATGAATGTCTAGATGTTTCTTTGCATGCTGTTATGAGAGAAATTTGATATGCATTTTCCTCAGGAGCAGTATGGAAATGATATGTTAAGTTTTGCATGAACAGATGAATGATGAACATTTAGCGTTGTGTTTGAAGCTAGTGACTCAGTCATTTAGTTAAACACTCTCTTATATGCAGTAAACAAATGCTTAACAATCAGATTGTATAGTCATATATATTCGGATCGCAGCACCCCGACTTAACGAATGAATGCTAGAAGAATAGTCAGTTAAGTGCCTGAACGAGTGGATGAGTGATATTCATTTCAGTTCCTTAAGTATTTTCAAGATAATCTAAGTATGGAATAGAGCTGCATTGTTCGCAGCTTCTGGAGAAGTCCCGCGGTAGAAGAACATAGTGGTGTGGACCGCAGTGTTACCCATCACTACGCAGTCTCACCTTGTAGCACATATCCCCCTGTTGTGCTGCATAGTACGTCCGTCCAAGCAACTTATCACTTACTGTGGAAGCCTGATTCCGCAGTACCCCATAGATACACCTCGAGTGAGACCTCAACCTGCTCGCAGGTTGTTTCCGAAAGGGCCGGTGTGAAGGGGTTTTGTTGGTCAAAGGGGAATCGCGAAGAACCTGGTTCTTATAGAAAACATCTGGGTTAGTTATAGCCAACAAATGGTTATGTTGCCGGGCTAGAATCCGTGATGAGTTGCAACCGTGATGAGTGACGAAGAATACCAGTTCCCAGAAGGATCTAACAACTGGCATCCTGAAAAGACAGAAATCCAAGCTTGGTGGGGCAAGACCAGAAGAGACTTTGAAAGGCAAGAGAATAGACATCCGCGTCTATCTGACGCACAATGGTCGGATAGATATTTGTGGGAAGATATCCACGAGATGTTTTGGGCATCATTTCTGAACGAGCTGCACGCATGGATCTCGTGGCTCGCAGAAAAGAAAACCTGTTTTCAAGGAGGAGTTCCTACAGAGTGGACTCTTGAGCTTACGACGTAGCTCAAAGCAATAGATAACCCGTTGACACGCACAGTTGACTTTTGGTTCGATCATATACTAGAAGGCTTCGTAACAGAATTTGCTGTAGACACACTCAAATCCTACAGCCAAGCAGAAGCATACTTTTTCGGAGGATTCCAAGGTAAGTTGCTGAACAATCTCAATCTATACATTAAGATGTTGTTAGCTGAGAAAGGTGTTTTAAGGATGCAGTAATATTCTTACGTTTGTCATGGTAAACAATATATTTAGTGATTCTAATGAAGAGACCCATAATCTCAGAAGTGGTAAGAGATATAAATTTAATAAGAATCTTGGAGGCCCTGGACTCCATATTGATACTAAGATTCCGTGTAACCTTGACAACGAAGCCACACCACCATTTACCCCTGAGAACCCACCGACTGCAGAGACTGCACTAATTTTATCTCAAAACCCACCTGCTACGCAGTCCGTCCCGTAGAACACTCATCCCAGTACATCTCTCCCAATAATCCCATTTGTTTTCCCTACACAGAGCCCTTTACAGCAGCCACGCACTAATTCAAGCACTCTACCACCTAACAGCACAATGGAAAACACAGATATGAAGATACCAATATTCAAAGGAACTGGCCTAGAAGACCCTGATCAGCATTGGTTTCTTTGTGAAGCCGTATGGAGTGTAAGACAAATCCAGGATGATGCAGTGAAGAGAGCACAGCTCATCACCACTTTCAGGGATAGAGCTTTACATTGGTTCATGAAGTACTCTACCACACAGCCGTGAACCCTCACAGAAATTAAAGCTGCGCTTGTGGCTAAGTTTAAGAAACCCAAATCTGAATTTCAGTGTATAACCGAGTTGAAAGAAATAAAGCATAAACTGACTGAAACGGTTTGGGAGTTTGATCAGAAGTTCAAGACCCTATTAGACCAAGTAAGCTTTGTTATAGCCCTGAAACAACACAAGGAATGGTTCATTGCTGCGCTATTGCCCCATATTAGATTACCATTGATGCAGCAGAAGCTTGAGTCGCAGGCAGAGGCCTTGGAGATTGCAATGAAGCTAGAAGCTTCACCGATTGGTGAGACTAGTTCTGGGATGTATCAGATCCAGAACCAGCTGACCACCCTGACATTAGAGCTGCAAAACATGACGAATGGAAAAGAACAAAGGTATGAACCTAGACATGAGATCTGGTGTACAGGTTGTAAAGGAGAAGGCCATGACCGGGAGCATTGCCCTTTATTTCGTGACTATCTTAATAGTGGTGCGCCCAACCCACTAAATCAGAATCAGGCCCCATGGTGTGAAATTTGTACAACTACAGGACACCGACCTGAAGATTGTTATCTTATACAGAAATATGTGAAAACACCTAAGAATTTATACTGCAATTTCTGTAAATCAGTTGGACATGATGAATCCAACTGCCGCACATATGAGCTAATGAATGAGAGAAAACGGGACATGAACTCAATGAGAGGCGCTGGCTTGTACCGCGTACAAGAAGATAACCAGTTGAAACAAGAGAATGCACAATATGGCCAAGGAGGATACAAAGGTCGTGGTGGTGGATACCGCGTTAGAGGAAGAAATCATGGTCCGGCGCAGGGGAGAGGCCGTAGCCAGGTCATTTGCTATAATTGTGGCCAGCCAGGTCACGTATCCAGAGATTGTGTTAACCCATGCACTACGTGCAATTATTGTAAATCATTTGAGCATGTTATTGAAGATTGCCTAGTGCTAGAGGTGGAAATGCAGAAAAGAAGACGGATGGATGCACCAAACACGAACGTCCGGTGGATCATAGTAGAGAAAAGACAAGTAGACTCGAGCATCAATGTGGTCATGTGCAGTGGCACTCAAACAGGCCGCGATAGGGGAGCAGAAGTGTCCACATCAGGGGAGGCTTACATAAAGCGGTCTCCTCTTGAGACAGAATGGATAAGGAAAGATCCAAGAAAAATACCTGCTCTCGACCTACAAAAGAACAAGGAAGTCTTTATCGACGCACAGGATACATTCAGAGAGCCAGCAACAAAAACACATAGGATCCTGTTGCGCAGTCAACCACCGCATGTTGAAGACATGCCAGCAGCCTATGACAAAACAAGCACTGCGACGGATGTCAGCACCTCCGTTGCGCAGTTCCTACGAAGCTGCATGAAGTTACTAAAAAGTGAAAATGACATAGTAGAGCTGCAGAAGCTCATAACCCAATATGAGCCACAGACTGGAACAGAGACTTCTAATAGTGCAGTACATCACATAAGGAAGCATAAAAGAACGGGCCAAGAAACAAGGCTTACCGTGAAGATAGGAGATTTTGCAATGGATGAAGTCATCCTCGATCTTGGATCCGAAGTAAATGTCTTAACTAAGCAGACACTACAGCAGATGGGTCGATCAAAGTTGTCATGGTCACCTATCCAGTTGAGAATGGATAACCAAGAGAAAGTCATACCGTTTGGCCGATTAGCTGACATGATAGTCAACATTGATGGAGTCCAAAGTCATACAGACTTTGAAGTTATCGAGATTGTGGGTGATAGTCAGCCTTTTCCTACACTGCTAGGAATTGATTGGGCTATGGATAACTTGGCTATTATCAACTTAAAGACAAAGAAGATGATATTTGAAGGAAAGCATCTTAGGGTCATCACACCGTTGGATACTGCAGATGGTGACAGATACAGCGAGCCGATTCAGGAGCTCAAGACTTGGATAGACTATACCAGCTTACAGTGAACCAGGAAGATTACATCAATCCTACTGCAGATGGTACACTTAGCTGGAGATGTGACAGCTCCTACGTCTCTGATTTGGAGGCAGGACTGGAAAATTGGCAAAGCCGGATGCATGAAGTATCAGCAAGAAGGTGCGTGTAGGTTACAAAATCACTGCGCTGGATCAGGAAGGAGGTAAGTCCTATTCCCACATATGATGGTTCTGCTAATGTTTATACTTTCATCCAGGAATACACTGCAGCTATTGCAGATGAACACATATTACCTACATTGGATATGGCACTATGCGACACACCTGCCAGATGGTGGAATGCACACAAGTAGACATTGACCACTTGGGATCAATGCAGAATTAAGATGTAGATCCGATTTGCTGAAAAGGTTACCTTACCCTTTGAAAAGTATAATGGACAGACAGATCCTAGTCAACACATTGAAGTCTGTTCACAGGCATGGGTGGAAAGGCCACACACAGAATGGATGCATCTATTTGTACATACACTAGATGATGACATTCCAAAGAAATGGTACCTAGATCTAGAGTTGCGAAGAGAAACTACTGATTGGGAAATGTTGACTGCCAACTTACAGAAGGACTTCAGATTTGAGGATGAGAATCCGCTGATCCATGAGGCATTGCAGATAATTAAGGAATGCATATTCAGGGAAGACTTTCCTCAAATAAATATGACATTGCAGGAATTCTTCGAGGCAGATCACGTTCCTACACCCATTCAGTCAGAATGGAAGGAACACGAAGAACACCTTATCGAGTGTTACAACCTAGCTGAGGACATTGATGATAGAAATGAAGACGATGAGGAAGATGATCCGCGCAACATAAACATACTTGAATCGGAGGGTGCGCGCGACGTAGAAGGACCTCCATTAGAAATCCCAGATATGAGTGGGACAGTAAAAACACAGAAGGTGAATATTGGCACAAAAGAAGAACCCAAGTTCACAGCAATCAGAGATTATTGGGACGATCAGACTGTTGCAGAGATCGCATACACCTTACATGAGTATCAGGACCCGTTTCTGACAAAATTTATAGAAATGAAAGGAATTCTGGGAGACCTAGGAGTCATGAAAATACCTTTGAAGCCAAGCGCAAAGCGTGTAAAGTAGAGACCATACAGACTAAACCCGGACTACAAGGAAAGAGTACGTGCAGAGCTGGATAAGATGCTTGAAGCAAGAATCATTGAACCTGTCGAGGAATTAGAGTGGATTAGCCCCATGGTCGTTCAAGACAAGAAAATGAAAGGTGAGATCAGGATTTGTGTGGATCTTAGAAAACTAAATGATGCTTCCATGCATGACCCATTCCCCACTCCTTTTATAGATGAAGTGCTTGATAATGTTGGAGGGAATGAGGCCTATTCCTTTACTGATGGTTTCTCTGGATATCATTAGATCAGGATTGATCCTGCAGACAGGCATAAGATGACTTTTGCTACAGAATGGGGGTTGTTCCAGTACACAGTAATGCCTTTTGGCCTGAAGAACGCACCTGCCATATTTTCCATAGTGGTCGTCGCAACATTCAAAGAGTTTATGCATAAGTTTCTCAAAGATTATTTTGATGATTGGACTGTGTTTGGTCTATTGAAGAACCATTGTGCGAATCTCAGAATGATGCTTGAGAAGTGTCGACAGCATCAGATCTCTCTAAATCTAAAGAAGTGTATTTTTTGTGTTCCTTATGAAATTCTACTTGGCCACATTGTTTGTAAGCAAGGACTGATGGTGGACCCTGCGAAAATTGCTATTATTGTGAACTTACCAACACCAACATCAATCAAGATGTTGCGCTCTACCTTAGGTCATACTGGATACTACCAGAAATTTAGAAAGGGTTACGCGCAGATAACCACAGCAATGGAGAAGCTGCTAAAGAAAGACGCACCGTTCATTTGGAATGCGGAATGCGAACAAGGTTTTGATACACTAAAAGAAAAGATGGTCACTGCACCGATTCTAGTCTTTCCAGACTGGACGAAGCCATTTCATGTCAATGTTGACACATCATGCATTGCCTTGGGAATCGTATTAGCTCATCCAGGAGAAGGAGGTATTGACCACCCCATTGCATTTTCAAGCAGGAAGCTCTCAACAGTAGAGAAGAACTATACTACTACCGAGAGGGAAGGCCTTGCAATGGTGTATGCCCTACAAAAATTCAGGCATTACTTGCTTGGTGCACACTTCCTTATGTTCACTGACCACTCTGCGTTGAAATACTTGGTCAATAAGCCAGTTTTAGGGGGGCGCATATGCAAATGGCTATTGCTATTCCAGGAGTATGATTTTGAGATTGTTGTTAAGCCAGGTAGACTGAACTTGGGACCTGATCATCTATCAAGGATTGAGTCAGGAGAAGAGCCGACAAACATTGAAGATAGTCTACCTGATGCGCATTTATTTGCTATACAAGTTGCTGATGATTATTATAAGGATATCATTAATTTTCTGGCAACAGGGCTAACACCGAAGGAATTATCTGTCCAGCAGAAGAAACAGCTAGTGGTGCGCGCTGCTGACTTCACTATAATTGCGGTCAGTTATACAAACTCGGACCGGATGAAGTCCTGTGTAGATGTGTACTAGATCATGAGAAACCGTTTATTTTAGCAGATGCGCATTCAAGGATCGTGGGAGGTCACTATGCAGGTAGGGCTACTGCACAGAAGATATTGCGCGCAGGACTATGGTGGCCCACGATCCACAAAGATTCCAAAGAACACTGTAGGAATTGTGATGTCTGTCAGAGGATAGGGAAATCTTCACGAAGGGATGAGATGCCATTGAATCCGCAGTTGACCTTGTAGGCGTTTGAGAAATGGGCAATTGATTTTGTGGGTCCTATAAACCCACCAGGAAAAAGAACTAGTGAAAGGTATATTATCACTGCTACTGATTACCTCACCAGATGGGTGGAAGTAAAGCCATTAAAGGACTGCAGCGCCAATACTGCTGTGCGGTTTTTTTATTAAGACATATTATCAAGATTTGGTTGTCCGAATATTTTGATGAGTGACCAAGGTACTCATTTTTTGAACAAGACCATTGAGGCACTTACAGAGGAATTCCACATTCGTCATCAGCCCAGTACTCCATATCATCCACAGGCGAATGGAACTATTGAGGCTTTCAATAAAATACTGGAGAATGCACTGACTAAAGTCTGCAATGTAAATAGGGATGATTGGGATCTGCATGTCTCCTCTGTGTTATGGGAATACAGGACTACATGCAAGAAATTGATAGGAGAGACTCCCTTTCGGTTGGCTTATGGGCAGGAGGCTATAATGCAAACTGAATATATTGTCCGTAGTTTGAGGATCACTATGTTTACAGGAATGGAAGACCGTGCAGCATTAGAAGAAAGGTTGCTACACCTCATTGGGTTGGAGAAAGATCACTTCATTTCCGGCTTCCACTAGCAAGTTCAGAAAGACCGCGAGAAAGCTTGGCATGATCGCCATATAAAGAACAAGTGCTTTCAGGTAGGTGATCTAGTCCTCCTGTATGATAGCAAATTCATGAAGTTTCCTGGTAAATTTAAGATGCATTGGCTTGGTCCATATACTGTGATACATGTTACTAACACTGGTGCAGTCCAGTTAGCCAATTTAGCTAGCGATACCCTACCAACTTTGATAAATGGAAGCAGACTAAAGTTGTACCATGACAGCCCTGCTTTGCAGAATCTTGAATGATAAATAGAGGAAGAGATTTCCAAGTGTCAGGTACAGTTGAAATTGGACACTGGAAATGTAAAAGAGTCTGTACATGTATGACAATTAGAACAATGTGTGTACCGCGCAGCACTGTTGAAGTTGCGCGAAAAAAAAAGAAAAAAAAGGAAGAAGTAAGAAAAGAAAAAGGAAACACACAGTTGAAATTTTTTGGCACTACGAAGTAAATGCGTAGGATTGCAGATGGCTTGCTGCGTAGCTTGATGCAGCACTCAGAAAAATAGCCATTACATTGTCGTTGAAAAAAAATAGCCGTTAGGTGACAATTGTATGCACTCGCTTCGGCATTTAACGAAAAGATAACCATTCTGAACATACTGACGATGGAAGGGACCGAAGGATTTGTTCAAATTGGCCAACGGACACTACATTAAATATCCATCTAGTCGTTGGAAGGCGCAGGGAGGACTCAACTGTGCCTATAAATAACGCCGCATAAGGAATCGCGGGCATTACCAAACACTTAGAATTTTTCATGCCTCTATTCCTATGTTAGCAATCCTTAGTCATATCCCAGAAATAGTTACATACTCTCGATAGTGAATGTCCAAATTGCCAGATAGAGAAGAAGAGATTACACTTCAAGAAGCAATCCGAGTCTTTCAGCATGGCGGAATCGTAGAGTTAATGAAAACCCCTGCCAAGAAGGTTGTAACAGAACAAGGCCAAGGATCCCATAGATCACCTCGCCATACTCCAATCATGCAAGACAAAGGGAAAGACGTAACGGCACCATGAAGCAAGATCCTAAAGATGGGCCAGATGGTGCAAATATCACCAGGCCTTCAAAAGGAACCCCTAAAGTTGATACCCGAGTATATATCACCATGGGCATTGGATGCCCCAGTCTTTAAGTTGACCAAGAATGTTAGATATGAAATCCCATTGTCGCCAATTTCAAAACATGTAAAGGGTTCCAAGAACCTACTCGGAAAGATCGCATACTGTAAGTGGGAAGATTTTGACCTCCTAGGCATGCAAAAGGAAGAGCCCCATGCGCCTAAGTACCCACAGTTCCATCCTGACCAGTACATGTGCTGGAAGAAAGATTCCAAGGGCACAATTAACTTGGTTGCCAAAAGCTGGCTGACACTGGTAGTTCAGTCAGGATTGTTGAACCTCCTTAGATTGCCACATTTTGATCTCTCACCAGAAGTTAATGCCGTGGTTCGCACGCTGATGGCGCGAATCCACCAGGGATATCCGTGGCTCGACAGAAATGTCGATATAAACATTGATTTGATCCACTGCATTACTGGGTTAAGCAAGCGTGGCAAGGATCCCAAGCAGTTCTTCCAAGGGAAGAGCAAGGAAAAAGAAGCTGTCGAGAAAATGAAGAAAAGCCATGCATTGGTGAAAGGGAAAAGAGGTTTTCCCACAGAAGAAATTGAGGACAGAGCGACAAAATTTGTCACCCAGCTGCTCGTCGAAAAAATCATCAAAACAGCTAGGCCTCCGGAGGTGCCTGCGGGCGTAGTGCTACTCGGTGCCGCAGCGGCTGAAGGCACCGAGTTTAATTGGTGTCAGTATCTTCTTAATGAGTTCTTGGATGAACTTAATGATACCCAGGAGAATGGTGGAAAGTTCCACTTTACATGGCTGATCATCCTCATCGCCTTTTTCGGATGGAAGGAGCCAAAGGACTATGTGGGTGTTATTACATAAACCAATGATCCTAGAGGGTTCCGTTATGTCAACCTCTGGGAAAACATCAATGCAGAACGACAGCACATGACAGCTGAAGTTTTCTATCAGTATTATACTCAGCTGCGCGGTGTGATCACCGCTACAACTCGCATCACAAAACAGGTAACGTCAATTACATTCGCATTCTTGATTTCAGTGCAGACATGCAATGTATCTTTATTTTCCCTAAAGCAAGAATGAAGAAACCAGAATGGTACCCAGGAAACTACCATATGTATGAGGAGTACATTGAAGCCCTCATGAAGTACTGGCCCACCGACTTCCATGTTGAAGTCATGGATGTTGAGACAGACTCTGACGAAGACGAGCCAATCCCGCTGTCATGCCCGATTGTTGAAGAAACAGGAAAGCGGAAAGAGCCTGAGACCTTGCAGAAGAAGAAGGCGCGGAAGAAGATGAAGGCCACAAAGACCCAAGTTGAGACAGTGCTGAAGGAAGATGACTTTGACATGATAGAAGAAAGGATCTCAGAGCAGATGCAGGAGCTCATGATTGACAAAGATAAAAAGGATCAGGTCATCCAAGATGATCTGCAAAAGACCAGGTTCACACTGCAAGGTCTCATGAAGAAAATGGACGATGTCCAAAAGAGCATAACCTTGCTGCGCGGAGCAGGAGCTAAAGGGAGGTCGGTAGGAACCTCACAGCAAGCACCGCCGCAACTAGCAATAATGCTACCCTCTAAGACCAGGATTGTCCATGTGGACCCATTGGCTATTGCATTACCAATGACAAAACAGGTCGCCCTGGACACAAAAGGAGTCGAGCGGGTAGAGCTCGACTTGGCCAAAATTCCCTTACCAGGTCTACACTTCATCCACACACAGATCATCGAGGAGATGCATGAAGGAACAATAGAGTCGATGAAGTCACAAGCAGAGCTGCACGCAGAAAATAGGAAGCTCAAGTTGCGCGCAGACATGCAGCTGCACGATGAACAGGACCACCGAAAATAGTTGGAGACTACCATATTTACTGTTTCCCAAGATATTGAAGGTATAGAACTCCAGGATGATCCTACGGACACAGTTCTGAGGATCAAAGAAAGGGTGAAATCCTTGAAATTGGAGTTACAGGAAAAAGAAATTTTCTATGAGGCCGATCTTGCCTCATTGAAGGAAAATCTCAATACACAGATGCCATTAACTGAGCAGCAGTTAAGCGAGCAAGTAGTGAGTGCTACTGCACAGAGCATAACGAGTGAGATGGCTAAGTGCCAAGATCTCTTGGAAAAAGTTTCAAAGGAATTCACTGCCCTTGAAGAGGATCAAGGGATACTGGAGGTAAAGATCACGGTCAAGGAAAAGAAGTCTGCGGTAGAAATGTTGGACACAGAACTCAAGGCTTTGCCACCCAGGGAGAGGTTGTCAAGGTATAAGGAAATATTCGGCTTGAAGAAGGAAGTCCAGGCATTAAGAGAGAAAGAGACTAAGATGGATAATTAGTCACAGTAACTCCTGGAGGATGCTACAGTAGTGTCACAGCAGATAGAAGACAAAATGAAGGAACTGCGCAACAACCAGGAGCAAGTACAGGGACAGATTGGAGAAGAGATAACTCCAGCACTGCTTGAGACAGTACAACAAGTTGAACAAGATACTAGAGAAGCAGTGGAGCAGTTGTTCGATACATATAACGAGTTCGCGGCCAAGTTAGTTCCATTGGTCGTGGAGTAGAGTGAGATGACCGAAGCAGCAAGTGGCTCGGGGATGAGCCACATGTAAGTGTTAGGGGCATGTTGGGGCTAAGTTGGGACAAAGTTTTTGGTAACATTTTTGATAAGCAGGAAAACTTGATATGGGTGCAGCTCAGAAAAAGATGCAAGTTTGTCTAAGTATTGAGGGTGCTATGAAGTTACATGCAGCATCCGAATTTTGGAGGCACCGCGAAGACCAGCGCTACAAGGAAGCAGTGCTGTGAAGCAGTCAGGCCATGTGGAACTAGCAAAGCAGAGTGCTGGACAAGGATCAGGTGTATGTATCTGATGGACCAGTAGTGGTCTAAGTTTGGAAAGATGCTCCAGGAGTGCCGAGCGGTGGGCACGAGAAAATCAGGAAGGCGACCAATGCATGATTTTGTTAAGGAAAGGACAGCTCAGGGAAAGCGACGGCTTGGCACGCCTGATGGGCAGAACCGTTAGAGATGAATGGTTCGGAGAAAGAGATATGTTGGTACGCGTGCGACAGGAAGACCGATAGCGACAGAGTGAATACGTGGAGAACCGCCATGATGAAGAAAATGCTACCAGATGCCAGCAAGCCGGTTTAGGCAAACCAACTCAGTTTTGTAAACCCTAAGGGTTATGGGTTTAGGTCTCCGGCATTTTAAAGACATGACTTTAGAGGCATGATCTATTTAAGACGAGAATTTTGTATGGGATGGGGTTACATTTTTGGGGTGATTGTTACTCTTTGCTTTTGCTGTTACAATTTTGGATTGTATATTGTAAAATCTCTCTGAGATAAGAAGATTGTAAAGGCTCTGTAGCTGTGTGCGTAGAGACCTATCTGAGAGGAAGGAAAGTCTGTAGCTGAGTGCATAGACTAAGAACAGTTGTCCCCATCCCTTTTGAAGAAATATATTACCAATCATTCTTGTGGACATAGCTTCCCACCCAGGGGAGTAAACCACGTTAAATCTCGTGTTGTGTGATTGTGTTTTATGAATGAATGTTGATCTGTATTTTCTGTGAATGAATGTCTAGATGTTTCTTTGCATGTTGTTATGAGAGAAATTTGATATGCATTTGCCTCAGGAGAAGTATGGAAATGATATGTTAAGTTCTGCATAAACAGATGAATGATGAACATTTAGCGTTGTGTTTAAAGATAGTGAATTAGTCATTTAGTTAAACACTCTCTTATATGCAGTAAACGAATGCTTAACAGTCTGATTGTATAGTCATATATATTCGGATCGCAGTTCCCCGACTTAACGAATGAATGCTAGAAGAATAGTTAGTTAAGTTCCTGAACGAGTGGATGAGTGATATTCGTTTCAGTGCCTTAAGTATTTTCAAGATAATCTAAGTATGGAATAGAGCTGCATTGTTCGCAGCTTCAGGAGAAGTCCCACGGTAGAAAAACGTAGTGGTACGGACCGCAATGTTACCCATCACTGTGCAGCCTCACCTCACAGCACATACCCCTCTGTTGTGCTACATGTTGAGATATTGTAACTTCAAAGAATATTATATTTGTACTTTATTATTCAGGAGATGTTTCATTCCTTCGTAAAGATTTTATTGTATATCCGGAGATGTTTATTCCTCCATCGGAATGTGGTAACTTGGGTTATTAGACTTCCCTAGTGGGGGTCGGCCCTGTATGTGTTATGTGGGTCAAAGGGTTGTTAGACCTCCCTAGTGGGGTCGGCCCAGTCAATTGTAGTGGGGTGTTAAACCCAGTGGTAAAGTTGGGGCCGACCTAGTTAATATAAAGTACAAGTCGGAGATGTGTATAAATAGAGGAGGCGTGTTCCTCATTATACACACACTTCCCTCACTCGGAATGTAGCGCACTTGTGGAGGAGAGTTCTGCTATGGTGGAGGAGGAGATCATGTTTTTGGTTTGCATCTTTGTATATTGCTGGTCATCTATATTGAGGAAGCTTTGCTATGTTTTCTACCCCATGAGGGTTTCCCAGGATAAATCTATGTCTCTTGTGTTTTTGTTGTGCTTGTTGTTTCTTCTGTGATCCTGTATATGCTGCTATTGTGAAATGGAATGCAATGTTGCTATTTTCTGTCTTATCATATTAAATATTAACATGGTATTAGAGCTAACCTGAAGGAAGGCAATGTATGGCACTTACGACACTTGCTTCTCTTACGACAATTTGAAGGTTAGGGTTTTACATAGCAAAAACCAGTCATCGTGGAACTTTCTCTATAAATCCATTTCTGTGAAGGTTCAGGATCTGCAAAGTTTACAGGTCATAGATAACATCCCCAGGTACGTTGTGTCCAAAGGGAACCCTCAGATTCGTTGTACTTTGTGAGTTATGATCAGTACCACTTAGGGTTTCTGCCTCTTCTAGATCTCAGTCATAATTAGGTGACCTTGGAAAAAAGGTCATAACTTGGGCTAGGAAGCTCCAAATTAAATTTCATAAAAAGTTACAGGTATTACACAGACTGTACTGTCTCAGGAAACGTTTTTAGAGGCCGAATTTGAAGCAGGGACACATGGCCCACTGTACAAGTTCGCTCTTCTATTTTATCCCATAAACAGGTCACGTTCCAACACTTGGCATAACTCTCTCTCAGAAAATCCAATTGAGGTCAGACCTATCGAGATAGAAATATGATAGGTTAGGATACCATAGGAAACGTTTTCAGACCCTGTGGATCAAAAAGTTTGGAGTTACAGCAGAAACAATCAGGTACATATTTCTGTTAAAACAGAATAATTCTTGGAGCACCTTCATTCATGGCTTCCGAAATTTAGGGGTTCGGAGAAAGTTGGAATTTTTGGAATCGGAGTCCACAGCTGAATGATACTCAGGAAAATCGAAATTTAGGGACCAAGATCGAATTTTTTGGTTGGGTAGAAGACCGGGCTTGATCAAACCACAGTTCGGGAATTTGATCGGAAAGGTGGAAAACTTGGGCTTCAGCAAAAGTTGGAATTTTTGAAGTCTGTAACCATAGCTGGATGCTCCTCAGAAACATAAGAGTTTAGAGCCTTGGAACAAACCTTTTGAGTGGGCAGAAGGGTGGGCCTCATCAAACCCTATTTCGAGATCCTGTCCAGAAGATCCAGAAGTTTCGAAGGCAATTTTTGAGGGGTCAAATTTTGGAGATTTCAAAATTGAAGTATGCAAGTTTGATCAGCTCAGCAACACACATCCTTCCATACATTCAGAAGTGTGAAAGTCAAAGATTGAATTTTTAGGGTTTCTCTAACAAACCCTTATCAAGCTCTAGATCAAGTTTCAGGGGGAGTTGAGGCTAAGGCCTTACATAAGAAGACTACAAGAAGTCTCGACAGGTATGACTTAAGGAGGTTCAGGTATGTCTTGAAATCTGATTCTTGATTAAGTTCATAATATGTTTGTCTTCATATTAGTACAATCTTGATTAATGTTAGAATTGTCTTATCACCCTAGTAACAGTATGAATGCATGTGAATGATAGAAGACATTCATTGATTAGGGCTATATGATTGTACTAATGCACTGTGGTGTTGTATGAGGTTGATGTTGTCTGCTAACAAGATACAAGTACATCAAGTTCCATGACCATGACAACATGAAGACAAAGACTCATCCATAATCCTTGATCACATAGAAGTTCTACTTACAAGGTATGTATGACTTTGTTCTATTATGCTTAACCTATGAGATATGCAGGTTCCAGCACGGGATCTCTAAATCATTAAAGAGAACAAAGAAGATATTGATTAGGTATGTTAGACATAACTAAGCAGGTATACTAATCCAGGTATGTTTTCCTATGTCAAGTTAGAATCTTACATTGTGTTAGGATCCCTTATATAAGTATACTTGGTATGATTAGATATGCTTATTCATAAAGTTAGTAATCAAGGGTTTATGAATATTATGTCTCTTAGCCTCATTGATGATTTAACTAACCAGATCAAACAAGAATATGCATGAGTAAAAGAAGACTTCCTTAAACCCTTGAATACTAATGTTTATTATCTATGATCATAGCTATACATATTCAAGATTATAATATACTAATGAATGTATGTTTGTGTATGAGATCATGAGGATGACACTAGTGCACACTTGAGCATGCATAGTGGTACGGAATGAATAGAAGTTCAAAAGACATATAGAACATCAAGCGAGAGACAACCACACAAACATAAAAGATAAGTATTTGAGTTGTTATTTGAAATAGTAAATGATATTTCTTGTAATAGATTGCATGTGTAAACATTCATATAGTATTGAACAATATACTACTAATATGCATATGATCGGTAAGTTGGACAAACATTCCATTGTTGCTTGTCTAGAAGGAAACCTCTTTGCTGACATGCTGAGAGCTGTGCACACTCTCGATAGTATGTTTTGGTAGAGATGGAAGGCATCTAGATAGCCACTGTATGCATACAGGATATGGGAAAGTGTTCTGCCAAAGTATTGGTCAAAATAGTTGCATAACTATGTAAATGATATCTGTATGCATAATAGGTTATCATGTCAATATGATTTGATGATTATGAAGTATTACTAATCATGTACTTAATTTTGATTTGTAGGAAAGATCATGAAGAATGATGAACACCGAACAAGTGATGGATGTTCAATAAGAATATTCACAAATCAAACATAATGTAGAAGGCTCGTGGCCAAAAGATTCTCTTAGAAAGAGGAAGAGAATCATGATGAGATGTTTGCTCCAAGTGGCTAGATAAGACCATTCTCTTAATGGTGTCATTAAAGAAGAATTGTGAATCAGGTTCTATATGGATAAATCAATTGATGAGCTTAATGATCACCATGGGTGATGTGGATCTCAACCTTTGCTACAAGGTTGAATATGGTTTCTATACATAGATGACATGGATGCAAGAAGGAACTCACCACAGAGTTCGAATGATATTGAGGCTCATATCAGTAGACCCATCTGACGAGAGATGGCACAGATAGATATGCAGAAGATCACTCAATGCAGAGTGTGAATGATGTTCAGTCACAAAGGGAGAATTGACAGTTTCTTGATAAGCTTGGGCTTTACCAAAAGTAAAGCTGATCCGTTACGAATGATGAACCTGTCATACTATTACTGTATGAGGATGATCTATTTTTACAAATAGATCATGAAAAGAAAGAAGAAGATGGTTGTGGAAATGAAAATGAAAGATCTAAGATTGATGCATTACTTCCTAGGTCTAGAAGTATGGCAAGGCTCAGAAGGAATATTTCTCAACCAGGAAAAGTATGCTGAGAAATATTAAAAGGACTTGATGTGCTGGAATGGCCACTCTCATGGATTCCAACTTGAAGCTGTTAGGGGATGACTCATCAGAGTTAGTATAAATCTATACAGTCAATTTATTGGGTCATTGATGTATCTATCAAATACTAGGTCAAATATATGCTTTGATGTGAACACCTTGAGTCAGTATCTAGTGAAAACTAGATGTGTTCACCTGATAGTTGCAAATCATGTGATGAGGTACCTAAAGGATACGATAGACTTTGATCTATGCTATCTTGGAGATCATGACCTCAGATGGCTACACAGATGTTGATTGAGCAGAAAGTGTATCAGACAGGTAGAGCACATCGAGAGGATGTTATTGTCTGGGATCAGCCATGATCTTGCGGTTTAGCAGGAAGTAATCCAGTGTGGCTCTCAGCACAAGCGGAATATATGGCCGCTTGCTCTACTAGTTGTGAAGAAGTATGGATTCAGGATTGTTTGTCTTAGAGATAAACCCAACTATGATCCTATGTGACAAACAGAGTTGTATCAAGATGGCAGAGAAATCCAGTGTTCCATGATAAGTCAAAGCACATAGAGATCTGACATTTCTATATACAAGATATGGTGCAGAAAGGAACTATAAAGTTCGAATTTGTAACAAGTTACCGATATACTAACCAAACCTCTACCTCAAGTAAATTTTGAGTATTTCCAAGACAAGCTTGATAGGACCCTCCTCGAAAGGGGGAGTAGTGTAGTCACTGATAATGAGATTGCCTCATCGACAGCAAGGTCGATGCTGTGGATACCTGTTTACTACACTTGGATACTTAGATCATTTAGACTTAGGACTCTTATACTTAGAATATTTTTTTACTTGCTTTTACTTTGATGATATATGTATTGATGAGAATACATATTTTGTTGATGTATCGATGAGGATACATGTTTTGTTGATGTATCGATGAGGATACATGTTTTGATAATTTCTGTATTGATAAGGATACAGGTGGGGATTGTATCATCCCTGGACTTCAGTCCCTTGAATTGATCCGTAGACGTATGGTCTCCGAGAATGAAGTCCTTAGTAGACAGGTGGGGATTGTATCATCCCCAAACTTCGGTCCCTTGAATTGATCCGTAGATGTATGGTCTCCGAGAATGAAGTCCTTAGTGGACAGGTGGGGATTGTATCATCCCTGGACTTCGGTCCCTTGAATTTTTTCGTAGACGTATGGTCTCTGAGAATGAATTTTTTAGTGGACAGGTGGGGATTGTATCATCCACGGACTTTGGTCCCTTGAATTGATCTGTAGACTTATGGTCTCCGTGAATGAAGTCCTTAGTGGACTAATGGGGATTGCATCATCCCAGAACCACTAGTTCAAAATGTACGTGATGGGGATTGCATCATCCCGGAACCACTAGTTCAAAATGTACATGGTGGGGATTGCATCATCCCGGATCCACTAGTTCAAAATGTACGTGATGGGGATTGCATCATCCCAGAACCACTAGTTCAAAATGTATGTGATGGGGATTGCATCATCCTGGATCCACTAGTTCAAAATGTACGTGATGGGGATTGTATCATCCTTGGACTTCGATCCCTGAAATGAACCGTAGACAGATGTCTCCGAGAAGTGGTCCCTAGTGGACGAGAGGGGATTGTATCATCCCTGGACTTCTGTCCCTGAATTGATCCATAGACATATGTCTCCGAGAAAGTGGTCCTTATATTTTGTCTAAGTTGACAAGTGGACTGTATCGTCCCTAGACATGTTATGGTGTCTTAAATGAATCATGTGTTTTGTAGAGTATGCTGCTATTGAGGATACTTGTATTGATATTGATGATATGTATTGATGAGGATACTTGTATGTATACTTGTATTGATATTGATGATATGTATTGATGAGGATACTTGTATGTATACTTGTATTGATGATATGTATACTTGTATTGGTGTGGATACTTGTATTGATGATGTGTATACTTGTATTGGTGTGGATACTTGTATTGATGATGTGTATACTTGTTTTGGTGTGGATACTTGTACTGATAATGTGTATACTTGTTTTGGTGTGGATACTTGTATTGATGATGTGTATACTTGTATTGATGATGTGTATACTTGTATTAGTGTGGATACTTGTATTGACGATGATGTTGATCGTGATGATCTTGTGATGATGATGCTGATGATCTAGATGACGATGCTATTGATCGTGATGATCTAGATGATGATGCTGTTGATCGTGTGATGACGATGCTGATGATCTAGATGAAGATGCTGCTGATTGTGATGATCGTGTGATGACGATGCTGATGATCGTGTGATGACGATGTTGATGATCGTGTGATGATGATGATGATGCTGATGATCATGTGATGACGATGATGATGACGATGTTGATGATCGTGTGATGACGATGCTGATGATCGTGAGGATCTAGATGATGATATTGCTATAGCTGTTCAAGTGCTACAAAAGATAAAGACTCAGTACTGAAGATGTTGATGTTCCAGTATTGAAGATGTTCCAGTAACTGCTTGAGTTACTGATGATGTTGAGAAAGATTCTAATGATTTATAGATGTATCATGTATGATGTTGATGACTCCTTGCTCATGCAGATGCTGTTATAATATCCTTCCCGTTAAGTGGGAGTGTTGAGATATTGTAACTTCAAAGAATATTATATTTGTACTTTATTATTCAGGAGATGTTTCATTCCTCCGTAAAGATTTTATTGTATATTCAGAGATGTTTATTCCTCCGTCGGAATGTGGTAACTTGGGTTATTAGACTTCCCTAGTGGGGGTCGGCCCTGTATGTGTTATGTGGGTCAAAGGGTTGTTAGACAACCCTAGTGGGGTCGGCCTAGTCAGTTGTAGTGGGGTGTTTAACCCAGTGGTAAAGTTGGGGCCGACCTAGTTAATATAAAGTACAAGTCGGAGATGTGTATAAATAGAGGAGGTGTGTTCCTCATTATACACACACTTCCCTCACTCAGAATGTAGTGCACTTGTGGAGGAGAGGTCTGCTATGGTGGAGGAGGAGATCATGTTTTTGGTTTGCATCTTTGTATATTGCTGGTCATCTATATTGAGGAAGCTTTGTTGGGTTTTCTACCCCATGAGGGTTTCCCAGGATAAATCTGTGTCTCTTGTGTTTTTGCTGTGCTTGTTGTTTCTTCAGTGATCCTGTATATGTTGTTATTGTGAAATGGAATGTAATGCTACTATTTTTTGTCTTAGCATATTAAATCTTAACACTACGCAGTACGTCCGTCCAAGCAACTTATCACTTACTGTGGAAACTTGATTCCGCAGTACCCCATAGATACACCTTGGGTGGGACCTCAACTTGCTCGCAAGTTGTTTCCGAAAGGGCTGGTGTGAAGGGATTTTGTTGGTCAAAGGGGAATCGCAAACAACCTCGGTCTTATAGAAAACCTCTGGGTCAGTTATAGCCAACACCATATCGCAAAGGTTTCAACTTCTTATATGGACTGGCGAAGCATTCCTTCTTGAGATGCAACTAGACCTTATCCCCAATTTGAAATGAATCAGGGATACGATGTGTATCGTGTTGAGCCTTGGATTTTGCATTAGTTCGTTGAAACATTTGTCTTTGGATTTCACATATATGATCTCGAAACTTCAATTCTTTATCAACTTCTCATTGGTTGTAGTCGGTGTCGTTTGACTGTGTCGAAGAGATGATCAAATCAATAGGTGCTGAGGGTTGGAATCCATAACAGATCTCAAATGGACTCTTCCCTGTAGAGCTGTGTTGAGCACGATTGTAGCTATGATGTATATATGGAATACTTGCATCCCATGTTTGTCAATGCTTGTGGTTATACATGTGAAGCAGTTGTACTACTAAGTGATTCACAACTTCCATTTGTCCATCTTTTTTAGGATGGAAAGATGTCGATAGGGAGAGTCTCGTGTCGAGCTGCTGCCAAAGAGTCTTTGTTAGGAACCCATGTCTTTACTTTGTTAGTATATTGTTGTTGGATGCATATGCTTTGTAAGTCATCCCGTAGTATTTGTTGATCAATAGTTTGTGTTATTGTTGTTGGCGCATATGCTTTGTAAGTCGCCCGTAGTATTGTTGATCCATAGTTTGTAGTGGCCCATGGTTTTGACCCATAGTATTGGTGCCTAGACTTAGTATATAAGTGTGTGTTGAGACCTATGAAGGCACCGTGAAGTTATTTGTATTGAGCTTGCTTAAAGGAGGTTGCCCCCTCGAACTGGCTTGTGATCAATATAAAAGTGATTCTGAGTTCTGTCATTTCTGCTATTTCACATATTCTTATTAATTAATTGTTGCAGGTGCTTCACATTTGGTATTAGAGCACTTTCTTAGGCTCGCTGGGTGAAATTTCTGCCAATTTTTTTTTTCGCATCTGTTGCAGGTTTGAATTTGGGAATAATCCCTATCTGCTTAACTATGAGAAGTACTTGGGCATAAGCGCTAAAACTCATAGTGAGGAGTACCACATGAACCCCGAAGTAGCTGGCCCATTGAGAGGACCTGCCAGTGAAAAGGGCAACGACCCCTACCTGATTGACTAGTTCCCACCCGTGAGGTAAACCAAGAGCTGTCGTTTGTGGCAAAGCAGTTATCAATTTTACCTGAGCCATGGAGTGAGGGGTACTGCCCCAATACGCAAGCCATCAGACAGTATTGGTGGCCAAGTGAAACCCTTGAACTGTTAGGAAGCCACACATACCTGGGGTCCATATCTATTTTCAGTTGAACTGTTGTCGATCATTGCTGCGTCATTTCAGATCCATCCATTCAGATCCATTCTGAAAGCCGTTCCAGATATAGCCATTTTCAATCCATTCGGAACCGTTTCATATCCCTCTGTTTCCGCTCACTTCTGGGTCATTGCAGATCTATCTGTTTTAGATCCCTTCCGAGCCATAGCCGCTCCAGTCTGGAAAAAAAAAAAAGTTTTTTCTCCTTATCTCCCTTGTTTTCACTCTGTTTCCCTTGAAATGTTTGGGGAACCCCTGTCATCCCATTCTGCATATTTCATTCCTGAGGACCCTATCCCCAATTCCACTTCCCAAAGCCCGAAATCCCACATTTGTCTATTTTTAGGGTTTTCCATAACTTCCTCAGATTTCACCCAATCACCTTCAAATTTTACCTCTGAGTTCCTTTCCGATTTTTGCTTCTTTGTCCCCCTCTGCCAAATTTTCCCATTCTTTCACCCTGCTTCTGAAATCCTCATTTTTTGCTTTCCTGTCTATTCGACAGTGTCCAAAACCTAGTCAAACCCCAATTACCCTTCATATTTTTTCCCAAATCCATATTTTTTTTTACTGAAGCAGTTTCTGTTTTTGTTTTTCTACCTAGTCAACCTAAAAAAAAAAAACTCCTGGTTATGGTTGTCATCCGCACAGGAGCAAAAACCATGGAAGAAGCACTTGCAGCCATCCAAGCCAAACTCCAGGATCTGGATGAAAAATTTCTCGGCCTCCATCTTGAACATTTAGCTATGAACAACAAACGATAGTCCGAGTTTTCATCAGACAATGGGTCCTTTTCTTCCAGCAATTTTCGTGGTCCGAAGCTTGATTTTCCTCACTTCAATGGTACTAATCCAACTAGATGGATCTATCGTGTAGAATAGTATTTCAGTCTGCATAATACTTTTGATGTCAAAAAAGTTCCGCTTGCATCCTTTCATTTGGAACATGAAGCTCTTTAATGGTACCGTTGGTACATCAAGGCTCATGAAGAGCCAAAATGGCCAAACTTTTTCTAGCTCCTTTTGCAACGATTTGGTCCTAGTGCTTTTGATGACTTCACAGGAGTCCTCACTAAACTTCACCAAATTGACACTGTGAGAGAGTATCAAACCGAATTTGAGAAACTAGCCAACCACACTAAAGGATTGTCTGATGACTTTTACCGGAGTTGTTTTATCAGTGGTCTAAAGGATGCCATCCGCTCTGAGGTCAAAATGTTTTGTCCCAACACAATGATGGAAGCCCTGGGGTTTGCTAAGTTGGCAGAAGACAAGATTGCAGCCTAACAGCACTCCAAGCCCACTTTTGTTCCCTTCCAAAATATGGGTTCTCACCGAACATCCATACCGCAAGCTCCTCGACCAACTCCTATCAACTGTTTGTCTGAAACAGAGATGCAAGCACACAGAGAAAAGGGGATTTTCTATAATTGTGATGAGAGATTCACTCGAGGACATAGATGTGTTCAACAAAAGCTCTATCTCGTGGATGTGGATTCTCCGCTTGCCTCTGAAATTGGTGACGAAGATCCAGAAACAATGGATGCTCAGGTCGACATTTAGGAACCGCCTATTGACCCTCCATCTCAAGATGACCAGCCAGAAATATCTCTCCATGCTTTAGCTGGAATCACCACCCCCCAAACAATGCAGGTCAGGGGTTACGTCAAGAAGCTTCCTCTTACAATACTCATTCATTCTGGTAGCACTCATAATTTTATTGACCCTCGGATCGCCAAACAAGCTGATTGTTTTATCCATCCTTGCTCCAACTTTGAAGTCATGGTTGCCAGTGGGGGCATCTTACCTTGCAAAGGGAAGTGTCGAAATGTGCGTATCTCTATGGGAGATTATACCTTGCGCTTTAACATGTTTGCCTTGACCTTAGGTGGATGTGATGTGGTTTTGGGCGCTCAATGGCTACGCACTCTTGGCCCTATCTTATGGGATTTTGCTGAACTTTAGATGTAGTTTTCCCTCAATGGACAAAAACACACATTGACAGGATTACAACCAGGGTCTCTTAGCATCATCAGTTCACATCGCATGGAAAAATGCCTCAAGAAGAATTCACATGGTGCCATCACTCAGATCCATTCCATTCAGATGCAACCATCAGTGGTCTCCACTACTCCTTTGGATCTACAACAAATTCTGGATCGATATACAGGTGTCTTTGTTGAACCAGTGGGATTGCCACCTTCAAGGCCAGAAGACCATCGTATTCAGCTCCTTCCTGGCAGCGTTCCTCCCAACATCAGGGCCTATCGCTACCCATTTCACCAAAAAACGGAGATTGAAATGCTCATTTAGGACTTATTGAAGCAAGGTATTATTCGCCCAAGCACTAGTTCCTTTTCTTCTCTAGTTCTTCTTGTACGCAAAAAATATGGGTCATGGCGCCTCTGCATTGACTTCCAAGCACTTAATCACCTCACCATCAAGGATAAGTTTCCAATTCCTATTGTTTATGAGCTTCATGGGGCTCAATTTTTCTCCAAGTTGGATCTTCGTTTTGGGTATCATCAAATTTGGGTTCATGAGGATGATATCCCTAAAACAACTTTCCGCACACATGATGGTCATTATGAGTTTTTGGTCATGCCCTTTGGCCTCACTAATGCTCCTTCCACATTCCAGGCCTTAATGAATAAAATATTTCGGCCCTACTTGCAGAAATTCATTCTGGTATTCTTTGATGATATCCTCATCTACAGTAAAACATGGGATGAACATATCCAGCATCTGGATCTTGTCATGCAACTTTTCTCTGACCATCATCTCCACGCCAAGCAGTCTAAATGTGTTTTTGGACAGAAGGAAGTTGAGTATCTTGGGCACATTATCTCAGCACAAGGGGTTCACGTGGATCCTGCCAAAATCGATGCCATGAACAATTGGCCGCATCCTCAGACACTCAAGAGCCTTCGTGGTTTTTTGGGGTTGACTAGCTACTACCGCAAGTTTGTCAAGGATTATGGGAAGATTGCAGCTCCATTAAATTCTCTATTGACAAAGGATGCTTTTACATGGACACATGCTGCTCAGTGTGCATTTGACAAACTAAAACAAGCTATGTGTACTACACCTGTTCTAGCTATGCCTGATTTTTCCAAGCCCTTCACTATTGAGAGTGATGCTTGCAGCAATGGACTTGGTGTTATTCTTCTTCAAGATGAACACCCCATTGCGTTCACCAGCAAAGCCCTTTCAGGTAAGAATTTAGCTGCCTCTACATATGAGAAGGAAATGATGGCTATTTTGCATGCAGTACAGAAGTGGTGACCATACCTATTAGGGAATCATTTATGCATCAAGACTGGTCACCAGAGTCTGAAATATTTCTTGGAACAACGTGTCTCCTCCCCAACACAACAGAAATGGGTTAGAAAACTCATGGGTTATGACTATGAGATCACTTACAAGAAGGGTAAAGACAATATTGTGGCAGATGCTCTTTCTCGCACATTTGATGCCCAAGGTTCTCTTTCAGCTATTTCTATGCCTGTTCCAAATTGGTTGCAATCTGTTCAACAGGGTTATGTCAATGACTCTTCCTTATCTCAAATCATCCAGCGCTTGACCAACAACCCTTCTGCTATACCACATTACTCTTAGGATGGTGCTTCTCTGAGATACAAGGATCGTTTGGTGCTTCCCCAGAGCACAGATCTTCAACAGGCTATCTTCTATGAACTCCATTCTTCTCCATCGACAGGGCACTCTGGGTTCCTCAAAATGTATGAACGGGCATGGTGTAACTTCTTTTGGCAGGGCATGAAAAGGACAATTTAACAGATGGTGGCTAAATGTGATACCTGCCAGTGTAATAAGGGTGAAACAACACTCCTTCTAGGATTGCTCGAACCCTTGCCCATACCTACACGGATTTGGATAGATATTTCTATGGATTTCATTGAAGGGCTCCCTAAATCTAGTGGGAAGATAGTGATTCTCGTTGTGGTTGATTGCCTCTTAAAATATAGTCATTTTTGTGCTCTCAGCCATCCCTATACAGCCTCCTCAGTCGCTCAAATTTTCCTGGACCAGATCTTTCATCTTCATGGCATCCCTTCTTCCATTGTCTCGGATCGTGATGCGACTTTCACCAGTCATTTTTGGATAGAACTATTTCTCCACACTGGCACCAAACTGAAGATGAGTTCAGGGTATCACCCACAAACAGATGGTCAGACTAAAATGATCAATAAATGCTTGGAAACTTATCTTCATTGCTTCACCTCTGAACAACAACATCAGTGGGCAAAGTGGATCCCTCTCGCTGAATGGTGGTACAATACCTCTTACCACATTGCCTCTAAAATGACCCCATATGAAGCAGTCTATGGTTAGGCACCTCCAGTTATTCTTCCATACACCCCCAACAGTTCACCAGTTCAGGAAGTTGACATGGTTCTTCGAAACCGCGATCAGATTCTTCACATTTTGTGGGACAATCTTCACATGGCAAGAAATCGCATGAAGCAACAAGCTGATTAGCACCGTTCTGAGCGCACTTTTCATGTAGGCGATATGGTTTTTCTTCATCTCCAGCCGTACAAGCAATCCTCCCTGAAACTCAAAGGGCGTCAAAAGCTCACTCCAAAGTTCTATGGGCCATATCGGATTCTTCAGAAGATTAGGTCCATTGCTTATAAATTGGAACTTCCTCCTTCTTCCCGCATTCATCCAGTATTTCATGTCTCTTGTCTGAAGAAAGTTCTTGGCACCAACATCAGTGGACAAACTATTTTACTCGAACTGGATAATGAAGCCATCCTTTTGGAGCCAGAGGCCATCCTCAATCGGCGCACTCGTCAGCTTCGCTCTCGCTCTATCATGGAGGTCTTAATTCAGTGGCACGACATGCAACTAGAGGATGCTACATGGGAACCACTCCTTCATATTAAACAACAATTTTCACATCTAAATCTTTGAGGACAAAGCTTTTTTTAAGGGGGAGGGGATGTTAGGAACCCATGTCTTTACTTTGTGAGTATATTGTTGTTGGACGCATATGCTTTGTAATTCGTCCCGTAGTATTTGTTGATCAATAGTTTGTGTTATTGTTGTTGGCGCACATGCTTTGTAAGTCACCCATAGTATTTTTGATCCATATTTTGTAGTGGCCCATGGTTTTGACCCATAGTATTGGCGCCTAGACTTAGTATATCAGTGTGTGTTGAGACCTATGAAGGCACCGTGAAGTTATTTGTATTGAGCTTGCTCAAAGGAGGTTGCCCCCTCGAAGTGGCCTGTGATCAATATAAAAGTGATTCTGAGTTCTGTCATTTGTGCTATTTCGCATAGTCTTATTAATTAATTGTTGCAAGTGCTTCACAGTCTTCCAAAAGATACTGAAAAATCTAGAATCTCTATCGGAAATGATCGTTGTTGGTAACCCGTAATGTTTCCAGATATGTTTGAAGAAGAGTTGAGTGGTTTGCTTCATTGCCGTAGTCTTCTTGCATGGAATGAGAATGGCCATCTTGAAAAATATGTCTACTACTAATAAGATCGCGTCATGCTGATGTTTTTTAGTAGGATATCCCGTCAAGTAGTCCATAGAAATAGATTCCCATGGTCGACTAGGAATTGGAAAAGGTGTGTACAATCCCTATCATCGATTAGGCGGTTTAGCAATGGCACAAACCACACATGATCGGTACTTATTGACATCGGTTTTAAGTGTAGGAAAAAAGAAATACTTTTGGAGTATAGCAAGGGTATTTTCTATGCCAAAGTGTCCTACAGTATTGTTGGAGTGAGCATCCCAAATGAGCTATTTTCGATGCTCACTGGTCGATACACAAAGTTGTCCAAGCTTGTATAGCAAAGTGTCGTTCAGGAAATAGTCAAAGGTCGACGACTTGTTAGTCTGAAGTTGTTGGTAGACTGGTGAAAATTCGATGTCTTCATGATTCAATTAAGGCCAAGTAGTGGTGTCATATCCCTGCATATGCATCACTGTGAAAAGGAGAGCAATGGGTGGTCAACTTGGGAAATCGGCAATGACGTTAGCTTTACCTTTATGATACTTAATTACCAACTGAAATTGTTGCAAGTAATTAATCCACTTGAGTTGTCGAGTTGTTTGTAACTTTGACTAGGATGGGGCGAACTGTAAAGGCTTGTGGTCACTGAGAATGACTATTTCCTTTCCAAGGATGTAATGCCTCCATTGATTAAGATCTTTCACAATGGCGTACAGTTCTTTTTCGTACGTCGAATATATTCTAACATCGTCGTTAAAAGTTTCAGAACAAAAAGCAAATGGGTGACAAAACTGAGTGATCATTGCGCCCAAGGAATATTCCGATGCGTCCGTCTCAATCTCAAAGGGCTAATGCAAATTAGGTAACGCAAGTATGGGTGTAGTGTAGAGCTTGTGTTTCAGCTATTCGAAAGCTACTTGTTGTGTCGGTGTCTATTTGAAGACAATTTTCCCATTTCCTTTCGTCAACCGATTCAAGGGCCAGGCTATGTGACTAAATCTGAGTATGAATCATCGATAGAAATTCACCAAACCAAGAAAAATTCTTAGTTCCTGAATGCTTTGAGGAATGTGCCAATCTTTGAGAATTTGTACTTTTTTGAGAATTTGTACATAAGACATGGTAGTTTGGATATCTTGTTTGATAGAATCTTTCCTTTTCTATGCAATCTATGTGAAATCTCCATGGACAACCACTTTAATTTCTATGCAATAACTGCACAACATATTTTCACAATAGATAAAATCATATGTTTTAGTTGATCTTCTCCTGCAAATGAAAAGGGGGAATTTCACCATGTAGTCAAATTCCATGGTATTAGAATCAAAACTTGGGATCCTTTTCCAAAGACATGGTTAATCACATACTAAAAATAATCTGGCATAATTGGGAAGATCCTCTCAACTAGACAATCAAACAAGTATACGTTATGTTTGGGTTGCTTATAGATGTGCATTCCATTTTCTTTTAAGACTTCGAAGTGGAATTCAGTGTAAATGAATGTTAAAGTTGACTATGAAGAGAAAACAAACACAAAAGGAACCTTTCTAAACATCATGATAGCATTGGACTTGTTGTTGGTTGGTGGGCATCATAAGGGGAGGTGTGTATCCATTACAACTCTAGGTTAGTAGGTGGGTGTCAAGAATCTCATAAGCATGAACCTAAAATTACTTTTGAGATAGTTCAAGCCCATATAGATGCGATGATGGTTTTTGCAATGCAATTTCATTCTTGCAATGTTTTTTTGAGAACCTACGTCACAACTACTAGAATTTTGAAGAATGACTTGAGGAGGGATATAGAACCTTTAGGCAGATATGGATATCTCTTATTCTTGTTGAACTAGTGTGAGATATCTCCTATTTGTATTTGACTCTGAGTTGCATCACCTTGTTAGCTTTGGCTTTTGGGATTACTTTGAAAGTGTTTAGATCATATTTGGAGGTGCTTCTGTTAGTTAGTCAAATATTCACACTTCAATTGTGATTTTGGTTTTTGTTTCAAGGGTGTTGGTGTAACCTATAGCCCATAATCTAGCCAAAGTGGTTTTCCTTCCTTGTGCTCTTTTCCTATGGGCATTCCTTTTGCCCCTCTTGATGCAATTGCTAGTAAATAGTAGCAATAATATGTGATAGAATCATTTTGAATTGATAAAATTACATATGTTAAATGTTAACATTGTTAAATATGTAATTCAATTTTTGTTTTTTTGTTTTTTTCACATATATTATACATGAGAAATTTGAACTTAAATTGTTGCATATTGATGACTTATAAAGATCATTATTATTGCATCCCACTTTAATGTCTATATAATGTGTTCTTCTTTTTTAATTAAGTAATATATTAGTAATTAAATATAATCAATTATATAAAAAAAATTTAATTAAATAATATATCAGTAATTAAATATAATTAATTATATAATGTAAGTGTAGCTTATTTTTCTAAATATAATAAAAAATTAAAAATATATATTTAATATAAAATAAATAACTAATTATTGACAATTTTTTATATAAAAACATCATTAAAATAATTACTTATATTAATTTCAAGAAAATTTCTTAGATTTTTATTAACCCATGTGAATTGTATAATACCAACTAAAAACACCAACTTCTCTCACTTTTCCCACAGGTGTCATCCCTCATACATGGTCTATCACTACCACTATACCCCTAAAGTGTGGCCTATTCCCGTAGGGTCGCACCACACGGCCGGCCGTCTGGAATGCATGGGAGCTTCAGTGGTTGCAGAGACTCCTTGGATTGAATCACTCTGTCATGATTGTAGCTGAAAGTAACGAAATTTGTAGGCTCTTCCAGATAGAACGTTTATGCACGTAAACCCGTTACGTGTAAAATGGGCAGACCATGAGCTCGTGGTGATTTGCTCACGCTGCCGTCATACAGAAGTCGTCATCGTTACAGTAAAGCTGACGCTTCCTCGTTGAAGAGTTCTAACGGAGTTTGATAATATTTATCAAAATGGTTTTGATAATGTTTATCAAAATTGAAGAGTTCAACGGAGTAGGATAATGACAAGCTTTCCGAGCTAAATCTCGCAAAACTGGCCGGTTGTGGTTACTTTTCTTATTTATTTATTATATTTGACAAAACGATCCGTCGGCAATGACGCCCACAACATATGTATCCAGTGATATGCCTTTCAGGATGTGTTTGTCGGGTTTGAGTGACAGAGACGTATGTCGGTAGGACTCTAGCCCCACTAATTCAGGTTACATTCTTATGTTAAATCTGTATATCTATATTTATACATAACCAGGGATATATATATATATATATATCCACGGAGAGAGCAGATATGGGTGGGCTGTGGTTCTGCATGTATGGACAGGATAGAAATTAAATGGGACTTTATAGCTATGGATAATCTCCAAGAAGTCTGTTCATAAAATCTTGTTCAAATATTTTGGTCCATTCTTAAAAAACAAGAAATCAAGGCCAAACACTGACTAACGTAGATAAACTTTTTAAAACAAAAAATGGTCATTTTAGTTCAACCATTAAACCCTCGACCAACACGGAATCGAGTTTTACTTTCACCCTGGGAATCGAGTGTTACTTTCACTCTGGTCAACTTTCCATGTGTGGCGTTAGCCGCCCGTCGGTTGTGGAAAAGTGAATAAAATTTTGACATTAACCATTTTGTATTCACTTTTCGCGTTAATGTGTCCTGCCTGCTCTTCACGTCTTACCATGTGCGGCAATAGCGCTCTCCGTCGGTTCTTCTAGTGGAAAAGTGAATTAATTTTTGATATTAGGAATCATTAACCACAAATTAAGTAGTTGTATTTATTAAGAAGATCATTTCTAAAGAGTTTTTTCAATTGATTTCTTTAACCAAAATAGAGTTGAAGTTCTTATATAACAATTATATTAATTGGATTTTTATATTTATATTTAATGAGAAAAACATTTTTAAAAAGATTTGTTTTTCAATTGATCTCTCTAACCAAAATCTAATCGAGATTCTTAGATTATTCGAATTTAGATAATTATTCCCAAAAAAATCAAATTCACTATCAAATTTGAGAAGAAGGAATTATTTCCTAACTAATAAAACCCTCGGTATCATAATAAATATATATATATAAATGAGTATCCTCAACATCCCGAAAACTAAATCCGTAAGTGTATCGTATGGTAAATTTGTTGACCATGAGAACACCCTTCTCCTAAGTGCTTTTTGAGAATATGTTTATAAAAATTATTACGTTAATAGGGCTTTTAGCCATGCTAACCAAACATTATATAACTTTTAAATATTGAATATTATTAAAAGATTACTAAAGTTATTTAATGATATTTTAAAACATGAAAGTGTATATGAATAAACACATTGTTAATTGTCACTCCCTATATTAGTATATAATATTTATATTTTACTATTGCTAACAATTTCCATGTATTAATATATAATGCATAGGTTATAAGAGGTTTGTCATGCCCACTCCATCATATTACGTATTTTAATATCGTTAAAGTAATTTACATGTATAATATATAATGCATATGTTATAAAAAGTTTGTTATGGTCACTCTTTATTGAGAGTGGTTCACGTATAATTTTTCCTTCTAAGTAATTTCATGTATAATATATAATGCATATGTTATAAAAAGTTTGTTATGGTCACTCTCTATTGAGAGTGGTTCACGTATAATTTTTCCTCTTACGAAAATGATGGAACTGATGAAATTTTGTATGAGAAGTGTTTGCAAAAGCATTTATTAATATTCGAAGATATAAGGAATATTTTGAATAACTACATAAAAATGAATTTTCAAAAGATTTTTAAGCTATTTTTTTCACATTTAGTCAAATATGTATTGAGATTGTGTAACATGCTTCTTTTTGTTGAAAAACATTTTATATTGGAAGCATTATGTTATGTTTTATAGTAGAGTTTTATATTGGACACGATTCCAAGGATGACTGTAATTTGCACAATATTTTATTATTTAATAAATTAAATAGGAGACAAACACCTAAGGAGACTGTTGAAATAGTGTTTACTGACCCACTAGGTGGAATGGAATCTAGGGTAGAAGGCAATGGACAAGTGGCAGCATCATGATGCAACTAACTAGCTGTTGGTATGGGACAACTCCCTTCAAATGTGGTCATAGTGCCCTGGAAGGTGTGACTAGAGCTTGAGGCTCACTTATTGAAAACTGACCACTAAAGACCTAGGCGACCTTTAAAAGAGCCATTGAATTGTGGACTGAGGTTCATCACTTTTCTTGAGGAGGAAATTTACCTTGGGGTTTTGCTGTGCTTGCACCCAAGAGATTCAATGAGGGGATATGCTGAGTTTTTGATCATCGAGTAAGTCTTCCAGATATACTACTGAGTGTAGAGTTATACTATTGAGTGTTGAAGCTATACTATTGAGTACTAAAGTTGTAGTATTGAGTGTTGAAGTTATACTACTGAGTACTGAAGTTATACTACTGAGTGCTGAAGTTGAGTGCCTTGCTTCTATTCAGAATCCTCTACCTAGTGGTTCAGTGAACAGGCTTGGGCGTCCAAAGGAGGCAAGTAGATTGGTTGCTTCTTCTAGAGAAGGTTGGGAGGAATAGGACTCCTTGGATGTTTGTCCACCCTATCTACAGTTACAGGTTTTATTTTTCGTTTCTGTTTTCTAAGTAATTAAATTAATTTCTGAAAGTGTTGAGTAAGCATTCATTAGTTAAAAACTGTAGGAAAAATGCAAAAGTAATGGTTAAAATCTATCCTAGTTATGAAAGTGTAGAATGATGAATAAAATGCCCTCTCTGTATTTTTCCACATGTTGCTTCTGCATCATACTCCAGTGCAGAGAAGGAAGATTAAATTAGATGGATAATAATGCATAGAATATGATGATTAAGTAGGATGATTCTGGTGTGATATTCTTCATATGTATTTGCAATTTTAACAAAATCTTATTTTCTCAGTCTTAAAAATGATAGCTACATATTCAACATGCAGACTGTAAACAAGAAGTCATTTTTTTTTTACCACAAAAGAAAAGACAGAATTACAACAGTTCTGGATTTTGAAATAAATATAGAAACACACACAGGTCAATGAGTTCTTTACATCTAATACCCAAACATTTCTTATCTTATTATCTTTTCTAATATCATATTTTTTTCCTATCTCTGTACGCTTGAAACTTAAATATGATTAAAATAAACACAATAGAATAGATCTCTTTATTATTCAAAGAAATAGCAAAACAATACACATAATTCTAGATTCTATTTTAGTCTAAGATTATTTACATTGTATCTTATCATTTTTTTTATCTTAAACATTTTCCCTTCAAAGATGTATATATGTTCAAAACTTTAATGCTGTCAAAATACATACAGGAGTAATCATATCGATCAAACAAATATTTTATATCTCTACTTCTACACAGAAAATAGTCTAGGGTTTTATTTTCTTTATGATTATTTTCTAAACCATTGCTCTAGAATTTCTCTTTATGTATTCATTTTCGTATTAAACAATTGTCAACCTTCGCAATCGAAAACATATATATTTTCCAACAGGATACCAATGTTGTGTAAACCTGTATCATCATTTAAAAAATCAGAACATTTTGCATCGGACAAATACTCTACTATCGACCGAAATGTAGATTCTCCATTTTAACATCTAGTATTCACTCCAACTTTTATCGAAAACAATTAAGCTTCTGCTGAACAACTTCGAATGCTTAGAAGACTTCAAAATAAAAAATAGATATGGTTACCAAACCCTTAAAAAAGAACTAAACATTATGACGAGTTCAAAACCCAACATACTATCAAAAACCTAATTCATCTAAACATTAAATTCATTGCCCAGATTTACATTATAGTCACGGCACTTCACAACTGTTCTAACCCTAAACAAAAACAAGGGGAAAAACTTCTTAATGTCAGCATCAACTAGGGGTGTACAACTTTAGCATAGTCTTAGGCTGCACCAAAACCAAATAGACAAACGAGAACCAGTCTCAGTTCATCGGTTCAACCTCTCAAAACTTTCTTTAGAACACCATCATTTAAAACCAACAGGTTCAGGATTTATGTGCACAGTTAAGGTTAAAACATTTATCTCTTGGCCTTACTATTGCACAACATTAAATTATCATATGCCTGGAACTTGGCACTTTAAACAGTATTAAGCTAAAAAAAAATAGTAGACTCTTATTAACCACAATAGCCGGGGTTAAACCCTCACGACTGTATCATTTCGGTTACATTGTATCTTCTCAGAAAAACCTCAAAGGCCTAACGTCGAAGTGGATTGAGGAATTCATCCTCCCCACTCTGCCTTTCAACTCTTTAAAACAATCACAAACGACGATCACATTTCAGAACCAAATAACAATATTGAAGTCGCGGCAAAGAAACCAAAGTAGAACCAACTGCCACCAAGCCGAAGCCATCAAGGAAACCACCGAAGCTTACCCGTTTTAGCGAGTTTCCATCACTAAAACAAGAGCATGAAAACCAGAAGACGAAGCTCACCTGCCACAACAACTAAAGACTGGTTAAAAGGTTTCATAAACAACAAGTTCAATAATCAAACAGAAGACTAATTAAAAATTTTAGCAAGTTTGAAGACCTGCACATTACCTTGCAAAGAAACCAGACATTGGAAACTCAGCATTGAAGTATCAGAGCGCGAGTTCAAACTCTAGGCCTAAAGTAGGCTCACGCACGCAAAATAGAAAATGAGGCCATAAATTTTATGTTACTGATTTTTATTTTTATTTTTTGTTTCTGTACAGAATAGTGTGACATTTAATTTGTAGGTATGGAAATACCGGAGGAATCAACAGAGGACAGATCTCCTCGTAATGAACATAATAATAATAATAATCATGAAGGAATATATGTTGAATTAAATAATCAGTCTTTTGAACTTCTACGTACTGTAAAAGATTTAAAATTAGAGATAAGAACTGTTAAAGAAGAGAACGAACGAATTCTGAAGGCACGGGAGGAGTTAAATCAGATTTTAATGGAGAATTATCATCATGAGGAAAGAGGCAGGAAATCAAAAGTGAAGTCTGATTCTGGTACACAGTGCCATAAACATAAATACAAGAAAGCAAAGAATGGTAAAAGTATTAGTTACTCTTCATCTTAATCTGATCAAAGTAATGGTAATTCTGATCATGACAGCAGTGACAGTGATTGCTATTCTAAGAAGAGGAAGTATAAGCATCATGAACAAATTAATTGAGAGTTTAAAAATATTAAGCCACCAACTTTTAATGGCAAAAGTGAAAAGGGTGAGACAACTGAAACACGGCTTTCTGGAATGGAGAAGTACTTTAATATCTATGATTACTCTTCTCAGTTAAAGCTAAGATGGCTATTTACAATTGGACTGGAAAGGAAGTTATTTGGTGGCAAGACCTTAAAAAAATTAAGAGCATAAAGGAAAGAGACGTAACCTGGAATATGTTTAAAAAGTTATTTAAGAAAAAGTTCTTGTCAGAACAGTACTATGAAGATAAGTCAAAAGAGTTTTATGATTTAAAATTGGGTGCTATGAACATGAAGGAATTGTGCAACAAGTTCCTTAGCTTGCTGAGTTATGTACCTTACATGGTCGAAGAGAAGCCTAATGTACAAAGGTTTCTAAGTTGTCTACCTTTCAGCATAAAAGATGGGATCGAGTATGATAACCCTATGTATTATGACGAGTGAACCGTTCTTTCCACTTGTGTCTCCATCACTTCACTTCTGAGTTTTATAATGTATTTCGACCATCGTAGCACATTTCAGTCTCTAACCTCACACATTAGGGGGCATTTTTTACACAGAAATATTCCACCCTGTGAGCATCAGCATTCTTTGGCCTGTAGGATCCATTTCAGTGACTCAGATCCATTTTCATCCTTCAGTGATACTAGTTATCCTATTTTTGTTCCTACCCACATGTTGCATCACTATAGCATGCGTACCCGCGAGTTGCATCCCTATAGCTCACGGGTATCAAGTAAAATGGTAAAAACCACTATTTTATTACTTTTTACTCCCAAAAAGCGGTCATCGGGTGACCTTTGGCTCTCCATCTACCCAAGTAACGTCTCAATGAGTCCTTTCACCTACCTTTGAGAGGACTATATATTGAGTACATATGGCTTATGGACGGGAGGAAGAAGAGAATAGTAAAGGCACTCTAGTGGATTTTTTCCCTATCTTGAGTCTGCACTCATTGATCCTTGTAGTTGTGAACTAGTTATGTTCACCTTCCAAACTCCTTTCTAGTTTGAGTTTTCCATTCATGGAGGATTGAAGTGGTGGAGGCACAAGTGGATTGATCTAGATCTTGGTTCAGATTGGTTGTCGGCAAGAGGTCATATCACTTTGTACTTCTTCTTGTTCATTAATAGAAATACTCATATTCTCGTCCATTAATGGTGTGAATGTCATTTATTATACATTGGGTTGCATTTGCTTATGATATTATGGACCATTGTTATTGATAATGTTAATGTTATTTATATATCACATGTCCTTGTTAGATATTGGTTGTCGAGACTAATTTGCAGATTACAAGTGCTTGGATGTGCACGGATTGAAAGCTACAACAAGGATCTACATCAAACGTTGGATCTAGGTTGGTTACATTTCTCCATTGTTTTAACATTGTCATTTATAATAACATTGGTTTTGAGAATTGAGTAGATTTCTGGTAGTCATCTGTCTATTGTGGTATTCCCAAGCCATAGTGAGTTTTCTCCAATACAGAAATGGCGACTCCCCTGGGGAAAACATCCATGTTTGGGAAAATTTTTGAGCATTAGTCCATATTTAGAGTTGCTGTTTATCGAAGCTCTGTGTCACTGATTGGCCATTAAGATACACTGTAGAAAACTTGCTTTTTTCTAAGCCTCTGGACTCTCTGTTTGACCATTTGTTATTACTCACCCGCGGGCTAGCTTAGTTCTCCCCGCATATACCCACCTATGTTTACACTACTGCTCACGGGTACTCGCAGGTATTCCTTCGACAGTAGCGTGTAACTTCGGCTTTTGTTGGTTTATGGCTATTGGTTGTTGCTGGGTGAATTTGGTTGATTCCTGAGTCTTTGTTGGCCTCTTTCTTGACTGTTTCATGCCTTGATTGTGACCAAATCTCTTCGTTTCTCTTGGTTGAGCCTTCTTGGTTTTTTACCAATCTTTGGTTTTAACCTCTTAGTTTTTCCTGTTGAGCTCATTCCTTTGACTGAGTCTTGCTGTTTAGGATCTGCTAGGTTGTCTTAGTGATCTTCTCGGCACTTTAGTGACTGAATAGTAGGATTTTGCTTGCATTTTTTCATTCCATATATATTGAAAAAATACAAAAATATTTTATTTCCATGTACTGCATTTTGCATTGAGTGCTTGTTTCCTTCATTTTAGGTTCTGCTTGTGCATTGAAAAGATAAAAGTTTACATATTTATTTAGGAATTGTTGGTTGATTTTGCATATTAGTGACATTGTTTTATTGGATAGATGAGTCTAGGATTGGACAATATTGCATACTATTGAGTCTACACATCACTAGTTTCACGACCATATCCCTTGAGTAATCACAACCACTAAAATTAATGCTTAATTATAAAATTGATTAGACTTATTTTATTTATAGGGTACACCAACTAGCATAGGTTTAGAGTCTTGGAATACATTATTGTGAGTTAACAATCCAAGACTACTAAACGAAACATTAGGCGTTTGACCAGGGAGTGGAGCAATCCATGGTATAGATCGGTGTTCTCATGAAAGCTCTACTCAAACCAGAGTTACACGAGGTCATGGGAGGTTGGTTGAGGAGATATCCCTCTAATACCGACTAAACATGGGAGATATATCCAGGATTTGTTCGTATCTAGGGGTATCAGAGGTTCGTCCTCTTGTGCTTCGGGCTTAGATACCCTTCCCATATGACGATTCCCACCTGCGACTGTCCCCCTGAGCATTGGTTATATTGCGTTAGACATAGTTGCCTTACCTAGGTACCGCACAGGGTACTTGCAGTGGTTATGCTGTTTGTGTCCTGAGTCAGATAGGGATTGGATAACACAGTTGTGTTCGTGCAGTGGACTTGACCCTATCGACACAGTGAAGCCTGGGTGTCTCTATAATTGATTCTGTTACCTCTAGCTATAGTTTGGGAGTCTCAAGCCTCTCCTAGGAGAGACATACCGGCTCTAGTGTCAGGAGCTCATTTAGCCACTCTGTTTGTCTGCTCTTGGCTGTAGATTCTCTAGGTGTGTGCTTTTGATTTACTTTTTTTTGATCGATAGTTGGCCTTTAGGAGAAGCTGTGTCTCTCTCCAGAGAGAACATGGCGTGAAGCCCTACTCTCTGCCGGTTCCGTCGTTTGGCTAGTTTAAAGCCATCTTTGGTTACACAACGCATTACTAGAGGATGCCGGAGGGCTCCCTCTAAGTCTTCAGATTCTTACACGACTTACATTGAGGATTACATGGCTACACATCCTGATATCGGGCAAGACCTTTATACTCATTCGAGTAGAGTTAAACATAATTCCGATCCCCAGACTCCTCATGAGGATTGGGGGGGTGATCCACCTGCGACTCAACTTGGTTCTATTTGGCCTAATCCACTTGACTGGGATCCATTTGATCCTTCAAATCCAAATAATTATCTTTACGGAATGCCCGACTTACCCCAGGAGGAAGAATAGGACGAACCTTGCGTTCCTTTGTTTCCATGTGATTCTAGATATAGGAGGCCTGAGACTCATGATGATTCTGGCCCTATGGTCAACCCCACTGCACTCTCTTTTGGTATGCATAGTCATAATACTGTCCAACCTTCCACTATGGTTGGTACTCATGCTGGCACTAGTCAAGGTGTTAGCCATACTATGCCCACTGGGGGCACTACCCTAGCTGGGGGCACTATGTTGTCCACCCACTCACATAGTATGGGGACTGGTCCGATTCCTAACCATGCTAATGTTGGAACGCGACCACCTCCTAGGAATACCCAACCTAGTCAGAATGTTGTCCGAAACACGACTCGTCATCCACCACCTAATACACATGTCACTACTCGTCAACCTAGGACCACTTTTGCACATGATACCGTTCCTCCCAACCACAGGGGTGGACACATACCGCATACGTTTGCGTCCACTACCGCCGCTAGTAATAGTAATGTAGGGGGTGGGAATATTTCATATCCATATGGACATCACACCACCAACCCTGCTACTAGTCATGCCCATATTGGACTTGGGAATACTTCTCACACTTATGGTCATCACACGACTGCTCAAGCTAATCCGAATATTGGGGGTGGGAACATACCATACCATTATGGTCAATACAACACGGTTCCCACTATGAATAGTACATACATGCCCCATACCCATGGTGGCAACCCTTACTACAACACAGTCGGTGCTAGCCACCAGTATCACCCACCACCCCAATATGGTGCTCAAAACACACATATACCTGCTTACTCTCATATGGGTCAGGCAGGGGGAGGTTATCCATCTTATGGCCATGGGAAAGCTTATGGGCCGTCAGGTCCTCAGTATCAGCAGTTTAATCCTCATGGTCAAGCTTTTGTTCCATCGTATAACACAGTTCCATTCAATCAACCTTTTATGGGAGATTATAATCAAGCTTTCCACCTGTAGCTTCCGTTCCTTGCATGTTTGAATCTCCCAGATCTTTTGAAGCTCACGAATGATCCGGTGTGTCACGACCCTACTTGGCCCCCGGTCCCTACCAAGCTCCCTTCGGACATTCCAAAGTTTGAGGGGAAAGGTGGTGAGGACCCGGGAGATAATGTCATGACATTTAACCTTTGGTGCTCCTCCAACTCTTTGAATCATGATTCCATTCGATTACGACTATTTCAACGCACCCTCACAGGGGCAGCCGCGAAGTGGTATGTGGAGCTTCTCAGAAACACCTATAGGGGTTTCAACGAGATTGTTTTGATTTTCTTAGACCATTTCCAGTTTCTAGTTCGCTATGATATTGGTACTGAGTTGTTGTCCACCTTCCATCAGAATAAGGCCACACATATTTCTAACCACATTCAAGAGTGGCGTCAGCGGAAGAGATTATTGAAAGCCAACATTCCTCCATAGTTCCTGTTGGAATGGTTCCTTAAGTATTTACTTCCATATATTGCTAAGGATTTTTCGATGTCCGGCATTATGACTGAGGAACAATCTATCTTGAAAGTCCAACAGTTAGATCTTCTTTATTCTCAGTCTGTCATTTTGTATGACATTATTCCTGATGCACTGAGAACAAGACATGAGCCCACGTCAGTTCCTGGACCACATGCCAATGGCATCGTGGGGTCCGCATGCACTTGCCCTGTAGACTTGGTAGCTAATCAAATGAAAAATTTGTCGCTAAACCAGTCTACACCCGAACAGGTTCACATCTTGTCCACTTCCACTCCGTCGTCTGATGTACACAATGTGCAATCAATGAAACTGTCGGGTAACCAGCAACCTAGTGGTAAGAAAAAGGGGAGAAAAAATCGTAGGGGTGGAAACAATGGAAGTAACAATAGTAGCAATCATAATACTCCTCGTAAAGAGAATTCCAACCCTCCTTGGGAATGCGGTAATGCTGGCGAGGATCGTAAACCTAGGCGTAAGGTGAAATTCCCTTGCAAGCTCTGTGGGGAGGATCATCTTACTCACTTATGTCCTCGTATTGAAGAAGCAACGAAGCATTTGGCACAGAGCCCAGCCGTGTTGAAGAATCCCCTACCTCATCACCAAAACATGGCTTCGCATGCTCCCACCACTGGTTATGGTACTAATGAAACGACAACATCTTCTTCCAATACTAGTGGTTATGGATGCATGAATATGGTTCAGTCGGAGGTTTGTGTTGCTACTCGTCAACATGATTATGGTGCACCACAACCGAATTTGGGGAATGATCCTCCCCCTCCTCCTGATAATTCCTTACATATCGAGAAGCCTTCTATTATGCCACGGATACCGAAAGGTGTTCTCAAGCACTCCACGCATAATCCTAATGCTCGAGCCACCCAGAACTACTCCATCGTAGAAGATTTGGGCCAAACTCTGTGTGCCATGTCGGCTCTTGAATTTTTGCAAGCTTGTCCTTCTCAGAAGCATGCCCTTTTGAGTGCGTTAGGAGTTCAAGATGGAGGAAGTCCTAGTGTTATCAAGTTCAACACTACTGATGTCCAACCTCTCTTGCCTTACCACGTGGCTTTTCAAATCCAGGTGGTTTTTCTTAAGAGCTTCATCAAACGTACTATGGTTGATGAAGGTGCTTCTGCGTCGGTAATTTCATTGACTTGTTGGAAAGCTCTTGGCTCTCCCCTCTACTCGCATCTAGAATTAGACTCACTGCATTCGACGGTAGATCTTTTACGCCACATGGAATTATCCCTTCCCTTGTTGTCTCCTTGGGAGGTAAGTCCATGCCTATTGAAGTCGAAGTGGTTGATGTGCCCATTGACTACAACCTTTTATTGGGTCAGAACTGGATGTACGCTATGAAGGCTGTCGCGTCTACTGTATTTCGAGTTATTTGCTTTCCCCATGATGGCAAGATTGTGATGATCGATCAGCTAGATTATGTTGGCACTCCTTCCACAGCATCCATGGGATCAGTAGTCCCACAAGTTTTTGATTCTCAGTCGGCAACTGGGAACATAGGTGTTGGAATGTACCCATCTTTGATGGAAACTTTTAACCATTCTACATCTGTAAATTTTATTGGAACCATTTCTAATAGTGCGCCTCCTCCTTCGAAAAGTATGCCATTCCGAACTTCCTATTGTAATGATCCATGGACTTTACCATCCATGATTTCCACGTCTAGAGACATTGCACACGTCGGGATGTCTATGCCTTTATCTGTAGTAGAGCTCACTTACGATCATATCCAACAAAGCACTGCAGATCCGGATATCTCTTCTTCCCAGACAGTTGAGGAAGATCCCGTTACGCTGGCAGTTTTGGCAGCCAACCTATCTTGTTCACATGATTGCCTCGATGGTATCTTACCTTCAGATGGAGTTCTTTTTGAGGCCATGGGTGGTGATGACAAGCCGTGGGGGGATCTTTATCATAGATCTCATTCCCCTCCTCCCCTTGATCTTATTGAACAATATGGGCCTATAATACAACCTGCCATCCATTTGAATTTGGATCCATTCACCGTCTCATCCAGCCCTGATTTGAAGTTTGAGTCTAATGAGTCTTTGAGCTCTCCTATAGATCCGCAAATAAATGATCCTGATGAGTTCGATTCCACTTCTAGAATTTCCAACTCCTGTGATGATGAATTTGCCACTGCAGATTCCTTCACATCCTTCAGATTTTCTCTTCATTTTGAAGATGATCATTTTGATCCCTCGAGTATTGGTACTATGGCACCTTCAGTGGTTAGCTCTACCTGCGTTATGTCTAAGGTTAACAATAGTGAAGTTGAAAATGTTTCTACCGCAGTGATTTGTATTGGATTTTTCTTTACGTACGTTTTAGAAATGATCTTGGTACTTATGTTTCTTGGAGACATGATTCTTAGCTGGACTTATACTTGTTTACTGGTCCTTTTCGACATTTGCTTCAGCCATGGTAGGAATATTCGGAACCTTGCATATAGGTCTAGGCCTCCCCATTGTTATGATGCATTTGAACCTATTACTATCTGAATTCGCAGACACCCCCTGAGTGTCCTTATCTTGCTCATGTTCCTTGCATTATGCATAGCTTTGTCCCATGCGCTTGGAACTAGTCTCGCATATCCCTTACACTCATCTGCTCTCATTATGAGCATTCTTCCATATCTCCTTTGAGCTCATTAAAAATATTAATGAGGTCACTAGTTTACTTTTTCGGGCTCATTAAACCTTTACGGAAAAGATTTTTATAAATTATTTTTTAAGCCCTTGTTAGACTTTTTCAAAATCAAACAAGATTGTCGAGTATACTTGTCATTTCAGACTCGTTAAAGGATTTGAAGCGACATTCACTTAGGTATAAGTTTACCCCTTTTCCGAACCTTTGTGGATTAATTACGAAAAAGGTATACTCTAGTCATACATGACTAGAAGAGTTCTTCTCTCGTTGTTTTACACTTTTTCAGGTGAGGAGACTAACTTTACGAAAAAGGACTTCTCAGTTATATCATGTTGTGATTGCATTGCATCATCCTGCTTGCCGCTTGAGCCTTGTGTCGGCTCCCACTTACTCAGTTGTTAGCCTGGTGCCTGAGCACTTTTCCCTGTCGATCCCTGCAGAGCTTATATATTTTCCCTTCACAATTTGATGACCCTTTGACCCTGAGGGAACACACCCCGGAGTGTCCACATCCTGCACGCACTTCCTTGCATTGAGCATAGGTATGTTCCATTGCTTGGGAATATTCTGCTAGCTATTTGACACTCGTTCCCTCACTTGTTGTACTATAAGCAATTTTATTATTTTTCAAGCTTTTCCCAAATATGAAAAAGACAAAAAAAATCAAATATTCCAAAGAGCTGGACGGGATTATGGTCACTATTTCTGGTTGGCAGCTATTGTGTCGCCTTTGAACAGAGCATTCATTCCACTCCATACATTATGAGTTGGGCCTTAGGAGCTGTACTTGTTTCTCAGTTTTCTCCACCGATTGGTTAAGCTTCTAGTCATTATGGAGCCTTTTGTAATGCCTCCTGCATTGCACACTTTGTGTCAAGTCTATGCTGCCTGAGTCTATCCATCTGCTTATGCTCTTATTCAAAGGAAGTCCTGAAACCAGTGTCGGCCATTCCTCAGATATCTTGACTATTTCCTGTCGGCCATCCTTATTGAGTTAGTCCGTTTCACCTGAGATCTTCCAAATCTTTCAGCATTGCTGGTACCTCGTGCTAGTTGATGGGGGATCCCTTAATGCCCTCCTTCCAGTGAGTCTCGTTCCATCGACCTCAACTCATTTATTCCGGGACTTGAGGCTTAGAGTTCGGTTGAGTACCTTGAGGCTTGCAGTCATTAGTGGTAGGTTCTCTCGCCATTGATAGATTTGGGAGTATATCAATGTCCCTTGATCAATGGATTCATCCTAGTGTTCGACTTCAACCCATTTATTCACACTTTGATGATTTTGCTATGTGCCTTGATGCCCATTTTCATTATCGGTGGGTCATCTCGCGTCTGTTAACGGTATACATCAATGACTGATAAACAGACGACGTCTCATCAAGTTCGACCCCAACTCCTTTATTCACTTAATGGGACTTGCACTGTCGAAGACTTGTCTAGAAGACCCTAGGCGATTGTGGCATTTAGTATGCTACATATGACTTTGACTTTACATCTGAGATATCACCTCTCAGATTTCAGCAGTTTGTACCTCTAGCTTGCACGAGTTGTCTTCTTTTTAGCAGAAGACCATATCCTACTGTAGAGGGATCATGGCTATGATCACTTATGACATGTATCTACTTATGTACTACCTATTCATGGCCATTGTATTAGATTGTTGTACTATACCGACAAGTATTCAGAGATACTATTGTATTATGACGAGTGAACCATTCTTCCCGCTTGTGTCTCCATCACTCCACTTCTGAGTTTTATAATGTATTTCGGCCATCGTAGCACATTTCAGTCTCTGACCTCACACATTAGGGGGCATCTGTTATACAGAAATCTTCCACCTTGTGAGCATTAGCATTCTTTGGCCTGTAGGATCCATTTCAGTGACTCGGATCCATTTTCATCCTTCAGTGATACTAGTTATCCTATTTTTGTTCCTACCCGCATGTCGCATCACTATAGCATGCGTACCCGTGAGTTGCATCCCTATAGCCCACAGGTATCAAGTAAAATGGTAAAAACCACTATTTTATTACTTTTTACTCCCAAAAAGAGGTCATTGGGTGACCTTTGGCTCTCCATCTGCCCAAGTAATGTCTCGATGAGTCCTTTCACCTACCTTTGAGAGGACTATATATTGAGTACATATGGCTTATGGATAGGAGGAAGAAGAGAATAGTAAAGGAAATCTAGTGGATTTTTGCCCTATCTTGAGTCTGCACTCATTGATCCTTGTAGTTGTGAAACAGTTATGTTCACCTTCCAAACTCCTTTCTAGTTTGAGTTTTCCATTCATGGAGGATTGAAGTGGTGGAGGCACAAGTGGATTGATCTAGATCTTGGTTCAGATTGGTTGCCAGCAAGAGGTCGTATCACTTTGTACTTCTTCTTGTTCATTAATAGAAATACTCATATTCTCGTCCATTAATGGTGTGAATGTCATTTATTATACATTGGGTTGCATTTGCTTATGATATTATGGACCATTGTTATTGATAATGTTAATGTTATTTATATATCACATGTACTTGTTAGATATTGGTTGTCGAGACTAATTTGTAGATTACAAGTGCTTGGATGTGCGTGGCTTGAAAGCTCCAACGGGGATCTACATCAAACGTTGGATCGAGGTTGGTTACATTTCTCCATTGTTTTAACATTGTCATTTATAATAACATTGTTTTTGAGAATTGAGTAGATTTCTGGTAGTCATCTGTCTGTTGTGGTATTCCCAAGCCATAGTGAGTTTTCTCCAATACAGATTGGCTTGAAAAGCATAGAGTAGCACTTAATTGTTATGAGAAATCTTTTACTTGTTTGAATAACGAAGGTATTATTGAAACAGTAAAAGGAATTCATAGGAAGATTTCAGTCACACAAATTTCTGCCTTACAAGTAAAAAGAGCTACAAGAAAGGGTTGTAAAATGTTTGTTGTTAATGTTATTAATGACGAATGCTCATCTAAAGAAGATAAGTAAAACTGGAGGTTATACCTGTTCTTAGGGACTTTTCTGATGTATTCCCGGAAGAAATTCCAGGATTACCTTCGAAAATGGAACTTGATTTCACCATTGAGTTGGTACCAGGTGCGGTGCCAAATTCAAAGGCTCCTTACAGAATGAATATTCTGGAATTGAATGAACTAAAATCTCAATTGAAAGAATTAATAGATAAAAACTACATAAGGCCAAGTGTGTCTCCTTAGGGAGCACCAGTTATTTTTGTTAAAAGAAGGACGGAACCATGCAACTGTGCATAGATTACCGTTAACTTAATAAAATGACAATAAAAAACCGATATCCCTTGCCCAGCATTGACGATCTATTTGATCAAGTACACGGAGTAGAGATATTCACTAAAATTGATTTAAGGTCTAGATATCATCAACTTAGAATAAAAGACGAAGACATATTCAAAACTGCTTTCAGAATGCAATATGGGCACTACGAGTTCGTAGTTATGCCTTTTGGTCTAAGTAATGCATCGGCAGTGTTCATGTGTTTAATGAACAACGTTCTGCATAATTATTTGGATAAGTTCATAGTTGTATTCATTGATGATATTCTGATTTACTCAAAAACTAAAGAATAGCATGACGAACACTTAAGAATAATTCTACAAGTTTTAAGAGAACATCAGCTTTATGTTAAATTTAGTAAATGTGACTTTTATAAAGATAAAATACGATACTTAGGTCACATAATATCTAAAGACAAAATTTCTATTGACCCTGATAAGATAAAAGCAATTAACCAGTGGCTTATCCCTAAAGACATAACTGACGTACGGTCATTCATGGGGATAATAGGTTACTACATAAATTTTATCGAAGGATTCTATAGAATTGCTTTAATCTAATCACTTCTTTGCAGAAGAAAGAGAAGAAATTCGTATGGGATCAAAAGTGTCAAGAAAGATTTAATAAATTAAAAGAATTATTAACCACCGCACCAATTTTAAAAATTATTGATCCCAATAAGGATTTCGTTGTATGCATTGATGCATGCAAGGATGGACTTGGAGGGGTCTTAACTCAAGAAGGTCATGCCATTGTTTTTGAGTCAAGGAAATTAAAGATTCATGAAAAGAATTATGCAACTTACAATCTTGAGTTGGTAGCCGTGATACATGCACTAAAAATGTGGCGCCATCACTTGATTGGAAGAAAGTTTATACTAATGATGGATAATAAAGGCTTAAAGTACTTGTTGTATCAAACAAATTTTAATGCAAGGAAAGCTAGATGGCTAGCTTTCCTTAGCGAGTATGATTTCGAGATTAAACACATTAAGGGAAAAGAAAACAAAGTTGCAGATGCCTTGGGCAGAAATTCCAAATTAAGTTTTGTGGCAGCAATCAACACATTTAAGACAGATCTGGAAAATCAGATCGAAGAAGGAATCAATCAAGATGAAGGTTACCAAAAATTACGTGCTAAAATTGCTGACAATTTATCTGAAAATTTAATAACAGATTACAGCATTAATGAAAAAGGTTTCTTGATTTATAAAAACAGAATTTTTGTACCTAATGTGTCAAAAGTTAAGCTGTTGATTTTGGATGAAGCTCATAAAAGTCCTTATTCGGGACACCCTGGTTATCAAAAAATGATAACTATGTTAAGAAAGAATTACTTTTGGCCCAACATGAAGAATGAAGTGGCTGAGTATATAGCTAGGTGTTTTGAATGTTAGACTATGAAGGCTGAACATCAACATCCAGTTGGACTATTGTAGCCATTGCCAATTCCAGAATGGAAATGGGAGATTATAAGTATTGATTTTATTATAGGTTTGCCTAAGAATAAAAAATAGAATGATTCCATAATGGTTGTTGTGGATAAATTGAGTAAGGTTGCTCATTTTATTCCTATCAAAACTACTTTTGAAGCTCCTAACATTGCAGAGGTGTTTATGAAGCAATTTTTTTGCTTGCACGAGATTCCAAAGGTAATTATTTCTGATCGAGATTCCAAGTTCACTGGAAAATTTTGGACAACACTATTTAAAGTTTTAAATACTAAACTGAATTTCAGCACTTCTTTCCACCCACAAACTGATGGTCAAACAGAAAGGGTAAATCAGATCTTAGAAGACATGCTTAGAATGTATGTCAAGGATCAACCATCTAAGTGGGAAGATTATTTACATTTAACAGAATTTGCATACAATAATCATTATCAAGCATCTGTTGGGTTTAGTCCATTTGAAATTTTATATGGAAGAAAGTGTAGCACTCCTATATATTGGGATAATCCTATTGATAGATTGATGTTAGGATCAGATTTGTTAAAAGAAATGGAGCTAACCATGAAACAGGTACAAAGCAACTTAAAAGTTGCACAAGATAGGCAAAAAAGTTATGCAGATCTGAAACGCACTGAAAGAGAATTTTAGGTTGGAGATCATGTCTTTGTAAAGGTAAAACCCAATAAAAGTTCTTTAAAGCTTGGGATTTGTGCTAAACTAGCACTAAGGTACTGCAGTCCATTTGAAGTCCTATCCAGGATTGGACCAGTTGCATATCAATTAGCATTACCCTCTAATTTAAAAATCCATAATGTATTTCACGTATATATTTTAAATAATTATGTGCACAATGCTACTCATGTGCTGAATTGGAATGAGATTTTCAGGCGGAACCCGAAGGAGATTTTCAGGTGGAACCCGATGGAGATTTTCAGGTGGAACCCGAAGGAGATTTTTCAGGTGGAACCAAAGTGTATCCTCAACGGGAGGGAAATTACGCTTCGGAATCACATCATAGGGCAGGTAAAGGTGCAATGGAAGCACCTTAGCCCTGATAAAGCTACCTAGGAAATGGAAAGTAATATGTAGGCAGCATATCTAGTTTTGTTTCAAGAGGAATCTAATGAAGAATAAGTAACATCGAGGATGATGTTGAGCTTAAGTGGGGGTGTTTGTAACATGCCCTTTTTTGCTGAAAAACATTTTATATTGGAAACATTATGTTAAATTTTATTGTAAAGTTTTATATTGGACAAGTGTCCAAGGATGAATGTAATTTGCACAATATTTTATTATTTAATAAATTAAATAGGAGACAAACACCTAAGGAGACTATTGAAAGACTGTTTACTGACCCACCAAGTGGAATGGAATATGGGGTAGAAGGCAATGGACAAGTGGAAGCATCATGATGCAACTAACTAGTTGTTGGTATGGGAGGACTCCCTTGAAATGTGGTCATAATGCCCTCAAAGGTGGGACTGGAGCTTGAGGCTCATTTATTGAAAACTGACCACTAAAGACCTAGGAAACCTTTAAAAGAGCCATTGAATTGTGGACTGAGGTTCATCACTTTTCCTGATGAGGAAATTAAAATTGGGGTTTTTCTATGCTTGCACTCAAGAGATTCGATGAGGGGATATGCTGAGTTTTTTATCATGGAGTAAGTATACCAGATATACTACTGAGTGTTGAGTTATACTATTGAGTGTTGAAGCTATACTATTGAGTACTGAAGCTATAGTATTGAGTGTTGAAATTATACTACTGAGTGATGAAGTTGAGTGCCTTGCTTCTATTCAGAATCTTCTACCTAGTGGTTCAGTGAACAAACTCGGGGGTCCACAGGAGGCAAGCAGATTGGCTGCTTCTTCTAGAGAAGGTTGGGAGGAACAGGACTCCTTAAGTGTTTGTCCACCCTATCTATAGTTACAGGTTCTATTTTTCTTTTCTGTTTTCTAAGTAGTTAAATTAATTTATGAAAGTGTTGAGTAAGCATTCATTAGTTAAAAACTGTAGGAAAAATGCAAAAGTAATGGTTAAAATCTGTCCTAGTTATGAATGTGTAGAATGATGAATAAAATGCCCTCTCTGTATTTTTCCACATGTTGTTTCTGCATCATACTCCAGTGCAGAGAAGGAATATTAAATTAGATGGATAATAATGCATAGAATATGATGATTAAGTAGGATGATTCTTGTGTGATATTCTTCATATATATTTGCAACTTTAACAAAATCTTATTTTCTCAGTCTTAAAAATGATAGCTACATATTCGACATGCAGACTGTAAACAAGAAGTCATTTTTTTTTACCACAAAAGAAAAGACATATTTACATCAGTTCTGGATTTTGAAATAAATATAGAAACACACACAGGTCAATGAGTTCTTTACATCTAATACCCAAACCTTTCTTATCTTATTATCTTTTCTAATATCATATTTCTTTCATATCTTTGTACGCTTGAAACTTAAATATGATTAAAATAAACACAATAGAATAGATCTCTTTATTATTCAAAGAAATTGATCTAGGTGGATATTGGTGGCCACAAACCTTTTCAACTGGCTCAAAACAGTTTTATGGCAACTTTGGTATTGTACTATTTTTAGCAGTTTTTTGGGTCCTGAACTTTCGGGGCCATTTTGAGGCCCTCAACGACCTTTTTTGGCAATTTGGGGGGCCAAATGGTTTCCTTCGGTGTGCATTTGGCCCCATTCAAAAGTTGTAAATCTCAGATAGACCTTTCCAAAGGGGAGATCGTATGCAAACGTTACGACCCCGGGAAGTTGATGTACTAACTTACCCAAACGGGGCCCACATGACTTTTGGCGCTTCATCTCCTAGGGTTAGGTTTTTGGATGTCTAGGGTTTTTGACATTCTTGTTTATTGTAAAAGGCCTTGAGAGCCTCATTGTAACCATCTTCTTGCGAAATGAGTGCATCCATCACATCTCTTCTCAGAGATAAGCCGCCACCATTCCAGCAAGCTTGTTTTCTGCTGCATTTTACAATTCTAGCTTATTTCCTTATTGAATAGAAAACCAGTTTTACTGTATCTCTGTTATTTTGTGTTAAGCAACTGATAATAATCTGTATTCATTTCGTTCTGCTCATAAAATCCGGATCAGTGGTATCAGAGCGGTCTGCTCCTTGTCGTCTTAATGCATGTCCCCAACGAGGTCAGGGTACAAAGAATTGGGTCTCGAGCTTGTTTCTCTTGAGGACAAAAGCTCTCGCATGCCCAAGCGACCTCTCATGGCAGGAGAAAAGAAAGATGACGGGATAGGAGATCCTATCAAAATGTTGCTTGAGGAAGCCCTCACGCAGCAGAGGAACGAGATGATGGATAATTTCACGCAAATCCTTCGGTGACTACCAACAAGTGATGCATCTTCCTCGAGTGGAGGCGCCGCCCCCTTCAAGGTACAAATCAACTTCGATATCCCTATATTTGAAGGACAGATAGACGCAGATGCTGTAGATAAGTGGTTGAATCTACTAGAAGGGTATTTTTCTGTCCATAACTTTTTGAATAAAGAAAAGATTACTTTTGCACTCCTCAAAGCTGTTCCCCATGTCAAAGATTGGTGGGAAACATTCTGCGAGCAAAAGGACACAGAAGAAGCCTCATTATTTTTAGTCACAGCCACCTGGGAATCCTTCAGGGATGCTATTAAGGAACAATACTACCCTGTTGGAAGTTATGACGACTTGTATACCAAATGGACCACACTGCGACAAGAAAGAGACCAAGCAGTGCCAGAGTTCACAAATATCTTCCATACCTTGCGCACCAAGCTGGGTATCAAAGATTCAGAGCGACATTTGGTGCTCAAGTATCACGGTGGTTTGCATAGGTACATCCAGACCGAAATGGAATTTCTAGACATCTCTTCCTTGGGCACGGCCTACCGATATGCCGTCAAAATCGAGCAGAAGCTCAAAAAAAAGACGCAGCAATTTGGGCCTGGGAACCCTTCATAGCAAAAGACAGGAAAGGGTGGCCCCAACCCACAGAATAAAGGACAGAGCAAAGATGGACAGCATCAGGACAACCAGTCCAAGTTGCAAGCAAAGAAGGACACTGGAAAAACAAAGAAAGATACCGGGAAGTGGTGCGACTTCCATAAGAGCCCTTGGCGTAACACTGTTGATTGCCACTCAAAGCAATCGCTGGTGGCCAAAGTGAAAGCATCTGAATCAGATGCGGGTTTTGACTCTGAGTCCGAACCAGAAAGGGGAAGATGGATCATTGATGCGAAACCCAGTGCCACCATTGCTACCACCAAGCTCTATCCTGATGAACCAGACGAGCCAGAAGAAGGAGAACGCCTCTTCCATTCACATATGTGGGTAAAAGGCACCCCGCTACACTTCATCATTGATAGCGGTAGCCAGAAGAATCTCATCTTAGCAGAGGTCATCAAGCGCCTGGCCCTGCCGACAACACCGCACCCACAACCCTACACCATTGGATGGCTCCGCAAAGGAAGCGATCTCCACGTCAGCCAATAGTGCCGACTGCCATATGGCATCAAGCCCTTCAAGGAAGAGGTATTGTGTGATGTTTCTCCTCTTGAAGTTTCAGATGTTCTTTTGGGACAACCTTATTTATGGAAACGTCATGCTGTATATGAGTCTAGGCCTCGTAGTGTTATTATCTCTTTGAACAGGAAATTGTATAGGATACCCGAGGCAGTCCCTCCTAGTGCTATTTCCTTGATCTCTGCCAAGCAATGCAGGAAGGTCATCTCTCAGACCAGGAAATTTGTCTTCTTCGTGATTTGCTCTCAGAGTGAAAGAAAGATCGTAGCCACATCCCGGGCCTCCACGACCGATCTATCCACAAAAAAGAAGCAAGTGGATAAGGTGGTGGAAGGATACTCAGATATCTTCTCCTCTCTGACCGGGGTACCTCTGCACTGCCAGGTCAAGCATCCCATCGATCTGACCCCAGGCGCACCGCTACCCAATGGGCCAGTCTATCGCCGCTCTCTGTTGGAAAACGAGGAGATCAAGAGGCAGATACAAGAATTGCTCCGCAAGGGGCACATCCGTCCCAGTTCATCACCTTGTGGGAGCCCAATCGTGCTGGTGCAGAAGAAAGATGGGACCTAGCGACTCTGCATTGATTACCAGGCCCTGAATAAAATCACAGTCCGTAACCGGTACCCGATTCCCTGAATCGACGACCTCCTTGATCAGCTCACGGGGGCCAAATACTTTAGTAAGATCGATCTGAAGTCTGGCTACCACCAGGTCCCAATAGAACAGACAGATGTATGGAAGACTGCCTTCAAGTCAAAAGAAGGTCTTTTTGAATGGTTGGTCATGCCTTTTGGTTTGACAAATGCTCTAGCAACTTTTATGAGGATGATGGACGATATCCTATGACCTTTCACCAACAATTTTGTAGTGGTGTATCTGGATGACATCCTCATCTACAGCAAGACTTGGGAGGATCACTTGCAGCATATTCAGCAGGTTCTGCACACCCTGCGGAAGCACAAACTATATGCAAACTTGGAAAAATGCTCCTTTGGCATGGACAAGGTCCATTACTTAGGCTACATCGTTGATTGACATGGTGTGCATGTGGATCCAGCCAAGATCCAGGTCATCCTTGACTGGCCAGCCCCAACCACACTCACTGAACTTTGGAGCTTCTTGGGCCTCACCAATTTCTATCGACGGTTCATGCTGGGATTCTCGCATATCGCATGGGCCCTCAGCCAAGTGACTAGGGGTGGTGGTAAGGAAAAATTTGTGTGGGGCCTGTCCCAACAACAAGCCTTCGATGACTTGAAGAAGTGTTTGTGCTCATCACCGGTACTCTCACTACCGAACCTGCAACATCCCTTTGAGATCAAGACAGATGCTTCAGATTATGCTATGGGTGTCGTTCTCACTCAACACAGCCACCCCATGGCATATCATAGTGAGACACTATCAGATGCTGTCCGCAAGTACCCTACCTACGACAAAGAAATGTACTCCATTGTACAAGCCTGCCGCCAGTGGAGACATTACATTCTTGGGAAGGAGACTGTCAAGCACTCTATATGCAGATAAATTGTTACCAATACACACAGAGCATATGAAATTTATTGTCAACCTGAGAAAGTCTTTTATTTCAAAGGATAAGTGCACAATCTATGCTTAAACACCAAACCATTAGAAGTAAATACTTTTATCTTCTATCATCCATGTTCATCCCAAAAATCTATGCAATCCCAATTGCCTTCTAACTGCTACACTTCAATTCCTCTCTATCATGCATCAATAAGAAATGGTATCAGATCTAATCAACAATTGCAGGAAATAAATCTCATTCGTATTCTAGAACAATCACTTGTCTGATCTAATCACTCTGGAAATCATAAGGCATAAACTGAACATTAATCTAGAAATCCAATTGCAACAGATTGAGTCAACTATTCTAAGAAATTGAATTGCAGAATGGAAATCAACGATCAAATCAGAAAAGATAAATTGCCAGGACTCATGGGATCATAACTTTAATTGTAGGATGAACACAGCTGTGTATAATTGCAATTGAAATGAATAAAGCAAACCTTACTCAGTCGACTGTTGTTCTATACCATTCACTAATCTTACAGAAATATAATCTTTAACTATACTGAAAATCCACACAATAAATATTGCTGCTGCGTACAAAAGGAAAGAACAAAGCATCACACAATAATGAATTCAAAATCCTATTTTAACTCAGCAATCTCTGTGGAAGACGGGCCCAGCCTTCACACAGAGACGCTGGCTGAACAACACAAATTCCTTTAGATCAGAAGTAACCCCTTATATTAACAGAAGAATGATTACACAGTTTTGCTCAGCTGCTAATACAATGAATTAATTGTCTGCTGTTCAACCCCTGGGTCAAAGTAACTCCCTGTATTTATACATACAAATCATAACAAACCCTATAATCGGGTAGCCATGAAGATCTCTGATCTTCAGGCGCCCTAAATAACTAGCTGTTACAATACGTGGGCAGAGCAGAGACATCGAAATATGAGAGAGTTATCAATTGACCCAAGAGTAGTGGTCCTTCCAAATCACAGCTAGACTCGAGCAGCAACATACTCAAAATGGCGCATTCTGTTATAGCTGCCCTGTCACAGTTGTGCCTTAATTGATGATTCGAGCCCCAAGGATCCCTCTACAAGCAACGAACATCCCTTCCTTCATGACTTGTTCAGCCCCGATCTTCCTGCAGTCCATTTATCTCAACTACCTTCATAAATCGTAACATGTTAGCACAATTGAGAGATGCACAGCTTTAATTATCACAATCATAAGCATTAATAAAATAAAACCATGATCAGCCATACCTTGGTAATTTGGGGAATAAGGTAAGGACAATAGGTCTGATTGCCATGATAAGTGGTGTAGGACAGGGGCAGGAAAGGTGATTAATGATGATTAAAAAGGGCCAATTCTGGGCTCAACATCTCCCCCCAACTACCCTGTTGCATGTCCTCATGCAACAACCTGCATATGAATCCTGTACTGAGCTTTACCCTAGGAGAGAGAGAAAGAATTGTAGGAAACTCAGGCACCTTATCTATCTTTTGAAAGGCCTCTGTGAGTAACCCAATGTCTTTCAACCTCACTGTTCCCCTTCCACTGCTACTTGCTGGTGTCTGGGAATGCAGTTGGTGTAGTGGAAATCTTCCTGCAGTCTCATTATGCTGTGCCTGGGGAAGTTGAAAGGAAATCCTTAATCTGAATGCAACTCAATGACATCTATAGGGGGTGGAAGCACTGGTTCTTGTGGGACAGTGTCTTCCAGCGCATCTAGGTTTAACAAGAGAGTTGCTGGTTCTTGTGTAACAGCAACATCCTTTAAACCTTCTTCAGCAGCTACATTTATTGATTTTGGAGACACTGGTTCTTGTGTAACAGTGTCCTCTTTGTCCTTCTGCTGCTGAGATTGGATATCCTTCTCATCGTGCAACCCTTCCTCCAAGATTTCAGTGTCACCTGAGCATGGTGTCTGTACCTGTTCATCTTCACTCCACTGTGTATCGGGAATGGTATCCACTCAAGGGTTATCTTTTGAATGAAATGCAGAAATTCCTGCTGCAGCTTCCAAGGGTGTTGGTTCTTGTGTAGCAACATCCTAGCTTGCCTCTTCCTCCTTCTGTTGTTGCAACTCTTCTCCTATGAGCTCTGTGTCATGGGAGTCCTCTGGGGTTACAACCCAGAGTTCATCATTAAACTCCAGAGTCTCCTCTGTTCCAGGTTCTTCTCCCATCAGCTTGGTCGATTGGACAAGTATATTCAGTTTTGCTGGTTCTTGTGTTACAGCATCCTGTTCCAATTTATCACTGTCCTGCCTTTGTGCCTCTTCTTCTACCTGTTCCATAATTTCTGCATCGTGGGAAGTGGCAGTTTCAGCAAGGATGTTTAAAAGTGCTAGTTCTTGTGTGACAACACCTTCTTTTTCCACTGCTTCCCCCAATGTGGCCATAGGCTGTTGTGCTGAATAAGTGTTAAGTAGAATTTTATGGCCTGCTTCCTTAAATATTTCTCCACAGGTGGGGTAGAGTATTCGTTCATCCTCCTCCCTAGCTCCAGCAGAATCTGATTCCTCCACTTGGTCTGCAGCCTCTATCAACGTATACATTTTTCTTTCACCCTGTTTTCTGCAGGTTTCCTTCCATATTTCCAATTCCCTCCTGAGCACTTGGAGGTCCTCTTTTAACATTGCATTCTCAGCCAGAAGTCCTTCAATTCCAGGTTCTTCCTCCACTGGCCTTTGTGGAGCATCCATCGATCTTGGTACAAGGATTGGGGGCTCAACCTGTGCCTCTAGGGTTGCCCATCTTTTCCTGGCTGCCTCTGCTGCTGTGGCAGATCGAGTTCTTTTCTTTCTGATTGGTGCTATTAGGTTAAATTCATTGGTGGCTCTCTTTCTTTTCTTCTGTGATGTTTTCTTTTGTGATTTTTCCTTTTGTGGTGTTTTCCTCTGTAGAGCTGGGACATAGGGAACCAAAGCTGAGGTCGAAGGAATATTTGCTTGCTGCTCATGCTTTTCTTCTTCAATCACAGCTCCTCCTCCTACCCACTCAGGTGAAGACTCAATTGTTACCAGCTCAATGTCTTCTTCCATTGCCCTGGCTCTGTCATCTTCAGGTTCCATTGTCGCTGCTGCTCCAATTTCACCTTCTGCTGTCGGAGCTGCCCTGTTATCTAGGTTTTCCACAAAGGTTTCATCTACATCATTGCCTAATAGCTCTGTTTGTGCATCCAATTGCTCTCCTTCAAACGCAGTTTCATCCCCCAATGGTTCTGCTTGTGCTGGAGATTCATCTCCCCCGCATGGCTCTGATTGTGCCCCTGGTTGTTCTTCCTCTAATATAGGTTTATCCCCCCCAGATGGCCCAGCTTGTACCCCCGGTTGTTGTTCTTCTATTGTGGTTTCATCCACCCCGGATGGTCCTGCTTGTGCCCCTGATTGCTGTTCTTCTCCCATTTCATCTCTCCCCCCGGCTTCAATGGAGGAACTCCGGTCCTCCTGTTGTGGTGGAACCGGTATTTGCTGTAATGGGACGACCCACAAGGGAATGGGTTGCTGAGGTCGGTTTATGAACTGTTCCCAGGTTATATGGTGTTGGGAAAGGGTCCTTATAATAATTAATTTGATAAGGCCATGGTGGGTGAGAGAGGAAAGTGGATGCTTAGCAGACTGAACAAATGTGGCCATATGACGCAAGTCGTGCAATAAATAGTATGGAATGTTCAATAAAATGCCATGGCGGAGATGAGAAAGCAAAGGAAGTTCAGAGTTATACACAGTTTGATATCTACCTTCACAAGTAATGTACTTCTTGAGAAAGACAGCAACCTGGTCCCATGGCCGCGGCAGTGAGTTCAGTGCAATCCCTCTTCTGGATGCTTCGACTTGCTCCCCTGCGAGTAAAAATTCTTCTTGTGCAACCGTTGCAGGGACTCGTCGGTTAAACCATGGTTTTCCCACCATCGGGATGGCTGTAACCTCGGATATAATGATCTCGGAAACTTCTATGCGCAACCCCCACACCATTGAATGAGTTTTAGTAAGATTCAAGGCAAATTGCAGGGCTGCGTCCCAATCGAACTCGTCCAATCGCTCAAAGAATTCGATCCAGTCGGCATCTTGAAAAATGGCAAGAACTTGAAGATTTCGCCTGAGTTCCCGGGTATTGAAAGGTTCATGGCGAACTGCAATCCCCATGGTCCTGGCTGCAAGCTGAAACTGCTATTCCACAGATTACAGGATCCCAGAATGGAAGTTGCAGCATAGAGGATGCACGAATAGTTGAGCGGAGACGTTGAGCAAATGAGCAAATTTGGAAAGTTGAGCACAGAAAAGCGTTTGAAATTTCCATGCCGAATTGGGGAAGGTGGTAGTTATTAGTGTTTACGTCGTACGAGGGAAAGGTTTAATCAGGTATAAATGGTGGTACGAGTGAAGGTACGACTAATATCGTTTAAATGATATCAATGCTTAATCACGTGATAAATGAAAGCCATACCTCATAAAACTGTGCGTCGGAATGCTGCGGAAAATGGTGGAGCATGCAGTTGGTGACGTCACGGAGCCGAACTCGTGCACAGTCAGACGTGTGATCATGATGACTCGGATAAGGCAATAATTTCTTCCGCTGGTGAAACACAACCCATCGTGTCCTCGGGGTCGGAACGATGAGTTCGCCGGCACGACTGAGGTGAATCAGCACCATGATTAGCAGGTTTGAAACAATTCTTCTACTAACACAGGAGTTACCACTGCAAGTTGCCAAAAAAATGATAGCACGGCCGACGAAAAAGATGTTGCAGTTGCCAAAAAAAATATGTTGCAGCCGCCGGGAAAGAAGTTGCAGCCATCGGAAAAGAATTCACGGCAACCAAAAAAAAATTTACGGTATCGGGGAAAATTACGGCTGTCACGGCAAAGTTTTATGGCGGCAGGAAAAATTACAGCTAGCGGGAAAAGTTGTACGACTATGGGAAATATGTTGCAGCCGCTGTGACATGATGTTGCAGCTACGGGAAAATGGTTGCGGCTGCCGGAAAATAATTCACGTCCGTCGGAAAAAGTTCACAGCTGCCGGGAAAAATATTTTACCAGTCGACGGAAAATGATAATGCAAGCTGCTGGGAAATTATGTTGTAGCCGCTGTGACATGATGTTGTAGCTACAGGAAAATGGTTGCGGCTGCCGAAAAATAATTCACGTCCGTCGGAAAAAGTTCACAGCTGCCGAGAAAAAGATTTTACCAGTCGACGGAAAATGATAACGCAGCCACTGGGAAATTATGTTGCAGCCGCTGTGACATGATGTTGCAGCTGCTGGAAAAGATTGACGGTAGGCGGGAAAAAGGATATTACGGCTGCTGGTAAATGAGGTGGCATCCGAGAGGAAATGAGGTGGCAGCTGCGGAAAAAGATGTTGCAGCTGCCGATGTTGCAGCCGCCGATGTTGCAGCTGTCAAAAAATATTGACGGCAGGCGGGAAAAAGGATATTACGGCTGCTGGGAAATGAGGTGGCAGTCGCGATGAAATGAGGTGGCAGCTGCGGAAAAAGATGCTGCAGCTGCCGATGTTGCAGCCGCCGATGTTGCAGTTGCCGATGTTGCAACCGCCAATGTTGCAGCTGCCAGAAAGGTTGACGACGGGCGGGAAAAAAAAAAGAGGGTATTACGGCTATTGGGAAATGAGGTGGCAGCTGCGAAAAAAGATGTTGCAGCTGCCGATGTTGTAGCTGCCGGGAAGAAGGATTTTCGGCCGCAGGGAAAAGGATTTTTACGGTTGATGGGAAATGATAACGTGGTTGCCGGAAAAGATATACAGCTGCTGGAAAAGATGTACAGCTGCCGGAAAAGATGTTGCAGCTGCCGGAAAATATGTCGCAGCTACTGGAATTTTTTTTTTTTTTTTTTTAGCAAGGACGGCACAGGGAGATTTTCGCTTGACGGGCCCAAACTGGTCATTCTCCTAGCGCTTCCCTGAAAATTTTTGAAAAATGACAGCAGACGAAAAGATCAAATGCAAAGAGGAAAAAAAAACAACAATTATACGCTATAGCAGGAAATTATTTATGTACAGCAAATACGATTTTCAGTTTAAGGATTGGCAAAGGCAGAGAAAAATTCCTGCTCTGGTGCCAACTGATAATCTGGATCGGCAGCAATTTGTGAAATGAATGCATCTTTCGAAATGGGCTTACGATACAGTCGCAGTCTATGGCCGTTAGCAAGTAATGGTATACGGTTTTCATCAATGGTCACCAGGCGAACAATGCCGTTGTCAAATACCCTGTCGACCAAATATGGACCCATCCATCTTGTACGTAATTTTCCTTTAAAATCCTTCTTGAATCTGGAGTCATATAATAGTGCCCAGTCTCCTTCACGGAAGATTTTCTTTTTGATGAATCGGCCATGCCAGTTGGATCTCTGTTGCTGGAGCAGCACAGTCTGGTCTACTGCAGCTAACCGTTTCTCATCCAGTTCATTTAATTGATTCAATCTTCTCTTCTGGGCTTCTGTTACATCTAGATTCATTTCGGTGGCTGTTTTCAGGGTCTTGATCTCAAATTCAATTGGAAAAATGGCACTTTTTTCATACACCAGATCGTAAGGAGAGAACCCTGTGGTGTTGCACCAAGTTGTGCGATATGCCCACAGTGCTTCTGGAAGCCTGTCAGCCCAATCCTTTCAATGGCTTTTAACTGTTTTAGTAAGGATTGCTTCAATAACTTTATTAGTACTTTCCACCTGACCATTGGCCTGGGGGTGGTAAGGTGAAGCTATCCTATGCTGCACATGATACTTTCGGAGCAAGGACTCAAATTGGTGTGAGATGAATTGGGGTCCCCCATCAGTGACTACTTCCTTTGGTACCCCAAAGCAGGTAAAGATTTCACTATACAGAAAATCAATCACTGCCTGGTCATTAGCCTTAGCCAAAGCTACAGCTTCTACCCACTTGGTCATGTAATCTGTACACACCAGAATGTAAACCTTCTGTTTGGAAGGAGGGCTGATAGGGCCAACAAAATCCAATGCCCATCTATCAAACGTTTCTAGTACCACTTGGGGCTGTAAAGGCATTTGATCTGTTTTATTAGGTTGGCCCATCCTTTGGCAGCTGTCACAGGACTGAACATATCTTTTAGCGTCCCTGAACAGTGTCGGCCAATAGTAGCCCATCCGCAGCGCTTTATGCCATGTTCTTCTGTCTGTAAAGTGTCCTCCACAAGGTTCATCATGACAAGCCTTCAGTATATGAAAGATCTCATCTTCCCTTACACATCTCCTAATCTCAAGATCGGGTCCTGTGTAAAAGAGATGACCATTGAGCCAACAATACCTGGCACTTTGCTGGATAATTTTTCTTTTCTCTAGTTTAGACATATGTGGCGGAAGCTTTCCTGCAACCAAATAATTAGCAATGTCTGCATACCAGGGTGAATGAGCTGAGAGTGCGAATAGATGTTCATCTGGGAAAGAATCCTCAATAGGCGAACTCTCATCACTGTTAGTAAATCGTGATAAAAAATCAGCAACAACATTTTCTTTTCCAGGTTTATCTATAATGGTAATATCAAATTCCTGTAATAATAAAAGCCACCTGGTTACTCTGGCATTGGTGACAGGTTTGTTCATCAAATACTTAATGGCAGAGTGGTCAGTGTGCAAAAATGTAGGATACCCAGTAATGTAATGCCGAAACTTATTAATAGAATAAACAATAACAAGGAATTCTTTTTCAGTAACAGTATAATTAAGTTCAGCAGAGGCTAAGTTTTTACTAACATAATAGATGGCATAAGGTACTTGACCATCCTGCTGTCCTAATACTGCTCCAATGGTGGTATCAGAAGCATCTGAAGAAATGTGGAAAGGTATGGTCCAATTAGGTCCCCTTAGAATAGGCGCTGTGGACAGCTTCTCTTTAAGCTTATCAAATGCTGTCTGGCATGCTTCACTCCACACAAATTGTGCATCCTTCGTTAACAATGAAAACAAAGGGGAAGCATGTTTGGAGAAGTTTTCTATAAACCTCCTGTAATATCCAGCATGTACCAGAAAACTTCGCACTTCTTTCTGCGTTGAAGGAGTAGGTATATTTTTTATCACCTTAACTTTTGAAGGATCCACCTAGATGCCATCGGTAGAGATGAAATGTCCCAATACCACCCCCTCACTCATCATCATATGGCATTTTTCAGTGCTTAATGAAAGGTGAGACTGTTCACAGCGAATTAAAACCTTCTTTAAATTTTCCAGCGCTTCCTCAAAATCCTTGCCATAGGGAGTAAAATCATCCATAAAGACTTCCATACTATCATTAACCAATTCAGAGAATATGCCAATTACAACTCTTTGGAACGTTGCTGGTGCATTACATAAACCAAAGGGAAGCACCCTGTAGGCAAATGTTCCCCAGGGGCAAGTGAAGGTGGTCTTATCCTGCTCCTCCGGAGCAATCTGAATTTGGTTGTACCTGCTGAACCCATCCAAGAAGGAGAAGAACTTCTTCCTTGATAGGGTATCAAGTACTTGGTCAATAAAGGGAAGAGGGAAATGATCCTTTTGTGTAGCTTTGTTCAGCTCCCTATAATCAACACAGACTCTCCATTTACCATTTTTCTTGGGCACAATTACAAGTGGGGAAACCCACTCACTATCTGAAATAGGGTAGATAAATCCTGCTTCCAAAAGTTTCTGGATTTCCTCCTTCACTATATCCCTCAGATTGGGGTTCATGAGTCGTTGGGGTTGACATACAAGCCGGGAGTAATTTTTAATGTAAATATGATGAGTGCACAGATTAGAAGGGATACCCTTCATATCTGTATACTCCCAGGCGAATGCCCCCTTACGTTCCTTCAAGAGACTGATTAGGCGCATCTATTCTTCTGAGGAGAGATCAGGGTTGATATTCAAAGTTCTTCCAGGCTCTACCTCAATAGGAATGCTTTTTGAATTTTTCAAAACTGGGATTCTGTTTGTATCACCAACCAATGTTTCCTCCGTAAGATTTTCTTGTTCTTCCTTACCAAAGGCAATGTTCGGGATTTGATAGACTTCTTTATCCACTGAAGCAGGTTCACTAATGAAATTATTGATGGCATCGTCTTCTGTCTCGTTTTTAAAGGTTAAGGCCTTCCCTATTGTTAATAGTGGCTGAACATCCTCCTCCTCTTCCTGTTCTATCTAAAGGGAAGTTTCAACTTCTAGACTCGGCCGTGCTGGAGGATACAGGGTGAGGTTTTTGGTTTCCATACCATCAGATATAGTCATGGACCTAGATCGACAGCTGATGCAAGCATCAGCTGTGGCCAACCAAGGTCTCCCCAGGATCAATAGATGTCCCCCCAGCTGTGATTTTGGTTGCAATATCAAAAAGTCAGCAGGGTATTCCCATGAATCTACTGAGATGACGTGGTCGTCCAGAATCCCTTCGGGTCTAATGGTGGATCTGTCTGCCAATTCTAAAATGGTAGGGGTCAGCCTAAAATTAGTGAGCCCAAGCTTCCTCACAGTCTCAATTGTTATGACATTGATCGCTGCTCCTAAGTCGACTAGCATGTTGGATATCTGCGTTTGTCCTATATGTACAGTGACAGTAGGATTTCCAGGGTCGTCATACTTGGTCACGGGGGTTTTTCCTATTATTAAAGCAGATAAATTCCCTATGACATGAACAGTGGGCGGATCTCTAGGTTTCCTCCCTGGTTTCTTAGTGCACAGGTCCCGAACTGTTTTAGCATAAATAGCCACATCTTGAAGGGCTTGCAGAAGGGGAATTTTAACATAAAGATTCTTCAACTCTCCTAGGAGGTTGAACTGAGGTTTCCCCCCTATTTTTGGTAGCATTAATCTCTCAGGGTATGGTGGTTGCCTTACCAGCTGGGTAGGCTGTGTATTATCTGATTTCTCATTTAATGTTTCAGCCATCCCATCTAAGGGATGCTCAGCACCTTCAATGATAGGAACCGGATCGGATGAATGTTGTGAACTCTCTCCTTTTTCATGCACAGAAGGTGGAATATCTTCTGTAATTACAGGTTCTATTATCTTCCGAGATCGTAAACGAATATCATTACAAGGTACAGGGGAGAGAGAGTAGGCCGGCATATTGACAGTCTCCAATTGATGGACTGTTTTATTATTCGGGTTAGGATTAGGTTGGGCAGGCAGCTGAGGCCGTAATGGTATGTTAGGAACAGGATTATTCTGCAGCTGCAGCTACGACTGCTGAGGTGGGTATTGAGGATATTGAGGAAATTGAGGAAATTGAGGGTATGGTGGAGAATATGGTGACTGTTGAGGTGGAGGTGGTTGAGGAAACTGGTTCCCAAGATGGAAGTTCCTCCATCCAGGAGACCATGACGTAGGGTTATGTGGCGGCTGTGTCCAAGGACTCCATGAGTTATAATTTTGCATTGCAGGTTGAGAAGGATTCCACTGAGCATAATTTGAAGGGAATTGTGTATTCACATTTTGCATATTATTACTCCAATTATTCATATTATTCAAAAATGGAAACGAGTCCGGAGGCATACCTTGATTGCGAGGCTGCCAAGGTTTCTTCTGCGTAATGAAATAAGCTGATTCTACTTCTGGAGTTGATGCCTGCAGGACAGCCTTCACTTGAGGAAGTGTGGGACATTCCTTCATGTCATGGTTCAACTCACACAGCTGACATACTTGTATTTTGTCAAGAGGGCATTCCTTCAGTGGATGATTCCTTCTACATCGGGGACAGAACACACCTAGTGTGAGATCCTCCACTGCTTGTTTCTGTTTGGCCTTTAGGACATCAATCTCCGAAGAGATGGAGCTCATCATTTCTGTTTTAAAATTTTCAAGGAGATTGCCTATCTCTGCACGTGTAGCTCCTCCATTGGATGACTTCTGAGTTCTGTCGAAGACATCACGTTCCAGCTTATCTCGTTTATCTCACTTATTATTCCTGGAAGATCCCCTGGAGTATCTCTTACATAATTCCACAATCGTCTCAAAAGGTTCCTTGGAGATATCTCCCTTTCCTAACAGATTTAACATGTCTAAACAATCATCCCTGATCCCTCGAAGCAAGATGATCTTGAGCACGTCCAGCCCCATGTTCGTCTGCCCGACTCTTTGCACATTGTACAGCAGCCTTTCTACAAAATCATCCAGACTTTCATCCTCCTTCTGCACCATCTTGAATAATTCCTCTCTTTTATCCCTGGTGTTGCAATATTCTTGATATTTTTCCAGGAACACTTGCTTCATCTTATTCCAATTAGCAACAGTTCCTCCCCCAAGGCTGATGAACCATCGTAATGCATTGTCCTTCAGGGTGGCAGGAAAAAGTTTCAGCTTTTGGGCATCTGTGACATAATCATAGCTGCAACAGAGGATATCAAATTCAAAAAGGAATTCGTCTAGATCTTCTGCCGCCCTGCCATGGAAGTGAGGCAGCACTGATGGTGAGATGTTCTTCATAGGAGCTGTCCCTTCTAGCTACTGTATTGGAAATTGTAATGTAGCCATAGTTCCTTCTGGCAGGGAGTCATTTTCATGATGTTATTCTATCACTGCTTCTTCCTCTTCGTTCTCATGTCTATTATTCATCTTTTCTTCTGTATCCTCTTCTTCGTTCGTTCCTGCGTTCTTTACCTCAGTTGTAACAGCTGCGTATTCTTCAATTGTAGCAGCTGTGTACTCTTCAGTTGTAACAACTGCGTATTCTTCAGTTGTAACAGTTGCGTATTCTTCAGTTGTAACATCTGCGTATTCTTTAGTTGGAACAACTACGTATTCTTTAGTTGGAACAGCTAAATCAACTGTACCTTCTTTAGCAGGGGTATACGAGGGAATCATGGCTGCTCCTGTATTTTCCACCGTGGATCCTGACGCTGGCACTCCAGGATCAGTAGGGCTTCTTCTGATAGGATTTTCCCGTTGACGAGTCCTGGTAACTGAATCAGTTCTATCAACAAGATCGTCGATGAATGTCCTTCTGCCCAACGGTGGTCCTCGACCACGACCTGAACCACCTGTGTTGTTAGTATTTTGTGGGGTTTTGGGAGTTGGGAGGTGATCGCGTTTTACCCTCCTTGTATTCATGCGAAGCAGATCATTTCAGCAAAAACTATTATGAGATGCAACTAATGACTAGTGTTTAATTTTTATCCTTCCCCGACAACGGCGCAAAAATGTCAAGCACTTTATATGCAGATAAATTGTTACCAATACACACAGAGCATATGAAATTTATTGTCAACCCGAGAAATTCTTTTATTTCAAAGGATAAGTGCACAATCTATGCTTAAACACCAAACCATTAGAAGTAAATACTTTTATCTTCTATCATCCATGTTCATCCCAAAAATCTATGCAATCCCAATTGCCTTCTAAATTCTACACTTCAATTCCTCTCTATCATGCATCAATAAGAAATGGTATCAGATCTAATCAACAATTGCAGGAAAGAAATCTCATTCGTATTCTAGAACAATCACTTGTTTGATCTAATCACTCTGGAAATCATAAGGCATAAACTGAACATTAATCTAGAAATCCAATTGCAATAGATTGAGTCAACTATTCTAAGAAATTGAATTGCAGAATGGAAATCAATGATCAAATCAGAAAAGATAAATTTCCAGGACTCATGGGATCACAACTTTAATTGTAGGATGAACACAGCTGTGTATAATTGCAATTGAAACGAATAAAGCAAACCTTACTCAGTCGACTATTGTTCTATACCATTCACCAATCTTATAGAAATATAATCTTTAACTATACTGAAAATCCACACAATAAATATTGCTACTGCGTACAAAAGGAAAGAACAAAGCATCACACAATAATGAATTCAAAATCCTATTTTAACTCAGCAATCTCCGTGGAAGACGGGCCCAGCCTTCACACAGAGACGCTGGTATGAACAACACAAACTCCTTTAGATCAGAAGTAACCCCTTATATTAACAGAAGAATGAGTACACAGTTTTGCTTGGCTGCTAATACAATGAATTAATTGTCTGCTGTTCAACCCCTAGGTCGAAGTAACTCCCTGTATTTATACATACAAATCATAACAAACCCTATAATCAGGCAGCCGTGAAGATCTTTGATCTTCAGGCGCCCTAAATAACTAGCTGTTACAATATGTGAGCAGAGCAGAGACATCGAAATATGAGAGAGTTATCAATTGACCCAAGAGTAGTGGTCCTTCCAAATCACAGCTAGACTCGAGCAGCAACATACTCAAAATGGCGCATTCTGTTACAGCTGCCTTGTCACAGTTGTCCCTTAATTGATGATTTGAGCCCCAAGGATCCCTCTACAAGCAACGAACATCCCTTCCTTCATGACTTGTTCAGCCCCGATCTTCCTGCAGTCCATTTATCTCAACTACCTTCATAAATCGTAACATGTTAGCACAATTGAGAGATGCACAGCTTTAATTATCACAATTATAAGCATTAATAAAATAAAACAATGATCAGCCATACCTTGGTAATTTGGGGAATAAGGTAAGGACAATAGGTCTGATTGCCATGATAAGTGGTGTAGGACAGGGGCAGGAAAGGTGATTAATGATGATTAAAAAGGGCCAATTCTGGGCTCAACAGAGACAGTCATCCACACTGATCACAAGCCACTACAGTTCATGCAAACCCAAGGAAAGTTGCAGAATGACCACCATCAAAAGTGGTCAACATATTTACAGCAGTTCCACCTCAACATCAAATATAAAACAGGGAGTACCAACCGAGTTGCTGACTGCCTCAGTTGACCTCCAGTCGCGGCACTTACCATGGTGTTAGACTCTTGTGGCCACGAGACCTCCGGATGGCCCCACCTCTACGAGACCGACCTTGACTTCTCTGCCACCTATCAAATGTTGGGCACCAACTCAGTGGTTGCCAATTTCCATCTTCAGGACGGGTTGTTGTGTCGTCTGGGCCATCTCTGCGTTCCATCAAGCGAGCGCGCGAAGCTGATTTGGGAAGCTCACTATAGTCGGGTGGTAGGACACTTTGGCGTCGAAAATACAGTGGCAGTGTTGCAGAAACATTTCTACTGGCCGAAACTTCGACACGATGTCGGCAAGTATATCAGGTCCTGCACCGCTTGTGCTATTGCCAAGTTGACCACTAAGAAATAGGGCCTATACACCCCTCTGCCTACTCTTGACAGGCCGTGGGAATCCATCTCAATGGACTACATGTCGGGCCTCCTGTCCACCAACAGGGGAAATGACCGTGTTTTCGTGGTTGTTGATCGCTTTTCCAAGATGGCGATTCTAGCCGCTTGCAAGAAGAACATCACATCAGAAGCCACTGCCAAGCTCTTCTTTGAACGAGTATGGATACATTTTGGGATCCCACAGACCATTATATCAGACCGTGACAGTTGGTTCCTCGGCTCATTCTGGTCAAGCCTCTGGTCACTGCTAGATACCAAGCTCACCAAATCCACTGCCTTCCACCCCCAGACCGATGGACAAACGGAGGTCGTCAACCGGATGGTCGTACATATCCTGCGCATGCACAATTCAACACACCCCCGCACATGGGATGAGAGTCTCCCCTATGTCCAACATAGCTACAACCGAGACCTGCATAGCTCAACTAGCCACAGCCCCTTTCAGGTGGGGTTGGGATTCCAACCTTTGGGCCCCATGGATGTTGCACTTCCCCTTGCGACCACCTCGACCGACTCATCCCCAGAAGCTGACAAAGCCGCTCGGTTCATTGAACGGATCCAGCATATCCGCCAACAAGTTCAGGATATTCTACAGAAGTCTAATTCCAAGTACAAGCAGCGCCATGATCAACATCGAGTGCCACATAAGTTTCAGGTGGGTGACAAAGTTTGGTTGCATTTGCAGAAAGAACGCCTTACAGGGCCCCATCGAAAGCCTCACCCACTCCATTATGGGCCGTACACCATCACCAAGGCGGTGGGTGACAATGCTTTTGAGCTCAACATTCCCCCCTTCCTTGGTCTGCATCCAGTCTTCAACGTGGCTCTCCTTCGGCCATATTTCCCACCACTATTAGACACCTCAGAGATAGCAGAGAAGTTGAAACCAACAGAGCTCAACCCTGACTGCCTACAACAAGCATCCAGTGATCATATTGAATATACACAGATCAAGGGCACTTGACATCAAAGGATCCAACTTTATCGAGTTGTGAAAGCAGGGCAGCTCCTGCACCAAGGCAAGTGGCTCACCCGAGGCCAATTCAGCAGAAATTTCCTCATCTGATGGGGGAACTCAACGCAATGGAGACCATTGCTTCCTAAGGAGGGAGGATTGATCTAGTTGGATATTGGTGGCCACCCACCTTTCCAACTGGCTCAAAACAGTTTTATGGCAACTTTGGTATTGTACTATTTTTAGCAGTTTTTTGGGTCCTGAACTTTCGGGGCCATTTTGAGTCCCTAAACGACCTTTTTTGGAAATTTGGGGGGCCAAATGGTTTCCTCCGGTGTACATTTGGCCCTAGTTGAAACTTGTAAATCTCGGATAGACCTTTCCAACGGGCTACCGAGTGCCCCAAACGGAGATCGTATGCAAAAGTTACGACCCCGGGAAGTTGATGTACTAACTTACCCAAACGGGGACCACATGACTTTTGGCGCTTCATCTCCTAGGGTTAGGTTTTTGGATGTCTAGGGTTTTTGACATTCCTATTTATTTTAAAAGGCCTTGAGGGCCTCATTGTAACCATCTTCTTGCGAAATGAGCACAGCCGTCATGTCTCTTCTCAGAGATAAGCCGCCACCATTCCAGCAAGCTTGTTTTCCGCTGCATTTTACAGTTCTAGCTTATTTCCTTATTGAATAGAAAACCAGTTTTACTATATCTCTGTTATTTTGTGTTAAGCATCTGATAATAATCTGTATTCATTTCGTTCTGCTCATAAAATCCGTATCAGAAATAGCAAAATAATACACATAGTTCTAGATTATGTTTTAGTCTAAGATTATTTACATTGTATCTTATCATTTTTTTATCTTAAACATTTTCCCTTCAAAGATGTATATATGTTCAAAACTTTAATGCTGTCAAAATACATACAATAGTAATCATATCGATCAAACAAATATTTTATATCTCTACTTCTACACAGAAAACAGTATAGGGTTTTATTTTCTTTATGATTATTTTCTAAACCGTTGCTCTGGACTTTCTCTTTATGTATTCATTTTAGTAATAAATAGTTGTCAGCCTTCGCAATCGAAAACATATATATTTTCCAACAGGATACCAATGTTGTGTAAACCTGTATCATCATTTAAAAACATAGAACATTTTGTATCGGACAAATACTCTACTATCGACAGAAACGTAGATTCTCCATTTTAACATCTAGTATTCACTCCAACTTTTATCAAAAACCATTAAGCTTCCGCTGAACAACTTCGAATGCTTAGAATACTTCAAAATAAAAAATAGATATGGTTACCAAACCCTTAAAAAATAACTAAACATTATGACGAGTTCAAAACCCAACATACTGTCAAAAACCTAATTCATCTAAACATTAAATTCATTGCCCAGATTTACATTACAATCACGGCACTTCAGAACTGTTCTAACCCTAAACAAAAACAAGGGAAAAAACTTCTTAATGTCAGCATCAACTAGGGGTGTACAACCTTAGCATAGTCTTAGGCGGCACCAAAACCAAATAGACAAACGAGAACCAGTCTCAGTTCGCCGGTTCGACCTCTCAAAACTTTCTTTAGAACACCATCATTTAAAACCAACAGTTTCAGGATTTAAGCGCATAGTTAAGGTTAAAACATTTAGCTCTCGGCCTTACTATTGCACAACATTAAATTATCACATGCCTGGAACTTGGCACTTTAAACAGTATTAAGCCAAAAGAAAACAGTAGACTCTTATTAACCACAATAGCCGGGGTTAAACCCTCACGACTGTATCATTTCTGTTACATTGTATCTTCTTGTAAAAACCTCAAAGGCCTAACGTCAAAGTGGATTGAGGATTTCATCCTCCCCAGTCTGCCTTTCGACTCTTTAAAACAATCACAAACAACAGTCACATTTCACAACCAAATAAAAATATTGAAGTCGCGGCAAAGAAACCAAAGTAGGACCAACAACCACCAAGCCGAAGCCATCAAGGAAACCACCGAAGCTTACCCGTTTCAGCGAGTTGCCATCACTAAAACAAAAGCATGAAAACCAGAAGATGAAGCTCACCTACCACAACAAGTAAAGACTGGTTAAAAGGTTTCACAAACAACAAGTTCAATAATCAAACAAAAGACTATTTAAAAATTTTAGCAAGTTCGAAGACCTTCACATTACCTTGCAAAGAAACCAGACATTGGCAACTCGGAAATCATACGCTCGATGAAAAACCAGTACTAAAACCACCTTAACAACTCGATGAAGAAGGGTTACAAGCCTGAGAAAACTCACTGTAGAATTTGTAAGCTAATGGTCGGGGTATCGAACTCAGTAGAAGCCATCCCTAAAATATCTCTACAAAACCCTAGTATCTCGCAGCCTGTCGGCCTCTCCAAGAACCCTCTCCTGTCAATATGAAGGCACTATTATGCCTCTCGTCATGTTAAGCTCAAGTAATTAAGTCTTACAACAACCCTAATGCTTGATCACGTGAAGTCTAGCCACCTAGGATGCCATTAGGCATTCCACCAAGAGGAACTTTAAGGCACTTTATTAACCCAGCTACCAGGAGTACATAGAAGGATAACCTTGGCCACGTATCATATAGTGGGGTAGAGTAACTATAGGATGAACACATTTTATTACCATTACATTTCAAACTACTATGGTGTAGATAGTCCGAAGGTCAACCTCCATCCACTAAGTTTTTTTGACCCAAAATCCAATGGTGAAAAAGTCAAATTTGCTACAACCTATGGTTGACTATCTGACAATTCCAGTCTTTTTTTTTATCGTTGGTGGGATATCAGCTAAAATACGACATAGTTCAAGACGTCGGATATTCTACTACCATACCTCGTCGGTTAACCGACTTCCTCCAGCTTCATAGGTAGTCGGATAAGCGACAACGTTAACTTCCAATATTTGTCGGATACCATCCTTTCGCCATTGATTCTGTGTAAGTTTAGTCGTCGGTTAAGAGACGTGTTTGCCATAAAAAAAAGTCGGTTCTGACATTCCAAGCCGTCGAAAGTATAGTACAAGCGTAGGATATCACCCCGCAATCGTCGGATAGGTCGTCAGTTAAGCGACATGGATAACATAGCAAATAAAAATGGATCCAACGTTCCAAGTCGTCGGAAGCATTGCAAAATCGTCAGATATTACCCTACATTCATCGTGATTAGGTCGTCGGTTAAGCGACTACCCAATACATTTAAAAAAAAAGATAACATTTTTGAAATAAAATTTTTCATACTACAGGAAATCAATATATTCTATCTCTATTATGGAAATATGTAGAATAATTACACATATATATATAACTGAGAACCCCATTATGCTCTTCCCATTATATTAGCAGTGGAGTAGCCTAAGGGAATAGAGCCGTTGTAATAAAGCCATTGTATTAGAGTCATTGTATTAAGCGGCGAAGTCAATCATTATTCAAGTGGACCTACAGGCTAGTGGGTGCCTATTAAGGTGGCACAAAAGACTGTACTCTAAGTCTCAAGTGCTAGTGTCTATGGAACTGACTTTATGGACTACAGGATTTCCACGTAGCAGAATAAAAGGACTGGAAAGTTATGTAACATTGTGGCATATTCGTCACAAAGAGATGGTAGTGTGCTTCCATTGTGTCAAGGTGCTCTTACCTAACTTCTCTAATTTGGTATACTGAGGAGTTTGTATATTCATGTCTGAGATCATATTCTTTGAATAAGGCTCATTAGATAGTTAATGGGTAACTACTTAATGTAAAAGGCTCATTTTTATTAAATAAGAACCAGTAGGTGGTTGGTAGTCATTAATTTTGAGATTGCATGTAGTTAGGATTTTGGTAGTTATTAAGAAACTATTTATAGCGCTAGAAGGATGTATATTGTTTTGTCAAAGATTGGTATTGTATTAAAGCTTTGCTCAAAGGATCCCATCCTCTCCAAGAGGCCCATGAACATTACTCTCTCTTTTTGAAATTATTAATACAAGTGTTATATTTTGCAAGTTTAATCTCTTTCTTGCATTTACTTTTGTTCACTTATATTTATTTGAGGTTAAGCTGGATATTGATTCCAAGGAAATTAAAGAGAAGGTTAAGGATATTGATTCTAGTGCATCATTTACTCAACCTTTGAAGTTATGGAAACTCGAAATTGGTTATGAGGAGGAACCAAAAATCGCAACAAGCTCCAAGAAATTGTCAAAATTTAAACGACACGCGTGTGGGTTGTAGAAAGCCATCATCGTAGCCATTCATTGAGCTCCTCTCTGTTTCGAGAATAATTTCATATTCTCTACTGAACAGGGCCAACCACGTGAAGGTGGAAGTTCTTATGGCCCCTCCCCCCCCTCACATCACTCTCAATTCCCCATACCCAATGCATGCACTCGAAAAAAACAAATATGTGCAAATTCATCCATATTTTATCATGAAATTTCATCCATTATTTATTCAATAAATGCTAACATTCCCTAAACCATTGTTTCTATCGATCCACACATTCATTCAATAAAAGATAACATTCAATAAACCATTCATTAATCATTCAGTCAACACATTCATTCAATAAAAGATGAAATTCAATAATGGTAACAATTTACTACACTGAATCATTAAAACATTAGAAAATTCATTAAACCATTCATTCATTAATTAGGCCAAAAATCGTGGACGATATATTGTTATAAAAAATATTTAGACGAGATTTGAACCTGCAACTTATGTCTAGTCCCAAGGATACCACCTTCAATCTTGACCTTATCAATCAATTCCCATCGCCATTTCCTCTCATACGACATCCCAAAACCATTTCTCTCGAGACCCACTCGTCATTTATTCTGCATGCATTTCACTATGCAACCGTCTCAAATTCCCATTGCGTTTTCCATCAATTAGTTTATCAATTCAGTATGACCCACGTTCGCCATCCAATGAGTGTTTCCTCGGTCTTCAATTTCAGCCTTGCAACGGTTGACGATTCATGGTATTACGTTTCCCTTGGGCTGCAAATGACAAACTTATAGTTCACTATTAAGGTTTGTCTGACAAAGCTGACGGTCAAAGAAATCTTGATAGTGAACTATGAGTTTGCCATATTGCAGCTTAAGGGAAACATAAATATAAAATGAATCGTCACCGTTGTCAGGCTGGAACTCAAGACCATGGAAACACTCCTCGGACGGCGGGCGTGGGTCATACCGAATTGATAAACTAATAGAGGGAAAACGCAACGAGAATCTGAGACGATTGCATAGTGAAATGCATACAGAATTAATCAAGGTTGAATGTGGTAGCCCACCATCTCCCATTGTGAAATGCATGCAGAATGAATCAAGCTTGAAGGTGGTCGCCCTTGCCAGCTGCACTTCAAGATTGAAGGTGGTAGCCTTGGGACTAGACATAGATCGCAGGTTCGAATCTCCTCAGTTCAGTTCGGACCCTGTTATTTTTTCGATGAAAACTATATGTTTTCTTTAATTTGCTATTGACTTTAATTCCCTAGCGTAGGAGGAGCCATTATGGTCAAGTTGCATTCCTAAAAAAAAGATGAACATTGACAACAAGCAGCATGTATCTAATTGTTGTCGGTGTATGCTAGCTTAGTTTCAAATATCATGCTTCAGATGAAGCCAGCCTTGAATGGTAAATATACCAATTTGGAAGGGTTTAATGTGAGGTTAAGGATATTGATTCCAATGAAATTAAAGAGAACGTTAAGGATATTGATTCCAGTGCATCATTTACTCAACCTTTGATGTTGTGGAAACTGGAAATTGGTTATGAGGAGAAACCAAAAATCACAACAAGCTCCAAGAAATTGTCAAAATTTAGACAACACACGAGTGGGTTGTAGAAAGCCAGCATCGTAGCCATTCATTGAGCTCCTCTTTGTTTCGAGAATAATTTCATATTCTTTACTAAACAGATCCAACCACATGAAGGTGGAAGATCTTATGCCCCCCTGCCCCCTCACATCACTCTCAATTCCCCATACCCAATGCATGTACTTGAAAAAAACAAATATGTGCAAATTCATCCATATTTCATCATGAACTTTCATCCATTATTCATTCAATAAATGCTGACATTCACTAAACCATCGTTTCAGTCGATCAACACATTCATTCAATAAAAGATAATATTCAATACAACATTCATTAATCATTTAGTCAACACATTCATTCAATAAAAGTTGAAATTCAATGAAGGTAATAGTTTACTACACTGAATCATTAAAACATTAGAACATTCATTAAACCATTCATTCATTCATTAGACCAAAAATAGTGGACGATATATTGTTATCAAAAATATTTAGACGTTGTTTTTCTCATCCTTCTTTTTATAAGTTTTTCTTCTCTTCAGTGGTATATAATCTATGAGAGGACCATCTACATCATCTGGACTTTCTCTTCCAGTTCTTGGTTCTTTAGCAGGCGCTTTTGGTGATGTTTGCAATATCCTAACTGATTGTTGTTCTAGACCTGGATTTTGTGACAAGGGGTTCGGATTTGCTGCAATGATGTGAAAATGTTACATCGTTATATTTTTCTATTGTAATGACAAGTTTTTCATTTAAAAAAATTCATTACGAAGGTGTTTTTTTACCAGGTGTGACCAAATCATGTTGTTGATGTTCTTGTCCAGTCTCAACCTGTACAGTTTCACCCTCTACATGCTCTACAGTTGAAATATGGTGAACTACAATTAATGGTCACCATTTGCAATGCTATACATAAAATTGTAGCATATGAATAAATTCATTACCGTGATTTGAATCTTGATCATCGATTTGTTGTTGTCCCTCCTCGACACTAATGGGATCATTACTTTCCTCTTAAAAAAGAGTCAATATTTTACATCAAGTATTTGGAATGAAAATATTCCATAAGCGACAAATCTTCATTAAACTATATAGATTCCATATACCTGTGCACCGGATGGATTGGTACCACAAGATTGTGTTTGCCCAGATAAGCTTCTTCTACATTCAACAACAGCTCCATATCCTTCCTGGAATCCAAGCTTCATGTCTTCCTCTGTGGGTACTTCATTGAATCGATCGGCCTACATATTTGCTTATTGTCGTTAATTAACATTTTACCGTGCAATAAAAAAAAAAAAATTTCAATTTATTATTTGTATTCATTGTTGGTTTCTCGAAACTTACAAACCGTGCTACCAAATTTGAATAACAACCAGAGCCAAGCTTGTGCTGACCTATTTTTTCTAGTCTTGCCTTTGTGGCCTTTGATGTGTCTGGTAGCCTATGCAAATGTTGAAATATGTTAGATGTTCCAATTTCGATATAGAAATCAAGGATAATAAGGTTTAGAATTACATTGCGGAAAGTATTGCATACCTCCTTATGCCTAGTGTTAGTTTGCCTTCTCTTATCAGAGCCTTCTCCTTTCCATCTTCCACTAGAGCTCTCCACTCCATTGCTGGAATCATTGGTGGGCGCTCATACCTATGGTTTCTTTCGAGGTGTGTCCTATATTGTTCTCGGACAACCTTCACATGTTGACAAGCCCTTTTCAAGACATTGGCATGACTGAAGGTTTTCTCCCTGAACAGGCCAACCAACCGATTAGTGAGTTCATCTTTTAAATGTTTCGGTTGTCTATCCCACCTTATTCGGATGGTGGGCCCGAAGATATTCAGGAAAAATTCATTCATATGTTTATAGAAAACATTGTTTCCTACACAACGATCATGCCATGATCATAATTAGTTGATAAAAAACATTTTATCGGTATATTACAATGAAATTATAAACACTAATTAACCTGATCAACTATGATTAATTACCTGGGATCATCAGTATCTTTATTGGGACGAGATCTTTGTCCACCAAAAATGTTGTCTCCAGTGTTCCAGTGCTTTTGACATGGGAAGATCCTGGAAATGTAGCTTGTTCGACATCAAAATTGATAGGGGACTCGGTGTCAATCCTTTCTTGTGGACGATCCATTTTGTGTTGGTCAGTAGCGGCTGTTGCGCTCATAGCGGGGGTCCGTGGTGTTTCGGAACATGTTGCCGACTGTTTGGTCGACAACAATGGAAAAGGATTCGAACTACATGGAGTCGTTTGGTCGTGATGTGAAGTCTCTCTAGGAGCCTCGGTGGGGCCAACACCACCTTGACCAATATTGTGTGGTCCCTTATAATTATGTAAATACACACCATGTCTTATACGTTCAATACTATCATATAAAATAGAACATTATAAATATTTAAACAAATTATTCTATGATTCAAGATTCCTCAACTTACTCGCAAGTTATTAGATCTATGTTCCAACAATGCAATCCTTTCTGTAATTGTGCTTGTCTGCGGAACCTAGATTACTAGAGAAAGGATTTCCGCAGTATATCTATTCAACAATTTCTCTACCATATTGAGTGGGTGTGCGGCTTCACCAATTTTTTTGCAATCGTGAAGCACCTCTGCCACTTCAGGGTCTAATGGAAAATATTGCGATGTTGATTCATACTGCGATTCACTGGTGGGCTGCAACAAACATATATAAAGCACTACTGAGTTCTCATGATAGATTCATAAAATTACAACATGGTTTACATTATCATAACGAAACCAGTATATCACATGAAAAATACATTAAAAAATTAACATTATGCTACGTATTATATAGGTACAATTGAAATGAATTATACCTGCGACCTCAAGGATCACGATCCACTCATTGGATTAATGGTCATAGGAGACTTGCCCCGATCTGCTAATATCTGGGAGCTGCCCCTAACAACACCCTAATAAAAAAACATAGTGAAAGTCACCTAAACGATTCCAAAACTATTCATGAGAAAACACATCAAAAAAATTATTATTCATATTATATTTTTAATATTAAAAAGATGTATACCTATTGCGCAGACCTTGGTGTGGCCAACCTTACGGAATTGGCCTGCATCAAAAACATAGACTAGAGAATTACATAAATGAAACCAAAATATTCATTGAAACATTAATATAATGCTAAAACATTTTGACATATTTTAATTGTACAATTCAAATCAGGTCTACCTGTTGCCCCGAGGGTGTTGTCGTCTGATCAACATTCGACGGGTGTATTTCCCGATCAACGTTCTGCATCAAATATAAATTTCATTATATAAAACAAACCAAGTTATTAATAATGGAAAAAAAAAGCAAATAAAAACACTTTTCTCTTATTATATTTGTACTATTAGAAAGATGTATACCTGCTCCTTCGACCATTTGTTGACAGGGATTTATCTTGATCACTAGCTTGCGAAGTAAATATGGGAAATTTAAACGAAGTAAACCAACAAAAAATCCTTATGATGTTTAAGATATTACCAAAAGGTTGGGTAAAATGTTATATAGTAACCTTGTTTGTATCTACTCGGTTGACAGGGTAATTAATAAGCAACTCATCCTCTGCAGATATTGTTTTAATAACAACTACAAAAACACGGTTTCCTTCACGCCCCTCAAATTCGCAGTTTGGTTGCTTAATTGTAGACCCTGGTTGTGTACTGTTTATAAACCCCGCAATATTCCCTATGGCCTTTGGCCTTTCGTCCATGTACAACGTTTCTCCTTTATTTTAATTTTTGTCTTTCAATTGTAAATAGTTTGTTGACAATCCATAGCTACGCATACCTTTTGTATATCGGACAAGGCGCATCCAATCGTTGTAGTTGTGTATGGTTCCAACATACTCCATCAATTCTGTACATGTCCCGTAACCGACCAAGATGCAATCCATGGAAAACAACCCGAAACCATGTATCGACAACGGTGCAATTCGATATCTCCTCTCATTCACACAAAAATCAGTGTTCGATGGAGGAAGATCCTTTGGTACCCATTGTTTCACTAAATGTCTGTACCTCAAGGGCACCTCTTCATTGTCTTTTGTCTCATCACCATAGGAACATGCCCCCCCTTGACCGTGAAAAAATTCATTGCGTCTATGGAATCTTCTTTTGGTTTTTTGACATCTAGTTGATACAATTCTTCTATACCTACTGGATGTCTCACTTTCCTCTAGCCTTCCTAAACTCCCCTCGCTCAAGGAAGATAGATCACACAAATACCTGTTCGGTTCTACCTGCACCATTGGAAAAAAGTTTAGATTCGACTGCAAGGCATAGTGCCTCTTAAAATTTGACGTATATCGCCTTTTATAATTTTACTTGATCCTCATTCCCTTTGTGAACATGTAGGCATTCAAGTGATGATCATAAGATGACCAATTTATCTTTCTTAAGAGTAGAAAGTCATGCAATATTTATGAGTTGTTTTTTACTATTTGATTTAACGCTACATCACACATGAAACACTACACATACATGTTACAGGATCTCCTCTAATGCTACAAGTCTTGGCTACTTAATGAAAACTATTTACCACATATTTGACTACCTTAGTGTAGACGTTTCCTGTAATATAGTCAGAAGAGTTACTTTCGGAAATGACTGTGCCTCTTAGAGGCCAGTCAACTCTAGGAACCAAGTGACCCTATGATAGGGCTAGTACAAACCAGAGAGAGAGAGATGACTGGGCTATGGTACGGTCAGTCAAAGAAATTCAATGACAGTAAAAAGGCTCAGTACAAAGACCAACCAGTAAGGTACAAGTCAAAAAAAAAAGAATGGGTATAAAGACTCACAACCCTTAGGACTAAGGGGGTGTACACTACCTCAAACGTGGAAAAAATACCATAGTTATAACCACAAGACCAAAAACATAAAAAGTGGTACAAATCAATATATGCAATATCTCCTTGTAACTACCTCATATATGCAATATATGCTTGTAACTACCTCATATATGCAATATCTCCTTGTAACTACCTCATATATGCAATAGCTCCTTGTAACTACCTCTTGAAACTCAAATAGTACCACCAAAAGGTATGATAGCATGCAATATTCCAAACTAAGGTCAGGAGGGTGGTACGAAGTGGGTATAAAGACACATAACAATTTGGAGAAAGTGGGTGTACCTCAAATGTGGACAAACTACCATAGTACCCACAAGACCTAAAACATAAAGGGTGGTACAAATCACAAGATATCCCAATATCAGTAAAACACCCAAAAGGTAAAAGGTAAGGTACCAAAAAAATATTATCAACAAAATGAAAGGACCATAAGACAATCGACCAAGGTGTGGTACAACCATTCATCTCTCTCTCAAATGTACCAGTGTTCCATATAACTTGAAAGACCATCATCACAATAAACAGAAAAGTCCACACGGGTGATGTGATCACGTGGTCCTCTAGACTACTCCTACGGTCAAACGTTAGTGGCTGCATGAAGGGGTGTTCAGTCCCTTCAGAAGACCATCTAACTCAACTATCTCGAAGACCTAGGAGAAGAGGACATCACACATCATCAAATAAGTATTGGTAACTACCGTGTATAAACTCAAAAACCCTAAAGCAACCGAGCATGCAGAAGGGGAGCTATGAAAAGACAAGGCTCATAGGCCAAAAAAATAAGTTCAAAAAACTATACTGGGATCGATGTCACAGTAAGCAAGCTGAAACAAAAGTGGCCAGAATGCCAACAAGTAGCACTAAAAAGAAAAAGACCCTCTAAAAAGGTGAAAATGCAAGCAAACTTCCTAACTAGGAGCTGGAGACCTCGACAAATCGTATCCTTCACAAGGTGATGAAATCCAAGTCGAACAATACGAATTGAGAGACTGAATTTGAAGGATATCCCTCTACTGAAAGGGATCCTTGGTAAAAGAGCCCTAGTAGAAAAGTCACTAAGCTACCTCATTCATGACACGTCGAAAAAGGTTTTCGGCGCTTCTGCCTTATCACCCTTGTATCACCAGTATGGTGGCTGGAGAATACAAGGAAGACAATGATCGATGTTTCCTTAGGGCTAAGTGGAGTGTGGCATTCCACATAGTCCATTCGGTTCTCGATCTTGCGGTGGTTTAAACCCTAAAACAACAGGAGGCCCCTCCACAAACTGGTGTATGACCTGTCAACAAATACTAGAGGATTTCGGTTCCCTAGAGGACAACAACTATGTCTCATATGATAATGACAAGGGGGAATTATTTGGATGCCTATCCCTAGTGTTCTCCCTAACTACCAAATTCTTTTGATTTCCTCAAGTGAGGTTATGGTGTGTTGAGTTAGGGGGTGTAAATTTTAGTGGTTGTATTACTCAATCGGGTGATGGAAGTGAAACTCATGGTGTGATGACTGACTCAAACCATGCAAATGCATATGAATAAAATAATCCTTTCCTTTCAATGAATGCTAGATAAGGTAAGGAGAGAGTTCTTTCAAACTATAACTACTCTTTCAAATTAAATGAATCCATTAACAATTACTTTCTTCTACTTCTAATGACTAAAATGCATGACAATGTTTAAATGTAATTAGCAAGCATAAGCATGACATTGTGATATTGTGAATAATCATGTATGGTAGGACACACTATTTCAATTTAAAACCCATTTAATGTACGCTAGGAGACTTAAATTACAGAATGATCTCATAAGTATAAGCGCAAGAATATTTGTCTCAGTCGGGTGATGAAAGTGCAACTCGTGGTGTGATGACTGACTCAAACCATGCAAATGCATATGAATAAAATAATCCTTTCCTTTCAATGAATGCTAGATAAGGTGAGGAGAGAGTTCTTTCAAACTATAACTACTCTTTCAAATTAAATGAATCCATTAACAATTACTTTCTTCTACTTCTAATGACTAAAATGCATGACAATTTTTAAACCTAATTAGCAAGCATAAGCATGACATTGTGATATTGTGAATAATCATGTAGGGTAGGGCACACTATTTCAATTTAAAACCCATTTAATGTATGCTAGGAGACTTAAATTACAGAATGATCTCATAAGTATAAGCCCAAGAATATTTGTCTCAGTCGAGTGATGGAAATGCAACTCGTGGTGTGATGACTGACTCAAACCATGCAAATGCATATGAATAAAATAATCATTTCCTTTCAATGAATGCTAGCTAAGGTAAGGAGAGAGTTCTTTCAAACTATAACTACTCTTTCAAATTAAATGAATGCAACAAGTGTTCAAGTTCATTCATGGGACGTCAACGAGAGCTTCAGATATACTCAAGTCATGCAAATGAATTCATCACATAAAACAAAGTGATAATAAATATAAGGAATTGTACATATCCATGTTGATAATTCTCTAGGAACACTTATAACATTCTTCAATCATTCTTCACAAAAACACAGGGATAGTAGAAACAATAAACTGCATATAAATCTTCATGAGCTTAATAAAAAAACAGTAACCACAACTGGGGAAGCTATACCACAACTTGTTTTTTTATGACTATAAATACAAGAGTATCCTAATAATGAGCAATACATCCTTTACTTTTACATCATGGGCAATACTAATCATTTCCCCTTTAACTTGCATTGAGTACCTTGACATGAATTCCCCCAAGCTACTATATTCTAAGTGTTAAAGCTGCTACAGTACTACCCTAGTTGAAGACTAAAATTGCCACAATCCAAGTCATGATGGTTTGATTGAAGTCTGAAGTATGATGATGCATGCTTACCTTTTATGAATTTACTAACCTTGATGAATGATACAATGAAAGCCAATTTTAAGAAGATGAAGGACTTTAAAACAAACCATAATAGCCTGAAATACTTCCTAAACCAGAACAGCAAAAATGGGTAAGCAAAATTGAAGTTCCTTTTTCCGTCGAGGTGGCTTACAAATTGATTTAAATTTGACCACAATGGCACCAACCGCAATTTTAGGCCTATATAATTATGTTCCTTTTATATATATACGTTTCCAATCCGTCAAATGTTTCGTTACATTGTACCCTGGGGCCACTTTCTGGAAATTATCATCTTTAAGCAGCCTCGATGGAAAACAGAACTTCAATTTTTCTTATATCATGATGCTAATGGTGTTATAGGATCTATTTCACATGGTTCTACTTCATAATGGGATGGGGCCAATTAATCTTACTTTCAAAACTCATATGGTGGCAATGATTGATACATTCTCATTCCTCACATTCTACACTGCCTAAACTTTTCTAATTGTATGAAAATTGAAGCTTTCAATTTTATCCAAACCATGTAAGGAGAACTTGACCTAATTGCAATTTTTATAATCTAGATGGAAGGATATGTCAATTTATAGATAGGGCAATTTAATTTATAGATAGGGCAATTTTTAACCATAGTATAGTTATCAACCTAATCCTTCGCATATCAGGGCAATCTAATTTATAGAGATAGGGCAATTTAAAGAGGATGATGATTTGGTTGACATCCATACCAGATTGATCTTTAATTTGTTGTTGAGTTATTTAACACGCAGACCGTATGACTTGAATCTGGGTGAGACCCAATTCTGCAACAAATTTCAAAAGATAGAAGAGCAAATTGAACTCACCCATATTGTTTTTCCTAGCTCCCAAGTAGGATTTATCTATGAAGAAATGGATATCAGAGATATATAGAGATAACCTGATCTTGCACTACTCTATGGAGCCTTGACATGCCCCATGAAAAAAACTCCAAGTCATATATGGATTCACTGCTACTTCACTAATAACACAGGGAAACTTCAAAACTACAATGTGGGTGGCCTTAAGTCAGTCTTGCTTTTTGCATTCACGGTTTGGTTGGTTAACTTAACATCCCTCCAATTCACAACAAATTTTTGTGGCATTCATTTAATTTGGTGGAGGCTGAGGCATTCATTTCAAAATCAGAGATGGAGGCTGCTTCCATGTTGATACTTGAGGAAAGTTCAAAGTATGGTGATTTTAGTTTACAAAAATTACTACTTCGGGACTATTTTGGGACTAAGGTCTACTCAGGAGAGACTACAACTTCTTGTATGAGTTGAAAATTGGGTTAGGTTAGGATTTGGAGCAAAAAATTAAAATATTTATACTTTAATGCATAAATAAATTCTTAAATCAATGCTAGAAACAAAATAGTATAGTTGTGACAAGGTAATATAAATTTAAACATAATTTTCATCTCTTTCAACTTTAACACTCCCAAAGGTCCCTGTGTTAAAGTTGAAGTAGACAAGGACAATAAATAATAACAGCATTAATAAAGTAATGAACAAGTTAAACAGAACTAGCAACTAGCATTAGTAATGTTGGTTTAGACCTTCCTTATAATCAGATATATTTTTCAATAAACCCTTTCTGCAATAGCTGATAGCCACTGAGGATCAACAACATATGCCCCAGCAAGGCCCATAGGCTCAGAGTAGAGGCCAAAGACAGTTTGGATAGTCATGTTCCTATGGATACCGATTATGAAGATAAGCATAATGACAGGGTTGGAACTAGTGGATTGTCTCTTGAAAATATGAGTAATGAACGCTTTCTAAAATTAATCATTTCACATGCCATGGTGTTTGTGAATCTGGCAATGGAAAATCCTGAAACTTGTAGAATATTTGTTGAGAAAAAGGGCATTGAATCCCTTATGAGGTTCTTGACTCTTCCAAGTATTCCACTATCTTCAAAAGGGATGTTTGTAGCTGTGCACATGGTTGCAGTTTGCAAAACATTCACACAACAACACTCAGTTTCCCTTGCAAGGGTATTTTGTGCTCATTTGAAGGAACATCTCAAGACTACATTAAATGTTTTGGATCATGTTGCAAGGACTAATTTATTAGCTGCAAAAGATGGACTGAACCGGAAAGTATTTTGGTGCTTGTTTGTGGTACAATTTTTTGTCTTTCTAGCTGATGATACTTAAGAGAATCGATGGTTGGTAGCATTAATGGCAGAGTTTGGAAATGATAGCAAGGATGTGCTTCTTGATATTGGGATGATACATCAAGAAAAACTATGGCAAGTTGCACTTACTGAGGATTCAAAGGTGCTTCTAAAGAAAGACTCTGATGGCAATGTTTCCAGCAGTGTCACAACTAATTTGGATGTGCATGCAAATGAAATTGATGATCACTTGCCAACTTCTGTTGGACAATATGTGGATCTTATTTTGAATCAACATAGGCAATCATTTGTTTGGAATGTTTTGCATTTTAAATATAATAATTTGACCCAATTGCTGCTTCATTCATAGGGGGCCTTTAAAAAGCACGATATAGGTCTATGGGCAGCTTATTAAAAGTAGTTATTTCCAGTCCACCCGTAGCTTCCTATGGAGGTTTAGATTCATTCAATACAAACAGGTGTTCCCTCTCCTACCTCCCCCCCTATGAAAAGAGGAATGAGTGCAATTTTCTGCCTGGCCTATTATTATTTGCTATTAGCTCAGATTGGTGCTTTAATGCAATAATGGAAACCTTAACTCGAGCCTGTGTGAATACAAGTACTCAGTCACAGAGTGAGAGCTTGATAACTCTGCTTTATCGGGGTCATTAGTAATAGCCCCCACCCCCCCATTCATGATAAAATAAGGGAGTCCATTGCAAGAACCTCAAATTTTTGGTCTAATACATCTATTTCATGATATTGGTCACAGTGCTCGGCTTCAATGAAGGTTGAACATTGATTCTTCTGCCTGAGGACAACAAACCTATGTTCGTCAACCACAATATTCTCATTTTGATGAAGGCCCTTCCAAAATCAAAATGCAAGGAAATAAGCAAAAGTCACTACATTCTTTTTGCTATGAGATATTAAGGCCATCATTTTCAGTTCACTACAAAGAGGTGAGGGTTCACCGATCAAACTAAAAAAAACAGTAGATGCAATAAGATAAAAATACCCCAATGTAGATTGAAAGGTTCTACCCCAATGTAGATTGAATTGGCAATGAAACCCTCTTAGAAGATCGAATTAGCAATGAAACCACAGTGATTTGCTACCAAATTTTTAAATTTGTCAAATCAAAACAATTTAGGGCTTGGTACTCACGGACATGGGAGGCATTTCCATCTCCTCTTATAGTTTATTTGCTTGGAATCCAAAGTGCCTCTCCCAATGCTTGCTCGTTGGGTCACTCCCACTGCTTGGTTGTTGGGTCACTCCCTCTCCCCTGCCACAATCACAAATCGCCTCTCCCACAATCGATCAGTCCAATCCAAATCGATAGCAGGTCCAAATCGTAGAGGCGCAGGTCCAAATCGAGGGTCACTCCAAATTGAGGTCACTCCAAATCCCAGGTCACTCCGAATCGAGGTCACTCGAGGTCACTCCAAATCGCAGGTTTATGAAATGCATATGGTCGGCTTTTCTATTTGTTCAATATATATGTTATATAATGTTTGTTTTTTGGTTTTCTTAATTTGTTTTTAATTAAATATATATAACATTATATATAAAAATTAAAATTTAATTGTTATATATAATGTTATATATATATTTAATTAAAAACAAATTAAAAAAACCATTGTTATGTATTTATGTTGTAATTTTATTTATTCATGTTTTAATTTTATTTATTATATATTCATTTTTTAAATTTTAATTGGTTTTTTTTGTTATATATAATGTTTTTTTTTAATTGTTATATATAATGTTATATATATAACATTTTTTAATTATTATCTAATTGTTATATATATAATGTTTTTTTTAATGTTTGTTACATAATCATTGCCATCATCATGATCTTGGTATATGTTGACCATTCTTAACTACCTCTTATAGCCAATTGGCTACTAGGGAAGATAAGGAAAATATGCACCCTTCCTCCTCATACTTTCAAGAAGGGGCTTAAAAAATATGGTTCATGCCAAGCTTTGAAAAGTGGAAGGGTCATTGCAAAGGATAAAAGGAATCACCAAAAACTCATGTTGACCTTAATGATTGTGGAAAGATATTTAGGAATATTTTCGTCATTCATGTGAATTTGGCGATAACTAGAGCGAAGGTCACGATCAATGAAGAATTTATCTCCATGTATCATATAAGAGATAATTAATGACTGGAATGAGAAATTTATCTTTCACTATCAAGGAGTTAAGAGATAAAAAATTGGGACACATGTGCCAAGTGACTTGTTTTTTAAGGACCATGACAACGGTCAAAGAAGAGTACGGGTTGGTACTAGGATGAATGATACCAATAGCTAAGAACAACGATACAATATTTTTAATTTCATATATTATTTTGTTCAAAAGTATGACAAAATGATCAAACATTGGATGGGAGGATACGATGAAGCAATGAGATGCTATGATCATGCTCTCTCATTTGTAATTCCAATAAATCCATGGTGTTATGACATAATCTTATTATCCATTCACACCAAGAACAATATCACGCCCACCCGTTTCAATGGAAAACATGTTAGTTTTCCGGGAGTAATCACCCATTTGAAGCATCACATTTTCACAACTTCCACCATATTTCATAGATCTCCCATCAATAATCATTATCTAAAATTTCTTAGTAACAATGATTTCAATTGGTTTCTTGGGAAACTCAATGATGAATGAAATATGGGTGGTTCTGCCATTAATCAAGATAATGAATTTTCTCTTCTTGATATAGCCAACCATGTTTAGCTTTAATGAGGAGAATAAATACTAGTCAAATAATTAAGGGAGATATAGGGTTCTTCACAGGGTTAGGAAGAAAAACTTCCTCAATGATGGGAGGGGATTCCTTTTGAGTTCTTCCATCAAGTTCATCATCATAAATTTCCTCAAATATGTCCACAAATAATTGATGTTCCTTACATCTATGCTCAAGAGAATATTTTTCATTACAATTTTAGCATAGAACCTTAAGTTGATGTTCCTCCATTTTGTCCTATGCCAACTTATGGACCTTGAAAAGTGGAATAGGTTGTTGAAGAGCCACCATAGTTGGGGAAAGGAAATGAAATAAAGTTGGGGATTTTGGAATGAGCATAGGATATAACACAGGCATGACAATAAATATTATTTTCCTCCAACCAAGTAGTAGGGTAGTTCACCTCTAAGTGGGATTTAATTTCCTCTTTAAGACCACTAATAAGGAATTGTTTAAAAAATAATCGATTAATTTTTATGAAAAAACAAATGAACTTTGATGACTCCTACAATGAATTTCATTAGGTAATAAAATATTACATGAAGGAAAAGTTAGTGCTTCATTTGATCAGTCGAACCAACCAATCGGATCTAACCCACCAAACTTGTTTAGAATTACTTCAGAAAAATGAGGCGTCATACTATTGGAAGGGTCGAAAAATGAGAAGTGATTCTTGGTTTTCATTTTGCTAACTAATTGGGTGAGAGAATCAACCATTTTTTGTATGTGCTCTATAGTTTACATGTTATGAGTGTTTATCATGGGACCATTAGGTCCATCAAACAAGTTAGTGATGATTTATCCCAACACAATCAACGACCTAAGAGGATTTCCTTATGAGGGTCCATAAGCAATGGTACTAGCAAGTCCACGAAAAAATAAGTTATTTCAGAGTGAAACCATGATGATCAAATTACTCCTTGTTGAGTATCATTACATGGTTTTTAATGCTCCATTAATGGTTGGTGTCAGTCATTTTTGAGTCTAGAAACCCTCCCACACCGTAAATGCATGCATCTAGTCTAACCATGCCAAATTTCAGTCCAATCCAACACATATTTAAAAAATTTCAACGTTGGCCCCATGTATCACATTATTTAATTTATAGGTATGGTTTCTGATGCTGCAATGGTGAGTGTCATTCATTTGAGTCTTGAAACCCTCCCACATCGTCAATGCATGCGTCTAATATCAGACTTCTGACTTCAAAAGAATCCGATGAGATCGCTAAATCACCGACGACAAACACCATTGGTTTTTCTAGATAATAGCTGTGTCGGATATCATATAACGCTTATGATCATGATGAAGATCATGATGATGATGACGATGATGAAGATGACGATGATGATGAAGATGATTGATGATGACGATGATGATGAGGATGATGATAAAGACGATCAATGATGATGATGATGATGACGATGATGATGAAGATGATCGATGATAACGATGATGATGAAGATATTGCTGATGATGATGAGGAAGATGATGATGATCATCATGGTGAGGATGATGATGATGATGCTGATCACAATGATGATGATGATGGTGGTGGCTGTGACGACGACGATAAACATGATGTTGTTGATGATGATGATGATGAGAATGATGAAGATCATGATCAAGAAGAAAAAGATGATGATGATGAAGATGATCACGATGACGACGACGACGACGATGATGATGATGATGTTTGAGTCTTGATAATTATGCATTTCCTTACTAAGATTCTCTCTGTTTCAAGAATAATTTAATATTATCTACTAAACAGGGCCAACCATGTGAAGGTGGAAGCTCTTATGGCCCCTCCCCCCCCTCACATCACTCTCAATTCTCCATAACCCGACAAAAAAATCTATGTACACTAGAAACTTTAAATGTGTTTTTTGACATACTCTAAAACAAGCAATGTTTCTAATTATATCATATAGGAAAACGGAAACTCACTACGAAACAATTAATTTATTATTACTGCATACCTCGTAAACTTCAATGGTCTTCATCATCTTCTTCATCTGGGTCATCGTCTGTACTATCATCTGATGATCCAGATTCAACATTGTAAGGATTGGCCATATCATCCTCATTGTCGATGTCAGTTACGATCAACATGTCATCGCCAATATCATCTTCATGGACATTGTTTGATAGTGCATCATCTGATTCAATAAGTTCTTCGACATCTTCTTCTGGACCATGATCATCTAACTCATGTTGATCAAGATCATCTTTTGCGGTGTCTTCTACTTCGAGAACATATTCATTACCTTCATCAACATTATACTTTACCGGCCTTCCCCTTGGATCGTGTCTCACAACAAAGGACCAACCCGCTCTACCTGGAACCTCAGAGTAAAATACCTGTTCACATTGGTTTGGAAGAACATAGGGCTCCATTCCTGGCTCAAACAACCTTGTATTTACCATGGTAAAACCATTATCATGTTCAATAATTGTTCTATCAGGATCACGTTGATTTAATTGACACCTGTACCATTTGACAATGAATAGAAATACCTTGAAGGAGTTAAAGTCACACTGAAGAATGTCTTCCAGATACCCATAGTATCGATTTTAAGATAGTTCTGGATGTCTGTCACTTCTAGAAGAAACATTGGTCACCTCAAAGACTATAGATATCCCACAATCAGATCTTTTCTTTGTTTCATCCAAATTTTTGATGCGATATCTACATCCATTGCACCACATATCCTTATGGTGTTTTACCTAGTACAACAAGCCATACAAGAAAAGATTACATAATGATCACAGCATATTTATGATAAAGTAGTGCATGTTTATTATAATGCCATAAAAGGAAAATAAGCAACGTGACGTACAAAAAAAATATTTAAAAAAATAAATAAATAATGTCATTGATTAATATGCTTACCTGCTTATCTTTTAAAGCTCTTGCTAAATCGATTTCCCTTTGTGTTACATTGGTGTCTCCATTGTGGTGTGCAACTTTAACCAATGAAGCCACACCTTCCCATGATATTCCATGACCAGATTGTTCACATTTTTCGATCCATACCTTCATCCAGTCAAGATTGTTTGCGATGTATAAATGAATCGCATCCCACTCTGGACCAACTGTTTGATGACAATAAAATTAAAATTCAATGAAAATGTATATTAGTCACTTAAAAAAGTATATAATTACAATATAAAATGATGCAAAATACTAAATAAAAAAATAGAATATATATGTATGATATATAAACATAAAAATCACCAGTGGAATGTGTTATATTACCTTTCACCTTCCTCGATCTACCTTTCCCCTTCGGGTACTCCCCTTCAAAATCGTTTTTGGAGTTTGGATCACAAATGTGACATAAATTGAGCTTTGACGCCAATATAGGAAGATATTCACTAATGTACAACATGTGTTGGTATACCATATATCCCTCCATCATAGAACCCTCAGCATATGCTCGTTGTCTGACCAAACCCTTCATAAATTTCAAGTGCCTCTCAACCATCCACATGGACCTTGAGTGCACAGGTCCACATAGTTCAATCTCCTCAACTTGGTGTATGAGGTAGTGTTCCTTTGCATTGAAAAATGCTGAAGGTAGATGGTTCTGAATTTCACACATGAGACGAGGAATTTCTCTCCTCCAATACTTTATGTCTTCTTTATGGAATTCTTTAGATGACAACCATCTACAAGTGACATGACAACCGTCCAATCAAGAGATTAAAGAAAAAAATCATTATATTACGTAACATGAAGTAGAGAATGAAAATCAAATTAAGAATAAGTTCTATGTTGAATTAAACAAACAATAAGCACATGGAAAAATCACCACTTACCTCATGTATTTCCCGAGACTATATATTATTTGCTTGACATTGTTGTCAAAGTTGTCCGGGATAGAGAGAGGTAGAACATACTATAACAATAATATACAAATAGTTTCAATATATCGAAAAAGAGTACTAGAAAAAGAAAAAAAATAATTATTAAATGCATACCATATTAATTATTACCTTCATGAAGACATGCCAATCGTGCGTTTTCACCCCCGTGAAATCACCTTTCTTTGTTGTGATATTCTTCATGTTCGCACAAAATCTGGTGGGAAATTTAATTTTTCGAATGACTTCTTTTACAACATTACTTTGCTAGTCCGTTAACATCCATGGAAGTGAGTTTATATTAATTTTCTCTCCGTTGCTATGAAATTGAATAACGTCTTTCATTGCATGGTTGTTATCTTGAATGTCTTTGCAAATTTTGACAATTTTTTCTTTGTCACTCCCTCCATCCAATATTCGCCATAATGTTTCAGTCACATTCTTTCCAATATGCATTGTATCAAATAGATGAGAAATTTGTAGGTGCTCATAATAGGGCAACCTACTAAATTGTCTAGGATAACTTTTCATTCCTCATGGAATCCCATTAATGCCTTCATGATGATTACATGAACAACAATGATGAAATTAAATATTAAATCAATGTCAATTACACTAAACAACACACAATATAATAAAATACAATATGATCATATACAATGATTGATTATACATACCTTGACGATTTCTATTATATTGCAGCTTCCATAGCTGAGGTGTCATTCTCTTTGGTTTTAATGCAGTCTCTTGCTTGCCATTGAAAATATTTTTTTTCTGTAGTTCGATACCTGTGATTCTTGGAGAGGAAGTGCCTATACTCATCAAACACCTCCTTTCCTAAGCTTTTTGAACGACGATATTTGATCTTAGGACCACAAAATGGACATGCAAATTTCCCCTTTGTCTGAAGACCTAAATAAAAAGATGGAATATCAATATTAATGTCTATTATAATTATATAAAAAATGACTGGATTATTTAGAAAAACATGCATGCATATTATATTAACTAGTATTTCGTAAAATTAAATGCAACTAAAGTGGAACTTGTAATTACATACCACAGAAATGGGTTAACCCTGGGGAATCATGTATTGTCCATACAAGCATTGCATGGAATTGGAATTGTCTTTGTTGTATTGGTCTAGATAAGTCATACATAGTGATGCCATTCCATAACTTCAGTAGCTCGTCAATAAGAGGTTCGATATATACATTCATATCTTTGACTTTGTACTTACCTGATTGATTTGAACATATAAAACAAATATTTTGATTATGAGATGTACCATTTAGATATATAAACCATATTTCACAATAGAAAAACTTTAAATATATATATAACATTATGAGACAAAAAACGACAAATGAGAATATACCACTGCAATGAAAAAAAACTGCAGTGTTCGTACCTGGAATAATCATCGACAACATTATGTGCTCCCTCTTTATTGTCAACCATGGAGTAATGTTGTTGTTGATAAAAAAAATAGGCCACACCGAGTAAACAGATCTCATCTCTACAAAAGGATTGACACCATCTGCTGCCAAAGAAATCCTAAGATTACAAGGTTCGTCTTTAAAGTGAGGCCATTTTTCCTCCATATCTCTAAATGCAAACCCATCTGCAAGCATCCGAATAATGTCATCTTGACTTCTATTCCTTGCATGGTAATCCATAAACTGCACTATGTTTTTGCACCTGAACAGTCGTTGCAAACAGGGAATAATGGGAATATAACGTAGAACCTTGCGAGGCACCCTTTTAGTTACTTGATCTGTGTGATATCTACTGATATCACATTCAGGACATTCTATTGCAAATTCATACTAGTTGTAATAAAGAACATGATCATCGGGGCATGCATGAATTGCTTCATACTGCATTCCAATTTATTTCATGATGGCAGATAAATCTCGATATGTGTGAGGTAAAATATTTGAAGGTGGTAACAAATATTCACCTATCATGCTACAAAAAATTAAAATTAAAATCTAGTTAATATAATATAGAAATAATATTAATGAAACAAATTTCATCCGTAGTAATTTGACTTATATATGAATTAACAGTAAAATACATGACAATCATATATATTTTGTGATGGAATATATTACATACCTTAACATCCATGTGACTGATATGTTTGAAAGACCATTCATAAACTTCAAGTTCATTGCCAACAATTTAGCAAAGAGAAGATTTGTCTTGGAGCCGTCATAAAGGGGTTCGGATGCCTTATTAGGAAGAGGTATATCATGAATATCATCAAAATGTTCATCATTTTCATGATCATCATCATCATCCATTCCAACATTAAATGAATCATGGATCAAAGTATTTGTAACATCATCTTCAACTATGTTATCAGTATGATCATCTTCTTCAATGTGATCATTAACTTGTTCTCCATTAATATTCATAGCTCCATGTTCCTCCTGTACTTGTTCTAGAAGCACTTGCTGATCCTGACGATATGTCGTAGGATGTCTTTCCTTTATAGTTACATGAAACAATCAATAGATAAAAGTTAATAAAACAAATTCAAACGCAAAATGTAAAAATTTATGCGATACATTAAAAATTTAACAAATTTTGTATTGTTGGGATGAAAAGAACAACGACCAATTGTACTATTGGTAAAAAATAAGAAATATTATAATAATACATAAATTTACAAAAGCAATCAAAATAAAAACATATATAATGCAAACTTACAAATGGATGGTATTCATGTCCCCCCTTGGCGTGCCCATGCTCCCTACAATGTTTTGTGGCTGTTGTGATCAAAATTCTTCTCCTCTTAAAGCCTCTACATTGATTACATGGACAATAGCATTTACCATCACCCCTTCTTTCAACTCCTTCCCACAATCTAGCAAGCAATTATTGATTTTGTTCGTCTGGATCAGGAATATTCGTAGTTGACATTTTCTCGTAAAGAGCTTAAATGAAGATTATCGATCTTAGAAAATGAATCTCCAGAGTACTTTTCTCACGTGAATAACAAAAACAACGAAAAAAAGTCCATCGAACAAACAAAAAATATCCGCAAACCATCGCTGGTATGGCAAACATGTCAGAATGGTTTGATATTTATAAATTGTAAAATTCAAAAAGTCAAACCTACGTCGGATATCCGATGACACTAATCTAGTGACAGTTGGGAAAAAATCCGTCGAATATCCGACCTCTTTGGGTTCAAAATGAAGTTGGTTATCCGACATCCAAAGCGTCAGATATCCGAATAGGCATCAAATATTAGCAGAGCCATCAGATAGCCTGCCAGCCTCGTTGGATATTAAAAAGTACGTCGGATATCCGACGGACACCTCTCGAAATTTATAATAAAAAAAACAAAAAAAAGTAATTTTCAAAGAAAAATCCGAGGACACAGTCCATTTCGTCGGAGGTCATCGGATTTTGGGTTCAAACCTACTAGTGATCACAATCAATGATACTTGTGGCATAGCACCTATACCAAGATCCATAAGTTAGGGTTTGGGTGGCATGAGTCACTATTTTAAAGTATTGTTTGGGCTGCTTTTTAACCAAGGTCGAAACCCCTTGTTTCATCAAAGTCAGGTCATTACTATTATCAATTTAGAATCCTAAGTCTAGGACATAACATTTCTACACAATCATTTTATTATTATGGTGATATTAATATCACATCATCGGATCTATAACTTAATTATTGTCACATTAATACATTGTGATATAAATTACTAAAAAGAAACACTATATTATATAGTTTCCAACTCTAGACTATTAATATGATAATTATAGAAGTATTATCTATTAGGTCCATCACTTAATACATAGGATACAAAGGAAGGTTAGGACTTATGCTACCATTATCCTAGCATAGTTTAAATATTCATCAATACATGTTATTTTGTAAAGACATCTATTCAAATCTAAGGTGTTAATACTGTTCACCATATTCTTTTACAAGCAAGGTATTCAAACAGTAACATGTCTGAGAGTTGAGTCATTTTCTTTGGATTTACTTAAAACACTTGAGGAGCTGAATGTTTCGCTAAGGTAGATCTCGCCAGAACTATTCACTACTTTGGACTTTTATCAACATAAAACTTTGCATGCTTTAAAAGCAAAAGAGGGCTCCGTCGTATGTTGGGATATTATTGTTGCTTACCTGTAATATGCAAATAGAACTTCCAATGCTTTAGCCTTTTAGCTAAGTAAGCTTTGGGGTGCCTTCAGGACCCCTTCGTCATCACTAAACAAAGAAACACAGTCTTCCCTTATAGATAATAAAAATAGTAATGGGAATCTTTAATGCAACGACACTACTTGGATTAAATCTTAAATGCTCCATAAGAACTCTAGTACACAATACTTGATTCCAAAAAGAAAGTACATCGCAAGTAAATCCTATAGATACAAGTTTAGTATAAACATAATGATTGCCGTACTATGTTTTAAAAGAAAAATTATTATTAAAATGTCGTTATCATTAATTATTGTTAGTTAAAAGATTGGCACTTAACTTATTTCCACATTAGCAAGTATAGCATTAGATGTTGTTTAAAAATTTTAAATTTTTGTGAAATTTTCGGGATGTTACAGATTGACATCACCAAAGTATATTTGAGAAGATGATATTATAAAGGGAAATTTGTTGGATAAACTTAGATTTTGGATTATAAGTATCCGACTTTGGTGTTGGATTGTCAACTAGCATGGAAGCATGAGCTCATTCAAAATGGAGCAAAGGACATAAAGCAAAAATAAATACATGGTACGTGGTGGTCATGTCAAATGCAACTATTCTTGGATGATGAAGATGTTCAAAATGTAGAAAACTAGGAAATAATAGATTAAAAAAAGATAACAATGCCTCTCTAGAAGTATAAATTGTTAAGAATAAAAAATGTGCGAGAGAAATAAACACAAATACAAGCAAGCAACAACAGCAACACTAGATTTATCTTAAAAAATACCGTAGCAAAACACCATCCATCAATAATAGATATATTATTGGTCATTGGCCAAACTAGGCCAAGGCCACCAAGAGCATCTATCCTGCTCACTTTGGCCCCATACAATGGAGGAACCCTATAAATAGGGTTCTTTACATGCAAATACAACTAGCAAGAAACCACGGGCTACCAAATACATGTAAATTACACATTGTCATCTTCATTCTCATTCTCATTCGCTACATTTAATTTTTCTAAAAACAAACAAATTAACTTGTTAGAATAGATCCATATAATCCCATTGCATTATATTGCTACAGCGTGAGGTAATGCAAATATCTGAGAATGGAGATGACAATGTGTAATCTATATGGTTTTGGTAGCCCATGGTTTCTTGCTAGCTGTATTTGCATGTAAAGAATCCTATTTATAGGTTTGGATTCCTCCACTGTATGGGGCCAATGTTAGTAGGAGAGAAGATCTTGGCTGCCTTGGCCTAGTTTGGCCAAGGACCAATAATAGATCTATTATTGATGGCTGCTTTTTCCATACAAGGTTTTCAGGATGAATCTAATGTTGTTATTGTTGATTGCTTATATTTATATTTATTTTCCTCTCACATTTTATTCCTAACATAAATTGAGTATTTAAATCTTCTCTTAAAAGATAGAGAAGAAAACAAAAACACCAAGAATGGAAGCTTCTCATGAGAGTGGCTTACGAAGAGAAGGAAAAAGGAAATATTAAGAGTTAACTTTTTATTTGCTAGAAATGAATATCCATTTAATATATAATTGTAATTTGAATATGATCAATATAATTTCATTCAATTTCTAGATAAAAACAATGTTTAAAAAAAATAAATAAATAACATCACAGATAACACATAGCTTCATATTAATAATATCATATATTTATAACAAATATCATATTAATATTAATTGTCAATTTCTAGATAAAAACAATGTTTAAAAAAAAAAATAACATCACAATAACAGAGCTTCATATTAATAATATCATATCTTTATAACAAATATTATATTAATATTAATTGGCATATTCACTCATACGAATATATTTGGAATATATTGATATAAAATTAATTAAATATATAATCTTAATCTCACTATATAATAAATACACATATAGTACATTAATAATTACTTATTTTATAAGTATTAATAAATTTACAATAATATTGACATAAAATTGTATTAACAATATAATTTAATAATATTACGTACATAAGTAGAAATTAGGAGTTTAAGAGATAGGTTTGTTAAAATTTTAAGTAAAACCAACATTGATTTTAATTTTCTTAAACTCTTTATCACATCATAGTTTATCCTTAAATCTAGATGTAATAATATTTGTAATATTATCATTATTGTGAAAAGTGATCTCTTCCTTGATTTAGCCAAGACTTGGCATATCTATGCCAACCTCACTTGAGACACATGTGATTTTGACTAGAGTAATTTGAAGCAATCTTAAGAAGCTTCTTATCTCCCATGTTCATTTTGTTCTTGTACATTAGGTACCTAATCATAGCCATGCTCTCAATGGGGAAGAGACTCACTTTTATGAGGAGGATAGGGTGTATTTCCTTTATCTTTGAGATTATAAGTTATAAACCACTTTTTTATTTTCTCTATGATCGTTCATACAGAGATGGTGCAACCCAAAATGTCTCAACCATATAAGATAATAGAAGTGATGAGAGTCTCAAAGAGGATTTTCTTCTTATTCCACAGGTAAAGATCAAATGATTTATAACTATTCCAGGTCCATAATAAGCATTCCTCCTTCATTTATCATTTTCTCAATGCTACAGTTCCAATTAAGCTTGTGATCAAGATCAATTCTGATGTATTTGTGTGAAGTCACTCCCTCCATGTGATTCTTATCATGCATAGAAATAGGATAAGTGATATTTTTGGATTTGATTATCATATTGTTTTCTTTTTTCAATGTTAACATTCATACCTGCACTAGAGAAAAAAATCCTTGAGAATTTTAATTGTTTGTAAGATCATAGGGAATCCTAACCATAAGAACAACATCATTATCATAAAGAACAAAGGTGATGACTATACTAGCCAGAGTCATGAACTGACACAACTCGGTTCTTCCAAACAATCTTCTAACTACTTGATGTATATACTAAAAAGGTTAGGGGATAGGGAAGAATTGTTTTTTAAATAATAACGAGTAATTATTTTGTATTAAAAAGGTTGTAACTGGATTGTACAACAAAGTCATACAAAAGAAGAGTTATCCTAGGAATAAGCACCAATACTTCCATCACACATTTGTTTCCAAAACTCGTTTTTTTCCGTCTCCAAGGAATCCTTGAAACTATTAAAAGTATAAACATGATAAAATGTTCCTAAATAAGTACTAATTTAGATAACATAATAGAAATTACTAAAATATTTTGTGTCCCTATGCTTCTCTTGGGTCATCATTTTCCTAATGCATTTCACGGTTCTCCATCTACATGTCTTAAAACAACTAGGAAATTGTGTCTTCTTCTGTAGTGTCCTCTAGAGGTGAGCCTACAGAGATTTGATGATTTGGTGTTATTGAATGAGATACTTTAAGGGTGTTGTCAATAATGTATATGAGCAACAAGAACTATGCCTCTAGTGTTTGAATTTACCTCTTTTATTGCATTAAAATTTCCATAACCTTATAATTTTGTGAACTAAATTGATGGTCATCGTTATGCACTATATTTGTAAGAGAGACAATTGAGGTTCTATTGTCATTGATATATCCTTCTTGATAACAAAGAATCATGTAAATGTCATGTATAGCTCTTTGGCATTTTTCATGGCATATTAGGCAATCTATTGTTCTTTGGCATGTTCAAGGACGCTCAAGGATGACCAAATGGATAAAACCAAGATGAGATGGATTTACCCAATCACTACCTATAGGAGACAGAGGTAACCCATAGAAAATACACACTATTGAAAATAAACCAAATCCAAAGAAGGTCACCCAAACAATGTCAACCAAATAGTTCAAAAACTTCAATTTTCTCAACTAAGCCTTGACTATCACAATTTGTTGGGCACAGCCCAAGTAAAGGAATCTATAAAGGAAACGTACAGTTAGGCGAGGCCTGAAATTGACCAATTTTGGGAAAAAAATTACTCTGTAAATCCTGGGCAGAGGATATGGAGCGAAGATCAGTCAAGGAGAAAGGACATGTTTCCTTAGTAAAGACAAAGTATTAAGGACAACCAGGAGTGGTTGAAGCAGCTAAATGTCGAACGACGACTTGACTACTACATGACCAGAAAGTAAATAAGCAGAATGGTGTAAAGGGCACATCTCTGCAGAAGTCGAAAATGCAACTGCCAAAAGAAGCGTCAGAGTCAAAAGAAGCGGCACCAAAGGGGAAACAAAGTTAAAGATAAGCGAGGTCTATTAAGGAATGGATGTCATTGATGGTTTGAAGGAGTTCTTGGATCTTGCATTCATTCATCTTCAGTGTCCCTTCAAAGAAATTAGCATCTGGCAGATGAACCTTCTCGTCTTCTAGCTTCCTAGGTTCAATTTCAGTTGATTTTGTTAAAGTTATGAAATCTGATCCATATTTTGGGGTTGCAAGATTTTCATATTTCAGATCATAAATATTAGATCTTTGGCTGAAACTTGGGTTCTCATTCATCTCTGGTGCACCAGTAAAGATTTCTCTCCAATTTTCTACCCTCCCCAATTCAGGATTTTCAACCCCTAGGGGTTCAACCAAGTCCATCTTCTCCTCTGAAGTAGTTTCCCCATCATACTGACACATAGGCATATAAAAATCAGAACTTACAAAATTCCCATGTGTTATGTTCTCCTTGATCCCCAATGTGTTCATCTTCAATGGTCCAGCTAAGGAAAGAAGTTCTTGTTGATGAACTTCTTCTTGTTGTTCTTGCAATTCATCCTTCTCAAGGTCATGAAACCCAACACCTAAGGGCTCAACTAAGCCAATATTCTCATTGGAAGTGGCTTCCATTTCGGGCTGCAACAAAGGAATACAAAAAACAAATTTGTAATCATACCTTTGAGCCTGATTCTCCTCATCAGGTAGTGTGTTTATGGCTGCATGCTCCTTCTGCAACTTCCTTGGATCACACCCAACTAATATGAGCTTGTCTTCTGTTTCATTATGGCTCTCAAGTGGTGAATGTGAATCTGATTTATGTCCTTCTTTTGGATCTGATCTGAAATAGATCTCTCCACCATCAGCTACATCAACCTCCTTTGCAGTGATCTTGAAATTACCAACACAGAAATTGGAATGTCTTGAAGTGGAATCTCTTTCCACAGTGTTCATAAATTTGGCACCTGTGGCTTGGTCCGTGGATGTTTCTTCTTCTCTATCATCCTCCTCCAAGTGGCTTGTGGCTTCTTCAACTTCATGGCTTCCACAATCATGATGATTTATGCACTCTTCATGCTCCTTTGAGGTTTGATCCCCCACTGTGGATCCTTCTTCCATTCTGTCAACAAACTCATGATTGGTTCTTGGGTCTTGATTCTCCCAAAATGATGAAGATTCCTCCTTGGTTGTTTTAGGGTCAAGATTATTGGAGGCTCTTCTTGAAGAGGATCCAAAAATTCTAATGAAGTGTGAAACACATGCATCCAATGAATCTTCTAATTTTTTTATGCTCTCTTCATAAGTAGGCTGATATTTAACTGTGGAACATGCAACTTTTCCATCCATATGGCTATAAGAATAATCATAGTCTCTTCTTCCAACTATGATCTCATGGGAGATTCTTGTGGAAGGTATTTCTTGGGAATTATCTTCCTCACACTGTCTGCAATATTCCTTATACTTCTCATCATAATTATCATACTCTTCATAAAAATAATATTCTTCTTCATGCAACTCAAACTCTAAATCTTCCATGACTGTAACTAATTCTACAACTACAACTTGAAGATAGTGCTGCTACTTTCAAAATGAGAGTTACTTTCCATAGGACGAGCCAAGAAAAGTGCTCTGATACCCCTGTAATATTCCAGCCAAGATATGGCCAAAATATTATCTCCAAACTCAGATTGTATCAAAATTTTACTAGTCAATTTTTATGCAATTTCTTAAACTGGGAAGGAAGTAAGTGATGGGGACTGAAAAAAAGAGTGAGTATGGTAGGGATGCATTTAAGCTCTGGAATTTATATGGGATAGTTTGTAGCAACATCTAATTTTGTTCAAACCAGCAAGTCCTAAGCACAAAGTACTAGGGCCATTTATGTTTCGAACATCAACCAGGCTGAAGTCTACTCCAATGCTTCCTGGGCACACCAACATATGCTTACTAGATTAGGAAATGGTTCTGGGTGGAAGTATGGATCATTCTCAGTCAATAATATTTAGTAAAGTAAGATGGAGCATAGCTCATAATAATTTGGGAGGTTTAAAAGGTGTTTGGCCAAAACTAGCTAGACAGGACTGTCGGGAAGGAGAAATTACAGAGCTTTCCAAATGGCCTGAAATGATTCCAAAAGCTTATGAACAGAGCATGGGAATGTTAATTACTGATATATTGACCACAAAAAATCATTAGAGCAGATAAATACATTAATGGTTAAACTTACTAAGAGTATTACTAAAACTAGTCAATAAATGATGCCCATTGAGTTAGTTTAGGGTCAAAGAAGGGTAAAACTCAGTAAATGAAATAATGCTCTATTTTTATGACTGAAATAGTTCTGTTATAACTTATTTAATATTCTTGGGTCAAATAAAAAATTTTCAAAAAGATATTACAAATATTTGCTACCCTCCTTTGCTGTAGTTCCCCAATTGACTAGGAAAACTAGTCTCAATCTTTGGAGGTGCCAAAATCACCAATAAACTTCATATATCAGTCCAGAACGTATAAAAACATCAGATAAAACTTCAAAATGCTTTTTGGGTCGAATTCACAAAATTGGAATAATTTTTACAGTATAATTCATCAAGGATTGCACAGGAGACCTTCTACAACTAGTTTCCCCCATAGGAGAGGAGAAAGGGTTGGAAGGAGAGGAGAAAGGGTTGGAAGGAAAGGAGAAGGGTCAGATATCTGATAAATATGATGTATGAGCTACTACAGGTCCAGAACATAGATCTTGAGCTGTGGACTATCCTCTCTCACTGACCTGAGATCCTCCTTCAAAACTGAGAGCTTCCTCCTCACAAGATGTAGCAATTTCTTCACTTCAAGCACCTTTGGGTGTTATGAGCTTTTATGATGGCTGGAAAATATTCAAGAGTGGACAAGGAACATCTGATCAACAACGTGATGCACCTCTGGAATTAGCCTGGAAACCTGTCAAGAACTTGGGGCACATCTCCCAAGGTTGTTGAGGCACAACACTCAACATTAGAGAAGCCTAGAGCTCTCAAGAAAATTTCTCAAATGATCAAAAGTTATTAATGGGAGTTGGAAGAATTATTTTATAGAATTCATGTTGACATGTTGAGCAAGTTAATTGGCTTGGTGACCTGTGAGAATGGGTCACCCATGAGTGGATATACTTGGTTTCTTTTCTTCTTACACCTTTTCTCTCTTTTAGAAACTGTGCCTCCTTGTGTCTCAAGATGTTTCCTTCCTTGTAAAACATTTTTTCTTTGTAAATTGAGTTATCTTTTGGAAATTTCGACTTCCCTTAGCTTTTTATGGTTGTTTCCCATTTCTTTCTTTTGGTAACATCTTACACCTTCATGTTTTTCATCCATTTCTAATTTCTGACCTCCTGTTCTGATTTAGCAACATTATCCTCAAGGGTATTTCCTCTTGGCCCACTTGCACACATCATCCACTTGCCAAAATATTAATAAATGGAGATAATTAATAAAATAAATTAATTCCTCACTCCAAAATCCAAAATCATTAATTATTTAATTAAATTAGAGGCCTAGTTCAAAATTTCCCAATTAATTAAATAATTCACCTTAGCACTTAGTTTGGGGATTAATATCTTCATGCCCCCCCTTATCCATTTAATTCCCCAAATTCACCCTAATTCAGATTACATTCTTATGTTAAATATGTATATCTAGATTTATATCTAACCAAGGATATATATATTTCCACAGAGAGGACAGATATGGGTGGGTTGTGGTTGAAGATGTATAGTTTTGGACTCTGTAAGGGATATGTGGCATGTAGAAATTGGACACGATAGAAATTCTAGCATTTTTATGATGTGAGAACAGATATGGAGAGGCTAAAAAATTTAATTCATAGATAAATAAACAAAAATTAAATGGGACTTTATAGCTATTGTTAATCTCCAAGAACTATGTTCATAAAATCGTGTTAATCTCCAAGAACACTATTAATTGGGACTTTATAACTATTGTTAATATCCAAGAACTATGTTAATCGATGTTAAATGGGACTTTGTTTTGTTGGTGATGAGAAGGTTCAGTTGAAGGGCCACACATTACATGTTACAAACTACGGCGTCAATCCGACCGAAGTTAGGGACAGCACCAAGGCCATCCTGGCGGCGATCAACGAGGCCTTCAAGGTAGCTACGAGCGAGCACATGGTGTCTGGTACACCCAACCTCGGAGGTGTCGAGATTCATCTGAAAGGAGGAAATTATCTCGTCAGCGGACCTCTACAGTTTCCCAGAAGTAGAGGCGGCAATGTTTTGGTAATGAAAGGAAATGAAATCTATTTGCTACTGTAAAACACATTGCAAATATATCCATACAAATTACTGATTGATTCCATGTATACAGATTGAAGGCGGCCCTTTGAGGGCTTTTGAAGATTTCCCAAAGGATCGTTACTTGATCGAGTTGTGGTCCCCAGCCGATGACAAGATCAAAACTAGCGTCCATGCTAACGGGCGTACTACCGCCATGAAGGACAACGCCCATCGTAGCGCATCATATGAGGACATTGCTCTGTGGGATATGATGATATGATGTAGGATGCAAATTTTCGACGTGAAGGTATTTTGGTGATCAATTCCTTGAGAACCAACATCAATAATTTCTATATCTCGCATTTCAGGTCCTTTGGCATCATGGTCCAAGGCTGGAACGAGACATACATCCGGAATTCATTCCTTGGGAAGCACATTACCACTGGTGGAATCCTCGATGAGAATAAATTTAGCGGCGTGGGCATAAGTCTCATGGGAAACAACAACGCTGTAACGGATGTCGTCATCTTTTCGGCTGCTATGGGGATTATGGTGAGCGGTAAAGCCAATATATTTGCGAGATCCCATTGTTATAACAAGGCCACGGGATTCAGAGGTGATGGAATCAAACTACAGTCCAGTGGATTGACGCAAACGAGGATCATCGGTTGTTATATGGACTATACTGCCATTTTTGCAGAAGATACCATGCAACTTTATATCGCCAATAGTTTTTTTCTCGGCGACGCCAACATAGTGTTGAAATCATCGAAGAGGAAAATTATATCTGGACTGAAAATTGTAGACAATATGTTAAGCGGTTCTTCGAAGGGCATGGACATGGTCCAGTTGGCAGGGAAATTTGAATCGATTGATCAGATGGTTGTTGACAAGAACATTGTGTGTGGAATGAAACTTAAATCGATTGTGGCTCGAGGCACATTGAAAGGCAATAGAACCACATGGAACATCGATTTTAATCCCTTCCTTCTCTTCCCAAACCATATTCAGCATGTTTAGTATTCATTGTATACATCTGATGCTTCGTTTCCCAAGCATGTTCTCAGAAATGTATCTGACAACAAAGTGGTGATCGAGGCAGATACCCAAGTATCTGCAACAGTTGCAGTGCAGGTAGATCAGAGTGCCACATTTGTTCAAAAAGGAAGTGAGATTTATTCATAGACACACGGTTTCTTGATTATTACATACATATTTTTCCTCAACTATTATTACATACAGATTTTACATAAGTATTATAAAATATTGGTAGGGTTGTGAAAAAAACCTGGGGGTCTTTTCCAATAAGCTTTTTCTTCTACCATTTCAAGTGAAAGGGGTCTACAGTTTTTTTTGTAACGCTTTAATAAGAATAGTGAATATAAAATGATAGAAAGTAACAACCACATTTTATATATTCTTTAGTTTTTCATTCTGATAAGAAATTTTCCTTAACTATTAGTAAATCTATCCAATTACAATCTGTTAAACAGTGATCAACACAACTTGTAATCGAAAATTGGAGTGGTTATGATTTCAAGAGGATGATGAGTAAAGAACTATAAATATTAACACACACATTTGAAATCTTCATTATACATCTATCCAATTACAATCTCTCCTTGCAAATGTTCAACTGTGATCAGCATAACTTGTAATTGGAATGGTTTAGTAGTACGCAGAGTGAAAAAAGGGAGATCATTGTTCACCGTATTCCAACCAGTGCTCCATTTCCCTGCGGAACATCCAAATCTTTGCTTCTAGCCTCTGACGACCACGATCTATGATGGCATTAATATCTGCCATCTGCGCGGCCTTCCTCATGTGGTGCGTATTCATGAAATACCTATAAATCTATTTATGAAATACTTTATGTAGTATTCAAATCCAATTGATCCCATATGTAATGTGGGGATACATGAATCTCATCTTAGGCTTTGCATACTAACAATTATTCATATTCATAAAGCCATTCCTTGACATGACACCAATGCATACTCCAATTTGGGTCTGGTTGTTGGGTTGATATATATTTATAAGGACTCCCCGAGAGATGCATGGGGTGATAGGCGGTGAATGATGAACACCACGTGGAACAAGGTTAGCATGGAAAGGTGTGTGTATTTAATTCAGCCAGAATCTTGTTTAATGAGCTTTCATTTGAATGTGCATGTGCTCAGTCACATAAACTGCTTTGGTGGTTTAATGGGTTGTCCTTCCCAATGATTCTGCACTGGCTCGCAGTCAATGGCTTTAATTTCTCATCTGCAACAGATATTGTCATATGGTTTTTCATGTACTTTAGCCATGATTTTGACAATGAAATTATGGCAGGGGATGCCTATTTCTTGCGGGCACCCTAGTCAGCCTCCTAACTGCATTGTTGTGGTATCTACGGAGTTGAAGGTCATTGGGATCTGGTTTTGGAGCGTGACTACTCTAAGACTTAGAGGACGTTCTCATCATGGGCTTGGTGGTCTTCGTCAAGGATGAATTGCTCTAAATTATCTTCCCTTGCATTCTGTCTTGAGTGAATGGTCCTTGTCGGGGGACATGTATCTTGGTGCAGGTGATGTACCATTGGAGGATGACCAGAAGAAGAATGAATGGTCGTGTTTGGTGAATGGTTCAATGATTTGGGGAATTCACTTGCATATGGTGACATATTTCCAATGCCTCTATCTCATCCTGATACTATGCCTCCTTCTTCGAATTCAGGTAAGTGGCCCTCATATTCTCACTGCTTCGAGGCTCTGCATTTGAAGTCTGAGGATAATTTGACTTTGGTGCATGCCTTATGTGATATTCACTTTGAAAATAATTGATGCATGGAAGATGTCACTTACATATTGGAATTAATGAATAAAAAAAATCTACTATTCTCTCTATCCTCTTTGGTTCTCCTCGAATGGTCATGGTCAATCATGACACAATCACTGTGCAGGATGGAGTTTCCGCTCAAGAACTGGACAGATGTCAAAATAGTTAGTTTTATTTATTTTTTGTTTCATTCTATGTCTATTTGGTCTTAGTTTTTGTCTTGCTACAAGCCATACTTCAGTGGTTGATTATGTATCATAATACTAGTTTTGTGTTCAGGCTGAGAGGCCTTGTTTTTGTAAAATGTATTGGTATCCATCTCTCTTGACAGTTCAGGTTATCAGTCATCATAGGACCTTTGTCCAGGCCCTCGGACTCTATTATGTACTTTTCCTTATGATATAATATAATGTCGCTCTTACTTATAATATATATATATATATATATAAGGACATGATAGGGGATTTTAATCTCCATATTATTTATGGGATTGTTTGTAGGTAATCCCTGGTAATTTATAGGGTTTCATTGCTCCGCTAATCTTTAGTCAATTGATTTTATACATTATGCACAGATATTTCGTGCTTGTATGCATCTTATTGTCAAAAACTCTAATCATAGTTCGTTAGTTTACCTATCTGTTATTCAATTACGTGACAGTTATGGTCTTTTTTGTATTATATATGTACATCTATGTGCATATTGAAGATAGATTAATTGCTCATTAGTGATTATCGAGTATGCCTTTTCTACCATTGATTGTCTTCATGTCTTTCTTTATCTTCTTCATATATTTTCTGTATCTTCAGGGGGTAGAGTACATAAATTACTTTCAACAAATTTGTATGTTCCAACAAACTTGTATGGCAGTTGAGATTTGCATAGATTGAGTGCATTTTCTGTTGAAATTAAATCCATAACAGAATTAATATACCATTTCAAGACTAAAATACATCCATAGTGAAAAGATCGTTCATTATTATGTATATGGCTTTGTTGAAAATTCTTGTACTACACTTGAATAAGAGGTTTAAAAATGATTTTTCTCTTGTGTTGAAACCTAATCTTGCAGCTTTATTGAAGCTAGTTTGATCGATTACAACCATTGAAATTTGAATCATAAGTGAAATTAAAACGGAGTTTCCAACACAAAGTTCCAAAGCTTAACAATTCAACACCTCTTTTATGAACTTGTACATGTTTATATTTTTATCCTTGTATTCTGTGTTTTTCCAAGTTTTTTGGTACTTACTATTGTGTTTGTGAGTATCATTATTCTGTTGAATTGAATTATGATTGTAATTGGGTGCATTTTTTGTTGAATCCAACACCCTTCCGTTGAGTTCAAATTTTCTATTCTCGAGTTGGATTATTGTAAAAAGGGTGGAAAGAAGACCTGCACATAAATTTTCATTATGAACATGTTTCTGTTCATAAATTTCAGTAGTTTGTGAATGAAGAACCAAGTAATCATTCTGAAAAGAAAAGAAAACCCTAATATCCTTTGCAACTGAAAAGAAAACCCATCCACAAGAGCATGAGTAGTTGAGACACCCCTTTTACTATCATTCAAAAATTAAAGTTGTTTCCAATCAGTTAGCAGTAAGATGGCATTAGAGGATACAACTGTTGGAAGATTCTCACCATCATTTGTATATTTTGCATGCTTGCATGCAATTATGCATGCATCCAGTCATCTACATGCACCTGCATGCAATTGCATGCATCCAGTCATTCATATCGCAGTCTCCCAGCACCTAGTCCTTATTTTATGTTCGGGTACACAGGGTACTACCAAAGGACCGAACACCAAGAGCAACCACTTCACACAAACAGATCACAGATCAACACACCGATGTTTTGACGTGGTTTAAACCCTCTTGAGGGAAACACTCCACGGCCCCGGCCAAATAGCTTCTACGGGACAATTTATTATGCAAAGAAAGAAAGTTACAAATGAGCTTCTCATAATCGATCAACTAAACAATGACCCTCCATGCTCTTTAAATAGAGATCATGGACCAATCGGGTGTTAAGCCACGGATCAAGGTTAGGTTTGATCTAAGAGAAGTTGAGCCGTCGGATCACTCTATGTCGGAAACATATCGTGACCGTCGGATTAAGTATTTACAAATGCATACTAATGCATACTAAAGAAACACACTATCCCTAACGGATATATTACACAAGTTGATCTTAACTAACTCCTAAGTGTCTAAATATCCTAACATTTTACAGCCCCCAAGAGCTTGTTTCTGCTCAGTTTTATCCCTCCTAGACACTGATGCGCCCTTGTTTTCATCACTAGAGAAAAAGTGGGCCTTCTTCCACCTATTTAGGATTTGCTTCAGTTAGTTCCATGATCAGTGGATCTGTTCCTTGTTTTGGGGATTGATTGCTAGTTTAACTGACTAAACCACTTAGATAGACCTACAAAGAGACTACATCATCTATACTAACTACGGACAGCTCATCATGCGCCCACATTAGAGTATCCTTCCCTACCTCAGTGCCCATGCACTCAATTAGACTTAGTTAGACTCATTTGACTGACTATTTGACTTTTGTGACTACTGCCACTGGTTTGGATGATGTCTCCAATGCTATCCAAGCTACACACTGAGGAGAATTCGAATGACCTTAGTGGAATTCGAATTCATTTGATTGTATTAAGTTATTATTCACTTTGCAGAGTGCCAGCTCATAGCTGATGTATGATACAACAGTTTTTGTCATTTCTTGTGTATGAGTGATTATTGAATCTCCATTTCCTCTTCTTCTTTCTGCACTTCATGAGTGAATTCTAGTGAGGTGTGATACTGTTGAGTGATCCTAATCCTAAAATATCACATGGTATCAGAGCTGACAACAACTATTCGAATTGTAGCAGCAGTAGTTGCAACAATTCCTTGAGAAGCTGTCTTTCATTTAGCACTAGAAGCCTCTGGGTTTCCACAACAAATCCTAGTGCTATTTCCTTGAATTCACTGGATAAATCTAGTGAGGTCTAGCCAGGTGTGAAGGACCCAGTCACATGTGCTTAGTGTCCTAAGGAATTGTTCAATTCGAATTGCAGCAGATCTTATTTTCATAATTTTCTTTTGTTTTACAGGAATCTCCTCTATTCAGCTTCGAATTCTTCAGTATCATGGATCTCAAGTTGAATTCATTCAACTACTTCGAATGGAAGGAAAATATGGACATATTCTTGAAGTCGAAGAGCCTTTCCAGACTAGTGAATGGCTCTGTAGTTGAGCCCATTAGTGCAGTAGAGAAATGCAAGTACTTAGACAAGCTTGATGAAGCAGTAGGACTACTGCTACTTAGCATTTCTGAAGACCTACACTTTCATGTTATAGATTTGAATACTCCAAAGGAGGTTTGAGACAAGCTCGAATCCCTCCTTGGATAGAAAGATGATTTGAAGGGTTATAAACTAGAAAATGAGCTCATCTCCTTGAGCCCAAGTAGTTTCAAAACTATCACTGAGTTTCTCAACAAATTCAAGAACTTGATTTCATAGTTGAAGAGGTATGGGATTTAGAAGGAAGAAAAAAAACTCATCCTTTCCATCATGTCGAAGCTAGGCCCTGATTATTCAGTGTTTGTTTCGACCTTCCAGTGAGCAAAGTTGTCCATTCCAAAATTAAAATTCCCTTCCCTAGAAGACTTCATACAATCTCTAACTCTTGAGTAGGAGAAGCTATTGCACATGGGAGTGATAAAAGCCAAATTGGATTCAGCTCTTGTAGCTATTGATTCAAGGAGAGCGAATGGCAAAGGAAAACAAAAAATTTCTGATAGAAAGTTGAATGACCCAAAGTAGAAGGAGGCTCCCATACAATCAGTTGGAGTCTCAAATCCTAAGAAGTACAAGCAAACTCATAAGGGAAAATCCAATTGCACATATTGTAATCGAGGATACCACCCTGAGAGATCATGTATGAAGAAGACCATAGGTCTCATGGCTTCACTTCTTGAAAAAAATAATCTTCCAGTACCTGCATGTGCTAGAAAGAAAGAGAGTGAACCATTTGGATCTGAAAACAAAGATAGATTCCATGCCCTCATGGCAGGTGCATCAACTCAATCCTCATTCATCATAGATTATGGAGCATCAAGACACATGTCTTCCTCCAAGGATCTCTTCAATGGTTTCGAAGCACTGTTGGGCCATCCATTATGTTGGGGAATGATTATGAGGTCTCTTCTGAAGGGATTGGAATAGTCAAACTAGATCATGGATACTTCTCAGATGTCGTCTATGTCCCCACTCTCACTGCTAATCTACTTTAAATATATGATATGACTCATACTAGAGAGCCCAAGAGGGTGATCTTCTCTCCAAATGAGGTCGAAATTCAAGACATGGTATCAAGTTATACCATTGCAAAAGGTGTTGCAAATCATAAGTCTAGATTGTATGAGTTCTCCCACTTCTTACCTCTCTCAAAGCAGTCTTCTCTTCACACTCATGCAAATGAAGAGAGTAGATTGTGGCATGAAATATTTGGGCATCTTAACTATCAATACTTGCAAGACATGCATATTAAATAGATGGTTGAAGGGGTTCCCAAGATCAAGTTTTCCCAAGGCACCTACAAAGTTTGATTGAATGGAAAAGATCCAGCAAAGAAAGTTGAGAAAAAGAAGATTCAAAACGTAGGATGAATGCTATATCCATATCCACAAGAACCTAAAGATCTAGCAACTAAGGTTCGAACTCCTATTGCAAAATGGGCCACCACAACTTCTCCGTCCACCAGTGATCTTGTTAGAGATCCATCATCTTCAAGAACAACCAGATCTAATCTACTCTCTCACACAGATCCATTTCTAGCTGAGAGATGCTTTATTATGACTGGATCAGATCCAAAGGCATTCTTTGAAGCCTACCAAGATCCAATATGGGTAGAAACTATGGATGAAGAGTATGAGTCTCTACAAAGAAATGAAATTTGGAAGCTTGTTCCTCTCCCACCTGGGAGAAATCTTGTTCAATGCAAGTGGGTTTATAGAACTAAGATGGACTCTGATGGGGTCACTAGAAAATGCAAGGCTCAATTGGTTGCAAAGGGTTACTCTCAAGTCCATGGGATTGACTACTCAGAGACATTCGCTCCTGTTGCTAATATGGATTCCATCTGTCTTGTTCTTGCTCTTGCTGCATCCAAGAACTGGGAAGTGCATCACATGGATGTCAAGAGTGCTTTCCTTCATTGAGATCTAGAGGAGGAGATCTAAATGAAGCAACCTAAGGGGTATGTTGAAGACTCTTCACTGGTATGCAGATTGATGAATTCCTTGTATGGACTCAGACAAGCTCCCCGAGCTTTGTATGCAAATATGGACTCCTTCCTTCTATCACAAAACTTATTGAGATGAAAATATGATTCGAATGTCTACATGAGACATGAAGGTGACTCTTTACTTCTAATTTTTTTATATGTTGATGATCGATTGATTACTGGGAGAAACACTTCATGCATCAGATCTATAAAAACAGCTTCTCATAACTCCTTCTCCATAACAGATCTTGGATTGTTGAGACAGTTTCTTGGTCTTGAAGTCACTCAGAGTGATTCAGTAATCAAGGTTGCATAGTCCAAGTATGTCTCAGATATGCTTGAGAGGTTCCACATGAGCAAATGAAAACCAACAACATTCCCTTTTCTTTCAGGGATCAGCCTTGAGGATGGTTCTTCCACACCTCTGGTGGATAGTACATTGTATCAGTAGTTGATTGAGAGTTTATTGTTTCTTACACACACTCGACCTAATCTTTCCTATGTAGTTAGTGTTGTTTCCAGATACATGCAGGAGCCTCATGAGCTTCACTGGAAGGCAGCAAAGAGGATCTTGCATTACTTGCAAGGGACAAAGACCTATGGTATTCACTATGCAGTTGGATCTCCCATGAACCTTGTTGGCTACACTGACTCAGATTGGGCTGGAGATAGCTTAGATCGAAATTCCACATCTAGTTTTGTTTTCATGATTGGATCTGGACCTATCTATTGGTCGAGCAAAAAGCAGACTACTTTAGCTCTTTCTTTAGCAGAGGCCAAGTATAGAGGTGCAGTCAATGTAGCCACACATTGCATCTGGTTGCAGAGCATGTTGTCAGAGTTTGGGATTCGATTCAGTACTCCACTAGTCATCTATTGTGACAATCAGAGTGCTATCAATATTTCCACAGATCCGGTTCTGAGACAGAGAACCAAACACATTGAGATACACATGCATTAGTACATCTGAGGATTGGTGCATGATCGGACCATCTCACTGCTCTACCTTCTGATGGAAGAGCAGATTGCAGATATCTTCACTAATACATTATTAGTGAAGACGTACACTTACCTTAGATCTCTTCTTGGGGTGAGTGATGTACATGATTGATCATCCTACCACAGTCTATCTTGAGGGGGGGCTTTCTTCCCACTAGGTTTTACCTCTTTCCTCACTTTATTTATTTAGATTGTTGTATGGGGTGACCTTTGGTCTTAGTTACCAGGGCCCTACCATTTCAGTTGATCCTCATAGTATAGCTTTGAGAGGGTGTTGGAATATTCTCACCATCATTTTTATATTTTGCATGCTTACATGCATCTAGTCATCAGTATGGCAGTCTCCCAACACCTAGTCCTTATTTTGCAGCCCCCAGGAGCCTGTTTCTACTCAGTTTTAGCCCTCCTAGCCACTGATGTGCCCTTGTTTTCATCACTGGAGAACAAGTGCGCCTTCTTCCACCTATTTAGGAGTTACTTCAGTTAGTTCCATGATTAGTGGATTTGTTCCTTGTTTGGGGATTGATTGCTAATTTAACTGACTGAACCACTTAGATAGACCTCCAGAGAGACTAGATCAGCTATACTGACTACTAACAGCTCCTCATGCGCCCACATTGGAGTCTCCTTCCCTACATCAGTGCCCATGCACTCAATTAGACTCAGTTAGACTCATTTGAATGACTATTTGACTTTGGTGACTACTGCCACTGGTTTGTATGATGTCTCCAATGTTATCCAAGCTACACATTGAGGAGAATTTGAATGACCTTAGTGACATTCAAATTCATTTGATTGTATTAAGTTATTATTCACTTTACAGAGTGCCAGCTCACAACTGATGTATGATACAACAGTTTTTGTCATTTCTTGTGTATGAGTGAATAATGAATCTCCATTTCTTCTTCTTCTTTCTACACGTCATGAGTGAATTCTAGTGAGGTCTTCTACTACTGAGTGATCATAATCCTAAAATATCACAACAACACTGTCTAGCACTACTTTCATAAGTATCCTACTACCAAAAATTTCCTCAATAATACTACTCTCATTTCACATATGATAAACAAAAGGATGATAAATAAAAAGTAGTAACGTAAGGATGTGAGGAAGATGGGGTTGTATAGGCTTGCACTCAAGCCTCTTAAAGAAAAAAAATTGGTGACAACAATGAATGTCAAAAACAAGTTGTGATATTGAAAGTAGGGAAGGAATATTTGATGTTGAAATCTATTGAGGTGTGTGACTATTCTATTTTGAGAAAGAAAATTAGATGGAAAACAATATGCACCCACAACAAAGTAATTAGATGTGATATGTAGTGTTTGATATTAAAATATTTCAAATTGGATGGTATATATCTTAGTATATACTTTATTAATTGTTTTGTGAGGGAGCGTATATTGATAACCTAACTAGAGAGGAGCCTCTACAAGTGAGTATATGGTATGCTAATGATATATTGGAAATTTTGCAGATTGATTGATTCATAAATATCTCTCAATCTTATTATGTGATACCATTGATATGATGTTCAATAGCCAACACAACATAAACCCTATTCTCATTCTATACGAGTAGTCTAAATATTAGATGATTTGGACCTCTGAAATTGCACAATCAAGAAAAAGAGGGTGTTTTGAAGACATTAAATAAAAAATGGATTCCGAATAATGAAAACAGTTATGATATGGTCAAATATTGGATAGTAAAATTTTGTCCAAAAAAATTAAAATCTTCTCATCTTTAAACAATTCCCATTTTATAATAACTCAAAAAAAAATCAAAACCGTCGCATCTTTAAACAATTCCCATTTTATAACTCCCAAAAAAAACATATATAACTAGGATATCCATGTCAATACACACATTGCCTACCTATTTCCTTGATCCATTATGTCGTTCTCCTAACAAAATTACGTACAAATCATGGAAGCCATATCTGGAATGGCATTCTTCTGTTAGATCTCCATTTCCATATCACGAAAATACGGGTGACCAATAAAAGGGATTTGGTGATGGGATTTAACAAACTGTCACCAAACTTATTTATGTTGGCATTTCTTCATATCCCATCACCATAAGTGAAATTGGTGATGAACGTTTAAGGTGAATCACAAGCATGATTGTCACTAAAATGGAGTCACTGATGGGATTTAAAGAGTTGTCACCAAAATCACTTACGACGACGATTTTTCAGATCCCGTCACCATAAGTGAATCCATCAATGACCTTTAAAGGCCCATCACAAACGTGATCGTCACAAAAAAGGGATTTGGTGATGGGATTTAATGAACTGTCACCAAATGCACCTATAGTGACATTTTCCCATAGCCCATCACCATAGCGACTTTGGTGAAAACCGTTTAAGGTCCGTCGCAAGCATGACCGTCACCGTAGGCCTTTTTTCTTGTAGTGCATATTCGCTAATCACAAGCATGACCGTCACCGTAGGCCTTTTGTTGTCACCATCTAACTTGCCTAGCGTTCAAATTTTGTTGGTTAAATAGATACTTTAGAATGATATCGTCGAACATCAAAATGAATTTTCTACCAATTAAGTAGTGTCGCCACATTCATAATGCATATATGATTGCTGCCAATTAATGTTATATCTGACAACTTTGATACCGTACTTCCATATACCATATTTTTTATATTATATTATTAACTAACATAAACTACAAACTAGGATTTGTATCATTTAACATTCTAACATAATAATTTAAAATTATTAATACTTAATTGTATAACATTAATCAAAATTATTATTATTAATTAAACAATCATAATCAACTTGAAAATATATTAATGTATGTCTATAATTAAACATGTGCCAATCACAATATCTCACATTCATAAAGCATGCATGCAGAAATGGACATCTAATGATAAACCTCAATGCTCACAACCTGGTTTAAGTAAACAATATCCTTCTTATTATGGACAGGAATCAAGGTCCACTAAGGGTATCATCCATGTCTAGCTTATAAACTTGACTTGCTTGCTAAATTTCATTTCCATAACCATAATCAACATAGTTCATGCAAATTATTAACTTAAATTATGCATCAACCTGTACTATGCATGCATGAAATCAACAAGATCAATGTAGAAAAGGTGTGTATATAGTGGATGAGATGGAGTCAATGTAGCAAAGGTGTGTAGATGTGACCAAATGTACCAGTGGGGAAAAAGCAAATGGATGGAAAGATCGACAAGTAGAGAAGAGAAAAAAACAATTATGCATATCAACAATCTACAATCATATTTAATCATCTACAATCATCTTCAAAAATATTTCTTATTTTAACTTTCCATCTTTTTAATTATCTACACTCATCTTCCAAAAATAATTCTTATTTTTATTCTTTATTTTTAAATATTTATCCTTTGATTTATTTTTTTACGCATGAAAGCATCTTTCTAGACAGTTGTATTTGATTTAGTCCATTTTTATTGTAACCCATGACCATTTGTTTTTATTATAAAAGGAGGGCGTGGAAGTACGATTTCTATTTGAATATTTTGTGTCTGAGGTAAGTTATTATCTAAATTTTTGTATAGTAAGTGTTTTGAGCTCATGAGAAATAGTAACAAGGTTTTAATGTTCATACTTCTAAGTTAGTTTTTGTTTATTCAGATACATATAAAGTAGCAGTTTTGAAACTGACAATTAGTGTGTTTCCCTTTCAATGTCGTTTCCATTAGAATCAACGAACTTTCCAGGAAACAACCTAGAATGAACACCCACTCCAGAACAAAACAAAAAATCGAGGGGTCATCTAAAAGGTTTGTAGCAATACTGTAATCTACAACTAAAATGCTTTATTGGCACCCGTCTCTATGTTTGTTCGCAATTTTGCTATCGAATATTCCCTCCAATGTAGGAATTTAATTTTTTTGTTCACAGAACATATATCGATAAAATTATGTAACAAAACTGGAGTAAATTGTTGGTATTAAGAATTTCATATCTACATCAACGCGGAACTAGAGTTCCAAGCTTAGAATGGATATAGAGAGAGATAGATAGATAATTAGTGGGTGTGGGTAGATTCAAATCACCTTAGTTGCATACTAGTTCCAAGTGGTGTTCGGTATATATATTCATTTTTACATCAACTGGAGTTATAAGTTTCAAATGAATATCTATAGAGATAGATAGTTAATGGGGAAGATGAATATGTATAGGGATATATAGATAGTTAATGGGAAGATTCAAATGATCTTAATTGTTACATATTAGTTTCAACTTCCAAGGCGTTCTAGGTATTTTTGTAAGGCGTTTTAGGTATTTTTGTAAGTGGGTTGTTTAATTTATAATAAGGTAGATATAAATTAGTATAGAATGTACATATTTATTGATTGGCACATCTACAATACTTGTTGATAAAAAACGTGATAGGTAGATCACAAAGTATTAGCAAATGTCTAATATGTATATGTATGTTTCCAATAGACGTTTTATGTCTATTTCCAATCAACTAGCCTTGGAGTTATTTTTTTCGGATTTGCATAAGTAAAATATCTAATATGAATATGTCTCCTCGCTGTCCAAAAGAAGGGATCAGTAGAGCATGTACCGGGGATATTATTTTCTCAAAATATATTGCTAATGGCAATGGAAAATGGAGAAATCTCTAGCAGAATCTCAACAAATTGTTACAGTAACACACTAATCAAACAAAAATATGTATTGATAGGTTAAATCTATTAGAAATAGTAATTAACTGCCACTTTAGTTTTAGTTTTAGTTTTAGTTTTATTATTAGAAGTCAAGTTCCGTTCAGCATGCATGGATGAGCTTTAATTAGGTTAGGGTTTTATATTTTAAATACTCTATCAGAGTTTCATTGTAATTGCATCGATTTGACACATTCACTTCATTAATAAAGATTAAAGAGCCATAGCTCATTCTGCATAATTTTTGTGTTTGATTTTTTCTCCAATCTCAAAATCAGTGGAAATAATTTGTTTGCAACAACAATCTTCATGAGAATGAAAGTTGAAAATAATTTTGAGTCAGTTATGTGCATGCATCTAGAAGGGATTCCCTTCTTGTCGAGGAAGACGTCTCTCCCATGGGTCTCTCCCACTACCTACCAATAACTCATTCTGCATAAGCTTTGTGTTTAATCTGCCTCCAACCTTAAAAATCAGCTAAAATAATTTGTTTACAACAACAATCTTACTAAGGATTAAATTTGAAAATAATTTTAAGTTAGCTATATGCATTCATCTAGAAAGATTCCCTTCTTCTCGACAAAGACCGTGCGTCTCTCCAGCTGCCTACCAATTGAGCAACAGACTGGGATGTTACAAAGTATTCTCTCCCCAAAAGGCCTCTCAGCCTTTATTGCAAAAGGATTGTTGTGAAGTGAGCACCCAATACAATATTTTTGTTTGTATATTTTCTTGTTAACATAAGTTTATGTGTCTTTCTTTCATCAGAAATAAGGACGTGGATGGTCGCTAATCGGTTGAAATAACCTAGTTTTTTTTAATAACTCAAAAATAAAATATGCACTAAAGTTAATTCTTGAAATCTTATTCTCCTAGGTTATTCTGCTGGGAGAAGCGATGAAGAGTATTCTGGTTTTTTCAATTCTAGTTCTACATAATAGATTTGAATAAAAAAATTTGAAAAATGTGTCACCGATCACTTAATTTTGAGGTGTAAATATTTTCTAAATGTGTAAAAATTTTAAGATAAAAATAATTTACACTTCAAGATGGTAATGCTTGATAGATCCAAGTTCAAGATGGATTTATACTAGTAAATAGTAACAATATTTGGTGGTAGAATCATTTTGAATTGAATACCGTTTTTTCCATGAAACAAAAAAAATATTGAATTGATAGAATTGCATATATTAAATGTTAACATTGTTAATTATGTAATTCAAATTAACTTTTTTTTTGTTCTTTTCATATATATTATACATTATATTATACATGATAAATTTGAACTTGAATTATTGATGATAATAGTGATATATTATGCATGATAAATTTGAACTTGAATTGTTGATGATAATAGTGATTACGAGTATATTGATAGCTTATAAAGATCATTAATATTGCATCTCACTTTAATGTCTATATAAAGTTTTCTTATTATTTAATTAAGTAATATATTAGTAATTAAATATAAATAATGATATAATATGAGTGCAACTTATTTTTCTAAACATAATAAAAAATTAAAATTATATTTAATATGAAATAAATAACTAGTTATTTGTGATTTTTTATCTAAAAACATTATTAAAAAATAATTTTACTTATTAATTTGAGGAAAATTTCTTAGATTTTTATTAACCAAGGTGAATTGTATAATACCAACTAAAAATATATAAAGCACATCAGTCTAAATCTATTTTTATTTATAATATTTAAAATAGTTCTTTTTATTTAATTATCTATATTACTAATAATTAACTAAGTTTCATTTCTTTATCTATATTAATATTAATTTTTTTTACAGAAACGAGTAAGAAGATTTATATTAAAAAGGGAAGATCTGATACAAAAAAATGGGAAGACTGTACCCATCAAAAGGAGGGAAGTGGGCACCTCGAATCCAGTCTTTACACTTCGCAGGAAACTTAGATACATATATGTCTTAAAAAGAGAAGAGCACTCATTGTTAAAACAATTGTTTACAAAAATATCATATAGGTAAGTAGTAACTAGAAAAAAACCAGAATTTAGTTCTCTGCTGAACGACGAGGCTTTTTCTTGCTGCTTGAGGCCAGATTCACATTATTTTCCATTCCCAGTATGACCGACGGGTTGTTGCTCTTGCTGGTTCGAATAAAATCCACCTTGGCTTCTACAGTCTTGAGACAACTGTGCATTGTCTCCATCCTGCCAACAATGCCTTCAAAGTACTCTTTCATTTTGTTATTGTTGTTCCTTATCTCAGAGATTTCAATTTGAACAAAAGTATCTAGATGAGAGATAGTTTTCTTGAGGTCTTTCTGTTCTCCTCTCAACACTCCAACCTGAGCTTCAATGTCTTGCATATGAGAGAGAAGACCAGGGGGAGGACTTTCTGGTCCACTAGGGGAGTCGAGATTCACCACACCTGCATTATCTTCTGTCACATTCCAAAGTTTTCCAACTACTGTTTCCCCAATGTTTCCACTCAACTGTTGCAGAGAGTCGAGATGCACAGAGCTGCCGAGGAGCTGGTTGTCAGTTTCCAACGGGCACTAGAGTTTCCTTGTTTCTTGCTCGAAACCATTTGGCAAGCTGGCCTGGTTCACCAATTGGCCACCACCCTGTGGAACCCATCCTCTGTTGATTTCCATGGCTTTGGTCTAGCGCACATGCCTTGTTTTGTTGACGAGGCTCTCGTTTTCGCTGAGACCATTCCCCTGTAATGCTTCTAATGCAACGATGTATTGGTTCAATCCAATGCCCTCGGTTACTTGTATTGACATCTTACACTGCTTGCACTTCAACGCAGGGAGGCATAGTCCTGAGTAGCTTCCATTATCCATCTTGTAACGCTGAATACCTACAAGCCAAGTCTTTTTCCCAGAATGATCCAAGTTGCAATGGTTGTGGATTGTTATCATCCAAGTGATTGAAATAGGCCCGCTCTGCCAGGTGTTTGCACCACAATGAATTTTCACATGCTGGTGGGGGGTTCTAAGCTGCAGACGCCGTCGAATTTCCTTGATTTTGAGGGACGCAATCTTGAAGAGATTGTGAAATTGACCTTCGGTTCCATCAGCCAGGTGGGAGTTATGTTGGGGAGGATGCCATATAATAGGTGCATGATCCAATGTTGACGCCCAAGGCCAATTTGAATATGGGGATTTTGTATCCCATTCCAATGTTGATTATTGCCCATTCCTTGAGATGAGAAGAGAGGATTAAGGAACCCATTCCATTGTCATTTGTTGCCCATTTTTTATCAAGATGCCGCAATTTAGGCTAGCTCCGATATTTTCCATGGAGTCGACTTGCTCATTATTGCTTCTCAGAATGTGATAGAAAGAAATGGAGTTGAGATTCTTAATCTTTTGAGAGAAATGAAATTGGAATTTGGAGGAGGGTTGATGGTTATTCTTTGCAAGTGCCCTTGCTTCTTTGATCACAAGGAGAGAGTCGCTGATTGTGACCAGATCCTGGACATTGTTTTCCTTTGCGATGTCAATTCCTTGAAGTAACGCAATCCATTCTGCATCATTGTTGGTCTTTTTCCCTATTCCCCATGCATAGTCCATCAGCTTGTTCCCATCGGAGTCTAGGAGGACTCCCACGCACCTGCCAACCCAGATCTATATTAATATTAATTCACTAAGTTTTATTTATTTATTATTATTAATATTAATTAACTAAATATTAAATTATAAAGCAATTTATTATACCTGCCTTGGCAGGTTATATAGCAATCAGTTTGCATTTATTATTGAATTAGTTTGCAAATTTTTAATCTAAATTTTTATATAGTTGTCCAATGTTTTGTGAATTTTAATTATTAAATTGATTTATTTTAAATTTTATAAATTCTATAATTCTTATTTTTTATTGGCTAGTCCTATTTTTTTTTTTTTTTTTGGTTGGTTGGAAATGTTGATTTGACTAATTAGCTCTGCCTAGGATGTGACTTTTCTAGAATTAAAAATTAAAATGCATAAAAATAACTAATTAGAACACTTGTATAGTATTTGAGTGTATGTAATAATTGTCCACTCCATAGAACATTGATAACCACATCAAGAACAGGCTCGTACCTGTTCATATTTCCAAAAACTTTGATCTTCAATTTATATTTCTCCGATCATCTTCTCATATTTGAGGGGGTTTGGTACCGTCAGGTCACAAGGTCGAACTCCAGGGCTTGATGCGCGCTCTTCCATAAAAACACCTTGAGGTTTGTATTATTAATATGATTATGATTGCTCGATACTCTTACGCCGAATGCTATGGTTTTGAGTTCAAGTTATTAAATATCTAATAATTAGGATTATTCGAATTACATTTGATGTTACTTTTAATTCTCCATTTTTAAATATAAAACAAGTTGAGATAGAATTATTATAATCATGATAGCCTATACATGATATTCTATTCTTAACATAAAACAAGTTCATAAGGTCACGTTCATTTATTTATTTTTGTTTTATTTTGGATTTCCTTAAGATAAAAGAAATAAAAGAATTACAATATTTTAAATTGTATAAAAGTTTTTTTACTCATATAAGAGTAAGAGTTGATTGATTAAAAAATCTATAAAATAATATGTTAATGAATTTAATTAATTAATAATTAACAATAATTTTAAGTAATGTTTTAAATTAAAAAGCAATTTTAACTCATTATTAATATGTTTCATTTAATTATCAATAAATTTATAATAAATAAAGTAAAAGAGAAAGACAAATTTAATTATCATTAATAAAATAATTTTAAAAAAATCTTATTCCACTTAAAAATCTTTAATTCCATACATAAATCCTTAATTCTAAAACTAGGTGCATGTGCCTCAACCTAGCAACCTAGCGATCTGCCGACAAGCGTAGTCACTGGAAACTATCTGAAGGGTATTCCACAGAAACGGAAGTACACATGCACCTAACAAAGTCCACAACTATTAAACTGATTTTAATTTTTTAATTTTGAATTCTAAATAACTAATACATTACAACATTTTTAAATGGCAAGTATAAGCACCTTTATTACTAATTTTACTTGTATTATATTATCAATTTGTTTATAAGTTGATTTTGTTTGATTGTTTCATTCATAAGTTTTCAAAATAAAACCTTATATTGATAATGAGTATTTCATTAATTATGAAACTTTTCAAAATAAATCCAGCCAGGACCACTACAATTATGATTAAAACATGGCTGCATTAAAAACTGTTTAATTTAACAGTAAGTGAGAAGAACTTCCTCGCTTACGTGCACATGACAAAATCGAAAGCAATATTTTCCCGTCACGCGTAACCAGATTACCGTTTACTGTACGAAAGGTATAGGCCAGCCGGGTCGCATTGACGGAAATTAAACTCTATATCTATAATCACTTTTAGGCATAAACATTTTATGGCTTTAATTATTCCATTGTAAAACCACAATGGTATATAATAGATTGATTTTCTCACTTTTATTATTCAACGACTCCTCTCAATATAAAGATATACTCAAATTGAAACATTACACGTAATTATAAATCATAATCTATTTAATATATTTATAATCACTAATTTATCACTCTACCCAATATATTTATATGTATAATCACTTTTTAGCATATACATCTTATGGGGTTAATTATTCCATTCTAAAACCACAATGGTATATAATGAATTGATTTTTCACTTTTATTAAACTACTCCTCTCCACCATAAAAATATAGTGGAATTGACACATTATATAGAATTATAGTAATTGACATCACATTAAGAAAATTCAAAGGTCCCAATTATTTGGTGGATTCTTAGCAATTTTTAATTGTATAATCATACATAATAATATTTTTCATAAATTTGTTTTATATTCACCCAAGTTAGATTTTAATTTTGATGGTTATTTAGTTATATTTAATTTTATATTAATGGATAATGATAATTTTTATATTCATCTAAATATATATATTTTAGTTAATTTTTGGTTATGTTTACTTATGGTGGTTGTAGGCTTTTGGAAAGATAGTGGTGGGATATATTTTTTATTATCTTTTTTAAATATATATATTTTAGTTATGATTTTTGGTTATATTTACTTATGGTGGTTGTAGGCTTTTGGAAAGATAGTGACGGGAGATCTTTTTGATTATTTTTTTTTAGTTTTAGCTAATGTGATAAAAAAATTGTTGTAATTTTGATTTTATCTTTTAAATAACGAGTTACTTTTTTTCATTTGAAAAAAATATATATATGATGATGTAATTTTTTTAATTCTATGTTAATGAATAATGATATTTTATATATTTATTAAATACATACTTTAGTTGTCTTATTAAGTAATAAAAATATTAATTGCAAAGTTTGTTTTTTCAATAAAATTGAGATTTCTACCATTTTTTGTGAACAACTTATTTATTAATTTATGTTAGGTAAAGAATATAATTTTCACTATGCAATCAAGCATCATCAACTTATTATTTAATCTATGAATTTTTTGTATTCTTCTATAAATTCAAATATATACTTTAGTTGCCATTTTTTGTTATGTTTATCTATATACATACCGTGGTTGTAATTTCTTTAATTTCATGTTAATGGATAATAATATTTCATATATTTGTTTTATATTTACTAAGTGCATACCTTAGTTATAAATCCAAATATATACTCTAGTTGCCATTTTTGGTTATGTTTACTTATGTACATATCATGGTTGTAATTTCTTTAATTCCATGTTAATGGATAATGATATTTCATATATTTGTTTTATATTTACTAAGTACATATCTTAGTTGTAATTTTCTATTAAGTAATACAAATTTTAATTGCAAAGTTTTTCCTTATTTTTAATGAAATTGAGATTTCTACCATTTTTGTGAATAACTTATTTATTAGTCTATGTAGTATAGGCAATCTAATTTTCACTATGTGATCAAACATCATCAATGTATTATCATCAACGTATCACAGTGTCAGGGTTGTTAAGGCATCCACGTGTGAAGTCCTCTCCATTCCATCGATCAATAGGCCTCAAACTTGTGCAATTAATGTAATGGAGGAAAGGGGAGATTTCAAGAGGAGTCTAGATTTCTAAAATGGCTGTGGAAAATATTGGGATGAGGAAGATTGTCCCATCTCTTCGAACAATGAGGAGAATTTATGTTCCCAGTTTTCATTTTCAATCCTTTTGTGGAAAGATCTCAAGTATAAATATGAGCGATCGGTAGGGCTAAAATACCCCTACGAGCTTGCAAGCGGGTATTCTTGCATCGAAGGTAGATGTAAGGAAGGGGATGCTAGAAAAAATCTAAGGGTTGCAAAGCAAGATTGGCGTAGTGACTGGGACTTAGGGAAATTTGAAGCTCGCTATCTTGGTTCTAACATCTCAAACTCTGTTACAGAAATGTCATCATGGAGGGACTAATTTGCTTCTATCAGACATAACAATTAGAAGGATGTTAAGAGTTGTTTCTAAAGGAATAGGAGGCATTCTGGACAAGATAGAGCAAAATTCCGTGAGCATTTATAATATGGAATCGCATATGGATGACCTATAGGTGAATATGCAAGAGCACATGGCTATTTTAGAAGAAGTTAGAAAGGTTTTGAACACTTTGGTCAAAATGACTCAATTCAGTCATTGTCAATTTAGCTTGTGGATGGAAACAAAGCCAATGGAAGAATTCTCAATCATGCAGCCTGGCCCTGGAGATCATGGAAGGCAAGTTTAGGAAGCTTAAATATAGACCCTTTTTGAAGTCCTATTTTCTATGTATTTTTGTGTTTTGTTAAATGGTTGGTTTGTAAAAAATTACAAAACTAAAAATTTTCTAATAAGTGAAAAAACAATCGTAGTTTTGAGTTGTAAAAAAGAGTCACTAACTCTCTAAGCCACACCCTTGCAGTTTAGGTTTATGATTAATTATCTAAAACTATATTATATTGTAACCCTCACTATTTCAACCTTTTTAATACAAACCTTTCTCTCTCTATATAACATTGACATTAACTTAAAATATAACACAAACTCCACTAAATGAGAGAGCATATTAATATACATCGAATAATAACACAAACATATTAAAGACCAACTAAACAAGTCGTGAAAAAACAAAACATTACACATTCACAAAACAAAATGGAGATGTGAACCAATAATAACATCAAATGAGCTATCACCAGTACTATGAATATGAAAGGACAAAACCAAGCTAGATTTCATGGACCAAGCGATGGGATGACTTGTGTAGAAATAAATGAATATGAAAGGACAAAACCAAGCTAGATTTCATGGACCAAGCGATGGGATGACTTGTGTAGAAATAAATGACAACATGCTAAGCCCAATTTATACGGATTGGGAGTAACATGCTAAGTCCAATTTATATGGCACTATTTTGTTGAGAATAATCTATAAAATGTCATTTCTCAACTAGTGACCATATTAATCATAAGTTTTTCTATAAAGTACAAGCATTATTTATTCAATATACATTTTTGGTAAAAAAACTATAATATATATTTTTTACTTTAAAAACTCATTTTTATTCTCTAGTTTGACATGTATTAACATATTTTATAATTATTTTGACATCCAACAACAATTCAAGAATTATAAAGATCTTTTGGAATTATTTTTTAGATATTTAATAGTTATTGTAGTTTTTAGATTAAACACAACTAATATACTAAAATATTTTTAAAAAAATCAAGTCTTAATTTACTTCACATTATTTTTAGCAAAAAAGGCAACTAGATTATCTATTAAATTGTATTTCTAAATTTGGATTTCTATTAATTAAATTTGTATTATTTTAATTTTTTTTAATGATCATCTTTAAATAAGCATTATTTTCTTTTACATAAGTACTACTATTTATATTATTTGACTCATTTTTCTATTTCGTTTTTAAAGGTATAAAGTAGTAGGTGTCACTTCTCTCCTACTTTTAGTTTAATTTTCATCATTATTTCAACTTTTTAACTTTAGAGTATAAATAACTAATACATTACAACATTTCTAAATGGTAGATATAAGCATCTTTGGTGCTAATTTTATTTGTTAAAAAATAAATTCAAATTTAAAATATTTTTATCCAATCATATATTTTTTAATTAAAATTTATAATTTTACTTCATTTATTTTTTAATTAAAATTTATAATTTTACTTCATTGATGAAACAAAATTGATCTTGTGAAAATTATTAATTGAAAAGGTCAATATGACTTATAGATGCAATATTATGGAATATTATTCAAAAGTCAATATCACTTCTCGATGCAATATTATGGAATATTATGCCGTTTAAATTTTATGAAACTTAAAAGGATTCAAATATTATTTCTTTAATATAAGGAATTAAGCTTGCAAATAAAATTTGGATGACAATTAAAACAAATATTATTATTTAAACTTTGAGATCAAATATTAAGCTTTCAAAATTAAGATTATTTAAACGAAAGCCTTGACTTTTGAAATCAAATATTGTTACGGTGTCTTATTTAATTTAATCACCATGAATCGTGACTAACAATCATGCTGCGGAATGTTGGGCATGGAAATCCACCCATTCTGTTCGGCACAAGAAATGGTCCAAACAGTCCGTGATCTTCCATGGAGGATTTGGATGAAACTATCTATGAAATTGAACTGCCACTTAGGCAGATGCAGGAGGAGGGAAGGACTGTCTAGCTTTGGCAACGACCTCTTCAACAAATCCGTTCAAATTTATATCAGAAGACCCGCCTTCACTCATTGCAGCTTTCGCCAATTGCTTCCATTTCAGAGCATTCTTCCTCACTTCTTCTCCCTCTTTACTCGTCTTGTCAGCAGCCATTCTCATACATCTCTCGATCTCTTCGCTTCCCACGGTCCCATCTTCTCCCTTTCGCATTCTCACTCCGGCTTTCCACACATCCGCCACGAATTTCGAATTGGTGGTCTGATCAGTCCAGACACCGAATGTCAACACCGGAATCCCCAAGCTGAGCGCCTCCAGAGTGGAGTTCCACCCACAGTGGCTCATAAAAGCAGCCACAGACGGATGAGACAACACGTCCAGCTGAACGCACCAGGCCACCACGAGCCCACGGCCTTCAGTTTCCTCCACGAAGCCTGCCGGGAAAAATTCCGTAATGTCGTCGTGCTCGGGAGGAGGCCGGATGACCAACAAGAAATTCTGACGGCTTCTTTGTATCCCCAAGGCCAACTCATAGATTTGATGCGGGTTTATTACCGTTACGCTGCCGAAGGAAATGTATACGACGGACGAGGGGGACTTACTATCCAGCCACTCCCGCACGGTGTCCGTTGCCTTCCACGGATCTGCACCGACAGTGGCGTCGTGCGGATTGCGTCGGTCGAGAAAAGCCGAGGGTATACAAGGCCCTATGCTTCTAAATGGGACTCCATTTCTTGATCTCAGAAAATCAATCGTGTCGGCCTCCAGTTCATACACGGTATTCGCCAGAACCCACGACACATCGCTGAGACCGTCCAATTGGTGGAGATAAATCTGTAGTCTCTCCTCTGTATCTGTGAATGCCGAAGGTAAATCCCCCAATTTCAGTTCAGGAAGGCTGGGAATGGTCACGCTCACGCTCTCTGGCTGTTGTCTTGAATCCCACTTTTCCCCTGTGAGACATCAGATATATATAAAGCCTCAGATGAATAGAACAGTATATACAAATATTGCATTAAAGAGTAAGAGCTTAGGGAGAGCACCTGAATTATGAAAGTGATAATAGATGGAGAAAACTGCAGTAGACTGCGTCCAGAACATAGCATGAGGGATATTCATCTTCTTTGCAACCTGACGAGCCCATGGAAGAAATGGGTTGTAAACGATACAGCACACGGGAGGAGCGTTCCCACTGGCATTCAGTCGCTGTAGCAGCTGCTCCAATCCTGAGCCGTCCATGATGTTGATCATATGATTGAAAACGACGTTGTTGATATTTGAATCAAGGGTATGATCCCCTTGCGGAAGGCCGTCTGGAATGCATTCGAACTGTATGGGGAGCTTCAGTCGTTGCAGAGAGTCCTTGGATTGAATAACTTTGTGATGATTGTAGCTGAAAGTAACGAATGTGACCAGCAGTCCTCTGGAGGCGATGTTCTTGGAGAACTGTAACATTGGATTCGTATGGCCGGTTGCTGGGTAGGACAAGACCAGGACGTGAGCCTTCACGTTTTTCTTCTCCATCTCCATGATTTCACTGCAAGAGCTGCAATTGACTACCGTAGTTTAAATTCGGTATACAACTTCTCTTAACACCAGAGCGAGGCCTACAAATTTATAGAAATTTGTAGACTCTTCCAGATAGAACGTGTATGCACGTAAACCCGTTACGTGTAAAATGGGCAGACCATGAGCATACAGAAGTCAAATACACATGAAGATCGTGGTGATTTGCTCACGCTGCCGTCATACAGAAGTCGTCATCGTTACAGTAAAGCTGACGCTTCCTCGTTGAACAGTTCTAACGGAGTATGATAATATTTATCAAAATGGTTTTGATAATGTTTATCAAAATTGAAGAGTTCAATGGAGTAGGATATTGGCGGCGTCCGCAGGTGCGATGGAGGTGGAGTTGGTGTTGGCTTACGGCCAGCAATTATCACCTCCCGACATCCCGTTCTCGAGAGAAGGCACTTACAGTGATACTGGAAAGTGGGAACATTTATCGCAAATTATGGCTGTCAAGCCACAAGCCACTTGTTAATGGCACGAGGGCTCCATTCGTGCCTTCGTCTTCCATCAGCCCGAGCGCTAGTAAATGCTTCACGACTCAGTGCTTTCAACCTGGTGGTTTGCAACTTGTATTTTGGCGCATGGGTGATGGTGGAAGCTTGAAGATGGTGCATGAATGAAACAGAAACAGAGCCCCGAGTCGATGAGGCAGTGTCCATAGAGGCAAGTGGTGCGTGTATTTCTCAATACTTGGCCTCTCTACATTCGCGATTTAGAGGAGGATGTACAATTCAAGTTTCAGGAGCTCGGTCATATGGTGCAAGTGATTCGCGATTTAGAGGAGGATGTACAACTCAGGTTTCAGGAGCTCGGTCATATGGTGCAAGTGATGCTTCATGTGATGAACTTTGCCCAAGACGTGGAATCGAAAACAAGCCTGCTCATGCCATGATGGAAAATCTTATAACTAATCAAACTGAGATCAAAGAGGAAGCAACGCAATTTACGATGGAAAATGGTCCATAGGCAACGCAATTTATGATGGAAAATTGGTTTTAGATGAAACCCTAAATACTTGAAGCCCTAAGTCAACGGAAAATGGTCCATAGGCATTATCTCCTCGAAGCTTTTCATTTGGATCTCTTTAATTTCATTAAAATAGCAAGCAGACTTCCCTAGATTAATGAGCATCCCTATTGCTGAGCTAAACAACCAAAACACGTATTTAACAACTCTTGTCTCTTCAACTGAATTCAATTCCGTAGGAAAAACAAAGCATCATCCACAAAGAAAATATGCGAAACCCTTACATCTCCAAAGCTGATTCCATGGATTTTATTGTTGTCCAGTGCCTCATTCATAAGTCTACTCAGACCATCCATCACGAGCAGAAAGAGATAAGGTGAAAGGGGATACCCTTGATGCAACCCTCTTGAAGGAGTAAAAATGTTTGAGGAAGCCCCATTTATGAGAAGGACGTAGCCAACCGACGTAATACACGACCATATACCGTTGAAAAAAGGAAGAGTAAAACCAATTTGAAGCAAGACCAATCTGATATACATCCAATAGGAGATATCATAAGCCTTTGAAAGGTCGATTTTCAAAACCTTTGTAGAAATTTTTCTAGTCTTGATCAAGTGTATACACTCTTGTGCACTACCAATAGCTTCATGGATACTTCTATCAGGTAAAAACCTGAACTGTTCCGGTGTAATATGAATAGCCAAAAGAGGTTTTAGTCTTTCAACAATGGTCTTAAAGATCAATTTGTAAAGAGCATTGCATAGAGATATAGGGAGAAAGTACCCAAAAGAAATCGGCGAATCCAACTTCGGAATTAAGACCAAAAAAGTAGAATTTATACTAGGAAGCAACTTACCCGAAGATCTATTTTTCTCAATAACCCTCAGAAGATCCTCGCCAAGCATATCAAAAAATGCTAGGAATAATTCAGAGGTCCAACCGTCCGGCCCCGGACTCCTCTCTTTCTTAGATTTCTTAAGTGATCCCTGTAGCTCTTCCATAGTTACCAGAGAATTAAGCATTTGTTATCTTCCTTTGTTATCTAGTGATTAAAATTGGATTTTGTCTTGACTATGTCCTATAAATTGTTCACATCGGGTTCTGAGTAGACCTCCTCAAAAAATGAAGTGGACTTCAATATCCAGTTTGTTGAATTTGCTAACTTTCTCCCCTGAACCATTTGACAGCTCCCAAATGGTATTAACCCTTTTTCTATGGCTTACCATCTTGTGAAAATATGCATTATTTTCATCCCCTAAGGTCAACCAAACCGCTCTGCTCTTAATCCTAACCTCAACATCTCTTTCTTGCAAGATTAAGTTCCTACTTTCCTCCAGAATAACCAATTCCTGAAGCACATCACCTCCCAATGGACCGACTCTATCATCATAGATAGACTTTATAAGAGATTCCAAAACCTTTAGTCTTGAATCCCTAGATTTTCTTTGATTTCTCGACCATATCCAGTTGACTAAAGGAAGAGTAAAACTAGTTTGAATCAAGACCAATCTGATATACATCCAACAGGTTCTATCGTAAGCCAAGTTGAAAGGTCGATTTTCAAAACCTTTGCATAACTTTTCTAGTCTTGATCGAGTGTATGCACTCTTGTGCACTACCAATAGCTTCATGGATACATTTATCAGGTAAAACCCGAACTGTTTCACTGTGATATGAATAGCCAAAATAGGTTTTAGTCTTTCAGCAATGATCTTAGAGATCAATTTGTAAAGAGCATTGCACAGAGATATAGGGAGAAAGTCCCCAAAAGAACTTGCTGAATCTGACTTCGTAATTAAGACTAAAAAAGTAGAATTTATACTAGGAAGCAACTTACCTAAAGATCTATTTTTCTCAATAACCCTCAGAAGATCCTCGCCCAGGATATCAAAAAACGCTAGGAAAAATTCAGAGGTCCAGCCATCCAGCCCCAGACTCCTCTCTTTCTTAGATTTCTTTTAAGTGATCCCTGCAGCTCTTCCATAGTTACCGAAGCATTATTTTGTTATTTCGTTAGCCAGTTTGTTGAATCCACTAACTTTCTCCTTTGAGCCATTTGAAAGCTCCCAAATGGTATTAACCCTTTTTTCTATGGCTTACCATCTTGTGAAAATATGCATTATTTTCGTCCCCTAAGGTCAGCCAAACCGCTCTGCTCTTAATCCTAACCTTAGCATCTCTTTCCTACAAGATTAAGTTCCTACTTTCCTCAAGAATAACCAGTTCCTGAAGCACATCACCTCTCAATGGACCGACTCTATCATCATAGATAGAATTTATAAGAGATTTCAAAACCTTTAGTCTTGAATCCCTAGATTTTCTTTGATTGCTCGACCAAACCACTGAGAATGCTTTCATCTCCTTCAAATTATTTACGAACTATACATCACATGGAGAGTGAGAGTTAGCATCAAAATACTTCCAGTTGGCCCTTATCATAATGTTATAGTCTTTGCAGCTAAACCAGTTTGGGTTGAATTTGTACGGAGTCCCAGGCTTGAGCTCTCCTTTTTCAAGATTGCACATTATTGGAAAATGATCTGAACCCCCTCCTGGGATCCTCCATGTCTGGCCCTTTCTACTTTGCGTAAAAGATCCCCTTCAAAGAGGAAACGATCCAACCTTTTAGCTATCGCTACAGATCCAGACTTCTTATTGAACTAGGTCGGTTTTATCACTAAAGGTTCTAAATCAACAATATCCCGAGCCTCAAGATGGTTAAGGAAAAAAATTTAAAGGATCCGAACGGGCCCCACTTCCCCAAATCTCATCCATGTTAAGAGTTAAATTCAAATCCCTAGTGATGATCAGGCAGGTCCTGTAAGAAAGACCTCCTGGAAAATTTATTCTGGTAAGTCGATTTCCTCTTGTATGGTCCATAAACATTAAGGATATGTAAAACCAGCCCTAAAGACTTACATGAGAAGGTTGTTCCTAATCCTGAACTGAGAGCAAAACTATTTGTTAATATTTAATATGCTAAGACTGAAAATAGCAGCATTACATTCCATTTCACAATAATAGCATATACAGGATCACTGAAGAAACAACAAGCATAGCATAAACACAAGAGACACAGATTTATCCTGGGAAACCCTCATGGGGTAGAAAACCCAGTAAAGCTTCCTCAATATAGATGACCAGCAATACACAAAGATGCAAACCAAAGATATGATCTCCTCCTCCACCATAGCAGACCTCTCCTCCACAAGTGCGCCTTTCTCAAGTGAGTGTGTGTGTCAAATGAGGAACACACCTCCTCTATTTATACACTACACTGACATGTATTTTACATAGGTACACGTAGGCTCGTATTTAACCAATGGGTTAAATACCCCACTACAACTGATTGGGACGACCCCTCTAGGGTCGTCTAATAACCCTTTGACCCACATAACATATACAGGGCCAACCCCCACTAGGGAAGTCTAATAACCCGAGTTACCACATTCCGACGGAGGAATAAACATTTCCGGATATATAATAAGATCTTCATGGAGGAATGAAACATCTCCGGAATAATAAAGTACAAATATAATATTCTTTGAAGTTACAATATCTCAACACTCCCCCTTAACGAGAAGGATATTATAACAACATCTGCACGAGCAAGGAGTCATCAACATTTTACATGATACATCTATAAATCATTGGAAGCTTTCTCAACATCATCAGTAACTCAAGCAGTTACTGGAACATCTTCAATACTGGAACATCGACATCTTCAGTATTGAGTCTTTATCTTCTGTAGCACTTGAACAGCTACAACAATATCATCATCTGGATCCTCACGATTATCGTCATCACACGATCATCAGCATCGCCATCTCACGATCATCAGCATCGTCATCACATGATGATCATCATCGTCATCTCACGATCATCAGCATCGTCATCTCACGATCATCAGCATCGTCATCACACGATCATCAGCATTGTCATCACACGATCATCAGCATCGTCATCACACGATCATCAGCATCGTCATCACACGATCAGCAACATCATCATCTAGATCATCACGATCAGCAGCATCGTCATCTAGATCATCACGATCAACAACATCGTCATCTAGATCATCACGATCAACAACATCATCAATACAAGTATAAATATCATTAATACAAGTATCCTCATCAATACAAGTATACACATCATCAATACAAGTATCCTCATCAATACAAGTATACATATCATCAATACAAGTATCCTCATCAATACAAGTATACATATCATCAATACAAGTATCCTCATCAATACAAGTATACACAATAGCAGCATACCCTGCAACACACAAGATCCAATTACGGGATGATCAATCCCTCTCACTTTAGGACATAGGTCCAAGGATGATACAATCCTGATCCACTTACGGGATGATCAGTCCCTCTCGGTTTAAGACAACTCTCATGTCCATGGATGATGCAATCCAGATCAACTTACAGGATGATCAATCCTTATCACTTTAAGACACCTCACCATGTCTAGGGATGAGGCAATCCCAATCTATTTACTGGAAGATTAGTCCTTATCACTTTAAGACATCTCACCATGTCGAGGCAATCCCAATCTATTTACAGGATGATTAGTCCACTCAATCTCATTTAGGACTATCCTTCCTTTCAAAATTACTGGATTTACTGTCCAAGGATGATTTAATCCACTCAATTCATTTAGGACTATCCTTCCTTTCGGAATTACTGGATTTACTGTCCAAGGATGATTTAATCCACTCAATTCATTTAGGACTATCCTTCCTTTAGGAATTACTGGATTTACTGTCCAAGGATTATTTAATCCACTCAATTCATTTAGGACTATCCTTCCTTTCGGAATTACTGGATTTACTGTCCAAGGATGATTTAATCCACTCAATTCATTTAGGACTATCCTTCCTTTCGGAATTACTGGATTTACTGTCCAAGGATGATTTAATCCACTCAATTCATTTAGGACTATCCTTCCTTTCGGAATTACTGGATTTACTGTCCAAGGATGATTTAATCCACTCAATTCATTTAGGAATATCTTTCCTTTCGGAATTACTGGATTTACTGTCCAAGGATGATTTAATCCACTCAATTAATTTAGGACTATCCTTCCTTTCGGAATTACTAGATTTACTGTCCAAGGATGATTTAATCCACTCAATTCATTTAGGACTATCCTTCCTTTCGGAATTACTGGATTTACTGTCCAAGGATGATTTAATCCACTCAATTCATTTAGGACTATCCTTCCTTTTGGAATTACTGGATTTACTGTCCAAGGATGATTTAATCCACTCAATTCATTTAGGACTATCCTTCCTTTCGGAATTACTGGATTTACTGTCCAAGGATGATTTAATCCACAACCGTACATTTAGGACCAACGTCCAAGGATGACTTAATCCTCAACCGTACATTTAGGACCTACGTCCAAGGATGACTTAATCCTCAACCGTACATTTAGGACCACGTCCAAGGATGACTTAATCCTCAACCGTACATTTAGGACTACATCCAAGGACGACTTAATCCTCAACCGTACATTTAGGACTACATCCAAGGATGACTTAATCCTCAACCGTCCACCAAGGACTTCATTCTCGAAGACATACATCTACGGCTCTTCTTTCGGACTGAAGTCCAGGGATGATCCAATCCCCTCACATGTTCACCAAGAACTTCATTCTCGAAGACATACGTCTACGGCTCTTCTTTCGGACTGAAGTCCAGGGATGATCCAATCCCCTCACATGTTCACCAAAAACTTCATTCTCGAAGACATATGTCTACGGCTCTTCTTTAGGACTGAAGTCTAGGGATGATCCAATCCCCTCACATGTTCACCAAGAACTTCATTCTCGAAGAAATACGTCTACGGCTCTCTTGAGGATGATGCAATCCTATCATGTCCACCAAGGACTTCATTCTCGAAGACATACGTCTACGGCTCTTCTTTAGGACTGAAGTCCAGGGATGATCCAATCCCCTCACATGTTCACCAAGAACTTCATTCTCGAAGACATACGTCTACAGCTCTCTTGAGGATGATGCAATCCTATCATGTCCACCAAGGACTTCATTCTCGAAGACATATGTCTACGGCTCTCTTTAGAACATATGTTCAAGGATGATGCAATCCCCTTTTCACCTTTGACCCTATCTAAGGACCATCCACCAACCTCTTTGTCGGCATCACTAATATAGGTATCCTCATTATCGACCTCACTGTCGATGCAGGCAATCTCATCATGAGTTATCACATCACTCCCCCTTTCGAGGAGGGTCCTTCTGAACTATATTAAGTTTGTCTCAGAAAACTTTACTTGAGATAGAGGTTTGGTTAGTACATTGGATCGATAGAGGTTTGGTTAGTACATTGTTACAAATTCAAATTTTTGGTTCCTTTCTGCACCATATCGTCTGTGTATAGAAACAATATTCAACCTTGTAGCAAAGGTTGAGATCCTCATCACCCATGGTGATCATTAAGCTCATCAATTGATTATCGATCCTGGGTACCCATATAGAACCTGATTCACACTTCTTCTTTAATTACACCATTAAGAGAATGGTTTTATCTAGCCACTTGGAGCAAACATCTTATCATGATTCTCACAATCCTTCTATAGTGTGTTTGATTTGTAAATCCTTTTGTTTGAACATCCATTGCTTGTTCAGTGTTCATCATTCATCATGATCTTTCCTACAAATAAAAATTAAGTACATGATTAGTAATACTTCATAACCATCAAATCATATTGACATGATAACCTATTATGCATACAGATATCATTTACATAGTTATGTAACTATTTTGACCAATACTTTGGCACAACATTTTCCCATATCCTGTATGCATACAGTGGCTATCTAGATGCCTTCCATCTCTACCAGAACATACTATTGAGAGTGTGCACAGCTCTCAGCATGTCAGCAAAGAGGTTTCATTCTAGACAAGCAACAATGGAATGTTTGTCCAACTTACCAATCATATGCATATTAGTAGTATACTGTTCAATGCTCTATGAATGTTTACACTCAGCATGATATATTCTAGGAATACAAATATGCATACAAGCAATATCATTTACTATTTCAAATAACAACTCAAATACTTATCTTTTATGTTTGTGTGGTTGCCTCCCGCTTGATCTTCTATATGTCTTTTGAACTTCTATTCATTCTGTACACTGTGCATGCTCAAGTGTGCACTAGTGTCATCCTCATACATAGACATACATTCATTAGTATATTCTCAATATTATCAAAACATTCTAGTTCTAAATAATCTTTGAAAATGTATAGTCGTGATTATAGATAATATTCAAGGTTTCAAGGAAGTCTTCTTTTACTTCTGCATATTCTTGTTTGATCATAGTACTCTTCTGGTTAATTAGATCATCAAGATAAGAGACATAATATGCATAAACCCTTGATTACTAACTTTATGAATAAGCATAACCAATCATACCAAGTATACTTATATAAGGGATCCTAAGGTAAGATTCTAACTTGTCATAGGAAAACATACCTGGATTAGTATATCTGCTTAGCTATGTACAACATACCTAAACAATCTCTTCAATGATTTAGAGATCCTGAGCTAGAACCTGCATGTCTCATAGGTTAAGCATAATATAACAAAGTCATACATACCTCGTAAGTAGAACAAATATTATGGATGAGTCTTTGTCTTCATGTTGTCATGTTTTAAGGAGCTTGATTTGCCTTTTGTGATGTACCTGTATCTTGTTAGCAAACGACATCAACCTCATACAACACCATAATGCATTAGTACAATCATATAGCCCTAATCAATGAATGTCTTCGATCATTCACATGCATTCATACTATTACTAGGGTGATAAGACAATTCTAACATTAATCAAGATTGTACTAATAAATAACATGAAGACAAACACATTATGAACTTAATCAAGAATCAGATTTCAAGACATACCTGAACCTCAAGTCATACCTGTCGAGACTTCTTGTAGTCTTCTTATGTAAGGCCTTAGCCTCAACTCCCCCTGAAACTTGATCTAGAGCTTGATTAGGGTTTGCTAGAGAAACCCTAAAAATTCAATCTTTGACTTTCACACTTCCGAATGAATGGAAGGATGTGTCTTGCTGAGTTGATCAAACTAGCATACTTCAATTTTGAAATCTCCAAAAATTGACCCCTCAAAATTGCCTTTCAAACTTCTAGATATTCTTGACAGGATCTCGAACTAGGGTTTGATGAAACCCACCCTTTTGCTCAATCAAAAGGTTTGATCCAAGGCTCTAAACTCTTATTTTTCTGAGGAGCTTCCAGCCGTGGATTCTGATTCCAAAAATTCTAACTTTCTCCGAAACCCTAAATTCCGGAAGCCATGAATAAAGGTGCTCCAAAAATAATTATGTTTTGATAGAAATATGCACCTGATTGTTTCTGCTATAACTCTGAAATTTTTGCTCCACAGGGTCTGAAAACGTTTTCTGTAGTAGCCTGACCTGTCATCTTTCCATCTTGATAGGTCTGACCTCAATTGGATTTTCTAAGAGAGAGTTATGCCAAGTGTCGCAACGTGACCTGTTTATGGGATAAAACAGGAGAGCGAACTTGTACGGCATGCCACATGTCACTGTTTGACCTTCGGCCTCTGAAAACGTTTATTGAGATAGATCGCCCTGTTATCTTTCTATCCTGATAGGTTTGACCTCAATTGGACTCTCTGAGAGAGATTTATGCCAAGTGTCGCAACGTCACCTGTTTATGGGATAAAACAGGAGAGCGAACTTGTACGGCGTGCCACGTGTCACTGGTTCACCTTCGGTCTCTGAAAAAGTTTCTTGAGATAGTACAGTCTGTGTACTACCTTTCACTTTTTACGAAATTTCATTTGGAGCTTCCTAGCCCAAGTTATGACCTTTTTTCCAAGGTTACCTGATTTTGAATGAGATCTGGAAGAGGCAGAAACCCTAACTTGTACTGATCATAACTCATAAAGTACAACGAATCTGAGGGTGCCCTTTGGACACAAGGTACCTGGGGATGTTATATTCAACTTGTAAACTTTCCAGACCCTGAAACTTTGCATAAATGGATTTATAGCGAAAGTTCCACGATGACTGGTTTTTGCTATGTAAAACCCTAACCTTCAAATTGTCGTAAGTAAAGCAAGTGTCGTAAGTGCCATACCTTGCCTTCCTTCAGGTCAGCTTTGATACCATGTTAATATTTAATATGCTAAGACTGAAAATAGCAGCATTACATTCCATTTCACAATAATAGCATATACAGGATCACTGAAGAAACAACAAGCATAGCATAAACACAAGAGACACAGATTTATCCTGGGAAACCCTCATGGGGTAGAAAACCCAGTAAAGCTTCCTCAATATAGATGACCAGCAATACACAAAGATGCAAACCAAAGATATGATCTCCTCCTCCACCATAGCAGACCTCTCCTCCACAAGTGCGCCTTTCTCAAGTGAGTGTGTGTGTCAAATGAGGAACACACCTCCTCTATTTATACACTACACTGACATGTATTTTACACAGGTACACGTAGGCTCGTATTTAACCAATGGGTTAAATACCCCACTACAACTGATTGGGCCGACCCCTCTAGGGTGGTCTAATAACCCTTTGACCCACATAACATATACAGGGCCAACCCCCACTAGGGAAGTCTAATAACCCGAGTTACCACATTCCGACGGAGGAATAAACATTTCCGGATATATAATAAGATCTTCATGGAGGAATGAAACATCTCCGGAATAATAAAGTACAAATATAATATTCTTTGAAGTTACAATATCTCAACACTATTCAGCAGACTCAAAGAATCCTTCCAACCCGTAAGCAGTCCTCCTGACAAACCCTATCCATCTGCCCAAATGAAGTCCCATCCCTTCAAAAGTTGTTTCAACCGAACTACTAACCTTAACCCTCCACACACCGTCTCTCGAATTACTATGATATCCAGGCTATATATCTCAATCACCCTCCCTAAAGCCAGTTGTTTTGTGTTGTTGGCTAACCCTCTACAATTAAAAGAGAGGAGCTTCATGGGATAACCTTAAGAGAAGGAAAACCTCTAAGCGCCTTAGTGGAGAATATAATGGAAAAACGTAGGCTCAGGTGCTCCCTTAGGACCTTTCTTTATATCTGCTCGGTAATTAGCGGAGACAATCCTAACCCTGTCAAGAACCTAGGGTTTCCCTATCCAGCCCTTCCCTTGGATCTCAGAGCGTACGGATTAGTAAAATCCGAGGAAGCCCTAGGACTACCAGTATCACTAAAGGAGGTCAGCTTATCTGATAAATTGTTTCTTATAAAATATTTATTCTTCCTGAGTGAATTTCTGGGAATGGCAAGACCAATACTAGCAAGAGGACTAAATATTTCCAAATTCTTTGCAATCTTAAAATCTTTTAACGAGGTCAAGGGTCTAGGATTTCCAACTTACCTATCTGTCGTTGCTTGTCTTCAAGATCCTCCTCCTCTGTTAGTTTTTCCACTTGCCTTTCCAAAGCTATCGTGCAAGGGAATCCATAGTTTAGGGTTTCTTCGGATGGACACAAAACAGATTCAGGGCCTTTTTCATTATGAACTACTCCCTTCCCCCCACATCCAAGACTCACCGGTTCTGTCAAACCCTGATTTAAAGCTCTGTACACATCCTCCTTATCCTTTGGAGCCCTATTCTCCAACAATAGTGCTCCCATACCACCTCCACTGACTGCAGAATCTAAGGGAAGTTTAAGTTGTGACCCCTCTTTTGTCACCAAAAGACCAGTCGCTCGGTGGATGTCTGCTGTCTCCTTAGGATAAACTCCTTGATCGTGGGTTTCCTTACTAATCCAAGCCTTTTTGACAAAAGGAAGGGAACAATCCCTCATAGAATGGCCATAGACATGGCAGCGGACGCACCTAAAGGGAAAATTTACGTAATCCAGGAACTAAAGGAGCCTTAAATCTCCCAAGGCAATTTTGATAACATCTAGAATGCCTAGGGTAAGGTCCACCGAGACAAGCACCTTAGCCACGGATCTCTGCACTTGATATTTGTAGGACTGGTCCACCAGTAGCGTCTTGCCTATCTAGTTTACCATCGCCGAGAGGAACTTATCATCCCAAAACTCCAATGGAAGGCCCAGAATCTTGACCCACACCGAGGCTTTACTGTTTGCTTCCCTTTGAGGGTCGAAACAGGGATTCCATGCTTTTAAATTGAGTTAGCTCTTCCCCCACAACCAAATTTCTTCAATATATTAGCAACGTCAAGTTCTTGTTTCAATTTAAAGCCTGACCAACCTTTCGTCATGATGAAAAAATCACGTAAATAATCAAGCACCAGGCCCCAATTCTTCTATAACCAGTCCCTTAGAAAATCCTCTTGAATTCTAAACCCATAGAATCTACCTATTAGGGTTTTCATGCGAAATCCATAATAGATTCCACCCTAATGTCCTCTCCGATAGTAAGCTTCACCCCATTCCTCCTTTTGATTACTTTCTTGAGCTTCTTAGCCCCAATCTAAGTCTGCAATAAACCCTTTTCTCGGCCTAGCTCTGTTATAATCCCTGTGTACTCCCCGAGAAACTATGGCTCCAACGATGAGAGCCCTGCTACTCCCCTCTCCTTACTCGGAGAATAGGGTAAACAAAAACTCTTTCGATGCATTACACCTCACTTATGCCTAAAAAGGGCAGACATCACACCCACCGTAACCCTAACTCCATGAAAAAATAACGTACTCCTTCAAAGACTACATAGCTACTACATTTTTAACGGTGGGATAATGACAAGCTTTCCGAATTAAATGTCGCAAAAATATATGTTGCTATTGGCGTCCGAACATATGCTATTAGTGACATGACATTCAAACTGGCCCGTTGTGGCTACTTTTCTTATTTATTTATTTATATTTGACAAAACGATCCGTCGGCGACTCGGCAATGATGCCCCACAATATCTGTATCCAGTGACATGCCATGCACATGCACAGAAAACAGAGAGTCCTTTCAGGATGTGTTTGTCGGGTTTGAGTGACAAAGACGTATGTCGGTAGGACTCTAGCCCCGGGCCCCACTAATTCAGATTACATTCTTATGTTAAATCTGTATATCTATATATTTACATCCAAGAACTCTGTTCATAAAATCTCCAAGAACTCTCTTCATAAAATCTTCTTCAAATATTTTGGTCCATTCTTAAAAAAACAAGAAATCAAGGGAAAACACGTAGATAAACCTTCTAAAACCTCGACACAACACGGAATTGAGTTTTAGTTTCACTCTGGTCAACTTTCCATTTGTGGCGTTAGCAGCCCGTCGGTTGTGGAAAAGTGAATAAAATTTTGCAGTTAGAATTTTGTATTCAGTTTTCGCGTCAATGTGTCCTTCCCGCTCTTCACGTCTTACCATGTGTGGCAATAGCTGCCCGTCGGTTGTTGTGGTTAATTAACTTTTGACATTAGGAATCACCATGTGTAAGTTCCTTTTTGGCGACAAGGTGATCCTTTTCATGTGATCTCATTATTAACACTAACGATATTTGTTCGGAGGATTATTGGTAAAGAAATTTATTTAAGCCTTAGATTTATTCGTTAGGAGGATCATTGGGAAAGAGATTTATTTAAGCCTTATATATTTTTTAGTTTACCATGAAGATATGAACAAACCAGTGAGATGATAACGGGTTTATCAGTTTTTCTTATATTTATTATAATAGGTGTTTATATTACGATTTATGATTTTTCTAGATTCAAGGAGGATTGGACAAGTGTACTGTCCAAATTGATTTTATGGTTGTCATCAAAATTCAAAATAAACAATTATATATATATATATATGTAGCCCATGCATGAATAATAGGTAGTGATATACAACTCATTTAAGTAAAGAAAGTAACAAGTATCTAGTATAGATAATTACAATTAAACATAGAGAACAAGTAATAGATAACTTGTTCATGATACTTAACTTGTGACTTATTGGTGTTCACCAACCACAAGTTAAGCAGCAGAGATTCTTTTGAGCCAATGTGAGCAGTAGAGATTCCTCCATTGTGTGGGGCCAATGTGAGCAGCAGAGATACTTTTGACTGCCTTGGCCTAGTTTGATCAATGACCAATAATAAATCTATTATTGATGGCTGATTTTTCCATACGAGGTTTTCAAGATAAGTCTAGTGTTGTTATTGTTGATTGCTTGTATTTATATTTATTTTTCAGGTCTCACATATTTTATTCCTAACATAAATTGAAGAATTAAATCTTCTCTTAAAAGATAGAGAAGAAGACAAGAACACCAAGAATGGAAGCTTCTTATGAGAGTGACTTACATTACAACGAAGAGAAGGAAAAAAGAAATATTACGAATTAGTTTTTGATTGGCTAGAAATGAATGCCCATTTAATATATAAGTATAAGTGTAATTTGACTATGATCAATATGATTTCATTCAATTTCTAGATAAACAAAATGTTTAAAAAGAAAAAGAAAAAAATATCACATTAATATTAATTGGCATATGCACTTATAGGAATATATTTGGAATATATTAATATAAAATTAATCAAATATATAATCTTAACCTCAATATATAATAAATAGTAAATTAATGATTACTTATTTTATAATTATTAATAAATATACAATAATATTGACATAAAATTATATTAACAATATTATTTAATAATATTACTTACATAAGTAGAAATGTAGAAATTAGGAGTTTAAGAGATAAGTTTCATGCCAAGCAATGTTGAAATTTTAAGTAAAACTAACATTGATCTTAACTTTCTTTTATTCTTTAATTTTTTATCACACCATAGTTTATCATTATATCTAGATGTAATAATATTTATAATATTATCATTATTATGAAAAGTGATCTCTTCCTTGATTAATCTTCACCGATTTAGCCAAGATTTGGCATATCTATGCCAACCTCACTTAAGCCACATGTGATTTTGACTAGAGTAATTTGAAGCAATCTTAACAAGCCTCTTATCTCCCATGTTTATTTTGTTCTTGTACATTAGGTACCTAGTCATAGCCATGCTCTCAATGGGGAGGAGACTCACTTTTATGAGGAGGATAGGGTGTATTTCCTTTATCTTTGAGATTATAAGTTATAAAACACATTTGATTTTCTATATGATTGTTCTCCACGATTATATGGAGATGGTGAAACCCAAAATGTCACAACCATATAAGATAATAGAAGTGATGAGAGTCTCAAAGAGGATTTTCTTCTTATTCCAAAGGTAAAGGTCAAATGATTTATAACTATTTTCAATTCCATAATAAGCATTCCTCCTTCATTTATCCTTTTCTCAATGCTTTAGTTCCAATTAAGCTTGTGATGAAGATCAATTCTGATGTATTTGTGTGAAGTCAATTCCTCCATGTGATTCTTGTCATACATAGAAATAGGATAAGTGATATTTTTTTATTTGATTATCATATTGTTTTCTTTTTCAATGTTAACATTCATACCTACACTAGAGAAAAAAATCCTTGATAATTTTAATCGTTTGTACAAATCATAGTGAATCCTAACCATAAGATCAATATCATTATCATAATGAACAAAGGTGATGACTATAGTTTCCAGAGTCATGTTGACACAACCCGGTTCTTCCAAACAACCTTTTAACTTCTTGATGTATATACTAAAAAGGTTAGGGGATAGGGGAGATTTTTTTTAAAATTATAACGAGTAAGTATTTTGTATTAAAAGGGTTATAACTGGACTGTACAACAAAGTCATACAAAAGAAGATTTATCCTAGGAATAAGCACCAATATTTCCATCACACAATTTTTTTTCCAAAACTCGTTTATTTTCCTTCTCGAAGGAATCCTTAAAACTACTAAAAGTATAAACATGATAAAATATGACTAAAATATTAAGTACTAATTTAGATAACATAATAGAAATTACTGAAATATATGGTGTCTCTATGCTTCTCTTGGGTAATAATTTTCCTAATGCATTTCAGGGTTCTCCAACTTCATGTCTTAAAACAACTAGGAAATTATGTCTTCTTCTTTAGTGTCCTCCAAAGTTGAGCCTACATAGATTCAATGGTTTGGTGTTATTGAATGAGATCCTTTAAGGATGTTGTCAATAATCTATATGAGCAACAAGCACTATGCCTTTAGTGTTTGAATTTACCTCTTTTATTGCATTAAAATTTCCATAACCTTCGAATTTTGTGAACTAAATTGATGGTCATTGTTATGCACTATTGATCCACACATGGCCAGGAAGCACAAGGGGGACAACAGTTCGATTGAATTAGTTGGCTCTATTATGGTGGAAGATTAAGAAACAAAATGCGCAAAGCAGGAATACACTACATAGACATAACACAAATATACACAGACAATATGCATGAATGCAAACTGATTTCTATTACTAGATATGAGTTCATGACTTGATGTATGTTACAGTATTATACATGCTTATATAGAATGTGCTGAGATGCTTGGGTGCTTTCCCGTTACGTTCAGTTATAAAGAAATTAGAACGGTTTGGCACTTCAACCATTACATTCGACTGGAAGACAGAGAGACAGTCTGTCAAAGTTCGACAGTCGCAATTCACAAATCAATGCTGCATGTCAATGACGCGAAACTGTGAGGTCGCGGAACATGTTGAAGTCGCGAAGTTGTCGAAATTATGTCGAAGTCGGAACTTGTCAAATTTGTGTCAACGTCGATGACTTGTCAAAGATGTGTCGAAGTCAACATTCGACAAGAATGATAGCTGTGATGTGGATCAGACCTCCTTCCTTAAGAAACAATGGTCCCCATTGTTTGGTCATGAAGGAGAGGAAACTTGTCGATCAGTTCAGTGACAGAGTACCACTTTCCTTATGTTGGAATCTGTTCAGCTTTAGCAACCTGAAACAAGGGAATTGTGTTCATCCTTGTATGACATACTCATCGTCCTACAATGGTGTTGCAAGGAATAGGATCATGAACATCTGGATGGATGTCTTCGAGTTCTGCTGTTGGTAAGTCGTTATGTTCCAATAGTGGTGGATGGTATGGTCGAAGTATACGTTGAATACTGGTGCAGACCCAGGCATGCAGGAATGTTAAGCTTGAAATATTTTTCGCCAATCTATCGAAGAATACTGTACATACCATATCGCAAAGTTTTGAGCTTCTTGAATCGACCGGTGAAGTGCTCCTTCTTAAGATGTAACCATACCTTATCCCCAATTTGGAATGAATGAGGGATATGATGCTTGTCGTGTCGGGCCTTAGCTTCCTCGTTTGATCGTTTCAACATTTCCTGTGATTGCTTCTGGATGTCGCATATCTGATCTAAAAACTTCAAGGATTTATCAACTTCTCGCTGACTGTAGTCAGTGTCGGAGTTTGGCTGTGTCCAGGAGCTGATCAAGTTGATAGGCACTGAGGGTTGAAATCCGTAACAAATATCAAATGGACTCTTTCCTGTAGAGATATGCTGAGCACGATTGTAACTGTGTTGTATGTATGGAAGACTTTCATCCCATGTGCATCGATGCTTGTGGTTGTACATGTGAAGCAATTGTACTACCAAGCGATTCACAACTTCCGTCTGTCCGTCGATCTTATGATGGAAAGCTGTCGACAATGAGAGTCATGTGTTCAGTTGTTGCTAGAGATTCATCCAAAATACGCTGATGAATCTGGCATCTTGGTCGGAAGTAATGGTTGTGGGTAAACCAAAGTGTTTCCAAACATGTGTGAAGAAGAGCTAAGCATTCTGTTGCGTTGTCGTGGTCTTCTTGCATGGTATGAGAATGAGCATCTTGGAAAATATGTCGACTACTACTAAGATTGCATCATGTTGATGTTTGGTAGTTGGATATCTCGTCAGGTAGTCCATAGAAATAGATTCCCATGGTCGACTAGGAACTAGCAGAGGTGTGTACAATCCCTATCGTCGATTAGGCGGTTTAGCAATGGCACAAAACACACATGATCGAATGTACTTGTTGACATCAGTTTTAAGTGTAGGACAAAAGAAATACTTCTGTAGAATAGAAAGTGTTTTCGCTAATCCAAAGTGTCATGCAGTCTTGCTATAGTGCACATCCCAAATGAGTTGTTGCCGATGCTCACCCATTGGTACACAAAGCTGTCCAAGCTTGTATAGCAAGGTTTCTTTCAGGAAATAGTCGACGGTTAACGACTTGTTAGTCTGAATTTGTCGGTAGACTGGTGAAAATTCGATTTCTTCCTGATACAATTGAAGCCAAGTAGTGGTGTCATATCCCTACATACTCATCACTGTAAAAATGAGAGTAATGGGCGGTCTGCTTAGAAAATCGGCAGCAACATTAGCTTTACCTTTCCGATACTTAATCACCAACTGGAATTGTTGTAGGTAATTAATCCACTTAAGCTGTCGATTTGTTTTTAGTTTTGACTGGGTCAAAGTGAACTATAGAGGCTTATGCTCAGTGAGGATGACCGTTTCCTTGTTGAGGATGTGCCTCCATTGCTTGAGAGCTTGCACAATGGCATACAGTTCTTTTTCGTATGTCGAATATCTTCTAACTGTGTCGTTAAAAGTTTTGGAATGAAAAGTGACTAGGTGACCAGACTGAGTGATCTATGCTCCCAAGGCATAGTCTAATGCGTCTGTCTCAATCTCAAAGGGCTAATGCAAATCAGGTAACATAAGTACTGGTGCAGTAGAGCTTGTGCTTGAACTGTTCTAAAGCTTCATGTTGCGTCGATGTCTATTTGAAGACAAAATTTCCATTTCCTTTAGTCAACTAATTCAAGGGCTAGGCTATGTGACTGAATCCGAGTATGAACCATCGATAGAAATTCTCCAAACCAAAAAAAAATCTTAGTTTTTGAATGCTTTGAGGAATGGACCAATCTTTGAGGATCTGCACTTTTTTTGGATCGACGTGAATGCCTGCAGACTCAATTACATACCCCGAATATTTGATGTTGTTCATCGCAAAGTTACACTTGTCCATGTTCAAGTAAAGTCGATGTTGCTAGAGAGTTTCGAGGACTTGTCGAAGCTGTCTGACATGTTCTTCCCATGATCGACTGAAAATCAATATGTCGTCAAGGTAGAAGATGACCGATTTGCTGATGAAAGGCCGCAGAATGTTGCCCATGTATTGCATGAAGGCGGCAGGTGCATTGGTTAAGACAAAAGGCATGACTAACCCTTCAAACAATCCTTCCTTGGTCTTGAAAGTAGTTTTCCACACATCTGAGGGCTCGATTTGAATCTGATGATATCCCGACTTGAGGTCGATCTTAGTAATGAATTTAGCACCTTTCAGACAATCAATGAGCTCATCTATTTGAGACAGAGGGTAGAGATTCTTTACCGAAATTTTGTTGAGTTCCTTGTAGTTGATGCACATGTGCCAAGTCCCATATTTCTATGGAATGAGGATGCCCGGACTTCCACAAGGAGAGGAGCTGGGTCGGATATGACCTTTGTCGATCAAATCTTGGATTTGTCAGCGAATCTCTTCATTTTCGAGAATGGATCTTCTATAAACATATGCATTAGGCAAAGAAGAACCAGGAGCAAGTTCAATGGAGTGTTTTACCTTGCAATGTCGAGGTACTCCGTCTGGATCTTGGAATAAAATACAATACTCGTTGAGAACATTGTCGATCAACTGCTTATGTCGAGAGTTGCTTTGGTTGGTAAATCAAATCGTCACTGCAGTCTTCCTAGAATGTTGCAGTTTGATCATGATTAGCATGAACTTCGAGCATGATTGAAGAGCTTCTTTGTCTTTTTATAAGATATCATTGAAACTGTTGGTGTAGATCATCATTCTGGATTCAGAAAATCATGTTCTACGGTCGTGACTGATAACTTCCATGGCGATCCCATAGGTAATGTTTCCCAAACAGGGCGTCGACTATGGAGAGTGGTACTACGTCACAAAGTACTTCATCTTCAAAAGGATTTATGAAGTAGGAGAGCTTGCATTTTCGGGTGATCCATAGTTCCTCTCCATCCTTCATCCAACCAATGTTGTGAGGCTAAGGATACAGAGTGCACGGGGGGTTCACTCAATGAACTTGTTACATAGCACGATCGTTCGCATGATATTAAAGAATATCCCTAATTTCACTAAATATTGGAAAATTCCTCCTAAACTTTAATTGTTGAACCCCCCTACCAATATGCCTTTCCAATTAAGAAAACCCCCAGTTTCACCAAATATTGTATGTATCCATTTTTATCAACCCATTTTTAATACCCCGTTTATATCATATTATTAGGTTGTAACAAACAAGAGCCCTAACTCCCACCGGGATTGCAAGGGTGACTGATCAATTTGTAGCGTTGGATAGTGGAAGACCCAAAGAAATAGTACTGGGAAGGAAAATGCGTAAAAGGAAACACGGTCAAGAGATCAACATAACAAAGAATGTAAAAGGATGATAGTCCTATAGTTAGTGCAATGCTTAGAAAATATGAGAATTGCAGATGTTTCACACCATAGTCTATCAATCTACCAATTTTATATCATGTAAATATAAGTATAGTCATTGAGAGCTCATGTTTTCTATAAGCTTAATAAATTAAATTCCATAAAAATTCAAAATTGAAACCCTTTCGTGGATGGAATCCCCTACTTTCCTATCAAAAAAAACATAATTTATGTTTGAAACCAAATGAACATAGCATAATTTCTCTTACTTTCCAATAACACCATATGATCATGTGCATAGCTTGGATTTGGGTCACTAACAATATGTAATGAATTTCCTCCACTTCCTCTACATTTATTCTTGCAATGAAGTGAATTAACAACATTTAGTTATCTTTTCTTGGGTTATATCTAGTTTTTTTTAAATCTTTATTGGGGAGGGAAAAATATCAATTGTTAGGTTTCAAGCATGGAACAGTTATAAAGATACACATATGGTGAAATGTATATGATACCATTTCATGGTAACGATAACACATAGGGTATGTAAATAAGGATTAATATTTTCACCGATGTTCATGTCAGTTTCAATAAAATATTAAGACAGATGCCTTGCATATAAGAATTGAAATTACAATTATGAATGTGCCAAATATAACTCAATCTAACAACTATTCCTAACTGGCAATGTGAAAACGTTAAAGAAGAATACAAAAAGTTGAAAGAAATAATCGGTCAAGAAAGATTGATCTCACTTTTCTTGGTTCCAATGAGCCAAGAAAGATTGATCTCACTTTTCTGAGTTGTCATGGAGCAAGGTTTGATTGAATCTCAATACCCACCTAAACCCCAACCGAAAAAATGAAGAGTTAGATCTTTTACTTGAATACCTACAATACAATTGTTCAACTTTGGAACTCCCAATTAGCTACATCTCTTAAGTTAAAGATGAAAAAAAATATAACATCAATAACCAAGCCTAAATAAGCTATTAAATGAGTATGGATCAAGGCCAGTAATCCGAAGAGACTTCCATCGATATTATCATTGGTGCACTATTATCAGATTTATGCAACACTTAGGATCATAAGCAATATCAAATAAAAATGGAGGGTCCTTAAGTTTTTGGTGGGTATGAATTGAGCCCATGATTTGGAAGTATGAATCCATCCCATGATTTGGAGGTTATTCCTCAGCCCACCCAAATAAAATAACCCTCAATATTTATATTACTATGTCAAATTAAAAACTCCCCTTGACCCCTTAATATGGGGCAATATATTTTTTAGGCTTTTAAGAGTATTCAAACCCCCAATATGAATGGACGTGATATGATATTGCCTAGCTAGTGAACCTCCCGTGGCAGAGTGGTGACAAGACCTAGTTTCTTTACAAGATCTTCATAAATGAAGTTCTTTTGGCTACCATTGTCCATAGTTAGATGTAATGGGTTGTGCTAGACCCATATCCGTGTATGGAACAGGCGCTCTCATTCCTCGTCGTCGAAAATAGTCAAGGCTGCTAGAGTGGTCGATGTCGATGTTAGAAGGGTCGTTACATCTGGATCTGACTCTTCCACCATCTTGTCGAACGCGTCAGATGTTGACACTTTTTCCAGAAATGTCTTACGAGCTTTGCATTCAAATGTATCATGCCAAGATGAGTGGTGGTAATCGCACCATTTCCCCTTGGGTATTTGTTTGCTACGTTCCCTTTTCTGAAAAGGATTTTTGCCGTGATATGGCTTTAGCGGAGTCAACTGATAAGATTTCGACTTGTCGAAGTCAGATGATGTCTTCTTGTCAGGTGGTCGTCCTGATGTCGGCTTTGTCGCGAAGCATGCTTTCCCTTTCTGCTTGGTTTCAAGTTTGCTGGCATAGTAGAATGCATCCGAAAGCATATTGATAGTCATAAATTCCATCTCTTCTTGAATATACTAGGACAATTTGCGGATGTCCTTCAGAACATGACACAACTATTACAAGGCTTCAAATATTACAAGGTGAAATATGAAATATTGAAGGGGGTAGATATTTCTAGATGTGGAGTAAACCCTCAAATTTAGCTTGGTTTCACACATAATTGTTTCCACGTAGAATTCACACCACCCTCAGGTACAAAGAATACCTATTCAAACACAAGTTTGGCTTCACGCACTGTCAAATCACACTACCTTCACATAGATCATACATATACAAGCATTAGTTCAACTACACACATAATCATCCCACATCACCTTCACATGCAAATTTGCACTCATTTAAACCTCCAAACACATAATTCAACCCCTTGATATTGATTTTATCTCCTCCCTAATATTTATATGCTTTTAGTTTATTTAAAATACCCCTCAATGTCTATATCCTAAGAAATATATTACTTCCATTTTCTTAGAATTTTAAACTTCCCAATATGAACTCATGTGATATAACATTGCCTACTTAGTGAACCCAAAGCCCCATGGGTGTATCCCATTGATTAAAACATAGGGGATTGGGAGATATATAACTTGGACCACATTTCTTTGCAATTAGTCTTCTCCCATTTGAGCTACTTGATTGGATTGAATTTTTTCCTCCCTATTGAGATCATGTAGAACATGATATAACTCTATATTTTTTAAACAAGAGGCTTCAACTTTGATCCTAAAAATTTATCAGCATAGATATTTTTTTAATTAAATATGTTTGTTCATGAGTTTTACTATTATTCTTAGACCCACCACTTTTAGTAGAGAGTTCCCTTGCTAGTGTCAATACCTTGGAGTCCTTAAAGTAGTGCATAGGCCTCAATTTGATTATTGGTTGTAGTTCCCAAACTAAAATATTTAGGCAATGCCATCCAAACTCATTTGAAGGTGGGTTTATTTAAGAATGAGCATTTATAATGCTTATTCCAGTGGGAAAACATATCCAATGTTAAGGGGATATTACTATTGGTGTGAGGTCTTGGAAGTAAAATCCCTATACTTGTTTTGTGTAGGGACAATCAAAGAACAAACACCTATTATTTTTAGCATCATCGTCACAAAGGACACATTTACAAGGGCCCTGAATTCCTTATTTTTGAATATTTTCAAAGGTTCAAAGTTTTTCATGTGTCATGATCAAGAAAAATGAATTTACCTTTGGAAGTCCATACTTGTTCCATACAAACTTTCATATACCAAATTTATGATGGAAGGGTGAGACCTAAGATTGTTCTTGATATCTTATTTTATCTAGTAGTGACTCCTACCCCAAGGACCAGCCAACACATCATTTTCCTTCATTAAACCAAGATGCGATGTTTTAAAGAGATTCAAGACCTCTTTCTTCCATCCAATATTTTAGAGGGAGGTTATCATGATTTGTTCCAAAAGGTAGGTTTCCAATGATACTAGTCACCACTTGCTGGAGACACCAATCCCCAAGTTTCTTAGACACCATTGAAGGATGCACCCACACCCTGGTTTCTGCCTGCATCTACAGACAAGGATACACCTATACCCTGATTTTTCAGCCTAAGACCCCCTTACAGGCATGTAGCCTACCCTAGCACCACCCTGCCACCCTAATTTGATATTATTAAACTTCTTAGACCTTCTTCAAATTCTGTCTCTTGCTATATTTTCTTGGTCTTTGCCTTGCTGCTACAAGGTTCTTCACCTTCATACTCTGTCCTTCATTCTGCCCTTCTTTGTCCTAAATGTGCACTCACTAGTCTCTTTCTCTGGTATTCAAAGTTGTTTCAATTATTTCACTTTATAACCCAACATCCTCTTTTATTTTTGTTCCTTACAGAACCTTCAATCTAAACCACAGACACTCTTCCATCTTCTTTAGATATTCATACTTCATTACAAGAGACACACTTCCAATGATTTGATCTTCTGATTATATATGTCTTTATGCATCTCTTCAAGTCTTCATACCCTTTCAACTTATACCTCTTCAAACTGGAAAGCCACATATTTTCATTTTGGACAAACACGCCTTTTCAAACAAACATGCTCTTTCAAACTTGTGCCCTTTCATATCTCTGTTATGAATATTTAATTAATTTATATGATCGCATCCTTTCACAAACATGTCTCTTCGAATATTTGTTTACTACAGAATTTAATTAATTAACTATGACTATGTTTATATTATGATAAACATCCTGTTTATTTCATTTTAATTAATTAATTAATTAATTCATAACTCAACTTCAAGCTTTGCTGGCTTCATTCATCTCACAAACTCAGGCTTCCTTTATATATGGCTTCCTTTATTCACGCCTGTAGGCTTCTCTTATTCCTCTGCAGGCTCCCTGTATATTTCCTCACGTTGGCTCTCTTTTTGCGGACATCATTGGCCTCTTCTGGACACCCTTAGGTCCTTATTCACGCAGGTATCACTTCCACGAGCATCCCCAAACCCTTACGAGCTTCACTTCGCTTTATTTGATGTGGGTATGATCTTCCTGGAAGTTCCTGCGGGCATATCTTAGCCTCTGCAGGCTTTCTCTAAGCCCTAGCAAGCTTATCATCACCCACTGCGGGCATACTTAAGCCTTGGTGGGATCAACCTTTAACCTTGTGGGCATATGAGCCTATGGGCACTCCCTTATAGCTCTCACTACAGGCATATACAAGCTCTCATGAGCTTAACCATTCCACTACGGGTATCTTCCAGCCCTTGTGGACTTAACCCTGGGTCCCTACGGGAATCTTTCCAACCCTTGCGGGCATTCCCAAGCTCTTATGAGATTCATTCCAAACCCCATGCAGGCATTACTTAGCCCCTTTAACAAAGCCATTTTCCCTCTTTGTCTTTAGTATGCAAACACAATTTTTCTTCCATTTGGCGAATTGATATTTTCTTTATAAGATCATCATAGGTCAACTTGAAAATATGGCTAGGTAGATGTTTCAACAAAGAACAAGGAAATGTCTTTTTTAGATCTTACTGATATATACAGAGCTTCTGGCGGGCATTTCAAAATGGCTTCTCAACCTCTTTTGAACATCAAAACATATTTCTTCCCATTTTGGAAGACACCTATTTCACATGTGTGAACACCAAGAAGGAAATTGACTCCATGGTTGGATATCCAGTTCATCAAGGAACAAGACAATGCAATCTGATGAGTTTTATCATCAACAAAACCCCTCCTTGCGGGCATCTCAAAATGGTCCCTCAAACACTTTTTTCTAACACTTAGTCATTTTCAGGACTTTCTAGATCCATAACTTTCACCTCAAGAATGATTAGGGAAACTTGATTACATGAATAGGTAGACAAACCAACAGAATACAACCTGGTCATGTGTTGCAAGCATTTGCTTCAACCCATAATTTATGGCGGGCATCTTTCTGAGGCTACTTAGTCCTTTTTACAAGCTCTGGTGCAAAACCCTGTTTTGGCAGACCTAGATCTTTCTCTTCAGAGGTGATGAAGTCAAAATGAGACCATGGTTGGATAGCCAAACCAACAAGCTATATGATGGTATGATGGTGCAGGAATTTTTCCTAAGCCATGAATTATGGTGGGCATTCTCTTCAGGCTACTGGGACCAATTTTGACTAACTATTCCATAGTTGGTCAATTTCCTGATTTTCACCATTTTTCCATATTTCTCTAAAGTGATTTCATAATACAACAATGACTTCATCATCATGCCACATTATCATCTATGCCATTCCATGTCATCATATCATCATCCATGCCATGTCATCACTGCCTTTGTCTTTCAGTGAGTTCACTTTGCCATCATGTCCTTGGTTATTCCTTTGTCATCACTGAACTCCTTTTGACATCAATGACAACCACATTCCCTATTTCCAACAATATTAATAAATATCAATGCTAATGTTAATATTAATAATATTAATATTAATCATATAAATGTCATGCTGAATGATCAATGACAATATTAATATTAATAATAGCAATGACAATGTTAATATTAATAATATTAATATTAATAACATCAATGTCATGCTTGATGATATCAATTATAATATCAATGTCATGATTGAATTTTGTTGTTGTTGTTGATATGTGTAATTTTGATAGTCCTTGGACAGAAGAAGATATGCTTGCGTTGTTGTACTACTTAGAATCAAATGAAGCGACATGTACTTGTATTTTTTTAACTGATATGGAAATGTCTTGTATGATTTCTAAAGCTTTCACACTTTTCAGCAAGAAATAAAAAAAAAGGTAGCGCAGAATCCTACCAAGGGAGTTTATAGAGATTTCTCCAAGGACTTATTTATAGGATTCTCTACTATACGGTGTTGGAGAATTGGAAGGGATGAGGATAATTTGTCTACTTTTCAAATGGATATGGATTGGAAGGATGAGGGCCTACCAATGATTGATTTACCTTTTCCCAAGGTTAACAATGATAGTTCGAGAAGCCATGTTTTGCAAAAGAAAGGACACAGGAATTCTGGGATCACATAGTTTCCATACTGGTCTCTTCTCGAGGTACAATTCTTTTGTTGTACACAGGAGGTAGAGTTCTTCGTTCATTGATCAGGTCACTTGATAGAATAGTTCACTACTACATTTTTGGCCTTTAGGGGGGGTTGTCTTTCGCCCCCAAAAGTGACCTACAGGGGGGTTTTGGCTTTTGGCGGGGGGGTTTGGAAAAACCGCCCCTAAAGGCACCGATGTTAAATTTTTTTCCCTTTAAGGGCAGTTTTTGACGAGATTGGAACCGCCCGCAAAAGTGACTTTTGGGGGCGGTTTGTGACCCCCCCTGTAGAGGTATACGAAGGTGGTTTTAAACCCACCTCATAGACCCCTTAATAGAGACCTACGGGGGTGGTTTTGAACCCCCTTCATAGAGACCTAGAAGGGTGCTTGTGAACCCCCCTCACAAGCCCCCTCATACAAACTTACAGGGGCAGTTTGGAACCCTCCTCGTAAAGGCCTATAGGGATGGTTTTAAACCCCCCTCATAGAGGCCTATAGGGGCGGTTGTGAACCCCCCTCATATAGTCCTATAGGGGCGGTTTGGAACCCCCCTTGTAGATGCCTATAGGGGCAGTTTAGAACCCCCCTCGTAGAGGCTTATAGGGGTGGTTTTGAACCCCCCTCGTAGAGTCCTATAGAGGCAGTTTGAAACCCCCCTCGTAGAGGCCTATAGGGGCGGTTTGGAACCCCCCTTGTAGATGCCTATAGGGGTGGTTTGTAACCCCCCTCATAGATGCCTATAGGGGTGGTTTGGAACCCCCCTCGTAGTTACCTACAAAGGTGGTTCTAAACCCCCCTTGTTGTAACATATAAGGGCAATTTCGAACCCCCCTCGTAGTGACATATGAAGGAGGTTTAGAACCCCCCTCGTAGCAACATACAAAGACGGTTTGAAACCCCCTCTATATCCATAATAAATCATAATAAAATATATTTGATTAAAAATACCAATATTGCAATATCAATAGGGCATGGAGGAATCGAACCACCGACCTCCTGCTTGTAAGGCAGGCACTCTTCCATTGAGCTAGAACCCTTTCAGAATTGGGGAATTCCAAGTTAGTCAAGAATGTATTATAAGTGCTAAAAGCTATCATGCTTCAACCAAAAACAAAGAGAACTCACCCATAATAACTACTTTGGTTTGCATAAAGTAAAGATAAATTGTACCATAAAGGATGATGATGGAGGCATTCTCAAACCCCATACACCAACAATAGTAGGCACATTGACAGTATGGGAAGGTAGATTCTCATTAATCATAGGTCTTGGCTGTTAATAATATGTTAAAGAAAGAACATGTGATGAAGGTGTTGGTTGAGGATGCTGAGAATAGGATGCAGGAGGCAACTATGATGGAGGTGTTGATAGAGGCTGCTAAGGATAAGGTGTAAAAAACAATTTTGATAAAGAATCTAGTGGAGGCTGCTGAGGTAAGGGCACATAAATCACTTGTGAAGAAGGAGGTTGTGGTTGTTTGCCTTCAAGAAGAGGAAACTGATGAACTTATGGAGTATATTGTGTAAGTTGTGGTTGAATGATGGAGACACGCCCACAGTTGTCTATAGTGTACCTTTCCTATTGGGAAAAATTTCTAGGTGAATCTGTTGGCTTTCTGGTGGCATATATTTATGCCCTGACTGTGGTGAAATCCCAAGACGAGGCTGCAAAATTTCAAAGTTAGACCATAGGAAAGTATTAATAATTTTCATGTATTCAAGGAAGATAACAATGAAATGGACGTATAGTAAATAAATACATTTAGATCATACCTGCAATGGTTGTGGAGCCCCAAATCTATGATGCGATTCAGAAAAATCCAAATTAGACAACAAGGGCAGGTCTGATTAGCCTAGGAGGATTAGTTTTTTTGTTAACAACCAAAGAGTATTGATCTCTACTCCATTTTCCACCTCTAGTACTGGCACATGCAAGCCTAGCCATGGCGCAGTTAAGGAAGAGAGGGAGTTGGGTAAGAGTTCTTGGTCTTCATTCCTATATTCCCTTGCAAATGATGACTGGACAATAGTAAATACTGTTAGATACTAGAAGTCTTCTACAACCATTGGAAGTGTTTCTCTTTGGAAGAGGAATTTATACTTCAACTAGTTGAACCTGGAATGGTTTTGTGATAAGCTAATCATGGTCACAGACTTGTTGGAACATCAAGACTTGAACCTCCTCCCATTGCAAGCCCATGAACTATTGAGACCTGGGATATAAAAAAAATATATTATGCATGCAATGAATTATTTCTAACCATGTCTGTATGGTATTCCTTGTCACTGTCCTCAATAATTGCAGGTTTGTGTCAAGATGGTTTCAGATCCTTGTTTATAATTCGCAACATATTCATTAGTCCTAGCTTTGTTATACTATCACAAAAAAATATAAAACCTGCATTAAAACAAAGAATAAAAATTCATCTCGTCAAAATAACCTCAAAAATAAGACAAATTAGAAGTTTTAGTGCCATACTGAACATTCATTATGTTAGCTACCTGCTCAATAGCCACATGTATAGGTGCTAGGGGAGTGAGGTAGACAAGAAAGCAATGCATCTACTAGTACATCCATTAATACAGGCACTTAACTCTCATAATCATCATTGCTTGAACAAGATCAATAACATTCCCAAAAGCCTTATTGTAGCATATCATAAGTTCAACAATTGTTTCACAAATTTCCCCATGCCTAAGGGGAATCTCAAGTAACAACTATATAAGTAAAAAGCACATTACTTGCATTTTGCTAAAGTTATATTCACCCTTAGAATCCTATGATGGAAAGACAAGTATTAGAGATAATGATCATACTTCAAACAAACAAACTTATTAACACAAGGGATAACAAATTTCATTGAACACAACATGAAAATATGAATCCTACTTCTGATGAGAATTATCAATTTTACTCTCAAACTGTAAGAACAAACTATTGATATGGAAAAAAGAACAGAAAGGACATTATTTTAGATATTGATATGATAAGTTATATCTTTTCAAGTTCATAAAATAAAGAAAAAATAGCTAATTCATGAGTCTACTTACAGCTTGGAAAAGTTGTGCTTCTGCATTATGTAGTTTGTTGAATGAATCTTCATCATCCCTACTTAAAGGAAAAAATAAAAAGACAAATGGAATATTCTGAAATGTCCCCGAGAAGCTCATCATATATGCACCTAAATAATTGGAAACCAAGGGACTCACTTCATGCTACATACTTTTAATCAACTCTATGTTTATGTGAAATCATCATTTTTTGTGCATCCACAAATAAATGTTGCATTTGCTCAATGTTTACTCTCTTAATCTGCAGTTCTATTAACTTTGGCATATGTAAACGTCTCCCAATTTGTATTTTTGTTAACTTTGGCATATGTTAACGTGTCAAGAATTGATCATTTCAAAGCCATGAATTTACACAATGGAAGGAATTCTGAGTTTGATTCTTACATGGATAAAATCTCATGCTACAGGCTTCAAATAACAATTTACCAGTAGGACACGCTCACCTATGATTCAATCCATAGCTTTAGATTCAAATAATTCTTGAAACGTCGTTCATCAACCATGCATATACTATGTAAATCGACTCATAGTAATCACAACTTGCCTTGGTTGGAGATAGAGCATTATTCACACATCAAACTCACTAATAACCTTTTCAATGTTGATTTTTTTCTTCTTGAATCGAAACCTTAGTCAACATATGAACTTTTGTTATGACACAGAAATTGCTATCTACTATCAGCTCCTATTCCTACTTATATAGCTACATATCCTATGACTCGTTATAGCATGCTCCTTAAGAAGCTCCCTACTATCTAGTAATGTTCCATCTATATCCTCTGAGACTCTTCTATTAGCTAGTCCATATAGACCTAGTACTCCCTATACAACTCATCATCTTACTAGTCCAAAAGAGACACCTCAACGGAGCTATAATTCTCCCATAACAAATATATATGACTCCTCCATAATCACATTAGGAATATTAGTCTTAGGACTTGTGAACTCCATTAATAATATCTTACTCTATTAGTCTTCTTAGTTTTGATTTCCTCTTTTATAACGCTATCATTTCTTTTCTGGACTATTTCTTTGGTACAAGGTTATAGTCTTTCACCTAGATGGATAGTTTATGGACTCCACATAACATAACCTCATTTTAATCACTCTATGATTTTATCCCAATATAGGTTTCAGTACAACTCCCTCCTTGAACTCTTGATCGCTACACCTATGATCTTATCTAAGTTTTGAAATTCAAATCCAACAATCCAATCATAGTACTTTGTATCCACAATGGAGATAACAATTTCTTCGTAGGGTTGCATTCAAAACACAATGATCCCCTTACGAACCGCAATCATCACTTAAATCTTCGATTCCATAATATGACCCATATTCAGGAAGCTTGAAATATCAACCAATTGCAGCAAAACTCAGCATCTTGGAATCACCCTCGTTTTCTTATCTTCTCGATTATTCGTACACAATGCTAATTCACATTCAAATCTTCACTACTGGACATAAAATACATAATTTACTAATCAATAATTCGTCCATTCAAGTAAACATTAACATATTAACATAGAGAGGCATATAAAATCTTTACATTCATCTTTAGGGCCTAATTTTACATTTCTTGGCTACATCTAGCCTTGACAGATTAACACAACACTTCATTAGATATAAAATCTGTACATTCATATTCAGGGCTTGATTACACATTTATTGACTACATCTAGGCTTGACCTCCTCTTGCTCTCTACTGCTCCAAATTGCATTCGTTTGGCCACTCTCCTTCATCATACCCTCGGGCTTACATTATATGGAAGAGTACAATTTCTTCCAACTCACCAACTAACTTTTTAAATTTTTGTAACTGACTTCTAACAACTCTGCTACTCTATATCTTTCAATAGCGCGTAACCCTCGAGATGGGCTATGATTTCACCAGGGTGAAGGTCTTAGTCATAGGGCTCTATCTCACTCTCACCAAATAGTTCTTCAGGCTCCATCAACCACTCTACACAGAGATGCTACAACAATATGTTTGTCTCTCCATTCTCTCGTAGCACATGTCTCATTTGTTGGGTGAATTGAAAAGTCATAAGAATACATCAAGAGAGAGAAATAGGTAGGTTGTAGAGGTCATTGCATCTACAAAGGATTATGCTAACAACCCTGAGCGGCCTGACACTACCTGTGCTGCTTCCAGGGATGTCGATGAAGCAAATGTTGAAGAGAAATTGCTTGTCATTGTTGCAAAGAAGTCAGTTGAAGTAACATGTGAACAACAAGTAGAGGCAGTCAATGCTTTAATTTATGAAGTTAGTCCAGAGCAGAAGGATCTTGCTTGTTTTGATTCCAGCAGGATGAAGAATTTGTTTGATGTCATTAGGGATTTTGAAGATCAATTTATAAGGGCCTATGATTCAAGGAAGGAAGTTTCAAGGATGCTGGAGGCAAGCAAAGTACATTATCATTCAAGCTTCATTGAAATCAAAGGTAATCTTTGCATTTTTATCTTAACTCTGTTTGATGCTCATATTGCACGTTATAATTCTATGAAATTGGATGAAGGTACTAAATGCAATCACTAAGATGGGCTTGTTGTTCTAGTGAATGTAATCTTTGGGGTTTGAACTGTTTCCTGCTATGAGGTGGACCCTGATTGGTAACATCTAGACACAACATATCCAACAATTTATTTTCCATCACATTCATATAGTGGTGCCATTCCATTTGGGGATTGATATTATATCTGTTGCAAAATACCTTCTTGTCTGCAGTGATAAACTTCAAACTAGTCGAAACATCATACATGAATGATAGAGGATTTAACACCTTTTAGGGTCCTATGCAAGAGTAAAGCATACCCAAAGTTTTACCAATAATAAATAATTCATCAGAATTGGTGAATTTATTTCCTTTTTGGTAACAATACGTAGGCATGTGTGGTAGGATAATGCATTGCTTGTACTTAACTTATAACAACATGGAGGCTTAAATGTATTATTATTACAAGTGACCATGGAAACTTGTCAATGTAATATTTAGTCATGGACATCGTGAATCTTCTCCATCTACTGTCAAATTTGTACTGTCGTGCATATAGCTAGATTAGAATGCCATAATTTTTTTACATATCTAGGTATTATGCACCCACTGATAGCTGTGAATAAATGCTATGAACTTGTGGATGATGGTGTACAAATTCTATTTTAAAGTTTTCTCATTTCTTTTCATTGAAGTTAAATTATTGTCTAATGTATTGTGTGTCAATGCAGAACATTCTGCAAAGGTTCTCAATTCTATCACTTGGCATCGATCAACGTCTTCATGGTCTCCATTATCCAAGTCTGATTTTGAGTCAAGTTCAAAGTACCCCATTAATGTCAGTAAAGTGATTTTGTTGAAGACTGTAGCATGATTTCTAGTATCCATTCGTCAACATTAGACAGGCTATTGGCATGGGAGAAAAAACTCTATGAAGAAGTGAAGGTACAATTTTCACTAGATATTTGTTTTCTTTTCATAAGCAAAATTGTATATTTTGATTTATCTCTCCCAACATTTCTAAGGGCAAAATTCCACTATGAACTATGAATATCGCAGCCAATGAATTGTTTGAAATACACTTTTTCTTTGATGTTTTAAAAGTGTTTCAACTTGCATATGACTTTGAACTAGTCAATGTCATTTTCGGATATATTGCATGGTTTCATGCAGAGAAATGGTACTTCTTGGCAGTGCAAACAATTTAGCTTCATGGACATTGGAAGGAAAAATTAATATGCTATCATTGTGATTTTTAGCCACAGATTGGCATACACTACTGAATCTTATTAATCTATAATTGTACCTACCTATGCATGTTTACCATTCTAGGCCTTATTTTAGGTTGAAAAGTGATGATGCCTAGGGTTATTGGTGGTAGAGCATAGAAAGAATCATTCTTCCAAGATGAATCAATTGTATGCCCGTGTGTATTCTTAAACTTTTCTAGATTATTACACATTCTCATGATGGAGTAATCGTGTCAACTGGCATTTAGGCTATTAAAGAGCACGATGACCAAATTGCATTTGCCAAGATTTCTAGGTCATTTTGCACCTGCTTGAGAAGTTTGCAGCATTTTGAGGCTATTTTACATTTTTAAAAACCTCAAGATACCCCTGCAATCTAAATCTCTCCTCCGAAGATGAATTAATGCCTGTCTATTGTACAAGATGCAAGTATATTTGTTTCCCATGAGCTACTAAACTCTAGACTCAATTGTCGAGATATACTTTAATATGTGAATAATACTTTCTTTGAATCTAAAGCTCCAATTTCTACAGGGATGAGTCATAAGGGCCTTTTTATTGTGTACATTTAAATTTCATTATGTGATATGTTCATTTGCAATTATATAGTTAACATAGTTTTGAATAGAATAAATAAGGGCATCTAGTATACCTATTATCAACAAACCAATTCTAAATTCAACACCACATGTGACAGATTCAAGCACAACTAGCTTGGTCTGAGGCCTTACTTCAGGATTGCCTTAATTACTATATGATAAGAAATACAGTAGTTTCATCCCAGCATGAGATTATGCATAATGTCTATGACATTTCACCCATATTAGGTTTCATTAAAAAATGTTAATTCCTTTTGCTTCCTCTTGTTCCAATGGAACTTGTTCTTCTTCTTCCCTTAGGTCCTCGGATGCTTTGTTCCTGATATCTACCATGTTGTTCTTTGTTGGTGATTTTTGTAATCCCTCTTTATTCCATATTTTAGTCTCCTCACACCATTTTGTCATATGCTAAACTTATAATGTCAAACCATTGTCAATATGTATGGCAATTTCAAAAACAAATATCTCTCACACCCACACTCTTCTCTAAATAAAGTGTATTGAATCAGACATGCCATGTTAGATTTGTTTTTCTTAAACTCAAGTTGGAGGTTCATTTGTGTCATCTCGGCCCATGGCTTTCATTGGAAGGAATTTGAAAAAATAGCAACTGTGGTTGATACTTAAGTTGTGACTAATATTTTCAAGGGCAGTGTTGACATGCCTTGTAAAAGGATTTAAAATTTAAAATTCTTTTAAAATTCAAGTATTGTGTAGATGGAATGATGTCTAAGCCTTAATGCCAGCTTTAGGTCTGATGTAATAATGCTCTTCTAAGCTATGCTAATTTTCATTCAAACCTTGTTTTTGTAAGCATGGGATTGTAGGGGCTACTAGGGACTGAAAACTGAGTATAAGAATGTGAATAACATATAAATCTATTGGATTACAGTAAACATTTAATTGGGTTTACACAGACTACTTAGTTACTACTTAATTCTACTTCTAATTTTTGTTATGATTCTTATTTACTTTAGCCTTTACCCATTTGATCAGTAGTAAAGTTGAAGTTTGAATAAATTGATGACCCTTTGTAGTGTATGGGTAGGTCCACCAAGGGACCAAGTTCTTCCACTAATTATGATTTATTGAAACATATCTGTAATTTAAAATTACATGAGTAAACTACAGTCTATAACATGATGAAGCGGGTTAGCAATAAACAATGATAGGAAGCTTTGTTATTAAATACTGAGATGTCATTTAGTGAAAAAGGAAGACATTTGGGTGTCGATGTAATTGATAGGAAACTTCCTTATAAATACATTATCATAACAGATAGTATGTTGGCCGTATGCCTGTCTACACATGATTTTGAGAGTCAAGACCTTGCCTCTCCCCTACATGGATTTCAATGTTTTGTAGGGAGAAATGTCTCTGTAGGTTGATGTCTATTGTTTTATGGCATCAATCTCTATGCAACTTACAGGATTACTATTTAAGACAATGTTCAAGAACTCAAGGATTTAAATCAAACTCACAAGTCAATTCCATCTCAGGACCTAATACAGGCAAGTTGATGCACTGGCTAGTCACACATGCTTCCAACAAGTCCGATTCACAGAAGCATTTTTGACTTAGGAATAATCAAGAGTCAAACTCTGATTTACAAGTACTCACAAAGTCATTCACATCCTGGTGGTTTTGACTTATGAACCAAAAAAAACTAAGTGGGCCACTATATAAAACTCAATAAGCCAAAAGCCAAAAAAGCCATTACAAAATTTTGTTTTATATCTTTTGACAAGTATAAGTAGAACTCTTACTTTCCAACCTCACTGAAGTTTTCAACAAGCTGAGTTTTTCAACCTCTGAAATTTATTAGTCAGTGGCACGATCTTTTTCCAAAGCTTGTTAGTGTTTTGGAATATGCTCCCCATACTTAATTGCTAATTAATAAAAAAAGAACATATTTTAAATAATGCAATAGCTCAACAAGTACCTGTGTGTCTAGAGGATTAATTGGTTCGTGGTTGCTGTAAGTAACCAAGAATTTTTCACCAGGAGATAAATCTATCAATTTTACCTGTATAAAATACAGAAATACATAAGTCAATTAATTTTCTAATTTTGTACTTACTACAGTTCTTTTAATATAGGTCTTGAATATGTAATAGCAGAGGAGTAATTCACAAATACTATGTTCAATACCCACAAGTAGCTTTTGGAAAAACACAAACCTGTGGATGTGCGAATCACATCAGACAGTTAAAGGTTGTACCCCCCCCAAATAGATGCTCCCTCCCTCTGCACTAGTGTTTCCAGATATGTTCCAAGGGGTGACCACTAGACAAAGCTTTCAGTCCAATACTGCAAAAGAAAATATCTTTGACTTCAACACCTTTAGTAGTTAGGAAAATACTAGTGGTATCATCAGTAATCACACACTCATACAGAAGTGTATTGCATAGAACATATCATGAATCAATGTGCCATGATGAACTTACTCCACGAGGATAGACTAGTTCTGGTTTGAGTTGTCTAGGATCACTCCAATAAACATTAGTGTCAGTATTAGCACGAATAACAAATTGATCACGTCCTTTCTCGTATGTTAGCCATTGTTGCAAATTTTCCTGACAGATAACAATACTGCAATTAGCAAAAGCAAAAACAAACTTATACAAATTCAGCTCAGCATGGTTAGTTTGTTAAAGTAATGGTGATTATTGAAGGCTTTTGCTATCATATATTCCTTTCCTTTGGCCAAATTTATCATTCCTTTCCATATCCCATTTATTTTACTATTTCCAGTTAAACAAATCATCAATGCTATGGAGATTCTGTAAATTTTAAACAACAAAAAAATGGTTTAAGACTCCTATTCCCAGGATCCTTATGCATCCTACAGAATTCTTCACTGTAGGAGAGTGCAAGAACTCCGTTGAGAAAATAAGTATTGCAAAAGGAGTGGCTTTTACAATCATTTCCGTGCACAAATTATAATTTAACATCCTTTAAGACCTAGCTGATATGTATGACCTATTCTCGTATAATTAAGTTATTAGACTCAAATTTTACCAGACTTCTACCAAATTTCTGTTAAAAATTTGCATATACAGTTTGCATTTCCCTAGGCTTCAGAATACATGCAAAATGACCCCAAGAAGAAAAACAATGCAAAAGTTTCAAAAAATAAAACATAAACAAAATTACCAGTTCTGTCCGCCGATGAATCCCTAGGGTTTGATCTCCTTTCCTCGACATGAATGGGCACCTTCGCCTCTTCCATCCAACTATTGGAAAGATACCATGGCTTATTCACATCTCTACTTGCAACGTTGTACCCTATCCTATATTGTTCGTCTTCTGGTAACATAACCCTAATGCTCTCAATTTCCTCATTTATCTTCTTCTTTTCAAGTTGACCGCCATATTTACGATTCCTTTCACTGTCTTTCTGGCCGTAATTTTATGTTTCTTTCCATTTTATTTCTAGACATTATCTTTCTGTTTCTTTCCACTGCCTTTCCAGCTGGTTTCTTAGCCAGCATTTCCATCCATCTGAAATCTATTCTAGCCCTCGAATAAATTGATATGATTAGAATCCCGATTCAGGGTTTGGGGTTAGCTTGATTCCTTTGCATGGCTTGTCGCGGAAACATCAGAATTAAGGATTGGGAAGGTTAGAATGGGTATGGATTCAATCTTGGGCAGAGAAGATTGTTGCTTGGACTGAAGGAGTATTTCTAGACAAAATTCAGCATCTCATCTTTTGTCTTGTTCCTACTTGAGTTGTTCCTCTTGGGCAACGACTTCCTTGTAGCGGTGGACCTTCTCTCCATTCTAATTGTAGACATTCTAGATAATGTTCAAACCATTGTGGCATCTGATTTTTACATAGACAACAACAATCACAATGAAAGTATTAACCAAAAATTAAGTTTATATAGTTTAACCTTTATTTTTAAGATTTACTTATTTCTAAATTACTTTTAAAATAGGATTTTCCTATGCCATCATGAGTAAAATTTGGGTGTTGATTAACCAAGTGATATGTTTTCCATTGCAATGGGAATTGTTTGAATCTCAAAGATTATCATGGTTATTAAATTGAGTTGGAAGGTTATAGAAAAGAAAATGGAAGATGGAGACTTGCAGAGCCAGGTTTGGTTTTAGCAGCGAGACTTGCAGAGCCAGGTTTGAAGAACATTCCCTTTTACCTCCTTGGATTCCCTTTATGTGAGACTATGTCCCTCTGATCTAGATCTAGGGGGTTTAAGGGGGTGAGTGTCTACCCTAATAGTTTTAGCTGTGGGGAGATGACTGCCTATGGTAGTTACTGCGACTTGGAGTCAAGCTTGGCGTCATTAGCAAGCCCAGTACCAACTAAGTCAAAAAGTGGGAACTACTGTATTTGTCTTATTCATAGTAACTTGTTACAGGTCTGGCTGGTTTTTCATGGATTTATTGTCGGTGGAGTCGTCCTATTTTATTCCCTTTATCATTTTTATGGTTTTGTGGTTGGGGAACATGTTTTTTATTTACCCTCCTTCCCTGGAATCGTGTGTTCTGGGCTCCTGTAATCCTTTTTGTCAGCTAGAGGGGGGGTAACAGGGTTTGATTGTATTTTTTCCTTCCTCTAGCGGTTTTCTAGAGGAAGCAGGGACTCCCACCTAAATTGGTGATGGCCCTTTAAGGTCCGTCACAACCATGACCCTCACTAATGGATATTAATGGGGGCCATTAAAGGATCGTCACTAGAAGTGTCACTTAAGGGAGAATTGGAAATAGACCTTTAATAACCCTCACAAAAAAGTGTCACTAAAAACAGTTTTGGTGACAAACCTTAAATGAATGTTTCCAAATACAATAACAATGACGTTTTTTTAAGGTTCGTCATCATTTGTGACATTGGTGACGACCCTTTAAGGCCCATCACAAGCATGCCCCTCACCAATGTCATGTTTTGTAGTAGTGATACCCATGAAAATTCATGTGTGGATACTTGAGGCATTGTGCATGGCTCTAGATGCCTCAATGGTTTCTTTAGAGCCAAAGGCATGTTATTTATCCCTATAATTACATTCCAAAGGCCCTAGTACACCTTCATAATTATCAAAACCACATAATGGAGGAATCCTACTTAGTCCCCAAGGCAATAATACCTAGATACATTGTGTCATGGAGACCACTCCAAAGTCATGCATGGTGCTTTGATGCAATGTCCATGGCTTTACTACATGGAGACATTTACTACAACAAAAGTGGAGATCCATCACTTGCGAGATATTTATTCATTTATGATAAATTTAAAATCGTTTTTGTTTTATTATGGAAGATAAAGCAATTGGGGAGGTCGAGGGAGCGTGATAAATTTAAAATTGTTTTGGCTTTGTTTGGAAGATTAAGCAAATATTGGGGAGGTCGCAGGAGTGGGATACAACCAAGATGAATAATTAACAGGCTCATGTTACATTAATAGGCCTATATCCACCACACGAGCCCTATAAAGGGAATCTTTGTCATGCAAGAGAAATATGGTGTTCATTTCAAGTTTGGCACACTAAGGATGGCTCTCATGTCCTAGTCCATGTTCTAGGGTAAACATATGAAGTCCTAGTCCATAACATTTTTCTCAAGGAATCAGGGGCCATCTATAGGGCCTTAGTCTAGAAATTCATCCCTATGTGGGGTATAATTGGCTTACAAGCAATATATGGCCATTTCAAGCTTTATGAGACCAAGAATGGTTATCATTGCTTGGGGCATATTATCAAGTCAAAACTTAACGTCTAAGGGTAAGGGCCTCATGGGTCATGTGTGATGCCCTTGACCACCACAAAGGCCCTATATAGTACATAGGGACTATTTAGCCAATAAACATCCAATAAACACCAGGGTGAGTTCCATACTGCAACTAGCCATGGTGTAACTTCACAATCTACATTACCCAAATTTTCTTCATCCAAGCATATTGGATGCCTAGATGAAAACAACAAAGAAAATAATGGATCATTTTAGCATCATGCATACACATGTCATGATTTGGTTAATTTTAGAAATTTTCTCATGGAAATCATTATTTTTTTTATACATAGTAACACCAAAATTGAGACTAACATCTGCATTGATTACAGATTAACCCCTCTAGCCAAGATAAATATCTATGGAGCATATAAACATCTTTCTCCTAGATAAAGGGGTTAGTATGGAATTGAATAAGATGCAAGTAAATTTTGGTGTTCCTATGTGCAAAGAAAATAATGAATTCCAAGTAATTTTTGAAAGTGGTCAAACATCCAATAAACACCAGTTTTAATTGGAGTCTAGTGATGATCCATAGGTTGAGAAAAATTCGAAAGGAAAAGATGGTGGAAACAAATTTTTACTTTGATAACAATGTGGAAACAAATATCACTTTTTATATTTTTGTAAGAGATACTTCTTATATGTACAAGCCATATTTACAATCATGTCCAAGGAGGGATTTGAACCCGGGTCTCTATGTTAACACAAACCCGATCACCTCTCCGCTTGCCGATAGACCACACTCTAATGGATCACAAAAATAACTTTCTTAAAGATGGAACTATTGAAAAATATGCAACATTGGATGAGGACTCCCGAGAGACAATCAATAACTAATGGTGGTGTCACCCACAACCCTACAAACATCAGTAGTGGAAACACCCCCTAAAGACACCTTCAACGCCTCAGTAATGGTCTTGTTCAGTGTCTACATTTGGTTGTTTTTGGGGTTGTCTTTTTCATATTAATGAAGAATATTGTGGGTTTTTGCGGGACCAGGGGTCCAATGTTTTTCACAATAACAGACAAGTTTTGAAATTACTTAGTACATGTTTCCATAGAGGCACCATCTTAGACTCGGATTCCAAATGGTAGGATCTTTGTGCACTATAAAAGCATAATATGCATATGTAAAATAGTTAAAATGTTTTTCCTTTCAGTACGACCAAATGGAACCTATCAATCCTTGAACAGTTGCAATAATCTATCTGACCATAGGAACAATTGCAACTCCTATCTATTCCTAAATAAGAAAAAAAATTCCAAACTTCAAGAAATGAAAGGATCCTTACCCAAGAGAAGACAATGAAATTTTTTATCCTAGTTGGATCCCAATCACGAGTCTACCTTCTAGTCTCATGAATCTACCATGTCCAAGGAATGGGGCCCAATATATAGATGAACTTATGTGACTATTGGTAAATGGGGCGGGCGTCTTGGTCCTTGTTACCCCCTTATTGCATAGGTGTTCGCCTAAATTTTTCATGAGGATTCTTGAGCTTGCTGGGATGATTTTGTGGACTAAGGCAACAATTCTTGACCACAAAAAGCACTAGCAAACATTTTTGTTATTTTTTGTGGGTTAAAACATACATAAATCTCTATTTATGGGCCTTTGTCAGCAGTAAGCCTTACCATTCAAAACCGGGCACGTTCTGAAATTAAAAAAGATGAAAAGGGATAGGTCTGGGCATGCAAACAACCTAAGTATTCAACTCTAGGCACATATGAGGGCTGTTGTGACCTCAATCAGTAGAAGACAGTCCTAAAAGGTAATTCAGTGCATAAAAGCTACCTTGATCTTCAGTTTTGGAGATATGACAGAGGTGAAACTCCACCTAATAAGAAGGAACAAAAAGAAACTTTTACAATTTGATGGTAAAAGAATTAGTTCTTATCCATATAAAAACAAGATAAAGGCTCATATATGTGTAAGTAAAAGCAAAGTATTTGTTGTATAAGACAATACATTCTAGCCTCTAGAGGTGACTAGCACACTTGGTCATGCTTAAAAGGGTACTTGTGATGTAGCCTCCTGTAGCATCAACAATGAGAAACCTTTTCTGAACATGGTATGGTGAGGTTTCTTGGAGCAACAACTCTATACCCTATCATAGCTCATGAATTATTCTAATTTTGGTGGAGTATTTTGTCCATAATCCAATAAACACTGAAGCAACAACATTGGAGAGACAAGACATATTTGGAGCTGGAATTTGTGTCATTTCATGCCGATGGTTACATTCTAACTCTATTACATCTACTGGCATCTCATTGAGTTACATCTACTGGCATCTCAATGAGTGCATGTTAAAAGAATGTTCTATAGACATCAAGATAGCTGCCATGCAGGTGCAAAGCTGATTCCTATTAAAAACCAATTTAATTGCACATAGTGCTTCTACCAATTTTATAAACATGGCTTGTTTGTAGCAAATTCCACCTGGCAGTTAAATCTTGGAAAATATGGCTAGACTTATGAAAATATCCTTAGTATAAACTATAAACACAAGGAACAAGAAGCGTGAGTATTCATTGCAAAAGGACAAAGGTGAAGGGCCAAAACCATAACACCATTAGTCTTAATAATTCAAGTTTGATGGAAAAAGTAATTTGACCTATCACTTATGGTATCAATAAATCTATTGCATCTAATAAGCCTCAAAATATATGCTTGCTTACAAATGTTACCAACAGACATCCTACAACAACCCACAAATACGTTAGAAACAAGCATATATAGAATCACAGATCATGGATTTCATATCGATCCTTTATCTGACTTCTTTTGTGGTTTTGTATCTGCAATGTTCGTGGTTTCATTTTTTTGGTCAAGTTGTGCTCCTGCTGCTACAGTCACTTTGTCTCCCTCATCATCTGAGTCAAACAAAAAGCCATCCAAGGTCCCCATAAAACATTAGAAATCAGAACTGTTTCAAGTGTCGAGCACATAACAATGGTAGCAGTTCCTACTGTCTCCAAATAAAATTGACTCTTCAGATGTTATATAAATCACTTCAATACCATTTACAGGAAATTTTGGTGTCAAATTGCAAGAAGAAGGAAAATTATTTAAGAAAAAAGATAGAAAAAGCATAAGGAGAGAGATTAGAAGGCAAAAAGAATAATGCATTGTATTGAAATAAATCAACTCATATCAATTCAAAACTCTTTGACTATATAAAAGAAAGAATACAAGCCAAGCGATGCATAATAGAAACTATTGTTAAATGGAGCTATCATCCATAGAGCTCAAGTACAATTTCATTTGTATGTTCACTAATCGGTCTACCAAATTCTTCTAACTACTTACACTTTATTTTAATGGTGATCATTTAACACTAATATCACTTTTATTTAACTTTATTATACACTAATCTTCCACACTTGGCATACATGTCTAGAGGGGTTTTTTCCACAATAACATATGACTTAAATCTATTCCAAATCATACATTCATGGATCATTAGGAGGATCATTAGAATTTTGTATTTAGTTTTCGGGTCAATGTGTCCTTCCCGCTCTTCACATCTTACCATGTGTGGCAATAGCCGCCCGTCGGTGGTTGTGGAAAAGTGAATTAACTTTTGACATTAGGAATCACCTTTTTGGTGACAAGGTGATCCTTTTCATGTGATCTCATTATTAACAAAACGATATTCATTTGGAGGATCAGTGGTAAAGAGATTTATTTAAGCCTTAGATTTATTCGTTAGGAGGATCATTGGGAAAGAGATTTATTTAAGCATTATATATTTTTTAGTTTACCATGAAGATATGAACAAACCAGTGAGATGACAATGGGTTTACCACTCTTTTTATATTTATTTTAATAGGTGTTTATATCTTAGAATTTGGGGCGGATTACTATCTATGATTTACCTAGATTCAAGGAGGATTGGACAAGTGTATTGTCCAAATTGATTTTATGGTTGTCATCAAAATTATCTATCTATCTATCTATCTATATATGTATGTAGCTTATGCCTGGATAATAGGTAGTGATATACAACTCATTTAAGTAAAGAAAGTAATAAGTAGCTAGTATAGATAATTACAATTAAACGTAGAGAACAAGTAATAGATAACTTGTTCATGATACTTAACTTGTGACTTATTGATGTTCACCAACCACAAGTTAAGTCGTATTTATTAGGAAAATTATTTTAAAGATTTTTTTCAATTGATATCTCTAACCAAGCAAAATATGGTTGAAGTTCTTTCATAACAACTATATTAATTGGACTCTTATATTTATATTTATTAGGAAGAGCATTTTTAAAGAGATTTGTTTTTCAATTGGTCTCTCTAACCAAAATGTGGTTGAAATTCTTAGATTATTCGAATTTAGATGATTATTCCAAGGAAATCAAATTCACTATCAAATTAAGAAGAAGGAATTATTTCTCATAATATCATAATAAATAATTATAATAAATATATATAAATGAGAATCCTCAACATCCCGAAAACTAAATCCCAAAGTGTATCATATGATAATTTTTTCGACAATGAGAACACCCTTCTCCTAAGTACCTTTTGAGGATATGTTTATAAAGATTATTAAGTTAATAGGGCTTTTAACATTGCTAACAAAATATTATATAACTTTTAAATATTGAATATTATTAAAAGATTGCTAAAATTATTTAATGATATTTCAAAACATGAAAGTGTATATGAATAAACACATTAATGTGTTTCTATTAATTGCAACTCCCTAATATGATAATATATAATATTTACATATTTTAATATTGTTAACGATTTCCATGTATTAATATATAATGCATAGGTTATAAGAGGTTGGTCATGCCCACTCCATAATATTATAGTAATTTCCATGTATAATATATAATGCATATGTTATAAAACAAGTTTGTTATGGTCACTATTTATTGAGAGTGGTTTATGTATTGTAACCTCTCATATTTTTGTAAAAATTTAAAATTTTTATTAATGGCAATATTAGCATAATTTATAATAATTTATAATTGCGGAAGATGACAATTGCTTAGTGTAACAATGTTAACTAATAGTTGTTTATACTAAACACTAATATATATTTTCTGAAGAAACTAATACGACAGTGACAACTTAATTACATTCGTATCCCATATCATTAAGATAGTTAACTGCATGGTTAGATTAGACTTTTGATGCGACACTTTTTAAAGCAATGCAATGTGTGAAATATGTAATAATGGAATGCTAGGTTAGAAGTGTGATGTAGTACTATTTCTTTTAGACGATACTGACAGTTTGCTTCTTTGCTGCTCAAGGGAGTCCTATGAGGGACCTCGAAGCTTACTTAGCTATAATGCTAAAACATTGGACCTGTTCTATGTGCAGACAACAGGTAAGAAGTTTCATGATTGCAAATAAATTCCAATTAGCATGAATTCAACTTCATCGTGTGAAAATAAAATAGAATCAATAGAGACTGTTGCAAATGTACAATCATACAAGTATGGTTCACGTGCATGCTCTTCAAATTTCCAAGCTTCGTCTTGTATCCACATTGTCACTCTAGTCATCATTATACTAGCTGGTTCTGTTGTCGTCATTGTGCTACCTTCTTTGTCGTCGTCATTGTATTAGCTGCTTTGTTGTCATCATTGTATTAGCTGCTTTGTTGTCATCATTTAATTAGTAGTACTACGATAGTACAGTACCAAAAGTGGATACAAAACTATATGTGTTAGCATATTTGTATGTGAGTTTCATACAACACTTTTAATTAACTTAAAGACTTATGGTTAACCATTCCTATTCTCTACTATAATTATTTAGGTCTTAATAATAAAAAATAGTCCTTTCCAAGGACTAGGCATTTGTAACAATGAATAACAAATATTTACACAATAGATTAACTATTATTTCAACTTAAGACTTTGAACTATTAACTATTATTCCATATCGTGGTCTATTTAAATCCTATGTATATAGTTATACAACTATATCGATTTGTGATTTATTAACCACATTAGAGATTCATATCGAAACTCAATGTAATAAAGAGCAAACATTTTAATATCCCTCAACTATATAAATAGTTGGTAAATTCATTATTTCATTGTTTTATATCGAGACTATAATCATAACGTGCAGTAATATAGTGAATTCTTTGCATAGTGGTTATAACACTGTAGCGAATTTAATGCAAGGTTTGGGAGTCACGTCGAGGATTCTGACATAAATTTAAAATGAAGCTTGACAGGTTGCTAGTTCATTTAATAGCGCCAGTCTCGAGCTATGGTAGAGTTCATGTATTGATCCTGTATTAAAAGCTTGGTGTTGTGTCTCTATTGAGTTGGATGTCCACTCATCCAAGTAGACTTGCTTGTCTCCAAAACTCGTCGATGTGTAGGATTAATACTCCACGTGTTATTTGTGCATGCTCCATTGTGTGCCATGGTGGCGTTGTCAAACTGTAAGGTAAGTTGAGTAATTAATGCAGACGTTGTTTGTACCAAAGCTTAATTTGCTGGCACTGTAGAGACCGTCGATGGTGATGAATCTAAACCATCAGATGAAACCCTAAAACACTTCGTGGAAAAGAGTTAAGACTTGGTAATTGATTCACTACGCTATTGTTTCGGCTGGGGTGGCTGACAGGCTGCCGAAGTTTGGGTAGGAAGTTTTGCAAGGGTTTCGAACCCGAGATCTTCTCCTTAAACTGACGTTGCGGGTTTCTTTACTGTGATGGTGAAGTGATTTTGAAAAGATAGACTCTCTGGTTCGAAGGTTATAGTTTTTGTGTTCTAATACCGCAGAGATAAACAAGAGTGGAATGAGAGAATGTTCAGAGTTTGGGCGTGAATAATGGCTCCTTGGTGTCATTCGTGACAGTGTCCTCGTCAAGCTATGGAGGTAAGCTTTTGTTTTCAACAAGCAATTTGCATTTACAAAATTAGTTTATAAAAGTATCAGATGTCTAACTCAGGTTTAATGTCAGTTGCAGGATGTAAACAACACTTTTGGCTAGGGTATGGAGAAAGGAAAACATCGTGCACTTACAGCGGTAAGCTTTGGGTCTTCCATACCCTCGTAGTGCCCTTCGTCTGTGTCATGGATTTGTCATTGAAGGTGGTTTGAGAAGTCTTCGAAAACATGATCATTAACAGTGATACTTCGGTGTTCTATTTTGCAAACTTGTTGTTTTTCGACTGGATATTTAACTCGTCGATTTGATTATTCGGGCTCTTCTGCCTATTGGAAACTTTGGGATAAAACCTATGTAACTTCGTTTTCTTTGTTAAAAACATAATATAATGTTGCTCGAGCTTCGTCTTTGTTTTAGAAGTTATTCTGTGGTAATGTTGAGGTTGTTATGAGATTCGACTTGTCTTTCGAAATGTTTGTGACTGTAAGACAGACAACCGACGGCTCAATCTATGTGTAAGAATATTACTCCCTTTGTAATAAATTGTAGGTTCAAAATGTTGTATAGCTATCTTGTTTGTTAGCTTGGAAACTGTAAGTCGATGTTTGTAAATAGTATTCATGCTAAAGGTTACTACAATGTTTATCGGGCTAGTTTAGGTTTTGGATGAATTCGTAATGATGATGGTTCTATGTAAAATAGAACTTCAATGTTAAAGATGCTGAACCCTTCGTATAAGTTTGTGGTTTGTTTTAAAACTGTAGGTTGGTAATGTGTATCCTCATTTGTTATTGTTTGAACAAAAGAGTATAAGGTTGAACTTATAACTCAGTAATAATTTTGCAAGGATGACGAATAGGGTCAAACCCTAATTCGTGTTTTGTTGAATTGATAATCTGATCATTGGTTTAAGTTACTAGCTGGGTTTCGATCTCAAGTTTTGAAAAGAGTGTAGAGTTTTGTTATGAACAAAATGAATCTAGCTAGGGTTTTTCCTTTGATATGAAACTTATAGTTACAATATATGCAACCAAAGTTAGCATATCCAAAGAAAGAATAAATACATGATGTTAATAGTTGTGTTCGATAAATTATCTTTTATTGAATTTCTAGATAATACAACAGTACTATAGAGTATGAAAGAAATATGAATGCACAGTGGAGAAAATCGTGAAGACTGTGTAAACTATAATTCTATCTATAAATTAATTTCCTATAAATAAAATGCTAGTGTAATAAATATGATGATATTGTGTGCGAGTGACATATATGCATATGAAATATGTATGAAAAACTATTGTTTTCCAGCTTATAATCAAGAATATTTTATTCAATGTTAGTAATCTCTAAACAATGTATATAATTCATTTACCTTTCATGGACATAATTTATATGTCTTGTAGGATGATTGCAAGAATTATGTAATTGACTGATTATTATAAAAATGCGAAATTATTATATATATTAATATTATACAAACCCTCTACAATTAGTTAACTTAAGAACAGAAACTGATGCATGCCAGGTTATTATCTAGCTATCAAATTCAATGGCACAATTTGCCTATCTTCTATCCTATTTTAATTTGCATATCTCTACTAGAGTACGATGCTGCTAAATAACATGTGGAAAAATGGGGATATTGATTTATCAATTCATTTTCGTCATTAAACTTAACCATTCATACTTAGAACAGTTCCAGGATTAGATTTTGCTTCTAAAAATAGAAACACAGAAAATGCTCGTTAAAACATAACAAAAATTAAATAAGAACAATTTGTAGAACCCGATTAAACCTGTAGGGCAACAAACAACTCAGGAAGACCGCTCCACCCAACCAAACTCCTGAAAACAGTCAAATACTGTCCTAGGACCCCTGAGCCTGTTCGCTGAACCACCATGAGGAAGAAGCTTCAGGAATATAGGCTTCTTCTTGTTCTAGTAATCTTCTGAATCTTCAATAGGTAGCAATCCAAAAGACTTGCTCCTACAACTCTATTTCTCTTCAATAATAAGTAAAAACTCAGTTTTCAATCACCACTAGTCTCCCTTATTCGAATCTCTCTTGAAATCACCTGATTTGCAAGAGGAAAACATTCTACAAAAATGTTGATTAAGGGCTGCCTACCCAATTCGAATTTGTGTTTATAGGCTGCCTAGGCCTTTTCGGATGTTATTGGGTCATTAAATGAGCTTCCTGCTCACTCCCTCCACCTGGGGGATAATGACCTATTTATGGGGAAGTTGTCCCATAACCAACAGTTAGTGGTGTGATGTAACTCGTGCCATGTGTCCCATTCCTTCCAACAACTTCCATTCCTCCTAGTGGGTCAGTGAACACTCATTCAACAGTCTTCCTGAGTGTTTGTCTCCTAATTAATTTATTTAAATAATAATATTCAGTAATTACATTCATCCATGATCAAAACTGATCATAATTACAAAACTTGTAATAAATTTTAACATAAAGTATTTTTGCAAATAAATAATAATGTTCAGAAATTTGGGTAGGTGACATACACCCCCCCTTAAGTCTCAACATCATCCTCGATGTTGGTTAGTCACTCATTGAGTGTTCCTGAAATAGAGTTGGGTATGCTGCAAACATACTACTCTCCAACTCCCAGTTTGCCTCTTCTGGGTTAAAATGCTTCCACTGCACCTTCACTTGCCAAATGATGCGATTCCGAAGAATAGTTTCCCTCCTTCCGAGGATACAATCTGGCTCCACCGGAAAATCTCCGTCTTCTCCCACCTCTACATCATTCCAGTTTACAACATGAGTAGTATCATGGACATATTTCTTTAAATACGATATATGAAAAACATTATTTATTTTTAGGTTACGTTGTAAGGCCAGTTGGTATGCCACTGCTCCAACCTTAGATAATATTTCAAAAGGACCATAATAACTGGGTGCCAACTTGGCACAACTCCCCATTTTCAGTGAACTCTTTTTCGGTCTTCCCTTGAGAAACACATGTTCACCCACCTGGAACTCTCTATGAGTTCTTTTTGAATCTGCTTGGATTTTCTACCTGTCTTGGGCAGCTTTTAAATGTCCTTGCACCTGTTTCACAATTAGTTCTAATTCCTGCGATAATTCAGGTCCTAGAACAACTCTATTGACTGGATCATTCCATGAAACAGGTGTATTACATTTCCTACCGTAAAGAATTTAAAAAAGACTAAGTCTGGCTGAAGCATGATAATGATTATTATAAGCAAATTCTGCGAAGCGCAGATAACCTTCCCACTTACCAGGCTAATCCTTAACATACATTCTTAATAAATCTTCTAACACTTGATTTACCATTTCTGTTTGTACATCCATTTGTGGATGAAATGCTGTACTGAAATTTAGAGTTGTATTTAACCCCTTAAACAATTATCTCCAGAAGTTTCCTGTAAAGTTCGAATCACGATCTGAAATTATTACCTTTGGTATGTCATGCAATCTAAAAATCTGTTTCATAAAAATTTCTGCAATGTTTGGTGCTTTATGTGTGGTCTTCACTAGTATGAAATGTGCTGTCTTACTAAGTTTGTCCACCACCACCATGATAGAATCATGTTGTTTCTGATTTTTAGGTAATCCAGTAATGAAATCTATGCTAATCACTTCCCATTTCCAGCTTGGTATTGGTAATGGTTGCAAAAATCTAGCAAGATGTTGATGTTCAACTTTCACTTTTTCACAATCCAAGCATCTTGCAATGTATTCTGCTACTTCATCTTTCATTCTGGACCAATAGTATTCTTTTCTCAGCATAGTGATGGCCTTTTGATATTTTGGATGACCAGAATAGTGACTTTTATGCATCTCATTTAATATCAGAAATTTTATTTTTGGTATATTTGGTACATACAATCTGTTTTTATATAGTAATAGACCATTTTCTTTAATTCTGTAATCTGCCATACAATTTTCAAAACTGTCATTGGCTGTCTTTTCCTTCATTTTTCTGCATTCTTCATCTGTTTCACCTTTTTTTAAAATATGATCCTCCAAATCAGTTGAATAATTACTAATTGCTGAAATGAAATTTAGTTTTGCCTTGCGACTCAGGGCATCTGAAACTTTGTTCTCCTTTCCTTTGATATGCTGAATTTCGAAATCATACTCACTTAAGAATGTCAACCATCTCGGTTGTCTAGCGTTCAGGGTTGTCTGATCCAATAAATATTTCAGACCCATGTTATCTGTTAATAGTATAAACTTTCTGCCAATAAGGTGATGATGCCACATTTTTAAGGCATGAATAACTGCTAATAACTCTAAATCATATGTACAATAAGTCTTTTCATGTACTTTCAGCTTTCTAGATTCATATGTTATCACATGCCCTTCCTATGTCAAGACTCTACCGAGTCCATTGTTGCATGCGTCTGTACAAACTATAAAATCCTTGTTGGGGTCATCTATCTTCAAGATAGGTGTTGTCATGAATAGTTCCTTTAATTTCTTAAAGCTCTCAGCACATTTCTGATCCCAAAAAAATTTCTTCCCTTTCTTCTGCAAGGAAGTTATCGGGTTGGAAATTCTTGAGAAATTATCTATAAACTTTCTGTAATACCCTATAATGCCCATAAATGATCTCACATCCGATACATCTTTTGGAACCAGCCAGTCATTAATGGCCCTTATTTTGTCGGGCTCAACCGAGATTCCCTCCACTGAAATTATGTGACCTAAATACTGAATTTTGTCTTTGTGAAAGTCACATTTACTAAATTTGGCATACAATTGATGATCTCTTAATACTTGTAAGATAATCCGTAAATGCTCATAATGCTCTTGTTTGCTTTTTGAGTACACTAAAATATCGTCTATAAACACAAAAACAAACTTGTCTAAATACTTATGCAAAAAATTATTCATCAAACACATAAATACAGTAGGAGCATTAGTTAAGCCAAACAGTATGACTACGAACTCATAATGCCCATACCGAGTTCGGAAAGCTATTTTGAAAATATCTTCATCTTTAACCCTTACTTGATGATACCCTGATCTTAGATCTATCTTCGAAAATACTGTTGCTCCTCACAGCTGATCAAATAGATCATCTATGCGGGGAAACGTGTATCTATTTTTGATCATCATCTTATTAAGCTGGCGATAATCTATGCATAGTCTTAATGTTCCATCTTTCTTCTTAACGAAGATGACAGGTGCTCCCCAAGGAGACACACTTGGTCTAATATACTTCTTGTCAATAAGTTCCTTCAACTGAGATTTTAATTCGTTTAACTCTAGTATATTCATTTAGTACGGAGATTTTGAATTTGGTACTGCTCCTAGTATTATCTCTATAGCAAAATCTAAATCTTTTTTGGGTGGTAATCCTGGAATCTCCTCAGGAAATACATCCTTAAAATCTTTTAGGATAGGTATGTCTTCTAGTTTTAGTTTATCCTCTTTACCCATAATCTCATCATTTATCACGTTTACTGCAAACATTTGGCATCCCTTCCTAACTGGCCTCTTAACTTGCATGGCTAAAATTTGTCTAAGGGTTACTTTCCTTGGAATGCCTTTTATTTCTACAGTTTTCCCTTCATCATTTAAGCATGTAAATTTTTTTCCATAACAGTCTAGAATGACATGATGGGCTTCCAACCAGTCCATCCCAACTATAATATCATACGAACCTAAAGGTAAGATATTCAGCTTGATTTTTGTTTGCAAAAGATTTATGGATAAAACACAGTTCTCTATAAAATCTGAAACTTTCCTCTTTGTTCTAGTTGCTAGTCTAACTAGCCATGATTTACTAAACTTTTCAGTTTTCAATTTAAGACTTTCCACAACATTGGGTGATATATAACTTAAACTAGCACCTGGGTCAATTAAAACCATAATAGGATGGTCATGTATCATACCTTCAATCTCTACCATGGACATTTGATGGTCTGCTTTCCGGTTGTCAACTACTGCGTTAATTCTTGGCATCTCCCTTGCTACGTCTCCAACAGTATGTTCAGTCTAATAGAGTTGATGTTGTTTGTCTTTCACTTTCGTAAGGGACATTTTGATGCATAATGAGGTCCTTGTAATTCAAAACATTTAACATGTGTCTTTGGCTCACTGATCTTGACAGTATTAGATGCATTTTTCAGTGCTGTAGAATTATGCTGTGAATTATTTCAGGAATTATTTCCTTGGAAATTTTGATTCTGAAAATTCTTCCTTTGGAATCCGGAATTCCCACTGAATCTGAAATTTTTCTTCTTCTGTTCAAAATTGTTGGGCTTCTGATTTTTCCAAGTAGACATACCCTCTCTCTTCCGATTTTTATCATAACAGAAGACAACCTTCCTCATAGCCTCCTCTAATGTTTTAGGGCTATCATACTCAATTATGTCTTTAATGTTGAAAGGTAAACAACTTAAATACCTTTGAATTTTTGGTTTTTCTTATATGAAGTAGGGTACATATCTCAGTAAGTTCAGAAACTTACTGTTTAGTTCCTTCAGGTTCATACCTCCCAACTTCAAATCATAAAACTCTTTAGATTTTTCTTCGTAGTACTATTCAGATAGATACTTCTTTTCGAAATATCATTTGAAAGCACTCCAGCTTACATATTTATCCTTAATGCCCTTAACCCTTTTTACATCCTACCACCAGATGTCTGCTTTTCCTGTTAAGTTATATATGGCCATTTTTGCTTTTAAGAACTCTGAATAGTTGTAGATGTGGAAGTATTTCTTCATCCTTGACAACCAAGCTTCAGCTGTCTCACCTTTCTCAGTTTCTCCATTGAAATTTGGAGGCCTTATCTTCTTGAATTCTCCAGAAATCTGCTCATATTCTTTTTTATTTTTCTTTCTTGGATTGGAATCTTCTTCACTGCTATCACTTATGTAATTATGTTTCTCTTTGCGTTCTGTAATAGCATCTCCAGATGAGGTTGAACTATATTTTACTTTACTGTATTTGATGTTCTGATTTTTATCAGTGTGAGGCATGTCCTCTATCTTGGAAATATCCTCATTGTTTTTCCTTTGTTCTTCTATTTGGTTGTGTTCAAACAGCACTTGATTCAGTTGTTCTTCTGCTTGCAGAATCCTTTCATTATCTAATTTCACAGATCTAATTTTTGCTTTTAAATCTTGAAAGGCATGTAATAGTTCCGTCGAACTGTTATTTATTTCCTAGTGACCTTCCTCCACATAGTGTTGTCCCGAACTATGACTTGTTGGCTGAAATCTGTCACTTAAATGTTCAGCTGAGTTCTCCATACCTGTAACCAAAAATGATTTCTAAAGAGAACATAATAATAAAATTTTAGTACATTTTTTTTCATGTATATACAAATTTATGCAGGGTGTTTGGACCTAAATCAGTCCTAAAGTTTGAATCTGTGCTCTGATACCACATGTAACATCCCATATTTTCGTAAAAATTTAAAAAATTTATTAACGGCAATATTAGCCTAATTTATAATAATTTATAATTGCGGAAGATAACAATTGCTGAGTGTAACAATGTTAACTAACATTTGTTTGTACTAAACACTAATATATATTTTCTGAAGAAACTAATACGACAGTGACAACTTAATTACATTCGTATCCCTTATCATTAAGATGGTTAACTGCATGGCTAGATTAGACTTTTGATGCGACACTTTTTAAAGCAATGCAATGCATGAAATATGTAATAATGGAATGCCAGGTTAGAAGTGTGATGTAGTACTATTTCTTTGAGACGATACTGACAGTTTGCTTCTTCGCTACTCAAGGGAGTCCTATGAGGGACCCCACAGCTTACTTAGCTATAATGCTAAAACATTGGACCTGTTCTATGTCCAGACAACAGGTAAGAAGTTTCATGACTGCAAATAAATTCCAATTTTCATCGTATGAAAATAAAATAGAATCAATAGAGACTATTGCAAATGTAAAAGCATATAGGTACGGTTCACGTGCTTTCTCTTCAACTTTCCAAGGTTCGTCTTGTATCAACATCGTCACTCTAGTCGTCATTATACTAGCTGGTTTTGTTGTCGTCATTGTGCTAGCTGCTTTGTCGTCATCGTTGTATTAGCTTCTTTGTTGTCATCATTGTATTAGCTGCTTTGTTGTCGTCATTTAATTAGTAGTACTAGGATAGTACAGTACCAAAAGTGGATAGGAATCCAGAGAACTTAATATCCCAAGGTACCAAACTATATGTGTTAGCATATTTGTATGTGAGTTTCATACAACACTTTTAATTAACTTAAAGACTTATGCTTAACCATTCCTATTCTCTACTATAATTATTTAGGTCTTAATAATAAAAAATAGTCCTTTCCAAGGACTAGGCATTTGTAACAATGAATAACAAATATTTACGCAATAGATTAACTATTATTTCAACTTAAGACTTTGAACTATTAACTATTATTCCATATCGTGGTCTATTTAAATCCTATGTATATAGTTATACAACTATATCGATTTGTGATTTATTAACCACATTAGGGATTCATATTGAAACTAAATGTAATAAAGAGCAAACATTTGAATATCCCTCAACTATATAAATAGTTGGTAAATTCGTTATTTCATTGTTTTATATCGAGACTATAATCATAACATGCAATAATATAGTGAATTCTTTGCATAGTGGTTATAACACTCTAGCGAATTTAATGCAGGGTTTTGGAGTCACGTCGAGGATTCTGACAAGCATTTAAAATGAAGCTTGACATGTTGCTAGTTCATTTAACAGTGCCGGTCTTGAGCTATGGTAGAGATCATGTATTGATCCTGTATTAAAAGCTCGGTGTTGTGTCTCTATTGATTTGGATGTCCACTGATCCAAGTAGACTTGCTTGTCTCCAAAACTCGTCGATGTGTAGGATTAATACTCCACACGTTAGTTGTGCATGGTCCATTGTGTGCCATGGTGGCATTTTCAAACTGTAAGGTAGGTTGAGTAATTAATGCAAACGTTGTTTGTACCAAAGCTTAATTTGCTGGCACTGTAGAGATCGTCGATGGTGATGAATCTAAACCGTCGGATGAAACCCTAAAACACTTCGTGGAAAAGAGTTAAGACTTGGTAATTGATTCACTACGTTATTGTTTCGGCTGGGGTGGCCGACAAGCTGTCGATGTCTGGGTAGGAAGTTTGCAAGGATTTCGAACCCGAGATCTTCTCCTTAAACTAACGTTGCAGGTTTCTTTACTGTGATGGTGAAGTATTTTTGAAAAGCTAGACTCTCTGGTTCGAAGGTTATAGTTTTTGTGTTCTAATACCACAGAGATAAACAAGAGTGGAATGAGAGAATGTTCAGAGTTTGGGTGTGAATAATGGCTCCTTGGTGTCATTCGTGACAGTGTCCTCGTCAATCTATGGAGGTAAGCTTTCATTTTTAACAAGCTATTTTCATTTCCAAAATTAGTTTATAAAAGTATCAGATGTCTAACTCAGGTTTAATGTTAGTTGCAGGGTGTAAACAGAACTTCTGGCTAGGGTATGGTGAAAGGAAAACCTCTTGCACTTACACCGGTAAGCTTCGGGTCTTCCATACCCTTGTAGTGCCCTTCGTCTCTGTCATGGCTCTGTCATTGAAGGTGGTTTGAGAAGTCTTCGAAAACATGATTGTTAACAGTGATACTTTGGTGTTCTATTTTGCAAACTTGTTGTTTTTAGACTGGAGATTTAACTCGTCGATTTGATTATTCAGGCTCTTCTGCCTATTGGAAACGTTGGGATAAACCCTATGTAACTTCATTTTCTTTGTTAAAAACATAATATAACGTTGCTCGAGCTTCGTCTTTGTTTTAGAAGTTATTTTGTGGTAATGTTGAGGTTGTTATGAGATTCGACTTGTCTTTCGTGTTAAATTTTCAGAATTTACTTCAATCTGATCTAGGATCTTAACTGAGAGAACAAAATGTACAACAAATCTACAACATATCAATCATGGACACAATAATGCAAGCACACAAGAGACACAGAGTTTACTTGGGGAAAACCATAAAGGTGAAAAACCCCAATAACTTCCTCAGAGATAGATAAAGCAATGATACAACCAGAATACAAGAGATAGTCGTCTCCTAGCAGCAGAGCCTCCTCCTCCACAAGTGCGCCACTCTCCAAAGTGTGAGTGAGAGAATAGAATGTGTAAAATGAGAGAGACACACTCTCTATTTATACACCAACTTGACTTGACCTTTACTCAACTAGGTCGGCCTTAACTTAACAACTTAATATAATGTTGACTGGGCCAACCCCCACTCGGGTGGTCTAATAACCCTTTGACCCACATTTCCAACCCCCAATAGGGTGGTCTAATAACCCTTTGACCCACATGACTTATACAGGGTCGACCCCAACAAGGTGGTCTAATAACCCATCAAGTATAAGTTACAACACTTACAATATAAATGACGACACTTCTGTATAGAGGAATAATAACATCTCTATAGGAATACAACCACTTCTGTATAGAGGAATAATAACATCTCTATAGGAATACAACCACTTCTGTATAGAGGAATAATAACATCTCTATAGGAATACAATATACATATATTGGAAACACATTCCGAAGTTACATATACATCAACACTCCCTCTTAAATAGGAAGGTATTTATCGACACATGTCTTCTAGCACAAGTCATCTTCTTTGGATCAATGTCACTAGATCATCATCCTTGAATCATCGTCATCGTCACTGCTGCTACTATCTCAATCAATCTCTGAATCTACTCATCATAGGAAGTTCTACAGAGCCAGTCCTTTTTCATACTGGATGTAGGCCCACCACCTACAAGTCTTCATCATCTGTGCGAATGTTCTAATAGAGGTGGCCTCTCAGGACTAATTTTATGTGCGGATGCAATACACGAAAGAGTATCCCAGGAACATTTATGTGCCTAAGCATGACCGGAAAGATATCCCAAGACTGATTACATGCATATCCTCCACAATACCTTTAAAGAGCATCCCAGGAACATTTATGTGCCGCAGCACGCTGGAAAGATCTCTAAAGAGCATCCCAGGACTTATTACGAGCATACAGCTCAACCTCTCGGATCTCCAGGACTGATTACATGTGGATAGACAAAACCTTTAAAGAGCATCCCAGGAACATTTATGTGCCGCAGCAGGACCGGTAAGATCTCTAAAGAGCATCCCAGGACTAATTACGAGCACACAGCTCAACCTCTCAGATCTCTAGGACTGATTACAGGTCTCCGTAGTAATACCTCATCCCAGGACTGATTACGAGCACACATCTCAACCTATCAGATATCTGAGGACTGATTACATACTACATAGCAATACCGGAAAGAGTACCCTAGGAACATTTATGTGCCGCAGCACGACCGGCAATATCTCCCAGGATTGATAACATGCTATTTGCACAACCTGCCACATATCATCTCTGACCTCCAAGTATCAACCTGATACTCATGATCCCACGGATCATCATCGCACAAAGAATCATCCTGATGCTCATGATCACACTAATCATCATCACTGTACCATCCTGATACATATCATCTGGAGCAACATCTTGAAGCTCATCATCATGATCATCTTGATCATACAATGCATCCGCCTGATGCATACAAAGTATCTACCTGATACATATCATCATACATGATCCACCTGATACAAATACAAATACATGATCCACCTAATCATATCTGATACATATCAACATACATGATCTACCTGATCATACAATGTATCCACCTGATACATATACAGATACATGGTCCAAGCATCCAACATGATGCATATACAAAATACATACAAATGATCCAACTGATCATATCCAGCATCCAACATGATGCGTACATACATATACATATAAATGATCCAAATGATCATATACAACATCATCCTGATGCATATATAGAGTATTAACTGGAGCATCGTCCTGATGCTCATCATCCATGATCCTCCTGATCATCATAGCATCGTCCTCTTCAAATCATCTCATCATCCACGAAGCACAGCCCAGATGCACATAATCCAACAATTACACCACCGACATGGGAGAACACATCTACCACCATTCGGGGAAGGTTCCAGCCCTTACTTTTTCACCATGGGAGAACACATCTACCACCATGTGAAAAATGGCTCAGTAATTATATCACGACCAAGGGAGAAGACATCAACCATGTTAGAAAATCTCATGTGCATCTGCATCTTCTGGACTCATCACTTCCCATTGGAAGGAACCTCGATCTCAAATGCACCAAGCCTCTCTCTGAAGGACTCAAGCAGTACCCAGATGTGCTCTTCCTATCTGCAGCACTGCCATCCCAATCTGAATCAACATAACCCTGTAGGTTAAAATTTTTATTTGCTCTATACTTGAGCCCATAATCCACTGTACCCTTCAGGTACCTCAGAACATGCTTTACAGCAACCAGATGAACACTCCTCGGATCCGTCAAGAATTGGCTAAATGTGTTCACCATAAAGCAAATATCTGGTCTCATGTTTGTCAGGTACATCAAGGACCCAATCATCTGACGATACATAGTGACATCAACCGGTTCAGATGAAGCATTACATAGAAGCTTCAGGTTCGATGCCATAGCCTTGCAATCCATCATCCCGAACCTCTTCAGGATCTCTACTGCATACTTCCCTTGTCCAATGAAGATTCCATCTGCACTCTGCCACACCTCCATGCCAAAAACAAATAGTGCATCATCCCCAAGTTCTTCATCTCGAACTCAGCAGCAATCTTCCACTGCGTGTCGGAAATCAATCTATCTTCACCTGTAACAAACAAGTTATCTGCATACAAAAGTAGTATCACTGGATTGCCTTCCTCAACCTTGTAGTAAAGGTTGGAATCCGATTTACTCTTGGTAAATCCCAAACTGGATAGAAAGCTTTCTATCCTACAATACCAAGTTCTGCACATATATAACACCCTGTCGTGTCCCTCAGAACCAAGTGGCTGCTCCACATACACTCCTTCTTCAACTACACCATTCAAGAAAGTTGTCTTGAAATCCATCTGGTGTATCTTTCATTTCATTACTGCAGCTAGAGCAAGTACGGATCTAATGGAAGTGTATTTGGCTACAGGAGCAAAAGTCTCTATGCTACCACCTGCAACATGCTTGATCTTGTAGATCCTCTTGGAAGTCACTACAGACTCCCCTTTAGGTCTTGGGACTGCATCCCAAACATCTTCATGATCGACTGGTACTCCTCGATCATGGCATTCTTCCCAGATCCTGGGAACTTCAATATTTTTAGTAGATAACTTTGTTGCTGAACAAATGTTGTAGTCCTTCTTTTGTAGGTGATGGTATACGATCTTTCCTACACAACAAGTTAAATTGCATGATTAGAAAACATCTCATAGTTTTTAGAACAAATTCTTACACATAAAGAAATATGTCATACAGTCATGCAATTATCTTAGCCAATGCTTCAATACAACATTTATCCATATTTCGTAACTTTCTAGATGCCTTCCAATCTCTACCAGAACATTGTTAAGAGTGTGCACAACTCCTAACATGTTACCAAAGAGGTTTCATTCGAGATAAGTAGCAATGGAATGTTGTACAGTGCCATAGGCCACTTACCCATGTATATTAGTAGTATACTATTCATCAATGTAACTATTCTAATATGCATAATACACAACCTAATTCTAGGAACATAAGCATATACATCATAACATTATGTAAGAAATGACAATTCAAATACTTATCTTTGTTTGGTTGCTGGGTGGACTCCCTCTGAATATTTGCAACTCCATTCTGATGTGGATTGTGAGAATTGGTCAACTCCCTCTGAATATCTGCATCCTTGTAGAAACTACTGAAATGTGCTCCTTTGCTTTCTTACAGGAACAACTGGAGTGTGCTCCCTCTTGATATTTGCTTCCTGGATTACCTGTCCTTGAATTTATATCCATCCTTAATCACTATGCATTCTTATTAGTATCATCATTGTGTTATCCTTGAGGTCTCATACATAATCACACATTTATTAGTATAATCTTAATACTATCAAAACACAATAATCTTAAACATGTATCGTCATGATCATTCACAGATAATAAACATTAGTATTCAAGGTTTCAGGGAAGTCTTCTTTTACTCATGCATATTCTTATTTGATCATAGGACTCTTCTGATTAGTTAAATCATCAATGCATAAACCCGTGATTACTCAAACCTATGCCTTCATGATTCTTCTGGTTAGTCATATCATCAATTATGGTAAGAAACATAATCTGCACACAACCATGACTATTCAAACCTATGACTTCATGAATAATCATTATCAACAACACAACAGTATAAGATCCTAACACAAGGTAGGATTCTAGCTTGATATAGGAAAAACATACCTGGATTAGCATGCTAGCTAGTTATGTCTAACATACCCGCATAATGTCTTCTGGTTCTCTTCAGTCACTTGTGCTAGTAACCTGCATGTCTCATAAGTTAACCATTGTAGAACCAAGTTAGACATACCTCGTAAGTAGATCTTCTTATGTGATCCATGACAATGGATGAATCTTTGACTTCATGTCACCATGATCATATGTTCTTCAAGTAGAACATGATTTGTCTTTCTTGGTGTACCTTTTATGTTAGCAGACAACATAAACCTCATACAACACCATAATGCATTAGTACAATCATAAGTGTCAACACCCTAACCAATGAATATCTTCTATCATGCATTCATAATTTTGTTAAGGTGATACAACAAATCTAAAATCAAGATTGTACTAACCGTAATAACATAAATACAAACATACCCTAAACTTAATCATGAACAAATCTCGAAACATACCTCGATGAGTCATACCTATTGAGATCGCTTGTAATCTTCTTATGTAAGGCCTTAGCCTCATCTCCCTCTGAAACAGGAACTTCTTCACTTATGCATGTGACCAATCCATCTTCTTCTAGGATTAACCCAATCCACTTGATTTGAAAGAACTGGACCTGGAGTTGGATTAGGGTTTGTCAGAGAAACCCCAAAAATTCAAACTTTGAATTTCAAACTTCCGAAAGGATAGAAATATGTGCCTTGATGAGCTAATCAAGCTGGTATATTCAGAATTTGAAAACTGCAAAGTTTCACCCCTCGAAATTGCCTTTAAGATTTTCGGATTCACTAGGGAGGACCCTGAATTAGGGTTTGAGTTTCCCGAAGCTTCACCCAACCAAAAGATTTGATTCAAAACTCTAAGCTTTGAATTTTCTGAGGAGCTTCCAGCCGTGGTCACAAATTTTCAAAATTCCAATTTTTGCAGAAGCCCTAATTTTCCATCTTTCCAATCAAAGTCCCGAACTGGGGTTTGATCAAGCCCGACCTTCTGCCCAACCAAAAAATCTGATCTTGGTCTCTAAATTTTGATTTTTATGAGTAGAATCTATTCGTGGTCTCCATTTACAAAAATTCCAACTTTTTCCGAAGCCCTAAATCCCGGAAGCCATGAATGAAGGTACTCAAAAATAATTCTGTTTTGACAGAAATAAGTACCTTATTGTTTCTGGTGTAACTCTGAACTTTTCGATCCACAGGGTCTGAAAACATTTCCTAAGATAGCCCGACCTATTATATTTCCATCCCGATAGGTCTGACCTCAATTTAATTCTCTGAGAGAGAGTTATTCCAAGTGTCGCAACGTGACCTATTTATGGGATAATACAAGAGAGCGAACTTGTACGGCATGCCATGTGTCACTGGTTCCACTTCAGCCTCTGAAAACTTTTCTTGACATATTACAGTCTGAGTACTACCTGTCATGTTTTACGAAATTTCATTTGGAGCTTCCTAGCCCAAGTTATGACCTTTTTCCCATGGTCACCTGATTTTGACTCAGATCTGGAAGAGGCAGAAACCCTATATTGTACAGATCATAAATCACAAAGTACAATGAATTAGAGGTTTTCCTTTGGACACAAGGTACATGGGGATCTAATATTCTACCTTTAAACATTTTAGATCCTAAAACTTCACCAAAACGGATTTATAGTGAAAGTGCTACGATGACTGGTTTTTGATATATCAAGCCCTAGCATCGTAAGTGCAACAAGTGTCATACATGCCATATCATGCCTTCTTTCAGGCTAGCTCTAATACCATGTTAACTTTTCAGAATTTACTTCAATTTGATCTAGGATCTTAACTGAGAGAACAACATGTACAACAAATCTACAACATATCAATCATGGACACAATAATGCAAGCACACAAGAGACACAGAGTTTACTTGGGGAAAACCATAAAGGTGAAAAACCCCAATAATTTCCTCAGAGATAGATAGAGCAATGATACAACCAGAATACAAGAGATAGTCTTCTCCTAGCAGCAGGGCCTCCTCTTCCACAAGTGCACCACTCTCCAAAGTGTGAGTGAGAGAATAGAATGTGTAAAATGAGAGAGACACACTCTCTATTTATACACTAACTTGACTTGACCTTTACTCAACGAGGTTGGCCTTAACTTAACCACTTAACATAATGCTAACTGGGCCGACCCCCACTAGGGTGGTCTAATAACCCTTTGACCCACATGACCGACCCCCAATAGGGTGGTCTAATAACCCATCAAGTATAAGTTACGACACTTACAATATAAATGACGACACTTCCGTATAGAGGAATAATAACATCTCTATAGGAATACAACCACTTCCGTATAAAGGAATAATAACATCTCTGTAGGAATATAATATACATATATGTGAAATACATTCTGAAGTTACATATACATCAACATTTCGAAATGTTTGTGACCGTAAGACAGAGAGCCGAGGGCTCAATCTGTGTGTAAGAATATTACTCCTTTTGTAAAACATTGTAGGTTCAAAACGTTGTATAGCTATATTGTTTGTTAGCTTTGAAACTGTAAGTCGATGTTTGTAAATCATATTCATGCTAAAGGTTACTACAATGTTTATCGGGCTAGTTTAGGTTTTGGATGAATTCGTAATGATGATGGTTCTGTGTAAAATAGAACTTCAACGTTAAAGATGATGAACCCTTTGTATAAGTTTGTGGTTTGTTTTAAAACTGTAGGTTGGTAATGTGTATCCTCATTTGTTAATGTTTGAACAAAAGAGTATAAGGTTGAACTGATAACTCAGTAATAATTTTGCAAGGATGACGAATAGGGTCAAACCCTAATTCGTGTTTTGTTGAAGTGATAATCGGATCGTTTGTTGAAGTTACTAGCTCGGTTTCGATCTCAGGTTTTGAAAAGAGTGTAGAGTTTTGTTATGAAGAAAATGAATCTAGCTAGGGTTTTTGCTTTGATATGAAACTCAGAGTTACAATATATGCAACCAAAGTTAGCAGATCCAAAGAAAGAATAAATACATGATGTTGATAGTTGTGTTCGATAAATTCTTATCTTTTATTGAATTTCTAGATAATACAACAGTACTATAGAATATGAAAGAAATACGAATGCATAGTGCAGAAAATCATGAAGACTGTGTAAACTATAATTCTATCTATAAATTAATTTCCTATACATAAAATGCTGGTGTAATAATTATGATGATACTGTGTGCGAGTGATATATATGCATATGAAATCTGTATGAAAAACTATTGTTTTCCAGCTTATAATCAAGAATATTTTATTCAATGTTAGTAATCTCTAAACAATGTATAGTGTGTAATTCATTTACCTTTCATGGACATAATTTATGTGTCTTGTAGGATGATTGCAAGAATTATGTAATTGAATGATTATTATAAAAATATGAAATTATTATATATATTAATATTATACAAACCCTCTAAAATTAGTTAACTTAAGAACAGAAACTGATGCATACCAGGTTATTATCTAGCTATCGAATTCAATGGCACAATTTGCCTATCTTCTATCCTATTTGAATTTGCATATCTCTACTAGAGTACGATGTTGCTAAATAGCATGTGGAAAAATGGGGATATTGATTTATCAATTCATTTTCATCATTAAACTTAAACATTCAGACTTAGAACAGTTCTAGGACTAGATTTTTCTTCTAAAAATAGAAACATAGAAAATATTGTTTAAAACATAATAGAAATTAAATAAGAAGAATTTGTAGAACCTAATTAAACATGTAGGGCAACAAAAAACTCAGGAAGACCGTTCCACCCAACCAAACTCTTGAAAACAGTCAAATACTGTCTTAGGACCCCCGAGCCTGTTTGCTGAACCACGAGGAGGAAGAAGCTTCAGGAATATAAGCTTCTTCTTGTTGTAGTAATATTCTGAATCTTCAATACGTAGCAGTCAAAAAGACTTGCTCCTACAACTCTGTTTCTCTTCAAAAATAAGTAAAAAATCAGTTTTCAATCACCACTAATCTCCCTTATTCGAATCTCGCTTGAAATCACCTAATTTGCAAGAGGAAAACATTCTGCAGAAATGTTGATTAAGGGCTTCCTGCCCAATTCGAATTTTCCTTTATAGGCTGCCTAGGCCTTTTCAGATGTTATTGGGTCATTAAATGAGTTGCCTGCTCACTCCCTCCACCTGGGGGATAATTCCCTATTTAAGGGGAAGTTGTCCCATAACCAACAGTCAGTGGTGTGATGTAACTGGTGCCATGTGTCCCATTCCTTCAAACAACTTCCATTCCTCCTAGTGGGTCAGTGAACACTCATTCAACAGTCCTCCTAAGTGTTTGTCTCCTAATTAATTTATTTAAATAATAATATTCAGTAATTACATTCATCAATGATCAAAACTGATCAGAATTACAAAACTTGTAATAAATTTTAACATAAAGTATTTTTGCAAATAAATAATAATGTTCAGAAATTTGGGTAGGTGACACGTATAATTTTTCCTCTTACGAGAATGATGGAACTGATGAAATTTTGTATGAGAAGTGTTTGAAAAGGCATTTATTAATATTTGAAGATATAGGGAATATCTTGAATAGCTACATAAAAATGAATTTTTAAAAAATTGAGATTGACATCACTAAGGTATATTTGAGAAGATATTATAAAGAGAAATTTGTTGGATAAACTTAGATTTTGGATTATGAGTATCTGACTTTGGTGTTGGATTGCCAATCAACATGGAAGCACGGATTCATTCAAAATGGAGCAAAGGACATAAAGAAAAAATAAATACATGGTGGTCATGTCAAATGCAACTATTCTTGGACGATGAAGATGTTCAAAATGTAGAAAACTAGGAAACAATAGATTAAAAAAAGATAACAATGTCTCTCTAGAAGTTTAAATTGTTAGGAATAAAAATATGCGAGAGAAATAAACACAAATACAAGCAATCAACAATAGAAACACTAGATTTATCTTAAAAACTCCCGTAGGAAAAGCCATCCATCAATAATAGGTCTATTATTGGTCCTTGGCCAAAACTAGGCCAAGGCTGCCAAGAGTATCTCTCTTGTTCACATTGGCCCCGTACAATGGAGGAACCCTATAAATATGGTTCTTTACATGTAAATACAACTAGCAAGAAACCAGGGGCTACCAAATACATGTCTATTACATAATGTCATCTCCATTCTCATTCTCATTCTCCATGGTTTTGGTAGCCCATGGTTTCTTGCTAGTTGTATTTGCATGTAAAAAACTCTATTTATAGGTTTCGATTCCTCCATTGTGTGGGGCCAATGTGAGCAGGAGAGATGATCTTGGATTCCTTGGCCTAGTTTGACCAAGGACCAATAATAAATCTATTAATGATGGTTGGTTTTTCCATACGAGGTTTTCAGGATAAATCTAGTGTTGTTATTGTTGATTGCTTGTATTTATATTTATTTTTCTTCTCATATATTTTATTCCTAACATAAATTGAGGAATTAAATCTTCTCTTAAAAGATAGAGAAGAAGACAAGAACACCAAGAATGGAAGCTTCTTATGAGAGTGACTTATGTTACAACGAAGAGAAGGAAAAAGGAAATATTAAGAATTAGTTTTTGATTGGCTAGAAATGAATGTCCATTTAATATATAAGTGTAATTTGAATATGATCAATATGATTTCATTCAATTTCTAGATAAATACAATGTTTAAAAAGGAAAAGAAAAAAAATATCATATTAGTATTAATTGGCATGTGCACTTATAGGAATATATTTGGAATATATTAATATATAATTAATCAAATATATAATCTTAAACTCAATATATAATAAATAGTAGATTAATAATTACTTATTTTATAATTATTTATAAATTTACAATAATATTGACATAAAATTATATCAACAATATTATTTAATAATATTACTTACATAAGTAGAAATGTAGAAATTAGGAGTTTAAGAGATAAGTTTCATGCCATGCAATGTTGAAATTTTAAGTAAAACCAACATTGATCTTAACTTTCTTTATTCTTTAATTCTTTATCACACCATAGTTTATCATTAAATCTAGATGTAATAATATTTGTAATATTATCATTATTATGAAAAGTGATCTCTTCCTTGATTAATCTCCAATGATTTAGCCAAGACTTGGTATATCTATGCCAACCTCACTTGATCCACATGTGATTTTGACTAGAGTAATTTAAAGCAATCTTAAGAAGCCTCTTATCTCCCATGTTTATTTTGTTCTTGTACATTAGGTACCTAGTCATAGCCATGCTCTCAATGGGGAAGAGACTCACTTTTATGAGGAGGATAGGGTGTATTTCCTTTATCTTTGAGATTATAAGTTATAAAACACTTTTTGATTTTCTCTATGATTGTTCTCCACGATTATACGGAGATGGTGAAACCCAAAATAACACAACCATATAAGATAATAGAAGTGATGAGAGTCTCAAAGTGGATTTTCTTCTTATTCCAAAGGTAAAGGTCAAACGATTTATAACTATTTTCAAGTCCATAATAAGCATTCCTCCTTCATTTATCCTTTTCTCCATGCTTCAGTTCCAATTAAGCTTGTGATAAAGATCAATTCTGATGTATTTGTGTGAAGTCACTTCCTCCATGTGATTCTTGTCATACAAAGAAATAGTATAAGTGATATTTTTTGATTTGATTATCATATTGTTTTCTTTTTCAATGTTAACATTCATACCTGCACTAGAGAAAAAAATCCTTGAGAATTTTAATCGTTTGGATAGATCATAGTGAATCCTAACCATAAGATCAATATCATTATCATAAAGAACAAAGGTGATGACTATACCTGCCAGAGTCATGTTGACACAACCCGGTTCTTCCAAACAACCTTCTAACTACTTGATGTATATACTAAAAAGGTTAGGGGATAGGGGAGATTTTTTTTAAAAATTATAATGAGTAAGTATTTTGTATTAAAAGGGTTGTAACTGGACTGTACAACAAAGTGATAGAAAAGAAGATTTATCCTAGGAATAAGCACCTATACTTTCATCACACATTCTTTTTCCAAAGCTCGTTTATTTTCCTTCTCAAGGGAATCCTTGAAACTACTAAAAGTATAAACATGATAAAATATGCCTAAAATATTAAGTACTAATTTAGATAACATAATAGAAATTACTGAAATATATGGTGTCTCTATGCTTCTCTTGGGTAATAATTTGCCTAATGCATTTCAGGGTTCTCCAACTTCGTGTCTTAAAACAACTAGGAAATTGTGTCTTCTTCTTTAGTGTCCTCCAAAGTTGAGCCTACAGAGATTTGATGGTTTGGTGTTATTGAATGAGATCCTTTAAGGATGTTGTCAATAATGTATATGAGCAACAAGCACTATGCCTCTAGTGTTTGAATTTACCTCTTTTATTGCATTAAAATTTCCATAACCTTAGAATTTTGTGAACTAAATTGATGGTCATCGTTATGCACTATTGATCTGCACGTGACCAGGAAGCACGGGGGTGACAATAGTTTGACTGAATGAGTCGGCTCTGTTATGGCGGAAGATTAAGAAACAAAATGCGCAAAGCAGGATTACACTACATAGACAAAACACAAATATACATAGACAATATGCATGAATGGGAACTGATTTCTATTACTAGATATAAGTTCATGACTTGATGTATGTTACAGTATTATACATGATTATATAGAATGTGCTGAGACGCCTCGGTGCTTTCCCGTTACGTTCAGATACAAAGAAGTTAGAACGGTTCGGCACTTCAACCGTTACAGTCGATTGGAAGACAGAGAGATAGTTTGTCGAAGTTCGACAGTCGCAAGTCATAAATCGACGCTGCATGTCAATGTCGCGAAACTATTAGGTCTCAGAACATGTCGAAGTCGCAAAGTTCTCAAAATTATGTCAAAGTCAGAACTTGTCGAATTTGTGTCAACATCGATGACTTGTCGAAATCAGCATCCGACAATAATGGCAATTGCGATGTGGATCAGACCTCCTTCCTTAAGAAACAATGGTCCCCATTGTTTGCTCATGAAGGTGAGGAAACTTGTCGATCAATTCAGTGGCAGAGTACCACTTTCCTTGTGTTGAAATCTGTCCGGTTTTAGCAAAATGAAACAATGGAATTGTGTTCGTCCTTGTATGGCATACTTGTCATCCTACAATGGTGTTGCAAGGAAGAGGCTCATGAACATCTGGATGGATGTCTTCGGGTTCTGCTGTTGGTAAGTCGTTCTATTCCAATAGTGGTGCATGGTATGGTCGAAGTAGATCCACATTGAATACTAGATGCAGACCCAGGTATGTAGGAATGTCAAGCTTGAAAGCGTTTTCACCAATCTGTCGAAGAGTAATGTACAGACCATATTGCAAAGTTTTGAGCTTCTTGAATGGACCGGTGAAGCGCTCCTTCTTGAGATGTAACCAGACCTTATCCCCAATTTGGAATGAATGAGGGATATGATGCTTGTCATGTCAGGCCTTAGCTTTCTCGTTTGCTCGTTGCAACATTTCCTGTGCTTTCTTCTAGATGTTGCATATCTGATCTCGAAACTTCAAGGATTTATCAACTTCTCGCTGGATGTAGTCGGTGTCGGAGTTTGGCTGTGTCGAGGAGCTGATCAAGTTGATAGGAACTGAGGGTTGAAATTTGTAACCAATTTCAAATGGACTCTTTCCTGTAGAGCTATGCTAAGCACGATTCTAACTGTGCTGTATGTATGGAAGAATTTCATCCCATGTGCGTCGATGCTTGTGGTTGTACATGCGAAGCAGTTGTACTACCAAGTGATTCACAACTTCCATTTGTCCATCGGTCTGAGGATGGAAAGCTGTCGAAAATGAGAGTCGTGTGTCCAACTGTTGCTAGAGATTCTTCCAAAATATGCTGACGAATCTGGCATATTGGTCAGAATTAATGGTTGTGGGTAAACCAAAGTGTTTCCAAACATGTGAGAAGAAGAGCTAAGCATTCTATTGCATTGTCATGGTCTTCTTGCATGGTATGAGAATGACCATCTTGGAAAATCTGTCGACTACTACTAAGATCACATCGTGTTGATGTTTGGTAGTTGGATATCCCATCAATTAGTCCATAGAAATAGATTCCCATGGTCGACTAAGAACTTGCATAGGTGTGTACAATCCTTGTCGTCGATTAGGCGGTTTAGCAATGGCACAAACCACACATGATTGAATGTACTTGTTGACATCAGTTTTAAGTGTAGGACAAAAGAAATACTTATGTAGAATATCAAGTGTTTTCACAACTCCAAAGTGTCCTGCAGTCTTGCTGTAGTGCGTGTCCCAAATGAGCTATTGTCGATGCTCACCCATTGGTACACAAAGTTGTCCAAGCTAGTATAGCAAGGTGTCTTTCAGGAAATAGTCGATGGTCGACGACTTGTCAGTTTGAAGTTGTCGGTAGACTGGTGAAAATTCGATGTCTTCCTAATACAACTGAGGCCAAGTAGTGGTGTCATATCCCTTCATACTCATCACTGCAAAAAGGAGATTAATGGGCGGCCTGCTTAGAAAATCGGCGGCAACGTTAGCTTTACCTTTCTCATACTTAATCACAAACTAGAGTTGGTGTAGGTAATTAATCCACTTAAGCTGTCGAGTTGTTTTTAGTTTTGACTGGGTCAGAGCGAAGTATAGAGGCTTTTGCTCAGTGAGGATGATCATTTCCTTGCCAAGGATGTAGTGCCTCCATTGCTTGAGAGCTTGCACAATGGCATACAGTTCTTTTTCATATGTTGAATATCATCTAACTGTGTTGTTAAAAGTTTCAGAATGAAAAGCGACTGGGTGACCAGACTGAGTAAACTATGCTCCCAAGGCATAGTCCGATGTGTCCGTCTAAATATCAAAGGGATGATGCAAATCAGGTAACACAAGTGCTAGTGCAGTGCAGAGCTTATGCTTGAGCTGTTCAAAAGCTTCTTATTGTGTCGATGTCCATTAAAAGACAATTTTTCCATTTCCTTTTGTCAACTGATTCAAGGGCTAGGCTATGTGACTGAAGCCAAGTATGAACTGTCGAAAGAAATTCTCCAAACTAAAAAAAATTCTTAGTTTTTGAATGCTTTGAGGAATGGACCAATCTTTGAGAATCTGCACTTTGTCTCGATCGACGTGAATGCCTGCAGACTCAATTACATACCCCAAATATTTGATGTTGTTCATCGCAAAGGTACACTTGTCCATGTTCAAGTAAAGTTGTTGTTGCTGGAGAGTGTCGAGGAATTGTTGAAGTTGTTTGACATGTTCTCCCATGATCGAATGAAAATCAATATGTGTCAAGGAAGAAGATGACCAATTTGCCAATGAAAGGTCGCAGAATGTTGTCCATGTATTGCATGAAGGCCGCAGGTGCATTGGTTATGCGGAAAGGCATGACTAACCATTCAAACAATCCTTCCTTGGTCTTGAAATCATTTTTCCACACATCTGAGGGCTTGATTGGAATATGATGATATCTTGACTTGAGGTCGAGCTTAGTAATGAATTTAGCACCTTTCATAAATTTGATGAGCTCGTCTATCCACGGCAGAGGGTAGAGATTCTTTACTGAAATTTTGTTGAGTGCCCTGTAGTCGATGCACATGCGCCAAGTCCCATCTTTCTTTGGAACGAGGATGATTGGACTTCCACAAGGAGAGGAGTTGGGTCGGATATTACCTTTGTCAATCAAATCTTGGATTTCATTGTGAATCTATTCATTTTTTAGAATGGATCTTCTGTAGACATATGTGTTAGGAAAATAAGAACCAGGAGCAAGTTCAATGGAGCACTTTACCTAGCAATGTCAAGGTACTCCATCCGGATCTTGGAATAAAATATGATACTCGTCGAGAAAATTGTCAATCAACTGCTTCTGTCGGGAGTTGCTTTGGTCGGTAATTCGACTCGTCGCTGCAGCCTTCCTAGAATGTTGTGGTTTGATCATGATTAGCATGAACTTCTGAGCATGATTGATGAGCTTCTTTGTCTGTTTAGCAGATACCATTGAAATTGTTGGTGTAGGTCGCCATTCTGGAATGTTGTACCATCAATTCTGGATTCTGAAAATCACCTTCTATGGTCATGACTGATAACTTCCATAGAGATCCCATAGGTAAGGTTTCCCAAATAGGGTGTCGGTTACGGAGAGTGGTGCTATGTCACAAAGTACTTCATCTTCAAAAGGATTTATGAAGTAGGAGAGCTTGCATTGTCAGGTGATCCGTAGTTCTTGTCCATCCTTCATCCAACCAATGTTGTAAGGATGAGGATGTGGAGTGATGACAAGACCTAGTTTCTTTACAATATCTTCAAAAATGAATTTCTTGTGGCTACCATTGTCCACAATCAGATGTAATGGGTTGTGCTAGACCCATATCCATGTATGGAATAGGTGCTCTCGTTCCTCGTCGTCGACAATAATTGAGGTTGTTGGAGTGGTCGATGTCGATGTCAGAAGGGTCGTTGGGTCTGGATCCGATTCTTCCACCGTCTTGTCGAACGCGTCGGATGTCGACACTTTTTCCAAAAATGTCTTTCGAGCTTTGCATTTAGGCGTATCATGCCAAGATGAGTGCTGGTAATCGCACCATTTCCCCTTGGGCTGTTGTTTGCTACGTTCCCTTTTCTGAAAAGGATTTTTGCTGTGATATGGCTTTGGTGGAGTAGACTGAGAATATTTTGACTTGTTGAAGTCGACTGATGTCTTCTTGTCAGGTTGTTGTCCTGATGTCAGCTTTGTTGCGAAGCATGCTTTCTCTTTCTACTTGGTTTCAAGTTTGCTAGCATAGTGGATTGTATCCACAAGCGTATTGACAGTTAGAAATTCCATCTCTTGCTGAATATACTGGGACATTCCGCTGATGTCCTTCATAACAAACAATTTCTCTTCTTCTTGGATTCCAAGTCTAGCCATGAGTCGATAGAACTCCTCGGTGTAACTCTGTACTGATTGGTCTTTCCATTGCCTTAGTTGTTGCCACTTCTTATATTGTTGTTCGAGGTACTTGGGAGGGTAAAATTCCTTTTGGATGTGTTCAATGAATTTATCCCATGTGTCGATGGGGTCTCTGCTTTTCTCCATCTTTGTCGAGAGGTTCTCCCACCAACAGTGCACAGATGTTGACATCTTCAAGGCTTCAATGGTGATCTTGTCATATTCTGAGAGTTGATTCACATAGTAATAGGATTCCAATTGTTGCACCCAATTGTCAATGGATTCTGCGTCAATCTTTCCTTTAAGATTCGGTATGTCCAAATTCATTTACACTTTGAAGGGGTTGATTTTATCGGAGTGAGTTCTCGTCAAAAATCCTCCGGATGTCGAAGCAAATCGCGTGAGAATTTCAATGAATTAGGAGAACATTTCAGTTCGTTTTCGAGTCAACACTTTCTCAATAATTTGTGTTGTCTCGTCAGTTGCATTTCTATTGTCTATTTCTTCTGCCATTTATGGAGGTAGTGTCTACTTGGATTGTTGATATTTCTAGCGTGTTTGAATAGGAATAAGTTGGTAACTTCGCTGGAAGTGTCTACGCAAACTTAAGCATGAACAACGCTAAGTGCTCTGATACCAATGATCCGCATGTGGCCAGCAAGCACAAGGGGGACAACAGCTCGACTGAATGAGTCGGCTCTGTTTGGCGGAAGCTTAAGAAACAAAGTGCGCAAAGCAGGAATACACTACACATACAGAACACAAATATACATAGATAATATGCAGGAATGCGAACTGATTTCCATTACTACATATAAGTTCATGGCTTGATGTATGTTACAGTATTATACATGCTTGTATAGAATGTGTTGAGACGCTTGGGTGCTTTCCCGTTATGTTCAGTTACAAATAAGTTAGAACGGTTTGACAGTTCAACCGTTAGAGTCAACTGGAAGACAGAGAGACAGTCTGCCGAAGTTCAACAGTCGCAAGTCGTAGATCGACGCTGCATGTCGATGTCGTGAAACTGTGAGGTTGTAGAACATGTCGAAGTCGCGAAGTGTTCGAAGTCGAAACTTGTTGAAGTTGTGTCAATGTTGATGACTTATCGAAGTCAGCATCCAACAATAATTCCAACTTCGATGTGGATCAACTATATTTGTAAGAGAGACAATTGAGGTTCTATTGTCATTGATATATCCTTCTTGATAACAAAGAATCCTGTAAATTTCATGTATAGCTCTTTGGAATTTTTCATGGCATATTAGCCAATATATTGTTCTTTGGCATGTTCAAGGATTCTCAAGGATGACCAAATGGATATACCCAAGATGAGATGGATTTACCCAATCACTACCTATAAGATACATAGGTAACCCACAGAAACTACACACTATTGAAAATAAACCAAATCCAAAGAAGGTCACCCAACCAATGTCAACCAAATAGTTCAAAAAGTTCAATTTTCTCAACTAAGGACTGATTATCGCAATTGTATCCTTCCCAAATAATAAATAGAGCACATCTAAAATATGTTAATCTTGGATTACTCCACCTTCTTGCAATTATCCGAGCACAAGGATGAATAGCGGGTGTTGTATAAATCCCCAAATTTATCAAATAGCCTAAGGTGTCCCAAAGAAACATAAAGAATTTTAAAAAAAGTCCAGTCCTAAAAATGTTCAAGGATGACATTCAAAGAGCACACCTCACCATAAAAAAATAGACCAAGGCATAATTGAAGATTATAAGAAAAGAACCAACTAAGATGTAGATAATAAAAGAGAACTATACCTTGAAAGCACTTTGCCAAGGATACCTATTGTAACACCCAACATTGAGCACAAATTCAAGAGACTGAACTAGGCTCAGAGAAGAATTAAAGTAAATGAGGGCTCAAAACCCCATTATCCCACCTTCGCTCATGGAGTTAATACCAAAGCATTAAAAAAGAAAATATTTGTACTGGGATTGCATGTGTGATACCATGACATTGATGTCCAACTCTTTTAATGCCTTCTTGTTGCCACTAATTTCACCCATGTTAACTATGCTATGTGAGCAAAAAAATGCATGGGGTTTGGTGCATTCTTAGGGGTTTCACTTAATGTATATATATGGCATTATAACACGTGTGTGATTGGGATATTAAAGAACACCCCTAATTTCATTAAATATTAAGGATTAATTCTAAAAATAATTTTATTGAACCCTACTCCCAATACATATTTACAATTATAGCACCCCTCTTTACACTACATATTCTATATATCCATTCTTTGCATGGCATTTCTAAAACTGATGATCTAGATGGATATAGGTGGCCACCCACCTATTCCACTAGCTCAAAATAGTTTTTTCATTATGGCAGGTTTCTTGTAATTTTTCTACGGGTTTTTGGGTCCCAAACTTCTAGGGCCGTTTTGAGGCCCTAAACGACATTTTTTGGCAATTTGGGGGAACAAATGGTTTCCAACAACATGCAATTAGACCTAGTCGAAAGTTGTAAATCTCGGATAGACCTTTCCAATGGGCTACCGAGCACCCCAAATGAAGATCGTATGCAAAAGTTATGACCTCGGGAAGTTGTCTATTCAACTAACCACTGTGGGGCTGCAAAATTTATGATGGTTCATCTTCTAGGGTTAGGTTTTTGGATGTTTGGGATTCTTTCCCTCATGCTTGTGATAAATAGGCCCTTTTGTCCTCTTTTTGTATTCAGCTTGTCACGAATGAGCGTAGCTGCCACATCTATTCTCAGAGATATAGCTACCACCATTCTAGCTGCTTTTATTTTACAGTTTGTTCTATTTCATTCATTTAATAGAATCTGAGTTTGTTGTATTGCTGTGTTTCTTGCCATATATCTGTGTATGTGAATATATATATGCTTTTTCATTTCGTTCTCACATAAATCCGGATTAACCCTTAATTCCTACCACTAGTATCAAGACATGACACAACTGTTATAAGGCTTGAAATATTACAAGGTGAAATATTAAATCTTGAAGGGGGTAGATATTTCGAGATGTGGAGCAAACCCTCAAATTTAGCTTGGTTTCACACATAGTTGTTTCCACTTAGAATTCACACCACCTTCAGGTACAAAGAATACCTATTCAAACACAAGTTTGGCTTCACGCACTGTCAAATCACACTACCTTCACATAGATCATACATATACAAGCATTAGTTCAACTACACACATAATCATCCCACATCATCTCCACATGCAAATTTGCACTCATTTAAACCTCCAAACACATAATTCAACCCCTTGATATTGATTTTAACTCCTCCCTAATATTTATATGCTTTTAGTTTATTTAAAATACCCCTCAATGTCTATATCCTAAGAAATATATTACTTCCATTTTCTTAGAATTTTAAACTTCCCAATATGAACTCATATGATATAACATTCCCTACTTAGTGAACCCAAACCCCCATGGGTGTATCCCATTGATTAAAACATAGGGGATTGGGAGATATATAACTTGGACCACGTTTCTTTTCAATTAGTCTTCTCCCATTTTAGGTACTTGATTGGATTGAATTTTTGCCTCCCTATTGAGATCATGTAGAACATGATATAACTCTATATTTTTTAAAGAAAAGGCTTCAACTTTGATCCTAAAAATTTATCAGGATAGAGATTTTTTCAATTAAATATGTTTGTTCAATATGAGTTTTACTATTATTGTTAGATCCCCCACTTTTAGTAGAGAGTGCCCTTGTTAGTGTCAATACCTCAGAGTCCTTAAAGTAGTGCATAGGCCTCAATTTGATTGTTGGTTGTAGTTCCCAAACCCTAATTGTAGCTTATTTAAAAAATTTCTTTGAGATCAAACATGATCTCCCCACACTTTTTTCCCTTGGATCACCATTCATTATAATATTCTAGAATGGTCTCTATGTTGGTTGAGGTTGAGGGAAAATTTGGATTGTCATCCTACCACTCATGATCTAGCTGAACATACAATTTATCTCCTCGCTTGTGAAGGACAAGATCTTAGGATCTTTGGTACCTTTGGAATGAAGAGCCTCAATTAGTAATCTTTTGGCGTGAGCGACCATGATTATTGGGTTGATTTTATCATTTTGGAACAGTTATTTGTTGCAAGCCAACCAAATTTTACAACATAAATATTTAGGCAATGCCATCCAAACTCATTTGAAGGTGGGTTTATTTAAAAACGAGCACTTATAATGCTTATTCCAGTGGGAAAACATATCTCTCCAATGTTAAGGGGATATTACTATTGGTATGAGGTCTTGGAAGGAAAATCCCTAAACTTGTTTTGTGTAGGGACAATCAAAGAACAAACACCTATTATTTTTAGCATCATCATCACAAAGAACACATTGACAAGGGCCCTGAATTCTTTATTTTTGAATATTTTCAAAGGTTCAAATTTTTTCATGTGTCATGATCAAGAAAAATAAATTTACCTTTGGAAGTCCATCCTTTTTCCATACAAACTCTCATATACCAAATTTATGTGGGAAGGCTGAGACCTAAGATTGTTCTTGATAGCTTATTTTATCTAGTAGTGACTCCTACCCTAAGGACCATCCAACAAATCATTTTCCTTCATTGGACCAATATGTGATGTTTTAAAGAGATTTAAGACCTCTTTCTTCCATCCAAGATTTTAGAGGGAGCTTATCATGATTTGTTCCAAAAGGTAGGTTTCCAATGATACTAGCCATCCATACATTAATACATTCCCTATTACCTAGAGTCCAAGATAATTTATCTTGAACCATAATTTGGGGGAATTCCTTTCACATTCTCCAAATATGAGAACCCTTCCATCTTTTGAATGACCTATCTAGACACTATTTCTTATATATGTGGAAGTATTGTTTAATGATAACTCTCTTCCACCAATCAATTTTTCTTGTTAATAGCCCGCAGAGAAGTTAAGTGCCCAAGGAAAGATTCATAATTTTTGAATTTTTGATGTCTAAGCCTCCTGTCTCCTTGGGATCTAAGACAATTTCCCAATTAACCAGGTGGAGGTTTTTGACGTTTGGTTTCCCCCTTGCCATGAAAACTTGTGAAATTATTTGTCTATGAGTAGCATAATACTAGATGGGGCAACCATGGGTGAACATTGATAAAAAGGGATAGTATACAATGTTGAATTTAGGAGCACAAATTGACTAGTTGGTTCCAATAGTTGCATCCCCCATTGTGTATTTAAAATGTATTTTGATCTTATTTATGATTTTCTACCACACGATTATCATTGGATTGTTGAGGTTTATAAACATTCCTAAATGTTTAAAGTTCTTCCAATATTTAGATAATTGGAATTGAAGGATTCTTGAAATGGATTTGAGGAGAAATCCTGACTACTGTTCCAACAAAAGACTATATTGACCATATTAAATTGTATTATCATGCCTCCATATTTTCTCTCTAAACTAGACTGAAGTTCCTATTGGACCATTATTTTTTTTCGATGATCTAACATTTCTACATGAAGCTACCTTGATTGTTGGATACGGTTCTCAAGAGTATCATCTTGATTCTATTGGCCATTATTTTTGTTATGATTTGTATAAAAAGTTTCAAATTCGAGAGATATGATGAAATATTTTGAACAAGGAGGGATTTTCCTCTTTGGGAATTAGGGATAAGAAATAAGAATTAGTGTTGTCCCCTATTTTTAATTTATTCTATGCATGCATAAGCATGCCTCTCGAATCCAATATGATGGTGTATCGACAAAAACTATAGAAGTGTATAGAGAATCCATCAAGACCAATATCCTTGTAAGGGGATAATCCCCATACCACCTTTATAATTTCCACTTTAGAAATGTCTTGATTGAGTTCTTTATCATCTTCCCTTGATACAAGTTGAGAAATGACTTATTTCAGTTTATAAAGAGAATTGTGATCTACCTCATCTTCCTCTATGTAGAGGTATTCAAAATGAGATTTGGTTGTTGACTTGATTTCTCTAGATTCATTCAATATTTTCCAATCATCCAAGTTTATTTCCTTCTCCAAGTTTTTATTTTTCTTAGTTTTATCTTGCTAGTGGAAGAAGGATGTATTTTTGTCTCTTGAATGTAGACATAAAATTATCGATTTTAATCTCTACATCTCCTTCTCACATATGTTTTCTTTTTGGATCTCGGAATATATTATTCTTCCTTATTAATGTTTTTTCGAGGAAATTTGTTCACTTTCTAGTTGATCTTGAAAATGTTCAAGTTGATGGATTAGAATATTTTTTCTTTTTTCCAATGACATGAATGAGGATTCAACCCAATTCTTCATTGCATCCTTCACATATTTTAGCTTTTGTTCCTAGACAATGGATGTATATCCATCTATAGACTTCAACCATTTCTCTTTTATAATTTCCATTACTCTATAATTATTAAGCCATAGAGGGTTGAATCTAAAGGGTAATGAACCATAATTTGAAAGGGAGTTTAATAACAAATCTATTGCTTTGTGATAAGAGATTTTGAAGAAGGAAATCATTATGAATCAATAAATGATCCAATCAAGAAACGACATGACCCAAACTAGATATTCGATTTATCCAAGTGAATTTCCCTTTGGATTCCAAGGGATGTATCAAATCTTGTCCATTTGCAGACATTGAAAGGCATTGTATTCAAAGAGAAAAAAAAAACAATCTCAAAGGCTCGCAATTGAGCACTCTATTCAAAAGGGAAGCCTTGCAGTTGAGGGATCTAAAAGGATTGAATTGTGTGCAATATCTATCATTAACACTTGATGCTTCTTCATTAGAAGGTAATATTCAACTTGAGGGGAATTTTGTGGGCATGATAAACATTCATGATTTCTCCTTCTGATATATTAGTTCTACATTATTGATGATTCGTGCAACCCTCTCAAAATTCATAAGGACATTAAAGTCTTGCAACGCCTTTAAAACTTCATTTGAGTAGATGTCTTATGAAGAAATGAATATTTGAGCTCAAAAACCTCGTGGAGCTCAAGTTAGATGGTGATAATGGCTCCATAGTCAATTACAAAGACCTAGAAAAGAATATTGAATGTATTTGATCATAGTTATTCAAAGTTTGGGACATTTTGATCCATGGTTGGGATGCTACAAATACAATGATTGTAGATGACTTGAAAGAAAAACATGTTTATAATGAGGAAGGGAACTGTATTATAAAAAAAATGTATACTTTCCAAGATGTCAAGGACACATTCTTGTTAGATCGAGTATGGCCTTGCTTGCTGTACCTCAATGGCGTGAGTGATGTGAGGTCAATTGTGAATAAAATGAAAATGAAAGTATTTTGTTAAATAATACACTTATGTTTTTTTGTACTATTATGTTCAATTTCATTATGATTATAATACTTGTAAAGTGTTGAGTTTGGTTTTCGAAAATGCAAAATCCGAGCTTGAACGTGCCAAAATCGGTTTTCAAAATTGCAAATTTAAGTATTGGAAGTGTCAAAAGTAGCCTTCCAAAAGGAAAAAATCAAGTTCTAAAAGTGCCATTATCATATTTATCATATCGGAAAAACACAAAAACCAATTTCAAAAGTGGGGATATCAAAAGAAAAAGTATGCTTTTGGAACCTGGATTTGACATGTTTGGAACCGGATTTGACACTTTTGGAACCTGGATTTGGCACTTTTGGAACCGGATTTGGCACTTTTGGTTCACCAGATTATGCACTTTAGAAACCTTGATTTTGGGGTTTAGAAAGGTTGTTTTTGACCCATCTTTAAAGTGACTTGGACTAGAATATGTCCAAGTTTAATGAAATAGGCATTCAGTCCTAGAAAACCCTTTGCAGGTTTGAGCCATGGGGTGGTCGATCAAAATCCTATCAATATAATCACCAATTATATTCCAAATAGAGCAAACTCATTACAAGTTCGAGCCATAAGGTGGCCAACAATAATTATATCCATATAAACCAATTATATGCCAAAGGGAATAGACTCATTATAGGTTCGAGCCATAGAGCCAACAAATAATATGTCAACATAAACCAAATATACGTCGACGGAGCTAACCCGTTACAAGTTCGAGCCACGGGGTGGAAAATAATACATTTTTCTACATAAACCAATTACATGACAAATAGAGCAAACCCATTACAATTTCGAGCCATGGGGTGGGAGACCAAAATTGTATTAACATAAACACCAATTATATGCCATTAAGAGCAAACCCATTACAGGTTCGAGCCACAGGGTGCCCGACCAAAATTCTATTTACATTAACAACAATTCGATGCCATATAGAGAAAACCCATTACAGGTTCAAGCCACATAGTGGCTAACCTAAATTTTAACAATACTAACAACAATTATACATTACACATAGCAAACCCATTACATATTCGATCCACGGGGTCGCCAACATCAAATTTATTACCAAAAATCAGACTAAACCAACATAAAAATGCATTCAACAAAACCAACACTCAACAAATTATCCACAAGGATGTTTGATGTGTTAAGCAAACACAGTTGGAGAAGCTGATAGGAAGCAAATCCTACCTGAAGAGGATTTTTCCCTTGCCGTCATGCCAGAACCATTATTTGCACCAGCCGCCTAACAACCAATGCCACCTTGCACCAAGATAGAGCATAAGTGCCCATACAACACACAATCAACAAAAGAAGAGAAGGATAAAACTAAAAATTGCATGCTAGAGCTTGAGGGAATGGCTGAACTTACCTCCTCAACGACAACCACTCCGAGCTCGTTGCTTGCCAAGAGCTTCCAAGGCATTGAGCTTGTCGGACACAACAACCGCAACCAACAAGAACAATCCAAGTCTTTGCTTAATACAGTACTGAAACCCCATGAAACCAGCAAGGAGGCAACGATAAAATCCCAAGGGAGCCGGATGCACCACCACAACGGAGAACGTGAACCAGAAATGGAAGTAAACCACACCGGACCACCAGAGAACGAGAACCAACAATGGAACCCCGACAAACCACCACTAGGGTGGCGAAATGTCCACGCAAGGGACCCGAACAAGAATGCATATGCTAACGTAGTAGGCTGCGGAAAAGTGCACTAAAACCCTTGAACGTACACTAAAACCGTAGCATTTAACATAACCACCTACCTAACATGTGGCGCTAACATGTGGTCGCCAAACGTACAACAAACAAGACATTCTAGGTGGCCTCCAGCATGGCGCAAGGGAAGGTGCACCACTATTGATGTCCCTCACCTATGGATATCTTTATTTATATATAACCATTAAACCATTGAGAGGATATATATATATATGAATGACGTATCTTTTTTGGCACCACCAGTTTAGATAGGACTCTTATGTTAAATCTATATATCTATAATTATTATTTATATATGTATGTATGAGAAATGGCATACGAGGGTGTCGTGAGTGTGATCTATGTCAATTTTTTATAGTTTGACAAATGATATGGGTGGGTTGTTGAAATTTTGAAGCGTAAATTTAATCTATATATCTATAATTATTATTTATATATGTATGTGTGAGAAATGACATACGAGGGTGTCGTGAGTGTGATCTATGTCAATTTTTTATAGTTTGACAAATGATATGGGTGGGTTGTTGAAATTTTGAAGCATAAATTTGATTCATAAAAAAATGAACAAAAATTAGATGGAAATTTGCAATTATTGTAAATGTCTTCTTGGAAAGAACTTTCTCCATAAATTTTGTTCATAGGTTTTAGTCCGTCAACAGCGGCACAAAACTTCAAAATATCTAAACAAATCCATGTTAAACACCGTAACAACTAAACTATTTTAAACACGTATATATTTTAGTTGAAACATTAATATATATTTTTTAGTTCAAGCATATGATGTCACGGAAAGAAATTTCAGTCAGGACTCTGGGCAACATCTAATTTGTCGCGATCGCCACCCATCAACTCTGGAACAGTGAACAACTTTTAACATTCGATTTTGTATTTACTTTTCGTGTCAATGTTGTACTCCCGACAACGTGTTTGACTGTTATAGGTAATCAGATGATTCCATACAACTATTAATTCCACTTCTACACCACGTTTTCTTTACATCAATTTCAAGTGCCTCGTCAGTATTTTCTACCCTTAAACGTTCTATTCATTCAGACGTTTTGTAGTATTCATTGCTACCAAGGTCATAGAAGTGGGTGAACAACGCAATCAATGTATTATATTTCATAATAATGACACATCCGCTTCCATTGGCGGCTGGTAAATGCTTATAGGATAGTCATTTAAGTTAGGTGTTACTAATAAGTTATATATTATTTATTTTATATGTACTTTTTTAGTGGTTGTTTAAAGTGAATATGTGTTATTTATGTATGATGATTATCTATGCATCACTATATATATAACTTATTTTGAATTTGAAAAAATAACTATAAAATAAATCTTGACAATATATTTATCCACCTTAAATTATAAAATATAAATACTTATAAATATAAATTTATAAGAAACATTATAAATAATATACATAATAAAATTAATGCAACAGGAAAAATGGAAGTATGACACCATCCAATCCAAATCCAAATTCAACACTAGCTTATACAACCATTATTGTATTTTTCAAAATACGTCTAAAACAGAGTGTAGATTACTCAATTACCATGCCAATATGTACAATAAATAAATTGAATATAACGCATTTACTTAGTATTGTTTTTAAGAAACAAAAATTTGTAAAATTAAATACACTATGAAGTACACAATCTCTTTATCCTTTCAAAGTGTGGGAGAAAATAGAGGACGTGGAACAAGTTGTTAATAAAAGTTATTTGTATATAAAATAATTAATTTGTGACGAGCTTCATCTCAGTAAATCTCTTGTAAATAACTTGGATCACAGACAATTTTATTGGGATGAATAAAGTTGAAAATTTGGTCAAAGAAAACATTTTTAACATATGAATTTTGGTGTTATAAGATTGAGAAAAATTATTAAAAAATTTTAACAAAATTTATGTTATTTGGAATAGAGAGTTTGGTTGAGGTTGTATTAAATGTTCATTATAATTTAAAAAAGGGTTTGAGTTTTCTTATTGGTATGTATATATGGACAAAACTTACTTGCCATAATGATAAACACACATATGCAAACAATTCAAATGTGATACATCAATGCCTTCCATTTATATAACATCCTCTTGTGTGTAATATGTATTATAGCATGGATAACACACATGTGTCAATGATGCACAATGACACACTAGTTCCTATGACTCTTTTGATTCCCTATGAGTCATCAAAGCTAAATATTTATAGTATTTACATGTCCACCTTAATTCCATAGAATTAAGTTTCCAACATTCTCCCTCATATTCTAAAGAGATGTTTATGAGTTTAAGCATTTTTCTGAGCTATTCAAGATTTTCTCTTCTAAGTACTTTGGTGAAGATGTTTGCATTTTGCTCGTTTGTGGAACAATGTCTCAAATGATTTGTCTTAGCCTCTACATAATATCGAATCACATGGTATTTTGTGTTGATGTGCTTATTTTGATCATGGAATCTACGATTCTTAGTCAACTTGATTGTAGAAATATTGTCAATTAGTAAAGGAGTAGAATTCCCCTGTTCTCCTGGAAATATTCAAATATTTTCCTGAGACACACAATTTCCTTTGTTGCTTCTGTTGCAGCTATATATTCCGCCTATATTGTGGAATCTACTAGAATGGATTGTTTGTGTGATCTCTAGGAGACAGGTGATGATCAAAGTCTCGTAAGGTAGCTTTAAGTAGACACTCCATTCTCTTTGTCTCCATCAAAGTCTAAATCAAAATATCCAATTAGTTTGAATTCATCCACTTTAGAATATTTGAGTTCAAAATCTTTAGTCCCCTTCAAGTATTTTAGAATTCTTTTTGCATGAGACCAATGTCCTTCACATGGTTTTTGCTTGAACCTAGAAAAGATCCCAAAAACAAATGAAATATTTGTTCTAGTGGTGGTAAGGTAGATAAGACTCCCCACAAGACGAATGTACTTGGTTGCATCCTCAAATTCATTCCCTTCTTCTGATGTGAGCTTTAGGTTTTGTTCCATTGGACTAGAGAGAGGGCTGCACTCTGTCATGCCAAACTTGGTCAAAATTTATCTAATGTATTTCTTCTAGGACATGAGTATGTACTTTGGATTCTAGGTCACTTCAATTCCCAAGTAGTTTTGAAGATGTTCCAAATTTGTCATCTTAAATCCTTTCTTAAATTCTTTCTTTATGGATGCAATGCAACTTTAATTGTTCCTTGTCATTAATAGATAATCTACATAAACCACAATATATACAATAGATCTTCCTATTTTCTTTACAAACAACGTTGCATCATCAAGATTAAAGTGTTTGAAATTTAATTTCAAAATATTCTCATTAAGATTTTCATACCATGCGAAAGGTTCTTGTTTTAGGCCATACAATGACTTAATGAGTTTGCATACCTTATGTTCTTGTCCTTTCACAACAAATTCTTTCGATTCAGACATGAAGACATTCTTTTTCAAGTTTTCATTCAAGAAATAACTATTCACATCCATTTGATGAATTTTTAACCCATTTTGTGCATCCCAAGACAATAGAGTGCAAATGGTATACCATTTTGTTGTGGGAGAAGAAGTCTCCTCATAGTCAATGCCTTCTTTCTATGCAAAAATTCTTGCCACTTAAGCCTCGACTTATGCTTTTCAAGAGAGCCATATGAGTTGTAGTTATTCTTTTAGGCCAACTTGTAGCCAATTAGTTTGGTTCCATATGGAGGGTCCACCAACTTACACATCCCATTATTAATGAGATCATCATATTCATTATGCATGGCTTCTTTCCACTCATCATGTGCAACAACTTCTTCAATGGAAGTTGGTTCAAGGTTAGCAGATAAATTCAATTCACAATCATACGAAACATCTATATTTTCCACATCACTTGAATTTGAATTATCTGATCTCCTATGTCTTCTTGTCTTGTTGAAATTTGGATTCGTATGTTTCTGAATTCATTAGGATGAAAAATTTCAAGTGTCTTTTGGATCCATTTTGGAACTTTTCCTGAAGGTCTAGGTTGCTCAGTTAGTGTTTTTTCATTTGTTTCAAGATTCGGTCTTCCATTCTTCTCAATCACATCATCCAATTGAATCTCTTGTTCTGGTGAAGTGGAAAGAAATTCTTCATAAGGGGGAGATGGTGTCGCAAAACGAGATTCAAAAGATTGATCCAATATACAGATCCCTCCTTCATGATATGGAATCTCATTATTAAATTCATGAAATGTTTTTACATCCAGGTAAATTTATCTAGATGATCAAGCTACCTCTCAATAAACTTGTAATTTTTATTCATTTCAAGAAAAATCACATCTCAAAAAAGTATAAGTTTTTTGTTTAGCTCATCATAAAGACAATATACCTTGGTGGTGTTTGAGTACCTCAAGAATATCCACTTTTGACTCCTTGCATCGATATTGTTTCTTTGGTTCTTTGGAATTAAGGAATAATAGGTGGAACCAAAGAACTTGAGATGCCTCACTAAAGGAATGTGGCCATATCACATTTCATATGAGGTCTTGTTTACAATATCATGGGTTGGACTTCTGTTTCTCAAATAAACTGTACATAAAACTGCATCACCCCAAAACATCAATTTCATATTCCTGAAAAATAACATGGGGTGTACCATATTCAAGAGTGTCCTATTCATTATTTCTACTAATCTATTGAGGATTCACTACTACATAGAGGGGGGTATTAAGACAATATTTGAGACAATATTATCGTAAATTGTTTCAACTTAAGACATAAAACAAAATGTGTGTTGTCTTAAATATTATCTTTAAGCGAGTGTATTAAGCTATTGTCTTAAATTTAAGACAATAGTTTAAGACACTCACTTAAAGACAATATTTAAAATTGAATACACAATTCTTTTTGTCTTAAGTTGAGACAATTTATGACAATATTGTCACAAATATTGTCTTAATACCCCCCCTCTATGTAGTAGTGATAGAATGAAAATATTTATGATAGGGCATAGTGGACTCGAACCACCAACCTTCTGCATTATATAATGCAAATGCTCTACCATTGAGCTAGCACCCTGCAACTTCATATACAAGAACAATATTCGTATTTTTTTAGAGCTTTTTTTAAGCAATGAGCAAGAGCATGAAATACTCATTGTATTTCACTCATTCATCTATAGTTGTCATGGAGATTGCAGTTATAATTCTCATTCATCTCAAAATCAATAGATAATTTCATTTGTTCTATATAAGAATTGGGAGAAAGGAGGTGGCTTTTGTCAATGCCACTGAGAGTGGTCAATGAAATCTTGGGGCTCATATTGGTCAATCAATAAACTTAGATTGATTAGAGTAATGTCAAATTGTTAGGCTTAAATTGGTCCTCGGCCAATTAGATTGGTTGTTTGGTCACGGAGGGTTCTCAATCAAAGAAATTCAATTAAGAATTCAAATCTTACCAAACTCACCCTTATATGTGTGCTTCCCACCAGCCCATTATATGCACCTCAAGAATGTCAATCACTTTAATAAAAAACAATTTAAATCCACTATACATGCAATACTTAATCCCATTGGAAAATGAACCCAATAGATATTGGTATTCCATTAAATGAATTATGAAATAGAAGGCTGAAAACAGATTAACTTGTAATGAGCAAAGTCAACTAAGGCTCAAGGACCAAAACACCACTGACTAAGTGATCGATGACCCTATTTATGATTATCTAAAGGTGTTAGTTTTAAGATGATCATATTAGCACCATCATGGTTGTTTGTTTCAGCCAAAAGGGGTTGAATCCATCTGTATCAGGCTAAGGCTAAACATGTTACATTTGTAGCTGAATAATATTTCACAATACACTCCATAGCCCAAAATATACACAAGGGGTAATGGATGACCCAAAAAAGCAATGCAGTGAACTTATTTTCTCAATCCATTCATCATATTAAATCCTCAAGACAATAATATACATCTCCACATCAAATGTTTTGGAAACATATGTCCCTGCTCTATAGAAGGTCAATCTTTAACAACTCCTTCGGCAGTTCCAGAAACACGCAAATAGTGTATCAAGAAGATGTTACTTGGTATTTCAGCTACATAATGTTCCCTTTAGTTAAAAATTTAACTAAAATGGATCCCTCCTCTACGAGAACCCTCCTACATATAGTTGTCATTTAATATAATTAACCATCCACCTACATACAATGATTTACCATTAACTTTGATGAGAGAGTAAATTTCTGCAACCAAAAAGCTACCCATATATTTGTTTCCATCATAACCATCCAGTTTCTACAATGCCCCATTTTTCCATGCTACCATTTTGTAATCAAATCATGTTTTGGTGTGAACAATAAAAATAACATTGTTCATAAACATGGCCAAAATACAAAAATGACGTGGAAAATGAAAATATATGAATCTTTCCTGAGAGAATTAAATGCAAGTAAAACAGAAACTATAAATCAAATAACTATATATAATTCATGAGTGCAAAAAGTACATAAATGACAATATCGATCTTATAAAATTATTTTCATATTCAACAAACTTTTGCATCTTAAAATAAAAACAAAACACACCTTATTTTGAGTCAATATTCCATCCCTCAAAATTATACATTTTGTTGCAAATAAAGTTTACTGCTTACTGTGACCTCCAACCAAAGCAGAGTAAGATTCACACCATATGTCACAATATCTTTGAAATTTAAATGCTAGATGCCTCATGCTTCAGATACACAGCTAGCCATCCCACACTTTACATGAATTGTTCATATCTCCTAAAAGAATTAATATTTCACATAGATCCTGAATTCATTCTGATCACAAAGACCAGACTCCAATCATTGAAGTGTTACAACCAAAAAAATATTCTATACATACTTATTTATAAGACCACCAATACAATCATGAATTCCAATTCTCAATACTTCTACCTTGCTAAATTTATAATCATATAAAGGAAAAATGAAACTATTTTCTTCACTGCCTTAAAACAAGTAGTTCATAAGCATATAAAGGAAAAATGAAACAATTTTCTTCCCTGCTTTAAAACAAGTAGTTCAAAATAAAAAAAGTCACAAGAGTAAGCAATTACATAGCAAGAATAATAAATCCTTGTAACATCACACATAGTCATGACTAACCTAAATTTCATTCATATCAATTTGCCTAGTCTTCCAAAATTCAGATTTGTATTCTCATCGTTTTGCTTGGCCTACCAGATTTAATTTGATCAGATTCATCTATTTTTTGGCTCCAGTTTTCATCAAGGTCAGTATCCAAGGATTGGTTTGCATATTTGTTTGTCCTTCATCTGCCACTATGTACCAAAAACCATAGAAATGTGAGCCTATGAAGCTATATCATGTAGCCACCACAAATTCATGTAAATCAATTGCTTTCAAGACACATAAAAATCATGGGAGATGGGAACAAACCACAAAGAAGATCAGAATTTTAGGCTAGGTGCAACCATGCAAGCCTTAAGTAGATTTTCCCCAGTAGTATGCCCTAAGAAGAACTCGTTAGAGATCTGGCTAGGTGCAACGGTGTAAGCCCTAAGTATATTTTCCCCAATAGCATCTTCTGAGCCAAGGGATTGATTCAAGTGTTGTAATTTTGGTACATTTCCATTGTAACATCCTCGAGAAGGGAGCATTTGTTGCCAAGCTAGTGATTTTAACATAGTGTTTAAGCCTCAGATGAGTAGGTTGCTGGAATGGTTTCTAAGGATAACAACAGAGGGTGAAATCCAAGACTAAAAGGCTTAAAAAGGCTCTACGGAAGATCATTCCTATCCCTAGCCTGTTTGGTGTATCTAACTCCCACGGATACAAAGGCCTCCGCTGAAACTTATGGGGTTTGGTACCAAAGGATCATTCTTCCTGTGAAGGAATATCAAAGTGTTCTAACTCTAAAAGGATCTAAACCTAGAACAAATCTACCTTAAAGGAAATCTATACTAAGTCATATCTAATCTAAAGGAAGTGTATTGATTGTGTGCAGGATAATTCGATCTGATTTTTAATAAGTGATTTCACCAGCTTAACATAAATGTAAAATTGGATCATTACTTATTATTTCAAAATATAATCAGGCAATGAAAATTACTGATAATAGTTTAAAGATTGAGTGCATGCAAGATTATCCTGTAGTTCTTATGCTAATTGAAAAATTAACATGAATTATTAATTTATGTGAATCATTTGCAAAAATAGATAAAGATTTTAATTAAATAAATTCAATTAAAACATAAATACACAAAAGACCATGAATTAAGACAAATCCAAATCGTAGATCAATGCATTAATGATTGGTTGCAAAATCAACAGTATTCATAGATAATTAAGGTGAAGAAATCAGACATCATTAAAGAAACTTGATAGCATAAACAAAGAAGATGACAAAAGAAAGCATAAACAAAGAAGATGACAAAAGAAAGCATAAACAAAGAAGATGACAAAAGAAACTAACTTTGATTCATTGGTCTGCAAAAAATTACAAGATCACAAGTGAAACATCGTTTCTCCAGTCCTTCTCTGGTGATTATCTCCCCCCCCTACCCCATGAGACTTCTACCCTTTAAATAATAATTACAAAGATAGTTACAAAGGATAGACATCCCATGAAAACAAGGATTTACAAAATCAATTAAACTAAGAATGAATGAGGGCAGCTTACCACTTGGATGATACTTCCAACAACTGATTAATATCTAGAAAATTTACTGATTTGAGCCCCAACTGGGAATCACAAGTGAAGGACTCGATTTCATTATTGGCCAGCTTATGCCAAGTGTGCAGGAATATGTGTATCTTGTCTTCTAGGTTTATAGGTTGCTTTATAAACTGATCCACATCAGCAATTTGGATGTGATCGAGCTCCTGGATCCTTTCTTTGAGTTCCCCACATTTGCGTTCAACTTGCTCTATCATTAACTTAGGTGGGCAGGCCTTCTCAATAAGATCCATAGTTGGAAACTTTAGTATCTCCATGATACTATCAACAGCATACCACCTTCTCCCATAGATAGACTATGCCTTCTTGATGGCGTCTTCAACTATGTCAGAAACGTTGTGCAAAGCATTCAAAGATGCCCTAATTCTCTTCAATTTAAAACTATCCAGGACTGGAATGTCTTCTGGTTTGTCTTTAATATATCTCTTCCAATCGACAACATCATCATAAGACTTCTATCCTGTTTCCTTTTGTCAATGTACTGGCCAATGGTAGTAGACATCCGCTCAAAAGTGACATGAGCTTCTTGGATTCCATTCATGCAAGTGAATAATTCAACTAAGAGTTCATGGTGTTCTTCATTTACCAGATTGTCCAAATCTTTGAATTCTTGCTGAGAAAACATAGAGAAAGAGGAGGAGGTTGCACTTGCAGTTGGATCCTCAAGATGTTTTTCCATCACAACTATCCTTTCAGCATTAGCAGTATTCAAGAGTTCAGCATCCTGCAATTGGGTCTGAAGAGAAGCATTCTATTCCTGTAGGTCTTCAAGCTTATTTTCAAATTCCCTTCTCAATTCATGAACATAAGATTCATGTTCTTCATTGGCCTTTACCAACTGCTCTTGAAGTTTCTTTAACTCTTCTTTTTTCAAATCAATTTCCTTATTTAGAGAGGTTATTGTATCAAATTTAGCTCCAACAAATGCCCCAATAGCTGCTACAGTCTCTAATGCCTCCTTTTGGATGTCATGAGACTGTCTATCCCAAATTACTTGGTTGGGAACAAGTTCTTGCAATACAGCCGATCCCTTGCTCCTCTTACTTGTTAATTTTTCGATAATTTCATTCCATTATCATTCACGATCAATAAGAGAATAACATGCACAATATATCAATAGCATATCAATCATAAACACAATAATGCAAGCACACAAGAGACACATAGTTTCCTCGGGGAAAACCAAGAAGGTGAAAAACCCCGCAACCTCCTCAGAGATAGAATAAGCCCCAATACAAGATCACAAGGATAAAACCCAAAGAGATGTCTCTAGCAGATACTCCTCCTCCTCCACATGTGCACCACTTTCTTTCTTAGCTATGCGAGCTTGAGAAGTGAGTGAATGAATCAAATGAGAGACAGAACCTCTTTATTTATACACTAACTTGATCTATAGGATCTCCCAGGATATTTTACATGTGATTAGGAAAAATCTTAAAAGAGTGTCTTGCAACCTGCAATAACTCTAAAGAGCATCCTAGCACAGACTATAGGATCTCCAAGGCTGATTACATGCCTCTAGTAGCAAAACCTCGAAAGAGCATCCTAGCACAGACTATAGGATCTTTTCTATGCTACCTGTAGCAAAACCTCGAAAAAGCATCCTAGCACAGACTATAGTATCTCCCAGGATCTTTTCTATGCTACCTGCAAAACCTATCCATGACCAATCTATAGAAAAACCTCGAAGAGTATCCGAGCACAAACTATCGGATCTCTCAGGATCTTTTCTATGCTACCTGTACAATCTTCCCACGGCCAATTTGTAGCAAAACCTCGAAGAGCATCCGAGCACAGACTATCGGATCTCTCAGGATCTTTTCTATGCTACTTGTACAATCTGATCGCGGCCAATCTGTAGCAAAACCTTGAAGAGCATCCGAGCATAGACTATTGGATCTCTCAGGATCTTTTACATGCCATCTGCACAATCTATTTGCGGCCGCAAAGTATCATCCTGATACTCATGATCATATTGATCATCATCAATGCATCGTCTTGATGCATATCATCCAGAGTATCATCTTGATACTCATCACACATGATCATCCTGATCATCGTCACTACATCATCCTGATGCATGTCATTATACATGATCCAATTGATCATACAAAGCATCTAACTGATGCATATACATATACATTATATAACTGATCAAACAAAGCAGGAACTAGAGCATCGTCCTGATGCTCATGACACGACGCTTACATCCAAAGCCATGGGAAGGATCCTCATCTCACCACTCTTGGAATGGCTCCTGCAAATGTGTCCCATCACTTATACCTCGAAGTATCTTCAATCTGAAGAACACCAAGCCTCTCTCTAAAGTACTCAAACTTCACTCTGGCTAGTGGTTTCATCAACACATCTGCAACCTGCTCATCCATCGCAACATACAGGAGCTTCATTGATCCTCTCTGCACCATATCCTTGATATAGTGATATTTGATCTTGTAACATCCCGTAAAATACCAAAAAATTAAAAAAAAATTAAAATAGCAATAATTATCGAATTTGTAAATGCGGAACATATAAAATAGTTAAATCTCTTAACTAGGATAATTAATAAGATGACACGTCGGATTTCTCAAACTAAAAATATGATGTAGTTTTATTTGCTATTTCATATTTAAATGGATGATAATCTCTTTAACGAAAAGATCTTTTATGATCATAACATAAGAATACAATCTTTGGATCTGCTTAAGTTCTAAATGTAATTACATGCTATACATAGGTTTGTATTATTATAATTTTCTTGGTGATGTGATGACCTTTTGTTTTGTATGATGATGAAGGGGTCTTATGAGGTACCCTGAGGTTTACTTAGCTACGTTTAGCTAAGGCATTTGAATCTTATTTCCATGTACAGAATGCAGGTAAGAAATTCTACGACAAACATGAGTTAAGAGTACAAGTGTTTTTCAATTCATCATCAATGTAATATGAAAATTACTAAGTACTTCCTTGCAAACAAATTACTGGAGGTATGGATATTTTGGTTCCAATTCTAGTTTACATGCTGGCTTACAAACTCTTCAGTGTTATTAAAATCATGTTGTCATTTTGTTTTTACATTGCTATAATTATTATCTATGAAAAATAATCTTATTTTGACTATTGTCATTAATATCAAAATGACGATACCAACGGCCAATTGTAACTCTATTTGAAAACTTGTGGGAATAGTGTTTATACTATTTGAAAATGAACTATCATTATATTTTTGCATCAACATAACTTTAGACTATCCTAAAGTCTCATATTTATCATTTGATTAACATTGCATAGCTAATATATGAAATATCTAGTGATTATAGTACTTATGCTATGAACTTAGCATTATGGTGTGTATCAACATCACTTAAACTATACCTATAGTCTCACATTTATCATTTGACTTGGCAATATATGGCTAACATGTGAATATATAAACTTTACCCTATATGACTCTACGAGCTATAGAAATGAAATATATGCAATCTATAATGACTATGCATTTACTCACCATACAATAGCATATATTATTATTAACACGATGCTTGATATAAACCTTAGGAACTATATGAAATGTAAACTATGGATCTAACATTGCAATGATTATGAATTTGACAGGGTATTAAAGCTCGGTACTTGGTATGCTTTCAAACTGGCGATGATAGGTCTTAGCATTAATGTCGCTCAATTGTTAAGTGAAGTGGAAAGCTTGGTTGGATGGTCTTCACGTGATTGTGTTTACAATAAGCACCATATATTGCTGAGCTATGCCATGCACTAGCCCTCGGTCTGCTAATTTGGCAACTTGGTAGATGCAACAATCAATGTGTATTGATTGCAATGATCGCTTGAATATCAACGTGCCTGACTAGCAGCTAATCCACCATTGATCTTTACAAGATCTAGGGCTTAGAAAGAAACCCTAGTGGTAAGGTAGAAGGGCCGACAGTATTGATGCAATGTAGGGTTTGGAGTTTACTGTTGGGAGGGCTCCTTCCTCAGTTTCGAACCTTAGACCTGTGAGAGATAGTTTATATGTTACATGCTTATGATCTTGTGCAATAGAGCCACGATACAACCATTGTAGTTGTGAGGAGGTTCTTCTGTCAGTTTGTTGAGTGTAATTTGAACTGGGGTTCGATTCTCCAATTTATGAAATGGTCTTCTAAGTTTGAATTTGTATTTGCTGCAACTACTAACAGGAATTCGTCATTTTGTTGGTGTGGTGTGTCTAAGTCCAGGAGCTTCAACGCTAATGGTAAGTTTTCAATGATAATGACCGTAATAATTTAATACTTAGTTTGTATCTGCGTTTTCTTGTTTTTAACCCTTTCGAACTGTGACTGGTAGGTACCACTTTGTCGGATGGTTTCTATGAGCAGAACTTGGAATGGGGATGCTGCAACTACTTCCTGGTAAGCCTCGGTGGTTCTTGAAACCTCGTAGGTGCCTTTGGTATGGTTTAGCTGGTGATTACACTATGACGAGAGTTGGAAATATACGACCCTGTTCGGAGTAATGGCCGAGTTTTAAGTTGTAATTTGAATAATACTGTGAAGAGGATAAACCCTCAGTATTTAAGTTGCTACTCGGCTCTGTAATGATTAGATGTGTCGTGTTGAACTTGTTTTTGTGCTTCTGGTTGATTGGGGAAAGACCCTGTGTAAAGTTGGAACCTTGAAAGGTCCGTAATGTAAACTCTGTCAAATTTTTGATATACTATTGAACATGAAATCAAGAGCCGAGGGTTCACTTACTTCTGTAAAACAATGGCTCATCTTGTATTGAAATGTTTTGTTTAAATAATGGTTGAGAAAATCGTTTGCATAAATGTTGATTTAGTTTCAAACAACGAATGTTGTCTCAGGTCAAGAGTAGTTAGTTGCTTGTCTGTTGATAGATAGACCTGTACTTTGTATCGTTTTTGGAATTCAAGTTTGATGTTGTAAAATTTGGTCTTTCGTATGTTTTGAATTGGCTAATGCCACACGGTTCGATTTTGCTTCAACGTATGAAACCCTACCCTGTAGGTTTTGTTGACAACCTTGCTTGTACTGAGAATTCAAGCCCAAGAACTAGGTCTTAACTTGAGCATGTAATCGTTTCGACACTGTGTATGTTTCTTGTTAGGGTTGTAAGCTATTTGTTAGACATCAATACTAAAATCGTGCTTTCTATTAAGTGATATTAAGTGTCTTATTAGTAATCTCGACGTGAATAAAAGATAGTAAGGTTATATAAATGTGGTTTAGGGTTTCGAAAAACATGTATGCTATAACTTCAGAAATATTTAGTGTGTTTGCCATGAATGGCTTGATATGTAATTTATTGAACTGTATACTCAATAAATGTTTAGAATCTAGGGTCTGCAAAGTATTAGGGTCTTGGTTTTTATAGTGAAGGTATTTATATTTAATGAGTGAAATCTGTACTAGATCAAAATGTGATAATTAGTGATGAAAATAATAAGTGCTTACTTATCAATTTTAAGTAACACTTTATATTGCAGCTACTATATATTTCTAGAATATAAATTCTTGAGAACATTGAATTTATAATATTGAGATGCATATTATTACCATTAGAAAATAAACAAAATTGAATTGGAAAATATAGATCTGTGCAGAAATCAAAGTGTTTTTCTTTTGTTATGAAATAGATGAATGATATACATCTATTTATACTATGCTGTACTATTTCCTGCGTTTTAGACATATGATTGAAATGACAGAATTCAATAAGAAATACTACTATGTTTATCTTTTCATTCAAATGGCATTCTGCCTATCACTCATATCTATTAATTTTACTATTTTGTACTAGAGTACTATATAGATAACAATATGGGAAAAATACATAAAAGAATTTAATCATTCATTTAAATTACTTAATCATTCTTAAAACATATCATCTTTAGGTCAGAAAATAAAACAGTTTCTTCTGTATAACTGTAAATAATAATTCTACCATGCAGAAAAACATTTAAACGTTAACAAAAAGTCAGAACAATAGAACCTGGTTGACTGTATGAGAAACAAACAACCCAAGGAACCTGTTCCACCCAACCTATTTTTGAAGATAGCCAAATTACTTGCCTTATGACCCCCGAGCCTGTTCACTGAACTACTAGTATGAAGAGTCTGTAGAAGCCTTAGTTCATCAACTTGCAGCAGAATATAGATTATCCAGTAATAAAGACTCAACAGTCATAGAGACCTGCACCAACACCTCTAATTTTCCTTCTCAAATTAACTAGCAGACTCACAATTGCACTCTCACATAGCCTTCCTATTCGAATCTCTCAGTGATCACCTGATACACTTGAGGAAATATTACTGCAGAAAAATATTGTAGGAGCTGCCTGCTCAATTCGAATTGCCTTATCTAGGCTACCTAGGCCTTTTAGTGGTTAACTGGTCATTAATGAGCTGACTGCTCTCTTCCACCCACCTGGGGGTTAATGCCACAAATTTAGGGGTAGTTGTCCCATAACCAATAGCTAGTGGTGGAGTGCAAATGTTGTCATCTGTCCCATGCCTTCTAACAACTTCCATTCCTCCTAGTGGATCAGTTAACACTCATTTAACAGTTCCCTTGGGTGTTTGTCTCCTATTTTAATTTATTTAATAATAATAATCAGTAATTACAATCATCCTTGACCAAACTTGGTCATAATTACAAAAATTTGTAATTATAATTTAACATAAAGTATTTTGCAAATAAAATAAATATTCTCAAAATTTCGGTAGGTGACATACACCCCCCCTTAAGTCTCAACATCGTCCTCGATGTTGTTTAATCACTCTCTAAGTGTTCCTGAAACATAGTTGGGTATGTTGCTCGCATACTACTCTCCAAATCCTAGGTTGCCTCTTCTAGGCTAAGGTGCTTCCATTGCACCTTTACCTGCCCAATGGTGTGATTCCGGAGTAGAGTTTCCCTCATTTCGATGATACAATCTGGTTCCACTTGAAAATCGTCGTCTTGTCCCACCTGTACATCATTCCAATGTACAACATGAGTAGCATCGTGTACATACTTCTTTAAAAATGATATATGAAAAACATTATGTATCTTTAGATTTGGTGGCAAAGTTAGTTGGTATGCCACGGGTCCAACCCTTGACAAAATTTCGAAAGGACCACAACACCTGGGTGCCAACTTGGCACAGCTTCCCAATTTCAATGAACTCTTTTTCGGTCTTACCTTAAGAAAAACATGTTCACCAACCTGGAACTCTTTATGAGTCCTTTTAAGATTTGCTTGACTCTTTTTCCTATCTTGGGCAGCTTTAAGATTTCTTTGTACCTGTTTCACAATTAGTTCTAATTCCTGCAACAATTTTGGTCCTAAAATAACTCTATTTACTGGGTCATTCCAAGAAACAGGTGTATCACATTTCCTACCATAAAGAAATTCAAAAGGGCTAAGTCCGGCTGATGTATGCTAATGGTTGTTATATGCAAATTCTGCTAAATGCAAGTAGTCCTCCCACTTACCAGGCTGGTCCTTAAGATACATCCTTAGCATGTCTTCCAATACCTGATTCACCCTTTTTGTCTATCCATCCGTTTGTGGATGAAATGCTGTGCTGAAGTTTAAGGTTGTATTCAACCCTTTAAACAAAGATCTCCAAAAGTTTCCAATCAACTTAGAATCACAGTCTAAAACTATCACTTTTGGTATCCCATGTAATCGAAAAATCTGTTTCATGAAGATTTCTGCAATGTCAAGAGCCTTATGAGTAGTCTTTATAGGTATAAAATGTGCTACCTTGCTGAGTTTATCCACTACCACTATGATGGAGTCATTTTGTTTCTGATTTTTGGGTAGTCCAGTAATAAAATCTATGCTTATGATTTCTCATTTCTAGCTAGGTATAGGCAATGGCTGTAACAGTCCAACCGGATGCTGATGTTCAACCTTCACTTTTTGACAGTCTAAACACTTGGCTATATATTCTGCTACTTCATCCTTCATTCTGGGCCAAAAGTACTATTTTATTAACATAGTGATGGCTTTCTGATAACCTAGATGACCAGAATAATGACTTTTGTGCATCTCATCTAAAATCAGAATTTTTACTTTTGATATGTTGGGTACATACAATCTGTTTTTGTACAATAACAACCCATTTTCTTTTAAATTGTAATCTGCCATAGAATTTTCAGAATTGCTATCTACTGTCTTTTCTTGTAATTTTCTGTATTCTTCATCCGTTTCAATCCCTTCAAAGATCTGATTTTCTAAATCTGTTGAGTATGTACTGATGGCTGAAATAAAATTCAACTTTGCTTTACGACTTAATGCATCAACAACCTTGTTTTCTTTCCCTGAATGTGTTGAATTTCAAAATCATATTCACTTAGAAAAGTTAGCCATCTAGCTTGTCTAGCGTTCAAATTTGTATGATCTAATAAATATTTCAGTCCCATGTTATCTGTTAACAAGTGAAATTTTCTTCCAATAAGATGGTGACGCCACATTTTTAAAGCGTGAATTACTGCTAGTAACTCCAAATCATAAGTAGAGTAATTCTTCTCATGTATTTTCAGCTTTCTAGACTCGTATGCAATAGCATGCCCCTCTTGCGTTAGGATTCCACTGAGTTCGTCATTACATGCATCGGTGCATACTATAAAATCCTTATTAGGATCTGCAATCCTCAGAATAGGCGTTGTAGTTAGTAATTATTTTAACTTCTTAAAACTATATGAACATTTCTGATCCCATACAAATTTCTTCCCCTTCTTCTGTAAGGAGGTTATGGAGCTTGCAATCCTTGAAAAACTTTCTATGAATTTTGTATAATATCCAGTAATACCCATAAATGATTGTACATATGACACATCTTTAGGAACCGGTCATTCATTAATGGATTTTATCTTATCGGGGTCAACTGAGATTACTTCCTTAGAAATTATGTGTCCTAAATACTGAATCTTATCCTTGTGAAAGTCACACCTACTAAACTTAGCATATAACTGATGATCTCTCAGAACTTGTAAGATAATACACAGATGTTTGTCATGTTCTTCTTTACTTTTAGAATACACTAGAATGTCATCTATGAACACAATAGCAAACTTATCCAAATAATTGTGCAGAATATTGTTCATTAAGCACATGAATACTGTCGGGGCATTACTCAATCCAAATGGCATGACTACGAACTCATAATGTCCATATCGAGTTCTAAAGGCTGTTTTAAAAATATCCTCGTCCTTCACACGAACTTGATGATATCCTGACCTCAAATCAATTTTTGAAAATATCGTTGCTTCACGCAGCTGATCAAATAGATCCTCTATGCAGGGAAATGGATATCGATTCTTGATTTTCATCTTATTCAATTGGTGATAATCTATACAAAGCCTTAGAGTGCCATCTTTCTTCTTAACAAATATAACAGGTGCTCCCCAAGGAGACACGCTGGGTCTTATGTAGTTTTTATCAATCATTTCCTTCAACTGTTATTTCAACTCATTTAATTCCAGTATATTCATCCTATATGGAGCTTTAGAATTCGGTACCACTCCTGGTATTAACTCGATGGTAAAATCTAGGTCGCTCTTAGGAGGTAATCCTGGAATCTCTTCAGGAAAAACATCTTGGAAATCTTTTAGGATAGGTATATCTTCTAGTTTGAGTTTGTCCCTTTTAGTAATTAACTCCCCATTCACTACATTCACTGCAAACATTTGACATCCTTTTCTAACTGCTCTCTTTACTTGCATAGCTGAAATCTGTCTAAGTGATGTCTTTCTTAGAATACCTTTTACTTCTACTATTTCTCCTTCATCATTTAAACAAGTAAAAATTTTCTCATAACAATTCAGAATGACATGATGGGTTTCTAACCAGTCCATTCCAATTAAGATATCATAGGATCCTAAAGGTAAAACATTCAACTTAGTTTGTGTCTTTAACTGATTCATAGATAAAACACAACATTCAATAAATTCAGATACTTTTCTTTTTGTTCTTGTTACCAGTCTAACTAACTAGGATTTATTGAATTTTTCAGTTTTCAAATTAAAACTTTCTACAACATCTGGTGATATATAACTCAGCCTGGCACCTGGATCAATCAAAATAGTAACAGGATGGTTTTGTAGCATACCTTCAATCTCTACCATAGAGACTTGATGCTTAGCTTCCCTGTTGTCTAGTGCCGCATTAATTTTGGGTATCTCCCTTGCCAATTATCCCACAGTAGGTCCAGTCTGTATGGAATGAATATTGTTAGCTGTCTGCTTCCTTTTACGGCATTCTGAAGCATAATGAGGACCTTGACACTCAAAACATTTGATAGGTTCCTTTCGGTCATTAGTCCTGGTAGCATTGGGAGTATTTCTAGGAGCTGTAAAATTCTGTTGCTGATTATTTTTGGGATTGTTTCCTTGAAAATTTTGATTCGAAAAGTTTTTCTTTTGGAAACCAAAATTCCCACTAAACCTAAAATTTTTCTTTTTCAGCTCAAAGTTGTTGGGTTTATGATTTTTCTAGTTAGATATCCCTTCTCTTTTCTAATTAGTGTCATAACAGAAAGTTGCTTTCCTCATGGCCTCTTCTAAGGTCTTTGGATTGTCACACTCTATTATGTCTGTGATGTTGAAAGGTAGACAACTCAGGTATCTTTGAATCTTCGGTTTTTCTTCTATGAGGTATGGCACATACCTCAGCAAATTTAGAAATTTACTATTCATCTCTTTCATGTTCATAGTTCCCAGCTTTAAATCATAAAATTCCTTGGATTTTTCTTCATAGTATTGTTCAGATAAAAACTTCTTCTTGAAGTATCTTTTAAAAGTGCTCCAATTCAAATCCTTGTCTTTGATGCCCTTCACTCTTTTGATGTCCTACCACCAAATATCTACCTTCCCAATCAAGTTGTATATTTCCATCTTTGCCTTCAATGATTCGGAATAATCATAAATTTGGAAGTACTTCTTCATGCCGGACAACCATGCTTCTGTTGTCTCTCCTTTCTCAGTTTCACCATTGAAGGTTGGGGGTTTGATTTTCTTGAACTCCCCAGAAATCTGTTCATGTTGTTTGTGACTTTTTCTTTTGGGTTTGTAATCTCCTTCGCTACTATCCAAGGATAATTTTAAGGACCCATACTTATTTAAAAGTGTATAAACCTTGGCGAATCTTACCAATTCTTAAGATGTAAACTATAAAATATTTGGCGATATTTTTCTATAATTATTTCAATTTCTAAGGATTTTATATAGTTTATATAATAATTTGGCGATTTTTAGAGTGAAAAAAGTTTACTTCGTCAAAATTGGGCGAAATGGGGCTTCAAAAAATGCAAATTGGCGAATCTTTTTTTGGAAAAAAACATTGAAAAATAGCCCATGGGCTAAATTTCGCCCCTAAAATTATCCTTGCTACTATCACTTGAATAATTACGTTTCTTTTTGCGTTTTTCATTGGCAGCTTCTGATGATGTTGAAATGCTATTCGTATCATCAGTTCTCATTTTCTTACCCCTGTCTCAATGAGCTAAGTCTTCAATCTTGGAGATATTTTCAATCCCTCTATCTTGTTCATCAGTTGGATACTGATCGAACAGTACTTGGTTAAGTTCCTCTTGTGCTTTCAGAATTTTCTCATTTTCTTGTTTTACAAATATGATTTCTGCTTTTAACTCTTGAAATGTATGTAACAATTATGATGAATTGTCATTTAATTCGCCATGGACTTGTTCTTCATAATGTTGTCCCATGCTATGACTGTTGGGTCAAAATATGTCCTCTATATGTTCAGCTGATCCTTCCATACCTGTAGCTTAAAAACAATTTATGTATAACACAAATAGTTTAAATTTGTATTAGTGAATTTTTTGCTGTAATAAAATTTTCAATTGCATGTTCTTTGGACCTTTTCAGGCCTAGAGTTCGAACGTGAGCTCTAATACCACATATAACATCCCGTAAAATACCAAAAATTTAAAAAAAAATTAAAACAGCAATAATTATCAAATTTGTAAATGCGGAACATATAAAATAGTTAAATCTCTTAACTAGGATAATTAATAAGATGACACGTCGGATTTCTCAAAATAAAAATATGATGTAGTTGTATTTGCTATTTCAGATTTAAATGGATGCTAATCTCTTTAATGAAAAGATCTTTTATGATCATAACATAAGAATACAATCTTCAGATCTGCTTAAGTTCTAAATGTAATTACATGTTGTACATAGGTTTATATTATTATAATTTTCTTGGTGATGTGCTAACCGTTTGTTTTGTATGATGACGAAGGGGTCCTATGAGGTACCCTGAGGTTTACTTAGCTACGTTTATCTAAGGCATTTGAATCTTGTTTCCATGTGTAGAACGCAGGTAATAAATTCTATGACAAACATGAGTTAAGAGTACAAGTGTTTTTCAATTCATCATTGTTATACCTCAATATTACACTTGACAACCTAGTGTCACATCTTTGCACCAAATAACATAGATGACACTTCCCCCTACTGATAAACAACCAGAACAAAAGACCATTGATTGAATACTGAAGACAAATCCTTTTTCTACCATCTGTCAACCCCACTTGGTCCTGTTTACAAGCACTACCGTGCTCTGCACATCTACTGGGGAGTGGTAGTCAGCACTATCGCGTGTTGCTCCTCTTCTATGGCGTGGTACTACCGCGTTATGCGCAGGCTTAGGGGCGCGGTAGTCCACTTATATCCTTTATCCCATGAAGTTTGGGATCTCAACCCTTGAGAGATTTTGTTTGGATTGCTACCTTTGATTCGATCCCAACCCCCTCTTTGTTTAGTTGGCCTAATCCACTAAACACTCCATAGATCCATACTTCTCTCTTGTTGATTAATGTTCCTACATGCTATAAGAGAGAAGCCTTACATGAGCCAAAGAGAGGACTTTTGGGGCATCAAACCTATGATCATAATCCCTTTTTGGAGATAGCTAGAGGTGGAAGCATTTGGAGCTAAAGGATTGGATTGGGCATCAAGCACCCTTTGTAAACACTTTTCAAGCTTCTTAATAATATAACTTGCCTTGTTTCCTAATTCGTGTGTATTGATTATGTTTCAGTTTCATGAATTATATCTATATAGATTTGGAATTTAACTTGTAATTCAAAGACATTGAAAGATTGCATGTGCTTGTGTATTGTTTTGTCTCTATAGGTCTATTGCGAGGACTCTCGGATCAAAGCTACAAGCAGGACAAACACTGAGAGTGGAGGTGAGTTACTTTCTCTCTTTTCCCTTAATGTAAAATATCTGAAATACTAGTTTAATCCAAGATCCAAGATTACATTTGTTTCATTTTTATCTTAGTGTAGAGCTAGCTTAATCTACTTTATCCTAAGAGATCTTCTCTTTATCCGTAGGGAGAAATATCTGCAACAAAAACTGGCGACTCCGCTAGTTTGAACCCTGTTTGATTGAGTTCTTTCACTTCCAGTCATCCTTGATTGTGATTTTTCTCTTCCTTCAAACCAATAGTGGATTTTGGTCTTTTTTTACCTTCATTCACCCCCCTTCCCTCTGCATTAGCTCTCTACCTTTGATCATTGAGTCCTTTGGGTCTGCACACCCTTGAAAAGTCTACAACTTTTCTGAAAGTAACGCCCTGTCCATCCTTTTCACCAGTACCGCGCCCCCATAACTACTTATAGAGCGGTAGTACCACACCCTTCACACTGTTTAGACCACGGTAGTGTACCAGTACCGCGCCTGGAGTTATGGCAAGCCCACGGTAGTCCCTGTAAATCTTTGTTTATCTTACTTTGTTGCTCCCTAACACCCTGCAACTTGCTTAGCCACAACACCGTGCTTCCACTTTATTGTGTAAAGCCTTGTAGACAATTTTCAAAACTTTGGGTTTATGGTCATCAATTCTCATCATATCTACTTCTTTATTCCCAATTGTTTCTTGTCTACATACCCTATTACTGTTAGCCAATTGCAAGTTTCTTTGGTTTGTTTGTATTTTTTGTTTGAACTTGTATTCTTTGAGTTAGTGGCATCATTTGCATCTTGATCACCCCTTCATTATTTTTGCATTAGCTTGATCCTTTCATCATAATCAAGTTTTTGTCACTATTTTCTTTCCCTTGATTATATAATTCTTAACATTACATCGTTCTTACAAGCATTATCTTTTCCATTACTGCTATTAAAATCAATATTGGAAATTATCTTTTGAGAACTTTGTTTTTCTTATTTGAAAAGATCCAGTCATACTTTTGCACATTAGGAAGTGAATCATTCATCTCTGTTTGCCACATAAATTTTCATTTTGAAGCGTCATTGTTGTAGATCAGTTACATATGAAAGTAGTGTTTGTTTTAGTTTAGCTTATTCGAAAAAGAAACAAAAAGTTGTTTTGGAGTGGTTTTCTTTTCATTCTTTTGAAAAATTCATGCAGTATGATCAAAGAACTCTCTCTTTCCTTTTGCTAGATTTCATCGAATAAAAGGCTCATTTCGATTCATTCTCATTTGCATGGTTTGGGTTGTCACAACATCACCAAGTTTCATGTCCATTTACCCGATTGAGTAATACAACCACTAAAATTTACACTCCCTAACTCAACGCATCATAACCTCACTTGAGGAGAAAAAGAACTTGTTCGTTAGGTAGGACACCAAGGATAGGAATCCAAATAATTCCCCCTTGTCATTATCATCTGAGACATAGTTGTTGTCCTCTAGGGTACCAAAATACTCTAGTATTTGTTGACATGATCATACACTAGTTTGTGGAGGGGTCTCCCGTTGTTTCAGGGGTTAAGCCGCCACGAGATTGAGAACCGGATGGACTCTGTGGAATGCCGCACTCCACTTAGCCCTAAGGAAACATCGATCATTGTCTTCCTTATATTCTTTGGCCACCATACTGGTGATACAAGGGTGATAAGGTAGAAGCACCGAAAACCTTTTCCAACGTGTCATGAATGAGGTAGCTTAGTGACTTTTCTACTAGGTCTATTTTACCCAGGATCCCTTTCGGTAGAGGGATATCATTCCATTATTGGTCTCTCATTTTGTATTGTTCGACTTGGATTTCATCACCTTGCGATGGATACAACATGTTGAGGTCTCCAGCTCTTAGTAAGGAAGTTTTGCTTGCTTTTTTATCTTCGTAGAGGGTCATTTTTCTTTTTAGTGATTGCTTGTTGGAATTCTAGCCATTCTTATTTTCAGCTCGTTTACTGTGACGCCGGTCTCAGTATAGTTTTTAGAGCTTTCTTTTTGGCCTGTGAGCCTTGCTTTTTTTTCTATCTCCCCTCTTGCACACTCAGCTGCATTAGGGTTTTTGAGTTCTTTTTTACGAGATTGTCCCCGAAACTTGTATTTCTACCATTATGTCTGAACCACAGAGATCACGAAGAGTACAAGGATGAATCCCACCACCACCACCATGGACTTCTGGTCAACCTACATCATGTATTCCTACCTCTGCTGGCCGCGACGCTAGCCGAGGGAATGTTCCACCACCCATCCGCACTACATCTTTAGTTCTGCCTACAACTGTAACTCACAACACAGTCTCAAAACCTCTAGTAGTTTCTGCAACCATTAACACACCTGAGATTCCAACTGTCACTTCACAACCTGTTATTCTAGACATACCTCCCACATTGGACAACACTACAACCGCTGAAGTTAGTACTGCACACGATACTAGACCGGAGGATATCACCCTCCTAGATTTTAGCACTACCCTCCCAACAGACACTTTCTATGATGTTCCGGAAGGATCTGTTGGAACCATCGAAGGATCTAACAAAGATGTGTCCGAGTTGATTGCAATCTTGAACGGATACGTCGAAATTATCGAAGAAACCAAACTACCTAATACACCTTTTGAACTTGACTTTGACTTTCTTGCTTCCCAGGTGGAACCTCTGCCTGCCATCACTATGTCGCCAGGTGTTCACACTCAAAAAACCGATTCTTCTAGCAATGTACCATTTACCGTGTCCCTCCCCGATCTTACCTTAGGACAAGAAATCATGGCATCGATCCAATATAGCATGGTTAGTCTTGCTAACTCCCCTTTAGCATTGGAACAGTTTAAATGTGATACAGAGCAAATGCTCTCAACAGCTTCTAGATATCCCCCTGCCACCCGTCCTCCTGGTTACCGAGCTCCCAACGTTCTGTTTAGCACATAGTTTCATCACTCCTATGTTGATTGCTCCGGACTTTCAGATGTTACTTCACCTCATTTATTTCCAGATCCTGAACAAGGATCAACTCATATTTTTGACCCCTCACGAGATACAAATCCGGGCCCAGCCCTCGATGGTCCTCCTATTTTTCAAGACCCCATGGACTTGATTCCTGATACCCCTCGGTTAAATTCCCCACATTTGCTACTGTCCAATATGTTTGGTGTATCTTCAAGGAACACACAACTTATGAGGGACAACCTAGTTTTCTCTCCATCCCCGCTTGTAACGTATGGAAGGACCCCCCCACAAATCAGCACTTTTGGCGCCATTGGCCAAACAACCATACCTCACCTTTCGAGTATTGGAAGAACATCTAGTCATACTGCTGGATCATCCATGTTGACCGAAGGTTCATCTTCGGCCACCATCTACACCATTTTTGGAGGTGGAGTACCGACTATTGGAACCATTGATCCCAACAATCAACCTCCCCCAGGTGGACTATCCAACACACCTATTGGAGGACAACCATATTTTGGGAACACTGGTCCCAGTCACCAACCTCCTCCCATTGGACCATCTAACCCACCTACTGGAGGGAAATCCCTTGGTACCATTCAAAGTGGGGCCACTCAACAACCACATCTTTCTTTCCCATCTGCTCAACAGAGCCCTTTTATTGGAGTAGCACAACTTGTTAACGCTCACATTAGCATCATCAAACAACCCTCTCAATCAGCAGCTTTTGCTCAGTTAAGCACGTATAATCCTGGAAACGGACAACCTCATCTCGGTACCCAAACTACACCTCATTTTCAATATCCCACCTCAGACACTCTCCCTTCTTGGGGACCCCAAATCCCATAGAGTGGGGGTTACTCTTTGTTTGGGAACTGGAATCAAGCTGGGGGGAAACCCTCTCAACCTTTCTTACCACCCAACTTGAATTTCAGCGTTCCTTTTCCTTTAGCTGTGAATACTCCATGGAACCCACCTCTTCAACCTCCCCCCTTTATCAAGGTGGAACCAACTGGACACCATTTTTTCAGGCGGCCCCTAACCCTGGTATAGGCAACCTTCCACCCAATCAAGGTGCTGGAAACATTCTCGGGACACAACAATCCTAGGTAACTATACCTCAACAAGGAACGGGAACCATTCCTAGGACACAACAACCCCAGGTTACCATCCCAATCATTACTACTTAGTAGAACATTCAACAGCCGGCTCCTAATGTGATTCCAAATCAAACGATCAATCCCATGATTTCGAACACACAACCGGTTAACCAGATGGTTTACTATCCACAGAATTTCCAATAGTACCCTGTGGGAAACATGTATGGGTACAACACGCAGCATTATGGTATGCAGGTCCCTACGGGAATCCCTACACCGTACAATTACTACTCATACCCGCAGCCCAACTGTCAACTTTCTTTCTTGGCCACACTAGACTTACCCGATTTGTCATGGCTTATCAACGATCCTATCTAGCATGAGCCACATTGGCCACCCATCCCATCCAAACTACCATCGGACATTCCTAAGTTCGATGCCAAACCTGGGGAAGACCCCAAAAATCATGTAATGAATTTCCATCTTTGGTGTTCTTCGAACTCATTAATGGATGACTCCATTCGATTACAGGTCTTCCAGCGCACACTCACTGGTATGGCAGCAAAGTGGTACATCGAGCTACCACAACACTATTTTCGTGATTTCAATACCTTAGCTATGCAGTTTCTGACTCATTTCCAGCTACCCATCCGGTACGAAACTGGAACAGACCTATTAACCTCGCTACGTCAAACCACTTCCACTCATATCTCCGATCATATCCATGAGTAGCATCGGTGCCGTAGGTTAATCAAGGCAACAATTCCAGACCAGTTGCTTGCTGACTAGTTCACGAAGTCATTTCTGCCTCCTATCACCAGAGATATTGCTATGGGTGGACCTGTCACAGAGGAACAAGCGATTTCTCACGCTCAGTATATGGATTTGGTGTATACCCAATCCAGAACTTTATACGAGCTTATTCCCCATGCCTCCCGCACCGCTACTGATCCAACCAAGCCCGCCATTGAACCCCCCATCAACGGCATTGTCAGTTCAATTAAGGCTCAACCTGCATCCAAACCAAGTGGGAAACAAGCCAACGTTACCCCCTCCCCACCCCAGGCTGCTCCTAAAGCTTCTCACTCATTCGAAGACATACGAAAACCCCCCAAGTTCAAACAAACAAACAGAGACAGCCGAGGGCAAGTCTCCTGTTGAGGAACCCTCTCTCATACCTCCCCCCAACGGTCATCTCCATATCAAGAGACTGCCTACAGACACAGTGCTATGCCCACCTAAGGGCACCATCCGAAAGCAAACATTCAATCCTAACGCCCGAGCTGCTCAAAATTACAACATTGTTGAGGACCTAGCTCAAGCACCATGCCCGATGTTGACCTTCGAGGTTCTCCAACACTGCCCTATGCAGCGCAGAACCTTACTTTTAGCACTGGGGGCAATAGACCTGGATACTTCAAACACTATCATGTTTAACTTGGAGTATGTCAAACCTCGTCTTTCCCATCAGTTAGCCTTCCAGATTCATACAAAGATCTGTGGAAACATCATCCATTGCACTTTCCTAGATGATGATGCTTCCATGTTGATCATGTCTTTGAATTGTTGGAGATCCTTAGGCTCACTCGAAGTCACAACCTCTCCCACTACTCTCAAAGCGTTTGACGGACATGGTTTTCATCCCTATGGACTCATTCCTAGGATTGGTGTTGAATTGGGGGGAAAAATAGTATCTATACACATCGAAGTCATAGATGCACCATTAGATTATAATCTTCTACTTGGCCAGAATTGGTTCTATGCCATGACTACCATAGCATCTACCATCTTTTGACACGTACAATTTCCTCATGAAGGGAAGATTATCACCATAGACCAGTTAGATTACAGTATCCCAAACTCTCATTCGAACTCCACCAACACCGTCCCATTATTGGATCAGCCCCGGTACCATTTCAAATACATTGGCGTTGGTCTTATGAAGGATTCCTCCCTTATCGGATTTTTCCCAGAGCTCGAATCCCTCGTACAGCCCGTCAACATGATATCATCAAGTATCACCCCATTCAATGATTCTTGGATGATACCGAGTCCTACCGAGATTGAAAACTACGGCAACTCCATCCCGTTAAATAGGAACGTCGCAGCGTATGAGGCGATCCGGTCAACCACCGATTGGGTCGATCCTACCACACATCACATAGTGGCACAGCTCTCGTGTGAGGCTAGTACATCCTCACCACTTATTGATCCTCTCACATTGATTTTTCCTACTAAGGAATCAATCATGGAGGTTATGTGCGGTATTGAACCACCCTAGGGAGATTTCCATCATCGGTCTTCTTTTCCCACTATCTAAGGTGGTTCATCAAGTATAAATCCAACACTTCACTTGGAATGGTTCAAACTAAGTTTCCCATTTCATTCGATGAAATATTTTCTGAAGGAAACTTGGTCAGTCTCATGGCGACCACTCCCATTGACATTTCAGTGAAGCCTGGTGTCATGGAAAACATTCATATTGGGAAGACATGTACTCCCACCGAAATGGAGTTCTACAATGCCTACTTTAAGACATTCCGCGACAATTTTTCTTGAAGTTATGAAGATATGCCAAGAATATATCCTTCTATCGTGGTCCACGAGATTCCAACCTTTCCTGGAGCCCAACCAGTTCGTCAGAAACTCTGACCTATCCACCCCCGTAAGGCAGATGCTATCAAAGCCAAAGTCAAAAAATTTGTGCATGTTGGTTCTATCTATCCTGTCCCACTGACAGAATGGGTATCTAATATCATTCCCATAGCCAAGAAACAGGGTACGATTAGAGTCTACATCGATTACCGTGACTTGAACAAAGCTTGTCCAAAGGACAACTACCCAACTCCGTTCATCAACCAGATCATCGATAACTGCACCAGGAGTGTCGTCTTTTCATTTATGGATGGTTTTTTCGGCTATAATCAAATTGAGATACTCCTAGCGGACCAGCATAAAACAGCCTTTATCTGCCCATGGGGAATCTTTGCATATCGAAAGTTACCTTTTGGCCTAAAAAATGTCGGGGCAACTTTCCAATGAGCGATGTTGTACGCATTTCACGATATCAAACATATTGTAGAACCGTATCTTGATAACCTTCCCGTTCATTCTCAAACTCGAGAAGATCACCCTGGTCACTTAGGTGCCATCTTTGCTAGGTGTCGTCGCTACAACATTCGTTTGAATCCACACAAGTGCGTTTTTTGCGTTGAAGTCGGAAAATGTTTGGGATTCATAATCTCCAAAGACAGTATACGATTGGACCCCATGAAGGTAGAATCTATTTTAGTCCTGTCTTCCCCCACGAACATATCAGAACTTCAAAGTTTGCAAGGGCACGCGAACTTTCTACTCCGTTTCATATGCAATTTCACTGAGATAACAAAAGGCTACATGAGGCTTCTAAAGAAGAACATCCCCTTCTTTTGGGACGATGAATCCCAACGCTCCTTTAATAATCTAAAGGTGGCCTTAACTAAAGATACCATAATTCAACCCCCCAATTACACACGGGATTACATTTTATATCTCGTAGCTTCGACTTCCACCATTGGCATGATGTTAGTCCAATAAGATCCCAATGGCATAGAACATGTGGTATATTATCTTAGTAAGAGTCTCCTTGACTACGAAACCCGCTACTCACACGTTGAAAAGTTGGCTCTGGCTATAGTCTTTGTTGTCTAGAGGTTCCGTCACTACATTCTGCTCTGCCAGACCATTGTCATAGTGGATTTAAATCCAATGTACTACATCCTCACACATCAAGTGCTTGGGGGAAAATATTTCCATTGGATTGTTATCCTACAAGAGTTTGACTTGGAATTTGCTAAAGCCAAATCCAAGAAATATTTGGTCTTTGCAGAGTTGATTTGTAATTTGCCCTGTGTTACTGAGAAACCTGATCCCATCGATTCTCTTCCCGATGAATCGTTGTTCCTCATTAGCACGTCCGACCCATGGTATGGGGATATTTTGTTATATCTCCAAACCCAACATTTTTTCCCTGACCTCAACCGCGATGAATGTCGACGTGTCTGACATCACGTCAAGTACTACCTTATAATCAACGATACCCTCTACCGTCGTGGTGTTGATATTGTTCTTCGACGTTGTTTAACTTTAGATGAGTCTGAACACATTCTTAATGACTGCCACGCTGGAGCATGTGGTGGTCATCTCTCTGGGATGGCTACAGCCTAGAAGATACTATGAGCGGGATATTTCTGGCCCTCAATTTTCAAGGACTGCATTGAAACGGTCAAGAAATGTTCGCCCTGCCAATTCTTCCACAGTAAAACACGCTCGCATCCCATTCCACTCCATCCTGTAGTTGTCATTGGTCCCTTTTCCAAATGGGGTATCAATTTCATGCACTGTAAGCCCACTTCAGCCGAGGGGCATAGTTATGTCATAGTAGCCATGGATTATTTCACAAAATGGGCTGAAGCGATGCCTACTTATGCTAAGGATGGTAAAACAGCTACACATTTCATATTTAATCACATCATAGCTAGGTTTGGAATCACGCAGTCGATCGTGACCGATCATGGTTCCCACTTTAGGAACCATATGATTGAAGAATTGAGTGCCACATTGGGTTTTCGTCATGAAAACTCACCCCTGTGCTACCCAAAGGCCAATGGCCAAGTTGAATCCATTAACAAGGTTTTGAAATGCATGATCCAGCGCATTGTGGGTACCCACAAGTCCAATTAGCACTCAGCCCTTTTTTCAGCATTATGGGCATACCGAACCTCAGTCAAAAGTGCTACCGGGTTCACGCCATTCCAATTGGTGTATGGCTTGGAAGCCATTTTACTGATTGAATGTGAAATCCCATCACTCAAGATAGCCATAGAGCTACTTCCCAATACCACATCCGAAGAGGAATGGTTTCTATACCTAGCCAGGCTAGATGAAACCCGCCGAGATGCTGCTTTAGCCAATGAATCCCATAAAAAATGCGTCAAATATCAGTATGACAAATCCGTTCAACCTTGGGTTTTCAACGAAGGTGACCTCGTACTCACATATGACCAGATGCATGAAAAACTAGGAAAGGGAAAGCTAGAGTCTATGTGGTATGGCCACTTCATTGCAAAATGTGTATTGGAAAAAGGAGCCTATGAACTAGTCGACTGTGATGAAAAACCATTGGCATGGCCCCACAACGAGCTGTACCGAAAATGCTTCTACGCGTAGGTCTATCCTGCATGAGACATGTTTTGTACATAATGTACTTAGCTTGTTTTCATTTTCTTCTTTTGTGTGTGTATGTGTGGATTTTATTTCATGTATCCCCATTTACCTCGACTTGTGCTTCTATGCGTAGATCTCTGCCTACTACGGATTTGTTGACGATGCGAGCCGACACACCCAGAACCTCGCTTCCGCGGCTTGGGTAATTTATTCTCCTACCAGTGAGTTGGTATCTTCAGGAGGCACTTGTTTGGGCCCCGCAACCAACAATATTGTAGAGTACCATGCAGTCATTGGACTCTTAATTGAGGTTGCTTCCCTTGGAATCGACTCCTTGTCAGTCTTTCTAGATTCCCAACTCGTGGTGTCCCATTTGAATCGTATTTACGCCGTTCGCGATCCTATTTTTCTGTGCTTATTTCAAAGGATACGCCTCTTGGAACGATCTTTTAATTATATTTCATATCAACATATACCAAGAGAATTCAATTTTGTAGCTGGCTCATTAGCTAACTATATTTTGGATTGGCATCTGGCCCATACATAAAAATACATCATAAAATAAACATGCAAGTCATTGTAAATGGATAAGTCATAGAAGTAGGTCTACATGTGAATATCATCGCATATAAAAGTGTCTTTCTAAATACATAAAGTTTGTGTTTAAAGACAAAATTTGGGATCTAATCCCATACAAAAATTGGCTCTCGAGCCTACATATCGTGTACATGCCACAAAAAATAAAATACTATTTTCTAAGGAGATCTAGGAGATCTATAACGAGCCTCCTTAGATTCCTCGTGTTGTTGAGTAGGCCAATACGTCTAGGAACACCCATAGTATGCCGCTGAAGATTGAGGGGAACATCATCCATCCTCATAGTTGGGACTCCGAAAGTCAAACCCTGCATGTTCTGCTCTATATCACAGACCCCTCCTACTTCTTCCTCCTTCGAAGCAACCTAGTGCATGACCCCACCTCTACGCAATGGTGAGTAGCTCGTGGGTCTCCTTGGTCCACGATCTGTGACATGCACATGTACATACATTAAGTCTTTTCACACATTCCAAAACAACTAAAAATTACATTTTCAAAAAATTTGAGAATACATTGGTGAAGGTCATACTTGAGTCATCCCAATCCTCATCGTCGGGCAATGCCAAGTCAATATCCTCGCAAAAGTCCACCCTTGCATAGGGGGAGTCCTCGATCATCACGATCTACTCCTAGAGCCATGAGAAGAAGTCCTTGCCAAAGGTTAAACGTTGTGGCCCCCCAAGTCGCACTGCATACTCACTCCATCGACCCATCCTCAGTTCGGTGACAGGGTGGATAGGCATGGTCAACTGTGGACGCAATAACGGTACCCTCTCTAAAAAGAAGCTGACCAAAATGCTCCCATAACCAAATTGGCGGTTCTCCCCATTCTTAGACTTGGTTATTTGCTCCTTGAGGTTGAATAGTACCCCTTCACACCAGTTGAACAACGTTGGTGTCAAACACTCGGCGAGATTCATTTGTGCTCGAGATGCCTGATGGGGAATTGTACTACCCACTGCTCGGGTGATGGAAAACAACAGAGTTCTCATTGGAAGATCTAGAACATCCTTAATGACCACTTTCCTGCTTTTCTTTCTGAAAAATTGACAACAGTAACAAGCGATCAAGACATCGGTGCTCATTTCTGAAGCCCTGAACCCTGTTAAGTTCACTCGCACCCCTCCCTTTGAGAGGCCAGTGAGAAAATAGATATCCTTGAGCTCAATCTCGAGGGCATGCTCCCCAACTCGAAAAAGCTTGAATTTCAGGGTCCCACATTTGTATGATGTGAGTGAGAAGTTTTGCTTGCTGGCGGATACCTTTAGTCTTGAATAATTTTAATAACCCAAAGTTCCGCAGTGCATTTAGGGTATTTTGATCATTTTCAGCCAACAAATCATCATTTTCATGCTCCCTCTCTTTCCATCCGACCATTTTGCTTCAAATGAAGTATAAACTCCTACAAAAGATCAAAAGAAACGTTCATGAGAAAAATGATAGCTTGATCTCAATCAAAAAATGAGGAAAAACAATTTATTTTTTCTCTCTTTTCGTCACTACTGTGGTTGGGTTCCAGCTGGGATGGTGGTACAGGATAACTACTGTGCCCCCGTGTGACCCTACAGAGCGGTACTACCGCGCTTCACGACACAAGGTGCCCGTGGTAGTTACAGAGGCAAAAAAAGCCCCATAGGGATTCCTAAACAATTGGAAAAATTTAACTAAAATCTATATTTTAAATCATGAATTGAAAGAGAACTTGAAAGATCTTACCTGGAACACATGGATGTCGAAATCATGCCTCGAATCTCCAAATATGGACACTTGAAGCTTTTCCCTTCAATGGATGAAATTCCTCTATCAGCAAAATAGCTAAGGTGAAATGGTAACTTTTCATTTTTACTCCTTGCTTATATAAGTCACATATTTATTTTTGCTCATTATTTTATCTTTCTACGTTAAAACTCTTTTTTCACATTACTAATGTCTTTTCGAGGTTTCACAAGTCTTTTTTAATGGGATCTTCCTAAGCCATCCACATTGGTGTTTTCCTACTTGTTGACCTTCATTAGAGACAACTTTATCTTATTTGTGCTCTGGATTAAAACTTGAAAAAGATTCCAAGTGCCTTTCACACCCGTGTTGTCCTTGCCAAACTCAAGAAAGCGGTGTCGAGCTTAGTCGACTTTGCTCGTGCTCGTAAAACGATGAGGAAAGTATTATTTCGGTTTTATTTTATCCTTTTTTTGGGACGAAATGATTTAAATTTATGAAAAATACCATTGGATTTCTCTTTAAGCTCCTTTCAAACTCCCTCGTTTCGAAAAGATTGCCAAGTGCACTTGTCTCTTTCACACTTGTAAAAGTATTTGAAAGGTCGTCTGTTCAGTGATAGGTTACCCCTTTTTCGACCCGTCTAGACTATTTACGAGAAAGGTATACCTCAGTCAACTTTTGGCTGGGAGAGTTCTTTTAGGAATTGTTTTACTCTTTTTCGGGACTAAGGGACTAAATTTACAAAAACATACATCCTCGAGCCTTCTTTAAGTTTTTCAGGCTCTCTAAATGTGAAAAACTGTCTAGTTTTCCTTCCTTGGACTCGTTAAAATTTAACATCAAAGGACCCACTTTGGGATGAACCCCTCCTTTCTTAGGTTCGTAAAACATGTGAGATCGAACTCATCTATGAGATGAGCTATATAGAGCATCTATTATCCTCCTCAAGCTCGTAAAACAACAAAGAGGTACTTGTCCATCATGTCGAGGGAAATTGGGAAATGAGTCAAGTTTACTTTATTGGCAGCTTGTCAGTCGTCACCTTTGAACATGGCATGTGTCTGTCCCTTGTCTATTTTTAGGTATTTACCTATTCTCGCTGAGTTATGGTCATTATCTCGAGTCATCTCTCTGGCCACGAGTCTACTCATCCCGTGTCTATCCTCTTCTATCAATAATCCCTGCTGCCAGGTTCTGCTTCATGTCATTATATGTTCAAAGGGTTTTCATTGTTCCAAGTCACCTATTGTGTCAAGACTTCCGCTGTGTCAAGTACATGTTCCGTTGTTCCATTGTTTCATATTATCTCTCGTTCTGATTTCGTGTTGATGATGTGGGAATCATCATGGCCCACCTTCGATGAGTCTATTCCTATCGACATCAAATCACTATCGAGGAATGAGGCTTAGGAATCAAACCATTAGTACCTTGGTACCTGCATGCCTCAATGGTAGGTTTCCTTGTATTCAACAGTAGGTTTTCATCATTGATCTCTGATTGAATGATCTCTCGGATGCTTGACATCAACTCCTTTATTCGCATTTCGTTGAGATGTACTATAGATACCTTAGGGATCATTGTCATCATTGGTGATTTCCCTCGCATTTGTTAACGGTTCACATCATTGACCGGTAATCAAATGGTTTCTACCATGTTCGATTTCAACTCCTTGTAATAACATGGCTAGATTCGTATCGTTTGCGATCAAGTAGAAGACCTTGGACACCTTTTTGTGTTTTGATTACGTCCAAGTTGCAATGGAGATTTCTTCTGTATTGTCACATAGATCCACCTATGTATTGGTCGTGGCTGTGTCATTACTGTCTCATGGATCTACGATTGTTCATAGTAGCCATGATTAGTCCATAGTATATATCATCTCAGTAATCATGGATTTACAATGTATTGGTCGGCAGCCATGCTTTGATTCAATTATTTCCGAGCATGGGAATGCCCGCCTCGGTGGTATATTTGACACTTTGTTTCTGTTTCAGCTCCTTGTTGCTCCCCTCGATGCTATCTCCACACAGTATTTGTAAATTCTTTTGGCCATCAGTCTCTGCTGACCTCACACTTTAGGGGGCATCTGTTATACCTCAATATTACACTTGACAACCTAGTGTCGCATCTTTGCACCAAATAACATAGACGACACTTGAACCTACTAATAAACAACCAGAACAGAAGACCATTAACTGAACACTGAAGACAAATCCTTTTTTTGCCATCTGTCAACCCCACTTGGTTCTGTTTACAAGCACTGCAACGCTCTACACATCTACTGGGGAGTGGTAGTCAGCACTACCATGGGTTGCTCCTCCTCTATGGCACGGTACTACCGCATTATATGTAGGCTTAGGGGAACAGTAGTCCACTTATAGCCTTTTTGCCATGAAGTTTGGGATCTCAATCCTCGAGAGATTTTGGTGGGATTGCTACCTTTGATTCGATCCCAACCCCCTCTCTGTTTAGCTGGCCTGATCCACTAAACACTCCATAGATCCATACTTCTCTCTTATTGGTTAATCTTCCCACATGCTATAAGAGAGAAGCCTTACATGAGCCAAAGAGAGGACTTTTGGGGCATCAAACCTATGATCATAAGCCCTTTTTGGAGATAGCTAGAGGTGGAAGCATTTGGAGCTGAAGGATTCACTTGGGCATCAAGCAACCTTTGTAAGCACTTTTCAAGCTTCTTAATAATATAACTTGCCTTGTTTCCTAATTCGTGTGTATTGATTACGTTTTAGTTTCATGAATTATATCTATATAGATTTGGAATTTAACTTGTAATTCAAAGACATTGGAATATTGCATGTGCTTTTGTATTGTTTTGTCTCTATAGGTCTATCGCAAGGACTCTGGGATCAAAGCTACAAGTAGGAAAAACGCTGAGAGTGGAGGTGAGTTACTTTCTCTCTTTTCCCTTAATGTAAAATCTCTGAAATACTAGTTTATTCCAGGATGCAAGATTACATTTGTTTCATTTTTATCTTAGTGTAGAGCTAGCTTAATCTACTTTATCCTAAGAGAGTTTATCTTTATCCGTAGGGAGAAATATCTGCAACAATCATCAATGTAATATGAAAATTACTAAGTACTTCCTTGCAAAAAAATTACTAGAGGTATGGATATTTTGGTTCCAATTCTAGTTTACGTGCTGGCTTACAAACTCTTCAGTGTTATTAAAATCATGTCATCAATTTGTTTTTACATTGCTATAATTATTATCTATGAAAAATCATCTTATTTTGACTATTGTCATTAATACAAAACAATGATACCAATGTCCAATTGTAACTCTATTTGAAAACTTGTGGGAATAGTGTTTATACTATTTCAAAATGAACTATCATTATATTTTTGCTTCAACAGAACTTTAGACTATCCTAAAGTCTCATATTTATCATTTGATTAACATTGCATAGCTAATATATGAAATATCTAGTGATGATAGTATTTATGCTATGAACTTAGCATTATAGTGTGTATCAACACCACTTAAACTATACCTATAGTCTCACCTTTAACATTTGACTTGGCAATATATGGCTAACATATGAATATATAAAATTTACCCTATATGACTCTACGAGCTATAGAAACGAAATATATGCAATCTATAATGACTATGCATTTGCACACCATAAAATAGCATATATTATTATTAACACAATGCATGATATAAACTTTAGGAACTATATGAAATGTAAACTATGGATCTAACATTGCAATGATTACGAATTTGACAGGGTATTAAAGCTCGGTACTTGGTATTCTTTCAAACCGGCGATGACATGTCTTAGCATTAATGTCGCTCAACTGTTAAGTGAAGTGGAAAGCTTGGTTGGATGGTCTTCATATGATTGTGTTTAAAATAAGCACCATATATTGTTGAGCTGTACCATGCACTAGCCCTCGGTCTGTTGATTTAGCAACTTGGTAGATGCAACAATCAATGTGTATTGATTGCAATGATCGTTCGAATATCAACATGCCCGACTCACAGCTAATCCACCGTTGATCTTTACAAGATCTAGGGCTTAGAAAGAAACCCTAGTCTTTCGTTGGTAAGTAGCAATGTATTGCTTTCCTGGTCTTCATTTCACGTTTAGTGGTAAGGTAGAAGGGCCAACAGTATCGCTGCAATGTAGGTTTTGGACTTTATTATTGGGAGGGATCCTTCCTTGGTTTCAAACCTTAGACCTGTGAGAGATAATTTTTATGTTATAGGCTTATGATCTTGTGCAATAGAGCCACGATATAGCCATTGTAGTTGTGAGGAGGTTCTCCTGTCAATTTGTTGAGTGTAATTCGAACTCGGGTTCGATTCTCCAATTTATGAAATGGTCTTTTGAGTTTGAATTCGTATTTGCTGCAACCGCTAATAGGCATTCGTCATTTTGTTGGTGTGGTGTGTCTAAGTCCAAAAACTTCAACGCTAATGGTAAGTTTTCAATGATAATGACCGTAATAATCTAATGACTTAGTTTGTATCTGTGTTTTCTTGTTTTCAACCCTTTCTAATTGTGACTAGCAAGTACCACTTTGTCGGAGGGTTTCTATGAGCAGAACTTGGAATGGGGATGCTACAACTACTTCCTGGTAAGCCTCGGTGGTTCTTGAAACCTTGTAGGTGCCTTTGGCATGGTTTAGATGGTGATTACAGTATGACGAAAGTTGGAAATATACGACCATGTTCGGAGTAATGGCCGAGTTTTAAGTTTTAATTTGAATAATACTGTGAAGAGGATAAACCCTCAGGATTTAAGTTGCTACTCGTCTCTGTAATGATTCGTTGTGTCGTGTTGAACTTGTTTTTGTGCTTCTAGTTGATAAGGGAAAGACCCTGCGTAAAGTTGGAACATTGAAAGGTCTGTAATGTAAACTCTTTCGAATATTTGATATACTATTGAACATGAAATCAAGAGCCAAGGGTTCACTTACTTCTGTAAAACAATGGCTCGTCTTGTATTTAAATGTTTTGTTTAAATCATGGTTGAGAAAATCGTTTGCATAATTGTTGATTTAGTTTCGAACAATGAATGTTGTCTCAGGTCGAGAGTAGTTAGTTGCTTGTCTGTTGATAGATAGACCTGTACTTCGTATCATTTTTGGAATTCAAGTTTGATGTTGTAAAATTTGGTCTTTCGTATGTTTTGAATTGGCTAATGCCACAGGGTTCGATTGTGTTTCAATGTATGAAACCCTACCCTGTAGGTTTTGTTGGAAACCTTGATTGTATAGAGAATTCAAGCCCGAGAACTGGTCTTAACTTGTGCATGTAATGGTTTCGACACTGTGTATTATTCTTGTTAGGGTTGTGTGCTATTTGTTAGACATCGATACTAAAATCGTGCTTTCTGTTAAGTGATATTAAGTGTCTTATTAGTAATCTTGACATGAATAAAAGATAGTAAGCTTATATAAAATATGGTTTAGGGTTTAGAAAAACATGTATGCTATAACTTCAGAAATATTTATTGTGTTTTCCATGAATGGCTTGATATGTAATTTATTGAATTGTATACTCAATAAATGTTTAGAATCTAGGGTCTACAAAATCTTAGGGTCTTTGTTTTTATAGTGAAGGTATTTATATTTAATAAGTGAAATCTGTACTAGATCAAAATGTGATAATTAGTGATGAAAATAATAAATGTTTACTTATCAATGGTAAGTAACACTTTGTATTGCAGCTGCTATATATTTCTAGAATATAAATGCTTGAGAACATTGAATTTATAATATTGAGATGCATATTATTACCATTCAAAAATAAATAGAATTGAATTGGAAAATATAGATTTGTGCAGAAATCAAAGTGTTTTTCTTTTGTTATGAAATAGATGAATGCTATACATCCATTTATACTATGCTATACTATTTCCTGTGTTTTAGAAATATGATTGAAATGACAGAATTTAATAAGAAATACTACTATTTTTATCTTTTCATTCAAATGGAATTCTGTCTATCATTCATGTCTATTAATTTTACTTTTCTGTACTAGAGTACTATACAGATAACAGTATGGGAAAAATACATAAAAGAATTTAATCATTCATTTAAATTAATTAATCATTCTTAAAACATATCATCTTTAGCTTAGAAAATAAAATAGTTTCTTCTGTATAACTGTAAATAATAATTCTATCATGCAGAAAAACATTTAATTGTAAACAAGAAGTCAGAGCAGTAGAACCTAGTTGACTATAGGAGAAACAAATAGCCCAAGGAACCTGTTCCACCCAACGTATTCGTTAAGACAACCAAATTACTTGCCTTAGGACCCCCGAGCATGTTCACTGAACCACTAGGAAGAAGAGTCTATGGAAGCCTTAGTTCATCAACTTGTAGTAGAATATAGATTATCCAGTCACAAAGACTCCTCATCCATAGAGACCTGCACCAGCACCTCTGATTTTCCTTTTCAAATTAACTAGCAGACTCACAATTGCACTCTCACATAACCTCCCTATTCGAATCTCTCAGTGATCACCTGATACACTTGAGTAAATATTTCTGCAGAAAATATTATAGGAGCTGCCTGCTCACATCGAATTTCCTTATCTAGGATGCCTAGGCCTTTTAGTGGTTAACTGATCATTAATGAGCTCACCGCTCTCTTCCACCCACCTGGGGGATAATGCCACAAATTTAGGGGTAGTTGTCCCATAACCAACAGCTAGTGGTGGAGTGCAAATGCTGTCATCTGTCCCATGCCTTCCAACAGCTTCCATTCCTCCTAGTGGGTCAGTGAACGCTCATTTAACAGTTCCCTTGGGTGTTTGTCTCGTATTTTAATTTATTTAATAATAATAATCAGTAATTACAATCATCCTTGACCAAACTTGGTCATAATTAAAAAACTTTGTAATTGTAATTTAACATCAAGTATTTTGCAAATAAAATAAATATTCTCAAAATTTGGGTAGGTGACAGATCTTGATGTGTTTTGACCTGTCATGAAACACTGGGTTCTCAGACAGCTTCACACAACTCTGGTTGTCACAAAAGATATCAGTAGCAGCCAACGGGAGATCAAATAACTCATACAGTGGCTTCCTAAGCAATACTGCCTCACAACTAGTTTAACAAGCTATGACATACTCTACTTTGGCTGTACTCAGTTCTACACAGGACTGCTTCCTGCTAAACCAAGAGATCACACTTGATCCCATACTGAAGCAACACCCAGAAGTGCTCTTCCTATCTATAGCACTGCTTTCCCAATCTGAATCAACATAACCCTCCAGGTTAAACTTTTGATTTGCATCATACTTGAGCCCATAATCATTTGTACCCTTCAGGTACCTCAGAATATGCTTTACAGCAACCAGGTGAACACCTTTGGGATTCGACATGAACTGACTCAATGTGTTCACCGAAAGCAAATATCTGGTCTCATATTCGTTAGGTACATCAAGGACCCAATCATCTGATGATACATCGTGACATCAACCAACTCAGATGAAGCATCACACAGAAGCTTCAAGTTTGATGCCATAGGTGTGGCCATGGCCTTGCAATCCATCATCCTGAACCTCTTCAGGATCTCTATTGCATACTTCCCTCGTCCAAGGAATATTCCATCTGCACTATGCCACACCTCCATGCCCAGAAAGTAGTGCATCATCCCCAAGTCCTTCATCTCGAACTCGGCATCAAGCTTCCTCTTCATGTCGGAAATCAATCTATCCTCATGATCCGGATTTATGTGGGAACGAAACAAAAGATAGCATATACAGAATCATACACAGAGATATATTGCAAATAACACAGTGATACAGTAAACACATATTCTATTAAATAGCGGAAATAGAACAGACTGTAAAATACAATAGCTGGAATGGTGGTAGCTATCTCTGAGAAGAGATGTGGTCGCTATGCTCATTCGTGCCAAGATGAATACAAAGAGAGGCCGAAAGGGCCTATTTATCATAAGCATGAGGGAAAGAATCCCAAACATCCAAAAACCTAACCCTAGAAGATGAACCGTCATAAAGTCATGTGGGCCCCGTTTGGGTAAGTTAGTACATCAACTTCCCGGGGTCGTAAGTTTTGCATACGATCTCTGTTTGGGGTGCTCGATAGCGCGTTGGAAAGGTCTATCCGAGATTTACAACTTTCGACTGGGGCCAAATGTATGCCGGAGGCAACCATTTGGCCCCCCAAATTGCCAAAAAAGGTCGTTTAGGGTCTCAAAATGGCTCCGAAAGTTCAGCACCCGAAAAACTGCTATAAATAGTAATTTACCAAAATTGCCAGAAGACTGTTTTGAGCCAGTTGGAAGAGGTGGGCCGCCACCGATATCCACCTGGATCAATCCTCCCTCCTTAGGAAGCAATGGTCTCCATTGCGTTAAATCCCTTATCGTATGTCGAGCTGTGTGTCGAGTTGAGCTCTTGGTGCGGCATTTGCTGAAGTGGAAAGGTTGCCTTACTTTGACATCTTCAAAGGGTTGTAATTGTTGTTGATGGATGCACTGGAGCTGTTCAACAGTTTTGGTTATTGTGGTATCCTTGGTATGCACCGATGTGGATGGTTTCTTTTTGGAGGGGCCCCTTGAATGCGTGGCCTTGCACTGTGGAGGTACCCGAATAGGCGATGCTGCACTAACTTTGTGTTTTTCTTGTTTCTGCTGAGTAGAAGGATAATCTGCAGAGGTTGTGGATGTCTCCGCGATCTGATGTTCACCTTTAGTGGCAATTGCGAATAGGGAAAATTTCCCAGTGTGGGAGATTATCTTCCTTCCCTGCTCGTTTGGGGTAGGTGCAACTATCTCTGGTATCCGATAGAGTTGTCCTCCCAAAGTGACAATGACACTGCGAGGTCGGGATTCATATACAGCATGACGCTTCCACATATATGGCTGTCCTAAGAGAACATCACATACTTCAAGTGGGGCCACATCACACAATACCTCATCTTTGAAGGGCTTGATGCCATATGGTAGGCGACATTGGTGACTGACACGGATCCTTCGTCCTTGGCTTAACCATCCAATGGTGTATGGTTGTGGGTGTGGAGTTATTGGTAGCTCCAATCTCTTGATGACTTCTTCTGAGATTAGGTTCTTCTGGCTGCCGCTATCCACAACAAAGTGTAGGGGAATTCCCTTCACCCACATCTGTGAGTGGAAAAGGCGCTCCTCTGCCTCCGACTCTTCAGGCTCCTCTGGCTGAATCTGTGTGGTGGCAACAACGGCACTGGGTTCTGCATCAATGATCTGCTTCCCTTTTCGCGCGGCTATGAAATTAGGTTCTGAGTCAGAATTGGAATTGGGATCTAATTTTGAAGCTTTGATCTCAGCCACCAATGACTGTTTTGAGCGACAATCATCAGTGTTGTGCCAGGGACTTTTGTGGAACTCGCACCACTTCCCGGTGTCCTTCTTTGTCTTTTCTTTACCCTTCTTCGCCTGTGGTTGGGACTGGTTGTCCTTTTCTTGCCCCGTGTTCTGCGAGCCAGAGTTTCCCTTTCCCTGCTTCTGCGCAGGTCCGAAGTCACGCTTGTTCTTTTGTTGAAATTTATGCTCAATTTTGACAGCATATCGATAGGCGGATCCGAGTGAAGAGATTTCCAGGAAATCCATCTCTGTTCGGATGTACCGGTGTAGGCCACTGCGATATTTCAGTACTAGGTGCCGCTCGGAGTCCTTGATACCCAGCTTTGTGCGCAAGGTATGAAATTTGTTGGTGTACTCCGACACCATTTGGTCCCTCTCTTGATGCAGAATGGTCCATTTTGTGTACTGGTCATCATAGTTTCCAACAGGGTAATATTGTTCCTTGACGGCATCTATAAAAGAGGCCCAAGTGGGATTGGAATATTCAAACAATCCAGACTCGTCTGATGAGTTTTGCTCACAATAAGTTTCCCACCAATTTTTTACATGGGGGACGGCCTTAAGGAGCGCAAAGATGATCTTTTCCCTGTCGAAAAATTGGTGGACAGAGAAATACCCTTCTAGTAGATTCAACCATTTATCTAGAGCCTCGGCATCGATTTGGCCTTCAAATAAAGAGATATCAAAATTAACTTGTACCTTGAAGGGAGTCGTATCTCCGAAATGGCTGCTCGTTGAGGGTGCACTTGCCGCTGTTGGCATGCGTTGAAGGATTTGGGCGAAATTATCCATCATCTCGTTCCTCTGTCGCGCGAGGGCTTCCTCGAGCAACAACTTGATAGGATCTCCTGCTCCGTCGTCTCTCTTTTCTTCCGCCATGGGAGGCCGTTTGGGGTGGCGAGAGCGGTCTTCCCCAAGTGAAACTAGTTCGAGACCCAACTCTCTGTATTCTGACCTCGTCGGGGACATGCACTGAGAAGCAATCAAAGAGCAGACTGCTCTGATACCACTGATCCGGATTTATGTGGGAACGAAACAAAAGATAGCATATACAGAATCATACACAGAGATATATTGCAAATAACACAGTGATACAGTAAACACATATTCTATTAAATAGCGGAAATAGAACAGACTGTAAAATACAATAGCTGGAATGGTGGTAGCTATCTCTGAGAAGAGATGTGGCCGCTATGCTCATTCGTGCCAAGATGAATACAAAGAGAGGCCGAAAGGGCCTATTTATCATAAGCATGAGGGAAAGAATCCCAAACATCCAAAAACCTAACCCTAGAAGATGAACCGTCATAAAGTCATGTGGGCCCCGTTTGGGTAAGTTAGTACATCAACTTCCCGGGGTCGTAAGTTTTGCATACGATCTCTGTTTGGGGTGCTCGGTAGCCCGTTGGAAAGGTCTATCCGAGATTTACAACTTTCAAATGGGGCCAGATGTATGCCGGAGGCAACCATTTGGCCCCCCAAATTGCCAAAAAAAGGTCGTTTAGGGTCTCAAAATGGCTCCGAAAGTTCAGCACCCGAAAAACTGCTAAAAATAGTAATTTACCAAAATTGCCAGAAGACTGTTTTGAGCCAGTTGGAAGAGGTGGGCCGCCACCGATATCCACCTGGATCACCTCACCTGTAACAAACAGGTCATCCACATACAATAGTAGTATCACTGGATTGCCTTCCTCAACCTTGTAGTAAAGGTTGGAATCTGCTTTACTCTTGGTAAAGCCCAAACTGGATAGAAAACTGTCCAGCCTCCCATACCAAGTCCTAGGAGCTTGCTTTAAGCCATAAAAGGCTTTCTTAAATCTGCACGCATATGACTCCATGTCATGTGTCTCAAAACGGAGTGGCTGCTCCACATACACTTCCTCTTCAACTACACCATTCAAGAAAGTTGTCTTGTTATCCATCTGGTGTATCTTCCATTTCATCACTGCAGCTAGAGAAAGTATTGCTCTGATGGAAGTGTATCTAGCTACAAGAGAAAACGTCTCTCCATAATCTATTCCCTCTTTCTGGGAGAAGCCACGAGCTACAAACCTCGCCTTGTATTTCTCTATGCTACCATCTACAGCATTCTTGATCTTATAGATCCATTTGGAAGTCACAATAGACTTCCCTTTTGGTCTTGGGACAACATCCCAAACATCATTCTTCATGATCAACTGGTATTCCTCGACCATGGCATCTATATCGTATCGCGTATCCTGGGAACTTCAGATTCTTCAATATCTTCAATAGATAGTTTGAACTTCATTGCTAGAACAAATGTTGTAGTCCTTCTTTTGTAGGTGATTGTACACGATCTTTCCTACAACTCAAATTTAATTGCATGATTAGAAACTTCTCATATTTTACAGAACAAAGTATTACACATAAAGGCATATGTCATATAGTCATGCAATTACTTTAGCCAATGCTTCAATACAACATTTATCCATATCCCGCAACTTTCTAGATGCCTTCCATCTCTACCAGAACATTGTTAAGAGTGTGCACAACTCCCAACATGTAAGCAAAGAGGTTTCATTCTAGATAAGTAGCAATGGAATGTTGTACAGTGCCATAGGCCACTTACCCATCACATGCATATTAGTAGTATATTGTTCATTAATGCAATTATTCTAATATGCATAATATACAACCTAAGTCTAGAAACATAAGTATACACATCATTAAACAATATTATTTAAACAATTAGATATACAATAAATGACAATTCAAATACTTATCTTTGTTTGTTTGTTGGGTGGACTCCCTCTGAATCTTTGCTTCCTTGCAGGAGCTACTGGAGTCCTATTATGAAGTAGCTTCTTCTACTCCTTTCTGTTGTGAATTGTAAGGAGTGGTAAACTCCCTCTTAATCCTTGAATCACTGCATAGCTTCTTGAAGTCTGCTGAAGTAAATTCTCCACCATTGTCAGATCTAAAGGTCTTCAACTTCTTTTCAGTGTGGTTTTATATCAAGGCTTTGAATTCCTTGAATTTGCTGAATACTTCATCTTTGTTCTTCAAGAAATAAATCCCAAGTCTTCCTAGAGAAATCATCAATGAAAGAACCATAGTATACATACCCACTCAGAGAACTGGATGACATCGGACTGCATGCATCAGAGTGGATAATATCCAAAATTCCTTTTGATTTGCTTTCACTGCTTGGAAATTTCTTCTTTTTGTTCTTTCCTTTTGCACATCCTTTGCAAACCCCTTCATGCTTTGATTGGATTTCATGAAGACCTTCTACTGCTTTTCTTGTAATTGGTAGTTCCCTATAGTGTACATGAGAAATCCTTATATGCCAAAGTTCACTTGGCTCCATGGATTCATGTACCATGGCATGTTCAGGTTGTCCCTTCAATTTGTGCAATCCTCCCTCTTTCTCTCCAATCACCATTGCATCATCTATCGTCTTACCTTTTGGCCACATGAGTACTTGGCCATCCGCAAATGCAACTCTCATTCCCTTTGCATCCAAAGATGATATGGAGAGAAGATTCTTCTTGAGTCTAGGTATATATAGAACATCTTGCATCTTTAAAGACTTCCCGGAGTCTAATTTGTAGGAGGCTTCACCACTTCCTTTTATAGGATATTGATAGTCATCCCCAAGTTTCACCTTGTGAGGTGACTCATGTTCAGATAGGTACATAAGAGATTCTTTGAATCCCGTCATATGTTTAGAAGCCCCACTATCAATAAGCCAATCATTACACCCATGTGTAACAGTACTTGTGAGAGAAGAAATTAGAACATATTCATCATCACTTAATGAGTCTTCACTTTCTTCCCTAGCCTTCTTTCTGGGAGGTTCATCATGCTCAGCGGCATGAGCATGATACCTCTTCTTGTTCTTGTTCCTCTTGTCGAAGCTTTGTTTGTTCTTGGGACATTCTGAGGATTAATGTCCTTTCTCATCAGAAGTGAAGCATCGAACACGGGAGAGATCTTTCTTCTTTTGATGAAAGTGATGATGTTTCTTGTTATAATATTTCTTTGTCTTGAACTTACTTCCCTTAGTGTGTGCTGTGAGAGCTTAGTCTTCATTTCCCATCTTTTCTTCTCGGGCCACAAGCCTTGCTTCTTCTTGTGACCATTCCTCCCATAGTCTACTGAAGGAGATCAACTTTCTTCTTGCACAAATACCTTGGATGAAGGAGTCCCATGACCTAGGTAGGCCATTCAATGTAGTCATGACAATTTCTCCATTCTCCACTATTTCATCCACAGTTTCAAGTTGTTCTTTGATTTGAGAGACCTTAGTAAAGTAGAATTGAATGGTCTCTCCATTCTGGTACTTCACCCCTTTCAATTTATTCCGCAGAGTCATCTTTCGATTTATGTTCTTTCCGTCAAACAACTTGGTCAAAGAGTCAAACATCTCCTTAGGTGTCTTTAGGGAAGACACATGGGGTATGAGATGGTCTTTTATAGAATCAGCAATGATTATCTTAGCCTTGACCAAGTCCTTTTTGTGTAAGGCCTTAGCCTCATCTCCCTCTGGAACTGGAACCTCTTCTTTTAGGTAGGTGTCCAAATCATTCTCTTCTAGGATTAACCCAATCCTATACTTCCAGGCTCAGAAGTTATCAGCCCCTTCAATCTTATCCTCAAGCTTGGTGTGGTGAGACATCTTAAAGAGTACTTCAAATGGAAATAGAAAAGTTTTAGGTCTTACCACTTGATTTGTTGAAAACACGATTTGGAGCTAGATTAGGGTTTGTCAGAGAAACCCTAAAAATTCAAAATTTGAATTTCAAACTTTTGAAAGGATAGAAAGGTGTGCCTTGCTGAGCTGGTCAAGCTAGTATACTTTGAAAACTGCAAATTTTCACCCCTCAAAATTGCTTTTGAAACTTCTAGATTCACTAGACAGAACCTTGAATTAGGGTTTAATTTTCTCGGAGCTTCACCCAACCAAAAATTTCGATACAAAGCTCTAAACTTCGATTTTTTAGAGGAGCTTCCAGCCGTGGTTTGAATTTTAGAAATTCCAATTTTTGCAGAAACCCTAATTTTTAGGTCAAAAACTGAAAATGCTCATAATTGAATTATATCTCGACAGAAAGATGCACCCTTTCTATGAGAGTCAATCTAGCCTCCTTCCTTTGATGATCTGTGGAGAGAAACCCAAATATTAAGAATCCCTAGCTTTCACAGTTGCACAGTGCCTTCTTCTTAGGTCAGCTCTGATACCATGTTAATTTTTTGATAATTTCATTCCATTATCATTCAGGATCACTAAGAGAATAACATGTACAACATATCAACAACATATCAATCATAAACACAACAATGCAAGCACACAAGAGACATAGAGTTTCCTTGGGGAAAACCAAGAAGGTGAAAAACCTAGGAACTTCCTCAGAGATAGAATAAGCCCCAATACAAGATCACAAGGATCAAACCCAAAGAGATGTATCTAGAAAATGCTCCTCCTCCTCCACATGTGCGCCACTTTCTCTCTTAGCTATGCGAGCTCGAGAAGTGAGTGAATGACTCAAATGAGAGATGCAACCTCTCTATTTATTATACACTGACTTGACCTGCCAATAATTCACTAGGGCCAACTTCTCAATGAAGCCTAATAACCCAACCACATTAACTAACTAGGGATAACCCCACACTGGTGGTCTAATAACCCATCAATACAGATGACGACACTTACAATGTAACTTTCGACACTTACAAATACAAATGACGACACTTCCAATCAGAGGAATAATACATCTCTATTGGATATACAATAAAGTACAAATGTAATATACAAGTGAATATCTTCCGAAGTTACAAGTACATCAACATTACTTCCTTTTTTAACCACCGCTTTTGTTGTCTTACTATAAAAATAATTCCCAAGGGGAACTACAATATCCTCCTCACAAGAAGCTTCCAACTCAGTGAAAGATATAGCTACTTCTCCTGTTTCAATTAGTGGAGCTGTCTGCGTAATAGTAGAGTTAGATATTGACATAGTGATCAGAGGAGTGGTTGGGGATGAAGAGATGATTTCAGCAGCTGATGGTATAGAGGTTGGAGAAGGAATCAAATTCAAAAATTCAGGAAGTGAAATAGGGGTATCAACAACCGATGGTGAGGAAGGAGCAACTGGGCTTTGGACATCAGTGGCAAGTGGTGATGAAGTGGATGGTGGAGATTGCAGAGATATTGTTGAAGACTGGATCTCTGCAGCAATTGATGGTGAAATGGGAAGAGGAACTGACATGGTTGGAAATGGAGTAGTGATGGAATATAGTGCACATCAAATAATTGGGATATGGTGTATGGTGGTGTAATTTCATAAAATGCAGTGAAAGGGACTCCAACAGAAGGAAGTGAGAGTACATAAGTCATTGTGTCAACTGCAGTAGTAACTTCAAAGAAATGTTCATCTGGGACAGAGTCATCCATTGTTATGATGTTAATTAAATCAGTAACATCCTCGTAGGTCTCTATAACTTCTTGTACAACAGGCATAGCAGAAAGAAGTGTTTCATCCTGAAAATCACTATCTTTAATATGAAGAGTATGAATTTGAGAAGCATAAGTTTGAAGTTTCTACCTTTTAGCTAGGTTACTCATAGCAATCACTTGAACATCACTAACCTGGTTGGTTGTAGCAACCTCTGGAGTATCCAATAATGAAGTCATTTGAGCTAATCTCTGCTTCAATTGCTAAGATGTTTGCATTAACATTTTCAACTCTGCAACAGTTTTCAACTTTAGAGGATCCTCCATAGGGCCATTACCTTTGTCTCCATCTGGATAGGTTAGCATCAGTGGGGATAGGTTAGCATCATTGGGGCACTTGCTTTCTGTGCTTCCTTTTCTTCCCTGTCTCTTCTTGTTTGCTCATCAAGGATGTGTTGCATTTTTCTATAGCTCAAAACCTTGGTTTTAAGCTCCTGTTGGTACTGAAGAATATGGCTTTATTCTTCTTTTCTTTTAGCCCTCACCAGGACTTCAGAGAAAACATTAACCCCCTGATAAATGGAGTAATCGGGGACATCTTGATGGGTATAGCCAATCTTCATCTTCATACGTTCATGTTTGAAGTGAGCATCCAGAAATGCTTTAGGGTCATACATTCTTTTGGGAGCATATCCCAATTTCAAAGCAACAATCCTGTCTCCCAGCACTACAGCCCAAGTTGAAGTTGGGATAACCAAAGGCCTAAGGTTCAAAGGGAATTTAGTCCATCTTGTTCTTTTAGGTCCAATGAGTTTAAGGTAAACCCCATCTGTAACAGTCTGGAAAGATATCTCCTCCAGTAACAACATGTCTGGGACCACTCTTGCTAGCATATGCACTATGTTGCTTCCCCAAACTCTGATGTAAGCAAAATCTTCCCCCACATACCAATCACCAAGGGTAGGGATGAGATTCTTGGCATAAGGGGGAAAGGAAGGGGTATCTTCCCAGAAAATATGTTGGTAAATTGCACCAAAGAAATGGTCACAGATTTCATAAATCAAATGGACAAAGTTGCTTTCCCATAAGGCTGAGCAGTAAATATGAACTGGGGGGTGCAGCTAAGGTCCAATTCCACCCCATGGAAGGGTATTGGAACTCTAAACATAAGACATCAATCACATAGGCAGAGTAGAAGAAGTGGGGCTTCTTTAGTGTTTTCTAATATCTTTCAATAGCAGTCTTTAATTCTATTTATAAGATGAATGCCCAGGGGAATGACTCCCAAGTTGTCAAGATATGATGGGCTACAGGTGCCCATTCTGATTTGAACATTGAACAATTTGGAATGCCATAAATCCTACATAAGATGGCTTCTAGATGGGATTAATTTTCCTTGAACCACAAAACCAAGTAAGATTTATCAGCTTAGGGCATGAAAATTGTTGGTTTGTTCATCCAGGACTTCACCATTTCATCAAAGTTATACCTAGTCTTGGCAAAATCTAGGAATGCAGCATTAAGGGGTTCAATGACTGGTTTCAGGGCATAAGCTCTAGTGAAAACCTCAGGATGAAAAGTAGCCAATTGAGCCCCTACACTGTCATTAAAAGAGCAGTCCTTAGGGTTAGCATGGGTGATAATCCATTTAACAACATCCATGTAAGGAAGAATAGCAGGTTTGGCAGCTATGGCATGGAGCTGTGAATTCCTAATTTTTTCATAGGCATGGCGGTCATTCTAGATATCAGATAGGTCGTCGTTATCAAATATAGAATAGATTTTGGACCAATCAATATGGTAAGTTTCAGAAACCTTGTCACTAGTGTCGGTAAGGATGCCGAAGTTTGGGCCTTTGTTTAACAAGTCTTTCTGAACCATTTTAGAGCGAGTGTTGGGAAACATGTTTGAAAAACTGGAGGTTTCTCATAAATTGATGAACACACGTCAAAAATAATTCAAAATGACAAAATCGTAAACAATTAAATAGAAAAATGAGGTGAAACCAATCTGTATTAACTAAGAAATGGCAGAAAATGACCCCTGGTAACAATTCACAGTAAAATCCACGCAATAAGTAATGTTTGAAATTGAAAAATGATAAAGGAAAATAGAAAAACCCACATATTTATTAATTCCATCGAGTAAAATCTGGGCCGTAGGATCAAATCGGATCGACAACTAAGATCTAATTTTGCAGGATGACGGAGACAAGTTGTTGGAGTTTATTTTGAGAATATATACATCCTTCCCACAATCCACAATTACGGGTTGTGAATTGCGGGATCGCAACTCTAAACATTAACAACTAGAAAATTCGACAATCCGCAATCCGCAATTGCGGGTTGCAGAAACGCAAAACACGAGCTCATTATTTAAACACTTTTTGCAATCCACAATCCGCAATTATGGGTTGTGGGTTGCGGAAATACGAAGCTCAAAACATTTAAAATATCTTCCCACAATCCGCATTGCGGGTTGCAGGTTGAGGGTGCAAACAACCAAAATTATTAAAATACCATTATGCATCTGGAATCCACATTGTGGGTTGCAGAACGAAAAAGGTTCAAAACCGAAAACCAAGCTTCCGCAATCCGCATTGCGGATTGCAGATTGTGGGTTGCGGAAAGAGTTAACTTTTAAGAAAACCAAAGCCTTCCACAACTCACAAAATCAAAGTAATTTTCAAAGGGAAAATTACTAACTGAATCAAATCATAGAAAAGCAATAAAAGGATGATGAAAATCCCCAAAATAATCTTGGAATTTAATCATTACCTTTGCATATAAAAATATGGGGCTCCCATGTTTTCTTGAAAACATGGGATCTGTTGTACCTACAACACATATCTAATACAGAGGGACCTTAAAGTGATATTTGTATATCCAGTTCAATCTTAACAATTTTCTTATCTAATCGACAATAACTTCAAAGCCAAGATTATATATATCAGTTACAAGTAAAGACAAGCTAAAATGGTGTGGGGGAAAAACAATGACAAAATGCAATATGCAATGGTGAAATAGCTACAACTATTTTCTAGTTCAATGTTATACTTAAAAAATAACAAACATGAATAGTGCTTAGAAAAGCACTAGCTTCAATAACAAAAAACAAAATACATAACCGCAGGGCCAACTCCCATTTGGGTCAAAGTTTCAAACCCTATAGTAGTAAAACTGCTATGGCAATGCCAATGCAAAGAAATCAATTTAGGGAAAATTAAAAGTAAAAGAAAAATAAATTCATATTTCAAACCTGGATACGCCCAAAATAGGAAGACCCTTGTGCACAGCCATTTCCCTCTCCATCTATAGCACAACTTTGGCCCCATCACCTAGCTTGAATTTCCTATGTCATATTACAACAGAACATAGACATAACTGACACACACTGGATATTGAACATCCAATAATTTACAATGGAAAAAATTCTAGCATGATGTAACTCATTTATAAAATTTCTACTTTTGATAAAATCAACAACTTAAAAACCACGCTTAGCATGCAGTTGGGAAACAAACTCTATACCAGCAGTGGTGCTTCCCCCTTTCTTAAATGAAGGTTTTAGTTTTCCTAAATTAGCAAGAGCATCATTAGGACAAATGGCATCATCAACAAAAATCATCACAAGATTTTCCTCTCCAGTTTTAGGATCAACAATCTTCAACACAAAGCAAGAAACACATTAAGAACCATCACAACAACTGTCCAACTACTCAAACTTTGCAAATTATAGAACATGAGTGTTTTGTACCTTAGTTTCAACTGGGATCTCATCTTTGAATTTTCGTACAACTATTGTTGCTGATGTGCACCTATAAGATTCAAACCTAAAATACAATTATAGAAGTTAATATGCAACTCCTATACCTTATCTTTGTTGATTAATTCATATTCCATTGCACAAGCATTGACTTCACTCAAATCAAAAGCTTAAAATAACATCCATGTACCACTATTTGATCCTGGCCTTGACATGAAACTCCATAGTGCTCGGCCACATTTTCTAAGGTTATACCCATGGGAAAAATACAATCCCGTGCTTTTCTCAAAAGATTAGCCTATTGCAAGAGGAAACAAAATCCATCAGTTCCTTTCACAGAGATCCTTAATCAAGTACTCATAAGTATCATTTTGTAGGTATGCGTAATGTATATATTGTATATCTATCTATATAGGTGCATACAAATATAAGGACAATAGTGTGCTATATAAAAGAAATAGAAGAGGATAGATATAAACATCAAATTGAAATTACTGAGAAAATTAAAGTCCTTCTGTGTACAACATCGTGAACTTCTGTTGATGCTTACCCTTGGATTGACATAGCATTCCCATGCCATAATATTGAGTCATTGACTCCACTCCTGTGCCAATGCCTGAAGAAGACAAATTGTAATCAGAAACTTATCTAAATTAAAACCTTCCTTTACATCCAGTGACTAGTTACAAAGGAATGAAACACAAGTCTATGATGCCACACCACCTTGAGGACATGAGTTGCTTTGAAACATTTAAATAAAATTATGCATATTTTAGGGTATGTATCAAAATAATTATACATATTTGGATGATTATGCATATTTGGTACCATGTGTTACAATAAATTATTGATTGGATATTGATAATTAGAAAAAAAGGGTCCCACCCCAAGGATGTCATAGTGTCGTTATGTTGTTGCATTCTTTGAACTCAATGCAAGAAACCTAAAAGAAATTACATAGATACAAGTAATTTCTTAACTTCACACATCCAAAGGCTAGAGAATAAGGATCAACCAGCTAGGGTTAGCCACTCAGCTTCAAAGTATAATAACACTTTATCTTGGTATTGGTTGAATTTTGTTCTCAAGGTAAATGGTGTGTTGAAACTTCCCCTTAAGAGGTGCAATTGGCATCATAGGGGACAATTCATTTTTCAAAATAAACCTATGCAAAATCAAAATAAAAATTAAATTAAAAAATATATTAGGAACTCAATCACTTTACACTTCTAGTGCAATTATTACACTCCCCCTACCTCGGCGTGCTAAACCTCTGAATAGAATATGTTCATATATTTTTTCAACAATTATACATTTTTCACTAAATTATTTTACCTACACATAAGTCACTAGATTAACATTATTGTGACCCCCATATGGATGTCGTACCATCCCACCTAAGAGTTGACGTATTTAGCCTTGTCCATTAACATATACTTGATATTATCTCTTTTTGCAAACAAATCTCATTAGTAAGCACGCTAGATACGCCTAGATATTGCTTTTAACCATAATTATTAAACATGAAAATTTGTCTGATACAAGAAATCTTAGTGCACAGTATTATAATACCATTGAAAGTTATAACCTCGTTTCACAAGACCTGTAGCAACATTGTAACCAAATAATAAACCCAATATATATAAATGATAAACTCAATAGCTCATGAACTGATGGAAAATTAAACCACAACAAAACAATGCTTTGTAAAACACAATGAGTTCTATATCCAAGGAAGAGTAATATGGACAACCAATAATGTCCTATGGAGCAGAGAAGTTCCATATACCAACATAAAATGAAAATCGCATGGTGTCATGAAACCCAAATAAAAGGAGCTAACTATGAACCCAGCTTATTTAACATCATTAAAATCAAACGATCGGATACAACTTCTGTTTGCAAAATACAAAGATATCCATATTGAATGATTTTTGTCTGCAAAATTGTTCCAGGGTTCTCAAGGAGATACTAAGGTAAAATGGTGTCTTGCTATAACAGGGAATTCTGGTAGGGACTAGAGATGGCCAAAGCGCGTAATCATGTCATAAATTTATATTGAAACAAAGTTGCAAATTGCACTCTAAAATCATCCGGTGCGTAGAGTGATTGTGCATGATATAGTTATTTTCTAGCAACCTAACATTAATGTTTCTTATTTTAAACATATGGTGCCAAGGATTAGTTAGTTAGCATGTCACTCTAACACATTGAAGGTCTCCTATTCAAGTCTGGGAGGTGCCATTCATTGCTTTGAATGAACCCTTTAATATCCTTGTTACAAAGTTGGGGTTGGTCATGTTTTATTTATTGTAGGAGCCCTTTCATTTTTTTTTCACAACTGGGGGTTCAAGTGTTTGCAGGTATGCTTATTTAAAGCTTTTCTCAAGGAAGGGTTTATGGTTTCATGAAAGTGTCCTCATTTTGGTTTGTAGGTACTTGATTCAACTTGTTCTAGTATGTTGCCATACCCTTTCTTTTTTTCTCATGGCTGGAGGTTCAAGTGTTTACAGGTATGCTTATTTGAGGTTTGCTCACGGAAAGGTTTATGGGTTTATGGAAGCATCCTCATTTTGATTTGTAGGAAGATGATTCAGCGTGTACTAGTATTTTTCCATACAATGCCCCCACACTGTACAGATCATTGCCCTCACATTACAAATATAAGGAGCATAAATTGTCATAGGTTACAAGTTTACTCTTGAATATAGGATTGCCTTATAAACCTTAGTTGCATAGACACGATAGAGACTTATAAATGGCTCAAAATATCAAAGTATCTCTGTTTCGAAGAATTTAAACACTTAGTAACACCATTAACATAACAACTTCTTGAACATGGTTGTTAACTCAAGAGTAAATATCCTTGTGGAACTTGTACTTGAATCTCCAAAAGAAGACAAACTTGCCTCAAAATGATGGTAACAATTTGTATCCTAGCCAACAATGTTAACAAACTATAAGGAAGTGTCCCAGTAAAGAGTTACACACTTAGGTTTATTAGGTAATTCAGATGGGGTTTCTAGGGCACCTCTAGTCCTCTGAGGTTTCAAACCCACAAAGCATGTGGATATCTAAAGCATCTGTCACCCACTCATACATGTTTCAATCATTTAGACTTCCCTCATTAATCTTCAAATGAACAACTTCAGGAACCATTATTGCTGACAATTCAGGAAGCTAGTGAAGGCGATCTAAGAGGGAAATTTCATCACACTAGTGTTGCTTGCAAATATAGCTAGAAGATACTGTAAAGTGTATTTGTTTATTGGTTTGAAATTTGGTGTATAATTTCATGCCAATCTCTGAGAAATTAGAGACTGAGAAGGGACCAGAAGACTTGATATGCAATTATGCCAGTGAAGAAAAATGGATCTGACCTAGAACTAGTTATCTCAAGGTTAAGTTTCTGGAAAATGTATAAAACTCAGCTTATCTGAGTATGCAACAATTAGAAAGCTCATGTACCTTGTTACAAATTATCCAAGAGGAAGGATCCAGACACAAAATGGTCTACCCACCAATCTATTTCTTCTTGATTTACAACTGGAAGTAAGTATCATGGTTATACTTTACCTCACTTCATGGACAGAGATCATGCATGGGACATGTCTAATTCGAAGAGGCCTATAACAGGGGTCTTATCCATATCACAATAGAAATGAAAGGGGTTGAGCGTGTGGGTTTCAACATGTATTATTATAGGACTTGTGGTTTTACCATGATCCAATCACCCAGTACTTCAATCAATAGCATACAACCACACATGCTGAAGCATAAATTTTACAAGTTACAATACCATACCCTATAGGCTGTAGATGCCAAAATTATGTGTGCAACAAGTATTTAACTCCTAATATTTTTTCACTCTACCCACATTCACAGTTTTGTGAAATCCAAATCGAAATCACAAGTGCTATAGGTGACAAACTTAGATTCAAGGAACGTGATTTAAAAAAACAGAGTATGTCCACAAAATTTGTTCAAGCAACAACATTGTTGAACTCTACTTCACCATTTTGTAGGTTGTTCACATTTCTAATCATAACACAATGTGAATATGGTTAGCAAAGCCATCTTTAATAATGCATAATAAGTAGATCTAAAAATCGCCTTCATTAATAGCATAAATATAACAACACATTTCAGACCTGATGTTTCATCTATGGCATGCCAAATTACTCAACATTTCAATCTTTTTGTTCCAATAAATAAGGATATCAAAACAACTATGAAATTTGCAAAACAATAAATAAAATATGGTTTGCAATTCAAGAATTTTGGACAGGAAAGGGTACAACTTATTATCACAAAATGAAGATAACAAACAATACCTTAGCTCATCCCTATATGGTACAACAAGTCCTTTCAAATCATACTAACCAAGGAATCTTCAATCCATCCCAAACGTTAGCTACGAAATCTACAATCACTACAAATAAGTTAGCAAGCAATAACAAGGCCCAACAAGAAATCCCACCAAGCTACACAAACCTCTCCAAGGATCTCAATAACAAGCTAGCATCACACCAACTATACAACCCCAAACTTTGCATACTCTTCACTCACATCTCACGAGTTGAACAAACCTAGCGCATGCATCCCACAAGCACTATCCTTGTTACAAGAGTTAATACATGTTCTTCTAAAGATCCTTCACATGCTAGCATCACACCAACTATAAATATCTAGGCCATGCTCTTTAAGAGTGATTCATTACAAATACACTCTTCTCCCTTTATATGTAGAATAGGTGAGGGAGTCCAACAATAAAATATGGACTAAGTCCACAAGTAATTGGATAAATAAACAAAAATGACCAAAGTGGAGCACTACATTAAGCATGAATGCAACATGGAATGATAGGGTTTGTACAACCCCCAAGGTGTTTCTAGCTTTCCACATGCCAAGTGTTCTTCTAAGCAAGATGGCGAATCATCCAACAATGTCTCCTCAACTCAAGGGTTCCTCCTCAACATATATATACAAAGTGGCTACAATGCTCCTAGGTTTTTGTGTTTTACCTCCAAGTGCATAATACCCTCCTCCAAGGTGGTCACTCCACAGGTCCCATGCACCCATCCTTCTCAACAAGTGCTCCCTTATATAAAATGTCAAAGCACGGTGCATTCCAACTACCACATCAAGAAGTGCACATTCCTAGCACTGATCCTAAGGTAAGTATACAACCCCTAAGATCTCCAAATGTAAGTCAAACAAATTACAACAAAGGGGGCATATGATTATAAACCCTCCACATCACATCAAGCACTACCCTCATTAGGTGAAAACAATTTCAAAGCAACCAAATGCTAAGACTTCCCCTTTGCAAGGAAAGTGTTTTCACCAACACCAATCTACTTCTTTTGTACCTAAAATCTACCTACAGAGTTCAAATCTAAGTCTATAGCGCTTTTGGAATCAATCACTAATCCCACCAAAGGTTTTGGAACTGTCTCCGAAACATCACTTCGCAACTATCCTACAACACTATAAGGATTACCAATGGAAGAATTAAGTAAAACATGGTTAGAAAATCTCTTAGGAGGAATACTTGACCTAACTAAAGTTTAAGGTGCTCCTACATACTCTTGTGCATCCTGTGATGTCTATGTAAGCCATCTTGACTTATTTTTTTACACTTCTCCAATCACCCAATTCAAGAATGTTTTCTTCGCATCCATCTGATACAAAGACCAACAATAACATGTGGCCAATGCAAGAAAGGTTCGAATAGAAGTATACCTAGTAACTAGAGAAGATGTCTTGTAATAGTAAACTCTCTCTTTTTGAAATAACCCTCTAGCAAGAACCCTAAACTTGTACTTATCAATATTCCCATCAACCCCAAGTTTGATCATACAAACCATCTAGAACTGACCAATCTATAATCAATTAGCAATTTCCCCATAGATCTCAATTGCATCTCCTAAACATCATTTTGAAGATGCGGTTATACTCCTCCATCATGGCATCTTACCATTCTTGCTCCACATATGCCTCCTCAAAACTAACCATTTATATGGGTATTACTCACTAAATATTTTTTATTAATTGTTTTTATTGTGTGAAGTAAGAATCATGTATCATTAAGCAAGGTGGTATGAGGCCTCTTGTCATTCATCCAAAATCTTCTTCAAACATCTTCATAGAGGGATCTCTGAATGAAGAAATTTGAACTTTACGAAATTATTTATTTAAATTCTTAGGTTTGCATTTTTTTCACATTAGAGGTTGGATGTCACTTTAATTATATTTTAACATTAGATCTCAGATGCCATTTTTTAATCCATTTTAGTTGATGCACATGAAAAATAGGAAGGTAACACATCTATTACATTAGATATGTAGAGTGCACCTTGATTCTCTAAATGAAACAATGTCTACCAAGCTAGATCTCCCTTTGAAACCATATGGGAATTAGAATTGATTCAATTTAAAAGACATATTTTCCAATGAGCATTTCCTTGAACAGACCTCATAATCCACTTATCCTCAAGAAGTGGGCCTTGAGAGTGAATATACATTAGTTATGTGCCTTGTTTATCCTTCTCCTTTGTGCAAGTATCTAACCCTTCTTCAATATATGAGATTTCCTTTTATATAAGTATTCCCCTTTAGTGTGTGCTCAGTTTGAATGCCTTTGGGTGAAGCATACTAGTCTATATTGATGGGTTACTGGAGATGTCATCCACAAATGTGAAGAAGCCTGCCTTGGGTTACCTAATGAGGGTTTCCTTGGAAAAAAACAAGTATTTCCTTTAAAATGATCAAATATATTTCTTCATTGTTACCCATTTTCATTCATTAGCATATGGCTTCCACAAAGTTTCAAACATAATTACATGACTTGTGGTTCAATCACTAATGTCAAAGGGGTTTGACAGTTATGTCTAATGGTTTGGAACAATGATGTCAAAGAGTCCAATAGGTTTTCTCAATGAGGTTTGACCACCATCTAAATAAGGTCCAAAACGTTGTCTAAGCTGGATTACAAAGGTTGGATAAGAAGGCTTAGTAAGTTTCCTAATTAGGGTTGGATATTTTCTTACCTTCTCGGCATGCCTAACATCCCACACACTAAGGACAAATTATTTAGGACTCAACTTTTTAGGGACATGAAAACGGGGCGGAAATTTAGTAATCTATTGGAAAATTTGATAGGATTATACTCTACATGATGTAGGAATGTTGTTTATGTTATCCAACATCAATGACCAACATCCTCTAAAGATATGCTTATGACATCACAGAAAATAAGTGATACAATCACAAAAATAAGTTAAACATGATGCTAACCTTGAAGTGAAGGACATAAACATTACCAAACTTTAAAATTAAAATCAAGCTAATCAAGCAAAGGTAAATGATAAGAGATGTTTATTTAAGGTAGGAAGACAACATCAATGCATTATCATTAGTGCCTCATCGATTGGCAATGGAGTTGTGGGATTCTTCATGGATTCAAGGTGCAATTATAGATTTTGGTTTCTAGTTTTCTAGGGTGATCAACAACGGAATAGGTTCTACTATTGTTGTTTTCCACTCATTCCATGCATTTCATAGACTTCCAAAGAGTGTTATGGACTTGTCTAAAGACTTTGAATTTTCAGTATGGAAAATTATAGGCCACAAGTGACAGCTTTCAATTTCCAAGACGCAAATTCCAAATTATGAGGATAATTTGTTTCTAGTACCATGAATCCCTAAAAATCGAAAGTCTTCAAAGTTGAATAGCATTCAAATGCATACCAAGATTCAAGTGTCTATGGGAAAACCATAGATCTCATACGTGGAACTACTGGATGTGATGGAAGATCACATAGGAAATGATGATCAATTCACCCCATACATGTCAAGGAGTAACATTCTTTTCTAGGGAAAACTCCTCTTAATGATTAGCTTGTTTGACCAAGTGAGTCTCTACAAAAATCCATACCTTCTTTGTATGGATCACTCCATCATGGCACCTAGAAAATGTGAATAAAACCTCCTTTAAAGGGAGAACTCACCTTGGTTAATGAATCTAACATATGTAGAGAACCAAATATATGCCCAATAAGGAGATAACCAACTCATACTTCATATAAATTTTTGCAAGATCGTCCACTTGCTACTTTTGTTGAAGCCATTGCTTGGGAAAGGAAACAGTGTGTGCAATATATAAAAGCAACTGCACTCAATTACAGGAAATTTGGGTTAAAAATGGGCCTCCTAAGGAAAATAATAAGAAAATAATAAAATAATAGTAGAGAGAGAGTAAAGAAACTATTTTTTTGGATCGTATTTTCAACTTATCCTCTTGTAGGTTTACTCAAATTTCAAGTAGGAGGACTCGTTGGATGCATAATTAAATTATGCATCCAACGATTACCCATGTTGCATACTTATAACAACATCCACACCATGAAAAATTGAAAATACATTAAAAAACGTGTTTATTGTGAGATAAAAACACGTTTTTTAATGTATTTTCAATTTTTCATGGTGTGGATGTTGTTAAAAGTATGCAATATGGGTACTCGTTGGATGCATAATTTAATTATGCATCCAATGAGTCCTCCTGCTCTAAATTTGAGTAAACCTACAAGGAAATAAGTTGAAAATACGATCCAAAAAGGTAGTTTTTATTTTTTCCCTCCAATTTTTTTAGGTGCTCCCTTTTTGAATTTTAAAGCATGTTGATTGGCTAATACATGATGACATGGAATTTGTATTATTTTTGGAAGGCCCATTTTAAATTGAAATTTCCTCTAATTGACGAAAATGTCTGCTATAGCTAAATTACTTTGTTTTATAATTTTAATTTCATTTAGTAATAGGCATAGCTTATTGTGCTATGCATGCATTTACTAAAAGGGATAAATGTGTTAAAATGACTATGTAGTGCATTAAATAGCACTCCACTGAATACATATTTTAACTGTTTCTCATGTTTCACTTGTTTTACATGAATTGAGATTGCTCAGTATTCTTACTGGTAGTTGGAGCCCTTATGTTGCATGCCTCATTTTAGACCAAATGTCAATACTGCAAGACCTTCCTTTCACTTTCTCTTCCATATTTCTTGATATCATTTTGGGATCATCTTCAGGCCATTGTTCTCACATAGGTAAGTTTCATATGCTCCTCAAAATTGCACTTCCAGCTACTATCTCTGGATCTACATGTTTTTGTTATCCAGTGCAATATCTAGCCTGGATTTTTATTTCAAATGAATACATAGAGACCTTATTGATTCCAAACACTCAAACAAGTTAGAAAACATTGTAGTTTATACTACTCTAATTAAATTTGCAAGAATATATGTACTCACATTTTGAAATTATGGATGTGACCCTTAGAAAGTAACCCTGATATTGCTTTGTATGCTCCTGTTGCATAAGACAATAGCCCATGTGAATTCATCCATAGGGAAGAATCCCTCCATGTTTACAGTTCCATCTATGGGGCATAAAAATGCCTCAGTCTTCTTCAAAAATTAAACAAGTATTATAGAGTTTGGAAACCAAAATTATTTAATTTTTTTAGTTGATCCTACATCATATAATTATGTAGGCTGGTCTGCTATTTAGATTCAGTAGACTATTCCCTAAATAAGTATGAGTCATATGAAGTTTTAGATTTGGTTTCGTCGTTATAGAGTCATCTGAAGTTTCATATTTGTTTCAGGACCGTGCCTTTCCTTTTTTATTAGACATTGATGATATAGGTATTGAACTCATGTGATATAATGTCAAATTAGGAGCCTTAGGAAAGTATAAATGCAGATAAATGATTGTAGAGGAACTTTTGTCTTATTATCATGTAGCTCCTAGCTTGAGCCAAATGACATCAATTGATATTAAATTCTCTATAATAGCCGAAATTATTTCTTATTTTTTGTACATTAATTCTTCCTGGCAGGGCATATGTATAAAAGAAATTGAGCATGGGTTAGTGAATAAATTAATATTACAACTATGGATTGCATAATGGATTAAGCATTTTATTCATTATTCATTTTATGTTTTGAGAAATATGTCTTACAATAATATCTTCGGCTAAGCCACCAAACTCGTCAGGTGGTGATAGGAGTGCACAATAGGGAAAACACAAAGCACCAGCTCAATTGGTCTCAAGATTATGTTGGCTAAGCTTGTTCCAAATATTGCATCAGTATTTAAGAAAGTTAAAGAAGGCTGGGGACAAGGAGCTTCTTATGTCATACCATCAAATGAGTTTTCTAAGTTCCATACCAATGTTCCCCTCACTCACCTTTGAAGAGTTTGTAGAAATCAAATTTCAAGGAGAAAGACCATGATTGCCTCGGTACACCCCTCCAAGGAATAACCTACAATCTTACAGATTCCACCATCTGACATAGGAATCAAGCCAAGACCCATCTCAATTATTTCTAACAATCCAGCTTGCTTGCTTATCATCATAAGCTTTGCAAGCATCTAATGGTGGAAATAGAATATTACTCACAAGAGTATTGATGTTCAAAAAATACTTGGTCCTCAAACTTGTCCACTTCCAACATCTCTAATAGGCATTGAACACAAGCTTGCACTCTTTCATGTGATTCAACCTAAACACAAACATAGCTATCCTTTGAAACACTGGAATAAGATATTGAACTTGACACAAGAGTTTGTTGATATGACTGTTTTTTTCAAAATAGTTTTCCCTTTGTTCTATTGTGTTTTTTAGTTGTTAAAATGTGCATGACTTGGAGTTTAGAAAAAAATAGGCTTTTCTAAATTTCATCCAAGACTTCATTGGTACAATAGAAGTTGCAGTTACATGAATCGGTTGAGGTTGAACATGTTTTTCTATGATTTGGAGTTGAGAACTAGCTTTTGTTGGTTGACATCGAAGTCAAAAAGTGGTGTTAATATCCTACCACTAAGTGAGAAAGAGAGGTTCGGAATGACTCACTCCAAGGGTACTATGACACATCACAGGAAGGCTTTGGCATGCCAATCATGACAAAAGCACTGGCTCCTTAAGGTGTAATCATGAGCAAAGCACAAACTACTAATGGGAGGACAACCATGTGTATGTAGAGGTGTAATAGATAATATCTGAGAAGACATGTGTGGGAATTTGTTGTGAAGACTTATGATATCACACATAAGGATTTTTGGTAAGAACTATGCAAGATGTCACACTACAACCACTAAAAGGTGTAGCTAGAAAAAGCAAGGTAGCAGACAACAAACTAACAATTACCAACTACTGGCCTAATGGCAAGGGTGGTCACTGCTAGCTATCCTAATAGAAATCACCCAAGGAATAACATCTTGCTACATTATTTTGGTGGTTAATTAATTTAAAATCATGTGGTCTCTAGAAACAGAATGAGAGGGAATATGAAAAAATCAAAATTCCTTTAGCCTGTTCCAAATGTTTCCCCATGTAGCATACTTAAGATGTTTGCAAAACTGGAGGGGAAACTATGTATATCATACTTTGATTCTAGATTACAAAAAGAAAAAAATTTGTGTTCAATTAAATTAAGTATCATGTAATCACCAAAAACAAAGGGAGTAGTTACAGAATAAGAGGGAAACATGCAAAATTAAAGATATTCTTTGGCATGTTTCAAATGGTGCCTAAGTTAGCCTACTTAAGCTTTATGCAAAACCGGAAAGAAAAATATATCTATCAAATTCTGATCCAAAAAAAATAAGTTTAAAGATTACAAAAAAAGATAAATTTTTGTGGTCAACTAATTTAGAATCATGTAATCACCAGCAACAAGAAAGAAGATACATAATTAAACGGAAATATGTAAAACGTTCAAAACCGTTTTATCACATTTCAGAAAGAAAATCCCGAGCTTCGGTACATTTAGACTCCTATGGACATCCTCCCCGATTTGGTGTTCTCTAGTTTTTATGTTTTGTTTTTAGTTGTTGTTAAGCTATTTCGGTTACTAGAATTACAAATTCAGTCTCCTAGTCAACGAGCTTATCGATGTATAGGCCTCTATTAGACAACTCTCAAACCTTGTTCTATAGTCTTGTCTCCTTCAGAGGAAGATATTTTGAGAGAATTGGGAGCCTATTTTCCTATGGGAGGGATGCCTAGGTTATGTTGCATTTTGAAATTTTTCAGTTAATAGAAGGATCTATATGATAGATTACAAAAAGACTTCTTTACAAATAACAATTTCATACCTTGAAAATGTGTTCGGACCTATAATAAAAATCATGATTATCCTATCATCCTCTCTAGAACTAGGAACATTACAACCATGTCAACTTGAAGATGTTATTGTCAATTCTTCCTCATCAAACAAATTAAGATTCAAGTCATCGCACTCAACATCATATCCAAGTCAACGAACTTTGGTACCATATCCCATAGTTTGGTGGCCTAGATTTGCATTCATCATTATTTTGTGATAGAAGAAGAGTGTTGGAATGAATATACACAGGTTCCTTAGAGAGGACATCTACAAACATTATATCCAGGACATGTGGATTGGATTCCTTGGGGGTATTGGCACTAATATGAAATTTTATTATGAGCACTTTTCCACCTAAGTGATGGAATTATTGTCAAACCTCCATATACATGAAAACACTGTATGCATTCCATCAAGATCCCCTTGGTCAATTTTTAGTGGGCTCTCACCAGCTTTGTGTTGAGACAGATCACTACATCCTATGGGGATTTTCCAAGTATGCCACTTACATGAGATTAAAACTAACATATATCTCATTTTTCGGAGTTCTATATACAATGAATGTTGAGAATGGTGTGATCCTCATATTTATCTATGGTGAAATCCTATTTTGTCATTAATTCATTTGGTTAGGCATTAATGTAATCTTTGTTATAATAATAGGTTGTGGTTGTTAAGGCTGACCTAGTCAACTTATGGGCCCATAAACCCTATTGGGGAACCTTCCTCTTGATTTGTATATAAACACATACTCAAGAGTCATTTGTGAATCATCTTGTGATCTTCTTGATTATCCTTGAGCCTGAAGGCATCAATCTTTTATAATGTGTTTTATGTGTAAGGTAACGTAGATCTTTGGTGTTCTCTTCCGATTGGGCATTTTTCTATCTCTCTTATGCATGAGTTTTTTTAGTGTTCCTATGGATCAAATCTAGGTATGGTGTTTGTTATATTGGCTGAGATTGGTAGGCTTCTTTATGGAAACACTACTATTTTATCCATTTATTGTAGGTTTTATGGTTTGTTGGTGGTTCCCATCCAATCAATCCTCCTCTATCTCTCATGGATCTTAACATGTTTTTGAACAAAGTGAAAACCTCTTGTACCCTTTCACTGTTAGTTAGGGTTTCTTCTTGGCTATTTTCTTAGAGTGATTAGAAATTGCAATGAAGGAATGCTCCTAACTTACAGAGTACTGTGGTTGTTTCATGGTGATTGTGTTCACTCAAGTTGGGCACCTTACTTAGGGTTGTTTAATCTTGTTTTTTTCTATTTTTGGAAATCTTGTCCATAGATTGGAGGGGCCAGTTTTAGGGTTTATATGCTTATTTATTTAAGTCATTTTTTCTTCAGCAGATCCATGTCTATGGGCTGGTGGCATCACTATTTTCTATGACTCTATAATTACAGTTTTGGACCATCTCTCTCACCCAACTCCCCATGAAAAGTGTAGTGATGGATATAGTGGTTGCTGATGTACTTGTTAATTATTGTATGCGACTATCTCGGGCATGGGCTAGTAAGATTGGGGGAACTTGCAGATGGATATGATTTTTTCTATAGTTCCCGTGTTTGGTGGAGAGGAGAAGAGATATCATACTACGAGCCTACCACAATAAGTTTAGTGATTGAAAATAGTGATACAAATCACAAAGGAATAAGTCGAGTAGCAAGTGAAACTCAAGTATGGAAATGCACATATGCCCTTAGTTAATCAAGGTTATAGGTTTATCTGACTTCCTTGATGTTAGGGTAAGTTGGCACTTGGTAGGAAAGTTGGTTCCAACAAGGAGCTCCTATGATAGACCCAACAATGGATTTGGGAGTGTTCCACCCAAACTCTCACTTTTGGTGTTAAATCCATAAACATAAGTGATACCCTAGGGGAACTTGGAGAATTTTTCCAATGTCACCACAACAATACCCTCTAACTCTTTAGGTTATACCCATACTAACTCAAAAGGGGAACCCATAATACATTCTATACCAATGGAATAATGGCTACAAGGTATGAATGAAGAGGCTAAATCCACTCTTCCACTTCACTTGTTTTGTTAAGTCCACTCTTCCATTTCACTTGTTTTTCTAAGGCCACTCTTCCATTTCACCTTGAACCTAATGCCTAAGCTTTAGCAATGTAAGATAGGGAAACCCTTCTTGTGTAGGAGGAGGGCTAGCCTAAAGTGTAGTAGAGGGATGGTGAGGTGACAGTGGCCTCCCTCTTAGTTGCTCTTAGGCTAGTATTGTTATTTTCGACTTTAAATCTCACATGCTGGTGTGTGTTGTAATAGGGAGAATTCATGATACAAGGAAAATCACACACATTGTTCATGTTGAGAGTGGATTTTTAGACCAACCAAGGTCCTAGGACAAAACCAAAGGTGGTTCTATACATAATAGTGTAAGACAAAAGTTAAAAACTGTAGAATTCCAAACAAATGCATTGCAAAACCAATGCTATGTGGAAAAATCACAGGTAATTTTGGACAAAATGACAACAAAAAGAAATAAAAAAGGAGAAGGATTCCAATCAAATGCATGAAGTCACGTGATATAGAATGTGCCTGCATACAAGCTAGTAAAATGTTCCACTAGGTCATAGGAAGCAATCTGAGGCAAAATTAGACAGCTAAGAACATTAGGAAACTAAGCAATATCAGATGATCAAAGACTTAATGCTACTAGAATCCACGAGGCCATATAAGCTCAAGGAAAATGAAAAATTTGATGTCAGTCAATATCATGCATATGTAGATTTAGCCTGAGGAAGCTTTACCGTCAAACAAGAACACTTAAGCAGAGAGAGTAGATAAGCATACGAGTAAAAAGAACCATGAGAGTATCATCATTGGGTAATCAAAGGGCACCAAAAGGAGTTGGCACAAAAATAAAAAATTTATGCATCGGAGGGAAGCAACCAAATCTAATGCCTCTCCAGTACGAAGGCATCAACCATCAAGTAATAAAGAAGAAGAATCGAGCATATCCCAACACTTAATATAATGCCCTAAATTCACTAAACATTAAAAGCATGCCAAAAATCTCAAAAGAACTAGAAGTTCCTTGAGCAAGTGTAAACCATGTTGGTTTCCATTTTGTCACCATTTTTTATCATCAAATATACTCTGAGTGGCGTTATTTTTACTATTCTAATATAATAAATCACTCTTCTTTCCATTCAGACCGTTAATCAAGCCCAGGTATGATCGTATTTACATATCACGTGAATCTTGGCTAAACATCATCATTTTCATGGTTTATTAATATTAATTCAACGTTTTTCAACTTGCTTGGCAAATAGACCTTGGCTTACAGGTTATGGACTTCAAATGGACCACCATTCAAACTCATGTTCATGTTGCAAACGTTTAACCGCATCCAGCCCGCCATTTAGCCCTTCATTTAGCCCGTGGAATTGTCGGTTGGCAAATTACTGGCCATTAAAGACAGAAACATAAATGTGGGTTCTGTTAGCAATGTGGTGGTTATAGTTGGTGAGCCCCCGTTCTAGAATATTTGCCTCCCTGCATGCCGAGCTTGACAGCACACCATTTCCTCACATCAACACTCTAGACGATTCGCTTCTCCATTTGTTTAGCTCTCCAACACATGCTCATGCCCACGTCAACACTCTAGCAGCTCCATCCTTCCATGCTTGGCTTGCCAGCACATGCTTCTGCCCACGGTTGAAGGGAACCAACATGCAGCTGTTTGCATCAAGTAGGATCGACGTTGTGAAAGTAGGCAGGCAGCCTCTACGTTGTCGCAGACTATTATGGGGACGTTCAGTGGCCTCTGCGCTGTCGGGAGTTGTTAAGCAGAGCCATTTCTGGTATTAAGACTACCTATTATCAGAAAAGTCGACCACTAAAGGGTCAACTTGCTCTCCCCATTGTAAAATTGTATATATAGACATCTTCGTGACTAAGACGAGTTAGTCTCCGAGTCTCTAGAGTTTTAGGAAATTGTTAGTCTTTTTAAGCTGTAAACACTGTGTAATTTTCTCAGTTAATGGAATCTCCTGCATTTTACTATTGATGCTCTATTGTTGGTGATTAAGTTGACTTAGTTTCCATCTCTGATTGCTGGGAAGGGCCTCTCATCAACTGGAGATTTTATTTATGCTTTTCTGTATTTTCTTTTCTGCAAATAGCTAGTTCATTTTTTCAATGTGTGTAATTAATTATGTTTTCCTGTATATGTCATTCTTTTTTTTTCTGTAATCTGTATCTTGCTGCTAACTTAATTTGCTTTTCCAGAATTGATAATGGTCAACCAAGCATAGTGTTTATAGTTTTCTTTTAGTCTTTTGGAATTATATAGAGTTTGAGTAGATGTTGTCTCAGGTTTTTAATTAGAATTATCTTTGTTCGTTTCTTTCTTGTAGTTGTAGGTTAGTTTTATTTATGTCTCAGTTTTGTTTTATTAAGCCATAGAAATAGTTTATTTCTTTAATGGTCAGAATAGATTACTCTTGTTATCTCAACAGTCTTCTCACCGACTTATTTGCACCATAGGATCATATGCATCAGCTAGCTGGTAGTTAAGATCATCCAAACTGCTTATTTCCTTAGTTAAATCGTTTTCCTCCATCCGGACTATCATTCAGACAGTCATCCAGATCATCATTTGGATCTTCATCCTTTCTGCATTGTTTTTATGCTTATTTAGAATCCAGTTTCTTAGGCTTTTTAACTGTAATATTTCTTGCTTTTAATTAGAAGTTTTAGATGTAATTAAGATCTTGTTTCCCATTACATAGAGTTTTAATTTAGTTTTGTCACCATTCTTAGTTTTCATTTTATCTTCCTTAACTTTGTTTTAACTGCTTCTCAAGTTATGTCTTTCACATTTGATTTGTCAATATATTACTGTTTTAGAATTTATCAATTTCATTCTTAATATAGTTTACTATATGTTCTTAAGGTTTATTTCGAATTAGAGTTAATAGTTTCATTCTCCAAGATTACCTGAATTTCGATGGTTTCTTTGTTAAGCATAGGATCAGCTCTTCCATCCTTACAATTAATGAAGATATTCATGAAATAGAATTTGGTTCAGAAATAAATATCTTTATCAAGTTTTCTACTTGTTTCTATGTAAAATATCTTTTTCAAGTTTTCTACTTGCTTCCAAATCAAATTCAGTTTAGATAAATATCTTTATTAAGTTTTCTACTTGCTTCTAGATTTCATTAGTTTCATACTATTTTGCTTATGGATAGAAGATAGATCATAACGTTTAAAGTTAATTGTAATTGGTCTCTTTGTAGTTTACATCTCTTTGTAGAAATTAGGTTAGATTTACTTCCATTTTGTTTTGTTGTTACATTTGAAAGTCATTACAATTCATTCACTCCAGTTCCTATCACATTTGACATAAAACATCAAGGAGAATGGAATTAGATGTTTTAGTGTAGTTTTGAAGTATTAACTGAATGCACAAGTACTTATTGAATTCATTAAGTAGTTTCTAGTTTTTGTCTTAAGTCAAGTAATTTCCAATTTCGTAACAGGTAGTTTGCTTTTTAATCAGTATTTGTTCTTTTCGCATTGTTTAATCATAGAGTAGAGTAGTATTGTAAAATTAGTCACAGCAGATCTAATGAACAAGTAAATCAATCACAACAGATGAATATAGAAAATATGGTGTAAAACTGTGCAAAACATGCAGCAGTGCTCAATATCCCAGAAAGAGTGAATGAATTACAATAGAATACAATCTCTGTCAATGAGCAATTCGAATTGACTAAGTAGGCCATTCGAATCACTGAATGGAGTAGCTTGACTCCAACTAGGAGTCCTCATCATCAATCGGTGGTGGTCATCAATGCACAAGAACCAGTCATCCAGGTGTCAATCTGAGTCTAACTGAGTGTAATAAGTGTAACTGAAGTGTGTAGCACTGATTAAGGAGAAGGAGGCTCAGTGGGGGCGCATGGGAGGCTAACTGAAGTCAGAACAAGTCATCTAGTCAATCTGGAGGTCCAACGAAAGTGAAACAGTCAGTCGGGAGTGAAACTAGCCTCAAATCAGGGAGAATCGGAGCTAACTGAATGTAACTGAAGTGGAACTGCAGTGGTAGGTGAACAAGTGTGCCATTCTCTGGAAGTAGGTGATAAGTGGGCACCTTTCAGCCTAGGAGGGATAAAACTCTGTAGTAAGTGGCTCCCGGGTGCTAGAATAAGGTGGATAAGGTGCTGGAGGCATCAAACTGGTGACTGGGATGCATGCAAGTGCATGCAGGTGCATGCAAACCCTAGATTTTGCATGCAAACCCTAATTGCATGCAAGATCCTGAAAAAGATGATGTGGATATCCGAACACCCCCCCTCAAGCTAGACTATGATGTGCAAAAAATAATGTGGGGCCCTGGTAACTAAGACCAAAGGTCACCCCAATACAATAATCCCAAAAAATGCTGAAAATAACTAAGTGAGGAAAGAGGGAAAACCCAGTGGGAAGAAAGCCCCCCCTCAAGCTAAAGCATAATAATGAATCAATCTGTCTCCACCATGATGGAACTCACCCCCAACAGTGAACGGAGGTAAGAGAACTTCTTCTCAGTGAAGCTCTTGGTGAAGATGTCTGCAATTTGCTCATCAGTAGGGCAATATTGCAAAATGATGGTGCGGTCATGCACCAACTGTCGAATGTAATGCATATGAATCTCAATGTGTTTGGTCCTCTGCCGCTGAACTGGATCTGTGGAGATCTTGATAGCACTTTGATTGTCACAAAATAGGACAGTCGAAGTAGTGCCACCAAAACCAAACTTGGAAAGAATACCCTGCAACCAAACTGCCTGAATGCAGGCATTGACTGCCCCTCGATACTCTGCCTCTGCTGAAGAAAGTGCAATGGCTGCTTGCTTTTTGCTGGACCAGCAAATAGCACCATGACCAATCATGAAAACATAACCGGAAGTGGACTTTCGATCAATGCTATCACCTGCCCAATCTGAATCAGTAAAACCAATGAAATCTAGCTCAGAATCTGCAGCATAATGTATGCCAAACTGTCTCGTACCTTGCACATACTGCAAGATCCGCTTGGCTGCTCGCCAATGAAGCTCATGTGGCTGCTGCATATATCTTGACACGGCACTCACGGCATATGAGATATCAGGCCGTGAGTGTGTCAAATAAAGTAGTGAACCAATCAACTGTCGATACATACTGCAATCTGCAAGCGGTGTAGAATCTCCCTCCTCAAGACTAATTCCTGAGAGGAATGGGAATGGGGCTGCCTTACATTCAGCCATATTAAACTTCAATAACAGGTCAGAAGCATATTTTTGCTAAGATATAGTGATCCCATCAAAATTTTGAGCTATCTCCAAGCCCAAAAAGTGACTCAGCAAGCCCAAATCGCTCATGTCAAAAGCTAGATTTAAGGCAGATTTTAGCTTGTTTATTGAAGTAAGTGTGCTACCAGTAATGAGAATATCATAAACATAGAGTACAATAACCAACAAATTACCTTTAACTCGCTGAAGATACACATTCGGATCAGATTTGCATCTTTGAAAATTCTGAGAAAGAAGGAAGGAGTCCATCTTTGCGTACCAAGCTCTTGGGGCCTGTTTTAACCCGTACAAAGATTTCTTCAATCTGCAAACTAATGATGGATCTGATGTGTATCCCTTTGGCTGCTGCATATATACCTCTTCAGCAAGGTCTCCATGTAAAAATGCACTCTTCACATCCATGTGGTGCACTTCCCAGTGCTTGGATGCGGCAACAGCTAAAACAAGGCGGATGGAGTCCATCTTTGCAACCGGTGCAAAAGTCTCAGTGTAGTCCACTCCTTGGACTTGGGAGAAAACTTTTGCCACCAACCTTGCTTTGTATTTGCTGATAGAGCCATCAGCAGCAACTTTCGTGCGGTGGACCCATTTACACTTCACTAATTTTCTTCCAGGTGGAAGAGAAACTAGCTCCCATGTGTTGTTCTTTTGAAGAGAATTGTACTCTTCATCCATGGCACTTTTCCATCTTGGATCTCGGTGAGCAGAATAGTATGATGTGGGATATGAACCAGCCATCAAATAAAAAATCTTAGGAAGTAATGGATCAGCAATAGATAGTGCCATACCTGCTCTTTGAAAGTCTGCTCTTGTTCGTCTCGGATCAGCAGGATTTCCAAGGTTCGAACCAGCAGATTGGAGAGTGTTTTGGGCCCACTTTGGTAACTAAGGAGGATCATAATGGTCGGATTCCGAACCATGTCATGATCATCATATGCTGATGAAATATCATAAATATCAGAACTCATACCTTCATTATCGCTGCACGGATCTTCTTCTGGTGAAGGCGGTGAATCGGCAGTCTTTTCCTCGACTAGTTGCAATTCTTGAAGCGGTTCTTCAAATTGCACACTGCGCTCTATGAATATCTTTTTAGATCTGATATCCATGAGTTTATATGCTTTTGATTCTTCCCCATATCCTATCAATATGCACTCGGTACTTTGTGGATCCAAAGCTCGTCTCTTCTCAGAAGGAATTCTAGCCCATGCAGTAGAGCCAAAAACTCTCAAATTTGACACATCCGGTTTGTGACCAAAGAATGCTTCGAAAGGAGTCATACCTTTCACGGATGAATGTGGAACTTGGTTCTGTATGTATGTAGCAACATTGATTACTTCAGCCCAAATATTTGCAGCCAAACCTTTTGATTCAATCATGCATGTAGCCATCTCTTTCAGTGACCGGTTTTTCCTTTCCGCTACACCGTTCTGCTGGGGTGTGTAGGGAACTGTATGTTGGATCTGAATTCCGCTTTGGGCACAAAGTTGCAGCAACTTGGATTTAATATATTCTCCACCATTATCATATCTAAGAGCTTTGATCTTGCTCTCAGTGGCGGTCTCAACAGAAGCCTTAAAATCTTTGAATTTTCCAAGTACTTCTGACTTGTTTTTGAGAAAGAATACCCATGTAAAGCGGGAAAAATCATCAATAAATGTCAAAACATACCTTAAACCATTTAATGACATATGGGGCAGCGGACCACTGATATCAGAATGGATCAACCCCAAAATAGTAGAAGCTCTGCTAGCTTTGCCGCGGTCGAATCTGTGCTCGGGGTGCTTCCCAATGATGCAACCGGTGCATATTCCCTTCGAGGAACTGAGTTGTGGAAGGCCATCTACCATGGATTTGTTTGATAGCAGCAGCAAATACTTATAATTAAGATGTCCAAATCTTTCATGCCAAAGCCTACTAACCTCATTACCATGTGTGCGAAGAGCAGTGGGCTTTGCAAGCGGAATAAAGTGTGAAAACTCATAGCATTTTGCAGTGTGATTTGCCTTTCCGACTGCAACTAGTCTTCCACTTTTGATATCAGAAATTTCAACTGTATTAGGGCTGAATGTAACTTGCTTTGGTTCACCATTGTGTGTCATTTGATACACAGAAAGGAGATTTGAAGCCAAGGAAGGCACATAGAGAACATTCTGAAAGCTTCCATGATCTACATGAATCGTACCTTTGCCCTTTGAAGAAATTTTTGAGTCATCTCCCAAATGGATGGGGATGGAGCTGTTTGGATCAAATGAGGAAAAAGAATCAATATTTGCAGCCATATGATTTGATGCACCCGAATCTATCAAGAGAGTAGTGGGCTTCGAAACCGTTGCCATGAGTGCTTGTCCTCTTTCATGATCATCATTCCTATCCTTCTTCCTTGCACCATCGGGAAGAGTTATGTTGTTCTTTTCCAAAAGGAGGGCCATTTGATCTATAGTCTTCTTCATACATGAACTTTCGGGATGAAAGCCACGATTGCAATAAGTACATTTAGATTTTTGGTTACCTTCTTTTCCCTTTTGCTTGAACTTCGAACTGGATGGTGCATCCGTTTGTTTGCCTTTGTCTTTTTGCTTGTGAGGCTCGAATTTGGGCTTCTCCTTCTTTTGCTTTCCTTTACCATTCGAGATCTTGGGTCCTTGAACATATAGGGATGAATCTTTGGAGCTTATGGACCCCATTTGAATCAACTTGTCATGCTCTTTTGTGACGGACTCAATGAAGGCATTCAAGGTAGGCATCTTCCAATTCGGGGTAGTTAGCCGACTGGAATTGAAAGTAGAGATAAATACCGAATAATCTTTCCCAAGCTTGCTTAGAATGGAGAGGATCAATTGTTTATCCTCTTTGATAACTCCACTGTTCTTCAATTGCAAGTTCAAGTTCTTGAATTTTGTGAAGAATTCATTGATGGTCTCGAAATTCTCAGGATTAAGGCCAATCAATTCATTCTCTAATTGAAAAGCCCTAAGATCATCCTGCTTGCCAAATAGTGTTTCAAGTTGCTCCCATATGGCTTTTGGAGTCTTCAATCCGCTGAGATGGAAGTGAAGATCTTTGGAGATGGAGAGACAAAGAAGACCATAAGCTTCATCAAGCTTGTTGTAGTGTTTGGTTCGATCTGACACATTGTTTGGCTCCAATTCAAGACCAAGAGTGACTCAGTAGTAACCTTTTGAACGTAATATGATCTCCATATCATCTTTCCAATCAAAATAATTGAATGGGGTGAGGATAGGCTTTGAAGAAGAGTATTCCATTGCTAGGAGCGAGTCAAACTAATGTAGATGAGCTTGCATGCAGAGTGTAGCGAATGCAAAAGAGGAGTTTGCATGCACAGTGTAGCGAATGCAAAAGAGGAGCTTGATAACCTGCAAATCACAATCAAACCAAGAACCATAAGGTCGAACAATCCACCCTTTTAGAGTTGCATCACACCTGGGATTGGAGATCAAACAATGTTGAATGGGTCCAATGTATCAGATCCAGGAATTATGTGGAAACTCAAGCTTCTGGAGTGGTATTGGATGTATTTTCAAGCTTTGCATGCACAGGAGCGAATGCCCTTGAGATATCTCATGCCAAAACTTTTGCAATTTTTGAGCAATTCAGTCAAATCTTCTTGTAGAAACACCTGTAGAAAAGAGATATTGTCCCTGCAATGGCTCTGATACCATGTAAAATTAGTCACAGCAGATCTAATGAACAAGTAAATCAATCACAACAGATGAATATAGAAAATATGGTGTAAAACTGTGCAAAACATGCAGCAGTGCTCAATATCCCAGAAAGGGTGAATGAATTACAATAGAATACAATCTCTGTCAATGAGCAATTCAAATTGACTAAGTAGGCTATTCGAATCACTGAATGGAGTAGCTTGAATCCAACTAGGAGTCCTCATCATCAATCGGTGGTGGTCATCAATGCACAAGAACCAGTCATCCAAGTGTCAATCTGAGTCTAACTGAGTGTAATAAGTGTAACTAAAGTGTGTAGCACTGATTAAGGAGAAGGAGGCTCAGTGGGGGTGCATAGGAGGCTAACTGAAGTCAGAACAAGTCATCTAGTCAATCTGGAGGTCCAAAGGAAGTGAAACAGTCAGTCGGGAGTGAAACTAGCCTCAAATCAGGGAGGATCGGAGCTAACTGAGTGTAACTGAAGTGGAACTGCAGTGGTAGGTGAACAAGTGCGCCCTTCTCTGGCAGTAGGTGAGAAGTGGGCGCCTTTCAGCCTAGGAGGGCTAAAACTCTGTAGTAAGTGGCTCCCGGGTGCTAGAATAAGGTGGATAAGGTGCTGGAGGCATCAAACTGGTGACTGGGATGCATGCAAGTGCATGCAGGTGCATGCAAACCCTAGATTTTGCATGCAAACCCTAATTGCATGCAAGATCCTGAAAAAGATGATGTGGATATCCGAACAAGTATAGCTTGATATTATTCCAATCTATTAGTTTAGTTAGGTTTAATTAGTTTCTTCATTTTTTCCTGAAGTTTGACTCGGTTTTTTATTTTGAAAGATCTTTCGATCTTTTCTTTATTAAACATTTCTAAGGTCTGACAAGCTTAAACTTAGGTTCCATTCTACCTCAACATATACTATGCCACAACTCTAAGATTACCAAGCCTGGTCGATAATTAAATATTTTGGTGATTCTTTAAGATAGTAAATACACCTCAACATTTTAGCGTCGTTGTCGGGGAGTTATAGATAGGTAGAACTCAGTTGCAGATAGATAGAACTCATTTGTAGATAGGTACAACTCAATTGAAGATAGGTAGAACTTAGTTGTAGATAGGTAGAACTCTCTTTTGAAACTTAGTTATAGCTTTTGAATTTTTCCACTTTGAAATTTAGAAATAGGCTGGTGGTGGGTGAACGGTAAGATGAGAGGTAAGAACCTGCGCATATGTTATAATAGGAATCCCCAAAACCCAGCAGTAGTAGTGATACAGTTAGAATTTATTTCAGTTATAGTTTGTTTTCATGAATAGGTCTAGAGACTCAAAAGGGAGATTTATTAAAATTAGCCCTCCTACTAAAATCCCCACTAAAATTCCTACTAACCTATATGGGGGGCATGCCACCCCAACTACTAACTCAGCAGAAAGGTATCGGAAGACACCTAAAGGGGATAGTACTACTTGGAAATCAAAGGAAATCCTTTCTGGAAATCAATTAGGGGAAACGATAGGGACATCAGAAAAGTCTGTTCATAAAGAAATTCCACAGGAACCTCAAGCTCATATTGAGATTGAACATAGATAAGAGGAAACTCCAAAGGATAAAACTTCAGAACCTTCCAACCCTCCATTAGTCCAAAAACCCAAAGACACTACTTTTTCAATAGTAGGTGGTCCAAACTTAGTAGATTTTGTTGATCCTGCACAAGTAGACGCTCTTTTTGAGAATTCTGTGAACATAGTCATCTCATAGATTGAGACAACAACAGTAGGACCTTCAAAACTGGATACCCACGTAGCTGGTAATTCTCCTCCTAAAAAGAATAATAGTCTTCCTGAAACAGAATGTTGGGACATCCCATATTCACAAAGAAAGGATCCACCTGGGTATTCTCTCTTTGGCAATGGAATCTTCATGGAGGATGAAAATGAAGATCGTGTTTGACAAGATGAAGGAGAAGGAGAGGTTAGAACCAAAGGTACTTTTTGATTCCCTATCTTAGACACTGCACAAGATGTAACTATGAAAAATATCCCTCCCTCCTCACTACCAACCTTCTATAGGAAGAGTAGTGAGGATCCATATACATTCTTATTTGAGTTTAACATTTTGTGTAGGAGTTATAATTACCTACAAGATAGCCAAAAGCTAAAACTCTTTCCTGCCACATTAAAAGATTCTTCTCTCCGATGGTTCATGGGGTTAGGAGAATCTAGTATTAGAACTTGGGAAGACATGAAGAATGTATTTCTACGGAAATATCAGGATTACTGTAAACCTAAGGACTCTCGTAATGATATCTTCAAAATACAACAACTTGAAGACGAAAGCCTAGAAGACTATCTCGAAATATTTAACTATGTGTTACATAAATCTAAATATAGTGATCTTCGGGAAGATGCAGTAAGAACACTCTTCCTCAAGGGAATATCAGAAGAATTCTTAGAAAACATTAATCTCATGGAAGTAGGAGACATCTCTCAAAAGTCTTTTGCAAATATTTGTGATTATGTAGGAATTACTCTAGGAGCAAAGGGAAAAGTGGAAGACACTTTCGAGAATCTTATGCTAGGAGCCTGAAAGGGAACACATCCAGTCTTGGTGGAGTTACGAGGGTAGAGTTGGGAAACCTATTGGAAAATTTCAAAACAAATATCTTAGGAGCCATGGGTTCTCAACTGGATGCACTACAAGCTAAAAAGAGGCAAGATGAAGGGCGTGCAGCAATGAGTGTTTTTTGTCCTAGGTGTAGAACTAAACATCCCCAATGAGAATGTCCATTGAATAATGTTTCAGTTTGTCACCTTTGTACAAAAGAACATTCGGCTGATAATTGTCCATCATTTCCTAGGTTGCAAGTTGTGTATAAGAGTGGAAATTTTGATAAATCATCTAGGAGGCCTTGGCAACCTAGAGATCAATCATCATGTCAAGATCCATCATCACAAATTCCACCCTATTAATATCCTTATCAACCCTCTCAACAATGGAACACTTCAGGTTGGAAAAATTGGCTACCTCAGTACCCTTCTCAGAATACCCAACAACAACAATGGCCACATGGATGGAGAGGACAAGCTTATGCTCAACCACCTCCTATGCCTAACTATCCTTACCCACCTAATATTCAGCAACTTTTGCGTGGATTTACACCTCCTTCATTACCCCTCATCCCAAATCAACCTCACCATTTCCAGAATATGAATCCTCCAAGATCCACAATATTACCTGCACAACTGATACCGAACCCTAACAACAAACCAACCCAAGCTCTTAATAACATTGGGTTGTTACCTCTTCCATCATATGCCATTTCGACTGGGCCAATACATGAGATTCAACTACAGTCTGGAAGGGTTTTGCAAGATCATCCCAAGTCATCAGTTGTTATCTAAGAAGAGAATGAAGAAGAAAACATACCTACCAATGTTTTGAATGATGTCATTCTTGAAGATGTGTTTATTCCCAAATCTTCAACACACAACCATCCACATAAAGAAGTAATTACAAGGGAAAAATCACCTTCATATCCGGAGAGTCTAGTAATAGAAAAACCTGTAACTTATCCAGAGTATGATATCATTAATGAATTAAAGAATATTTGTATTAAGATCCCTTTGTTACAAGCCATTAAGGATATCCCAATCTATAGTAAAGTAATAAAGGAAATATGTATTAAAAGGCCAGGGAGAAAACAAAAAGACCCTCCGACGAATCATGTAATAGGAGAAATATCAGATTGCATAGCAAACCAACCTAGAATCCCAAAGTATTCAAACCTAGGAAACCCTGTGGTGACTGTTATCATCAATAACACCACCATAGGAAACACACTTATTGATCTAGGAGCTGCTATCAACCTGATGACTACCATAGTTTTAGAAACTCTCAATTTAGGACAATTCCTCCGCCCTAACCCAACAATGCTAGAATTAGCAGATCGCACTATGGTTCAACCTACTGGGATCTTAGATGAAATCACTATATCAGTAGCTTCATGGGAATATCCCATGGACTTCATGGTCATAGAATCAAAAGACCCTTCCAAAGGTCACCCCATTATTTTAGGAAGGCCTTGGTTGGCCACGGAAAATGCATTTATCGGATGTAGGGATGGAGAGATGATTATCTCTAATGGGTTATCTACAAGAAAACTATTTTTATACCCACCAGCTCAGCCAGTAACTGAAAACTTGTTTTGGCTAGATTGTCTTTTGGGGATGAGAACTTGGAAGAACTTTCCCTTGTTAGTGATTTCTCTCGGGCACTTCAAAAGAAAAATACCGAGAATGTGTTGAATCAATTTATATCTTCCACAACATGTGTAGACTTTCCTCAGTCTTTATCCCAACTTGACCAAGTCTTTGGAGATGAATTCCAAGAAAACATGAGCCTCTCAACATTTACGAGTATACCTTGTGTCTTCACAATCGAAGAACACCTAGTATCCTATACCATACCTTGCAAGGTTAGTTTCGACAAATTTCTACATATAAATGCAGGTTTAGATGAGAGTCAGCAAAAACAATTACTAAAATTTCTCAAGAGTCAAATTGGAGCATTTGCATGGGAATATACCGATATGAAAGGTATACACCCAGATACTTGTATCCACCACATTTACACAGGCTCGAACATACCTCCTGTTAGGCATCCCTAGAGAAGAATGAATCCAGCCCTAAAGGATATAGTAAAAGATGAATTACAAAAACTCATTAACGTCGGTTTCATTTACCCAATTTCCAATAGTAAATGGGTGTCTACTCTAGTGGTAGTCCCAAATAAAGTCACAGGGAAATGGCGTATTTGTGTTAACTTTCGAGAATTGAACAAGGCCACTATTAAGGACTACTTCCCCTTGCCTTTCATCGATCAGGTGTTAGATACCTTATCAAGGAAACAATATTTTTCATTCCTTGATGGGTCTAGTGGATACAATCAAATACTAATAGCACCCGAGGATCAAGACAAGACAACCTTTACTTGTTCTTGGGGGATATATGCCTATCAAGTGTTACCATTTCACCTATGTAATGCACCTGCTACTTTCCAACGGGCAGTTCTAGGAATCTTTGCTGACCTTATACATGATTGTGTAGAAGTTTATATGGATGATTTTATAGTTTATGGTAATACCTTTCAAGAAGCCCTTGAAAACCTTGAAACAGTTCTTATTCGGTGCCAAGAAACAAACTTAGCTCTTAGTCATGAAAAATGTAATATGTTACTAACTGAAGGCTTAGTTCTTGGACATCATGTGTCTCTTCAAGGTATCAAGGTGGATCCTACCAAGATAGATATAATTGTTAATCTTCCTCCTCCAAAAACTCCGAAGGAAGTAAGAATTTTTCTTGGCCATGTTGGCTATTATAGACGTTTTATTAAAAATTTCACTAAGATAGCCGCACCTATGTTCAAGCAACTCATGAAAGACACAGAATTTCAATGGACTGAACCATGTCAACATGCCTTCGAAACCTTGAAGGCAAAGCTATCAATGGCACCAATACTTAGGGGCCCAAATTTGTCCCTCCCCTTCCATATATCCACTGATGCTTCTGACATAGCTATAGGGGTAGTCTTAGGTCAAAACGAGGGACAAACATCACATGCCATTTACTTTGTTAGTAAAAATGTGATTCCTATGGAATCAAAATACATTGTTACTGAAAAAGAGTTTCTAGCAGTAGACTATGCCATTAACAAGTTTCGTTATTATATCACAGGATATGAAATTTGTATACACACTGACCACTCCGCCATCAGGTTTTTAATGAATAAACCTATCACCAATGGTGGAGTGACTTGGTGGCTTCTTTTGTTACAAGAATTTAACATCACCATTGTTGATCGTCCTGGTCGAGAGAATGTGGTAGCTGATTTTCTCTCTCGAATTCAAACTGATGATAATGCTAGTCCTGTTGATGATAGCTTCCCAGATGAACATTTGTTTGTTGTGTCTGTTCGAACCCCATGGTTTGCAAACATAGCCAAATATTTAGCAACTGGAAAGCTACCAAACCATCTCTCCCCACCCGAAAAACGTAGGATCATAGTTCAGAGTTCTAATTACTCTTGGGTGGACAATGATCTCTTTCGTACTGGTCCCGATATTATTATTAGACGATGTGTATGGGAGGATGAGATGGAAGAGATCCTACATGCATGTCATGGTGGACTTTGTGGTGGGCATTTTTCTAATAAGAGAACATCATACAAAGTGTTGCACTCTGGGTATTATTGGCCAAGAATTTTCAAAGATGCTACCAAGTATGTCCAGGGGTGTGACAGTTTCCAAAGAATGGGTATAACAATGCCATCTGATGAGATGCCTTTGCAACCCCAAGTTATGATTGAGCCTTTTGAAAAATGGGCTCTAGATTTTGTTGGGCCAATTTCCCCTATGTCTCGCAAGAAGAAGTACATCCTAGTTTGTACAGATTATGTCACCAAGTGGGTAGAAGCCAAAGTCTTATTTCGAGCCACAGCGAAATCTGTGGTGGAGTTCATATATGAAGAAATATTTACTCGATTCGGTGTACCTAGGGAAATTTTAACCGATCAAGGATCTCAGTTTACCTCCAAATTAATGAAAGAGCTTACTGACAAATATGGTATTAGACATTTTAAATCTTCACCATATCACCCACAAGCCAATGGTCAGGTAGAGTCCACCAACAAAGTATTAGAAGCCATCCTGGCTAAAACTATCCAGTTACACCACAAAGACTGGGTAGATAGGATCCTAGAAGTCTTGTGGGCTTATAGAATAACTTGGAGGAACACCACTGGCCACACACCTTATGAACTTGTTTATGGTAAACAATTTCTTCTACCTATTGAATTTCAAGTCAAAACCTTTCGTATGGCTACACAATTAGGGATGAATCTAGAAGAAGCACAAAGACAACGAATCCTCCAAATAAATGAATTAGAAGAGATTATGCAAGATGCTATTCAACGCACAATAATACAGAACCAATGCAAAAAGTGGCATGATACATACATTAAACAAAAACAATTCAGAACTAGAGACTGGGCATTACTTTTTGATTCAAGGTACAAAAACTTTAAAGGTAAATTAACTACTCGTTGGATGGGTCCATATGAAATTATTACAGCTTTTGATAATGGATCTGTTAAAATTAAGACAATTGATGATCCACAAATTTCCTTTGTTGTAAATGGACATAGACTTAAACTTTATCATTAACCAATATCTAAACAAGATTTTGTGCAGAATGCCTTACAATAGGAGGAAATGGAGCTGGTAAAAGAGGAAGTCGTTCCTCCTTATCCTAGTTCTTAAAATTATTTTGGGTTATCTTCTTTTGTATATCTGTAAATATATTTTTGTTTTTCAATAAATAATGAGTCATTTCTAACCATTGATTGCATCTTTACAGGGAATTCATTTTGATGATCAGCTTATGAAATTTTGTAAATTAAAACGGGAAGATTTTTTTCCCCTTTTTCCTAAAACTCCATATGAATTTTTCTTTGTACATATCTTTTTGTTTTGAATAAAATTGAATCATCTAACAAGTGGTTTTGCAGTTTGATTACAAGAACCTTATAATCAGCTCATGCAATATTATCCGAAAAGGGAAGTGCTCTAAAAAGAAATACTTATAGTTCTCCTTCTCTTTCGATTATTGTTGAAAATTGAAAATTCATAATGAAAACTAAAGCATTCTTGATATCATTTTTAACCACTTTCTTTTATGATTTTGTATATGGTATTTGATTCAGACATGTACATTTCTGATTCATCATTAGAACAGTTGCTTAAGACCCACTTTAATTACTATGATCTTCAAAAGCTCTATCTTACACCTATGGACTGCTAGCTCATCCTAGACTCATTATCAAAACTTGTCTCTTAAGCACTCTTTAAAGGTAGCCCAAAAGTGAGTGATATTTTCTATTTTGTGGGGAACATTACTGATCTTTTATGAAGAAGTTAGATTGAGAGGTCAAAGACTAGCTTTAGGTTATTATCTTTTGACATGATCTATAATTTAGGCCATTATAAATAAAGTTACTCATAAGGTTTGTGCTAAAAAATTGAATTATGTGTTTAACAGGCTTAGCACACTCTAGTGCCAGCCGACTTCCTTACTAAAAATATCATTATACGAAGCAAACCCATCGGGGTGCTAAATAGACTCGCTAGTAGTGGGTCCATGATAAGTAAAATCTTAAACAAGGAAGTTCGGTAAATGCAAGTAAACCCGTCTGGGTACTGAACATGCTCACTGGCAGTGGGGCTATGCTTGCATGGTACCAAGATAAACCCATCGGGGTACTGAACAGGCCTACTGGCAGCAGGGAAATATCGGGTAAAAGAGGTTTGGTTAACGCTTTTCTATTCACATGGCTCATAAAAAACCTAAGTATGTTTAGGCCAATTATTTATACTGTCATTAGAGAATGGTTGTAAGTTAAACTTGGACCCTGTCATCTAATTCAAACAATACCTAGGATATGATTATCCTAGAAATGGGACCCATAGCTATAGTAAATCTAACATACTCTACGGTGATTCTTATCTATATTCTTTGGATGACAAGAAATATTTACAATGAATCATGGATGACTAGTTTTCCTATGGTATTTCACATCAATTATACTATCATTCTACATATGGTCTTCTTAAGCACTGTTGTATTCTTTTTGACGAATGTACATATCTATATCATCTACATATATTAGTTAATATTTCATTTTCTTACAAAAATTATCACAGCATTTTTAGAAGATTATTGCCTGAACCATGTATTAAAAATATTTGAATATTAATCAATTTTTCTTTGATGGGTCGAGGACATGCCATATTTTTGGTTTGGAGGAGGATCATAACTGTTTTTACTATCTAAATATTTATGAAAAAAAAAATATTTATCTCTAATAAAATGATAGGTATTTTCAGGAATAATGCGAAATAGCAGAAGAAGGATTGTCCTAATCAATGACAAATAAAGAGGAACGCAACTGAAAGATCCAGAAAAGCAAAGCTTACAACATCTTTTGTGCACCAACAGTCTCATAAATTCCCTGCAAAATCATCTTCAGTCAACATTAGCATGCAGATCTTGTATAGACAAAAGTCTGTATGAAGGCTTGAATGACGGGCCAAATGTTGATCCGAATGAGGTGACGAACGAGGCAAATTTATAACGATCTAAATGAAGTGTCGAATGAAACCATAGCTTATAATGGCTTTGTTAAACATGCCAAGGTATCCAAATTTTAATATTATTGATAAATCTAATTGGCTAATTATGTCAGGAATCAATCAAATGTCAATTTCGCACGTGGTCTCATTCCCTTACCTGTCTCACCTCCATTAAATGAATGGTTTATGCATCATTGCGATATTCAGAATCATTCCATGACCGCCATATGGTATTAATTATCCTGTTGTATGATATTCCATCATATCAATTGAATCATCATCTTTCACATGTAATCCATATCTATAATCTCATTTCGAGAATTACATTCAACCTATACAAAGTTTGACTTGTTGATGTATATGTAACTTCGGAATGTATTTCACATATATGTATATTGTATTCCTATAGAGATGTTATTATTCCTCTATACATAAGTGGTTGTATTCCTATAGAGATGTTATTATTCCTCTATACATAAGTGGTTGTATTCCTATAGAGATGTTATTATTCCTCTATACGGAAGTGTCGTCATTTATATTGTAAGTGTCGTAAAGTATACTTGATGGGTTACTAGACCACCTTGTTGGGGTCGGCCCTGTATAAGTCATGTGGATCAAAGGGTTATTAGACCACCCTATTGGGGGTCGGCCATGTGGGTCAAAGGGTTATTAGACCACCCTAGTGGGGGTTGTCCCAGTCGTCATTATGTTAAGAGGTTAAGTTGAGGCCGACCTAGTTGAGTAAAGGTCAAGTCAAGTTAGTGTATAAATAAAGAGTGTCTCTCTCATTTTACACATTCTATTCGATCACTCACACTTGGGAGAGTGGCGCACTTATGGAGGAGGAGGCTCTACTGATAGGAGAAGACTATCTCTTGTATTCTGGTTGTATCATTGCTCTATCTATATCTAAGGAAGTTATTGTGGTTTTTCACCTTTATGGTTTTCCCCAAGTAAACTGTGTGTCTCTTGTGTGCTTGCATTATTATGTCCATGATTGATATGCTATAGATTTCCTATACATGTTGTTCTCTCAGTTAATATCCTTGATCATATTGAAGTAAATTCTGAAAATTTAACATGGTATCAGAGCTAACCTGAAAGATGGCATGATATGGCATGTATGACATTTGTTGCACTTACGATGCTAGGGCTTGATATAGCAAAAACCAGTCATCGTAGCACTTTCTCCATAAATCCATTTTGGAAAATTTCTCGGATCTGAAATGTTTATAGGTCGAAGATAAGATCCCCATGTACCTTGTGTCCAAAGGAAAACCTCTAATTCGTTTTACTTTGTGATTTATGATCTGTACAATATAGGGTTTCTGCCTCTTCCATATCTGAGTCAAAATCAGGTGACCTTGGGAAAAAGTTCATAACTTGGGATAAGAAGCTCCAAATAAAATTGCATAAAAAGAAACAGGTAGTACACAGACTGTAATATCACAGGAAAATGTTTCAGAGACCGAAGTTGAACCAGTGACACGTGGCACGTCGTACAAGTTCGCTCTCCTGTATTATCCCATAAACAGGTCATGTTGTGACACTTGGCATAACTCTCTCTCATAGAATCCAATAGAGGTCAAACCTATCGGGATGGAAATATATCAGGTTGCTCTATCTCAGGAAACATTTTCAAAGGCCGAAGTTGAACCAGTGACACATGGCATGCCATACAAGTTCGCTCTCCTTTATTATCCCATACACAGGTCACGTTGCGACACGTGGCATAACTCTCTCTCAGAGAATCCAATTGAGGTTAGACCTGTCAGGATGGAAAGATAACAGGTCGGGCTATCTCAAGAAAAATTTTCAGACCCTGTGCATTGAAAAGTTTGGAGTTACACTAGAAACGATCAGGTACATATTTCTGTCAAAACAGAATTATTTTTTAGTACCTTCATTCATGGATTCCAGAATTTAGGGCTTCGGAGAAAGTTGGAATTTTTGTAATCGGAGACCACAGCTGGATGCTACTCATCAAGATAAAAATTTAGAGACCAAGATCAGATTTTTTGGTTGGGCAGAAGGCTGGGCTTGATCAAACCCCATTTCGGGACTTTAATCGGAAAGTGGAAAATTAGGGCTTCTTTAAAAATGGGAATTTTTTAAATCTGTGACCACGACTGGAAGCTCCTGAGAAAAATAGAAGCTTAGGGATTTGGATCAAACCTTTTGATTGGGTAGAAGAGTGGGCTTCATCAAACCCCAGTTCAGGGTCACGTCCAGTGAATTCAGAAGTTTCAAAGGCAAAATTGAGGATTGAAACTTTGCAGTTTTCAAATTCTGAATATACCAACTTGATCAGCTCATCAAGGCGCATATTTCTATCCTTTCAGAAGTTTGAAATTCAAAGTTTGAATTTTTGGGGTTTCTCTGACAAACCCTAATACAGCTCCAGATCCATTTCCTGCAAATCAAGTGGATTGGTTTAATCCTAGAAGAGGATGGATTGGTCACCTGCATAAGTGAAGAAGTTCCTGTTTCAAAGGGAGATGAGGCTAAGGCCTTACATAAGAAGATTACAAGCAATCTTGACAGGTATGACTCATCCAGGTATGTCTCAAGATTTGTTCATGATTAAGTTTATGATATTTTTGTCTTCATGTTATTGCGTTTAGAACAATCTTGATTTTAGAATTGTCGTATCACCCTAATAGAAGATATTCATTGATTAAGGTTTTGACACTTATGATTGTACTAATGCGTTATGGTGTTGTATGAGGTTTATGTTGTCTGCTAACATCAAAGGTACATCAATAAAGAAAAATCATGTTCTGGTTCAAGAACATATGATCATGATGACATGAGGACAAAGATTCATCCAGTGTCATGGATCGCTTAGAAGATCTACTTACGAGGTATGTATAACTTGGTCCTACAATGGATAACTTATGAGACATGCAAGTTACTAGCACAAGTCATTGAAGAGAACCAGAAGACATTATGCAGGTATGTTTTTCCTATATCAAGATAGGATCTTACCTTGTGTTAGGATCTTATACTGTCGTGTTGTTCATAATGATTATTCATGAAGTCATAGGTTTGAATAGTCATGGTTGTATGCATATTATGTTTCTTACCATAATTGATGATATGACTAACCAGAAGAATCATGAAGGTATAGGTTTGAGTAATCATGGGTTTTATGCATATTATATCTCTTATCTTGATTGATGATTTAACTAACCAGAAGAGTCCTGTGATCAAATAAGAATATGTATGAGTAAAAGAAGACTTCCCTGAAACCTTGAATACTAATGTTTATTATATGTGTTTGAAATGATCCTGACTATACATGCTTGAGATTATTATGTTTTGATAATATTAAGATTATACTAATGAATGTTTGATTATGTATGAGACCTAGAGAATAACACAATTATGATACTAACAAGCATGCATAGGGATCGAGAATGAATATAAGTTCAAGGACAGGTAATCCAAGAAGCAAAGATCAAGAGGGAGCTCACTCCAGTTGTTTCTGCAAGGATGTAGATATCCAGAGGGAGTTGACCATCCTTCTACATTCCACAACAGAAAGGTGTACAAGAAGCTACTTTAGCAGCTCCTGCAAGGAAGCAAAGACTCAGAGGGAGTCCACCCAACAAACAAACAAAGATAAGTATTTTAATTACCATTCCTTACATATTTGTTTGTTTAAATAAAATTGTTCAATGATGTATAGGCTTATGTTCCTAGAATTAGGATATGTATTGTGCATATTAGAATGATTGCATTAATGAACAGTATACTACTAATATGCATTTGATGGGTAAGTGGCCTATGGCACTGTACAACATTCCATTGCTACTTATCTAGAATGAAACCTCTTTGCTGACATGTTAGGAGTTGTGCACACTCTTAACAATGTTCTGGTAGAGATTGGAAGGCATCTAGAAAGTTACGGAATATGGATAAATGTTGTATTGAAGCATTGGCTAAGATAATTGCATGACTGTATGACATATTTCTTTATGTGTAAGAATTTGTTCTGAAAACTATGAGATGTTTTCTAATCATGCAATTTAACTTGTTGTGTAGGAAAGATCGTATACCATCACCTACAAAAGATGGACTACAACATTTGTTTAGCAACAAAGTTATCTATTGAAAATATTGAAGATATTGAAGTTCCCAGGATCTGGGAAGAATGCCATGATCGAGTAGTACTAGTCGATCATGAAGATGTTTGGGATGCAGTCCCAAGACCTGAAGGGGAGTCTGTAGTGACTTCCAAGAGGATCTACAATATCAAGCATGTTGCAGGTGGTAGCATAGATACTTTTGCTCATGTAGCTAGATACACTTCCATTGAATTAGTACTTGCTCTGGCTACAGTGATGAAGAGGAAGATACACTTTCTTGAATGGTGTAGTTGAAGAAGAAGTGTATGTGGTGTAGCTGCTTGGTTCTGAGACACATGACAGGGACTCATATACATGCAGAACTTGGTATTGTAGGATAGACATCCTTCTATCCAGTTTGGGCTTTACCAAGAGTAAAGCGGATTCCAACCTTTAATACAAGGTTGAGGAAGGAAATCTAGTGATACTACTTTTGTATATGGATGACCTATTTGTAACAGGTGAGGATAGATTGATTGCCAACATGCAGTGGAAGCTTGCTGCCAAGTTCGAGTTGAAGAACTTGGGGATGATGCACTATTTTGTTTTTGGCATGGAGGTGTGGCAGAGTGTAGATGGAATCTTCCTTGGAAAAGGGAAGTATGCAGTAGAAATCCTGAAGAGGTTCGGGATGATGGATTGCAAGGATATGGCCACACCTATGGCATTAAACCTGAAGCTTCTGTGTGATGCTTCATCTGATCTGGTTAATGTCACGATGTATCATCAGATGATTGGGTCCTCTATGTACCTAACGAACATGAGAACAAATATTTGCTTTGCTGTGAACACATTGAGTCAATTCCTGATAGATCCGAGGAGTGTTCATCTGATTGCTGTAAAGCATGTTCTGAGGTACCTGAAGGGTACAGTGGATTATGGGCTCAAGTATGAAGCGAATCAAAATTTTAACCTGCAAGGTTATGTTGATTCAGTTTGGGCTGGCAGTGCTGTAGATAGGAAGAGCCCGTCTAAATGTTGCTTCAGTATGGGATCAAGTGTGATCTCTTGGTTTAGCAGGAAGCAGTCCTGCGTAGCACTAAGTACAGCTGAGGCAGAGTATGTTGCAGCCTGTTCAGCTAGTTGTGAGGCAGTATGGCTATGGAAGCTACTGTCTGAGTTATTTGATCTCCTGTTGGATGCTACTGGTATCTTTTGTGATAACTAGAGTTGTGTGAAGTTGTCCGAGAACCTAGTGTTTCATGACAGGTCGAAGCACATAGAGATCAAATATCACTATATCAGGGATATGGTGCAGAGAGGAGCTGTGAAGCTCCTGTATGTTGCGACGGACGAGCAGATTGCATATGTACTGACGAAGCCACTAGCCAGAGTGAAGTTCAAATACTTCAGAGAGAGGCTTGGTGTTCTTCAGATCGACGACACTTCGAGGAAGAAGTGATGGACACATTTGCTAAAGCCATTCCAAGCATGTTAGAAGGAGGATCCTTCACATGGCTGTGGATGTAAGAGTTGGATGATGAGCATTGGGATGATGTTCTAGTGTCTGCTTTGTATGATCAATTGGATCATTTATATGTATATGTATATACGCATCATGTTGGATGTTGGATATGATCAGTTGGATCATTTATATGTATATGTATGTACGCATCATGTTGGATGTTGGATATGATCGGTTGGATCATTTGTATGTATTTTGTATATGCATCATGTCGGATGCTTGGACCATGTATCTGTATATGTATCAGGTGGATACATTGTATGATTAGGTAGATCATGTATTTGTATTTGTATCAGGTGGATACACTATATGATCAGGTGGATCATGTATGATGATATGTATCAGGTAGACACTTGGTATGCATCAGGTGGATGCATTGTATGATCAGGATGATCATGATGACGAGCTTCAAGGTGTTTCTCTAGATGATATGTATCAAGATGATACAATGATGATGATCAGTGTGATCATGAGCATCAGGATGATGCTTTGTGTGATGATGATCCATTGGATCATGAGTATCAAGTTGATACTTGGAGGTCAGAGATGATATGTGGCAGGTTGTGCAAATAGCATGTAATCAGTCTTGGGAGATCTTGTTGGTCGTGTTGCGGCACATAAATGTTCCTGGGATACTCTTTCCGGTATTGATATGTAGTATGTAATCAGTACTCAGATATCTGATAGGTTGAGCCGTGTGCTCATAATCAGTCCTGGGATGATGTATTACTACGGAGACATGTAATCAGTCCTGGAGATCCGAGAGGTTGAGCTGTGTGCTCGTAATTAGTCTTGGGATGCTCTTTAGAGATCTTGTCGGTCGTGCTACGGCACATAAATGTTCCTAGGATGCTCTTTAAATGTTTTGTCTATCCACATGTAATCAGTCCTAGAGATCTGAGAGGTTGAGCTGTGTGCTTGTAATAAGTCCTGGGATGCTCTTTAGAGATCTTGTCAGTCGTGCTGCGGCACATAAATGTTACTCGGATGCTCTTTAAAGGTATTGTGGAGGAGATGTATGTAATCAGTCCTGGGAGATCTTGTCGTTCGTGCTTAGGCACATAAATGTTCCTGGGATACTCTTTCCGGTATTGCATCCGCACATAAAATTAGTCCTGAGAGGCCACCTCTATCAGACCGTTCGCACATATGATGAAGACCTGCAGATGGTGGGCCTACATCCAGTATGAAAAAGTACTGGCTCTGTCGAACTTCCTATGACGAGTAGATTCAGAGATTGATTGAGATAGCAGTAGTAGTGACGATGATGATGACTCGATGACGATTATCCAGTGACGATGATACAGAGAAGATGACATGTGCTAGAAGATTTGTGTCGAGAAATACCTTCCTGGTTAAGAGGGAGTGTTGATGCATATGTAACTTCGGAATGTATTTCACATATATGTATATTGTATTCCTATAGAGATGTTATTATTCCTCTATACGGAAGTGGTTTTATTCCTATAGAGATGTTATTATTCCTCTATACGGAAGTGTCGTCATTTATATTGTAAGTGTCATAACTTATACTTGATGGGTTATTAGACCACCTTGTTGGGGTCGGCCCTGTATAAGTCATGTGGATCAAAGGGTTATTAGACCACCCTATTGAGGGTCGTCCATGTGGGTCAAAGGGTTATTAGACCACCCTAGTGGGGGTCAGCCCAGTCAGCAATATGTTAAGTGGTTAAGTTGAGGCCGACCTAGTTGAGTAAAGGTCAAGTCAAGTTAGTGTATAAATAGAGAGTGTGTCTCTCTCATTTTACACATTCTATTCTCTCACTCACACTTGGGAGAGTGGCGCACTTATGGAGTAGGAGGCTCTACTTCTAGGAGAAGACTATCTCTTGTATTCTGGTTGTATCATTGCTCTATCTATCTCTAAGGAAGTTATTGGGGTTTTTCAACTTTATGGTTTTCCCCAAGTAAATTATGTGTCTCTTGTGTTCTTGCATTATTGTGTCCATGATTGATATGTTGTACATTTGTTGTACATGTTGTTCTCTCAGTTAAGATCCTCGATCAAATTGAAGTAAATTCTGAAAATTTAACACGACTTTGGACAGGGTTGAATATATCATAACCACACATATTCTATGACCCACGCATTTCTATGTTGGCGCTCGATTCAATATCTTTGAATGACAAGTGTGATATCTCAAGCATGCACCTTGTCCATCGTTCAACCATTCAAACGGATGTTAATTTAAACTGATGACTGCGTGAATTTCGCTCCATTCCTATTTGCTTTCCATGTTCTATGTTAAGCCACGTCTCATGCATCTCTTGCATCCCCTATACGCATCCACATCCATCGACCTCTATTCAAGAATGTCTATCCGTCATGAACCTGGAAGTTACCAGGATTTAATTCACATCCCAGAGTTCAGAGAGTGTCGTGAGGTATTCCTTCGAGCCAGATGGGGTTTGTTTCTCTGCCTTCCCCAAGGCCACGACCACAAAGTCTCACTTCTTTTCGATAAGGGATTAAATGGTAAGACGGCTAAAGTTGACCATCTCACTTTGTCTGTGACGGAAGAATCTATCTCATTAGCCACAAAGCTTCCTAGGGAAGGAGTCTGTTGGCATAAACATCTCCTCCTTCCACGGAAGTTTCAAGAATTTGCTTTGAAATCCGAATATCAACATGTTGCTGGAACAAAAGGATTCCACTGGGAATGGGTCAAGCCGAAATACCTAGATTCCTTGACTGTCATCATCCATCTGATCACTTGTGAGGGTATGTTTACTGTTTTTAAAGTCTTTCATTTTAGATTGCTAGCACATTTTGTTAACAATCAGACCCTCAATTTCCCATTCTATTTCCTGAAAAGTTTAGAGAAAATATCAAGCCAAGTTAGGAAGAAGACTGTTAATCCTTCTGGTAGCTTGTACCATCACTATCTCATTAAAATCCTAATCATTCACTTGTTGGAAAAGAGAGGGAAAACCTCAGATCATTTTGTCTTTGAAATACTAAACCCTCATTTGATCGAGAAGCCTATTGCCAAATCCTCTACTTCTCGAAAACACCATTGTTTCCAAACCAGTATTACTAAGCCGACCCAAGCCTCTACGCAAGCAGAACAAGATACTAAGCATGTGCGGATTGATGAGGATCTCTCAGACAATGTGCACCTTGTCCATCCATCGCCTTCTCCTGGGCTTTCCCTTGGTAACCCTACTTCGGAACCCCCACTTTTCTCATCAGTACCTACTAAACCTAAGGGAACAAATTGTGACCAATCCATCATCCAAACTGTCGTTCAACCAACACAATCAGATGTCCATTCAGACGACCATACCCTCAAAAAACCCCTCCTCACATTAGTCAATGTATCTGCTCAATTGTCTGAAGCCCCTGCTGCTGGAAGTTCTCCTGCACACAACGAAGACAGAGTTCTTGAAGAACATACTATTGAGCTTGAAACATTTTCAAGAGAGCTAAGTCCTCAAAAGGACCTGGAACATTGCATATAATAGCCCATTCTTAATCAACATGAAGTGGATAGGTTGACCCGAGGGATAGCACGGTTGACAAACCAGAATCAAAACTATGTGGAAACAATTTCTGAGCTTCATAAAGAAAACAAGGCACTATGCACATAAGTAAGAAGCATTGAATGCTTGGTCAACGCCAAAACAATGTCCCATACTTCTCTCTAGATGAGGTATGATTCCTTGAAGAATTAGTTCAAAAAGCTTAAGGCTCAATCCACTTTCCTTTCCAAGTCGAAGGAAGTTGCTCCCACAACTCAGCGTTCTTCCTGAATTTCTTTCTTTTTTGCTCAGTGGGACCTGGCATGTCTCTGGTTTGGGGGAATGTTGGTGTCCATTTTGTCACCATTTTTTATCATCAAATATACTCTAAGTGGCATTATTTTCACTATTTTGATATAATAAATCACTCTTCTTGCCATTCAGACTGTTAATCAGACCCAGGTATGATCGTATTTACATATCACGTGAATCTTGCCTAAACATCATCATTTTCATGGTTTATTAATATTAATTCAATGTTTTTCAAATTTCTTGGAAAATAGATCTTGGCTTACAGGTTATGGACTTCAAACAGACCACCATTCAGACTCGTGTTCATGTTGCAAACGTTTAACCGCATCCAGCCCATCGTTCAGCCTTTCGTTCAGCCCGCGGAATTGTTGGTTGGCATATTCCTGGCCATTAAAGACAGAAACGTAAATGTGGGTTCTATTAGCAACGTGGTGGTTATAGTTGGTGAGCCCCCATTCTAGAAGATTCGCCTCCCTTCCTGCCGGTCTTGATAGCACACCGCTTCCTCACGTCAACACTCTAGAAGATTCTCTTCTCCGTTCGCTCTGCTTGCCAGCACACTCTCATGCCCACGTCGACGCTCTAGTAGCTCCATCCTTCCATGCTTGGCTTTCCAGCACATGCTTCTACCCACGGTTTAAGGGAACCAACACGCAGTTGTTCGCATCAAGTAGGATCGACGCCATGAAAGCAAGCAGGCAGCCTCTACGTTGTCGTAGACTGTTATGGGGACGTTCAGTGGCATCTGCACTATCGACAGTTGTTAAGCAGAGACGTTTCTAGCATTAAGTCTGCCTATTATTAGAGTAGACGACCACTAAAGGGTTGAATTGCTCTCCCCATTGTAAAATTGTATATACAGACATCTTCGTGACTGAGACGAGTTAGCCTCTGAGTCTCTAGAGTTTTAGGAAATTGTTAGTCTTTTTAAGTTGCAAACACTGTGTAATTTTCTCAGTTAATGGAAGCTCCTGCATTTTACTATTCATGCTATGTTGTTGGTGTAAAGTTGACTTAGTTTCCATCTCTGATTACTGGGAAGGGTCCCTCATCAACTGGAGGTTTTATTTATGTTTTTCTGTATTTTCTTTTCTGCAAATAGCTAGTTCAATTTCCAATGCGTGTAATTAATTTTTGTTTTCCTGTATATGCCATTTCTTTATTTTTCTGTAATATGTATCTTGCTGCTAACTTAATTTGCTTTTCCAGAATTGATAATGGTCTACCAAGCATAGTGTTTATAGTTTTCATTCAGTCTCTTGCAATTAAATAGAGTTTAATTAGTTGTTGTCTCGGGTTTTTAATGACAATTATCTTTGTTAGTTTCTTTCTTGTAGCTGTAGGTTAGTTTTATTCATGTCTCAATTTTGTTTGATTCTTTAATGGTTAGAATAGATTACTCTTGCTAATGTTGGGCCTATCCTAAGGGGGTCAAATTTTGAACACATTAAGTTTTTGGGAACTGCAAAGCTAAGCGCAACATAGATGGAGACTTTTTGTGAAAAATCAGTTTTGGAAGCTGCGATGAGAAGCGCGGCACAGTTTTGGTATGCTATGACATTGCACGTGGCGCAGTGTTGGAAGAACTGCGAGGTTGGTGCCACGAGGATCACAGCGCCGTGATGGGCCACGTCAATGGAGATCCAGCTAAGTAGAGTGTTGGATGGATGACAAAATTTATTTTGGTTAGGTCACAGAAGACCTATTTTTGGCAAAGATCGTCAATAAATACCAAGCGGTGGGTAGGTGCAGATCGAGATAAAAAACCGGTCACGCAAACAAAGAACTACTAGTTGAACCAATTGTCAACGACCGTGATAGAAGGAATAGCTTGGCGGAAGCAAGCTGTTGGCGCACATAATAGGGAAGCGGATAGCAACGTGTCTAGACAGAGGATAGATTGAAGATCCGCTACCAGACACCAGTATTCCAGTTTTGGGAAAACCGCGACAGTTTTGTAAACCTAAGGGTTTTGCCTTCATAATGTAAAGACATGACCTACGAGCATGATCTATATGAAAAAAATGCATTTTTTGTATGGGAAAGGGTTACTGGTACTACTTTTGTACTTGAGTATTGTTGAATATTGTTAGGATTTTGAGCAAAAGCCATTGAAAAGGCTCTGTAGCTAAGTGCGCAGAGACCTAATTTTGAGGAAGAAGAACGTCTGCAACTGAGTGCGCAGGCGAAGAATTGTTGTACCCTTTCCTAAGATAATAAACAACAGTTCTTGTGGATGTAGCTTCCCATCTGGGGGAGTGAACCACATTTAACCTTTTTTTATGTGATTGTTGTGTATGATTGCCATTATTTTTACTTGAATTACTTACAGTGCGTGCATAAAGTTACTGTTATCTGATATATGTTTACTTTTATCTGTGTTCACCGCGTAAGAAATGAAATAAGATGTTAGTAGTTCATGTATGGATGAATGTTAACAGTCAAGCACCTATAAGTCCTCGAATGAATGGATCTATGAGATAACCACATAGTTAATTTTTAAGGTTGAATTGTGATATCAAAGCACATAGCACCGCGCATCTCACTCATTTGTAGAAGTTATGATGTTTATCAATCTAAGTAATGGTGAATGATTAAGAATTATCCAATAAGATTGAATAGAAGTGATTAGGTCTCATAAACGATCGTGCAGTATAGTTGATGCACCGATCCATAAGAAGTGTTGCGGGATAAGCTGTTGATAACTTATCCTCATAGAGTGGAAGTAATCCCACTACGCAGTCCGTGAATGCACTAGTTGCGCAAGAATCTTGTTGCGGCATTCAACGCGGAGTAGAAGACCTCGCGCAGTCACTAACTGCAGTACGCAGTCTATCACCACGCTGCGCATTAACCAGTTGAAACACTCGCATCACAAGGTTGTGGAAACCTACTTCTGCAACCACCCCCACAACTTTTCCTCGAGTGAGACCTAGAGCTGCTTGCAGTCTATTGCCAAAAGGGCCAGTGAATAGGGGTTTTGTTGGTATCTTGCACTGCGAAGTACCTGGGTCTACATTGGAAAACCTCTAGATCAAAATAAACACCAACAAATGGTTCTATTTCCACGCTAAGACTCAGTGATGTGATAACATGTTTCAAAAAGTAATATGCGAAGAAGAATACGAGTTCCCATTAGGGTCAGACAACTGGCATCCAGAAAAGAAAGAGATCTGGGCTTTGTGTGATAAGATCGAAAGAGATTTTGTAAAGAAAGAAAACAAAAACCCACGTCTATCTGACGTACAGTGGTTGAACAGATACTTGTGGAGGGACATCCATGAAATTTTTTGGGCTTCATTTCTAAATGAGCTACACGAGTGGATATCGCACCCAGCATAAAGAAAGAATTGTTCCCAAAGCGGAGTACCTACGCAGTGGACTCCAGAGCTTACTGCACAGCTCAAAGCAATAGATAGCCCACTATCGTGAGCAGTCGACTTCTGGGTCAATACCATACTTGAGGGATTTGTGACGGAGTATGCTGTAGATACGCTGAAAACCTACAGCCAGGATGAAGCATACTTTTTCGAAGGATTTAGAGGCAAGTTCCTGACAAACCTCACTCTATACATTAAAATGCTTTTAGTTGAGAAAGGTGTTTTAAGAATGCAGCAATAATTCTAAATCTGTCATGGTAGAAAATACACACATTGATTCTGACGAAGAAAACCATACTTTGAGAAGTGGAAAGATATATAAGCTTACTAATCAAAAGAATCCCAGACAAGCTAGAAACCATATAGATACTGAAATCCCATGTGACCTCAATAATAACAACACTCAGATATCAACCACAATCCAACGTATTACACCTCAGAATCCATCAGTCCAGAACCCACCCACTGTGAGCATCAGACATCCCATCCCACAGATCAACAATACTAGTAACACCACAGGAACAAGTGCTCGCAGCACTACAACTCAGCCCATTCCACAGAATACTATCCCTAGCACAATCCAGCAGCCTGTGTCTACTTTTGTCATAGGGAATCAATCCCAGAACAGTACACAATCTGGAAGGAGAATGACAGATAACAATATAAAACTACCGATATTCAAAGGAACGGGTCAGGAAGACCCTGATCAGCACTGGTTTCTACGCGAAGCCGTGTGGAGTGTCAAGCAAGTTATGGATGATGCTATAAAAAGAGCACAGCTCATCACTACTTTTAGAGATAGAGCACTGCATTGGTTTATGAAGTATTCTCAAGCACAGCCGAAAACCTTAGTAGATATCAAGACCGCGATTGCAGCAGAGTTTAAAAAACCCAAATCATAATCCTAGTGCATAACAGTGTTGAAAGAAATCAAGCAGAAACCTACTGAATCAGTATGGGAATTCGACCAAAAATTCAAAACATCGTTGGACCAAGTGATCTTTGTTATAGCTCTGCAACAACATCAAGAATGGTTCATTGCTGCGCTATTACCCCATATCAGAAAACCACTGATGCAACAGAAGGTTGTATCTCAAGCTGAGGCCTTGGAGATCGCAATGAAGTTGGAAGCCTCACCAATTGGAGAAATTAGCTATGGGATAATACAAATCCATAACCAGTTGGCTACTTTGACATTAGAATTACAAGGTATGAAGAATGGAAAAGAACGGAGACATGAACAAAGACATGAAGTTTGGTACACAGGATGCAAAGGGGAGGGCCACACTAGAGAACATTGCCCCTTATTTCAAGATTATCTTAACAGTGGCACACCAAAACCAATGAATATGAATCAGAACCAGGCACCATGGTGTGAAATTTGTAGAACCAGAGGACACCGCCCTGAGGATTGTTACCTCATACAGAAATATATCAAAATGTCTAAAAACTTATACTGTAATTTATGTAAATCAGTTGGACATGATGAGTCTAACTTTCATGCTTATGAGCTAATGAATGAAAGAAAGTGAGATATGGAAGCAATGCAAGGTGCTGGAATGTACCGCGTCCAAGAGGAAAATTAGCCAAAGCAAGAGAATACCCACTATGATCAAGGACGATATAGAGGCCGCGGTGGTGGATACTACGGGAGAGGAAGAAATGTTGGCCAAGCTCAAGGAAGAGGACGAGGCCAGGTAATATGCTATAATTATGGCCAGCCAGGTCATGTATCAAGAGAATGTACTAATCCATGCACCACATGCAACTACTGTAAATGGTTTGATCATGTGATTGAAGACTGCCCCGTGCTTGAGGTAGAAATGCAGAAGCGGAGAAGAATAGAAACATCGAACCCTAACATCAAATTGACCGCATCAGACAGCAGACCTACGGGTCAGAGTATCAATGCAGTAACGCGAAGTGGCATTGATATAGGAAAAGACAAAAGTGAAAAAGCCTCGACTTCTAGAACAATTGATCCTAAGAAGAACCCTGGAGAAACAGTAGGGATTAGAAAAGCTTCTGGGAAAGCACCTCCATTGAACTTACAGAAAAATAAAGAAATATTTAAAGAAGTGCGGGACATGTTTAAACAACCAACACATACTTCACCAAGGATCCCATTGCGCAATCAAGAATCGCAAATAGAAGATATGCCACTGGCATATGATCAGACGCGCGTTGCACCAGATACATCTATTTTTGTTGCGTAGTTTCTACACAGCTACATCAAGTTATTAAAAAACAAAGACACTCTTATGGAATTTTAAAAACTGATAAATCAGTATGAATCAGACAGTAATAAAGTGACTGTACATGGCGTAGTACATAACATTAGGAGTCCCAAAAGAACCGGAAGGGAAATGCAGTTCACTGCACAGATAGGAGACTATGAGATGGACAAGATCATTCTTGATCTCATATCTGAAGTGAATGTCTTGACCAAGCAGACATGGCAGGCGATGGGGAAACCAAAGTTACAGTGGTCACCTATACAATTAAGAAAGGCTAATCAAGGCATAGTTATACCGCTGGGAAGGTTAACCAATACCATTGTTGACATTGATAGAGTGCAAAGTTATGCAGACTTCGAAGTAATTGAAATTGTGGATGATAGAAATCCTTAACCAGCATTGTTGGGCATCGATTGGGTAATGACGAACTCCAGTATTATAAATCCGAAGACAATAAAAATGAAATTTGATGGCAATGAAATAAGGGTTGTCGCACCATTGGATCCCTTGCAGGGGGAGCGATATGTTGAACCTATTCAAGAAGAGTACAGAGCTCAAGACCTTGACCATATCTATAAGATGACAACAAATGCTACGAATTATACTCATCCTACTTCAGATGGAATGCTCAGTTGGCGCTGTGATAGTTCTTGCATCTCAGAATCTGACGTAGGATTAGAAAACTGGCAACACAGAATGCATGAAGTATCTGCCAGGAGATGCACGACAATTACAAAGTCACTCCGATGGATTGGAAAACAGGTAAGTCCAATCCCCACTTATGATGGTACAACTAACTTCTATTCATTTATCAAAGAATACACTGCAGCAGTTGCAGATGAACATCACGTCTCAGCATTAGACATGGCACTCCATGAGACACCTGCCAGATGGTGGACTACGCATAAAAAGACATTGACATCTTGGGACCAGTGAAGAATCAAATTATAGATCATATTTGTTGATAAGGTTACACTACCATTTGAGAAATATAATGGCCAGACGGATACAAAAGATCATATTGCCACCTGTGCAAAAGCGTGGGAAGAAAGACCATAGACAGAATGGGTACATCTCTTTGTGCATACACTAGAGGATCCTATTCCAAAGAAATGGTACCTAGAGGAGGATCTGCACAGAGGAACCACGGATTGGTCTGTTCTTACTACGAGCTTCCAGAAGGACTTTAGCTTTGAAGACGACCATCCGACTATCCATGACGTGCTGCAGCTTATCAAAGAAAATATATTTACACCAGATTCCATGGAGGAAAACATAACATCAAAAGAGTTTTTTGAAGCAAAAAACGTACTTGTGAGTCTACAACCAGATTGGGCAGAACAAGTAGAACAAATATTGGACTGTTATAACTTAGCTGAAAAAGATGAAGATAAAGAAGATAGCGATGAGGAGGACCCGCAAAATATAAAGATCCCTGAATCATAAGGAATGCGCAAAGTAGAAGGACCCCCACTAGAGATTCCAAATATGAGTGGACCAGTCAAAACAAAGAAAGTGAACATCGATACCAGTGAAGAGCCGAAGTTCGTAGCAATAGGAGACTACTGGGATGATGATACAGTTGCGGAGATCACGGCTATATTACAAGAATATCAGTAAGTATACCCAACGAAGTTCACAGAAATGAAAGGCATCCTGGGATACTTAGGAGTGATGAGAATTCCTCTTAAGCCTAGAGTGAAACCTATAAAACAAAGGCCATATAGACTGAATCCATGCTACAAAGAACAAGTTAAAGCAGAACTTGAAAAGATGCTCGATGCAGGGATCATTGAGCCAATTGACGAATCTGAATGGATAAGCCCGATGGTCATCCAAGACAGGAAAACAAAGGGTGAGATTAGAATCTGTGTTGATCTCAGAAAGCTGAATGATGCCTCGATGCATGACCCATTTCCTACACCTTTTACCAACGAAGTGCTTGATAACGATGGAGGGAATGAAGCATACTCTTTTACTGATGAATTTTCTGGATACCATTAGATAAGAATTGATCCAGCTGATAGGCACAAAACCACTTTTGCAACAGAATGGGGTTCGTTCCAGTATACAGTGATGCCTTTTGGTTTGAAGAATGCACCAGCCATATTTTCTAAAGTTGTGATCGCAACATTTAAAGAATTCATCCACAAGTTTTTATAGGTCTACTTTGATGATTGGACCATTTTTGGGCTATTGAAGAACCATACTGTGAACCTCAGAATGATGTTGGGAAAATGCACACAGCATCATATTTCATTGAATTTGAAGAAATGTATTTCTGTGTTCCTTATGGGATTCCACTAGGACATATCGTGTGTAAGGAAGGATTGATGGTTGATCCTGCGAAGATCACAGTTATTGTAAACTTGCCTACACCAAATTCAGTTAAATAACTGCGCACTACACTAGGGCATACCAGGTACTACAGGAAATTCATAAACGGGTATGCACAGATAACCGCAACAATGGAGAAGCTTTTTAAAAAGGATGCACCGTTCATTTGGAATGAGGACTGTGAGAAAGGATTTGACAAATTGAAAGATAAAATGTTCAATGCACCCATCCTAGTTTTTCTAGACTGGGAAAAGCCATTTCATGTACATGTTGATGCTTCATGTATAGCATTGGGTATTGTTCTTGCGCAACCAGGAGAAGGAGGCATCAATCATCCCATTGCATTTTCAAGCAGAAATCTCTCATCTGTTGAGAAGAATTATACCACTACTGAAAGGGAAGGACTCACAATGGTATATGCGCTACAGAAATTCAGACACTATTTACTTGGTGCACACTTCTCAATGTTTACCGACTATTCTGCATTGAAATACCTGGTCAATAAGCTAGTGTTAGGGGGGCGAATATGCAGATGGATCTTACTCTTCCAAGAGTATGATTTTGAAATAGTAGTTAATCTAGGCAGATTAAATTTAGGCCCTGATCATCTATCAAGGATCGAGTCAGGAGAGGAACCTACGAATCTAGAAGACAATTTGCCTGATGTGCAATTGTTTTCTATACAGGTTGTTGATGATTATTATCAAGATATCATTGATTTTCTAACTACTGGGTTCGCACCTACTGAATTCACTATGCAGCAAAAGAAGCAGCTGGTAGCGCAATCCGTAGACTTCACCATTGTCGCAGGACAGCTCTACAAGTTAGGACCTAATGAAGTGCTATGAAGATGTGTATTAGAACATGAGAAGCCATTTATATTAGTTGATGTGCATTCAGGAGTCGCAGGAGGTCATTATGTAGGAAGGGCTACTGCACAGAAGATATTGCGCGCAGGGCTATGGTGGCCTACGATTCATAAGGACTCCAAAGAACATTGCCAAAACTGTGATGTCTGTCAGAGGATAGGGAAACCGTCAAGAAGAGATGAAATGTTGTTGAACCCTCAGCTGACCTTGCAGGCATTCGACAAATGGGCAATCGATTTTGTGGGACCTATTAACCCACCAGGAAAAAGAACTGGTGCAAGGTACATTATTACTGCAACTAACTACCTCACTAGATGCGAAGAAGCAAAACTAGTCAAAGACTGTAGCGCAGCTACAGCCGCACAGTTTATCTTTGAGAACATCCTTACACGATTTGGATGCCCAAAAATTTTGATGAGTGATCAAGGAACCCATTTTTTGAACAAAACTATTGAAGCTTTGACTGAAGAGTTCTACATCCATCATCAGCGTAGTACGCCTTATCACCCACAAGCGAATGCAACTGTTGAAGTGTTCAATAAAGTACTTGAGAATGCGCTAACCAAGATATGCAACGTAAACCACGATGACTGGGACCTGCGCATTCCATCTGTATTATGGGCGTACAGAACGACATGCAAGAAATTAACTGGACATACACCTTTCAGATTGGCTTACGGACAGGAAGCAATAATGCCAATGGAGTACATTATCCCCAGCTTGAGAATAGCTGCATTTATAGGGATGGCAGATCACGCAGCACTGGAAGAAAGGTTGTTGCACTTGGTTGGGTTGGAAGAAGATCGCTTCATCACGGGATTCCACTAGCAAGTGCAGAAAGAACGAGAAAAATCATGGCACGATCGCCACATCAAGAATAATTCTTTTCAAGTAGGTGATCTAGTCCTCCTATACGATAGTAAATTCATGAAGTTTCCTGGAAAATTTAAAATGCATTGGCTTGGACCATATACTATCATACATGTTACTAACAGAGGCGCAACCCAGTTAGCTACTTTAGCCAGTGATACATTACCCAATTTGATAAATGGAAGCAGACTAAAGCTTTACTGCGATAGTCCTACTTCACAACATCCAGTATGATCAGAAAGAAGGAAACGTTTCTAGGTGCCAAGTACAGTTGGAATTGGGCACTAGAAACTGCGGAAAAGTTTGTACAAAAACTTGTAGAGATAAATCTATATACCTCGCAGAGTTGTTGAAACTGCACAAAAAAAAGGGAAAAGAAACAATGTGCTGTTGTGACATTCAAAAAGCTACCCTGAAGAGAAAATAAAGTATACACCACGAAGTCACTACGCATAACCAAAGATGGTCGGCCGCGCAGTTAGATGGAAGGCTCCATAAAATAGCCGTTACAATGTCGGTCGAAAAGATATATGTTATGCAGTACTTTCCTACTGACCGCTCGGGCATTTAAAGCACAGAGAGCCATTCTGAACGACTTAATGATGGAATTGACCGAAGAATCCGCCAGATTTGGCCAACGAATACCGCCATTAATGCTTATCCAACCATTGAAGGGCGTGGAGGAGGTTCCGCCACGCTTATAAATAAACACTGCATACCGTCTCACGGGCATTACCAAAGCACTTACAAATTCTTGCACATATTGTTTTCTAAGTTAAATCTGGAAATTATCCAATGTTAGCTGAGTAATGAGCAAGTGAATGACACCAAGGTCCTTTATTAACAAAGAGTTCATGGTCGAAGATACTATGAGGTTGTTCCAATGAGTTAATGAGAACCCCAAACAAGAAATTCGTCATTGAACCAGAACAGGGTCCAAAAAGATCACCAAGACATGGCCCCTCAATGCAAGACAAAGGGAAAAATCCAGTAGCGCTGAGATCAAAACTACCGAAGATAAATTCGGTAGGGCCAAATAAGCCCCTTGCCAATAAAGAGATACCTTTAACTATGACTCCAGACTATATCTCGCCACATGTAGTGGATGCACCGGCCATTAGACTACTATAGAGTCCAAAGTATGAGATACCACTCTCGTCGATATCGAAGCATGTTAAGGTGGGCAAAAATCTGTTGGGAAAGATTCCAGAATGTAAATGGGAGGACTATGATCTACTAGCAATGCAGAAGGAGAAGCCAACCGAGCCAAGGTTCCCACAAATCCAGCCCGACAAATACATGTGCTGGAAGAAGAATGCAAAGGGCGACCTCACCTTGGTCGTCGAGAGCTGGTTGTTTGGAGTAGCCAAGTAGGGGCTGCTAAACCTGCTCAGGCTCCCACATTTCGACAGATCACCGGAGCTCAACGCAGTGGTGCCAACTCTTATGGCTCGCATCCACCAAGGATATTTATGGCTGGACCAGAATATCGACCTGACAATTGACTTAATCCACCGAATAACTAGATTGAGCAAAAGGGGAGTAGACCCAAGGAAGTTCTTCCAGGGGAAGACAAAGGATAAAGAGGTAGCCACACTGATGAAGCAAATGCAATCTGTTTTCAAAGGGAAGTGAGGCTTCCATACAGATGACATAAACGACCAAGCAATAAGTTTTTCCACGCAACTATTAGTGGGAAAATTTCTAAGAAAGTGTAGACTGCTATAAGTCTCTGCTGGCGCAGTACTACTTGGCACTGCAGCTGCTAAGGGACAAGAATTCAATTGGTGCCAATATCTACTGAATGAGTTCCTAGAAGAACTGAATGACACGCAAATCAATGGTGGATACTTCCACTTCACCTCGCTGATCATACTGATCGCCTTCCTGGGGTGGAGGGAACTGAAGCAATATGTCGGAGTGGTCACAGATACTTCGAAATGTAGAGGTGCTCGATATCAGAACCTGTGGGCGAATTTGAATCCCGAAAGACAGCACAAGACAGTGTTGGTCTTCTACACATATGATGACTAGTTGTGCAGGGCCATCATGCTTACACCTCGAATACCAAATCAAGTAACAAGCAAATATATCTGCATTATAAATTTTTATGCTGCGATGAAATGCATCTCAATTTCAGCTAAAGCATAGACGAAGAATCCTGACTGGTACCCAGAAAACTACAATCTGTACGAGGAAGATATTGAGAATATCATGAAGGAATGGCCAGTTGAATTCCGAGTTTAGGTTGTGGACATCCAAAGTGATTTTGGCGAGGATAACCCTATCCTGTTTCCCATAGTAGAAGATAAAGAGTCAAGCAAAAGAAAGGATGTTGGGAGTCCTTCAGGACGCAAGGAACCAAGGAAAAAGAATAAATCAAGCAAAGCCCAATTGCACACAGTGCTTCACAAGGATGACTACCTAATGATTGTCGCGAAGGTCACTGAACAAATGGAGGAGCTCTTGACCGATAAGGAGAAGAGAGAAAAGTCAATTTAGGACAGTTTGGACCAGAACTTGACCACACTGCAAGGAATTTCCCAAAAAATTGATGAAGTAAGGAAAAGATTACCCTTACAACATGAATCAATAGCTAAAGGGCAGTTGGCGAGAACTTCATAGCAGCAAATCACCGTTCCCGTGAGGTCTCGTGTTGTCCATTTGCAACCATTATCTATAAGGTTTCCATTACCTGATCAAGTAATGCTAGATAGGAAGAATGTAGAGCGCATGGAGCTTGATCTTGCAAAAATACCATTGCCAGGACTACATTACTTGCAGACTCAAGTTTCTGAAGAAATGCATGATAGAACCATAGATGTGCTAAAAGGACAGGCGGAGCTGCAAGCAACTAATAGACAGCTAGAGGAAGACAGCTCGCGAACGACTATGAAATTGCAAGATGACCATGATCATTAGCTGAGATTGGAGACAATGATCACTATGGTTGCAGATAACATAGATGAGTTTGAAGTACAACTAGAACCAGTAGATACTATTGTCAAGATTGGCGATCTGGTCAACAGTCTTAAGATAGAGAAGGATGACATGGAGATTCTCCATGAGTCGGAGATTGTTGCCTTGAAGGCACAGATCAATCCACAAACCCCACCAGATGAACAGTAATTAAGGAAGGGAGCAATGAAAACCGCGGCATAGAATATTGCAACCGAAGTGGCGAAGTGCCAAGGGTTGTTGGACGCAGCATCGATGACATTCACTACCCTCGAAGAAGACCCGGCATTGCAAGAGGTGAAGGATACTGTAAAATAGAAGCAGGCTGCACTGGAGCAGCTGAATATGGAGGTAAAAGCTCTTCTACCAAGAGATAGGCTACCAAAGTATCGAGAAATAAACGTGCTAAAAAAGGAATTACAGGCGTTGCGGGAAAAAGAAAGTGAACTGGGAGATAAATCACAATTTTTGTTGGAGGATGCCAACACGATCTCAAAAGAGATCGAGGATAAGTTAAAAGAGTTGCGCGAGAATCAAGCACAAGTGGAAGGCCGGATTGACGATGAAATTACATTGGACATAATGGAAACAATCCGACAAGTCGAGCAGGACACAAAGCAAGTGGTCAACAAGCTATTCAACACATACAATGAGTTCACTATGAAGATAGCTCCGCAACCGGAGGAACACATTAAGCTTTTGGGAACTGCAAAACTAAGCCCAGCATGGGTGGATTCTTTTTGTGAAAAAACAATTTTGGAAGCTACGAGGAGAAGCACAACACATTTTTGGTATGCTGCTACATTGCGTGCGGCACAGTGTCGAAAGAACTGCGAGGTCGGTGCCGCAAGGATTACAGCGCCGCGATGGGCTACATTGATGGATATCCAGCTAAGCAGAGCATTGGATGGATGACGGCAGTTATTTTGGTTAGGTCACAGAAGAACTTTTTTTGGCAAAGATCGTCGATAACTACCAAGCGGTGGGTACGTGCAGATCGAGATAAACAACTAGTCACGCAAATAGAGAACTACTAGTTAAACCAATTGTCAACGGCCGTGAAAGAAGGAACAGCTTAGCGGAAGCAAGTTGTTGTGCACACGACAGGGGAGTGGTTAGAAACGTGTCTACATAGAGGATAGATTGAAGATTTGCTACCAGACACCAGTAGTTTGGTTTTGGGAAAACTGCGACAGTTTTGTAAACCTAAGCGTTTTGCCTTCGTAATGTAAAGACATGAGCTACAGGCATGATCTATATGAAAAAAAGGCATTTTTTGTATGGGAAAGGGTTACTGGTACTACTTTTGTACTTGGGTATTGTTGAATATTGTTAGGATTTTTGAGAAAAATCCATTGTAAAGGCTCTGCAGCTGAGTGCGTAGAGACCTAATTTTGAGGAAGAAGAATGTCTGCAGCTGAGTACGCAGGCGAAGAACTGTTGTACCCTTTCCTAAGATAATAAACAACAGTTCTTGTGGACGTAGGTTCCCATCCGGGGGAGTGAACCACGTTAAACCTTGTGTTATGTGATTGTTGTGTATGATTGCCATTATTTTTACTTGAATTACTTACAGTGCATGCATAAAGTTACTTTTATCTGATATATGTTTCCTTTTATCTGTGTTCACCGTGGAAGGGATGAAATAAGATGTTAGTAGTTCATGTATGGATGAATGTTAACAGTCAAGCACCTATAAGTCCTCAAATGAATGGATCTAAGAGATAACCACACATTTAATTTTTAAGGTTGAATCGCGATATCAAAGCACATAGCACCGCGCATCTCACTCATTTGCATCAGTTATGGAAAACCTCTAGATCAGAATAAACACAAACAACTATTTGAACAGTCTTCTCACTGACTTCTTTGCACCATAGGATCATATGCATCATCCAACTAGTAGTTAAGATCATCCAAACTACTTCTTTCCTTAGTTAAATCATTTTCCGCCATCCGGACTGTCATTCGGACATTCATCCGGATTGTCATTCGAACCTTCATCCTTTTTGCATTGCTTTTATGCTTATTTAGAATCCAGTTTCTTAGGCTTTTTAACTGTAATATTTATTGCTTTTAATTGGCAGTTTTAGATGTAATTAAGATCTTGTTTCCCATTACATAGAGTTTTAATTAAGCTTTGTTATCATTCTTAGTTTTCATTTTATCTTCCTTAACTTTGTTTTAACTGCTTTTCAAGTTATGTCTTTCACGTTTGATTTGCCAATATATTACTGTTTTAGAATTTATTGGTTTCATTCTTAGTATAGTTTACTATATGTTCTTAAGGTTTATTTCGAATTAGAGTTAATAATTTCATTCTCCAAGATTACCTGAAATTCGATGGTTTCTTTGTTAAGCATAGGATCAGCTTTTCCATCCTTACGATTAATGAAGATGTTCATGAAATAGAATTTGGTTCACAAATAAATATCTTTATCAAGTTTTCTACTTGTTTCTATGTAAAATATCTTTATCAAGTTTTCTACTTGCTTCCAAATCAAATTCAGTTTAGATAAATATATTTATTAATTTTTCTACTTGCTTCTAGATTTCATTAGTTTCATACTATTTTGCTTATGGATAGAAGATAGATCATAATGTTTAAAGTTAATTGTAATTGGTCTCTTTGTAGAAATTAGTTTAGATTTACTTCCATTTTGTTTTGCTATTACATTTGAAATTCATTACGATTCATTCACTCCAGTTTCTATCACATTTGACGTACAACATCAAGGAGAATGGAATTAGATGCTTTAGTGTAGTTTTGAAGTACTAATTGAATGCACAAGTAGTTTGATTTTTAATCAATATTTGTTCTTTTCCCATTGTTTAATCATAAAGTAGAGTAGTATAGCTTGATACTATTCTGATCTATTGGTTTAGTTAGGTTTAATTAGTTTCTTCATTGTTTTTCTAAAGTTTGACTCGTTTTTTCATTTTGAAATATCTTTCGTTCTTTTCTTTATTAAACATTTCTAAGGTCTGACAAGCCAAAACTTAGGTTCCATTCTACCTCAGCATATACTATGCCACAACTCTAAGATTACCAACCCTGGTCGATAATTAAATATTTTGGTGATTCTTTAAGACAGTAAATACACCTCAACAAACCATACCCATTTAAATTCTTGAAAAGAAGCCCTAGTCTCTTTGAGTATTAACACTCATCCAACCTAAGTTTAATGCCTCTTTAGTAAGAATAAGGAATCAACCATTAATTAATAAATAAGAAGAAGCGAGAGGATCCCAACACTCAATCTAATGCCCTAAATTCACTAAACAATGAAAGCAAGTGACCAATCTCAAAAGAACCAGAAGTTACTTGAGCAAGTGTAAACCCTACCCATTTCATTTCTTGAAAAACAAACCTAACCTCCTCAATTATTAACACTCACCCAACCTAAAGTCTAATGCCTCTTTAATAAGAAGAAGGCATCAACCATCAAGTAATAAAGAAGAAGAATAGAGAGGATCCCAACACTTACTCTAATGCCCTAAATTCACTAAACAATGAAAGGAGGTGACCAATCTCAAAAGAACCAAAAGTTACTTGAGAAAGTGTAAACCATACCCATTTAAATTCTTGAAAAGCAACCCTAATCTCTCCAGGTATTAACATTCACACCATTGACACATGAACATCTACAACATTGGAAGAATGATTTTTATGCCAAATTATGTATGACTACTACAACAATAATCTAGATAGCAAAAAATCTCTTCAATATGAAGAACTTTCTCATGCTCCACAAGAGGGACAATGCACAAAGAAACCTTAACTAAAGCAACAATTAGTCAACCCAACTGAGCTAATACAACATATGGAAAACACAGATGTTGACTTGAAATCCTATCGATCGACCCGACTGAGCTAATGCAACATATGGACATCACAGATGCTGACTTGAAATCTTAATGTTCAAAAGAGCATCCTCAAAGAACATTTCAATTCAACCCCAACATCTAGAATCTATCCAAACAAATTTTGTTGATTTAGTTAACATGTGATGAAGATAATAACCATATTAAAATTTTATGATTACATATTAAAAACCCTAATCTGCAAGTTAATGGATTCATGGTTCAATAATGAAGAAAATGGCATGTCAGTCCACCCACCAAGGTTGAATTCCCCTTGAGGCCCGAACAAGTGGTTGGTGCCAAGTGCAAATCCTAGGTGATTTTAACAACAAACTTAGCTAAACAGAAGTGCTTAGTTCAATAGTTTGCAACTACTTGTGATAGCAGACTCCTTCAATAAAATTGTAATGATTATCTTGATTTTAAATGAGTTCAACAAAAACCCTTATAACAAAAAAATGTTCATGAATTGCTCCCAATTGTAAAAGTCGTTGACTTCAAAAGAAACCTATGTATGCATGGCCAAAATAGATAAGGCGTAAAGTTCCACTTAATATTTATTCCAAAGAGTTACAACAATTCATAACGTTAGGCTGGTTAATAGTTTAGGGATGACAAATCAATTAAAAATGTAATAATCATGCAAATATTAGATGACTTCCTTAGTAAATGCTTAGATACTTATTAAATTAGTTGAAGAAAATAATACTATCGAATCAGAAGCCTTCTTTTAGTGAATAAAATCATATAGCATAGGTTTGGGCCATGATAGATTCCTACCTTGGAAAAGAACTTAGTTTTCACCCACTCTTGAAATCCATGTCTTTCCTTCGCAAATAATTGTATCCATATTGGTTCAATAAATAGTTAACGATGGATGACCGACGAGTAAAATAAATAAAAAGAAAGATAAGGATTTGATTTTTGCTCAGAGGTTTGTTTTGAACAGTTATTTATGTTTTATGAAGGTTAGCAAAATCTCACATGCTCACCAATTTTGTCAGCAAATTTTTTGGTGTTCACAAACATTTGAATCAAATGAATTGGTTTTAGAAAGCATGCAAACCAATACTTTGGTATTAATAAACCAATATGTAAAAACATTTTGGGGGAAAAAACCTTAATTGTGTCCATGGACATGTTTTTTAGCCTACCTACCTCTTTACCTTCTTAAATTTTTCTAAGCCACCAGGTAACATTCTTCCTCCATCCCTTATAATAATATGAGTATCAATTTTTTGTATTTTTTAAAAAAGGGAAAGAAAGAAAAGTCGCGTCAGGTTTGGGTATGGCAGGACCGCAGGGCTCAATTCTATGAGATTAGGTTAGGAGCCTGTTGCTCCACCAACTAAGCTATACACTTAGATGTGTTTTTTACCACTCATTATCATAGCTATAATAAGTACATTTGGCAGGCAATAGTTTCTTCTAGGGACATCTATGACCTCTTTCAAGCTTTTTCTTCATACAACTGCTACTTTTATTTTATTACTTTTATTCTTTTTCTAGACCAATTTGTTGTATATTTGCAATATATACTAGAAACTTCCTCCAATTTAACATAAGTTTCCATAATGGAATGCTTCATAGGGTATAATTCATTACCAATCAACTGTTACTAGTGCGTATCGATATTTTACAATAGTTGCTTTCCCTGCTATTATTATTGCCATTGCATCTACTTAATGCTGCCACAACATCTATCATTTTGTAGTTGGTTAACCTACACTAAAGCTATAAAATTATCTCTTATATGGTTGGTCTAATTGCCTTGTTCCATCCAATTAAACAACTTTATATTTGCTAAATTTGTTGTCAGATAGATCAAGAAATTTGAAATTCTAATAAAGAAAAGTTGTAACATCTATATAAGAAGGACATTTTCTTGTCATTGGATGTTTCATTATCAATATTGAGAATACATAGAACCATCGAATCCAGTCCCAGGTATTATATATAGAATGACCTATTCAAATTCTCTAAATGTATATTTAAAAGGAAGAACTCAAATTTTATATCTTGTGGAGATGGACAGGATTTTATCATAATTATGCTTCTCGTAATTTTTATCTAGGAATATCTAGTATGATTAAAATTGTAAGTAATTACTAATTAGGTATAAGTCACAATATATAAGACTTGTAATTTGACAGGAAAATATGTGAATTCAACAAATCCATAAAATTTATGTAGAATGTATAACAAAATTTACTAAAGTAAGAATTATGTCATATTTTTAATCACTAAATATAATTAATATGGGAAAAAGAGAAGACAAGGGTTACAGTTGGCTGCAAAACTCAATATACAATGTTAACATTAGGAATTTGGTATGTCAAGGTTGCTAAATTAGTGTAAAGTTGTTGGAAGGTCTATGTGCAATTGGATATTTAATCTATAGATTTGTAGTCTTGTAAAAGTTTGAATCCAGATGAGTAGTCAGACACCTAGAACTCTGTAGATGCAGAAGCCATATATCTAGTTGAATTATGCCAAGTTGGATCCTCAAATATCACCATGAAGGCAGGTAGAAACATACTGAATAAATCGTTAGGGTTAGTAGCTTCTACATATTTGTATATATCATGTAGGATCATCTTATGTGAATCTTGCAAGAGCGGCAAAAGGAGTATCTATTAGAAATGTTGAGTTCTCTTAGATATCTTCTAAAGCAAAGCTTATAGCTCATATATGAGCTTGAGCTCTTGGTTTATTTACATAAGCTCCAATAGAACATGCCAAGAATACTACAGAAAGAATCTGAAGAATACGCATGTGCACTACAAGCTTATGCAGTGAAAACATCAATGTGATGGAAACCCTAAAACATATTTTGCATCCAAAAAACCTTAGGAAAACATATTTTGTATCCAAAATAGCCTTATGAAGATTCGAGCAACATTAACGTAGCAAAGCACCAAAATATTTCAACGCCACAACACAGGGATCTCGATTTAAACAGTTACTCCTGACGTCCAATATAACCTTAATGGCCATTTACTGTTATACACAAGATAAAGATTCCAACAAATGCTAGTTTTGTGGGGACCTAATACAGGTATTAGAAAAAGAAGATGGGTTTAGTTTAGTGTATATTCTATTTAGTGAATATGGTGCAAAAACAGAGTGAAGTAAAACTGATCACCCACCCAAACATATAGCTTATATTGCATGCATGCAAACTAGTTATACAAACATATATCCATCTTAACCCTTAATTTAATAATTTATTCATCACAAACACATACATGCAAACTAGTTATACAAGCATAGATCTATCTTCAGCCTAAATTTATTCAGCACAAACAAGGATCGGGGAGCCACATGGATTCAAAGAGGGATTGCACCCTCGGACTATTTACCTACACTGAGGTTTGCATTTTAAGTTTTTATTATTTTGATCTTTATGGGCACTTATTATTTTGTTATTTTGATCATGGACATTCTTTTATTTTGATCACTATACACTTCATTTAATGGTACGGTCTTGGGTTAGGGTTAATATCTATATGTCATTAATATAAATAAATATATAAGCCTCAAACTCTTCTTTAAAAGGCACACACTTAAATACAGACAAACAAATGTCCCCCACCCTGGGATGTAAGATGTCCCTCTGAGCGTAACAAAATGGAGCCTTACTATTGCATGAAACAGAGCTTCATAATCGTTATAAATACTAATAAACTGAAAATAGATAAACACTTAATAAGCAAAAACAATAAGGGTATGCCTCATGTTGGTACTTACACAACAGCAGCAAGCTTAGGCTCAGGATCCCTACTCTATGGTGGACGATCCCTCTCACCATTCAAGACCAGTTCAACATTGAGGGCTACTTCTAAAGGATGCAATTATGTGAATTCGTCAACTTGATATCTCTTTCTAATGGTTCAAAAATCCTACAAATCTGTCCTCTTCTTCTTCACTTGCCTCTACAGTTTCCTTCCCCTCGGCTTCTCGCAAAGCGTAGCAAGGCGCAATAGAATATGACCCTGAGAAGCATCATAGAAGGACGGTGCCTCTTCTCCAAACATCTCCCTCAGACTTTGCAGAGGTAGGAAAGTGAAGGAATTAGTGTCAATTTAAATTTCCTTGTCTCAGTGATGCTCATCCGGTAGGATATCAGTTCCTCTCTGCTGGGAGTATCCATGCCAAAATAGCAGCAACCAATTATTGGAGGGCTTGCTATTCTAATGTAGATCTCCTTTCCACCTGCATATTTAACCATTCTCGCAATCTTTGAGGAATTTGTGCCCCTGACAATAGAATTATCCACGAAAACAACCCTCTTACCCTCTAGCACGCCATGAATAGGGGACAGCTTCATCTTCACATCGAAACCCCTAATCTTCTGAGAAGGATCAATAAAAGTCCTTCCCAAATAATGTGACCTAAACAACCTTATTGGAAGGGAACCTTGATTTTCCCAGCATACCCAAGCACGACTACCATGCCAGAGTCCAGCATAGCAATCACGGCATCACAATCCACCAATGCCTCCTCTGCAAATATTTGACCAAACTCATACTATGATTGATACACAGACTACCAAAAGACAACAGAACAGGAAGCGAGAAATATAGGTGTTAAAAAAAAAAGCCTTTCTCTCCTTCTACGGCATCAATCACATCATGCCCATGCCATATTTAACCATGACAGTGATCTCACCATGCCTCACTTTGAGTTCGTATCTCACCTCAATAAGGCCCAACATGCAAGTCTCGGAGGCAAATACCACAACCCTCTTCTTGCGCCTCCACATGAACAAGGGTTGAAACCTGTGGGGTTCACGCATAGCCACTAGCTTGTCCTCTATCAAGAAAACCAATGAAAAGCGCCCTCTAACTATTCCATGGCATCCGCCTTCAACTATGCAATAAGATGAAGCACGACTTCTGTATCAGACCTATTATAAAAAATGGAGCCATGACCATCCTCGAGCTAATTGATCTTACACCCACTGTGAAGCCTCGTGATCTTTGTGCTGAAGGATCCGGTCTGAACTGCTGGTGGTAATTGCTATGAGGGATCCGGTCTAAACTATTGTGACAGATCCGGTCCGCTTGAATGACCGCACCAACAAAACACCTACCCATTGTTTAGCCATTCAATAACCACAAACCCTTTTCCGCCGCCAAAAGCTTTTTAATAAAAAAATAATAATAAATAAATAAAGGAAACGGAGAAGTTTGATACGAAACTATGTTTTGTCTCAAATAAATGTCTTAAACTACCCCTTCATGTAGTAGTGATTATATGGAACAATTGTTTGATGCATAATACCATGTTGATGAAGATAGTTTTCAAAATCATTAGATGTTTAATATTTTCCATTACCAATATGAAGAGTGCCTATCTAAGACTATGCTTCATTTTCAATTCATACATGAAATTTTTTTAATGTTTCATATGGCTATAATTTTTTATTTAGTGAATAGACCCAAAACGTATTAGTGTAATCATAAATAAAAGTCATGAGATATTTATTACCATTTGCAGATGCAACATGCATAGGGCCACACAAGTCAGAGTGTATCAACTCTAGTTCTCTACATGCTCTAGAAGTTTACTCATGGAAAGGTTGCTTACTATGTTTTCCAAGAATACAAGCATCACACTGTTTCAAATTATTTGAAATGGTGGGAAAACTAGAATCACCATTATTTTTCAACATTATAAGGTTGTTATAATTAATGTGTCTATATCTATCATGCCATAGGAGACTAGATGACAATATACCTTCTTCTTGTTGAGAGAGGTAGGAAAAATTCTGAGCTCTTGCAGATGTTCCTTTCATCTTGAACAATTTCTCATTTTCATATTTGGTCATGAAGACTTGGTTGTTAGAGGATCTCCTTATCTCAACTATCTCATAGAACATGTGGATGGAATTACCTTGCTATCAAATGTGCACAGGGGACAACAAATTTCTATGCAACTCTGGAAAATAGAGAAAAGTATGCAACATAAAGTCAAGGAATCCAGGAAATTTGATCTTGATGGTGTTAATTCCCTTTGGTTTGAGGATGTGCTTATTTTCAAAATATACTACACCATCTATATTGTTATTTGAAATTTTTCAAAGAAATATTTTATAAATGTCATGTGGCAGGTTGCACCAGTGTCAAGTAGTCAAGTAGCTCTCGAAGATCTGCAAATGAAGTGATCCAAAAATGGGTAACTTACTTTTCTTCCATTAACGAATACTTTAATCAAATTCTCAATTTCTTAACAAACATAAAGAAATAGGAATAATCAATCAAATTCTGATCTACAGCTAATTGAATATTTTCACAAAACACATATGAAAAAGATATGCAAACCATATTTGTTAACAGAGTTCGCAAGGCCTCGTGACTACATCTTAGGACTCATTGGAAATTTGAGTCGCTTTATTATCTCCTTCAAAGGTATACACCTTCATAAATACATTTGTATGCTCTTCATTTCAAGTGGCTCATTCCCATCTTGGGATTCATTTCCCTTCTTCACCAAGAAGCACCAAGGCTCTCACATGAAGTGAACTGTTTCTCCCATCTTGGGATGAAATTCTTCATACAAAGCTTTACTAGAACTCTCTCCAACAAAAGATTACCTTCCTTCTCCAAATGAGATTTTTTGTAGATTTTTCATGGATGATTACTCATCACACATGTTAAGGAGAATATCTCTCCCATGATCCCCTGAATTAGGATCAAGAGACACCTTAAGGGATAGGTGGAGAAAATGTCTCATCTTTTTCCATGAAAATCTCAACACCCCTTAGGACTAGGAAACCAATTGGTGAGGTGTATTCTCACGCCTTTTTAATTTCCTTTTTAAAATTTAAATGAGAATTTGTATGAGCATCTTCATTTAATTCCCTTTTACATAGTTTTCCATTGAACTTCGAATGAAGCACTTTATGAATTTTTGTTGGAGAACCCTCCTTTTTGCCTGTAACTTCAACCTGTAATTTCTTCCACATACAAAATCCATTCGACTCTGTTCAAATTTCCTCAGGAATATTTATGCGGGATCTTCGTCGACTAAATGCCTTTGGAGCTAATGGAGACCTTCTGCATTCTTCAACTTGTGGAGATCCTCCTAGATAAAATCTCCCCACTGAAAAGCACTTTTTGGACCTCCAAAAAGTCTTGATTCAAGATAGTAGAAGGGTCTGTGTCTTCTTCTCCTTCAAATTTTTGTCCATGAATATCCTTTTGCTCACTTGGACTGATTCACTTGCACTTATGGCCAGTTTTAGGGTGTCGGGTACAACCGATCATACACCAAATTTTACAATTTTAATGCTTCTCACTCTCCTTCGAATGAAAGGACAAATAAGAAAGACTCTACTTGCTTTATCCAAAAGTTTGTAACATACTCTTGAATGAATTTACAATGTTTGAAGAAGCTTTAGAAATCTCTAAAAGACCCCTCTCACCCTCAAAATCACTCAAGGATGGCTAATAAGCCTCATAATCATAAATGCAAAACGTATAAAAAAAATTATAATGGAGTGAGTGTTGGCATGTGAAAATTAACCAGATGGTTTAATATGCACTCTCATGGCGCATAATTTCATATGTATTTTGGCTCTGCATTATGCACAAAAATTTTGTGACCTGAGCATTACGTCCAAAATTTGACTCTCGGCTGTCGGGCAGAAACTTGGCATTCACTTTTAATTCTATGCAAAACAATATTCGATGAGGTTAAATGGTTAGCAACAACATCTGAAAAATGTTTTTCTATCGAGCCCTCGGCTTTATGTCAGAAAATGGATATCGATTTTATATCTTGTGATGTGTTGTTTCGAGCTGAACGTTTATCATACCATCGGAAAATGATGTCTTCCTCCAAGATTTCCTCGTCAGATAGACATTTAAGAATTAAAGTAACGTCCAAAATTGCTTCAGGACGTGCATGGTTACAAAATGCTTTAAATCCATGAATCCATATGGTCTTGACTCTGTTCAACAATCGATTTTCATCACAAGCTCCAGCCTCAGTACACCAATTTGGAGCTCCCAACGAATGGGGAATTGAGATTATAATTTGTTGTATGTCTGTTTACCAATTTTAGCGAAATGGATAACCTTTCATTCAATAGAGCGCTGGCCCAAGTCAATTGGCACCAAATTTTTGGATTGATATCGTTAGCTACTAAATCCAACGATAGCTCCCTTCCTTCATCTTAACAGACTACACAATTTCAATGTCCCTTAAACAATGAACAAATCATGGAGGATCTCTACCCATAATCATGGAATCATGACAGCCTTCACTCAGCTTTGGGTGATTGGAATCTTGCCACGATCTCCACAGTATCCTCACCACCACCGGCACCACCGTAGCCAATACCCATCATTAATATAACCCCCAGAAACTTCAATGTGTATTCTCTCCTTGGTACAACCAGGCTTGTGATCCTTGACATTTCAATGGTCTTTCCACGCCTTGATAACACAGCTTCGACAATCTCTTGCATTTGCAACTAGAATATACCTTCCAATAATCATAGCAATAAAAGCTCTTCATTTATAACCAGAAGATACCTTCGATCTACATGATGACGGCTGCTTTATGTATTTTGGAAGTTCTGGTGGTGGGCTTTTTTCAATACTTCTGTGAGTTTCCTTTTATGGCTTCTTCTTTTTGCAAACAAGTAAGAACGGTAGCCAAGCACAAATGCCAACTTTTTTTCTACGACTTCTTCTAGGATTGTAGCTATTCACTGTTGCTGCACGCCTCCATATTCATGTGCCTCTTGGACCCGAGCTTTGGCTCCCATGAATTTAAACTTGTTTTCAAGAATTTATCTGCATGCTATGGTCAACTCGAACATGCTCGATAAACCCTTGCAATCGGAGTTGAAATACATATAAATAGATAAAAAAAGTTCATGCTTTCACTAATGAAAACAACATAAGACGATCTTGGAGATGTTTCATATGCATGAAAAACAACTATGCAAAAATACGATCCATTTTTTTTTACTGTCTGAAGTTGTGTATTCTCTACTTTAGAATATTAAAAACTAGTTCAATTTTGCAAAAATGACAACCATTTCTTGCTCAACCATTCAAATGAATGCTGGTCATTGCCTTTAGATGAAAAAACCTCATCTATTTTTTCGTGTTTTGGCTGATCATGTGCAATTTTTTTCCGCAACTGTTGACGATGAGCAGAGCCATCTTCTTTCTTTACTCCGAGAGAAGGATTTTCTTTTCTTGAATTACTCTTAATTGCACTCTTCCTTCAACCATATGGTTTAACTTTCCAACATTCCGTAATATGATAATTCCTTTTTCCACAAATAGAGAAAATAATTAACTCTTTCATGCTATGAAAATTATCATCAAAAACATACCCTGGATGTTTTTTAACTGCACTGCTTCTTAATATAACCCCAGCAACTTCAATGTGTATTCTCTCCTTGGTACAACCAGGCTTGTGATCCTTGACATTTCAATGGTATTTCCACGCCTTGATAACACAGATTCGACAATCTCTTGCATTTGCAACTAGAAGATACCTTCCAATAATCATAGCAATAAAAGCTCTTCATTTGCAACCAGAAGATACCTTCGATCTAGGTGATGACAGCTTCTTTATGTATTTTGGCAGTTCTGGTGGTGGTTCCTTTTCCATACTTATGCGAGTTTCCTTTTATGGCTTCTTCTTTTTGCAAACAAGTACGAAGGGTAGCCAAGCACAAATGCCATATTTTTTCTACGACTTGAAATGCATATAAATAAATAAATAAAATTCATGCTTTCACTAATGAAAACAACATAAGACGATCTTGGAGATGTTTCATATGCATGAAAAACAACTATGCAAAAATATGATCCATTTTTTCTTTTACTGTCTTGGAGATGTTTCATATGCATGACAAACAACTATGCAAAAATATGATCCATTTTTTCTTTTACTGTTGAAGTTGTGTATTCTCTACTTTAGAATATTAAAAATTAGTTCATTTTTTTAAAAATGACAACCATTTCGTGCTCAACCATTCAAATGAATGTTGATCATTGCCTTTGGATGAAAAAACCTCGTCTATTTTTTCGTGTTTTGGCTGATCATGTGCAATTTTTTTCCACAACTTTTGACGATGAGCAGAGCCATCTTCTTTCTATACTCGGAGAGAAGGATTTTATTTTCTTGTATTACTCTTAATTGCACTCTTCTTTCGACCATATGCTTTAACTTTCCAACATTCCATAATATGATAATTCATTTTTCCACAAAAAGAGCAAATAATTACATCTTTCATGCTATGAAAATTATCATCAAAAGCATACCTTGGGTGTTTTTTAACTGCACTGCTTCTTAGTGATCCACTTGATGTTTCTGAATCATTATTTGCATACAACTTCATTTTTCCTTCTCGAATTTGAAACCATTTCGGTTTCAACTTTGGATACAAATCCCAACAATGGTCTGTGACATGTCCTCACTTGTGGCAGTAGGGACAATTTTCCCAAGAGCTTTCGCTAGGCATTGTTTCCTGATATCCCAATCCTTGATTTCAAATACATTCCTCAACTTCAATTGGATGTATGATTCCTTTTCCATGTCAATTCCAAGACCTCCTCCATTGAACCCCATCTTTGTTAGGAGTTTCATTCCAATCCCACGCGTATGTTTTTCAAAGGAACCTAAACAAACGTTTGAATGAGAGGAAACCAAATGAACATGATTATTACTTACCTCATATTTTAACTAAGGAAAAAATATTTCCAAATAAACCTCTCTTATCTTCGAGGTATCATCCTCATGTTTGATTGAAGATGTACAAGACTAAACATCCATGTGATCTTCTTTCCCATAAGGACAAAAAGTGCAAATTTTGTCATCCTCTAATATAGAAGGACCGCCTAGATTTCCAACTTGTTCATACTTGGATAACAATTCCTCCTTTATTTGCATCTCACCTTTCATCTTTTTGAGTTGTTCTTGAATTTCTTGCTTCTCTTCTTCCAAAACTTCCAATTACCTTCGCAACTTAGCACTTTCTTTTCCTTCATTATACAATTCTCATACATTTTTCTCCATGGATAAGAATCTTTCATGAAAATTTGCATCTCTACAAAGATTTGCATATACTGAAATAGAAGGATTATTTTGTAAACTCTCCATATTAGATCTACAACTGAGATGATCAATGTTCACACAAAAGTAAAAATAAATCTGAAACCAAATTGGAACTGCTCTGATACCAAACTTGATCCGAAAATGGGTAACTTACTTTTATTCCATTAACGGATACTTTAATCAAATTCTCTGTTGATGTATATGTAACTTCAAAATGTATTTTACCCATGTATATTGTATTCCTATAGAGATGTTATTATTCCTCTATACGAAAGTGTCGTCATTTATATTGTAAGTGTCGTAACTTATACTTGATGGGTTATTAGACCACCTTGATGGGGTCGGCCCTGTATGAGTCATGTGGGTAAATGGGTTATTAGACCACCAAGTGTGGGGTCGGACCAGATTAAGTTAACCATGGGTTATTAGGCTAAGCTAGACAAGTCAGCCCCATTAGTTTATTAGGCAGGACAGGACAAGTATAAATAGAGATCGGAAGATCACTATTTCATATATCTCATTACTCACACTTCCATCACTCAGAAAGTGGCGCACATGTGAGGAGGAGGATCAGATGCTAGGAGAAGACTATCTCTTGTACTTTGGTTGTATCATTTCTCTTTCTATCTCTGAGGAAGTTGCGGGGTTTTTCACCTTCTTGGTTTTCCCCGGTGAAACTCTATGTCTCTTGTGTGCTTGCATTATTGTGTCCATGATTGTTATGTTGTAGATATGTTGTAGATATGCTGTATATGTTATTCTCTCAGTTAAGATCTCATATCAGGTTGAAAATCATGAAAAAAAAACATGGTATCAGAGCTAGCCTGAAAGAAGGCATGGTATGGCATGTATGACACTTCTTGCACTTGCGAAGCTAGGGCTTGATATAGCAAAAATCAGTCATCATAGCACTTCCGCTATAAATCCATTTTGGAAAGGTTTCAGGATCTGAAACTCTTACAGGTCAAAGATAAGATCCCCATGTACCTTGTGTCTGAAGCACAACTTTGAATTCGTTGTACTTTGTGTTTTATGATCTATACAATCTAGGGTTTCTGTCTCTTCTAGATCTGAGTCATAAACAGGTGACCTAGGAAAAAAGGTCATAACTTGGGCTAGGAAGCTCCAAATGAAATTTCATAAAAAGTTATAGGTAGGGCACGGACTGTACTTTCATAGGCTGAAAGTGAACCAGTGACACGTGGCACTCCGTACAAGTTCGCTCTCCTGTTTTATCCCATAAACAGGTCACATTGCGACACTTGGCATAAATCTCTCTCAGAGAATCCAATTGAGGTCAAACCTATGGGGTTGGAAAGATGACAGGTCGGGCTACAACAAGTAGAAGTTTCAGACCCTGTGGATTCATAATTTTGGAGTTACAATAGAAACAATCAGGTGCATATTTCTGTCAAAACAGAATTGGATTTTGAGCACCTTCATTCATGGCTCTAGGAATTAGGGTTTCGGAGAAAGTTGGAATTTTTGTAATCGGATACCACGGCTAAATGCTACTCATCAAAATAGAAATTTAGAGACCAAGATCAAATTTTTTGGTTGGGCAGAAGGTAGAGCTTGATCAATCCCTAGTTCAGGACTTTGATCAAAAAAGTGGAAAATTAGGACTTCTGCAAAAGTTGGATGTTTTGAAGTTTGTGACCACGGCTGGAAGCTCCTTAGACAAATCGAAGTTTAGAGCTTTGGATCAAACCTTTTGGTTGGGCAGAAGGGTGGGCTTTATCAAACCCTAGTTCGGGATCGTGTCCAGAAGATCCGAAAGTTTCAAAGGCAATTTTGAGGGATGAAACTTTGTAGTTTTCAAATTATGAGTATACCAGGTTGATCAGCTCGTCAAGGCACATCTTTCTATCCTTTCAGAAGTTTGAAATTAAAAGTTTGAATTTTTAGGTTTTCCCTAACAAACCCTAATCTAGCTCCACATCCAGTTTCTACAAATCAAGTGGATTGGGTAAATCCTAGAAGAAAATGGATTGGTCACCTGCATAAGTGAAGAAGTTCCAGTTTCAGAGGGAGATAAGGCTAAGGCCTTACATAAGAAGATTACAAGCAATATTGACAGGTATGACTTATCCAGGTATGTTTCGAGATCTATTCATGATTAAGTTTATGATATGTTTGTCTTCATTAAGGTTAGTACAATCTTGATTAACTTTAGACTTGTCATATCACCTTAATAAAATTATGAATGCACAATAGAAGATATTCATTGATTAGGGTTTTGACACTTATGATTGTACTAATGCATTGTGGTGTTGTATGAGGTTGATGTTGTCCGCTAACATGAAAGGTACATCAAGAAAGACAAATCATGTTCTAGTTCAAGAACATATGACCATGGTGACATGAAGACAAAGGTTCATCCATTGCCATGGATCACATAGAAGATCTACTTACGAGGTATGTATAACTTGGTTCTATAATGATTAGCCTATGAGATATGCAGGTTACTAGCACAAGTCACTTAAGAAAACAAGAAGATGTCATGTGGGTATGTTAGACAATAACCAGCTAACATATTAATCTAGGTATGTTTTTCCTATATCAAGTTAGAATCCTACCTTGTGTTAGAATCTCTTATATAAGTATACATGGCATGATTGATAATAATTATTCATTGAAGTTAGTAATCATGGGTTTAGGGATATTATGCTTCTTACTTTGATTGATGATATGACTAACCAGAAGAGTCCTATGGTCAATAAGAATATGCATGAGTAAAAGAAGTATTCCATGAAACCTTGAATACTAATGTTTATTATCTGTGTTTGAAATGATCATGACTATACATGTTTAAGATTATGTTGTTTTAAAATCTGTACTAATGAATGTATGATTATGTATGAGATCTTGAGATTGGCACAATCATGACACTAGTGCACACTTAAGCATGCATAGTGGATGGATATAAGTTCAAGGATAGGTAATCCAAGAAGAAAAGATCAAGAGGGAGCACACTTCAGTAGTTTCTGCAAGGATGCAGATATTCAGAGGGAGTCGACCACTTCTCACAATCCACATCAGAATGGAGTTGTAGAAAGGAAGCAAAGACTAAGAGGGAGTCAACTCAACAAACAAACAAAGATAAGTATTTGAATTATCATTTCTTGCATATTTGATTGTTTAAATAATATTGTTCAATGATGTATATATTGATGTTCCTATAATTAGGCTGTGTATTTTGGCATATTAGAATAATTACATTAATGATCAACATACTACTAATATGTATGTAACGGGTAAGTGGCCTATGGCACTGTACAACATTTCATTGCTACTTATCTAGAATGAAACCTCTTTGTTGACATGTTGAGAGTAGTGCAAACTCTTAACAATGTTCTAGTAGAGATTGGAAGGCATCTAGAAAGTTACAAGATATGGATGAATGTTGTATTGAAGCATTGGCTAAAATAATTGCATGACTGTATGACATATTTCTTTATGTGTAAGAATTTGTTTTGAAAACTATGAGATGTTTCTAATCATGCAATTTAACTTGTTTTGTAGGAAAGATCGTATACCATCACCTACAAAAGAAGGACTACAACATTTGTTCAACAACAAAGTTATCTATTGAAGATATTGAAGTTCCCAAGATTCAGGAAGAATGCCATGATCGAGAAGTACCAGTCAATCATGAAGAAGGATGTTTGGGATGCAATCCCAAGACCTGAAAGGAAGTCTTTTGTGACTTCCAAATGGATCTACAAGATCAAGCATGCTGCAGATGGAAGCATAGAGAAATACAAAGCAAGATTTGTAGCTCATGGCTTCTCCCAGAAAGAGGGAATAGACTATGAAGAAACTTTTGCTCCTGAAGCCAAGTACACTTCCATCAGATAAGTACTTTCCCTGGCTACAGTGATGAAATTGAAGATACACCAGATGGATGTCAAGACAGCTTTCTTGAATGGTGTAGTCGAGGAGGAAGTGTATGTGGAGCAGCCACTCAGGTTTGAGACACATGACAGGGAGTCATATGTGTGCAGGTTGAAGAAATCCTTGAAACAAGCTCCTAGGACTTGGTATGGTAGGATAGACAACTTTCTATCCAGTTTGGGCTTTACTAAGAGTAAAGCGGATTCCAACCTTTACTACAAGGTTGTGGAAGGAAATCCAGTGATACCACTTTTGTATGTGGATGACCTATTTGCAACAGGTGAGGATCGATTGATTACCGATACCAAGAGGAAGCTTGCTGCCGAGTTCAAGATGAAGGATTTGGGTATGATGCACTACTTTCTAGGAATGGAGGTGTGGCAGAGTGCAAATGGAATCTTCCTTGGATAAGGGAAGTATGCAGTAGATATCCTCAAAAGGTTCGGGCTAATGGACTGCAAGACCATGGCCACACCTATGGCATCGAACTTGAAGCTTCTGTGTGATGCTTCATCTGATCCGGTTGATGTCATGATGTATCGTCGGATGATTGGGTCCTTGATGTACCTGACGAATACAAGACCAGATATTTGCTTTGCGGTGAACACATTGAGCCAGTTCTTGATGGATCCGATAGGTGTTCACCTGGTTGTTGTAAAGCATATTCTGAGGTACCTGAAGGGTACAGTTGATTATGGGCTCAAGTATGATGCAAATTAAAAGTTTAACTTGCAGGGTTCTGTTGATTCAGACTGGGAAGGAAGTGCTGCAGATAGGAAGAGGAATTCTGGGTGCTACTTCAGTATGGGATCAGGTGTGATCTCTTGGTTTAGTAGGAAGCAATCCTGTGTAGCACTAAGTACAGTCGAGGCAGAGTATGTTGCAGCATGTTCGGCCAGTTGTGAGGTAGTATGGCTCCGGAAGCTACTGTCTAATTTATTTGATCTCCCACTGGAGGCTACTGGTATCTTTTGTGACAACCAGAGTTGTGTGAAGCTGTCTAAGAACCCTGTGTTCCATGACATGTCAAAGTAAATTGAGATCAAATATCACTATATCAGGGATATGGTGTAGAGAGGAGCAGTGAAGCTCCTATATGTTGCGACGGATGAGCATATTGCAGATATTTTAACGAAACCACTAGCCAGAGTGAAGTTTGAGTACTTCAGATAGAGGCTTGATGTTCTTCAGATTGATGACACTTTGAGGAAGAAGTGATGGACATATTTGCTGGAATCCATTCCAAGCATGGTGAGAGGAGGATCCTTCCCATGGTTGTGGATGTAAGCGCTGGATGATGAGCATTAGGATGATGCTCCAGTTACTGCTCTGTATATGCATCATGTTGGATGCTTGTTATGATCAGTTGGATCATGTATATGTATATGCATCATGTTGGATGCTTGTTAAGATCAGTTGGATCATGTATATGTATATGTATATGCATCAAGTTGGATGCTTGGACCATGTATCTATATATGTATCAGGTGGATACGATTGTATGATCAGGTAGATCATGTATGTTGATATATATCAGGTGGATACATTGTATGATCAGGTGGATCATGTATGATGATATGTATCAGGTAGATACTTGGTATGCATCAGGTGGATGCATTGTATGATCAGGATGATCATAGATGACGAGCTTCAGGATGTTGCTCCAGATGGCATGCATTAGAACGATGCAGTGACGATGATCAGGATGATCATGTGTGATGAGTATCAGGATGATACTCTGGATGATATGCATCAGGATGATGCTATGATGATGATCAGGATGATCATATGTGATGACATGTATTAGGTGGATACATTACATAATTAGTTGGATTATGTGTGATGAGTTCCGAAGACACAGATGCACATGAGCCATTCGAGCATGGTTGTAGATGTGTTCTCCCATGGCTGCGATATAAGTGCTGGGGCCATTCGAGCATGGTTGTAGATGTGTTCTCCCATGGCTACAATATAAGTGTTGGGGCCATTGTAGCATGGTTGTAGATATGTCCTCCCATGGCTGCGATATAAGTTCTAGGTCATTTGAGCATGGTTGTAGATGTGTTCTCCCATGGCTACAATATAAGTGTTGTGCCATTCTCACATGGTTTTAGATGTGTTCTCCCATGGCGTAGATGTAAGTGTTGTGTGATGTGCATCTGTGTTGTGCTTCATGAACGATGATCATGAGTATCAGGATGATACTTTGTGGTCATGGACAGGTTGTGTAGTAGCATGTAAAAGGTCCTGGGAGATCTTATAGGTTGAGCTATGTGCTTGTAATCAGTCCTAGGATGCTCTTTCGAGGTTTTGTTGACTCACGTAATAAGTCCTGAGGATTCCACAGTATGGCTAGTGATGAAGACCTACAGGTGGTAGGCCTACATCTAGTATGAAAAAGGACTGGCTCTATAGAACTTCCTATGACGAGTAGTTCAGAGATTGATTGAGATAGCAGCAGTAGTGATGATGACGATGATTCGAGGACGATGATTCGTTGATGATGATCCATAGAAGAAGACTTGTGCTAGCAAATCTATGTTGAGAAATACCTTCCTAGTTAAGAGGGAGTGTTGATGTATATGTAACTTTGGAATGTATTTTACCCATGTATATTGTATTCCTATAGAGATGTTATTATTCCTCTATACGGAAGTGTCGTCATTTATATTGTAAGTGTCATAACTTATACTTGATGGGTTATTAGACCACCTTGATGGGGTCGGCCCTGTATGAGTCATGTGGGTAAATGGGTTATTAGACCACCAAGTGTGGGGTCGGCCCGGATTAAGTTAACTATGGGTTATTAGGCTAAGTTAGACAAGTCGGCCCCATTAGTTTATTGGGTAGGACAGGACAAATATAAATAGAGATCGAGAGATCTCTATTTCATATCTCTCATTACTCACACTTCCATCACTCGAAAAGTGGCGCACATGTGAGGAGGAGGATCAACTGCTAGGAGAAGACTATCTCTTGTACTTTGGTTGTATCATTGATCTTTCTATCTCTGAGGAAGTTGCAGGGTTTTTCACCTTCTTGCTTTTCCCCAGTGAAAGTCTGTGTCTCTAGTGTGCTTGCATTATTGTGTCCATGATTGTTATGCTGTAGATATGTTGTAGATATGATGTACATGTTATTCTCTCAGTTAATATCTTAGATCACATTGAAAATCATGAAAAACTAACATTCTCAATTTCTTAATAAACATAAATAAATCATCATAATCAATCAAATTATGATCTGCAACTAATTGAATATTTTCACAAAACACATATTAAAAATATATGCAAACTAGATTTGTTAACGGAGTTCGACAGGCCTCCTGACTATGTCTTCGAACTCATTGGAACTTTGAGTCACTTTATTATCTCCTTCAAAGGTATACAACTTCATAAGTACATTTGTATGCTTTTCATTTCAAGTGGCTCATTCCCATCTTGGGATTCCTTTCCCTTCTTCACCAAGAAGCACCAAGGCTCTCACATGAACTGAACTGTTTCTCCCATCTCAAGATGAAATTATTCATAGAAAGCTTTACTAGAACTCTCTCCAACAAAAGCTTACCTTACTTCTCCAAATGAGAGGTTTTTATAGCTTTTTCATGGATGATTACTCATCACGCATGTTAAGGAGAATATCTCTCCCATGATCCCCTAAATTAGGATCAAGAGAACCTTAAGGGATAGGTGGAGAAAAGGTCTCATCTTTTTCCATGAAAATCTCAACACCCCTTAGGACTAGGAAACCAATTGGTGAGGTGTATTCTCACACCTTTTTAATTTCCTTTTAACAATTTAAATGAGAATTTGTATGCGCATATTCATCTAACTCCCTTTTACATAGTCTTACATTGAACTTCGAATGAAACACTTTATGAACTGTTTGTTGGAGAAACCTCCTTTTCTCCCGTAACTTCAACCTACAATTTCTTTCACATATGAAATCCATTCGACTCTATTCAAATTGCCTCAAGAATCTTTCTGCGAGATCTTCGTCGATTGAATGCCTTTGGATCTAATGGAGACCTGCATTCTTCAACTTCTGGAGATCCTCCTGGATCATGAAGTGTTAAACATAACTTCATTTATTCCAATATTACAAGTCTAACAATAAATTAAGTAGATTCAATATTTTTACTAGACTCGTGAGCTTTACCTTTATCTTCTTTCTTATGGTTATGTTATCTTTAATCATCTCCCATGGATCCCAACAATGTTATGTGACTCATGTCCATTTTTTCCACAACGTCTATAGTGAAGATCAGTTCTCTTGTTATGATTGTTTCTAAGCCCCCTACATATGAAATTATTTCTTCCTCATCCTGTATTATTTTTCCCCTTTAGAAGAATCATTTGATTAATTCTTCCCTTTCTGGTAAAGGTACATGGTCCCTCTAGTGGGATGAACTATCTTGTTTCCAAATGCTTTCTCTCTTTCTGCAATCTTCTCCACCAGAGTGTCAAAAGTGAGGTCTTTCAAGTTGCCACTAGCTTGAAGTGATTCAAAATAATTTGAATATGTGGTGTAGAGGAATTTGATTAGGGTAGTGAGAGAAAGCTCTTTCTTCACACATGTAACATCAATGTCATGCATGATTGCTATAATCTCAAATGATGTAGTTATGGGATAATGTTCCTTCACCTCTAGGTTGAAGAGCCTCAATACTAGTTTAATTACCTCCAATTCTGAATGTGAGTCATACAAATCCTTTAACTCATTCAAAGAATCATAAGAATTTCTAGTAGATGAAATATGCCAACTCACCTCTTCATTTATTGTAGCAAAAATCAATGCATATGCCTTCTTGTCCCTACTCTTCCATATGGGAAGCTCTTTGTTTGTTGTAGGTCATTTAGGTGCAGTAAGTGTAGGACCATTTGCTCCATCTAAAATATGTCCTTCATAAATTTCATCCCATAGGTCATTTAAGATGAGGATATGCTTGATATTCCTCAACCATTCTAAATAGCTATCTTTTCTAGTGAGCGCTACTCCAACAATGGAAACCAAACAATGTATCCCTAACAATACAAGTCTTTGTAATGAAAAACATAGCCTATGCAATAGCTAGTGAATAAACAACCTTGAGGAAGGACTTTATTATGCAAAGAAACCTACTAAGATAAGATTTTGCACACAAGAACATAGTTTTTGCATCAACATCACCCTTAATAGTAAGAGAGATAGCACATTCAACTCAACAACTTTGATAATGAGGGATTTATATTAGACCATACCCATCCATACTAATGAATGACATGATACAATCTATCCTCACACAACACACAAAGAATGGACAGGAATAGGTCATGGTTGTGGTTGTGGTGAGGTCGTGGTTGGATATATCACAAAATCTAGGTCACATTCCTTAGTCCATCTCCACACATAGAAACTAGGGTTTACATGGCTCCCATGCATCTCATAAGGCTCCACATAGCTAGGCTCAAAGTTTGGTAATTTGAGGCAATTTTACCACTAGTTATCAGATACATAATCATTTTCTATTGACAAAAATCGGCACCCTTTAATTTCTAGAGGCTCGTTGAAGCAGAATTAGACAAAAAACAAGAGAAAAATCCCTATGAAATTCCACGAGGATACACCATGGATAGGGAGCCCTTACAAAATACCACTGGGACATAAGATGTTATTGTTTCCTTCCAAACCACTACTTAGGGAGAGAAATTGTGCAGTTTTCTGAGTAGCATGGAAACAATGGGTAGATAAATGCATGCAGGAAGATAGATCATGTTGGAGGAGAGAGCATGTAGGTTGAGAATCAAATGAAGGGTTAAATATTAGGGCTATGCTAGAAAACAATCATGACCAAACTTGACTACATATAGAGAATATTCCTAGGTTTTGAGAGAAGAGAGATTATTCCCAGTTCGAGAGAGACTACACCCAAGTACATTCACAACTCTAGAGATGATGGTATAGACATTTGTAGGGAAAATGACCTTGTAGAATGCATATGAAGAGGAATCTAGGGTTAGCAGATGGTGAAAGGTCTAAGAGCAGGCATATGTAGAGAATATGCAAGTTTGACGAGGCAGAGAATAGGTTACAAAAACTCATGGAGTTATGAAAAATATCAGGCTTAGGTTTGGAATAACTCCAAGCTAAATTGATTTGCATTGTTCGAGAAGGTATTATTTATATAAGAGAAGGAGTGACCCTTGGTTTAATATTCCAAAAGTATATTTTTCAATCTCCTATGAATATTCATATTCCCTATCACTCATCACAGCTAAATATTTACAATGTTTACATTTACACCATAATCACGTAATATTAGGTTTCTAAAAAATTCCAAATTGAATAGTATCGTATACAACATTTATTAAAATTTTGTGAAATACTTCTAAAAGGAAAAATAAAAACATTGTAGATTACTAAATTACTATGTTTTTTTTAAACAGAAAAGGATGAGAGTTCTTATATATTAAAAGAGGAAAAAAACAAAGTTTACATAGTGTAGAAGAAGGTATGTTCCCCGATAGAGAGAAACAACCATGTCTTCCCATTCATTTGGCTTGTCTACTACTAACATGGCAAAGTTTTGACCTAAAAGTGCTATAAGTCCCAAAAAACTATCCTAGAAGCTTTGAACAGAGATATTACATAATAAAATAGTACCCGGGCTTGGAAGCCTCAACTACTACTCCTTGAAAGAAAACCTTAGAAACTGAAGAATAGAGATTCTGGGAATTAAGAAAATAAAGAAAAGAGCCCAAAATACCTTGTGAAACCATGACTACTACTGGAGTCAAGTCGTGCCACCATGATCATTCTGTAGGTCCTTCTTCAATCCTCTGATCTCAGCACGCATACAATCAATTTTTCCTTCCACGATTCTGAAACTATTGTGAAGCATGGTGAGTTTTGTACCCAAGTTGACAGAGCATGGACACCCATTATCCACAACCTCAGCAAGGCTATCGACCTTCTCATTAAGATTTCCACTATTGTCATGGACCTCCTTGTTTGTAACCTGCAACAGAGTATACATATGTTGGATGGCCTTTTTAAATTCTAATTTTCTCCACGCAGTAGGAGAATCTCGGCTTCCATTTCAACCAAATAATCCTTGACATTCTTTGGAATGTAGCCGGAATCCTAAGAAAAAACAGATCTTACACCTTCTATTTTGAAAGGGGATGTGTTTGGTAGGAACCCATGCCAGCCCTTATATTTACTTTGTTAGTATATTGACATTGGACGCATATGCTTTGTAAGTTGTCTCGTAGTATTTGTTGATCCATAGTTTGTATTATTGTTGTTGGATGCATATGCTTTGTAAGTTGTCCCATAGTAATTGTTGATCCATATTTTGTATTGGCCCATGGTTTGTATTGACACATGGTATTGACCCATGTTATTGGCGCCTAGACTTAGTATATAAGTTTGTGTTGAGACCAATGATGGTACCGTGAAGTTATTTGTATTGAGCTTGCTCAAAGGATGTTGCCCCCTTGAAGTGGCCTACGATCAATATAAAAGTGATTATGAGTTCTGTTATTTCTGCTATGTCGTGTGTTTTCATTAATTAATTATTGCAGGTTCATCACATCTGGTATCAGAGCACTTTCTTGGACTCGTTGGGTGAAATTTCTGCCAAAAAAAAATTTCACATCTGTTGCAGCTTTGGATCTGGGAATAATCCCTATCCGCTTAACTATGGGAAGTACTTGGGCATAAGCCCTAAAACTCATTATGATGAGTACCACAGAAACCCCAAAGTAGCTGGCCCATTAAGAGGACCTGCCAGCGAAAAGGGAAATGACCCCTACCTGATTGACTAGTTCCCACCCGTGAGGTAAACCAAGAGTTGTCGTTTGTGGCAAAGCGGTTATCAGTTTTACTTGAGCCGTGGAGTGAGGGGTGTTGCCCCAATACGCAAGTCGTCAGACATCATTGGTGGCTAAGTGAAACCCCTGAACTGTTAGGAAGCCGCAGATACCTGGGGTCCATATCTATTTTCAGTTGAACTGTTTCCGATCACTGCTGTGCCATTTCAGATCCATTCTGAAAGCCGTTCCAGATTCAACCATTTAAGATCTATTTTAGATCCAGCCATTTTCGATCCAGTCGACGTTGTTTTAGATCCCTCTATTTCCGATCACTTCTGCATCGTTGCGGATCTATCTATTTCAATATAAAATTCTGTATTTTGGCCATATCTCCCTTGTTTTCACTCTGTTTACCTTGAAACTTCCCTGACACACCGGTAATCCCATTCTGCATATTTCATTCCTGAGGACCCTATCCTAAATTCTACTTCCCAAAGCTCGAAATCCCACATTTGTCTATTTTTAGGGTTTGCCATAACTTCTTCGGATTTCACCCAATCACCTTCAAATTTTACCACCAAGTTCTTTTCCTAATTTTGCTTCTTTGTCCCTCTCTGCCAAATTTTCTCATTCTTTCACCCCATTTCTGAAATCCCCATTTTTTGTTTCCCTGTCCATCAGAAAGTGTCCAAAACCTAGTCAAACCCCAATTACCCCTCCGTGTTTTTCCCAAATCCAAATTTCTCTTTACTAAATAAGCTTTTGTTTGTGTTTTTCTATCCATTCCAAAAAAAAAAACTCTTGGTTATGGTTGTCACCCGCGCAGGAGCAACAACCATGGAGGAAGCACTTGCAGCCATCCAAACCAAACTCCAAGATCTAGATGAGAAATTTCTCAGCCTCCACCTTCAACATTCAGCCATGAACAATAACCGACAGCACGAATCTTTGGCAGCCAATGGGTTCTCTTCTTCCACCAATCTCCATCGTCCGAAGCTTGAATTTCCTTGCTTTAATGGTATTGATCCAACTGGATGGATCATGTAGGACAACATTTCAGTCTGCATAATACATTTGATGTCCAAAAAAGTTCCACTTGCATCCTTTCATTTGGAACAGGAAGCCCTTCAATGGTACCGTTTGTACATCAAGGCTCATGACGAGCCAAAATGGACAGATTTTTGCCAACTCCTTTTGCAACGATTTGGTCCTAGTGCTTTTGATGACTTCACCGGAGCACTCACTAAACTTCGTCAAAGTGGCACTGTGGGAGAGTATCAGACAGAATTTGAGAAACTAGCCAATCACACAGAAGGATTGTCTGATGAATTCTATAGGAATTGTTTTATCAGTGGTCTTAAGGATGAAATCCGGTCAGAGGTTAAAAAATTTTGTCCCAACACAATGATGGAAGTCCTAGGGTTGGCTAAGTTGGAAGAAGACAAGATTGCAGCCCAACAACGCTCCAAACCCACTTTTGTTCCCTTTCGAAATATGGGTTCTCAACAACCTCCCATCCCGCCAGCTCCTCGACCAACTCATATCAAGCATTTGTCTGAAACAGAGATGCAGGCATGCAAAGAAAAAGGGCTTTGTTATAATTGTGATGAGAAATTCAATCAGGGACATAGATGTGTTCAACAAAAGCTCTATCTCTTGGATATGGATTCTCTGCCTGCCTCTACAATTGGTCAAGAAACTCCAGATACAATGGATGATCAGGTCGACATTCAGGAGCCGCCTATTGACCCCCCATCTCAGGATGAACAACCAGAGATATCTCTCCATGCTTTATCCAATGTCACCACCCCCCAAACAATGCAGGTCAGGGGTTACTTCAAGAATCTTCCTCTTACAATACTCATTGATTCTGGTAGCACTCATAACTTCATTAACCCTTGAATCGTCAAACATGTTGATTGTTTTGTCCATCCTTGCTCCAACTTTGAAGTCATGGTTTCCAATGGGGGCACCTTACCTTGCAAGGGGAATTGTCACAATGTGCGTATCTCTCTGGAATATTATAACCTGCGCTCTGACATGTTTGCCTTGTCCCTAGGTGGATGTGATGTCGTTTTGGGCGTTCAATGGTTACGCACACTTGGCCCCATCTTATGGGATTTTGCTGAACTTTGGATGCAATTTTCAGTCAATGGGAAACAACACAAATTTAAGGGCTTAAAACAAGGGTCTCTCCGCATCATCAGTTCACATCGCTTGGAAAAGATCCTTAAGAATAATTCACATGGTGTCATCACTCAACTCCATTCCATTCAGATACACCCATCAATGGTCTCCCCTACTTCCTTGGATAGATATGCAGGTGTCCTTGCTGAACCAGTAGGCTTGTTGCCTTCAAGAGACCTTTTCAGTACGAATTTAGCTGCATCTACATCTCAGCAGGAAATGATGGCTATTTTGCATGTAGTACAGAAGTGGTAGCCATACCTATTAGGGAATTATTTCTGCATCAAGACTGCTCTCCAAAGTCTGGACAATTTCCTGCAACAATGGGTCTCCTCCCGAGCACACCTGAAATGGGTTCTCCAACTCATGGGTTATGCTTACGCGATCACTTACAAGAAGGGTAAGGACAATATGGTGGCAGATGCTCCTTCTCACACATTTGATGACCTAGTTTCTCTTATAGTTATTTCTCTGCTTGTTCCAAATTGGTTGCAATCTGTTCAATGGAGCTATCTCTTCTATGAACTCCATGCTTCTTCATCAACAGGGCACTCTGGGTTCCTCAAAATGTATGATCGGGAACAATGTAATGTCTTTTGGCAGGGACTAAAAATGACAATTCAATAAATGGTGGCTTACTGTGATACTTTCCAGGTCAACAAGGGTGAAACAACACTCCTTTTGGGACTGCTCAAACCCTTTCCCATCCCTACATAGATGTGGATAGCTATTTCTATGGATTTCCTAAAAGCGCTCTAGTGGTACAATACCACATCTAAAATCACACCATATGAAGCATTTTATGGACAGGCACCGCTAGTTCTTCTTCCATACATGCTCAGCAGCTCCCCAGTTCATTGAATTGACTCGGTTCTTCGAAACCGTCATCAGATTCTTCTCATTCTGCAGGACAATCTTCACATGGCAAGAATTCGACTGAAACAGCAAGCCGATTAGCATCGTTCTAAGCGCACTTTTCACACAGCTGATATGGTCCTTCTTCATCTACATCCTTCCAAGAAATCCTCCCTGAAACTCAAAAGGCATCAGTGGGCCGGAATGCAACCCAAGGATGCTACAGGGGAACCACTCCTTCAGATTTTGCATCAATTTCCACATCTAAAGCTTTGAGGACAAAGATTTTTCTAAGGGAGAGGGGATGTGAGGAACCCATTCCAACCCTTCTATTTACTTTGTTAGTATATTGATGTTGGACACATAGGCTTTGTAAGTCATCCCGTAGTATTTGTTGATCCATAGTTTGTATTATTGTTGTTGGATGCATATGCTTTGTAAGTCATCCCGTAGTAATTGTTGATCCATATTTTGTATTGCCCATGGTTTGTATTGACACATGGTATTGACCCATGGTATTGGAGCCTAGACTTAGTATATAAGTTTTTGTTGAGACCAATGACGGTGCTGTGAAGTTATTTGTATTGCGCTTGCTCAAAGGAGGTTTCCCCCTGCGATCAATATAAAAGTGATTCTGAGTTCTGTTATTTCTGTTATCTCATGTGTTTTCATTAATTAATTATTGCAGGTTCATCACAGAGTTCAATCTCATATCGTTCGTCGGAAGGCCTGGGCAGCCATCATTATGCGCACTATGCTGCATCACTGGACCACCCTGATCCCTATGAAACAAAGGAGCCTTCTTCCTGAAATCTTCAGGGTACCCTGAATGAGGGATTGTTTTTCGACAGAGGGGGCAATTATCATTTGAGCCAGAGTCGGCCATCTTTGCAAGCTCTAGAGTAGAACAGGAATACCACCAGCGAGCACCACCTACAGAGTTTAAAAGGTTTTCTTCACGTATTCCCAGTGCCTTAAAAGATTGCATGCCGGCCATGTGAAGGCCATGTAACACCGGCGTGCGAGTGGATCCCACTTCGAGGTGCAAGGGTGGGTGTGAAACTATAGGAAAATATTTCAAGGCATAAAACCATTTCAAGTTTTTAAGATGGGAAGGAGAGTTAGCTTCTCTCCAACCTAAAGTAGAAGACATCTCACAAACAAGGGTCAAGAGGGGTCTTGCCAGCCGAGATAGTTGTGCAACCTTAGGGGATCCACACATTTTCGTGAACCTTTTGATTGCTAACTAGAACTCCTCCATCAAGTCTGACACCGATATTTTCCATTGCATCCGCATCCTGGTTATTAGTTCTCAGGATATGGAGGAAGTTTATGGTGCTAAATTCATTAACTAGACACTTTAGAGACCGGTGAATCTTGGAGACAAGCCTTTTGTGATTCTTAACCATGACTCTTACCTCTCGAATAACCAACATGGAGTCACCGAATACAACCAAGTCAGTGAGGCCATCTTACCTTGCAATCTCCAATCCTTTTATAAGAGATAACCATTTTGCACTATTATTGGACCTTCTTCCGATTCCCCAAGCGAATTCTTTCCTCTTACTTCCTTCCGAGTCATAGAGGACTCCACCCGCACCTACAAACCTTGGGTTTCCTTTCGAAGCACCGTCAAAGAACATAGTGTTACATCCAATATTAGTCCACCAGCTCTGAAATATCTCAGTGTTCATCCTGATATGCCAATTTTGGGTTATAGGTCTTCCAGAGTGTTGATGTATTTGTAACTTCGGAATGTATTTCATATATGTATATTGTATTCCTATAGAGATGTTATTATTCCTCTATACGGAAGTGTTTGTATTCTGATAGATATGTTATTATTCATCTATACGGAAGTGTTTGTATTCCTATAGAGATGTTATTATTCCTTTATACAGAAGTGTCTTCATTTATATTGTAAGTGTCGTAACTTATACTTGATGGGTTATTAGACCACCTTGTTGGGGTCGGCCCTGTATAACTCATGTGGGTTAAAGGGTTATTAGACCACCCTATTGGGGGTCGACCCTATCAGCATTATGTTATGTGGTTAATTTAAGGCCGACGTAGTAAAGGTTATTAGGCAAGTCAAATCAAGTATAAATAGAGTGCAAGAGGCACTCTATTTGATTTTTTATCACTCATACACTCATTGGAGAGTGGCGCACTAGTGGAGGAGGAGAAGCTGCTGCTAGGAGACTATCTCTTATGCTTGGGTTTTGTATCATGGCTCTATCTATCTCTAAGGAAGTTGCGGGGTTTTTCACCTTCTTGGTTTTCCCTGGTGAAACTCTATGTCTCTTGTGTGCTTGCATTATTGTGTCCATGGTTGATATGCTGTAGATATGATGTACATATTATTCTATCAGTTAAGATACTAGATCAGATTGAAGTAAATTCTGAAAACCTAACATGGTATCAGAGCTAGCGTGAAAGAAGGTATGGTATGGCATTTATGACACTTGTTGCACTTGCGAAGCTAGGGCTTGATATAGCAAAACCCAGTCATCATAGAACTTTCTCTATAAATTCATTTTGGAAAAGTTTCAGGATCTGAAAATATTACAGCTCGAAGATAAGATCCCCATGTATCTTGTGTCCGAAGGAGAGCCTCTAATTAGTTGTACTTTCATATTTATGATATGTACAATATAGGGTTTCTGCCTCTTCCAGATCTCAGTCATAAACAGGGGACCTAGGAAAAAAGATCACAACTTGGGAAAAGAGGCTCCAAATAAAATTTAGTAAAACGTTACAGGTAGGGCACGGACTGTACTTTCACAGGTCTAACTTTCAGAGGCCGAAACTGAACCAGTGACACGTGGCACTCCGTACAAGTTCACTCTCTTGTTTTATCCCATAAAGAGGTCACGTTACGACACTTGGAATAACTCTCTCTCAGAGAATCCATTTGAGGTCAGACCTATGGGGTTGGAAATATAATAGGTCAGGCTACCACAAGAATAATTTTCAGACCCTGTAGATCTTAAATTTCGGAGTTACACCAGAAACAATTAGGTGCATATTTCTATCAAAACAGAATTGGATTTTGAGCACCTTCATTCATGGCTACGGGAATTAGGGTTTCGAAGAAAGTTGGATTTTTGTAATCGGAGACCACGACTGGATGCCCCTCATCAAAATATAAATTTAGAGACCAAGATCAAATTTTTTGATTGGGAAGAAGGATGGGCTTCATCAAAACCTAGTTCGGGACTTTGATCGGAAAGGTGAAAAATTAGGGCTTCTGCAAAATTGGGAATTTTTGAAATATGTGACCATAGCTAGAAGATCCTTGGAAAAATTGAATTTTAGAGCTTTGGATCAAACTATTTGGTTGGGTGAAGCTCCAAGAAATGCAAACCCTAATTTAGGGTCCTCCCAAGTGAATCCAAAAATCTAAAAGGTAATTTTGAAGGGTGAAACTTTGCATTTTTCAAATTCTGAGAAAACCAGCTTGACCAGCTTAGAAAGGCGCATCTTTCTATCCTTTCAGAAGTTTGAATTTTTAGGGTTTCTTTGACAAACCCTAATCCAACTCCAGATCCAGTTTCTGCAAATCAAGTGGATTGGGTTAATCCTAGAAGAAAATGGACTGGTCACCTGCATAAGTGAATAAGTTCCAATTTCAGAGGGAGATGAGGCTAAGACCTTACATAAGAAGATTACAAGCAATCTCAATAGGTATGACTTATCCAGGTATGTTTCGAGATCTGTTCATGATTAAGTTTATGGTATGTTTGTCTTCATTAAGATTAGTACAATCTTTATTAACTTTAGACTTGTCATATCACCTTAATAAAATTATGAATGCAGATATTCATTGATTAGGGTTTTGACACTTATGATTGTACTAATGCATTGTGGTGTTGTATGAGGATGATGTTGTTTGCTAATATGAAAGGTACATCTAGAAAGAAAAATCAAGTTCTAGATCAAGAACATATGACCATGGTGACATGAAGACAAAGATTCATCCATTGTCATGGATCACATAGAAGATCTACTTACGAGGTATGTATAACTTGGTTCTACAATGGTCAACTTATGAGATATGTAGGTCACTAGCACAAGTCATTTAAGAGAACAAGAAGACATCATGTGGGTATGTTAGACATAACCAGCTAACATATTAATCCAGGTATGTTTTTCCTATATCAAGTTAGAATCCTACCTTGTGATAGGATCTCTTATATAAGTATACTTGGTATGATTGATAATGATTATTCATGAAGTTATAGGTTTGAGTAATCATGGGTTTAGGTATATTATGCTTCTTACTTTGATTGATGATATGACTAACCAGAAAAGTCCTATGGTCAAATAGGAATATGCATGAGTAAAAGAATTGTGATAAATTATCTGTGTATGAAATGATCTTGACCATACATGTTTAAGATTACTTAGAATCATAATGTTTTTTATAGTATTGAGATTATACTAATGAATGTATGATTGTGTATGAGACCTCAAGGATAACACAATGATGATACTAGTAAGTATGCATAATGATTGAGGATGAATATAAGTTTGAGGACAGTTAATCTAGGAAGCAAAGATCAAGAGGGAGCACACTCCAGTAGTTCCTGCAAGGAAGCAAATATTGAGAGGGAGTCCACCCTACAACCAAACAAAGATAAGTATTTGAATTGTCATTTATTGCATACTTGTTTGTTTAAATAATATTTTTCAATGATGTATATGCTTATGTTCCTAGACGTAGGGTGTAATTGCATTAATGAATAGTATACTACTAATATGCATGTGATGGGTAAGTGGCCTATGGCACTGTACAACATTCCATTGCTACTTATCTAGAATGAAACCTCTTTGCTGACATGTTGGGAGTTGTGCACACTCTTAACAATGTTCTGGTAGAGATTGGAAGGCATCTAGAAAGCTACGGGATATGGATAAATGTTGTATTGAAGCAATGGCTAAAATAATTGCATGAGTGTATGACATATTTCTTTATGTGTAAGAATTTGTTCTGAAAACTATGAGATGTTTCTAATCATGCAATTTAACTTGTTTTGTAGGAAAGATCATATGCCATCACCTACAAAAGAAGGACTACAACATTTGTTCCAGCAACAAAGATATCTATTGAAGATATTGAAGTTCCCAGGATACAGGATGAAGTAATGGAAGAATACCATGATCCGTCAATCATGAAGAAAGATGTTTGGGATGTGGTCCCAAGACCAGATGGGAAGTCTGTTGTGACTTCGAAAGATCAAGCATGCTGCAGATGGTAGCATAGAGAAATACAAAGCGAGATTTGTAGCTCGTGGCTTCTCCCAGAAAGAGGGAATAGACTATGAAGAGACTTTTTCTCCTATAGCCAGGTACACTTCCATCAGATTAGTACTTGCCCTGGCTGCAATGATGAAATGGAAGATACACCAGAAGGATGTCAAGACAACTTTCTTGAATGGTGTAGTCGAGGAGGAAGTGTATGTGGAGAAGCCACTTGGTTTTGAGACACATGACAGGGAGTCATATGTGTGCAGGTTGAAGAAAGCCTTGTATGGCTTGAAGCAAGCTCCTAGGACTTGGTATGGTAGGATAGACAGCTTTCTATCCAGTTTGGGATTTACCAAGAGTAAAGCGGATTCCAACCTTTACTACAAGGTTGAGTAAGGAAATCATGTGATACTACTTTTGTATGTGGATGACCTATTTGTTACAGGTGAGGATGGGTTGATTGTCGACACCAAGAGGAATCTCGCTGCCGAGTTCGAGATTAAGGACTTGGGGATGATGCACTATTTTCTAGGCATGGAGGTGTGGCAAAGTGCAGATGGAATCTTCCTTGGACAAGGGAAGTATGCAGTAGAGATCCTGAAGAGGTTTGGGATGATGGACTGCAAGGCCATGGCCACACCTATGGCATCGAACCTGAAGCTTCTATGTGATGCTTCATCTGATCCAGTTGATGTCACTCTGTATCATCAGATGATTTGGGTCCTTGATGTACCTGACGAACACTAGACCAGACATTTGCTTTGCGATGAACACATTGAGCCAGTTCCTGACGGATTCCAGAGGTGTTCACCTGGTTGTTGTAAAGCATATTATGAGGTACCTGAAGGGTACAATTTGATTATGGGATCAAGTATGATGTGAATCAAAATTTTAACCTGCACGGTTATGTTGATTTGGACTGGGTAGGCAGTGCTGCAGATAGGAAGAGCACTTTTGGGTGCTACTTTATTATGGGATCAGGTGTGATCTCTTGGTTTAGCAGGAAGCAGTCCTGCGTAGCACTGAGTACAGCCGAAGCAGAGTATGTTGCAGCTTGTTCAGCTAGTTGTGAGGCAATATGGCTTCGGAAGCTACTGTCTGAGTTATTTGATCTCCGGTTGGAGGCTACTGGTATCTTTTGTGACAACCAGAGTTGTGTGAAGCTATCTGAGAACCCGGTGTTCCATGACAGGTCGAAGCACATTGAGATCAAATATCACTATATCAGGGATATGGTGCATAGAGGAGCAGTGAACCTCCTATATGTTGCGATGGATGGGCAGGTTGCAGATGTCTTGACAAAACCACTAGCCAGAGTGAGGTTTGAGTACTTCAGAGAGAGGCTTGGTGTTCTTCAGATTGACGACACTTCAAGGAAGAAGTGATGGACACATTTGTAGGAGCCATTCCGAGCATGGTGAGAGGAGGATCCTTCCCATGGCTGTGGATGTAAGCACTGTGTGATGAGCATCAGGACGATGCTCCAGTTACTGCTCTGTATATGCATCATGTTGGATGCTTGTTATGATCATTTGAATCATGTATATGTATATGCATCATGTTGGATGCTTGATATAATCAGTTGTATCATGGATTTGTATATGTATCAGGTGGATACATTGTATGATCAGGTAGATCATGTATGATGATATGTATCAGGTGGATACATTGTATGATCAGGTAGATCATGTATGATGATATGTATCAGGTAGATACTTGGTATGCATCAGGTGGATGCATTGTATGATCAGGATGATCATGGATGACGAGCTTTAGGATGTTGCTCCAGGTGATATGCATCAGGATGATGCTATGATGATGATCAGGTTGATCATGTGATGATGTACATCAGGATGATGTATGGTGATTATTAGGTTGCTACTTTGTGGCCATGGACAGGGTAACATGTAATACGTCCTGGAGATCTGGACAGGTTGTGCTAGTCACGTAAAAGGCCTCAGGTGCTCTTTAGAGATCTTGCTTGGCAAGACACTCTTTTAAGGTTTTGCTAGACCACATGTAATACGTCTTGGAGATCTGGACAGGTTGTGCTAATCACATAAAAAGCCTCATATGCTCTTTAGAGATCTTGCTTGGCAAGACACTCTTTTAAGGTTTTGTGGGGACCAAATGTAATAAGTCCTGGAGATTTGGACAGGTTGCACTAGTCACGTAAAAGGCCTCAGATGCTCTTTAGAGATCTTGCTTAGCAAGACACTCTTTTAAGGTTTTGTGGTAGGGGTCACATGTAATCATTCCTGGAGATCCGAACAGGTTGTACTAGTCATGTAAAAGGCCTCGGATGCTCTTTAGAGATATTGCTAGGAAAGACACTCTTTTAAGGTTTTGTGACAGTCACATGTAAGGGGACCTAAGAGATCTTGTCAGTCATGCTTCGACACATAAATTGTCCTGGGATACTCTTTCGAGGCATTGTGACGCACGTAATAAGTCTTGAGGATTCCACAGTATGGCTAGTGATGATGAAGACCTGCAGGTGGTGGGCCTACATCTAGTATGAAAAAGGACTAGCTCTGTAGAACTTCCTATGACGAGTAGTTTAGATATTGATTGAGATAGAAGCAGCAGTGACGATGACGATGATCTAGTGACGATGATCCAAAAAAGAAGACTTGTGCTAGAAGACATGTTTCGAGAAATACATTCCTAGTTAAGAGGGAGTGTTGATGTATTTGTAACTTTGGAATTTATTTCATATATGTATATTGTATTCCTATAGAGATGTTATTATTCCTCTATACGGAAGTGTTTGTATTCCTATAGAGATGTTTTTATTCCTCTATACGAAAGTGTCGTCATTTATATTGTAAGTGCCGTAACTTATACTTGATGGGTTATTAGACCACCTTGTTGGGATTGGCCCTGTATAATTCATGTGGGTTAAAGGGTTATTAGACCATCCTATTGGGGGTCGGCCCTATAAGCATTATGTTATGTGGTTAAGTTAAGGCCGACCTAGTAAAGGTTATTAGGCAAGTCAAGTCAAGTACAAATAGAGTGTGGGAGGCACTCTATTTGATTTTTTCTCACTCATACGCTCATTGGAGAGTGGCGCACTAGTGGAGGAGGAGAAGCTGCTACTAGGAGACTATCTCTTATGCTTGGGTTTTGTATCATGGCTCTATCTATCTCTGAGGAAGTTGCGAGGTTTTTCACCTTCTTGGTTTTCCTCGTTGAAACTCTGTCTCTTGTGTGCTTGCATTATTGTGTCCATGATTTATATGCTGTAGATATGCTGTACATGTTATTCTATCAATTAAGATCCTAGATCAGATTGAAGTAAATTCTGAAAAACTAACACAAAGAACGGTGCCAAGGAAAGGGAGGGGTTTGGGTTTAGGAAGTCAAAAGCCCAATTTTTTTCTTCTGCTGTCAAAGGTTCATTATTGATATTCTTCATGCCTTTCATCAATAATGCTTTAGCCCAAAGTGCCTTGGCAGAGGCTAGAACTCTAGATGGAGTGGATCGAATTTCTTCGAAAATTTCCTTGTTCCTGGCAATCCATATCTTCCAGCAAACGTATTTGGGAAAGGATTCCCATGCTCTTTGAAAGCCAGGTTTGTTGTGAAGAGTTCTATGGTAATAGTATTTCCAGCAAGCAAATAGGTTTTTCCAATTTGTTGGTAGCGTAACCACAAATTCAAATCAATATATGCTATGTGCCAAACTTCTTGTGCAAATTTGCATTCAAGAAATAGGTGATCTATTGTTTCATCAGCATCTTTACAGAGAATACATCTCGTAGGCCCTTCTATACCTCTCTTTCTAAGGTTCTCCACGGTAAGAATTTTGCGATGGGCAAGGATCCAGTTGGAGAAATTAATCTTAGGAAGACCATCTTTGCCCCAGACTTTGCTCCATTTTTTGTCCTTACCTCTATTGCAATTGGATCTGTCCATCAAATAATATCCTTTCTTGACAGTGAAGGCCCCTTACTTGCTCCATCCTCTTCTTTCATGTTCTGGTGGACAGGGGTAGCACCATGAAGAAGAGAAAGGAAGGTGTTGAAGTCTGCATGAAGGTGTCCCGGAATCTCCACATCAATCCAACCTGCCCATCTTCTATTTTCAGTCCACACAGAGAGATCAAAAAGTGTGGTAATGTTGGCTTGGTCCATCTAGCCCTTTAAGTCAGCAAAGTTCTGAAGAAAGTTGGCAGGAGAGGTCTGATCTGGGCCTAGACAGTCACGCCAGATATTGATCTGCTTGCCGCTACCAGGAATCCAATAAAGGTGTTGCTGAATAAGAAATGTCGCCTTCTTACACAGATTCCAGATAGGAGTTCCTTTTTTGTTCAGATCTAATTCCTCCACGCACCTTCTTCTATCCCCGGTCATGTATTTCTTTCTAAGGATCTCCTTCCACCATGCTTTTTTCCCTGAGACCACTCACCAAATAATTTTGGCTCCCAAGGCGAGGTTCATTACCGAGGGGTCTTCTATCCCAACTCCTCCAAATATTTCAGGCCTATAGACTTTCTCCCAATTCATGAAATGGAATTTCTTTGTGCCATTTGATTTCCCTCCTTGCCACAAAAATCTTCTGATTTATCTTGTGATTTCCTTTATGACTAGCTTGGTATCTAAAGAAATCGAGCTGACATAGAGTGGGTAGGCAGAAAGGACTGAGTTGATCAAAACCAACTTACCCGCCAGGTTGAGCCACCTAGAACCCCACGAAGAAACTTTGATTTTTATTTTATCAACAAGGTCCTACCAATCGGTAGCCTTTTATTTCCTTTGAATATTGGAATCCCCAGATAGTTGAAAGAGTTCCAAGAAGAGCAGCCTTCAAATCCGAAAATCTGAGCTATTCTGACCAAAGTTCCTGCTGGGCAATTCCAGTCGTACACTTTGGATTTGGCTGAGTTCACTTTACCATCAGAGGCTATAAGGAAGGTTTTCAATGATTTTTTAAATCTCTCAGTAATGATTGTAGAAGCTTGTCCAAGCAAAATGGTGTCATCAGCAAACTGGGCGTGGTTGATTGCTTTTACACCTCTCACGATCTTGAGACCTTTTATCTCACCTGACCTTTGTAAGAGTTGAAGCCTCCTACTCAAATATTCTGCCATCAACAAATAGAGGAAAGGTGACATGGGGAAACCTTATCGAAGTCCTCTCGTGGCTTGGAAGAAGTTGGTAGGTCTGCCATTTACAAGAGGGGAAATCCAGGGTCTGTTGATGCAAGCTTTCACCCATCTTACAAATATATTGGAGAATCCAAATTTTATCATTATTTCGAAAAGAAAAAAGTGATTAACCCTGTCAAACGTGTTTTCCATATCCAATTTGATGGCCATTCCCTGATGTTTTCTTTCCAAAATAGAGTGAATGACCTCCTAAACTATGATGATATTATCTAAAATCTGTTGACCTGCAATAAAGCCTCCTTGAGAGAGTGAGATGAGTCGGCCCATAAGTTTTTTCATTCTTGTGGCAATGATTTTCAAGAGAATCTTATAAGAGGTGTTGCAGAGGGAGATAGGCCGGAATCTGTCGAGAGAAAGAGGGTTGGTCTCTTTGGGGATAAGCGCCAAAAAGGAGGAATTGGTGGCTCCACCAATTTTATCCTTTTTCCTAATCCAATTTAGCATTCTCTTCAAATCCTCTTTTATAATACCCCAAGAAACTCTGTAGAAATTTATGGTGAATCCATCTAGACCAGGGGCTTTGTCCATATGAAGAGACCAAATAGCATCCCTTATTTCATATTCTAGTATAGGTTTATCGAGATCATGATTTTTGTTTTCAGAAATAAGCAAGGGAATACCTAAAAGCAGATCAACTTGTGCTTCCGAGTTAGCCTCTTCCTTGTCTGTGTAGAGTTCTCGAAAATGCTCCAAAGCATGCATCTTTATCTTTGCCTTCCCTATTACCCAGTTCCCATTAATGAAGAGACCAAATAGCATCCCTTATTTCATATTCTAGTATAGGTTTATCGAGATCATGATTTTTGTTTTCAGAAATAAGCAAGGGAATACCTAAAAGCAGATCAACTTGTGCTTCCGAGTTAGCCTCTTCCTTGTCTGTGTAGAGTTCTCGAAAATGCTCCAAAGCATGCATCTTTATCTCTGCCTGCCCTATCTTTTATCTCCTTTATAGTATTATGCCTGAGCCGAACTTTTGTTTGTTTGTGAAAATATTTTGTATTGTTGTCCCCTCCTTTTAGCCACAGCTGCCTAGAATTTAATCTCCATGCCTCTTCTTCAAGCCTGGCAGTGTTTAGAATTCTCAAATTCAAATCCTTTTCATTATTTAGAGTGGAAATACTGATCTCCCGACCTCCATACTATGATGTAGGGATGCGAGATCGGATTGGAGCTTCGGCTTGAGCGAGCTTGGATTTATATACGTCGATTTGACCCAAAGTTTTAACGCACCATGCACAACTCTTAGCTTGCTTTCGCAGATGAAACTAAGAGAGCCATAATGGCAGGAGCTCCAAGCATTTTGAATTAGTTTCAAGAGATTCCCATCATGTAGCCAAAGAGGATTGAAACGAAATGGATTAGGCCCAAGGTTACCCGGAGCAGAAAGGGTCAAGCAAATGGGCTTATGATCAGAAGCAATAGAAGGATGGGCATAAGCTGCAGGGAGAAGATCATTTTGGAGGAAGGAGGAGCTTACCAGGAAACGATCTAACCTTGAGGCGATATGGCTGATACTAGATCTTTTATTGGTCCAAGTGAACTTCCCATTTTTCATATTAATGTCCAACATGTCCATCCCTGAGATTCGGTCATCCATTTTTTCACCAAAAGGATCTCGAACCTTTGAGCCGCCGCGTTTCTCTTGTTGTGATTTGGTGGTGTTGAAATCCCCCGCAATGATCACATATTTACCTCGCAAATCGTCTTTTAGTTTTAACAGGTCCTCCCAAAAAATGTCCTTATCCCTATAGTGCGTTGGGCCATAAACGTTGCAAATATAAGTTGAATGTTGACTGTAATTTTCCTGGATTTCAATGAGAACCCAATGATGGGATTTTTTTAAAGAAATTATCGAGTATTTTCTTGAGAGAAAAGTAGCAATACCCCCGAAGGTACCCCTGAAGGCTCCATTAGAGCTTTGGGCCTAGCCATGGCAGTCCTTCCAAAATAGACGTGAGAGCGCCAGAGTCTCCCCATCTATCATTTTTGTCTCCTGAAGTAACAACAAGTCTGGTCTTTTAGTTTTTATCATATCTCTGAGTGCTTCAACTTTGTTTACGCCCCCCAGACCCCTGCAATTCCAGGAGACAGCTTTCATCATCTCTTAGTTGATTGAGATCCTGCTCGAGATCTACCTTCCGGTTTTTCCCTGCCTTGGTTTCTAACATTTTGGATAAGCTTTGTTTCCCTATACTTTTTTGCCTTCCCAACTCTAGCTCCCTCTCTACTTCTTGCTCACGGTGATATATTAGCAATTTCCTTCCTCTTTTGTTTGGGATCAAGGCTACGTCATATGCTTCCAGTGAATCCTATGACGACGAGTGTTCTGGAGAGAAGATCTGAGGGGAAGCAGTTCTTTGTTTTACCATGTCCACCAAAGAACCTCCAGGGGTTGTAAATTCTGCCAAAACCGCGTCTATCCTTTCAATTCGAGGAGGAGGGATGGGAGAGCTAGAGGGAAGGAAAGTTGCATCTGCCTCAGGTTCTTTCACTGGGATTTCCCCATCCTCCAAAGCTAAAGATTGATATTGATTACTGATAGTGGCTTCTTTTACTTCCTGCACCTTGTCTGTATTTTTCTCAACTTGAGGTCCATTGGTTAGGGGATTTGGCTGGGAAGCTTTCCTTTCTCTTTTTGCTTGCTTCCATCCTTCCTTGGGATTCTACTCAAGGATTTCTTGTGCTTCTTTTGGAAAATTTTTAATGAAGTGGCCATATTCGTGACATTTATTACACTTGAAGGGAGACTGCTCATAATCTACTTTCTGAGTGTGCTCCCATCCGTCCATTTGTAGATTTACCACCTCTGGCAGGCCTTTTTCCGGGTCGACTTCAACACAGATTCTAGCGCATGAGAACAACGGTCCTTTTGGATTTTCTTTGGAGATTTAGTTGTCAAGGGAATTCCAAATAGCCTGCAAAGTTTCATCGTTCTAGCAATGCAATGGTAGAAGGGGAAGGCGAACCCATACCGGGATTGCAGAGGGGACGTATTTTTCCAGATCAAAAGATAGAATCCAGCGGTTTAAGTAAAGGCCATGCGAACCCAAGAAGTAAGGTCTACTTCTGAATATGATCTCTATCAGCTTTAAGTTCAAACAAGAAGGTGAAGAAACCTTTACCACAAAAGAATTGTTGCAGACCTCCGGAGATCAGGGGCATCCAATTTTTATTAATCCAAGCATCCATGGTCTTGTGGGAGGGCCAGATACAGGTAAAATGACTGATTCAATCTCTTTCACTCAGGGTAAGGGCTTTCAATCTTGAAGCTATGGATGTGATCTGGATCTGAGGAGCAATCCTTCATTTGACAAAGGCATCACTGGAAACCAGTAAGGAAGAAGGAAGCGGCGGAGTTGAAGCAACCAGAGCCCTGAATGATTCATCCAAAAGACATCGGCGATCCACCTGGCTAGGCTCCGAAGGAGGATCCATCAAGGCATCACCCTCAAAGGGTTCAAGGGGAGCCCAAGCGCCAACAGCTAGACGCCACAGTACGTAGGAACCCTAGCGAATCCGCCCGATGTGCCTTGGCAATAACTTTGATAAAATAACTCTGATTACTAAATTACTATGTTAATATGTGCAAAAGTTCATTTAAATAGAGCGCATTTACTAAGTCATTTTTTATTTCTAAAACAAAAGTTTGTAAAATTAAATACAACATGAAGTCCACATTCTCTTTATCCTTTCAAAGTTATTGGATTCAATGATAGAAAATGGATTACGTCATGAAAAACCGTGGAAGAGGTTGTTGTTAACAGTTGAGTGTATATAAAATAATTAATTTGTGAGGATCCTCATCCCATTAAATCTCTAGAAAATAATTTGGATCATAGACAATCTCATTGGGATGAACAAAATTGAGGATTTTGTCTTATTATAAGGAAAATAAGGAAAACATCTTCAACGGAGGTTTTTAGTGTTAGAAGATTGTGAAAAATGATTAAAAAAAGCTTCAACAAGTCCTCTATTGTTTGTAATGGAGGGTTTGGTTGAGGTTGTAACAAATTTTCATTATAGCTAAAAAAAATCTAATTGTTTGTAATGGAGGGTTTGGTTGAGGTTGTAACAAATTTTCATTATAGCTAAAAAAAATCTAAGTTTTCTTATTAGTGTGCATATATCGAAAAAACTTAATTGTTCTCCGTAATAATAAGCACATCTATGCATACAATTTAAACATGATACACCAATTCCTTCCACTTATATAGGATCTTGGTGTGTGTAATATTTACTATAGCACATGGACGCTTATCATCCTTGTTAATGCACAGGTGCCAATGATGCACAATGACACACAAGTGTCTATATAACCATTTGAAGTGTCTTGTAAATTTATTGGTGACAATAACAACCATTGGATTGTTGTATTTTATACAATTTGTTTCATTTATGATATATAATTGCACCCATTCCAATGTTATGTATAAAGCACACACTAGTGTAGTTTATCCATCGAAAAGTACACACCATAAAAAAGAACTGTTAATGATTTATGTATTCTCCACCCCATTCAATTATCTAATTAATTGTTTAAAAAAATCAATTGATCATCAAACAATTATATTAATATTAATATTTCAATTATTGTGTTTAGATATAATGATTGTATCAATTTATTATACCATTGGATTACACATATATTCATTGTAATATTTAATCATTCACACATAACATGCATATATTAATTATCCATATATTAATCATCCATATATTTAATCATCAATGTAATGTTTTACAAGATTGATCAATAAACTCATTTTATTATATACAAATAAGAGACATTTATTTATACAAAATGAGACAACATAAATATTCACAATAATCAAAATGTCAATATGTTATTGTTAGACTTATTGGTAACCCATGTTCATCCAATTGGGACAATATGTTCAGTACATCAAACAAAATATTCAATTTTAATAGACAAACATTTGAAATTCAACAACTTGCATTAGCATTGAATTATATTGATAGTAACATTGAGCTACTTGCATGCCTCATTTATTCATCGCTTGTAGGCAATATTGTACTTGATTTATTTGGTTGAATGTTTTGTTGATTGGCATGATTTTATTCCTGCTTTTCATGTTCCATCTATGGCTATGAAAATAGAGTGTAATATATATATATATATATGAATGATTTAAAATGGAAAACGTACCATGAAGTGATTCAGAAACAATACATAACCTTCGTGCCAAATATTAAGAACTCTTCTTTGGATCCACTTCTTACTTTTTTCCCTTAGTTTTATACGCTATGACAAAGCATAACTATATAATTAATACAAATTTTTCTTGTTGTTCCATTAATTATGAAATGAGAGAAGTAAAACAACATAACTACTCACAACCCATAATTTTTGACATTGCAACATGTACTCACAACCCATAATTTTTGACATTGCAACATGTACTCACAACCCATACGTAACCCAATGTTAATTAATTTTTCATATGGCTCTTCGTTGTATATGAACACTTGTTAAGGGATACTCAAGGGCAAGTGGAAACTAATTAAAATATAAAAAACACAACAAATATGAAATCTCAAGTAAGAAAAATACAAGCTATACTCACAAACTTTGTGATTGATGATTTTTTCCTTGTCATCATGTCTTATATGTTGAATGCATTATATTTTATTCTCTTTTCTATAACGAAACAATTGATAATATTTCATGCAAGGATTAAATTAAATGTACATAAAATAAAAAACCAAGGATTATATAGTTTAGATGCATGTGATTGTTGAGAAGTCTGGTTCCTCCTACATTATAACTATGTTCGTTTCTTTGACCATTTCCATGTACACTCTTTTGGGCATCCATACTTTCATGTTTCATATTGTTTGTCATTTTGAATATCATAAATGAAAAATACACAAAACTTTTTATATTGAAATGAAAGTAAATAACAAAAAAATTAATTTCATAATTTTTTGTAGTAGTATATACATATTATAAAAAAAATAAGCATGTTTATAAATAATACTTTTTAAATGATTCTTTTTTGTTATTGTATGTTTTTGTTAGTGGAAGTTGGGAAGGCTTGTAATTATATATTGGAGTCATTGTATTGACTTTTCATTGTAAGTGGAACTAAATCTCTACACTTTTTCCACTATATCTCTTATAGTTTATAAAAGTTTATTCCAATTTCATTAACTTCAAGCACCACTCCAAATAAACTGAGGACCAATACATCATCATTTGCATCTTTCATAATTTATTTTCTTACCATGGCATTTCCTTCCCTTGTTCTTGATCCCTACACAACATTCAACAAATATGAAACAAAGTATTTGAAACATATTAGCAACTACTTTTAGGAATTACATTATAATTGAAAATTCGAAGAAAAAAATCATGTTTATTATGGCATTTTGATTCATCTAATTCATCTCTTTGCAATGTTTTCATCAAGGTTTTCTACTTTTCTCACTTAGATTACAAACAATATTATCGTTTTCTTCGGGTTTTTTCTCCATATGACACACATTAACCAATAATGTAATATCCTGATTTTGACTCTGTTGCATCAAAAATGTAAATAATGTAATATCATTATAAAAATCGTGGTGAGGAGCTCAAGGTCAAGGCCCCACCATCGATTTATTGTTCTCGTAGTGGAAAATGAAAATTGATGCATATGGTTTGTGTGCTAGCCAGGCGCAACATAAATCATAAATATCATGTAAATATGCATTTTAATAAAATACCCACAACTAGCTATGCAATGCAATGCAACAAGAGTGTGGGGGCATGATTTTTATGAGGAATTGGGAGGGAAATATTCAAACCCTTGAACCAATCAAGTCAAGCCAAGTGTCAATGAGAGAACCCATGAACTTTCAACCACCCATGTTGACTTTTGTACCCAATCATTTATTTCTCCAAAGAGTTGGTTGAAATAGTTATTATTTGGGGAAATGAAGAGATATGGCTGTCCAAATTCGCCACCATTTTGGAAAAACATGTTTGGATTCTTGGGAAATAAAAGAGCCACGAAATTTGTCCCCAATCCATTCTACATGTATGGGTTTTTCTCTCTCACGAGTTTGGAGCTTGTTGGGCGCTTTCCTCCATGAATTCTCTGTGTTTTCCTTCATTTTTAGATGGGAGAAGGGCGTTTTTGGGATAGAACAGTGGGGAAGAAGAGGAATCTGATTTGGGGTCCCTGGGAGGTCATTTTTTCCTCTTAAATTCCCATATACCTATGGTAAATTCGATTTTGTTCCCCAAGGGTGGATTTCCCCTGTCAAAGGTCGTTTTGGGGTGTGCCATGAAATGGAAGAATCCATGGGAACCCTATTTTTGTAAATCCCATAGTAAAAACTTTTTTATATGCCCATCATATGTGCTTGGTGTGCTTGCTGTGTGTGGGAGAGTATGTTGTGGTTTGAGTTATGGGTATCCATTGCTTTGGCTTGAGCTTGAGTGCAATCATCCAAAAATAGAAGAGGATTCACATTTGGCTTAATAAACTCATCTATGGACTGGATTGGCTTAGATGTGATGTTCATTTTGTTGTGCATAGGTTGTAGGTTCCCATTACTTGTGGAAATCATGCCCATCTCGGGGGTGGCAACTATGCTGAGAGATTGATGAGCATAGTTAGCCTATGGCTAGGTGGAACATTGCAGTTGCATAGCTGGTTGCTTGGGACAACATTACATCAAGATTAGTATTATCTTTTATTTCATTACGTAATTTTTTTTATTTGATGCGTGTTATCAATATGCTGGAAATTGCATGATATATGTGTGTGTAGAAGAATTTTACTTCTATTGTGTTTAATTGAATTATACATATGCACACACGTGTGTTTTATTTGTATGAATCTGGTGAATGGGCCTAAGTTTTGGTAAAATCCCATAATATTAGTGTCATGTTCCCTTCCTTGCATTGGGTCAATGGGAGGGGACGAGACAAATAATATTATTTAAATATATATATAATTCAAATATATTAATTTTACACTATATTTTCAAAAAAAAACCTTCTTCTTTTTTTGGGATCTGCTCCCATCATGCACATTGGAGCAAGTTTCATTCCTTGAATTTGTGATGGAAGCTATGAAATGTGTTTTACAAATAAACTAAATAATTTCAAGATAAAAATGTATATGCACTGGTACAAGAATGTTGATATTAAAAAAAAAATAGTGGTGTTTTATAGATTAATAAGAGAGAACAATGCTTATTTTCTATATATCTCACACTCCCAAACTCATAAACTATTTTTAATACAAGCCAAGGTATTTTTAAGGGCGAAATTTTACCAACTCACTATTTTGTTTGGTCATTTTTTTCCAATGGATTAAAAATTTGCCTATATTTTACATAATGATAATATTCACCAAAATTTACAATCTTTAATTATACTATATCTTTTTTATTGAATATTCACCTATGTATCTATATGTATGATTTTTTCAATCCAAATAGTCACATAGAATACTATACATATGTATAATATTTGAATCCTTAGAAAATACCATGAATGTGTTATTTTTTTAAATTGGAAAAAATAGATTTTAGGTCCAATGAAATAAGTGGTCGCATTCTAAAGATGTCCAATGCTCCATATATAGATACAGAAAGCCATTAAATATTTAGTTCCTAGAAAAAAGTCTCATTGTGAAATATTAGAGGATAGATTCCTAATGGTAAAGTTTGTAGCACATAAAACATAAGGGAAGCAACAAGAAAGTTACGGTTCCAACATTCAAGTTAATTATGAAAACCTTTTATTTTCTTTATAATGAAATGTAATTATTAATAAAAATGTAGATATTATTTTTTTTTTTAAATTTGGGGAAAAATTGAAATGGAGTGAGAAATTGCATACCTAAAATTTATCCTATGTAGAGTTGTATGTGACCTACAATCCCTTACAAATTTGGATCTTCATAAAAATCTAGCCACTTCAAAGTCTTCCTCGGTAAATTTCCCTCACAATTCTCTTGTCAAACTTTTGACAAAGAATAAAATAGTGAATATAGTTTTTAATATAAATTCACTTTTAGAAAATGAAATTTCTGCTCATTTTTTTGCTCGATATTTCAGCTCATTCCTGAGAAACACGTGTCATTTTTTTAAATAATTCAAATTTTGGTGTGCATGAACAAGGTAAGTGTGATGATGTGCTCTATATGTACAAACATACCACTTTAATATAAAATAGAAAAACACAAATACAAGCATCCACTATTATAACTTCGCAGATATTTTCTTTTGTGGATGTTATTGCAAATGTTTTTTTAAATGCTTATCACAGTTTACACAATGGTGCACTTTACATTATGTATGTGCCACTACTGTAATATGTATTTAACGTGCCAATTACATCAAAAAATATTGCAAATGTCTGTTTCAAGTAAAAATGTTACATCCAACTCATACCTTCTTTTGAGAGTGTAAACATTTAAATTACATTTCTCCACAGGACACAAATGCTACTTAAACTAACATCATATACTTAAAAAATAGTTTCAAAATTACATTTGAAGTTAGATTGTTAGATGCTTCCTAAAGTTTCTTTCAGAAACACAGACACATATTAATTGTTGATTTGGATCAAATCCATGGAGAAAAAGTATAATATCAAATGGCCAATTGTTTAGATTAAAGCTCATTCCATATTGTTCAAAATTCATGAACTTCTCCTTGGCCATTTGCAGTAAGTCCAAATTTTATTTATATTTGATTATCTATTTGAATTTATGTTATTTGTGCATGTGCGTGTTAATAATCATGCATTGAATATTGCAAGATCTTTATTTGGGATTGAATTTGGATGAACAAGATATTCCACTAATAGAAAATATCGTATGATATTATTAGGAGCAAGATATTGCAATTAGTTGGTAGGAAAAAATGGAGAGCTACTTTAACCCACCAATTGTAACATGCCATATTCTAGCCACCATCTTGGATCAATGGTACTTCACCATCAACTAGTTCTCTTTTATGGCAATCTAGTAGTATGTGGTTGTTCAAAATATAAAAGGTTGAAGGCGAACCCCTAGAGTGTCACATCTCTCATTATGTTAATGATCAACTACTCAATGTTGATGGTATAATGCCTCACATTGTAGTAAAAACTCCAATAGTTGATATAGAAAAGAAATGTAGGAACACTTCTATAAGATTCGTTTTTGAAAAGTTGGAAGCCAAAAGAGCTATGTTTCATCCTAAATTAATAAACATGTCTTTGTTTGTGTATTCAATCAAGATTTCTTGTGATCCAAAGTATGATATCAATACCACCCAAAACATATCTTCTAGGAGATCCAAAAAGTTATACAAGCTGAAAGAAAAAATGTTCAAGTACACACCAAGGTTGCTTCAAGTTTTTGGGGGTAGTGATGACTTCTCTCTTCCTATCCATATGTAAAGTAAATACCAAACCTATTACAACCAAGAGAAGGATTCTCAACAATCACTCAAGGAGGAGGAATACCAAATATGGTTGAATCAACCACCTATTCAATGCCCACTACAACATGAATCATCGATTTAGAATATCTACAATAACACCGGTTCTTCACATGTTGGCAATGAAGACAATGAAATAAAAGTTAGTAAGGATGATTTCCAATGGATACAAATGACATGGATGGAATGATTTTACATGCATTCTATAAATATGAGCTTGGGTAAGATGTTCATGTTACCAATACCTTCTTCAAAAGCCCGAAATTGGTTTCCACCACCCCTCTCTTAGGACATGGGTTAAAGTCTACTCAACTAGGGAAAACAATATTATTTACAACTTAAAAGCGATGTATCATATTTAGACATGTGTTTTTTAGTATTGAGGAAAATGACCAAAGTCCCCTTTATTTTGAGGAGTCTTGTCACACAATTGACATTGAAAATGGTTGATTTTATGCATGCTTGATGACATTGTACATTTTTGTTTCCCACTAATTATAGGTTACTCAAGGAGAATGTACTTTTGAGTGATAGTGTATTTCCAAAAAACTATGAAGAGGCAAAGCAAATGTTGAAAATGTTGGGTGTTGATTACATATCATATTATGCATTTCCAAATGATTGTATTCTATATAGAGAAAAATATGCGAACAAAGAGAAATGTCCAAAATATGGGCATGAAAAGTATTAGAAATCAAAAGACAATGGAAAAACACATGGTCCTCTATATAATATTCAAATATAGGGGTAAAACACATGGTCCTCTATATAATATTCAAATATAGGGGTAAAACACATGGTCCCAATGATTCAAAATATCTTACATTGGAATGAACTAGCAATGATGTAGGGGTGGAATTCCTTGCATAGAAGTGAGCCAATAGTTAAGTGAATCCAAAAAGATTCAATAGCCATAAATCATATAGAGGATACAAGGCTAGAAAGGAACACCATTTTTCAAGAATAGTGTGAACCCCCTCAAAGAATAGTCATAAAATACTGTGGACTATTGAAAGATTGCCTTTTGAGTAAGAGAAATTCAAATCAGAATGCTCAGTAGTTAGACCAAAATGAAAAGGACTAGACAGAGGACTTGTTGGATCTTCCTCTTGCACAAAAGAAAGTTGTAAACTTCCAACAAGATAAAAGATGGCAATTGAAATTGAAATTCACAACTGAAGAACTACAAAGTTGGCAAAACTACCAAAGAACAAACATTTTGTTATTTGACATATCCTCGAAGGGAAATCAAGGGGTGGCAAGTTGGGGGGGGGGGGTTCATCCTTGATCCTAATGGACATGAAGAATTGTATTATGATTGGGATCTAGGAAAGACCTCTAACAACCAGGAAGAAGTTGTGGCTCTTGACCAAGGCATTCTTCAAGCTCGTTTGCTCAAACTAGACCATCTCATCATGATTGAAGACTCTAATATTATGATCAATATGATGCTAAGTGCCTCCCCCGATCCCAAGTATATTTATCTATCTATATGTATAATCAAGATTAAAAATGAGACCAATAATTTCAACAATATTTGATTCTTTTACGTTCTTCGTCATCAAAATCAAGAGGCAGATGCAAGAGCAAATCATGCTTCGAGTTTAGAAGGGACTCTAAAAAAAATGGGTTCATCTCCATGAGCCATATCCTATAATTTTGTCATGCATGATATGTTCAAATGTCGTTATTTAATTCTTATCAATCCTCCTAGTACTTTTCAGACTCTACACAGGGATCTCCACTCTGCTCCCACAAACGAGAGTATGGATGAACTAAACACCAATTTGATGGATACAATTTTCCTCTAGAACATTTGTAGGGAATATGGGACTCAGCCCAATCTATCCGGGGAAGAGTTGATCACAAGTTTCCAGGCATGCTTCATCATCTCAAACCCTATTCGCAAGTGTAATCTACAGGTTTCGTGGGTCAACGTTTCTTCTAGCTCCCATAGGATTACAATATTCAGAATCCATGGTTCCAATTTAAGTTCAACTCATCAAGGAGATGATAATTGGCAAATTATTTTGAAGATTTCTCAATTTCAGAAGAGAATACTCAAGCAAGCAACTTTTAAAGTTGGTGGACAGTGCAAGTCCAATCTTGTTCTCATCGAAGCGTTTAAGTCAGTTGTATTGTGCAATGGATTTCTCGGCCTCTCCAATGCTCAATTCCTCTATGATATAGGGACATGCAAGGAAAGAGACAATGAAGAATTGAAACAATTCAAAGTAGACTGTCAAAAAAGTGGTAACATGACAATGATATTGACGAATTCCCAATTCTTCAAGAGGATCCTCAAGTCTACTAATGTGTTAAATATTTTTGGAGAAGGAACGCTTAGTGTTTTTTTTAGGTGCCACAATCACTCCGCATTGGTCTTAATTCCCAGATCCTATGTTGTGTTGGGAGGTGTAAGGTCAGTGCTAAGAAATTTTTAAAGGGGATTTTAGAAAACATCAACTGGGCCTTGAAAATGGAATGCTAAAATTGCATCAAGAATATACACGAGATTGTGGATTTGAAGAAGACTCTCAGACGCCATGAAGACCAGTTAAAAAGCAATAATCCAATAATCCAATCACTCTCAACTCAGGTTCAAAATTTGGGAATGCAAAGCGCCTCAAATGTTGAAGTTTCGAATGCGCATCAGCAGCATCTAATAGTTCTAGAAGAACCAATGGATACTCTTCGAAACAATGCCAACAATTAGAACCACAACCCCACAACTCGTATATTATATCAACGAAGCGAATGGAAGGATTTCAAGGCCTACCCTAGGAAGAGGAAATTGTATAGTAATATCAAGAAAATGTAGAATTAATTAGAATTTCTCAACCTTCTGGAGCCATCCAGCACTCTAATTAGAAAGTAATTTCTCAAGCTTTGAAAATGCATTTTGATACTATGAATTTTTTATAAGATATACAGCAATGAAATTTGTTGTTTTTACATAAACATGGAGGACTATAATAACTGTTTTGAATCTCTTTCAATTTTATGCCTAAAATGACATAAATTTTCGGATTATAACAACTTTTAGACTCTGCCTAGCATTATATTTCTCAATACAAAATTATTCATTTATGTGAAAAAAGAATATTTGACTCATTATTATTACCCATCATGAGGAGAGAATAGTCCAAAGAATAATGATAAGTGAAGTGTCACGTTTTTTTGTGTGGTCCTCTAACTTACTTCACCCACCACATATATATGTAGTACTTAAAGATATTTCTTTACCTTTTTTCTAATCTTTTATGTGGTTCTCCAAAAAATGTAGTTATCACTTCACCCATCACATATAATTTAAATATTTCTTCACTTTTTTTCCCTGTCTTTTAGTAATCACATCACTAAATAAAAATTTTCCAAATCATTTTGGTAATCACATCACGAAATCAAAGAATCAAATTTTCCAGTTGTTTTTTCTAAAAAGAATTAGTTGTTTTTTAATGTGTGTCATAAACACTTCATCCTAAACACTTCATTTTACATTTTATTTTTTTAATTTTTCAATATTTTTGTAATCTCATCATTAAATCAAATTTTAAAATTTTATTAAAATATTTATATTAATAGATGTTTATATTTTATAATTTGGAGTGAACAAGTAATGGTCATTTCCCTAGATTGCAAAGAGATGAAATAAGTATTTTATCAAGATTTATTTTATGATTGTAGTTCCAAATTTAAAATAAAAAAATTATAAAATAGTTCATGACACTTAACTCGTCATCTATATGACCTATGATTTTGGTTGATCTCTATACACTTAAAAATTAAGAAAGTGAAAGTGAAAGAACATAGAATTACTTTGAAACATCCAGACGGTGTGGGATAACTAGCACTCAAATCGCCTTGCTTTTCCAGCGATTTGTTCCTCAGATTCGGTTATAAAAACAGACTGAATCGTAGTTTCACCCCATTTACTAGGAAACTATGCCATGGAACCGTGTCCCTAAAGGTTTTGACATATTTTAAGACTACCTAGATGGTCTAAATTCCAAAAAAATAACGAAAAAAGGTAGAACTGTGCTTCGTCCCAGTAGAAAGCCATTTGAGTGCCAATTATCACACGCCATCACAGACTCAGGGGGCGATTTGAGTGCACGCCATCACAGACTCAATGAACATGTTGATAGAATTACTTTAAACATTAAATTCACATCTATATTTAACTTGACAAAACTTGACTGGACGAAACTAGAAGATTAACATGGCCTGATCTCCCACTATAGTTTTCGAAATCGGAACAACAATAGGTTTCGAATCGGAACAGACTGCCTATCTAGTGCAGAGAAGACGAAAACAAGGAGGATTGTTTAGCTTTGGCAACGACCTCTTCAACAAATTCGTTCAAATTTATATCAGTAGACCCGCCTTTTCTCACGGCAGTTTTAGCCAATTCCTTCCATTTCAGAGCATTCTTCCGCAGTTCTTCTCCCTCTCGACTAGTCTTGTCAAGAGCCATTCTCATACATCTCTCGATCTCCTCCCTTCCCACGGTCCCATCTTCTTGCTTCCTCATCCTTTCTCCTGTCTTCCACACATCCGCCAGGAATTTCGAATTAGTAGTCTGATCAGTCCAGAAGCCCAAGGTCAGCACCGGAACCCCCAAGCTCAGGGACTCCAGCGTCGAGTTCCATCCGCAGTGGCTCATAAAAGCAGCCACAGACGGATGAGATAACACCTCCAATTGGACGCACCAGTTCACCACCAGTCCACGCCCTTCGGTTTCCTCCACGAAGCCTTCCGGAAAAATTTCCCTAACATCGTCGTGCCCCGGAGGCGGCCGGATGACCCACAAAAAATTCTGACGACTGGACTGAATCCCCAGTGCTAGCTCATGGATTTGTTGTGGGGTGATGATGGTTATGCTGCCGAAGGAAATGTATACGACGGAAGACGGGGGCTTCTTGTCCAGCCACTCTTGCACGCTATCCGCTGCTTTATAAGGATCTGCGCCGACTTGTGCATCGTAGGGATTGTGTCCGTCCAAAAAAGCCGAGGGTATGCAAGGACCTATGCTCCGAAATGGGACTCCCTTTGATTTCAGATAATCGATCGTCTCGGCCTCCAATTCATAGAAGGTATTCGCAAGCACCCATGACAAATCGCTGAGGCAATCCATTTGCCGGAGATAATTCTGCAGTTTGTGTACTGTGCTTGTGAATCCCGCAGGTAAATCCCCCATTTTCAGTTCAGGAAGGCTGGGAATGGCAACGCTCACGCTCTCTGGCGCTTGGCTTGAATCCCACGTTTCCCCTGTGAGACATCATGGTAAACATATAACAACAAATACAAATAACTGTAAATTAAAGAGATGCAGAGAACAGAGAGTAGGAGTACCATTGTTGAAATGATCATAGATGGAGAAAACTGCAGTGCACTGCGTCCAGAACATAGCATGAGGAATACTCATTTTTTTGGCAACTTTTCGACCCCACGGAAGAAATGGATTATAAACAATACAGCACACAGGAGGAGCGTTTCCATTGGCATTGAGTCGCTGAATCAGCTGCTCCAATTCCGAACCGTCGAAGTCGTTGAGATAATTGAAAACAACGTTGCTGATGTTTGAATCGAGGGTAAGGTCTTGAGGAAGCCCGTCTGGAATGCACTCGAACTGTATGGGGAGCTTAAGCCGTTGCAGGGACTCCTTGGCTTTGATGACTCTGTCGTGATTGTAGTTGAAAGTAACGAAGGTGACAAGCAATCCTCTGGAGGCGATGTTCTTGGAGAACTGTAGCATTGGATTCGTATGGCCGGTTGATGGGTATGACAAAGCCAGAACGTGAGCCTTCAAGTTTTTCATCTCCATCTCCATGACTGCAGTACTCCAAGGAGCTGTGCCAGATTCCTTCGGTATACAGCTTCTCTAACACGACAGAGCCACAGGCCCACAACAAGCAGCGCAGCCAGACTTACAAATTTTAGAGACTTTAAGAGAAGGTGGGTACTGGGTAGCTAAGAGCCACCACATGCATGCAACTTGTTTTGCATAAAGTCAAAGAAGAAGACAAGAACATCGCTGTTCAGCCAATGGTTCGTCTGTAATGACGGGCAATCCTGTCATGTGAAGTCGATGTGTCAGAAAAAAGTTATCCTGTCTAATGAGAACAATTAATAAAATTATTTTTATAAAATTAATTTAACTTTTAAATAAATAACGAGATAACATGGAGGACGCCGCTCTCAATTTCAACTCTATTTAAAATAAATAGAAAATTTGTTTATCTAAAAATAACTAAAATCATTTCACTAGTTCAAACTTCATGGTGAGAGTTGAGGATTGATGCTGTCATTTTATTACTCGGTGATGCATCCAAATTTAGGCCGTCCAGGCTGACACGCCATGTCCGGAGAATAAATTTCATTTATATATGTAACAGTGGATGTATATACACGCAACAGGGGATGTATATTCATTAATATCCCATTCACGAGGTAATGTTATCATTATCATTTCTTAAAACACAACAGGGGATGTATATTCAGTAATATCCAATTCACGAGGTAACGTTATCATAATCATTTCTGACTGGTATATACCTGGCAGGGTGTCAAGACTTTTGTGATTGGACAGGACTTATTTACTATTTCGTATATTAATAGTAAGTTTAATTTTTCTCTGAAAAACAAAATCATTTCTTAAAACATATAAATTACTACTACATAATAATACCCAATCTCAATAGGAACAATATCCCTTGTAGACGTCGTACAATAGTTACTACATAATTAAGTTCATATATCAACAACATCGATATAATACTTAAAATTTAAATTATTTTTTGTAAATAACAATTTTAAAAAATATTACTTAGAATTTAATAATAATAACAATAATACATTATAAGTAAGATTATATATATATAAAACATTTTTTATAAATAACAATTTTAAAAAACATTACTTAGAATTTAATAATAATAACAATAATACATTATAAGTAAGATTATATATATATATAACATGGGAACCTTTCTCGGCTTTTAGGAAACTCTTTCTCGGAGTTTCGTCTTCGGAACTTGGAAACTTGTAGGGAACTTTCCAAATCCAGCGGAAACCTATTTGGGATGGTTGCGAACTTACTGGAACTGGGAACTTAACTTGGGGACTTTTTCTTGCACGTTACCCTCTAAAATCGGAAACTTGGGGACTTTTTCTTGCTTGTTTCCTTCATCGGGATTGGGATCAATTGTTAACTACATTCCTATTTCCTCGCGAACATACATATACATGGCTGACTCACAATTTTTTCTCTAGAAAACTAAGTTGCAGTTACCCCTAAGTCATCTCAGTTGTGTTAATGTTTAGTTTATTCTCTATGTTTTTTAATTATTTTATTTTTATATTTTCTGTATTTTTTAATATATATAAGTATCCGATATTCAGCCCCAAGGGTTAGCTCAATTGGTAAGACGTGCGCACACTCTCTCGGTACGGGAGTTCAAGCCTTGAGTCCTAAAAGGTTAGGCCAACCGTTGTTGTAAAAAATTATAAAAAACAATTTTATTTTTTTTTGACAAGAACGGGTAGGTTTTATATTGATAAAACTGTGGCTGAGCCACCCAAATAGATACATCTGAGAATTCTGGATGGGAACAAAACTTCCTCATCACTGAATGAGTTCTGAATACTAAAACACAAAGAAAAACTAGTAGAAATAGAGCTTCTCATCGGAACCTGAAAGACAATGCTTGCTGAATGTCTGTCAGGTTTATTTCAGAGACCCAGTTTGACTGCGTGTCTGGACTGGATGCCTTGTATGGATTGTCTTTTTCTTCTTCACTACTTTAGTCCATTCCTTGGACTGCTCTAGAGAGCGTGAGGCATTGGCTTCTTCTTCTTCTGCTTGATCGGCCCAACTTTGGGAAGCAGGCGGTTGAGGCGCCACATTTCCTTGATCGGTCGGCAGGGGTGAAGTAGATTGCTCAAATGGTTCTTCAGCGTCACTTTCAGAACCGGGGTCGGGCCCTTTCGAAATGAACTGATGAACTGGCTTCGCACCTGTCCACCAAGTTGGCTTTCGCTTTGACTTGGCTGCTTTATGCTTCTCTGGGAGCTTTTTGCAGCTATGGGCTAAATGCCCTGTTTCAAAGCAAATTCCGCATCTAATGTTAATATGCTCATAGTCTAACTTCTGAGTCCATGACTTATCTTTACCTTGAAGGACGATTTCTGCTGGAAACCCTTTGCTGAAGTCCATCTCTACGCAGATTCGGGCATAGGTTGTAAATGCAGATTCTGTTTCTGGACTTCTGCTATGAAATTTTCCAAGGGCATTGTCAATGGATTCCAGAGATGCAAGGCCCCAAAAGTGGAGAGGCAGATTCGGCAACCTAACCCACACTGGAGCTGAGGCGATGACAGCAGAAGAGGCATCAAAGGAGGAGGTCCAGGGCTGAATGGAGAGACCAGATCTGCCCCAAAACCAGGGACCAGATCTAAAGATCTGATCCCTATCTTCTGCAGATCCAAAAATGACAATAAAATATCCTCTTGCACAAGGGCAAATCAGAGCTTCCTCCATTAGAGACCAAGCAGAGGAGATCCAAGAATGCAAATCAACGAGCTTTGGCCACAAGCCATTAAACCTGCACACCAAAGCTCGTTCGGAGAGGCGTTCCTCATCATCAAGGGCTTCTTGGGTCACCGGGATAACAATGGCCGGAGCCTCTTGCACCACGAGATGGGTTGGAGAGGGCCCTGCGTCAACACAAAACCGATCCGTTACACTCGAGCTTGGAGGAGAGGGCCGTGCGAATCGACCAGCCTCGTTGGAGTTCGGAGGAGCCATGGTAGGAGCTGCTGCATGCTGAGGGAGATCAATGGAGATTCCACGGAAAGGGATCTGTCGGCCAGAGGTTTTAGCACGCGGCAAGGAGCCACCAAGAGAGGGCGCCGGATCAAAACCGTCCGGAGGACACCTTCCTGCAACTAAATCAGCGAAGGAGGGAGCCATGCGAGCTACAGGAGGGAGCAGCGAGGCTGCTGAGAGCCGGAACGGCTAGGGTTCCTCGAAGTTCAGATTAGTTTTAGTTAGGGTCAATTTTTAATAAATAAATAAAAAAACAATTTTATTATATTTTATTAATATTATTTTTTCATACATCCAACATTAACAAATAACAATGATTCACACATTGTATTACTAAATGTTATAAAAACAATTATAACATGTTTAAATAATAATTATTTTCTATGAATCCAACATTTACAAATCACGAAGATACACTCCTTTTGTCATTTTGCTTATAATTTAAGTTTGACCGGCATGCTTATAAAGAAACATATATAATTGATGTGGGTTTGGACGAGTTCCTTTTTCTTATAGTTTAATCATGACCAGCATGCTTATAAGGAAACATATATAATTTATGTTGGTTTGGTGGAGTGTTGATATAATATAATTTCAATTGGAGTGTTGACATAATATAATTTCAATATTATAATAAACATGGGCATGTTTTGATTTATTTTTATTAAATTTTGGAAAGAAACATAATTTTAAGGTAATTCAATTTATTTATTTTATATAATAAATAATTTTAGGATAATTAAATTCATTTATTTAAAATAATTTTAAAATAATTAAATTCGTTTAGTTATTTAAACTTAAATGTACATTTAGAAAATTATCATGTGCAGAGATACATTCAAATGGATTTGAATATACAAAATTCTATTATGTTCTTTGGAAATAAATCCCAAAAAAGTGTAGCATAGACTTAGCTCACTATGCACCAAGGGATAGAGTTAAGCCTCGGTGTTATAGACTGAGCTCACTATGCACCAAGGGATAGAGCTAAACCTCGGTGTTATAGACTTAGCTCACTATGCACCAAGGAATAGAGTTAAACCTTGATGTTATTTCTAGAACTTTATATGTAAAGAAATTTTTATTTTATTTTTTATAAGGTAAATAAATTTGTATTTTTTTTTAATAGGTAATATTTAAAATTTTGTATGAGTGTGTTTTATTGGTGATTCATTTGATATGAAGTTATATGTTATAAATAAAAATTACAGGTTCAAATCACACTCAAGCTTACCCTTATCTCATGCTTGTGGGCCCAACAACCCTTCTTAATAAAAAAAAAGGTAATATTTAAAAAATAAAATTATCATTTCAAATAGATTTCACTCGACTAGGATCAATAGCAAGTGCTTTCTAAAATATTATTGTTTTGAATGTGGCATGCATTGATTTCATCATTTGTTTTTACTAGTTTCTATGTTAGTGGGAGATTAAATTATTGTTTTGCAATTGGTTTTGAATGTGGCATGCATTGATTTCATCATTTGTTTTTATTAGTTTCTATGTTAGTGGGAGATTAACAAGTAAGTATCACTACAATTTTATCCTTCATTAAAATTATATTTACAATGAACTAATTTTTGAGTTTCTTTTCATAATAAAATCTATTTATATTTAAACTCACAATGAAAAAATTAATAAACTAATTTTTGAGTTTATTTTCAAAATAAAATGTATTTATATTTAAACTTACAATGAAAAAATTATTAAAATTTTCATCAAAATTTTATTTTATTTTAATATCTAGACTAATTTTATGATAATCATTCAAAATTCGAAATAAACAATTATACAAGAAAAAAGAATATAAAAAATAATTGGTAGTTGATATATGAATCACTGGCAGGTAATACATGGATCTTTCTTAGTTGATGCATGGATAAAGGGCTTCCTGGAAGACAACAAGTAATAGATAACTTATTACTTATTTGTGACACTTAACTTGTGGTTTATCAATGTTCATCGACCATAAGTTAAGTAACTGTGCTAGTTACAAGTTACATGAATTTATTAAATGCATTAATAAATTTATCTTTAATAATTTTATGGACCTGGAATCCACTATATAAATTGTTACCGCTCACTCGATGTTGGCCATTGTCGGCCAAACATGTCATGGTCCTAGCACACACCCACTTCTTTTGTGGTCTACCAGGGCGTGTGGCACTTCCCGGAAGCCTCCCAAGGGCATGACCAGCTTGGGAGCTCTCCGACAGACTACACCTTCCCAACCCACACGTAGGAAATTCTTATGTTAAGTTAAGATTATTGTTATGTTAAGTCTTAGCATTCCATACTTGGCCAAAATTATCACTTAAACATAAAACGCAACAATACATAACCAACATAAGACACAAGTATAAATGGGTGGCAGAGGCCCCAACAAAGCCCTCTGCAATGATCTTTATATAGAAGCAAGATTACAAGAATGGTGCCTCAAAACCAGGCGCACACTTACATAGCAAAAGTTTGATACAACATAATATAAGGATGAGGGTGACCGCAGGCCAACCACTCACTAGGTGCGCCCAACAAACCAACACCAAAGAACACCAAAGAAAATATACAAGTCTCCTTGCGAGCTCCCAAGCCGAGTTCAACGACCTCCCAACACGATTTCAGCAAGCTTTCGTCCCGAGTTCAACGAGCTTCCAAACCGAGTTTGTTTCTGCCAATACTGGGCTCCCCAGCCAAGTTCCTCTAGGAGTGCGAGGCGCACCCCAATTGTGGCCTACACTTTAACAGTTCATTATGTTGTGTGGATCTCCTTGAGCGAGCCTCTTGCAACTTATTTCCTTCCACTTGCTTTCCTTTGGATTAAGCCATCCGCGTATTTAAACAAGGTGTGTCGGTGGGTGGGGCCCTTTGCTTGGTCGCACATCCCATGTTGGCCCCCTTAGTCATCATGCAAGCTCCACCCAACCCTGCCTTTCCAAACAAGCTTCAAATGCCACCCCGACACCCCACTTGTCAGTTGCCTGCAAAGTCTACCGCGCGCACCCTTCATGTGTGTGCTCCACAATCCTTGCCAGGTTGCTCCGTCCATGTTGTTGAACGAAGACTTGCGCACTTACTTTCCATGCACCGACGCCATTGATGTGGACGCATGCCCCTCTCATGGAAATGCGTCCAAGTAACCGAGCATCCGCATCTACCACACTTGCCGAGCTCCCAAGGTGTGCAACCCGCCAAGTCTCGAACCAAAGGTTCTTGACTTGGGGTACGCACTCCACCAAGGTGAGCGTCTGAATGATGTGGCCATGTTTGCCATGCTATGAGCGTCCAAGTGTGGGTGTTTTCCAAACTTGTGGCCACATGCCCATTGGGGTCCCATATGTCGACTAGTGCCCAATTCACCACTCCTAGACGAAGCACCACGCTTCTTGGATGTTCAAGGGGATGTGGCACCAAGGCTCTTACACCCTCCCCCAACCAAAGTTATTACCGCCCCGAAAATGGTCTCCAAATGAATATTGTTCCTGGAAACCATCACCTGTTACAACCTTCGCAGGCGTTGCTTCTGCCCCACCTACTCTATCACCAGTACTCCACAAGTCCCTTCATGTTTCTGTCCACTATACACCCCAAGCGTTAGACCAGTTGGGTAACTAATCCAACTGTCACATCCAACCTCAATGAGACGAACTTCTTCAATCTGCAACCGTCTTTCCCCTGTTCGTTTCAGTCTACTCCAAGCTAGCTGACGAATTTAGGCAAAGTTCTAACTTTTTCCCATTGTTGTCGAGTAGCCTGCTCACATCCTCAACACTTTGAATGCTTCCAAATGTTGCTGGAAAAATTTTCCTAAGGAAACCTTCGTAAGGTTCCCATTGGCCTCACTACTTGCCAAAGGTAGTGAGCCAAGCATGCTTTCACCTCAACCTGGGAAAAAGGAGGAGCAATTCCAACGACCCCCAATCCCAAAGTCTCCAAAACTGACTTCATCATGTTGATTGCTCAAGTACTTCATCTCAACCTCCACTTCCACAGAGCTGCCTCCAATCTCTTCCAAACGAGCCCGCGTTAGCTCAGACTCTCCTATCCTGAAAGATAACGTACTCAATTCTGTCTCACTTACACAACAATATTATATGGCTTCCTAAGACCCAGCCTCTACCTGGGTCTTATGTTTCCTTCGTCTAGCTCATTTTATTGCACCCTTGCTCTTCCCTTTAAACAGAGAAGAAGTTATGGTCACTCCTTCTTGGTGCTTTGAGCTATCTAGGCTCACCAAACCATCTTGTCGTTTTTCATCTTTCTGAAAAGCGCCTAACATGGCTTCGTCCCCCTGGGTTGTTTTCTCTTCAGAATTCTTGGTCAAGTGTTCCTTGGTTTCTAAATGGGAAAGGACTTCATGTACCTCTTGCAGTTGGCATCCTATTGCTGCCAATTTCTCTTGCGACAGCTTAGTCTCTTAGAGTCCTATGGCATGCACACAAAATGCCACAATTTCGGATGCATCCCAGATTGGAAATTCATTTTCACCATGACTTGGATCATCGTTGGAGCCTATATCATTCACCAACCCCTCAACCCATCATTCGCAATCTTGGGCCAACGCCTCCTCACCTTGGTCCACTACAAGACTTACATCGTCTTGTCCAGGTGTGCTCCCATCAAGAGTTCCTTGGCTATCATCTAGTCGGCTATAAGTTGGCTCATCTGGAACACTTCCATTTTCTGTCTCCATGGTCACTTGTGGTGTGAGCTGCAACTCATCACCATCATGGTGTGGACCGACTTCTAGAAGGTCCAACGACTCAACCACCCTCGCAAGTGAGTCTGCTCTCAATTTCAACACTGCCACTCTTTCATCCCATTGATTTTCTTTTGTTGGATCGTTTTTATTATCAACCATCACTTCTTGTAGTTGTGCACTACTCACGAACTTGTTCACAAGCATGCTAGGATCTTCAATCAACCGAACCAAAGACAACTGTGGTCTACGCCCCAGCTTCCTTTTCTTAGTCAATGGAACACTCCAAGCTTCAGGCTTGTGTAAGAATATTAATTGATCCACGCATGGTACCAGAACTGCCTTAGTCATCCGTAGGAAATCTTGTCCCAAGATCAATGCATGATCATCTAGTGGAATGACTTCCAAATCTAATCCTCCATGCCAGTTTTCGATTCGCACCATAGCTGCTAGAAGTCTTCCTTCCACCAGATTCTCAGCTGAGTTCACCATTTTGAAGGCGTCCTCACTGAATTATTCCTTACCATGAAAAGACATCATAGTTCTTCTTCTCACGAAGTTGTGAGTGGAGCCAATATCCACCAACGCGACTATTTTCAAACCACTCACTGTCACATCTATGAAGCCCAACTCATGTTGGTCTTCCTGGGGTCTGCAAACACAATCCACCGTTGGTTTATCAAGGCATGCCTTCACTTCCTTAATGGCTTCAGAAACTTCATCTAAAGTTTGAGGTTCTTGAATCAAGCTCATTGTTTCTAACCTCATGGTTGGTTGACCTTGCTCTTCAACCGAACCGATGCCCAACTTTCTCCTCAATGGACAATTCTTCATGAAGTGGTTCTCTCCGCAAATATAACAAGCTATCTTCTTCTTAGGCTTCGATGGCTTCATCTGCGTTGTACCCCATGGGTGTCCTTCGTTTTAAGAAGGGACTCCAACCTGGCCATCCTCCAAGCAACAACTTGGTCCGACAATTCCTACAACCGTTGAGATTCTTGTCTATCGTAAGAATCAATTCGATCCATCCATTCTTCATGTTCCTGGAACATCTGCATCAAATTGCCCCTCCAAGTGGTTCTTCGAGGCCCTGATAAGAGCTTCCCATGACTCGCCCTCTTCACGTACTACTTGTTGCACAGTTTCCTAGGCATCAGCTTCACGCAAAGTGTGGATGTCAATTTGGCACTCCAACGTCAAACGAAACTTCACTTATCCTAGGCGCACTTCGCAAGCACACCCATTCGTTCCAAGTATCTTGAGCATTTTCACATTGCCTTGTGCTACTTTCCCAAATGTGGTTCCTTCATCGCACAAACACCTCTTCATGGATACCTTCATTTCTACACTCATCCTACATAAGACAGGCATGCTTCACAAGGACTTGTCCACTTTGTTCTATCTCCTGTGATCTCCGTTCACAAGTGCCTTGCCAAGAAACTATTACTGTTGTCACGACTGTTCTAGCAGGCGTCCAATCTTCTGCGGTAGAACACCTTTTTCGACTCTTGCAACCGTCCATGCGGCACCACTATCGCAGCCTTGATATATACCAATCTCCTTTAGCAAAAAATCTCGTTGATATGTACCCACAAAGATGCTTGAAAGCCACCTCTTCACAACTTGTTACAGTAAACGGGATTTGATACCACCTCTTCACAAGAAGAGTGGTGAAGAGTTGTCTGCAAGCCCTTCAATTTGCAATTGTAATCCTGCTCTGATACCACCTGTCATGGTCCTAGCATAGACCCACTTTTGATGTGGTCTGCCAGGGTGTGCAACACTTCCCGGAAGCCTCCCAAGGGCATGGCCATCTTGGGCGCTCTCCGACAGACTACGCCTTCCCAAACCACACTTATGAAATTCTTATGTTAAGTTAAGATTAGTGTTATGTTAGGTCTTTGCATTCCACACTTAGCCAATATTATCACTTGAACATAAAACGCAACAATATAGTAACCAACACAAGACACAAGTATAAATGGGTGGTGGATGCCCCAACAAAGCCCTCCGCACTGATCTTTATATAGAAGCAAGATTACAAGAATGGTTCCCCAAAACTGGGAGCACACACTTACATAGCAGAAGTTTGATAAAACAAAATATAAAGATGAGGGTGCTCGCAGGCCAACCATTCACTAGGTGCACCCAACAATCCAACCCCAAAGAACCCCAAAGAAAATATACAAGTCTCCTTGTGAGCTCTCTTAATCTGTCACAAGCTCCCAACCCGAGTTCAACGAACTTCCAACACGAGTTCAATGAGCTTCCATCCCGATTTCAATGAGATTCCAACCCGAGTTCATTTCTACCAATACTAGGCTCCCCAGCCAAGTTCCTCCAGGAGTTCGAGGCGCTCCCCAGTTGCGACCTCCACTTTAATAGTTCATTATGTCCTGCGGACATCCTTGAGCGAGCTTCTTGCAACTTGCTTCCTTCCACTTGCTTTCCTTTGGATTGAGCCATTCGCGTATTTATACAAGGTGTGCCAGTGGGTGTGACCCTTACTTGGTCGCACATCCCGCGTCAACCCCCTTAGTCATCATGCAAGCTCCACCCAATGTTGCCTTGCCAAACAAGCTTCAAACATTGCCCCTGTGCCCCACTTTCCGACTTCCTACCAAGTCTACCGTGCACTCCCTTCATGTGTGTGCTCCACGGTCCTTGCCAGGTTGCTCCATCAATGCTGTCGAATGAAGACTTGTGCACGGGATTTCCATGCATCGAAACCATTGATGTGGGAAAATGCCCCTCTCTTTGCAACGTGTCCAAGTAACCAAGTGTCCGTATCTGCCACACTTGTCTAGCTCCCAAGGCGTGCAACCCGCCAAGTCGCCAACCGAAGGTTGTTGACTTGGGGTACGTACTCCACCAAGGTGAGCGTCTGAATGATGTTCCTGCGCTTGCCATGCTGCGAGCGTCCAAGTGTGGGCGTTTACCCAACTTGCGGCCACATGCCCGGTGGGGTCCCATGTGTCGACTAGTGCCCAAGTCACCACTCCTGGGAGAAGCACCATGCTTCTTGGATGTTCAAGGGGGTGTGGCACCAAGGCTCTTACAAAAAAACTACACAACGACCACTGGTCGTTGCTCTTACTTTATATTCATACAAACATAGATCCATCTTGAGTGTGGATCTATCATGCATAGTGAGGGATCAAAAGGTGCAAACCTTTCCTCAAGTTTTTGTACTCTAAAAGGGTTTGCACCTCGATGTATTTGATCCCTCTAGAAAAATGATAGATCCATATTTAATATGGATCTACGATGGTTAGCCACACATTATTCCTATAATAGGTATGGCTTTGTATTTCTAGATTACCCATAACCTACCTTAACAAGGAAGCAATCAAACATCCAACAACCCATCTATGGAAAGCTTGAGACAAGGATCAATCTCTAATCCTAGTCTATATAAAGGCGGTGCTTATTTATATTAGATGGAGTTGCAATTTTCTTGGCTTCTGGAAAACTAAATATAGGGAAAGATCATGTATTTTTATCTTATTTAATCCATGTTTCTTCCATTTTTTATTGATTAGATTGGTATCATTTGCAACACAGGGTGGTCACTGTTGTTATGTCTATGGTTCTCTAGACACTCTAGCAAGGGATTGTCTAGAGAATTCAATTACTTATCTTCAACATGGTAATTGGTTTGTTTCATGCAAGTCAGAAGCCTTTCTGCTTGATCCTAATTTAAAACCAAAATTTCATTTTTCTACAAACTGATATTATTAGAATCTAGATATACTTTTATTAGTGTTTTGATACTTTGTCCTTGGTTTTGCAAGGGCAAATAACGTATTATGAAATGTATATTTGAATTTCAGTGCTTATTTTGTCACATTTTTTATCCTCAAAAACTTCACATCATTTTCCATCTCCTTGCATTTTCTTCAAGTGGACCAATGTATCCTGTAAATATTCCTGCATATTGTTTAGATGCACATTGGCATGGAACTTTAGTGCCCATGTTAGACCTTTTCTTAATATGTATGGTCCAACTCCTCCACCTTTTCCCATTGAGAGTCTAGTGATGCCAGAGGCACCTTCTCCAACCCAGTATGAGGGAGAAGTGTAATTGTTTGCTCAACATGGAGTTCAAATGTGGAATTTTAATAAAATAATAAAATATTAAGTAAATAAATATTTTACAATGTCAACCCTAACCTAAAATTCAAAACCAAAGATATATATTATTCTAATTAATTAAAACTAAAAAATTAATGACACTTGGATACTTCTTACTCTGTGATTTGGGAGGCAATATTATAAACAATACCTAGAAGATTAACTTTGGACATGCATGCTAAATATTATCTAATATATATGTGTGTGTGATCAAGGGAATATATATATATATATATATATATGAAGTTCTATCTATTTTCAAGAGGCCATATATTATCAAATTACTAATTGATATTAATTTGGCTATGTCTAATTAATTACTTAATATTATGGATATAAATCAGTAATCATTTTTTTTTTGTTGGCAAAGTGGTGGAACCTCCTTGACTAGCAAGTTTTCCTTTGGCTAAGTTACCCCAAACCAGGGGCATCTAAGCCGTCAAAATCACCCGAGGATCGCACCTGGCCTGGACTGCACCAACCCTTAACATGCTTGGATTTTTTGGTATCCATGAGATTAGAACCGGCGACCTTTCCACTTAGGGGGTGTCTTAACTATACCCCGCCACCAACTGTTCTTATACATCTCACAGATAGTAATCATTACTCTTTAACTAGATATCAGTATATGAAAATTTAAATGTAGTTAGTGAGGAAATATAAAATTTGGAATTAGGAGAGCTATTAATTTATAAGCATACTAACATAGATACATATTAAATCTAAATCTATCATGCAACAAGAGGGATCAAATCCCTCGAGGTGCAAACATTTCCTGAAATTTTTGCACTCTAAAAAGGGTTTGCACCTCAAGGTATTTGATCCCTCTAGGAACATGATAAATCTATATTTAAGATGGATCTATGATGGTTAGCCACAAATTACCTGTAACCGACCTCAGAAAGGAAGCAATCAAGCAACCAAAAGTCCATACTTAAAACCATCCATGGAAACCTTGAGTCAAGGATCGATCTATAATCCTAGTTTATAAGTCTAGTATCTTACAGTGACGAAAAATGCAAACCTTACAATATAGTACAATTTTTTCAATTCTATAATGTCACCAACTCTCAAGATTTTCCCTAGAAAGCATCAACAACAAACAACTAGAGCTCATGGGCTCTAATATGTTGATAAACACCACGTTAATACATCACAAAGTGGCATCCTCTTAATATCACAATTTAATATAATATTGTAGTCACCATAAACTCAATGTTACATTTTTTTCAAGACAACCTCTTTATGTCACAATATTACATATTTTTAATTCAACCTATTAACCATACCAAAGAAAACATCACCAACTATGATCAATTTGACATAAGTCTACAAATATGAATTGTTGGATACCTAATCCTATGGGATTATGGTTGAATGTTTATGTTGTAAATAATGAGTCATAAGGAATCTAAAGAGCCATAGGAGAATAACTAACATACCTTCATAATATGAAACCAAGGGTCACAACTTTGTATATTTATATGAGATGTTCAATAATGCAAATCCATCCCCACCATTGGATTTATTGTAGGCTTGTCATGTAGTATTAGAATCATGCTTGTTGTCATAACTCCAGTATTTCTAGCCTTGACATACTACCTCCTTGGTTTGTAATCCAATCTACAAACTTGAGTATTATCTCCTCTATTGTAGACCTGAGTATTGTCTCCTCATACTAGTAGACCTTCTTATGTGCTACCTCTCCTCTCTACGTGACCTCAATGTGCTCTCATTTATACACCTACATATTATCACTTCTTAGAGAAACTCCCCACACTCACAACCTGGTATTCCTCTCTACGCGATCTGATCGCACTCTTCTCTCTACACGTACTAGTGCAACTTCAATTCTAAGCTCACTCTCTCTTGACAAAGTGAAAGTCTTGTTGCTCGCCATAGTCACCCAAGACTGGTTCTTCCATTTATTTTCAGTGTTGCACATGCTTCCTGCTTCTATTTGAAATCAATATACCTGACATAACCAAAGCACATATTAGGCGTTCCTTGATTACTCCACTTTGCCACTTTATATGTCTCTCCACATTGCAAATTTCTAGATTCAACAATCTGAACACCATAACCAAAAGAATGAACACGTAGATTTCTTTCTTGATATCCATGTCCCAAAACCTTAAAGGATAAATGATTTATCCTCTTGGCTACCTACTTTTGTGCATCTCTCAAGCAATGCCATTGTAATGTGGGATCTACTACACTGTGTTGGTATCACATGCAGAGACATAGGACAAGTTAAGTTATAGTACATTACTGGCTATGATTTTGTTATCGGCACACTGGATCCTAGAATTTGAAGTGAGTGGTGTGACCTAGTTCAAGGCTCCCTCTCTCTACAACTATGACCTCTGGTAGTGACCTGCATGAGACTACCATCCTCCATTTCATTGTTGTTAATACTTCTTTATCTTCATTGCTTTGCAATTTTCATTTTCCAAGGAGGTGTTTTATGTTGCACACATAAGTTTTCTTTGCTTGGGAGAAGATCATAAAAACTCATAATCACATGTTTAGCACAACCTTTCAAAGATTGATGGGCAAGCTTTTTTCTTTTTCATTTTAGCCTCTGATTATGCATTGTAATCTTGTGAATATGGTTGGTTAAGATCACCAACAAAGAGATTTTATCTACCCCCAAAATGTGTAGAGTTTTTTGGAAACAATGTGTTGATCCTTGAACCATCCAAAGTTTTCCAAGCCTCACACAACTTGTAAACATGCAATTTTAGGTTTGGATTTTGGCATGATTATAAAGAGTAGATTGTATAACTATTGTATTATTTATGTCACATATATTGCATTGCATTACAAATATTGAGTTGTAATTCATTGTAGTGCAGCCTAGAAAATCACAGAGACTGTATCGTAAAATTGTTGCAAAGGTTGTAATTGTATTTTAAGCTTGTTTTATTGTATAAGCTTGTATTGTCAACCTTGTTGAAGATACATTCTCTCGTTTCCATTGTTGGAGTGGTACTCACTGGTAAGGATAACTATCCATAATGTTTAAGGAAGATCAAGTGCATCCTCATCTTCAACGATTTGTGGGATTACATCTGTGAAAGAGAAGGTGATGTTACACCTGAAGAGCCTAAAATAGACAAATAGCTTGTCATATGGAAGAATAGAGATACGAAGGTATATGCATTGATCATTGATATAGTAAGTGAAGAGGTGACTCAACATATTTCATATGCTAAGATCCCTTATGATGCTTTGAAGAAGTTAAAAGATTTGTATAACTCACACTCAGAATTGGATCTAATTTAGTTGTTGTTAAAGTTCTTTAACCTAGATTTGAAGGATAATTATCCCATGGTTGTGGCAGTTTATATCAAAGATATTATGCATGACATTGGTTCTATTGGTGTGAAGGTAAACCTTTCTCACATTTCTTTCATTAAGGTCATTTACCCCACATATTCCCACTATATTGAGTCACTTCAAGCTAGTGGCCAACTAAAAAACCTCAATTTGGCACTCTAATGGAGAAAATTGTAGAACAAAAGAAAGCCTTTGGAAAGAATCCAATTCAACCCACTAGAGAGATTGTTTGTCTTTCTCAAAAAGGGGAGAATCAATCACATGATTCTTCTAGAGGAGAAGGAAACAAAATAGGACGTGGAAGAAATAATTTCAGAGATAGGGGGTAGACATAACCATGGTGAGAGATCTTATCTTCATTGTGTCCAATGTGGAAAGAAAGGGCATTGAGGCAAAGACATGAGCTATTTCATAGGAGAAGATCACAAAGAAGAAAGAGCATAAAGAATACAGAGGTAAAGCTCACGAGTCTAGTAAAGATCCTAAATCTGCCCATTTAATTGTTGCGTATTGTAACATTGTCATAAATGAAGTTTTGTTCAATACTCATTTGCATCTTGGAGAAATACTTGGTTGCTTGACATTGGTGTAACCTGCCACACGACATTTAGAAAAAAAATTGTTTGAAGAATTGAATGACAATCTATATGGTGTAGTATATTTTGCAAATAAGTCCATCCTCAAGCCTAAGGAAATTGGCACCATTCGGGTTAAATTGCCTAGATTTCCTAATTTTATGTCGCAAAGTGTTCTCTATCTTCCATAGTTGTAGATAAACGTGTTGTCTTTTGTGCACATACGACATCCATGCCATTCCATCCACATATTAAACGAGAAAGTTGAGATAATGAGATCCTATGACAACTAAGTCATCATAATTGGATGGAAATATGAGATATTGTTGAAGTTGAAAGAGACAACAACAAGAGCTCAGAATGTTGCATACAACTCTCAACATGAAGAAGGTGCTTTGTCACCTAGTCTCTTGTCTCATGATAGATATGGACATATCAATTATGAGATTCTTAGAATGTTGAATAAGAATGGTGTCTTTTGTTTCCCACAATCGCAAAGAAGTTGAAATGGTGCGATGCTTGTATTCTTGGAAAACATAGTAAGCAACATTTTCGTGATTCACATTTTAGAGCATGTAGAAAATTAGAGTTGATACACTCTTATTTGTGTTGCCCCATGCATGTTTCTTCTACAAATGGTAATAAATATCTCATGACTTTTATTGATGATTACACTAGGATATGTTGGGTTTATTTACTTAAGCAAAAATATGAGGCATTGGGAACATTTAAAAATTTTCTTGTATGGACTGAAAATGAAGAACAATCTCATATTGACACTCTTCATTGTGATAATGAAAAATAATATACCTCTAATTAATTTGAAAACTATCTTTGTCAACATGGGATTATGCATCAAACCGTCATTCCATATAATCCTCAGTAGAATGGTGTAGCAAAAAAAATGAACAGGACACTCTTGAATATGGTTCACTCCATGTTATTTTTCAAGAATGTAAAACTAATGTTTTGGGGTAATGTAGTTATGTGTGCAGTCTATTTGAGAAATAAAATTTCATCTCATTTTCTTGCCAACAAGACTCTATATGAAATGTGGTATGGCCACATTCCTTCGATGAAGCATTTCAGGGTCTTTTGTTCCACTTGTTATGCCTTAATTTGAAAGGAACAAAGAAACAAACATGGTGCAAGGATTTGAAAGTGCATTTTCTTCGGATACTCAAACACCACCAAGGAATATTGTTCTTAGGATGATGTAAATAAAAATTTTATTTTGTCTAGAGATGTGATTTTTCTTGAAATGAATAAATAATACAAGTTTGTGGAGAGGCAGTTTGTTTGTTTGGATAAATTTACCCATGTAAAGACATCCAGTGAATTTAGCAATGAGATTCCACATCCTGAATATGGGATCCCTATCTAGGATCAATCTTTGGAACCTCCTTTTGCAACACCATCTCCCCCTCATTTAGAAGTTCCTGCCACTTCACCAGAATATGAGTTTCAATTGGATGACTTGATTGAGAGGACTGGAAGATTGAATCTTGAAGAGAATGAAGCACCACTAGCTGAGAAACTTAGACCCTCACTTAAAGTTCTAAAATGGGTCATGAAGACACTTGAAAGTGTTCATCCTGATGAAGTTGGAAAGACAAGAGCCAAAAGTTTCACAAGACAAGAAGATGGAGGTGATGTAGATAATTCAGATTTAGGTGATCTAGATTATATGGATGTTTCATATGATTGTGAATTGAATTTATATGCTAACCATGAATCAACTTCCTTTAACAAGCATCTTCTTATGATGTTTGGAAATAAGTTATACATAAGGAGTATGATGCACTCATCAAGAATGGGACATGGAAGTTAGTGGACCCTCCATTTGGAACCAAACCAATTGGATACAAGTGGGTCTACAAGAACAAGTATAAATCAAATGGATCACTTTGCAAGCATATGGCGAGGCTTGTGGAAAAATGTTTTGCATAGAAATAAGGCATAGACTATGATGAGAATCCCCCCCGCAACAAAATGGGCTACCATTCGTACTCTATTGGATTTGGATGCACATAATGAGTGGAAAGTTCAACAAATGGATGTGAAGATTGCTTTCTTTAATGGAGACTTGAAAGAGAATGTCTTCAAGTCTTAGACAAAAGATTTTGTTATGAAGGGACAAGAACATAAGGTATGCAAGCTCATCAAGTCTTTGTATGGCCCAAAACAAGCACCTCACGTATGGTATGCAAAGATAACCGAGAATCGCCTAAAATTGAATTTCAAACACTTTAGTCTCAATGATGCAACTTCATATGTCAAGAAAGTTGGAAAAGTTGTTGTATATCTTGTAGTGCATGTAGATGATCTATTGATGATATGGAACAATGAAAGCTATATTGCATCCATAAAGAAATAATTGAAGAAAATCTTTGAGATGAAAAATTTAGGACATCTTCACTACTACTTGGGTATTGAAGTAACTTAGAATCTAGAGTATATATTCATCTCCCAAAAGAAGTACATTGGAGAATTGTTGACCAAGTTTGAGAGAGTAGAGTGTAACCCTCTCTCTACTCTAATGGAACAAAAATTGAAGCTTACATCAAAAGAAGGGAATGACTTTGAGGATGCATTAACCAAGTACAAATTGCACATTGACACAAAGCACAAAGTACCATGTGATTTGCTATCATCTAGAGACGAAGACTATTCATTTGAAACATTGTTCCATGAGTGAGCAAATCGCAAACATTTTCACCAAAGCTCTTGGAAGAGAAAAACTTCAAAAAGATGCTTTGGACACAAGCACCCCTTCAGACTAAGGAAGGTAATGTTGGATACATCCTACAGAATTATGGTTTAATGTAAATATTGTGACCGTTGAAGTTATCCCATGCTTGACATCACAATTTTATATCATCACAATACAATGTAACCATTTAAGAGAAATGTAGCAGAGTCTAACATAACAACTAATTATCATCACAATCCAATAAACCCAACCAATTACTATTTAAAAACAAAAATATTGTGAGAGAACTCAACTACACAGAATATTTAATACCGATTTATGCTGCTATGATTTTATGCTTTTAGAGTCTTGAAAACATCTTTGATGTTGTACAAGATGCGGTCAAACTGAATCACTCCATAAATATCATTTTGAATTATACAAACCAAACCATAAAAGAATATGAATCACTCCCACGACTTTGACGAAGGAAACCAGAAAATTTGAAATCCTTGTAGTAAAATATAAAAGCATTCAAGATTTGAAAGCTTCCTACCTTTATGGATTTGTGTTTTATCTTTTTGAATGATTGGTGCAAACCTCTTTATGGAACTAAAAATGGAATTATCTTGTATGGAAATGCGGTTAATAATAACAAGTAGGGTTGGAGTTTCAAATCCAATCCATTTTTTTAAGATGTCTTAAGCATTTTATTGAAGATGTATAATGGTATTGGATTGGTAAAGTGTATATTGACGAACAGTTTATTTATCAAATTCCATATTAATATCAGTAAATACAAATAACAAAATATCCCGTTGAAAAATGTGAATAAATAAGAAAATTAAGAAAATGAATAAAAGAATCCAGTCCCTTGGGCCCATGGTAATATCTGCCAAATAATTCCATGCATAAAGAGGAAAATTAAGGAGCTTATGAAATCTGCCTAAAGAGGAAAATTAAGGAGCTTATGAAATCTGGGTTCCATGTTGAATTCTATCTTGCATGACACTTACTTCAATGCGCTGACGAAAAGCTGATCCGTAATAGGATTACGGGAGGATGACGAAGAGAATCGTCCGGTCAAAGTTTTATAATATTTTTATTTCAAAGGGTTTTTAATGAAAAAAACTGTGCCTGAAATAATAATAAAATGGACCCCCCGCCGAAAAAAGTTAATGCGGTGGTTCATGAATGGATTACTTTCGTGTAAATTTTTTTAAAGGATTTTAGTTAATGAGAGATTGATATGCCATATTATTATTCTGTTATTCTGTGAAAGTAGGCATATACTTTTTATTCAAAAGTCAAAGTTTTTTAACTTGTATTAATTCTCAATTTTTTATTTTGTATTTGTAAAGTTTTGTGATATTTAAAAAAAATAGTTATTAAACTGAATTTTTAAAACTTTGAAAATATATTTCTATTTTTTGAAAAATGAAAATCTAGTTTTTTTATTGGTGGAGTACACTTCAGATTTGACATAAATCTCTGCATGAGGTTTTTTATTTTTTATTTTTTGATATAAAAATTTTTGAAAAAAAATAAAATTCATGAATTTGACATATAATCAACACATGTGAGAAACATTAATTTTTTCTTTTATAATTATTAATGTTTTTAATTCAAAAGCTTGGCAGTAGTACAACTTGGTACATTGGACATTACAGGCTCCAAGGGAAGCAAGAAAACTCCGTGGTTTTCCCTCTACACATTGGTCATAGGTCACAGAGCAAGGTGAGTCGAGGTAAATGTATAGAAGAATTTGGAAACATTTGCAAAGCGCGAGCCGCATTCAAAATTCCGAAAGATTCAGGAAGCTCGCAACTTCAAACAGGAAACCAATCGCAAATTGATTTACTGAAGGCTACCTATTGGCTGTTGTAGAGTGTCCAGAGATGCAGAGTTTTTCCAGATCCATATTTGCCAAGTAAACCAATGTTCGTAGCCTCTATATTATCTATCACCAAGTTCTGCAGACTTTGAAAGGCTTGATTTTGTCCCACTATCAAGTTCTTCCTCACTGATTGGGAAGTCGTTGCAGAAGAAGCCAAAGGTTCCAGGTCGTCCTTAGTCTTCCCAAGTCCCTCTAGGACCTTCTGAGTATCTCTCACTTGGCCCTCTGGAATTCGGACAAGTAAAGGAGACGATTTTAAATGCTCTCTAATAGCTTTAGTTAAACTAGAGATCTTCTTATGACGGGCAAGAAGATTAACGTTGGACTTTGATGGCGTTTGATGGCATCCTGCAATCTCGCGGACCACCATTGAATCGCGGTGCATTGGTGCATGTGGTGTTTACTGAAAGCCTTTATCCAAATGTGGTAAATAAGTTTCTGGTCACCAAATGAGAGTGTTTCAGCTAAATGAGCGATTCCTGTGTCCAAAGCCGCCAACATCTCCAAATGCATGTTACGATCGTAACGGAAGAGATCGGAAATCAACGTGACCATCGTACCAACCCAATTATTAAGAAAAGAAACTCGAAATGATGAAGGAGTAACTATCTCCCCATTCCCCATAGCTTCTAAAAAGCTATTCAACAAAACATTCATAGTAGCCAGTTCGAGTTCATAGTTTTCAGACTCGATACTTGTTAGTGCTTTACGAAGGTTAGCATCTTCACAAAACAAATAGAGCACCTTTTCAAACAATTTTCCATCACATTGTCGAATCACTCCAATAAGCCACAGCAGTCCAGAACAAGCTTTGTTCTTTTTATCCTCATCCTTATTGTTAGATTTAATACATTCTATGATGTCCCTTAAGTCTTTCAAGAGCACAGACTTGCACTTCTCTTCTATTGTTGGGGATGTATTTCCTTTAAAATATCCTACAATATACTTCTTTACTCCGTCACGAGTCAAACAGTAGTGGTTTTCTTGCCCACTTGTAATCACAAATAACAGACGTGGCAAAAACTCCTCCAGTGCCTCTAAATGTTCACATTGAGACTTGCATGGACTCATACCAAGTCTGGCAGCTAAACTGGGCAATGTATTTATTTGCAGAGATGATAGTAGAGCCAAAAGTAGATTTTCTTGCTCATGGCTCGAACGAATAGCATCCAAACATTGCATACATTCCTCTATGCAGTCATGAAACAACAATTCTAAAGCAACATTGCACCATTTCTGATGCTTCAAGGAGGCGATCATCCAACTCATTAAGCCATCCGTTGACAGCTGAAGCAGTATCTTTAACTTTGTTTGTTTTGAATGCCAGTTGATTTTGATGGATGTGCATCAAGGTATGTTCGATGCTCTTTACTAGATCTTTCAGATCTGCCAACTCTTTCTTGCAGCGCTTGGTGATGTGGATGTGTTGAAGTATATTGTGTTGGATTGTCATGTGTATTCCCACACCAATAAATCTAGAGACGAAGCCCCGATCAGACATTTTCTCCATGACTCCGCTTGAAGACAATTGTGGCCTACGCCCCAGCTTCCTTTTATTAGTCAACGGAATACTCCAAGCTTCAAGGTTGTGTAAGAATACTAATTGATCCACGCATGGTACCAGAACTGCCTTAGTCATCCGTAGGAAATCTTGTCCCAAGATCAATGCATGATCATCTAGTGGAATGACTTCCAAAACTAATCCTCCATGCCAATTTCCGATTCGCACCGAAGCTGCTATAACTCTTCCTTCCACCGGATTCTCAGTTGAGTTCACCATTTTGAAGGCATCCTCACTGACTTCTGCCTTACTGTGCAAAGACTTCATAGTTCTGCTTCTCACAAAGTTCCGAGTGGAGCCAATATCCACCAATGCTGCTATTTTCAAACCACTCATCCTCACATCTGTGAAGCCCAACTCATGTTGGTATTCCTGGGGTCCGAAAACACAATCCACCATTGGTTTATCAAGGCATGCCTTCATTGCCTTAATGGCTTCAGAAACTTCATCTGAAGTCTGAGGTTCTTGAATCGACCTCATCATTTCCAGCCTCATGGTTGGTTGACCTTGATCTTCAACCGAACCAATGCCCAACTTTCTCCTCAATGGACAATTATTCATGAAGTGGTTCTCTCCGCAAAGATAACAAGCTATCTTCTTTGATGGCTTCGATTGCTTCGTCTGCATTGTACCCCCATGGGAATCCTTCGTTTTAAGAAGGGACTCCAACCTGGCCATCCTCCAAGCAACAACTTGGTCTGACAACTCCTACAACCATTGAGATTCTTGTCTGTTGTAAGAAGCAATTCGACATTCTTCATGTTCCTGGAACATCTGGGTCAACTTGCCCCTCAATTCGTCCAAGCGGTTCTTCGAGGCCCTGACAAGAGCTTCCCATGACTCGCCCTCTTTACGTACTACTTGTTGCATCGTTTCCTGGGCATCAGCTTTGCGCAAAGTGGGGATGTCAATTTGGCACTCCGACGTCCAACAAAACTTCACTTGTCCCGGGCGCACTCCACAAGCACACCCATTCGTTCCAAGCATCTTGAGCATTTTTGCACTGCCCTGTGCTACTTTCCCAATTGTGGTCCCTTCGTCGCACAGACACCTCTTCGTGGCTACCTTCATTTCTACACTCATCCTACGTAAGACCGGTGTGCTTCACAAGGACTCGTCCACTTTGTTCTATCTCCCATGATCTTCGTTCGCAAGTACCTTACCAAGACACTATTATTGTTCTGGCAGGCGTCCAATATTCTGCGATAGAACACCTCTGTCGACTCTCGCAACCGTGCATGCGGCACCACTATCACCGCCTTGATATATACCAATCTCCTTCAGAAAAACTCTCATTCATATGCACCCACAAAGATGCTTCAAAGCCACCTCTTCGCAACTTGTCATAGTAAACGGGCTTTGATACCACCTTTTCACAAGAAGAGTGGTGAAGAGTTGTCTGCAAGCCCTTCAATTTGCAATTGTAATCCTGCTCTGATACCACCTGTCATGGTCCTAGCACACACCCACTTTTTCTGTGGTCTACCAGGGTGTGCGACACTTCCTGGAAGCCTCCCAAGGGCGTGACAATCTTGGGCGCTCTCCAGAAAACTACGCCTTCCCAACCCACACTTATGCAATTCTTATGTTAAGTTAAGATGAGTGTTATGTTAAGTCTTTGCATTCCACACTTAGCCAAGATTATCACTTGAACATAAAACACAACAATATAGTAACCAACACAAGACACAAGTATAAATGGGTGGCGGATGCCCCAACAAAGCCCTCCGCACTGATATTTATATAGAAGAAAGATTACAAGAATGGTGCCCCAAAACCAGGTGCACACACTTACATAGCAGAAGTTTGATACAACAAAATATAAAGATGAGGGTGCCCGCAAGCCAACCACTCACTAGTTGCACCCAACAAGCCAACACCAAAGAACCCCAAAGAAAATATACAAGTCTCCTTGTGAGCTCCCTTAATCTGTCACAAGCTCCCAACCTGAGTTCAACGAGCTTCCAACACGAGTTCAACGAGCTTCCATCCCAATTTCAATGAGATTCCAACCCAAGTTCATTTTTTCCAATACTGGGCTCCCCATCCAAGTTCCTCTAGGAGTGCAAGGCGCTCCCCAGTGGCGGCCTACACTTTAACAGTTCATTATGTCCTACAGATCTCCTTGAGTGAGCTTCTTGCAACTTGCTTTCCTTTGGATTGAGCCATTCGCGTATTTATACAGGGTGTGCCAGTGTGTGTGACCCTTTACTTGGTCACACATCTCGCATCGGCCCCCTTAGTCATCACGCAAGCTCCACCCAATGTTGCCTTTCCAAACAAGCTTTAAACATTGCCCTGACGCCCCACTTGCCAACTTCATGCCAAGTCTACCGTGCACTCCCTTCATGTGCGTGCTCCACGGTCCTTGCCAGGTTGCTCCATCCATGTTGTCGAACGAATACTTGTGCACAAGCTTTCCATGCACCGACACCATTGATGTGGGCAAATGCCCCTCTCTTTGCAACGTGTCCAAGTAACCGAGCATCCGCATCTGCCACACTTGTCGAGCTCCCAAGGTGTGCAACCCGCCAAGTCACCAACCGAAGGTTGTTGACTTGGGGTACGTACTCCACCAACGTGAGCATCTAAATGATGTTCCTGCGCTTTCCATGCTGCGAGCGTCCAAGTGTGGGTGTTTACCCAACTTACGGCCACATGCCCGACGAGGTCCCATGTACCGACTAGTGCCCAAGTTACCACTCCTGGGCGAAGCACCATGATTCTTGGATGTTCAAGGGGGTGTGGCACCAAGGCTCTTACAAAACACCTACACAACGACCACTAGTCGTTGCTTGACCCACTCACACAACCTAAGCCAACATGACCAAGATCATGTACATATCATGTTTGTACTTAGTTTGCAGCCATCTGGCTGTCATATTTGTGGAAGTTGCATGTCAATCACTGCCAACAGACAAACATTAGTAGAAATGGACAAGGAGATGGTGGGCATGGTGTGATTTTATAGTAATGGTCACCCAACAGTGCTCCATATTTTTGTATTGGTAGAAAAGGAAACACAAATCCATCTCTACGACATCACCGATGAAAAGCGTGTTTCGTGAAAAATGTCTTTATTATGTCAGGGAGTTTTAATCGAGTGCACGGTGCCACCAAGCGACATGTTTTCTTTTTTCTTTTTTCTCCCATGGGTAATATAGAAAGGCAGATTAAAAAAAATTTACAGGTGTTATTAACATCTTTTTATATGATACATGGTATATTTATTATTGTATTTGAAGGCACTTTTTTCTACAACCTAGTAAGAGAGAGAAGAGTCTAATTCCTTGTTCATGTTAAAGATGATCTAAGATATCCATGTAATCGAGGAAATATTCTAGCTTTAGAGGTATGAATTCTTGTGTTTTTAATAGATCATATATCAAAATTAACTGTAACTAGTAAGGCAATATAAATTTGGAATGGAAAGCTCTTACTTTATATGCATACCAACATAGATCCATCTTGAGTGTGGATCTATCATGCATAGTGAGGGATCGAAAGGTGCAAACCTTTCCTCAAGTTTTTGTACTCTAAAAAGGGTTTGCACTTCGATATATTTGATCCCTCTAGGCAAATGATAGAACCATATTTAAGATGGATCTACGATGGTTAGCCACACATTATTCCTATAAGAGGTAAGGCTTTGTATTTCTAGATTACCCATAACCTACCTTAACAAGGAAGCAATCTAACATCTAACAACCCATCTATGGAAAACTTGAGACAAGGATCAATCTCTAATCCTAGTCTATAGAAAGGCAGTGCTTATTTATATTAGATGGAGTTGCAAATTTCATGGCTTCTGGAAAACTAAAGATAGGGAAAGATGATGTATTTTTATCTTATTTAATCCATGTTTTTTCCATTTTTTATTGATTAGATTGGTATCATTTGCAACACAGGGTGGTCACTGTTGTTATGTCTATGGTTCTCTAGACACTCTAGCAAGGGATTGTCTAGACAATTCAATTACTTATCTTCAACATGGTAATTGGTGTGTTTCATGCAAGTAAGAAGCCTTTTTGCTTGATCCTAATTTAAAACCAAAATTGCCTTTTTGTACAAACTAATATTATTAGAATCTTGATATACTTTTATTAGTGTTTTGATACTTTGTCCTTGGTTTTGCAAGGGAAAATAACGTATTATGAAATGTATATTTGAATTTGAGTGCTTATTTTGTCACATTTTTTATCCTCAAAAACTTCACATCATTTTCCATCTCCTTGCATTTTCTTCAAGTGGACCAATGTATCCTGTAAATACTCTTGCATATAGTTTAGATGCACATTGGCATGGAACTTTCGTGCCCAAGTTAGACCTTTTCTTAATATGTATGGTCCAACTCCTCCACCTTTTCCCATTAAGAGTCCAGTGATGCCAAAGGCACCTTCGACAACCCAGTATGAGGGATAAGTGCAATTGTTTACTCAACATGGAGCTGAAATGTGGAATTTTAATAAAATAATAAAATATTAAGTAAATAAATATTTTACAATGTCGACCCTAACCTAAAATTCAAAACCAAAGATATATATTATTCTAATTAATTAAAACTAAAAAATTAATGACACTTGGATACTTCTTACTCTGCGATTTGGGAGGCATTATTATAAACAATACCTAGAAGATTAACTCTGGACATGCATGCTAAAGATTATCTCAGATCTTTGTGTGTGTGATTGAGGGAAGATAGTAACTATATATATATATATGAATTTCTAGCTATTTTCAAGAGGCCATATTATCAAATTACTAATTGATATTAGTTTGGATATGTCTAATTAATTATTTAATATTATGGATATAAATCAATAATCATTACTCTTTAACTAGATATCAGTATATCAAAATTTAATTGTAGCTAGTGAGGAAATATAAAATTTGGAATTACGAGAGCTATTACTTTATAAGCATACCAACATAGATACATCTTAACTCTAAATCTATCATGCAACAAGAGGGATCAAATCCCTCAAGATGCAAACATTTCCTCAAGTTTTTGCACTCTAAAAAGGGTTTGCACCTCAAGGTATTTGATCCCTCTAGGAACATGATAAATGTACATTTAAGATGGATCTATGATAGTTAGCCACAAATTACTTGTAACCGAACTTAGAAAGGAAGCAATCAAGCAACCAAAAGTCCATACTTCAAACCATCCATGGAAACCTTGAGTCAAGGATCGATCTATAATCCTAGTTTATAAGTCTAGTATCTTACAGTGACGAAGAATGCAAACCTTACAATATAGTACAGTTCTGTCAATTCTATAATGTCACCAACTCTCAAGATTTTCCCTAGAAAGCATCAACAACAAACAACTAGAGCTCATGGGCTCTAATATGTTGATAAACACCACGTTAATACATCACAAAGTGGCATCCTCTTAATATCACAATTTAATATAATATTGTAGTCACCATAAATTCGCAATGTTACATTTTTTTCAAGACAACCTCTTTATGTCACAATATTACTTATTTTTAATTCAACCTATTAACCATACCAAAGGAAACATCACCAACCATGATCAATTTGACATAAGTCTACAAATATGAATTGTTGGATACCTAATCCTATGGGATTATTGTTGAATGTAAATATTGTAAATAATGAGTCACAAGGAATCTAAAGAGCCATAGGAGAATAACTAACATACCTTCATAATATGAAACCAAGGGTCACAACTTTGTATATTTATATGAGATGTTCAATAATGCAAATCCATCCCCACCATTGGATTTATTGCAGGCTTGTCATGTAGTATTAGAATCATGGTTGTTGTCATAACTCCGGTATTTCTAGCCTTGGCATACTACCTCCTTGGTCTGTCCTCCAGTCTACAAACTTTAGTATTATCTCCTCTATTGTAGACCTGAGTACTGTCTCCTCATACTAGTAGGCCTTCCTTTGCACTACCTCTCCTCTCTACGTGACCTCACTGTGCTCTCATTTATACACCTACATATTCTCATTTCTTAGAGAAACTCCCCACACTCATAACCTGGAATTCCTCTCTACATGATCTCATCGCACTTTTCTCTCTACACGTACTAGTGCAACTTCAATTCTAAGCTCACTCTCTTTTGACAAAGTGAATGTCTTGTTTCTCACCATATTCACCCAAGAATGGTTCTTCCATTTATTATCAGTGTTGCACATGCTTCTTGCTTCTATTTGACATCAATATACCCCACATAACCAAAGCACATATTAGTTGTTCCCTGATTACTCCACTTTTCCACTTTATATGTCTCTCCACACTGCAAATTGCTAGATTCAACAATCTAAACACCATAACCAAAAGAATGAATGCCTAGATTTATTTCTTGATATCCATGTCCCAAAACCTTAAAGCATAAATGATTTATCCTCTTGGCTACCTACTTGTGTGCATCTCTCAAGCAATGCCATTGTAATGTGGGGTCTACTACACTGTGTTGGAATCACATGCAGAGACATAGGACAAGTTAAGTTATAGTAAATTACTAGCTATGATTTTTTTAGTGCACACTCGATCTCGGAATTTGAAGCGAGTCACGTGTGATCTAGTGCAAGGCTCCCTCTCTTTGCAACAACGACCTCTGGTAGCGACCTGCATGAGACTACCATCATCCATTCCATTGTTGTTAATACTTCTTTCTCTTCATTGATTTTCAATTTTCATGTTCCAAGGAGGTGTTTTGGGTTGCAGACATAAGTTTTCTTTTCTTGGGAGAAGAGCATACAAACTCATAATCACATGTTTAGCACTACCTTTCCAGAGATTGATGGGAAAGTTTTTTTCTTTTTCATTTTCTCCTCTGATTATGCATTGTAATCTTGTGAACATGGTGGGTTAAGAGCAACAACAAAGAGATTTCATCTACCCCCAAAATGTGTAGAGTTTCTTGGAAACAATGTGTTGATCCTTGAACCATCCAAGGTTTTCCAAGCCTCACACAACTTGTAAACATGTGATTTTAAGTTTGTATTTTGGTATGATTATAAAGAGTAGATTGTATTATAGTAGCTTGTATAGCTATTGTACTATTTATGTCACATATATTGCATTGCGTTGCAAAGATTGAGCTGTAATTCATTGTAGTGCAGCGTGGAAAATCACAGAGATTGTATTGTAAATTTTTTGCAAAGGTTGTAACTGTATTTTAAGCTTGTTTTATTGTATAAGCTTGTATTGTCAACCTTGTTGAAGATGCATTCTCTCGTTTCCATTGTTGGAGTGGTACTCACTGTTAAAGATAACTATCCAGAATGTTTAAGGAAGATCAAGTAAACCCTCATCTTCAACGATTTGTGGGATTACATCTGTGAAAGAGAAGGTGATGTTGCACATGAAGAGATTAAAATAGACAAAGAGCTTATCATATGGAAAAATAGAGATAAGAAGGTATATGCATTGATCATTGCTACAGTAAGTGAAGAGGTGACTCAACATATTTCATATGCTAAGAGCCCTTATGATGCTTTGAAGAAGTTAAAAGATTTGTATAACTCACACTTAGAATTGGAGCTAATTCAGTTGTTGTTAAAGCTCTTCAACCTAGAGTTGAAGGTTAATTATCCCATGGCTGTGGCAGTTTATATCAAAGCTATTATGCATGACATTGATGCTATTGGTGTGAAGGTAAAACTTTCTCTCACTACTTTCATTAAGGTCATTTACCCCACATATTCCCACTATCTTGAGTCACTTAAGCTAGTGGCCAACTAAAAAACCTTAAATTTGGCACTCTAATGGAGAAAATTGCATAACAAAAGAAAGCCTTTGGAAAGTAGCCAATTCAACCCACTAGATAGATTTTTTGTCTTTCTCAGAAAGGGTAGAATCAATCACATGATTCTTCTAGAGGAGAAGGAAACAAAATAGGACGTGGAAGAAAGAATTTCAAAGGCAGGGGGTAGACATAACCATGGTGGGAGATCTGATCTTCATTGTGTCAAATGTGGAAAGAAAGGACATTGAGGCAAAGACATGAAATATTTCATAGGAGAAGATCACAAAGAAGAAAGATCATAAAGAAGACAAAGGTAAAGCTCACGAGTCTAGTAAAGATCCTAAATCTGCTCATTTCATTGTTGCGTATTGTAACGTTGTCATAAATGAAGTTTTGTTCAATACTCATTTGCATCTTTGAGAAATACTTGGTTGCTTGACATTGGTGTAACCTGCCACATGACATTTAGAAAAAAACTTGTTTGAAGAATTGAATGGAAATCTATATGGCATAGTATATTTTGCAAATAAGTCCATCCTCAATCCTAAGGAAATTGACACCATTAAGGTTAAATTGCCTAGATTTCCTAATTTTATGTCACAAAATGTTCTCTATCTTCCAGAGTTGTAGATAAACTTGTTGTCTTTTGTGCACATACGACATCCATGCCATTCCATCCACATATTATATGAGAAAGTTGAGATAATGAGATCCTATGACAACCAAGTCATCATAATTGGATGGAAAGATGAGATATTGTTGAAGTTGAAAGGGACAACAACAAGAGCTCAGAATGTTGTATACCACTCTCAACATGAAGAAGGTGCTTTGTCATCTAGTCTCTTGTCTCATGCTAGATATGAACATATCAATTATGAGATTATTAGAATGTTGAATAAGAATGATGTCTTTTGTTTCCCACAATCGCAAAGAAGTTGAAAAGGTGTGATGCTTGTATTCTTGGAAAACATAGTAAGCAACATTTTTGTGATTCACATTCTAGAGCATGTAGAAAATTAGAGTTGATACACTCTTATTTGTGTCACCCCATGCATGTTTTTTCTACAAATGGTAATAAATATCTCATGACTTTGAGGCATTGGAAACATTTAAAAAATTTCATGTATGGACTGAAAATGAAGAACAATCTCATATTGGCACTCTTCGTTGTAATAATGAAAACTAATATACCTCTAATGAATTCGAAAGCTATCTTTGTCAACATGGGATTATGCATCAGACCGCCATTCCATATAATCCTCAGTAGAATGGTGTAGCAGAAAAAATGAACACGACACTCTTGAATATGGTTTGTTCCATGTTATTTTTCAAGAATGTAGTGACTAATGTTTTGGGGTGATGCAGTTATGCGTGCAAGCTATTTGATAAATAAAATTCCATCTCATGTTCTTTCCAACAAGACTTTATATGAAATGTGGTATGGCCGCATTCCTTCGGTGAGGCATTTTAGGGTCTTTTATTCCACTTGTTATGCCTTAATTTGAAAGGAACAAAGAAATAAACATGGTGCAAGGAGTTGAAAGTGCATTTTCTTGGGGTACTCAAACACCACCAAGGCATATTGTTCTTAGGATGAGGTAAATAAAAAGTTTATTCTTTCTAGAGATGTTATTTTTCTTGAAATGAATAAATAATACAAGTTTGTGGAGTGGCAGTTTGTTTGTTTGGATAAATTTACCCATGTAAAGACATTTAATGAATTTAGCAATGAGATTCCACATCCTGAATATGGGATCCCTATCTAGGATTAATCTTTGGAATCTCTTTTTGCAACACCATCTCCCCCTCATTTAGAAGTTCCTACCACTTCACCATGAGTTTCAATTGGATGATGTGATTGAGAGGATTGGAAGATTGAATCTTGAAGAGAATGAAGTATTACTAGTTGAGAAAGACCCTCACTTAAAGTTCCAAAATGGGTCATGAAGACACTTGAAAGTGTTCATCCTGATGAAGTTGGAAAGACAAAAACCAAAATTTTGACAAGACAAGAAGATGGAGGTGATGTAGATAATTCAAATTTAGGTGATCTAGATAATGTGGATGTTTCATATGATTATGAATTGAATTTATTTGCTAACCATGAATCAACTTCCTTTAAGAAGCATCTTCTTATGATGTTTGGAAATAAGTTATAGATAAGGAGCATGATGCACTCATTAAGAATGGGACATGGAAATTGGTGGACCCTCCATTTGGAACCAAACGAATTGGCTACAAGTGGGTCTACAAGAACAAGTATAAATCAGATGGATCACTTTGCAAGTATATGGTGAGGCTTGTGGAAAAATGTTTTGCATAGAAAGAAGGCATAGACTATGAGGAGAATTCCCCCCCCCCTTCCCCCCCCGCAACAAAATGGGATACCATTCGTACTCTATTGGATTTGGTTGCACATAATGAGTGGAAAGTTCATCAAATGGATGTGAAGACTGCTTTCTTTAATGGAGACTTGAAAGAGAATGTCTTCATGTCTTAGCCGAAAGATTTTGTTGTGAAAGGACAAGAACATAAGGTATGCAAGCTCCTCAAGTCTTTGTATGGCCCAAAACAAGCACCTCGCATATGGTATGCAAAGATAACCGAGAATCTCCTGAATTTGAATTTCAAACACTTTAGTCTTAATGATGCAACTTCATATGTCAAGAAAGTTGGCAAAGTTGTTGTATATCTTGTAGTGCATGTAGATGATCTATTGATGATATGGAACAATGAAATCTATATTGCATCCATAAAGAAAGAAATGAAGAAAATATTTGAGATGAAAAATTTAGGACATCTTCACTACTACTTGGGTATTGAAGTAACTCAGAATCTAGAGTATATATTCATCTCCCAAAAGATGTACATTGGATAATTGTTGACCAAGTTTGGAAGGGCAGAGTGTAACCCTCTCTCTACTCTAATGGAACAAAACTTGAAGCTCACATCAAAAGAAGGGAATGACTTTGAGGATGCACCAGCCTAGATCCAAATCCTAGGCTCTATCAAGCGCCGAGAGGGATCAAATCTCCCGAGGTGCAAACCTCTCCTTGAATAGCTCCTTGAGTGTAATACCTCAGCCACCTAATCCTAAGCTCTAAAGTCTCTAGTTTAAGTCTCATATTTACATTTTACTTTGTATTATTCTCTTTTGTTTATAGCCGACATAATACTTTACTTTTTACTTTGTATTATTATTTTTTGTTTACTTTGTATTATTTTGTTACTGGACAAACACTCTAAAGTCTCATATTTACTTTTTACTTTGTATTAAAAGTACAAAATAAAGTCTCTAGTTTAAGTCTAATATTTACTTTTTACTTTGTATTATTCTTTTTTGTTTATGGCCGACATAATAATTACCACATAATCCTAAGCTCTAAAGTCTCTAGTTTAAGTCTCATATTTACTTTTTACTTTGTATTATTCATTTTTGTTTATGGCCGACATAATATTTATTACTTTTTACTTTGTATTTTTTTTTTTTGTTACTCAACAAACACTCGACTAACAAGATCTCCCCCATACTCGGCTGTAGAGCACCTCTCCATGCAATTAACCAAGTACAAATTGCACATTGACACAAAGTACCATCTGATTTGATATCATGTAGAGACCAAGACTATTCATTTGAAACATTGTTCCATGAGTGAGCAAATCGCAGACATCTTCACCATAGCTCTTGGAACATAAAAACTTAAGAAATTCAGAAAGATGCTATGGACACACAAGCACCCCTTCAGATTAAGGGAGGGAATGTTGGATATCTAATCCTACAGAATTATGGTTTAATGTAAATATTGTAAATAATCAGTCACAAGGAATCTAAATAGTCATAGAAGAATAATAATGTACCTTTTGAATATGAAACCAAGGGCCAAACTTTGTATATTCATATGAGATGCTCGTTAATGCATGTTCATCCCCAGTGTTGGAGTTATCTCATGCTTGTCATGAACATTGCAATGAGACATAACCACTGAGGAACATCACAATCTTATATCACTACTAACAAACATCACGATGTGAGAAAACCCTTGATGAGCATCACAATACAATGTAACCATTCAAGAGGAATGTAGCTTTCGACATAAGTCAACCAAGAAGAACATAACACTCTAACATAATAACTAATTACCATCACAATCCAATAAAACCATTGAGAAATACTAATAATACTTTTAATCAAATATACAAGAATATATCGGCATAAGTCAACCAAGATGAACATAACAGTTTAACATAATAACTAATTACCATCACAATCCAATAAAACCATTTAAAAATAGTAATAATACTTTTAATTAAATATACAAGAATATATCATAAATGTATTTCTCACTTTGGATCCAAAGAGTACCTCCCACCTCAATATCAAATGGCCTTTGGATTTGGACTCCAACCAAACTAACTGAGCTACCAGCAGGGCTACTTCTCACATACTTAGTTACAGCCAATTACTATTCAAAAACAAAAATATTGTGAGAGACCTCAGCTACACAGAAGAATATTTAATACCTAATTATGCTACTATGCTTTTATGCTTTTAGAGTCTTGAAAACATCTTTTTAGAGTCTTGAAAACATCTTTGATGTTGTACTAGATGATGTTGTACAAGAGGCGATCAAACTGAGACGGTTGATTGAAACTTCCACCAAATTTATGTGAATTGCTGGAAACTATTTGAAAAATCAGGCAAAGCTTTTTGAACTGGCAGAAAGAACAGGAACACAGTGAATTTGGGGTTTTTCTGTACTGAAAGTCTTAAGCTAGCGCCAAAGAACTTAGTACTCAGTAAGTTCATTGATGGCACTGACTTAACAAGTCGTCTTTGAATCGAAGGCACGACAGGTATCTTTTACAAGCATTTAACATTTGGTCCAGACTTAACAAGTCCTCTCTCAATCGCAGGAACCACATGTATTTTTTACAAGCATTTCACATTTACTATAAGTAATAGCTTTTAAAAGAAAAATCTAAAAACAGAAAATGGTGGAACTGTGCATAACTATGGACAAACTATATATAAAGGGATTAAAACAGATATGGACAATGGAAGAACCAGAGAAAAACTAACTATGGAAAACAATTTGCATAATAAATCTGAAATCGGGAGAATTTCTGAGTGTAGCAGTTGCAGGAATAGTAAATAAAAAAAAGAATCTACACATGCGACAGGGAAGAATATTATGTACCTGGAACGCGGGGTCAATGCAGACGGGGTGCCGAGGATGTGATCAGCGCCCTGGAAATGTTGCACTGCCTCTCCTGGAAGGAAGCTTGCAAGTTACGCAGAAGCCGATTCTGTGAAAAAAGTTACGCAGAAGCCGATATTCAATTTGGCAGAGATAAGAACGAAATGAAGAGGGTCTCTGAGCCGCCCTGGAATGGTTTGAAGGCCTGCATTGAAATAGGCTGAATAATATCAGAGGCTCCATCCAATGAAGCTCGTGGGCCCAGACGTCACGCTGAGCAATCCCAATCCCAATACCACTTCCACATGGCATTTGGATGGCTTGACAGGCTTGAATAAATGATCCTCCTGTGGATTTTGGCTGCCATGAGCGATTGACAGGTTTGAATTACAGATAGCTGTTCCAATAGGAAAAAGCCTGCCCTGACTGCATAATATAATAATATAATAATTAATATAATAATAACAGTGAGGTGCATAATGCAGTTATGCTATAAATTTTGTGGTAAAGGAGCATAAAATCTTTATTAATACAGCCACTTATTTTGTGGTTGGTGAACATTTATAAGTCATAAATTAAGTGTCAAATAATAGTGGGGTAAATTTTCTGATAAATGAGAATAAATTTTTTACTATTACAGTCATTTAACTTGTGGTGGGTGAACGCCACATGCATTAGTTATTAGTTATTCTTGCATCATCTATCAGTTATTTATGAATTATAATGGTTTATTTTGAATTTAGAAATAGTGCTATAAAATCATTATGGTAAGTACACTCTTTTCATCCTTATACAATCTAGGAAAAGTATAGAGACTAATCCACTTCAAACTCTAAAATATAAATACTTATTAATACACAAATACTTCAAATTTAATATTAACAATAAAAAAATTAATACTACCACTCATTTGATAAAGTAAATTAATTTTTTTTAATAAAAATGAATACAAAATAAAAATATAATTTTTAATTATACACACCAATCCATAAAAAAATAGAATAGGAATCACTCCCACCGGTTTGATGAAGGAAACCAGAAAATTTGAAATCCTTGTAGTAAAATATAAAAGCGTTCAAGATTTGAAAGCTTCCTACCCAGATATATTGACTTGTGTTTTTATCTATTTGAATGATTGGTGCAAATGGCACTAAAATTGGAATTATTGTTTATGAAAATACGGTTAATAATAACAAGTAGGGTTGGAGTTTCAAATCCAATCCATTTTTAAAGATGTTTTAAGCATTTTATTAAGATGTATAATGGTATTAGATGTGTAAAGTGTATATTGATAAACAGTTTATTTATCAAATTTCATCTTAATATCAGTAAATATAAATAACAAAATATGCAGTTAAAAAATGTTTTGTAACTAAGAAAATTAAGAAATGAATAAAAGAATCTAGTTTTACTGTAGTTTATTTAATGCGGTTGTAGTGGGCAATTAATGCAGTTGCAGTCGACGTGTTGATTATTGGATTTTAAGCTATTAAAATTTAACAATCAACAAACCCACTACAACCGCATTAAATAAGCTGCAACAAACTAAATAATGTTAACTATTGCCTTGGACCCATAGTACTATCTGTCAAATAAGTCCATCCCTAAAGAGGCAAAATTAAGGAGCTTATGAAATCTGGGTTCCATGCTGAATTCTATCTCAAATTTAGAAGATGCCATTACACTTACTTCAATGCGCTGACCAAAAGCTGATCCGTAATAGGATTACTGGAGGATGACGAAGAAAAACATCCGGTCAAAGCTTTATAATATTTTTATTTCAAAGGGTTTTTAATGAAAAAATTATAATTTATTGTTGCACCGGCCAACAGCCCCAGAAAAAACACACAAAACATCCAAAGAGAAAAGTCGAGGCCACTGATCAACTTTATGCTAATTTGACTTTTTGTTACACATTTTTGTGTAAAGTGGGTTCAGATTTCTACTAAAGATTTTCAGTTGAATTTTTGTAAACATGAAACACAAATAAAACATAATTTCAAGTTAAGGAATAAGAATTGTAGAGAAAATATGAAAAAGTGGATATAATATTTTAGCAATTAATTTAAGGAAAAAGTTAAAAAAGAATAATGACATTGTGTAGGTGGATTATTAATGCAGTCATGGATCAAGGGTAATTTAAGCTCTTGATTAAGCTTTCAAAAGCTTGATAAGGGCTTAAATAAGCCCTTCCAGCCAATAGTTACTTTTTTTCATAGTTTTTATGATTGTACCATCACATTAAATATAATGAGAAAATTTATCATGGGATACAAAAATCATGGGCCATAAATCACTAGGACACATACACATATATATCACATGAAAAAAACTATATTTTATATTTCATTGGACAAAGTATACAATGTTGTTCCCTCGAAAAGACAAATACATTTTACAGTACTTCCATAAAGTCTTAGGGCATCACTATAAAAGACACCTCCAATTATATACAGAACCAACTAACCTCCAACCATTTAGTCTACTCAAGAGAATCTCAAAAGAACTACTAACCAGTCAATACAATCTTCCTTTCATGAGGGACCTATCAACATAAAAAAATTGTTGACTATTGTTGTAGTCCCAAGGTTCATGTGGTTACCATAGATACCTTACATATTATAAGCAATCATACACGATAATATAGATATAAGAGACGAGACAGATAGAGAGAACACAAACCTTTATATTAACCAACAAGAGAAGAATACAGTCATAGAACCAATCTTAACAGTACATCGGCTCAACAACCTATATATATATCTATGCAAAAATAATTACATAATCGTCTGTCGATCTATCCAACCGACCGACCCAACATATACTAGTCGACACGACCTATCGACATATGCTGCAGAGTGGTTGGGTGGAGGCCTAGTCGACAGGCTGACCTAGGCCCCTCTAACATCTCCCCCACCTCAAAATCTTTCTTCGTCCCGAAGAAATGGGGAGATCAAAAATACAAAGTAAGACGGTTATGATGATGGTAAACTGGAGCTAGTAGCATCGGGCAGTTGTAAGTAGACTTCGAGAATGGCTTCAGCATAAACAAAAAGATGGTGCTGGAACTCTTCCTAGGTGCGTAGCAAATTCTGAATGTCGACAGTGAGTGTCGTGAGCTTCGACAAGTTTTCCATCTTGTTGTGGGTGGATAGAGCCTGTAAGTGGATCATGTCAGGGCCAAATGTAGTGATTGTTTCCTGGGTAGCAGCAAGTAAATTTCGAAGTCGAGGCTGAATTTCTTCAAGTTTATTGAGGCCACAGCATGCCTGAGATAGCCACTGTGTTCCTTGTTTTTCTAACTTGTCTAGCTTTTTATTTTCCATGACGATCTGATTATCCAGTCTTTCAATAAGTGCCTCGTCTGCAATCGAATGTTGTCGGTGAAGTGTGCCTAATAATGTCCTCATCTTTTGCAGTTCTTTGTAGACTTTTCCATAGTGTACATACCAGTTGTCGAGAACTTCGGCGAGTTTTGCTGCTTGAATATCATACTATTTGAGTAGATTAACAGCTTTTGTGAAGCCTGCAAACTGATTTGTCATGAGAGAAGCTACTTCGACAGCTTGGTCCTGTTGTCTTTTGAGCAGCTCGGATTATAACATCGACACGACATATTCGAATAGCTGGTATGCTCTGTCAAGAGGTGATGTCGTGTCGGAATTGGATGGAAGTGGGATAACTTGCTGAGCTAAGTTTTTACATTTAGCAAGGAATGTAGTTCGTTCTTCCTATAGCTACAATATCTGATCTTTTGATTCCTGTCGACAACATCTTTGCACTCTGAAAACTGCATCTTCAAGTAAATCAAGCTATTCTTGGGAGGCCAACTGTGGTTGATAGCTTGTAGTAGCTCCAAATTGATCTAAGCATATATAGAGAGTATTTTATGCTTGGCCTTGCTGTGTTTTCTGCATTTGTAGTTGTTGTTGCAATTCTCTTTCCTTGTGTTTCTTCTCTTTGTGTTTCTTCCGGCTACTTTTCTCTTTTTCTTTTTCTTTGCTTAAGGTTTGTTGTTTTGGCCCCTTATCTTTTTCGATTGTTGCTGGATGATTGTCGGTACTACTTGCATGCTAGCAACAACTTGTTCTTCCTGGGTTTGTGTACTTAATACTGCTTTGGTGGTGATTGGAGAGTTGTGTTCAACAATTCCAACACTTAGTGGAATATCTGCTGGTATGCTGGATGTATCCATATTGCTTGCACTGGTATCTGGAAAATTACTATGCTCTAATGGTTATGTCGTGTCGAATGCAAAATCTTGAGTTATGGTTGGTTCCTTGGCTTGAGTGGAAGCGGATTCGACTGCTTCTATCGTGGTTGCTTCTTTGTTGTGTTGCTATGTAACTGGACTAAACTTGGATCCGTCGACAGGGAGAGTCGTCTGACTTATCGGGAGTGATGGCGGGTTGACTGATGTCATAAGTGGACTCAAAGAAGTGGTATTGTTGAGCGGACCCGGACTAACTAAACTAGAATTAATTATAGACTCGACATGAGGAGTGACAACTTGGGGGTTTTCACTTTGAACGACTTTCGGTAATGTAGTGACTAGGAGAGGGTTATAGACAGTTGTTTGTTGTGAAAAAACTAGACCTAAAGGGTCATGGTTTCTGATATGATGGATCTTTTTGTGACCGACAATTTTTGGGACTGTCGATGGTAAAGGTAAACTTGCAGTTTGAATGGTGTCGGGGGGAGCTAATTTAACCAGGACAATGATCGGAGATGCAAAGACTGGTTGTTGAATGATCATCTCGCGCTAGTTGGGACATAGTATCAAAAAAATTGCAATAAACGTACTCAAAGCGGCATCTGCTGGATTAACAGGATTAGATAATGCTAGAAGGTTGCTTTCTTCTTCTACTGTGGTCGGGGAAGAAGGGGGGGGGGTTTGAATGGTTAGGTCGACATGGGGTTCGATCGAAATTTTGGGTTTTTTAACAAGAATTCTGGAGGACGAATACTTATTTGTTTCTAGAAATTTTCTGAATTGATCTTCGACAGGTAATTTGTTCTTGGCTGCATCTTCAAGAATCTGAGTGGTAGTGTCGTATAACTCGATCTCGTCTTCTTCTGTTGGTTCTTGGAATGTTACTTTTCTTTTCCATTTCCCCTGGGTCGGTATGAATTTGTTTTGTCGGGCTGTAATGAGTTCATCTGCTACCTTCTGTATGTTATCACCAGTCAAAAGATGTTCTGGGTTGTCAGACTCTGTACTGCTCTCCGGCTTCTGCTAATTCTATGTGCGGAGTCTGGGTAAGTGCTAACACCTTACGGTTAGGTATCGGCTCGGGTTGATAAGTGAAGGTGTTCATATACAACCGGCTTTAATATGCTTCTTCCTGTTCCATAGCACTGAGAGGCTTGACATATTTGAAGTTGATTTTCCTTGCTTGAGCCAGAATAGCTAATACTTTGTTAGACTGTCGACTTAACTCCGTGAAAATTTAACTTACCAAAGGGTAATAGTCGAGGTGCCTAGTTGGACCTGCTGCTCCTTCCATGTGCCATACCACTGTATCATCCAAAGATAGTTGGATGTGTGCTATCGAGGGTATGCTTCGACGAACGTTCTATGGTACTCTCCATCTTCTCACCATTGTTTTAAGGTCTATAAACCATGCTTCTAGCCAAATTTTAACTGTTGTAGGCCCATGTCGACTTGCTTCTGGTGCAAAAAAATGGAAATTCTCCATAAGAAAAAGTCCTTCTTGCGAGAAATCCTTGTTTCCTTTCGGTCAAAGATGGGTCATAGCAATTCATATGAGTACAGATGGGTAACAGATGCTAGTTCCCTCCTCTTGGCACTTATGGCATGTGTATTTGAGAATATCTGCCAAGAAGTCTTCCCATTTTTATACTTTTCTGTTCATAGCCATATTCTTGACAACTTCCGACATGTCGGTCTTCAAATCTAATCCCCTGCCTGTTCGTGAAAGTGCATGCGACACAATCTTGGCAGCAGTTTTGTAGTTTCCATATACAATGTGGCTCACAATTATGCCTCGTGAGTTCTTTCCAGTAGGAGTATCAAGAAACTCGTCGACCAAGTCCACTCCTGAACTTGTCGGTACTATATCTCCCTTATTTGATAGGCCAGTTATCTTGTGGATAATTTCTTCATTGATGTTGACCGGGACATTGAAATAAAGCTTGCCATGGTGATACCTGCTCACAATAAATTGTGCAATGACTTCTTTAAGTCTTTCGAAGGTATCCAACAAGGGTACCTTCATATAATGCAGAATTGTGGCTGTCTGTAATCACCATGCTTCCTCCCTCCAACGACCATCTCGCTCCTTCCCCCAATCTTCAATGTCCTTCCAAGCTCTCTTCCAAATGGGTTTTGTTTCCTTTGCGTTCTAAATCATCCGGAGTCTTGCTTCCAATGGTGTTTGTGCTTTCTCCAACTCTCTAACTGTCGTTGCAGCGGCCCTTGTAGCTGTTAAAGTTTTTCTGGTGGCCATGGTGGATTCAAGGCTCAAGAATGCGAAAGTAGCTTCAGCGGGGTCAGGGAGCTCTGTATCTTGGAGTTCAAGTTCTCGACAAAAGAGTGCCCAAGAATCCTCGAGCTCCGGATTTATGGTGGAGTTACTCGGCAGGGGTGAATGGGACGTAGAGGCCTGTTGGCAGCAAGCAACAACCTCTTCATTTCTTGACAAAATGAAGAGAGATCAGCTCTTTATGTGATTTATCAATTCAAAAAATTATGTTAGAGCACCTTCAGAATCTTTGATTCTGAAGGTACTCTTAATCAAAGGAAAGTAATTTAATGTTTCTAGAGTTGATAGGAACTTGATCATAAAACTTGGCTTTTAAACGAATGTCAGACAAGTTTCGTAAAGTCTCATTAAAACTATTTAAAACATCAAAATGAATTTATGTGACTTAAGGGATTTGTGCCAAGAGAAATATCATAAAACACTTTGTTTAGGGTATTATTAGTCCTAAGACTAAGAGAATTTTGGAAGTTAACATCGTATGTAATACCCTATTATGAACTTTGTAAATATCATAGTTAATGGATAAATAAGGTTTGTATAGGCAATTTTTACATATGATAAATACCCTATATGATGGTATAATGTATCAATAGGATGTTTAAAGGTTTTTAAACTTAGTGTTGTACATATATATATAGCTTTGTACATATACATAGAATAAACATTAAGCTAGCCATTTGATTAATGCCTCCTTAACATTAAAATACGATTTATTACTCTTCATACCACTACGTGACATGATAAAACAGGGATGATTGTTTGATGAACTGGCCATGCAATAAACCAATGGTTAAATCAATAAACGTTTTGGATCGATGAGCTGGCATGAAAACGTGGCTTTCACCCCTTGACAGAATTGACAGTTGTATGCATTTGGTAAAATCGTGTTGACAGTGTTAATTTCTAACAGTCATTTCAAATTACGCCATTGTACCTATTAATTATGAACCACTATCAATAATCAATGATCGTAATGATGATTCTATCAGTCTTCATATCGCTGGTTCGCTAAGTTAAGTGGTTATCACTAACAGGCATGGTCAAACGTAGATGAATTGGCATAAATCATGGTGTAGTGTGAAAGTTGTAACATTTATCACTGCTCGAAATCCCACTAAAATGGTAGGTTCAGAGATCAGATTTCTGACTAGATTTGAAGCATGTGAAGATTATCTATCATGTCGTGTGTATGGATACCTATTCCCTCTGTTTTCACTTTCCCATTCATTTCGCGACCAAGCCCAGAAAGTGCTGAAGAAACCATGTCTCCTCTGAATCGTTTTGAGATCTCAGGGTTTGAACTTATTGAAGCCAACCAGGAAGTTGCCAAGAGATTTGAGAAAATGGGATGGACACATTTCTTTCGAAGCTTTGATGGTCACCATGCGGATATTACTAAGATGTTTGCAATGAGTTTTGAAGATGACAGGGTGCGAATTGGGGGTTTCGAATTTGTTATCAATGAAGACAAAATTGCTGAAGCCACGAAACTTCCCCAAGTGGGAGAACGCTGGTTTAAGGGCACTATGGTTGACAAGAAGAAGTGTTTGGCTTTGTTAATGCCTTTACCAGATAAAACGAAGCTGAGGGTAGGCGTACCTGTAAAATTTCTAAAGCCCGAATGGAGAGCTTACTATGAAATCTTAGTAAGGTACGTAACAAGTTGTGGACGCTATTCCCATTTGCACTTGTATCATTTACGGTTGTTGTTAGCAGTAAAGGGTTATAAACTTAATTTGCCCTTCTATCTTTGGCAAAGCCTTAAGAAAATGTCACAGTCTGTAAGGAATTTCAATAACCCTGACAATAGTCTATGTCATCATGGATTGATAAAATTTTTACTGCAATTCCAATTATCTGCAAAAGGTCTGTCTTGGGATAAATTTCTAGTTGATTGTCAATTGGGGCCAACACAGTATTGGCCTAATCCATCTCCTCGAACTCGTAGAAGACAAAAAGTCATAAATCCTGAGGTTAAGGAACTAGAGGTCGTACAGATGCCCATAGATGATGAGATAAATGAAGATGCTGATAGGGTTTCAGTTCCCTGCGATTCTAGGGAAATATTAGATAAACCCGAACCTGGTAAGAATGATGGCAACCCTGCAAAACCAAAAGAAGGATTAGCCGAAGGGGAAATTGGTAAACCTGATAAATGTGATAAAGATTCTATGCATAAGTTGAACCATTTAGCTCAGGTTTGTGGTGACAAGGAAGGGTTGAATTTTGAAAACTTATCGTTTTCGCGTAGAGTCACTAGAAGCATGCATAATCTCCATTCGATTCCAGGATATAGGTCTGATCCACAGACTTCCAAATCTACAGCTACTGAACCTACAGTTGTAAATATTGAGGATGATATTCCGATGTCTGTCCCTAACACAATGGATGTAGGGAATTCTGCTACTGCGCAGGGAAGTGATGTGCAATCAGGTGAGGTCGAGGGAAATCAACCAGAAATAAACGTTAACACTGTAGAACTTGAACCATTACACAATCAGCATTGTGACAGTCCTCGTTCTCCTCATGTAACTAAAGAAGACGAAACTCTGCAACAGGTATTAGGAAATATTTATCAAGATAAAATCACAGAGTCTAGAGGAAAGCGTAAACAGTGTCTATTAAGTACAGCTTTACTGGAAGAAGAAAATAAAACTTTCAGGAAAGAATTGCTAGAATGGATTGACAGGTGGAAAAAGGCCAACATGAAGAAGAATCAACTCAAGAAATCCAGGAAATCAATATTAAATACGAATCAGCTGTTATTGGAACGAATTGAAAAACAAAATGTTAAAATTATCAGGTTGAAGGCTAAATTAGCTGAAGCTAGAAGAGTAGTCGCTCTTCATAATGAGGCTTAATAGTTTTCTCTTCTCTTATGTCACAGTATAACAAATAAGGGTTATTTCGATTTTGCATGCCTGTAAAATCAGAGATTTAACAGGCATGCATTTATAATTTTTAATTATTTCTGTTAACTGTGTTAAATTGATTTTAATATAATGCATTGATTGAATTTAATGCAGGAAGTTTTATCACCCCCTTCTTCCAAGAATACAGGACGTGGTTGATGTGATGGCATGGAGATGTAGTTGATTTGTTACAAGCTGGAGTTTTGTGAATGGGCAAGAACTTTCTGAGATACCTCGACTCAGGCCAGTCGATTTTTATTTTTAGTAGTAGGTGTAATTAGATGCCCTTTTGGTTAAATAGTTCCTATAATGTTGCATGCAACATTTATAGCAAAACTGACTCTCAGTAGTATATAAATGAAGACTTTTGATGAACTCGGGGGATGGAGTGTGGAAGAAAACTTGTTGAAATATATTTTGTTACTAGTACTACATCAAACTTGAAGCTGAAGCTTTCATGTGGATGATACTTGATATCTGCAACTGATACTGTGACTGGTATTCATTTTTGGATTTATATATATATATATATATATATATATATATATATATATATATCAGTTTGTTGTCTTTTGTTTATACGTGAACTCTGTGTGCTGTGACACATTGATGTTTAAATATTTTTCTCACTTTATCATCTCAAGTTAGTTGTTGAATAAATATTTCATTATGGTTTTTGTTTATTAGTGTGTTCACTATAAACATCAATTTTAATGATATACTTTTCTGTTTATTTAAAATTCCATTTGTATGTTAACGGTGAATTTTAAATGAGCATTATTTCAAATTCAAATGACTGTCTTGATAGTTAATTATTAATCAGTTTTGTAAGTGGAATTTGACTGTGTATATAGAGGTTAAATCTCATTTCTATTATTCCATAGCAGAATTACTTTCGTTATGATTTAAATATGTTTATTTAGAGCATACTTCAGTTTTCTGTTATTGATTAATAATTAATGTAGTTTCAAATTTGCTCTCAGCTGAGATAGAGTTAAATAGGATAGATAGATTAATTAGTTTTAAAGTTTATTTTATTATTGATTTAACACTGATAAATCATTCTGCATACTATAAGTAAGTTTTCATATTTAGAAAATTTCCCAAAAAATCGAAGTCTTTCCTTACGAAAGCAACCTTAGGACATTTGTAGATATATAGATAGGATAAACATTAGAATAGGTTAGATTTTGCTAGTTTTAAGGTTTCCTTAAGAGACAAACTAGCTGGTAGCAGGACCATAACCTGCGAGGTCGTGTTAATCCAAACACATTGGATGCTGCTTTAAGCCGATTGTGTGGACAAAACCTCCTTATTGGCTCTGATTCATAAAATCAGATCAACAAGGCCTGTATCGATGGTTGATTTGACGGGGTTATTAAATTGGACTAACAGGATATCGACACCCCCGTCAGGTGCATTACTTCTAGCGTCGCGGTTATATTTAGCCTTTATTTCTTTTTCATCATGATGTCACGATACCTCATTTGATGTGTTATGCCGACGGACTTCTCTAAATGAGTTTGTTCAGTCCAGGCTCCAATGCTTCTGCCATGCCTGACTTTCCTCTGTGACTCGTCGGCATTCTTGTCGATGTCTATAATATCGATGGTTATGCGCCGAACTTTTTTCTTTTCTCTTTCCATCCTTCTTCTGCCACTCTCTCATCATTTTGCTTTTGTCCTGCTCTGTTGTTTTATTTGGTTACTTTTTTTCTTTTCGAATATTCATGACTTGTACCGCTTAAGTCGAGCGCCATTTATCGCTTTCTTGAAAACATTTCCTTGTAGTGTTTTCAGTCGGACTGATCCATTAGGATTTAATGCTTTGACAATATAGGGTCCCATCCGTTCTGTATGCAGCTTCTTCGGCTTCAATTTTACTCGACTATTATAGAGGAGTGCAAAATATCCAACTGACAGATTCTTCTGTTTGATATTTCTATCATGCCACGCTTTTTGTTGCTATTTTTGAACTCGTTGATGTTCTATCACCAACTATCAACTTTCATCTAGCTTCGACAGTTGTAGTAGCCATTCTTGTCTAGTATCTTCGACATCAATATGTAAAGTTGTTGCAATGGTCGGTGCCTGTCGTCAAAAATGTAATGGGACAACAGCTTCTTGTCCATAGACAAGTGAGAATGGTGTCTAACCTGTCGTTCTTTTGATGATGTTCTATATGCCAGAGAACAGCAGGTACTTTGTCATCCCGGTCATCTTTTTTCTGTGTTGCATATTTTCGTCAGTCCTTTTGTAAGTGTTTTGTTGGATGATTCTATGGCACCATTCGACTGCGGACGGTACATTGTGCTTATTCTATGATCAACTACTAATTCCTTAGTTAGTGCTTTAATGGTTTTACATACAAAATGCGTACCTTTGTCACTTATCAATGTTATGAGGCATCCAAAACGTGTTATGATGTTTTCATAAATAAACTTAGCGGCAACTTTGCTTGAACATGTTTCGACCGGCTCTGCTTCTGCCCACTTGGTAACATATTCGACAGCAGTGATAATATATCGAGCACCTATCCTTCTCCCTACTACTGGGAATGGTCCAATAAAATCGATAGCCCAAATTTCAAATGTTCAGCTACGATTAATTGGAACTAGTGGAATTTCTGTTCTTGGGAGTGGTCGGCCCATGCACTGACATCTATCGCACTGAGATACAAATTCTCTACAGTCTTTATGAATTGTCGGCCACCAAAGGCCGGCTTGCAGAATTTTTCTAGCTGTTATGTCTGCATGATAATGTCCTCCCACCGGTCCAGCATGAGCTTCTGCAATTATATTCTGTCATTCATGGTCAAGTGCACATCGACGTAATATATCATCCTGTCACCTACCCAATTTTTGAAATTATTATTTTATTGAAAAAATACTTTATGCTAAATTTTAATTACAAAGTTTTGTAATTATGACCAAGTTTGGTCAAGGATGAATGTAATTACTGAATTATTATTATTTAATAAATTAAAGTAGGAGACAAACACCCAAGGGAACTGTTAAATGAGTGTTCACTGACCCACTAGGAGGAATGGAAGCTGTTAGAAGGTATGGGACATATGGCAGCAATTGCACTTCACCACTAGTTGTTGGTTATGTGAAAACTACCCCTACAAATGTGGCATTATCCCCTAGGTGGAGGGAGTGAGCAGGCAGCTCATTTAAAGACCAGTTAACAACTAAAAAGACCTAGGTAGCCTACATAAGGCAAATTCGAATTGAGCAGGCAGCTCTTACTAAGAGATTCGAATAGGGAGGCTATGTGAGTGCATTGTAAGTTTGCAAATTATTCTAAGAAGGAGAACTAGAGGTGCTAGTGCAGGTCCCTTTGACTGCTAAGTCTTTAAGATTGGATAACTATTAGTATTGCAAGATTCAGATCCTAAGCTTCTAACTTTCTTCCTCCTGGTGGTTCAATGAATAGGCTCGGGGGTCCTAAGGCAAGTAACTTGGCTATCTTTAGGAATTGGTTGGGTGGAACAGGCTCCTTGCGCTGTTTGTTTCCCTACAGATTAACCAGGTTTTGCTATTTCCTATTTTGTTTACAGTTTAATAATTATGTTTAGTGAAATCATCAAACTCTGTTTTGTAAATGTATTTATTTCTGATCTTTGTTTAAGTTTGAATGATAAGCTTTGTTTAAAATATGATTAGAAAATCAACTCTATATTTTTCCACATGTTGTTATTTGCATTGTACTCTAGTATAGAGAAGCAAATTAAATAATAGATGAGAGATAGGCATATTGCCATTTGATTGGATTAATAATTATAGTAAGTGATTTGTTTGCCATTTTGACCTATATCTAAACAGAGTACGAATTTACTGTATAAGCATAGATAGTGTTATAGGATTCTTTTGTTATCTCATAAAATATAAATCTAGTTTAATTTCTGTACAGTCATGTATTTTCCTCTTATTTATGTTCAATTAAAATAGCGAACAAATGCAATTAAAATCATACATATCATGTTTTCCAAGTAATATTGTTTCCAATGATTTTAACAGTTGCTAGAACTGATCATTAAATAGTATTCTTATCTTTACATATACTGTAATTCTTCACTATTTTCATGTTTGATTTCATCTATCAATCATTTATTTGAGTAGCATCAAAACCTAATACATTGTAAACCCTAACTCTCTATACAAACATCATCTTTTCTATCGCAAAGACAAACTATGGATTTTATTCAAAGCATGATAACATTATAATTTATTAAACCCTAACTAGCATTCAAGACTATTACATTACAGTAAACTTTATTTAGTAGGATGCATTTCCTGTGTCTTTATGTAAACGAGAGGTTATAACTTTAGTAAGAAAACATGGATAATTCTTGAAAACATTCACATTTTACAAGTGAGGAACCAGTTCTTGGTCTCGAACACTTCTGTTTACACAAATTATTTATACATCAATTAATTATATAGCCGAAAGTAAAAGTTGGACAAACCCTAGCATAGGCCGATGACAATTGAAGGTCTCAGGTAGGGTATCCTTTGTAAACGAAAACTAGAATTTGAAGGAAAAACCTTCACACAAACTTCTAATAGTACAAACTACTTCAGCTATTTTCTAAATCACGATTATCCAACAACAAAAATGATGTACAGGCACTTAAGTAAGCAAACCTTAAACTCTCGGTCAACATTCAAATACTAAAACATTAACACTATTCCCTATAAAACATTGTTGTTTTATTAAAAAGACCACAGTCCATCTATTCGTTTACAGAAACGATTTAACCATCATAACATTTGTCATTAAAAACACTTTGCTTTTATATCATCATCAACGTTTGGGAATCTCAATATTACACAGTAAATCTGGTAGTTTCAAAATACTGTAACAATCATATGACGAGGGTTTACTCCTTAGAGTTTACAATATCAACAACGAGTCACTTTTCCACTAAAATTTTACAGTAGACACTACATCAAAACTACTAGCCAGCACAATAGTAGAACTAGGAACATAAAATTACTATCCATGAAGTTCTTGAATAAAAATCGTGTCAAATCCAAATACCCGGAACTATGTCAAACCCCATTCTTGAAACTTCAACTCACAGGATGACCAACGAGGTAAGGAAACCACCGAAGCTTACCGGTGGACACGCAAGACTCCCCCTTCATCTCCAAGAGAATGGTTCTCTAATGAAGGCTAACCTGCCACAATAACAACACATTGGTTAAACAAGGTTTCCACATTACGTTTGAAGGTTTGCAAAACAAAGAGATGGGTAATAACGATTCTTACCTTCGTATCAAGGAGACTTCCTGTAGAAAAGATTGACAAATCCAACATCCAGCCTAGAAAAATGAGATGTCCAGTTCAGAGAAACAACAACGATTATCACATACCGAGGTTCAAAGCCAGTGCCATTGCTCAATAAAGACCCTAGATAAACATCTCTCAAACTCATACAGTGAAATAAGTTGCAGGCTCAACCCTTCAACCAATAAAACACTGCGACCTTTCACTACCTTAACTCGGCTTCTTAAAAATAGAACTGTCAATTGCAGGTTGAATGCACAGAGGTCATGGGTTCGAATTCGGAGAACCAAACACTAACAAACCCTAAAAATTCTCGGCCTCTCGACCTCTCTCCCGAACCATTACCCAGCAAAATGAATGCCGAGAAACACATTCAAAGTTGAAGTAGTATGCAAATAGGGTTTTCATTACAATCTCAAGGTTTCACAAATCAACGGTGGAGATCATTGCCAACCGAGCGTATTGGAATATGGACAACCACCATATTTATTTCTCTATTAATTCTTACAACCACGAAGTGCCAAATCAACAGTTCAATAGGTAAGGATAGTTATAGGTAAGATTCGTATCATTTGTTTAGTAAACTTCTTCACATATCCTTGGCCACGGTAGCATTCACTCGTGTTTCTACTAATTACCACTGTCAGGAGACTTCAATGCCAAGACCAGTATGGGCATTGTGATACAACCCTTCTATACTCAATATTCATTACGTTGGTAACACCTGCCATGTCACCACTTGACGTTAATGCATTACATATCAATCCATTGTTTAATAATATCAAAGGTATGTTGAATGAATTTGTTTGTATAGGTTGACTATGGGATATATTCCATTAAACTTCATAGTATTGCACCATCGATTAATTCATATAGTTCTCGTATGAGCGATGCCTAGAATTCATATTTGACATATTAATCCAATTTGTATTCTCTAGTTAGGATTTGTATATATATATGGTTTTTTTATAGTTTAAATTGTTACTAAACTTCAAGTAGAGTTAAATTAAAAGTCTCAATGCATCATAACATTTCATGTGGTATTTTTATATAGTTTCAAAGCCTACACATAGTCAAGTATCCATAGATCGATGCATATTAAATTAATGATTGAAATATATAGTAGAAGTATCATCATAATATCTAGTTTTGTATTCTAGCCTATATCATAACAAGCCTTAGACAAAAGCATTTTGTTGACATATTTATTCCGAGAGAAGTATCGATTGAAACTATGCTAATGATGTAAGATGATTTCATGTTCATAACATCATATTTTAGAACAGATAAGAGATCCATACCTACAAAAAAGTGTCACATAGATTTTCTTTAAAAACATTGACTACCATTGGGATTTTTAAATACTGTTAACACCTGTGTTGTCGCTTTTTCTCTTACCTGTGAATCTACGCATGAAGGACGGGTACAAATTCTTTAGCCCAAAAGGCTAAGTAAGCCTCGGGGCACCTCGACGGACCCCTTTCATCATCAGTAAGAAACAAGTTGTTAGTAACCTCTCAAAAGAACTATATCTTAAAGAAATATTACAAACAAAAATAATTTAGCATCTTAATCATTATAGAAGTATGATGTGTCACTATCTTAAAATGTCATTAGTTAAAATGACACAATAGTTAAGTTGTTTTCTACATTTATGATTTTGTTATTTAATACTGTTTTAATAAATATTTATTACTTCCGCATTGCATTTTAATATTAATTGTTGTTTTTAAAAGTTTTAAATTTTTACGAAATTACGGGATGTCACATGTGGCATCAGAGCTCATGTTCGAACTCTAGGCCTAAAAAAGGTCCAAGAACATGCAACAAAAATTTTATTACAACAGAAAATATTACTAATTAAAAATTCAAACTATTGTGTTATACATAAAATATTTTAAGACACGGGTATGGAGAACTCAACTGCACATGTAGGAGACAGATTTCAACCAAACAACCATATCTCGGGACAACACTATGCAAAAGAAGGCCATGGGGAATCAAATAACAATTCGTCAGAATTGTTACGTGCGTTTCAAGAATTAAAGGCATAAATTAGATCTGTGAAACAAGACAATGAAAGAATTTTGAAGGCACAAGAAGAGTTAAACCAAGTGTTGTTTGAACAATGTCCAATTGATGAGCATGAGAGAGATAATGAAGATATCTCCAAGGCTGACGATTTGCCTCATGGTAACAAAAGTAAGAAAATGAAAATCGATGATGTGAACAGTAGTTTGACATCATCGGGAGATGCTATTGAAGCACGTAAAAAGAGGCCTAACTATTCAAGCGATAGTAGTAAAGGAGATTACAAACCCAAAAAGAAAATCCGTAAAGAGTATGAACAGATTTCTGGGGAGTTCAAAAAGATTAGACCTCCAACTTTGAATGGAGAAACTGAGAAGGGCGAGACAACTGAAGCATGGCTGTATGGTATGAAGAAATATTTCCATATTTATAACTATTCAGAATCCTTGAAAGCAAAAATGGCTATATATAACTTGACCGGAAAAGCGGATATTTGGTGGTAGGACATCAAAAGAGTAAAGGGTATCAAGGATAAAGATGTAAACTGGAATACTTTTAAACGATACTTCAAGAAGAAGCTTTTATCTGAACAGTACTATGAAGAAAAATCCAAAGAATTCTACGATTTAAAGCTGGGAAGTATGAACATGAAGGAAATGAACAATAAATTTCTGAACTTGTTAAGATATGTGCCATATCTTGTGGAAGAAAAACCGAAGATTCAATTATACTTGAGTTGTCTACCTTTCAATATTAAGGACAAAATCGAGTATGACAGTCCAAAAACTTTGGAAGAGGCTATGAGAAAGGCAGTTTTCTTTATGACACTAATCGGAAAATAGAAGGAATGTCAAACTGGAAAAGTCATAAGCCCATCAATTTTGAGCTGAAAAAGAAAAAAATCAGGTTTAGTGGGAATTTTGGGTTCCAAAAAAAAAATTTCAGAATAAGAATTTTCAAGGAAATAATTTCAGAAACAGTCAACAACAGAATTCTACAACATCCATAAATGCTCCTAATAAGACCAGGACTAATGAACAAAAGGAACCTATCAAATGTTTCGAATGTCAAGGTCCTCACTATGCATCAGAATGTCCCAAGAGGAAGCGGACAGCTAAGAACATTCACTCTATTCAAACTGAACCTACTGTTGGAGACGTGGCGAGGGAGATGCCCCGAATCAATGCAACACTTGACAACAGCCAAGCAGATCATCAAATATCTATGGTAGAGATCGAACGTATGCTACAAAATCATCATGTTACTATTTCAATTGATCCAGGTGCTACCTTAAGTTATATATCACTAGATATTGTGGAAAATCTTAAATTGAAAACAGAAAAGTTCAGTAAATCTTGGTTAGTTAGGCTAGCAACTGGAACAAAGAGGAAAGTATCAGATTTTATAGAAATTTGTGCTTTATCCATGAATCAGTTACAGACACAAATCAAGTTGAATATTTTACCTTTAGGATCCTATGATATTATAATCGGAATGGATTGGTTAGAAGCCCATCATGTCATTCTGAACTGTTATGAATTTTTTTTTACATGTTTAAATGAAGAAGTAAAAACTGTAGAAGTAAAAGGTATCTCAAGAAAGGTAACACTTAGACATATTTAAGCTATGTAAGTTAAGAGGGCAGTTAGGAAAGGATGTCAGTTGTTTGCAGTAAATGTAGTAAATGATGAGTTTATTTGTAAAGAGGACAAACTGAAATTAGAAGACATACCTGTCCTAAAGGATTTTAAGGATGTATTTCCTGAGGAGATTCCAGGATTACCTCCTAAAAGAGATTTGGATTTTACCATCGAGTTAATACTAGGGGCAGTACTAAACTTTAAAGATCCATACAGAATGAATATACTAGAACTAAACGAATTGAAATCACAGTTGAAGGAACTGATTGATAGGAATTATATAAGACCCAGCGTGTCTCCTTGGGGAGCACCTGTTATATTTGTTAAGAAGAAAGATGGAACTTTAAGACTGTGCATAGATTATCACCAGCTTAACAAAATGACAATCAAGAATCGATATCCGTTTCCCCGCATAAACGATCTATTTGATCAGTTGCATGGTGCAACGATATTTTCAAAGATTGATCTAAGTTCAAGATATTATCAAGTACGGGTTAAGGATGAAGATATTTTCAAAACAAATTTCAGAACTCGATATGGACATTACGAATTCGTAGTCATGCCATTTGGCTTGACTAATGCCCCGACTGTATTTATGTGTTTGATGAACAATATTCTGCACAAATACTTAGATAAGTTTGTTGTTGTGTTTATTGATGACATTTTAGTGTTTTCTAAAAGCAAAGAAGAGCATGATGAACATCTACAGATTATCTTACAAGTTCTAAGAGATCATCAACTATATGCTAAGTTTAGTAAGTGTGACTTCCACAAGGACAAAATTCAGTATTTAGGACACATAATTTCTAAAGAAGGAATCTCGGTTGACCCCGACAAGATAAAGGCCATTAATGACTGGCCGGTTCCAAAGGATGTATCGGATTTAAGATCATTTATGGGCATTACTGGATATTACAGAAAATTTATAGAGGGTTTTTCAAAGATTGTAAACCCCATAACCTCCTTGCAGAAGAAAGGGAAGAAATTTGTGTGGGATCAGAAATGTTCTGATAGTTTTAAGAATTTAAAGGAATTATTGACTACAACACCTATTTTGAAGATAGTAGATCCTAATAAAGATTTTATAGTTTGCACAGATGCTTGTAATGACAGACTCAGTGGAGTCCTAACACAAGAAGGGCATGAGGTGGCATACGAATCAAGAAAGCTGAAAATACATGAGAATAATTACTCTACTTATGATTTAGAATTATTAGTAGTAATTCATGCTTTAAAAATGTGGCGTCACCACCTTATTGGCAGAAAATTTACCTTATTGACAGACAACATGGGTCTGAAATATTTATTAGATCAGACAAATCTGAATGCTAGGCAAGCAAGATGGTTAACTTTCTTAAGTGAGTATGATTTCAAAATTCAACATATTAAAGGGAAAGAGAAAAATGTTGCAGATGCATTGAGTCGTAAAGCAAAACTGAATTTTATTTCAGCCATCAGTACCTACTAAACAGATTTAGAAAATCAGATCCTTGAAAGGAGTGAAACGAATGAAGAATACAGAAAATTAAAGGAAAAGACAGCAAACAACAATTCTAAAAAATTTATGGTAGATTACAGATTGAAGGAAAATGGACTTTTGTTATACAAAAACATATTGTATGTACCTAACATACCAAAAATGAAAATTCTGATTTTAAATGAGATGCAGAAAAATCATTACTCTAGTCATCCAGGTTATCAAAAGACCATTACTATGCTCAGAAAAGAATACTATTGGCCCAAAATGAAAGATGAAGTAGCAGAGTACATAGCTAAATGTTTGGATTGTCTTGAAAGTTGAACACCAACATCCTGCTAGATTATTACATCCATTACTTATACCAAGTTGGAAATGGGAAGTGATAAGCATAGACTTCATTACTAGACTACCCAAAAATCAGAAACAAAATGACTCTATCATGGTGGTAGTAGACAAACTGAGCAAAGCAGCACACTTTATACCTGTGAAGACTACTCATAAGGCTCCCGACATTGCAGAAATCTTCATGGAACAAATTTTTTGACTACATGGTATTCCAAAAGTTATAATTTCAGACCGTGACTCTAAATTTACTGGAAACTTTTGGAGATCTTTGTTTAAAGGGTTGAATACAACCTTAAATTTCAGCACAGCATTTCATCCACAAACAGATGGACAGACAGAAAGGGTGAATCAAGTTTTAGAAGACTTGCAGAGAATGTATGTTAAGGATAAGCTTGGTAAGTGGGAAGATTACTCGCACTTAGTAGAATTTGCATATAATAATCATTATCATGCATCAGCTAGACTTAGTCCTTTTGAAATTCTTTATCGTAGGAAATGTGATACACCTGTTTCATGGAATGACCCAGTAAATAGAGTTGTTTTAGGACCTGAATTATTGAAGGAATTAGAACTAATTGTGAAACAGGTATAAGGAAATTTAAAAGCTGCCCAAAATAGGAAAAAGAGTCAAGCAGATTTAAAAAGGACTCATAAAGAGTTCCAGGTTGGTGAACATGTGTTCCTTAAGGTAAGATCGAAAAAGAGTTCATTGAAATTGGGAAGTTGTGCCAAGTTGGCACCTAGGTATTGTGGTCCTTTCGAAATATTGTCCAGGTTTGGACCAGTGGCATACCAACTGGCTTTGCCACCAAATTTAAAAATAAATAATGTTTTGCATATATCATTTTTAAAGAACTATGTACACGATGCTACTCATGTTGTAAACTGGAATGATGTACAGGTGGGACAAGATGGAGATTTTCAGGTGGAACCAGACTGTATCCTCGAAAGAAGGGAAACTCTGCTCCGGAATCGCACCATTGGGCAAGTGAAGGTGTAATGGAAACACCTTAGCTCAGAAGAGGCGACTTGAGAGTTGGAGAGTAGTATGCAGGAAGCATACCCAACTCTGTTTCAGGAACCCTCAGAGAGTGATTGACCAACATCGAGGACGATGTTGAGACTTAAGGGGGGCTGTATGTCACCTACCCAATTTCTGAAATTATTATTTTATTGACAAAATACTTTATGCTAAATTTTAATTACAAAGTTTTGTAATTATAACCAAGTTTGGTCAAGGACGAATGTAATTACTAAATTATTATTATTTAATAAATTAAAGTAGGAGACAAACACCCAAGGGAACTGTTAAATGAGTGTTCATTGACCTACTAGGAGGAATGGAAACTGTTAGAAGGTATGGGACACATGGCAGCAATTGCACTTCACCACTAGCTGTTGGTTATGGGACAAATACCCCTATAAATGTGGCATTATCCCTCAGGTGGAGGGAGTGAGCAGGTAGTTCATTGAATGACCAGTTAACAATTGAAAAGGCGTAGGCATCCTACATAAGGCAAATTCGAATTGAGCAAGCAGCTCTTACACAATATTTTCTGCAAAAATATTTCTCATGTGCATCAGGTGATGACTGAGAGATTCGAATAGGGAGGCTATGTGAGTGCATTGTAAGTCTGCAAATTATTCTAAGAAGGAGAACCAGAGGTGCTGGTGCAAGTCCCTTGACTGCTAAGTCTTTAAGACTGGATAACTATTACTACTGAAAGATTGAGATCCTAATCTTCTAAGTTTGTTCCTCCTGGTGGTTCAGTGAACAGGTTCGGGGGTCCTAAGGCAAGTAACTTGGCTATCTTTAGGAATTGCTTGGGTGGAACAGGCTCCTTGGGCTATTTGTTTCCCTACAGATTAACCAAGTTTTGTTGTTTCCTATTTTGTTTATAGTTTAATAATTTTGTTTAGTGAAATCATCAAACTCTGTTTTGTAAATGTATTTATTTCTGATCTTTGTTTAAGTCTGAATGATAAGCTTTGTTTAAAATATGATTAGAAAATCAACTCTATATTTTTCTACATGTTGTTATTTGCATCGTACTCTGGTATAGAAAAGCAAATTAAATAATAGATGAGAGATAGGCATATTTCCATTTGATTGAATAAATAATTATAGTAAGTGATTTGTTTGCCATTTTGACCTATATCTAAACAGAGTAAGAATTTACTGTATAAGCATAGATAGTGTTATAGGATTCTTTTGTTATCTCATAAAATATATATCTAGTTTAATTTATGTACAGTCATGTATTTTCCTCTTATTTCTATTCACTTAAAATAGCAAACAATTGCAATTAAAATCATACATATGATGTTTTCCAAGTAGTAGTGTTTCCAACGATTTTAACAGTTGCTAAAACTGATCATTAAACAGTATTCTTATCTTTACATATACTGTAATTCTTCACTATTTTCATGTTTGATTTCATGTATCAATCATTTATTTCAATAGCATCAAAACCTAATACATTGTAAACCGTAACTCCGTATACAAACATCATATTTTCTATCGCAAAGACAAACTGTGGATTTTATTCAAAGCATGATAACATTATAATTGATTAAACCCTAACTAGCATTCGAGACTATTACATTACAGTAAACTTCATTTAGTAGGATGCATTCCCTGTATATTTACTTAAATGAGAGGTTGTAACTTTAGTAAGAAAACATGGATAATTCTTGAAAACATTCGCATTTTACAAGTGAGGAACCAGTTCTTGGTCTCGAACACTTTTGTTTACACAAAGTATTTATACATCAATTATTTATATAGCCTAAAGTAAAAGTTGGACAAACCCTAGCATAGGCCGATGACAATTGAAGGTCTCAGGTAGGGTATCCTTTGTAAACGAAAACTAGAATTTGAAGGAAAAACCTTCACACAAACTTCTAATAGTACAAACTACTTCATCTATTTTCTAAATCACGATTATCCAACAACAAAAATGTTGTATAGGCACTTAAGTAAGCAAGCCTTAAACTCTCGGTAAACATTGAAATACTAAAACATTAACACTATTCCCTGTAAAACATTGTTGTTTTGTTAAAAAGACCACAATCCATCTATTCGTTTATAGAAATGATTTCACCATCGTAACATTTGTCATTAAAAACACTTTGCTTTTATATCATCATCAACGTTTGGGAATCTCAATATTACACAGTAAATCTGGTAGTTTCAAACTACTGTAACAATCATATGACGAGGGTTTACTCCTTAGAGTTTACAATACCAACAACGAGTCACTTTTCCACTAAACTTTTACAGTAGACACTACATCAAAACTACTAGCCAACATGATAGTAGAACAAGGAACATACAATTACTGTCCACGAAGTTCTTGAATAAAAATCGTGTCAAATCCAAATACCCAGAACTGTGTCAAACCCCATTCTTGAAACTTCAACTGGCAGGATTACCAACGAGGTAAGGAAACTACTGAAGCTTACCAGTGGACATGCAAGACTCCCTCTTCATATCCAAGAGAATGGTTCTCTGATGAAGGCTAACCTGCCACAATAACAACACATTAGTTAAACAAGGTTTCCACATTACGTTTGAAGGTTTGCAAAACAAAGAGATGGGTAAGAAAGATTCTTACCTTCGTATCAAGGAGACTTCCTATAGAAACGATTGACAAATCCAATGTCCAACCCAGAAAAACGAGATGTCCAGTTCTGAGAAACAACAACGATTATCACATACCGAGGTTCAAATCCACTGCCATTGCTCAATAAAGACCCTAGATAAACATCTCTCAAACTCATAAAGTGAAATAAGTTGCAGGCTCAACCCTTCAACCAATAAACCACTGGGACCTTTCACTACCTTAACTCGGCTTCTTAAAAATAGAACTGTCACTTGCAGGTTGGATGCACAAAGGTCACGGGTTCGAATTCAGAGAACCAAACACTAGCAAACCATAAAACTTCTCGGCTTGTCGGCCTCTCTCCCGAACCATTACCTAGCAAAATGAACATTGAGAAACACGTTCAAAGTTGAAGTAGTATGCAAATAGGGTTTTCATTACAATCTCAAGGTTTCACAAATCAACAGTGGAGATCATTGCCAACCGGGTGTATTGGAATATGGACAACCACCATATTTACTACTCTATTAATTGTTACAACCACGAAGTGTCAAATCAACAGTTCAATAGGTAAGGATAGTTACAGGTAAGATTCATATCATTTGTTTAGTAAACTTCTTCACATATACTTGGCCACAGTAGCATTCACTCGTGTTTCCACTAATTACCACTGTCAGGAGACTTCAATGCCAAGACTAGGAATGGCATCGTGAAACAAGTCTTCTGTACTCAATATTTATTACAATGGTAACACGTGCCATGTCACCACCTTCACGTTAATGCATTACATATTAATCCATTGTTTAATAATATCAAAGGTATGTTGAATGAATTTGTTCGTATAGGTTGACTATGGGATATATTCCATAAAATTTCATAGTATTGCACCACCGATTAATTCATATAGTTCTCGTATGAGCGATGCCTAGAATTCATATTTGAGATATTAATCCAATTTGTATTCTCTAATTAGGATTTGTATATATATATGGTTTTTACATAGTTTAAATCGTTACTAAACTTCAAGTAGAGTTAAATTGAAAGTCTAAATGCATCATAACATTTCATGTGGTATTTTTGTATAGTTTCAAAGCCTACACACAGTCAAGTATCCATAGATCGATGCTTATTACATTAATGATTGAAATAGATAGTAGGAGTATCATCATAATATCTAGTTTTGTATTCTAGCCTATATCATAACAAGCCTTAGACAAAATCATTTTGTTGACATATTCATTCCGAGAGAAGTATCGATTGAAACTATGCTAATGATGTAAGATGATTTCATGTTCATAACATCATATTTTAGAACAGATAAGAGATCCATACCTATAGAAAAGAGTCACATAAATTTTCTTTAAAAACATTGACAACCATTGGGATTTTTAAATACTCTTAACACCTGTGCAGTCACTTTTTCTCTTACCTGTGAATCTGCGCATGAAGGACGGGTACAAATTCTTTAGCCAACAAAGCTAAGTAAGCCTCGGGGCACCTCGAGGGACCCCTTTCATCATCAATAAGAAACAAGTTGTTAGTAACCTCTCAAAAGAAATCTATCTTAAAGAAATATTACAAACAAAAATAATTTAGCATCTTAATCGTTATAGAACTATGACGTGTCACTATCTTAAAATGTCATTAGTTAAAATGACACAATAGTTAAGTTGTTTTCTACATTTATGATTTTGTTATTTAATATTGTTTTAATAAATATTTATTACTTCCGCATTGCATTTTAATATTAATTGTTGTTTTTAAAAGTTTTAAATTTTTACGAAATTACGGATGTCACATGTGGTATTAGAGCTCATGTTCGAACTCTAGGCCTGAAAAAGGTCCAAGAACACGCACCGGAAATTTTATTACAGCAGAAAATCTTACTAATTAAAAATTCAAACTATTGTGTTATATAGAAAATATTTTAAGTTATAGGTATGGAGAACTTAACTGAACATGTAGGAGACATATTTCAACCAAATAACCATAGCTCAGGACAGCACTATGCAGAAGAAGGCCACGGGGAATTAAATAACAATTCGTCAGAATTGTTACGTGCGTTTCAGGAATTGAAGGTAGAAATTAGATCTCTTAAACAAGACGATGAAAGAATTCTGAAGGTGCAAGAAGAGGTAAACCAAGTGATGTTTGAACAGTGCCCAATTGATGAGCAGGAGAGAGATAATGAAGATATCTCCAAGGCTGAGGATCTGCCTCATGGTAACAAAAGTAAGAAAATGAAAATCAATGATGTGAACAGTAGTTTGACATCATCAGGAGATGCTTTTGAAGCACGTAAAAAGAGGCGTAACTATTCAAATGATAGTAGTAAAGGAGATTACAAACCCAGAAGGAAAAGTCATAAAGAGTATGAACAGATTTATGGGGAGTTCAAAAGGATTAGACCTCCAACTTTCAATGGAGAAACTAAGAAGGGCAAGACAGCTGAAGCATGGCTGTCCGATATGAAGAAATATTTCCATATTTATAACTATTTAAAATCCTTGAAAGCAAAAATGGATATATATAATTTGATAGAAAAAGAGGATATTTGGTAGCAGGACATCAAAAGAGTCAAGGGTATCAAGGATAAAGATTTAAACTGGAATACTTTTAAATGATACTTCAAGAAGAAGTTTTTATCTGAGTAGTGCTATGAAGAAAAATCCAAAGAATTCTACAATTTAAAGCTGGGAAGTATGAACATGAAGGAAATGAACAGTAAATTTCTGAATTTGTTAAGATATGTGCCATATCTCGTGGAAGAAAAACCGAAGATTCAAAGATACTTGAGCTGTCTACCTTTCACTATTAAGGACAAAATCGAGTATGACAGTCAAAAAACTTTGGAAGAGGCTATGAGAAAGGTAGTTTTCTTTATGACACTAATCATAAAAGAGAAGGAATGTCAAACTAGAAAAGTCATAAGCCTAGCAATTTTGAGCTGAAAAAGAAAAATTCCAGGTTCAGTGGGAATTCCGGGTTCCAAAAGAAAAAATTTCAGAATCGGAATTTTCAAGGAAATAATTTCAGAAACATTCAACAGCAGAATTCTACAGCGCCCAAAAATGCTCCTAATAATACCAGGACCAATGAACAAAAAGCACTTTTCAAATGTTTCGAATGTCAAGGTCCTCACTATGCATCAGAATGTCCCAAGAGGAAACAGACAGCTAACAACATTCACTCTATTCAGACTGAACCTACTAGTTGAGACGTGGTGAGGGAGATGTCTCGAATCAATGCAACACTTGACAACACGCAAGCAGATTATCAAATCTCTATGGTAGAGATTGAAGGTATGCTACAAAATCATCCTGTTACTGTTTTAATTGATCCAAGTGCTATCTTAAGTTATATATCACCAGATATTGTGGAAAATCTTAAATTGAAAACAAAAAAGTTCAGTAAATCTTGGTTAGTTAGGCTAGCAACTGGAACAAAGAGGAAAGTATCATATTTTATAGAAAGTTGTGCTTTATCCATGAATCAGTTACAGACACAAATCAAGTTGAATATTTTACCTTTAGGATCCTATGATATTATAATCAGAATGGACTGGTTAGAAGCCCATCATGTCATTCTGAACTGTATTATGAAAAAAGTTTTACATGTTTAAATGAAGAAGGAAAAACTGTAGAAGTAAAAGGTATCCCAAGAAAGGTAACCCTTAGACAAATTTCAACTATGCAAGTTAAGAGGGCAGTTAGGAAAGGATGTCAGTTGTTTGCAGTAAATGTAGTAAATGATGAGTTTATTTGTAAAGAGGACAAACTAAAATTAGAAGACATACTTGTCCTAAAGGATTTTAAGGATATATTTCCTGAGGAGATTCCAGGATTACCTCCTAAAAGAGATTTAGATTTTACCATCGAGTTAATACCAGGAGCAATACCAAATTCTAAAGCTCCATACATAATGAATATACTGGAACTAAACGAATTGAAATCACAGTTGAAGGAATTGATTGATAAGAATTATATAAGACCCAGTGTGTCTCCTTGGGGAGCACCTGTTATATTTGTTAAGAAGAAAGATGGAACTTTAAGACTATGCATAGATTATTGCCAGCTTAACAAGATGACAATCAAGAATCGATATCCATTTCCCTGCATAGACGATCTATTTGATCAATTGCGTGGTGCAATGATATTTTCAAAGATTGATCTAAGGTCAGGATATCATCAAGTATGGGTTACGGATGAAGATATTTTCAAAACAGCTTTCAGAACTCGATATGGACATTACGAATTCGTAGTCATTCAATTTGGCTTGACTAATGCCCTGGCTATATTTATGTGTTTGATGAACAATATTCTGCACAAATACTTAGATAAGTTTGCTGTTGTGTTTATTGATGAAATTTTAGTGTATTATAAAAGCAAAGAAGAGCATGATGAACATCTACGGATTATCTTACAAGTTTTGAGAGATCATCAACTATACGCTAAGTTTAGTAAGTGTGACTTCCACAAGGACAAAATTCAGTAATTAGGACACATAATTTCTAAAGAAGGAATCTCGGTTGACCCCGACAAGATAAAGTCCATTAATGACTAGCCGGTTCCAAAGGATGTGTCGGATGTAAGATCATTTATGGGAATTACTGGATATTACAGAAAATTGATAGAGGCTTTTTCAAAGATTGCAAACCCCATAACCTCCTTGCAGAAGAAAGGGAAGAAATTTGTGTGGGATCAAAAATGTTCTGACAGTTTTAAGAAGTTAAAGGAATTATTGACTACAGCACCTATATTGAGGATAGTAGATCCTAATAAAGATTTTATAGTTTGCACAGATGCTTGTAATGACGGACTCGGTGGAGTCCTAACACAAGAAGGGCATACGGTGGCATATGAATCAAGAAAGCTGAAAATACATGAGAAGAATTACTCTACTTATGATTTAGAATTATTAGCAGTAATTCATGGTTTAAAAATGTGGCGTCACCACCTTATTGGCAAAAAATTTACCTTATTGACAGACAACATGGATCTGAAATATTTATTAGATTAGACAAATCTGAATGCTAGACAAGCCAGATGGTTAACTTTCTTACGTGAGTATGATTTCGAAATTCAACATATTAAAGGGAAAGAGAACAAGGTTGCAGATCCATTGAGTCGTAAACCAAAACTGATTTTTATTTCAGCCATCAGTACCTACTCAACAGATTTAGAAAATCAAATCCTTGAAAGGAGTGAAATGGATGAAGAATACAGAAAATTAAAGGAAAAGACAACAAACAATAATTCTGAAAATTTTATGGCAGATTACAGATTGAAGGAAAGTGGACTTTTTCTATACAAAAATAGATTGTATGTACCTAAAATACCAAAAATGAAAATTCTGATTTTAAATGAGATGCACAAAATCCATTACTCTGGTCATCTAGGTTATCAGAAGACCATTACTATGCTCAGGAAATAATACTATTGGCCCAAAATGAAAGATGACGTAGCAGAGTACATAGCTAAATGTTTGGATTGTCAAAAAGTGAAAGTTGAATACCAACATCCTGCCGGATTATTACATCCATTACCTATACCGAGTTGGAATTGGGAAGTGATAAGCATAGACTTCATTACTAGACTACCCAAAAATCAGAAACAAAATGACTCTATCATGGTGGTAGTAGACAAATTGAGCAAAGCAACACACTTTATACCTGTGAAGACTACTCATAAGGCTCCCGACATTACATAAATCTTCATGAAACAGATTTTTCGACTACATGGTATTCCAAAAGTTATAATTTCAGATCGTGACTCTAAATTTACTAGAAACTTTTGGAGATCTTTGTTTAAAGGGTTGAATACAACCTTAAATTTCAGCACAACATTTCATCCACAAACGGATGGATAGACAGAAAGGGTGAATCAAGTTTTAGAAGACTTGCTGAGAATGTATGTTAAGGATCAGCTTGGTAAGTGGGAAGACTACTTGCACTTAGCAGAATTTGCATATAATAATCATTATCATGCATAAGCCAGACTTAGTCCTTTTGAAATTCTTTATGGTAGGAAATTTGATACACATGTTTCATGGAATGACCTAGTAAATAGAGTTGTTTTATGACCTGAACTATTGCAGGAATTAGAACTAATTGTGAAACAGGGACAAGGAAATTTAAAAGCTGCCCAAGATAGCCAAAAGAGTCAAGCAGATTTAAAAAGGATCATAAAGAGTTCCAGGTTGGTGAACATGTGTTCCTTAAGGTAAGGCCGAAAAAGAGTTCATTGAAATTGGGAAGCTGTGCCAAGTTGGCACCCAGGTATTATGGTCCTTTCGAAATATTGTCCAGGTTTGGACCAGTGGCATACCAACTGGCTTTGCCACCAAATTTAAAAATAGATAATGTTTTTCATATATCAATTTTAAAGAAGTATGTACATGATTATACTCATGTTGTAAACTGGAATGATGTACAGGTGGGACAAGACAGAGATTTTCAGGTGGAACCGGACTGTATCCTCGAAAGGAGGGAAACTCTACTCCGGAATCGCACCATTGGGAAAGTGAAGGTGCAATGGAAGCACCTTAGCCCAGAAGAGGCGACTTAGGAGTTGGGGAGTAGTATGTAGGCAACATACCCAAATCTGTTTCAGGAACACTAGGAGAGTGATTGACCAACATCGAGGACAATGTTGAGACTTAAGGGGGGGTGTATGTCACCTACCCAATTTCTGAAATTATTATTTTATTGACAAAATACTTTATGCTAAATTTTAATTACAAATTTTTGTAATTATGACCAATTTTGGTCAAGGATGAATGCAATTACTGAATTATTATTATTTAATAAATTAAAGTAGGAGACAAACACCCAAGGGAATTGTTAAATGAGTGTTCATTAACCCACTAGGAGGAATGGAAGCTATTAGAAGGTATGGGACGGATGGCAGCAATTGCACTTCACCACTAGCTGTTGGTTATGGGACAACTACCCCTACAAATGTGGCAATATCCCCCAGGTGGAGGGAGTGTGCAGGAAGCTCATTTAAAGACCAGTTAACAACTAAAAAGGCCTAGGCAGCCTACATAAGGAAAATTCGAATTGAGCAGGCAGCTCTTACACAATATTTTCTGCAGAAATATTCCTCATGTGCATCAGGTGATGACTGAGAGATTCGAATAGGGAGGCTATGTGAGTGCATTGTAAGTCTGCAAATTATTCTAAGAAGGAGAACCAGAGGTGCTGGTGTAGGTCCCTTTGTCACTAAGTCTTTAAGACTGGATAACTATTACTACTGCAAGATTGAGATGCTAAGCTTCTAAGTTTCTTCCTCCTGGTGGTTCAGTGAACATGCTCGGGGGTCCTAAGGCAAGTAACTTGGTTGTCTTTAGGAATTGGTTGGGTGGAACAGGCTCCTTGGGCTGTTTGTTTCCCTACAGATTAACCAGGTTTTGTTGTTTCCTATTTTGTGTACAATTTAATAATTCTGTTTAGTGAAATTATCAAGCTTTGTTTTTTAAATGTATTTATTTTTTATCTTTGTTTAAGTCCGAATGATAAGCTTTGTTTAAAATATGAATAGAAAATCAACTTTATATTTTTCCACATGATGTTATTTGCATCGTACTCTAGTATAGAGAAGCAAATTAAATAATAGATGAGAGATAGGCATATTGCCATTTGATTGGATAAAAAATTATAGTAAGTGATTTGTTTGCCATTCTGACCTATATCTAAACACAGTAAGAATTTACTGTATAAGCATAGATAGTGTTATATGATTCTTTTGTTATCTCATAAAATATAAATCTAGTTTAATTTCTGCACAGTCATGTATTTTCCTCTTATTTATATTCAATTAAAATAGCAAACAAATGCAATTAAGGAAACCACCAAAGCTTACTGGTGGACACACAAGACTCCCCCTTCATCTCCGAGAGAATGGTTCTCTGACGAAGGCTAACCTGCCACAATAACAACAGATTTGTTAAACAAGGTTTCCACATTACGTTTGAAGGTTTGTAAAACAAAGAGATGGGTAAGAAAGATTCTTACCTTCGTATCAAGGAGACTTCCTGTAGAAACGATTGACAAATCCAACGTCCAGCCCAGAAAAACGAGATGTCCAGTTCTGAGAAACAACTACTATTATCACATACCAAGGTTCAAAGCCAATTCCATTGTTCAATAAAGACCCTAGATAAACATCTCTCAAACTCATACAGTGAAATAAGTTGCAGACTCAACCCTTCAAGCAATAAACCACTGCGACCTTTCACTACCTTAACTCGGCTTCTTAAAAATAGAACTGTCACTTGTAGGTTGAATGCACAGAGGTCACAGGTTCGAATTCGGAGAACCAAACACTAACAAACTCTAAAACTTCTTGTCCTGTCAGCCTCTCTCCCGAACCATTACCTAGCAAAATGAACGCCGAGAAACACGTTCAAAGTTGAAGTAGTATGCAAATAGCATTTTCATTACAATATCAAGGTTTCACAAATCAACGATGGAGATCATTGCCAACCGGGCGTATTGGAATATGGACAACCACCATATTTTTTACTCTATTAATTGTTACAACCATGAAGTGCCAAATCAACAGTTCAATAGGGAAGGATAGTTACAGGTAAGATTCATATCATTTGTTTAGTAAACGTCTTCACATATCCTTGGCCACGATGGCATTCAGTCGTGTTTCCACTAATTACCACTGTCAAGAGACTTCAATGCCAAGACCAGGACCGGCATCGTGATACAACCCTTCTGTACTCAATTTTCATTACGTTAGTAACACCTGCCATGTCATCACCTCAACATTAATGCATTACATATCAATCCATTGTTTAATAATATCAAAGTTATGTTGAATGAATTTGTTCGTATAGGTTGACTATGGGATATATTCCATAAAACTTCATAGTATTGCACCATCAATTAATTCATATAGTTCTCGTATGAGCGATGCCTAGAATTCATATTTGAGATATTAATCCAATTTGTATACTCTAGTTAGTATTTGTATATATATATGGTTTTTACCTAGTTTAAATTGTTACTAAACTTCAAGTAGAGTTAAAATAAAAATTCTAAATGCATCATAACATTTCATGTGGTATTTTTGTATAGTTTCAAATCCTACACACAGTCAAGTATCCATAGATCGATGCTATTGCATTAATGATTGAAATAGATAGTAGAAGTATCATCATAATATCTAGTTTTGTATTCTAGCCTATATCATAACAAGCCTTAGACAAAAGCATTTTGTTGACATATTCATTCCGAGAGAAGTATCGATTGAAACTATGCTAATGATGTAAGATGATTTCATGTTCATAACATCATATTTTAGAACAGATAAGAGATCCATACCTACAAAAAAGAGTCACATAGATTTTCTTTAAAAACATTGACGACCATTGGGATTTTTACATACTCTTAACACTTGTGCTGTCGCTTTTTCTCTTACCTGTGAATCTGTGCATGAAGGACGGGTACAAATGCTTTAGCCAACAAAGCTAAGTAAGCCTTGGGGCACCTCGAGGGACCCCTTTCATCATCAATAAGAAACAAGTTGTTAGTAACCTCTCAAAAGAACTCTATCTTAAAGAAATATTACAAAGGAAAATAATTTAGCATCTGAATCGTTATAGAAGTATGACGTGTCACTATCTTAAAATGTCATTAGTTAAAATGACACAATAGTTAAGTTGTTTTCTACATTTATGATTTTGTTATTTAATACTGTTTTAATAAATATTTATTACTTCCGCATTGCATTTTAATATTAATTGTTGTTTTTAAAAGTTTTAAATTTTTACGAAATTACGGGATGTCACACATCCAAGCCAAGTTTATAGAGGAATCCATTGATCAGGGTGTAGGGAGATGCTTTCATTGCTAATATATTCCTCTTTTTCTCAGTCATTCCTTCAGGAGCTTTCCCATCCTTGAGAAATTGTGCGATTTCCGCAAGTTCTGAAGGGACTGCTTCAGTACGAAACAAGTGTGCGTCCGGTAAGTCATCTTCAATTCATGTCGGCTCTTCTCCTGTGTCGACTCTTGATAGGTGGTCTGGTCTGACATTAGCTTTTCCTAGTCGAATTATTACTTCAAATTCAAATTCTTGAAATAGCAATAGCCAACGACATAACCTCCCATGATGCAATGGTTTATTGACTAAGTATTTTAAAGCTTGATGATCTATATAAAATACAAAGGGGTTAGCCAGTAAATAATGACGGTACGTCTACAGTGCAAATACCATACCTAATGCTTCCCTTTCAGTTGTAGAATAATTTCTTTCAGGTTTATTCAATTTCCGACTGCTGAATACATTAGGTTAATCCATGCCATCTTCTGCAGGTTGTATTAGAATAACGTCGATTGCTATTCCAGAGGCATCAATATGCACATGAATTTTTTTCGACCAATCCAGAAATCGGAGGATAGGTTCTTCGACCATTTTTCTTTTCAACGTGTTAAATGAGATGTTGCATTTTTCTGTCCACCTATAATCTTGATCATCTTTTAGCAATTCTTCGAGAGGGTAAGTCATATCGGAATAATGTATGATAAACTTCCTATAATATCCAGTATGACCCAACAATATACATACTTGTTTCGGATTAACTGGAGGCTTCAGGTCAAGGATAATTTTGATCTTCGCGTAATTGACCTTGATTCCTTCTTTGCAAACTACATGGCCTAGTAATATGCCGATGGGTGTCGTGAAAATTCACTTTTTAATGTTTAGCGACAATTGTATCTGCTGAAACCATTCCAACATCAGTCGAAGCCATTTGCAATGATCTTTTAGCATTGTATAGATTGTCCAATCATCAAAGTACACAACCATGGTTTTATAGATATATTCTTGAAATGCTTTGACGACAATTCTTGAGAAGACCGCAGGTGCATTCTTTAGACCGAAGGGCATAACTTTGTATGCGAATGACCCGAATTCACACATGAATTTTGTCTTTTTCGGATCTTCCTTTGCAATAGGTACTTGGTTGTACCCCAAGAATCCATCCATGAAAGAGTAGCACTCATGACCTATAACTTCATTAATAATTTCATCTACGAAAGGAGTTGGGAAGGGATCTGTGAGTGTTACCTTATTCAGCTCGTGAAAGTCGACACAAATTCTCAGTCATGTCAGATCTTGTTTCTTTGGTTGAACAACCATCGGGCTTGCCCATTCCGACTGGTCGATGGGATATATGATTCCTGCTACAAGCATGCTATTGATCTCCTTTTTAACAATATCCTTATATTTATGAGCAAGCTTGTAGGGCCTTTTCTTTACAGGTCTGGCATCTGGTTTAATATCAATTTTCATCTCGCCCATCTCCTGTACAAGTCCTTTCAAGTCTCTATAATCTCGAGCAAATAGATCTGAAATTCTTTGAGGATACTGGAGATTTATGTTATTTTTTCCTCGTCTCAGTAATCGCCAATCTTTGCCATTTTCGGTTGGTTGTCATTTGAAATATCTACTTCCTTTGTTTTAATCTTCGCGTCCATCCATTCTGGTGCACGACTGTTACTTATATGTCTTTCACCTTCTTTAATTTGTGTAAATGTTGGTGGAAAGTCTTTTTCTGATAACCTTTCGGGTTCGTCTTTTTCGATGATCTCTGTGCTAAAGATTGTTCTTACGGGCTTCGACACGTTGAGGTGATCCTTTCTCCATTGAAAACTTTTTCCAACTGATATCTCCATTTCTAGGCTTAGTATTGTCGAATGCTGGCTCTCTGTCAACTTTATGTTATAGCAGGTAGTAGGTGGTTGCATGATTTTTTGCTTGTCTGCAAGAAATAAAGTTTATGTTGGCTGCAAAAATTCTTTGAAACTTTTACTTGCTTCGACCAACTTCTCATCCTGCGGAGAAAAATGGAAGTCCTTAATAAAATTTTCTTTTAAATATTTCCAAAAGAAAGTTTCTCCTCTCGCTTCTTCCATCTTGTATCATTTGTTAGATAAATCATCAAGTGTTCTGGGGAAGATGTGAGGCCATGCTCTTTCATCTTTATAGCCCAATTTTCTCCATTCTCTTTCGCAACAATCGGTGTGGATTTCAAGATTTTGTCCCTATGTAAACAGAGGGATATCGGCCTGAGTCGTCAATTTTCTACCTCCAAACCTTTCTATGAAAAATGTTGATGTAGTATTCTAGTTTTGGAGTTTCAACTGATGGGTATCCCACCATCTCACAGCTTGACCAGTAAATGTCTCTACCAAACTTTGTAGTTGGCCTTACTCTCCGACATGTTTTGATAGATGTTAGACATGTACAACAGGTGAATCATGTTCTTTATACCTTAATGTTGAATTTCCTGATTGCGCATTTTTGTTTGGAGCAAGTGTTGGATATGCTCACATTTTCCATTCAAATATCTTCGGTGTGTATGACAGTGAGAGACACTTATTTATTTGCTTCTTTGAGATGGCTTCCACAGTCCAACATTCTTTCGCATGTAAATCATAGTTCTCTATTTTCCAGTCATAGATTTCTGCATCAGAATTGTATCCAAGCGAGACAGGATCTCCAAGGTAAAGTTCTCCTTGGGTATTTGGCTCAATGTGGTCTTCATTATTGTCTATGTGATAAAGCTGTTGAATATCATTATCGATTTCTGTGGGTTCCGACCATGGTTCTCCCTGAGATGGGAAGATTGGTATGATAACCTTTTGCCTGTTGCATTTCAACTTGATATGAATTTTGTCTAATGAAATTGAGGCCTTCATCTTTCATCCCCAAGGTCGACTGACCAAGGTGGGGAAAGAACTCGCATCATCCTTGGGAGTGATGATATCGAAATCTACTTTTGTCGTGATGCCTTTGATGGAAGTTTCTACTCCTTTCCATACTCCAATTGGCTCAATTAATCCTTGATCTGCGAGCTCTAGATAGATTCCCGATTCCTGCAGTTGTGATCGACCGAGTTGGTCCTAGGTATCATGAGTCATGATATTCACTTGGGATCCAAAATCCAATACGACTTGTCATACATGATATTCGTTTATGTCGAGGTCAACTAATGGGTCAGCATCATTTTTCTCTTTTTGCTTTAGCCGGCAAATGTTTTTATTTTGTCTGTGCTCGACATGTTTATATTTTAATTTATGCAACAGGTCAATCATTTTGCCTACAGCTTCCTCGTTTGAAATTCATTGAGAACTTCCTTTCGGTTTTCTTCAATGTCTTCGTGTGCTGCTAAGTCATGAAATATGTCGGATGCATCTTTGTACACAGATTTTTGTTTTATAGGATTTGGGTAATCCTCTTTATCGAAAAATCTACTTATCTGTGGCTTATCTTGACCAATGTGAGTGTCTTGCCTAGTTACAATTTGCAAGTTTTTTGTATGAAGCACATCATTTTTTGAAATACAAGATAAAACATGAACATTCTTTTTATTATTTATTTTCTCAATCATGGTAGGGCAATCCTCTAAATAGTGATCTCTTACCCCACACTTTGTACAAAATTTAAGATCAGTTCTTTCCTTATAAGGGCATTCTGCATGCTGATGATCCTCGCTGAGACATGTGAAACATGCACCAGGTCGATTAGGTTGAATACCGCGACCTCCACCGCCACAACCACAACTCTGGTATCCTCTGCATCTATTGTAGTCGTCATATCACCGATCATACCATCGGTCATTATATCTTGGGTATCTGTCGTTCCTGTTTTGATTGTACCGGTTATTTCTTCCATCATTTCTCTCGAATATGTCGTTTGTTGTATTTCTGTCGTGGTGCTGTTCGACAGAATTTGTCTGGTACACTGCATGGTTTTTTTTTCCGATTTTTCAGGTTCAGATGACATTCTTCAATTGCATGTGTATTGACTTCACAAATTTGACACCATTTTTCCTTCTTGTTTTTCAAATTGTATGGACAATTGTTTGTGGTATGCAAGTCATACTATTTGCACAGATCGCAAAAGCATCTGAATTGAATGAGTTTAACTTCTTGTCTCCGATCCTCAATTCGACAAGAATCTTTGGTATGTCCTGAAGTTCGACATGTTGTGCACCATAATTCTGGCCCTTTTAGAGTCATATTTCGGATAGCCTGCTCCATACTTTCAAGGCGTTCGTCGACGTGTCTATCCATGGATACTAGAGGGTATTCATGATCCATTTCTATTTCTAGTGCTACTTTTAATGCCTCTACATAAGTATTAACACTTTGTCGTCGGACATGTATTCTGATTTTATTTATTAGACTAGAAATAAACCATTTGATTAATAGTTTTTATTCGATCTCGTAGTCTAATCTGCTCAGGAGGTCTTTGAACCTCTTGTCATACTCCTTGACAGTTTATGTTGGCTTTTGGACTGTTGTCTTTAGTCGTTTTTCCTCCAAGTATGTCGCATCTTCGATCATGAAAAAGGCCAAAAAGCTTTGTTTGATTTGTGCCTTGGTTGCATTTGGTGACTTTTCTATGTACCCCATGTACCATGTCAATGCTCTTTTCCTTAATGAACCAACAAACTAAGCAACCTGTCTTTCTTCTCTGGTGATTTGATTGGCTGTCCATATTGCTTCGCACACAAACCAGTGTCTTATTGGGTCTTCATCACCTTCATAGAATGGAAGGTGTGCTGTTGTGTGTGCCATGTCCGCTGGTGTATTGTTTTGAGAATTTGATGGTGGTGTGGGTGGGTTATTTCCACAATCAGAACTTGGTGCTTTGTCAATTTGAATTAGTTGTCTCTCTGGACTTCGTTCTCTGTCTTCATAATCAGTGACTATAACTTCTTTTGTATCGCTAGGTCTGCCTTCTTCTACCACTTCTGTCAAAATCTAGTTAAAATTATGCTCGAACAGGATTTCACTGAATCTCATGCTTTTTGACATACTTGACAAGTCACTCAAATTTGGTAGTGGTGGGGGGGGCGCTTCCTCATGCTCTGAGTACACTAGATGAAAGATTCTATTCAAAAATTCGGGTTGAAAAGACACCCAATTTATTTCCTCCGACCGATGAATAAATAGTTTATTAATATCATCGCCTTCTATACTTCGACGACTCCAAATTCTCGACTGACCAGCATGGAGACCGAGATTTTCCTTGATAATTTCTTGCACCCGAACGCTTTGTGTTAAACGAAATGGATAAGGAGGTGTTACCATTTCAGGTATCTGAACTTGGATAGCTCTACCATGCTCTATCCACAAGTCTTCATTCATCGGTGATAGGTCTTCTTTGACACCTCGATCATCTCGGGTTCGGCTTGACTCTGGCATATTTCCTTCTACGGTTGTCACAACATTTGATCCTCGCGTCCTCCAGAGCGCAATTGCTTGCTCCCACAGCTCTTCACATCGTTTCCTCCTCTTTTCTCTTTCAATTTTTTGGATGTCTGGGGTGCTTTTATGACTCAAAAGTCTGTCTTTGTATTATTTTCTTCCATTGTTGGCCATGTCGTCTTGTCATATGTCGATTTTCATCAAACTAGGTACATCAAAGAATGTTTCATCACCCCCCCAATGTCGGCCCGAAGTTTTCTAGATCACTGGGGAGGTACAGATCATCATTTGTTCAAGAAAAATTCCCATTTGCGCTCCTTTACAAATATTTCCCACTTACATTCTTTCCCCTTCCAATTAGAGTTCGGAAGGGGCGGGAGCAACAATGGTCGTGTTTCGACAATATGTGCAATGCCTTTGTCGATAAAAACTTTGAACAATAGGGTCGGCAGAGAACACAGAAATTGATCAGCTAATTCGGTGAAGAACTTTCTTCTTATTTCATCAACCAAGACGCGGTCTTCAATCACCTACTCTTCACAGAAATCGTTTGCAATCTTTATGCACCACTCCGATAGATTCGTCCGTCCTCCGTTGATCAGCTTCGACAATAGCTTCCTCTTTGCTTCATCAACTGGTCTTTTCATCCAAAAGCTTCTTCAAGGCGGTCGGCATGGACTCTACAAATATCTGATGGGTCTTAGAGAAGAATCAATCTCTCGCTTGGCTAATCGTTAGCTTGTTCCGTTGCGCATAGTTCTGCAGATAATTCATGATTTTCTTCTCCCACCAATCTCTAATCTCCTGTTCTGAAATCATAGGTCATGCTGCTATTTGTTTTTCATGCATCAATTGGAAACAGAACCAGATTTTGTAGTCCCAAGGTTCATGTGGTTACCATAGATACCTTACATATTATAAGCAAGCATACATGATGATACAGATACAAGAGATGAGACAGACAGAGAGAACACAAGCCTTTATATTAACCAGCAAGAGCAGAATACAGTCATAGAACCAATCTTAACAGTACATCGGCTCAATAGGCTATATATATATATATATATATATATATATATATATATATATATATATATATATATGCAAATACAGTTACATAACCATTTGTCGGTCTATCCAACCGATCGACCCGACCTATACTAGTGGACACGACCTATCGACATATGCTGCAGAGTGGTCGGGCAGAGGCATAGTCGACAGGCCGACCTAGGCCCCTCCAACAACTATCCTACAACAAGTCATAATTCTATATATGCTCAATAAGCCTGATAAGAAGAATGGGAAACCATAATGCTTCCTTCATACTCTTTAGAACAAAGTAAACCTTCCACTAAACCAAGAGCGTTTTTTGAATAGAAAATATGCTTCTTGATTTTATTCTCGATAAATATGTAGAAAATGCAAATCCATGAACTCTTCTTGAAGTCTTTGAATCCTTTGTTGCCACCACCTTATATGGTCAACCTACAATTTTTTTTGAATTGTACCTATTGGGAGTAAGAAATTACTCTATTTTGTCACTTGTTTTCCATGTTTTCCTGTCATTTTTGCCCATTTTATTTACAGATACCCATCTTTTGAAGAACACCGGTACATTTATGGCATTAGGTATCTGTTCATTATGTATTGTGTAATTTGAATTAATTATGGATGAAAAATGCATTTTGTGTTAAACTCTCTGAGTTGAATGCAGGTTTGTGGGTGAAAGTGCATTTTTGAACTTCAGGATGTAGATCCTCCCTAAAATGCAACATGTGGCTATAAATCATCCTGAATCACAAAGTCCGTCGATCGAACCATTTGAACAACATACTAGGTTTGAAACTATGGTTATGGTTTTGATCTTTTAGTGGATCCATATCAATCCTTTGCTACAAATCCATTCATCCACAACTTTAGGAAATTGATTTTGCTAAATATGGAAGTAGATCAGATAATTCCCTATCGCATTATTCTAGCCATCGAATCACTTGGCTCAAGGATCGATTTGGTTAATGAGAGATTGATATGCTCTATTATTATCATTGTTTTTACTAAAGAAGTTGGCGATATGCCCAAATCTAATTAGGATTTGGCCTTATGCCCTTGTTTTGTATAAATTTTGCTTATTGTATTTGGGGACATATCTAATAATCCAATGTTGATGAGAATGAGAGTGTAGAACCATTAAGAAATTTTGTTCTCAATCTTAATGAAAGATCTTATTTCAAAAACTCATGTTTAATACGTTGTGATTTGATTGCATAGATTAACTTAGTAGCGTACATGTTTAAGGAGAGTTAGGGGCCGCTTAACTTGGACAGGTACCCTATGTATTTTGTGTGTTTAGTTTAGTTGTTTCCTTTATATTGCAATAATAATTACATTCTGTGTTTTGCTGCAATTATATATTTGAAGTCAGTTAGATATATGTGTATTGGATTTTTATATGATCACAAGTTTTTCTTTCAATTCTGCAATGTGAGTTCTTTACTTTCATGAAGTGTGTTTTGATAGTAGCTTTCATAGCAGATAAAGAGTAAAAAATTGTGTTATGCTTGTGTGAGAATGCCAGGGCTATCTCCCAAACTACATCATTAAGTGAACTATTCAATTCATGTTTGATTAATAGAGACTCTCATAACTAACTTAAGGATAACATTCTATGCTCAACATTGATTGGGAAAACTATAACTTGGAATTACGTTGGTGTCACTGAGTAATTAATTTAATTTCATTTTGATGGATAGAGTTTCCTTTATTACAATTAGTTTTTCAGGAATCAATGTTAAATTAGCTTTGTTACCTACATAGACATTATAGGCAACCTTTAAATGAAATACTTATCATGGTTGACAATTAATTGCTAGATTAATTGATTCCCTAAAGAGACATTTAATTTCACCAACATTTTGGTTTTGTTTCCGGGTAGGTTGTTAAGGTGCAATAGCATAATTTGGTGTTGATTTTCATAGTATTTTCTTCCTTGATTGCATCCATAACGTGACTTGAATGCAAGGTAAAAGTGGATGGTAATATGAGAGGCAAGAACCTTTGCATTCACCCTTAAATATTAGTGGTGAGTCCTCACGTCGTTGTATCCAAGGAATGTATAATGCATGAATCATATAAGAAATTTGCGTGGTGTAGGAAGAGCCACCTACAACACTACTAATAATTATGCAGGTCGACAAGGAAGAGGTAGCCCCACTGCTAGCAATTATGTAGGAAGACGATGAAGAGGTAAACTAGGAATGGGAAGGTTAAATACTCATGAACATGAGATTCATACATTCGAGGCTTTGAGTGATTTTGCATCATTTTCATCATCATCATTTGCATCAACTAGATTGGAAGATCCTCCCACCACAGATATAGTGGAGCCGAGCTGATTATTTGTCATATTGAGCACAATTATTTAGAATCTTAAGCTAGAAATAAACTTGTCCAAGAGCCAGAAGACTCTCCTCCCTCACAAGGATCAAGAGCTAGTGGAGACCCTCACTTTTTGGGAAATTTCAGAAATCTCAGAAGAAACTATGGAAGATAATGAGGAAGCTATTGGGTCTAATGTCACATTTGAGTTCCCCATTGGAAATAATAGAGGTTAAGCACCAATGAAGAATATCCCTCTTTTCAGCTCTTCCCACTCTCTATGGTTTGGCTTCTCAAGACCCTGACACTTTTTTGTTTGAATTTGATATCTTATGCCATAGTTATGATTACTTTTCTGATGCACACAAGTTGAAATTGTTTCCTGCCACATTGAAGAATGTAGCACTGAGATGGTTCATAGGACTTGGAGGTCAGGCCACTCATACATGGGAAGAAGTGAAGCAAGATTTCCTCCAAAAGTACCAACACTATTGTAGTGCTAAAGACATTTGGGAGGATATCTTTAAGAAGTCACAACGAGAAAATGAAAGTCTAGAAGATTATCTAAGAAGATTTCAATATAATTTGCAAAGATCTAGACATAATAATTTGGACATAGAAACTCAAAGGACAATTTTGATTAGAGGCTTAAAATATGAATATGTTGATATTATGAACCTAATAGGGGAAGGTGAAATCTCAAAAACTTTCTTTGATCATATTTGTGATCTTCGCAAGAGATATTCAAGAGGGACAACTAAAGATGCGAAGAGTATGCGAGAGGAGATACCAAGAGTTACAAGATCAACCACTAGAGGGATCACACAAGCTAAGATAGGTAATTTGTTGGATAACTTTAAAACTGATATTTCAAGTTCTTTAGCATCTCAAATTGACACCTTGCAAATCAAGTAGAAATAGGCAAAGATGTTAAAGGATATGGCCATTTTTTGTCCTAAATGTCGACAAAAAAACACTCTGAAGGAGTGTCCTCTTAATTTGTGTCAAAATTTGTGGTATTTGTGAACAAAATCATGCAACCATCAAATGCCCATCTTTTCTTAGTTTAAAGCAATGCATGAAGGAGTAAAGACTAAATCGGAACAAGTTTGTTTTGTAACTCCAAAAAGGCCTTGGCAGCCTAGCCCAATAGGTATGACACAAGACCCTACTCATTTTTCTAATGCTTATTGGGCTAATCAACAATTTCCATAATTTCAATATCCTCAACAAATGTAGTATCCTTGTCAATGGTACCCCCTTTACCTTGGGCACAATGGCCATCACAAGTGAACCAAACCTATCCTTGGACACAGGGATGGCAATGATCATCATCTATTAACCCACACATCCTTGCACTACCACCTCAACAACTACAATTGCATCCTTCCTCCAATAGTCCCCCGCGATCTCAACTGTGTACACAACCAACTACTAACCCTAACAATAAAACAATTCAACGAACTTATGCTGCTAAAATACAAGGTTTTCCCACCTATTATGTCTCTTCGGTAGAATTTCAAGAGATCACCCTCAGATCCAAAAGAGTGTTGAATCAACAAAATTCTCCAACAATTATAGAACATGAAGAGGAGGAGATCCAACAACAAAAAATGAATCAATTTGAACAACAACTTTTAGAAGATCAACAACCTGCTACACCTCAAAATTCAGATAATCCCTTAATGACAAGGGTTTCGAAGTTCCCTCCTTATCTTGAAAGGTTGGGATTAGTGAGAAGCCCTACTCAACTTGAATTTGATTTGTTAGGAGAGTTGAGGAATGCATGTGTCAAAATTTCTTTGTTTCAAGCAATCAAGGATATCTCGATCTATGCTAAAGTAGTGAAAGAACTTTGTGTCAAAAATCTTGGTATCAAAAGACCCACCCACTATACATGTCATTGGATAATTAACAGATTTAATGCTTGGAAAAACCTTAAATCCCAAATATAAAGATCTTGGTAGTCCGATAGTGGATGTCTCCATTAGAGGCATTAACATTCCAAGCACCTTGATATATCCTGGGGCTTCGATTAACATAATGACTATGGAGATAGCGGACCACCTCAAACTAGATCCTAGAAGAACCCTCACGGTCTTGGAGTTTGCTAATCGATCTACAATTTGGCCAATCCGAGTTCTTGAGGATATAACCGTTTATGTTGATTATTGGGAGTGCCCAAATGAATTCATAGTTCTACAACCTAAATAACGTTTATGAGGACACCCTCTTATATTAGGTAGGACATGGTTGGCCACAGTCGATGCCTATATTGGTTGTAGATCCAGTAACATGACGGTATCCCATGGAAAATCTACTAAGGAGCTTACATTGTATATTCCTACCAGGCTTGACATTGATTTTGAGGACTCTTTGTGGATATGTGAAGAGGAATGTGACACTCAACTTATACAACTTGTTTTGACTATTGATAAGGCATTGTCATTCAAGAATGAAACCAATGATGATGTGGTTAGTACCTTCATTAGTCATCCAACCTGTAATATCCTGATTTTGACCCCATTAAATTAAAATGTAAAGGCTGTAATATTGTTATAAAATCACGGTGAGGAGCTCAAGGCCAAGGCCCCACCATCGATTTAGTGATGCATATGGTTTGCGTGCTATCCAAGCACAATAGAATTGCAAATATAATGTAAATATGCATTTTAATAAAATACACACTACTAGCTATGCAATGCAACAAGAGATGGGGGCATGATTTTTAGAAGGAATTGGGAGCGAAATATTCAAACCCTTGGAGCCAATCAAGTCAAGCCAAGTGTCAATGGGAGAACACATAAACCCTCAACTACCCATGTTGACTTTTGTACCCAATCATTTATTTCTTCCAAGAGTTGGTTGAGGTAGTTAATGCCTTGGGGAATGGAGAGGTATGGCTGTCCAAATTCGGGTATGGGAAAGCCATCAATTTTGGAAAAACATGTTTGCCTTCCTTGGCAAGAAAGGAGCCATGAAATTGCTCCCCAAATCCATCATTCACCATTGCATTTTCTCCCTCATGCAATCTGAGCTTCCTGGGCGTTTTACCTCACGTTTTCCCCCATTTTCCCTCATTTTTCCACAACTAGGAAGTTGTTTTTATTTTGCAGAATTGTGGGAAGGAAGGGGAAATCGATATGGGGTCCATAGAGGTTTTTTTGGCCCACTGAATTCTCATATATCCGTGGGAGAAATCCTTTTCTACCCAGTGGTCGATTTTCCCTCTCACAATCTGCTTTTGGTGTGCCCACGATTTTGGGAAAACCCATGGCCATCTTATTTCTAAATCCCATTGTTAAAAATGTGTATCCATGCCCAATGATTATGTTTGTTGTGTGTAGAAAGAGTATGTTGGGGTATGGTTTATGGGTATCCATTGTTTTGTCTTGAGCTTGAGTGCAAGCATCCATAAATGAAGAGGGTTCAGATTTAACCTGATAAACCCAACCGTGTGGACTGGCTTGGCTTAGATGTGATGTTCACTTGCGCTGTGCTGAGCTTGAGAGCCCCCTTTTCCTTGTAGAAATCATTCCCATCTCGGGGGTGGAAACTGTGCTGAGATATTAATTAGCACAGTTGTCCTATGGTTGGGTGGAACGTTGCAATGACATAGTTAGTTGCTTGGGACAACATTACATCGAGATAAGTATTCTCTCTATGTGCTTTACTTCTACACTATTTTAATTAATTGATTATTGTTTTTGATATGCTGAATGCATTTGAAATGTGTGTGGATAGCTTAATTCTGCTGTGCATGTTTATTTGGGTATGCATTTGCATACATGTTGCTTTTATTTGTATGAATCTAATGAATTGGGCTAAGTTTATGTAAAAGCCCCAGAATTTCGTGTCATGTTCCCTTCCTTGAATTGGATCCATGGGAGGGGACGTGACAGAGTGGTATCAGAGCGTAGCTTACAACATTGGGCCTACATGGGCTACATCTAATAGTTTGCAGAGGTAAGCTTGTTCCCTGCCCAACACTGGTCATTAGAGAAAAAAAGAAAATTTTCAAGATTTTTCTAAGTGTTTTTTGATTTTTTTGCTTAGTATGTTTCGGCATAGAATTGACAAGGGCGCCAAAATGGTTGGAAAAGAAATGGAAGGGTCGCCAATGGCCTTCGGTGAAAAATCGCAAAAGTCACTAAAAAGGCGTTTCGGTGCAAAAATGTTAAGTCCGCCAAATCGGCGAGAAATTGGAAAAGTCGCCGAAACAGGTCGGCGCAAAAGCGGAAGTTGTGCCGATCGGAGACAAAGAGAAAAATCGCCAAAATAGGTCGGCGCAAAAGAGGAAGTTGCGCCGACTGGCGACAAAGAGAAAATTCACTAAAACGGTCGACACAAAAGTGAAAGTTGCGCCGATTGGTGACAAATTGTAAGTTGCGCCGAAATGGTCGACGCAAGATTGTATGTTGAGCTGAAGCGGTCGACGCAAAAGACAAAAGTTCAGTGATTGACGGGAAATTCTAAGAGTCGCCGAAATGGATCGGTGAGAAATGGAAGTGCGTCGATCGGTGTAACATTGAAAGTTGCTTCGAAACAGGTTGGAGGAGAATTCAAAAGTCCATTGAAACATGAAATTTGAACAATTTTCCAGGGAGATTTTTGAGGTGCCAGAAATTGAAAAATGGCATTGAACTTATGGATCCTTTAGTTGCAATCTCATGCCCTGAAACTAGACTTACTATTATATCAGTAGAGATTGAGCTAGGGATATTTTTAAATATTAACCCACAATTGTCCTCTGAACAAAGGCCCAATTGATTTCTCTTTTTGAGGAAACTAAAAGAGGAATTTGCATGGGAGTATACAAATATGAAGGGTATACAACCTTATCTGTGCAGTCAGCACATTTATATCCATCTAGATGCCTAATCAGTTAGGAAACCACAAAACCGAATGGACATTCTTTTGAGAGACACAGTAGAAGAATTGCAAAAACTCTTAAAGGATGAAAAGCAACACATCAACGAAGTGAAGAGGGTCACTTTAACCTGCCCTAGAATGCTTTGAAGGAATGCATTGAAATAGGATGAATATTAGAGGCTCCACGTGGGCCTAGATTTACAATGCACAATCCCACTTCCACTTGGCATTTAGATGAGTCGACAGGGTTGAATAGATGAGCATCCAATGGATTTTGATTGCCATGAGCGATTAACAAGTTTGAATCACAGATAGTTGTACCCATAGGAGAATCCTGCCCCTTACATCATAATATAATAATAGGGGACTGCATAATCCAGTTATCCGATAATAAAATAAGCACAAAATCTATAAAATACTTCAAATTTATCATTAAAAATTAAAAAATCAATACTATTAACACTACTCACGATGGAATCTAGAAAATTTGAATTCCATATATTTAAATATAAAATTATACAAGATTTGAAAGCTTCTTACCCATAAATATATTTTGCACTAGTGTTTTTATTTTATTTTAAAGGATGGGTGCAAAATAAAATATTGATATTTTTAATTATACAAACCAAACCATCAAATAAACACCAATTACTCCCACGAGTTCGACGATGGAAGCCAAAAAATTTGAATTCTTTGTAATCAAATATAAAAGCATTCAGATTTGAATGCTTCCTACCCATAAATATATTTTGACCATGTGTTTTTATTATTTATATGTTGACCTTGTGTTTTTATTATTTATCCAAGGATCGGTGCAAACCATTATTTGTGCCCAATTTTATTTTTGGTGGATTGATTTAGATTCATGATTTTTACAGAAATAAAAATGGAATTATAGTTTACTAAAATATGGTTAATAACATTTAGGGTTGGAGTTTCACATCCAATACATTTTATCATTTCAAATCCAATCCATTTTATAAGACGTTTTAAGAATTTTATTTGAAGATGTGTAATGGTATTTGGAATCAAAACTCAGAGGCTTATGAACTCTCCAAATCTATTGTTGATGAACCTGAAGGATATATGCAAGTGACTGAATATATGGAAGGGTCAATTGTTTATGAGGACCCTTTTCCTTTTTTGAACTTAGCTGATATTTGAAGATAGTATGGCTATGAGATTGTTTATGTTCTTTTTTGGAGATGCCTAATAGCATTAACTATAACAGATGGTTTAGACCAACAAGTGAGTTTTCTGTTATGATATGAATTGTAAAATTTTGTTGGTTTTGAACAACGACTGTTTATAGTCTTTTTTACAATACTTATTTCATATGTATTTTCTTTGATTTAGAGGAATATCAAGAAAAAATTCGAATGGAAAAAATAATTAAAGTATGATAAATGCATGTGTCTATATTTACCATTTAAAGTATATATTTTGTCAAAAAATATATATTCTGTAGAACCATTAAACTAAATGCATATTATTATAAATTTGAAGGAGTATAATATTTATAAAATATATTTTGTAAAAATAAAAATAAGTATAAATAATAGTGTGATATCTTACATGTTGATAAAAAGTAAGTCAAATATATTGTATCAATTAAAAACATATATATCAATAAAAATAAAAAGACAACACAAACACACACACACACACACACACATATATATATATATGCTTGGGATATGGGGGGGGGTCTTTGACTTCAGGGGGGGGAGTACTACTAATCTGCGGTGATGCGAATTCCATACAACAGTTCTGAAGGTGGTGATCTTAATGTTTTTATGTTTTAATTTTTGCTGAACTTCATGATGTATTCGAATATGGTTGATTATGACACTGTGTCACCCAGAGTACCCATATTTTTGCATCAACGCGATGACGTATCTGCGGATCAGCATGAAGTGACAACCCCCGATTCTGAAATGCGGAAGGCTTGTATGCTTATTTCAACAACACAAGAATTAACAGCCCCGAGCCTCCCCACGCTTGAAAATAATAACGGTTCAGTACGTAATAAGGGTGCGCGTGCGAAGAAGAAGCCGACCTCTTTATCAGTCGGTAAGGAAATTGGCATAAATGACATACTAGATTACCTTTCCTCAGCTCTGGTTGGATGCTTCTGTGGTAAATCCGTTGGAGAAGACGCCTTAAGGACGTGGATCACATGCAACTGGTTCCCTCTACTAAATGACATATTGCCTCAGTTCCATATTCTTATGTGGGGATGGATCATGTTTAGGGTTAAATATGAAACTGAAAGACAAAAACCGTTGGATAGGAATTGGAATTGGGGACCTTCTGGTTTAATACTGAAAAAATGGCAGGTTCACTTTGAAGCAGCTAGAGAACCTCATAATGTTCAGCAAGTATGGGATTTACTTCCTGGTCTCTCTATGATGTTTTGGTAGAAGGAAATTTTGGAGGCAATTGGTTGGAAATTAGGGAGATGCACCTCTTTAGAAGAAAATTGGGAGCTAAAAGTGGATAGAAGATGTGCGAATTTTTTTATAGAACTTGACATCAGGGATGGTCTGTATGAAGAAATTCAGCTGGAATTGAATGGTAGCATTTAGAAACAACACTTGGATTATTGGAAAATTCCTTTAAGATGCTTTATATGTCGACAGGTCGAGCACATGGCTAATGGTTGTCTTTCAAACTCCGAAAGCTATGGTCGTAAAAAAAATATGGATAAAGAAGTCTGCTCAGAAGCTTTGTTTCGAAGGCAACAATATGTCGAAAGGTGGTGGCCATTCAAAAGCTGCTGACATTGGTTCAATTGTCAAGCTTCCAAACCATGTAAGCGGTAAGCTCGCTACGCCTTGTGAATCCCCTCCTTTTGTTCCTTCCTCTTTTGTTTTTCCTATTGTTTCTTCACCCCTTTCCCCTAAAAAAATAGAATTATTTGATTTTCCTTTGGTCCCCCCGGAGTTGGATAACACAAACAAAAACTTCCCTTCACCCATACCAGAGTCTTAGGAAGGTAAGTCTTCGAGTAGCCCGAATACATGCATTTCTGATGTGGCAGAGTCTCTGTAGCCCGTTAGGGACCCCATCTTGGTTCAAACACAAAACATACAACAAAAGATCTAAATTTCTTTTTTGGAAGAAGGAGAAGCTTCCTCTAAAGGAGGACTAGTGCTAGATATGCCTAGAGTGGTGTTAGGAAGGAAATCACTCATCTCAAAAGAAAAATCTCAAGCTGAATTGGAGGTTCGTACTGGAAAACAGGAAACTATTAAAAGTTCCCTTAGAGAAGGGTTGGCCCAGAAAGGGGTTTAGAAATGATTTGTCTATCTTTCAATATAAGGGGTTTAGGGAGCTTCCCCAAGAAAAAATCTCTTAAAAGATTGATCAGAATTCTAAATCCTTTGGTCATCTTCATTCAAGAAACTATGATGGAAGGAGACAAAGCTCAAGAGGAAGTAGAACCTTGGCTCAAGGACTGGTCCTTTTCTCACATAAGTTCAGTCGGGCATTCAGGAGGTTTATTAACAACATGGTCTCCAGACTTTAAAGAAGTTAAGTCTGAAAAATTTGAGACAGTTTTTAAAATAGTGTTGGAAGATTTAATCTTTGATGAATTTTTCTCCCTTTTCAATGTCTACAGATCATACTTGAACATAAGGCCTTTATAGGAAGCATTCCTGTCCTCAGGAATTCTATAAGCTAGGAAGATGGTCTTAGGTGGCGACTTGAATTTCACGCTCTCAGAAAGGGAGGTCTGGGGCACTTTTGTTTGCCCATACATTTTAAGTAATTTTTTTAGATATTTTATTGACTCTAATGGTCTAGTGGATGTACAACCTTTAAGACTAGAACCTACTTGGAGGAATAATAGGATTGGTCAACAGGCCATTTCAAAACATCTAGATAGATTCTTGGTTTCAGAAGATTTGGTTGCTGGATCACTTGCAGTGAAGTCTTGGGTGGAGGTTGGAGGGTTATCAGATCACCTTCCAATCCTTCTCTCAATGGAAAAAGATTTTAACAAGCCTCCCTCTCCCTTTAAGTTCAATCTAGATTGGATAAAAGAAGTTGACTATCTAAAGTTGATTGAGGATTCCTGGACTCCTCTTCAAACTATCTAATGCAGCAAGGAGTGACCAAAAGCCAATCCAACCCACTTCCTAGGAAGTATTATGAATCTCTGAAATCGAACCACTAAACTGAGCTAACAACCAGCTGCGTTCTTCTCAATTGTGGTCCTTCCTTCAAAATGGGTTTCCCAAAACGTTCTGACATTCAAAACTAACTTTCAGCAACGGCCTTGCGAAAATGTCTCTTTCCGCAACTTTGGTGTCCTTCCGCAATGCTCTTTCCGCAGCCACCTTTGCGCAACACTACTCTCCACACTTGCGGATTGTGGATTGTGGGTGCAGTTTTTGTGACTTCTTGAAAATGCTTCCGCAAAAATCCTCCAGCAATGCGGCTTCCTCAACTCTCGTCGTTAACTCCCGAGCTCCTTCCTTCCACGGGATGATGTATCAACTGTCGATCTTTTATGGGTTTGATCTCTTCCGTTGATCTTTGATCAATGCAGAATACTTCGCATTGTCTTGCAAAAATGTTAACTCCCGCACACATTCACCTTGCATATCCTTTCCGCGTCGTCAATCCTCCTTTCGGCTTTGATTTGAGCCGTCCAACCTCTGTTAATTGAATCGACTGCAACTCTACAATTTTCTCGTTGATTGATCAGGGAATCAATGACGCCAGATCGACCTTCATCTAGATCTGATGAGAAACTAAATACAAGAAGAATTTTATCTCTATTACTTAATGATGATTGGTTTGCAAATGGATTGGGCATTCTCAATTATTCATACAAGGACGAAAACAAAGATTCATTCACATAGACATCAGGTTAACGCTTTCACATTACTCTACCCGATAGAATCTAAGCTTATCTCTTGTTCAAATGCACAGTACACAATTAAGCACACAAAAATTGCTAATTTCATTAACTCATAGACGAAAACCATTCATCTAGTCGCATTTCCTCTGGTATTCAAGGAAATATCCCAACGACTCTCCCTCACGTAGGGCTCTCCCTCGTGCCCCCCTACGGATTCACAATCTCCCCCTTTTCACCCATTTGAAAAATCCCCCAAAAATGAATGGCTGAACAACAAAACAAACTAACTAACAACCTCTCCTCCATTGCTAAAGGAGTCACTATCATTCAAACAACAGACTGGTATCTGGATTGATCTCCACGCAAGGAGTATCAACTTGCCACTATCTCCTATTTCTCAAAAATGACAACACACTAGTCGGTTACATATTTGCAAATGTTAAAGTGCTTAATAAATGAATTTCCTTCCCACTTCAGGACAACTTTTCCTCTTTCTAGTCACAACATGTGAGCAGGCAATCACATTAATGACTTAGCATTGATGCTCCTGCATCAGACTCCCAAGGTTAAAATTCTGAACCCCTGTTCAGTAAATCAACTATTGAGAAACCCTTTGCCTCCAATTCTTTAGCATCCATCCATGTAGAATCTTCTGTTGGATGTCCTTTCCATTCGATCAAGTATTCCAAGTAGTCTCTCTATTGGTACTCTTTGCCACTCTAGTATCCAAGATAGACTCAACTTCTGATGGCTGGGCTATAGGCATCTGCTTCAGCCATTGAAGATTTTCCACAGGATCCTCATCTCCTGACATTTTTCCTGTATCATCAACCACGTAAGTATACAGGTCCGCAACATTAAAAATAGGTGAGATACCAATCCCTGTTGGCATTTCCAGCTCATTTGCATTTGCTAAAAAATTTTCTGAGTATTCTCCAAGGCCCAATATTTTTCATTTTCAGCTTTTTATACTCTCCTTTTGGAAATCTCTCTTTCAACACCAACTTCATTAAACTTGGACTTATTCCAGTCCAAGTCACTTTAAACATGGGGCTAAAACCACTTTTCTAAACTCCAAAATCAAGCAAAATCCGTTTCCAAAACTGCCAAATCCAGGTTCCAAAAGTGCCAAAACCGATTCCAAAAGTGCCAAAACTGGTTCTGAAAGTGCCAAAACCGATTCCAAAATTGCCAAAACCGATTCCGAAAGTGCCAAATCAAGGTTCCAAAAGTGACAAAAACTGGTTCCTAAATAGCCAAAAACCGGTTCTAAAAGTGCAAAATTCGATTCCGAAAGTGACCAAACTGGCTCCGGAACTGCCAAATACATTTCCAAAAGTACCAAAATCTAGGTTCCAAAACCATACTTTTTCTTTTGATATTTGTGTCTGTATAATATGATGGTCATTTGAAGTTGAATGTCACTAACCAACACCCCATTTTTGAATGAGGCTCGAGCTAAATGAATGAAGGGGTGGCTGACCCTTCTTCTGCCCATTATTATTTTCATTATAGTTCTAGACTGCAAGAAGGGTGGTTCGATCCTTCTTGTGTTCACCATTCTGGATACAGGTGAATTGTCGGATATTGGTGTTCACAATTATATACTAAAAAAAGGTGCGGCCGATCCTTCTTGTCGGTAGTTGGGATAAATATTGTTTACATGTTATAACATAGGGAATGTCCCGATCCTCGTCACATAATGAGGAAGTTGGTAGTGGGGAAATGTTGTCCCAACCTTCGTAGATTAATTGTTCTTCATTTCTCTTTTAAATTAAGGGTCGACCGACCCGTCTTGTGCTTAGTATTTTTGAAATCTTCGACATTCATGATATACATGAATTGACAGTCTATACTTCGTGGGTTGAATATTTGCACAATTCCCTTGTAAATGAAGGGGTGGTCGACCCTTCTTCTACCCAATATTATTTTCATACTATTTTTAGACTGCCAGAAGGGTCGGCTGACTCTTCTTCTGATTTATATTTATCCAGTCTTGACCCTTATGGTTATACATGAATTGATCTCTATTTTGGAAGGCGAAAATCTCACATGTGTGAGCCTCAAAGAGAGAACTGATGCCATAGGAAGTGATGACATGGCATCTATGATGACATGGAATGTGTGATGATGACATGGCATCGAAAGACACATGATGGTGTTATGGTTTTATCATTAAGTCAGTGTTGCAATGTGACATAATTCTTGAAAAGTATGGCAAGTTTGTGAAACTTTGGAAATTGACAAAGTATGGAAAAAGTAGTAAAAAAATGCTCTGAGAGAATGCCCACCATAATTCATGGTTTCAGAAAAATACATGCACCATCATATCATGCTATAGCTTGTTGAAGTGGCTATATAGTTATACATGATTGTGGATTGCGAGAACTGTTTGAGTAATGGATTTGCGACATGCGTTTCCACAACTCGCAATTCGGATTGCGGATTGCAGAAACTTTGGTTTGTTTTTATTTCGAGTAGTAGTCCCGCAACCCGTAATTGCGGATTGCGGGAACGTTGTATATATTTCAAAACAATTAAACCCCCGCAACTCGTCTTCCGCATTCCCCAGATTAGATCTCAACCGTCGGCTTGTCTTAATCTTATGGCCCAGAATTAAGCCGAGGGAATTAATACATATGTTAATTTTGTTTATGTTTCCTTTTATTATTTTTCATCTTCGAAAATTACCTGTTGTGTGGATTTTACTGCCAAATCCGTTTCAAAAATTTCCAAATCCAGGTTCCAAAACTATACTTTTTCTTTTGATATTGCCACTTTTGAAATTAGTTTTTGCGGTGTTCCGATATAATAATTATGACGGTCATTTGAAGTAGTAAAAAATATACAAATTATCAAATGAATCGGTGTCTGCATAATATGATGGTCATTTGAAGTTGAATTTCATTAACCAACACCCCATTTTGAATGAGGCTCGAGATAAATGAATGAAGGGTCAGCCGACCCTTCTTCTGCCCACTATTATTCTCATAATAGTTCTAGACAACAAGAAGGGTGGTACAATCCTTCTTGTGTTCACAATTTTGGATACAGGTGAATTGTCGGATATTGGTGTTCACAATTATTTACTAAAAGATAGGGAGGCCAATCCTTCTTGTCAGCAGTCGGAAGTCCCGAGAAATATTGTTTAGATGTTATAACTTAGGCAATGTCCCGATCTCTACCATATACTATGGAAGTCGGTTGTGGGGAATTGTCGCACCAACCTTCGTAGATTTAATATTTTTTCATTTCTCTCTTAAATGAAGGATCGACTAACCCTTCTTGTGATGTTAGTATTTTTGCAGTCTTCACTATTCAGGATATAGATGAATTGACAACCTATACTTCATAGGTTGAATATTTTGATAATTCCCTCATAAATGAAGGGGCAGTCGACCCTTCTTTTGCCCAATATTATCTTCATACTAGTTCTAGACTGCAAGAATGGGCATCCGATCCTTCTTGTGTTCACCAATCTTGATACAGGTGAATTACTAGATATTCAGATTTCATTCCCACAACCCACATTTGCGGATTGCGGGAAGATTATTGTAAATGTTTGCGTTCTGTGTTTCCACAACCCGCAATGCGGATTGTGGGAACAGTTCGAATAATGGATTTGCAATTATCCTCTCAACATAGTATGTCATTGCAGAGTCTTGATAAAATTCCTTGGTGGTATAGTGAAGAGGAACAATGGAGTTTTATGCATTCCAGGTTTTGTGTGTAACCTAGTATTATTAAGAAAACTTATTCATGTTCGTGTCAGGTTCCTTTTATCTAACAAAGGGTGTAAAATGGTCTAGTAATCTATGGTGTTTGCTAAGGGTGATTGTGTGGGAACTCTATTCAATGTTGATGCATGTATTGTTCAGTGTAATAGTTATTCAACTTCTACTGTGAACAAACAATCACTAGCATCTACAACCTCACAATTAGAACATGTACATACCTCTAATGGTCATGAATTTTAGGTACCTAAACAATCCCTTGCTTCAGAAATGAAGTTACCTACAAAGGTGAAAATTCCAATGTCTAAACTATTCACTCATTGTTTGAATAGCCAGTCAATCGGTTAAGTTATAACATATAAAAATGGTTTGTCCCAACTTCTAGTTTCCGACAAGAAGGATCGGCTACCCCTTCTTTTTGTAGTTAATTGTGAAATCATTCATCCAACAATTCAGATATATCCATAATGGAGAACACAAGAAGGGTTGACCAACCCTTCTTGCAATGTCGAAATATTATGAAAATAATATTGGGAATACGAAGTGTCGGCCAACCTTTCAATTACGAGGCAATTTTCAAAATAGAACATCTTGGATGTTTTAACATATAAAAATTGTTTCTCTCGACTTTTGTTTTCCGACAAGAAGGATCGGCTGCCCCTTCTTTTCATAGTAAATTGTCAAAACCTTTATCCAACAATTCATCTATATCGATAATAGAAAACACAAGAAGGATCGACCGACCCTTCTTGCGGTGTCAAATTATTATGAAAAGAATATTAGGAATAAGAAGGGTCAGCCGACCCTTCATTTACGAGGGAATTGTAACAATAGAAGACCTTGGAGAAAGAGTGGCCACTCTTTCTCTGAGAATATTTCCACTTGCCAACCAAGCCTTTGAAGCAAAACGTCTATAAATTTTGTTGTTTAAATGTTGATATCTAGTATCCTAGGGTGACACATGGAACGATCATATTGTGACACGTGGCATATTTGATTTGGCAAATTGAGTATTAGAAATATAGTTTAATTATAGTATTGAATCGTATAGAGTATTTTCTCCTCTGAGCACCACTGAATCCATGCTATGTTTTATTCTCTACTATTAAACACTATGTTTTAAATATCCTTGGGCGAATTGCAAGAGGAAGTGAATAATTATAGTAGCATTTGTGGTCTCACAGGATCACTGCCTCTCTAGCTGCCGGTACACCCTATTATCTTGGTCATTCACGTTGAATCATCTAGATACTTGCAATCGTTGAGACCTATGGATTGGAAATATTGACACCTAAATCCTCCAAAAACAAAGGTATTGAAGGCAAAGACCGTGTTTTGAATATTTTGTGCCTATGTTTCATGTTCTAATCGGCCATCAAACCCAAATGCTTTCATGCCCCCAACTTATGAGATATTGAAAAATATAAAGACCTAGCAATTGAAAAACTAGATTTATGGTTTGAATAATATAAATACCTGGCAATTGAAATGTTCTATTACAAATTTAGATAGAAATATAAATACCTGGCAATTGAAATGTTCTGTTAGAGATTTATTATTAAGACATAAAAATCAATAGAAGTTATTCCTGGCAATTGAATTTACTTCTATCTTTCAACTTTTACAGAGCTTGGGCTCTTGATACATTTCACGACTAGTACGAGCTTGAGCTCACAAACACAGACTCTTCTACTACAGGATTTATATTAAAACAATTCTTACTAAGAAATAAAAATGAGTAGAAGTTATTCCGGGTTAAAACACTGCAACTTCGCCGCATTACACAGAGATGAAATTTACTTTGATCTTTCACCTTTTATAGAGCTTGGGATCTTAATACATTTCAGGACTATGAGATTGAGCTCACAAACACTGACTCTACTACAATAGACTCTACTACAGAGAATTTACACAGAATTTATTTTTGCTTCAACTAGAAGCCAGTATACTTTATCTTTGCTTCAACTAGAAGCTATACTTTATCTTTGCTTCAACTAGAAGCTATGAGTCGCATTAGCGACAAATCCTGGTCTTGGGGATTCGACAGTGCTAAAAATTCCCATATATCATGGTGTGGTGAGGATTTGTAAGGGAACTGCTGCCGAAATGCTCATATATCAGGAAGATAGCGACCATAAGACTCAAGTATTTCTGATAAAACAACAAAGGAAACGAAATAGAGGCAGTAAAGAAGAGTGCCATGACTTCCTGAAGATTTCATTTTTCTGCGATATCGGGTCTATTTTAGTCATTATATAATGAATTGGTGAATTGACTTGGATGTTACGGATGGGGAAGGATAATTATGATAGTATGGCGAGATGGTGGTCATAGATATCATTTGTACCGACTGTAGATTTTGCTAGAGTAATTGTACAAGTATCACCTAATCGATGCCTTGAGAAAGGAATGTATGCTGACATGGAGATGGTTTATACGATGAAATTCTGAAATGGCAGTTATCTTGACGGTGCTAATGGTGAATGATGGCTTGTATCACGTGTGTGGAGAAAATATTCACATCATGCTTTAGTCGAAATTATGACTTGTCACAAACACCAAGATCACCGCGGTCCGCCATCATTTACCATTAGCGCCATCGGGACAAACATTTTTTATATGTTCTAACTAAGCTTCTGCAATATTATTTTATATTCTGCTAATTGTAATGTTGTGATTTCTCTGTTATTTAATTCTATAATATGCATGTTTGAAAAGAGAACACATAAAATCTTGAGAACTATTTAGAAAGAAAGAACACATAAATTTTGAATATTTTAATGCCCCTCAAAGGGATTTAGACTTTGAAAGTGTGAATTTAGACTTTGTTAGTGTGAATATCAACCTTTCTAAAGTGCAAAAACGGGTTCTGAAAGTGGCAATATTGGCTTTGAAAAGTGGGTTTTTCTATTCGAATAGTGGCGCTAATGGTGAATGATGGCTTGTATCACGTGTGTGAAGAAAATATTCACATCACGCTTTAGTCGAAATTATGACTTGTCACAAACACCAAGATCACCGTGGTCCGCCATCATTTAACATTAGCGCCATCGGGACAAACATTTTTTATATGTTCTAACTAAGCTTCTGCAATATTATTTTATATTCTGCTAATTGTAATGTTGTGATTTCTCTATTATTTAATTCTATAATATGCATGTTTGAAAAGAGAACACATAAAATCCTGAGAACTATTTAGAAAGAAAGAACACATAAAATTTGAATATTTTGATGCCCCTCAAAGGGATTTAGAATTTGAAAACGTGAATTTAGACTTTGTAAGTGTGAACATCAACCTTTCTAAAGTGCAAAAACAGGTTCTGAAAGTGGCAATATTGGCTTTGAAAAGTGGGTTTTTCTATTCGAATAGTGTGTGTTTTTACTGCTTAAGAACCTTAAAATTGCAGTTTTTTGTTATAAAACTATGAATTTCAATTGAAAATGTGTGAATTTGAACACTTAGCAAAATTTTTGTTCTTAATATGCAAAATAGAACAACCTTTTTCTCATTTTGGCAGGTTTGTATTTCACCTTCGTGAACTCGAGAGAAAAATTTGATCCTATAAACAAATAGCCAGATCATCACTTAGCCATGTGAGTTCAACACTTAGCCAAATTTTTGTTCTTTATATATAAAATACTTTTGTTCTTAATATGTAAAATGATTTTGTTCTTAATATGTAAAATATAATGAGTTATATTAAGAAAGATATATTAATCATTTGACCATATTTCTCTATAAAATACTTCTCTATAATTATATTGAAGCATATAGAAGGATTTATTCAGAAGGTTGTGCACAGCCGTTCATTACAAAAAGGAGAGCCTGGGAGCATGAATAGCTTTCCTAGTATGGCTCTGTAAATTTAACAAGATGATGTAAAAAAAATTCCAAAATTGATGTAAAAACTAATCCAAGCAGGGATCTCTTCTACAAAAAATTATGCCATTAAACAGAGATTTCCTTGGCAAGTCTCATGTCCATAGAGGGGGATTCCTGGCAGTGGCTGCACTGTGACAAATTCCTGGCAGCAGTTGTACTATGACATCCTAGCCATCTTCAAAAATTCATCTTTTATAAAATCCTCTGTCCCCAAGTTCAATCTGATTCTGTTCCAAATCATCAATTCTGGAGTCGTAACAGGTTAATTGTTTTATTTTAAATAGAAACATTTTTTCTTTTTGTTTGTTTAAATCGAATCATTATTTCTTTTTTTCTTTTTTTAAATAGAATGAAATATCAAAAAAGGGAGAACACAAGAAGGATCGACCGACCCTTCTTGCAGTGTCGAACTATTTTGAAAATAATACTGGGAATAAGAAGCATTGCTCGACCCTTTTGTAGTGTTGAACTATTATAAAAATAATATTGGGAATAAGATGGGTCAGCTGACCCTTCAATTACGAGGGAATTGTAAAAATAGAACACCTTGTACGTTATAACATATAAAAATGGTTTCTAAGTAATTTTTTTTTATCCTTATTTTTCGATAAGAAGGATCGGCCGCCCCTTCTTTTCGTAGTTATTTGTTAAAACCTTTATCCAGAAATTCAGCTATATCGATAATGGAGAACACAAGAAGGATCGACCGACCCTTCTTGCAGTGTCAAACTATTATGAAAAGAATATTGGGAATAGGATGGGTCGGTCGAACTTTCATCTACGAGTGAATGGTGAAAAATAGAATGCCTTAGAGAAAGAGCAGTCGAGCGGCCACTCTTTCTCTGAGAATATTTCTACTTGCCAGCAAGGTCTTTGAAGCAAAACTTCTATAAATTTGGAGACATGTGGAACGCTTATATTGTGACACCTGGCATATTTGATTTTTAAAATTAGTTTAAATATTTTTTAAACGAATATTAAGGATATTAATGGTAGCAGGCATGTTGGCCGTAGGATTTTCAATGAATGGATTGGAGTAATAAGTGTACGATTACTCCAGCAAAATTTGTACTCGCTATGGATGATATCAATGACCACCATGATCCCGCCATACTGTGATAATTACCATTGACCTCATCCAGAGACTTTGTTGGTGATAAGACATAAACATTATGTGGATTGAAAGCATGATGAGATTATTCACACAAGTGATACAATCCATCATTTATGATGAATATTATTAAGCCTGTTATAGGCCATTTAATCCACTGGCAGTAGGCATGTTGGCCGTTGGATTTTCAAGGAATTGAGTGATACGTGTACAATTACTCCAGCAAAATCTATAGTCGCTACATATGATATCTTTGACCACCATGATCCCTCCATATTGTGATAATTACCGTTCCCCATCCGTCCCAGACTCCCATCCCATTCAATCCATCAACACAGTGGCCACTCACTATATATAAGCTATTCCATCAACACAATGGCCACTCACAACAAACTGAAATGGAATTTTTCAGTTTGTTCGCCTTATACTCCCTGGGTATGCATGGATTTGTCATTATGTTCCTACAACCAGGAGGGGACATAGGGAGATTGAGAAACGTTCTAATATAGGTAGATGAAGAAATGTTCTCATATAATGGATCTAATGCACCATTTTCCTGCAAATAAATTTGTGGAGATACTAGGTAGCTTGAAATCATTGAAGAATCTTGATATCCATATTCCGAAGCCTCTTCCTCTTCTCAACTTATTTTAGAAACTCCCTAACCTTGAAAGACTACATATCCGTAAAAGGTTTTTCTTGGTAAAAAAGAATTTTTGTAGTCATTATTATACACGCGTCTAATTTATGTGTTTGCTTATCATTTGCAAAGTATGTTTCATTGGTTGAATACCTTTGCTTCCACTAACTACGGTGTTGGGAGCTAACCCGTCTAAGCGGGATTCCCAAACCAACTATGTTAGGAGCTAACCTGTCCAAGCGGGATGCCCAGACCGACTGTTATGGTGCACTTGGCAATTTAGGAATAGTTTCTCTGTTTTTATTGTGCATGATGATATGTGTGCTCATGCGTTGGATGCAATAAAACGATTATTTTTGCATTTGTTGGAAATGGTTTCTTTTTACGACGGCGTGATAAACAATTATTTGTTTTCTATGCAGTTATTCGAGAGACTGAGATGCAATACCACCATGTCTAGGATATCTTCGAATCTTTGTGCCTCGAGATCATGCTGTCGGCTTCTTCTAACTGCGCATAATTTGTTTCACTCGTTTTAAAGATGCGCACCTCACCCATTTCCACTACATTTTATAGTCAGTCCCATGAGACAGTCAGAAATCTCAAGACTTTCGAGCTCCGCAAAACGAAAGAACAGAATATTATCAATCGTTTATGTTTCTTCCTCGATGAATTTCAGCTCACCAAAGTTCAGCTCACCAACTTAAGATAGTAGTATCAGACTTAATTGATACTAAACAAATAACTACATCTAGCCCGGAGAGCTTACCAGTCTTTGCAAGAATATTCCCTTTGTAGCTGAAGGTGGGAAAATCATCAGGGTAGGAGGCTTTCTAAAGTTTTTCTAGGCGCCTACATCCAATAGTAACTAGGCCAAGTTAATGGGATGGAAATTGGAATCCTTGGATGACAATGGGATTTTCAACACTTTTTGAAGGTTACCTTATACTACCACCTTGTGCAGGAGGTATGATGTATTCAATGAATGATTTGGTTTCATTCTTTCAAAGACACTTGCAGCAGTCATCAAGTGTTGTTCTAGTACATTCTTTCATGTCTGGAATGAGTCTAGTGCTTTTAAGTCTACAAGTCGAAGCTAAAATAAAATTTTAGTCTTTTATTACTCTTTCAAAGGAGATGACCTGATTAAGGATAAGGAGAATCTAAAACGTTCAGCGACTTTAAATTATTCTGAAGTTGAATTTAAAATCAAACAATGCAATTGAAAAGGACCTTATGAAAGTGGCAATATTGGCTTTGAAAAGGGTGTTTTTCTATTGGAATAATGTGTTTTTTGATTACTTATGAACCTTAAATTGCAGTTTGTTGTTATCAAACTATAACTTCAATTCAAAAAGTGTGAAGTTAAAATAAACAAATGCAATTTCTGATTTGAAAAGTGTGAATTTCAAATAAAATAATGCAATTTTTTATTTGAAAACTGCAATTTTCATTTGTAAATGTTCTAAATTTTAAGGTGAAAAAATCAATGTCTAAAATATTCAAGTCACTTTGAAGACGGGTCAAAAACCGCCTTTCTAAACTCCAAAATCAAGCAAAATCCAGTTCCAAAACTGCCAAATCCAGGTTCCAAAAGTGCCAAAACTAGATCCAAAACTGCCAAAACCGATCCCAAAATTTCCAAAACCGATTCCGAAAGTGCGAAATCAAGGTTCAAAAAGTGACAAAACCAGTTCCTAAAGAGCCAAAACCGGTTCCAAAAGTGCAAAATCCTGTTCCGAAAGTGACCAAATCGGTTCCGAAACTGCAAAATCCATTTCCAAAGTGCCAAAATTAGGTTCCAAAACCATACTTTTTCTTTTGAACGAGGCTCGACATAAATGAATAAAGGGGAGGCCGACCCTTCTTCTGCCTACTATTATTTTCATAATAGTTCTAGACTGCAAGATGGGTGGTTCGATCATTCTTGTGTTCACCATTTTGGATATAGGTGAGTTGTCGGATATCGGTGTTCACAATTATCTACTAAAAGAAGGGGCGGCCGATGCTTCTTGTTAGCAGTCAGAAGTCGGAAAAAATTTAGTTTACATGTTATATCATAGGCAATGTCCCGATTGCCGCCACATACTGCGGAAGTCGGTAGTGGGGAAATGTTTTCCCAACCTTTGTAGATTAATTGTATTTCATTTCTCTACTAACTGAAGGGTTGATCGACCCTTCTTGTGCTTAGTATTTTTGCATTCTTCACCATTTAGGATATACATGAATTGATAGCCTATACTTAATAGGTTGAATATTTCCACAATTCCCTCATAAATGAAGCGGTGGCCGGCCCTTCTGCTGCATAATATTATTTTCATACTAGTTTCAGACTACCATAAGGGTTAGCCGACCCTTCTTGTGATTTATATTTTTCCATTCTTGACCATTCTTGTTATACATGAATTAATCTCTATTTTGGAAAGGGAATATCTCACACGTGTGACCCTCAAAGAGAGAACTGATGCCAAAGGAAGCGATGACATGGCATGTATGATGACATGGAATGTGTCATGAGGCTAGAAAGACACAAGATGGTGTTCTGGTGCTATCATTTAGTCAGTGTTCCAATCTGACATCATTCTCAAAAAGTATGGCAAGTTTGTGAAACTTTGGAAATTGAGAAAGTATGGAAAAAGTAGTCAAAACTGCTCTGATAGAATGCCTTCCATAACTCACGGTTTCAGAAAAATGCACGCACCATCATATTATGTTATAGCTTGTTGAAGTGGATATTTAGTTATATGTGATTGTGGATTGCGGGAACAGTTTAAATAATGGATTTGCGACATGCGTTTCCGCAACCCGCAGTGCGGAATACGAATGGCGGAAACTTTGGTTTGTTCTTATTTCTAGTTGTAGTCCTACAACCTGCAATTGTGGATTGCGGGAACATTGTATATATTTCCAAACAATTAAACCCCCGCAACTCATCTTCCGCATTCCCCATATTAGTTCTTAGCCGTCGACTTGTCTTAATCTTATGACCCAGATTTAACCCAAAGGAATTAATAAATATGTTGATTTTGTTTCTATTTCCTTTTATTATATTCATCTTCGAAAATTACCTGTTGTGTGTATTTTACTATGAGTTTTTTCCAGGGGTCATTTTCGCCATTGATGGATGGATGCCTCCTATATGTTCTTAGAATGATATGCATAAGCCTAGTTATGCAGCTGTTAATTAGATGCTTAATAACTTAACTTAGAAAATTAACTTAATATGATGATATTAACGACTGTTATGTAATTGCAGAATGTGAAACAATATGAATCAAGTAAAGAAATTTATTGGTGCCTAACCTTCATATAAATCATATGAATGATAAATCAAGCACACAGATTTATATGTTTGATGATTTAACAATACAATTTAAACAGAGTTACATTTTCGGAAACCAAACTCGACACTTTACAATAATTATAATCATAGTGAAATTGGACATACTAGTACAAACAAACATTCAAGTGTATTATTTAACAAAACACTTCCATTTTTATTTTATTCACAATTGGCCTCACATCGCTCACGCCATCCAGGTGCAGCAAGCAAGGCCATAATCGATCTAATAAAAATGTGTCATTGACATCGTCAGAATTATAAGTTTTTGTTATAATACAGTTTCCTTCATCATTAGAAACATGTTTTTCTCCAGAGTCATTGACAATCATAGTATTTGTCCGATCCCAACCATGGTTCAAAGTGTCCTAAACTATACTTAAAGGCTTGTGATATACATTAGGATTTCCAACACCCTGAAAATCCTCTCTAGCTACAGAAGAACAATTTTCTTGTGTTAAAATTAATCTAAATTGTTCCCTTTTCAATCTCGTTCTTTGTAATAATCTAGGCAAAAACTTGTCAACGTTTTTTCGTTGAGCAGATGTCCATACCCCAACCTCAAAAATACGAAAGCATTTTTCAAAAAATTCCCTTAAACCTGGGCATATAAAATAATACTTTGTTGATGTTTCGATATCCAGTGGTTGTCGCAATCGGAGTTTCTGGTTTCTATGTATTGCGTGTAACAAAATGCCATTGAAATAAATAATGATCAATGGTTTACTAGAAACAAATCTTCTAGTACTATCTGCAAACAAAAAACACACACACACAAACTAGTCAATAAAATATTATTGTTCAATGTTTCTAAGTATATTTCTTTCATGTTCAACAATTTTTTAAACACATTACCAAATACATGGTACGATGTCCATAAATAAGATGAGAACTGTGCAATAAAACTTACATCAATTAAATGTAGCAGTAACTGTAAAAAATATACAAATCACTAAATGAATTTGTTTTGTACAATATGACGGTCATCTCAAATTCAATGTGTTTAACCAACACCCCATTTTTGAACGAGGCTCGAGATAATTCAACAGAGCACACAATATTGTTTTTATAGTTATATCTCTCTCTTGTGAACCGTCAAATTTCCAACTACTTAGCATTTTCAAGCAGCTTTCCTTGCTATTATATGTTGATTGATATTGCCCTTCATCTATAAACAACATGTCTGTTTGTTTATATATATCTCCATATTGGATAAGTATATCCTTGAAGGACTTTTTATATGTTTAGTACTTCGCCAACATTATAATATGTAGACATTGAGTGATTATAAATAGTACTAGGTTCGCATTTCTCTTGACCCCAAATATATACAAATTCTTCGTTTTTCAACCATTCAAATACACCCAGGAAATTTTTAATTTCCATGTTGTCGAGACAGGAAAACCAGAGAGCAACGTTGAAATGCTCTCTGGAAACACTGATAATTTTGCGGCTAAACATGCGTGTATAATAAGAATAGAATTTATGGACAAAATGAGGTTGTTTGGAAGAATATTCAATGTTGGATAACATCTGAACTCCAAAAAGCAATCCCTCTACTCCCAGGACCAATAGTTTCTTTTGCGGTGATATCCGCACTACATATAAGAACAGTGACTATATATATAACAACAACAACAACACTTTGTTCATGAAGTTAATGATCACAACAGATTCAATTGATTTAATAAAAGCATCACACTGAACTAATAATATGTTACATTCAGACAAAATTAACAACGTCTCCGAAAAAAACAGAAAACACATTGAATGGTTTAAAATAGGTAATGATAGATTACATCTAGAAATAGGCAATGGTAGGTTACATTTGATATTTTTTGATATCATCTAATTCTTTCATTTTACTCAAATGTTTCCAAAGTCCATGTACCAATTCAGTATCTGTCCGAAGGGATGATCTAATAAAGGGCTTACACGAAATACAATTTTGAAATGGAACTGCTTTCTCACCATCACCCTCCAAAACAATCATTGACGTATTAATTTCCGAAGTTTGCATTGGGAACTCCTTCCACACACTCTCCATATTTTTTGTGTATTTCCTTCTTGATCGAAGGTATATTTCTCTCAAAACCAAATAAATAAATAAAAATTCTCATATGATTTATCTTTACCGCATACCAACAAAAATTTTGTAAGCAGTAGCTTCCCCTCACAGACACCACATTTAGATGACCAAATCCCAACATTGAATTTGGAAATAAGTAAATCCAAAAATCAAATGGCATTTGTTCGTGACTCATATGAAGTTTCTCTATGTTTAAATTCACCATTTATTAGAGTAGTTTCTTCCCGCTTTTTTACTCTTTCCCCTTTTTTATCTCTTTTGGAGTAATGTTCTGTGACTTTCTTGCGAAATAGAAAACCTTCCATTTCTAATATCAATAACATTTTTGTATGGGGAGCTGCACAGAAATATTGTTTGTCATTATATATACTTCGGAATAAATTTGTTTTATCAATTTAAGTAGAAAATATTGTCTTTTACCTGTCAATGGCTGGCCAACATTTGATTGGTGAGTAACATCACTGGACACACTGCATTTTGACACAAAGGTGCCCTCTCTAGGTTCAATACTGGCCAAGCCCTCTTCTTGTGCTGCATTGTTCAAGCTCTCTCCTTGTTCATTATTGTCCAAGCTCCTGCATGGTCCCTTATTCTCCAATGTCACTTGCTAGCCAATCTCCAAGGACATCGTGGATGCTTGCTCTGGTTGTGGATGATCCACATGTTGACCTGGAAATGTGCAGGTATACATTTTATATAATTTTTTACAGGTCACTATCCCCTTTCATAATTTAATTAATTTAACCACGATCTGTGAAAAATATTTTTTTACCTTCTTGTCCTATTTTGTAGTTCTTTGTAGATTGTCTATCACCTTCAGTTTCATCATCAGATATTGTAATTCGATTGGAGGATACCTGGGTATGCTCTTTATTTGAAGCTGTAGTAGAATAGGAATTTAAAGAAGTTATTGAACATAACCGACTGAGAAGAGTAAAATAAAATCAAAGACATCTGGAAATGTTAATAGAAATACCTTGTTTGAGAAAACAGTAAAATAGAATCAAAGACATCTGAAAATGTTAATAGAAATACCTTGTTTTATACCCAATTCATGATAGAAACTGTTCATGAATAGCTCTTGTTGTACTGTCTCCACAATAGAAATAACTATTCTTTCTGGAGACATGGTCAACAAACAAAGAATCCTACCTCCTGCGTATAGTGAAAGAACTATGCCTTCAGAAGAGACCTATCTGGAAACTATGTGATCCCAGAATTCCTGTGTCCTTTCTTTTGGAAACACATGGCTCCTCGGACTATCGCTATTAACATTGGGCCGAGGTAAATCAAGCATCGGTAGGCCCTCGTCTTTCCAATCCATATCAATTTCAGGGATAGATAAAATATCCTCATCATTTGCAATGCGCCAACATTGTATAATAGAGAATCCTATAAACAGGTCCTCGGAGAATTCTCTATATACTCCCATCGTAGGATTCGTTGTAACAAGTTTTTTTTATTTCTTGCTCCAACTTGTGAAAGCTTTAGAAATCATATAAGAGTTCTCCATATCAACTAGAAAAATACAAGTACATGCCTTTTGATTTGTTTCTAAGTAGTACAAAAATTCCAGCATGTCTTCTTCTGTCCATGAAAAAGCACAATTACACATATCCATAGCAACAAATTCACAGCTGACTGTCACACCAAAAAATGGAATTGTTCTGAGTGTGGTGACCAAAGAATGAGGGCAACAACATTGACAAACAAATTGTGAACTATTTTCGACATCCTCAATGGACATCCTCTCTTTATTGATATATAAATTCAATATTTTATGAGCATCAATTGGTATTTTGGTATCAATATCCACTTCATATTCGTTCTTTTTCTTTTTACTCAGAGATTTTGGTTGCTTTCTGGAGCATAAAATACTGCATAGTTGCTTGAGATGGTTTGGTGCAATTTTATATATTTCAATGACGTTATGGTCAGTGACATTCTATGATCGATCAGTTTGAACATCATTAACTTTGAAATATTCAGCGATCGAAAGTCTGGTTGACCTCTTGTCCTTTATTCGTTTGCAATATTGACTTAAAGTTTATGTGCAAAACTTTTTATCGACTGATGTGCTCATCCAAACCGATCCGTTGATTATATTGTCTTCCATAGTGGTCAATTCATCTTCATGAATATCACGCAATGGTTTGAAAAAATTAAATCCATAACTCTTTATTTTGTTTAGAGAAAAGTCATCCTGAGCGATGCTCTTCGGCGAGCAATCCAAGGCGCCACTTTTGTAAAGCTCGAATACAGACTGCCATTTGCTCCACAGTCGTTCCGATGTCAAAACAAGAGTTAGCTTGTCTTTAAGGCTCTCCCAGTTAACAAGAAATATATCCATACATTGAGTTTGGAAAGACTGCAAACATATAAAATTGAATATTCTAGTTAATTTCCTAATTTCATAACATAGGCAGCAATCTACAGAATTTGATTGATAAGAAGAAAAATTCTATACCTTCCAAGCATCACTGGAAGCGTTTCCCTTTCCCAGGCGCGATGGAGAACCGCACAATAACCATCTCTCCCTTGTTTTTTCAACTGAAGAAATGAATGTAGTGTTTGACAAATTCTGTTGTTTGCATAATTTGTTGATGATGTCTTGAGGAACGTCTCTATGTAGAAGACGAGTTGTTCGATGTCAATACCTTTTATGGAGCTGTTTATATTGATGATCTGCAATGATTATTTTCTGCGTAGAAATAGTATGTTGCCCATCCAATATATAAAAATTTACTGATGGCAGATCAATTTCTTTTTCATTTTCAGGAAGAAAGGGCAATCTGGTCTCCTTATTGAAAGGCAATACAATAACATCTCTCAATATTGTTGTAAATGTATGGACAAGTGATACCACCATCTTTTGCACAACCTCCTCACCAACCTTTCGATATTGTAAGTGCGGAGGCTCAACAACACATCATGTTATGTCAATGGAAAAAACTTTCTCATCGAACAAAAAGTATTTGATCTGATGTTGTTGAACTTCTTTTGAAGTTTCGAAGCTCTTAGTCGCTTTCCACAACATTGCTTTAGAAGGACTTCCTTTGAGTTGTTTCAAGGTAGATTTCCCCACATCTTTTACAATATATTGGAGAAATGCTCTTCTATTGTACGTTAGAATCTTTTCATGTCATACTATTATCGACCCCTTATTAATATTCATATAATGTAATACAAAGGAAGTTTTCCCAGCCAACATTCTTTTCCTCCATACCCACAAAATTCCTTTCTTCAAGGATGTCGCGGTATCAATTCCGGAACGATTAGAAACAACATACGAGGGAAAAACCCACCCTTGCTTCGCATAGGAAATCGGATCTGGATCGGGACCATTTTTCATTAGATCTGGTCGATAATCAGAAACCATAAGATCACACTGTATAAGGCCATACTTTTCACCAATGATCGCTTCAGCTTGAACTCGCAATTTTTTATCAGAATCAACGGGTTTCGCATATGTCAATATCCCAGCTCTAATCGGCTTTCCCTCGAAATCCAAGTAGAATAGATATATATCTGGGTACATTATCTGGTTCTTCCATCTCAACATACCATCCATTTGTGAATGGCGGAAGGTAGTGATCTTTTGTAGCAAGGGATTTCTTGGTAGTTACTGAGGCTCAACAAATCAGCCATCCTTTATTTGCAAAACAATCAATATTAAGTAGTCAATATAAGAATGCATACAATGTCTATAATTATAAATTAGTGTTTTAATATTAGATTTATACTTGCAAATGTTCATGCTAATGATCGATGGTTAGGGAACGACCCCTCATTTTCAAAATCAATTGATTGATTAAGATCAAATCTGCTAGCATTATCCATGAGATATAGAATGCACATTTTATAGAGTCGTTTGGGATAAGGATTGATCATAGAATGAGCGATCATCATAGAAGGGGTGGCTGATCCTTCTTGTTTATGTGTATGATTTTATCACATGTTTTTTATTGTTGATGTATATGTAACTTCAGAATGTATTTCATCTGTGTATTTTATATATATTTATTGTACCGTTATAAGAGATGTGTCATTCCTCTATAAGGAAGTGTTGTCATGTGGATTGACAAGTGTCGCAAGTGTGTGTGCTTGCCGATGGGTTATTAGACCACCATGTGTGGGGTCGGCCCTGAAATATATATTATAATGTGGATGTACCTAGTTAGACAAGTCGGCCCCATAAGGTCTCTGGGTAAACAGGTTAGTATAAATAGAGATAAGGTGATCTCTATTTAGATCATTCGAAAAAGTACATCTCTCTCACTCAGAAAGTGGCACACTAGTGAGGAGGAGGATTATCTGCTACTAGGAGACTATCTCAGTGTATTTTGGTTGTACTTTGGTTGAGCCATTGCTCTCTCTATCTCTGAGGAAGTTGTGGGGTTTTTCACCTTAGGGTTATCCCCACAGAAACTCTGTGTCTCTTGTCTCTTATGCTTTTGATTCTTGTGATACTTGTCATACTTATTGTGATTGTCATGCATTGATATACTGCATATGTTATTCTCTCAGTAAAGATCCTAGAGTATTGTGAATCAATGCTCAAAATTTAACATGGTATCAGAGCTAACCTGAGAAGAAGACATTTTGCAGTGACAGAAACTTGAGTTTCTTGTTTATTGGGTTTCTCTCCACAAATTTTGGAAACGCAGTATAGTAGATTGACTCTACTCATCAAGGCGCATCTATCTATCCAATCAGAATTCAATTCCGAGCATTTTCAGATTTGGCCCTAAAAATTAGGGTTTCCACAAAAATAGGAATTTCTGAAATCTGAAGACATAGATGGAAGCGCCTTGAAAAACTAAAAGTTTAGAGCTTTGGATCGAGATTTTTGGGTGGCTAGATCTTCAGGAAACTCAAACCCTAATTCAGGGCTCTCCCTAGTGAACCCGGGAGGACAAAAAGACAAATATGAAGGGTAAAGCTTTGCTGATCACAAATTCTGAATGCACCAGGATGATCAGCTCATCAAGGCGCATCTTTCTATCCTTTCAAAAATTTGAAATTCACATTTTGAATTTTTAGTGTTTTTTCGACAAACCCTAATCCAGGACCAGATCCAGTTTTCAGCATTTCAAGTGATAAGACCTAAATCTTTTCTATTTCCATTTGAAGTACTCTTTAAGATGTCTCACCACACCAAGCTTGAGGATAAGCTTGAAGGGGATGATAACTTTCGAGCTTAGAAGTATAGGATTGGGTTAATCCTGGAAGAGAATGAGTTGGACTCATATATAAAAGAAGACATCCCTATCCCAGAGGATGAAGAGGCTAAAGTATTGCATAAGAAGAACTTGGTCAAGGAAAAGAGAATCATTGCTGATTCTATCAAAGACCATCGCATACCCCATGTGTCTTCTCTAAAGACACCCAAAGAGATGTTTGACTCTTTGACCAAGCTATTTGAAGGGAAGAACATAAATCGGAAGATGACCCTGCGGAACCAATTGAAAGGGGTAAAGTTTCAGAATGGAGAAACCGTTCAATCTTATTTTTCAAGAGCCTCCCAGATCAAGGAACAACTAGAAGCAGTGGATGAAATGGTAGAGAATGGTGAAGTTGTCATGACCACTCTGAATGGCTTACCTAGGTCATGGGACTCCTTCATTCAAGGAATCTGTGCAAGAAAGAAGTTGATTTCCTTCAGTAGACTATGGGAAGAACGCTCACAAGAAGAAGCAAGGCTTGTGGCACGAGAAGAAAAGATGGGGAATGAAGATCAAGCTCTCACAGCTCACACCAAGAAAGGGAAGTCCAAGAGAGAGCCATCTCACTCCAAGAAATCTTCACATCACTTCAAAGAAAGAAGAATATGCTTCACCTGTAATGAGAAAGGACATATTTCCATAAATTGTCCCAAGAACAAGAAGGACAACAACAACCCCAACAAGAAGAAGAAGGGCAGCAAAAGAAGGTTTCATGCTCATGCTGCCAAGGATGATGAACGACCTAAGAAGAAGGCTAGGGCAGAAAGTGATGATAACTCATCAAGTGAAGAAGAGTATGTTCTGATCTCTGCTCTCATAGGTACCATCTCCCATGGTTGTAATGATTGGTTGATTGATAGTGGGGCTTCCAAACACATGACTGGGTTTAAGGAATCTTTTGTGAATCTATCTGAACATGAATCACCCCATAAGGTGAAACTTGGGGATGATTATCAATACCCAATCAAAAGAAGTGGTGAAGCCTCCTACAACCTAGATTCTGGAAAATCTTTGAAGATGAAAGAAGTTATTTATGTACCTGGGCTCAAGAAGAACTTACTCTCCATCTCTGCATTGGATGCAAAAGGCATGAGGGTTGCATTTGTGGATGGCCAAGTCCTAATGTGGCGAAAGGGAAAGAACATAGATGATGCAGTAGTGATTGGAGAGCAAGAGGGAGGTTTGTATAAATTGAAGGGACAACCTGAACATGCCATGGTACATGAATCCATGGATCCAAGTGAACTTTTGCATATAAGACTTTCTCATATGCACTATAGAGCACTTCCAATTGCAAGCAAGGCTGTAGAGGGTCTTCCTGAAATGAAGACCAAACATGAAGGTGTTTGCAAAGGATGTGCAAAAGGTAAGAACATTAAGAAGGCTTTCCCAAGCAGTGAAAGCAAGGCAAAAGACACCCTGGAAATCATCCACTCAGATGTATGTGGTCCTATGTCATCCAGTTCTCTAAGTGGGTATGTTTACTATGTCTCATTTATTGATGACTTCTCCAGGAAGACTTGGGTATACTTCTTGAAGAACAAAGATGAGGTGTTTGATAAGTTTAAGGAATTCAAAACCTTGATGGAGAATCAAACTGACAAGAAGATCAAAACATTCAGATCCGACAATGGTGGAGAATTCACCTCAGGTGACTTCAAGAAGCTTTGCAGTGATTCAGGGATTAAGAGGGAGTTGACTGCTCCTTACTCCACAACATAATGGAGTTGCAGAAAGGAAGAATAGAACAATCACGGAAGCAGTAAGAGCAATGCTCCATGACCAGGATCTACCTATGCATCTATGGGCAGAAGCAGCTAGAACAGTTGTATATGTGCAGAACAGAACACCCCACAAGATATTGGACAACAAGACACCATAAGAGGTCTTTTCTGGAAAGAAACCTGAAGTTAGCCATCTCAGAATATTTGGTTGTCCAGTATTCACTCATGTCCCAAAGGAAAAGAGGACCAAACTAGATCCTTTAGGAAAAGAAGGGTATCTTTGTGGGTTACAGTGAAAGCTCGAAGGCTTAAAGAATATACTTTTCAGGGTTCAAGAAGATTGATGTCAGCAGGGATGTGACATTTGATGAGAACTCAACATTCATCAAATCAAGGAAGGCACCGATCAAAGTTTATGAAGAACCTAAGGAAACTAGATTTCAAGACACTACCATGACTGAAGCAGTTCCAGAAGTTGTTCATGAGTTTGAAGATCCACAAGAACCTGTAGATCCACCGCGTGAGGATAACTCTCACAAGAGGAAACCTGCATGGGCTAGAGAGCTCATTCAAGATGTAGAAAGATTTGGCATTCCAGAAGAGGAACACAGAGCAAAGAAGAGAACCAGATCACATACCAGCTATGTTGCTTTACTCTGTGACATTATGAACAAAGAGCCTTCCAGTTATGAAGAAGCAGCAGAAAATAAAGAATGGAAGGATGCCATGGTTGAGGAATATCAATCAATAATGAAGAATGATGTTTGGGATGTTGTCCCAAGACCTAAAGAGAAGTCTGTTGTGACTTCCAAATGGATTTACAAAATCAAGCATGCTGCAGATGGCAGTGTGGAGAAATACAAGGCAAGATTCGTAGCTCGTGGCTTCTCTCAGAAAGAGGGAATAGATTATGAAGAAACTTTTGCACCTATAGCCAGGTATACTTCCATCAGAACAGTACTTGCCCTGGCTGCAGCGATGAAATGGAAAATACACCAGATGGATGTCAAGACTGCTTTCTTGAATGGTGTAGTTGAAGAAGAAGTATATGTGGAGCAGCCACTCAGTTTCGAAATACATGACAGGGAGTCATATGTGTGCAGATTAAAGAAAGCCTTGTATGGCTTGAAACAAGCTCCCAGAACCTGGTATGGTAGGATGCACAGTTTCCTATCTAGTTTGGGCTTTACCAAGAGTAAAGCGGATTCGCACCTTTACTACAAGGTTGAAGAAGGGAATCATGTGGTTCTACTCCTGTATGTGGATGACTTATTTGTAACAGGAGATGACAGATTGATTGCATATACTAAGAGGAAGCTTGCTGTTGAGTTCGATATGAAAGATTTGGGAATGATGCATTATTTCCTAGGTATGGAGGTGTGGCAGAGTGTAGGTGGGATCTTCATTGGTCAAGGGAAGTACACAGTAGATATCCTGAAGAGATTCAAGATGATGGATTGCAAGGCCATGGCCACACCTGTGGCATCGAATCTGAAGCTTCTATGTGATGCTTCATCTGAGCCGGTTGATGTCTCTATGTATCGTCAGATGATTGGGTCCTTGATGTACCTGACGAACATGAGATCGGATATTTGCTTTGCTGTGAACACATTGAGCCAGTTGCTGACGAATCCGAGGAGTGTTCACCTGGTTGCTGTAAAGCATGTTCTGAGGTACCTAAAGGGTACAGTGGATTGTGAGCTCAAGTATGAAGCGAATCAAAAGTTTAACCTGCAGGGTTATGTTGATTCAGATTGGGCTGACAATGCTGCAGATAGGAAGAGCACATCTGGGTGCTGCTTCAGTATGGGATCAGGTGTGATCTCTTGGTTTAGCAGGAAGCAGTCCTGCGTAGCACTGAGTACAGCTGAGGCAGAGTATGTTGCAGCCTGTCAACTAGTTGTGAGGCAGTGTGGCTATGGAAGCTATTGTCTGAGTTATTTGATCTCCTGTTGGATGCTATTGGTATCTTTTGTGATAACCAGAGTTGTGTGAAGCTGTCCGAGAATCCAGTGTTTCATGACAGGTCGAAACACATAGAGATCAAATATCACTATATCAGGGATATGGTGCAGAGAGGAGATGTGAAGCTCCTGTATGTTGCGACGGACGAGCATATTGCAGATGTGCTGACGAAGCCACTAGCCAGGGTGAAGTTCGAGTACTTCAGGGAGAGGCTTGGTGTTCTTCAGATCGAGGACACTTCGAGGAAGAAGTGATGGACACATTTGCTGAAGCCATTCCAAGCATGTTGGAAGGAGGATCCTTCACATGGCTGTGGATGTAAGCTCTGGATGATGAGCACCAGGATGATGTTCTAGTTTCTGATTTGTATGATCAGTTGGATCATTTATATGTATATGTATGTACGCATCATGTTGGATGCTGGATATGATTAGTTGGATCGTTTATATGTATGTACACATCATGTTGGATGCTGGATATGATCGATTGGATCATTTGTATGTATTTTGTATATGCATCATGTTGGATGCTTGGACCATGTATCTATATATGTATCAGGTGGATACATTGTATGATCAGGTAGATCATGTATGTTGATGGATACATTGTGTGGATCATGTATCTATGTATCAGATGGATACATTGTGTGGATCATGTATCTATGTATCAGATGGATACACTGTGTATGATGATATGTATCAGGTAGATACTTGGTGTGCATCAGATGGATGCATTGCATGATCAGGGTGACTGTGGATGACGAGCTTCTCCAAATGACATGCAGCAAGATGTTGTAGTGATGATGATCAGGATGATCATGTGTACATCATGATGATGTATGATGAGTATCAGATGATACTTTGTGGCCATGGATCAGATTGTGCAGATGAGCATGTCTGGGAGATCCTATAGGTCGGAGTTGCGTACCCATAATAGCCTGGGATGCTCTTTCGAGACATTGCTCTAGGAGGACATGTAATTTGTGCTCTGGGATATCTTCAGGTCGGAGTTGTGTACCCGTAAAATCCTGAGATACTCTTGTGAGGTTTTGTCCTATGGCATGTAATTTGCTCCTGGGAGATTTGGACAGGATGAAAAAGGCCTCATATGCTACAGCCAGGTTTTGCCATGACCACATGTAATTTGTTCCTAGGAGATTTGGACAGGATGAAAAAGGCCTCAGATGCTTCAGCCAAGTTTTGTGGTGGACCACATGTAATGTGCTCCTGGGAGATCCGACAGGTAGAGTTGTGTGCTCGTAACAGCCGGGGATGCTTTAGCCAGGTTTTGTGGTGAGATCACATGTAATGTGCTCCTGGGAGATCCGACAGGTAGAGCTGTGTGCTCGTAACAACCTGGGATGCTTCAACCAGGTTTTGTGATGGGTCACATGTAATGTGCTCCTGGGAGATCCTACAGGTAGAGCTGTGTGCTCGAAATAGCCTGGAATGTTGCAGCTAGGTTTTGTGATGCACGTAATAAGTCCTGAGAATTCCACAGTATGGCCAGTGATGATGAAGACCTGCAGGAGGTGGGCCTACATCTAGTATGCAAAAGGACTGGCTCTGTAGAAATTCCTATGACAAGTAGATTCAGAGATTGGTTGAGATAGCAGCAACAGTGACAATGATGATGACGATGATCCTGAGAAGAAGACTTGTCTAGCAGATCTGTGTCGAGAAATACCTTCCTAGTTAAGAGGGAGTGTTGACGTATATGTAACTTCGGAATGTATTTCATCTGTGTATTTTATATATATTTATTGTACCCTTATAAGAGATGTGTCATTCCTCTATAAGGAAGTGTCGTCATGTGGATTGACAAGTGTTGCAAGTGTGTGTACTTGCCAATGGGTTATTAGACCACCATGTGTGGGGTCGGCCCTGAAATATATATTATAATGTGGATGTACCTAGCTAGACAAGTCGACCCCATAAGGTCACTGGGCGAACAGGTTAGTATAAATAGAGATCAGGTGATCTCTATTTAGATCATTCGGAAAAGTACATCTCTCTCACTCAGAAAGTGGCGCACTAGTGACGACGAGGATTATCTGCTACTAGAAGACTATCTCAGTGTATTTTGGTTGTACTTTGGTTGAGCCATTGCTCTCTCTATCTCTGAGGAAGTTGTGGGGTTTTTCACCTTAGGGTTTTCCCCACGAAAACTCTGTGTCTCTTGTCTCTTATGCTTTTGATTCTTGTGATGCTTTTCATACTTATTGTGATTGTCATGCATTGATATACTGTATATGTTATTCTCTCAGTAAAGATCCTAGAGTATTGTGAATCAATGCTCAAAATTTAACATTTATTTGAGTTTATGTGAGTTTTTGTGCTTAATTTATATGTATGTGAATGTTAATTGCACATTGATTAATTGGCATACAAGTGCGTGATTCTGAAGAAGAAGCACATAGTTTGGCGAATTCGTAGCAAACTAGTGAATGCATTAGACATTCAACGTAGTTCTGTATACTGCGATAGTTTCCAAGTGCGAAGTCATCTGGTGTTCTAGTTGATGTTAAATAGAATGTTATGCGAAGATGGTAACTACATCTATGCATCACCATGGTTAAGAGAATCTTGATTATTCAACTCCCATATTCGCTTCAGGTTAGACTTCAACCTATTTACAAGGTGATGCCGAAAGGTCAACCGACCCTTATCTCAGTCTTCTTCCAGTGTTCACCATCCTTCATATACATGAATTGACACCCTCGCCTTCGGAGGTTGAATATTTTTACAATTCCCTCGAAAATGAAGGCTAGGATGAAACTTCTTGTACCCAGGACTCATTTCGTAATAGTTCAATACAGTAATAAGGGTCGGTCAATCCTTCTTCTGTTCACCATTCTGGATACGGGTAAATTCAAAATTCTCTACTATAGGAAGGGGTGGATGATCCTTCTTTCCAGATGTCGGGAGTCAAGATGAGGGCATGGGCCAGATCGACAGTTGAAAATAACTACGCAGATCCAAGGTGCGAGGTGTTAATTTTTTAGCATTAATTCAATATACTCTAGGATCTTTACTGAGAGAATAACATGTACAACATATCAATCATATCAAGCATGTCAATCATGTCAATCACAACAAGAGGAAAACATAAGAGACAATAGACACACAGAGTTTCCATTGGGAAAATCAAGAAGGTGAAAAACCCCACAACTTCCTCAGATATAGATAGAGCAACCAAGGTACAACCAAGTACAAGAGATAGTCTTCTACTAGCAACTCCTCCTCCTCCTCAACTAGTGTGCCACTTTCCGAGTGATGTATAAGTGAATAATGAGATGTTTAAATAGAGATCTCCCGATCTATATTTATACTTGTCTTGGACTGCCCAATAAACTAATGGGGCCGAATTGTCTATCTCAGCGTAATAACCCATGGTTAACTTAATCAGGGCCGACCCCACACATGGTGGTCTAATAACCCATCGACAAGTTACGACACTTGCGACACTTGTCAATACAAATGACGACACTTCCATAAAGAGGAATAACACATCTCTATAGGAGTACAATATGCATAGATGAAATAAAAAGATGAAATACATTCCGAAGTTACATATACATCAACACTCCCTCTTAACTAGGAAGGTATTTCTCGACACAGATATGCTAGCACAAGTCTTCTTCTCTGGATCATCATCAGTGAATCATCATCCTCGAATCATCGTCATCGTCACGGCTGTTGCTATCTCAATCAATCTCTGAATCTACTCGTCATAGGAAGTTCTACATAGCTAGTGCTTTTTCATACTAGATGTAGGCCCACCACCTGCAGGTCTTCATCATCACTGGCCATACTGTGGAATCCTCAGGACTTATTACGTGCATCAAAAAACCTCGAAAGAGCATCCCAGGTTGTTACGAGCACACAACTCTACTTGTCGGATCTCCCAGGGTTGTATTATATGTGACCCCACCAAAAAACCTCGAAAGAGAATCCCAAGCTGTTACGGGCACACAACTCCGACCTATAGGATCTCCTAGGGATGTATTATATGTGGTCACCATAAAACCTCGAAAGAGCATCCCAAGCTGTTATGGGCACACAACTCCGACCTATAGGATCTCCCAGGGCTGTATTATATGTGGTCATGGAAAAACCTCGAAAGAGCATCCCAGGCTGTTATGGGTACACAACTTCTACCTATAGGATCCCCCAGGGCTGGATTATATGCCATAGGACAAAACCTTGAAAGAGAATCCCAGGACTGATTACGAGCACACAGCTCAACCTATCGGATCTCCCAAGGCTAGATTATATGTCCTCCAAAGCAAAACCTCGAAAGAGCATTTGCGAGATATCCTAGGGCCACATTACATGCCATAGGAAAAACCTCGAAAGACTATCTGCAAACTTCCCAGGGTTGGATTATATTCTTATCTGCACAACCTGTTCCATGGCCACAGAGTATCAACCTGACACCGACCATACATCATCCTGATGTACTCATGATCATCCTGATCATCATCAATGCATCGTCCTGATGCATGTCATCTGGAGCAACATCCTGAAGTTCATCATCCATGATCATCCTGATCATACAATGCATCCAACTGATGCATACACAGTATCTGCCTGATACATATCATCATACATGATCTACCTAATCATACAATGTATCCACCCGATACATATACAAATACATGATCCAACTGATCATACCTGATACATATCAACATACATGATCCACCTGATCATACAATGTATCCACCTGATACATATATAGATACATATACATGATCCAACTAGTCATATCCAACATCCAACATGATGCATATACGTACAAATGATCCAACTGATCATATCCAACATCCAACATGATGCATATACATATGAATGATCCAACTGATCATAAAAAGCATCCAACATGATGCATACATACATATAAACGATCCAACTGATCATACAGAGCAGAAACTCGAACATTGTCCTGATGCTCATCATCCAGATCTTATATCCACAGCCATGGGAAGGATCCTCCTCTCATCATGCTTGGAATGGATCCTGCAAATGTGTCCATCGCTTCTTTCTCGAAGTGTCGTCAATCTAAAGAACACCAAGCCTCTCTCTGAAGTATTCGAACTTCACTCTGGCTAGTGGTTTCGTCAGCACATCTGCAATCTGCTCATCCGTCGCAACATATAGGAGCTTCACTACTCCTCTCTGCACCATATCCCTGATATAGTGATATTTGATCTGAATGTGCTTCGATCTGTCGTGGAACACTGGGTTCTCAGATAGCTTCACACAACTCTGGTTATCACAAAAGATACCAGTAGCCTCCAGTGGGAGATCAAATAACTCAGACAGTAGCTTCCTCAGCCATACTACCTCACAACTAGCCGAAAAAGATGCAACATACTCTGCTTCGGCTGTACTCAGTGCTACGCAGGACTGCTTCCTGCTAAACTAAGAGATCACACCTGATCCCATACTAAAGCAACACCCAGATGTGCTCTTCCTATCTACAACACTTCTTGCCCAGTCCGAATCAACATAACCTTGCAGGTTAAACTTTTGATTTGCATCATACTTGAGCCCATTGTGAATTGTACCCTTCAGGTATCTCAGAAAATGCTTTACAGCAACCAGGTGAACACCTATGGGATCCGTCAGGAACTGGCTCAATGTGTTCACCGCAAAGCATATATCTGGTCTCGTGTTCGTCAGGTACATCAAGGACCCAATCATTTGACGATACATAGTGACATCAACCGGATCAGATGAAGCATGACACAGAAGCTTCAGGTTCGATGCCATAGGTGTGGACATGGCCTTGTAGTCCATCATCCCGAACCTCTTCAGGATCTCTACTGCATACTTCCCTTGTCCAAGGAAGATTCCCTCTGCACTCTGCCACACCTCCATGCCTAGAAAATAGTGCATCATCCACAAGTCCTTCATCTCGAACTCGGCTACAAGCATCCTCTTGGTATCAACAATCAATCTATCATCACCTGTAACAAATAGGTCATCCACATACAATAGTAGTATCACAGGATTTCCCTCCTCAACCTTGTAGTAAAGGTTGGAATCCAATTTACTCTTGGTAAAGCCCAAACTAGATAGAAAGCTGTCTATCCTCCCATACCAAGTCCTAGGAGCTTGCTTCTAGCTATACAAGGCTTTCTTCAACCTGCACACATATAACTTCCTGTCATGTGTCTCAAAACCAAGTGGCTACTCCACATACACTTCCTCCTCGACTACACCATTCAAGAAGGCTGTCTTGACATCCATCTGGTGTATCTTTCATTTCATCACTACAGCCAGAGCAAGTATTGATATGATGGAAGTGTATCTGGCTACAGGAGCAAAAATTTCTTCATAGTCAATTCCTTCTTTCTGGGAGAAGCCACGAGATACAAACCTAGCTTTTTATTTCTCTATGCTACCATCTGCAGCATGCTTGATCTTATAGATCCACTTGGAAGTCACTACAGACTTCCCATCTGGTCTTGGGACCACATCCCAAACAACATTCGTCATGATCAACTGGTATTCCTTGATCATGGAATTCTTCCATTACTGCATCCCAGATCCTAGGAACTTCAATATCTTCAACAGATATCTTTGTTGCTGGAACAAATGTTGTAGTCCTTCTTTTGTAGGTGATGGTATACGATCTTTCCTACAAAACAAGTTAAATTGCATGATTAGAAACATCTCATAGTTTTTAGAACAAATTCTTACATATAAAGAAATATGTCATATAGTCATGCAATTATTTTAGCCAATGCTTCAATACAACATTCATCCATATCTTGTAACTTTCTAGATGCCAGAACATTGTTAAGAGTTTGCACTACTCCCAACATGTTAGCAAAGAGGTTTCATTCTAGATAAGTAGCAATGGAATGTTGTACAGTGCCATAGGCCACTTACCCATTACATGCATATTAGTAGTATGCTATTCATTAATGCAATTATTCTAATATGCCAAAATACACAGCCTAATTCTAGGAACATCAGTATATACATCATTGAACAGTATTATTTAAACAATCAAATATGCAAGAAAGGATAATTCCAATACTTATCTTTGTTTGTTTGTTGGGTGGACTCCCTCTGAATCTTTGCTTCCTTGCAGGAGCTACTGGATTCCTATTCTGATTTAATATTTTCTCCCCTGAACTATAGGTGTATTTTCCCCACAACAGAATGGCGACTCCGTTGGGGAAAATGCACCTAAAATTGGGGACATGCAAGTCCATGAAACTTTGATGTATTCTTCAAATCAAATGTATAATGTAATGTTTGAGGTTTTAATTTATCTAATATGTGTAGTTTTATATATATTCTGTTTGAAATGTTTTAACTATAATTTGAGTGGACATGTTATTTTTTATAATTTTTTATAGAGAACACATGTCAGCTCTATTATAAGCACAAAAGGAGTTACACATCAGGGCACAATAAATTTAAATTCCAAACAAAATTAGAAACATTCATTAAAAATTAAACCAGCATAGATCCATCTTAAACCCGTATCTATCAAGCACCAAGAGGGATCCAATTTCTTAAGGTGTATTTATTTTTTTAAATTTAAACTCAAGAAATTTGATCTCTCTTGATTTATAGATCCGGGTTTAAGTTTTAAGTTTTTATTTTATAAACGAACATCTATTTTTTAATTACTTTTCATAATATTTTATTTTATGAACCAACATGGATTTTTTTTAAGTACTTTCTATAATTTTTTGTTTTATGAGTCGACATGAATTTTTTTAATTATTTTTTAATTAAAAAAATTACTTTTTACCTTTTATTAGATGTAACGCTACATACACGTTACAACATCTGCTATATGTAACACTACATACACGTTACAACATCTCCTCCATACTGGGTTGTAGAGCATCGATTGAACTACATACACATTACAACATCTCCGCCATTAGGTTGTAGAGCACCTCGTTTCACTCAGTGCAAAAATTAAATCCATGAAACTTTGATGTAAAGTATTTTGATATAACACCATGTAAAAAATTAAAGTTTCTCCATTCAACACAAATTTAAATTCCGAAGGAAAGTTGGGGACATGCATTAAAAGTCCATGAAACTTTGAAGTAAAGTGTTTTTGATATAACACCATGTAAAATATTAAAGTTTTTCCACTTGTTTCACCAAATATTCATGGTAATAATATTTGTCTTTAATTTAATGAAATCTTTATGTAAAGTTTTTTTAAATTAGTATAGATCTATTTTAATTTAAATAGATATCTTAATTTTTTTAATTTTAATTAATTGGAATATATATCTTTTTGGCTTTTAACTTTGAGCTAGAGTAAACATTGGAAAGTGTCGCATGTCCATCAGTTCCACCAATATTCTTAGTAATTATGTATAATGCTTATATTTTAGCTAAAATCATAGGCTAATTATTTATTAATCAATAAGGAAATTTAAAGAGTTGATTTGGAATAACGAAATAAGGAAATTTAAAGAGTTGATTTGGAATAACGAAACCTTAAAGGTAGGAATGATGGCCCGTAACTCTGGTATCATTTTTGTTGGCAATATGGTAATGGAGGTTGACATTGATGGCATTGGCATTGACAATATTGACTCTACTGTATAAACATGTCACGCTGGCATATCTGCATGGTGTCCTGTTTATTGAGACATTTTTTTAATTTTGTCTTAAAGTCCGCTCCGCTACTTTATTTTATTTTTAATTACTATTTTTTTATTTTAGTTTGTCTTGGAAAAGGTAAAAACGAGGGGGGAAAAGGTTGGGAAAATAATAGTTAGGGTTCGTGGATGAGAAGCACATAATTTTGGGCAGTGGAAGCGTGAGAGAAATTGAAGCGAAGAAACTGATGTGGTTTACAGGTGATGTGGTTTATAGGTCGGGCTTGTGGAGGTAGAGAGAACTCCAGTGCAAATCGCTCTAATCCAAATCCATAGCTTTACCTCCATTCACCGATAATTCATCTCACCTTCTAATAGACATGGCAACCCTCTGATAGCTTTTTCTTGCCCTTAACCGGAGGCTGCAGGGGCGAAACCCTCGACCCATTCTCCTACCCTAATAACATATGTTGAAGCGAACGCCGAATTTAGGAAACTCCAGATTCCCAAGTTTAAAACCCTCGCGTTTTAATTTCAAAGTTCCTGCTCATCCTAAGCTGGAGTGCCATGAGCCATATTTTCCAGCTTTCCCAAACCCTCAAAACCCTTCGAACCCCTAACCTCAATTCCTGATTGGTTAAAAGCCAAACTCAAACCCAGATTCACACCCAAGCTCTGTCGAAATAGCCAGGCGTTGAGAACTCTCCAGGATCCGTCCTGAGAGGGCGTTGTGGGTTTAAAAACCAGGGTTGTGGTGGCTTTTTTGGTCTGTTGGCCGACCAAGAAAATAAATAGCTCTACGATGACATGGCAGAGGAATAATCAAGGGAAGGATGTTAGGCCGGAGAAATAACCAGCAGAAGGATGTGCGACTGGACACAGATGATGTTCTCTCCTGTCCAACGTATATTCAGTGCAAATAATGATATGTGAGGTGATGTGGTCTGCAAGCAACATGACAAGCATTCACACCCAGCTAAAAAATATACCGTTGCTTCAGTTCTCCTTGTTTAAAGCTTTTAAAATACACCAGGTATTGCAGTTCAGACTCACTTTCTCTCCATTTGCTTGCATTTTTATTTGCTTTCTCTGTTACACTAGTTTTTATTTTCGGTCTCTGTCATCCCAACTCATTTTGTGGCATTGTATGAACTCATTTATTGGGTGGCTCCATATCTCCTTCAAGTTGAAGATTTGTATTTTGAGTACATTTCAGGTTTCTTTTGGCTACAGGAAGCCTCCCCTCTTTTTTTCTTTTTATTTTCAGTTTGCTTTGTTCTTTTTCCTGTAGATGAACGCAGCAAACTATACATGCCTAGACTTAGACTGTTGAGGTATATTGGAAAAAGTAAAAGATGGTATTTATTTTATCATAAATCTTTAATTTTTCGTTGTGGAAATTGTTTTTTTCGACCCTTACCTTCACCATGTTGTATTTTTATCTGTCATCAAAACTGTCTAAAAACGGTGGAGAGGGAAAGTCACAAAATTGACCCAGCTTTGAACAAACCCAGGTATTTAGGAAATCCAAAAGCACAAGTTCATAAAATTCCAGATTTCAATGTGTTTTTAATATTTAAAACGTTACATGGTTCTTTGAAGTTTGCTGGACAATGAAGGTAGGCATGCTTGTTTTTTTACTCATATTAGCAATTTTTAGAGTCTGTTGTAAAGAGAAAAAAATGATTTTTGTTATCTATCCATACTTATCTAGAGCACATCATTCTAATTTTGAGGAAGGTCCCTTTAGAAATACGCTGTGCTGTATCTGCAAATGTCCCCATTGAAAATTTGAACCATGTTTTTGTCTTCTTCCAAACTTGGTTTATTATTGGCTGCTTGTTCAGGTTGCTATTTTTCATATAAGCCCTGCTTCGTAGGTCCTGATTAAAAATTCATTACATGGAGATTGGATCGAGGTCTTTTTCTCCATACTATCATTACTTGTGCCTCGCTGCTCGCATCTAAATATTCTTGGAACTTCCAAGCACCTATTCCACACACCCTGTTTTTATTTAGAATACCAAAAACACATTTTTAAGACTTTTTGAGACTTGGTTTATCTTCACAATCTTCCTCTTCCTCATATTTTATATGAGCCAATTTTAAGGTTTTATCCATAGCCAAACTCAAGCTCTAAAGTTCAGGCTTATACCTTTAATCTATATCATGATATTTTTGTTAATATGGGCATGGGTATATCCAGAGAGTTCGTTCGGCTTGGTTGATGAGTGGATCTGTAGCGTGTAGCATCCAAGGGTGAATCACACTAGTTTCAAGCTACAGATTTTGTCTCTGTTTCAAAGGGACACCATTGAACATAAAGAGCAGAGTGAAATCGCCTCAAGACTTTTGAAGTTTAAAATTTAAACTACTACGACGATAGAGTCAACCATATTGTGGCCTGAGTTGAATGGCCAACTAATATTTCAATAAATAATTTGAAACTACCATATACAACTCCAGTGAAGGATTTATCATATTCTTCGGGAAGACGCAGGATTACCTCAAAACATATACCAAAACATATATCTTTGGTGAGCAGTTATGCTTCTCCATCTCCAAAAAGGAAGAAATTTAGTAGGTCACCGACTCCTTTCAAAAGGTGAAGTGTTTCGCCTAACCATAGAAGAGGTTATTGGGTGGATCTCTATCATCGTCACCTCCACGAAACTAACCAATGGCAGAACACCAATTCTATGTTCTCGATATGATCATTACCCAATCTGTCCATTGACCGATTTGACTTTCCCTCTCCACAGTTCTAAGGCAATTTTGATGATAAATAAAAATACAACATGGTGAAGGGAAGGGTCAAATCAATTTTGCCACAACTAATAATTAAATAAAGATTTATGGTTTAATAAATACCCATTCTTTTACTTTTTAGTTTTTCCAATATACCTCAACATTCTCAAGTGTGGCCATGTACAGATTGTTATGTTCATCTACTGGAAAAACCATAAAGCAAACTGAAAAAAAATGAGGCTTCCCATAGCTAGCCGACCGTTTTTACCTGCAGTGAGATCGGTGCCCTTCTTCTCCTATGCGTGTATATTCCCTGTCAGTTTTCTCTTACCGGTGTTGAGTGTGGCGTTCCTGCCAGCTCTTTCAATGTCAGTGTGATCAGAAAGGGGCAGCATGTTGCATTGGAGCCTGTATGAAATGGCCCTCTCTGGACTGTTATTCCTGCCAATGTTTTCTTTGCTCTCGAACTTCCACCTAATGGCTCTCTCAACGTGCTGATTCGTGCCCTCATTTATCTTTACTCTCATGCTTCGTAACGTCCCTTTTAATTTTTGTAAATTTCGAGAAACCTTTGAGAGGGGAGACGTCTTTGATGAAGAATGATTATGAATTAATGACATATGAATACCTTAACATATTCATTGGGAATTAAAAGTGAGGTTATGAGGATATTTTATTTCATAGGGATGAGTCCTTTTTTAAAGATTTTTGAATTATGGCAAAGGTGTTAATAAAGGAAAGGGCCTTTTAAGGGGGGACAAAAATCTTTGGAAGGCAGCCTTTTAAAATTTGTAGTTTGTTAAGGGGATACATCCAAAAGTTAGGATAGGGATTTACCTTTATGGGAGAGCTGTTTTGGACATACGTGGGCTTTATGGGAAAGAAAAAGGGATTTAATGAATAAGCAAAAGGGAAGAGGGAGTTTTAGGAGATAGCTTTATGCATGGGCCATTAAATACATATATTAAATGGAGATAGCTTGATTCCAGTCATTGCTTGTGACTCAATACCCTCTACTATTGGAGAGGCATTTTCTTAAAGCATAAGGTTAATGTATGATTGTGACTCAATCCCCTTTACTATTGGAGAGGCATTTTCTTAAAGCATAAGGTTAATCTATGAGAACAAAGGTTAATCTATGAGGCAAAAGGTGTCAATCCACCCATTTAGAATACATCAATGTAGTTTCTTTTATTTATCTATTTCAAAGATATGCTTTTTGGGTGTGGTTAAAATATGACTTTTAAGTTTCAGTATCAAAGTCTTAGCCTTCAACATGGCTTAGTAACAATTACTTAGTTGTTGCATTGTTGCCTAAATTGCCCTCACGAGATATGTTTTTGTAGACTAATTTTTCACAATGGTATTCAAGCAAAGTTTCAACATCTCTTTGTTGATAGAAAACAAGAGGCATCCAAAACCTCCATCGATGGCCATCTTTGGCTCAAGTGGCACTATTTCATGTGGTGCCGAAGAGTAAGAACAAGTTTACTTGTATATCCCTGTCTAATTAGGACATTGCCAAGGAGTACCATTGTGATAGAAACATGCAAAAATGTACAAATTTAATTAACAACTACTACTTTTGTTATAGATAGCTCATCGTTGGAAATACTAATCACCATAACTTCACTTGGTTTCATATAGAACTCTCATCATTTTTTCCAGAAAATCTAAATCAATTGCACTAAGGATTTTATCAATGTGAATTTGAGCCACACCCATGAAATCAACATAATCAAATTCTTTTGTAGTTGAAGTCTTAAAATTATGGGGTGCGCCCTCCAAAATTATGGGGAATGTCGGCCAATAGAAAACTTTCGTTATGTTATAAGTCCATAGCAAAAAATTCCATACTTTTATACTTGCTTGTTTGAACAATATCTAATTTTATAACATGATTCTGGTCTTGATTTTTTTAAAAATTTTAAATCCAAGAGTCCACGGAGGAACGAAGTCATGTTCTTGAATATTAAAAGTATATAGTTGTTTGTAGAAAAAATATAGATGTCTATTCATAATGCTTCTTCATGTTCCAAGAGCATTCTCTCTCTTCATTGGATGCCTAACAATATTAACATCCACGTTCAATTGAGCACTGAGCATTGGATGGGGTATCATTTTTAGGGTGTAGTAATCTGTAGGGATTAGTAGATGTTTACGCACCCATAGGTGTATAAGGAGATTAGTAAATGTTTAATATTGAGGAGGATGTCAGATATTTTTCAATGATCCTTTGTTTCATCTTGAGAGCATGGAATATATTTTTTCAATGATGCTCATGGACTAAATGAGGACCGGATTTTCTACCTTACTATAAATAGAAATAACATTAATCCTTAAGGCCATAAGCTTCTACGCTTTATAAAAAATTACGGAGGTTAATAACCTTTCTTGCCAAAAACTTCAGTCACCATAAACCTGAGTTTTATAACAATGTCTGAATGGTGGACTTTTTATGTGGTTGAGTTAAGGATCGTTCCACCAAAGGTCATTACAAGAACATATGTATGTATTATCTTACCAAAAATTCTCGTCTAGATGTGTTGGTATGAGATAGGTGACTGCGGTTGAGTTTGAGGCTGAAAGTTGTGCTAAACTGAAGCTATTTCTGAGTGAGATTGTGCCCTCCCTTCTTGCTCTGTTATTCATGCTATTGAAGGTTATTTTTCTCGACTATAAATGTTGCCTACCACTAGAATTGTAGCATTTCTCTAGTTCATAACGAGCAATAAGGCTCTCTTAGATTAAAATATTTTTAAAAGATTACTTGAAAACTTTTTAATGTTTTGAGATAATTGGTTAAGTACATTGTTAGCATTTGTCATATCCCGATTTTGACCCTATTGCATTAAAATTGTAAATGATGTAAATATCATTATTAAATCAAGGTGAGGAGCTCAAGGCCAAGGCCCCGCCATCGATTTAGCGTTTTATGTATCGGCAATATGCATATATGTATATGCAGAATTACTATACATACATATGTATATGTCTTTTATTATCAATGGGTTTTGCTTAATGGATATGGGGCTAGATGCCCAGTTTTAGTGACATGTTCTCTCCCTGGCTCGGTCTGATGGGAGGGGACTTGACAGCATTGGGTTTAAATTGTAAATTAGATTAGAAGGATATGCATTAGGATATGCTTGGTATATATGCATTTTCATATTTTAGGTAAACAACATTTTGTAAATGTGACGATTGAAGTGTTAGGAGGTTGGGGTTGATTTCTTTTATGAATCTTCATAAAAGAATATTTAAAGGTGGCAAGTCTCGTTGATGCCTCCGTATTAACAAGTTGGAATATTAAACAATCATTCTTTGAGGTGATGTAGGCAAATATTCCTTTAGGTGCTTTAGGGTAACAAAGTCCAAACATTTAATAGTAAGCTCAAGCAATTTAAATTGGGGAGGGAGTTATTATAAGCAATGGGATTAATCCTATAATTGTATTAAGGATCACGTTTATAAAGGTTAATGGAGAGAGAACGAGAAGGCTCATGAAGATTACAATTAGAGTTCAATTAGCTTGCAACCTAATTAAAAAATAGCATCAACCCAATATAATGGAGGCAATGGAATTTAGGAAGGGGGTGTTGGACCCCGTTTAGATATATAAATCAATTCTCAATTATGAGGCAAATCCTCTAACCACACAATGCCACCTCACCCCAACTATGGATATCTTTAGGCAACAACAATAGATAAGGGTGTATAGTTGAATCAATTGGGAAGGAGAAACTTCTTACAAGAGTATGGAAAACATTGGAAAAGAATCAGATTAAGAAGGTAGGGAAATAAATATATAAGGCTCATGCCAACCAAGCCCAATGGCCAAATATCTTTTCTCTAATATTATATGTTACAGGAAATGAACTTAAGAAGGAAGAACTTGTCCATTAATGAGTATTCCAAAATATACAATACAATCACACATTGTTCAAAATATTGAATGAACAACATATGGTGATTGCAAGTTGTTGAAATTAAATTTTAAGAAGCACACTTGCTATTGTTGATCAATGCACTCATGATTAAAATTTTGTCTCAGCGGATCCTACTCTCTAAGAAGAAGGCAGAGGCTCAATCCCCATCCTATGTGCTTCTTGCATCTAGCAATAAATTTTATTGGATAGAAGACATGCACCTATAGAGGGGATGAATGTAGAAGATGGGATGCAATGAGAACTAAGGCACAAATACACACTACACGCCATATTCATATATGTATTTTGTTTTAATACCATGTATTCCTCCAAGTTAAAATTAGGACATAACCAAGCATGAAAAACCTTGTAATATGAGCTTTAAATGCATAACCAATCATCAAGATCTTGCCCATAGCAATTTGGGTTTGTGGTTTTTTATGAAGGAATGCTAATCTTGACATTTTGCTCCATATTAGAGAGAGTTTTGAGAAATTTAACAAACTTTCATGGTTACCCATGATCCGTTATTAGTATTCCAAGTTACAACTCAGTAGGTCAACCGTCAGGGGACTACAATGAAAGTTCCTTCAAAGGCATTGTGGGTCAAGCCATTGTGAATAAAGACCATTTCGACACAGGGATTTCCTTGGTCATGGAATACTTATTATTCTCAATGTTATTATTTGTTTTGAAAATTGTTGTGGAATAGCATATAAACTACTAGTGTGAATGTAAACTTAAATCTTAATTAGAGTTAGAATTTAAACTATGGCCTCAAAGGTTGCTTCGTGCATGTCAAATCCCATGAATTGTATGTAACTGTCATAATAGAAAGAACGAGAAGGTTGATTGAATAGTTGCGTGGATAAATTGATAATTATATTGCTCTGTATTTGTTCAAAATCCATTTATATATACACAAGAAAATTGAAATAATGCAGAGAGATTGGAGCAACAATATTCTCATTACTCAGCGTTGGAATACAACTACAAAATACATTACACATCTGCTAATCCATAGAAAATTGTTGAATGGAGATTGGTTCCACTCCAAGAATGTACATACTAAGAAATAAAAGAGGAGATTCATGAGGTTGATCCTTAATGGTAATTACAATGGGGATGTTAATGGTTTCCCACAGTAGCTTATTCCCTACTCTGACCTCGTGTCTGCAAATCATTTTGCAAGAAATTAAAACTAACTGTAAGTAAAATTAAAGGAGTGAAGAGGAATTAAAAGAGAGGAGAAAGTCAGACACTATGGTAGCAATAATGTAGCTGCATTCTAGAGGTTAAAACTTTGAAAGACATTGATAAACATATCAAGCTATGTAAATTGTTTCCCGTCCTTGATTTCCTTGCCAAGAAGTTGGTTGGAAAATAGACAAAAACAAGAGAATCTTCCAGTTGTGAACTCTCTATGTGTTTTCATGAGAAAATAAACATAAATCTGAACTAGTTAGTAGCAGAAACAAATAAACAACTCCATTGATTACACCAAAAACTACTGCATTTTTAATTGCCATGCTAAGCTTGCATCAATTAGAGGTAAAACAGAAAATGGAGATTGCTGCTAAGAAAACTCGAACTAAGACAAATCATTCATTTCCAAGTTCAATAAGTGAATCTCATCTAGACAATAATTGATCTATGTGCCTCAAACGTGTATCATTTATGTGGTTGAATTGTTTTGTGAGAATTGCATGTATACTTTCATATGATTATCTTAATTTTTAGATTTTGACAATTCTGTTACTGGGGGTATTGATTTACAGGTACAAATATTACCTTGAAGCATAAAACTAGTATTTTTTACTCTGTAATCCAACATAGTTTTATATATTAATATAATATATATTGTGTGTAGTGGAGATCATGTTTACGTGTATCTCACATCCATGGGTCAGTTGATAAGACGTTTTCTAATTTTTTTTTCTCTAACTACTAATTATTGAGCTCAAAAGATTTCCATACTTATGCTTAGGGCTTTGGATATTAATAATTGATCTTGGTTTTCTTCTTTATGAATGTTTGATATACTAGGCATGTTTTATTTATTGTCTTTATCATATAATAATCCTAGAGTGTTTGCTTATTGATTTGTCATCACGTTGACAACATTAATAAACTCAAAACTCAATTCTGCATTAGTATTGAAGCCAAATCACCTTTCAAAACTCAATTCTGCATTAGTATTGAAGCCAAATCACCTTTTTATTTCTGTTGCCTTCTTGACACTATATAAACTTCTAGATTGAGGAAAATTATATTATTATTAAAAACAGGGTATTTATATAAAAAACAGAGTATTTACATATTTACAAGTGTAGAAAAAAACATGAATGATAATCATTCACTTGTGTTGAGAGTATTTAGAATATTTAAATATATAACAAACATTACTTTGTTCTTTGTCTATGATGGTGAAAGGAAGATGCATTAATTTTTTCTTTGTTTTTTTTGGTTGAGAGTATTAATCGTCATGTATTGATTTTACCTGTATGATGTATACTTCTTCTATTCAGAAGTTTAAATGTGTGAAAATCATACTTGGGGGATTTGAGGATGCCCAAGATCGACCAATAAATAGCACATCACTTTTATGAGATAGGGATTTAACATATAGTTACACATAAAAATTATTGTGGCTAGGTTTTGCTCCCAATTTTAGGCTCTCTACAATCGTTCAATTTCTGTCCCTTATATGTAAATATGGGGGAGTGTGGTTTGAAATATGCACTTTCCTAAAGCCTACAACAAATTCAAATTCGGGAGTCCGTCTTTTACACATTTTTGTTTATGGTGGCTGGTGTTACCAAAATTTGGGACAAAATTCTATTTTTTGTTCCGTTATTGTGCTTGAATCCGTCGAATAATATCTCATGTTGTTTTTTGTGCTGCTAAGCATTTTGTCAGGGCTTACTTATTTGAACAAGATGTGTCCTAAAGGGCTTTGAAAATTTGCATTGATTTATCTAAAAGCAACGGTGTGTTTCTAGGCATTTCTCTTTTGTGCGAGAGAATTTATGTGTAGATAGTCACTTCACATGAGCATCTTGTGGTTGTTCTTATAGTCTGCAAACTCTGGCATGAAATTTTCTCATCTTTGATATCAAGGGTCAGTTGTAATTTTGTTTCTGCATGTGATGCTTCTACTTCTATGTATGTATCTATTTCCCTGGCATAGATTTATTTATATGTATATTTGATAATACTATAAACTATTAGGTGTTGCAAAACAACTTACCAATTTCCCCTAATTCTTTAAAGGGTGCTAGCTCAATGGTAGAGCATTTGCATTACAATGCAGAAGGTTGGTGGTTCAATTCCATCGTGCCCTACAATATATAAATAGAATATAAGATATTATAGTCTATTTTTCAGAAAATGATATATAGTTGATCTTGCTCAATGACTAAATGTTTTTTATACATTGTTTTGTATAGTCTCTAGAGAGACAAAAGTGATATTGTCTTTGGAAAGACAATATTTGAGACAATACAAAATTTTATTTTTGTCTCAACTTGAGACAATATGGTATAAGATTGATATATTATATATTGTCTCTGTAGATACATTAGTTTAAGACAATTTTATTTTTGTCTCAACTTGAGACAATATGGTAGTTTATAGAGACAATATGGTATAAGATTGATATATTATATATTGTCTCTGTAGATACATTAGTTTAAGACAATAATTTAAGACACTCGCTTAAAGACAATATTTAAAACAATACACAACTTTTTTTTTTTGTCTTAAATTGAGACAATTACAGAAATATTGTCTCAAAACCCCCCTATATGTAGTAGTGTATCAAACCCTGAAGCACTTGAAAAGCACTTGGAGAGTCATCATGGCTTACAAAGGAAACACTCAATTGCAGAACATCATGGATCATACATGCAGCAAGGGCATAAAGGTTTAAAACAAATTTGCTCCGAGGAGTAAAACCCTTTGAAGATCTGAGATCGTGACAGAGTGTGTAATTGACAGAGCAACAAACAGAGCAGATGGTTATGGAAAAGTAGATGACAGAGCCATGAATGAGGTTGGCAAGATGATGCTTTCAGCAGCAAACAGAGTAGATGGTTATGGCAGAGCAGATGACAGAGCCATGGATGAGGGTGTCAAGATGATGTTTTCAATTGCTGGTTCGAGAGCCTTGCTCAGAACATGTATGCGCAGGTTAATGAGATGAGGAGCTGTCCTTTCCTTTTCCTTAAGTTGCTGGATTGAAGCCCTTATTCCTTACGCTGCTTGTTCCCTAAACTGCTTGTTGGTTTATGAGTGAGGCTTTAAATACATAGAGGATTGATTGAAGTAGTTCCTTGATCAAACTCGTGGATGGTTCTATACTCCAATGGTTTTATCAAACTGCTCCTAAAAACCTTGAAGGAGATGATGCTTCCAGATACGTAAGTAGGAAAGAATGCTAGCATATGAAGAGCACGAGAGGCCTCAGGTGGCAACATAGATGTTTGTAATGGTCAAAGAAATAATGGAAATAGCCCGGGGATCGCAACATATCGACACGATTGAAACCAGGGTGCAGAATATTGTGAATGTGCATGGATCAATGGGATATTTGGTGTTGCTATTGAATTTCAATGCAGGTTAGTTGAGGCATTGGAAAACTGTTATAGCTTAAAATGACACCTCTCCGTCCGTGACGACACTTGCATCCCTTGGTCGTACGACGACACTTCTTGAAATCAAGTTTAGTTACACAACAGGACACTTGTGGATTGAGGGGTCATTTGGGACACTAAAAATGGTTGAAATTACCTCATTCTTGACCCATTTGATGATTACAACCCTTAGGAACATTTTTCCAGACCAAACCATCTCCTGAAAATGAGCAGAAAAGCCTGTTTTTGGCCATTTTTTCACATGTGCGCTGGTACACAGGCATGATAGTAGGGCATATGCGCTACTCTGCTTCATTAAAGTAGCGCCCACCTCCACATGTGCGCTAGTTTGTCTACTGTAGAGTAGAGCACAGTCCTGTACAAGTTCAAATCTCGAAATTTTGGGAAGTTAAGTTGGTTGGGGAACCTCCTACTCAGTCATAACTTCTTTTCCTCTCCTTCACTGACTATATAAGAAGGGTAGAAGGGCCATGTGAGAAGACCAAGCCTATAACATTGTTATGCTGGAGGAATGGAGACCTTCATCCCCCTCTCTTGTGCCTCCGTTTTTGATAAACCCTAGCACAGTTGATTAGAGGTTGGGATCCTTGGAGAACAGAAGCAGGAGACCTTGAATCTAGGTTTCGTGAAGTGCCAAGCTTGAAAGAAGGTATAACTTTATGTACTTGCTTTCATTCATTAATAAAGATCAAATGTTCTTCTCTTTCCAAATATGACCTATTAATGTGTCTTAGATTTGATTATTGTTTGATTATAGTCTGATGTCTTCTTCTGTCATGAATATCAGTCTTAAATAAGTAGTCGAATGTATTTGAGAAAGGTATCAAGTACTCGTTTTGCAGGTCTGGGCATTGCGACACTGGATAAGCATTGAAGAGCGAGGGAGGCAAAGCTAGGATCAACCTTCTGAATAAGGTGCATACATCTCTAAACCCTAATCTCTTCACTTATTTGTTGTACTTGCAGAATGCTTGTAAGTCTATCTTTATCACTGTAAGTTGGTAGTTTCTCCCCTGAACTATAGGTGTATTTTCCCCACAATTGTCGTGCCAACCTTCGTAGATTTAATATTTTTTCATTTCTCTCTTAAATGAAGGATTGACTAACCCTTCTTGTGGCGTTAGTATTTTTGCAGTCTTCACTATTAAGGATATAGATGAATTGACAACCTATACTTCATAGGTTGAATATTTGGATAATTCCCTCATAAATGAAGGGGTAGTGGACCCTTCTTTTGCCCAATATTATCTTCATACTAGTTCTAGACTGCAAGAATGGGCATCCGATCCTTCTTGTGTTCACCAATCTTGATACAGGTGAATTACTAGATATTCAGATTTCATTCCCACAACCCGCATTTGCGGATTGCGGGAAGATTATTGTAAATGTTTGCGTTATGTGTTTTCGCAACCCGCAATGTGGATTGTGGGAACAATTCGAATAATGGATTTGCGATTCTCCTCTCAACATAGTTTGTCATTGCAGAGTCTTGATAAAATTCCTTGGTGGTATAGTGAAGAGGAACAATGGAGTTTTATGCATTCCAGGTTTTGTGTGTAACCTAGTATTATTAAGAAAACTTATTCATGTTCGTGTCAGGTTCCTTTTATCTAACAAAGGGTGTAAAATGGTCTAGTAATCTATGGTGTTTGCTAAGGGTGATTGTGTGGGAACTCTATTCAATGTTGATGCATGTATTGTTCAGTGTAATAGTTATTCAACTTCTACAGTGAACAAAAAATCACTAGGATCTACAACCTCACAATTAGAACCTGTACATACCTCTAATGGTCATGAATTTTAGGTACCTAAACAATCCCTTGCTTCAGAAATGAAGTTACCTACAAAGGTGAAAATTCCAATGTCTAAACTATTCACTCATTGTTTGAATAGCCAGTCAATCGGTTAAGTTATAACATATAAAAATGGTTTGTCCCAACTTCTACTTTTCGACAAGAAGGATCGGCTACCCCTTCTTTTTGTAGTTAATTGTGAAAACATTCATCCAACAATTCAGATATATCCATAATGGAGAACACAAGAAGGGTTGACCAACCCTTCTTGCAGTGTCGAAATATTATGAAAATAATATTGGGAATACGAAGTGTCGGCCAACCTTTCAATTACGAGGCAATTTTCAAAATAGAACATCTTGGATGTTTTAACATATAAAAATTGTTTCTCTCGACTTTTATTTTCCGACAAGAAGGATCGGCTGCCCCTTTTTTTCATAGTAAATTGTCAAAACCTTTATCCAACAATTCATCTATATGGATAATAGAAAACACAAGAATGATCGACCAACCCTTCTTGCGGTGTCAAATTATTATGAAAAGAATATTAGGAATAAGAAGGGTCGGCCGACCCTTCATTTACGAGGGAATTGTAACAATAGAAGACCTTGGAGAAAGAGTGGCCGCTCTTTCTCTGAGAATATTTCCACTTGCCAACCAAGCCTTTGAAGCAAAACGTCTATAAATTTTGTTGTTTAAATGTTGATATCTAGTATCCTAGGGTGACACATGGAACGATCATATTGTGACACGTGGCATATTTGATTTGGCAAATTGAGTATTAGAAATATAGTTTAATTATAGTATTGAATCGTATAGAGTATTTTCTCCTCTGAGCACCACTGAATCCATGCTATGTTTTATTCTCGACTATTAAACACTATGTTTTAAATATGCTTGGGTGAACTGCAAGAGGAAGTGAATAATTATAATAGCATTTGTGGTCTCACAGGATCACTGCCTCTATAACTGCCGGTACACCCTATTATCTTGGTCATTCACGTTGAATCATCTAGATACTTGCAATCGTTGAGACCTATGGATTGGAAATATTGACACCTAAATCCTCCAAAAACAAAGGTATTGAAGGCAAAGACCGTGTTTTGAATATATTGTGCCTATGTTTCATGTTCTAATCGACCATCAAACCCAAATGGTTTCATGCCCCCAAATTATGAGATATTGAAAAATATAAATACATGGCAATTGAAAAACTAGATTTATGGTTTGAATAATATAAATACCTGGCAATTGAAATGTTCTATTACAAATTTAGATAGAAATATAAATACCTGGCAATTGAAATGTTCTGTTAGAGATTTATTATTAAGACATAAAAATCAATAGAAGTTATTCCTGGCAATTGAATTTACTTCGATCTTTCAACTTTTACAAAGCTTGGGATCTTGATACATTTCACGACTAGTACGAGCTTGAGCTCACAAACACAGACTCTTCTACTACAGGATTTATATTAAAAAAATTCTTACTAAGAAATAAAAATGAGTAGAAGTTATTCTGGGTTAAAACAGTGCAACTTCGCCGCATTACACAGAGATGAAATTTACTTCGATCTTTCACCTTTCACAGAGCTTGGGCTCTTAATACATTTCAGGACTACGAGATTGAGCTCACAAACACTGACTCTACTACAATAGACTCTACTACAGAGAATTTACACAGAATTTATTTTTGCTTCAACTAGAAGCTAGTATACTTTATCTTTGCTTCAACTAGAAGCTATACTTTATCTTTGCTTCAACTAGAAGCTATGAGTCACATTAGCGACAAATCCTGGTCTTGGGGATTTGACAGTGCTCGAAATTCCCATATATCATGGTGTGGTGAGGATTTGTGAGGGAACTGCTACTGAAATGCTCATATATCAGGAAGATAGCGACCATAAGACTCAAGTATTTCTGATAAAACAACCAAGGAAACGAAATAGAGGCAGTAAAGAAGAGTGCCATGACTTCCTGAAGATTTCATTTTGCTGCGATACCAGGTATATTTTAGTCATTATATAATGAATTGGTGAATTGACTTGGATGTTACGGATGGGGAAGGATAATTATGATAGTATGGCGGGATGGTGGTCATAGATATCATTTGTACCGACTGTAGATTTTGTTGGAGTAATTGTACAAGTATCACCTAATCGATGCCTTGAGAAAGGAATGTATGCTGACATGGCGATGGTTTATACGATGAAATTCTGAAATGGCAGTTATCTTGACGGTGCTAATGGTGAATGATGGCTTGTATCACGTGTGTGGAGAAAATATTCACATCATGCTTTAGTCGAAATTATGACTTGTCACAAACACCAAGATCACCGCGGTCCGCCATCATTTACCATTAGCGCCATCGGGACAAACATTTTTTATATGTTCTAATTAAGCTTCTGCAATATTATTTTATATTCTGCTAATTGTAATGTTGTGATTTCTCTGTTATTTAATTCTATAATATGCATGTTTGAAAAGAGAACACATAAAATCCTGAGAACTATTTAGAAAGAAAGAACACATAAATTTTGAATATTTTAATGCCCTTCAAAGGGATTTAGACTTTGAAAGCGTGAATTTAGACTTTGTAAGTGTGAATATCAACCTTTCTAAAGTGCAAAAACGGGTTCTGAAAGTGGCAATATTGGCTTTGAAAAGTGGGTTTTTCTATTCGAATAGTGGCGCTAATGGTGAATGATGGCTTGTATCATGTGTGTGAAGAAAATATTCACATCATGCTTTAGTCGAAATTATGACTTGTCACAAACACCAAGATCTCCGCGGTCCGCCATCATTTACCATTAGCGCCATCGGCACAAACATTTTTTATATGTTCTAACTAAGCTTCTGCAATATTATTTTATATTCTGCTAATTGTAATGTTGTGATTTCTCTATTATTTAATTCTATAATATGCATGTTTGAAAAGAGAACACATAAAATCCTGAGAACTATTTAGAAAGAAAGAACACATAAAATTTGAATATTTTAATGCCCCTCAAAGGGATTTAGAATTTGAAAGCGTGAATTTAGACTTTGTAAGTGTGAATATCAACCTTTCTAAAGTGCAAAAACGGGTTCTGAAAGTGGCAATATTGGCTTCGAAAAGTGGGGTTTTCTATTCGAATAGTGTGTTTTTTTACTGCTTAAGAACCTTAAAATTGTAGTTTTTTGTTATAAAACTATGAATTTCAATTGAAAATGTGTGAATTTGAACACTTAGCAATTTTTTTCTTTCTTAATATGCAAAACAGAAGAACCTTTTTCTCATTTTGGCAGGTTTGTATTTCACCTGTGTGAACTCCAGAGGAAAATTTGATCCTATAAACAAATAGCCAGATCATCACTTAGCCATGTGAGTTCAACACTTAGCCAGATTTTTGTTCTTTATATATAAAATACTTTTGTTCTTAATATGTAAAATGCTTTTGTTCTTAATATGTAAAATACAATGAGTTATATTCAGAAAGATATATTAATCATTTGACCATATTTCTCTATAAAATACTTCTCTATAATTATATTGAAGCATATAGATGGATTTATTCAGAAGGTTGTGCACAGCTGTTCATTACAAAAAGGAGAGCCTGGGAACATGAATAGCTTTCCCAGTATGGCTCTATAAATTTAACAAGATGATGTAAAAAAAATTCCAAAATTGATGTAAAAACTAATCCAAGCATGGATCTCTTCTACAAAAAATTATGCCGCTGAACAGAGGTTTCCTTGGCAAGTCTCATGTCCACAGAGGGGGATTCCTAGCAGTGGCCGCACTGTGACAGATTCCTGGCAGCAGCTGCACTGTGACATTCTAGCCATCTTCAAAATTTCATCTTTTATAAAATCCTCTGTCCCCATAAGTTCAATCTGATTCTGTTCCAAATCATCAATTCTGGAGTCGTAACAGGTTAATTGTTTTATTTTAAATAGAAACATTCTTTCTTTTTGTTTGTTTAAATCGAAGCATTATTTCTTTTTTTCTTTTTTTAAATAGAATGAAATATCATAAAAGGGAGAACACAAGAAGGATCGACCGACCCTTCTTGCAGTGTCGAACTATTTTGAAAATAATACTGGGAATAAGAAGCATTGCTCGACCCTTTTGTAGTGTTGAACTATTATAAAAATAATATTGGGAATAAGATGGGCCAACTGACCTTTCAATTACGAGGGAATTGTAAAAATAGAACACCTTGTAAGTTATAACATATAAAAATGGTTTTTGAGTAATTTTTTTTTTATCCTTATTTTTCGACAAGAAGGATCGGCCACCCCTTCTTTTCGTAGTTATTTGTGAAAACCTTTATCCAGAAATTCAGCTATATCCATAATGGAGAACACAAGAAGGATCGACCGACCCTTCTTGCAGTGTCAAACTATTATGAAAAGAATATTGGGAATAAGATGGGTCGGCCGAACTTTCATCTACGAGTGAATGGTGAAAATAGAATGCCTTAGAGAAAGAGCAGTCGAGCAGCCACTCTTTTTCTGAGAATATTTCTACTTGCCAGCAAGGTCTTTGAAGTGAAACTTCTATAAATTTGGAGACATGTGGAACGCTTATATTGTGACACTTGTCATATTTGATTTTTAAAATTAGTTTAAATATTTTTTAAACAAATATTAAGGATATTAATGGTACCAAGCATGTTGGCCGTAGGATTTTCAATGAATGGATTGGAGTAATAAGTGTACAATTACTCCAGCAAAATATGTACTTGCTACGGATGATATCAATGACCACCATGATCCCGCCATACTGTGCTAATTATCATACTGTGATAATTACCATTGACCTCATCCAGAGACTTTGTTGGTGACAAGACATACACATTATGTGGATTGAAAGCATGATGATATTATTCACACGAGTGATACAATCCATCATTTATGATGAATATTATTAAGCCTGCTATAGGCCATTTAATCCACTGGCAGTAGGCATGTTGGCCGTTGGATTTTCAAGGAATCGAGTGATACGTGTACGATTACTCCAGTAAAATCTATAGTCACTACATATGACATCTTTGACCACCATGATCCCTCCATACTGTGATAATTACCATTCCCCATCCGTCCCAGACTCCCATCCCATTCAATCCATCAACACAGTGGCCACTCACTATATATAGGCTATTCCATCAACACAGTGGCCACTCACAACAAACTGAAATGGAATTTTTCAGTTTGTTCGCCTTATACTCCCTGGGTATGCATGGATTTGTCACTATGTTCCTACAACCAGGAGGGGACATAGGGAGATTGAGAAACGTTCTAATATAGGTAGCTGAAGAAATGTTCTCATATAATGGATCTAATGCACCATTTTCCCGCAGAGAAATTTGTGGATATACTAGGTAGCTTGAAATCATTGAAGAATCTTGATATCCATATTCCGAAGCCTCTTCCTCTTCTCAACTTATTGGAGAAACTTCCTAACCTTGAAAGACTACATATCCGTACAAGGTTTTTCTTGGTAAGAAAGAATTTTTGTAGTCATTATTATACACGCGTCTAATTTATGTGTTTGCTTATCATTTGCAAAGTAGGTTTCATTGGTTGAATACCTTTGCTTCCACTAACTACGGTGTTGGGAGCTAACCCGTCTAAGCGGGATTCCCAAACCAACTATGTTAGGAGCTAACCTGTCCAAGCGGGATGCCCAGACCGACTGTTATGGTGCACTTGGAAATTTAGGAATAGTTTCTCTGTTTTTATTGTACATGATGATATGTGTGCTCATGCGTTGGATGCAATAAAACGATTATTTTTGCATTTGTTGGAAATGGTTTCTTTTTACGACAGCGTGATAAACAATTATTTGTTTTCTATGCAGTTATTCGAGAGACTGAGATGCAATACCACCATGTCTAGGATATCTTCGAATCTTTGTGCCTCCAGATCATGCTGTCAGCTTCTTCTAACTGCGCATAATTTGTTTCACTTGTTTTAAAGATGCGCACCTCACCCATTTCCACTACATTTTATAGTCAGTCCCATGAGACAGTCGAAAATCTTAAGACTTTCCAGCTCCGCAGAATGAAAGAACAAAATATTATCAATCATTTATGTTTCTTCCTTGATGAATTTCAGCTCACCAAAGTTCAGCTCACCAACTTAAGATAGTAGTATCAGACTTAACTGATACTAAACAAATAACTACATCTGGTCCGGAGAGCTTACCAGTCTTTGCAAGAATATTCCCTTTGTAGCTGAAGGTGGGAAAATCATCAGGGTAGGAGGATTTCTAAAGTTTTTCTAGGCGCCTGCATCCAAGAGTAACTAGGCCAAGTTAATGGGATGGAAATTGGAATCCTTGGATGACAATGGGATTTTCAACACTTTTTGAAGGTTACCTTATACTACCACCTTGTGCAAGAGGTATGATGTATTCAATGAATGATTTGGTTTCATTCTTTCAAAGACACTTGCAGCAGTCATCAAGTGTTGTTCTAGTACATTCCTTCATGTCTGGAATGAGTCTAGTGCTTTTAAGTCTACAAGTCGAAGCTCCAATAAAATTTTAGTCTTTTATTACTCCTTCAAAGGAGATGACCTGATTAAGGATAAGGAGAATCTAAAATGTTCAGCGACTTTAAATTATTCTGAAGTTGAATTTAAAATCAAACAATGCAATTGAAAAGGACCTTATGAAAGTGGCAATATTGGCTTTGAAAATGGTGTTTTTCTATTGGAATAGTGTGTTTTTTTATTACTTATGAACCTCAAATTGCAGTTTGTTGTTATAAAACTATGAACTTCAATTCAAAAAGTGTGATTTTAAAATAAACAAATGCAATTTCTGATTTGAAAAGTGTGAATTTCAAATAAAATAATGCAATTTTTTATTTGAAAACTGCAATTTTCATTTGTAAATGTTCTAAATTTTAAGGTGAAAAAATCAATGTCTAAAATATTCAAGTCACTTTGAAGACGGGTCAAAAACCGTCTTTCTAAACTCCAAAATCAAGCAAAATCCGGTTCCAAAACTGCCAAATCCAGGTTCCAAAAGTTCCAAAACCAGATCCAAAAGTGCCAAAACCGATTCCAAAATTGCCAAAATCGATTCCGAAAGTGCCAAATCAAGGTTCAAAAAGTGACAAAACCAGTTCCTAAAGAGCGAAAACCGGTTCCAAAAGTGCAAAATCCTGTTCCGAAAGTGACCAAACCAGTTCAGAAACTGCAAAATCCATTTCCAAAGTGCCAAAATCAGGTTCCAAAACCATACTTTTTCTTTTGAATGAGGCTCGACATAAATGAATGAAGGGGAGGCCGACCCTTCTTCTGCCTACTATTATTTTCATAATAGTTCTAGATTGCAAGATGGTTGGTTCGATCATTCTTGTTTTCACCATTTTGGATACAGGTGAGTTGTCGGATATCAGTGTTCACAATTATCTACTAAAAGAAGGGGCGGCCGATGCTTCTTGTTAGCAGTCAGAAGTCGGGAAATTTTTTTTTTACATGTTATATCATAGGCAATGTCCCGATTTCCACCACATACTGCGGAAGTCGGTAGTGGGGAAATGTTTTCCCAACCTTTGTAGATTAATTGTATTTCATTTCTCTTTTAATTGAAGGGTTGACCGACCCTTCTTGTGCTTAGTATTTTTGCATTCTTCACCATTTAGGATATACATGAATTGATAGCCTATAATTCATAGGTTGAATATTTCCATAATTCCCTCATAAATGAAGGGGTGGCCGATCCTTCTTCTGCATAATATTATTTTCATACTAGTTTCAGACTACCAGAAGGGTTGGCCGACCCTTCTTGTGATTTATATTTTCCCATTCTTGACCATTCTGGTTATACATGAATTAATCTCTATTTTGGAAAGGGAATATCTCACACGTGTGAGCCTCAAAGAGAGAACTGATGCCAAAGGAAGTGATGACATGGCATGTATGATGACATGGAATGTGTCATGAGGCTGGAAAGAAACAAGATGGTGTTCTGGTGCTATCATTTAGTCAGTGTTGAAATCTGACATCATTCTCAAAAAGTATGGCAAGTTTGTGAAACTTTGGAAATTGAGAAAGTATGGAAAAAGTAGTCAAAACTGCTCTGATAGAATGCCTTCCATAACTCACGATTTCAGAAAAATGCACGCACCATCATATTATGATATAGCTTGTTGAAGTGGCTATTTAGTTATACATGATTGTGGATTGCGGGAATAGTTTAAATAATGGATTTGCGACATGTGTTTCCGCAACCCGCAGTGCGGAATACAAATGGCGGAAACTTTGGTTTGTTCTTATTTCTAGTTGTAGTCCTACAACCTGCAATTGCGGATTGTGGGAACATTGTATATATTTACAAACAATTAAACCCCCACAACTCATCTTCCGCATTCCCCATATTAGATCTCAGCCATCGACTTGTCTTAATCTTACGACCCAGATTTAACCCAACGGAATTAATAAATATGTTGATTTTGTTTCTATTTCCTTTTATTATATTTCATCTTCGAAAATTACCTGCTGTGTGGATTTTACTACGATTTTTTTCCAGGGGTCGTTTTTGCCATTGATGGATGGATGCCTCCTATATGTTCTTAGAATGATATGCATAAGCCTAGTTATGCAGCTGTTAATTAGATGCTTAATAACTTAACTTAGAAAATTAACTTAATATGATGATATTAATGACTGTTATGTAATTGCAGAATGTGAAACAATATGAATCAAGTAAAGAAATTTATTGGTGCCTAACCTTCATATAAATCATATGAATGATAAATCAAGCACACAGATTTATATGTTTTATGATTTAACAATACAATTTAAACAGAGTTACATTTTCGGAAACCAAACTCGACACTTTACAATAATTATAATCATAGTGAAATTGGACATACTAGTACAAACAAACATTCAAGTGTATTATTTAACAAAATACTTCCATTTTTATTTTATTCACAATTCGCCTCACATCGCTCACGCCATCCAGGTGCAGCAAGCAAGGCCATAATCGATCTAACAAAAATGTGTCATTGACATCGTCAGAATTATAAGTTTTTGTTATAATACAGTTTCCTTCATCATTAGAAACATGTTTTTTACCAGAGACATCGACAATCACAGTATTTGTCTGATCCCAACAATGGTTCAAAGTGTCCTAAACTATACTTAAAGGCTTGCGATATACATTAGGATTTCCAACACCCTGAAAATCCTCTCTGGCTACAGAAGAACAATTTTCCTGTGTTAAAATTAATCTAAATTGTTCCCTTTTCAATCTCGTTCTTTGTAATAATCTAGGAAAAAACTTGTCAATGTTTTTTCGTTGAGCAGATGTCCATACCCCAACCTCAAAAATACGAAAGCATTTTTCAAAAAATTCCCTTAAACCTGGGCGTATAAAATAATACTTTGTTGATGTTTCGATGTCCAGTGGTCGTCGCAATCGGAGTTTCTGTTTTCTATGTATTGCGTGTAACAAAACGCCATTGAAATAAAAAATGATCAATGGTTTACTAGAAGCAAATCTTCTAGTACTAACTGCAAACAAAAAACACACACACACAAACTAGTCAATAAAATATTATTGTTCAATGTTTCTAAGTATATTTCTTTCATGTTCAATAATTTTTTAAACACATTACCAGATACATGGTACGATGTCCATAAATAAGATGAGAATTGTGCAATAAAATTTACATCAATTAAATGTAGCAGTAACTCTAAAAAATATACAAATCACTAAATGAATTTGTTTTGTACAATATGATGGTCATCTCAAATTCAATGTGTTTAACCAACACCCCATTTTTGAATGAGGCCCGAGATAATTCAACAGAGCATACAATATTGTTTTTATAGTTATATCTCTCTCTTGTGAACCGTCAAATTTCCAACTAGTTGGCATTTTCAAGCAGCTTTCCTTGCTATTATCTGCTGATTGATATTGCCCTTCATCTATAAACAACATGTCCGTTTGTTTATATATATCTCCATATTGGATAAGTATATCCTTGAAGGAATTTTTATATGTTTAGTACTTCGCCAACATTATAATAAGTAGACATTGAGTGATTATAAATAGTACTAGGTTCGCATTGCTCTCGACCCCAAATAAATACAAATTCTTCGTTTTTCAACCATTTAAATACACCCAGGAAATTTTTAATTTCCATGTTGTCGAGACAGGAAAACCACAGAGCAACGTTGAAATGCTCTCTGGAAACAATGATAATTTTGCGGCTAAGCATGCGTGTATAATAACGATAGAATTTATGGACAAAATGAGGTTTTTTGGAAGAATATTCAATGTTGGATAACATCTGAACTCCAAAGAGCAATCCCTCTACTCCCAGGACCAATAGTTTCTTTTGCGGTGATATCCGCACTACATACAAGAACAATGACTATATATATAACAACAACAACAACACTTTGTTCATGAAGTTAATGATCACAACAGATTCAATTGATTTAATAAAAACATCACACTGAACTAATAATATGTTACATTCAGACGAAAATAACAATGTCTCCGAAAAAAACAGAAAACACATTGAATGGTTTAAAATATGTAATGATAGATTACATCTAGAAATAGGCAATGATAGGTTACATTTGATAGTTTTTGATATCAGCTGATTCTTTCATTTTACTCAAATGTTTCCAAAGTCCATGTACCAATTCAGTATCTGTCCGAAGGGATGATCCAATAAAGGGCTTACATGAAATACAATTTTGAAATGGAACTGCTTTCTCACCATCACCCTCCAAAACAATCATTGACGTAGTAATTTCCGAAGTTTGCATTGGGAACTCCTTCCACACACTCTCCATATTTTTTTTGTGTATTTCCTTCTTGATCGGAGGTATATTTCTCTCAAAACCAAATAAATAAATAAAAATTCTCATATGATTTATCTTTACCGCATACCAACAAAAAATTTGTAAGTAGTAGCTTCCCCTCACAGACACCACATTTAGATGACCAAATCCCAACATTGAATTTGGAAATAAGTAAATCCAAAAATCAAATGGCATTTGTTTGTGACTCATATGAAGTTTCTCTATGTTTAAATTCACCATTTATTAGAGTAGTTTCTTGCCGCTTTTTTACTCTTTCCCCTTTTTTATCTCTTTTGGAGTAATGTTTTGTGACTTTCTTGCGAAATAGAAAACCTTCCATTTCTAATATCAATAACATTTTTGTATGGGGAGCTGCACAGAAATATTGTTTGTCATTATATATACTTCTGAATAAATTTGTTTTATCAATTTAAGTAGAAAATATTGTCTTTTACCTGTCAATGGCTGGCCAACATTTGATTGGTGAGTAACATCGATGGAGACACTGCATTTTGACACAAAGGCGCCCTCTCTAGGTTCAATACTGGCCAAGCCCTCTTCTTGTGCTGCATTGTTCAAGCTCACGCCTTGTTCATTATTGTCCAAGCTCCCGCATGGTCCTTTATTCTCCAATGTCACTTGCTAGCCAATCTCCAAGGACATCGTCGATGCTTGCTCTGGTTGTGGATGATCCACATGTTGACCTGAAAATGTGCAGTTATACATTTTATATAATTTTTTGCAGGTCATTATCCCCTTTCATAATTTACTTAATTTAACCACGATCTATGAAAAATAATTTTTTACCTTCTTGTCCTATTTTGTAGTTCTTTGTAGATTGTCTATCACCTTCAGTTTCGTCATCGGATATTGTAATTCGATTGGAGGATACTTGGGTATGCTCTTTATTTGAAGCTATAGTAGAATAGGAATTTAAAGAAGTTATTGAACATAACCGACTGAGAAGAGTAAAATAAAATCAAAGACATCTGGAAATGTTAATAGAAATACCTTGTTTGAGAAAAAAAGTAAAATAAAATTCAAAAGTAAAATAGAATCAAAGACATATGAAAATGTTAATAAAAATACCTTGTTTTATACCCAATTCATGATAGAAACTGTTCATGAATAGCTCTTGTTGTACTGTCTCCACAATAGAAATAACTATTCTTTCTGGAGACCTGGTCAACAAACAAAGAATCCTACCTCCTGCGTATAGTGAAAGAACTATGCCTTCAGAAGAGACCTATCTGGAAACTATGTGATCCCATAATTCCTGTGTCCTTTCTTTTGGAAACACATGGCTCCTCGGACTATCGCTATTAACATTGGGCCGAGGTAAATCAAGCATCGGTAGGCCCTCGTCTTTCCAATCCATATCAATTTCAGAGGTAGATAAAATATCCTCATCATTTCCAATGCGCCAACATTGTATAATAGAGAATCCTATAAACAGGTCCTCGGAGAATTCTCTATATACTCCCATTGTAGGATTCGTCGTAACAAGTTTTTTTTATTTCTTGCTCCAACTTGTGAAAGCTTTAGAAATCATATAAGAGTTCTCCATATCAACCAGAAAAATACAAGTACATGCCTCTTGATTTGTTTCTAAGTAGTACAAAAATTCCAGCATGTCTTCTTCTGTCCATGAAAAAGCACAATTACACATATCCATAGCAACAAATTCACAGCTGACTGTCACACCAAAAAATGGAATTGTTCTGAGTGTGGTGACCAAAGAATCAGGGCAACAACATTGACAAACAAACTGTGAACTATTTTCGACGTCCTCAATGGACATCCTCTCTTTATTGATATATAAATTCAATATTTTATGAGCATCAATTGGTATTTTGGTATCAATATCCACTTCAGATTCGTTCTTTCTCTTTTTACTCAGAGATTTTTGTTGCTTTCTGGAGCATAAAATACTGCACAGTTGCTTGAGATGGTTTGGTGCAATTTTATATATTTCAATGACGTTATGGTCAGTGACATTCTGTGATCGATCAGTTTGAACATCATTAACTTTGAAATATTCAGCGATCGAATGTCTGGTTGACCTCTTGTCCTTTATTCTTTTGTAATATTGACTTAAAGTTTATGTGCAAAATTTTTTATCGACTGATGTGCTCATCCAAACCGATCCATTGATTATATTGTCTACCATAGTGGTCAATTCATCTTCATGAAGATCACGCAATGGTTTGAAAAAATTAGCCATAACTCTTTATTTTATTTAGAGAAAAGCCATCCTGAGCGATGCTCTTCGACGAGCAATCCAAGGCGCCACTTTTGTAAAGCTCGAATACAGACTGCCATTTGCTCCACAGTCGTTCCGATGTCAAAACAAGAGTTAGCTTGTCTTTAAGGCTCTCCCAGTTAACAAGAAATATATCCATACATTGAGTTTGGAAAGACTGCAAACATATAAAATTGAATATTCTAGTTAATTTCCTAATTTCATAACATAGGCAGCAATCTACAGAATTTGATTGATAAGAAGAAAAATTCTATACCTTCCAAGCATCACTGGAAGCGTTTCCCTTTCCCAGGCGGGATGGAGAACCACACAATAACCATCTCTCCCTTGCTTTTTCAACTGAAGAAATGAATGTAGTGTTTTCAAATTCCTTGTTTGACAAATTCTGCTGTTTGCATAATTTGCTGATGATGTCTTGAGGAACGTCTCTATGTAGAAGACGAGTTGTTCGATGTCAATACCTTTTATGGAGCTATTTATATTGATCATCTGCAATGATTATTTTCTGCGTAGAAATAGTATACTGCCCATCCAATATATAAAAATTTACTGATGGCAGATCAATTTCTTTTTCATTTTCAGGAAGAAAGGGCAATCTGGTCTCCTTATTGAAAGGCAATAGAATAACATCTCTCAATGTTGTTGTAAATGTATGGACAAGTGATACCACCATCTTTTGCACAACCTTCTCATCAACCTTTCGATATTGTAAGTGCGGAGGCTCAACAACACATCATGTTATGTCAATGGAAAAAACTTTCTCATCGAACAAAAAGTATTTGATCTGATGTTGTTGAACTTCTTTTGAAGTTTCGAAGCTCTTAGTCGCTTTCCACAACATTCCTTTAGAAGGACTTCCTTTGAGTTGTTTCAAGGTAGATTTCCCCACATCTTTTACAATATATTGGAGAAATGCTCTTCTGTTGTACGTTAGAATCTTTTCATGTCATATAATTATCGGCCCCTTATTAATATTCATATAATGTAATACAAAGGAATTTTTTCCAGCCAACATTCTTTTCCTCCATACCGACAAAATTCCTTTCTTCAAGGATGTCGCGGTATCAATTCCGGAACGATTAGAAACAACATACTAGGGAAAAACCCACCCTTGCTTCGCATAGGAAATCGGATCTGGATCGGGACCATTTTTCATTAGATCTGGTCGATAATCAGAAACCATAAGATCACACTGTATAAGGCCATACTTTTCACCAATGATCGCTTCAGCTTGAACTCGCAATTTTTTATCAGAATTAACGGGTTCCGCATATGTCAATATCCCAGCTCTAATCGGCTTTCCCTCGAAATCCAAGTAGAATAGATATATATCTGGGTACATTATCTGGTTCTTCCATCTCAACATACCATCCATTTGTGAATGGCGGAAGGTAGTGATCTTTTGTCAATTCAAAGCAAGGGATTTCCTGGTAGTTACTGAGGCTCAACAAATCAGCCATCCTTTATCTGCAAAACAATCAATATTAAGTAGTCAATATAAGAATGCATACAATGTCTATAATTATAAATTAGTGTTTTAATATTAGATGTATACTTGCAAATGTTCATGCCAATGATTGATGGTTAGGGAACGACCCCTCATTTTGAAAATCAATTGATTGATTAAGATCAAATCTGCTAGCATTATCCATGAGATATAGAATGCACATTTTATAGAGTCGTTTGGGATAAGGATTGATCATAGAATGAGCGATCATCATAGAAGGGGTGGCTGATCCTTCTTGTTTATGTGTATGAGTTTATCACATGTTTTTTATTGTTGATGTATATGTAACTTCGGAATGTATTTCATTTGTGTATTTTATATATATTTATTGTACCCTTATAAGAGATGTGTCATTCCTCTATAAGGAAGTGTCGTCATGTGGATTGACAAGTGTCGCAAGTGTGTGTACTTGCCGATGGGTTATTAGACCACCATGTGTGGGGTCGGCCCTAAAATATATATTAGAATGTGGATGTACCTAGCTAGACAAGTCGGCCCCATAAGGTCACTGGGCAAACAAGTTAGTATAAATAGAGATCAGGTGATCTCTATTTAGATCATTCGGAAAAGTACATCTCTCTCACTCAGAAAGTGGCGCACTAGTGAGGAGGAAGATTATCTGCTACTAGGAGACTATCTCAGTGTATTTTGGTTGTACTTTGGTTGAGCCATTGCTCTCTCTATCTTTGAGGAAGTTGTGGGGTTTTTCACCTTAGGATTTTCCCCACAGAAACTCTGTGTCTCTTGTCTCTTATGCTTTTGATTCTTGTGATGCTTGTCATACTTATTGTGATTGTCATGCATTGATATACTATATATGTTATTCTCTCAGTAAATATCCTAGAGTATTGTGAATCAATGCTCAAAATTTAACATGGTATCAGAGCTAACCTGAGAAGAAGACATTTTGCAGTGATGGAAACTTGAGTTTCTTGTTTATTGGGTTTCTCTCCACAGATTTTGGAAAAGCAGTATAGTAGATTGAATCTACTCATCAAGGCGCATCTATCTGTCCAATAAGAATTCAATTCCGAGCATTTTTAGATTTGGCCCTAAAAATTAGGGTTTCCACAAAAATAAGAATTTCTTAAATCTGAAGACATAGCTGGAAGCTCCTTGCAAAACTCAAAGTTTAGAGCTTTGGATCGAGATTTTTGGCTGGGTAGATCTTCGGGAAACTCAAACCCTAATTTAGGGCTCTCCCTAGTGAACCCGGGAGGACAAAATGACAAATTTGAAGGGTAAATCTTTGCTGATCTCAAATTCTGAATGCACCAGGCTGATCAGCTCATCAAGGCGCATCTTTCTATCCTTTCAAAAATTTGAAATTCACATTTTGAATTTTTAGGGTTTTTTCAACAAACCCTAATCCAGGACCAGATCCAGTTTTCAGCATTTCAAGTGGTAAGACCTAAATCTTTTCTATTTCCATTTGAATCACTCTTTAAGATGTCTCACCACACCAAGCTTGAGGATAATCTTGAAGGGGCTGATAACTTCCGAGCTTGGAAGTATAGGATTGGGTTAATCCTGGAAGAGAATGAGTTGGACTCATATATGAAAGAAGACATCCCTATCCCAGAGGATGAAGAGGCTAAAGTATTGCATTGCTGATTCTATCAAATACCATGTCATACCCCATGTGTCTTCTCTAAAGACACCCAAAGATATGTTTGACTCTTTGACCAAGCTATTTGAAGAGAAGAACATAAATTGGAATATAACCCTGCGGAACCAATTGAAAGGGGTAAAGTTTCAGAATGGAGAAACCATTCAATCTTATTTTTCAAGAGCCTCCCAGATCAAGGAACAACTAGAAGCAGTGGATGAAATGGTAGAGAATGGTGAAGTTGTCATGACCACTCTGAATGGCTTACCTAGGTCATGGGACTCCTTCATTCAAGGAATCTGTGCAAGAAAGAAGTTGATTTCCTTCAGTAGAATACGGGAAGAATGCTCACAAGAAGAAGCAAGTCTTGTGGCACGAGAAGAAAAGATGGGGGATGAAGATCAAGCTCTCACAACTCACACCAAGAAAGGGAAGTCCAAGAGAGAGCCATCTCACTCCAAGAAATATTCACATCACTTCCAGAAAGAAGAATATGCTTCACCTGTAATGAGAAAGGACATATTGCCATAAATTGTCCCAAGAACAAGAAGGACAACAACAACCCCAACAAGAAGAAGAAGGGCAACAAAAGAAGGTTTCATGCTCATGCTGCCAAGGATGATGAACCACCCAAGAAGAAGGATAGGGAAGAAAGTGATGATAACTCATCAAGTGAAGAAGAGTATGTTCTGATCTCTGCTCTCATAGGTACCATCTCCCATGGTTGTAATGATTGGTTGATTGATAGTGGGGCTTCCAAACACATGACTGGGTTTAAGGAATCTTTTGTGAATCTATCATCCACTCAGATGTATGTGGTCCTATGTCATCCAGTTCTCTAAGTGGGTATGTTTACTATGTCTCATTTATTGATGACTTCTCCAGGAAGACTTGGGTATACTTCTTGAAGAACAAAGATGAGGTGTTTGATAAGTTTAAGGAATTCAAAACCTTGATGGAGAATCAAACTGGCAAGAAGATCAAAACATTCAGATCCGGCAATGGTGGAGAATTCACCTTAGGTGACTTCAAGAAGCTTTGCAGTGATTCAGGGATTAAGAGGGAGTTGACTGCTCCTTACAATCCACAACAGAATGGAGTTGCAGAAAGGAAGAACAGAACAATCATGGAAGCAGCAAGAGCAATGCTCCATGACCAGGATCTACCTATGCATCTATGGGCAGAAGCAGCTAGAACAACTGTATATGTGCAGAATAGAACACCCCACAAGACATTGGACAACAAGACACCAGAAGAGGTTTTTCTGGTAAGAAACCTGAAGTCAGCCATCTCAGAATATTTGGTTGTCCAGTATTCACTCATGTCCTAAAGGAAAAGAGGACCAAACTAAATCCTTTAGGAAAAGAAGGGTATCTTTGTGGGTTACAGTGAATGCTCGAAGGCTTACAGAATATACTTTCCAGGGTTCAAGAAGATTGATGTCAGCAAGGATGTGACATTTGATGAGAACTCAACATTCATCAAATCAAGGAAGGCACCGATCGAAGTTTATGAAGAACCTAAGGAAACTAGCTTTCAAGACACTACCATGACTGAAGCAGTTCCAGAAGTTGTTTGTGAGTTTGAAGATCCACAAGAACCTGTAGATCCACCCCGTGAGGATAACTCTCACAAGAGGAAACCTGCATGGGCTAGAGAGCTCATTCAAGATGCAGAAAGATTTGGCATTCTAGAAGAGGAACACAGAGGAAAGAAAAGAACCAGATCACATACCAGCTATGTTTCTTTACTCTGTGACATTATGAACAAAGAGCCTTCCAGTTATGAAGAAGCAGCGGAAAAGAAAGAATGGAAGGATGCCATGGTTGAGGAATATCAATCAATAATGAAGAATGATGTTTGGGATGTTTTCCCAAGACCTAAAGAGAAGTCTGTTGTGACTTCCAAATGGATTTATAAAATCAAGCATGCTGCAGATGGCAGTGTGGAGAAATACAAGGCAAGATTCGTAGCTCGTGGCCTCTCTCATAAAGAGGGAATAGATTATGAAGAAACTTTTGCGCCTGTAGCCATGTATACTTCCATCAGAACAGTACTTTCCCTGGCTGCAGCGATGAAATGGAAAATACACTAGGTGGATGTCAAGACTGCTTTCTTGAATGGTGTAGTTGAAGAAGAAGGATATGTGGAGAAGCCACTCGGTTTCCAAATACATGACAGGGAGTCATATGTGTGCAGATTAAAGAAAGCCTTGTATGGCTTGAAACAAGCTCCCAGAACCTGGTATGGTAGGATGGACAGTTTCCTATCTAGTTTGGGCTTTACCAAGAGTAAAGCGGATTCGCACCTTTACTACAAGGTTGAAGAAGGGAATCCTGTGGTTCTACTCCTGTATGTGCATGACTTATTTGTAACAGGAGATGACAGATTGATTGCAGATACTAAGAGGAAGCTTGCTGCTGAGTTCGATATGAAAGATTTGGGAATGATGCATTATTTCCTAGGTATGGAGGTGTGGCAGAGTGCAGGTGGGATCTTCCTTGGTCAAGGGAAGTACACAGTAGATATCCTGAAGAGATTCGGGATGATGGATTGAAAGGCCATGGCCACACCTGTGGCATTGAATCTAAAGCTTCTATGCGATGCTTCATCTGAGCCAGTTGATGTCTCTATGTATCGTCATATGATTGGGTACTTGATGTACCTGACGAACACGAGACTGGATATTTGCTTTGCTGTGAACACATTGAGCCAGTTCCTGACGAATACGAGGAGTGTTCACCTGGTTGCCGTAAATCATGTTCTGAGGTACCTGAAGGGTACAGTGGATTATGGGCTCAAGTATGAAGCGAATCAAAAGTTTAACCTGTAGGGTTATGTTGATTCAGATTGGGCTGGCAATGCTGCAGATAGGAAGAGCACATCTGGGTGCTGCTTCAGTATGGGATCAGGTGTGATCTCTTGGTTTAGCAGGAAGCATTCCTGCGTAGCACTGAGTACAGCTGAGGCAGAGTATGTTGCAGCCTGTTCAGCTAGTTGTGAGGCAGTGTGGTTATGGAAGCTACTGTCTGAGTTATTTGATCTCCCGTTGGATGCTACTGGTATCTTTTGTGATAACCAGAGTTGTGTGAAGCTATCCCAGAATCTAGTGTTTCATGATAGGTCGAAACACATAGAGATCAAATATCACTATATCCGGGATATGGTGCAGAGAGGAGCTATGAAGATCCTGTATGTTGCGACGGACGAGCAGATTGCAGATGTGCTGACGAAGCCACTAGCCAGGGTGAAGTATGAGTACTTCAGGGAGAGGCTTGGTGTTCTTCAAATCGAGGACACTTCGAGGAAGAAGTCATGGACACATTTGCTGAAGCCATTCCAAGCATGTTGGAAAGAGGATCCTTCACATGGCTGTGGATGTAAGCGCTGGATGATGAGCATCAGGATGATGTTCTAATTTCTGCTTTGTATGATCAGTTGGATCATTTATATGTATATGTATGTACGCATAATGTTGGATGCTAGATATGATTAGTTGGATCATTTATATGTATGTACGCTCCGAAGTTACATATACATCAACACTCCCTCTTAACTAGGAAGGTATTTCTCGACATAGATATGCTAGCACAAGTCTTCTTCTCTGGATCATCATCAGTGAATCATCATCCTTGAATCATCGTCATCGTCACGGCTGCTGCTATCTCAATGAATCTCTGAATCTACTCGTCATAGGAAGTTCTACATAGCTAGTGCTTTTTCATACTAGATGTAGGCCCACCACCTACAGGTCTTAATCATCACTGGCCATACTGTGGAATCCTCAGGACTTATTACGTGTGTCAAAAAACCTCGAAAGAGCATTCCAGGTTGTTACGAGCTCATAGCTCTACTTGTCGGATCTCCTAGGGTTGTATTATATGTGACCCCACCAAAAAACCTCGAAAGAGAATCCCAAGCTGTTACGGGCACACATCTCCGACCTATAGGATCTCCTAGGCCTGTATTATATGTGGTCACCATAAAACCTCGAAAGAGCATCCCAAGCTGTTATGGGCACACAGCTCCGACCTATAGGATCTCCCAGGGCTGTATTATATGTGGTCATGGAAAAACCTCGAAAGAGCATCCCAGGCTGTTATGGGTACACAACTCCGACCTATAGGATCTCCCAGGGATGGATTATATGCCATAGGACAAAACCTTGAAAGAGAATCCCAAGACTGATTACAAGCACACAGCTCAACCTATCGGATCTCCCAAGGCTAGATTATATGTCCTCCAAAGCAAAACCTCGAAAGAGCGTTTACCAGATATCCCAGGGCCACATTACATGCCATAGGAAAAACCTCGAAAGACTATCTGCAAACCTCCCAGGGTTGGATTATATGCTTATCTGCACAACCTGTTCCATGGCCACAGAGTATCAACCTGATACCAACCATACATCATCCTGATCTACTCATGATCATCCTGATCATCATCAATGCATCGTCCTGATGCATGTCATCTGGAGCAACATCCTGAAGTTCATCATCCATGATCATCCTGATCATAAAATGCATCCACCTGATGCATACACAGTATTTGCCTGATACATATCATCATACATGATCTACCTAATCATACAATGTATCCACCCGATACATATACAAATACATGATCCAACTGATCATACCTGATACATGTCAACATACATGATCCACCTAATCATACAATGTATCCACCTGATACATACATAGATACATATACATGATCCAACTGATCATATCCAACATCCAACATGATGCATATACAGACAAATGATCCAACTGATCATATCCAACATGATGCATATACATATGAATGATCCAACTGATCATAAAAAGCATCCAACATGATGCATACATACATATAAACGATCCAATTGATCATACAGAGCAGAAACTCGAACATTGTCTTGATGGTCATCATCCAGCTCTTACATCCACAGCTATGGGAAGGATCCTCCTCTCATCATGCTTGGAATGGATCCAGCAAATGTGTCCATCACTTCTTCCTCGAAGTGTCATCAATCTGAAGAACACCAAGCCTCTCTCTGAAGTATTCGAACTTCACTCTGGCTAGTGGTTTCGTCAGCACATCTGCAATCTGCTCATCCGTCACAACATATAGGAGCTTCACTACTCCTCTCTACACCATATCCCTGATATAGTGATATTAGATATGAATGTGCTTCGATCTGTCGTGGAACATTGGGTTCTCAGATAGCTTCACACAACTCTAGTTATCAAAAAAGATACCAATAGCCTCTAGTGGGAGATCAAATAACTCAGACAGTAGCTTCCTCAGCCATACTACCTCACAACTAGCCGAACAAGCTGCAACATACTCTACTTCGGCTGTACTTAGTGCTACACAGGACTGCTTCCTACTAAACTAAGAGATCACACCTGATCCCATACTGAAGCAACACCGAGATGTGCTCTTCAGGTCGGAGTTGTGTACCCATAACATCCTGAGATGCTCTTGCGAGGTTTTGTCCTATGGCATGTAATTTGCTCCCGGGAGATCTGGACAGGATGAAAAAGGCCTTAGATGCTTCAGCTAGGTTTTTTCATGACCACATGTAATTTTCTCCTGGGAGATCTGGACAGGATGAAAAAGGCCTCAGATGCTTCAGCCAGGTTTTTTGGTGGACCACATGTAATGTGCTCCTGGGAGATCCGATAGTAGAGCTGTGTGCTCGTAATAGCCTGGGATGCTTCAACTAGGTTTTGTGGTGAGATCACATGTAATGTGATCCTGGGAGATCCGATAGGTAGAGCTGTGTGCTCGTAACAGCCTGGGATGCTTCAGCCAGGTTTTGTGATGGGTCACATGTAATGTGCTCCTGGGAGATCCTACAGGTAGAGCTGTGTGCTCGTAATAGCCTGGGATGCTGCAGCCAGGTTTTGTGATGCATGTAATAAGTCCTGAGAATTCCATAGTATGGCCAGTGATGATGAAGACCTGTAGGAGGTGGGCCTACATCCAGTATGAAAAAGGACTGGCTCTGTATAACTTCCTATGACGAGTAGATTCAGAGATTGGTTGAGATAGCAGTAGCAGTGACGATGATGATGAAGATGCAACAATGACGATGATCCTGAGAAGAAGACTTGTCTAGTAGATCTGTGTCGAGAAATACCTTCCTAGTTAAGAGGGAGTGTTGATGTATATGTAACTTCGGAATGTATTTCATCTGTGTATTTTATATATATTTTTTGTACCCTTATAAGAGATGTATCATTCCTCTATAAGGAAGTTTCGTCATGTGGATTGACAAGTGTCGCAAGTGTGTGTACTTCCCTATGGGTTATTAGACCACCATGTGTGGGTTCAGACCTGAAATATATATTATAATGTGGATGTACCTAGCTAGACAAATCGGCCCCATAAGGTCTCTGGGAAAACAGGTTAGTATAAATAGAGATCAGGTGATCTCTATTTAGATCATTCAGAAAAGTACATCTCTCTCACTCAGAAAGTGGTGCACTAGTGAGGAGGAGGATTATCTACTACTAGGAGACTATCTCAGTGTATTTTGGTTGTACTTTGGTTGAGCCATTGCTCTCTCTATCTCTGAGGAAGTTGTGGGGTTTTTCACCTTAGGGTTTTCCCCACGGAAACTCTATGTCTCTTGTCTCTTATGCTTTTGATTCTTGTGGTGCTTGTCATACTTATTGTGATTGTCATGCATTGATATACTGTATATGTTATTCTCTTAGTAAAGATCCTAGAGTATTGTGAATCAATGCTCAAAATTTAACATTTATTTGAGTTTATGTGAGTTTTTGTGCTTAATTTATATGTATGTGAATGTTAATTGCACATTGATTAATTGGAATACAAGTGCGTGATTGGGAAGAAGAAGCACATAGTTTGACGAATTCGTAGCAAACTAGTGAATGCATTAGAGATTCAGTGTAGTTCTGTATACTGCGATAGTTTCCAAGTGAGAAGTCATCTGGTGTTCTAGTTGATGTTAAATAGAATGTTATGCGAAGATGGTAACAACATCTATGCATCACCATGGTTAAGAGAATCTTGATTATTCAACTCCCATATTCGCTTCAGGTTAGACTTCAACCTATTTACAAGATGATGCCAAAAGGTCAGCCGACCCTTATCTCAGTCTTCTTCCAGTGTTCACCATCCTTCATATACATGAATTGACACCCTCGACTTCGGAGGTTGAATATTTTTACAATTCCCTCGTAAATGAAGGCTAGGATGAAACTTCTTGTACCCAGGACTCATTTCGTAATAGTTCAATACAACAAGAAGGGTCGGTCAATCCTTCTTCTGTTCACCATTATGGATACGGGTAAATTCAAAATTATCTACTATAGGAAGGGGTGGCTGATCCTTCTTTCCAGATGTCGGGAGTCAAGATGAGGACATGGGCCAGATTGATAGTTGAAAATAACTACGCAGATCCAAGGTGCGAGGTGTTAATTTTTTAGCATTAATTCAATATACTCTAGGATATTTACTGAGAAGATAACATGTACAACATATCAATCATATCAAGCATGTCAATCAAAACAAGAGGAAAACATAAGAGACAATAGACACATAGAGTTTCCATAGGGAAAATCAAGAAGGTGAAAAACCCCACAACTTCCTCAGATATAGATAGAGCAACCAAGGTACAACCAAGTACAAGAGATAGTCTTCTACTAGAAACTCCTCCTCCTCCTCAAGTAGTGTGCCACTTTCCGAGTGATGTACAAGTGAATAATGAGATGTCCAAATAGAGATCTCCTAATCTCTATTTATACTTGTCTTGTCCTGCCCAATAAACTAATGGGGCCAACTTGTCTATTTTAGCGTAATAACCCATGGTTAATTTAATCAGAGCCGACCCCACACATGGTGGTCTAATAACCCATCGACAAGTTACGACACTTGCGACACTTGTCAATACAAATGACGACACTTCCGTATAGAGGAATAACACATCTCTATAGGAGTACAATATACATAGATGAAATACATTTCGAAGTTACATATACATCAACACTCCCTCTTAACTAGGAAGGTATTTCTCGACACAGATATGCTAGCACAAGTCTTCTTTTCTGGATCATCATCAGTGAATCATCATCCTCGAATCATCGTCATCGTCACGGTTGCTGCTATCTCAATCAATCTTTGAATCTACTCGTCATAGGAAGTTCTACATAGCTAGTGCTTTTTCATACTAGATGTAGGCCCACCACCTATAGGTCTTCATCATCACTGGCCATACTATGGAATCCTCAGGACTTATTATGTGTGTCAAAAAACCTTGAAAGAGCATCCCAGGTTGTTACAAGCACACAACTCTACTTGTCGGATCTCCCAGGGTTGTATTATATGTGACCCAACCAAAAAACCTCGAAAGAGAATCCCAAGCTATTACGGGCACACAGCTCCGACCTATAGGATCTCCTAGGGCTGTATTATATGTGGTCACCATAAAACCTCGAAAGAGCATCCCAAGCTGTTATGGGCACACAACTCCGACCTATAGGATCTCCCAGGGCTGTATTATATGTGGTCATGGAAAAAACTCGAAAGAGCATCCCAGGCTGTTATGGGTACACTACTCCGACCTATAGGATCTCCCAGGGCTGGATTATATGCCATAGGACAAAACCTTGAAAGAGAATCCCAAGACTGATTATGAGCACACAGCTCAACCTATCGGATCTCCCAAGGATAGATTATATGTCCTCCAAAGCAAAACCTCGAAAGAGCGTGTTCCAGATATCCCAGGGCTACATTACATGCCATAGGAAAAACCTTGAAAGACTATCTGCAAACCTCCCAGGGTTGGATTATATGCTTATCTGCACAACCTGTTCCATGGCCACAGAGTATCAACCTGATACCGACCATACATCATCCTGATGTACTCATGATCATCCTTATCATCATCAATGCATCGTCCTAATGCATGTCATCTGAAGCAACATCCTGAAGTTTATCATCCATGATCATCCTGATCATACAATGCATCCACCTGATGCATACACAGTATCTGCCTGATACATATCATCATACATGATCTACTTAATCATACAATGTATCCACCCGATACATATACAAATACATGATCCAACTGATCATACCTAATACATATCAACATACATGATCCACCTAATCATACAATGTATCCACCTGATACATATAGAGATACATATACATGATCCAACTGGTCATATCCAACATCCAACATGATACATATACATACAAATGATCCAACTGATCATATCCAGCATCCAACATGATGCATATACATATGAATGATCCAACTAATCATAAAAAGCATCCAACATGATGCATACGTACATATAAACGATCCAATTGATCATACAGAGTAGAAACTCGAACATTGTCCTGATGCTCATCATCCAGCTCTTATATCCACAGCTATGCGAAGGATCCTCCTCTCATCATGGTTGGAATGGATCCTACAAATATGTCCATCACTTCTTCCTCGAAGTGTCGTCAATCTGAAGAACACCAAGCCTCTCTCTGAAGTATTCGAACTTCACTCTGGCTAGTGGTTTCGTCAGCACATCTGCAATCTGCTCATCCGTCGCAACATATAGGAGTTTCACTATTCCTCTCTGCACCATATCCCTGATATAGTGATATTTGATCTGAATGTGCTTCGATCTGTCGTGGAACACTGGGTTCTCAAATAGCTTCACACAACTCTGGTTATCACAAAAGATACCAGCAGCCTCTAGTGGGAGATCAAATAACTCAGACAATAGCTTCCTCAGCCATACTACCTCACAACTAGCCGAACAAGATGCAACATACTCTGCTTCGGCTGTTCTCAGTGCTACACAGGACTGCTTCCTGCTAAACTAAGAGATCACACCTGATCCCATACTGAAGCAACACCCAGATGTGCTCTTCCTATCTACAGCACTGCCTGCCCAGTCCGAATCAACATAACCCTGCAGGTTAAACTTTTGATTTGCATCATACTTGAGCCCATTGTCAATTGTACCCTTCAAGTATCTCAGAATATGCTTTACAGCAACCAGGTGAACACCTCTGGGATCCATCATGAACTAGCTCAATGTGTTCACCGCAAAGCAGATATCTGGTCTCGTGTTCATCAGGTACATCAAGGACCCAATCATCTGACGATACATAGTGACATCAACCGGATCAGATGAAGCATGACACAGAAGCTTCAGGTTCGATGCCATAGGTGTGGACATGGCCTTGCAGTCCATCATCCCGAACCTCTTCAGGATCTCTACTACATACTTCCCTTGTCCAAGGAAGATTCCCTCTGCACTCTACCACACCTCCTTGCCTAGAAAATAGTGCATCATCCACAAGTCCTTCATCTCGAACTCGGCTACGAGCTTCCTCTTGGTATCGGCAATCAATCTATCATCACCTGTAACAAACAGGTCATCCACATACAATAGTAGTATCATAGGATTTCCCTCCTCAACCTTGTAGTAAAGGTTGGAATCCGCTTTACTCTTGGTAAAGCCCAAACTATATAGAAAGCTGTCTATCCTCTCATACCAAGTCCTACGAGCTTGCTTCTAGCCATACAAGGCTTTCTTCAACCTGCACACATATGACTTCCTGTCATGTGTCTCAAAACCAAGTGGCTACTCCACATACACTTCCTCCTCGACTACACCATTCAAGAAGGCTGTCTTGACATCCATCTGGTGTATCTTTCATTTCATCACTACAGCCAGAGCAAGTACTGATATGATGGAAGTGTATCTGGCTACAGGAGAAAAAGTTTCTTCATAGCCAATTCCTTCTTTCTGGGAGAAGCCACGAGATACAAACCTAGCTTTTTATTTCTCTATGCTACCATATGCAGCATGCTTGATCTTATAGATCCACTTGGAAGTCACTACAGACTTCCCATCTGGTCTTGGGACCACATCCCGAACAACATTCTTCATGATCAACTGGTATTCCTTGATCATGGAATTCTTCCATTACTGCATCCCAGATCCTGGGAACTTCAATATCTTCAATAGATATCTTTGTTGCTGGAACAAATGTTGTAGTCCTTGTTTTGTAGGTGATGGTATACGATCTTTTCTACAAAACAAGTTAAATTGCATGATTAGAAACATCTCATAGTTTTTAGAACAAATTCTTACATATAAAGAAATATGTCATATAGTCATGCAATTATTTTAGCCAATGCTTCAATACAACATTCATCCATATCTTGTAACTTTCTAGATGCCTTACAATCTCTACCAGAACATTGTTAAGAGATTGCACTACTCCCAACATGTTAGCAAAGAGGTTTCATTCTAGATAAGTAGCAATGGAATGTTGTACAGTGCCATAGGCCACTTACCCATTACATGCATATTAGTAGTATGCTATTCATTAATGCAATTATTCTAATATGCCAAAATACACAGCCTAATTCTAGGAACATCAGTATATACATCATTGAACAGTATTATTTAAACAATCAAATATGCAAGAAAGGATAATTCCAGTACTTATCTTTGTTTGTTTGTTGGGTGGAATCCCTCTGAATATTTTCTTCCTTGCAGGAGCTACTGGATTCCTATTCTGAAGTAACTTCTTCTACACCTTTATGTTGTGAATTGTAAGGAGTGGTGAACTCCCTCTTATTTGCTGAATCACTGCATAACACTTGAAGCCTGCTGAAGTGAATTCTCCACCTTGAATTCCTTGAACTTGTTGAATATTTCATCTTTGTTCTTCAAGAAATAAATCCCAAGTCTTCCTTAAGAAATCATCAATGAAAGAACCATAGTATACATACCCACTTAGAGAACTAGATGACATCGAACTGCATACATCGGAGTGGATAATTTCTTTTTCCTTACTTGCTTGTGATTTCCATCTTTGTGTTCTTTCCTTTTGCAAATCCTTTGAAAACATCTTCATACTTTGACTGGATTTCAAGAAGACCCTCTACAGCTTTACTTGCAATTGGTAATGCTCTATAGTGCACATGAGCAAGCCTTCTATGCCAAAGTTCACTTGGCTCCATGGATTCATGTACCATGGCATGTTCAGGTTGTCCCTTCAATTTATACAATCCTTCCTCATGCTCTCCAATCACCACTGCATCATCTATAGTTTTATCTTTTGGCCACATTAGGAATTGGCCATCTACAAATGCAACCCTCGTGCCTTTTGCATCCAATGTAGATATGGAGAGTAAGTTCTTCTTGAGCCTAGGTACATATAGAACCTCTTTCATCTTCAAAGACTTCCTAGAGTCTAGGTTATAGGAGGCTTCACCACTTCCTTTGATAGGATATTGATAGTCATCCCCAAGTTTCACCTTATGGGGTGACTCATGTTCAGATAGATTTACAAAATATTCTTTAAACCCAGTCATGTGTTTGGAAGCCCCACTGTCAATAAGCCAACCATTACAACCATGAGAGATAGTACCTGTGAGAGCAGAGATTGTAGCTAGGGTTTTCACCCTAGCTTGTGCAAATGAGCACCTACTAAGGAGAAGGGACTCCTTAGTAGCAGTTCAAAAAAATGGTGAAATATGACAGTACAGTAAAATAAAATTAAACTAACATGAACTTGAACATAAATAACAAAACATGAAAATATGGTGAAGATCTCTCTTTTTGTATTAAAAATCACCTCAGATGTAGAGGTTGGTGGAGCCTTTGCAGCAGTTCAAGAAGGTTGCTTCCAAGCTCCAGTGTTGTTCCTTCTCCTTCTTCCAAAGATGTTTTGGAAATGGGGCCAAAAGGGTTCTCAAGAATTAGCTCCAAGTGGAGAGCTAGGGTTTCAAGGGATTTTTCAGCAGCGTAAGGATAGGGATGATTGTAGATGAAAAATGGGGACCCTCCATCACCTATTTATAGGTTTTTAGTGGTGGAGTGCTGACCTATGGTTTTGGGCACCATATGGTTTAGGTCAGCTGTATAGGGTTTTTGCTTGCTTTTTTCCCTCTTTTTCCTCTTTTTTGTATTTTGTATTTCCTTTTTAGAGGGTTTTTGCTATTTTTGGAGGAATTTACATTATTTTGGGGGAAAAAAGGGGGTTTTTGGCCTTACGAAGGCTTTTTAATGGTTTTTTTTGGCCTTTTGGAGGCTTTTTAATGGGTTTTTAAGGTTTTGGAGGCAAATATAGTAGGAAATATGGACAAATGAGTCATGTAATGAGCGAGATGAGGTAGTGAGCACTTTTTGGGTGTTAACAGATTGCCCCCTGATGTGTGAGGACAGGAGCTCATCGTATGGCCGATAGACATCATAAGTCTTTTATGGTTTTCCTGGGTTGTGGAGAGGAGAAGAAACGAACTAGAACCCAGAACAACGGTCCCGAACAAACTGCAAAGACTGAAAGTACATGACCTCAATAATGAATGAGGAATAATTTGAACATATGGACAAGGTGGGCATTCCCATGCTTGTATCAAGATATAGAACAATAACAAGGGGGTCCAAAAAATGGGGACCTGAAATATACATGGCCTCAAATGAGGAAGAATCTCAATGTATGGACGAGGCAGGCATTCCCATGCTCGTATCAAGATATAGAACAATAACAAGGGGGTCCAAAAAATGGGGACCTGAAATATACGTGGCCTCAAATGAGAAAGAATCTCAATATATGGACGAGGCGGGCATACCCATGCTTGTATCTAGATATATATAAAAAAGAACAATGAGGCCAAAAAAGGGGGCCCTGAAGGATATATGGAGAACCACTGTGTACATCATAAGGGTCTAGAGGGGACACAAATCTGGGACATACTGCTGGGCTGACCATGTCTGAGTTGAAGAACTGATACACTGGAATAACAACAGTGCTGCTGAGTGTGGTACCAAAGGAACTGATGAGCTGCTGGATCATAGTGACGGGGAGTCATACCCTCAATGGTACACTGAATTGGAACTAAAGTGGGTACTCAAAGAAGCATATAACTGGATGGCTTCCGAATACAATCACCAACGCAACCCGGAAATCCACGGGAACATATAACTAGGCATTCCGAAGTGACTCACCAATGTGCTAGATTTAGGGGAAATCCGGGGTCTTCGACCAATAACTGAAGGCATATATACCCTGTGTGATTCTCAACGATGCGATCGAGGTGCTGAAGTCGAGCATGTGAGAAACAACCACTCGGAGAGGTACTGATGACTCCTCTCAAAATGGTCCGTAGGCACTCACCACAGATGGTGATGGGTCCAAGGTGCAGGTACCTCTAGGTCTATCCTCTAGAATAGATGGGATGGCGTTTACAGAGGGAGACCTGCAACTAGCAAGGAAATGATGTTTCCTTGATAGGAGCACGAGGTGGAGAACTGAAGTGTGAGAGTACTGATGGTAGGATTGACATATTGTGGAGGTGGGGGATAATTGGGAAAGTAGAGTGGGTGGACTGAAACTTCCTTTGTTCAAAGTATGACGTGGGGGATGATCGAGCAGCATATGAAACTGACTGGTGGGAAAGGGATCATAGTTGTAATGCATCAAGGATAGTGACTGGGATGAGTGATACTCAAGTTGGTGTAAGAGGGTAGGAGACTACAGAATACTCTGAACAAAGGTGACCTTATTGGGGGTGCTGCTGAGATGAACGATCATAGTGCCGAGAGGCACGGGGGGACTTCTTCACAGGTTAAGGAACGAGAAGAAGTGCGGTCAAAATGGTACTGTCGTGTGGATTTGTATGAGCCCAGGACAGTTCATGCTCGAGATTGATTTCAATTTTAAGGAGTCTAAAAGTGATAAGAAGACTTTGAAAGAATGGAATGGTACCGTCATGTGGATATGTACGAGCCCAGGACGGTACATGCTCATGGTTGCTTTCAATTTTAGAGAGTCTGAAAGCAAATAAGAAGACTCCAGGGGATTCTTTTTCATGTGTTAGTCTCCAAGGCCCGAAGAAGCATAAAAGGATGCAATGAAGAACTCTTCTAGCCGGTGTGACTAGAGTATTCATTTTTCATAATTAGTCTACCAGGTCCGGAAAAAGGGTTAAACTTATACCAGATAGATGCCCTTTCAGGTACTTTAACGAGCATGAAAGGAAGCAAGATTGCTCAACGATCTGTTCATTGTTTTAGGAGTCAGAAAAGAGGTTAACAGAAACTCCCTAAGTGCCTTTTTCGTAAAGGACTTGTCCGGCTCGAAAAAGGGATAAAATTATACCAAACAAAAGGAATGGCCAGGCAAGGAGGAAGTGTTCAATCCAAAAACATCGATGAGAGCCAAGAACGAGGGTGGGGGGGAACACTGGTGGGCCTCCTTGCGGGGTGATGAATGGTGGAAAAATAATGAAATAATTGTAGTATGAATGGAGTGAATGGATCATGTAAAAATGTGGAACAATCTGATAGCGATTGATGTGGTGCGCAAACCGAGGCAGCAAAGTGTCGGGACACAATGTTGAAATTGTACCTGGTGAGAGCGAGAAATAATATCAAGCATCATCACGTGCTTGGAAAACTAAATCCTGCGATATAAAAAGTGTCAGGAACGGAGAACGGCCGAGGTAGCACACAAACGAATGTGGGCATAACACATGTAGAGGCACCTTCATCGATGATGCACCGATGGATGATAAGATTCCAAACAGAGACAAAAACTTGGAATGCTAAAGTGGAAGGTAGGCATGGTTTGTATTTGTCCAAATCAAAAGCCATCATTCGTGAATCATTTGGGTCAATAGCACCAATGGCTGAAAGCAAAGTCTTGCGCTGTGTAGGACAGTTTTTTAAGACCTCTAACGCAGACATGGCTGCGGGGGACTGGGTTAAGTCATCTACAATGTTGTAATTAGATGCAGTGCGAGCATTGGGGTTATTGTTGATGTGGCGAAGTGGGAAGTGAGGGGCTTTGGAGGCACCATCTAGTGGAGTCGGAGGTATGCGTAATGACTAATCGGTGGGATGAGTGTTGGTGTTTTTGTCGGCAGGAGGGGCTTCAGGGGTGGAGGCATATTGGTTCCGACGGATTTGAAGGTTGACATCGGAGGATAACATCATTAACAAGTGATGGGTACTTGAGTCTAACATGGTTGATCAGGAGCGGCATAAGTGATTTGCTGTTGTGGTGGTGCGTTTCCTTGAGGGGGAGCCAACGGCTAAGTGTTCATTATGCCTTGGGTCGGTAAAGTGTTTTGTAACACCAAGGGTTGATTCTGAGGTGGTGGGGGTTTGGGCGACGCTTGAGGAGCCGCGTGCGCTTGGCAGTGGGCATCATCAGTCTAGAGTTGTTGAGCCCGCTCTAAATGTGGGCAAGTGTGTTTGTAGTGGCCATAGACCCCGCAAATAGAACAAGGATGGTTTGTTCACAAATTAGGATTTTTGGCTTATTTAGGCGACCGATCAGGGTTCTGGTTGGCAGGTGCCGCGTTATTGTTGTTTGGGGGATTGGGAGGTTGACCGCCTTGGTCTGGAGGGGGGTTGTTCCCATGGTTATGGCCTTTGCCGCTATTTTGCTGGCCCTGTTGGCGCTGGTTATTTTGGTTCTGCTACAGATTCTGTTGGGCATACACTTTCCCTTGGGCAGCAGGTGGGTTCTGGGGTTGTGCAAGTGCAGGAGCAGGCTGCGGTGGATAATAAGTAGGTGGAGGTGGCGCAGGTGCTAAACCTTGTGAGGGTTGCTGATATGTCTGCGGAACGGGTTGTGGGTTTGCCGCAGGGGTTGCCTGTGGCGAGTAATAAGCAGGCTGGTCTTGAGAGGATATAGGAGCTGGTGCAGCTTGTGGATAGTAATATGGATGAGGTATGACCGGGGGGGTGTAAGCGGGGGATGCATGACCAAAGCATTGAGGTGGGCATGAGGGTTCGTGGGAATGGTGATGATGTTCCATGGGAGCATATGAATTGGTTGCTCCAGAATGGGATGTAGCTCGCCAAAGGTCGGGGCCAGGGATAGGACGTGCTATGGAAAAGGGCTGAGTATGTGAGGCAATGCGGCCAATGATGCCATCTGCGGCATGGGATGCCCCTGGCGCATCGTGTCGAGAAGAATCACCACGGGGAGCATCAGGTATGATGGAATATAGATAACTAGACTGGGCGTAAATAAGGTCAAATTGCTGGGCTTTGAGGATGGCCTCTTCTTCGGATTGGGGTCACTCGGATGCCACATCCTTAGCAATGATAGGAAGGAGAGATTTTAGAAACCAATCTACGAAGATATGGTCATCTAACTTGATTTTGCAGAGGCTTCGACGTCGACGCCACTGATGAATGTGGTCAGTGATTTGGGTAGCCGTGTTTTGTCTGCAAGACAGTAGGATTTCAACTCCTGCATCATAGTGGATAGGTATCTGAAAGAACTACAAGAAAGTCGAGGCAAGGGAAGTAAAGGTGGCATGGGTCCCATGGGGTTGCTCGATGTACCACTTAGTTGTAGAGCCAGTGACGGTGCGCTGTAACAGACGGAGGCAGACAAAGTCGTCCATTATGGAGTTGGAGGAACACCATAGATGGAAAGACATAATATGGTTCTGGGGGTCTTCACCTGCCTTGCCCTCAAACCTAGGGATGTCAGAGGGGAGCTTTGTGGGCATGTGAGGCCATGCAGGGTCGTGTCTGATGGGATTGTTAGTCAGTCTGGCCAGGTCAGGAAGGTTGAGACTAGCCATGAATGGAAAAATAGAAGAAGGATGTGACATACTAGTGGTTGTGACCATGTTGGGGCCAATGGCCCTGAGTGAAGGGGTTGGGTTTGGGATGTTTCCCCCAGGTGGAGGAACAAATGTGGTATGGGACGATCCTGCAACGCCAAGGGTAGTGTGAGTCACTGGTGGAGTTGGGATAGGTATGCTAGCTACTGGAACGGGTACAGTGATCGGAATGGTAGATGTGGGCCCCATCGAGGGCATACCCAAAGCGGGTGTGGTGGTGGATGCTCCACCAATGGTCCCTACAAAGAAAGGGTTGGAAGTCATGCCAACCATGGGGCTGGTTGGTGCAGTGTAAGTGGGGTTCTCGGACTCTACCTCAGAATCAGAGGTGAAATAAGGTGCGTCAGTACCAGGGTACGGAGCTCTGCATCTGCGATGAGTGGAGTCAAGTGATGAAGCTCTACGTCTATGACGGGTGATGTCAAGTGAGCTGTGCTACGGGGGCTCGCCCTGGAGGCGCCGAGAGTGTCTCGGGGACTCAATGGTGAAAGATGGTGTCAAGTATCTGGGGGTTGTGTTGAGTGAAAAAAAACTCAAAAACCCTAATGCAACCAAGTGTGCAGAAGGAGAGCACAAAAAATATGGCACTCAGGCCAACAACCAAATCAAAACAATTACTGTAACAACTGTGCTACAATAAGAAGAATATCAACAAAAATGGTCAGAATACCAACAAGCAGCAGGTTTCCTAAAAAATAAAAAAAACGGTGGACTCACTAGACCAAAGGGCGGTAAAGGAGCATGCAAACACATAGCTAAATAGTATTCTGACTCAACTAGACATATCCTCCACAAGGTGATGAAATCCAAGTCAGACAATATGGATAGTAGAGCCAAGTGGCTAAAGATATCCCCCTACCGGGAGGGACACCGGGTAGTCAATCCTAGAAGAAAGGCAACTAAGATACCCCGTTCATGACACATCCAGAAAAGGTGACTCTGCAGTTTGATTCTATCACCGCTGTATCCCCATACGGGTGATACACCGAGAACTATGAAAGGTATCCTTCAGTGACTGAATGGATTGCGATATTCCACTCAGGCCTCTGGAACCAGTCTGGCTACTTCAACCCTCCTAGGAGAGAGGCCCTATGATAAACTGGTTGTGACCGTGCCAAAAAATACTAGGGGATTTTGGTTCCCTAATGGACAACAACTATGTCTCAAGTGTAAGCAACCGAGGGGTGTTATTTAGATGCCTATCCCCCCGATCCTACCTAACTACAAGATTCTTATGTGTTCCCCAAGTGGGGTTAGAATGTTGGTTGTGTTAAGTAGTATTTTAGGGCTCACTTGAATTAAGTGACAGAGTGTGTGCATGTGAGATGATGAACCCAAGTAAAAGTGCCATGGGGTGGGCAACTTTCTAACTAAAAATAACAATGCAGAAATTAAAATTTGAAATGGAAAATTTTCTCTTTTCAATTAAAATGCTGAAATTTAAAAAATTCTGTAAATGCAATAGAAAGTATACTGTAGAAAAAGGCTGTAGGGAAGTATGGCTGCAAATAGGACAGGTGGCTATGCAGGTGCAGAAAATATTGCAGCAAAGTACTGGGTTCAAACCAGGAAAAAGTGCAGAAAACAGATCGTGGGTCTGTGGTGAAACTGCGCAGTTGGACTGCGGGAAATAGGTCGATAGTCGCGGGCAGATTGTGGGAAAATGGTTGAAAGCCACAGGAGGACCGCAGGAAAAAGGCCAAAAGTCGCAGGTGAATAGTAGGAAAATGGCTGAAAGCTGTAGGTGGACCACGGAAAAAAGGCTGAAAGTCGCAGGCGGATAGCAGGAAAATGGCTGAAAGCCGCAGGAAGACCATGGGAAAAAGGCTGAAAGTCACAGGCAGATAGCAGGAAAATGGCTGAAAGCTGCAGGAGGACCGTGGGAAAAAGGCCGAAAGTAGCAGGCGGATAGCAGGAAAATGGTGAACAACCACGGTCGGATCGCAGGAAACAGGCTGAAAGCCGCAGTCAGATCGCAGGTAACAGAATGAAAACCACTGGGAGATCACAGGTAACAGTCTGAGATCCACGGTCGGATCACACGTAACAGTCTGAAAGCCGCAGTCGGATCGAAATTGTGGGGAAATAAATCATGATTTATGGCAGCCGAAAGGAAAAAACAGAAAAATATTGCATAAAATTAAAAACGTTTAAAACTATAACCAGAAATTCAAAGGAACACAAGGGGAGTCACCAAAACTATAGCCAGGGTTTTCACCCTAGCTTGTGAAAATGAGCACCTACTAAGGAGAAGGGACTCCTTAGTAGCAGTTCAGAAAAATGGTGAAATATGATAGTACAATAAAATAAAATTAAACTAACATGAGCATGAACATAAATAACAAAACATGAAAATATGGTGAAAATCTCTCTTTTTGTATTAAAAATTACCTCAGATGTAGAGGTTGGTGGAGCCTTTGCAGCAGTCCAAGAGGGTTGCTTCCAAGTTCCAGTGTTGTTTCTTCTCGTTCTTCCAAAGATGTTTTGGAAATGGGGCAAAAAGGGTTCTCATGAATTAGCTCCAAGTGGAGAGCTAGGGTTTCAAGGGAATTTTCAGCAGCATAAGGATAGGGATGATTGTGGATGAAAAATGGGGAGCCTCCATCACTTATTTATAGGTTTTTAGTGGTGGAGTGCTGACCCATGGTTTTGGGCACCATATGGTTTAGGTCAGCTGTATAGGGTTTTTGCTTCCTTTTTTCCCTCTTTTTCCTCTTTTTTGTATTTTTTATTCCCTTTTTAGAAGGTTTTTGCTATTTTTGGAGGAATTTACATTATTTTGGGGGAAAAGGGGGTTTTTGGCCTTTTGGAGGCTTTTTTAATGGTTTTTTTGGCCTTTTGGAGGCTTTTTAATGGGTTTTTTGGCCTTTAGGAGGCTTTTTAATGGGCTTTTAAGGTTTTGGAGGCAAATATGGTAGGAAATATGGACAAATGAGTCATGTAATGAGGGAGATGAGGTAGTGAGCACTTTTTGGGTGTTAACAGAGATTAGAACATATTCTTCTTCGCTTGATGAGTCATCATCATCACTTTCTGTTCTAGCGTTCTTCTTGGGAGGTTCATCATCCTCAGCAACATGAGCATGATATCTCTTCTTGTTTCCTTTCTTCTTCTTGTTGAAGTTGTTGTCCTTTTTGTTCTTGGGACAATCTACAACAAAGTGTCCTTTCTCATTACACGTGAAGCATCTCACATCTTTCCTATTCTTTAGATGGGTGTGAGAAGATTTCTTGTAATGAGAGTGCTCCTTCTTAGGCTTGCTTCTTTTGGTGTGAGCTGTGAGAGCTTGATCTTCATTTCCCATCTTTTCTTGTCGAGCTACAAGCCTAGCCTCTTCTTGTGAACATTCATCCCACAGTCTACTGAAGGAGATTAACTTCCTTCTTGCACATATTCCTTGGATAAAAGAATCCCATGACCTAGGTAGGCCATTTAGAGTGGTCATCACAATTTCTCCATTCTCCACCACTTCATCTACTGTTAACACCCAAAAAGTGCTCACTAGCTCATTTCCTTATTCACATGACCCATTTGTCCACTTTTTCACCATTTGAGCCTCTAAAGCCACCAAAATACCTTAATACACCCATTTTTCCACTCAAAATGAATATTTTTCCTCAAAAAGCATAAAAAACCCTAAAAAAGGGTCCAGAATTCCCAAAACTATTAAAAAGGGAATACAAATATTAAAAATATTCAAAAAAGAAAAAAGGAGGGAAAAGGTACCTAACCATGTTGGTCAATACCATTGGTTTCCTCAAAACCATAATGGTATTCCCCACCACCAAAAACTATAAAAAGGTGGTAGGGGCTCCTCACTTTCCATCCACCCATCATCCTATCCTCATCCTGTCAAAATCTCTTATGAGCTTTTGACCATTATAGCTATCTTGGAGAAGAGACCTTTGGAGCTTGGAGCTACTCACCTTGGAAGTTGCTCAACACAAATCCTCACCATTTGAGGTATCTTAATACAATACTCATTCTTTTTATTTCTTGTTCTTGAATCATTTTCAGAAAATTTTATTTGTTACATGCACATGCTAGTTTAGTTTATATTTAGATTTATAATTGTTGTTTTTGCTTTCAATAATGTAGGTAATTGTGGACATTGATGAGTTGGATGGCATAACTCATCACACAACGAGCATTTGGGGGGAGCACGAAACACGGGGGCGGGGGGGGGGGGGGCGTTTAATTGTCTTGGGAGGGGGTACAACAGTGTATGGTTGTGGGCCTCTGCCCCCAGTGGGCTTGATAAGAGGAGGGGGATTCGTAGATGACGAAGGGGTAGTGACACCGAGAGGTGGTTGACTAGTAGTGACAATGGGTTGCACCGGTTGTAGGACGACATTTGGTGTCGGCGGGGGAATGGGAGGCGAAATATACCACACGGGTAAGCCTAAGGTTAACCTGGGGAGGCTGAGGGTAGCCATAACCGGGACGCTTACTACTCCCGATGGAGGGAATAGGAAGGGGATTGTGTGGGTGGGTGTGACACCAATGTGACTAGGTACCAATGGTGGTTTGGGTAACAAGGGTGGTTGATTGTTGGGTGTTTGTGTATTGTGGGAAAGAGTACAGAGGTCAGAGATGTGGGTCGCGGGTGACGGGGGTGGAATGGATTGGAATGTAGAAGTCATCGGCGTGTTGGAGTAAAGTCTGGGTCCCATGGAGGAAACAAACGAGGTAGTTGCACCACAAGCAGGTTGTTCAACCATGGGGAGAACATTTTTGGGTGCAGCGGGGGCCTTGGGATCGTAATAGGTGAGTTGGTCGACCTTGACCACGTGTCCGTCATGGGGGAACATCATGGTACAAAAAACGGATGAGGCAACCGCCCGCATGGCTTACATGTAGCTGCGGCCAAGTAAGAGGTTATAATCTAGTTGGGCATTGATGAACTCTATATCAATGAGCACGGTTTTACCAGCCAGCTGGACAAGGACATTAGTTAAGAGACCTTGGGGTTGAGCCGAACGACCGTCGTAGGCTCTCAACGCAGTGGTTGACTGCTGGAGAGTAGGGGATCCCAACTTCTGCCAAACGAATGTGGACATAATGCATGTAGAGGCACCTTCATCGATAATGCACTGATGGATGACAAGATTCCGAACGGAAACAGAAACTTGGAATGCTAAAGTGGAAGGCAGGCGTGGTTCAGACTGGTCCGAATCGAATTCCATCAGTTGTGAATCATTGGGGTCAATAGCACCAATGGCAGAGAGCAAAGTCTTGCGCTGTGAAGGACCATTTTTTAAGACTTCTAAAACAGACATGGCTGCGGGAGACTGGGCTAAGTCATCTACAATGCTGTAATTTGATGCAGCATGAGCATTGGGGTTATTGTTGATGCAATGAAGTGGGAAGAAAGGTGCATTAGAGGTGCCATCGAGTGGAGACGGAGGTATACGTAACGTCTGATTAGTGGGATGAGTGTTAGTGTTTTTGTCGGTGGGAGGGGCTTCAGGGATGGAGCCATATTGGTTCCGACGGGTTTGGAGGTTGTCAATGGATGACATCATTAACAAGTGGTGGGTACCTGAGTCGAACATGGGTTGATCAAGAGTGGCATAAGAGATCTGTTGTTGTGGGGGCGCGTTGCCTTGAAGGGGAGCCAACGGCTGAGATTTCACTATGCCTTGGGTTGGTAAGGGGTTTTGTAATACCATGGCTTGCGGTTGGTTAAGTGGAGCTGGCTGTCCAGCGTGGCCCTGGTGTTGGGCATCGTCATACCAAAGTTGATGTGCTTTCTCTAAGTGGGGGCAGTTGTGAGTGTAGTGTCCATAGACTCCACATATAGAACATGGATGGTTTGTTCTCAGGTTATTGTTTTTGGGCTGCTTGGGATGACGATCCGGATTCTGGTTATGAGGAGCAGCATTGTTATTATTTGGAGGATTGGGAGGTGGTGGACCTTGATTTTGTTGTTGGTTGTTGCCGCGGTTACGTCCTCTTCCACGGTTTTGTTGTCCACCCTGGTTGCGTTGGTTGTTTTGATGTTGGGGCTGATTGTGTTGTGTGTACACTTTCCCTTGAGCAGCAGGAGGATTTTGGTTTGCCGCAGGTGCGAGAGCAGGTTGTGGTGGATAATAAGCTGGTGGGGCTGGAGGTGGTCCAGTTACCTGCTGGGGTTGTTGGTAACCTTGAGCTATTGGAGGTGTTGGGTTAGCTGTTGTAGCTTGCTGTGGGTAATACATTGGTTGTGGCGGGAACTGAATTGGGTTCTGGGTAGCCGATTGGTTATAGTATGTGGGTGGTACATATGCCGATGGTGCTTTCCCATAGAAATGTTATGGACAAGAGGGTCCATGAGTGTGATGAGTCTGATTCGTTGGAGCGTACGAAGTTGTCGCTCCAGAATTAGATGTAGCCCTAGAGAGGTCTGGGGTATTTATGGTGCTCACCATGCTAAAAGGTTTAATGTGCGGTGTGACCTGGCCAATAATACCATCAGCGGCATGTGATGCCCCCGACGTGTCATCGCGTGAAGAATCACCTCGTGGGGCGTCTGGTATGATGGTGTAGAGATAGCTTGATTGTGCATAAATTAGGTCGAATTGCTGAGCTTTTAGGATAGATTCTTCCTATGACTGGGGTCGTTCGGAAGCGACGTCTTTTGCTATGAGGGGTAGGAGTGATTTAAGGAACCAGTCCAAAAATATACGGTCATCTAGTTTAATCTTACAGAGGCTACGACGCTTGCGCCACTCATGGATGTGGTCCGTGATGTGGGTAGCTGTGTTTTGTCTGCAAGACAACAATATTTCAACTCCTGCATCGTAACGTACAAGTAGCTGAAAAAATTGAAGGAAAGTGGAAGCGAGAGACGTAAAATTATGGTGGGTGCCATGTGGTTGTTCGATGTACCACTTGGCTGCAGAGCCAGTGAACGTTCGTTGCAACAGTCTTAGATGAATGGAGTCATCCACTATGGATTTAGATGAACACCATAGGTGAAAAGACATTATGTGGTTTTGAGGGTCCTCCCCAGGTTTTCCTTCAAACTTGGGTATGTCCGAGGGGAGCTTTGTAGGCATGGGTGGCCATGTAGGGTTGTGCCTGATAGGATCGTTGGTTAACCTGGCTAAGTTTGGTAAGTTCAGACTAGCCATGTAAGGTAAACTACCAGATGGGTGTGGCGTAGTGACTGGGACATAACTATTCATGGTGGCATTATGTAGTGGTCCAGTAGACCCTAAGGGTATGCTAGGTATTGAAGGTATCTATCCTCCAACTGTTGTGGTTTGGTATGGGCCAGCGTTTCCAAGTGCAACATGGGTTACACTGGGGTTAGGAATAGCGCCAGGAATTCCTGGGATCTGGGTTGTGGTAATGAAAGGTGGAGTGTCCCCCATATTAGGCATGCCTAGAGGGGTTGTTGTTACCATGGATGGCACAGTAGTGGAAGGGTTTGTGGATGTATCTCCAATGGTACTGGTAAAAAGTGGGTCGTATTGTGGTCCAGCCATGAGGTTGGTTGGTGATAATTCAGTAGGGTTTTCAGATTCAGCCTCAGAATCAGATGTGAAGTGAGGCGTGTCAGAATCGGATGACTGTATGTTTGGCCGATGATGTGTCGAGTCAAGGGATAAGGCTCGACGTCGGTGACGTGGAGAGCCAAGCAGGCTGAACTGAGGGGGTTCACCCTGAAGACGACGAGATCGTCTAAAATTCTCAATGGTGAGAAATAATTTTTTTTAGTGTAAGGTGGTGATGTAAAAAACTCGAAACCCTAATGCAACAAAGAGTGCAAAAAAGGGGAGTGAAAATAAAGGCTCTCAGGCCAAAAAATAACCTCAAAAAGCACTTATTATAGCAGCTGTGCTATAATAAGTGGAGGGATGCAACAAAATTGGTCAGAATACCAATAATAAAACAGTTTCTAGAAAAAAGAGGTGCTACTAGACCAAAGGTGGGTAATGTATCATGCAAACACCTAACTAGAAGTATTGTGAGTCAACAAACGATATCGTCTGCAAGGTGATGAAATCCAAGTAAGACAATATAGAGTCTTGAATCAACGGCTAGATATCCCCCTACCGGGAAGGACACCGAGTAGACAATCCTAAAGAGTGGCAACTAGGATACCCCGTTCATGACACGTTCAGAAAAGGTGAATCTGCCGTTTGGTCCTTTTACCGCAGTACCCCCATACAAGGATACCCCGAGAACTGTGAAAGGTAGCCTTTGGTTACTGAATGGATTGCGTTATTCCACTCATGCCTCCGAAACCAGTCTGGCGACTTCAACCCTCCTAGGGGAGGGGCCCTCTGATAAACTGGTTGTGACCGTGCCAAAAAATACTAGGGGATTTTGGTTCCCTAATGGACAACAGCTATGTATTAAGTGTAAGCAACTGAGGGGTGTTATTTGGAACACCTATCCCCTCAATTCTACCTAACTACAAAATTCTTTTAAGTGCTCCCCAAGTGGGGTTAAAAGTTGGTTGAGTTTAAGGTAAATTTTAAGGCTCAGTTTAAATTATGTGGCAGAGTGGGTGCGAGTGTGGTATTTAAACTGAATTTGATTTGCCTCACTTGGGCGATTTTACAAATGAAAGAAAAGACGCTTCCAGTTTTGCAAAAAATAAAGGCGTTTCTGAAATGTAAATGCTTGAAAAAACTATTCAAAAATAATGGATCTTTGAAATAATTCGAAGGAAAGCAAATAACATGAATACTTCAAGAAATAAATGGATCTCTTAAAAATTGCTTGGGCAAAAGTATCGAGCAAATAAACAGTAAAACCTTGATCTAGATAAAATGTAGAAAAATCTCTCTTTCAATTTCTGAAAATTTTGTAAAAAGACTTTTTAATGGAGCATTCTAAATAGTAAAAGATTTAATATGGCTATAGAAAATGTAGGAAATTTAATACTGTAAAATATGCTAAATGGGCAGAAAATACAGCAAAAAATAATTTTCAAATAATTGGCCGAATTGAAAAAACTTGCATTGAGGGTTTCGGGAAAACAGCCACGATGGGCCGCGTGGGTTTCGTCTGTGAAGCCGCGATGTGTAGAGCGGATTCTTATCACACAATTGCAATGGGCAGCGCGGGTTTCAGCTGCGAAGCCGCGATGTGTAGCGCGGGTTTTCGTCACACAGTCGCGATGTGCAGCGCGGAAAATGGCCGCGAAGCCGCGATGTGTAGCGCATAAATTGGCCGCGAAGCCGTGGCGAGCCGCGCAGAAAAAAGCCACGAGGTCGCGATGAGCCGCGTGACTGAAAGGCAAAAAACCGCGAGGCGAAAGCCGAAAACGGACGCCGAAAAATGAACCCAAAAATGGAAATTTTGGGCTGTTAATGGCAATAGAAGGGGCCAAGATCTAGAACAGCAATGGATCTACTGTCTAGGATGGAAGATCTATGAATTAAACTGATTAAAACTAACAAAAACTAAGACCTAAAGCAAAAACTAAGATCTAAGAATTCGAATCCAGCGGAGTTGCCAAAAACTGTTGGCTTGGTTTTGCAACCAAGCTTAGTGCAATGGGCACCTATCAACAAGTGATAGCGGTTTCAAATATTGAAAGTAAAAAAAACAATTATAAATCTAAATCTAAACTAAACTAGCATGTGCATGTAACAAATAAAATTTTCTGAAAATGATTCAAGAACAAGAAATAAAAAGAATGAGTATTGTATTAAGATACCTCAAATGGTGAGGATTTGTGTTGAGCAACTTCCAAGGTGAGTAGCTCCAAGCTCCAAAGGTCTCTTCTCCAAAATAGCTATAATGGTCAAAAGCTCATGAGAGATTTTGACAGCTTGAGGATAGGATGATGGGTGGATGGAAAGCGAGGAGCCCCTACCACCTTTTTATAGTTTTTGGTGGTGGGGAATACCATTATGGTTTTGAGGAAACCAATGGTATTGACCAACATGGTTTAGGTACCTTTTCCCTCCTTTTTCCTTTTTTGAATATTTTGAATATTTTTATTCCCTTTTTAATATTTTTGGGAATTCTGGACCCTTTTTGAGGATTTTTTATGCTTTTTGAGGAAAAATATTCATTTTGAGTGGAAAAAGGGGTGTATTAAGGTCTTTTGGTGACCTTTTGGTGGCTTTAGAGGCTCAAATGGTGAAAACGTGGACAAATGGGTCATGTGAATAAGGAAATGAGCTAGTGAGCACTTTTTGGGTGTTAACATCTACAACTTCAAGTTGTTCCTTGATCTGAGAGACTTTGGAGAAATAAGATTGAATGGTCTCTCCATTCAACAACTTGACCCCTTTCAATTGATTCTGCAGAGTCATCTTCCGATTTATGTTCTTCCCTTCAAATAGCTTGGTTAAAGAGTCAAACATCTCCTTGGGTGTCTTCAGAGATGACACATGTGGTATGAGATGGTCTTTGATAGAATCAGCAATGATTCTATTTTCCTTGACCAAGTTCTTCTTATGCAATGCCTTAGCATCTTCATCCTCTGGGATAGGGACCTCAGAGCTGATGTAGTTTCCAATTCATTTTCTTCCAGGATTAACCCAATCCTATACTTCCAGGCTCGGAAGTTATCATCTCCTTCAAGGTTATCCTCAAGCTTGGTGTGGTGAGACATCTTAAAGAGTAATTCAAATGGAAATAGAAAAGATTTAGGTCTTACCACTTGATTTGCTAAAAACTAGATCTAGTCCCGGATTAGGGTTTGTCAGAGAAACCCTAAAAATTAAAAATGTGAATTTCAAAATTCTGAAAGGATAGAAAGATGCGCCTTGATGAGATGATCAACCTGGTATATTCAGAATTTGAGATCTGCAAAGTTTCACCCTTCGAAAATGCCTTTTAGTCTTCCCGGATTCACTAGGGAGGACCCTAAATTAGGGTTTGAGTTTCCTGGAGCTACACCCAACCGAAAATATCGATCCAAATCTCTAATATTCTATTTTTCCAAGGCGCTTGCAGCCATCTCTTCATATTTTAGAAATTCCTATTTTTGTGGAAACCCTAATTTTTAGGGCCAAAATTGAAAGTGCTCAAAATTGAATTCTAATTGGACAGATATATTCTCCTTGATGAGTAGAGTCAATCTACCTTACTGCTTTTCCAAAATCCGTGGAGAGAAATGTTAAATTTTCAGAATTTACTTCAATCTGATTTAGGATCTTAACTAAGAGAACAACATGTACAACATATCTACAACATATCAATCATGGAGACAATAATGCAAGCACACAAGAGACACAAGATTTACTTGGGGAAAACCATAAAAGTGAAAAACCCCAATAACTTCCTCAGAGATAGATAGAGCAATGATACAACCCAAAGAGATAGATATATCCTAGCAGCAGATCCTCCTCCTCCATAAGTGCGCCACTCCTCCTTGAGTGCATGAGTGAGAAGTGAGTGATCAAATAGAGTGCCTCCCGCACTCTATTTATACTTGACTTGAATTTCCTTTTACATAACTCATGTAGGCTCGAACTTAACCACATAACATAATGTTGACTGGGCCGACCCCCAATAGGGTGGTCTAATAACCCTTTGACCTACATGGCCGACCCACAATAGGGTGGTCTAATAACCCTTTGACCCACATGACTTATACAGGGCCGACCCCAACAAGGTGGTCTAATAACCCATCAAGTATAAGTTACGACATTTACAATATAAATGACGACACTTCCGTATAGAGGAATAATACCATCTCTATAGGAGTACATACAACATACATATATGAAATACATTCCGAAGTTACATATACATCAACACTCCCTCTTAACTAGGAAGGTATTTCTCAGCACAGGTCTTCTAGCACAAGTATTCTTCTCTGGATCATCATCACCGGATAATCATCATCGTCACTACTGCTGCTATCTCAATCAATCTCTGAATCTACTCGTCATAGGAAGTTCTACAGAGCCAGTCTTTTTTCATACCGGATGTAGGCCCACCACCTGCAGGTCTTCGTCATCACTGGCCATACTGTGGAATCCTCAGGACTTATTACGTGCGTCACAAAACCTTAAAAGAGTCTCTTGACTAGCAAGAACTCTAAAGAGCATCTGAGGCCTTTTTCATCCTGTCTAGATCTCCAGGAATTATTACATGTGACCCCACCACAAAACCTCGCAAGAGCATCCCAGGCTGTTACGAGCACGCAGCACTACCTATAGGTTCTTCTAGGGCATGAATTACATGTGGTCATAGCAAAACCTCGGAAGAGCATCCCAGGACTGATTATGGGCACACAGCCCAACCTATCGAATCTCCCAGGGAACCGAATTATATGCCATAGGACAAAACCTCGAAAGAGCATCTGCTAGATATCCCAGGGCACCGAATTACATGCCATAGGCAAAACCTTGAAAGACTATTTGCAGATCTCCCAGGGCACCGAATTATATGTCCTCCCAGAGCAAAACCTCGAAAGAGCATTTGCCAGATATCCCAGGGCACCGAATTACATGCCATAGGCAAAACCTCGAAAGACTATCTGCAAATCTCCCAGGGCACCGAATTACATGCTCATCTGCACAACCTGATCCACGGCCATAGAGTATCAACCTAATACTCACCATACATCATCCTGATGTATACATGATCATCCTGATCATCATCACTGCAACATCCTGCTGCATGTCATCTGGAACAACATCCTGAAGCTCGTCATCCATGATCATCCTGATCATCATCACTGCAACATCCTGCTGCATGTCATCTGGAGCAACATCCTGAAGCTCGTCATCCATGATCATCCTGATCATATAATGCATCTACCTGATGCATACCAAGTATCTACCTAATACATATCATCATACATGATCCACCTGATCATACAATGTATCCACCTGATACAAATACAAATACATGATACATATCACCATACATGATCCACCTGATACATATACAGATACATGGTCCAAGCATCCAACATGATGCATATACAAAAATACATACACATGATCCAACCGATCATATCCATCATCCAAAATGATGCGTACATACATATAAATGAGCTAACTGATCATATCCAGCATCCAACATGATGCATACGTACATATAAATGATCCAACTGATCATATACAACATCCAACATGATGCATACATATAAATGATCCAACTGATAATATCAAAGCAGAAACCAGAACATCATCCTGATGCTCATCATTCAGCGCTTACATCCACAACCATGTGAAGGATCCTCCTTCCAACATGCTTGGAATGGCTTCAGCAGATGTGTCATCACTTCTTCCTCGAAGTGTCCTCGATTTGAAGAACGCCAAGCCTCTCTCTGAAGTACTCGAACTTCACCCTGGCTAGTGGCTTCGTCAACACATCTGTAATCTGCTCATTCGTCACAACATACAGGAGCTTCACAGCTCCTCTCTGCACCATATCCCTGATATAGTGATATTTGATCTGTATGTGTTTCGACCTGTCATGAAACACTGGATTCTCGGACAGCTTCACACAACTCTGGTTATCACAGAAGATACTAGTAGCATCGAACAGGAGATCAAATAACTCAGACAGTAGCTTCCGTAGCCATACTGCCTCACAACTAGCTGAATAGGCTGCAACATACTCTGCCTCAGCTGTACTCAGTGCTATGCAGGATTGCTTCCTGTTAAACCAAGAGATCACACCTGATCCCATACTGAAGTAGCACCCAGATGTGCTCTTCCTATCTACAGCACTGCCAGCCCAATCTGAATCAACATAACCCTGTAGGTTAAACTTTTGATTCGCTTCATACTTGAGCCCATAATCCACTGTACCCTTTAGGTACCTCAGAACATGCTTTACAGCAACCAGGTGAACACTCCTCGGATCCGTCAGGAACAGGCTCAATGTGTTCACAACAAAGCAAATGTCTGGTCTCGTGTTCATCAGGTACATCAAGGACCCAATCATCTAACGATACATAGAGACATAAACTGGCTCAGATGAACCATCAAGTTCTCTACTGCATACTTCCCTTGTCCAAGGAAGATTCCATCTGCACTCTGCCACACCTCCATGCCAAAAACAAATAGTGCATCATCCCCAAGTTCTTCATCTCGATCTCGGAAGTAAGCTTCTGCTGCATGGCGGCAATCAAACAGGTTATCCACATACAAAAGTAGTATCACTGGATTGCCTTCCTCAACCTTGTAGTAAAGGTTGGAATCCGCTTTACTCTTGGTAAAGCCCAAACTGGATAGAAAGCTGTCTATCCTACCAAGTTCTGCACACATATATGACTACACCATTCAAGAAGGCTGTCTTGAAAACCATCTGGTGTATCTTCTATTTCATCACTTTTATATTTCTCTATGCTGTCATATGCAGCATGCTTGATCTGATAGTTCCATTTGGAAGTCACAACAGACTTCCCTTCAGCTCTTGGGACCGTATTCCAAACATCGTTCTTCATGATCGACGGATCATGGCATTCTTCCCGTATCCTGGGAACTTCAATATCTTCAGTAGATAATTTTGTTGCTGAACAAATGTTGTAGTTCTTTTGTAGGTGATGGCATACGATCTTTCCTACACAACAAGTTAAATTGCATTATTAGAAAATATCTCATAGTTTTTAGAACAAATTGTTACACATAAAGAAATATGTCATACAGTCATGCAATTATCTTAGCCAATGCTTCAATACAACATTTATCCATATCCTGTAACTTTCTAGATGCCTTCCAATCTCTACCAGAACATTGTTAAGAGTGTGCACAACTCCCAACATGTCAGCAAAGAGGTTTCATTCTAGATAAGTAGCAATGGAATGTTTTATAGTGCCATAGGCCACTTACCCATGCATATTAGTAGTATACTGTTCATCAATGCAACTATTCTAATTATGCATAATACACAACCTAATTCTAGGAACATCATTATATACATTATTTGAACAGTATTATTTAAACAATAAAATATGCAAGTAATGATAATTCAAATACTTATATTTGTGTGTTTGTTGGGTTGACTCCCTCTCAGTCTTTGCTTCTTTTTTGCAACTCCATTCTTATGTGGATTGTGGGAAGTGGTCAACTCCCTCTGAATATCTGCATCCTTGCAGAAACTACTGTAGTGTGCTCCCTCTTGATCTTTGCTTCCTGGATTACCTGTCCTTGAACTTATATACATTCTCGATCGCTATGCATGCTTGTTAGTATCATCATTGTGTTATCCTCTAGGTCTCATATATAATTCATTAGTATAATTTATCAAAACACAATAATCTCAAGCATGTATAGTCAGGATCAATTCAAAACACAGATAATAAACATTAGTATTCAAGGTTTATGTAGGATTCTTATGGTTAGTCAAATCATAACAAACATAACATGTCTATACCTATAGTTACTCAAACCTATGACTCTTCGGGTTAGTCATATCATTAATTAAGGTAAGACACATAATATGCATATACCCATGATTATTCAAACTTATGACTTCATGAACAACACAACAGTATAAGATCCTAACCCAAGGTAGGATTCTATCTTGATATAGGAAAAACATACCTGGATTAGCATGTTAGCTAGTTATGTCTAACATACTCACATGATGTCTTCTTGTTCTTCTTCAATGACTTGTGCTAGTAACCTGTATATATCATAGGTTAACCATTATAAAACCAAGTTATACATACCTCGGAAATGGATCTTCTATGAGATCCATGACAATGGATGAATCTTTGTCCTCATGTAATCATGATCATATGTTCTTGAACCAGAACATGATTTGTCTTTCTTGGTGTACCTTTCATGTTAGTAGACAACATAAACCTCATACAACACCATAATGCATTAGTACAATCATAAGTGTCAACACCCTAATCAATGAATATTTTCTATCATGCATTCATAAATTTGTTAAGGTGATACGACAAATCTAAAATCAAGATTGTACTAACCATAATAACATGAAGGCAATCATACCATAAAATTAATCATGAAAAAATATCGAAACATACCTCGATGAGTCATACCTGTCGAGATCGCTTGAAATATTCTTATGTAAGGCCTTAGCCTCATCTCCCTCTGAAACAGGAACTTCTTCACTCATGCAGATGATCAATCCATCTTCTTCTAGGATTAACCCAATCCACTTGATTTGCAAGAACTGGACCTGGAGTTGGATATGGGTTTGTCAGAGAAACCCCAAAAATTCAAACTTTGAATTTCAAACTTCCGAAAGGATAGAAATATGCGCCTTGATGAGCTGATCAAGTTGGTATGCTTAGAATTTGAAAACTGCAAAGTTTCACTCCTCAATTTTGCCTTTGAAACTTCTAGATTCACTAGACGTGACCCTGAACTAGGGTTTGATGAAGCCTACTCTTCTGCCACATCAAAAGGCCTGATCCAAAGCTCTAAGCTTATATTTTTCTGAGGAGCTTCCAGCCGTGGTCACAGATTTAAAAAATTTCCATTTTTACAGAAGCCCTAATTTTCCACTTTTCTGATCAAAGTCCCAAACTAGGGTCTAATCAAGCCCGGCCTTCTGCCCAACCAAAAATTCTGTTCTTGGTCTAAAAATTTCTATTTTGATGAGTAGCATCCAGCCGTGGTCTTCGATTACAAAAATTTCAACTTTCTCCGAAGCCCTAAATTCCGGAAGCCATGAATGAAGGTACTAAAAAATAATTCTGTTTTGACAGAAATATGTACCTGATTTGTTCTGGTGTAATTTCGAACTTTTCAATCCACAGGGTCTGAAAAATTTTCTTGAGATAGCCTGACCTGTTATATTTCCATCCTGACAGGTCTGACCTCAATTGGATTCTCTGAAAGAGAGTTATGCCACGTGTCGCAACATGACCTGTTTATGGGATAATACAGGAGAGCTAACTTGTACGGTGTGCCACGTGTCACTGTTTCACCTTCGGCCTCTGAAAATGTTTCCTGAGATATCCCGACCTATTATATTTCCATTCTGATAGGTCTGACCTCAATTGGACTCTCTGAGAGAGAGTTATGCCAAGTGTCGCAACGTGACCTATTTATGGGATAATATAGGAGAGCGAACTTGTACGGCGTGCCACGTGTCACTGGTTCAACTTCGGCCTCTGCAAACTTTTTTTGAGATAGTACAGTCTGTGTACTACCTGTCACTTTTTACGAAATTTCATTTGGATCTTCCTAGCCCAAGTTATGACCTTTTTCCCAAGGTCACCTGATTTTGACTCAGATTTGGAAGAGGCAGAAACCTTATATTGTACAGATCATAAATCACCAAGTACAACGAATTAGAGGTTTTCCTTTGGACACAAGGTACATGGGGATCTTATATTCAACCTATAAAGGTTTCAGATCCGCAACCTTCGCCAAAACGGATTTATAGTGAAAGTGCTACGACGACTGGTTTTTTCTATATCAAGCCCTAGCATCGTAAGTGCAACAAGTGTCATACATGCCATATCATGCCTTCTTTCAGGCTAGCTCTGATACCATGTTAAATTTTCATAATTTACTTCAATATGATCTAGGATCTTAACTGAGAGAACAACATGTACAGCATATCTACAGCATATCAATCATGGAGACAATAATGCAAGCAAACAAGAGACACAAGATTTACTTGGGGAAAACCATAAAGGTGAAAAACCCCAATAACTTCCTCATAGATAGATAGAGCAATGATACAACCCAAAGAGATAGAAATATCCTAGTAGTAGATCCTCCTCCTCCATAAGTGCGCCACTCCTTCTTGAGTGCATGAGTGAGAAGTGAGTGATCAAATAGAGTGCCTCCCGCACTCTATTTATACTTGACTTGACTTGCCTTTTACATAACTCATGTAGGCTCGAACTTAACCACATAACATAATGCTGACTGGGCCGACCCCCAATAGGGTGGTCTAATAACCCTTCGAACCACATGGCCGACCCCCAATAGGGTGGTCAAATAACCCTTTGACCCACATGGCTTATACAGGGCCGACCCCAACAAGGTGGTCTAATAACCCATCAAGTATAAGTTACGACATTTACAATATAAATGATGACACTTCCGTATAGAGGAATAATGCCATCTCTATAGGAGTACATACAACATACATATATGAAATACATTCCGAAGTTACATACACATTAACAAGAAACTCAATAAACAAGAAACCCTAGTTTCTGCCACTGCACAATGTCTTCTTCTCATGGAAGCTCTGATCCCATGTTAATTTTTGAGCATTAATTCAATATACTCTAGGATCTTTACTGAGAGAATAACATGTGCATCATATCAATCATATCAAGCATGTCAATCATGTCAATCACAACAAGAGGCAAACATAAGAGACAATAGACACATAGAGTTTTCGTGGGGAAAACCATGAAGGTGAAAAACCCCACAACTTCCTCAGAGATAGATAGAGCAACCAAGGTACAACCAAAGTACAAGAGATAGTCATCTACTAGCAGCTCCTCCTCCTCCTCAATTAGTGCGCCACTTTCCGAGTGATGTACAAGTGAATAATGAGATGTCCAAATAGAGATCTCCCGATCTCTATTTCTACTTGTCCTGTCCTGCCCAATAAACTAATGGGGTCGACTTGTCTAGCTTAGCCTAATAACACATGGTTAACTTAATCAGGGCTGACCCCATACATGGTGGTCTAATAACCCATCGACAAGTTACGACACTTGCGACACTTGTTAATACAAATGACGACACTTCTGTATAGAGGAATAACACATCTCTATAGGAGTAAAATATACATAGATGAAATACATTCCGAAGTTACATACACATCAACACGAGGAAGGCAGCGTTCGAGAGATTGAATACTGTGGAAGGCAGTGGGGCTAAGCATGGAAGGAGATCAACGGTACCAGATCGATCATGCAAGATGGACGGCTTAGAGAAATTCCTCTATCCGCAAAGGTGCAAGAATGATAGGAAATGATAGATAATAAAAAAAATGGAATGCACGTGGATCTGAGTACTGTTTTATTTGGTTTCCCCCTTCCTCCCTTAGTCAAGGTCAAGGGGGCAAGTTAATTTAGATAGACTCAAATAGACTCTAGAACCTTGGTGAATGCACATTCTATCTGGGACCAAGTTGAACAAAACTGATGCAATAACTAAACAACTAGCTCAAAGAAAAATTCAAAGAATCAGGTAAGATAGATACAATGGAATGTCACATTACACATATGGAACAAAGTTATATTCATTTTGAATCTTTGATATAATTGTTAACACCCAAAAAGTGCTCACTAGCTCATTCTCTTATTCACATGACCCATTTGTCCACTTTTCCACCATTTGAGCCTCTAAAGCCATCAAAAGGTCACCAAAAAGACCATAATACACCTTTTTCCCGTCAAAATATATATATTTTCCTCAAAAAACACAAAAAACCCTAAAAAATGGTCAAGAATTCTCCAAAATATTAAAAGGGAATAAAAATATTAAAAATATTCAAAAAAGGAAAAAAAAAAGGGAAAAAGAGACCTAAACCATGTTGGCCAATACCATTGGTTTCCTTAAAACCATAATGGTATTCCCCATCACCAAAAACTATAAAAAGGTGATAGAGGCTCCTCACTTTCCATCCACATTTCATCCTATCCTTATGCTTCCAAATTCCCATTGAGAGCCATTGCCTCCCATTTTGAGTTTTAAGACCCCCATTTCAACATCTTCGAGAAGAGACCATTGGAGCTCGGAGCACCTCAACCTTGGAGCTGCTCAACACCAAACATCCTCACCTTTGAGGTAATACAAAAAATCTATTATTTTTTACTCTTGTTCTTCCATAGATCTCTTGTTATTGATTTAGTTCTTGTTTATTTACACATGCTTATGTTCATGTTAGATTAGATTTATAATTGTTTTTGCTTTTATTCGAAGACTTCTATTACAAGTTAATAGGTGCATTCTTGCACATGCTTGGTTGAAAAACCAAGCAACAATTTTTTGGCGACTCCTCTAGGTTTCGAGCTTTAAATTTTTGCAATTTTTTGCTTTAGATCTTTGTTTTTTACTTGTTTTTACCATTCCAATTAGCAGATCTGCCATACTAGACAACATATTCATTGCTGCCCTAGCTGTTGGCCCTTTTTGTAGCCTTTAATAGACCGAAATTTCACTTTTCGGTTTCGTTTCCGGTGACCTTTTTTTTTTTTTTGCATCGTGACTTTTCGCCTGATAGTCGCATGCCTCATTGCGACCTCACGACCTTTTTCCACGTTGCACATCGCGGCTTCGCGGCCTTTTTCCGTGCTGCACATCGCGACTCAAACCTGCGATGCCCATTGCGGCTTTTGCCCATAAACCCGCAATGCTGTGTTTTTTTGCTAGGCCCAATTTTTAGAAAAAAAATTTGCTGCATTTTTTGCCCATTAAGCCTATTTTCTAGCATTCTTTTTTCTACATTATTGCAGCAATAGTGAATCTTTTTTCTATTACATATGCTCAATTAAAATCTTTTTAAAAATTTTCAACAAGTGAAAGAAAGGTTTTTAGCACTTTGTTTAGATCATAGATTTCATTTCTTTGTATATTTCGAACCATCTTTCTGATTTTCTCAATAGTTTTGCCCAAGCAAGCACTTAGAAATCCATTTATTTCTTGCAATTTTTCCGATATTTGCTTTCCTTGAAAAAATTAGTTTGAAAATCTATAGTTTTTGAAGTATTTTTGTTAAAGCATTTACATTTCAGAAAAAGCCTTTTATTTTTTGCAAATTGAAATCGTCTTGTTTTTAATTTGTAATCAATCGCCCAAGCGAGGCAAATTCATTTTCAGTTAAATAATCACACTTGCACCTAATCTGCTACATTTTTAATTAAATGAGCCTTAAAATCTACCTAAACTCACCAAACACTTTAACCCCACTTGGGGAACACTTAAAGAATCTTGTAGCTAGGTATGATTGGGGGGATAGGTGTTCCAATAACAACCCTCAATTATTTACATCTGAGACATAGTGGTTATCTTTTAGGGTCCCAAAAATCCCTTATTATTTGTTGACATGGTTATATACCAAGTTATCTGGAAGGTCTCTCCCTTAGGAGGGTTGAAGTAGCCAGACTGGTTCTGGAAGTCTGAGTGGAATACCGCTATCCATTCAGTAACCGAAGGATACCTTTTGTAGTTCTCGGTGTACCACCCGTATGGGAGTACAACGATGATAGAACCAAACTGCAGATTCACCCAACCGAACGTGTCATGAACGAGGTATCCTAGTGACCAATTTTTAGGATTTTCTACCTGGTGTCCCTCCCGGTAGGTGGATATCTAGCCTTTGATTCCACTACTCATATTGTCTAACTTGGATTTCGTCACCTTGTAGAGGATATGTTTCGTTGAATCATAATACCACTTTTAGTTAGGCATTTGCATGCTCTGCTACCCCCCCTTAGTCTAGTAAGCACCACTTTTTCTAGGAATCGTTTGATTTTTGGTATTCTGACCATTTTTCTTGATTCCTCCACTTATTATAGCATAGCTGTTATAATAAGTGCTTTTGAGGTTGGTTGTTGGCCTGAGAGCCATTATTTTTTCACACTCCCCTCCTGCACACATCGTGGCATTAGGGTCTTGAGTTTTTTATCTCACCACCATCCATTGGAATTTATAGACATTTCTCACCATTGAGAACTTAAGACGATCCCGTCGTTTTCAAGGTGAACCCCCTCAGTTCGGTACACTTGACTCCACACGTCATAGATGTAGAGAGTTATCCCTTGAATCCACACGTCATCGGCATAGAACCCAGTCATCCGATTCTGACGTGCCTCATTTTACATCTGATTCTGAGGCTGAATCCGAACACCCTACTGAGACATCACCAACTAACCCCATAGCCGGATCACAATATGACCCCCTTTTCACCAGTGCTATTGGAGCTACATCAACAAACCCCACTACTATCGTGACAACCACGGTAGCCACAACCCCCTTAGGTATTCCTAACATGGGGGCCACCCCCCTCTAGGAATGCCCAACACAGGACCACCACCTATTTTAGGTATTCCTAACATGGGGGCCACCCCCGCTCTCATTACCTCTACCCAGATCCCAGGGATTACTGGAACCATTCCTAACCCATCTGCAACCCATGTTGCACTTGGGAGCGCCAACCCCTCCCACACCACATTGGCTGGAGGTAACATCCCTTTCACACCTAGCATACCCTTAGGGGGCACTGGACCACTCCATAATGCTACCATTAACAGTTATGCCCCAATGATCATGTCACACCCCTTGGCCAGTCTGCCATTTATGGAAAGTCTAAATTTGCCAGACTTGGCAAGACTAACTAATGATCCTATTAGACATGACCCCACTTGGCCCCCCATGCCCACAAATCTCTCCTTAGACATCCCAAAATTTGAAGGGAAGGCTGGGGAAGACCCTCAAAACCACATCATGTCCTTTCACCTATGGTGTTCCTCAAACTCCATAGTAGACGATTCCATTCATCTTCGTTTATTACAAAAAACGTTTACCAGCTCGGCAGCCAAATGGTACATTGAGCAACCCCATGGGACACACCCTACGTTCACATCCCTTGCCTCGAATTTCCTATAGTTCTTCCAATTACCTGTCCTCTATGATGCAGGAGTGGAAATACTACTGTCTTGTAGATAGAACACTTCTACACACATCACCAATCATATCTATGAGTGGCATAAGCGTCGTAGTCTCTGCAAGATAAAGCTTGACGACCGTATCTTTTTGGATTGGTTCCTCAAATCATTCCTCCCTCTCATAGCCAAATACGTAGCTTCTAAACGATCCTAGTCAGAAGAAGAAGCCATTCTAAAATCAAAGCAATTTGATCTGATCTACGCCCAGTGTGGCTACTTGTATACCATCTTACTTGATGCTCCTCTCGGTGATTCCTCCCAGACCGATGTGCTAGGGGCATCCCATGCCGTCGACCACATCATTGGACAAGTTACATCCCACAACCAACCCTTTTCCATTATGCGCAATAATACCGACCCCGATCTTTCACGGGCCACATTTCACTCCGGAGCTACAAATTTGTATGCTCCCATGGCCCACTCCCACCACACTCATGGACCCTTATATCCACCATAGTGTTATGGTCATGCACCTTCAGCCTATCCACCTCCGGTTTCACCCCCTATGTATTACCATCAATAGGCCACAAATGCTCCTGTTCACTCACAAGCCCCAACGACTTATTACCCACCACAGGAAGTGGTTGCTACACCACAACCTCCAGTCACTGAGAGTTATCATTTAAACAACAACAACGCTGCCCCCGCCAACCAAAACCCTGATCAACCACCGAAACAGGGAAAGAACCCCAATTTACAAACAAACCACCCATGTTCCATATGCGGAGTATACGGCCATTACACACATACTTGCCCCCATTTGGAGTGAGCGCACCAACTGTGGAATGATGACGCCCAACGCCAAGGGCATGCAGCACAACCAGCACCACCTACTCAACCACAACCCATGGTGCTGCAGAATCCTTTTCCCACACAAGATGTGGCGAACACTCGTCCGTTGGATCCTCCTCAAGGAACCACAACAGAAAATCACATATGCTGCACACACAAACCAACCGATGGATTCAAGTAGTCATCGTCTCCTTATGATGTCATCGTCCAACATGAATCTCCAAACGCATCGAAACCAATACACCCCCACTACACCTAAAAATGTTCTCCCTATGATTGAACAACCAGTTCAGAATGCACCTATATTGTTCATCTCTACAGTCAGACCCGGATTATACTCGGAATCACCTATGACTTCCACATTCCAATCCATCGCACCCCTTTTGAAGATAACCGAGATATCTGATTTGTGCACCCTCTCGCATAACACACAGGTACCAAACCAACAACCCCCTTTACTCCCACAACCACCCTCAGTGCCAACTCACGTAGGAGCCACACCAATTCATACTATCCCATTTTTATTTCCTCCTTTAGGCGCCATCAACACACTAGTCATGGATACACTCAATCTCCCAGGATTAACATTAGGAATACCTGTGTGGTACCTACCTGCCCCAACCCCTCCCCCTACACTGAACGTCATTTTACAACCAGTGCAACCAATCAATACTTCTAACCGTCCACCCCTTGGTGTAGCAAACATCTAGAACCGGCCACCTCCAATAGGGGCCACTGCATCAACATCTAGTAATGCTACCCTTGAACTCCACTACAATGGGGGCATTGGCCCACAAAACTACACCACTGGACCCACAACCTACACCACTGTACCCACAACCCGCACCCCCCCACCGACTCCCAAGTTGGCGAAGAATCCCCCAACAATCCGTGCTCCCCCCAAGTGCTCTTTGTGCGACGATATAGGCCATGCTACCCATCAATGTCCAAAATTATCAACACTTCAAGAGAATATGCAAATGTTGGATGATGACACTAACATTCCAGTTGTCAAACGCGAGCTGCCCCCTCAGCCTCGTGATAAATATTTGCGTACCAACCACCCTTGCGTGATATGTGGCATCTACGGCCATTATTCACATCACGACCCTGATCTCCCAGATTATAGAGCAGCACTATACGAACTGAATAATGTCGACCTAGAGATATCCCCTCTTCTCATTGAGGAAATATATCCCCCAAAATCTTCTTCCTCGGAAGAAATAAACACCATTTACACGGTTTCCACTGGAGACCACTCTGTCTGGTCGGCCCCTTCCACTGATCCCTTTGACACACATGTTCAACCCTTTCAAATCAACGAGGAACCCACATGTCCAAAACATGGGGACAGGCCCAAGACCTTACCTACTCATCATCATCGTGATTCTCGTTGGAGATACTGGGGGCATCCACCTCGCAAGGGGAATCCCCCATCATCATATTATCACTTTAGTATGCCACCGCGGCCCATAGCCTCATGGTATACCCACCCGCCAGTAATTGCTCAATGCCCTATTGATCCCTTTCTGAGAGAACATCTGCGCCACATTGACATCTTTGAGTTAGGGGGCATAATAGATTACCTCGACCCTGGGATAGGGGGCATGATCAATCATTTTGAACCTTCCCTATCACATGTATCTTAGTATTTCAATGACCCCATTGTTCAAACCAACACATATGTGATACAAAATCATAAACCCCATGCACATAGCATGGGGGTAGGTCATTAACCCTGCTCACTTTTTCACATGCGTGATCTCAACCATTTTTGAGGTCACATATCACTTGTATATTTGATTTGATTTGATACACCTAGTATTCTTCCCCCGTGGGTCATCATTTCTCCCCACCACTGCATCCTTGGCTGGGTGGGCTCACCTTTATTTGTAGCCATTTTTTAACCTACTTATTTTCTTCAACCATTTCGGAATCCTTATGACCTCCGTTTTTCGCACCATTTGCACCACCGGATTCATATTTCCGTACCCGTGATGATGCTTGAGATCATTTCTCGCTCTCACCACCAGATGTTTTGGGCATTTTTCCCATGCCCCTCGTTGCCTCGATTTGCATGCCACATCGACCGTGTTTCATTTTTGACGAGTTTTATATCACCGGATTCAGTTTTCCGCGCTCATGATGATGCTTGAGATCATTTCTCATCCTCACCCCCATAGTTTTAGGGCATTTCTCCAAAATGCCCCTCATCACCTAGATTTGCGTGCCACATCGGCCGTGATCTATTTTTGACGATATTTATGTCGCCGGATTCAGTTTTCTGTGCTCATGACGATGCTCGAGATCATTCCTCGCTCTCACCAATAAACTTTTTGTTCGGTATAATTTTATCCCTTTTTCGGGTCGAGCAATTCTTTTACGAAAAAGATACTTATGGAGTTTCTGTTAAGCTCTTTTCTGACTCCTAAAACAATGAAAAGATAGCCGAGAAATCTTGCTTCCTTTCATGCTCACTAAAAGTATCTGAAAGGGCGTTTACCTGGTATAAGTTTACCCCTTTTCCGGACCTTGTAGACTAATTACAAAAAAGGAATACTCTAGTCACATTGACTAGAAGAGTTCTCCATTTCCATCATTTTATGCTTTTTCGGGCTTTGGAGACTAACACATGAAAAAAAACACCATTGGAGTCTCCTTACTACTTTCAAACTCTCTAAAATTGAAAGCAACCACGAGCAATCATCGTCTTGGGCTCGTATAAATCCACAGGACGGTACTCCATCACCAATGCAGAGTCTTCTTATCGTTTTTAGATTCCCTAAAAATGAAAACACTAACAAGGACGAACAATCCTGGGCTCACAAAATCCACAGGATAGTACCATTTCAGAGCACACTTTTATCCCTTCTTGGAGCTCATTAAAACTATGAAGAAGAACCCAATGGTGCTTCTCGGCGCCACAACAAAACATGTCTACTCATAGGGCAGCTTCCCCATTTTGCTCGCCTTTGTTTAGAGCGTTCTGTAGTATGTCACCTTGAGATTCTCCCAAAAGAATCCATCAGCTTGTCCCCCCAGAGTCACTCCAGTCTGTAATACACACCCTTGATCCTTTAAGCTATGATCCCCACACCTAAAAGTCAGTTTCCTATGCTGCTAGGTCAACCATGTCATCATGCTCTGAACAAAGGAAGTTTGAGTCCACCCACTCTATGACCCTAGTTATTCCCCATCCTCACAGTATATCAGTCCTACCATCAGTACTCTCACACTTCAGTTATACACCTCGCGCTCCTACCAAGGAAACATCATTTCCTTGGCAGTTGCTGGTCTCCCTCTGTCGACGCCAACCAAATCTATTCCAGAGGATATACCCAGAGGCCCCTGTGCCTTAGACTCATCACGATTAGTGTTGAGTGCCTACGGATCATTTCGAAAGGAGTCCTCAATGCCTCTCCAAATGATTGTTTCTCACATGATCGACTTCAACACCTTCATCGCATCATTGAGACTCGTACAACGTATTGATCCTTTTAGTTATTTGTTGAATACCCCGGATATCATTTGACTCTACCACATATGAGAGTCTAATTATGGATACAACCAGTTACATTTTCCTATGGATATTCGGGTTGCATTTACGGACAGTTTTCAGATGTACCCCGCTTTTGTACTCCCTTGAGTATACAGTTACATATAACTCCTCAGAGTTGGACAGTTATTGAGTACCTACAGATGTTGGACACCTTCAGTTTCAGCAGTTCATCAACCCTTCTGATACCTTATTCAGAATGGTTGTTGCCCTTTTTTCTAGTGTATCAGCTATTCAGATAAGTCATGATATGACCATGAGTGTGTCCCAGCATTGTGTCCCCTCTGGACCATTATGATGTACCAGCAGATTTTTATGTATTTCTTCAGGCCCCCCTTCGTGGGCCTAATTGTTATGTATATGTCTTGATACGAGCATGGGTATGCCCGCCTTGTCCATAATCACAGATTATTCCTCATTCATTTTGAGGACATGTATTTTTTCAGTTTTTGAAGTTTCCAAGGGGTCATTGCTCCAGTCTCCAACCGGTCTCTTCTCTTCTCCAAACCCCAGGAAAAAAGACAAAATAACTATGATGTCTATTGGCCATACGATGAGCGCCTTCCCTCACACATTAGGGGGCAATCCGTTAACACCCAAAAAGTGCTCACTAGCTCATTCCCTTATTCACATGACCCATTTGTCCACTTTTCCACCATTTGAGCCTCTAAAGCCATCAAAAGGTCACCAAAAAGACCATAATACACCTTTTCCCCCTCAAAATATATATTTTTCCTCAAAGAACACAAAAAACCCTAAAAAAGGGTCCAGAATTCCCAAAAATATTAAAAGGGAATAAAAATATTAAAAATATTCAAAAAAGGAAAAAAGAGAGAAAAAGAGACCTAAACCATGTTGGCCAATACCATTGGTTTCCTTAAAACTATAATGGTATTCCCCATCACCAAAAACTATAAAAAGGTGATAGAGGCTCCTCACTTTCCATCCACATTTCATCCTATCCTTATGCTGCCAAATTCCCTTTGAGAGCCATTGCCTCCCATTTTGAATTTTAAGACCCCCATTTCAACATCTTGGAGAAGAGACCATTAGAGCTTGGAGCACCTCAACCTTGAAGCTGCTCAACACCAAACATCCTCACCTTTGAGGTAATATAAAAAATCTATTATTTTTTACTCTTGTTCTTCCATAGATCTCTTGTTATTGATTTAGTTCTTGTTTATTTACACATGCTTATGTTAATGTTAGATTAGATTTATAATTGTTTTTGCTTTTATTTGAAGACTGCTATTACAAGTTAATAGGTGCATCCTTGCACATGCTTGGTTGAAAAACCAAGCAACAATAATATAAGCAAAATTAATCTAGGGGTTTAATCTTGCTCCCATGCATATTGCAAGAAAATTTCCCACTTCCATAGGTATGTTCTTCCTCCATGAGATTAAATGAGCTAAGCCTTAAAATTGGACAAAAGTATTTGCAGGCCACCCGATAATTTGAAAATATTTATGGTATTAAGAATGGAATTTAGCTGCATTGAATAGATGGAAACCTTGATTAAGCTTGGACAATTATTGGACAACAAGCTCTACAAATCATACAAAGATAACAAATAAAAATTATTAAAGAGTATTGATTGGATTGTTTCTTATCTCTTCTTTTCCACCAGACCAAATCATTTTGACAGTAACTAAATGGCTACCTTGCTTTTGTTAAAAATTTCCATGCAATGAAGGGGTGGCCGTCCCTTCTTCTACCAAGTATTATTTTCATAATAGTTCTAGACTGCAAGAAGGGTCGACCAATCTTTCTTGTCTTCAACATTCTAGATACAGGTGAACTCCTGGATATAGGTGTTCACAATTTTATACTAAACAAAGGGGTGGCCGATTCTTCTTGTACCCAATCTCCGTTCCCCACTATTTACAGCAGATGTAGGGAGTCGGGAATTGTTGTCCCATCCCGCAATCTTCATTCCAGGTTGTGGGATAGCGGTATTGATGGAACATTTTAAGAAATCTAGGTATCCGCAATCCACAACATATTTGCGTCTTCGGTAAAGGCGATGAAATCCTCATGTGGGGTGCAAGAAGGATCGGCCGACCTTTCTTGTGCCAAGTATTCTGTTCAAAATAGTTCTAGGCTGCAAGAAGGGTCGGTCGATCCTTCTTGTGTTCACCATTTTGGATACAGGTGAATTGTAACCTATAGGTGTATGCAGTTCTCTACTAAACAAAGGGCCGACCGATTCTTCTTGTCGCATGTTGGAACAAATATTGTTGATTTGTTTTAACTTAGCCAATATACTGATCCCAACTATAATTTCATTGCGGAATTCAGAAGTCTGGAATTGTTGTCCTAGCCTAGGCGGGTTGAATATTTTTACAATTCACTCATAAATGAAGTGTCGACCGACCTTTCTTCTACCGAGTATTCTGTTCAAAATAGTTCTAGACTGCAAGAAGGGTCGGTCAATCCTTCTAGTGTTCACCATTCTGGATACAAGTGAATGGTTGGATATAGTTGTTCACAATTTTATAATAAACGAAGGGGCGGCCGATCCTTCGTGTTGGAGGGTGGAAGTCGGGATAAATATTGTTTATATATAATAACTTAGATAATATCAGTTCCAGGATGAATTCTGCATTAATTTGGAAAAATGAACATTGACAATATTTAAATGTGTGGATTAAAGCATATAAAATGAATTATAACCCAGGTATTACAGTCAACTATGAGGCAAAGCGATAAGATGGTGTAACACGAAATACATCCACAAAAGAGAAATTAAAAAACTAAAGAAAGTAAAAACATATGAATCTCTATTTCGGATATACTTTTACTTATGTTCTTCATTAAAGTCTTCAAAAAATATTACGTCACTGTATTTTTTGCTCTCAGATTCAACCCCTATTACTCTGTAAAATCAAAATTTATACAAAACGATCTTTGAAATCGTTGCTAAAAAAAGAAATTTCAAAGATATCTCTTTGATCCAGCCCCTATTATCTTGTTCAAATTTGAATAAATTTTCCATTTATTTCAATCCTTCTACTGTTTGATGATCAAAAGCCTTGTTTCCATTTAGATGTCTCCTTTGTGATACAATTTGATGAGGATCATAATTCATCCTTTCAGCCTCTTGGACATTCATAATCTTCAGTATTTTTTCTACTACAGAGAGGGATGCCTTATTCTTAATGATGAATGGACAACCTTTAAGGGGGAATTTGACATCAGATGCTTTTTTGAAAGCACATAAATGTTCTTCTGAATGCAACCTTTGTCTAATAAATTCCAAGGCAAAAACCCTCGTTGTTAAAAAGGCTGGCAATAGATATGGTGCTACAGTAAAACCATACACCATAATTATAGTATGTTATCTATACAAGAACCAATCACCTGTTTGGCCTTCTGGTGTAGGCTGCAAAGTTTCTTTTTCTTCTAACACTTGGGGCATTTCAGCATTAAAAATAATTCTGTAAATTTGTGCCATAATTTTATGGGTGAACTCAAACATATTGGCCTGTTTATTAAGGTCATGAGAAAAGATGGTACCAAGAAACTTGGATTTCGAAATGTTTGAACAATATGACTGATACCTGAAATGGTTGAAATTCACCAACTAGACATGAATCGCTTCATCTAGGAATTCATCAAAATTAAAACAACACACCAGACTCGACTGTGGCTTTGGTGAAATTACTTGGAGAATGAAACCTAACATAATTTCTGTGATTCGACTTATCACTATATAGACCTAAAATTTGACTCAACAAGGACAAAACTAACTGGGTATCTCGCTGAAAGACATCAATACTCAATGGGAACGATAGGTTTTCATGCGACTGACCATCTTTCAGGACTTGTAATAAAAACTTGTCTTTTTCTGCAGGATTGCTGTTTCTATAAAATTTTCCAAATTTTCTTCATTAAACGACTCAGGGATTTTGGAAAATGTTTCAGGTAAACTTAGAACCTCACGGACAATCTGCGCATTCACTGGGCATAGAATTTTGGTCGATTTTACATTAATGATTACCCTTTCGCCCTGCGATTAATTCGCCGCACACCAACAAACAAATTCGGGGAAATGTAGGGTTTGTTCGACACAAAAATAGTACAGAAAAGAACCAAAAACATTAAATACATCCTTTCCCTGCGACTTAAACTCCATTAATTTATCCTTAGACTGCGAAATACTATACAAAGACAAAACAGGGTCGAAAACAGGGTTCTCGTTTTCATCTGAACTTTCATTGAAGGGAAGAAGGTCTTGGGTTTTCGCCATTTGGGACACAAAATCTAAAAACTGAGGGTTTCGAGCTACTTATGAACTGTGAAGTGAGCTTCTTGGGTGCTGTTCCTATTGACGAAGACAACGACGTGTTTCACGTGGACCATTCTTTTCCTCCAGGTAATAAGCGACAAACATATTTTTTAAAACTTCGAACAAACCTTTTATAGAACATATGCTTAGGTGGTTTCCGAACTTGCGATGAGCGGTTTAAATTTAACTGCTTTTCATAGCGAACTCCACCAACGCTTGCCACGTGGTAAGCGATTTAATTTTCACTCTACCTTTTCCAAGTTTAACCACCATGCACTTTCTAGCGCGAGAACCCATTTCCATCGTTGATTATCTCGGTGTGTGTGTTTGGGTGTGTCATCCAATTTTTTAGCGCCTTTCCCACGTCTGCCCTTGGAGTGAGAGACCTTATGTAGAGACCTTAGAATAGTGAAAATATTTGCATTGTTCCTCTTTATAAACATTAATAACCCAAGAATCCATATAGAATAAATTTAAAAAACATAAAGACAAAAATGCTAACAATATGAAGAAATCACTTGTTTGATGAATAATACCAATTCTAGACATTGTTTGTAGATGGGTTTGTAGAAGATCTAGTGTAACATGGGAAGAAGTCGATGAAGAAGAGGGAGAGATGACCACAATAGATAAGAGAAGTCTAAACAACAAGTTCAATCTTCCAAGATGGCATTGATGGCATTGAGATGAAACATTAAATTAGGAAAAGAAGGAGAGATCACATGTCGTAGCAATAACATCTAAGGTTGTGTTGTTTTTTTAAACAACCCATTTCATATTAGCTCCATAATTATAATGTTCATGTTTGACTATTAATAACTCGAATTCTTCCAAATGGCTCCAAATGCTTCTGATTTGGGTCTCAAGGTGTTTGAAAGGTATTAGGACATAAAAAGCGACAAAATTTGCATTGTTCCTCTCTACGGCTTTTAATAAGCAATGTGTAACTGGGATAAACCAAGAACCCATATAGAGGAAATTTTGGAAACATAAAAAATACATAACAATTTGAAAAATATTCATAACCGTTGAAATTGAATTGACAAGTAATCAAACTTCTAATAGAAAAACCAAGGTTGGATGCAAATGGAATACAATCTATGCAATTTCCAATGAATATAGAGATCGATAAACACAAAAGAGGGAGTGGATCTAACAAATATCTTCATGAATACAAAAACTATTATCTTGAATCACTTCATTAACAAATGCCACTCCTTTGAAGCCCTTTGGCAACTTGAAAGTGGACGACAAAGTGCAAAGGTAACATTAACCAAAGCTAAAGCTATAGCCAATTTGTGAGCCTTTAGACAGTTTTAGAAAGTGCTTTTGACAACTATGGGGTTTTATGCTTTTAGTAAGACTTACTTTCTTGTGTTTTTCAACTGGCCTTTAAGCAATTCTTTACGTTAAATTCTTGTGTAATGTCCCCAACTTGGAACTTTTCCCAATTCGGTCAATTTTCAAAACTTGGATTAGTGAAGCCTCAAAATGTCCCAAATGATCCCAAATGCTTTCAAACTATGTCTAGAGTGGATTGAGGTGTAATATGACACATTTATGCAGCTATTATAGGCATGGAAACTTCCAATAGACTTCAACCACTTTCATTTACAATTAGAGAATGAAAGGAAGAATCACTAGGAAAATCTATGTTGAAGCCCCCAAGGGTAGATGGCTCCAAAAGACTCTTTAAATGATTTCAAATTGGGTTTGAAGGTATATGGAGGGTATTAAGAAATAAAAAGGAACCTCATCGGTGATTATAGACTAATATCATAATACTTCTGTAACATCCATTTAACTTCAGGAGAAGTTGGGGAATTTTACTAGTCAAATCGAGGTTCAAAACCCCCGAGGGTAGGGGACGAACATGGATTGTGATAGTGACATCAATACAATGATACATGGATAATGACATACAGGTACAAGTACATAGATACACGTATAGGTTGATGGAAACAGTGATACAATGGCAGTGGAGTATTGTTCTTCTTATTCATATTAGGGTGGTAGGATCGAGCAAGGATAGGAGATTGAAGACTCCTTTGGTTTGGTGCTTGTGATCTCAGGGATTTGGGGATTCCATCCGTTTAGTGCTAGTAAAACTATTGAGTTGGAATTTACTGAGGTCTGGAGTCCTATCTATAGGTTGGAAATTATGAAAACCAAGGGGTTGTAGCCTCGTTTTGTTAGCTTTTCATCATTTAATTCAATATGATCTAGGATCTTAATTGAGAGAAAAACATGTAGAACATGTCAAACACAAGAGATAAGAGACACAAAGCATTGCATGGGGGAAAACCATAAAGGCGAAAAACCCCGCAACTTCCTCAGAGATAGAATAAGCACCAATACAAACATCACAAAGATGAAACCCCAAAAGATAGATGTCTCTAGCAGTTCTTTCTCCAAGATACTCCACTTGTGCGCACTCCTCTCTCTCAACTATGTGAGTTGGATGTGTGAGTGAATGAGAAAATATAGTGGTGCAACCACTCTATTTATACTTTAAATTAACTTGACCTACCTTTTATCCTAACTGGGTCGACCCCCTAGGGGATTCTAATAACCCTTCCACTTAACACATACTAGGCCGACCCCTCTATGGAGGTCTAATAACCCATCAAATATAAGTTACGACACTTACAATAAAACTTGTGACACTTGCAAATACAAATGATGACACCTCTGAACGGAGGAATAAGAACATCTCCGTTGGGGATACAATAAAGTACAAATGTAATACATACAATATAAAAGTGAATAATATCTTCTGAAGTTACAGATTGTACATTAAGACTCCCTCTTAACTAGGAAGGTATTCTCTTGACACAGGCGCAAATACATATAGGCACAAGTCTTCAATACTAGAGCTGGATCATCAACACTAGATCACAGGAGCATCATTGTAGGTCTTCATCCATGTAGGTCTTCATCAAATCTGCGAGCAAGCCATCAAGTAGGTACATCTCAGGACTGATTACACTGTCTCTGCAAAATTTTGTGTACCCTAATGTCACCCATAATCTTCAGATTCTACAAGTATTTCTTCGGTTTGCACACATGAGTCTTCCTGTCGTGTGTCTCAAACCCGAGTGATTGCTCCACATATACTTCCTCTTCTACTACAAAATTCAAGAATCCCATCTTGACATCCATCTGGTGTATGATCTTCCTTTTCATGATCTTCATTATCTTTTGGTTTTACTTCATTCATTGTTGCATATCGATTCCTGAGTACTTATGGTTCTTCAAAGACTTCTTCTTGACTTCATAAATATTCTTGCTGAATCATCGTCACTTGTTCTTCGAAACAAGTCTCTCTTGTAGGTGATGGTACAAGGTCTTTCCTACGGGACAAGTTCAATTGCATGATTAGAAACATCTCATAGTATTCAGAACAAATTCTTACACATAAAGACATATGTCATAAAGTCATGGAATTATCTTATCCAATCATGCTTCAATACAACATTTATCCATATCCCATAACTTTCTAGATGCCTTCCATCTCTACCAGAACATTGTTAAGAGTGTACAACTCTACTCCAACATGTCAGCAAAGAGGTTTCATTCTAGATAAGTAGCAATGGAATTTTGTACAGTACCATCGACCACTTACCCATTACTTGCATATAAGTAGTATCTTGTTCATTAATGCAATTTTTTTCTAACATCCTAATATACTCAGAGCCGACCCCACTAGGGAGTCTGATAACCATATCACATACAATGATGACCTTTCCGATCGGAGGAATGAAACCTCTCCGTCGGAAGTACAATGCCATATGAATACAATATAAAATATACAAGTGAAATACATTCCAAAGTTACAAATACATCAACACTCCCTCTTAACTAGGAAGGTATTTCTCGACACAGTGCTTTAGCACAAGTCTTCATCGTCGACTACACCATTCAAGAAAGCTGTCTTGACATCCATCAAGTGTAATTATTCCACTTCATCACTGCAACCAAAGCAAGTACTGTTATGATGGAAGTGTATCTGGCTACGGGTGCAAAAGTTTCTTCATAATCTATCCCTTCTTTTGGGAGAAGCCACGAGCCACAAGCCTTGCCTTGTATTTCTCCTCCTCCACTTGTGCGCACTACTCACTTGAGAGAATGAGTGAGTGAATGAATGATTAAATAGAGAGTCTAATAACCCTACCTCCTCCACTTATTTATACTTGTCTTCCACTTTCCTTTAACCCTACGTGGGCCGACCTCTCTAGGAGGGCTACATGTGAAATATGATGAATTAAGAAAGTAGGTTACAGGTGAGACCTCCCTGCAAGAAGCAAAGCAAGTCATTTGGGATGACATTATTGCGGAGGCAGAGAAATTGAGGCCATATCTTGATTTCATTCTGGACAAAGAGGGTGTAATAAAGTTAGATAGCTAAAGCCTAATAGCAGTCAAGGAAAAGTTCAACAAGAAGCCCATGGACTGTGCAAAAAAGGCCATAGAATTTCTGAATGGGTTGATAGAGGATGAGGTGAAAACAACTAGCATAAACTTAGGATAGAGTGTCTAGTATTATTTGGGCAAAGAAGGTGGTGAATAAGTATCACCAGATGAACACGATTTAGGCAAGGATAGACATTTTAGCACATCAATTAAAACTCTTCAAATAAATGTTTGATCCATTATTCAAGAAGGGACTTCCTATCTTTTGGGAGGAGGATGGCACCACAAGGACACAGGAAGAAGAATATCAGGGCAAGTTGTGGGGATGTTGATTCAATTTGGATTATGTATAATTTAGGTAAATTTATTCTAATGTTTATGTATTGATTCATTGTAATTTTTTGCATAATGAATGAAATTCAGCCGATTTCTCTTGGCCATCTTTTTTGGATATTAATTTGTCAAATTTCTTTGAACTATGTTTTATGTTGCCAATTTAATGAATACATCGATCTGTAGGTTGGATTTCTATTAATATACGATTAATGTGTTATTATGTGTTAAATGAATTTCTTCGTTTAACTCATTTTATCTATAATTTTCTGCAACTGATAAACATCCACACATTTATATTGATGCTAGTAAGTGGAAAAGCGCTCTTACAAAGCCAGTTGATTGGATATGCATTGGATAAAGATAAGTAATCTTATGCGTTTTTATTTCATTCTTGCATGTTGTGATTGTGTAATTGAAAGGTTTTTAATTATGTTGTGATTGTGTAATTGAAAGGTGTTTTCTACTGTGCATGTGCAGGTTGATGTGGAGAAGCCATGTGGGCAGGAAGTCTGGTGCGGAGGAGACACATTGGAAGAAGCCCCGAGGTGGAGGAGTTGCGTGGGCAGAAGGTGTGATGTGGACCGGCCACATCATATCCACACGTGCCAGCGACCGTGAAGGATGGGCGAAGGTGGTTTCGCAAATGGAGGATGGTGGTTTTCCTTACCGCCTTTCCAACTTGCGAAATCATGTGGTGCTGCCACGTGGAGAGCGGTTTCAGATTCCTCAACCACCCATACCCTCGTCCTAGCGTGCATGTTGGGGATGTCGAACGGAAGTGGGACCCTTGATATTTCTCCGCCCAAGTGATCTTTTCCTCCATTTAAAATGGTTTGTACGTTGGCATGGAGGTGATCTTTTCCTTCATTTAAAATGGTTTGTACGTTGGCATGGAGGTGATCTTTTCCGCCATTTAAAATGGTTTGTACATTCGCACGGAGGTGATATTTTCCTTCATTTAAAATGGTTTGTACGTTCGCATGGAGGTGATCTTTTCAAAAATTTAAAATGGTTTGTACGTTGGAATGGAGTTGATATTTTTTGCCATTTAAAATGGTTTCTACAGCGCTAATGGTAAATGATGGATTGTATCACTCGTGTGAATAATCTCATCACGTTTATGAGGAACCCATTTATGATGGATTGTGTTTATGTGTCACGACGTACAGATGATATCCCTCCACACTGTGATAATAAATGTCACGAACTTTTCCGCATTGATATCCCACCACACTGCTCTTCCCGCCGACACTACTCTTCCCACCCACTTCCTACGTTGAAACTTATCCCGCCACACTGCTCTTCCCTCCACTGCTTACATTGAAACTTAAAGTTCAAAATCTCTATGCTTTCTAGTTTGGAGATCTATTTTCTCTGAGGACCGAGGTTTGCTTTTGATTAGGTGGAGCCGAGAAGAGTGTTGGGAGGGTAGAGCAGTAAGATTGGTTTGAAGAATCAACTGCTAGTTTTTCAATTGGCATGTATTTATATTATTCAAACCATAAATCTAAATCTGTAACAGAGCATGCTTATTCAGCCTTGGGGCTAAAAATCCATATCTTCCATGGTTGTCAAAAATTAATGCAATGACAGTTTGAAGTTCACAGTAATTTAAAGTCGCTAAACGTTTTAGATTCTTCAGATTTCCAGAATTTATTTCCTTCAATTTCGGGTAGTTATCTTCTTATAGTCCCTTAATATGAATTCACAACGTTATATTTTCAAAATCGGGTATTACTCATTAATGTTGATTCCTGCCAGCTTGCATACGTTTTCTGTCTAGTGATGTAGCATATTATTTTCATATATTCCATATTGTTTTCTGCAAATCCTCTAGCATTAATTTTGGCTAGGTTTGTTGGAAAAAGATAACGACAAATGAACTCATAAAATTGAAACATGTTTTTTCTTTTTAATATCATTTTGCAGTTAATATTCACTATAGTATACTGATCTATGTAAATGTTAATACTTTATTTGAAATATTTGAAATTGATATTTTATGTCTTAATTTATAAAATATTGATTACATTTCTTTTAATATAAATATAAATAATTTAAGTATTTAATTTAATTGAATAAAATTAAGCAATCAAATAGCTTTAAACAATATTAAGGTATAATTGTTTGCCAATACAGTATCTTGGCTAGAAAAGTCCCATGTATTGTGTAGTTAGATGCGGTGTATGACTCAAATTGTTGGATGGAATGAGAAAACATGTGAGTCTTGCATACGATACCAAGGCATTTAGTTTCAGAGATAAAGATGATAAAAATGTTCTTAAAATTTAGGCAGGATACCGTGTTGGAAAATGAATTTATTAGTGACGACAATGAAGATAGTGATGCCGTTAATTGGAAAGATTCTGACTGTGATTAACCAGACAAAAATTCTTTCATACTTTTGGGCCGAGACTGTGGTGAATGATATAGCAGCTTCTACTTCACCGAGTGTAGCACAGATCAATTCCGGAATAATCAAATCCATGTGGCACAATTTGAACGTTTCACGTGTCACCCTAGAGACTAGATTTCGACATTTGAACGAAAAAATTTACAGACATTTTGCTACAAAGGGTTTGCCGTCAAGTCAAAATTTTGTCAATGAAAGCGAGGTTGTTCTATCATAAGGTTGTTCCATTTCGGGTTATTGGAAGTAGATGCTGAGGAGAAAGAGCGTCCACTGCTTCCTCCAGGGATGAGTTTTCAGAGTGGCTAAAGTAGATATCGGCACTCTAAACACATATTTCATAGGAACATTGCTTCACACATTTTGCTAGAGAGTGGAAATATCCAAAGAAAAAGATCAGCCGCTCTTTCTCCAAGTTCTATTTTTAGAATTCCCTCGTAAAAGAAGGGGCGGACGATCCTTCTTCTTCCCAATATTCTTTTTGTTATAGCTTGAGACTGCAAGAAGGGTCAGTCGATCCTTCTTCGTCTTCACCATTATGGATATCGTTCAATTTCTAGATAAAGGTTTTGACAATTATCTACTAAACGAAGGGGCGTCTGATCCTTCTTCTCGAAAAACAAAAGTCAGGGCAAACAATTTTATATGTTATAACTTAGCCATGCTCAATATTATTCCGGTGTTCACCATTTTAGATATAGTTGAATTGACGTACTAGCCTTCGTAGGTTGAATAATTTTACAATTCCCTCATAAATGAATGCGAGGCCGACCCTTCTTCTGCCCAGTATTGTATTCATAATAGTTCTAGAATGCAAGAAGGGTTTGTCGATCCTTCTTTCTTTCGCCATTTTGGATATAGGTGAATTGCTAGATATAGTTGTTCACAATTATCTCCTAAACGAAGGGGCAGCCGATCCTTCTCTTCAGAAAATGGAAGCCGAGACAAACATTTTTATATGTTAGAACTTAGATGATGGCCGAGTCCTTACTATTTACAGCAGAAGTTGGAAGCCGAGAGTTGTCGACATAGCCTTCGTAGATTAAATATATTTAAATTTATTTCGTAAATGAAGTGTCGACTGACCCTTGTTGTGCTCAGTATTCTTCCCTTCGTCACAATTTTGGAAATACATGTTTTGATGGCCTAGCATTCATAGGTTGAACATTTTTAATATTCCATCATAAATGAACGAGTGGGAGATGCTTCTTCTACCCATAATTCTTTTCGTAATATTTCTATACTGCAAGAAGGGTCGTTCGATCCTTCTTGTGTTCTCTTCTTCTACATAAAGGGGCGACTGATCCTACCATTCAAAAAATTGGAAGTTCAGATAGCCATTTTTTATATATTATAATCTATGTTATATCTTTTTTTAAAATAAATATGATTGTTAATGTGCTCCTATTATTTTATATTTCATAAAACGCTTATGAACTGGATTTTGGTTATGAACAATGTGTGCTGTTATTTTATATTTCAGATATTGTTTATGAAATGAATTTTGGTACTCAACAATGTGTGGACCTACTTTTGAAAGGATTGAAAGTTGTTGAAGGAATCTCGTTTCCAGAAAGAAATTTTTTGCATAATATCAGCATTAGTGAAGGATGTATCATTGTAAATGTGACCAAGTCTTTGAATGCAAGTCTTCCATTTCCCTATTGATCAGAAGGTGCAGATACATTGTCAGAGGTTGTTGGTGGTTATATTCAATGGCCTGTATCTGAGATCGTTAACCAGATTGGGTCTACTCTTCACGAGAACGAGGTGAATGATATACCAGCTTCTTCTTCGACGAGTGTAGCACATATCATAACAACTGAGAATGAGGTGAATGATATACCAGCTTCTACTTCAATGAGTGTAGCACATATCACAACAATTGAAAAATAAATCTTCTTTTATTATGAGAAAAGTTAAGTTGTTACATAAGTGTTCAGAAAGAAAGGATTGCATTTCCATAGGTTTTGTAACAAATGTGAGTGAGACTGATTTTGTTGGGGGAACATTTTTGGGTGACTTCTCCTTTGGTATTCTGGTTGATGAAGTGGTGTTTTTGTGTATAGCATGTTGTCCAGGGGTGAGCAGTGGATCTTTTGTTGTATAGCCGATTAAAAGAATCATCGATTTTAATACAGAAACATTGCTTTCTGTTCCAAGCACTTTCAACAATAATCAATCTGAATCTACTAGTTAATTTGATACATCAATGTTCTTTAAAGCCACAGTATATTGCTCAGGGATTAGTGTCAACTGTTTTTAAGGGAGACATTATATAATTCAAAGTACTAGATGCTAGTGAGTTTGGTATTTTAGTTCATAAAGTCTTCCGCAATTGCGAGGATTGTGGTGTATTTGAAGGCTCTATTATAAGATGGCCTGCAAACACTTTGCTTGACCTTGATAATGTTCCTTTGGATGTTATACATTTGGAATGTTTTTGAAGAATGTCCTTTATAGATGGTCCTTCCAGGTACTTCCCATTGTGAATATACACATGTTAAAGGTAATTGAACAAGGCCATACAATTCCGTAAATGAGGTAGCACATATCATAACAACTGAGAATGAGGTGAATGATATACTAGCTTCTACTTCGACGAGTGTAGCACATATCACAACAAATGAGAAAAATCTTCTTTTATTATGAGAAAAGTTAAGTTGTTACATAAGTGTTTAGAAATAAAGGATTGCATTTCCATAGGTTTTGTAACAAATGTGAGTGAGACTGATTTTGTTGGGGGAATAATTTTGGGTGACATCTCCTTTGGTATTCTGGTCGATGAAGTGGTGTTTTCTTGTATGGCATGTTGTCCAGGGGTGAGCAATGGATATACCAGCTTCTTCTAAAATTTTTGAAAGAAATTCAAGATCGTTACCTTACAGGCCTTCAATAAATCAGGGTGCACACCTTTCAAACATTGGCACCGAACATTGTTGCTCAAATTTTTGTATATCAAAAATTCCACTTCGATCAAAGAAGGGCATGCCATAAAAAGAAGCTTGTTTACAATGAGATTAGACACAATAGACGTTTGTCAAAATGCATGGTATAAATGCCATCAGATAAAAAAGAGCACTTTGGGTAAGGTGATTGGTGATATTTATCAAGAGTTAGATGCTAGTACTATCATATTGAAACCGCCATGTTAAACTGTCACGTTTTTTCCCAAAAATTATTTTTGATGGGCACTTTATTCTCTAAACGGTCATTAATTTTTGTGGGTCACTCTTAACAAAATTTGGATTTACATTTTACAGCTAACCTTTCTAATTTCTTTTATTTTTTTTTTCCACGATCATTAATTTGTTTGATAAGTTAACATAAACAACTTGGCATTGAAATAGAAAACTCCAAATTGTTAACTTGACACGTAACCATTGGACCTTTCTATGCATATCATACCTAGAAATAAACGTACACATTGAAAATATTTTTAGCCATGAGCATTTGCTATATAGTTAAAAATTTTATTTTCTATGTAAATGTGAAATTTTAATCAATTTTAAAATATATATTAATGAAAAATTTACTATGGACAGGTAATTATTTTATCTGCTGAAGGGAAAAATTTAAACCATACCGTTTTTGGTCAGGGAATATATATACTTAAAAAATGCTTAGATAGACAACAACAATGGGTTGTTGGTGCAGAAGAAAACATGAAGATTGATGTAAATAGCATCATATGGGCATGGTCACCAAGAAGGGCCTTGAAGTAGAAAAAATTAGAATAAATGAGAAGGGCCTTGCAGCAGTCAAGGCACAACGAGAAAATATGGGGAATAGTGTTCATAGTGGTGGATGTTCTCAAGGGTTGATAGTAGACAAAATTGGTTTCTAAATTTCTCTATGTGGCAGTTTTAAGCAACAAAATTGTTGTGTTTCTAAATTTCCACTTGGTCAACAAAAAGTTGTATTTTCTCATTTTCATTAAAGTTTTATAAAAGGAAAGATACAACTTATAGCCATTGGGATTGATAATGGATGGTTATTTGTTACAAAATTGGATTTGTGATAAGTGTTGTATTTGCGCACTAACTGTCCTTATGTGTTGTAATTGTGCTTAAGAATAATTGGCCGTTAGAAGTGGTTTATCCACTGCACCTAAAATCAAGTAATTATCTTTAGAGTAACTACCTAAATACTAAAATATGATCTGCTATACTCAAACTGCCAAATTCAGCGGTGCTCAGAGGAAAAAATATTCTATACGAGCCAATATTCTATGCGATCTAACTATATTTCTAATATTGAATGTGCCAAATCAAATATGCCATGTGTCACAATATGATCATTTTGCGTGTCACTCCGGGATATTAGATATCAACATTTAAAAAACAAAATTTATAGACGTTTTGCTTCAAAGACTATGCCGGCAAGTGGAAGTATTCTCAGAGAAAGAGCGACAGCTCTTTCCCAAAGGTGTTCTATTGTTACGATTCACTCGTAAATGAAGGGTATGCTGACCCTTATTATTCCAAATATTCTTTTCATAATATTTTGATGCCGAATTGTGGGATAAAGGTTTTCACAATTAACTACGAAAAGAAGGGGCGGCCGATCCTTCTTGTCGGAAAATGGAAGTCAGGAGAAACCATTTTTTATAGGTTAAAACTTCCAAGGTGTGCTATTTTTAAAATTGCCTCATAATTGAAAGGTCGGCCTACCCTTCGTATTCCCAATATTATTTTCATAATAGTTCAACACTGCAAGAAGGGTCACTTGACCCTTCTTATTCCAAATATTCTTTTCATAATAATTCACCACTGTAAAAAGGGTCGGTCGATCCTTCTTGTGTATTCCATTATGGATATAGCTGAATTACTAGATAAATGCTTTCACAATTCACTATGAAAAGAAGGGGCGGCCGATCCTTCTTGTCGGAAAACAGAAGTCGAGACAAACGATTTTTATATGCTATAACTTAGCCGATTGACTGGCTATTCAGAAAACAAAGGTTGGGACAAATGATTTTTATATGATATAACTTAGCCGATTGCGGAATCTTGGTTTTTGGTTTTGATATATTTTCTTTCCTCAACCTGCAACCCGCAATAGAGGATTGAGGATTGTGGAAAGAATGTATATATTTATGAAATAAAATCCCGCAACCCTGTTGGCGGGCATTTCTACCCTATAGCAAGGAAACTAATGCTATCAACTTGGTTGGGGTGACAGGTAAGTGTATTGATGTTATTGCAGAGGCATTTACAAAAAGAAATAGATTGTAGATTTAGGGAACACACCTTTTAACTGAAGTCTAATCCTAGCCTTGACTCGGTCTCGTGTCCAGCTTCCGAATCTACCTTTCCTTCAGCAAACCTACAACAACAATACCTTTCTCAAAACATTTTGGGCAATATATAAAGCTTGACATAAACAAAAGCAATGTTTAACATTCAGCATTGACCAAAATAAATCCAACTTAAAATGCCATTTCATAACACATTCAAATTGGAACAAGAAAAACACTTCAACCTTTATTTGTCAAAAGTAGAATGATGTACAAGTATACCTGATAATGAAGCAGGCTCCTGCAACTAGATTCTGGGATCTGGCTCTGCTCTGGCTTGGATGTCTTCTGCAACAACTCCTCCAATGCAAGCTCCTTCAAAGTTTTTCCATTAATCAATCTCACTAACTCCAATTTCTAACCCTTCTCCTTTAACCTTCTTGGTATTTATAGGTTCAAAGAAGCAGTTCAGGTCGAGATGTAGTTATGGAGGAAGTTGGGGGAGTTAGGAAACTGCCATCAACTAATCCTCCTCGATGAATTAATTTATTTTTAATCATCTTTTAAGATGTACACGACTCTTCTTCAGTGGAGTAGCGTATAGGGCGCTACCCTAGTGTTTAACAACTAGCGCTCAATCAATTTTAAATGTCGAGCGCGACTTTGATACACTGGAGTAGCGTATACTTGGATATGGGCGCTACTATTATACAGTGGAGTAGCGTATGGGCGCTAGTCTCTTTGATTAGAGTAGCGCTCATATCTTAAAATGATATATTTTTGGGGTTTTCTAGTATTTTCAGGAAATGGAATGAGTTGTCATATGATCCACGGTCAACATGCTCCTCCATCCAAATTGTCCTTTTGTGTGATTAGCAGCTCAGGGTGATCACGGACGGAGAGGTGCAATTTTGACCTATAACAGATGCCCCCTAATGTGTGAGTTCATAGGGAAATGATGGCCGAAATACATTATAATCCAAAGCTAGAGGAGGAGCACAGAACCGCAGAAAACAAGTCACAAGAAACCTGCAACAAAGATCAAGGTCAGCGAGCAATTACATTTTTGACATCTTATAGATGTGTAGTGTGATACAACATGATCTCTGATACATAACAAGGAGATGTATATAAAAGCATGGCCACTTGAAATACAAGCGTGGATCCACGTCAAACTGAGAGATCATAGCCATAACAACAAACTGGATCTATGTCTCATGGAGAGCCGAATATAAGTGAGGCTCAGTCTTGCGCAACTTGGGTGATAACAAAAGGAAGTAATGTCATCCAAAATCCCAAGGTCTTCATCCCAAAACAACCCTAGGTACAAACCCTAACCATGTGAATAGATGAGTTGATAGTCGAACATGGAGGGCATTGTTTGATTACCGGTCATTGATGTATACTGTTAACAAACGCGAGGACTTCCACCGATAATGATGATGGGGTCCAAGGTACCAAGTACGATTCGCCAAATGTGAATAGATGGACTTGGAGTCGAACACTTGGGAATCCTGTCGAAGAGGAGACATTAATGTATTCTCATCATTCAACAGCAAGGAAAATTGCCACCGGGGACTGCAATCTCCAAGGTACTAACCGAAATTCTAAACTTCAATCCCAGAATAATGATTTGGTGTCGATGGGAAGAAGTCTGTTGGAAGGTAGGCCTTAAGGCATCCTCCATCATCCAACTCGAGGAACACTCAACTGGTAAGAGCTGATATGGAATAATATGCAACAAGACTGACACTAGGAAGGCCGACACATGAGGTCAAGGTAAACTACAGAATGGCCGACACAGGGTATATCCTTGAACATTGAGCACGACACAAAGTGACTCAGGCAGTTTCTGACATAATGGGGTAAATAAGTTTGAAATGTAAGAGACATTAACAGACCCTCCATATGGTTGGAAGAATAACCAACCGGGGGAGTAAATAACTCGGAGTAAAGGTTCACCCTGAGGCCAAAAAACTAAACCCAACCGACAAGATAGACTCATGTAGGTGTTGTGTTCAAGGATAGAACTTGACTGAAAACTGCCTTTGACAATGAAGATATGATATGTTTTTCTCGTTCCTTATTCTTTTTAGATAAAGAATACCCTTCTTGTTGTTTTTATGAGTCCAAGAAAGAATGAAAACTCAATAGGTCCAACCATGTAAAAAATTTAACGAGCCCATGGGAGGAAGACTCAGTACCTTCTTCATAATTTATAGAGTTCGAAGAAGAGATAGAAGATTGCTCTATATGTACTGATCTCTGGATTTTAATATCGAGCCGAGATCTGTTCTTGCTCGTCGGTGTTTTCAATTTTAAGGAGTCTGAAAAACTTAAACAATAACTCCATATATCTACTCGTGGATTTTAGTATCGAGCCCAAGCAGATTAATGCTCGACGGTGTTTTCCTGTTTATAGAGTCTGAAAAACTTAAACAATCCTCTTTTCACCTATCCGTGGATTTTATATCGAGCCCGGATTGGTCTGTGCTCAGCGGTGTTTTCTTGTTTATAGAGTTGAAAAACTTAAACAGTCCTCTACATACCCTCTCGTGGATTTCACATCGAGCCCGAGTAGGTGAATGCTCGCTTGGTATTTTCATGTTTAGAGAGTCTAAAAATCCTAAAGAGAGACTCCAAAAGGTCCTTTTTCGTATAGTTAGTCTCCTCCCCCGAAAAAGTATAAAACAATGAAATGAGAACTCTTCTAGCACATACAGGAGTATACCTAGAGTATACCTTTTTCCGTAGTTAATCCATTGAGGCCCGTGTTAAATTTTCTGAATTTACTTCAATCTGATCTAGGATCTTAACTGAGAGAACAACATGTACAGCATATCTACAGCATATCAATCATGGAGACAATAATGCAAGCACACAAGAGACACAAATATTTACTTGGGGAAAACCATAAAGGTGAAAAACCCCAATAACTTCCTCAGAGATAGATAGAGCAATGATACAACCAACCAATAGAGATAGCCATAACCTAGCAGCAATCCTCCTCCTCCATAAGTGCGCCTCTCCTCCTTGAGAGCATGTGTGAGAAGTGAGTAAGTAAATAGAGTGCCTCCCGCACTCTATTTATACTTGACTTGACTTGCCTTTTTACCTAACTCATGTAGGCTCGAACTTTACCACATAACATAATGCTGAGTGGGCCGACCCCCAATAGGGTGGTCTAATAACCCTTTGACCCACATGGCCGACCCCCAATAGGGTGGTCTAATAACCCTTTGACCCACATGACTTATATAGGGCCGATCCCAAATAAGGTGGTCTAATAACCCATCAAGTATAAGTTACGACACTTACAATATAAATGACGACACTTCCTTATAGAGGAATAATACCATCTCTATAGGAATACAATATACATATATGTGAAATACATTCCGAAGTTACATATACATCAACACTCCCTCTTAACTAGGAAGGTATTTCTCAGCACAGTTCTTCTAGCACAAGTCATCTTCTCTGGATCATCGTCACTAGATAATCGACATCGAGTCATCATCATCGTCACTGCTGCTGCTATCTCAATCAATCTCTGAATCTACTCGTCATAGGAAGTTCTACAGAGCCAGTCCTTTTTCATACTGGATGTAGGCCCACCACCTGCAGGTCTTCATCATCACTGGCCATACTGTGGAATCCTCAGGACTTATTACGTGCGTCACAAAACCTCGAAAGAGCATCCCAGGCTGTTACGAGCACACAGCTCTACCTATAGGATCTCCCAGGGCACCGAATTACATGTGACCTCACCACAAAACCTCGCAAGAGCATCCCAGGCTGTTATGAGCACACAGCTCTACCTATAGGATCTCCCAGGGCAACGAATTACATGTGGTCATGGCAAAACCTCGCAAGAGCATCCCAGGACTTATTACGGGCACACAGCCCAACCTATCGGATCTCCCAGGGAAACGAATTACATGCCATAGGACAAAACCTCGAAAGAGCATCTGCCAGATATCCCAGGGAACCGAATTACATGCCATAGGCAAAACCTCGAATGACTATCTACAGATCTCCCAGGGCACCGAATTACATGTCCTCCTAGAGAAAAACCTCGAAAGAGCATTTTCCAGATGTCCCAGGGCACCGAATTACATGCCATAGGCAAAACCTCGAAAGACCATCTGCAAATCTCCCAGGGCACCAGATTACATGCTCATCTGCACAACCTGATCCACGGCCACAGAGTATCAACCTGATACTCACCATACATCATCCTGATGTATCCATGATCATCCTGATCATCATCACTGCAACGTCCTGCTGCATGTCATCTGGAGCAACATCCTGAAGCTCGTCATCTATGATCATCCTGATCATCACTGCAACATCCTGCTGCATGTCATCTGGAGCAACATCCTGAAGCTCGTCATCTATGATCATCCTAATCATTACTGCAACATCCTGCTGCATGTCATCTAGAGAAACATCCTGAAGCTCGTCATCTATGATCATCCTGATCATCAATGCATCTACCTGATGCATACCAAGTATCTACCTGATACATATCATCATACATGATCCTCCTGATCATCAATGTATCCACCTGATACAAATACATGATACATATCATCATACATGATCCTCCTGATCATCAATGCATCTACCTGATGCATACCAAGTATCTACCTGATACATATCATCATACATGATCCTCCTGATCATCAATGCAACATCCTGTTGCATGCCAAGTATCTACCTGATACATATCATCATACATGATCCTCTTGATCATCAATGTATCCACCTGATACAAATACAAGACATATGATATATATCACCATACATGATCCACCTGATCATACAATGTATCCACCTGATACATATACAGATACATGGTCCAAGCATCCAACGTGATGCATATAAAATACATACACATGATCCAACTGATCATATCCAGCATCCAACATGATGCGTACATACATACATAAAATGATCCAACTGATCATATCCAGCATCCAACATGATGCGTACATACATACATAAAATGATCCAACTGATCATATCCAGCATCCAACATGATGCGTACATACATACATAAAATGATCCAACTGATCATATCCAGCAGAAACTAGAACATAATCCTGATGTTCATCATCCAGCGCTTACATCCACAGCCATGTGAAGGATCCTCCTTCCAACATGCTTGGAATGGCTTCAGCAAATGTGTCCATCACTTCTTCCTCGAAGTGTCCTCGATCTGAATAACGCCAAGCCTCTCTCTGAAGTACTCGAACTTCACCCTGGCTAGTGGCTTCGTCAGCACATCTGCAATCTGCTCGTCCGTCGCAACATATAGGAGCTTCACAGCTCCTTTCTGCACCATATCCCTGATATAGTGGTATTTGATCTCTATGTGTTTCGACCTGTCATGAAACACTGGGTTCTCGGACAGCTTCACACAACTCTGGTTATCACAGAAGATACCAGTAGCTTCCAACGGGAGATCAAATAACTCAGACAGTAGCTTCCGTAGCCATACTGCCTCACAACTAGCTGAACAGGCTGCAACATACTCTACCTCAGCTGTACTCAGTGCTACGCAGGATTGTTTCCTGCTAAACCAAGAGATCACACCTGATCCCATACTGAAGCAACACCCAGATGTGCTCTTCCTATCTGCAGCACTGCCAGCCCAATCTGAATCAACATAACGCTGCAGGTTAAACTTTTGATTCACCTCATATCTGAGCCCATAATCCACTATACCCTTCAGGTACCTCAGAACATGCTTTACAGCAACCAGGTGAACACTCCTCGGATCCGTCAGGAACTGGCTCAATGTGTTCACAGCTAAGCAAATGTCTGGTCTTGTGTTCGTCAGGTACATCAAGGACCCAATCATCTGACGATACATAGAGACATCAACCGGCTCAGATGAAGCATCACATAGAAGCTTCAGATTCGATGTCATAGGTGTGGCCATGGCCTTGCAGTCCATCATCCCGAACCTCTTCAGGATCTCTACTGCATACTTCCCTTGTCCAAGGAAGATTCTATCTGCACTCTGCCACACCTCCATGTAAAAAACAAATAGTGCATCATCCCCAAGTTCTTCATATCGAACTCGGTAGTAAGCTTTCGCTGCGTGTCGGCAATCAATCTATCTTCACCATACCAAGTTCTGCACATATATGATTTCCTATCATGTGTCTCAGAACCAAGTGGCTGCTCTACATACACTTCTTCTTCAACTACACCATTCAAGGAAGCTGTCTTGAATCCATCCGGTGTATCTTCTATTTCATCACTTTTATATTTCTCAATGCTGCCATCTGCAACATGCTTGATCTGATAGTTCCATTTGGAAGTCATAGCAAACTTCCCTTCATGTCTTGGTATTACATTCCAAACATCATTCTTCATGATCGACGGATCATGGCATTTCATTTCTTCATCCCAGATCCTGGGAACTTCAATATCTTCAATATCTTCAATAGATATCTTTGTTGCTGGAACAAATGTTGTAGTTCTTCTTTTGTAGGAGATGGCATACGATCTTTCCTACACAACAAGTTAAATTGCATGATTAGAAAACATCTCATAGTTTTCAGAACAAATTCTTACACATAAAGAAATATGTCATACAGTCATGCAATTATAATGCTTTAATACAACATTTATCCATATTCCGTAACTTTCTAGATGCCTTCCAATCTCTACCAGAACATTGTTAAGAGTGTGCACAACTCCCAACATGTCAGCAAAGAGGTTTCATTCTAGATAAGTAGCAATGGAATGTTGTACAGTGCCATAGGCCACTTACCCATGTATATTAGTAGTATACTGTTTATCAATGCAACTATTCTAATATGCACAATACATATCCTAAGTCTAGGAACATGAGCATATACATCATTGAACAATTTTACTTAAACAAACAAATATGAAAGAAATTAAAATACTTATCTTTCTTTGTTCGTTGGGTGGACTCCCTCTGAGTCTTTGCTTCCTTGTAGGAGCTGTTGGAGTCCTAATCTGAAGTAGCTTCTTCTACACCTTTCTGTTGTGGAATGTAGAAAGATGGTCAACTCCCTTTGAATATATGCATCCTTGCAGAAACTACTGAAGTGTGCTCTTTTGCTTTCTTGCAGGAACAACTGGAGTGTGCTCCTTTGCTTTCTTGCAGGAGCAATTGGAGTGTGCTCCCTCTTGATCTTTGCTTCCTGAATTACCTGTTCTTGAACTCATATTCATCCGTGGTCCCTATGCATGCTTATTAGTATCATGATTGAGTTATCCTTGTGATCTTATATAAAATCATACATTCATTAGTATACTATTAAAACACAATAATCTCAAGCATGTATAATCAGGATCATTTCAAACAGAAAATAATAAGCATTAGCATTCAAGGTTTATGTAGGATTCTTATGGTTAGTCAAATCATAAGAAATATAACATGTCTAAACCTATAATTACTCAAACCTATGACTCTTCAGGTTAGTTGAATCATTAATCAAGATAAGAGATATAAAATGCATAAAACCTGTGATTATTCAAATCTATACCGTCATGATTCTTCTGGTTAGTCATATCATCAACAGTATAAGATCCTAACACAAGGTAGGATTCTATCTTGATATAGGAAAAACATACCTGGATTAGCATGCTAGCTATTTATCTCTAACATACCCACATGATGTCTTCTTGTTCTTCTTCAATGACTTGTGCTAGTAACCTGCATGTCTCATAAGTTAACCGTTATAAAATCAAGTTATACATACCTCGAGAATGGATCTTCTATGAGATCCATGGCAATGGATGAATCTTTGTCCTCATGTCATCATGATCATATGTTCTTGAACCAGAACATGATTTGTCTTCTTGGTGTACCTTTCATGTTAGTAGACAACATAAAACTCATACAACATCACAATGCGTTAGTATAAACATAAGTTTCATACTCCTAATAAATGAATGACTTCTATCATGCATTCATAATTTTATTAAGGTGATATGACAAGTCTAAAATCAAGATTGTACTGACCGTGATAACATGAAGACAAACATACCATAAACTTAATTATGAACAAATCTCAAAACATACCTTGATGAGTCATACCTGTCGAGATCACTTGTAATCTCTTTATGTAAGGCCTTAGCCTCATCTCCCTCTGAAACAGGAACTTCTTCACTTATGCAAGTGACCAATCCATCTTCTTCTAGGATCAACCCAATCCACTTGATTTAAAAGAACTGGACCTGGAGCTGGATATGGGTTTGTCAGAGAAACCCCAAAAATTCAAACTTTGAATTTCAAACTTCCGAAAGGATAGGAATATGCGCCTTGATGAACTGATCAAACTGGAATATTCAGAATTTGAAAACTGCAAAGTTTCACTCCTCAATTTTGCCTTTGAAACTTCCAGATTCACTGGACGTGACCCTGAACTGGGGTTTGATGAAGCCCACTCTTCTACCCAATCAAAATGTTTGATCCAAAGCTCTAAGCTTCTATTTTTCTGAGGAGCTTCTAGCCGTGGTCACAGATTTCAAAAATTCCCATTTTTACAGAAGCCCTAATTTTCCACTTTTCTGATCAAAGTCCCGAACTAGGGTCTAATCAAGCCCGGCCTTCTGCCCAACCAAAAATTCTGATCTTGGTCTCTAAATTTCTATTTTGATGAGTAGCATCCAGCCGTGGTCTCCGATTACAAAAATTCCAACTTTCTTCAAAGCCCTAAATTCCGGAAGCCATGAATGAAGGTACCAAAAAATAATTCTGTTTTGACAGAAATATGTACCTGATTGTTTCTGGTGTAACTCTGACATTTTTGATCCACAGGGTCTGAAAACGTTTCCTGAGATAGCCTGACTTGTTATATTTCCATCCTGACAGGTCTGACCTCAATTGGATTCTCTGAGAGAGAGTTATGCCAAATGTCGCAACGTGACCTGTTTTGGGATAAAACAGGAGAGCGAACTTGTACGGTGTGCCACGTGTCACTGTTTTAACTTCGGCCTCTAAAAAAGTTTTCTGAGATAGCTCGGCCTGTTACCTTTCCATCCTGATAGGTCTGACTTCAATTGGATTCTCTGAGAGAGAGTTATGCCAAATGTCGTAACGTGACCTGTTTATGGGATAATACAGGAGAGCGCACTTGTACGGCGTGCCACGTGTCACTGGTTCAACTTCGGCCTCTGAAAATGTTTTTTGAGATAGTACAGACTGTGTACTACCTGTAACTTTTTACTAAATTTCATTTGGAGCTTCCTAGCCCAAGATATGACCTTTTTCCCAAGGTCACCTGATTTTGACTCAGATCTGGAAGAGGCAGAAACCCTATATTGTACAGATCATAAATCACAAAGTACAACGAATTAGAGGTTGTCCTTTGGACCCAAGATACCTGGAGATCTTATCTTCGGCCTGTAACAATTTCAGATCCGAAAACGTCGCCAAAACAGATTTATAGCGAAAGTGCTACGATGACTGGTTTTTTTTATATCAAGCCCTAGCATCGTAAGTGCAACAAGTGTCATACATGCCATATCATGCCTTCTTTCAGGCTAGCTCTGATACCATGTTAAATTTTCTGAATTTACTTCAATATGATCTAGGATCTTAACTGAGAGAACAACATGTACAGCATATCTACAGCATATCAATCATGGAGACAATAATGCAAGCACACAAGAGACACAAAGATTTACTTGGGGAAAACCATAAAGGTGAAAAACCCCAATAACTTCCTCAGAGATAGATAGAGCAATGATACAACCAACCAATAGAGATAGCCATAACCTAGCAGCAATCCTCCTCCTCCATAAGTGCGCCTCTCCTCCTTGAGAGCATGTGTGAGAAGTGAGTAAGTAAATAGAGTGCCTCCCGCACTCTATTTATACTTGACTTGACTTGCCTTTTTACCTAACTCATGTAGGCTCGAACTTTACCACATAACATAATGCTGAGTGGGCCGACCCCCAATAGGGTGGTCTAATAACCCTTTGACCCACATGGCCGACCCCCAATAGGGTGGTCTAATAACCCTTTGACCCACATGACTTATACAGGGCCGATCCCAAATAAGGTGGTCTAATAACCCATCAAGTATAAGTTACGACACTTACAATATAAATGACGACACTTCCTTATAGAGGAATAATACCATCTCTATAGGAATACAATATACATATATGTGAAATACATTCCGAAGTTACATATACATCAACAGCCCGGAAAAGGGATAATTCTATACCTGAGTGGATGAGCCTTCGGATACTTTAACGAGCTCGAAGAGGACAAGTTTGCTCGACAATATTGTTTAGGTTTAGATAGTCCAAACAAGAGCTTAAAATGACTTAAAGGTCAGCTTCTAGGATCATAGCTTCATGTCCTGCCAAAACTAGGTCTTCAACAAAACATTAGTCGATGCGGCAAAAATCTCGAATAATATACGAATATGGAATATTTAGTTAATTGACAAGATCTATCATCAAGAAATTTGAGCTTAGGAGACGAATCCGACAACAATTGAGTGAAAATTGAGCTTGGATCAGTGTTATACCGTATTGTGTGTTTCAATTGATTAATTAGAGGTTTGTGAAAATTCTGAAACTATAGAAAAATAACAAATATGGGTAAAAATCAAAGTCCAATTTATATATATTTTCATTGTTTAAAAATCAATTTTCAATTTGTGTTGTAGGGCAAAAAATTGGGCAACATTTTGCAAATTTCAAGTCTCCACGGCGATCAAATCGAGCATCCAACCACCAAACTTCCTCCATCAAGTAAGTAGAAATCCACCTATCTTGCATTTCAATCATTTATTTTTAAATTTTTGAGCAAAAATAGCTTGCAACGTGATGCTCATAAGGTTTTATGCGCGGGCGCTACTGTGTATACACAAGAGTAGTGTACAAACGCAATGGGCGCTACTTTGCTCAAACAGAGTAGCGCCTACACGCTACTGTGTAGTATACACAGTAGCGTACATACTTGCAAAGCTACTTTCAAGCGTCGAGACTCAAAAATTTTTGGTTTTTTGTGCAGGATGGTCCTACAATGGAGGGAAAGGGAGCATGAAGACATGGATAGGTTAGCCATGCAAGACCCGGCTACCCTCCATGCGCTCCGAAGATGCGGTTTGTTGAAATTTTATCGAACCGTAAACATGCGGGCATTAAACAAACTATTCCGAAGACTGATTCAGTATTGGGATGTCGATACTAATACCTTCATCATCCGTGGGAAAACTCTTGAGCTTATCGTTGAGGACATATACTTTATTACCGGTCTCTCAAGGAGAGGAGACGTAATCAATCTGAAAGGGTCTTCTCGTTTGGGTGCACGATCAGTGCAAGAATATGTAAATACATACTGTGTTGCTGGAGCAGAAAAATCAGGAAGCCAAGTCCTGATTACGACTATTGATGGTCTCCCTTTGAAAGTGATAGTGAGCATGATCAACCGAGTAGCCAGTAGTGCATCACAACATTTAGCTTCCAGGCAATCAATGCATATTGGTGTACAGTGCTTGCACGGTCATGTTTATGATTGGAGTACTAGCTTGCTGGCAAACATGAAGTCTCAATTGACAGGTTGCAAATCCGACACAATGAAGAATTTTGGGTACGGAAGTATTTTGTGTACTTTCTTCTTCGAGAGGATGCCTGCTATTAGTTTGGGGATGCCTCTACCACAGGTTAACCCCCGTGAGCCCAGACTAGGCCGTTGGGGTGACATTTTCCTCCGCCAGGGTAGTGGGGAAAGTCACTATTGTTACCACACTGATGACTTCTGGGGGTGGTGGGAGAGGCAAGTACCCACTTTTGAGCAGTTTCCCTATGCTGGATTGGATTTCCGTCACGATCCAGAGCTGGTGCTTCCGCTAGGTGGAGCTTGGGGAGATATTGGTATGTTTAAATTTTGAGAATTAATTTAATTTTTTCAAACTTTTTCAAGTATTTGATTTTTATGAATGAGTTTTGAATTTCTAATCAAGTGTCATATGCAGATGTTGGGCTCGTTCGTCGTGAGGGCCATCCTACCATCTATGTGAGGCCAGCTGATATTACCGCAGCGGATGCTATGTTGGGAACCTTGGAGAGGAAAATGAGTTGGTTGACTCATGAGATTCCTGCATGCCGAATGGACCAGATACCTGTTGACATGCAGGAAGATGTTGTTGGGGTGCCCCCAGCATGGCTTAGGGTGCTGCGGCGGATTGCTAGACTAGTCATATGCTATCGCAATGCGGTAGATGATGAGGAGGTCCCTCCTTCTCCATAGGAGAAGAAAACATTATATGTATATATTTTTGAGGCTATTATGCCCAACTTTTGTACTTTTATGACTTGACCTGATGAACTCATGATCCAAAACTCATATTTTTTGATACAGTACCAGTTATTTACAGTATTAGTTATTTACATGTGTATGCGTTTTAAATGTTATGTGTGTAATGTTGTTTATGATAATGTGTGATGTAAATTCCAGTCTAACACATAGTTTGCTAATGAATCAGCTAAAGTGTTTAAAATTCTCGGAATGTGTTCATATTTGATAGAATGAAATTGTCTTTCCAATAGTCTAACTCGTAGAAACTGACGTAGCAATCCTGGATCTCTAATCTGATAAACACCTATTAACTGAAATACGATTAATTGTGAGTCAAGCCTTACCTCCAGGTACGAAATGCCATGACTGAGAGCATCTCGAAGAATTTCTATAACTGCACTGTATTCAGCCACATTATTCGTGGTAGGTCCCAAACAAACCCCCCCCCGAAGAGACAAGTTGGTCAGTGGGTGAGTAAATGACCCAAGCTGTTGCAGCCAACTGACAGCTGTGGCGACTGGAGCCATCAGCAAATCCTAAGAAATGTGCGGTTGACATCTGGTACACGAAATGAGAAAACACACATAAGATCACCTAACGAGCATAACAAAACTAGCTTTACAAAAATATATAGCTATGTTACAAGAAAAAGTATTTCAGCCTAGGCGTAGTACTTCTTCAGGTAGGGTCAATGCCTGGATCCTCCTCAGGAGGCCGGGCAAAGGTGTTATGGAAATCACGGAAAAGATTAGTATATGGAATGATTTTATCGAGATAACATCCCGTTTCAAAGAAAATATTTTCGTTGACCCCAGTGAAAATGTTCACCAGCGAGGTATGCACTCTATTTGCTTCAACAATAGCAACTTGTGAAGGAGTGAGACCAGTATTTTCATCGGGTGGTGAACAAAATTCACCTCTCTCTAACAAGTTAAGAAAAGGAAACAAGAAAGACACGCGATCTATATGTTCACGAGGATGGTCCGGGTCGTTGAAGGCTTCTAACATTTCCTCGTCAGAAGGTAAAGTAATTCCTGAACTGTCGAGAGAATGGATCGGGTTAGGTGTCTGAGTAGTGGCACAATCTATGTTCGACTCGACAGACACCAATTGAGTCGATATATGTTCTGTTGTAGTTTGATGAGAATCCAAGTGAGTAACTTCTACAACAGGGGAGGGCACAGAGGGGTTTGTATTAGTTGGGATAAACTCGGAATCAGTTGTTGAACTAACCATAGGAGTTTCAGATGATGAACATCCCTCAGTACCAACAAATAAAGTAGGAGCAGGTAGGTCAAAAGTGCCAATTAATGATCCGAAAAGTCCTGCTCCTAAACTCTCGCCAACTGGGGTGGTTTGATCAATCAAAGGGACTGTGGTTTCCGAAGAAGTCTGGTGTTTTCCTTGAGTGAAAGAAAGTTGATCGACAATAACGATCATACCTTCAAATGGGAATATGACCACTCGAAAAACTGTCGATGCAATAGCTTGCATGGCATAAGTCCAACTCCTGCCCAATAACATATTGTAATCGAGCGGAGCGTCCAGAAATTCTATCTCAACAGCAACTGTCTTATCGGCCAAAGTGACATTAAATTATGGAAAAACTCCATGTGGACGGAAAGTTCTGACATCAAATGCAGTAAGCATTGTGTTGGAAGGGACTAACTCAGGAGAACCTAGAGCTTTCCAACAGGAAATCGACATTACGCAAGTCGACGCTCCCTCATCTACTACAGCTCGTCTGATGGTCATTGGACCATGAACGACCTCAATGTGGAGCGAAACGTGATATGGCAACTGGTATTTGACATCAGTCATATCAAATCGCGCAGACATGTTGGAGGAATCCATACTCCCAATAGCTGCCAGAAGCGCATTTCGTTGCAATGGACAACTCTGCAAGACTTCTAGAGTAGACATGGCACAAGGGGTTTGGGCTAGATCTTCAACCACATTGTAGTTGGAAGCAGCCCGTGTGTTGGGATTGTGCGATGCCCTCTTCAAGACACCTTTCAAAATCTTGGGTATTGGGTCCACAGGTATGTGGAGTGGAGTGGAGGATTTAGGAATCTCCTTATCCTTTTTCTGCGCTTCCGGGGTATAGTTCCTGGCTCTAGTTTGCAAAAGTGCATCTGAATTAACCATGTTTATAAATGTTTGATCAACCGAAGCGTGCGAAGTGCCCCCAGTTTTGGAGGTGCCAGAAGTTGAGCCTTTCCCTATAGGAAATGGATCTTTCAAGACGGCAGGCTTCTTTTCTCTTAAGAGCTTCTGGGCTTCTTCAAGTAGAGGGCATTGGTGGGTAAGGTGGTTCTGCTTGCAAAGTTTACAAGGGAACTTAACCTTCTTTTCTTCCTTGTTACCCTCTTCGGCATTGTCTTTTTTGGGATTTTGTTGGTTCCCCTCTCCTTTCTTGCCCTTCTTTTTGTTGTTGGGCTGCCGAGGGCCCTTTTGATTGTTCTGAACCTGATTGACAGGCTCAGACATAGAAGGAGAGGTTGTGACGGAAGAAATATCTGCAGTCGAATGTTTGACAGTTAAGGCTTGGACCTATTTGGTCAGTGCTTCGAAGGCTGCATAGTTAACTGAACCCACTATGCCGTCAGCATGTGGTCCAGGTTTGGGTCTACTCAGATCAGTGTTTGATCTCGGTGCGTCAGGTATAATCTCGTACAGTAAACCGGATTGTGCATATACAAGGTCTAATTGTTGAGTCCTTAAGATGGCTTCTTGTTCATTGGATACTCCAGATGTCGCTACTTCCTTAGAAATATAAGGAAGGAGTGATTTCAAGTACCACTCAAGCAGGAATTCTGGAGGAATGTTGGCCTTTATGAGCCTCTTCCGTCTTTGCCACTCCTGAATGTGGTTAGATAGGTGAGTGGCTTTATTTTGTCTAAAAGTAGACAAAAGTTCTGTTTTGGCATCATACCGAACAGGAAGCTGGAAATGGTTCAAAAAGACGGTTGCTAGATCCCCAAAACTAGAGAAAGTAGCCGCAGGTAACTCAATGTACCATTTGGCCGTGGGACCAGTTAAGGTCCTTTGAAACAATCTCAATCTGATGGAATCCTCGTTTAACGAATTGGAAGAACACCATAGGTGGAAGATAGTGACATGGTCACTAGGATCTTCATCTGTTTTGCCTTCAAATTTTGGAATATCCGAAGGTAATTTGGTGGGAACTAATGGCCACGTGGCATTATGACACACAGGATCATTTGTCAGTTTAGAAAGGTCTGGAAAATTCAAAGTTGCCAGGAAAGGTAGACGAGGCCGGTAAGATGATGCTTGATAAGGGGAACCACCCATCGTTTGTCCCATGAATTGTTGGTAGGGGTTGCCCCCAGCCATCCGGTGATAAGGGTTTCCCCTGACCATGTGCTGATAGGAGTTGCCACCTACCAACTGTTGATAGGGGTTGCCCCCAGTTAACTGTTGGTAGGGGTTACTCCCGGGTATTTGTTGGTAGGGGTTGCCCCCTGCCAGCTGTTGTTGTTGTACGAAAGAGTTATTAAAATTTCCCCACCCATATGAGAGTGGATTAGTGCTTTGCGGGTTCGTCCACTGTGGCTGGGTGTTAGCCCCGCCATATTGCTGGTTAAAGATATTACCCCCTCCCCCTGAGAATAAGGAAAAAGGGGTGTTCCCTGCGGGCATGTTACCTTGATTCAAGTTAGGGCCTACAAAGGTATTGAAACCAGTAGAAGCTGATGTGGACGGTGCAGTCATGGTGCCCATGACTGGCATGTTTGCAGAAACACTTGGTCCTACCACAAGTGTGGAAACCCAAGTACTAGGAATCTGATATAACGGTTGCGAAGTAGAAGGTGTTGCGCAGTTGGCCATACTGCTAGGTCCAACAGTAGATGTAGGAATAGATGCCATCGTTGTAAAACTAGGCATACCTAATGTACTAGTGTTGAAACTGAAAGATGGAGTAGGCACAGATGTGGTTTGTGCCTGACTAGGTGTAGCAGTAAAAGAAGGGTTAACTGTGCTAGTGTTCATACCTAAAGTGAGAGTTTGGGGAACCCCCTGTTCACCTCCTGGGTTAGACATCAGATGTCCAGGAAAGAAAAGATCTGCACTGAAAAGGGGCTGCTGGAAACCAACAGGTGACAGAAGCGAAATTATAGTATTGGTTAAGGGAGGATTGAAAGGAGTGCTATACTCCACGGAAGTAAGATCTTCCACCTCAACAGTACTAAAGTGTTGCTGATCTGTGGTACCTGGTAGTGGTTCCTCAGGAACCTCAATTTCAAAGTTTTCTATTATAAGGATTTCTTCAAGCAATTCTATTTCAGAGGTAATTTCTGAAGAAATACCGGGGTTTACCCGCTGTCGTCTGGCTGGTTGTATAGGTTCTGTCCTAATTGGTGGAAGGTTTTGAATCCTTCTCGATCTACGGAGTTGTTGATTCTCCATGATTATAAATATAAAAATAACAGACTAGAACCTAGTGGCCACTACAACTAGGGGGCAAACAGCACACCAACTAAAAAAAATAAATTCCTAAGTATACAAACCAGTCAAACAAAGGTGCCTTCCGGAGAAGAGTCTGGGATGATGAGGGCCCAGAACAGATCAACGAAGGAAGAAAGACAGTTACCCGGGGTCCACAATACAATGACTAAGGGTGCAAGCGCTGGAATCACCCAACCACCCTCCCAAAGACCTGCAAGGGGTTTCCTCCCACATCTGTCTTAGGTACAACAGATATACCCTCTGCTGTCACCTGTGTATGAACCTAGAGTCTGATACTATGGATACCACAACACCGAAAATTGCTGGGGGAATAGTCACCGGTCGAATCAGAAAGCGTGGGCAGGGTAGCTAAGCCCGAAACTAGAAAGAGTCCCCAATACGCAATCCGATCCTAGCGTATGCTCGAACAACAAGTAGGAGGAGTATTCCCACAAACTGATCTCGCAATGACCTACTGCATAGATCCCAGGCAAGTTTTGAGTGAGGTGGGTTTACCTATGATAGTCTCACTATGATTTTTGCGCAATGTGTGATCTTGGGTGGTTTAAGGTGATTTAAACCCAAGATCCTAACCAAAACTAGTTGGCGTAGTGTACCCTAAAAGAAAAATGTTTCTATTTCATTTTATTAGTAAATTTTAGGGCTGTTATTACTCAAAAAGGGTAGTGGGTGTGTGAGCGTGGTTATAACAAGAAAACAAAAGTGCAAATATAATTCAATCTTTCCTACAACAAAGCTTTTTTCATTTTTTATATCTACTTCTTTCCAAAACTGAAAATCTAAGCAAACTTACTTAAATTTTTTTGTTTTCTTTTTTTTTTTGAAATTATACTAAGATATTTTGCAATAACCGAAACAAGTTCTACTTAAGCTTAAAATACCAAATTTTTTTTTTGCTTTTTCAATAAGCGAAAAAGAACTATGCAAAAATGGAAAGCCAAATAAAACGTTTTATGCAAAGTGTGTAAGTATGGCTAAAAGTTCTTAGGCCTATAGCTGTTGAAACCCTAGCTCGAGAAAGACTTGATCTACAGGTTTTTTACAAAGAAAAAGCCTCTAAACTTGGACACCAAGTGGGAGAAAAAAAAGGAGAAAAATACCAAAGGATTGACCTAAAGTATCTAACCCTAGTAAGACCACAAAGACAAGCACAAGTAGACAAGCAAGCTGCCCTACTGACACAAATAAACTGAGAGATGAAACTAGCCTACAGCTATTTAAAAAGCACTTGTAACCAACAGAAGACAATGAGTCTAGGAAGAACGAAACTTGACCAAAAAGAAGACACCCTAGAGGCTCTACCAAGGACCAAACCCTAAACAAAGGATGGGGGCATTAGAGAGCAGACAACGTCACCACAAAAAACAGATACAGGAGTATGTAGGTTTGTAAACTGGCAATAGGTAGTCAGGGTCTAAGAAAGTGAAAGTGTTCGTCACCAAACACCACCAAGTCTTCCAAAAAGTCAATAAAAGTCCCAAAAATTCCAAAGGTCAACAAGCGGTTTAAAAGATGGGAAAAACTTCAAGAGAAGGTTTTTATGACTTAAATAACAGTTAAAACCTCATGCAACAGTCCAAAGGATCCCACAGCAAAGTCAGCAAATCATAAAAAGCGCTAAAAAACAAGCAAACCAAAAATAGACTGCTTCAGAAAGTGTACTCTACTGTGTAGTAGATAAACTCGCGCCCATACAGAAACGGGCGCTACTGTATATATGGCACAGTAGCGTATGGGCGCTACTGTATATATATCAGAGTAGCGCTCATATCTCAAAGACTTGAAAAATGACTCTGGAAGGTATCAAAAACTGATGAAAGCAGGCAAGAAACAGGCAAGGGCTACCTATAAAGTTTCTTGACACATCAAAGAAGTAAAAAAAATCTGCGAAGACACACAAGAACAAGGTTTCCTAAAGCCAAAAACTCTATTTCCCCAGCGGAGTCGCCAGTCTGTTGGCAGGCATTTCAACCCTATAGCAAGGAAACTAATGCTATCAACTTGGTTGGGGTGACAGGTAAGTGTATTGATGTTATTGCAGAGGCATTTACAAAAAGAAATAGATTGTAGATTTATGGAACACACCTTTTAACCGAAGTTTGATCCTAGCCTTGACTTGGTCTCGTGTCCAGCTTCCGAATCTACCTTTCCTTCAGCAAACCTGCAACAACAATACCTTTCTCAAAACATTTTGGGCAATATATAAAGCTTGACATAAACAAAAGCAATGTTTAACATTCAGCATTGACCAAAATAAATCCAACTTAAAATTCCATTTCATAACACATTCAAATTGGAACAAGAAAAACACTTCAACCTTTATTTGTCAAAAGTAGAATGATGTACAAGTATACCTGATAATGAAGTAGGCTCCTGCAACTAGATTCTGGGCTCTGGCTTTGCTCTGGCTTGGATGTCTTCTGCAACAACTCCTCCAATGCAAGCTCCTTCAAAGTTTTTCCATTAATCAATCTCACTAACTCCAATTTCTAACCCTTCTCCTTTAACCTTCTTGGTATTTATAGGTTCAAAGAAGCAGTTCAGGTCGAGATGTAGTTATGGAGGAAGTTGGGGGAGTTAGGAAACTGCCATCAACTAATCCTCCTCGATGAATTAATTTATTTTTAATCATCTTTTAAGATGTACGCGACTCTTCTTCAGTGGAGTAGCGTATAGGGCGCTACTCTAGTGTTTAACAACTAGCGCTCAATCAATTTTAAATGTCGAGCGCGACTTTGATACAATGGAGTAGCGTATACTTGGATATGGGCGCTACTATTATACAGTGGAGTAGCGTATGGGCGCTAGTCTCTTTGAGTAGAGTAGCGCTCATATCTCAAAATGATATATTTTTGGGGTTTTCCAGTATTTTCAGGAAATGGAATGAGTTGTCATATGATCCACGGTCAACATGCTCCTCCATCCAAATTGTCCTTTTTGTGTGATCAGCAGCTCAGGGTGATCACGAACGGAGAGGTGCAATTTTGACCTATAACAAACCCTTATTTTCCTTCCGACATGTTTATATTTTAACCGTCGATTTGTCTTGATCCTGCGGATGAGATTACACCAGGTGATTAAAATGAAGTTTAGTTTTCCCATTTAGCTTATCGGTGTTAGCACTAGTGTTGTCCTGGATGAAACTGGGAGGCTCAATTTCTAAAAAGAATGGAGAAAGCCTCGGTGGTATGAGCAACATAGAATCATCTGGGTAGGTATTGACGGCCTCAAGGGTGAACTGATCAAATCCAAAGACTGAAACTTTGCAAGGAGAATTAAATTTCTGAGGTCCGCTTACAGTTACATATCTGCGCAAATAAATAGTCTAGATCGGCGGTGGTGAAGATCTACAGTCATGAGCACGCTTCGCGCAAAAAGGGTGAGGTGTTCTAGACGGAGGTGGGAGATTTAGCCCACAAGCATATTAAGTAGAAGATTAGCGGTCAATGGAGCAAATCGATGGTCGGGAACTACTTATCCGATACGACATGCGCGGAGTAGACAAACTTTCAGATCCCTGAACTTTTGGTAGAGGCTCGCGGGTTTGGACGACGCAGATCTAAGGAGGCCAAGATCTATGGCTGAGGTTTTGTTTGCGGATCTAACTTGCACAAAACATCAACGCAAGCCAAATCCGTGAATTTGGTAAAAGTCACAGCGTTTGACGGCCAGGATTCGAGGTGACATGTGGCGGGATTCAAGGTCACCAGGGATCAAGAAAATGGACAGCCAAAAAATCTTCCACGCTGCAGGAGATGTAGGGGTGATAGCAAAGGATAAATAATATAAAAAAATTTCCTACATGGAGAGTTGGATTCCTATTTTGCATCCGAAAGCGACAGGAGCAAGTTGTGAAGAAACAGACAGGTCAACCAGGGGACCAAGCCAACCTAAAAAAAATAGGTAGGTTATCTGCTTTACAGTAAACTATTTAATGGCTGAATTGAGTGATAGAGAACCCATAGAAACACTGTTTCCAGATAGAGACGTAGAGGTCTACGACACTATGATGACCGATGACCCCATGGAAACTCTAAAAAACAAACTGAAACTGGTTAGGGAGCGAGGTATAGACGTGCACCATGTCCACCAGTCCTATTTCCATCTGTTTACAGTCAGCCAAACCCCTGCTTTTCCCGAAATTGTTGAATGGTGCACCTCTAACTACTCTTCTACCGAGAGGGAAATCATGGATGCTTCCGAGTCTAATATCCTTTGCGAAATTGATACCCAAACCCTTAGAAAAGCCTTGTCAGTCCCAAAAGCATTTTTCCAGAAAGCTATAGGGTATAGCGAGGAAGCCCTAATCCGTTTTTTTAGACAATCCCCTGTTGAAGTAAAACATAATTTCTACAGGTCTTGTCTGAATCCTACTATCCAAATACAAGAGCAAGAATTCCCAGTTGAAGCCAGACTATTCACGGAAGAATCCAGAGGTGTTATCGCCATGATGAGCCAATTCCTAGGTCTAGAATCTGATATGTATGTCACAGAACCTCTAATAAGTTTTCTTTTTGTCCTAGGCACCTACCCCCTAGAATCCGATGACCCAAGCCAGTCTACCCAATCTGCATGCCTCAGGTTTGATGAAGTTTTGGTTGAAAGTATACACTCCCAGCTAAAGAATTTATAGGAAACAAGGATTTTCAGATTTCAGTCCTACTTACTAAAAATGTTCCTGGCATTCAATGAGGAAAACTTGCAAATGTCTGAGGTGCTACTTACTCAGGATATGTACACTGATTACACCAAGTTCCATGATGAGCTCATGTCTGAGGTTTATCAGGTCATTTTCCAAAAGAAGCTGCCTAGAGTATTACCAGAAATGCAGGAGTTACTACAGCTTTCTCCTGAGAAGAGGGTTAGAGATTGGTTCCTTTCAGAGCATGGCACAATCATAAGGGTTTATGGGTTTGCTTATACACCCTACATGCTACCAGTTTTCCTGACCCCCAAAATGTTTGCATTAGAATTCATTAGACAAAAATTGAAGGCAAAAGCTGAGCACTTTTTAGATGATAGAAAGGGCTCTGATATTGTGTTTCCATGGACTGTAGCTCCATTCTTAATAAAAAACAAAGGAGCTCTTATAGCCATCGAATGCAAGATAAAGGAGATGGGTTTGAAAACAAAAGCAACCTTAAACTATTATCCCCACCACATCATTTCCAACAGGAGGAAGGAAATCAACAGGAAGGATTTTGTGCATTTCGAAATTCCATGCATGGTAGAAACTGCAAATTTATTGGAATGTCCTAGTAGGATCCAGATGGATATAGACACACCTGAGAGCTCCTCACTGCTGACACAAGGGAACACACCCACAGTGCCTGGCTCTTCTAGCCTATTCCTATAAGTGCTAGCAGCCATGCCTATGGCCATCAACTTAATAAACGCCAGCAAGGAAGCTGACAGTGTCCCTATGGACACAGAAGGGGAGGCTGAGAGAGCCCCAAAGAGGCAGAAAATTGATGAATCTGAGCAACAACTAGTACCAGTGGGGACTCGTAAAGGAAAAAATAAATAAGTGGATAATCTACCAGCATTTGAGATCAAAGAGTATGTGTTTAACCCAACAACCACTCAGCCTGCTGCCTTAAGCAAGACTAGAGATGAGTTAATAGATGAATACAAGGTGGAATCATGGGAAACGTTAGAGGAGTCCAAGTTATATACTGAACAAAGGCAAATTATAAGAAAAGAAGTGTCTCTAGTGATGTAATATCCCAGCCAAGATCTGACCAAGATATTAACTTCCACTCAAATTTTTAACAAGATTTTGCTAGTAATTTTTAAGGCCACTTCTCAAACTGAGCAGGATGTAAGTGACGGGGACTAAAACTCTGAATGAGGATGGTAGGAGTGAGATTAGGTTCTAGAATTTTTATGGGAGAGTGTGCAAGAGCAATTTAGACAGAGGAAAATTTTTAGGATCCTTTGTACAAAGCACAGAGACCATTTATGTTTCGGACATCAACTACCGCTGAAGCCTACCACAATGCTTCCTGGGTACATCCGCATATACAAAATAGATCAGGGAGTTGGGAAGGATTAGAAAACTGATATTTGTGTTCATGGAGGTCTATGGGCATAAAAAATAAGCAATTAAACACTGGATGAAGAGTTGGGGGAAAATTGCTGTGACTTGGACTATCGAGCTAGTTTTAATGGTTGACTTCCAAAACATGGTAAAAAACTCACCAATTTAGTACCTTAATGTTGGAATGTGTTCTAGGGTATTTACATGAGAAGCAACAACTGATAGAACTGGTTTCTGACCAACAAAACTCTTTTAATGCAATTTCCGCTCAAACTAGTCCTCTGAGAGTGCCCAATGAGCATAAGGGGAGGAATTAAACTTGTATTTGACCACTATAAGATTTAATTCTATATTTAATGGACCTATTACAACATATTTTATTTAAAATACAGATCATCAAACTTTACATCACCTCATTACATTTCTAAATAACTTATATACCATAAAAACCTTCAAAACCCCCTAGGTTTATCCAATCCTTCATTGAAACATATATCTGGCTGAAAATATTTCTGTAATGGATTAGGAGAGTTATATCAGAGATTCTAAATCATCTAATCAACTGCATACCTCTACCATTCGAAGGTAAAGTGCTTGAATGTTGAAACTACTCCAAAATAAGCTAAAAAAACAAGACTGAAAGCCATTATTAGATCATGAGCCTCTGGGGCATATTCATATGAGAAGTTCAAAAGATTTTAGGACTGAGTTTAGATGTTTATTATAGAGCTTTGATGGATAGATAAATAGCAGTAAACCATCCTCTTCAATGACAGAAGGAAAGAAGATTCAATCCCTTAGTTCTTCACCTTTTGAGTACAAAACATGACACTCTTGGGGAATCTCGAACTAGAATCACTTCGCCATGATAGAAGTCGAATGAATGGCTGTAAGTTCAACTTCATTTCTGAATATGGCCATCACAAATCAGATCCTTCATCACATTTATCATTGGAAATCCTTCAATGGAGCAACCCTTCCACCAACACCTTGCAATACTGAAGAATGGGGAATAAGAGAGGGGATAATGAGAAGGATTCTTCTTGAACTCTTAAGCTCATCTGAAGCAATTCGACCCCAAACTGATATCATAACTTTAATGGCTACAAAATTATCTTTAGTGGCTGCAAATAGATCTTCAATGGCTGCCCAATAGTCTTCAATACCTATTAGAGAGAGAGAGAGAGAGAGAGAGAGAGAGAGAGAGAGAGAATGGGGCACATCACCCATAGAGTGGCTTGGGCGCATCACCAAACCTAGAGGAGCTTCAAAGCTCTCATACAAACTTCACAATGACAAAATTTGTGAAATGGAGTTGGTTGGCTTCTTTTATAAACTTCAGGATGACCTGTTGAGCAAGTTACTTGGCTTGGTGACCTGTGAGAATAGGTCACCCATGAGTGGACATACTTTCCTTAATTTTTCCTTACAAGCTTTCTGTTTTAGAAACTACGCCCTCCTTGACCTTAGATGTTTCCTTCTTGCATTAGCACTTGCTTTCCTTGTGAACTGGGCATTGAAATGGAAACTACACTGTTCAGGATGTTTCCTTTTTGGTAAACTGGACTGTTTTTTGGCAAGTGCGCCATCCTTAGCTTTTTCTAGTTGTTTCTTTTTTCTGATTTGGAAACCTTATCTCCACCTTCCTTCTCTTCATATTTTTGTCATATATTCACCCCTTAATCCATTTTGGAAACATCTTCTACATGGGCACTCTCTTGGCCCACTTTCTCATTATCCATTAATTTTATTTATCAAAATTAACTTTAATAAATAAATTTTCCAATTTGTGAGGCTTAGGATAAAATTAATTCTAAGCAAATAGAATTAATACAATTTAATTCCCTTAGGGGTTGATATTGTCCCCTTTCACCCATGGTACTGGATGAACCAAAATTGGGGACATGACAGTCCTCCATTCCTAAGATTGCTTGTCCTCAAGCAATGTCAGGATTCCACCGAGTTTCTGCTGCACCACTCTGATTATACTTGTCCCCATCCACTGAGCAATAGGAATTCTACTAAATCATGAACAAAAATCTTAACCCAGTTAAGATAACTGAGTAGAATTCCTGAATCCCATTGCTTCCTTTATAAGGACCCAAAATTTCCTGCCACCTCTAGAAAGTTGTCACTCCAAAGAATTCCTGGATCCCATTGTTCTTGATGAATACCATCCATCATCATTGTTACTTGTAACAACTTGTCACTCCAGGGTATGCTAGGATCCATCCACCATGTTGGAAGTGTGCCACTCCCAATGCAAAACTGAATAGCTGTGAGACTTCTCCACCAAACATAGAACTTCTTGAGAGCATGCAAATTAGAATGCAGCTCTTGTGCATATGCACTAGAGACATCTAATGGCTGCAAAATACATCTTTGCTGCAGCTCACATGTCAGGACAATGTCAGTTATAACAAAAGATTTACTGCAGAAATAAAAGAACCTTTTACCTTCTAGGGTCTTCATTGCAATGTTGCATCTACCCATCCAGCCAATGGATGGACAAGCACTTTCATTTGTTGAACCATATGGAATGTGATCAGCCATATGTATGTCCTTCTCAAATGAATAGATCTCATGATCTCTATGGAACTCCATCGGTGCTCCCCTCTTCATCCAATGGCTCAACTCTCTGCCATTGATCCAACGGTGCAAAAATCCATCAAATGAACCACACTTTGGAAGCAAGTGTAGATCTGATTCCTCCTTGTCAAAAGTGGCTGCACACACTTGCATGGGTTGCCTCCACTACTTCATTTTAAGGAACATGTCATTGGCCTCAGTTTTAGGATCCTCCTGCTCATCATGTGAGACAAAGAGGAAGAATCCTTTTACCCAATTTTCATTCCCAAAATTTGTGGCTGAATGTGAAGTGGGGAATGATGGATGGTGAGCCATGCTTCTGAACATTTCATCCACTGAAGTTGTGGATATTTCCTCTCCATTGATGGCTGATCCATCTATGGTGTACTCATCCGCCTCTTCCTTCGAAGAGTGACTTTTTTCAATGAACCTCTCAAGTTCATTCTGGAAAAAGTCATGTGTTTGTTTTTCATCAACTTTGTTTGCACATTCCTCAAGCACATACCAAACAGACTATTCCTCATGATCCACCAACTCATGAGGTTCCTCCTTTGGAACATGAAATAATTCACCCATGTTATTGTGACTTTGTGAAAGCTGGGAGGTAAAAAGTGATTCTGGCAACTTCTCATTAAGCTGCTCAATTTGATTCTCAGATTCTTGACAAGCACCATGAGTACCAATCAGAGAATCCTGGGTGGCTTCCAACATACGAGTGAGCTTGCTGATATCCACATCATTCCTTATTGCAGCATTATAGTACATATTCACAAGCTCCAACAAGTGATCTCTATCAGAAAGCAACTGAGAGAAATTTCCTCATAGGCTTCCTACTACTTCCCGAATGTGCACAAAATCTTCAACAGAGGGTTGCTCCTCCATTGATGCAGTTCTCCAACAATAGTGAGAGATCAAAACATTAAGTTCATGGAGATTTTTCAGTGCCTCCTTTATTTTTCTCTCACTCATTTCAATGGTCCAATCAGGGAAAGAAGTTCTAGCTGGTGAACCTCCTCTTCTACTTCTTTCAATTCAACCTCCCGTGATTCTTGAACCCAACTATTGGAGGAATCAACCAGACCAATCCTCCCACTAGTAGTGGCTTCCATATGGGGCTGAAACAAAGGCCTACAAAAATCATAATGGTATTCATGCCTCTTTGCACAATTATCCTTCTCATGAGACAAGTTTATGGCATCCTGATGTTTTCCCAAATTTTCTGATTCACACCCCCCTGAGGTGTGCTTGATTTCCACTTCTTGATGAAGATCCAGAGGTGACTGTGAATCTGATTTTTACTCATCCTTTGGATCAAATCCAAAATCTATCTCACCACCCTTAACCAAATCACCCTCCTTTGCAGTGATCTTGAAATCACCCACAAAGAAATCTGGATGTCTTGAAGTGGAATCTCTTTCCAAATTGTCCATAACTTTGTCACTTTTTTCTTGGTATTTGGGTGCCTCTTCTTCTTTGTCATCCTCTTCTGAGTGGCTCATTTCTTCTTCAACTTCATGGCTGCCACAATCATGCAGAATTATTCCTCCTTCATGCTCTTCTAAATTTGGATCCCCCACTGTGGATCCTTCTTTCATTCTGTCAACAATATCATGATTGGTTTTCGGGTCTTGCTTCTCCCAAAATGATGAAGCTTCCTCCTTGGTTGTCTTAGGATAAATATTCTTGGAGGCTCTTCTTGAAGAGGATCCAAAAATTCTTGTGAAGTCACATGCATCCAATTATTTTATTATCTCTTCCATAGAAGGTTGACCTTTGACTGTGGAACATACAACGTTTTCCTGAATATGGCTATCAGAATAACCATAGTCTCTTCTTCCAATCATGATCTCATGGGAGATGCTTGTGGAAGGTACTTCTTGGGAATTATCTTCCTCATATTGTTTGTAATATTCCTCATACTACTCATCATAATCATCATATTCTTCATAAAAATAATCTTCTTCTTCATGCAACTCAAGCTCTAAATCTTCCATGATTGTGACTAATTCTACAACTGCAACTTGAAGATAGTGCTGAGATAATTTTCCACTGAGAGTTAATTTCCACAGAATGAGCCAAGGAAAGTGCTCTGATACCACTATAATATCCTAGCCAAGATATTACCAAGATATTAACTTCCACTCAAAGTTTTAACAAGATTTTTCTAGTAATGTTTAAGGCCATTTCTTAAACTGAGCAGGATGTAAGTGACAGGGATTGAAACTCTGAATGAGGATGGTAGGAATGACATTAGGTTCTGGAATTTTTATGGGAGAGTGTGCAGAAGCAATTTAGATAGAGGAAAAATTTTAGGATCCTTTGTACAAAGCACGGAGACCATTTATGTTTCGGACATCAGCTACCGTTGAAGCCTACCGCAATGCTTCCTGGGTACATCCACATATACAAACTAGATCAGGAAGTTGGGAAGGATTAACAAAATGATATTTGTGTTCATGGAGGTCTATGGGCATAAAAAATCAGCAATTAAACACTAGATGAAGAGTTGGGGGAAAATTGCTGTGACTTGGATTGTCGAACTAGTTTTAATGGTTGACGTCCAAAACATGGTAAAACCCTCACAAATTTAGTACATCAAGGTTGGAATGTGTTCTAGGGTATTTACATGAGACGTAGCGACTGATAGAACTAGTTTCTGACCAACAAAACTCTTTTAATGCAATTTCCGCTAAAACTAGTCCTCCAAGAGTGCCCAATGAGCATAGGGGGAGGAGTTAAACTTGTATTTGACCAATGTAAGATTTAATTATGTATTTAATGAAAATATTACATCATATTTGATTGAAAATACAGATCATCAAACTTTACATCACCTCATTACAATTCCAGATAACTTATATACCATAAAAACCTTCAAAACCTGACAGGTTTATCCAATCCTTCATTGAAACATATATCTGGATGAAAATATTTCTGTAATGGATTAGGAGAGTTATATCAAAGATTATAAATCATCTAATCAACTGTAGACCTCTACCATTCGAAAGTAAAGTGCTTGAATGGTGAAACTATTCCAAAATAAGCTAGAAAAACAAGACTAAAAACCATTATTACATCATGAGCCTCTGAGGCATATTCATATGAGAAGTTCCGAATATTTTAGGACTGAGTTTAGATGTTTATTACAGAGCTTTGATGGCTGTAAAAACAGCAGCAAACTATCCTCTTCAATGATAGAAGGAAAGAATATTCAATCCCTTAGTTTTTCACCTTTTGAGTACAAAACATGACACCCTTGGGGAATCTCGAACTAGAATCACTTGGCCATGATAGAAGTTGAATGAATGGCTGTAATTTCAACTTCATTTCTGAATATGGCCATCACACATCAGATCCTTCATCGCATTTATCACTGGAAATCTTTCAATGGAGCAACCCTTCCACCAACACCTTGCAATACTGAAGAATGGGGAATAAGAGAGGGGATGATGAGAAGGATTCTTCTTGAAATATTAAGCTCTTCTGAAACAATTTGACCCCAAACTGATATCAAAACTTTAATGGCTGCAACATTATCTTCAGTGGCTGCAAATAGATCTTCAATGGCTGCCCAATAGTCTTCAATACCTGTTAGAGAGAGAGAGAGAGAGAGAGAGAATGGGGCACATCACCCATAGAGTGGCTTGGGTGCATCACCAAACCTAGAGGAGCTTCAAATCTCTCATACAAACTTCACAATGACAAAATTTGTGAAATGGAGTTGGTTGGATTCTTTTATAAACTTCAGGATGACCTGCTGAGCAAGTTACTTGGCTTGGTGACCTGTGAGAATAGGTCACCCATGAGTGGACATATTTTCCTTAATTTTTCCTTACAAGCTTTCTCTTTTAGAAATTGCGCCCTCCTTGACCTTAGATGTTTCCTTCTTGCATTAGCACTTGATTTCCTTGTGAACTGGGCATTGAAATGGAAACTACACCGTTCAGGATGTTTCCTTTTTGGTAAACTGGATTGTTTTTTGGCAAGTGTGCCCTCCTTAGCTTTTTCTAGTTGTTTCTTTTTTCTGATTTGGAAACCTTATCTCCACCTTCCTTCTCTTCATATTTTTGTCATATATTCACCCCTTAATCCATTTTGGCAACATATTCCACATGGGCACCCTCTTGGCCCACTTTCTCATTATCCATTCATTTTATTTATCAAAATTAACTTTAATAAATAAATTTTCCAATTTGTGAGACTTAGGATATTATTAATTCTAAGCAAATAGAATTAATACAATTTAATTCCCTTAGGGGTTGATATTGTCCCCTTTCATCCATGGTACTGGATGAACCAAAATTGGGGACATGACAAGTGACTAGCAGGAGCCTCACTCAGAACACCCTGAGTTTGGCCTTAGCCACCAAGAGCGAGGCCACTAAGTTAAGGATGAATTTAAAGGACATCCCTATCCCAGATGTAATAAACTTGCACAAATAAACTGGGGATGTTATTTATACTAAACTGTTGAGGACAACTTTGGAGCTATCAAAGGTACATATCAGTAAGAGTAAGGTTGATAGCCAGCTCAAGCAAGAAAAGATGGAAAACAAATCTCATAAGGCAAAGATCAAGAAATTGTAGGGTGACATAGTGGCCACTGAGAGCCAGCCTGATAAAAGAGCCATTATTCAAAACCTACTCAACGAAAAAGACAACATCATCCCATCTCTAAAAAAAGGGCTGAAAATCCCCTCTACCCAATTAGTAGTAGTCTCTGAGCTAACAGAACTGGAGGAAAAGAAGGAGAAGTTGTAGACTGACTTGACAGACTGTAGGGCCAAGCTATTGAATATTGAAGTGAAGGAAAAACAATGGCAGATAGATATAGCCACTATGGTGGCAAGTGAGAAAATCTCAAAGGCCAAAGTGGAAGAGCTTGAGAAGAGACTGCAACAAAAAGAGCAAGAAGTAGAAAGCATGGCCACACCATCCATAGAGGCTAGTGATTTCTCCCTGGTAGGGGCTATAGCCGAAGCTAGTCTGGAAGACGTGGAAATAACAAGATTAAAAAAGCAGAATGTGAATCTAAAAACCCTGAAGGATAATGCAGAAAGAGAAAAGGAGGCTTGGGAAGCCAAGCACCAGGAGTTGTAGGGTAAATATGATGAGTTGGCAAGACAAGCTACAAGGAAGACTTCCTTTCTAGAGGCCAGGCATGTCATCTGGGATGGCATTGTTGAAGAAGCAGGGAAATTGAGGCCCTTCCTCGATTTTTTCTTGGACAAGGAAACAGTGATAAAATTAGCCAAGAGTAATGTGACAGCAGCAAATGAGAAATTGAACAAAAAACCTGTAGGGTATACTGAGAATGCCATCGAATTCTTGAATGGCTTATCTGAGGAGCAGGTCAAGACAACTGGTGTAACAGATAGGGTTTCCATCATAATTGGAGCCAAAAAAGCAATGCACAAGCACCAGCAGGTAAAGGTTATTCAAGCTAAAATAGATGTTATGGCACAGCAGATCAAGTATTTCAAAGACATGTTTGACCCTTTGTTCAAGAAAGGGTTACCTCTCTATTGGGAGGAGGATGGAACAATCCTCACAGAAGAAAAATATCAGACGAAATTGGCAGGATGTAAAGTGCATTTCAACGATTTTGCAGGTATGGATCAGTTTCTATCAGGGAAGACAGTGGTGGAGAAAATGGCAAAGGATTTTGAGTTAAGCATGATGTTCAAGGAGGCTAGTGCACATCTGCGAAGCTACTCTTATAGGGACCACACTGAGATCTGAGTCTTAATGAAGGAGTTGGCTACCTCACAGTTGCCAGCTGCTGAGCTATGGAAGCTCGTTGAGAAATATGGGAAGGGAAAGCTGATATTGAACCACTGAAGATTCGATGATCGTGGGATAGCAGCATGGAGGAAATATTCGCTGAAGCATTTTGTTTATTTTGTTAGAGTCTGTTGTCTTTCAGTAAAAATGCTTAGTAATTTTGTAAAAGCCAATTGAGCCAGTTTTACCAGCATTGTCATTTTGTTGTAACTAATTCTTGAGGGTGGTGAACCTTTTTGAATAGGTGTCACCTACATTGTAACAAATTCCTGTTGAGGCAGCTCGAGCCAGAAGGCTTTGAGCATCTATGGAAGGAAGGAAGGAAATATTTTAACGTCCGCGAGGCTAAAAATAGCCTATGGGACAGACCATTTCACATGCCGTTTTCTGCAACTCAATCCTTTTCTTGTTCAACCTGATGAAGAGCGCCTCCCATTTTTCCACGGTCCCCCCGTTGAATAAATTATCCCAAGATTTATCTGCCAAGACACTTGCATACCTGTCCCTATTGTCCTTAAAGGCTTCACACTCCAAAATGAAACGTTTTTCTGTCTCCACTTGATTAGAGGTGTAGAAAATACACACTCTTTCTTCCCAAGCTTCTTTTGGCCTTTTCCAGCACCTGGTCTCGCAACGAAGTTGATGGGAATTAGTTCTTAATTGAGCAATTAGAATTTTGGCTTTCCAAGGTATATTGGCCCCTATGTATTCCTTTTGATGTTGACTATATGTAGGGTTAAACTCTTCAATATAGTACTTTTTCTTTCTCCCCAACTGTTTATCCCAAGTTCGTTTGTGGAACTTATTGATAACAAAATCCTTTATCTCTTTACTATTCGTGGGGCACATGTTCAAGCATATATCCCATTTACTAAGCCATTTAATATTTTGCCGCATCCAAGTCTTCTTTCTTTTGCACAATATGTCTTTGAGGATGGCCTTGGGCCATCTACCTTCTTTCATTTTCTCAACTCTTTTTAGATATCTTATTAGCCACACCATAGCAATTGCTTCAATAGAAGCAACCCCCATTTCACTCAACATGATCTCGTATGGTACTGAACTCTTAATTTTGGAGAAAGGGTTGGACACTTTTGCTGGACTCGTGAATTCCCTATGTTATTAAGCACTTTGAGATATATTTTAATAAAATTTGGCTAGGTCGAGCAAGGTTTTCTATCAGAGATTCCTATGTTATTCGTCTTACAATCTATTTACTTCTTCTCTTATGTGAATGTTTATCTCATTGTTTAATTCATACTGTTATGCTTTTTCATGCTTGGATAAGTGTTGTATCGGGACAGAAGTCATAAATATTATGCTCTGTTGCTTTCATTTCAAGCATCCACTACCATTTTCTACTAATGCCGATATAGAATTCATTATCATAAGCTCTATATTGATGGGTTGTTCACATCTTCTTCTTTAATCACCAAACAAAAGCTCTTTAATCAGCTATCCTGCCTCCGATTAGTTTTCTTTGCAAAGCACTATCATGTTTAATCATATCCTACCTCTTGCCTTTGATTAGTTTGATCTACAGTTTGGATTTGTCTTTACTCATGATTTTTGTGTGTTTTATGTTTTAAGTGAATTTATTTAATTAGAACATTTCTCTATTTCTGCAAATGATTAACACAAATTAATAAATTCATGTTAGTTTTTCAATTCATATTCCAACTACAGGGTAATCTTGCATGTGCCTAATCCTTAAAACTACTATGAGTGAATTTTCATTTCCTGATTGTGTTGTGGTTAAACCCACATTAGTAACTTCGCTATACTCAATGTGCCAAATCAAATAAAAAATAGTAACCTCCCTACACTCAGTGTGCCAAATCAAATATGCCACGTGTCACAATATGATCATTCCACGTGTCACCCTAGGATACTAGATATCAACATTTTAACAACAAAATTTATAGACGTTTTGCTTTAAAGACTTTGCTGGCAAGTGGAAATATTCTCCGAGAAAGAGTGGTCGCTCTTTCTCCAAGGTGTTCTATTGTTACAATTCTCTCCTAAATGAAGGGTCGTCCGACCCTTCTTATTCCAAATATTCTTTTCATAATAGTTCGACACTCCAAGAAGGGTCGGTCGATCCTTATTGTATTATCCATTATGGCTATAGCGGAATTCCTGGATAAAGGTTTTGACAATTAACAACAAAAAGAAGGGGCGGTCGATCCTTCTTGTCATAAAATGGAAGTCAGAACAAACCATTTTCATATGATATAAATTCCAAGGTGTTCTATTTTTACAATTCCCTTGTAATTGAAGGGTCGCTCGACCCTTCTTATTCCCCATATTATTTTCATAATAGTTGGACACTACAAGAAGTGTCCGTCGACCCTTATTACCAATATTCTTTTCATAATATTTTGACACTGCAAGAAGGGTTGGTCGATCCTTCTTGTGTTCTCCATTATGGATATAGCTAAATTGTTGGATACAGGTTTTCATAATTAACTACAAAAAGAAGGGGTAGCCGATCCTTGTTGTCGGAAAACGGAAGTCGGGAAAAACTATTTTTATATGTTATAGCTTTTCACCTTAAAATTTTGAACAATTAAAAATGAAAATGACAATTTGGAACACTTTTCAAATCAGAAATTGCATTTTTTGATTTTAAATTCACATTTGAAGGTTATATATTCTTACCCCCCTTCTAGCATGAAGGGCTTTAATTAAAAAATAATAATAACTAACAACACTTTTCATTCTTTTTATGAGATTTCATTCTATTTAGAAAAAGAAAAAAGAAATAATGCTTCGATTTAAAAAAACAAAAGGAAAGGATGTTTCTATTTAAAAAAAAGAATGTTTCTATTAAAAAAAGAAAAAGAAAGAATAGAATAGATTTCATATAATGCTACTATAATGATACTAATGTAAATGTGTAAAGTTACTTATTTACAATTACTTCCACAAGTAAATTTCAGTTCGAGGAGCATTATCCCCCGGCTGTGGATGTCAGCATGATCTATGGGGCCATCCCCCCAGCACATGGAGAGCACAAGGGGAGGGATCCTCGCACCCCGTGCCCTTAACGTTGCATGCGTTATTCTCACTGAAACCTATCAGCCAGATTGGTCCAGAATCTATTCAATTTTTGATAATAATGACCTATCAGACATTCAGAATGACCACCTGACATATGAGAAAATTGGGTATTCCAAGCTTCACGCCATTGCTGCCAGACCCGCTATCTTTCCTTATACTGATGCAGTTAAATGGATTGTGGACCACACTAACCCTAAAGACCGGTCATTTAATGACAGTGCAGGGTCACAATTGGCTACCTTCCTCCCTAAGGATTTCATTAGATCTTATGCTCTTAAATGGTCTATGCAACCCCTTAACGCTGAGTTCATGTAATCTTCTAAGACCAGGTACAATTTCAATGAAATGTTGAAGTCATGGATAAATAAACTTGATAGTTTCATCTGTAGGGCTGATAACTTGTACCCGGTTTCCTGGTTTAAAGAACCTTATTACCTATTGGCTTCCATGCTATGCAGACTCTATGGTCTCCCAAACTGTTCTGTATTTAAAGCTGAGTGGGCTCCTATAGCCCATCATGTTCTAACGACTGGTGATTTGTTCCCTTGGGCATCAATCTTGTCTTTTGAACTCAAAACAACCATTCAAGCATATCATAAGGCAGACTTGTTGTTGTGCAGATTGGTCTTGATGTGAAAGGAACAAGCATGTTTGCCAACTCCAACAAAAATGTAAAAGATGCATTTTACTTGTTTACTTAAATCATCACCAATTAATGAAAATTAAAAGAGAATAATTCAAGTAATTTAAACCTATTCAAGATCAATCTATGATCACTGTGTCAATTGAAAAATTAACATTGATCAAATAGCATGTGAATTATTTGCAGAAATCGATAAAGAAAAATATCGTAATTAAAGAAATTCAACAATATATTTTATACATAGATCAACCATAAGAGAAATTAGTACAATAGACATGTGCATTAATTCATACATGCAAAAGGGATCACATACTGTAGATGACAATTTGAGATACGAAATCAGGCGTTGTCAAAGAAACTTGAACAATAAACAGGAAGAGATTCAATGAGATTACTTTACTGTATTAATGAGTTCTGCAAACAAAATTACAAAGCTCTAGTAAGACAGAGAATCCCTAGTCGTCTCCACATCATCAACCTTGACTTCTTCTAGAATATGAATTTGCTGCTGAACTTCATCAAACTTACGCTCAACTTCCTCAATCTTCAATTTAGGTGGACATGCATATTTGATGAGTTCCATGGCAGGAAATTGGAGAGCCAACATAACATTATATGTTGCATACCATCGCCTACTACAGATGGCTCGGGCTTTTTTAAGAATATCTTCAACTGATTCGTTTATTTCCAACCAAGTATTCAACTCACTTTTGATCTTCTTAAATTGAAAACTTCTAAGCATGGGAAATCCTTCTGGAATGTCTTTGATGTGCTTCTTCCATTCAACAATGTTATTATATGCCTTGGAAGCCTCAAGCCTTTTATCTTCCTTCCTTTCAAAGGCACTAAGCATCTTGCCAAAAGTGATATGAGTTTTTCTAATTTCATCCAATGTGCAAAACAACTTTTCCAGGTATTTGTGATACTCTTTATTGACTTGAGAATCCAAGTCCTTAAATTCCTAAGATGTCATCTTGAAGAAAGTAGAAGAGGATGTACTTTCAGTTGCATTCTCACAGTGTTTTTGCAATAAAGCAATTTGCTGAACATTGGCAGAATTCTCAGCTTGTAACCTTTGAAGTTCAACCTGCAAAGATTGGATCTTGTGCTCCTCATCTCCCAACTTATCTTCCCAAATCCTTCTAAGATCATCAACATAAATTTGATGTTCCTCTTTAGCCTTTTCCAGCTCTTCTTCTCCACTTTTTCCTTCTTTTGATCAATTTCTTTATTGAGAACCTATATTGAATCAAGGTTTGCTCCTGCAAATGCCCCTAGGGCTATAACTGTCTCAATTTCCCCTGTCTGAGGGTTACTGGCTTGTTGATCCTAGACTATCTGGTTAGGAACAAACACTTCTAAGCCTTTTTGATCAATGCTTCTCTTCTTACCCCTCTTTACCACTACCTTATTATCCTTAATGTAGAAGTAATGTCCAAGAGGGACTATTTCATCATCCTCCATTCAGTTATTACTTTAGAAGTGACTGAAATAACATTTTTTGTTGAAACCAATGAGGGAGTTTGAGTGGCCATGGCATCGGGCATAGGCATGGTAACTTGAGGAGAAATCATAGGGGTAGAAACAATTTGAGGAATTGATGATAGAATAGTAGGAGAAGGGATTGAAGCGATAGCTTCAGAAAGGAGAACTTGGTCACCATTAGCAGCTGATGGTAATGAAGAAGTAGTTGTGACTGAATCTCTGTCAGTGGGTAATGACGAAGTAGATGTGGGTAATTGCAGGAGGCCAGTCGAAGACTGGGCTTCTGCAAGTATAGAGGAAGGAATGGAAAAAGAAACTGAGTTACTAGGAAAACGGGTGGCCCTATGAGTCAAAGTGTGAAACAACTGTGAAATAGAGAGTGGTGTGATTTCCCCTGCAGGAAAAATAGAAAGATCCTAGATAGGTGGTAACAAAAGTGATGGAACTGTGATGTCAGGGTTAGTAGAGGTAAGTTCCAAAATTGGTTGATCAAGATCAGAATGGTCCATTTCAATACTGTCCAACAAGTCTATAAGTGACCGTGAGTTGTCTGTCACTTCCCTAGTGACTTCTTCCACAACTTTGTCAGTTACCTTTTCAGGTACTTCTTCAGTCACTTGAACTGCAGCTTGTGGCTCATCTTCTACATCGCTGTTAGTGAGATCAACAGTAGAAACTTCATATGTGGAAACCTGAACTTTCTGTGTCTTAGGAGGATTATCTTCAATCATTGTCGAGTCATCAACTAGCTGCAGCAATTACTTGAACACTCATAGCAACCTTGGGTGATTCAGTTGTCTTGGTTCCCAACACTGAAGTCAATTTTGCCAAATGTTGCTGAAAATTATGAGATTTCTGCAACAAGGATTTAACCTGATCAGTGGTTTTAATATGAGGAGGTTCCTCCATGGGATATTTACCTTTGTCTCCATTTGTATAAGTAAGCATTAAGGGAGAATTGGCTAGCTGAATTTGCTTTTTTTCTCTGCTCCTTCTAACCTGTTCAATGATATTCAAATCCAAGGTTCTTTGCCCATAAACCTGCGATTTTATTTCTTTCTGAAATGCCATAATATGTCGCTTCTCATCCAAGCTCTTGGCTCTTGCTTACACTTCAGCGAAGGTGTTCACCCCTCAATAGATAGAGTCATCTGGCAAATCTTCATGGACATAGTCCATTTTTCTATGATATTGCTTGAAGTGTGCATCCAAGAATTTCTTGGGATCATGCTTTCTTTTGGGTGCTTTTTACAACTTCAAAGGAGCCAACTGATCACCAAGTACAACAGCCCAGGTTGAAGTAGGAATAACTAGTGGGCCAATATTTAAAGAGAACTTAAGCCAGCCTCTCTTTTTAGGACTAGTAAGTTTCTTATAGACTCTAGAAGTGACAGTTTGATAGGAAACTTCTTGAATAACCAACTTGTCAGCTACAATTCTAGGCAACAGGTGAACAGTGTCACTTCCCCAAACTCTGATATATGCCAAAGACTCATAAACATACCATTCCCCAATCGTGTTGATGAAGGTTCTGGCATCTGCTGAGAAGGCAGGAGCTTCCTGGTGAAATAATTTAAAATAAATGGTACCCATGAAGTGGTCACAAATTTCATAAAGCAAGGGTAGCTAATTGCTTTCCCATAATGCAGAATGATATATATGAACTGGTGGAGCCTCAGGGGTCCAATTCCACCACAAGTTAGGATATTGAAAGTTAGCGCAGAAGACATCAAGAATGTAGGCTGATAGATAAAAATGTGGCTTATTTGAGGTGGGTGCCTTTTGATAGTTTTGAATTTGTGTCTTAATTTCTGATGATAGGATGGATGCCCAGGGAAATGATTCACCTGTTGTTAACACATGATGGGATATGGGAGCCCATTCAGCCTTGAAAACTGAACAATTGGGGAGACCAAAAAGCCTGCAAAGCATGGCTGCGAGTAAAGAGTAAGGTTCCTTGAACCAAATAATAGGATAGAGATCATCCACCTTGGGCACGAAACTCTTAGGTTTCATCATCCAACATTTCATCATCTCATCAAAATTATTTCTGGTCTTGGAGGATTGAATAAAGTCAGAACTCAGGGTTTGTATAGCTGGCTTGAGAGAGAAAGCTCTGATAAAAACCTTCGGGTGAAAGGTAGTCAATTGTGAAGCTACGCAATCATTGAATGACCAGTCTTTGGTATTGGCATTTTCAACAATCCATTTTACAGGGTCTGTATAAGGTAAGATGGAAGGGCGACCAGCAATGGCATGAATTTGGGAAGCCCTAATTTTTTTATAGGCTAGCCGGTCTTGTTTGATGCCTGAAAGGCCATCGTTATCAAAGATTGAATAAATTTTCGCCTAGTCCATTTGATAATCCTTAGTCACCCTCTCACTGGTGTCTGAGAAAATGCTAAAATTGGGATCCTTGGTTAGTGAATACCTATATAGTGCCTTGGACTGGGTAGTTTGAGACATTCTGATGAAGGTTTTGAGAAATTATGATAAATAAACAAACAAGAGTCAAAATCAACCCATAAACAGTAAAAGCGCGAAAATAAGATGCAAAATTCATGACAAACCAACCTGATTTTAGCTGAAAACCGTGTAGGTGACCCTGGTAAAAACTCCATAGTAAAATCCATGTAGGAGCATAAAAACCAACAGTAAAAATGATAGTGAAAAATCAGAAAAAATCGTTTATTTAAGGTTTTTTCGACTGGATGAGATCTGGACCGTAGACCTAGGAAGAAACGAATGGCTAAGATTACTCCTACAGGATGCAGGATTCGGGGTCAAGTTTCAAAATCTTGCTTTATTCAACATTCCCGAAATCTGTAATCCAAAAATGCGGGTTCCGGGTTCTCAAAACTTTACTAAATAAGCAATCAATAATCCACACTGTCTATGAACACTGTTTAATTTTTGCAATCAATAATCCACACTGTCTATGAACACTGTTTAATTTTTGCAATCAATAATCCAAACTATTTAATTTTTGCAATCAATAACCCATACATTGATCTACAGTTTGGATTTGTCTTTACAAATGATCTGTGTGTCTTTTATGTTTGAAGTGAATTTATTTAATTAAAACATTTATCTATTTCTGCAAATGATTAACATAAATTAATAAATTCATGTTAATTTTTCAATTAGCATTTCCAACTACAAGGTAATCTTGCATGTGCCTAATCCTTAAAACTACTATCAGTGAATTTTCATTTCCTGATTGTGTTGTGGTTAAACCAGCATTAGTAACCTCGCTATACTCAATGTGCCAAATCAAATATGCCACGTGTCTCAATAAGATCATTCCACGTGTCACCCTAGGATAGCAAATATCAACCTTTTAACAACAAAATGTATACAATTTTTGCTTTAAAGACTTTGCTGGCAAGTACAAATATTCTCAGAGAAAGAGCAGCTGCTCTTTCTCCAAGGTTTTCTATGGTTACAATTCCCTCCTAAATGAAGGGTCGGCCGACCCTTCTTATTCGCAATATTCGTTTCATAATAGTTCGACACTGCAAGAAGGGTCACTCGATCCTTCTTGCATTCTCCATTATGGCTATAGCTGAATTGTTGGATAAAGGTTTTCACAATTAACTACGAAAAGAAGGGGCAGCCGATCCTTCTTGTTGTAAAACAGAAGTCGGGGAAAACCATTTTTATATGATATAACTTCCAAGGTGTTCTACATTTACAATTCCCTCATAATTGAAGGGTCGGTTGACCCTTCTTATTCCCAATATTATTTTCACAATTGTTCGACACTGCAAGAAGGGTCAGTCGACCCTTCTTATTCCCAATATTATTTCCATAATATTTCGACACTGCAAGAAGGGTTGGTCGATCCTTCTTGTGTTCTCCATTATCCATACAACTAAACTGCTAGATAAAGGTTTTCACAATTAACTACAAAAAGAAGGGGCGGCTGATCCTTCTTGTCAGAAAACGGAAGTCGGGACAAACAATTTTATATGTTATAACTTCCAAGGTGTTTTATTTTTACAATTCCCTCAAAATTGAATGCTCAGACAACCCTTATAATTCCCAATATTGTTTTCATAATAGTTCGACACTGCAAGAAGGGTAGGTCGATCCTTCTTGTGTTGTCCATTATGGATATAGTTGAATTGCTGGATAGAGGTTTTCACAATTAACTACGAAAAGAAGGGGCGATCGATCCTTCTTGTCGAAAAACAAGGATCGAATACGAAAGTTGTCAGAAACCATTTTTATATGTTATAACTTACAAGGTGTTCTATTTTTACAATTCCCTCATAATTGAAGGGTCGACCGCCCCATCTTATTCCCAATATTATTTTTATAATATTTCGACACTCTCAAAAGGGTCGACTGACCCTTCTTATTCCCAATATTATTTTCATATTAGTTCGACACTGCAAGAAGGGTCGCTCGATCCTTCTTGTGTTATCCATTATGGATATAGCTGAATTGCTGGATAAATGTTTTCACAACTAACTACGAAAAGAAGGGGTGGTCGATCATTCTTGTCGGAAAACAAAAGTTGGGACAACCATTTTTATAACTTTTCACCTTACATTTTGAACATTTACAAATGCAAATTCCAATTTTCAAATAAAAAATTGAATTTTTTGATTTGAAATCCACACATTTCATATTAGAAATTGCATTTTTAAATTTTAAATTCACAGTTTCCAAATGAAAATTGTCATTTTTTTATTTGAAATTCACCCTTTTCATATCAAATTTTGCATTTTTTTTATTTGAAATTCACACTTTTCAAATCAAAATTTGCATTTGTTTATTTGAAATTCACACTTTCTAAATTGAAATTCATAGTTTTATAACAAAAAATTGCAATTTTAACTTTCATTGGTAGTAAAAAAACACACTATTTGAATTGAAAAACACACTTTTCAAAGACAATATTGCCACTTTCAGAACCTGTTTTTGCACTTTAGAAAGGTTGATATTGACACTTTCTAAGGCTAAAGTTGCTCAACGTTTTAGATTGTCCTTGTCAGTTGCTGAACGTTGGCGGAATCTTTTATTCAGACAGATGCAGGCTCATTTGAAGGGACAGTAGTGGAGCTGCCACATTTAATACTCCGTAGCTCAATGCTTAGCTTTCACCGTCTACACCTCTATCAACCATTATGACAATGCTATCAACCATCATGATAGTACTATTCGGACAGATGCAGGATGGTTTGAAGGGATGGTAGTGGAGGATGACACGGGGTAGGGGTCAACCAGACGCCATGTAACGTCATGCCTCCAATAAATTACGCCGTCAATCATTATGCTGATGCCGGTTTACACAATTTGTTTCTATCATTGCTTCCTTACGCATAACTGCCTCCATGTTGAAGGCAGTAATTCTGGTTGTACAGCACTGCCGAGCAAGTACTGCAAATTGATTTTCAATTGTACGAGATGGCCTTTTACATGGATATTGAGTCATTCAATCTCTACAAAGCCATTAATGGCAATCCTCTCATATGTGTGGGCTTGTATGAAAAGCTCTGGGAGTCAAGTCAGCTCTCCGCCCTGCTTTCCATATAAATTCCTATAAATATTTTCAATGGAGTAGGCGACCTCCATTCGAGAGACCTACAATTTAAAGCTTGGTTGAACTTCTGGGTGGATTTATGGTGGTTCAGTTTTTTTAATTGGTATATCATGGCTGCCCATATGAGGGCATGTAGACGCAGGGGATCCAGCAGGGGTGTAGGGTCTTCACGACCTGGGGGGGAAGTTTCTCTCAAGGAGAAAGCTCGTCTCAACAACACACCATGGGGATGGAAGAGCCTACCCTGCAACCTTCATTTGGGGGGCTCAGTATCTAGAAGAGACACCTGCTCCGATAGAGGCACAAATAGCACACCACCAATTATCCCTTCTCTGGGAATACAAAGCTCACTTGGGCCGAAAATTAATCTCCAACCCCTACTGGGCGGTGAGGATCTTGTTCGCTCGCGAAATTCAAGCGAGGAACCAACTGGCTCATGGCCTCCATGAAGCCCTCCAAATTATAAAAGGCGACCAACAAACGCATTCGACCGGTGTTCGCTTGCTCAAGTCTGCTCTGAAAGATTACATGGATAGCTCGAGGGACTTCCCTCATGAAGAAGCAGTTTCCCCACGGGGGGAACACCCTATTACCTGATTGGTCTTCCCGGTCTGCGTTCGTGCTGGTCTTGGTGGTTAGCGTCCGGCTCGCTATTTTTTCTATGTATTTTTCCATGTCTTTGGAAGTTTAGTCTTGGTGCAGACTCCGGATGTTAGCGTGGTTTTGTTACGGGGGCTGCTCGATCAATATTCAATTGTTAGAATCGGTCAATATGGACCATTGAATAACGTATAAATAGAAGTGAACTGTAAGCCTAAGGGAAGATTAGAAGAGAGAGAGATAGTGGCGAAATCCTCTTTTTGGTCTAATTTGGATCCGCAACATTATGTTTTGACTGTTCCTGTGACGGGTTTACCGTAGAGTTTAATGAATGCATGAAGATGTCCGATTATTGTTCTAATTCTGTCTGTCTCTGTCTCTATGCAGTGGTGAATGTTTCATTATGTCTATTATGCTATGGATTGAATGATAATGGTTCATGCGATTAAGTAGAATGGATATGTTATTGTGATTGTTTAATTTATGTTGAATCTGTAAATTGCTTACATAATATGCGAATGATTAGTAAATAGTATGTTGTCAAGTTGATGATATCTGGTTAACTTTCTACGATAAGAGATTTGTGGGTAAAGCATATTCTCAACGCCACTGCGGAAACTTGTGTTGAATATTGTAACTTCTAAGAATATTATATTTGTACATTATTATTCCGGAGATGTTTCATCCCTCCGAGGTAACCCTATCATGTATCTGGAGATGATTATTCCTCTAGGGGTTTGTGTTAACTAGGGTTATTAGACCCACCATGTGGGGGTCGGCCCTGATGTCATATTTTAGGGGTTATTAGACTTCTCTAGGAGAGGTCGGCCCCATTAGGTATTTTGGTCAGTCGGGAGTTAGTATAAATAGAGGAGGTGAAATCCTCATTAGACACACTCACTCACTTGAGAAAAGTAGCGCACTTGTCTGGGAGATCTGCTAAGGAGCTAGTGAAGGAGGGAGCACATCTTGAATTTTGGTTGATCATCTTATTGAGGAAAGCTTTGCTGGGTTTTCTACCCCATGAGGGTTTCCCAGGGTAAATTATGTGTCTATCTTGTGATTATGTTTCTTTCAGTGATCTTGCTAGTCTATTTGGTTTAAACTTAACATGGTATCAGAGCTAGACTGAATAGGACATCTTTCACAAGGTAAGAATACCTCTCTCTCTCTTTCCCAGGTGAAAGTTAGGGTTTCAGCAAAAAGTTGGTATTATTGAATTCTGGTTACATGGCTGGACAACCCTTCTCAATACCAATCGTTTAAGCCCTAGATCGAACTTTTTGGTTGGGTATAACTCCGGGAAAGTCAAACCCTAGTTTTACCAAAAGTGCGATAAGTCAGAAATTGGTTTCAGAAAAAAGTTGACATTTTTGAATTTTGATTACATGGCTGGATAGCCCTTCTCAAAACCTATCTTGTGAGCCCTAGATTGAACTTTTTGGTTGGATAGAACTCTGGGAAAATCAAACCCTAGTTTTACCAAAAGTGCGATCATCCTGAAATTCTGTCCCAGAATCCGGAAAGGTAAAAAGGTAAATATTTCCGGGTAAGTACTACTCTGCCTCTTATCTCTTGGACTCCCCCAAGAGAAGATGGCTCCAAACACTAAGCTTGAAGACAAGCTAGAAGGAATAGAGAATTTTCGAGCATGGAAATACAGAATTGGTCTCATTCTTGAAGAGAATGATCTTGCTCATTATATCAAAGATGAAGTTGCAGAACCGGAAGGAGATGAAGCCAAAGAGAAGCATAGGAAGGATTTGATTAGGGCAAAGAGAATCATAGCTGATTCTATTAAAGACCACTTGATTCCCCAAGTGGCTTCCAAGAAGACTCCAAAGGAAATGTATGATGCCCTAGGAAGAATGTATGAAGGAAAGAACATCAATAGGAAGATGAATCTAAGGACTCAGTTGAAGAGTACTGTTGGCACACAACTTGTAGTTGCCCCTAGTGGTATCCCATCCAGGACGGTAGAGGAGATAGGCAACTAAAGAGGTGACCCAAGAGATGCCACGGTTCCCAATGCAAGGTGGGAGTCACGTCAACCGAGGCACTCTTCGCTTTTGGTCAGGGTGAAACAAGACCTAGGGGGAGACCCTATAACCAATCACAGTTGATTGGACCCAAACAAAGGTTCCTAAGGATAAGTAAATGAAGGGTTACAGAAACCAATGCAAGGTTGAGTGGACCTAAAAGTTAAAGTATGGTTGAAGGTGGTTAGAGAGATTGTTAGTGTTTCAACCAATGTATGATTTAGGCCACAAAATTGGGTATGATGACAAGGTATAGTACCATGTGCTACCAAGTGGATCCTACTTTCTTGGGATATGTGAAATGGCTTAAAGTGGACCCACAAGGTGAAGCTAAGGGATGCAATTGGCACTAGATGATGTGTAATGAGTAGATCTATGGATCTAAGTTGAATTTAGGAGTACCCATGTACCGGATCTAGGGTTTGACACAATTCCCAAGGAGTGCGACTTGCTTTGAGGAGGACTATTGCCTTGTTGGATGGGCTAATGGGGTCAAAAGGTATGTCAAAATGTAGATCGGGACACCTAGGAGCCAAGTCAAGCGGGCCAATTGAGATAGAATGGTTGGATCTTACTAGATCTAAGTTTTCATGAAATGACCCTAAATGGACCACAATCCCTTGAAACAAGGAATGCTACCCCCAAGGCAGATCGTCACAAAATGATACTCTAGACCTAGGTTTCAAGGTATGGCCGTTCCAAATCCACAAAAATCTCAACCACCCACTTCCTCAAAGTGGGCAAACTCACCTTCCCAAGGGAGTGCGACTTTGCTCAAGGAGGGCTAAAAGATGGATAAGGTGGACCAAATCAAGTCCGATGGCCACCAAACTGTAGATCCAAGTAGCTTATGCCCCGATCTATGTGGATCTAGAAAATTAAGTCAATCCAAGGGTTAGATCTTACTAGATCTGAGTTTTAAGATGCCAAGAAATTCAAAAGGGGGTTTTAATCCCTTAAAACGTGGAATGATGCCCACAAGGTAGAAATCACCAAAGTAAAAGTCTGGGGGTAGGTTATCAAGTGTGTAGATTACAAATCAAGCGGGATCTCACCTACCCATGTGCTAGATATAACCAAACAAGCCTCTCCAAGGAAGTGCGATTTGGCTCAAGAGGGCTTTATTGCCTTGAAAAGTGTGTCAATTTTAACCCAATCACCACCAAACTATAGATCCAACTAGGGGTGGATGCTATAGAGGTGGGTTCTTAAGATCTTTTCAAAAGCAAGGCTAGATCTAAGTAGATCTAAGAAATACCAAAATTGGGGTTTTAATTAATTAGGGTTTATGACCAATGAAGATAGAATGGATGAAAGAGGCACATACCTTGTAGATTTTACCTTAATTGCTTGTGGCCACCTTGCAAATTGATAGAATTCTCCTATGTGTATATTCAAGAGTGAGATCCAAGAGCTCCAACCAAAACGTCCTCCTCCAAGATAGCCAAATCGTCCTCCTCCTACAAGACAAGATCAAAGAAATAAGTCAAGCAAGATGATTATGAAAATGATAGAAAGATGTAATAGAAAGCATCAACTATGTCATAAAGATACAATAATGATACTCCCTATCACAAGATCAACCCAAGAGAGAATATGTGGATCCCTCCAACAATAACCCTCAGGAAATCACCCTCCTCTCCATCAATTCGACTTTCCTGCAAGAAAACTAGTAGAAGCACCAAAATCCACAATGATACATAGAAGAGATACTGTATACTCAATATGCAAGAGAATCCACAAGACAAGAGAGATATGGTCCACAAAGAAGTGTTCTATTCCAATATTCCAGAGCTCCAAAGGTGAGCTATACAATAGGGGGTCTCCTCCTTATATAGGATAATAAAGACCAAAACCCTATACCACTTTACAATACTACATCAAATGAGTGGTTGAGATTAAAAGATCTCATCATACAATCAATGGCTAAGATGAACCATAACAATATATCACATGGATCACCCAATATAATGATGACGTCATAGTATAAAATAATCATGGAGGGTGATGTCATCCACTAAAGGGGGTAAAAGTACCAAAAGTCCACCTCATGATGACTAGGACATGACATAATAAGCACATGGTGGGGATAGGAGGCATCAATCCTTACTAGCTCATCCCCAAGGCACAATAAAATAATAAAATATGTCTAAGATAATATAAATGATCAAATCTGTCCTCAAAATCTGTGACAGATAAGCAATAAAAGACCTCCTGTGATCGCTGTGGGCCTACCCACATGGTGAAAACTGGATGGAAGATAGTGGGATCACCTTGGAAGACCTATGTGAAAACCAAATGCCAAAACCTTGCCTCAATTTCCCAAATCGAATTCCTCAGTGACCACTTTATCCCATTTTTTTACTGCCTCGGTAACTGTGAAAGTGCCAAAACTGCCTCCCAGGGCATCTGCGCTGTCCAACTGATCCCACCAGGCTCTCCAGAAGGGGGGGTAAATGGTAAAAACAAGTGGTTGGACCACCCCCTCCTCATATAGCGCCCTAGGTGAACTGGCCTCTCATGGCCCCTGCTGCTCAGGCTGGGAAATCAACCCCAAATCTGGTCAACAAGTGTAAAACTGCATCAATCACTGTCAGAAGTGCCCGGAACTGAAAGATAAGTGTCTCATTGGATCCAGAAGACCCAAATCCACTAGAAATGTGTACTCACACACCATGGGTTGCCTTATTGGGCCAGCTGTAGGCACGGGGGGTTCACTAGTGAGGCAATATCATATCACGTCCATTCATATTGGGGGGTTGAATACTCTTAAAAACCTCAAAAATATATTGCCCCGTATTAAGGGGTCAAGGGGGGTTTTTAATTTGACATAGTAATATAAATATTGGGGGTTATTTTATTTGGGAGTGCCGAGGAATAACCTCCAAATCATTGGATTGATTCATACGTCCAAATGCTGACCTAGATAAATGATAAATACTTCCTCATGTATTATAGATTGGTTAACTATATGCTGACGACTTTGTTGTATGTTTTCTGAAGGGGTTTCTATTGGGTGCCCTTGGGTTTACTTAGCTTGACAGCTAAAGCATTGGAACTGTTTCTTTCTTTCGCAGATCTGCAGGTAAGGGTTAAAATATTTCCAATCATTCAAGAACTATGTGTGCTTCAGCTAGTCGTCTTTATAAATAAAAATGATTGTGTACTGCCATGCATGAAGTTGATGCCGGTAAGAAACTTCCAGTTTTGCTTTCCAACACTCAAGTACTTATATTCTGCTATATGAAATAAGGATAAAGCTACTTGGTACTAACCTTTATTTGTAAAAGAAATGAAAATGTAAGAACACTGCTATCTCTACAAAACAGTGATTTGAACGAAATAAGAAAATATGAGGTCCTCTCGACCTGCGCAAGTTAGGGGTTGCCGTATTTATGGAAACTATTACTTACAAAAGTGTGCAATTACTATACCATACTTAAAGGATGTATTATTACCCGAGTATGAAAATGTAATTTTAACAACATGATAAACAATCATTTTACACTATATTATTTACTAGATGAAAATACATATTGTTTATAAATATGTAACCTATCTACTATATAAAAGTATTATCAACCTTTTGAATTTCCATGGCATGGATATGTTACCATATAAACAAAATCATGTAATATAATGAGCATGTAAAATAGAAATCTTATATAAATGGAACAACACTTATATAACCTAACTACTAAGCGCTAAGTGTCGAGGCTTTGGAGAATATATGAAATAATTTAACCATTTAACCGGGATCATATTAATATGCTAAACATTGGGTTATAACATTACGATATGCAAATACACATAAAATTTTAACGTGGACTCGATGATGACTTAGAAACTAGGAAATGTTTTAACATCCCGGCGTGAACATAACTGATTACGAAACTTTGAAGTATATCACATTCTATTTGTATGCTAATTTATGTTACTATGTAAAAACATTACAATAAAATGCAAATACAATTTAATGTGACTATACTATGTAATGTTGCGATAGCCCTGGGCATACAATATGGGAATGCAACATTTAAGGGTTGGCTAGAATTAATAAATGCAATACTGACGTTGCCTTAAATGTTTTTGCAGGTGTCGTTCGGCAAGGTGATACGGGATCCTTTTGCATTAAAACAGGACTGCAAATCCTACGGATTTGTTGCGTTGGCACGTCCGGAAATGGTTCCATGTGATAGCCATTGGTGAAACGATAAGCTCCTACCGAGCTATAGCTTGTCCCTGGTCGACGTGGCCTCCCACAAGTTTGTAGGGTTGAATGTGTAATTAATAAAGTGGTTGAATGTACCCCCAGCTTTGATTGTTGCGTTGTTGTGTTGGCACCATCTCCTCCGTCGATCTGGTTGATGAGAGCTAACCTTAAGGGTTTGACTACACTATCGCTTGTCTTTTGCATTGTGTTCATTTGGAGCCTGGTTCTCCGGGGAGAGAGGTCGACAGGCCGCTGAAATGAAGGGTTAAACCTGTAACTGTCCTCTGGTGTCTCTGTGCTTCGACACCTTTGTTTTAATGGTGTGAAACTGGTTGTAAGTGTAGCAGGGTACGTTGTTGAAAGGTATTACTACTCTATGTGTTGATAGTTATTCGAATTGAGCGTTGGAGGTGAACAAAGATTGGAGGTATTACTACTCTGTGTATTACTACTATAAGCATTATATTGAAAGCCCTCCTGCCTTGTGCCAGAACAAAGATGATAAACTTCAAAGGAAAGCATTCATGGTCTTTCTTGGTTATATGTACTGTTGTTGTGTTGTTCATATTTTCTGTTAATATACACACTTGCAGCAGCTTAGAAGATGAGTGGTGGTCGACTCCATACTGCAACAAGACATTTGATAATTACTATACAAACGACAGTGTGTTTGTGAGCAATGTGAAGACATCGTTGAATAGCCTTCATGTGGATGTTCAAGACACATCCCAAAAAAGGTTTAATACTTTTGTGTATGGCCATAATCCTAACCAAATATATGCCCTTGTTCAATGCAGGGGAGACGCAATTGCCGAAGAATGCTACAATTGTTCACAAGCAGCAAAGGTTGCCGTTCTGCAATATTGTCAGAATAGAGTTGGCAGTAGAGTTTATCAAAAATTCTGCTTCTTACGATATAATGGAAACTATAACTTTATTGGAAAACTAGATCTGGGTATATATGATAATTGGACTAATAATGCTACCTCCTCCGACCTTGCTGCCTCTGTCGCGGCTGCACAGAATATTTTGTCCGATTTGTCATCTGATATTACATCTGGATCTACAACAAATCGATATGCTGCCCGTTCAACAACAGATCCCTCGATTCCCCAAGTCTTTTCTTTGGCCCAGTGCTGGGGAGATATATCCCTTGGCCACTGCAAGACATGTTTGTCAACAACGATCAGCAAATTGTTCAAAGATAACGCTGGGAGTCTTGGAGCTCGGGGCTTAGTGAGTAGCTGCATTGTTCAATATGAAAATAAAGTCTTCTTTAATCTGTTTTCTCCAACACCAACACCACCGCAAAAGTCTTCAAGCAAAATACCCATAATTTTAGGTGTTTTTGGGGGTTTGTTACTCCTGTTTGTGATCGTATTCATATTTGGAACTCGGAAAAAATTGAAGTATCTATTATTTGCAAGGCGTGGGAGAGTTATTCAGAGCATTAGTTTTCTTAATGTTTTCCCTTCCGCTGTAATTTAGCATTAGAGTCCGTTGAATTACACATCATTCTATATTTTTTGCTCATTTGCTGTTGTGGCTGCCAATTTTCATTTTTGTAGGTCACAATATGGGGGTCGACTCACAAATCAGAGACGATCTCCCCAATGTTTTCACAGTATTTCAGATTGAAACATTGGTAGCTGCAGCAAAAAATTTCCATGATAAGAACAAACTTGGAGAGGGAGGATTTGGCATTGTATACAAGGTAACGTACGTTATCCCTATTCTGGACGTTTACAAATTCTTAGAAAAGCCCGTGATATATAGATTTATTTATGTAGGAAAGGTAAAGTTTACAAATTCTCAGAAGAGCCCGCGATATACAGATTTATTTATGTAGGAAAGGTAATTTCAAGATGTATAAATGTTAGGTGTATTGTAAAGTAATGTTAGAGTAGCACCAAATGAAAACAATTACAAAATTCAATTATACGTTCGAAGAAAGTTAATTCACAATTCACAAATTCTTTGTACTAATTGTCTGTCTCTCACAACCTCTCAATTCACAAATTCTTCGTACTAATTGTCTGTCTCTCACAACCTCTCAATTCACAAATTCTTTGTACTAATTGTCTGTCTCTCACACTACTACACAATGGGGTAATTTAAGACATTTCTTTAAGACGAAACGATATTTTTGTCTCAAACTTCGGCTTCTTTATTTTTCAATTATTAATTATTTAATTTGTTTTTTCATTTCTCGAGGGTAAAAAAATAGGGTTTTCACGGGCCGCGCGCCGAGGGTTAAAAAATAGGGTTTTCGCGGGCTGTGCGCTAAGTCTGAATGAAAAAAGAAATAGGCATGATGTGAGATCATGAAAGAATGGGAAGGAAGAGGAATACACCAAGGTTGTAGATTTTTTTTCCAACACTCGAATGCTCTTCGGAGTATGGGTCCATGATTTGTTTCTTCATATTATTTTTGCAAAGAATACTTTACTACATTCTGCATAGTGGCCATCATATCCATCAGCCAGGATGAAGAAGCCAGAGAGGGGAAGGGGACTGGGGGTTTTTGAAGTACAGTTTCTTCCCCAAATCACCATTTTCCCTAAATAGCTATGTTTTTTGTTGGTACAGAGTAAACAAGGGTACTTGGCCACTTCGAGGTCGTGGTCACAAGCAACATCAAGGAAAATGAAGCAGAGTTTTTCCTTCACATTGTCCATCATATTAACAGTCGGTAGGAAACAAGATCCTTGAAATAATCCTATGAGGTCGATTCTTTTAACCCAGTAGTTAATAGTGAAGTTCTGGTACACAGGAGCCGCGTGCATGAAGGAGAACCCGTAATGCACCACAAGGCTGCACTTTATGAGAGCTAAAAGGATGATAGGAAACCTGCTCGCCTCGTATAAATGAGCCAATGAAGGGGAATATTCGATGTAAAGGGATTGAAATCCTAGATCTTCGAAGACCAGCTCGTCCGTGGCCCTCTAAATGGAGTTCAAATTGAAGAGAGGCTCCACCAAGAGTAAGCCTGAAGAGTTTGAGGGGCGAATTTTGAGGAGGTGTTTGAAGATTCGATCCCAAATCTCTTTGTATAGGTGGGGATTTATGAGGTAACCTCTGTCAAAGGGGAGTCGCAGGGTAATATCTGCTATGTCATCACACTACTAGAGCTGGTCTACTATCACCCATTTCTTCTTTATTTAGTGGGAAAATGAAATCAACCAAGAGATGGTGATATCTTCAACGCTTAGGGTTTTTGTGGGAAGTTAAGTCTGAAAGAAACAAGAAAGCTCTGAGATAAGGAAGGAATGGGAGGGAAGAAGAATATGCCACTGTGGCAGATGTCATTTTCAAACCCTATGAAGAAGACAACTAGGGTAAGGGGGCTTAGGGTCTCTGTGAAATATATTTTCTTCCCCAAATCCCCATTTCCCCCAAAGACCTAGGTGTTTGGATGGTAGAGGAAGAGGAGGTACTCGCATCCTTATTCAATGGGCAGAAGGTTTGGAATGATGGGAAAATAAATCTTGCAACACTTTGGGATGACATCAGGAGGATCCATGCGGCCTCAAAGAAATAGGTACAATTTTAATGTGTTTTCCAAATAATTTGAGTATTTTTAAATTTTCATTGCAAGTAAAGTTTAGCTAAAAGAAAATCAATGTTTGCTTAAATTTTAAAAGAAAAACATACATTGTTTAAAATTTTGCTCATTTTTCCTATTTTTCCGTAAATTGTTGCTCATTTTTCCTTTTTCCTCTAAATTGTCACACTGAATTCTGAACTTATAGTTTCTGTGTGAAATATATTTTCTTCCCCAAATCCCCATTTCCCCCAAAGACCTAGGTGTTTGGATGGTAGAGGAAGAGGAGGTACTCACATCCTTATTCAATGGGCAGAAGGTTTGGAATGATGGGAAAATAAATCTTGCAACACTTTGGGATGACATCATGAGGATCCATGCGGCCTCAAAGAAATAGGTACGATTTTGATGTGTTTTCCAAATATTTTGAGTATTTTTAAATTTTCATTGCAAGTAAAGTTTAGCTAAAAGAAAATCAATGTTTGCCTAAATTTTAAAAGAAAAACATACATTGTTTAAAATTTTGCTCATTTTTCCTATTTTTCCCTAAATTGTTGCTCATTTTTCCTTTTTTCTCTAAATTGTCACACTGAATTCTGAACTTATAGTTTATAGTACATAAATTTAAATATAATATAGAGTAAGATCTGAACTATTTTTCACAATAAAAAATTAGATGAAACTAGATTTCGTAAACTAATTAAGCTCTGCAAAGTGTAAAGAATATAAAATTAAGATTTTCTTTTGCCTGAACAGTCTAAATATAAAATGAAGATTCTTTTTCTTGAGCAGTCTAAATATAAAATTAATACTTCCTTTTTCCTGAGCAGTCTAAACCCTAGAGTCTATATTAATAAAAGGTCTATTAATATTTCCTTTTTCCTAAGCAGTCTAAACCCTAGAGTCTATATTAATAAAAGGTCTGACTGAACTTCATGCTCCTTTAGAACCGATTGACTGATAGAAAACAATGGTCCTCTCTACCTCTGCATAAATAATATTAGAAATTTGATCAAGCATTTGCCATGTATCTTAAAGGCATAACACTCATAGAAACGTGATATAAAGAAAAAATATAAACCGAGAGTAAATTTTGTCTAGATTTTCTATGCCGGGTGTTTGACAAAAGCTGTACATTTCAGTACAGCCTGTGAATTGCAGCAAAAGAGATCAAAATGAGTGGCTTAACAAATTATTCCCTTTTTTTCTTTACCAACAAAAATATCTAACTCGTCTATTAAACAAATTCACAGTACATAAAAAGCCAAAAACAATGGAAGGTGGAGAAGGGTTCTTTCTGATCTCTACTTTTCTGTTCATTTTATCTATTTTTTCTTTTAAAAGTCTACCGTACCCATCACGCATAAATCTCAAATAAACATGATGTAAAGAAAAATAAATGAACTGAATAAAGTTGTTTAGTCTATTCTGCATCCTCTGTTTGACAAAAGATGGAGATTTGAGTACAAGTTGAAAAGAGATCAAAGTGGGAACTGAACAGGTGATGGAGGAGGTTGCTCCATAGTTTAATTAATTCTTCCTTTTCTTTACCAAGAAAAATATCTACTAATTGTCTGAACAATAGGGGTACATTTAGTAATGCATAATTCGTGTGCTTAGACCTTACATAAGTTCAAGTATTTAGCATGCAAACTCCTATGTAATATCTCTACTTCATCTTTTTGTTCATACATTTTGAGAATGAACTAATAGATGCTTTATGGTATATTTTCTTAGCAATACATTTTGAGATTGAAATAATAGATGCTAGATATTCTATTTTTCGAGCAATACATTTTGACTAACAATATAGAATAATAACAGTTCTCTTAAAGGAAATAAAAACATAATTTAACTAAAATTTCATATAAAAATAGAAGACATATCTGAACAATTTTGAGACACAACAGCTTGAGGAGAATGCTCCTCCCAACGATTGATAGGAGCAGCTTCAGTCTTCTGCTTCAATCACCTCCAAGTATAAGTTGTGACACTATAGAGACGAACTAGTTCCGCTTTGCTTCCAGAACCTTTATCTTTGTTACATAAGTTATTCATACATTATTACCATCAGTTATTCATAGCTTATTACATCAGCTAGTCATAGTTATTACCAGCCGCTCATGATTTTAATTCGGTTAATCCTTGCATACATTTTCAGCCAATTTGTGTTTGAATCCAAAATAGTGTCTCATCAAGAGAAGCATTTTACAGCCAGCAATGAGGGAACACCATTGAGAGTAGTTCCTAAATTGCCTAAGGCGTTTTAATCATTGTTGGGAGAGTTACCAAATGCTAGAGGATGTGATTCCTCTTATTGGGAATTTTTATACATTGATGTGCAAATTCCTTATTGGGTGAATTAACAAGGCCACAATCCCTTCTAACAACTAGTTATTTCCGTTCATTGGATGCTCACTTAGTCTAAAAGATCAATGACTCATGTTATAGAGTTGTTGCAATTAATGAGGAAGTTTCTAAATTGATCTCTTTGGTGATTTTTTTCTCATTTCTAGGCATTTATTTCTTGAAAAAAAAACCGTTTTTCTCATTGATAGGATTCTCCCATTGCCAAGCATTTAATTCCTGAAGTAAATTTGTATTCTCTCTTTGCTGGATGGTATCTCATCTCCTCCGAATTAAATACTTGCTGGGAAAATTCCAGCTGAACCTTAAGCTATCCAAGGTCTGAATTCCCCCTCTGAATCAAATTCCAATCTCTACAATTTCCCTGGAGATCATTTGCTATGAAAGGATTTTAAAGATGATTCATGTAACATTTGTATTGGTTAGTACTTAGTACACATGCTCTAAAAATATGAGAATGAGTTAGCATTTAGCCTCTAGGTCTGAAATTGCTTTCTCAATCCATTTAATCTTCATTCAGGATTCTTTTCTGCATGAGTATGGGATTTTGATTGACAAATAGAGTTCAATGGTAAAGGTTTTTTGTTTGTCACTAAAGAGATTGGTTTTGCAAGTACAATTGAAGGATATTGTTTCAACATCCTTTACACATGCCATTTATCTTTGCATAGGTGAGTGAGAATGATGATACTCTATTATAACCTCTGAAATTATAATGTAGAAAGAATCAAGTTCCGTCAAGAAGATAATCCAGATAATTGCCATGGGGAAAATACATTTCAATTTGTTTTTGAAATCTCATTCCACCTAAAATATAGAAGTTCATTGAAGTGTGAACATGACAATTACATCTCCTCAATGTCTTGTTCTTTACCACAAAAACATAGCACACGTCCTACTATTGGAAAATGGAAGCAATGCATTACAACGATGGAACGGGAAATAAATCCCTTAGACTTTGGTACATACGCATTCAATCATGCATTGGGTGAATTTAGTGTTGAAAACAATGAAATGGATGGAGGAATGAGGGCCTTTTCGTGTCGTACTTGTGTTGGTGATCTCTCCTACGAGAGCATATGAAAAATTCTCTTCAGTTTCTCATTGGCAAAATTTCGTTGGTAATTGAAGTATAGCTCTTTATTTGAGAACTTTGGAAATTTATTCTGATATGTATATGAATATGTTTGTGATATGACAACTGATTTTGGTTTGATTTGATATCTTTATTCATTTCGTATCTCCTCCCATTTCAAGGCTCTATTTCACTATATCTAGGGCATCTTCTAATTATCATAGTTTGATGTTATATAAGCTGGTAGGAAATACGAAATACAAGCCTACTGTTTTTGTCCATTTTTTTAGAACATAACAACGAAAATGGAGACAACTAAGTTATGCTAAGGAGTTGCTTATTCTATGTAATGTGGTCGACTCTTTTTTCATTTTTGTTTTAAAACTTGCTTTTTATATTATACACAAAATCACCTCTATTTCCAGTTCAACTACAAAAATTGTATTGAGGCTATGCTCAAACTATGTAGGGTATTATTTTTGGAAATACTTACTATATTATAAACAAAAATCACCTCACTCTTGCCATTGACAAAGTAATAAGCCTTTTGTCACACATGGCTAGATATTTCAGAGTATTTGTCATTTGTATTTGTTTCTATATAAGTAAAATTTTCAAAGGCAATCTTCTCAAACACATTAATACAAATACTGAGCCACTCATATGTGCAATGGTAATGAATAGTCTTGGACGTGGCCATCAAATTTGGCATACAATCTTAGTTCATGAAGTTGCGATCATCAAGGAGATCACGTGATTGGAATATATTCATATCTAGAAAGAGATGTCTTCTTTGATGGAATCTATCTGTTGGAATCTCCTTTCAAAAAAAAGTGATGAAACCAAAGAAGTGTTGCAGTCTACCAAAATTCCACTTCTAATACTTGCTACGAGTCTACAAGGAAAAAGGATCCTCCATTTTGTGAAGGGGCAGGTAATCCTAATGCATTTTGGTACGTTCCAAGGAAGATTTGTTTGCAAAGAGTGCCACATGAGGATGGCTAATGTGTAACCAAGTGACCAGAAGAATGGCCTACAAGGCTCGAAAAGTTCCTTACTGGTTGCAAAAGGATGATCATTTCATTGCAAATATAGAGCATTGGAAAAATATTGTTAGCAAGTCATACCTTATGGGGTTGGGAATTGATTGGTCTATTGTTCGCAATGTTATGGACATGAAAGTAGTTTATAGAGGATTTTCAACAACTCTTGCATCAGCCAACACAACAAGCCGCAAGTTCAACGTTTGGAAGAAGGAATGAACATTTGTAGTTTGGTGGTGGATGAAAACTATACATTTGACCTATTTGATATGTCTTGAAAACTATAAATCTTCTTAAATCCATCCTATTGTTGATGATGAAAAGACTATAGAGAAAAGGAAGCCATGATATACTTGGCCCTTTCTTATGGCCTCACACAAGTATTGGTCGAGTGCCATATGTATTTGGAGAGATCATATGCAATGATCCACTTGAAAAAAACAACTTCTCAATATTGAGTCAGTACGCAACAGCTGCAGGAGATCTAAAATATATCCTCCATAGATCACTTCACATTGGGTGAATCTAGGAGCTTCTGTGTCAACAACCTCTATAAATAGTCATCAGATCTGCATCTATACATTTGCAATTTGTAAGTAAACTCTACATTTTCTAATTTCTAATAAAGTTTGCATTTACTAGGTTTGCAGATGAGGATAGATCCCTGGAGATTGATTTGCTGATTGATGTGGTGTCTTCACTTTAAGATCGATACTATTCCAAGGTGGTAGTGATTTATTATTTTGAAGAGCAATGTAATGTGAAGCAATGAATGTCCATCCGTTTACATTATGAATAAATACTTTTAGACATGACAGGATCAAACCTTTAACTTCATGCTCATGTAGTTTGAAATTCCTCTCTCGTTGGTTGAGGCTGTTTACGGGTGCGCCATTCATTGGGTTCCAAGGAGAGCCTATTATAGGAATCGCAACCTAGTTGGTGAATCCTAGTCTAGAGCACAGAGTATGGTCACCTCAACAATAATATTAACCCAAGTTAAAGGGATATAGTATGTTCCCTTGTTATCCTGAAAGGGGAGCTGAGTTATTAAGTATAATGGCCTTCCCTCATCTTCTCATTAACCCTAAAGAAGGAATATAAGTTTTTGGGTTCCCAACACTCATTGAAAGCAGCCTTACTTACCATACTATAGAAAAAAAGCTATATAGTCATCCTCCTTGGAAGGTAAAAGGGATCATCAACGAGAGATAGATATAAGAACAATAGAATTTCATTGATCTGTGATCAAAATGAAAGGGAAACTTAGATAACTTGAATTGTTTTATGGAAAGGGTATTGCCCTTGGCCTTTCGACCAGAATGATCACTATGCAATAGTCTTTAAATACTGTAGATGAAATAACATTTATTTGTTATGTTGATACAAGGGTTTTATGAAATGATAAAAAAAATAAAGTCTAGGGTTTTTGTACAATATGATAGGAATAATTGTAGTAATAAATAAAACAAAAATGTGTTTGTTTTAGCAACAATTTTGCAGTGGAACCAGTAAATTTTCAACGGGCTTAAAAGTGAAATATATAGAAGGCAAGAACTTCTAAATTTCCAGTTTGAAAAATAAAGGGTTAGACCTGTACAGCATTGTTATGAAATTGGTTTTGATAAAACATGAAACAACAAAGATTTTCTTTGCTAACTATGTTTCACCGAAATTCTCACGACTGAAATTTTGTTATTTGAAGATCATAAATAACACTGTAAAGGAATTTACAGAAGTTTGAACTTCCAATTATACTAAATCATCTAACTTACTAACAGTAGGAAAACTTTAAGAAAAATAAACAGAGTTGTAATCTTTTCATCAATCTTGGCAAATTTTCCTATCAAATTCACTCTCTTTTAATCTATCTCTGTACTAGAGAATGATGCTAATCCTTCTTGCATGGCGAAAAATACAGAGATTATTTTATTCAATCAAATCAATTTTCTACAGAATTATTAATTTACTCAGGATATTGAAATAAATTTGTAAAATAAAATAGTACAAGTTAATATGTAACTGAACTCTAACATGTATGAAACAGATAAGAAAATAGAACCTGTAGATGAATATAGGGCCGACAAACACCCAAGGAGGCATGTTCCTCCCAACCTATTCTAGAAGAAGCAACAGAACTGTTGGCTTCTAGTGAACCCCTGAGCCTGATTACTAAGCCACTAAGTAGATGGAATCTGTGTAGAAGCAAGGCACCCAAAAATGCCTTCTGCACTTAGCATCAACCTCCTGTAATAAAATGCCTTATGCACTCAACATCAACCTCCTGGACTCAAACCGATTTTAGCAGACTCATAACATGATCAACAACATAGCATATCCCCTCATCAAATCTCTTGGGTGCAACACAGCAGAACCCCAAAGTAAATTTCCTCTTCAGGAAAAGTGATGAACCTCATTTCAAAATTTGATGGCTATTATATAGACTGCCTAGGTCTTTAGCGGATAGTTTAGAATAAATGAGCCTCAAGCTCCAATCCCATCTTTCAGGGCACTATAACCAAATTTCAAGGGAGTTGTCCCATACCAATAGCTAGTTAGTTGCATCATGATGCTGCCACTTGTCCATTGCCTTCTACCCCAGATTCCATTCCACTTAGTGGATCAGTAACCACTCTTTCAACAGTACTCTTAGGTGTTTGTCTTCTATTTTATTTATTTAATAATAATATATTGTGCAAATTACAGTCATCCTTGGACATGTGTCCAACATAAAACTTTACAATAAAAGTTATAATAATGTTTGTTAACACAAAATAATTTCCAGCTAAAAGGGTATGTTACATTAATGATGTTTTTTTTGATAGGAAGGTAGGGGTGTCCCTCCACAAAAGGGTTTCAATTTTGCATTTTTATGGAGTTTAATTTATTAAGCTTATAGAAAACATGAGTTCTCTATGGCTATATTCGTATTTACATGATATAAAATTGGTAGATTGGTAGGTTGTGGTGTGAAACATTTTCAATTCTCATATTTTCTAGGAATTGCACTATCAGTCTTTTACATTCTTTGTTATGTTGATCTCTTGACTAGGTTGTGTTTTATGCATTTTTCTTTCCCAAGTATTATTTCTTTGGGTGTTTCGCTATCCAATGCTACAAATTGATCAGTCGCCCTTGGAATCCTAGTGGGATCATTATTAGTATTATACTATTATTTTATTTAGCATCTTGTTTGCTTATACTAAGATGTGTTAGGGATCCTATTTGTTACAACTTGGTAATACGATATAAAGGGGGTGTTAAAAATGGGTTGATAAAATTGGATACCTACAATATCTGGTGAAACTAGGGGTTTTCTTAATTAGAAAGGCATATTGGGAGGGGGGTTCAATAATACAATTTTAGGATGCATTTTCCAATATTTAGTGAAAATAGGGGTATTCTTTAATATCATGCGAACGATCGTGCTATGTAACAAGTTCACTGAGTGAACCCCCCGTGGCTGTAGGGTCCACCATATATGGACAATGCATAATCTGCTGATCTGAACTAATAATAAAACCTGCTGAACTGCATCAATCATCATCTGAACCATATGTCCATCATATGATATCATCATCAAGTATGTGGGAGCATCAATCATCATCAATAGGCATATATATATGGCCCACATCATCACGGATCCGAATAATATACAACCAAGGATAAATCACATCAGTAGACTAAGACATGCTTCTCTAATCATTATCACAACCAAGCTCAGAGTATAACATCCATTCAGTGGCATTAATCAAGTTAGCATATTCCTTTGTTATATAAAATTACTTGCACACTAGTTCAAATGACAAACTCACCCATTGGACATGGTCAAACTGCTAGTGAAGGATGAAGGCTAGGAACAAGGTTGGGCCAAGGGGTTGACTTGTCTAACTTAACTCAAAAATACTTTGGACTGGGAGAAGGGGGAAAGCTACAAACTCTGTGCTGGACAAAATAACACGGGGGATGGCTATGCCTCACAAATGGATAAGTTGTTCAAAGAGTGCTTATTCAACTTAGGCATCATGTCTACATCAAGTTGATCTAGGTTCATTAGGATCATTCAATTTCATTTCATGGCCTTTTTGGCCTACATAACCCTTCGGATCTCAGGTGTGCTGATAAGCACAACTAGTTGCAGCTTGCATCCAGGGCATGTTTTCAAATACATATAAGGTCAGCAATTGTTTAGATATAGCTTTTTAAGAACCATTGCTTTTTTTGGACCTTTCTTATACTCTTCGAGGAGTATTTTTAGCTGTTCATCGCTCTTGCCCTTTTTAGTTTCCATGGGCGAATTTATAAGTTTCCATAGGTAGAACATGAGCTTTCAGTTTTAGCCAACAACATCTCAAGTGACTAGGGGGAGTTCGAGCCAATGCCAAACATCGGGACAACCGACCAGAATGATTTAGGTCTACAATCCAACTCACCAAAGGCAAGTTTTGTCACTAACTTAGAGCCGAGACACTGAATATACAGGGATGCAGTCCAAACACAGAGGTAGAAAGATGGGGAAGTCCTCAGTATCAGAAAGTCAAATGAGATTGGTCAAGGTTTAAAGTCAAATAGGAAAGTCATGTATGGATGGAGTCAAGTGAATATGGAGCCTACACTAGTAGAAAACTGGTGTCAGGAAAGACCATATCTATGTAAGTTGGAAAACCAGTGGGTTTTGTTAAATGACCTAAATGTGCAAGCAATTGTCCATTTTATGATTTATAGTTCATTTTAAATAGTTTGCCACATCAGGAATAATATACCAAGCAGATGCCGTGAACATGACTAAATCAACAAGATAATAATCCACAATCAGTGATAACATATCCATAGATCATACAACATCATCATAGTAATAATCATCATATACCATCTGAAACACTGCTGGAAGTACATCTCTAAGCACTGAACTGAAAATGTATGGGACAAAAGGTCACATCGGTCATCAAATCTGAACTCTCAAGGCTCAGCCTTGACACAAGGTCTAACATAAGTCTGAATAATATACTGCTCTGATCATGAGTGATCACAAAATATACAATCATCATAGCCATGCTCTGAATAATGGAAGCTCTGGAATGTGCAGATATCTGCTGAACAAGAATAGTAGCCCTGCTACTATGGTGTGATAAAAAGTACCAAGATGCACAAAGGAGAATCCATTCAAGCCTACTTCTGAAGAGTCTCTCTAATCAAGGAGCAACTAGATGCCATTGGTGATACTCTTGATGAAGATGAACTTGTGATGACTACCCTAAATGGTCTCACTAAACCTTGGGAATATTTCATACAAACCATGTGTGCCAGAAAATAAAGCATGAAGTTTGATGTAGTATGGGAGGATTGTGTTCAAGAAGAGGCTAGGGTAGCCAACAGAGAAGCATTGCTCAAGGAAGATGACCAAGCCTTGGCCACCCACACCAAGAAAAGAAGGAATCAATCCTACTTTAAGAGGGATAGTCACAAGGAGTCTCATCCTCCACAAATATTTCAAAAGAAAAGAGAATCTATTCAAAAAAGAGATTACTCCTTATTCCAATGTTTTATTTGTCCCAAAATAGGACACATTGCTAAGGACTGTCCTAACAAGAAAAAAAAGGGTACTCACCACAAAAGACATCAAGCACATCTTGCAGAAGATGATAGTGAAGAAGAAGTTGAAGAGGAAGAAAGGCCTCACAAGAGAAGATCTAGAAGAAATCAAGAAGAAGATGCAGAAGAGTATGTTCTATTCTCCGCACTCTCTAGATCTATAACACCTGGAGAAGGTACATGGGTTATTGATAGTGGTGCTTCAAAGCACATGACAGGACAAAAGAAGACTCTATCAAAACTTGAAGAAAAGACCTCCCCACAAAAGGTATCTCTTGGAGATAACTATCAATATCCCATCAAGGGAATTGGTGAAGCAAACTACAAACTTGATTCTTGAACCCCCATGAAGATGAAGGAAGTTTTGTATGTTCCAGGATTGAAGAAGAACTTGCTTTCCATCTCAGCATTGGACAATAAAGGATATAGAGTTGCATTCATTGATGGACAAGTATTAATGTGGTCCAAAGGTAAATCTATTAAGGATGCAATTGTTATTGGTGAAGAGGAAGGAGGTTTGTACAAACTCAAGGGTCATCTAGAAGTTGCCCTTGTTCATGAAACCTCTAGCCCCAGTGAGCTATGGCATAGAAAATTAGCTCACATTAACTACAAAGCCTTACCCTATGTAAGCAAGGTGGTCATAGGATTACCAGATTTGAAGGTTGATCATGATGGCTCGTGTAAAGGATGTAAGAAAGGGAAGAATGTCAAGAACCCCTTTCCAAAGAGTGAAACAAAGACTAAGAGCATCTTGGAGCTAATACACTCAGATGTATGTGGTCCAATGCCCACCACTTCTCTAAGTGGGTTTGAATACTATCTTTCATTCATTGATGACCATTCAAGGAAAACTTGGATATACTTTCTAAAAGGTAAGAATGAAGTCTTTGGAAAGTTCAAAGAGTTCAAGGCTCTAATAGAAAATCTCTCAGAAAAGAGAATCAAGATTCTCAGAAAAGATAATGGTGGAGAATATACTTCAAAAGAATTTGAAGATTTTTGTAAAGAAGCCGGAATTAAGAGAGAACTAACCACTCCCTACAATCCCCAACAAAATGGGGTTGCTGAGAGGAAAAATAGAACCATCATGGAAGCTGTGAAGACTATGATACATGACCAGGATCTTCCCATGTATCTATGGGCTGAAGCAACCAAGACAACAGTATATGTGCAAAATAGACTATCTCATAGTGCTCTTGATTTCAAAACTCCAGAAGAAGTGTTTACAGGAAAGAAGCTCGAGGTAAGTCATCTTAAAATATTTGGGTGTCCTGTGTACATCCACATTCCAAAAGAAAAGAGAACCAAGTTGGATCCTTCTGGTAAGAAAGGAATATTTGTTGGTTATTGTGAATCATCCAAAGCCTTCAGTATTTACATACCAGGTTTTCATCATATAGAAATCAGTAGAGATGTAACATTTGATGAAGAAGCAGCCCTCAAGAAATCTAGGAAGTGCCAACTTGAAGAAATCTATGAAGAATATCCCTCTCCTAGAATCACAGAGGCTGTACACATTCCTAAAGATGATTCACCAGAGTATCATGACATGTTGGAACCATAAGAACCTCCTATTACAGATTTATCTAAGAAAAGAAGGCCAGCATGGGCTAGAGATATTATTCAAGGGGCTGAAAGATATGGAGCTCCTGAAGGCTCCACCAGAGAAAGAAAGAAACCAAAGCTAGTGTCCAACTATATGGCCTTGATGTGTGATCTTGTGGATCAACTACCTACTAGCTATGAAGAGGCAGCTCAGAAGAAAGAGTGGGTAGAAGCAATGACAAAAGAATATCAGTCAATAATGAAAAATGATGTTTGGGATATAGTTCCCAAACCAAAAGATAAAAGTGTGGTTTCTTCCAAATGGATCTTCAAGATAAAACACGCTGTAGATGGAAGCATTGAAAAATACAAGGCAAGATTTGTATCCAGAGGATTCTCTCAGAAGGAGGGAATTGACTATGAAGAAACATTTGCACCAGTTGCTAGGTATACTTCAATTAGAACTATCATGGCACTTGCATCCATGATGAAGTGGAAATTACACCAAATGGATGTTAAGACAACTTTTCTGAATGGTGTAATTGAAGAAGAAGTATACATAGAACAACCACAAGGGTTTAAGGTTAAAGACGGAAGGACTCATGTATGCAAATAGAAAAAGGCATTATATGGATTGAAGCAAGCTCCCAGGGCTTGGTACGAAAGAATTGACAATTTCTTAACAAGCATGGGCTTTACCAAGAGTAAAGTTGACCCCAATCTTTACCTCAAAGTGATGGATGATGAACCAGTTATATTGTTGTTATATGTAGATGATCTATTTCTAACCGAAAATGAGAAACAGATTATTGAAAGCAAGAAGAAGCTTTCTTCAGAATTCGAGATGAAAGATCTCGGATTAATGCACTACTTCTTAGGTCTAGAAGTATGGCAAGAACCAAAAGGAATCTTTCTAAATCAAGGTAAGTATGCTGTGGAGATTCTAAAAAGGTTTGATATGTTGGAATGTAAACCCATGGCCACTCCCATGGACTCCAACCTAAATTTATTAGTTAATGACTCATCGGAACTAGTGGACCTAACTCTATATCGACAAATCATCGGGTCATTGATGTATTTAACAAATACTAGGCTAGATATATGCTTTGCTGTAAATACTCTAAGTCAGTATCTAGTAGAACCTAGAAAGGTCCATTTAATAGCTGCAAAGCATGTGATGAGATACCTAAAAGGTACATTGGATTTTGGTCTATATTATCTTGGAGATCATGAACTCAAGTTACATGGTTACTCAGATTCTGATTGGGCAGGAAGTGTCTCAGACAAAAAAAGTACATCAGGTGGATGTTATGATCTTGGATCTGCCATGATCTCTTGGTTCAACAAGAAACAATCTAGTGTGGCCCTCAGTACTGCTGAAGCAGAATACATAGCTGCCTACTCTGCCAGTTGTGAAGCAGTATGGCTTCGAAAACTATTATCTGGAGTGTTTGACTTAGAAATGGATCCCACTGTGATTATGTGTGACAATCAAAGCTGCATTAAGATGACAGAAAATCCTGTAATCCACGATAAGTCAAAACACATAGAGATCCGATACTTTTATATACGAGATATGGTGCAGAGAGGAGCTATCAAGCTCGAGTATGTAAGCACTGAGGATCAAATTGCAGATATCTTGACCAAACCTCTGTCTCGAGTAAAATTTGAATACTTCCGAGATAAGCTTGGTGTAGTTCAAAAGGACCCTCCTCGAAAGGGGGAGTAGTATAGTCACTGATGATGAGATTGCCTCATCAAACACAAGGTTTATGATAAGGTTACCTGTTCACTCATCTAGATACTTAGAAATATTTAGATACTTAGTTATTACTTATACATGTTTTTGATGATAGATGTATTAGTGAGAATACATGCTTTTGATGATAGATGTATTAGTGAGAATACATGTTTTTGATGATAGATGTATTAGTGAGAATACATGCTTTTGATGATAGATGTATTAGTGAGAATACATGCTTTTGATGATAGATGTATTAGTGAGAATACATGTTTTTGATATTAAATGTATTAGTGAGAATACATATATTTTTTTATGATACATGTATTGATTAAATGTACTTGTATGGATGAGGATACTTGTACCTGTATTGATGAGAATACATGTGAGGAATGGATCATCCTTGAACTCAAGTTCTGAAGAGAGTTGTAGACATGATGTCTCCTAGAATGAAGTCCTTGGTGGACAGAATAGGATTGCATCATCCTGAAGAGAGCCGTAGACATGATGTCTCCAAGAATGAAGTCCTTGGTGGACATGATAGGATTGCATCATCCTTGAACTCAAGTTCTAAAGTGAGCCGTAGACAGATGTCTCCGAGAAAGAAAAAGGATTGAATCATCCCCGGACTTCAGTCCTAAAGTGAGCTGTAGACAGGTGTCTCCGAGAATGGAAGATAGGACTGCATCGTCCCTGGACCTCGGTTCAAAATGTACGTGATTGGGATTGCCTCGTCCCTAGACATGGTGAGATGTCTTAAAGTGATAAGGACTAATCATCCTGTAAATAGATTGGGATTGCCTCGTCCCTAGACATGGTGAGATGTCTTAAAGTGATAAGGACTAATAATCCTGTAAATAGATTGGGATTGCCTCATCCCTAGACATGGTGAGATGTCTTAAAGTGATAAGGACTAATCATCCTGTAAATAGATTGGGATTGCCTCGTCCCTAGACATGGTGAGATGTCTTAAAGTGATAAGGACTAATCATCCTGTAAATAGATTGGGATTGCCTCGTCCCTAGACATGGTGAGATGTCTTAAAGTGATAAGGACTAATAATCCTGTAAATAGATTGGGATTGCATCATCCCTAGACATGGTGAGGTGTCTTAAAGTGAGAGGGAGTGATCATCCCGTAACTGGATCATGTGTATTGCAGGGTATGCTGCTGTTGTACTGATGATCGTGTGATGACGATGCTGATGCTCATGTGATGACGATGCTGATGATCGTGTGATGATGATGCTGATGATTGTGTGATGACGATGCTGATGATCGTGTGATGACGATGCTGATGATTGTGTGATGATGATGTTGATAATTGTGTGATGATGATGCTGATGATCGTGTGATGACGATGCTGATGATCGTGTGATTATCATGTAGCTGTTCGTGTGCTGCAGAAGATGAAGACTCAGTACTGAAGATGTTGATGTTCCAGTACTGAAGATCTTGAAGATGTTCCAGTAACTGCTTGAGTTACTGATGATGTATAAAGAAAGCTTCCAATGATTTATAGATGTATCATGTATGATGTAGTCGATGACTCCTTGCTCCTGCAGATGTTGTTATAATATCCTTCTCGTTAAGGGGGAGTGTTGAATATTGTAACTTCTAAGAATATTATATTTGTACATTATTATTCCGGAGATGTTTCATCCCTCCGAGGTAACCCTATCATGTATCTGGAGATGATTATTCCTCCAGGGGTTTGTGTTAACTAGGGTTATTAGACCCACCATGTGGGGGTCGGCCCTGATGTCATATTTTAGGGGTTATTAGACTTCTCTAGGAAAGGTCGGCCCCATTAGGTATTTTGGTCAGTCGGGAGTTAGTATAAATAGAGGAGGTGAAATCCTCATTAGACACACTCACTCACTTGAGAAAAGTAGCGCACTTGTCTGGGAGATCTGCTAAGGAGCTAGTGAAGGAGGGAGCACATCTTGTATTTTGGTTGATCATCTTATTGAGGAAAGCTTTGCTGGGTTTTCTACCCCATGAGGGTTTCCCAGGGTAAATTCTGTGTCTATCTTGTGATTATGTTTCTTTCATTGATCTTTCTAGTCTATTTGGTTTAAACTTAAAAACTTGGTTCCTGGAGCACCCTCCACAGGTGTTGCTAGGAAGAGTAACTCCTTTACGGGCCGGTGTATAAGGGATTGTTGGTGCTTGTTGACGACAATGAGATCCCCTGTCGAGAAGAGTTGAGTCAACACGGGTTTTATCTATAGTTAGCCTGGTTGTATGCTCCTTAGTTTGATCTACTCTGGCTTTTTGACCATACTCAGTATGGAATGAGTTGCTGGGAGCTCGTTTGTAATTGTATTCAGTAATTGTGTTTTCCATTTTGATTCTTTCCAACTTGTTGGATGCACCAACAATTTTTTTTTAAATAGAAACATTTTACTTTTTAAAGAGAAACATTCTTTATTTTTGTTTTTTTTTAAATAGAAACATTTTAATTTTTCTTTTTTCTTTTTTTAAATAGAAACATTTTAGTTTTTAAAGAGAAATATTCTTTCCTTTTTGTTTTTTTTTAAATAGAAACATTTTACTTTTTATTGCAATGGTGTAGATACAAAATCAATGACAATTATATTCAACACTGATTCCATGTATAATTTCAAAAGCAAGCAACACATGCATGCATTCCCAGACACACCATAAAGCTAATTAAAACTTAAGCAGGATACTATGTTGGAAAAGGACATTCCCAGACGACAATGCAGATAGTGATGCCATTAGTTGGAATGATTCTGACTGCGATTAACCAGATAGAAACATTCTTCTTTTTGTTTTTTTTTTTAAATAGAAACAATATACTTTTGGGTCTGCTCAAAGTTGCAAATCAAATATGCCACGTGTCACAATATGATCGATCCATGTGTCACCCTAGGGTACCAGATATAAAAAATTTAACAACAAAATTTATATAATTTTTGCTTTAAATACTTTGCTGGCAAGTGGAAATATTCTCAGAGAAAGAGCGACCGCTCTTTCTCCAAGGTTTTCTATTGTTACAATTCCCTACTAAATGAAGGGTCGGCCGACCCTTCTTATTCCCAATATTCGTTTCATAATAGTTCGACACTGCAAGAAGGGTTGGCCGATCCTTCTTGTATTCTCCGTTATGGCTATAGCTGAATTGTTGGATAAATCTTTTCACAATTAACTACGAAAGAAGGGGCGACCAATCCTTCTTGTCGGAAAATGGAAGTCGAGACAAACAGTTTTTATATGTTATAAATTTTCACCTTAAAACTTTGAACATTTATAAATGGAAATTGCAATTTACAAATAGAAAATTCCCCATATTATTTTCATAATATTTTGACACCTAAAGAAGGGTCGGTCGACCCTTCTTATTACCAATATTATTTTCATAATATTTTGACACTGTAAGAAGGGTTGGTCGATCCTTCTTGTGTTCTCCATTATGGATATAACTGAATTGTTGGATAAAGGTTTTCACAGTTAATTATAGGTCAAGTATACCATATATTAACCCTGGATGTAGGCATCACCATTATACAAGGGGCCATGTGTTAGACACGAGGAGGGCACGTGGAGGAGGAGCCTTGACATAGGCACCCGTAACATGGAACGCGTGCTCCATGCAATATACCACCTCCCTTGCTTCCACTTGCCTACCCTCACATGTGCGGCTTTATGGCTCCTTCTCGATTCTTTGCTCGCAAGTCCCTTTTTCGTATGTTTAGTCTCCAAGGCCCAAAGAAGCATAAAAGGATGCAATGAAGAACTCTTCTAGCCGGTGTGACTAGAGTATTCCTTTTTCGTAATTAGTCTATCAGGTCCGGAAAAGGGGTAAACTTATACCAGATAGACGCCCTTTCAGGTACTTTAACGAGCATGAAAGGAAGCAAGATTGCTCGGTGATCTTTTTATTGTTTTAGGAGTCAGAAAAGAGCTTAACGGAAACTCCCTAAGTGACTTTTTCGTAAAGGACTTGTCCGTCCCGAAAAAGGGATAAAATTATACCGAACAAAAGGAATGGCCAGGCAAGGAGGAAGTGTTCAATCAAGGAACATATATGATGACCAAGAACAAGAGTGGGAGGGAACACTTGGTGGGCCTCCTTGCGGGGTGAATGAAATGGTGGCAAAATAACGAAACATTTGCAGTATGACAGGAGTGAATGGCTCATGTAAAAATGTGGAACAATCTGATGGCGGCCGATGTGGCGCGCAAACCGAGGCAGCAAGGTGTCGGGACACAATGTTGAAATTGTACCAGGTGAGAGCGAGAAATGATCTCAAGCATCATCACGAGCTCGAAAAACTGAATCCAGCGATATAAAGGGTGTCAAAAATGGGTAACGGCCGATGTGGCACGAAAACCGAGGTGACAGGGGCATTTTGGAAAAAATACCCGAAAACTATGGGGGTGAGAGAGAGAAATGATCTCAAGCATCATCACCGGCTCGGAAAAATGAATCCGATGATATAAAATATGTGAAAAACGGAGAACTGCCGATGTGGCATGCAAACCGAGGCGACTAGTGGTGTCTAAAAAATGGATAAAAAATGATGGGGCAAAAATAATGCAACGAGGTGACCATCATGATGGTCGCGTCGTGCTGATTCCAGTGGTGGAAACGGTTCGAAAAACGGACTCCGTATGGGGTCAGAATGGCCAAAACAAGAAAAAGTCAACTGACTATAAATAGTGAGTGGGTCCAACATGACATGTGTCATTTGTACTATTTGACTTTGACTTGTGATCAGAGTGGACCAGAGCTGAGGTGGCATTTCCGGACGATTCGACCGGCCGATTTAAGATCCGGGAGATACAGGTATTCCGTCAAACTCATACCTGCATGTTTTTTAGGTTCAGGGGCTGGGTAGTGGGTCCTAGGATTAGTTGTACGGTCCACGTGGGGTGGACTGCGGGTTAGGGGGATGAAACTGCGGTTGGCGACCACGAGTTTCGGGGTGAACCACGCGGTTGGGAACCATGTGTTTCTCGGCTGGATACGCGGTCTAGTACCGCGTGTTCCAGGGAGGAACACGTGGTGCCAAACCGCGGGGTTAGGTCGAACAGACGCGGTTAAGGACCGCAAGTGTAGGCCTGACAGCTGCGGTCGGAAACCGCGGCAGGAAGCCCTAAAGCCGCGGTTTTGGGCCGAGCTATGAGGGTCTTTCGGGGGGAGGGGAAGGGCTTATTTTTTAGACATGAGTCTGATGAGTCTACTTTGTGCGATTGACAGGATGCCGCAGGTTCTATGGAGAGAGCGGGAGATCCATGATGAGATCGTGGCCGTGATCCGGGGGGAGTGCCATGTGCGATCTGTGCCGGGTCTGTGTGGAATACTGAAGTTCACACAGATACCCATGATACGGTCAGCAGCGTTGCTGCTGAACCGACTGATTAGTTTCTGGGAGCCAGACATACAGGCTTTCCGAGTACAGGGTGAGAGGGTGGACCTCACCCTGACTGATGTATACTTTCTGACGGGGTTGCCCTGTCTGGGCAGAGTGGCAGACACACAGCCGCGGGTCACCGCGGACATAGAAATGGAGGACATGCTGGAGAGATACTGTGGTCCAGAGGCACGGGTGCATAGGAATGCACTCCGGGTGAGGGACCTACAGGAGCCATCAGTGCAGGCCATGGCGGCATGCGTGGTTCGGGTATTGGGGTCCCAGTCACCTGAGAAGGTGTCGGGGGGCCAGATGCAGATGGTAGAGCGCATGCTGGATGGGGTGTATTACGCGTGGGGCCAGATGTTCCTGACCTCCGTTCAGCGGCAGCTGATAGCAGCGAAGGAAGCTGGCAAGGGATTTTGTTATGGTTCTTTCTTGTGTGCCTTCTTTATGGAGAGGGTACCCACACTGCGGCCATGGGTGCCGATCAGGGCAGGAGGTTTGAGGGAGCCGCGGATGGTGCGGTGGGGCGAGATGATGTGTCGCCGTGGTGGCGGCGACGTGGGTAGGTATTTTACGCAGGAGTTGTACCTGCAGTGGCTCCAGATACCATTGACACTGGACAACTTCCCGTATAGGGACATGGACTACACGGGAGATCCAGAGGCGCCACGAGCACCAGGACAGGCATGGGGACCCGATGGTACGTATGTTTTTGCTTGCATATTATGGATGTCAAGTTTTATATATATGATAGTAGATTGATATACTGTGACTGACATATGGGTGATCTGCAGATGTGGGTCCGAGGCCGCCGCTAGGACATGTGGCACGGAGGGGGATTGTGGCCGTTCCAGCTCTGCCTGGGCGAGGGGAGGTCCGTCGCCGCGATGCGGAGGGGACACTGGAGTCGGTACGGGCACTACTAGACCGTTTGCTGATAGGGGTGACCGATGAGGGATGGCGGGACGTCGATCCGGACGTGGTTCAGGATTGCATGAGGGCACCCCGAGAGTTCAGATCCATCGCGATCCGTGTGGTGATCTTGGTGGATCGGGCACGGGCACAGGAGCCCGTAGGGGATGAGGATTTGCCAGAGGAGGAGCGAGGGGAGGACTCAAAGGCAGAAAATGCAGGCAGTGATGCAGGGTACGACTCTCATTAGGGAGTGCAGGGGACTCCCCCCGAGTTTTGTAGCTACGACATGTATTTTGATGAGGCTTTAGGGATGTATAGCCATTTGTTGTATAGCTGAGTACAGGGGTACTCAGGACATGTATAGCACAGAACATGTATTTTTTGATATATATATATATGCACGTGGATGCACCTTTTTGTATGATGTTGTTTTAGTTGTACGCACGTGGATGCGCTTTGTGTATTTTATGTGATGCAACATGATGTATGTATGATTAGGCACGTGGATGCCCCTATGGAAATGAATGTGGTTTATGTACATGGATGCAAATGTTGATGCGATGCAATCTTTTTGGGTTTTTATATATTTTTATGAGATGTTATGGGATGATGATGCATGATGTGGGTGTTACATGGTGTGATTGATATGCCAATCTAGGATGTTGTTTGCCATTTGATCTGCAACACTATTTTGGGCTCTTGGGACATGTGTGAATGTTATGGATTCAAACTGTCGACTGAGTTGTTTTGTGCACAGGAATTTTCTAAAAAGGCAGGGATCATGCACCTGGTAGCAGTTGTTGAGCTGGGAGACAAGTAGCTGGGAGTCAAGGAACACATGAAGGTGACATATGCCCATCTGGAGGGCAGTAGTCAAGAGACCGGTCACAGCATCATACTCTGCCTGGTTATTGGTAGCAACGCCTATACATATTCCATCATGGTGAATCATCTCATTGGAAGGGGAGTACAAGACCCATGCTGCAGAAGCCAGGTTGGGAGACCAGCGGCTTGCGCCATCAACGAAGCCAGTGTAACAAGGTGGAAGATGGTCCATCTGTGATCATGCAGAAATGATGAATGTAAGATGATGGTAAAAAAGGTGAAAAACAAAAAGAGAGCAAACTATACAATGCGGACCAATGAGGTCGTAGTTTCATTTATGGGTAAAAACGCTTAAGATACAACCCATTACGGGGGTTGCGCAAAGGATGGCCTTCAGAGTTAGCTAATATGTATGCCCCCTTGCCGAGGCAGGTCTGCACAATGTAAGGGCCTTGCCACATGGATTCAAAATTCCCTTTTCCAGTTTTGTCATGGGCTTGGTCATAGGCGAGGACGAGGTCCCCTTCATGGAAAGTTCGAGGGTGAACATGTTTGTCATAACCGGCTTTGGAGCGGTTCTTGGAAGCTTCGATGTTCTGGAGAGTGGCACGACGGTCTTCATCAGCTTGTTCGAGTGTCAGCAAACGCTGCTCGAGGGGGGAAGTGTCGGGGAGAAGCTCAACGGCGATATGTAAGGCAGGAATCTGACACTCGATGGGGAGGACAGACTCTACACTGTGAACTAAATGAAATGGGGTAAAACCAGTGGCGGTCTTAGTGGATGTACGATAAGCCCAGAAGGCAGGGAACAACATGTGGTGCCAATTGGACTTATGCTTGTCAACAGTTCGTTGAAGGATGGTTTTGAGGATTTTGTTAATGGCCTCTACTTGGCCGTTCCCTTGGGGGTAGTAAGCATAGGAAAATTGGTGTTCAAATTTGAGGAGGGTGGATAAATCACGCTAGACGGCATCTTTGAAGTGTGAACCATGGTCTGAGACCAACTATTTAGGGATCCCGAATCGAGTGATAACATGGTTGAAAAAGAAATGGGCAGCAGTGTCAGCGGTACAATTGAAGATAGGCATGGATTCCGCCCATTTGGTGAAGTAATCAATGGCGACAATGATGTACATGTGACCGTTGGTAGACGGGGGTCTACACTCCATGAAGTCAATGGCCCACTTACAAAAGGGACCAACGGTAACAACTGAGTGTAATGGAGCAGGTGGTGTCCTAGCCTTGGGGGAAAAAAGTTGGCAATTATGGCAATGCTTGACCACAGTGATGCAGTCGGTGAAAAGTGTGGGCCAGAAGTATTCGGCGCGGACAACCTTTTGGGCAGTGGCCATCCCTGAGAAATGGACTCCGCAGGCACTGCTATGACAGTCATTAAGGATGTGTTCAGCTTCCTCGTGTGTAAGGCAATGACGAAGAATCAACAGTAATTCCTTTCCGGGAAACAATAAAACCCAACAATCGGCCCGCCGGAACGCAAAAGACACACTTGTGTGGGTTCAAGCGGATTTGATATTTGCGACAACGCAGAAAAACTTGCCGAAGGTCGTTAAGGTGGTCTGATCGTTTCCGGGAACGAGCTGTAAGGTCGTCAAGGTAGACTAGCAGGATGTGGACCAAATCGTGAAAGCAATAGGTCATGGCCCACTGGAATGTGGCACCAGCATTTTTGAGGCCAAAAGGCATGACGCGATAGGCAAAGGTGCCCCATGGGGTAGTAAAGGCAGTTTTGTACTGGTCTTCCTTACGGATCTGAATCTGGTTGTATCCGGAAAAACCATCCATGAAGGAGAGGACTTCATGCCCCGCACACGCATCGATGAGTTGGTCAATAAATGGCGTGGGGAAATTGTTTCTGGGACAAGCGCGGTTTAAATCGCGAAAGTTAGTGCATACTCTAATGGTGCCTTGTTTTTTGTTAACGGGAACGGGGTTTGAAACCCATGTGGTATAGGCAATAGGATAAATGAATCCTGCCTTGCGAAGTTTCTCAATCTCGGCTTTGACAGCTGGGAGCTTTGAGGGATGAATGGGGCGCTGTTTCTGACGAACGGGGGGTACATCAGGCCATGTGTCAATGTGGTGCTCTATAATGGCGGGGTCAAGACCGGGCATTTCAGTATAGGACTAGGCAAAGACATCACAGAATTCTTGGAAGAGTTTTCGGTACTCCTCAATCTCTTGTTCACTGCAGGAGGCTCCTAAAGCAATGCATTCATTGATGCCAGGTGGGTCAGAGATATCTATGTGGATGACGGGTGAGATGTTGGCCATGTTACCCTCCTCGAAGGCGTCAGGAGCAGGAATAGGGTCCTTGAACCAGTCAACCTTGGTGGGGAGGAAGTCTTTGGATTCAACCGTGAACTGGGTGGCTGTGCTAGAGGAGGATTCGTCTGGAATGAAGTAGTAATGGTGGTGCATGTAATCCCAGGGATAATCCAGGGCAGTGAGGGCCTCGAGAATCTCCTCATCGGTACAGAAAGTTTGTGTCATCAAATCGGTTGATGAGGGGGTAGTGGTTGAAGAGATCATATAAATGGTATTAACCTCTCTTGAGGGGGAAGAGACCCGGGGGTAGATCTCCTCAATGGTGGGTGGTGCCGTCTCAAGATCTAGATTGTTCATCTCATAGAGAGCCGCTCTATAATCCGGGAGATCGGGACAATGATGTGAATAATGTCCGTAAACACCACATATCGCACAGGGATGGTTAGTGCGTAGTGATTTGTCTTTAGGCTTGGGGGTGGGATTTAGTTCGACAACTGGGATGTTGGGGTCGTCGTCGAGCATCTGCATGTGTTTCTGTAAGGCTGGTAACTGTGGACACTGATGAGTCGCATGGCCTAACTCGTCGCACAACGAGCATTTGGGAGGAGTGCGAAACACTGGAGGGTTTTTGACTGTCTTGGGAGGTGGTACAGCAGTGTAAGGTTGTGGCCCTCTGCCCCCAATGGGTTTGGGAGTAGGAGGGGGAGTCGCGGAGGACGAAGGGGTAGAGACACTGGGGGGTGGCTGAGTGGTAGTAGCCATGGGTTGCACCGGTTGGAGGACGACGCTTGGTGTCAGCGGGGGAACGGGAGGCGAAAGGTACCAGACGGGTAATCCCAAGGTTAGCCCAGGGAGGCTAAGGGTAGCCATGACCGGGGCGCTTACTACTCCCGATGGAGGGACTAGGAAGGGGATTGTATGGATAGGTGTAACACCAATGTGGCTAGGTACCAATGGTGGTTTAGGAAACAAGGGTGGTTGGTTATTAGGTGGTTGGTTATCGTGGGACAAGGTACATAAGTCAGACACTTCGGGCGTAGATAACGGGGGAGGAATGGATTGGAAGGTGGAGGTCATCGGCGCGTCCGAGTAAACCCCAGGTCCCATAGAGGAAACAAACGAGGTGGTGGCACAAGAAACAGGTTGTTCAACCATGGGGAGAACATTTTTGGGTGCCGCGGGAGCACTGGGATCATAGTAGGTGAGCTGTTCAACCTTGACCACGCGTCCCTCATGGGGGAACATCATGGTGCGAAAAATGGAAGAGGCAACCGCCCACATGGCATACATGTAGCTGCGGCCAAGTAAAAGGTTATAATCCAATTGGGCATTGATTACCTCGATGTCGATGAGGACGGTTTTGCCACCTAACTGGACGGGGACATTGGGTAGGAGGCCTTGGGACTGGGGCCGACCGACCGTCGTAGGCGCGTAATGCAGTGGTGGACTGCTGGAGAGTAGGGGATCCCAACTTCTGCCATACGAATGTAGACATAACGCATGTGGAGGCACCTTCATCGATGATGCATCGATGGATGACAAGATTCCAAACGGAAACAGAAACTTGGAATGCTAAGGAGGAAGGCAGGTGTGGTTCGGATTGGTCCAAATCAAATGCCATCAAATTCGAATCATGTGGGTCAATCGCCCCAATGGCGGATAGTAGAGTCTTGCGCTTAGAAGGGCAGTTTTTCAAGACTTCTAATGCAGACATGGCTGCGGGAGATTGGGCTAAGTCATCGACGATGTTGTAGTTTGACGCAGCCCGCGCATTGGGGTTGTCGTTGATACGACGAAGCGGGAAACGAGGTGCTTTGGGAGTGCCCTCTAGTGGAGGCGGGGGTATGCGTAACGCTTGATCAGTGGGATGAGTGTTAGGGGTTTTCTTAGCAGGAGTGGATTCAGTAGTGGAGCCATATTGGTTTCGACGAGTCTGGAGGTTGATGTCAACGAATGACATCATCAACAAGTGGTGGGTTCCCGAGTCAAACATGGGTTGATCGGGAGCAGTGTACATGATCTGCTGTTGGGGGGGTGCGTTGGCTTGAGGGGGAGCCAACGGTTGAGTGTTCACTACGCCTTGGGTTGGTAAGGGGTTTTGCAGAACCAAAGGAGGCTGCTGAGGCTGAGGGGGGTTAGGTGGTGCCTGAGGAGCTGCATGCCCTTGGCAATGGGCATCATCAACCCAAATATGTCGAGCTCGCTCCAAGTGTGGGCAAGCATGTGTGTAGTGGCCATAGACCCCGCAAATAGAACAAGGATGGTTTGTTCACAGATTGGGGTTTTTAGCCTGCTTGGGCGGGCGATCAGGGTTTTGGTTAGCAGGGGCCGCATTATTATTGTCAGGGGGATTCGCCGGTTGACCAGCTTGGTCTGCAGGTTGGTTATTCCCACGATTACGGCCCTTGCCGCGGTTTTGTTGGCCCTGGTTGCGTTAATTGTTCTGGTTTTGCTGCGGGTTTTGTTGGGCGTAAACTTGCCCTTGGGAAGCAGGTGGATTCTGAGGTTGCGCAGGTGCGGGAGCAGGCTGCGGGGGATGATATGCAGGTGGAGGCTGAGCAGGTGTAGTAACTTGATGGGGTTGCTGATATGGCTACGGAGCGGGTTGTGGGTTTGCCGCAGGGGTTGCCTATGGCGGATAATAAGCGGGTTGTGCTTGTGAAGGCGCAGAGCTGGTGTAGCCTGCTGGTGGTAGTAAGGTTGAGGTGCGACCGGGGGGGCATAAGCGGGAGTCGCATGACCGAAGCACTGAGGAGGACATGAGGGTCCATGGTGGTGGTGATGTGTCATGGGAGCATACAAGTTGGTTGCTCCAGACTGTGAGGTAGCCCACGAAAGGTCGGGGCCAGGGGTAGGACGTGCTATAGAAAATGGTTGGGGATGCGAAGAAACACGACCAATGATACCGTCTGCAGCGTGGGATGACCCTGGTGCGTCGTGCTGGGAGGAATCTCCGCGAGGGGAGTCAGGTATAATGGTATAGAGGTAACCCTATTGGGCGTAAATGAGGTCGAACTGTTGGGCCTTAAGGATGGCCTCTTCTTCAGACTGGGGTCTTTCTGATGCCACATCCTTAGCAATGACAGGGAGAAGGGACTTGAGGAACCAATCTAGGAAGATATGGTCGTCTAGTTTGATCTTGCATAAGCTACGGCGTCGACGCCACTCATGGATGTGGTCCGTGATGTGGGTAGCCGTGTTTTGTCTGCAGGATAGGAGGATCTCAACGCCCGCGTCATTGCGGACAGGTAACTGGAAGAACTGCAGGAAGGTCGAGGCAAGGGAAGCAAAGGTGGCGTGGGTCCCATGGGGTTGCTCGATATACCACTTGGCTGCAGAGCCAGTGAAGGTGCGCTGTAAGAGACGGAGGCGAACACAGTCGTCTACTATGGAGTTAGAGGAACACCATAGGTGGAAAGACATGATATGGTTTTGTGGGTCCTCACCGGCCTTGCCCTCGAACTTAGGGATGTCAGAGGGGAGCTTGGTAGGAATATGAGGCCACGCAAGGTCGTGTCGGATAGGGTCATTGGTTAATCTGGCTAGGTCAGGTAGGTTGAGGATAGGCGTGAATGGCAAACTGGAAGAGGATGTGACACAGTAGTGGGTTGGACCAAGTTGGGGCCAATGCCCCCAAGTGGAGGGGCAGGATTTGGGATGGTGCCCCCAAGTGGGGGAACGGAGGTAGTATAGGAGGGGCCTGCACCACCATGGGTAGTGTGAGCCACTGATGGAGTGGGGATAAGTATTTCCGCTGCGGGAATAGGTGCCGCGAGGGGAACGGTAGATGGGGGCCCCATGGAGGGCATACCCAAAACAGGTGTAGTAACTGGTGTAGTGGTGGATGTGCCACCAATGGTCCCTATAACAAAAGGAGTAGAAGTCATGCCAGCCATGGGGCTAGTAGGGGCAGTGTAAATAGGGTTCTCAGACTCTTCGTCAGAATCGGAGGTAAAGTAAGGGGCGTCAATATCTGGTGACGGGGTCCTATGTCGCTGACGAGTGGAGTCAAGGGACAAGGCTCTAGATCTGTGATGGGTGGTATCAAGGGATGATGATTTGAATCTATGACGGGTGGTGTCAAGTGAACCGTGCTGTGGGGGCTCGCCCTTGAGGCGCCGAGAATGTCTCGGGGACTCAATGGTGACAGATGGTGTCAAATCTCTGTGGGTTGAGGTGAGTAGAAAAATAGCTCAAAAATCCTACTGCAACCGAGTGTGCAGAAGGAGAGCTCAAAAACAAGGCACTCAGGCCAACAACCAACTCAAAACACCTACTGTAACAGCTGTGCTACAATAAGTGGAGTACCAACAAAGATGGTCAGAATACCAACAAGTAGCAGGTTTCCTAAAAATAAAAAATGGTGGACTCACTAGACCAAAGGGAGGTAAGGGAGCATGCAAGCACCTAACTAAAAGTATTCTGACTCAACTAGACATATCCTCTGCAAGGTGATGAAATCCAAGTCAGACAATATGAATAGGAAAGACAAGTGGCTATGATATCCCCCTACCGGGAGGGACACCGGGTAGTCAATCCTAGAAGAATGGCAACTAAGATACCCCGTTCATGACACGTCCAGAAAGGTGAATCTGCCGTTTGGTCCTTTAATCGCAATACCCCTATACAGGGATATCCCAAGAACTGCGAAAGGTAGCCCTTCGGTTACTGAATGGAGTGCGGTATTCCACTCAGGCCTCCGGAACCAGTCTCCCGACTTCAACCCTCCTAAGGGAGAGGCCCTCTGATAAACTGGTCGTGACCGTGCCAAAAAGTACTAGGGAATTTTGGTTCCCTATTTGGACAACAACTATGTCTCAAGTGTAAGTAACCGAGGGGTGTTATTGGAAGCCTATCCCCCGGATCCTACCTAACTACAAAGATTATTTTGTGTTCCCCAAGTGGGGTTAGAATATTGGTTGAGTTAGGTACTTTTTAAGGCTCACTTGAATTATGTTACAGAGTGTGTGCTCGTGAGGTGATGAACCCAAAATAGAAGTGCCACAAGGGGGGCAACTTCTAACTATCAATAATACTGAATTTGAAACTTTAACTTGCAAATTTTTTTAAAAATACTGAAATTTTAAAAAGATTCTGTCAAGGGAATAGAAATTATGTTGCAGAAAAGGTTGTAGGGAAGTGGGGCTGCAGGTAGGACAGAGGGCTGTTCAGATGCAGAAAATTTGCAGCAAAAGGGGCTGGGCTCAAATTAGGGAAAAAATGCAGAAATCAGACCGCGGGTCTGTGGCGAATCAGAACAGACGGATCGCGGGTTTAAGGGAAACAGACGCGGACAGGTCGCGGCTATTGGGCTGACAGAGGCCGTCGGGACGCAGGAAACAGGGAAAAAGACACAGTCGGGTCGCGGGAAAAAGGCTAACAGACGCAGTCGGGATGCCGGAAAGGGGCTGAAAGCCGCAGTCGGGATGCGGGAAAATGGCCGACAGGCGTAGTCAGATCGCAGCAAACAGGCTTATTAGCCGCGGTCGGATCGCAGGTAACAGACTTGAATCCGCCGGCAGGGCGTCGGAAGCAGTCTGAGAGCCGCGGTCGGGTCGCAGGTAAAGGCCTGAAAGACGCGGTCGGGACATGACTGCAGAGGGAAAATATGCGGTGTGCGGTGGCCGAAAGGGACAGCCGAAAGGAAAAAAATTTTAAACTAAAACCAGAAATTCAATCTCCAGTGGAGTTGCCAAAACTGTAGCTAGGGTTTTACCCCTAGCTTGTACAAATTAACACCTACTAAGGAGAATGGACTCCTTAGTAGCAGTTCAGTAAATGGAAATTATTATGCTGAAACAGAAATGTAAAACTACTCTAAAACATGTGCATGAAACATAACCAACAAGATGTAAATAATGGTCTTTGTATTAATATTACCTCCAATGTGAAGGTTGATGAAGCTCTTGCAATGTCCAAGAGGGTTGCTCCAAGCTCCAATGTGCTCCTTCTCTTTCTCCAATGGTGGAAATGGGCCAAAAGGGGCTCTCAAGGTGAAAGTGGCTCAATGGTGAGCTAGGGTTTCAAGAGAGATTTTGGCAGAGTAAGGGTGCTTATGATTGTGGATGTAAAATGAGGGATCTCCATCACCTATTTATAGTTTTTTGGTAATGGAGTGCTGACCCATGGTTTTGGGAACCATATGGTTTAGGGCAGCTGTATAGGGTTTTTTCCTCCTTTTCCTCATTATTTTATATTTTTTATTCCCTTTTTAGGGGATTTTTGCTATTTTTAGAGGAATTTTGGATATTTTTGGAGGAAAAAGGGGTTTTTTAGCCTTTTTGAGGCTATTTTGATGGTTTTGTGGCCTTTTGGAGGCTTTTTAGTGGGACTTTTTGGGTTTTAAAGGGAAATATGGTAGGAAAATGGACAAATGAGCCATATAATGTGGTAGATGAGGTAGTGAACACTTTTTGGGTGTTAACAGAAAGTCGGGACAAACCATTTTTATATGATATAACTTCCGAGGTGTTCTATTTTTACAATTCCCTTGTAATTGAAGGGTCAGTCGACTCTTCTTATTCCCCATATTATTTTCATAATAGTTTGACACTGAAATAAGGGTCGGCTGACCCTTCTTATTATCAATATTCTTTTCATAATATTTCGACACTGCAAGAAGGGTCGGCTGATCGTTCTTGTGTTCTCCATTATGGATATAGCTGAATTCTTGGATAAATGTTTTCACAATTAACTATGAAAAGAAGGGGCGACCGATCCTTCTTGTCAAAAAACGGAAGTCGGGACAAACTATTTTTATATGTTATAAATCCCAAGGTGTTCTAGTTTAACAATTCCCTTGAAATTGAAGGGTCGACCGACCCTTCTTATTCCCAATATGATTTTCATAATAGCTCGACACTACAAGAAGGGTCGGCCGATCCTGCTTGTGTTCTCCATTATGGATATAGCTGAATTGCTAGATAAATGTTTTCACAATTAACTACGAAAAGAAGGGGTGGATGATCCTTCTTGTCAGAAAATAGATGTCGGGACAAACCATTTTTATATGTTATAACTTAGCGGATTGACTTGTTATTGTAACAATGAGTGGATATTTTAAACATTGAATTTTTTGGATTAAAATTTTGAACATTTACAAATGAAAATTGCAGTTTTTTTATTTGAAATTCACACTTTTCAAATCCAAAATTGCATTTTTTGATTTTAAATTCACACTTTTCAAATCCAAAATTGCATTTTTTGATTTTAAATTCACACTTTTCAAATCAAAATTGGCATTTTTTGATTTGAAATTCACACTTTTCAAATCAAAATTTGCATTTTTATATTTTAAATTCACACTTTTCAAATCAAAATTTGCATTTTTTGATTTGAAATTCGTGGTTTCATAACAAAAAAACTGCACTTTTAAGGTTCATAAGTAGTAAAAAAACACACTATTCGAATGGAAAAACACAGTTTTCAAATCCAATATTGCCACTTTCAAAACCCGTTTTTTCACTTTAGAAAGGTTGATATTGACAATTTCAGAGTCTAAGTTCACACTTTCTTAATCCAAAATTTGCCTAATTTGTCCAAATTTAATGAAATAAGCGTTTTTCCTTAGATGTGCTAAAACCAAATCTCCTACCTCATAGTTTTTCTCTCTTCTCCTGGAATCTACTCTCATTTTGTAACTATTGTTACTTTGCTACAACCTTGCCTTAACTTGCTCTTGTAGTTCACTAATCCTTGTTGCAAGCTCTTCTCCATCTGCACTTCTCTTTTCCAATTGACCCAAATCACGAAGTTCACAAACCCCTCTGGGATGCACACCATACATAATTTGGAATGGACTCATTCCCGTACTTTAGTTTGGAGAGTCATTATATGCAAACTCGGCTTGAGCTAGTTTTGGATTTTCCCCGATCAGACTTCTCAACATGTTACCCAGACTCCTATTTACCACCTTAGTTTGGCCATCAGACTGTGGATGATATGTTGAACTGAAGTTCAACTTGGCACCCAATGTCTTCCATAAGGTCCTCCAGAAATGACCTGTGAACTTCACATCTCTGTCAGATACAATGCTCTTAGGTAAACCATGTACCTTTACAACTTCATTGAAAAACAACTTAGCAACGTGTGTGGCATCACTTGTCTTATAACATGTAATTAAATGTGCCATCTTAGTAAATCTATCCACAACCAAAAAAATAGAATCATTTCCCCTCTGAGTTTTTGGTAAACCAAAAATAAAATCCATACTCACAGAATCCCAAGGTCTAGTTGGAATAGGTAATGGTGTGTACAAGCCTTGTTTTGGCTCCTCACCTTGGCATGCTGGCATACCCTACATCTGCTCACAAATGTTTCAACATCAGACCTCATCTTTGGAAAAAAATAGAAGTGGATCAACTGTCCAGAGGTTTTATCACTTCCAAAGTGACCTGCCATCCCTCCATTGTGTTTCTCCTGTATCAAATTCTCTCTCATGGAACATTTGGGAATACAAATTTTATTGTTCTTAAAGAGTAATCCATCTTGCAACATATACTCCATCCATGGTTCTCTGTCCACCTCCAAAGGATTCCTACAAACTCAGTATGCATTCTAAAAAATCAATGTCAGCCTCATACAAACCTCTTAAGTGTTCAAATCCTAAGGCTTGGATATGATTTTCTTGCACAATCAATTGTCTCCTGCTTAAAGCATCAACTACTCGATTTTATTGTCCACTTATGTGCTTCAACACAAAGCTAAATATTTGCAAGAACTCAACCCATTTGACATGCTTCAAATTAAATTTAGGTTGTTGCATGATGTATTGCAATGCATGGTTATCAGAAAACAAAACAAACTCCCTAGGCATCAGATAATGTCTCCAATGTTTTAGTGCTTAGACCATAACATAAAATTCCTTATCATAAGATGAGTACTTCTGTTTTGAATCATTCAACTTCTCACTGAAATATGCAACAGGTCTGTTCTCCTGACTGAGTACAGCTCCAATTGCTACTCCAATGGCATCACATTTCACTTGGAAAGGGTGCTAGAAATTTGGTAACTTCAATACTAGTTGTTCAGTAATATTTTTCTTCAAAAACTGAAAGCTACTTTCAGCCTCTGCTGTCCATTTAAATGGTTGTTTGTCCTTTCTAATTGTTTCAATGATTGGTGAACAAATACCACTGAAATTATTTATGAATTTTCTATAAAAACTTTCCAATCCATGGAAACTTCTTACCTCAAAAATGCTCTGAGGTGAAGGCCAATCCATAATTGCTTGCACGTTTTCCGGATCCATCTTCAAACCATCTCTTGAGATAACATAACCCAAATAAACTAGCTTTGATTTCAGGAATGTACACTTCTTCACATTTACTAACAAATTTTCCTTTTGTAATTTCTCTAAGACACACCTTAGATGATTCAAGTGTTCTTTTTCTGTTTGACTAAAAATTAGAATATCATCAAGGTAAACTATTACAAACTTACCTATGAAATATCTCAAGACTTCATTCATTAATATCATGAAAGTGCTTGACACATTGGACAGTCCGAATGGCATAACCAGCCACTCATACAACCCATCATTTGTCTTAAAGGCTGTCTTCCACTCATCTCCTTCTCGAATTCTTATCTGATGGTATCCACTCTTCATATGTAATTTTGAAAAACATGTTGCCCCACTCAAGACATCCATCATGTCATCTATCTTGGGTAATGGAAACCTGTATCTGATGGTAATTTTGTTGACAGCCCTGGAGTCAGTGCACATCCTCCATTCACCATCCTTCTTTGGGGTGAGTACTGCTGGTACTGCACATGGACTCATACTTTTCTGAATCATCCCCTTGTCTAACAATCCTTGTGATTGCCTCCTAACTTCTTCATTCTCTTGAGGTGTCAATCTGTATGCTTCCTTGTTTGGTAAGCTTGCTCCAGGAATAAAATCAATATGGTGACTTATATCCCTCTTTGGTGGTAACTCATTGGGTAAATCATCTACCACAATGTCACTAAACTCACCTAGCATCTCCTGAATCTCCTCAGGTAGATCTGTAATATTGGTCCTCCGCATTACTACCACTCTAGGCTTACATACCACAACATAATTAAGTTCTTCCTCATCAATTTGCTGTAAATATTCCTTTCCTGTCAACATTAGGACCTTAGGTGCTTACTACTCTGTTGCACTCCCTTCTTGCAAAGGAAGAAGAATATGTTTCATCCAATCTTTCTCAAAGCTATGACAATTTCTCCTACCATCATGTATCACCCTTTTGTGAAATTTCCATGGTCTTCCTAGAAGGATATGGAAAACATCCATGGGCATAACATCACATATAATTGTATCTTTATATGTACCCACTTGCAAATCAACTTCACATTGTTCACTTACCAGGGTTTGATGTCCTTTATGTAGCCAGGATACCTTTTATGGAACATGGTGTTTGGTCTTCTTCAAACTCAGCTTCTCCACCATCTCTGTGGAAACAAGATTGTTAGTGTTCCCATTGTTAATCACCATCTTGCAACACTTCCCTTTGAATTTACACATGGTCCTGAATAAAGCCTTTCTTTGAGCGGGTTCCACCTTCTCCTTCTCAGGTTTCTGATAAGACTTTGTTCATCATCAAATCCTCCCCCATCTCTAGCATATTTTCGGCCACTGGCATATGCTCTTGCTGCTGCTCATTTTGAGCTACATAGGATCTTCTTTGTCCTATGTATTCCCTCTCAGGACACTCAAAGGACCTGTGTCCCAATTTGTTACATTTGTAACACCTGTAGACAGTTTCTCCGCCTCTTCCTCTACCTATACCTCCTTGGTAATGTATTATCCCTATTGGGTCACCTCCTCTACCTTGCTGGTCTTGTTGGTTTGAGTTTTTGGGTTATCCTTTTTGTACTGCGAACCTTCCCCTTCCAGTTGTTTTCCCTCTTCCTCTAGTTGAACCTCTTCCCCTATTGAAGTTCTGCTTTCTCAATAAATTTTCTTGTGCTCTCAAGGCACATTGGTATGCCTCTTCCATTGTTCTCGGTGACATCATGTTGATCTCATCCTGAATCTCCATTGTTAGACCATTGACATATCTAGCAGCCTTCTCTGTTGATTCTTCCACATAACCTGCCCTTAGGTTCACTTTGTAGAATTCTTCAGTATACTCTCTTACAGTCAACAATCTTTGCCCAAGGTTCTACATTTGTCTAAACAAAGTCAGCTGGTAATCCTTCGGCAAGAATTTGGCTCTCATCTTACCACAATCCTATCCCAGCTCTTTATCAATGGCTTATTCTTCCGTCTCCTTTCATCCTGCACACTATCGCACCATAGGGATGGATATCCTTTCAACCTTGTCACTAGCAATCTGACCTTCTTGTTTTATTCAATTTCATCATACTCAAAGTACTTGTCTAACTCGTTTATCCAGTCAATGAGATGTTCAGTAGTGAGGCTTCTCTCGTAGGTAGGAAACTCAGGTTTTGGCCTTGAAATTGCTCCAATAATTAACCTAAAGTATCTCAGCTCTGGTGTCTCTTGCATAGGTGCTGATTCTTCTCCTTGTTCCTCTTCTTCAGACTCACTCACATCCCCTTCCTCTGTATCTCTTTGTCTACCCATCTCCGTAGCTTCCATACGTGCCCGTAGTTCTCTCATTTCCTCTATGACCTCTGCATTCATTGTTGGTCGCCCTCTGTCATGACCTCCTTCTCTTCGTACATCTATCGCCATGCCTTTCTTCTACTATGCTGAGCAAAGCTAGCTCTGATACCAAAAATGATGCAGGCGAGAGTGACCAAAAGCCAATCCAACCCGCTTCCTAGGAAGTATTGTGATTCTCTGAAATGAAACCACTAAACTCAGCTAACAATCAACTGCGTTCTTCTCAATTGCAGTTCTTCTTTCAAAATGGGTTTCCCGCAACATTCTGATAGTCAAAACTAGATTTCCGCAATGGCCTTGCGAAACGTCTTCTTTCTGCAAAATTGGTGTCCTTCCGCAATGTTCTTTCCGCGGCCACCTTTCCGCAATGCTTCCTTCCGCAACAATCCTCTCCGCACTTGAGGATTGCATACTGCGGGTTCTCTTTTCATGATTTATTGAAAAGTATTCCACAAAAATCCTCCCACAATACTGATTCCGCAACTCTCTCTGTTAACTCCTAACCTCCTTCCTTCCACGGGATGCTGTATCAACTGTCGATCTTTTTTGGGTTTGATTTTGTTTGTTGATCTGTGATCAATGCAGAATACTTCGCACCAGATTGCGTAACTGTTAACTCCCGCACACATTCACCTTGCGGATCCTTTCCCCATCATCAATCCTCCTTTTGGATTTGATCTGAGCTGTCCAACCTCTGCTAATTGAATCGACTGCAACTCTACGATTTTCTCATTACTTTATGAGGGAATCGGTCAGGCCAACTCGACCTTCATCCATATCTGATGAGAAACTAAATGCAACGATAATTTTATCTCTGCTACTTAATGATTATTAGTTTGTGAATGGCTTGGGGTTTCTCAACTGTTCATACAAGCATGGAAACAAAGATTCATTCACACAGACATTAGGTTAACGCTTTCACACTACTCCACCCGATAGAATCTAAGCTTATCTCTTGTTCAAATGCACAGTACACCATTAAGCATACAGAACTTGATAATTTCATTAACTCATAGCCAAAAACCATCCATCTAGTCGCATTGACTCTGGTATTCAAGGAAATATCCCAACAAATATCCCTCATGCATGGCTCTTCCTCACACCCCCCCTGTGGAGTCCCAGTGTCCCCCTTTTCACCCATTCAAAAATCCCCCAAAACCGAATGGCTGAAAAACAAAACAAACTAACTAACAACCTCTCCTCCATCACTGAAGGAGTCATTATCATTCAACAATAGACTTCTATCTGGCTTGATCTCCACACGGGGAGTATCAACTCGCCACTATCTCCTATTTCTCAAAACTGACAACACAGTAGTCAGTGACATATTTGCAAATGTTAAAATACTTAATAAACAAATTTCTTTCCCACTTCAGGACAACTTGTCCTCTTTCTAGTCACAACATGTGAGCATGCAATCACATTGCTGACTTAGCATTGATTCTCCTGCATCACTATCTCTTATGAGTCCTTTATGAAAGAACTCTCGAACAACCTCTTAATTTTAAAAAGGGTCTCAAAACTCTGGGAAAAGACCTATAATGCTAATCAACAGTTACTTATAAAAGAAGCAGAGGCAAAGCTTAAGGGAATCTACAAAGACAATAGCTCTAGAACTTTCTCTATGGAGGAATTAAAGTCAGTTAAAGAGTTAGAAATAAGGAGGGAAGATTTATTGGCTAAAGAAGAACAATTGTGGAGACTGAAAAGTTTGGCAACATGGATTTCAGAAGGTGACAACAACTCCAAATTATTTCACAGGTTCACCTCGAATAGGAAAAATGTCAATGGACGGGAATGGTAATCTTCTTAGTACCTTTGAGGATAAAGCAGAAGCTGGAAAGAATTATTTCAAATCCCTCTTTTATGAACCAGAAGGATGCCCTATACAAGAGATATTACAAGTTTTAAGATTATTCCCCACTTTGGTTAATCAAGAAATGAATGAAGATTTAACCAAGGAAATTTAAGAAGAAGAGTTGGAAAAGACTATTTTTTCCTTTCAAAAAGGCAAAAGTCCTGGACCTGATGGTTTCACAATTGAATTCTTTCAAGGTATTTTTGAAACCATAAAACTTGATTCGATGAAAGATTCTAGGGAGTCTCAACGAGCAGGAAAGGTTTTAGGCGCACTAAATTCTAGTTTTCTTGCCTTAATCCTAAAAAGTAAACCTTCCTCCTTTGAAAAATTTCGCCCTATTTCCTATTGTAATGCAGTTTATAAAATTAATGCCAAAATTATCACACAATGGTTAATCCCATCCTCAGTAAGATAATTTCCCCAGAACAATATGGTTTTCTTTTCAATCGACAAACCCACGATGCAGTCTCCTTAGCCCAGGAGGAAATTCATTCCATTCACAGGAAGAAATCTCAAGCACATGTTCTAAAGCTAGACCTTTCTAAACCTTATGATAGAGTAAGTTGGATTTTCTGAGGTTGTTTTTATTTCAGATTGGTTTTGCTCCAGAAATCGTAAACTGGATTATGGGATGTATGTGCAATCTGCCTCATTCACGGTCCTCATAAATGGTTCACACTCTAGCTTCTTCAGACCATCAAGAGGTCTCAAACAAGGGTGCCCTCTATCCCCCTTTATTTTTATCCTGGTAGCATATGCCTTGAGTAGATTGATTACTCATGCTAAACAAACTGGTTCGTTCAAAGGAATCAAGGTCACAGAGACAGAAGTGCTTACTCACAGTTTGTTCATAGATGATGTTTTAATGATGGGAGAGGGCTCTCTGAAGAATTACAAGGAATTGAAATAGATCTTAGATCTCTATAGAAAGGCCACTGGGATGTTCATAAACACTGGGAAGTCTATTTTATTAGAGAATATTTATCATCTGTAGTAAGGAACATATTAGAAGTGGAAATCCCCTTCCCTTTAAAACCTTTAACATAAGGTTTTAAATATATCAGATTTGTAATTAATCCTAATTCTTACTCATTCCAAGATTCGATTCGATTGTACAAGAAGGTGTAAAGAAGGATCGGTTGTTGGAAAAATAGGTTCCTCTCCAGAGGAGGAAGATTGGTACTAATCAAAGCTGTCATCCAGAGTATTCTAGTTTATTGGGCTTCTATAGCCTATATCCCAGTTGGAATTCTTCACAAAATTAAAAATAAATTCTTCTCCTTTTTGAGGACTTCCAACAAACAAACTAATGGTATCCCTCTGGTCAAATGGGATACCGTTTCCAACTTGAAATCTCTTGGTGGATGGGGAGTCAAAAATCCCTTTTTATTCTACCAATCCTTGGCAGTCAAGTCCTTCTAGAATTTAATTAAAAATCCTTCATCTCTTTTGGGCAGATTTTTGGTGTCAAAGTATTGCCCAAACTCCTCGATACTTGATTCGATAAGGTCTCCTATCAAATCCTTCAAATTTAGCTCCATAGGGTGGAAAGCCTTAGTTCTCTCCTTCCCTCTGATAGGAGATTGGATGGCATGCTCCGTAGGTGATGGCAAAAAAGTGTGCATTGGGGAATACCTGTGGATAGGAGCAAGAAATAATTTCAAGCTTACTGATGGAACCTTAAGTTGACTTAGGGGTCTTAGAATTCACACTCTAAGTGATGCTAAAAGTATACTTTTTGATGATTGAATCATAATTGAATGGAAATCCATGGAGGAACTGAGGTTGGAAGGAGAAAAAGCAGAGGAATTGAATTCCTTCAAATCCCTTTTAAATGCCGGTTTTATTCATTTAAAGGAAGGAGTAGAAGACAGTTTGGTCTGGTAAAAAAACTCTTCAACAGGGGATTATAGTGCTAAACTTGGTTATGAAACAAAGGTAAGAGAATCCTTTGTTGATGTAACATAATTGTGGTGGAACATTTTGTGGAAGGCGGCTGGATCTTTAAAATCTAAGTTAACACTTTGGATTGCTCTCAGAAATAAACTTTTAACTTGGGAAAACCTCATGAAAAGAGGTTGGAAGGGACCTAGCTGGTGTGTGTTATGTCGAAACAGTGATGAGATGGGCACTCACCCTTTTGTTTGCTGCCCTTATGCATAGAAGGTTTGGAAGACATCAGCTAAATATTTTAATCCTCAATCCTTTCTCAAAGGAGCTTCCTTGGAACAAAAAATTCCAGTCATGGTGGAATGATAGATCGGTACGTCCTTACACTGCTTTTCCATCATCCTTTATTTATGGGATTTGGTGCACATACAACTCATAAAATTTTCAAAATCAACACATTCCAGAAGAAGTAACCTCGGGTTTGGTTGTGCAGTAGACAAAGGAGCACAAGTGCAAGGAAAAACCAAAGAAAACAAGAATTCTGAATCCTCCATTTATAGACAAATCCATTCCTTGGGATTTTTTCGATGGATCCAGTCAAGGGGATCCCCCTCTTGGATGATCAGGAGGTGTGTTATATATGAAATAAAATCATAAAATTCAGTTGAAATACGCTCCGATTCATTGCACCAACCATAAAGCTGAGCTTGCAGCTTCGCTTTCAGTTTTATGATTGGCATTATCCAAAAATATAAAACGTCTAAATCTTTTTGGAGACTCAAAGATGGTATTAGATTGGATAAACAACAAAATTCAGATCAAAGCGCCTCATCTACATCCGCTTCTATTTGCTATCAAAAGTATACAGGATTCCTTTAAAATTTTCTCTTTAACTCATGTTTATAGGGAATTAAATACTGAAGCAAATCTCCTTTCGAAAAATGCTCTACTGTTAGAGCCAGGTCAAACAGAAGTTGAAGAAACTTTCAATTAATTGTCTTAAAACAATGCATAAATTTTTGAAGGCTTGAGTTTTAAGCTCTATCATGAAATAAAGATGTACCATGATTTCCAGACATTGTGATCTTGGTACAATTTGAAAGGAATCTCTTTGAGATGCAAGAACCACAATTTTTTTTTTATATATTAGTATTAAATAAAAAACAATGTATATTAAAAAAGCTTATATTCATATATTCTTATTAATTAAAAACATATATGCCAATAAAAAAACAAAGATATGTTTATACATTGTCCATGTACTACAAAATCTTGTGTATATTAATGTGTTATATATATATATATATATATATATATATATACATATATAACCACAATTTTTTTATATATTAGTATTAAATAAAAAAAGTGTATATTAAAAAAACTTATATTCATATATTCTTATTAATTAAAAATATATATGCTAATAGAAAGACAAACATATGTTTATACATTGTCCATGTACTACAAAAGCTTGTGTATCTTAATGTTAGGTTAAAAGGAAAAAAAAATGGTTACTATTAGTTCATAAAAAGTGTTATATGTGTGTGCATGTGTGTCATTCATTGAGCTTTTAGAATTATAAATTAATTTTAATGTGAATATGGTATTGTACAAAATGATATCATTAATAGAATTCTGTACTTATCATTAATGCCATTGGACAAATAGCATTAATGAAACATTTAGTACAAATACCACATGCCAAGATATCATTTTTTTTTTGAATTTTTAAAATTTAAATTATTATTTTGTTTAAACAATTTCACATCTAACCAGGGATAATTTGTCTCTTCAAAGCCTTTATCCAATCATAAAATAGAAATAACAAAATTTAAATATTCAACAAAATAATTTATATTTTCAAAATATTCAATTGAATACATAAATATTACAAAACAATGAGAAACATTATGAATTTGTTTTAGGATTAATGTAAGTCAAAGTTTATGTATGACCAACTGATTGCTATATTCCCGCCTTCGCAGGGACTAATAAAACGTTTGAGATATTTTCATTATGAAATTGAAAAAATAAATAATTTGTGATATTTCCATTGTAAAGTTGAAACAATAAAGAGTTTGTGATATTTTCATATGATTGATGTAAATTCGGTATAAATGTTTTCAAAAAATAATATGCTTATAATTTTGAATGAGTTTTAATCGGAGATGTAATCAAAATCAAATATAATGAGTCCATTTATTTTAACCAATAAATAAACCTAGTTTTAGTTATTATAGACTATCTTAAACTTTCAAATTTATTCCACTATGACTTTTTTTACTATACATCTTTGTGCAAAGTGGGTTCACATTTTTACTAAAGGTTTTAAGTTGAATTCGTGAAAACATAAAACAAAAATAAAACCTGATTTCAAGTAAGTCTAAGGAATAAGAATTTAAAGTGGATATAATATTTTAGCAATCAATTCAAGGAAAAAATTAAAGGAGAATAAGGACATTGTGCATGTGTATTATTAATGTAGTCATATATGGGTGTTTCCACGAAAATTGTTAACACTTTTTGGTAAAACACAGGCATGTATTACTTGAAACACGAGCTCGATCGAAGGTTATTTACGCTCTCGATCAAGCTTTTTCCAATAGCTTGATTTTTTATATAATCATCGATAGAGCTTTGGAGCTCAATGAAAGGTTAGAGAAACCCTCGATCAAGCTATTAGTTAGGTCAAGATAGATCGAGTTATTTAATCATAAGAAACTTTAAATGTTTTAAGAAAAAAATAACTATTAACTTGAATAGCTTGAGCTAATTTAGTTACTTTATCCATATAAAATGTAATTTTATTTTTTATAATTGTACCATCACATCAAATACAAAAACCATATTGGGCCTTAAATAACCAACAACAAATATTTGATTTATTCCAATAATAACCTTATTACCTTTTACGAAAGATTTGAAATAATCAGGGTTTTAAATATTATGTATTGTATATTATTCTATCATAAAAACTTTACATTTTATATACAAACAAGTAAATATTGGCTTGAATAGCTTCATTGAGCTATTTGAATTAATAGTTATCTTTTCCATATAAAATTTAAAGTTTTTATGATTAAATAGCTCGATCAAGTTATTTTCTTAATCGTAGGTAAACCCTCGATGAAGGTATTTAAAAAAATGCTCAAATCCTCGATCAATGATTTTTAAGGTCTCGATCAAACTAATAGCTCGACCGAAGGCTTTGAGAACAAGACTAACCCATTTTTTAATTTTACTAACCTTTTTGGAAGGTATAAAACCTATCATTAATTGCACCTTAGGTTGCGGACTTGATGCTGGTGGATTCATCAACTAAACGTTTTTCCACTGGCATATAATTTACATGTTTTTGAGTTCGTATGATTATTTTATATTTTATTTTAAAACTTACACTTAAAAGTTGTTCAAAACTTCAAAGAAGCTCAAAGAAAAATCAACAACATAAAAAATACACAATCAAATTTTAAAAAAAAATAAGACACCCCACATCGATGCATCGTCTTCAAAATGGTAATTTTGGTTTTTCAATTTATGTAAGTAGTAAAAAAATAAATTTATGTGCACACAAATGTGTACAGAATACGATTTAATATTTAGTGGTGAGTTTCAAAAATTAATAAAATCTATTATTTTCCAAAATAAATAAAAAAACATATGTACGCCCCAGTGCATTTTGTATAGATTATGTTCATATATTTTATTTTGAAAATTATACATTTATCATTAAATTAATTTACATGCACACAAACCGCTTGTTAACTTTTCCTGAAATTTACATGGACAAACAATTAATTAAATGCAATTTTGGCGTATTACATGATATTAGTATTTTTTATAAAAATCATTGAAAAGATAACATAATTTCTTACAAATTTTTTTTGTTGCATGTCGAAATTCACAAGACATAAATGAGTTTTTAGGGAATTGATTTAATAAATAACAAGTTATACAACTTGACAAGAACCAAACATTGTTCTCGTTTTTATGGAGGCCAATTTTAGTAGCTATTTTTACCTCCATTTCAAGAAGTGTCTATATTGGCACCACCATTTTTCATTTTGAGCATTTTTTTTACGATTTTGAATCTTCATGGTCATAAAAAACTATAATTTTGATTTACAAATGCCTTTTTCAAATTTTACAAAACAATATACATTTAGTCGCTAGTTATAATGAAAAAATGTGTACATTTTAGAATTTTTTTCATATTTAGACGTTAGTTATAATTAAAAATATATTCATTTTGGAAGTTTTTTCTTTAAACCTTCCTCTTAAATAAGTTATTTTTATGGACAATTTTGTAAAAAAAAAGAGAAAATAAAGACATTTCAAACCATTTTTAATGTATTTTCAGATCTTTTATGTATAAAAATGGTACTATTTAACATAATTTGCGATAAAGTGATTATTTACACAAACTCAACAAAAATTATACCATATATTTGTAAATAAAATATTAAAAACATAATATTTATTCTTAAAATAAATCTTAAAATCAAAACATTACAAAAATATATATAACAAAATTGTCAAATTTAACATTTTCTTCAATGACTTGATACTAATCAAGAATATTATGCATATCAAAATCTTCATCCGTTTCTACATTTTCTAGAACTTGGCTTCCTTCCTAGACCTCATTATGTTATATCATGAACAAGTACTCCTTATCAACTTCAAAGAATACCAGCATAGATCCAAATCCTAGGCTCTATCAAGCCCCGAGAGGGATCAAATCTCCTGAGGTGCAAACCTCTCCTTGAATAGCTCCTTGAGTGCAATACCTGAGCCACCTAATCCTAAGCTCCAAAATCTCTAGTTTAAATCTCATATTTACTTTTTACTTTGTATTATTCTTTTTTGTTTATGGCCGACACAATATTTATTATTTTTTACTTTGTATTATTATTTTTTCTTTACTTTGTATTATTTTGTTACCCCTCAACAAACACTCTAAAATCTCATATTTACTTTTTACTTTGTATTAAAAGTAAAAAGTAAAGTCTCTAGTTTAAGTCTCATATTTACTTTTTACTTTGTATTATTATTTTTTGTTTATGACCGACATAATATTTATCACCTAATCCTAAGCTCTAAAGTCTCTAGTTTAAGTCTCATATTTACTTTTTTCTTTGTATTATTATTTTTTGTTTATGGCCAACATAATATTTATTACTTTTTACTTTGTATTATTCTATTTTGTTTACTTTGTATTATATTTTTTTATGTTGTTTTGATTTCCATTATATAGCCATTGATTTCAAAATGAAAATACACGTCGTTTCGAAATTAATGGCCCACATAATATATCTTATTACATTTTATTACTATCGAAAAGGTTACATGTGACATCCATTACAAGATCTCCCCCATACTATTACTTCTTACATTTTATTACTTTTGAAAACATTACATGTGACATCCGTTACAAGATCTCCCCCATACTATTACTTTTTACATTTTATTACTTTCGAAAACGTTACATATGACATCCGTTACAATATCTCCCCCATACTATTACTTTTTACATTTTATTATGTTCGACAAACATTACATGTGACATCCGTTACAAGATCTCCCCCATATTGGGCTGTAGAGCGCCTCTCGGCGCAATAACAAAATAAATCAATATTTGATCAATTAATGATAAATATAGTTAATTTTTTTTTTAAATACACTACAGTTTAAAAAATAAAAACTAAACATTAAAAACAAATTTATATAATACAAAACATTAAAAAAAACAAAACTAAACATTTAAAAAATACAAATAAAAAAATATAATACAAAACCTTTAAAAAACAAAACAAAAAAATATATAACACAAAAAAAACCATAAAAAAACATTAAATGAAATAATATAGAAAACAAACCATACTATACGTAGCTTTGATGTGGTGAGGTCAGGGCATAGAGGGGGGCGCGATTCTGGGAATCATGCAATCCCTCAAGCGTTGCTCCAAGTGGCGGTGCCGCCACTTGGAGAAACACTTGAGGGGTTGCGCCACTTGGAGCAACGCTTGAGGGGTTGCGTGATTCCCAGAATCACGCCCCCCTCTATGCCCTCCCCTAACCACACCACCACTTGGAGTAGTGCTTTAGGGGTGGTGTGATTCCCAGAATTGCACCCCCCTCTATGCCCTCCCCCCACCACATGAAAGCTACGTATAACATTTTTTTTATAACAGAAACAAATACCCAGCTTTGATTATATAAAAAGATGGAAAATACATAACATAGAGTGATTAGATTGCTCCCATATGAGGAAGACATCCATCACACCAAGTTCATCATGTTCTAGATGATAACTATCATTGTATTTTCATGTCTTATGAAAACTATAGCATCTTATGAACTGTCCTAAAAGGAGTATGCAGAAAAAAAACATTGCCGAGATTTTGCCTTTTACAAAAACTAGAATTTCAAACCTTCTAGGATGCTAAAATTGTAGCTGGTATCTATTCTATGAGTTCTAAAAACCCTAAGCATAATACTGAAAGACATTAGAAACAAAAAAGAACTGGAAAGAGACCAACCCATGACCCGAATGTACAAACAGCTACTGCAGCCTAGTATCCATGGCAGCGCCGACAGAGCTCACTGCCCCGTTCTTCTCCGTGCTGAGGTCCACAAAGTTTCCAGCATTTTCCATGAATTTCTGCAGCTTCTCCATTTTCCTGTTGATGTCCTCAAGATCTCTGCCCGAGACTTTGTGCTTACGGGCCTTGTGGGGATAAGATAGGCCCAAGGTCTCTTCAAGGTGCTCCACTTTCTCAGCAATGCTCTGGTGCTGAGCTTTAGCCTCTGTGTGAGTAGCATACGCCAGGTTGTAGAGGCGAGTTAGGATTTTCTTCTGCTCCAGGATTTCACTTCTTATCAACCTAACTTGCAGCTCTAATTCCTGCAAATGATCCAAGAATTCCACTTCGAATTTGGAGATACTGCAGTTCCCAGTATGGCCATGCGAATTCCCAACCCCGACGTGCCTGGAACATGGGTCGAGCCCATGGTTGCACTCTGCTTCTGCCGAGTCTATTCTCAAATCCCCCTACTGCAATCTACGACTGCAACCTCCACTAAGACCTCTCCCTGGCTTGAAACACCTGCCACATTTCTGTATCACTTCTCCCCTTCCCTGTGGGTTCCCAACACCATGGAAAAACACATCACCCCCGCCCTAAGGATGCCTCGTACCATGATAATCCATACTCCTGTCAACGCAGAGAAGCTCCAGAGAGACAAACAAGAGACGCAGAATTCTGAGGATGAAGGATTGAGAGCTGGGAAGCCTTCAAATGCAAAGACAAACCCTAGAGTCCAGTGCGCATGCCAACCACCTGGAAAGCTAAGCAATGGAAATAAATTCAAGCATGCAAGGGCGGCCTACGAGAAATGTAGGAGCCATCGAAAATCTAATCGATAGATTCCAAAATTTTGAAAAAATTAACCCTCTAAAGTGTTGAAACCAAGGAGAAATAGGGAGCCAAATAGAGGGGACATAAGCCCATTCCATTAGGGCTATCAAAAGTCTAGGGGATCCATGAGTTTTCCAAACAGTCATTGTTATAACTTAGCAAACCATAGGAGAGCCAAACACCGATATTTTCCATTTCATCAGCTTGTCCATTTTGTCCTCGAAGAATATGCAGAAAGGTAAGCTCATGGAAATCCTTGCTAATTCAAGGGAGGAGATGATGCATTTTTGAGGTGGGCTCTTTTCTTTTCCCAACTATACATCTGATTTTCTGATAATGATTAAGGAGTCTCCTAAGACCATAAGTCTTGATATCCCCAGGTTGATGGCAATTTCCAGCCCTTTGATGAGGCCAAGCCACTCCGCTCCATTATTGGTTTTCCTTCCTATACCCGAGCCAAATTCCTTCTGCTTGTTCACCTTAGAGTCGAAAATTACTCCCCCCGCACCTGTTAGCCCAAGAAAAGCTACGTATAACATTATTTCAAATCTATGTTATTTCATTTAATTTTTTTATGGTTTGTTTTGTTTGTTTTATTTTTTTTTAATTTGTGTTTTTTTATATATTTTATGTTTTTTTTTTGTGTTTCTCATTTATTATTATTATTATTTTTTGTTTTTTAAAAGTTTTGTATTTATTTTGTATTTTTTTTTATATTGTTTTATTTTTATGTTATTTTTTTATTTGGTTTCTTTTGTTATTTTTTTTATATTTTTTAGTTTGTTTTTTATATATTTTTATATTATTATGTCCCCGACATATAGTTTTGAGTCGGGTGGTATTAGTTGGGGTGCCGAAAATCGCGGATATCAAATTGCAAAGTTTTTGTCAAAGTTTATATTATTTGTATTATTTGTATTTTTTTAAATTTCATTTTACGTGGTTGTGGTTGGATCCGGACGCAGTGACGTTGGCCTGGGGCTGTGTGCCCCAGGCCCCGGCGGCGCGGTGACGTTTGCCGTTTTAAATGCGGTTTAAATGGTCTTGGGACTGAAGACTCCTGTGCGATTTATTCACCCGTCTTGTCCATTTATCGTCCCTTTCGTCGAGCTCTGTTGTGCGCCCGCTGGCGTCAAGGTTTAAATGGTCTCGGGACTGAAGACTCCTGTGCAATTTATTCACCAGTCTTGTCCATTTATCGTGCCTTTTGTCGAGCTCTGTTGTGCGCTGGAGTCGGGTTGAGGTGTTGCAGGCATTTAAATGGTCTCGGGACTGAAGACTCTTGTGTGATTTATTCACCAGTCTTGTCCATTTATCGTGCCTTTCGTCGAGCTCTGTTGTGCGCCCGCTGGCGTTGGGTTGAGGTGTTGCAGGGGTTTAAACGTGTTTAAATGAGGTTTAAATGCAGGTTTAAATGAGGTTTAAATGCAGGTTTAAATGAGGTTTAAATGGTCTCGGGACTCAAGACTCCTGTGCGATTTATTCATGAGTCTTGTTCATTTATCGTCCCTTTCGTCGAGTTCTGTTGGATCGGGGTGGTGGTGGTCTCGGGAGTCAAGACTCCTGTGTGATTTATTCAGCAGTCTTGTGGATTTATTCATTTATCGTCCCTTTCGTCGAGCTCTGTTTACGCGGGGTGGTGGTGGTCTCGGGAGTGAAGACTCTTGTGCGATTTATTCAGCAGTCTTGTGGATTTATTCATTTATCGTCCCTTTCGTCGAGCTCTGTTGGCGCGGGGTGGTGGTGGTCTCGGGACTCAAGACTCCTGTGCGATTTATTCAGCAGTCTTATGGATTTATCGTCCCTTTCGTCGAGCTCTGTTGTGTGGCCATTAGCGTCGGGTTGAGGTGTTGCAGGGGTTTAAATGGTGTTGCAGTTGGCATATTCATGCGGTATGGTCCAGGGTTTCGTGGTGTTGATGCAGTGTGGCGCGGGGTGACGGTGGTTTCGGCACTCAAGACTCCTGTGCGATTTATTCATCATTCTTGTCCATTTATCGTGCCTTTTGTCGAGCTCTGTTGTGCGCCTGTTAGCGTCGGGTTGAGGTGTTCCAGGGGTTTAAACGGTGTTGCAGTTCGAGCTCTGTTGTGCGCCGGCTAGCGTCAGGTTGAGGTGTTCCAGGGGTTTAAACGGTGTTGCAGCTGGGGTATTGATGTGGTATGGTCCAGGTTTCCATGGTGTTAACGCAGTATGGCGTGGGGTGAGGTTTGCCGATTTAAATGAGGTTGGTGGTCTCGGGACTCAAGACTTCTGTGCGATTTATTCACCAGTCTTGTCGATTTATCGTTCGTTTCGTCGGGCTCTGTTGTGCGCCCGCTAGCGTCGGGTTGAGGTGTTCCAGGGGTTTAATGCGGTGTCCTCGCTATTTGCAGGGGTGAAGGACGGTCTCGTTGCCTGGGTGATGGAGCACTCTGAAACTATATTTTAGAGGTTCTCTGGTGTTCAAACTTGTTCTGTTTGGTGCGACTTGCTTTTGTGTTGTGGCTATTTTTGTTGGATTTTTTGCGGGTGGCGTGGTTGTTTGTGGGTTATTTGCGGTGGTGCAACGAAGGTGGGGTGGTTTCTGGTGGTGTGTATTGCTGTCTGAATGGGGTTCAACGAGCTGTGTCTTCTGCAATTTCATTGACGGGTTCTTTGGACAGGTAATTCTTGGAATTTTCTCTTCGGCTGACACTTTTGTTTTCTGTTTTATGGAAAAAATCTGCTTTTCTTATACTGTAGGATTAATTGCTTATAAAATTTTATAAATGTAGGAATTTTACAAATGTATGCTTTTCATTTCACAAGCTGGGTCAAGAAATATTGCTGAGACTTTTGTTCTGTTTGTGGCTTATTTGTGGTGGTGCAGTGAGGGAGGAGTGGTTTCTGGTGGTGGGTATTGCTGTCTGGGTGCGCTTCATTTATCTAGTAATTTGTGGTGTTCGTGTTTGAATGTGTGGAGCGGTTTCTTGGTGCAGGGAGCTGTGTCTTCTGTAATCTCATTGCCGCGTTCTTTGGACCGGTAACTCTTTAAATTTTCTCTTCAGCTCAGACTTGTGTTTTTTGTTTTATGAAAAAAATCCGATTTTGTTATATTCTGCGATTAATTGGTTACAAATTTTTATAAATGTAAGGATTTTACAAATGTAAGGTTTTGGTTTCACAATCTGTGTCAAGAAATATTGTTCAAACTTTTGTTGCATAATTTATTCCATAGGAATTGTTTGTGACTGTGGTTTAAAAAACATAAAGACTGCGTAATTGATCATTGCCATTTCTTTTCTTGGGTAATGACCTGGATTCCCTGAAATGAATGCAAGGGGAACGGAATTGAATGTATGTATGTATCTGAACATTTAATGCCAAGAGTAGCAACCTCTCTCCATCTCGGGTATTTCGGCGAGGAATGGAATGGGTCATGATATCATGGGCTGCGTTGGCGCTGGGATTAAATGCTAATACGAGCCTGCGACCCAGCCACTGGGTAGCAAATAAATGGCATTATATTATATTATTAATTAAATTTACAGATCTGTTTGTATTTATTTTATTTTGCTTTGTTCTTTTTCCATTTCCATTATGCCATGTGGTATGAATGTGATATTTTTAAATGCTTCTTTGGTCTGCTTCGTTTAACTGGTTTTGCTTTTCGCATGGAGCTGTTTTTGAAGTTTTCTCAGAAAACAGATGCTATACAGATTTACTGAATCTAGAAGTAGAAAACATTTTCAACCTAGGCATCTGTACTTGACAATAGAAGTCTACCCCAAAACAACAGAACGAGAGCTTAAGAGAGGGTGGTCATTTTGCATTGCCTTTGGCAAGTGCGCATATAAGACAAACGGCATTTCGGGTGCAGTATAAAATCTGGGTCTTTGGCGAGATACTTCGTTGTCTTTGACTTTGACATCTGCCAATTGAGGTAAGGAGTAACAAGTATTTCAGTTCCATATGTGGCTGAAGGGGAAACCCTTAGATGCAATGATGCTGAGATTCACAACCTGCTGTTTTGTTTAATAATAAATTTTTGAAACATCTAATCTGAAATGAAGTCTATGATAACTTAGCAAGAAGATGGTTTGGTTTCGTCTAAAGGAGAAAGCGCGGATAGTGTTTGGAAGAAAACACTCGTGTAAATTCACAGGAATTCTGTGAATATTTAGAGAGCCCTATATTGGCAAAGTTTGTTATTTGTCATGAATACTGTTACAAGAAACATGAACAATTGCTGGTATTTAAGCAAAAAATTGATGAAATATCCAATCTGAAAATAGCTTTTCCTTTGCATGAAACCAGATCAGCTTGTTGCTAGGTTATCATAAAGTGCATTGGTCAGCTTGGGTATGCTCGAGTGATCTATAGTTTGTTGCAATAATGTAGATGTATACTTTTTTGGCGTGTGTGGACAGTGATTTGACACCAAGACAAAGGTTAATGGCCTAGACGAAACCCTGGACCAACTGCAACAAATGTTGCATGAATACGCCAATTGCAAGACGTTTAAACCAGTGCAACACCCCAACCCGACGCTAGCAGGCGCACAACACCTCATTTAAACCTGTAGTGTTGCATGAATATGCCAACTGCAACACGTTTAAATCCCTGCAACACCTCAACCCGACGCTAGCGGGCCCACAACAGAGCTTGAGGAAAGGCACGATAAAAGGATAAGACTGGTGAATAAATCACACAGGAGTCTTCAGTCCCGAGACCACTTAAACCTGCTTTAAACCTCATTTAAACCTGCAGTGTTGCATGAATATGCCAGCGTTTGAATTAGAGCATAATTTATTTTTAGTTTTTATTTTGCTAGCTTGGTCTAGCCATGATTTCTTCAATCGCTTTTACGAAGATGTTTTAATCTCTCACATTTCCTAATTAGATGCATCTAGCTTTGTTAAAAAGCCGTTTGCAGCTAGATTTTTCTTAGCCTTTTTGCACAAAATGTCAAGGTAAAAAACCTAGACTTGTTCAGCTGCTTTTATGACTTGCCAAATAACCGAGACAAATGATAAACTGCTTCATATGTTAAATATTAAACTAGCAATGCAGCACCTTGCTGAAGTTTGCTTCTGCTGCATTATGAGTTTGAGCATATGTAGATGCAATATGCTCTGATTGCTATAGCTTATCGCCATACAAACACCTGAACCCAACACTAGTGGGCACACGACAAAGCTCGACGAAACGGACGATAAATCGACAAGACTGGTGAATAAATTGCATAGGAGTCTTGAGTTCTAAGGGCACAAACCTCATTTAAAGCAGTAAACGTCATCCCGTGTCATACTACATTAACACCACAAAACCCTGGACCATACCGCATCAATACGCCAAGTGCAACATCACGAGAAATTTATCTCGCAACAAGCACTGCTTCCACTTGACCAAGGCATGTGTTATTGCCAACGGCTTTCCATCGTATGTAGACTTTATATGCTCATTCAGCTGTAATTTTTGGCTCTCAAAGGCAATGAGATGTTTATCAGCTATGAGCAAAACTCCTAAGCATGTTTCTGAAACATAGTATTTATGGACACATGTTTTCCTAGCATCTGGATTTGTCAAGACCAGAGTGAATGTCATTAAGGTTTTCATCTTTTGAAAACAGTCTTTAGTTTTTTTATCCCATATAAAGGCATCACTTTTAAATAATGATGGTAATAGTGCCACAATTTGTGTGCATGTTCTCAATGTTCTTATTATGTCCCCGACATATAGTTTTGAGTCGGGTGGTATTAGTTGGGGTGTCGAAAATCGCAGATATCAAATTGCAAAGTTTTTGTTGAAGTTTATATTATTTGTATTTTTTGTATTTTTTTAAAATTCATTTTACGTGGTTGTGGTTTCATCCTTACGCACTGACGTTGTTCATATTTATCATCTAAAACATGTATAATAATTTTTTTTTAAATTAAAAAATATAACATATATTCTTGACATCTCATTGTCTCATCTCTGCAAGCTTCTTCATTGTTGGCCAATTAACAAATTAATATTCCTCCTCTCTATGCAATGGCTTGCCTTTAAGGCTTTGATTTTTCCAAATTGATATCAGTAAGCAATACATGTTCAAATTTGATGAACCGATTTACACCTAAAGACTCATGACAATATTTTTTCCTCTGTGGAGTATCTTGACTATTTCAACATTCTAATGAGAGGCAGATTGCTCTTGCATTTGAAACAAGCATGCACGTTATGTCATTTCCTTCACTTGTAGTAATAAGTTATCTTTTTAGCATTATTCTGAGATTTTTAATGCTATTGTAACTTTTTTTGGCACTTTTTAGCTTACTTTTGTGATTATTTAATAGTGTTTCATATTCAAGTTTTACTTAAATGCTGGTAAAAAATTATACTGTTTTTTATAAATAATATATCTCTAAAACTATCAATTTTCATATTAATGACCTTATTTCTGATAATCAATGTTGGAGATGACATCTCTAATAAATTCATTAGTGTAAACTAGTATGTCTCATCTAAAGAGATGCAAACTAAGCACCTTATAGTGAAAAGTTGCCCAAATATCCAACAACATTGCAACAACTAGTTGAGCTATTTGCATGGGTTATTTGTCTGTGGGTTATTTCTCACGACATCCCCCTCTTCCCTAAATTATGTAAATGAAGGGAAACTCAAGCACCAACAACAATAGTGTCTAATAATCCCAAGTGATTTCACCAGATTTGATCGTATGAACTATGGCCTGTTATCAACATAATACCTTGTATTGATGATTCGACCAGTTGAAACCACTCTTGAAACTCTATATAAACATATACATATCTATGGATGCAAATTAATAAATTTATTGTTGTTATTATTAACAAAATATATGTGATTTTTTTCCTAGTTTTTACAAATTTAAAAGCTATATACATTATATAGATATGAACATTACAATTTGCCTGAGTTATAAAACACACCTCTATAGTAATGTACGAGACTAAGAAATCTGCTTGATGATGTCATTGATTTGGGGATAGGTCACTTAGTGATTACGACAATTTTCTTGCCCTTAACCTTGATGATTTCAGTTAAAATGACATCTGCTAAAAACACTTTTTAATTTTGTCCAAAACTGCATCTGGATTTGTTAGCTGCAATTGGTCAAAATCTGTATATATTTAAATTTCTGCACACATATCCCAAGTACAGACATCCTTTAGGATAGGGACATTTCAGAGTCATATAACATATAGAAATTTCAGAATCACATAGCACCCAGAAAATTCAGTGTAGCTTGAGTGTGAGTAAGATTTGGGTTTTGTGCAAAATGTCTTTGTTTTTTGTAGTAAATAAAAGAAGTCTGAAGATTGCGATTTTTGTTATTTAATAATATAAATAATTTATTAATTTCCTGTTTGCGAAATCTGGCTACAAATTTTTCCTTAAATTGCTCAGTACTGTATTAATTAGATTTTATTATTCATTTCATGTTAGGGCTAAATCTAGAGAAATTAGTTGCTGTCAAGAATTCCTTTCTGCAAAGAAGTTATAGGACTTAATAATGGAAAATAGAAAATGTAAGTGCTTCATGCAAAAGAATGAGTACTCATTATTGCACAATCATTACAATTGAATGCTGATTTAAAACTATGTAATAATGCACCAAAAACCTGTTCTTGGTTTCTAACTCTTTCATTTCATTTGCAAAGTGCAAATGTAAATAACTATAGTAAGCAAGCATTTACAAACAGACATTTTCAACTGTATTTGCTTATCCTTGGATGATTGTTAATTCATTTGATTGAAGATGTTTGCAAATCGTAATTTCCTTCATATGATTAAAGCACTAGATCTAGCTATAGGATAAGATTGTAACAGCACATACATCCTCATAAATTAAGCCATACGAAAGGAATATACAAGACAAAGCTAGGGTATCTATCACATTTAATGTTTGGTGTTTCCTATCTACTTTATACATGTTTAGAAGATTATGCAGTCATGTAATAGTTATTTGTGTAAGCAACTTACATCTCGAGGACCAACTTCAGCACAGGGACCACACAGGAGTGCTCAAGTTGATAGAGATCAAAATTTTGTTATAAATTCTTTTGCTATTGCTTTAGTCCTAGTCAAAAATTTCAATGCTAATTGTGAAAAAAACTTGCTTCTGTAGATCATATTGCTAAGTTGAAAGGTAACACAGGTGGCTTTTATTTTCTATAGTGCAAGGAACTATATTTGTACCCACACTTCAGATCTGATTTTTGATTTAATGTTGATGTGTAGATGTTCAGTGGTACTTCTTTTATTGTTATTTGATCAATACAAAGAAATGAGTGATATTTCTATTTCACATCCCACCACCCTTCCTTATACTATGATGATGAGCTTTTAGGCTATATTGGACGGCTGTACATTTGAGAGAGATATGATTGGTTGTAGCTTCCCCAACTTGATTGAGATATGATTGGTTTTGTGGTGCCTTATCTTCCACTTGTGTTTAATGGAGTCATTTATCCTCCTTGAGTAACTTTTTTAAAACCACCTTGTTGAAGTTTTGCTCTTATCCAATACTACGGTTGTTTGGCCACGTTTGGAGCACACCCTTGATTCTAAGGGTCATGGCTCAGCAGTCTTCAGTCCCAAGACCATTTAAACCTCATTTAAAACGGCAAATGTCATCTTGATGTCAAGGCCTGGAGCACATAGCCACAGGCCAACGTCACTGCGCAAGCATGAAACCACAACCACGTAAAATGAAATTTAAAAAAATCAAAAAATACAAACCTTAACAAAAGCTTTGCAACTTCATATCCATGATTTTTGTCTCCCCAATTAATGCCACCTGACTCATGCCACCACCTTCAGCCTTGAACTATAGTTGGAAATGCAAGACACAAGTGTAGTTTATCACCACCATGCAAATTTAATTTTCCCACTCCTGATTCATTCTGTATGCATTTCACTATGCAACCGTCTCAGATTCTCATTGCATTTTCCCTCGATTAGTTTATCAATTCAGTATGATCCATGCCCGCCATTCGAGGAGTGTTGCCAGCGGTTGTGGGTCATACTGAATTGATCAACTAATCGAGGCAAAACGCAGTGAATATCTGAGATGGTTGCACACTGAAGTGCATACAGAATGAATGAAGAGTAGGTGTCAAGAGAAATGGTTGTGGCACGTCATATTAATGTGATTGTAAAGAACTGTTTCAACGTGAAGTCCATAGTTTTAAGTCTTTTTCCCTATTTTGATGCCTTTTTGTAAGACAATAAGGAGGGTAGTGGCATCAACATTGAAAATGGTTTCCATTGAAACCTATCAAGTATACTTTTAGGTCAGTAGTATTTTTGGCTCCGAACTATAGCTACAATTCGGAGAAAAGAATACTGCTGATGTAAAAGTACACTTGATAGGTCTGGATCAAACAAATTACCATCGACATGTATGCTGTTTTATTTTTAGTCTAATGTTGACGTGGAGATCTTCAACTATACCTCTCTTATTGTCATATGATCAATACGTTTGTTTTATTACTTGTTTCTGATTGAATTATTAAATACTTGTTGTACCTTCTCCACCTTGATTGAGTTATTATTCGAGTTTTGTTACCTTGTCTTTGACTTGTGGTTAATGCGAACATTTATGCTCCTCCATTTTTTTAATACCACCTTGTGAAATTTTTGGTCTTATAGAGTACTTGACTTTGATCAGCTATGATCAGTTGTGATGTGCTGATAATCACTTCTTCTATCCTGAGACTTGGTTGAAGTTTATAATTTTTGTGACTTTATTTATGTTGAGTTATGTGCTCTGCTTGACTGTCATTGACCTAATTAACTCCAGTCATTTCTCTCTCTCTGGTTTGTACACACCCTCTTGTAGGGTTAGCTGGTTCCTACAAAAGACTGACCTCTCCGAGGCACAAACAGTCTTTTCTGAAAGTAACACTTCTGAGTATATTTTCAAGAATAGTTTCACACCCAAGTTGATATCTTAAACCATACCTCTATCCCTGTTATATGATATGTATGTTTATTTTACTACATGTTACTGAATATTAATAGTTTATCGTTTTAGTTTACTTGTCAGTGTAACTTATTATAACAGTTTCGAATATACCAAAGAGCCTGTGTTAAGAACTTAAGGATTGTACTTTTGGGGTTCTTGGTTTCAAGAGGTAAGTATTTAGACTGACTAATATATATCCATGGAATGGTTTCTCCTAAAAATTTGTTTTTGTTGTTTCTATTGGAATTCCTGCTATGGAACTAATGTGAATTGTGTTCAATATTATTAGCTATACAGGAAGGGCACATACTACCTTAAACGTGTTTGCTTGCTATGGCATTCTTGTTTTTTATTAAATTTTTTTTTCCACACTTCCTTTTTGATCACATCATTTAAGAAATGTTTATAACCCTGCGCTGTAATCATGGCATCTAACTACATGCAAGTTGGGAAACTGTTACTTTATTGCATCTGCATGTGCTGTATGTTTTCTACCTTTGAATGCAAATGGCACAAAAACCTATCTCAATGATTACAAACATGCATTTGGATATTTGTATACTGGGATAAATTGTCACATGCAACATGTTCTCATGTCCTTCAAGGCATTGTTCATGCCATGTATTGATATTGAACATGCTGCTTAGTAATTATGTATTTGCTTGTTTTAAACATGTAAGCTTGTAACCAAATTAGTGAAGTTTATATCTATAATGATCAAAAAACATCTGAAGGCTGACTACTGTCCAGGGTCCCAAACACCACCTTTCACAAGAAATCAGAATTTCATTAGTTCACTCTGCTGTCAATTAACCATAAAAATATTATATATATCCTAGAAGGGCAAGGCAAAATCAGTTCATATTCCTCGCTCGACACCTAATTCATATTCTTCGCTTGCATTATGCTCGCTGACAATATTCTCCAACTTGTCAATATTTATAGCAAACCAAATAATCTTGTTAACAACCTTATTGATGTCTTGGACTCTGTTATCTTACAAAACAAGAAGGAAATGCTAACCATAATAACTGGTGACTTTAACATTGACATGTACAAAGAAACAATATCGAAAAGGAGGTTGGAATTGTTTATGCAGAGTAGATGTCTACAGTTAAAAACAAACATAGCTACAACAGAATATGGTTCTATGATTGACCATTTTTGGACAAACATAGACATTGACAAGCTTTCATTTACAATTTCTGATGCATATTGGTCAACTCATTTTACTAGTATCTTATCAGTACCTGCAACTTGCATATAAGAACTGATACAGCTTTTTGTCTTTCTTGTTTTTTGTCTTTTTTTAAGATGCTTTTCTATTTGAAATATATTCTTGAATGTTTTAACATGCTCTAAGCCTTCATTGGATGTGCAAATTGGAAGAAAAAAAAATACAACATTTCGGAAAAAACATCTAATCAGAAACAGTATTCTCGCCGAAGGAGAGAATTTAGCTATGTCTATGACATCAGACAATCCTTCAACAGAAAGAAATGTTTCTTCTTCACAAGATGCTCCAGAGACTATTCCAATGGGAATACTGTCGCAGCCAGCAAACAGTCCTAAAAAGTAATGTTCCTATGCAACGGCTTTGTTAATTCAATATTTTTGACTACATTACTTTATCTTGTACCTAACACAAATTCAAACATTTGAATCAATAATCTAGTTCACTTTTTGATATTTTTAAATGTGCACAGATTAAAGAAAATGACAATTGAACCATCATCAATAATACAGCTATGTACTGCAACACATAGGCATGTATTTGAAGGGGATGTTTTGGTTGTCTATGGACCTGCACAAAATCGTAATCAAAACTCCCCTGCTAAGACAAAGATTCTGCATGCAGATGTTGTTGACAAAAATGGTTTGATGACAATGACAATTACAATTAATGATAGTTTGATAAATTGCTTTGGCAATTTCTTTTTGCCTGGAAAAAGTGTTAGAATTACTGGTTTTGAACTGAAAAAGAAAGGCCAATATGACTGAGGAGATGCAATAAATTCAATAGCGATATTGCCAACAAGTATCATAGAGGCAATTGACCCAGTATGCAAAATGAATTGCCTTCCACCAGACACAACAATCAATGAGCTGGTTACATCAGATGAGGCATATGTCGTTGGTTCTGTTGCAGTCATAGTTGTTTCCTGTGAATACAACAATAAGCAGTTGGAATTCCACATAAGAGATGGTGAAAGTGCAAATGACTATGCAACTGTAAAGTGGATTCTCTTTAAACAATTTTTTTTCACTATATTTGATTTCATTTTTTTGTGTTTTTTCTTCCCTGCTGTATCTACTGCTACATGGATATAGGAAAAAAATAGATAGAACCCATAACAAAAAACATTTGTCCATTCCCATCCTCTTCACAGATTCTTTTTCAGTTATTCATGTTCAGTTTCAGGTTAACGAAAGCTATACAAATTTCTTTGTCCGAGTGCAACAACAACTTGCACTTGACAAACCGCCTCTGTATCTAATAAAAAATATTGTAAGACCAGTGCAAAAGGAACTCATCTTATGAAGGCTTCGCAAGCAACTTTTATATATCCCCTAAATGATGAATTCGCAATACAAAGTTTGCTTCCAATAATTGAAGCTAAAACACAGGTGAGATATGAACAATGTCTCCTGTAATGTCACTTGAAATGTTTTTTTGTCATTCCATTGTCAATTAAGCAAGTTCTTTATATATAGTTTCAGCAATTTCACAGCTATTAAAACAGATTTTATCTTTTTCTTAAATGTTCAGCCTGCTGCATTATTGACATCAAAGTTTTCTGCTTCTGATATGAACAAAATATAGACTTTTTACTTGCCAAAATGTCTTTTTTACAGTTCCAGATTTAGTATAGCAATTAGCAACAACACAACTCAGTGCAATGATATGTTTTCAAACACCATGTTGCAAAACCTGCACTTGCAAACATGTTTTCATAAATTCGATTTTGTGCTTTTCCATAGCATGGCCTTTGTATCAAAACATGCTCATTGCAATGTTTTTTTATGTTTTCTGTTTACTTGGCTAGAACAGGTATATGGGACATTGAAAGTAAAAAATGTTTTTGCTCCACCCTACCAATGCATTTGCACACAGTGCAAACTGCCAATGATACAAAGCACCGTTTTTTGTACATTTTGCAATCGTGAAACACCAACTACTTATGAACATATATTACAATGTAAGCTAGAGACTGAAGAAGGGACTATTGAATGTACACTTCGGGGTACACAATTAAAAGAATGTTGTACCGATGTTTTAGCTATTTCTTATGAACAATACTCCAATAGTGTTTCCTCAGCCATTTACAATCTTCACAAATTGAAGCAACAAGGGCTTTACACTTTGGCAATGAACAACAGAATTGTCGAAGTCAAAAAGTTTTGAACAAAAGGTATGATCATAATTTTCCTTTTTGTTCAAACACTTTGAACAACATTCCAATTGTTTAAGCTTCGATTCAATATCTCAAAATAGATTACAAAGACTCTCTATTGCAACTTATTTTATGATTTATTTGAACCTATTTTTTACAAAATACACACAATTTTAAATAATTTTTCTTTTCCCATTCACACAACCCTTGCATTGTAATCATGTTCATCGCTCAGATCTGTGTCAGTTGTCCTATTTATTGTTTAATCAATAATAAACTTCAATGGCTTTTTGAAGATTCAATTTTAATGTATCTGAAGTTCGCTTTTGTTACTGTGTTCATTTATTTGAACATTGCAAAAAGCACTGAGCCTAGTATAAGCGGAGGAGTCATCCCTAGTATAAGATTACCAAAATCCTGTTGACTTTTAATAGATTTTTTGCCTTTTGCATCGGTTTACTGTCAATCACAAAGCTCTTGCAATTGTTTTTTTTCCTTATATTTTGTCCATTTCAATGGTCAATGTATAGAAAAGAAAAAAAGACATAGAAATATAACAGTCAACAGCATTTGTTTTTCCTTTAAATTAGCATTTGCTATAGATCTTATCTTCATATCTGTTTTTATATTCTTTTCATAATCACAAAGATCTTGCAATTGTTTTTTTTTAAACATTTTGTCCATTCCAATGGCCAATGTATGCAAAAGAAACAAAGACAGAAATATAGCAGTCAACAGTATTTGTTTTTCATTTAAATTAGCGTCTGCTACATATCTTATTTTCAAACTTGTTTTTATACTCTTTGCATAATTGCTGATAGTGATGCACGGCCCATATGCAGGGATGATAAAAACTGCACATGCTACTGCAACATGCCTTACATTGTCACTGCTCCAGATTTTGCCAAAGCGTGGCTTCTCTTAGCTTTTGATGCAAAGTGCATATGCTATGACTTGAACAAATGCACGTTCTCATTATACATTTTATAAATTTATGTGGTTTTAAAGCCTTTACATATTTATAGACTTCATGCAACTGAAAGAACTTCTGTTAAAATATTGCTAAGCTGTTTTTTTCTCTACCTCTTTCATGGTTATCAAATTGTTAGAGCTGTATAAAATGATATAGAATTATTGATACATAATATTGACTAGATTCACAACTGGGGTCATTTAATTGCTTTGCTTTTTCTTTATCTAATGATTATGGTTTCAGATTTGGGATTCTGCTTGTTATTGTTGAATCTGATTTTGCAATTCAAATCTTTGCAATGTTTTCTGAAAAATGCCATGCAATGTGCAAATTTTGCTTCTATATGGAAATCATATATTGCTCAATGCCAGCTAGATAGGAATTATTTCATGAATTTACCCTTTTCATTATGAATTAGAATCGTGAATGTTGAATCTGATTTTCAAATTCAAACCTTTGCAATGTTTTCTGAAAAATGCCATGCAATCTGCAAACTTTGCCTCTATATGAAAACCATATATTGCTCAATGCCAGCTAGGTAGGAATTATTTCATGAATTCACCCTTGTCATTATGAATTAGAATAGTGAATTTACCAGTGTGATCATGATTATGCATTTAGCATTGTGACTTGAAACAAATACTAGATCTTGGATAAGTTCACTTCGTCAAAAAGGCTACCTCTCTTGCCTGAGGCACATTTTCATCATTTTTTTCCCCTGGTTGATTCTCGGCTTTAGCTAGATAAATCAGAACAGAACGAGTATAAGTCATCCTTTCGATTTTTGCTCCATTCTTCATGTTTGGGAAGAATGAAAATTGAACTTTGTTAAAAAACTCAAATTATGAAAGAAAGGGCAGAGTTAATCACATCATCAGGCATCATGGTTGCTGTTTCTGAATGCTCTAAAACAATGCATTCCAAAAATGACAACATCGCTGTTAAACTCTTGAAGAAGTACATTCATTATTCTAAAACCAGGCATCAACATGCGCTGACAAATAAGGTCATTTTCTATCTCAAACTTGTACATATACACTTATTTATGTCTTCTAATTGTCTTATTATATTTTGAATACCCAAATGAAATCAAACAATCTTACACAATGACACTGATTGTATCATGATAACCTGCAGGGATCAGCCCACTTCACTCTATTATGTGTTCATAGACTCTTCCGTTTCACTTCCCAGTTCCCAGCCATCACAATGTTCACTGCAACAATGATCTTTTTCTTCACAGACTCTGGTAAGAACTCTGACATAATTCCCTGAATGGTTTTTCCAGCCCATTGTACTTGTTTGTAGCGGAATTGTAAAATCATCTCAGAATAAGGGCTAGAATCCAAATTATCTTCTGCAATTTTTGTTGAAAATTGATGTTTTTTTACTGTACATTGCACATTTTTGAATTCTGTTTGATGTGTACTTGAATGTGTCAATTTCTTCGAGCTTTATCTAAGTTGGCTTTGACTATTCTAATTTGTTGCAGCTCTATCTGAGCTACGTTTCAATTTTTCAGCATAATAGCAGTTTGTTTGACATGAGTATGGATTGTTTGTCATCTTGGAGTTTTATTTTAGCGCAGTTACAGTACCTACATTTAATATATGCTTGAGGCTTTTTTGTTTCTGTTATATCTAAGGATGCTTGGTATCTGAAAATGCTTAGTCTTTGATCTGTATTTAGTTTGAATTTGTCCCTGGATTTTTCTAGTTTTCTCATAATGATGGTTTTTAACTTTCTGCTATGTTTTCAAGTACTTTGCTTTAGTTATAGTTTTTGGCTTTCATTCTTATTAGTTTTGATTCTGAATGTTCTTGGTTCTTGAATGCTATTTCTAATCAGTTGCTAAATCAAATCTGGTGATGTAGCAGTAACTGCTTTGCTTTTGTGTCTTCTTGGTTCTTGAAAATGTTCTTGATTTCTAGAATCAATGACTGAATACATATATGGCCTTGTAACAATAATAATCATTTATCTATTATGTTTGTTTTGCCTCAGGACTGTTAAAACATTCTAAACAACATTGCTCTCTCACTTGACGCTAGTTTTCCTCATTGATTTTTAGACCATCCTATTTGTCTACAATCAAGTGATGATTTTTTCTACATTTGTAAATGTTTAGTGATTTGTTTGCTTGCTACATTGTTCATCATGTATTGATATTGATATCATACTTAGAATCAATAACCGATTAAAAAACTGGTTTCATTGCAGCAATTTTCTTATGTTGGGCTTGCCTTGGTTTGTTCTAGGTTTTGCAACATAGATTTCAAACAAATTACTAGTTTGTGCTGAAACGGTGTGTTGCATTTGTATATGTTACATGTTCGGTTTGAGTTTAAAATGATCTATGAATGATTTAAAAGCTGGCTTGATTATGTTATCATGAATTCTAGAATCAATCACCTGGAAAATGTGATTCTGTAAAAGCAATTGTTTCTAGGTTGCATTCGTTTTTGCTCAGGGCGCGGACGAATGCTTTCCTCCGGCTCCAAGCTTGGTGTTTGTCAATAATTTTTAGACGGTTCAGATTTTGGTTTGCATTTCCTATAGCTCTGAATTATTCTCTGGGTTTTTATGCCAAGTTCGATTCATATAGGCATATTTTTCATTCTTCTTGCTTTTTGCCTAATCAGTCAATTTGACTCAATGCTATTTTGATTAATTATGTGATTTCATAAAAACAATTGAACCTTTCTTAGATCCATTTTCGTTTCTTAAGAAGTATTGGTGTGCTGGTAATGGGTATGGCCATTTGCGTCTGTTGTTCAAATTCTCATGTAATTTAATATATACCCGTAAATACACATGGGAGAGTTGTTGAGTCATTCTGCTTGCATTATGTTTTTGTTTTAAATCTACTGCGGTGTGTTGAAAACAGTTACTGAATAAATATAAATCCCCTCTTAAAAGTAAATTTTCTCTGCATATTGATCAAAAAACCTGTACTTTTGGCTATATTTGAATACGATTGAAGAAATTTGGGTTGCTGTAATTAGTTGATGATATGTTGAAACGTGATTAAAGAATTTTGATCCAGCTTGCTGATTTGTACTCATGAATATTTGCTGATACTCCGTAGATATGTTTCTTCATGTCAATGTGAACACTACCGTTGTGGGGATAGTTAATATTCTGTAGTCTGCATTAACTTTGTCAATATATACTTTCTATAGCTCACTTAATATGATGTCATCATAATTAAATCCCTGTGTTCACGCACATGGACTTTGAATGAATGAGCCCGCGCTTTAGTAACGTATTATTCTGGCCCTCGTGAATCGTGATTATGCAGATGAAATTTGAAAACCCATTGCCAAAGCCTTTTGTGTCCATGTGCGAACCCTAGTGCCATTAAATTTTGTATGGTATCATAAAAGTCCTAGTAGTGGTCTAAAATTGTTTTCCTATTAATACCGGAATTTTTCTTTGGGTAAATCAGGATTCCTGTATTGTACCTACCAATAACTACCTCTGGGTTTAGAAGTCGACACCAGTAGCAGATTTTCTCAGAACTTCAAGAACTAGTTCTGAATAACAATTCCTAAGCATATGTCATCGCGAGCAAAACGAGTGAAATTGGTCTTAGTTTTCTTGATATCAATTTCATTTAGGTATTTAAACTTTAAATTCTTGCGACTTGAAAGCAAGATTGTCTGGTCCATACTCTTTAAGTTTTATGTGTTTCTGCAAATGTCAAACACACAATTGTCATGTACTTTGAAAACAGCTACTAACAGTACACACTAATGTGAAGTTTAAGATCCTTGGTTTTGGTGAAAAACCATGGAAACACAATTTCTCCAGCTATGATTGTAGCTCACAACAATTCAAGACAGGCAAAAGAACATGGTGCAGACTTGGCAGCATCTGTTTTTGTAAAGAAGAACATTATTATTTTAAATGCAGACATCAAACTCTGCTCAAAGATAAGGTCATTTTCTATCTCGAACTTGTACCTATACATTTATTTATGTCTTATAATTGTGTTCTTATATTTTCAATGCCAAATGCAATCAAATAATCTTATTTAATGACACTGTTTATATGGTGACAACCTACAGCCATCACAGCATATTGCATCTACATATGCTAAAACACATAATGCAGGTACAAAACCAAATTTGAGCAGGGTGCCGCATTAATAGTTTAATACTTAACATACGAACCAGTTCATCATTTGTCTCAGTTACTTGACAACCCTACAGGAATTCACATGGCTCAACGCTTCAGCAGTATACACCCAATTGTGACAATTCCACCTCCTTAAGACTTGTTCAGGTAAAAAACTCTTTGTCAATACACTCTACTTATCTTATTTATAGCTTTGTATTGGTTATTCATTATGTAACTGAATTGCTAAATTCCTTTCAATGACTTTGAAGGTAGTGGTCACCTATTGAAACAGAAGCGAAGAATACTCTATGTTTACCCCCAAGGTTTTGAGAAAGATGGGACCACAGCAATGGAGTAATCGAAGGGTAAAAACGTAGGGTTCAGTAGCAGCAAATTTGATCAATACTTGTTACACTGTGCACCTGCTTCAATTCTTAGCCACCCATTCATTTAATTCATTCCGCTGGGAGGTTTAAATTAGAATAGATCCTGTCCAATCAAACTTATCTGGAAAGATGTATAAAAAACATTTATAAGGAATGTATCTGTTGAAAATTAGGCATTGGGATATAAAAGCTTATCTTCCAGGCATATCTATTATTGATTTTATGAACTCAGGTATTTCTTACATAGAGCGGTTTATCATTTGTCTGGGTTACTTGATAACCATACAGGAATTCACATGGCTTAATGCTTCAGCATTATACAACTAATTCTGACAATTGCACCTCCTCAAGACACGTTCAGGTAAAAAAGTCTTTGTCAATACACTGTACTTATTATTTATAATTCTGTATTTGTTATTCATTATGTAACTGAAATGCTAAATTCTTTTCAATGACTTTGAAGATAGTGATCACCTATTGAAATAGAAGCCAAAGATACTCTATGTTTACCATGTAGGAGATCAATATCACTTTTATCTCATCTCTTGAATATTTTTCTGCTTCCAGGTATGCCAAATTCACTTGACTACTTCATAAAGCTAGCATCGTGTACGCTGATGATCACCACGTTTTAAATTATTTCTTTTGAAAATATATAAATTCCTTGTTCAACATTTTGATAATGACAAGCCATCATTGGATACTTGTTTGAATGAGCATACCAATGTTTGACACATAATCTGTTTTTCAATCACAAGAGATAAGCTTCTTTGCAAATTCAGTTTACAGTCAATTGCAAAAACCATGCAAACAAGATTGCTCATTGTCTTTTTGCAATGCGCAGGGAAAAAACATTGCCAAAGCACCGATTATGCCACTGCAAAATGCAATTTTGAATACGCAAAGCAAGGGTTTACCACTTGCCCTCAAGATGATTGGGAGCTCTTTGGACAATCAACCCCAGCAAATTTGTCAAAATCCTAGCAAACTTCCAAGAAAGAAATCTATACCAAGGACAAGTATAAACGTCCTTGATGATGAATCCGAGGAATCCTTCTTGGACTTGTCTCCATTTCCCAAGCATAAAAAGTTGAATGTAAATTCACTCTTGGATATTTGGATATACATTTGTAAGAGAGAAAGGCAAGAAGCTTTTGTGATCTTGTTCTCAATGCGTTTGTTTATCACCCATGGAATGTAACTGGGCTAGTTAATGATCAAAATACTTTGAATTTACATTAATATTCAACCAGCTCTGCCATATTTCTAATTACACTCCGAGTTATTTCCTCATCTGACCAAAAGAACCACTTCTTTCTTTTTTTCTACATTGCATTTTACATACCCATTTAAATTAAAAATTAATTACTACCTTACTTGACTAGTTTTTTATGGAACTCACAAAAATAGAAGAAAAGAAAAATCCTTTTGCCAAAAAAATCACTTTTATCAATTAATGACAACTTCATATACACTTGACAATGCCCCCACTAGCAATGTCGGGGACATCGCCACTTTGTGGCTCTTGTTTGTTTAGTTTTTACATTTTTTTAATTATAGCTTTTTAATATTTTCTTTTTAATATGGTTTTGTTTTATAGTTTTTTCATATTTATTTTTTATTAATCTCTTAATGTTTTATTTTTATTTTTAATGTTTACGGTAAAAAAAATTATTTGTTCAAGTGTATTTGAGCTTATTTTGTATAATTATATTTTAGAAAAGAATTTCATTAAGATTAACTTAACTTTTTTAGTTATTGTTTTTTTATATGGTTTTGTTTTCTATTTTTTCGATATTAGTTTTTTTTATATGTTTTGTTTTGTAATTTTTGAATAGTTGTTTTTTTTAATGTTTTGTTTTGGTTTTTAATACTTAGTGTAATACTTAAAAAAAAATTAAGTATATTTTAATTTTTGAAATTTAATTTAATTTTAATGTTTTTTATATACATAAATATTTTTTAATGTGTTTTATGTCATATATTTTTTCATTTTTCATTTTATTTTTTAGGTGTTTCGTTGTAACGATGTTTGTTGCTAGGATCACAATTTGAAAAAAGGCTTAATTTTAAGTCTATGTCAAATATGGGTGATTCTGGGAGCACCACTTTTTTTATTGAGGGGTTGATTTAGGGTTTTGATTGCAATCACATCGATTGGGGTTTCAAAAAGTTTGGAAATTTGTCCTTAAAAAAAAAGGTGCTACCGGTAGTACCACTTTTCAAATCGACGGTTGTTTTTGTTGTTTTTAACGCAAAATATGAGTTTGTATGGCTAAAGTTCTCGTTTTGAGTATACAGTTCTCATCAAGTTGTATAACTTGTTAAATGAGTAAAATATCAAATTTTCACTGTCACTTTAGGGCAAAAAGTGTTACCCATCTTTATGGATTCAGCCATTATATTAATTACTTGTAATTAATATAAATTAATATAAATTAATATAAATTAATATAAATTAATATAACTATTATTTATAATTACAATATCTATGTATAATCATAACTAAAACTATTAACTAGGTAGGGAAGCTTTCCAATAAGAGGTGTTGGAAGAAGTGTGTTATAAGTAGGGTTCCTTTAGTACCAAATGTGGTTGTAAGTCCTTGATGATGTGAGATTGAAATTGATTTAGGAAAACACCACCTACATGACATTACCTACTCAATTTTCAGTGAAAATTCTCCCCAAATTCAATAAGAAAATTTCCAAAAGTCATAGTTCCAATTGATTGATAGGAACTTCAACTATGGAACTTTGACTCCAAGGGTTTTGATCCATTTCAAGATGACCTAGATAATTGGAATTTGGAAAAATGAGTGGATCAAGGTTGAACTTTACCTCACAAAAAAAATGGACTTGTTGAAAAGGTTGAGTTAAGTTCACTAAATAACTTATTCATTTTTTTCAATATAAAATCAACTGATTATTATCAAAATACTTGGATACATATTGTTGATGGAGATGGTGATCATGAGTATCATCCACTAAAGAATGACTTTGTTTTATCATACCTTATGGATATAAACATTGAAAGTAATTAATACATTTCAACATATTGTTTCTATGACAAAAAAAATATGAAATAAGATTTATCAACTCGCTTCGGTTCTCAAGAGTTAATATGTTGTAAAGAATCATAGAGCAAAAAATGGCTTGAGAATGAGACCTAAGATATTTGTAGGTAGGGAAGTGCAATGGAAATTTGCTATGAATATTAAATATTGTATTAAATTAATCAGTAAATTATTAATTAGTTTAATTGAAGGGACGTAACCCTTCTTAAGAATGCTCAAACCTTATAAAAGGAAAGCTCTTGTAAAGCGTTAAGTATCTTATCAAATCAATAATATATATTTTTATTCAATATGGATCTCGTGTCCTAGTTTTTCTGTCACATTTGGTATCAGAGCCGGATCGGCTCCTAAGCTCCTGCATGCACGTTCACTATCGGATCTACTCCTAGGCCCCTACACGCACACTCACCTCGTCCCCCATCTCCCTCACCAAGTTTCTGTTCTCTCCTCACACGTCGCTCTCCCCACTTCACGCTCCTCTCGCCGCTGCACTCCCTGTCACCATTCTCCCACTTTCTCTCCCATCCACGTTCCCTCGCCCTCACCGAAAACTCTTCCTCCCCATCGCTTCCACCTCCACACCCTCGTTGCATCCAATTCCCTCACCTTCCACACACTCCCAGCTCTGCGCCCTCCATCTCCTTCATTGTCTCCTTTCACACCCTCCATCCCTCCCACCCAATGTCGTCACCCTCTCGCCCAGCCGTCACCATTCCGCTACCACTCCTCCCTTCCTCCACATCCCCCACTGCTGCTCTCTCTCCCCACCATCTTCCCTCCACGCTTCCATGCCCGCTAGCCTTATCCACGTATGCCCTACAAAAAAACCAAACCAAAATTAATAAAACAAATATTATTATAATAATATAATATTATTATATAATATTTTAATTTTATTAAAAATTTCCACTCTATAATAAATATTTAAATATAATATTTATTATTTTATTATAGTATTTATTATTGGTTTAATAATTATTATTAAGTCACCATTTTCCAAGACCTTTTAATTGTTCTCACTATCCCATAAGAGAAAATTGGGTCCAATTATTCACCACCACACTTAAGAAGCATGGCGACGGAGTTAAAATCCCAAATTACGAAAATAGAGAAGGATTTCCAAACTTTCAAGGAAATGATCACCAAGAGCCAGGAAGTGCTTAAGAAAGAAATTAAGGATGAAGTCATTCAGGTAATGGAGCAGAAAATAGACGACAATTTCGACATTATGTGCAAGGAACAAAAAATGTTAGACCAAAAAGTGACTGAGAGCCAGAACGGTATCCAGGCGATATTACAAAAAATGGATGATAAGGAAAAAAATCATAAACAACATGGCTCGGATATGTCGGTTACCCCATCCTCCAATTCTGAGTCACCAGAACGAAACCGGACGAAAGGTACTCAATACCAACCATTCATAATGTACCCGTCGAGAGCAAAAATAGAAATGATGAAATATAACGAAGGAGAAGACCAATGCGCCGCTTGGTTGAATAAAGTAGAAGAGTATTTCAACATATATAACATTACAATGGACGAAGAAAAGGTCAAGTATGCTTCAATGCACCTTGAAGGATATGCCTACAACTGGTATATGTGGTGGAAGGGAGACAACTTCACATACACTTGGAAATTATTCAAGAATGATTTCTTAAAAAGGTTTCAAGGAATCACAGAAGATGAATTCTTCTCAAAACTTACCAGATTACAACAAAGGGGAAGCGTCGAAGAATTCACGCATCAATGGGAATCCCTCGCTACCAGAGTATTTGGGCTATCTGACAAACAATGGTAGGAAACCTACTTGGGAGGAGTAAAACCATACATACAAAAAGAGTTAAAAATGCATGACATAACGAATGTCGAGGCAGCAAGACGAAAAGCAAAAGTAGCCGAGGCCAAATTTGACAGTTTCCAATCAAATAAAGGGAATTCATACTCACAAATAAACATCCAGTCGACTCCAGAGGATTATACAAACAAATACATCCCTCCGCCTAGAAAGGACGATAGGAAGAGCCTCGAGAATCAACGAATGAGGGAAGGAAAATATCGACGATGTGGAGACAAATGGAAGCCTAAACATAGGTGTCACCCCGAGGACAGCTCAAAGAAATTATATACTTGTGAAGCAGAGGAGAATGGTGAATCAGATGAAGAAGAAGAAGAAGAGCCAGAAGATGAAGAGGAGGAAACCGCAAATATGGCAGCCGGGAACGACGAGACCCCCAAAATCTCCCTGGAAACCATGACAGGAATTAGTCAACCACAGACTCTCAAGTTAAAAGGGCATATAAAAAATGAGAATGTTACAGTGCTAGTAGACACTGGAAGCACTCACAACTTTCTTGATATAAGAGTGGCACGAAAACTCAAGTTGTTCGTACATCCATCTCCAGACATGAAGGTGATGGTTGCAGATGGCAAGAAGATCGAAAAAGTTGGAAAGTACCACAAGGCGAGACTTCAAATACAAGACTTCGAACTAGAATCAGAACTCTACACCTTACCGTTGGGAGGAGTAGACATCGTTTTGGGAGTCCAATGGTTACAAACATTGGGAACATATTCTTCCAATCATAAAAAACATTTCATCAAGTTTAAGTGGCAAGGGCAAAATTTTAAGCTATATGGTTTTCATCCAGCAAACACACAAGTAATTTCATCTCAGCATATGGAAAAACTCATTCGAAAAGGGGCATCAGCATACATAATACAATGTCATCAACTGGAAGGAAAAGAGGAGGAACCAAATGATTTCAAAAAGGAAATCCAAAAATTACTCTAGAAACATGAACACATATTTCAAGACTCACCCATGCAGCTATCACCAGAAAGGAGTATAGAACACATAATCAAGATTAAACCGGGGTCAAATCCTATCAAGGTTAAACCATATAGGTATCCCCACCACCACAAAACATAAATAGAAAGGTTGGTTCAAGATCTACTGAATTGTGGTGTCATCACCAAGAGTAGAAGCCCTTATGCAGCTCCAGTCGTACTAGTACGGAAGAAGGATGGATCATTTAGATTATGTATAGATTATAGAGGATTAAACAAAATAACAATTAAGAACAAGTTTCCAATCCCCTTCATCGATGACATGCTGGATGAACTTCATGACGCAAAATATTTTTTGAAACTCGATTTAAGGTCAGGGTACTATCAAATCAGGGTCAGATTAGAGGATATCGCAAAGACTACTTTCCAAACTCATGAAGGACATTATGAATTCAAAGTAATGCCTTTTGGGTTAACTAATGCCCCTTCCACATTCCAGGCAACTATGAATGAACTATTTCAGCCATACCTAAGGAAATTTGTGTTAGTATTCTTCGATGACATCCTTATATATAGCAAGACATGGAAAGAACATTTGACGCATCTAGAAGAGGTTCTATCTCTTTGAAGGAAAACTAGTTCTATGCAAAAAAGTCAAAATGCACATTTGGGAAGCAAGAAGTGGAGTATCTCAGTCATATAATCTCAAAGGAAGGAGTTAAGGTGGACCCAAAGAAGATCCAGGCGATGAAGGAGTGGCCCCAACCAAAGAATGTTTCAAAATTGCGAGGAATTTTTGGATTAACAGGTTACTATCGAAGGTTCATCAGGAACTATGCACACGTCACCGCCTCACTAACAAATATCCTAAAAAGAAATTCTTTTCAATGGGATGATGAAGCAAAAATATGCTTTGAAACATTGAAACAAATTATGTCTTCAACTCCCGTTTTGGCAGCACCTGATTTTGCAAAACCATTCATAATCGAATGTGATTCTTCAGGGTTTGGGATAGGAGCTGTGCTAATGCAAGAAGGTCATCCAATCGCTTTTGAAAGAAGGAAGTTGAACAAAAGAGAATACCTACAGTATACATACAACAAGGAAATGCTTGCCATCATGCATGCATTAACTAAATGGCGACAATATCTTTTGGGAAGTAAATTCCTAATCCGAAAAGATCATAATAGTCTACAACACTTGTTATAGCAGAAGACATTAACAAACGAACAACAAAAGTGGATAGAGAAAATCTCTACCTTCGATATGGAGATCCTACATAAAAGGGGGAAGGACAATGTAGTAGCTGATTCTTTATCAAGGAAAGATGAAGAGATACAAGTCTACGCCGTATCCATGGTGATCCTAGAATGTTTGGACAAAATTCATAAGGAATATGCCAAGAATTCATAGGTTTGCTCCATAATTAACAACATAAATCAATATCCGAAGTTTGAATGGAAGAATGATCTCTTATGGTACAAAGGACGTATTTACTTAAGTTCCAATTCCAGTTTTAAGACCAAGGCGCTTAAAGAGTCACATGATTGCCCTGTCGCTGGTCATGTAGGATTTTTTAAAACCTACTATAATGCAAGGCAATCATTCTTTTGGAAGGGTATGTATGCCGACATTCACAAGTATGTTGCAGATTGTGACATTTGTCAACAGAATAAAACTGAGAATATCTCAAGTTCGGGGTTACTCCATCCGTTACATATTCCAAATAAAAAATGGGAGGAAATTTCAATGGATTTCATTGAAGGTGTACCCATATCAGATGGAAAAGACAAAATACTAGTTGTGGTAGATAGGCTAACCAAATATGCACATTTTGTTGGAGTGAAGAAAACTGATTCAGCAAAAGAAATAGCCGAAGCTTTTTGTAAAAATGTTTACAAATTACATGGTTTTCCGAAGATTATAATAAGTGATAGGGATGCCAAGTTTAAAGGGAACTTTTGGAGAGATTTTTGCAAGCAAATTGGAACGTCTCTTAACATGAGCTCAGCTTATCATCCCCAAACAGATGGACAGATAGAAGTTGTCAATAAATGCTTAGAAACCTACCTCCGTTGTTTTGTAACTGATAAGCAAAATAAATGGTTCCAATGGCTACATCTTGCAGAATGGTGGTATAATTCTACTTATCATACATCTGCAAGAATGACACCATTTCAAGCCCTATATGGATATGAACCCCCAAAATGGAAGAATCTCATTACCAACCAAGCAAGGGTCGCATTAGTAAATGACCATTTAGAAGAAAACCGAAAGGTTGTCCAAGTACTTAAAGAGAATTTGAATACTGCCAGGAATAGAATGAGACAACAAGAAGATCGACACCGAACAGAACGAGAATTTGAAGTTAGAGATTGGGTATTTGTAAGACTACAACCCTATAAACAATTATCACTTAAACAAGGTGGAAAAAAATAAATTGGCTCCATATTTTTATGGCCCATATCAAATCAATAAGAATATTAGTCAGGTGGCATATGCGTTGGAATTGCCAACTACAAGTCGCATCCACAATGTTTTTCATGTTTCATGTTTGAAAAAGATGATAGGTCAACACCATAAGGCACAAACAATACTTCCCTTGTTATATGAAGAAGGAAGAATCATATTCGAGCCAGAATCTATCATTGCTACTAGAGAGAAGAGATTAAGAACGCGAGTCATTAAAGAATACCTCATAAAATGGAAAAATCTTCCCGAAGAAGATGCAACATGGGAATCAGAACAATTTCGACAGTTACATCCCTCATTACCATTTCTTTGAGGACAAAGCTCTTTAAAAGGGAGTGGCAATGCTATGAATATTAAATATTGTATTAAATTAATCAGTAAATTATTAATTAGTTTAATTGAAGGGACGCAACCCTTCTTACGAATGCTCAAACCTTATAAAAGGCGAGCTCTTGTAAAGCGTTAAGTATCTTATCAATTCAATAATATATCTTTTTATTCAATATGGATCTCGTGTCCTAGTTTTTTTGTCGCAAAATTGTATTTCCTCCTCCACCTTATTAGTATCTAAAAAATCACACATTCTTTTCTCTTATTATGTTTTACGTTTAGTCTAGTGCCAAATTTCACAATGAAACTCATAAGAGTTTGTTCATATTTTAACGATATTAATTTTATTTGCTATGTTTCCTACATTAAGAAGATAATTTTGATATTCTAGCTAGGGTTTAAGATATCCTTATGATACATTAGATTTCTCCTTTTTCTCAATCTTTTCGTTACACAATAATTTGTCTTTACAATTAGTTGTTATTGCAATTTTATTGTTATCGATACTATGAAGTGAAACAACCTCATTGATGCAGATATGAAGTTTTCCCACATGGATTACATACATTCAACAACTACATCCACTTAGATATCATCTTTATTTCTTGACATCTCAGTGAGTTAGTCATTGAGGGGATTCTCCCCCTTTTTTCATTTTGTTGTGATATGGGTTGCAAATGCATTAGATGTATCTTTGTATCTCTCAAGTTGAATGAAGGAGTTTTTAATTATTTTCCTTATCTGTGTGGATATTTGGTGAGGTATGAAGCCATTTTTTCTAGAGATAATTCTTTCTTCTTGCTTGTGAGTAAATATTAGTGTAAGGAGTAATTATTTTCACTTACCTTGTTGCATGCTTCCCTTCTTCACTAGGTTTTCCTAACAAGAGGTCAACATATTCAATAGGTAGTATCAACGATTTAGTCTAGGACCTTATCTCATCACATTGTTGGTTTCTCATGCTCCAAATCCACCCAACAACCATCTAGAAAAAAATTGTAGGACTAGATTTTTTCCTAATGCCCCACCCAACCGACTATAGAAGTTCATTTTGGGTTTTTGAGGTTTCCCTTTCACCCAAAAAATCACTCTTTATATAGTTACCTATATTATACACTCCAATATTAACTATATTTGTATTCACTTAAACAATCACATCATGTCATGAGGTTTGTGAGTCTTCCCTCCCACCCTCACATGCGCTCTTATTATTTGATCTTTCCTTAGAACCCTAACCTAATCTAGAAAATCAAATGAGATAAATTATAACTACACATATCATATAAAGATGGCTCAATGACCTCCTACAATAGGTCCAAGCTTCAAATCACACCTCCTTATACTCTTTGGAGACATAGGTCACACTCCCCAAATATCATGCTGACCTCAATGGAGAGATACTTGATGATTGGATCTAGATTTTTTTCAAACTTTTCCTCTCTTCATGGAGGACCAACATGTTCTACTCATCAAAAATCATTTGGAAAAATAGCCCAAGCATGGTGTCTTTCTACCAACACCCCAACCACACCAAACCCTATCCTTTAGTGGGATCAACCTACCAATCCCTTCAACAATGTTTTTTTCCACCCCGTTAGATGCAGATGGTTCTAGATCTGTCAATTGCTAGGACAATCTGTTAAGTAGTACATTCCAAATTTACAAAATATTGGCTTAATTGCATATTTTGGACCCTAACTAGATACTCATTATCAAGTTTATATTCGGCTTATTATTAGTTTTTCAAATCAAAGTAGATATTTTTGAGAGCTCTAGTCTATATCAAACATTCTTCTGAGATTTATACTTTAAGACCAAATTCACTCATTAGATCCATTTCTCATATACCCTTTTCATCCACCCTACCACACCATTCATCTAGCGCTTCTCTTCCATGCCCTAGATCTCCTATAGACCACTCGACACTATAGTGCCCAAATCACAAATTTGAAAAACACCATGCACATCCTTGTCATTAGTACACAGGATATCCATATCCATATCTCACTCCTTCTACCATTTGACCCATGGTCCTCACTATCAAGCGCTCTACTTCCACATCCATATTTTTCAACACAATTCCCAAATCAATGATTAGAGCATCTCCATCCTTTTGGAAAATGGTAGTCAACATAATATGGTTTCATAGAAATTGGGACACCATCTACAACTCCCCACCTTTTCCCACTCTACTCACTATCATACTAGGTGGCTACAAGTCAATGGTCCTCAACTACTGGTGATCACTACTGGTACTTGTTGAGGTATATGTAACTTCGGAATGTATTTCACATATCTGTATATTGTATTCCTATAGATATGTTATTATTCCTGTATATGGAAGTGGTTGTATTCCTATAGAGATGTTATTATTCCTCTATACGGAAGTGTCGTCATTTATATTGTAAGTGTCGTAACTTATACTTGATGGGTTATTAGACCACCTTGTTGGGGTCGGCCCTGTATAAGTCATGTGGGTCAAAGGGCTATTAGACCACCCTATTGGGGGTCGACCATGTGGGTCAAAGGGTTATTAGACCACCCTAGTGGGGGTCGGCCCAGTCAACATTATGTTAAGTGGTTAAGTTGAGGCCGACCTAGTTGAGTAAAGGTCAAGTCAAGTTAGTGTATAAATAGAGAGTGTGTCTCTCTCATTTTACACATTCTATTCTCTCACTCACACTGTGGAGAGTGGCACACTTGTGGAGGAGGAGGCTCTGCTGCTAGGAGAATACTATCTCTTGTATTCAAATTGTATCATTGCTCTATCTATCTCTGAGGAAGTTATTGGGGTTTTTCACCTTTATGGTTTTCCCCAAGTAAACTCTGTGTCTCTTTTGTGCTTGCATTATTGTGTCCATGAATGATATGCTGTAGATTTGCTGTACATGTTGTTCTCTCAGTTAAGATCCTAGATCAGATTGAAGTAAATTCTGAAAATTTAACATGGTATCAGAGCTAGCCTGAAAGAAGGCATGATATGGCATGTATGACACTTGTTGCACTTACGATGCTAGGGCTTGAGATAGCAAAAACCAGTCATCGTAGCACTTTTGCTATAAATCCATTTTGGCAAAGTTTTCGGATCAGAAACATTTACAAGTCAAAGCGCAGATCCCCATGTACCTTGTGTCCAAAGGAAAACCTCTAATTGGTTGTACTTTGTGATTTATGATCTGTACAATATAGGGTTTCTGCCTCTTCCAGATCTGAGTCAAAATCAGGTGACCTTGGGAAAAGGGTCATAACTTGGGATAGGAAGCTCCAAATGAAATTTCGTAAGAAGTGATAGGTAGTACATAGACTATACTATCTCAGGAAACGTTTTGAGAGGTAGAAGTTGAACCAGTGACATGTGGCACGCCATAAAACTTTGCTCTCCTGTATTATCCCATAAACAGGTCACGTTGTGACACTTGGCATAACTCTCTCTCAAAGAATCCAATTGAGGTTAGACCTGTCGAGATGGAAATATAACAGGTTGGGATATCTCAAAAAAACATTCAGAGGCCGAAGTTGAACCAGTGACACATGGCACGCTGTACAAGTTCGCTCTCCTGTATTATCCCATAAATAGGTTACGTTGCGACACTTGGCATAACTCTCTCTCAGAGAATACAATTGAGGTCAGACCTGTCAGGATGGAAAGATAATAGGTTGGGCTATCTCAAGAAAACTTTTCAGACCTTGTGGATTGAAAATTTCAGAGTTACACCAGAAACAATCAGGTACATATTTCTGTCAAATCAAAATTATTTTTGAGTACCTTCATTCATGGCTTCTGGAATTTAGGGCTTCTGCAAAAATGGGAATTTTTTAAATCTGTGACCATGACTGGAAGTTCCTCATAAAAATAGAAGCTTAGAGCTTTGGATCAAACCTTTTTAGTGGGCAGAAGAGTGGGGTTCATCAAACCCTAGTTCGGGGTCACGTCTAGTGAATCCAGAAGTTTCAAAGGAAAAATTGAGGAGTGAAACTTTACAGTTTTCAAATTCTGAATATACGAGCTTGATAAGCTCATTAAGACGCATATTTCTATCCTTTCGAAAGTTTGAAATTCAAAGTTTGAATTTTTGAGATTTCTCTGACAAACCCTAATCCAGCTCCAGGTCGAGTTCTTGCAAATCAAGTGGATTGGGTTAATTCTAGAAGAAGATGGATTGGTCACCTACATAAGTGAAGAAGTTCCTGTCTTAGAGGGATATGAGGCAAAGGCCTTCCATAAGAAGATTACAAGCAATCTTGACAGGTATGACTCATCGAGGTATGTTTCGAGATTTGTTCATGATTAAGTTTATGGTATGTTTTTCTTCATGTTATTATGGTTATTATGGTTAGTACAATCTTGATTTTAGATTTGTCGTATCACCTTAACAAAATTATGAATGCCTAATAGAAGATATTCATTGATTAGGGTGTTGACACTTATGATTGTACTAATGCATTATGGTGTTGTATGAGGTTTATGTTGTCTACTAACATGAAAGGTACACCAAGAAAGACAAATCATGTTCTAGTTCAAGAACATACGATCATGATGACATGAGGACAAAGATTCATCCATTGTCATGGATCACTTAGAAGATCTAGTTACGAGGTATGTATAACTCGGTTCTACAATGGATAACTTATGAGACATGCAGGTTACTAGCACAAGTCACTGAAGAGAACCAGAAGACATTATGTGGGTATGCTAGACATAAATAGCTAGCATGCTAATCCAGGTATGTTTTTCCTATATCAAGCTAGAGTCCTACCTTGTGTTAGGATCTTATACTATTGTGTTGTTGATAATGATTATTCATGAAGTCATAGGTTTGAATAGTCATGGTTGTATGCATATTATGTTTCTTATCATAATTAATGATATAAATAACTAGAAGAATCATGAACGTATAGGTTTGAGTAATCACGGGTTTTATGCATATTATATCTCTTATCTTGATTGATGATTTAACTAACCAAAAGAGTCCTATGATCAAATAAGAATATGTATGAGTAAAAGAAAGACTTCCCTGAAACCTTGAATACTAATGTTTATTATCTGTGTTTGAAATGATCCTGACTATACATGCTTGAGATTATTGTGTTTTGATAATATTAAGATTATACTAATGAATGTTTGATATGTATGAGACCTCGAGGATAACACAATGATGATACTAATTAGCATGCATAGTGATTAAGGATGGATGTAAGTTCAAGGATAGGTAATCCAGGAAGCAAAGATCAAGAGGGAGCACACTCCAGTTGTTCCTGCAAGAAAGCAAAGGAGCACACTTCAGTAGTTTCTGCAAGGATGCAGATATTCAGAGGGAGTTGACCACTTCTCACAATCCACATAAGAATGGAGTCGCAGAAAAGAAGCAAAGACTGAGAGGGAGTCAACCCAACAAACAAACAAGGATAAGTATTTGAATTGTCATTACTTGCATATTTTATTGTTTAAATAATACTGTTCAATAATGTATATACTGATGTTCCTAGAATTAGGTTGTGTATTATGCATATTAGAATAGTTGCATTGATGAACAGTATACTACTAATATACATGGGTAAGTGTCCTATGGCACTGTACAACATTCCATTGCTACTTATCTAGAATGAAACCTCTTTGCTGAGATGTTGGAGTTGTGCACACTCTTAACAATGTTCTGGTAGAGATTGAAAGGCATCTAGAAAGTTACGGAATATGGATAAATGTTGTATTGAAGCATTGGCTAAGATAATTGCATGACTGTATGACATATTTCTTTATGTGTAAGAATTTGTTCTGAAAACTATGAGATGTTTTCTAATCATGCAATTTAACTTGTTGTGTAGGAAAGATCATATACCATCACCTACAAAAGAAGGACTACAACATTTGTTCAGCAACAAAGTTATCTATTGAAAATATTGAAGATATTGAAGTTCCCAGGATTTGGGAAGAATGCCATGATCGAGGAGTACCAGTCGATCATGAAGATGTTTGGGATGCAGTCCCAAGACCTGAAGGGGAGTCTGTAGTGACTCCCAAGAGGATATACAAGATCAAGCATGCTGCAGGTGGTAGCATAGAGACTTTTGCTCCTGTAGCTAGATACACTTCCATTAGATCTGTACTTGCTCTGGCTGCAGTAATGAAGGGGAAGATACACTTTCTTGAATGGTGTAGTGGAAGAAGAAGTGTATGTGGTGCAGCTACTTGGTTCTAAGACACATGACAGGGACTCATATATGTGCAAAACTTGGTATGGTAGGATAGATAGCTTTCTATCCAATTTGGGCTTTACCAAGAGTAAAGCGGATTCCAACCTTTACTACAAGGTAGAGGAAGGCAATCTAGTGATACTACTTTTGTATATGGATGACCTGTTTGTAACAGGTGAGGATAGATTGATTGCCGACATGCAGCGGAAGCTTGCTGCTGAGTTCGAGTTGAAGAACTTATGGATGATGCACTATTTGTTTTTGGCATGAAGGTGTGGCAGAGTGCAAATGGAATCTTCCTTGGGAAAGGGAAGTATGCAGTAGAGATCCGGAAGAGGTTCGGGATGATGGACTGCAAGGCTATGGCCACACCTATGGCATCAAACCTGAAGCTTCTGTGTGATGCTTCATCTAATCCAGTTGATGTCACTGCGTATCGTCAGATGATTTGGTCCTTGATGTACCTGACAAACACGAGACCATATATTTGCTTTGTGGTGAACACATTGAGCCAGTTTCTGATAGATCCGATGAGTGTTCACCTGGTTGCTGTAAATCATATTCTGAGGCACCTGAAGGGTACAATTGACTACGAGCTCAAGTATGATGTGAATCAAAAGTTTAACCCGCAGGGTTATGTTGATTCAGACTGGGCAGGCAGTGCTGCAGATAAGAAGAGCACTCCTGGGTGTTTCTTCAGTATGGGATCAGGGGTGATCTCTTGGTTTAGAAGGAAGCAATCCTGCGTAGCACTGAGTACAGCCGAGGCAGAGTATGTTGCAACATGTTTAGCTAGTTGTGAGGTAGTATGGCTACAGAAGTTACTGTCTAAGTTATTTGATCTCCCGCTGGAGGCTACTGGTATCTTTTGTGACAACCAGAGTTGTGTGAAGCTTTCCGAGAACCTGGTGTTCCATGACAGGTCGAAACACATAGAGATTAAATATCACTATATCAGGGATATGGTACAGAGAGGAGCTGTGAAGCTCCTGTATGTTGCAACGGACGAGCAGATTGCAGATGTGATGACAAAGCCACTAGCCAGGGTGAAGTTCGAGTACTTCAGGGAGAGGCTTGGTGTTCCTCATATCGAGGAAACTTCGAGGAAGAAGTGATGGACACATTTGCTGAATCCATTCCAAGCATGTTGGAAGGATGATCCTTCACATGGATGTGGATGTAAGCGTTGGATGATGAGCATCAGGATGATGTTCTAGTTTCTGCTTTGTATGATCAATTGGACCATTTATATGTATGTATGTATGCATCATGTTGGATGCTGGATATGATCAGTTGGATCATTTATATGTATGTACGCATCATGTTGGATGCTGGATATGATCGGTTGGATCATTTTTATGTATTTTGTATATGCATCATGTTGGATGCTTGGACCATGTATCTGTATATGTATCAGGTGGATACATTGTATGATCAGGTAGATCATGTATGTTGATATGTATAAGGTATGATCAGGTAGATCATGTATGTTGATGGATACATTGTGTGGATCATGTATCTATGTATCAGGTGGCTACACTGTGTATGATGATATGTGTCAGGTAGATACTTGGTGTGCATCAGGTGGATACATTGTATGATCAGGTTGATCATGATGATGAGCTTCAGGATGTTGCTCCAGATGATATGTACCAGGATGGTACAAGTGATGATGATCAGTATGATCATGGGAATCAGGATGATGCCTTGTGAGATGATGATCCGTTGGATCATGAGTATCAGGTTGATACTTGGAGGTTAGAGATGATATGTGGAAGGTTGTGCAAATAGCATGTAATCAGTCCTAGGAGATCTTGCCGGTCATCCTGCGGCACATAAATGTTCTTGGGGTACTCTTTCCGGTATTGCTATGTAGTATGTAATCAATCCTCAGATATATGGTAGGTTGAGCTGTGTGCTCATAATCAGTCCTGGGATGAGGTATTACTACGGAGACATGTAATCAGTCCTGGAGATCCGAGAGGTTGAGCTGTGTGCTCGTAATTAGTCCTGGGATGATCTTTAGAGATCTTGTCGGTCGTGTTGCGGCACATAAATGTTCCTGGGATGCTCTTTAAAGGTTTTGTCTATCCACATGTAATCAGTCCTGGAGATCCGAGAGGTTGAGCTGTGTGCTCGTAATAAGTCCCGGGATGCTCTTTAGAGATCTTGTCGGTCGTGCTGCAGCACATAAATGTTCCTGGGATGCTCTTTAAAGGTATTGTGGAGGAGATGCATGTAATCAGTCCTGGGAGATCTTTCCGGTCGTGCTTAGGAACATAAATGTTCCTGGGATACTCTTTCCGGTATTGCATCCACACATAAAATTAGTCCTGAGAGGCCACCTCTATCAGATCATTCGCACAAATGATGAAGACCTGCAGGTGGTGGGCCTACATCCAGTATGAAAAAGGAATGGCTCTGTAGAACTTCCTATGACGAGTGGATTCAGAGATTGATTGAGATAGAAGCAACAGTGATGATGATGATGACTCGATGACGATTATCCAGTGACGATGATCCATAGAAGATGACTTGTGCTAGAAGACCTGTGTCGAGAAATACCTTCCTAGTTAAGAGGGAGTGTTGATGTATATGTAACTTCAGAATGTATTTCACATATATGTATATTGTATTCCTATAGAGATGTTATTATTCCTCTATACAGAAGTGGTTGTATTCCTATAGAGATGTTATTATTCCTCTATACGGAAGTGTCGTCATTTATATTGTAAGTGTCGTAACTTATACTTGATGGGTTATTAGACCACCTTGTTGGGGTCGGCCCTGTATAAGTCATGTGGGTCAAAGGGCTATTAGACCACCCTATTGGGGGTCGGCCATGTGGGTCAAAGGGTTATTAGACCACCCTAGTGGGGGTCGGCCCAATCAGCATTATGTTAAGTGGTTAAGTTGAGGCCGACCTAGTTGAGTAAAGGTCAAGTCAAGTTAGTGTATAAATAAAGAGTGTGTCTCTCTCATTTTAAACATTCTATTCTCTCACTCACACTGTGGAGGGTGGCGCACTTGTGGAGGAGGAGGATCTGCTGCTAGGAGAAGACTATATCTTATATTCTGGTTGTATCATTTCTCTATCTATCTTTGAGGAAGTTATTGGGGTTTTTCACCTTTATGGTTTTCCCCAAGTAAACTCTGTGTCTCTTCTGTGCTTGCATTATTGTGTCCATGAATGATATGCTGTATATTTGCTGTACATGTTGTTCTCTTAGTTAAGATCCTAGATCAGATTGAAGTAAATTCTGAAAATTTAACAGTACTTACACCTTTTCTATTAGTCATATTAGGGATACCCTCCATTGTGACCTTGCACCCATAAAGCATTGTTATTTATTATTAGGCCTTCAAGCTTACCAAAATATCCACCATGTTGTCTATGATGCTAGTCACCACAATTATCATTTGCAAACTCACCTCTCCCCTTGTCATCTCCCCCTCTCCTTTTTGTCCATGATGTTGTGGACTAATCACCTCCTTCAAAATCTCATCCTTCACATCATATGCCTTGCAAAACTAGTCAACACACACCAACCCACACCATAGTTAATGCAACCCTTGTTGGATGAGTTCAATGATATTTTTGAAGCTCCCATTTTCCTCTCATCTTTTCACAACATTCACTGTACTATTGATTTGATCCTTGGAACCCACCTACCCAATGTCGTAATATACCTCTTTAATCCCATTGAATCTGTTGAGGTGCAATTAAATTGTAAACAATCCTAGGATATGGACACATCCAACCTAGTACTTTAGCATGTGGCTCCCCAATTTTTACCATCTTTAAAAAATAACAATTGGAATGGTGCCTTGTGATGGATTATAAAGATATAATCAAATTTACTATAAAAGTAGATACCCCTTACCATGAATTAATGATTTCCTCGATCATATCCAAGGTATCAAGTATTTCACAAAGATGGATCTCATAGTAACTTATTATCATGTGTGCATGGATGGCATATATACCTGGAAAATTGTTTTTAAAGCATTTTTTGATTATATGAATGTTAGTGATTCCATTCAGGTTCACTAATGCTTCAACCACCTTTATAAGATTCACTAGTGACATTTTCTACCCCTATTTTAGAAAATTCATTATCGTATACATTGATGACATTTTTATTTTCAATTAAACCTAGGATGACCATGTCCATCATCTTTGTATATCCTTTGAACTCCTACACACATATAAATCTCATGTTAAGAAGAAGAGGGCCTATTTTGGGTAAACCTCAGTCGATTCTTGTATTTTTTAATCTCACAATAAGACATCCATATAGATCCCTCCAAGGTCTAAGCCATTTCCATGTATCCAACACCATCCTCCATCAATTCCCTTTAGATTTTTTTTGGGAACTTTATCAATTTTTACAGGAATTTTATTCTACAATTCTACTAGGTTGCTATACCCCTACATAAAATCACACACCAACAACCATCTACTTGGTTCACAACCATAGAAGGAAACTTCAAGAAATTGAAGTCAACACTTTGTTTAGATCCGATACTTCATTACCAGACTTACAATAGTCTTTTGAAATTGAATATGATGCTTCCAAATATGCTATAGGATTAGTACTTAAACATGGAGGGAACCATACAAATTATCATTTAGAAACACTTATTGATGCTAAGTTGAATCAAATCGCATATGACAAGAAATTTTATGCACTAGTCCAAGCATTGAAATAATGGTGAAAATATATGTTGGAAAAAGATGCCATCTTACACATAGATAATCATCCTCTCATTTTTTTGAAACTCGTATTCCAAGATTTAGGAACACCAAATAAAATGGGCCTCCTATATACAATAGTTCCATATGTTCATCAATACAAGAAGGATTCTTCAAATAGTATGGATGTCATGCTTAGTCATCCTCCAACTCAAGCGTTACACATGTGACATGTATGTTGTGTAGCATATGAAGATCGAAAACAACTATATCAGATCGATATCTATTTGGGATAAGTTTGGAAATCCTTGCACCAACTTATCACAATCAACCATACTCCGTTCTATGAATACTCCATTTAGGATGGTTGGCTATATCTCCTTAGCCAACTACATGTACTAGATTCAGCTCATCACCTAAAACTAGTTCATGAAGCACACTCCTATTCCTTGGGGTACATTTTGGTATCAATAAGAAACTTTATTATCTTAAACACCACCTTTTTGGGCCTTCCATTTAGTGTAAAGTAACAAAGTTAAATTGACAATATGCCTTATGCAGTTAGAGCCAACCTACTAATCACCAGTATAGACCCATATAACTCTAGTTCTATGAAGCGCCAAGAGGGATAAAATCCCTTGAGGTGCAAAACCCTTTTTTTATTGAAGGAAAGGAAATATTTTCACCTCAAGGGATTTGATCCCTCTCCCCGCTTCATAGAACTAGAGTTATATGGGTCTATACTGGTTCCAATTGCGGTGTATGCATCAAACGATGCGATTTTTTTACATATTTCAGGTAATCATAGTTAAATTATTTCTTCAAAATTTTTAACAATACAAATGAATATAGACCAAAGAAGATAATGTTTAAATATCATATATTTCAACCTGTTGGTTGATTTTATCAAAGACTATAAGCCTATATAATGTTTAAATACAAATATATTACAATGTGATACACTCTAATTTTTCTTCTTCCTTTTTTCATGATTCTGCTCCTGATCCCTTTGCCATCTTATCATATCGATCATATGTGAAAGAAGGTTGTATTTGTTAGGATATTCCTATACTCCATCCTAGTCCCACCAGTATTTTGATCATTTACATTTTCAGTCATGCATGCACCTTTTTGGGTTTGCATGCATTCTAGGGTTTGCATGCATTTTGCATGCATCCCAGTCATCAGTCCAGCACCTAGCCCTTAGTTAGCCAGCCCCCAGGAGCTTCTCGCTATTCATTTTTAGCCCTCCAGTTGCTTAATGCGCCCTTCTTCCTTGATTTTAGGGAGCAACTCGCCCTCCTTCACCTACCAGTCCAGTTGTCGCTCAGTTACACTTAGTTACACTCAGTTACACTCAGTTACACTTAGTTACACTCAGTTACACTCAGTTACACTCAGTTACACTCAGTTACAGTCAGTTACACTCAGTTACATTCAGTTACACTCAGTTACACTCAGTTACATTGAGTTACACTCAGTTACATTGAGTTACACTCAGTTACACCTACCAGAGTTAGTTTGACTGATGGTTGACAGTTACTTGAGCATTGATGACTCCACTGATGATGATGAAGACTTCCAGTTGCGCTCCGATGATCATGAGGACACCTAGTTGTGCTCCGATGACACTCCAGTGATTCTTTGATCACTCCATGAAGGCTAATTCGAATTGCCACCTTAGGCATTCGAATTCCTCATGCATTGTATTATTTATATGTCCATTTGTGATTAATAATCTAGTATGACCGAAGTATTATTGCTTCTATCTGAGTTCTACTGTACCATATTATTCTGTTGCTCATTATACTGCATGTATCACTCTTCTTCTATTTTCTTGCTTAATCATAATTATTCTCTTGTGAGATACATCATCTCTTAGATCTGCTGTGAGGATTTTCACATGGTATCAGAGCATGTTGAGAGTATTGTTTATCTCCATTTTTGAGAGTTTTTTGCAGGTTATTACCAAGATTTTGAGTTCAGCAGTTGCAGCAGTAGCAGTTGCAGTTATTCTATATTGTTTTTGCAGGTCTTCTACAACTTCAATGAATTTAGAAGAAATTACTCCTCTTTCTCCATTCAACTATGATGAATGGAAACCAAGAATGATAGCATATTTGAAGAGACATGATCTCTTTGATTGCTATTTTGAAAGAGAGTTCGAATCCTCTACAAAGAAGATTAAATGGTTGAATAAAGGTGACATGCACATTGGAAGAATGAAGCTTACTATGACTGATTACATATTGTACCCGACCATCTTTGATATTGAAACTCCAAAAGAGTTATGGGCTCATCTGGATGAAAGATTCGGCAAAAAGAATGATGGATTTGGTCCAAATCCCTTCAAAAGCAAGCAAGGTGATGCATTCGCTCCACCTGATGGTCTCTCAGATCATGATGCATTTGCTCCTCCTGATGGTCTCTCAGATCATGTTGCATTCGCTCCCTTTGATGATCTCTCAGATCATGAACCAGTATCATCTCATATTGAAGTTGTTGACAAAGAACTTGCATATTCTCCGCTCATGCTCAAACTTTCTTCTCTTTCTGTGCCATTTCACACTCTAGATATTGCAGAAGGTCCTAAATCCTCTCTTACACCAGAGTTTGTTGGTTTGCATCATGATCACATGATTATTTCAGAGGTAACATCAGCTATTGGAGGTAATGCATTCGCTCCTCTTCAGCAAACATCTCTTATTTACTACTATATGATCATTAGCACATGCTTTCAGAAGGTTATTGAAGAATATGGCCATTGCCACCCGCTTGAGATAATTTCTCATGCATATGATAGTTTTGATCTCACCCTTGCTGGTTCAAAGGAGATCTCAAGAAACTATTTTGAAAGTCTTAAATCTGATTTTGATTTCAAGCAAACATGTAATAGTTCTTTTTGGCATAATCTCACCCATGGTGGTTCAAAGGAGAAGACAAAGGACTATATGCACATTCAAAAATTTGATCCTACCTCAGCTGATTCGAATCACAGGTTCAAGGATCATTCTAATACTGTTGGATTTGTTCTCATCACATTCGATCTGAAGAGCAAGTACACGCACATGCTTTTTGAGCATGATCCACTTCTTCCCAAGAAGAAGATACCTCCAGACATATGACCAAGCATCACACATGCTTGAGTTTGGAGCTTTTATTTTTTATGTGTGCCTTACCGTCTATTTTTTGAGGAGGGGGTATGTTTCCCATGAAATTTTCCCACTTCCTTGGTTTATTGATTGTTATTATTCATTGTATTGGGTGACCTTTGGTCTTAGTTACCAGGGCCCAGGATGGATTAAGGGGGGGTGTTAGGATATTCCTATACTCCATCCTAGTCCCACCAGTATTTTGATCATTTACATTTTCAGTCATGCATGCACCTTTTTGGGTTTGCATGCATTCTAGGGTTTGCATGCATTTTGCATGCATCCCAGTCATCAGTCCAGCACCTATCCCTCAGTTAGCCAGCCCCCAGGAGCTTCTCGCTATTCATTTTTAGCCCTCCAGTTGCTTAATGCGCCCTTCTTCCTTGATTTTAGGGAGCAACTCGCCCTCCTTCACCTACCAGTCCAGTTGTCACTCAGTTACACTTAGTTACACTCAGTTACACTCAGTTACACTTAGTTACAGTCAGTTACAGTCAGTTACAGTCAGTTACAGTCAGTTACATTCAGTTACACTCAGTTACATTGAGTTACACTCAGTTACATTGAGTTACACTCAGTTACATTGAGTTACACTCAGTTACACCTACCAGAGTTAGTTTGACTGATGGTTGACAGTTACTTGAGCATTGATGACTCCACTGATGATGATGAAGACTTCCAGTTGCACTCCGATGATCATGAGGACACCTAGTTGTGCTCCGATGACACTCCAGTGATCCTTTGATCACTCCATGAAGGCTAATTCAAATTGCCACCTTAGGCATTCGAATTCCTCATGCATTGTATTATTTATATGTCCATTTGTGATTAATAATCTAGTATGACCGAAGTATTATTGCTTCTATCTGAGTTCTACTGTACCATATTATTTTGTTGCTCATTATACTGCATGTATCACTCTTCTTCTATTTTCTTGCTTAATCATAATTATTCTCTTGTGAGATACATCATCTCTTAGATCTGCTGTGAGGATTTTCACAGTATTCGAAGATCATCCAAACCTTTTACTGGTGATATTGTTCTAAATGTGAGTCCGTGTCATTCTCTGTTTCCAATAATTATAGTTTCCTTCTCCAATGTTAATCCTTGTGACTTATCGATTGTCAATCCCCAAGCAAGTTTCAATGGAAGTTGTTTTTTTTGTACCTCTTTCAATTGGTATAATAGTAATAGTTTGACGTGATACGTCATTCCATGGAATCCCTATCAAATCTAACTAAAACATATGTAGGAGGCTCTAGGGGTGAACATCCAGGATTGTACACATTTTTTTCAACAAACCCAAGAGCTCTATTGACTAGTCCTGCATTAGTCCATAGATTTGATGTCAGCATAACCCTGGCCCCAACCAATAGAAGTAATTCCATTTCCATTTTTTCCTCATCTTCATAACAATGAGATTTCCTTGATAGTGCTACCGCAATGCTTCGTGCAATCGGGCGATTTAAAGATGCTAACGAACGCCTATTATGATTATCTACATCTTCATTAGTTTCAAATAAATGTATTTCCCTGTTAAATGATTATTTTGGGGAACTATCTGATGAAGAATCTATATGACTCATTAGTAATTTCCAATCATCTACTATTGGAGCTGCATCTCTAACATTCATTAGAAGATGTTGAAAACGTTTTTGTTCTTGGTTTTGTCCATTTTGTTTGAAAAATGTATCAAGAGTTACAATAGTCGTGAATGAATAACATATTTCTTTCACTTGACCTTCACATGCATATATCGGTTTATCCATCACTGGTGGAAGTTTCCAAATCCCCAACCTATATAATTGATCTTCCTCCAAATCGAAATAATGATTTTTCAGGAAATGCTTGACGAAGGAAGGAATCAATACACGATAATAGATTTCTCCCTATAAAACTCATTTCATCAATAAGTATATATTTGACATGTCGCATATCTTCCTGAAACTTAATCAAACGTGACCCATCTAAATCCATTTTTTCCTTGACTGGTATATGAAGGGAAGAGTGCACTGTTGATGTAGATATATTAAACGTTGCGACACTGGTTGGGGCCAAAAGAAGTAATGGTGAATTATTTGGAAAAGAATCAATTTCTAATGTTTGTCTAATAGCTCCAATCAAGTAAGATTTTCCTGTACCTACAGTTCCTTGGATAATCATTCGTAATGGTTCATTGTTGCCACCTCTGTAATGCTCAACAATAATGTCAAATGATTATCTTTGCTTCTTTGCTAAGCTTTCAATTGAATAATTATGAGTATGATTATTATGAACAATGGCATTCAACTCTCGATTTTCAGATATGAATTGCAATGCACCATTGGAAGTGTCCATATCAAAAAAATTAGAGTTCCAATTTTCCATGTTATCACATTCCCTGTATCCAAGCATGTAATATTCGTTGGTAGTTATATATTGATTCATATAAAACCCTGGAATTATCTCCCATTCATGTTTATGAAAATCCCTTTGCACAAATAACTCATCTTCATCTTTTGAGTCAACTTCTTCCTCTGCAGGAACAAGATTGTGGTCGATATGCCAAGGATTATATCGAAATCCATCCCAAATTTGTATGATATCTTCTGATGTTTTTCCTAGATTATTTTGGAAATCACGAAATGGCTTTTACAGTACCATATCAGTCCAACAAAAGTCAACACTTTTTTGATTTCCATGTGCAGGAATGGTGATATATCGAGGAAAAACTCATAAAATAGCTCCAATGTTTATTGATAACCATTTTTCACCCTTACGTTGTTTTTCATAAGACCACGATCTTGCTGCGTCTATTAAAAAAATGTGCTCCATTTCCACAGGTCTATGTGTATATGCACTGATAAAAGAATGACCATTGTCAGCATTGAATGTATTACCCTGAACTTGTTTGAAAACTTTCACGCCGACATTCAAAACCACAAACTGACAACTACATTCTGAAAGCAGAACCTCCAGAATCATATGGCATGTTTCGTGTGCCCCTATGTCTCTCTCAACAATGATCTCTGTCAGCAAACGTCTATATGCACATGCTGTTGGCTCGTGTGGATTCTCAATATTAGAGACATGCATCAACATATCATGGAAGGTTTATGATCCCTCTTCTTCTTTTGTTGCATATTTCTCTATGTAATTAATGACCACATGCTTCGAAAGAACAGGTTTCCAATCCATATTAGCAAGCCACATTATCAATGTTTCACAATTGTGTGTATTTAACCTGTCATCATTTCGTTTTGGTTCATATTTTTTTTCACCATTTTCATCAACGTATAGTTTTGATATCTTACACAATTGCCATGGTGCCTTATATCGACATAACAATCTTCTACCCTTCTTTCAGAGGCAACTTCTCTCATTACATGTTATATGATGCTCAACATAATTAAGAAGTTCCTCATAACCTTTGTCTAGATTAGTTTGAAATATATGTTCTGTATCTTTCAAGCAAGGATTATTGTCACCACCTTGTATGAGTTGTTGAATATTTATCTTATGTGCATTACGTGGGTTCGATGCATGTACAATCTTATCAAAATATTCTCTTACAAATTTGACTTGAACAGGATCCTTCCAATTCAAAGTTTCGATATTTGGAGCATCTTTTAACCACAAAAAACCATTGCACATGTGGAGATCCTCTATGTTTCCATTCATAGCGTGACTAATAATCTGTAACATGATGAAATTGACTAAAAATCTCTTCTCGAAACATTATATACCTCAATTGAATATAATGCAATACAATATGAGGATTGTCAATTACATTCTGATGTCTCCACTTGTTTGCTTCTGTAGGATCTTCAAGGCATTTACCTGGCATCAAGTTATGCAAATCCGACCATTGCATATCTGTTACACTTAATGTGAAGAATATTGTGGGACTTCCTATTTTTTGAATCATGTCAGATAATTCTCCTTGACACTTGCTCCAATATGTACATGTTCCTCTTCGTACAGTGCCAAGTCTCATTAGTTTATCAACAATTTGAGAAGCAGGTAGATTATGTAGATGTTCTCGTAAATCATCGATCTTTTTTGGTAGTTCCGACATATTTTTTTTAACAAAAACTACAGAAGAATCCTGGGCTTGATGTCTCATGATGACATTCAGTAATAAATATCTAAAGCGAGGATGTTTTCCAAATATATTGTCACGGTATCTAAGAAGATGCCTTGCATACTCGTGAAGATGCACCTTTCGCAACCATAGATGTAAAATAGATGCCCTTCCTTTAAGAAACAATGTTGGAAATTCCATATCAAACAATCCTCAGTGTTATATTCATGTATCGGAGAGGATCCTATTCTGTGCTAATTAATGACATCTGAAGATTCAAGATTTGAATTTTTGTCCTCTTAATTAGGGTTATTTTCCCAAGCTAAAGAGAATATTATACACTGTTGGTTGCTTTTTGTACAGACCCGGGTTTTAATGAAGCGCAACAACAAAACCCCTTGGCACACTGGCCCTCTCGGCAACGAGCTGCGCAGCAGCTCGAGGTCTCACCTGAAGTGGCTATGGGGGGGATAAGGAATCAAGCTTCCTTAACCGAGGCGATGTGGAGACCGCGATATTCTCCCTTTCTTCCTTGATGATTCCTCAAGCGGAACGTCTTACTCTTCCGCAGGCTTCTCAGTGCAACTGCGCTGAAACTCTTGCTTGACAGTCTAGCTGCGCGGTATCTCTAATCCCGCACATGAAGTAATTATCCTCTGCGTCGATACTCTATGTATCGTTTCTTCTTGCGCGCCCATCGCGATAACGCATTCCTCAATCGCCGCAGCGACAGCGTTCTACCGATTCCTTCGACACTTAACAATTATAGCTACCCAGTAAGCTTGAGAACTTACTTAACATATTCATAAAGATAACGCAATGTTCATGTATACACAGATAGTGAGCTAAAACATGCAATCACACAAAACAACATCATAACATGAGAATTATGTAGTTCGCCTCCCCGGGGAAACCACGTCCACGGGAAGTATATCTTATATTAACTCAAGATGGAAATTACACAATATGCTATGCACACAGCTGCAGCCTTAGATCTTTCCAGGAAACTCCATGCACACAGCTGGGAGCCCTTCTCTCGATCTAGTCTCTTCTCTACAGAGATTACAATAGTTTAGACGTTGACTCAGACTGTCTGCAACTCAGGGATTAGCTTCACAGCTATCCAGTTCTAACTCTTGTCTTCTAACAACACAATAGAAGACTAACTAGCTAGCTTACGTCTCAACCTCTAATGGCTAGCTATCTAACTTACTTAAGTCTAACTTAAGTCTGTCTAACCTTCTTCCCTTACAATTACACATATATATAGGTGGCCATGACGGTCGCACCTTTACAAAACTGTGGGCCTTTCCCAGCAGTATTCCCCCAAAAACCCTAACCACGGACATGGCTAGGTGTATTGTAGGCGCCGCTTGCAGTCACGTCGCCGTTTCCTGCAGGTTCCGTGACTTCCGGCACAGATTGCGGGTATGGGCACCGCTTCTTCATTCACTGCTCTTTGTCCTTCGCCTTTAATACTTTGGTCCGTTGCTCTTCCTTGATCAGAGCAACCATAACATTTGTACTTAGCCTTAATGAGGGTAGCTGAGCCCTCTACTCTGTCGCTTCATTTATTGTGGTAGCTGAGCTCTCTACTCGGCCACATTCAATCTCCTTTGACGTGTGTGCGTGAGCTCTACGATTTCCGGTCCGTAATCTATGCTGAGCTCATCCATCTGGCACCGTACTGCGCACCATTTACTTTTGCCCAAAATTTGGTGCTTATTCAAAATTAGCACTTCTTCCCTTCGATACTTAGTGCTTTTTCCTCAAAATTCGTAGCTTTACCGTAGCTGCGGCCTAGGCTCCAACAGGCCCCTAACACTTACTTGTGGCTCGTCCTCGAGCCACTCGCACTAGCGTGTGGTCGCTTTTCTTGCGCATCGGCCTTTGCCTGGGTCTCAGCAAATGTTTTCTTCCACTGCGCAATAGCGGAGTCCATTTCATCGATGCATTCCACAGCTGTCTGCACCATTTATGCAGTGGCTTCTTCTTGAGTTATGCCATCAACCACCTATTGAGATTCTGCAATTTCTTTGATCTTTGCCTCGACTTGGGCAGCAAGTTCAGCATACTCATCCATAAATGGCTGAATGTTGTTGGTGAGTTTAGCATCTTCATTTCTGAGCTTGTGCAGTTGCTTTTGTACTCTGCGCACTGCACTCATTTTCCTCATTTTTGCTATGCCTTCTAAGGCCTTAGCTTCTTTAGTCAGAACAGTTAGGGACTGTTCTGTGGCTTGTACCTGTTCCAAGAGACCGACTTTGAAAGGGAGCTTCTCAAGCTCAGTCCAAGCCTCTATATCTTGGGTCATCAGGGTCTCGGCTTCATCTGCTTTGCTCTTCATTTGTGTGGAAGTTCTGCGCAGCGCTTCAAATTGTTCCTGCCTATCATCTGTAAAATGCACTGCAACACGAGCTTCCAACTCGGCGATCTGCGTTCTATGGTCTTTAGCCATAGCAACTATTTCTTGCTCTAGGGCTTTTTCCCTTCCACCAATAATTTGAACTTTCTCAACCAGAGGAAGCTCTGGTTGAATCTCGCAGGCCGGCAACTCCTGGGAAATCTCATCAACTACCTATCTTATCCCAGTGTCCTGTGCCTCATAAAGGGAAAGCTTCTCAGAGATGTTCTTATGGCTTGCCTTCGGCTCTATCTCCTGCGATTGCAGTCTTTGGTTTGCATGGAATGTGGAGAGCTCTCTAGCTCTCAACTCAACAGAAACTTTCTCATGCACTAGCTGTAGAGTCTCTATAGGAATTAGAGACAAATTGATTTCAACGGGCCCAACTGCGCTTACCTACAGTGCGGCCAAAGGATTCGGAAGTGTCATGCTTGTAGGCGGAATGTGCACGACAGTATGCCTCCCTGCAAGTACTTCAACTCGATCGGTACTTGTGGTTGCTTGTGGCACCTGCGAAGTAGATGCTGGCGCATGGGTCTGCGCAACTCTTCCTGCGAGACCTTTTAATTCTATGAACTGCAGGTCCAGAGCACTTCTGATGTGAGTGTGCGCGGTCCGCAGCTCGCGAAATTGCTCCTTCAAATATTGGTCGATCCCCGAGGGAATGGTCTCAGGGGGATGCGACATCTTCTACTTCTTGGTCGGTGGTTCTGTCAAACCTTCATCACTTCTTTGCTCAGGCGCTTCCTTGCCCTTATCGTTTTCTTGCGCCGCGGGAGGTGGCATCGCAGATGCGATTTCGGCGGCCTCCCTCCATTCATCCGACCAGGACTTGATAGTTTCTTCAACATCTTCAGTGGTCATCCTGTAAAGGCCTACGACCCATTCTTCCTGAATGCCGCAGGGGCGGAGGTAAATTTCATGCAAGTTGGCGGAAAAAACCAACTTACCTTCATATATCTTTGCTGTCTCCTCACTCAGCCTCGACATTTCCTGTATGGTATCTTTGAGGAGGTGGTAGTATTCACAAAATATAGCGCGGTTCATCTTGCGCTTCGCGGGATTGTTAGAATCCCAGAGGTTGACATATCTCATTCCTACAACCTCTCCTGCACGGCGCGGAAGGAACTGAGTGTTCGGGGGCTCCTTCCACTCGACGAGAGCACATAAAATTAAAAGCCAAGAAAAATGGAACAACTGACCGGGGTTGTCTTGGACGTTCCGACAGTCTTCCAAGAAAGAATTGAGGAGGAAGGGAGACCAATTGTACTGCTCTCCCTCCGCAGCTACGATAGCGAGCTCCACGACAGCTCCAATAACTTCTTTAGGTCTGCACTTTGTGAGAAGTCTGCCTGCAAGCAGACTGCCTGTAAATCTCAGTGCTTCATCCTCAACGATAGTGAGGTCATAAGCTCGACCTCCTCTTGTCAATTTGTATTTCTGCACCAACTGTGCAGCCAATTTTCTGTCTTTATCCTTTCCAACCAAATGAATATTGGGGTCCTTACCAACCTTAGACAGGCCGGTAATGCGACGAATCAAATCGACATTTAAATCGATTGGCCTCCCTAGCCAAAGGTAACCACCATGAACGCAGGATAGTAGTGCCTTCACAACTGCATTGACTTCATTGCTACGCCCGAAGTGGGGTAGCTTCAACAAATTCAACAGTCCAGACTTCTCTAAATTTGCTACAAATTCCTTGGGGACGAATTCATCAACCTTCCTGGTAGGATTGTGGACTACCGTCAGATAGCGATCTGGCGCAAACTGAGGATATGTTCTGTAGTCGCCCAAGTTAAAATCGGAAAACTTAACCAGTGGAAGGTGTCCAAGCAGAGACCCTTCTTGTCGCACGCCGTTCGGCAGTGGTGCACCGGAATCAGATACTTTGCATTCTTCAGAATATACACCTCTAGTGCATCATCTGGACGAGGTGGAATGTAATTCACCATAGTGGCCAACGGCTCTGGAACGGGCTCGTCCGGCTGCTGCTGCTAAGACGCCCTCGTTCCTGGAGATTGTCTGGGATCAGTCCAACCAGGGTGCGTGTAAGCCGAGGTCGTCACCGAGGTAGTCATGCCGAAATCTAAGCCTCGGCGCAGGAATTTACGAACAACTTCTTCAGTTGACAGGTTCTCCATCGTGAACCGGTATAGACAATCAAGGACTTGAACAGAGAAATGGCGGAACAACGTAAGATACGAACACTGAAAACAAAGGAAACAGTCTGCACACTCGGCTCTGAAAACAATAACTTAGATTCTCAAACAAGACTTATGCAACTCGAGAAAAGTAAACCGAAAATATAGAAGTGCGGGGTATTTATAGCTAAAGGCGATAGTAAATGCAGGCAAGTGGGGTTACTAGCCATAGATGCCTATGCATGAGCTGACAAGACTCCTACTCACGTGCTTTCGTGATGCATTAAATGTGATAGACGGGCTCTGACAGCCTTCCGGGAGAAGCTAAAACGTTCGGCGCATGACATAAATGCAAATCTTAGGGAGATCAAGCCGACTCTGTCAGAGTGGATACAATTAAATGGCGAACTTATCCTTCATTAATATTCAAAGCGGCTATAGGACGACTGTAATTCAAATTTTTCGGTGGGTCATTTCAGCTTAGGTAACTGTGCATATAGAGGGGTCCACAACGAGAACTCCTCAAGCGGCAACTTGACACAGGGAACGCCGCAAGAGCGACAGTTTGACAATCCGGAAAAACTTCGCAAGAGCGCAAAATAGGGTCGCTCCAAACAAACTGTATTTGACATGCACGGATGTTTCAAGGAATTGCGCGGGAAGCCAGAGACTGAAAGTGTCTCGCGACTTTCGTGTAGACTAAATACGATGCCTCTTTCAACTACACTGGACATCTGCATTACTTTTAGCAATGTATTAAGTCGACAGGGCGGAGTGGCCATCGCGATAAAGCTTGAGCCGACTCCCGTTGATCATTGTAGGTAGCAATTCTCCATTAAGCTTCGCAAGATGAACTGCTCCTCCTTCTGTTATCTTTGTCACCCAAAAAGGGCCTAACCAATGTACACGAAGCTTGCCTGGAAACTTGATGAATTTACTATCATAGAGGAGTACCAAGTCTCCTTCTTCAAAGTGTTTATTCTTAATATGCCTGTCATGCCAAGCTTTCTGTCTTGCCTTCTGTAACTGTTGATGGAATCCGGCTAAAAGTATGTCTTCTTCTAAGGCAAGCAATTGTGAGAGTCTTTCACTCATAGTATCAGTATCTGCCATTTCTGTTATTTGTGCAATTCTGAGACTGGGAACAATGTATTCCATGGGCATAACTGCTTCTTGTCCATACACCAAACTGAAAGGTGTGTGACCTGTTAATTTCTTGCATGTGGTTCTGTAAGCCCATAATACAGCTGTGACTCTAAGGTCCCAATCATCTCTTTGTTGATTACAGATCTTCGTCAGGGAATTCTCAAGAATCTTATTGAATGCCTCCACCGTACCATTAGCTTGAGGGTGGTAGGGTGTACTCTTATGGTGACTAATGTGGAATTCTTCAGTAAGGGCCTCTATAGTCTCATTCAGGAAGTGTGTACCCTGATCACTCATGAGAATCACTGGACATCCAAACCTAGTGATAATGTTCTCAAAAATGAACTGCGCAGCAGTGGCAGCGTCACAGTTCTTAACTGGCTTAGCCTCAGCCCATCTGGTGAGGTATTCAGTAGCTGTAATGATGTATCTTGCGCCGGTTCTCTTTCCTGGTGGGTTGATAGGTCCTACAAAATCAATGGCCCATTTATCAAAAGCACGCAGTGTTATCTGGGGTCTTAGCGACATTTCATCTCTCCTTGAAGGTTTTCCTGTTCGCTGGCACACATCGCAACATTTGCAGAATTCCTTAGTATCCTTATGCAATGTTGGCCACCAAAGACCTGCGGCTAAGATCTTCTGCGCAGTCGGCTTTCCTGCGAAATGGCCTCCTGCGGTACCTGAGTGCGCTTCTGCGATGATGGAGTTCTTCTCATGTGGTAAGATACATCTGCGCAAGACTCCGTCAGGGCCCAGCTTATAAAGTTGGCCTGCTATCAAAGTGAAGTCTGCGGCTTTGACAATAAGTTGCTTCTTCTACTGAATTGTAAACTGAACTGGCGCTTTCCCGGTAGTGAGAAACTCAAGAATATCAGAATAATATTCATCTGCTGCTTGAATAGAAAATAGCTGCGCATCAGGAAGATTGTCCTCCATATTTGTAGGTTCCTCCCCTGACTCGATCCGAGACAAGTGGTCAGGTCCTGCATTCAATCTACCTGGCTTTACAATAACCTCAAAATCATACTCTTGGAAGAGCAGTAGCCATCTGCAAATTCTTCCCCCTAACACTGGCTTATTGACCAAGTATTTCAAAGCAGAATGGTTAGTATACATTTTAAAATGTGCGCCCAATAGGTAGTGTCTGAACTTCTGTAGGGCATACACCATAGCTAGTCCTTCTCTTTCTGTAGTGGTGTAGTTCTTCTCGGCTGTGGACAGCTTTCTGCTGGAGTAAGCAATGGGGTGATCAATACCTCCTTCTCCCAGTTGTGTAAGCACAACCCCCAATGCTATGGAAGAAGCATCTACATGAACATGAAAGGGTTTTCTCCATTCTGGGAAAACTAGAATAGGCGCAGTGATCATCTTTTCTTTAAATGTATCCAAGCTCTGTTGGCATTCGTCTGTCCATTGGAACTTTGAATCTTTTTTTAGCAATCTTTCCATAGGTGCAGTGATCTTTGCATAACCTTTGATAAATTTTCTGTAGTACCCTGTATGTCCCAATGTAGTGCGCAATTGTTTGACTGAGTTGGGCGCAGGTAAATTAGCAATGATGGCAACCTTCGCAGGATCCATGAGGAGTCCTTGTCTGCATACAATATGACCCAAAAGAATACCAAAAGGAGCACAGAATATACATTTTTTCAAGTTAAGGGAAATCTGATACTGTCTACATTTTTCTAGCATCATGCGCAAGTTCCCTATATGGTTTTTTAGTAAACCAAATACAGTCCAGTCATCAAAATAGACTTCTAAAAACTTATGAAAGAATTCTTTAAATACAGCAACAACGACTCGAGAGAATATAGCAGGAGCATTTTTAAGACCAAAGGGCATTACCGTATACTGGAATGAGCCCCATTCAGTCGCAAAAGTGGTCTTATGGCGATCTTCGGGATGGATTATGATCTAATGGTATCTCGAAAAGTCATCAGTGAAGGAATAAGCCTCTTGTCCTCCAACATTATCAAGCACCTCGTCTGTAAAGGGAGTAGGAAATGGATCATGCGCTGATGCGTCATTCAACTTGCGCAAGTCCACACAGATTCTTATTTCACCTTTTGTCTTCTTCTCTTGTACCACCATAGGACTAATCCAATCACTTTCCTCTACTGGCTCAATAATACCTACTACAAGCATTTTATCAATTTCTTCTCTAACCTTTTATTTATATCGCGGGTTCAATTTGTATGGCCGCTATTTTACTGGCTTGGCGTCTGCTTTCAGAGGTATGTGCATCACTCCTAAATCTCCGAGGATGCCTTTCATTTCTGTGAAATTAGTGGGAAAGATATCCTGATAGTCACGTAATAAATATGAAATATGGCCAACAGTTTCATCATCCCAATAATCTCCTATAGAAGCAAACTTGGGTTCGGCTTCTGTACCAATGTTAATCTTTTTGAGCTTGATGTGTTCTGTAATGACAAGGATATCAAGCTGAGGACCTTCAACATTACGTGTCCCTTCTGATTCTGGAATATTGATGTTGCGAGGATCATCCTCCTCTTCTCCAGCGGTGAAATTATAGCATTCTAGGGCATGTTCTATATGGACAGCCCAATCTGGTTGGGAATATTCTGGTAATGGACATTGTTCAAATACCTTCTTTTTAATACACTTTAAAGCGTGGTCGATGCTCGGATGTTCTGACTCAAAGCTGAAGGTAAGTTGAAAACTTTCTATCATAAGAGGCCAAGTGACAGTGCCTCTGCGCAATTCTGTTTCAGTGTACCAGTTCCTTGGAACTGTATCCAATGTATGGATGAATAGGTGAACCCACTCATCTTCTGGAATATGTGACCATTGCTGAATACATGCTTCGACGTGTGACCTGGGGTCACTCTGTCCATCATATTTGCGCAACACTTTTGCTGTAGTTTCCTGAAATCTGCGCAGTATCAATCTGCGACAGTTTTGCCATGTGTGAATATTCTCTTTATGCGCACCCCACCATCTTGCAGGTGTAGCGCGCAGTGCTACATCCAAAGCTTGTATGCGCTGCTCATCTGGAATCTGTTGTTCATATGTATGTATGAATTCACTTACTTTAGTTAAACCATCAAAAATTGGAGTGTCATGCAATTCTGTGCCAATCCATCGAATGGATTTAGTCATCATGGCGCAACGCCTTGCAGAAACCTCATGTAAGCGATTCTGCCAGTTTTCCAATCCTGCGTCTGAATCTGATGTGCACGGGCTATCGCATCGCCAGCTGATATGGCTGTCTGCTGTGGGATTGACATAGTCACTATGACTAGCAGTCATCTGATACAAAATTTCCATGTGGTGTGCTTCTTCTTCTGCCCGAATGGGTTCAATATACCTTGGTCCTTGAATGGGATCAAGCAGTGCAATGACCCTAATCTGGTCATCCCCAAAGGTCATCTGTATTTTCTTCAAGTTAATGACAGCCAAATTATCAAATGCCCAGTCTATGCCTAAAAGTGCTGGGTAAGGTCTACTATCATCTAGGATTTTGATTACTTCAAAATATGCAGAGCTTCTTACTCCCTCAATATCAATAGGTACATTGGGTAATCTTCCCAATGGAGAGACTCGTTGCTGATTCGCGAGTCTTAGCTGGATAGGAGATCTTGTAAGCTGAGGGCTACCCATCTTTTCCCATGTCTGCATAGTGAGAACATTAACTTCTGAGCCCAAATCTAAAATGACTTCATCCATTTCAAATTCTCCAATCTGCGCTGTGAGCCTCATCTCTTTTCCAGTTCTAGTATGACTTCCAATCTGGTGAACAACACGCTGCGGTGTGTTCATCGAAGCAGATTGTTGACACTTATCCAATAGGTGTTGAAGTTCCATAGTTGCTTTTTCATTGCACAACAACTTTAAGCAGTTTCTCAGGAAAGCATGGACACTTCCTAGTGCATTTTCATCCTCAAGCCTTCCATATGTAGTGGCTTGTTCTTGCACCAGGTTCTCTTGTTTTAGCACTTGCGATCTGGTATCATTGTGCGGAATTGCGACAGAACTTGAAGCTCTCGGATCTGAGAAATACTCTTGAGCTTGCTTGAATGCTTCTTTCTGCTTCTGCAGGTTGAGCGGGGATGGTTTAATATTAGCGCGGCGCACCCATTGCGTCGCTTTCTTTCTAGTTCCCAACTCTGGCGCACCAGTGTTTGCTCCACTGAGCGTCACTATATTAACTGTAGGGTCTGGTTCTCTTTTTTCTGCTCCAATCAGCTGAATATTTTGATTGACCTGTGGCGTCTTTGCTTGCATCTTAGCCATCAACTGAGGGAATTCTTCAATGATATGGTCATAATATTTACAGTATCTGCAAATGGTTGTAGGATTTTGGCAATCCCTTGCAAAATGACCTTGCGCTCCATAATTATAACAAGTGATATGTCCTCTTCCATGACCAAAATTTGTTGCGCGTTCGCGGCCCCTATAATTTCCTGCTCGGCCGTCGCGAGTTTGGTCATACTGTGGACATGCTGTGGGTTGCCTCTGACTGTACTCTATAAACATCATGTTTTCTTTCCATCATAAGATCATATGCTCTGCAATTGTTCTCATCATGGCCTACTGATTTACAGAAATTGCAATATAGATTCTTTGGAGTTTGTACGTATTTCTGTAATAAGTGACATTCTTGTGGTCTGTGACCTCTAGTTCTACAGATTTCACACCAAGGCCCCTGAGCTTGTGGTAAAGGGTTAGGTGCTCCAGTTGCAATATATTCTATGAAAACGGGACAATGGTCCTTTGAATGACCTTGCGCTTTACATTTTGTACACCAGATTTCTTCTTTTACTTCCTTGCCTTTCTTAATATCATGCACTTGCAAGGTTAAGTTTGCTAATTGGTTCTGCAACTGCGCAACATCGTTGCTTGTTCCAGCAATTGGTGAAGCTTCTAGTTTCATAGCCATCTCTAGAGATTTTTCCTGAGTAGTGAGATTCTGCTGCATAAGAGGAAGTCTAATGTGTGGAAGCATCGCAGCAATGAACCATTCCTTATGCTGCTGCGGTGCAAACTCAAAGCTTACTTGATCTATCAAGGCTTTGAACTTCTGGTCAAAGTCCCATACTGAATCTGTAGGTAACTGTTTGATGTCTTTGAGCTCTGTTATACACTGTGATTCTGATTTAGGTTTCTTGAATTCTCTAATCATAGCATTTCTTACATCAGCAAGCGTCCTATTCTGTGCTGCTAAGTATTTCATGAACCAAGTTAAGGCTCTTTCTCTTAGTGTGGTTGCTAACTGAACTAGTTTAACAGCATCATCATTAATTTGCTTAATTGTCCAAATGGATTCACATAGGAACCAGTGCTGCTCAGGGTCTTCTATCCCTATTCCTCTAAAAGTTGGTAGCTTCATGTCATCACCCATCCTTCTTGCGCTAGGTCGAGGTGGAGGTGCTGTAGCAGTGCCTCCGGGATGGTTAAACAAAGGTGGTACTGAGGTACTAGAAGTACCATGCAGGCTACTAGAAGGTGTTACTGCGGGGTTATACTGAGCTTCATCTGGTTTTTACGGTGTAAAAGGGTGATAAGGGATATGAGCACTCCCTTGTCTCTCTATATGGCTTACTCTAGGAACTTGACTACTTTTGGGGCTAGACTCAACAGAATGCTGGTCAAGGCCTACTTTATACCGTTTTCCACTACGAGTGCAACCAATAAGTTCAAGATCACTATCAGAATCTGCGGACATTACTTGTCTATGCTATTCATCGGAAGCTTATGCATAGTTTTGCTTTTTCATACAGAAGCATCTTAATCCATAAGTTCAAAGAATTTAAGAACTTACCTGTGTGCGCTTGGAAGAAACTCCTCTCAGCTTCGCTGAAACTTTTTCTTGTATCTACTGCAAACTCGGTGATGAAGCCTTCCAGTAGACTGTTCAACCAAAAGTCTACTGCGCGGGACACAGGATTATCTACCCGCTTCAAAATACTGACTAGCACAGGCGTCCAAGCGATGGGTCGATCAACATGCACAGTGGGTCTAGTATCTGCTAACTTAGCTAGCCACGCATGCAACTCAAGTGCAAATGTAACAAAGAAAATTTTGTGAAGGTCAGTATAAATATACTTCTGTAACCAGTCTTCTGTCTGAAGCCTAGAGCTTCTATTTTCTCGTTCAGCGAACTCTTTAGCCTTTAAATCAAACCAGTCTTGAATTTCTTTAGCTGTAGGATTCCAGTAACACATTTGTTTGCTGAGCAAGTCTCAAGGAAACAAAACCATTTGTTGGCTCCACAAGTCATAAGGCAACGGAACCATTTGTTGGCTCCTTCTTTCTCTAGGTTGCGCATCAATCTCGCACGTTTCCGAATTAATCAAGACTCACAGTAATAAGTCACTAGGAAACGGAACCATTTGTTGGCTCCACAAGTCATAAGGCAACAGAACCATTTGTTGGCTACTTTTTGGACAGACCCGGGTTTTAATGAAGCGCAGCAACAAAACCCCTTGGTGTACTGGCCCTCTCGGCAACGAGCTACGCAGTAGCTTGAGGTCTCACCCGAAGTGGCTATGGGGGGGGCTAAGGAATCAAGCTTCCTTGACCGAGGCGACGCGGAGACCGCGATCTTCTCCCTTTCTTCCTTGATGATTCCTCAAGCGGAACATCTTACTCTTCCGCAGGCTTCTCAGTGCAACTGCGCTGAAACTCTTGCTTGACAGTCTAGCTGCGCGGTATCTCTACTCCTGCGCACGAAGTAACTATCCTCTACGTCGATACTCTATGTATCGTTTCTGCTTGCGCGCCCAGCGTGATAATGCATTCCTCAATCGCCGCAGTGACAACGTTCTACCGATTCCTTCGACACTTAACAATTATAGCTACCCAGTAAGCTTGAGAACTTACTTAACATATTCATAAAGATAGCAATGTTCATGTATACACAGATAGTGAGCTAAAACATGCAATCACACAAAACAACATCATAACATGAGAATTATGTAGTTCGCCTCCCTGGGGAAACCACGTCCACGGGAAGTATATCTTATATTAACTCAAGATGGAAATTACACAATATGCTGCGCACACAGCTGCAACCTTAGATCTTTCTAGGAAACTCCACGCACACAGCTGCGAGCCCTTCTCTCGATCTAGTCTCTTCTCTAGAGAGATTACAATAGTTCAGACGTCGACTCAGACTGTCTGCAACTCAGGGATTAGCTTCACAGCTATCCAGTTCTAACTCTTGTCTTCTAACAACACAATAGAAGACTAACTAGCTAGCTTACGTCTCAACCTCTAATGGCTAGCTATCTAACTTACTTTAGTCTAACTTAAGTCTGTCTAACCTTCTTCCCTTACAATTACACATATATATAGGTGGCCATGACAGTCGCACCTTTACAAAACTGTGGGCCTTTCCCAGCAGTATTCCCCCAAAAACCCTAACCACGGACATGGCTAGGTGTACTGTAGGCGCCTCTTGCAGTCACGTCGCTGTTTCCTGCAGGTTCCGTGACTTCCGGCGCAGATTGCGGGTATGGGCGCCGCTTCTTCATTCACTGCTCTTTGTCCTTTTCCTTTAATACTTTGGTCCGTTGCTCTTCCTTGATCAGAGCAACCATAACTTCTGTACTTAGCCTTAATGAGGGTAGCTGAGCCCTCTACTCCATCGCTTCATTTATTGTGGTAGCTAAGCTCTCTACTCGGCCACATTCAATCTCCTTTGACGTGTGCGCATGAGCTCCGCGATTTCCGGTCCGTAATCTACGCTGAGCTCATCCATCTGGCACCGTACTGCGCACCGTTTACTTTTGCCCAAAATTTGGTGCTTATTCAAAATTAGCACTTCTTCCCTTCGATACTTAGTGCTTTTTCCTCAAAATTCGCAGCTTTACCGTAGCTGCGGCCTAGGCTCCAACATACACAATTTATGGGATTCATATCAAATAAACTGTCCCAGTATAGAGAAAGAGAAAAAGTAACATCAGAAATGAGAATGTATATAATGCATTGATGTATAAAGTTGAACATGATCCATTTTATCATGATGTTCGAATTGATTTTTGGGCACTTGATGAGTTTCGAGAAGATGCAATTGATGTCTCGCAAATGAATAATATTGTCACAATACCAAATTTGAACAAAGAGAGAGAAATGGAAATGTTAGAAGGAAATCCAGTGGTTAATGAGATGTTAGAAGGTTGTCAAACAACATCTTTTGCTTCAAGGCCTCCAAATGCACCAATGGAAATTGAATATATTCGAGCTTGGGAAAATAACCCTAATGGAGAGGATGAAAATTCAAATCTTGAATCGAAAGATGTAATTAATTGGCCCAGAATAGGTTCCTCTCCAATAATTGAATATAACACTAAAGGATTGTTTGATATGGCATTTCCAACATTGTTTCCTAAAGGAAAGGAAGATATTTTACATCCTCGACTGCGAAAGGTGCATATTAACGAGTATGCACAGCATCTTCTTAGATACCGTGAAAATAGATTTGGAAAACATCCTCGCTTTAGATATTGTCATGTCCCAAATTTGGAATTGGGTCTAAATGGCCTAATCACTTTGGCCATATTCATTAGAGTTTGTAAAATTGATGTTAAGGGTCAAATAATTTCCAAGGAGGAAAATTACTAGTTTCCTAGGTTTTGGGTGGAAGCTTTGGGATTTGGAATAAGGGGGATAATAAATGATGTTTGAAAATTAGAATGGCATAAATATTTAGTAAAGGAGATAAATAAATATATACAAGTGAAAATCAAAGTGGAATTTGATCATGAAGACACATGGAGGAAGTGGGACCCACATATGGCTAGATTTCCCCACTACACTTGGCATCATTCTCTCACCAATTCGAATTCAAGGTGAATGGTAACATACTTGGGGGATTCCAAAAGGTATTATTCATGGCATGACTCATCCAAGGTCGAAATATAGAATAAGAGTAACTCCCATGGAAGAGGAAGAGGCAATTTGGAGCTAGTGAGACATTTGGGCTAGATTCCCTAGCTCTATGACAACAATGATGAAGATGCTATGACACCTATGACACAAATCAGACCTGAAGGTTGAAATATGACATATATGACATGCATAGCTAAAAATAGACTCCAAGAGGGCGATCAAGGGTGTTAGGGAAACTAAGATGCTTCCACATGTGATTTGGTGGAAGTGGGAGACTAGGAATTGTTGTACAAGTGGCGTTCTTTGGAATCTCTTCCCAACTTGAGTTGGCATGAGTCTCTTGGAAGGAATTCGACCCATGGAGGACGTTAGAAATTTATAAATGTCAATAAAAAAGAATTAAACCATGTTTTTATCATTTGTAGAATTTGCAATTGCATTTGTGAAGAGGGAGAGCTAGTGGATGACTAGTTTCTTGCCTTAGCCAATTTCGAGGGTGAAAGATTCCCATCCAAGTTGGTAATTGGAAAGGACATTTAGACCTTTCATTTGGAGCTTTAATGGAGTCTTTATTTGCAGTTGTAAGCTATATGTCAACTCATGGTTTCTTCTATTGCATCTCACTCCTTCAACCATTTCCAGTTTCGATGGCATATTCTTGATCCTTGAGGGAGGGCATTTTTGGTGAGCTATTGTAATATTTGGGGGAGATTATAATGCCCCATTTATTTTGTAATATAAATTAAATACTATATTCTTCATCTCCAAAAAATTTCAGGTCTAAATTCCAAGTATAAATGTGTAAATCTCATTTTTAATGAAAGAACAGTGCCATTTCCCCACTACCTTGTTGTGAACCAATGTAATGCTGATGATTTCAAATGAATGGATGATTCTCTAATAAATTTGTGATTAATATACTGACATGGATGTATTCTACAAGTTTCATGTACTGTACTTTAGCATTTGAAGTATTTTTACTTAGTTTAATTGCATTGGGAGAAGAAATAATGTCATTTCCCCAAGGGTCGAATGGGAGATTTTTGTAGCTGAATGGGAGAGGGTTGGAAAAAATATAATAATCAAGTAATGGTGCACATGAGACCTTAATAAAATCATTAATACATTCCCTACCTCTTTTCATAAATTTGAGTGGGTTTGGAGGCATTTGGGAAGCCATTTTCAGTACTTACCCCAGGGGGATTTGAACCGCAAATTACTAGTAAAATTGCATACTTGGTCCAGAATATTAAGAGAGTTTTCAGAGGTATTTTGGTGGCCATATATCATCCCTGAAAATCATATTCAATTCCTAATATCATTAATACACCTTCCTTGAATATTTGAAGGCATTTGGAGTCAATTTGAGACCTAGAGACCAATACTAGTCAAAGGGAAATTACTAGTAAAGTTCCCTACATTGGACAGAATTGAAAGAGGATTTGAAGAATTATTTTAAAGGTCCAAGAGCATGCCTGAAATACATATTTATTTTCTAACATCATCCATATACCTTCTCAGAATATTTGGGAGCAATTGGAGCAATTTGGGGACCTAGAGCTCAAAACTAGTTAAAGGTCTAACTAGGGAAAAAAGTGAAAAATTGCCATTTTAATCAAATTCCTAACAAGGGACATTACAGATATTTATTACTGAATGTCATCATGAGACATCAATCCTAGGATTCTTTTTCAATTTTTTTAAAAAATATATGTCGGAACTACCAAAAACGATCGATGATTTACGAGAACATCTACAAAATCTGCCTGCTTCTCGAATTGTTGATAAACTAATGAGATTTGGGACTGTACTAAGAGGAACACGTGCATATTGGACCAAGTTTCAAGGAGAATTATCTGACATGATTCAAAAAATAGGTTTTCCCACAATATTCTTCACATTAAGTGCAACAGATATGTAATGGATGGATTTGCATAAATTGATGCCAAGTAAATGCCCTGCAGATCCTACAGAAGCAAAGAAGTGGAGACATCAAAATGTAATTGACAATCCTCATATTGTATCAAATTACACGCAATTGAGGTATACAATGTTTCGAGAAGAGATTTTCAGTCAATTTCATCATGTTACAGATTATTGGTCACGCTATGAATGACAACATAGAGGATCTCCACATGTGGATGGTTTTTTGTGGTTAAAATATGCTCCAAATATGGAAACTTTGAATTGGAAGGATCCTGTTCAAGTCAAATTTATAAGAGAATATATTGATAAGATTGTACATGCATGGAACCCACGTAATGCACATCAGATAAATATTCAACAACTCAGAGAAGGTGGTGACAATAATCCTTGCTTGAAATATACATAACATATATTTCAAACTAATCCAGACAAAGATTATGAGGAACTTCTTAATTATGTTGAGCATCATATAACATGAAATGAGAGAAGTTGACTCCGAAGGAAGGGTAGAATATTGTTATGTCGATATAAGGCGCCATGGCAATTGTGTAACATATCAAAACTATACGTTGATGAAAATGGCGAAAAAAATATGAACCAAAACAAAATGATGATAGGTTAAATACACACAATCATGAAACATTGATAATGTGGCTTGCTAGTATGGATTGGAAACCTATTCTTTCGAAGCATGTGGTCAACATAGAGAAATATGAAGCAAAAGCAAAATAGGGATCAGAAACCTTCCATGATATGTTGATGCATGTCTCTAATATTGAGAATCCACACGACCCAACAGCACGTGCATATAGACATTTGAGTGACAGAGACCATTGTTGATAGAGACATGGGGGCACAAGAAACATGTCATATGCTTCTGGATATTCCGCTTTCAGAATGTAGTCATCATTTTGTTTGAATGTCGACATGAAATTTTTCAAACAAGTTCAGGCTAATACATTCAATGCTGACAATGATCATTCTTTTATCAGTGCATATACACATAGACCTGTGGAAATGGAGCACATTTTTCTAATAGATGCAGCAAGATCGTGGTCTTATGAAAAACGACGTAAGGGTGAAAAATGGTTATCAAGAAACGTTGGAGATATTGTACAAATTTTTCCTCGATATATCACCATTCCTGCATGTGGAAATGAAAAATTTGTAGAATTTTGTTGGACTGAGATGGTACTGTACAAGCCATTTCATGATTTCCACAACGATCTAGGACAAACATTAGAAGATATCATAAAAATTTGGGATGGATTTCGATATAATCCTTGGCATATCGACTAAAATCCCGTGCTTGCAGAGGAAGAAGTTGACTTAGAAGATGAACATGAGTTATTTGTGCAAAGGGATTTTCGGAAACATGAATGGGAGATACTTTCAGGGTTGTATAGGAATCAATATATAACTACCAATGAATATGACATGGTTGGATATAGGGAACGTGATAACATGGAAAATTGGAACTCTAATTTTGTTGATATGGACACTTCCAATGGTGCACTGCAATTCATATCTGAAAACCGATAGTTGAATGTGATTGTTCATAATAATCGTACTCATAATTATTCAATTGAAAGCTTAGCAGAGAAGCAAAGAAAATCATTTGACATTATTCTTAAGCATTATAGAGGTGGAAACAATGAAATACTACGAATGATTATCCAAGGAACTGTAGGTACAGGAAAATATTACTTGATTGGAGCTATTAGACAAACACTAGAAATTGATTCTTTTCCAAATAAGTCGCCATTACTTCTTTTGGCCCCAACCACTATCGCAACATTTAATATATCTGCATCGACAATGCACTCTTCCCTTCATACACCAGTCAAGGAAAAAATGGATTTAGATGGGTCACGTTTGATTAAGTTTCAGGAAGATATGCGACATGTAAAATATATAGTTATTGATGAATGAGTTTTATAGGGAGGAGTCTATTATCGTATATTGATACCCGCCTTTGTCAAGCATTTCCTGAAAACTCATTACTTCCGTTTGGAGGAAGATCAATTATATTGGTTGGGGATTTGGGAAAACTTCCCCTAGTGATGGATAAACCGATATATGCATGTGAAGGTCAAGTGAAAGAAATATGGAATTCATTCACGACTGTCATAACTCTTGATACAATTTTCAGACAAAATGGACAAAACTAAAAACAAAAACGTTTTTGACATATTGTAATGAATGTTAGAGATGGAGTTATAACAGTAGATGATTGGAAATTCCTAATGAGTCGTACAGATTCTTGATTGAATAGTTCCACAAAAGAATCATTTATTAGGGAAATACATTTATTTGCAACTAATGAAGATGTAGATAATCATAATAGACATTATTTAGCATCTTTAAATCCCCCAATTGCACGAAGTGTTGTGGTATCACTATCAAGGAAATCTCACTGTTATGAAGATGAGGAAAAAATGGAAATGGAATTAATTCTATCAGTTGGGGCTAGGGTTATGTTGACATCAAATCTGTGGACTGATGCAGGACTAGTCAATGGAGCTCTTGGGTTTGTTGTAAAAATTGTGTGTAATCCTGGATGTTCACCCCCAAATCCTCTTACATATGTTTTTGTTAGATTTGATAACTATATAGGGATTCCATGGAATGACGTATCATGTCAAACTATTCCTATTATACCAATTGAAAGAGGTACAACAAAACAAATTCCAAGAAACTTGCTTGGGGATTGACAATCCATAAGTCACAAGTATTAACATTGGAGAAGGAAACTATAAATATTAGAAACATAGAATGACATGGACTCACATTTACAACAATATCACGAGTAAAGGTTTGGATGGTCTTCGAATACAACCTCCTTTCACATATGATCGATACAAGAATATGGCAAAGGGAGCAGGATTGGAATCACGAAAAAAGGAAGAAGAAAGATTAAAGTTGATCACATTGTAATATATTTGTATTTAAACATTATATAGGCTTATATTTTTTGATAAAATCAACCAACGGGTTGACATATATCATATTTAAACATTATCTTCTTTGGTCTATATTCACCTGTATTGTTAAAATTTTTGAAGAAATAATTTAACTCTGATTACCTAAAATATGTCAAAACATCACATCGTTTTGATGCAAACACCATGATTGGAACCAGTATAGACCCATATAACTCCGGTTCTATGAGGCACCAAGAGGGATGAAATCCCTTGAGGTGCAAACCTTTCATTTCCTTCAATTAAAAAAAGGGGTTTGCACCTCAATGGATTTGATCCCTCTCGACACTTCATAGAACCAGAGTTAGTTTAGGGGGGGGTTAGTTTAATTTTTTTTTTTTTAATTTTATTATATTGTTTAGGGGGGGTGGGGGGTTAGTTTAAATATATATTTATAAATTTTTATTAAATTGTTAGGGGGGAGGTTAGTTTTTTTTTTAAAATTTTTTTCATTATATTGTTAGGGGGGGTTAGTTTTCTTTTTTTAAAATTTTTTTTTTTATTATATTGTTAAGGGGGGTTATGGGGTAGGGGGTTAGTTTTAAATTTGTTTTTTTTAATTTTTATTATATAGTTATGGGGTAGGGGTAGGTTTAATTTTTTTTTAAAATGAATTATTATATATTTTAGGGGGGTTAGGGGGTAGGTTTAGATTTTTTAAAATATTTTTCAAAACGTAAAAAAACGACGATTATGAATGTAAAAATACTTTTTAATTTTTTAAAACGTTTTTCAAATACAGGTTATAGTGAATATTGATGTTGATTTTGTTTAGATTATGAATGTTTGTTGATTTATTTTAAAATTATACATTTTGGATATAGGGACAATGGCATCAAGAAAGATATATGTAAATGTTTATGGATCAAGAGTGGCGATGATTGCATAAAAAAAAATAGTTGAGGCATCTAAGAATGTTGAGCCTCAAGACAGAGTTCTTAGCTTTGAAGAATTAAAAATGAAGAATCCTAGATAATGGAAACATGCAGCAGAAGAAGACATAACAGAGTATCATTGGTATATGAAGGAAAAATATCAAGGAAAACCATAAAGCATTCTCTTATATTCTTTTGAATTTCCATATTTTCAATCAGATTACCATCTATTGGGATTGTTGAGGGATATATGTGTGATGCCGGGTACATATATTGTTTATGCACAAGTGAAACAATCCAATACCTTTTCCAAAATCCGATATTATTTGAAGATTTCAAAATATAATGTTCAAGAAAATTTCACAGATTTTTGTCAAGGGATCGTGCATGAAATTGACAACGGAAGAGTAAGTTTGAATATTGATATTATTCTTAATTTGGTTTTAATATAACTTGGATACCACAATGTAAGAGATTTAATACAATAATGTTTTTATTTTGCAATATTTTTCCATTTCGATTTCAAAAATGTTGAATGGAATTTGTTATACAGAGGCCGATCCTATGGATGTCATTAATGCCACTATTCAAAAGGTACCAGAGGCAAGGAAGAAGAAACAAGTGTCTAATGTTCAAACTGAAGAAGTACAAGCACAAAGAGGAAAGAGCATCCGACAATCAAATCGGGTACCTAGAAGGGTTATATTTAAATTTTGATCTCGCCCAACTGAACGTGATGAAATTGTTGCAAATGAGCTTGCTACTCTTGCTAGTAAGAGTAACAAACAATCTCGTAAAATAAATATGGTTGAGTGTGCCTCGATTCCTGTTGAATGCATTGTTGATTTAGAAGGAACCCCTTCAAATCAGAAAAAGAGGAGATCTATTGTTACTAAAACCAATTCTATTCTTGAATCTGAGAGTGAAAATTATGGCGGCAGTAGGGAAATCATTACTCTAGGTGCTGATCTAGAGGATGAAATTGTCAAGACAACACAAAATGTCATTCAAGATCGATTGCGGAGGGATGATTTGGTTAACAATGGACATACATTTGAGTTGAATGTGAATCAACTTTATAGATCCACAGAAGGGAAATATCAATTTAGAATTAGAAAACCACATCACTTTCATATTCACAACTTGAAAGCATTGATGAGGCACAATCCCTATGCACATGTGGTTGACTACCTAGTCCTTGTTGACCCGGAAGATGTTCCTTCTAGAGATGAATTTGATCAAACAAGATGTTTTCATTACAAATATTATGTTCTTGGGGGGAATCATTATGCAGAGGCAAGAAGAGATTTGATGCAATAATATCCCAATAATCCTATTTTTGAAATAGTTAAATGCATCATTTATGTTGGTTTAACAAAAGTAGAAGCAAAGTTGTTGGCATGGGACCATAACATAGATAATCAATATAGGTTGACAATGACATTTATTCAAAGGGTGAGATTTATCCACACTGAATTTTTGCAAATATGTGGTAGGGAGAAATCTAGAGTTGATGCAAGTTTTCAGAGACAATGTTGTCCGGAAATAGGTCTCCCTATTAAAGAGGATGATGTGAAACAAAAAAATGCCAAAGGAAGTGATGCATTCAGAGTTGTAGATTCCTATTTCCAGTTGGCATTCAAAGTTGGGAAAACATAGGATTTTATTGATAACATATTTATCTTATGGGAGAATATTGGCATAAAAAACTAGAAAGTGAAAAAAAGTAGAGTTGTTCCATGGAGCGGTGGTAAGGCAGGTCATGACGTCAAGAATCTGCCAGAAGACATGACTATTAAACCTTGGAGAACAATAGAAGGTATGAAGTATGAAACATTTATAGATACAATACTATCATGGGTAAATTCAGGTGAATTATCCATGGAGGAAATGTGCAGCAAATTTGACAAGTTGATTTTTTTTTTATGGTACAATGTTTTGTTCTTGAGTTTAACATTTTTGTTGTGTTCTAAGTATTCTGTTATATTATTATATATGATTGTAAACATAATTTATTGTTTCATTGTCTAGTCACAAGGTATACATGAAAATCCAAGAGGAGATGGTTATGATGTTGAATGAGAAGAGTTGGGATAATGTCAAATGCAACTATCCAGACTCAAGCTCGATAAAAACTTTAATTTTTTTTTGTTCATTCAAGAAGGTATGTTGATCTATGATACATACTATTTTATTTATTCTCTAATTCAATTCATTTCTATTTTATTACTTATAGATATCAATTTCATTTGAAGATTCCAAAGAGGGGTACAGATGGAGTACCAGAGTCCTTCAAGATTCATATCCAAAGAGCCAAAATAGAACGACAAAGGAGACACCATCTTGCAAACGTTGAACTTGATGATACACTTGATCATTATATTTGGAATGGGCTTGACACTATGCAATATAAAGTCATTTTAGGTGAGTGTGCAGACCTTGCAAATTTTGTTCCTAAGAAGGACTACGCACTAGTGATTGCAGATATCCCTCATGGATACAATATCCGAAACACTACTTATGATTGTGAGCCTTATACTTACCAATCATTCAATGAAAGTGGTTTCACGGTTTGTAGATGTCACAACATCACCACTATGGATATTTGTTGTTTTCCATTCAGACACACAATTAGGGGGGTTGTTGAAAACCTTCAATGGTAAAAGAAAAAAAAGGAAGCAACTTTATTGGTAATATATTTGTACTATATTATCAAGTTTTTGAATTTATAAATCAATTATATTTATTGATAAGTTAATTAATTTTTTTATATTTTTGTTATAGGTAAAATCCTAATGCTCGTAGATCTAGCAGTGATCCATTCCTGAGTGATATTGAAAGCATACATCTTGCAACTTGGACAAAAGATGAGACTTATGAATCTCTTTTAATCAATGAAAAGAGTGGAGGAAAATATAGTTAGTTGTTGAGTTACAATGTCGTGGTTAAAAAATTGACATATGAGGAAAGGGATTTGAAAGGAGTGACTGTAAACATCTATCAAAAGCCACAAGCATTGATTAATTATCTCATAGATACATTTTCAAGAGAAGGAGATTAGGTCTTAGATTTGTTCTCGAGTTCAGGTAAACTTTCTCATATTACATATGAAAGCATATATCAAGTTTTATTGTATGTTTTATTCTTCATTATTTTATTGTTTTGAATTATGCTTCTTTATGCTATTTGACTTAACTTTATTTTTGTTTTTGGTGATTAAGTAAAACAATAGCATGCTCCTTACAGAAAGGAAGAAATTGCATATCCATTGATAATGATCCATTGCAATGCAATTACATAAAGTAAAGAATTAATGTTATTCAAGTTCTTCCATATGAACTACAGGAAGTTGGTTTGAAGAAAGGAGAGTTTAGTGAAACACTTGTGGCAAAGATGTCGAAAGAGCCTCAACCCCCATTAGGAGGGGTGTTTGAAAAGGAGCACTTTGGGGATCTTTCAGATATAAAAGACCCAATGGAAGAGGACATTGATGTCCCTAAGGAAAGCCAAGCTCCAAAATATTCCAATTTCGATGAAGAATTTGGCCTGCATGATATTGTTGATTAGTTTCATGTTTTGAAGAAAATGTTAACTTTGAAATTTTTTTGATAAGATATATTAATAATGTTTCGAATTTCAGAATTTATTTTAGAAATCAAATGTCTATATATCATGTTTTTAATATGTTTTTTACAAATAAATTGCATAGTTTTTATGGAATTTATGTGAATCGTCAGTTTTCGGAAAAAAAAATATATGAAATAGTCTCATTTTTATATAAAAAATCTATGAAAATTGATTGAAAATGGTTTTAAATGTCTTTATTTTCTGGACTTTTTTACAATTTTGTCAATAAAAATGTCTTATTTTGTCCATAAAAATGTCTTATTTTATATAAAAACTTGCAAAATATATATGTTTTTCATTATAAATTTCTTAAAAATGTATGTTATTTTGTTAAATTTCAAAAAACACACTTGAAAATAGAAATTAAAAATATTTTACGATAAAGATAATTCAAAGGCCCCAAAAAATGCCTCAAAATGAAAATGTGTGATATTGGTATCAACCCTTTTTGAAACAGAGGTAAAAATAGCTACTAAACTTAGGAGAGAGAAAAACAAGAATTGTGTCGAGTTCTCGTTTCATTATATAAGTGGTTTTTGGGACTTCGACGGACATACAACAAGAAACACCAATTTTTTTACTTCGCCAAGGACTTCACATCGATGGGAATTTACTTTGCAGACTCTTGACTTCGTAGAAAACTTTACTTCACAGATCTCTTAACTTCGTCAACTCTTTTTACTTTGCGAACCTCTTAAATTCATCGACTCTTTTTACTTTGCGAACCTCTTAAATTCATCGACTCTTTTTACTTCGCAGACCTCTTAACTTCGTCGACTCGTTTTAATTCACGAAACCTTTTAACTTCGTCAACTCTTTTTACTTCACGGAACCTTTTACTTTTCTGGGATTGAACTTCGACGAGCCCACTCTTAAACAAGTTTTATATTAAAATATTTCTTTATAAGATATAAGAACCAAAACATTAAATGAAACTTACGTCGAAGTTATTCCGCGTTAAAACATTACTTTTACCACAATGAATTATTTGGGAAATCTTGATTTATTTTACAAACCGTAAATGTAAACAACATTCACACAAGTAAATCTGGAGAAGATGTGCGGCATGCAATATTCAACATTCTTGAGAATGAATACATAAAACTATAAACTTATATATTACCACATTAAAACATAGCAACTTCGCCACATTACGCAGAGATGGAGTTTACTTCGATCTTTCACCTTTTACAGAGCTTGGGATCTTAATACATGTCACGAATATGAGCTTGAGCTCACAAACACATCGCAGACCTTTTCTTCTTCTCCTTTCTATCTTCTTCTCCCTCTTTTTTTTTTGTTTTTTTTCATATCTTCTTCTACATATACGTAGACTTGATTTTGCTTCACCTGGAAGCTACTGAGTTACATTAAAGACTGTAATTAATTTCTACCTAAGAATTTTGAATTGTAGAATACAAACACGACTGAATAAATACAAGGAAGTGTGCACGAAGCTTGCTCACAAATTGTATGACATCTCTGCGCTTCTATGGACTCTGACCGAGTTAGGCTGTGATTTGAAATACATCAGCTCATAATTCATTTTTCCAACACTCCCCCTTAATTATGGGCAGATGGGGATTACAAAATAAAATTTTACAAAATGTTTCAGAGATGAAACATGCTCTGTGCATGACAAAGTTTATTGTGTAGAACGTTTCACTCTTAAACAACTCCGTAGATATTGAAATGTGTCCCTTGCCAATGGTTTTTTAAATATGTCTGCTACCTGATCTTCATACCTGCAAAATTCTAAACAATTTTCTTTGTTATTTATCAATTTCTCTGATAAAATGATACCTTATGTCGATGTACTTGGTTCTCTTGTGGAACACATGATTCTTTGACACTGCAATAGCTGAATTGTTTTCACAATAAATAGTTGTGGGTTCTTGCTGGTTCCATGATAGATCACTTAACATCCTCTACATCCAAATAGATTAACATGCAATGCTTGTAGTTGCGACATAATCTGCTTCTACTGAAGAAAGAGTTACAATGGGTTGTTTCTTTGAATCCCATGATACAACACTTGTTCCTAAATGAAATGTATTCCCAGACGTTCTTTTTCTATCATCTATGCTGCCTCCAATGTCACTGTCAGTGTATCCAATGAGTTTAAAATTTTCTGAGTTTGAATACAAAATACCAAAATCTTTTGTTCCACTTATATACCTCAGAATTATTTTACCTGATTGCCAATGAGATTCTTTTGGTGACTCCATAAATATTGAGATTAAACTGATTCCATACATGATGTCTGGCCTTGTCGCAGTAAGATACATAAGGATTCCAGCAAGCCTTTTGAACAATGTAGGATCTACATTGGATCCATCATCATCCTTGCTCAATTTCAAACCTGTTATCCCTGGTGTTGGGGTTGTTTTGCAGTTTAACATCTGAAATCTATTCAAGACTTCATTTGCATACTTTGACTGAGATATAAATATGTGATTTTTAGTTTGTTGGACTTCAATGCCAAGAAAATACTTGATAAGCCCCAAATTAGTCATTTCAAATTTACTTTCCATGAATGATCTAAAATCCTCTATGCCAAAATCACGAGTAAGTATTAAATCATCTACATACATGCAGACATTTAGATTATTACCTTGCTTTCAGATTTTGTGTACATCGTTGATTCACATTCACTTCTGTGAAATCCATTCTGAATGAGGTAAGAGTCATTGCGACTGTACCAAGCTCTAGGAGCTTGCTTCAAACCATTGAGTGCCTTTTTCATCCTGTATACTTTGTGTCCTTGTCCTAGGACTTCGTAGCCTTGTGGTTACTCCACATATACTTCCTCCTCCAAATAACCATTTAAAAACACAGACTTAACATCCATTTGGTAAACAAGCCATGTCTTATGTTCTGCGATGGCCAAAACTATTCTAATAGTGTCTATTTGTGCCATGGGTGCAAAAGTTTCATTGAAATCTATGCCAAGCTGTTGTGTGAACCCTCTTGCTACCAATCTTTCCTTGTGCTTTTGCACATTTCCATCAACATCTTACTTGTTCTTATAAATCCATTTGACGCTTATCACATCCTTGTCCTTAGGAACATCGACTAATTCCCATGTTTGATTTTTCTCAATGCATTCTATTTTTTCATCCATGTCTTGTGCCCAAAATTTATCTTCAACAGCTTCGTCAAATGTTAGAGGATCATTAATTTGATAAAATAATGCAAAAACTGAGAATGAATTGGGTGTACCAGTCTCATATATCTCACGCAGACTTCTTGTCTTTGTCGGATTTGTTGATGTCGAACTCCACAAACTACTTGACGGAGTTTGTTGCGCTCTTGGTGTGCTTGTCGGAGTAGCTTGAACTATGACTTGTGTCGAAGTTCCTTGTGCTGAAACATGTCGTGTTGTCCTAGGAGTAGACGGAGCTATGAAATTATGACTCACATGTGGAGTTTCAACCACATCCTTTTCCAAGTCATCATGTTCAACATGTGACACGGTTTTAACATTCTTTTCCATGGTTCCATCCCATGCTTCATTTTCTACAAAATGAACATATTGACTGATAATAATTTTTCTTGCAACAGGGTCATACAACTTGTATGATTTTGTGTCTTCAGAATACCCAACAAAGATACATTTCTGTCCTTTGTTGTCTAATTTATTTCTCAGCTCATCTGGAACATGTAAGTATGCGACACAACCAAAAAATTTTAAATGTGAAACATTATGTTTCATACCTTTCTAGGGTTCCTGACGAACTTTTTTCTTCACAGTATTTGTTGGATATCGATTCATGATGTATACCGTAGTTTCCACTTCCTCAGCCCAGTATTCATTTGAAAAATTCATGGCTGCCAACATACTGTGTGCCATCTTCATAATGGTTATGCTCTTTCTCTCTGCAACACCATTCTATTGTGGTGTATACCGCGCAGTGAATTGCCTGTGTATGCCATGATTTTTACAAAAGTTTAAAGAATCATTTGAAACATACTCACCACCTCTATCTGTCCTTAAGATCTTGATGTTTTAACCACTTTGTTTTTCCACAAGTGCCTGGAACTACTGAAAACATCCAAACACATCAGATTTATGTTTTAGAAAATATGTCCAGGTTTTTCTTGTGAAATCATCAATAAACGTGAGAAAGTAAGTGCATCCTCCTATGGATGGTGTTTGCATTGGTACACAAATATCAGAGTGTACAATTTCAAGTGGTGTGCGAGCTCTATATGACTTTCTGACTGGAAAAGTCTCTCTATGTTGTTTGCCAAAAATACAACCTTAAAAAATTCTCTTTGGATTTTCAATCAATGGCAATCCTTTCACTATATTCTTCATGTGCAATAGCTTCATCCCACCAAAATTCAGATGTCCAAATTTGAAGTGCCACAACCAGGATTCATTTTGTATTTCTGATTGAAACACTGCTTGTATTTCTTTGCCGCTGTCCTTTTCTATCTTGTTGCAGTGATTGTCTGCTTCGTTACTTTCTGCCTTGAATGCAGCTCCTGAGTTTCCATTCTGAATTCCATGAAAAACTTGAGTTGTTTTTTCTTTTTTGTTTGGTCTTATCGTCAAGGGAAACAAGCGATTTCTTGTCATCTACACTTTGGCTATTAAGCGATTGCTTGGATATATGTCCTTGATCAGACAATGCTTTCCTGTCATATAAAATTTGTAACCTTTTTCTAACAGTTGTCCATTTCTCATCAAACTATGCTTCAAACCTTCAACATAATAAATATCAGGCATAGTTATCTGCTCCCCCTGTTTGGATAGAATATCAACAGTACCCTTACCCAAAACAATGACTTGAATATTATTTCCAAGTGTGACATTAGTTTGAACTGATTTATCTAGACTAGAGAATAGATTTAAATTATCAGTCATATGATTGCTACAACATGAGTCTAAATGCCATATGTCACTTGGACTTTCTTGGACAACATTGCATTCAAGTGGAGATGGACATGCTAAGAATATTGTGCTGGTAGAAGTGCTGGTGTTGCTTGAATGTCATTGACCTTGCTTTCCGTGGTCATACTGCTTCTTCCTGCATTCATATGCAAAGTGTCCGAACCTTTTACAGTAATTACATTGAATTTTTTATTTATCATACCTTTGTCTACTTGGTTGACTGGGGATCTGATTTTGACCTCTCCAGCGACATATGTAGGGATGTTGCTACGTCCTCCTCTGAAATTACTTCTTCCTCTGCCTCTAGAGTTTGATCTTCCCTTACCTCTTCCATGACTTATGGATGATTGTGTTGCAAATGCACCTTCTAATGATGTATTTGATTTGTTGATTCTATGTTCATGATTGAGGACTGAGGCTTGCAACTCATCAATAGTAAATTTGGACAAATATTTGTTTTCCTTCAGGGTCACAACTAAAGATTCAAAATTTTGAGGACTTCTAAGAATTTTTTCAACAACTCTTTGGTCAGCTAGATTTTCTCCATCAAACTTTATCTGATTAATCATACTAATAACTCGAGTATAAAATGATTCTACTGAATTTGTATCTTTCATTGATAGAGATTCAAAATCTCTTCTAAGGAGTTGTAGTTTGGCAATCCTTACCTTGTTCAAACCTTGATAGGAAGTTTCCAGTGTATCCCATGCTTCCTTAGTTAACTTTGCTGCTACTACTCTTGGGAGTATGGTTTCATGTGTTGCTTGATGTATTTAGTACAATGCCTTTCGATCTTTCTTCCTCTGTTCCCGCAAGACATCCTTCTCAGCTTGTGTGAGATTGTTATATGCTGTCACATCTGCTAGTTCTGCATAGCCATTTTGGACTATTTCCCATACATCTTGACCTCTGAATAAAGCTTTCATAGTTAGAGACTAATATTCATAGTTTTTAACTGAAAAAATTGGAGTTTGAAAATTTGACATTTGTGCACCGGAAGTGGAGGCCATTCTTAAGTTTAATTACTTTTCCATTTTTTGTAAATAGAGTTTCTATTCTCTGTAAACCAAGCTCTGATATTAGATCAAGGCTCTGATATTAGATCAAGGGAAACACACTGCGTAGATAATAAAAATTAACCACACAGTAAATATATATTTTCTTTTTCCTTGCTTTGGGACTTCGACGGACATACAATAGGAAACCCCAATTTTTTTACTTCACCAAGGACTTCACTTGGATGGGAATTTACTTTGCGGGCTCTTGACTTCGCGGAAAAATTTGCTTCGTGGATCTCTTAACTTCTTTCACTCTTTTTACTTCGTGGACCTCTTAACTTCATCGACTCTTTTTATTTCGTGAATCTCTTAACTTCGTCGACTCTTTTTACTTCGCGAAACCTGTTGACTTTGTCGACTCTTTTTACTTCACGGGACCTTTTACTTTGCCAGAACGAGCCCACTCTTAAACAAGCTTTATATTAAAATATTTATTGCTAAGACATAAAAACCAAAACATTAAATGAAACTTACGTGGAAGTTATTCCGCATTAAAACATAACTTTTACCACTGTGAAATATTTGGGAAATCTTTATTTCTTTTACAAAATGTAAATGTAAACAATATTCACATAAGTAAATTGGAGAAGATGTGCCATGCAATATTCAACATTCTTGAGAATGAATACATAAAACTATAAACTTATATATTACCGCATTAAAACATGGTAGCTTAGCCGCATTACACGGAGATGGAATTTACTTCGATCTTTCACCTACTTCATTTTTTTTTGTTTTTTTTCATATCTTCTTCTACATATACACATACTTGATTTTGCTTCACTTGAAAGCTACCGAGTTACATTAAAGATTGTAATTAATTTCTACCTAAGAATTTTGACTTGTAGAATACAAACACGACTGAATAAATACAAGGAAGTGTGCACGAAGCCTTATCTGACATATCTGTGCTTCTAGGGACTCTGAGCGAGTCAGGGTGTGATTTAAAATACATCAACTCATAATTCATTTTTACAATAAGGGGTTTGTTAACGAAGTGAGTGAATATTAATGGTTGGAGAATGTGGATGTAGAGATGTGAAACGGATATGAAATGGATATCCAATGGTTACACTTTCTCATAGGTATAAAGTGGATACCTAGTCGTTACAATTTTCCCATACGTGTCAAGTTTTTGAGATGTTGTATATTAATTTATTAAGCAAAGTGTTAATGTAATTGTTAATCAGTAATTAAGAAACGCTCGATATTATAGCCATTGATCCCTAATCTGAGGATTAAATGTGCAAGTAGTTGAGACAGGAACGTCTATCAACATAAATATAGACACTCATTGATATAAAAATATATCAAATTTGTTATTAACAATAAAAAAAATTCAGTAGTACCATTAATTTGACAATGTAAACTAAACTTTTTTAACTCTTTATGGTTTTTTATTTTTTTTAAAGTTGGATGCAAAATAAAAATATCATTTGTAATTATACAAACCAATTACTCCCACAAATTTGACGGAGGAAACGATAAAATTTGAATCCCTTGTAGTAAAATATAAAAGCTTTCCAGATTTGAAAGCTGCCTACCTTATTTCTTGTGTTGTGGTGCAAACCTTTATTTCTGCCAATTTTATATTTGGTGGATTGATTTAGATTGGTAAAATTCTGAAATGTGAAGCAATTCTTTTTATGGAACTAAAAATGGAATTATCGTTTACGGAATTACGGTTAATAATAAGCAGGGTTTGAGTTTCAAATCCAATCCATTTTAGAGTTTCAAATCAAATCCAGTTTATAAGATCTTTTAAGCATTTGATTGAAAATGTATAATGGTATTAGATTGGTAAAGTGTATAGTGACGAACAGTTTATTTATCAAATTCCATCTTAATATCAAGGAACACAAATAACAAAATATCACGTTAAAAAATATTTTTAAGAAAATTAAGAAATTTATCGATAAGTTAACATGACAGGAAAATTTCTAAATGAATAAAAGAATCCAGTTCCCTTGGGCCCATGGTAATTTCTGCCAAATAATTCCATGCATAAAGAGGAAAAATTAAGGAGCTTATGAAATCTGAGTTCTATGTTGAATTATATTTCAAATTTAGAAGATGTTATTATACTTACTTTAATGTGTTGACTGAAAAATTGATTTGATAGATGAAAGTTGGTCTCAGTGTTAATCATCATTATCATTAAAATTTAAAGCAAACCAAGTTATTACTTTCTTAATGTCCGATAAATAAAAATTGGTTTCATTATTAATCATCATCATCAATAAACACAAATAACAAAATATCACGTTAAAAAATATTTTTAAGAAAATTAAGAAATTTATCAGTAAGTTGACATAAAGGGAAAATTTAAATGAATAAAAGAATCCACTTCCCTTGGCCCCATGGTAATATCTGCCAAATAATTCCATGCCTAAAGAGGAAAAAATAAGGAGCTTATGAAATCTGGGTTCCATGTCAAATTCAGAAGATGCCATGCCAATTACACTTACTTCAACGCGCTGACAAAAAACTGATTCGTAATAGGATTGGGAAGATCACGTCCAGTCCAAGTTTTATAATATTTTATTTAGAAGGATTTTATGAAGAATTTGTATTTGATAGTTGACATAAAAGTCGTTTTCCACCCCTTCAGATGGTCTCTCAAGTTTCATTTTATATATATTTAGGATCTACATGGAAGGTTAATGGGGATGGTTCAAGAATGGATTACTTATGAGAGGGAGTTTTTTTTAAGGAATCTAGTTATAGTGCAACTACCAAATGATTTTAAAGAACTAGTATCTTTTTTAAATAAACAATGTTGAAGCGGATGGGATAAGAAAAGGTAAGATGAAAGTGAAAAGTTTGTGTTATTTTTCAATTGTGAAATTGCCATTGAAGTAAAATCTCAATATTAAAAATTAAAAAATAGGTGAAATATTTTTGAAAAAAAAATTATGTTTACAATTTTGAAAGAGTTTTAATTAGAAATATTGAAATATTTTTTGAGTAAAGATATTTCCTTGGTATTAAGAGAGTAAGCCACAAGTAGAATTCTCACTGTGTCACACAAGGTCTTAATGGGCTATAACCTCTTCCATAGGAAAGAACAACAACCCCTCCACATGGAATGGAACCTGGGTTTCCATCGGGTCAGCCATAAGGCCCCACAGTTGTCTCCTACCCTGATGCCCTGTGTAACCCAGGTTCTTATGAATAACTTGAACTGGAAGTGTTAATAATTTTATGTTAAGTTTAATGAATAAGAATTTTGGAGAAAATATGAAAAAATTGGCATAATATTTTGTAGTCATATATTAATTACTTATAATTAATATAAATTATTGTATCTATTACATATAATTATAATATCTATGCATAATCATAATTAAAATTATTAGCTAGGTAGTGAAGCTTTCCAAGGACCTACGGGAAGTGGTGAAAGAGTTTAGATTGAAAGGTTATATCTCGGGATTCTTAAATTCAACTTTTACAGCTCTTATCTCTAAGAGCTCAAAGCTCGATTTTTTTAATGATTATAGACCTATATCTTTATGTAATTTGGTTTATAATAACATCTTTAAGGTGATCTCAAATAGAATCAATCCTAAGTTAGCTAGATTCATGGCTAAAGAACGATTTGGGTTTTTGTCAAATAGATAGATTTTGGATGCCATTGGGGTCACTCAAGAGTGCTTACATTCTATAAAAACTAAGAAATTAGCTGCCCTGATTTTAAAGATGGATTTGGTGAAATCTTATGATAGAGTGGATTGGGTATTTCTTAGATTGATCCTTCTTTAGATTGGTCTACCCCTGGGAGTTACTGATTGGATAATGTATTGTGTTACCTATGCCAACTTTTTTGTTTTAGTGAATGGGTCTACTTAAGCTTTTTTTTTAAGTTCTAGAGGGCTTCAAGAGGCTTTTCCATTATCACGGTTACTTTTTCTACTGCTGGTGGAAGGAATTAGTAGACTCATAGGGAAAGCAAAGAAGGATAAGAAGTTGACAGGTGTAAAGGTGACCTCCATTCACTATATCACTCAAATTTTGTTGTTTGTGGATGATGTTTTGTTATTTGGTAATGGATCACTTGAAGATAGGGAAACTTGTAATGGTTTAATCAAGATGTTTTGTAATGCCTCTAGGATGGAGGTTAGTCTACATAAGTCTTGCTTTCTTCAGAATGATATACATGAAAATGAACTAGCTTAGATTCAGGTTCTTTTTCCTTTTGGAACAGAGCATATTAAGGTTAGTTTCATATATTTGGGATATTTTCTTAAACCAAATAATTATGTCAATGAATATTGGATGGGGTTATTGAGAAATGTGGAAAAAAAGATTGGTTGTTGGTTCTTTAAATGGCCCTTCATTGGAGTCAGATTAACTCTAGTGAAGTAAGTACTGGAAATGATTCTAGTTTATTGGCTTTCACTAGCTAGGATTCTCATGTATATTTTACATTGTTTGAGAAAATAGTGATGCAGTTCTTATGGTTTGGGAATCTTAACAAATCAAAGCTTCATCTAGTAAATTGGGAAATAATCTCTTTACCAAAAGTTTTTGGGGGGTTGGGGCATAACAAATATTTTGTGGTTTAGTTTGGCTTTGAGCCTTAGAAGTTTGTGGAGGGGCCTTTTTGGTACTGGATTGTAGAGTAATGTTCTTCATTCTAAATATTTGAAGAAAAATCCCGTTGTTGAGTGGATTAGAAATCCTAAGAAATATGTTTCTATGGCATCAAATATTTGGAGTGGATTTGTTAGATCTTATCCTCAGTTGGGTTCCTAGTTATCTTGGAAAATTGGGAATGGGAAAATGATCCACTTGGGTATAGGAGGGGATAATTTGTATAAATTTTCCTAGACTTTCATCTCTCATCTTTATGGTCGAGGATACTACAAATTAGCTCATGTTAAAAAATTGATGGATGGGTTATCATTTTTGTTGATGTATATGTAACTTCGGAATGTATTTCACATATATGTATATTGTATTCCTATAGAGATGGTATTATTCCTCTATAAGGAAGTGTCGTCATTTATATTGTAAGTGTCGTAACTTATACTTGATGGGTTATTAGACCACCTTGTTTGGGGTCGGCCCTGTATAAGTCATGTGGGTCAAAGGGTTATTAGACCACCCTATTGGGGGTCGGCCATGTGGGTCAAAGGGTTATTAGACCACCCTATTGGTGGTCGGCCCACTCAGCATTATGTTATGTGGTTAAGTTAGAGCCGACATGAGTTAGGTAAAAAGGCAAGTCAAGTCAAGTATAAATAGAGTGCGGGAGGCACTCTATTTGCTCACTCACTTCTCACACATGCTCTCAAGGAGGAGAGGCGCACTTATGGAGGAGGAGTATTGATGCTAGGTTATGGATATCTCTCTTGGTTGGTTGTATCATTGCTCTATCTATCTCTGAGGAAGTTATTGGGGTTTTTCACCTTTATGGTTTTCCCCAAGTAAATCTTTGTGTCTCTTGTGTGCTTGCATTATTGTCTCCATGATTGATATGCTGTAGATATGCTGTACATGTTGTTCTCTCAGTTAAGATCCTAGATCAAATTGAAGTAAATTCAGAAAATTTAACATGGTATCAGAGCTAGCCTGAAAGAAGGCATGATATGGCATGTATGACACTTGTTGCACTTACGATGCTAGGGCTTGATATAGAAAAAACCAGTCATCGTAGAACTTTCACTATAAATCCGTTTTGGCGAAGTTTTCGGATCTGAAATTGTTACAGGCCGAAGATAAGATCTCCAGGTATCTTGTGTCCAAAGGACAACCTCTAATTCGTTGTACTTTGTGATTTATGATCTGTACAATATAGGGTTTCTGCCTCTTCCAGATCTGAGTCAAAATCAGGTGACCTTGGGAAAAAGGTCATAACTTGGGATAGGAAGCTCCAAATGAAATTTCGTGAAAAGTGACAGGTAGTACACAGACTGTACTATCTCCAAAAACTTTTTCAGAGGCCGACGTTGAACCAGTGACACGTGGAACTCCGTACAAGTGCGCTCTACTGTATTATCCCATAAACAGGTCATGTTGCGACATTTGGCATAACTATCTCTCAGAGAGTCCAATTGAGGTCATACCTGTCAGGATGGAAAGGTAACAGGCCGAGCTATCTCAGGAAACTTTTTCAGAGGCCGAAGTTAAAACAGTGACACGTGGCATGCCGTACAAGTTCGCTCTCCTGTTTTATCCCAAAACAGGTCACGTTGCGACATTTGGCATAACTCTCTCTCAGAGAATCCAAATGAGGTCAGACCTGTCAGGATGGAAAGCTAACAGGTCAGGCTATCTCAGAAAACTTTTTCAGACCCTGTGGATCAAAAATTTCAGAGTTACACCAGAAACAATCAGGTACATATTTCTGTCAAAACAGAATTATTTTTTGGTACCTTCATTCATGGCTTCCGGAATTTAGGGCTTTGAAGAAAGTTGGAATTTTTGTAATCAGAGACCACGGCTGGATGCTACTCATCAAAATAGAAATTTAGAGACCAAGATCAGAATTTTTGGCTGGGTAGAAGGCCGGGTTTGATCAGACCCTAGTTCGGGACTTTGATTAGAAAAATGGAAAATTAGGGCTTCTGTAAAAATGGGAATTTTTGAAATCTGTGACTACGGCTCGAAGCTCCTCAGAAAAATAGAAGCTTAGAGCTTTGGATCAAACATTTTGACTGGGTAGAAGAGTGGGCTTCATCAAACCCCAGTTCAGAGTCACCTCCAGTGAATCTGGAAGTTTCAAAGGCAAAATTGAGGAGTGAAACTTTGCAGTCTTCAAATTCTGAATATACCAGTTTGATCAGTTCATCAAGGCACATATTCCTATCCTTTCAGAAGTTTGAAATTCAAAGTTTGAATTTTTGGGGTCTCTCTGACAAACCCATATCCAGCTCCAGGTCCAGTTCTTGCAAATCAAGTGGATTGGGTTGATCCTAGAAGAAGATGGATTGGTCACTTGCATAAGTGAAGAAGTTCCTGTTTCAGAGGGAGATGAGGCTAAGGCCTTACATAAGAAGATTACAAGTGATCTCGACAGGTATGACTCATCGAGGTATGCTTTGAGATTTGTTCATAATTATGTTTATGGTATGTTTGTCTTCATGTTATCACGGTTAGTACAATCTTGATTTTAGACTTATCATATCACCTTAATAAAATTATGAATGCATGATAGAAGTCATTCATTTATTAGGAGTATGAAACTTATGTTTGTACTAACACATTGTGATGTTGTATGAGTTTTATGTTGTCTACTAACATGAAAGGTACACCAAGAAGACAAATCATGTTCTGGTTCAAGAACAAAGATTCATCCATTGCCATGGATCTCATAAGAGATCCATTCTCGAGGTACGTATAACTTGGTTTTATAATGGTTAACTTATGAGACATGCAGGTTACTAGCACAAGTCACTAAAGAGAACCAGAAGACATTATGCGGGTATGTTAGACATAAATAGCTAGCATGCTAATCCAGGTATGTTTTTCCTATATCAAGATAGAATCCTACCTTGGGATAGAATCTTATACTACTGTTGATAATGATTATTCATGAAGTCATAGGTTTGAATAATCATGGTGGTATGCATATTATGTTTCGTACCATAATTGATGATATGACTAACCAAAAGAATCATGAAGGTATAGGTTCGAAGAATCACAGGTTTCATGCATATTATATCTCTTATCTTGAGTGATGATTCAACTAAACAGTCATAGGTTTGAGTAATTATAAGTTTAGACATGTTATGCTTCTTATGATTTGACTAACCATAAGAATCCTACATAAACCTTGAATGATAATGCTTATTATTTCTGTTTGAAATGATCATGACTATACATGCTTGAGATTATTGTGTTTTTAATAGTATACTAATGAATGTATGATTTTATATGAGATCACAAGGATAACACAATCATGATACTAATAAGCATGCATAGGAACCAAAGATGAATGTAAGGACAGGTAATCCAGGAAGCAAAGATCAAGAGGGAGCACACTCCAGTTGTTCCTGCAAGAAAGCAAAGGAGCACACTTCAGTAGTTTATGCAAGGATGCAGATATTCAGACGGAGTTGACCATCTCTCTACATCCCACAACAGAAAGGTGTAGAAGAAGCTACTTCAGATTAGGACTCCAGCAGCTCCTGCAAGGAAGCGAAGACTCAGAGGGAGTCCACCCAACGAACAAACAAAGATAAGTATTTGAATTGTCATTTCTTAAATAATACTGTTCAATAATGTATATACTGATGTTCCTAGAATTAGGTTGTGTATTATGCATATTAGAATAATTGCATTGATGAACAGTATACTCCTAATATGCATGGGTAAGTGGCCTATGGCACTGTACAACATTCCATTGCTACTTATCTAGAATGAAACCTCTTTGCTGACATGTTGGGAGTTGTGCACACTCTTAACAATGTTCTGGTAGAGATTGGAAGGCATCTAGAAAGTTACAGAATATGGATAAATGTTGTATTGAAGCATTGGCTAAGATAATTGCATGACTGTATGACATATTTCTTTATGTGTAAGAATTTGTTCTGAAAACTATGAGATGTTTTTTTTAATCATGCAATTTAACTTGTTGTGTAGGAAAGATCGTATGCCATCTCCTACAAAAAGAAGAACTACAACATTTTGTTCCAGCAACAAAGATATCTATTGAAGATATTGAAGATATTGAAGTTCCCAGGATCTGGGATGAAGAAATGAAATGCCATGATCCGTCAATCATGAAGAATGATGTTTGGGATGTAATCCCAAGACATGAAGGGAAGTTTGCTATGACTTCCAAATGGAACTATCAAATCAAGCATGTTGCAGATGGCAGCATAGAGAAATATAAAAGTGATGAAATAGAAAATACACCAGATGGATTCAAGACAGCTTCCTTGAATGGTGTAGTTGAAGAAGAAGTGTATGTGGAGCAGCCACTTGGTTCTGAGACACATGATAGGAAATCATATATGTGCAGAACTTGGTATGGTGAAGATAGATTGATTGCCGACACGCAGCGGAAGCTTACTACCGAGTTCGAGACGAAGAACTTGGGGATGATGCACTATTTGTTTTTGGCATGGAGGTGTGGCAGAGTGCAGAAGGAATCTTCCTTGGACAAGGGAAGTATGCAGTAGAGATCCTGAAGAGGTTCGGGTTTATGGACTACAAGGCTATGGCCACACCTATGGCATCGAACCTGAAGTGCCTGTGTGATGCTTCATCTGATCCGATTGATATCACTATGTATCGTCAGATGATTGGGTCCTTGATGTACCTGACGAACACGAGACCAGATATTTGCTTTGCTGTGAACACATTGAGCCAGTTCCTGACAGATCCGAGGAGTGTTCACCTGGTTGCTGTAAAGCATATTCTGAGGTACCTGAAGGGTACAGTGGATTATGGGCTCAGATATGAGGCGAATCAAAAGTTTAACCTGCAGGGTTATGTTGATTCAGATTGGGCTGGCAGTGCTGCAGATAGGAAGAGCACATCTGGGTGTTGCTTCAGTATGGGATCAGGTGTGATCTCATGGTTTAGCAGGAAGCAGTCCTGCGTAGCACTGAGTACAGCTGAGGCAGAGTATGTTGCAGCCTGTTCAGCTAGTTGTGAGGCAGTATGGCTACGGAAGCTACTGTCTGAGTTATTTGATCTCCCGTTGGAGGCTACTGGTATCTTCTGTGATAACCAGAGTTGTGTGAAGCTGTCCGAGAACCCAGTGTTTCATGACAGGTCGAAACACATAGAGATCAAATATCACTATATCAGGGATATGGTGCAGAGAGGAGCTGTGAAGCTCCTGTATGTTGCGACGGACGAGCAGATTGCAGATGTGCTGACGAAGCCACTAGCCAGTGTGAAGTTCGAGTACTTCAGAGAGAGGCTTGGCGTGCTTCAGATCGAGGATACTTCGAGGAAGAAGTGATGGACACATTTGCTGAAGCCATTCCAAGCATGTTGGAAGGAGGACCCTTCACATGACTGTGGATGTAAGTGCTGGACGATGAACATCAGGAAGATGTTCTGGTTTCTGCTTGGATATGATCAGTTGGATCATTTTTATGTATGTATGTACGCATCATGTTGGATGCCGGATATGATCAGTTGGATCATTTTGTATGTATGTACGCATCATGTTGGATGCTGGATATGATCAGTTGGATCATTTTTGTACGTACGCATCATGTTGATGCTGGATATGATCAGTTGGATCATGTATACGTATTTTGTATATGCATCATGTTGGATGCTTGGACCATGTATCTGTATATGTATCAGGTGGATACATTGTATGATCAGGTGGATCATGTATGGTGATATGTATCATGTATTTGTATTTGTATCAGGTGGATACATTGATGATCAGGAGGATCATGTATGATGATATGTATCAGATAGATACTTGGTATGCATCAGGTAGATGCATTGATGATCAGGATGATCATAGATGACGAGCTTCAGGATGTTGCTCTAGATGACATGCAGCAGGATGTTGCAGTGATGATCAGGATGATCATAGATGACGAGCTTCAGGATGTTGCTCCAGATGACATGCAGCAGGATGTTGCAGTGATGATGATCAGGATGATCATGGATACATCAAGATGATGTATGGTGAGTATCAGGTTGATACTCTGTGGCCGTGGATCAGGTTGTGCAGATGAGCATGTAATCCGGTGCCCTGGGAGATTTGCAGATGGTCTTTCGAGGTTTTTCCTATGGCATGTAATTCGGTGCCCTGGGACATCTGGAAAATGCTCTTTCGAGGTTTTGCTCTGGGAGGACATGTAATTCGTTGCCCTGGGAGATTTGCAGATAGTCTTTCGAGGTTTTGCCTATGGCATATAATAGCGCCCTGGGATATCTGGCAGATGCTCTTGCGAGGTTTTGTCCTATGGCATGTAATTTGGGCCCTGGGAGATTTCAGGTCGGAGTTGTGTACCCGTAACATCCTGAGATGCTCTTTCGAGGTTTTGCCATGACCACATGTAATTTGTGCCCTGGGAGATTTCAGGTCGGAGTTGTGTACCCGTAACATCCTGAGATGCTCTTGCAAGGTTTTGTGGTGGACCACATGTAATTTGTGCCCTGGGAGATTTCAGGTCGGAGTTGTGTACCCGTAACATCCTAAGATGCTCTTGCGAGGTTTTGTGGTGGGGTCACATGTAATAGCGCCCTGGGAGATCCTACAGGTCGGAGTTGTGTACCCGTAACATCCTGGGATGCTCTTTCGAGGTTTTGTGACGCACGTAATAAGTCCTGAGGATTCCACAGTATGGCCAGTGATGATGAAGACCTGCAGGTGGTGGGCCTACATCCAGTATGAAAAAGGACTGGCTCTGTAGAACTTCCTATGACGAGTAGATTCAGAGATTGATTGAGATAGCAGCAGTAGTGACGATGATGATGACTCGATGACGATTATCCAGTGACGATGATCCAGAGAAGATGACTTGTGCTAGAAGAACTGTGCTGAGAAATACCTTCCTAGTTAAGAGGGAGTGTTGATGTATATGTAACTTCGGAATGTATTTCACATATATGTATATTGTATTCCTATAGAGATGGTATTATTCCTCTATAAGGAAGTGTCGTCATTTATATTGTAAGTGTCGTAACTTATACTTGATGGGTTATTAGACCACCTTGTTTGGGGTCGGCCCTATATAAGTCATGTGGGTCAAAGGGTTATTAGACCACCCTATTGGGGGTCGGCCATGTGGGTCAAAGGGTTATTAGACCACCCTATTGGTGGTCGGCCCACTCAGCATTATGTTATGTGGTTAAGTTAGAGCCGACATGAGTTAGGTAAAAAGGCAAGTCAAGTCAAGTATAAATAGAGTGCGGGAGGCACTCTATTTGCTCACTCACTTCTCACACATGCTCTCAAGGAGGAGAGGCGCACTTATGGAGGAGGAGTATTGATGCTAGGTTATGGATATCTCTCTTGGTTGGTTGTATCATTGCTCTATCTATCTCTGAGGAAGTTATTGGGGTTTTTCACCTTTATGGTTTTCCCCAAGTAAATCTTTGTGTCTCTTGTGTGCTTGCATTATTGTCTCCATGATTGATATGCTGTAGATATGCTGTACATGTTGTTCTCTCAGTTAAGATCCTAGATCAAATTGAAGTAAATTCAGAAAATTTAACAATTTTCATCCTATTGGTTCACTGTATGTGACTTAGGTCTAACTGGTGAACTTGCTAGGAATGGAATATTTTTGTCATAGGTTTAATCACCATGGGATGAGATTAACTGATGAAGAAGGTCAGTTGGTTTGGTCATGGAATAAAGAAGATATTCAAGTTAGTGATAATCTTTCCTATGAGGCTATCTCTTCTTCTACTATTGACTTTGTTGATAAATGGTGGTATAAAAAGTTATGGAAATGGAATATCCCATTGAAGATGAAATGATTTATTTGGATCTACTTGGAAAATCACATATTGACCTAGGATAGTTTGATTAGAAGAGGTTTTCTGGGCTCAAATATTTGTGCCCTGTGTAGGAATGAAGCAGAAACAATAAATCATCTTTTTGTGCACTATTACTATTCAAAGAAAGTTTGGTATGAGGTTCTCGGAGGTATGCAAATTAATGGTGGATAGTCACGAGTATCTTTTGAAGAGAATTTGGAATACTAGATTAAATATGTTCCTCAAATCAAAGAGCTTCCTTCTTTTAATTTTTGGGGTGAAAACTAGAAATGATTTGGTATTTGAGGATCTTTAGCATATTACTTTTGTAGTTAGTTTTAAAATTATGGGATTTTTGAATGACTATCATAAAAAGCAGGTTCATAAAAAACTCAGAATTTGTAAGGATTCTTGTCTTTCAGATGACCATGGGCCCTCGCATGAAGTTGAGGGACCTTTTAGATGCAATCGTGCATTCGCGAAACACGCTAAAGTTTAGTAAAATGAAAACGCGTGCGCGTTTCTTAGAACTAGGTATGGGCATGCACAAGCTTGCCATGCCAGTTAACACTTAGGATAGGATTCAATAACGTGTGCACAATATTTTTAATATATTAAAATCCAAAAAACAGTCCGCATCCATGTCCACTGTTCATTGTCTGAATTAACCAAAATGCTCGAGCAATCAGAGCTTCCAACATCGATGTGGAGAACTAGAGGGAGGGAGAATTTGAAGAGAAAGGAGGGTGAATTCGAAGAGCAAGGAGGATTGGAAAGGTAGGAATCCAAATGTTCATCCTTGCCTCAATTCCTCAATAAAAATATAAATTTTTATATTTCCCTAAATTAAAAATCCATGTAAATGAAATTCCAAAACTAAAATTTTTAAAAATTGTTATTTAACATATGGCAATTCCTCCATACTATCAATCCCCTTAATGAATTTTTCAACCACCTAAGCAATAAGGGATTTGAATCCCAACACCAAATTTTATTCAATATTTTTTCCACATCTATTGCAAATTGGAAAAGAAAATCCATCCACCATTTGGCTAGGAGGAGGAACTATGGACTATAACCTAGGCTTGATTTCTAGACTTGAATCAACCAAACCCTATGTTTTTTTCCCACACATTATTTTACCCTAAAAATGTCCAACCAATGCTTGTGAAGCCAACCCAATGGCATGATGGATTTTACATCATCCCCCAAAACGCAAGGGACTAGGTTCCCCTCCTTTGTAAACACACCGCTTACTCTAATGCTAAGATGAACTACCACATCTTTTTTGACCTCCTTCACCACCAAGACACTCAATCGATGGATTTGGGTCTTCATACCTCGCATCCTTTAAGAGATTTACTTCATGGAACAAGTGTAGATCAACCCTCACATTCAAAATCTTGCCCATTCTTAATGACGCAGAGGACTTCACCACCAAATCTTCCTCATCATACACTAGATTCTGAGAAAGGAAAGGGCCACGAACATTAAATGAATTAGATACAAAAGAGAAATTTTTGAAGGTAGAGGATGACGAATAACATCTTCTCCAATACCTCGGCTCTAGAAAGGTGTACATAAAGTGCTTTTAAGTACCCCATTGTCTCTATCCTTCAATATTAATTGAATTAGGAGCTCTCTGCCATCGATCATTAATTGATTTACTTGTAGTTGATCCTCACCTTGCAATTTGGTTTACATGTAGTTGTTATTATAGTATTTTGAGATGATATTTATGTTTGTAATGTATTTGTTCTTGCACAAAGTTTGTACATTTTTCATTTTTGAGAGATGTCATTATAGAACATGTATATGTTTCTAATGATTTGTTTTTTTATTTTTTTTATTGCAGTGATGACCATGGATGCACATTCATACATTTAAAGAGAAATTGAGAGGCTCGGAGAGATTCGATCCTCAATAACAATTGTTGATGATAGGCACCGTATGTTTGCATCCAATTTGGATGCAATGATAGATACCTTTAGTAGGTCAAATGGTACACTACAAGATATTGGTACATATAGAGAGAGAAAGAGAAAAGAATATGTTGATGGAATTAGCTACAAAGAAGTTAAGAAGTTGAAGATTACGAAACAACATATCTTTTCCCTTTTTAGAGATCCACAGATGGGTGAAATACCGAATGTAAACAAAAGGCATATTTCTATCGAGTGGTGTACATATTAACCATTCATAGATAATTGGATGGACCGATGGTACATGGTATTTGATATACCACCACATAACAACAGGGAAATGCCTTTATATTTTCTTAGAAATATGTACGCAAAATTTGTTTTGAGAAAGTATGTTAATTATTTTTATATCTTGGAGTACCAGGGAGTTGGGATGGGGATGCCTCAACAACGTCCCAATGTGAGGCACATAGATCCCAATCTCCCAGTAGCTCCACCTTGCAGGAAGCTACGCAGGCCAGATGTGTCACCTGCAGATCACTTGGTCCCATAGATGCATGAGTCATTCCTACTATTGGCACAAGTGGTTGTTCACCATAGCACATATCTTCAAGGTACATACCAGGTAGGGCCATCAGAGCCACCATCTATGGGTGGAGTAGAGCCACCACCTCCTGGTAGCTTAGATCCACCACCTCCCGGTGGGGTAGAGCCACCACCTTCCAGTGGTATAGGAGCATCTAGTAGTGGCACTAGACCTGCACATCATGAGCACAACTGAGAGCCCCACCCATGCATCGTATGTGGCCATCCTTGTTTTGGTCTTGTCCAAATAGATGATAGATTTACTGGGTATTTTACACAGGTAAGTAGATGGTTAACAATTTAGTGTCATTTGTAAACTATTTTTCCTTACTATACACATATATAGATTGATAATATTTTTAATGATTTTAAAACTTGTAGTTGCTACGAGAAGGGCACAAGGGGCAAGAATTTTCCACTGAAGATGTAGAGGATAGTCCAGAGGCTTATGCACCAGAACCGTTCGATGTACAAGATGTTGTCATACCTTCAACGACAACAACTCACACTGAGGTAACTATTTCAACATGACATTATTTTAATACATGTTAGTTTGTTATCACATGTTACTTAATTAATGCTACATGATCTAATATTTACAATTTTCTAAATTGTAGGTTGTAGATCCCCCTCATAGGGAAATGATTTCATCTGGTGAGCTCCCCCCTGGTGGGAATGCAAGCACTAGCATGCCCATGGAGACACAACAGGTGGGAGAACGTTTCTTAGAATTGATTGAAGTATACAGTACATTGGTATGTATTTCATCATTGTCAGTTTGTTAATACATGCTATTTCATTGACCAATGCATTTCTAACTACGTCAGTAATTGGTGATTGTAGCCACAGACTTCTATATTTAGGAAACAGTCAGCAATTGCCTCTCCTTATAGTCCAAATGTGCAAAAGGGACTAGTGTATAAGAGAGGATCAACTCCTATAAAGGGTGTGGATTTCCTCTTTAGTAGACAAACGGGAGATCCATCTACCCCTCACCTAACAAGGGTCATTGATGTTGCAGTTAGTGCCACATTTGTAATAGCAGCAAGTCATATAGAGTTAACTATTTCAACAATTACAATGCATAGTATTTAACCATCTTAATATATTGTTTATTCATGCATGTCTAACTATTTCCCCATTTGGTTATTGTATCCATTAACGGCAGCAGTGCCCGACCCCTCCGCTCAATCCATTGTTGTGACCAGGTCTCCTCTTGTGGTGAGATGTTCATTAATGACCAAGTATTTTTATTCAATTTACGCAAACATGTTGATCAATGTTGAATTGTTGAATTAATTGAGATATAATATTTTATTTATAGAGCACAACTATAGACAGGCCTTCCATGTGCACACCGCAGAAATCTATACCCCATGAGGATTTGGTGAGTGTTTGTCATAAATAATTTGGACATAAGTAATTTTTAAAGTTTGTTAATGATAAGGTATTAGTGCAGTTATTTGATAAAAATAATGATCATTTTTTTGCAGACTCCTGAGATGCAGAGCTATCTTAGGGAGATGGTTGAGAGAGAAAAGTCAGGGAAAACAAGCAAAAGATTGATTTTTGATGTCTCATAGTCCTGGATATATGTAATTTGACATACATGTACATTGTTGTACTTAGGGATACATGTACATTGACAGGCCATTTAAGGGCCGACTAATTTGCCATATTTTGTATTACAAACATTCGACTATCAATGCATGATACAATATATTGCATATTTTCTATTGAGTTTCCCCTTGTTCTTGTGATGATTTATCTCTTCCACAAATTGATAAATTATGCTATTGAAATTTATATAATTACATTTTAAGAAATATTTATTCTCTTACATTTATTGCATTGATCAAGTAACATCTCACCATTGTGTTATGAAAACATTATCTTAATGGAACAAACTAATAATATCTTTCAACAGTTTAATGAACTAAATACATGCATGCTAATTTGATATCTATTTAAAAATGTGGTTTTTGTCAACTCCAAGGGTTCATACCCATTGATCAAGATTATGGTTGCAAGGAAAAAACAAAAGTTAACAAAATAAGTCAAAATATGTTTGAATAACCTCTGTCATGTAAAACATGCTATGCATATCATCAATGTAAGCCTATGAATTTTTCACAAACTAAGAGGAAGTCTAATAGATGCTACACATTTCATCAATGCTACCGTATTTCATCAAACGATACATACATGAGCATCTATGAAGTTTGGTTGAAGTGTGCCTACTCTAGCATGCTAAAAACAATGGCAAAGTATCAAGTACAATGGCAAGGAATGCGTGAACTAAAGTGTAATAAAATTCATTCGGCTTTCATGTACTTATGGTCAAATATATGTAACAAATATACCCTAGATTGTAAGACCCTAGTTTGTTCCAATATGCTAGCCAATAGATGGTCATGAATTCACTCTCATAAAATCGTTGAAGATATAAACCCTGTCCTTACTAAACCCTAGTATGTAATACCATGGTTTGTGCTTTTCCACTTTCATATGTCCATTTTCCACTTGTCATAATGCAAAAGTAATTATACAGAATCAATGGAAAATGAAATAGCTAAATAGTTTAATGATATTCCTTGATAATGTTGTTTTGATGAAGGAGAATAAGATGTTCATGGTCCTATGTTTGTAAAAAGGATGGATTATCCTCATATTAAAATGTATTTAAAATTGAATGTACTTGATTGATACAAATGATGATGTAATGGTTGTTCATTGTGATTTGGAAAGTATTCCCCCATAACTTGATGGAAAAGGTTCATAGTGACTTTTATCTAACAAATCTAGCAAGTATAAGAGGGATATCATCGATGAAACATCGCCTCCATTTTTTATTTGGAACTTTGAATTCTTAAAAATGACATTAATTACTCAAAATGCAAATATAGTGGAACACTAGGGAGATGTTAAATGACGTGGCACACTAAGGACATAGAAATATACCAAGGGTACAGTGTGGTAGGTTTGATTTCCACTCTTTGAATGTCTAGTTCTAGAATCAAAATCAAAATTTTGCAAAGTTGGCCCCCATGTGCAAAACTGCATAGTTCCTTACTGAGCAAAACCCTAGTTTCCAAAATTGACCTAAAAGTTGACACTTGATCCATGGGATCGGAGGAGAGGGGCACCCCAAGAACTATCTCGATGTCCTAAATTCAATGGAATCGACAGCTTGTTGATCCAAACCACGGTCATCATTCTATGGCTCGTTCTAACTCGCATCCCAAAGGTCTTCAGGGACATCAGTTGGATACCTACCAGGGGCATAGAATTCCAAGTGTGCAACAAAACTGAGTTCCAGGAAGTCCTACAAGTGTGTCTAGGAAGGTTCCAGCTGGGAATGCTAGTCATAAGTCCTTGGTCGATTATTTTGCACAGTTGACCCCCATGTGCAAAAATTGCATAGTCCCTTACTGAGCAAAACCCTACTTTCCAAAATGAACCTAAAATATGACACCTGGGCCATGGTACTGGAGGAGAGGGGAACCCCTAGCACTATCCCAATGTCCTGAATCCAATAGAGTCAATAGTTTGTTGATACAATCCACAGTCATCATTCTATGGCTCGTTCCAACTCGCATCCCAAAGGCCTTCAAGGACACCAGTTGGATACCTTATGGTGGCATAGAATTCCAACTGTGCAACAAAACCGGGTTCAAGGAAGTCTTACAAATATGTTTAGGAAGTTTCCATCTGGGAACGCTATCCATAAGTCCCCGGTCAATGATTTTGCAAAGTTGACTCCCATGTGCGAAAATTGCACAGTACCTTACTGGGCAAAACCCTAGTTTCCAAAATGGACTTAAACGATGACACCTGAGCCATGGGACCGAAAGCTAGGGGCACCCCTAGAACTATCCCGATGTCCTAAATCCAACAGAGTTGACGGTTTTCTGATCCAATCCACGACCATCATTATATGGATCGTTCCAAGTCCCATCGCAAAGGCCTTCAGGGACACTAGTTGGATACCTATCGGGGGAATAGAATTCCAACCACACAATAAAGAAGGTTCCAGGAGTTCCTGCAAGTGTGTCTAGGAATGTTCCAATTGGGAACTCTAGCCATAAGTCCCCGGTCGATGATTTTGCAAAGTTGACCCCCATGTGCAAAAATTGCACAGTCCCTTACTGAGAAAAACTCTAGTTTCCAAAATGGACGTAAAAGATGAAACCTAGGCCATGTGACTAGAGGAGAGGTGAACCATGGCACTATCCCGGTGTCTTGAATCCAACAGAGTCAATGGTTTTTCGATCTGATCCACTATCATCATTCTATGGCTCATCCCAAATTGCATCCCAAAGGCCTTCAGGGACACTAGTTGGATACCTACCTGTGGCATATAACTCGAACTATGCAAAAAAAACACGTTTTGAGAAATCCTGCAAGTTTGTCTAGGAAGGTTCCAGTTGGGAACACTATCCAGAAGTCCCCGGCTGATGATTTTTCAAAGTTGACCACCATGTGCAAAAATTGCATAGTCCCTTACTGAGCAAAACCCTAGTTTCCAAAATGGACCTAAAAGATGACACCTGGGCCATGGGACTGGAGGAGGGGGGGACCCCTTGCCCTATCCCGATGTCTTGAATCCAAAGGATTTGGTGGTTTGTTGATCCGAGCCACGGTCATCATTCTATGGCTCATTCTAACTCACATCCAAAAGGCCTTCAGGGACACCAGTTGGATACCTACCGAGGGCATAGGATTCCAACCGTGCAACAAAACTGGGTTTCGGGAAGTCTTGCAAGTGTGTCTAGGAAGGTTCCAGCTGGGAATGCTAGCCATAAGTCCTTGGTCGATGATTTTGCAAAGTTGACCCCATGTGCAAAAATTGCATAGTCCTTTACTGAGCAAAACCCTAGTTTCAAAAATGGACCTAAAAGATGACACCTGGGCCATAGGGATGGAAAAGAGGGGAACCCCTAGAACTATCCCAATGTACTGAATCCAATGGAGTCGATGATTTTTCAATCCGATCCATGGTCTTCATTCTATGGCTCGTTCCAAATCGCATCCCAAAGGCCTTCAGGGACACCGGTTGGATACCTACTAGTGGCATAGAATTCCAACTGTGCAACAAAACCGGGTTCCAAGAATTCCTGCAAATGTGTCTAGGAAGGTTCCATTTGGGAACACTAGCCATAAGTCCCCGGTCGATGATTTTGCAAATTTGACCCCCATGTGCAAAAATTGCACATTCCGTTACTGAGCAAAACCCTAGTTTCCAAAATGGACTGAAAAGATGACACCTGGGCCATGTGTGTTGGAGAAAACTCACTATGGCTTGGGGTAGACCACAACAGATAGCTGACTACTAGAAATTAACTCAATTCTCAATATTATGCTATATAAATGACAATGCTAAGATAATGAAGAATATAACCAACCTCAATACAAACGTTTGATGTAGATCCCCATTGGAGCTTTTCAATCCATGCACTTGAATCTGCAAATTAGTCTTGACAGCCAATATACAACAAGTAAATATAATATATAAATGGCATTAACATCATCAATAGCAATGTCCCATGATATAACAAGTAAATGCAACCCAATGTAAGATAAACAACATTTACAACATTAATGGACGAGCATATGAGTATTTCTATTAATAAACAAGAAGAAGTACAGTGTGATGCAACCTCTTGCCGGCAACTAATCTGAACCAAGATTTGGATCAATCCACTTGTGCCTCCACCACTTCAATGCTCCATGGAATGGCAAACTCAAACTAGAATAGGAGTTTGCAAGGTGAACATAAATGGTTCACAACTACAAGGATCAATGAGTGTAGACTCAAGATTGGGCAAAAATCCACTAGAGTTCTCTTACTCTTCTTTCTCCTCCCATCCATAAGCCATATGTGCTCAATATATAGTCCTCCCAGAGGTAAGTGAAAGGACACATTGAGACATTTCTTGGGCAGATGGAGGGTCAAAGGTTACCCAATAACCGCTTTTTGGGAGTAAAAAGTAATAATCTAGTGATTTTTACCATTTTACATGCTACCTGTGGGCTATAGTGATGCAACTCGTGGGTACGCCCACTGTAATGATGCAGCTAGCGTGCAGAGGAAAAAATAGTGTCTAAAGAATATAAAGTGGATCTGAGTTAGTGAAATGGATCCTGCAGGCCAAAGAATGTTGATGCTCACAAGGTGGAAAATTACGTTGTAACAGCTACCCCCTAATGTGTGAGGTCAGAGACTGATGCTACGATGGACGAAATACATTGTAAAAAGATCTTGAAAATGGAGTGATGGAGACACAAATGGAAGGAGCAACTCACTCGTCATAATACAATAGTATCCCTGAATAAATGTCAAAAGTACAACAATCTGATACAATGGCCATGAATAGGCAGTACATAGTGAATATATGTCATAAGTGATCATAGCCATGATCCCTCTACAGTAAGATATGGTCTCCTGCTGAAAAGGAAACAACTGGTGCAAACTGGAGGTAAAAACTGCTGATATCTGAGAGGTGATATCTCAGATGTAAAGTCATAGTCATAAGTAGCATACTGAATGCCACTATCACCTGGGGTCTTCTACACAAGTCTTCGACGGTGCAAGTCCCATCAAGTGAATAAAGGAGTTGAGGTCGAACCTGATGTGACATTGTTTGATTATCGATAAATGATGTATACCGTTAACAGACGCGAGATAACCCACCAATAATGAAAATGGGCATCAAGGCACAGAGCACAATCTTCGGAGTGTGAATAGATGAGTTGAAGTCGAACAATAGGATGAATCCATCGATCAGGGGACATTGATGAATTCCCAAAATTGTCGATGGCAAGAGAACCTGCCATTAATGACTGCAAGCCTCAAGGTACTCAACCAAACTCTAAGCCTCAAGTTTCGGAATAAATGGGTTCAATTCGACGGAACGAGACTCGCTAGAAGGGGGGAATTAAGGCATCCCCCATCAACCAGCACGAGGTACCAGCTATGCTGAAATATTTGGAAGAACTCAAGTGAAACAGACTGACTCAATAAGGATGGTCGACATGCAATAGTCAAGAGATCTGAGGAGTGGCCGACTCTGGTTTCAGGACTTCCTTTGAACAAGAGCATGAGCAGATGGATAGAGTCAAGTAGCATAGACTCAATATAGACTGTGTGATACAGGAGGCATCACAAAGGGCTCCATAATGACTGGAAGCTTAACCAATCGGTGGAGTAAACTAAGAAACAAGTACAACTCCTAAGGTCCAACTATAGTCCTGACTCATAATGTATGGAGTGGAATGAATGCTCTATTCAAAGGCGACACAACAGCTGCCAACTAGAAGTAGTAACCATAATCCCGTCCGGCTTTTTGGAATATTTGATTTTTTTGGTCTTTTTCATATTTGGGAAAGCTTGAAAAAGAATAAAATTTCTTATAGTACAACAAGTGAGGGAACGAGTGTCAAATAGCGAGCGGACTAGTCCCAAGTAGTGGAACATTCCTATGATCAATGCAAGGAAGCGCATGCAGGATGTGGACACTCGGGGTGTTCCCTTAGGGTCAAAAGGGCATCAAATTGTGAAGGACAAATGGAAGCTCTGCAGGACTCGACAGGGAAAAAGTGCTCAGGCACCAAGCTAATAACAGAGTAAGCGGGAGTCGACATAAGGCTCAAGCAGCAAGCAGAATGATGCAATGCAATCACAACTTGATATAAATGGGGGAGTCCTCATGGAAGATGGCTAGCATAAGACAAAGTAGAGTATGAGTCTTTATCACAACATCATGGCGTAACTACAAAGGACTCCCAATCCAAAGGATAAACAACGGCATGGGCACCAGAATTCAAAAAGAGGTTCTAACTAGGGTACCCATGTTCAGAAAGGCCCTACTGCCACATAATGACACTTCTATAACAGTGTGAAGGTTCCGTGTCAGTTACGAAGCGGGGTCGCACCTAGGTATTATGAAAGTGGTCAACAGGTCAAATGCATGATGGATGTGAAAATGGCATCTAACCTATATGCCAGGTGTGAAACGTACCTGCCGTAGGTGTGAAATGGTCGGAAACAACTTTTGCTGAAAAAAACTGGTCAAAAAGGCTACCCCATGACATTGTATTGGTCCAAAACAACATATAATGGAAAAAACTATAGACAAGTGGGTCTAGAGAATTATAAATAGTAACAAAAATTTACAAATTACAATTCATTTTTACTATTCACCCATTTGGAGTTTTGTGGTTAGTTTTTACCTCAAAGTTCAATTGTTGATTCTGGGAGCTACAAGTGTCCAATTGTCGAACTGTCAGGAGCAAGTTGGTAATCTCATCCTCACCTTCCATTTCAATGCTTTTATTTCAAATTTTAATGGTTGGATTTTTAGTTTGGCCAAGCCCTAAATGGCTTCGGAGCTACCCGCGGGCTACTACTATGCGGGTCGCGGGTAGGGTACCATACTCGCAGTCAATTCACAGGTTGACTGTGGGTACCCGCCACTGTACACAAATTTTCCTGTGGGTACAACCGTGAAGTTGATTTTGGAAATGAAATTGACTAAAATCTTTGTTGTTCTCACTCTAGGATGGTTCTAGAGTGGAGGGAGAGGGAACATGACCAAGTAGATGAGGCCATCCGCAACACTGTGTAAGCATAGCAAGCATTACAATCATGTGGGTTGTATAAATTTTGGAGTATAGGGGGTTTAAGGGCCCAAAATCTACTACTCCGCCGCTTGATAGATTATTTGGATGTTGATGCATAGAACTTCAATCTCAATGGGAAAATCCTTACACTGGAAGTGGAAGATATCTACTTCATTACCGGTTTGTCCCATCGAGGTGAGGTAGCAAGTCTTCAGTCTCATATTGTGGGTGGTGGGATCACTGTCCTTGATTATATAGCATGGTATTGTCCTGCAAATAAACGAGCAGTGGGGAGTCAGTGCCCATCAATGCCATAGTAAATATGAGTATGAAGATTATTGTGGCTACCTTAGTGCGGATAACTGGTTCAAAAGCTCTGCACCAGGCATCTAGGCCAATGATGTTCTATGCGTCACAGTGTATGCAGCCTATAGTATTTGATTGGTGTACCATGCTATTGGGGTCTATGAAGATCCAACTGATAGAATGCAAAGAAGGGAAGGCAAAAAACTTCGGGTATGGAAGTATCTTGTGCAGCTTCTACTTTGAGAGAGTTATGAGGCTTAGTCAGAGGGTTGAAGTCCCTCCTCATAGTCCCGCGATCCATCCCTGACCCGATGGGATGAGATCTTGACACGACAGGGTGGTGGCCACTTGGCATCACCATATATAGAGGAGTTCTTTTCCTGGTGGGATCGACAGATCATAGTGATAGATGACTACTCCTATGTAGGGATAGACTTCCACCAGGACCGGGACATGCCACTCCCACTGGATGCAGCATTCAGAGACATTGGTGAGTACTCTTTTTAGGTTTTTGGTATATTAAATTTTTATGGATTTTTTATTATAGATGTAAATGCAAAAATCTTTTTAAGGATAGTATCATGTATTAAAGCTTGACTATTTGCTCACAGACAAGGGCCCAATGAGACCCGATAGCTTCCCAAGACATCGATGTCGGGGAAGGGGTGATGAGGAAGGAGGTGCTGCAGCAGAGCACACTCTACAGACCTTGCAGGGCAACCTATCACGGATGGTTGCTCTAGTACCACAGATAGAGGTGGCACGACTACCTGAGGATATGCAGCGCCAGGTAGTGGGAGTTCCGACTAGCTAGGTGCGGCTATTGCAGCAGGTAGCCAATGCCGTTCAGTATTTCTATGAGACACATCCTGTCGGGATGACAACTAGGCCTCCTTGTAGGGATTAGATATCTCAAGATCTCATTTTTTGTATCGATATGTATATTTTTGAGAGCTACGGGCTCCATTTTTGTATCATGACACTATCATTTTGGACATATTATTTATAAAAACTTTGGTTCTTTGGTTCTACTATACTTGTGTATGTACAAATGTGTGAATGTCTTCTTTTATTTGTGTGCTTCATTATGAATGTGACAAATGAAAATCTAATACATAGTTAGCGTATGCATCAGATATATGATTAACACTTCTTGCAATATGAATGTATGTAATGGAAACAAAATGTCGTTCCAAGAGTCTTACCCGTAGGAATTTCTGTAGTAACATAGGATCTCGCACATGGTACTACCCATTCAGCTAAGACACAACTAGATGTGAATCCAAGTGGACTTCTAAAGACTGGATACCATGTGAAATATCATCCTGAAGTAGCTCAACGACGTCACTATACTCAGCCACATTGTTAGATGTAGGACCGAGACAAGCACCTCCTGAGGACACAACTAGGTGGTCAGGTGAGAAAATAACCCAAGTAGTAGAAGCAAGCTGCTGCATATGATGGCTAGCACCATCCGTGAATCCTAAGAATGTAGGAAACTCTGCTGACATCTGTCAATTAGATGAAAGCTAATCAATAGACTTAAAAACCAAAAGAAAGCTAAACTGCGTATAGAAGCAACTATACAGTAGTGTACAAAAGTATTAGCCTGAGCCAGAGGTTCAAGCGTAATATCGCTTGAGGTAGAGCCCATTTCTAGGCTCCTTCAAGACAACCCCCTCATAGTCTTCTAATTCATAGATGCCTTTTTTCGAGACACACCTCACGATGTAAGGACCGTGCCACATGGGGTTGAACTTGCCTGCCCCTAGGGGTTCTTTAGCTTGGTCGTATAAGAGGACCAAGTCACCTTCAACATATTGCCGAGGATGGACAGATCTATCATACTGAACCTTAACACGACGTTTGTTGGCATCGATAGCCACAGCGGCATCTCGATGCAACTCGTCAAGCTGCTCAAGGAGGATTAAACGTTGCTCAAGACCCGTCGTATCAGGGAGGAGCTCTATGGCCAGTTTAAGCAAAGGGATTTTGCATTCAATCAGTAAAAGTGACTCCACACCGTGAACTAGCTAAAACGGTGAGAACCCAGTGGCAGTCTTGACTGCGGTTCGATATGCCCACAAAGCAGGATATAACATGATCTGCCAGTTGTTCTTGCTTTGTTTGATGGTATGCTGGAGAATGGTCTTCAAAGACTTATTAACTGCTTCAACTTGACCATTCGCTTGGGGATAATAAGAAGATGAGTGTTCTTGATGAAACCCAAGCTTTAGAGACAAATCCTCCATCATCTTGTTATGAAAGTGACTGCCATGGTCAATGACAATCTCTTTCGAAATATTGAACCAAGTGATAATTTGATTGAAGATGAAATGGGCTACTGTAGCACCATCAGCTTTTACGGTAGGCATGGCCTCAGCCCATTTGGAAAAATAGTGCATGGCCACTATAATATGGTGATGCCCCCCAGCCAAAGCTGGTTTGCAATCCATGAGATCCACCCCCCACTTGGTGAAGGCACCAGCGGTGACGATCGGATGAAGGGGCGCTGGATGTGAGCGTATATTTCAAGAAAACACCTAGAAAGGGTGGCATCTCTTCACAGCATTAATACAGTCTTTAAAGATTGAAGGCCAAAAGTAACCAGCTCGCTTAATATGTTGGGTTGTAGCAAGCCCGGATAAGTGACCGCCACACGCCCCTACATGGAAATCATTAAGTACTCGCTCTGCTTCTTCGTGAGTTAAGCAACGACAGAGAATAGAGTCCTTTCCTCGACAATACAAAGTGTCACCGACGATAGTGTAATCTTTAGCTTGATGTTTCACATGTCGTCTCTCATCTCATGAATAATGCAGAGGAAACTTCATAGTTTGGAGATATACAATGACATCCCCATACCAAGGGTCTTCGGACGAGATAAGGAATAAGTGCTCATCCACAAAGGAATCTTCATGAATGACATCTTCATCAAGCCTCGAAAGGTCCGACATAAGCTCAACAAACACCAATAGTTTCACCAATTTCGCTGAAGCAAAATTGAGATTGAACTCCTAAAGGATCACAATCCATTTATTGTACTTACCCCCTATAAGACATCATGATAGCACGAACTGAAACGGATTAATATGTGCTACAACTGTGGTTGTTCTAAGCAAAATGCAATGTTGTAACCGCTGGACTTAATGAACAGTCGCAAGTGCCAGCTTTTCCACATGAGTATACCTTAGCTCAACATCTACTATATTTCAACTGAGGTAATAAATGACATGCTCGACAAGCACGTCGTCAACCTGAACCAATACCATGCCAATCGTCTCTTGAGATGCGGCCACATAAAGGATAAAATCTCATGCGAAGTCTGGTGGCCTAAGCACAAGGGCTGATACCAAAGCTTTCTTAAGGGCGTCGAAAGACTGTTGGGCTTGCTCATCCCAAATTAAAGGTGTGTCTTTCTTCAATAAGCATGTGAAACCTTTGGTAAGATTAGCATAATTGACTATGAAACGACGTAGAAAAGTGGCTCTCCCTTGGAGGCTGTAAAGCTGTAACAAGTTGCGCAGAGGAGGCAACCGAAGTATTGCCTCAACTTTAAGAGGATCGACTCTAATACCCTCTTTTGAAACTATGAAGCCCAGAAGGCAACCCGTCCTTACAGCAAAGATGCATTTGTTGGGATTCAATTGAATCTTGTAGCATATACATCGTTCGAGAATCATGCGGAGGTGCTTGGGGCGGTCTATTCTCTTGCAAGAATGGCTAGCAAGATCATGCAAGAAAAGCTCCATAATATTTTTAAGATCGTGAAAGGAATAGGTCATGGCATGCTGAAACGTAGCTCCAGCGTTTTTAAGGCCGAAGGGCATTTTTCGATATGCAAATGTGCCCCAAGAACAAAGGAAAGCTATCTTATGTTAGTGCTCGGGTTTGATTTGAATCTGGTTATATCCAGAAAAGCCGTCCATGAAGGAAAAAATCTCACTTCCGATGCAATCATCCAAGATCTGATCGATGAATGGTGTGGGGAAGTTGTCTTTCAGACATGCATAGTTCAAATCTCTAAAATCAGTGCATACTCAGATCGTTCCCTGCTTCTTATCCATAGGAAATGGGTTTGACAACCATTTGGTAGATGAAACCAGCTTTGAGAAGTTTCTCCACCTCTACCTTGATAGCAGCTGCTTTCCTGGGGTTCACAACACGTAAGCGTTGTTGAACTAGTTTAGCGTTGGGATACGTTCTAATCTCATGTTCAACAATGTGGGGGTCTATTCCGGACATCTCCTCATATGACCAAGTGAAAGCTTCCCGGAGTTATGTAAACAATTCAGTGTAGATAGCAACCTCCTCAGGAGTGCAATCGTCACCGATGTAAACATTCTCAACCTTTCTAGGAGTATGAGAGATGTTGATCGACATAGTTGGAGAAATATTAGCCATATTCCCCTTCGCGAAAACATCATGCGACCCTAAAAGAGCCACAGGGTGACCAACCATCTCTGCTAGAGTCATCCTAAACTCTTCTTGTTCGGGGAGCTCGAGGTTGGGAAGGAAACAAGAGCGATGGTGCATATCCTCCCAAGGCCTCTCACTACCACACATGGCCTCCATAATAGCTTCATCCAAGGGAAAAGTATCATCAAGGCAATCGTGTGAACAAGACGAGTTGGTTTCCCAAACTGGCAGCGTAACGGGATCTTCGTCTACTGTATGAGAAGAAGAGAGATCCAGCTCTGTAGTGGCTTGTTGAATATGGTGGTAAGAAAGCTTAGCTACAGATAGTGGCATAGACATCCCGATATGTGTAATGTCTCCAGACGTAGAACTTGTGGACAGTAAAGTCCGTAGATCACTAAAATAGGAAGTCCGGAACGACATATTATGCGAAGGAGGAGACGCATTGTCGGAAATGGTTCCAATAAAATTCACAGGCACAACAAAATCATAAGTGTTAATTTTTTAGCATTAATTCACAATACTCTAGGATCTTTACTGAGAGAATAACATGTACAGTATATCAATGCATATCAATCATCACAAGAAGCAAAAGCATGAGAGATAATAGACACACAGAGTTTCTGTGGGGAAAACCCTAAGGTGAAAAACCCCACAACTTCCTCAGAGATGGATAAAGCAATAGCACAACCAAAGTACAAGAGATAGACTCCTCTTAGCAGTTGATCCTCCTCCTCACATGTGCGCCACTTTTCGAGTGAAGGAAGTGTGAGTTCTGAAGTGATCCAAATAGAGATCTACCAATCTCTATTTATACTTGTCCTATTTGCCCAATAACCTTATGGGGCCGACTCGTTTGGCTAGGTACAATAACTTCATATTACATTATATCAGGCCGACCCCTTACAAGGTGGTCTAATAACGCATCGGCAAGTTAACATACTTGCGACACTTATCAATACAAATGATGACACTTCCGTAGAGAGGAATAATACATCTCTATAGGAGTACAATAAATATATAAACGAAATACATTCTGAAGTTACATATACATCAACAATAAGTTCCCATCAATGAAGGCTACATACCGACACCCATGTTCCTAGTTTCTGGCTGAGAATGAGTAACCTGCAGGACTACGGATCCCGTGGATGCTGTGGAAGAGTAATTAACGAAATCCAGCTGATCGATGGTCACAATCTTGCCTTTGTGAGGAAGGCAGATAACTCTAAATACAGTGGACACGACAGCTTTCATAGCATACATCCAATTCCGACCCAGTAAAAGGTTGTAGTCGATGGCCACATCAGCCACCTCGACTTCAATAAGCATAGATTTACCTCCCAAGTAGACAACAAGGGAAGGGATGATTCCATGCAGCTTAAATGATCAACCATCGAATGCAGTGATTGTGGTTCTAGACGCGAGTAGGGGAGGAGAGCCGAGAGCTTTCCAACAAGATAATGACATTACTGAGGCAGAAGCACCTTCATCAACCATCATACGTTTGACAAAATTCTGAAGGTAGGCCACCTAGATTTGAAAAGCCACGTGGTAGGGTAAGTGAGGTTGGACATCAGTAGTGTCGAACTTGATAACAGTGGGACTTCCCCTGTCTTGAACTCCTAACGCACTCAAAAGGGCATGCTTCTGAGAAGGACAGGCCTGCAAGACTTCAAGAGCCGACATGGCACACCGAGTTTGGCACAAATCTTCCATGATGGAGTAGTTATGGGCGGCTCGAGCATTAGGGTTATGCGTAGAGCACTTAGGAACACCTTTCGGTATCCCCGACATATTAGAGGGCTTCTCGATATGCAAGGAATTTTTAGGAGGAGGGGGAGGCTCACTCCCCAAATTGGGTTGTGGTGCATCATAATCGCGTTGACGAGTGGCAACGCTAACCTTTGATTGAACCATGTTCACACATCCATAACCACCAGTATTGGAAGAAGACGTTGCCATCTTAGTAGGTCCATAACTAGTGGTGGGAGCATGCGAAGCCATGTTTTGATGATGAGGTAGGGGATCCTTTAACACAGCTGGGATCTATGCCAAATGCTTCGATGCTTCTTTGATTCGAGGACATAAGTGAGTAAAATGGTCTTCCCCACAGAGCTTGCAGGGAAACTTCACCTTACGCCTAGTTTTACGGTCCTCACCAGCATTTTCGCCTTCTCGAGGAGGGTTGGCATTATCCTTATGGGGGGTATTGTGATTGCTATTATTGTTCCCATTGTTTCCACCCTTACAGTTGTTTCTCCCCTTTTTCTTACCACCATGTTGCTAGTTACCTGATTGGTTCGTCGATTGCACACTGTGCACATCAGACGACGGGGTGGAAGTGGACAAGGCATGAACCTGTCCGAGAGTAGACTAGTTTAGTGACAAATTTTGCATTTGATTAGCTACCAAATCTACAAGGTGAGTGCTTGCAGATCCTACGAATCCATCGGCATGCGGTCCAGGAACTGACTGAGGCTCATGAAGTGTGTGCAGTGCGTCAAGAATAATGTCATACAAAATGCCAGACTGAGAGTATTGTAAGTCTACCTGCTGGACTTTCAAGATGTCTTGTTCCTCAGTGACAATGTCAGACATCAAAACATCCTTAGCAATGTATGGGAGTAGAGACTTAAGGAACCATTCCAACAGGAACTCTGGAGGAATGTTGGCTTTCACTAACCTCTTCCATCGACGCCACTCTTGAACATGGTCAGAAATATGTGTGGCTTTGTTTTGATGGAAGGTAGATAAAAGTTCAGTACCAATATCATAGCGAACTGACAACTGAAAATGATCCAAGAAAACCAAAGCAATCTCGTTAAAACCCCTATAAGTGTTTCTAGGCAACTCAACATACCACTTCGCGGCTGCCCCCATGAGGGTGCGTTGAAATATTCACAATATAACAGAATTGTGATTCAATGAGTTGGAGGAGCACCAAAGGTGAAATGTCGTGACATGATCTCCCGGATCCTCACCACCTTTTCCCTAGAACTTAGGAATGTCAAAAGAGAGTTTGGTAGGAACCGAGGGCCAGCTAGGGTCGTGACACACCGGATCATTCATGAGCTTTGAAATATCCAGAAGATTCAATTGTGCAAGGAATGAGAGCTATGGTTGGAAATCTTGATTATAAGCTCCCATAAAAGGTTGGTTGAACGGAACCAAATTATAAGGTGGACCAAAAGCTTGACCATGAGTATTAAACTGTTGATAATGTGGTCCTGACGGACCATAAGTTTGACTATGGCCATAAGGTTGATAACCTCCTCCGACCTGACCCGTGTGAGGGTAAGTAGGTATATAAGTGTTTTGGGCACCATATTGGGGTGGGTTGTATTGATGGCCAGCACCGACTGTGTTGGACTAAGGGTTGCCACCATAAGTATGGGGCATATACGTACTATTTGTAGTGGGAACTAAGTTGTAATGACCATAATGGTACGATATGTTCCCACCTCCAACATTAGGATTAGAGTGAGCAGTCGTGTGGTGACCATAAGCATGAGATGTATTCCCAACCCCAACATTGGTGTTACTGGTAGCAAGAATGGTGGCGTCATGACCATGTGGATAGGATATATTCCCACCTCCTTCATTAGCATTACTAGTTGCAGAAGCAGATGCAGAAGTATGTGGTATGTGTCCACTATCGTGGTTGGGAGGAGCGTTAACATTTGCAAAAGTAGTCCTGGGTTGATGAGTAGCAGCATTTGTATTAGGTGGTGCATGACGAGTCGTATTGCAGACAGTGTGCCTATTAGGTTGGGTATCCCTAGGAGGTGGTCGTCTTCCAACATTAGCATTGTTAGGAGGAATCCGAACGGTCCTCATACTATGTGTGTGAGTGGAAAATGTAGTGCCCACAGTGAGGGTATTACCCCCAGGGGGTACAGTATGGATAACACCATGACTAGTGCCAGCGTGACTACCAAACGTAGTGGAAGGATCAACTGTACTATAATTAGGCATACCAAAAGAGAATGCTGTTGGGTTGACTGTAGGACTAGTGTCGTCATGTAACTATGGCATCCCATGTATAAAATTATGTGGAAATGAAGGAACGAACGGGTTATCCTTGGGTTGATCCGGACCAAACAAACTATGTTGTTTCTCAGGTGGATCACCCCCCCATGCCTCATGAGGAGTAGGGGTGTTTGAAGTTTGTTCGACTCTACCCGATGGAGTCATAGGTATTTCTTCAGTATCAGATGTGCAACAGTCATGACGTCTAGGACATATGTCTCATAAGAATCCGAAGACTCAGAGGGAGCCCGCCGGCATCCCCTAGCAATGTGGCATGAAAGCTCAGCAGGTTCTAAACCAGCCAACTGACGGGATCGGTGGAGAGTAGGACTCCGTGCCATGATATCTCCAGAGAGGATATAGAATCAAAATGTCCCCTAAAGGCCAACTATCGATCAAAAATAGTTAATCAAAAGCACACACCTGGAGAAACTATAGCCAAGAGTAGACAAACAGAGTGGCTAAATGAGCTCTCGACACTAGAGACGGTATGTCTCGCCTAGGAGAGGCTTGAGACTCCCAAACTATAGCCAGAGGTAATAGAATCATTTATAATGGCCCCCAGACTTCACTACGTGCACGGGGTCAAGACCCTATACAACGGAAACTGTGCTGTCCAACGCCTATCTGACTGTTAGGAACCCATGTCTTTACTTTGTTAGTATATTGTTGTTGGACGCATATGCTTTCTAATTCATCCCATAGTATTTGTTGATCAATAGTTTGTGTTATTGTTGTTGGCGCATATGCTTTGTAAGTCGCCCGTAGTATTGTTGATCCATAGTTTGTAGTGGCCCATGGTTTTGACCCATAGTATTGGCGCCTAGACTTAGTATATAAGTGTGTGTTGAGACCTATGAAGACACCGTGAAGTTATTTGTATTGAGCTTGCTCATAGGAGGTTGCCCCCTCGAAGTGGCCTGTGATCAATATAAAAGTGATTCTGAGTTCTGTCATTTCTGCTATTTCGCATATTCTTATTAATTAATTGTTGCAGGTGCATCACATCTGGTATCAAAGCACTTTCTTGGGTTCGCTGGGTGAAATTTTTGCCAAATTTTTTTTTGCATCTGTTGCAGGTCCGGATTTGGGAATAATCCTTATCTGCTTAACTATGGGAAGTACTTGGGCATAATCCCTAAAACTCATTGTGAGGAGTACCACTGGAAACCCGAAGTAGCTGGCCCATTGAGAGGACCTGCCAGCGAAAAGGGCAACGACCACTACCTGATTGACTAGTTCCCACCCATGAGGTAAACCAAGAGCTGTCATTTGTGGCAAAGCGGTTATCAGTTTTACCTGAGCCATGGAGTGAGGGGTACTGCCCCAATACGCAAGTCGTCAGACAGCATTGGTGGCCGAGTGAAACCCTTGAACTGTTAGGAAGCCGCACATACCTGGGGTCCATATCTATTTTCAGCTGAACTGTTGTCGATCACTGCTGCGCCGTTTCAGATCCAGCCGTTTAGATCCATTCTGCAAGCCATTCCAGATCCAGTCGTTTTCAATCCATTCGACGCTGTTTCAGATCCCTCTATTTCTGCTCACTTATGGGCCATTGCAGATTTATCTATTCCAGATCCCTTTCGAGCCATAGTCGCTCTAGTCTAGAAAAAAAAAAAAATTCACTCTGTTTCCCTCCATAAAATTCTGTTTTTTCTCCATATCTCCCTTGTTTTCACTCTGTTTCCCTCGAAATTTTCAAGGAACCCTTGTCATCCCATTCTGCATATTTCATTCTTGAGGACCCTATCCCCAATTCCCCTTCCCAAAGCCCAAAATCCCACATTTGTCTATTTTTAGGGTTTGCCATAACAGATTTCACCCAATCACCTTCAAATTTTACCATAGAGTTCCTTTCTGAATTCTGCTTCTTTGTTCCCCTTTGCCAAATTTTCCCATTCTTTCACCCCGCTTCTGAAATCCTCATTTTTGCTTCCCTGTCTATTCGACAGTGTCCAAAACCTAGTCAAACCCCGATTACCCTTCATATTTTTTTCCAAGTCCAGATTTTCCTTTAATGAAGCAGTTTCTGTTTTTGTTTTCCTACCGAGTCAAAAAAAAAAAAAACTCCTGGTTAGGGTTGTCACCCGTGCAAGAGCAAAAACCATGGAAGGCGCACTTGCAGCCACCCAAGCCAAACTCCAGGATCTGGATGAAAAATTTCTCAGCCTCCATCTTGAACATTTAGCTATGAACAACAAACGGCAGTCCGAGTCTTCATCAGACAATGGGTTCTCTTCTTCCAACAATTTCCGTGGTTCGAAGCTTGATTTTCCTCGCTTCAATGGTACCGATCCAACTGGATGGATCTATCGTGTAGAACAGTATTTCAGTCTCCATAATACTTTTGATGTCAACAAAGTTCCACTGGCATCCTTTCATTTGGAACAAGAAGCTCTTCAATGGTACCGTTGGAACATCAAGGCTCATGAAGAGCCAAAATGGCCAGACTTTTGCCAGCTCCTTTTGCAACGATTTGGTCCTAGTGCTTTTGATGACTTCATAGGAGCCCTCACTAAACTTCGCCAAATTGGTACTGTGAGAGAGTATCAAACCGAATTTGAGAAACTAGCCAACCACACCAAAGGATTGTCTGATGACTTTTATCGGAGTTGTTTTATCAGTGGTCTAAAGGATGCCATCCGCTCTGAGGTCAAAATGTTCTGTCCCAACACAATGATGGAATCCCTAGGGTTGGCTAAGTTGGCAGAAAACAAGATTGCATCCCAACAACGCTCCAAGCCCACTTTTGTTCCCTTCCGAAATATGGGTTCTCAACGACCACCTATACCGCAGGCTCCTCGACCAACTCCTATCAAGCGTTTGTCTAAAACAAAGATGAAAGCACGCAGAGAAAAGGGGCTTTGCTATAATTTTGATGAGAAATTCACTCGGGGACATAGATGTGTTTAACAAAAGCTTTATCTCTTGGATGTGGATTCTCCGCCTGCCTCTGAAATTGGTGACGAAGATCCAGAAACACTGGATGCTCCGGTCGACATTCAGGAACCGCCTATTGACCCTCCATCTCAGGATGACCAGCCAGAGATATCTCTCCATGCTTTAGCTGGAATCACCACCCCCCAGACAATGCGGGTCAGGGGTTACGTCAAGAAGCTTCCTCTTACAATACTCATTGATTCTGGTAGCACTCATAATTTCATCGATCCTCAGATCGCCAAACAAGCTGATTGTTTTATCCATCCTTGCTCCAACTTTGAAGTCATGGTTGCCAATAGGGGCACCTTACCTTGCAAAGGGAAGTGTTGAAATGTGTGTATCTCTATGGGAGATTATACCTTGCACTTTGACATGTTTGGCTTGACCTTAGGCGGATGTGATGTGGTTTTGGGCGCTCAATGGCTACGCACACTTGGCCCTATCTTATGGGATTTTGTTGAACTTTGGATGCAGTTTTCCCTCAATGGACAACAAAAAAACATTGATAGGATTACAACCAGGTTCTCTCAGCATCATCAGTTCACATCGCATGGAAAAACTCCTGAAGAAGAATTCACATGGTGTCATCACTCAGCTCCATTCTGTTCAGATGCAACCATCAGCGGTCTCCACTACTCCTTTGGATCTACAACAAATTCTGGATCGATATACAGGTGTCTTTGCTGAACCAGTGGGATTGCCACCTTCCAGGCCAGAAGAACATCGTATTCAACTCCTTCCTGGCAGCATTCCTCCCAATATCAGGCCCTATCACTACCCATTTCACCTAAAAAAGGAGATTGAAATGCTCGTTCGGGACTTATTGAAGCAAGTTATTATTCACCCAAGCACTAGTTCCTTTTCTTCTCCAGTTATTCTTGTCTGCAAAAAAGATGGGTCATGGTGCCTCTGCATTGACTTCCGAGCACTTAATCACCCCACCATCAAGGATAAGTTTCCAATTCCTGTTGTTGATGAGCTTCTTGATGAGCTTCATGGGGCTCAGTTTTTATCCAAGTTGGGTCTTCGTTCTGGGTATCATCAAATTCGGGTTCATGAGGATGATATCCCTAAAACAGCTTTCCGCACACATGATGGCCATTATGAGTTTTTGGTCATGCCCTTTGGCCTCACTAATGCTCCTTCCACATTCCAGGCCTTAATGAATAAAATATTTGGACCCTACTTGCGGAAATTCATTCTGGTATTCTTTGATGATATCCTCATCTACAGTAAAACATGGGATGAACATCTCCAGCATCTAGATCTTATCATGCAACTTTTCTCTGACCATCATCTCCATGCCAAGCAGTCTAAATGTGTTTTTGGACAGAAGGAATTTGAGTATCTCGGGCACATTATCTCAGCACAAGGGGTTCGCGTGGATCCTGCCAAAATCGATGCCATGAACAATTGGCCGCATCCTCAGACACTCAAGAGCCTTCGTGGTTTTTTGGGGTTGACAGGCTACTACCGCAAGTTTGTCAAGGATTATGGGAAGATTGCAGCTCCATTAACTGCTCTATTGAAAAAGGATGCTTTTACATGGACACATGCTGCTCAGTGTGCATTTGAAAAACTAAAACAAGCTATGTGTACTACACCTGTTCTAGCTATGCCCGATTTTTCCAAGCCCTTCACTATTGAGAGTGATGCTTGCGGCAATGGACTTGGTGTTGTTCTCCTTCAAGATGAACACCCCATTGCGTTCACTAGCAAAGCCCTTTCAGGTAAGAATTTAGCTTCCTCTACCTATGAGAAGGAAATGATGGCTATTTTGCATGCAGTATAGAAGTGGCGCCCATACCTATTAGGGAATCATTTCTGCATCAAGAATGATCACCAGAGTCTGAAATATTTCTTGGAACAGCCTGTCTCCTCCCCGGCACAACAGAAATGGGTTAGCAAACTCATGGGTTATGACTATGAGATCACTTACAAGAAGGGTAAAGACAATATTGTGGCAGATGCTCTTTCTCGCACATTTGATGCCCAAGGTTCTCTTTCAACTATTTCTATGCCTATTCCAAATTGGTTGCAATCTGTTCAACAAGGTTATGTCAATGAATCTTCCTTATCTCAAATCATCCAATGCTTGACCAACAACCCTTCTGCTATACCACATTACTATTGGGATGGTGCTTCTCTGAGATACAAGGGTTGTCTGGTGCTTCCCCAGAGCACAGATCTTCAACAAGCTATCTTCTATGAACTCCATGCTTCTCCATCTGCAGGGCACTCTGGATTCCTCAAAACGTATGAACGGGCACGGCGTAACTTCTTTTGGCAGGGCATGAAAAGGACAATTCAATAGATGGTGGCCGAATGTGATACCTGCCAGCGCAATAAGGGTGAAACAACACTCCTTCCAAGATTGCTCGAACCCTTTCCCATACCTACACGGATTTGGACACATATTTCTATGGATTTCATTGAATGGCTCCCTAAATTTGGCGGGAAGATAGCGATTCTCGTTGTGGTTGATTGCCTCTCCAAATATAGTCATTTTTGTGCTCTCAGCCATCCCTATACAGTCTCCTCAGTCGCTCAAATTTTCCTGGACTAGACCTTTCGTCTTCATGGCATCCCTTCTTCCATTGTCTCGGATCGTGATGCGACTTTCACCAGTCATTTTTGGACAGAACTATTTTTCCATGCTGACACCAAACTGAAGATGAGTTTAGGGTATCACCCACAAACAGATGGTCAGGCTGAAATTATCAATAAATGCTTGGAAACTTATCTTTGTTGTTTCACCTCTGAACAACAACATCAGTGGGTAAAGTGGCTCCCTCTCGCTGAATGGTGGTACAATACCTCTTACCACACTGCCTCTAAAATGACCCCATATGAAGCAGTCTATGGTCAGGCACCTCCAATTCTTCTTCCATACACCCCCACCAGTTCACCAGTTCAGGAAGTTGACACGATCCTTCGAAACCACGATCAGATTCTTCGCATTTTGCGGGACAATCTTCACATGGCAAGAAATTGCATGAAGCAACAAGCTGATCAACACCATTCTGAGCGCACTTTTCAAGTCGGCGATATGGTTTTTCTTCATCTCCATCAGTACAAGCAATCCTCCCTGAAACTCAAAGGGCGTCATAAGCTGGATCCAAAGTTCTATGGGCCATATCGGATTCTTCAGAAGATTGGGTCCGTTGCTTATAAATTGGAACTTCCTCCTTCTTCCCGCATTCATCCAGTCTTTCATGTCTCTTGTTTGAAGAAAGTTCTTGGCACCAACATCAGTGGACAAACGATTTTACCCGAATTGGATAATGAAGTATCCATCCTTTTGGAGCCGGAGTCCATCCTCAATCGGCGCACTCGTTAGCTTCTCTCTCGCTCTATCACAGAGGTCTTAATTCAGTGGCACAGCATGCAACCAGAGGATTCTACATGGGAACCACTCCTTCAGATTCAACAACAATTTCCACATCTAAAGCTTTGAGGACAAAGATTTTTTTTAAGGGGGAGGGGATGTTAGGAACCCATGTCTTTACTTTGTTAGTATATTGTTGTTGGACGCATATGCTTTGTAAGTCATCCCATAGTATTTGTTGATCAATAGTTTGTGTTATTGTTGTTGGTGCATATGCTTTGTAAGTCGCCCGTAGTATTGTTGATCCATAGTTTGTAGTGGCCCATGGCTTTGACCCATAGTATTGGCGCCTAGGCTTAGTATATAAGTGTGTGTTGAGACCTATGAAGACACAGTGAAGTTATTTGTATTGAGCTTGCTCATAGGAGGTTGCCCCCTCGAAGTGGCCTGTGATCAATATAAAAGTGATTCTGAGTTCTGTCATTTCTGCTATTTCGCATATTCTTATTAATTAATTGTTGCAGGTGCATCACACTGACTCAAGACACAAATAGCATAACCACTGCAAGTACCCTATGTGATACCTAGGTAAGGAAACTATGGTCACCGCAATATAACCAATGCTCAGGGGGATAGTCGCAAGTGGGATCCATTGTATGGGCAGGGTAGCTGAGCCCGAAACTCAATAAGGGTCAAATCCCCCAAGAGTCCCCAGATACGAACAAATCTTGGAAATATCTCCCACGTTCAGTCGGTATTAGAGGGATATCTCTTCAACCAATGTCTCATGACCTCGTGCTTAACTCTGGCTTGAGTAGAGCTTCCTGAGAACACCGATATATACCATGGATTCCTCCACTCCCTGGTCAGACACCTAATGTTTTGTCTAGTAGTCTTCGATTGTTAACTCACAATGATCTATTCCAAGACTCTAAACCTATGCTAGTTGGTGTACCCTATAAATAAAATCGGTCTAATCAATTTTAAGATTAAGCGTTAATTTTAATGGTTGTGATTACTCAAGGGATATGATCGTGAAACTAGTGATGTGTAAGACTCAATCGTATGCAAAATCGTCAAATCCTAGACTCATCTATTCAATAAAAACAATGCCACTAGCATGCAAAATCAAATTAACGGTTTCGAAATAAAATGTAATCCTTTTATATTTTTGATGCACAATCAGAATCTAAATGAAGGCAGAAAGCACTCAATGCAAGATGCAGTACATAAAAGAAAAAAATTTGTATTTTCTTTTATAAACAAAAGGAGAATGCAAAATTATGTGTATTTTTTTTGTATTTTTCAATATATGGAAATGAAAAATGCAAGCAAAGTCCTACTATCTAGTCACTGATATGCTGAGAAGATCACTAAGACAACCTAGAAGATACCAAACAATAAGACTCAGCCACCGGAATGAGCTCAAAAGGAAAAACCAACAAGGCTAAATCCAAAGATGGATAAAAAACCAACAAGGCTCAACGAAGAGAAAAGAAGAGTTCTGGTCACAACCAAGGCATGAAATAGTCAAGAAACAAGCCAACAAAGACTCAGGATCATCGAAAGCCAACCCAACAAGAATCAAAAGTCATAAATCAACCAAAGCTAGAGTTGTACACTATTGTCAAAGGAATACCTGCGGGTACTCGCGAGCAGTAGAGTAAACAGAGTCGGGTGTACGTGAATAGAGCTAAGCTAGCCCATAGGTAAGAAAGGAAAATGGGCAAATAAAGAGTCTAATGGCTCAGAAAAAACTAGTTTTCTATAGTGTATCTCAATGGCCAATAAGTGACACAGAGCTTCGACAAACAACTCTAATTAAGGACTAATGCTAAAAAATCCCCAAACATGGATGTTTTCCCCAGCAGAGTCGCCATTTCTGTGTTGGAAAAAACTCACTATGGATTGGGGTAGACCACAATAGACAACTGACTACCAGAAATGAACTCAATTCTCAACATTATGCTATATAAATGACAATGCTAAGATAATGAAGAATATAACCAACCTCAATCCAAACATTTGATGTAGATCCCTGTTGGAGCTTTTCAATCCATGCACTCGAATCTGCAAATTAGTCTTGACAGCCAATATACAACAAGTACATATAATATATAAATGGCATTAACATCATCAATAGCAATGGCCCATGATATAACAAGTAAATGCAACCCAATGTAAGATAAACAACATTTACAACATTAATGGACGAGAATATGAGTATTTCTATTAAATAAACAAGAAGAAGTACAATGTGATACAACCTCTTGCTGGAAACCAATTTGAACCAAGATTTGGATCAATCCACTTGTGCCTCCACCACTTCAATCCTCCATGGAATGAAAAAATCAAACTAGAATAGGAGTTTGGACGGTGAACATAAATGGTTCACAACTACAAGGATCAATGAGTGTAGACTCAAGATTGGGCAAAAATCCACTAGAATTCTCTTGCTCTTCTTTCTCCTCCCGTCCATAAGCCATATGTGCTCAATATATAGTCCTCCCAAAGGTAAGTGAAAGGACACATTGAGACGTTTATTGGGCAGATGGAGGGTCAAAGGTCACCCAATAACCGCTTTTTGGGAGTAAAAAGTAATAATATAGTGATTTTTACCATTTTACATGCTACCCGCGGGCTATAGTGATGCAACTCATGGGTACGCCCACTGTAATGATGCAGCTAGCGTACAGAGGAAAAAATAGGGAAAAATAGTCTCTGAAGGATATAAAGTGGATCCGAGTCAGTTAAATGGATCCTGCAGGCCAAAGAATGCTGATTCACAAGGTGGAAAATTATGTTGTAACACCATGGGACAAGAGGAGAGGGGAACCCATAGCACTATCATGATGTCCTGAATCCAATAGAGTCAATGGTTTGTCGATCCAATCCACGGTCATCATTCTATAGTGTTGGTTGTGGAGGCTGATCTCCCAGATTCAGAGATATTATTATTCAGCCATGTTTGTACCCCAGTTTTATATGATATGCAGGTGGACTGTACACTCACCCCAGTGGGGGTTCGGGGGAGAAGCCCTCGAAGGAAATTTTTGGGGTTGTTTTACAGGATCATGGTTTTGGGTAACCCGTGGTATTTTCCCATGGTATTCCCATTTATAAGAAAGACATTCTAATATGACTAGGTTGATGGATTAGGTATTATGCATTGTAAAGATATCTGAGATCGCTAAAGAGAGACTGTGAGACAGTGAACAGGAAGTGCAGCGGATGTGCTGTAGGTTGTATCCCTTCATTTGTTGGATGATATAATAATAAGGACTGGAAATTTCAGTGTGGACATAGACCATATTGGGTGAACCACGATATATTGGTGTCTCTCTTGTAATATGTTTGTGTGATTGTAATTGCATCTTGTTTATTGTGTATTGCTCTGTGATTTTGTTTTTCTAACAATTGGTATCAGAGCCAAAGGTCTATTTGGCAGATAAACCCCCATGAAACTAGGGTTTATGGTTCGAGTGGGAGAAATGGCGGAAGAAGGAATGTTTAAGGTTGAGAAATTTAATGGCCAAAACTACCAATTATGGAAGATGCAAATGGAGGACTATCTGTACCAAAAGGATTTATTCCTACCGTTGGGAGGAAGAGCAAAGCATCTAGTGACTATGAAGGACAAAGAATGGGAGGTTCTTGACAGAAAGGTATCGGGAATAATACGACTGTCCCTGGCTTCGTTGGTGGCTTTCAATATCTCAAAAGAAAAGACAACAGAGGGTTTGATGAGCGCATTGGGTAAGCTGTATGAAAAATCCTCGTCCTCCAACAAGGTAATTCTAAGGAAGCATTTATTTAATATGAAGATGTCTGAAGGTCGATCTATTGTTGATCATTTAAATGAATTTAATATGGTTACAAATCAACTAAGTTCTGTAAGTGTGAACTTTGATGATGAGGTTAGGGCTCTTATAATCTTGTGTTCATTGCCAGAAAGCTGGAATGGCTTGGTCATGGCTATAAGTAACTCTGCCTCTGGTTCAAACACCTTGATATTTGATGATGTTGTTAGTGTTATTCTTAGAGAGGAAATGCGAAGAAAAAGCACAGGTGAGACATCAGGTAATTCGTTGACCATGGAGAGCAGGGGAAGACAAAGGTAGAAAGGAAAGAGCCAAGGTAATCACAACAAGTCTAGAATGGGTAGATCCAAGTCTAGACTGGGAAAGATAGAGTGCTGGAACTATGGAAAGAAAGGACATTTGAAGAAAGACTGTAGATCTCTAAAGAAGAAAGGAGATGGACACCAAGAAACTACCCAGAAAGTAAATGTAGTAGGTGATGTGTTACAAGAAGCTTTGATTCTTGCATTAGATGATACTAGTGATTATTGGGTAGTAGATTCAGGGGCTTCATGTCATGCTACACCCCATAGGAAATATTTTCATGATTATGTTCCAGGCGATTTTGGACATGTTTTATTGGGTGATGATGAGCCATGTAAAATTGTTGGAATGGGTAACGTATGGATAAAATTTAAGAATGGAATTGAATGGCTGCTGAAATATTTTAGGCATATTCCTGCTATGAAAAGAAATTTGATCTCAAAAGGGCAGTTGGGAGATGGCAGCTGTCTATATATGTTTGGAGAAACGTGGTGGAAGATCACTAAAGGATCAATGGTGATAACAAAAGGAGATAGGGTAGATACGTTGTATTTATGTTCTCATAATACTGATCATTCTATCTCTTTATCTTCCATAGGAACAGATACAACATTGTGGCATCATAGGCTTGGCCACATGAGTGAGAAGGCGATGGAGATTCTCCACTCAAGGAAGTTGCTGCTAGATTTGAAGTAGATAAGTTTGGAATTCTGTGAGAACTGTGTTTATGGAAAACAGAAGAGAGTCAGATTTCTCAGGGTTGGGAAATCGAAGAAGAATGAAAAGTTAGAGCTTGTGCATACATATGTATGAGGACCGGCTCAGGTACAATCTCTTGGTGGCTCTCATTATTATGTTACATTTATTGATGATGCAACTAGGAAAACTTGGGTTTATTGCATTAGATAGAAATCTGATGTGTTTGGTACCTTTAAGAAGTGGAAAGCTTTGGTTGAGAATGAGACATGAAAAAGGTTGAAGTGTCTTAGATATGATAATGGAGGTGAGTATTGTGGAAAGGATTTTGATAGTTATTGTTCATACCATGGGACTCGTAGAGAGAAGAAAGTCCCAGGAACACCATAAGAAAATGGTGTGTCTAAAAGGATGAATAGAACGATCATGGAGTGTGCAAGGTGTATGAGATTGATGCAGGGTTACCCTTACAGTTTTGGGTAGATGCTGTAAATATTGTTGTTTATTTAATAAACAAAGGGCCTTCAAGTGCTTTGGATGGTGGTATTCCAAAGGAGGCATGGACAGGTAAAAAGGTAAACTAATCATTTCTGAGAAATTTTGGTTGTGAAGCATTTGTCCATATTGATAAAGAAAATAGAACAAAGCTTGAAGTTAAATCCAAGAAATGTACTGTTATTGGATATGGGGTTGATGATTTTGGTTATTGCTTATGGGATTATGAAAATAACAAAATCATTAGGAGTAGAGATGTGATATTCAATGAAAAGGCCATGCATAAAGATCAGTTGCAGGGAAATAAACAAGAAAAGGAAACACATAGTACACAGTACTGGATGAAATTAAAGAAAATGAAGTTCCAAAGGTTCCAGAAAATCAAGAACAACATCAAGTACCTGAAACTCCTACAACTGCAAGAAGATATACGAGGTTAAGTAGACTCCTTGAACCTGTTAGGATATTCCTATACTCCATCCTAGTCCCACCAGTATTTTGATCATTTACAGTTTCAGTCATGCATGCACTTTTTAGGGTTTGCATGCATTATAGGGTTTGCATGCATCCTAGTCATCAGTTCAGCACCTAGCCCTCAGTTAGACAGCCCCCAAGAGCTTCTCACTATTCAGTTTTATCCCTCTAGTTGATTAATGCGCCCTTCTTCCTTGATTTTAGGGAGAAACTCACCCTTATTCACCTACCAGTCCAGTTGTCTTCAGTATATACTCAGTTACACTGAGTTACAGTCAGTTACACTCAGTTAGACCTACCGGAGTTAGTTTGTCTGATGGTTGACAGTTTCTTGAGCATTGATGACTCCACTGCTGATGATGAAGACTTCCAGTTGTGCTCCGATGATCATGAGGACACCTAGTTGTGCTCCGATGACACTCTATTGATCTTATGATCACTTTGAGAGGCTAATTCGAATTTCCACCTTAGGAATTCGAATCCTCTCTACCATTCTACTATTTATTTGTCCATACTGTGATTAATTAATTAGTGTGTGTGAAGTATTTTTGCTTCTATCTGAGTTCTACTGTATTATTATTTTGTTGCTCATTATACTGCATTAACCACTCTTCTATTTTCTTGCTTAATCAATTACTTTCTTGTGAGGTATACATCATCTCTTAGATCTACTGTGAGGATTTTCACATGGTATCAGAGCATGTTGAGAGTATTGTTTATCTCCATTCTTGAGAGTTCTTTGCAGGTTATTACCATGATTTCGAGTGCAGTAGTTGCAGCAGTTTCTGCATCTTTGCAGCAGTATTCTCTATTGTTTTTGTAGGTCTTCTATAGCTTCAATGTATCCAGAATTAGAAGAAATCACTCATCTTTCTCTATTCAACTATGATGAATGGAAATAAAAAATAATAGAATATTTGAAGAGCCATGATCTCTTTGATTGTTATTTTGAAACAGAGTTCGAATCCTCTTAAGAGAAGATTGATTGGTTGAATAAAGGTGACATGCACATTGGAAGAATGAAGCTTACTATGCCGGATTACATATTGTTCCCAATCATTATTTATATTGAAACTCCACAAGAGCTATGGGCTCACCTGGATAAAGAATTTCGTAGAAAGAATGAAGGACTTGGTCCTAACCCATTCGAAAACAAGCAAAGTGATGCATTCGCTCCTCTTGATCGTCTCTCAGATCATGAACTAGTATCATCTCATATTGAAGTTGTTGACAAAGATCTTGCAGATTCTCCACTCATGCTCAAACTTTCTTCTCTTTCTATGCCAGCTCACACTCTAGATATTGCAGAAGGTCGTAAATCCTCTCTTGCACCAGAGTCTGTTGGTTTGCATCATGATCACATGATTATTTCGGAGGTCAAAATAGCTATTGAAGGTAATGCAATCGCTCCTCTCCAGCTATCTCCTCTTTTATACTACTATATGATCATAAATTCATACTTTCATAAGGTTATTGAAGATTATGGCCATTGCTATTCGCTTGGGATAAATTCTCATGCAATTGCTGGTTTTGATCTCGCCTCTCATGGTTCAAAGGAGATCTCAAGAAACCATGATTCAAGTCTTGTATCTAATTTGGGATCTAAGCAACTACTGCATGGGATAATTTCTCATGCATATGATAGTTTTGATCTCACCCCTGCTGGTTCAAAGGAGATCTCAAGAAACTGTTTTGAAAGTCTTAAATCTGATTTTGATTTCAAGCAAACATGTAATAGTTATTTTTGGCATAATCTCACCCATGGTGGTTCGAAGGAGAAGACAAAATACTATATGCACTTTCACAGATTTGATCCTACCTCAGTTGATTCGAATCATAGGTTCAAGGATCATTCTCATACTATTGGATTTCTTCTCATCACATTCGATTTGAAGAGCAAGTACAAACACATACTTTTTGAGCATGATCCACTTCTTCCCAAGAAGAAGATACCTCCAAACATATGACCAAGCATCACACCTGCTTGAGTTTGGAGCATTTATTTTTTGTGTGTACCTTACAGTCTTTTTTTTTTAGGAGGGGGTATGTTTCCCATGAAATTTTCCCACTTCCTTGGTTTATTGACTATTATTATTCATTGTATTGGGTGACTTTCAATCTTAGTTACCAGGGCCCAGGATGGATTAAGGGGGGGTGTTAGGATATTCCTATACTCCATCCTAGTCCCACCAGTATTTTGATCATTTACAGTTTCAGTCATGCATGCACTTTTTAGGGTTTGCATGCATTCTAGGGTTTGCATGCATCCCAGTCATCAGTCCAGCACCTAGCCCTCAATTGGCCAGCCCCTAAGAGCTTCTCACTATTCCGTTTTAGCCCTCCAGTTGCTTAATGCACCCTTATTCCTTGATTTTAGGGAGCAACTCGCCCTTCTTCACCTACCAGTCCAGTTGTCTTCAATTTATACTCAGTTACACTCAGTTACACTCAGTTACATTGAGTTACACTCAGTTACACTCAGTTAGACCTACAAGAATTAGTTTGATTGATGGTTGACAGTTACTTGAGCATTGATGACTCCATTGATGATGATGAAGACTTCTAGTTGTGCTCCGATGATCATGAGGACACCTAGTTGTGCTCCGATGACACTCTATTGATCTTATGATCACTCAGAGAGGTTAATTCGAATTGCCACCTTAGGCATTCGAATCCTCTCTACCATTGTACTATTTATTTGTCCATACTGTGATTAATTAATTAGTTTGTGTGAAGTATTTTTGCTTCTATCCGAGTTCTACTGTATTATTATTCTGTTGCTCATTATACTACATTGACCACTCTTCTTCTATTTTCTTGCTTAATCAATTACTTTCTTGTGAGGTATACATCATCTCTTAGATTTGCTGTGAGGATTTTCACAGAACGATACTCTCCTTCAATGTATTATTTATTGATGATTGATGATAGTGAACCAGAATATTATGAAGAAGCAATGCAAGTGGAAACTAGAAAAGAAGTGGGAGCAAGGCCTGAATGAGGAGATGGAATCGTTGGTAGGAAACCAGACTTGGGATTTGGTTCATTTGCCTGCTGGTAAAAGAGCATTGTAGAACAAATGGATTAACAGGTTGAAGGAAGAAGAAATAGGTAAGAAGCAATACATGTCCAGACTTGTTGTAAAGGGGTTTGCACAGAAGAAAGGTATAGATTTTGATGAAATATTTTTTCCTGTTGTTAAGATGACTTCAATTAGGACTATTTTAAGTCTAGTGGTGGTAGAAGATTTGCATCTTGAATAGTTAGATATAAAAATAGTCTTTCTCCATGGGGATTTGGAGGAAGAGATATATATGCAGCAGCCATAAGGGTATGAGGTCAAAGGTAAGGAGAACTTGCTATGCAGGTTGAAAAAGAGCTTGTATGGCTTGAATCAAGATCCAAGGAAGTGGTATTTAAAATTTGACAGGTTTATGATAGAAGAAGGTTATAGTCGATGTCATTTTGACCACTATGCTTATTTCAAGAGGCTAGATAATGGAAGTTATATTATCTTGTTATTGTATGTGGATGACATGCTTGTTGCGGGGTCTAACATGCAGGAAATAAATGTGCTCAAAAGGAAGTTAGCAAATTCATTTGCGATGAAGGATTTGGGTGCTGCAAAGCAAAGCCTTCATATGAGAATAACAAGAGACAGGAAATATCGCAAATTAACATTGTCTCAGGGTGAGTGCATACAAAAGGTGCTGGAGAGGTTCAGAATGAAGAATGCAAAACCAGTTAGTACACCTTTGGCTAGCCATTTCAAACTAAGTAACGAAATGTGTCCCAAGACATAGGAAGAGATAGATTACATGTCCAAGATTCCCTATTCATCAACAGTTGGCAACTTGATGTATGCCATGGTGTGCACAAGACCAGATATTTCACATGCAGTGGGAGTTCTGAGTAGATATATGAACAATCTAGGTAAAGAGAATTGGAAGGCAATACAATGGATTCTCAGGTATATGAGAGATACTACCACTCATACATTATGTTTTGGAGGTTCAGGCACTATTCTATAGAGATATGTTGATGAAGATATGGTAGGTGATAAGGATAGCAGGATGAGCACCACAAGGTATGTGTTTACTGTAGGTGGAACATTCCTAAGCTGGATTTCGAAACTGCAAAAGGTTGTTGCACTTTCAACAATGGAAGCAGAGTATGTTGCTATTACAGAGGCTAGTAAAGATATGATTTGGTTGCAGAGGTTTATGGAGGAATTGGGTAAGAAGCAGAAGGATAACAGGTTGTATAGTGACAGCCAGAGTGCCATTCATCTTGCAAACAATTAGCATTCCATTCCAAGACTAAACATATATAGCTCAAGTACCATTTCATACGCTCTGTTCTGGAAGATGAACTGTTGAAGCTAGAGAAGATACATTGGTGATCTCCAAGAATGGATTCCTAATTAGGGCAGCTAGACCAGGAGCATACTTTAATTATCGACTAGGGGACGTACAAACTTCAGAGGTGCTAGCACTGTATCTGCTCTATAGGATAGTCTTCGTCATGTTTTGGGTGTTGGTATATATCTTAAAGGTTTCTTTAATCAAAGAAGAAAGGGAGCTAAAAAGATTGTGAATCTATGAATGACAAATTCCTATGCTAAGAAGTTAAATGCTGAAAGCTGTAAATCTATACTAAGAATTGAAATGCTGAAAACTGTAAATCTATCCCAAGAATTGAAATGTTGAAAGCTGGGATTTAAATCTAAGAACTGAATACTGAAAGTCAAGTACTGAATATTTAAAAGTCTAATCTAAAAATTTAAATACTACAAACCAAATCAGAACACAAATATCTAATGCTGAGAAGTAACCAATCCTATCTATTTGGATTAAACATTCAAAGTGATGATCATTAATTAAGCTAAAGAAATGAAAGTGATTAACCTCTATGATCTAACTCTGATAAAGGAAATATGAATGAGATCCTAGATATGAACCATTGTTTTAAACTAATATAAGAATCCATGAAAACAGGTGTAAAAATATGCTTGTACAGAATGTAGCGACAGGACTACGGAATGAGTTCTACCAAACTATAGAATGCGCTGTAACCAACTACATATAGTACGTTGAATCAAAATGATGGCTTAATTACTAAAATAAAACCACGTTATTCAAATGCCATCAAAATACTTCCAGATACGATAAGGATTAAACCAATGCACAACACATATGGAAAATACCTGAAAACAGAGTATAGCTCCTGACTTACTTGTTGGAGGGGCCCTCCCCAACCCGTACTCAGGAGTATGGAAAACTTATTTATGTGGGATTGAAAGTAACATCAGTCTTCTTATTAAAATAGTAACTTCATGGTTCAGGAAAAGTCTTTAACACAAACTGTCTTCGCAGTACAGAAATGCATAAACGATTGATTCTACAAAATAGTAACAGGACCCCTCGCTACCCGAGCGGTCCATATATATATGTATCTTAATTCTAACCTAGTCTATGATCATAAGTGTCGATCCTCTTAATCAGGGCTTCTGCTAGAACTTAGGGAGATATGAGCGCTAAGCCCCTCTATTATCTGCAGTCCTCGAGATTTGACTCTCGTAGATACCTCAAGACCTTCACGCCCTGTTTATGCCTGCTCATTACCAAGGTAAGCATGTGGAAAAATGATTTTAACATAAAAAGAATAATCTCTAAAACATCTGTATTAAATAATCAAAGTAAATACATTTTCCCACAATACAGGTATATTTCCTTCATCATATCTGGTGCTTTACTGTGGCAAAAAGGCTATAGGATACCTATAATTTGGGTTCATCATCTCCCCCATGCTTGAAGGATTCATCCATCCTTGGGTGACACACTCGGCTCTTTGATACCTTCTATGATGTTCCATGTGACCATTCTAGGAGTCCCTGCTTTCCTATAGTAACCCATGCTCTGCTCATCCCTAGCCCATGTTCTTTTCTCTTCTTCCTCATTAATCTGCTCTTTAATAATTAGAGGGAGGAAAAATGGAGGATTTAGCTTCATGCCAATCCATTTGAGATGATTCTTGATCAAGGATTCTCTGTATATCTTAGCTTTGACGAGGGAAACTTCAAGTCTAAGAGGGGAATGAGGTTCATTCTTCCTCAAATCATCTCCAATCCTTGAACACCTATCACTGATGGCCTCCTGTACCTATTTGTATGTGCATTGAAGGGTGAGATCAAAATGCATGACTGCCTCCTGCTATTTTTCAAGCAAGATAGGAATTAAGTCTTCATCAGTGGTGATAGTTTGGTGGGCCTGCATTACCTTCTCAGGGTGAGATGCCTCGGCCCTAATCCATAATGGATTTTTCCACTTCTCTGCAAGATATATATGATCATCTTGTGCCCTTTCCACCTCGTAATTCATCCAGAAGCATAACGCTCTCAGCTGGAAGTTGCCTACATATGGATATGTGACCAGTTAGGTGTGCTTGTCACCACAAAGTTGTGCAAGAAGAATTCGCACAATTGATCCTTTTCCAACTTTGTGCAGTCTAGAGAAGTGTCCACAAATTCCGTTGTAGTGTTCAATTCCAAACATAGGCCTTGTTTTAACCTCTGCAGTTGGAACCTTCCCCACTTTTCCTTTAAATAGAGCGTATAGACTCTGGATGGGGGTTTGAGTTGCAATATTTCATCATAGATTTTTGTAGTGTCATTCAATGTGTCCTCTAATTGATGGATTTTCTGGTCCTTCTGAGCCAATTCTATCTGATCTTGGCCCAATTTCTCCCTCATTGCTGCATTTTGTTGTTCTGCCGGCTTCATCTCCCCTGCATGCTGCATCTTCAATATCTGCGTCTTCTCCTATACGAAAAATGGAGGTGCTGGTGAAGTTGGCTAGCTTCTCTGAATTCTTTCCTCAATCTTTAATGCTGCCAACTCTTCCTTGACCTTCTCTAATTCTATCAGTGCCTTAGCTAGCCGGTCAGTGGCTTCAGGGTTTATATTTTGATCAACAGGGCTTACATCTTGGTTAGCAAAGTTTACATCCTAACCATCGGGGTTCCATTGGTCATCATCCTGTTCTTCAGATATGGTTGGGTCATCCTGGTCTACCCAATTGTCATCATTGTTAGATACGTCCTGAATTATTGGGCTGGGCTCCCTTTCTACCTCCTTTTCATGCTTGATTTTGGGTGGCTGTGTGAACCTTTTTCTTCACCACTTTGGCCCTTGCTCACTGGTGGAAACCCCCGATTCCTTTTGGCGGGAGCCATCTCTTGAATGATTAATTTTCATCAGGGTATCAGCCACACTATCCAAGTCGATTTTTCTCTTAGCTCCTGATGTAGAAGTGATCTTGTCCTTTGAACCAAAAGTTAGGGGTTTGCCGACAGTAGGTGTACCATTCATTCTCTACACATCGTTTGCTGATATTACCACAAAATCCTCCCATGAAAGTTCTAGAACCTGTATTGTTAACTATTCACTAATTATCAACTTGATTAGCCCATGGCGGGCTAACGCATCCTCTTTTCCTTCAAGTAATTTTTTGCTCATTTCTCCCAAAGACAGGAGAAGATAATAAGGGATGTTGATGTTGTTGTTTGGCGTGATATGGCTCCTGTTCCTTAGAAGATCTAGAATTTGGAAGTGGAAGAGATGGACGTAGCTCAGCCTCCCAAGGTGCTGTCATAGTGACCCTCTTGACTCTATTTTTGCCTTCTTCATAAGCTTATCCAGGTCCAAAGAAAGCCTCCTTTTCACTCTAGTTGGCTTCCCTGTCTTCCCTGGCCCAGTGTAGACCCATGGGTAGTTCTGTGTATTTTGCAATTGCCTCTTCATCCAGTTTGATACGAAGCCCCTTAACTCGGGTGACAAACTGCTCCTCTTTGATGTGCTTCAAGTTTCTTGCGAATTCCAAAGCCACCTATGTATTAGACCCTCTCAGACCTGAGATGAAGGGAAGTCATCCCGCATTACAGAGGATTGATAGAACCCTTGGGTTTTCATAAATGGCTTTGTGATCCTCTAGTTCACTCTTTTTGATCCCTTTTGTCATCTTGAATTTTCTACTATAATCAACAAAACAAAATTTTTGAGTGTGGCTGTCTTACCTCGACTGACCGGGATTGATTCATAGGTTCAAAGGAAGCTTCCTGGCTGAGTGGCAACACGAGCTTTTAGTTTTCCTTCTTCTGGAGAGCTCGTATTGCAAAACTAGGTCTTTTTTGTAGATTATGCCACCTTATTTAGCTGTTCTCACACACCTCTCCCCATGATTTCGAATTGTACTTGCCACCTTACACATTCCTTTCCATTATTAAGCCCTGCATTTCTTTCCATAATTGTGCATTGCACTTCTACTCTAATCATTGGGTAATATGGTGGCTAGATGTGGAGATTGTTATTTTGACATGCTGAAGGTGGGTAATCATGATTTTGTGAGGTAATCTGAACCTTCCCGACGATTTAACTTGAAAGTTGTCCTCGGCTTCAGAAATAACCATTTTGTGAGATGATGATTTGACCTTAAAAATAAAACAAAGAGTTTTAGGGATTACCTGGTTATGCTTAGCGTACTTGAGTGCATGACGCGGGTTGATTTCATGGGCGTTGTAATCTGTAGTAGATTTCTGCATTGTCTATAGTTATTTTAGGCATGTCAGTAGTTACGTGTGTTTTCCTTCTTTCAGCCAATTCTTTTGAAAATGTTGTATCTGCATGCTTTGATTTTTGTGTCAAATTGTGATTTGACTTTGCTCTTATTCTCAGCACTAAGTTTGAAATATTCCCTACGTCTACTGACTTGATTTTTGTAGTGCATGATTTTTCTGGGTCACTTGAATACATGGTTGGCTCGCTTGATTTGATTATTTTCTGGCTTACTTGATTAGATTTCTAGCTCACTTGAACAAATAGTTGGCTCGCTTGATTTCTGTAGTGCTTGATTATTTTCTCGCTCAGTTGATTAGATTTCTGGCTCGCTTGAACAGATAGCTGGCTCGCTTGATTTTATCTAGTTGTAATATGCGTGCTGGTTCTTCATGGGGATGTATGATTTCTTGCAATTCACTTGTGCTAATCCTGAGTGAATTATTTTTCGATTTTTCATTTTCATTTCATTTTTCTCTTTTTCATTTCTTTCTTTTCTCTTTTTTCATTTTTTTTTAGTAACTGCAGATTAGTTACATTCGATGCTCTCTATCATCATTAGACTTTGTTGGTAGAGTATGTCTGTGAATTCGTTTTTGGACTGTGGTGTCTTGTAGATTTTTAATCTGTGTCCATTCACCAACATGGGGAATTTTTCTTCATCATATTGTTGTAATTTTGATAGCTCCATTGTCATAGATCTTTTCAATGATGTAGGGTTCGAGCAATCTAGTTGTTAGTTTTCCCTTGAAAGTGTGAAACCTGGAGTCATAGAGTAGTGCCCAGTCACCTTCCCTGAACTTTTTCTGCTTTATGTGTGTGTTATGCCACTTCTTACTTTGCTGCTGGATGATTTCAGTATGGCCAAGCGCTTGCTGGCGTTGCTCATCCAGTTGATTTAATTGTAGCGTGCGTTCTTGTTGGATGTCTGAAAGTTCCATATTTAATTGTGCTACAATTATTAATGTCTTGATTTCAAATTGAATGGGCAGCATAACTTTCTTTCCATAAACTAGCTCATATGGGGTGAAGCCTGTTATTGTTTTCCATGTGGTATTATAAGCCCAAACTGCTTCACTTAATCTGTATGCCCAATATCTTTTGTGGACTTGCACTGTTTTTGTCAAGATCCTTTCTAACTCTCTGTTGGTTACCTCTGCTTGACCATTAGCTTGAGGGTGATAGGAGGAAGACTGTTTGTGCTTAACATTGTTTCTTCGAAGCAAGTCTTCTATTAAATTTGATGTAAACTGTGGGCCTTGATAAAAAACTAGTTCTCTTGGGACTCCAAACATCTGGAAGATTTGCTCAGTGAAAATTTTTGCCACATTGTTTTCATTTGCTGCAGCAAGTGCTGCTACCTCAGTCCACTTTGTAAGGTAGTAAGTGTATACAAGAATGTAGCTTTTCTGATTTGATTGTGGGTTGATTGGACCAACGAAATCAAATCCCCATTTCTCGAATGCTTCTAAGGAGATTTGTGGATTGAGAGACATTTCTTCTCTTTGTGTAGGCTTCCCCATTCGTTGGCAGTCATCACAGTGTGAAACATATTCATAGGCATCCTTGTGGAGTGTTGGCCAATAATACCCCATTTGTAAAATTTTATAGGCTATCCTTTTTGCAGCATAGTGTCCTGCACCTGGCTCATTCTGAGTGGCATGCATTATGTCATGCACTTTATCTTCTCTAATGCATCTTCTTAGTATTTGATCTGGCCCTTTTTTGAAGAGCATTCCCTCTATCCATGTGTAAGTGGCACTTTGTCTTATGACTTTATTCTTCTCTTTGTAGTTGTAATGTGATGGAAATTTCCCAGACACTAAATAGTTTTCTATGTCAGCAAACCATGGGCTCCTTGTGGAGATTGCAAAAAGATGCTCATCAGGAAAGCTGTCATTTATCACTTCATTGTCTTGTCCATGGGTGAGCCTAGATAGAAAATTGACCACTACATTGTGTTTCCATAGCTTATCTAAAATTGTGACGTCAAACTCTTGTAGGAGGAGTATCCATCTAATGATTCAAGCACTTGTATTAGGTTTGTTCATGAGATACCTTATTGTTGAATGGTCTGTATGAACAAAAACTTGGTATCTAGTTATGTAGTGCCTACATTTGTTAATGGCATGTATGATAGCCAAAATATCCTTCTCTATGATAGTATAATTTAATTATGCTCCTGCCAAATTTTTACTGATATAATATATAGCATAGGGATTCTTCTCTCTTTCTTGTCCAAGGACAGATCCAATGGCCTTATCTGATGTATCTGCGTGGATGTGGAATGGAAGTGACCAATCTGTTCCTTGGAGTACTGGAGCTGTAATTGTTTTCTCTTTTAGTTTGTCAAATGATGGCATACAGTGTTTTAACCATATGAATTCTATGTCTTTTGTGAGTAGAGAAAACATTGGTGCAGCAATTTTATGAATCTTCTATAGTATCCTATTTTCCAAAGAAAACTTCTCACATCTCTCTGTTTCATAGGTGGTGGCAGTGTTTTGATGACTGCAAATTTTTCCTGGTCAACTTCTATTCCTCTCTGTGAAATATGGTGTTCAAGCACAATTCCTTATTCCATGAGCATCCTGCATTTATCATTGCTGAGGCATAAGATCATCTCAATACATTTGTTCAAAACCAGTTCTAGATGTTTTAGTGCTTGGTCGAAATTCTGGCCATAGGGTGTGAAGTCATCCATGTAGACCTCCATTTGTTCATTAATAAAATCAGATAAGATACTTAGGATTTCCCTCTAAAACGTTGCTGGGGCATTACAGAACCCAAAGGGAAGTTCTCTGTATGCATAAGTGCCCCATGGGCATGTGAATGTTGTTTTGTCCTGATTAGCTGGGTGAATGAGGATTTCATTGTACCCACTGAAGCCATCCAAAAATGAGAAATATTTGTTCCTAGATAGTGTGTCCAGTACTTGATCGATAAATCGGAGAGGAAAGTGATCTTTCTTGGTTTATTTATTTAGCTCTCTGTAGTCCACACAAATCCTCCACTTACCTCCTTTTTTAGGAACTATGACCAATGGTGATACCCACTCACTATTAGATATTGGGTATATGAACCCCGCATCTAACATCTTTCGTAATTCTAGTTTAACTATGTCCTTTAATGTTGGGTTCATTCTTCTCTGTGGTTGCCTGATAGGAACAACACCTTCCTTTATATAGATATAATGTTTACAGATATCTGGGTGAATACCCTTCATGTCAGTATACGTCCATGCAAAGGCTTTGTTGTTGTCTGTCAGTACCTTCAATAATTGTTGTTCTTGTTCTGGCTCCAAATTGGAGTTAATATTAACCGTTCTGCCAGACATTATCTCGATTGTTTTTATCTGAATTGGATGTTGTTCAAGTGTGAGTACCTCTTCCCACATTTTGTCAGGATCGTGGTTTGATGTTTCTTCTCCTTCCTGCTGACTTGTGCCAAGAAAATCTTCAAACATATTCTGATTAGAAGAAGTATTTTGTATAAACCTATCTAAATGACTATCTTCGTCGATGGCTTTTAGTGATAGGGAAGCTTCAATTGTAAGGGCAGGTCATATGTGTAGGTTGGATGTGTCATCACAATAGTCTATCTAGTTATGATATTCTAGGTTTGAAGACTTCCTAGCTGGGGGATAAATCATGATTTTCTTCCTGGCTTGGCCACTGGTGATTGTCATATTGCCTAATTTGCATCCTATGTAGGCATCTGTAGTTTCCATCCAGGGTCTCCCTAGTATTATTGGGTATCCACTAAGTTTACTCTTTACTTCGATGACTATGAAATCAGCTGGGTATTCCCAGGATTCTATATTGATAATTATGTCTTCGAGTATCCCTTCAAGTCTTACTGTAGATGTGTCTGCTAGTTGTAGCATGATAGTTGTAGGTTTGACCATTGATTAGAGTCCTAGGTGTATCGTACTATCATTGGTCATCACATTGATAGAAACTCCTAAATCAATTAGGCTTTTGTCTATCTGTATGTTATTGATGGTCACGTTGACTACTAGGCTGCCTAGATCAAGGTATTTGGGGTTAACAACGATACCTAGCATTAGATATGCTAACTGGCCCACTACATTTATTGTGGGTGGGTCACATATTCTTCTACCAGGTCTTTTCAAACAATTCTCTTTAATGAATTTGTTGCAGATAGGCACATCTCTGATGGCCTGCAAAATTGGAATTTGGATATTCAAGTGTTTCAATTCATTCAAAATTGCATTTTCCTCTTCTTATTTTGTATTTTATACAAGTTTTTCAGGGAATGGAGGGTTTCTATTTTGTGTGTGTGGTCAAATTTCTTCCTCCTGAGGGTTTGGTTCATCAGGATTCTAAATATGAGGTTGTGTTGTTTGTTTGTGAGCCTCATCCTTTTGATTATTATGTGTGTGTGTATTTTGCAATATTTTCCCAGACCTTAAATTAATTTCATTTATCTCTAGCATATCCACAACATAGGTTGGAAACCGTACCATTTCAATATGGTAGGCTTGTTGCTATGGTGGCTTGTTTTTGTTAGGGTTTGGAATTGGTTGGGAAGGAATTGGTGGAGGTCTGGGGGGTGGTTTATTTGGTGGTGGCAGCATGATGAGTGGCTGTTGTTGCTGCAATGGAGCTCTCCAATTCGATGAATAAGAGTATGGATTGCCATAATTCGTAATTGGCTGAGCAAAAGGTGGGGGGTATGGAGAGTAAGATTTTGGGTAATAAGGTTGTTGATCCGAGCCATGGTCGTCATTCTATGGCTCGTTCCAACTCGCATCCCAAAGGCCTTCATAGACACCAGTTGGATACCTACCGTGGGCATATAATTCCAACTGTGCAACAAAACCAGGTTCTGGGAATTCCTACAAGTGTGTCTAGGAATTTTCCAGCTGGCTACACTAGCCATAAGTCCTCGGTCGATGATTTTGCAAAGTTGACCCCCATGTGCGTCTTATAATTATAGTTCTTAAGCTAAGTCTAGTTATTATATCATCCTTATCTGGCAAGTTCCTATTGTTCCATCTATAGTTATATACAAATAGAGTGCTTTATTTGATGGACTAATATACCATATACCACTCAACGTTATACCTGCTATTTGGAATATGACCCCCATGTGCGAAAATTGCACAGTCCCTTACTCAACAAAACCCTAGTTTCCAAAACTGACCTAAAAGATGACACATGGGCCATGGGATCGGAGGATAGGGGAATCAACACTATCCTGATGTCCTGAATCCAACAGATTATACAATTTGTAAATCTGATCCATAGTCATCATTCTATGGGTCATTCCAACTCGCATCCCAATGGCCTTCAGGGACACCAGTTGTATACCTACCGGGGGCATAGAATTCCAACTGTGTAACAAAACCGGGTTCCCGAAAATCCTGCAAGTGTTTCTAGGAAGGTTCCAGCTGGGAATGCTAGCCATAAGTCCACGGTTGATGATTTTGAAAAGTTGACCCCCATGTGCAAAAATTGCATAGTCCCTTACTAAGAAAAACCCTAGTTTCCAAAATGGACCTAAAATATGACACTTGGGCCATGGGACTGAAAGAGAGGGGAACCTTTGGAACTATCCCAATGTCCTAAATCCAACAGATTCAATGGTTTGTCGATCCGAGCCACGGTAGTCATTTTATGGCTCGTTCCAACTTGCATCCCAAAGGCCTTCAGGGACACCAGTTGGATACCTACCGGGGCATAGATTTCCAACTGTGCAATAAAATCGGGTTCCTGGAGTCCTGCAAATTTGTCTAGGAAGGTTCCAGTTGCAAGCGTTAGCATAAGTCCCCGGTCGATGATTTTGCAAAGTTGACCCCCATGTGCAAAAATTGCACAGTCCCTTACTAAGCAAAACCCTAGTTTCCAAAATGGACCTAAAAGATAACTCTTAGGCCATGGGACCAGGAGAGATTGGCACCCATAGATCTATCTCAATGTCCTGAATACAACAGAGTCGAGGGTTTTTCGATCCGAGCCACAATCGTCATTCTATGGCTCATTCCAACTCGCATCCCAAAGTCCTTCAGGAACACCAGTTGGATACCTACTTGGGGCGTAGAATTCCAATCGTGCAACAAAACTGGGTTTCGAGACTTCCTGCAAGTGTGTTTAGGAAGGTTCCAGCTAGGAATGCTAGCCATAAGTCCTCGGTCAATAATTCTGCAAAGCTGACCATTATGTGAAAATCTACCCAGTCCCTTACTCAGCAAAACCCTAGTTTCCAAAATGGACCTAAAATATGACACTTGGGCCATGGGATCGAAGGAGAGGGGTACCCCTAGCACTATCCTGATGTCTTGAATCCAATGGATTAGACGGTTTGTCAATTCAATCCATGATCCTCATTCTATGGGTTGTTCCAACTCGCATCCCAAAGGCCTTCAAGGACACCAGTTGGAGACCTACTGGGGGCATAAGATTCCAACCATGCAACAAAACCGGGTTCTGGGAAGTCGAGCAAGTGTGTATAGGAATTTTCCAGCTGGAAATGCTAGCCATAATTCCCCAATCGATGATTTTGCAAAGTTGAACCCCATGTGCAAAAATTGCACAATCCCTTACTGAGCAAAACCCTAGTTTCCAAAATGGACCTGAAATATGACACCTGGGCCATGGGACCGTAGGATAGGGGAACTCCTAACACTATCCCAATGTCCTGAATCTAGTGGAGTCGATGGTTTGTCGATCTGAGCCACGATCTTCATTCTATGGCTCGTTCCAACTCGCATCTCAAAGGCCTTCAGGAACACCAGTTGGATACCTACCGGGGGCATATAATTCCAACCGTGCATTAAAACCGGGTTCTAAGAAGTCCTGCAAGTGTGTCTAGGAAGGTTCCAGCTGGGAACGCTAGCCATAAGTCCCTGGTCAATGATTTTGCAAAGTTGACCCCTATGTGCAAAAATTGCACAGTCCCTTACTCATCAAAACCCTAGTTTCCAAAATGGTCCTAAAAGATGACATGTAAGCCATGGGACCGGAGGAGAGGATAACCCATGGAACTATCCCGATGTACTGAATCCAATAGAGTTGATAGTTTGTCGATCCGAGCCACGGTCATCATGCTATGGGTCGTTCCAACTCGCATCCCAAAGGCCTTTAGAGACACCTCTTGGATACCTACCGGGGGAGTAGAATTCCAACCGTGCAACAAAAGTAGGTTCTGGGAATTCTTGCAAGTGTGTCTAGGAAGGTTCCAACTGGGAACACTAGCCATAAGCCCCCGATTGATTATTTTGCAAAGTTGACCCACATGTAAACAAATTGCACAGTCCCTTATTGAGCAAAACCCTAGTTTCCAAAATGGACTTAGAAGATGACACCTCGTCCATGGGACTAGAAGAGAGTGGAACCCCTAGAACTATCTCGATGTCCTAAATCCAATGGAGTTGGTGATTTGTCAATTCAAGCCACAGTCGTCATTCTATGGCTTGTTCCAACTTGCATCCCAAAGGCCTTTAGGGACACCAGTTGGATACCTACAGGGGGTATAGAATTCCAACCGTGGAACAGAACCATGTTCTAGGAATTCCTGCAAGTGTGTCTAGGAAGATTCCAACTAGGAACGCTATCCATAATTCCCCGATCGATCATTTTGTAAAGTTAACCCCCGTGTGCAAAAATTGCATAATCCCTTACTAAGCAAAACCCTAGTTTCCAAAATGGACCTAAAAGATAACACCTGGGCCATGGGACCAGAGGAGAGGGGAACCCATAGTACTATCGCGATGTCTTGAATCTAATGGATTCAACTGTTTGTCTATCCAATCCATGGTCATCATTCTATGGCTTGTTCCAACTCGCATCCCAAAGGCCTTCAGGGACACCAGTTGGATACCTACCAGTGGCATAGAATTCCAACTGTGCAATAAAACCGGGTTCCTGGAAGTCTTGCAAGTGTGTCTAGGAAGGTTCCAGCTCGGAACACTAGTCATAAGTCCTTGGTCGATGACTTTTCAAAGTTGACCCCCATGTGCAAAAATTGCACAGTCCCTTACTGAGCAAAACCCTAGTTTCCAAAATGGACCGAAAAGATGACACCTAAGACATGAGACTAGAGGAGAGGGTCACCCTAGTAATATCCTGATGTCCTGAATCCAATGGAGGTGATGATTTTTTGATCTAAGAAAAGAATACCATTCTATGGCCCGTTTAAACTCACACCCTAAAGGATATTAGGGACACCTACGGATGGCTATTGAGGAGAAAATCCAACAAAATAATAATGAGTATGGGGATAGTGACAATGAGCATGGAGATGGTGATGGTGATAGTGAGTATGAAAATGGGCATGAGGATGCAAATATTATGGTTTACTTAGATGGGAGAAAAAAACAAAGAAAACAAATCCATGATGAAACTTGTGCAATTTATCAAGTTGTACCAAGTCTATGCAATTTATCAATCTATCAAGCTATCAATATCTGGCTGCAATAGTCCAAATATTAATGTCAATACTCAATGAGACCACAAAACAAAATCATAGCATACATGTACACCACATACCTATAACATAGTACACAATAAAACATGCAAAATACATACCGTATTACCTACCTATGGTTGTTGGCAGGTGGGTTTGGATGAGTTAGCTACGAAGCATCGCGGATGTTGTGCAAGGTCAAAGATGCTGTGCAAGTTGGAGATTATATTATTTTATGTATTTTTGGTCATTTTGGACCGCATTGTAGGGGTTAAGGGTCATTTTGTTGTAAATCATGTTAGAAAGTAGTTAGGCGGTTTCCTAAGTGGACCATGAATGTAAAGGCACAAGCCTATAAAAAGATATAGCATTGCAAGTGTTAGCATAGCAAGGAATAACATGAATGACGAGAGAAGGATTGCGGATGTTTTGGTCTTGTGACTTTGGGTATGCGATAGAAGAACTCTATTGATGTATATGTGTTTTGTTGCAAAGGTCAATATGATATGATGGTGTTTGAGAAGAATCATTGTGCCTTTACCTGTTTCCTTGTTATGAATGTATCTGCGATATGAATCTGTGAATGATGCGATGTTTTCTTGCTATGAATGATGTTATACTGTTAGATCTATTTGCGCATTGATGGTTTTGTTGACAATGAGATCTGTTGAATGATGTTGTGATTCTGTCTAATGCATAAGATGAATAATTAGATCTGTTATATAATGTTGCGCTAAGTTGATAAGTAGACACACAGGGTCCTCCCTCATTCGGTGGAAATGTGGTTCCGTCAGCTCTCCCTCGAACATCTCGAGTGAGACTTCATCTGCTCCGCAGGTGTTGATGGAAAGGGTAAAACCTATCTAGGCCGGTGCTCAGGGAGATCGTGGTGGTTTGGATGTCGATAGAGTGAGGAACCCCTGTCGACTGGGTTTGTGTCAACAAATGGTTCCGTTGTCGGGACCCTAGTGCGAAGTGGAGGAAGGACATGTTTTGGCATCCGATGAAACTGGAAATTCAAGATTGGTTTGACCAAATGTTGCGAGAGTTTGCTGATAAAGAGAATCAGAACCCTGGACTGACGACAGATTGGTGGCTGGCAAGGTACATAATCGATGGTCCACACGAATATTTTTTCTGCAAATTCCCGATCATCTTATATGAATGGTTAGCGCAATTGACCTTTTGTAAGGTAAATTTCTAAGGCAATGAACCAATGTCCTAGACCCCAAAATTGATCCAGGAGTTGCAGGAGGTAGACAATAGAGCATCACGGGCTGTTGAAGTCTGGCTTGACAGTATATTGGAGGGATATATCATCGAGTTTGCGGATGATACGATGAAATCTTATAGCGAAGCTGAAAGGGAATTTTTCAATAGACGTAGGGGCAGGTTCCTATTGTCGTTGCAATTGTCCATTAAGATGCTCATCTGTGAAAAGGGAATACTAAAGATGAACCTCGAGTAAAAGAACCCTGGTGGGCGGAGGCTGTGGATACCGAAAAGGTATGGGGGAGGCGAATGGAATGATACGGGGTAGATGGGTGCAAGTTACGACAAGACTGTGAAGGAAGCCGAGTTAGAGGGTGGTCTTATGAGGGGAGGAGAAACGTTTTGACAAGAGAAGAGGCAGAAGACAGGGGAAGGTCCTTCTGCGATCAAAACAAAAAACTGTGAAGGAATAGCACACGGAACGAAGAGACCCCACAGTGGCGATAAGGACAACCAAGTTATGCCCAGTATAAAGGCAAGACCAAACCCCAGTAGTAACATACCCACACCTCCACTCACTATATCACAACCAGGAATAAATATGAATTTGACACCGCTGTGTCCAACGTGTCAACAACACTCAATTACTAGCGGATCAACGACTATAGGAAGGAAGCCCAGGATGGCGGGCGAAGATGAGAAGTTACCTTTGTTCCATGGAAATGGAGCTGACAACCCAGAGCAATACTGGTTCTTATGTGAAGTTGTGTGGACTATTAAACATATTACGGATGATGAGGCCAAGAAAGGGAAACTGGCAACGACTCTCTAGGGTCGCGCACTAGATTGGTTCATGAAATTTGTACAAGTTCCTGCGGGAAGTCCAGAGAAGACATTGGATGAAGTCAAAAAAGGATTAATTGAAGAATTCATAAAATCAAAGTCTGAAGTGCAATACATTACGGAACTAAAGGAGATCAAGCAGTATCCGAATGAAACTATTTGGGATTTTGACCAAAGGTTTAAAATGCTAATGGAAAGAGTCAGCTTTGAGATGAGCGATGTTCAGTATAAGGAATGGTTCATCGTGGCGTTACTACCTCATATTAGAATCCCTTTGATGCAGCAAAAAATTGAGACACCGAGTGAGGCTCTGGAGATTACGATGAGGTTAGAAGCTTCACCTGTGGGTGAGAATGCAGCCGGCATGTCTCAGATCCAGACACAACTGGAAAAATTGACAATTCAGTTGCAAGATCTCAAGAAGGGTAAAGAGCACTATGAAGAGGTTTGGTGTACTCGATGTCATGCAGAGGGAAATACCTAGGATAATTGCCCATATTTCCTCAACTACCTAGTATCAGGAGCGTCGAACCCATTGAGTGGCGGCGGTATGCCATGGTGCATCATTTGTCAAGTCTATGGGCATCGACATGAGGAGTGTCAATACATCCAGAAGATGGTCATGAAGCTGATGAATTTGTATTGTACATTCTGCAAGTCTATTGGGCATGAATATAAGGATTTCCGTGCATATGGCCTACTTCAGGAAAGAGCGTACGACTCATACTACGTAAATGGGGATGACCATCGTGCAGTACAGCAGCCGCAACCGCAGCCATAGGTGGCCCAGCTGCCACCTCAATCACAGATGCAATTTGTACCGTAGCTGCAACAATAGTTTGTGCCACAACCGCAGTATAATTAGATGCATATGGCTCCGCAACATCCACAGTACATTCAGCCAACGCAGTATGTTCATCCAGGACAGTGTGTTCAGCTGCAACCGAATCCCCCGTAGCAACAATTTAATCAACCGCAATATTAGCAACAAGGAGGATTCTGTGAAGCATTCTGAGGAGGATTAGGTGGAGGCTTTGGTCGAGGAGGCAGATGAGGTTGTGGACTTGTCCAATGTTATAATTGCGGAGTATTAGGACATCCAGAGAGATTGCCCGCAGTTGCAAACAAAGTGTACATATTGTTTTGGTATTGATCACACTGTTAAGAACTGTCCACAGCTGATTGCAAGATGGAAGGAAGGGAATGTTCCACAGTTGCAGAACCAGAACCAGAACCAGTTTTAGAATCAAAATCAGTTGCAGAATTAGCTATTAAGATTTAATATGCTAAGACAGAAAATATCAGCATTACATTCCATTTCACATTAATAGCATATACAGGATCAATGAAGAAACAACAAGCACAGCATAAATACAAGAGACACATATTTATCCTGGGAAACCCTCATGGGGTAGAAAACCTAGCAAAGCTTCCTCAATATAGATGACCATCAATATACAAAGATGCAAACCAAAGACATGATCTCCTACTCCTCCATAGCAGACCTCTCTCTCACAAGTGCGCTACATTTTAATTGAGGGAAGTGTGTCAAATGAGGAGCTCACCTCCTCTATTTATACACATCTCTGACTTGTACAATATATTAACTAGGTCAGCCCCAACTTTACCATTGGGTTAAACACCCCACTACAAATGACTGGGCCCACTTCAATTACATTATTAAGATAATGGTCTTATCTAGCCACTTGGAGCAAACATCTCATCATGATTCTCTTCCTCTTTCTAAGAGAATCTTCTAGCCACGAGCCTTCTATAGTGTGTTTGATTTGTAAATCCTTTTGTTGAACATCCATTGCTTGTTCAGTGTTCATTATTTGTCATGATCTTTCCTACAAATCAAAATTAAGTACATGATTAGTAATACTTCATAATCATCAAATCATATTGATATGATAACCTATTATGCATACAGATATCATTTACATAGTTATGCAACTATCTTGACCAATACTTTGGCACAACACTTTTCCATATCCTGTATGCATACAGTGGCTATCTAGATGCCTTCCATCTCTACCAGAACATACTATCGAGAGTGTGCACAGCTCTCAGTATGTCAACAAAGAGGTTTCATTCTAGACAAGAAACAATGGAATGTTTGTCCAATTTACCAATCATATGCATATTAGTAGTATACTGTTCAATGCTATATGAATGTTTACACTCAGCATGATATATTCTAGGAATACAAATATGTATACAACTATTACAAGCAATATAATTTACTATTTCAAATAACAACTCAAAAACTTATCTTTTATGTTTGTGTGGTTGTCTCTCACTTGATCTTCTATATGTCTTTTGAACTTCTATTCATTCTATACCACTGTGCATGCTCAAGTGTGCACTAGTGTCATCCTCATGATCTCATACACAAACATACATTCATTAGTATATTCTCAATATTATCAAAACATTATAATTCTAAATAATCTTGAATATGTATAGTCATGATCATAGATAATAAACATTAGCATTCAAGGTTTCAGGAAAGTCTTCTTTTACTCATGAATATTCTTGTTTGATCATAGGACTCTTCTGGTTAGTTAAATCATCAATCAAGATAAGAGACATAATATGCATAAACCCTTGATTACTAGCTTTATGAATAAGCATAACTAATCATACCAAGTATACTTATATAAGGGATCCTAACACAAGGTAAGATTCTAACTTGACATAGGAAAAAATACCTAGATTAGTATACCTGCTTAGTTATGTCTAACATATCTAAATAATATCTTCTTTGTTCTCTTCAATGATTTAGAGATCCTATGCTAGAACCTACATATCTTATAGGTTAAGCATAATATAACAAAGTCATACATACCTCGTAAGTAGAACAAAGATTATGGATGAGTCTTTGTCTTCATGTTGTCATGGTCATGGAACTTGATTTGTCTTCTGTGATGTACTTGTATCTTGTTAGCAGACAACATCAACCTCATACAACACCACATTGCAATAGTACAATCATATAGCCCTAATCAATGAATGTCTTCTATCATTCACATGCATTCATACTGTTACTAGGGTGATAATACAATTATAACATTAAACAAGATTGTACTAATAAATAATATGAAGACAAACATATTATGAACTTAATCAGGAATCAGATTTCAAGACATACTTGAACCTCCTTAAGTCATACCTGTCGAGACTTCTTGTAGTCTTCTTATGTAAGGCCTTAGCCTCAACCCCCCCTGAAACTTGATCTGGAGCTTGATTAGGGTTTGCTAGAGAAACCCTAAAAATTCAATCTTGGAATTTCACACTTCTAAATGGATGGAAGGATGTGTCTTGCTGAGCTGATCAAACTAGCATACTTCAATTTTGAAATCTCCAAAATTTGACCCCTCAAAATTGCCTTCGAAACGTCTAGATCTTCTAGACAGGATCCTGAACTAGGGTTTGATGAATCCCACCCTTCTGCCCAATCAAAAGGTTCGATCCAAGGCTCTAAACTCTTATTTTTCTGAGGAGCTTTCAGCTGTGGACTCCGATTCCAAAAATTCTAACTTTGTTTGAAACCCTAATTTCCAAAAGCCATGAATGAAGGTGCTCCAAAAATAATTTTGTTTTGATAGAAATATGTACCTGATTGTTTCTTCTGTAACTCTGAACTTTTCGATCCACGGGGTCTGAAAACTGTTTTTTTGGTATCCTGACCTGTCATCTTTCCATCCAGTCAGGTCTGACCTCAATTGGATTTTCTGAGAGAGAGTTATGCCAAGTGTCGCAACGTGACCTGTTTATGGGATAAAACAAGAGAGCGAACTTGTATGGCGTTCCACGTGTCACTGGTTAAACTTCGGCCTCTGAAAATGATTCTAGAGATAGTACAGTCTATGTACTACCTGTCACCTTTTACAAAATTTAATTTGGAGCTTCCTATCCCAAGTTATGACCTTTTTTGCTAGGTCACCTGATTATGACTGAGATCTAGAAGAGGCAGAAACCCTAACTTGTACTGATCATAACTTACAAAGTAAAACGAATGTGATGTTGTCCTTCGGATACAAGGTACCTGGGGATGTTATCTACAACCTGTAAAGGTTTCAGATCCTGAAACTTCTCGAAAATATATTTATAGCGAAAGTTACACGATGACGGGTTTTTGCTATACAAAACCCAAACCTTGAAATTGTCGCAAGTGAAGCAAGTGTCATAAGTGCCATACATTGCCTTCCTTCAGGTTAGCTCTGATACCATGTTAATATTTAATATGCTAAGATAGAAAATATCATCATTACATTCCATTTCACAATAATAGCATATACAGGATCACTGAAGAAACAACAAGTACAACATAAATACAAGAGACACAGATTTATCCTGGGAAACCCTCATGGGGTAGAAAACCCAGCAAAGCTTCCTCAATATAGATGACCACCAATATATAAAGATGCAAATCAAAGACATGATCTCCTCCTCCTCCATAGAAGACCTCTCTCTCACAAGTGTGCTACATTTCAAGTGAGGGAAGTGTGTCAAATGAGGAGCTCACCTCCTCTATTTATACACTTCTCCGACTTGTACAATATATTAACTAGGTCGGCCCCAACTTTACCATTGGAATAAACACCCCACTACAAATGACTGGGCCGACCCCTCTAGGGTGGTCTAACAACCCTTTGACCCACATAACACATACAAGGCCTACCCCCACTAGGGAAGTCTAATAAACCAAGTTACCACATTCCGACGGAGGAATAAACATCTCCGGATATACAATAAGATCTCCACGGAGGAATGAAACATCTCCGGAATAATAAAGTACAAATATAATATTCTTTGAAGTTACAATATTTCAACATCAGCAACCATTGCAGAATCATAATCAACCATAGAACCAGAATCAGTGTCAGAATCAGAACGTAAATCAGAATGTGCATCAACCTCCGAACCCACTGCCGAACCAGAATCAGGGACCAACTGTCGCGATAATTTCAGCATAACCGAGGATGCAAGATGTTGTTGTTGCTATTATCACTCACAGAGGTGCAACGATAGGAGAAGATGGTATGCATCCACTCATCTGGATGTCTTGAAAGAAGAAGGTGCAGTTCGATATTGATGCTGAGCGAGACACATTCTTTGAAGCACATAATGCGATGGGAAGAAATCTTGGTAAGACAATTACTTATGACATGCCCACTACTTTTGACTCAACTTCGGAAGTAGGACCATCGTGACAATATGGTACTTTGCAGAACTTCTTTGAAAGTTGCTTATCACTAGCACACGATCCTGATGCTCTTGCCGAGATTGAGAGTCTGTTGCATCGACCAACCAAGGGACGGAAAGAGTTTGTAGTGAACTCCTTACAGAGGAAGAAGACAAGAAAAGAGACGTGCATGAATGTCCATATTGGGGACTACGAGGTAGATTCAGTCATTCTGGATCTAGGCTCAGATGTCAATATTCTAACAAAGTAGGCATGGCAAAAAATGGGGATCCCAACGATGAGTTGGTCTCCCATGCAGATGTGACTGGCTAATCAGGATAAGGTAACACCAATTGGGAGAGTTCTGTGCCTTGTTGTGGATATTAAGGGGATGAAAACATATGTTGATTTTGATGTTATTGAAGTTGTCGATGGTGGGAGCTCCTATCTCGCATTGCTGGGGATTGGATGGGCCAATGACAGTATGGAAGTAATTAATTTCAAGAAGTGGGTGATGACCTTTGAAAATCAAGACCTCAGAGTTATAGCTCCATTGGATCTGACTGAAGGGCGCAGGTATGTTGAACAGGTAAAGGATGAAGTTTTAAGAGGATGGGATCGCGCATATAACATTTCAGAAGATTACGTCCATTCGACTGTTGACGGCGAACTCGATTGGCGTAGATTTAGCTCTACGTCTTCCGACTCTGATGATGCTTTAGAAAACTGGCAGAATCGCATGCATGAGGTCTTGTTCAAGAAGTGTTGTTTGATCACACAGTCATTGTGCCGTGTCGCAACTGAGACTGTTGAATTACCAATATACAAAGGACTGCCCGGGTTGTCTGAATTTTTAGTGGCATTTGAAGATAAGGTGTTAGAACGACAACGGTTGCTGGCACTAGAAGAGGAGTTGAGGGCCGCTCCAGCACATTGGTGGGAGACCCATAAGAAGTCGATTACTGGATGGTCGAAGTGTCAAATATTGATGATGGCTCACTTTGACAACGCAGAAGTATACCACACTGGAAAGTATGATGGGCGGAATGACCTTGGCAGTCATTTGATTGAATGTCAGATTCTCTGGGCCTCGCGACCATAGGATGAATGGGTCCATGCACCGAGAGGTCCGATAAATCAGCCGTTAAAGCTTAGGAAGGTCAACATTTGGACGGAGGAGAACCCAAAGTTTGTGAATGTCGAGGACTACTAGGATGAAGAAATGATGGCGACAGTCATAGACTTGTTGCATGAGTTCCAATATTTGTTCTCCACAAAGTTTTCCTAAATGAAGGGAATATTGGGGGATCTAGGGGAGATGAAGATTCCATTGAAGTCAGATGTGAAACCCATAAGGAAATGACCATATCGACTGAATCCGCGACACAAGGAAAGGGTTAAAGTTGAACTTGACTGAATGCTGGATGTTGGAATAATTGAGCCAGTCAAAGAATCAAAATGGATTAGTCCCATTGTGGTGCAAGACAAGAACATAGGTGAGGTACGAATTTGTGTTGACCTAAGGAAGTTCAATGATGCGTGTATGCATGATCCGTTTCCAACGCCATTCACTGATGAAGTCCTGGAAGGAGTGGGTGGTCAAGAAATGTATTTTTTCATGGATGGTTTTTCTGGCTATCACCAGATCAAGATCGCCAAAGAGGATTGCCACAAGATAATGTTTGTGACTGAATGGGGTTGTTTCCAGTACACCGTGATGCCATTTTTGATCAATAACACACCTACAATATTCTCCCGGTTTGTTGTCGCTGCATTCCGAGATTTTATTCAGAAGTTTTTGCAAGTCTATATGGATGACTGGACAATTTATGGATTGATCAGCGACCATCTGGAAAACCTACGACTGATGTTGGAGCACTGTAGACAACATCACATCTCACTGAAATTGAAGAAGTGTATTTTCTGTGCACCATTTGGGATGTTGTTGGGTCACATTATTTGCAAGCAAGGATTGTTGGTTGACCTAGCAAAGATTGTGTTGATTTTGAGCTTGACACCGCCTACAAATGTAAAGCAGTTGCGACTGATGCTGGGGCACACAGGGTACTATTGCAAGTTTATCTGTGGTTATGCAGCGATCACAACTCCTATGGAAAAGTTGTTTAAGAAGGATGCAGTATTATTATGGAGGCTAGAATTTCAAGTAAGTTTCGAGACGTTGAAGGCTAAGATGGATTCTGCACCGATACTGGTATTTCCTGATTGGGGCAAGGAATTCCATGTCCATGTGGATGCATCATCAATTGCGTTGGGTGTGGTGCTTGCACAACCAGGAGAAGAAGATCTGGACCACCTGATTGCTTTTGCAGGTCGGAAGTTGTCATATACAGAGAAAAATTATACCACTACAGAGAGGGAAGGCTAGGCGATGGTATATGCACTACAGAAGTTTAGGCATTACCTGTTGGGGGATCACTTCAAGATGTTCACAGACCATTCTACTTTGAAATATTTGGTCAATAATCCTGTGTTGGGGGGGAAGGTATGCTGCTGGCTACTTCTCTTTCATGAGTTTGATTTTGAGGTAATTGTGAATCCAGGTTGCTTGAATGTGGGGCCATATCATTTATCATGAATTGAGACGGGTGAGGAACCAACCAACATTGAAGATGGGTTTCCATATGGAAAACTGTTCAATGTCGAGGTGGCTGATGACTACTATGAAGAAATAATTCAATTTTTGGCAACGGGAACCGCACCAGTGGAGTTTACCACAAGTCAAAAGAAGCAGTTGGTGGTTAAGGCTGCAGATTTCCAGTTGATCGCCGGACAACTTTATAAATTAGGACCAGACGAGATCTTGAGGCATTGTGTCCTGCCTCATTAACAAGGGGAGATATTGGCAGAGGCACATGCAGGAGTGGCTGGTGGACACTATGGCGGTTGTGCTACTACTAGGAAGGTGCTTCGTGCAAGCCTTTGGTGTCCCACTCTTCATAATGATGAGATGGATTATGCGCAAACTTGCGATGTCTGTCAACGAACTGGAAAACCATCGCGAAGAGATGAGATGCTGTTGGTACCTCAAGTGACATTACAACCATTTGTTAAATGGGTGGTGGATTTTGTGGGGCCAATCAACCCACCTGGAAAGATAACTGGTGCATGGTACATCATCACAGTGACATATTATTTAAAGAGGTGGGTGGAGGCTGCACCTGTTGTAGATTGCACCGTTGCGACAACAGCATGGTTCTTGTTCGACAACATTGTTAGATGTGCCCAAAGATATTGTTGAGTGATCAGGGTAGCCACTTTATCAATCACACAGTCAACGCATTGACCGAAGAGCTTTAGATACAACACAAGAAGAGCACACCATATCACCTGCAAGCAAATGGCACAGTGGAGGCATTCAACAAAGTGTTGGAGCATGCGCTTACTAAGGTATGTAATGCAAACTGCGATGACTGGGATTTGAATATTCCAGTAGTCTTGTGGGCATATCGCACTACTTGTAAAAGATTGACGGGACAAACACCGTTCAAATTGGTGTATGGGTAGGAAGTTATTCCTATGGAGTACATTGTTCCGAGTCTGCACATAGAGGTCACGACAGGCATGGACGACGAAGCCACATTGGAAGAACGTCTACCACAATTGGTGCAACTTGAGGAGGACCGCTTTATCGTAGGTTTTCACCAACGCATAGAGAAGGATCGCCAAAAATATTGGCATGATCGACATATTAAAAACAAGCAATTTCAGCAAGGCGACTTGGTGTTGTTATAAGAAAACAAGTTCATAAAGCATCTCGTTAAGTTACAGATGCAATTGCTAGGTCCATATCTCATTAGTTGCATTACTTTAGGAGGTGTAGTACAGCTGCAGCAGTTAGATGGAGCACTACTACCCAAGCCAGTGAATGGTAGCAGACTGAAGTCCTACAGGAAGGGCCAAGAGTCGTGCAATACTTAAGGCATTGCGCAAGAAAAAAAAATGTAGAATGCTAGGTGGAAGAATGGCGCACCAACAGGGATGGGATGCACAAGTAGGAGAGATGGTATCACAGTTAGGAAGCTATGTTGCGACGGTCACGGGGCTGCGCCATAGTCACATTAGCAGTAAGCATAGACAGTCAAAAGTAGTTAACCAATGACACTTGTTGAAGTGATACATATTTAGGGTGGATCTGAACGTTAGATTGACAGGATCGCCGATAGATTCGAGCACATTTGGCACGCATGACAAAAGGTGGAAACATTATCGATGCTTTGCATGTTTGGCATGCATGACGGTGGGTAGAAGCATGGTCACTGCTTCACATGTGAGAGGTCAATTCCAAGCTTATGCTGCAGCTTAGCCTCATTGGAAGATGGAGAAATGGTATGATGACAGGATCGGGAAATTATGTGAAAGGATTTGCAAATGATTTCAGAGTCAGGCATCTAGGACACAACGCCCATGCATAAATATTGGCATAGGAAGCTAGCTAAGCAAGGAAGTATCTATCAAACAAAAGAAACCCATGCTGCACTTGGGTCAGGAAGCTAGTTGAGTAAGGAATTCCAAGGAATCTGTGTAAATGATCCCATTTCATTTCATGCGGCAGCACACTAGGTGCGCTGAGCGCCAGAATGATGAGTGTGCATGAACAACCAAAGAAGGAAGCAGTGCAGACACTCGGGAGAAACAGAGACAAGGTCTCACTTGAGATGTCTAAGTACGTGGTGGTATTTCAAAGATTCGTGGTCCTTGCAACCACCAGAACGATAGGGGTGGAGTCCCCCTGGCCCTGGTAGTAGGTGATACCTGGTGTGAAACAGATGTGCTAGAGAAGTTGGCCTGTCTCGCACCTTGGCGCTATTAATGAACTTTTCCTCAGTCTGGAACAAGTGCAAAGTGCAGCAGCAGATGTCGGAGAGATAGATGATCAAGGTTTCTAGAGACTGGAGGATGATTTTGAAAAGTACATGACAGGGAGCCCGAGATCGCCGTATGAGTTTGAGAAGTACATGACAGCGAGCCCGAGATTGCCGTATCAGTTTGATAAGTACACAACAACGAGCTCCAGACAACAAGAACAGTTTCAGAAGAATAGTTCAACAACGAATGAGTATAGACCAGCCATGTCTAGCTGACGTGGCTTGAGGGAGAGCCACAAGATTGTGTTGGGGGCCTGTTGGCAGGTGGGTTTGGATGAGTTAGCTGCATAGCATAGAGGATGCTGTACAAGGTCAAAGATGCTGCGCAAGTTGAAGATTATATTATTTTATGTATTTTTGGTCATTTGGACCGCATTCTACGGGTTAAGGGTTATTTTGTTGTAAATCTTGTTAGAAAGTAGTTAGGTAGTTTCCTAAGTGGACCATGATTGTAAAGGCGCAAGCTTATAAATAGATATAGCATTGCAAGTGTTAGCACAGGAAGGAATAGCACGAATGAAGAGAGAAGGATTGCGGATGTTTTGGTCTTGTGAATTTGGGTATGCGACAGAAGAACTATATTGATGTATCTGTGTTTTGTTGGGAAGGTTAATATGATATGACAGAGTTTGAGCAAAATAATTGTGTCTTTACCTGTTTTCACTGTTATGAATGTATCTACGATATGAATCTGTGAATTATGCGATGTTTCCTTGCTCTGAATGATGTTATATTGTTAGATCTATTTGCGCATTGATGGTTTTGTTGACAATGAGATTTGTTGAATGATGTTGTGACTCTGTTTAATGCATAAGATGAATAATTAGATATGTTATATAATGCTGCGCTAAGTTGATAAGTAGACTGTTGATGTATTTGTAACTTCGGAATGTATTTCATATCTATATATTGTATTCCTATAGAGATATTATTCCTCTATGCGCAAGTGTCGTCATTTATATTGTAAGTGTCGTAACTTATACTTGATGGGTTATTAGACCACCTTGATGGGGTTGGCCCTATATAAGTCATGTGGGTTAAAGGGTTATTAGACCACCCTATTGGGGGTCGTCCCTGTCAGCATTATGTTATGTGGTTAAGTTGATGCCGACCTAGTAAAGGTTATTAGGCAAGTCAAGTCAAGTATAAATAGAGTGCGAGAGGCACTTTATTTGATCATTCACTTTCTTACTTATACACTCATTGGAGAGTGGCGCACTAGTGGAGGAGGAGAAGTTCATTTTTGGCCCTAAAAATTAGGGTTTCCACAAAAATAGGAATTTCTGAATTTCGAAACCATGGCTGGAAGCTCCTCTGAAAAATCAAAGTTTAGAGACCAAGATCAAACTTTTTGGATGGGTGAAGCTTTGGGAAAATCAAACCCCAGTTTGGGGTTTTGTCTAATGAAGCTGGAAATTAGGGTTTCTGCAAAAGTTGGAATTTCTGAAATCTGAGACCATGGCTAGAAGCTCCTATGAAAAATCAAATTTTAGAGACCAAGATCGAAATTTTTGGATGGGTGAAGCTCCAGGAAAATCAAACCCTAATTCAGGGTCCTCCCTAGTGAATCCGAAAGTTTGAAAAGCAAATTTGAGGGGTGAAACTTTGCAGTTTTCAAATTCTGAGTATACCACCTTGATCAGCTCATCAAGGCGCATCTTTCTATCCTTTCAGAAGTTTGAATTTTTAGGGTTTCTCTAACAAACCCTAATCCAGCTCCAGATCCATATTTCTGCAAATCAAGTGGTAAGACCTAAATCCTTTCTATTTCATTTGAAGTACTCTTTAAGATGTCTCACCACACCAAGCTTGAGGATAAGCTTAAAGGGGCTGATAACTTCTGATTATGGAAGTATAGGATTGGGTTAATTCTAGAAGAGAGTGAGTTGGACACCTACATAAGTGAAGGGGTTCTTGTCCCAGAGGGAGAAGAGACTGAGGCCTTACACAAGAGGAACTTGGTCAAGGCTAAGAGGATCATTACTGATTCTATCAAAGACCATCTCATTCCACATGTGTCATCTCTGAAGACACCTAAGGAGATGTTTGATTCCTTGACCAAGCTATTTGAGGAGGAGAATATAAATCGGAAGATGACCTTGAGGAATCAATTGAAGAATATCAAGTTCCAGAATGTGGATACCATGCAGTCTTATTTATCAAGGTTCTCCCAGATGAAAGAATATCTTGAAGCTATGGTAGAAGTTATAGAGAATGGAGAAGTGGTAATGATCACTCTTAATGGCCTTCCTAGGTCATGGGATTCCTTCATCCAAGGAATTTGTGCTAGGAAGAAACTTATCTCTTTCAGTAAGCTGTGGGAAGAATGCTCACATGAAGAAGCACATATTATAGATCGAGAAGAGAAGATGGGGAATGAAGATCAAGCTCTCACAGCACATACCAAGAAGAGGACACTTTTCCTCTGATTGTCCTAAGAACAAAGGAACAACAACAACTACTACTACAAGCAATCTGACAGGTATGACTTATAGGTATGCTTTTAAATATGTTCATGATTAAGTTTATAATATGATTGTCTTCATGTTATTGAGTTTAGTAACAATCTTGTTTAATTTTAAGACTTGTCTTATCACCCTAGTAAAAGTATGAATGCATGATAGAAGAAATTCATTGATTAGGGTTATGACACTTATGATTGTATTATGATTGTACTAATGCACTGTGGTGTTGTATGAGGATAATGTTATCCGCTAACATGAAAGGTACAAATCAAGTTCTAGATCAAGACCATGGTGACATGAAGACAAAGGCTCATCCATAGTCATGGATCACATAGAGGTACTTATAATTTTGTTCTACAATGGTTAACTTATGAGTTATGTAGGTCATTGAAGAGAACAAGAAAACATTGATAGACATAACTAGCAAATATGATGACCAGGTATGTTTTTCCTATATCAAGTTAGAATCCTACCATATGTAAGGATCTTATACTTTTGTATGATTGATAATGATTACTCATGAATTTACAAGTTTGAGCAATCTAGGGTTTATGCATATTATGTATCTTACCTTGATTGATGATATGACTAACCAAAAGAGTTCTATGGTCAAATATGAATATGCATGAGTAAGAGAAGTCTTCCTTGAAACCTTGAATGCTAATGCTTATTATCTATGTTTGAAATTATCATGACTATACATGTTTAAGATTATTGTGTTATTGATAGTATTAAGATTATACTAATGAATGTATGAGATCTCAAGGATAACACAATGATGATACTAGTAAGCATGCATAGTGATTGAGGATGGATATAAGTTCAAGGACAGGTAATCCAGGAAGCAAAGATCAAGAGGAAGTCCACCCAATAAACAAACAAAGATAAGTATTTGAATTGTCATTTCTTGTATATTTGATTGTTTAAATAATACTATTCAAAGATGTATATACTTATGTTCCTAGACTTAGGTTATGTATTATGCATATTAGAATAATTGCATTAATGAACAATATACTACTAATATGAATGTAATGGGTAAGTGGCCTATGGAACTGTACAACATTCCATTGCTACTCATCTATAATGAAACCTCTTTGCTGACATGTTGGGAGTTGCGCTCACTCTTAACAATGTTCTGGTAGAGATTGGAAGGCATCTAGAAAGTAACGGGATATGGATAAGTGTTGTATTGAAGCATTGGCTAAAATAATTGCATGACTGTATGACATATTTCTTTATGTGTAAGAATTTATTCTAAAAACTATGAGATGTTTCTAATCATGCAATTTAACTTGTTTTTGTAGGAAAGATCGTATACGAGTACCTACAAAAGAAGGAATACAACATTTGTTCAACAACAAATCTATCTATTGAAGAATATGAAGTTCCCAGGATCCGGGATGAAGTAATGATGCCATGACCTATCGATCATGAAGAATGATGTTTGGGATGCAGTCCCAAGACCTGAAGGGAAGTCTGTTGTGACTTCAAGTGGATCTATAAGATAAAGCATACTGCAGATGGTAGCATGGAGAAATACAAAGCAAGGTTTGTAGCTCGTGGCTTCTCCCATAAAGAGGGAATAGACTATGAAGAAACTTTTGCTCCTGTAGCCAGGTACACTTCCATCAGATCGGTACTTTCTTTGGCTGTAGTGATGAAATGGAAGATACACCGGATGGATGTCAAGACAACCTTCTTGAATGGTGCAGTCGAAGAGGAAGTGTATGTGGAGCAGCCACTTGGTTTTGAGACACATGACAGGGAGTCATATCTGTGCAGGTTGAAGAAAACCTTGTATGGCTTGAAGCAAGCTCCTAGGACTTAGTATGGTAGGATGGACAGCTTCCTAGCCAGTTTGGGCTTTCCAAGAGTAAAGCATATTCCAACCTTTACTACAAGGTTGAGGAAGGCAATCCAATGATACTACTTTTGTATTTGGATGACCTGTTCGTTACTGGTGGGGATAGTTTAATTGTCGATACCAAGAGGAAGCTTGTTTCCAAGTTCGAGATGAATGAATTGGGGATGATGCACTATTTTCTAGGAATGGAGGTGTGGCAGAGTGCAGATGGGATCATCCTTGGAAAAGGGAAGTATGCAGTAGAGATCCTGAAGCGGTTCGGGATGATGGACAATAAGGCCATGGCCACACCTATGGAATCAAACTTGAAGCTTCTGTGTGATGCTTCATTTGAGCCGGTTGATGTCATTGTGTATCGTCAGATGATTGGGTCCTTGATGTACATGATGAAGACGAGACCAGATATTTGCTTTGCAGTGAACACATTGAGCCAGTTTCTGACGGATCCTAGAGGTGTTCACCTGGTTGCTGTAAAGAATATTCTGAGGTACCTGAAGGGTACAATTGATTATGGACTCAAGTATGATGTGAATCAAAATTTTAACCTATAGGGTTATGTTGATTCAAACAAGGCAGGAAATACTACAGATAGGAAGAGCACTTCTGGGTGCTGCTTTAGTATGGGATGAGGTGTGATCTCTTGGTTTAGCAGGAAGCAGTCCTGCTTAGCACTGAGTATAGCCGAAGTAGAGTATGTTACAGCTTGTTCGGCTAGTTGTGAGGTAGTATGGATTAGGAAACTACTATCTGAGTTATTTGATCTCCCGTTGGAGGCTACTGGTATCTTTTGTGACAACCAGAGTTGTGTGAAGCTGTCTGAGAACCCAGTGTTCCATGATAGCTCAAATCACATTGAGATCAAATATCACTATATCAGGGATATGGTGCAGATATGAGTAGTGAAGCTCCTATATGTTGCGACAGATGAGCAAGTTGTAGATGTATTGACGAAACCACTAGCCAGAGGGAAGTTCGATTACTTCAAAGAGAGGCTTGGTGTTCTTTAGATTGATGACACTTAGAGGAAGAAATGATGGACACATTTGCTGAAGCCATTCCAAGCATGGCGAGAGGAGGATCCTTCCCATGGCTATGGATGTAAGCGCTGGATGATGAGCATCAGGACGATGCTCGAGTTACTGCTCTGTATATGCATCATGTTGGATGCTGGATATGATCAATTGGATCATGTATATGTGTATGCATCAAGTTGGATGCGTGTATGATAAGATGGATCATGTATTTGTATATGTATCAGGTGGATACATTGTCTGATCAGGTGGATCATGTACTTGTATATGTATTAGGTGAATACATTGTATGACCAGGTGGATCATGTATTTGTATATGTATCAGTAAGATACATTGTATGATCAGGTAGATCATGTATGATGTTATGCATCAGGTAGATACTTGGTATGCATCATGTGGATGCACTATATGATCAGGATGATCATGGATGATGAGCTTCAGGATGTTGCTCCAGATGAGATGTATCACGATGATGCTATGATGATCAGGATGATCATGTGATGATGTACATCAAGATGATGTATGGAGAGTATCAGGTTGATACTCTGTGGCCGTAGACAGGTTGTGCAAATAAGCATATAAGAGCGCCCTGGGAGATTTGCAGATAATCTTTTGAGGTTTTTCCTATGGCATATAATAGCACCCTAGGATGTCTGGAAAATTCTCTTTCAAGGTTTTGCTTGGGAGGACATATAATAGTGCCCTGGGAGGTTTGCAGATACTCTTTCAAGGTTTTTCCTATGGCATATAATAATGCCCTGGGATATCTGGCAAAAGCTCTTTCGAGGTTTTTTCCTAAGGCATATAATAGCACCCTAGGAGATCCGGTAGGTTGAGTTGTGTGCTCGTAATCAGTCCTGGGATGCTCTTTCGAGGTTTTTCCATGACCACATACAATAGCGCCCTAGGAGATCCGATAGGTTGAGTTGTGTGCTCATAATCAGTCTTGCCATGCTCTTGCAAAGTTTTGTGGTGACCACACGTAATAGAGCCCTCGGAGATCCGATAGGTTGAGTAGTATGCTCGTAACTAGTCCTAGGATGCTCTTTCGAGGTTTTGTGGTGGGGTCACATGTAATAGCGCCCTGGAAGATCTTGTCGGTCGTGCTTAGGCACATAAGGGATCCTAGGATACTCTTTCAAGGTTTTGTGACACACGTAATAAGTCCTGAGGATTCCATAGTATGGCCAGTGATGATGAAGACTTACAGGTGGTGGGCCTACATCCAGTATGAAAAAGGACTGGCTCTGTAGAACTTCCTATGATGAGTAGTTCAGAGATTGATTGAGATAGCAGCATCCATGACGATGACGATGATTCGATGATGATGATCCAGTGACAATGATCCAAAGAAGAAGACTTGTGCTAGCAGATCTGTGTCGAGAAATACCTTCCTAGTTAAGAGGGAGTGTTGAAGTTTTTGTAACTTCGGACTGTATTTCATATATGTATATTGTATTCCTATATAGATGTTATTATTCCTCTATACGGAAGTGTCATCATTTATATTGTAAGTGTCATAACTTATACTTGATGGGATATTAGACCACCTTGATGGGGTCGGCCTTGTATAAGTCATGTGGGTTAAAGGGTTATTAGACCACCCTATTGGGGGTCAACCCTTTCAGCATTATGTTATGTGGTTAAGTTGAGGCTAACCGAGTAAAGGTTATTAGGCAAGTCAAGTCAAGTATAAATAGAGTGCGGGAGGCACTCTATTTGATCATTCACTTTCTCACTTATACACTCATTGGAGAGTGGCGCACTAGTGGAGGGGGAGAAGCTGCTGCTAGGAGACTATCTCTTATGCTTGGGTTTTGTATCATTGCTCTATCTATCTTTGAGGAAGTTATTAGGGTTTTTCACCTTTATAGTTTTCCCCAAGGAAACTCTGTGTGTCTATTGTCTTATGTGATTTCTTGTTGTGATTGATATGATTGATATGTTGTACATGTTATTCTCTCAGTAAAGATCCTAGAGTATATTGAATTGATGCTCAAAAATTAACATAGACACACATGGTCCTCCCTCATTCGGCGGAAACATGGTTCCTTTAGCTCTCCCTCGAACATCTCGGGTGAGACTTCATCTGCTCCGCAATTGTCACTGGACAGGGTAAACCCTATCTGGGTCGGTGCTCAGGGAGATCACAGTGGTTTGGATGCGGACAAAGTCAGGAACCCCTGTCAATTGGGTTTGTGTCAACAATGGTCTTTCAACTAAACCATCAGGATCACCTCGAATACTAAGGGTTTCCTTTAACCTCTCGTGCTCAGAGTAAGGCAATAAGTATCGTTCCTTTGATGAGTTCTTCCTTGGCATTATTTGTGCCAATAACTAAGTTTGTATAATGGTATACAATCTCACCTGGGCTATAATATTCATATGTATACCCTTTTCTATTTTTTGAGTGGGAAACCTGGTTCAAATATTCTCCTTTTATAACCATCGACCCAATCGAAAAATCATTGGCATCAGAGTCCCGTAATGGGACATTTAGGGTTTGATTCCCCTCTAAGCAACATGCCAGACAATAGACAGTGCTCCATGCATTGCGTGTCAGAGAAACCACTACATATATGTGCCCTGGATAAAATATAGTGCCAACATTTCAGTCAACTAATTAGACACAACTAGTTGTGAAAAATATCAAAAATATACACAGTTAATTAGTCACAACTAGTTGTAAAAAATATAAAAAATATAAAAATATTAATCGAACCTAGTTGTACGATATATGATATGTGGTCATAGTCTAGTGAATTAATTGATCAGTCCTACTCCAACTGGGATAATTATGTAGTTGTCTGTCGACCAATGGGGAGTGATACACGGTCCCAGCTATCAACCCAATTCGTGGATTCACATTCGTCCCATTCACCACTACTACATGGAGAACAAAAACATGATAGTTTCCTTGTCCACATTTCAAGTATAGAATTGTCCAACGTTCTAACTAAATGAAATGCACGAGTTCCTTGGATGGTCTTGCACTCATATAACTGTGATCGATCTATTCCACCACATCCCAAAAATATCTATTTACATGTGCTTTCCTAGTTGAGTGATCTTCCTTCCTTCTTCCTCCCTCCCCCATGACTGAAGCACACAATTCAATGATGGTTTTTGCATCTTGGATGAGTGATACGTTTGTGAACTTCATTTCTTTCCTGCATAATGCAGTCTTGATGCACGCACCTGCTCCATCATGTTCACCTTTTCCATGTTCGGTCTCAAAATAGTTCCAAATATGTGGCACCTTGTGCCTTTTGTGGAGCATGCAAAACCATTGGAAGACACGGGAATTTTTGAATTTCCCTGCACAACCGTTAGACCAAATCTGATGTAGTTCCATCTATATATTGTTATCCTTCAAGTGATTGTAGACCATTTGAAAGTTGTGTTGTATGAAAGACAAGTTGTGACACCTGTCATCACTTATGTAGAAGTGATATTCCTTCAATATAACCATGTTGTCTTCAGTACTATCAGCCCCATGTCTATAGGTGATATGGACCATTTTTTCTGACCTGGTATGAGTGATAGTATTGACTCTGAATCTCATTTTGTGGTTGAAGAGTGTAGTTTTCCACAAAATCGATCACTGACAGGAGAGTCCCAATAGGAAATGTATCCCTGCACGTTCTAAACTGCTCATCTTGCCAACGAGCCACATGCACATGTTTTACATACTATTGTGTCTTTTCAAAGAATTCCTCCATGAAGTCCCAAACCTGTACCTGGTATATCAACAATAAATACATATATCAATAGATTGTTACATATGAAATTGCAATCTGAAGAAAAAATGGTATTCAATAACTCATTACCAACATAAGAAGTAACCAATTGTATTTTCTTTCTTTCGTTCCCTCCATCAATATCATACGTGATATATTGAATAACTACAAGTTCACCTCCTGCCTCCCAAGTTCATGCTCATCGGTCACATGTATGCATTTTTCCAATAATGCCAATCCACCATACCCTGGGCATGTCCCATCTATGCAAGTTTTTTGATAAAATGTGCAATCGTTTGGCCTGCTACACAAAATGCTACAAATAAAGTCTCTAGATGACATCGATGGTAATGTAGCTGAGCATTCCTGCACAAGAGTATTATAGAATACACGAAAAATATATGTATATGTGTCATAATAGTAACCATACTCAATGTGGTATCAACAACAACATGTGTTACAAATTGTGTTTATTTTAATATACCATGGTTTTCATTTTTCAAAGGATCTTTGGACCAAGTTAAGTTCATTATGTTCATTCCTAAATCTCTCATATAATTTTGTTTGTGTCATATCAAGAAAATGTTGAATGTTTGGTTCACGATCCTTTGAACCCCTCCTCAATTTTAATACATCTTTTTGGTTGGAAGAAGGTCTAGCATTGTCATGCCAAAAATATTGCACTAATCCATTTACTGCATCAATGAGCTTCATATCAGAGCATGGCAACCTGCCAATGAAGGCCCAAACATCTATTTGTTCTATTCTAACACAGTACCTATGAAGTGTCTTCACATTCAAATTAATAATTTTGGAGGTAGGTTTAAGAAAACAAAGTGCCCTAGTGTTTTTGTTCAAGATTGAATGTGACAACACACTGTGAGCCGCATTGCGATCCTTTGAGCAAGATTTCTTTCCAATTGTACTAAATGCATCTACTAAACTTTTAACAATATGAGAACTTGGTTCTAAATTTTTGGTCATATTTATCCTTAACATTCTTCTAACAACATCCATAGACCTAGATTTTAACAATGATAAAAATAATTTGCACTTGTGCCCATCACATTTAGAATAAAAAATTTTATCAAGTATTTGTCGAGTTTGATAAGCAATAGCACGTTTAGACAACATACCTTCAAGTGAACTAATGAGAGTTTCATCAACCTATATATGTTTTAGATTTCTTCAGCATGTAGTTGCTAATGGAGGTAAGGGTGTTGGAACTAGAGCATGTACAACATCACTAGGATGCTCCAACATTTCAATAGGAGCCTCTTGTATTTAATTCTCTTGTTGGTAGTTGGATGTGGGAAATTGGACTTTCTCTTGGACGGTCTCCATAATATTTTCTTATTTCATTGCAAATCCTACTTTCAATTCCTCTCTAACTTTGTCGCTTGTATAACCACAACCCAACAAGTCATTCAGTACCATAGTATTAGGTTTACTTGATGTGGGAATTGAAACATCCCCCGATGAGCACCTACATTTTACTTCTTGACTAGTGCCATGGGGTGCTTGTTCATCAAATGTTGTTGAAATTGAGGGCCCCTCTAGTGAATTTTTCTGTTTTTCTTGTCGTGGATGGGTAGGAACGACCGTGGCATTATCTACGGTTGGAACTGGATGAGTTTCCATGGAATTCCTTTGAGTCCACATGTCGAATATTTTCTTTTCTCTAACTTCTTCTATGGTTTCTTTAGGCTTCTCTTTCCTTGCTGATTTCCTTTTTCGATTGTGTGAATTCCCCATGACCACAATAAGCAATACTAAGAAAATAGATTCTAGAGGTGTGCTCAACTATTCAAATATCGAAATTCTTTCTCAATTGTGAATATAGGTTCTTCAAGCTTTCTCAATTGTGAATATAGATACTTCCTCAATTGTGAATATAGATTCCTCAAGCTTGCTCAAATGTGAAAGTAACTTCTACCTCACTTGTGAATATAGAAAATTCTTCATTTGTGAATATAGGTTCTTCAAGCTTACTCAATAGTGAATGTAGATTCTTTTTCAATTGTGTTCATATAGATTCCTCAAGATTGCTTGAAATTGTCAATGTAGAATCCTCTTGAAGCTTGAAATTGTGAATGTAGAATCGAAGCTTGTTAATTGTGAATGTAGAATCCTCAATTCCCAATGCTAACTATAGAATCCTCTTCAAGCTTGTTGATTGTGAACATAGAGTATCAAGCTTCCTCAATTTCCTTGATTGTTGATTGTGAACATAGAGTATCAAGCTTCCTCAATTTCCTTGATTGTTGATTGTGAACATAGAGTATGAAGTTTTTTTGCAGTGCTGTTGGTGGACTCTAGGAATGGATACCTAATTAAGGTAGATAAACTAGAAGTATACTTTAATTATCGACCAAGGAGCATACAAAATTAAGAGGTGCTAAGCACTGTATGTTTTCTATAGGATAGTATTCATCGTTTAGGGTGTTGGGATGCATCTTAAAGGTTTCTCAAAGGAAATGCAAGTGATCTATTCTTAACCAAAGAATGAAAGGATATAAAAAGATTGTAAACCTATGAACTAAAAATGCTGAAACTAATAGATCTTTATGCTAGGAATGAAATGCTGGAAAATTGTAAATCTAATCTAAGAAATGAAATGATGAAAGCTTGGGAAACTTCATCTGGAAATAAGATACTAAAAGCTGGAATTTTAACTAGAAACAAAGTACTGAAAGCTAGAAATTTAAACTAGGAATTCAATACTGAAAATTAATCAAACTTTATCTATTCAAATCCAATACTCAAAGTGATAATCATTTACTCTATTCAAATCCAAAGAACTTAAAACAACTAACTCCTATACAACTAAACTCAGATAAAGGAAATATGCATGGAATTGCAGATCCGAAGTATTGTCTAAAATTAATATAACGCGCTGGAAAACAGAGGTAAATACGCCTACGTAGAATGTGTGTACAGGAATATAGAAAGCATGCTATGGAACTACATAATCAATATTTCTGAACTACAGATAAAAATCACTGAACCGAAATAAGAATCTCCTATTGAAACCATTATCAAAGTATTTCACATATGATGGTGATTAAATCAATGAGAAAAACACATGAGAAATACCTGAAGTAAAATGAGGCTCCTGACCTACGTGTTGAGGGGGCCCTCCCCAACCTGTATTTCGGGAGTGGAAAAGAGTAAAAAACTCAAATATTGGAATAACATCAATCCTTCCATTATTAAAAACGTAACTTCATGTCTCTGAAAAAGTCTTAGAATAGAACTGTATCGAATAACATATGCAGAATATAAGCTCTACAAAAATGCCAACAGGAACCCCTTGCTACTCAAGAGGTTCATATATGTATCTATTTTGAAACATAACCTAACTCTATGCTTTAATGTCAATCCTGCTGATCAGGAGTTTTCTTCTACAAATATGGAAAAAGGGTGCCGAGCCACTTAAGGTCTTTCAGTCCTTGAGATGGAATTGCTTGTTGTCTCTTAGATTACATGTGCCTGCTCATACACACTTATTTCCATATAATTAGCTCATAGAAAATGCTTTTAACCATAAAAGAATAATCTCTAAACTACTATGTTAAATAATCAAAACAAATGTATTAATCCCCACAAACAAAGGTATTTCCCTTATCCATTATTGTGCTTGTGTGGCATAAAAAGGATATAGAGTACCTAATTTGGAACTCATCATCTCCCCCAGACTGAAGGAGTTACCCATCCCTGGGTGACATATCATGTTCTTGAACAGCTTCTCTGATGTCCCAGGAAATGACCCTAGGGGTCCCTTCCTGCCTATGATAGCCCAAGGTCTGGTCATCTATGGTCCATGCTATTTTCTCCTTTTCTTCATCGACCTATTCTCTGATAATCAAGGGAAGAAAGAATGGTGGGATTAGTTTCATGCCGATCCATCTGAGTTGATGCTTTATTAATGATTCTCTGTATAGCTTAGCCTTGGTGAGAAAAGTCTCTAGTCTGAGGGGGGAGTGAGGCTCCCTCTTCTTCAAATCTTCAGCGATTCATTCCCATCTCTCACTGATGGCTTCCTGAACTTCCTTGTACATGCATTGAAGGGTTAGATCGAAGTATGTCACTGCCTCCTGTTGTTTTCCAAGAAGGATATGAACCAACTCTTCATCTGTGGTGATAGTCCTGTGGTCCTAGATTACGCTTTCAGGATGAGTTTCCTCACCCCTGATCCATAATGGGTTTTGCCACTCCTCAGCTAGGTAGAGATGAGAATCTTGCGCTCTCTCGATCTTGTGGTTCATCCAGGAGCAGAGTGGTCTTAGCTGGAAGTTGCCTACATAGGGATTAGGTGACCAGTTAGGTGAGCTTGGTACCACGAAGTTGTGTAAGAAAAACTCGCACAATTTATCTTTCTCCAACTCTGTGCAACTCAGAGAAGTGTCAACAAACTCCTTTGGAGTGTTTAAATCTAGAGGCAAGCCTTGTGTTAGCCTCTGTAGCTGAAATTTTCCCCACTTCTCCTTTAGGTAGATCGTATAGATTCTAAATGGTGTCCTGAGTCCCAATATACCATCATAGATCGTAGCGGTGGTCGTTAATGTATCCTCTAATTGCTGAATTCTCTGGTCTTTCTGAGCCAATTCTGTATGAGATTGGCCCAATTTCTCCTTCAGTGCTAGATTTTGTTGTTCTACCAGCTTTAACTCTCCTACGTGCTGCATTTTTAAAATATGGGTCTTTTCATGTGAAAACAGTGGGGTTACTAGTGAAGCTGGCTGGCTTCTCTGGATCCTTGCCACAATCTTTAATGCTGCCAACTCCTCCTTGAATTTTGCTAGTTATGTTAGTGCTTCAGCTAGTTGGTTGCTGACTCCAAGGTTTACATCTTTATCAGCAGGATTCCATTGGAATGCATCGTCTTCTTCTGGTGTGGTTGGGTCATCCTGTTCTACCCCAAAATCGTCATTATCCCTTTTACTTCGTAGTTTTTCCCCTTTCCTGCTGGTGGAAACCCTTGATTCTTTTTGGTTGGCAGCGTCTTTTGAATGTTTTATTCTAATCAGGGTATCAACCATAACTTCATTATCTCTATCCAAGTCAATCTTTCTCTTAGCTCTTGATGAGGAAGTGCATTTTTCCTTTTACCTTAAAGCTAGGGGTATGCCTACATTAGGTGTACCCCTCATTCTCTACACATCATCGGGTGAGATTACCACAAAATCATCCCATGAAAGTTCTGGAACCTGTACCATTAATTCTTCACAAATTATCAATTTGACTAGCCCATGGTGGGCTAGTGCATCTTCTTTTCCCTGAAGTACCTTTTTCTCATTTCTCCCAGAGATTGAAGAAGATAATAGGGAATGATGATGCTTTTATTTAGTTTGATATGGCCCCTATGTCTCAGCAACTCCAAAATTCGGAAGTGGAAGTTTCGGACATAGCTAAGTCTCCTGGTGCACGTTATATATTTTAGAACGATAGAAACTATCTCGTCACAAGGTGCTGGCATGGTGACTCTCTTGAATCCATTCTTGTCTTCTTCATAAACTTCCCCTTGTCCGAAGAAGGTTGCCTTTTCCCTCTAATGGGATTCTCGGTCATCTCTGCCCCAGTGCAAACCCATGGGCAGTCTAGTGTATTTCGCAATTGCCTCCTCATCAAGCCTGATACTCAGTCCCCTTATCAGTCCTGAGATAAAGGGCATCCAAACCGCATCACAGAGGATTGATAAAACCTGTGGGTTTTCATAAATGGGATTGTGGTCCTCCGGCTCACTCTTTTTGAACCCCTTCGTCATTTTTGAATTTTGCTACTATAATCAACAAACCAGAAAGTTCTGAGTGATGGCTGACTTACATCTACTGGTCGGGGTTGTTCAAAGGCTTGATGGGCAGCTTGTTGGCTGAGTGATGATGTGAACCTCTAGATTTCTTGCTTCTGAGAAGCTTGTATTTCCAAATTGGGTCTTTTTGTATATTATGCTACCTTATTTAGTTGTTTTCACGCACTTATCCTGATCATCATCATACTTGTTGCCTTATACATTCCTTTTCATTATTTCACCCTGCGTTTCCTTCCATCATTGTACCATGCGCTACCATTTTGATCATTTGGGGATATAACGACTGGATGTGGATGTTGTCATCTTCTGACATGTCTACAGTAGGTAATCATGATTCTACGAGGTTACTCTGAACAGTGTCGCCGAATTAACTTATAAGTTGTCCCCATCTTTGGGAATAACTTCTTTGCGGGGGGATAAAAATTTGATTTGAAAATAAAACAAAGAGTTAATGATTACCTTCTATGCTAGCGTCCCTGAGTGGATGATCTGTGCATGGTTGCATGGGCGCAAATTTCTGTAGTTGAGTTCTACTGCGTCTGTAGTGATTTTGGGTGTGTCAGTAGTCGCATCTTTTTTTCCTTTTTTCTTCTTCTTGTTCTATTGGAATTGCTTCCTTTGTTTGCTTGATTTTCGTGCAAGCTTTGTTGATATGTATTGTCATTGTGTTCAACATTGTGTTTATACTAGTGCTCCAAACAGTGATTTGATTTCTGTAGTGGTAGCTTTGCTGTTGTTCTAGCTTGCTTGAATTGACTGCGGGCTCACTTGAATGATTCTTGGGTCGCTTGATTGTAAATTCTGAAAGCTGATGTTTGTTGGTTGTTTTTTTGTTGTCTCCTTTTTAGTTTGTTGCTAAATGTTGGATGGCTCGCTTGAATTTGATTTCTGGCTCACTTGAATTTGCTTCCTTGCTCGCTTGACATTGCTTCCTGGTTCTGCTCTGAAATTGCTTCTGGTTCTGCTTTGAAATTGGTTTTGGTTCTACATAGGGATGGATCAAGTCCATCAATTTTGTTTGTGAGAACCTGAGTGGATTTTTGTATTGTCCTCTCTGTCTTTTCATTTTTTTCATCTTCTTTGTTCATTTTGCTTCCTTTTTCATTTTTTCTCTTATTTTATTTTATTTTTTCATTTTCTCTTTTTCATTTTTTCGATATTTTTTCATGTTTGCATTTTTTTTCATTTTTTTCCTTTTTTTCAATTTTTTTTTCCAGTGATGTTCTAGGCTCTCTATCAGCATTAGATTTTGTTGATAGAGTGTCTGTGTGAATTCCTTTCTAGATTTTGGTGTCTTATAGAATTTGAGTATGTGTCCATTCACAATCATGGGGAATTTTTCCTCATCTATTGTTGTAATTCTAACAGCTCCATTGTCATAGATGTTTTCAATGGTGTAGGGTCCGAGCCATATAGTTGTCAGTTTGCCTTTAAATGTGTGAAATCTGGAGTCATAGAGTAGTGCCCAATCACCTTCTTTGAACTTCTTCTGCTTGATGTTTTTTTCATGCCATTTCTTTCTTTACTGCTAGATGATTTCAGTGTGGCCAAGTGCTTATTGGCGTTGCTCATCCAGCTGATTTAATTGTAGCATTCATTCTTGCTGGATGTCTGAAAGTTCCATGTTCAACTTGGCTACAATCCTCAATGTTTTGATCTCAAACTCAATGGGAAGCATTATTTTCTTTCCATAAACTAGCTCATATGGGGTGAAGCCAGTTGTTGTCTTCCATGTAGTATTATAATCCCACACCGCCTCACTTAATCGGTGTTCCCAATCTATTTTGTGGAGTTGTATAGTCTTTGTCAAGATTCTTTTTTGTTCTTTGTTTGTCACCTCAGCTTGACCATTAGCTTGAGGGTGGTAGGAGGAGGACTTTCTGTGTTTGACATTGTTCCTTCAAAGCAGGCCCTCTATGAGGTTGGATGTAAATTGTGTGCCTTGGTCAGAAACCAGCTCTCTTGGGACTCCAAATCTATGGAATATTTGCTCTGTAAAACTTTTTGCCACATTTGTTTCATTTGCTGCTACTTTTTCCCACTTTGTAAGGTAGTCAGTGCATACTAGAATGTAGCTTTTCTTATTTGATTGGGGGTTGAATGGACCAACAAAATCAAATCCCCATTTCTCAAATGCTTCCAATGAGATTTGTGGATGGAGAGGCATTTCTTCTATTCGAGTAGGCTTCCCCATTCGTTTACAATCATCACAATGTGAAATGTATTCATAGGAGTCCTTGTGGAGTGTTGGCCAATAATATCCAGTTTGCAATATTTTATAGGCTATTCTTTTTCCAGCATAATGTCCTCTACATGGCTTGTTGTGAGTGGCATGCAATATGTCATGGAATTTATCTTCTCTTACACACCTTCTCAGTATCTGGTCTGGCCCTTTTTGGAAAAACATTCCTTCTATCCATGTGTACGTGGCACATTGTCTTATGATTTTGTTCTTTTCTTGATGGCTGTAGTGTTGTGGGTATTTACCAGACACTAAGTAGTTTGCTATGTCAGCAAACCATGGGCTTCTTGTTGAGATTGCAAAATGGTGCTCATCAGGGAAGTTATCATTTACCAGTTCATTGTCTTGTCCATGAGTGGGTCTAGACAGAAAATCAGCTACTACATTGTGTTTCCTTGGCTTATCCAGAATTGTTATGTCAAACTCTTACAGGAGGAGTAGCCATATAATGATTCGAGCACTTCTATTAGGTTTATTCATAAGATACCTGATTGCTGAATGGTCAGTGTTGACACCAGGTCTGAGGAAACCTAAAATTTTTGCTAAAAGATCCTAAGAGAAAAAATCATCACAAAAAGGGTTGAATTGAAGGTTTTTATATAAAAGTATAGAAGAAAAACCCATATTTATAAAGTCCGCCAGCAAATATATGTAAGGGTTAAGCCCCAGTCAAGTTCCGTCGGCGGAGATATTATAGATCAAGATCAACGGTTAATATCAACCCCGCGTCGCCAATGTAATCGTCAACAAATGGTGGAGGGTGGTAGCGGACATAATACCACCAAGGGACGTGTCCGATATTCATTCATCCGCATATGGATAAAGTGGTATCGGAAACCACTATAGCACCGCGTGGAACCACCCATTATGGAAATGTGGAAAGATACCTTACGTGGCAAGATGGGACCCAACACGTGGCGAATAGGGAAAGCTTGGTAGGGCCATGGCACGTGGCATCATATTTTACAATGATCGGAAGGCTGATGCATACCTAAATAAAATCAACGGCCAACGTTTCATCCGCGGCCAGGAACATGCACACGGGATATAAGGAAAAGCGGTCGCGGAGAATAAACCACCATAACAGGTGTCAACAGATGGTGTATCCGCGCGGGGAGCAAACCGGAAAAAGAAACCACCTTTTCGATCGCGGATACCACCGGTGGAATAAAGGGGGACGAGATCAGACGGTCCAAAACAAAGCTTCGAAGATCAACGGTTGGATATGACCCGCGTTCATAAAGGTGCAAGGAGGTTATTTTAAAAAGGCTTATATAAAAAGAAAGGGCTCCACATAACGACATTTTGCATGTGTCGTTATCCTGGAGAGCTCCGAAGACTGGTGGAAGCTGGCGATTGCGACAGAAGGCGAAAAGCGAGCACTTACAGGTAGGGTCTGGTGACCTGTCACACTTTTTAAACGGAATTTTGTTTAAAAGAAGCGTTTAAATGGAGACTGTGCAAGATATAGACATTTTTAGGTCAAAAGATGCCCTAGAAGACAGAGATGAAGATGTTTACAATACCCTAATTAGGTTTCCGATCTCCGATGTAAAAATTAAGTTGTCTGAGTTATTAAAAGATGGTATAGACCCCCATAGGGTTCATCAGTCGTCTCTGATAGCTTTTTGCCCAGACCAATTTCCTGTTTTCCCAGAATTCGTCTCCTGGTGTGCCGAAAATTATTCCCGGGAAGAAAGAGTCGTTTTAAACAGCCAGAAAACTAGAGCCATTTGCAAAATCAAGCCAGCCGAATTGATTAGAGCCCTGGAAGTAGATTTGCCCCAAACCCTGGACCCTGAGGTTTTTTCTGAGGTTTCAATTATTGAAAATTTTCATCATGCTTCTCAGAGTGATAGGGAAATGTTTTTGTCAACGTGTCTCAGACCAGAGACTAGCATTTCGGAACTCCCTTACCCTTTAGATATCAATCTTTTTAATGAAAATACTCAGTTGGTCTTGACACTGTTGGCTGTAGTTTTAGGGTTAGATACGGATTTGTATATAACTGAGTTTCAATTGAGTTTATTGTACAGAATAAGTATAGTCCAGTCGGGAATTGACGAAAGTCAAATTCCCCGACTAAATTTTGAAACATTCATAGCAGAAAGGATTCATGACCAGATGGTCAATTTTTCCACGCACAGACATTTCAGGTTTCAGGCCTTTTTAATGAGAATGATTATGGTATCCAGTCAGGAAGAATTACAGTTCCCAGAAATTGTTTTCACAACTCCACTGGAAAATAATATGTTCAATTTTATCAACTACATGCTCTCAGCGATCTTTAAGATGATTTTTTTAAAAAATCTGCCTAAAGTACTGCCGGAAATGTAGGTATCAATGCAATTGAATACAGAGTATGCTACAGGGGATTGGTTTTTATCGAAAGATAGTACAGTAGTCAGATTGTATGGATTTAAGCATAAACCCTATGTGTTACCAGCATTCCTCACTTTGAGGATTTTTGCCTTGGAATTCTTAAGACAGAAATTGATTGTAGAAGATAACAATTTTTTAGTTCACAGACAAGCAACGGACATTAAATACCCTTTCACATTAGGTCCGTTCACAATAAAGAATAAGAACGCTGCTGTATATATAGAGAAGTTGTTAAAAGACATGAATTTTGAGACAGATGCAGCTATGGAATATGACCCATTCAATATCATATCCAAACGAAGAATTGAGCATCGTATCAAGGCTCTGAATCATCAAATTGTTGAAGGGATGGCAGACAGAGCCAACTGGCTCGAATACAAAGAAGAAATTATTCCAGACACGTCCGACAAAGAAATGTCATTGGAAAAAGCAACGGCGGAAACAGAAAGCGAAATAAATACTGCATTAGTGGGGTCCAAAAGACCTATACAGGACATTATGATCATTGATGATGAAGAGACAGAAAAGGGAAAAAGATTGAAAACCGATGAGTCACAAGAATTGACAACAATTTCAGAAGAAGCAAAAGCGACAGAAGATGAAATACCAGAGGTTACAGTGAAGGAATACAACATTGAAGAAACCCCTGTAGGGGGTGATGTAAATAGACCCAGGAATATCATGGACGTATTTGATGAACATAGTAAAAATAAACAGGAATCCGCGAAGCAAACAAGTCAATTGTTTCCGAAGGTCAGGAATATATCAAATAATGAAGTGAGCTTATTTACCAGCAGGAACATCAAAGAAAATTCTTTGAAATTTTCAGTTGTGACAAAAAACAAGATCTCAGAGATGAAGATAGACTTGTCAAAAGTAAATTCCCCTGATAAAATTTTGCTACATAGACAAGCTGGAGAGGTCATATACTCAGACTATTTGGGGGCCACATTGAGAGCAGACAAACTGAAGAATTCAGTAGACAAATTAAATAATCAGTTGAGACAGGAAAAGGCGGAGAATAAGTCTCGACAACAGCAAATTAAGAAATTGCAAATAGATTTGACTAATAAAGATGGAGATACAGCCACTAAACTTCTCAAGGAGAAGGAAGATGTGATCTTAACATTGAGACGAAAATTAAAAATCCCAGACACTGTACTCATTCAAGGTGCAGAATTGACAGTATTAGAAAAAGAGAAAGAAGAACTATCTAACGAAGTCAATGATGTCACTGCTAAAATGTTAAAGCTTTCTAACGAAAAGGATTGTTGGGAAAAAGAAAGGTTCATTTTAGAGGAACAGTTGGCAACAGCAAGAAAACAATTAGCAGAGAATAGTCAACAGCAAGTACCGACAGGCTCAGAAGAGGATAAAACCGGTGTAGATGGAATTTTACAGGCAATGTCACAAATAAGTTTAAAAGATAATGAAATCAAATTGTTAAAGACAGAAGTACAGAAATTGAAAGAAGAAAATGAAGTAAAAGAGAAAGAAATAAAAACTTTACAGGCAAAAAATCAGGAATTGAGCAATAATAATAAAGGACTAGCAGCTCATGTAACAGGGCAAGCTACTATGCAGGGGTGTAAACATATGGTGTGGGACCAGATCATTAAAGAGGTTGAAAAACTTAGGCCATATCTGGATTATATAAGAGTTAAAGAAAAGGTAGCCAAAGATGCCTTCGAAAGTTGCCGAGCAGTCAGGGAGAGCCTGAATAGAAAACCGAAAGAAGTAGCCCAAAGAGCAATAACATTTTTAAACAGTCTATCTGAGGCAGACCTAAAATCCATGAGTATAACGAACAGAATTTCTGTCATCACTTGGGCCAGAAGGATCTTGGGAAAATACTCACATGTCGAAAATGTCGAGGCTAAAGCAGGAGAAATAAGGAAAGAAATAATCCAGTTCAAAAAGCAATTTGAAAAGTTAGTGAAAAAGGGATTCCCAGCTTTCTGGGACGAAAAGAGTGAATTAATTCCTCCAAATGAATATAAAATATTACTGTTTGATATCAGGATGGATCACCGAAATTTCCAGCAGCTAGATCATATGCTCACAGGAAAAATTCTAATGGAGAAAATGTCAGGGGAATTTGAAATTTTAAATATGCTAATTTCAACTTGTGCAAACCTTCTTCCTATTTCTTATGTAGGTCATATTGAGATGCGAGTCTTGGTGAAGGAAATGACCAGTTATGACTTACCCACGGTTGACCAGTGGAATTATGTGGAGAAGTACGGAAAGACCAGATATTCTGTTCATACCTAGATGCACTTGAAACTCTTGCCATGTGGCGAAAGGGTGATATCCAAAAAGTTTTGCCAAATGGCAAAAAGACATTTTTATTTTAAATTTGTAATATTATTTGAAAGACGGTTATGGGTTGCTCGAAAACAGTTATCTTTTAGTTAAACATTTTTAATTATTAATTAGAAGACGCAGTTATGTAGAGCTTCTTCTAAAAAATTTTGTATAAAAACAATGGAGAACATTGTTGAAGGGGTTGGAAATTTTTTGAGAAACAAGTGTGTTTTGAAGTTTATTTTTGAGAAATAAAAGCAGTACAGTGATGGTACCTATCTTTTGATATCAGAGATTCATGAGTTAATCAGTCTTACAGTCTGTTATTCTCCTTTTCTTTATATGTGTATGTTTACTTTCTTCGTTATATCTCCCATAGTGTTTTTCTTCCATATTTAAATGAGCACTTGAAATAACTTGAAATTCATACTGGTTATGCCTCATTTTATTTGCATTTAAATATCCATTATATTCTCCAAAGTTGACAATAGATTCATCCTGGATAGATGCCTGTTGTTGATGGAATGTCTTTACTTCTTTCTACGCCACCTGAAAAATCGAATTGACTGTAATATGATTACTATCTTGCCTCTGTGTAAATTTGTATGGTGAAAATCTCTTACTGGTTTATTATACATTTTGAAAGCTTCGACTCCATGCCCAATGTTTCTTGTTTACCTTTTCAACCAGAAAATATTTTTTGAGAAATTCTAAAAGAACCTTTGTATATTTTAGCCTTCACATATATATCAAAGAGAGAGCCCTCTCTGGTGGAGAAAATGGCTAGTTCTTCTACCTAAAGCTTGGTTTGAAATAGGTTACCTTAGGTCTTATTTTCTTACAACCGGAATAAAATCTAAGTGCTAACATTTTGGCGCCGTTGCCGGGGACCGAAAGTGAAATTTTCCCTGGGAGAAACGACAAAGAAAGCTCAAATTTCTTGGGCAAGGAAGTTTGAAACAAGTTGGTTGTAGATATTGCCCTGGCGAATTCACTTTTGACAGTTTTCAGAAGTTTTGAGAGTAATTTGAGAAAGACATTGTGGCTACAAGAAGGAATCCAGGTTCGCAGTTCTTTTTAGGCGTGGACAATCCAGAAAAGCTCCTCAAGACGGAGAAAGTCAAAGGCAAGACGAAAGAAGGTATTTCTCAGTTTTCGAATATATTCCCTTCTTTACAAGAGCATCTGTTTGAGGAAGAAAATATTGGTTCAAGTGAAAAGATTTTGCTTAGAACTAAATCAAATTCTGATTTGAAAGAAACAAAAGTTGATCCACAAAGTTTGTGGGACTATTCTTTAAAATCTGTTTGGGAAAATTTACAAAGATCTGAGAGGAAAGAACCTAAAATATCCAAAGCCCAAAGAATACCTGTACAGGGTAATAGACAACAGGCGACGGTTGTTGCACCTTGTAATCCACCACCCATGGCAGCCAGATTTGCTCCTTTGGTTTTTCCAGCAGTTTTACATGATTTGCCTCAAAATTATGCACAGAGAATCTTTACTTTTGATAATGAAGGAAATTATACCGCACAGCAACATGTTGATAATTTCAGTGATTTTATTGATTTAGAAGAAGTGGATTATGATGATGCTAAAATGAGGTTGTTTGCTCAAAGTTTGAGGGGTGAAGTGAAAAAATGGTTTAGAGTTTTAGCCGCTGGATCTATTGCAAATTATGATGCCTTTACAACCCTTTTTATCGAAAGGTGGGAAGATCAGAAAAATCCTTCGCAGGTATTGACCCAGTATAACAATCTGAAAAAAAGGAGGTTTTGAGTCAGTTCAGGAGTTCTCTACCAGATTTATGAAAGTCTACAATTCAATCCCTACAGATATAAAACCTCCAGTGGGAGCAGCCAAGTTACATTATGCAGATGCTTTTGAAGGTGATTTCTCATGCACATTAAGAGAAAGAAGATCTACTACTTTGGCAATAATGATGAAAGATGCAGTAGAAGTTGAGGCTAATATGATGGCTTCTGGAAAAATGAGGCATAGAGATATGGATAGAAAGAAAATTAGAGAAGATAATCAAAATGCAGCTTCTTCTTCTTCTTCCTCTACAGACATAAAATTCGAAGCAATGATGAAAACTATGGAAAAATTGCTAGAAAGATTAGTAGTGGATAACAAAGCTCCAAATAAAGAACAAGCAGAACCTCAAATCAGAAACCCGAATTTTAGAAGGCCTTTTGTTCCAGCCGCAAGGCCGAGAGAACAGCGAAACCCAAGAAATGCAGAAGAAGATCAAATCCGACCTCCTTTTCCTGAAAATTATATTGCTGGGGAAGCTGAAGCCGAGATACCTGAAGGAGATATTCACCACTGCGGCAGTTCTGATCCAGAAGTGTATTTGACTAAACAGGAGCATGATATGTTCATGACAGAGGGAGAATGTTGTAGTTTGGAGATAGGAAGTGATCAATACCAGATTGGTTATCAAAATGCCATAAACGATCTTCAAAGAAAGATAAATCTGAGGAACCGAGATGTTGTAATTGACAAAGGGAAAGAACCAATAGGCAAGTCAAAAAGAAATGCTGATAAAACTTCTACTAGTCAGTCTGAACCACAAACTAAAAGAAAAGAAAATGAAAATGTGCCCAAGGTAATTCCAGATAGCAAGAAAGATCCAATGAAGGAAAGTGATAAAAATTTGGTTCCTTTCAACATACAGAATGAAATGTCAAAAGTCAAGATTTCGGTACCCTTTAATGAAATACTGAAGAACAAGGAATACAAGGAACAAATTTTCAAGATGATGCAGGTAGAAAATCGGGTGGAAATAGACACTTTGGAATTAGATGATGATAATCCTAATATCTGTTTAGGATCAAGAATGGAAGACAATAGTTTGGAAGAAGTTTCTCCCTTCTATGTGAATTTGGATATTCATGATAAAGTGGTGCATAACTGTATGTTGGATTCTAGAGCTTCTCATAATTTGATGCCCAAACTTGTAGTAGAATCTTTGGGATTGGAAATTACAAGACCATATGATGACTTATTTTCTTTCGATTCAAGGAGAGTTAAATGTTTAGGGTTGATAAAAGATTTGACAGTCAATCTCAGTAAAATACCAGCCAAAGGTATTCTTATGGATGTGGTGGTTGCTGATATTCCTGCAAAGTTTGGTATGTTATTGTCTAGGTCATGGGCCTCAAAGTTAAAGGGAACTCTACAAATGGATATGTCTTTCGCTACTATTCCGGTGTTGGGGGTACACAGAAGATTGTATACTGAAAAGAGAGCTGCTTATTTGGTAAGTGATCTAAAAGAGCCTGAGAAACATGCCATATATGCATTAGATACCGATTTGGGTTCTTGCATTTTGTACAATGATGTTGAATCCAAAGAAAAGATTGATTTAATTGAACCTAAAGAAAATGAGAGGGAAAGATTGTTAAGAGAAAAGATTAGAAGAGAAGGTACTTGGACGATGCACTTTGATGGGGCTAGAAGCAGAGAAGGCGCTGGAGCAGGAGTATGGATAATCACACCTGACAGAGAATTTCTAATGTTTTCTTACCAATTGAATTTTGAATGTACCAACAATGTTGCAGAATATGAGGCTTTAATTCTGGGATTGAATGTGTTGAAGGATTTGAAAGCAAAAAAGATTGAGGTATTTGGAGATTCTGAATTGGTTATAAATCAGGTAAAAGCTATTTATCAGACCAAACACCCTAAAATGAGGTCCTATAGGAATGAAGTGTGGGATTTACTGGAAAAAATTTTCGATGAACATGATGCTATCTCAATTCCCCGAGTTAGCAACACTGTAGCAGATTCTTTGGCCACGGTAGGAGCTGCGTTCAAAACTCCCATCTTTTCTAAAAAAGAATATAATATCGAAGTCATACATAGACCGTCTATTCCAGACAATGTCAAACATTGGCAGGTCTTTGAAGATGACCAACAGATCAAACGCTTTTTGGAAATGACAGATGAGTTCAATTACAGGTCTATTGACGCAGAAGGTGATGAGTTGGGGCCAGATGAAGTGGATTCTCCGGAGGAAACCGAAAAATTCAAGCAAAGGATCGGAGGTAAGGATATTATTCAACTGAAGAATAATGTTATCCCTAGAGGTTTAATTCCTTTAGAAAAGCTCTTTGATAAAAATGATGTGGTAAAGAATCCAAAGATTGAACCAAAACTTGAAGATGTAAAAGATTATAATTTAGGTTATGAAAAAGATCCCAAATTGGTAAAACTTTCAAAGAAATTACCGAGAAAAGAAGAAGATAAAAGTGTGGAAGTAATGAAAAGGTTTTCAGATTTTTTTGCTTGGAGCTATGAGGATTTGAAGGAATATGATATTTCTGTTATACAGCATACAATTCCAATTAAACCAGATGAAAAGCCTTTTAAGCAGAAATTAAGAAGAATAAATCCCAAGCTACTGCCAGTGATAGAAAAAGAGGTGAGGAAGTTGTTTGATGCTAAGATAATTGTGTCTCTGAGGTTTTCCAAGTGGTTAGCCAATTTAGTACCTGTAAGAAAAAAGAATGGAGAAATAAGGCTATGTGTGGATTTTAGAAACTTGAACAGAGCTTCTTTGAAAGATAATTATCCACTTCCTAAAATGGACCAGGTTTTACAGCAAGTGGTGGGGGCCGAAAGAATTTCCATGCTAGATGGTTTTTCGGGTTATAATCAAATTAAAGTTCATCCAGAGGATCAAGAAAAAACTGCTTTTACTACTCCTTGGGGAACGTTTATGTATGCCAAAATGCCATTTGGTCTAATGAATGCAGGCGCAACATTTCAGAGAGCTATGGATATTGCATTTGCAGATGAAAGGGACAAAATTGTGGTGGTATACATGGATGATATCACTGTTTATTCAAAGAACGCTGCTGATCACTGGAAGCATCTGGAAAGAGTCTTCATAAAATGTAGAAGGTTTGGGATTTCATTAAATCCAAAGAAATCGCATTTTTGCATGGAAGAGGGAAGGTTATTGGGACACATCATATCCAAAGAAGGCATTAAGATCGATCCGGAGAGAGTATCTGCAATACAAAAGGTAGGAATCCCTAGGAGTAAGAAAGAGATTCAGTCATTCATAGGAAGGGTAAATTGGTTGAGGAGGTTCATTCCCAGTTTTGCTGAAATTTTGAGAAATATAACTGAAATGTTGAGAAAAGATAAAGAAATTAAATGGAATGAAGAAGCAAGAAAATCCTTTGACAACATTAAAAAAGCATTGACTGAAGCACCGGTGTTAATTAGTCCAGATTATACAAGGGATTTCATTATGTTTACTTATGCATCGGAACACACAGTGGCTGGGGTGTTGTTGCAGAAGAATCAAGAAGGTATAGAACAGCCTATTGCATTTTTTAGTAAGATTATGAGAGATGCAGAATTAAAATACAACATCATGGAAAAACAAGCTTATGCTTTGGTGAAAGCATTGAAAGATTTCAGGATATATATTTTGCATTCTCATACAATAGCACATGTTCCATCAGCAGCAGTAAAAGACATTCTTACGCAACCAGATCCTGAAGGGAAAAGAGCAAAATGGATAGCAGTATTGATGGAATATGACCTGGACATTAAACCCACCAAATTGATAAAAGGTCAAGGTTTAGCTAAAATGATGACAGAAACAAATTGGGATTCCCTCAGTATAAATTTTCTAGCTGAAACTTTGACCGACAATGTTCCAAAGTCACCGATAATTGAAGATTTCTCTTTATCTCCCTGGTACTCAGATATCGTATATGTCTTACAGAATCTCCAAGCACCTGCAGACATGGAAAAAACTAGGGCAAGGTCAGTAAAACTGAAAGCAGCAAAGTTTTGCATATTGGAGGGAAATTTGTTTTGGAAAGATCCAGGAGGAATATTGTTAAATTGTCTTTTAGAGAATGAGGCACAGCATATTATGGTGGAATTTCATAAGGGTATGTGTGGAGGACATCATTCATGGAAGGCTACAGTAAACAAAATTCTTAGAGCTGGTTTTTACTGGCCCAGCATGTACTTCGATGTGTATAAAGAAATAACAAAATGTCATGAATGTCAAATTTTCGATGGAAAAAGAGAATTATTGTCATTTCCATTGAAACCCATTTCAGTCGAAGCACCTTTCCAACAGTGGGGGTTAGATTTTATTGGTGAAATTAACCCGAATTCTTCAGGACAACACAAGTGGATTTTGACTGCTACTGACTACTTCACAAAATGGATTGAAGCCATCCCAACCAGAAATGCTACAGAGACGGTGATTATGAACTTTTTGGAAGAAAATATTTTGTCCAGGTTTGGTTGTCCTAAAAGGATAGTGACAGATAATGCCCCAGCGTTCAAGTAAAAAAAGATGATAAATTTCTGTCACAAATACCACATACATCTGAATCACTCAACAGCTTATTATCCACAAGGAAATGGATTAGCCGAATCTTCAAATAAAAGTTTAGTTAGAATCATAAAGAAGTTGCTAGAGGATAATAAGAGGGCTTGGCACACTAAACTGAAATATGCTCTATGGGCAGACAGAATCAGTACAAAAAGAGCAATTGGCACTTCCCCTTTTCAGTTGGTATATGGTACAGAAGTAGTTTTCCTTGTTTCTTTGGGATTGCCAGTCATGAAATTATTACAAGAAGTTGATGAAGAACCAAATCATATGCAAAGAAGAATAAATCAAATGATAGAGTTGCATGAAGTCAGAGAAAAAGCATATAACAAGACTCAAATACATCAAGAAAAAATGAAAAAAACTTTTGACAGAAAAGTTAAAGAAAGGGATTTTCAAATAAATGATTTGGTTTTGAAGTGGGATTCCAGAAAAGAAGAGCACCATGGAAAGTTTGAGCATTTATGGAAAGGTCCATATATTGTTGCAGGATGCCAAGGAGAAAATGCATTCATCTTAAAAAATTGCAATGGAGAATTTTATCCTGGAGGGCCAGTGAATGTGAGACACCTCAAACATTATTTGTCCTAATAGATAGAAGTGACAGAAAGTTCCTGTACAGTGTAAATATTTAAAAAAAAAAAAAAAAGGGTTTGAATGCAGCCCAATGGATCAGGCACTTGGTCTACGATGTTCTTTGCTACCTCGCAGGGAGGATAGCATCCCCAGTTGGAGCCAGTTGTTGACACCAGGTCTGAGGAAACCTAAAATTTTTGCTAAAAGATCCTAAGAGAAAAAATCATCACAAAAAGGGTTGAATTGAAGGTTTTTATATAAAAGTATAGAAGAAAAACCCATATTTATAAAGTCCGCCAGCAAATATATGTAAGGGTTAAGCCCCAGTCAAGTTCCGTCGGCGGAGATATTATATATCAAGATCAACGGTCAATATCAACCCCGCGTCGCCAATGTAATCGTCAACAAATGGTGGAGGGTGGTAGCGGACATAATACCACCAAGGCACGTGTCCGATATTCATTCATCCGTGTATGGATAAAGTGGTATCAAAAACCACTATAGCACCGCGCGGAACCACCCATTATGGAAATGTGGAAAGATACCTTATGTGGCAAGATGGGACCCAACACGTGGCGAACAGGGAAAGCTTGGTAGGGCCATGGCACGTGGCATCATATTTTACAATGATCGGAAGGCTGATGCATACCTAAATAAAATCAACGGCCAACGTTTCATCCACGGCCAGGAACATGCACACGGGATATAAGGAAAAGCGGTCGCGGAGAATAAACCACCATAACAGGTGTCAACAGATGGTGTATCCGCGCGGGGAGCAAACCGGAAAAAGAAACCGCCTTTTCGATCGCGGATACCACCGGTGGAATAAAGGGGGACGAGATCTGACGGTCCAAAACAAAGCTTCGAAGATCAACGGTTGGATATGACCCGCGTTCATAAAGGTGCAAGGAGGTTATTTTAAAAAGGCTTATATAAAAAGAAAGGGCTCCACATAACGGCATTTTGCATGTGTCGTTATCCTGGAGAGCTCCGAAGACTGGTGGAAGCTGGCGATTGCGACAGAAGGCGAAAAGTGAGCACTTACAGGTAGGGTCTGGTGACCTGTCACACTTTTTAAACGGAATTTTGTTTAAAAGAAGCATTTAAATGGAGACTGTGCAAGATATAGACGTTTTTAGGTCAAAAGATGCCCTAGAAGACAGAGATGAAGATGTTTACGATACCCTAATTAGGTTTCCGGTCTCCGATGTAAAAATTAAGTTGTCTGAGTTATTAAAATATGGTATAGACCCCCATAGGGTTCATCAGTCATCTCTGATAGCTTTTTGCCCAGACCAATTTCCTGTTTTCCCAGAATTCGTCTCCTGGTGTGCCGAAAATTATTCCCGGGAAGAAAGAGTCATTTTAAACAGCCAGAAAACCAGAGCCATTTGCAAAATCAAGCCAGCCGAATTGATTAGAGCCCTGGAAGTAGATTTTCCCCAAACCCTGGACCCTGAGGTTTTTTCTAAGGTTTCAATTATTGAAAATTTTCATCATGCTTCTCAGAGTGATAGGGAAATGTTTTTGTCAACGTGTCTCAGACCAGAGACTAGAATTTCGGAACTCCCTTACCCTTTAGATATCAATCTTTTTAATGAAAATACTCAGTTGGTCTTGACACTTTTGGCCGTAGTTTTAGGGTTAGATACGGATTTGTATATAACTGAGTTTCAATTGAGTTTATTGTACAGAATAAGTATAGTCCAGTCGGGAATTGACGAAAGTCAAATTCCCCGACTAAATTTTGAAACATTCATAGCAGAAAGGATTCATGACCAGATGGTCAATTTTTCCACACACAGACATTTCAGGTTTACCTTTTCGACCAGAAAATATTTTTTGAGAAATTCTAAAAGAACCTTTGTATATTTTAGCCTTCACATATATATCAAAGTGAGAGCCCTCTCTGGTGGAGAAAATGGCTAGTTCTTCTACCTAAAGCTTGGTTTGAAATAGGTTACCTTAGGTCTTATTTTCTTACAACCAGAATAAAATCTAAGTGGTAACAGTCAGTGTGGACGAAAACTTGGTATCCAGTTATGTAGTGCCTGAATTTGTTTATGGCATGTATGACAACCAAAAAATCCTTCTCTGTGATTGTATAATTTAATTATGCTCCTGCCAAATTTTTACTGATATAATATATGGCATATGGTTTTTTGTCTTCTTCTTGTCCAAGGACTGATGCATCAGAATGGATGTGGAATGGAAGTGCCCAATTTGGTCCTTGGACTACTGGAGCTGTGATTGTATTCTGCTTGAGGTTATCAAATGTTGTCATACAATGTTTTGTCCAAACAAATTATGTATATTTTGTGAGAAGAGCAAACATTGGTGCAGCAAATTTTCTATAACTCTCAATAAATATTTTGTAGTAGCCTGTTTTCCCAAGAAAACTCTCACATCTCTTTGTTTCACAGGTGGTGGCAATGTTCTAATGACTGTGACTTTTGCTTGATCAACTTCAATTCCTCTCTGCGAAATGTGGTGTCCAAGCACGATGCCTTCTTCCATGAGCATTATGAATTTATCATTGCTCAGACATAAACTCATCTCGATGCATTTTTTCAAAACCAATTCTAGATGTTTTAATGCTTGGTTGAAATTCAGGCCATAGGGTGTGAAGCCATCCATGTAGATTTCCATTTGATCATTAATAAAGTCAGAGAAGATGCTTAAAATTTCCCTTTGAAACGTTGTTGGTGCATTACTGAGTCCAAAGGGAAGCACTCTGTATGCATAAGTGCCCCATGGGCATGTGAATGTTGTTTTGTCCTGATCAGCTGGGTGTATGAGAATCTGGTTGTACCCATTGAACCCATCCAAGAATGAGAAAACTTTGTTCCCAACCAATGTGTTGAGTGCTTGGTCGATAAATGGGAGAGGGAAGTGATCTTTCTTGGTTGCCTTATTGATCTCTCTATAATCCACACAGATCCTCCACTTCCCTCCTTTTTTAGGAACTATAACCAATGGTGATACCCACTCACTATCTTAGATTGGGTATATGAACCCTACATCTAAAAGCTTCTGTAACTCCAGCTTTACTATGTCCTTTAATGTTGGGTTCATTCTTCTTTGTGGTTTTCTAATAGGAATAGCACCTTCCTTGATATAGATGTAATGTTTGCAGATGTATGGGTGGATACCCTTCATGTCAGTGTATGTCAATGCAAAGGCTTTGTTGTTGTATGATAGTACCTTCATTAATTGTGTTAAGATTCAATATGCTAAGCTAGAAAATATCAGTATTACATTCCATTTCACAACAATAGAATATACAGGATCACTGAAAGAACAACAAGCACAACATAAACACAAGAGACACAAATTTATCCTTGGAAACCCTCATGGGGTAGAAAACCCAGCAAAGATTCCTCAATATAGATGACCATCAATTACAAAGATGTAATCCCCAAACATGAGCTCGTTCTCCTCCATCGTAGATCTCTCTCTCTCCTATGTGCCAATCACAAGTGAGTGAATGTGTGTTAAATGAGTAACACACCTCCTCTATTTATACACAACTCTGACTTGACTTTTTCACTGACTAGGTTGGCCCCAACTTAACCACTTAACATAATGTGAAAGGGCCACCCACTAGGGTGGTCAAATAACCCTTTAACCCACATGACTCATATAGGGCTGACCCCAGTATGGAATTCTAATAACCCAAGTTACCACATTCTCCACGGAGGAATAAAACATCTTCGTATATACAATAGGGTCTCCATGGAGGAATGAAACATCTCCGGAATAATAAAGTACAAATATTTGTAGAAGTTACAATATATCAACACTCCCCCTTAACGAGAAGGATATTATAACAACATCTACAGGAGCAAGGAGTCATCAACTACATGATACATGATACATCTATAAATCATTGGAAGCTTTCTTTAACATCATCAGTAACTCAAACAGTTACTGGAACATCTTCAAGATCTTCAATACTAGAATTTCAACATCTTCAGTACTGAGAATTCATCTTCTGCAGCACTTGAATAGATACAGCAACATCATCATCTGGATCTCTTGATCAACAACATCATCTGGATCTCTCGATCAACAACATCATCATCTAGATCTCTCGATCAACAACATCATCTGGATCTCTCAATCAACAGCATCATCATCTGGATCTCCTAATCAACAGCATCATCATCTGGATCTCTCGATCAACAGCATCATCTGGATCTCTCGATACACAGCATCATCATCTGGATCTCCCGATCAACAGTAGCAGCATACTCTACAATACACATGATTCAATTACGGGATAATCAATCACTCTCAATTTTAGACACCTCTCATGTCTATGTACGATGCAATCCAGATCTACATTACAGGATGATCAGTCTTGATCCTTTTAAGACAAGTCTCATGTTTATGGATGATGCAGTCCTTGATCCGTTTAAGACAAGTCTCATGTCTAAGGATGATGCAGTCCTTGATCTATTTAAGAAAAGTATCATGTTTAGGGATGATGCAGTCCTTGATCCATTTAAGACAAGTCTCATGTCTAGGGACGATGCAGTCCTTGATCTGTTTAAGACAAGTCTCATGTCTAGGGACGATGTAGTCCTTGATCCATTTAAGACAAGTCTCATGTCTAGGGACGATGCAGTCCTTGATCCGTTTAAGACAAGTTTCATGTCTAGGGACGATGCAGTCCTTGATCCATTTAAGACAAGTCTCATGTCTAAGGACGATGTAGTCCTTGATCCATTTAATACAAGTCTAATGTCTAGGGATGATGCATTCCTTGATCCATTTAAGACAAGTCTCATGTCTAGGGACGATACAATCCGTGATCCTTTTTAGACAAGTCTCATGTCTAGGGACGATACAATCCATGATCCTTTTTAGACAAGTCTCATGTCTAGGGACGATACAATCCATGATCCTTTTAATACAAGTATCATGTCTAGGGATGATACAATCTGTGATCCTTTTAAGACAAGTCTCATGTCTAGGGACAATGCAGTGTGTGATCCACTTAAGACAAGTCTCATGTCTAGGGACGATACAATCCGTGCCTTCTCTCGTTAGATGGGTCTACTGATATGAGCCTCAAGATCATTCGAACTCTGTGGTGAGTTCCTTCTTGCATCCATCTAAGAGAAGGATGTCATATGTATATAGACACCATCTTCAACCTTGTAGCAAAGGTTGAAATCTGCATCACCCATGGTGATCATTAAGCTCATCAAATGACTATCGATCCTGGGTACCTGTACAGAGCTTTCCTCGATTGAATCTTGGGTGTTTTTTCGATTCATACTTCTTATTTAATTACACCATTAGGATAATGGTCTTATCTAGCCACTTGGATCAAACATCTCGTCATGACCCTCTTCCTCTTTCTAAGAGAATCTTCTAGCCACGAGTCTTCCATAGTATGTTTGATTTGTAAGTCTTCTTGCTTGAAAATCCATCACTTGTTCGGTGTTCATCATGCTTATTTTGTAGATCATACCACATGATCTTGTCTACAAATCAAAGTTAATCTCATGATTAGTAATACTTCATAATCATCAAATTATGTTGACATGATAACCTACTATGCATACTGATATGATTCACATAGTCATGCAACTATCTTGACCAATATTTTCGCACAACACTTTTCCATATCCTGTATGCATACAGTGGCTATCTAGATGCCTTCCATCTCTACCAGAACATACTGTCAAGAGTGTGCACAGCTCTCATCATGTCAGCAAAGAGGTTTCATTCTAGATAAACAACAATGGAATGTTTGTCCAACTTACCCATCATATGCATATTAGTAGTATACTGTTCAATGCTATATGAATGCTTACACTATGCATGATATATTCTAGGAATACAAATATGCATACATATATTACAAGCAATATCATTTACTATTTCAGAGATTCAAATAACAATTCAAATACTTATCTTTTATGTTTGTGTGGTTGCCTCCCACTTGATCTCTATATGTCCTTGAACTTCTATTCATTCTATACCACTATGCATGCTTAAGTGTGCACTAGTGACATCCTCATGATCTCATACATAATCACGCATTCATTAGTATAATCTCAATACTATAAAAACATTATGTATGGTCATGATCATTTAATACATAGGTATACTTACCTGATATCCTAATAAAAGGTAGGATTCTAACTTGATATAGGAAAACATACCTGGATTATTATACCCAAACAATATCTTCTTTGCTCTCTTCAATGATTTAGATACCTTGTTCTAGAACCTGCATATATCATAAGTTACGCATAGTAGAACAAAGTCATACATACCTCTTAAGTAGAGCTTCTATGTGATCAAAGAATATGGATGAGACTTTGTCTTCATGTCATCATGGTCATAGAATTTGATTTGTCTTTCTTGATGTACCTGTATCTTGTTAGCAGACAACATCATCCTCATACAACACCACAGGTGCATTAGTACAATCATAAGTGTCATAAACCTAATCAATGAATGTATTCTATCACTCACATGCATTCATTATCAAACAATCATAATTGTACTAACCTCAATAACATGAAGACAAACATATTATGAACTTAATCAAGAATCATATTTCAAAACATACCTATGTCTTCTCAAGTCATACCTAAGGAGTAGTCTTCTCTATAGGGGTAAAAGCCTAACTGTCCAAGTTAGATTACTTGTAAAACATCTTGTATAGGTTCATGGTGCTATGATAATAAATATCAGTGCCATTTAAACCTTCTTCATCGCTGCCTTATGAGTCTCCCAACTTTGCTAGGGTTTCTTCTTACTTGGAAACCCTAATTTTCAATCTCCTTCCTCCCACAACATTTTGATGGAGGGTCAATATCTATGATGAATGGATTCCAAATACATTATCTACACTTCCAATGTTGTATTAGGTGTCTCCAGTATTGTATTAGGTCCTTCCAGACCTAAGAACTGAAAAACCTAAGTGAGAGCTTCTTCCTCCTCATCTTAGATTTCCTCCATTTAGCCATTTCAGATGTGCCGTATTGTTTCTAGTGGATCTCTAAAATTTTGGATCTGTAGGGTTTGAAACTTTAGCCTATGGTAGCCTAACCTATCACATTTATAACCCCACAGGTCTGAGCTTTAATGGATTCTCTGAGAGAGATTTATTCCAAGTGTTGCAACATGCCTTGTTTATGGGATGAAACAACATAGCAAACTTGTACGGAGTTCCACATGTCACTGTTTCAACTTCGACCTATGAAAAGAGGACTTGTGAAACTACAGTCCATGTCCTACCTGTCAATTTTTACAAAATTTCATTTGGATCTTCCTAGCCTGAGAAGATATGACCTTTTTTCCTAGGTCACCTGTTTATGATTGCATTCTAGAAGAGGCAAAAACCCTAACTTGTATTGATCATATCTCACAAAGTACAATGAATCTGAGGCTGTCCTTCGGACACAAGGTACAAGGGGATGTTATATTTGGCTTGTATAAGTTTAAGATCCTGAACCTTAGTCAAAATATACTTATAGAGAAAGTTCCATGATGACTAGGTTTTGCTATACAAAATCCTAACTTTCACATTGTCACAAGTGAAGCAAGTGTCGTAAGTGCCATACATTGCCTTCCTTCAGGCTAGCACTGATACCATGTTAAGATTCAATATGCTAAGATAGAAAATATCAGTATTACATTCCATTTCATAACAATAGCATATACAGGATCACTGAAAGAACAACAAGCATAGCATAAACACAAGAGACACATATTTATCCTGGGAAACCCTCATGGGGTAGAAAACCCAACAAAGCTTCCTCAATATAGATGACCAGAAAATACAAAGATGTAATCCCCAAACATGAGCTCCTTCTCCTCCATAGCAGATCTGTCTCTCTCCTATGTTCCAATCACAAGTGAGTGAATATGTATTAAATGAGGAACACACCTCCTCTATTTATACACAACTCCGACTTGACTTTTACACTAACTAGGTCGGCCCCAACTTAACCACTTAACATAATGTGATAGGGACGACCCCACTAGGGTGGTCTAAGAACCCTTTAAACCACATGACTCATATAGGGCCGACCCCACTAGGGAAGTCTAATAACCCAAGTTACCACATTCTCCACGGAGGAATAAACCATCTCCGGATATACAATAGGGTCTCCATGGAGGAATGAAACATCTCCGGAATAATAAAGTACAAATATAATATTCTTAGAAGTTGCAATATCTCAACAAATTGTTTTTCTTGTCCTGGCTCTATATTGGAGTTAATATTAACTGTCTTTCCAGGCATTATTTCAACTATTTTAATTTGAATTGGATGATGTTCAAGTGTGAGTACCTCTACCCACATTTTGTTAGGGTCATGATTTAATGTTTCCTCTTCTTGCTGCTGACCTGTGCCAAGAAAATCTTCAAAAATATCACGATTAGATGATGCATTTTGAATGAATTTGTCTAAACAACTGTCTTCATCGATGGCTTTTAGTGATAGGGAAGTTTCAATTGTAAGGATAGGTCAGATGTTTTGGTCTGTTAGGTCATTATAACATCTATCCAGTTTTGATATTCTAGGTCTGTAGACTTCCTTGTTGGAGGGTAGATCGTGATTTTCTTCCTAGCTTGTCCACTGGTGATTGTCACGTTGCCCGATCTGCAACCTATATAGGCGTCTGCAGTTGCTAACCAAGGTCTCCCTAGTATTATTGGGTACCTGCTAAGTTTACTCTTCACTTCAATGACTGTGAAGTCAACTGGGTATTCCTAGGATTCTATATTGATAATGATGTCTTCAAGCATTCCTTCAGATTTTACTACCGATGTGTCAGCTAGCTGTAGTACGGTAGTTGTTGGCCATTCCATCGATTGGAGTCCTAGGGCTATCATAGTATCCTTGGTCATCACATTTATTGCAGCCGCTAAATCAATTAGGCTACTGGCGATATGTCTATTATTGATGGTCACGTTGACTACTGGGCTGTCTGGATCAAGGTATTTGGGGTTAACAATGACTCCCAACATTAAATCTTCTAACTGGCCTACTACGTTTATCGTTGGTGGGTCACGTCTTCTTCTGCCAGGTCTTTTCAAGCAATTCTCTTTAATAAACTTGTTACAAATTGGCACATCTCTTATGGCCTGTAAAATTGGAATTTGGATGTTCAAGTGCTTTAATTCGTTTAGAATTGCATTTTCGTCTTATTCTTTTGTATTTCGTATGAGTTTTTTAGGGAATGGAGGGTTTATATTTTGTGTGTGTTGTCGAATTTCTTCTTCCTGAGGGTTTGGCTCATCTGGATGCTGAATTTCAGGTTGTGTTATTTGTTCGTGATCTTCCTCTCCTTGAGTATTCTGTGTGTGTGTTTTGTAATTTTTTCCCAGACCTGCGATTCATTTCGTTTATTTCTAGGGTATCCACTACATAAGTAGGGAACTGCATGATTTCAGTGTTATCGATCTATTACTGTCCTGGTCTGTTGTTTTTGGGGTTTTGAACCGAATGGGCAGGGATTGGTAGAGGTATGGGAGGTGTTTGGTTCTATGGGGGTGGCATGATGAGTGGCTACTGCAATGAAGCCCTCCAGTTTGATGAATAAGGATATTGATTTCCATAATTCGTGGTTGGCTGAGCAAAAGTTGGGGGGTATGGAGAGTAATATTGTGGGTAATACATTTGTTGATATGGTTGGCTTTGCTGCCACTGGTTTGGAGTTGGCTGAGATGTCCATGGGGATGGTACTGAGTTCCAATTTTGCTGGTTACTTCCCAGATCATAGTAGGCTTGGTTGTTGGGTTGGTAAGGCCTAGCAAAATTATTTATTCTTTGATTGACGAAACAGAGATGTTCTATTGCACCTTCAGTTGTGGGATCTTGAATACCATATTTGGATGAGGGAAATAAGGGGCATTTATCAGTGGAGTGGTCGTCAGTACAGAGTCCACATATTTCTATGGTGTTTAGTGTGCACTGTCCTTTCTCATGCTTCTTCCTACAGCATGGGCAAAAGACTGCCAATGCTTGATTTATTTCGTCATGTTTCTTCTTTATTTGAAGTGCATCAAGTTGCATTGTTAGGGATTGAAGGATATCAGTTTTCATGTCATCCAGAAGGCTCCCTAGATCGGAATGTGTGAGGTTTGGTCCTGAAGATGTTGATCCCCTAGTAAATGGGTGTGAATCCCTTGTCCCACTTTTACCTTTCCTGGATCTAGAGTAGTTCTTGAAGATTTGTAGGATTTGGTCATAAGTTTTCTGGAATATATCCCCATCTCCTAGAAGATTCAGGACTTCTAGATTCTCTTCTTTGATTCCTCTAAGAATGACAAATTTCAGAGACTCTTGATCTAAGGTACAATGACTAGCTCTTTTGTAGCTGAGTTGAAAGCATTATGCATAGTCTCCTAGGGATTCACTTTCTCTTTGCTGCATTATGAAAATTGCGTCTCTTGCATCTTTTTCCTTACAGTAATCCCTATATTTTTCTAGGAAAGTTTGTTTCATTTGGTCCCATGTAAAAATGTTGTTCCCTTCTAGGCTCATAAACCATCTGAGTGATAGATCTTTCAATGTAGAAGGAAAGAGTCTCAGTTTTTGTGCATCAGTGGTGTAGCCAAATGACCTACAGACTACCTCAAATTCAAATAGGAATGTCTCAGGATCCTTTGAGGTTAGGCCATGGAAGTTTGGCAGGTTATTAGGGTTGATATTATTCATCCTGGCATCTCCAAGAGGTACACTAATGGGAAAAGTGAACAGTTCTCTAGGTTCATCTTCTTCCTCTACCATAGTGGTGTTTGAGCTAGAGCTAGCAAAGAAGTTATCTCTATGTGGATCGTAGCTAGAATCAGCTTTTTCTTCTGAGTTAAAGAATTCAAATTGAGAATGATCAGAACTACTATGACTCATAGGGCGATTAGGCAGAAAGCGTCCAAATCTATCTCTCTGTCGTCGAGGCATTCATGGTAAAAAATTTATGTTTATGGTTGTTTTTGTGTTTTTATTTCTTTAAAGAGGTCTCCTATGGATTAAGCACCTCCCCGGCAATGGCGCCAAAAAGTGGTGGACTCCAGGAATGGATACCTAATTACGGTATCTAAACCAGAAGTATACTTTAATTATCGACCAAGGAGCGTACAAACTTAAGAGGTGCTAAGCACTGTATGTGCTCTATAGGATAGTCTTCGGCGTTTAGGGTGTTGGGATGTATCTTAAAGGTTTATCAAAAGGAAATGCAAGTGATCTATTCTTAAACAAAGAATGAAAGGATATAAAAAAAATGTAAACCTATGAACTAGAAATGCTAAAACTAATAGATCTTTATGCTAAGAATGAAATGCTGGAAAACTGTAAATCTAATCTAAGAAATGAAATGTTGAAAGCTTGGGAAACTTGATCTAGAAATAAGATACTGAAAGCTTGAAATTTAACTAGAAACGAAGTACTGAAAGCTGGAAATTTAAGCTAGGAATTCAATACTGAAAATTAATCAAACTTTATCTATTCGAATCCAATACTGAAAGTGATAATCATTTACTCTATTCAAATCCAAAGAAATTAAAACAACTAACTCCTATATAACTGAACTCAGATAAAGGAAATATGCACGGAATTGCAGATCCGAAGTATTGTCTAAAATTAATATAACACGCTAGAAAATAGAGGCAAATACGCCTGCGTAGAATGCGTGTACAAGACTATGGAAAGCATGTTATGGAACTACATAATCAATATTGCTGAACTACAGATAAAAATCACTGAACCAAAATAAGAATCTGTTGTTCAAACCATTATCAAAGCACTTCACATATGATGGTGATTAAATCAATGAGCAAAACACATGAGAAATACCTGAAGTAAAATGAGGCTCTTGACCTATGTGTGGAGGGGGCCCTCCCCAACCTATATTTCAGGAGTGGAAAAGACTCAGAAACTCAAATCTTGGAATAACATCAATCCTTCCATTATTAAAAATGCAACTTTATGTCTCTGAAAAAGTCTTAGAATATAACTGTATCGAATAACATATGTTGAATATAAGTTCTACAAAAATGCCAACAGGAACCCCTTGCTACTCAAGAGGTCCATATATGTATCTATTTTGAAACATAACCTAACTCTATGCTTTAAATGTCGATCCTACTGACCGGGAGTTTTCTTCCACAAATCAGGAAAAAGGGCGTTGAGCCACTTAAGGTCTTTCAGTCCTCAAGCTGGAATTGCTTGTTGTCTCTTAGATTACCCGCGCCTACTCATACACACTTATTTCCATATAATTAGCTCATAGAAAACGCTTTGAAGCATAAAAGAATAATCTCTAAACTACTTTGTTAAATAATCAAAACAAATGTATTATTCCCCACAAACAAAGGTATTTCCCTTATCCATTATTGTGCTTGTGTGGCATAAAAAGGCTATAGAGTACCTAATTTGGGACTCATCAACTATCGGGGAGACAAAACAAAAACTTCAGGTATGAAACAGGCAGAGTATTCTGCTAAATTTTTGCACAGACAAAATGCGCTAGCGTTATGGATACATAAAACACCCTAGCATTTCTTAGAACTATAACGTGCATGTGTTTCTTCAATGTTTAAAAATTCCTAGGCAATTAATATGTTTGGTGCACGACTAAATAATGTCTAGTGGTCAAAAAAGCGTGAGCATTTCATCATCCAAAAACGTGCTAGCATTATGGTAATCTACACAATTTGCATTTTCATAAAAACCTTATTTAATAGTTTATTCCCAAGAAAATAAATTTCCGTTATTTCCCTAGATCCCTACTTATCTTGAAAGGTTTGGGGCTTCATGTGTTATGGGTTAGGATGTTAAATAGGGATTTGGTGTTAGGGGCTAAGGGTTCAAAGGGATAAAGGGGTTAGATATGGAGGGTGGTTAGTGGTAGGGGAAGGGGGATTAGGAGAGAGAGGGGGGGGGGTTAGCAAGGGAGAGAGAGAGAGATACTAAGAGAGGGGGTTAGCAAGGGGGAGAGAGAGAGAGATACTAAGAGAGGGGGTTAGTAATGGTTGGGGGGGGGAGAGGAGGGAGAAAGAGAGAGAGAGGAGAGGGTGTTAGTTGTAGGGAGTGAGAAAGAGAGATGGGAGGTGTGGTTACAGGTAGCTGAAGGTGTAAGGAAGAGAGAGAGACTGAGATATGGGGTTAGTAAGGGATAGAGAGAGTAGGGGAGAGATATAGAGAGGAGGGGTTTTAGGGCTAGGTGGAGTACGAGAGAGATATAAAGAGTAGGATGGTTAGGGATGGGGGAGAGGTTAGGGATAGGGAGAGGGGGTCCAATGCTGGGGGAACCACCCATGCTTCTATTGATCAAACCTTTATTAATATGGTTAACTCGGATGCTCTTTTACAAACGCAGGCAAGAAATTATACCCCAAATTCATAGAATAAGGATAAAGATATTCCTGAATCTTCCACTCCTCTCCACATACCTGTGGATTCACTACGCAAGATCCCGAAAGGTGTCTTGAAACAGGCTTTGCACAATCCCAACGTGCGGGCTGCTGCCAACTACAATGTGATTGAAGATCTAGCCCAGACCCCTCGTGCCATGTCCACCATAGAAGTTTTGCAAAGTTGTCCATTACAACGAAATGCACTTCTGGCAGCGATTGGAAGTATGGAATCATCCAACATGACTGCGCGTTTTGATATGTCTGATATCAAGTACCGGTTGCCGTACCACGTTGCTCTTCAGATAGAGGTAGTTCATGGTCCTATGACCATTAGACGAGCTGTCGTAGATGAGGGTGTGTCTACGTGCGTGATGTCAATTTCTTGTTGGAAAGCCTTGGGTTCTCATGAGTTGGCCCCTCTAACACACTGCTTACCGCATTTGATGACAGAACCTTCCGTCCACATAGAGTCTTGCCATCATTTGACGTCACACTTTTTGGTAAGACAATTGTTGTAGAGGTTGAAGTTTTGGATGCTCCACTTGATTACAATATCTTGTTAGGCAGGAGCTGAACATATGCCATGTGAGCTATTCCATCGACAGTTTTCTGAGTTGTTATGTTCCCTCACGAAGGTAAGATCGTCATGTTGATCAGCTTTCGTTCTCTCAGCGAAACAACTAGACTTCATCGGAATCTACAATTCCTTTAGTTAATCAATCTGCCCCAGCAAGCAACTGTTTAGGAGCAGGGATTTATGGGTCATTAATGGGCACTTTCGACCTACCCGCTCCAGTTCTTTTCATGCATTCTGATGAAGGTACATCTACGGGAACTTTCACGGTCAGTTTAAGGACTAATCCATGGATCCTTCCTACTGTATCAGAACCATCAGTGCCCTTATCCATTATAGAAGTAGCATACATGGAAGCACAACATGCCGCAATGGAACATATCGTGACTCCGCCAGTGTAATACCCCATTTTGACCCTTAGGATAAATTAGCTTTTAATGCAAATATTGTATACATGTGATGTATGTTTTCCTAGCATGGAGCTCAAGGCCAAGGCACTGCTAGTGGAAGCTCGAATTTTATTTAAAGGCAAGTATTAGACATTACGTTATCCATGTGCTATTTAGCCATGGAACATTGTAAAAATGATGTAAATAAACATCATACAATAAAATACCAAAACTAGCTATGGAGGCAATGAATGAGAAGGGGCCATGTGTATCCACTAGGGAGTGGTGAGGAGGTTGTGGGGATGAACCATATGCTGCCAAATGTCATTGTGAAAACCCATTTGACCTTCCTTGATGACATTTATTTATGTTGTAAGGAAGTAGTTGAAGATTTTAGTCCATGGCTTCAATGGAGCATGAGCAGCCCATAAATTTGTATGGTAGAGTATGGGCTCTGTTTTCTTGTACCACAAGTCACTCTACCTCATGGGGATTGCTTATTCCTCATTCCCAATTGATTGTGGATGATAGAGAAAGAGTTCCAGCCAAAAACGAATGCCAAACAGTGAGGAAAAACCAGAAATCGCAACTGTGAAAGAACCCACATTTTGAAGAGCCATAAACGCCCAAAATTGCTATCGGACAATGAAATCCAATGAGGGATCCATAGGTATGAACCTTGGGGCGAATTTGGGAGCATTAGCTACCCCGAAATCCATTGGAAAACCTAGTTTTGATAGCCCAGAAAACCAGTGACGGGATTGGGTTATTCGTTGACAGAATGGTGAGAAATTCAAGTGTGGATGTTTGAACAAAGGATTGGATTGCTTGAATTTAGCTTGAGATGTCTGTAGCTCTATGGTTGAGCTCACTGGCTTAGCATCCTCCTCATTTGTCTTTTGTATGCTTGATAAACCCAACTGTGTGTTGGCTTAGCATAGCTGTTGAGTGAAACCATGGTTGTGAGTGAGCCCATCTAGTTCCTCCTTAGTGGATACACAACCTAGCTCGGGGGTGATCTCTCAGCTGAAAGAAAACAGGCTGGACAGAGATCTATGGTTGGGTGGAATGTTTCTCTCACATAGCCAGTCATTTAGACAGCTTCATCTCCTAGATACGTGTTCTCTGTGATTTAAATTATATGCATTATGTTTCTTGCAATGTGTTAATTTAGAACAATAATTGTTCATGTTAATGGAATTGATATGAAGTCTGTGCATAACATGAGAATGGGATGAATTCTCTGCCTGTTGATTTATCATTTGCTTGAGATAAATATGCTGATGCATTTCAGTTTGTGTGTGCAATTGTGTTTATTTTCGCTGTGTATATATTGATTATGTATTTGCACATAGAAGTTTTTAATTGTTATGAATTTCTTAGTAATGAACGGGGTTGAAATTGCTAATAAGCCCGGTAGATTGGTCATGTTTCCTCCCTCGCATCGGGTTGATGGAAGGGGATGTGACAGAGTGGTATCACAGCCTAGCTTGCAGCACTGGGGCTGCTTGGGCCAAACTCTGAATTACAGGTAAGTGACATAATGGTTTTAACATAGTATTGGTGAAGTTGGGGTGGAATTTTTTATTGGAAAAATGGCAGGGTTAGAGTTCTCAGGTGTGGGAGAGGATCACACCATTGCATAGAGCTCTCCAACAGCTTTCCAATGGTACTAGACTTGCCTCATTTGGCCAAGGGACGAGGGAGTTATGAACCCCGGATGTTACAGGAAACACATGTGTTTTCACAGTTTTGGGATGTCGGGTTTCGGGTTTTGGGAACGCGAATTTTCAAAATTTGCATTTGGATTTCCGAAATCCTGAACTCGCAATTTTCGGCTTTCAAGATGTCGGGTTTCGAATTTCGGAAACGCGAATTTTAAAAATTTTCGTTTGGAATTCTGAAATTCCGAACCCACAATTTTTCGGCTTTCGAGATGTCAGGTTTTGGGTTGCGGGAACACAAGGTTTTGAAGTTGCGCATTCCGGTTTCCGCAATCCCGAACCCGCAATTTTCAGGTTTCGGGTTTCGGGTTTCGAGTTGCGGGATGGTTACATCCCATGATCACGACTTGAATTCCTGAACCCGCAGTTTTGGGTTTCGGTTTGCGGGATGGCTACATCTCTGTGACCGCAACTTGACCCCTCCCCTCCCCCCCCCCCGTAGTTTCGAGTGTCGGGTTTCGGCTTTCGGGTTCGGAGAGAAAAAAAACGAGTATAGAGCTCGAAAATTGATTTTTGGGTAACAGGAGCATGCAAGATCGGAATTTGATGAGTTCAGAAGCATTCTAAGGCCATTGGCAGAGGCCATGAATGAAGCAGTGAAGATCCCGAGTCCATTATGCTCCGATTTGGCATAAAATCGAAATGAATGGTTTTTACAAATCAGTGTCTCGACGCTTGACAGAAGGTTGAATTGAGCCGAAACTGATATGGGGCGGTCATGGAGCAGGCACGGTGTTAAGTTTGGAGTTTTGGATCCAAACTCAAAAGAATGTGGAATCGGGGTGTGCAAGAAGGCCGAAAAGCACTATTCCGAGGCACGTTTTTGGGATTTTGAAAAGCTTGCAGTGGTTGAAAGTGACCCTATAATTCGGAATCAAGAAATTTACTAAACTCAGCATTTCATATTCTAAGTAAACCAGACATATTCCATTAGACAAATATTTTGCACCATTTGGGAAATAGCCATTTTTGGCCCAAAATTTGAAATTTTGGAAAAATGTCAAAAGTGAGAACTAGTCAAACCCAGAATTTTATAGAAGATGAATGGTGCATCCGAATAGAGATCCGCGAGTTGCTGAACATTCCTTGCTATATAGACTAACTTCTCTCTATAGAAAAGTTTTCATGATTCCTCATATATTTTCTTTCACAGGTGACTGAAGTTGGCATTCCGGACCAAAATACAACTATGTAAAAATGTGCAGAATTATTGGTAAAAGTTGTCATTTTTGAAGTGATGTAGTTTCCACACCCGATGTCAGAATGGATCATGTGGATAGGCATTGGAAAGCTTGTCCAGCAGGGAATAATGGTTCATAGTCAGAATTTGAATGGGGTTATCATACACCATATATAAGTGGAGCAGAAAAGTGCCAGTGGCTGTTTGGAAAAATTGTTGTCAATATGGTCAAATTCTAGAATTGCATGCCTCGAAGTAGCATACAATGAAATCGAACCAGCTACGATGTGGAAGAGGAAGTTCATGCAAATATGAGGGATTGGAAAGGGAGAATTCCTTAATCTCTGTCTTGCTAACTGCATTTATATTTTATAAGCTTTATGTGCATAAAATTATGGCATGAGAATGTTGAAAATGCAAGAGATTAGATGAGTGGCATGAATATGCATTGATTGACATATTAATAAACATTGCATAGTGCATGAGTATATGTTTTGCATGCATATGACATTACATATTGGTAAAAGTAGTGAGATTTTACATATGCAATGAACCACTAATGGTAAATATTGTGGTTGATAATCACTATTGGTGTTGGTTTTGGTTGTAGGACCAAAGACAACAGAAACATGGCTAAATATGTTGATGATGTTGTTGCATGAAGCCAACAACCTTATGGATAAAAGTTTAGGGCAGCAAATCCATGATCAAGAGGTTGGAGGGAGAATGCTACAATCTGCTATAAGAAACCAACAAATCAGGTAACATCAAAGGTGTAAATGGGAGCCCTGCAGGTAATGGTTACTTATGATGATTGCATAAGTGTTGAAGGAGATTGGGTAAGAATCCATTGAACCATATTCGGTAATCATAAAATGGTATGCATTTAGAGTTGAAATGCATTCATGTGAATGCCATATTGCCATAGTATGGTGGAGCATGGAGTGGTGAAGGCAAGAGGCCTCATACCATGTGACTATTTAGAAATTTAGAATACATTCATATAAAAATATATCTTGCCATGTGTATGTTGGTTATGAGCTTAATAATCAAAGCAAGTGAGGACTGGTGGTCCTGATTATGGTAAAGCATGCTATATGAGGTAGTCATGGTTAGGCCATAATATGCTTGAATGCATAGTACCCATGAAACGATGCAAGGTGGCATTGAGTGAATGTGCATTAAGAGATTTTATAAATCTTGTAATTACGCATTGAATGAATGCACATGAAAAGTTTGAGTAAATGTTGTAAATGTGCATGCATAAGTGTGGGTGCACATGTTGTCATGTATTGCATGAATGCATGGGGATGGTGTGTGTGTTATTACAAACTAAATAATGGATGAGATAATGAATGGATGATAATTCTAGGGTCATTTCATGGGTTGTTATGAATGCAAAATAGTAAGAGCATGATACCAAACGCACCAAGAATCTCAAGCTTCAAATATTTAATGCAGATTATTGCTTACTCACATCAAAAACTTTTATTGAAAATGGCAACAACAGATTACAATCATGCAGATCGGCTTCAGAGGGAAAAGCTCATCACTGCAACTCAATCTAAATACCTAGGCACAACGTTTCAGGCTCATTTACCTTTGGGAACCAGCGCAACTGATTCTTACTCGGAGGCTTCCTGGAGATCCTGAAATATGCCTACTAACACTTAAAACAATTTACAGACTCAGACATTCTTTACAGACTAAGCTTAGGTATTCTGATGCACTGTTATACCATGAAGGAAACATGCAGAGAATAGACCTTTGGCTCTTTACAAAACCTAAGACTCTTGCATATCTCCAACTACTGGATCGCTTGCAAACTCTAAGACTCGATGATCCAAATGAGCCCAAGGGTCTCTTATTTATACAACTCTCAACCAGTTACCCGGTGAGTCTAGACCAGAAAATGGCGGTCAAAGGCAAGGATTCGGGGCAATCACGAGGACTGTCATGATTGTTATCTCGTCCCTTAGTGGTCAGTGACATATGGCGACCTGAACTGACTTTTACGGAAAGCAAAAGACAAGTGGCCGACAACAATGGCCTGCAAAGGAATTATTATTACAATAGTGGAGCAGATTCACCCACCATAGCTTTCAAAACATCATGGTGAATATGGGTCTCGGCCCTGGGTACAAAGGCCGACTTCTCAGTCACCGATCATTATTCCACCGTAGGTACAATCGAAACCACCCAAGATTTCATCACGAATTTCATCATTGAGTTCCCGATCATAATCATCTTCATACAGCTGGGAATCTTCAAAGATTGGAGCAGGAGGATAGAGATTACTGCTGAAGCATCTCTCAACATTGGATCCTTTAAAAATTGGATTTTCTGGACAAAGGTATTCCCCTGCAAAAAGTGATTCGACACGGTAGTCCAATGGGAGTTGTCTTGTATGGAATTTGGAATCAACTCCCTTTCCTTCATGATCACATTTTATAAAGTTTTGCCTTATGAACATAATGTGCTCAAGCCGCGTATAACGTCCTCCATGGTGTCTTAACAGGAACTTAAACCACTGATGGTTTTGATCTGCCACTTGCATATATGCTTGCAGATGCAGAATGAAGTTGGCTCTGTTGTTTTACCAGTTGACACGAGGACAGAATTTATCCAAAAACACCTCAGTCCAACTAGACCAAGCCTTATTTTTTAGAGTGCCTAGGTCACCACAAATGACAACATATTTTTCCTCTCTGCAAAATTGTAGAATCAAATTATAACTGGTCCATGTAATATCACCAGCACCAATATCTACATACTAGACTTCTTCGGCATTTTCTCCTTCAAAATTACAGTCTATCCACAGTTCTCTGCATTGCTTTAACTTTTCTCTGGCATTCCAAAAACTTTGGAAAGCAGATCTTTCCCAGTGCTCCATGATCTGGATTTTAAGCGGACTTTCTTGGATTTGCTTGATCAGTGTCAAATCCAAATACCTCTCAGCTTCTCTTCTATCAGCAAAGTCTAGAAGCTGCTTACGTTCTTCAGGAGCAATAGAATCATCCCATGGTTTAAAAAAAAAAGACTCTCTGGGTTGATAAACAAGCTCTGCAGGAACTTTTCCTTTGCCAGAACTGGAACTAGAAATTGGAGTAAACATATTCAAATATGGTCTGGAATCTTCAAGCTGAGACTGTTCTTTGGTTAACATATCAGCCAAACAATCTAGGTAGTCGGGCTTATATACAATTTCAAAATCAAAACTACTTAACCAGACAAACCATTTTAAAATGCGACTAATATTTTCTGCCATTAGATTCTCATTTTTAAAGATACCTGGCATTATTTTTAAATCTGTCCTAATGACAAATTTAACAGGCTTAAGAAACAAAATGAAATGTTGCACAATATTTTTTACAGCAAGAATCTCTTTATGGCTGCTTGGGTAATTAAGTTCTGCAGATTTGAAGGAACCAGAAGCATAACCACAAATATTCTCTCTGGTGTCGATGATCTCTATCAACACACCACCCCATGTTTTGGAGGATGCATAAGTTTCAATTACCAACTGACCAGTGCCTTGGGGAAGGCTCAATGCTGGGAGATTCTGCACTTTTCTTTTTATTAACTGGACTACCACAGTCATTTCTTCAGACCATTTTGGAGGGTTCTTCTTTATACATTGTTGAAACACATGAATATTTGTTGCTTTCCCTTTGTAAAAAGGTCTGATATAATTCAGGCTTCCAAGAAATATTTGAAGCTGCACTTTCTCTGATATTTGGTTAGGAAAATTACTAAAAACAGAAAGAATGTGTTTCTGCAAAATTACTTGACCTTTCTGAATTTTAAAGCCAAGAAAATCCATTTTTGTTTTACCAATCTCCATCTTTGGCTGAGACAGGACTAAACCATGCTTATAGACCAAATCATAAAACAACTGTAAGTGCTTCAAATGTTCTTGTAAATTCTTGGAGCATATGAGTATATCATCTATGAAAACTAATGCCCACTACTTATCTCTGAAGATATCCTCCATTGTTTTCTGGAATTCAGAGGGAGCATTATTTATTCCAAACGGCTTTTGTTGTCCCCCATGGACAATATCAGTCGAAAGTGATCGATGGACTATTGGAATACTCTGTGGAAGGGCATAGTTGTATAAATGATATGACTGGGAAATAATGAGTATCCTAAAGTTTCATTTAAATTGCATAAATGATGTGAATCTACCTTGCAATTTTAGTATGATAATGATTTACGTGAAGTAAATGAGTTTGGTGATAGTGATATGTTAACATCTAGAAGTGTTTGAATTATGGAATGTTATAATTCTGGAAATGCTTCAGTGACTGTTGCAACAATGAAATATTATATGCATGGGGACTCACAGCATGTTTGGCTGATTGAAAGTTTCAGACTCCAGGCAGAAATGTCTTGCGTATGGCAATGGGGATAAGACCATAGAGGACATGTTGTAAGTGGATGTTCATGCATGGTAGAAGACATAAGACCATAATGGGAGAAGCGATACCACTTACAAGAACCAAGCAATATGAGGATAGCCTCATGGCTAAGAAAATAAATTTCTGTAGGAGACAGAATTGTAAATTCATGTTGAATTAATTATTAATGTTATTGATTGGTTATGGAACAATCAGATTTGAATTTTATTGACAAATGTTACTGACTATTTGGCTATTTGATAAGTGTGCTAGGAAGACACATTGCAGTAAGACCATGACAGAGGGCCTGCAGAAGCCAAACTTCATGGGAAAGATCCCATACATTGGAAATGGGTTTCGGGTGAAACGCCATTGGATATTTTGATAATGTTCTATCTGCACCGCATGATTGGTAAACAATATGAGTGAGATGATAAAGATTATGTCAGTAAGACATATGAGAGTTATGTAACATCAAAAGGAGTTGGGATGGAAAACCGAGGGACTTTCAACTCAGAAAAGGGAGCCCCCATTCCTCATTAATGAAGAATACTACAGCTGCAAATGAATAACTGTTCTGGAAACCCTGACTGATATATATATATATATACATATATGTGTGCAAGTTTAGTTGTTAGAATTACTATGCAAAGCATATTCTATTTATGTATATTATTCAGACTACTTGAAGTATGATTAGGACCTGCATAGCTCACATCAGTGAGGAGTGCACACCTTTCTGGTGATGAGTTATGTTATGGGAAGCCAATATTGATTATGCCCTATGGGAATGGATGCATTCCTAGTGTTTCAATACTTGATAGTGAATGCTATGAATTATGGTTATAATTTTGGAATAACAACACTAACAAGTATGCCTATACTACTTGTGTTGTCACCTTAAACAAATGCAATTTGGTGCTACACACTAAAGGAACAAAGTAAAAGGTTGTTGTGAGGGGTTGTGGTGGAAGGGTTAATGTGTATGAAAGGATGTTGTGGAGGTTGTGGGAATTTTGATGAACGGTTGTGAAGGTGTTGATGAAAGGGCTATTATATGCCTATGGCTCCATATTAAAGCCTTGACCTAGAAATGGTCATAGTGAAGTTTCCTTCCAAGTTGGCATGAAGGTGTACTGGTTGGACAGTAATTATTTGATGTTTTGGAGTAGCATGTGTGCTGGCCAAGCATCCTAGTCCGCATGAGGATCCCAAGGCTTATAAAGTAAAAGCAGGACCCTGTGGATTAGAGAGGAAATTTCCAATATAGATAAGTATTCAATTTCATTCATGTCTTATTTGGAATAATGAAGGTTTCAAGTATAAGCCCTCTAACAGTTAAGCTAATGCACTATTGTTTTCTTTGTTGGAAATCTTGGTCAATGCAAGAAGCAAGGACCCTGAAAGAATTAAAAGTGCTTGGCAAATCCAAAGAGTAACTAGTTGGGTGCTACAAATGCTTGGTAAACCCAGTCGACGTGAAGGTGTACAGGTTGGGCATTAACTACTTGAATGTTATGGAGCATCCGGCATGCTGGCCAAACATTCCTCAAATACTTGATAATTCTCAGTCGGAGTAATGGGTTAGCATATTGCTAAATGAGATGTCTGATAAAACCAGTCGGCGTACTGACTTAGCATTTCCTATACGAATGGTTGAGGAGTAGCCTGTGCACTATCCCAACATTCGTTATTATATCCATAGGAAATCCAAGGCTTGTAAAGCAAAGAAGGACCCTATGGAATAAAGTGAAGACATCCAATGCAGATAAGTATTTGGTTATCTTGTAATTCTTGCTTATGAATATACATGTGTATATGATTTGGTTATGACTTCCTAAACTCTTGTTTAGAAATAAATCCTATGAAAATAAACTAAACATGTGAATTGATTCAATGTTTGAGTGTAGGTATTATTGGAAGCAAGGACTATGAAAGCATCTTAAGGATGCATGTGGACATGTGACTGCTTAAAGCTCAGCTTGAGCAGCAATGAAAGATGGTGCCAGTGGGATTGTGTGGGTCTTAGCAGCTAAGAGTTGTAGACAAACCATGTGGAGGGACTCCATGGTTGAGAGGTCTAAAATAGACCATAGACACTAAGTGCCATAGCCAAGAAGGGAAGGTCAAGCATTCACGTTGAAGTGAAAGAGGCTAGGAGCATGAAAACCACAGTGGTGGTGTGGGTTCCACAATAGAACAAGGCTAAGAGGAGAAAACTCTTACTGGTCTCTCTTTCCTTTTATTGATGCATTTATAAAAAATAGAAAATTGTTGAATGCATGCATGGGTGAAAGTAGAGTGTGTTTATTTGCTTGAAATAAATTGTGAATGTTGAATTAATGAATTTCCTGTGAATGGATGAACATGAAGGAATTCATGTGTATGTTGGGCAAGCATGAGAAGTGTGGAGGTCTCATGAGTAGAGCATGGGCTCTCCATGTCAATTGGGGAAAACAATTGACTGATTTTTAATGTTTAGGTTATGCTTGGCCTAACAAGATTTGTAATGATGAATTTCACAGGTGGAAATTAAATCAATTGGTTGCAGTTGTTATGAGCAAGTGTTGCTTGTGAGCCAAGTGAGAATTAGCTATGCACAGTGACCATAGCAGCAGACCATAGGATGTTGGAATTGGCTGAAAGTCTTCTTCAAACAATTTACAAGACCCAATAATCTTGGAGAGATGCTCAAGATATAGAAGAGGCAGAACGAGATGAACCACAAGGTTTTGCAGAACTCTATCTGTCTGCAAAGAGAGGTAAAAATAATTATGGAAACAATCAACCAAGGAAAGGACAATGGACTGATTATGAGGCATTCATCAAATCGGTCCATTAAGAAATGTTCGAGGCATGGATACTCAAAGGAGATTGAGCAGGTAAAGATGAAGCAACCAGTGAAATGTTGGAAATGTGGAGGACATCATTGCCTCCGCAACTTCCCAACAAGGGAACCTCAAGAGGGTAGTAGCGATAAATTTTCAAACTTGTGGATGAGCTGAAAGATCAGAACCAGCAGGAGAAGCTCATGGAAGTCAAAGGACTTGGTCCTCAAAGTTCAAAGTAAAGGATAGAATGCAGGGCAAACCTACAAAGTTTTTGAAATTTTGGACATGTGCAAATTGTATATGTTTTCCTAAGTATTGGAACGCCGAGGACAGTGTTATTCTAAGGGGGAGGGGATTGTAATACTCCATTTTGACCCTTACGATATATTAGCTTTTAATGCAAATATTCTATACATGTGATGTATGTTTTCCTAGCATGGAGCTCAAGGACAAGGCCCCGCTAGTTGAAGCTTGAATTTTATTTAAAGGCAAGTATTAGACATTACGTTACCCATGTGCTATTTAGCCATGGAACATTGTAAAAATGATGTAAATAAACATCATGCAATAAAATACCAAAACTGGCTATGGAGGCAACGAATGAGAAGGGGCCATGTGTATCCACTAGGGAGTGGTGAGGGGGTTGTGGGGATGAACCATATGCTACCAAATGTCATTTTGAGAACCCATTTGACCTTCCTTAATGAAATTTATTTCTATTGTAAGGAAGCAATTGAAGATTTCAGTCCATGGCTTCAATGGAGCATGGGCAGCCCAGAAATTTGTATGGCAGAGTATGGGCTCTGTTTTCTTCTACCACAAGTCACTCTACCTCATGGGCATTGCTTCTTCCTCATTCCCAATTGATTCTGGATGATAGAGAAAGAGTTCTAGACAAAAACGAATGCCAAACAATGAGGAAAATCCAGAAATCGCAACCGTGAAAGAACCCACATTTTGAAGAGCCATAAACGCCTAGAATTGGTATTGGACAATGAAATCCAATGGGGGATCCATAGGTATGAATGTTGGGGCAAATTTGGGAGCATTAGCTACCCCGAAATCCATTGGAAAACCCAGTTTTGATAGCCCAGAAAACCAGTGACGGGATTGGGTTATTCGTTGATAGAATGGTGAGAAATACAAGTGTGGATGTTTGAATAGAAGATTGGATTGCTTGAATTTAGCTTGAAATGTCTGTAGCTCTTTGGTTGAGCTCACTGGCTTATCATCCTCCTCATTTGTCTTCTGTATGCTTGATAAACCCAACTGTGTGTTGGCTTAGCATAGCTGTTGAATGAAACCATGGTTATGAGTGAGCCCATCTAGTTCCTCCTTAGTGGATACACAACCTAGCTCGGGGGTGATCTCTCAGCTGAAAGAATATAGGCTGGACATAGATCTATGGTTGGGTGGAACGTTTCTCTCACATAGCCAGTCGTTTGGACAACTTCATCTCCCAGATAAGTGTTCTCTGTGATTTAAATTATATGCATTATGTTTCTTGCAATGTGTTAATTTAGAATGATAATTGTTCCTGTTAATGGAATTGATATGAAGTCTTGTGCATAGCATGAGAATGGGATGGATTCTCTGCCTGTTGATTTATCATTTGCTTGAGATAAATATGTTTGTGTGCGCAATTGTGTTTATTTCCGCTGTGTATATATTGATTATGTATTTGCACACATAAGTTTTTAATTGTTATGAATTTCTTAGTAATGAACGGGGCTGAGATTGCCAATAAGCCCGGTGGATTGGTCATGTTTCCTCCCTTGCATCGGGTTGATGGAAGGGGACGTGACAGCCAGTCTCTACCAAGTCGGATATAGACCCTGCTCTTGCACGGCCTACGGACTCTACCCTCTCTCCTGATTGTTTAGAAACAGTTTTTCCTTCTGACGAAACATTTTTTGAAGCCATGATAGGCCTAAGACAACCTTGGGAACATTTACACCCTAGGACCTATCTACTTCTTGTTGTAAACCTGATAGAGAGAGGTGGGTTTCCTTTGAGACCCAGTGAGAATGTTGATTGGTCCTCTATCCTTTCCACTTCACAAGCTGTTTTTTCCAAAGGGAATAGGACAAGTGCATTGAGAACCATCCCCATCAACATTCCCACTGAACATGGGGTCACGGAACATATCTTTATTGGAGTGGAATGTTATCTTGATGAGATCATTCCGTACACCAATCTTTTTAATGATTTCCATGACATCTTTGCCCAGCCTCATCATGAGATCCTAGGCATTAACCCTACTTGAAAAGTCTCTGAGAAATCTTCCACCTTTCCTTTGAGCTCGTTAAAAACAGTGAGTCTCCGAGCAATCTTCCACCTTTCCTTCGAGCTCGTTAAAAATAGTAAGGAGGCTATGATCATTCTTCTGCCTTCACTTCGAGCTCGTTAAAAACAGTAAGGAGGCTATGAGCATTCTTCCATCTCTCCTTTGAGCTCGTTAAAAATAGTAAGGAGGTCACGAGTTTACTTTTTCGGGCTCGTTAAAATTTTACGAAAAAATATTCTTATGCAGTTCTCTCTAAGCTCTTGTTAGACTCTTTAATTATGACAAGATTGTCGAGTACAGTTGTCATTTCAGACTCATTAAAGGATTTGAAATGACATTTGCTTAAGTATAAGTTTAACCTTTTTCTGGACTTTTGCGGATTACTTACGAAAAAGGAATACTCTAGTCATCCGTGGCTAGAAGAGTTCTTCTTCCATTGTTTTACACTTTTTCGGGGGAGGAGACTAACTTTACGAAAAAGGACCTTTTGGAGCCTTCTTTAGGGTTTTCAGGCTCTCGAAACATGAAAACACCAAGAGAGCATTCACCTACTCGATCTCGATGTGAAATCCACGAGAGGGTAAATGGAGTTATTGTTTAAGTTTTCCAGACTCCTTAAAATTGAAAACACCGGTGAGCAAGAATAGATCTCGGCTCAATATTAAAATCCAGAGATCAGTATTATAGAGTACTCGTCTATCTCTTCTTCGAACTCTTTAAAAAATGAAGAAGGTCCTGAGTCTTCCTCCCATGGAATCGTTAAACTCTTTACATGGCTGGATCTATCGAGTTTTCATTCTTTCTTGGACTCATTAAAAAAACAAGAAAGGTATTCTTTTATCTAAAAAGAATAAGGGATAAGAAGGGTATATCATATCTTCCAGTTTCAAAGGTAGTTCAGTCAGTCCTATCCTTGAACAAAACACCTATTTGAGTCTATCATTTCAAGTTGGGTTTAGTTTTTTGACTTTAGGGTGAACCTGATCTCCGAGTTGTTTACTCCCCCAGTTGGTTATTCTTCCAACCATATGGAGGGTCTACCAATGTCTCCTACATTGCAGGCTTATATCACTTCCCTATCATGTTGAAAACTGCCTAAGTCACTTTGTGTCATGCTTACTGTTTAAGGATACAACCTGTGTTGGCCATTCTGCAGTTTTATCTTGACCTCATGTATCGTCCATCCTAGTGTCAGTCTTGTTACTTGTACTACTCCACACCAACTCATACCATTTGAGCGTTCCTCATGTTGGATGATGGAGGATGCATTAAGGCCTCCCTTCCAGCGGACTTCTTCCCATCGACATCAATTCATTTTGCTCTTGGAACGAAGTTTAGAGTTTTGGTTAGTAACTTGGGGATTGTAGTCATTAGTGGTAGTTTCCCTCATCATTGAATAATGAGAATACATCAATGTCTCTTATTCGATGGGTTTCTCAAGTGGTCGACTTCAAGTCCACTTATTCACACTTGTTGTATCGTACAAGGTACCTTGGGCCCCATTCTCATTATTGGTGGAAGCCCTCGCGTTTGTTAACGATATACATCAATGACCGGTAATCAAACGATACCCCCCATGTTCAACTTCAGCTCATTTATTCACATGGTTAGGTTTTGTTCCTTGGGTTGTTTGGATGAAGACCTTGGGATTCTGATAGCATTTTCTCATTATGTTATCACCCAAGCTGCATAAGACTGAGCCTCACTTATTTTTGGGTCTCCATGAGACATAGATCTAGTTTGTTGTTATGGATATGATCTCTCATTCTGACATGGATCCACGCTTGTATTTTCAGTGGCCATGCTATATACACATCTCCTGTCATGTATCGAAGATCATATTGTATCATGCTACACATCTATATGATGTCAAGATTGTAATTGCTCAGTGACCTTGATCTTTATTTCAGGTACTTTTGTGACTTGGTTCTGTGGTATTTTGCTCCTCCACTGACTTGGAATTATAATGTATTTCGGCCATCGTTTCCCTCTGATCTCACACATCACGGGGCATCTGTTATAGGTCAAATCTGCACTTCTCCGTCTATGATCACATTAAGTTGTCGATCACACAAAAGGGCAACTTGGATTGAAGAGAAAGATTGCCCTAGATGATACATGGACTTGGCTTACCCCTCAGCAACTGACAAAACCCTGTTTTAACCTACTTTTTGACATGTGCACTACCCTACATGCATGATAGTAGTGGATTTCTTGGAGTGTGCCCTACTCTACAAGCATAACAGTAGCGCACACCTGCTAGTATGCCCTACTTTGCTTAAGCAAACTAGCACACACCTTAAAAAATCTTGCAAACGCTGGTTGTATAGCAGTGAAGTTGCATATTGTGCGCTACTCTACTGTGAAATACTCGCGCAAATCTTAAAATGTAATAAAAAAATATATTAATTTGACGAATTGGGATTAGTTGCAGTTGGTTTTGAAACTTCCCCAACTCCCCAATCAAACTACCTCTCAATCCAAATTGCCTACCTTGTCCCATAAATACAAGGGGCATATATGAGAGAGAGGAGGAAAAACTATGCATTAAGGGTTATTATGCTGGAGGAATTCCAAAGTTAGTGTGAAGAGCAAGAGCCCAGGATCTGGTTGCACAAACACTTTGAATGATCAAGTATAATTGTACTGATTATTTGCTTTTGACAATAAAGGTTGAAATGCCCTTCCCGTCCCAATCAAATGTCTAATGGATTGCATATTTGTTTGGATTAAATGCTTGATTGTATTTGATGTCTAAATTATATTTGAATTTCATCATTGCTATATCAGTCAAGATATGCTGAGGAAGGTATCTTTGTATTCTAGGTTCATCAAACGGAAGATCAAGTGGAGGATCGATCGAAGGAGCAAGCGAAAGCTAGGATCAAACTTCATGAATAAGGTATGCCTTCAAGAACCTTGATCTCTTTCCTTTGGTAGAATCCTATGTGATATGATCAATGTGTTTACCTCTCACCCTAGAAGTTGGTAGTGTCCCTCTCCTCATTGTATCCATGAGGGATATCTACAATAAATAGTGTGTACTCATTTTTAGAAACAATATTTTCAATGTCTACACAGTCACCTGAAATGACTTTATATTGCACAGTGTCAATTCCATTCCAAATATATGATCAAGTGTATCATCAAGTTCCGTCTCCTTTGTCATTCTATTTTGGTTCTTTGGATGTGAATTTTGAAGGACTCTGGTACTCCATCTATAATCCTCTTTGGCATTTTAAAATGAAAATTATCTCTATAAGCAATAAAATAGAAATGACCTGAATTAGAAAATAGGATGTATTATAGATCAACATGCCTTCTTGAATGCAACAAAAAATTGTTTTGAGGTTTCTATTGAGCTTGAGTCTAGATAGTTGCATTTGACATCATCCCAAATCTTCTCATTCAACATTATAACCATATCCTCTTGTATTTTCATGTAAATCTTGTGACTAGACAATGAAACAATAAAGAATGTTTACAATCATATATAATAATATAACAAAATACTTAGAACATAACAAAAATGTTAAACTTAAGAAAAAAACATCGTACCATAAAAAGACATCAACTTACTTGTCAAATCATTAGGGGATTTTTGAGGTCTAAAATGGGCTTCCTAAAGGAAATAATAAAATAAGAGTTCTAAATATTAGAGACGAAAAAGAAAAACTATTTTTTCTTATCATATTTTTGACATATCTCCTTAACGGTTTATCCAAATTTCAAGTTTGGGCACTCGTTGGATTCGGATTTTAATTACGCATCCAACCCAATATTAAAATACATTTTTTTATTGAAATTTTCGTTTTTTTTTTATGTTGTGGGTGCCTCAGAAGTATGCAATGTGGGTATGGGTTGGATGCGTAATTAAAATCCACATCCAACGAGTGCCCAAACTTGAAATTTAGGTAAACCTTTAAGGAGACATGTCAAAAATATGATAAGAAAATGTAGTTTTTTATTTTTCCCTTCAATTTGTTTTACAAGTTTTACCCTTATGGTTGACATCTTCATTTTGAATCCTATTGGTTCTTATAAAGTGAACTTTAATGGTACATTATTTGTTTTGAGGCCCATATTTTACCTCAAAACTCCCCTAATGTCATTGCACATTTCCTCCATGGATAATTCACATGAATTTACAAGTGATAGTATTGTAGCTATTAATGTTTCATCCTTCACACCTTGCATTTTTATCCAAGATGTAATAGTCGTGTCTTCTGGTATATTCTTGACGTCAGGACCTGTCTTACCACCGCTCCATGGGACAGCTTTACTTTTTTTCACTTTCTTATTTTTTATGCCAATATTCTCCCACAATATAAATATGTCATCAATCAAATCCCATGTTTTCCCAACTCTTAATTCCATCTGGAAATAGGCATGTACAAATCTGAATGAATCACTTCCTTTGGCATTTTTTGTTTCACATTATCCTCTTTAATAGGGATACCTATTTCCAGAAAACATTGTTTCCGAAAACTTGCATCAACTCTATATTTTTCCCCACCACATATTTGCACAAATTCACTGTGGATAAATCTCACCCTTTGAATAAATTCCATAGTCAACCTATATTCACTATCTGTGTTATGATCCCTCCATGCCAACAACTTTGCTTCTACATCTATTAAACCAACATAAATGATGCATTTAACTGTTTCAAAAATAGGGTTATTGGGATATTCTTGCATCAACTCTCTTCTTTCCTCTACAAAATGATTACCCCCATGAACATAATATTTGTAATGAAAACATCTTGTTCGATCAAATTCATCTCTAGTAGGAACATCTTTCGAGTCAACAAGGACTAGGTAGTCAACCACATGTGCATAGGGATTGTGCCTCATCAATGCTTTCAAGTTGTGAATATGCAAGTGATGTGGTTTTCTAATTATAAATTGATCTTTTCCTTCTGTGGGTCTATAAAGTTGATTCACATTCAACACAAATGTTTGTCCATTATTAATCAATTTATCCCTCCGCAATCGATTTCGAATGGCATTTTGTGTTGACTTGACAATATCATCCTCTAGATCAGCACCCAGAGTAATGATTTCCCTACTACCCCCGGAATTTTCACTCTCATATTCAGGAATAACACTGGCTTCAGTTCACCAGATCTCCTCTTTTTCTAATTTGAAGGGGTTCCTTTTAAATCAACAACGCCTTCAACAGGAATTGAAACACCCTCAACCATATTTATTTTACGAGATTGTTTGTTACTCTTACCAGTAGGAGTAGAAAACTCATTTTCAATAATTTCAACACATTCAGTTGGGTGAGATGAAGATTTAAATGTAACCCTTCTAGGTACCGGATTTGATTGTCGGATGCCCTTTCCTCTATGTGCTTGTACTTCTTCAGTTTGAACATTTGACACTTGTTTCTTCTTCCTTGCTTCTTGTCCCTTTTGAACATTGACATTAACGACATCCATAGGATTGTCCTCTGTATAATAAATTCCATTCAAAAATTTTGAAATCGACATGGAAAAATCCTGCAAAATAAAAAACATTATCGGATTAAATCTATTGCATTGTGATATCCAAGTCATAACAAAACCAATTTAAGAATAATATCAATATTCAAACTTATTCTCCCACTATCAATATCATGCATGACCCCTTGAGAAAAATATGTGAAATTTTCTTGAACATTATATTTTGAAATCTTCAAACAATATTGGATTTTGGCAAAGGTCTTACCTTGTTTCACTTGTGCATAAACAATTTATGTACCTGGCATCACACATATATCTCTCAACAATCCCAATTAATGGTAATCTGATTGAATATATGGAAATGAAGAAGAATATAAGTGAATAATTTCTGGTTTGCCTTGATATTTTTCCTTCACATGATAATAATATCATGTTTTGTCTTCTTCTGCTACATATTTCCATTCTATAGAATTCTTCATTTTTAAATCCTCAAAGTTCAAAAATTCGTATTGAAGCTCAACATTCTTAGATGCCTCAACTGTTTTTTTTATGCAATCATCGCCACTCTTGATCCCAAAACGTTTACATATATTTTTCTTGATGTCATTCTCCCTATATCTGAAAGGTAGAATTTTAAAATACAATCAACAAACATTCATAATCTTAAAAAAACAACATCAATATTTACTATAAGCTATATTTGAAAAACGTTTAAAAAAATTAAAAAATATTTTTACCCCTACCCTACCTTGTCCCTCCTCCCCTTCAGTCATAGATAAAACTAAATAGAAAACAATTAAATACCCCTTACCCCCAAACCCCCCACACATAAAAATACAATATAAATTACCCCCTAACTTATGAAACAATAAAAAAATTCAAAACAAATTAAACCCCACCCTACACCAGGGTATTTTTTAAGGATTATAAAAGTATACTTAAGTATAATATTCTAGGCGATTATTTTAGATTGGAAAAAGCATATATATAGAATGGTAGGCGAATATCAAATATGAAACATAAAACATACGATTGAAAATTGTAAATTTTGGCGAATATTATGATTAAAAAGCATATTTGATGTAAATATAGGCGATATTAGAGACTAAAAATGACCAAATAGCGAATTTATTTTTTGAAAAAATGCCCAAAAAATAGCCAATTGGAGAAATTTCACCCTTAAAAATTTCTCTTCCCTACACCACCATCGCCCACCCCACCTAAACTATATAAAACAATATATAATAATTTTAAAAAATAAATAAAACCTACCCCCTTACCCCCCCAAACTATATAAAAAAAATATAATAAATTTTTTTTTAAAAAAAATAATACCTACCCCCTAACCCCCCACTAAACTATATAAAAATATATATAATAAATAAATTTAAAAAAAAAAAGAAAACCTACCCCCTAACCCCCCCCTAAACTATATAATAAAAAATTATAAAAAAAAAACCTAAGCCCCCCTCCCTTCCCCCTCCTCCAACCGCTCCCTTCCGCTTCCTCCCGCCACCCCTCCCTTCCCCCTCCTCCAACCACTCCCTTCCCCTTCCTCCCGCTGCCCCTCCCTTCCTCCTTGGAGGAGATTCATTGTCTATAATTCTATCTTTTAGTGAGAAGTCATGGACTCATCTGAGTTAAATTCCAATGTCAATGAAGAGTTGTATTGTTCATCTAGCCAAGATATTGGCAGTGCAAGCAATGTAATCAAGCATGTTCTTCAAGAACATCCTAATTATGAAAATTTTGAAGACACTAGTAATGAAGGGAAAGAATGTGATGGTGATGATGATGATGATGAAGATCTTCCTCTGAGTGGGGATCCTAAAGACAGTAAGCAAGGTGATGACAATTTTCCTCCCAATGAGGATTTTCAAGGCACTAATGATGATTTTCCTAAAAGCGAGGATTTTTATGGGACTATTGATGCTTTTGCTGAGCATGCATGTGCAAATAATGTTGATGGTTTTCTTCATAGAAAGGATTCTAATGGGATGAATGGTGACTTTCCTTCAAGCAAGGATTTTAATGGGACCAATGATAATTCTCCTCCTAGCTGCAGGGATTTTAATGGGAAAAATGATGATTTTCCTCTTAGTGAGGATTTTTATGGGATTGATGATGATTTTCCTCCAAGTGAGGATTTCTACGGCACCAATGATGAGTTACCTCCAAGCGAGGATTTCAATGGCACCGATGATGATTTTCTTCCAAGCGAGGATTTAAATGGCACCGATGGTGACTTTCCTCCAAGCGAGGATTTCAATGGCATAGATGATGACTTTCATCCAAGCAAGCATTTCAATGGCACCGATGATGAATTTTCTCCAAGTGAATATTTCAATGGCATCGGTGATGATTTTCCTCCAAGCGAGGATCTCAATGTCACCGATGATGATTTTCCTCCGAGCGAGGATTTCAATGGCACCGATGATTATTCTATTGACGATGAAGCCACCAATGATGAAGACAATGATTCTCCTCCAAGTAAGGATTTTACAGACACCAATGATGTCAATGTTGAATCTCAAGAGTTCCCTTTCAGTGAATAATTTAGTGGCACCAATAGTGTTGATGGTCACATTGATCTATCAGCAATTGATCAACTTATTAGTGATAATGACAATCATTTTCATACTTAATTTGGTGATGAGATTTTCAATGAGGGGGGTCATATGCCTCACAATGAAAACATTGATTCTAATGAGGATGTTGTTGTAGACATAATGGTCCAAGAAATGCAGCTACACAATCCAATAATGAGCAGGATGAAGTGTAGGACTAGACATTTTTATGTTAATCCAAAGCATTCCAGTTATACAAGGTCTACGAAAGAATTGCTCACAATTCCAAGTTCCGTTACTCATTTGATTTTTAGTGAGTGTTGCCAAAAAATTTGTTTGAAAGGTATAGGCTACAATTATGCCTTGGAGAAAAGGAAGATGTATTTATCAATGAACAAAAGTATGCAAGATTCATATTTAGTGGGGTGCATGATTTCTACAAGGACAGGTTATGATTATCGCATGGAAATCTTCTTCTTTGTAGAAAGGAATTCAAACAGATTCACTTAATTGATAATCTTCGATTATCAAGAATCCAAACAAGACTGGAAAAGGATCCTACATTTTGTTCTGACGATTATCAGGGACGAATCACTGGGCCATCTGTTGATGTATATGTAACTTCAGAATGTATTTCACTTATATATTTATTGTACTCCTATATAGATGTATTATTCCTCTATATGGAAGTGTCATCATTTGTATTGGCAAGTGTCGCAAGTGTGTTAACTTGTCAATGGGTTATTAAACCACCTTGTAAGGGATCGGCCCAATATAATGTAATATGAAGTTATTGTACCTAGCTAGACAAGTCGGCCCCATAAGCTTATTGGGCAAATAGGACAAGTATAAATAGAGATCAAGAGATCTCTATTTGGATCACTTCAGAACTCACACTTCCTTCACTCAGAAAGTGGTGCACATGTGAGAAGGAGGATCAGCTACTAAGAGGAGTCTCTTGTACTTTGGTTGTACTTTGGTTGTGCTATTTCTCTATCTATCTCTGAGGAAGTTGTGGGGTTTTTCACCTTAGGGTTTTCCCCACGGAAACTCCGTGTGTCTATTGTCTCTCATTCTTTTGCTTCTCGAGATGATTGACATGCTTGTTATGATTGATATGCATTGATATACTGTATATGTTATTCTCTCAGTAAAGATCCTAGAGTATTGTGAATTAATGCTCAAAATTTAACATGGTATCAGAGCTAACCTGAGAAGAAGACATTGTGTAGTGATAGAAACTAGGGTTTCTTGTTTATTGGGTTTCTCTCCATAGATTTTGGAAAAGCAGTATAGTAGATTGACTCTACTCATCAAAGAGAATCTATCTGTCCAATCAGAATTCAGTTCTGAGCACTTTCAGTTTTGGCCCTAAAAATTAGGGTTTCCTCAAAAATAAGAATTTCTGAAATCTGGAGACATAGCTGGAACCTCCTTGGAAAAATCAAAGTTTAGAGCTTTGGATCGAGATTTTTGGCTGGATAAATCTCCGGGAAACTCAAACCCTAATTCAGGGTCCTCCCTAATGAACCCGGGAAGACTAAAAGGAATTTATGAAGGGTGAAGCTTTGCAGATCTCAAATTTTGAATACACCAGGCTGCTCATCTCATCAAGGTGCATCTTTCTATCCTTTCAGAAAGTTAAAATTCACATTTTGAATTTTTAGGGTTTCTCTAACAAACCCTAATCCGGGACCAGATCCAGTTTTCAGCAAATCAAGTGGTAAGACCTAAATCTTTTCTATTTACATTTGAAGTACTCTTTAAGATGTCTCACCACACTAAGCTTGAAGGGGCTGATAACTTCCGAGCTTGGAAGTATAGGATTAGGTTAATCCTGGAAGAGAATGAGTTGGACTCTTACATAAAAGAAGAGATCCCTATCCCATAGGATGAAGAGGCTAAGATATTGCATAAGAAGAACTTGGTCAAGGCAAAGAGAATCATTGCTAATTCTATTAAACATCATCTCATTCCACATGTGTCATCCCTAAAGACACCCAAGGCTATGTTTGATTCCCTGGCCAAGCTATTTGAAGGGAAGAACATAAATCAGAAGATGACTCTGTGGAATCAATTGAAAGGGTTCAAGATGTCGAATGGAGAGACCATTCAATCTTATTTCTCCGAAGTCTCTTAGATCAAGGAACAACTTGAAGCTGTAGATGAAATGGTGGAGAATGGTGAAATTGTTATGACCACTTTGAATGGCCTACCTAGGTCATGGGACTCCTTTATCCAAGGGATCTATGCAAGAAAGAAATTGATCTCCTTCAATAGAATGTGGGAGGAATGTTCTCAAGAAGAAGCAAGGCTTGTGGCACGAGAAGAAAAGATGGGGAATGAAGATCAAGCTCTCACAGCACATACCAAGAAAGGAAAGGTCAAGAGGGAGCCATCCCATCACAAGAAGAAATCTTCTCATCCATATCACAAAGAAAAGAAAGATCTGAGGTGCTTCAATTGTAATGAGAAAGGACACTTTGCCTCAGAATGTCCCAAGAAAAGGAAAGAAGATACCAACAACTTCAACAAGAAGAAAAAGAACAGCAAAAGAAGATATCATGCTCATGCTGCTAAAGATGATAAACCTCCCAGGAAGAAAGCTAGAATAGAAAGTGATGATGACTCATCAAGAGAAGAAGAGCATGTTCTAATCTCTGCTCACATTGGTACTATCTCTCATGGTTGTAATGATTGGCTTATTGACAGTGGTGCTTCCAAACACATGACTGGGTTTAAAGAATCTTTTGTAAATCTATCTGAACATGAATCACCCCATAAAGTGAAACTTGGGGATGACTATCAATACCCTATCAAAGGAAGTGGTGAAGCCTCCTACAACCTAGATTCTGGAAATTCCTTGAAGATGAAAGAAGTTCTCTATGTACCTGGACTCAAGAAAAACTTACTCTCCATATCTGCATTAGATGAAAAAGGTATGAGGGTTTCATTTGTGGATGGCCAAGTTCTAATGTGGCCAAAGGGAAAGACCATAGATGATGCAGTGGTGATTGGAGAGCAAGAGGGAGGATTGTACAAATTGAAGGGACAACCTGAACATGCCATGGTGCATGATTCCATGGAGCCAAGTGAACTTTGGCATAGAAGACTTGCACATATGCACTATAGAGCATTACCAATTGCAAGTAAAGTTGTAAAAGGTCTTCCTGAAATAAAGACTAAGCATGAAGGTGTTTGCAAAGGATGTGCAAAAGGAAAGAACATAAAGAAGGCATTTCCAAGCAATGAAAGCAAGGAAAAAAGTATATTGGAAATTATCCACTCCGATGTATGTGGTCGGATGTCATCCAGTTCTCTGAGTGGGTATGTTTACTATGTCTCTTTTATTGATGACTTCTCCAGGAAGACATGGGTTTACTTCTTGAAGAACAAAGATGAAGTGTTTGATAAGTTCAAGGAATTCAAAACCTTGATGGAGAACCAAACTAATAAGAAAATCAAGACTTTCAGATCCAACAATGGTGGAGAATTCACTTCAGGTGACTTCAAGAAACTTTGCAGTGATTCAGGGATTAAGAGGGAGTTGACTGCTCCTTACAATCCACAATAGAATGGAGTTGCAGAAAGAAAAAACAGAACAATCATGGAAGCAGCAAGGGCAATGCTGCATGACCAGGATCTACCTATGCATCTATGGGAAGAAGCAGTTAGGACAGCTGTATATGTGCAAAACAAAACACCCCACAAGATATTGGACAACAAGACACTAGAAGAGGTCTTCTCTGGTAGGAAACCTGAAGTCAGCCATCTCAGAATATTTGGTTGTCCAGTATATACTGATGTGCCAAAGGAAAAGAGGACTAAGCTAGATCCTTCAGGAAAGAAGAGTATCTTTGTGGGTTACAGTGAAAGCCCGAAGGCTTATAGAATATACTTTCCAGAGTTCAAGAAAATTGATGTCAGCAGGGATGTAACATTTGATGAAAATTTAGCATTCATCAAATCAAGAAAGACACATGTTGAAGTTTATGAAGAACCTAAGGAAACTAGATTTCAAGACACTACCATGACTGAAGCAATTCCAAATGTTGATCGTGAAATTGAAGATCCGCAACAACCTGTAGATCCACCCCTTGAGAATAACTCTCACAAGAGAAAACCTGCATGGGCTAGAGAGCTCATTCAAGATGCAGAAAGATATGGCATTCCAAAAGAAGAACACAAAGCAAAGAAGAGAACTAGATCACATACTAGCTATGTTGCTTTGCTCTATGATATCATGAACAAAGAACCTTCCAGCTATGAAGAAGCAGTGGAAAAGAAAGAATGGAAGGATACCATGATCGAAGAATACCAATCAATAATGAAGAATGATGTTTGGGATGTTGTCCCAAGACCTGAAGGGAAGTCTGTTGTAACTTCCAAATGGATCTACAAGATCAAGCATGCTGTAGATGGCAGCATGGAGAAATACAAGGCAAGATTCGTAGCTCGTGGCTTCCCTCAGAAAGAGGGAATAGATTATGAAGAAAATTTTGCTCCTGTAGCTAGGTACACTTCCATCAGATCAGTACCTTCCCTGGCTGCAGCGATGAAATGGAAGATACACCTGATGGATGTCAAGACTGCCTTCTTGAATGGTGTAGTTGAAGAGGAAGTGTATGTGGAGCAGCCACTCAGTTTTGAAACACATGACAGGGAGTCATATGTGTGCAGATTGAAGAAAGCATTGTATGGATTAAAGCAATCTCCTAGGACTTGGCATGGTAGGATGGAAAGTTTCCTATCTAGTTTGGGCTTTACCAAGAGTAAAGCGGATTCCAACCTTTACTACAAGGTTGAGGAAGGAAATCCTGTGATAGTACTCCTATATGTGGATGACCTATTTGTAACAGGAGATGATAGACTGATTGTTGATACAAAGAGGAAGCTTGCTGTCGAGTTCGATATGAAGGACTTGGGGATGATGCACTATTTTCTAGGTATGGAGGTGTGGCAGAGTGCAGATGGGATCTTCCTTGGACAAGGGAAGTATGCAGTAGATATCCTAAAAAGGTTCGGGATGATGGACTATAAGGCCATGGCCACACCTATGGCATCGAACCTGAAACTTATGTGTGATGCTTCATCTGAGCCAGTTGATGTCTCTATGTATCATCAGATGATTGGGTCCTTGATGTACCTAACGAACACGAGACCGAATATTTTCTTTGCGGTGAACACATTGAGCCAGTTCCTGATGGATCCAAGGAGTGTTCACCTGGTTGTTGTAAAGCATATTCTGAGGTACCTGAAGGGTACAGTTGATTATGGGCTCAAGTATGATGCAAATCAAAAGTTTAACCTACAGGGTTATGTTGATTCAGATTGGGCAGGCAGTGCTGTAGATAGGAAGAGCACATCTGGGTTGCTTCAGTATGGGATCAAGTGTGATCTCCTAGTTTAGCAGGAAGCAGTCCTGCGTAGCACTTAGTATAGCCGAGGCAGAGTATGTTGCAACCTGTTCAGCTAGTTGTGAGGCAGTATGGCTTCAGAAGCTACTTTCTGAGTTATTTGATCTCCCATTGGATGCTACTGGTATCTTCTGTGATAACCAGAGTTGTGTGAAGCTATTTGAGAACTCGGTGTTCCACGACAGGTCGAAACACATTGAGATCAAATATCACTATATCAGAGATATGGTGCAGAGAGGAGCAGTAAATCTCCTGTATGTTGCGAGTGATGAGCAGATTGCAGATGTGCTGACGAAGCCACTAGCCAGAGTGAAGTTCGAGTACTTCAAAGAGAGCCTTGGTGTTCTTTAGATCAATGACACTTCGAGGAAGAAGTGATGGAGACATTTGCTAAAGCCATTCCAAGCATGTTGGAAGGAGGATCCTTCACATGGCTGTGGATGTAAGCACTGGATGATGAGCATCAGGACGATGATCCAGTTACTTCTCTATATATGCACCAGGACAATGCTGGATATGATCAGTTGGATCATCTATATGTATATGTATGTACGCATCATGTTGGATGCTGGAAATGATTAGCTGGATCATTTATATGTATATGTATGTACGCATCATGTTGGATGCTGGATATGATCAGTAGGATCATTTATATGTATTTGTATATGCATCATGTTGGATGCTTGGACCATGTATCTATATATGTATTAGGTGGATACTGTGTATGATCAGGTAGATCATGTATGTTGATATATATCAGGTGGATACATTGTATGATCAGGTGGATCATGTATGGTGATATGTATCAGGTAGATACTTGGTATTCATCAAGTGGATGCATTGTATGATCATGATGACAAGCTTCAGGATGTTGCTCTAGATGTTATGTATCAACATGGTACAGTGATGATGATCAGTATGATCATGAGCATCAGGATGATGCTTCGTGTGATGATGATCAGCTAGATCATGAGTATCAGGTTGATACTTGGAGGTCAGAGATGATATGTGGCAGGTTGTGCAAATAGCATGTAATTGGTCCTCAAAAATACGATAGGTTGAGCTGTGTGCTCGTAATCAGTCCTGGGATGAGGTATTGCTATGTAGTATGTAATCAGTCCTCAGAGATCCGATAGATTGAGCGGTGTGCACATAATCAGTCCTGGGATGAGGTATTACTATGGAGACATGTAATCAGTCCTAGAGATACGATAGGTTGAGCTGTGTGCTCATAATAAGTCCTGGGATGCTCTTTAGAGATCTTGACGGTCTTGTTGCGGCACATAAATGTTCCTGGTATGCTCTTTAAAGGTATTGTCTATTCACATATAATCAGTCCTGGAGATCTGAGAGGTTGAGCTGTGTGATCGTAATAAGTCCTGGGATGCTCTTTAGAGATCTTGCCGGTCGTGCTGCAACACATAAATGTTCCTGGGATGCTCTTTAAAGGTATTGTGAAGGGGATGTATGTAATCAGTCCTGGGAGATCTTGCAGGTCGTGCTTAGGCACATAAATTTTCCTAGGATTCTCTTGTCAGGTATTGCATCAGCACATAAAATTAGTCCTGAGAGACCACCTTGATCAGACCGTTCGCATAGATGATGAAGACCTACAGGTAGTGGGCCTACATCCAAAAAATGACTAGCTCTGTAGAACTTCCTATGACGAGTAGATTCAGAGATTGGTTGAGATAGCAGCAGCAATGACAATGACAATGATTCGAGGATGATGCATCGATGATGATGATCCAGAGAAGAAGACTTGTGCTAGCAGATCTGTGTAGAGAAATACCTTCCTAGTTAAGAGGGAGTGTTGATGTATATGTAACTTCGGAATGTATTTCACTTATATATTTATTGTACTCCTATAGAGATGTATTATTCCTCTATATGGAAGTGTTGTCATTTGTATTGACAAGTGTCGCAAGTGTGTTAACTTACCGATGGGTTATTAGACCACCTTGTAAGGGGTCGGCCCAATATAATGTAATATGAAGTTATTTTACCTATCTAGACAAGTTGGCCCGATAAGGTTATTGGGCAAGCAAGACAAGTATAAATAGAGATCGGGAGATCTTTATTTGGATCACTTCAAAATTCACACTTCCTTCACTTGGAAAGTGGCGCACATGCGAGGAGGAGGATCAACTGCTAAGAGGAGTCTATCTCTTGCACTTTGGTTGTACTTTGGTTGTGCTACTGCTCTATCTATATCTAAGGAAGTTGTGGGGTTTTTCACCTTAGGGTTTTCCCCATAGAAACTCTATGTGTCTATTGTCTCTTATGCTTTTGCTTCTTGTGATGATTGACATGCTTGTTATGATTGATATGCATTGATATACTGTATATGTTATTCTCTCAGTAAAGATCCTAGAGTATTGTGAATTAATGCTCAAAATTTAACACCATCAACACACATTGCAATATCATGGATGCATGATTTCTTTTCCAAGCATGAGGAGAGCATGCCAAATAGGGAAACAATACACATTCCAGATAATTTCACAAGGCAGGAAATCTACAACTTATACAAGGATTATGTTCAAGCTGGTTAAGGAAATGGAAACTTCATCAGTTATGCATATTTCACAAGAGTATGGAAAAAGAAGTTCAACAATGTTCACATTCCAAACAGGTCAAAGATGGGGATCTGCAGTACATGTTCTTCTCTTAAATAAATAAGGGATAGATCAGAAGGGATATAAAGAGGTATGCTTACAAATTTTTTTTTTAGATAAATGTCAATTATTAGAACTAGTTATCAATTTCTTTTGTTATGTTGTTTGTAGATTCCATAATCAATGCACTGCAAGAATATCGCAATCAACAATCAAATGAACGACAAAAGTTGTACAAACATCACAAGAAGTGTTATGATGCTCCACATAAGTATATGGGTTTGATAATTGATGTCATGGATAAAAAAAAACACTCTTTCCACATTTTTTCCATGTGCCAAAGAATTTAAAGGAGGAAAATTTTATTCAGTTTCACTTGGTTGGGTGTATGGTTTTTAATGGTGAAATGTTTCCAAGGGTTTAGTTTACAACTCCAAATATTCACAATGATGCAAATTTTACCATCACCATAATTCACCATGTCCTTACTCATTGGCCTGGTGATCTTCCTGAAGTTCTATATCTACAATTGGACAACACAAGCCGAGAAAACAAAAATCAAGTTGTGTTTGGTTATCTAAGCATTCTTGTTGAATTGAGAATTTTTAAAAAGGTAAAAGTTGGTTTCCTTCTTGTTGGACATACACATGATCATATTGATCAAATGTTCATCCATTTTGAAAATAAATTGAGGAGGAATAAATTTGGGAGCCTACCATCATTGATTGAAATCATAAGAAAAAATACCATCCAGAGTCTACTGTACAGAAATTGGAAGAAACTGTTGACATGTGAAGATTTATGTTTGGATCGCATAGTGAAGAAAGGTGCATTGAAAAACATAATGAAATTAGCTTTCAACATCAATTTCTTATAAAAAAATATTGATGGAAAAGCACTACTGTGGGGGAAGAAGTACTCAACTAGCACATAATGGGGGCCTTCATCAGGTTTGGCATTTCTGAAATTCATCCCAAATCGTCAAATGTATGCTTCAAATTTATTGTTATTGCAATCATCTGCAAATATTCATAATGAAAGGTGACTTAGTAGATATGTTGATTCTTCTCAATGCTTGGAAGAAATAAAAAATTCCATCGAAGATACATATGAGTACTTTGATTGTGTTGATTCTGTTTGGTGGGAGTCTTTTTTCATGGAGCAGAGTGACATAATTTCAAACTCTAGAAATGGAGATATATATGTAAAGTCTCCATTTTCTTGGCCACAAAGTTTATCAAATGAAAATGAGGTAACAAATGTTGAACTTCGAGGTGTTGAGTTTTCTCAAGTAGAGGAAAGAGAAATGTATATTGGCTCTTGAATATCATCCGCAATGCATCCAAAGATGGAAGACCTTTACAGAGGCTTAGTATAAGATATCAAGGAGGGTTGCATGATTGCAATTTTGGCTACAGATGATGCACATAATTATCCATTCTAGATTGCAAAATCTATGAAGGTCAATAAATAAAATGAAGAATTAATATCAGTAGAAGTACATTGGTATGCAACAGATACATTCCCATTTGATGGTGTGTACAAGGTAGAGATGGTGGTTGAGAAAAATGTTTATAGAAAGAGAAAAAGAAAGGGTCAAAAAATAAATCGCCGCCGCATTGACATCTTGAAATTAGAGGACATTGATATAATTGCTTATGATTTCAAGTTGACAAAGAAAGACACTCTTGCTCCAATACTATATAGATTATCAAGAGGTTTCTGCCAAAACAAGAAGTTGCAAGATGGGATTCTATTAAACCAAGCCGTAGATCCCAAAGGAATGTGACAATTTGAAATGATGGGCATATATGTAGACTCAAATGGTGCACCCATTGATAATAGAGAAGAATATGGGTCATATACATCTTCATCCAGTCCTTCATCTGTAGAAAATGTAGATTCTGATGGGGTGTCAGAATCTATGGATGAATGTGAATAACTTCACATGAAGCATTTTAGATGTTTTTTATTAGTATGATGTTTGTAATCGAAAATCTAAAGGAGTTTTTGAATATTTATATGAATAATTTGTTCTTGTATGGTCTAATATGCTATTTCATTATGAATCACATGTTGTGTCCCTTTTAATGAATTTGTAAAAACTAAGAAAAAAATGCAAATTTTGGCCAATTTGATCCTTAGACTAGTATTGACCCAAATGCCTCCAAATGGATCCAAATGCTTCCGAATTGATTCTAAATATGTTTGGAAGGTATTAAGACACAAAAATGAGGCTGATGGATGCTTGGAAACTCTCAAAATAATTCTTCAACATTCAATTACAATTAGGGAAAGATAGGGCAATTTACTAGTCAAATTGAGGTTCAAATCCCCCAAGGGTGGTGGTCAAAGATGGATCTCCAAATGCTATACAACCTTCCAAAATTTCAGAAAATAGAAATTTTACTATTAAAGGACTTAAATGGGATCCCAAATACATCATCAATCAGTTTCTAAATGCTTCTGCAACTCCCATAAATCATAGGTTTGTGGACATGTCTTCACATAGGGGGAAATGTTGGTAAACTTCACTACTTGCTATGAAATTCGAGATTTATGTTCCAAAGGATTATGCAATCTATATGAAACTTATTACATACATTAATGAATCCCTATACATCATTAAAATAATATATATGAACCGATTCAATTCAAAATAGAGCAACTTCAAGATTTCATAACAAGATGTAGGGAAAATGGCACCATTTATGCATTGTTTGGTATTTTTACATATTTCCACTTGGTATTTCAACCTGAGAGTATTCTGAGAATTAAATATAGAGTATAGATATAAGAATAAAAATAAATGGTGTATATTGGACTCTCACAAAGATATCAGCATCTCACTAAAGGCGCCCTTCCTCCAAGAGCCAAAATATGTAGAGAAATGTGAGATAGAGATGGGAACAAGTTGAAAAAGAAAGAATCACGGTCTAACTTGTAGCTTAAACTGTAAAATTAGTCATAGCAGATCTAATGAACAAGTAAATCAATCACAACAGATGAACATAGAAAATATGGTGTAAAACTGTGCAAAACATGCATCGGTGCTCAATATCCCAATAAGGGTGAATAATTACGATACAATCATCTGACAATGAGTGAGCAATTCGAATTGCCTAAGGAGGTCATTCGAATCACTGAATGGAGTAGCTTGAATCCAACTAAGATTCCTCATCATCAATTAGTGGTGGTCATCAATGCACAAGAACTAGTCATCCAGGTGTCAATCTTAGTCTAACTGAGTGTAACATGTGTAACTGAAGTGTGTAGCACTGATATAGGGAAGTGGGCTCAGTGGAGGGCGCATGGGAGGATAACTGAAGTCAGAACAAGTCATCTAGTCAATCTGGAGGTCCAACGGAGTGAAACAACTAGTCGGGAGTGAAACTAGCCTCAAATCAAGGAGAATCAAAGCTAATTGAGTGTAACTGAAGTGGAACTGCAGTGGTAGGTGAAGAAGTGTGCCCTTCTTTGGAAGTAGGTGAGAAGTGGGTGCCTTCCTGACTAGGAGGGCTAATGAACTAATGTAAGAAGCTCCCGGGTGCTAGAATAAGGTGGCTAAGGTGCTGGAGGCATCAACCTGGTGATTGGGATGCATGCAAAGTGCATGCAAACCCTAGAATTTCCATGCAAACCCTAATTGCATGCAAGATCCTGAAAAAGATGATGTGGATATTCGAACACCCCCCCTCAAGCTAGACTATGATGTGCAAAAAAATAATGTGGGGCCCTAGTAACTAAGACCAAAGGTCACCCCAATACAATAATCCAAAAAATGTTGAAAATAAACTAAGTGAGGAAAGAGGGAAAACCCAGTGGGAAGAAAGCCCCCCCTCAAGATAAAGCATAATAATGGATCAATCTGTCTCCACCATGATGGAAGTCACCCCCAACAGTGAACGGAGGTAAGAGAACTTCTTCTCAGTGAAGCTCTTGGTGAAGATGTCTGCAATTTGCTCATCAGTAGGGCAATATTGTAGAATGATGGTGCGATCATGCACCAACTATCGAATGTAATGCATATGAATCTCAATGTGTTTGGTCCTCTGCCGTTGAACTAGATCTGTGGAGATCTTGATAGCACTTTGATTGTCACAAAATAGGACAGTTGAAGTAGTGCCACCAAAACCAAACTCGGAAAGAATACCCTGCAACCAAACTGCCTGAATGCAGGCATTGACTGCCCCTCGATACTCTGCCTCTACTGAAGAAAGTGCAATGGCTGCCTGCTTTTTGCTGGACAAAAAAATAGCACCATGACCAATCATTAAAACATAACCGGAAGTGGACTTCCGATCAATGCTATCACCTGCCCAATCTGAATTAGTAAAACCAATAAAATCAAGCTCAGAATCTGCAGCATAATGTATGCCAAAATGTTTTGTACCTTGCACATACTGCAAGATCCGCTTGGCTACTCGCCAATGAAGCTCATGGGGCTGCTACATATACCTTGACATAGCACTCATGGCATATGAAATATCAGGCCTTGAGTGTGTCAAATAAAGTAGTGAACCAATCAACTGTCGATACATACTGTAATCTGCAAGCGGTGTAGAATCTCCCTCCTCAAGACTAATTCCTGAGAGGAATGGGAATGGGGCTTCCCTACATTCAGCCATATTAAACTTCAATAATAGGTCGGAAGCATATTTTTTCTGAGATATAGTGATCCCATCAAAATTTTGAGCTATCTCCAAGCCCAAAAAGTGACTCAGCAAGCCCAAATCGTTCATGTCAAAAGCTAGATTTAAGGCATTTTTTAGCTTGTTTATTGAAGTAAGAGTGCTACTAGTAATGAGAATATCATCAACATAAAGTACAATAACCAACAAATTACCTTTAAATCGCTGAATATACACATTCGGATCAGATTTTCATCTTTGGAAATTCTGAGAAAGAAGGAAGGAGTCCATCTTTGCGTACCAAGCTCTTGGGGCCTGTTTTAACCCATACAAATATTTCTTCAATCTGCAAACTAATGATGGATCTGATGTGTAGCCCTATGGCTACTACATATATACCTCTTCAGCAAGGTCTCCATGTAGAAATGCACTCTTCACATCCATGTGGTGCACTTCCCAGTGCTTGGATGCAGAAATAGCCAAAACAAGGCGGATGGAATCCTTCTTTGCAACCGGTGCAAAGGTCTCAGTGTAGTCCACTCCTTGGACTTGGGAGAAACCTTTTTCCACCAACCTTGATTTGTATTTGCTGATAGAGCCATCAGCAAAAACTTTCATCTGGTAGACCCATTTACAGTTCACTAATTTTCTTCCAGGTGGAAGAGAAACTAGCTCCCATGTATTGTTCTTTTGAAGAGAACTGTACTCTTCATCCATGGCACTTTGCCATGTCGGATCTCGGTGGGAAGAATAGTATGATGTGGGATATGAACCATCCATCAAATAACAAATCTCAGGAAGTAATGGATCATAAATAGAAAGAGCCATACCTTCTCTTTGAAAGTCTGCTCTTTATCGTCTCGAATCAGCAGGATTTCCAAGGTTCGAACCAGCAGATTGAAGAGTGTTTTGGGCCCACTTTGGTAACTAAGGAGGATCATAACGATCGGATTCTAAACCTGATATGTCATTATCATCATGTGCTTCTAAAATATCATAAATATCAGAACTCATACCTTCATTATCACTGCACGGATCTTCTTCTTGTGAAGGCGGTGAAACGACAGTTTCTTCCTCGACTAGTTGCAATTCTTACACACTGCGCTCTATGAATATATTTTTAGATCTGATATCCATGAGTTTGTATGCCTTTGATTCTTCCCCATATCCTATCAGTATGCACTCAATACTTTGTGGATCCAAAGCTCGTCTCTTCTTGGAAGGAATTCTAGCCCATGCAGTAGAGCCAAAAACTCTCAAATTTGACACATCCGGTTTGTGACCAAAGAATGCTTCAAAAGGAGTCATACCTTTTATGGATGAATGTGGAACATGGTTCTGTATGTATGCAGCAACATTGATTGCTTCAGCCCAAAGATTTGCATCCAAACCTTTTGATTCAATCATGCATGTAGCCATCTCTTTCAGTGACTGATTTTTCCTTTCCGCTACACCGTTCTGCTGGGGTGTGTAGGGAACTGTATGTTGGATCTGAATTCCACTTTGGGAACAAAGTTGCAGCAACTCAGTCTTGATATATTCTCCACCATTATCAGATCTAAGAGCTTTGATCTTGCTCTCAGTGGCGGTCTCAACATAAGCCTTAAAATCCTTGAATTTTCCAAGCACTTCTGACTTGTTTTTGAGAAAAAATACCCATGTAAAGCGGGAAAAATCATCAATAAACGTCAAAACATACCTTGAACCATTTAATGACGTATGGGGCAGCAGACCACTGATATCAGAATGTATCAACCCCAAAACTGTAGAAGCTCTGCTAGCTTTGCCGCAGTCGAATCTGTGCTCAGGGTGCTTCCCAATAATGCAACCAGTGCATATTCCCTTCGAGGAACGGAGTTGTTGAAGACTATCGACCATGGAATTGTTTGATAGCAGCAACAAATAATTATAATTAAGATGTCCAAATCTTTCATTCCAAAGCCTACTAACCTCATTACCATGTGTGCGAAGAGCAGTGGGCTTTTCAAGCGGAATAAAGTGTGAAAATTCATAGCATTTTGCAGTGTGGTTTGCCTTTCCGACTGCAACAAGTCTTCCACTTTTGATATCAGAAATTTCAACTGTATTAGGGTTGAATGTAACTTGCTTCGGTTCACCAGTGTGTGTCATTTGATACACAAAAAGAAGATTTGAATCCAAGGAAGGCACATAGAGCACATTCTGAAAGCTTCCATGTTCTACATGAATCGTACCTTTGTCCTTTGAAGAAATTTTTGATTAATCTCCCAAATGGATGGGGATGCAGCTGTTTGGATCGAATGAAGAAAAAGAATCAATATTTGCAGCCATATGATTCGATGCACCCGAATCTATCAGGAGAGTAGTGGGATTCAAAACAGTTGCCATGAGTGCTTGTCCTCTTTCATGATCATCATTCCTATCCTTCTTCCTTGCACCGTCAGGAAGAGTTATGTTGTTCTTTTCCAAAAGGAGGGCCATTTGATCTATAGTCTTCTTCATACATGAACTTTTGGGATGAAATCCACGGTTGCAATAAGTACATTTAGATTTTTGGTTACCTTTTTTTCCCTTTTGCTTGAACTGTGAACTGGATGGTGCATCCGTCTATTTGCCTTTCTCTCTTTGCTTGTGAGGTTCGAATTTGGGCTTCTCCTTCTTTTGCTTTCCTTTACCATTCGAGATCTTGGGTCCTTGAACATATAGGGCTGAATATTTGGAGCTTATGGACCCCATTTGAATCAACTTGTCATGCTCTTTTGTGACGGACTCAATGAAGGCATTCAAGGTAGGCATCTTCCAATTCGGGGTAGTTAGCCGACCGGAATTGAAAGCATAGACAAATACCAAATAATCTTTACCAAGCTTGCTGAGAATGGAGAGGATCAATTGCTTATCCTATTTGATAACTCCATTTTTATTCAATTGCATGTTCAAGTTCTTGAATTTTGTGAAGAATTCATTAATGGTCTCGAAATTCTCAGGACTAAGGGCAATCAATTCATTCTCTAATTGAAAAGCCCTAAGCTCATCCTGCTTGCCAAATAGTGTTTCAAGTTGCTCCCATATAGCTTTTGGAGTCTTCAATCCGCTAAGATGGAAGTGAAGATCTTTGGAGATGGAGAGACAAAGAAGACCATAAACTTCATCAAGCTTGTTGTAGTGTTTGGTTCTATCTAACAAGGTGTTTGGCTCCAATTCAAGACCAAGAGTGACTCGGTAGTAACCTTTTGAACGTAATATGATCTCCATATCATCTTTCCAATCAAAATAATTGAATGGGGTGAGGATAGGCTTTGAAGAAGAGTATTCCATTGCTAGGAGGGAGTGCACACTGATGTAGAGAAGATTGCAAGGGTAGAGTAGCGAATGTAATTGATGGAGACAATAACCTGCAAATCACAATAAAACCAAGAACAATGAGGTCGAACAATCCACCCTTTTAGAGTTGCATCACAACTGGGATTGGAGATCAAACAATGTTGAATGGGTCCAATGTATCAGATCCAGGATTTATGTGGAAACTCAAGCTTCTGGAGTGGTATTGGAAGTATTTTCAAGCTTTGCATGCACAGGAGCGAATGCCCTTGAGATCTTTCATGCCAAAACTTTTTGTAATTTTTGAGCAAATTCACTCAAATCTTCTTGTAGAAACACCTGTAGAAAAGAGATCTTGTCCCTGCAATGGCTCTGATACCATGTAAAATTAGTCACAGCAAGTCTAATGAACAAGTAAATCAATCACAATAGATGAACATAGAAAATATGGTGTAAAACTGTGCAAAACATGCATTGGTGCTCAATATCCCAATAAGGGTGAATAATTACAATACAATCATATGACAATGAGTGAACAATTCGAATTGCCTAAGGAGGTCATTCGAATCACTGAATGGAGTAGCTTGAATCCAACTAGGATTCCTCATCATCAATCAGTGGTGGTCATCAATGCACAAGAACCAGTCATCCAGGTGTCAATCTTAGTCTAACTGAGTGTAACATGTGTAACTGAAGTGTGTAGCACTGATATAGGGAAGTGCGCTCAGTGGAGGGCACATGGGAGGCTAACTGAAGTCAGAACAAGTCATCTAGTCAATCTGGAGGTCCAACGGAGTGAAACTAGCCTCAAATCAGGGAGAATCGGAGCTAACTGAGTGTAACTGAAGTGGAACTGCAGTGGTAGGTGAAGAAGTGCGCCCTTCTTTGGCAGTAGGTGAGAAGTGGGCACCTTCCTGAGTAGGAGGGATAATGAACTGATGTAAGACGCTCCTGGGTGCTAGAATAAGGTGGCGAAGGTGCTGGAGGCATCAACCTAGTGACTGGGATGAATGCAAAGTGCATGCAAACCCTAATTGCATGCAAGATCCTGAAAAAGATGATGTGGGTATCCGAACATAAACCTACAACAAATAAATCCATTTTAGCTCCAAATTAAAGGTCTCAAAGTCCTCTCCAATTTCCAATTAGGATGGGAATCTTTCACCTTCAAAATTGGTACTAAGGCAAGTAGAGTAAACACTCCACTAGCATGGACAAGCCAGGAGCTCTCCAAATTGAAAAAATGCAAATAAACAATGATCAAAATCCAATATCCTTATTTTTTCTTAACTTTTATAAACTTCCAAATACCTCCTTAGCTCGAATTCCATCCATGATTGTTGAAATATTGTAACTTCAAAGAATATTATATTTGTATATTATTTATTCCGGAGATGTTCCATACCTCCGATGTGATTATACTATAAATCCGGAGATGTTTATTCCTCTGAGTTGGGTGTGGTAACTAGGGTTATTAGACCCACCATGTGGGGGTCGGCCCAGTCAGTTATAATGGGGTATTTAACCTAATGGTTAAATACGAGCCTACATGTACTTGTGTAAAATACATATCAGAGTAGTGTATAAATAGAGGAGGTGTGTTCCTCATTTGATACACTCACACACTTGAGGATAGCGCACTTGTGGAGGAGAGGTCTGCTATTGTGGAGGAGGAGATCATGTCTCAGGGTTTCATCTTTGTATATTGCTGGTCATCTATATTGAGGAAGCTTTGCTGGGTTTTCTACCCCATGAGGGTTTCCCAGGATAAATCTCTGTCTCTTGTGTTTATGCTATGCTTGTTGTTTCTTCAGTGATCCTGTATATGCTATTATTGTGAAATGGAATGTAATGCTGCTATTTTATGTCTTAGCATATTAAATCTTAACATGGAATCAGAGCTAACCTGAAGAAAGATAAGGTATGGCACTTACGACACTTGCTTTACTTACGACAATTTGAAGGTTAGGGTTTTACATAGCAAAAACCAGTCATCGTGGAACTTTCGCTATAAATCCATTTCTGCAAAGGTTCAGGGTCTGAAAAGTTTACAGGTCGAAGATAACATCCCCAGGTACCTTGTGTACAAAGGGCACCCTCAGATTCATTGTACTTTATGAGTTATGATCAGTACAAGTTAGGGTTTCTGCCTCTTCCAGAACTCAGTCAAAATCAGGTGACCTTGGAAAAAAGGTCATAACGTGGGCTAGGAAGCTCCAAATGAAATTTCGTAAAAAGTGACAGGTATTACACAGAATGTACTATCTCAGAAAACGTTTTCAAAGGCCGAAGGTGAACCAGTGACACGTGGAACGCCGTACAAGTTTTCTCTCCTGTTTTATCCCATAAACAGGTCACATTGCGACACTTGGCATAAATCTCTCTCAGAGAGTCCAATTGAGGTCAGACCTGTCAGGATGGAAATATGACAAGTCTAGCTATCTCTGAAAAAGTTTTCAGAGGCCGAAGTTCAAATAGTGACACGTGGCATTCCGTACAAGTTTGCTCTCCTGTTTTATCCCATAAACAGGTCATGTTGCGACACTTGGCATAACTCTCTCTCAGAAAACCCAATTGAGGTCAGACCTGTCAAGATGGAAAGATGACAGGTCAGGATACTGTATAAAAAGGGTTTCAGACCCTGTGGAGCAAAAATTTTAGATTTATAGCAGAAACAATCAGGTGCATATTTCTGTCAAAACAGAATTATTTTTGGAGCACCTTTATTCATGGCTTCCGGAATTTAGGGTTTCAGAGAAAGTTAGAAATTTTGGAATCGGAGTCCACGGCTGAATGCTAATTAGGAAAATCGAAATTTAGAGACCAAGATTGAATTTTTTGGTTGGGTGGAAGACCGGGCTTGATCAAACCCCAGTTCGGGATTTTGATCGGAAAGATGGAAAATTAGGGCTTCAGCAAAAGTTGGAATTTTTGAAGTCTGTAACCACGGCTGGAAGCTCCTAAGAAAAATAAGAGTTTAGAACCTTGGATCGAACCTTTTGTTTGGGCAGAAGGGTGGGCTTCATCAAACCCTAGTTAGGGATCCTGTCCAGAAGATCCAGAAGTTTCAAAGGCAATTTTGAGGGGTCAAATTTTGGAGATTCCAAAATTGAAGTATGCCAGTTTGATCAGCTCAGCAAGACATATTCTTTCATCCATTCAGAAGTATGAAAGTCAAAGGTTGAATCTTTAGGGTTTCTCTAGCAAACCCTAATCAAGCTCCAGATCCAGTTTCAGGGGGAGTTGAGGCTAAGGCCTTACATAAGAAGACTACAAGAAGTCTCGACAGGTATGACTTAAGGAGGCTCAGGTATGTCTTGAAATCTAATTCTTGATTAAGTTCATGATGTGTTTGTCTTCATATTATTTATTAGTACAATCTTGATTAATGTTAGAATTGTCTTATCACCCTAGTAACAGTATGAATGCATGTGAATGATCAAAGACATTCATTGATTAGGGCTATATGATTGTACTAATGCATTATGATGTTGTGTGAGGTTGATGTTGTCTGATAACAAGATACAGGTACATCACAAAAGACAAATCAGGTTCCATGACCATGAAAACATGAAGACAAAGACTCATCCATAATCTTTGTTCTACTTACGAGGTATGTATGACTTTTTTATATTATGCTTAACCTATGAGACATGCAGGTTCTAGCTCAGGATCTCTAAATCATTGAAGAGATTGTTTAGGTATGTTGTACATAACTAAGTAGGTATACTAATCCAGGTATGTTTCCCATTAATCTTACCTTGTGTTAGGATCCCTTAAGTATACTTGGTATGATTGGTTATGCTTATTCATAAAGTTAGTAATCAAGGGATTATGCATATTATGTCTTTTATCTTGATTGATGATATGCATGAGTAAAAGAAGACTTCCCTGAAATCTTGAATACTAATGTTTATTAACTATAATCATGACCATACATTTTCAAGATTATTTAGAACTATAATGTTTTGATAACATTTAGAACATACTAATGGGTGTATGTTTGTGTATGAGATCATGAGGATGACACTTGAACATGCACAGTGGTACAGAATGAATAGAAGTTCAAAAGACATACAGAAGATCAAGCGGGAGGCAACCACACAAACATAAAAGATAAGTATTTGAGTTGTTATTTGAAATAGTAACTGATATTGCTTGTAATAGGTTGTATGCATATTTGTATTCCTATAATATATCATGGTGAGTGTAAATATTTATAGAACATTGAACAGTATACTACTAATATGCATATGATTGGTAAGTTGGACAAACATTCCATTGTTGCTTGTCTAGAATGAAACCTCCTTGCTGACATGCTGAAAGTTGTGCACACTCTCAATAGTATGTTCTGGTAGAGATGGAAGGCATCTAGATAGCCACTGTATGCATACAGGATATGGGAAAGTGTTGTGCCAATGTATTGGTCAAAATAGTTGCATAACTATGTAAATGATATCTGTATGCATAATAGGTTATCATGTCAATATGATTTGATGATTATGAAGTATTACTAATCATGTACCTAATTTTGATTTGTAGGAAAAATCATGATGAATGATGAACACTGAACAAGCAATGGATGTTTAACAAGAAGATTTACAAATCAAACAAAATATAGAAGGCTCATGGCTAGAAGATTCTCTTAGAAAGAGGAAGAGAATCATGATGAGATGTTTGCTCCAAGTGGCTAAGATAAGACCATTCTCTTAATGGTGTAATTAAAGAAGAAGTGTGAATCAGGTTTTATATGGGTTCCCAGGATCGATAATCAATTGATGAGCTTAATGATCACCATGGGTGATGTGGATCTCAACCTTTGCTACAAGGTTGAATATGGCTTCTATACACATATGACATGGATGCAAGAAGGAACTCACCACAGAGTTGGAATGATGTTGAGGCTCATATCAGTAGACCCATCTGATGAGAGATGGCACAGATAGAAGACTGTAGAAAAGAAAAATGAAAGATCTTAGATTAATGTATTACTTCCTAGGTCTGGAAGTATGGAAAGGCTCAGTAGGAATCTTTCTCAACCAGAGAAAGTATGCTGAGAAATCTTGAGAAGACTTGATATGATGGAATGGCCACTCTTATGGATTCCAACTTGAAACTGTTAGGAGATGACTCATCAGAGTTAGTGGATATAACTCTGTACAGTCAAATTTATTGGGTCATTGATGTATCTAACATATAATAGGTTGATATATGCTTTGTTGTGAACACCTTGAGTCAGTATCTAGTGGAAACTAGATGTGTTCACCCGAAAGTTGCAAAGCATGTGATGAGGCACATAAAGGATACGATAGACTTTGATCTATGCTATCTTGGAGATCATGACTTCAGATGGCTACTCAGATGCTGATTGGGAAGAAAGTGTATCAGACAGGAAGAACACATTGAGAGGATGTTATTGTCTGGGATTAGCCATGATCTCGTGGTTTAGCTGGAAGCAGTCTAATGTGGCTCTCAGCACAAGCGGAATATGTGGCTGCTTGCTCTACTAGTTGAGAATGAAGTCCTTAGTGGACAGTTGAGGGGATTGGATCATCCCTGGACTTTCAGTCCTAAAGAGAGCCGTAGACGTGAGGTCTCCGAGAATGAAGTCCTTAGTGGACAGTTGAGAGGATTGGATCATCCCTGGACTTTCAGTCCTAAAGAGAGACGTAGACGTGAGGTCTCCGAGAATGAAGTCCTTAGTGGACAGTTGAGGGGATTGGATCATCCCTGGACTTTCAGTCCTAAAGAGAGCCGTAGACGTGAGGTCTCCGAGAATGAAGTCCTTAGTGGACAGTTGAGGGGATTGGATCATCCCTGGACTTTCAGTCCTAAAGAGAGCCGTAGACGTGAGGTCTCCGAGAATGAAGTCCTTAGTGGACAGTTGAGGGGATTGGATCATCCCTGGACTTTCAGTCCTAAAGAGAGCTGTAGACGTGAGGTCTCCGAGAATGAAGTCCTTAGTGGACAGTTGAGGGGATTGGATCATCCCTGGACTTTCAGTCCTAAAGAGAGCCGTAGACGTGAGGTCTCCGAGAATGAAGTCCTTAGTGGACAGTTGAGGGGATTGGATCATCCCTGGACTTTCAGTCCTAAAGAGAGCCGTAGACGTGAGGTCTCCGAGAATGAAGTCCTTAGTGGACAGTTGAGGGGATTGGATCATCCCTGGACTTTCAGTCCTAAAGAGAGCCGTAGACGTGAGGTCTCCGCGAATGAAGTCCTTAGTGGACAGTTGAGGGGATTGGATCATCCTTGGACTTTCAGTCCTAAAGAGAGCCGTAGACGTGAGGTCTCCGAGAATGAAGTCCTGAATGAACAGGCAGGGGATTGCATCGTCCCCGGACTGAGGTCCCAGAATAGAGCCGTAGACTGGGTCTCCGATAATGAAGTCCTGAATGAACAGGCAGGGGATTGTATCATCTCCGGACTGCGGTCCCTGAATTGATCCGTAGACGTGAGGTCTCCGAGAAGTGGGGATTGTATCATCCCCGGACTTCGGTCCCTGAATTGATCCGTAGACGTGTGGTCTCCGAGAAGTGGGGATTGTATCATCCCTGGACTTCGGTCCCTGAATTGATCCGTAGACATGTGGTCTCCGAGAAGTGGGGATTGTATCATCCCCGGACTTAGGTCCCTGAATTGATCCGTAGACGTGAGGTCTCCGAGAAGTGGGGATTGTATCATCCCCGGACTTAGGTCCCTGAATTGATCCGTAGACGTGAGGTCTCCGAGAAGTGGGGATTGTATCATCCCCGGACTTAGGTCCCTGAATTGATCCGTAGACGTGAGGTCTCCGAGAAGTGGGGATTGTATCATCCCCGGACTGCGGTCCCTGAATTGATCCGTAGACGTGAGGTCTCCGAGAAGTGGGGATTGTATCATCCCCGGACTGCGGTCCCTGAATTGATCCGTAGACGTATGGTCTCCGAGAAGTGGGGATTGTATCATCCCCGGACTTCGGTCCCTGAATTGATCCGTAGACGTATGGTCTCCGAGAAAGTGATTTTTGATGTGGTTACTTGTATCGGTAGGATACTTGTATTGATGATGTGGTTACTTGTATCGGTAGGATACTTGTATTGATGATGTGGTTACTTGTATCGGTAGGATACATGTATTGATGGCATGATTACTTGTATTAGTATGGATACTTGTATTGATGATATGTATACTTGTATTGGCATGAATACTTGTACTAATGATGTGGATACTTGTATTGTTATGGATACCTGTGTTGATGACGATGCTGATGATCGTGTGATGACGATACTGATGATCGTGTGATGACGATGCTGATGATCGTGTGATGACGATGCTGATGATCATGAGATGACGATGCTGATGATCGTGTGATGACGATGCTGATGATCATGTGATGACGATGCTGATGATCGTAAGATGACGATGCTGATGATCGTGTGATGACGATGCTGATGATCGTGAGATGACGATGCTGATGATCGTGTGATGACGATGCTGATGATCGTGTGATGACGATGCTGATGATCATGTGATGACGATGCTAATGATCGTGAGATGACGATACTGATGATCGTGAGGATCCAGATGTTGATGTTGTTGTAGTTGTTCGAGTGTTGCAGAAGATAAAGACTCAGTACTGAAGATGTTGATGTTCCAGTATTGAAGATGTTCCAGTAACTGCTTGAGTTACTGATGATGTTGAGAAAGCTTCCAATGATTTATAGATGTATCATGTATGATGTTGATGACTCCTTGCTTGTGCAGATACTGTTATAATATCCTTCTCGTTAAGGGGGAGTGTTGAAATATTGTAACTTCAAAGAATATTATATTTGTATATTATTTATTCCGGAGATGTTCCATACCTCCGATGTGATTATACTATAAATTCGGAGATGTTTATTCCTCCGAGTTGGGTGTGGTAACTAGGGTTATTAGACCCACCATGTGGGGGTCGGCCCAGTCATTTATAATGGGGTATTTAACCTAATGGTTAAATACGAGCCTACATGTACTTGTGTAAAATACATATCAGAGTAGTGTATAAATAGAGGAGGTGTGTTCCTCATTTGATACACTCACACACTTGAGGATAGCGCACTTGTGGAGGAGAGGTCTGCTATTGTGGAGGAGGAGATCATGTCTCAGGGTTTCATCTTTGTATATTGCTGGTCATCTATATTGAGGAAGCTTTGCTGGGTTTTCTACCCCATGAGGGTTTCCCAGGATAAATCTCTGTCTCTTGTGTTTATGCTATGCTTGTTGTTTCTTCAGTGATCCTGTATATGCTATTATTGTGAAATGGAATGTAATGCTGCTATTTTATGTCTTAGCATATTAAATCTTAACAATGATCTTCATGCCAACTCAAATTGGAAAGAGATTCCAATGTCTGCCACTTGTCCATCAATTCCTAGCCTCCTCCTTCACTCAATTCGAATGGGTGTCTCTTTGGCTTCCATAAATCCCTTGTGTGCCTTCTTGGAGGCTAGTTTTAGCCATGACATGTCATATATGTCAAATGTCAGTATTCAGGTCTGATTTGTGTCATAAGTGTCATAGTATCTTCATCATTGTTGTCATATAAGCTAGGGTATCTAGCCCAAGTGTCTCAATATTTCTCAAATGCCTCTTCCTCTTCCATGGAAGTTACTTTTCCACTCCAATTGGACCTTCATTGATTCATGCCAAGTATATTGACCTTCCAAATCCATAAGAACATTAGACTCCACCATGGATTCGAATGGGTGAGAATATGTTACACAGAAATCATCCACCCTGTGAGCATCAGCATTCTTTGGCTTGTAGGATCCATTCCAGTGACTCAGATCCATTTTTATCCTTCAGTGATACAAGTTTGCCCTATTTTTGTTCCTACCCGCATGTTGCATCACTATAGCATGCGTACCCACAAGTTGCAGCACTATAGCCCGCAGGTGTTAAGTAAAATGGTAAAAACCACTGTTAATTACTTTTTACTCCCAAAAAGCAGTCATTGGGTGACCTTTGGCTCTCCATCCGCCCAAGTAACGTCTCGATGAGTCCTTTCACCTACCTTTGAGAGGACTATATATTGAGCACATATGGCTTATGGATGGGAGGAAGAAGAGAATAGTAAAGGCACTCAGGTGGATTTTTTCCCTATCTTGACTCTGCACTCATTGATCCTTGTAGTTGTGAACCATTTATGTTCACCTTCCAAACTCCTTCCTAGTTTGAGTTTGCCATTCATGGAGGATTGAAGTGGTGGAGACACAAGTTGATTGATCTAGATCTTGGTTCAGATTGGTTTCTAGCAAGAGGTCGTATCACTTTGTACTTCTTCTTGTTCATTAATAGAAATACTCATATTCTCGTCCATTCATGGTGTGAATGTTGTTTATTATACATTGGGTTACATTTGGTTATGATATTATGGACCATTGTTATTGATAATATTAATATCATTTATATCTCACATGTACTTGTTAGATATTGGTTGTCAAGACTAATTTGTAGATTACAAGTGCTTGGATGTGCGCGGATTGAAAGCTCCAACGGGGATCTACATCAAACGCTGGATCAAGGTTGGTTACATTTCTCCATTATTTTTACATTGTCATTTATAATAGCATTGCTTTGAGGATTGAGTAGATTTCTGGTAGTCATTTATCTGTTGTGGTATTCCCAAGCCATAGTGAGTTTTCTCCAATACAGAAGTGGTGACTCTGCTGGGGAGGACATCCATGTTTGGGAAAATTTTTGAGCATTAGTCCATATTTAGAGTTGTTGTTTATCGAAGCTCTGTTTCACTGATTGGCCGTTAAGATACACTGTAGAAAACTTGCTTTTTCTGAGCCTCTAGACTCTTTATTTGACCATTTTCTTTTCCTCACCCATGGGATAGCTTAGCTATGCCCGCATATACCTTCCTCTGTTTACTCTACTGCTCGCTGGTACCCGCAGGATTTCGTTCGACAGTAGCGTGTAAGTCCGTCTTTTGTTGGTTTATGGCTATTGGTTGTTGCTGGGTGAGTTTGGTTGGTTCCTGAGTCTTTGTTGGCCTCTTTCTTAACTATTTCATGCCTTGGTTGTGACCGGATCTCTTCGTTTCTCTTGGTTGAGCCTTCTTGGTTTTTTACCAATCTTTGGTTTTAGCCTCTTGGTTTCTTCCTTTGGAGCTCTTTCCTTTGGCTGAGTCTTATTGTTTAGGATCTACTGGGTTGTCTTAGTGATCTTCTCGGCACTTCAGTGACTGAATAGTAGGATTTTGCTTGCATTTTTTCATTCCATATATATTGAAAAAATACAAAAATATTCATTTAGTTTTTTGCATTTTCCTTTCTGTTTACAAGAGAAAATACAAAAATATTTTACTTTCATGTACTACATTTTGCATTAAGTGCTTGTTGCCTTCATTTTAAGTTCTGCTTGTGCATTGAAAAGATAAAAGTTTGCATATTTATTTCGGAATTGTTGGTTGATTTTGCATATTAATGAAATTGTTTTATTGGATAGATGAGTCTAGGATTGGACGATGTTGCATACTATTGAGTCTACACATCACTAGTTTCACGACCATATCCCTTGAGTAATCACAGCCACTAAAATTAATGCTTAATCATTAAAATTTATTAGACTGATTTTATTTTATAGGGTACACCAACTAGCATAGGTTTAGAGACTTGGAATAGATCATTGTGAGTTAACAATCCAAGACTACTAGACGAAACATTAGGTGTATGACCAGGGAGTGGAGGAATCCATGGTATAGATCAGTGTTCTCAGGAAGATCTACTCAATCCGGAGTTAAGCACGAGGTCACAGGAGGTTGGTTGAGGATATATCCCTCTGATACTGGCTAAACGTGGGAGATATATCCAGGATTTGTTCGTATCTAGGGGTACCGTAGGTTCGTCCTCTTGTGCGTCAGACTTAGCTACCCTGCCCATATGACGGGTCCCACCTGTAACTGTCCCCCTGAGCATTGGTTATATTGCAGTGAAGATAGTTTCCTTACCTAGGTACCGCACAGGGTACTTGCAATGGTTATGTTGTTTGTGTCTTGAGTCAGATAGGGATTGGACAACGCAGTTGTGTTCATGCAGTGGACTTGACCCTGTCGACATAGTGAAGCCTGGGTGTCTCTATAACTGATTCTGTTACCTCCAGCTATAGTTTGGGAGTCTCAAGCCTCTCCTAGGCGAGACATACCAGCTCTAGTGTCGGGAGCTCATTTAGCCACTCTGTTTGTCTACTCTTGGCTGTAGTTTCTCTAGGTGTGTGCTTTTGATTTACTATTTTTGATCAATAGTTGGCCTTTAGGAGATGCTGTGTCTCTCTCCAGAGAGAATGTGGCATGGATCCCTACTCTCCGCCCGTCTCGTTGTTTGGCTAGTTTAAATCCACTCGAGGTTACACACCATATTGCTAGGGGATGGCGGAGGGATCCCTCTGAGCCTTTGGATTCATACGAGACTTACGTTGAAGATTACAAGGTTGCACATCCTGACATCGGGCAAGACCTTTCTACTACTTTAGGTAGAGTTGAACATACTTCCGATCCCCAGATTCCTCATGAGGATTGGGGAGGTGATCCACCTAAGACTCAACCTGGTTCTATTTGGCCTAATCCACTTAACCGGGATCCGTTTGATCCTTCGAATCCGGATAATTATCTTTACGGGATGCCCGACCTACCCAAGGATGTAGAACAGGACGAGCCTTTCGTTCCTTCATTTCCACGCGATTTTGGATACAGGAGGTCTGAGACTCATGATGATTCCGAACCTATGGTCAACCCCACCGCACTCTCTTTTGGTATGCCTAGTCACAATACTATCGAACCTTCCACTATGGTTGGTACTCATGCTAGCACTAGTCAAAGTGTTAGCCATACTATACCCACTGGGGGCACTACCTTGGCTGGGGGCACTACGTTGTCCACCTACTCACATAGTATGGGGACTGGTCAGATTCCTAACCATGCTAATGTTGGAACGCGACCACCTCCTAGGAATACCCAACCTAGTTGGAATGCTGTTTGAAACATGGCTCACCATCCACCACCTAATACACATGTCGCTAATCGTCAACCTAGGACTACTTTTGCACATGATACCGTTCCTCCCAACCACGGGGGTGGACACATATCGTATACGTTTGCGTCCACTGTCACCACTAGTAACACTAATGTAGGGGGTGGGAATATTTCCTATCCACATGGACATCACACCACCAACCCTACTACTAGTCATGCCCATATTGGAGCTGGGAATACTTCTCATGCTTATGGACACCACACGACTACTCAAGCTAATCCTAATATTGGGGGTGGGAACATACCATACCATTACGGTCAATACAACACGGTTCCCATTATGAATAATACATACATGCCCCATACTCATGGTGGCAACCCTTACTACAACACAGTCAGTGATGGCCACCAGTATCACCCACCACCCCAATATGGTGCTCAAAACGCCCATATACCTACTTACTCTCAAATGGGTCAGGAAGGGGGAGGTTATCCATCTTATGGCCATGGGCAAGCTTACGGGCCATCAGGTCCTCATTATTAGCAGTTTAATACTCATGGTCAAGCTTTTGGTCCATCTTACAACACATTTCCGTTTCACCAACCTTTTATGGGAGCTTATAATCAAGCTTTCAAGCCGTAGCTCCCGTTCCTTGCACGCTTGAACCTCCCAGATCCTTCGAAGCTCACGAATGATCTGGTGTGTCACGACCCTACTTGGCCCCCGGTCCCTACCAAGCTCCCTTCGGACATTCCAAAGTTTGAGGGGAAAGGTGGTGAGGACCCGGGAGATCATGTCACGATGTTTCACCTTTGGTGCTCCTCCAACTCTTTGAATCATGATTCCATTTGATTATGCCTATTTCAATGCACCCTCACGGGGGCAACCGCGAAGTGGTATGTGGAGTTGCCTGGAAACACCTATAGGGGATTCAACGAGATTGCTTTGGTTTTCTTAGACCATTTCTAGTTGTTGGTTCGTTATGATACTGGTACTGAGTTGTTTTCCACCCTCCGTTAGAATAAGGCCACACATATTTCTGACCACTTTCAAGAGTGGTGTCGGCGAAAGAGATTAGTGAAAGCCAACATTCCTCTAGAGTTCCTGTTGGAATGGTTCCTTAAGTCTTTACTCCCATACATTGCTAAGGATGTTTCGATGTCCAACAATGTGACTGAGGAACAAGCTATCTTGAAAGTCCAACAGTTAGATCTACTTTATTCTCAGTCTGGCATTTGGTATGACATTATTTCTGACGCACCGAGAACAAGACATGAGTCCACGTCAGTTCCTGGACCACATGACGATGGCATCGTGGGGTCTGCATGCACTCGCCCTATAGACTTGGTAGCTAATCAAATGCAAAATTTGTTGCTAAACCAGTCTGCACTCGGACAGGTTCACACCTTGTCCACTTCCACTTTATCGTCTGATGTACACAATGTGCAATCAATGAAACCGTCAAGTAACCAGCAACCTAGTGGTAAGAAAAAGGGGAGAAACAATCGTAGGGGTGGAAACAATGGAAGTAACAACAATAGTAATCGTAATACTCCTCGTAAAGAGAATGCCAACCCTCCTCAGGAAGGCGGTAATGCTGGTGAGGATCGTAAACCTAGGCGTAAGGTGAAATTCCCTTGTAAGCTTTGTGTGGAGGATCACCTTACTCACTTATGTCCTTGTATTGAAGAAGCATCGAAGCATTTGGAAAATAGCCCAGCTGTGTTGAAGGATTCCCTTCCTCATCATCAAAATATGGCTTCGCATGCTCCCACCACTGGTTATGGTACTAATGAAACGGCAACGTCTTCTTCCAATACTAGTGGTTATGGATGTGTGAATATGGTTCAGTCGGAGGTTTGTGTTGCTACTCATCATCGTGATTATGGTGCACCACAACCGAATTTGGGGAATGAGCCTCCCCCTCCTCCTGATAATTCCTTGCATATTGAGAAGCCTTCTATTATGTCGCGGATACCGAAAGGTGTTCTCAAGCGCTCCACGCATAATCCTAATGCTCGAGCCACCCAGAACTATTCCATCGTAGAAGATTTGGGCCAAACTCCATGTGCCATGTCGGCTCTTGAATTTTTTCAAGCTTGTCCTTCTCAGAAGCATGCCCTTTTGAGTGCGTTAGGAGTTCAGGATTGGGGAAGTCCTAGTGTTATCAAACTCGATACTACTGATGTCTAACCTCGCTTGCCTTACCACGTGGCTTTTCAAATCTAGGTGGTTTTCCTTAAGAGCTTCGTCAAACGTACTATGGTTGATGAAGGTGTTTCTGCATCAATAATGTCATTAACTTGTTGGAAAGATCTTAGCTCTCCTCCTCTACTCGCATCTAGAACTACACTCACTGCATTCGACGGTAGGTCTTTTACGCCACATGGAATTATCCCTTCCCTTGTTGTCTCCTTGGGAGGTAAATTCATGCCTATTGAAGTCGAAGTGGTTGATGCGCCCATCGACTACAACCTTTTACTGGGTCGAAACTAGATGTACACTACGAAGGCTGTCGCATCTACTATATTTTGAGTTATTTGCTTTCCCCATGAAGGCAAGATTGTGACGATCGATCAGCTGGATTATGTTGGAACTCCATCCATAGCGTCCATGGGATCTGTAGTCCCGCAAGTTTCTAATTCTCAATCGGCAACTGGGAACATAGGTGTCGGGATGTACCCCTCATTAATGGGAGCTTTTAACCATTCTGCACCTGTGAATTTTATTGGAACCATTTTTGACAATGCGCCTCCTCCTTCGAATAGTATGCCATTCTGTACTTCCTATTGTGGTGATCCATGGATTTTTCCATCCGCGGATTCTATGTCTGGAGACATTGCGCACATCAAGATGTCTATGCCTTTATCTGTAGCTGTTAACACCCAAAAAGTGTTCACTACCTCATCTACCACATTATATGGCTCATTTGTCCATTTCCCTACCATATTTCCCTTAAAAACCCCAAAAATCCTATCAAAAAGCCTCCAAAAGGCCTAAAATGCCTCCAAAAGGCCACAAAACCACCAAAATAGCCTAAAAAAGGCTAAAAAAAAACCCCTTTTTCCTCTAAAAATAGCAAAAACCCCCTAAAAAGGGAAGAAAAATATAAAATAATGAGGAAAAGGAGGAAAAAACCCTATACAGCTGCACTAAACCATGTGTTTCCTAAAACCATGGGTCAGCACTCCACCACCAAAAAACTATAAATAGGTGATGGAGATCCCTTATTCCATATCCACAATCACAAGCACCCTTACTCTGCCAAAATCTCTCTCGAAACCCTAGTTCACCATTGAACTACTTTCACCTTGAGAGCCACTTTTGGCCCATTCCCACCATTGGAGAAGGAGAAGGAGCATATTGAAGCTTGGAGCATCCTCTTGGACACTGCAAAGGGCTTCATCAAACCTTCACATTGAAGGTAATATCAATACAAAAAGCCATTTATTTAAATTTATTTAAATTTGTTGTTTATGTTTCATGCATGTTTTAGAAGTAATTTAATTTCTGTTTTAGCTTAATTATTTACATTTACTGAACTGCTACTAAGGAGTCCATTCTCCTTAGTAGGTGCTCATTTGCACAAGCTAGGGGTAAAACCCTAGCTACAGTTTTGGCGACTCCCCTAGATTTCGAATTTCTGGTTTCTGTTTTTAAAATTTTTTCCTTTCGGCTGTCCCTTTCGGCCGTCGCATACCGCGTATTTTCCCTCTACAGTCGCGTCCCGACCGCGCCTTTCAGGCCTTTACCTGCGACCCGACCACGGCTCTCAGACTGTTTCCGACGCTCTGTCGGCGGATTCAAGTCTGTTACCTGCGATCCGACCGCGGCTAATCAGCCTGCTTGCCGCGATCCGACTGCGCCTGTCGGCCTTTTTTCCGCGTCCCGACTGCGTCTTTTTCCCTATTTCCCGCGTCCTGACCGCCGCTGTTGGTCCAAAAGCCGCGACCTGACCGCCACTGTTTCCCCCAAACCCGCGGTCTTCCTGTTCTGTTTCGCCACAGACCCGCGGTCTGATTTCTGCAGTTTTCCTGTTTTGAGCCCAGCCCCTTTTGCTGCAATATTTTCTGCATCTGCACAGCCCTCTGTCCTACCTGCAGCCTCACTTCCTTACAACCTTTCTGCAACATAATTTATGTTCCCTTTACAGAATTCTTTTAAAATTTCAGTATTTTTAATTCAGAAAATTTTGCAAGTTAAACTTTCAATTTCAGCATTATTGATAGTTGGAAGTTGCCCCCCTTGTGGCACTTCTATTTTTTGGGTTCATCACCTCACGCGCACACACTCTGTCACATAAATCAAGTGAGCCTTAAAAAGTACCTAATTGAACCAACATTCTAACCCCACTTGGGGAACACAAAAGAATCATTGTAGTTAGGTAGGGTCGGGGGGATAGGCTTCCAATAACACCCCTCGGTCACTTTCACTTGAGACATAGTTGTTGTCCAAATAGGGAACCAAAATCCCCTAGTACCTTTTGGCACGGTCACGACCAGTTTGTCAGAGGGCCTCTCCCTTAGGAGGGTTGAAGTCGGGAGACTGGTTCTGGAGGCCTGAGTGGAATACCGCACTCCATTCAGTAACCGAAGGGCTACCTTTCGCGGTTCGCGGGATATCCCTGTATAGGGGTATTGCGGTCAACGAACTAAACGGCAGATTCACCTTTTTGGACGTGTCATGAACGGGGTATCTTAGTTGCTATTCTTCTAGGATTGACTACCCGGTGTCCCTCCCGGTAGGGGGATATCATAGCCACTTGGCTTTCCTACTCATATTGTCTGACTTGGATTTCATCACCTTGCAGAGGATATGTTTAGTTGAGTCAGAATACTTTTAGTTAGGTGTCTGCATGCTCCTTTACCTCCCTTTGGTCTAGTGAGTCCACCATTTTTTCTTTTTAGGAAACCTGCTGCTTGTTGGTATTCTGACCATCTTTGTTGTTACTCCACCTATTGTAGCACAGTTGTTGCAGTGGGTGTTTTGAGTTGGTTGTTGGCCTGAGTGCCTTGCTTTTTAGCTCTCCTTCTGCACACTCGGTTGCATTAGGCCTGTTTTGAGCTGTTTTTTACTCACCTCAACCCACAGATATTAGACACCATCCGTCACCATTGAGTCCCCGAGACATTCTCGGCGCCTCAGGGGCGAGCCCCCACAGCACGGTTCTCTTGACACCACTCGTCATAGATTCCGATCATCATCCGTTGATACCACCTATCACAGATCTAGAGCCTTGTCACTCGACTCCACTCGTCAGCGACGTAGGTCTCCGTCCCCAGATAGTGACGCACCTTACTTTACCTCCGATTCTGAGACAGAGTCTGAGAACCCTATTTATACTGCCCCTACTAGCCCCATGGCTGGCACAACTTCCACTCCATTTGTCATAGGGACCATTGGTGGCACATCCACCACCACACCAGTTACTACACCTGTTTTGGGTATGCCCTCCATGGGGCCCCCATCTACCGTTCCCCTCACGGTACCTATTCCCGCAGCGGGAATCCCTATCCCCACTACATCAGTGGCTCACACTACCCATGGTGGTGCTGGACCATCCTCCACCACCTCCGTTCCCCCACTTGGGGGCACCACCCCACATCTTGCCCCTCCACTTGGGGGCACTGGCCCCAACTTGGTCCAACCCACTACTGTGTCACATCCTTCTTCCAGTTTGCCATTCATGGCTAGCCTCAACCTACCTGACCTAGCCAGATTGACCAATGATCCTATTCGACACGACCCTACATGGCCTCATATGCCTACCAAGCTCCCCTCTGATATCCCTAAGTTCGAGGGGAAGGCCGGTGAGGACCCACAAAACCATATCATGTCTTTCCACCTATGGTGTTCCTCTAACTCCATCGTGGATGACTCTGTTCGCCTCCGTCTCTTACAGCGCACCTTCACTGGCTCTGCAGCCAAGTGGTATATCGAGCAACCTCATGGGACCCACGCCACCTTTGCTTCCCTTGCCTCGACCTTCCTGCAGTTCTTCCAGTTGCCTGTCCGCTATGACGCGGGCGTTGAGATCCTTCTATCTTGTAGACAAAACACGGCTACCCATATCACGGACCACATCCATGAGTGGCGTCGACGCCGTAGCTTATGCAAGATCAAACTGGACGACCGTATCTTCCTAGATTGGTTCCTTAAATCCCTTCTCCCCGTTATTGCTAAGGATGTGGCATCAGAAAGACCCCAGTTTGAAGAAGAGGCCATCCTTAAGGCCCAACAGTTCGACCTCATTTACGCCCAGTCGGGTTACCTTTATACCATTATACCTGATGCCCCTCGCGGTGAGTCCTCCCAGCATGATGCACCGGGGGCATCCCACGCTGCAGACGGTATCATCGGTCGTGTTTCTTCCCATCCCCAACCATTTTCTATAGCACGTCCTACCCCTGGCCCCGACCTATCGCGGGCTACCTCATAGTCTGGAGCAACCAACTCATATGCTCCCATGATACACCACCATTCCCATGGACCCTCATGTCCACCTCAGTGCTTCGGTTATGTGACTCCTGCTTATGCTCCCCCAGTCGCACCTCAGCCTTACTACCATCAGCAGGCTGCCCCAGCTCCTGCGCCTTCACAAGCCCAACCCACTTATTATCCGCCACAGGCAGCCCCTGCGGCACACCCACAACCCGCTCCGCAGCCATATCAGCAACCCCCTCAGGTTGCTGCACCTGCTCAGCCTCAACCTACATACCATCCACCGCAGCCTGCTCCCGCTCCTGCACAACCTCAAAACCCACCTGCTGCCCAAGGGCAAGTTTACACCCAACAAAACCCGCAGCAAAACCAGAACAACCAACGCAACCAGGGCCAACAGAACCACGGCAAGGGCCGTAATCATGGGAACAACCAACCTGCAGACCAAGCTGGTCAACCGGCTAATCCCCCCGACAACAACAACGCGGCCCCCGCTAATCAAAACCCTGATCGCCCACCCAAGCAGGCTAAAAACCCCAATTTGCGAACAAACCATCCTTGTTCTATTTGCGGGGTCTATGGCCATTACACGCATGCTTGCCCACACTTAGAGCGAGCTCGCCAACTCTGGGTTGACGAGGCCCATCGCCAAGGGCATGCGGCTCCCCAAGCACCGCCCAACCCCCCCAACCTCAACAACCCCCTTTGGTGCTGCAAAACCCCTTACCAACCCAGGGCGTCGTGAACACTCAGCCGTTGGCTCCCCCTCAAGCCAACGCGCCCCAACAACAGCAAATCACGTACGCTGCTCCTGATCAACCCATGTTTGACTCAGGAACCCACCACTTGTTGATGATGTCATCTGCTGACATCAACCTACAGACCCGTCGGAACCAATATGGCTCCACCTCTAAAGCCCTTCCCACTGATAAAACCGCTAACGCTCATCCCACTGATCAAGCGTTACGTATCCCTCCCCCGTCGTTCGATGGCGCTCCCAAAGCAGCTCGTTTCCCACTTCGCCGTATCAACAACAACCCCAATGCGCGTGCTGCGTCAAACTACAACATTGTAGACGACCTAGCCCAATCTCCCGCAGCCATGTCTGCGTTAGAAGTCTTGAAGAACTGCCCTTCCCAGCGCAAGACTTTACTTTCCCCCATTGGGGGGATTGACCCAAATGATTTGAATTTGATGGCATTTGATTTAGACCAGTCTGAACCACGCCTACCTTCCAGCTTAGCCTTCCAAGTTACTGTCTCCGTTAGGAATCTTGTCATCCATCGGTGCATCATCGATGAGGGTGCCTCCACATGCGTTATGTCTACATTCGTATGGCAGAAGCTGGGATCCCCTCCTCTCCAGCAGTCCACCACTGCATTACGCGCCTACGACGGTCGTTCGGCTAAACCCCAAGGCCTCCTAGCCAACGTCCCCGTCCAGTTAGGTGGCAAAACTGTACTAATTGACATTGAGGTAATCAATGCCCAATTGGACTATAACCTTTTACTTGGCCACAGCTACATGTATGCCATGTGGGCGGTTGCCTCTTCCGTCTTTCGCACCATGATGTTCCCCCATGAGGGACGCGTGGTTAAGGTTGACCAGCTTACTTACTATGATCCCAGCGCTCCCGCGGCACCTGAAAATGTTCTCCCCATGGTTGAACAACCTGTTTCTCGTGCCACCACCTTGTTTATTTCCTCTATGGGGCCTGGAGTCTACTCAGACGCGCCGATGACCTCCACCTTTCAATCCATTCCTCCGTCGTCATCTACGCCCGAAATGTCTGACTTATGCACCTTGTCCCACGACAACCTACCACCTAATACTCAACCACCCTTGTTGCCTAAACCACCATTGGTACCTAGCCACATTGGTGTTACACCGATCCATACGATCCCCTTCCTAGTCCCTCCATCAGGAGTAGTAAGCGCCCCGGTCATGGCTACCCTTAGCCTCGCTGGGTTAACTTTGGGATTACCTGTGTGGTATCTTTCGCCTCCCGTTCGCCCACCGACACCAGATGTTGTCCTCCAACCAGTGCAACCCATGGCTACTACCTCTCAGCCACCTCCTGGTGTCTCTACCCCTTCGTCCTCCATGACTCCCCCTCCTCCTCCCAAACCCACTGGGGGCAGAGGTCCACAACCTTACACTGCTGTACCACCTCCCAAGACAGTCAAAAACCCTCCAGTGTTTCGTGCTCCTCCCAAATGCTCGTTGTGTGACGAGTTGGGCCATGCCACTCACCAATGCCCTCAGTTACCAGCCCTACAGAAACACATGCAGATGCTCGACGATGACCCTAACATCCCAGTTGTCGAACTCAACCCCACTCCCAAGCCTAAAGATAAGTCCCTACGTACCAACCACTTCTGCGCCATATGCGGTGTTTACGGGCATTACTCCCATCATTGTCCTGATCTCCCGGATTACAGAGCGGCTCTCTATGAGATGAACAATATGGATCTTGAGACAGCACCACCTACCATTGAGGAGATCTACCCCCCAGACTCTTCACCTTCTGGAGAGATTAATACCATCTATATGATTTCTTCCACCACTCCCCCCTCGTCAACCGATTTGACAACGCAAACTTTCCGTACCGATGAGGAGATTCTTGAGGCCCTTACTGCCCCGGATTATCCCTAGGATGATATGCATCATCGTTCCTACTTCATCCCAGAAGTGTCTTCCTCTAGCTCCGCTACCCAATACGCGGTTGAATCCAAAGACTTCCTTCCCACTAAGGTCGACTGGTTCAAGGACCCTATTCCTGCTCCTGATGCCTTCGAGGAGGGTAACATGGCCAATATCTCACCCGTCATCCAAGTTGATATCGCTGCCCCAGGACGTGCCCCTGAACTCATCACTTTAGGAGCATTCTGCAGTAAACAAGAGATTGAGGACTACATAAACCTTTTCAAAGAATTCCGTGATGTCTTTGCCTGGTCCTATACAGAGATGCCTGGTCTTGACCCCGCCATTATAGAGCACCGCCTTGACACCTCTGAGTCAAGGGACATAATAGATTCCCTCGACCCTGGGATAGGGGGCACGATCAATCACTTTGAACATTCCCCATCACATCTATCTCAGCACGTCAATGAACCCATTGTTCAAACCCACACATATGTGATCCATAATCACAAACCCCATGCACATAGCATGGGGGCAAGTCATTAACCCTGCTCACTTTTTCACATTTGTGATCTCAACCATTTTTGAGGTCACGTGTCACTTGTACATTGGATTTGATACTCATAGTTCTTTCCTTTGACCATCCGGAGTCCGTTTTACGAACCGTTTCCACCATTGGAATCAGCACGACGAGACCGTCATGATGGTCACCTCGTTGCATTATTTCTGTTCCGTCATTTTTGCCCATTTTCCGATGCCACTAGTCGCCTCGATTTGCGTGCCACATCGGCCGTTCTCCATTTTTCACATGTTTTATATCATCGGATTCATTTTTCCGAGCTGGTGATGATGCTTGAGATCATTTCTCGCTCTCACCCCCCGATTTTTAGGGTATTTTTTCCACAACGCCCTCGTCACCTCGGTGTGCGTGCCACATCGGTCGTTACCCGTTTTTGACACCCTTTATATCACCGGATTCATCTTTCCGAGCTTGTGATGATGCTTGAGATCATTTCTCGCTCTCACTTGGTACAATTTTAACATTGTGTCCCAAACACCTTGTTGCCTCGGTTTGCGCACCACATCGGCCGCCATCGGATTGTTCCACACTTTTACATGAGCCATTCACTCCTGTCATACTGCAAATGTCTCATTATTTTGCCACCATTTCATTTCCCCGCAAGAAGGCCCACCAGTGTTCCCCCCAACCCTCATTCTTGGTCACCATTATTGATCCTTGATTGAACACTTCCTCCTTGCCTGGCCATTCCTTTTGTTCGGTATAATTTTATCCCTTTTTCGGGCCGGACAAGTCCTTTACGAAAAAGGCACTTAGGGAGTTTCCGTTAAGCTCTTTTCTGACTCCTAAAAGAATGAAAAGATCGCCGAGCAATCTTGCTTCCTTTCATGCTCGTTAAAGTACCTGAAAGGGCGTCTATCTGGTATAAGTTTAACCCTTTTCCGGACCTGATAGACTAATTACGAAAAAGGAATACTCTAGTCACACCGGCTAGAAGAGTTCTTCATTGCATCCTTTTATGCTTCTTTGGGCCTTGGAGACTAAATCTACGAAAAAGCAACCCCCTGGAGTCTTCTTACTTGCTTTCAGACTCTCTAAAATTGAAAGCAACCACGAGCATGAACTGTCCTGGGCTCGTAAAATCCACACGACAGTACCATTCCATCATTTCAGAGTCTTCTTATTTGCTTTCAGACTCCTTAAAATTGAAAGCAACCACGAGCATGAACTGTCCTGGGCTCGTAAAATCCACACGACAGTACCATGCCATCATTTAAGAGTCTTCTTATCGCTTTCAGACTCCTTAAAATTGAAAGCAACCACGAGCATGAACTGTCCTGGGCTCGTCAAATCCACACGACAGTACCATTTTACACACACTTCTTCTAGTTCCTTAACCCATGAAGAAGTTTTTCCCCCGTGCCTCTTGGCACTTTGATCTATCATCTCGGCAGCACCCCCAATCAGGTCACCTTTGTTCAGAGTATTCTGCAGTCTCCTGCCATTTTACCCCAGCTTGAGTCTCCCTCAGACCAATCATCTCCCCAGATCCAATACAGCTATGATCCCTCTCCCCTTAGTCAGTTTCATATGCTGCCAGATCATCCCCATTATCATACTCTGAACAAAGGAAGTTTGAGTCCATCCACTCTACTTGCCCAGTTGTCCCCCCACAGTTTATCAGTCCTGCCATCAGCACTATCACATTTCGGTCTTGAACCTCGCGCTCCTGTCAAGGAAACATCATTGCCTTGATAGTTGCAGGTCTCCCTCTGTCGACGACAGCTCCTCTATTCCAGAGGATAGGCCCAGAGGTCCCTACGCCTTGGACTTATCACCATCTGTGGTAAGTGCCTACGGATCATTCCGAGAGGAATCATCATTGCCTCTCTGAGTGGTTGTTCCTCACATGCTCGACTTCAGCACCTTGATCGCATCGTTGAGGATCGCGTAGGATTATATCCCATCAGTTTTTAGTCGAAGACCCCGGATTTCCCCCGACTCTAGCACATTGGTGAGTCACTTTGGAACACCCAGTTATATGTTCCCGTGGATGTCCGGGCTGCGTTGGCGATTGTATCCGGAAGCCATCCAGTTATATGCTTCCTGGAGTACCCATTTCAGTTCCAGTCCAGTGTACCATGGAGAGTATGACCCCAGTCACTATGATCCAGCAGCTCATCAGTTCCTTTGGTACCACACTTAGTAGCACTGTTGATTGTTCCAGTGCACCATTTCTTCAGTTCACACATGATCAACTCAGCAGTATGTCCCAGATTTGTGTCCCCTCTGGACTCTTATGATGTACACAGTGGTCATGTATCTTACAGGTCCCCCTTTTTTTGGGCCTCACAGTTATGTTTATGTATCTTGATACGAGCATGGGTATGCCCGCCTCGTCCATATATTGAGATTATTCCTCATTCAGTATTTGAGGTCATGTATATTTCAGGTCCCCATTTTTTGGACCCCATTGTTATTATGTTATATCCTGATACGAGCATGGGAATGCCCGCCTCGTCTATATGATCAGATGCTTCCTCATCCATTATTGAGGTTATGTACTTTTAGTTCTTGCAGTTGTTCGGGATCGTTGTTCCGGGCTTCAGTTTGTTTCTTCTCTTCTCTCCACATCCCAGGAAAACCATTCATGACTTATGATGTCCATCGGCCATACGATGAGCTCCTGACCTCGCACATCAGGGGGCAATCTGTTAACACCCAAAAAGTGTTCACTACCTCATCTACCACATTATATGGCTCATTTGTCCATTTCCCTAACATATTTCCCTTAAAAACCCCAAAAATCCTATCAAAAAGCCTCCAAAAGGCCTAAAATGCCTCCAAAAGGCCACAAAACCACCAAAATAGCCTAAAAAAGGCTAAAAAAAAACCCCCTTTTTCCTCTAAAAATAGCAAAAACCCCCTAAAAAGGGAAGAAAAATATAAAATAATGAGGAAAAGGAGGAAAAAACCCTATATAGCTGCACTAAACCATGTGTTTCCTAAAACCATGGGTCAGCACTCCACCACCAAAAAACTATAAATAGGTGATGGAGATCCCTTATTCCATATCCACAATCACAAGCACCCTTACTCTGCCAAAATCTCTCTCGAAACCCTAGTTCACCATTGAACTACTTTCACCTTGAGAGCCACTTTTGGCCCATTCCCACCATTGGAGAAGGAGAAGGAGCATATTGAAGCTTGGAGCATCCTCTTGGACACTGCAAAGGGCTTCATCAAACCTTCACATTGAAGGTAATATCAATACAAAAAGCCATTTATTTAAATTTATTTAAATTTGTTGTTTATGTTTCATGCATGTTTTAGAAGTAATTTAATTTCTGTTTTAGCTTAATTATTTACATTTACTGAACTGCTACTAAGGAGTCCATTCTCCTTAGTAGGTGCTCATTTGCACAAGCTAGGGGTAAAACCCTAGCTACAGTAGCGGAGCTCACTTACGATCACATCCAACAAACCACTGCAGATCCAGATCTCTCTTCTTCCCAGATAGTTGAAGACGATCCTGTTACGCTCCCAATTTGGGCAACCAACTCATCTTGCTCTCACGATTGCCTCAATGATACTTTTCCATCTGATGAAGCTATCCTCAAATCCATGTGTGGTAGTGAGAGGCCTTGGGAAGATATGCACCATCGCTCTTATTTCCTTCCCAACCTCGAGCTCATTGAGCAGGAGGATTTTAGGATGACTCTAGCCGAGATGGTTGTTCACCCTGTGGCTCTTTTGCAGTCGCATGATGTTTTCTTGGAGGGGAATATGGCCAATATTTCCCCAACCACTTCAATCAACATCTCCCGCACTCCCGGAAAGGTTGAGAATGTTTACGTCGGTGCCCATTGTACTCCTGAGGAGATTGCTATTTACACTGATTTGTTTACTGAACTCTGGGAAGTTTTCGCCTAGTCATATGAGGAGATGCCAGGAATAGACCCCCACATTGTTGAACACGAGATTAGAACGTATCCCGATGCTAAACCGGTTCGACAATGCTTATGTGCTGTGAACCCTAGGAAGGCAGCTGCTATTAAGGCAGAGGTGGAGAAACTACTCAAGGCTGGTTTCATCTACCCCGTTCCCCTTATCGAATGGGTTTCAAACCCCGTTCTTGTGGATTAGAAGTAGGGAATGATCCATGTATGCACTGATTTCAAAGATTTGAACCGTGCATGTCTGAAAGACAACTTCCCCACGCCATTCATTGATCAAATATTGGATGCCTGTGCGGGGAGTGAGATTTTTTCATTCATGGACAGCTTCTCAGGTTATAATTAGATTCAAATCAAACCCACAAACCAACATAAAACGGCATTTATTTTTCGATGGGGAACCTTTGTGTACTGGAAAATTCCCTTCGGCCTCAAAAATGTCGAAGCTACTTTTCAGCGAGCCATGACCTATGCCTTTCAAGATCTTAAGAAGATTATGGAAGTTTTCTTGGATGATCTTGTTGGCCATTCTCACAAGAGAGTGGACCACCCCAAGCACCTCCGTTATGATTCTCGAACGATGTATCCACTACAAAATTCGATTGAATCCAAACAAATGCATCTTCGTTGTTAGGACTGGTTGCCTTCTAGGATTCATAGTTTTGAAGGAGGGTATTAGAGTCAATCCTCTCAAAGTTGAGGTAGTACTTCAGTTGCCTCCTCCACGTAATCTGTTACAACTTCAGAGCCTCCAAGGAAGAGCTACTTTTCTGTGTCAGTTTATAGCTAACTATGCCAATATTACTAAAGGATTTGCATGCCTATTGAAGAAAGACACACCTTTTATCTGGGATGAGTGAACCCAACAGTATTTTGATGCCATTAAGAAAGATTTGGTATTGGCCCCTATGCTTAGTCCACCGGACTTTACACAAGATTTCATTCTTTATGTGGCCACGTCTTAAGAGACCATTGGCATGGTCATGGTTCAGATAGATGATGCGCTTGTCGAGCATGTTATCTATTATCTTAGTCAAAATTTAGTAGATGCTAAACTAAGGTACACCCATGTAGAAAAGATGGCACTTGCGACTGTTCACGCAGTCCAGTGGTTACGACATTACATTTTGCTTCGAACAACCACCATTGTGGCTCACATCAATCCATTTCAGTTCGTGCTATCACGACGCCTTATCGGGGGTAAGTATAATAAATGGATTGTGATCCTTTAGGAATTTGATCTCGAGTTTGCTTCTGCAAAATCGGTGAAATCATTGGTGTTCGCTGAACTTATGTCGGACCTTCCACGGCTTGATGAGGATGTCATTCATGAAGATTCCTTTGTGGATGAACACTTATTTCTTATCTCGACCGAGGACCCTTGGTATGGGGATGTCATTAGATATCTCCAAACTTTGAAGTTTCCTCCGCATTATTCATGAGATGAGCAACGGCGTGTGAGACATCACGCGAAATATTATACTATCATTCGCGACACTTTGTATCACCAAGGAAAGGATTCCATTCTTCGTTGTTGTTTGACTCACGAAGAAGCGGGATGGGTACTTAATGATTGCCATGCGGGGGCGTGTGGCAGTCACTTATCCGGGCTTGCTACAGCCCAATGTATCATGCAAGCAGGTTATTTTTGGCCTACCATCTTTAAAGATTGTATTAACGCTTTGAAGAGATGCCACCCTTGCTAGGTGTTTTCTCAGAACATACACTCGCATCTAGTGCCCCTCCATCCAGTCGTCACTATCAGTCCCTTCACTAAGTGGGGGGCAGATTTCATGGATTGCAAACCATCTTCGGCTAGGGGGCATCATCATATTATTGTGGCTGTGGATTATTTTTCCAAATGGGCTGAGGCCATGCCTACCGTTAAATCCGATGGTGCTACTACAGCCCATTTCATGTTCAACCAGATTATCACTCGATTCGGTATCCCGAAAGAGATTGTCATTGACCATGGTAGTCACTTTCAAAATAAGATGATGGAGGATTTGTCTCTCAAGCTTGGGTTTTGTCAGGAACACTCGTCTTCCTACTATCGTCAAGCGAATGGTTAGGATGAAGCAGTAAATAAGTCTTTGAAGACCATTCTCCAACGTACCATCCAACAAAGCAAGACCAATTGGCATATCATGTTATATCCTGCTTTGTGGGCATATCAAACCACAGTTAGGACTGCCACCGGGTTCTCACCATTCCAGTTCGTTCATGGTGTGGAGTCACTTTTACCGATTGAATGCGAAATCCCTTCGCTCAAGCTAGCCATAGAGCTCCTCCCTGATACGACGGAGATTGAGCAACGTTTAGTACACCTCGAGCAACTTGACGAGCACCGTCGAGATGTTGCTGTGGCCATTGATGTTAACAAGTGTCATGTCAAGGTTCAATATGATAGGTCTGTCCGTCCCCGGCAATATGCTAAAGGTGACTTGGTACTCTTGTATGACCAAGCTAAAGAACACCTGGGGGTAGGCAAGTTCAATTCCATGTGGCACGGTCCTTACATTGTGAGGCATGTCTTGGAAAAAGGAGCTTATGAGTTAGAATATTACAAGGGAGTTGTCTTGAAGGAGCCTAGAAATTAGCTCTACCTCAAGCGGTATTATGCTTGAACCTATGGTTTAGGCTGATACTTTTGTACAATATTGTATAGTTTTTATGTACATAGTCTAGGTTGCCTTTTTGGTTGTTGGGTCTGCTGATTAGCCTCTGTTTGATTGATAGATGTCAGCAGGATGTCCTACATTCTTAGGTTTCGTGGATGGTGCTAGCCGACATACGCAGCAGCTTGCTTCTGCTACCTGGGTTATCTTTTCACCTGACCATCTAGTTGTGTCCTGGGGAGGTGCTTGTCTCGGTCCTACATCTAACAATGTGGTTGAGTATAGTGCCATTGTTGAGCTACTTCGGGATGCCATTTCACATGACATCCAGTATTTAGAAGTCCACCTGGATTCACAACTAGTTATGTCTCAGCTGAATGGGCAGTACCGTGTATGAGACCCTACGTTACTACAAATTTTCCTTAAGGTATGACTCTTGGAGAGACATTTTGTTTCAATTACATATATTCACATTCCGAGAAGTCATAATTATATATCTAATGCATACGCTAACTATGTATTAGATTGGCATTTGTCACATTCATCATGAAGCACAGAAATACAAAGACATTCATACATTTGTACCATACACACATATAGTAGAACCGAGAACCAAAGTTGTATATATATATATATAAAAATATGTCCAAAAATGGTAGTGTCATACAAGACTGGAGCCCGTAGCCCTAAAAAATATACATATCGATACAAAAAATGATGAGGCCCTGGGATATCTATTCCCTCCGAGGAGGTCTAGCTGCCGCCTCGACGGGATGTGTCTCATAGTAGTACTGTGCTGCATTGGCCATCTGCTACAGCAATCGCACCCACTCCCCAGGAACACCCACAACCTGGCGCTGCATGGCCTCAGGTAGTCGGGCGACCTCTATCAGTGGAACTTGAGCAAACATCCTTGATACATTGCGCCACAACGTCTAGAGAGTGTGCCTTGCTGCGGCATCTACTGCCACCCTCACCTCTACCCCCGATGACCATGTCTCGGGAAGCCCTCTGGTCTCACTGGGCCTTTGTCTACGAGCAAACAGTCACCCATTAGCACATGGCACTACCACCAAAAAGATTTTTTTCATTTCAACTATAATAAAAAAATCCATAAAAATTTAAAAACACAAAACCAAAAGAGTACTCACCGATGTCTCTGAAAGCTGTGCCTGGTGGGAGCGGCATGTCACAATCCTGTCTGAAGTCGATCCCCGCATAGGGACAGTCCTCTATAGCGACCACCTGCTAGTTCCACCAGCGGAAGAACTCCTCAGTATATGGTGACACCAGATGGCCACCACCCTGTCGTGTCAGTATCTCAGTCCACCGGGTCAAGGATGGATCTCGGAGACTGTGAGGAGAGACATCCACCCTCGGGCTAAGTCTTGGAACTCTATCAAAGAAGAAACTGCAGAGGATGCTACCATACCCAAAGTTTTTGGCCTTTCCCTCTTTGCATTCCGTCAGTTGTGTATTGATAAACACCAGCAGAGTAGTACACCAGTCAAATATAGTAGGTTGCAAGCATTGTGATGCATAGAACATCACCGGTCTAGATGCCTAATGTAGTGCTTTGGATCCCGCGATCCGGACCAGAGTAGCCACAATGATCTTTGTACTCATATCCATTATGGCATTGATTGGCACTTGGCTTCCCACTGCTTGTGTGTTGGCAGAACAATACCGCATTATGTAATATTGCACAGTGATCCCACTTCCCACGGTCCGTGACTGAAGACTATCCACTTCCCCTCTATGGGACAAATCGGTAATAAAATAGATATCCTCTACATCTAGTGTCAGTGTTTTCCCGTTGAGAATGAAGTGTTGAGCATCCACATCCCAGTAGTTGATCAAATGATGGAGTAGTAGGTTTTGGGCCCTTAAGCCCCCGAGACTCCAGTATTTATATAAGCCACATGCTTGCAATGCTTATTGTGCTTGCAAATCGTTGCGCACGGCCTCATCTACCTGGTCATGCTCTCTTTCCCTCCACTCTAGAACCATCCTGGAGTGAAAAGCAATAAATTTTTAGTCAATATCATGTTTAAAAACTTCTTCACGGCCGTACCCGCGGGCTAGATTGTAGACAGTTGTAGGTAGACGCAGGAAGTCAGTTTTTTGACTGCGCATTTGGTGCCCTACCCGCAACCCGCACACTTACACCCTGCGGGTAGCGCCGAAGCCCTTTAGGGCTTGGCCAAACAAAATATCCCACCTACCAAGATTGAAATTAAAGCACTTAAATGAAAGGTATGGCAGTGACCACTAACCTGCTCCAAACGGTTCGCTGAATGGTTGCTTGTAGCTCCCACGATTGGCACTCGAAGTTTCAGGTGAAAACTTACCACTAAACTCCAAATTGGTGAATAGTGCAAATGAATTGAAAATTACAAATTTTTATTACTATTTATAATTTTCTGGACCCACTTTTCTATATTTTTTTCCATTTTGAGCCATTATGAACCAATATCGTGTCATGGAGTAGTGTTTTTTCAACATATTTTCTCAGCGAGAATTGTTCTGAACCATTTCACACCTACAGCAGGTACGTTTCACACCTGGCATATAGGTTAGATGCCATTTTCACATGCATTGTGCATTTGACCTATGGACCATTTTTCATAAACCCTAGGTGCGACCCCACTTCGTGATTGACACGGAACCTTCACACTGCTATAGAAGTGTCGTCATGTGGCGGTAGGGATTTCTTGAACATGGGTACCCTAGTTAGAACCCCATTATACTTGTGGTGCCCATTCTGTTGTTTGTCCTCAGGATCGGGAGTCCTTTGTAGTCACGCCATGACGTTGCGATGAAGAATCATACTCTACTTTGTCTTATGCTGTCCATCTCCCTTAAGGAATCCACTTAGTTTTATCATGTTGTGATTGCATTGCATCATCCTGCTTGCCGCTTGAGCCTTGTTCCGGCTCCCGCTTACTCAATTGATAGCCTGGTGCCTGAGCACTTTCCCCTATCGAGCCCCGCAGAGCTTATATTTTCCCTTCACAATTTGATTCCCTTTTGACCTTGAGGGAACACACCCCCGATTGTCCACATCTTGCACGCACTTCCTTGCATTGAGCATAGGTATGTTCCACTGCTTGGGACTAGTCTGCTAGCTATTTGACACTCGTTCCCTCACTTGTTGTATTATAAGCAATTTTATTCTTTTTCAAGATTTTTCCAAATATGAAAAAGACCAAAAAAATCAAATATTCCAAAAAGCCGATGGGATTATGGTCACTATTTCTTGTTGGCAGTTGTTGTGTCGCCTTTGAATAGAGCATTCATTCCACTCCATACATTATGAGTTGGGACTATAGTTGGGCCTTAGGAGTTGTACTTGTTTTTTAGTTTTCTCCACTGATTGGTTAAGCTTCCAGTCATTATGGAACCCTTTATAATGCCTCTTGCATTGCATAGTTTATGTCAAGTCTATGCTGCCTGAGTCTATCCATCTTCTCATGCTCTTGTTCAAAGGAAGTCCTGAAACCAGTGTTGGCCACTCCTCAGATCTCTTGACTATTGCATGTCGGCCATCCTTATTGAGCCAGTCCATTTCACTTAAGATTTTCCAAATCTTTCAGCATTGCTGGTACCTCATGCTAGTTGATGAGGGATGCCTTAATGCCCTCCTTCTAGCGAGTCTTGTTTCGTCGACTTAAACTAATTTATTCCAGGACTTGAGGCTTAGACTTCGGTTGAGTACCTTGAGGCTTGCAGTCATTAGTGGCAGGTTCTCTCGCCATCGACAGTTTTGGGAATACATTAATGTCCCTTGATCGATGGATTCATCGTAGTGTTCGACTTCAACCCATTTATTCACACTCTAATGATTGTGCTCTGTGCCTTGATGCCCATTTTCATTATTGGTGGGTCACCTCACGTCTGTTAACTGTATACATTATTGACCGGTAATCAGACGATGTCTCATCAGGTTTGACCCCAACTCTTTTATTCACTTGATGGGACTTACACCGTCGAAGAGTTGTGTAGAAGACCCCAGGCGATTGTGGCATTCAGTATGCTACATATGACTTTGACTTTACATCTAAGATATCACCTCTCAGATTTCAGTAGTTTGTACCTCCATTTTTGCACCAGTTGTCTTCTTTTCAGCAGAAGACCATATCTTACTGTAGAGGGTTCATGGCTATGATCACTTATGACATGTATTTACTTATGTACTGCCTATTCATGGCCATTGTATCAGATTGTTGTACTTACCGACATGTATTCAAATATATTATTGTATTATGACGAGTGAACTGTTCTTTCCACTTGTGTCTCCGTCACTCCACTTCTGATTTTTATAATGTATTTCGACCATTGTAGCACTTTCAGTCTCTGACCTCACACATTAGGGGGCATCTGTTAGACAGAAATCGTCCACCCTATGAGCATCAACATTATTTGGCCTATAGGATCCATTCCAGTGACTCAGATCCATTTTTATTCTTCAGTGATACCGGTTTTCCCTATTTTTGTTTCTACCCGCATGTTGCATCACTATAGCATGCGTACCCGCGAGTTGCAACACTATAGCCCATGGGTATCAAGTAAAATGGTAAAAACCACTGTTAATTACTTTTTACTCCCAAAAAGTGGTCATTTGGTGACCTTTGGCTCTCCATCTTCCCAAGTAATGTCTCGATGAGTCCTTTCACCTACCTTTGAGAGGACTATATATTGAGCACATATGGCTTATGTATGGGAGGAAGAAGAGAATAGTAAAGGCACTCTAGTGGATTTTTGCCCTATCTTGAGTCTGCACTCATTGATCCTTGTAGTTGTGAACCATTTATGTTCACCTTCCAAACTCCTTCCTAGTTTGAGTTTTCCATTCATGGAGGATTGAAGTGGTGGAGGCACAAGTGGATTGATCTAGATCTTGGTTCAGATTGTTTGCGGGCAAGAAGTCGTATCACTTTGTACTTCTTCTTGTTCATTAATAGAAATACTCATATTCTCGTCCATTCATGGTGTGAATGTTGTTTATTATACATTGGGTTACATTTGGTTATGATATTATGGACCATTGTTATTGATAATATTAATATCATTTATATATCACATGTACTTGTTAGATATTGGTTGTCAAGACTAATTTGCAGATTACAAGTGCTTGGATGTGCGTGGATTGAAAGCTCCAACGGGGATCTACATCAAACATTGGATCGAGGTTGGTTACATTTCTCCATTATTTTTACATTGTCATTTATAATAGCATTGCTTTGAGGATTGAGTAGATTTCTGGTAGTCATCTGTCTGTTGTGGTATTCTAAAGCCATAGTGAGTTTTCTCCAATAGAGAATAGGATGCCATGTGACATGAGGAATCTAGCTTTGTGTGGGTCCCACACCACCAATGTGTCTGCATGACCAAGTGCCACCTTATTTTCCTATCATAAATATTTATTTAACCCCTTTTAATATATTTTTGTAAAACTAATGTCCATTTGTGGTTTATTAACTCCCTTATTCAAAATACCAATGTTTTCACCCCAACCTAGGAAACTAGTAGATTGGTGGAATTTTCTCTTTTGAGATTTATTTGAATGAGGACATTACAGTCCTCCCCACCCAAGATTTCCTGTCCTCAAGAAATTTCAAACATGGATGTTGAAGAACTTGCTTCTTTACAAAAATTTGCTTCCAAAACTTTCTTTCCCCCAAAAAAATTGAAACCAATGAGACTAAAAATTATTCCAGGGTCCCATTGCTTGTATTGCACTCCAACAATTAGGAGTGTTCTCCAACTCATACTATGAGGAAAGATAATTCCTGGATCCCATTTACTTGTATGCCTTGTACATAACAACATAGTAAAAATGTACATCAAGGAGGTGCCTCATCAAAGAATCATGAAAGTGCTTGAACCTCCAAATAAGTAGACCACCATTTTCCAAGTGAATAGAAGCATCAAGTGACCCATCAAATCTGCTCCAATGACATAGGTGAGGATCCCATGTCCTATAATGATGCTCCAAAAATATGTAGGATGCATCAAAATAATCAGCTATGTATTCTTTCATCCAAGAAGTGAATGAAGAATCTCCACTAAAATATGAACCAAGTAGGGAGCAAAGAAAACAATGAGTTTTCAAGGGGCTCACATAAGTACCATTTATGCATTCATGGATATGTGTATCATCAAGAAATAACAAGGGATGTTGCTTCCAATAAACATTTTCTCCAATCATATATCTCTTCACCCAAGTAGATAATGAAGTTCCTCCAACATCAATTGAACTAAGCAAGGAGCAAGGAAAATCATGAATCTTCAAGTGACTCAAGTGAACATCATAAGTGCATCCATGAAGATATGTATCATCATAAGGTAAGAAATGATGATGTTGTAAATGTAAATAATGAGTTGCTCTAGTCATGTCATCATCAAAAGGAGAGGTAGGAGTTTCACACTCCTCATGTGGCACCATCAAAAAGAAACTTTTCACCTATACTTCATTAGGATGAATGATGCAAAATAGGGAAGTGTAAGATGTAGGAGAATGAACCAGCTCACCCAAATTATCAAAATATGCAAAAGTGTCATCATGTGTAGGCTCTATAAGGGTTGGATCATGCACCTCCCTCAAAAGGGAAAAACTTTCCTCATAGGTTGGTTCCAATGTAGTGGAATCATACACTTCTTCGAAAATTGTGTCACCATTTCCAAGAGGCAACTCAAGTTCCTCTTCCACCACATCAAGTGCTTGGATATCATCAAGATAATCTTCAAACATATCAAGCACATGCAAATTTTCATGTTTCTCATGATCTACCATGTCATGAGAATCCTCCAAGAAATCTACCATATGACAATTTGAAACATAGGAGGAAGAACAAGTATATTGCAACCTTTCAAGAAGTTGTTCATTTTGAATTTTCAGTTTATGAATATCCTCAATATTCTTCAAGTATGTATCATGTAAAAATTCATTAAAATCAACCAAATTGTTTCTATCAAAAAGAAAATACGTGAAATTACCCTTGATGTTGCACATTGATCTTTGAATCTTCTCCATGTCTTCAAGGAAGGATGGATCCTTCAATGAAGAAACGTTCCAACAAGAATTTGACACTAATGCTTCAGTGTCATGGAGCATGCTAATGGTATCTTGGATATTCTTTTCATTCATATTTAATGGCCCTTCAAGAAAACAAGGTTCTTGCAAATGAACCTCCTCATCTTCTTCCTTCTTGGTTGGACCAACTTCATGAAGCTCAAGTGGTGATGGACAAGTTGATCTTGGTTCTTCTTCAGCTGCTACAAGGTCTTTATTTTCATGCTTAATGGAAATTTGGCTTCCAGAAACACTTTCAAAAGTGATCTCTATGTCACCAACATAGAGGTTTGAGCACCCATCAGTAGGTACTCCTTCATAGTTCAAGCATCCATCAGTAGATGCTCTTTGCTTCATGTCCAAGGTAGAATGTGTCTCAAAATGATCTTCAATATTTTCAATAGAATCTTCTTCATGTTCATGGGATGTATATTCATATTTATCCTTCAAGCAAGTTGATGCACTTTGCCCCTTGGTTTCCTTAGGATCAATATATTTGGAACCTATTTTTGATGAAAACCCAAAACCCTCTTCAAGTAGGAAATACATGCATTCTCTGAAGCTTCAGATATTTCACTACTCTTTTCACTCACACACATATGATTTTCTCTCGAAGGTATTTTGCAAGAGGGGCATAGACCTTTCTTCACTAACTCCACATATTCATTTTTGGGCCTATTTTCAAACACCCAATCAGCAAAGTCTTAAAAAGGAATGGCCTTTTGTGTATCTCCGTTGCATACATCAAGATATGCCTCATATTGTTGGGGCAAGGTTTTACATGTTGCTCTCAATATTTGTAATTTATTCATAGAATTATCCTTTGGTAGTGTGAAAAACTCATATTCATCATGTTCAAAGTCTAAGAATAACCCTCATTCCTTATGAAATTGCAATAAGTGTTGCATGATGGCACCTCTTCCTCGTACCGTACACAATCTTCTTCATATTGCTCATAAGCATTGTACTCATAGGATTCATCATAATAGTAAGACATGGCTGAAAATTATTCTTCAATGTATGATATTAATTCACAGGTGCAAGGACCATCCTCTGATACCACTTATAGTGTCGCTTTTAATGAATTTGTAAAAGCTAGGAAAAATTGCAAATTTTGGCCAATTTGACCCTTAGACTAGTATTGACCCAAATCCCTCCAAATGGCTCCAAATGATTCCGAATTCGTTATAAACGTGTTTGGAAGGTATTAAGACACAAAAATGAGGTTGATGGATGCTTGGAAACTCTCAAAATACTTCTGCAACATTCAATTACAATCAAGGAAAGATAGGGCAATTTACTAGTCAAATCGAGGTTCAAATCCCCCAAGGGTAGTGGTCAAAGATGGATCTCCAAATGTTGTACGAACTTCCAAAATTTCAGAACAGAGACATGCTACTATTAAAGGACTTCAATGGGCTCCCAAATACATCATCAATTAGTTTCTAAAGGCTTCTTCAACTCCCATAAATCAAAGGTTTGTGGACATGTCTTCACATAGGGGGAAATGCTGGTAAACTTCACTACTTGCTATGAAATTTGAGATTTATGTTCCAAAGGCTTATGAAATGTATATGAAACTTATTCCAGCCATTAATGACTCTCCATAAATCATGAAAATCATAGATATGAACTGATAGAAGTCGAAATAGAGCAACTTCAAGCTTTCATAACAAGATGTAGGGAAAATGGCACCATTTATGCATTGTTTGGTATTTTTACATAGTTCCACTTGGTATTTCAACCTGAGAGTATTTTGAGCATTAAATACAGATTATATATATCAAAATACAAATCAATGGTGTATATTGGACTGCCACAAAGAGATTAGCATCTCACCAAAGTCGCCCTTCCTCCAAGAGCCAAAATATGCAGAGAAATGCGAGATATAGATGGGAGCAAGTTGAATATGAAAGAATAACAAACTGACCTATAGCTTCAACCTGGATAACTTGTCATTTCCCTTTTTAAGAAATTTGGATAAATTGGAAAAATTGCAATTTTTGGCCAATTTGACCCTTAGACTAGTTATAACTCCAATGCTTCCAAATGGATCCAAATGATTCCAAATTGGGTCTGAAGGTATTTTAAATGTATCAAGACATAAAAATGAGGCTTATGGATGCTTGGAAACTCTCAAAATACTTCTTAAACATTCAATTATAATCAGGGAAAGATAGGGCAATTTACTAGTCAAATCGAGGTTCAAATCCCCCAAGGGTAGTGGTCAAAGATGGATCTCCAAATGTTGTACGAACCTCCCAAATTTCAGAACAGAGACATGGTACTATTAAAGGAATTCAATGGGATCCGAAATACAACATAAATCAGTTTCTAAAGGCTTCTTCAACTCCCAATAAATCAGAGGTTTGTGGACATGTCTTCACATAGTGGGAAATGCTAGTAAACTTCACCACTTGCTATGAGATCCGAGATTTATGTTCCAAAGGCTTATGAAATGTATATGAAACTTCTTCAAGACATTAATGAATCTCCATACATCATAAAAATCATAGATATTAACTGATACAAGTCGAAATAAAGCAACTTCAAGCTCTCACAACCAGATGTAGCGAAAATGGCACCCTTTATGCATTGTTTGGTATCTTTACATTGTTCCACTTGGTATTTCAACCTGAGAGTATTCTAAGAATTAAATATAGAGTATATATATCAGAATATAGATAAATGGGGCCACAGGATCTCACCCAAAGAGAACAACACCTCACCAAGTGCACCCTTCCTCCAAGAGCAAGAATATAGAGAGAAAAGTGAGAAAGGTGTGGAAGCAAGTTGAGGATGAGAATGTCACGAGCTTCCCTGTAGCTTCAACCTACAACAAATGAATCCATTGTAGCTCCAAATGAAATTTCTGAATGACATCTCCAATTTCCAATTAGGATGGGAATATTTCACCCTCGAAATTGATACTAAAGAAAGTAGAGTAAACACTCCACAACCATGGACAAGCTATGCTCTCCAATATGCAAAATGAGAAATGATAAAAAAAATCCACTCTCCTTATTTTTTCTTGAATTTTATAAACTTCCAAATACCTCCTTAGCTCGAATTCCATCCATGATCTTCTTGCCAACTCGAATTGGAAAGAGATTCCAATGTGTGCCGCTTGTTGATCAATTCCTAGCCTCCTCCTTCACTCAATTCGAATGGGTGTCTCTTTGGCTTCCGTAACTCCCTTGTGCACCTTCTTGGAGGCTATTTTTAGTCTTGACATGTCATATATGTCAGATGTCAGCATTTAGGTCTGATTTGTGTCATAAGTGTCATAGCATCTTCATCATTGTTGTCATAGAAGCTAGGGAATCTAGCCCGAGTGTCTCAATATTTCTCAAATGCCTCTTCCTCTTCCATGGAAGTTACTCTTCCACTCCAATTCGACCTTCATTGAGTCATTCCAAGTATATTGACCTTCCAACTCCCTAAGAACATTCGACTCCACCTTGGTTTCAAATGGGTGAGAATATGATGCTATGTGGCATGAGGATCTAGCTTTGTGTGGGTCCCACACCACTAATGTGTCTCCATGACCAATTAGCACCTTATTTTCCTATCATAAATATTTATTTAACCCCTTTAATATATTTATGTCAAGCTAATGTGGATTTGGGGTTTATTCGCTCCCTTATTCAAAATCCCAATGTTTCCACCCCAACCTAGGATACTAGTAGATTGGTGGAATTTTCTCTTTTGAGAATTATTTGAATGGGGACATTACATCACATCATAATTTCTTTGTTTTTATATGGCTAGAGTGGTGAAATTATTTATGATTTTTTTTTTTGTTTAATATGCAAGTTTAAAAAAAGTTGTAATTTATCTCTTGAAGAAATTTTTTTCCAATTTAGGGGTTGATTTTAAAGTTTTTGTAAACAACAATATGGGATGTTTAGGACATGGCTCTATTTTTTACCCTGAAAAAAAAAAAAAAAAAATGTATACTGGTATCAACACTTTTCTATTTGGGGGTTTTTTTGGTGTTTTTTTTTGCAAAAATCATTGTTTTTATGGCTAGAGTTCTCGTTCATAGTATAAAGTTATCATTTCCTAGTATATGTGGTTTGGAAAACATATCCTAAGCATGATGGCTTTCTACCAACACCCTAGCCACACCAAACCCTATCTTTTATCAGGATGAACTCTACCAAACCCTTCGACAACATTTTTTTCCACCTTGATATCTATATGATCTTAGATGCACATTGCCATCTTTACCTAAATATTGGTTCAAATGCATTTTTGGACTCTAACTAGGTCCTTATTATCAAGTTTATATTTGGCTTATTATTAGTTTTTCAAATCAAAGTACATAATTGTGAGGGCTCTACTCCAGATACAAGATATCTTTCAGATTTAAACATTGAGACCAAATTCACTGATTAGTTCCACCTCTCTCATCTACCCTTTCCATCCTCCCTACCACACCATTCCCTTAAGGTTTCTCTTCCATGCCCTAGATCTCCTGCAGACCATTCAACCTTGTAGTTCCCATATCACAAATTTGGTAAACATCATGCACTTCATTTTCATTTTATTCAATAGTACACAAGGCCTCCAAGTCCATATCTCACTCCTACCATTTGACCCGTGGTCCTCACTACTCAAGATCTCTCTACTTTCACATTCCATATTTTTCAACATAACTACCAAATCAACGATTAGATCATTTTCCTCATTTTAGACAAAGACCATTCCTCATTCACCCCAAATTGTAAAATATAAACACCTATCGATATAAAAATAATAAAAAGTTATACTACAAAAAACTTTAAATTCCATATAATTAAATATAAAATTATACCCGATTTGAAAGCTTCTTACCCATACTTATATTTTGACCTTGTGTTTTTATTTTCTTAAAGAATGAGTACAAAATAAAAATATCAATATTTTTTTATTGCGTTGAGAGGCGCTTTACAGCCCAGTATGAGGGAGATCTTGTAACGCGTGTCCAATAACGTTACACGAGTATGAGAGAGATGTTGTAACGTTTGTCGAGTAACATTACACGAGTAAAAAGTAATAAATATTATGTCGGCCATAAACAAAAAAGAATAATACAAAGTAAAAAGTAAATATGAGGGAGATGTTGTAATGTTTGTCGAGTAACGTTGCATGAGTAAAAAGTAATAGATATTATGTCGGCCATAAACAAAAAAGAATAATACAAAGTAAAAAGTAAATATGAGGGAGATGTTGTAACGTTTGTCGAGTAACGTTACACAAGTAAAAAGTAATAAATATTATGTCGGCCATAAACAAAAAAGAATAATACAAAGTAAAAAGTAAATATGAGGGAGATCTTGTAACGTTACTTTGATCTTGTAAAGTAAATTTGATCCCTTTCAACACTTGATAGAGCCTAGGATTTGGATCTAGGCTGGTTAATTATACAAATGAAACAATCCAAATAACATGAATTACTCCCACAAGTTTGACGACAGAAGCCAAAAAATTTGAATTCCTTGTTATTAAATATAAAAGCATTCAAGATTCGAAAGGTGCCTACCCATAAATATTGACTTATGTTATTATTTTTTTAAGGATTTGTGCAAACCTTTAGTGTTTCCAATTTTATATTTGGTGGGTTGATTTAGATTGGTAAAATTCTGAACTGTGAAGAGACTTTTTTTTATGAAAATAAAAATGGAATCATTGTTTATGCAAATACAATAGTTTCAAGTCCAATCCATTTTATAAGAGGTTTTAAGAATTTTATTGAAGATGTGTAATGGTATTTGGTTGGAAAAATAAAATCCAATTTTAAGCATTTTATTGAATATGTGTGGGTATTTGATTGGTAAACTGACAAACAATTTATTTATCAAATTCCATCTTAATATCAATAAACACAAATAACAAAATATCACGTTAAATCAAAGTATGGAAATTTGAAAATGAATATGAAAATCCACTTCCCTTGGGCCCAAGGTAGTCTTTAAGGATCTTTTGAAATGTGGGTTCTATGTCAAATTCAGAAGATGCCATTACAATGCGCTGATCCTTAATAGGATTGGGAGGATGAGGAAGAGAAATGTCTAGTCCAAGTTTTAAATATTTTTATTTAGAAGGCTTTTTTATGAAAAAATTATAATATATTGTTGCTCAATTTGTTTTATATTTTTATGAAAAAGTTAGTGGGGTGGTTCAAGAATGGACTACTTCCCAATGGAATTAGAGTCCAACTACAATGTCTAAGTGGATGATGGGATAAGACTAAGTGGATGATGGGATAAGAAAAAGCAAGATATTTTCATTTTGAAGTTGTAATTAAATAAAATCTCATTATATGTAATAGGGTGGAAACTTTTCGAAAAAAAAATTATGCTTATAATTAGTTTTAATTAGAGATATTGTGAAGTATTTTCAGAGCAAAGATCTTTGTTTGTTATATGAGAGAGTGTAACCAAGGATCTTGTGAATAGCTTGAAGTCATCGTGTCATTATAATCAAATATAATGAATTTACTTATTTTAATCAACAAACAAACTTAACTTTACTTATCTGAGTTCACTTATGTTAATTCACAAACGAACCTAGTTATCTTTGATGATCTTAAGCTTTCAACTTTATACCAATTTGACTTTCTATTACACATCTTTGTTCAAAGTGGGTGCACATTTCTACTAAATACTTTAAGGTAAATTCCTGAAAATATGAAAAAGTGGATATAATACTTTGAGGAATACAAATTTTGGAATAATATTTTTGGAGAAAATATGAGAAAGTGGATATAATATTTTAGCAATCAATTCAACGAAAAAGCTAAAGGAGAATATAGACATTGTGCATGTGTATTATTAATGTAGTTATATATGGGTGTTCCCACAAATATGGGTAACACTTTTTGGCAAGACATGGACACAAATTGCTTGAAACACAAGCTCGACCGAGGGTAATTTAAGTCCTCGATAAGCTTTTTCCAATAGCTCAATCGAGGGTTTAAATAACCCTCAATTAAGATTTGGAGCTCAATGGAAGGTTAGTTAAATCATTGATCGAGTTATTGAATCATAAAAAAATGTAAATTTTATATATGGAAAAAAATAACTATTAAATCGAATAACTCAAGATAATAGTTATTTTTTCCCTATAAAATGAATTTTTTTTTTATGATTGTATCACCACATCAAATACCATGGGAAAATTTACCATGGGATACCAAAACCATGGTGTTGGATTTAGGGTTATACTGAGAGGGAGTGAATCAGTATAACGCACTTTTTTCTTTCTTTACTCATTCATCAAACAATACATGGACACAAATTGCTTGAAACACAAGCTCGACCGAGGGTAATTTAAGTCCTCGATAAGCTTTTTCCAATAGCTCAATCGAGGGTTTAAATAACCCTCAATTAAGATTTGGAGCTCAATGGAAGGTTACTTAAATCATTGATCGAGTTATTGAATCATAAAAAAATGTAAATTTTATATATGGAAAAAAATAACTATTAAATCGAATAACTCAAGATAATAGTTATTTTTTTCCCTATAAAATGAAATTTTTTTTATGATTGTATCACCACATCAAATACCATGGGATACCAAAACCATGGTGTTGGATTTAGGGTTATACTGAGAGGGAGTGAATCAGTATAACGCACTTTTTTCTTTCTTTACTCATTCATCAAACAATTCATAATAATAAACATAAGTAGACTCAAACCATAGAACATAAGATGTTACGTGGAAACCCAATCAAGAGAAAACCACAATGATTTTTACGTTTATGAATGTTGAGTAAGCACCAACCTACTATTACAATGTTTACAACCCACTATTACATTGTAACCTATACTACAATTTGAGATAGGTATCTAGAGTAAAAATTTCTTCAAAGATAGGGTGTCCAAACTAGGCATCCAAAAGCAATATTTCCCACAATCTGCATCTTGCAATTTCACGTGTAGTCTCCCCCTGTATTTGAAATTAATGAAAAAAATATATCATTGCATTTGGCATCAATGAAAAACATATTTCCAACAGTCTCCCCCTTTTTCATTGATGAAAACCTTTAGACAATTAAGCAACAAACCTGTAGATATTCACCTTGTCCGCAATTCTGTCTCAGCGCAATTTTGTTCCTGCATAATACTATGTCTACACAATTATGTCTCTACACGGTTTCATTATCTGCAACTTCTCCCCCTATGATATCCCCCTTTGACATCAATGGAAAAGGGATGCTCCCTCTGAGCTTTTGCTTATCCTTGTGTCTGCACCTCATTTCCTGTCTACAATTCTCTCTTTTCCTATAGCACCTCATCATTGGAAATGGGTTTCCTGTTGGTTGTGGAGATTGATCTTCCTTATTTTGAGGCCTTGTTTCAACTATGTCTAGATCCCAGCCCATAACATGGGGGGGGTTGGTGGGGATTCTCCCCCCAAAAAAATAGTCTCCATGGGGGGTCCAGGGGGGGTTGGTGGGGATTCTCCCCCCCCAAAAATAGTCTCCATGGGGGGTCCAGGGGGGGGGATACTTTTAGGAGCTCCCCCCTTGGCAGGGGTTCAATGGAAATGCCCCCATAGAGAAATTTTTGGAAAGAATGCCTTGTAAAATGTTGTAATTTCATAGTCATGACTTGGTAAGTAATGGGTGATTTACGGGCCCATGGTATTAGGTGTCCCATAGTATTTTTCCATGGTAATCCCTATTTAAGAGGAAGACATTGTAATACAGTTGGGTATAGTAGCATTATAAAGATCTCTGATTGTGTGAGAGAGACTGTGAGAGAGTGAAGAGGAAGTTGCAGCAGATGTGTTGTAGGTTGTATCCCTTCATTTGTTGGATGGCATAATAATAAGGACTGGCAATTTCTATGTGGACGTAGCCCATCTTGGGTGAACCATGTTATATTGGTGTCTCTCTTGTAATGTGATTTATATTTGCATCTTGTTTATTGTTATTTCTCTGTGATCCCGTTTTTCTAACAGTTGGTATTAGAGCCAAAGGTCTATTTGGAATATAAACTCGCAGGAAAGAAGGGTTCCATGTTCGAGTGGGAGCAATGGCGGAATAATGAAAGTTTAAGGTCAAGAAATTTAACGACCAAAACTACCATTTATGGAAGATACAAATGGAGGACTATCTGTATAAGAATGATATATTCCTACTATTGGGTGGAAAATCAAAACAACCGACGACTATGAAGGACGAAGATTGGGAGGTTCTTGACAGAAAGGAATTGTGAACAATACGATTGTGCTTGGCTTGGTCAGTGGCTTTCAATATCTCAAAAGAAAAGACAACGAAGGATCTGATGAACACATTGGGTAAGCTGTATGAAAAACCCTCGGCCTCCAATAAGGTATTTCTAATGAAGCGTTTATTTAATATAAAGATTTCAGAAGGTGGATCTATTGCTGATCATTTAAATGAATTTAATACAATTACAAATCAACTAAATTCTGTAAAAGTGAACTTTGATGATGAGGTTAGGGCTCTTCTAATCTTGTGTTCATTTCTAGAAAGCTATAATGACTTGTTCATGGTTGTAAGCAACTCTGTCTCTAGTTCAAACACTTTGAAATTTGATGATGTTGTTGATGTTATTCTTAGCAAGGAAATGCGAAGGAAAATCACAGGTGAGACATAAGGTAATGCATTGACCATGGAGAGTAGGGGAAGACAAAGGGATAGAGGAAAGAGCCCAGGTAATCTCAACAATTCTAGGAAGGGCATATCCAAGTCCAAATTGGGAAAGATAGAGTGTTGGAACTATGGAAAGAAAGGACATCTGAAGAAATATTGCAGATCTCTAAAGAAGAAAAGAAATGGGTAGTAGGAGACTACTCAGGAGGAAAATGTAGTAGGTGATGTGTTACAAGATGATTTGATTCTTGCATTAGATAATACTATTGATTAATGGGTAGTAGATTCAGGGGATTTATGTCATGCTACACCCCATAGGAAATTATTTCATGATTATGTTCCAGGAAATTTTGGACATCTTTTATTGGGTGATGATGAACCATGTAAAATTGTTGGAATGGGTAAGGTACGGATAAAGTTAAAGAATGGTGAATGGATGCTGAAAGATGTAAGGCATATTTCTTCTATGAAAATAAATCCGACCTCAATAGGGCAGTTGGGAGATGGTGGTTGTTTATCTATGTTTGGAGAAATGTGGTGGAATATCACTAAAGGATCGATGGTGATAGAAAAAGGAGACACGATGGGTACGTTGTATTTATGTCGTCATAATACTGATTGTTCTATTTCTTTAGTTTCCACATGAACAAATACATCATTGTGGCATCATAGGCTTGGCTGCATGAGTGAGAAGGAGATGCAGATTCTCCACTCAAGTAAGTTCCCGCCAAATCTGAAGCAGGTAAGTTTGGAATTCTGCGAGAACTATGTTTATGGAAAACATAAGAGAGTCATATTTCTCAGGGTTGGGAAATAGAAGAAGAGTGAAAAGTTAGAGCTTGTGCATACAGATGTATGGGGACCAACTCAGGTACAATCTCTCAGTGGCTCTCATTATTATGTTACATTTATTAATGATGCAACTAGAATAACTTGGGTTTATTGCATTAGACATAAATCTGATGTGTTTGCCACTTTTAAGAAATAGAAATCTTTGGTTGAGAATGAGACAAGAAAAAGGTTGAAGTGTCTCAGATCTGATAATGGTGGTGAAAACTGCGGCAATGAGTTTGATAGTTATCGTTCATACCATGGGATTCGTAGAGAGAAGATAGTCCTAGGAACACCACAAGAAAATGATGTGTTAGAAAGGATGAACAGAAAAATCATGGAGCGTGCAAGGTGTATGAGATTGCATGCAAGGTTGTCCTTACAGTTTTGGGCAGATGTTGTAGATACTGTTGTGTACTTAATAAACAGAGGACCTTCAAGTGCTTTGGATGGTGTTATTCCAGAGGAGGAATGGACAAGTAAAATGGTAAACTACTCATTTATGAGAAATTTTGGTTGTGAAGCCTTTGTCCATATTGATAAATAAAATATAACAAAGATTGAGGCTAAATCCAATAAACGTACCTTTATTGGATACGGGGTTGATGATTTTGCTTATCTCTTATGGGATTATGAAAATAACAAAATCCTTAGGAGTAGAGATGTGGTATTTAATGAAAAGGTCATGTATAAAGATTAGCTGCAGGGAAAGAAATGGGAAAATGAAAACACAAAGTACGCAATGCTTGATAAAATCAAAGAAAATGAAGTTCCAAAGGTGTCGGAAAATCAAGAACAACAGTAGGTACCTCAAACTCCTACAAGTGTTAGAAGATCTACCAGGTTAAGTAGACCCCCTAAATGATTCTCTCCTTCAATGTATTATTTATTGATGACAGATTCTAGTGAACCATAATGTTATGAAGAAGCAATGTAGGTGGAAACTAGAAAGAAGTGGGATCAAGGCATGAATGAGGAGATGGACTCATTGGTAAGAAACCAGACTTGGGATTTGGTTCAGTTGCCTGCTGGTAAAAGAGAATTGCAAAATAAATGGGTTTCCAGGTTGAAGGAAGAATATGGAAGAAAGAAGCGATACAAGGCCAGACTTGTTGTAAAGGGGTTTGCACAGAAGAAAGGTACAATATATGTGATAGAAACTAAAACACAAATATAAGCAAAGAACAACAACAACACTATATTTAGCTTGGAAAACCCCGTAGGGAAAAACTAGCCTTCAATAATAGATCTATTATTGGTCCCTAGCCAAACTAGGCCAAGGCCGCCAAAAGCATCTCTTCTGCTCACATTGACACCTTACAATGGAGGAATCCAACCCTATAAATAGGGTTCCTTACATGAAAATACAACTAGCAAGAAACCACGGGCTACCAAAACCATGTGCCTGAAACCACATACATCCTTGCTAATTCTTGAGTGAAGGTTAACTGTAACAGTAGGATAAAAGACTACTAAAATGCCCCAAATTTCAAGCGAATTTTTGATAAAAATTAGTCAAATTTGTTCTTGGAAATTGTTATTTTCACAATTTTGCAATTTCAGCAATAGTAACTATCTGTTCTAGACTAAATTCCCTATTTTAAAACTACCCAGATCGCGTAAATTGTGATTTAAACACTCCAATTTGTAATTTCTGTTATTCTTGCTCTGCCATATTCTAGCAAATTGGCGGCATTTTGATTAATGCTTGTACTACGCCCTCTTTATCCGGTGATTTTTTTTCCAAAATATGGTCTGAAAATTGAATAGATTTCTTAACTTAAAAAGCAGTGAAAATGCTAGATACATTGGCTAAGGGCAATGCCACTTGCATTGGAACAATTTTGTTGAAGGTTAGACTTTGAAAATTTCCAAGAGCTGTAAGTTGTAACATTCATCGACTATCATGTCTTCTCTGCATTGGAGGGGGTCATATATTAGGTCAGGACTTTGGCCATACACAGAGACATTAAACCCAGTTACCCAATTTGGTTCTTTCCTGGAAGAAGAATATCAAAGAGACTATTCAAATTGCTTTCAAACGTAGTGTCATTTGTATCATAGTAGCATAATTCAAGTACGGATACGGATACGAATACGATTCGATACAAAAAAATACGTAATGAAAAAATCTAGTACGAATAAAATACAAAAGTAGAATGCTTACATATAATACTTTTAATCAAATATTCACACATACACCATAAATATACATAGACATTTATATAATAAAATCAATCATTATTTAAAAAACAAAATTACAAAATGTCAACAACCAAGAATATGGCTACTGTGAGAGATGACAAGTAGTTGTTAATAATTATTTTTCTAAGATAGTATTAAATTGAATGGTAATTTTGTTTTATAATGTTTAAATATTTAAAGTTTATTTTTTTATATTGGTTTTAAAAATTTAATTGTTCACTAGTAAAAATCCATATCAGTATTACACCTACACCGAATATTCAACGAATTCGAATTTGTTTTGAATTTCCATACACAAACAACCAATACGGTCGAATTATGCTACTATGGTTTGTATGGTCGGAGTTGCACTTAAATGATGACATCTATGAGTCTGCGTTGCAAATATGTCCACGTAAAGTAATAATCAAGCCCATAACAATAATAATAAATTATAATTAAGCATAAGACTATAATAATAACTAAGTATAAGCGTATAATAATTTGGAGGACCAGGAAACAACATTCAGAGTCCTTTCCGTGGAAGTTCATATTCATGAGGACTTAGATAACCATCGGATAGTGGAGATATTGTGCACAAACACAACTATAATAAGTTACAATTATATTATATTATATGCTCAATTGGTTAATCAATACGAATGAGATCATAGGTTTGTCGACAAGGTATGGATGGATTTTCTTTAAATCCAGGAAGTCTTCATGCTCAAAGGATGGGTATATAATTTGGGCCTGGGTGAGCTTAAATTTGGATGAATTACCCCATGGAAAAGTGGCAGCACCCATCCTTAGCCCTTACCAACTAACAATTCAAATCCATAAACTTAGTTTCCAACAAACAAGTCAAATCCATGTGTTGCTTGCTCAGTATAAGATCTAAGTTTCTTGATTGGTATAACATCTAAGTTCCATCTTGTGTGGTGTGCATTCACTCAGATTTTGTAGAGATGTGAATTAAGTGGTTGTATATTCAATACCAAGGTAAGAATTTGAAAAATATTTTGTTACACTAATGTATGATTTTGACTATTTCCTTGTTTTATAAAATGGTGGTTTACAATGGATAATTTGTCAATCAAATGTGTTTAAGGATAAAATTAATTTTTGCTTTTAAAAATTAATTGAAAATTTGAAATGTAGAGAAGTGATAACCTTTTTCTAAAGGAGAAAAAAATATATATATGATATATTCCATAGAATCAAAGTATAATATTTGCTCAAAATCTAGCCAAATATTACTCTTTCAAACATAGACAATATATTTTCTTTTTATAAAGAAAGAAGGAATTAAAAGATTAACAAAAGAAACCAACAACCACCTAAGCATCGGAAAAGAAGGAAATACTAGAAGGCATGCAAATATTCTTCATAAATCACAGCATCATTATGATTTCCCTGAAGGAGAGAGTTCCTTAAGGATCCCTCAAAGCTTCCTTCCACATAGAATCTACCATAGAATTGAATTCTCTATGCCCATGGATGAAGGATAGTTCTTGAAAGAAAACCTGTAGGAGTCTAATGCTTCACTTCCACCAATCCAAAGAAAACACTTCTGGTCGATCCCTCCTATAAACCAAAATGATTATGGCCTTTGAATCACTAAACACTGTAAGACACCCAAGACTATGATGATTTGCAAAGAGTAATAATCACAAAACTTAGGGCCAACAACTCCGCTCTAGTGTTTGTGCTAGCCCCACCTCTGAGCTTTATCTTACAATAGTGGCCTCCATTGTAATGTCCCTAGTTTTTACCTTGACACAAACTATTCAAATGATGGAATATATGCAACAATTATAAGAAACATGGTAAAGAGCTCAAGTCAGCGGTCCCACATGTTTTCCTGCAATGTATGGCTAGTAGGCTATGCATGGTTGTGAGAAGCAACAATGTAAACCTAATGTATATATGCATGATAATAATATTATTAAAATCCACAATTGACTACGCAATAGCAACAAGATCAAGGGGTATGATTATCCTAAGGTCAGGAAAGAATTTACTAAATCCATGAGGTCAATAAATGACGTCCACATGTCTTGGAGAGAATGGATGAGTCTTTAGTTGTTAGTTTGACTCAGGCGCTCAATCATTTAATTCTTCCGAGAAGAAGGTAGTTAAGGAATTTATTTACTTGGGGAAAGGAAGGAGTGGATTTGAGTTCCCTTGTGTCAGTAGTAGTGTCAGCAGCTGTTAAGGATTATGGGGCATAAGCTTGTCAAGAATTCTGTTAGTCGGCCAATAAGGGAGTCTGTTATCCAATTAATCAGTTACATGGTCAATAAGCTTGGCTCTGGTAAGGGTGTATCTATCAATATCCTATGGCGAGAGTGGTATGGGGGGGTAGATATTTCACTCGTTAGTTCATCAAGGATTTTACCATTATTTTCTCACTGGTGAAAAAGGGATTTAAAACATTAACTACGAGAAGCGAAACCCAAGCAGTGACAGAGTGGTCACCCTCAGTGCAGTGCTGATTATTTTGTTGATGCCATTGGTTGTTCGCAGCCAAGATTGATAGGCGTTGGGAAGATAGACCCTATAGGAAGATGACTGGGGGTTGAGGTGATATTTATACGCACACAACGGTAAAGCAACTAGAGGAAGGTGACGCTTGAGGGTCTGTGGAGCCATGAAGGGGTACCTTCTTGGTGTTATGGGTTAGGTATTGTGGACACTGAGCTAGCCAAGTCTGCGTGAGGCATCTGTGTTGAGCACCAAGTGGATTGAGCTCCAATAGCGGTTCTACGATCTCTCTGTGGAATATCGGGGTTGGGTGTGATGCACCTGCAACAATTAATTAATACAAATATGCGAAATAGCAGAAATGACAGAACTCAGAATCACTTTTATATTGATCACAGGCCACTTTGAGGGGGAAACCTCCTATGAGCAAGTTCAATACAAATAACTTCACGGTCCTTCATAGGTCTCAACACACACTTATATACTAAGTCTAGGCGCCAATACTATGGGTCAAAACCATGGGCCACTACAAACTATGGATCAACAATACTATGGGCGACTTACAAAGCATATGTGCCAACAACAATAACATAAACTATTGATCAACAAATACTACGGGACAACTTACAAAGCATATGCGTCCAACAACAACATACTAACAAAGTAGAGACATGGGTTCCTAACATCCCCTCCCCCTTAAAAAAAATCTTTGTCCTCAAAGCTTTAGATGTGGCAATTGTTGTTGAATCTGAAGGATTGGTTCCCATGTAGCATCCTCTAGTTGCATGCCGTGCCACTGAATTAAGACCTCTGTGATAGAGTGAGAGCGAAGCTGATGCGTGCGTCGATTGAGGATGGCCTCTGGCTCCAATAGGATGGCTCCTTCATTATCCAGTTCGGGTAAAATCGTTTGTCGACTGATGTTGGTGCCAAGAACTTTCTTCAGACAAGAGACATGAAAGACTGGATGAATGCGGGAAGAAGGAGGAAGTTCCAATTTATAAGCAACGGACCCAATCTTCTGAAGAATCCGATATGGCCCATAGAACTTTGGAGCGAGCTTATGATGCCCTTTGAGTTTCAAGGAGGATTGTTTGTACGACTGAAGACGAAGAAAAACCATATCGCCGACTTGAAAAGTGCGCTCAGAACAGTGTTGATTAGCTTGTTGCTTCATGCGATTTCTTGCCATGTGAATATTGTCCCGCAAAATGTGAAGAATCTGATCGCGGTTTCGAAGGACCGTGTCAACTTCCTGAACTGGTGAACTGGTGGGGGTGTATGGAAGAAGAGCTGGAGGTGCCTGACCATAGACTGCTTCATATGGGGTCATTTTAGAGGCAGTGTGGTAAGAGGTATTATACCACCATTCAGCAAGAGGGAGCCACTTTGCCCACTGATGTTGTTGTTCTGAGGTGAAGCAACGAAGATAAGTTTCCAAGCATTTATTGATAAATTCAGTTTGATCATTTGTTTGTGGGTGATACCCTGAACTCATCTTCAGTTTGGTGCTAGTGTGGCGAAATAGTTCCGTCCAAAAATGATTGGTGAAAGTCGCATCACGATCCGAGACAATGGAAGAAGGGATGCCATGAAGACGAAAGATCTGGTCCAGGAAAATTTGAGCGACGGAGGATGTTGTATAGGGATGGATGAGAGCACAAAAATGACTATATTTGGAGAGTCAATCAACCACAACGAGAATCACTGTCTTCCTGCCAGATTTAGGGAGCCCTTCAATGAAATCCATAGAAATATCTGTCCAAATCCGTGTAGGTATGGGCAAGGGTTCAAGCAATCTTGGAAGGAGTGTTGTTTCACCCTTATTGCATTGGTAGGTATCACATTCGGCCTCCATCTGTTGAATTGTCCTTTTCATGCCCTGCCAAAATAAGTTACGATGTGCGCGTTCATACGTTTTGAGGAACCCAGAGTGCCCTGCCAATGGAGAAGCATGGAGTTCATAGAAGACAGCCTGTTGAAGATCTATGCTCTGGGGAAGCACCAGATGACTCTTGTATCGCAGAGAAGCACCATCCCAAGAGTAATGTGGTACAGAAGAAGGGTTGTTGGTCAAGCGTTGGATGATTTGAGATAAGGAAGAGTCGTTGACATTACCCTATTGAACAAATTACAACCAATTTGGAACAGGCATAGAAATAGCTGAAAGAGAACCTTGGGCATCAAATGTGCGAGAAAGAGCATCTACCATGATATTGTCTTTACCCTTCTTGTAAGTGATCTCATAGTCATAACCCATGAGTTTGCTAACCCATTTCTGTTGTATCGGGGAGGAGACACACTGGTCCAAGAAATATTTCAAACTCTGGTGATCAGTCTTGATGCAGAAATGATTCCCTAATAGGTATGGGCGCCACTTCTGTATTGCATGCAAAATAGCCATCATTTCCTTCTCATAGGTAGAGGCAGCTAAATTCTTACCTGAAAGGTCTTTGCTGGTGAACGAAATGGGGTGTTCATCTTGAAGGAGAATAGCACCAAGTCCATTGCCGCATGCATCACTCTCAATAGTGAAGGGCTTGGAAAAATCGGGCATAGCTAGCACAGGTGTAGTACACATAGCTTGTTTTAGTTTGTCAAATGCACACTGAGCAGCAGGTGTCCATGTAAAAGCATCCTTTTTCAATAGAGCAGTTAATGGAGATGCAATCTTCCCATAATCCTTGACAAACTTGCGATAGCAGCCAGTCAACCCCAAAAAACCACGAAGGCTCTTGAGTGTCTGAGGATGTGGCCAATTTGTTCATGGCATCGATTTTGGCAGGATCCACGTGAACCCCTTGTGCTGAGATAATGTGCCCAAGATACTCAACTTCCTTCTGTCCAAAAACACATTTAGACTGCTTGGCATGGAGATGATGGTTAGAGAAAAGTTGCATGACAAGATCCAGATGCTGGAGATGTTCCTCCCATGTTTTACTGTAGATGAGGATATCATCAAAGAATACCAGAATGAATTTCCGCAAGTAGGGTCGAAATATTTTATTCATTAAGGCTTGGAATGTAAAAGGAGCATTAGTGAGGCCAAAGGGCATGACCAAAAACTCATAATGGCCATCATGTGTGCGAAAAGTTGTTTTAGGGATATCATCCTCATGAACCCGAATTTGATGATACCCAGAACGAAGATCCAACTTGGAGAAAAAGTGAGCCCCATGACGCTCATCAATAAGCTCATCAACAACAGGAATCGAAAACTTATCCTTGATGGTGAGGTGATTAAGTGCTCGAAAGTCAATGCAGAAGCGCCATGACCCATCTTTTTTGCGGACAAGAATAACTAGAGAAGAAAAGGAACTAGTGCTTGGGCAAATAATACCTTGCTTCAATAAATCCTGAACGAGCATTTCAATCTCCCTTTTTTGGTGAAATGGGTAGCGATAGGGCCTAATGTTGGGAGGAACGCTGCCAGGAAGGAGCTGAATACAATGGTCTTCTGGCCTGGAAGGTGGCAATCCCACTGGTTTAGCAAAGACACCTGTATATCGATCCAGAATTTGTTGTAGATCCAAAGGAGTAGTGGAGACCGCTGATGGTTGCATCTGAATGGAATGGATCTGAGCGATGACACCATGCGAATTCTTCTTGAGGAGTTTTTCCATGCAATGTGAACTGATGATGATGAGAGAACATGGTGTAATCCCGTCAATGTGTGTTTTTGTCCATTGAGGGAAAACTGCATCCAAAGTTCAGCAAAATCCCATAAGATAGGGCCAAGTGTGCATAGCCATTGAGCACCCAAAACCATATCACATCCTCCTAAGGGCAAGGAAAACATGTCAGAGAGCAAGGTATAATCTCCCATAGAGATACGCACATTTCAACACTTCCCTTTGCATGGTAAGGTGCCCCCATTGGCAACCATGACTTCAAAGTTGGAGCAAGAATGGATAAAACAATTAGCTTGTTTGGCAATCCGAGGGTCAATGAAATTATGAGTGCTACCAGAATCAATGAGTATTGTAAGAGGAAGCTTCTTGAAGTAACCCCTGACCCGCATTGTTTAGGGGATGGTGATTCTAGCTAAAGCATGGAGAGATATCTCTGGCTAGTCATCCTGAGACAGAGGGCTAATAGGCGGTTCCTGAATGTCGACCGGAGCATCCAGTGTTTCTGGATCTTCATCACCAATTTCAGAGGCAGGTGGAGACTCCACATCCAAGAGATAGAGCTTTTGCTGAACACATCTATGTCCCCGAGTGAATTTCTCCTCACAATTATAGCAAAGCCCCTTTTCTCTGCGTGCTTGCATCTCTGTTTCAGACAAACGCTTGATAGGAGTCGGTCGAGGAGCCTGCGGTATAGGTGGTCGCTGAGAACCCATATTTCGGAAGGGAACAAAAGTGGGCTTGGAGCGTTGTTGGGCTGCAATCATGTCTTCTGCCAACTTAGCCAACCCTAGGGCTTCCATCATTGTGGTGGGACAGAACATTTTGACCTCAGAGCGGATGGCATCCTTTAGACCACTGATAAAACAACTCTGGTAAAAGTCATCAGATAATACTTCGATGTGGTTGGCTAGGTTCTCAAACTCGGTTTGATACTCTCTCACAGTGCCAATTTGGCGAAGTTTAGTGAGGGCTCCGGTGAAGTCATCAAAAGCACTAGGACCAAATCGTTGCAAAAGGAGCTGGCAAAAGTCTGACCATTTAGGCTTTGGATGAGCCTTGATGTACCAACGGTACCATTGAAGAGCTTCCTGTTCCAAGTGAAAGGATTTCAGCGGAACTTTGTTGACATCAAAAGTATTATGCAGACTGAAATACTGTTCTGCACGATAAATCCATCCAGTTGGATCAGTACTATTGAAGCGAGGAAAATCAAGCTTTGGACCACGTAAATTGATGGAAGAAGAGAACCCATTGTTTGATGAAGACTCGGATTGTCGTTTGTTGTTCATAGTTGAATGTTCAAGATGGAGGCCGATAAATTTTTCATCCAGATCCTGGAGTTTGACTTTGATGGTTGCAAGTGCTTCTTCCATGGTTTTTGCTCCTACACGGGTGACAACCATAACCAGGAGTTTTTTTTTTTTTTTTTTACTGGGTAGGAAAACAAAAATAGAAACTGCTTCAGTAAGGGAAAATCTGGACTTGGGAAAAAAATCTAAAGGGTAATTAGGGTTTGACTAGGTGTTGGACACTGTCGACTAGACAGGGAAGCAAAAATGAGGATTTCAGAAGCGGGGTGAAAGAATGGGAAAATTTGGCAGAGGGGGACAAAGAAGCAGAATTCATAAAGGAACTCTGTGGTAAAATTTGAAGGTGATTGGGTGAAATCTGAGGAAGTTATGGCAAACCCTAAAAATAGAAAAATGTGGGCTTTTGGGTTTTGGGAAGGGGAATTGGGGATAGGGTCCTCAGGAATGAAATATGCAGAATGGGATGACAGGGGTTCCCCAAAAATTTCAAGCGAAACAGAGTGAAAACAAGGGAGATATGGACAAAAAACTATTTTTTTTTTCCTTAGACTGGAACGGCTCGAGCTCGGAAGGGATCTGGAACAGTGCCGAATGGATTGAAAACGGCTGGATCTGGAATGGCTTGTAAAATGGATCTGAAACGGTGCAGTAGTGATCGACAATAGTTCAGCTGAAAGTAGATATGGAGCCAGGTATCTATGGCTTCCTAACAGTTTAGGGGTTTCACTTAGCCACCAATGCTGTCTAACGACTTGCGTATTGGGGCAGTACCCCTCACTCCATGGCTCAAGTAAAACTGATAACCACTTTTCCACAAACGACAGCTCTTGGTTTACTTCACGGGTGGGAACTAGTCAATCAGGTAGGGGTCGTTGCCTTTTTCGCTGGCAGGTCCTCTCAATGAGCCAACTACTTCGGGGTTCTTGTGGTACTCCTCACAATGAGTTTTAGGGCTTATGCCCAAGTACTTCCCACAGTTAAGCAGATAGGGATTATTCCCAAATCCGAACCTGCAACAGATGCGAAAAAAAAATTGGCAGAAATTTCACCTGGCGAGCCCAAGAATGTGCTATGATACGAGATGTGATGCACCTGCAACAATTAATTAATAGGAATATGTGAAATAGCAGAAATGAAAGAACTCAGAATCACTTTTATATTGATCATAGGCCACTTCAAGGGGGCAACCTCCTATGAGCAAGCTCAATACAAATAACTTCACGATCCTTCATAGGTCTCAACACACACTTATATACTAAGTCTAGGTGCCAATACTATGGGTCAAAACCATGGGCCACTACAAACTATGGATCAACAATACTACAGGCGACTTACAAAGCATATGCGCCAACAACAATAACACAAACTATTGATCAACACATACTACGGGATGACTTACAAAGCATATGCATCCAACAACAACATACTAACAAAGTAAAGACATGGGTTCCTAACATTGGGGTGGTCTTTCTATTCACACACTGGAATATGTGGTTTTGTCTGGGGTAGGTATTATGGACCCCCAGTGAACCGAGACTACACAGGATCGATTGCTAGTATTGAGTTCCAAAATGGTGTAGAGTGCAGATCTGGATAGGATACTAGTGATGGATGTGATCTCCTGGTGGAATAGCAAGGTTTGGGTGGGATTTCTATGCACACAATTGAATAGCACATGTGCGGTGTTGTGTGGGGCGGTTATTGTGGACCCCAAGCTAACTAAGTCCGTGCAAGAATCCTGTAACTCTGTAATGATTTGCTAGTTATCATTTCCCTCTACTAGTAGTATAAGCCTATTAATCTAATAGAGACCGGCCTGGATGAGATTGTATGCCTAATTGACAATGGAAGAGAGCCATGGATAGTTTCCCCTTTCCTTAAGGTAATTGTTCCCAGCGCAGGGGTGGCCTCCTTAGCACAAAGAGTATATGTTAGATGGAGTGCCTACGGTTGGGTGGAATGTTGCTCTTACATAGTCAGTTGATTGGACAAGATTCATTTAGATAAGTGTTATGGCATGTTTCTTGTTGTTATCTACTTCATTATATGACTGGAAATTCTAGATGCATAATAAGATGTAAGTTGTACGTAATTCCATGTAGATGGAAGAATGTATATGAGACTCTACCATGTATGTCGCACTAACTTTGAGGGTAGCAATTGATTCCAGCACGACTAAATTCAAGTGAGGGGTCCATAACGTGTTCCACAGTGGGTTAAGTACTCGTGTCGTGGTCTGTTGTGTAGTATTTAACTCAGTTTAGATAGCAATGTCTTGGTATCAGATAAACAAGTGGGATTAAAGGAAATAATTAGATTCCCGATGGTCATGATTATGCACTGAGGCCGTTGGGGACATGACAGAGTGGTATCAGGGCAATGGTTTCAACACCAGTCCTCTAAGTGCAGAAAGAAACTAGTGCAGTAATATTAATGTAATATTGCAAAGGTTATCAACTAACATTAATTATTTTTCTTTATGAATAGTGCTAGCCGTGGTCATGAGTCACCTTAAGAAGAGTGGTATCAAAAAGAAGCAAGTAGAAATACCTAGTTAGTCAGTTGACTGATTACCATGGATGATGCACAAGATCCATATGATCGTGAAGAAGATGTTATGGGAGAAGATGTGCATGGTGGTGACATAGAAATAGAGTCCAATGGAAGGAGGGCGTAGGTCACACCTACGGACATCATTGAAACCATGAGGAGTTTCAATGAAAGGCTAACTAAAGCACAGGAAGAGAAGCACTAGATTAACGCTGCCATACTACAAAGTCTGACATATTTGCAACAAAATGCTAATCCAGGATCCAACCAGAACATCGACAATAAGGATGGAATATGCGTGAGAAGTCATTCCAGAGGAGGGTCACAATGCCAAAAAAGAGTGCACACAGAGGAAGGACTAGAATCTCTCCATCAGACACTTCAAGTAGTGTTGGATGAGGCCCAAGGTGTGCACAGTTTTGCCAAAGTTCGCGTAGTTGTGCTAAAGAGGCTCAAGAGTAGTGCAGTTTTGTTGAAGCCTAGCTTTAGGACAAGTTAGCACAGTTTTGAGGATTAGCGAAGTTATGATGAAGCGAAGTTAAAGTACAACGGATTCAAGGTAGTACGGATTCAACAAAGGCTGCTACTGACCTACTTTTGGGGGAAGCATCTCTGCAATTCCTAGGAGAAGGGTATGGAATGATGCTTGTCAGAGAAAAATGACCTGTCTCCTTAGTAAAAGTGAAAGTACTAAGGACATCCAAGGTAGTTGGGTAAATTAAAGGAGAAGTGGTGACCTGACAGCTATAATTATGGCGTTGAAGGCGAGAAGTGCTAAGGATGAAAAAAGGGTATTGTCAATGCGGCGCGGCCAGAAGAAGCGAATGACAGAGGAAGTAGTTGTCAGAAGGGAGTCAGAGTCCAGGAAGCAACGGAAAGGAAGTGAAGGACAAGTAGAGTAGCTGAGAAGTTATGGCGAAGTACGGTTATCAGGATAACCGCACCACTTTTTGGGGTTTAAGGGTACCATGGGGACGTGTGCCCATAACTATTGTAATGACATGACCTTCGAGAATGATCTATAAAAAGGGTGATTTTGTAAGGGAAGGGTTGGTCTAACTTTTGGTCTTAAGTCTTTCTGAAAAGACTAAGTTTTGTGAGAGCAAGAAGAGAGGAAAAGGCTCTGTAGATGTGTGCGCAGAGACCTATTGTAGAGAAGAGTCTGCAACTGTGTGCGCGGACTGGAACTGTTGACCCTTCCCGTTAATATAAACAATAGTTACCGTGGATGTAGCTCCCATACTGGGGATGAACCACATAAATAAGCGTGTTATGTGAATATATGAGTGTGATTTCTTATTTTTATGATTATGTTCATGCTTATAGTTATGTGCGTTTCCTCTTTTATATGTATTTTCACATGAATGATGGATGAGAATAATATGTTAAGTATCGAACACATATATTTGAATGCACAAGTACTTGTGAATATGTTGAATGCGTAGTAGCGTGAGTAACACTAATTCAGTGGAGCTTGTAAACTATAGAGATGTCCCTCAGCATAGTCCCAGAGTGTGCTGTTAAATTACATTGTGTAGCTTCTCGTAAAAGTAGTCTCATAGTGCGCTATACTATATGAAGTAAATGCGAAGTAGGTGTGACTTCGCTCAGCTCACAAGTTTATTATCTATGCATCACTTGGTTGTAGAAATGTGCTTATGAATCCCCCCCATAACTTCACCTCGGGTGAGACCTCAATCTGTTTGCAGGATATTGTACAAAAGCCTAGTGAAGAAGGGTTTTGTTGGACTACAATTGCGTCGAATCCGGGTCTGATCTAAGTATTAAGAGATACGAGAGCCAAAAAGAAGCACATTGAGTAGATCCGAAAGTTTGTCCGACAACTTAGAGCAGCTGTCCCTAAGATATAAGAGGAGGAGATCTCGTAGAGAGAATTCCTTGGGAGAACTGAGAAATATAAAGCCACCTATATTCGATGAAGAAAGCAAGTCATGGTAGGAGTCTGAGGCGTGGCTCCTATGAATGAAAAAGTACTTCAAGATTCGTTATTTTTATGAGAATTATAAGGCCAGGATTGCCATCTTTTATATGAATGGTAGAGCTTCGATTTGGTGGGAGCATCTCAAATAAGTGAAAGGCCTAAAATAAATAAGGATTGATTGGAAGAAGTTTGAAAAATAATTCAAGTAGAAGTATCTTTCTGAAAGATACTATGACAGTAAGAGCAACGATTTCCATGAGTTTAAGTTAGGACAAAATCCAATGAAGGGGTATGTGCATAAATTCCTAGGACTACTCTCATATGTGTATTATCTCATAAATGAGAAAGAAGAGATTCAAATATTTATAAGTGGGTTTTCCTAGAGCTATTGCGACATAATTGAATCCGCGGAACCCAAGAACTTAGATGATGTGATTTGGAAGGCTATGCATTTCTACGAGTAGAGAAAGGAGGATCTGAGGAGAATGAAGCAAGAAGAGGAAATATTAAGGGAATGTTTGATACACAGAAGAAAGAATTCAGTACGGTACCCTATGGGAATGAACAAAGGAATGTGCAACAACAACACTCAGTGCAAGATAAATTCCAGCATGCTATGCCAAGTGCAGGAAGGCCCAAGGAACCAATGCAATGTTGGGGATGTGGAGAGAATCATAAGTTGTATGATTTCCCTCATAACAAGGAACAATCCCGATGGATCAATAACCTTAAAGAATCCATCACCGTGGAAGATGTGGCTAGATCGATCCCTAGAATCTGTATAGACTTGGATGATCATTAGGAAGACCATCAAGTCACATTAGTTCAATTTACAGGTAATATTGTCGCGCAGTTCATTTCCATATTAATAGATCCATGAGCTAGTCATAGTTATATTCATCATAAGATTTTCAAGATTTGCGCGCTTAATAAAAGTAGGAATGACAAGCCGTGGCTGGTCCAGTTAGACACATGTAAAAAAGGAAGGTAAGTGAAGCGGTAGAAGGATGTCCATTAACATTGGATGGTTGGTTTGTAACAAATAATTAATAATACATTAATATTAATAATAAGTAGGAGTAATAGTTAATGAGAGGATGCGTCCCCTTAAGTAGGCAATGCCCAAGCTACTATAAAAGCAGGCCAACAATTGTATATTTATCATCTCATCAATCTATAAATTTATATATCATTTTTATATCTACGGATATGTGGATTATTTCAAAAATTATGTGTTCATTCCGAGTTTATTGAGAATATCCAACTATGGATATTACGTTGGTATCATCCCATGCTCCTACACATCCCACGCTCCTCTTCCTGCACGACCGTTCTCTCCACTCTTTCTAATCCATCATCCCATCCTCCCATCCACACTCTCTTACGCACTCCACCTCTCACTTGTGCATCTAACACCTGCACCCACGCTTGCCTTCATCTCCCTTCTCCCTAGCGTCATTCCCTCCACATTCCATTCCACGCTAGCCACCCCTGCTCCCTCTGCTTACCCCTTCTGCTCCAATGCTGCACCCACACTCTGACTTGCACACTTGGCCTCTCCTCTAATCGCTGCCACCAAACGCTCACATGCCCCTTCACTCATCCATCCCTCACCACTGCAACATGCCATTCACTCCATTGTTTATGCTCTCCGTCAACGCCTCCACCTTCGCTTCCATTACCACGTGTGCCACCCCCCTCCACTACCCTCCATGCTGTCATCTCACCCTTCTTCACTCCACGCCATTTCACCATTAAATCCTAAATTCGTCCACCCTTCAAAAACAAAACATTATAATAATAATTATTATTATATGTTAAAAAATAAAAATAAAAGAAAAAGAAAAAAAATTGCCATTTAAATAAAAGTATAATAAATTATTATTACAATTAATAATAATTGTTATTATCTTATTATTATTACAATTAATAATAATTGTTATTATCTTATTATTATTATTAATTTTTAATAATAGTAAGAATAAATATATATTTTTAATAATTGTAGTTATTACAATTATTAAAGAAAAAAAAAGGAATATATATTTATATATATATTTAATAATAATATTATTATTATTACATTCTAATAATAATTATTATTATTTAAAAAAAAAAAATCAAAAGTCCAAGAGGATAGAAAAAAAAAAAAACAAACACATTGGAGGTTATTACACTTTTTGGTGTCTACTTATTGAAAAAAAAAACAAATATTTTACCTCAATTAATAATTGTGTAAATCATTACAATTATTAAAAATTAAAAAAAAAAGATCAATTATTGTCGAAGGAAGCCAAAGACTAGTTGTCATCAAAGAAGACCAAGTCAAATAAGATATTGAAGACAAAAATTTATTGTCAAAGAAGTTGAAGATCAGTTATCATCGAAGAGCAATATCAAGTCAGAAGAAGACCCTTATCGTCAAGAAATAAAGTCAAAGGAAACCAACTATCATCGAAAAAGTTAGGAACAATGGCAAACACATATTCAATAATGAAGTCAAAACTACAAGCTGTTGATGTAATTGTAACTTTGGAATGTATTTCACCTATGTATATTGTATTCCTATAGAGATGTTATTATTCGTCTATACGGAAGTGTTTCTATTCCTATAGAGATGTTATTATTCCTCTATACGGAAGTGTCGTCATTTATATTGTAAGTGTCGTAACTTATACTTGATGGGTTATTAGACCACCTTGATGGGGTCGGCCCTGTATAATTCATGTGGGTAAAAGGGTTATTAGACCACCCTAGTGGGGTTCGTCCCTGTTAGCATTGTGTTATGTGGTTAAGTTGAGGCTGACCTACTAAAGGTTATTAGGCAAGTCAAGTCAAGTATAAATAGAGTGCGGGAGGCACTCTATTTTATCATTCACTTTCTCACTCATACACTCATGGGAGAGTGGCACACTTTTGGAGGGGTAGAAGATGCTTCTAGGAGAAGACTATCTCTTGTACTTGGTTTGTATCATTTCTCTATCTATCTCTAAGGAAGTTGTGGGGTTTTTCACCTTCTTAGTTTTCCCCAGTGAAACTCTATGTCTCTTGTGTGCTTGCATTATTGTGTCCATGATTGATATGCTGTAGATATGTTGTACATGTTGTTCTCTCAGTTAATATCCTAGATCAGATTGAAGTAAATTCTGAAAAACTAACATGGTATCAGAGCTAGCCTGAAAGAAGGCATGGTATGGCATTTATGACACTTGTTGCTCTTGCGAAGCTAGGGCTTGATATAGCAAAAACCAGTCATCGTGGAACTTTTGCTATAAATACATTTATGCGAGGTTTCGGGATCTAAAACTCTTATAGGTCGAATATAAGATCCCCATGTGTTTTGTGTCCAAAGGAAAACCTCTAATTCGCTGTACTTTGTGATTTATGATCTGTACAACATAGGGTTTCTGCCTCTTCCAGATCTAAGTCATAAATAGGTGACCTAGGAAAAAAGGTCATAACTTGGGCTAGGAAGCTCCAAATGAAATTTCGTAAAAAGTGACAGGTAGGTCACGGCCCTTACTTTCTCAAGTAAGTTTCTTAGAGGCCGAAACTAAACCAGTGACACATGGCACATCATACAAGTTCGCTCTCTTGTTTTATCCCATAAACAGGTCACGTTGCGACACTTGGCATAACTCTCCCTCAGAGAATCCATTTGAGGTCAACCCTATGGGTTTCGAAAGACAACAGGGCGATCTACGACAAGAAGAATTTTCAGACCTTGTAGATCTGAAATTTCAGAGTTACACTAGAAACAATCAGGTGCATATTTCTGTCAAAACAGAAATGGATTTTGAGCACCTTCATTCATGGCTACAGGAAGTTAGGGTTTCGGATAATGTTGGAATTTTTTATCAGAGACCACGGCTAGATGCTCCTCATCAAAATAAAAATTTAGAGACCAAGATCAAATTTTTTGGTTGGGCAGAAGGCCGAGCTTGATCAAACCCTTGTTTGGGACTTTGATCGGAAAGGTGAAAAATTAGGGCTTCTACAAAAATGGGAATTTTTGAAATATGTGACCATAGCTGGAATCTCCCTGGAAAAATTGAAGTTTAGAGCTTTGAATCAAACTATTTGCTTGGGTGAAGCTCTGGGAAACTCAAACCCTAATTCAAGGTCCTCCCTAGTGAATCCGGGAGATTGAAAAGCATTTATGAAGGGTGAAACTTTGTAGTTTTCAAATTCTGAGTATGCCAGGTTGATCAACTCATCAAGGCGCATCTTTCTATCCTTTTAGAAGCTTGAAATTCAAAGTTTGAATTTTTAGGGTTTCCTTGACAAACCCTTATCCAGCTCCAGATCTAGTTTCTGCAAATCAAGTGGATTGGGATGGATTGGTCACCTGCATAAGTGAAGAAGTTCTTGTTTCAGAGGGAGATGAGGCTAAGGCCTTACATAAGGAGATTACAAGCAATCTCGACAGGTATGACTTATCCAGTTATGTTTCGAGATATGTTCATGATTAAGTTTATGGTATGTTTGTCTTCATTAAGGTTAGTACAATCTTGATTAACTTTAGACTTGTCACATCACCTTAATACAACTATGAATGCAGATATTCATTAATTAGGGTTTTGACACTTATGATTGTACTAATGCATTGTGGTGTTGTATGAGGTTGATGTTGTCCGCTTACATGAAAGGTACATCAACAAAGACAAATCATGTTCTAGTTCAAGAACATATGACCATGATGACATGAAGACAAAGATTCATCCATTGTCATGGATCACATAGAAGATCTACTTACGAGGTATGTATAACTTGGTTCTATAATGGTTAACCTATGAGATATGCAGGTTACTAGCACAAGTCATTGAAGAGAACAAGAAGACATTATGCGGGTATGTTAGACATAACTAGCTAGCATGCTAATCCAGGTATGTTTTTCCTATATCAAGTTAGAATCCTACCTTGTGTTAGGATCTCTTATATAAGTATACATGGCATGATTAATAATGATTATTTATGAAGTTAAAAATTTAAGTAATCTAGGGTTTATGCATATTATGTCTCTTACCTTGATTGATGATATGACTAACAAGAAGAGTTCTATGGTCAAATATGAATATGCATGAGTAAGAGAAGTCTTCCCTAAAACATTGAATGTTAATGCTTATTATCTGTGTTTGAAATGATCATGACTATACATGTTTAAGATTATTGTGTTTTGATAGTATTGAGATTATACTAATGAATGTATGTATGAGACCTCAAGGATAACTGTTAACACCCAAAAAGTGCTCACTACCTCATCTACCCCATTACATGACTCATTTGTCCATATTTCCTACCATATTAGCCTCCAAAAGGCCAAAAAAACCCTTTTTCCCCCAAAATAATCCAAAATTCCTCCAAAATAGCAAAAACCCTATACAGGTGACCTAAACCATATGGTTCCCAAAACCATGGACCAACACTCCACCACTAAAAACCTATAAATAGGTGATGGAGGCCCCTCATTTCATATCCACAATCATCCACACCCTTACTCTTCCAAAATCACTCCTAAAACCCTAGCTCACCCTTGAGCTACTTTCACATTTGAGTGCCCCTTTGGCCCATTTCCAAAAGCCTTTGGAGAAAGAGAAAGGAACAACACTGGAGCTTGGAGCAACCCTCTTGGACTACTGCAAAGGCTTCATCAACCTTCACATTGGAGGTATAATCTTTAATACAAAAAACCATTTTTATTACCTTTCTGTTATTTTATGCACATGCTTAGAGTAGTTTACTATTTTATTTATTGTCCTTTATTTACTGTATTTTCTGAACTGCTACTAAGGAGTCCCTTCTCCTTAGTAGGTGCTCATTTGCACAAGCTAGGGTGAAAAACCTAGCTATAGTTTTGGCGACTCCCCTTGTGTTGCTTTGAATTTCTGGTTATAGTTTTAAAGTTTTAAACGTTTTTAATTTTCTGCAATATTTTTCTATTTTTTCCTTTCGACTGCCGTAAACCGTGTCTTTTGCCCCCCGCAGTTGCATTTCGAAAGTCTCTTTCAGGCATTTACCTGCGATCCGACCGCGGCTCTCAGACTGTTTCCGGTGATCTATCGGTGGTTTCCAGTATTTTACTTGCGATCTGACCACGGCTATCAGCTTGTTTCGTGCGGTCCGACCGGGGCTGTTAACCCATTTTTTCATGGACCGCCTGCGGCTTTCAGCCATTTTCCTACAACCCGCCTGTGTCTTTAGGCCTTTTTCCCGCGTCCCGCTTGTTGTTTTTAGCCATTCTTCTGCAACCCGCCTGTGTCTTTCAGCCTTTTTCCTGCATCCCGCTTGCGGCTTTCAGCCATTCTTCTGTAACCCACCTGCGTCTTTCGGCCTTTTTCCCGTGTCCTGCTTGCAGCTTTTAGCCATTTTCCTACAACCCGCCTGCGTCTTTCGGCCTTCTTCCCGCATCCTGCCTGCAGCTTTCAGCCATTTTCCCCCAACCTGCCTGTGACTTTAGACCCTTTTCCCATGGTCGTCCTGCGTCTTTCGGCCAAATTCTCGCAACCTATCAACGACTGTCGACCTGTTTCCCGCGGTCCGACCGCTCAGATTTGCCACAGACCCGTGGTCTATTTTCTGCACTTTTTTCACTGTTTTGAACCCAACACTTTGTCGCAATATTTTCTGCACCTGCATAGCCATCTATCCTAACTGCAACCATACTTCCCTATAGCCTTTTTTCTGCAGTATTATTTCTGTTCCATTTACAGAATATTTTTAAAAAAATTTCAGCATTTTAATTGATAAGTGAAAATTTTGCATTTTAAAGTTTAATTTCTACATTGATATTTTTAGTTAGAAAGTTGCCCACCCCGTGGCACTTTTACTTGGGTTCATCATCTCACACGCACAGACTCTGTCACCTAATTCAAGTGAGCCCTAAAATACTACTTAACACAACCAACATTCTAACCCCACTTGGGGAACACATAAGAATCTTGTAGTTAGGTAGGATCGGGGGGATAGGCATCCAAATAACACCCCTTGGTTGCTTACACTTGAGACATAGCTATTGTCCATTAGGGAACCAAAATCCCCTAGTATTTTTTGACACAATTTAAAACCAATTTATCGGGAAGGCCTCTCCCCTAGGAGGGTTGAAGTCGCCAGACTAGTTCTGGAAGCTTGAGTGGAATACCGCAATCCATTCAGTAACCGAAGGATACCTTTCATAGTTCTCGGTGTATCACCCGTATGGGGATACAGCGGCGATAGAACCAAATAGAAGATTTACCCAACCGACCGTGTCATGAACGGGGTATCTTAGTTGCTTTTCTTCTACGATTGACTACTCGGTGTCCCTCCCGGTAGGGGGATATCTTTAGCCACTTGGCTCTACTATCCATATTGTTTGACTTGGATTTCATCACCTTGCAGAGGATATGTCTAGTTGAGTCAGAATACTATTTGGCTAGGTGTTTTCATGCTCCCTTACCTCCTTTTGGTCTAGTGAGTCCACCATTTTTATTTATTTTCTAGGAAACCTGCTGCTTGTTGGTATTTTGACCATTTCTGTTGATACTCCACTAATTGTAGCACAGCTATTACAGTAAGTGTTTTGAGTTTGTTGTTGGCCTGAGTGCCATAGTTTTTGAGCTCTCCTTCTACACACTCGATTGCATTAGGGTTTTTGAGCTATTTTTCACTCAACACAACCCCCAAATACTTGACACCATCTATCACCATTGAGTCACCAAGACATTCTCGGCACCTCCGGGGTGATCCCCCATAGCACGATTCACTTGACATCACCCGTCATAGACGTAGATCTTCATCACTTGATACCACTCATCATAGATCTCGATCTTTGTCACTTGAATCCACTCGTCAATCGCATAGAACTCCGTCACCCGATCTAGACGCCCCTTATTTTACCTCTGATTCCGAGGTAGAGTCTGAGAACTCCACTTACACTGCACCAACCAGCCCCATGGCTGGCATGACTTTCACCCCTTTCTTTGTAGGGACCATTGGTGGAGCATCCACCACCACACCAGCTACCACACCTACTTTGGGTATGCCCTCGATGGGGCCCACATCTACCATTTCGATCACTGTACCCATTCCAGTAGCTAGCATATCTATCCCCACTCCATCAGTGACTCACACTACCCCAGGAGGTGCAGGACCATCCCATGCCACTTTCATTCCTCCACTTGGGGGCAACATCCCAAACCTAGCCCCTCCACTTGGGGGCGTTGTCCCCAACATGGTCACAACCACTAGTATGTCACATCCTTCTACTAGTTTGCCATTCATGGCTAGTATCAATCTTCCTGACCTAGCTAGACTGACTAACGATCCCATCAGCCATGACCCTGTGTGGCCTCACATGCCCACCAAGCTCCCCTCCAACATCCCTAAGTTTGAGGGCAAGGCAGGTGAAGACCCCCAGAACCATATTATGTCCTTCCATCTATGGTGTTTCTCCAACTCCATAGTGGACGACTATGTCCGCCTCCGTCTGTTACAGCGCACCCTCACTAGCTCTGCAGCTAAGTGGTACATCGAGCAGCCCCATGGGACCCATGCCACCTTTACTTTCCTTGCCTCGACTTTCCTGCAGTTCTTTCAGTTACCTATCCACTATGATGCAGGAGTTGAGATCCTACTGTCTTGCAGACAGAACAGGGCTACCCACATCACTGACCACATTCATGAGTGGCGTCGACGCCGCAGCCTCTACAAAATCAAGTTAGATGACCGTATCTTCTTAGATTGGTTTCTAAAATCCCTCCTTCCTATCATTTCCAAGGATGTGGCATCTGAATGACCCTAGTCTGAAGAAGAGGCCATCCTCAAAGCCCAACAATTTGACCTTATTTACACCCAATCGGGTTATCTGTATTCCATCATAACTGACGCCCCTCGAGGCAATTCCTCCCGACACGATGCGCTAGGGGAATCCCATGCCGCAAATGGCATCATTGGCCATATTTCCTCACATCCCCAACCCTTTTCCATAGCATGTCCTAGCCATGGCCCTGACCTTTCATGGGCTACAACTCAGTCCGGAGCAACCAATTCGCATGCTCCCATGGCACATCACCACCATTCCCACGGACCCTCATGTCCACCTCAGTGCTTTGGTCATGCATCCCCTGCTTACGCCCCCCCGGTCGCACCTCAGCCATATTATCACCCATAGGCTGCACTAGCTCCTGTGTCCTCTCAAGCCCAACCTGCTTATTACCTGCCACAGGCAGCCCCTGCGGCAAACCCACAACCCGTTCCGCAGACGTATCAGCAACCCCGACAAGGTTCAGCACCTACGCAGCCTCCACCTACTTATTATCCACCGTAGCCTGCTCCCACACCTGCACAACCCTAGAACCCACCTGCTGTCGAAGGGCAAGTGTATGCCCAATAGAATCCATAGCAGAACCAAAATAACCAGTGCCAATAGGGCCAGCAAAACTGTGGCAAAGGCCGTAACCGTGGGAACAACCCCCCTCCAGACCAAGGCGGTCAACCTCCCAATCCCCCAAACAACAATAACGCTGCACCTGCCAACCAGAACCCTGATCAGCCGCCCAAGCAGGCCAAAAATCCTAATTTGCGAACAAACCATCCTTGTTCTATTTGCGGGGTCTATGGCCACTACACACATGCTTTCCCACATTTGGAGCGAGCTCGGCAACTCTGGACTGATGATGCCCATCACCAAGGGCATGCGGCTCCTCAGGTGTTGCCCAACCCCCCACCACCTCAACATCAACCCTTGGTGTTACAAAACCCTTTACCGAACCAAGGCATAGTGAACACTCAGCCGTTGGCTCCCCCTCAAGGAAACACGCCACCACAACAACAAATCACTTATGCCGCTCCTGATCAACCCATGATAGACTCAGGTACCCACCACTTGTTAATGATGTCATCCACCAATGTCAACCTCCAAACCCATCGGAACCAATATGGCTCCACCCCTGAAGCCCCTCCCATCGAAAAAAACACTAATGCTCATCCCACTGATTAGACGTTACGTATACCTCCAGCTCCACTAGATGGCACCTCCAAAGCACCTCGCTTCCTACTTCGTCGCGTCAACAATAATCCCAATGCTCGCACTGCGTCTAATTACAACATTGTAGATGACTTAGCCCAGTCTCCCGCAGCCATGTCTGCGTTAGAGGTCTTAAAAAACTATCCTTCACAGCGCAAGACTTTACTCTCCACCATTGGTGCTACTGACCCAAATGATTCACGACTGATGGCCTTCGATTTGGACCAATCCGAACCACGCCTGCCTTCCACTTTAGCGTTCCAAGTTTTTGTTTCCTTTCGGAATCTTGTCATCCATCGATGAAGGTGCCTCTACATGCGTTATGTCCACATTCATTTGGCAGAAGTTGGGATCCCCTACTCTCCAGTAGTCCACCACTGCGTTGCAAGCCTACAACGGCCATTCGGCTCAACCCCAAGGCCTCTTAGCTAATGTCCCCATCCAGTTAGTCGGCACAATCGTGCTCATTGACATAGAGGTCAGCAATGCCCAACTTGATTATAACCTCTTACTTGGCCACAACTACATGTATGCCATGTGGATGGTTGCCTCATCCGTTTTTCATACCATGATGTTCCCCCATGACGGATGCATGGTCAAGGTCGATCAACTCACCTATTACAATCCCAATGCCCCCGCTGCACCCGAAAATGTTCTCCCCATGGTTGAACAACCTATTTGTGGTGCATCTACCTCATTGGTTTCCTCCGTGGGCCCTGGAGTTTCATCAGATACGCCAATGACCTCAACATTCCAATCCATTCCACCCTCGTCACCCGTGACCAAAGTATCTGACCTATGTACCCTTTCCCACAATACACAAACACCCAACAATCAACCGCCCTTGTTACCCAAACCACCATTGGTACCTCCTCACATTGATGTTACACCCATCCACACAATCCCCTTCCTATTCCCTCCCTCGGGAGTAGTAAGCGCTCTGGTTATGGCTACTCTTAGCCTCCCCGGGTTAACCTTAAGATTACCCGTGTGGTATATTTCGCCTCTCGTTCCCCCACCGACACCAAATGTCGTCCTACAACCGGTGCAACCCATTGCCACTGCTAGTCAACCACCTCCCGGTGTCACTACCACTTCGTCATCTACGAATCCACCCACTCTTATCAAGCACACTGGGGGCAGAGGCCCACAACCATACACTGCTATACCCCCGCCCAAAATGGTTAAACCCCCCCACCCCCCCCCCCCCCCGTGTTTCGTGCTCCTCCCAAATGCTCATTGTGTGATGAATTAGGCCATCCGACTCATCAATGTCCACAATTACCTGCATTACAGGAACACATGCAAATGCTTGATGATGACCCCAACATCCCGATTGTCCAACTCGACCCAACCTCTAAGCCTCATGATAAATCACTGCGTACCAATCACCGTTGTGCAATATGCGGTATTTATGGCCATTACTCACATCACTGTCCTAATCTCCTAGATTATAGAGCAGCTCTCTACAAGATGAATAATTTGGACCTTGAGATGGCGCCCCCCACCATTGAGGAGATCCACCCCCTGACATCCCCGTCAACCGGAGAGATTAATACCATTTATATGATCTCTTCTACTAGCACTCCCTCGTTAACCGATTTGACAAACCAAAGTTTCCACAATGATGAGGAGATTCTAGAGGCTCTTATTGACCCTGATTACCACTAGGAGGATATGCACCATCGTTCCTATTTCCTCCTGGAGGACTCCTCCTCCACCACAACCACCCAATTTTCGGTTGAGTCCAAAGATTTTCTCCCCACCAAAGTCGACTAGTTTAAAGATCCCATTCCCGCCCCCGATGCCTTCGAGGAAGGTAACATGGTGAGTATTTCACCCACAATCCACATTGATATCTCTGCCCCAGCCAATGCTCATGAACTCATTACGTTAGGAGCCTCCTGCACTGAGCACGATATCAGAGAGTACACGAAAATTTTCCAAGAGTGTCACGATGTCTTTGCCTAGTCCTACACCGAAATTCCTGGTCTTGACCCCGCTATCATCGAGCACCACATTGACACCTCTAAGTTAGGGGGCATAATAGATTACCTCGACCCTGGGATAGGGGGCATAATCAACCATTTTGAACCTTCCCCATCACATCTAACTCAGCACGTCAATGAACCCATCGTTCAAACCAGCACATATGTGATCCATAATCACAAACCCTATGCACATAGCATGGGGGTAGGTTGATAACCCTGCTCACTTTTTCACATGCGTGATCTCAACCATTTTTGAGGTCATGTGTCACTTGTATATTTGATTTGATTTGATACACCTAGTATTCTTCCCCCACTGGTAATCATTTCTCCCCACCACTGCATCCTTGGCTTGGTGGGCTCACCTTTATTTGCAACCATTTTTTAACCTAGTTATTTCCTTTGACCATTCCGGAGTCCTTATGACCTCCATTTTTCGCACCATTTGCACTGTCGGATTCATATTTCCGTGCCCATGATGATGCTTGAGATCATTTCTTGCTCTCACCCTCAGCTTTTTTTTGGGTATTTTTTCCAAAACGCCCCTCATCGCCTTAGTCCACATGCCACCTCGGCCGTCATCCATTCTGACGTTCCTTATATCACAGGATTCATATTTTCATGCTTATGATGATGCTTGAGATCATTTCTCGCTCTCACCAGGAACCGTTTCAACATTGTGTCCCAACACCTCGTCGCCTTGCCTTGCGTGCCACATCAGCCATAGTCCATTTTTGATATACTTTATATCATCGGATTCATTTTTCCGAGCCCGTGATGATGCTTGAGATCATTTCTCGCTCTCACCCCCATATTTTTTGGGCATTTTTTATCAGCCCTTAGTCATCTTAGTTTGTGCACCACTTCAGTCGTGCCCCTTTGGCCCATTTCCAAAACTCTTTGGAGAAAGAGAAAGGAACAACACTGGAGCTTGGAAGCAACCCTCTTGGACTGCTGCAAAGGCTTAATCAACCTTCACATTGGAGGTAAAATCAATACAAAAAAAAAAATATTATCTTGTCTTTTCTGTTTATGCACATGCTTAGAATAGTTTACTGTTTTATTTACTATCCTTTATTTATTGTATTTTCTGAACTGCTACTAAGGAGTCCCTTCTCCTTAGTAGGTGCTCATTTGCACAAGCTAGGGTGAAAACCCTAGCTACAATAACACAATGATGATACTAGTAAGTATGCATAGTGATCGAGGATGGATATATGTTCAAAGATAGGTAATCTAGGAAGCAAATATTGAGAGGGAGTCCACCCTACAACCAAACAAAGATAAGTATTTGAAATGTCATTTCTTGCATATTTGTTTGTTTACATAATATTGTTCAATGATATATATGCTTATGTTCCTAGACATAGGGTGTGTATTATGCATATTAGAATAATTGCATTAATGAACAGTGTACTGCTAATATGCATGTGATGGGTAAGTGGCCTATGGCACTGTACAACATTCCATTGCTACTTATCTAGAATGAAACCTCTTTGCTGACATGTTGGGAGTTGTGCACACTCTTAACAATGTTCTAGTAGAGATTGGAAGGCATCTAGAAAGTTACGGGATATAGATAAATGTTGTATTGAAGCATTGGCTAAGATAATTGCATGACTGAATGACATATTTATTTATGTGTAAGAATTTGTTCTGAAAACTATGAGATGTTTCTAATCATGCAATTTAACTTGTTTTGTAGGAAAGATCATATACCATCACCTACAAAAGAAGGACTACAACATTTGTTCAGCAACAAAGTTATCTATTCAAGATATTGAAGTTCCCAAGATTCGGGAAGAATACCGTGATCAAGGAGTACCAGTTGATAATGAAGAATGATGTTTGGGATGCAGTCCCAAGACCTGAAGGGAAGTCTGTTGTTACTTCCAAGTGGATCTATAAGATCAAGCATGCTGCAGATGGTAGCATAGAAAAATACAAAGCGAGAATTGTAGCTCATGGCTTCTCTTAGAAAGAGGGCATAGACTATGAAGAGACTTTTGCTCCTGTATCTAGATACACTTCCATTAGATCAGTACTTGCTCTGGCTGCAGTGATGAAATGGAAGATACACCAGATGGATGTCAAGACAACTTTCTTGAAAGGTGTAGTCGAGGAGGAAGTGTATGTGGTGCAGCCACTTGGTTTTTTGACACATGACAGAGTGTCATATGTGTGCAAGTTGAAGAAAGCCTTGTATGGCTTGAAGCAAGTTCCTAGGACTTGGTATGGTAGGATAGACAACTTTCTATCCAGTTTGGGCTTTACCAAGAGTAAAGCGGATTCCAACCTTTACTACAAGGTTGAGGAAGGCAATCCTGTGATACTACTTTTGTATGTGGATGACCTGTTTGCAACAGGTGAGGATGGATTGATTGTCGATACCAAGAGGAAGCTTGCTTCTGAGTTCGATATGAAGGACTTGGGGATGATGCACTATTTTCTAGGCATGGAGGTGTGGCAGAGTGTAGATGGAATCTTCCTTGGACAAGGGAAGTATGCAGTAGAGATCCTGAAGAGGGTCGGGATGATGGACTGCTAGGCCATGGCCACACCTACAGAATTGAACCTCAAGCTTCTGTGTGATGCCTCATCTGATCCGGTTGTTACTGTGTATCGTCAGATGATTGGGTCCTTGATGTACCTGACGAATACGAGACCAGATATTTGCTTTGAGGTGAACACATTGAGCTAGTTCCTGAAGAGGTGTTCACCTGGTTTCTGTAAAGCATATTCTGATGTACATGAAGGGTACGATTGATTATGGGCTCAAGTATTATGCGAATCAAAAGTTTAACCTGCATGGTTATGTTGATTTAGATTGGGAAGGCAGTGCTGCAGATAGGAAGAGCACATCTGGGTGCCGCTTCAGTATGGGATCAGGTGTGATCTCTTGGTTTAGTAGGAAGTAGTCCTGCGTAGCACTGAGTATAGCCGAAGCAGAGTATGTTGTAGCTTGTTCAGCTAGTTGTGAGGCAGTATGGCTCTGGAAGCTACTGTCTGAGTTATTTGATCTCCCGTTGGAGGCTATTGGTATCTTTTGTGACAACCAAAGTTGTGTGAAGTTGTCTGAGAACTTGGTGTTCCATGACAGGTCCAAACACATTGAGATCAAATATCACTATATCAGAGATATGGTGCAGAGAGGAGCAGTAAAGGTCCTGTATGTTGTGATGGATGAGTAGGTTGCAGATGTGTTGATGAAACCTAGCTAGAGTGAAGTTTGAGTACTTCAGGGAGATGCTTGGTGTTCTTCAGATTGACAACACTTCGAGGAAGAAGTGATGGACACACTTGCTGGAAGCCATTCCAAGCATGGTGAGAGGCGGATCCCTCCCATGGTTGTGGATGTAAGCGCTGGATGATGAGCATTAGGACGATGCTCCAGTTACTGCTCTGTATATGCATCATGTTGGATGCTTGTTATGATCAGTTGGATCATGTATATGTATATGCATCATGTTGGATGCTTGTTATGATCAGTTGGATCATGTATATGTATATGCATCATGTTGGATGCTTGTTATGATCAGTTGGATCATGTATATGTATATGCATCATGTTGAATGCTTGTTATGATCAGTTGGATCATGTATATGTATATGCATCATGTTGGATGCTTGGACCATGTATCTGTATATGTATTAGGTGGATACATTGTATGATCAGGTAGATCATGTATGTTGATATATATCAGGTGGATACATTGTATGATAAGGTGGATCATGTATGATGATATGTATCAGGTAGATACTTAGTATGCATCAGGTGGATGCATTGTATGATCAGGATGATCATAGATGATGAGCTTCAGGATGTTGCTCCAGATGACATGCATCGGGACAATGCAGTGATGATGATCAGGATGATCATGTACACCAGGATGATGTATAGTGAGTATCAGGTTGAATACTTTGTGGCCCTGGACAAGTTGTGCAAGGGTAGCATTTAATAAGTCCTGTAGATCTGGATAGGATGAAAAAGGCCTCAGATGCTCTTTAGAGATCTTGCTTGACAAGACACTATTTCAAGGTTTTGCTAGACCACATGTAATAAGTCCTGGAGATCTGGACAGGATGAAAAAGGCCTCAGATGCTCGTTAGAGATATTGTTTGGCAAGACAGTCTTTTAAGGTTTTGTGGGGACCACATGTAATAAGTCCCAGAGATCTGGACAGGATGAAAAAGGCCTCAGATGCTCTTTAGAGATCTTGCTTGGAAAGACACTCTTTTAAGGTTTTGTGGTAGGGGTCACATGTAATAAGTCCTGGAGATTCGGACAGGATGTGATAGACATGTAAAAGGCCTCGGATGCTCTTTAGAGATCTTGCTGGGCAAGACACTCTTTTAAGGTTTTGTGACAGTCACATGTAAAAGATCCTGGGAGATCCGATAGGTTGAGCTGTGTGCTCATAAAATGCCTGGGATGCTCTTTCGAGGTGTTGTTGATGCATGTAATCAGTCATGAGGATTCCACAATATGGCCAATGATGATGAAGACCTATAGGTGGTGGTCCTACATCCAGTATGAAAAAGGACTGGCTCTGTAGAACTTCCTATGATGAGTAGATTGGATATTGATTGATATAGTAACAGCAGTGACGATGTCGATGATCCAATGACGATGATCCAGAGAAGAAGACTTGTGCTAGAAGACCTGTGTCGAGAAATACCTTCCTAGTTAAGAGGGAGTATTGATGTAATTGTAACTTCGGAATGTATTTCACCTATGTATATTGTATTCCTATAGAGATGTTATTATTCCTCTATACGGAAGTGTTTGTATTCCTATAGAGATGTTATTATTCCTCTATACGGAAGTGTCATCATTTATATTGTAAGTGTCGTAACTTATACTTGATGGGTTATTAGACCACCTTGATGGGGTCGGACCTGTATAAGTCATGTGGGTAAAAGGGTTATTAGACCACCCTAATGGGGGTCGTCCCTGTCAGCATTATGTTATGTGGTTAAGTTGAGGCCGACCTGGTAAAGGTTATTAGGCAAGTCAAGTCAAGTATAAATAGAGTGCGGGAGGCACTCTATTTTATCATTCACTTTCTCACTCATACACTCATGGGAGAGTGGCACACTTGTGGAGGAGGAGAAGCTGCTGCTAGAAGAAGACTATCTCTTGTACTTGGTTTGTATCATTTCTCTATCTATCTCTGAGGAAGTTGTGAGGTTTTTCACATTCTTGGTTTTCCCTGGTGAAACTTTGTGTCTCTTGTGTGCTTACATTATTGTGTGCATGATTGATATGCTGTAGATATGCTATACATGTTGTTCTCTCAGTTAAGATCCTAGATTAGATTGAAGTAAATTATGAAAAACTAACACAAGAAGCACTGGACGAATTAGAGCAGTATAAAGTGAGCAGTAAATGCTTACAAACTGAGATTGAGACACAGAAGTTCTTGAAGGAGTGGAAAGACGATGAGAATCGTCGCTTATGGAATCAAAATCGACAGCTAGAACGAACCATAAGAGATAACAAGAAAATGTTATCTAATGGAAGCGATAATGATTTAAAAGAAGAAATAAAGCGTTTAAACCAGCTCATTAGAGACAAAAATGATGAATTGACGGAAGTCCAAAGGAAGCTACAAAGTCAAGAATCAGACATAGTTCAACAACATCAAAAGAATAAAGAACTCCAGCAAACATACGACATTACTTAAAAGACACACAAAGTGGAAATTAAGAGAATCAATGACGCATTAGTAAGCAATACCAAAGAACTATTTCGACTAAGAATTCATAACAAAACATTACTTACGAAAATCAAAATGTTGAAAAATAGTAAGAAGATGGAACACTCTAATGAAGACCTAGAAGGAAAAATACTAGAACAACAAGAAGAAAACCATCATCTGAAAAATCTTAATCAAGAACTAGAGAAACAAATTGAGATGTTTAAAGAGGACAAAAAGTCGCAGGACAAAAGGTTCAAGAAAATTCAGAGTAATAACAATCTATTAGAGAAAAAATTAGCGCAAATCCATGAGGAAGAATCCAGATCCCCAGGAAAACAAAGTCAAGTTGAAGAATTAAAATCAGTCCTCGACACAATTCAAAAAAGATTCACTCCAGCAGAAAAAAAAACCAGCCAGGACTCCTTATCGACACCCCAATTATAAACATCATTATGACAAACGACGGGGTCAAAATGAACTTACACAGAGGAGTCATGTTGTAAGACAAGTAAGAACATCAAATCAAAATACTAAACAAACAAGAAGACCCATCTCACAAAGCGATCAAATAGCTCATGTTATCACTAAAGTTGAACCTAGACTACGAGGGTTCAAGCTTAGGGAAATCTTAAGACTAGATATAAGGTAACTGAAAACGAATCTATAGGGTTTGATGGTAGGTAAACATATTACAGAAATCATAAAAAATAAAATATTCAAATAGAAGGGAGTATATCAATGTTACTATCATGGATATTGACAATACATAGCTATGAAGCATGACTTTGTGAATGTAATGATTCAGGTTCTGTTTTCAAAAAATTAAAAATAGTTTCATATTGATCAAAAGAATCATGGTATGGAATATTAAGACCACACATAGACAGAATGATGATAACATGTACTTCAATAATTAAAACAGAAAGGCTCACAGATCACAATCATTTAAAAAAATAGCTACTTCTTATCAATATGAAATAAAATCATATACATGCCTGCAAATTCAGTTCACAATATGACTTCCATCATAAGTTCCTACCCTTTCTGCTTCATCATTGTTTGATATATATACAGAATTCTTCAAAACTTGAAATTGTTTCAAGATCCTATTTTCATGGATCGAGCTTTTCAAAAATAGTAAAGTTAATTCAACTTCAAACTCTTAGACTAGACAAGTGTATACAAAATAAAAACCATACTATCTGCTGCTGACTATTGAATCATTAACAAACTAATCTTCTATGACTAGATTATTTTAGATCATCACAAACTAAAGACTTCTAGAAGATTCTGCCAAAAAGGTCAAATCATTAAGAACCTGGGACCTCTTTTGCAATCTGATGTATTTAGCATCTTGGTTTTGTTCTCGACTCTACAACTCCTTGATCTGAATCTTCATCTGTTCATTCTGCTTCTCAATGGCCCTTTTCTTCTTTAATATATATTTGGATATGAGAACCATCTTCTGGTAATTAGCTTCTTTTTCTTCTATATCTTCTCGTAGTCTCTTGTTAGCAGACATCAGGCTTTCATTTATGTCCTGGAGGTATTTGCTTTGCTCCTTGTAAGACTGTAATGATTTCTTGACTTGATCTAACTCTGGAGTCATTTCAACCTCTTCTTCCTCCATAGAAACTTCATCTACCTGCAAGGATTTTGAGACTGATCCATTTTCATTTTCAAAATGAGTTTGTTTGCTCCAGCAAAGTACTTCAGGAATATCTCCTACAGCTCCTTGAAAATCTATGAAATTTTCATTGTCTAAGTAATGCTTCTCCTTTGACACTTGTATATTCTCTTCATTAGAACAGTCATTGACAATTACAAGTTCAGTACCCTTTTCAAATTTATACACTTGTTGCATGTCTGCTTCCAACTTACATCTTAACCTAGTCCTCGGTTTGATTTTCAAGTTGTTTGCATTTAGGGTTTTCTCCTGCAAACCTGGATTCTTGACAACAATGCTAAGCATATCAGACTCTTCTACAATATCAATTTTTTCAACAATGTTTTTACCTTCATATACAACATACTTAGTTTGCTTTACCTTAGTCTGGTCACCTGCTAGTTGCATTGAATCCTCTGTTTGTGTCTGCTTGCATGAACACTTTGATTTCTTCCCTTTTCCTTTAACTGGATTTTTCTTTTTAGATTCAAACCCTGATTCTAGAAGGAAACTGTCCCAATCTTGCCCAGCCTTATTCAAATGAGAAATTACCATCAACTTGATCAATCCTTGGTGGAAAATAGAACGGCCAGTGTCTTTTGGATGGGTTTGAACCCATGAAATCATCCTCTGCAAACTCTTTAACAAATAATATGGTAGATTTAGCTTCCTACTTCCACTTAGATGCATTAGTAGTCGATTATGGAATCTTAGCACTCTGTCATAACGGCCTTCACAGGTGATGTAGTTCTGTAACATTTCTAATGGGATCCACCAATTGGGTTTTAACTTGCTAATGTGTATACCATTTGTCCATTTTAACTTTTCAAAACCTGGCAAAAGAAACTCACCATAATCACCTTCAAATTCATGTTGTTTAAACCACTTTTCTCCCTGTGCAGGGACACCGATGGCTTCTGAAATGGACTCCTCATCAACAGTGACCTTGAAACTTTGAAAATCCACTACTCCATCTTTGAAATTCTTTATGAATGCTCGGGTCACCTGAATGTTATAACCCTACAACCTCTGACAAAATGAAAACCATCTAGCGTCTTTCATTAACTGTGTTGACCTGGGAAATTGGGTGATCCACTGTATGTTATCTGGCTCAATCCTGCAAATTAACTCTCCAGGTTTCTTCTTCGACATGCTCTATGAACCCTCCTCCATATTAACCCTAAAACTTCATACAATGTAGACTAAAACAGGGTTAAACAAAATATTTCATGGTTACATCAAAATCACGACTCTTTGTCCATAATGAATGATGATTTCGAGGGATCTGTGGGAATGACTTAGGAATAACCGCTTAATGCCTAGATATAGCCACGATACCTATGGTTATGACTGTACTTCTCATGCCTTAATGAATAATCATCATGCATAAAAAATTATGATATGAAGCCTTGCCACCCGTATCATTAATAAATATGCATTTCATATCACTGGCAGCATTATTACACTTGGCATTTTGATATATGCTACCAGGTCACACTTAATCAAAATGAATAATATGAATGTTTTCAAGCATAGAAACATCATTTGAAATGGCATTTAGGTAGGAAATAAAACCCTTTTTGAAAATCAATATGACATATGAGCCTTGTCTTTGTTTTAATAATGAAAAATCTAATAAAAATCAATTAGGATAAAACCTAAGACAAAGAAAAATGAGGAAAATGAAAAATTGATAAAATAATAAGGGAAAACAAGGATGGAATATGGATGGTAACTAGGTAAAAATGAAAATAATCTAGGATACAACCGTAGAGATAACATATGGATCTGATTGGGGATAAAGTCCTCCCTGTGAGACTTTAAGAACACTCTGACTTGTGCCTTCTGAAATCTGCTAGAGTCAAATTTTTGTCTTATTGGGCTGGAGTTTGCTTAAACTGAAATAGTATGTACAATGAATATATACACTGAACCTGTCCACCTTAATATGTATGAAACAATTTTAGAAATCATCCATTTACTGGACCTGCAAGTTCATCACCACTCAAAGTCTGTAAAACAAAAGTATTATTGCTCAAAATCTTAACAATTATGAATGGTCCCAACCATAAATGGTCAAACTTCCCATGTTTACCTTTGTCCTCTCTTCTAGCATCCCACCTTAACACTATATCACCAACTGAAAACACCTCTGTTTCGATCTTCTTATCAAAGCTCTCTTTCACCTTTTTATGTGCACTTCAGCCTTTTCCATAATAGCTTCTCTTTCTTGTTGCAACTGAATGATTTAAAACACTCTTCTTCTTTTTTCTTTAGGTTCTTTCTCAGTTTCCTGCACAAATTTAATTACTGGAGAAACTAATTGAACACAAAATAATGCATCCACTCCATATACCAACTGAAAAGGGGAAGCTCCGATTGATTTTTTAATAGTGACCCTGTCTTCCCATAGAGCAAATCTCAATTTGGTGTCCCAATTCCTTTTGTTTTCCAATAACATTTTCTTGATACTAGTCACAATGCTTTTATTACTGGATTCTGCTAATCCATTACCTTGGGGGTAACAAGGTGTGGACTGTTTCAAGATAATATTATTTTCTTCATAAAATTTTATCATTTTTCTATACTTGAATGAAGGAGCATTATCAGTAATCAACTTTCTAGGACATCCAAATTGACTGAGAATATTGTCTTGAATAAAATTAATGATAACTTGGTCTATTTCATTTCTTGTTGGGATTGCCTCTATCCATTTCGTGAAAAAGTCTTTTGCAGTTAAAATCCATTTATGTTGACCACTAGACGCGGGATGGATCTCTCCTATAAATTCTAGACCCCATTGTTGAAATGGAGCATCTACTGCTATAGTTTTTAATGGTAAAGATTGTAATTTATGCTTACCTGCAAACTTTTGACATTCAATACAGGCTCTGACCTGATGATACACATCTATAAAAAGGGAAGGCCAATAGTAACCTACTCTAAAATTTTTGAATGCAGTAGCTTTCCAGTATTTGTGTCCTCCACAGACACCAGCATGCAAGTCTTTAGTGATAGCATTGGCTTCTGATCTGTCCAAACATTTCAACAATATGCCTCCAGGATCTTTCTAGTATAAGATTTGATCAACCAAAACATATTTGAGAGCTTTTAACTTTAATGATCTACTCACTTTTACTCAAAGCTGAAGGACATTGTAAATGCAGCAAAAAATATACAATTTTCCCATACGACAAAGAATCGTGATATTTACCATAAATCTGGTCTTTATCCTGCTCTGTCAACCAACCCTGTTCTGAATTTTCATCCATTATGTGAAGATCTAATGCTTGACAATTGGATTCTACTAGAAGCTTGACTAAACCCTGCCCTTTCACCAGTTTGGTAAGTTTAATTTCAATGTCATACTCCATTACTTTTGCAATCCACCTGACTTTTTTACCCTCACTGTCAGGCTGTACCAAAATTTCTTTAACAGTTGAATTAGGAACATAAGCCAAAAGTTTAGAATGGAGAACATATATTCTGAAAATTTTAAGTGCTTTTACCAAGGCATATGCCCGTTTCGCCATACTAGTGTATTTCAGCTCTAAGTCTCTCAATATTTTACTAAAGAAAGAAATTGGTTGTTCTAAGCCATCTGAGTTTTTCTGTAATAGCACAATAGCTATTGTGTCTTCTGATGCAAATGAAAAAATTTCAAAATCTTTCGTATAGTCAGGGGATATCAATACTAGTGCTTCTATGAGTGCTTGCTTAATATTTTCAAATGACGGTCTCACTTGATCTGACCATTTTACTTCCCTATCCTTTTTGAGCATGTCAGTGATATTTTATAATTTCTGCAAAGTTAGGGATAAACCATCTTAAAAAAATTATTTTCCCTATGAAAGATTGAATTTCCTTTTTATTTATAGGGATGGAAATCTTTAAGATAGCTTTTACTCTTTCCGGATCTATTTTAATCCCTTCTGCATAAACTATGTGACCCAATAGCTTACCTTCTGTCATGGCAAAGTGATATTTTTTTGGGTTAAGTGACAAACCAAATTTTCTGCACTTCAGGAAAGTTTGTTTCAGATGCTTCAAATGTTCTTCATCAAATTTGGAAAAGACTGTGATATCATCTTGATAAATGACAACAAATTTTTCATTCTCACCCACAAAGGCTATGTCCATTTCCCTTTGAAATGTGGCACCTGCATTCATCAACCCAAAATGAATTTTGTCATACATGAATGTACCCTAGGGGGTTGTGAAACTTGTCTTCTCTCTATCCTCTGGTTGAACTGCAATCTAGTTATAACCAGAAAAACCATCAATCATTGAAATTCTCTCTACACCTACCACTCTTTGCAGGATCTGATCTATATTAGGCAACGAATAATTATCTTTAAGGAAGGATTTGTTCAAGTTGTGGAAATCCATGCAGAGCCTTATCTCTCCATTTTTCTTGCATACTGGTACAAGATTTGCTACCCAAGATGAATACCTGAGAGGTACAATCATTTTTGCATCCAACAATTTTTTTACTTCTTTTTCGATAACTGGCAATAATGCTGGATTAAGCCTTCGAAGTTTCTGTTTAAAAGGCTTGGTGTTTGGTTTCAATGGGATCTTATTGTTAAATTTCAATATGCTAAGACAGAAAATAGCAGCATTACATTCCATTTCATAATAATAGCATATACAGGATCACTGAAGAAACAACAAGCATAGCATAAACACAAGAGACAGAGATTTATCCTGGGAAACCCTCATGGGGTAGAAAACCCAGCAAAGCTTCCTCAATATAGATGACCAGCAATATACAAAGATGCAAACCCTGAGCATAAGCTCCTTCTCCTCCATAGCAGACCTCTCCTCCACAAGTGCGCCTTTCTCAAGTGAGTGAGTGAGTGTGTGTAATGAGGAACACACCTCCTCTATTTATACACTACTCTGATGTGTATTTTACACAAGTACACGTAGGCTCGTATTTAACCAATAGGTTAAATACCCCACTACAACTAACTGGGCCGACCCCTCTAGGGTGGTCTAATAACCCTTTGACCCACATAACACATACAGGGCCGACCCATACTAGGGAAGTCTAATAACCCGAGTTACCACATTCCGACGGAGGAATAAACATCTCCGGATATACAATAAGATCTGCACGGAGGAATGAAACATCTCCGGAATAATAAAGTACAAATATAATATTCTTTGAAGTTACAATATCTCAACACTCCCCCTTAACGAGAAGGATATTATAACAACATCTGCTCGAGCAAGGAGTCATCAACATCATACATGATACATCTATAAATCATTGGAAGCTTTCTTCAATTTTTCTTCATCAGTAACTCAAATAGTTACTGGTACATCAATGTCAACATCAACATCAACATCACGATCAACAGTATCATCATCACACGATCGGCAGCATCGTTATCACACGATCAGCAGCATCGTCATCACACGATCAGCAGCATCGTCATCACACGATCAGCAGCATCGTTATCACACGATCAGCAGCATCGTCATCACACGATCAGCAGCATCGTCATCACACGATCAGCAGCATCGTCATCACACAATCAGCAGCATCGTCATCACACGATCAGCAGCATCGTCATCTCACGATCAGCAGCATCGTCATCACACGATCAGCAGCATCGTCATCACACGATCAGCAGCATCGTCATCTCACGATCAGCAGCATCGTCATCACACGATCAGCAGCATCGTCATCACACGATCAGCAGCATCGTCATCTCACGATCAGCAGCATCGTCATCACACGATCAGCAGCATCGTCATCACACGATCATCAGCATCGTCATCAGCACGATCATCAGCATCGTCATCACACGATCATCAGCATCGTCATATCAGCATCGTCATCACACGATCATCAGCATCGTCATCAGCACGATCATCAGCATAGTCATCAGCACGATCATCAACATCGTCATCACACGATCATCAGCATCGTCATCAGCACGATCATCAGCATCGTCATCACACGATCATCAGCATCGTCATCACTATCATCATCATACGATCATATTCCTAGGATGATCAATCCTGCTCCTTTTAGGACATAGGTCCATGGATGATACAATCCAATCTTCAGTTCTCGGAGACTTCAGTCTACGGATCAATTCTGGGACCTCAGTCCGGGGACGATGCAATCCCCTGCCTGTTCATTCAGGACTTCATTTTTCGAAGACCCAGTCTACGGTTCTATTCTGGGACCTCAGTCCGGGGATGATACAATCCCCTACCTGTTCATTCAGGACTTCATTATCGGAGACCCAGTCTACGGTTCTATTCTGGGACCTCAGTCCGGGGACGATACAATCCCCTACCTGTTCATTCAGGACTTCATTATCGGAGACCCAGTCTACGGTTCTATTCTGGGACCTCAGTCCGGGGACGATACAATCCCCTACCTGTTCATTCAGGATTTCATTATCGGAGACCCAGTCTACGGTTCTATTCTGGGACCTCAGTCCGGGGATGATACAATCCCCTACCTGTTCATTCAGGATTTCATTATCGGAGACCCAGTCTACGGTTCTATTCTGGGACCTCAGTCCGGGGACGATACAATCCCCTACCTGTTCATTCAGGATTTCATTATCGGAGACCCAGTCTACGGTTCTATTCTGGGACCTCAGTCCGGGGACGATGCAATCCCCTACCTGTTAATTCAGGATTTCATTTATCGGAGACATACATCTACGGCTCTCTTTAGAACAGATGTTCAAGGATGATACAATCCCTTTTCTTTCTCGGAGACACCTGTCTACGGCTCACTTTAGAACATGTGTTCAAGGATGATACAATCCCTCTTATTTCTCGGAGACACCTGTCTACGGCTCTCTTTAGGACTGAAGTCCAGGGATGATCCAATCCCCTCATGTCCACCAAGGACTTCATTCTCGAAGACATACGTCTACGGCTCTCTTGAGGATGATGCAATCCTATCATGTCCACTAAGGACTTCATTCTCGGAGACCTCACGTCTACGGCTCTCTTTAGGACTGAAAGTCCAGGGATGATTCAATCCCCTCAACTGTCCACTAAGGACTTCATTCTCGGAGACCTCACGTCTACGGCTCTCTTTGGGACTGAAAGTCCAGGGATGATTCAATCCCCTCAATCTGTATTCTCATCAATACAAGTACAAGTATCCTCATCCATACAAGTACATAATCAATATCTAGCATCAACAGCATGTATACGTCATATATCAAAAGCATGTATTATTACTAATACATCTAAAATCATGTATACATCTGTCATCAAAAGCATGTATTCTCACTAATACATCTATCATCAAATCATATATACATCTAACATCAGAAGCATGTATATATCTAGCATGTATTCTCACTAATACATCTATCATCAAAATCATGTATACATCTAACATCAAAAGCATGTATACATCTAGCATGTATTCTCACTAATACATCTATCATCAAAATCATGTATACATCTAACATCAAAAGCATGTATACATCTAGCATGTATTCTCATCAAAATCATGTATACATCTAACATCAAAAGCATGTATATATCTAGCATGTATTCTCACTAATACATCTAACATCATGTATACATCTAACATCAAAAGCATGTATACCTCTAGCATGTATTCTCACCAATACATCTAACATCAAAATCATGTATACATCTAACATCAAAAGTATGTATACATCTGGCATGTATTCTCACTAATACATCTAACATCATGTATACATCTAACATCAAAAGCATGTATACCTCTAGCATGTATTCTCACCAATACATCTAACATCAAAAATCATGTATGAGTAAAACTAAACAGAAATAAAAATAGTCCTAAATCTAACTATTTCTAAGTGACTAGGTGTAGAGAACAGGTTACCTCATCAACGACCTTGTTGTTTGATGAGACAATCTCATCAGTAGTGACTATACTACTCCCCCTTTCGAGGAGGGTCCTTTTGAACTACACCAAGCTTGTCTCGGAAGTATTCAAGCTTCACTCGAGACAGAGGTTTGGTTGGTAACTTCTTCACTTGACGTAGAGGCTTGGTTAGTACAACGGTAACCTGTTACAAATTCAAACTTTTAGAGTTCCTTTCTGTGTCATATCTTGTTAGTTCCCTATGTTCTTTGACTTATCATGGAACACTAGATTCTATGTCATCTTGATACAACTCTAATTATCACATAGGATCTCAGTTGGTTCTATCTCTAAGTCAAACAATCCTAAAGCCAAACTTCTTCACAACTAGCAGAGCAAGCAACCATATATTCCGCTTGTGTTGATAGCCACACTAGACTGCTTCCAGCTAAACCACGAGATCATGGCTAATCCTAGACAATAACATCCTCTCGATGTGTTCTTCTTGTCTGAAACACTTCCTGCCCAAACAGAATCTGAATAGCCATCTGAAGTCATGATCTTCAAGATAGCATAGATCAAATTCTATCGTGTCCTTTATGTGCCTCATCACATGCTTTGCAACTATCAGGTAAACACATCTAGTTTCCACTAGATACTAACTCAAGGTGTTCATAACAAAGCATATATATATAACCTAGTATATGTTAGATATATCAAAGACCCAATAAATTGACTGTACAGAGTTATATCCCCTAACAGCTTCAAGTTGGAATCCATAAGAGTGGCCATTCCAACACCTCAAGTCATATTTCTCATCATACTTTCCCTGGTTGAGAAATATTCCTTCTGAGCCTTGCCATACTTCCAGACCTAGGAAGTAAAGCATCAAATTGAGATCTTTCATTTTCATTTCTGCATTGAATGATCTTCTGCATATCTATCTGTGCCATCTCTCGTTAGATGGGTCTACTGATATGAGCCTCAATATCATTCGAACTCTGTGGTGAGTTCCTTCTTGCATCCATGTCATATGTGTATCATATTCAACCTTGTAGCAAAGGTTGAGATCCACATCACCCATGGTGATCATTAAGCTTATCAAATTATTATCGATCCTAGGTACCTATACAAAATCTGATTCATACTTCTTCTTTAATTACACCATACTTGGAGCAAACATCTTGTCGTGATTCTCTTCCTCTTTCTAAGAGAATCTTCTAGCCATGAGCCTTCTATATTTTGTTTGATTTGTAAATCTTCTTGTTTGAACATCCACCACTTGTACGGTGTCCATCATTCTTCATGACCTTTCCTACAAATCAAAATTAAGTACATGATTAGTAATACTTCATAATCATCAAAAGATAACCCTTTATGCATACAGATATCATTTACATAGTGATGCAACTATTTTGACCAATACTTTGGCACAACACTTTCCCATATCCTGTATGCATACAGTGGCTATCTAGATGCCTTCCATCTCTACCAGAACATACTATCGAGAGTGTGCACAACTCTCAGCATGTCAGCAAAGAGGTTTCATTCTAGACAAGCAATAATGGAATGTTTGTCCAACTTGTCAATCATATGCACATTAGTAGTATACTGTTCAATGCTCTATGAATGTTTACACTCAGCATTATATATTATGGGAATACAAATATGCATACAACCTATTGTAGGCAATATTATTACTATTTCAAATAACAACTCAAATACTTATCTTTTATGTTTGTGTGGTTGCCTCCCGCTTGATCTTCTGTATGTCTTTTGAACTTCTATTCATTCTGTACCACTGTGCATGCTCAAGAGTCATCCTCATGATCTCATACACAAACATACACTCATTAGTATATTCTAAATGCTATCAAAACATTATAGTACTAAATAATCTTGAAAACGTATAGTCATGATTATAGTTAATAAACATTAGTATTCAAGATTTCAAGGAAGTCTTCTTTTACTCATGCATATCATTGATAAAAGATATAATATGCATAATCCCTTGATTACTAACTTTATGAATAAGCATAACCAATCATTCCAAGTATACGTATATAAGGGATCCTAACACAAGGTAAGATTCATGGGAAACATACCTGGATTAGTATACCTACTTGGTTATGTACAACATACCTAAACAATCTCTTCAATGATTTAGAGATCCTGAGCTAGAACCTGCATGTCTCATAGGTTAAGCATAATATAACAAAGTCATACATACCTCGTAAGTAGAACAGAGATTATGGATGACTCTTTGTCTTCATGTTTTCATGGTCATGGAGCCTGATTTGTCTTTTGTGATGTACCTGTATCTTGTTAGCAGACAACCTCAACCTCACACAACACCATAATGCATTAGTACAATCATAAGTGTCAACCCCCTAACCAATGAATATCTTCTATCATGCATTCATAATTTTGTTAAGGTGATACAACAAATCTAAAAACAAGATTGTACTAACTGTAATAACATGAAGACAAACATACCATAAACTTAATCATGAACAAATCTCAAAACATACCTCGATGAGTCATACCTGTCGAGATCACTTGTAATCTCCTTATGTAAAGCCTTAGCCTCATCTCCCTCTGAAACATGAACTCCTTCACTTATGTAGGTGACCAATCCATCTTCTTCTAGGATTAACCCTATCCACTTGATTTGCAAGAACTGGACCTGGAGCTGGATATGGGTTTGTCAGAGAAACCCCAAAAATTCAAACTTTGAATTTCAAACTTCCGAAAGGATAGAGATATGCGCCTTGATGAGCTGATCAAACTGATATATTCAGAATTTGAAAACTGCAAAGTTTTACTCCTCAATTTTGCCTTTGAAACTTTCGGATTCACTGGACGTGACCCTGAACTGGGGTTTGATGAAGCCCACTCTTTTGCCCCATCAAAAAGTTTGATTCAAAGCTCTAAGCTTCTAATTTTCTGAGGAGCTTCCAGCCGTGGTCACAGATTTCAAAAATTCCCATTTTTACAGAAGCCCTAATTTTCCGCTTTTCTGATCAAAGTCCCGAACTAGGGTCTAATCAAGCCCGGCCTTCTGCCCAACCAAAAATTCTGATCTTGGTCTCTAAATTTCTATTTTGATGAGTAGCATCCAGCCGTGGTCTCTGATTACAAAAATTCCAACTTTCTCCAAAGCCCTAAATTCCGGAAGTCATGAATGAAGGTACCAAAAAATAATTCTGTTTTGACAGAAATATGTACCTGATTGTTTCTGGTGTAACTCTGAAATTTTTGATCCACAGGGTCTGAAAAAGTTTCCTGAGATATCCTGACCTGCTATCTTTCTATCCTGACAGGTCTGACCTCAATTGGATTCTCTGAGAGAGAGTTATTCCAAATATCGCAACGTGACCTGTTTTGGGAAAATACAGGAGAGCGAACTTGTACGGCGTGCCACGTGTCACTGTTTGACCTTCAGCCTCTGAAAAAGTTTTCTGAGATATCTAGGCCTGTTATCTTTCCATCCTGACAGGTCTGACCTCAATTGGATTTTCTGAGAGAGAGTTATGTCAAGTGTCGCAACGTGACCTGTTTATGGGATAATACAGGAGAGCGCACTTGTACGGAGTGCCACGTGTCACTGGTTCAACTTCGGCCTCTGAAAAAGTTTTCTGAGATATTGAAGACTGTGTACTACCTGTCAGTTTTTACGAAATTTCATTTGGAGCTTCCTAGCCCAAGATATGACCTTTTTCCCAAGGTCACCTGATTTTGACTCAGATCTGGAAGAGGCAGAAACCCTATATTGTACAGATCATAAATCACAAAGTACAACGAATTAGAGGTTGTCCTTTGGACACAAGGTACCTGGAGATTTTATCTTCGTCCTGTAACAATTTCAGATCCGAAAAATTCGCCAAAACGGATTTATAGCGAAAGTGCTACGATGACTGGTTTTTGCTATGTAAAACCCTAACCTTCAAATTGTTGTAAGTAGAGCAAGTGTCTTTAGTGCCATACCTTGTCTTCCTTCAGGTTAGCTCGGATACCATGTTAAATTTCAATATGCTAAGACAGAAAATAGCAGCATTACATTCCATTTCATAATAATAGCATATACAGGATCACTGAAGAAACAACAAGCATAGCATAAACACAAGAGACAGAGATTTATCCTGGGAAACCCTCATGGGGTAGAAAACCCAGCAAAGCTTCCTCAATATAGATGACCAGCAATATACAAAGATGCAAACCCTGAGCATAAGCTCCTTCTCCTCCATAGCAGACCTCTCCTCCACAAGTGCACCTTTCTCAAGTGAGTGAGTGAGTGTGTGTAATGAGGAACACACCTCCTCTATTTATACACTACTCTGATGTGTATTTTACACAAGTACACGTAGGCTCGTATTTAACCAATAGGTTAAATACCCCACTACAACTAACTGGGCCGACCCCTCTAGGGTGGTCTAATAACCCTTTGACCCACATAACACATACAGGGCCGACCCCTACTAGGGAAGTCTAATAACCCGAGTTACCACATTCCGACGGAGGAATAAACATCTCCGGATATACAATAAGATCTGCACGGAGGAATGAAACATCTCCGGAATAATAAAGTACAAATATAATATTCTTTGAAGTTACAATATCTCAACACTTATGCTAGATAATACTAGTATCATAAGTTCTAAGATCCTCATATGACCAAGCAAAAATGTCTATAAATTCCTTCAGCAAACTGACGTATCTTTTCCTTTCTCTCTCTGAAAGTTTCTTAGATATTCTGACCATTCTGGGTTCAACTTCAGAACCAATATTACAACTTAAAACATTTTCTTCATTGGCCTGCAAATTGGTTTTCAACAGTGTGTCATTCTTTGATAACAACCTTTCCAGTGGGACAAGTCCCTTAGGAATGAAATTACTTTTTAAATCAACAATTTTCTGATCAGCAATTGAATTTTTTGTATGAGTAGTAAATTCAGCCAAATCCACATCTTCATCTTGATCAACCCCATCATCAGTAAATTATTTTGTCAACTCTCAGAATTCTTTTATCTCCTGATCATCCTGGAAGACTCTCCAATGTTTAATATCATCTGAAACAACTGGCCTATATCTCACATCAATTGGATATTTCAAGTGTGTCAATTTTGGAATTTTGAAGTGAGATGCTACTAATGCTAACGAATTTGTTGTCTGATTACAATCTATTGGAACATATGTTATGTTGAAAGCAAGGAAAAAATTATCTATCAAATCCCATACTTCATTTCTGTAAACTTTCAACAATGACCGCTTTACCTGATAAACATTCTTAACTTGTTGAATTACCAATTCAGAGTCGCCAAATACCATAAGACTTTGAATGTTCATATTTTTTGTAGCTCTCAATCCAAGGATTAGTTCTTCATACTTAGCAGTATCATTGGTGGTTTGAAATTCCAATTTATACATTAATGAAATCATGTCACCTCCAGGAGAAATCAACAAAACCCCTGCCCTTGCTCCTTCATTACTTGATGATCCATCAAAATACATCTGCCAAATGCCTTCTTGTTCTTCTGTGTTGTGCTGAACTGGATTGTCCTTCCATACTTGCAAAACCCCTGCAGAATCATCATTTAACTGTAACATGCAAGAACCCATATATTCTTGTATTGAATAAATTGGATGATTCGTAGGGTTTTTATCATCACTTACCAAGTATGCCAATTGCACTTCTCTATAAAGCCTTCTATATTCACCTCCAAATATAGGAATTGAAGCATATGATAAATCCATTTGAAGGGTGCCACCTATATTTTTAGCCCATGACCTTGACAGCAACATGCCAAACTTAGGAGACACATCAGCTACTACCACATCCATAAGAACACTTTTCATGGGTAGGCGGGTAAGGTTGACCACAAGATCTTTTATGAATCCTAAACATTTACAGCTCTAGAATCAAAAGCATATAAATCATGATACAGATTGGTAATAGATAATCCTAGAGCTTCCATAACTTCCTTTGGCATAAGATTATGAGAAGCACCTGAGTCTAGGAGGCAATTATGTAACATCTGGTCATGTATTGTAAGTGTGATATAAAATGGAGGGGGATAATAACAAGCTTTCATATCTGACTGATCAACAGTTTTTCAACTAGTGATAATAGTTGGGTCTTTCTCTTGCAAATTTATCACATCTGATGAATTATGAACAAGTGATGAATTTAGAATTTTAAGGGTAGGTTCTCTATAGGATTTGCTCCTAACCAACTTAGTCAAAGGAATGGGAACCTTGATTTTATTTATCTCATGCTCCAAATCAAAACCAAGCACTTTGCCCACTTCTTCTGAATCAATAATCTTCTTTTTATTTTTTTGTGGTTCTTGCTTTTCTCTAGGAGGAAATACTTCCTTGGTAGGCACAAACTTAACCTTCTTTTTAAATGGTGCAATATGCTTTACACTTGGTTTGAGACCATATGATTTATGCTGATCTTGTTGAAATATTTCAGATTGCTGCTCAAGGAGATATGTTTCATCATAATCAAATTTTGTTGCACCATAATAATCATCCCTAGTCAGAAAATTAGAAGAAGAAAAATCATCCAATTGACCAATATCAGGCTCTAAATCTTCAACTTCTTCTCCAGGTGTTTCATATGCATCATCATCCCTTATCAAATTATTTTGAAAAGGTGGTTGTATCTTCTGATCTTCATTTTCTCTCATTGTTGGTTAAAATTATTGATATTTAATTCACCTCAATTTAATTTATCAACCGGGGAATCGTAGACTTCGAGCTGCTACACTATATGTGCAGATAAACTAACCCTAATGCTCATTTCCTCGAGAAACCCTAATCTACTGCTAACAACAATGAGACTAACCCTAAAGGACCAATACTAGAGATTACTAAATCTGTACTATAGAAAAGAGAACTCATTTGCTAATCCCTATCTCACTGTTGAACTTGAAAACATCCAATGAGGAATTCTTAAATTATAATTCTATGATTTAAAACAACCTGCTAGAAGAATACAAATTTAAGCTATAACAATTTAAAAGCAATTAATGGTATCTACAGCAATCTAAGCTATTGTAATTACAATCTATAAAAATATATTTAACCGATTATTAATCAAATGCATATGCTAAATTGATATCTTAATTCCAATCAACAACCCTGCCAAATATGATACTTCAATCCATACAAGTATTCCTGGAATCACTGTTGAAAACAAAACCTATTACATATTCACAGGCATGTCATCAAGGGCAAATCGATTTACTGCTGATATACTAGTCTTGAGTTCTATATATGAAAGTGCATATGACAAGATGTTGTAGATCTCGCAATCGAATAACAGATCTGTCAAGGAAGATTTCAGAAAATATATATATTGCGAAACTAATATTCAATCCTAGAAGACAACGCTCAATACCAATCTCAATTCTTATTTAACAAACCCTAAATATTCTAATAAACCAATATATCAAAACCCTATACTACTACAATCTTTAAATACACACCCACTGTAAATGCAGATCTTATCCTACAGTTTGTGAGCTCAAAGATTTAAAGAGAGGAAGCCATGTTCTATTTTTAATAACAAGAGGCGCTATGAAATGTACTCTATTTTCTTCAACAAACCAAATTCCTAGCAACTGAAATCAAACTCACCTCAACTCATACTGGAAATTGAAAGAAAAGATTTAAATCCAAACCAATTCTGAATTCATTTTACAGTCAAGTTTAAAACCATTCCTGTAGCTATCTTGATAACACTGTGTTTGGTAGAATAGATAATATAAAATATAACTGATTAATAACGCTTCATAAAATTGAATCTACCATAATTCATACCAAATTAAGCACACAGTTATGCATACCCTAGTTCTTATATAACAATTCAATCCAGTATCTAGAGAAGTCTAAATCCAATGCCATTAACTAGTGAACACCATTAACAGTCATACACTCTATTTTAATCAATGATGAGCAAACCATTAATACTCTAAAAAATGTGAAATGAGCAATGCAAACGCCAATCTATTACTGTAAACCACACACTACTGAAGCATCGTAGTTTGGTGTTGAAGGTGGGCCCTGCCCTCAACGCCTCACACATTTAAATCACAAGTTTGCTGAAAACACACGCTGTATCATATTCAGAAAAATGGAGTTTGTACAAATTCTCCCACTTAGGGTTTCCATGGCTACTTTTATACTAGATTATACAGAGTGAAATCGTCCTGAAGACAAAGATCGATAGGAATAACAATACTCAAAATATCTTAACCATTCTGAGCCAAAAAATGGCATCTCAGATCCAGGATATACACATATCATTTAAGAGAAGATAATAACACCAAAGATCGTGCCTGAAATAACAGTGAAGCAATCTTCAAAAGCATCTTAAAGATGATGTGGATCCAATAAAAAACGCCCTGATGGTAGATCGAATCCCCAAATCTCCTCATTTGAACGCTGGCCAAATAACAAAACGAACCCTGTGTAGAAGAGAAACCCACATCATTATTAGCATAGGGTTTAATGAAACCTAAAACCCAAAACATATGCATAAAAATAAGAAAATACAACAATCAAATAATTAAAATTACTTACCATGGCTTTTAGCAATGTTGACCTTCAAAAGACACATAAAACCGATTATTATTGGACCCATTAAGACTTTAAATGCTAGGAAATAGTACATCGAATGGACAAAATAGAGGACCAACATCTCCCCCAGACTGAAGATCTTGCATGTCCCAATGCAAGGAAATTTGTGATAGGCAAAATTTAAATCTTCAAAATGAATTGTCAATCCTTGGACCCAACTCCAGAAACTGAAGCTGAGGTATTAAACAGGACTTGCACCTGAGGAGGAGAGGGGGCAGAATGTTGCTGTATGCTAGCTAACTGCTCAAACTGTTTGTCCTTTTTCTTTAACTGTCTTCGAAGGCTATGATTTGTCCCTTTAACTTCATCAACCAGGGTTTGCAGGGACACTATTCTAGCTTTCAAAATGGCATTTTCTTGTTTAACAACCCGATCCAACCTCTCATATTCTTGCAGCTTCTTTTTCAATTTGATATTCTTTTGTCTAAAATAGTCAATCCCCTGTGCTGAAGCTTCTGAACCAGACCTGGAAAATGATGCCCTGACAGACTTTAAACTTGATTTGGAAGAGGATACCTTGACAGACTTCAAACTTGACTTTGAAGGTGATCCTTTGATAGATTTCAGACTTGATTTGGAAGGAGATACTGGTAACAAGGGTTCACTGACAGGATTCAGTGATGCAGAACAATGAGGGGAATCAGGAGAATCGGAGTCAGCATGGGTAGAGGAAGCATCGGATGATGACAACTCGACTTGGACAGGTTCTTTACCCTTAGACCCCTTCCTCCCCTCTTTAGCGGCCATACTGCGAGTAAACCGTCTATTTGGCTCCTTATCTCCCCCAGACTGAGAGTTAACACACTGCCTTTTAGGAATTGGGGACTTCTTAGCATACAATGGAGCAGTTTTCTTGGAGCTATTAACAGCAGGTTCCTGAGGGAAAGCATCTTGAGGAACTGAATTGTTTGTGGAGGAAGCTTTTTCCACTAAATCAGGGATACCAGGCTCTCCTGCTTCATTCCTCACGGGTGACTGAAGATGAGGGTTAGAGAGTTCATATACAAACTGTTCCCAACCCCGACCCTGCTTCTTTAACTCAGCTAAAACGATCATTTTAATAAGCCCATGATGATAAAGACTATGGGTTGGATGCTCTAAATTTTTCCTCACCTGCGAAGCCATCTTACTCAAACTTTTCCAAAAATAAAATGGAAAATTTAGAAGCTTACCAAACTCGAAATGAGCTAGCAGTCGAAAATGGCAGGCTTTGTAGGTGGAGAATCGACCTTCACAGGTAATTAGCTTGGTGATGATCATCAAAGAATTATAGAATTCTTCTCTGACCCACAGTTTGGAGAAACCCTTCTCACCCTTCACAGCCAAATATTCTGGTTTAAAAACGCAGTCATAATCTTTTCGTGGCAGCCGACAATTCTTAAACCATCTATCACCGGTGCGTGGAAGTCCCGTGGCAACTGAAATGGACTCCTCTGTCACTGCAAACTCTAGAGCCCCCACTCTAGCGGTATGCCCGTCAAAACTCAGGGCGAATTGGAGAGAGACTGCGTCATCGTGGCCCTGTAAATTAGTTAAAAATACATGCCATCCTGCCCGAATAAACATATCCTTGCATGCAACGAACTCCGGGATGGCTAATAGCTGCTCATACGCAGAGGGTTCATGCCGGTTGAGCATGGTGGAGCCACGAGGGTAGCGAATTGACAGGGAATTAGCAAAGGATTCGGACAGGTAATTCGCAGGTAACGACAATGGGAGGATAGCGACTGTATAAAACCCGAATGATCCTGGTAAAAATGGTAGGAAGTGAGGGTAATGAAGACAGCATCGTGATAAGAAAACAAATCATTGCAAGTGGTGGCACATACTGCCCACTTCGCAGGGAATGATAACCGTGGTATAACACGTTTTTAACTGAACTCAGTCTCTTAACACGTCAGAACCCAAATTATAATAGAACAAGGTTATGATTAATTTATCAAAGGTTGCCAATAATAGAGAATGATATATTACCAAAAGTTTTTAAAGGAATTCATAACCATCGGATTTCATATAATGGCAAAAAAAATATTAATTATAATCTTTATTACTAATTAAGGTTTAGCCAATCGTACAACTTTCCTTACCTCTATCCACGTCCATTAGCATATACATGCCAATTTCCCAATATAACTTCCGGCAGTCAATCCGACACTCAATCCGGCACTTTGACAAACACAGCAGTGCTTTTTAGGCTGATAACTATGTACAGCACTTGACCAAGATAAAGGTAAGTATCAGCATCTGGAGCAGCTGTTAGGTTATGAATAATGATGTAAAACCATGAATCTCCCAAATAGTCATCACTTCAATGAGTTCATAAGTAGATAGCCTGAATTAAGAGATTCGTTGGACCCCAACAGTTTTATGGCCTGATTTCCTTATTGCAGAGTTGCTGCTCTATCTAACCATACAGGAACTTAATCATGCTATGAAGCCATCTTTTATTGAAAATACAAATAACAATCAAAAATTCAAATTCCAACCAATCACTCATAACTCAATAACTAGAAATGCAAATTTCATCAATCACTCATACTTTAAACAATCAAAAATTCAAACTCAAACAATCACTCATAAATAATCAGAAATGCAAGCTTCATCAATCACTCATAGTTTAAACAATCAAAAATTCAAACGCAAACAATCACAATTCAGATTTCATCAATCAAAAATTCAGTCCTCACCCTTGTTATCCATACAGAACTTTTCCACCAGGACATATGCCACAGGATAAGAAAATAATCAATCAGAAGCTAATGGAGTACTGGTCCTCTTTGACTCAGCTTCACACAGGATAATTTGAGTAGTGGAACAAATAGTACTACAGTTCTCAGCTATGTTTAGGCATCAAAATAAACCTTTTTTTTTTAGAATCAGGTAACCCAAAGTACCAAAAACAGTTGGAGATGATTATCAACTGGCTATCATTTTATTTTTAATGAATTTAATAATTTTTAATTAACCATCCTCATGGCTTCTCTTTTACCTTCACATAGGTACGTTGTTCATATAGACAAGTATAGATGAGGCTGTTAAAGAAGATATCAAAGTCAGAACCCACTGCCAGCAAGCCTGGTCAGTACTCCGGTGGGGTAACTATAACATCTTAAGAAGCTTCTTCCCCAGGCAGATGCCCCATTGCCAACAGGCATGTTCAGAACCCTGATGGGTTTGCCTGTTCATACCACAGGTCGGTACCCGCTGCCAGCAGACCTGTTCAGTATCCCGGCGGGTTAACCTCTTACACCCTTTTTCTATCAGAGGCTCTTGTCCCAATTTCATCTTAAAGATAAAATTTATGATTTGCTTCAGCATAGATGAGTGGGGGAGCTGCTCTGAAAACCCTCTAGGAGTGGGATGGTACCAACATTGGAAGAGTATTCTTTGTATATGCCTGTAAAGATTTGCCCATATGAACAACTAACCTTCGTAACTGTAGAAAGTGAAAGTCATAAAGTGGCTAAAGACAGTATATATATATGTGTTTAATCTTATAACAGCCAAGAGATAATAACCCCCAAACTGCCCGATCTTGAACACCTTTTAATCATGATGCCTATCTTAAGAATAACTTCATGCCCATAGTTGTAACTAACATCAATTCCCACTTTTTATCTAGTGTGAAACCAAATCAAATGGTCCTCGCAGCCCATAGGTTCATAAGCAGAAACATTTGGGAAGCTTAAAGCATTAATGTAGGCAATGCCTGGTGGGCAAGTACTCTTATGAATAGCCAAAACAATTCCCAACAAAATCTGACACACAAATGCAGACATTCCAATAATTCATTGAAGCTCAGAAATTGACCCAAATTTACACAGTCCTTAAAAATGTCTTGCAAAAATAATCAGCATGCTGAAATAGGATAGTGATACCTCCCTTAGGTTTCAAAAAAAAAAAAAAAAAACATTCTGAGTCTTGCTGAAATAGGATAGTGATACCTCCCTTAGGTTTCAAAAAAAAACATTCTGAGTCTTGCTGAAAAGAATATCTGCACCTTTTCAAAAAGAGAGAGAAAAAAACAAATCCCTGTACATATGTACAAAAACAATTTCACTGAAGATTACTGAGAGAGAGTAGGAGATGAAGAAGTCTTTTCCTCACCTACCAGTTCTAGTTCAGACTGCTGACTCATGTTATGGATGAACTCTTGCTTAGAGAGAGGTTTATGATATACTTTTAACCGATGTCCATTCACTACAAAGGCAGTTTGTTCTTCATCTATTGTTTTTATTTTGACAGAACCATTATCAAAGACAGTCACAATTTCATATGGCCCCATCCATCTAGTGGTAAGCTTACCTTTGAAGTGTTTAAATCGTGAGTCAAATAGCAGAGCCCAATCACCTTCTACAAAAGTCTTCTTCTTTAAAAATTTATCATGCCACTTAGTCCGCTGATTCTGTATCAACACAGTTTGTTGGACAGCATCTTGTCTAATTTCATCAAGTTCATTTAATTGCATCAGCCTCTGTTTCTGGGCTTCATCTAAATTCAGGCTCAGTTGTGCAGCAGTACGAAAAGTTTTCACCTGGAATTCTATAGGCAGCAGGACCTGTTTACCATAAACAAGTTGATATGGGGTATACCCTGTGGTATTTCTCCACGTAGTTCTGTAAGCCCACAATGCCTCGGGTAGCCTGTCTGCCCAATCCTTATGATGTAGCTGCACAGTCTTTGTTAAAATGGATTCTAGCACTTTATTGGTTGATTCCACCTGACCATTTGCTTGGGGATGGTAAGGAGAAGATTTATAGTGCTTAATTCCATATTGTTCTGTAAGTGCTTTCATTGATTTAGAGACAAACTGTGCTCCATTGTCAGTCACAATTTCACGAGGAATACCAAAACGAGTAAAAATCTCTTCGTAAATAAATTCTATGACTGATTTCTCAGTGGCCCTCAATAGAGCTTTTGCCTCAACCCACTTAGTTACATAATCAGTGCAAACTAAAATATACCTCTTTTTCCTTGACATTGGTGAAATTGGTCCAACAAAGTCCAATCCCCATTTTTCAAAGGGTTCAATTTGTACCTGGGCTTGTAAAGGCATTTGATCAGCAGCAGTGGGTCTCCCCATTCTTTGACAGCTGTCACAGCCCTGTACATACTTCTCAGCATCTTTAAAAAGGGTAGGCCAATAATACCCTTGATGTAACACCTTATATGCTGTCCGCTTGTCCGAAAAATGGCCTCCACAGGGCCCATCGTGACAGGCTTGGAGGATGTCACACATCTCATCCTCCCTCACACACCTCCTGATAATCAGATCTGGACCGGTTCGAAAGAGATCATTACCTACCCATGAATAATTAGCACTTTGCTGTATGATTCTTCGTTTTTCATAAGATGACAAATGAGCAGGTAATTTCCCTGTAACCAAATAGTTGGCTACATCTGCAAACCAGGGTGTTTTAATAGAGACAGCAAACAAGTGTTCGTCAGGAAATGTATCATCGACAGGAACATTATTATCAGCATGAGTCAATCTGGAGAGGAAATCTGCAACCAGATTTTCCTTCCCTGGTTTGTCAACTATGGTAATGTTAAATTCCTGTAGCAAAAGTAACCATCTAGTAATTCTGCCACTAGTGATTGGCTTATTCATTAAAAATTTAATAGCAGAATGATCGGTATGAACAAATACCTCATAACCTGTAATATAATGCCGGAATTTATTGATGGCATGAACTACTGCTAGAAACTCTTTCTCAGTCACTGTATAGTTCAGTTCTGCAGGTGTTAAATTTTTACTGATGAAATAAATAGCATACGAGGACTGATTTTCTTTCTGTCCGAGCACTCCCCCCAATGCAGTGTCTGAAGCATCAGTTTGTATATGGAAGGGCAAAGACCAATTTGGCCCCCGCAGAACTGGTGTTGAAGACAATTCTGACTTTAATGTGTCAAAGGCTTTCTGACAGTGTTGATCCCAATCAAAACCACTGTCTTTGACCAATAATTTGAACAGTGGGGCTGCTATCTTTGTAAAATTAGCAATAAACCTACGATAGTACCCTGCGTGTCCCAGAAAGCTTCTGACTTCTTTTTGTGTAGTTGGTGAAGACAGACTAGTAATGATTTCAATTTTTGCTGGGTCAACCTTAATTCCTTCTGATGAAACATGGTGCCCTAAAACAATACCCTCAGTTAACATCATCTTACACTTTTCATGGCTTAAAGCAAGATTTGTTTCTTGGCACCTAATTAGAACTTTCTCCAAATTATCCAAGGCTTCCTTGAAATCATTACCATAGACTGTAAAATCATCCATATATATTTCCACACAGTCATGGACCAAATCAGCCAAAATACCTAACACTGCCCTCTGGAAAGTGGCAGGAGCGTTACACAGTCCAAATGCAAGCACCTTGTAAGCATAAGTTCCCCATGGGCAGGTAAAAGTGGTTTTTTCTTGATCCTCTGGGGCTATTCTTATCTGGTTATATCCGCTGTATCCATCCAAAAAAGAAAAATATTTCTTTCCAGACAATGTATCTAAAACCTGGTCTATGAAAGGAAGAGGGAAGTAATCTCTGAGAGTTGCTTTATTTAATTCACGAAAATCAACACATATTCTCCACTTACCTCCCTTCTTTGGAACAATCACCAACGGAGATACCCATTTGCTATCAGAAATGGGATAGATGAAATCTGCATCCAACAATTTTTGTAATTCTTCCTTCACAATGTCTTTAAGCGCAGGATTCATTCTTCTCTGTGGCTGCCTTACTGGTCTTATATTTTCCTGCGTATAAATGTGATGCATGCATGTGTCAGGGTGAATGCCTTTCATGTCTGTATAAACCCAAGCAAATGCCCCAGACTGTGCTTTGAGTAAATCAACTACCTGATTTTGCTGGCTTTGAGACAGATTCCCATTGATAAACAAAGATCTTCCTGGACTAATCTCCATTGGTATAGTTGCAGCTTCAACCTTCTCATCTATAAATAAAACTACTGATGATGAGGTGGCTGAGGGGTAATAGTGTTCCTGAAAATCTTCTGTGAAAACATTGTCTAAGTCAGAGAAGGACTGAGGGTACTCAATACTAGTGGTGGCTGAAATAAATTGATCTAGGATATCATCCTCAGTCTGGTGTTCCAGCCCCCTAGTTTGACTGATGGACAGTAAGGGTTGTCCCACATCCTCATCCCCATAAGGATTCTCTAACCATAACATGTTTTCCGATACAGGCTGGGCTGGAGGATAAATGATTAGGTTTTGTAGAGAAGTGCCATTTGATATAGTTAAAATACCTTCTCTGCATCCTATAAAGGCATTAGCAGTGGCTAACCAAGGCCTGCCTAATATAACAGGATGCTCCCCCATTGGATGTTTGGTTTGGAGTACCAGAAAATCCACTGGATACTCCCAAGAAGCTACTGTGACAGTAATGTCATCTAAGGCCCCCACAGGTTTGACTGTGCTCCTATCAGCCAACTCCAAAATAGTAGGAGTAGATCTGAGGAGATTATGCAACTGAAGTCTCTGCATGGTGGTCATAGACATGACATTAATGGCAGCCCCTAGGTCAACCAGAGTGTTTCCTATTGGAACCTCATTGATGTAAATAGTCACCACTGGATTCCCAGGATTTGAAAATTTTGGGGGTAAGGGACAGTCCGAAATATAATTAGACAGCTGGCCTAAAACATTTATCTTGGGTGGGTCTTTTTGTTTCCGGCCAGGTTTCTTTAAACACAGTTCCCTTACCAATTTTGCATAAATAGGAACATCTCTAATAGCCTGAAGTAATGGAATTCTGATGCAAACATTTCTCAACTCACTTTCCAAATCAAACTGTGGACGCATCACAGGTTTCTCTATTAATAACCTCTCTGGGTAAGGGGGGTTGTTATTTACCTGTGGATGAGCTGGTGGTTGGAAATGAGTTCCCAGTGCTTGAGTATTTTCTGAGGCAATCTGCACTTCTTCTTCTTCTGTAATCTCTTTTTCATCACTTTCTTCTCCAGTCTCTTCATGAATAATCACTGCTGGAGGAGTTTTATTCAATGTTTTCCCAGACCTTAATTGTATTTCCTGTAAAGAAGCTGAATGAATTACATAAGTTGGAGCCATTTGAATTTCAGCATTATTAAGAGGCTGGGGAGGTCGATTATTAGGGTTTGGAATAGGTTGGGCTGGCAACAACGTGGGTCGAGGTGGATTTGGATTTTGATATTGTTGTGGAACTGGGGGTATAGGAGGAAGGGCAGGTGGTGTAAAGCCTGGTAGTAACTGCTGAATATTTGGTGGCATTGGACAGTAACTAGGAGGGGTGGTTGATTGTGTTCCTCCATAGGGTTGTCCTTGTGGTCCTCCATATGACTGTCCCCGCCAGCCTTGCTGCCAAGGCTGGGTCTGAGTAGGTTGAGAGGGCCAATTCTGCCACATTTGTGGACTCCATGGCTGCTGAGATTGCTGCATGGGATAATAATATGCAGGGTTCTGGAAAACAGGCTCTGAGTACATGTTTTGAGGTCTAGGCTGCCAAGGCCTCCTTGATGCATCGGTAGGTTCAGCATTAAGCTTGTAAAAAGCTTGCAGCTCTGGTAAAGAAGGGCAATTGTCAGTTGGGTGTTGAGCAGAGCAAAGAGCACAGACTGAAATAATATTTAGAGGGCATTCTTTCAAAGGGTGTCTTTTTCTGCATTTGGGGCAGAATATGTGTAATGCTGCTATGTCCTCCTCCTCTTGCCGTTTCTTTGTTTTCAAAGCATCAAATTGGGAGCTTAAGGTGCCTAAAATGTCAGTTTTGAAATTTTCTAACAAGTTTCCCAACTCAACTCTTGTGACCCCACTAGTCCCTGCTGTTCTAGAAATACGGGAAGGACCTTCCCTTGTGCTTTTTCCTGCCTTGGCTCTACTCCTCGAATACTTTCTGCATAGTTCAGTAATCTCTTCAAAGGATTTATGAGATACATCACCTGATGCCATCAAGTTGAGGATTTCCACATATTCATCCAGGATCCCTTTTAGAAAAAGGGTTCTGACGGCATCCTCCTGTAAGGTATTATACTTAGACTTCTGTAATACAAAGCAGAATCGTTCTAGGAAGTCCTCCAGACTCTCTTCTTCATGCTGTTGCATTTTAAAGATATCGTTTTGGGAGTCTCGGGGCCCACAGTAGTCTCGGTATTTTCTGAGGAAAGCACTCTTCATTTGTTCCCAAGTTCGGATGGTGGATTCCCCCAAACTCATAAACCATCTAAGTGCAGAATCCTTAAGGGTTGCTGGAAATAATTTTAACTTTTGATCATCCTGTAGATAATTATAACTCCTACATAAGATGTCAAACTCAAATAGAAAGGTATCCGGATCTTCAGTACTTTTCCCATAGAAAGTAGGTAATGAAGATGCTGGGATATTTTTCATACTGACATCCCGTGTAAGATCCAGAATGGGGAAGCCAAAAGTTGTTTCAGTTCGTCCCACATGTTCTACTTCTCCTTCCATCTGGTGTTCAGTTTCCTGATCACTCATGACAAGAGGGTTCCTAAACCAGTTGACACCTATCCTGTCTCTTCTTGGGGATAGAATAGAATCCAAATGGTCTGGCCTAGGCCAAGCTTGAAAATTAAAAGGTAAATCTGTAGTGGATTCTAATTGGGAAACCACCGGATTCTGGTTATGTCCCAGAAGGAAGTTCACTTTTTCTATGTTCACTGCGTCAACCAAATTAGGATCTTCCTTTAAAGGTGAAGTTTGTTGGATCTGTGGGATTTCTTCTGAATGTAACTGTTCACTGGGTATGACCTCAGTTCCTACTGGTTGGGTTCCAAATTCCGCTGAATTCTGAATGTTGTTGTTTTCAGTTTCGTTGCCGGTATCCCTATCCCTAGGGTTAGTAAAGGGGGGGGTTTTGTTGTTTACAAAAAGATCAGCATGAACCTTAATGAATCTACCCTTACTATCTCTAGGTCTCATCAAAACAAATTCTGAAAATCACAAGATTTTTAATCAAACCAAATTAAAATACCTGTGCCACAGTTGGGTTTGAAGGAACCTGTTATGAAATGCGCAATTTTGCCTTACCAATCCAGCTTCTTCAATCTGCCACAACTAGTCACACCTAACAATTGCTGTAAAATTAGATTTCTGGAATTAAACACACTTAATCTATAAACAGATAACCATACTTGTAACTGAAAATAAACATTTTTTTCAGGAAATATAAACACACTTCTAATAACTCAAGCTTGAAAAAAAAACAACCATATTTACCAGAAAGGACACAACAAAATTTTGGGGTAACCCACTAAAGTGGCTGCGGCAGGCTGCTACACCTTGGGAACCCAAAGTGAATTCGTCTTTGCGTCTTAATGTTTCCCCTCCACCTTGTTGTATATTGTAAAAAAAGATTCTATCTACCTGAACTTCTCAATCAATCAAATAAAAAATGAGCAAAACACCAGCTTACCTTGGAGCAACTCCCCGGCAACGGCGCCAAAATGTTGGTTAAAATTATTGATATTTAATTCACCTCAATTTAATTTATCAACCGGGGAATCGTAGACTTCGAGCTGCTACACTATATGTGCAGATAAACTAACCCTAATGCTCATTTCCTCGAGAAACCCTAATCTACTGCTAACAACAATGAGACTAACCCTAAAGGACCAATACTAGAGATTACTAAATCTGTACTATAGAAAAGAGAACTCATTTGCTAATCCCTATCTCACTGTTGAACTTGAAAACATCCAATGAGGAATTCTTAAATTATAATTCTATGATTTAAAACAACCTGCTAGAAGAATACAAATTTAAGCTATAACAATTTAAAAGCAATTAATGGTATCTACAGCAATCTAAGCTATTGTAATTACAATCTATAAAAATATATTTAACCGATTATTAATCAAATGCATATGCTAAATTGATATCTTAATTCCAATCAACAACCCTGCCAAATATGATACTTCAATCCATACAAGTATTCCTGGAATCACTGTTGAAAACAAAACCTATTACATATTCACAGGCATGTCATCAAGGGCAAATCGATTTACTGCTGATATACTAGTCTTGAGTTCTATATATGAAAGTGCATATGACAAGATGTTGTAGATCTCGCAATCGAATAACAGATCTGTCAAGGAAGATTTCAGAAAATATATATATTGCGAAACTAATATTCAATCCTAGAAGACAACGCTCAATACCAATCTCAATTCTTATTTAACAAACCCTAAATATTCTAATAAACCAATATATCAAAACCCTATACTACTACAATCTTTAAATACACACCCACTGTAAATGCAGATCTTATCCTACAGTTTGTGAGCTCAAAGATTTAAAGAGAGGAAGCCATGTTCTATTTTTAATAACAAGAGGCGCTATGAAATGTACTCTATTTTCTTCAACAAACCAAATTCCTAGCAACTGAAATCAAACTCACCTCAACTCATACTGGAAATTGAAAGAAAAGATTTAAATCCAAACCAATTCTGAATTCATTTTACAGTCAAGTTTAAAACCATTCCTGTAGCTATCTTGATAACACTGTGTTTGGTAGAATAGATAATATAAAATATAACTGATTAATAACGCTTCATAAAATTGAATCTACCATAATTCATACCAAATTAAGCACACAGTTATGCATACCCTAGTTCTTATATAACAATTCAATCCAGTATCTAGAGAAGTCTAAATCCAATGCCATTAACTAGTGAACACCATTAACAGTCATACACTCTATTTTAATCAATGATGAGCAAACCATTAATACTCTAAAAAATGTGAAATGAGCAATGCAAACGCCAATCTATTACTGTAAACCACACACTACTGAAGCATCGCAGTTTGGTGTTGAAGGTGGGCCCTGCCCTCAACGCCTCACACATTTAAATCACAAGTTTGCTGAAAACACACGCTGTATCATATTCAGAAAAATGGAGTTTGTACAAATTCTCCCACTTAGGGTTTCCATGGCTACTTTTATACTAGATTATACAGAGTGAAATCGTCCTAAAGACAAAGATCGATAGGAATAACAATACTCAAAATATCTTAACCATTATGAGCCAAAAAATGGCATCTCAGATCCAGGATATACACATATCATTTAAGAGAAGATAATAACACCAAAGATCGTGCCTGAAATAACAGTGAAGCAATCTTCAAAAGCATCTTAAAGATGATGTGGATCCAATAAAAAACGCCCTGATGGTAGATCGAATCCCCAAATCTCCTCATTTGAACGCTGGCCAAATAACAAAACGAACCCTGTGTAGAAGAGAAACCCACATCATTATTAGCATAGGGTTTAATGAAACCTAAAACCCAAAACATATGCATAAAAATAAGAAAATACAACAATCAAATAATTAAAATTACTTACCATGGCTTTTAGCAATGTTGACCTTCAAAAGACACATAAAACCGATTATTATTGGACCCATTAAGACTTTAAATGCTAGGAAATAGTACATCGAATGGACAAAATAGAGGACCAACACTCATCTCCCTCTAAATATCATTATTTCTTCTTTCTCTAGGGATGAATCTAGGGGGAAAAGGGCGTCTGAACTAATTTTGGTTTCTATTGTCATTATCCTGGAGAGGCCTAGTTTGACTTCTTTTTTCTATTTCCAATTTATCAATCTTTGCAGATAATTTTTTTATGATTTTATTCATTTCATCCATCTTACTGTCTGAAGGCCTTCCTATATAATTAGATGGAATCATTTCTTTTTTTCCTTTTCTATCAAACATTTGACACTCTGCCTCTTCTTTGATTTTATTTGAAGCAAGTATGTTGGATTCAACTTCTAAGGCTGCTTCCTGCATATTCAATAGAAACAAAGCTTTTCTTTCCCTTAACCACAAAGAAAACTGATGATCAAAAGCATTTGCATAAGTTAACTTTGTTGATGTTCCAGTATGTTTTATTTTAGCTAGAATCCTACTGTACATTTTATTGAAACATTTAGAAAAATCTCCAACAGCTTCATCCTTCTTTCTTTTCAGTGCTCCAAACTCTATGATGTAATACAAGTAATCTTTAATGTCTCCCCATTGTTTCATAAACACTTCCTCCAAAGTATCAATACCATTTATAAAATTGGGTGGCAGTTCTCGAAACCATTTTCGTACTTCACTGTCTAGACTTTGAACAAAAGCCCTCATCCACACATCTTGATGTTCAAAATTATGATTATCAGCATAACTGAGGTACGTATTCCAATGCTCCTCTACTGTGACACGTCCCTGACCATTGAATCGCGGGAGATATTTATGATAGTCTCCTCCTGGGAGAGCATTTAAAGGCTGAGGTAAAATTAGAGGGGCATATCTAGCTGCTACCATAGAAGCCATCCTATCTGGAGGTTGACCAGCCATAATTGGTGGATTAGATAAATGTGAAAAATATAGTTGATTTTGTGGAGATGGTGGTTTAGTATGTGGAGGAGATGGCACTTCAATTTTCAATTGGCCAATGAGAATTCTACTTGTAAGAGGTATATTAGGTGCTGTTAAAGACTTTAAAGTGAAGACTTCCTCTGGAATATGCTTATGAGGATTTGAATGTACCTTAAAATCACCAATTTGTGTTGTATTAAAGCCATCAACTTCAGGAATGCACACAGATAAACCTAATTTGTTTTCTTCTTGGTTATCTATAAAATCAGAAGAGGAAGAACCTTGATCTATGTCAACTGAGGAATGCTGAGGGTTACTGGATGATGGATAATTCAACTTCCTTCTAGATTCCCTCATATTCCTTTCTAGATCAAAAACCCCTGAATGGAGAGGAGACAAAGGATTTCCTCTTGTACCAATCTGCCTTGAAGCCACTGTAACTTTCTAAATTGCAAGGTGAATGTAGTATGGAAACAAAATATATTGATCTTGTCACCCTCCAAAACCAGATATACCCAGGGAAGATGCACTTTCGTTTCTCTGTCCCTGGAAACGACACCAAAAGATGTTATCACTAATGTTGAACCTACACTACGAGGGTTCAAGATTAGGGAAATCCTAAGAGTAGATATAAGGTAATTGAAAACGAATCTATAGGGTTTGATGGTAGGTAAATATATTACAAAAATAAGAAAAAATCAAATATTCAAATAGCAGGGAGTATATCAGTGTTACTATCATGGATATTGACAATACATAGATATGAAGCATGACTTTGTGAATGTAATGATTCAAGTTCTGTTTTCAAAAAATTAAAAATAGTTGCATATTGATCAAAAGAATCATGGTATGGAATATTAAGACCACACATAGACAAAATGATGATAACATGTACTTCAATAATTAAAACAGAAAGGCTCACAGATCACAATCATTTCAAAAAATAGCTACTTCTTATCAATATGAAATAAAACCATATACATGTATGCAAATTCAGTTCACAATCTGACTTCCATCATAAGTTCCAACCCTTTCTACTTCATCAATGTTTGATATATATACAGAATTCTTCAAAACTTGAAATTGTTTCAAGATCCTATTTTCATGGATCGAGCTTTTCAAAAATAGTAAAGTTTCTTCAACTTCAAACTCTTACACTAGACATGTGTATACAAAATAAAAACCATACTATCTACTGCTGACTATCAAATCATTACCAAACTAATATTCTATGACTAGATTATTTTAGATCATCATAAACTAAAGATTTCTAGAAGATTCTGCCAAAAAGGTCAGATGATTAAGAACCTGGGACCTCTTTTGTAATCTGATGTATTCAGCATCTTCGTTCTGTTCTCGACTCTGTAGCTCCTTGATCTGAATCTTCATCTGTTCATTCTGCTTCTTAATGGCTCTTTTCTTCTTTAATATATCTTTGGATATGAGAACCATCTTCTGGTAATCAGCTTCTTTTTCTTCTAGATCTTCTCGTAGTCTCTTGTTAGCAGATATCAGGCTTTCATTTATGTCCTGGAGGTATTTGCTTTGCTCCTTGTAAGACTGTAATGATTTCTTGACTTGATCTAACTCTGGAGTCATTTCAACCTCTTCTTCCTCCATATAAACTTCATCTACCTGCAAGGCTTTTGAGAATGATCCATTTTCATTTTCAAAATGAGTTTGTTTGCTCCAGCAAAGTACTTCAGGCATATCTCCTACAGATCCTTGAAAATCTATGAAATTTTCATTGTCTGAGCAATGCTTCTCCTTTGACACTTGTATATTCTCTTCATTAGAATAGTCATTGACAATTACAAGTTCAAAACCCTTTTCAGATTTATACATTTGCTGCATGTCTGCTTCCAACTTACATCTTAACCTGGTCCTCGGTTTGATTTTCAAGTTGTTTGCATTTAGGGTTTTCTCCTGCGAACTTGGATTCTTGACAACAATGCTAAGCATATCAGACTCTTCTACAATATCAAATTTTTCAGCAATGTTTTTACCTTCGTCTGCAACATACTTAATTTGCTCGGCTTTAGTTTGGTCACCTGCTAGTTGCATTGAATCCTTTGTTTGTGTCTACTTGCATCAACACTTTGGTTTCTTCCCTTTTCCTTTAAATGGCTTTTTCTTTTTGGATTCAAACCTTGATTCTAGAAGGAAACTATCCCAATCTCGCCCAGCGTTATTCAAACAAGAAATTACCAGTAACTTGATCAATCCTTGGTGGAAAATAGAACAGCCAGTGTGTTATGGATGGGTTTGAACCCATGAAATCATCCTCTGCAAACTCTTTAACAAATAATATGGTAGATTTAGCTTCCTACTTCCACTTAGATGCATTAGCATTCGAATATGGCATCTTAGCACTCTGTCATAACGGCCTTCACAGGTGATGTAGTTCTACAACATTTCTAATGGGATCTACCAATTTGGTTTTAACTTACTGATGTGTATACCATTTCTCCATTTTAACTTTTCAAAACCTGGCAAAAGAAACTCACCATTATCACCTTCAATTTCCTGTTGTTTAAACCACTTTTCTCCATGTGCAGGGACACCGATGGCTTCTGAAATGGACTCCTCATCAACAGTGACCTTGAAACTTTGAAAATCCACTACTCCATCTTTGAAATTCTTTATGAAGGCTCGGGTCACCTAAATGTTATAACCCTGCAACCTCTGACAAAATGAAAACCATCCAGCGTCTTTCATTAACTGTGCCGACCTAGGAAATTGGGTGATCCACTGTATGTTATCCGGCTCAGTCCTGCAAATTAACCCTCCATGTTTCTTCTTCGACATGCTCTGTGAAACCTCCTCCATATTAACCCTAAAACTTCATACAATGTAGACTAAAACAGGGTTAAACAAAATATTTCAGGGTTACATCAAAAATCACAACTCTCTGTCCATAATGAATGATGATTTCGAGGTACTTGTGGGAATGACTTAGGAATAACCGCTTAATGCCTGGATACAACCACGATACCTGTGGTTATGACTATATTGCTCATGCCTTAATGAATAATCATCATGCATAAAAAATTTATGATATAAAGCCTTGCCACCCGTATCATTAATAAATATGCATCTCATATCATTGGCAGCATTATTACACTTGGCATTTTGATATATGCTTCCAGGTCACACTTAATCAAAATGAATAATATGAATGTTTTCAAGCATAGTAACATCATTTGAGATGACATTTAGGTAGGAAATAAAACCCTTTTTGAAAATCAATATGACATATGAGCCTTGTCTTTGTTTTAATAATGAAAAATCTAATAAAAATCAATTAGGATAAAACCTAGGACAAAGAAAAATGAGGAAAATGAAAAATTGATAAAATGATAAGGGAAAAATAGGATGGAATAGGAATCGTAACTAGGTAAAAATGAAAATAATCTAGGATACAACCCTAGAGATAACAACTCCGATAAAAATAGATCTCGGATGGACCACATCAAAGACGATGCGACAGTTCTTATTTGGAATTCGTAACTTGTATCGCCTCATTTCATCAAGTATCACAAATACAAAAAAAATCCAAAGATGACGGTTCAAGATAAAAGAAGACATAACCCTTGTCTTCAATAAGCTTTGAGGACAAAGATTCCTTTAAGGGGAAGGCAATGTCACAAATAATTAATAATACATTAATATTAATAATAAGTAGGAGTAATAGTTAATGAGAAGATGCATCCCCTCGATTAGGCAATGCCCAAGCTACTATAAAAGCGGGCCAACAATTGTATATTTATCATCTCATCAATCTATAAATTTATATATCATTTTTATATCTACAGATATGTGGGTTATTTCAGAAATTATTTGTTCATTCCGAGTTTATTGAGAATATCCAACTATGGATATTACATGTTTCAACATAGTACATTTGAACATCCTACCATTAGGATCATATGATGCTCTTGTTGGCATGAATTGGATAGAAAAGTGCCACACTCAGCTCAACAACTGTAATAAGTCACTTGAATGTCTTGACGATGAAGGTAAGCCACATATAGTAAAAGGTGTGTAGAAGAAGGTTTCAATAAGACAAGTTTATGTGCTACAGTTGGGGAGGAATTTCAAGAAGAGATGTCAAATCTACGTAGTTCATGCCGCAGGATAAATGGACGATAAAGGTCTATCGCTAGAATATTTTCTAGTGCTGCAAGAGTATAAAGATGTATTTCTATATGAAAGGCTAGGGTTTCCACCCAAGAGAGCTCATATGCTTGGCATTATCATTTTTTTGTGTTTGTATTTTTTTATTTTATGACATGGATGTTGGAAACCCCTTATGTGTTTTCGCTCAGCCACATTTTGTTGCTTATTGTCAAGATGGCATGGATGCTGGAGTTGAGAACAGAGCTTTGATACTTTTCCCTGTAATCCTTCCATGGTATAGTTGTAGCATATGTATTGATGTGATTTGTGTTTCACCTCTGTGTAAGTAGAGAGGCTCCAACATGTGACTTGGTTCATTTACTGTTTTTGCTAGACAGCGTGGTGCTCCAACAAGGTAACATTATTGCTGCCACTGAGCTTGAAACATCTATGGATGTGGAGGCCCAACTTTTTCTTTTTTCTTGATTGTTTTTCTTTATTGTTGCTAAGAATTATGGATGCTGGAAGAGCGCAGTTGCTTTGCATATTGTTCTGCTTTGAAGTATTTTCAAAGCTTATTGTGCTATTCTAAATTCATGGCGCAGCTATTGGAGGGCACCGCTATTGTATCCACCCTTGCGGTAGAGCCTATGTTGGTATGAATGCCCTCGAATGAGCATGCATGCTCTGTTTATTCATCTGCTAAAGAATTTCATTGAATGCATCATAATTACATGGTATACATCAAAATTCTAGTGTATGCGTCAAAATTTTATTATATGCATTTCATGCATTTATGTTTCCAAAGAATCTCATCATATGCATCAGAATTTCATTATAAGCGTCAGAAGTATTTTGGATGCATGAGATATGTTGCATGTGCAGAATCATAAGAATTATGCTGCATGCATTGAACAACATATGCATTTAACATTTGTTTATCATTAAGAGTTTGTTGGTGTGTAATCTAGCTTCATTTTTGTCCCGCTCTAAAACAAAGTTACTAAATGTCTCTAGAGAAGAATTATATAAAATGGACCAACACCACAATAGAGCATAGCCTCTACTTGCTCTTGTTTATAAAGTTAAGAAAATGTTATTTAGAGTTAAAAGATGCATCCATTGTGTATACATATATATTGTGGGGAAGACACATGTAAGAGTTAGCATGAGTATATAGGTATATGAATGCTAACATCATATGATATAGCTATAGATATCTATATAGATTTATATACATATATATATATATGTAGTACATGTAAAACATATGAAGTATGTCATGTATGCCTTGGAGGTCTCATACATTATATGCATTGTTTGAGTATGATTGTGGATGCCTAAAGATTTTTGTCTAAAGATGCATTATGTTTATATTATGCATGGTCGATGTAAGCATTGGATGTATTGTACATTGTATGCATTGATTTAGTTTACATAGATTAACAAATGTTGGCATCACATTTTGTCCATTAGTTGCATGTCGAATGCATTGGATAGGTTTTATATGCATGTTCATGTAAATTGTGTTACGTGATGTCTTTTAGTTGCATGTCGAATGCATTGGAAATGTTACACACACACATGTTCATGTTATTTGCGTTACATGATATATTGTGGTTGCGTGTCGAATGCATTATGTGCATGTTGAAATGCTTGGATGGCTTGTCGAATGCACTAGTCATACTACTTATGGTATGACTGCCGTGAACAAACGTTGGTAACCACATGCGTATGCCGTGGGGCATAGAGGGTAAAGTCTGGAGTATAGACTTGGGCCCGCCTAGAACAACACCACATCTAGGTAAGAGGTTAGGACACGAGAAGTGTCTAGGTAGGAGCACTACCTTTTTAATTACAGGAGTACTGCAGTAACCTCTAGAGCTATGTGTGATTAGTTCTAGGGAAACGAGACTTAAAACTCTCTATCCTATTTGTGGATCACCATGCCCATCTCAAGGGTGGCCTTCGGACGGACTGAGTATAATCCGTCGAGGAGCTTATGGTTGGGTGAAACGTTGCATTTCCGAAAACAATTCCCCTTAATAAATATTTATGTTTTTTAATTCAATTTTGATGTATCGTGAATAAAAAAACTGCATCTAGAGTTTGTAGAGTATATTTTATAATACTAATGAATGTTGTAAGTATGGCGACTATAGGAATAAGAAGACGGGAAGAATAACCCTTCTTCCGTTCTACCAAGTTGGTAAGAAAAATATGCTTGTAAATTCATTATACTTGTTGATATATATATTGACTCATCTGACTATGTCTTTAATTTTATTTGATTAATGCAAGTGAATAGTAATATCTATTATGTTTACTTCTTCATGTATTCATGTAAAGTTGATTGGTAGATGGACAAAGGAAAGAGACTACCAATGTTTGAAAGAGTGATTTCAGTATGATGCTAACCATAGGGAAGAATAGTATCATACCCATGCTTAAGGTTTTACAATTCCATGTCTTTGATGTGTAAACATATATTAGAAATTATGTTAATGTGTGAACATATGATTGCGGAAGAAATAAAAGAATGGTTAAGCTTCTAGTGCTCTTGAATAAATGTGTAAAATCTTATGTGGTCTAAGACCAAGATATTATCTTACATCAGTTTGTATCGAGTGTGATCTATGCAAGAGTATGTGTGAAACAGAACATGTTTGTATGCATGTTGTGAATGATGTAAACGAGAATAGTCAACATAACCTATCCAAATCTTCCTAAGGTTATGATTACACCTTTCGACATAGTCTATGGTTGACATAGTATTTAATGGGTGTAAGAGGAAAACTTGACATGTTATTATATTAATATATAGGTGCCTAACTTTGTCGTCATTGACTTATGGTGAGATTAATATCACCTTTACATCTAATGGTTAGTTGAATTTCTTGTTAATGAAAACTACGACACCACGATGATTGAATGTTATGTGGTTTGCATACTTCCGTGTTTGAGAAGGTTTTCCATTATGCAGTAAAGATGTGTCAACAAGTTTTCTAAAGGTTGAATAAGTATGTAACTTATTGAATAAGGATCTTTTTATAAAATGAAATCTAGCACATGAATGTATGTTTCGTTCACCGTTTCATTTCATATTATAATTACCATGTATGCTTGAGTATCGAATTGATTCATTACTCTACAAGTACTCGCCTGTGATATATATTTTGTTATTTGATATAATGTTGAATAAGTATTGCATGTCAGTATATGGGAAGATAGGTGTATGTCTTGGTTTTTATCTATGTGAGACTTACAATACACTGGCATGCTTCTAATGTTAGATGACTCTAGTTAAGAGTGGTGTGTTTAAGATAACATCGAGTTATGGAACTAGCTTATTGTGTAGAAGGAGTGTTTTTCTATGTTGTACCTAATTGTCTAGAGGTTATTCACTTGGTAGGTGAACTGATGATTGTACAATTGTTGAAGTATGTTAATTAAAAACAAAAAAATTTATCCCCATTTCCTTTTAAAAGTGACAAGAATTTTGGAATGTTACATATGGTATCAGAGCGAAGGTTCCTACTCTAGGACCTATAGGCTCATTTATGCTTGATGTTGCAACATAGATTTAGAGTTGCAAGAACATATGAATCATGAAAAAAAAATGTTATTATGATTATGTTTTTGTGATTGATTGTTGACATCCATGAGAATTTAACTAATATACATAATTGGTTTTTGTGTGTTAGGAATTGAATGCACAAATATAAAATCTTGGCAGTTGAGATCCAAAGCACAAATATAAAGGCTTGGCAGTTGAGAATCAAACCTAATCAATGGTGAGAGAATCATTAGACCAAAAGGATTTCGCAAAAATCACTGTAAGTGAATGCCTCTTTATGGTTGTTGAATTTAATAGATGGTTATGTGCAGTAGGCTCAACTTAAAGCTTGTGATGTCAAGCCGGTTGGCCATGATAGTGGCATTAGAGCCACAATGAGAACCAAGGGTTCACTAAGGCAATGTTATGAGACATTGTTACATGCACATGAGATAATGTGATTTGAGAAATGATTGAAATGATTTTTATTATAGTCAAAACATGAGAATGAGATTTGAGACTCATTATGATTAGCTGATGTTGAGTTGGAAGCTCTGGAGCATCAGTAATCCAATAACTACTTGTCATGTGTTGAGCGTAAGCTCTGGAGCACATGGACTACTTTTTTATGTGTTGAGCATAAGCTCTAGAGCACATGGAGTATTTTGTTATGTGTTACGAATAAGCTCTGGAGCACATGGACCACTTTATTATGTGTTGATCGTAGTCTCTAGAGCACATGGATTACCTTTATACGTGTTGAGCATAAAGTCCTCGGAGCACTCTATAACTCAGGAGCACTGGGTGAGTGTTGGGTATCGTAAAATTTTCTGGAGCACTCTCTAACTCGGGAGAACTGGGTGAGTGTTGGGCATCGCCATGTGCGCGATGCACGCCCTGAGGGGCATGACACCGAGAAGGTGTTGAGTACCATTTTTTGCTTGATGCACACCGAGAAGGCTTGGAAATTTTTCCTAGACTCAAGCGAGAGGGATTGAGGGGAAAAAGGTTTTCCTGGACTCAAGCAAGAAGGCTTGAGGGGAAAAACGACATTCCTGGACTCAAGCGAGAAGGCTTGAGGGGAAACAGATTTCTCGGACTCAAGCAACAAGGCTTGAGGGGAAAGAGAGTTCTTGGACTCAAGCGATAAGTGTTATAGCTTGAAATGACACCTCTCCGTCCGTGACGACACTTGCTTCCCTTGGTCACATGACGACACTTCTTGAGATCAAGTTCAGTCACACAACAAGACATTTTTGGATGGAGGAGTCATTTGAGAAACTAAAAATGGTTGAAATTACCTCATTCTTGACCCATTTGATGTATATGACCCTTAGGAACATTTTTCCAGAGTAAACCATCTCCTGAAAATGAGCAGAAAAGCCTGTTTTTGGCCATTTTTTAACATGAGCGCTGGTACAAAGGCATGATAGTAGCATGTGTACCCTACTCTAGTGTACAATAGTAGCGCTCAAACCTTCTGAGCTAGACTCTACTATTGAAATAGTAGCACTCAACTCCATATGTATGCTACTTTGTCTATTGTAGAGTAGCGTACACCCCTGTTTTGGTCAAAATATCAAAATTTTGGGAAGTTAAGTTGGTTGGGGAGCCTCCTACTCAGTTATAACTTCTTTTCCTATCCTTCATTGACTATATAAGGAGGGTAGAAGGGCCATGTGAGGGGACCAAGTCAACATTCATTTTATGCTAGAGGAATGGAGACCCTCATCCCCCTCTCTTGTGCTTAGTTTCTAATAAACCCTAGTACAGTTGATTAGAGGCTGGAATCCTTGGAGAACAGAAGCAGGAGACCTTGAATCTAGGTTTCGTGAAGTGCCAAGCTTGAAAGAAGGTATAACTGTATGTACTTGCTTTCATTCATTACTAAAGATCAGACGTTCTTCTCTTTCCAAATATGACCTATTAATGTGTCTTAGATTTGATTACTATTTAATTATAGTTTGATATCTTGTTGTGTCATGGATATCAGTTTTATATATGTAGTCAAATGTGTTTGAGAAAAGTATCAAGTTGTTTTACAGGTCTAAGCATTGCGACACTGGATAAGCATTGAAGAGCGAGGGAGGCAAAGATAGGATCAACCTTCTGAATAAGGTGCCTACATCTCTAAACCCTAATCTCTTCATTTATTTGTTGTACTTGCAGAATGCTTGTAAGTCTATCTTTATCATCGTAAGTTGGTAGGTTCTCCCCTGAACTATAGGTGCATTTTCCCCACAACAGAATGGCGACTCCACTGGGGAAAGCCTAACTGCTTAGGGGTATCCAAGGTCATTTCTTCAGTCTTGTTTGATGGTATTTGTTCATTTTCTTGATTAGGATTAGTTAGTAGGCTCTGTTTGACCCTGCTGGGATTTTACAGACCCTTCCTGGCCCTTACAAACCCTTGTGGACCCAAGTGTGGGGGGTTTTAACCACATTTTTTAAATTTTTTTGACCTGTACGCTACTATTGTGCAGTACAGTAGCGCCCTAGGTGCTAGTCTCCTTCATACATAGTAGCTCCCAAAATATGGGTTTAAATTTTTGAGTTTTTTGGGTTGTGGACCCAAATCTGGGGGTTCTGGCTGCATTTTTGTGGTCCCTGCTCACTCTAGGTCTGTGTTAAACCCCTGTAAGTGGTCTCCCATCCTTGTACTGATCCTACATTCATGATTTGAACCTCTTTTGATCAATTTGGGCTTGTTTGGAAAGTTTTGGGGCTTGTTGACCCATGTTGGGGGGTTGTGGACCCGTTTCGTGTTTTGTACCCTAATTTGAGTTTGACTGAACCTACTTGCCCCATTTCCACTAGATTTGGAACCTTTTGAGTCTTCTTGACCCTGTTTGTATCTATTTGAGTGAAATTTTTTTTTTAGATTGGTTTTTTATCCTACCTTATGCTTTTAAGTTTTTTTTATAGTGAAAGCTCAAGTGTTTTGGCTGTTGTTCAAGACCTTGTTTGCATTGTTTATGTGCAGACCTGACTTTACCAAACCATACTTCTTTGTAGGTCATTTGCTTCATTTGGGTCTAAAAGTAGTTTTTGTACACTTTTCCCAATGTTTGGCATGCTTACATCAATAAGAATTTGAAAGTCATATTTGGTAGCTTTTACTGTTTCATAAAGAAAACCTAAAAGTTTCTTTGCTTTGCTTTGATAATAGGTTAGTTTCAGTTTTGTTTCTTACCTTTGAAAGCATAAAGAATTTTGATTCATTTTCTGAAGAGAATACCTTGCAAGTGGCTTAAAAGATTTTAGAGTGCTTTGCATCAAAAAGAACAAGTTTTCTTTTGCACACCTAGTTGCTTGAGTAGCTGCATTCTTAGGTTTTGAGTTTAATTTTGTACATTTAGACATTATTTTTATCTTTTTTGCATTCGAAAGATTAAAAGTTGCATTTGCACATGCATTCTAGATCAGAATTTTAAGACTTGCATTGAAAAGAAAAAGATTTGTTTGGTGGTAAATATTTCATTTTTAGTACTCTATCTCTATTATAACCACTCTCACACACCCACTACCTTTTTGAGTAAGCAAGTAACCTTTAAAATGAACTCTAATAAAATGTACTAGCAACATTTTCTTTTCTAGGTTACACTACACCAACTAGTCTTGGTTAGGATCTTGGGTTTAAAACACCTTAAACCACCGAAGATCACACATTACGCAAAAATCGTAGTTCGACTATCACAGGTAAACCCGCTTCATTCAAAGCTTGCCTGGGATCTATGCAGTAGGTCTTGTGAGATCAGATTGTTGGTAATACTCCTCCTACTTTCTGTTTCGAGCATATACCAGGATTGGATCACGTTTGGGGACTCTTTTAAGTTTTGGGCTCAGTTACCCTGCCCACGCCTTCTGATTCGACCAGCGACTATTCCCCCAGGAGTTTTCAGTGTTGTGGTATCCTTAGAATCTGACCATAGGTTCATACACAGGTGACAGCGGAGGGTATATCTGTTGTACCTAGGACAAATGTGGGAGGAAATCCTTTGCAGGTCTTTTGGAGGGCAATTGGGTTATTCCAGTTCTTGCACCCTTAGTCATTGTATTGTGGACCCCGGGTAACTATCCTTCATCCTTCGTTGATCTGTTCTGCGCCCTCATCATCCCAGTCTCTTCTCCGGAAGACATCTGTTTTCCTAGTTTGATTTACCTAGGACCTTTTTTAGTGGTGTGCTCTTTGTGCTACTTGTTTTAGTTTTCCTTAGAGAACTTCTTGTTCATTCGAGCAGGAAACTATGTCTAGCGTTCTGGCGAGTGCCAATCAAGGTACCCCTGTTCTAGGGGATCCTTGTGATGTTCCATTCATTGGAAACATTGGTGCTCCCTTAATGGTTACTCTGAATCTTCCTAGATTCACAATTGGGCTGCCGGTTTGGTTGTTTTCTACTCTAAATGCCATGCATGCTCCTGACGCTTCTTTTGTGAGCACCTCAAATCAAGAGCATCAGAACCCTGTGCCTCCTTTGCCAGTAACATCTTCTCCTCCTCCTTCTACCTCATGTGGCAAAAGTAGCAATACTAGTAGCCAGCATTCTAAAAGGAATAGACGGAGGAAGAATAGGAAGAAGATGCCAAAACAAGGGGGTAGCAACCCAGCCTCTGCAAGTCATGGTGGGGGCAAGCACCCTTCCTCTGCAAGTCATGCAGGGAGCACCTACCCAACCTTTGGAGGTCATGCTTGGAGAAAAATTTTAGTCACTGAAAATCATACTGAAAGTTTGTCTTCAACCACTGTCAATCATGTTGAGGACATGTCATTGATCACTACTAGTCATATTAATGACAAGTCACCAGTTCCTGTGAGACATACTGGAGACACCAGATCAGCCACTGCAAGTCATGGTGAGGGGGTTGACATTATCAACAAACCCAACAAACAAAAGCTTAAGTTCCCTTGTAAGTTTTGCGAGGGAGATCACCTTACTTACTTGTGCCCTGTACTTCCAAAAGTGCAAAAAGTGTGGTCCTTAGTTCAAAAGTCTGATGCTTCTGAGCAACCAGCCTCTGTAAGTCATGCTGGGGGAAAGCTTTCAGCCAATGCTAGTCATGCTGAGAGTACTGACGTTGTAAAGGAGTCTAAACCTATAGGACGAAAACCAAAGTTCCCTTGTAAACTTTGTAAGGGAGATCACCTTACTCACCGATGCCCTGCCATTCCAGAGGCACGAAGAGTGTGGTCCATGTCTGAAGGAACCTCTGTTCCTGAGTTCTCTATAGATTCCCTGTAGTCAAATCAACCTTTGGTTGATAAAGTGGTTGAACCAATGCAATCTTTGGTCAACCCCACTCTTCCTTCGGAGAGTGAAGTGATCGAATCGATGGAATCTTCGACCGTTCCCATTAGTCCTTCAGAGATTGATGCACCTACTATTGAAGTCTTCTGCATTACGAGTTTGGATATTCTTGAAAAAGGGGGCACTTCATCTGTGCCATGTGAACCCCTACCAAGCCCTAGCATTGTTTCCTTTGATTGGAATAGTCTAGCCAAGCCTCGTCTTCCTTCTTCGACACCTTTCCAGATAAAGGTTGATATCGGGAACCATAGGGTTGATCGATGCATTGTTGATAAAGGTGCTTCTGTTAGTATCTTATCCTCTTATGCTTGGAGAAATTTGGGTTTCCCTAATGTTATTCCAATTGCTAATTGGCCGTTGACCTTTGATAGAAGACCTAGGGAACCGATCGGATTCCTCCATCAAGCACCTGTTACTTTGGGTGGAAAAATAGTCTTAGTTGATTTTATGGTTTTAAAGGACCCTGTGGACTTTGATATGATCCTCGGGCATCATTACGTTTATGCTATGCATGTTGTGGTCTCTACTCTCTTTCGTGTGATGCATTTCCCTCATAACGAAAGCATCGTCACTATCGACCAGCTTGCATTCGTTGATCCTCCTTCTTACCCAACTATAGACCAGTCAAATCCCTCGTCATTAGGCACTACTATGTCACATGGGACTTATGTGGCATATTGTTCCTTGAGTTCAACTGCTACTGAGAATAAGTCTCTGAGTTCATGCTTACCTTCTCGGGACTTGGTCCCAACTTTTGACCAAGTGACACCTCCATATGAATGTTTAGATATGTATTCTATCTGGGATGATATGCTTCCTTCCAAAGAAGTTTTTCTAGAGTCCATAATATAGTCTGCCATTCATTTGGATGTTGATCCAGTCACAGTTATGTCCAGCCCCGGTTTGACCTTAAAGTCTGATCTTACTACTGTTGAATCTTTGGACTCTCCTATAGATCCGCAAATCGGTGTTCCTGCTAAGTTTGATTATGCTTTTAGAATTTTCAACTCCCCTGATGATGAATTTGTTTCTGTAGATTCCATCATGTCCTTCAACTTTGATCTTCATCCTGAAGTCGACCTTGTTGATTGTAAGTCCTCGGGCTTGGGTACCATAGAGTCTTCATTCAAAAACTCTGCCTTGTTTATGCCTGCTGTTGATGATAGTGAAGTTGAAAGTGTTTCTACCACAGTGACTTGTATCGGGTCTTTCCTTACATATGTTTTAGATATGATCCTGGTACTCATGTTTCTTGGAGACAGGTTTCTTAGCTGGATGTATACTTGCTTACTGGTCATTTTCAACACCTTGTGCGACCATGTCAGGTATATTTGGAACCTTGCATATAGGTTTAGGCTTCCCTTCTGTTATGTTGCATTTGAACCTTTTTCCATTCGAATTCGCCATAGGGTCGAACCTGTTGGATATTGGTGTGTCAGCCTTCTCTTTATGCATCGTGCACCCGTCCGACAGTAGAGCCTACCTAACATGGGTCACCCTAGTCAGCACCCTTATGCCATTCTGGTGCCCATGCTGAGTTTTTCTCATAGGCTTGGGAGCCTTTTTAGATTTACCATGACTTTCAGAAGAAGCCTCATATCTTTCTTCCTCATCTATTTCTGTCCATCCCTGATAAGGCTCCCATCTTTATGTTCAAGTTGTATGTCCATCTGTTATGATCTCGCTTGAGCTAATGAGCCTGATGCCGGCTTCCATGCTTTTAGCCTGTTGTATAAGCCTCCATCTCTGATCTCATTTCTGCTAAGCCCTATATCATTTTCCCTCACAATTTGACACCTTTTACCTGGAGGAGACACACCCTGAGTGTACTTATCTTGCTCATGTTCCTTGCATTAGGCATAGCTTTGTTCCATGCGCTTGGAGCTTGTTTCGCATGTCCCTGACACTCGTCTCCTCCCATTGCGATCATTCTTCTTTTACTTCGAGCTCGTTAAAAACAATAAGTAGGTGGCGAGCATTTTTCTTTTACTTCGAGCTCATTAAAAGCAGTAAGTAGGTTTTGAGCATTCTTCTTTTACTTCGAGCTCCTTAAAAATAGTAAGTAGGTTATGAGCATTTCTTCCACCTTTCCTTCGAGCTCATTAAAAACAGTAAGGAGGTTGTGAGCATTTCTTTCATCTTCACTTCGAGCTCATTAAAAATAGTAAGGAAGTTGTGAGCATTTTCTATATCACCTTTGAGCTCGTTAAAAACAGTAAGGAGGTCATGAGTTTACTTTTCTGGACTCGTTAAACCTTTACAGAAAAGATCCCTATGGAGTTCTTTTAAGCCCTTTCCAGACTCCTTAAATAGGAAAAGTTTGCCGAGCATAGTTGTCCTTTCGGGCTTGTTAAAATAACTGAACCGAGATCCACTTAGGTGTAGAATTTCCCCTTTTTCGGGCCTTGGTGGATAATTTATGGAAAATGTATACTCTAGGTATACTCTTGTATGCGCTAGAAGAGTTCTTCTTCCGTCATTTTACACTTTTTTGGGGAAGGAGACTAACTTTACAAAAAAGGACCTTTGGAGTCATCTTTAGGGTTTTCAAACTCTCGAAATGTGAAAACACCAAGCGAGCATTCACCTACTCGGGCTCGATATAAAATCCACAGATAGGTGTATAGAGGACTGTTTAAGTTTTTCAACTCTATAAGCAAGAAAACACAGCCGAGCACAGACCAATCTGGGCTCAATATAAAATCCACGAATAGGTGTATGGAGTTTTCTTCTAGGTTTTTCAGACTCCTTAAATATGAAAATACCATCGAGTATGCTTTAGTTCTTTGTCAAGCTCGTTAAAAAATGAAAAAGGAAAGGGAAGGGAAGAATGTTAAAATATCTTTCAATATGATGGCAGCAAGCCAACTATTTCCTTGAACAAAGCACCTGTTTCAAGTCTATCAAACAAGTTGGGTTCTAGTGTTGGCCTTGGGATAAAATTGATCTTAGAGTTCTTACTCCTCCGTTTGGTTAGTCTTACAATCATATGGAGAATCTGTTAATGTATCCTACATTGCAGACTTGTGTCGTGGTCCCTTTGTGTTCAAAGTTTCCTAAGTCACTTTTGTGTCATGCTCACTGTTCAAGGATATAACCTGTGTTGGCCATTCTACAATTGCCTTGACCTCATGTGTCAGCCATTCCTTGGTGTCAGTATGTTTCATCATGTGTTCAGTCCTACTCCAAATCAGCTCATACCTGTTGAGTGTCCCTCATGTTGGATGATGGAGGATGCATTAAGGCCTCCCTTCCAACAGACTTCTTCCCATCGACTTCAACTCATTGTGCTCTGGGAATGAAGTTTAGAGTTTCGGTTAGTACCTTGGGGATTGCAGTCATTAGTGGCAGTTTCCCTCGCTATTGGATAGATGGGAATACATCAATGTCTCCTATCTGATGGATTCTTCAAGTGTTCGACGACAAGACCATCTATTTGCACTTGCTTGAATGTACTAGGTACCTTGGGTTCCATTTTCATTATTGGTGGACACCCTCGTGTTTGTTAATTGTATACATCAATGACCGGTAATCAAACGATACCTCTCATGTTCGACATCAACTCATTTATTCACATGGATAGGTTTGTACCTTGGGTTGTTTTTGGATGAAGACCTTGGGATCCTCAATAGCATCACCTCATTTATGTTATCGCCCAAGTTGCACAAGACTAAACCACACTCTTTCTGGGCTCTTGATGAGACATAGATCCAGCTTGTTCTATATGGCTATGTTCTCCAATTTTGACATAGATCCACCTTGTATTTACGTGGCTATGTTTACACTTATGTTCCTCATGGATCCACGCTTGTATTTTAGTGGCCATGATATATGCATCAATATTTGGATCATTATTGTATACTCTTGGAGGTCATGTTCCATCATTTGAACATGGACAGTTACCCCAAGGATAAGTTTGTCTGACATTGCCTTTGCTTTCAGGTACTTCATTTGAGCTTATGATTCTTGGTTTCTCTGCTCCTCCATGATTCAACTCTTTGTTATTTATAATGTATTTGGGCCATCATTTCCCGCACTCCCTATGACCTCATACATTAGGGGGCATTTGTTATAGCTTGAAATGACACCTCTCTATCCGTGACGACACTTCTTGAGATCAAGTTCAGTCACACAACATGACATTTGTGGATGGAGGAGTCATTTGGGAAACTAAAAATGGTTGAAATTACCTCATTCTTGACCCATTTGATGTATATGACCCTTAGGAACATTTTTCTAGACCAAACCATCTCCTGAAAATGAGCAAAAAAAAATATTTTTGGCCATTTTTTAACATGAGCATTGGTACACAGGCATGATAGTAGCATGTGTACCCTACTCTAGTGTACAATAGTAGCGCTCAAACCTTTTTAGTGCAACTCTACTGTTGAAATAGTAGTGCTCAACTCCATATGTACGCTACTTTGTCTATTGTAGAGTAGCGTACACCCCTGTTTTGGTCAAATTCTCAAAATTTTGGGAAGTTAAGTTAGTTGGGGAACCTCCTACTCGATTATAACTTATTTTCCTATCCTTCATTGACTATATAAGGAGGGTATAAGGGCCATGTGACGGGACCAAATCTACAATATTGTTATGTTGGAGGAATGGAGACCCTCATCCCCCTCTCTTGTGCTTAGTTTCTGATAAACTCTAGTACAGTTGATTAGAGGCTGGAATCCTTGGAGAACAAAAGAAGGACACCTTGAATCTAGGTTTCGTGAAGTGCCAAGCTTGAAAGAAGGTATAATTGTATGTACTTGCTTTCATTCATTAATAAAGATCAGACATTCTTCTCTTTCCAAATATGACCTATTAATGTGTCTTAGATTTGATTACTGTTTAATTATAGTTTGATGTCTTGTTGTGTCATGGATATCAGTCTTATATATGTAGTCAAATGTGTTTGAGAAAGGTATCAAGTTGTTTTGCAGGTCTGGGCATTGCGACACTGGTGTTAGGAACCTATGTCAACCCTTCTCATTACTATGTTAGTATATTGTTGTTGGATGCATATGTTTTGTAAGTCGTCCCGTAGTATTTGTTGATCCGTAAATTATATTAGCCCATAGTATTGACCCATAGTATTGGACGCATATGCTTTGTAGGACGCCCCGTAGTATTATATGTCCCATGGTTTTGACTCATAGTATTGGGCATAGAGTTAGTATATAAGTGTGTGTTGAGGTCATTGAAGGCACCGTGAAGTTAATTGTATTGAGCTTGCTCAAAGGAGGTTGCCCCCTCAAAGTGGCCCGTGATCAATATAAAAGTGATTTTGTTCTATTATTTTTGATATCTCGTGTATTTGCATTAATTAATTATTGCAGGTTCATCACATCTGGTATCAGAGCACTTTCTTGGGCTCGTTGGGTGGAATTTCTGCCAAATTTTTTTTTTCGCATCTGTTGCAGCTTTGGATTTGGAAATAATCCCTATCCGCTTAACTGTGGGAAGTACTTGGGCATAAGCCCTAAAACTCATTGTGAGGAGTACCACAAGAACCCCAAAGTAGCTGGCCCATTGAGAGGACCTGCCAACGAAAAGGGCAACAACCCCTACCTGATTGACTAGTTCCCACCCGTGAGGTAAACCAAGAGCTGTCGTTTGTGGCAAAGTGGTTATCAATTTTACCTGATCCATGGAGTGAGGGGTACTGCCCCAATAAGAAAGCCATTAGATAGAATTGGTGGCCGAATGAAACACCTGAACTGTTAGGAAGCCGTACATACCTGGGGTCCATATCTATTTTCAGTTGAACTGTTGCCGATCACTTCCGCTCCCGATCCAGCTGTTTTAGATCTATTATGAAAGTCATTCCATATCCAGTCGCTGTTTCAAATCCGGCCATTTTTTTATCCCTTCCGCGCCGTTGCAGATCCATCTGTTGTGGATCCCTTCCGCGCCGCTGTTGCCGATCCATTTCTATAAAAAAAAAAAAAAATCAGTTTTTTCTCCATATCTCCCTTGTTTTCACTCTGTTTCCCTTGAAATTTTTGGGGAACCCCTGTCATTCCATTATGCATCTTTCATTCCTGAGGACCCTATCCTTAATGCCCCTTCCCAAAGCCCGAAATCCCACATTTGTCTATTTTTAGGGTTTGCCATAACTTCCTCAGATTTCACCCAATCACCTTCAAATTTTACACAAAGTTCCTTTCTGAATTCTGCTTCTTTGTCCCTCTCTGCCAAATTTTCTCATTCTATCAACCCGCTTCTGAAATCCCCCTTTTTTCTTTCTTGTCCTTTCGATAGTGTCCAAAATCTAGTCAAACCCCAATTACCCATCAGTTTGTTTCCCCAATCCAAATTTCCCTTTACTAAATCAGCTTCTGTTTGTGTTTTTCTACCCATTCCACCTAAAAAAAAAACCTGGTTATGGTTGTCACCCGTGCAGGAGCACACACCATGGAGGAAGCACTTGCAGCCATCCAAACCAAACTCCAAGATCTAGATGAAAAATTTCTCAGCCTCCATCTTCAGCATTCAGCCATGAACAATACTAGACAGCCAGAATATTTTGCAGCCACCGGGTTCTCTTCTTCTAGAAATTTTCGTGGGCCGAAGCTTGATTTTCCTCACTTCAATGGTACTGATTCCATTCGATGGATATATCGATCAATACAATATTTCAATCTTCATAATACTTCTAATGCCCAGAAAGTTCCACTTGCATCCTTTCATTTGGAACAGGAAGCCCTTCAATGGTACCGTTGGTACATCAAAGCTCATCCCGAGCCAAACTGAACAGATTTTTGTCAACTCGTTTTGCCACGATTTGGTCCTAGTGCTTTTGATGATATCACAGGAGCACTCACTAAACTTCACCAAATTGGCACAATGAGAGAGTATTAGACAGAATTTGAGAAATTGGCCAATCACACACAAGGATTTTCTGATGAATTCTACAGGAGTTGTTTTATCACTGGTCTCAAGGATGAAATCCGCTCAGAGGTCAAAATGTTTTGTCCCAACACAATGATAGAAGACCTAGGATTGGCTAAGCTGGACGAGGACAAGATTACAGCTCAACAACGCTCCAAACCCACCTTTGTTCCCTTCAGAAATATGGGTTCCCAATGACCTCCCATCACGCCTTCTCCTCAACCAACTCCTATCAAGAATTTGTCTGAAATAGAAATGCAGGCATGACGAGAAAAAGGGCTTTGCTATAATTGTGATGAGAAATTCACTCGAGGACATAGATGTGTTCAACAAAAGCTCTATCTCTTGGATGTGGATTCTCCGCCTGCCTTAGAACTTGGTGAAGAAGCTACAGATACAGTAGATGATCAGGTCGACATTCAACACCCACGTGTTGACACCCCATCTCAGGACGACCCACCCGAGATCTCTCTCCATGCTGTAACCAAAGTCACCACCCCACAAACAATGCGGGTTAGGGGATACTTCAAGACGCTCCCTCTTACCATACTCATTGATTCTGGTAGCACTCATAACTTCATTGACCCTCGGATTGCCAAACAGGCTGATTGTTTTGTCCATCCTTGCTCCAACTTTGAAGTCATGGTTGCCAATGGGGGCACATTACCTTGCAAGGGGAAGTGTCACAATGTGCGTATCTCTATGGAAGATTATAACCTATGCTCTGACATGTTTTCCTTGTCCTTAGGTGGATGTGATGTGGTTTTGGGCGTTCAATGGTTACGCACACTTGGCCCCATCTTATGGGATTTTGTTGAACTTTAGATGCAGTTTAAAGTCAGTGGGGCACAACACAAATTTATGGGCTTCCAACCAAGGTCTCTCTACATCATCAGTTCACATCGCCTGGAAAAAATCCTTAAGAAGAATTCACATGGTGTCATCGCTCAGCTCAATTCCATTCAGATGCACCCATCAATAGTCTCCACTACTTCCTTGGATAGATATGCAGGTATCTTTGCTGAACCAATGCCCTTGCTGCCTTCAAGAGACCTTTCCGGTAAGAATTTAGCCACATCTACCTCTCAGCAGGAAATGATGGCTATTTTGCATGCAGTACAAAAGTGGCAGCCATACCTATTAGGGAATTATTTCTGCCTCAAGACTGATCTCCAGAGTCTGGAAAATTTTCTGGAACAATGGGTCTCCTCCCCCACACACCTGAAATGGGTTATCCAACTCATGGGTTATCCCTATGTGATCACTTACAAGAAGGGTAAGGACAATATGGTGGAAGATGTTCCTTCTCGCACAATTGATGACCCAGTTTCTCTTACAGCTCTTTCTCTGCTTGTTCCAAATTGGTTGCAATATGTTCAACAGGGCTCTCTCTTCTATGAACTCCATGCTTCTTCATCAATAGGGCACTCTGGGTTCTGCAAAATGTATGCCCAGGAACAACATAACTTCTTTTGGCAAGGACTAAAAATGACAATTCAACAGATGGTGGCTAATGATGATACTTTCCAAGTCAACAAGGGTGAAACGACACTCCTTTCAGGATTGCTCCAACCCTTTCCCATCCCTACACAGCTTTGGCCAACTATTTCTATGGATTTTCTAGCAGTGCTCTGGTGGTACAATACCACATCTCAAAGGACACCATATGAAGCAGTCTATGGAAAAACACCGCCAGTTCTTCTTCCATACACCCTTAGTAGCTCCCCCATTCAGGAAATTGACTCAGTTCTTCGCAACCGCAATCAGATTCTTCTCATTCTGCAGGACAATCTTCACATGGCCAGAATTCGCCTGAAACAACAAGCCGATCAGCACCGTTCTGAGCGCATTTTCCACGCAGCTAACAGGGTTCTTCTTCATCTACAACCTTCCAAGCAATCCTCCTTGACACTCCAAAGGCGTCAGTGGCCCGAAATGCAACCCGAGGATGCTACCGAGGAACCACTCCTTCAGATTCTGCAGCAATTTCTCCAACCAAAGCTTTGAGGACAAAGCTTTTTCTAAGGGAGAGGGGATGTTAGGAACCTATGTCAACCCTTCTCTTTACTATGTTAGTATATTGTTGTTGGACACATATGCTTTGTAAGTCATCCCGTAGTATTTTTTCATCCATAATTTATATTAGCCCATAGTATTGACCCATAGTATTGGACGCATATGCTTTGTAAGACATCCCGTAGTATTATATGTCCCATGGTTTTGACTCATAGTATTGGGCATAGAGTTAGTATATAAGTGTGTGTTGAGGTCATTGAAGGCACCATGAAGTTAATTGTATTGAGCTTGCTCAAAGGAGGTTGCCCCCTCGAAGTGGCTCGTGATCAATATAAAAGTGATTCTGTTCTATTATTTCTGATATCTCGTGTAATTGCATTAATTAATTATTGCAGGTTCATCACAACTGGATAAGCATTGAAGAGCGAGGGAGGCAAAGCAAGGATCAACCTTCTAAATAAGGTGCCTACATCTCTAAACCCTAATCTCTTCATTTATTTGTTTTACTTGCAGAATGCTTGTAAGTCTATCTTTATCACCGTAAGTTGGTAGTTTCTCCCCTGAACTATAGGTGCATTTTCCCCACAACAGAATGGCGACTCCACTGGGGAAAGCCTAACTGTTTAGGGGTATCCAAGGTCATTTCTTCAGTCTTGTTTGATGGTCTTTGTTCATTTTCTTGATTAGGATCAGTTAGTAGGCTCTGTTTGAATCTGCTTGGCTTTTATAGACCCTTCTCGGCCCTTACAAACCCTTGTGGACCCAAGTGTGGGGGGTTTTAACCCCATTTTTTAAGTTTTTTTAACCTGTACGCTACTATTGTGCAGTACAGTAGTGCCTTAGGCACTAGTCTCCTTCATACACAGTAGCGCTCAAAATCTGGGTTTAAATTTTTGAGTTTTTTGGGTTGTGGACCCAAATCTGGGGGTTCTGGCTGCATTTTTGTGGTCCCTAATGACCCTAGGTCTGTGCTAAACCCGTGTAAATGGTCTCCCATCCTTGTACTAATCCTACATTCATGATTTGAACCTCTTTTGATCAATTTGGGCTTGTTTGGAAATTTTTGGGGCTTGTTGACCCAAGTTGGGAGGTTGTGGACCCATTTGGTGTTTTATACCCTAATTTGAGTCTGACTGAACCTGCTTGCCCCATTTCCACTGGATTTGAAATATTTTGAGTCTTCTTGACCCTGTTTGTATCTATTTGAGTGAAATTTCTTTTTTAGATTGGTTTTTTATCCTCCCTTATGCTTTTAAGTTTTCTTTTGTAGTGAAAACTCAAGTGCTTTGGCTGTTGTTCAAGACCTTGTTTGCATTGTTTATGTGTAGAGCTGACTTGACCAAACCATACTTCTTTGTAGGTCATTTGCTTCGTTTGGGTCTAAAAGTAGTTTTCGTACTCTTTTCCCAATGTTTAGCATGCTTACATCAATAAGAATTTGAAAGTCATATTTGGTAGCTTTTACTGTTTCATAAAGAGATCCTAAAAGTTTCTTTGCTTTGCTTTGATAATAGGTTAGTTTCAGTTTTGTTTCTTACCTTTGAAAGCATAAAGAATTTTGATTCATTTTCTGAATAGAGTACCTTGCAAGAGGCTTAAAAGATTTTAGAGTGCTTTGCATCAAAAAGAACAAGTTTTCTTTTGCATACCTAGTTGCTTGAGTAGCTGCATTCTTAGGTTTTGAGTTTAATTTTGTACATTTAGACTTTATTTTTACCTTTTTTGCATTCGAAAGATTAAAAATTGCATTTGCACATGCATTCTAGATCAGAATTTTAAGACTTGCATTGAAAAGAAAAAGATTTGTTTGGTGGTAAATATTTCATTTTCAGTACTCTATCTCTATTATAACCACTCTCACACGCCCACTACCTTTTTGAGTAAGCAAGTAACCTTTAAAATGAACTCTAATAAAATGTACTAGCAACATTTTCTTTTCTAGGTTACACTACACCAACTAGTCTTGGTTAGGTCCTTGGGTTTAAAACACCTTAAACCACCGAAGATCGCACATTACACAAAAATCGTAGTTCAACTATCACAGGTAAACCCACTTCATTCAAAGCTTGCCTAGGATCTATGAAGTAGGTCTTGTGAGATCAGATTGTTGGGAATACTCCTCCTACTTTCTGTTTCAAGAATATACTAGGATTGAATCGCATTTGGGGACTCTTTTGAGTTTCGGGCTCAGTTACCCTGCCCACGCCTTCTGATTCGACCAGCAACTGTTCCCCCAGGAGTTTTCGGTGTTGTGGTATCCTTAGTGTCTAACCATAGGTTCATAGACAGGTGACAGCGGAGGGTATATCTATTGTACCTAGGACAAACGTGGGAGGAAATCCCTTGCAGGTCTTTGGGAGGGTGGTTGGGTGATTCCAGCGCTTGCACCCTTAGTCATTGTATTGTGGACCCCAGGTAACTGTCCTTCATCCTTCGTTGATCTGTTCTAGGCCCTCATCATCCCAGACTCTTCTCCGGAAGGCATCTGTTTGCCTGGTTTGATTTACCTAGGACCTTTTTTAGTGGTGTGCTCTTTGTGCTACTTGTTTTAGTTTGCCTTAGAGAACTTCTTGTTCATTCGAGCAGGAAACTATGTCTATCATTTCGGCAAGTGCCAATCAAGGTACCCCTGTTCCAGGGGATCCTTATGTTGTTCCATTCATTGGAAACATTGGTGCTCCCTTAATGGCTACTCTGAATCTTCCTGGATTCACTATTGGGATGCCGGTTTGGTTGTTTTCCACTCTGAATGCCTTGCATGCTCCTGACGCTTCTTTTGTGAGCACCTCAAATCAAGAGCATGAGAACCCTGTGCCTCCTTTGCGAGTAACATCTTCTCCTCCTCCTTCTACCTCATGTGGCGAAAGTAGCAATACTAGTAGCCACCAGTCTAAAAGGAATAGACGGATGAAGAATAGGAAGAAGATGCCAAAACAAGAGGGCAGCAACCCAGCCTATGCAAGTCATGCTAGGGGCAAGCACCCTTCCTCTGCAAGTCATGCAGGGGGCACCTACCCACCCTCTGGAGTTCATGCTGGGAGAAAACTTTTAGTCACTGAAAATCATACTCAAAGTTTGTCTTCAACCACTGTCAGTCATGTTGAGGACACGTCATTGATCACTGCTAGTCATATTAATGACAAGTCACCATTTCCTGTGAGTCATACTGGAGACACCAGATCAGCCACTGCAAGTCATGCTGAGGGAGTTGACATTGTTGACAAACCCAACAAACAAAAGCTTAAGTTCCCTTGTAAGTTTTGCGGGGGAGATCACCTTACTTCCTTGTGCCCTGTACTTCCAGAAGTGCAAAAAGTGTGGTCCTTAGTTTAAAAGTCCGATGCTTCTGATCAACCAGCCTCTGTGAGTCATGTTGGGGGCAAGCTGTCAGCCAATTCTATTCATGCTGAGAGTACTGATGTTGTAAAGGAGTCTAAACCTGTAGGATGGAAACCAAAGTTCCCTTGTAAACTTTGTAAGGGAGATCACCTTACTCACCGATGCCCTACCATTCCAAAGGCACGAAGAGTGTGGTCCATGTCTGAAGGAACCTCTGTTCCCGAGTTTTCTATAGATTCCCTGCAATAAGATCAACCTTTGGTTGATAAACAGGTTGAACCAATGCAATCTTTGCTCGACCCCACTCTTCCTTCAGAGAGTGAAGTGATCGAATCGATGCAATCTTCGACCGATCCCATCAGTCCTTCGGATATTGATGCACCTACTGCTGAAGTCTTCTGCATTACCAGCTTGGATATTCCTGAAAAAGGGGGCACTTCATCTGTGCCATGTGAACCCCTACCAAGCCCTAGGATTGTTTCCTTTGATTCGAATAATCTAGCCGAGCCTCATCTTCCTTCTTCGACACCTTTCCAGATAAAGGTTGATATCGGGAACCATATGGTTGATCGATGCATTGTTGATGAAGGTGCTTCTGTTAGTATCTTATCCGCTTATGCTTGGAGAGATTTGGGTTTCCCTAATGTTATTCCAGTTTCTAATTGGCTGTTGACCTTTGATAGAAGACCTAGTGAACCGATCGGATTACTCCATCAAGCACCTGTTACTTTGGGTGGAAAAACAGTCTTAGTTGATTTTATGGTTTTAAAGGACCCTGTGGACTTTGATATGATCCTTGGGCATGATTACATTTATGGTATGGATGTTGTGGTGTCTACGCTCTTTCGTGTGATGCATTTTCCTCATAACGAAAGCATCGTCACTATCAACCAGCTTGCATTCATTGATCCTCCTTATTACCCAACTATAGACCAGTCAGATCCCTCGTCATTAGGAACTACTATGTCACATGGGACTTATGTGGCATATTGTTCTTTGAATTCAACTACTACTGAGAAGAAGTCTCTGAGTTCATGCTTACCTTCTCGGGACTTGCTCCCAGCTTTTGACCAAGTGACACCTCCATATGAATGTTTAGATATGTATTCTATCTGGGATGATATGCTTCCTTCCAATGAAGTTTTCCTAAAGTCCATAATACAGTCTTCCATTCATTTGGATGTTGATCCAGTCGCAGTTATGTCCAGCCCCGGTTTGACCTTAAAGTCTAATCTTACTACTATTGAGTCTTTGGACTCTCCTATAGATCCACAAATCGATGTTCCTGCAAAGTTTGATTCTGCTTCTAGAATTTTCAACTCCCATGATGATGAATTTGTTTCTGCAGATTCCATCATGTCCTTCAACTTTGATCTTCATCTTGAAGTCGACCTTGTTGATTGTAAGTCCTCGGGATTGGGTACCATAGAGTCTTCATTCAAAAACTCTGCCTTGTTTAAGCCTGCTGTTGATGATAGTGAAGTTGAAAGTATTTCTACCACAGTGACTTGTATCGGGTCTTTCCTTACATATGTTTTAGATATGATCCTGGTACTAATGTTTCTTGAAGACAGGTTTCTTTGCTGGATGTATACTTGCTTACTGGTCATTTTCGACACCTTGTGCAACCATGTCAGGTATATTCGGAACCTTGCATATAGGTTTAGGCTTCCCTTTTTTATGTTGCATTTGAACCTTTTGCCATCCGAATTCACCATAAGGTCGAACTTGTTGGATATTGGTGTGTTAGACATCTCTTTATGCATTGTGCACCAGTCCGACAGCAGAGCCTACCTAACATGGGTCACCCTAGTTAGCACCTTTATGCCATTCTGGTGCCCATGCTAAGTTTTTCTCATAGGCTTTGGAGCCTTTTTAGATTTACCATGACTTTGAGAAGAAGCCTCATATCTTTCTTCCTCATCTATATCTGGCCATCCCTGATAAGGCTCCCATCTTTATGTTCAAGTCGTATGTGCATCTGTTATGATATCACTTGCGCTAATGAGCCTAATGCCGGCTTCCACACTTTTAGCCCATTGTATAAGCCTCCATCTCTGATCTCATTTCCGCTAAGCCCTGTATCATTTTTTCCTCACAATTTGACACCTTTTACCTGGAGGAGACACACCCTGAGTGTACTTATCTTGCTCATGTTCCTTGCATTAGGCATAGCTTTGTTCCATGCGCTTAGAGCTAGTTTCACATGTCCCTGACGCTCGTCTCCTCCCATCGCGAGCATTCTTCTTTTACTTCGAGCTCGTTAAAAACAGTAAGTAGGTGTCGAGCATTCTTCTTTTACTTCGAGCTCATTAAAAACAGTAAGTAGGTTTCGAGCATTCTTCTTTTACTTCGAGCTCGTTAAAAATAGTAAGTAGGTTACGAGCATTTCTTCCACCTTTCCTTTGAGCTCATTAAAAATAGTAATGAGGCTATGAGCATTTCTTTCATCTTCACTTCGAGCTCATTAAAAACAGTAAGAAAGTTGTGAGCATTTTCTGTATCTCCTTTGAGCTCGTTAAAAGCAGTAAGGAGGTCATGACTTTACTTTTCCGAACTCATTAAACCTTTACGGAAAAGATCCCTATGGATTTCTTTTAAGCCCTTTTCAGGCTCCTTAAATAGGAAAAGTTTTCCGAGCATAGTTGTCCTTTCGGGCTCGTTAAAATAACTGAACCGACATCCACTTAGGTATAGAATTACCCCTTTTCCGGGCCTTGGTGGATAATTTACGGAAAATGTATACTCTAGGTATATTCTTGTATGCGCTAGAAGAGTTCTTCTTCCATCATTTTACAATTTTTCGGGGAAGGAGACTAACTTTACAAAAAAGGACCTTTGGAGTCATCTTTAGGGTTTTCAGACTCGCGAAATGTGAAAACACCAAGCAAGCATTCACCTACTCGGGCTCGATATAAAATCCACGGCTAGGTGTATAGAGGATTGTTTAAGTTTTTCAACTCTATAAGCAAGAAAACACCGCTGAGCACAGACCAATCCGGGCTCGATATAAAATCTACGGATAGGTGTATGGAGTTTTCTTCTAAGTTTTTTAGACTCCTTCAATATGAAAATACCGTCGAGCATGCTTTAGTTCTTTGTCAAGCTCGTTAAAAAATGAAAAAGGAAAGGGAAGGGAAGAATGTTAAAATAGCTTTCAATATGATGGCAGCAAGTCAACTATTTCCTTGAATAAAGCACCTGTTTTGAGTCTATCAAACAAGTTGGGTTCTAGTGTTGGCCTTAGGATAAACCTGATCTCAGAGTTCTTACTCCTCCGTTTGGTTAGTCTTACAATCATATGGAGAATCTATTAATGTCTCCTACATTGCAGACTTACGTCGTGGTCCCTTTGTGTTCAAAGTTTCCTAAGTCACTTTTGTGTCGTGCTCACTGTTCAAGGATATAACCTGTGTCAGCCATTCTGCAATTGCCTTAACCTCATGTGTCGGTCATTCCTTGGTGTCAGTATGTTTCATCATGTGTTCAGTCCTACTCCAAATTAGCTCATACCTGTTGAGTGTCCCTCACGTTGGATGATGGAGGATGCATTAAGGCATCCCTTCCAACAGACTTCTTCCCATCGACTTCAACTCATTGTGCTCTGGGAATGAATTTTAGAGTTTCGGTTAGTACCTTGGGGATTGCAGTCATTAGTGGCAGTTTCCTTCGCTATTGGATAGATGGGAATACATCAATGTCTCCTATCCAATGGATTCTTCAAGTGTTCGACGACAAGACCATCTATTTGCACTTGCTTGAATGTACTAGGTACCTTGGGTTCCATTTTCATTATTGGTGGACACCCTCGTGTTTGTTAACGGTATACATCAATGACCGGTAATCAAATGATACCTCTCATGTTCGACATCAACTCATTTATTCGCATGGATAGGTTTGTACCTTGGGTTGTTTTTGGATGAAGACCTTGGGATCCTCGATAGCATCACCTCATTTATGTTATCGCCCAAGTTGCGCAAGACTGAGCCACACTCTTTTTGGGTTCTTGATGAGACATAGATCCAGCTTGTTCTCCATGGCTATGTTCTCCAGTTTTGACATAGATCCACCTTGTATTTACGTGGCTATGTTTACACTTATGTTCCTCATGGATCCACACTTGTATTTTAGTGGCCATGATATATGCATCAGTATTTGGATCATTATTGTATCCTCTTGGAGGTCATATTCCATCATTTGAACATGGACAATTAGCCCAAGGATAAGTTTGTCTGACATTGCCTTTGCTTTCAGGTACTTCATTTGAACCTATGATTCTTTGTTTCTCCGTTCCTCCATGATTCAACTCTTTGTTATTTATAATGTATTTTGGCCATCGTTTCCTGCACTCCCTCTGACCTCATACATTAGGGGGCATCTGTTATAGCTTGAAATGACACCTCTCCGTCCATGACGACACTTCTTGAGATCAAGTTCAGTCACACAACAGGACATTTGTGGATGGAGGAGTCATTTGGAAAACTAAAAATGGTTTAAATTACCCCATTCTTGACCCATTTGATGTATATGACCCTGAGGAACATTTTCCCAGACCAAACCATCTCCTGAAAATGAGCAGAAAAGCCTGTTTTTGGCCATTTTTTAACATGAGCGCTGGTACACAGGCATGATAGTAGCATATGTACCCTACTCTAGTGTACAATAGTAGCGCTCAAACCTTCTGAGCGTGACTCTACTATTGAAATAGTAGCGCTCAACTCCATATGTACGCTACTTTGTCTATTGTAGAGTAGCGTACACCCCTGTTTTGGTCAAAATCTCAAAATTTTGGGAAGTTAAGTTGGTTGGGGAACCTCCTACTCGGTTATAACTTCTTTTCCTATCCTTCATTGACTATATAAGGAGGGTAGAAGGGCCATGTGAGGGGACCAAGTCTACAATATTGTTATGCTCGAGGAATGGAGACCCTCATCCCCCTCTCTTGTGCTTAGTTTCTGATAAACCCTAGTACAATTGATTAGAGGCTGGAATCCTTGGAGAACAGAAGAAGGACACCTTGAATCTAGGTTTCGTGAAGTGCCAAGCTTGAAAGAAGGTATAACTGCATGTACTTGCTTTCATTCATTAATAAAGATCAGACGTTCTTCTCTTTCCAAATATGACCTATTAATGTGTCTTAGATTTGATTACTGTTTAATTATAGTTTGATGTCTTGTTGTGTCATGGATATCAGTCTTATATATGTAGTCAAATGTGTTTGAGAAATGTATCAAGTTGTTTTGCAGGTCTGGGCATTGCGACACTCGATAAGCATTGAAGAGCAAGGGAGGCAAAGCTAGGACCAACCTTCTGAATAAGGTGCCTACATCTCTAAACCCTAATCTCTTCATTTATTTGTTGTACTTGCAGAATGCTTGTAAGTCTATCTTTATCACCGTAAGTTGGTAGTTTCTGCCCTAAACTATAGGTGCATTTTTTCCACAACAAGAAGGCTTGAGGGGAAACAAAGTTCCTAGACTCAAGCGAGGAGGCTTGAAGGGAAACAAAGTTCCTAGACTCAAGTGAGGAGGTTTTAGGGGAAAAGAGTTCCTGGACTCAAGCGAGAAGGCTTGAGGGGAAGTAGAGTTGTCCTGGACTCAAGCAAGAAGGCTTGAGGGGAAATAGAGTTGTCCTAGACTCAAGCGAGAGGGATTGAGGGGAAAGAGAATTTTCTGGAATTCAATCAAGATGGATTGAATGGAAAATCTTTAAGATCAGCTATTGATACATTCAACGATGCTGTGACTGGTATACTTATACCACAGGTACGCAAATGGAAAATTTTGCAACAAAAATATGTTTATTTAAATTCATGTATATGTGAATTAATGAATAGATTAAGTTGGAATGAAAAACTGTGATGTATTTTGTATTGTTGGGATACTTGAATGTGTCGTAGAGTTGTTACTCAAATAAAATGTTACAGTTAAATGTAAAAATATTGAAGTACATGTAATGTTTTATTTTAACATTGTACTCGGTATACTGGTAGCATTATGCATGTATAGTTTGTTTTCATACACATTGGATGTGAAGCGGTCGCTTGGTGCGACAATTGTTGTTGGTACATGATAAGATGGAAGCATTTAGGTGTGCTAGTTATCTTTGTATTTCGGTCAATACAGTTTCAAGACGAAGTTGAACAACTTTAATATTACATTGCAAAACTTAATATGTGTATATTGTAAACTAACATGCAGGAATGTCAGCAAGACATTGCAAGTTAAACAAACAAGCACTGTAAAACAGTAAGTGATTATGCATGAGAGAGTGTGGCTTCGAAGTTTTTATGTTTTATATTATGAAACTAACATGTGAACCAGGTAGAACTGGTACCAACATTGCAAAGTATTTTCAAATTCCGCAGATAGGGAGCAAAGCGATACGGGGGATAAGTATTGTAGGTATAAAAACCATATCTTTATGATGTTTTTGTTATGATATTATTGTGTCATTAATATATATTGGAAAGAGAATGTGGTTGCATAAGGTAGAAATGCAAGAAATAAAGATGCACAGGTGAAATAGTGAGAAAAGTGACACAACACTGAGGATGGTGTTCTTCCAAGGGGGAGAGTTTTATAATGTCTCCATCTCTGGTAAAAGCTTTTATTACTCATATTTTGTCTATCTTGCATGTCGACACTACCTAGAACCTAAACTAATCTCCACAAACAACCTAGAGTGTAAAAAGGGCATGGTGAACCACAAGGGAGAGAGTTTTAATGTCGTTAAAGTCGCGGTGATTCTTTGCCTTGGTTTAGCATTTAAACTTAAGTTAAGTTAAGTTATTTTATGATGTAATTCTATATACAAATATAACCAGTAATTAAAAGAATATCATTTAGTGGGCTTTTTAATTAGAACCTCGTAACTATTAATTCTTAATACATATGAACATGTATTAATTATTTAAAATATATGTGTTAGATGCTTATACATATATCTTATACATGTGCATACATTTATTTATACATACATTTTATGGGTAGGATTTTTATATGAGAATATATAGATTTTTATATGAGAATATATACATATATATATAGGAGCACACTTTTACCATATTAATTTTTTATATGTTGTTCTCTTATGATTTAAAGCAACAAGCCTAAACCTAAGGTTAATCATTTTAGTGTGTATTACATTGTTGTAATTAAAATATGAATAATATATTTGCATTTTTCAAATTTTATTTTATGAAAAGCAAATTGATTTTAAGGATTGAAATTGAAGTTACATAGGAATGTAACTTGCATCTTTTTATAAATATATGACTATGTTATATATATATATTTTGAATAAGAAAATACATTATTATGGTTGTAATATAATTACAATTGCAATATATATATATATTATATCTATATATATAAACACAATGTTAAATTACTTTTTTTAAAAATTAATGTATTTACAGTAAAAATTGTATTGGGGAATATTTATTTTATGTTGTGCTTCAATGTTAAATTACTTTGTTTTTTTAAATTAATGTATTTACAGTAAAAATTGTATTGTGGAATATTTATTTTATGTTGTGCTTTCTTTATATAGAGATGAGAACAAAAAGAGTGTGACATATTTTTTTTATATACCTATGCTAGCATATGACTATATGGAAAATGCATATATCATACCGTATATTGAACAAATATATATATGAAAAAAATAATATATATGGTATATATATATTATTATTATACTTCTTCTAGACCTAGTTCTGGCCCGAGGAGAGTTTTTACGCAGGGATGTTTTGGGGAAAGGACGCCATCGTCTTTTTTGGGGGGGAATTTGGTTTTCTTCTACAGGCTACCATGATTTGAAGAGAGTAGGGTATGTTGAATGCTCTGGTAGATGGCCTGAAGACTCCCGGAGGTCCCTTTGCGTGAACGCCTGACAAGATATTTACGCTCTGTATCTATTTTTTCCCTTGTTGCTAGCGTTATACCTTGTCTCGGTCCCTCTGCTTGAAGGTTTGAGAGAGCTTTACGCTCTGAGTTCTTCTGGTGGATTTGTAGTTCATTGTTTATTTTTAATACCTGAGAAAAATGATGTGTTGGGGGACAATCTCTGCTCTGCATTATTGTTTTTCATTGTGTATTTTGCTGCCCCACGACTTGTGGATGTCTCTGCTTTTTTCATCCTCATTTCTTGTGTGGGGAATGTAACAAGACATGATCCCTGAATGATTATCCCCAGTCACTCTCCTTTGTTTTTGTTGGCCTGCGTGGAGGTTGGAAAGCGTGGAGGCGCTATAAGGTTTCCCTTTTGCATTATATTGTGGTTTGTCTTTTGAGTGCTGAAAAAAATCGCGAATGCTAGAAAAGCTCATATGCTCAGCATTTTCATTTTGTTGTGTTTGTATTTTTTTATTTTATGCCATGGATGTTGGAAACCCCTTATGTGTTTTCGCTCAAACACGTTTTTTTGCTTACTGCCGAGATGGCATGGATGCTGGAGTCGAGAATAGAGCTTTGATACTCTTCCCTGTAATCATGCCACGGTATAGTTGTAGCATATGTCTTGATATGATTCATGTTTCACCTCTGTGTAAGTAAAGAGGCTCCAGCGTGCGAATTGGTTCATTTACTATTTTTGCTTAACAGCGTGGTGCTCCAGCAGGGTAACATTATTACTGCCACAGAGCTTGAAACATCTATGCACGTGGAGGCTCGGATTTTTCTTTGTTTATGATTGTTTTTCTTTATTGTTCCTGAGAATTGTGGATGCCGGAAGACGCAGTTGCTCTGCATCTTGTTCTGCTTTGAGGTATTGACAAAGCTTATTGTGCTATTCTAGATTGATGGCGTAGCTATTGGAGGGCACCGCCATTGTATCCACCCTTGCGGTAGAGCCTGTGTTGGTATGAATGCCCTGGAATGAGCGTGGATGCTATGTTTATTCATCTGCTAAAGAATTTCATTGAAGGCACCAAAATTACATGGTATGCATCAAAATTCTGGTGTATGCGTCAGAATTTTATTATATGCATTGCTTAGTTTCATGCATTTATGTTGCCAAAGAATCTCATCGTATGCATCAAAATTTCATTATAAGCGTCAGAAGTATTTTGGATGCATGGGATATGTTGCATGTGCGGAATCATAAGAATTATGATGCATGCGTTGAACAACATATGCATTTAACATTTGTTTATCATTAAAAGTTTATTGGTGTGTAATCTAGCTTCATTTTTGTCCTGCTCTAAAACAGAGTTACTAAATGTTTTTAGAGCAGAATTATATCAAATGGACCAAGAGCACGATAGAGCGTAACCTCTACTTGCTCTTATTTATAAAGTTAAGAAAATGTTATTTAGAGTTAAAAGATGCATCCATTGTGTATACATATATATTGCCCGGAAGACACACGTAAGAGTTAGCATGAATATATAGGTATATGAATGCTAACATCATATGATATAGATATAGATATCTATATAGATTTATATATATATATATATATAGTATATGTAAAACATATGAAGTATGTTATGTATGTTTTGGAGGTTTCATACATTATATGTATTGTTTGAGTATGATTGTGGATGCCTAAAGATTTCTGTCTAAAGACGCATTATGTTTATCTTATGCATGGGCTATGTAAGCATTGGATGTATTGTATATTGTATGCATTGATTTAGTTTACATAGATATAACGAATGTTGGCATCACATTTTGTCCATTAGTTGCATGTCGAATGCATTAGATAGGTTTTATATGCATGTTCATGTAAATTGTGTTATGTGATGTCTTTTAGTTGCATGTCGAATGCATTGGAAACATTACACACACATGTTCATGTTATTTGCGTTACATGATATCTTGTGGTTGCGTGTCGAATGCATTATGTGCATGTCGAGCGCATTTCTTATGTTTCATCTGCATGTTTATGATGCTTGTATCACATGATATCTGTTGGTGGCATGTTGATTGATTTGAGTGCATGTCGAAATGCTTGGATGGCTTGTCGAATGCACTTGTCATGCTACTTGTGGTACAACTCCTCTGAATGAAAGTCGGTAACCACATGCTTATGCCGTGGAGCATAGAGGGTCAAGTCTGGAGTACAGACTTGGGCCTGCTGGGAACAACACCACAGCTAGGTAGGAGGTTAAGACACGAGAAGTGTCTAGGTAGGAACACTACCTTTTTAATTGCAGGAGTACTGCAGTAACCTCTAGAGATATGTGTGATTAGTTCTAGGGCGACGAGACTTAAAACTCTCTATCCTATTTGTGGATTACCATGCCCAGCTCGGGGGTGGCTTTCGAATGGACTGAATATAAGCCATCAAAGAACCTACAGTTGGGTGGACCATTGCATTGCCCAAAACAGTTCCCCTTACTAAATAAATATTTATGCTTGTTAATTCAATTTTGATATATCGTGAATAAAGAAAATGCATCATAAATAGTGAACACATTCAGTACAACACACTATCCAACCAGATGTACTTATTTAATGCTAGGTTTTTATGTGGTTATAATATCCGTAAGCATCAATATCGATGCTTTGTGATATTGTTAAAGGTAGCGAGATATCATGGCCTACTATAAATTTTATAGTTTATTAGTGTTTTTATCATATCTAGAAGCTGTGTGACTAATGCTCAAGTATATTATAATGTGCACCACTAAAGGCAACCGTGTGGAAAACTTGTATGATTTCTCAATGCATTTTTAATATTAATCAGCCTTGTTAATGGTGTAGCCTAATATTATCAAGCGTACCAAGTGAACATGGTTGTAATGTTTTTTTTATTTTTTCTCAAGTGCATAATTAATATTCGTGGTCAATGGTTTTGTAGTTTATAAATAGCACCAATAAACAAAGTCATTATTTATAAACTGTTTAATTTATCAATGCATTTGTAATACAATGCATGCTAGTGCTTTTATTAAAAAGTGATCCAATTGAAAGCATGTATTTTTTATGCACTATTGTCTATGGTGTACTTGTTAGATGTTCACACATCATTCAGAAGGGGTAAATTAACTCAAAAAAACAAATTATTTATGGTTTTCTTGTTTATTATATGACACATCGATTTGTTTGATGCGAGTCAAATGACTTGAACACACCATGTAGAATTTTAAAAAAAAATGAAAATACGGCAAGTTATAACTAAATTTCAAAATTTAGTCCGCTAAAATTGTAAATGAGTAGGTAAGAAACACTATACTTATTCTCTTGTTGAGTGATAAGGCATGTTTTTCATATACACCAAAAATGAATATTTTCAACCATTTTGCAAAAACATTCCCAATGCATTGTTGAATCGAAGGATAAGAAATGAATATTTTCAACCATTTTGCAAAAACATTCCCAATGCATTGTTGAATCGAAGGATAAGAGGAATTTAACAACTAGGTAGCACCGATGATGAGATGGTCATACAATGAAGGTATGTATCAATGATGATGTGTTCTTAAGCACTAAAATGAATTGTGAAAATGAACTTATTGGTTAGTAATTTTTTTATTCTAAACTAGCCCAGTGTACTCGACCGTATGTCACAACGATGTTGTTTCTTCTAACAAATGCATCATTAATGTATTATAAAAAGCAATAGAGTGGTGCAAAATCGGTGAATACAACTCGGTGTTGTTATCTGACCATGGTGCATCAAGTAGTTTGCGAAAGTTTTAAAAAAATAGTAAAGTAATGTTTTGTCCATTGGCAAACCATATGGTGTGCCATATACATATGTGTACTAGTGTGTTTAGTAATGTGAAATGCATCGATTGGTTTTTAAATAGTATTAAAACAAAAAAAAAAGGTGAAACGCATTGGTTCATATATTGTATTATTAAATATTTTGTTATATTTTGATGCTTCATATTTTTTTATGCATAGGCCTTATACAAAAATTATTGGGCACTTGTGTGTATATATAAATAATTAAAATCATAGAAGTCTCTAAGTATGTGATAAGAGTTGAATTGGAATGAAAATGTAATTTGGAGAGTGTATAGAGTTGAATTGGAATGAAAATGTAATTTGGAGAGTGTCTATTTATTTATAGTGCAAAATAAACATTTGAATGTTAAACTAGGTTGACCTTGTTGAAGAGAGATGGGGATTTGTATTTTCCCAATATATGATAATCCACAATGATTAAGAAGTCTTCCATGGGTTTAGATAATAAAAAAATGAGTCAATGTTTTACTCGTTAAATATAGATATCAACAATAAATCCATCTAATCAATTAGTGAAATACATTAATCAACCATCACCCTGGAAGAGAAACCACAAATATGGATTAGAATTTTAATCATTGGTTCCCCTTCTGTACGAGAGAGAATATGCGGTAGTGAAACTTTGGTTGATTTGATGGAACTCTATAGTCTTTATCTTATAATGTAGGGAGGGAGCCAAACAGTTCCCTTGGTCTATGGTTACGTTCCATGCTTTTAGTTCCATCTTGAAAGTACGTTGGGTTGGGTTATTAATTATTGCATTTTTACTTTATTATATTAAGTGTAGTAAAGCTCAAAGTGCTTTGGTGTTTGGTAGGATGGGCTTATCATCATGGTATCGTGGAAAATATAGTTAAGAAGTCAATCAATGCATTCATTAGGTTGACAAAACGAAGATTTGCCTTTGAGTTTGTCTTAAGAGAAATCATACTCATATTGGAAGATTTCTTGTGTTATTGTAGGAATGTGAGGAGCATGTGAATACACGGCAACCGCCATGTGATATCACTGTACCTCTCACCCATCACCGGATTCAGTGGCGGTTGTAAGAGATTTGTGCTCCCCACGCAGTGGTCGAAGAATGTAAGGTCATCTCAAGGATGAGTGGTAAGAGTGTTGTAATTATCAATGACGTTGGATTATGGGTTATTAAATCGTTTCATTAATTCGATTACTATTTTTTGAATTTATGGAAATTTTAATTTCAACAATTCAGTGTTTTTAAATTACGACAAAGAAACTTACCTCCAACTTGAAGGTTGTCCTAGCTCCAGCTCCAAGTTTGATCTTCAATGTTTGAACTTGTTGAACAAGACAAAGAACCAATACTTCCAAGCAAATAGATGTATTGATCTAGATCCAATTTACAACATATCATGCATCAATATGATGAGAAACAAAATATGGGAGAATAAGCCAAGTTATCATTAAAAAAGCCAAAAAAATTAAATACAATGTTATGCCTTGATGTCCAAGATGATAGCGTCTCCTTCCAGGCTCTTTGTTTCTACCTCTGCAAGACTTCTAAGATCATAAGTTTTATGCCTCCAAAAGTTCTCCCCTTAGCTCATGGATGACCTCCTACTTATAGGATTTGGGAGACCAACTACTAGGAGAAAATGATGGATCTAGGTGAGTAAAATATGGATCAAGGAGCTGAATCAAACCAAGGAAGGAGGGTGAGATGAGATTCAAAGGGAATCCCTATCCCATAAAAATATCTTCAGGATTACAGATCCAAAAACCAAGGAAAGTGGTTTTTAAAATATTTTTGCGCCTCCAGAACTAAGCAAAGCACGAAAATGTTGAAATTTCCATGCCCACATAGATGTGCAGAACGTGAAAATGTTGTATTTTCTCTCCTTGCACCATTGGAAGGATGCGAAAATACCTCTAATATGGGATTGGTGAAGTCGCATTCGACCCCTAGGTGGTGGAATTTCCTCCAAGTATGACTAAGGAGGGGGCCAGCATGGTGAAAAAGGATCTCAACACTCTTAGGAGGTATGAACTTCATGTTCTTCATGGTAATATGGCATGAAGGCTCTCAATGGTGTATAGAGTGACAATTTGAGGTATAACAATAGGCCAAAGAGGATAGAGGGAGTTTAGGATTCAATGGAGAAGGTTAAGGGATCATCCCAAAAAGTTAGGGGTTCGATTGCCACCTATGCTGATTTGTTGGGATAAGCCTCCACGAGAGCTTCTTTCTAGAAGACTCTCGAATCTTCTCTTTTTTCCTTTAAATAAGTAGTGCTGCACCCTGTCAAAGAGAAACATGCGTTACTTGAGGGTGACACATGCTTAATTAAGGCAAAAAGAGTTAGTGACGCGCCTTGTCAGTATGCAGAGCACGTCATCAAGGGTCTGACGCTTGTTGTAAACATGCAGGGTGCATTGATGTAGCAAAATTGGGAAATGGGAAGGCAAAACCTCTTCTCAAGCAATTTGGCACTAACACTTTAAGGATTAGGGCAAATCCAAGGGCATATATCTCATTACCAAGATGATGACGATACTTTGGTGTAACAAGTCGAACTTTTCTACCTGTTGTAGCAATGGATGTTTAAGCTACCGCTTCCTCATACTCCCTTCCTTCCTTTTCTTGTGCAACTCCAAGATGGACTGGAGTAATTTGAAGTTCCTAGATAGCTCGTCGCAGACCAATGAGATGATCTGTCACTCCTCCAAATAATTGCAAAGTATTTTCTTTGATATCTTTGATGTTTCCTCTGCCATTTCTGTCATTCAATCATACAGGATGTTAATATCATCCTCGGTTAACGCCATCATAGAATTTTGCTTCTCTGCTTTTTACTTCTTCCTTTTCCCATGCATCGCACTCAATGTCTTCCTCTTGTCACCGGGATCTGGGTGTATCTCTGTCACGCTTAAATCTTGGCCTTCTTCTTGCGAATTTTCCTAGTTCTGGTTGTTTCCACCAGTACTCCTTGCGGGATGGGAATCTCTATCATCAACATGAGATCCATTCTACACATAGGTCCCTCTATGTTCCAAATCCTATTGTGACACATCTGTAGATATTTGCTCAGCTTCAATGGGAAATTTCTACTCCAATGGCCATTTATTAGTAATGGAGAGAACATATTGTTCCCATCTGTTATAAATAGTCACAACCCACTGCTTATCTGGGTCATTCCTCGCTTGCACATAAATATGGTGAGGTTCGGCTTTGAATCGTATAATCCCTCTAAACTTAGAACTATTGTCACCTCTATGCATGGAATCATTGGGACATTATGTCATAGTGCATCTATATGCAAGTAGAATTATACATTGTTTTCAATCTGCCTCTTTGTCTCATCACTACACCAAAGGTTAGCATACTTTGCAGCCAAACATTGACCACTTCGACTATCCATGGCTTGGTACTCCTTGGGTTCATCCCAAGAAACAAATGAAATTAAAATGATAAGCCATGAATAATGGAATGGGTTACCTTTTTCCAATGCATCTTGGCATTCGATGAGGAACTCGTTTAGTATAAAGGTGGACCATTTCATTTACACCTGCATGCACTACTACGCTACTACAATGACCATCACAGGTACCTGGTTCGGGCAACACTTCCTCAACACTTTGCTAGCTAGCACCTTTGTTGTGAAGCGCACATCATGGTCATTTATTGAGGCTATCTCGTAGCCCCTCTTATCCTTTGTAAATTATACTTTTCCTTCATATGTGACCTCCCTATCTTTCTCTTTCCCCACAAAAAATGTGCCAGGGTTGAGCCCTGCCTTCAGCAAGCCTATGATTTGCACAATTAATTTAGAATCAATAGAAATTTTATTTTCAATCCATAAGAATGCACCATGCACATAGAGCAGCAATTGTTTAACATGGGAATTAACTTCAGTTGTCCTTCCAAAATGTGGTATGTCAAGCAGAGACAAAACGACCGATTACTGCAATCCTAGAGCCCATGGCATAGGCTCGAGAAAAGTAGTTTGAGTGCATGTCAGTAAAATAGACTGCATGCATTTTTTTAACTTGAACTCTGGGAACTTCCAAAGATCGTGGTATGCATATGATAGCTTTACAATCTTTCACATAATATCCCCTTAAGTAATGACACATTTCGGTATCGTTAGGAGTACCATTGTATACTTTAAATTCCTCCCAATCTTTGTTATGGAGAAAAACTTCTTATGGCTTGGTGTAGACCACAACAGACAGATGACTTTCAGAAATCAAATTCATTTCCCAATGTATGCTATATAAATGTAAATGCTAAGAAGTGGAATAAAAGACCAACCTCAATTCGAACATTCGATGAAGATCCCCATTGAGCTTTCGAATCAACACACTTGAACCTGCAGCTTAGTCTCAACAATAAACAAGCAAGTGCATATGATATATGAAAGATGTTAGCACATATAATAACATAGTCCATGATATACTTAAGTAAATGTACCCAATGATAATAAACAATCATTCACAATATCAATTGGATGAGAAAATGAGTATTTCTATTAATATGAACAAGAAGTGCAAAATACAACCTCCTGTTGGCAACTCATCTGAACCAAGAACTAGGTCCCTCCACTTGTGCCTCCACCACTTCAATCCCCCGTGCAATGGAAAACTCACGAGTAAAGGAGTAAATCCCTCACAAGATATGGAAGAGTTTGGTAGGTGAACATGAGAGGTTCACAACAACAAGGATCGATGGATGTAGACTCAAGCTATGGCAAAATTCAAATGGAGTTCCAGTGCTCTTCTCTTCTCCTCTCCTCCTTCCATGCATAATGGCTCAATATATAACCTTCCAAAGGTAAGTGAAAGGTCGGATCGAGTCGTTTCGAGATACATGGAGGGCCAAAGGTCACAATGGCCAGATTTTTGGAGTGAAAAAGAGATATTTTACTTTCTTTTACCAATTAACTCGATGTACATGGGCTATAATGGTGCAGCCTGCGTATGCGCAAGTTGCAGTCAAGCAGCTCGATGTTAACACCCAAAAAGTACTCACTAGCTCATTCCCTTATTCACGTGACCCATTTGTCCACTTTTCCACCATTTGAGCCTCTAAAGCCATCAAAAGGTCACCAAAAAGACTATAATACACCTTTTCCCCCTCAAAATATATATTTTTCCTCAAAAAACCCTAAAAAATGGTCCAGAATTCCCCAAAAAATATTAAAAGGGAATCAAAATATTCAAAAAGAAAAAAAGAGGAAAAAAGGTACATAAACCATGTTGGTCAATACCATTGGTTTCCTTAAAACCACCATGGTATTCCCCATCACCAAAAACTATAAAAAGGTGATAGGGGCTCCTCACTTTCCATCCATCATCCATCCTATCCTCATGCTGTCAAAATCTCTCTTGAGTTCTTTGACCATTTTAGCAATCTTGGAGAAGAGACCATTGGAGCTTGGAGCATCTCAACCTTGGAGCTGCTCAACACCAAACATCCTCACCATTTGAGGTATTATAATAAAAAAATCATTCTTTGTTACATTTCTTGTAAGTGAAAGAAAGATTTTTAGCACTCTATTTAGATCATAGGTTTCACTTTTAATTTGCTCAATAGTTTGCCCAAGCAAGTTCTTAAGAAATCCATTTATTTCTTGAAGTTTTTATGTTATTTGCTTTCCTTTAAAAATTATTTGAAAGGTCCATCATTTTTTAATTGTTTTTTATTAAAGCATTTATATTTCAGAAAATGCCTTTATTTTTTGCAAATTGGAAGCGTCTTGTTTTTCATTTGTAGTCAATCGCCCAAGCGAGGCAAATCATTTTCAGTTAAATAATCACACATGCACCCAATCTGCCACATTTTTAATTAACTGAAACTTAAAATCTACCTAAATTTAACCAACACTTTAACCCCACTTGGGGAACACTTAAAGAATATTGTAGCTAGGTAGGATTGGGGGGATAGGTGTGTCAATAACACCCCTCAATTATTTACATCTGAGACATAATGGTTGTCTTTTAGGGTCCCAAAAATAGCTTATTATTTGTTGAAACGGTTATATACCAATTTATCGGGAAGACCTCTCCCTTAGGAGGGTTGAAGTAGCCAGACTAGTTCCGGAAGCCTGAGTGGAATACCGCAATCCATTCAGTAACCGAAGGATACCTTTCACAGTTCTCGGTGTACCACCCATATGGGAGTACAACGGTGATAGAACCAAACTGCAGATTCACCAAACCGAACGTGTCATGGACGGGGTATCCTAGTTGCCATTTTTTAGGATTGACTACCCGGTGTCCCTCCTGGTAGGGGGATATCTAGCCTTTGATTCCACTACCCATATTGTCTGACTTGGATTTCATCACCTTGCAGAGGATATGTTTAGTTGATTCATAATACCACTTTTAGTTAGGCGTTTGCATGCTCTACTACCCCCCTTGGTCTAGTAAGCACCACTTTTTTCTAGGAACTGTTTGACTACCCGGTGTCCCTCCTGGTAGGGGGATATCTAGCCTTTGATTCCACTATCCATATTGTCTGACTTGGATTCCATCACCTTGCAGAGGATATGTTTAGTTTATTCATAATACCACTTTTAGTTAGGCGTTTGCATGCTCTACTACCCCCCTTGGTCTAGTAAGCACCACTTTTTTCTAGGAACTGTTTGACTTTTGGTATTCTAACCACTTTTTTGGATCCCTCCACTTATTATAGCACAGCTGTTATAATAAGTGCTTTTGAGGTTGGTTGTTGGCTTGAGAGCCATTATTTTTTCACACTCCCCTCCTACACACATTGTTGCACTAGGGTCTTGATTTTTTTTATCTCACCACCATCCACTAGCATTTTTATACATTTCTCACCATTGAGAATTTAAGACGATCCTACCGTTTTCAGAGTGAACCCCCTCAGTTCGGTACACTTGACTCTACACGTCATAGACGTAGAGCGTTATCCCTTCACTCAACACATCATCAGCATAGAACATAGTCATCTGATTCTGACGCGCCTCATTTCACATCTGATTCGAAGGCTGAATCCGAACACCCTACTGAGACATCACCAACCAACCCCATGGCTGGATCAAAATACAACCCCCTTTTCACCAGTGCTATTGGAGCTACATCAACAAACCCTACTACTACTGTGCCACCCACGGTAACCATAACCCCCTTGGGCATGCCTAATATAGGGGCCATTCCCCCTTTAGGTATGCCCAACACAGGACCACCACCTATTATGGGTATGCCCAACATAGGGGTCACACCCCCTCTCATTACCACGACCCAGATCCTAGGGATTCCTGGAACCATTCCTAACCCCTCTATAACCCATGTTTCACTTGGGAGCATAGGCCCTTCCCACACCACATCGATTGGAGGACACATCCCTTCCATACCTACCATACCCTTAGGGGGCACCGGACCACTACATAATACTATTATTAACAGTTATGCCCCAGTCACCATGCCACACCCATCTTCCAGCTTGCCATACATGGCTAGTCTGAACTTACCAGACCTAGCCAGGTTAACCAATGATCCTATTAGACACAACCCTACGTGGCCACCCATGTCCACAAAGCTTCCCTCAGACATACCAAAATTTGAAGGAAAAGTTGGGGAAGATCCCCAAAACCACATCATGTCGTTTCACCTATGGTGTTCCTCTAACTCCATAGTAGATGATTCCAGTAGACTGAGACTCTTGCAATGAACGTTCATTGGCTCTGCAGCCAAGTGGTATATCGAGAAACCACATGGGACCCACAACACATTTACGTCCCTCGCCTCAACTTTCCTCTAGTTCTTTCAACTACCTGTACGCTATGATGCAGGAGTTGAAATACTTTTGTCTTGTAGACAGAACACAGCTACACACATCACTGATCATATCCATGAGTGGCGTAAGCACTGTAGCCTCTACAAGATAAAACTTGACGACTGAATATTTTTGGACTGGTTCCTCAAATAACTCCTCCCCCTCATAGCCAAAGATGTAGCTTCCGAACAACCCCAGTCAGAAGAAGAAGCTATCTTAAAAGCTCAGCAATTCGACCTCATATATGCCCAGTCAGGATATCTATACACTATTTTACCTAACGCCCCGCGCAGCGATCCATCCCGCCATGACGTGCCGGGGGCATCCCATGCCACCGATGGTATTATCGGCCAGGTTACGGTGCAAAACAAACCTTTTACAATGATGAGTACAAACAACACCCCAAACCTTTCTAGGGCTTCATCTAATTCTGGAGCTACAACTTCGTATGCTCCAGTAACACACACCCACCACACTCATGGGTCCTCATGTCCACCATAGTGTTATGGGCAAGCACCATCACATTATGCACCAGCTCCATATTATAACCAATAGGCCCTTCAGACTCTGATCCAGCCACAAGCCCAAGTGGCTTATTATCCTCAACATGTAGCACCTCTTGCTCCAATACCTCCAATACTTCCAGCAGCTCAAGGTTACCCACAACTGCAACAAACACTAGGGCCACCTCAGAACCCTCCTAATTACTACCCACCACAACCTGCTCCAAATCCTGCACGACCTCAAAACCCACCTACTTCCCAAGGGCACGTTTACGCACAGCAAAACCAACCTCCAAACCAAAACAATCAGTGTCACTAAGGAGGTCAACAAAACCGTGGAAGAGGATGTAACTGCGGAAATAATTAGCAACATAACCAAGGTGCACCACCACCTAATCCTCCGAACAACAATAACGCAGCTCCCCCCAACCAAAATCATGACCACCCACCAAAACAAGCTAAAAATAATAACTTGAGAACAAACCATCCATGTTCCATATGTGGAGTCTACGGACATTACACACATAACTGTCCCCATTTAGATCGAGCACGTCAACTCTGGACCGATGATGCCCAATGGAAAGGAAATGCTACACAGCCAGCACCTCCTCCTCAGCAACAACCCATGATATTGCAAAATCCCTTACCTAACCAAGGCACGATAAACACTTGTCCAAATGATCCCCCTCAAGGATCCGCTGCAACACAGTAGCAAATCACTTACGCGGCAGCTGACTACCAGCATATAGAGTCCAACACTCACCATTTGCTTATGATGTCATCAAATGATGTCAATCTTCAGACCCGTCGAAATCAATACAGATCCGCCTCGGAGGTCAAACCTACCGACCCATCGTCGAGTACTCTTCCAACTGATCAACCACTTCGCATACCCACTATGCCCATGGATGGGGGCCCCAAAGCACCTCGTTTACCTTTGAGACGGATTAACAATAACCCGAATGCTTGTGCAGCTTCCAACTATAACATTGTAGAGGATTTAGCTCAGTCCCCCGCTGCTATGTCCGCTCTTGAAATATTGAAAAATTGTCCTGCACAAAGAAAATTGTTGTTATCTGCCATTGGTGCGATAGATCCTAACGACTCTAACATGATGGCTTTTGACTTAGAACAAGCTGAACCTCACATGCCTTCATCTCTAGCTTTTCAATTTTCCATCTCCATTTGCAACCTCGTCGTTCATCGATGCATAATTGATGAAGGGGCCTCCACCTGTGTCATGTTGACTTTCATATGGCAGAAACTTGGATCCCCAACACTACAATTGTCCACTACCGCATTACAAGCATACAATGGCCGTGCAGCTCAACCTCAAGGTTTGCTAGTGAATGCACCCATACAGCTTGGGGTCAAATTGGTTCTCATAGATATAGAGGTCATTAACGCCCAACTTGATTACAATCTCCTTCTGGGATGAAGCTACATGTATAAAATGAAAGCTATCGCTTCTTCAGTTTTTCGCATCATGATGTTCCCCCACGAAGGATGCATAGTCACAATCGACCAGATCTCATACTATGATCCCAATGCCCCCACAGCACCAGAAAATGTTCTTCCCATGATCGAACAACCCGTTCTCAATGCACCGACATCATTTGTATCATCAGTCGGCCCTGGGATATATTCGGATACTCCCATGACCAGCACTTTCCTGTCAATCCCACCTCTGCTCCAGGTAGCTTTAGTATCCGATTTGTGCACCTTATCGCACAATGAACAAAAACATCCTCAACAAACTCAACCACTGCCACAAGCACCCATTGTGCCTAGTCATATCAGAACAACACCAATTCACACAATCCCGTTCTTGTTCCCATTTTCTGGAGTTGTCAATACGCTAGTAATGGCTCCACTTAACCTTCCAGGTTTAACATTAGGAATACCTGTATGGTACTTACCTGCCCCAACTCCCCCACCGACTCCAACCGTTGTCCTACAACCGGTACAACCTATGAATATGTCGAACCATCCACCACCTGGCATACCAAACCCCTAAAATCGCCCACCACCTGGTGTTTCGAACCCCCAAAATCGGTCAATTCCAATAGGGGGCAGTACATCGACATCTAGTTATGTTCCCCCTCAATCCCGCAACACTGGGGGCAGAGGTCCACCAACCTACAACAATGCACCCACAACTCGCACCCCCCCCAGTGACGCCTAAATTAGCAAAGAATCCCCCAACAACTCATGTACTCCATAAGTGCTCTTTGTGCGACGATATAGGCCATGCTACCTATCAATGTCCAAAATTATTGACACTTCAAGAGCATATGCAAATGTTGGATGATGACACTAACATTCCAGTTGTCAAACTCAAGCTGCCCCCTCAGCCTCGTGATAAATCGTTGCGTACCAATCACCCTTCTGCGATATGTGGCATTTACGGCCATTACTCACATCACTGCCCTGATCTACGAGATTATAGAGAAGCTCTATATGAATTGAATAATGCCAACCTAGATATACCCCTCTTCTCATTGAGGAAATATATCCCCCCAAATATTCCTCCTCGAAAGAAATTAACACCATATACATGGTTTCCACTGGAGACCCCTCTATTCGATCGGCCCCTTCCACTAATCCCTTTGACACACATGTTCAACCCTTTCAAATCGATGAGGAAACCACATGTCCACAACATGGGGGCAGGCCCAAAACCTTTCCTACTCATCATCATCGTGATTCTCGTCGGAGATACTGGGGGCATCCACCCCACAAGGGGAATCCCCCATCATCATATCATCACTTCAGTATGCCACTACGACCCACAGCCTCATGGTATACCCCCCCTCCAGTAGTTGCTAAATGCCCTATTGATCCCTCTCTGAGACAACATCTTCACCACATTGACACCTCTAAGTTAGGGGGCATAATAGATTACCTAGACCCTGGGATAGGGGAATGATCAATCCTTTTGAACCTTCCCCATCACATCTATCTCATTATTTCAATGACCCCATTGTTCAAACCAACACATATGTGATCCACAATCATAAACACCATGCACATAGCAAGGGGTCATGTCATTAACCCTCCTCACTTTTTCACTTGTGTGATCTCAACCATTTTTGAGGTCACATATCACTTGTATAGTTGATTTGATTTGATACACCTAGTATTCTTCCCCCACGGGTCATCATTTCTCCCCACCATTGCATCCTTGCCTTGGTGGGCTCACCTTTATTTGTAGCCATTTTTTAACCTAGTTATTTCCTTTGACCATTCCAGAGTCCTTATGACCTCCGTTTTTTGCACCATTTGCATCGACATATTCAGTTTTCTCTACTTGTGATGATGCTTGAGATCATTTCTCTCTCTCACCACCATATTTTTCAGGCATTTGTTTTTCCCCATGCCCCTCGTTGCCTCGATTTGTGTGCCACATCAGTCGTGGTCCGTCTTTGACGAGTCTTATATCACCGGATTTAGTTTTCCGCGCTCGTGATGATGCTTGAGATCATTTCTTACTCTCACGTCTCACGCCCAGCTTTTTTGGGCACTTTTTACATGCCCTCTCGTCGGCTCGGTTTGCATGCCACATCGGCCGTCATCCATGTTTTACGAATCTTATATCGCTGGATTCAGTTTTCTGTGATCGTGATGATGCTTGAGATCATTTCTCGCTCTCACACCCAGATTTTTTGGGCATTTTTTACATGCCCCCTCGTCGCCTCGGTTTGCATGCCACATCGGTCGTCGTCCGTCTTTAACGAGTCTTATATCATCGAATTCATTTTTTCGCACTCGTGATGATGCTTGAGATCATTTCTTGCTCTCACGCCCAAATTTTTGGGGCATTTTTTACATGCCCCCTTGTCACCTTGGTTTGCGTGCCACATCAGTCGTCGTCTGTTTTTCACAAATCTTATATCGCTGGATTCATTTTTTCGTACTTGTGACGATGCTCGAGATCATTCCTCGCTCTCACCAATACCTTTTTGTTCGGTATAATTTTACCCCTTTTTCGGGCCGAGCAAGTCTTTTACGAAAAAGGCACTTGGGGAGTTTCTGTTAAGCTCTTTTCTCACTCCTAAAACAATGAAAAGATCTCCGAGCAACCTTGCTTCCTTTCATGCTCGCTAAAAGTATTTGAAAGAGTGTCTACCTGGTATAAGTTTACCCTTTTTCCGGACCTTGTAAACTAATTATGAAAAAGGAATACTCTAGTCACATCGGTTAGAAGAGTTCTCCATTTGCATCATTTTATGTTTTTTCGGGCCTTGGAGACTAACTTACGAAAAAGAACACCAATGGAGTCTACTTACCGCTTCCAGACTCTCAAAAAATGAAAGCAACCATGAGCAATCACCGTCTTGGGCTCGTATAAATCCACAGGACGGTACTCCACCACCACTACAGAGTCTTCTTATCGTTTTCAGACTCCTTAAAAGTGAAAACACTTACGAGCATGAACAGTCCTGGGTTCACATAAATCCACAGGATAGTACCATTTTAGAGCACACATTTATCCCTTCTTGGAGCTCATTAAAACTACAAAGAAGGACCCAATGGTGCTTCTCGGTGCTACAACAGATCATGTCTACTCATATGGCAACTTCCCCATTTTTGGTCGCCTTTCTTCAGAGTATTATGTAGTATGTCACCCTGTGAGTCCCTCTATAGCATCCATCAGCTTGTCCCCCTAGAGTCACTCCAATCTACAATACATACCCTTCAGTCCTTAAAGCTATGATCCCTACACCTACAAGTCAGTTCCTACACTGCTAGGTCAACCATGTCGTCATGCTCTGAATAAAGGAAGTTTGAGTCCACCCACTCTATGACCCCAGTTATTTTCCATCCCCATAGTATGTCAGTCCTACCATCAGTAGTATCACACTTCGGTTGTACACCTCACACTCCTATCAAGGAAACATCATTGCCTTGATAGTTGTTGGTCTCCCTCTGTCGACGCCAACAAAATTTATTCCAGAGGATAGACCTAGAGGTCCCTGTGCCTTGGACTCATCATAATTTATGATGAGTGCCTATGAATCATTTCGAAAGGAGCCCTCAATGCCTCTCCAAATGATTGTTTCTCACATGCTCGACTCCAACAGATTGATCGCATCGTTGAGACTCATACAGGGAATCGGTCCCTTCAGTTATTTGTTGAAGACCCCGGATATCATCTTACTCTACCACATATGAGAGTCTAATTAAGGATACAACTAGTTACATATTCCTATGGATATTAGGGTTGCACTTGGTGACAATTTTCAGATGTTGGACACCTTCAGTTTCATCAGTTCATCAACCCTTCTGATACCTTATTCAGAATGGTTGTTGCATTTTTTCCAGTGTATTAGTTATTCAGATCAGCCATGGCATGATCATGAGTACATCCCAGCATGGTGTCCCCTCTGGACCATTATGATGTACCAACATATTTTTATGTATTTCTTCAGGTACCCCTTCATGGGCCTAATTGTTATGTATATGTCTTGATACGAGCATGGGTATGCTCGCCTCGTCCATAGTCAGAGATTATTCCTCATTCATTTTGAGGTCGTGTAATATTTTTCAGTTTTTGTAGCTTCCAAAGGGCGGTTGCTCCAATCTCCAACCAGTCTCTTCTCTTCCCCGAACCCTAGAAAAAAGACAAAAGAACTATGATGTCTATCGACCATACGATGAGCTCCTGCCCTCACACATCAGGGGGCAATCTGTTAACACCCAAAAAGTGATCACTATCTCATTCCCTTATTCACATGACCCATTTGTCCACTTTTCCACCATTTGAGCCTCTAAAGCCATCAAAAGGTCACCAAAAAGACCATAATACACCTTTTTTTCCCCTCAAAAAACACAAAAAACCCTCAAAAAGGGTCCAGAATTCCCAAAAAAATATTAAAAGGGAATAAAAATATTCAAAAATGAAAAAAGAGGGAAAAAGGTACCTGAACCATGTTGGTCAATACCATTGGTTTCCTTAAAACTACAATGGTATTCCCCATCACCAAAAACTATAAAAATGTGATAGGGGCTCCTCACTTTCCATCCATCATCCATCCTATCCTTATGCTGTTGAAATCTCTCCTGAATTCTTTGACCATTTTAACAATCTTGGAGAAGAGACCATTGGAGTCTAGAGCATCTCAACCTTGGAGCTGCTCAACACCAAACATCCTCACCATTTGAGGTATTATAATACAAAAATAATTCTTTGTTACATTTATTGTTCTTGCTATTTATCTTTTCAAAGTTTATTTTTATATGCACATGTTAATCTTAGATTAGTTTATAGTTTTATTTGCTTTCAATTTGAAGACTGCTATTACAAGTTAATAGGTGCATCCTTGCACATGCTTGGTTGAAAACCCAAGCAACACTCGCATATAGGAGTAAAAATAGGGCAAAAAATTGTCTCTGGAGGACAAAAAGTGGTTTTGAGTCCATAAATGGATAAAGGAGGCCAACGAGTGCTAATGCTCATAAGGAGGCAAAATATGGTGTAACAGATGCCCCCTATTATGTGAGGTCAGATAAGGTACTACGATGGCCGAAATACATTATAAATCTCAGAAGTGGAGTGATGGAGGCACAAATGGTGGGAATATACTACTCATCACAATAAAATGATGTCTTTGTATACATATCGGTATAATACATAGCAATCTGATACAATGGCCATGACTAAGAAGTATATAATGAATACATGTCATGAATGGTCATAGCCATTACCCATATACAGTAAGATATGGTCTCCTGCCGAAGAGGAAACAACTGATGCAGACTGATGGTACAAACTGCTTATGTATGAGAATAATATCCCATAGGTACAATCACGATCACAAGTAGCATACTGAATGCCACTGAAGTCTAGGGTCTTCTACACAAACCGTCTACTGTGCATGTCCCATCAAGTGAATAAGGGTACTGATGTCGAACCTAATGTGACATCGTCTGATTACCATTCATTGATGTATACCATTAATAGATGCGAGATAACCCACCAATAATGAAAATGGGCATCAAGGCACTGAGTACATTCATCAAAGTGTGAATAGAGGTGTTGAGGCCGAACACTCTGATGAATCCATCGATCAAGAGACCTTAATGAATTCCCAACTATCGATGGCGAGAGGACCTACCACTAATGACTACAAGTCTCAAGGTACTCAATAGGACTCTAAATCTCGATTCCAAAATAAATGAGTTGGATTCGATGGAATGAGATTTGCTCGAAGGAGGGCATTAATGGACCCCCCATCAACAAGCACGAGGTAGTAGCTAGGATGAAAGATTTGGAAGAACTCCGATGAACAGGCTAAACACCATATGTGATCGAACTGGACACATAAGGGATGGCTGACATGCAATAGTCAAGAGATATGAGGAGTGGCCGACTCTGGTTTCAATACTTCCTTTGAACAAGAGCATGAGCAGATGAAAAGACTCAGGCAGCATAGAATCAAGCTCTAGACATTGATAATACTTTCTGATGCATGAGGCATCAACAAAGGATCCATAATTATTGGAAGCTTAACCAGTCGGTGGAGTACGATCTGAGAAACGATTACAACTTCCTAAGGTCATACTAATGTCCCAACTCATGATACATGGAGTGGAAATGAATGATCTATTCAAAGGTGACACGACAATTGCCAATAGAAGGTAGTAAAACTTTTCCCGTCCGGATTTTTTAATTTATATGATTTTTTTGTCTTTTTCATATTATAAAGCTTGAAAAGGAATAAAATTGCTTATAATACAATAGTGAGGGAACGAGTGTCATGGGAAAGAAAACTAGTTTCGAGTAGTGGAACATACCTATGTTCAATGCAAGGAAGCATGTGCATAATATGGACACTCGGGGGGGTGTTCCCTGAAGGTAAGGGTCATCAAGTTGCGAAATTAAGGCTTTGCTTGGCTCGGAAGGCAAAGTGCTCAGGAAAATGGATAATAAATGAGAAAGTAGTAGCCAGCACAAAGCTCAAAGGAAATCAGGATAATGCAATGCATTCATAACTCTACATAAAAGGGGATTCATTTTTTGTAAAGTTAGCCTCCTCACCCGAAAAAGTGTAAAACAATGAGAGAATAACTCCTCTAGTCATGTATGACTAGAGTATACCTTTTTTGTAATTAATCCACAAAGGTTCGAAAAAGGAGTAAACTTATACCTAAGTGAATGTTGCTTCAAATCCTTTAACGAGTCTGAAATGACAAGTATACTCGGCAATCTTCTTTGATTTGAAAAAGTCTAACAAGGTATTAAAAAAGACTTTATAAAAATAGTTTCCGTAAAGGTTTAACATGTTGGTTGTGGAGCCTGATCTCCATATTCAGAGACATTATTATTCAACCGTGTTTGTACCCCAGCTTTATATGATATGTAAAAGGACTGTACACTCACCCCAGTAGGGGGGTGTGGAGGGAATGAAGCCTCCCCCACGGGGGTCTGTTTGGGGTTGTTTTACGGGCTCATGGTTTTGGGTATCCCGTGATATTTTCCCATTGTATTTCCCCTATAAAAGAAAGACATTGTAATACGGCTAGGGTAAGATGTATTAGGTTTTATGCATTGTAAAGATCTCTGAGATCGTGAAGAGAGACTGTGAGATAGTGAAGAGGAAGTGCAACGATTGTGCTGCAGGTTGTATCCCTTCACTTTGCTGGACGGAATAATAATAAGGACCAGCAATTTTAGTGGGGACGTAGCCCATCTTGGGGTGAACCACGATATATATGTGTCTCTCTTGTAATGTGTATGTGTGATTATATTTTCATTTATGTTTATTGTTATTGCTCTACGATCCTGTTTTTCTAACAATTGGTATCAGAGCCAAAGGTCTATTTGGCAGTTAAACCTGTAGGAAACTAGGGTTTCTGGTTCGAGTGGGAGCAATGGTAGAAGAAGAAAAGTTTAACGAGAAGTTCAACGGCCAAAACTTTCAGTTATGGAAGATGCAAATGGAGGACTATCTGTATCAGAAGGATCTATTCCTGCTATTGGGAGGAAGAGAAAAGCAGTTGATGGCCATGAAGGACGAACAATGGGAGGTTCTTGACATAAAGGCACTAGGGACAATACGATTGTCCCTGGCTTCGTCGGTGTCTTTCAATATCTCAAAAGAAACGACAACGGAGGGTTTGATGAGCGCATTGGGTAAGCTATATGAAAAACCCTTGGCTTCCAACAAGGTATTTCTAATGAAGCGTTTATTTAATATGAAGATGCCTGAAGGTGGATCAGTTACTGATCATTTAAATGAATTTAATACGGTTCCACAGGAACAGATACAACATTGTGGCATCATAGGCTTGGCCACATGAGTGAAAAGGGGATGAAGATTCTCCACTCAAGGAAGTTGCTGCCAAATTTGAAGCAGGTAAGTTTGGAATTCTATGAGAACTATGTTTATGGAAAACAGAAGAGAGTCAAATTTCTCAGGGTTGGGAAACATAAGTGTTAGGAACCCATGTCAACCCTTCTATTTACTTTGTTAGTATATTGTTGTTGGATGCATATGCTTTGTAAGTTGTCTCGTAGTATTTGTTGATCCATAGTTTGTATTATTATTGTTGGACGCATATGCTTTGTAAGTCGTCCCATAGTAATTGTTGATCCATAGTTTGTATTGGCCCATGGTTGGTATTGACACATGGTATTAGCGCCTAGACTTAGTATATAAGTTTTTGTTGAGACCAATGAAGGTACCGTGAAGTTATTTGTATTGAGCTTGCTCAAAGGAGGTTGACCCCTTGAAGTGGCCTACGGTCAATAAAAGCAATTATGAGTTCTGCTATTTCTGCTATCTCGTGTATTGTCATTAATTAATTGTTGCAAGCTCTTCACATCTGGTATTAGAGCACTTTCTTGGGCTCATTGGATAGAATTTCTGCCAATTTTGTTTTTCGCATCTGTTGCAAGTTCGGATCTGGGAATTGTACCTATCTGCTTAACTGTGGGAAGTACTTGGGCATAAGCCCTAAAATTCATTGTGAAAAGTACCACAGGAACCCCAAAGTAGTTGGCCCATTGAGAGGACCTGCCAGTGAAAAGGGAAATGACCCCTACCTGATTGATTAGTTCTCACCTATGTGGTAAACCAAGAGTTGTCGTTTGTGGCAAAGCGGTTATTAGTTTTACCTGAGCCGTGGAGTGAGGGGTACTGCCCCAATACGCAAGCCGTCAGACAACATTGGTGGCCGAGTGAAACCCCTAAACTGTTAGGAAGCCGAACATACTTGGGGTCCATATCTATTTTCAGCTGAACTGTTGTCGATCACTTCCGCGTCGTTTCAGATCCATTACGAGTCATTTCAGATCCATTCTGAAAGCCGTTCCAAATCAAGCTATTTCAGATCTATTATGAAATTCGTTTCAAATCCATCTATTGCCGATCACTTCCGCATTGTTGCAGATCCATCTATTTCCAATCACTTCCGCGTCGTTGCAGATCCATCTATTTCCGATCCCTTCTGCGCCATAGCATAAACATTTTGAATATATATATATATATAATTTTGTTTTTTCACCATATCTCCCTTGTTTTCACTCCGTTTCCCTTGAAAATTCCCTAACACCCCTGTAATCCCATCTTGCATCTTTTATTCCTGAGGACACTATCCCAAATTCCACTTCCCAAAGCCATAAATCCCACATTTGTTTATTTTTAGGGTTTGCCATAACTTCTTTAATTTTCACCCAATCGCCTTCAAATTTTTCCACCGTGTTCATTCCCCAATTCTGCTTCTTTGTCCCTCTCTGAAAAATTTTCCCATTCTTTCACCCCGCTTCTGAAATCCTCATTTTCTACTTCCATGTCCATTCGAAACTGTCCAAAACCTCGTCAAACCCCAATTACCCATCATAGTTTTTCCCAAATGCAAATTTCCCTTTACTAAATAAGGTTTTGTTTGTGTTTTTCTACCCATTCGCCCCCCCCAAAACAAAACTCTTGGTTATGGTTGTCACCTGCACAGGAGAAAAAACCATGGAGGAAGCACTTGCAGCCATCCAAACCAAACTCTAGGATCTGGTTGAAAAATTTATCAGCCTCCATTTTGAGCATGCAGCCATGAACAAAAAACGATAGTCCGAGTCTTCATCAGACAACGGGTTCTCTTCTTCCAACAATTTTCATGGTCTGAAGCTTGATTTTCCTCGCTTCAATGGTACTAATCCGACTTGATGGATCCATCATGCAGAATAGTATTTCATTCTGCATAATATTTTTGATGTCACCAAAGTTCCACTTGCATCATTTCATTTGGAACAGGAAGCTCTTCAATGGTACCGTTCGTACATCAAGTCTCATGAAGAGCCAAAATGGCCAAATTTTTACCAGATCGTTTTGCAATGATTTGTTCCGAGTGCTTTCGATGACTTCACAGGAGCCCTCACTAAACTTCACCAAATTGGCACTGTGAGAGAGTATCATACAGAATTTGAGAAACTAGCCAATCACACAGAAGGATTGTCTGATGAATTCTACAGGAGTTGTTTTATCAGTGGTCTTAAGGATGAAATCCGATCAGAGGTTAAAATGTTCTGGCCCAACACAATGATGGAAGCCCTGGGGTTGGCTAAGTTGGCAGAAGACAAGATTGCATCCCAACGGCGCTCCAAACCCACTTATGTCCCCTTCCAAAATATGGGTTCTCAATGACCTCCCATCCCTCCAGCTCCTCGACCAAATCCTATCAAGCATTTGTCTGAAACAGAGATGCAGGCACACAGAGAAAAAAGATTTGTTATACTTGTGATGAGAAATTCACTCGGGGACATAGATGTGTTTAGCAAAATCTCTATCTCTTGGATATGGATTCTCCACCTGCCTCTAAAATTGGTGAAGAAGCTCCAGATACAATGGATGATCAGGTCGACATTCAGGAGAGGCCTATTGACCCCCCATCTCAAGACAACCAACCAGATATATTTCTCCATGCTTTATCCGGTGTCACCACCCTCCAAACAATGTGGGTTAGGGGTTACTTCAAGAAGCTTCCTCTTACAATACTCATTCATTCTAGTAGCACTCATAACTTCAGTGACCCCCGGATCGCCAAACAGGATGATTGTTTTGTCCATCCTTGCTCCAACTTTGAAGTCATGGTTTCCAATGGGGGCACCTTACCTTGCAAGGGAAAGTGTCACAATGTGCGTATCTCTCTCGAAGATTATAACCTGCACTATGACATGTTTGCCTTGTCCTTAGGCAGATGTGATGTGGTTTTGGGCGTTCAATGGTTACGCACACTTGGCCCCATCTTATGGGATTTTTCTGAACTTTGGATGTATTTTTCAGTCAATGGGATACAACGAAAATTTATAGGCTTACAACCAGGGTCTCTTCACATCATTAGTTCACATCGCTTGGAAAAGATCCTTAACAAGAATTCACATGGTGTCGTCGCTCATCTCCATTCCATTCAGATGCACCCATCAACGGTCTCCACTACTTCCTTAAATAGATATGCACGTGTCTTTGTTGCACAAGTGGACTTGCCGCCTTCAAGAGACCTTTCCAGTAAGCATTTAGCCGTGTCTACATCTCAGCAGGAAATGATGGCTATTTTGCATGCAGTACCGAAGTGGAAGCCATCCCTATTAGGGAATTATTTCTACATCAAGACTGATCTCCAGAGTCTGGAAAATTTCCTGGAACAACGGGTCTCCTCCCCAGCACACCTGAAATGGGTTATCCAACTCATGGGTTATGACTATGCGATCACTTACAAGAAGGGTAAGGAAAATATAGTGGCAGATGCTCCTTCTCGCACATTTGATGACCCAGTTTCTCTTACAGCTATTTCTCTGCTTGTTCCAAATTGGTTGCAATCTGTTCAACAGGGCTATCTCTTCTATGAACTCCATGCTTCTTCATCGGCAGGGCACTCTGGGTTCCTCAAAGCGTATGACCGGGAACAATGTAACTTCTTTTGGTAGGTACTAAAAATGACAATTCAACGGATGGTGATTGACTGTGATACTTTCCAGGTCAATAAGGGTGAAACAACACTCCTTTCGGGACTGCTCGAACCTATTGGACAGGGTCCAAGTTGGGATTTTGCACAAGTACTGAAAAGTATGCATTGCGCGCAACAACAAGCTATAGAACGTTTTTGAGAAATTGCGCATGTCGCGTGACGGCAGTGGTCAAGGCATGGTTGCACAGTAGGTTGGTGCGTAGAACCACGCATGAGCTATTTTTGGTACACAATATAGGTAAAGGTCAGATGAGAAAAGTGACCTATTTTGGGTAAGGAACAGGTGGAAAGCATAGGAAAGCGACCTGTTCGAGCGAATGGCAGCAAGCAGTTGACAAGCTAGGCCACTATGCCGATGGCGACAGTCAGGCGGAAGGAGTGGAAAGGGACAGGCCATGATGCAGTTGTAACCGTTTTGAGGAATGCGACTGTCAGAAGAGCGTGTGAGCCACGAGTGGCCCAGCTGGAGCAGGTGGAGCAGGCTATCGACGGCGACAGTCAAGTTGGCAGTTAGCCACACCAGTTTTGTAAACCTAAGGGTTTCGGCCTAATGATTGTAAAGACATGACCCATGGGCATGATCTATAAATAAGGGAATTTTGTATGGGAAAGAGTTAGAGATCTCTCATAGAGTTATTCATTGTTGAGCATGGTTACAATCTTTTGGCTTTGAAGCTATTGTAAAGGTTCTACAGCTGAGTGCTAAGAGACCTATCTAAGAGAGAAGAGAGTCTGCAGCTGAGTGCGCAAACTAAGAACGGTTGTACCTTTCCCAAAAAGAGCCATATTAACAACCGTTCTTGTTGACGTAGCCTCCATCCTGGAGGTGAACCACGTTAAATTTTGTCTTGTGTGATTATTTGTGTTTGCAACTATTCATTTGCTTAGTATGGATGTTTAATACCGTAGTTATCTATTATGTGATTGCTTTCATATGTATTCGCCGTAGAATGATGGGAATAATATGCTAAGTAATACATGTGTGGATGAATGTTATGTATTCAGTACCTTTGAGCATTTGAATGTATGAATTTATGGATAGTCACATAGTTGAACACTAAAGTGAAGCGCATCGTTGGAGCGCATAGTTTATATATCTTATTCATTTGCATGTACCATAACATTAATAAGCTAAGTGTCACGAATGGATAAAGAACATTAAGATTGATTAGGGTTAATCAAGTCTGGAGGTAGACGCGCGGTCCAGTTGACGTGCTAATCCATCGTAAGTGTTGCGAGGTAAAGCTATTGATAGCTTATCGTCGTGCCACTGGAAGCACCCATTACCGCGCAGTCCTTGGATGTGTTGGTTGCGAAAGCGCCTCGGCTTACCGAAGTATCCGATGCGAACTAGAGACTTTGAGCAGTTGCCTATCCGCAGCAAGAGTCCTTCACTGTGCTATCCGTCAGTTCCTCATACACTCGCATCACTAGGTTGTGGAAACTTGATTCCGCAACCACCCCCTCAGCTTTGCCTCGGGTGAGACCTTAGGCTGCGCGCAGTCTGTTGCCAAAAAGGCCGACGAATAGGGGTTTTGTTGGTTCCTTGAACCGCGAAGTACCTGGGTCTACATTGGAAACCTCTAGCTTAGTTAAATATGGAAACAAATGGTTTTGTTGCTCAGCTAAGACCAGTGATGCGACAGTGTGTTTGAGAAGTAATGTGTGAAGAAGAGTGCTAGTTCCCATTGGGTTCAGACAATTGGCATCCTGAGAAGAAAGAGATATGGGATTGGTGCGACAAGATTGCAAGTGATTTTGCAAAGAAAGAGAACAGACATCTGCGTCTTACCGACGTACAGTGGTTGAACAGATACTTGTGGAAAGAGATTCACAAGATATTCTGGGCTTCGTTTGGAAACGAGTTGCACGAGTGGATCTCGCGACTCACAGAAAGGAAAACCTATTTTCAAGGGGGGGTACCTACATAGTGGACTCCAGAGCTCACAAAAGAGCTCAAAGCAATAGACCGCCCATTGACACGAGCAGTCGACTTCTGGGTTGATAGCATACTTGAAGGATTTGTAACAGAATTTGTTGTAGACACGCTGAAGGCCTACAACCAAGATGAAGCATACTTTTTCGAAGGATTTAGAGGTAAGTTCCTGAAAAATCTCAGTCTATACATTAAAATGCTTTTAGCTGAGAAAGGCATTTTAAGAATGCAGTAAATTTTTTGAATTTGTCATGGTCAATAACATATATAGTGATTCTGACAAAGAGACACATAATCTGAGAAGTGGAAAGAGATACAAGTTTAATAAAGAAAAGTATCCTGGAGGACTTGGACTCGGTGTGAATACCAAACTCCCATGTGACCTTAACAATCAGACCGCACCATCATCTGCCACCATCCATCCTATCACACCTCAGAACTTGCCGGTTGCAGAAACTGCGCCACCCCTATATCAGAACCAACCTATTGCAAGCGTAGTGCATCCCAGTCCACAGAACATCAATACTGGTAGCACCATAGGAGTAGGTGCTCAGACCATTCCAACTCAGACTATTCCAGTTCAGAATACCCAACCTCAAAATACTACGCAAAGTAGCACTATCCTGAATAATACCTTCATTTTTTCTGCTCAGAACCCCATGCAGATTGTTAGCACTACTCAGCGCGCTACACAACCAGGAAGGAGAATGACAGATAATGATATAAAACTGCCAATATTCAAAGGAACGGGTCTAGAAGACCCTGATCAGCACTGGTTTCTATGTGAAGCTGTATGGAGTGTAAAACAAGTTCAGGATGATGCTGTGAAGAGAGCATAGCTCATCACTACACTTAGAGACCACGCCTTGCATGGGTTTATGAAATATTCTTAGGAATAACCAAGAAACCTAACATAAATTAAGGTTGCGCTCATTGTAGAGTTTGAGAAGCCGAAATCAGAATTGCAGTGCATTGCAGAATTAAAGGAAATCAAGTAGAAACCTACTGAAACGGTCTTGGAATTTGACCAAAAATTTAAGACATTGTTGGATCAAGTGAGCTTTGATATAGCTCTGCAACAACATAAGGAATGGTTCATCACTGCGTTGTTGCCCCACATCAGACAACCATTGATGCAACATAAGGTTGCGTCGCAAGCAGAGGCCTTAGAGATCGCAATGAAACTGGAGGCTTCACCGATTGGCGAGAGTAGTTATGGGATGTCACAGATCTAGAGCCAGTTGACCACCTTAACATTAGAATTTCAAGGTATGAAGAATGGAAAAGAACAAAGATATGAATGGAGACGTGAAGTTTGGTGCACAGGATGCAAAGGAGAGGGCCATACCAGAGAACACTGCCCTCTATTTTCAGATTATCTTGATAGTGGCGCACTGAACCCAATGAATATGAATCACAATCAGGCGCCATGGTGTGAAATCTGCAGAAGTAGAGGACACCGACTTGAGGATTGTTACCTAATACAGAAATATGTAAAAACACCTAAAAACTTATATTGTAATTTTTGTAAATCAGTTGGACATGATGAATCCAACTGTCGCGCATATGAGCTGATGAATGAAAGAAAGCACGATATGGAAGCGATGTGAGGTGTTGGAATGTACTGCGTCCAAGAGGAAAATCAACCAAAGCAGGAGAACACCCACTATGATCAAGTAGGATATAGAGGCCGTGGTGGTGGATACCGCGGGAGAGGAAGAGGCCCAACACAAGGAAGAGGCCACGGCTAGGTAATTTGCTATAACTGTGGCCATCCAGGTCAGATATCTAGAGACTATATGAATCCATGCACTACCTATAATTACTGTAAATAATTTGAGCATGTTATTGAAGACTATCCTGTGCTAGAGGGAGAAATGCAAAAACGAAGAAGGATAGAACCACTGAATCCTAACATTCAGTTGATCACAGCAGAGAGAAGAAATACAGATCTAAGTGTAAATGTGGTAATGCGCAGTGGCGCTAATACAGGAAGAGATGGAGGTGTAGAAGCTTCGATGTCTGGAGTGCACGATCCTAAGCAGAACCCTGGAGAGCCGGTATGGAACAGAAAAGCTCCTCAGAAAGCACCGGGTCTGGACTTACAGAAAAATAAAAGAGCATTAGAGGAAGCGTGGGATATGTTCAAAACACCACCACCCGACTCCTCGAGAACCCAATTGCGTAGCGAAATACTACAAAGATAGGATATGCCAACGGATATGAGCACTACGATAGATACAAGTACCTCTATTGCGCAGCTCCTATGGAGCTGCATGAAGTTATTAAAGAGCATAGATGCTTTCATGGAATTTGAAAATATACTGAGGAAGTATGATCCAAACAACGAGAAGGGGGTTTTTCATGGTGCAGTCCATAATATTAGGAGTCCTAAAAGAACAGGAAGGGAAATGAGACTCACTGCACAGATTGGGGACTATGAGATGGATGAGATCATTCTTGATCTGGGATCCGAAGTAAATGTCTTGATCAAGCAGAGATGGCATCAGATGGGCAAACCAAAGTTACAGTGGTCACCTCTATAGTTAAGAATGGCTAATCAAGGGATAGTTATACCTTTGGGGAGGTTACCCAACACCATTGTTGACATTGATGGAGTGTGCAGCTATGCAGATTTCGAGGTGATTGAAATCATGGATGACAACCATCCTTATCCAGCACTGCTGGGTATCGATTGGGAAATGACTAATTCTGCCATTATTGATTTGAAGACTATGAAGATGATATTTGAAGGCAATGATATCAGGGTCATCACACCATTGGAACCTTCGCAGGGTGAACGATACGTTGAACCGATTCATGAGGAATCCAGAGCCCAAGACTTGGATCATATTTACAAGATGACAACTAATGCTACTAATTATATTAATCCAACAGCTGATGGAGTGCTCAGTTGGCGTTGTGACAGCTCTTGCATTTCAGACTCTAATTCAGGACTGAAGAACTAGCAAAGTAGATTACATGAAGTATCTTTTAGGAAATGCGTGTGGATCATGAAGTCACTCCGCTGGATTGGGAAAGAGGTAACTCCAATCCCTACCTTTGATGGTTTATCTAATGTTTATTTTTTTATCAAAGAATATACTACAGCAGTTGCGGATGAATACCGCGTCTCAGCATTAGACATAGCATTGCGTGGCATACTTACCAGATGGTGGGCTACAGATAAGAAGACACTGACCACATGGGATCAATGTAGAATTAAGATGCAAATCAGGTTTGCTGAGAAGGTTACACTATCTTTCAAAAAATATAATGGTCAGATGGATCCAAGGGATCATATTCAAGCTTGTGTACAAGATTTGGTAGAAAGGCCACAAATAGAATGGGTGCATCTGTTTGTGCATACGTTAGAGGAACCGTTTCCGAAGAAGTGGTACCTCGATCTGGAGTTGCGCAGGGGCACAGCAGACTGGTCTATCCTAACTTCGAGCTTCAAGCAAGATTTCAATTTTGAAGATGAACATCCGAATATCAATGATGCACTGCAGGTTATTAAGGAAAAAATATTCGGACTAGACTGCACTCAAGGAAATATGACCCTAGAAGAATTTTTTGGAGCAAATATTGTACCTGTGCGCCTACAGCCAGAATGGGAGGAGTAGCTAGATCATGCTCTTGATTGCTATCACGTCACAGAGGAATGTGAGGATAAAGCAGATAATGATGAGGAGGACCCACGCAACATATAGATACCTGAGTTCGAGGGATCACGTGAGGTAGAAGGACCTCCACTGGAAATTCTAGACATGAGTGGACCTATGAAAACAAGAAAAGTGAACATTGGCACCTGTGAAGAGCCAAAGTTCGCAGCTATCGGATATTATTGGGATGAAGACACAGTTGAGGAGGTCGTGAGTATATTACAGGAGTATCGAGATTTATTCCCGACCAAGTTCACAGAAATGAAAGGTATTTTGGGAGAATTAGGAGTGATCAAAATTCCTCTTAAGCCTGGCATGAATCCTGTGAAGCAAAGACCGTATAGATTGAACCCGCGCTACAAAGAACGAGCTAAGGCGGAACTTGATAAGATGCTCGATGCAGGGATCATTGAGCCAATTGAAGAATCTGAGTGGATAAACTTGATGGTTATCCAGGATAAGAAAGCGAAGGGTGAGATCAGGATTTGTGTGGATCTCAAAAAGCTGAATGATGCTTCGATGCATGACCCATTTCCTACACCTTTTACAGATGAAGTGCTAGACAATGTTGGAGGGAATGAGGCATATTCTTTTATTGATGGATTCTCTGGCTACCATCAGATCAGGATTGATTGTGCAGACAAGCACAAGACTACTTTTGCTACAGAATGGGGGTCGTTCTAGTGCACGGTAATGCTGTTTGGTATGAAGAACGCACCTTCCATATTTTCTAGAGTGGTCATCCCAGCATTTAAATATTTTATACATAAGTTTTTAGAAGTGTATTTTGATGATTGGACCATTTTTGGTCTACTGAAGAACCATGCCGCGAACCTCAGGATGATGCTGGAAAAATGTAGATAGCATCAAATTTCATTGAATATAAAGAAGTGTGTTTTTCTGTGTTCCCTATGGAATTGTGTTGGGACACATTGTGTGCAAACAGGGCTTGATGGTTGATCCTGTGAAGATCGCAGTCATTGTAAACTTTCCTACACCAAATTCAGTCAAGCAGTTGTGCACTACATTGGGGCATACCAAATATTACAAAAAATTCACAACAGGGTATGTGCAGATAACCGCAGCCATGGAGAAGCTACTGAGGAAAAATGTGTCATTCATCTGGAACGAATAATGCTTACAAGGATTTGACACACTGAAAGAGAAGATGGTCACTGCGTCGATCCTAGTTTTTCTAGACTGGGAGAAGCTATTTCACGTCCATGTTGATGCTTCAGGTATAGCATTGGGCATTGTTCTTGCTCAGCCGGGAGAGGGAGGTATTGATCACCCCATTGCATTTTCTAGTAGGAAGTTGTCATCTGCCGAGAAGAAGTACACCACTACTGAAAGAGAAGGACTCGCGATGGTCTATGCACTACAGAAGTTCAGACATTACTTGGTGCGCATTTTTCAATGTTCACTAACGATTCTGCTTTGAAATACCTGGTCAATAAGCCAATGTTAGTTGGCGCATATGCAGATGCTTACCACTCTTTCAGGAGTATGATTTTGAAATTGTGGTTAATCCAGGCAGGTTGAATTTAGGACCTGATCATCTATCAAGGATTGAGTCAGGGGAAGAGTCGACGAATCTGGAAGACAATCTACCTGATGAGCAGTTGTTCGCCATATAGGTTGTTGATGATTATTATCAGGACATCATTGATTTTTTGACTACTGGGTTCACACCCGCAGAGTTCACTACATAGCAAAAGAAGCAGCTAGTGGTGCACGCAGTAGACTTCACTATAATCGCAGGTCAGCTATACAAGTTGGGACCAGACGAAGTGCTCCGCAGATGTGTATTCGAGCACGAGAAACCATTCATATTGGCTGATGCACATTTAGGAGTCGCGAGAGGCCATTACGCCGGAAGAGCTACCGTGCAGCAGATATTGCGTGCAGGGATATGGTGGCCTACAATTCACAAAGACTCGAAGGAACATTTCCAGATTTGCAATGTTTGTCAAAGGACAGGAAATTCATCACGCAAAGATGAAATGCCATTAAATCCACAGTTGACATTGCAGGATTTGAGAAATGGGCCATTGATTTTGTGGGTCCTATTAACCCACCAAGGAAGAGAACTGGTGCGAGGTATATTATCACTGCAACTGATTACCTCACCAGATGGGTAGAAGTGAAGCCAGTGAAAGACTGTAGTGCAGCTACAATAGCAGAGTTTATTTCTGAGAACATCCTGGCAAGGTTCGGATGCCCAAAGATCTTGATGAGTGATCAAGGCACTCAGTTTTTGAATAGAACTGTTCAAGATTTGACTGAAGAGTTCCATGTTCATCATCAACGCAACATGCCTTATCATCCACAGGAGAATGGAACTGTTGAAGCATTTAACAAAGTGTTGGAGAATGTGCTAACCAGATATGCAATGTCAATCGGGACGATTGGGACCTGCGCATTCCATCTGTACTATGGGCATATCATCCATACTCCTTTTAGGTTGGCCTATGGGCTAGAAGTAATCATGCCAATGGAGTATATTGTTCCCAGCTTGAGAATAGTTGCGTTTACAGGCATGACAGACCACGCAATGCTAGAGGAAAGGCTCCTGCACTTGGTTGGGATGGAGGAAGATCGCTTCGTCGTAGGTTTCCACCAACAAGTACAGAAAGAGCACAAGAAAGCATGGCATGATCGCCACATCAAGAACAAGTATTTCCAGGTAGGTGATCTAGTCCTCCTGTATGATAGAAAATTCATTAAATTTCTTGGAAAGTTGAAGATGCATTGGCTTGGCCCATATACTGTAATGCATGTTACTAATGGTGGCACAGTCTAGTTAGCTACATTAGTCAGAGATACCTTGCCAAGTATGATAAATGGTAGAAGACTAAAGCTTTACTGCGATAGTCTAGCTGTGTAGAGTTCTGTATGATTCAGGGAAGCGAAACCACGCAACACTGCTAAAGTTGCACGCGAAAAAAAGAAAGGACGAAGAAAATAGCTATATGGGAGGGCAAGTCTAGATACTAATTGCATAGAAAAGGTGGAACTGTGGTAACGCCAGAGATATCACATAATGCACAACAGGAAGTTACCCTCGCATGAGACTGCCAGCACATCATGATGGGAACCGTTACCGTAGCGGTTGTCGGCCGGTTAGTGGGTCGTTAACCAATTCGGCGGCATTGGTAAAGTTCAAATTTAAGGGCGGATGTGACAATTTGGAACACACTAAAGGCTGAAGTGACCAGTTTAGCATCGAAATCCGGCTAGCAGGCTCATCCATTAATGTTGATTCGATGGAGTTGACAAGCTGGCTTGCCAAGCAACCTTTTGGCATTTAACAAAACATATCTGGCCTAATGATGAGGATCGAATGGCATGGATGATATCTTAGGCAAGAGTTGGACATTAATATGGCATTGAGTGCCTCACAAACCGGTGACGACCACATTGCAGCCCCACTAAGGCTATAAATAGGCCTCACTCGGCCACTTAACCAGTTTTACGAAGCACTTGAACTGTTTTGAGAGGCGAGCGAACAGAGCCTTGTATGAGTGAGCAAGTTGAGCTGGAGGACATATCTTGGTTATTTGAGCAAGTAGGGATTCCAGCAACAATGATGGTGACAAAGGAAAGCGCATCTCGGAGTTTAGCCAAGCAGGCTGCAGGAACCAGTAAGGGAAAAGAACCAAAGCATGGAGGAGCCGAAGCACAAAGGAAACAGCAAAGCCTACCTATTTACCCTGTGCCGGACTACATTCCTCCAAGGAAAGATGACGCTCCACTAGTCCACATAGAAAAGAATGTTGTGTATGAAATCCCGATGCCCACTATCTCTACTAGGGTGAATATTGAGGAGAATTTGTTGGGTGGTGTACTAGGTTGCAAGCTGGACGACCTAGGCTTGCTAAAAAATACGCTGGTAACACCGGAGAATTACCCACAATTCAGACCTCATGCATACCTCAATCGGGTACAGAACCCACAGACTGGCGTCGAAAGGCTGGAAGTCCAAGATGGGCTGGAAGCCATCCGACCATCAGGCTTGTTGAACTTACTACAAATTTCGCATTTCACTAAGGGCACCAAATTTTCATTGGTGGTGCGCATGCTGCTAACGTGTATCCATGAAGGATTCTTATGGTTGGACAAGCGCATTGATATCATCATTGATATGATACATCATATTACAGGCCTGAATAAAAGAGGCGAGGAACCAGCTGACCTAATCATAAAGAGGGCACAGGATAGAACTCTGAGCACCAAAGTAGCAAAAGAATTCGGCGTAGTGCGGAAGGGACGTGGGTTCCCAATCGTTGACATCAATGACCGCGCCACAAAGTTTACTACCCAGTTGCTTGCAGGAAATATTTTGCACAAGTGTAGACTGCCTGAGGTACCTACGGTCCCAATCAAGGAAACATCTAACATATTGCGAGGAAGGCATTACAATTGGTGCCAGTTCTTACTGAATGAGTTTCTGGCAAATGTTGAAGAAACACAGGATAATGGAATACCATTCCATTTTAGCTGGCTTCTACTACTGATAGCCTTTATAGGCTGGAAAGAGCCAGAGGGTTATCAAGGAGCTCCAACCTTGGCAGGACAGAGGCGCGGAAGACATTTTACTAACATATGGGCTAGCTCAAAGGCATCAAGATAGCGGCATACAGCTAAATTCTTTTATATCTATTATCACCAGTTTTGCAAAGCGATTATGGAAATGCCGTGCATTTCACCACCGCTGACCAACAAGCTTACATGCATCATGAGGTTTAGAGTAAGGAGGCATCAGTCACACATTCAGCAAAGGGCTCATGCACAGGAAGGATTATGGTATCCAGGGTTTTACCAACTGGATGAAGAGTCCATCGAGCAGATGATGGAGCAATGGCATGACGACGGGAAAGTTACCTCCTCGTGAGATGATGCATCTGATTATGAAAAGAACATCCCACCCGTCTCGGCAGCCAAGATCGACATAAAATGTTCAGATGAAGAAGATACTGAAGGAGATAGTGAAGACGCAGCAGAAAACAAGGGAAAGAAGAAGGGGGGGTTACCTGAAGGTACTCCCATTGTGGATTAAAAGAACCCTGCTAAAGATGAGACCGAGGAGTCGGCAAATCACAAAAGGAAGGCTACTGAAGGCCATTCAGACTCAAAAGGCCCGCGCAAGAAGTGAAAGGCTGAGAAACCAAAGTTTGGCCCGCAGCTCCATCCTGATGACTGCGAGATAATCGCAACAAAAGTGTAGGAAGCGTGGGAAGAAACACGCGCAGAAAAAGAAGCGAAGCAAGAACAACTAGAACTAACCATGGTTCAAGCCATGGAAGAAGTCAAGGAAATGGTAGCACAGATGGGATTGGGGCAGCCGAGTTCAGATTCTAACAGGAAGTTAGGGAAACTAAGCGCACAAAGAAGATCGCCTATTACTATAAGTAAGTATCCGCGCGTCTTGACCCTCGAACTGAGCTACCTCATTTATCTAAACGAAGCAGCTGAGGCAGTAAAGACTACGCGTTGTTGATGTATATGTAACTTCGGAATGTATTTCACCTATGTATATTGTACTCCTATAGAGATTGTATTATTCCTCTATACAAAAGTGTCATCATTTGTATTGACAAGTGTCGCAACTTGCGAGTGATGGGTTATTAGACCACCAAGTGTGGGGTCGGCACTGATTAGTATAACCATGGGTTATTAGACTGAGTTAGACAAGTCGTCCCTGATAGGTTATTAGGTAGGTCAAGTCACGTATAAATAGAGTGTGGGAGGCACTTTGATCATCTCATTATTCACTTCTACACTACTCAAAAAGTGGCACACTAGTGAAGGAGGAGGTTTAGCTGCTAGGAGAAGACTATCTCTTGTACTTGGGTTGTATCATTGCTCTTTCTATCTCTAAGGAAGTTATGGGGTTTTTCACCTTTATGGTTTTCCCCAGTGAAACTATGTGTGTCTATTGTCTCATGTGATTGCTTGGTGTGATTGATATGCATCCTATACTTGATATGTTGTACATGTTATACTCTTAGTAAAAATCCTAGAGTATATTGAATTAATGCTCAAAATCTAACATGGTATCAGAGCTAACCTGAGAAGAAGACACTATGCAGTTGCGGAAACTAGGGTTTCTTGTGTATTGGGTTTCTCTCAGATTTTGGAAAAGAAATATGATAGATTGACTCTTCTCAGCAAGGTGAATCTTTCTGTCCAATCAGATCTCAATTTTGGGAACGTTTATTTTTGGCCCTAAAAATTAGGGTTTCCACAAAAATAGGAATTTCTGAAATCTGAAGACATAGCTGGAAACTCCTTGGAAAAATCAAAGTTTAGAGCTTTGGATCGAACTTTTTGGTTGGGTGAAGCTCCGGGAAACTCAAATCCTAATTCACGGTCCTCCCTAGTGAATCCGGGAAGACTAAAAGACATTTCTGAAGGGTGAAACTTTGCAGTTTTCAAATTCTGAATATACCAGGATGATCATCTCATCAAGGTGCATCTTTCTATCCTTTCAGAATTTTTAAATTTGAAGTTTGAATTTTTAGGGTTTCTCTGACAAACCCTAATCCGGGACCAGATCTAGTTTTCAGCAAATCAAGTGGTAAGACCTAAATATTTTCTATTTCCATTTGAAGTACTCTCTAAAGATGTCTCACCAAACCAAGCTTGAGGATAAGCTTGAAGGGGATGATAACTTTCGAGCATGGAAGTATAGGATTGGGTTAATCCTAGAAGAAAATGAGTTGGACACTTACATAAGTGAAGACGTCCCTATCCCAGAGGAAGAAGAGGCTAAGGCCTTACACAAAAGGAATTTGGTCAAGGATAAGAGGATCATTGTTGATTCTATCAAAGACCATCTCATACCACATGTGTCATCTCTAAAGACACCAAAGGAGATGTTTGATTCCCTGACCAAGCTATTCGAAGGGAAGAACATAAATCGGAAGATGACCTTGACGAATCAATTGAAGAATGTCAAGATCCAGAATGCAGAGACTATGCAATCTTATTTCTCAAGGGTCTCCCAAATAAAAGAACAACTTGAAGCTATGGGAGAATATATAGAAAATGGAGAAGTGGTAATGACCACTCTTAATGGCCTTCCTAGGTCATGGGATTCCTTCATCCAAGGAATTTGTGCTAGGAAGAAACTTATCACATTCAGTAGGTTGTGGGAAGAATGCTCATAGGAAGATGCTCAAATTGTAGCTCGAGAAGAGAAGCTGGGGAATGAAGACCAAGCTCTCATAGCACACTCCAAAACTCATGGTGACAAAAAGGCTCACCATCATGGCAAGAAAGAAAGCCATCACCATCAGAATCAGAGGGGTAGTCCCAAACCTCGAAGAAACATGTCCTATGTTCGTTGCTATACATGTGATGAAAATGGACATTATTCTAGAGACTATCCCAGAAATAAGAAGATGGCTCTCACAAGAAGAAGAGCATCAAAAGAAGACATCATGGACATGTTGCAGAGGATGATGAACCTCCTAGGAAGAGGGCTAGAGAAGAAAGTGAAGATTCTTCAAGTGATGAAGAATATGTTTTGATTTCTACTCTCACTGGAACCATTACTCATGGAAGTAATGATTGGATTATAGATAGTGGGGCTTCTAAACACATGACAGGATTCAAGGAATCCTTTATGAACCTATATGGACATGAATCACCCCACAAGGTGAAACTTAGGGATGACTACCAATATCCAATAAAAGGAAGTGGTGAAGCCTCCTATAAGATAGACTCTGGAAAGTCCATGAAGATGGAAGATGTACTATATGTTCTAGGTCTCAAGAAGAATCTACTCTCCATATTTGCATTGGATGCAAAAGGCATGAGGGTTGCATTTCTAGATGGCCAAGTCCTAATGTGGCCAAAGGGTAAGACTATAGATGATGCAGTGGTGACTGGAGAGCAAGAGGGAGGATTATACAAATTGAAGGCCCAACCAAAACAAGCCATGGTTCATGATTCAGTAGAGCCAAGTGAGCTTTGGCATAGAAGGCTTGCACACATGCACTATAGGGCATTACCAATTGCAAGCAAAGCAGTGGAAGGTCTTCCTAAAATCCAGACAAAGTATGAAGGCATTTGCAAAGGTTGTGCAAAGGGAAAGAACATAAAGAAGACATTTCCAAGTAGTGAAAGCAAGGCAAAAAGAATCTTGGAAATCATCCACTCTGATGTATGCGGTCCGATGTCATCCAGTTCTCTGAGTGGGTATTTATACTATGTTTCCTTCATTGATGACTTCTCTAGGAAGACTTGGGTTTACTTCTTGAAGAACAAAGATGAAGTGTTTGACAAGTTCAAGGAATTCAAAGCCTTGATAGAAAACCAAACTGACATGAAGATCAAGATCTTCAGATCCGACAATGGCAGAGAATTCACTTCAGGAGACTTCAAGAAGCTATGCAGTGATTCATGGATTAAGAGGGAGTTGACTACTCCTTACAATCCACAACAGAATGGGGTTGCCGAAAGGAAGAATAGAACAATCATGGAAGCTGCTAGGGCAATTCTTCATGACCAAGATTACCTATGCACTTATGGGCTGAAGCAGCAAGGAAAACTGTATATGTGCAGAACAGAACACCTCATAAGATACTTGACAACAAAACACCAGAAGAAGTGTTCACTGGTAAGAAACCAGAAGCTAGCCATCTCAAAATATTTGGTTGTCCACTATACACTCACATCCCAAAAGAAAAGAGGACAAAGCTAGATCCTTCGGGAAAGAAGGGCATGTTGGTTGTGGAGCCAGATCTTCTAGTCTCATAGATGATATTGTATCAGCCTTGTTTGTACCCTAGTTTTATATGATATGTAGGTGGACTGTACACTCACCCCAGTGGGGGGGTGTGTGGGGGCATCGCCCCCCACGGGGTTCTAGGGGGGACCATCCCCCCTGATTGGGGGGTCTGAGGGCTAGCGGTCCCTCGGCGGGGGTTCGGGGGCAGCGCCCGAAGAAAATTTATGGGGCTGTTTTCGCCAGCTGTTTTGCGGGCCCATGGTTTTGGGTATCCCGTGGTATTTTCCCATTGTATTTCCCTTATAAAATAAAGACATTGTAATACGGCTAGGGTTGTTGATGTATTAGGTTTTATGCATTGTAAAGATCTCTGAGATCAGGACAGAGACTGTGAAACAATGAAGAGGAAGTGCAGCGGTTGTGCTGCAGGTTGTATCCCTTCACCTTGCTGGACGGTAATAATAATAAGGACTGGCAAATGCAGTGTGGACGTAGCCCAAGTTGGGTGAAACACGATATATCTGTGTCTCTCTTGTAATGTGTATGTTTTATTATATTTGCATTTCTATTTATTGTTATTGTTCCGCGATCCTGTTTTTTCTAACAATTGGTATCAGAGCCAAAGGTGTATTTGGCAGTTAAACCCGCAGGAAGCTAGGGTTTCTGGTTCGAGTGGGAGCAATGGCAGAAGAAGGAAAGTTTAAGGTCGAGAATTTTAACGGCCAAAACTTCGAGTTATGGAAGATGCAAATGGAGGACTATCTGTACCAGAAGGATCTATTCCTACCGTTGGGAGGAAAAGCAAAGCAGCCGACGACTATGAAGGACGAAGAATGGGTGGTTCTTGACAGAAAGGCTCTGGGAACAATACGGTTGAGCCTGGCTTCGTCGGTGGCTTTCAATATCTCAAAAGAAATGACAACAGAGGGTTTGATGAAAGCATTGGGTAAGCTGTATGAAAAACAGTCGGCTTCCAACAAGGTATTTCTAATGAAGCGTTTATTTAATATGAAGATGTCTGAAGGTGGATCTGTTACTGATCATTTAAATGAGTTTAATACGGTCACAAATCAGCTAAGTTCTGTAAGTGTGAACTTTGATGATGAGGTTAGGGCTCTTCTAATCTTGTGTTCATTGCCAGAAACCTGGAATAGCTTGGTCATGGCTGTAAGTAACTTTGTCTCTGGTTCAAACACCTTGAAATTTGATGATGTTATTGGTGTTATTCTTAGCGAGGAAATGCGAAGAAAAAGCACAGGTGAGACATCAGGTAATGCGTTGACCATGGAGAGCAGGGGAAGACAAAAGGAGAGAGGAAAGAGCCAAGGTAATCGTGGAAAGTCTAAAACGGGCACATCCAAGTCCAGACTGGGAAAGATAGAGTGCTGGAACTGTGGAAAGAAAGGACATCTGAAGAAAGACTGCAAATCGCTAAAGAAGAAAGGAGATGCACAAAAGGAGACTACCCAGGAAGCAAATGTAGCAGGTGATGTGTTACAAGACGCTTTGATTCTTGCATTAGATAATACTAGTGATTATTGGGTAGTAGATTCAGCAGCTTCATGTCATGCTACACCCCATAGGAAATACTTTCATGAGTATGTTTCTGGCGACTTTGGACATGTTTTATTGGGTGATGATGAGCCATGTAAAATTGTTGGAATGGGTAAGGTATGGATAAAAGTTAAGAATGGAACTGATTGGTTGTTGAAAGATGTTAGGCATATTCCTGCTATGAAAAGAAATCTCATCTCAACAGGGCAGTTGGGAGACGGCGGCTGTCTATCTACATTCGGAGAAAAGTGGTGGAATATCACTAAAGGATCAATGGTGATAGCAAAAGGAGACAAAGTAGGTACGTTGTATTTATGTCCTCATAATACTGACCATTCTATCTCTTTAGCTTCCACAGGAACAGATACAGCATTGTGGCATCATAGGCTTGGCCACATGAGTGAGAAGGGGATGCAGATTCTCCACTCAAGGAAGTTGCTGCCGGATTTGAAGCAGGTAAGTTTGGAATTTTGTGAAAACTGTGTTTATGGAAAATAGAAGAGAGTCAGATTTCTCAGGGTTGGGAAACAAAAGAAGAATGAAAAATTAGAGCTTGTGCATACAGATGTATGGGGACCGGCTCAGGTACAATCTCTTGGTGGCTCTCATTATTATGTTACATTTATTGATGATGCAACTAGAAAAACTTGGGTTTATTGCATTAGACAGAAATCTGATGTGTTTGCTACTTTTAAGAAGTGGAAAGCTTTGGTTGAGAATGAGACAGGAAAAAGGTTGAAGTGTCTCAGATCTGATATTGGAGGTGAGTACTGCGGCAAAGAGTTTGATAGTTACTGTTCATACCATGGGATTCATAGAGAGAAGACAGTCCCAGGAACACCACAGGAAAATGGTGTGTCAGAAAGGATGAACAGAATGATCATGGAGCGTGCAAGGTGTATGAGACTGCATGCAGGGTTGCCCTTACAGTTTTGGGCGGATGCTGTAAATACTGTTGTTTATTTAATAAACAGAGGACCTTCAAGTGCTTTGGATGGTGGTATTCCAGAGGAAGCATGGACAGATAAAAAGGTAAACTACTCATTTCTGAGAACGTTTGGTTGTGAAGCATTTGTCCACATTGATAAAGAAAATAGAACAAAGCTTGAAGCTAAATCCAAGAAATGTACCTTTATTGGATATGGGGTTGATGAATTTGGTTATCGTTTATGGGATTATGAAAATAACAAAATCATCAGGAGTAGAGATGTGATATTCAATGAAAATGTCATGTATAAAGATCAGTTGCAGGGAAAGAAACAGGAAAAGGAAAGCACAGAGTACATAGTGCTTGATGAAGTTAAAGAAAATGAAGTTCCGAAGGTGCCAGAAAATCAAGAGCAGCAGCAAGTACCTGAAACTCCTGCAACTGTAAGAAGATCTACCAGGTTAAGTAGACTCCCTGAACGATACTCTCCTTCAATGTATTATTTATTGATGACTGATTCTGGTGAACCAGAATGTTATGAAGAAGCAATGCAGGTGGAAACTAGAAAGAAGTGGGAGCAAGGCATGAATGAGGAGATGGACTCATTGGTAGGAAACCAGACTTGGGATTTGGTTAAGTTGCCTGCTGGTAAAAGAGCATTGCAAAACAAATGGATTTACAGGTTGAAGGAAGAAGAAGGAGGTAAGAAGCGGTACAAGGCCAGACTTGTTGTAAAGGGGTTTGCACAGAAGAAAGGTATAGATTTTGATGAAATATTTTCTCCTGTTGTAAAGATGACTTCAATTAGGACGATCTTAAGTCTAGTGGCGGTAGAAGATTTGCATCTTGAACAGTTAGATGTAAAAACAGCCTTCCTCCATGGGGATTTGGAGGAAGAAATATATATGCAGCAGCAACAAGGGTATGAGGTCAAAGGTAAGGAGGATCTGGTATGCAAGTTGAAAAAGAGCTTGTATGGCTTGAAGCAAGCTCCAACGCAGTGGTATCTAAAGTTTGACAGGTTTATGACAGAACAAGGTTATAGTAGATGTCATTCTGACCACTGTGTTTATTTCAAGAAGCTAGACAATGGAAGATATATTATCTTGTTATTGTATGTGGATGACATGCTTGTTGCAGGGTTTGACATACAGGATATAAATGTACTCAAAAGGAAGCTTGCTAATTCATTTGCGATGAAGGATTTGGGTGCTGCAAAGCAAATCCTTGGTATGAGAATAACAAAAGACAGGAAAAATCGCAAATTGACATTGTCTCAAAGTGAGTACATACAAAAGGTGTTGGAGAGGTTCAGAATGCAGAATGCAAAACCTGTAAGTACACCTTTGGCTAGCCATTTCAGTCTAAGTAAGGAAATGTGTCCCAAGACACAAGAAAAGATAGATTACATGTCCAAGATTCCCTATCAATCAGCAGTTGGCAGCTTGATGTATGCCATGGTGTGCACAAGACCAGATATTGTATATGCAGTGGGAGTTGTGAGCAGATATATGAACAATCCAGGTAAAGAACATTGGAAGGAAGTACAGTGGATTCTCAGGTATTTGAGAGGTACTACCACCGAGGCATTATGTTTTGGAGGTTCAAACACTGTTCTACAGGGATATGTTGATGCAGATATGGCAGGTGACAAGGATAGCAGGAGGAGCACCACAGGGTATGTGTTTACTGTAGGTGGAACAGCAGTAAGCTGGATTTCGAAACTACAGAAGGTTGTTGCACTTTCAACAACAAAAGCAGAGTATGTTTCCATTACAGAGGCTAGTAAAGAGATGATTTGGTTGCAGAGGTTTATGGAGGAAGTGGGTAAGATGCAGAAGGATAGCAGATTGTATAGTGACAGCCAGAGTGCCATTCACCTTGCAAGGAACTCAGCATTCCATTCCAGGACTAAACATATACAGCTCAAGTACCATTTCATACGCTCTGTTTTGGAAGATGAACTGTTGAAGTTGGAAAAGATACATACTAGCCAAAATCCTGCAGACATGTTCATAAAGGTAGTGACCAGAGAGAAACTGAGTTCGTGCTCGGTTTCAGCTGGCCTTCTAGCATGAAGGTGAAGAGGATAAATTTTCCAAGTCCAAGTCCAGCAAGTGCAGCAGCGGTGGAGTTGATGTGATCAGTCTCCAAGTGGGAGATTGTTGGTTGTGGAGCCAAATCTTCTAGTCTCATAGATGATATTGTATCAGCCGTGTTTGTACCCCAGTTTTATATGATATGTAGGTGGACTGTACACTCACCCCAGCGGGGGGGTGTGGGGGGGCATCGCCCCCCCACGGGGTTCCAGGGGGGACCATCCCCCCTGGCTGGGTGGTCCGAGGGCCAGTGGTACCCCGGTGGGGGTTCCGGGGCAGCCCCCCCGAAGAAAATTTATGGGGCTGTTTTCGCCAACTGTTTTGCGGGCCCATGGTTTTGGATATCCTGTGGTATTTTCCCATTGTATTTCCCTTATAAAATAAATACATTGTAATACGGCTAGGGTTGTTGATGTATTAGGTTTTATGCATTGTAAATATCTCTGAGATCAGGAGAGAGACTGTGAAACAGTGAAGAGGAAGTGCAGCGGTTGTGCTACAGGTTGTATCCCTTCACCTTGCTGGACAGTAATAATAATAAGGACTGGCAAATTCAGTGTGGACGTAGCCCAAGTTGGGTGAAACACGATATATCTGTGTCTCTCTTGTAATGTGTATGTGTGATTATATTTGCATTTATGTTTATTGTTATTGCTCTGCGATCCTGTTTTTTCTAACAATTGGTATCAGAGCCAAAGGTTTATTTGGCAGTTAAACCTGCAGGAAGCTAGGGTTTCTGGTTCGAGTGGGAGCAATGGCAGAAGAAGGAAAGTTTAAGGTCGAGAATTTTAACGGCCAAAACTTCGGGTTATGGAAGATGCAAATGGAGGACTATCTGTACCAAAAGGATCTATTCCTACCGTTGGGAGGAAAAGCAAAGCAGCCGACGACAATGAAGGATGAATAATGGGTGGTTCTTGACGGAAAGGCTCTGGCAACAATATGGTTGAGCCTGGCTTCGTCGGTGGCTTTCAATATCTCAAAAGAAACGACAACAAAGGGTTTGATGAAAGCATTGGGTAAGCTGTATGAAAAACCATCGGCTTCCAACAAGGTATTTCTAATGAAGCATTTATTTAATATGAAGATGTCTGAAGGTGGATCTGTTACTGATCATTTAAATGAGTTTAATACGGTCACAAATCAGCTAAGTTCTATAAGTGTGAACTTTGATGATGAGGTTAGGGCTCTTCTAATCTTGTGTTCATTGCCAGAAAGCTGGAATAGCTTGGTCATGGCTGTAGGTAACTCTGTCTCTGGTTCAAACACCTTGAAATTTGATGGTGTTATTGGTGTTATACTTAGCGAAGAAATGCGAAGAAAAAGCACAGGTGAGACATCAGGTAATGCATTGACCATGGAGAGCAGGGGAAGACAAAAGGAGAGAGGAAAGAGACAAGGTAATCATGGAAAGTCTAAAACAGGCAGATCCAAGTCCAGACTGGAAAAGATAGAGTGCTGGAACTGTGGAAAGAAAGGACATCTTAAGAAAGACTGCAAATCGCTAAAGAAGAAAGGAGATGCACAAAAGGAGACTACCCAGGAAGCAAATGTAGCAGGTGATGTGTTACAAGATGCTTTGATTCTTGCATTAGATAATACTAGTGATTATTGGGCAGTAGATTCAGGAGCTTCATGTCATGCTACACCCCATAGGAAATACTTTCATGAGTATGTTCCTGGCGACTTTGGACATGTTTTATTGGGTGATGATGAGCCATGTAAAATTGTTGGAATGGGTAAGGTATGGATAAAAGTTAAGAATGGAACTGATTGGTTGTTGAAAGATGTTAGGCATATTCCTGCTATGAAAAGAAATCTCATCTCAACAGGGCAGTTGGGACATGGCAGCTATCTATCTACGTTCGGAGAAAAGTGGTGGAAGATCACTAAAGGATCAATGGTGATAGCAAAAGGAGACAAAGTAGGTACGTTGTATTTATGTCCTCATAATACTGACCATTCTATCTCTTTATCTTCCACAGGAACAGATACAGCATTGTGGCATCATAGGCTTGGCCACATGAGTGAGAAGGCGATGCAGATTCTCCACTCAAGGAAGTTGCTGCCGGATTTGAAGCAGGTAAGTTTGGAATTTTGTGAAAACTGTGTTTATAGAAAACAGAAGCGAGTCATATTTCTCAGGGTTGGGAAACAGAAGAAGAATGAAAAATTAGAGCTTGTGCATACAGATGTATGGGGACCGGCTCAGGTACAATCTCTTGGTGGCTCTCATTATTATATTACATTTATTGATGATGCAACTAGAAAAACTTGGGTTTATTGCATTAGACAGAAATCTGATGTGTTTGCTGCTTTTAAGAAGTGGAAAGCTTTGATTGAGAATGAGACAGGAAAAAGGTTGAAGTGTCTCAGATCTGATAATGGAGGTGAGTACTGCGGCAAGGAGTTTGATAGTTACTGTTCATACCATGGGATTCGTAGAGAGAAGATAGTCCTAGGAACACCAAAGGAAAATGGTGTGTCAGAAAGGATGAACAGAATGATCATGGAGCGTGCAAGGTGTATGAGACTGCATGCAGGATTGCCCTTACAGTTTTGGGCGGATGCTGTAAATACTGCTTTTTATTTAATAAACAGAGGACCTTCAAGTGCTTTGGATGGTGGTATTCCAGAGGAAGCATGGACAGATAAAAAGGTAAACTACTCATTTCTGAGAACGTTTGGTTGTGAAGCATTTGTCCACATTGATAAAGAAAATAGAACAAAGCTTGAAGCTAAATCCAAGAAATGTACCTTTATTGGATATGGGGTTGATGAATTTGGTTATCGTTTATGGGATTATGAAAATAACAAAATCATCAGGAGTAGAGATGTGATATTCAATGAAAAGGTCATGTATAAAGATCAGTTGCAGGGAAAGAAACAGAAAAAGGAAAGCACAGAGTACATAGTGCTTGATGAAGTTAAAGAAAATGAAGTTCCGAAGGTGCCAGAAAATCAAGAGCAGCAGCAAGTACCTGAAACTCCTGCAATTGTAAGAAGATCTACCAGGTTAAGTAGACTCCCTGAACGATACTCTCCTTCAGTGTATTATTTATTGATGACTGATTCTGGTGAACCAGAATGTTATGAAGAAGCAATGTAGGTGGAAACTAGAAAGAAGTGGGAGCAAGGCATGAATGAGGAGATGGACTCATTGGTAGGAAACCAGACTTGGGATTTGGTTAAGTTTCCTGCTGGTAAAAGAGCATTGCAAAACAAATGGATTTACAGGTTGAAGGAAGAAGAAGGAGGTAAGAAGCGGTACAAGGCCAGACTTGTTGTAAAGGGGTTTGCACAGAAGAAAGGTATAGATTTTGATGAAATATTTTCTCCTGTTGTAAAGATGACTTCAATTAGGACCATCTTAAGTCTAGTGGCGGTAGAAGATTTGCATCTTGAACAGTTAGATGTAAAAACAGCCTTCCTCCATGGGGATTTGGAGGAAGAAATATATATGCAGCAGCCACAAGGGTATGAGGTCAAAGGTAAGGTTGATCTTGTATGCAAGTTGAAAAAGAGCTTGTATGGCTTGAAGCAAGCTCCAAGGTAGTGGTATCTAAAGTTTGACAGGTTTATGACAAAACAAGGTTATAGTAGATGTCATTCTGACCACTGTGTTTATTTCAAGAAGCTAGACAATGGAAGATGTATTATCTTGTTATTGTATGTGGATGACATGCTTGTTGTAGGGTCTGACATGCAAGATATAAATGTACTCAAAAGGAAGCTTGCTAATTCATTTGCGATGAAGGATTTGGGTGCTGCAAAGCAAATCCTTGGTATGAGAATAACAAGAGACAGGAAAAATCGCAAATTGACATTGTCTCAAAGTGAGTACATACAAAAGGTGTTGGAGAGGTTCAGAATGTAGAATGCAAAACCTGTAAGTACACCTTTGGCTAGCCATTTCAGTCTAAGTAAGGAAATGTGTCCCAAGACACAAGAAGAGACAGATTACATGTCCAAGATTCCCTATCAATCAGCAGTTGGCAGCTTGATGGATGCCATGGTGTGCACAAGACCAGATATTGCACATGCAGTGGGATTTGTGAGCAGATATATGAACAATCCAGGTAAAGAACATTGGAAGGAAGTACAGTGGATTCTCAGGTATTTTAGAGGTACTACCACTGAGGCATTATGTTTTGGAGGTTCAGACACTGTTCTACAGGGATATGTTGATGCAGATATGGCAGGTGACAAGGATAGCAGGAGAAGCACCACAGGGTATGTGTTTACTGTAGGTGGAACAACAGTAAGCTGGATTTCGAAACTACAGAAGGTTGTTGCACTTTCAACAACAGAAGCAGAGTATGTTGCCATTACAGAGGCTAGTAAAGAGATGATTTGGTTGCAGAGGTTTATGGAGGAAGTGGGTAAGAAGTAGAAGGATAGCAGATTGTATAGTGACAGCCAGAGTGCCATTCACCTTGCAAAGAACTCAGCATTCCATTCCAGGACTAAACATATACAGCTCAAGTACCATTTCATACACTCTGTTTTGGAAGATGAGCTGTTGAAGCTGGAAAAGATACATACTAGCCAAAATCCTGCAGACATGTTCACAAAGGTAGTGACCAGAGAGAAACTGAGTTCGTGCTCGGTTTTAGTTGGCCTTCTAGCATGAAGGTGAAGAGGAGAAATTTTCCAAGTCCAAGGCCAGCAAGTGCAGTAGCGGTGGAGTTGCTGTGATCAGTCTCCAAGTGGGAGATTGTTGGTTGTGGAGCCAGATCTTCTAGTCTCATAGATGATATTGTATCAGCCGTGTTTGTACCCCAGTTTTATATGATATGTAGGTGGACTGTACACTCACCCCAGCGGGGGGGGTGTGGGGGGGCATCGCCCCCCCACGGGGTTCCAGGAGGGACCATCCCCCCTGGCTGGGGGGTCCGAGGGCCAGCGGTCCCCCAGCAAGGGTTCGGGGGTAGCGCCCCCGAAGAAAATTTATGGGGTTGTTTTCGCCAGCTGTTTTGCGGGCCCATGGTTTTGGGTACCCCGTGGTATTTTCCCATTGTATTTCCCTTATAAAATAAAGACATTGTAATACGCATAGGGTTGTTGATGTATTAGGTTTTATGCATTGTAAAGATCTCTGAGATCAGGAGAGAGATTGTGAAACAGTGAAGAGGAAGTGCAGCGGTTGTGCTGCAGGTTGTATCCCTTCACCTTGTTGGAAGGTAATAATAATAAGGACTGGCAAATTCAGTGTGGACGTAGCCCAAGTTGGGTGAACCACGATATATCTGTGTCTCTCTTGTAATGTGTATGTGTGATTATATTTGCATTTCTGTTTATTGTTATTGCTTTGCGATCCTATTTTTTCTAACAGGGCATATTCATGGGTTACAATGAAAGCTCTAAGGCTTACAGAATCTACTTCCCAGGATTCAAGAAGATTGATATCAATAGGGATGTAACATTTGATGAAGTCTCAACATACATCAAATCGAGCAAAACACCTATTGAAGACAATGAAGAACCCAGAATATCCAAAACACAAGACATTACGATGAATGAAGCAATTCCTGAAGAAGATCATGAGATGGAAGATCCACAACAACATGTTGATCCACCTTATGAGAAGAACTCTCACGAGAGGAAACCAGCATGGGCTAGAGAGCTCATTCAAGATGAAAAAAGGTTTGGCATTCCAGAAGAGGAACACAGAGAAAGGAAAAGGACAAGATCACACACCATCTATGTTGCTTTACTCTGTGACATAATGAACAAAGAACCTTCCAGTTATGAAGAAGTAGCAGAAAAGAAAGAATGGAAGGATGCCATGGTCGACGAATACTAGTCGATCATGAAGAATGATGTTTGGGATGTGGTCCCAAGACCAGATGGGAAGTCTGTTGTGACTTCCAAGTGGATCTATAAGATCAAGCATGCTGCAGATGGTAGCATGGAGAAATACAAAGCTAGGTTTGTAGCTCGTGGCTTCTCCCAGAAAGAAGGGATTGATTATGAAGAAACTTTTGCACATTTAGCCAGATACACTTCCATTTGATCAATACTTGCTCTGGCTGTAGTGATGAAATGGAAGGTACACCATATGGATGTCAAGACATCTTTCTTGAATGGTGTAGTTGAGGAGGAAGTGTATGTGGAGTAGCCACTCGGGTTTGAGACACATGACAGAGGGAGTCATGTGTGCAAATTGAAGAAAGCCCTCTATGGTTTGAAACAGGCACCCAGGACTTGGTATGGCAGGATATATGGCTTCCTATCCAGTTTGGGATTTACTAAGAGTAAAGCGGATTCCAACCTTTACTACAAGGTTGAGGAAGGCAATCCAGTGATACTACTATTATATGTGGATGACTTGTTTGTAACAGGTGAGGATAGATTGATTTCTGACACGAAGAGGAAGCTTGCTGCCCGAGTTCAAGATGAACGACTTGAGTATGATGCACTAATTTCTTGGTATAAAGGTGTGGCAAAGTACAGATGGAATCTTCCTTGGATAAGGGAAGTATACAGTAGAGATCCTGAAGAGGTTTGGGATGATGGACTGCAAGGCCATGGCCACACCTATGGCATCGAACTTGAAGCTTCTGTGTGATGCTTCATCTGATCTGGTTGATGCTGCAGTGTATCGTCAGATGATTGGGTCCTTCATGTACCTGAAAAATACAAGACCAAATATCTGCTTTGCAGTGAACACCTTGAGCCAGTACTTGACAGATCCGATACATGTTCACCTGATAGCTGCAAAGCATATTCTGAGTTACCTGAAGGGTACAGTTGACTATGGGCTCAAGTATGAGGCGAATCAAAAGTTTAAACTGGAGGGTTATGTTGATTCGGATTGGGCAGGCAGTTCCATTGATCGGAAGAGCACCTCGGGGTGTTGATTTAGTATGGGATCCGGTATGATCTCTTGGTTTAGAAGGAAGCAGTCCTATGTGGCACTGAGTACAACCGAACCAGAGTATGTCACAGCTTGTTCGGCTAGTTGTGAGGCAATATGGCTTAGGAAGCTACTGTCTGATTTGTTTGATCTCTAATTGAGTGCGACTTGTATATATTGCGACAACCATAGTTGTGCGAAGCTGTCGGAGAACCCAGTGTTCCATGACAAGTCGAAGCACATTGAGATCAAGTATCACTATATCAGGGATATGGTGCAGAGAAGAGCAGTGAAGATCCTGTATGTTGCGACAGACGAGCAGATAGCCAATGTGTTGACCAAGCCGCTAGCCAGAGTGAAGTTTGAATACTTCAGAGGGAGACTTGGTGTAGTTCAAATCAAGATACCTTCCAAGGGTAAGTGAAGAGTCTGGAGACATAGATGCACACAGGGCCATTCTCACATGGTTAGAGGAAAGTACTTCCATGGTGAGATGTAAGGGCTGGGCCATTTTCACATGGTTAGAGGAAAGTCCTTCCATGGTGAAATGTAAGGGTTGGGCGTAGCCATTCTCACATAGTTAGAGGAAATTATTTCTATGGTGAGATGTAAGGGCTGGGCCATTCTCGCATGGTTACAGGAAATTCCTTCCATGGAGAGATGTAAGAGCTGGATGTGGCTTTTTCGACGTGGTTAGAGGAAATTCCTTCCATGGTCGTGATGTAATTGTTGTAGCCGTTCTGACATGGTCAGAGGAAAGTCCTTCCATGTTCGTTGATGTAAGTGCTATGAGCCTTTCCCAGATGGTCAAAGGAAAGTCCTTCCATGCTGGTGAGTGTAAGTGTTGAGCCTTTCCCGGATGGTTAGAGGAAAGTCCTTCCATGCCGGTGAGTGTAAGTGTTGTGTGCGTGTGCATCTGGGTTGTGCTTCGTGGACTATGATGATGATCTAAAGATGATGATGTGAAAATATGGTACATAGGTTTTGCAGAGGCATATGATCAATCCTGAGATGCTCTAGTAGGTTTTGCAGAGGCAGTGTAATCAGTCATGGGAGATCTTGCAGGTTTTGCAGAGGCAATGTAATCAGTCCTGAGATGTACCTACTTGATGGCTTGCTCACAGAGATTATGAAGACCTACAGGTGATGGGACTACATCCAGTATGAAAAATGATTGGCTCTGTAGAACTTCCTATGACGAGTAGATTGGATATTGATTGAGATAGCAGCAGCAGTGACAATGATGATGATCCAGAGAAGAAGACTTGTGCTAGCAGATCTGTGTCGAGAAATACCTTCCTAGTTAAGAGGGAGTGTTGATGTATATGTAAATTCGGAATGTATTTCACCTATGTATATTGTACTCCTATAGAGATGGTATTATTCCTCTATACGAAAGTGTCGTCATTTGTATTGACAAGTGTCGCAAGTGTCGCAACTTGCAAGTGATGGGTTATTAGACCACCAAGTGTGGGGTCGGCCCTGATTAGTATAACCATGGGTTATTAGACTGAGTTAGACAAGTCAGCCCTGCTAGGTTATTAGGCAGGTCAGGTCATGTATAAATAGAGTGCGGGAGGAACTCTATTTTATCATCTCATTATTCACTTCTACACTACTCAGAGAGTGACGCACTAGTGGAGGAGGAGGTTCAGCTGCTAGGAGAAGACTATCTCTTGTACTTGGGTTGTATCATTGCTCTTTCTATCTCTGAGGAAGTTGTGGGGTTTTTCACCTTTATGCTTTTCCCTAGTGAAACTCTGTGTGTCTATTGTCTCATGTGATTGCTTGGTGTGATTGATATGCATTACTATACTTGATATGCTGTACATGTTATTATCTCAGTAAAGATCCTAGAGTATATTGAATTAATGCTCAAAATATAACACGCGCCTTGACCTGAATATTGGGGCTCTCCCCCTTGAAGACTTGAATGAGTTACACATAAAATTGGTGGAAGAAATTCATGAGAGAGGCCTGGCCTCATACGATCAAAGAGCAAAGTTGGCTGAAGACATCAATCAACTAAATCAAGAATCAGCTCGCAATCTGCAAGAGTTGAGTGAGGCTAGAGAAAAAGACTGCAAACTGAAAGAAACAATCTCATTAGTCTGCGCAAGCATTGAGGAATGCACCGAAGAAGAGGATCTAGAGAATACCATAAAGAAAATCGTGGCCAAGGTAGAATCCCTCACATCAGAAATGGAACAGATGGAGACTTCCTACAAAGGGAATATTGCAGAGCTGGAGGCAAGGCACCCAATTATCCAGTCAGATTAGTGCGCAACTCCAGCTGAGGAAGTAATGGAAACCATGAATAACATTTCATTGTAGGTGACGAAGTGCCAGGATTTACTCGAAGGAGTGAATACAATCATGTTGGGGTTGAATGAAGACCCTGCGCTGCAAAAGATCAAAGACGATCTACAGAGGACACAGCAACAGATAGAAGCTGTGAATGCAGAATTAAAAAATGTATCCACTAGGGAGAAAATACAAAGGTATAATGAAATCAAGGACCTACAGAAAGGATTGGCCGCACTAAGGCAGAAAGAGGATGATGCATCTGATAGGTTGCAGCCCATTGAACAGGAAGGCCTTGATCTGATCGAGCAATTCGATGAGAAGTTCGTATAACTTTAGATGGAAAAAGGAACAATGAAAGAACAGGTGGCCAAAGAAACGGTCTCGCAGGCCACTTTGGACATGCTGCGAGAATTCGAGAAGAAGGACAAGGATATGGTCGCAAAGTTAACAATTACTCTGCAAAATTTTACTTTGAAGATAGACACACCAAAGGGCGCAGTACCCTTATCTGGAACTGAAAGTGGCTCAGGACGAGCCACAGCTAAGTGTTAGGGGCCTGTTGGACGGGGTCCAAGTTGGGATTTTGCACAAGTACTAAAAAGTGCGCATTGCGCGCGGCGACAAGCTATAGGCAGTTTTTGAGAAATTGCGCATGTCACGTGATGGCAGAGGCCAAGGCATGGTTGTGCAGTAGGTTGGTGCATAGAACCGCGCATGAGCTATTTTTGGTACGCAAAACAGGTAAAGTTCAGATGAGAAAAGTGACCTATTTTGGGTAAGGAATAGATGGAAGGAAGAGGAAAGCAACTTGTTTGAGTGAGTGGCGGAAATAAGTTGAGAAGCTAGGCAACTACGCCATGGGAGACAAGCAGGAAGAAGGAGTGGAAAGGGACAGGCCATGATGCAGTTGTAACCGTTTTGAGAATTGTGGCTGTCAGAAGAGCATGTGAGCCACGAGTGTCCCAGCTGGAGCAGCCAGAGCAGGCTGTCAACAGTGACAGTTAGGCTGGCAGTTAGCCACGCTAGTTTTGTAAACCTAAGGGCTTCGGCCTAATGATTGTAAAGACAAGACCCATGGGCGTGATCTATAAATAAGGGCATTTTGTATGGGAAAGGGTTAGAGATATCTCATAGAGCTATTCATTGTTGAGAATTGTTAGAATCTTTTGAGTTTGAAGCTATTGTAAAGGCTCTACAGCTGAGTGCGCAGAGACCTATCTAAGAGAGAAGAGAGTCTACAACTAAGTGCGGAGACTAAGAACGGTTGTACCCTTCCCAAAAAGATCAATATTAACAACTGTTCTTGTGGACGTAGCCTCCATTATGGGGTTGAACCACGTTAAATTCTGTGTTGTGTGATTATTTGTGTTTGCAACTGTTCATTTGCTTAGTATGGATGTTTAATACCGTAGTTATCTATTATGTGATTGCTTTTATATGTATTCGCCGCATAATGATGGGAATAATATGTTAAGTAATACATGTGTGGATGAATGTTATGTATTCAGTACCTCTGAGCATTTGAATGTATGAATTTGTCGATAGTTGCATAGTTGAATACTAAAGTGAAGCGCAACGTTGGAGCGCGTAGTTTATATATCTTATTCATTTGCATGCACCATAAAATTAATAAGCTAAGTGCCACGAATGGATAAAGAATGTTAAGATTGATTAGGGTTAATCAAGTCTGGAGGCAGATGCACGGTCAAGTTGATGCGCTGATCCATCGTAATTTTTGTGAGGTAAAGCTGTCGATAGCTTACCATCATGCCATGGGAAGCACCAATTACCGCGCAGTCCTTCGATGCACTGGTTGCGCAAGTGCCTTGGCTTGTCGAAGTATCCGATGTGAAGTAGAGACTTCGCGCAGTTGCTTATCCACAGTAAGAGTCCTTCACTGCACTATCCGTCAGTTCCTCATACACTCGCATCACAAGGTTGTGGAAACTTGATTCCGCAACTACCCCCTCAACTTCGCCTTGGGTGAGACCTCAGGCTACGCGCAATCTGTTGCTGAAAGGGCCGGTGAATAGGGGTTTTGTTGGTTCCTTGAATTGTGAAGTACCTGAGTCTACATTGAAAACCTCTATCTTAGTTAAATATGCCAACAGGACCCTTTCCCATCTCTACACAGATTTTGACAACTATTTCTATGGATCTCCTAGAAGCGCTCCAGTGGTACAATACCACGTCTAAAAGGACACCATATGAAGCAGTCTATGGACAGGAACCACCAGTTCTTCTTCCATACACCTTCAGCATCTCCCTAGTTCAGGCAATTGACTCAGTTCTTCAAAACCGCAATCAGATTCTTCTCATTCTGTAGGACAATCTTCACATGGCAAGAATTTGACTGAAACAACAATCCAATCAGCACCATTTAGAGCGCACTTTTCACACAGCTGATATGGTTCTTCTTCATCTACATCCTTCCAAGCAATCCTCCTGAAACTCAAAAGGTGTCAGTGGCCCGGAATGCAACCCGAGGATGCTACAGGGGAACCACTCCTTCAGATTCTGCATCAATTTCCACATCTAAAGCTTTGAGGACAAAGATTTTTCTAAGGGAGAGAGGATGTTAGGAACCCATGTCAACCCTTCTATTTACTTTATTAGTATATTGTTGTTACACGCATATGCTTTGTAAGTCATCCCGTACTATTTGTTGATCCATAGTTTGTATTATTGTTGTTGGACGCATATGCTTTGTAAGTCGTCTCGTAGTAATTGTTGATCCATAGTTTGTATTGGCCTATGGTTTGTATTGACACATGGTATTTATCCATGGTATTGGTGCCTAGACTTGGTATATAAGTTTTTGTTGAGACCAATGAAGGTACCGTGAAGTTATTTGTATTGAGCTTGCTCAAAGGAGGTTGCCCCCTCGAAGTGGCCTGCGACCAATAAAAGCGATTCTGAGTTCTGTTATTTCTTCTATCTCGTGTATTTTCATTAATTAATTGTTGCAGGTTCTTCAGAAGAAGAATGAAAAGTTAGAGCTTGTGCATACAGATGTATGGGGACCGGCTCAGGTACAATATCTTGGTGGCTCTTATTATTATGTTACATTTATTGATGATGCAACTAGGAAAACGTGGGTTTATTACATTAGACAGAAATCTGATGTGTTTGCTACTTTTAAGAAGTAGAAAGCTTTGGTTGAGAATGAGACAGGAAAAAAGTTGAAGTGTCTCAGATCTGATAATGGAGGTGAGTACTACGGCAAGGAGTTTGATAGTTATTGTTCATACCATGGAATTCATAGAGAGAAGACAGTACCAGAAACACCACAAGAAAATGGTGTGTCTGAAGATGAACAGAATGATCATGGAGCATGCAAGGTGTATGAGATTACTTGCATGGTTTCCCTTATAGTTTTGGGTGGATGCTGTAAATACTGTTGTTTATTTAATAAACAGAGGACCTTCAAGTGCTTTGGATGCTGGTATTCTAGAGGAGGCATGGATAGATAAAAAGGTAAATTACTCATTTCTGAGAACATTTGGTTGTGAAGCATTTGTCCATATTGATAAAGATAATTGAACAAAGCATGAAGCTAAATCCAAGAAATGTACCTTTATTGGATATGGGGTTGATGAATTTGGTTATCGCTTATGGGACTATGAAAATAACAAAATCATCAAGAGTAGAGATGTGATATTCAATGAAAAGGTCATGTGTAAAGATCAGTTGCAGGGAAAGAAACAAGAAAAAGAAAATACAAAGTATGCAGTGCTTGATGAAATTAAAGAAAATGAAGTCACGAAGGTGTCAGAAAATCAAGAACAACAACAAGTACCTAAAATTCCTGCAACTGCAAGAAGATCTACCAAGTTAAGTAGACTCCTTGAATGATACTCTCCTTCAATGTATTATTTATTAATGACCGATTCTAGTGAACCAGAGTGTTATGAAGAAGCAATGCAAGTGGAAACTATAAAGAAGTGGGAGCAAGGCATGAATGAGGAGATGGACTCATTGGTAGGAAACCAGACTTGGGATTTGGTTCAGTTTCCTGCTGGTAAAAGAGCATTGCAGAACAAATGGATTTACAGGTTGAAGAAAAAAGAAGGAGGTAAGAAGCGGTACAAGGCCAGACTTGTTGTAAAGGGGTTTGCATAGAAGAAAGGTATATATTTTGATGAAATATTTTCTCCTGTTGTTAAGATGAATTCAATTAGGACTATCTTAATTCTAGTGGCGGTAGAAGATTTGCATCTTGAACAGTTAGATGTAAAAACAGCCTTTCTCCATGGGGATTCGGAGGAAGCGATATATATGCAGCAGCCACAAGGGTATGAGGTCAAAGGTAAGGATAACTTGGTATGCAGGTTGAAAAAGAGTTTGTATGGCTTGAAGCAAGCTCCAAGGCAATGGTATTTAAAATTTGACAGGATTATGACAGAATAAGGTTATAGTAGATGTCATTCTGACCAATGTGGTTATTTCAAGAAGCTAGACAATGAAAGATATATTATCTTGTTAATGTATGTGGATGTCATGCTTGTTGCAGGTTCTAACATGCAGGATATAAATGTACTCAAAAGGAAGCTAGCTAATTCATTTGCGATGAAGGATTTGGGTGCCGTAAAGCAAATACTTGGTATGAGAATAACACGAGACAGGAAAATCACAAATTGACATTGTCTCAAAGTGAGTACATACAAAAGGTGTTGGAGAGGTTCAGAATGCAGAATGCAAAACCAGTTAGTACACCTTTGGCTAGCCATTTCATTCTAAGTAAGGAAATGTGTCCCAAGACACAGGAAGAGACAGATTACATGTCCAATATTTCCTATCAATCAGCAGTTGGCAGCTTGATGTATGCCATGGTGTGCACAAGACCAGATATTGCACAAGCAGTGAGATTTGTAAGCAGATATATGAACAATCCAGGTAAAGAACATTGGAAGGTAGTACAGTGGATTCTCAAGTATTTGAGAGGTACTACTACTCAGGAATTATGTTTTGGAGGTTCAGACACTGTTCTACAGGGATATGTTGATGTAGATATGGCAGATGATAAGGATAGTAGGAGGAGCACCACAGGGTATGTGTTTACTGTAGGTTGAACAGCAGTAAGTTGGATTTCGAAACTGCAGAAGGTTGTTGCACTTTCAACAACGGAAGCATAGTATGTTGCTGTTACAGAGGCTAGTAAAGAGATTATTTGGTTGCAGAGGTTTATGGATGAATTGGGTAAGAAGCAAAAGGATAGCAAGTTGTATAGTGACAGCCATAGTCTCATTCATCTTGCAAAGAACTCAACATTCCATTCTAGGACTAAACATATACAGCTCAACTACCATTTTATACGCTCTGTTCTGGAAGATGAACTGTTGAAGCTCGAAAAGATACATACTCGCCAGAATCTTGTAGACATGTTCACAAAGGTGGTGACCAAAGAGAAACTGAGTTCCTACTCGGTTTCAGTTGGCCTTCTAGAGTGAAGGTGAAGATGAGAAATTTTCCAAGTCGAAGGTCTAGCAAGTGTAGCAGCGGTGGAGTTGTTGTGATCAGTCTCCAAGTGGGAGATGGTTGGTTGTGGAGCCCGATCTCCAGATTAAGAGACATTATTATTCAGCCGTGTTTGTACCCCAACTTTATATGATATGTAAAAGGATTGTACACTCACCCTAGCAGAGGGGGGTGTGGGGAGGGTGAAGCCTGCCCCCACCGGGGTCTATTTCGGGTTGTTTTACGGGCCCATGGTTTTGGGTATCCCGTGGTATTTTCCCATTGTATTTCTCCTATAAAAGAAATACATTGTAATACAGCTAGGGTAAGATGTATTAGGTTTTATGCATTGTAAATATCTCTAAGATCATGAAGAGAGACTGTGAGACAGTGAAGAGGAAGTGCAGGGGCTGTGCTACAAGTTGTATCCCTTCACTTTTCTAGATGGAATAATAATAAGGACTGGAAATTTCAGTGTGGACGTAGCCCATCTTGGGGTGAACCACGATATATCTATGTCTCTCTTGTAATGTGTATGTGTGATTATATTTGCATTTCTATTTATTGTTATTGCTCTGCGATCCTGTTTTTCTAACATAACGAGCCTGAAAAAGTAAACTCACGACCTCCTTACTGTTTTTAACGATCTCAAAGGAGATATGGAAGAATGCTCGTAACCTCCTTACTTTTTTTAACGAGCTCGAAGTAAAGGTGGAAGAATGCTCGTAATGGGAGAAGACGAGTGTTAGGGACATGCGAGACTATCTCCAAGCACATGGAACAAAGCTATGCATAATCCAAGGAACATTAGCAAGATAAGGAGACTCAGGGTGTGTCTCCTCCGGGTAAAGGATGTGAAATCACAAAGGCAAAGTGATACATAGGTTAACGAAAATGAGATCAGAGATGGAGGCTTATATAATTAGCTAAAAGCATGGATGTCGGCATCAGGCTCATTAGTGCAAGCGAGATCAAAATAAATGCACATGCCACTTAAACACAAAAACGGGAACCTTATCAGGGATGGCCAAAATATATGAGAAATAAATATATGAGGATTCTTCTCAATGTCATGGTAAATCTAAAAAGGCTCTTGATCCTATGACAACAACTCATCATGGGCACCAAAATGGCATAAGGGTGCTGTCTAGGGTGATCCATATTAGGAAGGATTTGTTGTCGGACTAGTGCACAAGGAATATAAAGATGGCTAACACACCAATGGCCAACAAGTTCTACCCTATGGAAAATTCAGATGGAAAACGGTTCAAATGCATCATAACAATGGGGAATCCTAAACCTATATGCAAGGTTCTGAATATACCCAACATGATCGAACAAAGTGTCGAAAAGGACCAGTAAGCAAGCATAAGTCCATCTAAGAATATTGTCTCCAAGAAACATTAGTATCAAGATCATATCTAAAACATATGTAAATAAATATTTGATACAAGTCACTATGGTAGAAACACTTTCATCTTGCTCAATAAGATCAAGGTTGGGGTGGAAATAAGATCTATGATGGAGGTCCTCCCAAGGCTTGTCGCCATGCATGGCCTCATCTGAAGGTAAAGTATCATCAAGGAAGTCATGTGAATAAGACGATTCCACTACCCATGCAGGAAACATAACGAGATCTTCTTCCTCTGTCCCTGAAGAGGCACGAAGAGTGTGGTCCATGTCTGAAGGAACCTCTGTTCCTGAGTTGTCCATAGATTCCCTACAGTCAGATCAACCTTTGGTTGATAAAGTGGTTGAACCAATGCAATCTTTGGTCGACCCCACTCTTCCTTCGGAGAGTGAAGTGATCGAATCGATGCAATCTTTGACCGATCCCATCAGTCCTGTAAAGATTGATGCACCTACTACTGAAGTCTTCTGCATTACCATTTTGGATGTTCCTAAAAAAGGGGGCACTTCATCTGTGCCATGTGAAGCCCTACCAAGCCCTAGGATTGTTTCCTTTGATTAGAATAGTCTAGCCAAGCCTCGTCTTCCTTCTTCGACACCTTTCCAGATAAAGGTTGATATCGGGAACCATACGGTTGATCGATGCATTGTTGATGAAGGTGCTTCTGTTAGTATCTTATCCTGTTAATATTTAATATGCTAAGACTGAAAATAGCAGCGTTACATTCCATTTCACAATAATAGCATATACAGGATCATTGAAGAAACAACAAGCATAGCATAAACACAAGAGACACAGATTTATCCTGGGAAACCCTCATGGGGTAGAAAACCCAGTAAAGCTTCCTCAATATAGATGACCAGCAATACACAAAGATGCAAACCAAAGATATGATATCCTCCTCCACCATAGCAGACCTCTCCTCCATAAGTGCTCCTTTCTCAAGTGAGTGTATGTGTCAAATGAGGAACACACCTCCTCTATTTATACACTACACTGACATGTATTTTACAAAGGTACACGTAGGCTCGTATTTAACCAATGGGTTAAATACCCCACTACAACTGACTGGGCCGACCCCTCTAGGGTGGTCTAATAACCCTTTGACCCACATAACATATACAGGGCCGACCCCCACTAGGGAAGTCTAATAACCCGAGTTACCACATTCCGACGGAGGAATAAACATCTCCGGATATACAATAAGATCTTCACGGAGGAATGAAACATCTCCGGAATAATAAAGTACAAATATAATATTCTTTGAAGTTACAATATCTCAACACTCCCCCTTAACGAGAAGGATATTATAACAACATCTGCACGAGCAAGGAGTCATCAACATCATACATGATACATCTATAAATCATTGGAAGCTTTCTCAACATCATCAGTAACTCAAGCAGTTACTGGAACATCTTCAATACTGGAACATCGACATCTTCAGTATTGAGTCTTTATATTCTGTAGCACTTGAACAGCTACAACAATATCATCATCTGGATCCTCACGATTATCGTCATCACACGATCATCAGCATCGTCATCTCACGATCATCAGCATCATCATCTCACGATCATCAGCATCGTCATCTCACGATCATCAGCATCGTCATCTCACGATCATCAGCATCGTCATCACACGATCATCAGCATCGTCATCACACGATCATCAGCATCATCATCACACGATCATCAGCATCGTCATCACACGATCATCAACATCGTCATCACACGATCATTAGCATCGTCATCACACAATCATCAGCATCGTCATCACACGATCAACAACATCGTCATCTAGATCATCACGATCAACAGCATCGTCATCTAGATCATCACGATCAATAACATCGTCATCTAGATCATCACGATCAACAACATCATCAATACAAGTATAAATATCATTAATACAAGTATCCTCATCAATACAAGTATACACATCATCAATACAAGTATCCTCATCAATACAAGTATACACATCATCAATACAAGTATCCTCATCAATACAAGTATACACATCATCAATACAAGTATCCTCATCAATACAAGTATACACATCATCAATACAAGTATCCTCATCAATACAAGTATACACAATAGCAGCATACCCTGCAACACACAAGATCCAATTACGGGATGATCAATCCCTCTCACTTTAGGACATAGGTCCAAGGATGATACAATCCTGATCTGCTTACGGGATGATCAGTCCCTCTTAGTTTAAGACAACTCTCATGTCCATGGATGATGCAATCCAGATCAACTTATAGGATGATCAATCCTTATCACTTTAAGACACCTCACCATGTCTAGGGACGAGGCAATCCCAATCTATTTACTGGATGATTAGTCCTTATCACTTAAGACATCTCACCATGTCTAGGGACGACGCAATCCCAATCTATTTACAGGATGATTAGTCCTTATCACTTTAATACATCTCACCATGTCTAGGGACGAGGCAATCCCAATCTATTTACAGGATGATTAGTCCTTATCAGTTTAAGACATCTCACCATGTCTAGGGATGAGGCAACCCCAATCTATTTACAGGATGATTAGTCCACTCAATCTCATTTAGGACTATCCTTCCTTTCAAAATTACTGGATTTACTGTCCAAGGATGATTTAATCCATTCAATTCATTTAGGACTATCCTTCCTTTCGGAATTACTGGATTTACTGTCCAAGGATGATTTAATCCACTCAATTCATTTAGGACTATCCTTCCTTTCGGAATTACTGGATTTACTGTCCAAGGATGATTTAATCCACTCAATTCATTTAGGACTATCCTTCCTTTCAGAATTACTGGATTTACTGTCCAAGGATGATTTAATCCACTCAATTCATTTAGGACTATCCTTCCTTTCGGAATTACTGGATTTACTGTCCAAGGATGATTTAATCCACTCAATTCATTTAGGACTATCCTTCCTTTCGGAATTACTGGATTTACTGTCCAAGGATGATTTAATCCACTCAATTCATTTAGGACTATCCTTCCTTTCGGAATTACTGGATTTACTGTCCAAGGATGATTTAATCCACTCAATTCATTTAGGACTATCCTTCCTTTCGAAATTACTGGATTTACTGTCCAAGGATGATTTAATCCACTCAATTCATTTAGGACTATCCTTCCTTTCGGAATTACTGGATTTACTGTCCAAGGATGACTTAATCCTCAACCGTACATTTAGGACCTACGTCCAAGGATGACTTAATCCTCAACCGTACATTTAGGACCTACGTCCAAGGATGACTTAATCCTCAACCGTACATTTAGGACCTACGTCCAAGGATGACTTAATCCTCAACCGTACATTTAGGACCACGTCCAAGGATGACTTAATCCTCAACCGTACATTTAGGACCTACGTCCAAGGATGACTTAATCCTCCACCGTACATTTAGGACCACGTCCAAGGATGACTTAATCCTCCACTGTACATTTAGGACCTACGTCCAAGGATGACTTAATCCTCAACCGTACATTTAGGACCTACGTCCAAGGATGACTTAATCCTCAACCGTACATTTAGGACCTACGTCCAAGGATGACTTAATCCTCAACCGTACATTTAGGACTACGTCCAAGGATGACTTAATCCTCAACCGTCCACCAAGGACTTCATTCTCGAAGACAGACGTCTACGGCTCTTCTTTAGGACTGAAGTCCAGGGATGATCCAATCCCCTCACATGTTCACCAAAAACTTCATTCTCGAAGACATACATCTACGGCTCTTCTTTAGGACTGAAGTCCAGGGATGATCCAATCCCCTCACATGTTCACCAAGAACTTCATTCTCGAAGACATACGTCTACGGCTCTCTTGAGGATGATGCAATCCTATCATGTCCACCAAGGACTTCATTCTCGAAGACATACGTCTACGGCTCTTCTTTAGGACTGAAGTCCAGGGATGATCCAATCCCCTCACATGTTCACGAAGAACTTCATTCTCGAAGACATACGTCTACGGCTCTCTTGAGGATGATGCAATCCTATCATGTCCACCAAGGACTTCATTCTCGAAGACATACGTCTACGGCTCTCTTTAGAACATATGTTCAAGGATGATGCAATCCCCTTGTCACCTTTGACCCTATCTAAGGACCATCCACCAACCTCTTTGTCGGCATCACTAATATAGGTATCCTCATTATCGACCTCACTGTCGATGCAGGCAATCTCATCATGATTTATCACATCACTCCCCCTTTCGAGGAGGGTCCTTCTGAACTATATTAAGTTTGTCTCAGAAAACTTTACTTGAGGTAGAGGTTTGGTTAGTACATTGGATCGGTAGAGGTTTGGTTAGTACATTTTTGGTTCCTTTCTGCACCATATCGTCTGTGTATAGAAACAATATTCAACCTTGTAGCAAAGGTTGAGATCCTCATCACCCATGGTGATCATTAAGCTCATCAATTGATTATCGATCCTGGGTACCCATACAGAACCTGATTCACACTTCTTCTTTAATTACACCATTAAGAGAATGGTCTTATCTAGCCACTTGGAGCAAACATCTTATCATGATTCTCTTCCTCTTTCTAAGAGAATTTTCTAGCCACAAGCCTTCTATAGTGTGTTTGATTTGTAAATCCTTTTGTTTGAACATCCATCGCTTGTTCAGTGTTCATCATTCATCATGATCTTTCCTACAAATAAAAATTAAGTACATGATTAGTAATACTTCATAATCATCAAATCATATTGACATGATAACCTATTATGCATACAGATATCATTTACATAGTTATGTAACTATTTTGACCAATACTTTGGCACAACACTTTCCCATATCCTGTATGCATACAGTGGCTATCTAGATGCCTTCCATCTCTACCAGAACATACTATTGAGAGTGTGCACAGCTCTCAGCATGTCAGCAAAGAGGTTTCATTCTAGACAAGCAACAATGGAATGTTTGTCCAACTTACCAATCATATGCATATTAGTAGTATACTGTTCAATGCTCTATGAATGTTTACACTCAGCATGATATATTCTAGGAATACAAATATGCATACAAGCAATATCATTTACTATTTCAAATAACATCTCAAATACTTATCTTTTATGTTTGTGTGGTTGCCTCCCGCTTGATCTTCTATATGTCTTTTGAACTTCTATTCATTCTGTACCACTGTGCATGCTCAAGTGTGCACTAGTGTCATCCTCATACACAGACATACATTCATTAGTATATTCTCAATATTATCAAAACATTCTAGTTCTAAATAATCTTTGAAAATGTATAGTCATGATTATAGATAATATTCAAGGTTTCAAGGAAGTCTTCTTTTACTTCTGCATATTCTTGTTTGATCATAGTACTCTTCTGGTTAATTAGATCATCAAGATAAGAGACATAATATGCATAAACCCTTGATTACTAACTTTATGAATAAGCATAACCAATCATACCAAGTATACTTATATAAGGGATCCTAAGGTAAGATTCTAACTTGTCATAGGAAAACATACCTGGATTAGTATATCTGCTTAGCTATGTACAACATACCTAAACAATCTCTTCAATGATTTAGAGATCCTGAGCTAGAACCTGCATGTCTCATAGGTTAAGCATAATATAACAAAGTCATACATACCTCGTAAGTAGAACAAATATTATGGATGAGTCTTTGTCTTCATGTTGTCATGTTTTAAGGAGCTTGATTTGTCTTTTGTGATGTACCTGTATCTTGTTAGAAAACGACATCAACCTCATACAACACCATAATGCATTAGTACAATCATATAGCCCTAATCAATGAATGTCTTTGATCATTCACATGCATTCATACTATTACTAGGGTGATAAGACAATTCTAACATTAATCAAGATTGTACTAATAAATAACATGAAGACAAACACATTATGAACTTAATCAAGAATCAGATTTCAAGACATACCTGAACCTCAAGTCATACCTGTCGAGACTTCTTGTAGTCTTCTTATGTAAGGCCTTAGCCTCAACTCCCCCTGAAACTTGATCTAGAGATTGATTAGGGTTTGCTAGAGAAACCCTAAAAATTCAATCTTTGACTTTCACACTTCCGAATGAATGGAAGGATGTTTCTTGCTGAGCTGATCAAACTAGCATACTTCAATTTTGAAATCTCCAAAAATTGACCCCTCAAAATTGCCTTTCAAACTTCTAGATCTTCTTGACAGGATCCCGAACTAGGGTTTGATGAAGCCCAACCTTTTGCTCAATCAAAAGGTTTGATCCAAGGCTCTAAACTCTTATTTTTCTGAGGATCTTCCAGCCGTGGATTCTGATTCCAAAAATTCTAACTTTCTCCGAAACCCTAAATTCCGGAAGCCATGAATAAAGGTGCTCCAAAAATAATTCTGTTTTGACAGAAATATGCACCTGATTGTTTCTGCTATAACTCTGAAATTTTTGCTCCACAGGGTCTGAAAACGTTTTCTATAGTAGCCTGACCTGTCATCTTTCCATCCTGATAGGTCTGACCTCAATTGGATTTTCTAAGAGAGAGTTATGCCAAGTGTCGCAACGTGACCTGTTTATGAGATAAAACAGGAGAGCGAACTTGTATGGCATGCCACGTGTCACTGTTTGACCTTCGGCCTCTGAAAACTTTTGCTGAGATAGCTCTCCCTGTTAGCTTTCTATCCTAATAGGTATGACCTCAATTGGACTCTCTGAGAGAGAGTTATGCCAAGTGTCGCAACGTGACCTATTTATGGGATAAAATAGGCGAGCGAACTTGTACGGCGTGCCACGTGTCACTGGTTCACCCTCAGCCTCTAAAAACGTTTCCTGCGATATTACAGTCTGTGTAATATCTGTCACTTTTTACGAAATTTCATTTGGAGCTTCCTAGCCCAATTTATGACCTTTTTGCCAAGGTTACCTGATTTTGACTAAGATCTGGAAGAGGCAGAAACCCTAACTTGTAATGATCATAACTCATAAAGTACAACGAATCTGAGGGTGCCCTTTGGACACAAGGTACCTGGGGATGTTATCTTCGACTTCTAAACTTTTCAGACCCTGAAAATTTGCATAAATGGATTTATAGCGAAAGTTCCACGATGACTGGTTTTTTCTATGTAAAACCCTAACCTTCAAATTGTCGTAAGTAAAGCAAGTGTCGTAAGTGCCATACCTTGCCTTCCTTCAGGTTAGCTCTGATACCATGTTAATATTTAATATGATAAGACTGAAAATAGCAGCATTACATTCCATTTCACAATAATAGCATATATAGGATCACTGAAGAAACAACAAGCATAGCATAAACACAAGAGACACAGATTTATCCTGGGAAACCCTCATGGGGTAGAAAACCCAGTAAAGCTTCCTCAATATAGATGACCAGCAATACACAAAGATGCAAACCAAAGATATGATCTCCTCCTCCACCATAGCAGACCTCTCCTCCACAAGTGCTCCTTTCTCAAGTGAGTGTATGTGTCAAATGAGGAACACACCTCCTCTATTTATACACTACACTGACATGTATTTTACAAAGGTACACGTAGGCTCGTATTTAACCAATGGGTTAAATACCCCACTACAACTGACTGGGCCGACCCCTCTAGGGTGGTCTAATAACCCTTTGACCCACATAACATATACAGGGCCGACCCCCACTAGGGAAGTCTAATAACCCGAGTTACCACATTCCGACGGAGGAATAAACATCTCTGGATATACAATAAGATCTTCACGGAGGAATGAAACATCTCCGGAATAATAAAGTAGAAATATAATATTCTTTGAAGTTACAATATCTCAACATATCCGCTTATGCTTGGATGGATTTGGGTTTCCCTAATGTTATTCTAGCTGTTAATTGGTCGTTGACCTTCGATAGAAGACCTAGTGAACCGATCGGATTCCTCCGTCAAGCACCTGTTACCTTGGGTGGAAAAACAGTCTTAGTTGATTTTATGGTTCTAAAGGACCCTGTGGACTTTGATATGATCCTTGGGCGTGATTACATTTATGCTATGCATGCTATGGTGTCTACGTTTTTTCGTGTGATGCATTTCCCTCATAACGAAAACATTGTCACCATCGACCAGCTTGCATTCGTTGATCCTCCTTATTACCCAACTGAAGACCAGTCTGATCCCTCGTCATTAGGCACTACTATGTCACATGAGCCTTATGTGGCATATTGTTCCTTGAGTTCAACTGCTACTGAGAAGAAGTCTCTGAGTTCATGCTTACCTTCTCGGGACTTGGTCCCAGCTTTTGACCAAGTGATACCTCCATCTGAATGTTTAGATATGTGTTCTATCTGGGATGATATACTTCCTTCCGATGAAGTTTTCCTAGATTCCATAGTACAGTCTACCATTCATTTGGATGTTGATCCAGTTGCAGTTATGTCCAGCCCCAGTTTGACCTTAAAGTCTGATCTTCGTACTGTTGAGTCTTTGGACTCTCCTATAGATCTGCAAATCGATGTTCCTGCTGAGTTTGATTCTGCTTCTAGAATTTTAAACTCCCATGATGATGAATTTGTTTCTGCAGATTCCATCATGTCCTTCAACTTTGATCTTCATCCTGAAGTCGATCTTGTTGATTGTAAGTCCTCGGGCTTGGGTACCATAGAGTCTTCATTTGAAAACTCTGCCTTGTTTATGCCCGTTGTTGATGATAGCGAAGTTGAAAGTATTTCTACCACAGTGACTTGTATCGGGTCTTTCTTTACATATGTTTTAGATATGATCCTGGTACTAATGTTTCTTGGAGACAGGATTCTTAGCTGGATGTATACTTGCTTACTGGTCATTTTCGACACCTTGCGCGACCATGTCAGTTATATTCGGAACCTTGCATATAGGTTTAGGCTTCCCCACTGTTATGTTGCATTTGAACCTTTTGCCATCTGAATTCGCCATAGGGTCGAACCTGTTGGATATTGGTGTGTTAGCCATCTCTTTATGCATTGTGCACCAGTCCGACAGCAGAGCCTACCTAACATGGGTCACCCTAGTCAGCACCCTTATGCCATTCTGGTGCTCATGCTGAGTTTTTCTCATAGGCTTGGGAGCCTTTTTAGATTTACCATGACTTTGAGAAGAAGCCTCATATCTTTCTTCCTCATATATTTCTGTCCATACCTGATAAGGCTCCCATCTTTGTGTTCAAATTGCATATGCATCTGTTATAATCCCGCTTGCGCTAATGAGCCTGAAGCTGGCTTCCACGCTTTTAGCCCATTGTATAAGCCTCCATCTCTGATCTCATTTATGCTAAGCCCTGTATCATTTTGCCTTTTCAATTTGACACCTTTTATCTGGAGGAGACACACCCTGAGTGTACTTATCTTGCTCATGTTCCTTGCATTAGGCATAGCTTTGTTCCATGCGCTTGGAGCTAGTTTCGCATGTTCCTGACACTCGTCTCCTCCCATTTCGAGCATTCTTATGCCTTCACTTCGAGCTCGTTAAAAATAGTAAGTAGGTTACGAGCATTTCTTCCACCTTCCCTTCGAGCTCGTTAAAAACAGTAAGGAGGCTACGAGCATTTCTTCCACCTTTCCTTCGAGCTCGTTAAAAACAGTAAGGAAGTTATGAGCATTTTCTATATCTCCTTTGAGCTCATTAAAAACAGTAAGGAGGTCATGAGTTTACTTTTCCAGACTCGTTAAACCTTTACGGAAAAGATCCCTATGGAGTTCTTTTAAGCCCTTTTCAGACTCCTTAAATAGGAAAAGTTTGCCGAGCATAGTTGTCCTTTCGGGCTCGTTAAAATAACTGAACCGACATCCACTTAGGTATAGAATTACCCCTTTTCCGGGCCTTGGTGGATAATTTACGGAAAAGGTATACTCTAGGTATACTCTTGTATGCGCTAGAAGAGTTCTTCTTTCATCATTTTATACTTTTTTGAGGAAGGAGACTAACTTTACGAAAAAGGACCTTTGGAGTCGTCTTTAGGGTTTTCAGACTCTCGAAATGTGAAAACACCAAGCGAGCATTCACCTACTCGGGCTCGATGTGAAATCCACGGGATGGTTGATAGAGGACTGTTTAAGTTTTTCAACTCTATAAGCAAGAAAACACCGCCGAGCACAGACCATTCCGGGCTCGATATAAAATCCACAGATAGGTGTATGGAGTTTTCTTCTAGGTTTTTCAGACTCCTTAAATATGAAAATACCGTCGAGCATGCTTTAGTTCTTTGTCAAGCTCGTCAAAAAATGAAAAAGGAAAGGGAAGGGAAGAATGTCAAAATATCTTTCAATATGATGGTAGCAAGTCAACTATATCCTTGAACAAAGCACCTGTTTTGAGTCTTTCAAACAAGTTGGGTTCTAGTGTTGGCCTTAGGATGAACCTGATCTGAGAGTTCTTACTCCTCCGTTTGGTTAGTCTTACAATCATATGGAGAATCTGTTAATGTCTCCTACATTGCGGATTTGCATCGTGGTCCCTTTGTGTTAAAAGCTGCCTAACTCACTCTTGTGACGTGCTCATTGTTCAAGGATATAACCTGTGTCGGCCATTCTGCAGTTGCCTTGACCTCATGTGTCGGCCATTCCTTGGTGTCAGTATGTTTCATCATGTGTTTAGTCCTACTCCAAATCAGCTCATACCTATTTGAGTGTTCCTCGTGTTGGATGATGGAGGATGCATTAAGGCCTCCCTTCCAACGGACTTCTTCCCATTGACTTCAACTCATTGTGCTCTGGGAATGAAGTTTAGAGTTTCGGTTAGTACCTTGGGGATTGCAGTTATTAGTGGCAGTTTCGCTCGCTATTGGATAGATGGGAATACATCAATGTCTCCTATCCGATGGATTCTTCAAGTGTTCGACGACAAGACCACTTATTCGCACTTGCTTGAATGTACTAGGTACCTTGGGTTCCATTTTCATTATTGGTGGACACCCTCGCGTTTGTTAACGGTATACATCAATGACTGGTAATCAAACGATACCTCCCATGTTCGACATCAACTCATTTATTCGCATGGATAGGTTTGTACCTTGGGTTGTTTTTGGATGAAGACCTTGGGATCCTCGATAGCATCACCTCATTTATGTTATCACCCAAGTTGCGCAAGACTGAGCCACACTCTTTTTGGCTCTTGATGAGACATAGATCCAGCTTGTTCTCTATGGATATGTTCTCCAGTTTTGACATAGATCCACCTTGTATTTATGTGGCTATGTTTACACTTATGTTCCTCATGGATCCACGCTTGTATTCTAGTGGCCATGATAGATGCATCAGTATTTGGATCATTATTGTATCCTCTTGGAGATCATGTTCCACCATTTGAACATGGACATTTACCCCATGGATAAGTTTGTCTGACTTTGCCTTTGCTTTCAGGTACTTCATTTGAGCCTATGATTCTTGGTTTCTCCGTTCCTCCATGATTCAATTCTTTTTTATTTATAATGTATTTCGGCCATCGTTTCCCGTACTCCCTCTGCCCTCATACATTAGGGGGCATCTGTTATAGCTTGAAATGACACCTCTCCGTCCGTGACGACACTTGTTTCCCTTGGTCGCATGACGACATTTCTTGAGATCAAGTTCAGTCACACAATAGGACATTTGTGGATGGAGGAGTCATTTGGGACACTAAAAATGGTTGAAATTACCTTATTCTTGACCCATTTGATGTATATGACCCTTAGGAACATTTTTCCAGACCAAGCCATCTCCTGAAAATGAGCAGAAAAGCCTGTTTTTGGCCATTTTTCAATATGAGCGCGACTCTACTGTTGAAATAGTAGCGTGTGTACGCGACTTTACCTCATTCAAAGTAGCGCCCATTGCCATGTGTACGCGACTTTGTCTACTATAGAGTAGAGTACACACTTGTTTTGGTCAAAATCTCGAAATTTGAGTAAGTTAAGTTGGTTGGGAAACCTCTTGAGTGGTTGTAACTTCTTTTCCTCTTCCTCATTGACTATATAAGGAGGGTAGAAGGGTCATGTGAGGAGAGCAAGCCCAATTACAAAGTTATGCTGGAGGAATGGAGACCCTCATCCCCCTCTCTTGTGCTTCAGTTTTGGTAAACCCTAGTACAATTGCTTAGAGGCTGGGATCCTTGGAGAACGGAAGCAGGAGACCTTGAATCTAGGTTTCGTGAAGTGCCAAGCTTGAAGGAAGGTATAATTGTATGTACTTGCTTTCATTCATTAATAAAGATCAGACGTTCTTCTCTTTCCAAATATGACATATTAATGTGTCTTAGATTTGATTACTGTTTAGTTATAGTTTGATGTCTTGTTATGTCATGGATATCAGTATTATATATGTAGTCAAATGTATTTGAGAAAGGTATCAAGTTGTTTTGCAGGTCTGGGCATTGCGACATTGGATAAGCATTGAAGAGCGAGGGAGGCTAAGCTAGGATCAACCTTCTGAATGAGGTGCCTACATCTCTAAACCCTAATATCTTCATTTATTTGTTGTACTTGCAGAATGCTTGTAAGTCTATCTTTATCACCGTAAGTTGGTAGTTTCTCCCCTTAACTATAGGTGCATTTTCCCCACAACAGAATGGCGACTCCGCTGGGGAAAGCCGAACTGCTTAGGGGTATCCAAGGTCATTTCTTCAGTCTTGTTTGATGGTCTTTGTTCATTTTCTTGATTAGGATCAGTTAGCAGGCTCTATTTGACCCTCCTAGGCTTTTTACAAACCCTTCCGAGCCCTTGCAAACCTTTGTGTACCCAGTTTGGGGGTTTTAACCCCATTTTTTAGACTTTTTTTCTTGTACGCTACTGTTTGTACCACACAGTAGCGCCCATATGCTACTTTTCCTTTGCACAGTAGCGCCCATACTACTATGAGCGCTAGTTTCCTTCATACACAGTAGCGCTCAAAATCTGGGTTTGATTTTTTGAGTTTTTGGGTTGTGGACCCAAATCTGGGGGCTGTGGCTGCATTTTTGGTGTCCCTGATGACCCTAGGTCTGAGTTAAACCACTGTAAGTGGTCTCCCATCCTTGTACTGATCCTACATTCATGATTTGAACCTCTTTTGATCAATTTGGGCTTGTTTGGAAAGTTTTGGGGTTTGTTGACCTAAGTTGGGGTGTTGTGGACCTGTTTGGTGTTTTGTACCCTAATTTGAGTCTGACTGAACTTGCTTGCCCCATTTTCCACTGGATTTGGAACCTTTTGAGTCTTCATGACCCTGTTTGTATCTATTTGAGTGGATTTTCTCTTTTAGGTTGGTTTCTTATCCTCCCTTATGCTTTTAGTTTTTCTTTTGTAGTGAAAGCTCAAGTGTTTTGGCTGTTGTTCAAGACCTTGTTTGCATTGTTTATGTGCAAACCTGACTTTACCAAACCATACTTCTTTGTAATTCATTTGCTTCGTTTGGGTCTAAAAGTAGTTTTTGTACTCATTTCCCAATGGTTGGCATGCTTACATCAATAAGAATTTGAAAGTCATATTTGGTAGCTTTTACTGTTTCATAAAGAGAACCTGAAAGTTTCTTTGCTTTGCTTTGATAGTAGGTTAGTTTTAGTTTTGTTTCTTACCTTTGAAAAGCATAAAGAATTTTGATTTATCTTCTGAATAGAGTACCTTGCAAGTGGCTTAAAATATTTTAGAGTGCGTTGCATCAAAAAGAACAAGTTTTCTTTTGCATACCTAGTTGCTTGAGTAGCTGCATTTTTAGGTTTTGAGTTTATTTTTGTACATTTAGACTTTATTTTTACCTTTTTTGCATTCGAAATATTAAAAACTGCATTTGCACATGCATTCTAGATCAGAATTTTAAGACTTGCATTGAAAAGCAAAAGATTTGTATTTCATTTTCAGTACTCTATCTCTATTATAACCACTCTCACACACCCACTACCTTTTTGAGTAATCAAGTAACCTTTAAAATGAACCCTAATAAAATTTACTAGTAACATTTTCTTTTCTAGGTTACACTACACCAACTAGTTTTGGTTAGGATCTTGGGTTTAAAACACCTTAAACCACCCAAGATCACACATTGCGCAAAAATCGTAGTGAGACTATCATTAGGTAAACCCACCTCACTCAAAACTTGCCTGGGATATATGCAGTAGGTCATTGCGAGATCAGTTTGTGGGAATACCCCTCCTACTTTCTGTTCGAGCATACGCCAGGATCGGATTGCGTATTGGGGACTCTTTCGAGTTTCGGGCTTAGCTACCCTTCCCACGCTTTCTGATTCGACCGGTGACTGTTACCCCATGAGTTTTCGGTTTTGTGGTACCCTTAGTATCTGACTCTAGGTTCATACACAGGTGACAGCGGAGGGTATATCTGCTGTACCTAGGACAGACGTGGGAGGAAATCCCTTGCAGGTCTTTGGGAGGGCGGTTGGGTGATTCCAGCGCTTGCACCCTTAGTCATTGTATTGTGGACCCCGGGTAACTGTCCTTCATCCTTCGTTGATTTGTTCTGGGCCCTCATCATCCCAGACTCTTCTCCGGAAGGCATCTGTTTGCCTGGTTTGATTTACTTAGGACCTTTTTTAGTGGTGTGCTCTTTGTGCTACTTGTTTTAGTTTGCCTTAGGGAACTTCTTGTTCATTTGAGCGAGAAACTATGTCTAGCATTCCGGCGAGTGCCAATCAGGGTACCCCTGTTCCGGGGGATCCTTGTGCTGTTCCATTCATTGGAAACATTGGTGCTCCCTTAATGGCTACTCTAAATCTTCCTAGATTCACTATTGGGATGCCGGTTTGGTTGTTTTCCACTCCGAATGCCTTGCATGCTCCTGATGCTTCTTTTGTGAGCACCTCAAATCAAGAGCATCAGAACCCTGGGCCTTCGTTGCCGGTAACATCTTCTCCTCCTCCTTCTACCTCATGTGGCGAAAGTAGCAATACTAGTAACCAGCAGTCTAAAAGGAATAGACGGGGGAAGAATAGGAAGAAGATGCCAAAACAAGGGGCCAGCCACCCTGCCTCTGCAAATCATGCAGGGGGCACCTACCCAGCCTCTGGAGGTTATGCTGGGAGAAAACTTTTAGTCACTGAAAATCATACTCAAAGTTTGTCTTCAACCACTGTCAGTCATGTTGAGGACACGTCATTGATCACTGCTAGTCATATTAATGACAAGTCACCAGTTCCTGTGAGTCATACTGGAGACACCAGATCAGCCACTGCAAGTCATGCTGAGGGAGTTGACATTGTCGACAAACCCAACAAACAGAAGCTTAAGTTCCCTTGTAAGTTTTGCGAGGGAGACCACCTTACTTACTTGTGCCCTGTACTTCCAGAAGTGCAAAAAGTGTGGTCCTTAGTTAAAAATTCTTCTACTTCTGAGCAACCAGCCTCTGTGAGTCATGCTGGGGGCAAGCTATCAGCCAATGCTAATCATGCTGAGAGTACTGATGTTGTAAAGGAGTCTAAACCTATAGGACGGAAACCAAAGTTCCCTTGTAAACTTTGTAAGGGAGATCACCTTACTCACCGATGCCCTGCCATTCCAGAGGCACGAAGAGTGTGGTCCATGTCTGAAGGAACCTCTGTTCTTGAGTTGTCCATAGATTCCCTACAGTCAGATCAACCTTTGGTTGATAAAGTGGTTGAACCAATGTAATATTTGGTCGACCCCACTCTTCCTTTGGAGAGTGAAGTGATCGAATCGATGCAATCTTCGACCGATCCCATCAGTCCTGTAAAGATTGATGCACCTACTACTGAAGTCTTCTGCATTACCAGTTTGGATGTTCATAAAAAAGGGGGCACTTCATCTGTGCCATGTGAACCCCTACCAAGCCCTAGGATTGTTTCCTTTGATTGGAATAGTCTAGCCAAGCCTCGTCTTCCTTCTTCGACACCTTTCCAGATAAAGGTTGATATCGGGAACCATACGGTTGATCGATGCATTGTTGATGAAGGTGCTTTTGTTAGTATCTTATCCGCTTATGCTTGGAGGGATTTGGGTTTCCCTAATGTTATTCCAGCTGTTAATTGGCCATTGACCTTCGATAGAAGACCTAGTGAACCGATCGGATTCCTCCGTCAGGCACCTGTTACCTTGGGTGGAAAAACAGTCTTAGTTGATTTTATGGTTCTAAAGGACCCTGTGGACTTTGATATGATCCTTGGGCGTGATTACATTTATGCTATGCATGCTGTGGTGTCTACGCTTTTTCGTGTGATGCATTTCCCTCATAACGAAAACATTGTCACCATCGACCAGCTTGCATTCGTTGATCCTCCTTATTACCCAACTGAAGACAAGTCTGATCCCTCGTCATTAGGCACTACTATGTCACATGAGCCTTATGTGGAATATTGTTCCTTGAGTTAAACTACTACTGAGAAGAAGTCTCTGAGTTCATGCTTACCTTCTCGGGACTTGGTCCCAGCTTTTGACCAAGTGATACCTCCATCTGAATGTTTAGATATGTGTTCTATCTGGGATGATATACTTCCTTCCGATGAAGTTTTCCTAGAGTCCATAGTACAGTCTACCATTCATTTGGATGTTGATCCAGTTGCAGTTATGTCCAGCCCTGGTTTGACATTAAAGTCTGATCTTCCTACTGTTGAGTCTTTGGACTCTCCTATAGATCTGCAAATCGGTGTTCCTGTTGAGTTTGATTCTGCTTCTAGAATTTTCAACTCCCATGATGATGAATTTGTTTCTTCAGATTCCATCATGTCCTTCAACTTTGATCTTCATCCTGAAGTCGATCTTATTGATTGTAAGTCCACGGGCTTGGGTACAATAGAATCTTCATTTGAAAACTCTGCCTTGTTTATGCCTGTTGTTGATGATAGCGAAGTTGAAAGTATTTCTACCACAGTGACTTGTATCGGGTCTTTCTTTACATATGTTTTAGATATGATCCTGGTACTAATGTTTCTTGGAGATAGGATTCTTAGCTGGATGTATACTTGCTTACTGGTCATTTTCGACACCTTGCGCGACCATGTCAGTTATATTCGGAACCTTGCATATAGGTTTAGGCTTCCCCACTGTTATGTTGCATTTGAACCTTTTTCCATCCGAATTCGCCATAGGGTCGAACCTGTTGGATATTGGTGTGTTAGCCATCTCTTTATGCATTGTGCACCAGTCCGACAGCAAAGCCTACCTAACATGGGTCACCCTAGTCAGCACCCTTATGCCATTCTGGTGCCCATGCTGAGTTTTTCTCATAGGCTTGGGAGCCTTTTTAGATTTACCATGACTTTGAGAAGAAGCCTCATATCTTTCTTCCTCATATATTTCTGGCCATACCTGATAAGGCTCCCATCTTTGTGTTCAAATTGCATATGCATCTGTTATAATCCCGCTTGCGCTAATGAGCCTGAAGCCGGCTTCCACGCTTTTAGCCCGTTGTATAAGCCTCCATCTCTGATCTCATTTACGCTAAGCCCTGTATCATTTTGCCTTTTCAATTTGACACCTTTTATCTGGAGGAGACACACCCTGAGTGTACTTATCTTGCTCATGTTCCTTGCATTAGGCATAGCTTTGTTCCATGCGCTTGGAGCTAGTTTCGCATGTTCCTGACACTCGTCTCGTCCCATTTAGAGCATTCTTCTGCCTTCACTTCGAGCTCGTTAAAAACAGTAAGTAGGTTACGAGCATTTCTTCCACCTTCCCTTCGAGCTCGTTAAAAACAGTAAGGAGGCTACGAGCATTTCTTCCACCTTTCCTTCGAGCTCGTTAAAAACAGTAAGGAAGTTATGAGCATTTTCTATATCTCCTTTGAGCTCATTAAAAACAGTAAGGAGGTCATGAGTTTACTTTTCCAGACTCGTTAAACCTTTACGGAAAAGATCCCTATGGAGTTCTTTTAAGCCCTTTTCAGACTCCTTAAATAGGAAAAGTTTGCTGAGCATAGTTGTCCTTTCGGGCTCGTTAAAATAACTGAACCGACATCCACTTAGGTATAGAATTACCCATTTTCCGGGCCTTGGTGGATAATTTACGGAAAAGGTATACTCTAGGTATACTCTTGTATGCGCTAGAAGAGTTCTTCTTTCATCATTTTATACTTTTTCGAGGAAGGAGACTAACTTTACGAAAAAGGACCTTTGGAGTCGTCTTTAGGGTTTTCAGACTCTCGAAATGTGAAAACACCAAGCGAGCATTCACCTACTCGGGCTCGATTGGAAATCCACGAGATGGTTGATAGAGGACTGTTTAAGTTTTTCAACTCTATAAGCAAGAAAACACCGCCGAGCACAGACCAATCCGGGCTCGATATAAAATCTACGGATAGGTGTATGGAGTTTTCTTCTAGGTTTTTCAGACTCCTTAAATATGAAAATACCGTCGAGCATGCTTTAGTTCTTTGTCAAGCTCATCAAAAAATGAAAAAGGAAAGGGAAGGGAAGAATGTCAAAATATCTTTCAATATGATGGCAGCAAGTCAACTATCTCCTTGAACAAAGCACCTGTTTTGAGTCTTTCAAACAAGTTGGGTTCTAGTGTTGGCCTTAGGATGAACCTGATCTCAGAGTTCTTACTCCTCCGTTTGGTTAGTCTTACAATCATATGGAGAATCTGTTAATGTCTCCTACATTGCAGATTTGCATCGTGGTCCCTTTGTGTTAAAAGCTGCCTAAGTCACTCTTGTGTCGTGCTCACTGTTCAAGGATATAACCTGTGTCGGCCATTCTGCAGTTGCCTTGACCTCATGTGTCGGCCATTCCTTGGTGTCAGTATGTTTCATCATGTGTTTAGTCCTACTCCAAATCAGCTCATACCTATTTGAGTGTTCCTCGTGTTGGATGATGGAGGATGCATTAAGGCCTCCCTTCCAACGGACTTCTTCCCATCGACTTCAACTCATTGTGCTCTGGGAATGAAGTTTAGAGTTTTGGTTAGTACCTTGGGGATTGCAGTTATTAGTGGCAGTTTCCCTCGCTATTGGATAGATGGGAATACATCAATGTCTCCTATCCGATGGATTCTTCAAGTGTTCGACGACAAGACCACTTATTCGCACTTGCTTGAATGTACTAGGTACCTTGGGTTCCATTTTCATTATTGGTGGACACCCTCGCGTTTGTTAACGGTATACATCAATGACCGGTAATCAAACGATACCTCCCATGTTCGACATCAACTCATTTATTCGCATGGATAGGTTTGTACCTTGGGTTGTTTTTGGATGAAGACCTTGGGATCCTCGATAGCATCACCTCATTTATGTTATCACCCAAGTTGCGCAAGACTGAGACACACTCTTTTTGGCTCTTGATGAGACATAGATCCAGCTTGTTCTCTATGGCTATGTTCTCCAGTTTTGACATAGATCCACCTTGTATTTATGTGGCTATGTTTACACTTATGTTCCTCATGGATCCACGCTTGTATTCTAGTGGCCATGATAGATGCATCAGTATTTGGTGTTGAGATATTGTAACTTCAAAGAATATTATATTTGTACTTTATTATTCCGGAGATGTTTCATTCCTCCGTGCAGATCTTATTGTATATCCGGAGATGTTTATTCCTCCGTCGGAATGTGGTAACTCGGGTTATTAGACTTCCCTAGTAGGGGTCGGCCCTGTATGTGTTATGTGGGTCAAAGGGTTATTAGACCACCCTAGAGGGGTCGGCCCAGTTAGTTGTAGTGGGGTATTTAACCTATTGGTTAAATACGAGCCTACGTGTACTTGTGTAAAATACACATCAGAGTAGTGTATAAATAGAGGAGGTGTGTTCCTCATTACACACACTCACTCACTCACTTGAGAAAGGCGCACTTGTGGAGGAGAGGTCTGCTATGGAGGAGAAGGAGCTTATGCTCAGGGTTTGCATCTTTGTATATTGCTGGTCATCTATATTGAGGAAGCTTTGCTGGGTTTTCTACCCCATGAGGGTTTCCCAGGATAAATCTCTGTCTCTTGTGTTTATGCTATGCTTGTTGTTTCTTCAGTGATCCTGTATATGCTATTATTATGAAATGGAATGTAATGCTGCTATTTTCTGTCTTAGCATATTGAAATTTAACATGGTATCAGAGCTAACCTGAAGGAAGACAAGGTATGGCACTAAAGACACTTGCTCTACTTACGACAATTTGAAGGTTAGGGTTTTACATAGCAAAAACCAGTCATCGTAGCACTTTCGCTATAAATCCGTTTTTGCGAATTTTTCGGATCTGAAATTGTTACAGGACGAAGATAAAATCGCCAGGTACCTTGTGTCCAAAGGACAACCTCTAATTCGTTGTACTTTGTGATTTATGATCTGTACAATATAGGGTTTCTGCCTCTTCCAGATCTGAGTCAAAATCAGGTGACCTTGGGAAAAAGGTCATATCTTGGGCTAGGAAGCTCCAAATGAAATTTCGTAAAAAGTGACAGGTAGTACACAGTCTGCAATATCTCAGAAAACTTTTTCAGAGGCCGAAGTTGAACCAGTGACACGTGGCACTCCGTACAAGTGCGCTCTCCTGTATTATCCCATAAACAGGTCACGTTGCGACACTTGACATAACTCTCTCTCAGAAAATCCAATTGAGGTCAGACCTGTCAGGATAGAAAGATAGCAGGTCAGGCTATCTCAGGAAACTTTTTCAGACCCTGTGGATCAAAAATTTCAGAGTTACACCAGAAACAATCAGGTACATATTTCTGTCAAAACAGAATTATTTTTTGGTACCTTCATTCATGACTTCCGGAATTTAGGGCTTTGGAGAAAGTTGGAATTTTTGTAATCAGAGACCACGGCTGGATGCTACTCATCAAAATAGAAATTTAGAGACCAAGATCAGAATTTTTGGTTGGGCAGAAGGCCGGGCTTGATTAGACCCTAGTTCGGGACTTTGATCAGAAAAGCGGAAAATTAGGGCTTCTGTAAAAATGGGAATTTTTGAAATCTGTGACCACGGCTGGAAGCTCCTCAGAAAATTAGAAGCTTAGAGCTTTGAATCAAACTTTTTGATGGGGCAAAAGAGTGGGCTTCATCAAACCCCAGTTCAGGGTCACGTCCAGTGAATCCGAAAGTTTCAAAGGCAAAATTGAGGAGTAAAACTTTGCAGTTTTAAAATTCTGAATATATCAGTTTGATCAGCTCATCAAGGCGCATATCTCTATCCTTTCGGAAGTTTGAAATTCAAAGTTTGAATTTTTGGGGTTTCTCTGACAAACCCATATCCAGCTCCAGGTCCAGTTCTTGCAAATCAAGTGGATAGGGTTAATCCTAGAAGAAGATGGATTGGTCACCTACATAAGTGAAGGAGTTCATGTTTCAGAGGGAGATGAGGCTAAGGCTTTACATAAGGAGATTACAAGTGATCTCGACAGGTATGACTCATCGAGGTATGTTTTGAGATTTGTTCATGATTAAGTTTATGGTATGTTTGTCTTCATGTTATTACAGTTAGTACAATCTTGATTTTAGATTTGTTGTATCACCTTAACAAAATTATGAATGCATGATAGAAGATATTCATTGGTTAGGGGGTTGACACACTCACTCACTCACTTGAGAAAGGCGCACTTGTGGAGGAGAGGTCTGCTATGGAGGAGAAGGAGCTTATGCTCAGGGTTTGCATCTTTGTATATTGCTGGTCATCTATATTGAGGAAGCTTTGCTGGGTTTTCTACCCCATGAGGGTTTCCCAGGATAAATCTCTGTCTCTTGTGTTTATGCTATGCTTGTTGTTTCTTCAGTGATCCTGTATATGCTATTATTATGAAATGGAATGTAATGCTGCTATTTTCTGTCTTAGCATATTGAAATTTAACAATATGGTGTTGTGTGAGGTTGAGGTTGTCTGCTAACAAGATACAGGTACATCACAAAAGACAAATCAGGCTCCATGACCATGAAAACATGAAGACAAAGAGTCATCCATAATCTCTGTTCTACTTACGAGGTATGTATGACTTTGTTATATTATGCTTAACCTATGAGACATGCAGGTTCTAGCTCAGGATCTCTAAATCATTGAAGAGATTGTTTAGGTATGTTGTACATAACCAAGTAGGTATACTAATCCAGGTATGTTTCCCATGAATCTTACCTTGTGTTAGGATCCCTTATATACGTATACTTGGAATGATTGGTTATGCTTATTCATAAAGTTAGTAATCAAGGGATTATGCATATTATATCTTTTATCAATGATATGCATGAGTAAAAGAAGACTTCCTTGAAATCTTGAATACTAATGTTTATTAACTATAATCATGACTATACGTTTTCAAGATTATTTAGTACTATAATGTTTTGATAGCATTTAGAATATACTAATGAGTGTATGTTTGTGTATGAGATCATGAGGATGACTCTTGAGCATGCACAGTGGTACAGAATGAATAGAAGTTCAAAAGACATACAGAAGATCAAGCGGGAGGCAACCACACAAACATAAAAGATAAGTATTTGAGTTGTTATTTGAAATAGTAATAATATTGCCTACAATAGGTTGTATGCATATTTGTATTCCCATAATATATAATGCTGAGTGTAAACATTCATAGAGCATTGAACAGTATACTACTAATGTGCATATGATTGACAAGTTGGACAAACATTCCATTATTGCTTGTCTAGAATGAAACCTCTTTGCTGACATGCTGAGAGTTGTGCACACTCTCGATAGTATGTTCTGGTAGAGATGGAAGGCATCTAGATAGCCACTGTATGCATACAGGATATGGGAAAGTGTTGTGCCAAAGTATTGGTCAAAATAGTTGCATCACTATGTAAATGATATCTGTATGCATAATGGGTTATCTTTTGATGATTATGAAGTATTACTAATCATGTACTTAATTTTGATTTGTAGGAAAGGTCATGAAGAATGATGGACACCGTACAAGTGGTGGATGTTCAAACAAGAAGATTTACAAATCAAACAAAATATAGAAGGCTCATGGCTAGAAGATTCTCTTAGAAAGAGGAAGAGAATCACGACAAGATGTTTGCTCCAAGTATGGTGTAATTAAAGAAGAAGTATGAATCAGATTCTGTATAGGTACCTAGGATCGATAATAATTTGATAAGCTTAATGATCACCATGGGTGATGTGGATCTCAACCTTTGCTACAAGGTTGAATATGATACACATATGACATGGATGCAAGAAGGAACTCACCACAGAGTTCGAATGATATTGAGGCTCATATCAGTAGACCCATCTAACGAGAGATGGCACAGATAGATATGCAGAAGATCATTCAATGCAGAAATGAAAATGAAAGATCTCAATTTGATGCTTTACTTCCTAGGTCTGGAAGTATGGCAAGGCTCAGAAGGAATATTTCTCAACCAGGGAAAGTATGATGAGAAATATGACTTGAGGTGTTGGAATGGCCACTCTTATGGATTCCAACTTGAAGCTGTTAGGGGATATAACTCTGTACAGTCAATTTATTGGGTCTTTGATATATCTAACATATACTAGGTTATATATATATGCTTTGTTATGAACACCTTGAGTTAGTATCTAGTGGAAACTAGATGTGTTTACCTGATAGTTGCAAAGCATGTGATGAGGCACATAAAGGACACGATAGAATTTGATCTATGCTATCTTGAAGATCATGACTTCAGATGGCTATTCAGATTCTGTTTGGGCAGGAAGTGTTTCAGACAAGAAGAACACATCGAGAGGATGTTATTGTCTAGGATTAGCCATGATCTCGTGGTTTAGCTGGAAGCAGTCTAGTGTGGCTATCAGCACAAGCGGAATATATGGTTGCTTGCTCTGCTAGTTGTGAAGAAGTTTGGCTTTAGGATTGTTTGACTTAGAGATAGAACCAACTGAGATCCTATGTGATAATTAGAGTTGTATCAAGATGACATAGAATCTAGTGTTCCATGATAAGTCAAAGAACATAGGGAACTAACAAGATATGACACAGAAAGGAACTCTAAAAGTTTGAATTTGTAACAGGTTACCGTTGTACTAACCAAGCCTCTACGTCAAGTGAAGAAGTTACCAACCAAACCTCTGTCTCGAGTGAAGCTTGAATACTTCCGAGACAAGCTTGGTGTAGTTCAAAAGGACCCTCCTCGAAAGGGGGAGTAGTATAGTCACTACTGATGAGATTGTCTCATCAAACAACAAGGTCGTTGATGAGGTAACCTGTTCTCTACACCTAGTCACTTAGAAATAGTTAGATTTAGGACTTTTTTTATTTCTGTTTAGTTTTACTCATACATGATTTTTGATGTTAGATGTATTAGTGAGAATACATGCTAGATATATACATGCTTTTGATGTTAGATGTATACATGATTTTGATGATAGATGTATTAGTGAGAATACATGCTAGATGTATACATGCTTTTGATGTTAGATGTATACATGATTTTGATGATAGATGTATTAGTGAGAATACATGCTAGATGTATACATGCTTTTGATGTTAGATGTATACATGATTTTGATGATAGATGTATTAGTGAGAATACATGCTAGATATATACATGCTTCTGATGTTAGATGTATATATGATTTGATGATAGATGTATTAGTGAGAATACATGCTTTTGATGACAGATGTATACATGATTTTAGATGTATTAGTAAGAATACATGCTTTTGATATATGACGTATACATGCTGTTGATGCTAGATATTGATTATGTACTTGTATGGATGAGGATACTTGTACTTGTATTGATGAGAATACAGATTGAGGGGATTGAATCATCCCTGGACTTTCAGTCCCAAAGAGAGCCGTAGACGTGAGGTCTCCGAGAATGAAGTCCTTAGTGGACAGTTGAGGGGATTGAATCATCCCTGGACTTTCAGTCCTAAAGAGAGCCGTAGACGTGAGGTCTCCGAGAATGAAGTCCTTAGTGGACATGATAGGATTGCATCATCCTCAAGAGAGCCGTAGACGTATGTCTTCGAGAATGAAGTCCTTGGTGGACATGAGGGGATTGGATCATCCCTGGACTTCAGTCCTAAAGAGAGCCGTAGACAGGTGTCTCCGAGAAATAAGAGGGATTGTATCATCCTTGAACACATGTTCTAAAGTGAGCCGTAGACAGGTGTCTCCGAGAAAGAAAAGGGATTGTATCATCCTTGAACATCTGTTCTAAAGAGAGCCGTAGATGTATGTCTCCGATAAATGAAATCCTGAATTAACAGGTAGGGGATTGCATCGTCCCCGGACTGATGTCCCAGAATAGAACCGTAGACTGGGTCTCCGATAATGAAATCCTGAATGAACAGGTAGGGGATTGTATCGTCCCCGGACTGAGGTCCCAGAATAGAACCGTAGACTGGGTCTCCGATAATGAAATCCTGAATGAACAGGTAGGGGATTGTATCGTCCCCGGACTGAGGTCCCAGAATAGAACCGTAGACTGGGTCTCCGATAATGAAGTCCTGAATGAACAGGTAGGGGATTGTATCGTCCCCGGACTGAGGTCCCAGAATAGAACCGTAGACTGGGTCTCCGATAATGAAGTCCTGAATGAACAGGTAGGGGATTGTATCATCCCCGGACTGAGGTCCCAGAATAGAACCGTAGACTGGGTCTTCGAAAAATGAAGTCCTGAATGAACAGGCAGGGGATTGCATCGTCCCCGGACTGAGGTCCCAGAATTGATCCGTAGACTGAAGTCTCCGAGAACTGAAGATTGGATTGTATCATCCATGGACCTATGTCCTAAAAGGAGCAGGATTGATCATCCTAGGAATATGATCGTATGATGATGATAGTGATGACGATGTTGATGATCGTGTGATGACGATGCTGATGATCGTGCTGATGACGATGCTGATGATCGTGTGATGACGATGTTGATGATCGTGCTGATGACTATGCTGATGATCGTGCTGATGACGATGCTGATGATCGTGTGATGACGATGCTGATATGACGATGCTGATGATCGTGTGATGACGATGCTGATGATCGTGCTGATGACGATGCTGATGATCGTGTGATGACGATGCTGCTGATCGTGTGATGACGATGCTGCTGATCGTGTGATGACGATGCTGCTGATCGTGAGATGACGATGCTGCTGATCGTGTGATGACGATGCTGCTGATCGTGTGATGACGATGCTGCTGATCGTGAGATGACGATGCTGCTGATCGTGTGATGACGATGCTGCTGATCGTGTGATGACGATGCTGCTGATCGTGTGATGACGATGCTGCTGATCGTGTGATGACGATGCTGCTGATCGTGTGATAACGATGCTGCTGATCGTGTGATGACGATGCTGCTGATCGTGTGATGACGATGCTGCTGATCGTGTGATAACGATGCTGCCGATCGTGTGATGATGATACTGTTGATCGTGATGTTGATGTTGATATTGACATTGATGTACCAGTAACTGTTTGAGTTACTGATGAAGAAAAATTGAAGAAAGCTTCCAATGATTTATAGATGTATCATGTATGATGTTGATGACTCCTTGCTCGAGCAGATGTTGTTATAATATCCTTCTCGTTAAGGGGGAGTGTTGAGATATTGTAACTTCAAAGAATATTATATTTGTACTTTATTATTCCGGAGATGTTTCATTCCTCCGTGCAGATCTTATTGTATATCCGGAGATGTTTATTCCTCCGTCGGAATGTGGTAACTCGGGTTATTAGACTTCCCTAGTAGGGGTCGGCCCTGTATGTGTTATGTGGGTCAAAGGGTTATTAGACCACCCTAGAGGGGTCGGCCCAGTTAGTTGTAGTGGGGTATTTAACCTATTGGTTAAATACAAGCCTACGTGTACTTGTGTAAAATACACATCAGAGTAGTGTATAAATAGAGGAGGTGTGTTCCTCATTACACACACTCACTCACTCACTTGAGAAAGGCGCACTTGTGGAGGAGAGGTCTGCTATGGAGGAGAAGGAGCTTATGCTCAGGGTTTGCATCTTTGTATATTGCTGGTCATCTATATTGAGGAAGCTTTGCTGGGTTTTCTACCCCATGAGGGTTTCCCAGGATAAATCTCTGTCTCTTGTGTTTATGCTATGCTTGTTGTTTCTTCAGTGATCCTGTATATGCTATTATTATGAAATGGAATGTAATGCTGCTATTTTCTGTCTTAGCATATTGAAATTTAACATTTGGATCATTATTGTATCCTCTTGGAGATCATGTTCCACCATTTGAACATGGACAGTTACCCCATGGATAAGTTTGTCTGACTTTGCCTTTGCTTTCAGGTACTTCATTTGAGCCTATGATTCTTGGTTTCTCCGTTCCTCCATGATTCAACTCTTTTTTATTTATAATGTATTTCGGCCATCGTTTCCCGTACTCCCTCTGACCTCATACATTAGGGGGCATCTGTTATAGCTTGAAATCACACCTCTCCGTCCGTGACGACACTTGTTTCCCTTGGTCGCATGACGACATTTCTTGAGATCAAGTTCAGTCACACAACAGTACATTTGTGGATGGAGGAGTCATTTGGGACACTAAAAATGGTTGAAATTACCTCATTCTTGACCCATTTGATGTATATGACCCTTAGGAACATTTTTCCAGACCAAACCATCTCCTGAAAATGAGCAGAAAAGCCTGTTTTTGGCCATTTTTCAATATGAGAGCGACTCTACTGTTGAAATAGTAGCGTGTGTACGCGACTTTACCTCATTCAAAGTAGCACCCATTGCCATGTGTACGTGACTTTGTCTACTATAGAGTAGAGTACACACCTGTTTTGGTCAAAATCTCGAAATTTGAGTAAGTTAAGTTGGTTGGGAAACCTCTTGAGTGGTTGTAACTTCTTTTCCTCTTCCTCATTGACTATATAAGGAGGGTAGAAGGGTCATGTGAGGAGAGCAAGCCCAATTACAAAGTTATGCTGGAGGAATGGAGACCCTCATCCCCCTCTCTTGTGCTTCAGTTTTGGTAAACCCTAGTACAATTGCTTAGAGGCTGGGATCCTTGGAGAACGGAAGCAGGAGACCTTGAATCTAGGTTTCGTGAAGTGCCAAGCTTGAAGGAAGGTATAATTGTATGTACTTGCTTTCATTCATTAATAAAGATCAGACGTTCTTCTCTTTCCAAATATGACATATTAATGTGTCTTAGATTTGATTACTGTTTAGTTATAGTTTGATGTCTTGTTATGTCATGGATATCAGTATTATATATGTAGTCAAATGTATTTGAGAAAGGTATCAAGTTGTTTTGCAGGTCTGGGCATTGCGACATTGGATAAGCATTGAAGAGCAAGGGAGGCTAAGCTAGGATCAACCTTCTGAATGAGGTGCCTACATCTCTAAACCCTAATCTCTTCATTTATTTGTTGTACTTGCAGAATGCTTGTAAGTCTATCTTTATCACCGTAAGTTGGTAGTTTCTCCCCTTAACTATAGGTGCATTTTCCCCACAACAAGGAGGCCCTCATCCAACATTCGGATAAGATGGAGGGATGTGACCACTCCCAAATTGATAAGCAATATAAGGGGGTAGAGTGCCCCCAATCCCAATGCTAGAGCTAGCATGACTACCAGACATGGTGGGAGTAATACTTGGCATAAAACTGGGCATGCCCAATGAAAAAGGATCTAAGGTCGTAGGGACAGATTTAGAACCAAAACTTGACTCACCCGTATATGAACTAAACGAAATACTCGATGACCATGCATCATGAACGGGTTCCTACTAGTGGGTTGGGATGTCCCAAACCCAAGAGGAGTGCTGTGTGATGAATCTCCCCCCCATCCACTCCTTGGAGTTGAAGGAGGGGAGTTCCTCTTCGTGCCAGTAGACAGAGTCGAGGGGAATCCCAACGTGTCAGATGCAAAACTCATAATGGGATATCTTGGAAGCTCATGAGATGTGAATAAAGGATAGTCCTCCGACGTCTCTTGCGAAGAGACTGTGATGGATCGCTAGTTGGTAAACCAGCCAACCGATGAGATCAGTGGAGAGGCGGATCTCGATCGATGATGAATTCAAATTCATCAAATAAGCATTTCATAATGGCCCACTAAACGTCACAGAGCACACACCTAAAATAAACTACAACCAATATGCACACAACAGGGGATTGGCTCAAGGGACCTCTTGACACTACAGTCGGTATGTCTCGCTTAGGAGAGGCTTGAGACTCCCAAACTATAACCGAAGGTAATATAATCAGTTATATGGGCCCTCGGTATTCGCTATGCGAACACAACTGTGTTGTTCGACCCCTATCTGACTCATGACATTTACAGAATAACCGTTGCAAATGCCCTATGTGGTACCTAGGTAAAGAAACTATGGCCACCATGTATAACTAGTGCTCAGGAAAACAGTCGCAGGTGAGATTCGTTGTATGGGCAGGGTAGCTAAGCCCGAAACTCAAGAGGGTCAAATCCCCCAAGAGTCCCCAGATACGAACAAATCCTGGATATATATCCCACGTTTAGCAAGTATTGGAGGGCTATCTCCACAACCAACCTACCATGACCTCGTGATTAACTCTAGTTTAAGTAGAGCGTCCTGAGAACAACGATGTATACCATGGGTTTCACCACTCCCTAGTTAGACACATAATGTTTGTTTAATAGTCTTGGATCGTTAACTCATAGTGATCTATTTCAAGACTCAAAACCTATACTAGTTGGTGCACCCTAGAAAAGAAAATGTTCTAATCAATTCTTTAGTTAAGCGTTAATTTTAATGGTTTTGATTACTCAAAGGGATATGGTCGTGAAACTAGTTATGTGAGATGACTCAATAAAGGCACACCCTAAAAACACTAGACTCTTCTATCAATGGAAAAAATATGCCACTAAATGGCAGTCAAACCAAAGCTTCTTTTCAGAAAGAAAAAAATGCGATCTCTTGAATTTTTTCATGCACAAACAAGCCCTAATGAAAGCACAAGCACTCTAATGCAAAATGCAAATACATAAAGCAATTTTTTTTTTGTATTTTCACTATAAATGAATGAAAATGCAACAATATCTTTTTCTATTTTCAAAATAAATGAAAATGCAACAATATCTTTTTCTATTTTCAAAATAAATGAAAATGCAACTAAGAATCAGTACTTTTCATAAAAGAATGGAGAGAATGTAGTGCAGATAACACAGCAAACCCCAAAAAGAAACACTCAACTAATCCAATGAGCTATAAAAAAAAAATGGCTGAAAAAACAAATTCTCAAAATCAAAGGAAAAGGAGCTTCCAGTCACGAAAAGAGGTAAGGAATAGTCAAGACATAGGCCCGGAAATACTCAGGAACACCCAAAACTCACCCAACATCAACCAAACACCAAGAATGAGGTTAAAACGAACTTGTACGTGACTTTTCAGTGAACAGTTGTGTATGTATGCGATTTGGATGAATAAAAGTTGCATACAAGGAAGGGTATACATGGGTTGGCTATATAAAAGTTGGGTACAGAGCAGGGTATATGCAGGATGGTTGTATAAAAGTTGCGTATAGGGCAGGATAGGTGAAAAAAAATGAGTAAAAAGACCAAGAAAACTCGGGATTTTTCTATAAGGATCTGACAACTATTGGCGACACAGAAACTCAAAAGAACAGAGACTCAATGTAATACCCCAATTTTGACCCTTAGGAAATATTGGCTTTCATGTAAATATTGTATACATGTAATGTATGTTTTCCTAGCGTGGAGCTCAAGGCCAAGGCCCCGCTAGTATATGTTCGGCTTTTATTTAAAATGGACAAGTATTTGATATGTTATTACCCATGTGCTATTAAGCCATGGGATATTGTAAATTGATGTAAATATTTAATATTGAAATAAAATACCAAAACTGGCTATGGGAGCAACGAATGAGAAGGGGCCATGTGTATCCACTAGGGAGTGGTGAGGGGGCTAAGGGATTGAACCATAGGCTTCCATATGTCACCTTGAGAACCCATTTGACTTACCTTGCTGACATTTATTTATGTTGTAAGGAAGTGGTTGAGGAATTCAGTCCATGGCTTCAATGGAGCATGGGCAGCCCAGAAATTCGTATGGCAGAGTATGGGCTCTGTTTTCTTGTACCACAATCCACTCTACCTCATGGATGTTGCTTCTTCCTCATCCCCATTCCATTGTGAAACTTACGAGCACCATTTTCCATCCAAAAAACGAATTGCCGGCAGGGAGAAAAACTAGAAATCGCGACTGTGAGAGAACCCACATTTTGGAGAGCCAAAAACACCCAGAATTGGTATTTGACAGTGAAATCCAATGGGGGATCCATAGATATGAACCTTGGGGCGAAATTGAGAGTATTAGATACCCCGAAATCCATTGGAAAACCCAGATTTTACAGCCCAGAAATGAAGTGACGGGATTGAGTTATTGGATAACAGAACTGTGAGAAATCCAAGTGTGAATGACTGAGCAGAGGTTTGGTTTGCTTGATAAACCCAGTGAAGGCTAGAATCTCAAGGAATTAGCAGCTGGACCTTTCTATGCCCACCCTGAAGAGCACTAGAGGGAAGGGATGCCTGAGGGACTGTGCAACAGAGAAGGGGACCTTCCTTGTGTTGGGTGCGGTAGGTATTGTGGGTGCCATGACTGCTGAGTTCATTTGAGATGCCTATAGCTTTGTGGTTGAGCTCACTGGCTTAGCATCCTCCTCATTTGTCATCCGTATGCTTGATAAACCCAATGGTGTGTTGGCTTAGCATAGCTGATGACCGAAACCATGGCTGTGAGTGAGCCCAGCTAGTTCTTCCTTAGTGGATACACAACCCAGCTCAGGGGTGATCTCGCAGCTGAAAGAATATAGGCTGGACAGAGATCTATGGTTGGGTGGAACGTTACTCTCACATAGCCAGTTGTTTGGACAGCTTCATCTTCAAGATAAGTGTTCTATGTATTATAAATTATTTGCATTTTGTGTTCTGCAATATGTTAAATTGTCCATGTTTAATGAAATGAATTGATTATCTTAATTTGGAATCCATGCATGGCATTGGAACGAGATTGAGCCTCTATATGCCGAATCATCCTCTGCTGTGATATATGTATATATGTTAGGCATTACTGTTTGTGTGCTTGCTATTATGTTTAATTCCGTTGTGTTTATATTGAGTTGATCTTGCACACAGAAGTTTTTAATGGTTATGAATTTATGAATAAAGAAAGAATATTGGGGCTAAGTCTTCCAAAAGCCCCCGTATGATGGGTGATTTTCTCTCCCCTGCATTTGGAAGGCGAGAGGGGACGTTACACTCAAAATAAGGAAAATGCCCAAAAACCCGAAATGGATGCTTCTCCCCAATGGAGTTGCCAATTTTGTTATGGAGAAAAACTTCCTATGGATTGGGGTAGACCACAACAGACAGATGACTTCCAGAAATCAAATTCATTTCCCAATGTACGCTATATAAATGTAAATGCTAAGAATTGGAATAAAAGACCAACCTCAATCTGGACGTTCGATGAAGATCCCCGTTGAGATTTCGAATCAACACACTTGAACTTGCAGCTTAGTCTCAAAAATAAACACAAGCAAGTGCATATGATATATGAAATATGTTAGCACATACAATAACATAGTCGATGATATACATAAGTAAATGTACCCAACGATAATAACCAATCATTCACAATATCAATTGGACAAGAAAATGAGTATTTCTATTAATATGAACAAGAAGTACAAAATACAACCTCCTATCGGCAACTCATCTGAACCAAGAACTAGGTCCCTCCACTTGTACCTCGACCACTTCAATCCCCCATGCAATGGAAAACTCACGAGTAAAGGAGTAAATCCATCACAAGATATGGAAGAGTTTGGTAGGTGAACATAAGAGGTTCACAACAACAAGGATCAATGGATGTAGACTCAAGCTATGGAAAAAATCCAATAGAGTTTCGATGCTCTTCTCGTCCTCCTCTCCTCCTTCCATGCATAATGGCTCAATATATAACCTTCCAAAGGTAAATGAAAGGTCATATCGAGTCGTTTCGAGATACATGGAGGGCCAAAGGTCACAATGGATGGCTTTTTGGAGTGAAAAAGGGAGATTTTACTCTCTTTTACCAATTAACTCGATGTACACGGGCTATAATGGTGCATCCTACTTATGCACGAGTTGCAGTGGAGCAACTCGTGTATGGGATTAAAAATAGGGCAAAAAGGGTCTCTCGAGGACAAAAAGTGGTTCTGAGTCCATAAATGGATAATGGAGGCCAATGAGTGCTAATGCTCACATGGTGGCAAAATATGGTGTAACAATATTCACTAATTTCATGTTTGGCTTCCTCAGTGACACACATTGTGGGAGCATTGAATCATATCTGGTTCCAGAACCTGATGCTTCATGGTCATTCTTCCTCTTCTAACTTGTTTCGGCAGCTTCCTGTCATGTAGATGACCTCTTTTTCTTCAATGGATCAACCAGAGCTTGCGATGACATGATTTTTGGTTGTTCCTACTCAACTAGAATATTTGCTCTGACAGAGACTTCTTCAACGGATATATTCTCAACACTCACTTCAGGCATAGTTTCCTCCACTATTACAGACCGTTGTCATTATCGCTTGAAAACACCAATGCCTTGGCTCTCTGCTCTCACAATTCACTTAATTCGCTCAGGAAGCAATGAGCCAACTAGTCGACCTAATAGGATTTTAAATCCTTGATTTAACTTGTCTTGTCAATGATTTTCCCAATATTTAGTTAATCGAACCAAATCCTTTGCAATGATGACCTATTTCAGTGACAAATTTTGTTCACACAAACGTGTCTTTTCGACATTTATTGAGAAATCCTCCACTAACGTCGCCACTTTGCATGTCATAAATGTAGCAATTAATGAGAATTTGAGCCACTTCGACACAACCTTCACTTCGATGGAAATTTAACTTAAGTAAATATACCTACTACGACAAAATAAATTATGAAACAACCTAGACTTTGACCTAAACTTCGACACAAATTTAACTTGGGGTTTTCTCTTTTTTTATATATGTACATATATACTCAGTGTAAGATTGCACGACTGTCCCTATAAATTTTCAACTAGATTCCATTAACTAAGCCTTTAAGGGGCTCACCATTTAGTTTCTGCAATTGTACAACACCTCCTTTTGTTACATAATTAATCACATAGGGTCCCAACCAGTGCATCCTTAGCTTACCAAGATGTTTAAATAACTTGTTGTCATATAGGAGTACTATATCTTGTATCTGAAACTGCTTCTTCGTGATGTTGCAATCATGCCATGCCTTCTCTCTATATTTCTGGTGTTGTTGTTGAAATCCTACTATAAATCTATCCTCCTCCAACTGAAGTAGCTGTGACAACCTCTCCTCGAAAACACTAATGTCCGACATACCTGTGAATGTAGCAACCCTCAAAGTTGGCACAATGTACTCCATTGGAATAATAGCTTCATGACCATATACCAACCTGAAGGGTGTCTGGCCTGTGAACTTCTTGCACGTTGTTCTATATGCCCATAATATTGCAAGGATCCTCAAGTCCCAATCGTCACAGATCACATTACAGACCTTTGTCAACGCATGTTGATGTTCCATTATTTTGTTGAAAGCTTCGACAGTCCCATTCTCTTATGGATGGTACAGAGTACTCTTCCGATGATAAATTTGGAATTCTTGAGTAAGTGCCTCAATAGTCTTATTAATATAATGGGACCCTTGAACACTCAACAAAACTCATGGGAAGCCAAATCTAGTACAACATTTTGAAACAAGAAATTCGCACCAATTGTAGCACTACAATCTTTCACCGGCTCAGCCTCATCCCATCCAGTCAAATAATATGTCGTAGTAATAATGTAACATGCTCCTAATCTCTTCGTAGGAGGGTTGATTGGCCCCACAAATTCCATAGCCCATTTCTCAAAATCTTTCAAGGTTACCTATGGTACTAATGGCATCTCATCCCTCCTAGATGGTTTCCCTGTTCTTTGAAAAACATCACAAGATCGATAGTATTCCTTAGCATATTTATGAAGTGTAGGCCACCATACTCCCGCTCGTAGTATCTTTTGAGTTTTTTCCTTTCCTGCGTAGTGGACTCCTACCACACCTTCATGAGCTTCGATCAAAATCATTGGTCACTCATGCTTCATAACACAGTGTCTTAACACTTCATCTAGTCCCAACTTGCATAACTAACTTGATATCATTTGATAATCCATTGCTTTGACAACAAACTATTTCTTTTGATTGATAGATAGCCCTATGGGTTCCATACCTATGGTAAAAAAATTTACAATATCTTCAAAGTATTCATCCACCATTCTTACCAAAAACATTTGTGCATCTGGGAGGTTTTCATCCAAGTTAACTAGTTCTTCCCCTATTTCTAACCTCAACAGATGGCCCGGTCCCATATTTAGCCTTCCTAGTTTAACTATAATCCCAAAATCATACTCCTTGAACAATAGGATCCACCTGCATATTCTCCCCCACAACATTGGCTTGTTGACTAGGTACCTCAAAGAGGAATGATCAGTAAACATTTTAAAGTGACCCCCTAACAGATAATGCCTAAATTTCGGTAGTGCATAAACCATAGCTAATCCTTCTCTTTCTATTGTAGTATAATTTATTTTTGCAGTGGAATATAACTTCCTGCTAGAAAATGAAATAGGATGATCAATAGATCCATATCTTGGTTGAGCCAAAACTACACCCAATGAAATGGACGAAGCAATGACATGAACATGAAACTCTTTATGCCATTTAGGAAATACTAAAATCGGTGATGTTGCAATATTCTCCTTCAATGTGTCGAAGCTCTGTTGGCACTCCTCATTCCATTGAAACTTAGTATCCTTCTTCAATAGCTTATCCATCGATGTTGTGATCTGCACATATCCTTTGATAAATTTCCTATAATACCTTGTATGGCCCAAATTTTTTCTCAATTGTCGAACTAATGTTGGTGGTGGAAAATCTACTATAATGGTGATCTTCACAGGATCCATTAGCAGACCCTGTTTACAAACCACATGACCCATCAATATACCAAATGGAGCACAAAAAATACACTTCTTCAATTTTAGTGATATCTAATACTATCTACAGCAATCCAACATCAGCCTAAGGTTCTCAATATGGTTCTTCAGAAGTCCATAGACTGTCTAGTGATCGAAGTATACCTCCAAAAATTGCTTGACAATCCATATAGGATCACATAAAAACCAATTTTGTTCTAGTTCTTCTGACCCATTCCCATGAAAAATTGGCAATTTCATATCATACCCAACCATTCTTTTTCTCTTGGGTATTGGTTGACTTTGTATTGTAGGACCAACACTTATAGCAGTGTTACTAGTCAAAGTATTGTTTCGACTACCACTACTATTACCTACTTGTATAAATTGCAATGAATTAGTGTTTCTTACCTCAATTTCTAGACATGCACGCAGGGTCAAGGTATGTCATAGTGTCTGGCCCGAGATGGATCAACAGGATCTTCCTCAGAAGTGAGATGGAATCCTTCTTCTTTTTCCTCTTCTTTATCATAATATTCTTATTCAAGCCGTGGTACTGATTCATAGTCCCTTCCTTCAGTCACACTGCAACCCTCACCTTTTGTCATAGTTCTCCTTCTCTTAATTGACCTAAATGTTCTCCCACTTCGCAAAAGACCACACTCTTCATCCATTTCACTGTCTCCTTTGATTTTCATGTCATCTCACTTCTTACAACATACTCTCAGAGCATCCCCTACTGACATCCCAAACCACCATGCACAAATGGTTTACACATCGGATTCCATCCTCATGACTCCTTTTTCACAAAGCAACATTTTAATCACAGTTTCAAGGATTTCAAGTACTTACCTCACGGTCCTCGAAAAAATTCTCAATCAACAACACTGTAATATTTTATTGTGTCTATAGTAAACTCTGTAATATAACCCTCTAGTATACTATCTGACCAATAATCAACAACGTGAGATATCTTATTATTCACAGCTTTAAGGGTCCAAACTAGCTTAGGTATCCAAACCATAGGATCACCCCCTTGAAAGCACCTCTTTTGCAGGGTTAACCTCACCAACCATTCAGTCAATATAATAGGGAATTATCCAAAGAACACTTCATGGATGTCTAAGAAAACATACTTACCTAACCATGTCTCGGCGTGGATCTTTATTATGGTCTTCAACAAACTCCCTCAACTTCCTATCGATCCAATCTTGAATTTAGGGATTAGTCGGATGCCACATCCCCCTTCGACATAGATCCTAGTACTAGCAATGGAACTATTTTTTGGCACAGATCTACTTTGACCAGGATTCACTTAACTAATCACAAACAAACCCCAATACATCGGCCCTTTCGGCATCACCTGCGAAGCAGGTGAAGTGTCACCCAAGATATCTATGGGAACTACAAGAACCATATTTCTACAGAAGCGAAGGGGTGCGACATGAATCTACCAAACATAACATTCTATACCTCGACAGACCACAAGGCTTCAACAGATCACAACGATTACGTACATATCACTTAACTGGCTGCAACATATATTTATTAACTAAGCAGTATCCATATCATTCATACTTCCACATCAATTAACATTTATTCATCAATATGTAGAATGTAACGAAATAACAGAGCACATTATAACATCATTCACACACATTGAACACTAGATATAATGTGGAAACCCAAATAGGAGAAAACCATGGAAGCACTTTCTTTATTCATGAGTCATAGTAAAATAAGCACTTCATGTCTGCATCAATGACTTACATATTTTATGCCTTCTCTTTACAATGGATCTACGCACATGACCTATAGATTATGCAACTCTCTCCTTATAGTACACCTTATCATCAACATAAATACCAAAAAGGATGACCAAAAGATTGACAAAAGACAAACCAACCCCAAAAATCATAACCGATTACATATTGATAGTACGCACACAACCTTCCCTGCTCCCACTACTCCACTACTTGATTACTCCACTCATAAATGTATGTGGACACAAAATCCTAACTAACTTACCAAAATCCACCCTTAACATATTCAAAATACCTATCTTACTCGATTCTTGGCCGCTACATCGGAGTTGACCCTTCTTCTTTGGACCACTTCGCTTTAACCCTGTTCACACCAAAACTACACAAGACTTTAACCATCCCAATAGATCCTATAGGATTTTGACAATAAGGTATCTCAGGAGATGAAGGTTCAAACTGATCTATAGGCTCATGAACCTCCTGAAATGTTAAATCTGCTAATTCTTCAAGAAAGTAAAAAAGTACTGAATCTTTAGTTTTTATAACCTTCTTGCATGAAGCACATCATCTAGGTAATGAAGGAGCCACTAGTAACTACCCAATATGCTTTACGTAACTCCTAGTAAATTGACGAAGAATGTTAACCTTGTGATGAGGAACTACAAAAAGATGCTTGGGAGAAGTCTCTAGCTATTCGAATTCCATATTATTGTCTTCAAAGTTAGTATCATGCCGAATTTCTACCCCTTGGGTGGGTGAACACTAAGACTGTAAATTCTTAGGTGGGGATCAAGAGAAAAATCCACATTGAAGAGGAATTCTTCTACCAGCCATACACTAGAGTCCCTCCTTCTAGCACAAATTTTTTTTCTCACCCGCAAATGTCCTTGCATTGACACAAAGGGTTCTCCTTGGTAGAAAGTCCCAATTAGACCTAAAATTGTATGGAGTAGTAAATTCCTCTAGATTCTTGCTTAGCTACTGTTCACTGGTTTTAGGGTTTTCACTTATTGCAGCCCAATACACCATTTATGGTTTATATTTAAAAGATGAAATGTAATATGAGTTCATCTAAAATGCAGTCCTACAACTATACTAACCTATCCTAGATAAGAGTGATATTTAAAGGCATGAGTGGTGAAATAACATTAGCATACATATTCCAAAACCAATTATTTGTATTGCATGTGTGCATAACAATAACATAATGGAATATAAACCTTAGAATAGTCCCAGTATTCATAAGATTATGCACTCACAACTCATAGAAAGAAAATATAACACAAAATTATAATATAAACAGATTATCCAAAAAATTGTAGGAATAATCCACTAGAAATCTAGAACAATCTTACTACATTACGCATGAGATAAAGAATGAAATAGTTCAACGGCATTCATCCACATGACAACAATACTCCTGTGCAAAATTCCATCCCAATGGATTCTCCTTTTCATTAACAAGAAATAGTTCTTACAACAATGGGAAACAAAAATCCATAAGCCAAAAGTCCCCTATTCCTCCTCCATCACTTTGTTTTAAAGCTTTTAAAAAATAACTCCCAAGTGACTCTTCAAATCCCTCTTTATCAATTTTGACTATTGAGGTCCCTAGGAATTTGTCACTTTCAACTTTTACTTTTCTTCAGAAAGAAATAAAATCAAATTTATATTACATTATTTTAAAGAGGATCAATCCCTATTGAATTCATAAATGAATTCCACATTGCAAAGCCATATGTGATAATGTTAAGATAATATTGTCTAAGGATCCAAAAAGAAACCTCTTGTTCCACTACCTCTTCATTTAATCTAAGCATCCCCTTATTATCAAATGTATTGCATGATGTCATTAGATGTAATTCATGTGTGGGAATCCCAATGTGGCACTCTAAAATCTAGGATGTAACCTATGAAATTCCTTTGATGATCGCATGCTTGCCTTCCTTTTTATTTCTAGATTCATCTAACCTCTGATATTTTGGTGTAGGACCATTGAAGGTTCCTAGGGACAAGAGTTGATATCTCTCAATCATCCTAGTGATCCCTACATGTACCTTTCCTCATTTTCCTAATGATATACCAGAGTCTTTATGTAAAGCTATCCCATCCTTTCTACAATTGGCAATAGTTGCATAATCGAGCTGCTTTTCTTGGAGGGTTCTCCTTGGTAGATTCAAGGGTGTCTCAATCACCTATTGTTTCCAAGTGACTATGCAGTCTATATTTACTTTAATAATGTCAATATAATTGTCATACCTTTTGGTTCCCTCTATTACAACTTTCAATCTTGCTACAATTTTTTGTACTTCTTGAAATTGCTCAATAACTTGTTCTTGCGTACAAAAGTACTCTTGCTACAGAAAATTGGCACATGTTTGGAACTCTGGTAAACTACACTTTTATTCTTAGGATCATTCTTCTTCAACTACTAATGTGTCCCTCTCATTGTGCGAACCTTCCACTTGGGTTGTCGATGTTTCTTTCTCATATTCTAAGTTATCTACCTAGGAAATCAATGCCTCTTTTTTGTCCTATAGATATTTTTCTATGATTTCCAAGGTTCCATTTTCCTCTAGCAATGCATTATATTCATGTCGTAATTCCATTTTCTCCCTCCTAGCCTCTAGGATCTAGTATTCGAAAAGATTGATTTTTTCTTATGCCTTTCCTAGATGATCATTCAATTGTTGTATGTTGAATTCAGTAGCCATGTCAGTGGATACATTGGATGAGGCCATGAGAGTGGGATCTTGATTTGTGCCCTTGATTATTAGATTTTCAAGAGTTATCTCCATTTCTGGTTGTGCATATAACTTCAACTTCTTATGCATTCTCAAAATGATCTCTTTTTCTTATCAAAGAGAAAGGAGCTCAACTTGGCTGCAAAATATTCTTTGGAGGGTGTGTATAAGACTATTCCCAATTCTTTCAATGGGAAGTGTCCACCAATGAATGGAATAATCAAACTTGTGGTGGTAATTTCTATATCCATGTCTTCTGCACCATTGTCGTGGGATTCTTCCTACAATATTTTCTCCTCCTTATCTTTCCTCTGACCTACCGCTTGTCTCTTTCTCTCTCTTGCTTCTTCTACTCTTCCTTTTCCTTTCTCTTCTGGGCTTCTTATTCTTGTTTTTGTTTCTCCTCAAATTCCTTTTGGATTTCTTCTAGATTTTACTTTTCTTGTTTCTCCTTTTCCTCTTTGTTGGGCCTGGCCCAAGGAGGTCAAATTTTGAACACATTCAGTTTTGGAAGCTGTGCGGAGAAGTGCAGCATAGTTTTGATATGCTACGACATTGCGTGCAGTGCAGTATCGGAAGGGCTACGACGTCGGTGCCGCAAGGATTACAATGCCACGATGTGCCACGTCGATGGAGATCCAGCTAAGCAGAGCGTGGACGGATGAAGGTAGTTATTTTGGTTAGGTCACATAAGACCTATTTTTGGCAAAGATCGTCGATAACTACCAAGCAGTGGGTAGGTGCAGATCGGAGGTAGGTGACTCATCACAACAAATAGAAGACTACTACTACTCTAACCAGTCATATAAAGGCTGTGAAAGAAGGAACAGCTCGGCAGAAGTAACCTATTGGCGCGCGCATGATAGAAGATCCGCTGCCAGATGCCAGTAGTCCGGTTTTGGGAAAATCGTGATAGTTTTGTAAACCTAGGGTTCTTCCTTCGTAAATGTAAAGACATGACCTACGGGTTTTGATCTATAAATAAGGCAATTTTGTAAAGGAAAGGGTTAACTCTTCATTTTTTTGATTGTTATTGAATATTGTTAGATCTGTAAGATTGAAGCATGGTAAAGGCTCTGCAGCTGAGTGCGCAAAGACCTAATTTTGAGAGAGAGAGGGAAGAGCGTCTGCAGCTGAGTGCGCAGACGAAGAACTATTGTACCATTTCCTAATATATTAAACAACAGTTCTTGTGGACATAGCTTCCCATCTGGGGGGGTGAACCACGTTAAACCTTGTGTTATGCGATTGCTATGTATGATTGCCATTATTTTTACTTAAGTTACTTACAGTGCATGCATAAAATTACTGTTATCTGATATATGTTTACTTTTATCCTGTATTCACCATGGAAGGGATGGAATAAGATGATTAGTAGTTCATGTATGGATGAATGTTAACAGTCAAGTACCTATAATTCCACGAATGAATGGATCTATGAGATAAACACATAGTTAATTGTTAAGGTTATATCGCGGTATCAAAGAACACAGCACCGCGCATCTCACTCATATGTATAAGTTATGATGTTTACCAGTCTAAGTAATGATGAATAATTAAGGATCATCCAATAAAGTTGAATAGAAGTGATTAGGTCTCATAAACAAACTGAGCGGTCTAGTTGACACGCCGATCCATAAGAAGTGTTGTGTGATAAGCTGTTAATAACTTATCGTCGTAGAGTGGAAGTAATCCCACTGTGTAGTCAATGAATGCATTGAGTGCACAAGCATCCTTGCTCGCTGCGGCATTCGATACAGAATAGAAGATCTCGCATAGTCACTAACCACAGTACGCAGTCTATCACCGCGTTGCGCATAACAAGTTGAAACGCTCGCATCACAAGGTTGTGGAAACCTGCTTCTGCAACCACCCCCTCAACTTTGCCTCAGGTGAGACCTCAGGTTGCTTGCAGTTTGTTGCCGAAAGGGCCGGTGAATAGGGGTTTTGTTGGTATCTTGTAATGCGAAGTACTTGGGTCTACATTTGAAAACCTCTAGAATAGTGCTGCAACCAACGCTCTTGCTTTCTCTTTCTCTAGGATTCCTTTTTGGCTTTGTTTTGCAATTATATTTTTGGGCTTTTGCTTCTGCTTACCTGTTATGTTCTTTTTCAATCATTCTTTGATCCTCTACCAACTTGATTTGAGATTCTTCTAGTTTTTTATGTGCTTCATCCTAGGCCACTCCCTCTAATTGTTTTCCCTTTAATCCTTTTTGTTGTGCTAGTCTTTTATGCAGCTAGACGTTTTACATTTTTCATTATTTTGGCCACTTCTTCGATGGTCTTCTCCTGTATAAATACATTTTCCTCCACAAATAAATCATAGTATAAGGCCAAGTGAACTTTATTAATGCGTAATGACTCAACACTTTCTACTTACTGTCATTCCACCTATACTTTGATGATTGGACCATTTTTGGGTTACTGAAGCACCATGCCGTGAACCTTAGAATGATGCTAGAAAAATGCAGATAGCACCAGATTTCTTTGAATTTGAAGAAATGTGTTTTCTGCGTTCCTTATGGGATTCTGTTGGGACACATTGTGTGTAAGTAGGGATTGATGGTTGATCCTGCGAATATCGCAGTTATTGTAAACTTGCCTACACCAAATTCAATTAAACAATTGTGCATTGCACTAGGGCATACCGGATACTACAGGAAATTCATAAAGGGGTATGCACAGATAACTGCAGCAATGGAGAAGATTTTAAAAAAGGATGCACCATTAATTTGGAATGAGGACTGTGAGAAAGGATTCGACACATTGAAAGAGAAAATGGTCACTGGGCCGATCCTAGTTTTTCCAGACTGGGAAAAGCCATTTCACGTACATGTTGATGCTTCATGTATAGAATTGGGTATTGTTCTTGCACAGCCAGGAGAAGGAGGCATTGATCATCCCATTGCATTTTTTAGCAAAAAGTTGTCATCTACTGAGAAGAACTATACCACTATTGAAAGAGAAGGACTTGCAATGGTATATGCACTACAGAAGTTCAGACACTATTTGCTTGGTGCACACTTCTCTATGTTTATCAACCATTCTGCATTGAAATACCTAGTCAATAAGCTAGTGTTAGGGGGGCGGATATGCAAATGGCTACTACTCTTCCAAGAGTATGATTTTGAAATAGTGGTTAAACCAGGAAGATTAAACCTAGGACCTGATCATTTGTCTAGAATCGAGTCAGGAGAAGAGCCAACAAATATTGAAGATACCCTGCCTAACGCGCAGTTGTTTGCTATACAGGTAGCCGATGAGTTATCAAGACATAATCCACTTCTTAACCACAGGGTTCGCACCTGAGGAATTCACTACGCAACAGAAGAAACAGCTAGTAGTACGAGGCGCGGACTTCACCATTATTGCAGGTCAACTGTACAAATTAGGACCTAATGAAGTACTGCACAGGTGCATATTAGACCATGAAAAGCCATATATACTAGCCGATGCACATTTAGGAGCAGCAAGAGGTCACTACGCAGGAAGAGCTAGTGCGCAGAAGATATTGCGCACAGGACTATGGTGGCCAACATTCCATAAAGATTCAAAGGAACATTGCCAGAACTGCGATGTTTGTCAGAGGACAGGGAAACCATCAAGAAGAGATGAAATGCCATTGAACCCTCAGCTGACCTTACATGCATTCGAAAAATGGGCAATTGATTTCATGGGACCTATCAACCCACCAGGAAAAAGAACTGGTGCGAGGTACATTATTACTGCAACTAACTACCTTACCCGATGGGCAGAAGCAAAACCAATAAAAACCTGCACCGCAGCCACAGCTGTCGAGTTTATCTTTGAGAACATACTTACACAATTTGGATGCCCAAAAATTTTGATGAGTGATCAAGGCACCCATTTTCTGAACAGAACTATTGAATCTTTGACTGAAGAATTCTCCATCCATCATCAGCGCAGTATGCCTTATCACCCACAAGCGAATGGAACTGTTGAAGCATTCAATAAAGTCGTCGAGAATGCGCTAACCAAGATATGAAATGTAAACCGTGATGACTGTGATATGCACATTCCATCTGTACTATGGGCATATAGAACAACATGCAATAAATTAACTGGACATACACTATTCATATTGGCTTATGGGCAGGAAGCAATAATGCCAATGGAATATATTATACCCAGCTTGAGAATAACTGCATTAACAGGGATGGCACATCCCGCCGAACTGGAAGAAAGGCTATTACACTTGGTTGGTCTGGAAGAAGATCGCTTCATCGCAGGCTTCCACCAACAAGTACAGAAAGAACGAGAAAAAGCATGGCACGATCGCCACATCAAGAATAAGTCTTTCCAGGTAGGTGATCTAATCCTCCTGTACAATAGTAATTTCATGAAATTTCCAAGGAAGTTCAAAATGCATTGGCTTGGACCATATACTATCATACATGTTACTAACAGTGGCGCAATTCCGTTAGCTACTTTAGCCGGTGATACATTACCAAATCTAACTAATGGAAGTAGACTAAAGCTTTACAGTGATAGTCCTACTTTGCAGCATCCAGTATGATCGGAAAGAAGGAAAAGTTTCTAGGTGCCAAGTATAGTTGGAATTGGGCACTAGAAATTGTGGAAAAATCTATACACAAAATTGGAAAGATCAATCTATGTACCGTGCAGTAGTGTTGAAGCTGTGAGAAAAAAAAAAAAAAAAAAGACACCGTGAAGTCCCTGCGCAGAACCAAAGATGACCTGCCACGCAGTTCGACGCAAGGCTCCAGAAAATAGTTGTTACAGTGTCGGTCGGAAATATAGCCGTTATATAGTAGTTTCCTACAAACCGCTCGGGCATTTAAAGCACAGATAGTCGTTCTAAACAGGATTTTGAAGGACAAGACAGAAGGAGCAGCCGGATTTGGCCAACGGATACTGCCATTAAATGCTTATCTAGACAATCAAGAGCACGGAGGAGGGTCCACTGCGCCTATAAATAACACTGCATGTCATCTCGTGGGCGTATCAAACACCTAGAATTTTTTGCATATACTTCTGTCTAAGCTAGTTTTCGTAAGCTATCTACACACCTTGATAGCATTTGCATGTCTGAGAACTTTTCATTTGAAAAATAATTCACAGTCTAGGAGATAGTGCGGATTTTCAAGCACAAAGGGATCAAAGGGTTAATGAAAACCTCGGCTAAGAAAGGTATCTTTGAACTAGGACAAGCATCAAGAAGATTTCCAAGGCACGGTCCAGCAATGGAAGATAAAGGCAAAACTCCAATTGCACCAAGAACAAAGATTCCTAAGATGGGTTCCATAGTGCAAAAGCCACCGGTATCAGATCAAGAGATACCGCTGACTCTGACCCCGAACTACATTTCACCTCATGCAATAGATGCACCAGTATTTAAGTTGATGAAAAACACCAAGTACGAGATCCCACTTTCACCTATATCAAAGCATGTGGAGCTAGACAAGAATCTATTGGGAAAAATCCAAGATTGTAAATGGGAGGATTATGATTTGTTGGCAATACAGAAGGACGAGGCCCATGACCCGAAGTTCCCATAGTTCTAGCCTGACCACTATATGTGCTGGAATAAAGATGCAAAGGGTAACTTGAACTTGGTTGCCGAAAGTTGGTTATTGGGAATAGTCCAGTCTGGACTACTCAACCTACTCAGGCTCCCACAATTTGACAGAAGCCTAGAACTAAATGCGGTAGTAAGAATGTTGATGGCATGAATACATCAGGGCTATTTGTTGCTAGATCGCAATGTGGACCTAAACATCGATCTCATCCACCGTATCACGGGCCTGAGTAAGAGGGGAAAATATCCCAAACAATTCTTCCAAGGGAAGAGCAAGGATAGAGAAGTTGTAGCAATGATGAAAAAGACCCAAGCTGTCATCAAAGGGAAGAGGGGTTTTCAGACAGAAGAAATTGAGAATAAGGTGACAAAGTTCGTCACACAATTACTAGCAGGAAAAATCCTAAGCAAATGTAGACCTATGGAAGTAAACGCACGCACAATACTACTTGGCGCTATAGCCACAGAGGGACAAGAATTCAATTGGTGCCAATATCTACTAAATGAGTTCCTGGAGGAACTGAATGACACGCAAATCAATGGAGGAAATTTTCACTATACATGGCTTATCGTATTGATCGCTCTTGTCGGATGGAAAGAGACAAAATATTATGTTGGAGTATCCACTGATCCTAATGAATGCAGGGGGGCCCGTTTCTCAAACCTCTGGGAAAATCTCAATTCGCAGAGACAACATGCGATAGCGGAAGTGTTCTACCAGTACTATAGCCAGCTTCACGACGCGATAGTAGCAACCCCCAGGATCACGAAGCAGGTAACTCACAATTACATTCGCATTATTGATTTTTATGTTGACATGTGCGGTATCCATATCTCCCCAAAAGCGCAGACAAAGAAGGCGAAGTGGTATGTAGCAAGCTACCACATGTACGAAGAAGACATTGACCAAATAATGAAGGAATGGCCTGCTGAGTTCCGGGTAGAGGTCCTAGATGTCCCCAGTGATTAAGAAGAAGATTAACCCATCCCACATCCATGCCCGATAGTTGAGGAGAAGGAGACAGGAAAAAGAAAGGAGCCAGAGAGCCCTCCCAAGAAAAAAGGAGCTCGCAAGAAGCAAAAAGCTGGTAAAATCCCGATGGATACAGTACTCAAACAAGATGATTATGAGATCATCGGAGTGAAGTTCATAGAACAGCTTGAAGATCTCATGACTGACAAGGAAAAAACAGATAAAGAAATACAGGACACTCTCCAAAAGAACCTAGTCGCGTTGGAAGGGATTACCCTCAAAATTAACGAAGTACACAAAAGATTACCCCCGCCGCACGACTTAGATTCAGAAGGGAAGTCAAGAGGGACTTCCCAGCAGCCTCGGTTGACAATGACCATCCCTGTGAAGTCACGTATTGTCCATCTGGATACAAGCACTATCACATTTCCCATGCCAGAGAAACTAATATTAGAAACAAAGGATGTCGAGTGGGTGGAGCTTGACTTAGCAAAGATACCACTGCCAGGTTTATACTTCTTACACTTGCAGTGTATGGAGGAGATGCATGGAAGAACTATTGATGCACTCAAAGGACAGGATGAGCTACAAGTGGATAACAGGCAATTGGAGACCGATAGTTCGTGGAAAAATATGGAGCTGCAAGACGCACACGATCGTCAGTTCAGGCTCGAAAACACGATCACTGCAGTCGCCAACAACATCAACGAGCTCGAGGTACAAGAAGAACCAGTAGATACTGCTATTAAAATTGGTGAGTTGGTTTCCAAAATCAAAATAGAGAAGCAGGACATGGAGCTTCTCTATGAGGCTAATATTGCTTCCTTGAAGGAGCAAACTAACCCGGAAACACCACCAAATGAGAAGCAGTTGAGAGCAAAGGAGGTAAAGAACACCACCGAGAACATCACGACGGAAGTGGCAAGGTGCCAAGCATTGATGGATGTAGCATCGAATGCATTCACTACCCTCGAAGAAGGCCCAGCATTACAAAAAGTGAAGGATGTCATAGAGAAAAAGCATACTGCATTGGAACAGCTGAATACAGAAGTCAAAGCTCTTCTACCAAGAGATAGGCTGCAAAAGTACCAAGAAATTAATGCATTGAAAAAGGAAGTACAGGCATTACGAGAAAGAGAATGTGAGATGGGAGATAAGTCACAGTCTCTACTGGAGGATTCCAGCACAATAACAAAAGAGATCGAGGATAAGTTAAAAGAGTTGCGTGAGAATCAGGCGCAGGTGGAAGGCCAGATCGACGATGAAATTATGCTGGACATAATGGAAATAGTCCGACATGTCGAGCAGGACACAAAGCAAGTGGTCAGCAAGCTGTTCAGCACATACAATGAGTTCGCTGCGAAGTTAACCTCGCAATTGAAGGAACAGCTTGGTAGTGTTGCTGGTGGCTCTGGGGCAAGCCACATGTAAGTGTTAGGGGCCTATTGGGCCTGGCCCAAGGAGGTCAAATTTTGAACACATTCAGTTTTGGAAGCTGCGAGGAGAAGCGTAGCACAGTTTTGATATGCTGTGACATTGCGTGCAGCGCGGTATCGGAAGGGCTACGAGGTTGGTGCTGCGAAGATTACAGCACCATGATGTGCCACGTCGATGGAGATCTAGCTAAGCAGAGCGTGGACGGATGAAGGCAGTTATTTTGGTTAGGTCATAGAAGACCTATTTTTGGCAAAGATCGTCGATAACTACCAAGCAGTGGGTAGGTGCAGATCGGAGGTAGGTGACTGATCACAACAAATAGAAGACTACTACTACTCGAATTAGTCATCTAAAGGCCGTGAAAGAAGGAACAGCTCAGCAGAAGTAACCTATTAGCGTGCGCGTGGCAGAAGATCCGCTGCCAGATGCTAGTAGTCTGGTTTTGGGAAAACCGTGATAGTTTTGTAAACTGAGGTTTCTTCCTTCGTAAATGTAAAGACATGACCTACGGGTCTTGATCTATAAATAAGGCAATTTTGTAAAGGAAAGGGTTAACTCTTCATTTTGTTGATTGTTATTGAATATTGTTAGATCTGTAAGATTGAAGCATTGTAAAGGCTCTATAGCTGAGTGCGCAGAGACCTAATTTTGAGAGAGAGAGAGAAGAGCGTCTACAGCTGAGTGCTCAGACGAAGAACTATTGTACCATTTCCTAATATATTAAACAACAGTTCTTGTGGACATAGCTTCCCATCTGGGGGGGTGAACCACGTTAAACCTTGTGTTATGCGATTGCTATGTATGATTGCCATTATTTTTACTTAAGTTACTTACAGTGCATGCATAAAATTACTGTTATCTGATATATGTTTACTTTTATCTGTATTCACCATGGAAGGGATGGAATAAGATGATTAGTATTTCATGTATGGATGAATGTTAACAGTCAAGTACCTATAATTCCACGAATGAATGGATCTATGAGATAAACACACAGTTAATTGTTAAGGTTAGATCGCGGTATCAAAGAACACAACACCGCGCAAAGACCTAATTTTGAGAGAGAGAGAGGAGCGTCTGTAGCTGAGTGCGCAGACGAAGAACTGTTGTACCATTTCCTAAGATATTAAACAACAGTTCTTGTGGATGTAGCTTCCCATCCGGGGGGGTGAACCACGTTAAACCTTGTGTTATGTGATTGTTGTGTATGATTGCCATTATTTTTACTTAAGTTACTTACAGTGCATGCATAAAATTACTGTTATCTGATATATGTTTACTTTTATCTGTATTCGCCATGGAAGGGAGGGAATAAGATGATTAGTAGTTCATGTATAGATGAATGTTAACAGTCAAGCACCTATAAGTCTGCAAATGAATGGATCTATGAGATAACCACACAGTTAATTGTTAAGGTTAGATCGCAGTATCAAAGCACATAACACCGCGCATCTCACTCATCTGTATAAGTTATGATGTTTACTGGTCTAAGTAATGATGAATAATTAAGGATCATCCAATAAAGTTGAATAGAAGTGATTAGGTCTCATAAACAAACCGCGCGGTCTAGTTGATGCATCGATCCATAAGAGGTGTTGCGCGATAAGTTGTTAATAAATTATCGTCATAGAGTGGAAGTAATCCCACTGCGTAGTCGGTGAATGCATTGAGTGCACAAGCATCCTTGCTCGCTGCGGCATTCGATGCGGAATAGAAGATCTCAGATAGTCACTAACCGCAGTATGCAGTCTATCACCGCGGTGAGCATAACAAGTTGAAACACTCACAAGGTTGTGGAAACCTGCTTCTGCAACCACCCCCTCAACTTCGCTTCAGGTGAGACCTCAAGTTGCTTGCAGTCTGTTGCCGAAAGGGCTGGTGAATAGCGGTTTTGTTGGTATCGTGTAACGCGAAGTACTTGGGTCTACATTGGAAAACCTCTAGAACAGTGCTGCAACCAACACTCTTGCTTTCTCTTTCTCTAGGATTCCTTTTTGGCTTTGTTTTCCAATTCTATTTTTGGGATTTTGCTTCTACTTACCTTTTATGTTCTTTTTCAATCATTCTTTGAGCCTCTACCAACTTGATTTGAGATTCTTCTAGTTTTTTATGTGCTTCATCCTAGGCCACTCCCTCTACTTCTTTTCCCTTTTATCCTTTTTGTTGTGCTAGTCTTTTATGCAGCTAGACCTTTTACATTTTTCATTATTTTGGCCATTTCTTCGATGGTCTTCTCCTGTATAAATACTTTTTCCTCCACAAATAAATCATAGTATAAGGCCAAGTGAACTTTATTAATGTGTAATGACTCAACACTTTCTGCTTACTATCATTCCACCTATACTTTCTTTGCTGAAATGAAATGAGCTCAATTCATTAACCAAATCTTGATCTTCCTTCCTTGACATGAGTCATCTTATAGACCCCAATGACAATGGGAAAAGGTAACCACGAAGCTTTCTTGGCCTCAGCTAAAGCGGAGCTAAACCCATTTATGAAGGTTTGCCTAATTATTTCCTTTAAAATCATGTGATATGTGACATACTTTGGTAGTATGTAATGGGATTTTGATCCTCTGTAGATGCAAAAATATATGCTTCCCTTTTTCAAAAACCAATCTCCTAGCTTCATTACTTCTTTGATCGCTTCCTCGGACATGAATTTAGCCATTTTCTTGTACATGAGTGTATATAATGGCATGGTGAATTTATCGCAAATATGCTTGTAATGGATGATGTATTTTGTTCCCATATGGCTTGGCAATAGACATACATAGGTTGTAGGAGTCCATCTCCATCCCATGCCGGGGAAATTATTCATAGCTTAAACTTCATCTAGAAAATAAAAAGACATGTGGAACTCGACAATTATGTTGATTTTTCCCTATTTTATTGGCTTATATTAATCATTTATCTTTCCTTAAAATGACTTGTTCTTGCCTTTACTTTCGCTTATTAATTCAATGCATAAAGAGAGCAACCGAGGACCCAGGGCACACAAGTAGAGGTAGGACACCGAGATTTTGGCTTGAACACACCAGGATTCAAAAAAAATAAAAATATAGAAAATTCCAACTAAATTTTAAATTTTAATCCACTGAAATTGTAAATAAGTAGGTAAAACACTTTCACTATTCTCTTGTTGGGCGACGAGGCATGTTTTCCATGCACACCAAAAATTAATATTTTCAAATATTTTGCAAAAACATTCTCAATGCATCATTGAATTGAAGGACGAGAGAAATATAACAACTAGGTAGCATTGTTGATGAGACGACCATACAATGATGTTATGCATTAGTGATGATGTGTTCTTAAGCACTAAAATGAATTGTAAAAATGAAATTAGTGGTCGGTAATTTTTTTTATTCTACCCTATCTCAGTGTACTCGACCCCATGTCACACGGATGTTGGTTCTTATGAAAAGTGCAATATTAATGTATTATAAAAAAAGTGATAGATTGATGCACAATCGGTGAATACATCTTGATATTGTTACCTGACAACGATGCACCACGTAGTTTCTGCAATTTTAAAATATATATAAAAGTAATGTTTTCTCCACTAGCAAACCTACGGTGTGCCATATCCGTATGTGCACTGGTGCGTTTAGTAATATGAAATGCACTAATTGGTTTTTAAATAATATTAAAAAAAGTGAAACGCATTCATTCAAATATTTTATTATACCTAAGTGTTTTATATTTTTGACGCATGGGTACTATACAAAATTTATTGAGCACCTTTGTGTATATATATATATTTATATATATAAACAATTGATATCATAGAAGTTTCTATAAAAGTTGAATTGGAGTGAAAATGTAATTTGAAGACGATATATTTATTTATAGTACTAAATAAATATTTAAATGCTAAATTAGGTGGCCCTTCTTGAAGAGAGATTGGGCTTTCTATTTTCATCAATATGGAAGTTTAATTTATGATAATCCACAATGATTGAGAAATCTTCCATGTGTTGAAGTAAAAAACGAATCATTGTTTTACTAGTTAAATATGGATATCAACCATAGATCCATCTAATCAATTAGTGAAACTTTGGTTGATTTGATGGAACTATATAGTATAGTCTTTAGTTTATAATATAGAGAGGGAGCCAAACAATTCCATTGGTCTATGGCTACATTCCAAAGCTCTTAGTTCCAACTTGAAAGTACGTTGAGTTGGGTCATTAATTATTACATTTTCACTTGATTATATTAAGTGTAGTAAAGCTCAAAGTGCTTTGGTGTTTGGTAGGATGGGCTTGCTAACATGATGTTATCATCATGGTATCCGGGAAAATATAGTTCATAAGTCAATCAATGCATTCATTAGATTGACAAAACTAACATTTTCCTTTTGAGTTTGTCTCAAGAGATGAAAGAGAAATCATACCCATATGGGAAGATTCCTTCACTTCGTGTAGGAAGGTGAGGAACGTGTGAAAACACGGCAACCGCCATGTGAGATGACTGTACCTCTCACCCACCACCGGATCCGGTGGCGGTTGTAAGAGATTTGTGCTCCCCACGCACCGGTCGAAGAGCATCTCAAGGATGAGTGGTAAGAGTGTTGTAATTATCAATGACGTTGGATGATGGGTTATTAAATCGTTTCATTAATTCGATTATTATTTTTTTGAATTTATGGAAATTTTAATTTCAACAATTCAGTATTTCTAAATTACCATTTTAAATTAATTTTTATGTTTTATAATATTTAGATTTAAATATCATATGAATAATAATAATAATATGTCATGTGAATAATAATCATATTTATTTAAACAATTCCACATAATTCCAACAAATATGAGATGATTTAAATACCCCATATCAAACATTCTTTATGATGATGATGATGATGATTAACGTTCATTGAGAGATCCTTTGGTCTATCGGACCTTAAGAGAAGATGAATGAATTACTTGGATTCTTGTAAAATTTGATTCCTATAAAGGAAAAGCTAAGAAAGAAGTGTTCCTAGGTTCCCATAATTTTGACAAGTTAGAAGAACATGGAGATTAGAGTTGTAGCAAAGATTAGGAAACTGCGATTGAATGTGGGTGCACGCAGGGCACTCTAAAGAAAGAGAGATTCGTTCTCAACGCTCATGGACTCACAAAGCTGGAAGATCCTTTCCTCCCACAGTGTTTTAGCAATTGTCCATCGCCATGTTTCACTATGAAGCTCATGGGAGTTCGTTCTTATCTTGGCTAAATTAATCTTCTTCTTTGAACTTGTTAAGATATAGAGGTACATTTGATCTTACAGATTAGGATTAATGACTTCCTTGTAATATCTTAACTTTCTTTTACCCTCTAAATCCTTCTCGTCCCACATTCTCGCTTTGAAATTAAATGTGATAGTGTTTTTGAGGTTGTTGATATCTCGAAAGGCGGTGTTTTCATCAATCCCCCAATGACTTAACCAAGCCATGGCGTCTTTGTACCAACCTCTCTTGAGTCGAAGATGGCCTTGACTAGAATTTAAAACAATTTTAGGGAGTCTCTGGTTTGCCATGTCATTTATCTTATTCTTGTACATCAAGTATCTATACATAGCTATGCTTTCGATGGAGGGGAGACCCACTTACATAAGGAGAATAGGATAAGGCTTGTTGCTCTTAATTTTGAGATTATACGTGATAAAACATTTTTGAATTTGCTCAATCTTTCTCCAAGACTCTTGAGAGATGTTACACCCAAAAAACGTCACAATCGTACAAGATAACGAGAGTGATGAGAGTTTCAAAAAGAAACTTCTTTTTATCCCACATCACCAGATGTGTTGATTTGCAATTGTTTTCTAGGCCAAAATAAGCTTTCCACCCTCCGTTAATCCTTTTCTCAATGCTATAGTTCTAGTTGAGCTTGTGATGGATATCAATTCCGAGATACTTGTAAGAGGGCACTTCCTCCAAGTTGTTGTTGTCATAAACAAAATTAGCATAGGTGTCTTTCTTAGACTTGATAATCATAACTTTAGTTTTATCAGTGTTGACATACATACCCATGTTAGAGCATAAATCCTTGAGAATCCTAGGTCAGAGGGACTACTTGCCAAAAGAACAATATCGTCGGCATAGAGAAGGAGAATTACGACTATTCCAGCTAAGGTCATTCCCGTGCAACCTGCCTCTTCTAAACAAATTTCTAGCTTATCAATGTAAATGCCAAAAAGGGTAGGGGAGAGGGGGCATCCTTGTTTCACTCCAATATTACAATTAATATCTTTTGACCACCCCTCAAAACTCTTAAATTTGGCAATGACTTTCTCGTACAACCTTATCGTGACAGCTCTCAACTCTAAAGGAACCTTTATCTCTTCTAATATATTCCACAAGTTACTTCTGGGAACTGTATCAAAAGATTTCCTAAAGTCCAGGAAGAAGCAAAAGAGATTGGATTTAATATTGCGACACTCTTCCACAATTATCCTAACAGTAATGAGGTGATCTGTGGTAGAGTGATGTCTTCTAAACCATGCCTGGCCTTTAGCTCGCTTACCTCCATTTTCAATCCAAACACTGATTTTATTATCTAGAATGATACCATAAAGCTTGGCTAAGAGAGTGCTAATCATAATGGTTCGATAAATAGAGGGGTTATTTTTATCGTCAGTTTTAAAGATAGGGATGATGAAGCTCTGAGTCCAAGGAATAGGGAAACCTTTCGTGACAGCCAAATTGAAGAGCTTGTGGATGTGAGGGATGACAATAGTTCCTTCAATTTTCAGGATTTTAGCTTGATAACCTTCAAGTTCTTTAGCTTTCCCATTTGCTAGGCTCTCGATACCAAAGTTAATGTCTTCTAATGAGAAAACTTCTGCCAGTGCAAGAAGGTTTTGAGTGTTGTTAATAGTATTTAGGGATTTGTAGAGATTTTGAATATAAGAATACCAATATTTCCGAGAAATCTTATTATTCTCTTTAGTTTTACTTAGTTAGGATTTGTCTCCAAAACTTCTTAGGAGCCACCTTAGAGAGGTGTAAAAGGTGCTCTTGCTTTTTATCTATATAATGCCTCTTTTTTCTTTTAATTAGGGATTTGCAGTTATTTTTCTTGTCAATTTTTAGAGACTCTTTAATCACTTCCTTGATGGCTTTTATAGAATTCTTTCACTCATTATCATACCAGGGGTTGGTTTTTCTATTTATTTTTTACCCAAAATTTCGATGGAGAACTTGTTAATGGAGGAAGAGAGGGCCATGGTGAAATTATGGTAGAGAACTTCTATATTGTCTGTACTAGAAAGAGGAAACAAGTTATTTTTTAAATCATTTATGAAAAGATTGAATCCTTCTTTCTATCTAAAATCAAATGCTTTTAACTATGAAGATTTTCTTCTATGGTCCCTCTATGCATGGAAAAATTGAAGGCTACAACTAAAGGTCTATGATCCGAATCAAGTTCATGGTCGAGTAGAATGTCTAGATTTTACATATTGTTATATAAAGAGGTATTAGATATTACATAATCTACCACACTGTTGTTGATCCCGTGAATGCAAGTCATATGGCTAGAATTTGGCCACTTCTTTATCCCATTACAAATTAAAAGGTCTTGATCACTACAAAGCTTGATTAGCTCAGAGCCGAACAAGTTTTCACCTAGATCTACAGAACTTCTTTTGTACTAACTAGAGCAGTATCTTCATCTAACCAAAGAGGATTAGGGTTGGAATAATTGCTTAGAAGAATAGCTTGGTTACTCAAAGTACAATTGGCCTATGGTTGGGTGGAACGTTGTAGTTGCATAACCAGTTGCTCGGGACTACTTCGTTTCAAGATAAGTACTCTCTTGTGTTAATTCTGAAATGTATTTATTTGATGATTCTTATGAATATGTTGAATGCATGCTAGATGTATCGTAGAAATTTACTTCCGATGTGTTTCTCGTATTTATACATTTGCATAGGTCTTTTATTTTCTATGTATTTTTGTTAATGACGATTGGGCTAGATGCCCAGCCTTAGCGTCATGTTCTCTCCTCCGCACTAGATCGAGGAGAGGGGACGTGACATAACGAAAATAAAAGATTTAAACATAAAATTAGAATGACAACTTCAACTCCTAAAAAAGAGGGTGTTGAATCATCCTCTTGTATGCCTAAGAGGTATGCTAGTTTCCATGCTTTGGAAAGGATGACTTCTATTATATTCTTAACCAATTTCCTCTGAATGAAAGAGAGTCAATGTGCTTACCCATTGGAAATATCTATATTTATTTGAAGCGAAAATTTCCATGTAACAAAACCCAGCCCTATAAAGAATAATCACAACTGTCCTAGTCATGAACCAAAACGACCCATTGGTCAAACTCAAGGGAAATTAATTGGAGTGTTATGTTGTCTTGGGAATGAAAATTGGAGCCCAAGAATATTCCAGTGACATAAGCATCATACATAAGACATAGTGAATTTTGAAATCACTTAGATAGATGTAGCAATAGATGGCCTAAGCCACATGCCTAAATTAGGATCCAATCGAGCTTTAATATATTTTTTTTAAATGGGTTACAAGCCAAGCAAGGAAAATCTTAAGAAACCCCCCTAAATTTCAATGTATAATAAATCGGCAAATCCCCATGATATATAGGAAAATATGAAGGCTATTTTATCAATGTTATATTATGTATATATAATTTTTTGAAAAATATCTCATTGAATTATATAATCTTGTAAAATCTTGGTAAATCTTTCACTAAATTATAAAACCTTGTAAAGTCTTGACGAATCTTTTACTAAATTATAATATCTTGTGAAGTCTTGGTCAATTTTTTGATAAAGTATAAAACCATATATAGTAATAGGAAAACATATAAAAAAAATAATAAATAGGAGATAAAAATTAATAAAACATGACATAACAAGCCCTCTTTTGGTGGTAGTTTGGTACCTCACTCTAACTATCACAACACATAGAAATTCACCATACTCTAGAAATATTCTTCGGAAACAACAATTAAATTTTTCATCATCATGACAAATAGAATCAATGTTAATATAAGGGCCCATGAATGTAACTCAAACTTTGATTTCCATGATTGATAGAAAGTGAAAGAGCCCCTATCAACTGCCATTTCTGGAAATCAGGGGTGAATGGGAGTTGTCTAGCGATTTTCATCAGCAAACAAAGGTTTAAATTGATTTTTAGAGGGGCAAAATTGTTTTATCTTGGATCCCATTTTTAAATTCTATGGGGCTAACCTCCCATTCATAAAAAAAATGTGGCCTAATCATACCTAACGGGTCTTTAATAAAAAATTATCCCATTAAAAATTTAAAGCCCCTAAATTTAGCCTATGGGCTAAGATTAGCCCCTAACATTTTCCACGAAGACAAGTAACCTTGACTATGGAGAAAAATTCCATAATTAAGTGTGCATCTTTGAGCTAGACGACCCTTGTGATGGGTGACATTTCGAGGAAGTCCTAGTTACTAAGTGCAAGTCTCAAAGGTGATGGTTTCTAAGTGAATAATCCGAGCTCATGAGAAATGTGTCACTACAACAAATGTTGACAAGAAATGGGTCGTCCTTCAATGGAAATACTCTATATCATATTATATTCATAAAATGTACCTTCTTCACCCAAGAGTGCATTGGAACCTCCCTTGAGGTGGTGATCTTGGAACACCAAGTTGCAGGGATGGGGAAATGCCAAACATACCATAGAGTAAACTATTGATCCAAAATGAGAGAAATAGAGCTAAAGAAGATGAATTAAATGTTCAAGAGGCCTCTAGGTGACTAAAGGGTTGAGGAGATGGTATATCTAAGCAATCAAAGTGCATGGCATAAAGTTACCCAGATATCTAGGTCATAATCTAATGCAAATCTAAGGGAGTAATTATGTGTAAGAGATAACAATTTAGAATCTTTAACAAATCCCTATGAGGTCTCTTAAATACACTTGGGAATTCCATAAGGGAATGGGTGAATGTTAAGCTAGTTTTTTAATCCACGAAAAAAAGAACACAACTTAAAAATTTTATTCAAAAACTCTGAACCATATTATTCATTTGGCATAAATACCTTACATAAAGTCATCATAAAAAATTTCTCATATAAAATCATTTATCCATCCCACAAATACAACATTTATAATCTCGAGATGCACAATGAGCTAAAACAAAAAATCAAAAAAAAAAAAAAACACTCTAGAAGCATCCATAGGTATATCCTTCACCAAAGCATTGAAAGAACAAAACCAACAACAAAGACATATCCCTAGCCGTATTCCTAGTCACAACCACTGAGCAAAGAGAATTTTTCAAATGTTGAAGCTCCATGCTTGAGAACTTCACACACCAGAGTAAATACTAGGCTGCTGCCACCGATGAAACCAGACCTCCACCATTGGAGAGGCCAAGTCGCTGCCACCACCAAAAGCCCAATCCCTCGCGGTCATCCCCGTAATCCCCCTTAATAACCGCTACCACCACAGGTGGTAGACACCATCGCCACCAAAACAAACCTGCCCTATCTACTTCCGCCGATTGAGGGCCCAATCCGCCACCACCCACATCCCAAAGCCTTTGATTTCTGTCGCCCACAACCACCCACAAACCGCTGCCACCTTCAAAAGAGCAGTTCATGCCCACCATCGAAGAAGAAAACATCGAAGGAACTAATCATTATGTTGTTGTCGTTGAACAGTTACATGCCAAGAAGTCCTCGATTGACATCAATGAAAAAAAAAAAAACTGTTTGTGCGCATTAAAGGAGAGGAGACTCAGAGATGGAAACTAGGGTTCCTACCCTAGCTTCATGTGCAGAATCCATATATGACTCTGAAACTTGTAGAGCGAAAAAATCTTGATAATAGCTCAACTCCTGAATGTTAAGCTAATTTTTAGACAAAGTTCATTTTTTTTTTACAAACCATGTAACTGCAAGTTTTGACCAAGGAACTTTAGGTTTCCAAAAAGCACCATGAAAAAAGATTATTTGATTGCGGGGTCATGGTACACATACACAATAAGATACATAAAAACCCATGGTACAATTTACATACCTAAATTAAATAAGGAAATGGAATAGGCCTTGATTAAACATACCTAGGTAGGTTAGTGATCCAAAATGAGGCATTCCCGACTAAATAAGAGGAAATCTTGATGATTGATCATGTCGCCAAAGAAGATTTCCAAATCCGAAAAGGTCTAGCAACACTAATCATGTAACCAATAATAAGGCTAGGGAGGAAAATGTTGCCTTATCAATGCACTACATGATTACATGATTACTAACCCCTGTTCTGAATGTAATCGTGACTTATCCATTTAATCGCTCAAAGATAATTTGTAACATCGTGAAGTATACATTTCCTACATATTTGAGATATGTAGCTTGTTAACAATAAGCATTATCAATACATGTGATCTCTAGGAGACAACTCTAAATACATGTGATATGTACGAAATAATAATCTTTCATTAACCTACCAACTAATTCAGAAATATAAGATAGTTAAAATAAATTAACACTATCTTACATTTAAAGTAAAATTATGTTATTAAAAGAAAAACAATGTTTTAAGTTTATTATCCTAACAATATTTAAAAAACATAAAAATAAGCATTATTTATATTAACTTCACACGGAAAAGAGCATTAACAAAAATTCAGTTGTAAGTTTCCGATGTCATAACAAGGTCCTAAGGATGTTAATCCATAGTTATTATAATTACAAAGAGTATCAAAAGTAAAACTGATTATAAATATGCATATTTCTGATTTCCCATTGCATTGTCTACAGCTGATAATCATTTACCTTCTGATTAAATGTTTATGATTCTTCATTCATAATAAACAACCCTTGCCTAGCATTGCGGGGCAACACCTTTCATATAAATTCAATCATTAATCAATGAGAGACAGGAAAGCAGGTATGTATCAGTCATCCATGGGCTAGCATTGATGCGAGGAAATAACATATTATAATTTGATAGTGTAATTGCTGGGTGGTATTTCCCAGGGGGTATAGCATTATGGATTATTATGCTAAAGGTGAGCATTTGATGCATAGAACGACAATTGATGCCAAAGGTGAGCATTCTATAGAACATGTGTAAATGATTGGAAACCTGAATCATGTCCACAAAATTAGGATTGCATTAATGCAGGATGCCGTATTTGAGTCCCATAACTACTTGGTGGAGTCTATTTTCTATTGGGATATAAGAGGGATCAAGTCAATAAATACATATTCAAGATTGGGTAGATTTTCCTCTTTCTAGCTTATATTTCCCAAAACAGTTGAGTACTCTCATTTGATAAAGCATCAATCACAATACTACCTAAAGTAATAACAAGAAAATGAAAGAGTTAAATAGTTGGGGGATATCTTTAATAGGTTTGTTAACTGCGAAAAAGTTGAACATTGTTGTTTGTTGCTCTTCTTAGAAACACTAATTTTACTAATATTGCGTTTAGAGGTACCCTTCATGATCAGATTGTTGATACTTGTAGTTTGAACAATTTGAAGCGTTTCTAGAATGTTGAAATCTTAATTTTATTATTTGTTAAAATTTTAATATTCTAGGAACATCAATCTAGATGTTCACTAGTGCCATTGCAAATCATTCCACTAACATCCCAAATTCCCTTTTTGAGGTGTCATCGAATATAGTTTAACAAAGGGGACTTGGGAGGATGGCCATATTGAAGGGGCTAATGACAATGAACAATTATTTATTTTAAAATTCAACTCCCAAACAAGAGAGTTTTGAGTATCCTCTTGAATGCCTAAGGGGCCTTTTAGTTTTCATGTTTTGGAAATGATGGTTTTATGACGTTATTGATTATTTTCAATCCCCATTTGAAAGAGAGTGGATGTGTCCACTTATTGAAAATACGTTTATTTATATCAAGCTCAATGTTTCAGGTAACAAAGTTGAATTATACTATGAAGAATAATCACAATCATACTTATGGACAAAAATTACATCTTGGTGAAAGACAAAGGAAAGTTGGAGTGTCTTGTTTGCTTAGGAATGAAAACTAGAGCCCAAACACATTTTAGTGACATAACTATCATGTAGAAGAGGTGGTGAGAAGAGGAAAATCAATCATTTTGAAGTCACTTGTATATATAGAGAAACAAGATGGTCCAACCTACATGCTTAAATAAAGAGCCAATGGAGCTCTAAATGAATGGAGCTCTAAATGAATAGTTCATAAGGAACAATAATTGCTAATATTTTTCAAATGGGATAGAAAGTTAAGTGGACTTGAATATGTGTTGGAATGTGTAATGATGTCTAGTGACATGTTGTGAGATGCCATTATGTCTAGTGGTCTCATTTATTGTTGTACAACCCTAGCTAAGGAAAATAATGCATATTTCTCTTCATAAATCTCTATCTTATGATAAAAAAGTTATCACAGATGCATCATGGAGTAAAATTCTTCTATTGCCATTCTTTATATAAGAGAGGTGGAAAAATATTCATCCCACATGTATTATGGGATGTGATCTTCCATACCTCTAGCATATATAATAGAGGTGAAGGAGACCCATTGGGTACATGAAAAATATGTTGTGACACATGAAAATTATTGTGACAAATATTGTAAAGCTATGATGTAAACTGCATATGTGGGGGTGCTCAAGATTGTAAGAGTAAAATTTTCTTGAATAATAAGAAGATAAACCTTCAGTGGATGTTTCCCCATTTAGGGTTTTACCGTGTAAAATATGTTCTCTCTTCTGTCATTCCTAATTTTCATATACTATTGATTATTTGTTGTTTGTGTTGATAAGAGATTAAATTATTAAGATTATGGTTATTGATTTACATGTTAGTAATCTATTGTTATATGTTAACGCAATTTTCCCGATAGTATAACATGGTATCAAAGCTGGTCACTAAGCTCTACCTCCTTCAGTAATTAAAAAAAAAGCAAACATCAATTTTTTCAATTTTTTGGGACCCTCATTCTCTTGTATATCTGCCATCAGATCTGGACAACCATTAAGGTTTTACACCATATTTGGACATTTTTTCTACATCTATGAGTTATTTTAAACCCTAACCTCACCATTATTTTTCATAAAATTTTTAGTTTTTTACTTCATATTTATTTAGATATAAAGTAGAAATCCATAGTATCCTAACTTGTTATCATGGATCTCCCTCTGTTGTAATAGATATGGTCGTTTGTCTGTTTCAGCTATGATTTTCACAGGTTTCTGTCCAAACAGCTTCGACATCCATGAATTTACAATTACAGGCATTTTCTAGTCACACATTCATTTTTTCCTTCTTTGTAGGCACATACACACATGCTTTTCCTTCTCTTTAGGTGCGTACACATGCAACTTCACCTACAAGAAAGTGAATGTACTCCTTTAGAAGCAAAAAACTTGTTGTAAGTTGATTATGTTTATATCCCTTTGATAAGGGTATGTAGATCTATTGCTAGGTGCTTCAGGGTTTCGTCATTCGTGAGAGTTTCATTTATTCTTGTTTGTTTCTTCTAGTCATTAGCTTCTTGTATTTATTGCATTAGTTTCTTAGTTTTTGTTTCAATCATCATGAGTTCAGAGGTTTCTTTTCTTTCTGAGTGACCTCATAAAGTGGTTGAGATCACATGTGTGTAAATGTGAGTAGGCAAGGTTAACGACATGCCACCATGCTATCAGGGCATGGGGTTTGGTACTATCGGTCACATATGGTTTGGACTTAGCAATGGGCTCATGGAAATATAGATATGGATGTGATGGGGTAGGATAAAAATGGTTGATCTTGTCCCATATCCTAGAGTTGGGATAATTAGTCTTGCCCCCCAACCCAAAGGTGTCTATGTGGCATGGATGTGATCCATAAGAGGTACCAACAAGGAATCAAGTGACAGTTGGAGAGGGGGGGTACCATAAGGTGAATAGCCATGGTGGCACACAACATCCATGATATGGTGAGGGGGGAATCCCCTTGCAAGGAGAATGCCGCCTACAAGGTGGATGCCCCTACTATTTCCAACCCAAAGAGTGATGAGGACAACAATGATGAGTAAGCAAGTTTGGGGGGTTTCCCCTATACTGTGGACATGGTATTTCCTCATTGGTTATAAATGGTTGAACATATATATTAGAGGGATTTTTCTATGTCAACACAATCATAGTCGGATGGGAAGATGATGAGGAAATATCGCTAGTGGATGAGATGTAGTAGATGTTGGTCATCCCATCAAAGGATGATGCAGGAGGGAGGACTTCCTTGATGGTGGTGGCTTGTGCCTCAAATGAGAGTCAATGCAAATCAACCAATATGGACTAAAATCTAGGGAGATTGGTACAATGATGCAAATAGTGGCCATAAAGGACACACAACGTACATGGATGGTTGGTGTGCAATGCCTTGCTGTGTTATTTGGGAGTGTCAGGGAGAGTCATGTTGACAACTAGGGTTTTCTCATTATTAGTCTCATACATATCTTTAAGGTGAGTGCACAAGATGGGAAACTTAGAACACTGATGGGTGGTTTGACCCAAGACATCGCACACAACGCAAGGCATGGGTGCTTGTGTTGTGACAATGGGAGGAGGGTTTATAGCCAGATTCAAACCAGGTTATGGTGCCACATTCTTGGCTTTCCCCAAGACTTATTTTTCATAAAAGGTTGGGTGGAAGGAGTGGTTTCCTTCATAGCCCCTAGGGGTGGGTCATTAGAAGTACCAATCAGTTCACATGAGTCAAGATGACCTGTGGTGTGGGAAGAGATTTTGGTGGAGTAAGGTACCAAATAGGAAGTCATAACATCAAACCCGGAAGGTTGAGCATAACCATGAGAGGAGTACTCACTATTCTATAAGGAGAAAATAGAAACAAAATTTGATAAATAGGTGTTTCCTCCCACATATCCCCTATAAACTAGTTGGGAGAGGATGGAGGTTGAGGTTGGGTGGTAGAGTTCTCATAGGATATAGTACAAAACTCGAATCTGTCCACCTTCGATGGTGGGGGAGGTAGAGCTTGAAAATAAATCACATGTAGCTATGCACAAGGAGGAGGTTGTAATCTAATTGGGAATTGAAAACCTCTATGCCAACTAGATGGGGACGTTTTGTAGAAGACCTTGCAGTTGAGAAGCATGGCCATCATATGTGCAATATTTCATAACGGACAATCCAAGTTCGGGGGAACCTAGCTTCTACTAAATGTGAGTAGTGTTATACCTGAAATTTCCATGCCATGTGTAAGTGAGGGTCTGCATGTTTCACCACCATGTAAAACATAAATTTTATGTCTCCTAAAGGGTGTTAGGACCCTTCATGAACATATTGGTCCCTTTCCTAATCTACTTGGAAGAAAATCCAATCATAAAAGAGTCTAAACCTAACCTAATCAACCCCTAAATTCACCTCCTAATGGCATTTTTGTGCCCTGCCAGCTCATCAAAGAACGAAAAAATCCTTTATTTTCATGCCCTGCATGCCTATGGGGGAGCAAAAATTTCACTCCTTGTTCAGTTATAGGGGAGTGAAAATCCTTGTTTTGATTAAATCCCTTGTTTTTAGGTTTTGGATTTGGATGAGATTTTTATGGGATGGGTCCTCCTTCAAATCCTACATCCCATTCCACCCTTAGTATGATGATGATCATTATATCCAAGTTATCCTCTTCTAGATACATTATCTTCTCTTACCGGTTGGCCTCCCAAATCCTACTTAAGGAGAGTCATCCATGAGCTATGGGGAAGGTTGATAGAAGCATCAAACCTTTGATCATCTGATTCTTAGAGTGCACTCAAGGAGGTCATATTGATCTTGTAATTCTTGCATGGATGTTTTTGGAGAGCTTGGAAGGAGATGCCATCACTTTGGATATCAAGGTATAACATTGTAATAAGCTTATTTAACTTTCTATTTAATGATAAATTGGCCTATTCTCCCATGTCTTGTTTCCTTTTATATTGATGCATGACATGTTGTAGTTAGATATATTATATTACATTTGCATGCTTGGAAGGTTGGTTTTCTATGATCTAGTTGCACACCTATAAGTCTTGGAGATCACGTCAAGCTTGGTGCTGGAGCTAGGATAGCGTACAGGTTGGAGGTAAGACCTATCCCTTTCCCTTTCCTTCCATGTTAATAGTTTATGTAATTTCTTGATCTAGGAGAGTACATTACTGTTTTTTTCCTTTCTGTCTTGTGTAGGTGTCTAGGGACCCGATTAATCCCAAGAGGACTTCTTTTTATCCGTAGGAAGAAAGTTCTAGTACAGACATTGGTGACCATAATGGGGACTTTTCCCTAGTTTCACAAATTTTGGTTTTTTGTGAGTCTTTAGTTGGATCATTTGACCTTGTGAGTGGTGTTTACTTCACTTTTTGGATCTCCTTTGATCATTACTGGAAGTGTTATCAACCCCCTCCCCTGATATTTTCTCGGATCTGAGCTTGAAATTTTATTTTTTGAATCTAGAGGGAACTTTTGCTCCCCCATAAGGGACTACAGAGCGAAAATATTATAATTTTCACTCCCCCACAGTGTACTATGGTGAGAAAATATCTAATTTTTTCTCTGTAATGGTCTAAACAGGAGCGAAAAACACCTGTTTTGGTTAGTTTTGAGCCTATTTGGAGGGGTTTTGCTTTCCTTTTGAAGCTTTTTTAGGGTCTCTTTGATTTTTGTTTGCTTCTATTCATATCTTTTTGCAAATCATTTTATCTCTTTTGAGTCCTATTTCACTCATACTTTGTGCTTGGTCCTTCATTGGCATCCTTAGAGTAACATGATCAATTTTGAGTTTCTTGAGCCAATTTCCACTGCTGGGAGTCAAGTGTACTTACCCAATAGTATTTTGATCTCTGTAACATCAATTTAAACACATACAAACATTTTTTGGTGAAATTTTGGGCCTTCTTCTTTCATTTGGAAGACTAGGTCCTAGATTGGAAATTTGAATCCCCTTAGGGTTAACTTTGATCCCTTAGATGTCTATTCAACTCCTTGAGTTTCATTCTTTCGTGAAGTGATATTTTCATATTCTTGAAATTGAATTGGATTCATGTATACCTTATTTGGATAAATTTGGGGCCATCTTTGTTAATTTGGAAATTGGAGTTCATGCTTGTAAAATCGAAAATCCCCCCGAGTTAACTTGATCCCTTATATAAATTTGTTTATTTTTTCTGAATTGAAATCTCTTAATAAGTCATCTTGTGACCTTTATAGGAATGATCTAGACCCATACAAATCATCTTTGGCTGAATTTGGGACCCTTTGGCATTTTTGGGGGGCTTGAAACCTTTGTTTGGTCTTTTGACTCAAAACTAGTGCTTTGCTTGCATTTTGAAGCAAAACGAATTGCATTTTTAAAAAAATTCCATGAAACGTGTATCCTACAATCTCTTTGACCCATATTAAGGTTTCAAAATAATTTTTGGTTTCGTGTGGATTGGCTTGGTTTAAAGAATTTAAAAGTGTGGGACGTCCATGTCTTTTTGAGCCTTCTTTCTTGGGTTGTGCATCTTGGTTTCTTTACATTTTGAGCTTTATATTGAGTGTTGGAAAGGATTGACTCTTTATTTCCATTTTAGTTCAAATGGATGCTTCATTTGGTATCTCTTTTGCTAGAGGTTGGAATATTCACATCATCATTTTTTGTTTTGCATGCCACTGCATGCATCCAATCATCATCATGGTTGTCTCCCAGCACTTTTGTATTTTGCATTCTACATGCATCCAGTCATCATCATGGTGGTCTCTTAGCACCTAGAGCTTGCTTCTAGCTCTCTAGAGCCTGTCTACAGCCCTCATTTGGCCTCATACCTACCTAATGTGCCCTCCTTGACTTCTCTGCATGGAAAGTGCGCCTTTTCCACCTACCATAGCCAGTTTGGGCACCTTTGCCAGTTATCACTTAGTTGGGGTGCCTTATCTCACCTACCAGGAGTTATCATTCGGTTAGTGCATTGATTGAGTAGTTCTTCCACTGATTGCTCATGTTGACTGCTTGTAGCTTCTAGTTAGCTAGTTCTGGAGTTCCACTTGACTATTTGACAGCCTCATGCACCCTCCTTCGAGTATCCATTCCTTGATTTATGCCTAGATGGTTCTGTTAGACTCAGTTAGACACACTTGACTGACTATTACCATTTATGACTAATACTATTGACTGGATGATGTCTTCATTGTTATCCAAGCTAGACTTTGAGTTAGACAGCCTCATGCACCCACCTTGGAGTCTCCATTCCTTGATTTGTGGCTAGATGGTTCTGTTAGACTCAGTTGGTCACACTTGACTGACTCTTACCAGTTGTGACTGATACTACCGACTGGATGATATATCCATAGTTATTCATGCTAGACTTTGAGCTCAGATTCAAATGCCCTACTTGGCTAATTCGAATCATATATGATGCCTCATCATTGATCATTGTAACACATTCACTACATTCTTATTCATTGTATGATACTGATATTTTGTCTATTATTCTATGTTTATGAGTGATTATTGAGTGTCTCCTTCTCTTCTTCTTTGCAACATACTTGAGAGTTTGATTGTGAGTTGCTACAATTGCTAGATCTCTTGTAGATTATCACATGGTATCAGAGCAGGAAGCAACTATTCGAATTGCAGTAGTTGCAACATTTCTTTGAGCAGCTATCTTTCACTTGTGCACCAGAAGCCTCTGAGTTTCCACAGCAAATTCTAGTGATATTACTTGAATTCATTGGAGAAATCCAGTGAGGTCTAGCCAGGTGTGAAGGACTTAGTCTATGTGCCAAGTGTTCTTAAGGTAGTGTTTAATCGAAGTGTAGCATTCTCCATCATCACAACTCTTCTTGTTTTTTTGGTTTATTCACCTATTCAGAATCTTCTTCAACTATTCGACTTTCTCTATTTCAGATGGATCTAAAGCTCACATCTTCCAACTATGTTGAGTGGAAATCCAAGATGGCTCTCTTCATTAGATCCAAGGGCTTCACCCAAATACTCAGCAAAATGATGGTAGAACCTCTCAGTGCAGTTGAAAAGTCCAAGTACTTGGATAGGCTTGATAAAGCTATTGGCCTCCTCCTTCTCTCAGTTTCTGAAGATCTACACTTCCATGTCATCGATCTTACATCTCCTAAAGAGGTTTGGGACAAGCTTGAATCTCTTTTTGGACTGAAAGATGATATGAAAGGTCACAAATTGGAGACAGTGAGTTCAGACAGCTTCGAGACAATCAATGTCTTCCCCAAGTTCCAAAGCTTGATATCACCGTTGAAAAGATATGAGATAGTGAAAGAAGTCAAAGTACAATACATGGTTTTAGTTGTTCCATCTTCTTATCTGATTTCTGAGCAAAAGATGTCAGCTACTACTTTAGAAGTTGAAGAGATCTTTGAAATCTCTACTTCCCGTGAGCTTGTTGATGTGCGAAATAATGATCTATTGAGCATCTTGGAAGATTTAGGAGGCAATGCATTCACCTTCCTTGATCAAAATCTTCCTATGGAGTCCTACTTGGTCATTGGCACATGCTTTCAGAACTTCAACGAAGATAGAAGACTCTACCATTCGCTTGGATTCAAGTCTCATGCATATGCTTGTGATTTTGGTTTTGATCTCACCACTATTGGTTCAAAGAAGATCATAAGAAACCATCTTCAAAATCTTGGATTTGTTTTGAAGTTCAAGCCATCACCATTATATGGTTCATTTGGTTCTTATCTCATCCCTGCCGGTTCAAAGGAGATATCAAAGGACTATATACACTTTCATAGAGTTGATGCACCTATTGATGTGCAAGATGATGACCTACTGCGTTTTTTGAAGAAAAAAATAGATTTGGAAGGTAATACATTCACTCTTCCTCATCATATGCCTTCTTTGATTTCCTATTTGGTCATTAGCACATGTTTTCAAAGTTTCACTGACAATGGAAGACACTATCATTCACTTGGGTTCATGACTCATGCACCTTCTTATGATTTTGGTTTTGATTTCACCCCTGTTGGTTCAAAGGAGATCATAAGAAACCATCTTCTAAGTCTTGGATCTGATTTGCTTACATCCACTACTGGAGAACTCAAGCACATGTTTTTAGAGCATGATTCATTTCTTCCCAAGAGGAAGATAACTCTTTTTGAGAGAATGCTAGATCCAGATCCACAAGAACCTGAAGATCTAGCACCTATTGGTTCATGCGCCACCATCATTGTTGCATCCACCAATGATCTTGTTGAAGATTCACCATCATCATGTCATAGTTTCCTTGGTCATGATCTCACCTATGTTGGTTCAAAGGAAATATCAAGGAACTATCTACACATTCATGGTTTTGATTCTACCTCAGTTGGTTTGAATCACATGCTTCATGATGATCTTCATATTATGTTTTTGCAGCATGATCCAGTTCTTCCCAAAAGGAAGATACCTCCTCCTTTGATTGATGATCAAGAGAGTGAAGCATCATCACATGAGATTTCATATTCAGAGTTTGGATATGATGACGAGCTAGCTGTAGATGCATCTTCACATGATATTTCAGATTCAGAATTTGAAGATGGAGATGGGAGAATGCTAGACCCAGATCCACAAGAACCTGAAGACCTCTCACTTGATATTCATCCTCTTCCTTGATGGGCAGCCACTACACTTCGATCTATGGGTGATTTGGTTTGGGATCCACATGTTCATAGAAGAACTAGATCATATTTTCAGAATGGAAGGTTTTGTCCTTCTCACATTGCTGATCCATTTCAAATCAATCGAACCTTCTTCGGAAAAGAGGACACTTACCTCCTTCAGGGGTGGGAGATGATATGCTATTTTAGAATCCTTTAGTCTATTTTAAGGGAGGGCTTTCTTCCCACTGGGTTTTCCCTCTTTCCTCACTTAGTTTATTTAGATTGATTGTACGAGGTGACCTTTGGTCTTAGTCACCAGGGCCCTATTTTTAGATTTCAGTTATTTCCTCATTGTATAGCTTGCAGGGGGGTGTTGAAATATTCACATCATCATTTTTTGTTTTGCATGCTTCATGCTTTTACATGCCACTGCATGCATCCAATCATCATCATGGTTGTCTCCCAGCACTTTTGTATTTTGCATGCTTGCATGCAAATCTGCATGATGCATGCATTTGCATGCTTGCATGCAAATCTGCATGATGCATGCATTTGCATGCCACTACATGCATCCAGTCATCATCATGGTGGTCTCCCAGCACCTAGATATGCTTCTAGCTCTCCAGATCCTATCTACAGCCCTCATTTGGCCTCCTACCTACCTAATGCACCCTCCTTGACTTCTTTGCATGGAAAGGGTGCCTTTTCCACCTACCACAACCATTTTGGGCGCCTTTGCTCACCTACCACTAGTTATCACTCAGTTGGGGTGCCTTATCTCACCTACCAGGATTTATCATTTAGTTAGTGCATTGATTGAGTAGTTCTTCCACTAATTGCTCATGCTGACTTCTTGTAGCTTCTAGTTAGCTAGTTTTGGAGTTCCACTTGACTATTTGACAGCCTCATGCACCCTCCTTGGAGTCTCCATTCCTTGATTTATGCCTAGATGGTTTTGTTAGATTCAGTTAGACACACTTGACTGACTATTACCATTTGTGACTGATACTATTGACTGGATGATGTCTTCATTGTTATCCAAGCTAGACTTTGAGTTAGACAACCTCATGCACCCACCTTGGAGTCTCCATTCCCTGATTTATGGCTAGATGGTTTTTTTAGACTTAGTTGGTCACACTTGACTGACTCTTACCAGTTGTGACTGATACTACCGAATGGATGATATCTCCATAGTTATTCATGCTAGACTTTGAGCTCAGATTCAAATGCCCTACTTGGCTAATTCGAATCCTATATGATGCCTCATCATTGATCATTGTAACACATTCATTACATTCTTATTCATTGTATGATACTGATATTTTGTCTATTATTCTATGTTTATGAGTGATTATTGAGTGTCTCCTTCTCTTCTTCTTTGCAACATAATTGAGAGTTTGATTGTGAGTTTCTACAGTTGCTAGATCTCTTGCAGCTTATCACACTAGATTCACAAGTTTGAAAAACATAAAATACTCTTCTTGCATTTTTAAGATCATTTAATAGTTTGGTCCTGCATTCATAAGAAGAGAAAAAGGTTGTTTCAAATTTGTGTGCATTTGAGTTGCAAAAAGTTAGCGAGTATTTTTCTTTGTGTTACAATAGGTTGGAAACACCTATAGAATCTTTATTTCCCATAGCTTAGATTGGTTCCTTTTTCATATTTGAAAATATAGGAAACAAATTTTAAGAGTTCTTGCATTTGGTGTTGATAGAAAGATCTATTTTTGTCACTTTAGGATAATTTGGGGTCAATGATTTTTAAATTTTTTACTTCTTCCTATCATTTCTAAAAAGGCTGAAATTGAATTTGCACAGGGTGGTGCATTTGGGAAGAAAAACTCTCTCTCTCCTTCTTGAGTAGGACTTCATCGAAAATAATACTTGTATCTCATACTTGCATGGTTTTGAGCCGAGTCCAAATTCCATTTTTCCACTTAAACGCATAAGATAAAATCAAGCGCTAGTTAAGTTAAAATATTTTAGAAACTTGGTGTGATAGGATAGAGACGCGTTATGGCGTCATAAGACGTAGGAGCTATCATTATTTTGCATGAAATACATCTCGACGACTGTGCAGTTCTTCCATGTTCCTAGAGTGTATCAAAAGGCCCCCTTTCGAACGGTTGCGCATCAGACAACACTGCTACGTATTTGAGATCCCACATACCTTGTGTATATCAGGATACCCCTATAGAATCATGGAACCATCCGAGTAAACTTTCTAGCCAACTTGTTGTCACAATACACTGAGAACAACACTTGGGGAGATTACTACACATGTACTTTCAGGTAGTCGGTTTATACGGCCAAGGGTACGGTCCCAATCCTCCTTGGTTAGTGCTCTAAAAAATTGGGCAAAGTATAATTGTTGGACCCACTAGTACATATGGGCGGATTGTTCCAAGCAATATTTCTACGTTTTCAACATTCATGGGTTAATGAAATGAATTTTTATTGTTTAAAAAAAAAATTACATGGCGGAAAAACAGTGGCAATATCCACGATGTTTAATTTGCAACAAACTTTCGTCCCTATAGTGACGAAATTTCTATGTTGCAATTTCCATTGTAATAGCGATGAAGGTCGAGCTATATATACTACATACTCTAACCATTATTTACACATTTGCTATAATTGCAACACATTGAGTGTGGATTTTGAACTTGCGAGATGATTGTTTGAGCTTGGATATTCTACATAGCTCTGATTTTGAACTTGCAAGGTTGGTATTTTATATTTTTTTTGTCTATATTTTTATAAGGGTTAGAATTTAATATTGTTTAGTAATGAGGTTTAGGCTAATTGTTTTTTTCCATGATACATCTAAATGGGCTAGGCTAATTTTATTCCATGATACATCTAAATGGGTGAGGATAATATTGTTAAATGATACATCTATTAGGGTTAGGATAAAAAAAATTTCCATTTATTAAATGTATCTATGAATGTATTTATAAATTTTATAATAATTGTAGAGAAATATAATATAATATATCAGAATTAGGTCACCCATATTACATATAACAAGATTATTCTCTTGCTTTGAATTATAAGGTTATGGAAATACTTAACAAAAGAAGATGGTACATTGGAAGTATATATTATCATCATTACGATTTAAGAAAACACGCAATGTCTATTAAGTAACCTCCAAGCTACAATTGGTTTAATTAATCTATACCAAAAAATAAATGTCTTTATTTGATGTATCTTAATACATGACAGCTGGGACATTGTGCAAGTTATTTTAGTGGCCTAACGTCACTTTTTTTAACAAAAATGGATAAGACTTTTATAAAAAGGCTGGAGTTAATCAGAGTCAATTTTTTTTACAACTTTCAGTTATGATTGTGATTTCCATGTATTCTTCAACAATTGAACTGTGAGATTCAACTGTGTCACATGGTTCTATCGCCCTTCTTATTTGTTTTCTCTTTTATGTTTGTCCAATAATATAAGCCATACAATCAGATACAAAGCACAAGTGTTTCTTAATCCATTCTTTTTTCCAACCAATATGATATCCAAAACTAGAGAGAGTCTTACTCAACAATCATCTGGTAAATTCATATATATAAGGTAAGCATGCATCAAGGACAACTTTCATTTGGAACATTAATTTGGGCCACCTAGTACTGTTCCAATGCCCAAACTATCAAGGTCTCCTTTTGAGTAAATCAAAGGCCATTGCAAAACACTTGTTGGCATCAATGAAAACTTTAGTCTTCATGTTTTTCTTTATAAATATAGAATTTGGTTTATAATATATTGTATTCAGAAATATACTTATAATATCTAATGTAATTGACAAGTTATTGTTTGGTATGGTGTAGGTAAGACAATTACTTGCAGTACGACTACAAGGATTTGTCACTATGAATGAAAATGCAAGGAAGCTTGCTCAATTTAGAGCTGCATTAGAGGCGAGAGGAGATGGAAAATGTTATTGTCCTTGCTCTGATTGCAAGGGCTTGCAAAAAAAAAGACTTTTAATAACAACAGCTGAAATACATTGTAGGGATAAGGGGCATGCCAAAGGGGGTTATGAATATCATCCCTTGGTAAGAGGTCATTACTCAATTTTTAATATATTCACTGTAATAGTCATCATGTCATAAATTTCAATAAAATGTCTTATTTTTTTACTATATGTTCTATACACACTAATTTTTCTATGTTGTTTGTAAATTTATAGACAATGCCCCCAAAATGTCGCCCTCAAGAGAGTTATTTGCCAAGTACTAGCATAAATACTCATTTACAACCTGACGAACTTCTACATCAGAATATTGAAGATGATCAAGTTATTACTGATGATATGGATCTAGATAACATTAGTGATACAAATCAGGAAGATGAGATACATAGATTGATCCAAGACACATTTGCTCTAATGGATGAGGACAACCAGGATGATAGTCATGATGTTGATCCTCTACTTGAGAAGTCACGTCAACCTCTTTATGAAGGCTCAAAAACAAATCTTCTATCTGCTATATTGTTGTTAGTGAACTTGAAGGTTTTGAATGGTTTATCAAACACCTGTCTGACACAGATACTAAGGTATGTAATTTGTTAATTATTTTTGTTTGCATGTTCACATCTATAGAAAGGGTTGACTTTTTTCCTATATTATTGCTATTGCTATCTAATTTGTAAAGTTTTGATGCGATATTGATGATTAATATTGTTTACATTGACTTATTCTTTTGAATTTTGTAGATTATTAGGTGAATTTCTATTACCAACTTCAAATATTTTACCACACACATATCGAGAGATATATGTCACTATGAAAGAATTTGGAATGGAGTATCAAGCTATTGATGCATGTCCTAATGATCATATCATATACTATGGACAATATGTATTAGAAAATGAATTCCCACAATGTCAAACAAGTAGGTATCGAACCGATAAAGTGACAAAAAAGGTGCCTCAAAAAGTTCTTCATTATATTCCGATAATTCCACGTTTCCAGCGGTTGTTCAGGTGTCAAAGTATAGCACAGTTTATGGATTTCCATGCAAAGAACAGAAGTCACGACGATGTTCTTTGAATGCCTGTAGATGGTTCTGCATTGAGGTACATCAATGAAAAGTGGCCAATTTTTAAAGAAGAACCTCGTAATGTTAAACTTTCGTTGGCAGCTGATGGTGTCAATCCATTTGGAGAGCTTCATTCTACCTACTCAGTGTGGCTTGTTTTTGTTATAAACAATAACCTTCCTCCTTGGATGTCGACCAAGAGAGAGCACACAATGTTGGAAATGATTGGTCCAGGTATTTAATTAATATGTAATTTTTTACTTGAAATTATGATCACTAAATATTTCATTGATTTGTTTCGTGCATGATAATTATGTATTTTATATATAACGACATATAGACGGTAAATATAATTAATCATGTATGTTGGACCAATTAGGCAAGCACCAGGTTAAAGATATGAACGTATATATTGAGCCTCTTATCAATGAGTTGTTGAAGTTATGGGATGGCATTGCTATGTATGACATCTCTAGGCCAATAGGGAAAAAACGATTTCAATTCCATCGAATACTTGCAGGGACAATTCATGATGCTCCCGGGTTAACACATTTTTGTGGTATATTGTTACTTTCTTTTGTTCCTTAATATTTTATATATCTGTTGAAAATATCATGCATTATTTTAAATGGTAATTCTAATTTGCTAAACCAATTCATATATCTTGTAGGTCTTCAAACCAAGGGTAAATTTGCATGTCCAGTTTGCGGTCCCAGGATAAAATCTCGTCATTCAAGGAGTTTAAAAAAGGAAGTGTTCGATGAGTATAGGCACTTTCTTCCTAAGAACCATAGTTATCGAACTACAGACAAAGAAAAAATTAATGGTAAAGAAGAGAATGGAAAAAAACCACAAAGAATGACACCTCACCTATGGAAGTTGGAATGTAATAGAAACCATCAAGGTATGCCAATTTGTTTTTTTACTGAATTATGTTCAGCATGATATGTTATACCTATATTGATTAATTAGTGTTAATTTGATTTTGTTTATGTTTCATGAATGTCGTTAAGGCACGAATGGGCTTCTACGAGGAATGAAAATTTACCCGATTCAATTCAATAGGTTTCCATACTACGAGCACCTGCAAATAGTTCATTTGTTTGATAGAATTCATATCGGGAAGAACATAACATAAATGTTATGGCGAATATTAGATGGAAGGACTGACAAAGAAAAAATTGGAAAGATTTATAGTGACATCCAAGAAGCTAATCACGATTTGCAAAGTGTGATCGTTAATTCTAATGGCTATGGGCATCAACAAAATATTAGTCTTCCTTGGTGCTTGACAGAGCAACAGAGCAATATTGTAAAAGAGGTCATCAAAAAAATCAGGTTTCCGACGGATTTTTCGTCAAACATAAAGAATATCTTGACAAAAAAAGGGTGATTTTGCTGGGGTTAAAACACATGATTGGCATACATTCATTAAGGTATTTATGAGTCTATAATATATTTCATTATTGGTATGCACTATTTTATTAATTTTATTCTCTAATTTTGAAATAAATATTAATAATTATGTGTTTTTTGATACAGTATGTTCTACCTTTATCTCTCCCAGACGACTTTGACAACAACATAAAACATATTATTTATGTTCTTGGAAAATACATGAGTTAAGTAATGTTTTACATGGAAAATGTACTTGGTCTGTGATTTGTAGCGGAACTTATTGACATATTATGTTTTTTCCTGCAAATATTATATATGCCTTGATATTATTTTATTACATCATTTGTAGGTGGCTTTCATCAAAAGAAATCCATAAAGAAGATATAAGGCATTGGAAGAGAGAAATTCCCCAACTAATGTGTGAAATGCAACAATATCTACCTCCAACATTTTTCAATGCACAAGAACACTACCTGATACACCAAGTTGAGGAGATTGAATTATCTGGACCAATACACACAAGGTCGATGTGGATGGTGGAGAGGCAGTTGAAGACATTGAAGGATTTTGTTAGAAAAAGAGCACGTCCTGAGGGTTCTATGGTTGAAGGATATATGGTATATCAATGCATGGTGTATATTAGTGAATATCTACCTAAATTAGCAGAAAATAAGAATGTGCCTCGCATTTGGCATCTCGACTCCATCAACAAATTTGAAGGGGAGGTCCTATTGGGGAGAGGTAAATTGAGGACTGTGAAAGGTAATTATTATACGTTGTTGAATTAATATATTACACATGTATTTTTTCCAATTTCATATTATCATACTGTTTTTTAATTTTTTTAATTAATTATGCATTTTCAACTATATTAAACTATGTGCCTTTAATGATATCTAATTAATGATATTGAATTGTTATTTTTTCCTATAGTTGGTCGACTGTGGGATGCTTTACATTTATACATTGCAAACAAACTTGATTGGATGCAGCATTGGATAGAAGATTGTGAAGAATTGTACGGTAGGTTATCATGGGAAGGGGTCAGTAACATGATTAAAACAACTCATCGTATTCGACATCAATTTCTTGAACTTACGTCGCAAAGGGAAGTTGATTTAGCCTATGGTTTAAAATATAAAAAGGCAAGTAAATTGTTTACCCACATTTTTTCTAGTTACTTCGATCCATTTTTCCAATTAGATTTCGTTTGTTTAAGTTTTCAATTATATTTACTAAGTCCTATATGATGTTTATTAATTCACAATGTATTTTTAACCTGTTATCAATGTTGCAGTTGAAACATCACAAGGCTGTGTGGTGTGATGATCGTAAATTTCGTATCAAAAAGTTGGATGATAACATGAAAACCTTAGATTGTGGGATAACTGCAATGTTTAAGGTCACCAATGTTTCCTCTAGAAATGATAGACATCCAGAAGAAACTGAGAATAGGTACTATGGGCATTTGGAGGACATTATTGAGTGTGATTTTAATTCCTTTAAAATAGTTTTGTTTGAGGTGAAGTGGTACAGGCTACGGATGCATGAACGTGATACTGAAAGAACTGTTATTGAGCATGATAATGGATTTACCATGGTTAATACAAGGGCATTTGAACTGGGTACATAGCCTTATGTTCTTCCAATTCAATGTGAGCAAATATTTTACTCCGAGGTACCAGGTAAAGCAGGTTGGTCATACGTTGTTCGATATGATCCAAGAGGAAGACCAATAAAGTATAATCATGTACTATATTATGAAGATAATCACGAAGAAGAAGAAGATGGTGATGATTCAAATCAGGCTGCAGTCGATGTGTTAGATGAAGAAGTTGAAGAGGTTGATCATGGAAATGTAGCAGACAATGATCTCATTGACGATATGGATGACTGTATTAGTGAAGATGACTTTGATGATGATGACGATGTGAATGATCCTTTCATCAATATCTATTCATAACCAGATCCTGATACAGATGTTGATGAGTTGGATGAAGAAGAATATGAATGATATTTAATTGTTGAAAAGTAGAGGTACGTAATGTTTATATGTTAAAGTAAATGCACTCACCATATGTTCATTTTTTTATTGACTCAGTTAAATTTGAAAATTAGTTTTATAATCTTATGTTCTACATGTGCAGTAGCGTTGGTGTTCTTGGATCAGATTGTAGTGGTAATGGTTTGAATCGAACATGTGTCGATTGAGCAAGATACAAAATTAATTTACCAAATGGGGCCAAATTAATTTATAGTGACAATTTGAAGAAGTTGTGAGGATGACCAAATTTTCGATATTTCTCCAACATACATGACAAGGATGTTTGGCATTTAGGTTCTTGAAGTGATTTTTACTAATATTTTTAAATTTAATCAATCAAGTATTTTTTCTTGAGATATATTGTTGCTTTAATAAGTCTTTTTTCCTTTGAAAAGACTTATGGACGTGCTATTTTTTAATCTATGTTGAGAAAGTAACTTTTCAAATGACGTTTTGTTGTGTTCCTTTTAAATTTATGCTACGAGAGTAACTTTTGTTATAGTTCGACTTTTGACTTGAGTTCTATCACTAATCTCTAAAACTAGTCTACAAATTTTACTTATCACATAATATATAAATTTGGTATATTCAAGCTTGTAAATTAATCCTAGGTAGCTAAGAGTGGTGTTTTCCAACTCATTAAGAGAAACTTGGCTAACAAGGTTGTTTTTTGAAGAGAAATCAGGTTTTCTATCACATAACACATATATAATTTTCTCTATAACTTTTACGTTTTTTTCCTATTCATTTCCATGGCTCATCAAATTATCTTTAGTAACTTGGGAAAATGAAATGTCAAAGGGTGTTCAAGCCAAAATCCCAAAGATGTCTCAAATAGGGATTTATTGTTAGAGCTATAAATGACCTAATTATATTCATGCTTAATGTAGGCAGGGAGACTCCCATCCCGAGTCTAAGGATGCATGATGTTGAAACATATAAAAGTTCTAGGTCCAATAGAATATAAGGTTTGGAAGGCCATGTTAAGATTTAATATGCTAAGACAGAAAATATCAGCATTACATTCCATTTCACAACAATAGCATATACAGGATCGCTGAAAGAACAACAAGCATAGCATAAACACAAGAGACACAAATTTATCTTGGGAAACCCTCATGGGGAAGAAAACCTAGCAAAGCTTCCTCAATATAGATGACCAGTAAATACAAAGATGTAATCCACAACCATGAGCTCCTTCTCCTCCACAGCAAATCTCTCTCTCACTTATGTGCTATTCACAAGTGAGTGCAATGTGTGTTAAATGAGGAACACACCTCCTCTATTTATACACATCTCCAACTTGTCTTTTACATTAACTAGGTCGGCTCCAACTTAACCACTGGGTTAAACACCCCATTACAACTGACTGGGCCGACCCCTCTAGGGTGGTCTGATAACCCTTTGACCCACATAACACATACAAGGCCGACCCCCACTAGGGAAGTCTAATAACCCAAGTTACCACATTCCGACAGAGGAATAAACATCTCCAGATATACAATAAGGTCTTCACGGAGGAATGAAACATCTCCGGAATAATAAAGTACAAATATAATATTCTTTGAAGTTACAATATTTCAACACTCCCCCTTAACGAGAAGGATATTATAACAACATCTGCACGAGCAAGGATTCATCAACTACATCATACATGATACATCTATAAATCATTGGAAGCTTTCTCAACATCATCAGTAACTCAAGTAGTTACTGGAACATCTTCAATACTGGAACATCAACATCTTCAGTACTGAGTCTTCATATTCTGCAGCACTCGAATAGCTACAGCAACATCAACATCATGATATGGATCCTCACGATCATCAGCATCATCATCACATGATCATCAACATCGTCATCTAGACCATCACGACCGCAGCATCGTCATCTAGATCATCATGATCAACAACATCGTCATCTAGACCATCACGATCACAGCATCGTCATCTAGACCATCACGATCAGCATTGTCATCACACGATGTGCATCATCATCATCAACTAGATCCTCTCAATCAACATCACAATAGCAGCGCACCCTGCAACACACATGTTCTATTTAAGACACCATATCATGTCTAGGGACGATGCAGTCCACTCGTCGACTTAGACAAAGTCTAAGGACCACTTCTCGGAGACATATGTCTACGGATCAATTCAGGGACCGAAGTCTAGGGACGATACAATCCCCTCACTCTCAGAGACATCTATTTGTGGATCACTTTAGGACTGATGTCCAAGGATGATACAATCCCCTCACTCTCGGAGACATCTGTTTGCAGATCAATTTAGGACTAAGGTCCAGGGATGATACAATCCTCTCACTCTCGGAGACATCTGTCTGTGGTTCACTTTAGGACTGAATTCCAAGGATGATACAATCCCCTCACTCTCGGAGACATCTGTCTGCGGCTCACTTTAGGACTGAATTCCAAGGATGATATAATCCTCTCACTCTCGGAGACATCTGTCTGCGGCTCACTTTAGGACTGAAGTCCAAGGATGATACAATCCCCTCACTCTCAAAGACATCTGTCTGTGGCTCACTTTAGGACTGAAGTCCAAGGATGATACAATCCCCTCACTCTCGGAGACATCTGTCTGCGGATCACTTTAGGAATGAAGTCCACGGATGATACAATCCTCTTACTCTCGGAGACATCTATCTGCGGATCACTTTAGGACTGAAGTCCATGGATGATACAATACTCTTACTCTCAGAGACATTTTTCTACGGATCACTTTAGGACTAAGTCCATGGATGATACAATCCTCTTACTCTCGGAGACATCTGTCTATGGATCACTTTGGGGACCGAAGTCTAGGGATGATACAATCCCCTCTCGTACATTTTGAACTAGTGGTTCCGGGATGATGCAATCCCCATCACATACATTTTGAACTAGGCATTCAGGGATGATACAGTCCTATCATATCAACTAGGTACCATATACTGACCTCATCATCAAAATAAGTAGCCTCATCATCGATACAAGTATCCTCATCATCGATACAGTATCCAAATTAACAATACAAGTATCCACACCAATACAAGTATACACATCATCAATACAAGTATCCACACCAATATAAGTATACACATCATCAATACAAGTATCCACACCAATACAAGTATACACATCATCAATACACGTATCCACACCAATACAAGTATACACATCACCAATACAAGTATCCACACCAATACAAGTATACACATCATCAATACAAGTATCCACATCATCGCTATAGCATCCTCATCAATACAGTATCCACATCATCGACCTTACCATCGATACAGGCAATCTCATCATTAGCGACCATATCACTCCCCCTTTCGAAGAGGGTCTTTCTGAACTACACCAAGCTTGTCTCGAAAATACTCAAACTTTACTCAAGACAGAGGTTTGGTCAACACATCAACAATTTGTTCATCAGTGCTCATATACTCGAGCTTGATAGCTCCTTTCTGCACCATATCCCGTATATAGAAATATCGGATCTCTATGTGCTTTGACTTATCATGGAACACTGGATTTTCTGTCATCTTGATACAACTCTAGTTGTCACACAGGATCACAGTGAGGTCCATCTCTAAGTCAAACAATCCTTATAACAACTTCTGAAGCCATAGCGCTTCACAACTAGCAGAGCAAGCAGCTATATATTCCGCTTCAGCTATACTGAGAGACACACTATATTGCTTCCTGCTAAACCATGAGATCATGGCAGATCCCAGACAATAACATCCACCCGATGTACACTTCCTGCCCAATTAGCATCTATGTAGCCATACAATCTGAAGTCATGATCTCCACGATAACATAGACCAAAGTCCATCGTACCCTTTAGGTACCTCATCACATGCTTTGCAGCTATCAGGTGAACACGCCTAGGTTCCACTAGATACTGACTCAAGGTGTTCACAACAAAGCATATATCTGGCCTTGTACTCGTCAGATACATCAATGACCCAATAATCTGTTTGTACAAAATCACATCCACTAACTCTGATGATTCATCAGCTAACAGATTCAAGTCGGAACCCATGAGAGTGGCCATGGTTGTACATTCCAACATATCAAATCTTCTCAAGATTTCCACAACATACTTTCCTTGGTTGAGAAAGATTCCTTCTGAGCCTTTTCATGCTTTTAGTCCTAGGAAGTAATGCATCAATTCGAGATCATTCATCTCGAACTCTGTAGCTAGCTTCTTCTTGCTTTCCATGATACAATCATAGTATCATCCATAACCTTAAGGTAAAGGTTAGGATCAACCTTAATTTGGTAAAGCCCAAGCTTGTCAAGAAGCTATCAATTCTTCCTCTGTGACTGAACATCGTTCACACTCTGCATTGAGTGATCTTCTACATATCTATCCGTGCCATCCCTCGTCAGATGGGTCTATTGATATGCGCCTCAAGAACATTCAAACTCTGTGGTGAGTTCCTTCTGTATATAGATACCATCTTCAACCTTGTAGCAAAGGTTGAAATCTGCATCACCCATGGTGATCATTAAGCTCATCAAATGACTATCGATCCTGGGTACCCCTACAGAGCTTTCTTCAATTGAATCCTGGGAGTTTTCTCAATTCGCAATTCTTCTTCAATCACATCATTGAGAGAATAGTATTTATCTAGCTACTTGGAGCAAACATCTCGTCATGATCCTCTTCCTCTTTCTAAGAGAATCTTCTAGTCACGATCCTTCTATAGTATGTTTGATTTGTAATTCTTCTTGTTGAACATCCATCACTTGTTCAATGTTCATCATTCTTCATGATCTTTCCTTCAAATCAAAATTAAGTACATGATTAGTAATACTTCATAATCATCAAATCATGTTGACATGATAACCTATTATGCATACATATATGATTTACATAGTTATGCTACTATCTTGAACAATACTTTGGCACATCACTTTTCCATATCCTGTATGCATACAGTGGCTATCTAGATGCCTTCCATCTCTACCAGAACATACTATTGAGAGCGTGCACATCTCTCAGCATGTCAGCAAAGAGGTTTCATTCTAGACAATCAACAATGGAATGTTTTTCCAACTTACCAATCATATGCTATTAGTAGTATATTTTTCAATGCTATATGAATGCTTACACTTAGCATGATATATTCTAGGAATACAAATATGCATACAACTATTACGGGCAATATCATAGACTATTCAGTAATTCAAATACTTGTCTCTTTATGTCTTGTGAGGTTGCATCCTTCTTGGTCTCGACTTCCCTTCCATGTCATGAGCTTCTATCCATCCTTGACCACTATGCATGCTTAAGTGTGCACTAGTGTCATCATCATGATCTCATACATAATCATACATTCATTAGTATAATCTCAATACTATCAAAGCATTATAATTCCAAATAATCTTAAGTATGTGTGGTCATGATCATTTCATACATAGGTATACTTACCTAAGATCCTAACAAAGTAGGATTCTAACTTGATATAGGAAAACATACCTGGATTATCAAGCTTGGTTATGTCTTAACATACCCAAACAATATCTTCTTTTGTTCTCTTCAATGATTTAGAGATCTTGTGCTAGAACCTGCATATCTCATAGGTTAAGCATAGTAGAACAAAGTCATACATACCTCGTAAGTAGAACTTCTATGTGATCAAGGATTATGGATGAGTCTTTGTCTTCATGTCATCATGGTCATGGAACTTGATTTGTCTTTCTTGATGTACCTGTATCTTGTTAGCAGACAACATCATCCTCATACAACACCACAATGCATTAGTACAATCATATAACCCTAATCAATGAATGTCTTCTATCATTCACATACATTCATACTTTTACTAGGGTAATAAGACAATTCTAACATTAATCAAGATTGTACTAAATAATATGAAGACAAACATATTATGAACTTAATCAAGAATCAGATTTCAAAACATACCTGTATCTCCTTAAGTCATACCTGTCGAGATTTCTTGTAGTCTTCTTATGTAAGGCCTTAGCCTCATCTCCCCCTAAAACTAGATCTGGAGCTCAATTAGGGTTTGTCAGAGAAACCCTAAAAATTCAAACTTTTACTTTCACACTTCTGAATGGATGGAAAGATGTGCCTTTGCTGAGCTGATCAAGCTAGCATTTTCAATTTTGAAATCTCCAAAATATGACCCCTCAAAATTGCCTTCGAAACTTGTGGATCTTCTGGACAGGATCCCAAACTAGGGTTTGATGAAGCCCGATCTTCTGCCCATCCAAAAGGTTTGATCCAAAGCTCTAAACTTCTATTTCTTTGAGGAGCTTCCAGCCGTGGTCACAGACTTCAAAAATTCCAACTTTTGTAGAAGCCCTAATTTTCCACCTTTCCGATCAAGGTCCCAAACTAGGGTTTGATCAAGCCCACTCTTCTGACCAACCAAAAAATTTGATCTTGGTCTCTAAATTTCGATTTTTCTGAGTAGCATTCAGCCATGGACTCCGATTCCAAAAATTCCAACTTTCTCTGAAACCCTAATTTTCCACAGTAGTGACGATTCAAGAATGAAGGTGCTCAAAATCCAAATCTGTTTTGACATAAATATGCACCTGATTGTTTCTGGTGTAACTCCGAAATTATGAATCCCCGGGGTCTGAAACTTCTGCCTATGGTATCCCAACCTATTTTATTTCCAACCCCATAGTTTTGACCTCAATTGGATTCTCTGAGAGATATTTATGCCAAGTGTCGCAATGTGACCTGTTTATGGGATAAAACAGGAGAGCAAACTTGTACGGAGTTCCACATGTCACTGGTTCAACTTCAGCCTCTGAGAAAGTTACCTAAGATAGTACAATCTATGCACTACCTATCACATTTTACGAAATTCCATTTGGAGCTTCCTAGCCCAAGTTATGACCTTTTTTCCTAGGTCACCTGATTATGACTAAGATCTGGAAGAGGCAGAAACCCTAACTTGTACTGATCATAACTCACAAAGTACAACGAATATGAGGGTGTCCTTTGGAAACAAGGTACATGGGGATTTTATCTACGACTGTTAAAGGTTTCGTATCCCGAACCTTTTCCAAAATGGATTTATAGTGAAAGTTCCACGATGACTGGGTTTTTCTATACAAAACCCTAACCTTCAAATTGTCGCAAGTGAAGTAAGTGTCATAAGTGCCATACATTGCCTTCCTTCAGGTTAGATCTAATACCATGTTAAGATTTAATATGATAAGACAGAAAATATCAGCATTACATTCCATTTCACAACAATAGCATATACAGGATCATTGAAAGAACAACATGCATAGCATAAACATAAGAGACACAGATTTATCCTAAGAAACCGTCATGGGGAAGAAAACCCAGCAAAGATTCCTCAATATAGATGACCAGCAAATACAAAGATGTAATCCACAACCATGAGATCCTTCTCCTCCATAGCATATCTCTCTCTCACTTATGCGCTATTCACAAGTGAGTGCAATGTGTGTTAAATGAAGAACACACCTCCTCTATTTATACACATCTCTGACTTGTCTTTTACATTAACTAGGTTGGCCCGAACTTAACCACTGGGTTAAACACCCCATTACAACTGACTGGGACGACCCCTCTAGGGTGGTCTAATAACCCTTTGACCCACATAAGACATACAGGGCCGACCCCCACTAGGGAATTCTAATAACCCAAGTTACCACATTCCGACGGAGGAATAAACATCTCCGGATATACAATAAGGTCTTCACAGAGGAATGAAACATCTCCGGAATAATAAAGTACAAATATAACATTCTTTGAAGTTACAATATTTCAACAGGCCACCTTTAGGGATTTCATCACATGTGTTTGAAACTTTTATGTTTGAACTTTATGTGATGTCACCATTGATTGGACTAAGAGATCATAGGATATCACCCCTTTAAAACTTCAAACACTTATAATATAGTATTGTGACATGGCCACATTTATATAAAATGGTTTTAAACATTTTTCTTATGCCTTCTTAATTTCCTTTATGGTCTTAATTTATGCATTGATGTAGAGAGGTGGCACTAGGCACACAATATGGAGAAACAATGAGTTAGGAAAAACATTTGGACCAAAGTACACAATGGTTATTAATAAAATTTAAAAAACAATTTAATATAAATAAATATAAGTATTAATATTAATATTACATTATACATACATACATATATATATATATATATTATAATTTTTTAAACAACAAAAAAACATAATTGAAAAACATACATGTCGCATGAGCTTGGCCAAAATGCTCTGTTGCTCTATTGGGTTCGACGGCACCCCCCTGCATGCAACCGGCTCTTGGGCCATGTCCTCCTTGACTGTGAATGTTCCACTGGGCTTTTGGTGGCACCCGGTCCAGCCTTTTCCTCATTGCACTTTGCTACGAATCTGGACTGTGCATGTTCCACCTGGTTTTTGGTTGCACCCACTCCGGCTGTGTCCTCATTTCGATTTGCTACGAGCACTATTGAAGTAGGGTTTTTTGTGGCACCCACTCCGGTCGTGTCTACATATCTCCGCAGACCCTCAATGGAAACCATAAGTTGAAACCCTCCTCTATTGAGTCAAATCTCTACATTTTTGGGTGCGAATTAGGTGGTTTTTATTTCATTTTCTAATTAGGTGGTTTTGATTTTATTTCGAATCTCTAGATATTCATTTTTTTTTCTAAAATATTTGAGGCTGACTTGTCCAAGTCAAATTCATCATTTTAAATATTGTTTTATTTCCACAATATATGTTTGAATTTTATGTTTTGGCCTTCTTGTCTGCAATACCTCCCTTAAGCCATCAAGGATGCCTTCTTATTCCCACACTGTCCATTTTTCATATGCCTGCAATACCCCAGCTGGAGAAGCCCGCAGCTGGGGTTTTGGTGATTCTCGTTGCTGGCTTCAATGGTATTCTCACAGAGTCTTTCTCTCATGCCCGCGGGGGCCATTCTAACCCTCCAAAAGGTGCCCGCAAGCCCTCACAATGGTGCCCACAATGTTCCATAAGGGATGCCTGCAGGTATCTTCCTTAGTGGCATCAGCAAGTCCTTCCTCATGCCCATAGCTCACGCCAAGATGCCCATAGGTGTTTTGTGGATGCCCGCAGCTGTCAATAAAACCTTAAAGAGATGCCCGCGTGACCTTCTTTTTATCCCCGCACTCTTCATTTAAAATGTGCTTCAGGATGCCCGTAATGGAATTTTTTCTCTTGCTCGTAGATGTGTTAGGAGGGATGCCCGTAAGGGCTTGCAAGATTTTCCATGTCCCGTTTCCCACAGTAACTTCATGAAGCATGCCTGCAAGCTCATGCTTGCTTGGCATGTCTTCTCCAATGTTTTCATCATCCTCACTCTCATGCCTTTTGGTAAGACAATAAGGAGGGCAGTGGCCCGCATCAACATGAAAAACAATTTCGACATAGAGGTAGATACATTAATTCTTTCATTAAATAACTTAAATTTCATGCCAATGACTATGAATTCACTGAATCGTGGATTGATAAAAAACACATGAAATTTTAGAGCCTCGAGCTCTTAATTACTCGTGTATCTTGAATTTTTCGCAAATCAAGCCATTAACAAACTTCTTTTGTTGTTTTGGTTCAATTTATAAGTTAGATTGTCGAGACTCGAACATGCAGCAAATCGCAAGGTGACTCACGCTTGTTTGGCATGTCTTCTCCAATGTTGTCATCATCCTTCAAGCCATGTCATCATGTACAGCCTTGTCTCCAATCCATCCATGCCATTCTTGATAGTTTTTTCAAGACCTTTGTCTAGGGTATTAGGGCCATCTAGAATGTATTTGTCCATTTACATCATCTTCAAATGACCACAATATGGGTCATTTGACTCTTGGCTTAGTAGGTGTGCCAATGGTTCTAATGCCCATCAACTTGTTGTCATCCAATTTCCAAGTCATTGTGCCAATCAATGCTTGCTTAGTCACTTCTTGCCACCTGCCATGATCTTTGTCGTTAATGTTGTCATCAATGACAATCCTATTCATCATGAGACTATGAACATGGACTTCATTTCTTCTTTGTATGCATGGTGTTTTCGAATTTTCAAAATTGTCTTATTGCACATTTGATTTTCAGCTATCATTGTAGTCATGGTTTGGTTGTTTCCAACACTTATATCTCTTGTTGATTTCACTTAAGTTAAGGCTTAAATTGTCAAGGATTTTAACATTGGTCTTAAAGACAAAAAGGAAGATTTACTAATGATGGAGTTGTTCTAATGCATGATTTTCTATGTTTTTTTCTCTATAGAGCACATCACCATGGTGGGATTGTTTCTGATGGTATATTATAAGTGTATAGTATTTAGACGATGTTCACTGTCTTCTTGTTTGGCATCATCATCTCTTATTTGAATGTTTGCATCAAGCACATGTGGTGTATAAGGGTTGTTTGAGTGTCTTACATAACATTCCCCACACATTTGATTGCAACTAACACATTGCTCCCGAATGTTGTTATTTAATTATTTATCCTAATGGTATCAATGACCTTTATGATTTTGACTATCAGGTGCTGAGGTGGCATCCTTTGGTTGTTTGCTTGCTTGGGAGACTAGAGTGCTCCCCTTATTTGGCATATTTTGTAGTTATTTGGAGGCATAGAAACCTTTTTAACAATCTATTAAAAAGGTCATTGATACCATTAGGATAAATAATTAAATAACAAAATTCGGGAGCAAATCAGCCTTGGTACACTCACTCATGTCATGCACTCATTGCTTAGCTTTGCAAGGTGACGAGTGATGACTGACGACTACGAGGTACTAGCCACTAAGATTTGACTCTGAATCCTAATTCACTTCGGGCTTAGATATAAGGTGTTTTAATGTATCAATGACTATGGCTATGACAATAGAGAACCACTACAAGGACCAAAACAAGGCCAACATTGTGCCTACTACCTATGTGAACCTAGCTACTAATGTCCACTTGTTTTTCATCAAAATGAAATTCAAATTGCCACTTTGATGAGTCCTCTTCTACAAGACTTCATTTATTGCATGAATGCCAGAGACTCATGACAACTATAAACAACACTCAATGGCATGCAACTACAAATAATGGTATGCAACTAGAACCACAAACCAAGCAGAGGTTGGTTTATGCATTGACATAGAGAGGTGGAATTAGGCACACAATATGGAGAAACAATGAGTTAGGAAAAACATTTGGACCAAAGTATCACAATGGTTATTAATAAGAGGATATTTGACACAGAAGTATGTTGTTAATTTTTAGCAAGTGAGCCTGGTGCAAGAGAGACCAAGGAAAGTGAGCGTAGAAGGTCAAAGCGGAATCCAGTGGGCCCATAACCCACAAGTAAACATGGAAATACCTGCTTGGACCGAAGGAAAACATCAAATCTATACTGTTGATGATAATATGAGTTGGTTGGATTATATGCAAGATTGGAAACCTAGGTGGGAGTTGAGACATACTGAAGTATTAGATGCTAACTTACAGGGATCTGATGCTTTTATTAGACTAGTGCCAGAACTCAGAAGAATTCCTATGGGATCCAGTATTGTACCAGAGATGATTTGCAACAAGTCCCTGAGAAAAGCAGTTGATGCAAGCAATTTGTTAACACACCTCTACCATGATATTAACTTAATCTCGATAGAGGTCTCTACACGTGACCCCGGGCTACAACTAGACCAACAATACTACTGTATTAACCGGATACATTCTTTGGAAGCATGGCCACATCAAGATGCTAATCTCCAGTTTCCAAGTACTACACACACTTATGAAAAATATAAAAAATTATGGTGGAAATTCTTGAGAAAAGAAAATACAAATAGACCATATTGTACCATGCTAAATTTTGGACTTCAAATTACAAATATCCATGAGGATCATGCATTCTACGTCCCTGATTGGATGAGAGACTGGTGGCAGTCATTCGACATCAAATTGACAGCATTAGAACCAGCTGTTATTTATAATATAAAATGGGAAGTTGGAGAATCTCTCAAACAGGTCAAAGATATTTTGCAGACAAAGATTACCGAGGATCAAATCCTTGGGTACTACATTAAATACAAAGAACAATGGCTCATCAAAACCCGCATAGACATCCACATGCATCAGAATAGACGCGTGGTTCAGAGGTCTATTTATTCAAAGGCATGGTGCACTGAATCCAACGTCTTTCGAGAAATATATGGTCCCCCATACTCTGATGATTTGTAAATATCTAAAAATTATTTGGCTATGAGTGGGGCCTGTCCATTTAGATTTTCATAAAGATTGAATGGAAATTCTTTGAAACTATGTCATGATAATATAAAGAAAGCCCTACTTTTCTCTATTTCAATATGATTGAAAATCTATGTTATGCAATAAATACCCTCAGTCAAGATTACAAGTAATTGTCCAAAGGCAACATTAGTTGGGAGTAGGACTGAAAGCTACCATTTTTCATGAAAGATACCATTTTTCAAAATTGTCTTATTGCACATTTGATTTTCAACTATCATTGTAGTGATGGTTTGGTTGTTTCCAACACTTATATCTCTTGTTGATTTCACTTAAGTTAAGGCTTAAATTGTCAAGGATTTTAATGTTTTCATCAAGCACATGTGGTGTATAAGGGTTGTTTGAGTGTCTTATATAACATTCCCCACACATTTAATTGCAACTAACACATTGCTCCCGAATGTTGTTATTTAATTATTTATCCTAATGGTATCAATGACCTCTATGATTTTGACTATCAAGTGCTGAGGTGGCATCCTTTGGTTGTTTGCTTGCTTGGGAGAGTAAATTGCTCCCCTTATTTGGCATATTTTGTAGTTATTTGGAGGCATATAAACCTTTTTAACAGTTTATTAAAAAGGTCATTGATAACATTATGATAAATATATAAATAACAACATTTGGGAGCAAATCAACCTTGGTACACTCAATTCAAAGTCCTCAATAGCTGATGTTATCCAGTTCTATAGCATGCAATAGTTCCAAAACCCCAAAGTCATCCCACTAGTCAGCTAACAAGAGATGATGCCCACGTAGTTGTACAGTACCACATGATCACATCATCCGTGTGAACCTTACCATATACAATGATGATGAACTTTCAGTTAGTTAATGGAACATTTGTACATTTGAGAGAGATAATTGGTTGTACCTTTACCCCATCCTGGTTGATTTACTTTTGGTCCTTTTACCTTGTTGATTTTTGGTCTTATGGTACCTTGTATTTTGACTTGTGATTATTAGGGTCACTTACCCACCTTAAGTTATTCTTTAAATTATTGCTTTGGTCTTTTGGGTACTTTGGTTGTGGTACACCCTTTGGTACAAAGGGAGTTCGGTCATAACACCCATTATCATCTTTTTAACTTGTACCATTTTTTTTTATTTTGGTCATGGTACCCTCACCCACGTTTGACTTGACATAGTTTTGTGATTATGTCTTAGTGGGCTACATGATCAATGACCTTTGAACAATGACCTATGCTGATATGAACTTAACCTCGTATGCTAATACTCTTACCCAGGCATATCTGAGGTTTTTACTTTGTGCTGAGTCTCACTTATATTGAGATCTACTGTTTGTGACCTTTTGGGTAATTTTTCTTTAAGCTAAGTTCTGTAAAAGTTCAACTCTCCATTTTTGGTTGTCATTGACTTCTAACTCAACCCAGTTATCTCTCTCTTTGGTTTGTACTTACCCTTAATGGGGTTTTCTAGTTCCTAGAGCTTGACAAGCCTCTACGAGGCACAGTCCCTTATTTGAAAGTAATAATTCTAAGTTCAACACCAGAAGGGTTTCACACCAAGGTAAGTATCCTAAACCATGTTATTATGTGATTAATGTGTTTATCTTACATTACATGTTACTGAAAATTGTATTAGCACAGTGACCTAACTGGTAGTGTTGAAGTTTCTTCAACACAATGACCGACTTGGGAGTGCTAAAGATGAAAAGTTGAAAGATATGAAAACTGTGTTTAATTTCTATCTTGCTATTTAATTTCAGTACTTTCTTATTAAATGAAATGTGGCATTAAAGTATATTGATGTGTACACCTGTCTAATTGAATTATTGAGATATTGTGGAGAGTTAATAAATGTCAATCATCCCTTAACCGAGTCGTTGTTGTTAATTTCCCTTGTTAATATAAATTCATTTCTGGTTGTTCACCATACTACTCTCAGGTTGCCATTTTTCTGGTTTGGTCCTCCTGCTTGGTTGATGGATATGCTCTTTCTTGATTGAAATTTATTATTTGTTTTAAAAAATAAATCAATATAGTCGGAAAATCAATATACACATAATGTCTGAAAATATGTCCTACAAGTTGCTTGCTAAAGCTTGATACAAAAAAGATCCTCGTAATATTGAAAGTGTTTGAAAATCAAATTTCTCATGGCCATTTGAGTGCCACTTTGCATGAATTTGAAATTTGCAACATTTCTAAGCTGACAAATGACATTGGGTGTTGTTAGTAGAGGACTCCTCATTTAGTTTGGCTTCCATCTATTCAAATATCTACCAATTAGCCTTTGCATTGCATTTCTACTACTAGTACAAAATAAGGTGTAATATCTCACCTAAGTTAGCTGATGTATTTTGCATTCTCACAGTAGTTATGGTTTGTTGGGATGATATAGTCAATTAATGTTTCTTAGTTGAGTGATTTTTCCAAACAGTTCACTAACAAATAGTTTCATATGCATTAGCATAAAATACCAGCATGTAAATTTTAAAAATGAAGGGTAGGTTGCCAATAATATGCCCAACAGTGTTAGAAGGACCAAAACTGGGTGATATACTAGTTAACTTCCTTAATTTGTTGTTCCCAATGGTTTTGTTCTCCCCACAAGAGAAAAAGACCCCCAAATATGCAAACTCAGTCCACAAAAGAGCTCACAGCCTAAAGTGATGAATGTTGTGTCATATGGATAGCTTGTTATTGTTGATGTATATGTAACTTCGGAATGTATTTCACTTATATATTTATTGTACTCCTATAGAGATGTATTATTCCTCTATACGGAAGTGTCGTCATTTGTATTGACAAGTGTTGCAAGTGTGTTAACTTGCCAATGGGTTATTAGATCACCTTGTAAGGGGTTGGCCCGGATTAATGTAATAAGAGGTTATTGTGATAAGCTAGACAAATCGACCCCATAAGATTATTAGGCAATCAGGACAAGTATAAATAGAGATCTCCCAATCTCTATTTGGATCACTTCATAACTCACACTTCCATCACTCGGAAAGTGGCGCACATGTGAGGAGGAGGATCAGCTGCTAAGAGGAGTTTATCTCTGTGTACTTTGGTTGTACTTTGGTTTTGCTATTGCACTATCTATCTCTGAGGAAGTTGTGGGGTTTTTCACCTTAGGGTTTTCCCCAAGGAAACTCTGTGTGTCTATTGTCTCTCATGATTTTTTTTTCTTGTGATGATTGACATGCTTGCTATAATTGATATGCATTGATATACTGTACATGTTATTCTCTCAGTAAAGATCCTAGAGTATCTTGAATTAATGCTCAAAATTTAACATGGTGTCAGAGCTAACCTGAGAAGAAGACATTGTGCAGTGATGGAAACCAGGGTTTCTTATTTATTGGGTTTCTCTCCACAGATTTTGGAAAAGAAGTATAGTAGATTGACTCTACTCATCAAGGAGAATCTATATGTCCAATCATAATTCAGTTCTGAGCACTTTCAGTTTTGGCCCTAAAAATTAGGGTTTCCACAAAAATAGGAATTTCTGAAATCTGAAGACATAGCTGGAAGCTCCCCGAAAAAATCGAAGTTTAGAGCTTTGGATCGAGATTTTTGGCTGAATAAATCTCCAGGAAATTGAAACCCTAATTCAGGGTCCTCCTTAGTGAATCCGGAAAGACTCAAAGGCATTTCTGAAGGGTGAAACTTTGCAGAACTCAAATTTTGACTATACCAGGCTGATCATCTCATCAAGGCGCATCTTTCTATCCTTTTAGAAAGTTGAAATTCACATTTTGAATTTTTGGGGTTTCTCTAACAAACCCTAATCCGGGACCAGATCCAGTTTTCAGCAAATCAATTGGTAAGACCTAAATATTTTCTATTTCCATTTGAAGTACTTTTTAAAGACGTCTCACCATACTAAGCTTGAAGACAAGCTTGAAGGGGCTAATAACTTCCGAGCCTGGAAGTATAGGATTGGGTTAATCCTGGAAGAGAATGAGTTGGACTCATACATAAAAGAAGAGGTCCCTACCCCAGAGGATGAAGAGGCTAAGATATTGCATAAGAAGAACTTGGTCAAGGCAAGGAGAATCATTCCTGATTCTATTAAAGACCATCTCACCCCTAAAGACACCCAAGGCTATGTTTGATTCCCTGGCCAAGCTATTTCAAGGGAAGAACATAAATTGGAAGATGACTCTGCGGAATCAATTGAAAGGGGTCAAGATGTTGAATGGAGAGACCATTCAATCTTATTTCTCCAAAGTCTCTCAAATCAAGGAACAACTTGAAGCTGTAGATGAAATGGTGGAGAATGGAGAAATTGTGATGACCACTCTAAATGGCCTACCTAGGTCATGGGATTCTTTTATTCAAGGGATCTGTGCAAGAAAGAAATTGATCTCCTTTAGCAGACTATGGGAGGAATGTTCACAAGAAGAAGCAAGACTTGTGGCCCGAGAAGAAAAGATGGGGAATGAAGATCAAGCACTCACGGCACTCACCAAGAAAGGAAAATCTAAAAGAGAGCCATCCCACTCCAGGGGATCTTCACATCACTATTATCATAAGGATAAGAAAAATATTAGATGCTTCACATGCAATGAGAAGGGACACTTTGCTTCAGAATGTCCTAAGAACAAAAGGGACAACAACAAAAGCAACAACTTCAACAAGAAGAAGAAGGGCAGCAAAAGAAGGTATCATGCTCATGCTGCTGAAGATGATGAACCTCCAAAGAAGAAGGCTAGAGAAGAAAGTGATGATGATGATTCATCAAGCGAAGAAGAGTATGTTCTAATCTCTTCTCTCACAGGTACTATTTCTCATGGTTGTAATGATAGGCTTATTGACAGTGGTGCTTCCAAACACATGACTGGGCTTAAAGAATCTTTTGTAAATCTATATGAACATGAATCACTCCATAAAGTGAAACTTGGGGATGACTATCAATACCCCATCAAAGGAAGTGGTGAAGCCTCCTACAACCTAGATTCTGGAAATTCCTTGAAGATGAAAGAAGTTCTCTATGTACCTGGGCTCAAGAAGAACCTACTCTCCATATTTGCATTGGATGCAAAAGGTATGAGGGTTGCATTTGTAGATGGCCAAGTTCTAATGTGGCCAAAAGGTAAAACTATTGATGATGCAGTAGTGATTGGAGAGCAAGAGGGAGGTTTGTATAAATTGAAAAGACAACCTGAACATGCCATGGTGCATGATTCCATGGAGCCAAGTGAACTTTGGCATAGAAGACTTGCACATGTGCACTACGGAGCATTACCAATTGCAAGTAAAGTTGTAGAAGGTCTTCCTGAAATCAAGACCAAGCATGAAGGTGTTTGCAAAGGATGTGGAAAAGGAAAGAACATAAAGAAAGCATTTCCAAGCAGTGAAAGCAAGGCTAAAGGAATCTTGGAAATCATCCACTCTGATGTATGCGGTCCGACGTCATCCAGTCCTCTGAGTGGGTATATTTACTATGTCTCTTTCATTGATGACTTCTCCAGGAAGACTTGGGTTTACTTCTTGAAGAACAAAGATGAAGTATTTGATAAGTTCAAGGAATTCAAAACCTTGATGGAGAACCAAACTGATAAGAAGATCAAAACATTCAGATCTGACAATGGTGGAGAATTTACCTCAGGTGACTTCAAGAAGCTATGCAGTGATTCAGGGATTAAGAGGGAGTTGACTGCTCCTTACAATCCACAACAGAATGGAGTTGTAGAAAGAAAGAACAGAACAATCATGGAAGCAGCAAGGGAAATGTTGCATGACCAGGATCTACCTATGCATCTATGGGTAGAAGCAGCTAGGACAACTGTATGTGTGCAGAATAGAACACCCCACAAGATATTGGACAACAAGACACCAGAAGAGGTCTTCTCTAGTAAGAAACCTGAAGTCAGTCATCTTAGAATATTTGGTTGTGCAGTATATACTCATGTGCTAAAGGAAAAGAGGACTAAGCTAGATTCTTCAGGAAAGAAGGGTATCTTTGTGGGTTACAGTGAAAGCTCGAAGGCTTACAGAATATACTTTCCAGGGTTCAAGAAAATTGATGTCAGTAGGGATGTAACATTTGATGAAAATTCAGCATTCATCAAATCAAGGAAGACACCTGTTGAAGTTTATAAAGAACCTAAGGAAACTAGATTTCAAGACATTACCATGACTGAAGCAATTCCAGATGTTGATCGTGAAATTGAAGATCCGCAACAACCTGTAGATCCACCCCGTGAGAATAACTCTCACAAGAGAAAACCTGCATGGGCTAGAGAGCTCATTCAAGATGCAGAAAGATATGGCATTCCAGAAGAAGAACACAAAGCAAAGAAGAGAACTAGATCACATACTAGCTATGTTGCTTTACTCTGTGATATCATGAACAAAGAACCTTCTAGTTATGAAGAAGCAGCGGAAAAGAAAGAATGGAAGGATGCCATGGTCAAAGAATACCAATCAATAATGAAGAATGATGTTTGGGATGTTGTCCCAACACCTGAAGGGAAGTCTGTTGTGACTTCCAACTGGATCTACAAGATCAAGCATGTTGCAGATGGCAACATAGAGAAATACAGGGCAAGATTCGTAGCTCATGGCTTCTCTCAAAAAGAGGGAATAGATTATGAAGAAACTTTTGCTCTTGTATCCAAGTACACTTCCATCAGATCACTACTTGCCCTAGTTGCAGTGATGAAATGGAAGATACATTAAATGGATGTCAAGACTGCTTTCTTGAATGGTGTAGTTGAAGAGGAAGTGTATGTGGAGAAGCCACTCAGTTTTGAAACACATGACAGGGAGTCATATGTGTGCAGATTGAAGAAATCCTTGTATGGCTTGAAGCAAGCTCCCAGAACTTGTTATGGTAGGATGGACATTTTCCTATCTAGTTTGGGCTTTACCAAGAGTAAAGCGGATTCCAACCTTTACTAGAAGGTTGAGGGAGGAAATCCTGTGATACTACTCCTATATGTGGATGACCTATTTGCAACAGGAGATGATAGACTGATTGCCGATACAAAGAGGAAGCTTGCTGCTGAGTTCGATATGAAGGACTTGGGGATGATGCACTATTTTCTAGGTATGGAGGTGTGGCAGAGTGCAGATGGGATCTTCCTTGGACAAGGGAAGTATGCAGTAGATATCCTAAAGAGGTTCGGGATGATGGACTGTAAGGCCATGGCCACACCTATGGCATCGAACCTGAAGCTTCTGTGTGATGCTTCATCTGAGCCGGTTGATGTCTCTATGTATCGTCAGATGATTGGGTCCTTGATGTACCTGATGAACACGAGACCAGATATTTGCTTTGCGGTGAACACATTGAGACAGTTCCTGACGGATCCGAGGAGTGTTCACTTGATTGCTATAAAGAATATTCTGAGGTACCTGAAGGGTACAATTGCTTATGGGCTCAAGTATGATGCGAATCAAAATTTTAACCTACAAGGTTATGTTGATTCAGATTAGGTAGGCAGTGCTGCAGATAGGAAGAGCACTTTTGGTTGCTGCTTCAGTATGGGATCAGGTGTGATCTCTTGGTTTAGCAGGAAGCAGTCCTGCGTAGCACTGAATATAGTCGAGGCAGAGTATGTTGCAGCTTGTGCAGCTAGTTGTGAGGTAGTATGGCTGCGGAAGCTACTGTCAGAGTTATTTGATCTCCCACTGGAGGCTACTGGTATCTTTTGTGACAACCAGAGTTGTGTGGAGCTGTCTGAGAACCCGGTGTTCCATGACAGGTTGAAACACATAGAGATCAAATACCATTATATTAGGGATATGGTACAGAGAGGAGCAGTGAAGCTCCTGTATGTTGCGATGGATGAGCAGATTGCAAATGTACTGACGAAGCCACTAGCCAGAGTGAAGTTTGAGTACTTCAGAGAGAGGCTTGGAGTTCTTCAGATTGACGACACTTCGAGGAAGAAGTGATGGACACATTTGTTGAAGCCATTCCAAGCATGTTGGAAGGAGGATCCTTCACATGGCTGTGGATGTAAGCGCTGGATGATGAGCATTAGGACGATGCTCCAGTTACTGCTCTGTATATGCATCAGGATGATGCTTGATATGATCAGTTGGATCACTTATATGTATATGCATCATGTTGGATGCTGGATATGATCAATTGGATCATTTATATGTATTTGTATATGCATCATGTTGGATGCTTGGACCATGTATCTGTATATGTATCAGGTGGATACTGTGTATGATCAGGTAGATCATGTATGTTGATATATATCAGGTGGATACATTGTGTGGATCATGTATCTATGTATGTATCAGGTGGATCATGTATGGTGATACGTATCAGGTAGATACTTGGTATGCATCAAGTAGATGCATTGTATGATCAGGATGATCATGGATGACGAGCTTCAGGATGTTGCTCCAGATGACTTACATCAGGATGATGCAGTGATGATGATCAGGATGATCATGTGTACATCAGGATGATGTATGGTGAGTAGCAGGTTGATACTCTATGGCCATGGATAGGTTGTGCAAAGGAAATCCTAGATTTGTTCTAGGTCACATCCAGTATGAAAAAGGACTGACACTATGTATCACATGTAAGACCTAGGAGATCCGATAGGTTGGGCTGTGTGCCCGTAATAAGTCCTGGGATGCTCTTTCGAGGGTTTGTGATAGTGGGCCACATGTAAGACCTGGGAGATCCGATAGGTTGGGCTGTGTGCCTGTAATAAGTCCTGGGATGCTCTTTCTAGGGTTTGTGGTGGGTTGCTACACGTAAGACCTGGGAGATCCGATAGGTTGGGTTGTGTGCCCATAATAAGTCTTGGGATGCTCTTTCAAGGGTTTGTACAGAGGTCACATGTAATCAGTCCTGGAGATCTTACCGGTCGTGCTTAGGCACATAAATGTTCCTGGGATGCTCTTTAGAGTTCTTTCCGGTCGTGCTATGCACATAAACGTTCCTGGGACACTCTTTTAATATTTTGTGACAGTCACATGTAATAAGTCCTGGAGATCTGGACAGGATGAAAAAGGCCTCAGATTCTCTTTAGGGTTCTTGTTAGTCAAGAGACTCTTTTAAGGTTTTGTGACACACGTAATAAGTCCTGAGGATTCCACAGTATGGACAGTGATGATGAAGACCTGTAGGTGGTGGGCCTATAGCTAATATGAAAAAGGACTGGCTCTGTAGAACTTCCTATGACGAGTAGATTCAGAGACTGGTTGAGATAGCAGCAGCAGTGACGATGATGATGATTCGAGGACGATGACGATGATCCAAAGAAGAAGACTTGTGCTAGCAGATCTGTGTCGAGAAATACCTTCCTAGTTAAGAGGGAGTGTTGATGTATATGTATCTTTGGAATGTATTTCACTTATATATTTATTGTACTCCTATAGAGATGTATTATTCCTCTATACAAAAGTGTCGTCATTTGTATTGAAAAGTGTCGCAAGTGTGTTAACTTTCCAATGGGTTATTAGATCACCTTGTAAGGAGTTGGCCCGGATTAATGTAATAAGACGTTATTGTGCTAAGATAGACAAGTCAGCCCCAAAAGATTATTGGGCAGTCAGGACAAGTATAAATAGAGATCTCCCAATCTCTATATGGATCACTTTAGAACTCACACTTCCATCACTTGAAAAGTGGCACACATGTGAGGAGGAGGATCAGCTGCTAAGAGGAGTCTATCTCTGTGTACTTTGGTTGTGCTATTGCACTATCTATCTCTGAGGAAGTTGTGGGGTTTTTCACCTTAGGGTTTTCTCCATGGAAACTCTGTGTGTCTATTGTCTCTCATGCTTTTGTTTCTTGTGATGATTGACATGCTTGCTATAATTGATATGCATTGATATACTGTACATGTTATTCTCTCAGTAAAGATCCTACAGTATCTTGAATTAATGCTCAAAATTTAACAATTATGGCACTGTAACTTGTCTCTTCCTTCCACAAATCGTCCTCCCAATACAAAACACTTCAACTGAGATTTGTAACACTACATCCACTAGGGTTTGCATGTCCCTCCTAAGCCTCATATTTGAGGGAAGTAAATGTGTTTAACTAAGAATCTTTGCATTTGTGGATGTGTACTTTCAAAGAAGAAAGAAAGCACCATCTTGTTTATTCTTGTTTTATCGAGTGTAGGTACCACCAAATAGGTATCTGTCGGATCTATCTTTCTCAAGTGATGATGAAGCTATACTCGGAGAGGATGAAAGTGAGACGAGTTGTACTAGATCTGCTAGTTTTATATCAACTAGATCTAAAAAGATAAGGAAAAGATTTCAGACGCATGAAATATTTTATTGCCAACGGTGGGTCATGTAATTATGATGCTAAGAGCATAGGAGACATTGATTTTCCATTGAGGTATAAACATCTAGTGCAACGATGGGTACCTAATATGCTACCTCAAGTGGACAAGATTTCCTCATCAATGGGAGGATGTATCGCATCGCTCCTTTGTCCTTACATGGATTGGGGCTATTTTCCATGGATGGAATAAAGGTCAGATATGGCACTGTAGCTGAATTGATGGAGTATGTAGGACCACTATACAGATACAATAACTAGTTGATCTTGGCCCAATATACTCAAAGTATGCGAAGAAACGGAGTTGCCGCAAATTATATTCAACTAGCAGAAAACAATAAAAACAAAGGGGTGACTATATATATTGATGGGAGACCAAAAGCATCTGGAAACGTTGCTGGCTTTATAAATAGTACACGACTAGTGACAACAAATAAGCAACCAAATTGCAAATTTGAGGGACGCGAACAACATCATATATTTGTATGTGCAATAAAAACAATACTTCCAGGTGAAGATTTGTTGATCGATTACAACTTAAATCGAATAGATGTGGCTTTTGTGGTCTAGGGTAACCATGGACCATAAGAAACTATGCCTCATCAGGTAAATGCTAAATGTAGTAACTAAACATGACTACAATAACTAAATGTTTCATTTTTTTCTATAAACATTCGATTTCCACTGTTGACATTCATTTTTCTCGTGCTTATTATGAATATTTCCATGTGATTACATGGTGATTACATCACTGTGAATATCTCATTTTTGTTTATGATGCAATTATTGACTCAACGTTTGTTTAGGGTGGCGGTAGTGGAAAGGCACATTCTTCTTCCACGGTCCAGGGTGACCGTGGAAGGTCAAAATCTATGCCTCCTCAGGTACATGTTAAATATAGTAAATAAATATGACTACAATAACAAGATGTTCCAATTTTCACTGTTAGCATTCGCTTTTTCTATGCTTATTGTTAATATTTCCATATGATAACATGCTTATTAAACTGTGGCAGGAGTCTGCTCATGGCCATGGAGCAGAACATGTATCTTCTACTTCTGAGGTAAAAATAAATATTAATGCAATATCTCATTTTTGTTTATGTTACAATTATTTAGTATGAGGTAAACGTTTATTTATTGATTTATTGTGTCAGGGTGGTGCCATTGGAAAGGCACCTACTGCTTCCATGGTCGAGGGTGACCATGGAAGGTCACACTCTGTGGCCCATCAGGTAAGTGTTAAGTATAATAACTAAATGTTTTGATTTAGTATGTTAACATTCAATGTCCACTATTGACATTCACATTTTTCTGAGCTTATGATGGATTACTAGTTCATTTATCGTGTCAGGGTGAGGACCGTGGAAAGGCACCTGCTACTTCCATGGTTCCGGTTGATCATGGACACTCACCGGCCATAACACCACGTCAGGTAAGTGTTAGTGCATAATAGTAACTTAATTTTCATTACAAATATCAATATTTGAATGATGTTAAAATTATATTGCTTAATTTTATTGTTTGATGATTTAGTCACGTGCACTCGATCTGGGTGATGAGGGGTTTGAGGAAGACATTTTCTATTCCACTGACCCAATGGAAACTTTAAGAATAGCCCTGAAAAAGTAAAACATAGAAATCCTTTCCTTGGCTCGCAAAAGGCCATTGACATAAGAGAACAGGGCAAGGATTCAAGAGCTCCAAGATCAAATACAATCTTATGGGTAAGTGGCATCTTCACAAATTTTTTTAAGCTATGACATGATTTCATATTTGATATTATGTTTTTTATTTTTCCAAGTGATCTAATAAAGTAAAGTTTATTGTTTGTAGGAGTTTTTAAAACCCATGACTAGAGAACATGCCGAGACAGGTATAGGTAGCAGTGATGATCCAATGCAACAAAAAAGAAGCAATGTACCAATGAGGCTTTTTGGAACTCCTGCAGTTGGCCTCAAATCCATTAATGACGGAGCTGATGAGAGGAAGCATGGTGCCATGCCGGAGCATGATGAGCCGAAGCCTAGGACTCCACATGACTCTGGAGATGAACGTACTGTAGACGACCAGGAAAATTTTCCTGGAGTAGCATGTGTTAAAAGCACCGGATCACTAGATCTCACCTTTCTGGTGGATGACTCTTGTGTTCCTATCAAGATTCATAAGATTGCAGGTATTTATTAATTAATTTATTGATTTTAATCATGAAATTGAAATAGACATACGTTGAAATTATTATAAATTAATGGATTACATGTTTTTGCAGGAAACAATGTTGTCTACAGGAATTTTAATGACAAAGCATTGGAGTTGTTTGGCCCCACCATTCGCACACGGTGGAATAGCCAAATAGCAATAAGAGAGATGAATTGATAGACCACATGTTGAACTTGTTCGGCAATACTTTCAATAGGAAATTGGTTGCAAAGTTAGCCGGCGAGAATTTGAAATATACCAACGCCCACTATAGGGAAATATTGCAAGCTGACCTCAAGCATGAGTGCCTTCCCATGGTTCCGGAGAAAGAGTGGAAGGCACTCATAGAGGATGCAAAGGAGAAATTGCTAAAAAGACAAGGAAAACAACCACGGCCTGGTAAAGCAAGGTACAACATATATCATCTTTTTATTGAAATAAGCTCAAATATTTTTTTCTTTTTTCTTTTAAGTAAGATTTCTGATATCTAAGGTTTTTCAAACTTTTCATATATAGGCTACCTGACACCTCCAAAGAAACCAAGGCTAGAATGGAAAAGCACAGGAAACATAGATTGGGCCAGGGTGGCTATAGAAAACTAAGAGCAAGAATCGGAAGTATTAAATGATTAATTGTTGGGAATATTTATTTAACAGTACCGAACAAATATCTGATTTTGATACTGGAAATTTTAAAATGTGATATCATGCATTGCAGGGAAATACGTTCCAAGCTGCTGCCACCGAGGAAGACCTAAAGCTTGGTTTCAAGTTTGGTTTTAAAAGTGTGGTTGAATATCATAAAAGCTTGGGGTAGACTCCAATCTCCCCAATGACGCAAATGTATGTATATCACCAATTGTAGTATACTATTAAAGTCTGTTCAGTTCTAGTTATATCACCCATAACTAAAAATTTATGTTTTTTTCTTTAAGCAACAATGCAACCATAGCAGTGAATCTAGCGGTACTCAGCAAGTATCAGTTGATGTTGGGGTGCACATGTCCCATGATAGTGTGGAGCATAGTGTCCATTTTGGTATGTATGCTTTGGAAATAGAAATATCTACTGTGATTAGATATATATATTTCCTAACGTATACTTATAAATTTTCTTCTTTCAATGGAAGACCATGCAGCTCAGGAGCGTGAACTGCAAGAGGAAGCAACTAGAACTCCAATTAACACCCCAGCTATCGCAACTACACAAACGGGTAAAGAGAAATATTGTAATTTTAATCAAAATAATGAAATATTTATTTCAATAACATTTCAACATATATATATATGCTCATTTTCGTTGTTGCAGTTCACACCCCTTCAGAATTGCCTCCACGCCATGCTTAGCGACATACAAGAAGTATGATACATGAGGGCATGGAAACACAAACAATAATAGGAGATATCGTAGCAAATACTGTGCCAAATGATGATTGTGATACCATACTCGCAAGTTTTTACAATGCAAAAAAACAAAATTCAAAGAAAAAGTAGATGCAACATAAATTCATGTCTTGTATTTTGATGTATATCGATGTTGTTAGTATGAGACATGGATTCTCTTAATATTAGCTATTAGTAACATAATCAGGTTCTTAAAATATAATCATTTTTCCCATTTATATGAAAGGTAACATAGTTCACTTTTATTTGGTACAGTTATGAGATACTTATCTTTTATGTGATGCTCTTAGCAATTTTCCCGTTTATATCTTTTATTTTCTTAGAATTTGAATTTTAAATTTAAATGTCATCACAAGTCATTGTATGCTTGTTTATAATTATTTTGTATTTTAATATTCAAATTTTATGTTTTCTCACACATCATCACTCCTCTATGTGTTGCATGTAGATATATTAGTCTGAAACATTGATTCTCATTATATTAGATATATTAAATATGTTCATCATGACTTCGATCATCATCACTCTTTATAATTTGATTACTTCCCATTACATCTCGAGGACCAACTTTAGCACAGGGACCACAGAGGAGTGCTGAAGTTGATAGAGATCAAAATTATGTTATAAAATCTTTTACTGTTGCTTTAGCACTAGTCAGAAATTTGGATGGTAATTGTGAGGAAATTTTGCTTTTGTAGACCATATTCCTAAATTGAAAGGTAACACAGGTGGCTTTTATTTTCTATAGTACAAGGTACTTATCTGTTATGTGATGCTATCAGGATTGCATAGAGAGAAATGAGGGATATTTTTATTTGGCATCCCACCACCCTTCCTTATACTGTGATGATGAACTTTCAGGTTATATGGAACGTCTGTACATTTGAGAGAGATATGACTGGTTGTACCTTCCCCACCTTGATTGAGTTATGATTGGTCTTGTGGTACCTTATCTTTCACTTGTGTTTAATGGGGTCATTTACCCTCCTTGAGTAACTTTTTTAAAACAACCTTGTTGAAGTTTTGGTCTTATATAGTACTATGGTTGTTTGGCCACATTTGGAGCATACCCTTGGTTCTAAGGGTCATGGGTCTTGTACTACCCGAACCTATGTTATGACCATTGTTTATATTTTCTTATTTTATGACGACTATTTATATTTTTACCCACACTTCAGATCTGATTTTTGGTTTAACGTTGGCATGGAGATCTTCAACAATACCTCTTTTATTGTTATATGGTCAATATGTTTATTTTATTACCTGTTACTGATTAAGTTATTAAATACTTGTTGTACCTTCCCCACCTTGATTGAGTTATTATTGGACTTGTGGTACATTGTCTTTGACTTGTGGTTAATGCGGTCATTTACCCTCCATTTTTTTTTATACCACCTTGTTGAATTTTTGGTCTTATAGAGTACTTGACTTTGATCACTTGTGATCAGTTGTGGTGTGATCACCTTGATGAGTGCAGAGGTTGAAAGAGATGAAAATTATGTTATAAAATGTTTTACTGTTGCTTTAGCGCACTATTCAGAAATAGTACCGTTTTATCATGCAGCTAGAGAATTGTTATGTTACTGTACCTTTCTTTCATCTGTGTGCTTAATTGTTGTAGTATGTGGACTGTGTTAACCTGTTTGAGGTCTATACTTAACTTTTCCTCTCTCTCAAGGTACTTTCATGTTCCCTTGGTGACTTGTCCCTTGAAAGGATAAGATCTAAACCAAAATGTTGTCTGAGTACAAGGAAGCCTAATCAATTTTTATTCACTTTTTTCATTGCTTATTTACTGTTGTTGCATATGTTATAATTTGATTATTGCCCATTACATCTCCAGGACCAACTTCAGCACAAGGACCACAGAGGAGTGTTGAAGTTGATAGAGATCAAAATTATGTTATAAAATCTTTTACTGTTGCTTCAGCACTAGTCAGAAATTTGGATGGTAATTGTGATGAAATTTTGCTTTTGTAGACCATATTCCTAAATTGAAAGGTAACACAGGTGACTTTTATTTTCTATAGTACAAGGTACTTATCTGTTATGTGATGCTATGAGGATTGCATAGAGAGAAATGAGGGATATTTTTATTTGGCATCCCACCACCCTTCCTTATACTGTGATGATGAACTTTCAGGTTATATGGAACGTCTGTACATTTGAGAGAGATATGACTGGTTGTACCTTCCCCACCTTGATTGAGTTATTATTGGTCTTGTGGTACCTTATCTTTCACTTGTGTTTAATGGGGTCATTTACCCTCCTTGAGTAACTTTTTTAAAACCACCTTGTTGAATTTTTGGTCTTATAGAGTACTATGGTTGTTTGGCCATATTTGGAGCATACCCTTGGTTCTAAGGGTCATGGGCCTTGTACTACCCACACCTATGTTATGACCATTGTTTATATTTTCTTATTTTATGACCATTGTTTATATTTGTACCCACACTTCAGATCTGATTTTTGGTTTAATGTTGACGTGGAGATCTTCAACTATACCTCTCTTATTGTTATATGATCAATATGTTTATTTTATTACCTATTATTGATTGAGTTATTAAATACTTGTTGTACCTTCCCCACCTTGATTGAGTTATTATTGGACTTGTGGTACCTTGTCTTTGACTTGTGGTTAATGTGGTCATTTACCCTCCTTCATTTTTTTTATACCACCTTGTTGAATTTTTGGTCTTATAGAGTACTTGACTTTGATCACATATGATCAGTTGTGATGTGCTGATAATCACTTCTCTTGTGCTAATACTTGGTTGAAGTTTATAATTTTTGTGACTTTATTTATGTTGAGTTATGTACTGTGCTTGACTATCATTGACCTAATCAACTCCATTCATTTCTCTCTCTCTAGTTTGTACACACCCTCTTGTAGGGTCAGCTGGTTCCTAGAGTAGACTGGCCTCTCCGAGGCACAATCAATATTTTCTGAAAGTAACACTTCTGAGTATTTTTACAAGAAGGGTTTCACACCGAGGTTGGTATCTTCAACTATATGTCTCTTTTTGTTATATGATCTATATGTTTATTTTATTACATGTTACTAAAGATTAGTTTATCGTTTTAGTTTGCTTGTCAGTGTAACTCATTATAATCTGTTGATATGGAAGTTATGAATATACCAAAGAGCCCGTGTTAAGAAACTTACAGGTAAAGTTAAAGTAAAGAGAGAAGAGAAACAAAGCAAATTGTTGCTCTTCTTAGTTCACCCTTAGAGAAGTACAATGATGTTATGACTATCCTAAATATGATAAATTATCCTGTAATAATGGAGCATCTTGACTATGCGACAAACAAGGTGATGGAAGGTGTTATTATTCCAAATATCATGAAGAACACAGGAGAAGAAGAAAAGGAGCCAATATTCAACGATTAGTACCTGCACATCATGTTTATCATACCAGGTTCCAAATCATGTATTTCGATACACTACATAGCAGCCCACTTAGAGAAAATATTTTATCATCAACCTTCATGATAAATAAGAGATTATCACTCCAACACTTCAAGTTTATGTTTTGTAAAAGATCAAGTTTAGGTATTTTTGGTCATTATTTCAACAAAAACATTCCAGTCTTCTTTTTTTTGGCTTAATGCTTGTTATTTTTAGGCTCAGTTCTCTCTTCTGATTATATTCGTTAAATCCATCATGTATTACTTCATGGGTTCCAACTCCAAATTTCCATTAAGTTCAAATTCATGCAATAGTTGGACAACTTTAGAAATTCCAGTAACTAAGTTTACTACCAAATTTCTTAGTTCTAGTACTACATCAGTATTTTCATAAATCCAATTTAATACCAGAATTCCCAATTCCATTAGTTCACCATTGTTGTTATCCACTCCAATTACTACCACAATTGCAGGTTTTACTACTAGGATTACAGACAAGTTGTTACTATTGGAGGTGTGGGTATCAACTACTAGAATTGTAAGAAGGAACTCTACTACTGGAGAAATATTCCATGATATTTGGAGTTCTTGGTTACTAAAGTGTGTGAATTTCTTTATGGCCATAGTTTTTTCATGGGAGACGATATGTTGATTTTTTTCCATTAATCTCTAGAGAAGAGAGTGAAATATGCAACACAATATTGCGTGGCAGTAATAAAATTGATGGTTAAAGGTTGTGATAGCAGCATTGTGTTTGGCATAATGTGTAGAGGGGTGATGTTGTAGTTTGCTAGGTTGTATAGAATGAAGCATGTAGAGAGGTTGAGATACCCATATTGTTGAGTCATTTCATCATTGATTGCTACCATGTGTTGAAGATAATCCATTGTGTTATGTATTGAAGTTACAGTCTTGTAAAAGTTCACGTAATATTATGAGTTACTGCTCACTATTGTTGTGAGCCACTTGTGCATTAAAATATCCATAACATGTGAGAAGAAGAAAAGAGATCAACAATAATGGGATGCTTATTGTTAATTAGCATGATATTGATCACTGTTGAACAACATTGAAATCTAAGTCTCTCCCTTACTGGTTTTTTTTTAAACACTTCCAGGTATCATCGCTATATCGACGAACTTTCATGGAGGCTATAGAAGTTGTTTCCATGTAGATGCTAAACCTACCACGTAAGTTCATCGCAATTGCAACGCACCTCTTCTAGCAGTTCCCATGCAGATGCTGAACTTGTCACAAAAGTTATAGAAGAGATTCGTGTCTATTGCGACACACGTTCGTGGAGCTATAGAAGATGTTTCCACGCAGATGCCATACCTGCCATGAACGTTTGTTTCTATCGCAACGAACCTCTTCTAGAAGTTCGCCGCTATAGAAATGAACTTTCGTGGCAAGTTTAGCATCTACGTGGAAACATATATAAGGGTTTCGTCGATATAGCGACGAACATTGTAGATATGATAACTGTTGTATAGGTGACATGTGGCCACTATGAAGTGTTGCTATTGCCACAACGGGGAATCGTCGTCTCTATATCCACGAAAATTTTGCCACGAAAAAATGAAACCTGTATCATCGCAATAGGGACAATAAATCATGGTAATTACAACGAAAAAACATGGCAAATTTGACCAGATGTACTAGTGACCCTACAGTATATTGAGATTTGTGACAACTTAACACACCTGTGAGGATCCAGATTTTACATCCCACCTATTCATAGTTTTCCTGTTGCTTTTAGTTTGAGTAGCTATTGTTGTGTGTGATATTTAGAAGGCCTTAGGGAGTTTACACATGGAAACATCTTCTGGGATTACCAATCAACAGACCCATTTTAAATGGGTTCCTTTTGTTTTTCCTTTAGTCAGAGATATTGGTCATCCCTTTATTTCCACTTTGAACCTTCTTGGATTGTCAATAGGATTACCAGTATGGTTATTTTCTCATTCGGTGACCCTATATGCACCTAATGCTTCGAATGTCATCTCTCCACCACAAGAGAATCAATCCCAAATTGATCATTTTCCTTCTTTGTCAAATGTATCTTCTTCTTCTTATCCCTCACCTGATAAAAGTAGTTATGCTAGTAGTCATGAGGATAAGAAGAAGAAAAAGAAGAATATTAAGAAGAAGAAGAATACGAAAGAGACCAAGCATCAACCGAGTACCCCTAATGATTCTCTTTCTATTCGAACTCCTCGAAAACCCAAGTTACCTTACAGTATTTGCAAGGGGGATCACCTTCTTAAGGAGTGCCCTAGTCTTTCCAAAATATTAGAAGAGTGGTCTAAATCCTCCAAACAATGTATATCGTCAGCCTCTGGACATCATATTGATGTAACCCCATCAACCAGTGACTTTATGGTTAAGAGTCGGAGAGGTAAAATCAAGAATAATTGTTTGTTATGTAAGGACATGCACCTTACTTACCTTTGTCCTCGCATGGATGAAGCTTAACAGTGATGGGAATATATTATTGTATCCCAGAAACACCTTCCAATAGGATATCGTAAGTTGTCTCTTGACCCTCCATTGCTTGTTGAAGTGGTTGATCCAGTTCCATCCTCGGTCGATCCCACTCTTTCCTCAGAGAGTGAAGAACTAGTAGTTCATCATGCTATTCCTTTAAAGAGTGAAGTTGAATTGGTCGAGTCGATGTCATCTCCGCTCGATCCAACTCTTCCATTGGAAGATGTTAAGATTGAAGTAGTCACCATGTCACAATCTTCATCTCATATGAATCTTCCAGTTGAGAGTGAACCAAAAATCACTGATGTTTTCTTAGTCAGTTTATATTGTTCTAGGAAAGGGGAAATCATGTCCATTTCAATGGGATCCCCTCAAAGTACTGAGGTCTAACAGAATCTCATCTTCCTTCGGGTGTTCCTTTCCAGATATCTGTAGTAATTTTCGATAAGGGAATCTTTCACAGTATAGTTTATGAAGGAGCATTTGTTAATATTTTATCCTCAACTGCTTAGCAAGATATAGGTTCTCCTCAGCTTATCCTAGCCACTGACCAGATACTGGATTTTAATAGAAGACCTACTGGACCTTTAGGGATCCTTTCCTTAATTATCTATTACCTTAGGAGGGAAAACTGTCTACATTGATGTTATGGTAGTCCAAGGTCCCTTAGATTTTAGTATTCTCCTTGGACGATATTATGTTTATGGAATGAAAGTTGTATTGTACTCACTATTTCGAGTGATGTATTTTCCCCATGATGGGAGTATCATGACCATTGAGCAACTTTCCTTTGTTAAAACTAATCATCACGTGACTTCCAGCTATCAGAATTCCTTGAATGTTCTACATATTTTAGTGGTTTCTCCCCCTTAGGAATGGGGGGCATGTCTCCAGCCTCTGGACATCATGATGGAGTTATCCCCCTAGCTTCTTATGCTGGTGGACACACTACCAACCTTTGGACATCATGTTGGGTAGGAATTGGTTTCAAGCTTGTGTAAAAATGAAACCAATCCCAAGCATAGTGTACTTTCGGTTTCAAGCTTGTGTAAAAGTGAAACCAATCATGAGCATAGTTCCCTTTCTGTTTCAAGCTAGTTAAAAAATGAAATAGGTCATTGTGAGCATAGTTTATTTTCTGTGTCAAGCTCGTTAAAAAATGAAACAGATTCCCCTCCCACTAAGTTGAGTCTCCCACTAGACTTAGTACCTAAACCTTATTTTCATCCACCTATGCCATTTGATCCTTCTCCCTCCTCCGTATTTGGTGAACCTTTTCCTATTAGTAGCTATGAATTTAATCAGGTGAAGAAGAAGAGTAGCCAGATGAAATGAAGCTTGAGAAGCATGTCTCCAGCCTGTGGACATCATACTGGATTTAAGCCGCTATATTTTGTTGATACTGTTGGGGGGGAATTTCCAACCTCTAGAAATCATGCTGGGAAAAAAGCTGCTAATGGATATCACCCTAAGTACCAACATCTGGACATCATGTTGGAAAGGAACCCATTAATGGGCCTTATTTTGAGCATAGTTTATTTTTCAACTTCAAGCTCGCTAAAAAATGAAACCGTCATTCTGAGCATATTTTATTTTATGTTCCAAGCTCATTAAAAAATGAAGAAGATACCATGAGCATTATTCCAACCTATCTTCGAGCTCGTTAAAAATAGTAAGATGGTGTTCAACTTACTTTTCTCACTTTTTTGTGCTCTAGTTAAAACATGAAAAAGATGTGTTGAGCTTACTTTTTTATTTTTTGTGCTCTGGATTCAAACATGAAAAATATTCTAGGTGCTTTTGATGCTATAGTCATGCTCATTAAAATTAAGTTAAAAACGTGTGTCTAATGAGTATAGGTTTATCTCTTTATCTGGCCTTGCTAGACTATTTACATAAAAGGAATTGTGTTGAATTTACTTTTTACCTTTGTCATACTCGGTTATCAACCATGACAAAGTCATCTTTCATACAATAGTTTATCCCTTTTTCGACCTCATGAGACTAACTATACAAAAAATGAACTCTTTGGAGCCTGCTTTTAAGCCCTTTTCAGACTCCTAAAACATGAAAAGATTGTCGAGTGAACTTGTCCATTTCACGCTCGTAAAAGGATTTGAAAGGGAATATATTCAGTTTTAGTTTACCCCTTTTTTGGGCTGATTAGTATTAATTACAAAAAAGGAATACCTTAGTCGACCATTGACTAAGAAAGTTCTCCTTCGCATTATTTTATCATTTTTTGGGCTTAGGAGACTAACTTTATGAAAAAATGCATTTTCAGAGTCTTCTTTAGATTATTTCAGACTCTCTAAACATGAAAAATCGTTGAATTTCCCTTCTTCGTAAAATTATACATCGAAGGACCCATATGGGACTGAACCCTTCATTTCAATAGGTTCGTAAAACATGTGATATTGGAATCATCCAAAGGATGAGCTATACCTATCATCTATTATCCTCCTCAAGCTCGCTAAAAACCAAAGAGGTACTCGTCAATCATGATGGGGATTGGGGAGAAATAATCCAAGTCTATTTTTAGAAATCTTTATGGCATCTTGTGTCGCCCTTGAACATGGAACTTGTTTGCATCTAGTCATATAGTTGGGTAATTTGCTTGTCTCTGAGTCATGCCAATTCCATGAGTCAGATTACTCCCTCAAGTTATATGAAGAATGCCTCAATCATTTTCACATTATGTTTTGGTCTCTTCCACATCGAGTCAATGCTACTAAGTCAATTATTTCCGTTCCATCCAGTGTTCAAGGGATTTTTTTACCTGAGTCAACCTATGCAATATCGTCAACCTTTAAATCCTTGTGTCAATCCATACTCATTTTATTAATTACTTCACATCACTTCCCTATGTCGGTTTCATGTCGATGATGTGGGATTTATCATGGCCCTCCTTTGACGCTTCTATTCCTATCGACCTATGCAATATCGTCAACCTTTAAATCCTTGTGTCAATCCATACTCATTTTATTAATTACTTCACATCACTTCCCTATGTCGGTTTCATGTCGATGATGTGGGATTTATCATGGCCCTCCTTTGACGATTCTATTCCTATCGACATCAGCACATCATCCATAAATTAAACTTGGAAACCAACCTTGATACCTTGGTCCCTGCATGCCTCAATGGCAGGTTTCCTTGTATTCCATAGTGGGATTTCATCATTGGCCTCTGATTGAATGATTCCACAAATGTTCGATGTTAGCTCATCTATTCACATTCATCGAGATGTACTAGTGATACCTTGGGAATAATTGTCATCATTGATTATTTCCCTCGCACTTGTTAATGGTTTACATCATTGAATGATAATCAAGTGGTTTCTACCATGTTCGACTTCAACACCTTGTAATCACATGGCTAGATTTGTATCGATTTGGGATAGGGTAAGAAGGCCCTGGATTGTTCTGAAGTTTATTTAGCATATCCAGGTTGCGATGGATATTTTTTAGTAGTTTCCCACATGGACATCATTTTGGTTACCTCCTTGACATACTGTCACATAGATCCACTTTGTATTGGCCATGGTTGTGTCATTATTTCATTATGGGTCTGTGCTTGTATTCTAGTAGCCATGATTTGTCTTCAGTCATTGTTGGGTACGGATCCACAATGTATGTTGGTGTTCGTAGCCTGAGTCAGTACTATCATGGATATGCAATGTATTGGTCGGAATCCATGCTTTGATTCAGTTGTTCCGAGCATCGGTATGCTTGCCTTGAGTTTGTTATTATTGTTGATGTCTGCTTGTAGCTCTTCTCCAGTTCTCCTTCAAACATCCTTGCATACTTACTATTGGTAAATCGTTTCGGCCATTAGTTCCTTCAGAACTCACACTTTAGGGGGCACCTATTATACCTTAAATTTCCACACCATGTGTAAGTGAGGGTCTGCATGTTTCACCACCATGGAAAACATAATTTTTATGCCTCCTAAAGGGTATTAGGACCCTTCATAAACATATTGGTCCCTTTCCTAATCTACTTGGAATCAAATCCAATCATGAAGGAGTCGAAACCTAACTTAATCAATCCCCAAATTCACCTCCTAATGACATTTTCATGCCCTTCCAGTTCATCAAAGAGCAAAAATCCTTGATTTTCGTTCCCTGTCTGCCTATGGGGGAGCGGAAATTTTGCTCCTTGTTATAATACCCCTATTTTGACCCTTAGATTTTATTGGCTTCAATGTAAATATTGTACAAATGCAAGGTGTGTTTTCCCTAGTGTGGATCTCAAGGCCAAGGTCCCACTAGTGGATGCTTAGGTTTATTTGCATAGGCAAGTATTTGGCATTTTGATAATCCATGTGTTGCTAAGCCATGAGATAGTTGTAATTGATGTAATTATTAATTATTGCAATAAAAATACCAAGAAACTAGCTAAGGAGGCAACTAATGAGAAGGGGCCATGTGTATCCACTAAGGAGAGGTGAGCGGGTTGTGGTATTGGAACCCATGCTGCCACATGGAAAATTGTGAACCCATTTGACTCCCCATGCTGACATTAATGCTACTTTAAGAGGGTGGTTGAGAAAACCAGTCCATGAATTCGATGGGTATGGAGCGGCCCTACAATCCATAATGCAAGGTATGGATCTGTGTTTTACTTGTCCATTAAGCCACTCTACACCTGGGAATTTGATCATCCTGATTCCTATTCCCTGTTTGACCAACAACCCATGTCATTACATGCATTGTAGAGCCTAGATGTGAAGAAAACAAAAGAAATCACGATTCTGGGTATGTGTGGATTGCAGAGCCAAGAATGCCCAAGAAACCTTGTGTAGGAAGTGAATTAGTTGGGGAAGCCATGGATCAGACCATGGGGTTGAATTACAGAGCTTGAACAGCTTAGAAAACCCATGAGGACACCCTGATCCGATAGTAGAAGAACTGAGTTACGGGAATGAATTTCGACCGCAACCCTAAGAAGCTTCTAGCTTGAATAACATAGCAGAAGGTCAAACATAGGGTTGGATCTGCTTGATAAACCCAGTGAAGGATGAAAGTCTCAGGAAAACAACAGTTGGACCTTTCTATGTCCACCCTGAAGAGCACTAGAGGGAAGGGGTCTTGAGGGGCTGTGTAGCAGAGAAGAGGGCATTTCTTATGTTGGGTGAGGTACGTAATGTGGGTTCCATGTTTGCTGAGTGATATGAGATGCTTGTAGCTCTGTGGGTGAGCTCACTAGCTTAGAAACATCCCCCTTGTTCCCTTGTATGCTTGATAAACCCAACTGTAGGTTGGCTTAGCATTGGGATGGAACCTTGACTGTGAGAGAGCCTAGTTATCCCTCCTTAGTGGATACACAGCCCATCTCAGGGGTGGTCTCTCAAATGAAAGAGTATGGGATGGATAGAGACCTAAGGTTGGGTGGAAGGTTTCTCTCACTTAGCCAATTTCCCGGGGCATCTTCATTCCAAAGATAAGTGTTTATGTGGTGTCAAAATAATGTTATTTCCCTATGATATGTTATGTTTTCTATGTTCAAGTTATTGAATGAATGAATGCATTAAAATTGATTAATAGGAAGCTATGTATAAGCCTGAGATTATGTTGAATGCTTCATCATTTGCATGAGTGTAATGTATGGATAACTTTGCAAGTTGTAGGTGTATTGACTAGTCCTAGTTTCATTATATGTGTTTTTTATGCATTGCATTCACCCTTAAGAGGGATTGCTCGGATTCACTTGAACTTGGGGAAGGAATTAGATATCCCCTGTGGTGTTTAAGGACCCCTCTGTGGGTCAGGTGAAGGGGAAAGTCATGTCAGAAGGAAGACAAAATCCCTTGCAGAAGGATAAATGAACATAGAGAAGGTTATGAACAGAGTTTCAGTTGGAAAAATGGCATGGTTAGAGTGCTCTGGTGTGGTGGGGAATTATACCATTGGATAGAGATATCGAAGAGATTTCCAATGGTACCATCCTTGTCCAATTTGGCCTAAGGATGGAGGATTTATCACCCTCAAAAGTTGGCAAGTGCAGATCCACAATACGGATTGCGAAGGTCAGGGACCAACCTTTCCACATCCGCAATACGGATTGCAGATTGCGAAGGTCAGGGACCAACCTTTGGATTGGAATGGTTAGGCTTCCACCTTTCCGCATCCACAAAGAGGATTGCGGATTGCGGAAGTCAAAAGGGTGAATTCCATGGAGACGACGCGTGTGATTCCTGAATTTTTGCATCCGCAAAGCGAAATGCGGATTACAGGTGTCGGGAGGTTGATTGCCACGGGGTTGGCGCATTGGATTTTTTCCATTCCGCATCCGCAAAGAGGATTGTGGATTGCAGGAGGTGATTTTTCCCGGGACGGAAAAATGGGTTTCCACTTTCTGACATATGTAATGTGAGTTGTGGATTGTGGGATTGTGGAGGATTAAATCTTCGGGATGGAGAATGGAGGACTCTGACTTCCAAGTTCCGCATGCGGATTGCGGAACTGCAGAAGTCGGACGGGAATTTTTCAAGGCTACAAATAACTTCCATCTTCCGAATTCCGCATTGTAGGTTGCGGAAGTCGGGAGTGCAATTTTGTCGGAGTGGTGAATTTGGAAATCCGATTCGTAAGTTCTGCATGCGGATTGCGGATCCCAGAATGTGGATTGTGGATCTCGGAATGTGGATTGCGGATCAACGTCCATTGCGTATGCGTGTAAATAATGGAAGAAATTATTGAAAAAAAAATGGTTCAATGGTCTCCCATCACCTCTGAAGGCCACGAGGGGGTATGGGGACGTGACACTTGCTCAATTATATGGGAGCGAAAATCCTTGTTTTGACTAAATCCCTTGCTTTTAGGGTTTGGATTTCGATGATATTTTTATGGGATGGGTCCTCCTTTGAATCCTACATTCCATTCCATCCTTAGTATGATAATGTTCCTTATATCCAAGTTATCCTCATCTAGATCCATTATCTTCTCTTAGTGATTGCCTACAAAATGAAATAAACAACAAACCTTTGATCCTTTGATTCTTAGAGTGCACTCAAGGAGGTCATATTGATCTTGTAAGTCTTGCATGGATGTTGTTGGAGAGCTTGGAAGGAGATTCCATCACTTTGGAGATCAAGGTACAGCATTTTAATAAGCTTCTTTAGCTTTATATTTAATGATAACTTGTACTATTCTACCATGTCTTGTTTCATGTTATATTGATGCATGGCATATTGTAGTTAGATATATTATATTACATTTGCATGCTTAGAAGGTTGGTTTTCTATGATATGGTTCTGGACTAATAAGTCTTGGAGATCAAGTCAAGCTTGGAGCTGGAGCTAGGACAACCTATAGGTTGGAGGTAAGACCTATCTCTTTCCCTTTCCTTCCATGTTAATAGTTTATGTAATTGCTTGATCTAGGAGAGTATATTACCATTTGTTTCCTTTCTATCTTGGGTAGGTGTCTAGGGGCTTGATTAATCCCAAGAGGACTTATTTTTATCCGTAAGATGAAATTTCTAGTACAGTGGACATGATGTAGGTGGAGGCACCTTCATCGATAATGCAATGATGAATAACCAAGTTATTGATGGTTACTAGAAGCTGAAAAGCTACCGAAAAGGGCATCTAAGGCTCTGCTTGATTGAGATCAAATGTCATCAGGAAAGCATTTGAAGGATTGATTGCACCTAAAGAGAAAAATAACACTTGATGTTGTGTAGGATAGTTCCAAATAACCTCTAATGTAGACATGGTGTAGGGAACTCCACCAAGTCATCCACAATGCTATAGTTAGGAGTTTCACGGGCATTGGGGTTAGTCACTACACGATGCAATGGGATCTTGGGTATCTTAGGAACATCATCCATGGTAGGACAAGGTAGGTGCAAAGGTTATTCAATTTGTGTAGATTATTTCCCTTGATCAATAGGAGAGGTATCAGTATCAAAACCATATTGGTTACATCGATTTTAGAGATTGATGGTCAGTGTACATCATAAGAATATGCTGGACAAAATGATCATGAAGATGATGGTAAATATGGATAAGGCGTCATAGGTTGCATTGTGACCACTCCTTGCAATGGGAAGGGGTTTTGCAGGACCATTGGTTGCGATTAGGTCATATGAGGAGGAGATGGATTAGGTTTCCCTTGTGGGAAATCAGGTGCTTCACATTGGTTGGCCTCATTCCATAATTGGAAATCCTTATCCAGATGGGGCCAATGGTGAGTGTAATGTCTGTAGACACCGCAAAAGGAACACAGATGATTGTTCTATAATTAAGGGTTCTCACCTTGTTTGGTAGGTTTATGATCCTAATATATGGGGTTTGGGTTATCTCTAGTGTTTTTGGGAGGGTTGGGGATTTGTCCCCCATCTTCTTGGAATTGGTTGTTTCCTTTGTTCTTCCCCTTGTTCTTTTTCTTGGAATTGTTCGACTGTGCTTGTTGGTTATTGGGTGTAGGTTGGGTAGGCATATTATGTTGAGCATAGACTTTCCCATGAGGAAAAGGGGGAGTTGTAGGGTGTAGCTACAATGGAGTGGATGGTGGTGGGTCAGGAAAATGAAAATAAGGGTTGATGGATGGAGGATCCACATAGTCGGTAGAAGCACCACCACACATAGTGCCACTACACGAGGGTCCATGAACATGGGGGGATGAAATAGGAACCAAGTAGGAGGTACCCATTCTTGCATATGAGGATGAGAAAGGGGGATCAGGGGGATAATACGGTGCAGGCGTAGTTCCCTCATGATGGCACTTAATACTCGGAGTATTACCATAAAAGTAACCACTCAAAGGGGGAGGGTAAGATGGGTATGGATTTGGACAAGACGCAACAAAAATAATAATGCCATCTATGGCATGGGATTCCTCCAAAGGATCCTTTTGGGTAGAATCTACTCTAAGGGAATCATGAATGATCGTATATAAGTAATCGGACCCTACATAAATAAGATCATACTACTAAGCCTAAATGATAGTTTATTCTTTGGTTTGCATACATTTGAGGGCCAAATCCTTGGATATAGTAGGGAGGAGAGATTTAAGGAACTAGTATAAGAAGATATGATCATGAGATTAATCTTGCAAAGACTCTTGCATCGATGCCACTCATGGATATAATATATGATATGGGTAGATGAGTTCTAATGGCATGATAAAATGATCTCAACTCCCTCATCATAATGGGAAGGGAACTAGGAAAACATAAAGAAAGTGGAGGACAGGGATACAAAATTGGGATGCATCCCATGGGGTTTCTCTATGTACCACTTTGTAGTGACTCCACTCAAGTTCTATGAAACAAACATAACCAAATGGAATCATCTTTGATGCTATTGGAGGAGCACCATAAATGAAATGACATAATATGGTTCTGTAGGTCCTCGATTTCATTCCTTTGGTGGGAATTTGAGGCCACAAGGGATCATGTTAGATGGGATAATTAGTTAGTATCACCAAATTTGGAAGGTTAATACTAGCCATGAAAGGAATACTTGCAGTAGGCTATGAGGTAGAAGGACACATGGCAGTGTTGCTAGTAGCTCTATTATTGGGACCACCACCAACTATTACTCCACTAAATAGAGGAATGTTTCTACCACCGGAAATGGGGATACCACCCAAAGTGGTGATACTGCCAGCCATGATTCTGGTAGGAGGGGGAGATGATGGTGATCTGGGATATGAGGAGTTGAAATCCAATGAATCAAAGGAGTAATCAAGTGACACTGATAGGTGTCAAACTAGCATGTGGCTTGTTGATATGATGGTGCAGCCTAAGAAACCATACAAAGGGGGCATCCTTGAAGTCTACAAGAGTACCTCAGGGGAGCTATGGTAACAAGATCCAAGACAACCAATCCAACTATGCGGATCTAAAAACAAGGCTAATGTAACAATGCTCCAATCAATAATATCAAATATATAAATGGTGCTAAATCAAATAACAAATTCAACATGGGTGCAACAAGTGATCTAATATAGTCAAAGAAAAGAAAAATGAAAAGAACACCCTAGAAAAAAACAAAAGACCCACTAGTCCTAAAGAGATCTACACCAATAAAGAAAATGGTAAAATAAATCTCTCTCAAATATTTTAAATAATGGGGGTATCAAGTTCCATATGGAGAAAATAAGTAGAAATATTAACGAGTCCTCCAAACACCAGACACAAATAACGGTGTCAAGTCCTATTGGTCTGATGTGTGAGGATAGAATGGAACAGTTATAGAGAGAGTATTTGCTCACTTCTCTCTGCTCTAGGTATCCCTCCACCTACAAGGGAACACCTATAGGTAAGATGCCTAATGAAATGGTCACTAAGATACCTCATTCTCATAATCGTTAGATTAGTTTCCTACAAATTTAACCCAAAGGAAATGATCTAGATGATCTCCGGTTTCTAAAAGGGAAAGGTGCCCCTATCTATCCTCAAGTTCTGGTCTCGCCATGTGCCATCCTAAAAGGATGGCCTTCCCATAAACTTGGTGTGACTATTTCCAACATTATTAGAGGGTTTTGGCTCCCTAAAAGGTCAACCACTATGTCTCAGATGCATAGTGATTAGGGGGGATTATTTGGATGCCTATCCCCAAGTCCTAACCAACTACAAAATTCTTTTTGGTCCTCAAGTGAGGAATTTAGTGTGTTTATATTAGGGTTGATTTTTAGGGTCGATTTGGGGTGATGAACCAAGTGATGTTTTGAATTAAGGTGTGAGAGTGTGTGGAAAGGTGGTGTGTACAACTATCAAATGTAAATGACAAGGAAATGTAACTATTTGTACAATGATGAAAAGAGAAATAAGACAATTTCAATATTAAAATAAATGACATGTTGAAATTTCGTTGTCATTGTTGTCAACTAATGTCAAAGAGGATGCCAATTGATGTCAAAGAGGATTCAGTATTCCCATGCCAGCTTGAAGAAATATAGAACAACCACTTTGAAGAAGTATATGCGCAAGCAAGATGGTGAAGTATATGGATCAATATGAAGAAGTATATCTAGAAGTGCATCCAGTATGGAGAAGTATATTTCAGAGGTCACAAGTCCTCCAGTCATATCCTTTAAAGTACAAGCTAAAGTTTTGGCTGGACAAAGGTTTGGGGAGTGCGCAAGCAAGCCAAAGAGTTGGTTGAACAAAGGTACAAGTGAGCAAGCAAGTCAAGAAGAAGATTCTAGAGTGTGCAAGAAGAATGAAACAAGAAATGATTGAACATTTATGAAAGTCCTAAAAGCGTGCATGTATCACCAATCAGAAGAAGATTTCAGTTCTTGAAGCATGCACAAGTTCCAAGAAGGGTGTAGTAGTTGAAGTCAATATATGCGCAAATTCCATAGCCTATGACACAACAAGTGCACAAGACCCACAAGTGATGGTAATGCAAGGGTCAAAGTCCCACTAAGTCGAAGATCATGTATGCGCAAGTTCATCAAAGCAATGGTACATCAAGGGTGCAAGACCACACCGCAGAGGCTAAAGTCCCACCAATTCAAGGACCATGTATGCACAGAACCCACAAAGAAAGGACACATCAACAACGCAGAACATGCCATGTGGCAGAAGCACAAACCGTGAAGCAAGGAAGAAGGAAATCCACAACCATCTTGTGGACATACAATCCATGCAGGATATGTATAAATAAGGAAGCAAGTTGGATATTTGTGTAATCTCAATAGAAAAGATGAAGAGCTTATTAGTGGAAGATATAGATTTATATTTGAGGTATCAAGGGCTCCAGGAAACATAATAGTATGATCTAGTAGGGATCTGAGTGCGGGCACAAGCAAAGGAATGATACAATTGATGGTGCGCAGAATGATGTTGTAGATATGTGACGATTGCACTAAGATAAAAAAGGAAGAATGCGTAGTATCCGCAAGTGCATTAGTATTGAATGACAGTATTGCAAATAGCACACAGAAAGTCATAATGTTCTAAGTCAGAAGCGTAGATACAGGCATGAAGTATATCATAACATGCATGAAGTGAAGAAGTTTGACTGATGTATGAATACTGAGTTGAAGTGTGCTAAGAAGATCATCAGATGCACAGAGACTAAGTAGCAGCATAATCAAGTATGTGCATCATGATGAATATGATCTTAGACAAGTGCGTTAAACTGAAAGGATGAATCATATGATGCACAACATGTCTCAGATTGTTTGAAAAACTGTGGCACTTTAACCAAATGGACACATCTCAATAAGTGTGTAGTTCCATCTGATACTACTGCACCACATTAAAATATCAAGTCATCAACAGTTGCGGAGTATCAGTTGAATGTGCAGTTGTGTAGTAGCAGAACGACATAGTGAATCTTGGCATAGACTGCAGGATTAGTTGAAGTATCACATAGCACAAGAAGTGCGACATCAGTTGAAGAGAAGTGTTGAGTGGAATGAGAACTCAAGTGATGTATGCAAGGAAGTGATAGCAATACGACTGCATATACAAGGTGCGCACAACAGAACGAACACCAGACAATCAGAAGTGTGCACGTGTTAGAAGTACTGCAAAGCAATATCTTATTTTGTATATCTGGGTGTCAGGACGGGGCAAGGAACAGGAGTTCATAGCCTCATTCCAATTGGTGCTGGAGAACATAGGGAGTTAGTGCTTACTTTAGGTCGGTGCTTGTAAAACCAGGGGGTTGGTGCCTTCTTTCAGTTGGTGGTGGTAAACACATGAAGTTAGTGCTTCCTCGAATGTAATCTTTTTCATCATAAAAGAGCATTCTGTGGTTTTCTCCCATTTGGGTTTGCATGTCAAAATTATGTGTGTTCTATGTTCTTTGTCTTAGTGCATATGTGGATGCATGTTTTATTTATGATGGATGCATAATTGAAGATCAAGAGTAAGTTCAGATTAATCTGTTAAAGAAGTTAAAAACTGCTCATAACTACGCTAATATTGATTCACCTTCCTCTCAGTATTAAATAGATTCCAACATGACGTTTTCTTAAAATAAATCTATGATATCTCAATGAACTATATATCACAATCAAGCCACTCACAATTTCATGCAAGCATGCAAACAAGATAGCTACTCACAATATGTATTTGTAAAGAAAAGAGAAAAGGTTCTCAACTAGCAATCAAGATGCTCTAAACAAATCCAAACAAACAACTACCAAAGTAGATTCTGCAATCAATCATGTTGAAAAATGTAGGAAAATGTAGTTGAAAACAAACCCCAAAAAGAACCCTAAAGGTGGCAAGTACTAGGATCTTTGGATCTATTCTTTTCCTACAACGTCTAAAAGGAGAAGTAATTGGCCGCTACAACAAGCAATCAAGACGAAAACAGTAAAAATGAAACCGTAAACAGACCTAAAATAGAAAACTGAACCAAACTAGGCAAAGACAAAGGCAGAATCAATTGCGAAATGCAAAAAAAGTAGGGTTTAAAAATAGGTCACGGATTTCGAAGAGAAAGCTACAACTTAGGTCGTGGGATTTGGCTCAAAAGGTGAAACTCAAACCCAAAATATGCAGAAAAATGACAAATGATTTTGACAACGGCTGAAAAGGTATGGTTTCGACCGAGGAACCTACTTGCAACTCCAACAACAACAAATAGACAACAAACACAACTAGATCCAAATAAGAAGTCACTCAAAAAGATGATTGGAAAATGAGATCTAACACAACCAAGAGTGGATTATGGATCCTCCCTAATATGGTCGCCAAAATTTGTATGGTGTGAATAATCACCCAAACATGCAAAAAGCACATACCAATGGGTTGTCTAACCTTGATATAGATTCGAATGAGGGAAAAGAAAAACAACAAAAATAAACTAAAACTAAACTAACAAAATATCATCATCCTTCAATCACACTACACATAAAGAGTACCAAGATAATGCATAATGAAACAAATAATGATTTTTTTAATTATCACAAAGAAGTGGCACATAGATTAGCACCTTGGTATAGTGAAGAGGATATGGGGCCTTTGAAGCTATCTAAGGGAAGGTTCGTTTGTCTACTTTACAACCTCGCAACTTCCAACCAACTGTCACAATGGTAATCTCCTTTAGGTGAAGTAGAAAGTAAGATATGGCTTTCTTCAAGATCTGGGAGAGTGTGAAATGAAAATTGTGTATATTGAATGGTGACCTTGAGGGATTTTTATAGGCGCAAGAGTGGTCATGAGAAGGATCTAGAAGCAATGTGAAAATTCTCCATTTCCTTTAATTGCTCGGTGGAGAAGTTAGGATTTTGAACCCTAGATTAGTAACTAACTTGGACCACGTCAAGGTATGTGTCAATGTTTTGCCCCTTCTTCATTAGGGAAGCGGGGAATAACAATCTTTTGACGAAAATCATGATTTGGGACCAGGTCACTTTTTTTTAGGGAAAAATCGTGACCTAAGTCGTTGATTTCGAAAGAAAAGAAACAAGCCCCTTCTAGGGAGGTCAACTTGAGGTTTGAATTTCATTTTTTGGCATTTATTACTTCCTCGCGTCATATGGATGGAATGAGATGGCAAAATTGTGCTAATGATGTGGAATGATGACGTATAAGGATGACGAAGTTGATGACGTGGCAAGTGAGCAAATTTGGCTATTAACAGGTATTGTTCCATCGTAGAGTAGATTATGGGGAGTGGGATATTAACATAGAGCAAAGGAATTAGAAGATCATGTAGTAGCCATAGAGGTTAAAATGTTCATGGCAACACCATAATGAGCATACTTTCTTTGTCTTGCATTTCATAACCAATAAGAAAATAGCAAGGCATATGCTAGATGGGTTTCTCCATACTAGATATTCCCCAGAGTACATATTATGTTCATTATGTGGATGGTGTGTTATTTGGTTAGCTTCTTTCATTCCAATTCCAACTTATTTTATTGTTATGTATGTTGAGCTAGTAATATAAAATCTAAATCTAAAGTAAAATACTGCATAATTAAAGATTACATAATTTTGTAAAATTTATTATGAAAAATTGTTTTAGTGAAATATCTACTACAAATTACAGATCAACAACAATTTATTGTTTTACAACAACATAATGGTGAATAGAGATTTCACCCTATAAATATTGTGACAATAAGATGATAAGGCCACAACCTAAACTAAAACTTAGGATAAATGTTTTTCAAGCAATGGATTAATATCAATGCACACAATCATATACATATCGATTACAGTATTCCCTACCAGGAAACACATAATAACAAGTTTATTAGCAAGAATAGAACAATGTTTTCATCAAGTAAGTAAAACATTTTGGCATAGATGTCAAATGGAGTTTAAACATCATGATCTATTTCTTTATATTCATCAGGGTATTTTTTAAGGATTCTAATATTATACGTAAGTGTAGTATTTTAGGCGATTATTTTGAATTGAAAAAACATATATATAGATAGTTAGGCGAATATTAAATTTGAAACCTAGAATTTACTACTGAAACAGACAAATTTTGGCGAATATTGTGATAAAAAAACATATTTTATGTAAATCTAGGTGATATTAGAGACTAAAAATGACCAAATAGCGAATTTAGTTTTTGAAAAAAAACCCAAGAAATAGCCAATTGGTGAAATTTTGCCCCTAAAAATTACCCTGATATTCATGTGCATACTTTTATAAAGTTGAGAAGTTGTAATGTCAATGAGTCAAGTACACACCAATAGTAGTTCAACCATGCGAGACCATAGTATACTTGCAAGGCATTAAGGATTTTAAGATAATTTTAATGTAATGAATGTTATTGATATTTAATCATTAGGTATTTATTATGATAAATATGTGATAAACTAATCACATTTTTTTTTCAACAGAAAAATCATCTTCCTGATATTCCGAAGGAATCAAGGAAAGCTAACATGCACAAGAAATCTCAACAAACTTCTTCACATATCGTGATGGTAGGTCGAGCAAACCGTTAGCTGATCATCCAAGCCAGAAGATGTCTCAACAGAATTTAACCCGGGTGGATGGAATGAAGTCCATCTATCCCCACCAACAGACCACCATATCCTTGACATAATAACCTAATAACATATAAAAATGAAATAGAGTATTTTTTTTTATAATAAAAGTTACTGTGAGATAACATTGTTATGATTAAATTCTAATAAATATATATATGAAATTGATAGGACAATGACAACCATTTTCATATAGTTATGGTGAGAAAACATTGTTATGATTAAATTCTAATAAATATATATGGAATTGAGAGGACAATGACAACCATTTTCATTTTAATTATCTTGATGGATTCCAAATGAATTCCCCGACAAAATTTTGATTGGAACAAAACAAAATAATAATAAAAAACGAGGCGACAAGATTTTGGCCTATACTATTTTGATGGGACATATGCTAGACATCGTCCAAATTTCTACTTCAAGGTGTTAGAAAAGTTAGGGGGTCAAACTTCATGTTATTACCCTTATGTTAATAGAATGGTGAGACGAACATTCACTATATCTTAAAAGCCACACCATCTTAATGAGATATACTTAACCTTTATCTTTGGATTCCCATGTAGTTGTTGTGAATATCTTTTTTTAAAGTGTCACATTATTTTGACATGACACAATATTCCACTTTCAGTGGAAAACTTGAAGAAACGGCCGTGTACTCATTAGAATGAGAAAAGCAAGGTTTTCTTTCAATTTTATTTTATCTTAATTTCTATTTTTCCTAATTTATAGGGGACTGTGGCCACCATTTCAAACTGAAGCGGGAGAGTAAATTATATAAAGGAATGGTGGGGAACACATTCCCCAAAATTGATTATTTAAGGGAGGAAAAAGAAGAATGAATCCACCTCGCTATCTTCACGGCGGCGTTCCACATGTGCTGAGCTGACAACTTTTGGTTTGGTCAGCGGAACGCGAGCAGACGGCGTGATATTCACCTACCAAACATTGGCACATTCCAAAATGAATTGAATAAACAGACATTCCATTCCGTGTAAATTTAATTGAATTCCATCAGTGCAAGAACAAGAACAAGGCCATGTGACGCTAACTGTACCTTGTACCTGCCATCGGATACGGGTTAGAACGAATTATTTCGAGGATGGTATACAATTTTTGTTAAATATTTTAATATTAATGTCAATATGTTATAAAGTGGAATTTGAGCTTAGTCAAAAAGAAAATAATTTTCCGTCGTAATAATTTAAATTATATTCTTTACTATTTATTTTTTAATCAGAAAAATAGCTATACTTTATTGACAAGTATAAGAAAGGTAGTGTCAAAATACAACTCTCCGCATGAGGGAAAAACTCAAGAGACCGTCCCATTGGACTAAGAAAAGACGCTTACACTCCTGAGCCATGACATAAAGTCCCACAAAATAACATACTGCCCCCAGCCACATTGAGAAAGAAATCGCCCAACCAATTGAGCCAAAGAAATCACTCACCAAGTAATTGAGCAACATGAAGAAAGTTCACCAACCAAGTAGCACCAAAAGAAAGGAAAGTGCACGACGCACAATAAGTAAAACACATGGATCAAAATAAGAAGATGTTGCCCGCTTCCCGAATGATATCGCCATCCCAAAGTTCAAAAAACAACGTACCTTCCAACGAGAGAAGAGCATGCTTCGAGGGAGAGTTTGCATGACCATTCTCAGCATGAGGGACATGCAAAAACTGGATACCCTGAAAGAGTGGTTATGAAGATCTGAACTTGAGAAGCCAAGGAGAGAGCGCCAGGACATTGATACGCCCAATATGGTTTATCTAGTTGATAACCACTTCAGAATCACCCGCAATCTGCCGCAGCCCCAGATTACGCACGCTTGCCAAATATAGGACAACCCAAAGTGCACAAAGTTCACTTTTGGTATTATTCCCCGAACCAAAATTCATCCAGAGATTAAAGAAATTGTCGTGGTTTAATGTAATGACCCCGCCTGCTCCACAAAGTAATCCAAACTACTGCGAGGCCCCACCAAAATTACCATAAAATTTTGAAATGAGAAATGTGGGGGCCCTACAAATGTGAAGTAGCTTATCATCATTTTCATCCACGATCCCCCCCACATTAGACAGAGCCACCAGTGCATTCCTCGCCACCCATTTTGGATGAATATGTTTATCTTCAAAAATAGCCAGATTCCTCGCCTTCCAAATCTCCCACAGCACAAGGCAAAATAACTCAGCAACAAAGCTATTGCCCTTATGACAACCATGTAACAAATATGACAGGGATCAATTTGTCCAAGAAGGAAAAACATCCGATGAAAGACGGATCACCTCCCAAACCTGAGTGCTGAAGTCGCAATAAAAAAAAAGATGCAAGTCCACATCTGCCGCCCATTTACATAAACTACAAATACTAGGGCCAATAAACCGATGCTTTTGCAAATTATACCAAAAAAGGAGCTTACCCTCCAAAGCCAACCACATGAAGATTTTAATTTTTAACTAAATGTTCCAATGCCACAGAAAGCCATGCCACCAAACAGACGAAGTCCCTGCATGAAAGAAAGTCTCATAAGCCGATCTTGCTGTCAGAATCCCAGTGGCAGTGTTCCACGACCAAGCAAGCCGGTCGACACCTGTCATGAGATGAATATTGCCCTTCTACAGATCACGAACGTAACCTTCCCATTCCGCAACCAATAACCCTTGCAAACCGAGCTGATCAGCGGAAACCCATGCTTGAAATGGGTCGTTTGTGCAATTTGGTGTGGCAGCATGATAAAGGGAAAAATAGCAATGAGCTCTGAGTGAAGAAATTAGCTCAAGAGGGAGCTTGTAATTTGACGGGCCACCAATAATCGGATTTGAGCCCAACTGTATCAATCTACAATTTCTCGGAATCCACCCAATCTAGTCCGCCATAATGAATAAAGTCGAGAATAGACCCGCCCAGAAATTGGAAACACCTTTCAAATTATGGTTCCCTGCTTTGAGCCACATCTGAACTGACAGACCATTAAGGTATTTATCAATGATCACCTCGCCCCACGACCCCTCAACCATCAATGCGCTCAATAGACTCTTTGACAATAATGCTAAGGAGAAGTAGTGAATATTCGTAATGGACCAGCCACCCCATTGATAAGGAGAGGTCATCTTCCGCTAATCCGCCAAGTGAAACTTATGAGATTTCTGACCAAACCAAATGAAATTTTGTATTTTCCTCCTCATGGTTGTCAGGATGGACTTCGGAACCTTGCACAATGATAGCCAAAACACTCCTAAATTCTGAAGGATTGATTTCACCAATATTAACCATTTGTGAATCCTCTTATCAAAACGCTTTAATAACCAGAACCAATCCTGTTTATTATAAGTGTTTGGTTTTATAAAATAACCCAAATATACAGTACCATCCACTAAAGCTTTGATCTTGTAATTGAAAATTGCAAAGATCTCCAACCACAAAATATCATCCATTTTATGCTCCACAATTGTAGTTTTCTAATCATTGATTAACATGCCTTTGGTTTTAATGAAAAGCATAAGGATTTCCTTAATGGATGCCCACTCAATTCTACATGCCTTACCGAAAAACATCACATCGTCGACAAAGAACTAGTGAGTCATGTCACACACCCTCCCATTTAGTTTATTTCCTCGAAGGGAACATGATGCCAAATTATGGGCTTTCACATAATCTCATCCCAAGTCATTAGCTTCATACAATTTAAAACAGAGTGTGCAGATGCAAACTAAGCAATTTAAGCACAACGAAATTAAAACTCATCCACACACACACTTCATATGTATACAGCATATCAAAAAAAGTCATCAATTTAAACATTGCAGAAGTAAATGCACGCACAGATAAACACTTATCTTTATGGTGAAATGGCCCCAAACAACTAGCTATATCGCTGCAACGTTCCACCCAACGATAGGCTAGTTGTGTTAATCAATCTCTCAACATAACTGCCACCCCCGAGTTGGGCATGATTCTTACAAGGAAAAGGGGGCATTCAAGCTCACGCATAGCCAAAGCAATAGGAACCCATCTCAACCCCATCATTCTTTCACACACAGCAACTCAAACTGGGCTGGGATACACATTTTCAGCAATGGGATTTACAAACACGATGGCCATGGATTTTCCCAAATCGTGGGCACAGCAAAACGGACTGTGAGAAAGGGAAATTCGACCACATGGGGAAAAACGATTTATCCCACAGATTGTGGGCATTCCAATGGCCAAAACGACCTCCTGGAAACCCCCAAATCAATCCGTTCTCTTCCCCACTGGTAACCAAAGCAAAAACGCCCTTCTCCCAGCTGAGAAACAAGGAAAAACCAGAAAAACATGGCTGGAAAATGCCTAGGAAACTCCAAACTCATGGGAGAGCAAAAATTGGTTGATGGGTAATGGCTTGGGGAGCAATTCATGGTTTTTTTCTTGCCCAAGAAGCAAAACACGTTTTTCCATGAAGGGTGGCTTGCCCATACTCGAATTTGGACAGCCATACCTCTCCATTCCCAAGGCATTAACTACCTTAACCAACTCTTGGGAGAAATGAATGATTGGGTACAAAAGTCAACATGGGTAGTTGAGGGTTTGATGGGTTCTCTCATTGACACTTGGCTTGACTTGATTGAATCAAGGGTTTGAATGTTTTCCCTCCCAATTCCTTGTAAAAGCGTGCCCCCATTTCTTGTTGCATTGCATAGCTAGCTATGGGTATTTTATTAAAAATGCATATTTACAATTCCAATGTTCCTGGCTAGCACGTAAACCATATGCATCACTAAATCGATGGCGGGGCCTTGGCCTTGAACTTCTCACCACGATTTTATAACAATATTACATTATTTACATTTTAATACAATGGGGTCAAAATCAGGATATTACAATCCCCTCCCCCTTGGAATAACACCGTCCTTGGTGTTCCAACACTTAGGAATATATACCCACTTTACACATGTCTCAAAATTCACAAAATGTGGCAGGTCTGTCCTACATTCATCTCTTTACTTTGAACTTTCAGGATCAAGTCTTTTGGCTTCCACAAGCTGCTCCTGCTGGCTTGATCTTCCAGTTCTGCAGGTGGGCATCGCTCCACAGCAATCCCTTCCGTTTATTTATCTTCTAGCTGATCTACAAGTCTGGAATTTCATGGATTCCATCTTCTTTGTTGTCTTAGCAACTATTTGAGGAAGATCTTTAGCCAAAACAAATAGTTTTTGGTCTGCTGCCATGATCAATATGCACAACTGGCCCACACTTTGCTCACTAGCAACACTTGGCTAGTAACAGCTGCAAACAATGGCTTTCAATTTCTCACCTGTGAGATTCATCATGGCAATTCCTATTAGGACAAGCATAACACAATATTAAAATTAGTCAATTATTTGCTCAATTGACATGGAACGTCCATGCCTTACCCATGAGACTTCCACACATTTCATGCCTTCCCAACATACACATGAACTCATTCATGTTCATCCTTTCACAAAAATTTTACTATTTTAGCATTCACAATTCATTTCAAGCAATTAAACACAATCTATTTCCAGTCACGACATGCATTCAACATTCCTTTGTTTTTGAAATGCATCAATCAAAAAGGAAAGAGAAGAGTAAGAGTTTCCCCCTCTTAGTCTTGTTCCAATCTAGAGCCACATCACAACTCTGGTTTTCGTGCTCCTTTGCCTCTTTCACTTCAATGTGAATGCTTGACTTTCCTGTTCTTGGCTATGACACATAGTGTCTAAGGTCGGTCTGAGGATTTCCAACTAGGGAACTCTTCCCCATTGTTGCCTATAGAACCCTTGGCTACTAGAACCCACACATGTCCACTAGCACCATTTTTCATTACTGCTCATACTGAGCTCTTTAGGACGATCACATGTCCACATGCATCCTTATGATGCCTTCATAGTCCTTGCTTCCAGCAATACCTACACTCAAGCATTGAATCAATTCACATGTTTAGTTTATTTTCATAAGGTTTATCTCTAAACAAGAGTTGAGAAAATCATAACCAAATCATATACACACGTATATTCATAAGAAAGAAGTTGTAAGGTAACCAAATACTTATTTGCATTGGGTGTCTTCACTTTATTTCACAGGCTCCTTCTTCGCTTTATAAGCCTTGGATTGCCCATGGATACAATAATGAATGTTGGGCCAGCACACAGGCTATTCCGCTACATCATGTAGTTAATGCCCAACCCGTTACTCTCTGGCTTTACCAAAAATTCTATAGCGACCAACCAGTTACTCTCTGGATTTACCAATAATTCTATAGTGCCCAACCAATTACTCTCTGGCTTTACCAATAATTCTATAGTGCCCAACCAATTACTCTTTGGCTTTACCAATAATTTTATAGCACCCAACCAGTTACTCTCTGGATTTACCAAGCATTTATAGTTCTTTTAGGGTCCTTGCTTCCTGTAATGACCAAGGTTTCCAACAAATAAACAACAGTGTATCAACTTAGCTATTAGAAATATTATACCTGAAATCTTCATTATTCCAAGCAAGAAATAAATGAAAATGAATACTTATCTGTATTGTGCATTTCCTCGCTACTCCACAGGTTTGCTTCTCTGCTTTACAAGCCTTGGATCACCTGTGGGGTGGATTCTTGGCCAGCGCACATGCTGCTTCCACAACATCATCAGAATAGGCAATGCCAAGTCAGTACGCCGACTGGGTTTATCAAGCATCCCAAAAATCAGTATGCTAAGCCAGTACGCCGACTGGGTTTATCAAGCATTTCAAAAACCAGTATGCTAAGCCAGTATGCCGACTGGGTTTATCAAGCATACAACGACCATTTCCAAGCCAGTTCTCCGACTGGGTTTGTCAGGCATCCAACAACCATTCACCACAACTTTCAAATAACCAATGCCAAGCCAGTACATCAACTGGGTTTATCAGGCATACAACAACATAATATGATTACGTGGCTCCTTCTCTTATGCAAACCAGTGGTTCCCTCCAGAAACTCCATAGGTGACTCACTTGACTGCAGGCTAGCATGGCCCCCACAATACCCACTCACACTACACAAGGATGATACCCCTTTTCTGCTACACAGCTCCTCGGGCCTATCCATGTCCTCTAGTGTCCTTTAGTGTGAGCGTAGAAAGGTTACCACTACCCATACAGTCCTCTTGAGTACTTTCTCTTCACATTACCCCTTAACGTGCAAAACCAAATTGCATTTGTATAAGCTGACAACATAAGAAGGATAAGCAGGCTCATCAGTATTGCTGCTAAAAAATTGTAATCATATTTCATAACATTCACTATCAAGTATTGAAACTCCAAGAATGCATCCATTCCATTAGGGTGTAGTCAATATTGACAATCCCAACAAAACCCAGCACCCGAAAGGTATGCATCCCTTTCTGATGTGAGTCATGTAGGCCCTAATCATACTCAAGCAGTTTGGAATAATAATAAAACATGCTCTACATTTTAAATCTAATAACCAGACATATATATTCTTAGTTAGGGTTACAGAATACTCATTCGTTTCATGGATGTATCTTTTCTTCATTGGTGAAGAATGGGGGCTCCCTTCTCCAAGTCAATAGTCCTTCGGGTTTCCACCCCAATCTTTTCACGTTTATTAACTCACACATGCCTTCGTGGCATAACTTTACTGTCTCACTCTCATGCTTTACCAACATGCAGTTTGGTTGAGACATTATCAATATGGCGTTTCACCCGAAACCCATTTCCAAAGCATGGGATCCTCCCCATCTAGTTTGGATTCTGCAGGTCATCACACATGGTCTTCCTGCAATGTGTCATCCTGTCACACTTATCAAATAGCCAAACAGTCAGCAACATTTATTAATTCAAATCTGATTGTTCCATAACCAATCAATGTCATTAGTAATTAAATTCAATATGAATTTGCAATTCTGTCTACTACATAAATTAGACTTGCAACCATGAGATGGTTAAATCAGACAATTTTTAGATTTGTTTCATGCATAAGTTACAACCATGAGAACCTTCTCATAACCTTTGGCTTCTGCACATAGTAGATCCCGGTCTTTACTATGGACTTATCCTCATTGCCATACGTAAGACTTTTCCACCTGAAAACTGAAACTTCAATCAGCCAAACACGTTGTGAGTATCTATGCATATGATCCTTTCATTGTCACAACAGTCACTGAAGTGATCTCAGAATTATAACACTCAACAATTCAAACACCTTCAGCTATTAACATTTGAAATGCAATGAAATATATACATTTCCATATATGCATAATTATCACAATAAAATTACAAGACATAGTCACGCTATCCATGCAATTTAAATAAACTGTAAATACTCATTACTTCACATTCCATGCAACTCTATCCTTCCAATAGAGTGCTCTGGTAGCCCATCACATGTCTACCTTCTTCATGCATCCTTTCTCCTGCATTCATAGCAGCTCATGAAATGGTCTCACGATTAACAATAGTCCACCCTTTCATCTATTATCTAATTGCATGGAAACATATATATTTCACACCCATGCATTCACACAATGCATCTCAACATGTGCACCCACACATATGCATGCACATTCACAACATTTACATAATCTTTTAATGTGCATTCACTCAATGCATAACCCCTCAAAACAACCATGGATACTGGGCATTTCCACAAATAATGGCCTAAACATGCCTATCTCATATGGCATACACTACAACAGGACCATAAGTCATCACTTACTTTGGTTGTTAAACTCACAACAAACATACAAAAATGGTATGATATAATTTCATATGAATGCGTTGAGATTTCTAAGCAATTATAGCGTGTAAGGATCATTGCCCTCACTTACCCACACCTCACCATACTTGGTAGGTTAATAGTCCCATTCGGGCACTCAATACCACATGCAAACCAAATCATCATAGTTCAAACATAGTTGAAGAGATCTTACCAAATCCTCTTTCAACATTCATGCAATTAAGAACAATAACCATTACCTGCATGGATGTTATTACCATCCTTTCCTCATAAGGTTTTTGGTCTCGTGCAACAACGTCATCAACTTCTTTAGCCATGCTTTGATTGTATTTTGTCCTACTACCAATGCGGACACAACTAATTATTAGCAACCACCAAAATTATCTCCAGTGGCTCATTGCATATGTAAAACCTCACTATTTTACCAATATGCAATATCCTATTCATGCACAAACATTTTCACATGCTCTGTGCAATGTTTATTAATGTGCTATCTGGTGCATATTCATTTCATCTATGTAATCTCTTACATTTTCAACATTCTTATGCCATAGTTTATATGCATGATAATTTCATCATTATAAATACGATAGTAAAACAGGGGTTAAGGAATTCTCCCTTTCCAATCCCTCGTCATAGCATGGAATCCCTTTTCCATATCATAGTTGGTCCGATTTCCTTCCAGTCATGAAATTATAGAAATTGCCCATATTGACAACAATTTTTTGTCAAAACAGCCACTAGCACTCTTCTGCACCAAATATCTATGATATATGTCGACCTCATTCAAATTCCGGTTATTCATCCCTATTCTCCTCTGGATAAGCTTTCCAACGCCTATCCCCGTGCTCCATTCCGATCTTGGACATGGAATTTACATTCTCCCCAAAATGCAAATTTTGCCCGAATTTCTGCACTGTTACACATCTGCAATTTTATTCTGGGAGGCCAACTTCAGCTGCTTGTAGAAGCAAATTTGGGAAGAATCATGAAAACTTATCTACCGAGCGAAGGTAGTCCAAATAACAAGGAACACTTAGCAACCTTCATATCCCTGTTCCGATGCACCAGTCAACTTCTATAAAATTCGGGGTTTGGCTACTTTTAACTTTTCACTTTTCCCCCAAAATCTCAAAATTTGGCCAAAAATGGCTATCTCCCAATCTATGAATTTATGGAAAATCTTCGTCTAATGAAAACTGTCCGTATTAATGAGAAGATGAAATGTCGAGTTTAGTAAAATTTCTGATTCCAACATCTAGGGTCACTTTTACTGTCCACAAGCTTTTCAAAATCCCGAAAAAGTGGCCCGAAACAATGCTTTCTAGCCTTCTTGCTCACCCCGACTCCACATCCTTTGGAGTTCGGCTCCAAGATTCCAAAATTAACATGGTGCCTGCTCCATGGCCATGCCATATCGATTTTAGCTCAATCTGAGCTTCCATTGAGCCTCAGGACACCCTCTTACAAAAGTCACTATTCTCCATTTTCTGTCGAATTGGAGCATATTGGGTTCGGGACCCTCTCTGGTTCTTTCATAACCTTCGTTAATGGCCTCCGAGACTCACAGGAATCATCCCATTCTGAGCTCGATTGCTCCTATCCAAAAATCAAGTTTTGGGCTCTCTACTTTTTTTTTTCACTCCTACCAATGCTGGTCGCGGCCCAACCTCTGCGACCGTTGCTGGATTTAACCTTAACTCCGCCGACCTTGGCACTAGATTTAACCCTAAAATTTCCATCGCATCACAGGTTTTAACCTTAAAGTTGCCGCTCACATCGCAGATTTTAACCTTAACTTCTGCGACCGTTTCGCCAGTGTCGCTGCCGACCGACGTTGGTTTTAACCCTAATTTTTGTGCCTGTTTCGGCGATTCAGGCCTTATCTCTGCTGCCCGCAAGACTCCGTCGCTGCGACCGTGTCGCAAATTTTAAGGCTAAAATTGCCGCCGCGTCGCAAATTTTACGCCTAAAGTTGTCGCCCGCGTCGCAAATTTTAAGCTTAAAATCGCCGCCTGTTTCGGCATTTTCGGGCTTATCTTGGCGACAGAGTCTTTTCTTCGCGACCGTTTCAGCGCAAAATTAACCAAATTTTTCGCTGACCTTGGAACAACAGTTATGGTTAAAATCGCTGACAGAGACTTAAGCAAAATTTCCAACACTTGAAATTTTTTCAAATTTTCAAAAACAGTTAGAAAAATTTTCTGAAATATTTCTTCTTTTTTGATCTTTAGTGCTGGATAGGAGGCATACTTACCTCTGCAACTGTGATAGGTATCCCATGAAGGCCCAATGCTGCAACCAGCAGCTCTGATACCATTCTGTCACACACCCTCCCATCTAGTTTATTTCCTGGAAGGGAACATGATGCCAAATTCTGGGCTTTCACATAATCTCAGCCCAAGTCATTAGCTTCATACAATTTAAAATAGAGTGTGCAGATGCAAACTAAGCAATTTAAGCACAACGAAATTAAAACTCATCCACACTCACACTTCATATGCATACATCATATCAAAAACAGTCATCAATTTAAACATTGCAGAAGTAAATGCATAAACAGATAAACACTTATCTTTATGTTGAAATGGCCCCAAACAACTAGCTATATCGCTGCAATGTTCCACCCAACCATAGGCCAGTTGTGTTGATCAATCTCTCAACACAACTGCCACCCTCGAGCTGGGCATGATTCTTATAAGGAAAAGGGGGCATTCAAGCTCATGCATAGCCAAAGCAATAGGAACCCATCTCAACCCCATCATTCTTTCACACACAACAACTCAAAATGGGTTGGGATACACATTTTCAGCAATGGGATTTACAAACACGATGGCCATGGATTTTCCCAAATTGTGGGCACAGCAAAACGGACTGTGAGAAAGGGAAATTCGACCACATGGGGAAAACAAATTATCCCACAGATTGTGGGCATTCCAATGGCCAAAACGACCTCCTGGAAACCCCCAAGTCAATCCGTTCTCTTCACCATTGGTAACCAAAGCAAAAACACCCTTCTCCCAGCTGAGAAACAAGGAAAAACTAGAAAAACATGGTTGGAAAACGCCCAGGAAGCTCCAAACTCGTGGGAGAGCAAAAACTGGTTGATGGGTAATGGCTTGGGGAGCAATTCATGGTTTTTTTCTTGCCCAAGAAGCAAAACACGTTTTTCCATGAAGGGTGGCTTGCCCATATTCGAATTTGGACAGCCATACCTCTCCATTCCCAAGGCATTAACTATCTCAACCAACTATTGGGAGAAATGAATGATTGGGTACAAAAGTCAACATGGGTAGTTGAGGGTTTGATGGGTTCTCTCATTGACACTTGGATTGATTTGATTGACTCAAGGGTTTGAATGTTTTCCCTCCCAATTCCTTGTAAAATTGTGCCCCCATCTCTTGTTGCATTGCATAGCTAGCTGTGGGTATTTTATTAAAAATGCATATTTACAATTCCAATGTGCCTAGCTAGCACATAAACCATATGCATCAATAAATCGATGGCGGGGCCTTGGCCTTGAACTCCTCACGACGATTTTATAACAATATTACATTATTTACATTTTAATACAATGGGGTCAAAATCGGGATATTACAAGTCATATGAATATTCTTTGTTATCTTCACTCCTGTAATCAGATTGACAAACTTTGCCTTGAGCAAGAGCCTACTCAGTCCTTCAATCACTATCAGGAAAAGTAAGGTGATAATGGGCAGCCCCACCGAAGCCCCCTCGAGGCTGAGAAAATTTTTGACGGACTACCATTTACCAGAACAGAGTAGTGAACCGAAGACACACAGCCAATGATCCATTTCATTGCTTTCCAGGGGATTCCAATCTGAATCAAGGCCAAACGAAGGAAGTCCCAATTAACCATGTCGTAGGCCCTGGTGAGATCCATCTGCATAATAAAGGATTTTTTGTTTCTAGTTTTAATACCGTGGAAAGCTTCTTGAGCAAGACCTATTGCATCAAGTATTTGAGGATTATCAAGAAACCCAAATTGCTCTTTAGAAATGTCTTTGGAGAGAACCGGCTTAATCCTATTTGAAATGATCTTTGCCACAAGTTTGTAGACCAGGTTACATAGTGATATCGACCTGAAGTCTTCAAAGGAAGCCTGCAACGAAGACTTAGGAATTAAGGCTATGAATGTTGAATTTAATGCCACAGGGATAATACCTGTCAAATGCATGTCTTCCACCATAGCAAGTAAGTCCGGCCCCATCAAGTCAAATAACTCTATGAATAATTCTACAGTCCAGCCATCTGGACCGGGGCTATTGGCCCTAGCAAATTTCTGAATGACCAATTTAACTTCTGATAGTGTGACTGGTATAAAGACATCATTCCCCTCCTGCTCCGAGAAAAAATGTGGATGCTCTCTTATAACTTTAATCTGTTCACTTATCACACAAGTTCCGGGATCAGAAAAACATTCCTCAAAATGTTTACCAGCTTCCACAAGTAATGTCGATTGGCTGCTTATAAGTTCACCATTCTTAGCATTTAAAGACCAAATAGAATTATGAACCCGACGTCTATTAGCAAACTTTTGAAAAAAATTGGTATTTTTATCTCCAAGGGAAATCCATGTAGCCCTACTTTTCAGCCACCAAGACTCCTCCTCTCTTGAGAGCAGAGATTGCTTACCTTGTTCCAACACCCAGACAGATAGTGGAATAGGAGAATTAACCGATCCCAGCTTATGTATGTTCTGTATCCCATCAATCTCCGCCTCAATAGACACAATCTCCAAGGAAAGGGCCTTTTTCCTCGACCTTTCCCATTTGATAACCCAAGATTTAAGATTCCCCAATTTCTTGATCAGATAGTAGGAAGGAGAATCCCTCGGATCCCTTGAAAACTCTGACCAAGTCTTTTTCACTAGAGCCACAGACCCTGCATCTTGTATCCATGTATGATTAAATTTGTATGGATAATTTTGTGGATTCGCCTCAAAATCTATCTCCAACAGGATTGCCAAATGGTCAGAGATCCTTGTAGTATCAATTCGGGATCTAAATCTATAGGAGTGCTCTAGTAGGGAGTCCGCAACCATGAATCTACCCAATCGTTTTGCAACATAGTTAGAACCACTCCGGTCATTGCTCCAAGTTGGATTCAAAGGGAAGGGCTCCAAGTCGTTTAATTTGAGTGCTGAAAAATAATTTTGAAAAAAGCCAAATAGTCTTTACCATTTACCATCTATAATAACAAGAGACAATTGTAATTATATTATATTTAAAAAAATATAAATTTAAGTTTATAATGTTTACTCTACTATTGTATTAATTACAAAATAAAACTTTAACCAATTACATAAGAGATAATTATAATTATATTATATTTATAAAAATATAAATATAAATTTATAATGTTTACTTTAGAATAATATGAATAGATTTTTTATCAAAAGATTGTTAATATAAGCTCAAAAGCTTATCCATGGCATAATGCAGGGATAATAACATAATATAAAATTTCCATATTTTTTTATTTCAAATTATATGCAATTAACAAATTAATTTAAAAATGATATAATTTGTTTTGAATACTTTACTATTAGTGTCAATATGTTAGAAAGTGGAATTTGAATTTAGTAAAAAAGAAAATAACTGTTCCTCATAACAATTTAAATTATATTCATTAATCATTATAATAACAATTTAAATCATATTCATTAACCATTATAATAACATAAAATAGAATGTCTATATCTTTTTTCTGTACTTGTATGATGTGATTTTAATTTTTTTAACATTGAACTAAATTAAATTTATGATTTAGCTCTCTTTTCTTATATAATGTGATTTAAAAATTTGGATACTCAATGATGAAAATTAATTTATGATTTAGATGGTGTCATCATATCATTATATTTTATTATAACTTTTTTCCTTCAATTTATTGGAAAATGTCATTGTTACATATGAATATTTAATCTTTACGCCGTAGGTGTTTCACCATGGAGGTCCATAACCTCTACGTAGGCTAGATTCCTCGCTCATGGAGCGAATGGAATGTTGCCACGTGTATGGTTATACTTCTCCATGCCGAGCTACCTGCCATCACCTGCCTCCTTCCGCCACCAACCTCCTCCGCCTCCTCTCTGAGCTTCCGTTTAATATAACTGATCTGGCATGCCGAGAATTCACGTCATGGTAATGAGTGCCGTCTTGTTGCTGTGCAGGTCTCCATCCGGGCTGTTTCAGTTGATATGTGGGTATCGTAACATGGGAATGAGTGGCATACATTCGTTCACAAAAAAATATGATGACATTTATTGCATTATTAAGCAAACTATTATCATTATTACGGATCGACTCCTAGGCTTCAACATGGAATTTCCATTTTTTTCTCCTCTGGCTTCTCATTATGATGGTCGCCATCTTTCGCCTAAGAATGCACTTCTAGGCCGATGATTTCCCCAACCTCTTAGATGTGAAATTTGTAGTGGCAACTACAATTTCTTTGTATCTGTTCAGATTGGGGTTTTCCAGGAGAAATTCCCTAACACTGGCGAGTGAATTGGAGTTGGTCCTGGAGAACAGGCCGGATTCGTTGCTTATGTCTCTGTTCCTTCTGGGATTTTTATATTTATTGCCAAAATATTGAGCTTCATATATTATAAAACTCGCGGCTCTTATATCATAAAACTCGCGGCTCTTATATTATAAAACCCGCGAAAACAGTCGCCGAAAAAAGAATAAATCTGCGAAATGGTGGCCGAAAAAACATGCGGAGAGATTGTTGCAAACTCGTGGTCGCCATGCGAAATATCTCTCGCACAACGACGTAGTTCGTCTAATAATCGAAGAATGTGACCTTCAGAAATCACTGGACATCTTCAACAATGCCGCAAAATAGCAAGGGTTTTACCACAACTATACGACCTACAATACCCTCATCGACAAACTTGGCCGAGCCAAGAAATTCAGAGCCATTGAAGGGCTTCTGAAACAGATGTCGATAGTGGGCTACAGGTGCCACGAGAGTCTCTTCACGATAGGCGGAAACAAACTTTCCTTAGGCCACGAGATGTCGATAGAGCCAAATGGTTCCGCCCTTGCGGAAAAGATAGGCGGACTTGCCCGCCTTTGCGAAAAGAGAACCCAAGTTTTCCCGCTGTGGAAAGGCGCGAAAGTGTAAGGAGGGATATTTAGCCGAGTTTTATCCGCTGTTGCAAAAAAGATAAGCAAATTTATTTGGGGCTGCGGGGGATTTAGGCGAGTTTTATCCGCCGTTACGGAAAAGATAGACGGACTTGCACTTTTGCGGAAGAATTGATCGGAAATGTCCGTCATTGCGAAAAAAATAGGCGAGTTCCTCCGGGCATTTGATTCGATCCGGTGACCGGATGAACAAACCCCTCTCCTGCACAGAGAAATGCAGTTTTGTTTTGGTTGAAGCCTAGGAGTCAATCCGTAATAATGATAATAGTTTGCTTAATAATGCAATAAATGTCATCATATTTTTTTGTGAACGAATGTATGCCACTCATTCCCATGTTACGATACCCACATCTGAACGTTTCATCAGTCAAAAGTAACGAATACAATATATATGAGAATTCCCTGAGTCTTTGGCCTGCTTAGGCTTGCATACAGTTTAATTCCTTCAAAAACTAATTAATTAATTGATAGCAGAAGTTTCACAGAAAAAGTTTGGGAATTTGGTTGATGCATGCATGACATAGTCCTGCATTTATTATTGCATTCCTTAGTGTATGTCATTTTGTGTATGTCATTTTGTGTGTATGTCATTTTTGTGTGTATCTTATTTATCATACAGGTCATAAAGTATATATAATTCATGGCGATTTCAAAGCCTAATTGGCTTGATCGTTGTAAGGAATTGGATAACAACTCCAATAGTGCCAATTCATTGGCCAGTGTTAGAGAATTTCTCCTATAAAGCCTAGATACAAAGAAATTATAGATGCCACCACAAAATTCATGTCGAGGAAGCTAGCTTATAGAAATTATTATAATATAGAAGTAATAATTAATATGTGAAAATTTATTTAATTAATACTTAACATTTCGGAAAGTGAAACTGCTACACAGGGTTGGGAGATTTTCCATTTTCATCTTACTAAATTTACTGAATATATTTAAATAATAATTATTATATATGAATTTCAGTATGGAAAGCTTGTTGCTATACAACTTTGGGAGATTTTGAATTTATTATATTTGGATGATTTTGTTATATTTAAATAATAACAATCTATAAATTTAAATTTTAAATTTAGTATATTTGAAAATTATAAAAAGTTTACACCTTAATTCATTTTCATTTTAATCTTTATCTATCCAGTTTTGAAGATATAAATCTTATTCTTATGATGATATTTATCTTAAATTATAATAAGTATTAAATTGGTGAGCTTCATTGATTCAGATTCGATTTTCAAAACTGAACTAAAAATTAACAAAGTAATATGTATTTTTTAATATTTCATTTATAAACTTGAAAATAATCATAGCAATGTGCTTTTCGATTTTTTATTAAATGCTTTTTTATTGTTGTAGATATTTTACACATCAAGGTTTTAACATTTTTTGTAATATTTTTTGTGGACAATTTTTTTTTATATAATAATTTAAATTCAAACCTATTATATATTAATATCAAATTTATTTTATGATTTTAATTTTTTTATTTGATATAAAATTTAAAATTTAAACATGATGGATTTAGTATTGATACAATTAATAATTTGTTATATCCATTATTTTGAATGCCTTTCCATTTTGGTGCAAGTAGGATTTGGGAGTGGAGAAGCCTGCCTTAGAATATGGAGTCTATAACATTGGGTAAGTGTAGGTATAAGAAAAATGAATTCCAATTAAACTTTTCTTCATTTATATTTTATAAAAATGTTAGAGGTTGAATAATGAATTTTATGAAAATAATTTTCTTGTAGGTATTGTGTAGTTGGATAAATGTAAACACGTATTTTTATGTCACTTTCATTTTAACATTGTGTTAGTGGTTGGCTCTGGTTTGTTTTCTTAAATGTTTAATTAATGTAAGTACATATTTTTCTTTCATCTTTACTTGAAAGGCAATCAGTTTTTATGTGTTTATGTGAATCAAAAACTAAATGTATTTAGCTTTTCAATGGATACTCCATTTGAGAAGTATGTAGAGTTGAGAAGAAACCATTGCTATAAAGGGAACCAATAAAGTTATTGTAAATGAAACAAGTGTTAGTTAGTTTAACTAGACATTTTGGCTTAATTGTTTTATTATTCATATAATTATGTATTATTGATTGAGTATTGATCTACATAATTATTAAAAAAATGATTTATATAATGCAACCAACCTTAAATCTTCATTGAAAAAATATATAGAGAAAACATTTTGTGTTGGGATTTTCAAATCAAAATCAACATTATATTGATATACTTTTACATTTTAGTTGTAGCATTTTACTTTACACACTATTTCACATAGATTGAAAAAGAATTTCATAAAATTTGTAAATCATTCAATTTTAAAACACCGTTGATTGTGTTAGTGTATAATAATATTAGTTAAATAAATAAGTTGTGATTTTGTAAAGCTAGTGTTAAAGAAATGAAAAACGTGGGGGTCTCCTTGGAGATTTCCTCGGGTCTTTGTCCCCTCGATTGACAAAGAAAGCTCCTCCTAGCTGCCATGTGGCAATGCCTTCTCCTATCTATTCTAGGCTTCGATCTCCAAGTGGAGTTCTCCTATCTATTCTAGGCTTCGATCTCCAAGTGGAGGGGATCTTTTCTAAGCAAGGCAGATTCCCCAAAGGTGAATAAGGAGAACTTGGATACATATATGGTCGCAGCCAAAGGAGGGAGACAGGGAACCAACTCTCCTATGGAAGGAAGTCCGTTTGAATGGTATTTTATGAAAAACGATCTACATTATAGTTTTTGCGTTTTATGTATTTGACTGAATGATTATATATTCTGACTGAGCGATCGCTGCATTTTGGAGACTCCCTAATTAAATCATGCATTATAGTATTATATCAGCTGGATATGGGAAAGGGAGATATTAAATCCAAATGATATGTGCATAGTATATAATTTTATGTTGTGATTTTATTGTTATGTAAATCGAAGAAAGGCGTTGTCTCTGTGATCTGTATGACCACCATACTATATAAAATTATGTTGCGATTTTATTGTTAGGTTACTCGGAGAGAGGCGTTGCCTCTATAATCCGCTTGATCATCACAGTTAAATAATTATATGATGCGATCTTACTGTTATAAATTATGTAATCGGAGAGAGGAGTTGCCTCTGATCCGCATGAATTCCATAGATTAAATAATTATATGCTGCGATATATGAATGTTATATTGGCTGGGAGATTTCTCTCTGTTGAGAGGATCGACCCAAGCACAATACATTGACAATTTATTATGATAGTAGGAGCGATCTCTGCATCTTGAAATGGGCTGGGCGATCTTGGATCGACCCATGCCAAAACACATTGACTGTTTATTATGATATTGGTAAGCATATATATATATTAACTGTGTTATATTACTGTGTTGGGTTTGGGAAGGGACAACTCTTCATGAGTCTGATCCCATCCATATGATGATTATACATATATTTAATTTCACAAGGAAGCTGTGAAGGCTCCGTAAGAGGAGACCCGAGCTCATAAACAATTGTTTTGTTATATATATATATATATATATATTAGTGCGCATAGATTGGGATATATTTAATTCCACAAGGAAGCTGTGAAGGCTACGTAAGAGGAGACCCGAGCTCATAAACAATTGTTTTATATATATATATATATTACTGCGCATAGATTGAGAAGGGACGGCTCCCAAAGGAGTCCGATCCCATTCATCTGATGATTATATATATATGTATATGATTATATATATATATATATATAGATAATTAAATAGATACATATGTAGAAAAGGGTGTAGTCTCAATATCTTTGTGTCTCATCATAAAATACTGAACAAGAAGTATAGATTGGTTGTGTGATTAAGGACTAGACTTAGTCCATTGAGAAATGAGTAAGTAGGAGACATCATAAAGAAATTCTCTACCCAATGGATTCGTGGCCCAGCTTAGGGTGGTCTCTCGACTGGAAAACACATGTCAGACGTAGATCCTAAGGTTGGGTGGAAAGCTGCAGTCATGTCTTCAGTCACATGAGTCTATTAGACCAGATAAATACTCTTCCATGTTTTATTGTGATTAGAAGATGTCAAGAATATAAATGTATATTATCATGGATTACCTTTGTTACTCTCATATATGTAAATGTTGAGGTATATTGATTGTAATGATTGTCGGTGTTTATATAGACATATTTGTATATTAGTTGGATGATGAGATTTGTATAAAGATAAGTGTGCGTTTGTTGTACATTTATAATTAAAGGAAAATCCCCATAGAAGAAATACACATAGATAAATGGAGTAATACCCGGAAATGGTCAATTGGAAGTTGAGTGAAAGAATATGTTATGGATTATCACATAAAGTATTTGACTATGATGACTTACGTTATGATGTTTTTATAAAGGTTTAAATTCTTAGTTAATCTTGCATGGTGTGGCTACCGATGAAAGTATCATTAATATGAATGTCGAACTTATGAAGGTGTTGCTTCTATATTCCCCAAGAGTTGATTTATAAAGTATGTTTGGTGAAACTTTGGAGTATCATGCTCTCATGAAAATAATTGGATAAACTTATAATAATGAGTATATTTTAAGATAGAGAATGAAAGATGTATTTGGGTGAATAACCATTAGAATATGTTTCTCAAAATTATCAAGGATGTCTAACTATGATGAGCAGTATTAAAAGATTAACATATTTGTTTGTTGGATGATGGAAAGGAAAAAATTTTACACCCCATTTCCTCAACATTATAACGAGGATATCGGGTGTGTTACAATAACCTGACCTTCAAAATAAAAAATATAGGCTGCCATTGAAATTAGCCTACCCCAAAATAAAATCGAGTCCTTAGTAGACAACACTCTCCTAGAAGAGTAGGCCTATAACCATAGTAGAAAACAAAAACTAGAATCACCAAAACACACTCCTAGAAGATTCTTTGTTTGTTGTCTCTTCTATGCATTTCAATACAAAGATGTTCAATTCAAGTTACATAGAACAACATGGCAACATACAACATATCTATGGCTGAATAGGTTATGTTCTTTTTCTATAGGTTTCAACAAGCATGGCAAGACTGAAGTCCAATGCTTGTTCAACGAGGGAAAGGAAGCGAAGGGCCAAGGGTGCCCAACTATGTTGCACCAAGTCAGATGAGGATACAAGCCAAAATGTTGCTAACAACAATGTTCCCAGGGGCATTGAAGAGGAAAATGAGGTAGAGTTTGGTGGTGTTGTTCCACCATCAACCACAGTTCAAGGACCAACTCAAACCAAGAATATTAGTGCCATTAGAGGATGGATAGAAGCGGATATGTTGGATGCAATAAATGATGTAGAATTCAATGGTTATTCTATTAGAGAAGCTTCTAGAAAACATGGTATTGCACCCACATCCATGCATTATTGGATAAATGGCCTCACTCATACAAAGAGGAAAGGGCCCCTTATAGTGTTGATTGAACAAGAGGAGGAGGAGGTGGTTGTTTGGTGTAAGGAAATGGCTCAATTGGGCCACGGTCTGGAGCTGATTCAATTGAAATTCCCCACTACTCAAATCTGTCAAGGGTGGCCAAATCCATTCAAATATGGATTGCCCAGGAAATCATGGCGGGTAGGATTTAAACTAAGGCATCCGGAGCTTGTCTTATGAACAATAGAGGGGCTTCACAGAGATAGAGCTTTAAATATGTGCCCTACAGTTGTGTCGAGGTTCTATGACACACTATATGACATATATGAAAAAAATGCATGCATACCATACCACATCTGGAACTGTGATGAAATTGGGTTACAGGAAAGAAGGAATTGTGGCATGTGGGTGATTTCCAAGAGAGGGAGCATGAATGTGCCTAAATTATTTCCTAAGAGTAGGGAGTGGATAACAATTATGTGTTGTGTAAATGCAATAGGTGCATCACTCCCTAGGTTCTATCTATTCAAGGGAAAGAATCAGCTAAAAAACTATATTCATAATTGTGAACTAGGGGCATGCATGGCTGCACATCCCCATGCATGGATGACTTGTTGGCAGGCGGTTCGATGAGGAAATGTCGCAGTACTGTCGACGCTGTGACACATCGGATGAGGGCGCTAAAGGAGTATTTTGTGTTAAAGTATACCGTAGTTGGTGGGTTTTGGGTCACTTGGACCACATGCTATGTAATGTTGAGTCAATTGTACCACGGTATGCGGGTTTTTGGGTCATTTGGACCGAGTTAGTTAGATATTGGGTCATTTGTCCATAGTGTCGGTTAGGAAGTTGTTTGTAAGTGGACAAACATTGTAATGGCAGAAGCCTATAAATAGATGAGAGTTGTAAGTGTTAGGATGGGATATAGAGACATGGAGAGTGAGAGAGAGTTGGCGAGAGATAAGGAGATGTATGTGTACGGAGATCTATGTTTTGCTTTTGGTATACGACTGTGACAGTAATATAATGATGATGTTTTGGTACGATCTTTGTGCAATGTTACAATATATGAATGTTGTTATATTTTCTTGATGCAATTTCTGCTTACTGTTGCTGGGATGATAAATGCTGTGATTAAGTAATATGTTATAACTCCATGTCGAATGTTTAAAGTTTCTGTTTAAGTACTGCAATAGAGCTAGTATGTGTAGCCACAAATCTCCTCCTCCCTCGGCGGAAACATGGTTCCATCTGCTCTTCCTGGACGCCTCGGATGAGACCTCATACTCTCTACGAGTGTTGTTGGGTGGCCTCAAACCTGCCTGGGCCAGTGCCCAGGGAGACTGCGGTATGTGTTGATAGTGAGGCGAACCCCTGTCGACTAAGATCGCATTGGTCAACAAATGGTTCCGTTGCTGGGACTGTGTGCAGAGTGAAAGGAGGTCATGTTGTGGCACCCAACGAAGCCTGAGATACAGAGCTGGTTAGATAAGAAATTGTGGGAGTTTGCTGAAGAAGAAAGCCAGAACACGTGATTGACAATAGATCACTGGATGGGAAGGTATATTCACGATGGTCCGCATGAATGGTTTTTCTGTGAATTCCTGGTCATTCTGTACGAATGGTTGTCAAAGCTGACCTTCCAGAAAAGGAATTTCCAGGGTGGTGAGCCGATGGCTTGGACCCCGGAGTTGATTTAGGAGCTGCAGGAAGTTGATAATAAGGCATCACGGGTTGTCGAAGTTTGGCTCGATAGCATCTTGGAGGGATACATCACTGAATTTGCGGTCGACACGCAAAAATCCTATAGTGAAGCTGAAAGATACTTCTTCCGCGGACCAAGGGGAAGGTTTCTGCTGTTGCTCCAACTGTCGATTAAGATGCTAATCTATGAAAAGGGTATATTAAAGATGCACCTTGATCAGTAGATAGGCTGGTGGGAGGAGGCCATGGGTACCGCGACTGCTGGGGAATGGTAAGGGGTAGATGGGTGCAGACCATGAGGAGACTGTGAGCGAAACTGAGGAAGAAAGTGGCCTTATGAGGGGAGGAGCAAGGTTTCGACAGGAGAAGAGGAAGAGGATAAGAGAAGGTCCTGCTGTGATCGGACCACAAAACCACGAAGGAAGATCACACGGGACGAAGCGACCTCACAGTCCTGACAAGGATGACCAGGCTATGCCCAGAATAGAGGCAGGACCAAATCCCGGCACCAACGTACCCACACCTCCGCTCACTGACTCACAAACAACAAGAAATACCACTTCGACACTGCCAAGTTCGTCAATTCCGCAAAAGTTAATTGGTAGTAGCAGAGCGAAAGGAGGAAGGAAGCCTAGAATGGCGAGCGGTGGTGATGCTAAGTTACCATTGTTCCATGGAAGTGCGACAGACAACCCAGAACAATATTGGTTTTTGTGTGAAGCGGTCTGGACCATGAAACAGATCACTGACGCTGATGCTAAGAAAGGACAGTTAGCCACGACTCTGCAAGGCCATGCATTAGATTGGTTCATGAAGTTTATTCTAGTCCCTATGGGAGCCCTAGAGAAGTCGTTGGATGAGATTTGGGATGGGCTCATTGCCGAATTTAGAAGGACTAAGTCGGAGGCTCAATATATTACTGAATTGAAGGAAATTAAGCAGTATCCCAATGAGACAGTATGGGATTTCGACCAGCGATTTAAGACGTTGATGGAAAAGGTTAGTTTCGATATGAGCGCCGTCCAACATAAAGAATGGTTCATTGCGGCACTGCTACCCCACATTCGGCTGCCGCTGATGCATCAAAACATATTGATGCCTAGCGAAGCTCTAGAGATTGCAATGCGATTGTAGGCGTCACCGATTGGAGATAATGCAGTTGGGATGTCGCAGATACAGACACAACTTGCTAACCTGACTATACAGTTGCAAGATTTGAAGAAGAACAAGGAACAACGCGATGAAGTATGGTGTACACGATGCCAAGGAGAAGGGCATTCGAAGGAAAATTGCTCGGATTTCCATAATTATTTGGTGTCAGGTGCACCAAACTTGTTGAATGGCAACAGTATGCCGTGGTGTCATGTTTTCCAGATGTTTGGGCATAGTCACGATAATTTCCTGTATATGCAGAAAATGGTCACAACCCCATGAAATCTTTATTGCACATTCTGCAAGTCGGTGGGTCATGATGACAAGGATTGTTGTGCATATGGGTTGCTACAAGAGAGAATGTGTGATGCATTCTACGTCATGGATGATCAGCGCGCCATGCAACAACCACAAATGCAACTGCAGGTAGCTCAGTCGCTACCGCAACCACAGGTAGCTCAGCTGCTACTACAACCGAAACCGCAACCGTAGATGCAGTTTGCACCATAGCAACAACAACCGTAGCAGTTCATGCCACAATATACTCTGATACAGATGAATCCCCCACAACCACAGTATATACAACAACCGCAGTATGCACCACAAGGGCAAGGAATACCACCAGCACTGATGCAGCAACAGTTTAACCAACCTCAGTACTAGCAGCAGGGCGGCTACCGAGGAGGATACAGGGGCGGACGTGGTGGCGGATTTGGTTGTGGAGGAGGAGGCCGAGGTGGTCGTGGACCTGTTCAATGTTACCACTGTGCGGTATGGGGGAATTATTAGTGTGACTTCCCACTACTACTGAATCAGTGTACATTCTATTTTTGTAATGATCATACGGTTGAGAATTGTCCATAGTTGATTGCACGATGGCAGGCTAGGAACACTTCGCAGCTACAGAATCAGGCCCAGCCACAACAACCAGTACAGAATTATGTACAGCAACCAGTGAAAAACCAGCCCCCGCGACCACCACCGAATGCCAATCAAAATGTCAATCAACTGGGGAATCTGTAGCAGAACCAAACGCAGGGTGCAAATATTGCGACCATTTCTACATAACCGCAACCACAAGATGTTTCGGTGGCTATTGTCACTTGTGTAGGAAAGACGACTGGGGAAGATAGTTCGCGACCACTGATTCGGTTGGCTGGTCAGAAGAGGATACCTTTTGACATTGATACGGAGCGGGAGACATTCCTGGAGGCACGTCGTGTTAGCATTTGATAGCTCGGTGGCACTCCTGCATCAGGTGCCTAGGTGCAGGGGTCAATAACTTGGAGTCTCATTTATATTCTTAAAGTGACTTTATTAATGTGTTTTTATTAAAGTACCTTTTTGATGTGACTTTATGATTTAAAAGTGAGTCGCACTTTATTATGTTTCTAAAGTGACTTTAAGTCATAAAGTGTACTTTTTAAATATTTAGGGTAATGTGACTTTTTCAAAAAGAAAATTTATTGTAAAGTTCACTTAGGAGATTTAAGTGAGTGAGAGATTAGATCCTAGCCATAGATCTCTTGGCCAAGATATAATCTCATCCATTGAAGTTGAAAAGTCATGAGAGTAACCCTAATAGGGTAAATAAAAGATGAAAGAGACTTCATTTTGCAGCATTCCAAAGTGAGGAAGTGTGAAGGCACGCATCCCAAGAAAAAGAGAGTTTTTGAGTTGAGAAAGGAGGAAGACGAAGAGGTAGGCAAGAAGGGCATGTATTCCTAGCAGCCAAGAGTGGCACACATTTCAAGACTGGTACAACAGGAGGGTGCATTGTCCAATGTTGGAGTGGGCACGAGTTTCAAGCAGTTGTGAGGGCTGTTTGTTACAGCAGTTTTGAGGGCGACCTACTGTGCTGATACAGTGGGCACAAATTCCAATACCAAGTGTTTGTGGTGGAGCTGTACAACAGAAAGAGAGAGGGCCATACAACTGTGAATGGATTGCTGCTGTTAGCACGCATTCCAAGGTGCTGTTAGTGTTGAAGTGGTACAAGATTCCAGAACAGTGTGCACATTAACCAAGAAGTGTTTGCTGCGAAGGAGGACTATCTATCCGGGCATATTCAGTGCACAGAAATCGAGAAGATCCTGTTGCTGATCCTGTTAGTGGGTACTAATTTCTGATCTTGTACTGAGTAACTGAAGTATTTATTGCTGTACTATACTGCTGTTCTAATTATCACTTTTATCAGCTCATAAATAAAATCTCTTGAACTGGTTTTCCCCAGGGGTTGGGGGGGTTTTTCCAGGGTCATTCTTGACCAAAATCCTGTGTCTTAATTTGTATGACAGTCTGCTGTTTTTTTATGATTTTTCGCTGCTAAATGTACTTTATGAACAGTATATCAGCCATAGCACATGTCTATTTAATGCTTGGAAAAATTACATTGGCTTAGTTTACCCTTGAAGGGTGATATCAGTGGTTCATGAAGTGTTTGACAAATCTGTCTATGAACTGTGTGTAAGCAGATTTCTGAGTTTTGTCATTTATTCAACATGGTATCAAAGCTAGGGATCTGATATTTCAGTGGACTATTGGGCAGCAGAGAAATGCTGATTTTTTTTGCAGATGCTAGTGCATGTGAAGTAACAACTGTTTGTTATTTTTTACCAAGTGAGCAGAGAAGTGTTGGCTCAGAACACTTGATATTTTTGGTCAAAGAAGGCAGAGTGTGCTTTGTAGAAAAAGAGTAGAAGAATATGATGGCTTGCATCCGGTATGAAGATAGGTTGGAAGGGATTTCCAACTACTTACACTGGAAAGCCCGAATGACAGCTGTTCTCAAGGAAAACAAGTTATGGACCTTTGTTAGTACCACAGTGGCTCCTCCTGCAGCTGATCCTAAATCCCTTGACATACATGAGGTAAAGGAGGCCAGAACGCAGAGACTGCTTATGGATGGTGTTCGAGATCACCTCATCCCACATTTGGTAGAGAAACTAACTGCTAAGGGGATGTGGGATACTTTAAAAAGTTTGTATGAGAACAAGAATGAAAATCGTAAAATGGCCCTAAAAGATAAGCTTCATGGCACTAAGATGGCGAGAGGTGAGAATGTAGCCTCTTACCTCACTAGACTCAGACAGATAAAAGATGAATTGAGTGCAGTTGGTGAGATGATTCCTAATCCCGAGCTAGTGCGGATAGCCCTGAAGGGCTTCTCTAAGGAATGGGATGTGTTCGTGAAGTGTGTAGTTGGCAGAGAGAACTTTCCCTCTTGGGAAATACTGTGGGATGATTTTACTCAAGAGGAGATCCGAGAAGGGAAGACTGAGCAGGTTGCTGATGAAGAGAATGTGGCCCTTTCAGCTAAGGGTAGAAAGAAAAAGGGTGGCTCGAGCAGTGGAGCCAAAGACTTGAGCAAAGTAAAATGCTTTGCTTGCCAGAGTTATGGTCACTATGCTAGGCAGTGTCCCAACAAGAAGAAGAACAAGAAGAAAGAAGAGCCTGAGGCAGCCTCTCCAGCTGAAGTGGGAGATTTTGCGGTGGAATTCGAGAGGGAATTCTCGCTCGTCTCAATTCTTTCAGACAATAGTGTAGCAGAGAGTTTGGATACTGGAGCATGGTACATAGATAGCGGAGCAGCACGCCATATGACGGGGATACGAGCAGTGTTCCGAGAGTTGACAAATATTGACAGAGTTATACTGACCGAGGATGGGTATGCCGGCACCCATGCAGTAGAAGGAGTTGGAAAAGTCCTATTCCAACTCAAGTTTGGTGGTTATCTGGAGGTTGGCGATGTGTTGTTTGTTCCAGAGCTGAAGAGGAACTTGGTCTCAGTTTTAGCTTTGGAAGATGACGGATATGCGGTTCTTCATGTGAGTGGACGTGTTTATATATATCCGGTGAGTGGGGGCTTGGGTGCAGCGAGTCTTCTTGGCATCTGTGATGGCCGTATATACCGAGTTTTGGGGCATCCGGTGGATGGTGAGCCTGGTGAGAGATCAGACTCAGTGGTAGCAGTAGTGGCTGCCAGTTTGGAGGATTCATCCAACTCTGTGAGGAAACAGAGTTGGTATGATATGGTTCTTCAGGATGAGCAGGAGAGTGAGGAGAACTCTCAGTTCAGAGTTGTCAGACGGAGACCTTCAGCAGTTGATCTAGTGCAGGTATCGGATAGGCATTCATATTTAGAGGGAGCTTCAGTTATTGGAGGGAGAGATCCAGGTGGAGCTGATGACAGTAGTACCTCCCTCGTTAAGAGGGAGTGTTAGCATTTGATAGCTTGGTGGCACTCCTGCATCAGGTGCCTAGGTGCAAGGGTCAATAACTTGGAGTCTCATTTATATTCTTAAAGTGACTTTATTAATGTGTTTTTATTAAAGTACCTTTTTGATGTGACTTTATGATTTAAAAGTGAGTCGCACTTTATTATGTTTCTAAAGTGACTTTAAGTCATAAAGTGTACATTTTAAATATTTAGGGTAATGTGACTTTTTCAAAAAGAAAATTTATTGTAAAGTTCACTTAGGAGATTTAAGTGAGTGAGAGATTAGATCCCAGCCATAGATCTCTTGGCCAAGATCTAATCTCGTCCATTGAAGTTGAAAAGTCATGAGAGTAACCATATTAGGGTAAATAAAAGATGAAAGAGACTTCATTTTGTAGCATTCCAAAGTGAGGAAGTGTGAAGGTACGCATCCCAAGAAAAAGAGAGTTTTTGAGCTAAGAAAGGAGGAAGACGAAGAGGCAGCCAAGAAGGGCATGTATTCCTAGCAGCCAGGAGTGGCACACATTTCAAGACTGGTACAACAGGAGGGCGCATTGTCCAATGTTGGAGTGGGCACGAGTTTCAAGCAGTTGTGAGGGCTGTTTGTTATAGCAGTTTTGAGGGCGACCTACTGTGCTGATACAGTGGGCACAAATTCCAATACCAAGTGTTTGTGGTGGAGCCGTACAACAGAAAGAGAGAGGGCCGTACAGTTGTGAATGGATTGCTGCTGTTAGCATGCATTCCAAGGTGTTGTTAGTGCTGAAGTGGTACAAGATTCCAGAACAGTGTGCACATTAACCAAGAAGTGTTTGCTGCGAAGGAGGACTGTCTATCTGGGCAGATTCAGTGCATAGAAATCGAGAAGATCCTGTTGCTGATTCTGAGTATTTTGGGCACACAAATCAGAGCTGTTAGTCGGTACTGATTTCTGATCTTGTACTGAGTAACTGAAGTATTTATTGCTGTACTATACTGCTGTTCTAATTATCACTTTTCTTAGCTCATAAATAAAATCTCTTGAACTGGTTTTCCCCAGGGGTTGGGGGTGTTTTTCCAGGGTCATTGTTGACCAAAATATCGTGTCTTAATTTGTATGTCAGTCTGCTATTTTTTTATGATTTTACGTTGCTAAATGTACTTTATGAACAGTATATCATCCATAGCACATGTCTTTTTAATGCTTGGAAAAATTACATTGGCTTAGTTTACCCTTGAAGGGTGATATCAGTGGTTCATGAAGTGTTTGACAAAACTGTCTATGAACTGTGTGTAAGCAGATTTCTGAGTTTTGTCATTTATTCAACACGTCGTACTTTGGAGAAAGACCGCGGTAAGGTTGTTGTTTGCGATATGCCACCTATCTTTGATACTACATCAAACACTGATCGATCGCCACCACCGGGGACATTGCAAAAGTTTCTTGAAAGCTATCTGTTATTGGCCTGAGTCCCGGCTGCCCTGGTTGAGATTGAGGGATGGTTGCAGCGATTTCTGAAAGGACGGCAGGAGTCGGCAGTAAACTCCCTACAGCGACGAAAGACTGGCAAGGAGATGCGAATGAATATTTAGATTGGTGAATATGATGTTGACTCTGTTATTCTTGACCTTGGTTTAGATGTTAACATCTTAACCAAGTAGGTGTGGCAGAAGATAGGGAGTCCCCCATTGAGTTGGTCTCTTGTGCAGCTCTGGTTGGCTAACCATGCGAAGGTAACACCCATTGGGAGAGTTCCGCGGCTCACGATTGATATTGAGGGGATGAAGACTTATGCTGACTTCGATGTCATTGAAGTGGTTGAGGGAGGAAGCTCTTATCCGGCGCTCTTGGGGATTGGATGGGATGACGATAGTGGAGCTGTAATCAACTTCAAGAAGTGCATGATGACCTTTGAGAATCGCGATTTCAGAGTCATAGCCCCGTTGGATCCGACTGAAGGACGCCGATACGTTGAGCCTTTAAAAGATGATGATCCCACTGGATGGGACCATGCATTCAATATTTCTGAAGACTATATTCATCCTACTGCCAACGGTGACTTGGAATGTCGCAGCGAAAGCTCTGGGTCTTTCGACTCTGATGATGCCTTAGAACATTGGCAGAACCAATTGCATGAGGTCCCATTCCGAAAATGTGGCTTAGTTATGCAATCCTTATATCGTGTTGCGACAGAAACGATCACATTGCCTGTCTATGAGGGGTTTCCTGGCCTAACCAACTTTTTGACACAATTTGAAGACCACGTCTTAGAACCACAGTGATTGTTGGCATTGGAGGAAGCACTAAAGGCTGCTCCACCACACTGGTGGGAGACACATAAGAAATCCATTAATGGTTGGTCACAGTGTCGAAGGTTGATGATAGTTCGGTTCAGCAATACTGAGGTTTATCACATTGGAAAGTATGATGTCCGGAATAATCCTAGTGATCATGTGATGGAATGCCAATGATTATGGGTAGCGTGACCCAGAGATGAGTGGGTCCATGATTTTATCCATACTTTGGATGAGATGCCGCGCTCATGGTACACTGCAGCCGAGTTCCACCGACAAATTACAACATGGGGGGAGTTGACGGTCTATTTCACTCATACGTTCACTTTTGCGGATACCAACCCTGATGTCCATAACGCCTTACAGCTCATTCGCGACGTGGTACTTCAGGTTGTTCCGGCGGCCTACCCTGTCGACCCGCACACATATTGTCAGATGCAGTCTCTCATGGAGTGCTTCAACATCAGCGGTGGGCCAAAGGATGATGATGATCCCCAGAATGTTAACATTCCCGAATCTGAAGGAAGTCACGCTGTGGTACCGCCTGTCGCGCCAAGTACTCCGTTCGGTCAACCATTCCAGCTTCGCAAGATGAATATCGGCATAGAGGCTACTCCCAAGTTTGCTAATGTTGGGGATTATTGGGATGATGAGATGATGAGGAAGGTTACTGAGTTACTTCATGAGTTTCAAGACGTGTTCCCATGAATTTTTCCGAAATGAAGGGAATCCTAGGTGATTTAGGAGAGATGAAGATTCCATTAAAACCAAATGCTAAGCCAGTTCGACAGAGACCTTATCAATCCGTGACATAAGGAAAAGGTCAAGTCGGAACTTGATCGCATCTTGGATGCTGGTATTATTGAACCTATGGAAAAGTCCGAATCGATCAGTCCTATGGTGGTGTAGGACAAGAAAACAAGTGAAGTGCGCATTTATGTCGACTTGCGGAAATTGAATGATGCCTGCTTGCATAACCCTTTTCCGACCCAGTTTACTGATGAAGTACTTGAAGGGGTGGGCGGACAGGGGATGTACTCATTCACTGATGGATTCTATGGCTACCATTAGATTCACATTGCCAAGGAAGATCGCCATAAGACAACTTTCGCTACTGAATGGGGTTGCTTTCATTACACGGTAATGCCATTTGGTTTGAAGAATGCACCTGCGATATTCTCCCGGGTCGTTGTTGCCGCATTCAAAGATTTTATTTAGAAATTTTTGCAGGTATATATGGATGATTGGACAGTTTATGGGTTGATTCGTGATCATCTGGCCAATCTGCGATTAATGCTTGAGCGATGCCGACAGCACCAGATATCGCTGAACTTGAAGAAATGTATTTTTTGTGCACCGTTTGGGATATTGCTGGGTCATATTGTGTGTAAACAGGGATTGCTGGTTGATCCATCCAAAATTGCGCTCATTTTGGGGTTGCAACCGCCAACCACCGTTAAGTAGTTGCGAGCGACTTTGGGTCATACGGGATATTATCGCAAGTTTATTAGGGGTTATGCTGCGATTACTGCCCCTATGGAAAAGTTGTTGAAGAAGGATGCGGCATTCCAGTGGAGCCCAGAATGTCAGGATAGCTTCGAAACGCTCAAGGCGAAGATGGTGTCGGCACCGATCTTGGTCTTTTCAGACTGGAGTAAGGAATTCCATGTCCATGTTGATGCTTCATCGATTACATTGAGTGTTGTGTTGGCTCAACCTAGAGAAGGCGACCTTGATCATCCTATTGCTTTTTCCAGTCGGAAGCTATCCTCTATAGAATGAAATTACACTACCATGGAGAGGGAAGGTCTGGCCATGGTTTACGCGCTGCAGAAATTCAGGCATTATTTGTTGGGTGGACACTTTAAAATGTTCACTGATCATTCTGCATTGAAATACTTGGTCAATAATCCTGTGTTTGGGGGGAAGATATGCCATTGGCTAATTTTGTTTCAGGAGTTTGATTTTGAAGTCATTGTGAAACCTAGACGGTTGAATGCTGGACCAGATTATTTATTACGGATTGACACAGGGGAGGAACCGACTAATATCGAAGACGGGTTTCCAGATGCCCAACTATTTAAATTTTTCCCCACTGATCAATATTTTGATGACATCCTTCAGTTTCTGGTGACCGGCACCACACCCGATGACTTTACCACTACTCAAAAGAAGCAGTTGGTTGTCAAGGCTGCTGACTTTCAGCTAATCACGGGAGAGTTGTATAAATTGGGCGCTAATGAGATATTGCATAGATGTGTCTTGCCTCATGAGCATAGATATTGGCCGAGGCAAATGGTGGAGTAGCGGGAGGAGACTATGGCAGCCGGGCGACTCCCCAGAAGGTTCTACGTGCAGGGATTTAGTGGCCCACATTACATAATGATGTGACAGACTATGCGCGGTCTTGTGATGTTTGTCAGCGAACTGGCAAGCCGTCCAGATGCGATGAGATGCCGCTGCTACCTCAAGTGACATTACAACCATTCAAAAAATGGGATGTGGATTTTGTCGGGATGATCACTCCACCAGGGAAATGTACGGGTGCACGGTACATCATCACGGCGACAGAGTATTTGACCCGATGGGCCGAGGTGACACCCGTAGTCGATTGTTCCGCAGCAACGGCTGCTAGATTTTTGTTTGATCACATTATCACTCGTTTCGGCTTCCCTAAGATTTTGTTGAGTGATCAAGGTAGCCACTTTCTTAATCGCACCATCAGCACATTGACGGAGGAGTTGCAGATACAGCATAAGAAGAGTACACCTTATTACCCACAGGCGAATGGGATGGTGGAGGCTTTTAACAAAGTATTGGAGCATGCGCTGACAAAGGTGTGCAATGCTAACCACGATGACTAGGATCTGAAAATCCCAGCAGTGTTGTGGGCCTATCGCACCACATGTAAAAGGTTGACTGGTCAGACACCTTTTAGGCTGGTATATGGGAAAGAAGCGATTATGCTAATGGAGTACATTGTTCCGAGTCTACGAATTGCGGCTGTTATGGGCATGGATGATGTCACAGCATTAGATGAACGTCTAGCGCAATTGGTGCAGCTAGAAGAGGATCTATTTATCGCTGGCTTTCACCAAGGGGTGGAGAAGGATCGCCAGAAGGCATGGCATGATCGCCATAGCAAAAGTAAACAGTTTCAGCAAGGTGACTTAGTGCTATTGTACGACAACAAGTTTATGACACATCCTGAAAAATTGTAGATGCATTGGCTGGGCCCATATCGCATTAGTAGTATTACTTAAGGTGGAGCGGTTCAGTTGCAATAGTTGGATGGGGCGATACTCCCCAAGCTGGTAAATGGTCACAGGTTGAAGCCCTATCAGTTGGGATTGGAACAGTGCGATGCCTGAGTCACATTGGTAAAAAAAAAAAAAAGAGAGAGAGAGAGAGAAAAGAGAGTGTGTGTTGCAGGTTGCTTGGTGGCCGATGGCGCACCAACCGAAGAAGGAATGCGCAAGTAGGGAGGCTTGTGCCGCAAGTTTGGAGCAGTCAGAGACACATGACAGTGTTGTGACCACGATCGACGATGGATTTGGTTGAGTTAATGTAGGATTTTGTGATGATTACGGAGGCTTTGGGGGTATGGGGCAGTGTTTTGACTACTGTCCCGCTAACATCTTGCGACCTTGTGCCATCATCCCTATACATGATTTCTCCTACCAGATTCAGCCTAGTTACCACATGACGACATTATGTTTTGCACATGGCCCGCTGGGCCAGTACGATCAGAAAGATATGAGGATATTGCTCACAGGTCGGTACGTGGGATCTTCGGTGGCAGCATGGTCACCACCCGCTGCGTTAGTCGATGGGTTCTCACACACAGATGTGAGGTAATGGGGCATCATTCCCACTGCCGTGACCCGAAAATGGTCCGGCTATAAGTAGCCGAGGCAGATGGTAGTTCATTACAAAGAAGTCTTTCCCAAATAGCATGGTTATGCTGTTAGATCAGTTTGCGAGTTGAGTTGTGAGGAATTCCAAGGAGGTTGTGGAAATGCTTCACTTCATTTCCCATGGCAGCTCACCAGGGGCCCTGTGAGCCTGAACGATGAGTGTCCTTGAGCACCTTGATACGATGGGTGCATTTACACTGTGGTATGACCGAGCCAAGGGCCGGTCCAGCATGTGTAAGTACACAGTAGTTGTTCGAAGGATTGTGCTCTTCTTAACCAATGAGATGGTTGGGGCAATAGCTCCCCGACCATAGTAGGAGCCGTTTGCCGGTGCAAAATAGATGTGCCAGAGTCATCTGCTAATTTCCAACCTTGGTACTGTTCGTCCTCTTTTCCTTCCCGTTTGTACCATTCACAGTGACTCGAGGATGAGTTTGAGACATACATGACAGCAAGTCGGGGGATCCCCAATTTCAGGTAAGACTTATAAAACAACGAGACGCTGATCAGTGTAGCACAAGGCGCAAAAAAAACATCGCGTGATCCAGACAGCAAGAACAGTTGCAGCAACGTCGAACAACCATATGCAGACTTCAAAGTAAATACCACGGCGTGTACTATGTCCAACAGTTGACGTGGCTCGAGGGAGAGCCACAAGATTGTGTTGGGGGAATGTTGGTAGGCGGTTCGATGAGGAAATGTCGCAGTACTGCCGACACTGCGACACATCGGATGAGGGCGCAAAAGGAGTATTTTGTGTTAAAGTATACCGCAGTTGGCGGGTTTTGGGTCACTTGGACCACATGTTATGTAATGTTGAGTCAATTGTACCGCGGTATGTGGTTTTTTGGGTCATTTGGATCGAGTCAGTTAGATATTGGGTGATTTGTCCATAGTGTCGGTTAAAAAGTTGTTTGTAAGTGGACAAACATTGTAATGGCAGAAGCCTATAAATAGATGAGAGTTGTAAGTGTTAGGGGGGGATATAGAGACATGGAGAGCGAGAGAGAGTTGGAGAGAGATAAGGAGATGTATGTGTACAGAGATCTATGTTTTGCTTCTGGTATACGACTGTGACAGTAATATAATGATGATGTTTTGGTACGATCTTTGTGCAATGTTGCAATATATGAATGTTGTTATATTTTCTTGATGCAATGTCTACTTACTGTTGCTGGGATGATAAATGTTGCAATTAAGTAATATGTTATAACTCCATGTCGAATGTTTAAAGTTTCTGTTTAAGTACTGCAATAGAGCTAGTTTGTGTAGCCACAACTCTCCTCCTCCCTCGGCAGAAACATGGTTCCGTCTGCTCTTCTTGGATGCCTAGGGTGAGACCTCATCCGCTCTGCGGGTGTTGCTAGGCGGGCTCAAACCTGCCTAGGCCGGTTCCCAGGGAGACTGCGGTATGTGTCGACAGTGAGGCGAACCCCTATCGACCGAGGTTGCATTGGTCAACATGACCAAATAATTGTTTTTGAATTGGATTTGACACTTTGCTGCTTTTGTAGCTAGTGGTGTCTCACCTCAAAACAAACACCTACTTGCTAATTTTTTATGGCCATGGCAGCCACCTAGCTATGCAAACTATTGAGGAGGAAAATAGGATAGGCATTGACTTGTTGACTTTGCTTGCACATACCACTCACAAGTTGCAACCTCTTGATGTGAGTGTGTTTGGGACTTTCAATATTTACTTTAGGTTTGAGAGAGCAGCATGGATAAAAAAGAACCCATGGATTGAGATAAAAAGGCTTGAATTGGTTGAACTTGCAAGAAAAGCTTTCAAAAGGGCTCTCCCCCCCTCAAACATCAAGGCTAGATTTAGGAGGACAAGAATATGGACATTAGACTATGATTCTCTTCTACATGATACTAGTTGCAGCCAATCCTTTGATCTACATGGCCAAGATGATGCAAATTCCATAAAAAACATGTTGTTGTTGATGTATATGTAACTTCGGAATGCATTTCATCTATGTATTTCATATATATTTATTGTACCTTTAATAGAGATGTGTTATTCCTCTATAAGGAAGTGTCGTCATGTGGATTGACAAGTGTCACAAGTGTGTGTACTTGCCGATGGGTTATTAGACCACCATGTGGGGTCGGCCCTGAATTATATATATTATAATGTGGATGTATCTAGCTAGACAAGTCGGCCCCATAAGGTCACTGGGTAAACAGATTAGTATAAATAGAGATTAGGTGATCTCTATTTAGATCACTCGGAAAAGTATCTCACTCTCACTCAGAAAGTGGCGCACTAGTGAGGAGGAGGATCATCTGCTACTAGGAGACTATCTCAGTGTATTTTGGTTGTACTTTGGTTGAGCCATTTCTCTCTCTATCTCTGAGGAAGTTGTGGGGTTTTTCACCTTAGGGTTTTCCCCACGGAAACTCTGTGTCTCTTGTCTCTCATGCTTTTGATTCTTGTGATGCTTGTCATGCTTATTGTGATTGTCATGCATTGATATACTATATATGTTATTCTCTCATCAAAGATCCTAAAGTATTGAGAATTAATGCTCAAAATTTAACATGGTATCAGAGCTAACCTGAGAAGAAGACATTTTGTAGTGACGAAAACTTGAGTTTCTTGTTTATTGGGTTTCTCTCCACAGATTTTGGAAAAACAGTATAGTAGATTGACTCTACTCATCAAGGTGCATCTATCTGTCCAATCAGAATTCAATTCCTAGCATTTTCAGATTTGGCCCTAAAAATTAGGGTTTCCATAAAAATAGGAATTTATGGAATCTGAAGACACAGCTGGAAGTTCCTTGCAAAAATCAAAGTTTAGAGCTTTGGATCAAGATTTTTGGCTGGGTAGATCTTCGAGAAACTCAAACCCTAATTCAGGGCTCTCCCAGTGAACCCGGGAGGACAAAAAGTCAAATCTGAAGGGAAAAACTTTGCTGATCTCAAATTCTGAATGCACCAAGCTGATCAACTCATCAAAGCGCATCTTTCTATCCTTTCAGAAATATGAAATCCACATTTTGAATTTTTAGGGTTTTTTCAACAAACCCTAATCCAGGACCAGATCCAGTTTTCAGCATTTCAAGTGGTAAGACCTAGATCTTTTCTATTTCCATTTGAAGTACTCTTTAAGATGTCTCTCCACACCAAGCTTGAGGATAAGCTTGAAGGGGCTGATAAATTCCGAGCCTGGAAGTATAGGATTGGGTTAATCCTGGAAGAGAATGAGTTGGACTCATATATAAAAGAAGACATCCCTATCCCAGAGGATGAAGAGGCCAAGGTATTGCATAAGAAGAACTTGGTCAAGGCAAAGAGAATCATTGCTGATTCTATCAAAGACCATCTCATACCCCATGTGTCTTCTCTTAATGTAAGTTTTAAACCTTAACAGTGAAGTACAAACTCATATGATTCTTAAGCATTAACAGAAAATACACAATGGCACACACATTACACAGAGATTTTCACCTGGAAACCCTTAACCGGGAAAAAACCAGCCAAACTTAGAGCCGCATAGCTCCTTTTTCATTATATGTTTATTTTACATGTACAATACAATAAATGGTATTCTGCAGCATCTAAAACCCTAATTCGTTTACCCGAATTAGGTTACAACCCTAATTCCTTTTACCGGAATTAGATTAGAGTACAATGGGTCGAAAATCGCGAAAAAGCAAAAAGCAACCCAAAAAATTTTGCGCTCCGCGCAGACTCCGGGGGCCTAACGGCCCCCTCCGTGTCGTTTCGGAACCTAACGGTCCGAAACGAAGGGGGTGGGCCCTGTCGGGCTACCCCCCCCCTCTAAACCCCCCCCCTTCGGACGCGCCCGGCGCAGGCGAATCACTAGTGCCGTAGGGATCGTGTTGTACACGCAGCGACCATGTGAAGAGATATAACATACCCAACATTCTCCCACTTGTTGTTCTCTTCACATACAGGAGAAATTTATGACTTCAACAATTCAGGGCAACAATGCCCATGTTCTCTTTACACCAAGAGAACTTCTGAGTACTCACAGAATTTGTCAAAGAGTCTGCAACATTTACCAAAGTGTCAACCTTCTCCAGCAACACTTTGTTTTGTTCAACCATGTCTCTGACGAAATGGTACTGCACATCAATGTGCTTTGTCCTTGAGTGATAAGCAGGGTTCTTTGCTAGAAATATTGCACTTGAGCTATCACAGCCAATCTTTACTGCATTCTGAACAAAACCAATACCTGAACACAATCTTTGCAACCATACAGCTTCCTTACTTGCATGGGTAGCTGCCATGTATTCAGCTTCTGTAGTTGAGAGTGCAACTACAGCTTGTCTTCTACTCATCCAACTGATTGCTCCTCCAAATAGATTAAAAACGTAGCCACTTGTAGATCTTCTGTGATCAAGATCTCCAGCCCAGTCAGCATCAGCAAATCCTTGTATATCTATCTCTCTGTTTACACCGGGTCTTCCTTGGTAGCAGATTGCAAAATCTGTAGTGCCACGCAAATACCTGAAGACCCTTTTTACTGCAGTCCAATGTTCCTTTCCTGGTTTTGACATGTATCTACTCAAAACTCCCACTGCATGGGCTATATCTGGTCTAGTACAGACCATGGCATACATCAGACTGCCAACTGCACTAGCATAGGGAACATGAGACATGTCCTCTACCTCTTCTTGTGTAGTGGGACACTGTTCTGCAGATAACCTTACACCTACAGGAATGGGCACCTTCACTGGCTTGCTTTCCTGCATATTAAATCTCTTCAATATCGTTTCAACATATTTTCTCTGATTTAACCAGAGTTTCCTGTTTTCACGATCTCTTTTTATTTCCATGCCCAAAATGAAATTTGCAGCACCAAGATCTTTCATGTCAAATTCAGATGACAGCTGATTCTTGACATCCTTGATGATTTCTTTGTTGTTTCCAATTAGCAACATATCATCAACATACAATATTACATAAATAAAATGATCACCAATTAGCTTAAAATAAACACAGTGATCAGCTTTGCTTCTTGAGAAACCAAGTCCCAGTATATAAGTATCAAATTTTTGATACCACATTCTGGGAGATTGTTTCAAACCGTAGAGAGACTTTTTCAGCTTACAGACAAGCTCCTTTCTTCCTTTCACCACAAATCGTTCTAGTTGCTTCATATAGATCTCTTCATTAAGATTTCCATGTAGGAAAGCCGTCTTTACATCCATTTGTTCTACTTCAAGATCAAAAGCAGCAGAAATAGATAAAAGAAATCTAATAGAAGTCAATTTTGCAACAGGTGAAAAAATCTCACCAAAATCGATGCCCTCAATTTGGGAGTAACCTTTCGCAACTAGTCGAGCCTTGTACTTCTCCACTTTACCTGCTGCATTTAACTTCTTCTTGAATACCCATTTGCTTCCAATAGGCTTTCTTCCTTCTGGCAACTCAACCAGATCCCATGCCTCATTTTTGTCCAAGGCATCCATTTCTTCTATCATGGCCTTCTTCCATAGTTTACTATCTTCTGAATCCATTGCCGCTTTAGCAGTTCTAGGATCATCATCAGTAATAGATAACACAAAATTAGAACGAAAATCAGGGGGACTGTACCTTTCAACTTGCCTTCTTTCTCGGTCAGATCTCCTCAATACCGGAGTCTGTGGATCCGCCTCTTCATCTGATTCAGACGATTCTGCCTCCTCATCTGATTCAGACGAATCTGGTTCCTCAAAAGAGTCACCTCTTTCATCCTTGATATCAAAGTGTAGCTTCTCTGAATCCTTTTCCTTTGGTACATCCTCAATCTTGGAAGTGCTTTCAACTTCTCTGAAGATCACATCTCGACTGTAAACTGTTTGCCTTTTTACTGGGTTCCACAGCTTGTAACCTTTCACTCCATCCTTGTAACCAATGAAGATACATTTTTCTGCTTTATTATCCAACTTGCTCCTTTTCTCCTTTGGAACATGTAAAAAAGCATCACACCCAAACACTCTGAGATGAGAGAGAGAGGGTTTCTTACCAGTCCAAACCTCATGAGGTGTCTTGTCAACCAACGCTGATGTGGGTGTCCTATTCACTAGGTAACACGCAGTGTCAACAGCTTCTGCCCAGAATTGTTGTGCTAGCCCTGCACCACTGAGCATACTCCTTGCCTTTTCCATCAATGTCCTGTTCATCCTTTCTGCAACCCCATTCTGTTGAGGTGTGTATGGAGTAGTCTTTTGCCTTGCTATTCCACACGTTTTACAGAACTCCTCAAATTCACTTTCACAGAATTCTCCACCGTTATCTGTTCTGAGTACTTTTATTTTCTTCTCAGTTTGATTCTCTACAAGAGCCTTAAATTCTTTGAATCTATTAAAAACCTCAGATTTCTTACGCAGGAAATAAATCCAAGTTTTCCTTGAGAAATCATCTATAAATGAAACATAATACACAGATTTACCAAGTGATGGAACATGCACAGGTCCAAAAACATCACTGTGTATTAACTCTAAGATTCCTTTAGCTCTTACAACACCAGATGAGAATCTTACTCGATTCTGTTTACCATATAAGCAATGTTCACAGAAATCAAAATCTAATGTGAAATCAGACATGCCTTCAGCCATACTTTTACCTTGTAATAGTCGAAGACCCTTTTCTCCAATATGTCCCAGCCTTCGATGCCATAGCGATGTCTTCTCACTAGAGACAGTAAGGACTCTGTCTCCTTCATTTTTACCCTCAGAAACAATAGTGCTGTTACATCCATTTTTGAAGGTGCTTCCCAACAACTTGTATAGAGTTCCAATCCGAACTCCCCTCATTAGCACCAATGACTCTCGAACCATCTTGCATGTGTTCTTTTCAAATAGAGTTTTCACACCTACATCATCCATTTTACTTACAGATATAAGGTTTCTAGCCAACTTTGGAATGTGCAGAACCCCGGGAAGAGTTTTAACCCTTCCATCTTTGAGCAGTAGCTTGACCTTTCCTCGACCTATGATTTTCGCTACCGAGTTGTCTCCCAGAAATACATCTCCTCCATCATACTTTTCGTATTCAGAAAACCACTCCCTGTGAGGAGTCATATGATAAGACGCACCTGAGTCAATCAACCACGAATCATGCTCTGCATGTGTACTTGAAGATGCCAGATACACATCTCCTCCTTCCTCTGTAGATTCTTTCCCATCTGCGGATGGAGCGTCATTAGGTCCTCTACTTTTATCAGTAATTTTCGATTTACAATCCTTCTTGTAATGCCCAGCTTTTCCGCACTTCCAGCATTTTCTTACAGAAGGTCCTGGAGATTTAGATCTCCCTCTAGATTTAGATCTACCACCTGAAGACTTATTTTTAGATCTGTCTCCAGGGCGACCTCTGACAAATAAGGCATCCTTGGCTGAACTATCTATGGATTTCCGCCTCATTTCCTCCGATAGTAGGGATGCAACCACATCATCGAAGTTTAGCGTGGTTGCATTACTCCCAATAGCTATGACCAGATTATCCCATGAATCTAGCAAAGAGCACAACAGACTAATACACTTTTCATCATCATCAAGTGTAATACCAACAGATGTCAACTGACTTACCAGAGTATTGAAGGCGTTTAGATGCTTTGATACAGAGTCTCCATCAGTCATCCTCAGAAGGTACAATTTCTTTCGCAGAAATAACTTATTTACCAGGGACTTTGACTGATACAGATTTCCCAGTTTGTCCCATAGCTTCTTTGCACTGTCTTCTCCAGCTACGTTCACCAATACCGAATCTGCGAGGCAAAGACGAATGGTGCTCCTTGCTTTTCTTTCCAGCTTTTCCCATTCTTCTTTTACCGCTCCAGAGGGCATGGTACCTGGATCTACTGCGATCCATTGTTCTCTATCTACCAGAAGATCTTCCATCTTGAGCTTCCATAGCTCAAAGCTCTGACCATTAAATTTCTCAATCTCGAATCTAGAACTGCTCGCCATTCTTTAAAGAAAAATAAATCACCGCTGCAAAGCTCCCACTGAAACCAGGTTTATCACAAATCCAAGATCGAGCCAAACCCTTGGAAACAAAGGCGTCCCTCTGAACCCAAAAATGCTCTGATACCAAATGTAAGTTTTAAACCTTAACAGTGAAGTACAAACTCATATGATTCTTAAGCATTAACAGAAAATACACAATGGCACACACATTACACAGAGATTTTCACCTGGAAACCCTTAACCGGGAAAAAACCAGCCAAACTTAGAGCCGCATAGCTCCTTTTTCATTATATGTTTATTTTACATGTACAATACAATAAATGGTATTCTGCAGCATCTAAAACCCTAATTCGTTTACCCGAATTAGGTTACAACCCTAATTCCTTTTACCGGAATTAGATTAGAGTACAATGGGTCAAAAATCGCGAAAAAGCAAAAAGCAACCCAAAAAATTTTGCGCTCCGCGTGGACTCCGGGGGCCTAACGGCCCCCTCCGTGTCGTTTCGGAACCTAACGGTCCGAAACGAAGGGGGTGGGCCCTGTCGGGCTACCCCCCCCTCTAAACCCCCCCCTTCGGACGCGCCCGGCGCAGGCGAATCACTAGTGCCGTAGGGATCGTGTTGTACACGCAGCGACCATGTGAAGAGATATAACATACCCAACACTTAAGACACCCAAGGAGATGTTTGACTCTTTGACCAAGCTATTTGAAGGGAAGAACATAAATCGGAAGATGACCCTGCGGAACCAATTGAAAGTAGTAAAGTTTCAGAATGGAGAAACCATTCAATCTTATTTTTCAAGGGTCTCCCAGATCAAGGAACAACTAGAAGCAGTGGATGAAATGGTGGAGAATGGTGAAGTGGTGATGACCACTCTAAATGGCCTACCCAGGTCATGGGATTCCTTTATTCAAGGAATTTGTGCAAGGAAGAAGTTGATCTCCTTCAACAGATTGCGGGAAGAATGCTCTCAAGAAGAAGCTAGACTTATATCTCGTGAGGAAAAGATGGGAGGTGAAGATCAAGCTCTTGCAGCTCACACCAAAAGAAGCAAGCCCAAGAAGGAGCACTCTCGCCACAAGAGATCCTATCAAAAGAATAAGAAGGATCTAAGATGCTTCACATGCAATGAGAAGGGTCACTTTGCTTCAGATTGTCCCAAGAACAAAAGGGATAATAACAACAACTCCAGCAAGAAGAAGAAGGGCAGCAAAAGATAGTTTCATGCTCATGCTGTCGAGGATGATAAACCTCCAAAGAAGAAGGCTAGGGCAGAAAGTGATGATAGTGATGTTGACTCATCAAGTGAAGAAGAGTATGTTCTAATCTCTGCTCTCACAGGTACCATATCCCATGGTTTTAATGATTGGTTGATTGATAGTGGAGCTTCCAAACACATGACTGGGTTTAAGGAATCTTTTGTGAATCTATATGAACATGAATCACCCCATAAGGTGAAACTTGGGGATGATTATCAATACCCAATCAAAGGAAGTGGTGAAGCCTCCTACAACCTAGATTCTGGAAAATCTTTGAAGATGAAAGAAGTCCTTTTTGTACCTGGGCTCAAGAAGAACTTACTCTCCATCTCTGCATTGGATGCAAAAGGTATGAGGGTTGCATTTGTGGATGGCCAAGTCCTAATGTGGCCAAAGGGTAAAACAATCAATGATGCAGTAGTGATTGGAGATCAAGAGGGAGGTTTGTATAAATTGAAGGGTCAACCTGAACATGCCATGATCCATGAATCCATGGAACCAAGTGAACTTTGGCATAGAAGACTTGCTCATATGCACTATAGAGCACTTCCAATTGCAAGTAAGGCTGTAGAGGGTCTTCCTAAAATCAAGACTAAACATGAAGGTGTTTGCAAGGATGTGCAAAAGGTAAGAACATTAAGAAGGCTTTCCCAAGTAGTGAAAGCAAGGCAAAAGACATCCTGGAAATCATCCACTCAGATGTATGTGGTCCTATGTCATCCAGTTCTCTGAGTGGGTATGTTTACTATGTCTCATTTATTGATGACTTCTCCAGGAAGACTTGGGTATACTTCTTGAAGAACAAAGATGAGGTGTTTGATAAATTCAAGGAATTCAAAACCTTGATGGAGAATCAAATTGACAAGAAGATCAAAACATTCAGATCCGACAATGGTGGAGAATTCACCTCAGGTGACTTCAAGAAGCTTTGTAGTGATTCAGGGATTAAGAGGGAGTTGACTGCTCCTTATAATCCTCAACAGAATGGAGTTGCAGAAAGGAAGAATAGAACTATCATGGAAGCAGCAAGGGCAATGCTGCATGACCAGGATCTACCTATGCATCTATGGGCAGAAGCAGCTAGAACAGCTGTATATGTGCAGAACAGAACACCCCACAAGATATTGGACAACAAGACACCAGAAGAGGTCTTTTATGGTAAGAAACCTGAAGTCAATCATCTCAGAATATTTGGTTGTCCAGTATACACTCATGTTCCAAAGGAAAAGAGGACTAAACTAGATCCTTCAGGAAAGAAGGGTATCTTTGTGGGTTACAGTGAAAGCTTGAAGGCTTATAGAATATACTTTCTAGGGTTCAATAAGATTGATGTCAGCAGGGATGTAACATTTGATGAAAACTCAGCATTCATCAAATCAAGGAAGGCACCTATCGAACTTTATGAAGAACCTAAGGAAACTAGATTTCAAGACACTACCATGACTGAAGCAGTTCCAGAAGTTGTTCGTGAGTTTGAAGATCTGCAAGAACCTGTAGATCCACCCCATGACGATAACTCTCACAAGAGGAAACCTGCATGGGCTAGAGAGCTCATTTAAGATGCAGAAAGATTTGGCATTCCAGAAGAAGAACACAGAGCAAAGAAGAGAACCAGATCACATACTAGCTATGTTGCTTTACTCCGTGACATTATGAACAAAGAGCCTTCCAGTTATGAAGAAGCAGCGAAAAAGAAAGAATGGAAGGATGCCATGGTTGAGGAATACCAATCAATAATGAAGAATGATGTTTGGGATGTTTTCCCAAGACCTAAAGAGAAGTCTATTGTGACTTCCAAATGGATTTACAAAATCAAGCATGCTTCAGATGGAAGTGTAGAGAAATACAAGGCAATATTCGTAGCTCGTGACTTCTCTCAGAAAGAGGGAATAGATTATGGAGAAAATTTTGCACCTGTAGCCAGGTATACTTCCATCAGAACAGTACTTTCCCTGGCTGCAACTATGAAATGGAAAATACACTAGATGGATGTCAAGACTGCTTTTTTGAATGGTGTAGTTGAAGAGGAAGTATATCTGGAGCAGCCACTCGGTTTTGAAATACATGACAGGGAGTCATATGTATGCAGATTGGAGAAATCCTTGTATGGCTTGAAACAAGCTCCCAGAACTTGGTATGGTAGGATGGATAGTTTCCTATCTAGTTTGGGCTTTACCAAGAGTAAAGCGGATTCCAACCTTTACTACAAGGTTGAGGAAGGGAATCCTGTGATTCTACTCCTGTATGTGGATGACTTATTTGTAACAGGAGATGACAGACTGATTGTAGATACTAAGAGGAAGCTTGCTGCTGAATTCGATATGAAAGATTTGGGAATGATGCACTATTTCCTAGGTATGGAGGTGTGGTAGAGTGCAGGTGGGATCTTCCTTGGTCAAGGGAAGTACACAGTAGATATCCTGAAGAGATTTGGGATGATGGATTGCAAGGCCATGGCCACACCTATGGCATCGAATCTGAAGCTTCTATGTGATGCTTCATCTGAGCCGGTTGATGTCTCTATGTATCATCAGATGATTGGGTCCTTGATGTACCTGACCAACACGAGACCAAACATTTGCTTTGCTGTGAACACATTGAGTCAGTTCCTGACAGATCCGAGGAGTGTTTACCTGGTTGCTGTAAAGCATGTTCTGAGGTACCTGAAGGGTATAGTGGATTATGGGCTCAAGTATGAAGCTAATCAAAAGTTTAACCTGCAAGGTTATGTTGATTCAGATTGGGCTGGAAGTGCTGCAGATAGGAAGAGCACATCTGGATGCTGCTTCAGTATGGGATCATGTGTGATCTCTTGGTTCAGCAGGAAGCAGTCCTACGTAGCATTGAGTACAGCTGAGGCAGAGTATGTTGCAGCCTGTTCAGCTAGTTGTGAGGAAGTATGGCTACGGAAGCTACCGTCTGAGTTATTTGATCTCCCGTTGGATGCTACTGGTATCTTTTGTGATAACCAGAGTTGTGTGAAGCTGTCCGAGAACCCAGTGTTTCATGACAGGTCAAAACACATAGAGATCAAATATCACTATATCAGGGATATGGTGCAGAGAAGAGCTGTGAAGCTACTGTATGTTGCGATGGACGAGCAGATTGCAGATGTGCTAACAAAGCCACTAGCCAGGGTGAAGTTCGAGTACTTCAGGGAGAGGCTTGGTGTTCTTTAGATCGATGACACTTTGAGGAAGAAGTGATGGACACATTTTCTGAAGCCATTCCAAGCATGTTGGAAGGAGAATCCTTCACATGGCTGTGGATGTAAGCGCTGGATGATGAACATCAGGATGATGTTATGGTTTATGCTTTGTATGATCAATTGGATCATTTTTATATGTATGCATCATGTTGGATGCTAGATATGATCAGTTGGATCATTTATATGTATGTACACATCATGTTGGATGCTGTATATGATCAGTTGGATCATTTATATGTATATGTATGTACGTACCATGTTGGATGCTGGATATGATCAGTAGGATCATTTGTATGTATTTTGTATGCATCATGTTGGATGCTTGGACCATGTATCTGTATATGTATCAGGTGGATACATTGTATGATTAGGTGGATCATGTATGGTGATATGTATCATGTATTTGTATTTCTATCAGGTGGATACATTGTATGATCAAGTGGATCATGTATGATGATATGTATCAGGTAGATACTTGGTATGCATCAGGTAGATGCATTATATGATCAGGATGATCGTGGATGAGGAGATTCAGGATGTTGCTCTAGATGACATGCAGCAGGATGTTGGAATGATGATGATCAGGATGATCATGTGTACATCAGGATGATGTATGGTGAGTATCAGGTTGATACTCTATGGCCGTGGATCAGGTTGTGCAGATGAGCATATAATTTGGCCCTGGGAGATGTGCAGATAGTCTTTCGAGGTTTTGCCTATGGCATGTAATTCGTGCCCTGGGATATTTGGCAAATGCTCTTTCGAGGTTTTGCTCTGGGAGGACATATAATTTGGCCCTGGGAGATCTGCAGATAGTCTTTCGAGGTTTTTCCTATGGCATGTAATTCGTGCCCTGGGATATCTGGCAGATGCTCTTTCGAGGTTTTGTCCTATGGCATATAATCTGTCCCTGGGAGATCCGATAGGTTGGGCTGTGTGCCCGTAATAACTCCTGGGATGCTCTTGCGAGGTTTTGCCATGACCACATATAATCTATCCCTGGGAGATCCTATAGGTAGAGCTGTGTGCTCGTAACAGCCTGGGATGCTCTTGCGAGGTTTTGTGGTGACCACATATAATCTATCCCTGGGAGATCCTATAGGTAGAGCTGTGTGCTCGTAACAGCCTAGGATACTCTTGCGAGGTTTTATGGCGAGGTCACATATAATATGGCCCTGGTAGATCCTATAGGTAGATCCGTGTGCTCGTAACAGCCTAGGATGCTCTTTCGAGGTTTTGTGATGCATGTAATAAGTCCCGAGGATTCCACAGTATGGCCAGTGATGACGAATACCTGTAGGTAGTGGGCCTACACCCAGAATGAAAAAGGACCGGCTCTGTAGAACTTCCTATGACGAGTAGAGTCAGATATTGGTTGAGATAGCAGTAGCAGTGACGATGACGATGACGATGCATCAATGATGATGATCCGGAGAAGAAGACTTGTCTAGCAGATCTATGTCGAGAAATACCTTCCTAGTTAAGAGGGAGTGTTGATGAATATGTAACTTCGGAATGTATTTCATCTATGTATTTCATATGTATTTATTGTACCCTTAATAGAGATGTGTTATTCCTCTATAAGGAAGTGTCGTCATGTGGATTGACAAGTGTCGCAAGTGTGTGTACTTTCCGATGGGTTATTAGACCACCATGTGGGGTCGGCCCTGAATTATATATATTATAATGTGGATGTACCTAGATAGACAAGTCGGCCCCATAAGGTCACTGGGAAAATAGATTAGTATAAATAGAGATCAGGTGATCTCTATTTAGATCACTCGGAAAAGTATCTCACTCTCACTCAGAAAGTGGCGCACTAGTGAGGAGGAGGATCATCTGCTACTAGGATACTATCTCAGAGGATTTTGGTTGTACTTTGGTTGAGCCATTGCTCTCTTTATCTATGAGGAAGTTGTGGGGTTTTTCATCTTAGGGTTTTCCCCACGGAAACTCTGTGTCTCTTGTCTCTCATGCTTTTGATTCTTGTGATGCTTGTCATGCTTATTGTGATTGTCATGCATTGATATACTGTATATGTTATTCTCTCAGCAAAGATCCTAGAGTATTGAGAATTAATGCTCAAAATTTAACAGTTGTCCCTCTCTCAAGGGAATTTCCATCCATTGGGCGATGATGAGAAAGAGGTAAGTGATATTCAGTATGATAATGAACCTATTAAAGAGAGCATGGAAGTCGTGGAAACTGTTGGGAACATCCATAATGTAACTGTTGATCTGAATGTCATTGAAGGTGGTCAGGCACTATGATGAAACAATGAGGAATTAACATTGCCAAGCTAGCCATCAGATCTGAATGTTGCTGAAGGTGGTCAGGCACTAGGATCAAGCAACACGGAATTGACATTTCCAAGCCAACCATCACCCCCTGAGTGGCTAGGAGAAGCCATGACGAATATGAAAAGGAACATTGTCACTAACAAGAATGACAAAATACTCAACATGCCTTCAATGCCAATAAACTTGAACAACAAAGTTGTCCACTGTTATGTGGATGTCGAGGGTGTTGAAGAGCAGGTTGTCATTGAAGCACCAAAATACAATGCAGATGGAGCACTACCCCTGGATGATCTTGCCAATGAACCAAGTACCTCACCAACACTTGGATGATTTCTGAAGTTTCCAATTGAGAGAGTGGAATCTCAAATATCGAAAGCAACTGAAAATCATCTTTGATTAAGTAGGAGTTCACAATTACTCACTTCATATGACTGCATCACACTGTTGGTAGAGGCAAAAAGGAAGAAAAAGGAGTTGCAGAAAGTAAAACAAAGGAAGAAGGATTTGGAAAAGGAGAAGAAGGTAGCAAGGATCATTGCAACAAAACAAAGAAAGCATGAAAGGCTTTAGAGAGCGAAAGAAAGGGCAGGAAAAGAGCATAAAAAACAATTGGAAAGGAAGGAAAGGGAACAAAGTAAGGTGCAACAGATACTTCAAAATGGTACAGGTAGGATAGAGGAAGTGGACAATGTTGCAAATGGGATCGAGCATAGGAGGAGGATGTCCAACTCATTGGATCAGATTGCAGATAATACACGATTATTCCAAGACCTGATTAACATCCAAATTCCCCAATACCCTCCGGTGGGTCTACCTCCCCACTTTATCCCTATCAGCACAGGGGGCCTCCATTGAACCCAGGGATATTGAACACCAATCAAAACTATGGTATCTTGATTCCTCCTTGTTTGCAAGCATCACGAGGGCCTCAAGGAAATGTGGGAAGCTCAAATCAGTTTGATCAAGCAACCTTAGTCACCTCAATCCACTTGGTCCAAGAAACTACAGGAAACTCAACAATGTCGAGTAATGAAGATTTTGAACCTCTTCGGTAATAAGGTTGTCCTATGCCTAGCCTAGACACAAGCAATGTGGATTATGTCATATAGGCTTTTTGTTTGTTATGTTAGTTCTAATTTGAATCCAATCTGAAGATACTAAACCTCGTCAACCATAGGGATGTTATATGCTTTCCCTAGGGATGTTGTAATACACCCGGTTTTGACATGGAATGTATTTAATCAAAATTATGTAAATGATGTAAATATGCTAGTATGGATTCCTAGTGTGGATGTCAAGGCCAAGGCCCAACTAGTGAATGGCTGGGCATGTATGATGTATATATTTTTATTTTGGACCACATGATTGGCTTGTCATGCCAATTAGAAATGTATGTAAATATTATGTTGGAAATTAATAAAATGGTCCAAGATGGTTGTGTAAAGAGCACTATAGGGGCTATGATTCCACTAGAGGGGAAGAGGAAGGGGGCCTACGGGGAAACCAAATCCTATGCTTCCATGTGTCAACCTCATAACTCAACCAAAATTTTCCATGTGCCTTAAATGAGCCAATTACCTTCTCTTGACTGTTAAATCCAATCATTGAATGCATGTGTGAGGTTGGTGGGAAAAGTCACTTCATGTAGTTATTGAAGCATGGGGGTTGTGATAATGATGCCATCTATCAACAGTCCTATCTCTTCTATGGTCAGAATCTATGTCAGTTGTCTTTTCACCCTTACCTCATATCCCTTGGAGTCTACACTCTTTTGATCATTCTATCATTCTCATTCTGTCAGAGCATGCTGCTACACTACATAGAGTTTTTCCATTGTTGTTCATGACCATTACTAGACTATGCTTAACTTAGAAATTCGAATTTGCAGACAGAACTGCATTTTTGGAAGGGAAAATAGATGGATGTAGGTTAGCATGGACGTTGGGCAAGCTAGGAACCTTTACCCATTGAGATTTGCTAATTTTGTATGCTTGAGAAGCCATGGATTGATATTGTAGGAGGTACTCTTTTAGCATATAGTAGGTTGGAATCTTACTGCACACACTGGTAAGCACTATAAGGGTTGGATTTCCTAAGGGAACTATGGATTAGTGAAGGGAAATTCCTTCCTTATGTTGTGTGGGGTAGTTGGAAGGAATTCCATGACTGTGATGGCTTAGTGAGACCCATGTAGAGCTCTACTTGAGATTTTGGCTAAGAATAGTGAGCAGAATGGGTTGTGGAATGAGAGATAGAAGCCTGTAGCTGTTTCGTTTCTCCCTGGTGGCCTCATAGCCAGCTTGGGGGTGGTCTCTCTGCAGGAAGAGTATGTGCTAGACAGAGTGCCTATGGTCGAGTGAAAATCACTCTTACACAACTAGTTGCTTGGATCTTCTTTGTTTAAAGATAAGTATTCTTATATATCTGATGTGCAATGATTTTTATGTGTATTCATGTGATAATTATGCTTGAAATTTGCATGTTATGTGTGTGTGGATCAATTTAATTTCTGATGTGTGTTTTATTTCATGTTTGCACATGCATTTAGTTGTATGAATTCATAATTATGGCTTATGGGAAAAATTCCGAGGCCCTGGTTTAGTTAATATCCCCTCTTGCTAGCCAGATAAGGGGATGGGGATGTTACAGAGTGGTATCAGAGCTTCTGGTTATAACACTGGAGCTGTATGGGACATGAATACATAGTTACAGGCAGAAATCAAAAAAAATCTTTGTGTAAAATGAGTTATGTTACAGAAAGGATAAAAGTTCAGCGGTAACTTTGATTTAGATCCATAATTTAAAAAAAATGGATAATTCTAAGCGGGCCCCACCCATGCCATGTGGATGGGTGACGTGGAGGATCCACATGGACAAAAGGTATGATGTGGACATGCCACATTGGAACCACATGCATAAGATTAATCAGGATGGAGTGCAAGGGAAGATGAAGATCCAACCGTTGAAGGATAAGGCAAATCAATGGTTGCAGTTGATCACGTAGAGGTGAATTATGTTGTCGTGTCCCCAATTTTGACTCAGTCAGTTCCCATGGGTAAAGGGGACAAAATTTACGTAGGGATAGAATAAAATTAGCCTAGGTTTAGTAGATGAGATGATTTAATTAATTTTTAATTATTTTTATAAATAAATATTCCTAAAAATTGTGCAAGTGGACCAAGAGGATACCCTCATGAGGATAATCTTGCTAAATTGGAATGGAGGACAAGAAATTAGCAAGGTGGCTAAAGCAACTTGTTGTATTTAGAAGCAGATCAAAAGTAGGTGGGTGTAAGAAGTTTCCAAAAGCAAGAAATTAGAAATATCCAGGAAAAGCTAAGGAGGGCACAGTTTCCAAAAGGGAGCTCAATTTACAAAGCAGGAAACTCTAACAAAGAAGGAAACATCTTGAGACAAATGGGGGGATCAGTTTTCGAAAACAGAGCTCAGTTTACAAAGCAGTAAACTCTAACAAAGCATTCAAAACATCTTGAGACAAAGGGGCGTGCAGTTTCTAAAGGAAAGAAAAGCTTGTAAGGAAAAAACAAGGCAAGTATATACACTCATGGGTGGTCCATGTGGAAGGGTTCTCACAGGTCACCAAGCTATTCAAATTACTCAACAGGTCACCCTAAATTCAATAAAAGAATGATTCTAACTCCAATTCACATATTTTGACCATTTTGTAATTGAATGTGAGAGCTTTAGCTTCTCTTATTGAGTGGTGTTCCTCAACCTTGCTTTGGGCGATGCTCCCCTTAGCCATTGTTGTTCCATTATCTCTTCTACTCTCTCTTATAGGTACTGAAGACTATTGTACAACCGTTGAAGATCATTTTGAAGCCATTAAAGTCTGATCTCAATTTGGGGTCGAAATTCATTGAAGACTCCCAAAATATTGAAGAAGGAACCTCTCTTGCAACAACCTTCTATCTCCTTCCTTCTCTCTAATTCTCTGTGGGAATCAAACTGTGATGATTCAAATTATGATATGACGGGGGAGGATTCCATATATTCTCACTGAATTTACAGCAATTCCACTCATTCTTCTAGGAACCTACCTTCACTATGTATTCCAGACTCAAACCAATGGAGCTTTCTTTGATGTAACTGAGACATGGTTCATGCTGGAGGTCACTAAGATCATTAGATTCATTTTGGTGTAGAAAAAATACCTGTAAGATGATGGTTATTCTATGATAAATAAGCCTTAATATTATTCATAAATATTACTTTCAAATTCTGCAAGTAATTGAGTCATTTTCCTACCTATGCTCATTAGACTAGAAATTTTGACTAGTTTTGCCAAAAAGGTTGTAAAATCAGTTATATAAATCCAAATGCCATTATGTAAAGTTATGTAGGTCATTAAGGTAATAATTAATCAATAAAAAGTTTCAGAATTCAATTTGGTTCAGGTATTACATGTGTTTGGGTCCACTAGAAGTCGAATTAGTCAGGCAGTCCAACTAGCTAGTTTTACTGGTTTTCCTGTAAAATCTATTATATGAAATCAAATTCAATTCTGTAAGTTGATGTGATTTTTTTGGATAATAATGAATCATATTATAGATTCAGAACACTAATTAGAGAATTAGATTTAGTTCTTGGGAAGGAAAATAGGAAATCCAACCTATTTTTCCAAACTCCACCAGATCCTCCCAAATCCTCATAAGCTCTTATCCACTTCCTGATTAGAGGGTTAAGGAATGATATCCATCATTTGGTTTCATTCGGGTGTAAGCAATGATTTTATTTTGCATATGCTGGTGTTCCCAGGAAGCATTGGAGTAGACTTCAGCCTAGCTGATGTTCAAAACATAAATGGCCCCAATACTTTGTGCATAGGACTCTGAAATGGCCCTGTTTCTGACATGTTTTATGATGCACACATTCCCATGCATTTGGAAGATCTTAAATATCCCAAATTCATAACCCAGGAGGAATCTTCTTGTGCCCTAAACTAGCCTTTTCCACTAGTATTGTTAACTAGTCTTCGCCGGTGAAAAAGTTATGCTGTAAGTTTTATTTTTTGAGATAACATCAGCTGATTATAGGTCAGATATATTAATTATGCGGTGGTTAATAGTGGGTGAATGAAATATGACCGCCCGATGGAAAGGAAGATCGATGGTTTGGGATCATTGTTCCCTGGGAAAGTGTCCGGTGGTTAATAGCAGGCGGGTGGAGATCTGACAGTTAGATCATATTCAAGATCAATGACCCAGAACCATCATGAGCTGATAAAGTGCACAACGGATAAAATGGGACTATGGATGTGTTGTGCCAAAAACCACTTGGGGCGTGTGTCTCCTTTTGATAGACCACGCGTCCCGAAGACCTATTTTCCCAAACCGCATTGCATGGACATGTTATCGCTTATGGTAAAGGGGAAAAAATGCCAAAGCCCAGGGTTGAGCATCTGGCGGTATGGCATCCTAGTCGCGGAAGGAAGATGACATGCCTGTGTCATATCGTAATAGGTAGGCCTCTTTGACACATTAACAGGGATGTGCTAGGCTACGACAGAGCCTTTCCAGATCATCAAAAATTATATTTTTCTTATGCACCAGATTGTGTAAAATTGAATCATTTACAAAAAACAAAATTGAGGGCGCTGCCCTCAACCTGCAAGGGGGCAAGCCCCCATGACCCCCATTTTTCTTTTTTTTAATAAAAAAGGTTGGATTTTGGGTTTAGCAGCAGCTATTGGAGCAACATAATCTACTAAGATTATGAACCATGAGTTGATATTATAGGACTGCAAAATTTCCCAAGTCTGGAGGAAAGTTTAAAAATACAAAGTAGTCAATTCCAGAAGTTTATAGCAGGTGACTAGGACATCAGTTCAGGGAACTGAAAATTGTTGAGTAATCCTGGTTGTATGTATTATCTAATCCAATAGATAAGTTGTTCTATTTTTTCTATTTCCCCATATATGATCTTTTGTAGGTGTCTGAAGTTGGCCATTTAAGTTAAATGCACCTATAGGAAAAGTGCAGGATTTGGGACAAATTGACAATTTCCAAAGACTATAACTTTGTGCTCAGAGTTCAGAATTGAACATGCTTATAGTCATTGGAAATATTGTCCAATGGGGAAAAATTTTACAAAATCCAATTCTAAATTGGTATTCATATGCTTCTATAATTTGATAAGAAAAGTTCTTGTAGCCATGATTGACAAAAAATGTTAATATGGGTAATTTCCAAAATATATGAAAATTGAGTTTTATTTTGTAATAAATCTAACAAATGTATTTATATCAACACTTTTGCAGATTCATATTCATATCAATGACTGTAAAATGGTTAATAGTGAGTATAGTGTGGGTTAAAAACCTCTAATCTTGGTTGGGCCAAGAAGTTCATCATCATGGATGATGCACAGGATCCTTATGAAGTTGAGGCAGATGCAATGGGAGAAAATATACAGATTGAGAATGAAGAGACTAAATCCAATGGTAGGATAAACCAAGTGAATCCCCTAGACATTTTAGAGACCACGAGGAGACTAAGAGTGGAGCTACAGAGTTATAGAGCACACAATAAGAGGCTACTTAGAGCTCAAGAAGAGAAAAATAAGTTGAATGCAGCTATGCTCCAACATCTGACAGACATTCATAGAAAGATTAACTCTGGACATCATTCTGAGAATCAGGAGAAGAGTGGGAGTGGCTCAAGGAGGCATCCTCACAAGAGGTCCCATAATTTAAAAAGAGTTTCTAGAGGCAGGTCATATATTGCTGAAATATCTTCTAGTGAGTCATCTGACTCTAAGGATTCCACTAAAGGATCAATCTCTTCATCGCATAGGAATAAGAGGAAGAGGTATTCAAAGAACAACTCACATCAATAATTTAGGAAGGCCAAACCTCCTCCATTTGATGGTGAGATAAAATCTGGTTAAGAAGCCAAGGCTTGGCTTCTTGGGTTGAGGAATTATTTCCAAGTCCAAGAGTACTTTCGAAATATGAAAGAAAATGAGTGGTTATCTTCAATTTGAATGGGAGAGCATCTATATGGTGGGATCATCTTAGGCAAGTGAAGAAGATCAATGAAAGGAAGATAGTGTGGAATCAATTCAAGAAGTACTTCAAGCAAAAGTACCTCCTAGATAGGTACTATGATGGAAAAATTAAAGAATTCCATGAGTTGAAATTGAGACAAATGACTATGGAGGAATATGCAAATAAATTTTTGGAGCTGCTGAGATATGTCAAGTATATCATAGATGATAAAGTCAAAATTCAACATTTTCTAAGTGGGTTTCCTTAGTCCTATAAAGATAGAATTGAATTTGATGAGCCTCAAAATCTAGATAATACCATAAGAAAGGCTAAGTATTGTTATGATCAAGCAAAAAGAAAGCCAGATTTCCATAAGGCATGGAAGGACAAGAAGAATGAAAAGTTTGAGAAAAGGAAGACGTGGTTCAAGCCTGCTCATTTTAGAAATAAACCAAGGAAACCACCACAAGTTGTGACAAATCCAGCTAAGATGATGGGAGACAAGCCAAGAGAACCCATTTAATGTTGAGGATGTGGAAAGGACCATTTGCTTAGAAATTTTCCACACTGGAATGGGAGTGCAAAGCAAGTTCACTGTCACCTACCCAAATTTTGAGAATATTATTTTATTTGAAAAATACTTTATGTTAAATTATAATTACAAAGTTTTGTAATTATGACCAAGTTTGGTCAAGGATGATTGTAATTACTGATTATTATTATTTAATAAATTAAAATAGGAGACAAACATCCAAGGGTACTGTTAAATGAGTGTTCATTGATCCACTAGGAGGAATGGAAGCTGTTAGAAGGCATGGGACAAATGGCAGCATTTGCACTCCACCACTAGCTGCTGGTTATGGGACAACTACCCCTAAATTTGTGGCATTATCCCCCAGGTGGGTGGAAGAGAGCAGTCAGCTCATTAATGACTAGTTAACCACTAAAAGGCCTAGGTAGCCTAGATAAGGCAATTCGAATTGAGCAGGCAACTCCTACAATATTTTCTGCAGAAATATTCCTCAAGCGCATCAGGTGATCACTGAGAGATTCAAATAGGGAGGCTACGTGAGAGTGCAACTGTGAGTCTGCTAGTTATACTGAGAAGGAAAACCAGAGGTGTTGGTGTAGGTCTCTTTGACTCCTGAGTCTTTATGACTAGATAATTTATATTCTACTGCAAGTTGATGTACTAAAGATTCTACAAAATCTTCCTCCTGATGGTTCAGTGCACAGGCTCGAGGGTCCTAAGGCAAGTAACTTAGCTGTCTTCAGGAATAGGTTGGGTGGAATAGGTTCCTTGGGATGTTTGTTTCTCCTACAGTCAACCAGGTTCTACTGTTCTTACTTTTGGTTTACAGTTAAATGTTTTTCTACATGGTAGAATTATTATTTATAGTTATACAGAAAGAACTAATTCATTTTTTGACTTAAGGATGATATGTTTCAAGAATGATTAAGTAATTGAATTGAATGATTAAATTCTTTTCTGTATTTTTTCCATACTATTATCTGTATAGTACTCTAGTACAGAAAATAAAAATTAATAGAGATGAGTGACAGGGAGAATGCCATTTGAATGAAAAGATGAATACAGTAGTGTTCTTGTTAAATTCTGCCATTTCAATCATATGTTTAAAACACAGGAAATATTACAGTATATTATAAATAGATGCATAACATTCATCTATTTCTTAAATAAAAGAAAAACACATTTTCTTTCTGCACAGATCCATACTTTTCATTTCATCTCCATCTATTTCAGATAAGTAACAATATGTATTTCAATATTATATATTTCATGTTGTCAAGCACTTCATACTCTAAGAATTATATAACAGCTGTAAAACTATTCTCTATAACAGAGTGTTATTTACAGCCAATAAGTAAAACACTTATTAATATTTTCATCACTATTATCACATCTATATTAGTATAGATTTCAATCTTAGATATACATATTTCTTTTACTATAGCATCAAAACCCTAAGATATTACAAACCCTAGAATCTGAATGTTTATTTAGTACACAGTTCATAAACTTCTCATCAAGCCATTCATGGAAAACATTAGACATTTATTTATGAGGTTATAGCATATATGATTTTTCAAACCCTAGCTAACATTTTCATAACCATACCATATTTTATACATATTGAGATTACTAACAAGATACTAAACATCACTTAGCAAAAAGTACGATTTTAGTATCAAAGTCTAAACAATAGCTCACAACCCTAACTAAAAACATACACAATGTCTACACCATTTCTTGCATAGGTTAAGGGTCATTCTAGGGTACAAAATTTTAGTACAAGCAAGCTTGCCAACGAAAGCTACAGGTAGGGTTTCATTCATGATACAAAATAGAACCTTGTGGCACTAGCCATTTTGAAAACGTATAGCAGACCGAACTTTATCTTATCACGATTCCAAAACATAAATATCAACAACAATAATGAAGTACAGGAAACAACTATCAACAGTTATGCAAAGCATAACTCTTGGCCAAAGAAAACTATAGTTGTTCGGCACCACATTAACAGTTATATAAACAATTTTCTCAATCATTACTTTAAAACACAACACTTCATTACAAATGAGACATTGTTTTAAAAGTGCAAGTGAACCCTCTGCTCTTGGTTTACCATTCAAAAATTATAAATAAAACTTCAACAGAGTTTACATTACGGATTTGTCAAGGTTCCAACATTACACAAGGTCTATCCCTTATCAACCAGAAAACTAAAACGAGTTCAAGGTTCCACAAACTACACAGGGTTTTACCCTTAACCAACAACAGTACAAACACAAGTTCGAAGTTCTTTTCAAATGATGCAGCCAGTCATCACAGAGCCGAATAGCAACTTAAACAACTTAGGGTTATCCTCTCTACAACTTTTATCAAATTAAAAACATTAAAACTTAACACTCGGCCATTACTCCAACAAGGTCGTGTATTTCCAACTCTCGGCACATTGCACTCATCAACTAAGCCATGCCAAAGGCACCTACAAGGTTTCAAGAACCACCAGGGTTTTCAGGAAGTAGATGCATCATCTCCATTCCAAATCTTATGCATAGCAACCTCCTACGAAGTGGGTACTTGCCAAAGCATAGTTTGAAAGGTTAAAAACAAGAAACGCAAATATAAAAGTAAGTAATAAAATATTACATTCATTATCATAAACACTTACCCTTATAAATGAAGCTCCTGAACTTAGACACACCAATCCAATAAAAATGATGAAGCCTGATAGTGTTTACAGCAAATACGAATTCAAAACTCAGAAGACGATTTCACAAACTGAAGAATCGAAACCCAGTTTGAATTGCATTCAATACACTGACAAAAGAATCACTATCACTACAATGGCGTATCGTGGCTATAGTGCACAAGAGCATAGGCCTATAACTTTTAAAACTATCTCTCACAGGTCCAAGGTTTGAAACCGAGGAAGGAGTCCTCACAGAAAACCACTAAACCCTACATTGCAGCAAACGGTCGGCTCTGTGACCTTACCACTAAATGCAACAATGAATGCCAGAAACCAATTTTAATTACTTACCAACGCGAGAATAGGGTTTCGTTCTCAGCCCTAGATCTTGTAGTGATCAACGGTGGTTTAGCTACCAAATTGGGAACGTTGATATACGAGCAACCATAGCATTAAATACACATTGATTACTTCATCTACCAAATCGCTAAGTAAGCAGACCGAGAACTAGTACATGGCACAGCTCAACATTATTCGGTGCTTAATGCAAACTCAATCACATGGAAACCATCCAACTAAGTTTCCACTTCACTTACAAGTTTAACAATGTTAATGCTAGGCCTTTCAACGCCAGTTTGGAAAGCATGCCAAGTACGAACTTTAATACCCTGTCATAAATCGAAATCATTGCAATATTAGACCCATAAGTGCACATTTATATAGTTCAAAGATTTGTTTTAGGCATCGTAACATTGGTATTATGTGCCAATGCATTGTGTGAATGCATAGTCACTATATAATGTTTACATTTCATTTCTATGGCCCGTGTATAGTCATTTAGGATAAAGCTTATATGTCTCATACATTAACCATATATATTGTTGATTATTTTGATAAATGGAGACCATAGATATAGTTTAGGATTTTATTTATGCATTAACTATAATGCTAGTTATAGCATAGCACTATATTCATAATATATTTCACACAATAGCTATTTATTGAAATCAATTGATAAGAGTAAGACTAGAGGTATAGTTTGCATGTACAATAATGTTAATTTACAACATTAGTACTATAAACACTATATATTTCATATATTGTTATTCAAATGATAATTGTGAGACTTTAGAATAGTCTAAGTTCTGTAGATGCAAAATGTATTGATAGTTCAATAGTATAAACATCATTTCTACAAGTTTTCTAATAGAATTACCAATGGACATTGGTATCACTGCTTTTGATATTAATGACAATAGTCATATGATAATAAACATAGCATTATAAAAACAATTGGCGATGTGAATTTATAACACTGAAGAGTTTTGTAAGTCAGCACATAAACTAGAATTGGAACCAAAATATCCATACCTCCAGTAATTTGTTTCGCAAGGAAGTACTTAGCATTTTAATATTACATTGACGATGAATTGAAAGATACATGTACTCTTAACACATGCTTGTCGTATAAATTCTTACCTGCGGTCTGCACATGGAAACATGATTCAAATGCCTTAGCTAAATGTAGCTAAGTAAACCCTAGGGTACCTCGTAGGACCCCTTCGTCATCATACAAACAAATTGTCAGCACATCATCAAGAACATCATAATAATACAAACCTATGTACAACATATATTTACTTTTAGAACTTAGACAGATCTGAAGAGTGCATTCTTGTGCATAATCATAAAAGATCTTTCGTTAAGGAGATTATCATCCATTTAAATCTGAAATAGCAAATACAACTACATCATATTTTATTTTGAGAATTATGACATGTCATCGTTATTAATTATCCTAGTTAAGAGAATTAACTATTTTATATGTTCTGCACTAACAACTTCGATAATTATTGCTATTTTAAAATTTTTGGTATTTTACGGGATGTTACATGTTGTATCAGAGCTCACGTTCGAACTCTAGGCCTGAAAAGGTCCAAAGAACACGTAGCAGAAAATTTTATTATAGTAGAAATCTTACTAATTAAAATTTAAACTATTTGTGTTATACAGAAATTGTTTTTAAGCTACAGGTATGGAAGGATTAGCTGAACATTTAGAGGACAGTTTTTGACCCAATAGTCATAGCACGGGACAACATTACGAAGAAGAAATCCATGGCGAATTAAATGACAATTGATCGGAATTATTACGTGCATTTCAAGAGTTAAAAGCAGAAATCAGATCTGTAAAACAAGACAATGAGAAAATCCCGAAGGCACAAGAGGAACTTAATCAAGTACTATTCGAACAATGCCCAACTAATGAGCAGGATAGCGAAATTGAAAATACCTCCAAGGCTGAAGGTTTACCTCATCGAGACAGGGGTAAGAAAATGAAAACTGATGATGCGAACAACATTTCAACATCATCAGAAGCTGCCCATGAAAAACACAAAAAGAAACGTAATTATTCAAGTGATAGTAGTGAGGGAGATTACAAACCCAAAAGAAAAAGTCATAAATAGTATGAACATATTTCTGGGGAGTTCAAGAAAATCAAACTCCCAACCTTCAATGGTGAAATTGAGAAAGGAGAGACATCAGAAGCATGGTTGTTTGGCATGAAGAAGTACTTCCAAATTTATGATTATTCATAATCATGGAAGAGAAAGATGGCAATATACAACTTGATTGGCAAGGCATATATTTGGTGGCAGGACATCAAAAAAGTGAAGGGCATCAAAGACAAGGATGTGAATTGGAGCACTTTTAAAAGATACTTCAAGAAAAAGTTCTTAACTGAACAATACTATGAAGAAAAATCAAAGGAGTTCTATGATTTAAAGCTAGGAACTATGAACATGAAAGAGATGAACAATAAATTTCTTAATTTGCTAAGGTATGTGCCGTACCTCGTGGAAGAAAAACCAAATATTCAAAGATATTTGAGTTGTCTACCTTTCAACATCAAGGATAGAATCGAGTATGACAATCCAAAGACCTTAGAAGAAGCCATGAGGAAAGCAACTTTCTGTTATGACACTAATCGGAAAAGAGAAGGGATATCAAACTGGAAAAATCATAAACCTAGCAACTTTGAGCTGAAAAAGAAAAATTTCAGGTTTAGTGGAAATTCTGATTTCCAAAAGAAAAATTTTCAGAATCGGAATTTTCAAGGAAACAATCCTAGAAATAATCAACAGTAGAATTTTACAGCTCCTAGAAATACTTCCAATGCTACCAGAACTAATGACCAAAAAGCACCTATCAAATGTTTTGAGTGTCAAGGTCCTCATTATGCATTATAATGCCCCAAGAGGAAGTGGACAACTAAAAATATTCATTCCATACAAACTGAACCTACTGTTGGAGACTTGGCAAGGAAGATGCCTAGATTTAATGTAGCACTAGACAACAGGCAAGCATAACATCAAGTCTCTATGGTAGATATTGAAGGTATGCTACAAAACCATCCTGTTACTATTTTGACTGATCCAGGTGCTAGCCTGAGTTATATATCACCAGATGTTGTAGAAAGTTTTAATTTGAAAACAAAAAAATTCAATAAATCCTGGTTAGTTAGACTAGCAACATGAACAAAAAGGAAAGTATCTGATTTTATTGAAAGTTGTGCTTTATCCATGAATCAGTTAAAGACAAAAACCAAGTTGAATGTTTTACCTTTAGGATCCTATGATATCATAATTGGAATGGACTGGTTGGAATCCCATCATGTCATTTTGAATTGTTATGAGAAAAGTTTTACATGTTTAAATGATGAAGGAGAAACAGTAGAAGTAAAGGGTATTCCAAGAAAGACATCCCTTAGACAGATTTCAGCTATACAAGTAAAGAGAGCAGTTAAAAAAGGATGTCAAATTTTTGCAGTGAATGTAGTGAATGATGAGTTGATTACTAAAGAGGACAAACTGAAACTAGAAGATATACCTATCCTAAAATATTTCCAAGATGTTTTTCCTGAAGAGATTCCAGGATTATTGTCAACACCCAAAATTTTCCAAAAAATTTAAAATTTTTAAAATAGCATATAATCTTATTAATTCCAGTCATTAGCTGTTTGATTAGTTTATGTTATCCGAATTGTAACTGAATTGTTCTTTTATTATACTTAAATTTAAAGATGAGTTTCCTGTCAGTTACTGAATGTTTTTCTGTTTTGCAACCACAAGGGGGAATTGCCATAACAGACTAGGCTTACTTAGCTTCCGAGCTAATGCAACAGATTTTCTTTCTCTTACAGATATACAGGTAATGTTCGGGTCGCTGCAAACAAATCTTTAAAGTATTATAAAACAATTTGCTGTACCAAATCATTCAGTAAAAGTATAAGCATGCTAGCCAGGTTATCAAGTGTTTAAAGGTAGAACTCTTCCTATGATCTCCTATGGATCTTACTGATAGAAAGTTGGAAATTACTAGAAAATCAGATAGCTATTTCCTTTATAATAAAAGAATGAAGTAGTACTATGGAGTATTAATCCGTTGATGAGATTACTGTAATGCCATAATATTTCTTATGATTTACCGTCAGATACATGTCTCCTCTTAACATTTTAAAGGTTTGCAAGGATTGGAAACTACTCCTATTTCCATGATCGACAATTGATTAAAACCTATTAAGCTATCATGTTACACTCGTTGCACCTTAAGGATGACAAGAGTCTACTTGATATCACAAGGAATCTGAGAATTATTAAGAGATTGTTATTATATTGATAACAACAAGTACTACTCTAACCTCACCCCATTGTCTTATAGACTTAAAAGAAATGTTTTATCTCTTGTCTTTTCACATGAGACTAGGGTTTATGGCATTGTAGTGATAAGTTTTTATGAATAACTTATAACTTATACCCATAACCATATAATTCTTCTTATTTAGAATCAAATCTTCTATGTCTTATAAATACTTCAACGTAATCTTGAACGCCATTTATAATGCATGGTTTAATTGGATATAAGGCAAAGTTTCACTAAATAATATGCAAGATTCAAAGCATCGTTCTAACTTTTTGATTGTGAAAATATGACAGGTGATACTATCGTGTCATGCCCATAAGGGATATCCATGTTAGGATGTTGTTTACCCATGCTATGATTTTGTTTGGAAAACAAATAATGGAAATCTCGTTGTAAGACTATAGCACGTCGACCCACTGCATGAAAATTATTAAAAAGCTACGTGGTTGCTCCAGGGCCACGCATTTGTGATATTAAATCGTTGACTAAACCCTACTTTCTCATTTCTCCCTTGCCTTCGGGCTCGGTCGCTCTGTGAACCCTCCTGGTCCAAGCTTTTGCTGATACACTGCTTGGTATCAGCTTCTATGCTGCTTCAGTTCTTCGTGCCTGTCACTATTGCATTGTGTGGGAGTTATTATACCTGGTTGTTGGAGGCCACAAGGTTGTTGAAAACCTAGGGTTTTTCTCTTTGATACCAATACTGACCTTGTCTCGGCGTGAGTGTATCTTTTGACTTGGTACTGTTAATGCTTTCATGGTGGGAGATACCCTTTGCTTCGGCCAGCTCGTTCTTCTGGTGACAAGGGAAGGATTTACACTTCCTCTGCTCGTGGTTAATAGGCTATTTACTGTGTTTGGAACTTCTTTCAAATCGCTGGTAAGATACAGGTTACTCCTTCGTTTTCCAGTTAAAAGAAATGGTTTAACAAAATAAAGTTTTTAACTGATACCATTCTGTCATTGCAGGTCCTGGATCCTCTTAATGGTGTGGATGGCACAAGCTTTGACGATTGGCTTTACCGGGTAAGCCTGGTTTTCACCATGGCATTTTCCTCCTTGTTGGTTTGTTAGGACGGTTAGGGTTTTGGTTTGAGTGTAGCGACTCTGTGATTCCTCAGTTCTGTTCAGTCTTTAACTACATGTAAAAATGGGTTCTTACAGGTTAAACCCTGTGTTGTGGTAGGATGATACGGCTTCGGTTGATATTGTAATTAATAGTCTTACTTTTGTATTTAAGGATTTCTGTAGAAGAAAAATAATGTGTGTATATATATAAAGAAAACAATACTGTAACCTGCCTATAGATGAGGTTACGGTCTCAAAAACTTGTTTCCTTTACTGTACTCTTAATTTTGTTCAGGGTTTTTACCCAGGGTTTGATAATATGACTTATTAAAAGCTCTCCTGTATTTTTGAGCTTGTTTAACGCATGCATAATTAGATTCTATGTTTTTATAATCACTTATATTGTGAACTTGAGCTGCGGCCGTAGGTGAAATCATTGTCTTAATTTTTAGTATTTATTTTACTTGTAAAAATCTGGAATGATGGGGTTTAAATCCGAATTTTACAGTGGAGATTTTGTTTAGTTTCCTATTCTGTCATTTCGAATATAACTATGTGTTTAATTAAGAGTTAAAATAAAAGATATTAACCTTAAGGGTTAAGCTCGATGAGTGAGCTAATTACTGTTCTATTAATCCTTTTGTTCAAAAACTAATAACTAGGTTATTTAACTGTTATTAAATTCTTTTTAATAAATTTCTATTAGGTTTTTGCACATTGATTTTATTTAATAGGTAATGACTGGTTAAATTTCAACTAGGGTTTGTACCCTTATGTGAATTATCCTAACTGTGACTACAATTCTCCTGCAATGTTATTGACCAAGATATAATTACTGTAATTTTTATTGTTATAGTTTTACTAAAGGTTCCTATGATTGTTTATTTAGTTTGGTAATACACAGAGTACAATTATTTTATACATAACCTTACTTATCTATTTAACAATTATAATTACACTAGGTTTATAATTGCAACAATAAACTATTACTTAAAGTATTACTATTATATTGAATGCATTAAAGATAGATTGTTAGTAATGTAATACTGATATTACTTCTTACTAGGGAGGCTGAAAAAGAAACACAGTAACTCTTAACAGATTTAACTACTAACAATCTAAGATACTCACTTTACTGACTAATTACTCCTCAGACATATAAACATAACATACATCCATTCATAATTAATAAACATAAGGAAATAAATGGCAGAACCTGTTTAAGCTGTGGACAACAATAGCAATGGGAGGCCGTTCCTCCCTACCAACTCCTAGAGAGTGCTCAAACAACAACTTCTCAGGACCCCCGAGCTTGCTCTGGTCTCCCTGGCTGGAACTAGGTGCAGCAAAGTCAATTCTCTCAGCCCAAAAAGCTATAATGGAACCAAGTTACTGCAGCAATCCTCTCAAACCAATTCCTTACTGTATTTCCCTCTTCCTCAATGGATTTCCTGAATAACATTCATCTGAATGAATTCTCCCTGGAAAATATTCGAGCCCCCAGCTCTCTTCATTGAGTTCTTTTAAAAGATTGCCTAGGTCTTTGTTGGGTTAACTGTCATTTAATGAGCCACCTGCTCTGATTCCACTTTCTTGGGGAATCATGACCCCAAATATAGGGAAGTTGCCACCTGCAACTTAGGAAGTGTTTGAGGATGCTACCACTTGTCTTTTGCCTTTCCACCTAGTTCCATCCACCAGTTTGACTAGTAACCTCTTTTTAACAGCTCTCCCATGCTGTTGTCTCCATAATTTATTTATTAATAATAAAATATTCTGAATTACACTCCATTTCTGTTGACTCTGCTGAGTCATCAATCCCTACTTAGCATTAAATTTAACATAATTTCTGAGGAATATAATAAAACAATTACATAATTTTTACAAAATTGGGGCATGTGACATACACACCCCCTTAAAATGTAACATCGTCCTCGATGTTACTTATTCCTCATCCTCTGCAACCTTCTGGAACAGATTTGGGTATGCTTCCCGCATCTTACTTTCCAGTTCCCAGGTAGCTTCTTCAGGACTAAGGTGCTTCCATTGCACCTTTAGCTGTCCAATTGTGTGGTTCTGCAGAGTAATTTCCATCCTCCCGAGGATACAATCCGGTTCCACCAGAACTTCCCCTTCTGGTTCTACCTCCTACTTCCACCATGGAAGTTTGATAATCAGCTTGGCGTTTCTCCAACGCTGCATTGATTCGGGGCATAGTCCTTGCAAAGTATCCAACAGTCATTTCCGCTTGTATAGTATGAATATTGTTGTTTGGTTTCTTCCGATTTGGGCAAATTGAAGCATAGTGTGGGCCATTGCACTCCCAACACTTAACAGGCTCCTTCCGTTCGAAATTCTTAGTGAAATTTCCATGATTGTTAGAAGCCTCCTTGCTACCCTTGAAGTTATTGGAATTATTAGAAGCACCATTTTTGCTTCCTTGGAAGTTCTTACCATTAGAATGGTTTTTGTTATTGCTATTCCTGAAATTTTTCTGGGGTACAAACTCTTTTTTCCGGAACTCAGGCTGAGTACTGTTCTTTTTAGCCTTCCAGTTGGCTATTCCTTCTTTCTTTTTGTTCTGTTCAAAACAAAAGTTAGACTTTCGCATGGCTTCTTCCAGAGTTTTGGGGTTATCATATTTGATTCTGTCTTTTATATGATATGGCAGGTAGCTGAGAAACCACTGTACTTTAGGTTTCTCTTCAACAAAATACGGCACATATCTTAACAGACTTAAGAACTTACTGTTTAAGTCCTTCATAGTCATAGAGCCTAGCTTTAACTCATAAAATTCCTTGGCCCTTTCTTCATAGTATTGTTCGGACATAAATTTCTTTTTGAAGTACCTTTTAAAGGTACTCCAATTGACCTCTTTTTCTTTGATCCCCTTGATCCTTTTCAAATCTTGCCACCATATATCTGCCTTTCCAGAAAGGTTATAGATGGCCATTCTCGCCTTCAGCTGGTTTGAATAGTTGTATATCTGAAAATATTTTCTCATCCCGGATAACCAGGATTCTGCCTCTTCTCCTGTTTCAGTTTCCCCATTAAAAGTTGGGGGTTTTATTTTCTTGAACTCCCCAGAAATCTCTTCATAAGGTCTGTATTTTTTCTTTCTGTTATACAACTCAGCCTCACTACTGTCACTAGTAGTGTAATAACTTTGTTGTTCCCTTCTTCCTTCAGATGATGAACTGCTATCTGATTTAGCTAGTTTCATCTTTTTAGACCCTTTTTGATGGCTAGCTTATTTAGATTCAGATCTTTTGCTTCTCCCTTTAGTCTAAAATTTTTCCATCAAAATTTGATTTAACTGCTCTTGAGTTTTTAAAATTCTTTCATTATCCTTCTTGACTGATTCTATTTCAGTCTTTAAACCCTTTATAGTCTGCATCAGCTCTGAGGAGTGAGCAATTACCTCCTCTATCACAGGTTCTCTAGACATCTGTCTTGTCTCAGCGTTTGGAGATTCCTCCTCAGCATATTCTCCTAGCTTCTCCATACCCGCCTGTTAGCTTCAGAAAAAAAAAAAAATTCTGTTTTTTTTTTTTTTTTTTACATGAAACAAAATACAAGTTAGTACATTATTTCTTTTACTGTTCTGCGGAAACTAGTTGGGCCACATCAAGGCCTAGTATTTGAACCATGCTCTGATACCACATGTCAACACCCAAAATTTTCTGAAAAATTTAAAATTTTTAAAATAGCATATAATCTTATTAATTCCAGTCATTAGCTGTTTGATTAGTTTATGTTATCCGAATTGTAACTGAATTGTTCTTTTATTATACTTAAATTTAAAGATGAGTTTCCTGTTAGTTACTGATTGTTTTTCTGTTTTGCAACCACAAGGGGGAATTGCCATAACAGACTGGGCTTACTTAGCTTCCGAGCTAATGCAACAGATTTTATTTCTCTTACAGATATACAGGTAATGTTCGGGTTGCTGCAAACAAATATTTAAAGTATTATAAAACAATTTGCTGTACCAAATTATTCAGTAAAAGTATAAGCATGCTAGACAGGTTATCAAGTGTTTAAAGGTAGAACTCTTCCTATGATCTCCTATGGATCTTACTGATAGAAAGTTGGAAATTACTAGAAAATCAGATAGCTATTTCCTTTATAATAAAAGAATGAAGTAGTACTATGGAGTATTAATCCGTTGATGAGATTACTGTAATTCCATAATATTTCTTATGATTTACCGTCAGATACATGTCTCCTCTTAACATTTTAAAGGTTTGCAAGGATTGGAAACTACTCCTATTTCCATGATCGACAATTGAGTAAAACCTATTAAGCTATCATGTTACACTCGTTGCGCCTTAAGGATGACAAGAGTCTACTTGATATCACAAGGAATCTGAGAATTATTAAGAGATTGTTATTATATTGATAACAACAAGTACTAATCTAACCTCACCCCATTGTCTTATAGACTTAAAAGAAATGTTTTATCTCTTGTCTTTTCACATGAGACTAGGGTTTATGGCATTGTAGTGATAAGTTTGTATGAATAACTTATAACTTATACCCATAACCATATAATTCTTCTTATTTAGAATCAAATCTTCTATGTCTTATAAATACTTCAACGTAATCTTGAACACCATTTATAATGCATGGTTTAATTGGATATAAGGCAAAGTTTCACTGAATAATATGCAAGATTCAAAGCATCGTTCTAACTTTTTGATTGTGAAAATATGATAGATGATACTATGGTGTCACGACCATAAGGGATATCCATGATATGATGTTGTTTACCCATGCTATGATTTTGTTTGGAAAACAGATAATGGAAATCTCATTGTAATACTATAGCACGTCGACCCACTGCATGAAAATTATTCAAAAGCTACAAGGTTGCTCCAGGGCCACGCATTTGTGATATTAAATCGTTGACTAAACCTTACTTTGTCATTTGTCCCTTGCCTTCGGGATCAGTCGCTCTGTGAACCCTCCTGGTCCAAGATTTTGCTGATACACTGCTTGGTAGCAGCTTCTATGCTGCTTCAGTTCTTCGTGCCTGTCACTACTGCATTGTGTGGGAGTTATTATACCTGGTTGTTTGCGACCACAAGGTTGTTGAAAACCTAGGGTTTTTCTCTTTAATACCAATACTGACCTTGTCTCAGCTTGAGTGTATCTTTTGACTTGGTACTGTCAACGCTTTCATGGTGGGAGATACCCTTTGCTTCGGCCAGCTCGTTCTTCTGGTGACAAGGGAAAGGTTTACACTTCCTCTGCTCATGGTTAATAGGCTATTTACTGTGTTTGGAACTTCTTTCAAATCGCTGGTAAGCTACAGGTTACTCCTTCCTTTTTCAGTTAAAAGAAATGGTTTAACAAAATAAAGTTTTTAACTGATACCATTCTGTCGTTGCAGGTCCTAGCTCCTCTTAACGGTGTGGATGGCACAAGCTTTGACGATTGGCTTTACCGGGTAAGCCTGGCTTTCACCATGGCATTTTCCTCCTTGTTGGTTTGTTAGGATGGTTAAGGTTTTGGTTTGAGTGTAGCGACTCTGTGATTCCTCAGTTCTGTTTAGTCTTTAACTACATGTAAAAATGGGTTCTTACAGGTTAAACCCTGTGTTGTGGTAGGATGATACGGCTTCGGTTGATATTGTAATTAATAGTCTTACTTTTGTATATAAGGATTTCTGTAGAAGGAAAATACTGTGTGTATATATATAAAGAAAACAATACTGTAACCTACCTGTAGATGAGGTTACGGTCTCAAAAACTTGTTTCCTTTATTGTACTCTTAATTTTGTTCAGGGTTTTTACCCAGGGTTTGATAATATGACTTATTAAACGCTCTCCTGTATTTTTGAGCTTGTTTAACGTATGCATAATTAGATTCTATGTTTTCATAATCACTTATATTGTGAACTTGAGTTGCGATCGTAGGTGAAATCATTGTCTTAATTTTTAGTATTTATTTTACTTGTAAAAATCTGGAATGATGGGGTTTAAATCTGAATTTTACAGTGGAGATTTTGTTTAGTTGCGTATTCTGTCATTTCGAATATAACTCTGTTGATAATTAAGAGTTAAAATAAAAGATATTAACCTTAAGGGTTAAGCTCAATGAGTGAGCTAATTACTGTTCTATTAATCCTTTTGTTCAAAAACTAATAACTAGGTTATTTAACTGTTATTAAATTCTTTTTAATAAATTTCTGTTAGGTTTTTGCACATTGATTTTATTTAATAGGTAATGACTGGTTAAATTTCAACTAGGGTTTGTACCCTTATGTGAATTATCCTAACTGTGACTACAATTCTCCTGCAATGTTATTGACCAAGATATAATTACTGTAATTTTTATTGTTATAGTTTTACTAAAGGTTTCTATGATTGTTTATTTAGTTTGGTAATACATAGAGTACAATTATTTTATACGTAACCTTACTTATCTATTTAACAATTATAATTACACTAGGTTTATAATTGCAACAATAAACTATTACTTAAAGTATTACTATTATATTGAATGCATTAAAGATACCTTGATAGTCATGTAATACTGATATTACTTCTTACTAGGGAGGCTGAAAAAGAAACACAGTAACTCTTAACAGATTTAACTACTGACACTCTAAGATACTCACTTTACTAACTAATTACTCCTCAGACATATAAACATAACATACATCCATTCATAATTAATAAACATAAGGAAATAAATGGCAGAACCTGTTTAAGCTGTGGACAACAACAACAATGGGAGGCCGTTCCTCCCTACCAACTCCTGGAGAGTGCTCAAACAACAACTTCTCAGGACCCCCGAGCTTGCTCTGGTCTCCCTGGCTGGAACTAGGTGTATCAAAGTCAATTCTCTCGGCCCAAAAAGCTATAATGGAACCAAGTTACTGCAGCAATCCTCTCAAACCACTTCCTTACAGTATTTCCCTCTTCCTCAATGGATTTCCTGAATAACATTCACCTGAATGAATTCTCCCTGGAAAATATTCGAGCCCCCAACTCTCTTCATTGAGTTCTTTTAAAAGATTGCCTAGGTCTTTGTTGGGTTAACTGTCATTTAATGAGCCACCTGCTCTGATTCCACTTTCTTGGGGAATCATGATCCCAAATATAGGGAAGTTGCCACCTGCAACTTAGGAAGTGTTTGAGGATGCTGCCACTTGTCTTTTGCCTTTCCACCTAGTTCCATCCACCAGTTTGACCAGTAACCTCTTTTTAACAGCTCTCCCATGTTGTTGTCTCCATAATTTATTTATTAATAATAAAATATTCTGAATTACACTCCATTTCTGTTGACTCTGCTAAGTCATTAATCCCTACTTAGCATTAAATTTAACATAATGTCTCAGGAATATAATAAAACAATTACATAATTTTTACAAAATTGGGGTATGTGACAATTATCTCCTAAGAGAGACCTAGATTTTACCATCGAGTTAATACCAGGAGCGGTACGAAATTCTAAAGCTCCATATAGGATGAATATACTAGAATTAAATGAGTTGAAATCACAGTTGAAGGAACTGACTGATAAAAGCTATATAAGACCCAGCATGTCTCCTTGGGGAGCACCTGTTATATTTGTTAAGAAGAAAGATGGCACCCTAAGGCTTTGTATAGATTATTGCCAACTGAATAAGATGACAATCAAGAATTGATACCCGTTGCCCCACATAGACGATCTATTTGATCACCTGCGTGGAGCAATGATATTTTCAAAGATAGATTTAAGGTTAGTATATCATCAAGTTCGTGTGAACGATGAGGATATTTTTAAAACAACCTTTAGAACTCGATATGGACATTATGAGTTCGTAGTCATGCCATTTGGATTGACTAATGCCCCGGCTGTATTTATGTGTTTAATGAACAATATTTTGCACAAATACTTGGATAAGTTTGCTATTGTGTTCATAGACGACATTCTAGTGTATTCAAAAACCAAAGAAGAACATAATGAGCATCTGTGTATTATCTTACAAGTTCTGAGAGATCATCAGTTATATGCTAAGTTTAGTAAGTGTGACTTTCACAAGGATACGATTAAGTATTTAGGGCACATAATTTCCAAGGAAGGAATCTCGGTTGACCTCGATAAGATAAAAACCATTAATGACTGGCCGGTTACTAAGGATGTGTCAGATGTATGATCATTTATGGGTATTACTGGATATTATAGAAAATTTATAGAGGGTTTTTCAAATATTGCAAACCCCATAACCTTCTTACAGAAGAAAAGGAAGAAATTTGTGTGGCATCAGAAATGTTTAGATAGTTTTAAGAAGCTAAAGGAATTACTAACTATAGCGCCTATTCTGAGGATAGCCGATCCTAATAAGGATTTTATAGGATGCACCGATGCATGTAATGACGGACTCAATGGAGTCCTAACACAAGAGGGACATGCTGTTGCATATGAGTCTAGAAAGCTGAAAATACATTAGAAAAACTACTCTACTTATGATTTAGAGTTATTAGTAGTAATTCACGCTTTCAAAATGTGGCGTCACCATCTTATTGGCAAAAAATTTACCTTGTTGATAGATAACATGGGACTGAAGTACTTATTAGATCAGACAAATTTGAACGCTAGACAAGCTAGATGGTTAACTTTTCTAAGTGAATATGATTTTGAAATTCAACATATTAAAGGGAAAGAGAACAAGGTTGCTGATGCATTAAGTCGTAAAGCAAAGTTGAATTTTATTTCAGCCATCAGTACATACTCAACAGATTTAGAAAACCAGATCCTTGAAAGGAGTGAAACGGATGAAGAATACATAAATTTACAAGAAAAGACAGCAAATAGCAATTCTGAAAATTCTATGGCAGATTATACTTTAAAGTAAAATGGACTGTTATTATACAAAAATAGATTGTATGTACCCAACATACCAGAAGTAAAAGTTTTGATTTTAGACAAGATGCACAAAGGCCATTACTCTGGTCATCCAAGTTATAAGAAAACCATCACTATGTTAGGAAAATAGTACTAAATGAAAGATGAAGTAGCAGAATACATAGCTAAGTGTTTGGACTATCAAAAAGTGAAGGTTGAACATCAACATCTAGCTGGACTGTTGCAACCATTTCCTATACCTAGCTGGAAATGGGAGGTTATAAGCATAGATTTTATTACCGGACTACCCAAAAATCAGAAACAAAATGACTCTATCATGGTGGTAGTGGATAAACTCAGCAAGGAAACACACTTTATACCTGTGAAGACTACTCATAAGGCTCCAGACATTGCAGAAATCTTCATGAAGTGTATTTTTCGATTACATGGGATACCAAAAGTGATAATTTCAGACTGTGATTCTAAGTTTACTAGAAACTTCTGGAGGTCTTTGTTTAAAGGGTTGAATACAACCTTAAACTTTAGTATAGTATTTCATCCACAAACGGATGGACAGACAGAAAGAGTGAATCAGGTATTGGAAGACATGGTTAGGATGTATGTTAAGGATCAGCCTGGTAAGTGGGAAGACTACTTGCATTTAGCAGAATTTGCATATAATAACCATTGTCATGCATTAGCCAGGCTTAGCCCTTTTGAAATTCTTTATGATAGGAAATGTGATACACCTGTTTCTTGGAATGACCCAGTAAATATAGTTATTTTAGGACCTGAATTGTTGTAGGAATTAGAACTAATTGTGAAATAGGTACAAAGAAATATTAAAGCTACCCAAGATAGGCAAAAGAGTCAAGCAGATCTTAGAATGACTCATAAAGAGTTCCAGGTTGGTGAACATGTTTTTATTAAGGTAAGACAAAAAAAGAGTTCATTGAAATTGGGAAGCTGTGCCAAGTTGGAACCCAGATATTGTGGTCCTTTCGAAATTTTGTCAAGGGTTGGACCAATGGCATACCAACTAGATTTTCCATCAAATCTAAAGATACATAATGTTTTTCATATATCATTTTTAAAGAAGTATGTACATGATGCTACTCATGTTTTAAATTGGAATGATGTACAGGTGGGACAAGATGACGATTTTCAGGTGGAACTGGACTGTATCCTCGAAAGGAGAGAAACTCTACTCCGGAATCACACCATTGGGCAGGTAAAGGTGCAATGGAAGCACCTTAGCCCAGAAGAGGCAACCTGGGAGTTGGAGAGTAGTATGCGGGAAGCATACCCAACTTTGTTTCAGGAACACTCAAAGAGTGATTAAACAACATCGAGGACGATGTTGAGACTTAAGGGGGGGTGTATGTCACCTACCCAAATTTTGAGAATATTATTTTATTTACAAAATACTTTATGTTAAATTATAATTACAATTTTTTGTAATCATGACCAAGTTTAGTCAAGGATGATTGTAATTACTGATTATTATTATTTAATAAATTAAAATAGGAGACAAACACCCAAGGGAACTGTTAAATGAGTGTTCACTAACCCACTAGGAAGAATGGAAGCTATTAGAAGGCATGGGGCAGATGGCAGCATTTTCACTCCACCACTAGATGTTGGTTATGGGACAACTACCCCTAAATTTGTGGCATTATCCCCCAGGTGGGTGGAAGAGAGCAGTCAGCTCATTAATGACTAGTTAACCACTAAAAGGCCTAGGCAATTCGAATTGAGCAGGAAGCTCCTACAATATTTTTTGTAGAAATATTCCTCAAGTGCATCAGGTGATCACTGAGAGATTCGAATAGGGAGGCTATGCGAGAGTGAAACTGTGAGTCTGCTAGTTATACTGAGAAGGAAAACCAGAGGTGTTGGTGCAGGTCTCTTTGATTGCTGAGTCATTATGACTGGATAATTTATATTCTACTGCAAGTTGATGTACTAAAGCTTCTACAGAATATTCCTCCTCGTGGTTCACTGAACAGGCTCGGCGGTCCTAAGGCAAGTAACTTGGCTATCTTCAGGAATAGGTTGGGTGGAATAGGTTCCTTGGGCTGTTTGTTTCTCCTACAGTCAACCAGGTTCTATTGTTCTTACTTTTGGTTTACAATTAAATGTTTTTCTGCATGGTAGAACTATTATTTACAGTTATACACAAAGAATTAATTCATTTTCTGACTTAAGGATGATATGTTTCAAGAATGATTAAGTAATTGAATTGGATGATTGAATTATTTTCTGTATTTTTCCGATACTGTTATCTGTATAGTACTCTAGTATAGAAAAGCAAAATTAATAGAGATGAGTGATAGTAAGAATGCCATTTGAATGAAAAGATGAATACATTAGTGTTCTTGTTAAATTCTGTCATTTCAATCATATGTTTAAAATGCAGGAAATATTACAGTATAGTATAAATAGATGCATATCATTCATCTATTTCTTAAATAAAAGAAAAACACATTTTGTTTCTGCACAGATCCATACTTTTCATTTCATCTCCATCTATTTCAGATAAGTAACAATATGTATTTCAATATTATAGATTTCATGTTTCCAAGCACTTCATACTCTAAGAATTATATAACAGCTGCAAAACTATTCTCTATAACAGAGTGTTATTTACAGCTGATAAGTAAAACACTTATTAATATTTTCATCACTATTATCACATCTATATTATATAGATTTCAATCTTAGATATACATATTTCTTTTACTATAGCATCAAAAACCTAAGATATTACAAACCCTAGAATCTGAATGTTTATTTAGTACACAGTTCATAAACTTCTCATAAAGTTATTCATGGCAAACATTAGACATTTATTTATGAGGTTATAACATATATGATTTTTCAAACTCTAGCTAACATTTTTATAACCATACTATCTTTTATACATATCGAGATTACTAACAAGATACTAAACATCACATAGCAGAAAGTACAATTTTAGTATCAAAGTCTAAACAATAGCTTACAACCCTAACTAAAAACATACACAGTGTCTAGACCATTTCTTGCACAGGTTAAGGCCCAGTATCGGGTACAAAAGCTCAGTACAAGCAAGGTTGCCAATGAAAGCTACAGGTAGGTTTTCATTCATGATACAAAATAGAACCCTGTGGCACTAGCCATTTCGAAAACGTATAATAGACCGAACTTTATCTTATCACGATTCCAAAACATAAATATCAACAACAATAATGAAGTACAAGAGACAACTATCAACAGTTATGCAAACCATAACTCTCAGCCAAAGACAACGATAGTTGTTTGACACCACATTAACAATTATATAAACAATTTTCTCAATCATTACTTTAAAACACAACACTTCATTACAAACGAGACATTGTTTTAAAAGTGCAAGTGAACCCTCGACTCTTGGTTTACCATTCAAAAATTATAAATAAAACTTGAACAAAGTTTACATTACGGACCTGTCAAGGTTCCAACATTACATAGGGTCTATCCCTTATCAACCAGAAAACTAAAACGAGTTCAAGGTTCCACAAACTACATAGGGTTTTACCATTAACCAACAGCAGTACAAACACAAGTTTGAAGTTCTTTTCAAACGACACAGGCAGTCATCACAGAGCCAAATAGCAACTTAAACAACTCAGGGTTACCCTCTCTACAACTTTGATCAAATTAGAAACATTAAAACTTAACACTCAGCCATTACTCCAACAGGGTCGTGTACTTCAAACTCTCAGCACATCGCACTCATCAACTAAACCATGCCAAAGGAACCTACGAGGTTTCAAGAACCACTGGGGTTTACCAGGAAGTAGATGCATCATCTCCATTCCAAATCTTATGCATAGCAACCTCCTACGAAGTGGGTACCTGCCAAGTTACAATTTGAAGGGTTAAAAACAAGAAAACGCAAATATAAAAGTAAGTAACATAGTATTACATTCATTATCGTAAACACTTACCCTTATAAATGAAGATCCTAAACTTAGACACACCACTCCAGTAAAAACGATGAAGCCTGATAGTGTTTACAACAAATACGAATTCAAAACTCAGAAGACGATTTCACAAACTAAAGAATCAAACCCCAGTTCGAATTGCATTCAAGACACTGACAGAAGAATCACTATCACTACAATGGCGTATCGTGGCTATAGTGCACAAGAGCATAAGCCTGTAAGTTTTAAAACTATCTCTCATAGGTCCAAGGTTTGAAACCGAGGAAGGAGTTCTCCTCACAAAAAACCACTAAACCCTACATTGCAGCAAATGAACGGCTCTAAGACCTTACCAATAAACGCAACAATGAGTGCCAGAAAACCAATTTTCATTACTTACTAACGCGAGAATAGGGTTTCGTTCTCAGCCCTAGATCTTGCATAAATCAATGGTGGTTTAGCTACCAAATCGGGCATGTTGATATACGAGCAACCATAGCATTAAATACACATTTATTACTTCGTCTACCAAATCGCCAAGTAAGCAGACCGAGAGCTAGTGCATGGCACAGCTCAATATTATTCAGTGCTTATTGCAAACTCAATCACGTGGAAACCATCCAACTAAGTTTCCACTTCACTTACAAGTTGAACGACGTTAATTCTAGGCCTGTCAATGCCAGTTTGGAAAGCATGCCAAGTACGAACTTTAATACCCTGTCATAAATCGAAATCATTGCAATATTAGACCCATAAGTGCACATTTATATAGTTCAAATATTTGTTTTAGGAATCGTAACATTGGTATTATGTGCCAATGCATTGTGTGAATGTGTAGTCACTATATAATGTTTACATTTCATTTCTATGGCCCGTGTATAGTCATTTAGGATAAAGCTTATATGTCTCATACATTAGCCATCTATTTTGTTAATTATTTGGATAAATGGAGACCATAGATATAGTTTAGGATTTTATTTATGCATTAAGTATAATGTTAGTTATAGCATAGCACTATATTCATAATATATTTCACACAATAGCTATGTATTGAAATAAATTGATAAGAGTAAGACTAGAGGTATAGTTTGCATGTACAATAATGTTAATTTATAGCATTAGTACTATAACCACTATATATTTCATATACTGTTAATCAAATGATAATTGTGAGACTTTATAATAGTCTAAGTTCTGTAGATGCAAAATGTATTGATAGTTCAATACTATAAACATCATTTCTACAAGTTTTCTAATAGAATTACCAATGGACATTGGTATCACTGCTTTTGATATTAATGACAATAGTCATATGATAATAAACATAGCATTATAAAAACAATTGGACGACGTGAATTTATAACATTGAAGAGTTTTGTAAGTCAGCACATAAACTAGAATTGGAACCAAAATATCCATACCTCCAGTAATTTGTTTCGCAAGGAAGTACTTAGCATTTTAATATTACATTGATGATGAATTGAAAGACACATGTACTCTTAACACATGTTTGTCGTACAAAATTATTACCTATGGTCTGCACATGGAAATAGGATTCAAATGCCTTAGATAAATGTACCTAAGTAAACCCCAGGTACCTCGTAGGACCCCTTCGTCATCATACAAACAAACTGTCAGCACATCATCAAGAACATCATAATAATACAAACCTATGTACAACATATATTTACTTTTAGAACTTAGACAGATCTGAAGAGTGTATTCTTGTGCATAATCATAAAAGATCTTTCGTTAAGGAGATTAGCATCCATTTAAATCTGAAATAGAAAATACAACTACATCATATTTTATTTTGAGAATTATGACGTGTCATCGTTATTAATTAGCCTAGTTAAGAGAATTAACTATTTTATATGTTCCGCACTAACAACTTCGATAATTATTGCTATTTTAAATTTTTTTAAATTTTTGGTATTTTACAGGATGTTACATTCACAACATTCAAGAGGCTAAAATAGTGGGTCAAGTGGTAAGGACTGTCCCTAGGATCTATGAAGCACTAGAGGACCGCTGAGCATATAATCAATCAACTGTAATTGAGGTTGAAGGTAAGATTGCTAAGCAATATTTTGATTGACCATGGATCTAATCACAATTATATTAGTCCTAAAATTGTTGAGATTTGTGCTTTTAAGAGAACCAAGCATAGTAAGATATGGCTGGTTAAACAAGCCACGAGAACCAAGAGAAACGTTAGTGAAATGGTTGAGAAAAGTCCATTAGAAATGGGTGGACTATCCACTTGTGCAAATATGAATATTTTACCACTTGGTTCTTATGGCATTCTCATTGGAATGGACTGGTTGGAAGCACATAGAGCTAAACTTGACTGCTAAAACAAGAGTCTTCAGTGCATTGATGATGAAGAAAACCCAAGGGTTGTGAAAGGAATTCCAAAGGAAATTTATGTTAGGCATATTTCAGCCATGAAACTAAATAATTTTTGTAGAAAAGGTTGTCAATTGTATGCAGCCCATATATTGGAAAAATCAGAAAATGAAATTCCAAATTTGGAAGACTATTATGTGCTACAAGAGTTCAAGGATGTGTTTCTCGAGGAAGTGCCAGGACTACCTACCAAGAGGGACATTGATTTCACAATTGATCTTGTGTCAGGAGATGTACCAGTGTCTAAGACCCATTATAGAATGAGCACACTAAAATTATAGGGTTGAAAATGAAATTGCAAGAATTATTGGAAAATAAATACATAAGGCCAAGTGTGTCTCCATGGTGAGAACCTGTATTATTTGTGAAAAAGAAAGATGGTATACTCAAGCTATGCATTGATTATAGGAATTTGAATAAAGTGACAGTGAAGACCACATATCCATTGCCTCGAATTGATGATCTTTTTGATCAAATGAGAGATGAAAAATTATTTTCAAAGATTGATTTGAGGTCTGGTTACCATCAAGTAAGGATTAAAGAAGAAGATATTCACAAGAAAGCCTTTAGAACAATGTATGGACACTATGAATTTGTAGTGGTGCCATTTGGTCTCACTAATGCACCAGCTACCTTCATGTGCCTCATGAATAGCATTTTTCACAAATATTTGGACAAGTTTGTTCTTGTTTTTCTAGATGACATTCTTATTTATTCTAAGAATGAAGAGGAACATGAGGAACATTTGAGAATGGATTTGTAATTTTTAAGGGAACATAAATTGTATGCAAAGCTGAGCAAATGTGAATTTTACAAAAATAGAATTCATTATTTGGGTCACATTATTTCAGAGGAAGGGATATCAGTGGATCTATAAAAGATTGAAGCCATCATGAGTTGCCCAACTCCAAAGAATGTCATAGATGTGATATCTTTTATGGGTCTTGTTGGTTACTATAGAAGATTCATTGAAGGATTCTCCAAGTTTGCACACCCAATCTCTTCCTTTCAAAAGAAGGGGATGAAATTTGAATGGACACACAAATGTGAGGAAAGCTTCCAGCTATTGAAGAAGCTTCTTACAAGTGCCCCAATTCTGAAAATTGTTGACTCAGAAAAATAATTTGTGGTTTGTACAGATGCATGTAAAAAAGGACTTGGAGGAGTTCTCATACAAGAAAATCATGTGGTGTGTTATGAATCTAGAAAATTAAAAGAGCATGAAAAGAATTATTCGACACATGATCTGGAACTTGCATCCATAGTTCATACTTTAAAAATGTGGAGACAATATTTAATGGGAAGAAAATTCGAGTTGAGAACAAATCATTGTGCTGTGAAATATTTATTTGAGCAGCCAACATTAAATGCTAGGCAAGCTAGATGGCTGGAATTTTTATGTGGGTTTGATTTTGAGATCAAACACATAAAAATAAAATAGAATAAAGTGGCTGATGCACTCAACAGAAAGGTACATGAAATTCATGTGGCAACCATCACAACTTGCCAATCAGATTTAAGACAACAAATTGCCAATTCTCTTGTTGAAGATGACTTTTATGTGCAAATAAAGGGAAACTTGTAGCAACATAATTTTGGAAAGAGGTATGAAGGGTATCATTTGGAAGAGGATGGACTTCTTATTTATAAAAATAGACTTTATATTCCAAATGTGGAAAACTTGAGGATAATTGTTATGGATGAAATCAATAAAATGCCATATTCTACTCACCTAGGATATCAGAAAACAATTGCTACAACTAGGAAGTAATATTTTTGGCCAGGGATCTTGAACATGATATTGCTGAGTATATATCTAAATGTATGAAGTGTGAACAAGTGAAATTTGAACATCAACACCCAGCAGGTTTGTTGCATTCTTTTCCAATTCCTGAATGGAAATGGGAAGTAATTTCCATGGATTTTATTACAGGATTTCCAATGACTGCAAGACAACATGATTCTATCATGGTTGTGGTGTATAAATTGTCAAAATCATCACACTTTATTTCAGTTAAATCCACACATAAAGAAGATGCCACTGAAAGGATTTTTATGAAGGAAATTTTCAGATTGCATGGATTGCCTAAGGCAATAATTTCAGACAGAGATACTAAGTTCACTTCCAGTTTTTGGAAAATTCTTTTTGCATATTTGGGAACATGGTTGAACTTTAGCACTGCCTATCATCCACAAATATATGGGAAAACTGAAAGTGTAAATCAAGTGCTTGAGGACATGCTTCGCATGTATGTGATGGACAAACCATCCAAGTGGGAAGATTATCTACACTTGGTAGAGTTTGCATATAACAATGGGCAGCAAGCTTCACTGGGCATGAGTCCATTTGAAGTTTTATATGGAAGGAAGCGCAGGACAATAGTGACATGGGATAATCTAGTGAATATAATTGTAATTGGGACATAATTACTTAAGGAAATGGAACAAGAGGTTGCAAAAATTAGGTAGAATTTAAAGGAAGCCTAAGATAGGAAAAAAAGCTATGCAGATAAGAATATAATGCATAGAGAATTCAGTTTTAGGGATCATGTTTACCTTAGAGTGAGGCCAAGGAAGAGTTCTTTGAAGCTTGGAAGCTGTGCCAAGATATCACCAAGATATTGTGGGCCATTTGAAGTGCTTGAAAGAATAGGACTAGTTGCATATAGGATTACATTTCCTGCTAATACTAGAGATCATAATGTTTTTCATGTCTCTTTGCTTAAGAAATATGTACATGATCCTAACCATGTGATTGATTGGGATGTGATTCAGGTGGAATTCGAAGGAGAGTTCCAAACAGAGCCACTATGCATCCTAGACTGGAAGGTAGGATTGCTCCGGAATCAAGCCATCAGACAGGTAAAAGCACAATGGAAGCACTTCGGTCCTGATGAGGCTACGTGGGAGTTGGAGGATACCATGAGAGAGGCATATCTATTTTTTTTTCTAATTTTGAGAAAACATTGAGGACAATGTTATTCCAAGGGGGAGGGGATTGTAATACCCCTAGTTTTGATTTGGAATGTATTTAATCAAACATATGTAAATGATGTAAATATGCTAGTATGGATTCCTAGTGTGGAGCTCAAGACCAAGTCCCAACTAGTGAATGGCTAGGCATGTATGATGTATACATTTTTATTTTGGACCACATGATTGGCTTGTCATGCCAATTCGAAATGTATGTAAATATTATGTTGCAAATTAATAAAATGGTCCAAGATGGCTGTGTAAAGAGCACTAGAGAGGATATGATTCCACCAGAGGGGAAGAGTAATGGAACCTATGGGGAAACCAAATTCTATGCTGCCATGTGTCAACCTCATAACTCAATCGAACTCTGCCATGTGCCTTAAACGAGCCAATTACCTTCTCTTGACTGTTAAATCCAGTCATTGAATGCATGTGTGAGGTTGGTGGGAAATGTCACTTCATGTAGTTATTGAAGCATGGGGGTTGTGACCGTGATGTCAAATGTCAGTAGTCCTATTTATTCTATGGTCAGAAGCTATGTCAGTTGTATTTTCACCCTCACCTCATATCCCTTGGATTCAACAGTCTTTTGATCACTCTATCATTCTCATTCTATCAGGGTATGTTGCTACACTACGTAGATTTTTTCCATTGTTGTTCATGACCATTAACAGACTGTGCTTAACTCATAAATTTGAATTTGTAGACAGAGATGCATTTTTGGAAGGGAAAATAACATGGAGTCTGGGAAAGCCAGGGACCTTTTGTTGGAATATAGGGACTTGCATGCATCCAGTCATCTACATGCATTTGCATGCAAATGCATGCATCCAGCCATCAGTATGGTAGTCTCCCAGCACCTAGTACTTATTTTGAATCCCCTAGGAGCCTGTTTCTGCTCATTTTTAGCCCTCCTAGCCATTGATGCGCCCTTGTTTTCATCACTGGAGAACATGTGTGCCTTATTCCACCTATTTAGGAGATCAATTATTTAGTTGGTTGATGACTGAGTTCCTTGATTCAGGGGATGATTGATCAGTTAACTAACTGAAGCACTTAGATAGGCACCTACTGAGACTAGTTGAGCTCTACTGTCTACTGAAAAATCCTCATGAACCCACATTGGAGTCTCCTTCCCTACATCAGTGCCCATGCACTCAGTTAGACTCAGTTAGACTCATTTGACTGAATAGTTGACCTTTATGACCACCGCCACTGGTTTGGATGATGTCTCCAATGCTATCCAAGCTACACACTAAGGATAATTCAAATGACCTAAGTGTAATTCGAATCTCATTCATTGCATTCAGTTATTATTCACATTGCAGAGTGTCAGCTTACAGCTGATGTATGATACATCAGTTTTTCTCCATTTTCTATGTAATGAGTGATTATTGATTCAACATTTCTTCTTCTTCTTTCTGCACTACATGAGTGAATTCTAGTGAGGTATGCTACTGTTGACTGATCCTAATCCTAAAATATCACATGGTATTAGAGCCATGGCAGGGACAAGACAAATTTTCTATAGCGATTCTGCACTGGTGATTCTGCACTGGTGATTCTACACTGGTGATTCTGCACTTCTGCACTAGTGATTCTGCACTTATGCTCCAGTGCTTTCTGCACCAGAAACACATATGGAGATTGAGCAAGTTTGATAAAAATATTCCAACTCTGCACCAGAAGCTGAAATTTTTCCACATAATTCCTGGATATTGTGCATTTGACTCTTCAAGCTTGCCTTATAGCCTATGCCGGGTGTGATGCAACTTGAAAAGTGTAGGTTTTCGACCTAAATATTGTTTGTTGTTTGTGACTGTAGGTTCATTCCATCATTCGAATCCATCTAGCATCAATAGATTCGAATTCAAGAACTATGTATCTGGAAGGAGTTCCTTCTCTCTTTCCATTCAACTATGATAAGTGGAAACCAAATATGATAGCATATCTGAAGAGACATGGTCTTTTTGAATTGTGTATTGGTATTAAGAGAGATTGTTCTTCTTATGAAGAGAAAGAAGATTGGCTTGATGCTTGTGATGAATCCTTAGGAAGAATATGTATTACTATGTATTCCAATATGTACTACCTCATTGATCTTGATGAACATCGAAGTGATCTATGGAATACATTGGATAGATTATTTGGAAATCAAGAGGAAGAGGATGATGCTATCCATTTGGAAAACAAGCCCAGTGGTACTTCCTCCAGTGCTCTCTTTATTCATGATTCGACCTCCATCATCTCTCATGATGAAGTTGTTCAATATGAAGTCGAAATACAAGACATGGTATCAGATGATGGATTTGATCCATTTTCGAATTCAAATTCTGAGCAAGAGATGTCAGCTACTACTCTAGAAGTTGAAGAGATCTTTGAAATCTCTACTTCCCATGAGCTTGCTCATGTGCAAGATTATGATCTACTGAATTATTTGAAGGTAAAATCAGATTTTAGAGGTGATGCATTCTCCCTCCTTGATCAAATGCTTCCTTTTCACTCCTATTTGGTCATTGGCACATATTTTCATAGTTTTACCGAAGATGGAAGACACCATCATTCACTTGGTTTCAAGTCTCATGCATATCCTTGTGAATTTGGTTTTGATCTCACCCCTACTGGTTCAAAGGAGACCATAAGAAACCATTTATCAATTCTTGTGTTAGGAACCCGTGTCAACCCTTCTCTTTACTTTGTTAGTATATTGTTGTTGGACACATATGCTTTGTAAGTCGCCCCGTAGTATTTGTTGATCCATAGTTTTCATTAGCCCATGGTATTGACCCATAGTATTGGATGCATATGCTTTGTAATTCGTCCCGTAGTATTATATGTCCCATGGTATTGACACATAGTATTGCGCATAGACTTAGTATATAAGTGTCTGTTGAGGCCAATGAAGGTACCGTGAAGTTATTTGTGTCGAGCTTGCTCAAAGGAGGTTGCCCCCTCGAAGTGGCCTATGATCAATAAAGTGATTTTGAGTTCTATTCTTATTGCTACCTCATGTATTTTCATTAATTCATTGTTGCAGGTTCTTCGCATCTGGTATCAGAGCACTTTCTTGTGCTCGTTGGGTGAAATTTCTGCCAATTTTTTTTTCGCATCTGTTGCAGGTTCGGATATGGGAATAATCCCTATTCGCTTACTGTGGGAAGTAATTGGGCATAAGCCCTAAAACTCATTATGAGGAGTACCATAGGAACCCCAAAGTAGCTGGCCCATTGAGAGGACCTACCAGCGAAAAGGGCAACAACCCCTACCTGATTGACTAGTTCCCACCTGTGAGGTAAATCAAGAGTTGTCGTTTGTGGCAAAGCAGTTATCAGTTTTACCTGAGCCATGGAGTGAGGGGTACTGCCCCAATACGCAAGCCGTTAGACAACATTGGTGGCCGAGTGAATCCCTTGAACCGTTAGGAAGCCGAGAATACGGGGTCCATATCTATTTTCAGTTGATAATTCGTAGATTTCCCCTGTTAAGAACTGTTGTCAATCACGTTCATTTCAAATCTATCTATTGTCGATCCCTTCCACATCGTTTCATATCTATCTATTGTCGATCCCTTCCCCGTCGTTTTAGATCTATTTTTTGTCGATCCCTTCCCCATCATTTCAGATCCATCCATTGTCGATCCCTTCCATGCCATTGCAGATCCATCTGTTTTCGATCCCTTCTGCACAGTAGCAGATCCATTCTGTAAAAACAAAATTCTTGTTTTTTCGCCATATCTCCCTTGTTTTCATTTCTTTTCCCTTGAAACTTCCCTGACACCCCTGTAATCCCATTCTGCGTCTTTCATTCATGAGGACCCTATCCCAAATTCCACTTCCCAAAGCCAGAAATCTCACATTTGTCTATTTTTAGGGTTTTCCATAACTTCTTTATTTTTCACCCAATCACCTTCAAATTTTGCCACCGTGTTCATTCTCTATTTCTGCTTCTTTGTCCCTCTCTGACATTTTTTCCCATTCTTTCACCCCGATTCTGAAATCCTCATTTTCTGCTTCCGTGTCCCTTCGAAAGTGTCCAAAACCTAGTCAAACCCCAATTACCGATCTAAGTTTTTCCCAAATCGAAATTTCCCTTTACTAAATAAACTTCTGTTTGTGTTGTTCTAACCATTAAAAAAAAAAAAAACCTGGTTATGGTTGTCACCTACGTAGGAGCAAAAACCATGGAGGAAGCACTTGCATCCATCCAAGCCAAACTCTAGGATCTGGATGAAAAATTTCTCAGCCTCCATCTTGAGCATTTAGCCATGAACAACAAACGATAGTCCGAGTCTTCATCAGACAATGGGTTCTCTTCTTCCAGCAATTTCCGTGTTCCGAAGCTTGATGTTCCTCGCTTCAATGGTACTACTCCGACTGGTTGGATCTATCGTGCATAACAGTATTTTAGTCTGCATAATACTTTTGATGTCAACAAAGTTCCACTTGCATCCTTTCATTTGGAACAGGAAGCTCTTCAATGGTACCATTGGTACATCAAGGGTCCTGAAGAGCCAAAATGGTCATATTTTTGCCAGCTCCTTTTGCAACAATTTGGTCCTAGTGCTTTTGATGACTTCACAGGAGCCCTCACTAAACTCCGTCAAATTGGCACTATGAGAGAATATCATACAGAATTTGAGAAACTATCCAATCACATAGAAGGATTGTCTGATGAATTCTACAGGAGTTGTTTTATCAGTGGTCTTAAGGATGAAATCCGCTCAGAGGTTGAAATGTTCTGTCCCAACACAATGATGGAAGCCCTGGGGTTGGATAAGTTGGAAGAAGATAAGATTGTATCCCAACAACGCTCCAAAACCACTTTTGTCCCCTTCCAAAATATGGGTTCTCAACGACCTCCCATCCCGCCAGCTCCTTGACCAACTCCTATCAAGCATTTGTCTGAAACAGAGATGCATGCACGCAGAGGAAAAGGGCTTTGTTATAATTGTGATGAGAAATTCACTCAGGGACATAGATTTTTTTAGCAAAAGCTCTATCTCTTGGATGTGGATTCTCCAGCTGCCTTTGAAATTGGTGAAGAAGCTCTAGATACAATGGATGATCAGGTCGACATTCAGGAGCCACCTATTGCACCCCATCTTAGGAAGACCACCCAGAGATATCTCTCCATGCTTTAGCCAGAATCACCACCCCCCAAACAATGTAGGTTAGGGGTTAATTCAAGAAGCTTCCTCTTACAATACTCATTGATTATGGTAGCACTCATAACTTCATTGACCCTCGGATTGCCAAATAGGATGATTGTTTTGTCCATACTTGCTCCAACTTTAAGTCATGGTTTCCAATGGGGGAACCTTACCTTGCAAGGGGAAGTGTCACAATGTGTGTATCTCTCTAGAATATTATAACCTACGCTCTGACATGTTTTCTTTGTCCTTAGGTGTATGTGATGTGGTTTTGGGCGTTCAATGGTTATGCACTCTTGGCCCCATCTTATGGGATTTTACTGAACTTTGGATGCAGTTTTCAGTCAATGGGAAGCAACACAAATTTACGTGCTTACAACCAGGGTCTCTCCGCATCATCAGTTCACATCGCCTGGAAAAGATCCTTAAGAAGAACTCACATGGTGTCATCGCTCAGCTCCACTCCATTCAGATGCACCCATCAACGGTCTCCACTACTTCCTTGAATATATATGCAGGTGTATTTGCTGAACCAGTGGGATTATCACCTTCAAGAGACCTTTCCCATAAGAATTTAGCCGCATCTACATCTCAGAAGCAAATGATGTCTATCATGTAGTACAGAAGTGGCAACCATACCTATTAGGGAATTATTTCTGCATCAAGTTTGATCTCCAGAGTCTTGAAAATTTCTGGGAACAATGGGTCTACACCCCAGCACACCTGAAATGGGTTATCCAACTCCTGGATAATGCCTATACGATCACTTACAAGAAGGGTAAGGACAATCTGGTGGCATATGATCCTTCTTGCACATTGGATGACCCAGTTTCTCTTACAACTATTTCTTTGCTTGTTCCAAATTGGTTGCAATTTGTTCAACAGGGCTATCTCTTCTATGCATTCCATGCTTCTCCATCAACAGGGCACTCTGGGTTCCTTAAAACATATGACCGGGAACAATGTAACTTCTTCTGGCAGGGACTAAACATGACAATTCAACAAATGGTGGCTGACTGCCATACTTTCTAGCTCAACAAGGGTGAACCGACACTCCTTTCGGGACTGCTCGAACCCTTGCCTATCCCTACACAGATTTGGACAACTATTTCTATAGATTTACTTGAAGCGCTCTAGTGGTACAATACCACATCTAAAATGACACCATATGATGCAGTCTATGAACATGCACCACCAATTCTTCTTCCATACACCCGCAGCAGTTCCCCAGTTCAGGCAATTGACTTGGTTCTTTGAAACTGTGATCAGATTCTTCTCATTCTGCAAGACAATCTTCACATGGCACGAATTCGATTGCAAGAACAAGCCGATCAGCACCGTTATGAGCACACTTTTCACGTAGCTAATATGGTTCTTCTTCATCTATAGCCTTACATGCAATCCTCCCTGAAACTCAAAAGGCGTCAGCTTCTCTCTTAATCTATCACAGAGGTATTCATTCAGTGGCATGGAATGCAACCCGAGGATGCTCCAGGCCGGGAAGCACTCCTTTAGCTTCCGCATCAATTTCCACATCTAAAGCTTTGAGGACAAAGCTTTCTCTAAGGGAGAGGGGATGTTAGGAACCCGTGTCAACCCTTCTCTTTACTTTGTTAGTATATTGTTGTTGGACGCATATGCTTTGTAAGTTGTCCTGTAGTATTATATGTCCCATGGTATTGACCCATAGTATTGGGCATAGAATTAGTATATAAGTGTGTGTTGATGCCAGTGAAGGTACCATGAAGTTAGTTGTATTGAGCTTGCTCAAAGGAGGTTGCCCCCTCAAAGTGATATGTGATCAATAAAGTGATTTTGAGTTTTGTTCTTATTGCTACCTCGTGTATTTTCATTAATTAATTGTTGCAGGTTCTTCACATCTTGGAGTTGATTTGAAGTCCAAGATACCATTATCATATCATAGTTCATTTGGTTATGATCTCACCTATGTTGGTTCAAAGGAGATATCAAAGAACTATCTACACATTCATGGAGATGATCCTACCTCAATTGGTTCGAATCACAGGTTCCAGGATCGTTTTCATATTTTTGGATTTATTCTCACCATGATTGGTAGGAAGAGCAAGTTCAGAAAGCCTCCATATTCACTTGCATCCATTATTGGAGAATTCAAGCACATCTTTTTGGAGCATGATCGACTTCGTCCCAAGAGGAAGATACCACCACCATCGTGTATTAGTGAATATGAGTGAATGGAAGACCAAGATACAGATCTACAGCTTGCAGATCCTACTCTTCCTAGATGGGAAACCACTACTCTTAGATCTGTTGGAGATCTTGTTGGAGATCCACTTGATCTGAGGAGGACCATATCTGATTTTCAGAATGGAATTTTTAATCCTTCTCACATTACTGATCCATTTCTTGCCGATAGATCATTATTTGGTGGAGAAGTCCACTTGCCATTTGGGATGAGTGATGTACATGATTGATCATCCTATCACAGTCTATCTTGAGGGGGGGATTTCTTCCCATTGGGTTTTCCTCTTTCATCACTTTTTTTATTTAGATTGTTGTACGGGGTGACCTTTGGTCTCAGTTACTAGGGCCCTCCCATTTCAGTTGTTCCTCATAGTATAGCTTGCGGGGGGTGTTGGAATATTTTCACCATCATTTTTGTATTTTGGATGCATGCATGCAATTCCGCATGCATCCAATCAGTTGCATGCATTTGCATGCAAATGCATGCATCTAGTCATCAGTATGGTAGTCTCCCAACACCTAGTGATTATTTTGCATCCCCCAAGAGCCTATTTCTGCTAAATTTTATCCCTCCTAGCCACTGATGTGCCCTTGTTTTCATCACTGGAGAACATGTGCGCCTTATTCCACCTATTTAGGAGTTACTTTAGTTAGTTAGTTGGTTAATGAATTAGTTCCTTGATTCAGGGGATGATTGATCAATTAACTGACTGAAGCACTTAGATAGGAACCTACTCAGACTAGTTGAGCTCTACTGACTACTAAAAGCTCCTCATGCACCCACATTGGAGTCTCCTTCCCTACATCAGTGCCCATGCACTCAATTAGACTCAGTTAGATTCATTTGACTGACTAGTTGACCTTTACGACCACTGTCATTGGTTTGGATGATGTCTTCAATGCTATCCAAGCTACACACTGAGGATAATTTGAATGACCTAAGTGGCATTCGAATCTCATTCATTGTATTCAGTTATTATTCACATTGCAGAGTGCCATCTTATAGATGATGTATGATACAACATTTTTTCTTCATTTTATGTGTAATGAGTGATTATTGATTCAACATTTCTTCTTCTTTCTGCACTACATGAGTGAATTCTAGTGAGGTATGATACTGTTGAGTGATCCTAATCCTAAAATATCACACCTTTACCCATTGAGATATGATACTTTTGGATGCTTGAGAGACCATGGATTAATGTTGCAGGAGGTACTCTTTTATCATACAACAGGTTTGACTCTTACTGCACACACTAGTAAGCACTATAAGGGTTGGATTTGCTAAGCGAACTGTGGATCAGTGAAGGAAATTCCTTCCTTGTGTTGTGTGGGGCAGTTGGAAGGAGTTCCATGGCTGTGATGGCTTAGTGAGACCCCTGTAGAGCTCTAGTTGAGATTTTGTCTAAGGATAGTGAGAAGAATGGGTTGTGGGATGAGATATAGAAGCTTGTAGGTGTTTCTTTTCATCACAGTGGCCTCATAGCCCAGCTTGGGGGTGGCCTCTTAGCTGAAAGAGTATATCCTGGACAGAGTGCCTACGGCTGGGTGGAAAATCACTCTTACATGACTAGTTGCTTGGATATTCTTTGTTTAAAGATAATTATTCCTATGTATCTTATGTGCAATGATTTTTATGTGTATGCCTTAAATTTGCATGTTATGTGTGTATGGATCAATTTAATTTCCATTGTGTGTTTTATTTCATGTCTGCACATGAATTTAGTTGTATAAATTTGTAATTATGGCTTATGATCAAAATTTTGAGGCCCTGGTCCAGTTAATGTCCCCTCGGTTCAGTTAATGTCCCCTCGGTTCAGTTAATGTCCCCTCTTGCTAGCCGGATAAGGGGATGGGGACGTTTCAGATGTTATATGCTTAGCCTAGGGATGATATATGTTATATGTTATATGTTAGATACCGATAGTCTAACTCTTAGGCAATGTTTTTGCTACAGAATTGGAGGCAATGTATTTACCTACCTATTAATATATATGAATTTTGGTTACCTAAAACCGGGTCTCAATTATGGGCTACAACAAAATTTTAAGTTGGAATGCATGCATTCAAATTTGTAGCGGTCACTATTTGATTCTACTCATCAAACACTTATAATTATTCATATACTTCTAAGTAGGCTTTATTTTTTTTAATTTCAAAAGAAAAACAATCACAATAGATTGATATTCAAGAATGAATCTCAGTTGCACAAACTCTGTTGATTTGCATCAATCTTCTATAGAGGCATAACCCTTCCCAAGAAGGAAAAAACATTACATAAAAGAAACCTTCTATAGAAACTACTATCAAAATATGAAGATCCAAACCAGAAGGCATATGTTGTTTATACACAAGCAATGAATATACTCATCCTTCTAAAGCATGAAGATGTTGTATGTTCAACCCAACCCCATGCGATGTGGATTATCAATCAACCTAACATGATGGTGATGAGGATTATCAATCAACCTAAATTGTTGATAGAAGCTCTTGGTTTATGGATAAGGATGACCTATTTCTAATGTCATAGAAACCTCGCTTAAACTTCTTCATAAAATCTAACAAAATCTCTAAGTTGGGTAAGAATTCCTACTCTTCTATTGGGAGCATATCCATAAAATGATTGTTAACACTTAGGGAAATCTTACTACCTTGGTCCTAGAAAAAGAGAAAGCTTATAAAATTTCTTTTTAATATATAATTTTTTAATTTTTACATCCTCTAAAATACAAAATGCATAACTACAAAAACACATTACTGTAAAATATGAATCACAACAGAACCTAGCTACTATGGATTCCTCACTAGTGAAAAGATTGCAACACATTTACAAGAATGAGCATAAATCCGTAAAATGAAGAACAATTAACACATCAAATGGGTGAATAATGTAAATATTATTAACTGTACAACCTCAAAATAGGTTAAGAACATCCATTTATACAAATCTGGAACAATTCGAATCCATCTGGAGTGTTCACACTGATCTAGCTTAGAAATAGCTCAAACCCCCCTAGGTTGACCAAAATATCCCAAACCATCCCAAACTGGTTCGAAACTGCTATGTGAATGCTAGGAATGACTGGACAGGCCCATGTGACCTCACACATGTGGAGAATCTGGTTGGTTAGAGGTTAGGAAGCTAGAATTGGCTAAAAACGGGGAAAGGAGGCAAGTTTGTCCACATTCTGAGCATGTGCACCCTTGGTCAAAGAGAATCCCACAAAACAAAGAGCAAGAGCACCCTAGGCAGGAAGGAAGCAATAAATGACTGGGAGGGCGCACCCAACAGCTAGTTTGACTTGGCACAATGCTAAGTTTTGTCCACATTGCCAATTGGTTCAAGTTAAATGTCCATTTACTCACTAACCAACTTGGGGATGCAATTATTAAGGTGTTTGGTACTAATTAACCATAAATTAATAAATGATTAATGTACATAGGTGTAATAATGTTCTAACACCCCTCCTTAAGCTAGTATCAAAAATAAGGCCTTGGAAACTAGGCTCAAGTCACCTTTTACATCATAAAAATTTATTTGTCCATGTAACTAAGGGAAGGAGGAAAACCACATGGGAAATAAAACCTCCCCTCTAAAATGGACATGTGGCATATATCAGAATACACCAATCATCACCATGCATCACTCACCCCAAGCAAAGATCTAAGGTGAGTGAAGGTCTTCTCGGTAAAACACTTGGTGAAGATATCAGCAGTTTGCTCACTGGAAGGGCAATACTGCAATGCTATGGTCCGGTCATGCACCAAACCCCGAATGTAATGCATGTGTATCTCTATGTGCTTGGTCCTTTGCCTCTGAACTGGATCAGTAGAAATCTTGATTGTACTTTTATTACCACACCAAAGAATAGTGGGTGAATAAAAAACAATCCCGAACTTTGCAAGAATACCTTGCAACCAAACACATTGTGTGGCTGCATTAACTGCTCCCCTGTACTTGGCCTCAGGTGAATATAAGGAAATAGTATTTTGTTTCTTGCTTGACCAGCAAATAGGTCCATGTGCAAGCATAAAAACATAATCGGAAGTTGATTTTTGATCAATACAATCACTAGCCCAATCAGAATCTGTAAATCCTACTAGTTAAAGGGATGAACCAACAGCATAATGGATACCAAAGGACTTAGTACCCTAAACATAATGAAGGATCCTCTTGGATGCCTTCCAATGGATCTCATGAGTTTCTTGCATGTACCTACCAACAACCCCAACAACATATGACAAATCTGGTCTAGAATGAGTAAGATATAGCAAGCTTCCAACAAGCTGCCTATACAACGAGCTGTCAACTAGTGGAGAAGAACCCCACTCATTTAGCTTAACTCCTGAAAGAAATCAAAATTTTGCAGACTTACATTCAGCCATCTCAAAATTTCTGCAGAAAATCTGAAGCATACCTTGACTGAAATATAGAAATTCCATTCACAGTTTGGTCTATCTCCAAACCCATAAATTGTTTTAGCAATCCTAGATCGGTCATGGAGAATGCACTGTGCAATGCTCTCTTAACTGAGTTAAGTTCTTTGGTGCAGCTACCAGTGATCAAAATATCATCAAAATACAGTACAATAATCAATATCATCTCACTAACATGCTGCATATAAACATTTCGATCAGACTTACACCTCTCAAACCCCAAAGATAGCAGAAAATTGTCCATTTTTGCATACCATGCTCTAGGAGCTTGCTTGAGCCCATAGAGTGACTTGTTCAACCTGCAAAAAAGTGTATGATCAGAAATAAAACCTTCAGGCTACTACATGTATATCTCCTCATTCAGATCCCCATGAAGAAAGGCACTTTTTACATCCATGTGATGAACCTCCCATTGCTTGGAAGCCCCAATGGCCAAAACTAGTCTTACGGAGTCCATCTTTGCCACCGGTGCAAATGTCTCTGTATAGTCCACTCCTTGGACCTAAGAGTAACCCTTAGCCACCAAACTAGCCTTATACTTCAGATCAGAGCCATCAGATCCAACTTTGGTTCGATAAATCGATTTGCATTGCACTAGTTTCCTCTTGGGAGGAAGAGGGACCAAATCCCAAGTTTTGTTCTCATGGAGTGAGTTCATCTCTTCTTGCATGGCTTATTGCCACCTTGGGTCTGTACATGCTTTTGAATATGAATTTGGATCAGATCCAACCATCAAATAACATGCCTCACTCAGATCAGAATTATCACATACAAAGGAATTGTGAAATTGAGATCTAGTTTTCCTAGCATCTTGGGGATCTCCCACAAGCTCTTCGGCACTTTGAATTGTTTTCTCTGCCCACTTGGGCCTTGAGGGAGGGATATGATCAGAATCCATGTCAACATCATCTTCATCAATATCAAAATCAGAAATATTAGAAGAAGAATCACTACTTACTTCATCATCAAGAAGAGGAAATGTGCATTCCCCATCACCTTGTTCACTAGCTTGCAAAAACTCTTCTTCTTCGAATTTGACACTTCTTTTGATGAAATTTTTGAGAGTGGATGGATCAAAGAGCTTGTATCCCTTGGAATCCTCTACATACCCAACCATGATTGACTCCTTTCTTTGGGGCTGCAAGGCCTTTCTCTTTTTCGGTGGAATTCTGGCCCAAGCCCTTGAGCCAAAAATTCTGAAATGTGAAACATTGGGTTTGTGGCCCATCCATGCTTCAAATGGAGTAATTCCTTGCAATGCTTTGTGTGGTGCTCTATTTTGAACATATGCTGCACAATTCATATCTTCATCCCACAATTTAGGAGACAAATCCCTTGCTTGCAACATGCAAGTTTCCATCTCTTTCAGTGCTCTATTTTTGCGCTCTGCAAAACCATTTTGTTGTGGTGTGTAGGGCACTGAGTGTTGCATCTGAATGCCATGATCTTGACAGAGCTGCTGCAGATTCTTATTGACATAATCTCTACCATTATTAGTCCTCAAAACCTTCATGGCCTTCCCACTGAAGTTCTCAACCATACTCTTGAAAATTTTGAAACATTCAAAGACTTCAGATTTTTGCTTAAGGAAAAATAACCAGCAGTACCTTGAGTAGTCATCGATGAAGGTGAGCACATATTTGCTGCAGCCATAAGAGGGAGTGGGGAGTGGAACTATTAGATCAGAATGCACTATCCCAAGTGGCTAATCAGCCCTCCTTTCCTTCCCTTTGTCATACTTCTTCTCAGGATGCTTCCCAACCATGCAACCCTTGCATGTTCCATTGGAAAAACTGATTTGTGGCAGCCCTTCTACCATCTCTTCTTTGCTCAAAGCTTGAAGATATCTGTAGTTTAGGTGACCATACCTTTGATGCCATAGCTTGCTGGTCTCATTCCCATGTGACAGAAGTACACTTGGTGAAGAGAACTCGAGAAAGTGGGAGAACTTGTCCATCTTCATATCATGGTCTGCAACACCCATTGCAACAATTTTTTCGGTGGAAATTTCTGATATCTCCACATCATCCTGAGTGAAGACAAATTTCTTTGCTGCTCCAGTATGTGTCATTTGATATACAGAGAGCAAGTTTGCTGCAAGATTTGGTACATACAACACATTAGAGAAGAACCCATTCTCCATAGAGATTTTCCCAATGCCATGAGCAGGGATTTCTGAGTCATCTCCCATTCGAATGGAGAGACCACTGTAGGGTGCAAGCTCAGAAAACGAATCTCTTGAAGAAGCCATGTGCCTTGAGGCACTTGAATCAATGATGAACAAGGGTGACTAAGATGTACAAGCCACCAAAGCATGGCAACTCTCCTTGTCTTCAGAAATGCACTCCTTCTTCTTGGAACTTTCAGGAAGAGGAATATTATTTTTCTGTAGGAGATGGGTCATCATGTCTATGGTTTTCTTCATGCATGAACTCTCCGGGTGAAAACCCATTTGACAGTAGCTGCATTTTGTCTTCTCATCCTTCTTTCCCTTGTTCTTGATAGGATTCGAAACCCCCTCATAGGATTTGGGCCTCTCATCCTTCTTCTTCTTCTCTTGAGGTTTCGGCCCCTTCAGTTTTTGCTTGCCTCTTCCATTTTTCGAATATCCAGCTACAAGAACTTGGTCTTTTTGCTTGATGGAGCTCATCAAGACCAGCTTGTCTTGCTCTTGAGTTAGCATCTCCATGAAGTCATCCAAAGTTGGCATCTTCCAACCTCTAATTGTGAGCCTTGTGGAGTTGAAGGAAGACACAAAAACTGAGTATTTAGAATCCCATTTGGAGAGAATGGACAACACAAACTGTTCTTCTTTCTTCTCTATGCCACATTGTCTGATCTGCAAGACCAAGTTCTCAAGCTTGGTGAAGAAGTCCAGGATGGAATCGAAATTCCTTGGGCTCAATGAAACAAGCTCATTTTTGAGCTGGTGGCCTCTCATCTCATTAGTCTTTCCAAATAAGGTCTCAAGCTTGAGCCACACTTCATTTGGAGTAGCTAGACTTTCTAGATGAAATAGGAGGTCTCTTGAAATGCTAAGACAAAGGAGGCCAAATGCCTCATCCATTCTGTTAAAAAACTTGGATTTCTCGAAACCTCAGTTTGGCTCCACCTCAGTTCCCATCGTAATTCTGTAGAGACCCTTAGATCTCAGCAAAATCACCATTTCTGCCTTCCAATTGAAATAGTTGAAGGGAGTAAGCACATTTGGGTGAGATGGCTCCATTCTTCTTTGTTGCTCATGCACTTACTGACAATGTTGATCTTCAATACCTGCAAACAACTCTCAAATCACTCAGGAGGGATCTACACTCACAAATTCAAACCATGTTTGATAGTGGGTGCATTCAGGAGAGCATCACACTTGAGAAGAGCCACTAGATTTCTCTAATGAACTTAGGCAATGGCCTCAGGAATTATGTGGTTTCTCCACTGCTTCTGGCAATCCACTAAAATAGTCTTGCTGGTTCGAATGGTAGCTCCAAGAGCTCTGATACCATGTAAAATCTGAATCACAATAGAACCTAGCTACTATGGATTCCTCACTAGTGAAAAGATTGCAACACATTTACAAGAATGAGCATAAATTTCTAAAATGAAGAACAATTAACACATGAAATGGGTGAATAATGTAAATATTATTAACTGTCCAACCTCAAAATAGGTTAAGAACATCCATTTATACAAATTTGGAACAATTCGAATCCATCTGGAGTGTTCACATTGATCTAGCTTAGAAATAGCTCAAACCCCCCTAGGTTGACCAAAATATCCCAAACCATCCCAAACTGGTTCGAAACTACTATGTGAATGTTGGGAATGACTGGACAGGTCCATGTGACCTCACACATGTGGAGAATCTGGTTGGTTAGAGGTTAGGCAGCTAGAATTGGCTAAAAATGGGCAAAGGAGGCAAGTTTGTCCACATTCTGAGCATGTGTGCCCTTGGTCAAAGAGAATCCCACAAAAAAAGGATCAAGAGCTCCCTAGGCATGTAGGAAGCAATAAATGACTGGGAGGGCGCACCCAACAGCTTGTTTTACTTGGCACAATGCTCAGTTTTGTCCACATTGCCAACTGGTTCAAGCTAAATGACCATTTACTCACTAACCAACTTGGGGATGCAATTATTAAGCTGTTTGGTACTAATTAACCATAAATTAATAGATGATTAATGTACATAGGTGTAATAATGTTCTAACAATTACAACAACAAATATAATTCATAATCAGACCAAGAAGTCAAATTCAGTGATCAAATTTATGAAAAATTCATAACATTATCTATATACTTCACCAAATATCCATATACTTCACCAAATTCACCAAGCAACATATTAACAATATACATGGTCTAACAATATAAATGTAGTAAGTAAAAGAGCAAAGTAACTGCAATCTCTGCTTAAATTCTATATAAGAGCCATGGCTCTAAATCTCAGGGCCTATGGGCCTTGTCTAGTTAAGATTTCGAGTAGGGATAAGACTTTGAAACTGGTTAGGGATAAGACTAGAAAACTGCAAATATAAAAACTACCAAACAAATTACAACACCAAATATAATTCATAATTAGACCAATAATTCAAATTTAACACTTGAATTTACCGAGAATTCATAACATTACCCATATACTTCACCAAATATCCATATACTTCACCAAATTCACCAAGCAACATATTAACAATATCCATAGTCTAACAAACTAAATGCAGTAAGTAAAAGAGTATAGTATCTGCAATATCTTCTTAAATTCGGTATAAGAGCCATGGCTTTAAAGCTCAGGGCCTATGGGCCTTGCCAAGCTAAGATTTTGAGTAGGGATAAGCATGTAAAACCATCTAGGGATAAGACTAGAAAATTGCAGATAATAAAACTACCAAACACTTAACAGAAGCAAAAATAATTCATAATTAGACAATGAATTCAAATTCACTGATCAAAATTACCAAGATTTCAAATTCATTGATCAGATTTACCAATAATTCATAACAATATCCATATACTTCACCATGTACCTCACCAGATTCAACAAGCAACACATTAACAATATCCATATACTTCACCAGCAACAACATATTAACAATATCCATATACTTTACCAAATTCACCATGCAACCAAATCATATCCATTAGCGATTGCATGATTTCTCAATGCCATAAACAAAATTATAACTAGTCACAATAGCCCAAATTCTCAGTTCCAATAACAACAACACAACCAACAACAATCCATATCAAAGTAACCAAATTCTACCAAAAGAACAAGAAACGCAGAACATCCTTTGCCATATCTAATTTGACCCCAATACATAAGCAATTCAGAATAGGACCAAAACCCTACCACAACAAAAAAACCCCTACCTTAGCAAAAATACACCTTAACAAATGCCTCAACAAAAACCATAGCTCGTTAAATAGTTAGAAACCCTTCCTCTGCAATAAGACCCCGACCCAACAATTTAAGTAAGGGACAAACCCTTCCACTGCAAATACATGGATAATCATGTTGAAACAATGCCATCGGGATTTCTTATCCGCTGCGTGAAAGATCCTATCCCAGCACCCACAGCAACGATGTGGAGATAAAATACCAAAATCGAACCAGTAACAAACCAGAGACAATCTCCAACCAAACCAAACTAGAGACAAACATTGAACCGATAATAACCTCCAAGCAAACCATAGATGAAGTTTCAATAACTAGGAGAAAAATCCATGGAGGAATTGAATGTGTTAAAAAACATAAGCATGGATAAGATGGCAGGGTAACCCTACCAGAGAACAGACACTGCCATCCAAACCGAGCACGCGCTTCCATCCAATGGACGTCATCACCTCCCTCCTATCGCTACCTGCCACAAAAACCACAATCAAACATCCAAACTAGACAATGAGTCAAACAGGGCCTGTGAAAAGCCATAAAATGGACAACATGTGGGAGAGAAGGCACATTACCTTCATTCCATAGGTCGAACCATAGCCAAACATCCAAAATGGAGCATGAGCTGAATTGGGCCTGTCGAAAACTAGAAAAAATGGATGACATGCAGGAGAGAAGGCCCAAGACCATGAGTGAAAAGGTCATTTTTGGACCAGGAAACAACTTCGCAGGTTCAACCACGGACACCAAAACACTGCAGCAGAGGTTCCACACAACACCAACACACTAGATAACAAAGAAACACCATGCAATAACCATACAAAATGTCAAACCCGTAGCCATTCTAAAAAAACAACTACCATAAACCGCCATGGAACCATTTGCATGCCAACAAAAATAGGAAACATCGAAACCAAACAAGTAAGGCCGCACCACTACGAGGGTGGGAAAATTCCCACACATCGGGCCCAAGACCAAGCCACAGGGAAAGGACCTTGTGCATGCATTTTGAGGCACCATAAAGCATAATAAAGGTCACCACATATCGCATGCATGGCGCTATCATGTCAGAATGTGACGTACCTCCTATTTGGAACGCTGCATGGTCATCTAGGTGGCTCGAGGGGGGACACACCACTAATGTCACATCACCATGAAAAATTAATGGGCGTACCTCCTAAGAGCTGTTGAGAGTTACATTTACCATGTTGGTCCCCTCCCTAGTCTAACTTGGAGACAAATACAACTGATGATAGCCGAATGCCAGCTCATTGGGCCTAATGCCACCTCATTGAGCCTACTTTACCCATATTTCCGTGCCCTACTAATGGTGCAAGGCACGGAAATACAACATTTTCGTGCTCTGCATGCCTACAGGGGCACGGAAATATCAACATTTTCATGCTATGCTTAGTGTTGATGGCGCATAAATCCCTTAACAACCTCATTACTTGGATTGTGGATCTTAGCTATGGGGATATATTCTTGGGATTGGGATTCCCTTCGAATCTCACCTCACCCTCCCTCTTTATCCTGGTTCAACTCCTTGATCCACCATTTACTCACCTAGATCCAGCTTCCTCTATTAGTGGTTGGCCTCCCAAATCCTATAAGGAGGCCATCCATGAGCTAAGGAGAGAAATTTTGGAGGCATCAAACCTATGGTCTTAGGGGATTTGCAGAGGTATCAAGAGGAAAATATTGGAAGAGGAAGCTGTTGCTTGGACATCAAGGGTAACTTTGTAATAGTGTTCTTAGCTCTCATTAATACAAACATGGCTTATTCTCCCATATTGTGTTTCTTACTTTAGTTAGATGCATGATATGTTTTTTCGTATAAATTAGATCTTAACCATTACATCTAGTGCTTGGATGTGTTATTTCTTATCTTGTTCAAAATGGTTCGACCCTTGGAGATCAAGTGTGAAGCTCGAACTAAGAGAACCGACGAATTCAAAGTAAGTTACATAATTCATTTTCCTCTTAGCGTTTAAAATCTTATGTATTGTGTTAGATCTAGGATAGTAAACAACCACTTGTTTCACTTACGTCTTAGATTAAGCTTGTTCAAACTTAGTTTAATCTTCAAGTATATTTAACTATATGTAGGACAGATTTGCTAGAACATAATGTCGTTCTAGCACAACCTGTTTCTTCTAAACAACCGTCTAGCTTGTAAACGTTGAAAAGGGTAGGGGAGAGGAGAAGTAAAATAAATAATTACAATCACACCATTAAATATGGTGTTTCAAGTTTCAATTTCATTCTTGATTACATAAATGTAAATTAATAAATTATTTAAGGGTCAAAGCATCGAGATATTACATCTACTCCCTCTTAAAATGTTAGGAACCCATGTCAACCCTTCTCTTTACTATGTTAGTATATTGTTGTTGGACGCATATGCTTTGTAAGTCGTCCCGTAGTATTTGTTGATCCGTAGTTTATATTAGCCCATAGTATTGACTCATAGTATTGGACGCATATGCTTTGTAAGTCGTCCCATAGTATTATATGTCCCATGGTTTTGACTCATAGTATTGGGCATAGACTTAGTATATAAGTGTGTGTTGAGGTCATTGAAGGCACCGTGAAGTTAATTGTATTGAGCTTGCTCAAAGGAGGTTGCCCCCTCGAAGTGGCCCGTGATCAATATAAAAGCGATTCTGTTTTATTATTTCTGATATCTCGTGTATTTGCATTAATTAATTATTGCAGGTACATCACATCTGGTATCAAAGCACTTTCCTTGGCACAAGTGGGAAATTTTTTTTTTTCTTTTTTTGGGCAGCGACTTTCAGATCAATTTCTGAAACTTTATGCACAAAATCAGAAGAAACCGATTGCATATCTAAATTCCTCTTTCAAAAATACGCAGTTTCAAAAAAACAATCATCTCAATTGGAGTTCTAAAAGTGGAGATATCACGGATTTAAAATCAGCAATTTTTCAGAATTTCGGTGACGGCCGCGGAAATTGCGGCAATAAAATATTTTGACCAAATGCCCAGATTTCTATTCCGCTTTGATGGGTAGAAGCAGAGTGGTTGTTCCAGTTCTGGAAACATGCTATAATAGTGATTCTGAGCAATATAGATCCGGTTTTTGAACATTGGGTGGAATTTCTGCCCAAATTTTTTCTGTTGCAGGTTCGGATTTGGGAATAATCCCTATCCGCTTAACTGTGGGAAGTACTTGGGCATAAGCCCTAAAACTCATTGTGAGGAGTACCACAGGAACCCCAAAGTACCTGGCCAATTGAGAGGACCTTCCAGTGAAAAGGGCAACGACCCCTACCTGATTGACTAGTTCCCACCCGTGAGGTAAACCAAGAGCTGTCGTTTGTGGTAAAGCGGTTATCAGTTTTACCTGAGCCGTGGAGTGAGGGGTACTGCCCCAATACGCAAGCCGTCAGACAGCACTGGTGGCCGAGTGAAAACCCTGAAATGTTAGGAAGCCGCACATACCTGGGGTCCATATCTACTTTCAGCTGAACTATTGTCAATCACTGCTGCGCAGTTTCAGATCCATTTTGCAAGACGTTCTAGATCCAGTCGTTCGGCGTTGTTCCAGATTCCTTCCGAGCCGTAGCCGCTCCAGTCTGTAAAAAAAAAAAAAAAATCCCAGCCGTAGCCGCTCCAGTCTGAACTCCTGTCATTCCATTCTGCATATTTCATTCCTGAGGACCCTATCCTCCATTCCCCTTCCTACAGCCCGAAATCTCACATTTGTCTATTTTTAGGGTTTGCCATAACTTCCTCGGATTTCACCCAATCCCCTTCAAATTTTACCATAGAGTTCCTTTCTGAATTCTGCTTCTTTGTTCCCCTCTGCCAAATTTTTCCATTCTTTCACCCCGCTTCTGAAATCCTCATTTTTGCTTCCCTGTCTATCCAACAGTGTCCAAAACCTAGTCAAACCCCAATTACCCTTCTAATTTTTTCCCAAATCCAAATTTTCCCTTACTGAAGTAGTTCCTGTTTTTGTTTTCCTACCCAATCAACCAAAAAAAAAAAATCATGGTTATGGTTGTCACCCGTGCAGGAGAAAAAACCATGGAGGAAGCACTTGTAGCCATCCAAGCCAAACTCCAGGATCTGGATGAAAAATTTCTCGGTCTCCATCTTGAACATTCAGCTATGAACAACAAACGGCAGTTCGAGTCTTCAGCAGACAATGGGTTCTCTTCTTCCAGCAATTTCCGTGGTCCGAAGCTTGATTTTCCTCGCTTCAATGGTACTGATCCAACTGGATGGATATACCGGGCAGAACAATATTTCAGTCTGCACAATACTTTTGATGTTCAGAAAGTTCCACTTGCATCCTTTCATTTGGAACAGGAAGCCGTTCAATGGTACCGTTGGTATATCAAAGCTCATCCCGAGCCAAACTGGACAGATTTTTGCCACCTCATTTTGCCGCGATTTGGTCCTCGTGCTTTTGATGACTTCACAGGATCACTCACTAAACTTCACCAAACTGGTACAGTGAGAGAGTATCAGACGGAATTTGAGAAACTAGCCAATCACACAGAAGGATTGTTTGATGAATTCTACAGGAGTTGTTTTATCAGTGGTCTCAAGGATGAAATCCGCTCAGAGGTCAAAATGTTTTGTCCCAACACAATGATGGAAGTCCTAGGGTTGGCTAAGCTGGACGAGGGCAAGATCGCAGCTCAACAACACTCCAAACCCACCTTTGTTCCCTTCAGAAATATGGGTTCCCAACGACCTTCCATCACGCCTGCTCCTCAACCAACTCCTATCAAGCATTTGTCTGAAATAGAAATGCAGGCACGCCGAGAAAAAGGGATTTTCTATAATTGTGATGAGAAATTCACTCAGGGACATATATATCTCTTGGATGTGGATTCTCTGCCAGCCTTAGAACTTGGTGAAGAAGCTATAGATACAATAGATGAGCAGGTCGACATTCAACACCTGCCTGTTGACACCCCATCTCAGGACGACCCACCCGAGATCTCTCTCCATGCTGTAACCGGAGTCACCACCCCACAAACAATGCGAGTCAGGGGATACTTCAAGAAGCTCCCTCTTACCATCCTCATTGATTCTGGTATCACTCATAACTTCATTGACCCTCGGATTGCCAAACAGGCTGATTGTTTTGTCCATCCTTGCTCCAACTTTGAAGTCATGGTTGCCAATGGGGGTACCTTACCTTGCAAGGGGAAGTGTCACAATGTGCGTATCTCTATGGAATATTATAACCTACGCTCTGACATGTTTGCCTTGTCCTTAGGCGGATGTGATGTGGTTTTGGGCGTTCAATGGTTACGCACACTTGGCCCCATCTTATGGGATTTTGTGGAACTTTGGATGCAGTTCAAAGTCAATGGGGCACAACACAAATTTATGGGCTTACAACCAGAGTCTCTCTGCATCATCAGTTCACATCGCCTAGAAAAAATCCTTAAGAAGAATTCACATGGTGTCATCGCTCAGCTCAATTCCATTCAGATGCACCCATCAACAGTCTCCACTACTTCCTTGGATAGATATGCAGGTATCTTTGCTGAACCAATGCGCTTGCTGCCTTCAAGAGACCTTTCCGGTAAGAATGTAGCCACATCTACCTCTCAGCAGGAAATGATGGCTATTTTTCATGCAGTACAGAAGTGGCAGCCATACCTATTAGGGAATTATTTCTGCATCAAGACTGATCTCCCGAGTCTGGAAATTTTTTTGGAATCCTCCCCAACACACCTGCAATGGGTTATCCAACTCATGGGTTGTCCCTATGTGATCATTTACAAGAAGGGTAAGGACAATATGGTGGAAGATTCTCCTTCTCGCATAATTGATGACCCAGTTTCTCTTACAGCTCTTTCTCTGCTTGTTCCAAATTGGTTGCAATATGTTCAATAGGGCTATCTCTTCTATGAACTCCATGCTTCTTCCTCAACAGGGCACTCTGGGTTCTGCAAAATGTATGACTGGGAACAATGTAACTTCTTCTGGTCGGGACTAAAAATGACAATTCAACAGATGGTGGCTGACGATGATACTTTCCAAGTCAACAAGGGGGAAACGACACTCCTTTCGGGATTGCTCAAACCCGTGCCCATCCCTACACAGCTTTGGCCAGCTATTTCTATGGATTTCCTAGCAGCGCTCTGGTGGTACAATACCACATCTCAAAGGACACCATATGAATCAGTCTATGGAAAAACACCGCCTGTTCTTCTTCCATACACCCTTAGCAGCTCTCCAGTTCAGGAAATTGACTCGGTTCTTCGAACCGCGATCAGATTCTTCTCATTCTGCAGGACAATCTTCACATGGCCAGAATTCGCCTGAAACAACAAGCCGATCAGCACCGTTCTGAGCGCATTTTCCACGCAGCTGACAGGGTTCTTCTTCATCTACAACCTTCCAAGCAATCCTCCTTGACACTCCAAAGGCATCAGTTGCCCGAAATGCAAACCAAGGATGCTACCGGGGAACCACTCCTTCAGATTCTGCAGCAATTTCTCCATCCAAAGCTTTGAGGACAAAGCTTTTTCTAAGGGGAGAGGGGATGTTAGGAACCCATGTCAACCCTTCTCTTTACTATGTTAGTATATTGTTGTTGGACGCATATGATTTGTAAGTCATCCCGTAGTATTTGTTGATCCGTAGTTTATATTAGCCCATAGTATTGACCCATAGTATTGGACGCATATGCTTTGTAAGTCGTCCCGTAGTATTATATGTCCCATGGTTTTGACTCATAGTATTGGGCATAGACTTAGTATATAAGTGTGTGTTGAGGTCGTTGAAGGCACCGTGAAGTTAATTGTATTGAGCTTGCTCAAAGGAGGTTGCCCCCTCGAAGTGTCCCGTGATCAATATAAAAGCGATTCTGTTCTATTATTTCTGATATCTCGTGTATTTGCATTAATTAATTATTGCAGGTACATCACATAAAACAACACAGTCCTCAGTGTTCTTTTTTTTATCACCTAAAAATTTTACTTTTCAGCAATGCTTGCTTTTCATCCTTTTTCTCTCAAGTTTCCCATGGATAATTATCCATGCCAAAAATGTAAATCCATTTCTTCTTTTATCTTGGAATATTTCCAAGGTCTTTAGCATTTCAACCTATACCTATTTTATTCATCACAGAATATAATAGGTTATGACTATATCCATAAATGAAAGTTATATATTTCTCTAAATATCAAAGTAAAGATATGCTAAACAACAAAATACTTATCTTATATATTCCTATCCTCGCTTCATGAAACCATCATAGCTCATCTTCTGCAAATTAGAAGGTTACTTCTTTCATTGATTCCTTAGTTACTATCAGAAGTCCTTCACAACTGTATGTATATAAAATTTCCCACTTAGAAAATTTTCTACCATACTTAGCATAACCAATGCTTATAACAATGTGCATACATAGTCTTTCAACCTAAGGTATTTCTCATCCCCACCCCATCTAACACAAGAGGGTATTCTCTTGACATAGCTACTGGTTCTTGTTCAAGTCCTCTTCACAATGTATATGTGTGCATATAGAAGTTTATCTAGAGGTCTTACAACTAGGGTGCCCCATGGTTTTTTCAGTGGAACTTAGCTTATAGTCCATCATGTGTCCTCATGTCTCAATTTATGAGTGTTAGTGTCATATATCTAAATATCAAGTGTCTTTCTATCAAGTGCTTTCTAGATTTTTGTATGTTTAAATGTTCAAAATGTTGGACTAGGTCTAGTATTTTGTCTATTCATATTTGTATAGCTGCATGTTATGTCTTAATTGAGTTATAGTATCAGTGTAGAATGCCATAATTTCATTACTTTTCCAATCAATTTCTTAATGAAACCATATTTATATTTATGAGGGTTTTCCTGATATGAGAATTTTGAAAACTATAGGACTTTGGTATTCATTATGATCTTAATATCATTTCCATATATATGCACACTACAAAAAAATAGCCCTTTAGGGGCGGTTTTGGCTTGCGAGGGTCTTGGTAAACCCCCCCTAAAAGTTTTTTTCAGACCTTTGGAGGCGGTCTTTTAAAACCGCCCCTAAAAGTCATGGAAATTGGACTTTTGGGGGCATTTTTTTTAAATCCGCCCCCAAAAGAACTGAAATTTGACTTTGGGGGGCGGTTTTTGGCAACCCCCCCCTAAAAAGCCCAATTCTCATAACTTTTGGGGGCGGTTTGTCTAAACCCCCCTAAAAGTCATGACAATTGAACTTATGGAGACGGTTTTTTTTGGAACCCCCCCTAAAAGTCATGAGAATTGAACTTTTGGAGGCGGTTGTTTGAAACCCCCCCCCTAAAATCCCAATTCTCATAACTTTTGGGGGCGGTTTGTCAAAACCCCCCCTAAAATTCATGAGAATTGAACTTTGGGAGGGCAGTTTGTTCAGGACCCCCCTTAAAATTCATGAGAATTGAACTTTTGGAGGTGGTTGTTTGAAAACCCCCCTTAAAATCCCAATTCTCATAACTTTTGGGGGGCGGTTTGTCAAAACCCCCCCTAAAAGCCCAATTCTCATAACAAGTTTGGGGGCAGTTTGTCAAAACCCCCCCTAAAAGTCATGAGAATTGAACTTTGGGAGGTGGTTTGTTTGGAACCCCCCCTTAAAAGTCATGAGAATTGAACTTTTGGAGGTGGTTGTTTGAAAATACCCCCCCCTAATATCCCAATTCTCATAACTTGTGGGGGCAGTTTGTCAAAACCCTCACTAAAAGTCATGAGAATTGAACTTTTGGAGGCGGTTTTTTTGGAATGGTCCATGGCCTAGGGACTGAAATCCATACTTGGTGTGCCAAACCTCAAAATGGCCAACATATCTTACTCATTGGCTAAATATTACCTATGTAGTATATGGGGCCTTTGAGGTGGTGTAGGGCATCACACATGACCCATGAGACCCTTACCCTTAGACGTTATGTTTTGACTTGATAATATGGCCCAATCAATGATAACTATTCTTGGTCGCATAGAGCTTGAAATGGCCATTTCTTGCTTCTAAGCCAAATATTTCCCACATAGAGATGACGTTATGGACTAGGGCCCCATTTGTGGGCCCCAGTCCCTTGAGGAAAATGTTATGGCCTAGGACTTTATATGTTTACCCTAGAACATGAACTAGGCCATGAGAGCCATCCTTAGCGTGCCAAACTTGAAATGAACACTATATTCCACTTACATGATAAAGATTCCCTTTATAGGGCTTGTATGGTGGACATAGGCCTATTAATGTCGCATAATCCCTAGAGATAAAATGGCATAAGGTAAGGTTGATGCAGAAGAATTATCCTTACTTACATAGCATATTTGGATGTGTGAGGTTTTGAGTTTAATTAATGTGTCCTCCCACCTTGTAAATGGCCATCTTTTGCCTTGTATTTGTCCCTTTTCCTTGACACATTAATCACATATTACATTCTTTTACTCCCTTGAATTCCTCACTAGTCATGTCTTCGACAAATGAAGGTCAATGTCCAAACTATGATGATAATCTTAAAAGGTACCATGATGGAATGCCCTCACTGTTTGGAAATTTTTGTTGGTAATTGTAACTGGTATGTCAAATTGTAATGTCCCTTGTTAGGAATTTTATTAAAATGGCAATTTTCCACTTTTTTTCCCTAGTTCGACCTTTGCTTAGTTTTGATCTCTAGGTCCCAAATTTGCCCCAAATGATCCCAAATCTTCTGAGAAGGTATATGAATGATATTAGAACATAAATATGTGTTTCAGGGATGCCTTTGGACATTTAAAATATTTTTGCAAATCCTCTTTCAATTCTGATCAATGTAGGTAACTTTACTAGTGATTTTCCTTTGACTAGTATTGGTCTCTTGGTCTCAAATTGACTCCAAATGCCTTCAAAACTTCAAGGAATGTGTATGAATGATATTAGAACTTGGATATGATGTTTATGGATGACATATGTCCACCAAAATACCTCTGCAAACTCTCTTAAGATTCTGTACCAATTATGCAATTTTACTAGTAATTTGGGGTTCAAATCCCCCTGGGGTAAGTACTGAAAATGGCTTCCCAAATGCCTCCAAACCCACTCAAATTTATCAAAAGAGGTATGTAATGTGTTAAGTATTTTAGTAAAGTCTCATATGAACCATTAATGGATTATTACAACTGTTCTCAGCCTCTCCCATTCGACTGCAAAAATACCCAATTCGACCCTTGGGGAAATGGCACTATTTCACCTCCCAATACAACTAAACTGAGTAAAAATGCTTCAAATTCTCAAGTACAGTACATGAAACTTGTAGAAGACATACATGGAAGTATATTGATCACAAATATATCAGATAATCATCCATTCATTCGAAATCATCATCAATACATTGGCTCACAACAAGGTAGTGGGGAAATGGCATTGTTCTTCCATTAAAAAATGAGATTTATACATTTCTACTTGGAATTTCGACCTGAAATTTTTTGGAGATGAAGAACAGAGTATTTACTTCATATTAAAAAATAAATGGGGCATTAAAAGCTTCCCCAAAGAGTACAATAGCTCACCAAAAACGCCCTCCCTCAAGGGTCAAGAATATGCCATCAAAACTGGAAATGGTTGAAGGAGTGAGCTTCAATAGAAGAACCATGAGCTGCCCTGTAGCTTAAACCTGCAAATAAAGACTCCATTAAATCTCCAAATGAAAGGTCTGAATGGCCTTTTCAATTACCAACTTGGATGGGAATCTTTCACCGTCAAAATTGGCTAAGGCAAGAAACTAGTCATCCACTAGCTCTCCCTCTTCACAAATGCATATGCAAATTCTACAAATGATCAAAAGCTGGTTTCATTCTTTGTTATTGAAATTTATAAACTTCTAATGTCCTCCATGGGTCGAATTCCTTCCAAGAGACTCATGCCAACTCATGTTGGGAAGAGATTCCAAAGAACGCCACTTGTACAACAATTCCTAGTTTCCCACTTCCACCAGATCACATGTGGAAGCATCTTAACTTCCCTAACACCCTTGAGCACCCTATTGGAGTCTATTTTTATCCCTGACATGTCATATTTCAGCCTTCAGGTCTGATTTGTGTCATAGGTGTCATAGCGTCTTCATCATTGTTGTCATAGAGCTAGGGAATCTAGCCCAAGCGTCTCACTAGCTCCAAATTGCCTCTTCCTCTTCCATGGGAGTTACTCTTCCTCTATATTTCGACCTTGGATGAGTCATGCAATGAATTAAACCTTTTGGACTCCCCCAAGTATGTTACCATTCACCTTGAATTCGAATTGGTGAGAGAATGATGCCAAATGTAGTGGGGAAATCTAGCCATATGTGGGTCCCACTTCCTCCATGTGTCTTCATGATGAAATGCCACTTTGATTTTCACTTGTATATATTTATTTAGCTCCTTTATTAAATATTTATTCCATTCTAATGTTCAAACATTATTTATTATACCCATTATTCCAAATCCCAAATCTTCCACCCCAAACCTAGGAAACTAGTAATTTTCCTCCTTGGCAATTATTTGACCTTTAGCATCAATTTGACAAACTCTAATGAATAGGGCCAATGTGATTAGGCCATTGTGACCCAATACCAAATTTGGGACATGACACAAATCCACTCCAAGTATCTATTAGGTCCACATAAACAACAAGACCAATGTAAGAACATCTCTCCATGCTTAAAACAATGTATATCTCCATTGTAGCATTCTTTTAAACAATTTGTGAGCCTCGATTTTCCCATTCTATATGCAATCCCAAATCACAACATTCCACGAGACAAAATTATTCTCAAGCATGTTATTAAACATTGTTGAGCTTTGTCCATCCTACCATTATGGGCATATTTCATAAGGATTATAGTCCACAAAATGGTGTCTCATTGAGACATTCTATAAGCCACATGATGAGCATATTATAATCAACCCACCACACCAATTGTTCCAAGTGAAGATGGCATTCTTTGGAAATACATCCACAAATTATCAATGCTCTAAAAGGTCCCAGAGAATCTAGCTTGCCGCATCCAACCTTTACACTCATCCTTTCTTTTCAAAGAGGGACTTTGTTGTGGTTAGCCCATATTCTCTAATGATTCAATGTTCCTAATTGGGGAGGACCTTAATCATACTTAATATTTCCAAACATTAATCTAGAATTTGTCAGGGATCAATGAACCCATATACATTAGTTATATTTCCCTTTACCCTTGAGTCTATAGTATAAATCACCAATCATCTATCAATAGGTGGTAAGTTGGTTTTCTAGATCCATGTTTATGGGATCCTCCATCATTGCCATAACTCTTGAAAATCCTCTCAATCCTCTAGTCGAGCAATCGCATCATCCCCATATCATTTTGGTGAATTTATACATGTTATACTGTTGACCGAATCGAGACTTGATAGTCGACAGGGGTCCACCGACTGTCGACCCATACCCCAGTCTTCCTGAGCACCAGCCCGGGCAGGGTTGAGCCTGCCTAGCAACACCCGCAGTGCGGATGAGGTCTCACCTAAGGCATCCAGGAAGAGAAGATGGAACCATGTTTCCGCCGAGGGAGGAGGAAAGTTGTGGCACTATGGTACTAGCATCAATTCCAAACATTCATCATGAAGTTCTAACATATCGCAACATTTAACATTACCAGAAACAAAGATTGCATATTACTTCAATCGCAGCATGTTCATGTGGACAGATAACATATTATCTCAGCATTCACATTATAGAAATAGAAAACAGATAACTGCATTAAGAATAAATAACATGAACATCGAGCAATGTTACACATAAATTGCACCAAATCATCATCCTTATATTACTTGGCAACCCAAAAGCAGTACATAAACATCCGCATTATCTCTGTCAATCTCCGCATATATCACTTGTCTCATCTTCCTTCTTCTTCCTCCCTCTAACACTTACAATTCTACTCTATTTATAGGCTTTCGCCGATTACAATGATTGTTCACTTTCCTAACCGACACTATGGACACTCTACTAACTGAATTGGTCTAATGACCCAAAAACCCGCATACTGCGGTACAATGACTTGATATTACAAAATATATGACCAAAAATCCGCCAATTGCGGTATACTTGACTCAATATTACAAAATATGTGGTCCAAGTGACCCAAAACTCGCCAAGTGTAGTATCCTTTGGCCCAAAATACTCCTTTCGTGCCTTCATCCAACATGTCACGGCATCAGTAGTACCGCGACCTTTCCTCATCAAACTGCCTGCCAACATATACATTTTGCATTTTGTTTATTGAATAAACACTAAGTCTAGTTTTTCTACTCTTATTTTGTTTTTCGAAATGATTTGTTTCTTAGGTGCATTATTGCGCCTTATGTTTTGCAAGAGAATTTTCATTTAGAAGGCCCAGGCATTTGAAGAAATGTCTCCTTAAGTGAGGTTGTTTGTCTTGGGTTAATTAATTGCTCCCTTTTCTCCTTCAAGTTATCATTGACAAGTTTCTCGCCTCATCCCAACTTAGATTTTTTCAACTTTGTGGGATTTGTGTCTATTCATGATCATTTCTTATGGGAACTTGACAATCCTTCAACATTTCTATCCTCCCATTTCCATTTATCATGTGCTAGGACAAATATCTTGTTTACTAGACTTCTTGCCACACAACAACACTATTTGGCTTCCTTATATTAAGACTGTTCGCTTCTACTATTGAGTTTATAATTCATCTGCCTTACCAACATCTTGTTGCAGTCCTCCCAACCTTCCACAGCCTTCTTGTCGTGACTCTTTGTAGCTTGTAACCCTTTGCTTTCTTGTCTGCAATCATCCTTCTAGGGCTCATATAGGTCGACAAAAAGGCTTTTGAATGGTTCACAACTTTCGATCTTCTGCAACCATGTCCTGCAGGGCTTAGCATGTCCACAAACCTTCCAATGCAGAGTCTACTCTTGCTTAGACCTCTTGCATTTGCATGGCTTTTGCAACCTAGATCCTCTACAATCATATCATGCATCGAATTCACAACCTTGCTCATCTACATTAATGTTTTGCATAGCACTTAAACAAGCATGTCTTATGTAGGTTTTGCAAACTTGCCCTTCCATAATAATGTCTTGCGTGGCTTTGGAAACCTTGATACAACCTTGATCCTCTGCAATCATGTTTCTGGTGGCTTCCACAACCTTTCTCCTCCACAACCATCCCTTGTGCAGCTTCTGAAACCTTGCTCCCCCACAATCATGTTTGCATGGCTTTGCAAACCTTGATGTCCTGCAAACATGTCTTAAGTGTGTTAAACAATCTTGCTCCTTATCAACCATGTCTGAAATGTGTTCAAAACCTCAATCCTTCTCGAAAATGTCTTTTGTGACTTCCTCATCCTTTCTCTTTAGCAACCATGTCTTGCATGGCTTCTACACCTTTACTCCACAATCATGATCGTATGTGGCTTTGACAAACTTGCAACCATGTCTTTAGTCTTACAAGACTTCTACAATTTTGCTCCTCTGTGATTATATCTTGAATGGCATCCCCATATCCACAAATTTGCTCCTCCAGTGTTTGCTTCACTACGAATCGATCATGTATGGTTTCCACATATCCACACCTTGGGCTTGTAGGATCATAATATTTTTATGCCACAACTTTGTTTGAGGCATAGGTTCCTACATTGCACTACATCTTTTTCCCGTGTCATGTGACTTCCCATTCTGCAACATTTATCTTGCATGTCTTTTGAGTAAACCAAACCCAATGCTTACAAGACTCACAGCAAGCAACTTTCTGCCATCTCCAGATTTTTTCAATCTTCAACTTTTTTTTAGTGTCTTTCATGACTTTGCAACCCAACCCTGCGAGATCCACAACTTTGTCTGTGCCACGACTCTATCTAATTTGTAATTCTCTTCACTTATGTGGGTATTTAAAACCTCACAAAATCCAGTATGCAATACTTGAATTAGATCACAAGATTCGATCAAAATCAAAAGAACTCTATCATCTTTGAAAACTCATTTGTTAAAGCAAAGAGAGGATATTTAAATAGAGATGGAATATTTTCATACATTTGACACTTTAATTTTTAAATAATTCCATCAAGCAATACTTTAATTTCTAAATGGGAATTATAAATCTACCTAGACAAATGAAAGGACAAATAGTATACAAGAACAAATTTGTATGACAAATCTAGATACCATTTCAAGACAAAATCACACATAATCTCTAACAAAGGCCTATTGTATGTACTAAAGGTAAACAAGAGAATGGGTATAGTATATATTAATGGGAAGAGAGTCATTTCTACAACTCTTATGCTTCTTGGAGCATAAGATGGGAATAGTTTATAAAACATTTTTGTAGTGAAGGGTGCATATTACATCCCAGATGGGGATATGGGTAATGTAATATGACAATGATGTGGCATTAGTCAGCTTAATATATATTTATTTTGCAAGGAAAACCTCATGGATCTCCTCAGTCCCCACCCCCAGCTCTTGGAATATCCAGATGGAGGGAAACTCAATTTCCAACCACAATAGCAACTTGTAACCTAACAGGACTCAACCAGAATTGAACCTCAGAACTTGAGACCTCACAACAAAGTTTTCCTTGAAACGGTCCTTTCAAACTAATTGAGCTAACCCACTGGGTTAAGTCGGCTTTATATATATATGTGTGTGTGTGTGTTCAGTTTAAAATTATAAAAAGAAATTTACTTATATATATCTTTGCAATTTCCCAAACATAATAGGATTAATAGCATTTCATATAGTTAATTAAACAAAACTGCTACTGCGTGTTCATAGCCGGATTTGAATTTAGGGCATTTGCAACTTTGGAGGACATTTGGATTTGATAGACAGGAATCAACAAGTTCATGGATACCTTCTCAGCACATTTTATTGAATCATACTGCAATGTATGGGGAGGTCAAATACAACTACTAGTAAAAAACAACTAGTTTAGATCCGTCTTTACCCCAGTATAAGTACTGAATGAATGTGAGTTCATTAACAATTTTATTATTTCTTGCATTTCCTTTCATTTCTATTGGATTAGTATAATCTTGTAATGCTTTTATGGTTATGGTGTTTAGCAATTTTGAAGTATACCTTGTGGATCTAGTATATGATCAATGTTAATTATCTGTAAACGAGAGACTTAAATCCCAGTTTCTTTACCAACATAGATCCTATGTGAAATTACTTATGTAGATTTTTGTGGTTAGACATCTTTGGGGTCTCTTCAAATAGTTCCAAAAGTAGAAGGATCTCTAAGATTATTATGGTATATTTTTGTGCTTATCAATGTGTTTTGAAAAATAAATTGGATTTTAAGCATGGTTGCCTTTGAATATTATTGTCCTTTCTTAGAATTACAAATGATGCAATATTGGTGTTCATATTCTCCTCTCCCCAATTCTGAAAGGGTTCTAGCTCAATGGAAGAGCACCTGCCTTACATGCAGGAGGTTGGTGGTTCGATTCCTCCATGCCCTATTGATATTTAAATATTGTTATTTTTAATAAAATATATTTTATTATGATTTAGTATAGCTATAGAGGGGGTTTCAAACCATCTTTGTATGTTGCTACGAGCGGGGTTCTAAACTACCTTCATATTTCACTATGAAGGGGGTTCAAACCACCTCTGTAGGCCTCTACGAGGGGGGTTCCAAACCGCCCCTATAGGCATCTACACGGGGGGTTACAAACCGTCCCTATAGGAATCTACGAGGGAGGTTCCAAACCACCCCTATAGGCCTCTATGAGGGGGGTTTCAAACTGCCTCTATAGGCCTCTACGAGGGGGGTTCAAAACCACCCCTATAAGAGTCTATGAGGGGGTTTCTAAACTGCCCCTATATCCCTCTACAAGGGGGGTTCCAAACCGTCCCTATAGGACTATACGAGGGGGGTTCCCAACCGCCCCTATAGGCCTCTACAAGGGGGGTTTGAAACCGCCCCTGTAGGTTTGTATGAGGGGGCTTATGAGGGGGATTCACAACCACCCTCGTAGGTCTCTATGAAGGGGGTTCAAAACTACCCCCGTAGGTCTCTATGAAGGGGTCTATGAGGGGGGTTTAAAACCGCCTCCGTAGACCTCTACGAGGGGGGTCACAAACCACCCCCAAAAGTCACTTTTGGGGGCGGTTCCAATCTCGCCAAAAACCATCATTAAAGGGAAAAAATTTTAACATCGGTGCCTTTAGGGGTGGTTTTTCCAAACCACCCCCGAAGCCAAAACACCCCTCGTAGGTCACTTTTGGGGGCGAAAGACAACCCCCCTAAAGTCCAAAAATGTAGTAGTGATGTCCTTGTTTCCTACAATTTTTCTTAAATAGCCAAACAAATAATGTGTGTGTGTGTGTCAATATATATATATATATATGATCCATTTCCAAAGTAAATCAGTTCATGATTGTTTCAACTAGCAATCATTCTAATTGCAATTAAGTATTCATAGTTACACACACACACACATCTCATTAGTCAATATATTAGCCCAAACTATCTTCATAATTTGATACTTTACCGATCCATACTACTATAATTCAGTCTCTTTTATTTCAACAAAAGAGATAATTACGATGTACCTATATAATTGCCATTAATGCTACCGAGGTTATCTATCCAACTAGCACATCCACTTAACTTGTGGCTGGTGAACACCGATAGGTTACAAGTTAAGTGACATGAACAATTTATTTGTTACTTGTTCTCCATGCTTAGTTGTAATCACTCGTTAACTATGCCTCAAATACCTCTTACCTTCTTTAAATAAATGGGACAACTATTTATCCATGCATGAGCTACTAGTTATCCATGCATCAACTACTAGTTATTTTTATATTTCTTTTTTCTTATAATTGTTTATTTCGAATTTTTAATGATGACCATAAAATCAATTTGGACAGTACACTTGTCTCATCCTCCTTCAATATAGGAAAATCATAGATGGTAGTCCACCCCAAATTCTAAGATATAAACACCTATCAGTGTAATTATACATCTTTATCCTTTAACATCATCAACCATTCTTTGTATGTCCTTTTATTTTAGTAAGTTTGATCCTTTAACTACATCATGATAACATCTTTACTTGTATTTCTAGCTTAGTATAATAACTTACATATTCCAGTATTATATTAACTGAAAGTATTATTCATATCATTCTAAGTTCAGTCTAACACACACTTTTTATATATACCTCAATATATAAAACAATAATTACATCAATCCAAATTGTTTAACAGTTTTCGTTTCTCAACTTCCAACAATACTAATTGTTGGTCTATATAGTATTCCTCTATGTCAATATAATGAATAATTTCTTGTCCTCCTTTTACTATTGTGACCTCTGGTGGGGTATGAACATTATTTACATTGCTCTTTTTATGAGGGAAATTGCAGAGACCCTCCATGGGTTTCCCTTCTAATATCAATCCCGACTCCATTAAACATAAATACAATAATCAATTTTAATAATTTTCTTTTTTTGTTTGTTTAAGTTCTAGAGAAAAATTATATTAATATACAACAGAGTACATGCATGAAAACCAAGTTATCAGGGTGCCCGAAGAGAAACTGCCCCCCTTATCAATAAACAAAGAAGAAAGACTGTCAATCATCGGCCTGCCCTTGTGAGGGAAAACAGACCACCAAAAAATAGAGTTTAAGGACTTGCTCATAGTCAAGAATTCAGGCTTACAACAATTCTCTGAAATAAACATAAAACTAACTAAACTAATTGACAAGTGGTGTTTTTGAAGGCCATCACCAAGAACTCAAAAAAGAGAGGGAACCGAAGAGCCCGAGATTACTCATGGGGGAGACTTGGGGTCACCTCTTTCAGTTTTTCCTCAGTAATTGGGAAGCGTTATGTGTCTGAGTTGGAGGAGTGTGTTGGTTCCTTAGTAGGAAGGGGAGTGGAATTTTTGAATGAAGGGGGTCCATCCAGATTGCAGGGTTCCATATGCTTCTGTTGCTGAATGCTTGATTTCCTGATGTCGTTCACCACCTGAATTTGCTGAGGTTCCTTCCCACACAATTGATTTTGGTCCTGTGTAGGATCTGTATCAAGAGCACGACCTCCCAAGGAAGAATAATCAGTGGAGTAATAAGGAGATGAGGGATTTCTCTCCATCCTCCCCGCAGGAGTGCACAATAGAGCCTAAGCCAACAAATTTTTGGCCTTCTGATAGTTTTTCTAATGTGTCCTAGCTCGCTTACTTGTGAACTATTGAACCACCACTTCATCCTCCAAGTCACATAGCATGCATCTTAGGTGTCTAGGGACCGAGTTGTCATAACCTACCATTCCAGGGCCTCTAAGGCCCAAGCGACCCGAACATCCATGTCCCTTGCTTCCACTGCGTGGAGTAGCTCACAGACATCTCGACATGGTTGCTTCTGGGGGTCAGGTAAGCCAAATATTGTAGTGTAGAGCGAGCCTAATACAACAGGGACATCCTGTTCTTTAAAGAGTGCGCTACAACAAATCATGGAATTAGCATCTCGTTTAGTGTAAATTTTTTTCACATTGAGTGGTCAAAGTAGATGCTAAATGGGATGCATTATGTACAAAATGTAAAGCGTCTAAAATATCGTCTTGTTTTACTTCCAAAATAGCATCCTTTTTTTATTCCAAAATAACATCCTTATTTTGCTTCCAAAATAACCTCTAGTTTTGCTTCCGAAATAACATCAAAGTTGACCTCCTAAATAACGTCTTATTTTGCTTCCTAAATATCATCCTCTTTTGCTTCCTAAATCACGTCCCCTTAGCACCATATTTGCATCCTTAATAGCGCCATGTTATCATCTATGTTTGCATCCACATTAGCGCCATATTTGCATCCAAATTAGTATCCAATATTGCATCCATATGTGCTTCCATTTTAGTGCCTTGTTTAGCTTCCCTTTTTACACCATGTATTACTTCCAAATATGCATCAATTTTCACTTCCAAATTTGCACCAATTTTTTCTTCCAAATTTGTACCAATTTTTGCTTCCCTTTTTGCACCATGTTTTTATATTGTTGCACCATATTCTTCTTCCTCTATAGTGCCATATTTTTCTTCCTATATAGCGAATGTTTTTCATCTAAAGTAGCGTCTTATTTTGCTAACATATCATCGCCATGTTTGGCTTCCTCATTGGCGCCAAATCTTGCATCTTTTTTAATGCCTAGTTTTGCATCCCTATTGACGTCCACATTAGCACCATGTTTGGCTACCACTTTAGTGCCTAATTTAGCGCCCATTTTTAATCCCACACTAGCGCCACATTTTTCTTCCCATTTATCTCCTTGTATTTCTTCTTATTTTTCTTCCTCATGAACCCTGCATTTAGCTTCCCATTTAGCATCTAATTTTGCTTCTTTGTTGGCCACTAGTTTAGCTTCTACTTTGGCTTCTACCTAAAAATCCAAAATAGCACCAAAATTGACTTCCAACTTAGTGTCATGTTTTGTGTCCAATGTTGCTTCTAGATCTGTGACATAGTGGGCTTCCATTTTAGCTCCTAGTTTTGCTTCCTATTTTACTTATTAGCACCACATGAGGATTACTATTTTTCACCTACAACTGAATCCAATTGTGTGCTAATATATTTATTATATCAAATTATTATAATTATTTCATTAATTTCAATAGTTCTCATGATATCGTTTACTTCATAGTTATGAAATAACATAATGAAACATTCAAATTTATTGCAGATACCATTATTGAAATTAATTGCATAGCATTTATGAATAAATTTAACACAAACATACAATATTCATTCAAAGTAGTAATATCATCATATTTATTAATTTTCCCTGAAAATATCATCGACAACTTCTCATATATATAAATTTACAATATAATAACAATAGCATCACCATAATCTTTCATCAAAAGAAGTGAAATTATAAAACATCATCACATCAAAAAACTCTCATACAAATCATCATATTCAGGTTAAAAGAACAACTAAACAATATATATAGTGAAAATACCAATATCACAAGAAATAATTTTATTGATATCCATATCTAGAAATGTCAAAATGATAAAGGGTAATGAAGGTTTATATGTCAACATGAATTCACCATACAAATCAAAATGGCCCAGAATGTAATGAACTTGGATCATCATAAAAGTAACAATACATGTCTAGTAGCATGGAGAAAGCAATAAACATCCACAATCTCAATAGTAGCACCAGTGGCTACCACCACCACCACCACCACCACCATCATCCTCATCATCCTCATCTATCCCAACACCATATCAATCATCATTTTCGTCTGATCCATCTACATCATTATCAACAATATCTTTCTTTGATACACTGGTGATGACATAATCTTGATCATGCTCCAAGCAGTATTTTTCACCATGTTTCTGGAAACAACAAGAAATAATCAATTTAAATCATTAGTATTAATTTAATTAGATAATGCATATTTTGTGTTAGATTGCAAATAGTGTGATAATTTATGTAGTCTCACGATTTTTCCAACCATGAATATAAACATCACCTCATCAACAGATAGTAACCACATATATCAAGTTTATCCATAACCATGCACACACTCATGCATACGCACACATGTACACCATTAATTTTCATGTCACAATAGAACAAGACACAGAGGCAAGGAGAAATATACATCCCAGTGATTATATATAAAGTGAATAAAAATACGATATTAAATATACTATTCGCTTCGAACAATGTTCTTGCCTAAATTTTTTATGTTATTAAATCTATATATATAACATGTTATTCAATCTATATATTTAAGACCATATTAGCCATGGTTTTCATAACTCAATCAAGTTCATGAAGCCTTTACATTGTAATCTAAATGTAAATTTAATATAACATGCTTGATAATATCCCCTCATAAAACATGAATAAAATAATATTATCATAGATGTAGTTTTCAACATATTAATCATATCATTGGTATAACGATCGCAAAGCTTACAAAGAATCTTGGAATTGTGTTATCCAAGTACCTACAGGAGGTAATGAAACTTAATTATGTTGCTCAGAATGGTTTTTATGCCCTGGGTTGAAATTTGGCTGGTGTCCTTGAATGGCCCAAACACACCTGTAGGAGGTGATGGGACTCAATCTTGTTGTTTGGTTTGGTACCTATGCCCCCCATTAAAACTCTCCTGGTGTACTTGAAAGGCCTTGGGAAGTGAGATAAAATTATCAATAACTCAAAAACCGAGGATTGGATATACAAATCGTTAGTTCTGATGGATTTGTGACATCCAAGCACCACTAGAGACAACCTTGTCTGGTGACTTGATGGATCGAATGTTTTCTATTTTGATGATTTTCTAAACTAGAGTTTTGCTCAACGAGGTGCAGTGCAATTTCTACAATGTAGGATAAGATTTTGAAAAATGTGGTGAGCGAGTGCATGGACATCGTGTCTGGTTAGCTCCCAATATGGATGCCTAATGAGGGCAGCTATACTAAGAGCCTACTTTAAATGTCAACCTGGGGGACGTACAAACTTTAGAGGTGCAGGCACTATCTGTGCTCTTATAGGATAATATTTTTCACAGTTGGATGTTGGTATCTATGTTCTAAGGGTTGCCTACTAAATATGTAAAACTGGTTATGCTACGGAATTAAATATTGGAAAGCAATAAATCTATTTAAAAGAATTAAAGTGCTGAAAGTAGTAAATCTATTCTAAGAAATAAAGATACCGAAAGCAGTAAATCTATTTTAAATAATTAAAATGTTGATTGTGAAGGAGATAATCTTATGAAATTACTTAATGCAGAATGGTAAATCTAGAAAATGAAAATGCCATAACAGAAATATTCTAATATTGGAGAAAACAAGGTCCGTAATTAGTTCATGCCTAAAACTAGAATTCTGATCTAAACCATTTTAAATCCCAAGACTCAAATTGAAGTACGATCGTTTCAAGCTATCCATCTACTACTAAGGAGTCAAAGAAATTAATCATGATGAGAAATAGTCATGAACCTCAGATCTAAACCATGATATTGAAAGCAAAGCTGATACACATGTAATCGTTGGTTAAAATATGCGTTGGAAGAAAGCAGCTACAGGACTACTGAAACTGTTTTGCTGTACTACATAACGTATTATAAATTACTATAGAAATAACAAATCATTCAAGCACTTCCATATGCAATATAACTGTTCATCAATGTAAAACTCATAATTGGAAAAATACCTACAAATAGAAATCCCCTGACTTACGTGTTGGAGGGGCCCTCTCCAACCTGTACTCAGGAGAGAATGAAACTTATAAACGCTGGCTGGAATTTAACATCAATCTCTCATTCAAATATATAATCCATGTCAAAACAAAGGTTTGTACTTCGCAATATCTCAATAGGGCAGAAAAAGTTAAAACAATGTTTTTCCAAAATATCAACAGGGGCCTCTCACTATCCGAGAGGTCCATATTTATATAATTCGTAATGCAAAACTTAACTAAATGTTTAAATGCCGATTTCCCTTAAATAGGAGTGCGTTCTCTATAAATCAGGAAACAAGGTGCCGAGCTTGGTGATCCCTCAGTCTTATACACGTTCATCCTTTAATGCTCCTGAACCTACTCAATCACACTTGGTTTCCACAGAATTAGTTTATCGAATATGCATTTTAACATACAAGAATAATCATCAAAAACAATTTCATTAAATAATTAAAGTAAAACATTTTTCCCACAATTGAGTGTGTTTCTTCGCCATTGCTTGAGCTTGACTGTGGGAAAAAAAGTTTATCAAATACCTGAAAATTGGACTCATCATTCTCTCCCATACTTGAAGGATTCACCCATCCTTGGGTGATTTATTCAATTTGTCGATGACATCCCTGATATCCCATGCTACCACCCTAGGTATCCCTGCCTGTCTTTGTTATCCAAAATGTTGATCCTCCCTAGCCCATGCCCTCCTCTCTTCCTCTTCATTAATTTGTCCCTTGATGACTAGGGAAGAAAGAATGGGGGATTCAGCCTCATCCCTATCCATCTGAGTTGATTTCTTGCCAGGGATTCCTTGTAGAGTGTGCCTTTGCAAAGAGCATCACTAAGCCTAAGGGGGGAGTGGAGTTCTTTTCCTTTCAGATCGTTTTCCACTCTGCTCCACCTTTCCTTGATGCACTCATGAACTTCCTTCTGTGTGCTTCGGAGTGTAATGTAAAAATGAGTCACAGCCTCCTATTGTTTTGCAAGGAGAATGGGTATCAGTTTCGCGTCCTGGGTGAGGATCCTATGGTTATAGATTATCCCTTCAAGGTGAGTTGGCTTTGGTCTGATCATTAATGGGGTTTCCCATTTGGATACGACATAGAGATGGTAGTCCTGTGCTCGCTCAATTTCATGGTTCATCCACAAACATAATGCCCTCAACTGGAAATCGCCCACATATGGGTTTGGCGACCAGTTGGGCGAGCTAGAAACTACGAAATTATGCAAGAAGAATTCACTCAATTGGTCCTTCTCTGTGAAAATCCTCACAGCAGATCTAAGAGATGATGTATACCTCACAAAAGTAATTATGATTAAGCAGGAAAATAGAAGAAGAGTGAAAAATACAGTATAATGAGCAACAGAATAATATGGTAGGTAGAACTCAAATAGAAGCAATAATACTTCACACACACTAGTTAATTAATCACAATATGGACAAATAAATAGTACAATGGTAGAGAGGATCGAATGCCCAAGGTTGCAATTCGAATTAGCCTCTCAGAGTGATCATAAGATCAATAGAGTGTCATTGGAGCACAACTAGGTTTCCTCATGATCATCGGAGCACAACTGGAAGTCTTCATCATCATCAGTGGAGTCATCAATGCTCAAGTAATTGTCAACCATCAGTCAAACTAACTCTGTTAGGTGTAACTGAGTGTAAACTGAAGACAATTGGACTGGTAGGTGAAGAAGGGCGAGTTTCACCCTAAAATCAAGGAAGAAGGGCGCATTAAGCAACTGGAGGGATAAAACTAAATAGTGAGAAGCTTCTGGGGGATGGCTAACTGAGGGCTAGGTGATGGACTGATGACTGGGATGCATGCAAACCCTAAAGGTGCATGCATGACTGGAAATGTAAATGATCAAAATACTCGTGGGACTAGGATGGAGTATAGGAATATCCTAACACCCCCCCTTAATCCATCCTAGGCCCTGGTAACTAAGACCAAAGGTCACCAAATACACTGAATAATAATAATCAATAAACCAAGGAAGTGGGAAAATTTCATGGGAAACATACCCCCTCCTCAAAATATAGACTGTAAGGCACACATAAAAATAAATGCTCCAAACTCAAGCAGGTGTGATGCTTGGTCATATGTCTGGAGGTATATTCTTCTTGGGAAGAAGTGGATCATGCTCAAAAAGCATGTGCTTGTACTTGCTCTTTAGATCGAATGTGATGACAACAAATCCAAAAGTATGAGAATGATCCTTGAACCTGTGATTCGAATTAGCTGAGGTAGGATCAAATCTGTGAAAGTGCATATAGTCTTTTGTCTTCTCCTTCGAACCACCATGGGTGAGATTATGCCAAAAATAACTATTACATGTTTGCTTGAAATCAAAATCAGATTTAAGACTTTCAAAATAGTTTCTTGAGATCTCCTTTGAACCAGCAGGGGTGAGATCAAAACTATCATATGCATGAGAAATTATCCCAAGCAGTAATTGCTTAGAACCCAAATTAGATACAAGACTTGAATCATGGTTTCTTGAGATCTCCTATGAACCATGATAGGTGAGATCAAAACCAGTAGATGCATGAGAAATTATCCCAAGCGAATGGCCAAAGTTTCTTGAGATCTCCTTTGAACCAACAGGGGTGAGATCAAAACCATGAGATGCATGAGAAATATTCCCAAGCGAATGGCAATTGCCATATTCTTCAATGACCTTATGAAAGCATGGAATTATGATCATATAGTAGTATAAAAGAGGAGATAGTTGGAGGGGAGCGAATGCATTACCTTCAATAGCTATTTTGACCTCTGAAATAATCATGTGATCATGATGCAAACCAATAGACTCTGGTGCAAGAGAGGATTTAGGACCTTCTGCAATATCTAGAGTGTGAGCTGGCACAGAAAGAGAAGAAAGTTTGAGCATGAGTGGAGAATTTGCAAGTTCTTTGTCAACAACTATGATATGATATTGGTTCATGATCTGAGAGACCATCAAGAGGAGCGAATGCATCACTTTGCTTGCTTTCGAATGGGTTAGGACCAAGTCCTTCATTCTTTCTTCCAAATTTTTCATCCAGGTGAGCCCATAAATATTTTGGAGTTGAAAAATCAGGGAGGTCATATAACATCCAATCAGACATAGCATCCAACATTGATCCAAAGGCTTCATCAACTTTATTTAACCAATCAATCTTCTCTTCAGAAGTTTCGAACTCTCTTTCAAAACAACAGTCAAAGAGATCATGGCTCTTCAAGTATGCTATAATTTTTGGTTTCCAATCATCATAGCTGAGAGGAGAGAAAGGAGAAAGAGGAGCGATTTCTTTTGAATTCATTGAAGCTGTAGAAGACCTGCAAAAACAATATAGAATAACTGCAACTGCTACTGCTACAAAAATGCAGAAACTGCTGCACTCGAAATCTTGGTAATAACCTGCAAAAAACTCTCAAGAATGGAGATAAACAATACTCTCAACATGCTCTGATACCATGTTAAAATCCTCACAACAGATCTAAGAGATGATGTATACCTCACAAGAGTAATTATGATTAAGCAGGAAAATAGAAGAAGACTGAACAATACAGTATAATGAGCAACAGAATAATATGGTACGGTAGAACTCAGATAGAAGTAATAATACTTCACACACACTAGTTAATTAATCACAATATGGACAAATAAATAGTACAATGGTAGAGAGGATTCGAATGCCCAAGGTGGAAATTCGAATTAGCCTCTCAGAGTGATCATAAGATCAATACAGTGTCATCGGAGCACAACTAGGTGTCCTCATGATCATCGGAGCATAGATGGAAGTCTTCATCATCATCAATGGAGTCATCAATGCTCAAGTAATTTTCAACGATTAGTCAAACTAAATCTGGTAGGTGTAACTGAGTGTAACTGATTGTAATTGAGTGTAAATTGAAGACAACTGGACTGGTAGGTGAAGAAGGGCGAGTTGCTCCCTAAAATCAAGGAAGAAGGGCACATTAAGCAACTGGAGGGCTAAAACTGAATAGTGAGAAGCTCCTGGGGGATGGCTAACTGAGGGATAGGTGTTGGACTGATGATTGGGATGCATGAAAAATGCATGCAAACCCTAAAGGTGCATGCATGACTGAAAATGTAAATGATCAAAATACTGGTGGGACTAGGATGGAGTATAAGAATATCCTAACATTCTCTAGCTTTGTGGAGTTCAAACATGCATCCAAAAACTCTTTGTGAGTGCTTATCTCTATAGGGAGCCCTTGCTTCAACCTCTGGAGCTGTAATTTGCCCCATTTCTCCTATATATAAACTGCATATACCGCTGATGGTGGTCTAAGGTCCCGCAGTCTATCATATATGCCGATAGTAGTGGCCAAAACGTCCTTTAATTTGGTAATCTCCTGATCTTTCTTTGCTAATTCGTTTTGTGCCTCGACCAATTTTTCTTGCAGCGCTGAATTCTTCTGCTCAGCCAGCTGCAACTCTTCTGCATGATGCATCTTCGGGATTTGTGTCTTCTCGGCTGAGAACGGGGGAGGTGTGGGCTGGCTTCTTGGCCAAATTCTTAACGCTGCCAACTCATTTCTTAGCCTTTCCAATTCTGCCTAAGCCTCAGTGAGTTGGGTAACGACCTCAGGGTTTTCATTATGTTCTGGAGAATTCCCCTGGAGGTTTCGTTGCTCTTGTAAGCGCTGCTCTTCTTCTTTTTCCATTTCTTCTTCTTCATCTCGTTCTTCTTCTTCATTCTTTTCCTCTTATTCTTCTTCTTCTTCATCTGTAGTGGGATCCTTCTGGTCTATAAAAGGATCAATGTCATCATCAGACACATTGGTAACCGGGGGACTGGGTTCCCTTTCTTCCTCCTTGGAGACTTGGATTTTAGATACCTGCATGAATGTCTTACTGTGCCTCTTCGGCCCCTGACTACTGGTAGGAATACCTGGGTATGATTTGGGGGAGTTCTCTTTTGAGTGTTTTATCTTTACCAAGGTGTCGGCCACACTGTCCAAGTCAAGTTTTCTTTTTGCCCCTGATACAGAGGTGGTCTTACGTTTTGATTCAGGTGGCAAAGGCGTAGTCTTAATTCTCTGAACGTCTTCAGCAGATACCATGATGAACTCCTCCCAAGAGAGCTCTGAAATCTGTGCTTTTAGTTCCTCACCAACTATTAGTTTGATCAGCCCATGATGGGCCAAAGCATCCTCTTTTCCCTTAGCCACCTTCCTGCTCATTTCTACTAGGGATTGGAGCAGGTAAAACATAATGCTAATGTTGTTGTTTTCTGAAATGTGATTCTTGTGCCTGAAAAGTTCCAAAATACGGAAATGGAAAATGGGAACATAACTTAACCTTCCAGTGCAAGTAATGTACCTCTGGACAATTGCAGCCATTTCATCCCATGGTGCTGGCATGGAGAGTCTTTTGACTCCATTTTTTTCCTCATCATAAGCTTCCCCTTGTTCAAAGAATGTTGCTTTTTCTATGTGCTTTGCTTCCCTGTCACTGTTGCTCCAGTGCAGGCCCATTGGAAGATCAGTGTATTTGGAAATCATGTTCTCATCCAATTTTATATGCAACCCTTTTACTTGGGTGACGTACTATTCATCTTTGATATGTTTGAGGTTTCTTGCGAACTCCTGAGCTACCCCTGTATCGTATCCTCTCAGTCCAAGGATGAAAGGCATCCATCCTGAATTGCGAATGATCTGCAGGACTCTCGGGCTCTGATAAATGGCGTTGTGATCTTCCGGTTCACTTTTCTTGAAACCTTTTGTCATTTTAGAATCTTCTTTATAATCAGACAAAAACCAGAACTTTGGAATGTGGTTTAGACCTTCAGCTAGTCGGGGCTCTGCCTGCAGGCTCATGGATTGCAATGCTGGATGAGTGAGTGCATTAGCTTTGGCCTGTTGCTTCTTGGGAATTCCGAGCAGTTCTTTATATTCAAAATCATGGAATATTATGCAGCCTTACTTGCCGTCTTTCCGCACCTATCCTTTCCATCATTCCTATACTTGCCTCTTTTAATCCTCTTTTTTTCCATGATCGATCTCTGTATTCCCATGATCGATATCTGTACTTCATATGGTGAAGGTTGCGATCATGATTTGTTGAGGGTGACGGGACTTCGGTAGCGATCATGAGTTATTAAGGTGATTCGACCATGCCGCCGATTTAAAATAGAAGCTATCCTCAGTTGACTAGAAACAAATTTATTGTGGGAAAATGTTTTACCTTAAGAATAAAATAAATTTGTTCTAGAGATTACCTTGGTATGTATGCGTACTTGCATTGATGATCTGGTGCATTTTTCATGCATGGCGGATTCTGTAGTAGATTTGGCGGTGTCTGTAGTTGATTTCTGCATGTCAATAGTTATGTGTGTGGGTTGCTTTTTTCCTCTTTCCCCGTTTGAATTTGCTGAAGTGTCTTCTTTTGAAAATTGTGCCAGTTTGTTGATACGACTCATGTGCTGATGCTTCGTATTTGGATGATTGCATGGCTGTATGTGACTGTCTCTCTTGAATAACGTGCAGGTTCGCGTGAGTATGATATGTAATGTGGGCTCGTTTGAATTGGATTGCAGGTTTGCTTGAATTGAATTGCAGGCTCTCTTGAGTATGTTGAAAAATAATGGAATGGCATGTTTGAAGAATTCCGTAGTAGTTGATGACTGATTGTTGAATGTAGACATGGCTGGCTCGCTTGAGTGCTGATATGTAATGTATCTGGCTCGCTTGAATTAATTTCAGGCTCACTTGAATAAATGGCAGCCTAGCTTGAATTGAATTGCAGGCTCTCTTGAATGCATATCCGGCTCGCTTGATTGTGGTAGATATTTTTGTTTGCAACCAAAATGCTGGATTTTTCATAGGGATATACATGGCCCTGTAATTTTCATTCTCTTTTTCCGTTTTTTTTTTCATCTCTTTTTTCATTTTTTTCTTTCTCTCTCTTTTTTGTTGTTGTTGTTGTTTTTTTTTTATTGTAAATGATTTGAATTTTACTGACTTGCCGCGTCGTTTATCAGCATCAATTGTTGCTGGTAGAGTACCTGTGTAAATTCTTCTTTGGACTGTGGTTTTTTGTAAAGTTTTAGGCGATGCCCATTTACTATCATGGGGAACTCCTCTTCATCAATTGTAATAATTTTCACAGCCCCATTTTCATAAATTTTCTGTATAATGTAAGGTCCAAGCCATCTAGTGGTTAGTTTTCCCTTGAATGTGTGAAATTTGGAGTCGTAAAGTAGTGCCCAATCACCTTCGCTGAACTTTTTATCCTTTAGATGTTGGTCATGCCATTTCTTTCTTTGCTGTTGGATGATTTCAGTATGTGTAAGTGCTTGTTGGCGGTGTTCATCCAACTGATTGAGCTGAAGCATGCGTTCTTTTTGAATTTTTGATAGGTCCATATGTAAATCTGCTACAATTCTTAATGTCTTTATTTCAAATTCGATTGGCAGCATGACATTTTTTCCATAGACTAGTTCATAAGGTGTGAATCCTGTAGTTGTTTTCCATGTAGTATTGTAAGCCCAGACTGCCTCACTAAGTCTGTCAGCCCAATCTCTTTTGTGAAGTTGGACAGTTTTTGTCAAGATTCTCTCTAATTCCCTATTGGTTACCTCAGCTTGACCATTTGCTTGAGGGTGATAGGAGGATGAATGTCTATGCTTTACATTGTTTCTTTTCATCAAGTCTTCAATTAAATTTGATGTGAATTGTGGGCCCTGATCAGAAACTACTTCTCTTGGCACCCCAAACCTGTGAAAGATCTGCTCAGTAAAGAATTTGGCCTAGTTTCATTTGCAGCAGCCAGTGCTGCTACCTCTATCCATTTTGTAAGGTAATCAGTGCATACGAGGATGTACCTTTTCTGATTAGGACTGTGGGTTGAATGGGCCAACAAAATCAAATCCCCACTTTTCAAATGCCTCCAAGGAGATTTGTGGATGAAGTGGCATTTATTGTTTTTGTGTTGGTTTTCCCATTCTTTGGCAATCATCATAGTGGGACACATACTCATAAGCATCTTTGTGGAGTGTTGGCCAATAATACCCTGTTTGCAAGATCTTGTAGGCTGTCCTTTTTTTAGCATAGTGTCCTCCACAGGGTTCATTGTGGGTGGCATGCATTATGTCATGTACTTCATCTTCCCTAATGCACCTTCTAAGTACTTGATCTGGTCCGTGTTTAAAAAGCATGCCCTCTATCCATGTATATGTGGCACTTTGCCTTATTACTTTTGTCCTTTCTTTATAACTGTAATGTTCTAGAAACTTTCCTGATACTAAATAGTTTGCTATGTCGGCAAACCATGGGCTTCTTATTGATATGGAAAAAAGGTGCTCATCAGGGAAGTTATCGTGAACCAATTCGTTATCTTTTCCATGTGTGACTCTTGACAAAAACTCGGCTACCACATTATGCTTGCCTAGTTTATCTATTATAGTAATGTCAAATTCTTGTAGAAGTAACATCCATCGAGTAATTCTTGCACTGGTATTAGGCTTGTTCATAAGATATCTTATCGCTGAGTGGTCAGTATGGATAAAAATTTGGTATCCTGTGATGTAATGCCTGAATTTATTGATTGCATGTATGAATGGCAGAAATTCCTTCTCGGTGACTGTGTAGTTGAGTTCTGCCCCAGCCAAATTTTTGCTTATATAGTATATGGCATAGGGTTTCTTGTCTTGTTCTTGTCCAAGCACATATCCGATGGATTTATCTGATGCATCTGTGTGGATGTGAAATGGAATTTCCCAATTTGGTCCTTGGAGTATTGGTGCTGTGGTGGTTTTCTGCTTTAGACTTTCAAAGGCCGTCATGCAGTTGCTTGTCCATATGAACTCATTGTCTTTTGTGAGAAGTGCAAACATGGGGGCAGCAAGTTTGCTATAATTTTCAATAAACCTTATGTAGTACCTTGTCTGTCCAAGGAAACTTCTCACATCCCTTTGTTTGACAGGTGGGGGAAGTGTTCTGATTATTGAGACTTTGGCTTGATCAACCTCTATACCTCTTTGTGATATATGATGTCCTAGAACGATGCCTTCTTCCATTAACATCCTGTATTTTTCATTGCTTAGGCACAAGCTCATTTCAATACACTTTTTTAATACTAATTCAAGATTGTTCAATGTGTGGTCAAAGCTCTGTCCATAGGGTGTGAAATCATCCATGAAGACTTCCATTTTGTCATTCAGAAAATCGGAGAAAATACTCAATATGGCTCTTTGAAATGTTGTTGGGGCGTTACATAAACAAAGGGTAGGACCCTATAGGCATAAGTTCCCCATGGGCATGTAAAGTTCATCTTATCTTGATCAGTTGGGTGTATTAAAATTTGGTTGTACCCACTGAAACCGTTTAAGAATGAAAAGTACTTGTTTCCAGACAATGTATCTAGCACCTGGTCTATAAATGGAAGTGGAAAGTGATCTTTCTTGGTTGCTTTATTCAACTCCCTATAGTCCACACAAATCCTCCATTTGCCTCCTTTATTGGGTACTATAACTAGTGGTGAGACCCACTCACTATCATATATTGGATAGATGAACCCTGCATCTAATAACTTTTGTAATTCCACTTTGACTATGTCTTTTAGTGCAGGGTTCATCCTTCTTTATGCCTGCCTGATAGGAGTAGAACCTTCTTTGATGTAAATGTAGTGTTTACAGATATCAGAATGTATTCCTTTCATATCTGCATATGTCCATGCAAATGCTTTACTTTGTTCTTCTAGTATCTTCATCAATTTCTTTTCTTGCTCTGGTTGTAATTTGGAATTTATGTTGACCGATTTGCTAGGGTGAATTTCCACGACTTTTACCTTTTCAATCTATTCTTCCAGTACTTCTGTCCATAAGTCATCCATGTTCTGTTTTGAACTGTCACCTATTTCTGTGGAAAAAAATTCTTGAATAACATGATTGTTAGGAGATACATTTTGTATAAATTTATCTATATGGCCATCTTCATCTATTGCTTTAAGTGATATTGTAGCATCAATTGTTAGGATAGGTCGGAGGTTGTTATTTGGTGTGTTTTGGTAATCATCAGTCCAATTTTGATATTCTAACTCTGAAGATTTCATTGCTGGTGGGTAGATTGTGATTTTCTTCCTGGTATGTCCACTGGTGATTGTCATATTTCCTGATCGGCAACCTATGTAAGCGTCCGCAGTTGATAACCAAGATCTACCTAGGATAATTGGATAGCCACTAAGTTTGCTTTTGATTTTGATTATTATAAAATCAGCTGGGTATTCCTAGGATTCAATATTGATCATAATGTCTTCTAGCATTCCTTTGAGTTTCACAGTGGACGTCACTGCTAGTTGGAGTACTGTTGTGGTTGTTCTAACCATTGATTGGAGTCCTAGGTATAACATGGTTTCCTTAGTCATGACATTGATCGCAACTCCCAAATCTATTAAGATTTTATTTATTTGCTTGTTATTTATGGTGATGTTTACTACAGGACTACCAGGATCAAGATATTTAGGGTTTATTATGACACCCAACATCAAATCGACCAATTGTCCCACTACATTAATAGTTGGTGGATCACGCTTCCTCCTTCCTGGTTTCTTTAGGCAATTCTCTCTAATGAATTTGTTGCAGATGGGCACATCCCTTATGGCTTGCAAAATCGGGATTTGGATGTTTAAGTGCTTGAATTCGTTTAAAATTGTATTCTCTTCCTCTTCTTTTGTATTTCGGACTAGTTTTTCTGGAAATGGAGGGTTTCTATTGCGTGGAAGTGGTTGGGTTTTGTCCTCAGGAGGTTTTGGTTCATCAGGATGCTGAACATAGGGTTCTGATGTTTGGTCTTGAGCTTTAGGTACAGGTTGTTGAATGTTGTGTGGGGATGTATTCTGCAATGTTTTTCCAGATCGCAGGTTTATTTCGTTTATTTCTATGGTGTCTACAACATAGGTAGGGAATTGTGTGATATCAACATTATAAGCCCGTGGCTGTTGTGGGGGTCTGTTATTATTAGGATTTGGGATTGGTTGGGCTGGAATGGGTGGATGTATGGGGGGTGGTTGAGGTTATGGGGGTGGCATAATAAGTGGCTGTTGTGATGGCGCCCTCCAATTTGATGGATGGGGGTATTGATTTGCATAATTTGTAGTGGATGGAAAAGGTGGGGGGTATTGAGGATAAGACGGTGGATAATATGGTTGTTGATAGGATGGTTGATATGTTTGCTGATTCTACTTCCATTGGTTTTGATTTGGATGTGCTTGCCATGGAGTTGGTGCAAAGTTCCAATTTGGCTGTCCTTGATTATAGTATGCTTGATTGCTATGTTGATATGGTCTAACAAAATTATTCCTCCTTTGATTTATAAAACAGAGCTGTTCTATTGCTCCTTCATCCATTGGGTCTTGAATAGCTGCCTTACATGAGGGTAAGAGGGGACATTTATCAGTGGAATGGTCTTCAATGCAGAGACCACATACTTCTATTGTGTTCAAGGTGCACTGCCCCTTCTCATGTTTCTTTCTACAACGAGGACAGAATACTACCAAGGCTTGATTAATTTCATCCTGTTTCTTTTTTATTTGAAGAGCATCAAGTTGCATAGCCGGAGATTGCAGTATGTCAGTCTTCATGTCATCCAACAGGTTTCCTAAATCATATTTTGTAAGTGTTGGTCCTGAAGATGTTGATCCACCAGTGGATGTATGTGTATCCCTTGTCCCATTCTTAGTTTTCCTAGATCTAGAGTAGTTTGTAAAGATTTGCAGAATCTGGTCAAAATATTTTTGGAATATATCTCCACCTCCTAGGAGATTTAAGACTTCAAAATTCTCCTCTTTTATACGTCTAAGAAGGACAAGTTTTAGTGATTCAGTATCCAAGGTGCAATGACTGGCTCATTTGTAGTTGAGTTGAAATATTTGGGCATAATCTTCTAATGACTCTCTTTCTCCTTGTTGCATCCTAAGGATTTCATCCCTAGTATCTTTGGCCTTGCAGTAGTCCCTATATTTTTCTAAGAATTCCTGTTTCATTTGATCCTAGCTAAAGATACTATTCCCTTCAAGGCTCATGAACCACCGAAGTGATAGGTATTTCAGTGTGGAAGGAAAAAGCCTTAGCTTTTGTGCATCAGTAGTGTAATCAAATGATCTACAAACTACCTCAAATTCAAACAGGAATGTGTCAGGATCTTCTGAAGTCAAACCATTAAATTTTGGTAGATTATTAGGATTGATGTTCTTCATCCTGGCATCTCCAAGGGGTATGCTAATGGGAAAGGTGAAAAGCTCCCTAGGTTCCTCCTCTTCGTTTGCCATTGAGCTAGAACTGGTAGTGAAGTTGCTTCTGTTTGGATCGTATGTAGAGTAAGTTTCGTTTTCAGAGTGTAGAAATTCAAACTGAGAATGGTCAGAACTGTTATTACCGTTGTTGCTCATGGAATGCTTGGGAAGAAAGCGGCCAAACCTATCCCTTTTCCGACGAGGCATTCATTGGTAAAAAAAGTATTTATGTTTTTGTTTTATGTGATTTTTTTTTTTTTTGGTGTTGTTTTTGGGTGATGTCTCCTAAACGATTTAGCACCTCCCCGGCATTGGTGCCAAAAAGTGGTTAGCTCCCAATATGGATGCCTAATGAGGGAAGCTATACTAAGAGCCTACTTTAAATGTCAACCCGGGGGACGTACAAACTTTAGAGGTGCAGGCACTATCTGTGCTCTTATAGGATAATATTTGTCACGGTTGGATGTCGGTATCTATGTTCTAAGGGTTGCCTACTAAATATGTAAAACTGGTTATGCTACGGAATTAAATATTGGAAAGCAATAAATCTATTTAAAAGAATTAAAGTGTTGAAAGTAGTAAATCTATTCTAAGAAATAAAGATACCAAAAGCAGTAAATCTATTTTAAATAATTAAAATGATGATTGTGAAGGAGATAATCTTATAAAATTACTTAATGCAGAATGGTAAATCTAGAAAATGAAAATGCCATAATAGATCTATTCTAATATTGGAGAAAACAAGGTCTGTAATTAGTTTATGCCTAAAACTAGAATTCTGATCTAAACCATTTTAAATCCCAAGACTCACATTGAAGTGCGATCATTTCAAGCTCTCCATCTTTTACTAAGGAGTCAAGAAATTAATCATGATGAGAAACAGTCATGAAACTCAGATCTAAACCATGATATTGAAAGCAAAGCTGATACACATGTAATCATTTGCTAAAATATGCATTGGAAGAAAACAGCTACAGGACTACTGAAACCGTTTTGCTGTACTACAGAACGTATTATAAATTACTAAAGAAATAACAAATCATTCAAGCACTTCCATAAGAAATATAATTGTTTATCAATGTAAAACGCATAATTGGAAAAACAGCTGCAAATAGAAATCCCTTGACTTACATGTTGGAGGGGCCCTCTCCAACCCGTACTCAGGAGAGAATGAAACTTATAAACGCTGGCTGGAATTTAACATCAATCTCTCATTAAAATATATAATCCATGTCAAAACAAAGGTCTGTACTTCGCAATATCTCAATAGGGAAGAAAACGTTAAAACAATGTTTTTCCAAAATATCAACAGGGGCCTCTCACTATCCGAGAGGTCCATATTTATATAATTTGTAATGCATAACTTAACTAAATGTCTAAATGCCGATTTCCCTTAAACAGGAGTGCATTCTCTATAAATCAGGAAACAGGGTGCTGAGCTTGGTGATCCCTCAGTCTTCTACGCATTCATCCTTTAATGCTCCTGAACCTACTCAATCACGCTTGGTTTCCACACAATTAGTTTATCGAATATGCATTTTAACATACAAGAATAATCATAGAAAATAATTTCATTAAATAATTAAAGTAAAACATTTTTCCCACAATTGAGTGTGTTTCTTCGCCATTGCTTGAGCTTGACTGTGGGAAAAAAAGTTTATCAAATACCTGAAAATTGGACTCATCAGTGTCCATCTCGACATTGCCCAAAACCACATGAAGGAGGTAAAGGAACTCAATTCCGTTGCTCGGTTTGGCTTTTATGCCCTGGGTTGAAATTTTCTAGGTGTCATTGAATGACCTTGGGAAGCGAGATAAAATTTGCAAGAACTCAAAAAACGAGGCTTGGATGGAAAAATGATCAATTCTGTTCAATTCACCACATCCGAGTACCATCAGAGACACCCCTATCCAGTGGCTTCATGGAATCAATGTTATATATTTTGATGGTTTTCTAAACTAGGGTTTTGCTCAGTGACGTGCATTGCAATTTATGCACTGTAGGATACGATTTTGAAAAATGTACCAAGTGAGTACGTGGGCATGGTTGTCATCTCTCCCTTTCCCAAAACACACATGCAAGAGGTAACAAAACTCAATTTTGTTGCTTATTTTGGTTTTTATGCCCCCGTTGAAATTTGTCAGGTGTCCTTGAATGGCCTTGGGAAGCAAGATGAAATTCACAATAACTCGAAAAAAGAGGCTTGAGTGAACAAATCATCAGTTCTGATGGATTCGTGACATCTGAGTACCACTAGTGACACCCTTGTTTTGTGGCTTCATGGACATAACATTTTTTATTTTGATAGCTTTCTAAACTAGGTTTTTGCTCAACGATGTACAATGCAATTTCTACAATTTAGGATAAAATTTTGAAAAATTTACCAAGCAAGTGTGTGGGAGTCATGGTCCTATGTACTGGTGATGTATATGTAACTTCGGAATGTATTTCACCCATGTATTTCATATATGTATTTTGTACTCCTATAGAGATGGTATTATTCCTCTATACGGAAGTGTCGTCATTTATATTGTAAGTGTTGTAACTTATACTTGATGGGTTATTAGACCACCTTGTTGGGGTCGGCCCTGTATAAGTCATGTGGGTCAAAGGGTTATTAGACCACCCTAGTGGGGGTCGGCCCAGTCAACATTATGTTAAGTGGTTAAGTTGAGGCCGACCTAGTTGAGTAAAGGTCAAGTTAAGTTAGTGCATAAATAGAGAGTGTGTCTCTCTCATTTTACACATTCTATTCTCTCACTCACACTTGGGAGAGTGGCGCACTTGTGGAGGAGGAGGCTATGCTTCTAGGAGAAGACTATCTCTTGTATTCTGGTTGTATCATTGTTCTATCTATCTCTGAGGAAGTTATTGGGGTTTTTGACCTTTATGGTTTTCCCCAAGTAAACTCTGTGTCTCTTGTGTGCTTGCATTATTGTGTCCATGATTGATATGCTGTAGATTTGCTGTACATGTTGTTCTCTCAGTTAAGATCCTACTTCAGATTGAAGTAAATTCTTAAAATTCAACATGGTATCAGAGCTAGCCTGAAAGAAGGCATGATATGGCATGTATGACACTTGTTGCACTTACGATGCTAGGGCTTGATATAGCAAAAAACAGTCATCGTAGCACTTTCGCTATAAATCCGTTTTGGCAAAGTTTTCGGGTCGAAAACTTTTACAGGTGAAATATTAGATCCCTATGTATCTTGTGTCCAAAGGAGAACCTCTAATTCGTTGTACTTTGTGATTTAGGATCTATATAATATAGGGTTTCTACCTCTTCCAGATCTGAGTCAAAAACAGGTGACCTTGGAAAAAAGGTTATAACTTGGGCTAGGAAGCTCCAAATGAAATTTCATAAAAGGTGACAGGTAGTACATAGATGGTACTATCACAGGAAATGTTTTCAGAGGCCGAAGTTGAACCAGTGACACATGGCATGACATACAATTTCGCTCTCCTGTTTTATCCCATAAACAAGTCCCGTTGCGACACTTGGCATAAATCTCTCTCAGAGAATCCAATTGAGGTTAGAACTATCGGGATGGAAAGATGACAGGTCAGGATATCTCAGCAATATTTTTCAGACCCTGTGGATCAAAAAGTTTGGAGTTACACAAGAAACAATCAGGTACATATTTCTGTCAAAACAGAATTATTTTTGAGCACCTTCATTCATGGTTTCCAGAATTTAGGGTTTCGAAGAAAGTTGGAATTCTTGCAATAACAGACCATGGATGAATTCTACTCATCAAAATAGAAATTTAGAGACCAAGATCAGAATTTTTGGTTGGGTAGAAGGTCAGGCTTGATCAGACCCTAGTTTGGGACTTTGATAAGAAAAGTGGAAAATTAGGGCTTCTGTAAAAATGGGAATTTTTGAAATCTGTGACCATGGCTAGAAGCTCCTCAAAAAAATAGAAGCTTAGAGCTTTGGATCAAATCTTTTGATTGGGCAGAAGAGTGGGCTTCATCAAACCCCAATTCAACGTCACGTACAGTGAATCCAGAAGTTTCAAAGGCAAAATTGAGGAGTGAAACTTTGCAGTTTTCAAATTATGAATATACGAGCTTGATCAGCTCATCAAAGCGCATATTTCTATCCTTTCAGAAGTTTGAAATTCAAAGTTTGAATTTTTGGGGTTTCTCTGAAAAACACTAATACAGCTCCAGATCCAGTTCTTGCAAATCAAGTGGATTGGTTTAATCCTAGAAGAGGATGGATTGGTCACCTACATAAGTGAAGAAGTTCCTGTTTCAGAGGGAGATGAGGCTAAGGCCTTACATAAGAAGATTACAATTAATATCAATAGGTATGACTTATCCAGGACATAGAACTTCTAATAGGGTTGCTCTGCAACTAGGAAGAGGGCCGACCTCTAGATCTCGGCGGCCATGGCTCCTTCCATGGCTGCCAACCCCTTTCCCCTCGTTCCTGGTCTTAGCGACTCTGCCTGTTCGCGTGTAGTGGTAGCATGGCGGCTGGTAGATTAGCTGGGCTCCTGCGGGTCTCGAGCGGCGGCACTCTCTCGCCAGGGCCTCACCTACGCACGACTCCAAAGATGCCAAACGGACGGGCTGCTAATCTTAGCCTCCACTCAACTGAGTCTTGAAGGGCGGTCATAGCAGTGGATTCCTGGATGGGAGCAATCAAGAACAGGACCTGTTGCGGCGGCGTGGGTCTTCACGAGCCGTCTTTGGGTTCTTGCTGTATCAGGGTTCTTGTCGAGCTCCAGCAACGACGGCCTCCATTATGTGCAGAATACATAATGCCCATTAGGTATCTGGCGTTGGCTCTGAGTCTACTCATTTCTTGAAGGGCGGCAAGAACTGCAGTGCACATTGTGGCAGCGATGGAGGTCGTCAGCGACGGCCAGAGGCTCGATTACGGTTCCAGTGACGGCTTGTGGAGCAGTTTAGTGGGCGCTCTGCATCTTTTGATCATCTTCTTGGAAGGATCAAAGACGGTGGAGGAAGATCTTAGTTTCTTTCAATGGTTTTCTTTTTTCTGGTTTTTGTGGTGGCCCGATTATAGGGTGTATTTGATCTTTGGGGTGATTAGGGACTCTCGGCATTTGATTGGGCGGTCTGTTCCAGGATCGACGCAGGGTCTGTCTCCTGCTTCCTCACTGGGGTTGTATACAGGTGGTCTTCGGAGTCTGCTGCTATGTCCACAGACATGGATCTCCTGCTTCCTTTGATGAGGGTTTCGGCATTGGCAGATTTTCTTTTTCTGTTGCAGGCTTGCTGCAAATCCAAACCGGTGGCCCTATTTTCACCTGCTGTTCAAGATTCCTTCTTCTTGTGGCAACTTCTTCTCTGGATCTTTATAAGATGTTGTTACTGCTTATATGGGACAGAAATTTGTGAAAATGTAGGGATCCTTGTTGATTCTACTACATGTGCAGAATGTAATTTTAATCATCTTTTTGAAATAAAATTACGGACTTTTTCCAAGGAAAAACCAAGGAAAAAAAATGACTTATCCAGGTCTGTTTCAAGATTTGTTCATGATTAAGTTTATGGTATATTTGTCTTCATATTATTACGGTTAGTACAATCTTGATCAAATCTAGACTTGTCATATCACCTTAATAAAATTATGAATGCACGATAGAAGATATTCATTGATTAGGGTTTTGACACTTATGATTGTACTAATGCATTGTGATGTTGTATGAGGTTTATGTTGTTCGCTAACATAAAAGGTACACCAAGAAAGACAAATCATGTTCTACTTCAAGAACATATGATCATGGTGACATGAAGACAAAGATTCATCCATTATCATGGATCACATAGAAGATCTACTTACGAGGTATGTATAACTTGGTTCTACAATGGTTAATTTATGAGACATGCAGGTTACTAGCACAAGTCACTGAAGAGAACCAGTAGACATTATGTGGGTATGTTAGACATAACTAGCTAGCATGCTAATCCAGGTATGTTTTTCCTATATCAAGCTAGAATCCTACCTTGTGTTAGGATCTTATACTGTTGTGTTGTTGATAATGATTATTCATGAAGTCATAGGTTTGAATAGTCTTGGTTGTATGCATATTATGTTTCTTACCATAATTGATGATATGACTAACCAGAAGAATCATGAAGGTATAGGTTTGAGTAATCATGGGTTTTATGCATATTATATCTCTTATCTTGATTGATGATTTAACTAACCAGAAGAGTTCTATGATCAAATAAGAATATGCATGAGTAAAAGAAGACTTCCCTGAAACCTTGAATACTAATGCTTATTATTTCTGTTTGAAATGATAATGACTATACATGCTTAAAGTTATTGTATTTTGATAGTATTAAGATTATACTAATAAATGTGTGATTATGTATGAGTCCTCAAGGATAACACAATGATGATACTAATAAGCATGCATAAGGATGGATATAAGTTCAAGGATAGGTAATCCAGGAAGCAAAGATCAAGAGGGAGAACACTCCAGTTGTTCCTGCAAGAAAGCAAAGGAGCACACTTCAGTATTTTCTGCAAGGATGCAAATATTCAGAGGGAGTTGACCACTTCTCACAATCCACATCAGAATGGAGTTGCAAAGATTCAGAGGGAGTCCACCCAACAACCAAACAAAGATAAGTATTTGAATTGTCATTTATTACATAATGTTATTCAATGATGTATATGCTTATGTTCCTAGAATTAGGTTGTGTATTATGCATATTAGAATAGTTGCATTGATGAACAGTATACTACTAATATACATGGGTAAGTGGCCTATGGAACTGTACAACATTCCATTGCTACTTATCTAGAATGAAACCTCTTTGCTGACATGTTAGGAGTTATGCACACTCTTAACAATGTTCTGGTAGAGATTGGAAGGCATCTAGAAAGTTACGAAATATGGATAAATATTTCTTTATGTGTAAGAATTTGTTCTGAAAACTATGAGATGTTTTCTAATCATGCAATTTAACTTGTTGTGTAGGAAAGATCATATACCATCACCTACAAAAGAAGGACTACAAAATTTGTTCAACAACAAAGTTATCTATTGAAAATATTGAAGATATTGAAGTTCCCAGGATTTGGGAGGAATGCCATGATCGAGGAGTACCAGTCGATCATTAAGATGTTTGGGATGCAGTCCCAAGACCTGAAGGGGAGTCTGTAGTGACTTGCAAGAGGATCTACAAGATCAAGCATTTTGTAGGTTACAGCATAGAGACTTTTGCTCCTGTAGCCAGATACACTTCCATTAAATCAGTACTTGCTCTGGCTGCAGTGATGAAGAGGAAGATACACTTTCTTGAATGGTGTAGTTGAAGAAGAAGTGTATGTGGTGTAGCTACTTGGTTCTGAGAAACATGACAGGGACTCATATATGTGTAGAACTTGGTATGGTAGGATAGACAACTTTCTATCCAGTTTGGGCTTTACCAAGAGTAAAGTGGATTCCAACCTTTACTACAAGGTTGAGGAAAGCAATCCAATGATACTACTTTTGTATATGGATGACTTGTTTGTAACAGGTGAGGATAGATTGATTGCCGACATACAGCAGAAGCTTGCTGCCGAGTTCGAGTTGAAGAACTTGGGGATGATGCACTATTTGTTTTTGGCATGGACGTGTGGTAGAGTGCAGATGGAATCTTCCTTGGAAAAGGGAAGTATGCAGTAGAGATCCTGAAGAGGTTCGGGATGATGGAATGCAAGGCTATGGCCACACCTATGGCATCGAACTTGAAGCTTTTGTGTGATGCTCCATCTGATCCGGTTGATTTCACGATGTATCGTCAGATAATTGGGTCCTTGATGTACCTGACGAACACGAGACCAGATATTTTCTTTGCAGTGAACACATTGAGCCAGTTCCTGACAAATCCGAGGAGTGTTCACCTGGTTGCTGTAAAGAATATTCTGAGGTACCTGAAGGGTATAGTTGATTATGGGCTCAAGTATGAAGAGAATCAAAAGTTTAACCTACAAGGCTATGTTGATTCAGATTGGGAAGGCAGTGTTGCAGATAGGAAGAGCACATCTGGGTGCTGCTTCAATATGGGATCAGGTGTGATCTCCTGGTTTAAGAAGGAAGCAATCCTGCGTAGCACTGAGTACAACCGAGGCAGAGTATGTTGCAGCCTTTTCGGCTAGTTGTGAGGTAGTATGGCTTCGGAAGCTACTGTTTGAGTTATTTGATCTCCCGTTGGATGCTATTGGTATCTTCTGTGATAACCAGAGTTGTGTGAAGTTGTCTGAGAACCCAGTGTTTCATAACAGGTTGAAACACATAGAGATCAAATATCTATGTCAGGGATATGGTGCAGAGAGGAGCAGTGAAGCTCCTGTATGTTGTGACAGATGAGCAGGTTGCAGATGTATTGAGCAAACCATTGGCCAGAGTGCAGTTTGAGTACTTCAGAGAGAGGCTTGGTGCACTTCAGATCGAGGTTCCTTCCAAAAAGAAGTGATGAGTCCGAAAGATGCAGATGCACATGAGATTTTCTAACATGGTTGATGTGTTCTCCCTTGGTTATAATGTAATTGCTGAGCCATTTTTTTACATGGTGGTAGATGTGTTCTCCCATGGTGAAAAATTAAGGGCTGGAGCCTTCCCCGAATGGTGGTAGATGTGTTCTCCCATGTCGTTGGTGTAAGTGTTGGATGATGAGCATCTGGGCTGTGCTTCGTGGACGATGAGATGATCTAAAGAGGAAAATGCTATGATGATCAGGAGGATCATGGATGATGAGCATCAGGACGATGCTCCAGTTACTGCTTTGTGTATGCATCATGTTGGATGCCAGATATGATCAGTTGGATCATTTATATGTATATGCATGTATGCATCATGTTGGATGCTGGATATGATCAGTTGGATCATTATGTATGTACGCATCATGTTAGATGCTGGATATGATCAGTTGGATCACTTGTATGTATTTTGTATATGCATCATGTTGGATGCTTGGACCACGTATCTGTATATGTATCAGGTGGATACATTGTATGATCAGGTAGATCATGTATGTTAATATGTATCATGTATGATCAGGTGGATCATGTATGATGATATGTATCACGTAGATACTTGGTATGCATCAGGTAGATGCATTATATGATCAGGATGATCATGGATGACGAGCTTCAGGATGTTGCTCCATATGACATGCAGCAGGATGTTACAGTGATGATGATCAGGATGATCATGTGTACATCAGGATGATGTATGGTGAATATCAAGTTGATACTCTGTGGCCGTGGAATAGGTTGTGCAGATAAGCATGTAATTTGTGCCCTGGGAGATTTGCAGATAATATTTCGAGGTTTTTCCTATGGCATGTAATTTGTACCCTGGGATATCTGGCAAATGCTCTTTCGAGGTTTTGCTTGGGAGGACATATAATTCGTGCCCTGGGAGATCTGCAGATAGTCTTTCAAGGTTTTTCCTATGGCATGTAATTTGTGCCCTGGGATATCTGGTAGATGCTCTTTCGAGGTTTTGTCCTATGGCATGTAATTTGTGCCTTGGGAGATCCGATAGGTTGAGCCGTGTGCTTGTAATTAGTCCTGGGATGCTCTTTCGAGGTTTTTCCATGACCACATGTAATTTGTGCACTGGGAGATCCGATAGGTTGAGCCTTGTGCTCGTAATCAGTCCTGGGATACTCTTTCAAGGTTTTTTGGTGACCACAATCTAATTTGTACCCTGGGAGATCCGATAGGTTGATCCTTGTGCTCGTAATCAGTCCTGGGATTCTCTTTCGAGGTTTTGTGGTGGGGTCACATGTAATAAGTCCTAAAGATCTGGAGAGGATGAAAAAGGCCTCAGATGCTCTTTAGGGTTCTTGCTAGTCAAGAGACTCTTTTAAGGTTTTGTGATGCACGTAATAAGTCCTGATATTTCCACAGTATGGCTAGTGATGACGAAGACCTATAGGTGGTGGGCCTACATCCAGTATGAAAAAGGACTAGCTCTGTAGAACTTCCTATGACGAGTAGATTCAGAGATTGATTGAGATAGCAGCAGTAGTGACGATGATGATGATTCGAGGATGATGATTCATTGATGATTATCCAGAGAAGAAGACTTGTGCTAGCAGATCTGTGTCGAGAAATACCTTCCTAGTTAAGAGGGAGTGTTGATGTATATGTAACTTCGGAATGTATTTCACCCATGTATTTCATATATGTATTTTGTACTCGTATAGAGATGGTATTATTCCTCTATACGGAAGTGTCGTCATTTATATTGTAAGTGTCGTAACTTATACTTGATGGGTTATTAGACCACCTTGTTGGGGTCGGCCCTGTATAAGTCATGTGGGTCAAAGGGTTATTAGACCACCCTAGTGGGGGTCGGCCCAGTCAACATTATGTTAAGTGGTTAAGTTGAGGCCGACATAGTTGAGTAAAGGTCAAGTCAAGTTAGTGTATAAATAGAGAGTGTGTCTCTCTCATTTTACACATTCTATTCTCTCACTCACACTTGCGAGAGTGGCGCACTTGTGGAGGAGGAGGCTTTGCTGCTAGGAGAAGACTATCTCTTGTATTCTAGTTGTATCATTGCTCTATTTATCTTTGAGGAAGTTATTGGGGTTTTTTCACCTTTATGGTTTTCCCCAAGTAAACTCTGTGTCTCTTGTGTGCTTGCATTATTGTGTCCATGATTGATATGCTGTAGATTTGCTGTACATGCTGTTCTCTCAGTTAAGTTCCTAGTTCAGATTGAAGTAAATTCTGAAAATTCAACATGTACATTACCCAAAAACACTTGCAGGAGGCAATACAACTCAATTTCGTTTCTCAGTTTAGTTTTTATGCCCCCGGTTGAAATTTGCCTAGTGTCCCTAAATGGCGTTGGGAAGCTACGTGAAAATCACCATAACTCAAAAATTGTGGGTCATATGGACAAACTGTCACTTCCAATGGATTCATGAAATCTAATTACCACTAGAGTGACCCCTTTCCGGTGGCTTCATGGACATAATGGTGTCTATTTTGACTATTTTCTAAACTAGGGTTTCACTCAATGATGTGTAGTGCAATTTATGCACTACAGACTAAGATTTTGAAAAATGTGGTAAGTGAGTGCATGGGAATCATGATCATATATCCTATTCCCAAACACACTTGTAGGAGGAAACCTACCTCAATTCCATTGCTTGGTTTGATTTTTATGCCCCTGGTTGAAATTTGCTTGGTGTCTTTGATTGGCCTTGGGAATCAAGATGAAATTTGCAAAAAATAAAAAACAGAGGCTCAGATGGACACAAAATCAGTTCTGATGGATTCATGACATCCGAGTACCACTAGAGAAACCCCTATCTAGTGGATTCATGGACCGAACACTGTCTATTTTGACATTTTTCTAAACTAGGGTTTTGTTAGTGACGTGCAATGCAATTTCTGCACTATAGGCTAAGTTTTAAAAAATATGGCGAGTGAGGGAATCGACATCATGGTCATATCGACCTTGCCCAAACACACCTGCAGGAGGTAGTGGAACTCAATTCCGTTGCTTGATTCCTCTTTTATGCCCCCAGTTGTTATTTGCCAGGTGTTCTTGAATCGCCTTGCGAAGCAAGATGAAATTCACAATAATTCAAAAACCGAGGCTCAAATGGAAAAACCATCCACTTATTTCACTTATGTCTTAGATTAAGCTTGCTCAAACTTATTTTAATCTTTGAGTAGATTTAACTATTTGTAGGATGACTTTGCTAGAACATAAGGTCGTTCCAACACAACTTGTTTCTTCTAAACAACCTTCTAGCTTGTAAACGTAAAAAAGGGTAGGGGAGAGGAGAAGTAAAATAAATAATTACAATCACACCATTAAATATGGTGTTTCAAGTTTCAACTTCATTCTTGATTACATAAATGTAAATTAATAAATTATTTTTAAGGGTCAAAGCATTGAGATATTACATCTACTCCCTCTTAAAACAACACAGTCCTCGGTGTTCTTTTTTTTATCACTTGAAAATTTTACTTTTCAACAATGCTTGCTTTTCATCCTTTTTATCTTAAGTTTTCCATGGATAATTATCCATGCCAGAAATGTTCATCCATTTCTTCTTTTATCTTGGAATATTTCCAAGGTCTTTAGCATTTTAACCTATACCTATTTTATTCATCACAAAAGATAATAGGTTATGACTATATCCATAAATGAAATTTATATATTTCTCTAAATATCATAGTCAAGATATGCTAAACAACAAAATACTTATCTTATATATTCCTATCCTCGCTTCATGAAACTATCATAGCTCATCTTCTGCAAATCAAAAAGTTACTTCTTTCATTGATTCCTTAGTTACTATCAGAAGTCCTTCACAAGTGTATGTATAGAAAATTTCCAACTTCACTTAGAAATTTTTCTACCACACTTAGCATAGCCAATGCTTATAACAATGTGCATACAGAGTCTTTAAAGCTTAGGTACTTCTCATCCCCACCCCACCTAACACAAGAGGGTATTCCCTTGACATAGCTACTAGTTCTTGTTCAAGTCCTCTTCACAATGTATATGTGTGCATAGAGAAGTTTATCTAGAGGTATTACAACTCGGGTGCCCCATGGTTTTTTCAGTGGAACTTAGCTTATAGTCCATAATGTGTCCTCATGTCTCAATTTATCAATGTCAGTGTCATGTATCTAAATATCAAGTGTCTTTCTATCAAGTGCTTTCTAGATTTTTGTATGTTTAAATGTTCAAATGTTGGACTAGGTCTAGTATTTTGTCTATTCATATCTGTATAGCTACGTGTTATGTCTTAATTGAGTTATAGGATCAATATAGAAGGCCATAATTTCATTACTTTTCCAATCTATTTCTTAATGAAACCATATTTTATATTTATGAGGTTTTTCCTCATATGAGAATTTTGACAACTATAGGACTTTGGTATTCATTATGATCTTAATATCATTTCCATATATATGTCCTTCTTGCCTGCAATCTTTCTTAAATAGCCAAACAAATAATGTGTGTATGTGTGTCAATATATATATATATGATCCATTTCCAAAGTAAATCAGTTCATGATTGTTTCAACTAGCAATCATTCTAATTGCAATTAAGTATTGGTAGTTACACACACACATCTCATTATTCAATATATTAGCCCAAAATATCTTCATAATTTGAGACTTTACCGATCCATACTACTATAATTCAGTCTCTTTTTATTTCAACAAAAGAGATAATCAGGATGTACCTGTATAATTGCCATTAATGCTACCAGGTTACCTATCCAACTAGCACATCCACTTACCTTGTGGCCGATGAACACCGATAGGTTACAAGGTAAGTGACATGAACAATTTATTTGTTACTTGTTGTAATACCCCAATTTTGAACCCTTAGGAAATATTGGCTCTAATGTAAATATTGTATACACACGTTGTATGTTTCCCTAGCGTGGAGATCAAGGCCAAGGCCCCGCTAGTTTATGCTCGGATTTTATTTAAATTAGACCCGCTGAGGTTTTGTTGCCCACGTGCTATTAAGCCATGGGACATTGTAAATTGATGTAAATATTTAACATTGAAATGAAATACAAAAAACTGGCTATGGAGGCAACGAATGAGAAGGGGCCACGTGTATCCACTAGGGAGTGGTGAGGGGGCTATGGGACTAAACCCTAGGCTTCCATTTGGCATTATGAGAACCCATTGACTTCCGTAGGTGACATTAATGCCTGGTGTAAGAAAGTGGTTGAGATTTCAGCCCATGGCTTCAATGGAGCATGGGCAGCCCTGAAATTCGTATGGGTGGGCATGGGCTCTGTTTGCTTGGGCAAGAAGTCACTCAACCTCATGGGAGGTTGCTTCATTCTCACCCCATTCCATTGTGAAACTACCTAGCATCATTCTACATCAAGAAAAACGAGTGCCAGCAGTGAGAGAACCAGAAAATCGCGACCTTGAGAGAAATCAGATTTTGAAAGACCAAAAACGTCCAGATTTGGCATGGGACAGGGAAATCCAATGGGGGATCCATTAGCATGAACCTTGGGGTGAATTTGGGAGCATTAGCCACCCCGAAAACAATAGGAAAACCCAGTTTTTGCAGCTCAGAAAACCAGTGACGGATTTGAGCATTTGGTGAGCAGAATGGTGAGAAATCAAGTTGGGAATGACTATGCAGAGGTTGGGTGTGCTTGATAAACCCAGTGAAGGCTAGGATCTCAAGGATTAACAGCTGGACCTTTCTATGCCCATCCTGAAGAGCACTGGAGGGAAGAGTTGCCTGAGGGACTGTGTAACAGAGAAGGGGACCTTCCTTGTGTTGGATGCGGTAGGTAATGTGGGTGCCTGACTGTTGAACTCACTTGAGAGGCCTGTAGTTCTGTGGTTGAGCTCGCTGGCTTAGCGTTACCCTCCCCTATCTCCTTGGATGCTTGACTGAAACCATGGCTATGAGTGAACCCAACTAGTTCCTCCTTAGTGGATACACAGCCCAGCTCGGGGTGACCTCTCAGCTGAAAGAACACAAGCTGGACAGAGGTCTACGGTTGGGAGGAACGTTGCTCTTCCATAGCCAGTCGTTTGGACCGTTACAATTCAAGATAAGTATTCTGTGATTTAATTTATATACAGTCTGTTTTTTGCAATGCATTCAATCTGAAGGATTAATTATTCATGTTAATGAAATGAAAGGCATCATGTTTATGCAATATGATAATTAATGACTGTTACATGTATGGTTGATATGAGAATGCTGAACGCATGAAGGAATTGTGTGTATAAGTAATGTTTAATTTCCGCTGTGTTGATACTGAATCGCATCCGCACACATAAGTTTTTAAATGTCATGCGTTTATGAGTCAAATTATTGGGGCTAAGTCTACAATAAGCCCGTGTGTTGTTAACGTTTCCTTCCTTGCACGGGAATGATGGAAGGGGACGCTACACTTGTTCTCCATGCTTAGTTGTAATCACTCATTGTCTATGCCTCAGATACCTATTACCTTCTTTAATTAAATGGGTAAGCTTGTTATCCATGCATGAGCTACTAGTTATCCATGCATCAACTACTAGTTATTTTTTATATTTCTTTTTCTTTTATAATTGTTTATTTCGAATTTTGAACGATGACCATAAAATCAATCTGGACAGTACACTTGTTCCATCCTCCTTCAATATAGGAAAAATATAGATGGTAGTCCACCCCAAATTCTAATATATAAACACCTCTAAGTGTAATTATACATCTTGAGCCTTTAACATCATCAACCATTCTTTATATGTCCTTTTATTTTAGTAAGTTTGATCCTTTAACCACATCATGGTAACATATTTACTTGTATTTACAGCTTAGTATAATAACTTACATATTCCAGTATTATATTAACTGAAAGTATTATTCATATCACTCTAAGTTCAATCTAACACACACTTTTTATATATACCTCAATATAGAAAACAATAATTACATCAATTCAAATTGTTTAACAGTTTTCGTTTCTCAACTTCCAACAATACTAAATGTTTGTCTATATAGTATTCCTCTATGTCAATATAATGAATAATTTCTTGTCCTCCTTTTACTATTGTGACCTCTGGTGGGGTATGCCCAATATTTACATTACTCTCTTTATGCGGGGAATTGTAGAGACCCTCCATGGGTTTCCCTTCTAATATCAATCCCGAATCCATTCAACATAAATACAATAATCAATTTTAATAATTTTCTTTTTTTGTGTGTAAGTTCTAGGGAAAAATTATATTAATATACAAAAAAGTACATGCATGAAAACCAAGTTATTAGGGTGCCCGAAGAGAAACTGGCCCCCTTATCAATCAAAAAAGAAGAAAGACTGTCAATCATCGGCCTGCCCTTGTGAGGGAAACTAGACCACCAAAAAATAGAGTTTAAGGACTTTCTCATAGTCAAGAGTTCAGGCTTACAACAATTCTCTGAAATAAACATCAAACTAACTAAAGTAATTGACAAGTGGTGTTTTTAAAGGCCATGACCAAAAACTCAAAAAAGAGAGGGAACTCAGAGAAATTGGGATTAATCATGGGGGAGACTTGGGCTCACCTATTTCGGTTTTTCCTGAGTAATTGGGTAGCAGTAGGATCCCGAGTCGGAAGAGGAGTATGTTGGTTCCTTAGTAGGAAAATGAATGGACTTGTTGAATGAAGGGGGTCCATCCAGATTGCGGGGTTCTAGATGCTTCTGTTGTTGAATGCTTGATTGCTGATGTCGTCCACCACCTGCATTTGCTGAGGTTCCTTCCCACACAATTGATTCTGGTCTTATGGAGGCTCTGGATCGAGAGCAGGTCCTCCCAAGGAAGAATAACCAGTGGAGGAAGAAGGAGACGAGGGATTTCTGTCCATCCTCCCCACCAGAAGTGTGCAACAGATCCCATGCCAATAATTTTTTGACCTTCTCATAGTTTTTCTGATGCGTCCTAGCTCACTTCTCTGTGAGATATTGAACCACCACTTCCTCCTCCGATTCACCTAACATGCATCTCAGGTGTCTAGGGACTGAGCTGTCATAACCTACCGTTACAGGGCCTCTGAGGCCCAAGTGACCCGAACATCCATGTCCCTCGCTTCCCCTACGTGGAGTAGCTCACATACGTCTCGACATGGTTGCTTCTAAGGGTCAGGTAAGACAAATATTGCAGTGCAGATTGAGCCTAATACCACATGGACGTCCTGTGCTTTAAAGATTGCGCTAAAACAAATCATGGAATTAGCATCCCATTTAGTGTAAATTTTTTTCACATTGAGTGATCGAAGTAGACGCTAAATGGGATGCATCATGTACAAAATGTAAAGCTTCTAAAATATCATCTTGTTTTACTTCCAAAATAGCATCCTTTTTGGATTTCAAAATAGCGTCCTTTTTTTGCTTCCAAAATAACATCTAGTTTTGCTTCCTAAATAACGTCAAAGTTGGCCTCCTAAATAACGTCTTATTTTGCTTCCTAAATATCGTCCTCTTTTGCTTCCTAAATCACGTCCCATTAGCACCATATTTGCATCCTTAATAGTTCCATGTTATCATCTATGTTTGCATCCACATTAGCGCCATATTTGCATCCAAATTAGTATCCAATATTACATCCATATGTGCTACCATTTGCTTCCAAGTTTCACTTCCAAATTTGCACCAATGTTTGCTTCCAAATTTGTACCAATTTTTGCTTCCCTTTTTGCACCATGATTTTCTACTGTTGCACCATATTCTTCTTCCTTTATAGTGCCATATTTTGCTTCCTATATAGCGAATATTTTGCATCTAAAGTAACGTCTTATTTTTCTAACATATCATCGCCATGATTGGATTCCTCATTGGCTCCAAATGTTGCATCTTTTTTAATGCCTAGTTTTGCATCCCTATTAACGTCCACATTAGCACCATGTTTGGCTACCACTTTAGTGCCTAATTTAGTGCCCATTTTTAGTCCCACACTAGCACCACATTTTTCTTCCTCATGAACGCCGCATTTAGCTTCCCATTTAGTATCTAATTTTGGTTCTTTGTTGGCCACTAGTTTAGCTTCTACTTTGGCTTCTACCTAAATATCCAAAATAGCACCAAAATTGACTTGCAACTTAGTGTCAGGTTTTGTGTCCAATGTTGCTTCTAGATCTGTGATGTGAGAATAAATAAGTAAATTAATCTTAGAAATTGGGTGAGGAGTGACACGCAGTTTGGTCACTGGTGTAACAAGGCCCATCAATCCATTTTAGCTCCTAGTTTTGCTTCCTTTTTACTTATTAGCACCACATTAGGCTTACTATTTATCACCTACAACTGAATCCAATTGTGTCCTAATATATTTATTATATCAAATTATTATAATTATTTCATTAATTTCAATAGTTCTCATTATATCGTTTACTTCATAGTTATGAAATAACATAATGAAACATTCAAATTTATTGTAGATACGATTATTGAAATTAATTGCATAGCATTTATGAATAAATTTTACACAAACATACAATATTCATTCAAAGTAGTAATATCATCATATATATTAATTTTCCATGAAAAGATCATCGAAGACTTCCAATATATATAAATTTACTGAAGGGAAAGGAACTCAATTTCGTTGTCCAAAACCACATGCAGAAGGGAAAGGAACTCAATTCCGTTGCTCGATTTGGTTTTTATGCCCTGGGTTGAAATTTTCCAGGTGTCCTTGAATGACCTTGGGAAGTGAGATAAAATTTGCAAGAACTCAAAAACCGAGGCTTGGATGGAAAAACGATCAATTCCTATCAATTCACCACATCCGAGTACCGCCAGAGACACCCCTGTCTAGTGCCTTCATGGACCGAACACTATATATTTTGATGGTTTTCTAAACAAGGGTTTTGCTTAGTGGCGTGCATTGCAATTTATGCACTGTAGGATATGGTTTTGAAAAATATAGCTAGTGAGTACATGGGCATGGTTGTCATCTCTCCCTTTCCCAAAACACACATGCAAGAGGTAACACAACTCAATTTTGTTGCTAATTTTTGTTTGTATGCCCCCTTTGAAATTTGTTAGGTGTCCTTGAATGGCCTTGGGAAGCGAGATTAAATTCACAATAAATAAAAAAAAGAGGCTTGAGTGAATAAACCATTTGGTTCTGGTGGATTCGTGACATCTGAGTACCACTAATGACACCCTTGTTGTGTGGCTTCATGGACAGAACATTGTTTATTTTGATAGTTTTCTAAACTAGGTTTTTGCTCAGCGATATACATTGCAATTTCTACAATTTAGGATAAAATTTTAAAAAATGTACCAAGCAAGGGTGTGGGAGTCATGGTCCTCTATACATTACTCAAAAACACCTGCAAAAGGAAACATAACTCAATTTCGTTGCTCAGTTTGGTTTTTATGCCCCCAGTTGAAATTTTCCTAGTGTCCCTAAATGGCTTTGGGAAGCTAGATGAAAATCACCATAACTCAAAAACAGTGGCTTGGATGGACATGTTAGGATATTCCTATACTCCATCCTAGTCCCACCAGTATTTTTATCATTTACATTTTTAGTCATGCATGCACCTTTAGGGTTTGCATGCATTCTAGGGTTTGCATGCATTTTGCATGCATCCCAGGCATCAGTCCAGCACCTAGCCCTTAGTTAGCCATCCCCCAGGAGCTTCTCACTATTCAGTTTTATCCCTCTAGGTTCTTAATGTGCCCTTCTTCCTTGATTTTAGGGAGCAACTCTCCCTTCTTCACCTACCAGTCTAGTTATCTTCAGTTTACACTCAGTTACACTTAGTTACACTCAGTTACACCTACCAGAGTTAGTTTGACTAATGGTTGACAATTACTTGAGCATTGATGACTCCACTGATGATGATGAAGACTTCCAGTTGTGCTCCGATGATCATGAGGACACCTAGTTGTGCTCCAATGACACTCTATTGATCTTATGATCACTCTGAGAGGCTAATTCAAATTTCCACCTTAGGCATTCGAATCCTCTCTACCATTGTACTATTTATTTGTCCATATTGTGATTAATTAACTAATGTGTGTGAAGTATTATTGCTTCTATCTGAGTTCTACTGTACCATATTATTTTGTTGCTCATTATACTGTATTGTTCACTCTTCTTCTATTTTCCTGCTTAATCATAATTACTCTTGTGAGGTATACATCATCTCTTAGATCTGCTGTGAGGATTTTCACATGGTATTAGAGCATGTTGAGAGTGTTGTTTAGCTCCATTCTTGAGAGTTTTTTGCAGGTTATTACCAAGATTTCGAGTGTAGCAGTTTCCGCATTTTTGCAGCAGTAGCAGTTGTAGTATATTCTAATTGTTTTTGCAGGTCTTCTATAGCTTCAATGAATTCAGAAGAAATCACTCCTCTTTTTCCTTTCTCTCCTCTCAGCTATGATGATTGGAAACCAAAAATGATAGCATACTTGAAGAGCCATGATCTCTTTGACTGTTGTTTTGAAAGAGAGTTGGAATCTTCTGAAGAGAAGATTGATTGGTTAAATAAAGTTGATGAAGCCTTTGGATCAATGTTGGATGCTATGTCTGATTGGATGTTATATGACCTCCCTGATTTTTCATCACCAAAAGAGCTATGGGCTCACCTGGATGAAATATTTGGTAGAGAGAATGAAGGACTTGGTCCCAACCCATTCGAAAGCAAACAAAGTGATGCATTCGCTCCCCTTGATGGACTCTCAGATCATGAACCAGTATTATCTCATATTGAATTTGTTGACAAAGAACTTGTAGATTCTCCACTCATGCTCCAACTTTCTTCTCTTTCTGTGCCAGCTCACACTCTAGATATTGCAGAAGGTCCTAGATCCTCTCTTGCACCAGAGTCTGTTGGTTTGCATCATGATCACATGATTGATTCGGAGGTCAAAACAGCTATTGAAAGTAATGCATTCGCTCCTCTCCAGCTATCTCCTCTTTTATACTACTATATGATCATAATTCCATGATTTCAGAAGGTCATTGAAGAATATGGCCATTTCCATTCGCTTGGGATAAATTCTCATGCAATTACTAGTTTTGATCTCACCTCTCATGGTTCAAAGGAGATCTCAAGAAACCATGATTCAAGCCTTGTATCTAAATTAGGTTCTAAGCAACTACTGCTTGGGATAATTTCTCATGCATATGATAGTTTTGATCTCACCCCTGCTGGTTCAAAGGAGATCTCAAGAAACTGTTTTTTAAGTCTTAAATCTGATTTTGATTTCAGGAAAACATGTAATAGTTATTTTTGGCATAATCTCACCCATGGTGGTTCAAAGGAGAAGACAAAAGACTATATTCACTTTCACATATTTGATCCTACCTCAGCTGATTCGAATCACAAGTTCAAGGATCATTCTCATACTGTTGGATTTGTTCTCATCACATTCGATTTGAAGAGCAAGTACAAGCACATGCTTTTTGAGCATGATCCACTTCTTCCCAAGAAAAAGATACCGTCCAGACATATGACCAAGCATCACACCTGCTTGAGTTTGGAGCATTTATTTTTATGTGTGCCTTACAGTCTATTTTTTGAGGAGGGGGTATGTTTCCCATGAAATTTTCCCACTTCCTTGGTTTATTGATTGTTATTATTCATTGTATTGGGTGACCTTTGGTCTTAGTTACTAGGGCCTAGGATGGATTAAGGGGGGGTGTTAGGATATTCCTATACTCCATCCTAGTCCCACCAGTATTTTGATCATTTGCATTTTCAGTCATGCATGCACCTTTAGGGTTTGCATGCATTCTAGGGTTTGCATGCATCCCAGTCATCAGTCCAGCACCTAGCCCTCAGTTAGCCATCCCCGGGGAGCTTCTCACTATTCAATTTTATCCCTCCAGTTGCTTAATGTGCCCTTCTTCCTTGATTTTAGGGAGCAACTTTCCCTTGTTCACCTACCAGTCCATTTGTCTTCAGTTTACACTTAGTTACACCTAGTTACACTTAGTTACACTCAGTTACACTTAGTTATAGTCAGTTACAGTCAGTTACAATCAGTTACACTCAGTTACACTTAGTTACACTGAGTTACACTCAGTTACACCTACCAGAGTTAGTTTGAATGATGGTTGACAGTTACTTGAGAATTGATGACTCCACTGATGATGATGAAGACTTCCAGTTGTGCTCCGATGATCATGAGGACACCTAGTTGTGCTCCGATGACACTCTATTGATCTTATGATCACTCTGAGAGGCTAATTTGAATTGCCACCTTAGGCATTCAAATCTTCTCTACCATTATACTATTTATTTGTCCATATTGTGATTAATTAACTAGTGTGTGTGAAGTATTATTGCTTCTATCTGAGTTCTACTATACCATATTATTCTGTTGCTCATTATACTGTATTGTTCACTCTTCTTCTATTTTCTTGCTTAATCATAATTACTCTTGTGAGGTATACATCATCTCTTAGATCTGCTGTGAGGATTTTCACAGGACAAACTGTCACTTCCAATGGATTCATGACATCTAATTACCGCTAGATTGACCCCAGTCCAGTGGCTTCATGGACACAATGTTGTCTATTTTGAAGATTTTCTAAACTAGGGTTTCACTCAATGATGTGTAGTGCAATTTATGCACTGCAGGCTAAGATTTTGAAAAATGTGCTAAGCGAGTGCATGGGAATAATGATCATATATACCATTCCCAAACACACCTATAGGAGGAAACAGACCTCAATTCCATTGCCTGGTTTGATTTTTATGCCCTCGGTTGAAATTTGCTTGGTGCCTTTGATTGGCATTGGGAAGCAAGATAAAATTCGCAAAAACTCAGAAAAAAAGGCTCAGATGGACACAAAATCAGTTCTGATGGAATCGTGACATCCTAGTACCACTAGAGAAACCCCTATCCAGTGGATTCATGGACCGAACACTGTCTATTTTAACAGTTTTCTAAACTAGGGTTTTGTTAGTGATGTGCAATCCAATTTCTGCACTATAGGCTAAGTTTTAGAAAATGTGGCAAGTGAGTGAATCGACATCATGGTCATATCGACCTTGCCCAAACAAACCTGTAGGAGGTAGTGGAACTCAATTCCGTTGCTCTGTTAGGCTTTTATGCCCCCAATTGATATTTGTCAGGTGTTCTTGAATGGCCTTGCAAAGCAAGATGAAATTCACAATAATTCAAAAACCGAGGTTCAAATGGAAAAACCATCCATTTCGATGGATTCATGACATTTGAGTACTACTAGTGACATCTTGTTGGGTGGATTCATGGACAAAATGATGTCTATTTTGACAGTTTTCTAAACTAGGGTTTTACTCAGCGATCTGCAGTGCATTTTTTGCACTATAGGCTAAGATTTTGAAAAATGTGTTGAGCGAGTGCAAGGGCATCATGGTCCTCTTTCCCTTACTAAAACACACTTGCAGGAGGCAATGGAACTCAATTCATTTTCTTGGTTTGATTTTTATGCCCCTAGTTGAAATTTTCCTTACGTCCTTGAATGGCCTTGGGAAGCAAAATGAAATTTGCAATAAATTGAAAATGGTGGCTCGGATTGACAAACCGTCACTTTCGATGGATTTGTTGTTGGAATTGATTTAATACTGAGATGGGGGATGAATCACTATTAGTGAAGTTATTAGCATATTTTATCTTCTTTAAAACATATTAGTCCTTACTTAATCTTTATCTTCTGTTATGCATCAATAAATAAACATTCACACATATAAGCACCACATCATCAACACATAAGAGACAGGATTTTTATGTGTAAAACCTAAATGAGAGAAAACCATAGAATGCTTCTTTATAGTGAGAAATAATACATTCAAGGAAGCACCAAATTCATGTGTTTACCAGCACCAATTGGAAGGATGCACGAACAGCCTATGATTTCTCCAGCACCATCTGGAAGGATGCACCGACCCCCTATTGCCTTGTTTTACAGGCACCAACCTAAAGGAAGTTGAGACTCCATGTCTTCTTGTTGTTTTACAAGCACCAACTTGAAGGAAGCTCCAAATCCATGTCTCCTTGCCCCATCTGACCACCTTGATGTCCAAAATATTCTATTGCCTTGCTGATCTTCAACTCTGCGCACTTCTTCAGGTCTTCTGATGATGATTTTTCTGTTCACTACCTTTGTATGTAGACTGTACTCCATCACTGCACTGCATACATCATTTGACTTCTCATTTTTCTCAACTCACACTTCTGCTGATCAATTAATTCTTGTATTATGTGCTCTGTTGAATCTGCAGTCTACGCTTCTGATTTGCGTTCTCTTCTACGTGACTGCAAATATCAACTGATACTATGCTTTCTATTGATAGTTTGTTGGTCAAAGTGAAGCACCGGTAACAGATGGAACTGCTCACATTGTGATGTGTCTGTTCTGATAAAGTGTTGTGGTTACTCAGATAATTTGTGACATCTTGTGCATTAAATCGTTGGTCTGTTCAGTTTAATGCACTTGTCTCAGATCATCTGCATCATGATGCGCTTGTCAGTTTCTGTTGTTTTGTTGTTGTGCATCAGATGACGTCTTTAACTTCACACACTTTCACTTATGTTCTTATACATTAGCTAGGCATCTACGCAATATCTGATAAATATCGGTTTTGTCTGTTCTCTTCTGTCTTTACAACATCTGTGACTATCGACGTGTTGATTGCATAGTTGTCCTTTGATATATCCAACACTTGTGCATTCTTCAATATTTATTCCTTTCTATGTTTCTGCAATTGTCATAGATCTACAACATCATTCTACGCACCATCAAAACTTATTTCTGCTGCATGTGTACATTTGGCTCTTCTCTAGATCATCTATTCTGTCCATGAGCCCCTTGATTCCCTGGAAAACAAACTAAAACTTTTACACAAAAACACTCGTGTTCTTGTTTCCAAGCTTACCTCAAATATTCAATTTGAATTTCTATTTATACATGTCCTACACGGATTGTATGTTCATAAGTTGGTCGTGGAATCCCCTCTTCCATACTTCACGGATTGTGCATATGCCATGTCTCATTATCTGCACTATTGATGCGTCATTTTAGATGTATCAAATTCCCTCAAGGTCCTTCATTGCTCTCTTGATGTACCATTACCTTATGTTGTGTGCAAAATCTTCTACTTCGTCTTGGTGTGATCAAGACTTGCGCTATACCAACCCTTATGGATAATGCGCCCTTGTGACATCAATACTTTGTGTAATCTGTGCATAGTGATATTATGACTTGTGATTTGTCATTGCATTTGGGTGATGCGCCTTTGATGTATAGATACTTTAGAGAACCTATGCATACTCCAACTTCTATTTGGTAGAACTTTGAATTTTGCCTTGTCATCACTTGTGCTACTTGTGCACTTGCTATTCGTCGGCTGTGGATTTTGCACATATATTAACTTCGACCGTTGTACCATTCTAGAAGTTCATGCACGTTCCGCTTACTGAAAGCATTGGCTATGATTGCACACTTTTAGGATTGTCCAACCATCTATTGTTCCTTTCTTCCTGCTCATTCCCAACCATCAACCAATCAATGCTTAGGCTTGCTTGCATACTTGAACGATTTGTTCAACCAACTGCCTAGCTTCTTGAGAATATGTACCATGGTCCAACCAACTCCTTCAATTTTCTGGCATGAGACAATATGACTTGGTGGACTTGATTTCTATGCAAGGTGATAATAGCTTTTAAGGTAGGGTTAGATCTACATTAAACAAGCTATCTTACTATGAAATCATGAGTTCCAATGTCAGATATGAAACAATTAACACAAATTTCCTAAGATCTTTAATCAATTATCAAGCATTTCTCAAGATTTAAAACCATCATAAACACAAACCAAATGGAAGGAAACTTGAATCATTTCATATTAAGCTCGAGAAGAAAGTACATATCTACCATGGAGCTTGATGTGCATCCTTCTTCCACCCTTGCTTTTGATGAAGTTGAGCTTTCCAATCTTCAGAATCTCTCCATCATGCCTTTGCTCTTCCTTTGTCCTCATTACTATGCCCCAAATGCTTTTGTTTTATAGCATTGGGAAATGGGCTCCCAAGTTTCTCTTTTCAATATGGGATTATCCCTTTTCATTTTTTTGATTATTTTCTCTCAAAAACCCACTTTTCATAGTATTTTTAGGCTTTTGTCACATATTTAGCATATTCAAGTACAATTAATGCACTTTTGGGCATTTATTTTCACTATCTAACTAGTGGAGCTTAGGTTTGAGCCTTTAATGAGTAGTTCAATCACTGAACCTTGTCTTCTTAAGATACCTCTTTCTTCATTCAGTCTTTCTGATTATGGATGTAGTGATTAGATAAGAGAGGACTTGTTCTCTTGTGTACTTGTCTTTTGTTTTCATGTTGCGGGCACATAGTAAAATATGCTTCTTCTCCTCACTTAGTTAAGGATGTTAATTTGAATGTTAATAAATGCCCCCTAATGTGTGAGGTCCAAAGAAGAAGTAAGGGCCGAAATATATTATTTTTATATTGATACTCTTCATACCGATACTCTTTATTGATCAAAGCAAGGATGAGGAAAGGATAAGCTCATAGCAGCAGGATTCCGGATAACATATGCAAGTCAAACATAGCAATTTATCAAATATATAATATCTTCCTGAGACGGACATACCCATGCTTAGCAGTAAACAAGCATGGCCACAAACAATACTCAGTGGATCCATGTCAAAAGTAAATTTTCTGAAATGTAAACATGCACTTTGATGAGTGCGAGAACAAGGTCTTTAATGAACTTCTGACATGGTAGTCTAATATTGCACAGCTCAGGCAGTGCATCGATGAGTGATACAACTATTTTTCCCAAGGTATTCAATACAAACTGACAATAGTACATGTTTATATCATGCGAGTAAATGAACTAATGTCGAGCACAATAAAACACCATCTGATTACCGGTCATTCATGTATACCGTTAACAGATGCGAAGATACCCACTGATAATGATGATGGACTCTAAGGTACTGAGTACAAACTAGGTGTGAATAGATGTTCTGAAGTCAAACACTTGTATAATCAAACAATCATGGGTCATTGATGTATACCCACTGTCATTTGCGAGTAAACCTGCCACTAGTCACTACAAGATCCAAGGTACTCCTGGGTCTCTAGATCCATGTCCTAGATGATGAATTGGTGTCGATAGGAATAGATCCATCGGAAGGAGGACATTAATGAAGTCTGATATAATTTGGTAGAACTGTGAGATCCAAAACTATATACTGACATAAGAAAGGCCGACATGATTGGTCAAGAATATTTTAGGAATGACCATATCTGTTTGAACTTCCCTTGAACACATAACACGACACAGAATGGAAACTTGGAAACATAGGACTTTGAGTAACCAACCTTAATGAAATCTGCCAATGCCAGATATATTAATGAAAGATCCATTGGTGATGGGAAGGATAATCCATCGGTGAATTTTTGTTCAAAAATACTGGTACAGTTTCCTAAGGAAAATGTAGATGGTGTACTGACAGCGAATACCAAATTATGTGTCGTGTTCAAGGGCGACAAGGACTGATTGTTTCTGTTTTCTTCAATATGTTGATGTAGATTCTATCAATAGGGGTTCCTTCCACACTGTATCCAACAAACTATCAACCTAACTCCCTTATACACCGGCCCGGAAAGGTGTAACCCTTCCCAGCAACACTTGCGGAGCAAGTGCAGTCTCACCCGAGGTTAATAAGAGGGCTACTGGAACCAAGTTTCCGCAGTTGTGTAGAGGATATGCATGCTTTACTTTCGCATTAACCAGAGATTATAACATTCACAATATACCATTAACTTTTCATTCGCACATTAAATCATTCGCACTTTCTAACACATACATTCATAACATACTCAACAACATATGCACATTAATAAATAGAAAACATTCACGAAACCCATTATTCATCATCGCATCATTGCACAACAACATAATTCATATCATAACCGAACATCCTCATTCATTCATCAAAACCTGTGGAATAAACCTTGCATAATCTGTCAAGTCATTGTATCACAGATACAGAACAAACCCAAAGGATAGGTTAATCTCCTAGACTTCGATGCCCTTAGGCTTACAATCCTACTCTATTTATATTCTTCCATCCTATTACAAAATGGCCCACATGGCTGACTTGACTAATCTAACAAATCTTATGCTTCCGCAAAAATGACAAAAGGTCCTTTTTCTGTGGAATGACCTTTTTGCATTTGTTGGCTGCCGCACTTCCTGTGGATCTATCCCGTGCCAACAGTCCCCCAACATAATCTTGTGGTTCGTCCTGAGCCACCTTAGCTAGACACTGCTGGTTTGTTGTATTGTGGTAGGAAGTCGTCATAGGTGGTGCGGATCCGGTCAACTATCTCTTTTCGTGATGCTCGGAGCTGTGCACTTTCTATCACCTGCTACTTTGTTGGGTTGTCACATACCTTCTAGCGTATCTCCTGTAATTTCTCTTGTACCTGTTTCATCTCTGGAACCATTCTTGCTATGAGGGTTTTAGCCTTGGTTTGAGCTCATCCAAATGCGCAGCTCTTCGTTTCTTCCTTTTGTGGGCTTTTTCATCTCGCTGCTTCATGCTTTGTAGTTCTGCAGTCTTTTCCATTTGAATCATTATGGGCATCGCCTTAAACGATCCCTTCCAGCTGCTCTTCAACCTTGTAGAGCGTTCTCTTCAGAGTGCAACTAGCTAGTCATCCTCGACCAATATATCCCATAATTCTGTAAGACTTACTACCACTTTCCGTGCCGCTTGTTCCATTTCCTGAATCTCTACCACTGCTTCCTCTATCGTTGTCTGTCGACTTTGAACCTGTGCTAGTGGTGTGCTGGGTGTTACTCTGGTCTGGAGCTCTACATTTTCCTTCCTAAGCTCAGTAATGGCGACTCCTAACATAACAGCTTGAGCTTTTGGGGTGACATCCGGATCTAGTGCCATTGTTTTGTATGCCTTTGCGAGTGCCCTTTCTAACCTTGTCCATTCCTCTCCAATCTGTTCCTTCGTAGTGAGTGCTATAGTTTGTTTTGTGATGACTTTTTCCTTCTCATCTAGGGATTTTTCTAATTGTGCCTTTTCTTCGACAGCTTGTACTTGCGCAGCCAATACTGCGGTGTGTTTATCCTGAAGCTGTTGTGCCTCCATCTCGCTGTGTTGTAGTTGTTTCATGTACTCAACCATATTATTGTGCATCACAGCCTCGCGGTCGTGTATTTTTGCGCTTGCTGCCGCTTGGACTCGATGTAGTGTCAACATTGGAAGTAAGTTGAAATCGAGCATCGCGAAATCATCCTTCTGAAGCTAAATCATCCCTCTGTTCAGGGGTTATAATTGCCAAATCTCATCGGGATTTTCGAAATCCATTGTATGCGCTGAATATTAACTCTCGGTGTTCTTGGGTTTGATGTTGTTCGGTGTGGTATAACTGTAGACTTTACTACCTTAAATGTTGGATTAGATCATCGGACCGTCGCACATCGTGGCAGCTTCCAACTAGCCTATATTTTATTTTATTATTATTATTATATATATATATTTATATTGGCACAGCGAGTACCGCTGTGTCGATATGTCGTCAGATCGTTGGCTTCTTTGTTGCGGCCAACCTTCACCGGTTTCTCTAGGTCACTGTTGTGTACTTCTCAATGTCATTTGTCGGTGGTTCTACTGTGATCATTCTGCCTATCGCGGTTGGAAAGTATTGTTGGTGTCTTAGTTCTGGTTGGTGTGGTCATGGCTTGGCCGGCTATACATCAAGATTATTTAATGATAGATATGTATCTTCGGGGTCATCGTCATCTTTAGGCTCTTCGGTAACGTTGCAATACCCTATTTCTGGTGTATCAGTCCTTTGGAGTACCATCGGTTGTCCAGTCAGTGCGACTTCAATAACTTTCCCGCAGATCGCTTGTGACACGGTGTGGGATAAGGTATTCTCATCTAAGAACGAGAATGATTGGCTGAAGCCAGTGGTAAGCTTCTCCTAAGAGGTCTTCCTACATCGCAGTTCTGCTACGATATACCAGTTTCGCGATTCCTCATCCAATGTGTGTACAAATGCATGTACCCACTCTTGTCGTGCTCTCGATTCCCATCGATGTTGACAGGAATTTAGATGTGCCTTCTGGTCTCCCGGTCCGTCATATCGCATATGGTCATCCTTTGCGGATGCACTGAACTAAACCTCCATGAGGGGTCGACATAGTGGCCAATATGTGATGTTTGATTTATGCACTGCCCATCATCGTGCAGGAGTAGCGTTCAGGGATTCCTCCAGGGCCAGAATACGTTGTGGTTTTGCCATCTTCTCCTCAAATTCGGTGATAAATGCGTCCAAGTTGGGTAGTCATTCGTAGGTAGGTAACGCATATTCCTCCGATGCTACCATCTGCAGGGACTGGGTTATCCATGTGCATCTGAGAAAGGATAGTTCATGCATCCAGTTATGCTAGTTCTCAAGGGCCTCATCTGAATCGGAGGATGTCGAGCTATCACTGCGCCATCCTAAATCTGCATTCATGGTAGGGTTAACATAGTCCTCAGAAATGTTGTACAAATTATCCCATCCTTCCGTAAACTCGTCTCTAGTTGGCTCAGTATAGCACAACCCTTCCATAGGATCCAGTGGTGCGATGACCCTCATTTCTTGATTCTCGAATGACATTATCCTCTTCTTAAATTTGATGATCGCTTGATTCTCCATAGCCCAGTCTATCCCCAATAGTACCGGATAGGGGCTGGTGTTATCCACGATCTCAATAACATCGAAATCCACATACGTTCTGAGCCCTTCGATTTCAACCGAAAGTTGACATACCCGACTGAGTGGGGTGACCTTCCTCTGGTTCGCCAGTCGCAGCTATACTGGTGACCAAGTCATCTGCATTTTTCCCATTGTCTCCCATGTCTGTTTAGTCAGGATATTCACGTCCGAACCCAAGTCCAAAATGATGGAGTCGACATCAAATTCTCTGACTTGTGCCGACATCCACATCTCCCTTCCTATCTTCCTTTTATGTATGCAATTAACTCTCTGTTCCAGTCGTGCTCCTCCTTGTCATCGCAGTATACGAGCTATTTCTTCTAGTGCGTCAGGGTCTTTTGCCAAATCTAGGCAACATTCCAAGAAGGTTCCCAGGGTATTTTCCTTTCTTCGTGACTTTGTTGAGTCGAACGACGGTGGCATGTCATAGATTTATTCCTCCAGAGGTGGCTGCCTCCTATTTCTTATTGCCTCCTGTGCTTTTAAGAAGACATCTCTTTCCAATTTGACATCGAAGGTGACCTTCTTTCGCTTTGTTTGCGTTGGCCTAACATTGGTGTGTGACCTGTCGTTGCCTGTCACTGCCCCTCCTCTTGTCACTATGCCAACCATTGCATGGCTACTTCTTGCTTCTGTCGCTATCCTCCACACGGATGATGGTGCATTTTGATTGTTCTGGTTCTGGGGTGGATGCTTGGTTTTCCATTTCACAATGAGCTGGGGGCAGTCCTCTACACTATGATCTACCGCACTACAGTATGTGCACTGCGGTGCCGGATTTGGACAGTATCTTTGGTAGTTCCCCTGCCATCTGCAATTGTAACAAATGATTGGACCACTTCCCCATCCAGCAGCTTCTCTAGGTCCCATGCTCGCCCCCCATAGAATCCTCCCCCAAAGCCTCCACATGGCGGTCCATATTGTTGGTACTGTGGTTGCTCGTACTGTTGATACTGTTGCTGTCCATACTGCGGCTGGCGATACGATGATGGTGGATACTGCGGGTGCCCATACTATGACTTCCCGTATTTCCCTTGGTCGTATTGTTGCGGTTGACTATATTGCGATTGTTGTTGTACCACCGGTGGATCTTCTCCCTTCATAAAATACATATCGGTTGTTCGATCTTGCAGCAGGTCATAGGCCCTGTAGTCCCTCTCATCACGAGCAACTGATCGACAAAACTTGCAGTATAAGTTTGCTAGTTTTGACACCTTCTTTTGCAGGTATATGCATTCCTTCAGTCGATGTCCTCTGGTATGACAGACAGTACACCATGGGATACCTCCTTGACGAAGGGGGTTTGGTGCCCTCGCATGCAAATACTCACTGAATTCTGGGCATTTTTCCTTATGGTGCCCCTCCCTTCTCCATATGGTACACTATATGTCTCCACGAGTTTCCTTTCCCTTCCTGATATCCTCCAGTTGCAATGTTATATTGGCCAACTGTGCCTGAACTCTGTCCATTTCCATTCTTTCTTCGCCAATTGGTGAAGCCTCTAGCTTCATTGCAATTTCTAGCGCTTATGCTTGTGTCGCAACCTTTTGTTGCATCAGTGGTCCTCGGATATGTGATACCAAGCCTGCGATGAACCATTCTCTATGTTGCAGCTCATTTATTGGAAAACTTACCTTCGAAATCAGTGTCTTGTACCGTTGATTGAATTCTCACACCGACTCATTCGGGAATTGCTTAATATCTTTAATCTCTATGACATATTGTGACTCGGATTTCATTTTTTTAAATTCATCAATCATCGTTGTTCTGACCTGTTCCAATGTTTTAGTTGTTGTTCCCACCAGAACCTTTACAAAATTCATGTACCAGTCTAATGCCCGACCCCTAAGGGTCATCGCTAACTATCCCATCATAATTGATTAATTCATAAGCTCCTCTCTTTAACATAGTTTTGACTACAAGTGGGCCAAACCATTTTGGTACAAATTTCCCTTCTCCAATTTTGTCTTGGGTTTGGTCATAAACTAAAACCAAGTCTCCTTCAGAGAAGACTCGTGGGTGAGTTGATTTGTCATGTTGTGTTTTGACCCTTTTCTTGTGTGCTTCTACATTTAGAGAGGATTCCCTTCTAGTTTCATCCAGAGAATGAAGATGGAGAAGCCTCTCTTCTTCTGCAGAAGTGTTAGGTAGGAGTTCGACTGCTATTTTTAATGATGGGATTTCGCATTCAATTGGAAACACAACTTCCTCCCCATAAACCAATTGGAAAGGAGTGAATCCAGTTGCGGTTTTAGCAGTGGTTCGGTAAGCCCAAAGAGCGGTGAAAAACATCAAGTGCCAGTTAGTTTTGTTCATATCAATCGTCCTTTGCAACATAGTTTTCAAAACCTTGTTGATGGCTTCGACTTGTCCGTTAGCTTGAGGATAATAGGGCGAGGAAAAGTCCTGCCGCAATCCTAACCAGTTGGTAAGTTCATCCATAAAGGAATTCCTAAAGTGACTTCCATTATTAGTACTGATCTCTTTGGGTACACCAAACCTTGCTATTACATGATTGAATAGGAAATATGATGCAGTTCTACCCGTGCAGTTGAATGTAGGCATCGCCTCTTCCCACTTGGTGAAGTAGTCCACTACTACGATGATGTAGTGGTGGCTATGAACTGAAGGCGGGTTGAGAGTCATAAAATCATTGGTCCATTTTGAAAATGGACCCATGATTACTACAAGGTGTAATGGAGTAGGATGTGCACGCATTTTTCTTGTGTAGATTTGGCAAGGGTGACACTTTTTAACTGCACTAATGAAATCTTTGAATATTGTAGGCCAAAAGTATCCTACACGCAAGATTTTCTGGGCAATTTCCAACCCAAAAAGATGACCACCTCATGCCCCAGCATGGCAATCATTCAAAACTTGTTTAGCTTCCTCGTGTACTAAATAATGTCTTAAGATCATGTTAACCCCTCAACAGTAGAAATTATCCCCTATGATGAGGTAACTTCGTGCTTGGTGTCGAATGCAATGCCGTTCAATGCTAGAAAACTGAGGATCAATCCTTTGGGTTTGGAGATATATGACAAATGTTCCATACCAAGGATCCGAAGTTGCAATGAGGAAAACATGTTAATTTTCCCAAGTTTCAACAGTTATAGTATCCTCCTTCTCAGAAGGTAACTCAGACATTAGTTTAGAAAATGCCAACGATTTCTTGGCTTTAGCATTTTTGAACTCAAGATTGAATTCTTGCAAAATTACTATCCATTTTGAATATTTTCCACCAATGATATGGCGGGACAAAATCTGTTTCATGGGGTTCATTTTAGCCACTATGGTCGTTTTCCTTGGAAGTATGTTATGTCTAAGTCATTGGACAGCATGAACTGCTGCCAAGGCTAACTTCTTAACCTGGGAATATCTCAATTCAGGACCTACAAGGCCCTTACTAAGATAGTAAATAACATGCTATTGTGAAGATTCATCTTCTTGTGCCAATACCATTCCTATGGTGGAACTAGATGCTGCCAAATATAGAAAAATGTCTCTACTATAGTTCGGTGGACTGAGTACCGGGGCAGAGACCAAAGATTTCTCTATTTCATCAAATGAAAGTTGTGCTTGGTCATCCCATATGAATAGTTCATCTTGTTTTAAGAGACACATGAAACCTTTAGCGTTTTTCAGCAAAATCCTCAACAAATATTCTCAAGTAATTAACTTTCCCTTGAAGGCTTTGAAGTTGTGTTATTGTTTTCGAGGAAAAAAGCTGAAGTATTGCCTCAACCTTGATGGGATCCACCATAATCCCTTTTTTTGAAACTATGAACCCAAGTAATATCCCAGAGTCCACACAAAACATGCATTTATGTGGGTTTAACCTAATGTTATACTTGCGACATCGAATAAAGACTACTCGTAAATGTGCACTATGTTTAGCTCTCCTTTTAGATTTTCCTGCCAAATCATCAAGATAAACCTCAACGATTTTCTTAATGTCATGAAACGCATATGACATGGCTCTTTGAATAGTATCCCCGAAGTTTTTAATGCCGAATTTCATTTTACGATATGCAAAAGTCCCCCAAGGGCATATGCAAGTTGTTTTGTGTTGGTATTCCTCTTTTATATGGATTTGATTGTAACCAGAGAATCTGTCCATAAATTAAAAGATTTCGTTCCCAGCACATTCATCTATAATCTGATTGATGAAGGGTGTGGGATAGTTGTCTTTGGGACAAGGCAAATTTAGATCCCTAAAATTAGTATAGACTCGGATAGTTCCTTGTTTTTTATTAACTGGAACATGGTTGGATACCCATTCAATTAGAGGAACATGATAGATGAATCCAACTTTCAATAATTTCTCAACCTCTGCTTTAATGGCAGCTGACTTCTTAGGATTGACTGGTCTTAGTTTCCATTTGACTGGTTTAACATTATCGTATGTTTTTATCTCATGTTCGACGATGTTGGTATCGATGCCCAACATTTCTTTATAAGAACAACGAACACATCGCGAAACTCCTTGAATAGAGCAGTATATTGTGCGATCTCCTCAGGAGAGCAATACACACCTATGTTGATGTTTTCAACAATGCCAGGTTTGATAGATATGTCAATTGGGATGGTTTTCAAAATGTATGCCAAATTTATTTCCAAACTCACATTGTGTGTTTAGACAAGGCATTGGTACTTGTTGATGTCATCATCGAAGTAAAAATTTTCAGGTTTGACTTCTAATGAATCAATCTTTGGAAGAAACGAGGATCTGTGATGCATATCCTCCCAGGGTCATTCATAGATATTCATGACTTCAAGGATGGCTTCATCCGAAGAAAAATTTTGATCCAAGATGTCATGAGTACTATGAGAGTTCAAGGTCCATATGGGTGAAGTATAGGGATCAGATTCCTCCATCTTGGAAGGATTTCAGTCTGAGTCTGCCGAAGTAATTTGAATAGATTGATAAGAAAGATCTACGGCAGAAAGGGATACACTACTCTCATTTTCACTATGTGGCATAGAAGTTACTATTTTTCCATCACTCTTTTCAACTAAGATGTCCTCTTGGGAGGCTCCCTTTGATGAGGTGGAGCCAAATTCTGATATGGACTTAGGAAAAACTTTTAATGGAAAGTATACTTCTGATGTAATAGTGAAAATGGGAGCAGTGCTAGGTGTTGATACTGGTGGTGGAATTCCGAAAGTTCCCATGAGGGTTGAATCTTTAACATTCCTACCCCAATACCTTGAATCACCGCTTTCGAATCCCCTACAAAAGGCACATTTGAGTGGACGCCAGTTTTGGGTGTGTAGTAATATAGTTGATCAATCGTGATAATATTCCCTTGGTGGGGGAACCGAATAAATCAGAATACTGAAGACATTACATCCATCATCTTATGTATCCAACTACCTCCCAATAGAAAATTGTAATCTATGGGTGCATCCATTACCTCAACATATACTTGAACTGTTTTACCTCCCAGTTCGTCTGGGCAAGCCATGATAAGTCCATGAGGTGGGAACGAATGACCATAAAATGCTTTGAGTATTGTATGGGATGGTACTAGGGTGGGTGATCCCAAATATTTCCAACATGTTAGTGACATGACACAATTTGAGGCTCCTTCATCCACAACCATTCAAAATATTTTCTTACGATGTGAACTCACTTTGATCTGAAATGCGATTTGTGATGGAAGCCTACATGTAAACTGTTCTAAATCAAAAGTTATCAATTTTTTGTAAGATGGATCGATAGCACCAATAGAAGACAATAGTTCCTTTCGTTGAGCATGACAACTTTGCAATACTTCCAAGGTGGACATTGCACAAGGAGCTTGAGCTAAGTCTTCAACCACATTGTAGTTTTGGGCAGCTCATGCGTTAGGATTGTGTGTTGTTCTATGGAAAACCCTTTTTGGAGGTTGAGGTACTATGTCTATGGTTGGTTTGTCAATGGTCAGAGAACAACTAGGCTGAGATCTAATTGTTTTTGTATCTTTCGAAGGTATTTCATAAGAACGAGCCCTTGTTTGAATGTTTATTTCATGTTCACCAATTGTGAAGATATTAGCATTGGGTGGATTGCCCCCTTGTGGGGGGTTTCCCTGATTTCCTCTTGGTAGAGGTACTGGTGCCGCAACAACCATATATTGTTTCTCAGGGTAGGTTTGAGTTAGGAAGACAGGTTGTGGTTGTTTCCTTCCTCGTTGTGCCAACATTCGATGAATATCATCCATGTGAGGAAAAATATGAGTAGGATGATCCCCTTGGAAAATTTTATAAGGGTATTTGTTTTTTCGGTTTTCATGATTGCCTCCTGTAGGATTATTCACCTTAGGTGCATCTCTTGTTCTAGAATTAGCATTGGGCTTCTTCTTTTGTTTCTTCTTTTTTCCTTTTGGGTCCGTAGTTTGAACTGTAAGTACTTTAGAAGTTTGGGTGGGAGTTGTGGATTGCTATGTTGCCTGGCCAGCTGTGGGTTGCGAATTTTGAACCGATATTTGTCCCAATTGTTGGGTAATCTGTTAAAGTTGGTTGACGAATCCAATCACACCATCAGTATGAGCTCCTTTTGGTGGCCTAGCTGGATCAGATGTAGGTATTACAGCATGAGGTATTAAATAATAAAGTGTGCTCGATTGGGAATATATCAAATCCATTTGTTGAGCACTCTGAATGAGTTGTTCTTCGGTCATGGATCCTAACATGGCTACATATTTGGCAAGAGTAGGTAATAGGGATTTTATGAACCAATATGTTAAGAACTGATCAGGGATTCTGGCTTTTATAAGTCTTCGACGCCTCCTCCACTCGTGGATTTGATCCAATATGTGAGTAGCGATGGATTGTCTAAGTAAAGTTAAAAGTTCTGTTCCCATCTCATAGTAGATAGGTAATTGAAAATGTGTCAGAAAGACCATAGCTAAAGATGAAAAGTTTGTGAATGTATTGCGTGGCAATTCAATATACCATTTCGCAGCAATTCCTGTTAGGGTCCGCTGAAACAATATCAACATAATACTATCATCAACTAGGGAATTGGATGAACACCACAAATGGAATGTCATCACATGATTTGATGGATCCTCCCTGGTTTTCTGTCAAAATTGGGTATGTCTGAGGGTAGTTTGGTTGGTATGGTTGGCCATCCATTCAAATGTAGAACATGGTCATTGATCAACCGGGATATATCTGGTAGATTCAATGTGGTCATAAATGGTGATTTGACCGGTGTCGTAGCAAACGATTGATACGCGGGTGAAGCTTGATGGCTCCATTGTTGTTGTCCTTGGGCTTGAAAAGCATTCCAAGAGGGACTACCACTTGCGAAGGTTGCATCCAAAAGGGTTGGTTACTTCCTGAATGTTGTCCATTCCATTGTGAAACAAGATGCATGTATGGATTTCCCCCTTCAGAGATATGTTCCAATGACATTGGTTACTTGGTGGAACATTACCACTCCATTGCGGGATAGGATTAATGGGTGGATTTCCCTCTTGCAGATGTGGGCCCCAATAAGATTGGGTACTTGTCAGAACATGACCACTCCATTGATTGTTTCCTTGGTTTTGATAAGTGTTCCAAGGTTGATTTCCCCCTTGCAGGGGTGGTGCCCAACAATATTGGTTACTTCCTCGAAATTGCCGACTCCATGGTGGAATGGGGTTGATAGGTGGGTTTCCTCTTAGTGTGCTAATTGTTGGGGGTATGGGATTTCCCCTAGGAGTTACACTAGGAAATGTTGGATGATGACCTCCCGAGGCAGTTCCACTCATACGTGGAGCATAACCCCAATTGGCATTATTGTTCCATGGTCCATTGGTTCCACCAAGAATATTGAGATTCCATGGTAAAGGGTTTCCCCCAGAAGTAGAACTTGGAAAAATGTTAGGTATACCAAGAGGATTTTGGTTTACTCCTTGATTTTTTTGACCTTGAGTAGCCAAACCATAAGGAAAACCCAAGTTTGGTAAGGCACACCCCCCAATAGGGATTCCTGCAAACGAAGTGGATGTACTTCCGGGATTGGAACCCAAAACTATACATACTGGCATTGAAGTGTTGGTTGAACTTGTGCTAATGGCAAGCATAATAACTATTGGGATTGATGTAGAGGCCAAATTGGAAGTATTGCTACTTCCAATAACTTTGGGAGGTTGTGATGATGTAGTCCCTTGTGCTCTTGATGAAGCCATAGGGTCAATTGTGAGATTTTGCATATGAGTCCAATATCCAAAAAGAGGATTGATGTAATCAAGTGGTTCACTGATGTGAAGTACCACTGGGTCTGAAATATTTCTCAAAGGTGGGTTTATGTGAGTATCTGTGTTTTTCTCTAGTGTTTCAATTTCAAATGGAGCAATATTATCAACAATTTCTATGTTTGCCTTGGTAGGTGATGTTTCAGTATTTTTTTGATGGTTTTCTTCTCTATTGTTGTTAATTGAATCTAGAAGTTCTTCAGTTTCCAAGTCACAAGGTTGGGTGTTTTGTATTCATCTCCGCGATGTAGCGGGGACTTCAATTTCTGGTGACTCATCTCACTGCCGCCGTGATTGGTGGATCGAGAGAGTAGCCACTATGAAGAATTTGATAAAAGGATGTGTTTTTTAAAAATATTTTTTATTTGAAAAAAATAAAATCACACAATCCTAAGGTAGTCTAGACTCAACAAAATTAAAAAGTGTCCACACAATAAAAAGTCCTATAGATCCAAGCGAGCAAACTATTTTTCCAAAGAACTGAAGTTCAGTGAAAAGATGGATTAGAGGGCCTTCTGAAACTAGTAGTTGTTGAGGGACATAAAGACTCAAACAATTGCTAGCAGCAAAGGTGTGAGAAACAATTACAATAAAATTTAATCGCCAAGGGTACAAGTGTTGCTTCTCGACCAATCACCCTCCCAAGGAGTAAAATCTCCAAAGTCTGTCTCAGGTACTGCAAGAATTCCCCACTTACAATAGCCTATGTGATATCCTAGGAAGAGCCACTAAAGATACTACTTCACAATCAACGGTCGGGCGGAACAGTTGTAAGTCAGGGACAACTCTCATAACCAAGGACTCTAGAAAAGTGATGTCACCATGAGGACTTGTCACTTAACATAGAATTACATGATGAGCTCATGTCCCACTAAACAAGCAAGAGGGGAGAACCACTCTTACTTATCCAAATTGACCTCGTGCTTAATGCATGTATTAGAAGCGCTTTCCCGAGAAGTATTTTTTGCTACTAATGGATTTAAACTCTTAATAATCAATGCTAGTTTCAAAATTTTTGCAGCCCAAGAGTGTTAACTCTCCAAACCTAATCCAGGGCACTGACCTAATCTTCTTGGTGATATGAAAATCAAATGTTGGTCAATTTTAGATTAAGCACCAATTTTAAGGGTAGTTTGCTTAGTTTCAGGAGTGGAAGTGAAATTGGTGGTCTGTTGACCTCAAAAATATATACCACACAATGCAATATGCTCACTATGCTACCTTTCAATTCAATGAATGTTCTAAACTAATGAAATGTTAGAGGTTCATGTGTGTCTTTCAAACATGCAAAATGTTTTTGTAGATTTTGTACTTTTATGCACAGTTCTTCTGAAATATGAATAATAATTGATTTCAAAGATCAATGTGAACCAAACATATATCTCAATGGAAAATGAATATAATTGTATTACACGGGAGATCTCTGTTTCTCATTTGCAGGGCCACCCGAGAGTGCAAGAAAAGAGGATACGCAGAGCCCTTTGGAGTTCTTATGAATTAAATTCTAAACTGCTACACTTGAGATCCACTTTCTCATTCACAAGATCGCACAAAGTCCCAAGTGAAGAGGATAAGGTGGATCGAAAGAACAATTCTTGAAAAATCAAATCCTATACTATTACACTTGAGATCCACTTTCTCATTCACAAGATCGCACGAAGGCCCAAGTGAAGAGGATACGGTGGCTCGAAAATAAGGTGCTTGAAAAATCAAATCCTAAACTGTTACACTTGAGATCCACTTTCTCATTCACAAGATCACCCAAAGTCCCAAGTGAATAGGATATGGTGGCTTAGACACAACTTATCATAAGAAAATTGATATCTAAAGCTACAACTTCCTCTAATTGTGCAAGGTTATAACGAAAATACTTGTAGATCCAAAACAAAATTTGACTAATTAAAGCTTGTTTTTGCTTTTGGAAGAAAAATGTTTTCAAAATAACTCAAAGTATGATGTTCAATTTTTTTGTTTTTTCAATGAAAATGTGTTCCAATGATATTTTCAAATGTTAGAACTGAGATTTGGTTTCATGTTTCAGATATGCAAGTTTATGAGATTTAGGAATGAACGGGCCTTATGGTTCTTTACACAATTTTTTCTGTTTTTTCCAATTTTCACTATTTGCAAACTATGAAATTAATCAAAATTATTTAAATATCAGTCTTAATCTTATCCAATCAGGGATCTAAAAGAAAAAGATGGCCTTAAGCAAATGGATCTACCACAAAATGTAAAAAAATTGAAATTAATGTCAATTTAAGCCATTTTTAAAGGTTTTCGGATAGAAATCCCAAATCTGAAGATCTCAAACCAAACCCTCCCAAATTTGTCAACATTAGTGGTAAAATGATCTTAACATGTATTAAATCAATGTTTAGGTCTGCAACTACAAAAAGGAAGCCTAAAAGTGGCCCTAAAATAGTAAAATCTCAAAACTAGTTCTAGCAATTTTTGCAAATTTGAAACAAGATAGCTTTAAAATTATTTAAAAATATTCCAAATATTGAGCAAAGGAGGATGAAAAGGAGGTTTAAAATCAAGTATCATAGGTTCCTAATCCCATACAAGAAGAAAAAGCACAAAAACCGAGAAAAGGATCAAGAACCAAGCTCTCAAAACTCAAAAACCTGGCTGACACATAGTCTAGAACAGAGCAGAGCGTCGAAGGGAGGCTAGCGCAGGTTGTACACAAGCAAGGTGAGCCAATGGTGTAGGTTTCTAGTGTACAAGGTGAGCCGATGCTCTGTTTACAAAGGTAAAGTGTGCCTACCTTCTAAAGCAAGAAAAATCAAGATCTCAGGTCTATCTTGAAATATTTTGGGTGTTTGAGAGTGGATCTAGGTCGGTTTGGGGTTTCTAAGCCTGAAACACAAGTTCTTGAATGGATCTTAATGCCACTTTGGAATAGATATCAAAGGTTAGAACACCAAAATATGAAGAAACTTTCCAGAAATTTCAACTATTATGGTCGCCAATCTGATAATAGATGTTAAGGTAGGGTTAGATCTACATTAAACAAGCTATCTTACTATGAAATGGTGAGTTCTAATGTTAGATATGAAACAATTAACACAAATTTCCTAAGATCTTTAATCAATTATCAATCATTTTTAAAGATTTAAAACCATCATAAACACAAACCAGATGGAAGGAAACTTGAATCATTTCATATTAAGCTAGAAAAGAAAGTACATATCTACCATGGAGCTTGATGTGCATCCTTCTTCCACCCTTGCTTTTGATGAAGTTTAGCTTTCCAATCTTCAGAATCTCTCCATCATGCCTTTGCTCTTCCTTTGTCCTCTTTACTATGCGCCAAATTCCTTTGTTTTATAGCATTGGAAAATGGGCTCTCAAGTTTCTCTTTTCAATATGTGATTATCCCTTTTCATGTTTTTTTATTATTTTCTCTCAAAAACCCACTTTCCATAGTATTTTTTGGATTTTTTCACAACTTTATCATATTTAAGTACTATTAATGCACTTTTGTGCATTTCTTTTCACTATTTGATTGGTGGAGCTTAGGTTTGAGCCTTTAATGATTAGTTCAATCACTGAACCTTGTGTTCTTAAGATACCTCTTTCTTCATTCAATATTTTTGATTGTGGATATAGTGATTAGATAAGAGAGGACTTGTTCTCTTGTGTACTTGTCTTTTTTTTCATGTTGCGGGCACATAGTAAAATATGCTTCTTCTCCTCACTTAGTTAAGGGTGTTAATTTGAATGTTAACACAAGGGCCACATGATGTAGGATCCTTTACTTGTGTTTCTTCTTGAACTGGATCTTCATGAAGTATCTTCTGGATCTGCATGATGTATCATTTTATGTACTTCTTCAAACTTGACCTGCAAGATGTATCCTTGATGCACTCTTAGATATACTCCAAAGTTGCTTGAGTGTTGTGTCATTGATATACATCTTCAAATAGAATGCACTTTTATATATACTCTAAATTTGCATACATATCTGTCACCTTCATCATTTGCACATATACTTATGGTGTTCATGCTTTCTTTATCATGCGTATACACTTCCTCAAAGTGGCTTCTTCATACTACTACTGGAATGTTGTATCCACTTTGACTTAGGATGTCATCAATGAATCATACTGAATCAATTGACATCATTTTTTACATTGGATGATAATCAAACACTTTACATCCTCTTCAGTCAAACACTTGACATCAATGATAACCAATGCTCAAGAATATCCTCACATTGAACGATAGTCAAACATTTGAAATCCTCTTCAGTCAAATACTTGACATCAATGACAACCAATGCTCAACAATATACCCCTTTGGAATTGATGTCAACACCTTATGAAGCTGTATTTGAATGCCTTGAGTTGTATGCTTCATTTGTGTTTGATTGCATTGCTCCCCCTGTGTATGTGCTCCCCCTGAGTTCTTTGGGATTTTAGATACTACACTCTTTTTAAGTACTTCTATCATCTCTACTGGAACTGTGCTGCTTCCTATTGTATCTATGCAAACCCTGTCTTCAAGTGTACTTCTTCACACTCTTTCACGTCAGTTGTTGTTTCATGCTTTTCTTTTGATGTCTGTAATTCTTCCCTTTTTCGTGCTGTCCTGCTGACTTCGATCATATTTCATGCCTTAGCTTCATGTGTTTCTTGGCTTCGACTGCCTTTGATATATTCAGCTTCATGTATCTCTCCTCATCTTCTTTAGCTTAAGGCATCTCTCCCCCTTTGACATCAATGGAAAAGAGGTCCATTGTGCAATGTAAATTCTTTTCTTTATGTTTTGCGCTTGAACTTGTCCGGACTATTTCCTGGGATCGCCCTATCTTCATACTTGATTATCTTTGATTTATTTTCTGATATAGATGTTATAATTCCCTTTCATATTAGTCTCTTGTTCTTGTCATAATGGATCACCATTTTTTTTGCACAATTATCCATGTTGTTATCCTTACTTCCCATTGCATAAGTCAGTCTTCAATTGATTTTGAATTATTCTTTATTCACATGATTGCTTCACTTGTCACATTTACTTCGTTGTAGTAGAAACTTGTTTCATTTAACATAGTCATGTCCTTTAAAATGATAATAAATATATGGAACATTTTCATTTATCGACCAAAAGTGGACATGACACTCAATTCGTGTGGCAAGAATGACGTGTCGTTTTCGTACTGGAACCTTTTAAGGTAACAACCTTCATAGTACGGTGCAATAAATTGAAATTCCCCCTTTTGTATTGATTCATTAAGTGTGTTTGTCGATTCCATCCTTTCCGACTTGTGTGACATTGAATTCCTTTTTTATCACTTAACTACATGCATGTGAACATCCCTTAATGGATTCTATAAGATTTCTGTGAGCAATGTCTGGTTCATCACTTCTTGCATCCTTTCTCTTTCGTGTTCTATTGTTGTCTAGTCCTTTGCTGCTTTCCTTTTTCTTCCAATGGCCTCCTTTTATCACAGAATGAGTACGTCCCTTAAGAGTGTGCATCATATAGTTCAGACTCAGCAGGAAGAGTTTTTGTGCTTGAGGTATGACATGGAATCCTGGCAGTAGCAAGTGAAGAATAACCATATTCTTCACTAGTATTCTCAGTCTCAGATAAATCACATACATTCTGAATAGTTGAACCTTCTGACTCATTGGGTTTATAATATAGAGCATCAAAAGCAATAAATTCTGGATGAATTGTCCTGTATTTTCCCTCAGCAGGATGAACTGTTGTCGCCTGCCACTCTATAGTTTCTGCATCCCTCTTTTGAATGCAATGCCCTGGATTCAATGGATTTGGAGTTATGAATTGCAAACCGATCAGACATTGATATCGACCTCAAACTGCGGCTTTAGAATGCTTTGGCTCTTTACCAAATTTTCCTATTCTTATTGTGTATTCTAGTCATGGCTTCAACATGGAGTATTGACTCATGCATTTTTGTAATCAAGCCCCAACTTGAATGTAATGAAAAATATATGTTTTGTGCAATTTATTTAGTACCGTTTTAATTCTTCATACAATATCTTTTGCTTGTAGTTGTGCAACTAAAACTAGTGTGATGCTTCTTTGTTCTATGATATGCAAGATAAATGTATAACTATGTATGTATGAAATATTCCTTAACTGAAACATAATCACTGAATGTGTGTGAACATAATGAATTTAAATGTTGATGTATATGTAACTTCGGAATGTATTTCATATATGTATATTGTACTCCTATAGTGATGTTATTATTCCTCTATACGGAAGTGTCGTCATTTATATTGTAAGTGTCGTAACTTATTCTTGATGGGTTATTAGACCACCTTATTGGGGTCGGCCCTGCTTAAGTCATGTGGGTCGAAGGGTTATTAGACCACCCTATTGGGTGTCGGCCTAGTCAGCATTATGTTATATGGTTAAGTTAAGGCTGACCTAGTAAAGGTTATTAGGAAAGTCAAGTCAAGTATAAATAGAGTGCGGGAGGCACTCTATTTCATCATTCTATTCTCTCTCACACTCTCGGGAGAGTGGCACACTTGTGGAGGAGGAGAAGCTACTTCTAGGAGATGTCTATCTCTTATGCTTGGGTTGTATCATTGCTCTATCTATCTATGAGGAAGTTATTGGGGTTTTTCACCTTTATGGTTTTCCCCAAGTAAACTCTGTGTCTCTTGTGTGCTTGCATTATTGCGTTCATGATTCATATGCTATACATGTTGTTATCTCAGTTAAGATCCTAGATAATATTGAAGTAAATTCTGAAAAATTAACATGGTATCAGAGCTAGCCTGAAAGAAGGCATGGTATAGCATGTATGACACTTGTTTCAATTGCGAAGCTAGGGCTTGATATAGCAAAAACTAGTCATCGTATCACTTTCGCTATAAATAAATTTTGGTGAGCTTTGAGGGTCTGAAAATCATAAAGGTAGAAGCTAAGATCCCTATGTACCTTTTGTCCAAAGGAAAACCTCTAATTCGTTGTACTTTGTGATTTATGATCTATACAATATAGGGTTTCTGCCTCTTCCAGATCTCAGTCATAAACAGGGGAACTTGGAAACAAAGGTCATAACTTGAGATAGGAAGCTCCAAATGAAATTTCGTAAAATGTGACAGGCAATGAACAAACTGAACTTTATCAGGTAACGTTTTCAGAGTCCGAAACGGAACCAGTGACACGTGGTATGCCGTACAAGCTCGACCTCCTATTTTATCGCATAAACAGGTCACGTTGCGACACTTGGCATAAATCTCTCTCAGAGAATCCATTTAAGGTCAAACCTATGAGGTTGGAAAGATGACAGGCCAGGCTATCACAAGAACATTTTTCAGACCCTGTGGATCGAAAAGTTCATAGTTACACTAGAAACAATCAGGTACATATTTCTGTTGAAACATAATTATTTTTTAGCACCTTCATTCATGGCTTCCGGAATTTAGGGTTTCGGAGAAAGTTTAAATTTTTGTAATCGGAGACTACAGATGAATGCTACTCATCAAAATAGAAATTTAGAGACAAAGATCAGAATTTTTGGTTGGACAGAAGGCCGGGCTTGATTAGACCCTAGTTCGGGACTTTGATCAGAAAAGTGGAAAATTAGGGCTTCTGCAAAAATGGAAATTTTTGAAATCTGTGACCACGGTTGTAATCTCCTCAGAAAAATAGAAGCTTAGAGCTTTGGATCAAACCTTTTGATTGGGAATAAGGGTGGGATTTATCAAACCCTAGTTCGGGGTCATGTCCAGTGAATATAGAAGTTTCAAGGAAAATTTGAGGGGTGAAACTTTGCAGTTTTCAAATTATGAGTGTACCAGCTTGATCAACTCATCAAGGCGCATATTTCTATCCTTTCGAAAGTTTGAAATTCAAAGTTTGAATTTTTAGGGTTTCTCTAACAAACCCTAATCCAGCTCCAAATCTAGTTCCTACAAATCAAGTGGATTGGGTTAATCCTAGAAGAGAATGGACTGGTCACCTGCATAAGTGAAGAAGTTCCTGTTTCAGAGGGAGATGAGGCTAAGGCCTTACATAAGAAGATTACAAGCAATCTCGATAGGTATGACTCATCTAGGTATGTTTCAAGATTTGTTCATGATTAAGTTTATGGTATGTTTGTCTTCATGTTATTACAGTTAGTACAATCTTGATTAAATTTAGACTTGTCATATCACCTTAATGAAATTATGAATGCATGATAGAAGATATTAATTGATTAGGGTGTTGACACTTATGATTGTACTAATGCATTATGGTGTTGTGTGAGATTTATGTTGTTTGCTAACATAAAAGGTACACCAAGAAAGACAAATCATGTTCTAGTTCAAGAACATATGATCATGATGACATGAGGACAAAGATTCATCCATTGTCATGAATCACTTAGAAGATCTATTTGCGAGGTATGTATAACTTGGTTCTATAATGGTTAACCTATGAGATATGCAGGTTACTAGCACAAGTCATTGAAGAGAACAAGAAGACATCATGTGGGTACGTTAGACATAACTAGCTAACATACCAATCTAGGTATGTTTTTCCTATATCAAGTTAGAATCCTACCTTGTGTTAGGATCCCTTATATAAGTATACTTGGTATGATTGGTTATGTTTATTCATAAGGTTAGAAATGTAAGTAATCAAGGGTTTATGCATTTTATGTCTCTTATCATGATTGATGATTTAACTAACCAGAAGAGTCCTATAATCAAATAAGAATATGCATGAGTAAAAGAAGACTTCCCTGAAACCTTGAATACTAATGTTTATTATCTGTGTTGATCATGACTATACATGTTTAATATTATTGTGTTTTGATAGTATTAAGATTATACTAATGAATGTGTGATTATGTATGAGACCTTGAGGATAACACAATGATGATACTAATAAGCATGCATAGTGATGGATATAAGTTCAAGGATAGGTAATCCAGGAAGCAAAGATCAAGAGGGAGCACACTCTAGTTGTTCCTGCAAGGAAGCAAATATCAAGAAGGAGCACACTCCAGTTGTTCCTGCAAGCAAGCAAAGATCAAGACGGAGCACACTCCAAGTTTTCCTGCAAGGAAGCAAAGATCAAGAGGGAGCACACTCCAGTTGTTCCTGCAAGGAAGCAAAGATCAAGAAGGATCACACTTCAGTAGTTTCTGCAAGGATGCATATATTCAGGGGGAGTTGACCACTTCTCAAAATCCACATTAGAATGGAGTTGCAGAAAAGAAGCAAAGACTGAGAGGGAGTCAACCCAACAAACAAACAAAGATAAGTATTTCAATTATCATTCCTTTTATATTTTATTTTTTTAAATAATATTGTTCAATAATGTATATACTCATGTTCCTAAAATTAGGTTTTGTATTATGCATACTAGAATAGTTGCATTGATGAACAGTATACTACTAATATACATGGGTAAGTGGCCTATGGAACTATACAACATTCCATTGCTACTTATCTAGAATGAAACCTCTTTGCTGACATGTTGGGAGTTGTGCACACTCTTAACAGTGTTTTGGTAGAGATTGGAAGGCATTTAGAAAGTTACGGGATATGGATAAATGTTGTATTGAAGCATTGGCTAAGATAATTGCATGACTGTATGACATATTTTCTTATGTGTAAGAAATTGTTGTGAAAACTATGAGATGTTTTCTAATCATGCAATTTAACTTGTTGTGTAGGAAAGATCGTATACCATCACCTACAAAAGAAGGACTACAACATTTGTTCAGCAACAAAGTTATCTATTGAAAATATTGAAGATATTAAAGTTCCCAGGATCTGGGAAGAATGCCATGATCGAGGAGTACCAGTCGATCAGGAAGATGTTTGGGATGAAGTCCCAAGACCTGAAGGGGAGTCTTTAGTGACTTCTAAGAGGATCTACAAGATCAAGCATGCTGTAGGTGGTAGCATAGAGACTTTTGCTCCTGTAGCCAGATACACTTCCATTAGATCCGTACTTTCCCTGGCTGCAGTGATGAAAGGGAAGATACACCAGATGGATTTCAAGACAACTTTCTTGAATGGTGTAGTTGAAGAAGAAGTGTATGTGGAGAAGCCACTTGGTTCTGAGACACATGATAGGGAGTCATATATATGCAGAACTTGGTATGGAAGGATAGACAACTTTCTATCTAGTTTGGACTTTACCAAGAGTAAAGCGGATTCCAACCTTTACTACAAGGTTGAGGAAGGAAATCCAGTGATACTACTTTTGTATATGGATGACCTATTTATTACAGGTGATGATAGATTGATTGTCGACACGCAGCAGAACCTTGCTGCCAAGTTCGAGATGAAGAACTTGTGGATGATGCAATATCTTCTAGGTATGGAGGTGTGGAAGAGTGCAGATGGAATCTTCCTTGGACAAGGGAAGTATGTAGTAGAGATCCTGAAGAGCTTCGGGATGATGGACTGCAAGGACATGGCCACACCTATGGCATCAAACCTGAAGCTTCTGTGTGATGCTTCATCTGAGCCGGTTGATATCACTATGTATCGTCAGATGATTGGGTCCTTTATGTACCTGATGAACACGAGACCAGATATTGGCTTTGCGGTGAACACATTGAGCAAGTTCCTGACGGATCCGAGGAGTGTTCACCTGGTTGTTGTAAAGCATATTCTGAGGTACCTGAAGGGTACAGTTGATTATGGGCTCAAGTATGATGCAAATCAAAAGTTTAACCTACAAGGTTATGTTGATTCAGATTGGGCAGGCAGTGTTGCAGATAAAAAGAGCACTTCTGGGTGCTACTTCAGTATGAGATCGGGTGTGATCTCTTGGTTTAGCAAGAAGTAGTCCTACGTAGCACTAAGTACAGCCGAGGCAGAGTATGTTGTAGCCTGTGCGGCTAGTTGTGATGTAGTATGCTTGCAGAAGCTACTGTCTTAGTTATTTGATCTCCCATTGGAGGCTACTGGTATCTTTTGTGACAACCAGAGTTGTGTGAAGCTGTCTGAGAACCCAGTGTTCCATGACAGGTTGAAACACATAGAGATCAAATATCACTATATTAGGGATATGGTGCAGAGAGGAGTAGTAAAGCTCCTGTATGTTGCGATAGATGAGCAGATTGCAGATGTGCTGACAAAGCCACTAGCGAGAGTGAAGTTCGAGTACTTCAGAGAGAGGCTTGGTGTCCTTCAGATCGATGACACTTCGAAGAAGAAGTGATGGAGACATTTGCGGAAGCCATTCCAAGCATGGTGGAAGGAGGATCCTTCAAATGGCTATGGATGTAAGTGTTGGATGATGAGTATTAGGATGATGCTCCAATTACTGCTCTATATATGTATCATTTTGGATGCTGGATATGATCAGTTGGATCATTTATATGTATATGTATGTACGCATCATGTTGGATGCTTTGATCAGTGTGATCATGTATTTGTATATGCATCATGTTGGATGCTTGATATGATCAGTCAGATCATGGATTTGTATCAGGTGGATACTTGTATGATCAGTGTGATCATGTACTTATGTATGTATCAGGTGGATGCATTATGTATATCAGATGGATGCATTGTATGATCAGGTAGATACTGTGTATGCATCAGATGGATATATTGTTTGATCAGGGTGATAACAGATGATAGGCTTCAGGATGTTGCTCCATATGATATGCATCAGGTTGATGCTATGATGATCTGAATGATCATAGATGATGAGCTTCAGGATGTCGCTCCAGATGATACACATCAAGTTGATGCTATGATGATGATCAGGTTCATCATGTGATGATGTACATCGAGATTATGTATGGTGAGTATCGGTTTGATACTCTGTGGTCGTGGACAGGTTATGCAGGTATCATAGAAAAGATCCTGGGAGATCCTATAGTATGCGCTTCGAGGTTTTGCTACATGTAGCATAGAAAAGATCCTTTAAAAACCGGACAGGTAGTGCAGTGTGCTCGTAACATCCTGGGTTGCTCTATCGAGATCCTATAGTCTGCACTAGGATGCTATGAGTAGGTTTTTCTATAGTTTTGCATAGAAAAGATCCTTTAAAAACTGGATAGGTAGAGCGGTGTGCTCGTAACATCCTGGGTTTCTCTATCGAGATCCGAAAAGGTAGAGCGGTGTGCTCGTAACATCCTGGGATGCTCTGAGTAGGTTTTGCGAAAGTTCTCATAGAAAATATCCTTTAAAATCCTGACAGGTAGAGCACTGTGCTCGTAACATACTGGGATGCTCTGTCGAGATCCATATAGGTAGAGCGGTGTGCTCGTAACATCCTAGGATGCTCTGAGTAGGTTTTGTGAAGGTCAACATGTAAAAGAACCTAGAGTCTGCGCTAGGTTTTGTTGATGCACGTAATCAGTCTTGGGATCCACAGTATGGCCATTGATGATGAAGACCTGTAGGTGGTGGGCCTACATCCAGTATGAAAAAGGACTGGCTCTGTAGAACTTCCTATGACGAGTAGATTCAGAGATTTATTGAGATAGCAGCAGTAGTGACGATGATGATGACTAGATGATGGTTATCTAGTGACAATAATCCAGAGAAGAAGACTTGTGCTAGAAGACCTGTGTCGAGAAATACCTTCCTAGTTAAGAGGGAGTGTTGATGTATATGTAACTTCGGAATGTATTTCATATATGTATATTGTACTCCTATAGAGATGTCATTATTCCTCTATACGGAAGTGTCGTCATTTATATTGTAAGTGTCATAACTTATACTTGATGGGTTATTAGACCACCTTGTTGGGGTCAGCCCTATATAAGTCATGTGGGCCGAAGGGTTATTAGACCACCCTATTGGGGGTTAGCCATGTGGGTCAAAGGGTTATTAGACCACCCTATTGGGTGTCGGCCCAGTCAGCATTATGTTATGTGGTTAAGTTAAGGTCGACTTAGTAAAGGTTATTAGGAAAGTCAAGTCAAGTATAAATAGAGTGCGGGAGGCACTCTATTTCATCATTATATTCTCTCACGCACTCTAGGGAGAGTGGCACACATGTGGAGGAGGAGAAGTTGCTGCTAGGAGATGTCTATCTCTTATGCTTGGGTTGTATCATTGCTCTATCTATCTCTAAGGAAGTTATTGGGGTTTTTCACCTTTATGGTTTTCCCCAAGAAAACTCCGTGTCTCTTGTGTGCTTGCATTATTGTGTTCATGATTGATATGCTGTACATGTTGTTCTCTCAGTTAAGATCCTAGATCAGATTGAAGTAAATTATGAAAAATTAACATTAAATACCTCTCATCATACATTAAACAAACCTAACTACATGCCTAACTAAAATTCCCTTGAATTCCTTAAGATGTATCATGTTGAATTCAAGGGTCTCTCATAGTCCTTATTGGACTAGCTAGAGAGGCAACAATTACTTGATGTGCTTGGATTGTCTGCATCTTCAACGCACTTTTGGGAAGTTTTGTTGATCCAAGTTTTATTGTGCACACTTTTGTTTTGAGTCTGCTTCAGATATTTTCCACTGAAGTCTCTTGGGTGTAATATTCTTCACGCAATAGTTCTTCTTTATTTCCTCCACTACATGTGCCATAGAAAAACTTCTTTGGGTTCTTCATCGCAGTCACTCTCTTCAGACACATTGCTTCCCTCCTCAATGTACATACTTTTTATTTGCTTTGGAATCCTCCTATTCTCAGGTTTGTTTTGAGAATGCGCAATCTTCTGATCATGTGCACCAGATTCCACATCACTGTTGCTTTCTTCTTTCTTGTAAGGACATTTTGAGGCATAATGACCTATTCCTCCACATCTGAAATATTTAGAGGGCATCTTGTTTTTATACTTACCTCATCCTCTTTTAAGCTTCTTGACAAAGTTTGATTCTTCATCTTCTGATTCATCACAATTTTTTTTGTCATGATCATGCTTGTATTTTCTTATGGCTTTGAAGGCGACTTCCTTTCTGATAGGAATCTCTTTCTCTGTTCTCATCTCATATGCAGTGAGGATCCCCTGAAGTTCATCCTTTGTTAGTTCCTCAAGGTTAGCTCGATCTTCTAACATAGATAGCTTCAAATTGAATCTTTGAGGAAGAGTTCTTAATATATTATATACAAATGATTATTCATCCAGACTAACCCCAAGAATATTGATGGCATTGACTATCGAATCAACTCTCACAAAGCATGATGTAAAATTCTCTTCATCTGTCATTCTCGGAGATTCAAACTGTCTAGAGTCATTTTGCATTTTTGCTTTCTTAACTTTTTCGTCGCGTTCATATATACCTCTAAGTTTGTCCCAAATTTATTTTGCTGATGTATAGTGCATAACTTTGACAAATTCGTCACCTGTCAAACCACCAAACATAGCATTCTTGGATCTAGTGTTGCTTTCATAGAGTATCCTTTGTGCTCGGTTAACTGGTACTATAAATGGGACATCATAACCATCGACAATAGATTGCTAGACTTTTTCTCCTAATGATTGCAAATACACTTCCATACTTACCTTCCAAAAAATGTAATTGGTGTCATCAAACCTGGGTGCTCTATTTGTAGAAAGGCCTTCCTTCTTGTCCATTTCTGTGCAATTATCTATCTTCCAGATGTTAGTCTATTACTAAATACACCAGCTCTGAAACCAATTGTTGGAATTGATTTAATACTGAGAGTGGGGGTGAATACGTATTAGCACATTTATTAACATATTTTACCTTTTTAAAACAAATTATTCCTTACTTAATATTTACCTTATGTTATGCATCAGTAAATAAACATTCACACATATAAGCACCACATCATCAACGCATAAGACACAATATTTTTACGTGGAAAACCAAATGGGATAAAACCACAGAAAGTTTCTTTATAGTGAGAAATAATACATTCAAGGAAGCACCAAATTCCTATTTTTACCAGCACCAACTTGAAGGAGGCACCAATCCCCTATGTTTTCTCCAGTACCAACATGAAGGAGGCACCGACCCCCTGTTTCTTTGTTTTACAAGAACCAACCTAAAGGAAGCTGTGAATCCTTGTCTTCTTGTTGTTTTACACGAACCAACATGAAGGAATCTCCAACTCCCTGTCTCCTTGCCCCGCTCGACTGCCTTGATGTACAAAATATTCTACTGCCTTCCTAATATTCAACTCTACGCACTTCTTTAGGTCTTATGATGATGATTTTGCTGTGTAGTACCTTCGTATGCAGAATGTAGTATGTCACTGTGCTGCATACATCACTTGAATTCTCATTCCTTTCAACTCACACTTCTGCAGATGAATTACTTCTTGTATTATGTGATATGTTGAATCTGCAGTCTACGCTTCTGAATTGCATTCTCTTCTATATGACTACAAATATCAACTAATATTGTGCTTTCTATTGATAGTTTGTTTGTCTTAGTGAAGCACCAGTAACAGATGGAACTACGCACATTCTAATGTGTCCATTCTGATAAAGTGCTACAATTAATCAGATAATCTGTGACATCCTATGCATCCAATGTTGATCCTTTCAATTTAACACACTTGTCTCAGATCATCTGCATCATGATGCACCTGTCAAGTTCTATTGTTGTGCATCAAATGAAGTCTTCAACTTTGTACACTTTCACTTCTGTTCTTATACAATAGTTAAACATCTGCAGAATATATGATAAACATCAATTCTATCTCTATGATTTTACATTTACAACATATGTGACTATCAATGTGCCGATTGGATAATTGTCCTTTGAGATATCCAACACTTGTGCATTCTTCAATATGTCTTCCTTTCGGTGTTTGCGCAATTTTCACAGATCTACAACATCATTCTGCACACCATCAAAACTTTTTTCTGTTGCATGTGTACATTTGACTCTTCACTATATCATCTGTTCTTTCCACGAGCCCCTTGATGCCCAAAAAAACAAACTGAAAATTTTACACAAAAACACTTGTGTTCGTTCTTCCAAGCTTAACTCAAATATTCGAATTGCATTTTGAATTATACATGTCCTACACGGATTGTATGTTCACAATTTGGTCGTGGTATCCCCTCTTCCATACTTCACGGATTGTGCATATGCCATGTGTCATCATCTGCGCTATTGATGTGTCATTTTAGGTGTATCAAACACCCTCAAGGTCCTTCATTGCGCTCTTGATGTACCATTTCTTTATGGTGTGTGCGCAATATTCTACTTCATCTTGGTGTGATCAATACTTGTGCTATAGCAACCCTTATTAGTAATGCGCCCTTGTGACATCAATACTTTGCATAATATGCACATTCTCCAGCTTCTTCTTAGTGATATTATGACTCGTGCTTCATCATTTCATTTGGGTGATGCGCCCTTGGTGTATAGATACTTTACAAAACCTGTGCATACTCCAACTTCTATTTTGTATAACTTTGACTTCTGCCTTATCATCACTTGTGGGACTTGCGCACTCCCTGTTCGTCGGCTGTGGAATTTGTGCATATATTAACTTCGACTGTTGTACCATTCTAGGAGTTTGTGCATGTTCCACTTATTGAAAGAATTGGATATGGTTGCGCACTTTTAGGATTGTCTGACCATTTGTTGTTCCTTTCTTCCTATGCACTCCCAACCATCAACCAAGCAATGCTTAGGCTTTCTTGCATACTTGCACCATTTGTTCAACCAAATTCTTGGCTTTTTGAGAATATGTACCATGGCCCAACCAAATCCTTCAATTTGTTGGCATGAGAGAGCATGACTTGGTGGACTTGATTTCTGTACAAGGGCCACATGTTGTAGGATCCATTACGTGTGTTTCTTCTTGAACTAGATCTTCATAAAGTATCTTCTCGATCTGCATGATGTACATCATTTTACGTACGTCTTCAAACTTTACCTACAAGATGTATCCTTGTTGCACTCTTAGATATAATCCAGAGTTGCTTGAGTGTTGTATCCCTGCTATACATCTTCAAACAGAATGCACTTTTATATATACTCCAAAGTTGCATACATATTTGTCACCTTCATCATTTACACATATAGTTATATTATTCATGCTTTCTTGATCATGTGCATAGACTTCCTCAAAGTGGCTTCTTCATACTACTACTGGAATGTTGTATCCACTTTGACTTAGGCTAACATCAATAAATCATATTGAATCAGTTGACATCCTCTTTGACATTGGATGACACTCAAGCACTTGGCATCCTCTTCAGTCAAACACTTGACATCAATGATAACCAATGCTCAACAATCTCCTCACATTGAGTGACAGTCAAACACTTGAAATACTCTTCATTTAAACACTTGAAATCAATGACAACCAATGCTGAGCATTTTTGACATCCGAGTACCACTATAGACACCTCTATCTAGTGGCTTCATGCACCGAATGTTGTTTATTTTGACAGTTTTTTAAACTAGGGTTTGCTCAGTGACGTGTGGTGCAAATTTTGCATTGTACACTAAGATTTTTAAAAATGTGGAGAGCGAGTGTATGGACATCATGGCCATCTTGACCTTTCCCAAACACACAAGCAAGAGGTAATGAAACTCAATTTCGTTGCGCGGTTTTATTTTCATTCCCCCTGTTGAAATTTGGCAGGTGTCCTTGAATGGCCTTCGGAAGTGAGATGAAATTCATAATAACTTGAAATTCGAGGCTCAGATGGACAAAATCTCAGTTCCAATGGATTTGTGACACCTGAATACCATTAGAGACACCCCTGTCTAATGGATTCATAGATGAACATTTTATATTTTAACAATTTTCTAAACTAGGGTTTTGCTTAGTGATGTGCAGTGGAATTTCTGCACTGTAGACTAGGATTTTCAAAAATGTGTTGAGCAAGTGCATGGGAATCATGATCATCTCGCCCTTTCCTAAAAACACCTGTAGGACGTAACAAAACTCATTTCGATTGCTCAATTTTATTTTTATGGCCCTGGTTGAAATTTGTCAAGTGTTCCTGAATGGCTTGGAGAAGACTCGAAAAGCATGGCTCGGAAGGAAAAATCATCAGTTCCGTTGGATTCTTGAAATCTGAGTACCAATAGAGATTCCCCTTTCTGATGGCTTCATTGATAGTACATTGTATATTTTAACAGTTTTCTAAACTAAGGTTTTTCTTAGTGAAGTACAGTACAATTTATCCACTGTAGGATAAGGTTTTTAAAATGTGTTGAGCGAGTGTGTGGGCATGGTGGTCCTCTTTATCTTTCCCAAACACACCTGTGTTGGGTCTAGGAAATGCCCCTTTTTGGCCATCCTTATTACATCATTTTTCCCCGATTACATCCTATTTTCATAAGCTATACCTATGCCTTTTCTCCATATCAACCAATGATATTGACAGGTATAATTCGTTATTGCTTTATTTATTTTATGCCTAAGATTGTTAAGGTTCTAGATCCCAGTCCTTGGTTTACGCTAATCTATGTGATTTCATTTAGTCAAGGTCTAAAGCGCAGGTGTATTAGCCGAATGGTGCCAACTGTTACTCTTCAAATCCCGATTCCTCATAACTCCAAGGGACAGCACACTCCTCCACGAGAATCTGTAATAGGCCTCGATTGAAACAGAACCCAGCTGCAACAGACAGATCGCATTCCAACTTGCTAAATCCATTGATCCATTGATTACTGGAGTAACAGCTCCTTCATGAGTAACAGCCTTGTTTAATGTGGTTGTAACAAGTTAGTTGTAACTCCATAGCATGAAGATCATAGATCTTCATTGTTGCACAATTTTGGTGGATCGTGATCTATACTTTCAATGTATAAATATGAGAAGCCTCTTGTAGCTTGGGGGTTGGACAATTACCATTTTGCAGAAGCTGTAAAAGAGCACTGATACGGTCAATTTCCATCATTAATATGAGAGCATATTTCTTCATTTTTGTGTCTTAATTTGTTGTGATTCTTGGCATCTCTGTTAGAAGGCCAGGGCCCGCCTTCTCACAGAGATAGCCGGCTTACATAGGTAGGGTAATTTAGCTTTCTTTTTGTTGTGTGGTGTGGAATCATTGTAGATGTTACTATTAGCTGCAACAGAGATTAGCTTTCCTTTTGGTAGTTCACAATTGCATCTTGAATAGCTATAGCAAAATGGTGTGACAGTTGACTATGTAGGATAATTCATTTTAATGCATGTGTGTTTGAATCAGCTGTAACAACCAAGCTCAATTCCAATATCTTTCAGCTGTTTATGCTTTCTAGGATTTCCAGTAATTATTAGTTAGATTTCAAGCTTATATTTAGATTCTGATTATTGTTGTATCTTCAATTGGTTTATTAAGGTAGGCAGATTATGCTTGAGTAACAATATCTACTGGATGGATAATTTTGGTAAAGATTGAATATTGTAGTTTGATAACTATAGGATTTAACTTCTTGCAAAATTAATCTGGTTTATTTCTATTCTTAATTTTATAACTGCTGGGTTGATTTCTGTAGGAAGGTAGCTACAATTGAATTCCTAGATGTATGAGTTAGATTAGTCTTCTTTCTGGAGTGAGTTTGGCTGGATAGACTGGTAGGATCATTATCTCCATTTATTTAATCAACTGCTTGACATGTTTATGCATAGATTATGCTTATTGCTATTGAAACAAAAAGACCTCCCTGGGTTTGACAATTTATATTGACCATCCTCTGTGTTAGCTTTAATTAATTGACATATAGGGTGACCAACAACCTGTAGGAGGAAAAGGAACTTAGTTTCATTGCTCATCCTTCTTTTTTATGCCCCCTGTTGAAATTTTCCAAGTGTCCTCCAATGGCCTTCGGAATTGAGATGAAATTCGAATTAACTCTAAAACCGAGGCTCGGATGGAAAAACCGTCGATTATGATGGATTCATGAAATATGCGTACCATTAGAGATACCTCTGTCCAATGGTTTCATGTGCAGAACGTTGTCTATTTAGAGGATTTTATAAATTAGGTTTTTCTTGTGATAATTTGTGAATAGGATCACTCAACAATAGCAGACCTCACTAGAATTCACTCATGTAGTGCAAAAAGAAGAAGAAGAAATGATTAATCAATTAATGCTCATTACATAGAAAATGGAGAAAAAATATTGTATGATACATCAGTTCTAAGATGGCACTCTATAATGTGAATATGGATAGAATGAATGAGATTCGAATTCCATTAAGGTCATTCGAATTATCCTCAGTGTGTAGCTTGGATAGCATTGGAGACATCATCCAAACTAGTGTCAGTGGTCATAAAGGTCAACTAGTCAGTCAAATGAGTCTAACTGAGTCTAACTGAGTGCATGGGCACTGATGTAGGGAAGGAGACTCCAATGTGGGTGCATGGGGAGCTGTCAATGTTAAGTGGAACTTAAACTAGTCTCAGTATGTGCCTATCTAAGTGCTTTAGTTAGTTAACTGATCAATCATCCTATGAATGAAGGAATTGAGTCATCAACCAAATAACTAACTAAAGTAACTCATAAATAGGTGGAAGAAGGTGGACATGTTCTCCAGTGATAAAAACAAGGGCGCATCAGTGGCTAGGAGGGCTAGAAATGAGCAGAAATAGGCTCCCTAGGGCTACAAAATAAGGACTAGGTGCTGGGAGACTACCATACTGATGACTGGATGCATGCAAAATACAAAAATGGTGGTGAGAATATTCCAACACCCCCCGCAAGCTATACTATGAGGTAGAAACTGAAAACTAAACAATAGGGCCATGGTGACTGAGACCAAAGGTCACCCCGTACAATCAATCTAAATAAAAAAAGTGAGGAAAGAGGGAATACCCAGTGGGAAGAAATCCCTCCCTCAAAATAGACTGAAGGATGCTAATGTAGCATATCATCACTCACCCCGGAAGGAGGCAAGAGTCCTTCTTTTCCAAAGAAGGATCAATCGATCTAAAATGGATCAGTAATGTGAGAAGGATGAAACCTTCCATTATGATAATATGATTTGGTTATTCGTCGATCCGTTGGATCACCAACAAGGTATCTGACAAATCTGAGAGTAGTGGCTTCCCATCTCGGAAAAGGAGGATCATTAGTTGAGAGATCATCAGGTTCTTGTGGAACTTTGATCTCCCATTCGCTCATTTTCTAAATCAGTTGCTAGATATTCAGGTTCTTGTGGATATATATCTATCATTCGCTCTTCATCATCATCACTCTCATAATCTGAATATGAACTGTCATGTGATGAAGATTCTCTCTCTTGGATCTCATCAAGCAGTGGAGGTGCAATAAGAAGGCTCTCTTTCTCAACAGGATGAGCATCATGAAGAGGCCATTCCTCAAATTGTACACTCCTATCAAGGAATGTGGTCATAGTAGAAGGATCAAGAAGCTTGTATTACTTTGCATTCAATGCATAACCCACCATGATACACGGTCTTCTTTGTGGATCTAGGGCTCTCCTTTTCTCATCTAGAATCCTTGCCCATGCTCTGGATCCAAATACTCTACGATGAGACACATCAAGTTTGTATCCCATCCATGATTCGAAAGGAGTCATGTCTTTGAGTCCTTTGCGAGGAACTCTGTTCTAAAGATAGGAGGCACAGTTAATGGCTTCTTCCCAAATACTAGGGTGCAACCCTTTCGAATTTAGCATGCAGGTGGCCATTTCTTTCAATGTTTTGTTCTTCCTTTCAGCAACACCATTCTATTGTGGTGTATAGGGAATAGTATGTTGCATCTCAATGTCCTCTTAAGCACAAAAGGTTTGAAAGTCACCCTTGATGTACTCACCTCCATTGTCAGTGTGAATGGCCTTGATATTTCTATCTGAAAACGTTTATGCACAAGACTTGAAAAACTTAAAGAATCCAAATAATTATGACTTCAATCTAAGAAAATATACCCATGTAAATATGGAATAATCATCAATAAAATTGAGTATATACCTTTCCTTATTCAAAGATTGATGCAAGTCACCTTACTGAAATACTTTCTTGCTTAACAATACACATGACACAAATCACAATGCTTACACAAACAAGGTGTAAAAAAGGATGCCAGAAGTGGCTTTATATTACTTCTCTGAATTCGGTTACAATGCAGAATAACTGTAAATAAATAACTAAATACAATCGGCCTCAGCCATTACAAATTAGAAGTAACTGTGGTGTGTTCTCCCTCTGTGTCGACCTCACCCTCTCCTGGTTCAAAACTGAACGCTGAGCTATGGTTTGATCTCAACCCTCCTCTTTGGCCAGTGTGACTCTTCACAACTTCTCCCAGCTCTACTCTCTGATACTGCTACTCAAAAGAACCCCCAATCCTGATGATCCTCTCTACGTATTCTACTCAGTTGCTACTGTTCCTGAGACTACTGCAATCCTCGAGACATGCATCCACCTGTTCACTGATCCTCCCAGATCCTGCGAACCTGCACAGTCAGCTCCTATCCATGCTGCACAGCCTCTTTCCATGACGTCCACCTGTCATATCCTTCACCAACTCGCAATAACTGTATAAACTTCCTTAGCAACCCCGAGAGGCTACTAGGTTATAGTCCCTTGACTTTCTATCCTTCCAACCTTGCTACAGTAGTCGGTCACATCTCGACCTCCCTATTGGCTTGTTTCTCATCCTCTGCGGATCACCATTCCTCCCCTTCCTCCATGCTTGGCTCCACCAAACCTGTCGTGTCTCGACCCTTTCCAACGCCTGTTGCGTTGCCCCATTTGGTCACACCTCGATTGCTTCCGCTCAACTTGTTGACTTCGACAAGTCAACCTGCTCTCTGCAACAATGGTCATCGGCACTCCCGTTGGTCGACTCCTTTTAGTCGATCATCTTCGACTGATCTTCCTAGGTCCCGATGCTCCTACATCAGACTCCCCAGGTGAAAAAGAACTCGACTGCTCCGTCAGTCTCCTAAACTCCTCTTCGGAAATCCACGTTGCTTCCTGCAACTCATCATTTGTCCATCACACCAAGTATTCTTTCATTCACGATTTACGGGTAGGCCCTACTTCACGTTCTTCGATTACTTCTACGATCTCCTCTTTATGTCGGTCTGGAATCTGCTCTATCCAGTTGATGCTTTTCACTTCTTTTCTTCCGCTGCTTAACCCTTTCTCGAATTTGTATAGGTCTGAGACGTTGAACGTTGCTGAAATGTTCAAGTCTTCCGACAATTCCAACACATAAGCGTTGTCCAAAATCTTCTTTAGAATCTTGCATGGTCCTATCTTTTTCAGCTTTAGCTTGTTGTATGTTCCTGTCGGAAATATTTCCTTCCATAAGTATGCATAGAATAAGTCCCCTTACTGGAACGACTGTAGTCTCTTCTTCCTATCAGCCCTCAACTTATATGTTGCGTTGATCTTCTCTATGCGCTTTCGTACATTTTCATGGACTTCCTGCATATGTTCTATGAACGATTCTGCATCTGCGCTCTTCCTGGTTTCTGTCGGCAACTCGACCAAATCCACCACTTCGTGTGGGATTCTCCCTTGAACAATCTGGAATGGGCTCAATCTTGTCAACCGATTCATAGAATTGTGATATGAAAACTCCGCTTGTGCTAACACATTCTCCCACTGCTTGGGTCTGTCGGCAGCTAGGAATCACATAAGGTTTCCCAAACTTCTGTTGACCACCTCAGTCTATTTGTCTGTCTGTGGATGATGCGCCAAACTAAGCTGCAACTTTGTGTTCAGTTTCTTCCATAGGGTTCTCCAGAAATGCCCCATGAATTTTGTATCCTGATCTGACGTGATACTCTTTGGCGACCCATGCAATCTGACTATCTCCTTGAAGAATAGTACAACAATCCCTATGGTGTCACTCGTCTTCTTACATGGTATGAAATGTGCCATCTTTGAAAATCTATCGACTACAACGAATATTGAGTCGCTTCCTTGATGAGTCTTTGGTAATCCTAACACAAAATCCATGCTAAGATGCCCCCAATGGTTTTCTGGTACCGGAAATGGTGTATACAACCTTGTGTTCTGACTCCTTCCCTTTTCCAACTGGAAAACTTGACATTGTTGAACCCACCTTCTGACATCTGTTGACATTCTTGGCTAGAAATATTTATCATCAACCAGTGCTTTGGTCTTGTTGATGCCAAAGTGTCCTGCTAACCCGCCATTATGAAATTCTCGGATTAGTTTCTCCCTTACTGATCCTCTAGGAATACACAACTGACTTCCCCTTAACAGATAACCTTCCTGGATGAAGTAACTCAAATATGGAGTTCTGTCGATACTCCAAGGTTCACGACAAGCCTTCCATGCTTTTGCAAAATCCTCGTCGATCTCATACTCTGTCTTTATCGACTCTATCCCTATTGCCTGAACTGTCGTCTTACTCGATAGTGGAACTCTCCTGCTGAATGCGTCGGTAACTTTATTCGACTTGCCCGACCTATGTCGCAACACGAATGTATATCTCTGAAGTAGCTCCACCCACTTCATGTGTCTTTGGTCCAATTTCGACTAAGTGTTAAAATACCTTAGTGCTTTGTGATCTGTGTATAACAAAAATTCCTTGGGAAACATATAATTCCTCCACTTCTTCAATGCTTGAATGATAGCATAAAACTCTTGTTCATAGACCGAATACTTCTGCTTCGCTCCATTCATCTTTTCACTAAAGAATGCAATTGGTTGGCCCTCCTGGCTCAACAATGCTCCAATTGCCATCCCAGTCTCATCACAATCGACCTAGAAAACTTTGTCAAAGTCTAGGAGTTCTAAGACCAAGCTCTCAGTGACCTTTTCCTTCAACTCATCGAAAGATTTCTGGGCTTCGTCTGTCCACTTGAACTCACCCTTTATCATGCATTCTGTCAGTGATGTACAAATTCGACTGAATCCCCGAATGAACTTCCTGTAGAAACTAGCAAGTCAATGGAAACTTCTCACTCCAGTCATACTTGTCAGTTTCTACCAATCCACTATTTCCTTCACCTTCTCCGGGTCCATCACCAACCCTTTACCCGAGATTACAATTCCCAAGTACACCAATTCCTTCTTCATGAAGAAACAATTTTGCAGGTTTACCATCAACTTTTCTTCCTGCAATTTCTGCAATACTTGTCGAACGTGTTCCAAGTGTTCTGCCTGGTTCAACTGAAAATCAGAATGTTGTCTAAATAGACTACGGCAAACTTTCCTATAAATGGTTTCAACACTTCATTCATCAATCTCATGAATGCGTTGGGTGCATTAGTCAACCCAAATGGCATGACTAACCACTCGTATAACCCTTCTTTGGTTTTGAATGTTGTCTTCCATTCATCTCCTTCTTTGACCATAATCTGGTGATATCCACTCTTCAGGTCTATTTTTGTGAAGTATGTCGCTCCACTCAGGAAATCCATCAAGTCATCCATCCTCAGCAATGGAAACCAATACTTGATCATGATCCTGTTGATGGCTCTGGAGTCGGTACACATTATCTATTCCCCATCCTTCTTTAGTGTCAATACCGCTGGTACTGTACACGGGCTCAGAATTTCTTTGATTAACCCTTTGTCCAACAAATCTTGGACATGTCGGTTTAACTCCTATCCCTCCCTCAGACTCATCCTATATGGTGCTTTGTTTGGCAGACTCAAACCTGGAATCAAGTCGATATGATGGGATATGCTCCTTGTTGGTGGCAGTCCCTTCGCTTTCTCATCAGCCATTATGTCCCTGAATTCTTCGAGCAACTCCTCGATCTCGACCATAATATTCTCCTCCCTGGTCGCTCCTTCGACATAGGGTCCTTTCGGAATCATCGCAAAACATCATGACTACCTCTCCTCTTCTACAAGGAATTCCTTCATGATGCTCATCAACACTCGCTTTTCCCAAAGATTGTTCTCTCCATCCCTACTGTTGGCTGGCTCTTCTTGCCTCGGCCTAAGAGTCCTCTTCACGTTATTCTTCCACACTGTGACTATGTTGGCTCGACCATCGTAGATTATTTTCTGATCATATTTCCATGGCCTTTGTAACAACAGATGGCATGCATCCATGGGAACTACATCGCACAGTACACTATCCTCTAATCCTTTAACTCTAAAGTTGATCAAGCACTATCTGGTCACCCTAACATGGTGTACTTTCTGCAACCATGAGATCTTGTAGGGGTGTGGGTGTTCTCGACACTTCAACCCGATCTTGTCAATGACTTCTGTCAACACAAGATTCTCCGTGCTTCCACCATCAACTATAGTTTTGCAATGCCATTCCCTGATCCGCACCTTCATTCGAAATAAGCATTTCATTGTGCTAGTTCCATTGGGTCATGTTGATCTTCCTAGATCAAGACTTTCTAAACCACCAAATTCCGGTTCTTCTTCTTCTCACCTCCACTGTTGTCGGATGTCGATTCTTCTCTCTCATTGATTTGCTCATCCTTTCGACGTCTGGGTTTTGAATCCTCTGCAGCATGTAGGTTTTCTGGGCACTCATATGCCTTGTGTCCCATTCCTCGACACTTGTAACAAATTATGGATGGTCTGTTAGCTACTTTCTTGTTGAATGGACCACTTCGACTATACGCACCTCGACTGCGGTTCTCACAAACATCGCGTTGATTTTCTTGTGCTTTCCCTGTCGATGTCCCTTCTGTGTTTCGGCTATCTTGGACACCTTCCCTCCTGTACCCACTACTTTGGCCCTTCACAGAGACAGTTTTTGCACCCCGACCAGTCATCCTTCCCCTGGTCACTACGGATTTCCTCGACATTTTCTCTTCTGCCTTCAGAGCTAACTGGTAGGCTTCGCCGACTGCTCTAAATCTCGACATGCTCAGCTCATCCTGAATAACATATTTCAAGCTGTTCACATATCTAGCGACGGCTTCTTCTCCTTCATCAGTTTGTCCTGACCGAATCGAAAATCGGTAGAACCCCTCCGTTTACTCTTTCATGGTCATTTCTTTTTGTCGAAAGTTCTGTAACTTTCTGAACAAGGAAATCACATAGTCATTTGGCAAGAACTTTCCCTTCAACTTGGCAACCATTCTGTCCCAAGACTTGATTTTCTCCTTGCCTTTCTTGAGTCTGTCAGCCTATACATTGTCCCACCACAATGAGGCATGACCTTTCAACCTCATACATGCAGTATTTACCCGCTTAGGGTCCTCGATCTACTCTATGTAGAAGTATTTCTCCATCTCTCTGAACCAGTCGATCAAGTCTTCTGGGTCCAAGCTTCCTGAGTATGTACGTACGCCTATCTTCTCCCAACCTCTCATATTTGTCAGAAGCTTGATGAGTGTTTCTTCTAGTTCTTCTGTTGCGGCTTCTCGAGCTCCCACTTCCTCGACTTCCTCGTCGTTGTGGTCTAACACATCAGGAAAACAACCACGCCTCTGGCTTTCTTTGATTGCTGCGACTTCACTCGTCAAAGTGCACATTGTTCTGACACATTCATCGAACATATCACGATCCACTCTGATAGGTGCTGCACCATGCGTCCTTCGTCCTCGGACATTAATGCCTCTGTGAGCCATTTTCCAACCTCCGCTGAAAACTCTCATGCATACAACTGCAACTGGACTTCTTTTCGGGGTCTGATACCAACTAACGCAAGTCACCTTACTAGAATAATTTCTTGCTTAACAATACACATGACACAAACCATAATGCTTACAAAAACAAGGTGTAAAATAGGATGCCAGAAGTGGCTTTATATTACTTCTCTGAATTCGGTTACAATGCAGAATAAATGTAAACAAATAACTAAATACAGTCGGCCTCAGCCGTTACAACTTAGAAGTAACAGCGGTGTGTTCTCCATGTGTGTCAACCTCACCCTCTCCTGGTTCAAAACTGAACACTAAGCTATGGTTTGATATCAACCCTCCTCTTTGGCCGGTGTGACTCTTCACAACTTGTCTCGGCTCTGCTCTCTGATACTGCTGCTCAAAAAGACCCCCAATCCTGATGATCCTATCTACGTCTTCTACTCACCTGCTACTGTTCCCTAGACTGCTGCAATCCCTGAGACACACATCCACCTGTTCGCTGCTCCTTCCAAATCCTCCGAACCTACACTGTCAACTCCTAGCCGTGTTGCATAGCCTCTATCCGTGATGTCACCTGTCATGTCCTTCACCAACTCGTAATAACTGTATTAACTTCCTCAGCAACCCCGAGCGGCTACTAGGTATAGTCCCTTGACTTTCTATCCTTTCGACCTTGCTACAGTAGTTGGTCACATCTCGACCTCCCTATCAGCTTGTTTCTCATCCTCTGCGGTTCGCCAGTCCTCCCCTTCCTCCACGCTTGGTTCCGCCAAACCTGTCATGTCTCGACCCTTTCCAATGCCTACTGCGTTGCCCCAGTCGATCGCACCCCGACTACTTCCGCTCGACTTGTTGAATTTGACAAGTCAACCTGCTCTATGCACCAGTGGTCATCGGCACTCCTGCTAGTCGGCTCCTTCCAGTCGATCATCTTTGACTGATCTTCCTAGGTCCCGATGCTCCTGCATCAAAGATAGATCTGGAAATGGCCCTGCAACATCACTATGAATCAGATATAGAGGATGGGAGGCTCTCCTTTCCTTCCCCTTCTCAAATTTCTTCCCAGGATGCTTTCCAATCAAACAACCATGTCAGTTTCCCTTAGCAAACTTGATATTGGGCATCCCTTCAACCATCTCTTTAGTATGCATGTCTTGCAAGTATTGATAGTTAAGATGCCCAAATATTTCATGCCACAATCTACTCTCTTCATTGGCATGAGTGTGAAGAGGCGCAAATTGATTTGAGAGAGGTAAGAAGTGGGATAACTCATACAATTTTGACTTATGATTTGCAACACCTTTTTCAATGGTAGAACTTGATACCATGTCTTGGATTTTTACCTCATTTGGAGAGAAGATCACCCTCTTGGGCTCTCTAGTATGGGTCATCTAATATACTGAAATTAGATTAGCAGTGAAAGTGGGGACATAGAGTACATCTGAGAAGTATCCATGATCTAGTTTGATTCTTCCAATCCCCTCAAAGGAGACCTCAGAATCATTCCCCAACATAATGGATGGTTTAACAGTAGCTTTGACTCCAGTGAAGAGATTCTTGGAGGAAGACATATGCCTAGCTGCTTCAGAATCTATGATGAAGGAGGATTGAGATGATGCACCTGCCATGAGGGCATGGCATCTCTCTTTGTTCTCAGATCTAGATGGTTCACTCTCTTTCTTCCTAGCACATGTAGGTACTGGAAGATTATTTTTTTCAAGAAGTGAAGCCATGAGATCTATGATCTTCTTCATACATGAGCTCTTAGGGTGATATCCTTGATTACAGTATGTGCACTTGTATTTTCCCTTCTAAGTGTGCTTGTCCTTCTTAGGATTCGAGGCTCCATATAACTGTATGGGAGCCTCCTTCTACTTTGTATCATTCGAATTTCTATCAGAATTTTTTTGTTTCCCTTTGCCATCCGCTCTTCTCATTTCAGTGGATGCAAGATCTGAATCCAACTTGGTTTTTATCACTCCCATGTGTACTAGCTTGTCCTCCTCAAGAGTTAGATATTGGATGAAGTCTTCAAGTGAAGGGAATTTCCATTTTGGAATGGACAATATTGCTGACTGGAAGGTCGAAACAAACACTGAATAATCAGGGACTAAATTCGATAGGATGGCAAGGATGAGTTGTTTTTCTTCCTTCTCAATCCCATACCTCTTCAACTGTGAAATCAAGTTCCTGAATTTGTTGAGAAACTTAGTGATAGTTTCGAAACTGCTTGGGCTCATGGAGATTATCTCATTTTCTATTTTATGCCCCTTCAAATCATCTTTCTGTCCAAGCACGGATTCAAGCTTGTCCAAAACCTTCTTTGGAGTCTTCAAATCGATAACATGGAAGTGCAAATATTCAGAAATGATGAGTACCAACAGTCCTACTGCTTCATCAAGCTTTTCTAAGTACTTGGATTTATCTACTGCACCAGTGGCATCAACTGCAAAGCCATTCACCACTCTGGAAAGAATCTTCAACTTCAAGAAGATGTCCATTTTAGCCTTCCATTCCAAGTAGTTGAATGAATTCAACTTGAGATCCATAATGCTGCAGAATTTGAAGTTGAGAGAGGGAGATTCCTGCAAAACAACTGAGAATTATGAAAAGAAGATCTGTTGCAATTCGAATTGAACACTGCCTTAGGACACTTAGCACATGTGACTAAGTCCTTCACACCTGGATAGACCTCATTGGATTGCTCCAGTGAATTCAAGGCAATAGCACCAGGATTTGCTGTGGAAACTCAGAGGCTTCTTGTGCTCAATGAAAGACAACTTCTCAAGGAATTGCTGTTGCAATTTGAATAGCTGTTGTCAGCTCTCATACCATGTGATATTTTTTGAATAGGATCACTCAACAGTAGCATACCTCACTAGAATTCACTCATGTACTGCATAAAGAAGAAGAAGAAATGTGGAATCAATTAACACATTACACAAAAAATGGAGAAAAATTGTTGTATCATACATCAGTTGTAAGATGGCACTCTGTAATGTGAATAATAACTGAATACAATGAATGAGATTTGAATGCCACTAAGGTCATTCAAATTATCCTCAGTGGGTAGCTTGGATATCATAGGAGACATCATCAAAACCAGTGGAAGTGGTCATAAAGATCAACTAGTCAGTCAAATGAGTCTAACTGAGTGCATGGGCACTGATGTAGGGAAGGAGACTCCAATGTCGACGCATGAGGAGCTTTCAGTGGTCAGTGGAGCTCAAACTAGTCTTAGTAGGTTCTTATCTACATGCTTTAGTCAGTAAACTGATCAATCATCCCCTGAATCAAGGAACTGAGTTATCAACCAACTAACTAACTAAAGTAACTCCTAAATAGGTGGAAGAAGGCGCACATGTTCTCCAGTGATGAAAACAAGGGCGCATCAGTGGCTAGGAGGGCTAGAACTGAGCAGAAACAGGCTCCCGGGGGCTGAAAAATAAGGACTAGGTGCTGGGAGACTACCATACTGATGACTGGATGCATGCATTTGCATGCAAATGATTGGATGCATGCAGGCATGCAAAATACAAAAATGATGGTGAGAATATTCCAACATTGTTGAGTGAAATGTAGTGCAATTTCTGCATTGTATACTAATATTTTGAAAAATGTGTGGAGTGATTCCATGGGCATTGTGTTCATCTCTCCCTTGCCCAAAAAAACCTCCAGGAGGTAATGGAACTCAATTCCATTGCTCAGTTTGGTTTTTATGGACCCGGTTAAAGTTTGCCAGGAGTCCTTGAATGGCCTTGGGAAGTGACATGAAATTCACAATAACTCAACAACCGAGGCTTGGATGGACAAATTGATAGTTCTAATGGATTCATATCATTCGTGTGCCATTATAGATACCCCTATCTAGTGGATTCATGGACCAAACATTGCTTATTTTGACTGTTTTCTAAACTAGTGTTTTACTTAATGATGTGCAATGCAATTTATGCAATGTAGAGTATAGCTTTGAAAAATGTCCCAAGCGAGTGCATGGGAATGGTGGTCCTCTCTCCCTTTCCCAAACACACCTTCAGGAGGTCAAATGGAACTCAATTTCGTTGCTCGGTCTAATTTTTATGCCCTGGTTGAAAGTTGTTAGGTGTCCCTCAATGGCCTTAAGAAGCGAGATGAAAATTGCAATAACTCAAAAAATGAGGATGGTGTGGAAAAACCATTAGTTCCGATGGATTCATGACATCTAAATACCATTAGAAACACCCCTTTTCGGTGGATTCATGTACCAAATGTTGTCTATTTTGATGATTTTATAAACTAGGGTTTCGGTCAGTGACTTGCAATGCAATTTCTGCACTATAGTCTAAGATTTTGAAAAATGTACCAAGAGAGTGTGTGGGCATTGTGATCACCTCACCCTTGCCTAAACACACCTGCAAGAGGTAACAAAACTCAATTTCATTGTTCGGTTTGATTTTTTTGTCTCGGGTTGAAATTTGCTTAGTGTCCATGAATGGCTTTAGGAAGCTAGGTGAAAACAACCATAACTTGAATGGACAAACTATCATTTTTTATGGATTCATGACATCCGAGTAACACTAGATACACCCTATCTAGTGGATTCATCAATCGAACATTGTCTGTAATGTACCCACCCTTGGACCCAATGCAAGGAAGGGAACATGGCACTAAAATCTGGGCATTTCATAAGATTTAGCCCACTAATTAGAATAACAAGAATTTAAACATTGGTGTGCAGATACAATCAGGTAATATGCACAGTGGAAATTAAATCTAATCCACACACACAATTCATGCTCATCCAGCATATCAAAATAATCATTAATTAAACATTGCAGAAGTAAATACATAGACATAAAAACACTTATCTTCATTTTGCAACTACCCCAAGCAACTAGCTATGTCGCTGCAACGTTCCACCCAACCATAGGATCTTCGACAACTTATACTGAGTCCGTCCGAAGGCCACCCCCAAGCTGGGCATGATTCTCATAAGGAAAGGGAACATTCTAGCTCACACACAGCCCATTAACCATTTCATCTCAGCCAAGCCAGTCCAACTGGGTTTATCAGGCTACACTTGAACAATGGATGCTTATTCTCAAGCTCAAGCCAGAACAATGGATTACCCATTACCCATACCCCAACATACTCTTTCTTCTCACAGCAAAAATGATCATTGACAGGGTTACACATTTACAATAGAGGTGTTCACAAAACAGGGTCCATATTGGCTCTCCCAACTCGTGGTTCACCCAAGCGAACTGTGGAATTTTGATTTCAACCCCAGGGAGCAAAACCGACTTCTCCCCACTGGCTAGGATCCTTTCCGATGGCCTAAATGACCCGCAGGAAGACCCAAAAACGTTATGTTTTCTTTCCCACTGGTAATCAATACAAAAACGCCCCTTCTGAGGTAAAAAGATGAAGGGAAACCCAAAAAAACCATGGAGGAAAACGCCCAGGCAACTAGAGCTGCGTGAGGGAGCAAGACTGATGGTTGCATAATGGCTTAGAAAGCAATTTCATGGCTCTATTCTTGGCCAAGGAGCAAAATGCGATTTCCCATGTAGGGTGGCTTGCCCATACCCAAATTTGGATAGCCATACCTCCCATTCCCCAAGGCATTAACTACCTCAACCAACTCTTGGGAGAAAACAATGATTGGGTACAAAAGTCAACATGGGTAGTTGAGGGTTTGATGGGTTCTCTCATTGACACTTGGCTTGACTTGAGTGGCTCAAGGGTTTGAATGTTTTACCTCCCAATTCCTTGTAAAATCATGCCCCCATCTCTTGTTGCATTGCATAGCTAGTTGTGGGTATTTATTAAAATGCATATTTACAATTTCAATGTGCCTAGCTAGCATGTAAACCATATGCATCACTAAATCGATGGCGGGGCCTTGGCCTTGAGCTCCTCACCATGATTTCATAACAATATTACATCATTTATAATCTTAATGCCATGGGGTCAAATTGGGGACATTACATTCCCCTCCCCTTGGAATAACATCGTCCTCAGTGTTCCAACACTTCGGACTATATACCCACTTTACACATGATTCAAAATTCACAAAATGTGACAGGTCTGTCCTGTGTTTCATCCCTTTACTTTGAGCTTTCGGTACCAATTCCTTCGGCTTCCACAATCGTTCCTGCTGGCTTTGATCGGCTATCTCTGCAGGTGGGCATTGCCCTACAACAATCCCATTCCGTTATTCACCTTCCAACTGATCTACAATTCTGGAATTTCATGGATGCCATCTTTCTTGTTGTCCCGGCAACTATCTGAGGAAGACTTCCAGCCAAAACAATTAGCTTTTGGCCTGCTGCCATCATCAATGTGCACAACTAGTTCTCACTTTTCTCACCAGCAACACTTGGCTAGTAATAGCTGTAATCAATGGCTTTCAATGTCTCTCCTGTGAGACTTATCATGGCAATTCCTGTTAGGACAAGCATATCACAATATTAAAATTAGTCAATTATTTGCCCAATTGACATGGAACGTCCATGCTTTACTCATGAGACTTCCACACATTTCATGCTTTCCCAATATACACATGAACTCATTCATGTTCATCCTTTCACAATAAAATAACTATTTCAGCATTCACAATTCATTTATGACATGCACTCATCAGTCTTTTGTTTCTGAGATGCATCAGTCAAAGGAAAGAGAAGAGTAAGAGTTTCCCCCTCTTAGTCTTGTTCCAATTCGGAGCCACACCATCACTTGTGGTTCTATGCTCCTTAGCCTCTTTCACTTCAATTTGAATGCTTGGCATGTCGTTTCTTGGCTATGACACTTTAGTGTCTAAGGTCTATCTAATGCCTTTCAACTAGGGAACCCTTCCCCATTGTTGCTGACAGAACCTTTGGTTGCTAGGACCCACACAGTTTCACTAGCACCATCTTTCATTACCGCTCATATTGAGCTCTCTTTAGGACGGTCACATGTCCACATGCATCCTCCAGATGCTTTCATAGTCCTTGCTTCTAGCAATACCTACACTCAAACATTGAGTTCATTCACATGTTTAGTGTATTTTCATAGGGTTTATCTCTAGACAAGAGTTTGAGAAAATCATGATCAAATCATATACACACGTATATTCATAAGTAAAAAGTTGCAAGATAAGCAAATACTTATCTGTATCAGATATCTTCACTTTACTCCACAGGATCCTTCTTCGCTTTCGAAGCATTAGATTTACTATGGTTACAATAATGAATGTTGGGCTAGCACGCAAGCTACTCCACAACCATTCGAACAGGAAATGCCAGGCCAGTAGGCTGACTAGTTTATCAATCATTTTCTTTAGCAATATGCTAGGCCAGTGCTCCAACTAGTTTTATCAATTGTTTAAGGGGTGTTGGGCCAGCGTACATGCTGCTCTACCATATCAAGTAGTTAATGCCAAACTAGTCACTCTCTGGACTTATCAAGAACTTTAGCGTTCAACCAGCTACTCCCTAGATTTCTCAATAATTTATATATCGCCCACTCATTTACTCTCTGGATTATCAGCAATTTATGTCCCCCACTCATTTACTCTCTGGATTTACCAGCAATTTATAGTCTTTCAGGGTCTTTCCTTCCTGCAATGACCAAGGTTTCCAACAAAGAAATAGTAGTGTATCAGCTTAGCTATTAAAAGATTTATACCAAAAATATTCATTATTCCAAACAAGACATAAATGAAAATGAATACTTATCTGTATTGTGTGTTTCCCCTCTTGTCCACAGGATCCTGCTTTGCTTTGCAAGCCTTGGAATCGCCTATGGACTTGGACAGGAATCTCAGGGTTTTCAGTCAGTCTTGGCGCCTGCCCTCCTACTGCTGACCCAATAGGAATCTCACGGTTTTCAGTCAATCTTGGCGCCCACCCTCCTACTACTGACCCAATAGAGATTTCAGGGTTTTCAGTCAGTCTTGGCGCCCGCCCTCCTACTGCTGACCCAATAGGCATCTCAGGGTTTTCAGACAATCTTGGCGCCCGCCCTCCTACTGCTGACCCAATAGAGATTTCAGGGTTTTTAGTCAGTCTTGGCGCCCGCCCTCCTACTGCTGACCCAATAGGCATCTCAGGGTTTTCAGTCAGTCTTGGCGCCCGCCCTCCTACTGCTGACCCAATAGAGATTTAAGGGTTTTCAGTCAGTCTTGGTGCCCGCTCTCCTACTGCTGACCCAATAGGCATCTCAAGGTTTTCAGTCAGTCTTGGCGGCTTCCCTCCTACTGCTGACCCAATAGAGATTTCAGGGTTTTCACCAATGTCACCACACCTTCCTGTACCATCTGACCATTATAGGTCAAGGCTCTACTATGGAGCCATAGGCATCTCAGGGTTTTCAATCAGTCCTCAGCGCCCGCCCTCCCACTGCTGTCCCAGTAGAGATTTTATGCCTTTACCAATGCCACCACACCTTCTTGCATCGTAACCCTTCACACACATCAGCTCTTCATTTATACAAGGATGCCACTCCTTTTGTGCAAATCGGTGGTTCCTTTTAGGAACTTTATAGGTGACTTTCTTGACTGCAGGTTAACATGACCCCTAATCACACAAGGATGATACCTTCCCTTATTACACATCTCTTTGGGCCTGTCCATCCCTTCTGGTAATATTTCACGTGAGCATAGAAAGGTTTCCAATTCCCATACAGTCCCTTTGCGTACCCTTCTTCACTTTGCCCTTTAATGTGCGGTATCAATCTGCATCTGTGTAGGCTGACAACACAAGAAGGATAAGCAAGCTCATTAGTATTGCTATTCAATTCTTAACCACATTCCATATCATTCACTACCAAGTATTGAAACACCAGGAATGCATCCATTCCCTTAGGGTGTAGTCAATATTGAAAACCCTACCATAACCCAGCACCAGAAAAGGTGTACACCCCCTTTCTGATGTGCACCATGTAGGCCCTAATAATACTCAAGCAGTTTGCAATGATATAAATAAGATAGAGCATGCTCTGCATATTAACCCTAATAATTTAGACATGCATGTTCTTGTCCAGTGTCACAGAATACTCATTCATTTTGCATATGTGTCTCACATGCCTTCTGGGTATAGCTTTACCATCTCACTTTCATGGTTTACCGACATGCGGTTTGGATGAGACATTATCAATGGCGTTTCACCCGAAACCCATTTCCAAAGCATGGGGTCTTTCCCATCTGGTTTGGCCTCTGCAGGCCATCACACATGATCTTCCTGCAATGTGTCATCCTAGCACACTTTATCAAATAGCCAAATAGTCAGCAACATTTAGCAATAAGCTTCAAATATGATTTTTCCATATCCAATCAATAGCATTAATAATTAAATTCAATATGAATTTACAATTCTGTCTCCTACAGAAATTGATTTGCTTAGCAATGAGGCCCTCCTCATATTCTTTGGCTCTTGTAAGTGGTATCACTCTGCCCATTATGTTTTCACCCTTGCTACCATACATGAACATCCACCTATAACATGTCCTCCTGACACAATTATATATAAGCCAAACAATCAACAACATTTATAAGCAAATTCTCAAATCCGAAATTTGTAAATCTGTTTTCCTACAGAAATTAGATTTGCAACTATGAGACTATTCTCATAAACTTAAACTAGACAATTTTTCAGATTTGTTTCATGCATAAATTTACAACCATGAGAACCTTCTCATAACCTTTGGCTTCTACACATGGTAGATCTCGGTTTTTACTATGGACTTATCCTCATTGCCATACGCAAGACCTTTCTACCTGAAAACTGAAACTTCAGTCAGCCAAACACGTTGTGAGTATCTACACACATAATCATTCATTGCCATAACAGTTACTGAAGTGATCTCAGAATTATAATACTCAATAATTCAAACACCTTCAACTGTTTAACATTTGAAATGTAATGAAACATATATACATTCCCATATATGCATCACTATCACAATAAAATTGCAAGATAGTCACACTATCCATGCAATTTAAATAACTGTAATTACTCATTACTTCCTTTCCATGCAGCTCTGTCCTTCCATAGAGCATTCTAGCAGCCCATCGATCATGATTTGGCTCTTCATGCACTTACTATTCTGCGTTCATAACAACCCATGAAATGATCCTAGAATTATCATCAATTCATCACTTCATTCATTATTTATTTTGCAATAACATATGAATCATCCTTATGCATTCATAAAATGCATCACAAGATTTATAAGATCTCTTAATGCACATCTACTCAATGCTACCTTGCATTGTTTCATGAGTACTATGCATTCAAGCATATTATGATCAAAACATGACTATCTCATATAACTTGCATTACCATAATCAGGACCACCAGTCCTCACTTGCTTTGGTTATTAAGCACATAACCAACATACACATGGCATGATATAAATTCATATGAATGCATTGAGATTTCTAAACAGTCATAGGGTGTAAGGATCATTTCCTTCACTTATCCACACCTTACCAAGCTTGGTAGGTTTACAGTCCCAATCAGTATTCAATATCACATGCAAACTAACTCAACATAACTCAAACATAGTTGAAGAGATCTTACCAAATCCTTTTTCAACATTCATGCAATTTGGCACCAATAATCATTACTTGTTGTTGGTAGAATTTTTCCCTACGGATAAGTCAAAATTCTCTTAAATTAAAGCAGATTTATAACTGACTCTAAGCTAAGACAAAACTAAACAAATGCTACCTTGAATTTCCTGATCTAATCTTCACAACAAGATTACATGCATTCAGAGGATATGAAAGATATAACTCACCTTTCAATTCGACGTTTGTCCCGCTTTCGACTCTTCATTCCAAAGCTCCAATGTAGAACCTGTTGAAATCAAACAAGGAACAAGCATACAAGCTTCCAAATACCTTGAAGTAAATATCAAATTCAAATCTGGACTAGATACATTCCATGTTATAAACTCATATAGTACACATGAAATGGGAAAAACAAGACAAGTTATTTTATTACAAACTTGAAGAATGCTTACAAAGGTTGCTTGATATCCAAGTCAATCCTCCAGCTCCAAGTGCTTCCTCCTCTAGCTATCTCCACAAAGCTACAAGATCATAAGTTTGATACCTCTAAGAGTCCTCCCTTTTGCTCATGGAATGCCTCTCTTTTATAGTGTGTGGTAGGGTTAACCAACAAGAGAGAAGGGTGGATCTAGGGAGAGTTTAGTGGATCAGGCCTACTAATCACAGAAAGTGAGTTAGGATCGAATCAGGGACCCCAATCCTCCAAAATCTCTCGAAAATCAAAATCCCACAAGCCATGGCAAAAAGGCAAAAAAACGTGTACTGCGCCCCCAGCAAATAGCATAACACGATAGTACCGTGTGGTAAAGAAGGAGCATAGCGCGGTAGTACGGACTACCGTGCATCTAAAACTGAGCAAGGCGCGGTAGTTAGGGTAAATGAAGTCTCATCTAGGTTAATTCTTGACAGGGTAGATTTGCCCTCAAGGATCACTCATCATTTTTCTCTTCTGGGTGTTTTAAGCAGTAGGGGAAGTGTCGTCAACTCTTTTTGTGGCGGAGATGCGACACTGTGGAATATGGAGGTATAACAGACGCCCCCTAAAGTGTGAGGTCAGAAGGGACTGATGGCCGAAAGACTTTACAAATACCTTGTAGAGATAGCATCGAGGAGAGCAACAAGGAACTGAAACAGAAACAAGATGTTAGATATACCACCGAGGCGGGCATCCCCATGCTTGGAAACAAATGACTCAAAGCATGGATGCCGACCAATACATTGTAGATCCATGAGTACTGAGATGATATAGACTGTGGATAGATCATGGCTACTATGAACAAGCATAGATCCATGAGACAATAATGACACAGCCACGACCAATACAAAAAGTGGATATGTGTAACAATACCAAGGACATCTCCATCGCAACCTGGATGCAATCAAGATACAAAGGCGCGCCCAGGGTCTTCTACCTAATCGCAAATGATACGAATCTAGCCATGTGATTACAAAGTGTTGAAGTTGAACATGGTAGAAACCATTTGATTACCGGTCAATGATGTGAACCATTAACAAATGCGAAGGAAATCACCAATGATGACGATGATCCCCAAGGTATCAGAAGTACATCTCAATGAAATGCGAATAGATGAGTTGATGTCGAGCATTCGAGAGATTGTTCGATCAGAGGTCAGTGATGTAAATCTACTGTCGAACATGAGGAAACCTGCCATTGAGGCATGCAGGTGCCAAGGTACTAATGGTTGATCCCTAAGTCTAATTCCCGGATAGTAATTTGGTGTTGACGGGAATAGACTCGTCGCCATAATGTTTCCCACATCATCGACACAAAATCGGAATGAAAGATGGTATAAGATGATGAGACAATGGAGTACGTACTGACACAGCGGAGGTCTGACACAATGAACGACTCTGGACACTGCAACCCTTTGAACATGTAACGACATGTAACAGGACTTGGCAGCAGGGATTATTGATAACAGAGGATAGACATCGAATGAGTAGGCTCGTGGCCAAGGAGACGACTCAGGATGATGACCATAACTCAGTGAAAATTAGATACCCAGTATAGACAAGGGACAGACACATGCCATGTTCAAAGGTAACGACGGACAAGCTTCCAAAAACAAACTTGACTTGTTCCCCCTATTACCCCGACATGATAGATGAGTACCTCTTTGTTGTTTTTCGAGCTTGAAGAGGATAACAGATGCTCGGTGTAGCTCATCTCATAGATGAGTCCAATCTCACATGTTTTACGAACCTGAGAAAGGAGGGGTTCGTCCCTTAGTGGGTCTTTTGATGTTAAATTTTAACGAGTCCAAGGAAGGAAAACTCAGTAGTTTTTCACATTTAGAGAGCCTGAAAAACTTAAAGGAAGCTCCAAAACACACTTTTTCGTAAGTTTAGTCCCTCGATCCCGAAAAAGTGTAAAACAATTCCCGAGAGAACTCTCCCAGCCTAAATTGACTGAGGTTTACCTTTCTCGTAAGTAGTCTAGACGGGCCGAAAAAGGGGTAACCTATCACCGAATAGACGACCTTTCAAATACTTTTGCAAGTGTGAAAGAGTCAAGATCACTTGGCAATCTTTTCAATTTTAGGGAGTTTGAAAAGAGCTTAACTATGGACTCCAAAGGTCTTTTTCATAATTTTTAATTATTCTGGTCCGAAAAGAGAATAAAATACAACCAGGATAATACTTTCCTCATCGTTTAACGAGCATGAGTAAAGCTGACCAAACTCGACACCATTTACTTGAGTTTGACAAGCACGAGATGGGTGTGAAAGCGCTTGGAATCTTTTTCAAGTTTTAATCCAGAGCATGAAAAAGATAAAGTAGGCTCAAAATGAAGGTCAAACTATAAATGAACACCAGTGTGAAACTAATGTCTTTAAAGGAGATCCTGTCAATAAGTGCTCATGAAACCAGATATTAATAATGTGAAATGGGTTTTATTTTAACTATATAAAATAATGAGTGAAAAAAGTTATATAAAGGATGGGTAAAAATAGAAAGTTACCATTTCACTTGTGCATTTACCAAAAGAGGAGATTTTACCCATTTGAGGAGCAAAACTTCAAGAGTTCATATCTGGAGATTCGAGGCACCATTTCGACAACCGTCTGCGCCAGGTAAGAGCTTTCAAGCTTCTCTTTCATTTCATGTGTGAATAACTTGCTTTCAGTAGGAAAAAGTGATTTTTTGGGCAAGCCCTATTAAGCAAAAATCACCCTTCACAGTACCACGCGGGGGGCGTATCGGGAAGCGCAGTATTGTTTAATAGTACCGCTTTGTAATATTAAACAAGGGCGCGGTACTGTGCAGTACCGCGTGGTGAAATTTGTCCTAGGTGCGATAGAAGTGAATTTTATGATGAAAAAAACATTTTTTCTCCAGTTATTTGTTGAAACCAAGTTATTAAATGATTACTGAATGCTTTCCATGACCTTTTGCAGGAGTTTACAACTTGTTTGGATCAAAATGGTCAGTTGGAAAGAACGAGAGCATGAAGCGGATGATTTGCTGGCCGAAAATGACCAAAGGACTGTGACTGTACTGAGGGAATGCGGTTTGTTGAAATTCTTCAAGACTAAAGGCATTCGTCAGCAAGCCAAACTTCTCACCCATCTAATTGAATTGTGGGACCCCGACATCCAAGCTTTCCGATTGGGAGAACAAACCCTCGAGATTGAACTCAAGGATATTTATTTCCTCACGGGCCTTTCAAAAAGAGGAGCCCGGGTGAGTTTTACCGGGTACACCGCCTTGGATGTGAGCATGGATGCATTGATTGCTCAGTATTGCCGTCAGGGTTCAAGTAAGAAAAGCGGCAAGGTGGTCATCAAAGATGTTATAGAACTCCCTGTAAAAATCATGTTTTTCACCATCACACGTGCGGCAGGGATCACGGGTCCCCATCAGGCGTCCCGTACACAAATGAATCTCACAGTGGATTGTATGGTGGGAACAGTATTCAACTGGTGTGAGGTGGTGTTGACCAACCTCAAAGAGCAAGTGCACAAGTGTAGGGTTGGAGAGAATTCCCAATTTGGTTATGGGAGCATTTTGGTCACCTTCTTTTTGGCGAGGGTGCCATTATTGCGCCCACAGATAGCTATGCCCCCCCGGCCACCTACCGAGCCATGGATGGCTTGATGGAGTGATTATGCAGGACGTCTTGGGGGACCTCATCGTTTGGCCTTTGGTGAGGATTTCTTCTCATGGCTCGAGGAACAGATAGTGATGATCAATGACTACCCCTATGCAGGGGTGGACTTCCGCGAGGACATAGAATTGGCATTGCCAGAAGATGAGGATTGGGACAACTCAGGTATGACCTTCATGGATATATGTTTTAATTTTTATTGCTTTTTAGAATGTGTAAAAGACTTTTAATGTATGTACGTATGCATGTCGCAGATCGTGGACCACAGAGACCGGCTGGGTACTCGCCATTACGTCGAGGTGGTATTGATCACCAAGCCGCCCCAGACGAAGAAGAAGACGAGGATGAGGCAGGAGGAGTCTGGGATATAGAGAGGAACCTACAAGGCTTAACTCATGGTATCCCTACTATGAGGATGGATGACATCCCTTTGCATCTCCAACAGCATACCGTAGGTGTGCCTAGGCATATCGGCCGACTCCTTCATAGGGTGGCTCGAGCTGTAGTGTGTTATCACCAGCAGCGTGAGGAATCTGACGAGGGACATGATAGATATCCTAGATCTCCCTAGATGGCAGCTTTTATCTTTTTGCGGCATGTATATGATATGTAGGCTTTGAGAGCCAAATTTTTGTATGGGATTTGGTCCCAAATTTTGTCTTTAAGCACAAACTATATGTATTTTGAAAAACACTTTTATATACAGTGATATGGACCTATTTTTATGATCTATTTATTTAAAATGACTTGTGTATTTTTTTTTTTGTGATGTGTTTTTTATGTATGAGCAAGATGCCAATCCAACATGTAATTAGCTAATGAGTCAACTATACAATTGAATTCTCTTGGTATGTGTTGATATGAAATAAAATTAAAAGATCGTTCCAAGAGGCGTACCCTCCGAAATAAATGAAGTAGGATAGGATCGCGAACTGTGTAAACCTGATTCATATGAGAAACCACGAGTTGGGAGTCTAAAAAGACTGATAGGGAGTCAATTCCGAGTGAAGCAACCTCCGTCAAGAGTCCAATGACTGCATGGTACTCTGCGATATTGTTGGTTGCAGGACCCAAACAGTTGGCTCCTGAAAATATCAACTCGCCAGTGGGAGAATAGACTATCCATGATGCAAAAGCGAGGTTCCGGGTATGTCGGCTTGCATCGTCGGCGAATCCGAAGTAGGCAGACATCTGCGCATAAAATCACGAGTCAAAGTAAGAATGGATACATGAGGTCCATGCGCACACCAAAAGATGAGTAAAAACAAGCTAAGTACGTTATGTACAAAAAGTAACCCGCATAGGGTAACCTTATGCATAGAAGCGTTTTAGGTATAGCCCATTGCGGGGCCATGCCAATGGCGTACCATCACAATCAATGAGTTCATAAGCTCCTTTCTCCGAGACACGTTTTACAACAAAGGGGCTGTACCACATAGATTCTAGTTTTCCTTTTCCGAGTTTATCGTGCATTTGATCATATGTGAGTACGAGGTCACCTTCATTGAAAACCCGAGGTTGAACGGATTTATCATAATGTGCTTTGACGCGTTTTTTATGAGCTTCATTGGCTAAAGCAGCGTCGCAGCAAGTTTCATCTAGCTTGGCTAGGTATAGAAATCGTTCCTCTTCGGAAGTGGTGTGGGGAAGTAGCTCTATGGCTATCTTTAGTGATAGAATTTCACATTCAATCGGTAAAATGGATTCTAGGCCATACACCAGTTGAAATGGTGTAAACCCACTAGCGCTTTTCACTAAGGTTCGGTATGCCCATAATGCTGAAAATAGTGCTGAGTGCAAGTTGGATTTCTGAGTACCCACAATACGCTGAATCATTCATTTCAGGACTTTGTTGATGGCTTCAACTTGGCCATTGGCTTGTGGGTAGTACAGGGTTGAGTTTTCATGGCGAAAACCCAATTTGGCACTTAGTTCCTTGATCATATGGTTCCTGAAGTGGGAGCCATGATCGGTCACAATGGATCGTGGGACACCAAATCTAGCTATAATGTGATTGAATATGAATTGTGCTATTGTTTTTCCGTCCTCAGCATACGTAGGCATTGCTTCCGCCCATTTTGTGAAATAATCGACAGCTACTATGACATAGCTATGCCCCCCGGCTGAAGTGGGCTTACAATGCATGAAATCTATGCCCCATTTGGAAAAAGGGGCGACGACAATAACAGGATGGAGTGGAGCAGGGTGCGAGCGTGTTTTACTATGAAAGAATTGACACGGTGGACATTTCTTGACTGTTTCAATGCAGTATTTGAAAATTGAGGGCCAAAAATATCCTACTCGCAGTATTTTCTGGGCCGTAGCCATCCCAAAGAGATGACCACCACATGCTCCAGCGTGGCAGTCATTAATAATGCATTCCGCCTCATCTAGGGTCAAACAGCTTCGAAGAATGGTGTCGACACCACGTCGATAAAGAGTATCATTGACTATGAGATAGTATTTAGCATGGTGTCGGATGCGTCAACGTTCATCGCGAGTGAGGTCGGGGCGGAAGCATTGGGTTTGGAGATATAATAAAATATCTCCGTACCACGGATCAAACGTGCTAATGAGGAACAATGATTCATCAGGAAGAGAATCGATGGGCTCGGATTGCTCGGTAGCATGGGGCAAGTTACAAATCAACTCGGCAAAGACCAAAGACTTTTTGGACTTGGCTTTGACAAATTCCCAGTCAAACTCTTGAAGCATGTTGATCCAACAAGAATATTTGCCCCCAAGCACTTGGCGTGTGAGGATATAATACATTGGATTGAAATCGGCTATAACAGTGGTCCGACGGAGTAGAATGTAATGACGGAATCTCTGGACAGCAAAAACTATTGCCAGAGCCAGTTTTTCAACATGTGAATAACGTGTTTCAGAGTCGAGAAGACTCTTACTAAGATAGTATACCACATGTTCTATGCTGTTGTGGTCTTCCTGGACTAGCACCATATCGATGGTGGAAGTCGAAGCTACGAGATAAAGAATGTAATCCCGTGTGTAATCGGGGGGTTGGATCACAGGATCTTTGGTTAAGGCTGCCTTGAGATTATCAAAGGAGCATTGGGCTTCGTCATCCCAGATGAAGGGAATGTTTTTCTTGAGAAGCCTCATGTAGCCTTTTGTTATCTCGGAAAGATTACAGATGAAACGACGTAGAAAGTTTGCGTGCCCTTGCAAACTTTGAAGTTCTAGAATGTTTGTGGGGGAAGGAAGGGCTAAGATAGCTTCTACCTTCGTGGGATCTAAGCGTATCCCACTTTTGGATATTATGAATCCCAAAAGTTTTCCGGCTTCTACGCAAAAGATGCACTTATGCGGATTCAAACGTATATTGTAGCGACGACATCTTTCGAAAATGGCACTTAAGTGATCATGATGGTCATCCTGGGTCTGAGAGTGAGCGGGAAGATCATCAAGATATGGTTCTACAATATGTTTGATGTCATGAAATGCGTATGACATCGCCGGTTGGAAAGTTGCCTCGGTGTTTTTAAGGCCAAAAGGTAGCTTTTGATATGCAAAAATCCCCCAAGGGCAGATAAAGGTTGTTTTGTGCTGGTCGACTGGGAGGATATCGATCTGATTATAGCCAGAAAAGCCATCCATGAATGAAAAGATGACACTCCCGGCACAGTTATCGATGATCTGGTCGATGAATGGAGTTGGGTAGTTGTCCTTTGGACAAGCTTTGTTCAAGTCGGGGTAATCGATGCAGACTCTAATCGTTCCTTGTTTCTTGGCTACAGGAACGATGTTAGATACCCACTCTGTCAATGGGACAGGATAGATAAAACCAGTACGCAAAAATTTTTCAACTTCTGCTTTAATAGCGGCTGCCTTATGAGGATGGATGGGCCAAAGTTTCTGCCGAACAGGTCGGGTGCTAGGAAAGGTTGGAATTTCATGGACTACAATCGAGGGATCTATTCCTGGCATTTCTTCATAACTCCAACCAAAAACATCGCGGAAGGTTTTGAAGTAGGCAGAGTAGAACTCCATTTCGAGGGGAGTACATGTTTTTCCAATATGTATGTTTTCCACGATACCAGGCTTCACCGAAATATCTATAGGAGTGGTTTTCATAAGATTAGCCAAGTTTCCTTCAGAAAATACTTGGTCGAGGGAAGTGGGAAACTTGGTTTGAACCATTCCGGGTGAAGGACTGGGTTTTGTATCAGGCTCCAGCGTCTGAATGGTGGGGAATGAATATCGATGGTGAAAGTCTCCCCATGGTGGCTCATCACCGCACATAACCTCCATAATTGATTCGTCAGTGGGAAAAATCAAATTGAGAAGATCGATAAATGGTAGGGGCGAATGAGTCTCAGACGAGAGCTGTGCCATGGTGTGATGTGTAGAACAGTCGACCCAATCGGTGGCTGATTGGATCGCTTAGTATGCTGCGAGGTTTCGATTCAAAGGCATGGAGTTACTATGGTTTTCAATTTTAGAGGGACTCAGAATCATCCATGAATCATTGGAAGGGGTGATATTGGATGAAATCATGTGGACTAGTCGTACATGGGTCCCCAGCTATGGAAAAACTCCAATAAGGGAAGAATCCTTCATGAAACCAACACCAATGTCTTGGAACCGGTACCGAGTTTGATCCAATAATGGGACGGTGTTGGCAGAGTTTGGATGAGAGTGTGGGATACAGTAATCAAGTTTATCAATGGTGACAATTTTCCCTTCATGAGGAAATTGCACAATCTGGAAGACGGTAGATGCTATGGTATTCATGGCGTAAAACCAATTCCGACCAAGTAGAAGATTGTAATCTAAAGGTGCATCCAGGACTTCAATGTGTACGGATACTGTTTTTCCCCCCAGTTCAACACCAATTGAGGGAATGAGTCCATAAGGTTGGAAACTGTGTCCATCAAATGCCCTGAGAGTAGTGGGAAAGGTTCTGACTTCGGGTGAGCCTAAGGCTCTCCAGCAATTCAAAGACATGATCGACGTGGAGGCATCTTCATCTAACACAGTGCGATGGATGTTATTTCCATGGATTTTTGTATGAACCTGGAAGGCTAACTGGTGAGAAAGCAGGTTTGGCATGCTCCAAGTTAAACATAATGGAGTTTGAAGTATCTGGGTCCATTGCCCCCAGTGCTGAAAGTAAGGTTCTACGTTGCGTGGGGCAGTGTTGGAGAACCTCGAGAGTCGACATGGCGCAAGGTGCTTGAGCTAAATCCTCAACAATGTTGTAATTTTGGGTAGCTCGTGCATTGGGATTAAATGTCACCTTTCGTATGGTGCCCTTGGGTGGGCGTAGCACTGTGTCCGTAAGCGGTCTCTCGATATGGAGATGGCCGGTAGGGGGGGGAATAAGAGTCAGATCTTCAACAGGAGATTTACCTTTGGCTATCTCTGATTGTTTGTTTGAACTTGGAGGGTTTTCATATGTCTTTGAATGAGTGGTTATATGAATCTCCTCATTACCTGTCATCAGGATTTCGTGATTTGTAGATGTTTCTCCGCGAGTTGGGTTGCTCGGGTTGCCCCCCTATGGGGTTTCTTGGGAAACCATCTGCTGTTGTTGTTGAGGGAAAGGGTTAGTTAATACTGCCGGGCGAGAGGATCCTTTAATGAACTTGTTGACTTCGTCCTTGTAGGGACAGTCACATGTGTAGTGATCATCTTGACAAATTAGGCAGGGAAACTTAGCCTTTCGACGTGGTTTTTGGTCATTGTGGGTGGGTTGTGGCTTGGGGTTCTCCTGCTGGTTCTTTTTAGATTTACCATGATTGTTTTTCTTCTTTCCTCCGGATGGTTGTGACGTAGATTGAACTTCGTTCACTTCGGAGGAGATAGCAGGAGAAGTAGTAGTTTTTGAAGCAGCCTGAGGTAGAGCGGGGGAAGCAGAAGCTTGTTGTCCCGTTGAGTTGGTAGTAGGCTGGGCCTTGACTGAACCGACGATACCATCAATGGGGAGTTCAGTGGTAGGTTTCGTTGGATCAGTGGTAACACGGGCGGTATGGGAAAGAAGTTTGTGTAAAGTGCCGGATTGGGTGTACACCAAATCCATGTACTGAGCTGCCGAGATGGCTTGTTCTTCTGTAACCGGTCCGCGCATAGCGATATATCTAGCTATGGGAGGAAAAAAGGATTTCATGAACCAATCAGCGAGTAGCTGATCCAAAATGGGTGCCTTGATTAGCCTACGGCATCGACGCCACTCATGGATGTGATCCGAAATGTGTGTCGAAGTGGTTTGACGCAGTGAGGTTAACAGTTCTGTTCCAGTCTCATACCGGATGGGAAGCTGGAAATGGGTCAGAAACTGCATAGCCAAGGTGTTGAAATCATGGAAAGAGTGTTGTGGCAGCTCGATGTGCCATTTTGCTGTCGTGCTAGTAAGGGTACATTGGAAGAGCCGTAGTTGAATGGAATCGTCCATCAAGGATTTGGATGAACACCAAAGATGGAAGGTTATTACGTGGTTTTTGGGGTCTTCCCCGAGCTTAGCATCTAACTTGGGAATGTTTGATGGGAGTTTGGCTGGAATGGGTGGCCAGTGAGGTTCATGCCATATGGGATCGTTAATGAGCCTCGACAAATCAGGTAAGTCTAATGTGGCCAAAAAGGGAAGTTGACGATTAGTCTACGGGTATGAGTAATAACCGTGTGGCGCAGAAAACCCTGGGGGGCCCTGCATAGTATACTGTTGTGTGTTATACCCATATGTGTTTCCCAGGGGGTACTGCTGGAAGTTCTATGGGTAATAAGCCAACTGGGTCACCGGTTGAGTGTTGATAACTGGTTGGTGGATATTCTGCTGAGTGGGGATGGTCGGTATGGTACCCTGGGGTTGCGAAAACCCAGGAATGGTTGTTGTTCTTGGTTGGGGAAAAGTTCCTTGGAGTTGTTGTGTTCCAGGGATGTTACCACTATATTGAGTAAGTGGAGGGTTTCCCATAGCAGGGTTGGGGGGTGGCTGCGACAATGGTGTCCATGGAAGGTTCGTTCCTGCTTGAGGAGCATGTGAAAATTGAAGGGATGGGTTCCATGGAGTTGTAGCAGCTGAAGGATAAGGGAAGCCGGAGTTCAAGTTTGGGGGAATCTGAGATTGCCCCCCAGCTGGGTTCCAGTTTCCAAATAGTGATTAACCCCCACTATGTGGGATTTGAGGGTCCCAAGAAGGAAGCATACCTGATGGGGGATGTTGAGGATGAGGTCCGGTTGTCCGCTGCCAGGTGTGTTGTACATACCATACTGAGTAGATGCTGCTGGTTGGGGGGTTTGTTGGATAGATCCAATAGGTTGTCCTCCAGCAGATGGGTTGGATGGCCCTACAGGAGGAGGTTGTTGACTAGGAACGCGATTCCCAACAAAGGGTTGTCCTCCCGCTGGATGGGTTGATGGCCCACCCGGGGGAGTTTGGTTGTTGGAGTTGGGGACCATGGCAGTCGATTGTCCACCTCCTGAGATAGTGTATATAGTGGCTGAAGGTGACCCTCCGGTCAAAACGGAAGATCCCGCAGTATGACTTGGTGTTTTTCCGCCGCTAGCCAAATATGATAGTGTCGATTGGCCAGCGGCGCCAAAAGTGTCGATTTGTGGAGGGGGTCTTCCATATCTGACAGGCGAGGACGGAGAAAAAACTGGGTTACCCCTCATAGAATGTGAGCCAAACATAGGTGATGGCAACAAATGTGGGGAATTTAACCAAGGGGTATCGGGGGTGCCGTCCATAACGTGCTCAATATAGGAGGACCATCGAAGACTGGGTCCGAGTTCATGTCCTAAAAAGGGTTTTTAGGGTCCGATGAGAACCGAGGTATAGTAACGTCTGAGGGTCCGGAGCCGTCTACATAGGAGTGATGAAACTCTGTGCTAGACTGGATGTTGGGATCCCGAAAGTCAGAAGGACGAGTAATAGGTGGATATCGGGAAGTTGTGGAGAGCATTTGCTCTGTGTCACGCTTAACCTGTGCCGATGCTAACGGGGAATTTGCTAAACTAACCATACTAGACTGAATGGAGGCCATGATCTCATGTCTCGGAGGAAGGTTGGGGAGATATATTGTACGAGCTACATTACTAGAAGAACTGGTTTCCTGTAGATGAACATTGGATGGCGTAGTAATAACAGGCGGAAGCTTCGCCTGGGAAGTGATGAAGCCATAATCAGGTTCAAAAGGTGTGTCAGGAAGTCTAGTGTCTTCAACAATTTCGACGTACCCGCCTGGGACTGAAATCAGGCCAGGTATATCCTGGTCGGACCCTTCGGTGGTGCCAACAGATCCGTCTGTGTCATCAGGGAAAGTTTCTGGTGGAAGGGAGGTGTTGACATTAGGTAGGAGGATGACCTCTGGTCTAGCATTTTGGGTTGTAATAGATTCGGCTGCTGTAATGTTGTCCACTGTGGCAGATATATCTGGAATAACAGTGGGTGAAGTGACACTGGGAATCTCAGATATGCTGGTGGTTGCAGAAGCTGCAAGAGATTCTGAGACTGTGCTGTGAGTAACAGTTACAGGTGGAGCTAAAGATGTAGTATGTATCGGTGGTGGAATGTTCCCTCGACCAGCACCGCGGCCGAGAGGAGCGGGAATGCGTGATGCAGGTGGACCAGAGGTCTATGGCAGTGGTGGCAGTGGAGGGATTTTACCCTGTAATCGTCGTGATCTCCGTGGTGGTTCTGACATGATGGCAGGAAAATGAAAATCGGGGGCAGTTTCGTAACAATAAACTCAAAAAACTCTAATGCAGCCGAGTGTGCAGAAGAGGAGCTAGTAAGAGCAAGGCTCACAGGCCAAAAAAAAACAAGCTCTAAAATCTATACTGAGACCGGTGTCCCAGTAAGCGAGCTAATAAAAATAATGGCCAGAATGCCAACAAGCAGTCACTAAAAAGAAAAATGACCCTCTATAAAGATGAGATAACAAGCAAACTCCTAACTAAGAGCTGGAGACCTCAACAAGCTGTATCCTTCGCAAGGTGATGAAATCCAAGTTGAACAATACAACATGAGAGACCGATATGAGAAGGATATCCCTCTACCGAAAGGGATCCTGGGTAAAAGAGCCCTAGTAGAAAAGCCACTAAGCTACCTCGTTCATGACACGTTGGAAAAGGTTTTGGGCACTTCTGCCTTATCACCCTTGCATTACTATGAATTACAAGGAAGACAATGATCGATGTTGCCTTAGGGCTAAGTGGAGTGCGGCATTCCACAGAGTCCATCCGGTTCTCAATCTCGCGGCCGTTTAACCCCTGAAAGTTAAAAACAGTCAGGAGGCCCCTCCACAAACTGGCTGTGACCGTGTCAATAAATACTAGAGGATTTTAGTTCCCTAGAGGACAACAACTATGTCTCAGATGAAAATGGCAAGGGGGAATTATTTTGATGCCTATCCCTGGTGTCCTACCTAACTACCAAATTCTTTTGATTTCCTCAATTGAGGTTAATGTTGGTTTAGTTAAGGAGATTAATTTTAGTGGTTTTATTACTCAATCGGGTAAATGGACGTGAAACTTGGTGGTGTTATGACGACCCAAACCATGCAAGTGAGAATGAATCGAAATAAGCCTTGTCTTCGATGAAAACTAGCTATAGAAGAGAGAGAGTTCTTTGATCATAAATGCATGACTTTCACAAGCAAAAAACCAAAGCAAAAACTTTTTTGTTTTCTTTTTGTAAATAGAGCCAAACTGAAACACTTCTTTCCAATTCATTGATCTTACAAATATGCTTCAAAAAATGGGAATTTCTGTGGCAAATTTCAATGGTTAACTTCCTAATGCACAATGATGCTACTAGACCAATTTAATCAAAATAACACAAATGTTTTCCAATGATAACTTTCAATATGAATTTTAATGATAATAATGGAAACAATGTGACTATGAAAACTACACAATTCAGTAACAGAGAACAGTAGTAATGGTCTGGTTGTGATGGGAAGATCAAGCCAATGCACTCAAAGTGAAGGGGTGACCCTATATGCCAATAATGCCACTAATTCACACAATAATCAAGCTCACAAAAAAGCAATAAACACACCACACAGACTGTAAAATGAAAAGGATGGTAACAACAAACAGAAAATACCAACTAAGGTAGAGGAAATCAAGAAATGACTCAGTAAACCAAGCAAGTAATAAAAATTGACAGTATGCAGACACTACCACGTGGCAGAGTCAGACTATAGCGCGGTATTGTTGTACTACCGCTCTGGTACTAATTCAGGAAACGTGGTACTACCGCGTTGTGTTCAACTTAGAGGGCGCGGTACTATTGCAAAATATGGAAAAGCACAACTTTTGAAAAAAAAGATGAGATTTTCAGGGTTGCTGCAAACCTAGAGGACTCACTGATCACACAGGGAGGAAAAATACAGAGAGGAGGGAAGAATAAGGGTAAAAAAAGCCCAAAATTCAATACTAGTTTGAAGAGAAAGAAAAAGTCACAATCAACAATTGGATGACAGTGAACTCATATCAATCAAATGGGATTCAAACCAGCGGAGTCGCCATTCTTGTTGGTAGAATTTTTCCCTACGGATAAGTCAAAATTCTCTTAAATTAAAGCAGATTTATAACTGACTCTAAGATAAGACAAAACTAAAGAAATGCTACCTTGAATTTCCTGATCTAATCTTCACAACAAGATTACATGCATTCAGAGGATATGAAAGATATAACTCACCTTTCAATTTGACGTTTGTCCCGCTTCCGACTCTTGATCCCAAAGCTCCAATGTAGAACCTATTGAAATCAAACAAGGAACAAGCATACAAGCTTCCAAATACCTTGAAGTAAAGATCAAATTCAAATCTGGACTAGATACATTCCATGTTAGAAACTCATATAGTACACATGAAATGGGAAAAACAAGACAAGTTATTTTATTACAAACTTGAAGAATGCTTACAAAGGTTGCTTGATATCCAAGTCAATCCTCCAGCTCCAAGTGCTTCCTCCTCTATCTATCTCCACAAAGCTGCAAGATCATAAGTTTGATACCTCTAAGAGTCCTCCCTTTTGCTCATGGAATGCCTCTCTTTTATAGTGTGTGGTAGGGTTAACCAACAAGAGAGAAGGGTGGATCTAGGGAGACTTTACTGGATCAGGCCTACTAATCACAGAAAGTGAGTTAGGATCGAATCAGGGACCCCAATCCTCCAAAATCTCTCGAAAATCAAAATCCCACAAGCCATGGCAAAAAGGCCAAAAAAAGTGTACCGTGTGGTAAAGAAGGAGCATAGCGTGGTAGTACGGACTACCGCGCACCTAAAACTGAGCAAAGGCGCGGTAGTTAGGGTAAATGAAGTATCAGCTAGGTTAATTCTTGACAAGGTAGATTTGCCTTCAAGGATCACTCATCATTTTTCTCTTCTGGGTGTTTTAAGTAGTAGGGGAAGTGTCGTCAACTCTTTTTGTGGCAGAGATGCGACACTGTGGAATATGGAGGTATAACACCTGCATGGTTACCATTAACATCGCCTGACGTTACCTGATCAATTGGCCTCTTACCGAGGCTGCTCAGTCCTTTTTCCAACTTTATGATCATAGGTTTGTTGCACCATCCTTTCTGCATAAGGTTGTTGGCTTCATGCAACAACATCCTCAGCACATTTAGCCATGCTCTTTGTTATCTTTGGTCCTACAACCAATACCAACATCAATAGTGATTATCAACCACAATATTCTCCATTAGTGGTTCATTGCATATGCAGACTTCATTATTCTACCAATATGCAATATTCCATTTATGCACAAGCATTTCCATATGCACTATGCAATGTTTGTTAAGATGCCATCTAGTGCATATACATCTATGTAAACCCTTACATTTTTAACATTTTTATGCCATATGACAATTTCATAATTATAAGTATGATAACAAACAGGGGTTTAAACAATTCTTCCCTTTTCGATCCCTCATTGTAACGTGGAATTCCTCTTCCATATGCAATTGTAGAAATTGCCCATATTAACAACAAAATTTGTTTGTCAAAACAGCCGCTGGCACTGTTATGCACTAAATATCTATGATATATGTAGACCTCATTCAAACTCTGGTCATGCATCATTGTTCCCTGGTGGACAAGCTTTCCAATGCCTTTCTTCATGCTCCATTCTGACATCAGGTGCGGAAACTGCATCTCTTCAAAAATGACAACTTTCACTCCAATTCTGCACATTTTACATAGTTGCATTTTGGTCCAGAATGCCGACTTTAACCACCTACGGAAGAAAATCTATGAGGAATCACAAAAACTTATCTATCGGGCGAAGTTAGTCCATATAGCAAGGAACACTCAACAATTCAGGGATTTCAATTCTGATGCACCATTCATCTTCTATGAATTTCTAGGTTTTACTACTTCTCACTTTTCACATTTTTCCAAAATTCCAAATTTTGGGCCAAAAATGGCTATCTCCCAAACAGTGCATTTCTGGGAAATCTTCGTCTAACGGAAACTGTCCATATTAATGAGAATATGAAATGTCTAGTTCAGTAATTTTTTTGGTTCCCACATCTAGGGTCACTTTTACTGCCTACCAACTTTTCAAAATCCCGAAAAAGTGGTCCGGAATAGTGCTTTTTGGCCTTCTTGCTCACCCCGACTTCACATCCCTTGGAGTTTGGCTCCAATATTCTGAACTTAACATCGTGCCTTCTTCATGGCCGCGCCTGATCAATTTCAGCTCAAACCGACCTTTTGTCAAGCCTCGGGACTCCGTCCTTCAAAAGTCACTATTATCCATTTTTCTGTCAAATCGGAGTGTAATGGGCTCGGGGTCTTCACTGGTTCTTTCATGGCTTTCGTCAATGGCCTCCGGGCCCCACAGGAATCATTCCATTCCGAGCCCGGATGTTCCTTCTATCCAAAAATCAAGTTTTGGTCACTTGCGGGACGGTTCGCTGAACGCTCCCGCAATTTCAGAGCCATTCGGCGAATGCTGCCACAGTTGCGGAGCCATTCGGCGAATGCTCCCGCAGTTGCGGAGCCATTCGGTGAATGATTCCATTGTGGAGTGATTTGGCGAATGCTCCCACAGTTGCGGAGCCATTCGATGAATGCTTCCGTTGTGGAGCGATTCGGCGAATGCTCCCGCAGTTGCGGAGCCATTCGCGGAATGCTTCCGTTGTGAAGCGATTCGGCGAATGCTCCCGCAATTACGGAGCGATTCGCGGAATGCTTCCGCAGTTTCGGAAGACATTGGGAAATTATTTTCGTAGTTTCAGGGAGGTTCGCAGAAGCCTTCCACAATTGCGGAACGATTCGCCGAAGCCTTTCGCAGTTGTGGAACGATTCGCCGAAGTCTTCCGCAGTTTCGGAAGAGAATTCCTTCTGCAAATTTCGGAAGAGAATTCCTTTCGCAAATTTCAGAAGAGAATTCCTTCCTCAAATTTGTGGCGGTTCGCAGAACTCTTCCACAAATTTCGGAATGATTTCCCAAACTCTTCCGCGTTGCGGAACGATTCGCGGAATCTTTCTGCAGTTTCGGGACAACTTCCCGAATTCTTCCCGAGACAGACTTAAACAAAATTTTTGAAAACACTTAGGAAAAATTTGAAATCTTTTTTCAGGGATGAATGTTGTTCAGTAGGAGGTAACTTTACCTCTGCAAACCATCCAACTTAGCCAGTTTAGACCCTATGCTGCTATCTGTGGTGATTAGGAAAAGAACCTTCCCATGTGGGTGTGATTGGATTTGGCCCATAGAGACCCAATGCTGCAACCAGCAGCTCTGATACCAAACTGTAATGTACCCACCCTTGGAACCAATGCAAGGAAGGGAACATGGCACTAAAATCTGGGCATTTCATAAGATTCAGCCCACTAATTAGAATCATAAGAATTTAAACATTGGTGTGCATATTACCTGATTGTATCTGCACACCAATGTTTAAATTCTTATGATTCTAATTAGTGGGCTGAATCTTATGAAATGCCCAGAGTTTAGTGCCATGTTCCCTTCCTTGCATTGGGTCCAAGGGTGGGTACATTACATTGTCTATTTTGACAGTTTTCTAAACTAGGGTTTTTCTTAGTGACGTGCAGTGCAATTTCTACACTATATCCTAATATTTTGAAAAATGTGCCAAGCGAGTACATTGGCATTGTGGTCATTTCTCCCTTGCCTATAAAAACCCACAGGAGGTAATGGAACTCAATTTCGTTGATTGGTTTTGTATTTATGCCCCGAATTGAAATTTGTCAGGTGCTCTTGAATGGCCTTGGGAAGCAAGATGAAATTTGCAATAAATCAAAAACCGAGGCTCGGATGGATAATCCATCAATTTCGATGGATTTGTGACATTTGAGTACCATTAGAGACACCCTTATTCGGTGGCTTCATGGACCAAACCTTATCTATTTTGAAAGTTTTGTAAACTAGGGTTTTGCTTAGTGACGTGTAGTGCAATTTCTGCATTGTAGGCTAGGCTATTGAAAAATGAGCGGAGCGAGTGCGTGGGGATGGTGTTCCTCTCTCCCTTTCCCAGAAAAACCTACAGGAGGTAACGAAACTCAATTTTGTTGCTTGGTTTGATTTTTATGCCACCGGTCGAAATTTGCTTGGTGTCCCTGAATGGCCTTGGGAAGCCAAATTAAATTTGCAATAACTTGAAAACCATGATTCAGATGGACAAGTTGTTAGTTATGATGGATTTGCGACATCCAAGTACCAATAGGGACACCCCTATCTGGTGGCTTCATGGACCTAACATTATCTATTTTGATAGTTCTAAACTAGGGTTTTGCTCAATGACATGCAGTGCAATTTTTGTTGGAATCGATTTAATACTAAGAGGGGGGGTGAATTAGTATTAGCGCAGTTATTAGAATATTTTACCTTCGTTAAAACTGATTATTCCTTAATCTTTATCTTCTGTTATGCCTCAGTAAGTAAAAATTCACACATATAAGCACCACATCATCAACACATAAGACACATGTTTTTTACATGGAAAACCAAATGGGAGAAAACCACGGAATGATTCTTTATAGTGATAATGAATACATTCAAGGAAGAACTAACTTCCTATGTTTACCATCACCAACTGGAAGGAGGAAGCAACCTCCTGTGTTTTCTCCAACACCAACTGGAAGGAGGCACCAACCCCTTATCGCTTTGTTTTATAGGAACCAGCCTGAAGGAAGTTGTGAATCCTTGTCTCCTTGTTGTTTTACAGGAACCAACTTGAAGGAATCTCCAAATCCCTGTCTCCTTCCCCCTTCCAACAAACCTAATGTCAAAAATATTTTACTTCCTTACCGATATTCGACTCTGCACACTTCTTCAGGTCTTCTGATGATGATTTTGTTGTGCGCTACCTTCGTATTCAAATTGTACTCTGTAACTACGATGCATATATCAATTAACTTCTCATTCCTCACAACTCACACTTCTGTTGATGAATTTCTTTTTATATTATGTGCTCTACTAAATCTATAGTCTGAGCTTCTGATTTGCGTTATCCTCTACATGACTGCAAAGATCAACTGATATTGTGCTTTATATTGATAGTCTGTTGGTCAAAGTGAAGCACCAGTAATAGATGGACCTGCACACATTCTAATGTGTCCATTCCAATAAAGTGTTGTAGTTACTCAGATAATCTACGACATCCTGTCCATCAAATAGTTGGTCCATTTAGTTTAACACACTTGTCTCAGATCATCTTCATCATGATGCGCCTGTCAAGTTCTGTTGTTGCGCATTAGATGAAGTCTTCAACTTCACACACTTTCACGTACGTTCTTATACATCAACACGACATCTGCGCAATATCTGATAAACATCGGTTCTGTCTCTGCTATTCTGTCTTTACAACATATGTGACTATCGACATGCTAATTGCATAACTGTCCTTTGAGATATCTAGTACTTTCACATTCCTCAATATGCCTTCCTTTCGATGTTTGTGCAATTTCCACATATCTACAGCATCATTCTACGCACCATCAAAACTTCGTTATGCTACATGTGCACATTCGTCTCTTTGCTAGATCATCTATTTTGTCCACGAGCCGATTGATGCCCCGAAAAACAAACTGAAGCTTTTATACAAAAACAATTGTGTTCTTGCTTCTAAGCTTACCTCAAATATTGAACTTGGATCTCTATTTATACATGCCCTATATAGATTGTATGTTATCAAGTTGGTTGTGGCATCCCTTCTTCCATACTTCACAAATTGTGCATATGTCACATGTCATTTTTTGCGCTATTGATGTGTCATCTTAGATGTATCAAGCGCCCTCAAGGTACTTCATTGTGTTCTTAATGTACCATTTCCTTATGGTGTGTGTTACACCTAAATATCATCAGCATGAGTCCCTTGTTAACTTAACGCCTCATTCCCTGAAGTTCCTATGATCAAGTAAGTTAGTTAGAGCAAGTTGATGCCATTTGTCCACATTTCTAGTTGGGACGGCACATGATGTCCTTGAGCAAGTAGTGACAAAATAGGGTCGGCGCAGAATGTATTCTTCCATCCTGCACCGGAAGCGCAGAGTATCTTTGTACAACCTACGTTTTCCTTCTCAGGCACTGGTTGTCTTCATGCAACCTGGGCTGGGGTTGGTTAAATGGAATAAAGGGATCTTTCTAGCAAGTTCTAGAAGTTGGATGAGGTGGATCACTATCCCTAACTCCTAGGTAAGTTGTCCTACGGTTAACCTCAAGGGAGGATCCCTTAGCCCTCTCCCCATGATCCTCAACCTAATCTATCCACTATGTCCTATAAATACAAGGACCCTCTCCATTCCAAAGGAAGGAAGTCTATAGCACTTGCATGCTGGTGAAATTAGCTTAGGAGATCCCTACTCATATTTTGGGAGACTCATACTTCCTTTGGAGGCATTGGCTTGGCTTGTTGGAGGAGGATTGGAATGTTAAGGCTTGGGTTGTGATCATACCTCTACTTTGTATTTTCCCTCTTTTAATATAGTAATAAAAACTCTTTCCGCAAATGTTATCATGTTGATATTATTTGTAGTTTACTTCCTTAACCATTTACTTAGATCAATTACTGTTTAGACATATTTTACTGCTTGTATTCTTTCTATATGTCTTGGCAAGTCTTGCAGCTAAAGATATGACGACCACGGGACTTGGAGAAACAATGAGGAAGAAGATCGGCTATCTGAAAGGTAAGATGTCTAAGTACTCGATCTTTAACTAGATCTAGGAAAGTAGCTTTGTATTCTATCCTTATATGTTCTAGATTCGCATTGAACTAGGCAGATTTGGCTCGCATCTGCATGAGTAGATTGTCCAATAAAAAATATGGCAACCATACTGGGGACATTCAATTAGTTTTTGATTTCAAGTTTGAGTGTGTTATTCTTGATTTCTTTAATGAGCCATTGATTTTCCTGTTAAGCCTATTTTCGCCATCAGTTTCTTTCTGAGAGTTTGTTGACTTTCTCTGGGTTTGTTGATCCATTCTCAGTCCATTTATTTGATCATTGATTGGAATTTTTTCCTTGTTTGCTTTGAGTTATTCAACTGACACACCTGGGCAGTACATTCAGGGCCCCTGTCCACCCAGAAGCGCACTTTGCCTCTGGTCATACTGCGCCATAGGCGCTTTTGCTGATTTGACATTCTACACTATCGATGCTTTTCCTCTATTTGCAACCTGCCTCAGGTGCTCTGTTCCCAAGCATATCTTGCACCGAGTTTTCAAACTTGATGCTTGGGTATTTTAATCCAAACTTGTGATTTTTTGGGTTGATCTACAGACATCTCCGCACTGTATCTTCTAGGCAGAGACTCTTTTATTCAACAGTATTTTGGTTTGCTTGTGCTATTTTTTTGGGTCTTTTTGATCAAGTGAGTTTGATTGAAGTGGTGGCGAATTTCAATCCCCCATGGTCATCCACTCCTTCTTGTTCTCCCTTATTACCTCACTGGATCTATCCAACATGCTAGATCCGCTTCCAAACCCTTGTTGAGCTTGGTGATCTTTTGTTAATTTGCATTTGATCTTTTTGAGTGATTTTTTGTGCTTTTAGATCATTGGAGTGCTTGTCATTTATTTGAGAATTTCTGTGTGCTTAGAGTACTGCAAGTAGTTTCTTCTTTTCAGCCATTTACACTTAAAAGCATCATCGTTATCAAGTTTTGTCTTGGCACATCATTGGAAAAATTAAAAGTGCTTCATTTTTACCCTTTTCAAGTGCATTTGAGAATTGTTGTAGAGATTGGTTCATGCATTAGAATTCATCATAGATCTTTTGGAAAGGTTGGAAAAAGAGTTAATCATTTGTATTTATCTCGAATTATGAGCCATTCATTTTCTTGAAAAATCCAAGTGTATTCAAGTTTTTGCAAAAAGTGATTCCGTGCTCGAAGAAGTTATATGTACTTTTGATTTTCATGCTTTTAGGTTATCATTGTGGAATTTGAAAAGCTAGTGTGCTTTAGATAGAGATTCTCTCTTTTCATTGTTTAGGTTCATTCTAATTGAAAATACAAAAAGAAGTGCTTTGATTTGGATTTGATGTGTTGTTGATTTTCATGTTTTGCTCGAAAATCGAAAAGAGTGCTTTCATTATCATTTTTGGTAGATTTGGGATTTGTTGAAATTTGTTGTTTTGGTGAAACCATTTGGAAAAAGATTTCTCCTTCCCGTACATAGATTTCATCAAAAGAAAGAGTGCATTTTTCATGTAGATAGGGATTGCATTATGTTTACGTTTATGTACTCACCTCATGCATTCACCTAACCGTCCAGATAAAATTAACGATAGAACTAAGTTAAAATATTTAGTAACTTGTGTGTTAAGTTAGGAACGTGTTCCGATGTCTTAAAACATGGCAGATGTCGTTATTTTCCTGCACTGCATCCCAGGGGCATTGTAGTTCTTCCACGTATGAACCGGTATATCGAAACTCTTTCACGTACCAACCAGTATATCAAATCTCTTTCACGTACCAACCAGTATATCGAAGGCTCTTTCACGTACCTTAGGGTATATCGAAAGGCACTTCACGTACTGCGTATATCGAAAGGTGTTTCACGTGCTTGGTAGTATATAGGAAGGCTCTTGTCGTACAGTTGTGCATTAGACAACACCAACATGGATTTGATCTCCCACTACCTTGAGTATATCGGGAGACACTCCTAGGATTCCTAAAACCAACTAAGATAACCATTTGGCCATCTTGGAGGATCAATACACCGAGAACAACACTCGGGGAGCTACTATGCACCTACTATCAGGTAGTTGGGTTATATGGTGAGAGGTACGGTCCTAATCCTCCTTGGTTAGTGCTCTTAAAAATTGGGGTGAGTATAACTGTTGGACCATGGAGTATATCGCGAGTTGTGAAGCCTTGACAATCCCGTGAGGTTCCAAAATTTTGAATCCACACCTATCACATAAGTTTGCTTGCGGCCTTAGTTTGTGTATATTTTTCCAGACTGGTTTTCTTTTGTTCAGTATACCCTTAGGAGAAATTCTGGTTCAGTCACTCTGGATGAATTACCTTGGAGAAGGTCCTACAGAATTTTAAACTTACCACCCGAATATCCCCTTAACCAGGAGGTAATTTTGAGGGTAAGCATGGACCCACATGTCACGATCGTGTAACCTGAAGTAGAAAAATATACTATGAAGTCAAGAGCACATATGTTTCCTCTAGACTCACCAAGATCCAACCCCTCAAGGGGCAAAGAGGCGGAACCTTCCACTTCACGAGACACATCCCTCCCTCGCGTGATACCAGGAGATCCTGGATCTATAGAATGGTTAAATTCATCCCATGACGACCCTGTATCCTTCGTATTTATTCCAACCACATCTTTCTGGGAAACATTTCTAGGTCAACAAATGGCTCATTTTTCCATCTCACCTCCCAATTGGGGTTCTCCCGAAGTACTTCTAGCACCCTTTCATAATCCCCTGGACCGATTACGTACCCTCGATGACGAACTTAGAAGACAAAGTCTCTTATGAAGGGTCGAAGACACAGAGGTACCCATATTTCGACATATCCCAATTCATTTTTTATCTTATGATTCACCGAAACCATCCATTCACAATGTGACCACTTACGAACCTGGTCAACCTTCATTTCCTGCAAGCACACCCCTCAATCAGGAGACTGGATCTACACCTCAAGTGACTCAGAGTGTTGAAGGACAACAGTCCAACACCCCTACCACTACTACTACTGGAACGTTACCTTCCCCTCCCCCACCCCAAACCTCATGGGGAGGATACTCCTTACCTCCTGGTTTTATCATGCATACTGTTCCTCCCATAGTAAGTAGTCAACAACTCATTGTGAGTCAACCATCCACTAGCGGTCAACATGTTGTCACTAGGGGGAAACCCTCACTTTTTAGCCATAATTCGAGTGGAGGACTTCCAATTGGTCATTCTCATGGAAGCTCTTTACCTGTTGTGGGATCCACCATGGGATTAACCCTTGGTGGGGGACCGTCCAACCCAACCTAGCCACCATGGAGTCAAGCATATCTAGGTTATCTTAACCCTATGTTGGGACAACTTAATCCCAGAAACGTACTCCACGGGATCCGTTATCCCGGAAACTCATACACTCCATGGGGACATTTTAATGTTTCCCCAATTGGACCCCCACCAACTCTTCCTCATGCCCCACCACCCCCATGACCATATGGTCCACCTCCTTCTGGACGGGGTAGACCTACACCTTCTGGCGGAAGTAGAGGCCCACCCCATTCCGGTGACGGAGGGCCACCTTATTCTGGCGGAGGAGGAGGACCACCACCTTCTAGTAGTGGCGGGCCCCCACCTTATGGAGGAGGCCCACCTCATTCCCGTGGTGGTGGACCACCTTATTTCGGCAGTGGTGGAGGACCCCCACCTGGAGGTCCACCTTATTCCGGTGATGGAGGACACCCACCTCTCGATGGTGGACCACCTTATTATGGTGGTGGACCCACCTATGGTCCACCACCCGGAGGCCCACCCCCTTATGGCCAATTCCTGGTGGGAACACCTTATAATCAGTCGATCCAAGGTCGTATTGGTCCATACATGCCATATCATTACTATCAGTATCCGCAGTCGAACCAACAGTTGCCCTTTTTTGCTACTTTGGACCTACCCAACCTATTTCGTCTTACGAATGATCCCATCCTACACAGCTACAATTGTCCACCAATTCTGGTCAAGTTATCCTCCATTATTCCCAAATTTGATGGAAAACCTGGTGAGGACTCGAAAAACCATGTGATGACCTACCATATATGGTGCTCATCTAATTCCTTGATGGACGACTCAATCTATTTAAGGCTATTTCAAAGGATCCTCACCGGCCCAGCTGCCAAGTGGTATATCGAATTACCGCCACACTCCTTTCCGGATTTTCACTCTCTTTATATGTCTTTCTTGACTCATTTCCAGTTACCCATACACTACGAAACTGGTACGGACCTTCTGACTTCGCTCCGTCAAACCACCGCAACTCATATCTCCGATCATATCCATGAGTGGCGGAGGAGATGACGTCTCATTAAGGATCCTATTCCAGACCAACTCTTGGCTGACTAGTTTAAGAAGTCTCTTTTACCTGTCGTAGCTTGAGATGTGGCCATGGGGGGGGGGGGCGTCACCGAGGAACAAGATATTTTCGATGCCCATTACTTAGACCTGGTCTATGCTCAATCTGGCATGTTGTATGACATTGTTCCTGATGCACCCCGCCCTACGTACGACCCTGAAAAACCACCTAAGGGACCCCAGGATGATGGCATCATTGGTTGCCTTAACTCCCAGCCTTCTACTCAAACTGGTGGACTATTGAACCCCCAAGGTTCTTCCCCATCCCCACCACAGGATGGAAGCAGCACCACCAAGTCACCCACTCCTGCCTCCACCAAAGAGGTGAATTCTGTTCAATCAGCTTCGCCTCAGAAATCTGGTGGTAAGAATAAAAACAAAGGTAAACCCAAGAAACATTCTAACCAGCAGGAGCCCAAGCCCACCCCTAAAGACACCAAACAGAAGAGGAAGTTGAAGTATCCTTGTTTACTGTGTGGTGGTGACCATTTCTCGAAGGAATCTCCCCACCGAGACGAAGTGCAAAAGTTTCTCAAGGGAAACCCCACTCCCGCAGTTCTCAATGATCCCTTCCCCACTCAGATCAAACAACTGATCGCTCAAACCTCTCCTTCACAAGGAGAGGCATCCTCTCTTGTGCATGTTCTCATGATACATAGTGAGACGGTTAACTTGAACACACGTTCACGCTCGTATGAATCAGTCCCTACGAAGGAACCCGTTGGAAGTAATACTGAAAACAATTCCACTTCTATTCCTGACATTACCGTGCCGACATCTTCTCTTACCATTGAGAATCCTTCCTTAGAGTCAGTGTTGCATCCGCCTAAGAGCATGATTCGAAAAGTCCTTTTCAATCCCAATGCTTAGGCAACTCAGAACTACAACATTGTAGAGGACTTGGCCCAAGACCCTTGTGCCATGTTGATGCTAGAGGTCTTGCAGAATTGTCCCAGCTAGCACAAGACTCTTCTTGCTTCCATCGGCACGATCGATCTGGATTCCTCGAATACAATCATGTTTCGACTTGAGTACTTTAAAACGAGGCTTTCCCACCAGTTGGCATTTCAAGTTTCCATGAAGATTGCTGGGAATACGATCCATCATACTGTTTCAGATGAAGGTAGTTCTACCTCAGTCATGTCAATTTCATGTTGGAGAGCCATTGGTTCTCCCGAGTTAAACCATTCTCCCACTACCCTGAAAGCATTCGACGGTCGTGCCTTTCAACCCCATGGTCCTTTATAGGCCTTGGCAGTAGAGTTGGGGGGTAAGACTGCAACCATTAATGTGGAAGTAGTCACATCCCCTTTGGATTATGATCTTTTACTTGGTCGTAGCTGGTTTTACACCATTAATACGGTCGCATCATCCATCTTCCACATCGTGCAATTCCCCCACCAATGTCGAATTGTCACTGTCGACCAACTGGATTTTTGTAAACCGGACACCACTAATCATCCCGGCAGTTATGTCCCATTACTCGGGAAATATTCACAACCATATGAGAGCGTGGGGGTCGGCCTCATAAAAGACTCATCTCTTACGGGTGTCTTTCCCACCATGGATCCCCCTCACCATGTTTCCACGGTGAACATGATATCCTCTTTCCCCAACTCCACCAATCAATGGATTGTACCTGATGAATCCACCATGCATTTGATTGGAGATAGAATGGCCCTTTCACCCACCGAAATTACTTATGAGGCTATCCAATCAGCACCAGAGGACCACTTGGTTGTGGCCTCTACGTCCTTTTCTCTACGGTGGATGTCATCCTTACCCGACCCTCTACTCCGAAATTTTCATTATGATGAGTCCATCATGGAGATTATGAGTGCAGACAACCCTCCATGGGAAGACCTCCATCATCGATCGTGTTTCCTACCCCCAATGGATTATGTGGAGAACAACACCGCCACCATTTTCACACCAGATGTCTATCCTTGCCCCTAGTCACCGATACTTACATGTCATATGATCACTAAGGTAAACCTAGTGAACATTGAACCAACCACTCCGGTTGACATCTAGGTTACCCCTGGTGTAGTGGAACATATTCATTTAGGCCAGAAATGTTCCCCTGAAGAGATTAGTAATTTTACGACCTTATTCAAGCAATTCTGAGACGTGTTTGCTTGGACCTATGAGGAAATGACCGGGATAGACCCTACTATTGTTTCGCATGAGATTAAAACCTATCCCAATGCTAAAAATGTCTGTCAAAAGTTACGACTGGTACACCCTCGAAAAAATGTGACAATTAAGGCAGAAATTGAAAAGCTATTGAAGGTCAGTTTCATCAAATGTCGTCCCTGTGGCTAAGAAGCAGGGAACCATTTGTGTCTGTGTCGATTATCAGGATTTGAAAAAGGCTTGTCCTAAGGAAAACTACCCTGCTCCCTTTATCGATCAGATCATAGACAATTGTGTCAGAAGTGTCATCTTCTCATTCATGGATGGATTTTCTGGTTACAACCAGATTGAGATCCACCCGGCTGACCAACATAAGACAGCTTTCATCTACCCTTGGGGCACGTTTTCTTATTGCAAGCTCCCTTCTGGTCTCAAAAATGTTGGTTCCACATTCCAGTGGGCCATGTCATATGCTTTTCATGATGTGAAGGACTTTGTAGAACCCTATCTTGATGATCTCCCTGCTCATTCACGGTAGCGTGGGTTCCACATCGATCGTCTGACGGCTGTATTCCTCAAATGCAGGAGGTATAACATCTGCCTGAACCCTCACAAGTGTATTTTCTGCGTCAAGTCCGGATGCCTCCTAGGTTTTATCATTTCGAAGGATGGGATTTACATTGATCCCTTGAAGGTGGAAGCCATTGTCTCTCTTCAACCTCCTACTGACATTACGAAACTACAAATTTTGCAAGGGAAGGAAACTTACCTACGGTGTTTTGTCTGTAATTTTTCCCAGAAAACATGGGCCTACATGAGATTATTGAAGAAGGACGTCCCGTTCATCTAGGACGAGCAAGCGCAACAATTCTTTGACAATCTGAAGCATGCCATTACCCATGCCCCTGTGCTCCAACCGCCCAATTACTACAAGGATTACATCCTTTATCTTGCTGCTTCTTCCACCATGATCGCCATGGTCCTGGTTTAGGAATACAACAATGCCCAGGAATATGTGATTTATTACCTTAGTAAGGGTCTTATCGACTCTGAAACTCATTACTCACATGTCAAGAAACTCGCTCTCACGGCAGTCATTTCCGTCCAAAATTTCCGTCATTATATATTGCTCCGAACTACCACCATTATCGCCGACTCAAACCCCATGTACCACATTTTGACACGTCAAGTACTCGGGGGAAAGTATTCATGCTGGATTGTGATATTTCAGGAGTTCGATCTCCTCTTCAAGAAGGCCAAGTCTAAGAAGTCTTTGGTGTTTGTCAAGCTCATCTGTGATCTTCCCCTTCCTGATGAATCATTGTTCCTCATCAGCACGTCCGACATGTGGTATGGAGATATTACTTTATATCTTCAAACCCAACGGTTCAACCACCAACTGTCTCATGACGATCGTCGTCATATACACCACCATGCTAAGTATTAATTGATCATTAGCGATACCCTGTATCGTCATGGTGTAGATTCTATTCTTTGAAGTTATCTGACACATGAGGAGGCTAAACATGTGTTGAATGACTATCACTCTAGGGCTTGTGGCAGTCATCTCTCTAAGATGGATACCACCCAGAAGATACTACGCGTAGGTTATTACTGGCCATCCATCTTCAAAGATTGCATTGAGGCTGTCAAAAAATGTCCCCCATGCCAGCATTTTCAAACGAAAAAATGCTCCCACCCAGCCCCGTTACACCCGGTTATTCTGTCGGCCCCTTTGCAAAATGGGGCATAGATTTCATGCACTGTAAGCCTACCTCGGATGGGGGGCATGGTTACGTCATAGTCGCTATGGATTACTTTACGAAATGGGCCAAGGTTATTCCTACGTAGAGCGAAGATGGCGAAATTGCCACACTCTTCATGTTTAATCATGTTATTTCACGGTTCGGAGTTCCACAAGCCATAGTCACCGACCATGGATCTCACTTTCAGAACCATATGGTAGACGAATTGAGCACCAGACTGGGTTTTTGTGATGAGAACTCAACCCCTTACTACCCACAGTCCAATGGACAAGTAGAGACCATTAACAAGGTCTTGAAAACCATGATTCAACGCATGGTGGGTATACACAAGTCTAACTGGCACAACATGCTCTTTTCCGCACTATGGGCATATCGGACCTCCATCAAGACTACCATTGGATTTACACCATTCCGGTTAGTTTTTGGATTGAAGGCAGTCCTACCATTAGAGTGCGAGATTCCATCTCTCATACTCGCAGTCGAACTTCTTCCGAACACCCCTGCCGAGGAAGAACGCTTCCTCTACTTAGCAAAACTAGATGAGACCTGCCATGATGCTGCTCTTGCCAACGAGGCACATAAGAAATGCATCAAAGCATAATACGATAGGTCAGTTAAGCCTCATGTCTTTAACAAGGGTGATTTGGTCCTCACATATGACCAAAATCACGGTAAGCTGGGGTCAGGTAAGTTAGAGTCCATGTGGGATGGACCGTACATAGTGAAACATGTTCTTGAAAAGGGATCCTACGAACTAGAGGAATATGATGGGATATCTTTGGGTGAGCCCCGCAATGGGATCTACCTGAAGAGGTATTATGCCTAAGTCTTTCACACATAGGTATCTTGTATACACTGTACATGGTGTGTGTTTTGTGTGGTGTGACACTTTTTTTTTAGTGTGTCTAGATCTTGTTTCACTACTTATACCATGTTCTGTTTGCATGTGCAGATGGAAAATTGCTATGGATTCGCGGATGGCACCAACTAGCATACCCGCAACCTTGCTTCGGTAGCTTGGGTACTTTATTCTCCCACCAGTGAGCTTATCGACTTAGGAGGAAGTTTTCTAGGATATGTAACCAATAGTGCCGCAGAATATCAGGTAGTGATTGGAACCCTAACTGATGCTCTTTCCTTGGATTTGAACCACATTGTCATCCATATGGATTCACAACTAGTGGTTTATCATCTTAATCGGATCTATGCTATCCATGATCCTACTCTACTCCATCTCTTCCGATGAGTTCGTCTTCTTGAAAGGTCCTTTGAATCTATTCAATACCTTCACATTCCACGAGACATGAATACAGTTGCTGACTCGATGACCAACTTCATTCTAGATTGGTACATTGCACACACATAACATATTCATAAATATAAAAGCAAACATAACATGTAAATCATCCACTATATAAGCAAACATGTAAACAAGATCTCATTAATCACCAATAGAACACAAGATGTATAAAACCGCCAAAAGTGTCTGTATATATATATAAATCGATACAAAATGGTAGTGTTGATACAAAATTCTGAAGCATGCTAGCTTTCAGTAACAGTCATCTGTAAAAAATTTGAAGCTCATAAGCTTTCAATATATACATAATTAAAACATGTGCCTAATACCTAGGCCGTGCAACCCTAGGCCTCGAAGCCCCAGGATGTGCATGGAAGCAGACTACAGCCCTCGCCACCTTCTGGAGCAGCGTGCCAAAACAAACTGATACTCCAACCATCAGCTTCTGATAGAGACGGGATAGGTCATGGCCACCTGGCTCTGGGATGTCCAAGGTTATCCTCAACTGCCTCCAGCTCCTCTAGAGCATCACGGACTGCAGGGACCACCATCGGTGTTGCTCCTCTCCGCACAAGGAGAGAGACTCCAAGTGGTCGCTCTAGACCCACGTCTGTAGGAAACATGTAAAAGTCATAAGAACTAATCCACAAAAATTCATAAATTGCATAACATGAAAAACACAAGCAGTTGTTCTTACCGATATCATCCCATTACACTCCCTTGGGAAGCACCAAGTCCAGGTCTGCTCAGAAGTCTATGCCGTGGTATGGGTAATCCTCCGCCATGAGGATTTGTCCCTGCAACCACGTGAAGAACCTTGTACCAAAAATGATGATGCGACCCCCGCCACCATAGCGAGCCATCACCTATGCCTACCTGGTCATGTGATGATCACGTGAATCCTAATGCTCAAGGTCTACTTGGGGGCACAAGTGTTGCACCTGCTCCAACATGAAAGCCACCACCACTGAGCCATATCCAAACTGCTTCAACACCCTGCACTGAAATTTGGTCAACTGATCTCTGAGACTGGTGAGAATTCCTTCACACCAGTTAAACACGGTAGGATTCATGCACTCCTCGGCATACATCATTCACGATTTTCTCACAAGATGAGCGGATCGGCTGCCAGCCACCTGCACAATATTAAAGAGTATCGTCCGAAGGGCCCGGTCCCTGACATCCTTGATGGGAATCGTCCCACCAGTCATCGGCGTACCTGGAGTACACCACTGATCGATCATGTCCTTTACTGAGCGGTCACCACCTCGTGATCCAGTCAAGGGCACAGGGTTTCCTTGTTGGGAGAACCCTATCCAAAAATAGATGTCCTTGACATCTATGGTCAACGTATGCTCACCAATCTAGAAATGTTGTTGTATTGGGTCCCAACATTGGACCAGGTATGTCAGTAGTGATACTTGGGACCTCATGCCCGATACTCGAAAGCACTTGAGTAGCTGATAGTTTCTCAATTCTGCAACACATTGCGGATCATTTTTCGCTTGTATATCATCAAGCTCATGCTCGCGTTCTCTCCAATCAAGAACCATTGTGCTCACTCCAAACCTATCAAGAAAGTCATTTTAACACCTTTAGAACTTTTCCCAACCTTCAAAGGAGCTTCCATTTGGCTAGGTTTTTGGGTTGAGTTGGCCATTTGTGCCGGTGCAGAATGTCCATTTGGATAGTGCGTCACCACCGCAAAACTCCCTTTTGGGTTCTGCGCTGATGTAGATTCCAAAAGGGAGACCTGTGCTGACCCGTGAGCGCAAATCACCCAACCCAACATGCCCAAAACCTACCTAAATTAAAGAAAAAACAAATTCTAATACACTAGAATGTTGAAGAGACAAGTTTAGGGTTACATGTTGCTGATGGCACTTGAAATGAAGGATCATAGCTCCCAGAATGAACAAAAGAAGAACGGCTCCAAATGGCACTGTTCACCTCTCCAACTTGGTAAAAAACAAATAGTAATTCTTTTTACTATTTACCCCTATTTATTGTCAAAAAGAGCATATTCCTTTTTTAATTTATTCCAATATGGGTTATTTTGCTATAGTTGGATTCATTTATACCCAGTTAATAGTTTTTGACCTAGTTTTGAAGCTTGCAGGTGAAGTTAAGTACCATTTTGATCCTGTTTTTCGCAGTTGTGACCTTTTTCACATGTATTCTCAGGTATGAATAGCTCATAGAGCATCTTTTTGTCATTATTTTTCTCATTAAAATCAATTATTAATGATGCCACGCTAACTCTTTGTTCTTTCTTGTGCTCGTAAAACGATGAGAATAAGTTAGCAAGTTATAGTTTATCACTTTTTCGGGCTCGTTAAACTCCCACGAAAAAGGAACCCCCCGGAGTCTTTTCTTTAAGCTCTTTTTAGGCTCTCTATATACGAAAAGATTCCCAAGTGAACTTGATGTGTTCACACTTGTAAAAGTATTTGAATGATCGTCTTCTTGGTGATATTTTGCTCCTTTTTCGAACCAGGGGGCACTACTTACGAAAAGGGAATACTCCATCCAATCATGAATGGAAGAGTCCTCTCTCGTGTTGTCTTACCCTTTTCCGAGCGAAGAGGCTAACTTTACGAAAAAGGACCTTTGGAGTCTTCTTTAGTTCTTTTTAGACTCTCTAAACATGAAATGACGCCGATTTTACCTTCTATGGACTCGTTAAAATTCAACATTGAAGGGCCCGTCATGGGATGAACCCCTCCTCTCCTAGGTTCGTAAAACATTTGGGATTGGACTCATCTATGATATGAGCTATACTGAGCATCTGCTTACCCTCCTCAAGCTCGTTAAAAAACACATGTGGCACTCGTCAGTCATGATGGGGAAAAAGGAAATATTTTGTGTTACACTTTATTTACGGAATTGCATCATCGCTCTTGAACATGGCACTCATCTCCATTTTCATTTAGTACTTGGGTAATCCATTTGTCTTTGTGTCATACTAGTTTCATGAGTCTTGTAACTCTTTTGGGTCATCTAAAGAATGCTTCCACTATTAGTTGCATTAGGGGCCAGTACAGTTCTCATCATGTCAATACTGCCAAGTCATTCCATGCTCATGTTCAAGAGATGTTCATTGCTCATCATCTGCAGCCAGTACACCTTCTACCATGTCGGTCTACCTTGAGTCAGTCTTTCACATTACTCTACCGTTCGAGCTACTCCAAACATCTATCATTGAGTTTCATGTCGTTGATGGGGGATTCATCATGGCCCTCCTTCGATGGATTCATCCTTGTCGACTTCAACACATCATCCGAGGATTGAATCTAGAAACCAATCAAGTACCTTGGTCTTGCATGCCTTAATGGCAGGTTACCTCGCTTTCAGCATGAGTTTACACCATTGACTCTTGCTTGAAATATTTCATTGAGCGTTCGACCTCAACTCATTTATTCACACTCGGTGATATGTATTGTGATACCTTGGGGATCATTGACATCAATAGTGATTCCCTCGCACTCGTTAATGGTATACATCAATGACCGGTATTCAAGTGGTTTTTACCATGTTCGACTCAAAAACATTGTAATCACATGGATAGATTCGTATCATTGTGGGTTCGGCTTGAAGACCCTAGGGAAGTCATATTCTACCCAGGTTGTGATGGACATTGTTTGAGTCATATTACGCGGATCCACCTTGTATTGGTCATGGTTGTGTTATCATCTCATCATGGATATACAATTGTGTCTAGTAGCCATGATTGTGTTCAGTCGATCTTTACTACCATGGATCTGCATTGTATTGGTCGGCAGCCATGTTGTGAGTCACGTGAGACTGGTATCTCAGAGTCATTTGTACTGCAGCAGCATCCTCCAGCCAGCAAGTCCTTTCCATCTATCTTTCAAATCACTTCACCTGTCTTGTTTTACCAGCTTCATGCTTTGGGGGACATTCTGTTACACCTAAATCACGTCATCATGAGTCCCTTATTTACTCAATGCATCATTCCTTGAAGTTCTTATGATCAAGTAAGTCAGTTAGAGCAAGTTGATGCCCTTTGTCCACATTTCTAGTTGGGCCAGCACATGATTTCCTTGAGCAAGTAGCGCCCAACTAGGGTTGGCGCAGAATGTATTCTACCAGCCTGCTCTAGTGGTGTAGAGTATCTTTGAACAACCTACATTTTCCTTCTCAGGTGCTAGTTGTCTTCATGCAACCTGCGTCGGGGTTGGTTAAATGGGATAAAGGGAGCTTTCGAGTTAGTTCTAGAAATTGGATGAGGTGGATCCCTATCCCTAACTCCTAGGTAAGTTGTCCTACGGTTCCCTAACCTCAAGGGAGCATCCCTTAGCCCTCTCCCCATGATCCTAAACCTACTCTATCCACTTGGTCCTATAAATACAAGGACCCTCTCCATTCCAAAGGGAGGAAGTCTATAGCACTTGCATGCTAGTGAAATTAGCTTAGGAGATCCCTACTCATCTTTTGGGAGACTCATACTTCATTTGGAGGAATTGGCTTGGCTTGTTGGAGGAGGATTGCAGCGTTAAGGCTTGGGTTGTGATCATACCTCTACTTTGTATTTTCCCTCTTTTAATACAGTAATATAAACTCTTTCCACAAATGTTATCGTGTTGATATTATTTGTAGTTTACTTCCTTAACCATTTACTTAGATCAGTTACTGTTTAGACATATTTTACTGCTTGTATTATTTCTATATGTCTTGGCAGGTCTTGCAGCTAAAGATCTGACGACCGCGGGACTTGGAGAAACAACAAGGAAGAAGATCTGCTATCTGAAGGGTAATATGTCTAAGTACTCAATCTTTAACTAGATCTAGGAAAGTGGCTTTGTATTTTGTCCTTATTTGTTCTAGATTCACATTGAACTAGCGAGATCTGGCTCGCATCCGCTCGAGTAGATTGTCCAATAACAGTGGGTGTCTAACGTCCCCATATCTAGTAAAATTATTATTTACCCCAACTTTGTTTATTTACATGACTTAAAACCTAAACTAGGTCTGGCAATGCAACATAGAGTGGAAAAAGGGCACATTGAACCACAAGGGGGAGAGTTTTAGAGTCAATAAAGTCACATTATTCTTTGGCTTGGATTAGTTGTTGAACTTGAGCTAAGTTAATTTAATCTATGGTTGGTCTATCTATCTATCTATCTATACAGATATACCTAGTATTTAAAGGAGTATCCTTTAGGTGGATTTTTAATTAAAGCCTCTTAACTAGTGATTCTGAATACATATGTATATGTATTAATTAAATAGGTATATGTGTTTTTTTAAGACAAAATAACTATGAAAGAAATGCATATACTTTATTTTATATGTCTATGCTTTCATATAAGTGCATATACTTTATTTTATATGTTTATGCTTTCATATAAATACATATACTTTATGTTATGATTATGAGTTTATATAAGAAAAAGGGCTGTGAATTTGATTATCATGACTATCCTCATGAAGATGTATAGAGGGGATGGTTTTTGGTATGATATTAAAAAGATGGGATTCCAAGCTTGAAGGGTGTGTGGATTTATGGAGAGAGAGCAGTGAGAAAGAGGGACGGTGGGTACTCTGCATATCGATATCTGAGCGTTATGGCATTAGAGAGGGATGGATGGAAAAGCTCATCCAAACCAAGATGAACGCGATATCAGGTTCATGAGCTCTATGTTTTACATATGTGTGAAAGCTAAGCTAAGCTCTTTTTTTCTTGGGTTTTGTCAGTATATATATGTTGTGGATAGAAATTTGTTTGTGCTATCTGTTTATTCCTTGTGTTGGATGAAAAATGTTTTAGATATTTGTCTTAGCTGGAATGAAAACGTTTTTAAATCTCTACTTATTCCTTGTGTTGGATGAAAAACGTTTTAGATCTCTATCTTAGCTAGAATGAAAACGTTTTTAAATCTTTGTTTATTCCTTGTGTTGGATGAAAAATGTTTTAGATCTCTGTCTCAGCTGGAATGAAAACGTTTTTAAATCTCTGCTTATTCCTTGTGTTGGGTGAAAAACGTTTTAGATCTCTTCTCTCTAAGATGGCTTGAGATCGAAATCTCTGCTTATTTAGTGTGTTTGATAAAAACATTTTGGGTCTCTATATTATGCATTGGGTTTGATAAAAATGTTTTGGGTCTCTATATTATGCATTGGGTTTGATAAAAATGTTTTGTGTCTCTGTATTATGCATTGGGTTTGATAAAAAAACGTTTTGGATCTCTGTATTATGCATTGGGTTTGATAAAAACGTTTTGGATCTCTGTATTATGCTTTGCGTTTGATAAAAACGTTTTGAATCTCTGTATTATGCATTGGGTTTGATAAAAACGTTTTGGGTCTCTATATTATGCATTGGGTATGATAAAAACGTTTTAGATATCTGTATTATGCATTGGGTTTGATAAAAACGTTTTGGATCTCTGTATTATGCATTGGGTTTGATAAAATTGTTTTGGCTCTCTGTATTGTGCATTGGGTTTGATAAAAACGTTTTGGCTCTCTGTATTATGCATTGGGTTTGATAAAAACATTTTGGATCTATGTATTATGCATTGGGTTCGATAAAAATGATTTGGATCTCTGTATTATGCATTGGATTTGATAAAAACGTTTTGGATCTATGTATTATTCATTGTATTGGATAAAAACGTTTTAGATCTGTGCTCTTTAAGCTGGATTGAGATCGTAACCTCTGCTTATTAATTGGGTTTGATAAAAACTTTTTGGATCTCTGTTTATTCCTTGTGTTGGATGAAAAATGGTTTAGATCTTTGTCTCAGCTAGAATGGAAACGTTTTTAAATCTATGTTTATTCCTTGTGTTGGATGAAAAATGTTTTATATCTCTGTCTCAGCTAGAATGAAAACGCTTTTAAATCTCTGCTTATTCCTTGTGTTGGGTGAAAAAAAATTTAGATCTCTGCTCTCTAAGATGGATTGAGATCAAAATCTCTGCTTATTTAGTGTGTTTGATAAAAACGTTTTGGATCTCTATATTTATTCATTATGTTGGATAAAAACGTTTTAGATCTCTGTTGTCTAAGCTGGATTGAGAAGATAGCATAGATGTATATGCTGCCATGTGTTTATGTAGACGTGAATGCTGGAGAATTAGCAAATTCAATTCTATTAATAAATGCTTTTGTGATGCCACCACAGAAGGGGTTTTTCTTGCCACCAGAACTTGTGGGTTCTTTTCAAGAGCGTTAACACTATGATGGTTGTTTTATGTATTGCTGAGTTGTAATTTTATTTATATGTATTTTATTATGGTGTTTCCATCAATTTTCCTATAATCCCTGTAGGATTCATTTAATGAATACCACAAAGAGTTTATAATATATAGATAGCGTGAATCCTATGCTGTTAGCGTTGATGTTGATATTATGTAATCATTATTATGCTTCCAGATTTAGCATTAGAGCATGATGCTCTGTATTGCTGAGATAGCATGTATTTCATTATTTTGGTGGCTAGATATATTTCTACACATTGTATGCATGTTTGGAATGAATATGCTTTGGTTATGTTAGATATATATTAATGAGGCTTGCATTAGATCATGAATACTTTTTTCTTATTTGCATGCTGAATATTATTTAACAATATTCATTCCATATTAAATATATTGTAAGCATTGGACGCTTTGAAATCAATTATAATAATTAAGTTTTTGTTATGATCTTATATATTACTTATGTTTAAAGGATTGTGAGGAGACGCACAGGCCATAGTGCAATCTTGAAGAAAGTGTGCAAGCGTATTATGCAAGTTTGATAGAAAAAAAGGAGTACCCTGTAGTTTAACTTAATTAAAAGATGCATTTAATGTGTATTTCCGGTGAAGAAGGGCATCGCAATTAAAGCAAGGAGAACTTGTTAAGTTTATAGGTGGAATTTATTTATGATTAAAGAGAAATGCTTTGCAATAAAACAAAAAAGTATTTGAGGGTGATATTCTCTAAGAAACTTTGTGAAGAGGAAAATACATTACAACAGAAATGTTGTAGATGGTACTCTCATGAACTGCAGGAGCACTGCAATACCCTCTATGACAGTTAGTGGCTGGTTCTAAGTAGAAGAGGCTTAAAAATCCCGATCCTACTTGGGTATCACCGTGCCCAGCTCGGGGGTGGCCTTCAGACGGACTGAGTAGAAGCCATCGGAGAGCCTAGGGTTGGGTGGAGCATTGCATTTCCCAAAACAGTTCCCCTTAATAAACATTGATGAATGATTTTTAGATAGATATTTTATGTGATTAATGGAAAGGTATCTAAATTTTTACAGTATAATTTAGAATTTGTGGTACTAATGTATGTTACAAGTGTGATGAAGATAGGTAGAAGAACACGGGGAGAAAATGTTAGGATATGTTCATCATTCAGTTTTATGTCTTCATGCATCATTCATTCTGCATGCATCCCAGTCATCAGTTTGGTGTCACCCATCACCTAGTCCCCAGTTTGCCAGCCCCGGGAGCTTCCTTCCACTCATTTTTAGCTTTCCTAGTTAGTGATGTGCCCACCTTTCACCTACCACATGTGGAAGGCACCCTTATTCACCTACCACTCAGTTACACTTCAGTTGGTTGAGTAATTTGTGGATCTTTCCTTGATTTAAGGCTAGATTGACTTGTTAACTAACTGAAACACTTCGTTGGACCCCCAGTGAGAATAGATTTCCTATTTTGACTCCAGTCAGCTCCCCATGCACCCTCCACTGAGCCTCCTTCACTACATTAGTGCTCCCATGCGCCAGTTACACCTACCACATTCAGTTAGATTCTGTGAGCCAAGCTATTCCATGCAGGCTATTCAAATGACCTCCTTGGTTAATTCAAATCATTCAGTCATTGTGAATGCACATTGTATTGCATTCTACTTCGGAGTTCAATAGAGCACTGTTGCAATTCTCTTCCACAATTTACACATATTATTCTATATGCATCTGTTGTAATTGATTTACTTGTTCACTTAGATTTGTTGTGCTTCAATATCACATGGTATTAGAGCCATGGAAGGGACAAGACTTCTTTTCTGCAGGGATTATTCATGAAGATTGAGTGAATTTGCTCACAAAAATATTACAGTAGTGGAATGCATTCTCACATGTGTGTTTGCTACTGGGCATGCAGTGTCAAAAATTCTTTTCCAATCCACACCAGAAGCCGAGATTTTTCCACATAATTCCTGGATTTGAATCATTGGATCTTCAAGCTTGCTTGATTTTCTTATGCTGGGTGTGAAGCAACTTGAAAAGTGTGCATTGTTCGACCTTATGGTTCTTGTTTTCTTGTGATTTGCAGGTTATTCACTCCTTCTATTGCATTCGCTCTTCTTGAAAGATGGACATTTCTTCATCAAATATTCTCACTCCCTTCAACTATTTTCAGTGGAAGGATGATATGGAGATATTTATGCACTCTAAAGGTTTCTACAGAGTTACCATGAGCCTAGAAGTCGAAGATACATCAACAGTAGAGAAGGAAAAATATTTCAATAAGCTTGATGAGTTATGCTTTCCTTTGTCTCGACATCTCTAAGGATCTTCTTTTCCATATCAATGGATTGACTAATCCGAAAGAGGTATGAGAGAAATTTGCCACACTCTTTGGCAAGCAGGATTATATGAGATCTTATCAGCTAGAGAATGAGTTGATTGCCCTCAATCCTGAAAATTTTGAGACCATCAATGACTTCTTATTTAAGTTTAAAAGCTTGGTTATGCTATTGAAGCAATGTGGAGTGGAAAAAGAGGATAAACAATTGATCTTATGCATTCTTTCGAAACTTGGAAAAGATTATTCAGTTTTTGTTTCAACTTTCAATACGGGAAAGCTCACAATTCCTAATTGTAAAATGCCTACCTTAAGTGCTTTCATTGAATCCGTGACAAAGGAGCATAATAAACTCATTCAAATGGGGACCATATGATCCAAAGATCAATCTTTATTTGTTGGAGGATCCAAATCTATGAATGTAAAAGGGGATAAAAATAAAGAGAAGCCAAAATTCAATCCTTCCAAGCAAAGAGAGAAACCCAAGTAGTCAGATGAGCCATCTGGTTCAAGAAACAAGCAAAAGGGAAAATAGGGCAAGGAGAAGACTAAATGTTCTTAGTGCAGCAAGGGATTTGATCCTGAAAGCTCATACATGAAGAAGACCATAGATTAGATGGCCCTTCTCTTAGAGAAAAAACAGCATAACCCTTCCTAACGGTGCAAGGAAGAAGGAGAAAAATGATCACCCCGAAAGAGGTCATGCACTCATGGCAACTGTTTCGACTTCCACAACTCTACTCATTGATTCTAGAGCTTCAAACCACATGGATGCAAACAAATATTCTCTATCATCATTTGATCCTAATAGCACCATCTCCATCCACATGGGAGATGAATCTCAAATTTCTTCAAAGGGAAAAGGAACCATTCATTTAGAGCATGGCGGTTTCCACAATGTTCTCTATGTTCCTTCCTTAGCTTCGAATATTCTTTCTGTTTATTAGTGACACACATTGGTTCACCAAAGAAAGTTGTATTCTTCCCTAACAAAGTTGAAATTTCTGATATTCAAAGTGGAAAACTCATTGCGGTAGGAAAAGCCAATCATGCTGCAAAAGCATATGAATTTTCATACTTTCTGCCACATGACAAGCCCACCGTACTCCTAACTCATGGAAATGCGATTAGTAGGATATGGCATGAGAGGTTTGGACATCTAAATTATAAATATTTGCAGCTGCTACAGAAAAAATTCCATGGTTGATGGCCTTTTGAAGATCAAATCCTCGAAGGGAATATGCAAAGGTTGCATCATTGGGAAGCACCCCGAGCACAAATTTGACCGAGGCAAAGCTAGCAGAGCTTCTTCTATTTTGGGGCTGATACATTCTAATATCAGTGGTCTGCTGCCACATACCTCCATGAATGGCTCAAGGTACGCTCTTACATTTATCGATGACTTCTCCAGATTTACTTGGGTCTTCTTTCTCAAAAACAAGTCAGAAGTGCTACAAAATTTAAGATTTTTAAAGCTTATATTAAGACTGCCACCGAGAGAAAGATCAAAACTCTAAGATCTGATAATGGAGGTGAATATTGTTAGTTTTTCATAATTTCAATCTGATCTAGGATCTTAACTGAGAGAATAACATGTACAGCATATCTACAGCATATCAAAGATGGACACAATAATGTAAGCACACAAGAGACACAGAGTTTCATCAGGGAAAACCAAGAAGGTGAAAAACCCCACAACTTCCTTAGAGATAGATAGAGCAATGATACAACCCAAGTACAAGAGATAGTCCTCCTAGCAGCAGCTTCTCCTCCTCCACTAGTGCGCCACTCTCCAATGACTGTGTGAGTGAGAAAGTGAAATGATCAAATAGAGTTCCTCCCGCACTCTATTTATACTTGACTTGACTTGCCTAATAACCTTTACTAGGTCGGCCTTAACTTAACCACATAACATAATGCTGACAGGGCCGACCCCCAATAGGGTGGTCTAATAACCCTTTTACCCACATGACTCATACAGGGCTGACCCCATCAAGTGTTAAATTTTCAGAATTTACTTCAATCTGATCTAGGATCTTAACTGAGAGAACAACATGTACAGCAAATCTACAACATATCAATCATGGACACAATAATGCAAGCACACAAGAGACATAGAGTTTACTTGGGGAAAACCATAAAGTTGAAAAACCCCAATAACTTCCTCATACATAGATAGAGCAATGATACAACCAAAATACAAGATATAGTCTTCTCCTAGCAGCAGAGCCTCCTCCTCCACAAGTGCGCCACTCTCCCAAGTGTGAGTGAGAGAATAGAATGTGTAAAATGAGAGAGACACACTCTCTATTTATACACTAGCTTGACTTGACCTTTACTCAACTAGGTTGGCCTCAACTTAACCACTTAACATAATGCTGACTGGGCCGACCCCCACTAGGGTGGTCTAATAACCCTTTGACCCACATGGCCGACCCCCAATAGGATGGTCTAATAACCCTTTGACCCACATGACTTATACAGGGCCGACCCCAACAAGGTGGTCTAATAACCCATCAAGTATAAGTTACGACACTTACAATATAAATGACGACACTTCCATATAGAGGAATAATAACATCTCTATAGGAATACAATATACATATATGTGAAATACATTCCGAAGTTACATATACATCAACATCAAGGTGGTCTAATAACCCAACAAGTATAAGTTACGACACTTACAATATAAATGACGACACTTCCGTATAGACGAATAATAACATCTCTATAGGAATACATATATGAAATACATTCCAAAGTTACAAATACATCAACAAATATATCAAATTAGAGCTGCTACAAATTTGTGTTGAAAGTGGCATTCAAATCCAGCACACAGTTCCCTACACACCTCAGCAGAACTGTGTAGTGGAAAGAAATAACCGATCACTGAAAGAGATGGCAACCTGTATGATTACAAATATTTGGGCTGAGTCCATGAATGTTGCTGCATACATTCAAAACAGAGTTCCACATTCATCTTTTACAGATTCTACTCCTTTCGAATCCTACACTAGTCACAAACCTGATGTGTCCAATCTCAGGGTTTTTGGCTCCACTGCTTGGGCTAGAATTCCGTCTGAGAAGAGAAAATATTTGGATTTGCAAAGTGTTGAGTGAATCCTAATTGGATATGCTAAAGAATCAAAAGGCTACAAAATCTTGGATATCAGATCCAAAAAGATATTCATTGAGCGAAGTGTCAGATTTGAAGAACCGCTTCATAATCTAGAGCTAGTCGAGGAAGAAATTGCTGAAATATCGCCTCTACAAGAAGAAGATTTCGGAGAAGATGATGAAAGTTTTGGTTTTGATATTTCTGATATTTTATCAGACGTTGATGAACATGAAATATCAGGTTCAAAAGCTGATCCATATGTGACCCAACAGTTTCCAAAGTGGGCCCAAAATACTCTCAATTCTGTTGGTTCTAACATTGGAAATCCTACCGATCCAAGGAGAACTCGAGCAGACTTTCAAAGAGCAGGTATGGATCTTTCAAGTTTTGATCCTTTGTTATCTGAGAAGTTTTTTTTTATGATATTTTTAGATCCTAAATCATATTATCATTCCCACTGATATACGATATGGAAAACTGCCATGGATGACGAGTACAGTTCTCTTCAAAAGAATGCTACATGGGAGCTATTTTCTCTTCCACCTGGGAGGAAATTAGTCCAATGTAAATGGGTCTACCACAAAAAGGTTGCTACTGATGGCTCAACCTGCAAATACAAAGCTCGGTTGGTTGCAAAAGGTTTCTCCCAATTCCAAGGAGTGGACTACACCGATAACTTCGCACCAATTGCAAAGATGGATTCTATCTGCCTAGTTTTCGCTATTTCCGCACCTAAGCACTGAGAAGTGCACCATATGGATGTGAAGAGTGCATTTCTTCATGGCAATATGAAAGATGAGATTTACATGAATCATCCAGAAGGATACATATCATATCCAACATTAGTGTGTAGATTGAAGAAATCATTGTATGGATTAAAACAGGCCCCAAGAGCTTGGTACGCAAAGATGGACTCCTTCCTTCTGTCACAGAAGTTTGAAAGGTGCAAATCAGATCCAAATGTGTACCTACAGAAAAATGAAGGCAATTTTCTAATTATAGTTCTTTATGTTGATGATCTTTTGATAACTAGCAGCACTCTTGCTTCAATCGACAAATTAAAAACTGCTTTAAATCTAGCTTTCAACATGAGTGATTTGGGCTTGTTGAAGCAATTCCCTAGGCTTAAGATTGCTCAAAACTTTGATGGGATCACCATATCTCAGAAAAAAATATGTTTTAGACCTGGTAAAAAAATTTAATATGTCAGATTGTAAGGCATCCCCGTTCCCATTCCTCTCAGGAATCGGTCTTAAGGAGGGAAATTTGGCACCGCTTGCAGATTCGACATTGTATCGATAGTTGATTGGTAGCCTTCTATACTTGACACACTCAAGGCCTGCTATTTATTATGTCGTGAGTGTTGTATCAAGATATATGCATCAATCCCATGAGATCCATTAGTGGGCATCCAAGAGGATCTTGCACTATGTGCAGGGTACTAGAAATTTTGGCATACACTATGCTGCAAATTCTGAGCTAGATTTGGTTGGATTCACTGATTCAGATTGGGCGGGTGATAGTATTGATCAGAGTTCCACTTCCGGATATGTTTTCATGATTGGAACTAGGCCTATTTGCTGGTCAAGCAAAAAACAGGCATCCATTTCCTTATCTTTAGCATAGGCAGAGTATCGAGGAGCAGTCAATGCTTGCATTCAGGCAGTTTGGTTGCAGGGTATTTTGGCAGAGTTTGATATCGGTAGCACCACTTTGACTGTCATTTTTGTGACAATCAAAGTGCTATCAAGATCTCAACAGATCCAGTTCAAAGACAAAGGACCAAGCACATCTATATCCACATGCACTACATCCGAGAGCTTGTGCATGACAAAACCATTGTTTTGCAATATTGCCCTACCAATGAGCAAATTGCAGACATCTTCGCCAAGAGCTTCACTAAGAAGAAGTTCTCTTACCTCTGTTCACTGTTGGGGGTGAGTTCCATAGTGGTGGAGAAAGATTATATCCTTATATGTTTAGCTTGAGGGGGGGGATTTCTTCCCATTGGGTTTTCCCTCTTTCCTCACTTAGATTTTTTCTAGTATTTTTGGATTATTATTGTATTGGGGTGATCTTTGGTCTCAGTAACCAGGGCCCTATATTTTATTTTATACCTCATAGTATAGCTTGAGGGGGGGTGTTAGGATATATTCATCATTCAATTTTATGTCTGCATGCATTTTTGCATGCAGCATGCATTCTGCATGCATGTCATGCAATTGCATGCATTGCAGTCATCAGTTTGGTATCACCCAGCACCTAGTCCCTAGTTTGCTAGCCCCAGGAGCTTCCTTCCACTCATTTTTATCCCTCCTAGTCAGTGATGCGCCCACCTTTCACCTATCACATGTGAAAGGCACCCTTCTTAACCTACCACTTAGTTACACTTCAGTTAGTTGAGTAATTTGTGGATATTTCCTTGATTTAAGGGTAGATTGACTTGTTAACTATATGAAACACTCCGCTAGACCCCCACTGAGACTAGATTGCCTATTTTGACTCCAGTCAGCTCCCCATGCTCCCTCCATTGAGCCTCCTTTACTACATTAGTGCTCCCATGCACCAGTTACACCTACCACATTCAATTAGACTCAGTTTGACACCTTGTTGAAAGTTACTTGTGCATTGATGACTCCACTGATTTGATGATGAGGACTCCTCGTGAGCCAAGCTATTCCATGCAGGCTATTCGAATGACCTCCTTGGTTAATTCGAATCATTTAGTCATTGTGACTGAACATTGTATTGTATTCTACTTCTGAGTTCAATAGATCACTGCTGCAATTCTCTTGCACACTTTACACATATTATTCTTTATGCATCTATTGTAATTGATTTACTTGTTCAATTAGATCTGATGTGCTTCAATTTCACAGAAAACTCTCTTTCAACTTTACCAATTGGGTAAGAAAAGTATGCTCGGTAAAATGATCATAATCCTTGATATATATATATATATATATATATATTGCCACAATTAATTTTATAGTATTATGGTAATGGAAGTGAAGAGTATATTTTCTTATGATTACTTCTCGATGTATCTATGTAAAGTTGATTGGTAGCAAGTCAATAGGAAAAGACTCTTACAGTTAGTTGGAAAAGAAATTTCAACATGGTACTAACGCCATAGATAAACAATATTATACATATGATGATGGTTGCACTATTTCGTATGATGTACTTGCATTCAAGATATATAAGAAATTATGTCTAAATGTGTGAGCATATGGTCGTGGATTCCATAGAAGAATGAATAAGCTTCTGTTTGAAGTAATGTCATGCACTTGAATAAATGTGTAAATCTTATGTGGATAAAGAATAAGAAATTATCCCAGTTGAAAGAATTTAACTAATAACAAGGCCTATTACAATGATTATACATAAATGTCTCTTACATTAAGTTTTACATCAATGTTTAAAAATGTAAAAGAATGTGTGAAAAGGGGCATGTTGATGCAATCATTATTATATTCATTTTGATATAAGGAGGATAGTTAATATAAAATAGTTAAATCATCTTGAACTATATTTGCACCATTTGATATCATTGTTGTTGATATAATGTTTAATAGGTGTAAGAGAAAAAGAAAAGTATTACATATCATTATATGGAAAGATAGATGTATATCTTGGTCTATATCTATGGTGAGTTTAATGGTACATATGCATGCTTCCAATGTTAGATGACTCTTGTTAAGAGAACTTTGTTAAAGATAACATCGAAGTTATGGAACTAACTTATTGTGTAGAAGGAGTGCTCTTCTATGTTTTACCATGTTCGAAGCTTCGTGTGGTATTTATTACCCAAGTTTGTGCATAAAGTTGAAAGTGATTTTTCTACTAAAAACCTACTTTATAATATTATGAAGAGAAACTTGGTTTGCATGCCTTTATGCTTGGAGAGACTTTTCAATATTGCAGTAAAGATATGTACCAAATTGTCTAGATGGTATTCACTTATGTTAGGTGAATTGATGATTGTACAAATATCGAAAGTATGATAAATAAAAACAAAAATTTAACCCCATTTCCTCTAGAACGTGACAAGGATTTTGGGTATGTTACATATGGTATCAGAGCGAAGGTTGCTACTCTAGGACCTATAGGATTATTTATGAATAATGCCACAACATAGATTTAGAGTTGCAAGGAAATATGAATTATGTAAAATGTTATGTGATAACAAAAATATCATGGTTAGGTTTTTTGTGATTGAACATTGACATTCATGAGGCTTTAAATAATATACATAATCGGTTGATGTGTGCGAGGAGTTGAGAGCACAAATGTAAAGGCTTGGCAGTTAAGAACCAAAGCTAATCAACGGGGAGAGAATCGCTAAACCAAAAGGATTGCACAAAAATCACTGTAAGTGAATGCCTCTATATGGTTGTTAAATTTAATAGATTGTTATGTGCAGTAGGCTCAACTTAAATCTTGTGATGGTAAAGAAGGTGGGCCATGGTAGTGGCATTAGAGCCACAATGAGAACCAAGATTTCACTAATGCAATGTTATGAGACAATGTGATTTGAGAAGTGGAAAGCTTGAGAGCATCAAGAGAAATTAAAATATAACTCTACATATAATAAAACCATCACCCTAATAAGATAAGCAGGAGGGGGAGGGAGGAGCCCTACAAATTAAAATAAAGCTAACTTAAAATAAATTTAACTTAAATTAAAATAAATCTAAGAAAGAAGAATGAAGAAGAGAAGGCCAAATCTGGAGCACAGATTTGGGCCAGAAAAAAACACCTACAGTTGGGTATAGAACATGAGATGTGTTCAGGTAGGAGCACTACCAGTTTAATGCAGCAGCACTACAATACCCTGAAGAGCTGTTAGAGGTGGTTCCATGATTTTAGTGACGTAAAAGTCCCTGGAGCACTCTGTAACTCAGGAGCACTGGGTGGGAGTTGGGCATCGTCATGTGCGTGATGCACGCCCTGAGGGGCATGACACCGAGAAGGTGTCGAGTACCAATGTTGTGCTTTGTGCACGCCAAGAAGGCTTAGAATTTCCCAGACTCAAGCGAGAAGGCTTGAGGGGAAAAAGAGGGTATTTCCTTGACTCAAGAAAGAAGGCTTGAGGGTAAAAAGAGAGTATTTCCTGGACTCAAGCGAGAAGGCTTGAGGGGAAAAAGAAAGTATTTCCTGGACTCAAGTGAGAAGGGTTGAGGGGAAAAAGAGAGTATTTCCTGGACTCAAGCGAGAAGGCTTGAGGGTAAAAAGAGAGTATTTCTAGGACTCAAGCAAGAAGGCTTGAGGGGAAAAGAGAGAATATTTCCTGGACTCAAGAAAGAAGGCTTGAGGGGAAAAATAGTTTTTCTTGGACTCAAACAAGAAGGTTTGAGGGGAAAAAGAGTTGTCCTAGAATCAAGTGAGAGGAATTGAGGGGAAAAAGCAATTTTCCATATTTCAAGTGAGAGGGCTTGAGTGGAAAAACTTGAAGATCACCAGCTGATGCAAGTGAAAGATGCTACAATGGTATGGTTATACCACAAGTACGCAAATGAAATAAAATTACAGCAAATATGTGTGTTTTTGAATTTATGTATTTGTGATGAGAATACAATTATGTTTTAAAATAAATAATGTGATTCTTGAATTAAGTTGCTATTCAATTAAATGGTACTGCGAAGTATAAAAGGCTAGAGATACATCTCAGTATGACATGATACTGGGTATATAGATAACATTATGGTATGTATCAGTTGTTCTTTTCACGTAGTAAGTGTGTTACTAGTATTAGGTGTGTCAAGTTAAATTATGATGCCTGTTAAGATACAAGCACTCAAAGTGGCGTTTGGTGTGGTATTCACCATTACAGGCTAGAAAAACTGTAAGTGCCATGAATCTATAATAGAGCTTTGGAAGAAACTTATAGATGTTTTCATAGGTATTTTAGACTGTTACTTTCATGCATCTGATATGTTATGAACAAGATACATATTGTTAGCTCTCCAGGAGTCTTTCAAGGTTATGATTGAAAGAGCCTGGTAACTTAAACTCACTTTAAAGGGTGGGGTATGTTTGGATCAAGTTGGATGACTAAATCGAAGCTCACACACTCAAAAAACGCATGGAGACACTCAGGTAGACAAGGATTTTAACTACTGTTGTTCAGAGAGTTGATAAAGGATAAATGAGAGTAAAATCCTTATCATGCTAGAAGATTCATACACAGAAACATGTATATAAATGGCTAATCACAACAAATAAATGACACTGATGTTCAGTTATCAATACAAAGACATGATTATAGCTATTTGGCATAGACAAGTGAACACACATGAAATAAAACAATCCACTGCGAGTACAGAAAGGTAAGAAAGGAAATTTGAACGCCAATAGTAAAAGAAGCTTATATAATTGAAATGCCACTAAAAGTCTGAGAATACAAATATGAAAAAGTCTCTCCAAAATCGAACCCTTGTTCTACATACTTTCTGGGCTTTATAGCCTTTACAAACTTTTAAGATCCTGAAAAGATGGATCGAATCTGCTAAAAAAAGTAAACTAAAACAATTTTCTGAAAAAAATGACAGCGTTCTACATTCCAAGTAACTGAAATCTTGTTAAGGCACCTATATTTGACAGCGTAATGAGCCTCGGGAACTTGAAGAGAAAGGTTGAAACTGCTGCCTAGAGAACCTACAGTTTGTCTTTTTCTCAAAATAGATAGGAATATTCCTCCTTTCGCATCGTTGCAGCCCTTCAGTCTGGAAATGAGAAATGATCATGATGCCTTTAAGCGTTTTGTCTATCATTGAGGAAACGCCCTTGGGATGCTTGCATCAGCAAAAGTTGGGTTTGGTTCCCAAAACAACCCTCTGCATAATCTGCACTTTCGGTAGCTAGAAAGCTGGGGCTCAAAATTTATAAGCTATTCAAAATACTTGCTTTCGGTGGTTAATGAATTAGTCTGACATTTCACCTAAACCACTGAATCGACTTGGGGTTTGTGAAGCCTGCCTCTCCTTTCGGTAACTAGGAGCATCATGTGCTCACGTTATAAACTGCCGAAACTAACATCTGGCAGTGAATGAACAATTTCCACATTTTTTTAAGCCACCGAAAAGCTATGCCTGGTCCAGCCTACAAAATTTAGACAAAACTACGTTTTCTGACCTCTGCTACTTATCTTCTTGTTGCTTGTTTTTCTCTTCATCCTAGGCCAAAACTGGAGTGTCAGCAAAACTGATTACCATTGCTGCTAAGGTGTCAAGATCTGAGTGCACCTTGGGCTGGGCTTTTTGAGTTGTTCCCTCGCCTCCCAAAAGCTCGACCTTCCTACTCAGCGTGAGTTTTTCAATTAACAGTCTTATATTTCTTCCTCTCGGCTTGCTATGTTTTTTGGTCAACCCTCGAAAAGAAACATATAATTCATTATGGCTTTCAGTCAGCCTTTCATTTTTCTCTTTAATTACCCTCTGGAGTATTTCAAGCTCATACACCTTCCTGAGAAGCTGATTAATTTTTTGTGTTGAAGAAATTTTTGTTTTGGTTGTTAATACCTCAGCCACATGCTGATTTTGTTCTCCCATAGGTGTAGGCGAAGGTAAGTTCACACATGCAGTCTCCTACTCTTCCACAGGCGTAGGAGAAGGAAGCTTTTCATAGGCAGTCTCCCGTTCTTCAAAAAGTGTAGGAGAAGGCAGGTTTACATAGGCAGTCTCCTGTTCTTCAAAGGGTAAAGTTACTTCCTGAAATTCTTGTTATGTCGTCGTTTCCTTATGATCTACTCCCGTTTCCTGCAGTTCATTGTCTTCATGGTCGGTGTAGGGGAGGCCTAACAGGTTCACATTCTTTTAAGAAGTTCTGCCTCCTTTTTTGAAAGCGAGTTTTTTCCCGATCGTCTCAGGGTCAGAAGAAGGGGTATTTTGGACTGCTAGCAATGAAGAAACGACCCATCTTTTCCTCTTTTGACTTCTCAGAGTGGATGGATTTTTAAAGGAGGGTTTATCCTTGTCTTCGGGTCACAATTCTGTGTTAAATTCATTCCAAAAAAGGAAATAAACCCACTCCTCATTCTTTCTCCGTAGATGTTCTGATACCAATATTTTAATTAAGCCATGGTGGGATAACCTGCTCTGAAGCTTGCTCGGCTTTTCCTAGACCTGGTGAGACATCTTTGTTAGGTTTTTATCAAGATAGAAGGGTAGGTTTAGAGGTCTCCTACCAGTGAAATGGTCTAATAGTCTGAAATGATAGATCAACACTCTGGAATACATGCCCTCACATGTAAAGTAGACCAAAATGTCCTTTAACATGTGCTGCCACCTTTCCTCCAAGAAATACATAGGGACGTCTTTGTTCCAGGTGATTGACTGGTGCGTAGGCTTGATATATGACCTGAACTCGAACTTCTGGGTGGTGGTGGTTTTGAACCATCTTTCTCCTGTCCCTGGAATTTTTGTGGCCGCTGTTATGAAGTCTTCATCTACCTGGACTTCTTCTTTCCCAATTTGTGCTTTCCTTCCGTCGAATGATAATGTGAAAGCCTCTGCAATTTGTTGATGGGAGCCTTGGAGTTTCAGGGAATAGTTATAGCATCCCATGCCTTTGAGGAACTGGCCTATTTCTGGGTGCAACTCGAGGTAGCCGACGTCATTTGGCTCCTTCCTAAGCACATCTCCTCCCTTCTTCATCTGCAAGCCCTTGTCGACACCTACGTTTCAGAAAGGCCGAGCCTTAGGAAAAAAAATGACTCGGAATCGGGGAAGGAGAAGCTCACTGACAGGTGATAACACAGGATGAGGTATGACTTGGTTCAGGGCCCTGACTTCGAGAGATGGTACTGAAGGCCAATCATGAAGATTTACATGACCTGTCAATCTTTCCCTTTTACCCAGGAGCGATCATCATCTATAACTGGTCTTGAAAAGAAAGGATCGTGTTTTCACTGGCGGCGTCCCTTTTCGGCGGTTAAGAAATGATGAACTACCTTTAATTCGTGACTATCCCTTGATTTGACGTTTCCACCATTTGATACGAACTTGAATTCGGTAGCCGAAAACTTCTCCCTTAGAACCGTAAACTTCCGGAAGAGTTCACAAATGCCGAGGATTTCGGTGGCCATGGACGATCCTGTCCTTTGACTCAGAGCTGCGGAAAACATCTTCCTTTCGGTGGCTAATGAACACCGTAATGTTCGCCCATCCACTGAAAACAGTCCCATGAATCCCGGAGATGTCCCTGCTTTCGGCAGCTATAGAAGACTTCATTCTTGAACTGCAAACTGTGAAAAACATCTGCCTCTCGGTGGCTAATGAACACCGTCGTATTCGCCCAAGCCACCGAAAACAGTCCCATGAATCCCAGAGATGTCCTTGCTTTCGGCAGCTGTAGAGGACTTCATTCTTGAACTGCAAACTGTGAAAAACATCTGCCTTTCGGTGGCTAATGAACACCGTCGTATTCACCCAAGCCACCGAACATTTCCCCATGAACTACGATATATGTCTTCCCTTTCGTTAGCTTGAGAGTTTCGTCTTTCGCGTAGTAAGCTGCTGAAAGTGGTGTTTTCGATAGCGAATGAGCCATCGTCAGGCCCGCCTAAGCTAACGAAACCATGAAAATTCTTTTTTCGGAGCAGAGCAACATCAAAAGTTATTTCAAGCTTCATTACATAATCCAAACTTATGACACGCAACTTCAAATGCATATAAAATAAAAAGACAAAACTCCTATCACCTAAACAAGCGCCTACTCTATTTTATTTGGGGAGATAACATGTGTCTCCTAATTGGGAATGGAAACCTCCCTGTGAGGTTCCAAGAACCACAGGTCTAATGCCTTTCCCCTAAAACAAAACTCAAAACCTATCTTCTAGTGTTCCATTGGGCATGGAGTTATTTTGCAAACAAAAACTAAAACTAAAAGTAGAAACGGTAATTACAATGACCAGGCTTTGAAACCTCAGATGAAATAGAGTTTCAGAAAACGCCCATTGACTGGGCCAGGAAACATGTCTTCACCTTCTAGACTCTGCAATTTGAAGGTGTTTTTTTTCTATACTTGATTTATCACAAAAGGACTCGTCCATAGACAATCAAATTTTCCATGCTTTCCCTTATCCTGCCTCGGGGCATCCCATTTTCAGCACCCAGTCCCCAACCTAAAATCTCTCCATCTTTTCCTTCTTATCAAAAGTGTTTTTTATTTTTCCCTGATGAGCTTCTGCCCATTCCACTAACTGTTCTCTAGTCTACTGCAATTCGACCAAATCGAGCATTCTTCTCACCATGTCATTTGGTTCATCCTGTTCCTCCTGAATAAATTTAGTCACTGGCAGGATTAGCTGAACTGGGAAAATGGCATCAGTACCATATACCAATCTAAAGGGGGAAGTCCCTATGGATTTCTTATTCGTCACCCTGTCAGCCCAAAGAGAATACTTTAGCTTTGAATCCCAACTCTTTTGATTTTCTTCCAATAGTTTTCTGATGATTCTGACTAGACTTTTATTTGAGGACTCAGGGAGGCCATTTCCTTGAGGGTAGTAGGGAGTAGAGTGAACCAATTGAATGCCCATTGACTCGCATATGTGCACTAATGATTTATCTTTGAAATTTGGTGCATTATCAATTACCATCCTTTTTGGGCAACCGAATCTGATAAGGATATTTTCATAGAGAAATTTCATGATAACTTGATGATTAGCGTTCCTGGTGGGAATTGCCTCTATCCACTTGGTGAAATAATCAGTGGCTACCAGGATCCATCTGTGTTGACCATTGGATGAAGGATTGATCTCCCCTATGAAGTCAAGGCCCCGTTGCTGGAAAGGACCATTAACCACAATAGGCTTCAGGGGCAGGGATTTTAGCTGTTGTTTTCCTCTGAATCTTTGGCATTTGTCACAAGCTTTCACAAAAGTGTATACGTCAGAGAACAGACAAGGCCAATAGTACCCAGCCCTTAGAATATCATGGGAAGTAGTTTTCCAGTAATGATTCCCCCCGCATATGCTTGAATGGAAATGATGCATGACTTGAACTGATTCTTCTTTATCAAGACATCTTAAAAGAACTCCAGTAGGATCTTTCCAATACAACAGATCATTACTTATGCAGAATTTTACAGATTTAAGCTTGAGAGATCGTGCCTGGGTTGTGCTAAGTCCAGGGGGAACTTCTAAATTCTACAGGAAATGAATGATACCTGAATACCACTCACATGAGAGCAAATTCTCAACCACCTGTTGGTTGTTATGTTGTTTTGCTGTAGCTACCTTTGTCGGCAAGTTTGCAGAATTTATCCCGATGAAATTTATGTCTAATAGTTTGCAATTTTCTTCAACCATCAACTTGGCTAGACCTTGACCTTTTACTAACCTAGTGGGATTTACCTCTATATCGAATTATATCATCTTGGAAATCCATTTGGCTCTCTTGCCATCAATGTCAAGTTGAGTTTACACATCTTTCACGGAAGCTGAAGGGACATAGGCTATGACCTTTGCATGTAGGATATAAATTCTGAATGCTTTCAATGACTTGATCAGAGCATAGGCTTGTTTTCCTATGGGATCATATTTTAGTTCAGCGTCCCTCAATGTTTTGCTGAAGAAGGCAATTGGATGATCAATCCCTTCGTTGTCTTTCTGCAACAAGACTGCTACCACTGTATCATACGAAGCAAAAGAGAAAATATAGAATACCTTGGTGTAATCTGGACTAATCAGAGTAGGAGCTTCCATGATAGCCTGCTTAATGGATTTGAAAGAGTGTCTTGCACTTTCTGTCTATTTGATTTCGGATCCCTTTTTTAGCATGGATGTTATTTGTTTTACTAACTCAGAAAAATTTGGAATAAACCTCCTGACGAAATTTATCTTACTGAGGAAAGATTGGATATCCTTTTTCGACCTTGGTATAGTCACCTTCTGAATTGCTTCAACCCGGACTGGATCAATCTTTACACCCTGTGCTGAAACTATGTGACCTAAGAACTTTCCCTCCCCAAGAGCAAACTGAGACTTCTTAGGATTCAGAGAAATTCCAAATTGTTTGCATTTCAGAAAAACCTCCCTTAAGTGCTGCAAATGTTCTTCATGACTGTTTGAGTATACTGTGATATCATCGAGGTATATGAAGACAAATTTATCCTTTATCCCCACAAAGGCTATGTCCATGGCCCTCTGAAAGGTGGCCCCATCATTCATCATCCCAAACGGCATCTTGGCGTACATGAAGGTACCCCAGGGAGTGGTAAAGGTTGTCTTCTCTTGATCATCAGGGTGTACAGAAATTTGATTATAGCCCAAGAAACCATCTAGGAATGACATGACCCTAGCTCCTGACACTCTCTGCAGTAAATGCTCCATCTTAGGCAGAGGGTAGTTGTCTTTTTGGGAGCCTTTGTTTAGGTTTATAAAATCGACACAGAACCTGACCTCGCCATTTTTCTTCCTTACTATTTCCAAATTTGTGACCCATTTAGAATATCTTAGTGGGATTATGATCTTAGCATCCAGGAGTTTTTTATTTCCCTCTCGATCATAGGTAACAGGAGAGGGTTGATAGGCCTTAGCTTATGCTTAAAAGGGGTGGTGCCTTTTTCCAGTGGAATTCTATGTTGAATGGTATCTTCATCGTAAGTTTTCAGATCGTTGTATTCCCAAGCCAACACGTCTGTGAAATCCTTTACCATGCTGCTATAATCTGACCTCTGATCAGCTGTCAACTCAGTAGATAGAGTTATGAATTTAGGGTGATCCTAGCTGCCTATATTATGTTCATGGACCGCAGGGTCTGTTTGCTTGTTCACAGGTTTGAAAGGGATGTCATTATGGTCAAACAACCTTTCGAGACATTCTAAGCCCTGAGGTATATGATTTCCTGGAAATTGAACAATGTCATGATGGCCTATTTTTCCTTTCAATTTAGACCTCTGGGATTCCTCTATATTTAGGTTTTCTTGGTCAATATGCATATCAGAAAATTCATCAACCACCTGGAGAAATCTACAAAGCTCATCATCATCCTCAAAGACTTTCCAAAATTTGACGTTATCTGGTAGGGATTTCCTGTACCTGACTTGGATATCATAGTTCAACTTAGGAGGCATGGGAGGGATGAACGTGCTAGCAGAGACAGCTAGGGAATCAGCCAGGTGATTCATAGCTCACGGGATATAAGAAATGTCAAAAAGCATGAAGGAATCTCTGAGTTTTGATACCTCATCTCTGTATGACTTCAGTTTGACATTCTTTGCCTGATAATTTCCGTTCACTTGCTATATAATAAGCTCTGCATCTCCAAATATTTTCAGGCACATGATTCCCATCACTTTAGCGGTCTTGACCCCCAATAACAAATCCTCGTACTCTGCTATATTATTAGTAGTTTTGAAATCCAGTTTATAAAACAAATGAGTAACGTCGTTCAGAGGAGAGATCAAGACTACACCTGCACCTGCTGAAGCTTGGGTACTAGCACCATCAAAAAACATGTTCCACACACCAGTGGTTACTTCCTCAGATTGCTGACTAGTAGGCATTGTGAGCTGTAAAGGGGGTGGCTGATCATCATCTATTTGCATAATACATGCTCCAAAGTCTGTGTCCAATGCGTAAATGGGATGATTTACCGAATTCCTTTCATTGCTGATGATATAGGCAAGCCGGTTTTCCCTATAGAGCCTTTTAGTTTCACCTCCAAACATGGGAATGGTAGCATAAGTCAGATCCATATGTAGGGTACCCCCTAGGCGTTTACTCCATGATCGGGACAAGAGGATGCCAAACTTCGGTGGGATGTCAGAGACCACTACATCCATTACCATGCTTTTTTACGGCAGCTGAGACAGGTTTATGACAAGATCCTTTATGAGGCCTAAGCATCTGACTTTTCTGGAGTCAAAATAGAAGAGATCATGGTAGGGTTTTGTGATGCTAAGCCCAAGTTTGTCCATCACCGCTTTAGGCATGAGGTTGTGGGAGGCTCCTGAGTCAAGTAAGAAATTGTTAAAAAATTTGTCATGGATGTTTAAGGATATATAGAAAGGTGGGCAGGATCCATCCTGTTCTTAACCCATGGGACCTATGGTTACTGAGGGCTTACCGTCTTGTAAATTCACAAAGTCAGCATCTATGGATGCTTTTGGTTGGAGGGATTTCAGTATAGATGACTTGAAGGAATCATTTTTCATAAGCTCAATCAATGGAAAAGGGATTTTTAGCTTCTGAATCTCAGCTTCAAGATTGAAGGATTAGGACAACTTGTCAGAAATTCTTGCCTTTTGAGCTGGAGCCTTAAGCTGGACCAGATCGGGGACAGTTGGTTGTGAAGGTCTTTGTTGTTGTTTTGAATAAGCAACCACCTATTTTGCAGGAGCAACAGGATGTTGTTTTGAAAGAGTAACAAGCTGTTTTGCAGGAGCAGCAGGCTGCTTTGTGAGGACAGGATTCTTCTTCCCAGGAGCAAGGGTCACAGGTTTTTTAGCAACAGTCCTGGACCTCAAATCGTAACTTCTTTGATCATTAGCTTGATCTAGTGATTCCTCAGTGATTTGTTCATTCATGAGGGCTTCCTCATAATCAGACTGCGTCAGGAAGGAGGGGTCAACCTTATCCTCCATGCAGTTGAAATTGTCTTCTTCCTCTTCTCCTCCCCGAATAAGGTCTTGTTCTTCTTCTAATACCGCATGCTGGAAGGGGGCTCTGATCCTTTGTTCTTCAGCAGGATTCCTGTCTCTCTGGAGGATCTGAGCCTGTGGGTTGTTTCTTCTGTAAGGGGGAGCATTAGTGTTCCTGGGAACAAATTCATTTGGACCTTTACTTCTTGCAAGTTGCTGGCCTTGCACTTTCATCTTGGACATTTCGGAGGTCAAGTTGTCCAGCATTTTAGCCATTTTTTCTAGGTTGGTTTCTGACTAGGAGGAGGAATCTGGAGTCTTCCTTTTTTTATCAATTTTCCCTTTGAGGATCTTAGATGCGGCCATATTAGAATAAACTTCGAGCGCAACATCTTGTGTGAGCAATAAAGAGGCAGATATTCTTTCTCGGAGATGAAGACAAAAATCAGGATCAAAATCATTTGTATAAGTAGTCCTGGCTGAGGTATCTATGGGTTTGATCTCCGCGGGGATTTTGCTAAACATTTTATTAAACCTCTTTGTGAAAGCTGACATAGACTCGCCACTTTCTCTCTTCAAATTATCAAATTCTGTGAGGTAATAAAGGTGGTCTCTTCTTTCCCCCTAATGCTTCAAAAACAATTCATCTAGGGCTTCGATGTCATCTATTGATCCAGCAGGTAATTCTTTAAACCACTTTCTGGCCTGACCATCTAGACTTTGCACAAACACCCTAGTCCATACATCTTATGTTAGGATATTTAGACAGTTAGGAGTTAGTTAAGATCAACTTGTGTAATAGATCCGTTAGGGATAGTGTGTTTTTTTAGTATGCATTAGTATGCATTTGTAAATACTTAATCCGACGGTCACGATATGTTCCCGACATAGAGTGATCCGACGTCTCAACTTCTCTTAGATCAAACCTAACCTTGATCTGTGGCTTAACACCCGATTGGTCCATGATCTCTATTTAAAGAGCATGGAGGGTCATTGTTTAGTTGATCGATTATGAGAAGCTCATTTGTAACTTTCTTTCTTTGCATAATAAATTGTCCCGTAGAAGCTATTTGGCCGGGGCCGTGGAGTGTTTCCCTCAAGAGGGTTTAAACCACGTCAAAACATCAGTGTGTTGATCTGTGATATGTTTGTGTGAAGTGGTTGCTCTTGGTGTTCGGTCCTTTGGTAGTACCCTGTGTACTCGAACATGGTATCAGGGCTTTTATGAAGTGTCGCTTCCGGTTATGATCTAGATCTTGAACTGCTGTTCCTGAAACTCGAAAGGGTTTCTAGTTCTGGTATTTTTGTGCATTTCTGGGCTATGGGAGGTGTTCCATTGCGTCCGGAGTGTCATTTCCATTGGGAAATAATTTTTGTTTGATCGCAAACGGTTCCCGGTTGCTCTAGAAATGTGTATTTCATCAGATCTGAAGGTATAATGTTACAGTGACGCATTTTTTTTATTTCATTTTTTAAAAAGAAAAAGTCGCATATTTCATCTTTTTTTACTGTTAGATTTTTTTGGGTTCGGATTGTTGCTTTCCCGTCTGCGTATGCTCTTTACCGTGCACCTTGAGCGATCTCGGCAAATCAGAAACAAAAAGGGAAAGGGTTTTTCTCGGCTACGTATGCTCTTTGCCGTGCACCTTGCGTGATCTTGGTAAATCAGAAATAGAGAGAAAACGTAGACTTTCCGGGCAAGCTAAGAAGATCTAACTCCACAAGTGTGGAAAAGTTTTTTTGTTTCGATTTGTGGTTTGTTTTGCAGGAAAAAGGGCAAGCACGCAAACTGAGCAAGAAGAGTAAAAAATAAAAAAAATAAAAAAATAAAAAACCCCTTCCTCATTCCCATATTTTACATACCTTTTAATCTAACTCACTTGGTTCAAAGTCGCTTTATTCCTTAATAGGTCTTGAGTTCAAGTCTTAGGAAGTTACTTTTAGAAGAAAAAGTGCATGCAATTTCTATTTTCAAGTTATTTATTGTAAAAGTGCATCTCACTTAAATAATAAAAAATAAAAATACAAGTGAGTCACTTAAGCTTTTTTTATTGTTGCACTATTTAAAAGTAATATCATTGTAAAAGTGGAATCACTTATTTTACATAAGTGGTTCACTTAAAGCAACTTTTTTGTAAAGTGATTGTGAAAAGGTTTAGCTTGGAAAGAGGGGGGTTCTTTTTTTTGCTGGACATTCTCTAGCTGCCACGTCACTATTGGGGACATCTTCAACAGTTTCTTTGTTCAAGCATAACTTCATCATACAGAGTCAGTTTTCAGTGCTGTTTTTTTTAAAACCACCTATTTTTTCAAGCTCTTCACATCCAGACTATTGGTTTCTGCTTTTACAGCCATTAATTTACAAATATGGCTGCCCCTTGTGATATTCTACTTAATAGTTCCAACTATTTCTCATGGAAATCTCGTATGGAGGATGTTCTACGAAGTAGGGGACTTTTCAGAATTACCTCAGGGAAATAAAAAGAACCCACTGATGATGATAAGAAAATAAAATGGGCAAATAGATGTGATGAAGCTCATGGATTGATTGGGATGTCAATCTCTACTGATTTGCGATTCCACATATCTGGAATTGATGAACCTCATGCTGCTTGGGACAAGTTGGAATCTGTGTTTGGTAAACACAATGAAATTCGAGGTCACCAACTCGAAAATGAGTTTATTTCTTTAAATCTATGTGACTTTTCATGCATTCAAGATTATTTATCTAAGTACAAAACTCTTAAACTCTTATGTGCAGAATGTAAGATTGATAGGGAAAACAAACAATGCATTTATCATATTCTTTCCAAACTTGGACCTGCATATTCTGTTTTTGTATCTACATTTTACTCCATGAAAGCATCCTTGAATGCAGCTAGCTATCAAGAGCCTAGTCTTGAATCCTTTTGTGATTCCTTGATTAGAGAACAAGATAAACTCATTCATCTTGGAATAATCAACAATGCAGATACATTTGGGAAAGCCTTATTGTCCCAACAGAAAGAAAAGTCCAAGCCTCCCAAGAAACAAAATTTTCGCAATAATAAGTCAAACAAGGGTCCAAAACCCTCTCAGTCAGCTCCTTCTTTAAAAAATGACAAAAGATCCAAGCCAAAAGGCAAGAAGATAGAGCGTCATTGCAACTATTGTGGGAAAGATAATCATGATGAATCTAAGTGTTTCAAGAAGATGGCACACCAAAATGGTGTAGCTGAGCGGAAGAACCACACTTTAAAAGAAATGGCTAATTGTATGATCCAATCTAAGGGACTAAGTCTTCAATTTTGGGCTGAAGCCATAAATTGTGCAAATTACATAGTTAATCGCACCCCCACAAAAGCATTATAAGGTATAACACCAGAATAAGCATGGAGTAAAACTAAACCTGATGTAAGTCACTTTCGTGTGTTTGGTAGTGAAGCATGGGCTCACATTCCGGATGAAAAATGGAAAGCATTGCAACTTAAAAGTGAAAAGTGCATATTTGTTGGATATTCTGAAGATGTAAAAGGTTATAGACTTGTTCAACCACATTCTCATGATATAATCATTAGAAGAGATCTTAAATTTGATGAAAATCTCTTGGCCTACGAGCCTTACTCGGTGATTGTGCCATCTTTGGCCTGCGAGCCTGATTCGGCATTTGTGCCTTCTTCTTCTTCTTCTTCCAACTTCCTTGACAGGTTTCCAACTCTAGTTTCTGATGATGACAGTGAGGATGAAAATACACCTCCGCCTGCTCATGTTCCTCCAGTTGCACCAGCACAAGTGCTTCCTCGATGGGTCCGTTCAACATGTGAAGCAGCTGGTGATCTTGTCGGTGATCCTAGAGATCAACGTCGAACACATTCTCAGTTTTAGCAAGCCTCTTCCCTTTTGGCTCAAGTTTCCCAGAATCATGATCCAGAAACTTTTGCAGAAGCTTCAGGGAATCCAGATTGGGATGCAACCATGGATGAAGAATATCGTTCCTTAATGGCGAACGATACTTGGGATCTTGTACCTCTTCCAAAAGGAATAAAACTTGTCAGATGTAAATGGGTATACAGAACTAAGTATGCATAAGATGGAAGTGTTGAAAGACTTAAGGCAAGGTTAGTTTCCAAAGGTTTTTCCCATGTTGAAGGGATTGACTACAATGAAACCTTTGCTCCTGTCTCAAAAATGAACTCCATCCGCCTTGTTCTTTCCCTTGCAGCCTTACACAACTAGGAAGTCCATCAAATGGATGTCAAGTATGCCTTCTTACATGGTGATTTACTGTAGCTAGGGTTTTACCCCTAGCTTGTGCAAATGAGCACCTACTAAGGAGAAGGGACTCCTTAGTAGCAGTTCAGTAAATGTAAATTATTAAGCTAAAACAGAAATGTAAACTAGTCTAAAACACATGCATGAAACATAAAGAACAAAATATAAATAATGGTTTCTTGTATTGATATTACCTCCAATGTGGAGGTTGATGAAGCTCTTGCAATGTCCAAGAGGGTTGCTCCAAGCTCCAATGTGCTCCTTCTCTTTCTCCAATGGTGGAAATGGGCCAAAAGGGGCTTTCAAGGTGAAAGTGGCTCAATGGTGAGCTAGGGTTTCAAGAGAGATTTTGGCAGAGTAAGGGTATACTTGATTGTGGATGTGGAATAAGGGTTCTCCATCACCTATTTATAGTTTTTTGGTGGTGGAGTGCTGGCCCATGGTTTTGGGAACCATATGGTTTAGGGCAGCTGTATAGAGTTTTTTCCTCCTTTTCCTCATTATTTTATATTTTTTATTCCCTTTTTAGGGGATTTTTGCTATTTTAGAGGAATTTTGGATATTTTTGGAGGAAAAAGGGATTTTTTAGCCTTTTTGAGGCTATTTTGATGGTTTTGTGGCCTTTTGGAGGCATTTTAGGCCTTTTGGAGGCTTTTTAGTGGGATTTTAGGGTTTTTAACGGAATTATGGTAGGAAAATGGACAAATGAGCCATGTAATGTGGTAGATGAGGTAATGAACACTTTTTGGGTGTTAACAGATTGCCCCCTGATGTGCGAGGGCAGGAGCTCATCGTATGGCCGATGGACATCATAAGTCATATATGGTTTTCCTGGGGTATGGAGAAGAGAAGAAACAACCTGAAGCCCGGAACAACGATCCCGAACAACTGCAAGAACTAAAAGTACATAACCTCAATAATGGATGAGGAATCATCTGATCATATGGACGAGGTGGGCATTCCCATGCTCGTATCAGGATATAACATAATAATAACAATGGGGTCCAAAATATGGGGACCTGAAATATACATGACCTCAAATACTGAATGAGGAAGAATCTCAATATATGGACGAGGCGGGCATACCCATGCTCGTATCAAGATACAAAAACATAACTGTGAGGCCCAAAAAGAGGGACCTGTAAGATACATAGAGAACCACTGTGTACATCATAAGGGTCCAGAGGGGACACAAATCTGGGACATACTGCTGGGCTGACCATGTCTGAGCTGAAGAACTGATACACTGGAATGACAACAGTGCTACTGAATGTGGTACCAAAGGAACTGATGAGCTGCTGGATCAGAATGACAAGGGGTACACTCGCAATGGTATACTGAACTGGGTACTCAAGGAAGCATGTAACTGGATGGCTTCTGAATACAATCGCCAATGCAGCCCGGACATCCACGGGAACATACAACTGGGTGTTCCGGAGTGACTCACCAATGTGCTAGAGTTGGGGGAAATCCGGGGTCTTCGACAAATAATGGTAGGTATGTAAATCCTGCACGATTCTCAACGATGCGATCAAGGTGCTGAAGTCGAGCATGTGAGAAACAACCATTCAGAGAGGCAATGATGAATCCTCTCAAAATGGTCCGTAGGCACTCACCACAGATGGTGATGGGTCCAAGGCGCAGGGGCCTCTGTGTCTATCCTCTGGAATAGAGGAGCTGTCATCGACATAGGGAGACCTGCAACTATCAAGGCAATGATGTTTCCTTGACAGGAGCGCGAGGTGGAGAACCGAAATGTGATAGTACTGATGGCATGACTGACAAACTGGGGGTATAACTGGGCAAGTAGAGTGGGTGGACTCAAACTTCCTTTGTTTAGAGTATGATAATGGGGATGATCGGGCAGCATATGAAACTGACTGATGGGAAAGCGATTGTTAGCACTCGGATTTTCCTTGGGCTATATCAAAGAAACCCCGAGGTAACCTATTTCAAACCAATCTTTAGACTGAAAGTTGGCCTCCTTCAGCCAGAGAGGGCTCTCTCGGCAAATCTGCCATCCAATGTCACCACGACAGCAGTTCGACAATGAAACTCAAGGGCCAATTTGTAAAATAATAATAAAAACTTAAGGATTTTTAATGAGGTGGCTAGATCAACATGAATAAGATACCATTGGGCAATGGAGTCGAGAAACAGAAAAAATATGGACCAGCAGTTAAACAAATATTTTCATACAAAGGCAAGATAGCTGTCTTATTACAGTCAATAAGATTTTTGCAGGTGATAGGGAAAGAATAAAAGACAGTCCATTAACAGCAGGCATCAATTTTCAGATGAATCTACCGTTAATTTTAGAGAAATAAATGGATGCTCAGAAGCGAATAAATTGAGGCATAGAAACATGAATCTCAATTTATATAAACGTTCATCTAAGCATAGAAGAAAATGACATAATGAAAGGCATAACACAGAAAGTAAACTTGCACGATTAGAGAAAGGGAAAAGGTACAGACTGCAATTTTTAAACAACACATGAATCTTTTATGAAAAATCTGCTCATTTCTGAGATCTGTATTAATTTCTGAAAACCCTGCAAAACACCCGAAATGGGTCTCTCCTTACAGAAAATCCAACCCTGTTTACATTGCCAAATGCATATTTTATACAAAATTTTGCCCTCTAAGCAAACCCTAACTGTATTTTTCTAAAAATAAACCACCGATACTAAAATAATAATTAAATAACTAATCACTACTTTACAAAATTAGTTTTTAAACAGTAAATGACGGAAAATCTGGAATATTGTTCACTTCGAGCTACCAGCTGCCTCTATTTTTTCACTTCTTCCACCGATATTTAATATTCTACCACTTGTCGATATCCTACCTGGAGTTATGGGTTTCCGGAGATTGATGAGTTGCCTCTGCTTATGCTATAATGTATTTAGGCGTGGCTCCCCAGAGATGTGGTCACATCGTTCTACTAAAGCTCGATATACTCTAAAAACTTCTTCGACCAAATGTACCAGCTTTTTATATAACCTCTCTGCCCATTTGGAAAATAAATCTGCATCCTCTTCGATTTGTATCTTTGATATCCATATCTGTCAGGGTTTCATGAAACCATTTTGAATTTTTAGGGCTCAAATGGCTTTTCCCATTATTAAGAATAAGAACGGTGAGATTCTGATTGCAAGATAGCTGGTTTTATTGAGCCACAATATACAATACGTTTGAGACTGTAGGATTGTTTTCTGATGAGGCCATTTCCCTTAAACCTGTTGCATCATTTTCCAGGAACCTTTTTAATATTCATCATATGAAATGGATTGGACAAAAATAGCAGACTCGCCAGCTCTTGGATAATGGCATCTTATCTCTTTGTATTTTAAACTTTTAGCCTTTAGCTTCTCGCTTCTGTACAGAAAACCAAACTTTTTGGCCAGGCTCACATCGCAGCGGTCAAAGACCCCATCGAATTTGGCTTAGGGTTTTGGAGAGCATGACGGCTTTGGTCAAAAGAAGAAACAATTACTACAAATGGGACCACCTCCCTTTTATAACATTTCCAATGGATGGTATCCGCGCGGGCTTTGGAGTGGTTTACAATACCATTCTTTCACATGCGGATGTATTAAACAATGACGCGTGTGATGGCGGTTTGTATTCCGCGACCACTAATTGTCCCTTATCTCCCGATCATGTGAACAGCGCGAAATGCATTGCCAGCCGTCGATCTTTTCACATATTCAATCGCCATCATATTTACTGGGCCATAAGTCAACATTTTTCAATGCATCTCCTTTTAGACGAAGGTAATTGAAAACAAATGATTATAGTAATAAGGACACAATCACGGCTACACCTCCCCTATAATTTCAAAGCTTAAGGTCCAAAGAGACAAGCCCTTTTCATTGTTTCTCCATGTAAGCTGTTGCTGCGAAAAGCCTATGAACTGTTGCTCTTCTCATATAAAGAAAACACATGATGACGAGAGCTATCTGAGGACAATTCTGCTGTATTTTCAATCTTTTTTCTTCGCAAAATCTGTTGCCTGTAAGTATTATCTATTAAAGGGAAAGATCTTGCTGTAAATGCCTTCACAACTTGGTGCTCAACGTACTGAACCTTTGGTGCAACAATGGACTGTGCAGCTTGGCACATGGCAGAAACAAAATACCTGCAGCTTGTCTTGTGGAGTGTCGTAGGGGAATGCGGGTATATGCATGCAAATATGTTGTTGGAAATTTAATGGAGCTGCTCACATAAACCGTGTTCAGGAAACCTTGAACACCCTGCCTTCGAATATGATCTACCATTTGTACATGCACAAGCAGTGGCCGCAATGGTTAAATATCTTCATACGAGTGCCGCACTGGTTGGACGAAACGAATTTCTGCAAGCTTTGACACAATAAGTAAAATTTATCACAATTGTTGCTTTAAATTTCCAATTATGATCACAAGTTGGTCATTGACACCGAGCAGAATCTAGTTTTGGGAAGACGATTTAATACTGGCTTGTGATTTTTTAACAAATGATTTTATTGTATCTCCTCCCTTACCAATAACTGAACCCGCTGCAGCATTTTATACTAGGAGCTTGAGACAAGAAAATGTCTTGCTCCCATCCTCTGAAGTTTCGAATATCAAGCCATCAAAAGAAATCACATCAATGCCGATTTTCAGCATCTGATGCTTACTGCTGACAAGTGTTGAAATCAAATTCTTAATACTTTCTAGTATTTATTGTGACAAGCCAAAAGGTGTCTAGTCGTGGCTCCTCATGTGGATGCTACCTCGATTTCTTCAACACAAACTATCCCTAAGAAACTGTGGATAACACAGAGACCATCATCATGAAAACAACGTAACTCAATACTGCAGCTGCGTCTTCCTTTTGGCACGAAAAGTAATCCCTCAACATCCTTGCAATTTCACTATGTTTCATTTACAATCTTATTCATTGTTGTTGGAGATGAATGAAAACCAGGAAACGTTGTTGCATACCAAGTGTTCGGGCTTTCTGAAGTTTGAGAAATGTCCCACATGAAACAAAAATAGATGTGCTCTGGAGGTTTTGTCCCACATGCAGAACAAAGGAATGTTCTTTTATTCTTTATATACCCCAATGCCTTCACTCTATGCCAAGCAACAAAGGAATGGGAGGGTTTTAAGCCTCGGCGCTAGAGTGATGGAGGATACGAGTGTCTCTCTTGGCTTAATGGTCCCATGGTGAGCTTTCGGTAGTGGGCGCTAACATAACTTTTGCTTCAACTTTTAATTCGAAACTTTGACCCAATATAATACAACAAACCCTTTTTTTTATAAAGTCTCCTTATTTCATAAAATTGATTTTTTGGGTTAAAAATTAAAATATAAAAAACCTTCAAAAATCTTTAACTTTTAGAAAATATAATATTGAAGCTTTTCTTCTTCATGAAACCTCCAACTATGCCCAAATTGTGAAAACCCCTCTCCATACTTAGCTTTTGTTTTTAGAATATCAAACCTTTTTCTTAGTGATTTTTGGCCTTAGGTTTTTCATGAAAACATAAAGCTTTTCCTTCTTTTGTACGCCCGAGGACAAAGATGTTTTTTATTGGCCAAGTTTGAAACTTCCCTTATGCAAACTGATCTATTTTTGCACTATCAATGTCGTCAGAAGATAATTAACCAAAATTTTTATTGAGTGTCAACAGGGATCATAGCTGGACTGGATCTAGGATGGTGACTGGGCTGAGGGAGACTCAAGCTGGTATAAAATGGCAGGAGACTGCAGAATACTCTGAACAAAGGCGACCTGATTGGGGGTGCTGCCGAGATGATCGATCATAGTGCCTGGAGGCACGGGATGACTTCTTCATGGGTTAAGGAACTAGAAGAAGTGTGTGTAAAATGGTATTGTCGTGTGGATTGAAACGAGCCCAGGACAGTTCATGCTCGTGGTTGCTTTCAATTTTAAAGAGTCTGAAAGCGATAAGAAGACTCTGAAGTAATGGAATGGTACTATCGTGTGGATTTTACGAGCCCAAGACAGTTCGTGCTTGTTATTGCTTTCAATTTTAGAGAGTCTGAAAGCAAATAAGAAAACTCCAAGGGGTTGCTTTTTCGTATATGTAGTCTCCAAGGCCCAAAGAAGCATAAAAGGATACAATGAAGAACTCTTCTAGCCGGTGTGACTAGAGTATTCCTTTTTCGTAATTAGTCTACCATGTCCGGAAAAGGGGTAAACTTATACCAGATAGACGCCCTTTCAGGTACTTTAACGAGCATGAAAGGAAGCAAGATTGCTCGGCGATCTTTTCATTGTTTTAGGAGTCAGAAAAGAGCTTAACAGAAACTCGCTAAGTGCCTTTTTCGTAAAGGACTTGTCCGGCCCGAAAAAGGGATAAAATTATACCGAACAAAAGGAATGGCCAGGCAAGGAGGAAGTGCTCAATCAAGGGACATGTATGATGACCAAGAACAAGGGTGGGGGGGAACAATGATGGGCATCCTTGTGGGTTAATGAATGGTGGAAAAATAATGAAACATTTGCAGTATGACAGGAGTGAATGGCTCATGTAAAAGTGCAGAACAATCCGATGGCGGTCGATGTGGTGCACAAACCGAGGCAGCAAGGTGCCGGGACACAATGTTGAAACTATACCAGGTGAGAGCGAGAAATGATCTCAAGCATCATCACGATCTTGGAAAAATGAATTCGGTGAGATAAAGATTGGCTAAAAAGGAGAACGACCGATGTGGCACGTAAACCGAGGTGACTGGGGGTGTTTTGGAAAAAGACCCAAAAAATCTGGGGGTGAGAGTGAGAAATGATCTCAAGCATCATCACCAGCTTGGAAAAATGAATTTGATGATATAAAATATGCTAAAAATGGAGAACGACCGATGTGGCATGCAAACCGAGGCGACTAGTGGCGTCTAAAAAATGTGTAAAAAATGACGGGGAAAAAATAATGCAACGAGGTGACCATAAGGACGGTCTCGTCGTGTTGATTCCAATGGTGGAAACGGTTCAGGAAACGGACTCTATATGGGTTCAGAATGGCCAAAACAAGAAAAAGTCAACTGACTATAAATAGTGAGTGGGTCCAACATGACATGTGTCATTTGTACTATTTGACTTTGACTTGTGATCAGAGTGGACCAGAGCTGAGGTGGCATTTCTGGACGATCCGACCGGCTGATTTCAGATCCGGGAGATACAGGTATTCCGTCAAACTCATACCTGCATGTTTTTTAGGGTCGGGGGTTGGGTAGCGGGTCCCAGGGTTATTTGTACGGTCCACGTGGGGTGGACCGCGGGTTCGGGGGACGAAACTGCGGTTGGCAACCGCGAGTTTCGGGGTGAACCACGCAGTTGGGTACCGCGTGTTTCTCGCCTGGATATGCGGTCTGGTACCGCACGTTCCAAGGAGGAGCACGCGATGCGAAACCGCGGGGTTAGCCCTGACCGGCGCAGTTAAGAACCGCCACTGTAGGCCTGATAGCCGCGGTGTGAAACCGCGGCAGGGAGCCCGAAAGCCGCGGTTTTGGGCTGAGCTATGAGGGTTTTTCGGGGGGAAGGGAAGGACTTATTTATTGTCATGAGTCTGATGAGACTACTTTGTGTGATTGACAGGATGCCGCAGGTTCTATGGAGAGAGCGGGAGATTCCAGATGAGATCATGGCTGTCATCCGAGGGGATCGCAATGTGCAATCGGTGCTGGGACTATTCGAACTTCTAAAGTTCGCCCAGGTACCCATGATATGGCCGGCAGCGTTGCTGCTGAACCGACTGATTAGTTTCTGGGAGCCGGACATACAGGCTTTCCGAGTACAGGGTGAGAGGGTGGACCTCACCCTGACCGATGTATACTTTCTGACGGGGTTTCCCTGTCTAGGCAGGGTGGCAGACACACAGCCCCGGGTGTTGCAGACGTAGAAATGGAGGACATGCTGGAGGGATACTGTGGTCCCGAGGCCAGGGTGCACAGGAATGCACTCCTGGTGAGGGACCTACAGGAGCCATCAGTACAGGCGATGGCGGCATGTGTGGTTTGGGTATTGGGGTCCCAGTCACCTGAGAAGGTGTCTGGGGGCCAGATGCAGATGGTAAAGCGCGTGCTGGATGGGGTGTACTACGCGTGGGGCCAGATGTACCTGGCCTGCATTCAACGGAAGTTGACAGCAGCGAAGGAATCTGGCAAGGGTTTTTTCGATGGTTCGTTCTTTTGTGCCTTCTTTATGGAGAGGGTACCCACACTACGGCCGCGGGTGTCGATCAGAGCAGGAGGTTTGAGGGAGCCACGGATGGTGCGGTGGGGCGAGATGATGCGTCGCCGTGGTGGCGGCGACGTGGGTAGGTATTTTACGCAGGAGTTGTACCTACAGTGGCTCCATATACCATTGACACTGGATGACTTCCCGTATAGGGACATGGACTACACCGGAGATCCGGAGGCGCCACGAGCACCAGGACAGGCATGGGGACCCGATGGTACGTATGTTTTTTCTTGTATGTTATGGATGTCAAGTTTATAGATATGATAGTAGATTGATATATGGTTACTGACATATGGGTGATCTGCAGATGTGGGCCCGAGGCCGTCGCCAGGTCATGTGGCACGGAGGGGGATTGTGGCCGTTCTAGCTCTTCCTGGGCGAGGAGAGGTCCGTCGCCACGATGCGGAGGGGACGCTGGAGTCGGTACGGGTACTACTAGACCGTTTGTTGGTGGGGGTGACCGATGAGGGATGGTGAGACGTCGATCCGGACGTGGTTCAGGATTCCATGAGGGCACCCCGAGAGTTTAGATCCATTGCGATCCGGGTGGCGATCTTGGTAGACAGGGAACAGGCACAGGAGCCCGCAGGGGATGAGGACTTTCCGGAGGAGGAGCGAGGAGAGGACTCAGAGGCCGTAGATGCAGGCAGTGATGCAGGGTACGACTCTCATTAGGGAGTGTAGGGGACTCTCCCTAAGTTTTGTAGCTACGGCATGTATTGTATGAGGCTTTAGGGATGTATAGCCATTTTTTGTATAGTTGAGTACAGGGGGTACTCAGGACATGTATAGCACTGAACATGTATTTTTTGATATATATATAAATATGCACATGGATGCACCTTTTTGTGATATTGTGTTAGTTGGACGCACATGGATGCGCTTTATGATTTGTGATATGTTTATATTGCACGTGGATGCAAGTAGTATAGGATGCTGGGCACATGGATGCCCCTTTTGTATGTTATGTGATGTATTGCACATGGATGCAACACTACGTATGTAGGACTAGGCACATGGATGCCCCTTGCAATCTTTTTGGGTTTTTATATATTTTTATGAGATGCTATCTATGATGGAGGTGTTACTTGTAGTGATTGATATGCCAATCTAGGATGTTATTGGCCATTTGGTCCGCGACACTATTTTGAGCTCTTGGGACATGGGTGAATGTTATGGATTCAAACTGTCGGCTGAGTTGTTTTGTGCGCAGGAATTTTCTAAAGAGGCAGGGATCACGCACCTGGTAGTAGTTGTTGAGCTGGGAGACAAGCAGCTGGGAGTCAAGGAACACATGAAGGTGATGTATGCTCATCTGGAGGGCAGCAGTCAGGAGACTGGTCACAGCATCATACTCCGCCTGGTTATTGGTAGCAACGCCTATACAGATTCTGTCAAGGTGAATCATTTCATGGGAATGGGAATATAGGACCCACGCTACAGAAGCCAGGTTGGGAGACCAGCAGCTTACTCCATCGGTGAAGCCAGTATAGTGAGGTGGAAGATGGTCCATCTGTGGTCATGCAAAAAATGAGGAATGTAAGATCGCGGTAAAAAATGTGAAAAAAAAAAGAGAGCAAACTGTACAATGCGGACCAATGGGGCCGCGAGCTATTTAGGGATAAAAGCGTTTGAGATACAACCCATTACGAGGGTTGCGCAAAGTGTGACCTTCGGAGTCGGTTAAAATGTATGCCCCCTTGCCGAGACAAGTCTGCACGATGTAAAGGCCTTGCCACATGGATTCGAACTTCCCTTTGCCGGTTTTGTCATGGGCTTGGTCATAGGCGAGGACGAGGTCCCCTTCGCGGAAAGTTCGAGGGTGTACATGTTTGTCGTAACAAGCTTTGGAGCGGTTCTTGGCAGCTTCAATGGTCTGGAGAGCGGCACGACGGTCTTCATCGGCTTGTTCGAGGGATAGCAGATGTTGCTCGAGTGGGGAGGTGTCGGGGAGAAGCTCAACGACGATTTGCAAGGCAGGTATCTGACACTCAATGGGGAGGACAGATTCTACGCCGTGAACTAAGTGAAATGGGGTAAAACCAGTGGCGGTCTTGGTGGATGTACGGTAAGCCCATAAGGCGGGGAAGAGCATGTGGTGCCAATTGTACTTATGTCGGTCAACGGTGCGTTGAAGGATGGTTTTTAAGATTTTGTTAATGGCCTCTACTTGGCCATTCCCTTGGGGGTAGTAAGCAGAGGAGAACTGATGTTCGAATTTTAGGAGGGTGGATAACTCGCGCAAAACGGAATCTTCGAAGTGTGAACCATGGTCTGAGACCAACTGTTTAGGAACCCCGAATCGAGTGATAACGTGGTTAAAAAAGAAACGGGAAGCTGTGTTAGCGGTACAATTGAAGGTAGGCATGGCTTCGGCCCATTTGGTGAAGTAATCGATGGCGACAATGATGTATTTATGGCCGTTGGCATACGGAGGTCTACACTCCATGAAGTCGATAGCCCACTTACAAAAGGGACCAATGGTGATGACTGGGTGTAACGGAGCAGGTGGTGTCCGAGCCTTGGGGGCAAAAAGTTGGCAGTTATGGCAGTGCTTGACCGCAGTGATGCAATCAGTGAAAAGTGTGGGCCAGAAATATCCGGCGCGGACGACCTTTTGGGCAGTGGCCATCCCAGAGAAATGGCCACCGCAGGCACTGCTATGATAGTCATTAAGGACGTGTTGAGCTTCCTCGTGTGTAAGGCAATGACGAAGAATGGTGTCAACCCCCCACCAGTAAAGGACATCGCCTAAGAGGAGATATCGAGAGGCCTGGTGACGGATGCGACGACGTTCATTACGGGTGACTTTGGGTCTAAACTTCTGCATGCCCAGGTATAACAAAATATCACCGTACCATGGGTCACCAGACGAGATAGTGAACAAGTGGTTGTCGGGTAACTCGTCGGAGATTTGTGGGGCCGGGAGAAGGGAAGGTAGATCAGTGATGAGCTGGGCAAGAGAAAGGGCTTTAGTGCTCTTAGGTGTTCAAAAAGTGAGGTCATATTCCTGGAGGATAATGACCCATTTAGCAACACGACCTTGCAGTAGTCGCCGATTTAGGAGATAGACCATGGGGTTGGAGTCAGCAACGACTGTGGTATGACTAAGTAAGATATAGTGTCGCAGCTTTTGGACAGAAAAGACCACAGCTAGGGCTAGTCTCTCCTCATATGGGTAATGTAGAGGTGGACCAGACAAGGTTTGGATAACGTAGTAAATGACATGCTCTTGGTGAGAGACGTCTTCTTGAACCAAGACTCCAGACACAGCGTGCTCAGATGCCGAGACGTAGAGGATGAAGTCCTGAGAGAAATCCAGAGGGGAGATCAAGGGAGCTTGCGTGAGAGCTTTCTTGAAGGCTTCGAATGCGGCTTCGGCTTGCTCATCCCAGAAAAATGGTATGTGGGTACGGAGTAGGCGCAAGAAACCGTGAATGGTAGTGGTGTAATCAGAGACGAAGCGTCGAAGGAAATTGGATCGCCCCTACAGACTTTGGAGCTGCCGGAGCGTGCGAGGAGCGGGAAGGTCTAAGATGGCTTGGACTTTCAGGGGATCAATAGTAATTCCTTTCTGGGAAACAATGAAACCCAACAATCGGCCTGCCGGAACGCAAAAAACACACTTTTGTGGGTTCAAGCGGATTTGGTATTTGCGACAACGCAGAAAAATTTGCCGAAGGTCGTTAAGGTGGTCTGATCGTTTCTGGGAACGAGCTGTAAGATCATCAAGATAGACTAGCAGGATATGGACCAAGTCGTGAAAGCAATAGGTCATGGCCCGCTGGAAGGTGGCACCATCATTTTTGAGGCCGAAAGGCATGACGCGATAGGCAAAGGTACCCCATGGGGTAGTAAAGGCAGTTTTGTACTGGTCTTCCTTACGAATCTGAATCTGGTTGTATCTGGAAAAATCGTCCATGAAAGAGAGGACTTCATGTCCCGCGCACGCATCAATGAGCTGGTCAATAAATGGCGTGGGGAAGTTGTCCTTGGGACAAGCACGGTTTAAATCGCGGAACGGGGACGGGGTTTGACACCCATGTGGTATAGGCAATAGGATAAATGAATCCTACCTTGCGTATTTTCTCAATCTCTGCTTTGACAGCTGGGACCTTTGAGGGATGAAAAGGACGCTGTTTCTGACAGCCGGGCATTTCGGTATAGGACCAGGCAAAGACATCACGGAACTCTCTGAAGAGGTTAGTGTATTCCTCAATCTCTTGCTTACTGCAGAAGGCTCCTAAAGTGATGAGTTCAGGGGCACTCCCAGGGGCAGCGATATCAATTTGGATGACAGGTGAGATGTTAGCCATGTTACCCTCCTCGAAGGCGTCAGGAGTAGGAATAGGGTCCTTGAGCTAGTCGACCTTGGGGGGAAGGAATTCTTTGGATTTAACCGCAAATTGGGTAGCGGTGCTAGAGGAAGATGCTTCTGGGAGTAAATACGAACGATGGTGCATGTCATCCTAGGGATACTCGAGGGCAGTGAGTGCCTCAAGAATCTCCTCATCAGTATGGAAAGTTTGGGACGTCAAATCGGTTGACGTGGGAATGGTAGTGGAAGAGATCATGTAAATGGTGTTGACCTCCCCGGATGGGGGTGATATCGGGGGGTGAATCTCCTCAATAGTGGTTGGTGCCGTCTCAAGATCCAGATTGTTCATCTCATAGAGAGCCGCTCTGTAATCTGGGAGATCGGGACAATGATGTGAGTAGTGCCCTTAAACACTGCATATAGCGCAGGGGTGGTTGGTACGCAGGGATTTATCTTTAGGCTTGGGGGTGGGGTTTAGTTCGACAACCGGGATGTTGGGGTCATCGTCGAGCATCTGCATGTGATTCTGTAATGCTGGTAACTGTGGACACTAATGAGTCGCATGGCCTAACTCATCGCACAATGAGCATTTGGGAGGAGCAAGAAATACTGGGGGGGTTTTGACTGTCTTGGGAGGTGGTACAGCAGTGTAAGGTTGGGGACCTCTGCCCCCAGTGGGTTTGGGAGTAGGAGGAGGGTTCGTGGAGGATGAAGGGGTGGAGACACCGGGGGGTGGCTGAGTGGTAGTAGCCATGGGTTGCACCGGTTGGAGGACGATGCTTGGTGTCGGCAGGGGAACGGGAGGCGAAAGATACCAGACTGGTAATCCCAAGGTTAGCCCAGGGAGGCTAAGGGTAGCCATAACCGGGGCGCTTACTACTCCTGATGGAGGGATTAGGAAGGGGATTGTATGGATAGGTGTAACACCAATGTGGATAGGTACCAGTGGTGGTTTAGGCAACAAGGGTGGCTGATTGGTAGTTGTTTGGTTATCGTGGGAGAGGGTACATAAGTCAGACACTTCGGGCGTAGATGACGGGGGAGGAATGGATTGGAAGGTGGATGTCATCGACGGGTCTGAGTAAACTCGAGGTCCCAAAGAGGAAACAAATGAGGTAGTAGCACTACTGACCGGTTGTTCTACCATGGGGAGAACATTTTCGGGTGCAGCGGGAGCATTTGGATCATAGTAAGTAAGTTGGTCGATCTTAACCACGTGTCCATCATGGGGGAACATCGTGGTACGAAAGACAGAGGAAGCGACCGCCCGCATAGCATACATGTAGCTGCGACCGAGTAAGAGGTTGTAATTAAGCTGGGCGTTGATGACCTCGATATCGATGAGGACGATTTTACCACCTAACTGGACAGGGACATTGGCTAGGAGACCCTGGGGCTGAGCCGAACGACCATCGTAGGCGCGTAATGCCGTGGTGGACTGCTGAAGGGTAGGGTATCCCAACTTCTGCCATACGAATGTAGACATAACGCATGTGGAGGCACCTTCATCGATGATGCATCGATGGATTTCAAGATTCCGAACGGAAACAGAAACTTGGAATGCTAAGGTGGAAGGCAGGCATGGTTCGGACTGGTCCAAATCAAATGCCATCAAGTTCGAATCATTTGGGTCAATAGCCCCAATGGCTGAGAGTAAATTCTTGCACTGGGAAGGGCAGTTCTTCAAGACTTCTAACGCAGACATGGCTGCGAGAGATTGGGCTAAGTCGTCTACAATGTTGTAGTTTGACGCAGCGCACGCATTAGGGTTGTTGTTGATACGGTGAAGTGGGAAACAAGGTGCTTTGGAAGCACCATCTAGCGGAGGGGGAGGTATACGTAACGCTTGATCAGTGGGATGAGCGTTAGTGGTTTTATTAGCGGGAGGGGCTTCAGAGGTGGAGCCATATTGGTTTCGACGGGTTTGGAGGTTGACATCAGCAGATGACATCATCAACAAGTGGTGGGTACCTGAGTCAAACATGGGTTGATCAGGAGCGACGTATGTGATCTGTTGTTGTTGGGGTTGCGTGTTGGCTTGAGGGGGGGCCAATGGCTGAGTGTTCACCACGCTTTGGGTTGGTAAGGGGTTTTGCAGCACCAAAGGCGGCTGCTGAGGTTGTGGGGGGTTGGGTGGCGCTTGAGGAGCTGCATGTCCTTGGCGATGGGCATCATCAACCCAAAGTTGTCGAGCTCGCTCCAAATGTGGGAAAGTATGTGTGTAGTGGCCATAGACCCCGCAGAGAGAACAAGGATGGTTCGTTCTCAAATTAGGGTTTTTAGCTTGCTTGGGCGGGCGATCAGGTTTTTGGTTGGCAGGGGCCGCATTGTTGTTGTCTGGGGGATTAGCCGATTGACCACCTTGGTCTGTAGGTTGGTTGTTCCCTCGATTACGGCCCTTGCCACGATTTTGTTGGCCCTGGTTGCATTGGTTGTTCTGGTTTTGTTGCGGGTTGTTTTGGGCGTAAACTTGCCCTTGAGTAGCAGGTGGGTTTTGAGGTTGTGCAAGTGCGGGAGCAGGCTGCAATGGGTGATATGTAGGTGGAGGCTGCGCAGGTGTGGAACCTTGAGGAGGCTGCTGATATGTCTGCGGAGCAGGTTGTGGGTTTGCCGCAGGGGCTGCCTGTGGCGGGTAATAAGCTGGTTGGGCTTGGGAAGGCGCAGGAGCTGGTGCAGCCTGCTGGTGACAATAAGCGGGTTGGGCCTGAGACGGCGCAGGAGCTGGTGTAGCCTGCTGGTGATAATAGGGCTGAGGTGCGATCGGGGGGTTGTAAGCAGGGGGCGCATGACCGAAGCACTGAGGTGGACAGGTGGGTCCGTGGGAATGATGGTGATGTGTTATAGGAGCATATGAGTTGGTAGCCCCAGACTGTGAGGTAGCCCGCGAAAGGTCGGGGCCTGAGGTAGGACGTGCGATGGAAAAGGGTTGGGGATGCGACGAAACACGACCAATGATGCCATCTGCGGCGTGGGATGCCCCCGGCGCATTGTGATGGGAGGACTCGCTGCGAGGGGTGTCAGGTATAATGGTATAGAGGTAACCCGACTGGGCGTAAATGAGGTCAAACTGTTGTGCCTTAAGGATGGCCTCTTCTTCAGACTGGGGTCTTTCGGAAGCTACATCCTTAGCAATAACAAGAAGAAGGGACTTGAGGAACCAATCTAGGAAGATATGGTCGTCTAATTTGATCTTGCATAAGCTACGGCGTTTATGCCACTCATGAATGTGGTCCGTGATGTGGGTAGCCGTGTTTTGTCTACAGGATAGGAGAATCTCAATGCCTGCGTCATAGCGGACAGGTAACTGGAAGAACTGCAGGAAGGTCGAGGCAAGGGAAGTAAAGGAGGCATGGGTCCCATGTGGTTGCTCGATATACCACTTGGCTGCAGAGCTGGTGAAGGTGCGCTGTAACAAACGGAGGCGAATAGAGTCATCCACTATGGAGTTGGAGGAACACCACAGATGAAAGGACATGATATGGTTTTGTGGGTCCTCACCCGCCTTGCCCTCGAACTTAGGGATGTCAGAGGGGAGCTTGGTAGGCATGTGAGGCCATGCAGGGTCATGTCGGATAGGATCGTTGGTCAGTCTGGATAGGTCAAGTAGGTTGAGGCTAGCCATGAATGGAAGACTGGAAGAAGGATGTGACACAGGAGTGGGTTGGACCAAGTTGGGGCCCATGCCCCCAAGTAGAGGGGCAGGGTTGGGAATGTTGCCCCCAAGTGGGGGAACTAAGGTAGTATAGGATGGGCCTGCACCACCATGGGTAGTGTGAGTTACTGGTGGAGTGGTGGTATGTATGCCAGCTACGGGAATAGGAATGGTGACCGGGATGGTGGATGTGGCCCCCATCGAGGGCATTCCCAGAGCAGGTGTGGTAACTGGTGTAGTGGTGGATGTGCCACCAATGGTCCCTATAATGAAAGGAGTGGAAGTCGCGCCAGCCATGGGGCTAGTAGGGGCAGTGTAAATGGGGTTCTCAGACTCTTCTTCAGAATCGGAGGTAAAGTAAGGGGCGTCAATATCTGGTGACGGAGTCCTATGCCGTTGACGAGTGGAGTCAAGTGACAAGGCTCTAGATCTGTGATAAGTGGTATCAAGTGATGATGATCTATGGCGATGACGTGTGGAGTCAAGTGAACCGTGCTGTGGGGGCTCGCCCCTCAGGTGCCGAGAATGTCTCGGGGACTTAATGGTGATAGATGGTGTTGAAACTCTGTGGGTTGAGGTGAGTAAAAAATAGCTCAAAAACCCTAATGCAACCGAGTGCGCAGAAGGAGAGCTCAAAAAACAAGGTACTCAGGCCAACAACCAACTCAAAACACCTACTGTAATAGCTGTGCTACAATAGGTGGAGTACCAACAAAATGGTAAGAATACCAACAAGCAGCAGGTTTCCTAAAAATAAAAAATGGTGAACTCACTAGACCAAAAGGAGGTAAGGGAGCATGCAAACACCTAACTAAAAGGTATTCTGACTCAACTAGACATATCCTCTGCAAGGTGATGAAATCCAAGTCAGACAATATGAATAGGAAATCCAAGTGGCTAAGATGTCCCCCTACCGGGAGGGACACCGGGTAGTCAATCCTAGAAGAATGGCAACTAAGATACCCCGTTCATGACACGTCTAGAAAGGTGAATCTGTCGTTTGGTCCTTTTACCACAATACCCCAATACAGGGATATCCCGAGAACTGCGAAAGGTAACCCTTCGGTTACTGAATGGAGTGCGGTATTCCACTCAGGCCTCCGGAACCAGTCTCGCGACTTCAACCCTCCTAGGGGAGAGGCCCTCTGGTAAACTGGTTGTGACCGTGCCAAAAAGTACTAGGGGATTTTGGTTCCCTATTTGGACAACAACTATGTCTCAAGTGTAAGTAACCGAGGGGTGTTATTGGAAGCCTATCCCCCCGATCCTACCTAACTACAAAGATTCTTTTGTGTTCCCCAAGTGGGGTTAGAAGATTGGTTGAGTTAAGTAGTTTTTAAGGCTCACTTGAATTATGTGACAGAGTGTGTGCTCGTGAGGTGATGATGAACCCAAGTAGAAAGTGCCACTAGGGAGGGCAACTTTCTATCTAGCAATAACAATACAGAAATGAACTTTTAAAATGCACAATTTTCTTTTTCAAATGTAAAATGCTGAAAATGTAAAAACGATTCTGTAAATGAAACAGAAATAAAAACTGCAGAAAAATGCTGTAAGGAAGGGTGGATGCAGTAAGACAGAGGGCTGTGCTGGTGCAGAAAATAGTGCAGCAAAGTTCTGGGTTCAAAACTGTAAAAAATGCAGAAAGCAGACCGCGGGTTTATGGCAAAACCAAGCAGTCGGACCGCGGGTTTGAGGGAAACAGGCGCGGACAGGACACGGGTTTTTGGCAGACAAACGTAGTCGGGACGCAGCAAAGGGGCTGAAAGTCACAGTCAGGACGTGGGAAAGACGCTGAAAGGCGCCGGCGGGTTGCGGGAAACGGGCCGAAAGCCGCAGGAGGGACGCAGGAAAAAACGCCGAAAGGCGCCGGCGGGTTGCGGGAAACTGGCCGAAAGCCGCAGGAGGGACGTAGGAAAAACGCCGAAAGGCGCCGGTGGGTTGCGGGAAACTGGCCGAAAGTCGCAAGCGAGACGCAGGAAAGAGGTTAATAGCCGCAGTCAGACCATCCCAAACAGGCTAATAGCCGCGGCCGGATCGCAGGTAACAGACTGAAAACGGACGGTAGGTCACCGAAAACAGTCTGAGAGCCACGGTCGGGTTGTAGGTAAGTGCCTGAAAGACACGGTAGGCGTGCGACTGTGGGGGGAAAAAATGTGGTATACGGCGGCCGAAAGGGACAACCGAACAGAAAACAGATTTAAAAATTGTAACCAGAAATTCAAACTTAGGGGAGTCGCCAAAACTGTAGCTAGGGTTTTACCCCTAGCTTGTGCAAATGAGCACCTACTATGGAGAAGGGACTCCTTAGTAGCAGTTCAATAAATGTAATTATTAAGCTAAAACAGAAATGTAAACTAGTCTAAAACACATGCATGAAACATAAAGAACAAAATATAAATAATGGTTTTTTGTATTGATATTACCTCCAATGTGGAGGTTGATGAAGCTCTTGCAATGTCCAAGAGGGTTGCTCCAAGCTCCAATGTGCTCCTTCTCTTTCTCCAATGGTGGAAATGGGCCAAAAGGGGCTCTCAAGGTGAAAGTGGCTCAATGGTGAGCTAGGGTTTCAAGAGAGATTTTGGCAGAGTAAGGGTATACTTGATTGTGGATGTGGAATAAGGGTTCTCCATCACCTATTTATAGTTTTTTGGTGGTGGAGTGCTGGCCCATGGTTTTGGGAACCATATGGTTTAGGGCAGCTGTATAGGGTTTTTTCCTCCTTTTCCTCATTATTTTATATTTTTTATTCCCTTTTTAGGGGATTTTTGCTATTTTAGAGGAATTTTGGATATTTTTGGAGGAAAAAGGGGTTTTTTAGCCTTTTTGAGGCTATTTTGATGGTTTTGTGGCCTTTTGGAGGCATTTTAGGCCTTTTGGAGGCTTTTTAGTGGGATTTTTAGGGTTTTTAAGGGAATTATGGTAGGAAAATGGACAAATGAGCCATGTAATGTGGTAGATGAGGTAGTGAACACTTTTTGGGTGTTAACATTTATAGGAGGAAATTTACATGGAACAACCTCCTAGCTATGTTCAGAATAACTCTAGCCTTGTCTGCCGCCTTAAGAAATCCTTATATGGCCTTAAGCAAGCTCCTAGAGCTTGGTATGCCAAAATGGATAACTTTCTCCTTGACACTGGTTTTTCTAGATGCCATTCTGACCCCAATGTCTATACCAAGAAAGTAAGAAACCATCTCATCATACTTGTTCTATATGTTGATGACCTTATTCTTACTGGTAGTGACCCTAAGCTTATAACCCATGTGAAATCTATTCTTAAGAAAAATTTTGAAATGTTAGACTTAGGACATTTGCATTATTTTCTTGGTCTCCAAGTCCTGCAAACCAAAGAAGGAATCTTTCTTTCTCAGTCTAAGTATACTTGTGACCTTCTTCGTTGCTTTCACATGGAAGATTGTACACCATCCCCTTCTCCCTTCCAGTCTGGAGTCAAACTTTCTGCCACTTGTACTTCACCTGAAGTCGATGCCACCTTGTATCGTCAGCTTGTTGGTAGTCTCTTATACTTGACTCATTCCCGTCCTGACCTTTCCTTTGTTGTTGGTCGTGTTTCCCGTTATATGCAGACACCTCATGAAAGTCACTGGAAAGAAGCTAAAAGAATACTTCGATATATTCGAGGTACAATTCAGTTTGGGATTCATTACAGTACAGGGGGGGGAACCTTTGTTGGTTGGTTTCACTGATTCAGATTGGGCCGACGATCCTGATGATCGAAATTCTACTGCAGGTTATGTTTTCAGTCTGGGATCTAGACCTATTACTTGGGCTTGTAAGAAACAACAAGCTCTTGCTCTTTCTTCAGCAGAGGCAGAATGTCGAGCAGTAGTTAATGCCAGTCAGGAAGCTTTATGGCTTTGACAGATCCTTTCAGAGTTTGGATTCGAGTAGCAGCATCCTACTCCACTTTGGTGTGACAATCAAAGTGCCATCAAGCTTGCCAAAGATCCAGTTCTACATCAACACAGCAAACACATTGAGCTACATATGCACTTCATCAGAAATCTTGTTCATGATCGTGTTCTTGAAGTGCTCTTTTGCCCTACAAATGATCAAGTTGCAGACATCTTCACCAAGTCTCTTACAGAAGCGAAGTTTTCTAAACTTCGATCTATGTTAGGAGTTCAGGAACTTGTCATTAAGGGGGGATAGGCTCTAATTCCTCCTTCCTTCTCCTAATAGTGTCACTTTTGTAAATCCTTCAATCCTATCCCAAGTTGTTCTTAAGGGGGGATGTTAGGATATTTAGACACTTAGGAGTTAGTTAAGATCAACTTGTGTAATAGATCCGTTAGGGATAGTGTGTTTCTTTAGTATGCATTTGTAAATACTTAATTCGACAGTCACAATATGTTCCCAACATAGAGTGATCTGACGGCTCAACTTCTCTTAGATCAAACCTAACCTTGATCCATGGCTTAACACCCAATTGGTCCATGAACTCTATTTAAAGAGCATGGAGGGTCATTGTTTAGTTGATCGATTATGAGAAGCTCATTTGTAACTTTCTTTCTTTGCATAATAAATTGTCCCGTAGAAGCTATTTGGCCGGGTCCGTGGAGTGTTTCCCTCAAGAGGGTTTAAGCCATGTCAAAACATCGGTGTGTTGATCTGTGATCTGTTTGTGTGAAGTGGTTGCTCTTGGTTTTCGGTCCTTTGGTAGTACCCTGTGTACCCGAACATCTTCATGCTCAATATTTATTTTCTTAGCATAGCTATAGAATGCCTCTAAGTGTTCTTCAACTATGAAATCTCCCTCTCCAGTGAACTTAGGCATGTACTTTTGGTAATCTCCAGTAGGCATAGCAGCAAGGGGATTAGGAAAATTTAGAGGGGCATACCTAGCAATGAGGATCTTTTCCATTTTGGTCAAAGGGACAGCCATAGTGGATGTGGGTACTAAATGGGTAGCAGAAGGTAATTTTAGTGTGGACAGTAGCTGAGGAGGTATAGGTGACAATGAAGGTGGGGGTTTTGACTCAGTGGAGTCGCCAAGAGTTGGGGTGAAACAATTTGATGGCTGCTCTGGAAAATAGGCACCCTTACCAGATTGTGCAAGTAACGAGGACAACCTTTCTTCATGCTGGTCTAAAAGGTCCTGGAAAATGTTTTCAATGGAAAGTACATTGGTGTAAACAAAAGGGTACTTGTCTTCCGGTTCAGTCAGTAAGGGCTGCAGGTAGGAAGAACAGCCCTCTTCTTTGATGGATTCTAGGATTTCTTTTCCTAGATCAGCTCGGGTAGTAGATTCAGAACTAGGGTCTTGGATAACAGAAATGGGTGAGGACACTTGATCCCTCAAGTCTTATGATCTACTTATAGTTTCTTGTGAACTAGTTTCTTCAGGGAATGGAGATTCAAAAGGAGTTTCATTTGATGAGACAGAATAAATACCTCTGGTAGTGCCTGATTTAGTTCCGCTTGTGGATCTAGAAATCTGTCTCTACGTAGTCCTTCCTCTCCTTATAATCTGTTCGGGGTCTGAAACATGTGTCACTGGTGGCATTTGAGGATTTGCTCTGGTACTTAGTCTTCTCGAAGCCACTTCATTCCAATGAAGTCACCAGATAGATTATTACAACCGAAATAATGTCCAAGCTTTGTCTATCATCAAAGTTGGAACTATGATTTCATCTCCCAAGGAAGCTGCTGCTTCAATAATCTTCCCTGGCAGGGGCACCAATTTGTTAGCTCTCCAAGAGTCTTTCAAAGTTGTGATTGAAAGAGCCTGGTAACTTAAACTCACTTTAAAGGGTGGGGTATGTTTGGATCAAGTTGGATGACTAAATCAAATTTCACACACTCAAAACACGCATGGAGACACTTAGGTAGACAAGGATTTTAACTACTGTTGTTCAGAGAGTTGATAAAAGATAAATGAGAGTAAAATCCTTATCGTGCAAGCAGACTCATACACATAAACATGTATATAAATGGCTAATCACAACAAACAAATGACACTGGTGTTCAGTTATCAATACAAAGACAGGATTGCAGCTATCTGGCATAGACAAGTGAACACAAATGAAATAAAACAATCCACTGCCTGTACAGAAAGGTAAGAAAGGAAATCTGAATGCCAATAGTAAAAGAATCTTATATAACTGAAATGCCACTGAAAGTATGAGAATACAAATATGAAAAAGTCTCTCCAAAATCGAACCCTTGTTCTACATACTTCCTGGGCTTTATAGCCTTTACAACCTTTTAAGATCCTGAAAAGATGGATCGAATCTGCTAAAAAAAGTAAACTAAAACAGTTTTCTGCAAAAAATGACAGCGTCCTACATTCCAAGTAACTGGCATCTTGTTAAGGCACCTATATTTGACAGCGTAATGAGCCTCCAGAACCTGAAGAGAGACGTTGAAACTGCTGCTTGGAGAACCTGCAGTTTGTCTTTTTCCCAAAATAGACAGGAATATTCCTCCTTTCACATCGTTGCAACCCTTCAATCTTAAAATAAGAAATTATAATGATGCCTTTAAGCATTTTGTCTATCATTGAGGAAACGCCCTTGGGATGCTTGAATCAGCGAAAGCCGGGTTTGGTCCCCAAAACAACCCTTTGCATAATCTACACTTTCGATAGCTAGAAAGCTGGGGCTCAAAATTTATAAGCTACTGAAAATACCTGCTTTTGGTGGTTAATGAATTAATCTGACATTTTTCCTAAACCACCGAATTGACTTTGGGTTTGTGAAGCCTGCCTCTCCTTTCAGTAACTAGGAGCATCATGTGCTCACGTTATAAACCGTCGAAACTAAAAATTGGCAGCGAACGAACAATTTCCACGGTTTCCTCAGCCACCGAAAAGCTATGCCTGGTCCAGCCTGCAAAATTTAGACAAAACTGCATTTTCTGACCTCTGCTACTTATCTTCTTGCTGCTTGTTTTTCTCTTCATCCTGGGCCAAAACTGGAGTGTCAGCAAAACTGATTGCCACTGCTGCTAACATGTCAAGATCTGAGTGCACCTTGGGCTGGGCTTTTTGAGTTCTTCCCTCACCTCCCAGAAGCTTGAACTTCCTACTCAGCCTAAGATTTTCTCTTAACAGTCTTATATTTCTTCCTCTTAGCTTGCTATGTTTTTTGGTCAACCCTTGAAATGAAACATATAATTCATTATGCCTTTCAGTCAGCCTTTCATTTTTCTCTTTAATTACCCTCTGGAGTATTTCAAGCTCATACACCCACCTGAGAAGATGATTAATTTTCTGTGTTGAAGAACTTTTTGTTTTGGTTGTTAATACCTTAACCACCTGCTGATCTTGTTCTCCCATAGGTGTAGCGGAAGGTAAGTTCACACATGCAGTCTCCTGCTCTTCCACAGGCGTAGGAGAAGGCATCTTTTCATAGGCAGTCTCCCGTTCTTCAACAGGTGTAGGAGAAGGCAGGTTTACATAGGCAGTCTCTTGTTCTTCAATGGGTAAAGCTACTTCCTGAAATTCTTGTTCTGGCGCCGTTTCCTTATGATTTGCTCCCATTTCCTGCATTTCATCGTCTTCAGAGTCGGTGTAGGGGAGGCCTAACAGGTTCACATTCTTTGAAGAAGTTTAGCCTCCTTTTATGAAACTGATCTTTTTCCTGATCCTTGCAGGCTCAGAAGAAGGGGTAATTTGGATTGCTGGAAACCAAGAAACGGCTCGTCTTTTCCTCTTTTCACTTCTTAGAGTGGATGAATTTTTAGAGGAGGGTTTATCCTTGTCTTCGGGTCTCAATTCTGTGTCAAATTCATTCCAAAAAAGGAAATAAACCCGCTCCTCATTCTTTCTCCGTAGATGTTCTGATACCAATATTTTAATTAAGCCATGGTGGGATAACCTACTCCGAACCTTGCTCGGCTTTGTCTGGACCTGGTGAGCCATCTTTGTTAGGTTTTTATGAAGATAGAAGGGTAGGTTTAGAGGGCTCCTGCCAGTGAAATGGTCTAACAGTCTAAAATGATAGATCAACACTCTAGAATACCTGCCCTCGCATGTAAAGTAAACCAAAATGGCCTTTAACTGGTGTTGCCACCTTTTCTCCAAGAAAGACATAGGGACATCTTTGTTCCAAGTGATTGACTAGTGCGTAGGCTTGAGATATGACCTGAACTCGACCTTCTGGGTGGTGGTAGTTTTGAACCATTTTTCTCCTGTCCCTGGAATTTCCATGGCCGTTGCTACGAAGTCTTCATCTACCTGGACTTCTTCTTTCCCAATTTGTGCTTTCCTTCCGTCAAATGATAATGCGAAAGCCTCTACATTTTGCTGATGGGAGCCTTGGAGTTTCGGGCAATAGTTATAGCATCCCGCGCCTTTGAAGAACTAGCCTATTTCTGGGTGCGACTCGAGGTAGCCGACGTCATTTAGCTCGTTCCTAAGAACAGCTCCTCCCTTCTTCATCTGCAAGCCCGTGTCGACACCTGCATTTCAAAAAGGCCGAGCCTTAGGAAAAAAAACGACGCAGAATCGAGGAAGGAGCAGCTCATGGACAGGTAATAACACAGGATGAGGTATGACCTAGTTCAGGGCCCTGACTTTGAGAGATGGTACTGAAGGCCAATCATGAAGATTTACACGACCTGTCAATCTTGCCCTTTTACCCAGGAGCGATCATCATCTGTAACTGGTCTTGAAAAGAAAGGATCGTGTTTTCACTGGCGGTGTCCCTTTTTGACGGTTAAGAAATGATGAACTACCTTTAATTCATGACTATCCCTTGATTTGACGTTTCCACCATTTGATACCGACTCAATTTTGGTAGCCGAAAACTTCGCCCTTAGAACTATAAACTATCGGAAGAGTTCACACATGCCGAGGCTTTTGGTGGCCGCGGATGATCCTGTCCTTTGACTAAGAGCTGAGGAAAGCATCTTCCTTTCGGTAGCTAATGAACACCGTTGTGTTCCCCCAAGCCACCGAAAACAGTCCCATGAATCCCAGAGATGTCCCTGCTTTCAGCAGTTGTAGAAGACTTCATTCGTGAACTGCAAACTGTGAAAAACATTTTCCTTTCAGTGGCTAATGAACATCGTCGCATTCGCCCAAGCCACCAAAAATAGTCCCATGAATCCCGAAGATGTCCCTGCTTTCGACAGTTGTAGAAGACTTCATTCTTGAATTGCAAATTGCGAAAAACATCTTCCTTTCAGTGGCTAATGAACACCATTGTATTCGCCCAAGCCACCGAAAACTGCCCTATGAACTACGATATATGTCTGCCCTTTCGGTAGCTTGAGAGTTTCGTCTTTCGCATAGTAAGCTACCAAAAGTGGGGTTTTCGGTAGCTAATGAACCATCGTCAGGCCCGCCTAAGCTACCGAAACCATGAAAATTCTTTTTCGGAGTAGAGCAACATCAAAAGTTATTTCAAGTTTCATTAAATAATCCAAAGTTATGACACGCAACTTCAAATGCATATAAAATAAAAAGACAAAACTCCTATCACCTAAACAAGCGCCTAGTCTATTTTATTTGGGGAGATAACACATATAGCTTGACATATTTAAAATTGTTTTTATACAGATAGAATTAAATCTAAGAAATAAATTTGTGTTAAAGATACATGTGAAGTAATGTATAATACAACAAATTCTTAGAGTAATACTTCTTTACAGAAGACAGATTATGGTTTTAATCAAAGAACATTGATGTGACCACTTTATGTAGTATGCATTTAGATGTCATTAATGATTTGAATAACTATAGATAAGGAAATATATTTGTTAGAATGTGGTCATTCTAAGCTTACGAAATGAATAAAAAGACTTACAGTAGGAAGAACCATGTGGAAGTGCTTTGAATGGAAATAGTACATGGAGTACTGAAAAACACGAGATGTGTGAATACCCTTTTATTTCACACTCGATACGTGGTAGGCACCTAGCGTGTCATTAAGTTTTCATTTAAATGGATTATTTACTTGTTGACTATGAAATATATCTTAATCAATGTCTACATACTTGTACACCACTCGTTGTGTGATTCGTGAATTACATATCAAAAACATTTAACGATGTATGCACATGCTACAGAAGTAAAAAGTAAGGCTGCCACAAAAAAAAAGCTAGAAAGCAAGGTAGTGACACGTTACAAGAGTGCAGGAGGGGGACCCTGCAAGATAGGTAAATGTTTGTAATTGCTTATTTGCTTACTCTTGTAAATGCTAACACGTGTGCAGAAAAATATTTGCTTAGAAAGACAGTTTTGGACTGCTAAGAATGTTTGAAAGGACATGATGTATTTTGGTGAATACAGATTTAGGCCGAAGTTGAGCAACTTCAATAGCATATTGGGAAACTTAATGTTTGTACATTGTAAACTAATAAGCAGGAATGTCAGCAAGGCATTGCAAGTTAAGTGAAAAAGCATAATGAACAGTAAATGACTCCGAAGTATATAGGAGAAAATGGCTCCAAAGTTTTATGTTTTATATTATGCAAATAACATTTGAACCAGGTAGAGATGGTACCAAAATTGCAAGCATTAGCAACTATCAAGATAGGGAGCAGAGCAATACAAGAGATAAAAATGGCAGGAAAGGAGGATGAACAGGTGATGCAGTGTGAAAATTGGCACAACACCGAGGACGATGTTCTTCCAAAGGGAGAGTATTGCAACGTCCTCGTCTCTGGTAAAATTCGTATTGACCAAAATTTGTCTATTTACATGACTTAAAACCTAAACTAGGTCCGGCAATGCAATCGAGAGTGGAAAAAGGGCATGGTGAACCACAAGGGGGAGAGTTGTATAGTCGATAAAGTCGCGTTATTCTTTGTCTTGGATTAGTTGTTGAACTTGAGTTAAGTTAATTTAATAAATGGTATATATATATATATATATATATGTACAGATATACCTAGTATTTAAAGGAGTATCCTTTAGGTGGCTTTTTAATTAAAGCCTCTTAACTAGTGATTCTGAATACATATGTATATGTATTAATTTATATAGGTATATGTGTTTTTTTTCAAGACAAAATAACTATGAAAGAAATGCATATACTTTATTTATATGTTTATGCTTGCTTATAAATGCATATACTTTATTTTATATGTTTATGCTTGCTTATAAATGCATATACTTTATTTTATATGTTTATGCTTTCATATAAATGCATATACTTTATTTTATATGTTTATGCTTTCATATAAATACATATATTTTATGTTATGATTATGAGTTTATATGAGAAAAAGGGTTTTGAATTTGATTATCCTAACTATCCTCACGAAGATGTATAGAGCGGAGGGTTTTTGGTATGATATTAAAGAGATGGGATTCCAAGCTTGCAGGGTATGTGGATTTATGGAGAGAGCACAATGAGAAAGAGGGATGATGAGTACTCTGCATCTCGGAATCTGAGCGTAATGGAGTTAGAGAGGGATGGCTGGAAAAGCTTATCCCAACCAAGATGGACGTGATCTCAGGTTCATGAGCTCTCTGTTTTACATCTGTGTGAAAGCTAAGCTAAGCTCTTCTTTTCCTGGGTTCTGTCAATATATATATGTTGTGGATAGAACTCTGTTTGTGCTCTCTCTTTATTCCTTGTGTTGGATGAAAAAAAATTTAGATCACTGTCTCAGCTATAATGAAAACGTTTTTAAATATCTGTTTATTCCTTGTGTTGGATGAAAAACGTTTTAGATCTTTGTCTCAGCTGGAATCAAAACATTTTTAAATCTCTATTTATTCCTTGTGTTGGATGAAAAACGTTTTAGATCTCTGTCTCAGCTGGAATGAAAAGGTTTTTAAATCTCTGCTTATTCCTTGTGTTGGGTGAAAAACATTTTAGATCTCTACTCTCTAAGCTGGATTGAGATCGAAATCTCTACTTATTTAGTGTGTTTGATAAAAACGTTTTGGGTCTCGGTATTATGCATTGGGTTTGATAAAAATGTTTTGGATCTCTGTATTATGCATTGGGTTTGATAAAAAAACATTTTGGATCTCTGTATTATGCATTGGGTTTGATAAAAACGTTTTGGATCTCTGTATTATTCATTGTGTTGGATAAAAATGTTTTAGACCTCTGCTCTCTAAGCTGGATTGAGATCGTAACCTCTGCTTATTAATTGGGTTTGATAAAAACGTTTTAGACCTCTGCTCTCTAAGCTGGATTGAGATCGTAACCTCTGCTTATTAATTGGGTTTGATAAAAACGTTTTGGATCTCTGTTTATTCCTTGTATTGGATGAAAAATGTTTTAGATATCTATCTTGGATGAAATGAAAATGTTTTTAAATCTCTGTTCATTCCTTGCATTGGATGAAAAACATTTTAGATCTCCATCTTAGCTGGAATGAAAAGGTTTTTAAATCTCTGCTTTGTATTGGAGAAAACTCACTATGGCTTGGGAATACCACAACAAATAGATGATTACCATAAATCTACTCAATTCTCAAAGCAATGCTATTATAAATGACAATGTTAAGATAATGGAGAAATGTAACCAACCTCGATCCAAACGTTTGATGTAGATCCCCGTTGGAGCTTTCAATCCGTTCACTTGTAATCTATAAATTAGTTTTGACAGCCAATATCCAACAAGTACAAATAATATATAATTGACATTAACGTTATCAATAACAATGGTCCATAATATCATAAGCATATGTAACCCAATGTATAATAAACAACATTCACACCATGACTGGATGAGAATATGATCATTTCTATTAATGAACAAGAAGAAGTACAAAGTGATACGACCTCTTGTCGGCAACCAATCTGAACCAAGATCTAGATCAATCCACTTGTGCCTCCACCACTTCAATCCTCCATGAATGGGAAACTCAAACTAAAAAGGAGTTTGGAAGGTGGACATAAATGGTCCACAAATACAAGGATCAATGATTGCAGACTCAAGATAGGGCAAAAATACACTAGAGTTCCTTTACTATTCTCTTCTTCCTCCCGTCCATAAACCATATGTGCTCAATATAAAGTCCCCTCAAAGGTAGGGAAAGGACACATCGAGACGTTACTTGGGCAGATGGAGAGCCAAAGGTCACCCAATGACCGTTTTTTGGGAGTAAAAAGTAATTAATAGTGGTTTTTACCATTTTACTTGATACCCGCGGGCTATAGTGATGCAACTCATGGGTACGCATGCTATAATGATGCAACATGCGGGTAGGAATAAAAATAGGGAAAAATAGTATCACTGAAGGATATAAATGGATCTGAGTCACTGAAATGGATCCTACAGGCCAAATAATGTTGATGCTCATAGGGTGGAAGATTACGATGTAACAGATGCCCCCTAATGTGTGAGGTCAGAGACTGATGCTACGATGGCCAAAATACATTATAAAACTCAGAAGTGGAGTGATGGAGACACAAGTGGAAAGAGCAGCTCACTCGTCATAATACAATAGTATCTCTGAATACATGTTGGTATAGTACAACAATCATATACAATGGCCATGAATAGGCAGTATATAATGGATACATGTCATAAGTGATCATAGCCATGATCCCTCTACAGTAAGATATGGTCTTCTGCTGAAAAGAAGACAATTGGTGCAAACTGGAGGTCTAAACTACTGAAATCTGAGAGGTGAGATCTCAGATGTAAAGTCAAAGTCATATGTATCACACTGAATGCCACAATCGCCTGGGGTCTTCTACACAAGTCTTCGATGGTGCAAGTCCCGTCAAGTGAATAAAGGAGTTGGGGTCGAACCTGATGAGACATCGTCTGATTACCAGTCAATGATGTATACCGTTAACAGACGCGAGATGACCCACCAATAATGAAAATGGGCATCAAGGCACAGAGCACAATCATCAGAGTGTGAATAAATGGGTTGAAGTCGAACACTAGGATGAATCCATCGATCAGGGGAAATTGATGTATTCCCAAAACTATCGATGGCGAGAGAACCTGCCACTAATGACTGCAAGACTCAAGGTACTCAAATGAACTCTAAGCCTCAAGTCACGGAATAAATGAGTTGAATTCGACGGAACGAGACTTGCTAGAAGGAGGGCATTAAGGCATCCCCCATCAACCAGCATGAGGTACCAGCAATGTTGAAAGATTTGTAAGATCTCAGGTGAAACGAACTGACTCAATAAGGATGGCCAACATGTAATAATCAAGAGATCTTAGGAGTGGCTGACACTGGTTCAATACTTCCTTTGAAAAAGAGCATGAGCAGATGGATAGACTCAGGCAGCATAGACTTGACATAAACTGTGCAATGCAGGAGGCACTACAGAGGGCTCCATAATGACTGGAAGCTTAACCAATCGGTGGAGAAAAATGAGAAACAAGTATAGCTCCTAAGGCCCACTATAGTCCCGACTCATAATGTACAGAGTGGAATGAATGCTATGTTCAAAAGAGACACAACAGCTGCCAACAAGAAATAGTGACCATAATCCCGTCTGGCTTTTTGGAATATTTGATTTTTTTTTTTGGTCTTTTTCATATTTGGGAAAAGCTTGAAAAAGAATAAAATTGCTTATAATACAACAAGTGAGGGAACGAGTGTCAAATAGCTAGCAAACTAGTCCCAAGCAGTGGAACATACCTATGCTCAATGCAAGGCGATATCTGCGTGCAGGATGTGGACACTCAGGGGTATGTTCCCTCAGGGTCCAAGGGTCATCAAATTGTGAAGGGAAAATATATAAGCTCTGCAGGGCTCGACAGGAAAAAGTGCTCAGGCACTAGGCTAACAATTGAGTAAGCGGGAGCCGGCACAAGGCTCAAGCGGCAAGCAGGATAATGTAATGCAATCACAACATGATATAACTAAGGGGAGTCCTTTTTCGTAAAGTTAGTCTCCTCGCCCAAAAAAGTGTAAAACAATGAGAGAAGAACTCTTCTAGTCACGTATGACAAGAGTATACCTTGTTCGTAATTAATCCACAAAGGTTCGGAAAAGGGGTAAACTTATACCTAAGTGGATGTCGTTTCAAATCCTTTAACGAGTCCAAAATAACAAGTATACTCAGCAATCTTGTTTGATTTTGAAAAAGTCTAATAAGGGCTTAAAAAAGACTTTATAAAAATCTTTTCTGTAAAGGTTTAACGAGCCCGAAAAAGTAAACTCGTGACCTCCTTACTGTTTTTAATGAGCTCAAAGGAGATATGGAAGAATGCTCGTAATGAGAGCAGATGAGTGTCAGGGACATGCAAGACTAGTTCCAAGCGCATGGGACAAAGCTATGCATAATGCAAGGAACATGAGCAAGATAAGGACACTCAGGGGGTGTATGCGAATTTAGATAGTAATAGGTTCAAATCCATCATAACAATGGGGAGGCCTAAACCTATATGCAAGGTTCTGAATATGCCTGCCATGACCAAAGCAAATGTCGAAAGGGACCGATAACCAAGTATAAGTCCAGCTAAGAATCCTATCTCCAAGAAACATAAGTACCAAGATCATCTCTAAAACGTACGTAAAGAAAAATCTGATACAAGTCACTGCGGTAGAAACATTTTCAACTTCACTATTGTTAACCTCAGACATAATGTAGGTAGAGCCAACCACTGAAGGTGCCATAGTACCAATACCTGAGGGATCAAAATGATCATCTTCAGAATTAAGAGCAAAGCTGAAGGATGTGAAGGACTCTGTAAGAGAAAATTCATCATCACGGGAGTTGGAAATTCTAGAAATAGAATCAAACTCTTCAGGAGCACCAATTTGTGGATCTATAGGAGAGCTCAAAGACTCATCAAACTCAAATGTCAAATCAGGGTTGGATGAGACTATGAATGGATCCAAATTCAAATGGATGGTAGGTTGTATTATAGAATCATCTTGTTCAATAAGATCAAGGCTAGGAGGTGAATGAGATCTATGATAAATATCCCCCCACGGCTTGTCATCACCACTCATGGCCTCAATAAAAACTTCATCAGAAGGTAGGATACCATCGAGGAAATCATGTGAACAAGATAGGTTGGCTGCCAAAACTGGCAGCGTAACAGGATCTTCCTCAATTGTCTGGGAAGAGGAGAGATATGGATCTGCAATGGTTTGTTGGATATGATCGTAAGCGAGCTTCGCTACAGATAAAGGCATAGACATCCCGACGTGCACAATGTCTCCAGATGTGGAACTTGTGGACGGTAAAGTCCACGGATCATCTAAATAGGAGGTCCAGAATAACATATTATTCGAAGGAGGAGACAGATTGTCGGTAATGGTTCCAATAAAATTCACAGGCGTAGAATGGATCAAAGTTCCCATCAATGAAGGGTACATTCCAACACCTATGTTCCTAGTTTCCAGCTGAGAATTAGAAACTTGTGGGACTACGGATCCCGTGGATGCTGTGGAAGGAGTGCCAACGTAATCCAGCTGATCGATCGTCACAATCTATCCTTCATGGGGAAAGCAGATAAATCTAAATACAGTAGACCCTACAACCTTCATAGCGTACATCCAGTTCCAACGCAGTAAAAGGTTGTAGTCAATGGGCGCATTTACCACTTCGACTTCAATAGGCACAAACTTACCTCCCAAGGAGACAACAAGGGAAGGGATAATTCCATGCGGCGTAAAAGATCTATCGTCGAATGCAGTGAGTGTAGTTCTAGACGAAAGTAGAGGAGGAGAGCCAAGAGCTTTCCAACAAGCTAACGACATTACTGACATAGAGGCACCTTCATCAACCATAGTACATTTGACGAAGCTCCTAAGGCAAACCACCTAGATTTGAAAATCCACGTGGTAAGGCAAGCGAGGTTGGACATCAGTAGTATCGAACTTGATAACACTAGGATTTCCCCCATCCTGAACTCCTAACGCACTCAAAAGGGCATGCTTCTGAGAAGGACAGGCTTGCAAAAATTCAAGAGCCGACATGGCACACGGAGTTTGGCCCAAATATTCTATGATGGAGTAGTTCTGGGTGGCTCGAGCATTAGGATTATGCGTGGAGCGCTTGAGAACACCTTTCGGTATCTACATCATAATGGAAGGCTTCTCGATATGCAAGGAATTGTCAAGAGGATGGGGAGGCTCATTCCCCAAGTTGGGTTGTGGTGCACCATAATCGCGCTGACGAGTAGCAACACAAACCTCCGACTGAACCATATTCACACATCCATAACCACTAGTGTTGGAAGAAGACGTTTCCATTTCATTAGTACCATAACCAGTGGTGGGAGCATGCGAAGCCATGTTTTGGTGATGACGTAGGGGATCCTTCAACACAACTGGGCTCTGTGCCAATTGCTTCGATGCTTCTTCAATTCAAGGACATAAGTGAGTAAGATGATCCTCCCCACAAAGCTTGCAAGGGAATTTCACCTTATGCCTAGGTTTAGGATCCTCACCAACATTACTGCCTTCCCAAGGAGGGTTGGCATTCTCTTTACGAGGAGTATTACGATTGCTATTGTTATTACTTCCATTGTTTCCACCCCTACGATTATTTCTCCCCTTTTTCTTACCACCAGGTTGCTGGTTACCCAACGGTTTCGTTGATTGCACATTGTGTACATTAGACGACGAAGTGGAAGTGGACAAGGTGTGAACCTATCTAGGAGCAGACTGGTTTAGCGACAAATTTTTCATTTGATTAGCTACCAAGCGTACAGGGCGAGTGCATGCGGACCCCACGATTCCATCGGCATGTGGTCCATGAGCTGACGTGGGCTCATGTCTTGTTCTCGGTGCATCAGGAATAATGTCATACAAAATGCCAGACTGAGAATAAAGTAGATCTAATTGCTAGACTTTCAATATAGCTTGTTCCTCAGTCACAATGCTGGACATTGAAACATCCTTAGCAATGTATGGGAGTAAAGACTTAAGGAACCATTCCAATAGGAACTCTAGAGGAATGTTGGCTTTCACTAATCTCTTCTGTCGACGCCATTCTTGAACTTGGTCAAAAATATGTGTGGCCTTATTCTAACGGAAGGTGGACAACAACTCAGTACCAGTATCATAACAAACCGGCAACTGGAAATGGTCTAAGAAAACCAAAGCAATCTCGTTGAATCCCTTATAGGTGTTTCCAGGCAACTCCACATACCACTTCGTGGCTGCCCCCGTGAGGGTGCGTTGAAATAGTCGTAATCTAATGGAATCATGATTCAAAGAGTTGGAGGAGCACCAAAGGTGAAACATCGTGACATGATCTCCCGAGTCCTCACCACCTTTCCCCTCAAAATTTGGAATGTCCGAAGGAAGATTGGTAGGGACTGGGGGCCAAGTAGGGTCGTGACACATCGGATCATTCATGAGCTTTGAAAGATCCGGGAGATTCAAGCATGAAAGGAATGGGAGCTACGGCTGGAAAGCTTGATTATAAGTTCCCAGAAAAGGTTGATTAAACGGAACTGTGTTATAAGATGGACCAAAAGCTTGACCATGAGGATAAAACTACTGATAATGAGGACCTAACGGTCCATAAGATTTCCCATGGCCATAGGATTGATAACCTCCTCCTGGATGACCCATTTGAGAGTAAGCAGGTATATGCGTGTTTTGGGCACCATATTGGGGTGGTGGGTGATACTGGTGGCCAGCACCGACTGTGTTGTAGTAAGGGTTGCCTCCATGAGTATGGGGCATATATGTACTATTCATAGCGGGAATTGTGTTGTAATGAATGTAATGGTATGGTATGTTCCCACCCCCAGCATTAGGATTAGCTTGAGCAGTCGTGTGATGACCATAAGCATGAGAAGTATTCCCAGCCCCAACATTGGTGTGATTAGTAGCAGGGTTGGTGGTGTGATGTCCATGTGGATAGGAAATATTCCCACCCCCTACATTAGCATTACTAGTGGTGGCAGTGGACGCAAAAGTATGTGGTATGTGTCCACCCCCATGGTTGGGAGGAATGGTATCATGTGCAAAAGTAGTCCTGGGTTGACGAGTAGCGACACGTGTATTAGGTGGTGGATGGTGAGTCGTGTTCCGAATAGCATTCTGGTTAGGTTGGGTAATCCTAGGAGGTGGTCGTCTTCCAACATTAGCATTGTTAGGAATCTGACCAGTCCCCATACTATGTGTGTGGGTGGACAACATAGTGCCCCAAGCGACGGTAGTGCCCCTGGTGGGTATAGTATGGCTAACACTTTGACTAGTGCCAGCGTGACTACCAACCATAGTGGAAGGCTCAACAGTACTATGACTAGGCATACCAAAAGAGAGTGCAATGGGGTTGATCATAGTGTCATTATGTGATTCAGGCATCCCATATCTATAACTGCATGGAAACGAAGGAACGAAAGGCTTGTCCTGTTCTTCGTCCTAGGGTAAGTCAGGAATTTCGTAAAGATGATTATCCAGATTCAAAGGATCAAACAGATCTCAATCAAGTGGATTAGGCCAAATAGAACCAGGTTGAGTCTCAGGTGGATCACCTCCCCACTCCTCACAAGGAGTATGGGGATCGGAAGTATGGTCAACTCTACCCGAAGGAGTCGAAGGTTTTTCCTCAGTATCAAGATGTGCAGCCATGACGTCTTGGACATAAGTCTCGTATGAATCTGAAGACTTGGAGGGATCCCTTCTACGTCCTCTAGCAACATGGCGTGAAAACTCGAGTGGCTTTAAACTAGCCAAATGATGGGACCGGCAGAGAGTAGGGCTCCGTTCCACGATATCTCTGGAGAGAATATGTAACCAAAAGGTCCCCTAAAGGCCAACTATCAATCAAAAACAGTAAATCAAAAGCACACACCTAGAGAAACTACAGCCAAGAGTAGACAAATAGAGTGGCTAAATGAGCTCCGGACACTAGAGCCAGTATGTCTTGCCTAGGAGAGGCTTGAGACTCCCAAACTATAGCCGGAGGTAACATAATCAGTTATAGAGACACCTAGGCTTCACTGCGTCGACAGGGTCAAGTCCACTGCACGAACACAACTGTGTTGTCCAATCCCTATCTGACTCAGGACACAAACAACATAACCACTGCAAGTACCCTGTGCGGTACCTAGGTAAGGAAACTATGTTCACCGCAATATAACCAATGCTCAGGGGGACAGTCGCAGGTGGTACCCGTCGTATGGGCAAGGTAGCTAAGCCTGAAGCACAAGAGGACGAACCTCTAGTACCCCCAGATACGAACAAATCCTGAATATATCTCCCACGTTCAGCCAATATCAGAGGGATATCTACTCAACCAACCTCCCGTGACCTCGTGCTTAACTCTGGATTGAGTAGAGCTTCCTGAGAACACCAATCTATACCATGGATTCCTCCACTCACTGGTCAGAAACCTAATGTTTCGTCTAGTAGTCTTGGATTGTTAACTCACAATGATCTATTCCAAGACTCTAAACCTATGCTAGTTGGTGTACCCTATAAATAAAATCAGTCTAATCAATTTTAAGATTAAGCATTAATTTTAGTGGCTGTGATTACTCAAGGGATATGATCGTGAAACTAGTGATGTGTAGACTCAATAGTATGCAAAATCGTCTAATCCTAGACTCATCTATCCAATAAAACAATGTCACTAATATGCAAAATCAACCAACAATTCCGAAATAAAGATGCAAACTTTTATCTTTTTGATGCACAAGCAGAACCTAAAATGAAGGCAACAAGCACTCAATGCAAGATGCAGTACATGAAAGTAAAATATTTTTGTATTTTCGCTTATAAACAAGAAGGAAAATGCAAAAAACTAAATGTATATTTTTGTATTTTTTCAATATAAATGGAATGAAAAAATGCAAGCAAAATCCTACTATTCAGTCACTGAAGTGCCGAGAAGATCACTAAGACAACCCAACAAATTCTAAACAACAAGACTCAGGCAAAGGAATGAGCTCAAAAGGAAGAAATCAAGAGGCTAAAACAAAATATTGCTAAAAAACCAAGAAGGCTCAACCAAGAGAAACGAAGAGATCTGGCCACAACCAAGGCATGAAACAGTCAAGAGAGAGACCAACAAAGACTCAGAAACCAACCAAACTCACCCAGCAACAACCAATAGCCATTAACCAACAAAAGTCAGAGTTACACGCTACTGTCGAAGGAATACCTGTGGGTACCCGCGAGCAGTAGTGTAAACAGAGGCGGGTATACGCGAGCTGAGCTAAGTTAGCTCGCGGGTGAGGAAAGGCAAATGGGCAAATAAAGAGTCCAAGGGATCAGAAAAAGCAACTTTTCTACAGTGTATCTTAACGGCCAATCAATGACACAGAGCTTCGATAAACAACAACTATAATTATGGACTAATGCTCAAAAAATTTCCCAAACATGGATGTTTTCCCCAGCGGAGTCGCCATTTCTGTATTGGAGAAAACTCACTATGGTTTGGTAATACCACAACAGACAGATGACTACCAGAAATCTACTCAATTCTCAAAGCAATGTTATTATAAATGACAATGTTAAGATAATGGAGAAATGTAACCAACCTCGATCCAAACATTTGATGTAGATCCTCGTTGGAGCTTTCAATCCGTGCACTTGTAATCTGCAAATTAGTTTTGACAACCAATATCTAACAAGTACAAATAATATATAATTGGCATTAACATTATCAATAACAATGGTCCATAATATCATAAGCAAATGTAACCCAATGTATAATAAACAACATTCACACCATGAATGGACGAGAATATGAGCATTTCTATTAATGAACAAGAAGAAGTACAAAGTGATACGACCTCTTGCCGACAACCAATCTGAACCAAGATCTAGATCAATCCACTTGTGCCTCCACCACTTCAATCCTCCATGAATGGTAAACTCAAACTGGAAAGGAGTTTGGAAGGTGAACATAAATGGTCCACAACTACAAGGATCAATGAGTGCAGACTCAAGATAGGGCAAAAATCCACTAGAGTTCCTTTACTATTCTCTTCTTTCTCCCATCCATAAGCCATATGTGCTCAATATATAGTCCCCTCAAAGGTAGGTGAAAGGACACGTCGAGACGTTACTTGGGCAGATGGAGAGCCAAAGGTCACCCAATGACCGCTTTTTGCGAGTAAAAAGTAATTAATAGTGGTTTTTACCATTTTACTTGATACCCGCGGTCTATAGTGATGCAACTCCTGGGTACGCATGCTATAATGATGCAACATGCGGGTAGGAATAAAAATAGGGAAAAATAGTATCTCTGAAGGATATAAATGGATCTGAGTCACTGAAATGGATCCTACAGGCCAAATAATGCTGATGCTCACAGGGTGGAAGATTACGATGTAACATGCTTATTCCTTGTGTTGGGTGAAAAACGTTTCAGATCTCTGCTCTCTAAGTTGGATTGAGATCGAAATCTCTGCTTATTTAGTGTGTTTGATAAAAAACATTTTGGATCTCTGTATTTATTCTTTGTGTTGGATAAAAACGTTTTAGATCTCTTCTCTCTAAGCTGGATTGAGAAGATACCACAGATGTATATGCTTCCATGTGTTTATGTAGACATGAATGCTAGAGAATTAGCAAATTCAATTATGTTAATAAATGCTTTTGTGCTGCCACCACGGAAGGGGTTTTTGTTGCCACCAGAACTTGTGGGTTCTGTTCATGAGAGTTAACACTATGATGGTTTTTTATGTATTGTTGAGTTGTAATTTTGTTTATATGTATTTTATTATGGTGCTGCCATCAATTTTCGTATAATACCTGTAGAATTCACTTAATGAATACCACAAACAGTTTATAATGTATAGATAGCGTGAATGCTATGTTGTCAGCGTTGATGCTGATACTCTGTATTCATTACTATGCTGCCAGAGTTAGCATTTGAGTGTGATGCTCTGTATTGTTGAGATAGCATGTATTTAATTATTTTGTTATCTAGATATATTTCTGCACATTGTATGCGTGTTTGGAATGAATATGATTTGGTTATGTTACATATAAATTAATGAGGCTTGCATAGGATGAATACTTTTTGCTTATTTGCATGTTGAATATTATTTAATAGTATTCATTCCATATTAAATGTATTGTAAGCATTGGATGCTTTGAAATCAATTATAACAATTATGATGTTATATATTACTTATGCTTAAAGTATTGTGAGGAGAGGCACGAGCCATAGTGCAATCTTGAAGAAAGTGTGCAAGCGTATTATGCAAGTTTGATAGAAAAAAAGGAGTACCCTTTAGTTTAACTTAATTAAAAGATGCATTTAATGTGTATTTCTGGTGAAGAAGGGCATCACAATTAAAGCAAGGAAAACTTGTTAAATTTATAGGTGGAACTTATTTATGATTAAAGAGAAATGCTTTGCAACAAAACTAAAAAATATGTGAGGGTGATATTCTCTAAGACACTTTGTGAAGAGGAAAATACATTATAGCATAAATGTTGTAGATGGTACTCTCATGAACTGTAGGAGCACTGCAATACCCTCTATGGCAGTGAGTGGTTGGTTCTAATTCAAAGAGTGATCCAGATTGATATCGGTGGCCACCCACCTATTCCACTGGCTCAAAACAGTTTCCCATTTTGCCAATTTTCTTGTAATTTTTCTACTATTTTTCGAGTCCCAAACTTTAGGGGCCGTTTTGAGGCCCTAAACGACGTTTTTTTGGGAAATTTTGGTCTGGAGAAGCCCATCTATTTTATGGTTTTCAGCATAGTCCTCGGATAGATATTTCCAAGGGGATATCAAGCACCCCAAATGGAGATCGTATGCAAAAGTTATGACCCCGGGAAGTTGACTGTTCAACTAACCACCTTGGGGCCGCAAACTTTATTATGGTTCATCTTCTAGGGTTAGGTTTTTGGATGTTTGGGATTCTCTCCCTCATGCTTATGATAAATAGGCCCTTTCGGCCTCTCTTTGTATTCATCTTGGCATGAATTAGTACAATGGCCACATCTCTTCTTAGAGATAGCTATTACCATTCTAGCTATTGTATTTACAGTCTGTTCTATTTCCGATATTTAATAGAATATGTGTTTACTGTATCACTATGTTTCTTGCCATATATCTATGTATGTGAATATATATCTCTATATATTATTCTTTATATGCTATCTTTTGTTTCGTTCCCACACAAATCTGGATCAAAGAGGATTTAAACTCCATATCCTACTTGGGGATCATCGTGCCCAGCTCGGGGGTGGCCTTCAGACAGACTGAGTAGAAGCCATCAGAGAGCCTATGGTTGGGTGGAGCGTTGCATTTCCCAAAACAGTTCCCATTAATAAACATTGATGAATGATTTTCAGATAGATATTTTATGTGATTAATCGAAAGGTATATAAAGTTTTAGAGTATAATTTATAATTTGTGGTACTAATGTATGTTACAAGTGTGATGAAGACAGGTAGAAGAACACGGGTAGAAGAAAAGTATGCTTGGTAAAATGATCATAATCCTTGATATATATTGCCACAATGAATTTTATAGTATTCTGGTAATGGAAGTGAAGAGTATATTTTCTTATGATTACTTCTCGATGTATCTATGTAAAGTTGATTGGTATCTAGTCAATAGGAAAAGACTCTTACAGTTAGTTGAAAAAGAGATTTCAAAATGGTACTAATGCCATAGATAAACAACATTATACATATGATGATGGTTGCACTATTTTGTATGATGTACTTGCATTCAAGATATATAAGAAATTGTTTCTAAATGTGTGAGCATATGGTTGTGGATGCAATAGAAGAATGAATAAGCTTCTGTCTGAAGTAATGTTGTGCACTTGAATAAATGTGTAAATCTTATGTGGATAAATAATGAGACATTATTGTTAACACCTAAAAAGTGCTCACTAGCTCATTCCCTTACTCACATGACCCATTTGTCCACTTTTCCACCATCTGAGCCTCTGAAACCAACAAAAGGTCACCAAAAGACCTTAGTACACCCCTTTTTCCATTAAAAAAGATTATTTTTCCAAGAAAATCATAAAAAACCCTCAAAAAGGGTCCAAATTCCCAAAAATATTAAAAAGGGAATTAAAATATTATTTTTATTCAAAAAAGGAAAAATGAGGGAAAAGTACCTAAACCATGTTGGTCAATACCATTTGGTTTCCACAAAACCACAAATGGTATCTCCCACCACCAAAACCTATAAAAAGGTGGTAGGGGCTCCTCATTTCACATCCTTCCATTATCTCATCCTTATGCTGCTGAAATCTCCCCTGAGCACTTTTAGCCATTGAAGCAACCTTGGAGAAGGAGACCTCTTGGAGTTTGGAGCTACTCATCTTGGGAGTTGCTCAACATCAACCTTCACCATTGAAGGTAATATCGCAAGCACTTGCTTGCCCCCCATTTTTTAATACAAAAAATTATTTCTTATGTTTCTTGTTCTTGATTTTGAAATGTTTAAATTATTTGCTTAGATTCTTGCTTAGATCCATGAATAGTATTGTTTATTTAGTTTATTGTTTTTATTTCTATTGAAACTGCTGCTACTAGTTAGCAGGTGCCCATAGCACTAAGCCTGGTTGCAAAACCGGGCCAACAGTTTTGGCGACTCCGCTTTGGTTTGAACTTTAGATCTCTAGTTTTGCCTTTAAATCTTAGTTTTTATGAGTTTTTAACCTTTAGATCCATAGATCTGCCATCTTAGACAGCAGATCCATTGCTGTTCTGAGATTTGGCCCCATAAACAGCCCGAAATTTTCAATTTTCGGGTTCGTTTCTTGGTTTCCGTGCACGGCTTCCGCCTCGCGGCTTTTTGCCAGACAGTCGCGCGGTCCATCGCGACTTTTCTGGGTTTTTCCGCGCGGTCCATCGCGGCCTTTTTCCAGACAGTCGCGCGGTCCATCGCGACTTTTCTGTGTTTTTCCGCGCTGCACACCGCGGCTTCGCGGCCTATTTCCGCGATGTCCATCGCGACTGTGCGCCCAAAACCCGCGCGGTCCATCGCGACTGTGCGCCCAAAACCCGCGCTGTCCATCGCGACTGTGCGCCCAAAACCCGCGCGGTCCATCGCGACTGTTCGTCCAAAACCCGCGCGGTCCATCGCGACTGTGCGGCCAAAACCCGCGCGGCCCATCGCGGCTGTTCGTCCAAAACCCGCGCGGCTGAATTTTTTCATTCGGCCATCCCGATTTTGAAAAGTATTTTTTACTGTACTTTCTGCCCATAGCACATTTTTTACAGTATTTGCATTCTGCATATTTTACAGCTTTGAAAAAATTTTCACTATTTAAAAGTGCATATTTAGAAATCTTTTTCAAAATTTTCAAGAAAGTGAAAGAAAGACTCATTTTGCATTTTCATCTAGATTCAAATTTTTTCTTGTTTACTTCTTTGAAATCTTGCCCTTAGCAATTTTTCTTGAAACGAAGAAATCCATTTATTTCTTTTAGAAAGGAGTTTATTATTTGCTTTCATAAATCCAAGAAATCCTTTATTTTTTGAGTTATTTTTTGAAAAGCATATTAATTCCTTTTTAGTGAAAAAAGTCTTAAATATTTGCTTTTTATTTTCGAAAAATCCTTTATTTTTTGAAAATTTCCCTTAAAGCATTTAATTTTTTTCAAAGTTCAGTTTACAACACCTCACGTGCACTCACACGATCACTTAATTGAACTAAGCCTTAAAACGCACCTTAATTTGAACACACTTTTAACCCCACTTGGGGAACACTAAAAGAATTCTTGTAGCTAGGTAGTATTGGGGGGATAGGTGTTCCAATAACACCCCTCAGTTCATACATCTGAGACATAGAAGTTGTCCAATTAGGGAGCTAAAATCTCTTAGTACTTTTTGGCGCGGTCACAACCGGTTTGTGGGAAGGCCTCTCCCTTAGGAGGGTTGAAGTCGCGAGGATGGTTCCGGAAGCCTGAGTGGGATACCGAAACCCATTCAGTAACCGAAGGGCTACCATTCGCAGTTCTCGGGATATCCCTGTATTGGGATATTGCGATCAAAGGACCAAACGGCAGATTTACCTTTTCTCGACGCGTCATGAACGGAGTATCCTAGTAGCCTGTCTTTTTAGGATTGATTACCCGGTGTCCCTCCCGGTAGGGGGATATCTAGCCGTTGTCTCAACATTCATATTGTCTGACTTGGATTTCATCACCTTGCAGAGGATATCGTCTGTTTGAGTCACAATACTTTTAGATTAGGTGTTTGCATGATCTTTACCACCTTTTGAGTCTAGTTACACCTATTTTTTCTAGGATCCGCTTGCATGTTGGTATTCTGACCAATTGTTGCATTCCTCCACTTATTGTAGCACAGCTGCTAGAATAAGTGCATTTTTTTAGGATTGATTTTTTGGCCTGTGAGCCTTCTTTTTTCACTCCCCTTCTTGCACCCTTGGTTGCATTAGGGTTTTGAGTCTTTTACATATATATCACCACCTGATATTTAAAACACATTTTTTACATACAAAAACATATTCTCACCATTGAGAATTCTAGACGTTCTCGTCGTCTACAGGGCGAACTCCCAGAGTTTAGTCCACTTGGCTCTCCACGTCACGGACGCAGAGCATTGTCCCTTGATTCGACACATCGTCAATCAATTAAACGGTCATCCGATTCTGACATACCCCACTTCACCTTTGATTTGGAGGTAGAATCCGAAAACCCCACCGAGTTACCACCAACCACAAATATGTCTGAAACACCAGTTGATCCACAATTTACATTAACCATAGGTCAGACATCCGCAGACCCTTCTGCGGCAGTACCATCCACGGCAACAACCACCCCCTTGGGTATGCCCAATATGGGTAACACTCCACATTCAGGAATGCCTAGCACAGGACCACCACCTGTCATGGGCATGCCCAATATGGGGGTCATACCCCCTTCAGTTTCCACAAACCCTATCCCAGGAATCCCCAGTGCAATTCCTAACCCAAGTGTAACTCATGTTGCACTTGGCAGTTCTATACCAGGAATCCCTGGTGCGATTCCTAACCCAAGTGTAACCCAAGTTGCACTTGGGAGCGCTAACCCATATTATGCCACACCTTTTGGAGGGCACATACCCTCCATACCTAGCATACCTATAGGCGCTACTGGACCCCTACACCATACCACAATGGCTAGGCAGGTCCCGGTTCCGGTCACCACATCCGCTAGTCTACCATACATGGCAAGTCTCAACCTGCCAGATTTAGCTAGGCTCACAAATGACCCCATCAGACATGATCCTGCTTGGCCCCATATGCCCACTAAGCTTCCCTCTGACATCCCTAAGTTCGAGGGTAAGGCTGGAGAAGACCCCCAAAATCACATCATGTCCTTCCATTTATGGTGTTCCTCAAACTCCATAGTGGATGACTCAATCCGCCTACGGATTTTACAACGCACCTTCACTGGCTCCGCAGCCAAATGGTATATCGAGCAACCCCATGGGACGCATTCCACATTTACCTCCCTTGCCTCGACCTTTCTACAATTCTTCCAGCTACCTGTACGCTACGATGCGGGCGTCGAGATCCTACTGTCTTGCAGACAGAACACGGCCACGCATATCACTGACCATATTCATGATTGGCGTCGGCGCCGAAGCCTATGCAAGATCAAATTAGACGACCGAATCTTTTTAGACTGGTTCCTTAAATCCCTCCTTCCTCTCATTGCGAAGGATGTAGCATATGAAAGACCCCAGTCTGAGGAGGAGGCCATCCTTAAGGCCCAACAGTTTGATCTTATCTATGCCCAGTCAGGTTACCTATACACGATCATACCTGATGCCCCACGAGGTGACTCTGCATGCGGTGACACACCGGGGGCATCACATGCCGCTGATGGCATTATTGGCCAAATTACACCGCAAGCAAAACCTTTCAGTATGGTGAGCACCATGCCCGCCCCAGACCTTTCTAGGGCTACATCTAGTTCCGGGGCGACAACTTCTTATGCTCCAACAAACCAGACCCATCACGTTCATGGACCCTCTTGTCCACAACATTGTTATGGCCAAGCGCCATCGGCATATGTACCCCCTACATACTATGCTCAACCTACGGTACAAAACCCCATGCAGTTCCAACAACAGCCCATGCATTACCCACAACCGGTTGCACCGGCTAACCTCACACCTCCACCAACTCAGGGGTACCTACAACCCCAGCAGGCAACTGGACCACCTCCAGCTCCACCTGCATACTATCCACCGCAACCTGCTCCCGCACCTGCGGCTCCTCAGAATCCCCCTAATGCTCAAGGGCATGTGTACGCACAACAACATCAGCCCCAATATCAAAATAACCAACGCAACCAGGGTGGGAAACCAAACCGCGGAAGAGGACGCAACTGTGGAAACAATCAAAACCGTAACCAAGCTCCACAACCTACCCATCCTCCACAAGACAATAACGCGGCGCCCGCTCATCAGAATCCTGATCGGCCACCTAAGCAACCCAAAAATGCTAATTTACGAACAAACCATCCTTGTTCCATTTGCGGTGTCTATGGCCACTATACCCACGCTTGCCCACATCTGGAGCGAGCTCGACAACTATGGACAAATGACGCCCATCGTCAAGGGCAGGCGGCTCCTCAGCCACCACCCAACCCCCCACCACCCCCACAACAACCTTTGGTCCTCCAAAACCCTTTTCCAACACAGGGAGTGGTAAACACTCAGCCGTTAGCCCCCCAACAGGGCAACGTGTAACCACAACAAATAACTTACACAGCTCCTGATCAACCCATGTTTGATTCAGGCACCCACCACTTATTGATGATGTCCACCGCTGACGTCAATATCCAAACCCGTCGGAATCAATACGGACCGACTTCTGAAGCCCCCCCCCGCTGAAAAGGATACTAATGCTAATCCCACTGATCAGACATTGCGTATACCTCAGGTTCCACTCGATGGTGCTTCTAAAGCACCTCGCTTCCCCCTTCGCCGAATCAACAACAACCCCAATGCACGGGCTGCGTCCAATTACAACATTGTCGATGACTTAGCCCAATCCCCCGCAGCCATGTCTACGTTAGAAGTCTTAAAAACCTGTCCTACTCAGCGCAAGACTTTACTTTCCGCTATTGGGGCGATTGACCCAAATGATTCGAAATTGATGACCTTTGATTTAGACCAATCTGAACCACGGCTGCCTTCTACCATAGCAGTCCAAGTTTCCGTTTCTATTCGGAATCTTGTCATCCATCGATGTATCATCGACGAGGGTGCCTCCACATGCGTCATGTCCACTTTTGTTTGGCAGAAGTTGGGATCCCCTGCTCTCCAGCAATCCACCACTGCATTGCGGGCCTACGACGGCCGGTGAGCTCAACCTCAAGGTTTATTACCCAAGGTGCCCGTCCAATTAGGTGGGAAAACTGTGCTCATCGACATAGAGGTCATTAACGCCCAGCTCGACTATAACCTTTTACTTGGCCGCAGTTACATGTACGCCATGAAAGCGGTCGCCTCCTCCGTCTTCCGCACCATGATGTTCCCCCACGAGGGACGCGTGGTCAAAATTGACCAACTCACCTACTATGATCCCAACGCCCCTGCAGCACCCGAGAATGTTCTTCCCATGGTTGAACAACCCGCTTCTAGTACAGTTACCTCCTTTGTGTCTTCCGTGGCACCCGGACTTTATTCCGATACACCAATGACCTCTACATTTCAGGCCATTCCACCACCGTCACCGGAGACCCAAGTCGCAAACCTCTGTACTCTTTCGCAGAATACGCAAACGTCCGGTGGTCAACCACCATTGATCCCCAGTCACATTGGTGTTACACCCATCCACACCATCCCCTTCCTATTTCCTCCTTCGGGTGTAGTAAGCGCCCCGGTTATGGCTACCCTTAGCCTACCCGGGCTAACATTGGGATTACCCGTGTGGTATATTCCGCCTCCCGTTCGACCACCCACACCCGACGTCATCCTCCAACCGGTACAACCTATCGTTACCACAAATCAGCCTCCTCCTGGTGTTGCAATCTCTTCGTCGTCAACGAAACCTCCTCCTGGTCTCACGATTGCTTCGACGTCAAGAGATCCCCCTCTTCTTGCTAAGCCCACTGGGGGCAGAGGTCCACAACCATACACTGCTATACCACCTCCGAAGGCAGTTAAACCCCCACCAGTGTTTCGAGCTCCCCCCAAATGTTCATTATGCGATGAAATTGGCCATCCAACTCATCAATGCCCACATTTACCGGCACTCCAAGAGCATATGAATATGTTGGACGATGACATCGGCATCCCAGTAGTCAGATTAGAACCACCTCTACAGCCTCGTGACAAATCACTGCGCACTAACCATCCTTGTGCTATATGCAGTGTTTACGGCCACTACTCTCACCATTGCCCTGATCTACCTGACTATAGAGCAGCGTTGTATGAGTTAAACAATGCCGACTTAGAGATATCTCCTCCCCTCATCGAGGAGATCCACCCCCCACCATCATCCTCGTCAGAAGAAGTCAATACGATATATATGATTTCAACAACCTTCAAACCAGAACCCCTTGATTTATGGTCTGATTGCTTCAATACTGATGAGCAGATTTTGGAGACACTCATTGCACCTGACTACCCTTGGGATGATATGCATCATCGCTCGTACTTCCTCCCGGAAGCATCTACCTCCACCGCATCCAACCAGCTATCAGTCGAGTCGAAAGACTTCATACCTGCTAAGGTCGATTGGTTAAAGGACCCCATCCCAGCACCGGATGCCTTTGAAGAAGGGAACATGTCAAACATTTCCCCCACTATACAGATAGACATTTCCACAACACCAGGGAAACCTGAGCTCATCTCGCTGGGCGCATCTTGCACTCAAGCAGAAACTCAGGCATACAAAAATCTCTTTCAAGAGTTCCGTGATGTCTTCGCCTGGTCCTATACCGAGATGCCTGGTCTCGACCCCGCCATTATTGAACACCACATCGATACATGGCCGGAAGTACCCCCTGTTCGTCAGAAACAACGACCTATTCACCCTGCCAAGCTCCCCGCTGTTAAGGCTGAAGTCGAGAAACTTCGAAAAGCAGGGTTCATCTACCCTATTCCATACACCACATGGGTGTCGAACCCTGTTCCTGTCAACAAAAAGCAAGGCACCCTTAGAGTATGCACTGATTTCCGCGATCTAAACCACGCTTGTCCAAAAGACAATTTCCCCACGCCATTCATTGACCAACTCATTGATGAGTGTGCGGGCCATGAGGTCCTATCCTTCATGGACGGGTTTTCCGGATATAACCAGATTCACATCCGCAAGGAGGATCAGTACAAGACTGCCTTTGCCACCCCATGGGGCACCTTTGCCTATCGCGTCATGCCATTTGGCCTTAAAAATGCTGGTGCCACTTTCCAGCGAGCCATGACCTATTTCTTTCACGACTTGGTCCATATCCTACGAGTCTATCTTGACGACCTCACAGCTCGTTCCTGAAAACGATCAGACCACCTTAACGACCTCCGGCAAGTTTTCCTGCGTTGTCGCAAATATAAAATCCGCTTGAACCCACACAAGTGTGTCTTTTGCGTCCCGGCGGGCCGGTTGTTGGGTTTCATTGTTTCCCAAGATGGAATCACTGTCGATCCCCTGAAAGTCAAAGCCATTTTAGAACTTCCCCCTCCTCGCACGCTTCGACAGCTTCAGAGCTTGCAAGGGCGGTCCAATTTTCTTAGGCGCTTCGTCCCTGATTATGCCACCAAAGTCCATGGGTTCTTACGCTTACTTCGTACCCACATACCCTTTGTTTGGGACGAGCAAGCAGACACGGCATTCGAAGCCCTCAAGAAAGCTCTCACACAAGCCCCCTTGATATCCCCACCGGATTTCTCCCAAGACTTCACCCTTTACGTCTCGGCATCTGAACATGCCGTGTCCGGAGTTTTGGTACAAGAAGATGCTTCCCACAAAGAGCATGTGATTTATTACGTCAGCCAGACCTTATCTGGCCCACCTCTACGTTACCCATACGAGGAAAGATTAGCACTAGCTGTAGTCTTTTCTGTACAAAAACTGCGACACTATATTTTACTTAGTCATACCACGGTTGTCGCCGACTCCAACCCCATGGTCTACCTCCTCACCCGGCGACTCCTACAGGGTCGTGTCGCTAAATGGGTCATTATCCTCCAGGAATATGACCTTACTTTCAAGACTCCCAAAAGCACCAAATCCCTCACGCTTTCTCACCTCATTACAGATCTCCCATCCTCTTCAACATCACCCGTCATCCAAACGGACCTGATTGACGAGCAGATCTTCGTCATTTCGTCTGACGACCCTTGGTACGGAGACATTTTGACCTACCTTCGTACGCAAAAATTCCGACCACACATCGATCGTGATGGACGCCGTCGCATACGACACCACGCCCCCCGATACCTACTTATTGGGGATGTACTTTATCGACGCGGCGTTGATACTATCTTACGCCGCTGCCTATCCCATAGTGAGGCAGAACAAGTCCTCAATGATTGTCATAGCGGTGCCTGTGGAGGCCATTTCTCCGGCATGGCTACCGCCCAAAAAATCATTCGGGCCGGTTATTTTTGGCCATCATTGTTTACTGATTGCATCACCGCAGTCAAGCATGTTAAAATTCAATATGCTAAGACATAAAATAGCAGCATTACATTCCATTTCACAATAATAGCATATGCAGGATCACTGAAGAAACAACAAGCATAGCATAAACACAAGAGACACAGATTTATCCTGGGAAACCCTCATGGGGTAGAAAACCCAGTAAAGCTTCCTCAATATAGATGACCAGCAATATACAAAGATGCAAACCAAAGACATGATCTCCTTCTCCACTGTAGCAGACCTCTCCTCCAATAGGTGCGCCTCCCTTGAATGAGTGAGTGTGTATAATGAGGAACACACCTCCTCTATTTATACACTACTTTGATATGTATTTTACACAAGTACACGTAGGCTCGTATTTAACCAATAGGTTAAATAACCCACTACAACTAACTGGGCCGACCCCTCTAGGGTGGTCTAATAACCCTTTGACCCACATAACACATTTAGGGCCGACCCCCACTAGGGAAGTCTAATAACCCGAGTTACCACATTCCGACGGAGGAATAAACATCTCCGGATATACAATAAGATCTTCACGGAGGAATGAATCATCTCCGGAATAATAAAGTACAAATATAATATTCTTTGAAGTTACAATATTTAACACTCCCCCTTAACGAGAAGGATATTATAACAGTATCTGCACGAGCAAGGAGTCATCAACATCATACATGATACATCTATAAATCATTGGAAGCTTTCTCAACATCATCAGTAACTCAAGCAGTTACTGGAACATCTTCAATACTGGAACATCAACATCTTCAGTACTGAGTCTTTATCTTCTGCAGCACTCGAACAACTACAACAACATCAACATCTGGATCCTCACGATCATCAGTATCGTCATCTCACGACCATTAGCATCGTCATCACACGATCATCAAGATCATCATCACACGATCATCAGCATCGTCACACACGATCATTAGCATCGTCATCACACGATCATCAATATCGTCATCACACGATCATTAGCATCATCATCACATGATCATCAACATCGTCATCACACGATCAGCAGCATCGTCATCACATGATCATCAACATCGTCATCACACGATCAGCAGCATCGTCATCACACGATCATCAGCATCGTCATCACACGATCATCAGCATCGTCATCAATACAGGTATCCATAACAATACAAGTATCCACATCATTAGTACAAGTATCCTACCGATACAAGTAACCACATCATCAATACAAGTATCCTACCGATACAAGTAACCACATCATCAGTACAAGTATCCTACCGATACAAGTAACCACATCATCAGTACAAGTATCCTACCGATACAAGTAACCACATCATCAATACAAGTATCCTACCGATACAAGTAACCACATCATCAATACAAGTATCCTACTGATACAAGTAACCACATCATCAATACAAGTATCCTACCGATACGAGTAACCACATCATCAATACAAGTATCCTACCGATACAAGTAACCACATCATCAATACAAGTATCCTACCGATACAAGTAACCACATCATTAATACCATCACTTTCTCGGAGACCATTCGTCTACGGATCAATTCAGGGACCGAAGTCCGGGGATGATACAATCCCCTTCACGTACATTTTGAACTATCAGTTCCGGGATGATGCAATCCCCATCACGTACATTTTGAACTATCAGTTCCGGGATGATGCAATCCCCATCACGTACATTTTGAACTATCAGTTCCGGGATGATGCAATCCCCATCACGTACATTTTGAACTACCAGTTCCGGGATGATGCAATCCCCATCACGTACATTTTGAACTATCAGTTCTGGGATGATGCAATCCCCATCACGTACATTTTGAACTACCAGTTCCGGGATGATGCAATCCCCATCACGTACATTTTGAACTATCAGTTCCGGGATGATGCAATCCCCATCACGTACATTTTGAACTATCAGTTCCGGGATGATGCAATCCCCATCACGTACATTTTGAACTATCAGTTCCGGGATGATGCAATCCCCATCACGTACATTTTGAACTATCAGTTCCGGGATGATGCAATCCCCATCACGTACATTTTGAACTAAGGTCCAGGGACGATGCAGTCCTATCTTCTATTCTCGGAGACCTCATGTCTACGGCTCTCTTTAGGACTGAGAGTCCAGGGATGATCCAATCCCCTCAAGTCCACCAAGGACTTCATTCTCGGAGACCTCACGTCTACGGTTCTCTTTAGGACTGAAAGTCCAGGGATGATCCAATCCCCTCAACTGTCCACTAAGGACTTCATTCTCGGAGACCTCACGTCTACGGCTCTCTTTAGGACTGAAAGTCCAGGGATGATCCAATCCCCTCAACTGTCCACTAAGGACTTCATTCTCGGAGACCTCACGTCTACGGCTCTCTTTAGGACTGAAAGTCCAGGGATGATCCAATCCCCTCAACTGTCCACTAAGGACTTCATTCTCGGAGACCTTACGTCTACGGCTCTCTTTAGGACTGAAAGTCCAGGGATGATCCAATCCCCTCAACTCTTTTCTCATCCATACAGGTACAATCATATATCACATCAAAACATGTATACATCACATCAAGACATGTGTACATCAAAACATGTATACATCACTTAATCAACACATGTACACATCACATCAAAACATGTGTACAACAAAACATGTATACATCACTAATCAAAACATGTACACATCACATCAGAACATGTATACATCACAACTAGCATGTATTCTTACTAATACATCTATCATCAAAAGCATGTATAAGTAAAGCTAAGTATTCTAAGTATAAGAGTCCTAAATCTAAATATTTCTAAGTAACTGGGTGTAGAGAACAGGTTACCTCATCAACGACCTTGTTGTTTGATGAGACAATCTCATCAGTAGTGACTATACTACTCCCCCTTTCGAGGACGGTCCTTTTGAACTACACCAAGCTTGTCTCGGAAGTATTCAAACTTCACTCGAGACAGAGGTTTGGTTGGTAACTTCTTCACTTGACGTAGGGGCTTGGTTAGTACAATGGTAACCTGTTACAAATTCAAACTTTTAGAGTTCATTTCTGTGACATATCTTGTTAGTTCCCTATGTTCTTTGACTTATCATGGAACACTAGATTCTATGTCATCTTGATACAACTCTAATTATCACATAGGATCTCAGTTGGTTCTAACTCTAAGTCAAACAATCCTAAAGCCAAACTTCTTCACAACTAGCAGAGCAAGCAGCCATATATTCCGCTTGTGCTGAGAGTCACACTAGACTGCTTCCAGCTAAACCACGAGATCATGGCTAATCCCAGACAATAACATCCTCTCGAGGTGTTCTTCTTGTCTGATACACTTCCTGCCCAAACAGAATCTGAATAGCCATTTGAAGTCATGATCTTCAAGATAGCATAGATCAAATTCTATTGTGTCCTTTATGTGCCTCATCACATACTTTGCAACTATCAGGTAAACACATCTAGTTTCCACTAGATACTAACTCAAGGTGTTCAAAACAGAGCATATATCTAACCTAGTATATGTTAGATATATCAAAGACCCAATAATTTGACTGTACAGAGTTATATCCACTAACTCTGATGAGTTATCCCCTAACGGCTTCAAGCTGGAATCCATAAGAGTGGCCATTCCAACACCTCAAGTCATATTTCTCATCATACTTTCCCTGATTGATAAATATTCCTTCTGAGCCTTGCCATACTTCCAGACCTAGGAAGTAAAGCATCAAATTGAGATCTTTCATTTTTCATTTCTGCATTGAATGATCTTCTGCATATCTATCTGTGCCATCTCTCGTTAGATGGGTCTACTGATATGAGCCTCAGTATCATTCGAACTCTGTGGTGAGTTCCTTCTTGCATCCATGTCATATGTGTATCATATTCAACCTTGTAGCAAAGGTTGAGATCCACATCACCCATGGTGATCATTAAGCTTAAATTATTATCGATCCTAGGTACCTATACAGAACCTGATTCATACCTCTTCTTTAATTACACCATACTTGGAGCAAACATCTTGTCATGATTCTCTTCCCCTTTCTAAGAGAATCTTCTAGCCATGAGCCTTCTATATTTTGTTTGATTTGTAAATCTTCTTGTTTGAACATCCACCACTTGTACGGTGTCCATCATTCTTCATGACCTTTCCTACAAATCAAAATTAAGTACATGATTAGTAATACTTCATAATCATCAAAAGATAACCCATTATGCATACAGATATCATTTACATAGTGATGCAACTATTTTGACCATTACTTTGGCACAACACTTTCCCATATCCTGTATGCATACAGTGGCTATCTAGATGCCTTCCATCTCTACCAGAACATACTATCGAGAGTGTGCACAACTCTCAGCATGTCAGCAAAGAGGTTTCATTCTAGACAAGCAACAATGGAATGTTTGTCCAAGCATATGCACATTAGTTGTATACTGTTCAATGCTCTATGAATGTTTACACTCAGCATTATATATTCTAGGAATACAAATATGCATGCAGGCAATATCATTGCTATTTCAAATAGCAACTCAAATACTTATCTTTTATGTTTGTGTGGCTGCCTCCCGCTTGATCTTCTGTATGTCTTTTGAACTTCTATTCATTCTGTACCACTGTGCATGCTCAAGAGTCATCCTCATGATCTCATATACAAACATACACTCATTAGTATATTCTAAATGCTATCAAAACATTATAGTACTAAATAATCTTGAAAACGTATAGTCATGATTATAGTTAATAAACATTAGTATTCAAGATTTCAGGGAAGTCTTCTTTTACTCATGCGTATCATTGATAAGAGATATAATATGCATAATCCCTTGGTTACTAACTTTATGAATGAGCATAACCAATCATTCCAAGTATACTTATATAAGGGATCCTAACACAAGGTAAGATTCATGGGAAACATACCTGGATTATTATACCTACTTGGTTATGTACAACATACCTCGTAAGTAGAACAAAGATTATGGATGAGTCTTTGTCTTCATGTTTTCATGGTCATGAAGCCTGATTTGTCTTTTGTGATGTACCTGTATCTTGTTAGCAGACAACCTCAACCTCACACAACACCATAATGCATTAGTACAATCATAAGTGTCAACACCCTAACCAATGAATATCTTCTATCATGCATTCATAATTTTGTTAAGGTGATACAACAAATCTAAAATCAAGATTGTACTAACTGTAATAATCATGAAGACAAACATACCATAAACTTAATCATGAACAAATCTCAAAACATACCTCGATGAGTCATACCTATCGAGATCGCTTGTAATCTCCTTATGTAAAGCCTTAGCCTCATCTCCCTCTGAAACATGAACTCCTTCACTTATGTAGGTGACCAATCTATCTTCTTCTAGGATTAACCCTATCCACTTGATTTGCAAGAACTGGACCTGGAGCTGGATATGGGTTTGTCAGAGAAACCCCAAAAATTCAAACTTTGAATTTCAGACTTCCGAAAGGATAGAAATATGCGCCTTGATGAGCTGATCAAACTGATATATTTAGAATTTGAAAACTGCAAAGTTTTACTCCTCAATTTTGCCTTTGAAACTTTCGGATTCACTGGACGTGACCCTGAACTGGGGTTTGATGAAGCCCACTCTTTTGCCCCATCAAAAAGTTTGAACCAAAGCTCTAAGCTTCTATTTTTCTGAGGAGCTTCCAGCCGTGGTCACAGATTTCAAAAATTCCTATTTTTACAGAAGCCCTAATTTTCCACTTTTCTGATCAAAGTCCCGAACTAGGGTCTAATCAAGCCCGGCCTTCTGCCCAACCAAAAATTCTGATCTTGGTCTCTAAATTTCTATTTTGATGAGTAGCATCCAGCCGTGGTCTCCGATTACAAAAATTCCAACTTTCTTCAAAGCCCTAAATTTCGGAAGCCATGAATGAAGGTACCAAAAAATAATTCTGTTTTGACAGAAATATGTACCTGATTGTTTCTGGTGTAAATCCGAAATTTTTGATCCACAGGGTCTGAAAAAATTTTCTGAGATAGCCTGACCTGTTAGCTTTCCATCCTGACAGATCTGACCTCAATTGGATGTTCTGAGAGAGAGTTATGCCAAATGTCGCAACGTGACCTGTTTTGGGAAAATACAGGAGAGCGAACTTGTACGGCGTGCCACGTGTCACTGTTTGACCTTCGGCCTCTGAAAAAGTTTTCTGAGATAGCTCGGCCTGTTATCTTTCCATCCTGACAGGTCTGACCTCAATTGGATTCTCTGAGAGAGAGTTATGCCAAGTGTCGCAACGTGACCTGTTTATGGGATAATACAGGAGAGCGAACTTGTACGGCGTGCCACGTGTCACTGGTTCAACTTCGGCCTCTGAAAAAGTTTTCTGAGATAGTACAGTCTGTGTACTACCTGTCACTTTTCACGAAATTTCATTTGGATCTTCCTAGCCCAAGTTATGACCTTTTTCCCAAGGTCACCTGATTTTGACTCAGATCTGGAAGAGGCAGAAACCCTATATTGTACAGATCATAAATCACAAAGTACAACGAATTAGAGGTTGTCCTTTGGACACAAGGTACCTGGAGATCTTAGCTTCGTCCTGTAACAATTTCAGATCCGAAAACTTCGCCAAAACGGATTTATAGCGAAAGTGCTACGATGACTGGTTTTTGCTATGTAAAACCCTAACCTTCAAATTGTCGTAAGTAAAGCAAGTGTCTTTAGTGCCATACCTTGTCTTCCTTCAGGTTAGCTCTGATACCATGTTAAAATTCAATATGCTAAGACAGAAAATAGCAGCATTACATTCCATTTCACAATAATAGCATATACAGGATCACTGAAGAAACAACAAGCATAGCATAAACACAAGAGACACAGATTTATCCTGGGAAACCCTCATGGGGTAGAAAACCCAGTAAAGCTTCCTCAATATAGATGACCAGCAATATACAAAGATGCAAACCAAAGACATGATCTCCTTCTCCACTGTAGCAGACCTCTCCTCCAATAGGTGCGCCTCCCTTGAATGAGTGAGTGTGTATAATGAGGAACACACCTCCTCTATTTATACACTACTTTGATATGTATTTTACACAAGTACACGTAGGCTCGTATTTAACCAATAGGTTAAATAACCCACTACAACTAACTGGGCCGACCCCTCTAGGGTGGTCTAATAACCCTTTGACCCACATAACACATTTAGGGCCGACCCCCACTAGGGAAGTCTAATAACCCGAGTTACCACATTCCGACGGAGGAATAAACATCTCCGGATATACAATAAGATCTTCACGGAGGAATGAATCATCTCCGGAATAATAAAGTACAAATATAATATTCTTTGAAGTTACAATATTTAACAAAGCATTGCCAGAACTGCCAGCTATTTGCCCCCAAAGCAAGAACCCCCCCTGCCCCCCTTCACCCAGTCATCACTGTTGGACCATTCTGCAAATGGGCCATAGACTTCCTCGACTGCAACCCCCCGTCAGCCGGCGGTCACAAACACATCATTGTGGCCGTAGATTATTTCACCAAGTGGGCAGAAGCCATGCCGACCTATAATTGCAAAGCCGACACTGCGGCACGGTTTTTCTTCAACCATGTTATCGCTCGTTTCGGAGTACCACAGCAGTTAGTCTCTGACCACGGCTCTCACTTCGAAGATGCCGTCTGGAAGGAGTTATCCACCATGTTGAAATTCGAACACCATTTCTCTTCCGCTTACTATCCCCAAGGAAACGGCCAAGTCGAAGCGATCAATAAAATCTTGAAGACCATTCTCCAACGCACTGTCGACAAGCACAAGTCCAATTGGCATCACATGCTTTTCCCGGCACTATGGGCCTACCGCACATCAACCAAAACCGCCACCGGTTTTACCCCTTTCCATTTAGTTCACGGTGTTGAATCGGTCCTCCCTATTGAGTGCCAGATCCCAGCTTTACACATCGCCGTGGAACTTCTACCGGACACTTCCCCAATCGAGCAACGTTTACTACTCCTAGAGCAGGCCGATGAAGATCGGCGCACAGCCATTCAAAACATGGAAGCAGCTAAACAACGATCGAAACTAAGTTACGACAAACGCGTCCACCCAAGAACCTTTTCTGAGGGAGACCTTGTCCTTGCTTACGATCAAGCTCATGATAAAACTGGAAAGGGAAAATTCGTGTCCATGTGGCAAGGCCCCTACATCATACACACCTGCCTCGGGCAGGGGGCATACATTCTGACCGATTCAGAAGGCAACACCCTACGCAACCCACGCAACGGGTTGTACCTTAAACGATTTTACCCATAGAAAATCCGATGGACACCATCGTCCATTTTAGTATAGGCATACATTGTTCATTTCACAAAAAATTTCAAAAAAAAAAAAAACCTAAATATTTGTTTTTCTCTGCATGACCACAGATGGAGCCTCTTCCACTCTGCCATATCGGTTTCGCTGATGGTGCAAGCCGTTGGTCTCCCAATCTCGCCTCCGCAGGTTGGGTAATATACTCCCCTTCACATGAGTTAATTCACATTGATGGAGTATGTTTAGGTGCCGCCACCAATAATCAAGCTGAATACGATGCCGTGACCGGTCTCCTGGCCACTGCTCTCCAGATGAGCATACGTCACCTCAACGTTTTCTTGGACTCACAGCTCCTAGTTTCCCAGCTCAACAATGATTACCAGGTACGCGATCCCTGCCTTTTCATAAAATTCTTGCGCACTAAACAAATGGTTAGACAGTTTGAGTCCATTACATTCACACATGTCCCAAGACACCTCAATAGTGTAGCAGACCATATGGCCAACAGTGTCCTCGACTGGCACACCAATCACATCATGTCATATCCATAAACAAAAATGCATCCATGTGCAAAACATGTGCCTCCACGGGCATATACAAAAAACCAATATTGCATCCACGTGCATAACATGTGCCTCCACGGGCATAAAACAAACAAACCAAAATGATGCATCCATGTGCATAACATGTGCCTCCACGGGCATATATAAATCTACAAACACACTGCATCCACGTGCATAACATGTGCCTCCATGGGCATATACAAAAGACAAATGTGCATCCACGTGCATACACGACAATATATCCAAAATATATATCCACATATATATACAAATCAAATAGTCAAACATGTCATACGTGCCCCCAGCACTCAATATACAAAAAATACAACTGTCATACAAAAAATGCTTCCCCATATGCTCATGAGCATTTGGGGGCAAGTACAATGTCATCTACTCATCTGGATCCTCAGGATCCTCGGGCTCCTCCTCTGGCTCCTCCTCCGACTCCACCTCCGCCGGCCCAGCCGGGTCAGGACGACCCCGAACTCGCCGCTCTGCTGGCCCTGCTGGATCATCCCTCAAACGTATCCTCCCCTGAGCCGGCCCTGCCGGAGCATCTCCTCCACCACCCCCGTGCCTCGCCGCAAGCACCGCTGTCCTCAACAGGAGCGACTGCCACTCAGGTGGCGCACCAAGACATCCCTGCAAAACATCCCGATCCAGATCCCTCCAACCATCCTCGGGGAACCTAGCTAGGATCTGGGCAAAGGTACGTCGGACACCATCTATGGCGTCACCATCAGGGCCAACCCCTCGCCCACGAGCTGCATATCCTCCACCACGCGGAGGACGTACAGGTACAGGGGGACGAACGACCACCATCGCCCGCCCCTGCCGAGCCACATAGTCAGGTGGTGGCACTGGACCCACATCTGCACAAAGCAAGTAAACCATTAGATACTATATAACAAAATCATCATAAACCAAACAACATATGATACAACATCAAATAAAACACAAAACATACCGTCCAAGCCCCAGGCCTGTCCTGGGGCACGAGGCATCTTTGCGTCACCTCTGTAATCCATACCGGCGTAGGGATAGTCCTCGATCACCAGAGGCATCTGCTCCCACTGCTGATAAAAGTCCTCTGTGAAGTAGCCACGGATACCACCGCCAGCACGGGGCATCATCTGCCCCCACCTCACCATACGAGGCTCGCTCGGAAGACCAGCACGAACGGGTACATGTGGCCGCAAGGTCGGCACCCGCTCGAAGAAAAAACAGCATAAAAAAGAGGCGTAACAAAACTCGCCTCCCTCTCTCACGGCCTTGTCCAGATCTCTCCGGACACCGGCCAAGAACATCTGCGCCCAGGCGTAATACGTACCCCGTAGAATGGAATCCACCATCATCGTCTGCCCCCCAGACATACGATGTGGTGCAGCAGCACCCAAAATCCTCAGAACACAGGCACCAACAGCCCGCATATCCCACTCACGTAGGAACTTCAGACTAATAGAGCTGTTTACCAAAACAGCGTCATCCACACAGAAGGTCTGTAAGAGGTCCTCCATATCCACACCCGGAGGCAACCTCGGAGAAATATCACCCACCTCACCCAAGCGAGGCAAACCGGTCAAAAAATATACATCAGTGAGAGTAATCTCTAACCTCTCACCACCGATAATGAAGGCACCCTCTGCCGGCACCCACCACAGCACGAGCTTGTTCAGGAGTCTCCTCACTGAACGGATAGGAGGAATCTGAGCGAACTTTAAGAGTCCGCTCATGGCTAGGGTCTGTCTCACCCCTCCATCAGTCTCAATCCTCAACATGATCTCGGCATCAATCTCTCTCTCCCGCCACACGGACTGAGCTCTCCGCAACATCCTGCCAAGAAAACACAGGAAATTTTTAGCCCCAGCATAAAAATTTAAAAAAAAAAATCCCATCGCGGCTTTTACACAAAAAGCCGCGATGCCCATCGCGGCTTTTCCACAAAAAGCCGCGATGACCATCGCGGGATCCATGCAAAAAACCCGCGATGAACATCGCGAGTTTTGACCATACAGTCGCGATGAACATCGCGACTGTCACCCATGAACACGCGATGAACATCGCGGGTTCCGACCTCACAGTCGCGATGAACATCGTGACTGTGAGCCTGAAACCCGCGCGGTTCATCGCGGGTTCAGCCCCGAAACCCGCGCGGTTCCACGTTGGAGAGTCAACGTGGAGTTTCGCGGCCTTCGGGGGGCCCACCGCCAAACAAAAAGACATAATTGACAAGGTTAAGGCGAATAGAGTTACCTGCAACTCGCTAAATCGAAAACCAACGGTGAAATCTCCCGGAAATCAAGAAAAAGCTCTGACAGCTCTATCAACCTCGCACGTAACAATGACAAGTCATATTGGGCCCCACGTCCTATTTATAGAAATTCCACAAATTTCAAACAACCATTGCGGTGTCATACGACGTCCATTTCTCAAACCGTTGGTACCGTTGGGATCAGCACAGCGGGAACTTCATAGAGGTTCCTTCCGTTTCCCGTTTTCACGGGGTCCATTTTTTGACCATGTTTTAACCTCTCTCATGGCCTCGGTTTGCGTGCCACATCGGCCGTTCTCCGTTTTAGACGTGCCTTATATAGCCGGGTCCAGTTTTCCGCGCTCGTGATGATGCTTGAGATCATTTCTCGCTCTCACCTTTAGATTTTTCGGGCATTTTTTCCACGCCCCCTCGTCGCCTCGGTTTGCGTGCCCCATCGGCCGTGCTCCGTTTTCGATGTGTCTTATATGGCCGGATTCAGTTTTCCGCGCTCGTAATGATGCTTGAGATCATTTCTCGCTCTCACCTTTAGATTTTTCGGGCATTTTTTTTTTTCCACGCCCCCTCGTCGCCTCGGTTTGCGTGCCCCATCGGCCGTGCTCCGTTTTCGATGTGTCTTATATGGCCGGATTCAGTTTTCCGCGCTCGTGATGATGCTCGAGATCATTTCTCGCTCTCACCTTTAGATTTTTCGGGCATTTTTTTCCACGCCCCCTCGTCGCCTCGGTTTGCGTGCCCCATCGGCCGTGCTCCTTTTTCGACGTGCCTTATATGGCCGGATTCAGTTTTCCGTGCTCGTGACGACGCTCGAGATCATTTCTCGCTCTCAAATCCAAATTTTTCGGGCATTTTTCCTTGTGACCCCCTCGTCACCTCGGTTTGCGCGCCACATCGACCGTTCTCCGTCTTCAACAATCCTTAGGTCACCGGATCCAGTTTTCCGCACCAATGACGATGCTTGAGACCTTTTCTCGCCCTCATCAATCCATTTTTTGCTCGGTATAATTTTATCCCTTTTTCGGGCCGAGCCACCCCTTTTACGAAAAAGGCACTTAGGGAGTTTCTGTTAAGCTCTTTTCTGACTCCTAAAACAATGAAAAGATCGCCGAGCAATCTTGCTTCCTTTCCTGCTCGATAAACGTATCTGAAAGGGCGTCTACCTGGTATAAGTTTACCCCTTTTCCGGACCTTGTAGACTAATTACGAAAAAGGTATACTCTAGTCACATCGGCTAGAAGAGTTCTCCATACGCATCATTTTAGACTTTTTCGGGCCTGGGAGACTAAAACTTACGAAAAAGAAATACCAATAGAGTCCACTTACCGTTTTCAGACTCTCTAAACATGAAAGCAAACATGAGCATGCACCGTCCTGGGCTCACAGAATCCACAGGACCGTACCATTTCAGAGCACACTTTTATCCCTTCTTGGAGCTCATTCAAACTACGAAGAAGGAATCAATGGTGCCTCTTGGCGCTACAACACATCATATCTACTCACATAGCAGCTTCCCCATTTTGGTCGCCTTTGTTCAGAGTATTCTGCAGTATGTCACCCTGAAACTCCCTCGACAGCTACCATAAGCTTCACCCCCCCCAGAGTCAGTACATACCCTTCAAGTCCCTAAAAGATGATCCCCACACCTACGAGTCAGTTCCCTACGCTGCTAGGTCACCCATGTCATCATGCTCTGAACAAAGGAAGTTTGAGTCTACCCATTTTTTGACCCAGTTATTTCCCATCCCCACAAGTATGTCAGTCCTACCAGCAGTACTCCATCACTTCAGTTATACACCTCGTGCTCCTATCAAGGAAACATCATTGCCTTGTTAGTTGCTGGTCTCCCTCTGTCGACGACAACCACATTGATTCCAGAGGATAGACCTAGAGGTCCCTGTGTCTTGGACTCATCACCATTTATGATGAGTGCCTACGAATCATTTCGAGAGGAATCCTCAGTGCCTCTCCGAATGGTTGTTTCTCACATGCTCGACTTCAGCACCTTGATCGCATCGTTGAGACTCGCACAGGGTATTGGTCCGTTCAGTTATTAGTCGAAGACCCCGTATACCACCTGACTCCTCCCCATTTGAGAGTCTACCTATGGATACAACCAGTTACATTTTTTCTATAGATATCCGGGTTGCGTATGGAGACAGTATCCCAGATGGCTCACAGTCATCAAGTACATACAAATGTTGGACACCTTCAGTTTCAGCAGTTCAACAGTTATTCCAGTGTATCAGTTATTGAGATCAGCCATGATCATGAGTATATCCCACCATAATGTCCCCTCTGGACCATTATGATGTACCAGTATATTCCTTTACGTATTAGATCCCCCTTCTTGGGACTAATTGTTTTGTATATGTCTTGATACGAGCATGGGAATGCCCGCCTCGTCCTTTATCAGAGATTATACCTCATTCATATTGAGGCCATGTAATATTTTTTGTTTTTGCAGCTTCCAAGGGCCGTGGCTCCAGTCTCCAACCGGTCTCTTCTCTCCCCTAAACCCCAGAAAAAAGGACAAAAGAACTATGATGTCTATCGGCCATACGATGAGCTCCTGCCCTCACACATCAGGGGGCAATCTGTTAACACCTAAAAAGTGCTCACTAGCTCATTCCCTTACTCACATGACCCATTTGTCCACTTTTCCACCATCTGAGCCTCTGAAACCAACAAAAGGTCACCAAAAGACCTTAGTACACCCCTTTTTCCATTAAAAAAGATTATTTTTCCAAGAAAATCATAAAAAACCCTCAAAAAGGGTCCAAATTCCCAAAAATATTAAAAAGGGAATTAAAATATTATTTTTATTCAAAAAAGGAAAAAGGAGGGAAAAGTACCTAAACCATGTTGGTCAATACCATTTGGTTTCCACAAAACCACAAATGGTATCTCCCACCACCAAAACCTATAAAAAGGTGGTAGGGGCTCCTCATTTCACATCCTTCCATTATCTCATCCTTATGCTGCTGAAATCTCCCCTGAGCACTTTTAGCCATTGAAGCAACCTTGGAGAAGGAGACCTCTTGGAGTTTGGAGCTACTCATCTTGGGAGTTGCTCAACATCAACCTTCACCATTGAAGGTAATATCGCAAGCACTTGCTTGCCCCCCATTTTTTAATACAAAAAATTATTTCTTATGTTTCTTGTTCTTGATTTTGAAATGTTTAAATTATTTGCTTAGATTCTTGCTTAGATCCATGAATAGTATTGTTTATTTAGTTTATTGTCTTTATTTCTATTGAAACTGCTGCTACTAGTTAGCAGGTGCCCATAGCACTAAGCCTGGTTGCAAAACCGGGCCAACAATTATCCTAGTTGAAAGAATTTAACTAATAACAAGGCCTATTACAATGATTATACATAAATGTATCTTACATTCAGTTTTACATCAATGTTGAAATATGTAAAAGAATGTGTGAAAAGGGGCATGTTGATGCAATAATGATTATATTCCTTTTGATATAAGGAGGATAGTTAATATAAAATAGTTAAATCCTCTTGAACTATATTTGCACCATTTAATATCATTGTTGTTGATATAATGTTTAATAGGTGTAAGAGAAAAAGAAAAGTATTACATATCATTATATGGAAAGATAGGTGTATATCTTGGTCTATATCTATGGTGAGTTTAATGGTACATATGCATGCTTATGAGGTTAGATGACTCTTGTTAAGAGAACTTTGTTAAAGATAACATCGTAGTTATGGAACTAACTTATTGTGTAGAAGGAATGTTCTTCTATGTTTTACCATGTTTGAAGCTTTGTGTGGTATTTCTTACCCAAGTTTGTGCATGAAGTTGAAAGTGATTTTTCTACTAAAAACCTACTTTATAATATTATGAAGAGAAACTTGGTTTGCATGCCTCTATGCTTGGAGAGACTTTTGAATATTGCAGTAAAGATATGTACCAAATTGTCTAGATGTTATTCACTTATGGTAGGTGAATTTATGATTGTACAAATCAAAAGTATGATAAATAAAACAAAAATTTCACCCCATTTCCTATAGAACGTGACAAGGATTTTGGGTGTGTTACAGTGTGCACAATCTTCTACTCTGCCTTGGTGTGATTAAGACTTGTGCTATACCAACTCTTGTGGGCAATGAACCCTTGTGATATCAATACTCTTCATAATTTGTGCATTCTCTAGATTATGCTTAGTGAGATTATGACCTGTGCTTCATCATTGCATTTGGGTGATGCACCTTTGCGGTATAGATACTTTACAGAACCTGTGCATACTTTGACTTCTATTTGATAGAAATTTGAATTCTTCCTTGTCATGACTTGTGGGACTTTCGCACTTGTTGTTTGTCGGCTGTGGAATTTGCGCATATATTTATTTTGACCATTGTACCATTCTAGGAGTTTTTGCACATTCCACTTACTGAAAGCATTGGCTATACTTGTGCACTTTCAGAATTGTCCGACCATCTGTTGTTCCTTTCTTCCTGCGCACTCCCAACCATAAAACAAGCAATGGTTAGGATTGCTTGCATACTTGCACCATTTTTTCAACCAACTTCTTGGCTGTTTGAGCATATGTACCATGGTCCAACCAAATCCTTCAATTTGCTGGCATGAGAGAGTATGACTTGGTGGAATTGATTTTTGCGCAAGGGCCACATGATGCAGGATCCATTACTTGTGTTTCTTCTTGATCTAGATCTTCATGAAGTATCTTATGGATCTACATGATGTATCATTTTAGGTTCTTCTTCAAACTTGACCTGCAAGATGTATCCTTGATGCACTCTTAGATATACTCAAAATATGCTTGAGTGTTGTATCCTTGATATACATCTTCAAACAGAATCCACTTTTAGATATACTCCAAAGTTGCATACATATATGTCACCTTCATCATTTGTGCATATAATTCTGGTGTTTATTATTTCTTTATCATGCGCCTAGACTACCTCAAAGTGGCTTCTTCATACTACTGTTGGAATGTTGTATCCACTTTGACTTAGGATGACATCAATGACTCATACTGAATCAATTGACATCTTATTTGACATTGGATGACAGTCAAACACTTAACATTAATTATAACCAATGATCAACAATATCCATACATAGAATGACAGTCAAACACTTGACATCCTCTTCAGTCAAACACTTGACATCAATGATAACCAATGCTCAACAATATCTGCCTTTGGAATTGATGTCAACACCTTATGAAGTAGTTCCTGATCTTATTGAGATGTATGCTGCATCTGTGTTTGGTCACATTGCCCCCCCTGAGTTCTTTGGGCTTTTGGCTACTTCAATCTTTTTTAGTACTTTTGTCATCTTTCCTTGAACTCTGATGCTTCCTGCCATATCTGCATAGACCCTGTCTTCAAGTGTTCTTCTTCACACTCTTTCACATCTACTGTCATTTCATGATTTTCTTTTGATGTCTGCAATTCTTCCCTTTTTGTGTTGTCCTGCTGACTTTATTCATATTTCATTCCTTAGCTTCATGTGTTTCTCGTCTTCGGTTGCCTTTGATATATTCAGCTTCATGTATCTCTCCTCAGCTTCATGCATCTTGTATCTCTCCTCAGCATCATCAACTTCATGCATCTCTCCCCCTTTGACATCAATGGAAAATAGGTCCATTGCGTAATGTAAATTCTTTTCTTTATGTTTTGCGCCTAAACTAGTACTGACTATTTCCTGGGATAAATCCCCCTTTCTTCATACTTCATTATCTTTGATTTTTTTTTTATATAGATGTTATAATCCTCTTTCGTCTTGGTCTCCTATTTCTGTCATAATGCATCACCATTTCTTGCCCAGTGATTCTTGTTGTCATTCTTATTTCAACTGCACAATTGCCAATCCCTTTTGGATTTAGGATTCATTGATTAGGTTCTCATTATGTTGAGGATTGAGAACCACACCCAATTTTTATTTGGGATATTCAAATGTACCTTGTGGAAGAGGTTTTGTAAAAATATCTCCACTTGTTCCTTAGTATCAACATATTCCAATTTGACCACATTTTCGGCTACTTCCTCTCTCACAAAATGATATTTAACGGGAATGTGCTTAGTTTTACAGTGCATAACCATATTTTTGGAGATACTGATAGCTCTTGTGTTATCACAAAAAAATTTTATTGGATGATCTATATTTACTTGAAGATCTTTTAGAGTTTGTTTCATCCATAATGCTTGTGAACAAGTAGATGCAGCAATGTACTTTGCTTCTGCTATAGATAATGCTACAGATGGTTGTTTTTTGATGATCCATGACACAAAATAGTTTCCCAAGAAAAAAATTGCTCCACTAGTGCTTCTCCTATCATCAATACTTCCATCCCAATCTGCATCAATGCATGCAATTAAGTCGAGATTTTTGCTTCATGGGTACCATAGACCAAGATACATAGTCACTTTTAAATACCTAAATTTTTTTTTGGTTGCTTGAACATGTCTTTCCTTTGGTGCTACCTGAAACCTTGCTACAAGTCCAATAGCTTGCATGATTTCTGGTCTGAAAGTAGTTACATATAATAGGCTTCCAATCATCGATCTGTAAAGCTCTGATCAACTTCTCTAGCCTCATCCTCTTTACTCAACTTGCATCCTGTAATCATGGGTGTAAATACGAGTTTGCAACCTTCCATGTTAAATATTTTTAACATTGCCTTTATATACTTAGATTGGGATATGAAGATGCCATCATTCAATTGTGAAATTTGCAATACAAGGAAAAATGATAGTTCTCCTAGCATAGACATCTCAAACTCTTTTTTCATATCTTTTGCAAATTGCTAACTCGTTTTATAATCATTGCTCCCAAAAATGATATCATCAACATACACTTCCACAACTATTATTTTTTAGTTTTCGATTTTTATGTAGAGATTACTGTCTACACTTCCCCTTTTGAATCCTTGTCCTTGTAGATATTTATCAAATATTGAATACTAGGCTCTGGGAGCTTGTTTGAGTCCATAGAGAGCTTTTTTTCAACTTGCAACCCAAAAATTTCAAAAAAAATTAAAATTTTTAAATTAGCATATAATCTTTATAACTGCATTCCTTGATCTGTTTGATTAGTTAATGTGTCCAAATGATTTGTTATTATACTTAGATTTGGTTCTGAGTTTCTTTACCGTTGCTGTTTGTTTTTTTGTCTTTCAACCACAAGGGGAAATGTCATGACAGACTGGCTTACTTAGCTTCCGAGCTAATGCATCAAAATGTCTTTCTCTTATAGATGTACAGGTAATGTGCGGTCGCTATATTTAAATCTTTAAAGTACGATAAATCAGTTAGATGTACCAAATCCTTCCGTAAAAGTCTATGCATGCTAACTAGGTTTAGCAAGTTTCTAAAGGTAGAACTCTTCCTGCATTTATGCCAAGTTCAACTTCAGGTTATGTTTTGATTTTTACTTTAATTACGAAGGATTGGGAGTTGAAACAAAAATGACACTATGTTTGTACTTTTCTTATCATTAGCAATTGCAAAATTTATCTGTCGAAACCTGTCTTTTAAATTTAAGGATTTCCCTTGTTTGGAATCTACTTTTTATTTCCATAAATGATACTTGAACAAAAACTATAAGCACTTATGGAAGTAGTCCTTCATTATCATATTTGATTGAACTCGTTGTGTATTAAGCATAACACAGGTTTGTTCTTTTTTAAGCCAATTATTATGTGTTGCATAACTTGATTTCCACCAGTTAAAGTTCCATCATGAAGAAATGACAAGTCTTAATCATCTGTGCAATGCAATCTCAATATAGAATTGTCATTTATTTATGCCCTACATTTCTACAACAACTTAGAAAATTGATAGAGATATAGTATCTCTTGTTCTTTCACATTAGGCTAGGGTATAAAATCTAGTGATCGGTTTTGCAATTAGCATTGGATTTACTTGATAACTACCTCCTTGGTAATTTTTATAGTAATTTATCATATGCTCTATGTTTGAAATAGACTCCAAGTCTTAGTCCTGAATGCTATTGACCAAGCAAGTTCTTATTGAATATAATACAAGGTATTAAGGACATCATTTTAAGGTTTGATATTTATAAGAATGATATGTGAATTATCCATTATGAAGAATCATACAATAACTTTATCTACATATATTATGTTTTTTTTTTATTTAGCAACACTAATAAGAATATAATCGAGATCTTGAACTTTATTGTCATTAACATGATTGTAATGATTGTAGGTCCAAATGTTATTGTTCTCCAATACAAAAATCGAAAGCATATGTTAACATGGAAAATTTGGCGAGTTTGAACTATGGTTCATTACCATAATTGGATATCCCTGCTATGTTTTTAATTGATTAACAATAATTGGGATGTCCTCATGGAACTATTGAGTGTCGACCCACTGCATGGAAATATTAAACTGCTACATGGTTAATCAAGAGCCAAGTGTTTGGTGATATAAAACAATGGACCTAACCCTACATCGTCATTTTCCTTCTCCTTCGGGCTCGGGTCTTTCTGCAAAGTCTCCAGGTCTGAGTTTTGTTGTGGCGCTGCTGATACAGCTTCTAGGTTGTCATAGTTTCTTTGCTTATTTTTTTATCATTTGGAAGTCTTTATCATTGGTTGTTGACAGCTATGAGTGTGTTAAAATGCCTAGGGTTTATCCCTTGACTTCCTTTACTGGTCTGGCCCTGGCATAAGGGTATCGTTCAACTTGTTTTTGTCACGGCTTCCATCACAGAATAAATCTTTTGCTTCTGTCAGTTGCTCATTGGTGACAAGGAAGGGTTTACACCTTCTCTGCTCGTGGTTGATGGGATAATTGCTAAGTTTGGAACCCCATTCGAGTTCGCTGGTAAGCAATAGACATTCCTTCGTTTTTTTCAGTTTAAAAGAAAAGGGTTTAACAAAATCAAAGTCTGTAGCCGATACTACATTGTTGTTTGCAGGTGCTGGAAAAATCGTGAGAGTGTGAAAGACACAACCCTCGGCACTTGGCTATTATCGGGTAAGCCTGGTTTCACCATGGCTTTTCCTCCTTGCTGGTTGTTGAGTCGTTAGGGTTTGGTTTTGGATAGAACAACTCTATGATGTATTTGAATACTACGGCTTCAGTCGGTGTTGTAACTATTTTAACCTCCTTTCGGTACTTAGGTTTTTATACAGAAGAAATGTATTGTAAATGTTGAAGAGAACAAGGCTTATGAGCCTGTTCTGTAGGTGATGTTACGGCCTCGGGTGTTTAGGTTTTGTTACGACACTTCTTCAAAAGATTTTTGGGTTAACTCCCAGGATTTTGAAAATAAATCTTAATATAAAGTGTTGTCTGTATGATGGCTTGTATAATGTCTTCGTTTTCCTTTAAATTGATGCTAGGTACAGTGGTAGGAAAGTTTAAGTTTCTAAAACACTTACGAGCTCGACAAGAGGCTAGAATATCGTTCTGTTTGCGTATTTTTGTTAAAAAGAAAAGATTATGAACTAGATTATTTATACTGCTGATAAACCCTTATTGATAAAATATTGTAGGGTTTACGTACCTAAGTTTTATTGTTAAACTCTTAATTTATTTGGGGTTCTCACCCAGGTTTGGATATTATAACTTGTGAAATTGTATTCTTGCTCCTTTGGTTGTTTTAATACATACATGGATAGATTCTATGTTTTACATTCTATTATGTAGTGAAAATGAGCTACGGCTGTGGGTGAGTCGTTGTAATACTTTTCAATGTTTAAATACCTGTAACGTCTGGCATAATAGGGTTTAATTCGAAAGTACAGTAGTGATTTTAGTTATATGTTGATTCTGTAGTTACGATTTTCTCCTGTTGGTAGTTTGAGAAACAAGTGGAAGATTTTATAATGAAGCTCGATAATGAGCTGGAAAACTGTTCTGTCTGTTTCATTTTGTTGTGGATTTAATATCTAGGTTTTTCTCTGCTGATAAATTCGGATTGTTAAAAAATGTAGTTGTATGGTTTGAATCGATCACCATGGTCATGCTTTTGTGTAGTTGCATGTTCAGTTGTTAATATTTTGACTCTGTCGAAGGAGTTAATCAGGTGAAAGATTTTACTGTACTGTTGTTTCAGGTCGTTGTTGAGTCAAATAGGGTTCCTTTCGTATGTTCAAACAATACTAAGTAAATTTCCTGTTGAAGTTTGGCACATTCTTTTGTGTAACAGATAATGATTGTATATTTGTTGACTAGGGTTTGGGTTTTAAACTTCTATAAAGCTATTCTAATTATAGCTACAACTTCTTCTGCAATACTATCTATAATAATATCATTACTGTAGTTTTAAATGGTTATATTTATTTCTGTTCCTATGATGGTTTAAACAAGTTGTAGTTCCAGAGAATATTTACTTATACTATAAACCCTACCTATCTATTAAACTAAATTAATTAAACTAGGTTTAGAATTTACAATATTAAACCATTGCATTACAATATTACGATTGTATAGTATACATTAAAAGACTTAATTAGTAAGATAATAATGATATATAAAAAAAAATGTTGAAAACACAACAACTATACTAAATCTAACTACTGTTGTTCTGATATACTATTTTACTAACTAATTACTTTTCAGACATATAGAATTAACTCATCATACATTTATTCAGACTTAACAAACAGAAAGAAATAAATAACAGAACCTGTTTCTGTGGACAACAACAGCAATGGGAGGCTGTTCCTCCCTACCAACTCCTGGAGAGTGCCCAGACATCACTTCTCAGGACCCCCGAGCTTGCTCTGGTCTCCCTGGATGGAACTAGGTGCAGCAAAATAATTCAATCATCCCAAACAACTATACTAGAACCAAGTTACTGCAGCATTCCTCTCAAACAACTTTCTTATTGTATTTCCCTCTTCCTCAATGGGACTCCTGAATATAATTCACCTGAATGTATTCTCCCTACAGAACCAAAATTTCACCCTCAGTTCAGTTCATTGAGTACTATTTAAAAGATTGCCTAGGTCTTTGTTGGGTTAACTGTCATTTAATGAGCCACCTGCTCAGATTCCACTTTCTTGGGGAATCATGACCCCAAATATAGGGAAGTTGCCATCTGCAACTTAGGAAGTGTTTGAGGATGCTGCCACTTGTCTTTTGCCTTTCCACCTAGTTCCAGCCACTAGTTTGACCAGTAACCTCTTTTTAACAGCTCTCCTATGCTGTTGTCTCCATAATTTATTTATTATTAATAAAATATTCTGAATTACATTCCATTTCTAGTGACTCTACTGAGTCATCAATTTCTACTAAGCATTAAATTTAACATAATGTCTTAGGAATTTAATAAAACCATTATATAATTCTTACAAAATTGGGGTATGTGACATACACACCCCCTTAAAATGTAACATCGTCCTTGATGTTACTTATTCCTCATCCTCAGCCACCTGCTGGAATAGATTTGGGTATGCTTCCCGCATCTTACTTTCCAGTTCCCAAGTAGCTTCTTCCGGTCTAAGGTGCTTCCATTGCACCTTCAGCTATCCAATTGTGCGGTTCTGCAGAGTAATTTCCCTCCTCCCGAGGATACATTCCGGTTCCACCAGAACTTCCCCTTCTGGTTCTACCTGTACAACGTTCCAATCAATCACATGAGTAGCATCATGAACATACTTTTTCAGAACAGAAATATGGAAGACATTGTGCACTTTTAAATTAGGTGGTAATGCTAGCTGATAAGCAACTTGACCAATTCTAGATAAAATTTCAAATGGACCACAGTAACGTGGTGCTAATTTTGCACAACTCCCTAATCTTAGAGAGCTCTTCTTTGGTCTTACCTTTATGAACACATGTTCACCTACCTGGAACTCTTTAGGAGTTCTTTTCAAATCTTCTTGGCTCTTTTGCCGATCCTGGGCAATCTTCAAATTTTCCTACACTTGTTTCACAATCTGTTCCATTTCCTTCAATAAATCAGGACCTAACACTAATCTATCCACTGGGTTATTCCAAGAGATAGGAGTGTTACATTTATGCCCATACAGAATTTCAAAAGGACTGAACTTAGCTGACGATTGATAGTTGTTATTGTATGCAAATTCTGCTAAATGTAAATAATCCTCCCACTTACCTGGTTGATCCTTAACATACATTCTTAGCAGATCTTCCAATATTTGATTAACTCTTTCAGTCTGTCCGTCCGTCTGAGGATGGAAGGAAGTGCTGAAATTCAGCGTTGTGTTTAATCCTTTAAACAAAGATTTCCAGAAATTTCCTGTGAATTTAGGATCCATGTCTGAAATAATAACTTTTGGGACCCCATGTAACCTAAAAATATGTTTCAGAAATATATCAGCTATATTTGCAGCCTTGTAAGTTGTTTTAACAGGAATAAAGTGTGCTGATTTACTCAATTTATCTACTACCACCATAATTGAATCATTGTGATTTTGATTTCTGGGTACACCGGTAATGAAATCTAAGCTGATTATTTCCCATTCCAACTTGGAATCGGCAAAGGTTGCAATAACCCAGCTGGATGCTGATGTTCTGTTTTTACCTGTTGACAACCTAAACATCTAGCTATATACTCAGCTGTTTCAGATTTCATATTAGGCCAAAAATAATCTTTTCTCAACATGGTGATAGTTTTCTGGTATCCTGGATGCCCTGAGTAAGGGGTTTTATGAACTTCGTCCAGAATTAACAGTTTAACTTTAGGTACATTTGAAACATACAGCCTGTCTTTAAATAATAAAAATCCATCTTTATTTAAACTATAACCCTTTATCCAACTTTCTGTAGGTTTTTCTTTAGCTGTAGCTTGTAAATTTTCATAAACTTCATCAAATTTTGTCCTTCAGCCAGCTGTTCATTTAAATCAGAGGTATAAGTGCTGCTAGCTGATATAAAATTCAGCCTTGCATTTCTGCTCAAAGCATTAGCCACCTTATTTTCCTTTCCTTTTATGTGCTGAATTTCAAAATCGTATTCACTTAAGAAGGCCAACCATCTGGCTTGCCTTGCATTTAAGTTAGGCTGATCCAATAGGTATTTCAGACCCTTATTATCAGTCATTAAAGTAAAATTTCTGCCTATTAAGTGGTGTCGCCACATCTTTAAAGCATGAATAACAGCAGCTAATTCCAAATCATAAGTGGCATAATTCTTTTCGTGAATTTTCAGCTTCCTGGACTCATAGGCAATGACATGCCCATCCTGAGTCAACACTCCGCCTAGACCATCATTACAAGCGTCGGTGCAGACTACAAAATCCTTATTAGGATCTGTTATTCTTAGAATAGGCACAGTTGTTAATAAAGTCTTTAATTTCTTAAAGCTTTCTTCACACTTTGCGTTCCAATCAAACTTCTTGCCTTTCTTTTGCAAGGAAGTGATTGGGTTGGCTATTTTTGAAAAGCCTTCAATGAATCTCCGGTAATAACTGGTAATTCCCATGAAGGACCTAACATCTGTTACATCTTTTGGTATTGGTCATTCTTCAATTGTCCGGATCTTTTCAGGATCAACTGAAATCCCTTCCTTAGTCACTACGTGACCTAAGTACTGGATTTCATCCTTGAAGAAATCACACTTACTGAACTTTGCAAAGAGCTGCTATTCTCGCAGTTCTTGTAAGACTATCCGTAAATGTTCTTTATGTTCCTCTTCGTTTTTAGAATAAATTAAAATGTCATCGATGAATACGACAACAAAATTATCTAAGTATTTATGCATTATGTTCTTCATTAGGAACATAAAGACGGCTGGGGCGTTAGTAAGCCCAAATGGCATTTCGACAAATTCGTAATGTCCATACCTCGTTCTGAAAGCTGTTTTGAAAATGTCTTCTTCTTTAATTCTCACCTGATGATAGCTTGAACTCAAGTCTATCTTAGAGAACACCGTAGCTCCACGTAGCTGATCAAACAGGTCATCTATGCGAGGCAACGGGTATCTGTTTTTAATTGTCATCTTGTTTAGTTGACGGTAATCTATGCAGAGTCTCATAGTTCCGTCCTTCTTTTTAACAAATATTACTGGTGCTCCCCAAGGGGACACACTGGGTCGAATATAATTCTTATCTATTAATTCCTTTAACTGGGTTTTTAATTCGTTAAGTTCCAAAATATTCATACGATACGGAGCCTTTGAATTGGGCACGGCACCAGGTACTAGTTCAATTGTGAAATCCAGTTCTCTCTTGGGAGGTAATCCTGGAATTTCCTCCGGAAAAACATCAGTAAATTCATTCACTATCAGAATATCCTCGACTGTTATCTGGCTTATTTCAGATTTAACTGCCTCATCTGTAATAGTTACAGCATAGGCTTTGCACCCTTTTCTGACTGCTCTTTTAAGTTGTAAAGCAGAAATCTGCCTGATTACTATTTTCCTAGGAATACCCTTAACAGTTACAGGCTGTTCATTGTTATTTACACACATAAAAGTTTTATCAAAACAGTTTAAAACTACCTTGTGTTGTTCTAACCAGTCCATACCAATAAGGATGTCATACGAGCCAAGTGGCAGAATATTTAATTTAACAGTAGTTCTAAAATCCTTCATATCTAAAGCACATTCCTTAACATAACAGTTCACCTTCCTTTTTGCCCCAGTAGCTAGTTGTACTGACCAAGAATTATCGAACCTTTCAACAGTCAGATTACATTTTTCTACTATCCGCGGTGATATATAACTAAGGCTAGCACCTGGATCTATTAAAATAGTTACAGGGGTTTTGTTAACCATACCTCCTACTTCCACCATGGAAGTTTGATAGTCAGCTTGGCGGTTCTCCAACGCTGCATTGATTCGGGGCATAGTCCCTGCAAAGTCCCCAACAGTCATTTCATCTTGTATGGTGTGAATATTGCCATTTGTTTTCTTTCGATTTGGGAAAACTGAAGCATAGTGTGGGCCATTGCATTCCCAGCACTTAACAGGCTCCTTTCGTTCAAAATTTTTGGTGTAATTTCCATGATTGTTAGAAGCCTCCTTGTTGCCCTTGAAGTTGTTGGAATTATTAACAGCTCCATTTTTGCTTCCCTGGAATTTTTTACCATTAAACTGGTTTCTGTTCTTGTTATTTTTGAAAATTTTCTGGGGTACAAACTCCTTTTTCCTGTACTCAAACTGATTACTATTCTTTTTAGCCTTCCAGTTGGCTATCCCTTCTTTCTTTTTATTCTGTTCAAAACAGAAATTAGCCTTTCGCATAGCCTCTTCCAGAGTTTTGGGGTTATCGTATTCGATTCTGTCCTTGATATGATATGGCAGGCAGCTAATAAACCGTTGTATTTTAGGTTTCTCTTCAACAAAATACGGCACATATCTTAACAGACTTAAGAACTTACTGTTTAAGTCCTTCATCGTCATAGATCCTAGCTTTAACTCATAAAATTCCTTGGCCCTTTCTTCATAGTATTGTTCAGACAGGAATTTCTTTCTGAAGTACCTTTTAAAAGTACTCCAATTGACCTCTTTTTCCTTGATCCCCTTGACCCTTTTCAAGTCTTGCCACCATATATCCGCCTTTCCAGAAAGATTATAGATGGCCATTCTCGCCTTCAACTGATTTGAATAGTTGTATATCTGGAAATATTTTCTCATCCCGGATAACCAGGATTCTGCCTCTTCTCCTGTTTCAGATTCTCCATTGAAAGTTGGGGGTTTTATTTTCTTGAATTCCCCAAATATCTCTTCATAAGGTATGTACTTTTTCCTTCTGTTATACAACTCAGCCTCACTGCTGTCACTAGTAGTGTGATAGCTTTGGTGTTCCCTTCTTCCTTCAGATGATGAACTGCTGTCTGATTTAGCTAGTTTCACCCTTTTAGACCCTTTTTGATAACTGGCTTCTTCAGATTCAGCTCTTTTGCTTCTTCCTTCAGTCTGGAATTTTTCTATTAAAATTTGATTTAACTGCTCTTGAGTTTTCAGAATTCTTTCATTATCTTTCTTGACGGTTTCTATCTCAGTCTTTAAACCTTTTATGGTATGCATCAGTTCCGAGGAGTGAGCAATTACCTATTCTATCTCAGGTTCTCTAGACATCTGTCTTGTCGCAGTGTTTGGAGATTCCTCCTCAGCATATTCTCCTAGCTTTTCCATACCTGCGTCTTAGATTTCAGAAAAAAAGAAATTTTTTGCTCCGTGTTTATAAAATAGAAATACAAGTTAGTACATTATATATATATATATATATAATTTTTTTCTTTTCATTGTCACTGTCTTGCAGAAACTTAGTTGAGTCACATCAAGGCCTAATGTATGAACCATGCTCTGATACCACATGTCAAAACCCAAAAATTTCAAAAAAAATTAAAATTTTTAAATTAGCATATAATCTTTATAACTGCATTCCTTGATCTGTTTGATTAGTTAATGTGTCCAAATGATCTGTTATTATACTTAGATTTGGTTCTGAGTTTCTTTACCGTTGCTATTTGTTTTTCTGTCTTTCAACCACAAGGGGAAATGTCATGATAGACTGGCTTACTTAGCTTCCGAGCTAATGCATCAAAATGTCTTTCTCTTACAGATGTACAGGTAATGTGCGGTCGCTATATTTAAATCTTTAAAGTACGATAAATCAGTTAGATGTACCAAATCCTTCCGTAAAAGTCTATGCATGCTAACCAGGTTTAGCAAGTTTCTAAAGGTAGAACTCTTCCTGCATTTATGCCAAGTTCAACTTCAGGTTATGTTTTGATTTTTACTTTAATTACGAAGGACTGGGAGTTTAAACAAAAATGACACTATGTTTGTACTTTTCTTATCATTAGCAATTGCAAAATTTATCTGTCGAAACCTGTCTTTTAAATTTAAGGATTTGCCTTGTTTGGAATCTACTTTTTACTTCCATAAATGATACTTGAACAAAAACTATAAGCACTTATGGAAGTAGTCCTTCATTATCATATTTGATTGAACTCGTTGTGTATTAAGGATAACACAGGTCTGTTCTTTTGTATGCCAATTATTATGTGTTGCATAACTTGATTTCCACCAGTTAAAGTTCCATCATGAAGAAATGACAAGTCTTAATCATCTGTGCAATGTTATCTCAATATAGAATTGTCATTTATTTATGCCCTACATTTCTACAACAACTTAGAAAATTGATAGAGATATAGTATCTCTTGTTCTTTCACATTATCCTAGGGTATAAAATCTAGTGATCGGTTTTGCAATTAGCATTGGATTTACTTGATAACTACCTCCTTGGTAATTTTTATAGTAATTTATCATATGCTCTATGTTTGAAACAGACTCCAAGTCTTAGTCCTGAATGCTATTGACCAAGCAAGTTCTTATTGAATATAATACAAGGTATTAAGGACATCATTTTAAGGTTTGATATTTATAAGAATGATATGTGAATTATCCATTATGAAGAATCATACAATAACTTTATCTACATATATTATGTTTTTTTTTTATTTAGCAACACTGATAAGAATATAATCGAGATCTTGAACTTTATTGTCATTAACATGATTGTAATGATTGTAGGTCCAAATGTTATTGTTCTCCAATACAAAAATTTAAAGCATATGTTAACATGGAAAATTTGGCGAGTTTGAACTATGGTTCATTACCATAATTGGATATCCCTGCTATGTTTTTAATTGATTAACAATAATTGGGATGTCCTCGTGGAACTATTGAGTGTCGACCCACTGCATGGAAATATTAAACTGCTATGTGGTTAATCAAGAGACAAGTGTTTGGTGATATAAAACAATGGACCTAACCCTACATCGTCATTTTCCTTCGCCTTCGGGCTCAGGTCTTTCTGCAAAGTCTCCAGGTCTGAGTTTTGTTGTGGCGTTGTTGATACAGCTTCCAGGTTGTCACAGTTTCTTTGCTTTTTTTTTATCATTTGGAAGTCTTTATCATTGGCTGTTGACAGCTATGAGTGTGTTAAAATTCCTAGGGTTTATCCCTTGACTTCCTTTACTGGTCTGGCCCTGGCATAAGGGTATCGTTCAACTTGTTTTTGTCACGGCTTCCATCACAGAATAAATCTTTTGCTTCTGTCAGTTGCTCATTGGTGACAAGGAAGGGTTTACACCTTCTTTGCTCGTGGTTGATGGGAGAATTGCTAAGTTTGGAACCCCATTCGAGTTCACTGGTAAGCAATAGACATTCCTTCATTTTTTTTCAGTTTAAAAGAAAAGGGTTTAACAAAATCAAAGTCTGTAGCTGATACTACACTATTGTTTGTAGGTGCTGGCAAAATCGTGAAAGTGTGAAAGACACAACCCTCGGCACTTGGCTATTACCGGGTAATCCTGGTTTCACCATGGCTTTTCCTCCTTGCTGGTTGTTGAGTCGTTAGGGTTTGGTTTTGGATAGAACAACTCTGTGATGTATTTGAATACTACGGCTTCAGTCGGTGTTGTAACTATTTTAACCTCCTTTCGGTACTTAGGTTTTTATACAGAAGAAATGTATTGTAAATTTTGAAGAGAACAAGGCTTATGAGCCTATTCTGTATGTGATGTTACGGCCTCGAATGTTTAGGTTTTGTTACGACACTTCTTCAAAAGATTTTTGGGTTAACTCCCAGGATTTTGAAAATAAATCTTAATATAAAGTGTTGTCTGTATGATGGCTTGTATAATGTCTTCGTTTTCCTTTAAATTGATGCTACGTACAGTGGTAGGAAAGTTTGAGTTTCTAAAACACTTACGAGCTCGACAAGAGGCTAGAATATCGTTCTGTTTGCATATTTTTGTTAAAAATAAAAGATTATGAACTAGATTATTTCTACTGCTGATAAACCCTTATTGATAAAATACTGTAGGGTTTACGTACCTAAGTTTTATTGTTAAACTCTTAATTTATTTGGGGTTCTCACCCAGGTTTGGATATTATAACTTGTGAAATTGTATTCTTGCTCCTTTGGTTGTTTTAATACATACATGGATAGATTCTATGTTTTACATTCTATTATGTAGTGAAAATGAGCTACGGCTGTGGGTGAGTCGTTGTAATACTTTTCAATGTTTAAATACCTGTAACGTCTGGCATAATAGGGTTTAATTCGAAAGTACAATAGTGATTTTAGTTATATGTTGATTCTGTAGTTACGATTTTCTCTTGTTGGTAGTTTGAGAAACAAGTGGAAGATTTTATAATGAAGCTCGATATTGAGCTGGAAAACTGTTCTGTCTGTTTCGTTTTGTTGTGGATTTAATATCTAGGTTTTTCTCTGTTGATAAATTCTGATTGTTAAAAACTGGAGTGGTATGGTTTGAATCGATCACCATGGTTGTGTTTTTGTGTAGTTGCATGTTAAGTTGTTAAGATTTTGACTCTGTCGAAGGAGTTAATCAGGTGAAAGATATTACTGTACTATTGTTTTAGGTCGTTGTTGAGTCAAATAGGGTTCCTTTCGTATGTTCAAACAATACTAAGTAAATTTCCTGTTGAAGTTTGGCACATTCTTTTGTGTAACAGATAAGGATTGTATATTTGTTGACTAGGGTTTGGGTTTTAAATTTCTATAAAGCTATTCTAATTATAGCTACAACTTCTTCTGCAATACTATCTATAATAATATCATTACTGTAGTTTTAAATGGTTATATTTATTTCTGTTCCTATGATGGTTTAAACAAGTTGTAGTTCCAGAGAATATTTACTTATACTAAAAACCCTACCTATCTATTAAACTAAATTAATTAAACTAGGTTTAGAATTTACAATATTACGATTGTATAGTATGTATTAAAAGACTTAATTAGTAAGATAATAATGATATATAAAATAAAAAAATGTTGAAAACACAACAACTATACTAAATCTAACTACTGCTGTTCTGATATACTATTTTACTAACTAATTACTTTTCAGACATATAGAATTAACTCATCTTACATTTATTCAGACTTAACAAACAGAAAGAAATAAATAATAGAACCTGTTTCTGTGGACAACAACAACAATGGGAGGCTGTTCCTCCCTACCAACTCCTGGAGAGTGCCTAGACAACACTTCTCAGTACCCCCGAGCTTGCTCTGGTCTCCCTGGCTGGAACTAGGTGCAGCAGAATAATTCACTCAGCCCAAACAGCTATACTGGAACCAAGTTACTGCAGCATTCCTCTCAAACAACTTTCTTACTGTATTTCCCTCTTCCTCAATGGGACTCTTGAATAGCATTCACCTGAATGTATTCTCCCTCTAGAACCAAAATTTCACCCTCAACTCAGTTCATTGAGTACTATTTAAAAGATTGCCTAGGTCTTTGTTGGGTTAACTGTCATTTAATGAGCCACCTGCTCAGATTCCACTTTCTTGGGGAATCATGACCCCAAATATAGGGAAGTTGCCACCTGCAACTTAGGAAGTGTTTGAGGATGCTGCCACTTGTCTTTTGCCTTTCCACCTAGTTCCAGCCACCAGTTTGACCAGTAACCTCTTTTTAACAGCTCTCCCATGCTGTTGTCTCCATAATTTATTTATTATTAATAAAATATTCTGAATTACATTCCATTTCTAGTGATTCTGTTGAGTCATCAATTTCTACTAAGCATTAAATTTAACATAATGTCTTAGGAATTTAATAAAACCATTACATAATTCTTACAAAATTGGGGTATGTGACAGGTGCAATAAATATATATAAAATACACAGATGAAATACATTCCGAAGTTACATATACATCAACACTCCCTCTTAACTAGGAAGGTATTTCTCGACACAGATCTACTAGACAAGTCTTCTTCTTGGGATCATCGTCATCGATGCATCGTCATCATCATCGTCACTGCTGCTACTATCTCAACCAATATCTGACTCTACTCATCATAGGAAGTTCTATAGAGCCAGTCCTTTTTCATACTGGATGTAGGCCCACCACCTGCAAGTCTTCATCATCACTGGCCATACTGTGGAATCCTCGGGACTTATTACGTGCGTCACAAAACCTGGCTGCAGCATCCCAGGCTATTACGAGCACACAGCTCTACCTGTAGGATCTCCCAGGAGCACATTACATGTGACCCATCACAAAACCTGGCTGAAGCATCCCAGACTGTTACGAGCACACGGCTCTACCTGTCGGATCTCCCAGGAGCACATTACATGTGATCTCACCACAAAACTTGGCTGAAGCATCTGAGGCCTTTTTCATCCTGTCCAAATCTCCTAGGAGCAAATTACATGTGGTCATGGCAAAACCTGGTTGAAGCATCTGAGGCCTTTTTCATCCTGTCCAGATCTCCCAAGAGCAAATTACATGCCATAGGACAAAACCTCGCAAGAGCATCTTCCAGATATACCAGGGCACCGAATTACATGCCATAGGAAAAACCTCGAAAGACTATCTGCAGATCTCCCAGGGCACAAATTACATGTCCTCCTAAGCAAAACCTTGAAAGAGCATTTTCCAGATGTCCCAGGGCACTGAATTACATGCCATAGGCAAAACCTCGAAAGACCATCTACAAATCTCCCAGGGCATGAATTACATGCTTACCTGCACAACCTGATTCACGGCCACAAAGTATCATCTGATATTCATCAAACATCATCCTGATGTACACATGATCATCCTGATCATCATCACTGCAACATCCTGCTACATGTCATCTAGTGAAGCTCGTCATCCACGATCATCCTGATCATACAATGCATCCATCTGATGCACACCAAGTATCCACCTGATACATACATAGATACATGATCCACACAATGTATCCATCAGCATACATGATCTACCTGATCATACAAAGATACATGATCCACACAATGTATCCATCAACATACATGATCTACCTGATCATACAAAGATACATGATCCACACAATGTATCCATCAGCATCCAACATGATGTGTACATACAAAATACATACACATCATCCAACCAATCATATCCAGCATCCAACATGATGCGTATGCAAAATACATACACATGATCCAACCGATCATATCTAACATCCATCATGATGCGTACATACATATAAATGATCCAGCTGATCATATCCAGCATCCAACATGATGCATACATATATACATCTAATGATCCAACTGATCATATCCAAGCATAAACCAGAACATCATCCTGATGCTCATCATCCAGTGCTTACATTCACAGCCATGTGAAGGATCCCCCTTCCAACATGCTTGGAATGGCTTCAGAAAATGTGTCCATCACTTCTTCCTCGAAGTGTCCTCGATCTGAAGAATGGCAAGCCTCTCTCTGAAGTACTCGAACTTCACCCTGGCTAGTGGCTTCGTCAGCACATCTGCAATCTGCTCGTCCATCGCAACATACAGGAGCTTCACGGCTCCTCTCTGCACTATATCCCTGATATAGTGATATTTGATCTCTATTTGTTTCGACCTGTCATGAAACACTGGATTCTCGGACAGCTTCACACAACTCTGGTTATCACAGAAGATACCAGTAGCATCCAGCGGGAGATCAAATAACTCAGACAGTAGCTTCTGTAGCCATACTGCCTCACAACTAGCTGAACAGGCTGCAACATACTCTTCTTCAGCTATACTCAGTGCTACACAGGACTGCTTCCTGCTAAACCAAGAGATCACACCTGATCCCATACTGAAGCAACACCCAGATGTGCTCTTCCTATCTGCAGCACTGCCAGCCCAATCTGAATCAACATAACCCTGCAGGTTAAACTTTTGATTTGCTTCATACTTGAGCCCATAATCCACTGTACCCTTCAGATACCTCAGAACATGCTTTACAGCAATCAGGTGAACACTCCTCGGATCCATCAGGAACTGGCTCAATGTGTTCACAGCAAAGAAAATATCCGGTCTTGTGTTCGTCAGGTACATCAATGACCCAATCATCTGACGATACATAGAGACATCAACCGGCTCAGATGAAGCATCGCATAGAAGCTTCAGATTCGATGCCATAGGTGTGGCCATGGCCTTGCAATCCATCATCCTGAATCTCTTCAGGATATCTACTGTGTACTTCCCTTGACCAAGGAAGATCCCACCTGTACTCTGCCACACCTCCATACCTAGGAAATAATGCATCATTCCCAAATCTTTCATATCAAACTCAGCAGCAAGCTTCCTCTTAGTATCTGCAATCAATCTGTCATCTCCTGTTACAAATAAGTCATCGACATATAGGAGTAGAATCACAGGATTCCCTTCCTCAACCTTGTAGTAAAGGTTGGAATCCGCTTTACTCTTGGTAAAGCCCAAACTAGATAGGAAATTGTTCATCCTACCATACCAAGTTCTAGTAGCTTGCTTCAAGCCATACAAGGCTTCCTTCAGTCTGCACACATGTGACTCCCTGTTAGGTCTTGGGACTGCATCCCAAACATCTTCTTCATGATCAACGGATCATGGCATTCCATTTCTTCATCCCAGATCCTGGGAACTTCAATATCTTCAATAGATATCTTTGTTGTTGGAACAAATGTTGTAGTCCTTTTGTAGGTGAAGATATACAGTCTTTTCTACAAAAAAAGTTAAACTACATGATTAGAAACATCTCATAATTTTCAGAACAAATTATTTACACATAAAGAAATATGTCATGCAGTCATGCAGTTATCTTAGCCAATGCTTCAATACAACATTTATCCATGTTCCACAACTTTCTAGATGCCTTCCAGTCTCTACCAGAACATTGTTAAGAGTTTGCACTACTCCCAACATGTCAGCAAAGAGGTTTCATTCTAGATAAGTAGCACTGGAATGTTGTACAATGCCATAGGCCACTTACCCATCACATGCATATTAGTAGTATACTATTCATTAATGCAATCATTCTAATATGCACAATACATCTCCTAAGTCTAGGAACATAAGCATAATATTATTTAAACAAACAAAATAGGCAAGAAATGATAATTAAAATACTTATCTTTGTTTGTTTGTTGGGTGGACTCCCTCTAAGTCTTTACTTCCTTGCAGGAGTTGCTGGAGTCCTCCTACACCTTTCTATTGTGGAATGTAGAGAGATGGACAGCTCCCTCTGAATATATGCACCCTTGCAGAAACCACTGGAGTGTGCTCCCTCTTGATCTTTGCTTCCTGGATTACCTGTTCTTGAACTCATATTCATCCTTGATCCCTATGCATGCTTATTAGTATCATGATTGTGTTATCCTTGTGATCTCATACAAAATCATACATTCATTAGTATACTATTACAACACAATAATCTCAAGCATGTATAGTCATGATCATTTCAAACAGAAATAATATTCAAGGTTTATATAGGACTCTTATGGTTAGTCATATCATAAGAAACATAACATGTCTAAACCTGTAATTACTCAAACCTATGACTCTTCTGGTTAGTCATATCATTAATTAAGGTAAGACACATAATATGCATATACCCATGATTATTCAAACTTATGACTTTATAAACAATCATCATCAATCATGCCATGCATACTTATATGATAGATCCTATGATATAAGAAACACATACCTGGTCACCATATTTGCTAGTTATGTCTAGCAATGTGTTCTTGTTCTCTTCAATGACCTGCATAACTCATCAGTTAAATTTTGCAAAAACAAATTATACATACCTCTATGTGATCCATGACTATGGATGAATCTTTGTCTTTATGTCACCATGGCATGTTCAGGTTGTCCCTTCAATTTGTACAAACCTCCCTCTTGCTCTCCAATCACTACTGCATCATCGATTGTTTTACCCTTTGGCCACATTAGGACTTGGCCATCTATAAATGCAATCCTCATACCTTTTGCATCCAATGCAGAGATGGAGAGTGTTGACACTCAATAAAATTTTTTGTTAATTATCTTCTGACGACATTGATGATGCAAAAATAGATCAGTTTGCATAAGGGAGGTTTCAAACTTGGTCAAGAAAAACATCTTTGTCCTCGGGCGTACAAAAGAAGGAAAAACTTTATGTTTTCATGAAAAACCTAAGGCCAAAAATCAAGAAGAAAGAGGTTTGATATTCTAAAGACAAAAGCTAAGTATGAAGAAGGGTTTTCACAATTTAGGCATAGCTGGAGGTTTCATGAAGAGGAAAAGCTTCAATATTATATTTTCTAAAAGTTAAAGCTTTTTGAAGGTTTTCGATATTTTAATTTTTAACCCAAAATAAATTTTATGAAGTAAGGAGACTTTATAAAAAAAAGGGTTTGTTGTATTCTTTATATTGGGTCAAAATTTCAAATAAAAATTGGAGCAAAATATATGCGCGCCCAACACCGAGGGTTCATCATAGGACCGAGTGCCAAGCCTTAAGGGCCCTACAGATATCATATTCTCCATCGTCCACGAGCATACCAATCCTTTGTTACTTGATGTATATTCAAGGCGTTGAGGAATATAAAAGGTAAAAGAACCCTTTCTTTTTTACATGTGGGATAAGTTCCCCATAAGAAAAAATAATAATAAACGCAGGCCGCAAATGGACATTCAAGTCAGCACTTTGTTTAGATGCCAGGGCACATGAGGGAGATGCTACGAATTCTATCACCATCGATATCAAACAGCATCCAAAGTGATCAATGAACAATTTCCAAAGGCGATTTGGTCATTGAAACCGGTAACACGGTTTTATGAAAAGGAAAAAGCAGCAGCGAGGGAAAAAGTTTTCCTTATTTTTACAGCTCTAATTACTCCTGGATCGGTGATAGCAGGCTATAATATTTTCGAGATTATTAAAAGATGGACAGCTAGATTGAACAAATTGCCTCTTTCATCACATGCCAACTCTTTATACTAATCAGTATATAGATGTGCAAAGTGCGAGGAAGTTGGACTGGCTAAATATGAAGATATTTCCCCTGTGAAAACCCTTCATTCCTGCGAAAAATAGCATGGTGTAATGCTATACAATGTAATGCAAAGCAGATACAACCCACAAGAAGTCCCTAATCAGATTGAATTCTGTATTCATACTAACTGAAAAGGTTTCGTTGTCATACAGAATAAAGTATCTACTGGACGGGTTCGATCCTACCCTTGACAAAAAAAAAAAAATCATCTTCAAATAAAACCAAAAAAGGAAATAAATGCTGACAGTATTGAAGATATCCATGTCACAAGATCCTCAAAGAATTGATAGGTTTCCATGTTGAGAAAGACCAGAAGAAAAATGGTATCGACCTTTTTCACTCTTCCGTCTCAGCCAATTCTGGAACAGTCTGTTTTAACCTTGGTATTGTCGGCGCCATGGCTATTTCACTCAGTCGACCCAGAGTTTATCAAAGCTTATGAAGCAGAAAATCTATATACTAAAAATTACTAAGAAGGTGACAACGCAAGTGGCTGAGAAATTGACAGTGTTAGCCACTCGTCTATGCATCTGCTTGTGTACACAGGAAGCATTACTGACAAATCCAGTTATCCAGCCAGCCGCAAGCAATTGTCTCCTAGACTCCTTCGACGCAAGCAAAGCAAAAGGAAAGGTGGTAGTCTCCATAGCGAATACCACAGTTTCGTCAAAGTACATCATGAAAATATCAGTCCAGGACGCGGGAGGTATTGGCATTGTTATCGTGAATGATTTAGAGATGTATGATGCATTTAACTACGGTACATTTCCATGGATTCCAGAAAGCAAAACCTCTATAGCAGAAATCTTTTCTTACATCAAAATAAGAAAATAAAACAGTTGAAATCATCCCTTCTATAATCATTTGTTTTCGTTTGCCTTCGTCTAAAAGGAGATGCATTGAAAAATATTGACTTATGGCCCAATAAATATGACGGCGATTGAATATTTGAGAAGATCGACGGCTCACAATGCACTTCGCAACACCAAAGCATGCCGGAAAAGTAATGAAAAGATGGTCGCGGAATACAAACCGCTATCACACGCGTCATTGTTTGATACGTCCGCATGTGAAAGAATGGTATTACAAACTGCTCCAAAAGCCATGCGGAAACCACCCTTTGCACGTGCGAGAATACCTTTTCGGAAAGTTATTTATTAAATTAAATAACGTATTTTTTTTATTGGCTCGATGTTTAAAAGGAATGAAGAGCGCAATAAAATACATTGGATGGTTAGGGTTCTATACTAACAAAAATTCAGTGCAGCCGTGTCATTAAAAGCTAAACACACCGTCGTGGAGCATTCCATTAATGATAATACGATTTTTCAGGACGCCAAAGAACATGCAGAGCTAGGTTATTGCCTCCGAGTTAAAGATATTATGGTTGTAGGAGAAGTTATAGTTCTATGAAGGTTTTTGGGGGAAACTGATGTGAAGCGTCCAGATTTAGAGAATGTTATTCAAATGCAAAGTTCTAGGGTACATGGATAAAAGCAAAAAGCCACCTGCAGGTCAAAGATGAGGTGGCAAAACACCTAGCAATCAAAAAATAGACAGAATTGAAGAATTTTCAAAGTTTTTCAACAGCTGGAGATTTTTTGCAGCCATTTCCAATTTTCATGACAAGAGTCTTCATTGTCTATTATTACTGTAAAACTTTGTTTAAAGATTAGCTTCAAGTTTTAAAGGATTTATTTAAAAGAAAATTATCTTTAAAACAATACAGTTAGGGTTTGCTTAGAGGGCAAATTCTTGTATAAATTATGCATTTGGCAATGTAAACGGGGTTCGAATTTTCAGAGAGGAAGGACCCATTTTGGGTGTTTGAAGTATTTTACAGAAATTAATAAAGATCTTAGAAGTTGAGCATATTTTCATAGAAGATTCATGTGTTGTTTCGAAATCGCAGTCTGTGTTTTTCTTTTCTTTACATGTGCATGTCAATTCTCTTTGTCATTCTTGCCATTATGTCTTTCCTTCTGTATTTAGGTGAACGTACTGAAAATAAATTGAGATTCATGTCATATGCCTCGATTTATCCGCATCTGAGTACCCATTTATTTCTCCAAAGTTAACAGCGGATTCATCTGAAAATCGATGCCCGTTATTAGTGGACTGTCATTATTTCTTTCCTTGTCACCTGCAAAATCTTATTGACTGTAATCAAACAACTATCTTGCCTTTGTATGAAACATTTGTTGGCTGCTAATCTATTATTTTTCTGTTTCTTGACTCCATTGCCCAAGGGTATCATTTTCCTGTTGATCTAACCACCTCATAAAAAATCCTTAAGCTTTTATTATTCTTTCACAATTTGGCCATTGAGTTTATTGTCAAACTGCTGTCGTGGTGACATTGGATGGCAGATTTGCTGAGAGAGCCCTCTCTGGCTGAAGGAGGCCAACTTTCAGTCTAAAGATTGGTTTGAAATAGGTTACCTCGGGGTTTCTTTGATACAACCCAAGGAAAATCCGAGTGCTAACAGAGAGTAATCTCTTCTTGATCCCAGGTACATAAAGGACTTCTTTCATCTTCAAAGATTTTCCAGAATCTAGGTTGTAGGAGGCTTCACCACTTCCTTTGATTGGGTATTGATAATCATCCCCAAGTTTCACCTTATGGGGTGATTCATGTTCAGATAGGTTCACAAAAGATTCCTTAAACCCAGTCATGTGTTTGGAATCCCCACTATCAATCAACCAATCATTACAACCATGAGAGATGGTACCTGTGAGAGCAGAGATCAGAACATACTCTTCTTCACTTGATGGGTCATCATTACTATCACTTTCTGCCCTAGCCTTCTTCTTTGGGGGTTCATCATCTTCGGCAGCATGAGCATGAAACCTTCTTTTGCTACCCTTCTTCTTCTTGTTGGAGATGTTGTTGTCCTTCTTGTTCTTGGGACAATTTATGGCAATATGCCCTTTCTCATTACAGGTGAAGCATATTCTTCTTTCTTTCAAGTGATGTGAAGATCTCTTGGAGTGAGATGGCTCTCTCTTGGACTTCCCTTTCTTGGTGTGAGCTGTGAGAGCTTGATCTTCATTCCCCATCTTTTCTTCTCGTGCCACAAGCCTTGCTTCTTCTTGTGAGCATTCTTCCCGTAGTCTACTGAAGGAGATCAACTTCTTCCTTGCACAAATTCCTTGGATAAAGGAATCCCATGACCTGGGTAGGCCATTTAGAGTGGTCATCACCACTTCACCATTCTCCACCATTTCATCCACTGCTTCTAGTTGTTCCTTGATCTGGGAGACCCTTGAAAAATAATATTGAATGGTTTCTCCATTCTGAAACTTTACTCCTTTCAATTGGTTCCGCAAGGTCATCTTCTGATTTATGTTCTTCCCTTCAAACAGCTTGGTCAAAGAGTCAAACATCTCCTTAGGTGTCTTAAGAGAAGACACATGGGGTATGAGATGGTCTTTGATAGAATCAGCAATGATTCTCTTTTCCTTGACCAAGTTCTTCTTGTGCAATGCCTTGGCCTCTTCATCCTCTGGGATAGGGATGTCTTCTTTCACATATGAGTCCAACTCATTTTCTTCCAGGATTAACCCAATCCTATAATTCCAGGCTCGGAAGTTATCAGCCCCTTCAAGCTTATCCTCAAGCTTGGTGTGGAGAGACATCTTAAAGAGTACTTCAAATGGAAATAGAAAAGATATAGATCTTACCACTTGAAGTGTTGAAAACTGGATCTAGTCCCGGATTAGGGTTTGTCAGAGAAACCCTAAAAAATTCAAAATATGAATTTCAAATTTCTGAAAGGATAGAAAGATGCGTCTTGGTGAGCGGATCAGCCTGGTACATTCAGAATTTGAGATCAGAAAAGTCTTGCCCTTCAAAATTGCCTTTTTGTCCTCCCGGGTTCACTAGGGAGAGCCCTGAATTAGGGTTTGAGTTTCCCAGAGATCTACCCATCCAAAAATATTGATCCAAAGCTCTAAACTTCGATTTTTGCAAGGAGCTTCCAGCTGTGTCTTCAGATTCCAAAAAGTCCTATTTTTGTGGAAACCCTAATTTTTAGGGCCAAATCTGAAAATGCTCGAAACTGAGTTCTGATTGGACAGATAGATGCGCCTTGATGAGTAGAGTCAATCTACTATACTGATTTTCAAAAATCTGTGGAGAGAAACCCAATAAACAAGGAACTCAAGCTTCCGTCACTGCAAAATGTCTTCTTCTTAGGTTAGCTCTGATACCATGTTAAATTTTGAGCATTAATTCACAATACTCTAGGATCTTTGCTAAGAGAATAACATCTACAGTATATCAATGCATGACAATCACAATATGACAAGAGACACAGAGTTTTCGTGGGGAAAACCCTAAGGTGAAAAACCCCACAACTTCCTCAGAGATAGAGAGAGCAATGGCTCAACCAAAAGTACAACCAAATAACACTGAGATAGTCTCATGATAGCAGATGATCCTCCTCCTCACTAGTGTGCCACTTTTCAAGTGAGAGTGAGTTGCTTTTCCGAATGAGTAAAATAGAGATCTTCGATCTCTATTTATACTAACATTTTTGCCCAGTGACCTTATGGGGTTGACTTGTCTATCTAGATACATCCACATTATATTATATATAATTCAAGGCTGACCCCACATGGTGGTCTAATAACCCATCGGCAAGTACACACACTTGCGACACTTGTCAATATACATCAACAAAATTTTTCCTCAAAATATATTTCCTCGATTTGCGTGTATCCTTTGCATATCAGTCTTCCTCTATTTTGGATAACTTGTCGGTCTTCATTTAGTTTGTTTTTGAATGCCCACTTTGTTCCTATAACATTCTTGTTTTTGGGTATTGGAATAAGTTCCCAAGTCTCATTATTTTTTATTTGCTCTAATTCTTCATTCATGGCCTTCATCCATCCATTATCTAATTTGGCTTGCTCAACCCCTTCTGGATCTATTTGTGATAGTAATGAAAAATGAACTTCTTCATTTGGATTGTTCTGATTACTTCTGGTTCTGATTGCAACATCTTTGTCTCCGGTGATTAGATCTTCTAAGTGATTTTTTTTAATAAACTTGGAGGGGACCTTTGTATCTAGTCTTCCATCCATTAATCTGCACTGATAGGCTTCTTCCTGTGGAATTTATGTTTCATGATGTTCTTCGGATGGTTGTTCTAGCGATCGTAATTCATCATCTTCTTCAATTCTTCTCTGAGTTAATACTTCATCAACCTTAACTTCAAGACATTCAACTATTTTCCTGAGTCGCAAATTGTAGCACTTATAATATTTTCTTTTGCTGGAGTAGTCAAGAAAAATTCCTTCATTTCATCTAGAATCAAATTTTCCAAGAGTGTCATCGTTTCTTTTTATGTATCATTTAGTTCCAAATTTTCTAAAATGCCTAACTGTAGTTGGTCTTACTTTCCAAAGTTCTTAGGGTGTTGAGCAACTATTTTTTTTATCAAGCATTTGTTAAGTATGTGAACAGATGTATGAATAGCGTCTGTCCAGAAGCTATCTGACAATTTTGATTCATTTAGCATGGTCTTGGCGATTTCTTGAACTGTCCTATTTTTTCTTTCTACCACCCCATTTTGCTGTGGAGTTATGGATGCTGAAAATTGTCTTCTAATTCCATGTTTGTCACAATAGTCATCAAACTTGTTTGAGTTGTATTCTCCTCCATTGTCATTCCTTAAGCATTTTATTCTTAATTCAGTTTCGTTCTCAACCGCCTCCTTAAAAGTCTTGAAACATTCGAATGTTTCTTCTTTTACATTGAGGAAAAATACCCCTGTCATTCCATTGTAATCATCAATGAACAAAAGAAACTATTCTTCACCATTCATTCCTCTAGTTCGCATTAGACCATAAAGATCTGAATGAACTAGTTCCAAAGGCATTGAGGTAGTTTATTCTTTTGTTGGGTGCTTGATACTGCTTTGTTTCCCATGTAGGCATTGTTTACAAAAGGCATTCGATCATTTTGTAATTCTTGGAATGTCTCTTACTGCTTGTTTTCTACTGATTATGACCAAATTGTCAAAATTGATATTTCCCAATCTTCTATTCCAAAGCTAGCTTTCATCATTTTTTCCTATGTAGCATTTTTCTTCTTTTCGTTCATCGAGAATGTAGACATTGTTAGGAGTTCTGGAGGTTGTGGCTACGATTTTTCATGTATCCCTGTTTTTTATTTTACATTTTTCTGAGTTAAACATGAGTGTGTGTCCCTGGTTACACATCTGGATAACACTTAAAAGATTATGTTTCATGTTTTCAACTAGCAGAACATTATCTTCCTTGGTTAGTTCATTTCATAAACTTGCTATTCCTTTGCCCAAAATCTTGGCTAATCCATTATCCCCAAAATAAACACTACCTCCCTTGTCTTCTATGAACTTCATAAAGGCATTTTTATCTCCAATCATATGCTTGGAACATCCATTATCTATATACAGTTTCCCTTTTTTATTTTGTGCATGTAAATCTAGGATGCATGCTTCCCGATGGTCTTGATTTTTTCGATACTCATCTATCTTAGTAGATTGCACAGATTGCTGTTGGTTTTCACAATCATGAGTATCAGGATCTAATGTGTCGCAATATTCGTCTTCTAAACTTAGAACATTGAAATGATTGGAATCTTCAAACTTGACTTCATATGGTTTTCTAAATATTTTTTGTTTAGGATTCATCTGGTTTTCCAATCCATCCATTCTAGCATATGCTAATGCACAAGCTCTACAATTTATTGCTTTGTGACCAAAATTATGCCAGTAGAAGAAATTTCCAAAGAAAATATTCTAGTACCTAATAGGATAGAAATTCCAAAGTTGCACAAACTTACCTTCCATCTGATTAGGTATTTGATGTTCTCCTTGACATGTCTGTGATTGTGGGGTTTTGAGAGCATCTGCATAGCTTTTGGATGGGTATCTTTCTTTGTTAACGTTGTTTCTTCCTCTTCGTTTTAATTGAAAACTTAACTCTTGAATTTCATGTTTTAGAGAAATTATTTCAGCTTCCAATCTTTCACACTTATCTTCCTTTAATTTCATCATCCTGGTGGTGTCTACTTTTAATCTCAGAAGGGATTCCTGTAAAACCTTGTTTTTCTTTCTTTACATCTTCAATTCATCAAGAGAACTGACTAATTCACCTTCAAAGTCTACTTCATCTATATGCTCTAATATTGAGTGCATGACTATTGAATTCTACACTGAGATCTTTCTTATAGATGTTAATCTGTTACTAAAGACACCTACTCTCATACCAATTGTTAGAATCAATTTAATACTGAGAGGAGGGGTGAATCAGTATTAGCACAGTTATTAGTAGAATTTACCTTCTTTAAAACTGATTAGTCCTTACTTAATCTTTATCTTTTTTATACATCAATAAATAAACATTCAAGCATATAAGAACCACATCATCAACACATAAGACATAGGATTTTTACGTGGAAACCCAAATGGGAGAAAACCATGGAATGTGTCTTTATAGTGAGAAAGAATACATTCAAGGAATCCCCAAATTCATATCTTTACCAACACCAACTGGAAGGAGGCATAAACCTCGTGTGTTTTCTCTAGTACCAACAGGAAGGAGGCACCGACTCACTGTCGCTTTGTGTTACAGGAACCAACCTGAAGGAATCTGCAAATCCCTGTCTCCTTGTTGTTTTATAGGAACCAACCTGAAGGAATATTCAACTCCCTGCATCCTTTCCCTGTCCAACCACCCTAATGTCCAAAATAATTTACTGCCTTGCTGATCTTTGACTTTATGCACTTCTTCAGGTCCTCTGATGATGATTTTTCCGTGCGCTACCTTCCTATGTAGATTGTACTATGTCACTGCACTGCATACGTCACTCAACTTCTCATTCCTCTCAACTCATACTTCTAATGATGAATTTCTTCTTGTATTATGTGCTATGCTGAATCTGCAGCCTGCACTTCTGATTTGCGTTCTCTTATACCTGACTGCAAAGATCAACTGATATTGCGCTTTCTATTGATAGTTTGCTGGTCAAAGTGAATCACGAGTAAAAGATCGACCTACGCACATTTTGATGTGTCCGTACTAATAAATTATTGTAGTTACTCATATAATCTATGACATCATGTGCATCAAATAGTTGGTCCATTAAGTTTAATGTACTTGTCTCAGATCATCTGCATCATGATATGCCTATCCAGTTTTGCTGTCGTTTTGTTGTTGCACTTCAGATGAAGTCTTCGCCTTCACACACTTTCACTTCTATTCTTATACATCATCTAGACATCTGTGCAATATATGATAACCATCGGTTCTGTCTCTATGCTTTTGTCTTTACAATGTCTGTGACTATCGACGTGTTGATTGCATAACTATCCTTTGAGATATCCATCACTTGCGTATTCTTCAATATGTATTCATTTCCGTGTTTGCGCAATTGTCACAGCTCTACAACATCATTATGCACACCATCAAAACTTCATTCTGCTACATGTGCGCATTTGTCTCTTACCTAGATCATATTTTCTGTCCACGAGCCCCTTGATTCCCCTCAAAAAAACGAAACTTTTACACAAAACACTTGTGTTCTTTCCTCCAATGTTACCTCAAATATTCAACTTGCATCTCTATTTATACATGTCCTACATGGATTGTCTGTTCTCAAGTTTGTCATGGCATCCCTTCTTCTATACTTCAAATATTAAGCATATGCTACGTGCCATTTTTTGCACTATTGATGTGTCATCTTAGATGTATCAAGTGCCCTCAAGGTACTTCATTGTGCTCTTGATGTACCATTTCCTTATGGTGTGTGCACAATCTTCTACTTATTCTTGGTGTGATCAATACTTGTGCTATACCAACCCTTGTGCGTAATGCACTCTTGTGATATCAATACTCAGCATAATCTGCGCATTCTCCAGCTTCGTCTTAGTGAGATTATGACATGTGCTTCAACATTGCATTTGGGTAATGCACCTTTGGTGTATAGATACTTTACAGAACCTACGCATACTCCGACTTCTATTTGATGTAAATTTGACTTCTTCCTTATCATCACTTGTGGGACTTGCGCACTTACTATTCGTCGGCTGTGGAATTTGTGCATATATTAACTTCGATCATTGTACCATTCTAGGAGTTCGTTCTCATGAGAATTTAGCCTTTACTGGGTTTATCAAATAGATCCAACCATTGTTTTATCTTCTCATTCTTGGTTACTCAAGCTTGGATCTTCTCAGGCTTGCGGCCTAAACTCTATTCCGCAACTCGGTCCTCTGCAAACAGATCCAGATGTTCTGGCAGGTTTTCTAAGCTGCTTACGCTCTGGAATTTATCGCCAGGGTCTAATCAATGGATATCTCAATCGATTCACTTTGTATGTAGGGTTCTACGTTATTTCGTCTCTGTCATTTGTGATTACACAAAATCACTATTTTCTTCTCCTCTTCCCTACTCGGCCTGCTCTGATCCGTGATAACTGAGGTTGTTGGTCAATAATGGTTAGGGATTAGGGCGATCGAATTCCGAAGTAGTAGAGTGGCTTAAGGGACAAGCCATACCCTGCCATACAGATTTGCAGGGCTGCTCCATACTCCATTGACTTCATGAATAGGCCTTCTCAACCACCTTCTTACAGTAGCATTAAATGTCAGCAAGGGAGTCAAATGGGTTCTCATAATGACATGTGGAACCATGGGTTCCAATCCCACAACCCCCTCACCTCTCCCTAGTGGATACACACGTCCCCTTCTCATGTTTTGCCTCCTTAGCCAGTTTCTTGGTATTTTTATTGCAATACTAAATAATTACATCATTTATAATATCTCATGTCTTAACAACACATGGATTACAAAATGTCAAATACTTGCCACAGTAATTAATCCTGAGAATCCACTAGTGGGGCCTTGGACTTCAGCTCCACACTAGGAAACACACATTGCATGTATATGATATTTACATTGAAGCCAATAAACCCTAAGGGTCAAAATGGGGACATTACATTATGTTTTCCCAAAACACTGCAACCAAGTGTTTTTTACCTGAATGTGTTGGATAGGGATTGGTGGTTTGTTTTAAGACACAAAAAGTATCTAAACATAGTTTTGAGTACAACAGTGTTATCAAGCCAAGAAAGGAATATAATGAGGATGATGGTGATGGAGAGTGATATGTACATGTTTTATTTCATGATTTACACTTTTGATATATATTTTATTAATGTTATCTTTAATTTTGTAGTTACATTGTTTATTTTTCATGTTATGGCGGTGGAAATGGAAAGTTGATTGCCAGATGTTTTTACACAATTTTAGTTGGTAACCATCAATCTGATGCAAAATGTGTTTGTCTATTAAGATATTTGTGACTGTATGGAATGATTGTATGCGATTTTCCATATTTAGTGATGATATTTATTTCTTTCCATTTAATTCATTCTTGCATGGTTTTTATCATTAATTTATTGTATTATTACAACTAGATCAAAATCAACTAATTAGATTGCAAATTATCATTGTGTTAATCATATTTATTGTTTATTGTAATTTCAACTACTCTCATTTGAATAACAAGGTGGATTTCATGAATATATTATACTTAGACACTTATACTTTGCATTAATGTTGTATTTGAAGCATAAGAGTTATTTTTCTTATTTTCAAATGAGCATTTTTATTGGAAGTTTCTCATGGAAGTTAGCTTGAGATTGTTTCTTTTTACCATGTTGTTCTTTCCTTTGGTTAACTAATTCACTTTCTTTTCACCACAGATTTTTCTTAGTTCATTCATTACTTACTATGTATTACATTAAAGTAATAAAGAAATGGTGACACCCATTATAAAGATTGGTTTAATGGTATGTTCACCAAATATATTTTGTTATTTATGAAAATAACATTGAATAGAAATCACTTAGTTATGGATCTTTATATTAGTCATATGTTTAGTAATTAAGTACGAAAATGAAATTCAAATTGTTAAGATAGAAAAGCCTTGAAAATAATATTTCAACATTGAATCGAAAGCACATACTTGTGAATATTTATATTATTCATATGTTTCGTAATTAAGTATGAATATGAAATTGAAATTTTTAAGACATAAATGCCTTGAAAACAATATTTTAAACTATGGCACTAATATGTTGACCTATCATACTATAGATATTAAAACTTGTTAATTAAATCGTGTTAATAAATCATATAGAAGCAAGTTGAATTCATATATCATAAGCATTATCCCCCAAATATTAAGTTAATTACACCCTGTCAAATTTGTGGAAATACCCTTAAAAATAGAACCATGGTACAAGTATTAAATCATATGAAGTAGAGAAGAAAGCTTAAATGTAGAAAATTTATATTGAATAATGTAGGAGATGATAAACGAATACAATGGGTTGGGCTTAAATAAGCCTAACTTGCACCTTTTCACCAAAGGGCATGACTATTAATATTAATTAAATTTAATAGTATTTTATTATTATTTTATTGTTACATTGCCTTTCCCTTAAGGGAAGCTTTGTCCTGAAAGCTTATTTGACAACAATGATTACGTGAACTGTCGCATCGTCTCTCATGTGGACACCTGTATGGTTTTCCACTAGTGGGTTTTGTCCCTGGTTCTATTTCGAATATGTGTTCAATTTTTCTGTTTGGTGGGAGCTCCATAGGTAGCTCTTGAAACACCTTGCAATGTTTCTGAATCGGCTTTTGTATCTTTGGTTGTTTGTCCCTATCTCCTTTACTTGTTAGAAGCTTCATTTCTTGACATTGAAGTGTGTACGTTGGTGCGTCTTTCCAAAGTAGCTTTTCTATCTGATGTGATGTAACCAACTATGTCGGAGGTGGTTGGAACCCGTATAATTTGTGTGTTTTCCCGAACGCAAGGAATTCAATAAAATGTTCTTGGTGATTTGCGGAGTATGTACCCAAGGTTTGTAACCATTGTATTCTTAATACTATGTCGACTCCTCCTAGCGGCACCACAAAGAAATCTGATTCTAAGTTATACTCTTGTATTTGTAACTTGACTTGGTGACATTTCCCTATGTTATCAATCTTCTTGCCATCTGCTACCATAACCTTCATGTTAGGAACTGGAAAAACAAATAGGTTAAATAACTTAGCAAGATTGACATTAATGAAGTTATGGGTGCTTCCAGAGTCGATGAGAACTGTGATGCTATTCATTTTTATATGTCCACTAAGCTTTAGTGTTTGCGGTTGGGAGATTCCGGTAATCACGGCTAATGAGATTTGTGGGGTGTTGTCCTCGATTTCTGTGTGGTAGTCTTATTGACTCTTCGCATCATTCTTAATTGGTTCCTTGACTTCCAACTCTGCTTCGCAGGCATACAATTTCTTTTGTAAGCATCTATGCTTAGGATCCCATTTGTCTCCACAGAACTTACATTTCCCTTCTTTTATTCTCTGGGTCTCTAAACCGGGCTTCTCTCCTTCTCTAAGTTGAGGCAGTGCATATCTTGGATTTCCTATGTATGTTGATTGGAGGGGGTTCTTTTTGGAGTCGTCTTGCTCGAAATTTGTATGAACGGATTTGCTTTCAATAATCCTGGCTTTACGTGGTGCTTCCTCCATGGTAGTGATGTTATGTAACTCTAGTTCATCACGGATGTATTGTTTTAGGTTGTGTATGTAGGTCTGTAGTCGTTGGTCATCAGCTAACTCTAGAACTCGAGTCGAAAGTGCTTCCCATTCACAGGTGTACTCATCGACACTGCTTTCCTGTTGTAACCTTGTGATTTTGGCAAATAAGTGTTTTTCTTCAACTCCTTGGAATCTTTTAATGAGGTCGTTCTTGAAACTAACCCAGTTGTGAGAAGATTCTTGCAGTTTTCTTCCACCATAAGTACCAGTTGTAAGTGTTGCCTTCTAGATGCATGGAGGCATATTCAACTTTCTCCTCTTCCTAATGGATATTGTGGATGTCTAAGTATTCCTCGGCTTTGTTAATCCATGCTATCCACTATCGTTCGTCCCCATTATATTTGGGTAGCTCGAATTTCACCCGAATTTGGCATCCTCATGTGTATGAGAATGATGACGATATGTTGAAAGGATCTGGCTGCTCCGGTGTTCTGGGAGAGTTGGGTTGTAGATCTTTTGGTACTGGTAATATTTCCAAGATGGCTTTCAAAACTGCCTCATTTTGCCAAGGAAAAAAAAAAATTTAATCCAAGGAAAAGAAACTGCCTCATTTTTCTTTTGGTTGTCTTGTAGAGTGAGAACGGAATTCTCTATTCGTGACGTGATTTGTGTCCAAGTCGCTGCCAAATTGTCACTGGTTTGATCGATATTTGCCTGGAGTTCCTCATAGTTCTTCTTAATCTTCTCATTGATTGAATCGAATCGGGCGTTTAATTCACTCATTGATCTGGTGATTGGTGGAATCTTCTCGGTGCTAAACGTGGATTTATTTTTATTTGCTGTACAAAGCCAGCCTGCCGCGATTTTACTTTTTATTTATTTATTATTTTTTTAAACTAATTATAATAATAATTATTATTATTATAATATAATTTTTTTTAAATAATAATAATATTAATAAACAATATTAATATTAACGTATTAATATTTAATAATAATAATAATAAAAATTATTGACAACCGACCGTTGGAAAGAGGAAGGTGTGGGGCTGCGGGGAAATGGAAGTGGTGTGGGATGACGGAGGTATGGCGAAGGTGTGGGCGCTACGGGGAATGGCGGAGGGAATGGCCGGAGCAAGAGAAGAGGGAATGGAAGGGACGGAGGAGGGAGGGAGGGAGGGAGGGAGAGGGCGGGGGTGGATGCGAAGCAGGGGAGGTGCAATGAAGGGTGGAGTGGCTACAGGAGGTGGTGGGAGTGGTTGGAGTGATGGGAGTGATGGGGAGAGAAGGAGGAGGGAGGCGCAAGGATGAATGGAAGGCAGATGGCGTGGAGCACGACGTTGGTGCAGGAGTGAGTGCACAGGAGATGGCGGAATGATGGGGAGGGGTGGCTGCGTACACAGCGATGGAGGAGGGTGGGCGTGGGGGAATGGAGCAGGGATGGAGTGGAGCAGATGGACGTGGGGGAATGGAGCTGCGCAGGGAATGGCGGCTGGACGGCGGCCGTCAGGGGAGATGACGGGAAGGGAGGGATGTAGGATGGAGGTTGAATGGAGAGCGGCGGAAGAGAGGGTGGTACTGTAGGTGGAAGAGCGTGGGCAGGTTGATCTGCGGTGGTGGCTGGGTGTGAAGGAAGACGAATTGGAGGGTGAGTTGGAGGAGGAGGTTGGGCGAAGGGAGAAGTGTGGAGGATGATGGGAGGAAAAGCGTGGGAGAAGGTGGATGAGCGCTAAGGAGGCAGCAGGGTGTATGGGAGTGGTGGGTAGCGGAAATTGGAGTGGAAGGTGGTGGTCTGGTGCCGAGAGCCGAGAGGCTCTGATACCAATGAAGTAGAGAAGAAAGCGTAAATGTAGAAAATTTATATTGAATAATGTAGGAGATGATAAACGAATACAATGGGTTGGGCTTAAATAAGCCTGTCTTGCACCTTTTCACCAAAGGGCATGACTATTAATATTAATTAAATTTAATATTATTTTATTGTTACATCATACTTAATTGGGAATTTATGTATGCATGTACAATCCATTTATGGTTAAATCGAGATGAAGAAATATGTCAATTTAGGAATAGTTCTCAGAAGATCAAATGTGTAATAGTTGCATCACTTCAATTTTGTATTGTTCATATGATTAACTACGATTTTCATTTAATTACATGTTACATTAAGATGCATTAAATGCAAATGATAAGTTCACAAAATTGTTTACATGTATTCTAACAATATGATAGTAATTGCACTGTAAGGAAGAATATATGATTGGTGTTTTTTAATAAACACCTCTCACAATTTTTCAAAATAAATATGCATGATGTTTTTTCACAATTTAAAATGCATGATGTTTATACATGATATTAAATTGGAGGAATTTGTTTTTGATAGTACACATCTACAAGAAAACATGAACATTCATTGCATCTAATATCACCTAACATCATATAATATAAACATGTAGTAATTACATCTAAAATTAGTAAACATTATCTAACATATCATCATCATCAACATCATTTTCACCACCTAACAAACATAAACATACCATCCTCATCATTTTCACCACCTAACAAATATAAACATAAACATCATCATACCATCATAAACGTAATCATAATCATAAACATCGTCATACCATGATAAACATAAACATAAACATACCATCATCATCATTATTTCACCATATAACAAACATAAACATAAATATCAGCATATCAGCATAAGCATAGAAGTAAACATAAATATGAACATACCATCATAAACATTACCTTACATAATCTAACATATTTAAACATCATCTAGCACACAAATCTAATAATAACATCTAACGAAACACAAATTGCATTATATAACATAACCATCACACACATCTAACAAACATCATCTAATATGAACTAACATACACATGACACCATCAACATATAAATAAACATCAACATCAACATGAAAAATGTTGTCTATATATATATATATATATATATATATTGATACATTTCAAATATATATCTCCAGTCCAATAATTGTTATAACATATATGGTCCACCTCTAGAACCAGAGGCATCAGTACCTCTCCCACCAAATCCACAAGCAATGACACCTCCACAAGTAGAGACAAAGGAATCAATTACTCTGCCAACAGAGCCATAGACATTGAATCCTCCATGAGTAGAGCCAGAGGCATCGATACCTTCTTCCAAGAAAAAGAGAAGTCGAGAGAGAAGAATAGATAGGTCCATGAGGCTGAATTGTACCCGATGTGACCATCGTATCTATGACTAAGGTGACTAGAGAAGGAAATGGTTGATGGTTGAGTTGATGAGGAGGATAGGATGGTCAGTCGAGTAGGAGAAAATTAGGATATGGGTGTGATGGGATAGCTGGGGGTACATGATGAGATGGAATAGGAGGTGGTGTAGGAGGAGGTGGATGAGATGTTGAAGTTGGTGGAGGAGGAGGAGGTGGATGATATTTCAAATCTGATGGAGGAGGAGTTGGATGAGATGTTGGAGTTGATGGAGGAGAAGGTGGAGGAGGAGGAGTTGGATGATATGCAGAGGCTACATCATCTCGAAAATTAGAAGGAGTTGGTGGAGGAGGAGGTTCTCATCCCTCATCAAATGAGGAATGGTCATCCATCCTCGCAACTAAAAGGATGGATGCATTGGCAATATGTTGCATTAAAAGTTCTTCATATTAGGAGGAACCATCCTCCATATCTCTATGAAGTCAGGTTATCGCATAATGTCGTTCACATGTATAGGATGAACCCCCTACTATTCCAACAATGTCGATAGTCTATCTTCCATGTCCTGTCAATATCTATCATTAGGCCTATGTCGGAGGCCAAGTATGGCTAATTGTGGCACCTCTGGATCTTGCATATCCTCCTCATATTGAACAGGAGAAGGTGGCCCTCCCCATCGAATGTGCCAACGTCTACAAAATATATAGTACACAAAAATAATTAGATAATTTCATTAAACAATTTAAATAAAAATTTAGAATATATTTCATTTGCATAAGTATAAAGAGAATAAAATGAAAGTATATTAATTTAAACATAACACTAATATTACCTCTCTCATCTAGTGGCTCATCCGGGTGAAGAAGATGTTGTGGAATGCTCTCCAGTCCAAGCATGTGTATGGATACAACAAAATGTCTAATGCATGGTCATCCTCATTGGCTAGCATATCGAGAACCTCTAGTGTGATCCTAGTGGGGAACTTAGGCTGCCCCAACTTGAGCATCATCTGCCCCCACATGTGCATATGCACCTCCATCATCGGCCTCAGATGGAGGTGCTCAAATGATGGGTTTGTGGCTGTAAATATATCAAAAAATAGACCAAAAAGATATAAAATGAAAGGGAATTTGAACCTCCCATCAATATGTGCACTTCATCGACCTAAAGCAAAAAAAAACTACCAAAAAAATGATAGACCACCTAATGCATCTAGGTCTCTGTAATAAAGAATCAACACAATACAAAAAATGGAAACTGATGCGCTACCCATCAATGGTGGAGTGTGACACCATTGTAAGAAAAAGAGAGAGGCACCTAACCTCCTCTCCAACAAAAGTATAAATATTTAGTTGTCTACCGCGCACCAGAAAATTAGTAGGATCTATGACATGGTCAACGATATATCTCTGAGATTAAGTTGGCTGACTCTATGCTACAGCACCAGATCGGACATCAGGGAACTAGGGAAAATCATCCCCTCTCCTAAATAGCATAGTGATGAAATAAATTTCCTCCTTAATGGGATGGAACCATTGATTGAGACCAACACAGAACGCTTTCATACAATGATCCTAGCATCAGATCAAATTCACCAACAATGACGAGTTCCCCTTGAGGGATGTAGCCTCCTGATAGAACTTCAAGAGGATGACAACCATCAAGAGGTATTGGGTCTTAAAAGTAATGGGGTGAGAGTAAATATACCTCTCCCTCTCTCTTTCCTCCCACTCGTGCACAAAGTTGTATTGGTCAACTTGTGCCTACTGGTATTGATCATCCTCACCACTGACATGTCTGATATACAAATAAAATAGACCAGTCTCATAAATAGACATAAATAACATTAAATATTTCATTAAATAAACATCTCATCTATTAACATCAAATAATAAATTTCTTTCTCAAATAAATGATTTTTCCAAGTGGTGCACTTTAATTACAGTAGCACACCGCTAATGGTGCTTTTGGACCACATGCACACCACTAGCAGTGCTCTTGGAACACATTCGTAGTGCTAATGGTTCTCCATGACTCATAGAGCACATTGTTACATGTTTTTTTTTTTAAATGGTTGTTGAAAATGCATCCATTAAACATCATCGCACCAAACATGGTGCGCACATATTCATAAACCATACCGTCGAATTCCATTGTGAGTTTTTTTATTTTTTTTTCTTAAACAGTACACTAGTTACACGTTAGTGCACCAAGTAATTGGTGTGAAGGCTTTAATGTAGAGCACCATTAAACGTTTTTTTTTTTAATTTTGAAAATTTTCCACCCTTTAATTGTTGCATTTTGGACATGTCATTGCACCGTAAAAATGCATAAGGGTTCTTATAGTGTACCATAGCCGCCATTATTGAGTTCAAAATTTTAAAGTGATAACGACTTTAACACATTAGTGCACTATGACATCAGTGTGGAAGGATAATGTATTGCACCGCTTAACATAAAGATTTTTTAAATAATGTTTGGTTGTCTAGTGCAGTTTCCATGGGTCAATGCACCATCTTGACGGTATGCTCGGGTTTAGTGTGCACACCATGGAATCTCTCCATGTGTTTTTATAATTTTTTATCGTTTAACGATGCACCAGATAAACATCACCGCACCAAGGATTCAGTGCAATGAGTTTATCAAAGTGCACCATTAACTGTTTTGTTTTTAATTTTTTTTAAATTTTGCACCCGCAAAACTGATGCATTGTATACATGTCATTGCACCATAAATGGTGTGCACTTTTTCTTAAAGTGCACCATAGGCACTCTTGGTGAATACAAAAATTTGTATGTGATAATGGTGTGCCTATTATATGTCGTTGCATCGTGATATTAGTGTGGATATGTTAACGAACAACACCACTTAACCTTATGATTTTTTTAAAAATGATGTTTAGTTATGTGGTGTGCTTGGCACATCTCAGCGCACCATAACAACAGTGCACATGGGTTTAGGATATGCACTATTTTAAGTTCATAGCTTTTTTAAAACCTAGTTTATCAATGCGTTATGAAATTATAGCGCACCATTTGTGCAATGCACATTTGTCCCAAATGCACTGCACACGGTGCACCCTATAAATTTACAGGGTGCATTGACTTGTGATGCGAGTTGAATGGATGAAATGCACAGTGTACTATTTTGTTTTATGAGAAAAATTTGGTTAATTTCCATTTTAATCTGCTAAAAAATTAAATTACCGTAGTTTGAAAGAATTTACCTAGACACTTGCATGCCAAGGGGGCATGGTTATTGCACCGAGAGGAGCGAGGTGCTCTTCAGTCTAGTATGGGCGGAGATGTTGTCATGTAAGGTAGGGTAACGTAACATAACAAAAAATTAATTAAAAAAATTCATGTCGGCTCATAAAATAAAAAATTATGAAAAGTAATTAAAAAAATCTATTTTGGCTCATAAAACAAAAAATTATGAAAAGTATTTAAAAAATCGATAAAAAAATTAAAAATTAAAACTTAAACCTGGATCTATCAACTAAGAGAGAGAGAGAGAGATCAAATTCCTTGAGTTTAAATTAAAAAAAATTACACCTCAATAAATTGGATCTCTATCGGTGCTTGATAGATCCAAGTTTAAGATGGATCTATGCTGATGATGTATATCAAATTTGAATTTTTTCCCATTGTTTGGTAAAATTTAAAATCCAATTAGCAACCAATGGAAGTGAGCAATGCTGCCACGTGGAGCATAGACGTCAGGGCGTCTGAGCAAGGGATGTATGACACCAATGCTGTAGTGCTCAAAAGCATTGTAGATGTGGTAAAAATGATTTTTTCACGTGGTTATTTTTTTTATTAAACCCTATTATGGTGCACCTGAAACTATTACACTGGTGCGGTCAATTATATGCAATGCACCGCTAATAAATTTTTAAAATAAAAAATAATATAGTCCTTAGTTTTAAATTCATAATTTTTTAACCCTAATGCAATGCGGCTTAGGCTATATTGCTCCGGTGCGGTTGATTACAACAATTGCACCAGTGATGGACATTGAAAATAAAAATAAAAATATAGAAATCTAGTGCTCTTGTCTATCTGTTTAGCCTATTTCAATGCTTTCAACTACATGGTTCCCCTGTGCGCTTTGTTAATATAAATGCATCATTTGTAAAAAAAAAATCTGCTTGATGGTGTTTCCGGCTATAGTGCCACATGATTGATTTACAGCACCAATGTGTTTTTATCTTCTATGCATAGGTGCGTTTATCATGTATAAACACACTGAAAAAAAAAAACATTCGCTAAAACCTCCACTTGCTTTCCTAAAACCTCCACCTGCTTTCCTTCGCTAGTCACCTCCATTATAAACGTATATTTGGGCTCTTTTTAGGTTAGCATCCTCTATAACCTCCACAAAAGGGCCTTTTCCTTGTAGTGTAGATTGCATGGAACCTCGATAATGGCGGCAATGAGTCTTCCCAACCTACTTTAGGCATACCCATATGGTATCTACACCACAAGAATAGCCATTATTTTGGACCTTGTATGACAGCAACCATTCAAACCATAACTCCTTGTGCTCTATGTGCACTCATCAAGAATGCTACCAATAAATTCCCCTCTCTCCCTAAGTTCCATGAACCTATGAATTCCAATGACCAAAAATAGATAAAACCATGTTAGTCATAGAAATACCCCACCCTGCAGCTCCTATTAAGCGTAGTAAATAGTTGTGAATGAACCATCCGTGCACTATATGTGACAACTACAATCATTATTCCCATCATTACCCTCAAATGCCTCACTATCATAGAAAATTGTAAGAACCCTCCATAAAATTATATGTATAATAATTTGGTGAATCCTCTTGGTAAGTAGGAAACTTTGAAGGCTAATTGATCAATTATATATATATATATATATATATATATATACATATAGTGGTGAATGTTTTATTGAATTTTAAACTCTTTGTAAAATCTCAGCGAATCTTTCACTACATTATAAAATATTTGGAATTTTGTTGTGAATACAAATCATGTGATAAAGTATAAGACCATTTATAATTTAATAGGAAAATATTTTCCTATTAAATTATAATATACTCCTTTTCTATGTTTGAAAAAGAAAAATGTAATTTACCTTATAGGCAACATTTCAAGCATAAACTAAAACATTCTATATAAAAATTCGCCCCTTGAAAAATTTAAATCCCTATTATTTCGTCCATGGGAAAATTTTCTCCCCTAAAATTTTCCTTGCTCAATATTGGGTATACCTTTCTATGGTTCACCACATTGATGCTATCTTGTTAGTAGTTCCCCCATCTACTCCAATGCCCCCCTAAAATTTAATATCCATCTACTATAAAAGTGTCATGTCTCCATCTCAGGTAAAAGCTTTTAATTATTTAATTTTGTCTATCTGCATGACGACACTAATTAAAAGCCTAAACTATTTTCCCACAATGCAACCAAGAGTGAAAAAGGGCATGGTGAACCACAAGGGGGGGAGTAACTAAGTCTTAAGGTCGCAAGCATTGTCGTGAGTTTTGGCTTGGTTTAGCTTTTGAATTCAAGTTAAGTTAACTTGTGTTTGGTATTTTTTTTACTAATATGCATAAATATATATTTAAGTGGAGAAACACTTATTCTTATTTATGTGATTTCAAAGCAATGAGCACCAGCCTAATGCCAAATCATCCTAATGTGTGTACTTGGTTTTAATTAAAAAGTGCATTATACTGATAACATATATTTATACAATTGTATTTTTATGATCATATATTTTATAAGTATGCTTTGATAAGTATTTTTTTTTCCACGGAAAAAAAGCGTAATTCCAATTCATCAAATGAAGAAATTACATTCTGAATATGCAATGAAGCATACAGTGGTCCATTTAAGGAGCAGAAAATAGTTCACAGAAAAAGTAAAATAAACCCTTCCGTCCATACATTTGCCAGGAAGGTAGTAGCCGACATGGCTCCCCGAGCCTCAATGAAAAACAAGAAAACAGTAACATTTAACAGTCATTTCATGACATAAAAATAAAAACCATAAGCTCTCTTGAGCGAGAGTAAACGTATAAGATCCCAAAAAGGAAGTGCCGCTGAAAAAAACCACAAAGCTCCCCGAGCTTCCATGAAAAAGATCCCATAAAAAAAACCAGCTTTGAAACCATAAATAAACTCCATATGCAGTAGAAATGTAAAATATCATCCACAGGAAACTTAGTGAAGATCCGGTACCAAGTCCTGTCCCTGTAGTATAAAAGCATCCATGAAAGGACGATGGTAGTATGCATAGAAAGATCCATCTCGGTACTCAGTCATTTGCCACACCCCCACTGCCAAGTCCCGGCCAATCTTAGAAGACGCGTCCGCCTCCTGGTTGTTCTCCCTATAAACATGTCTGCAAGAAAAATGTAAGAATGAAAGCTTCAGTTGCACAATGTCCTGTAGAATATTTTCAAGTCTAATATCATTGCAAAGTTGTGTGCCACAAGTCCAGTTTGTAACATTCATAGAATCACCAAACACATTTATCCCTTGACAGCCCCTGTCCTTTGCAAAGATAAGAAGCAATTTCAGGCTCATGAACTCAGCAAAATTATTTCCACCCTCCCCCAGTCCCCAGGCAAGGTGGTATGAATGGTTTGAAGAAAGATGCAGTACGGCCCCTCCCCCACAAGTAATACCGGAAGCAGATCCATCATAAAAGCCCCATGGTATTGTCCTATCAATGTCCAGTGCCAGAACCTCACGTTGTTTAGCCACCTTAATATGGTGTGGGAAAGCCTCCCGGTATCCACAAATCTGTACCGCAGTCACCACCGGGGTGCAGTATTTTTCATTAAAAACCATACCATTCCTAGCCATCCATATGCCCCACGCCACCATTAAAGGGAGATTCATGTAGGTTTTACCAATAGGGTCCTGCACCCACTGTGTCCAAGCCGATAACACCGAGTCCCCATCCCAGTTAAAAAACATCTTGTAAATTCTGGAGCATTCCGCCCACACCTGTACCGAGAAAGGACATTGGATTAGTAGATGAAAACAGGTTTCCAAACTGGCTTTGCATAAAATGCACCACCCCGGTCCAATTCTATTCCTCCGCTGTAGGAAATCCCAGGTGGGTACAGTGTTTTCCAGGACATTCCACATAAAGAGACGTTGTTTCAAAGGGCATTCGATCTTCCATATTTTGGACCACCACCCAACCAGAACACGGGGGTTCATGAAGTGACTCAGACAAATGTATCCCTCCTTGGGTGTGTACCTGCCATTTTGAGCACCTTCCCATACCAAAACATCCTCCCTGTCGCGGAGAATTATGTTGGAACCAATAAGTGCATCGACATATGCCCTCAGCTCCTCCCTTTCGGCCACTGAAAGTGCCAAAGAATCCACATCCACCCATGACTGGTTCCACAAGTGTCTCCTATCCGGAACGGCCAACTGAGCTAGAAAACTAATACCCAACTCCTGCAGAGAAATGATAAGGTCGCCGGATAAGAGATGACGACCAGCACTTCCAAACCAAGGGTCTTCCCCAATACATAAGGCCTTTCCATTACCAACATTCCACGCAAGATGATCCCCTACCACCATGAAGGAATGTATAACCGCTTTCCAGATAACAGAGCAGCCAGAATGAGATTTATCCCTCGACCGCACCCAATCCAAAATAGATGAAGGGGCAATATACTTCCGAAAGACCACTTTAGTCCATAAGCTCTCAGACTTTAACAGTCTCCACACCCCCTTAGCAGCCAATGCCTTTGCAAAAAGGTGTATATTTTTAAGACCCCATCCCCCCAAAGATTTTGGCATGGCGATCTTCTGCCACCGAACCCATGGGGAAACGTAGTCTCCTTTGCCGCTCCAGATGAAGCGAAAGCATAATTTGCAAGCAATTTCTAACGTTCCTTTAGGAATCCAAGAAAGGGCCAGCCAATAGACCGGAAATGCCTCCAAAACCGATTTCACAAGGACCAATCTTCCTGCCCGTGACAACCACCTATGGCTCCATACCTTCAAACGCTTGTGAATTTTTTCAATGAGCCAATGCCAATCCTGCTTAGAATAGGCATTTGGTTTTAAATGGAACCCAAGGTAACTGAAACCATCAGCCAGCTGAAGGAAATTAAATGGGAAAAGCCTACGTAAAGCCTCAGTCTCACAATCCCTGAGCAAATGAGTCAATAGAGTAGATTTCCGCTCATTTATCTCCATTCCGGTAGCCTTAGAGAAAAGTAGAAAAATGTCCTTTAGGGTTTGCATGTCCTGTACCGATCCAGTACAAAAAATGAGGATATCATCAACAAACAGCAGGTGTGAGATGAAAAAATCAGGAGCCACCTGGATACCATGGAGAGTGCCATCCCTACAAGCTTTCTTCAATGCTTTACTTAACCCCTCGGCAACCAGTAGGAAAAGTAGGGGGGATAGAGGACATCCCTGACGAAGGCCTCTTTCTGAGAGAAAAAAAGGGGAGGCAGCACCATTGATGAGCACCGCGAAGGATACCGTTGTGAGACAACTCATAACCCACCTAATAAAATCCACAGCAAAACCCAGATGAGTGAGAAGTAAATGAATATAGAGCCAACTCACCTTATCATATGCTTTGGATAAATCAATCTTAAGAATGGCCCCCTTGATTTTCCGAGCTTTCATACTGTGAATGCCCTCCTGTGCTACACCAATGGCCTCATGGATCTGTCTTCCTTCCAGAAACCCAAACTGTTCTTCCGAGATATGTTTGGACAGAATACCCTTTAGCCGCCCGGCAATGATCTTTGACACCACCTTATATACACAGTTGCACAGAGAGATAGGTCTGAAATCATTTAAAGAGGAGGAGTTGTCAGTTTTTGGTATAAGGGCAATGAATGTGGAGTTCATAGCTGTAGGAATGCGCCCCGATCTACGAGTATCATCCACCATCCGTAGCAGATCATTTCCAATAAGGTCATAGAGTGCCAGGATAAATTCCACCGTCCATCCATCCGGACCCGGACTTTTGTCTTTACTGAAGCTCTGTAATACTCCTTTCAATTCATCTTCAGTGACATCGGCCATCAAAGAGAGATTGTCCTCCTCTTCCACAAACCGAGGAAATAATTGGGCCATCTGGACCACCTCCAATAGACTAGCCTGTGCCGGAGCTGAGAAAAGTGTTTTGAAATGATTAACCCCAACCCCTGCCATACCTTCAAAAGACTTCTGGGTATTCCCCAACGAGTCTTCCAAGCTCCATATGGTATTAGCCGCCTTCCTGCCCTTAGCATATGCATGAAAAAACTTAGTGTTTTCATCCCCTGCCGAAAGCCAGATAGCTCTACTCTTTAACCGCCAAGTCTCCTCTTTCTCCAAAAGCAGCTTGTTTCTCCTTCCCTCCAGGGAAACCAAAAGACCTTTCTCTTCCGGTGTACCCAAACCACCAGATCCCGAATCATAAATGAGCTGCAACTCACTTTCAATAGCCAGTAGCTCTTCATTATCCCTCTTGGTCTTTTCATAAGCCCAGGCCTTCACTGGCCCTTTAATCCGTTTGATATTGTCCAAGAACTGATGTGAGGCAGAACGGCCCACCCGATAGTTGAAAGGGACCCAGTGAGATTCAATAAGTCCATTAAAGGTCTCATCACTTAACCAAGTCTTATTAAACTTAAGAGGCCCAGCTGGTTTCACAGGACCTTCCCTCATCTCCATAAAAATAGGAAAGTGGTCAGAAGAACCCCCCGAGCCAACCCACTGCCTCATCAAAAAGTTCCTATCAGCAAGAAAATCTGACACAAGGAAACGATCCAGACGTTTCGCAACTCTGTAATCTCCAGTCCTGTTATTTCTCCAAGTAGATTTTAGTAGGGTTGGCTCAATATCAAGCAGATTTCGAATGACTAACTGGTGAGTGAAGTAATCCGTCAGTGGGTCAGTCCTTGCTCTGTCACCCCACACTTCAGCCGGCCCAAGAGAGAAATTCATATCCCCTCCGAGTAAGAGATTACCATCTTGTAACAAAGGATGGGAAAACAAAGAATCCCAGAAGGGGACACGGTTTAAGTAGGGACCGTAAATATTTACCACCGTGAGAGTATCACCAAGATCCAGCGGGGAGCAATTCATCCCCAAAACCCCATCCAAGCCCCATAGTGTATGACACTGCACAGAGCGTTTATTCCATCCAAGAGCCAGCCCCCCCGACCTGCCACGAGCATCCAAAGTGGCAAAAGTCCATCCACCAAACCAGGATTCAAGTAAAGATTTGATAGTCTCACCAACACCCATCGTTTCCTGAAGCAGAATGATATCCGGGTGTTCAATAGATACCACTCTGCGAAATGCTGATCTTTTATGGGGACCAGCAAGACCCCTGCAATTAAAAGACATCACCTTCATCAACGACCCCGCTTTTGGGAACGCACCGCTCTAAGCGCCCGATCAATAGTCACTTGTTTGCCTTCCATAAGGTCCATCTTAGCCTTTGTTTGAGCCCGCGAGAGATGGGATATTCGACCCCGACCCCTACCAGATTTTCCCGTCTTGGTAATCCCAGGACCCAAACCACCCGGGGGAGTTTTCATAAGGGAACGAAGGAAATATCCAGATCCAGATGGAGTATTCGGGGAGGAGGAGGAAGGGTCTTCCGAAGGACCAGGTTCAAACGCAGAGGGGAGGTCAATCAACAAGACCCCAGGGTTTGGTAGAGCAGGTGGGCTTGCTGGGGTAACAGGGACAGTGCTAGTAGGAAGATCCATCTCCATAGCCGTAGATAAATTCAAATTTTTCAATGCCTCTATCCAATCAGGATTTTCACAAGACAAATTCTTATAAACAAAATGAAAGGAGAAAGGTTTAATGGAATGAAAGATACCCGCGGACGAAGACCCAGGTTCCGTGAAAGCAATCGGTTGAGTAGCTACCATAGCCGAAGACCCCGGAGTCGCTTCCTCCGTAGATTTCACCACCGCTCCCACATCCTGCTGTATGTCTGCAGCCCCATCCACCAGTGCATCAGTAGCCAGCAGAGCAGGGTTTCGGGACAGAGCGTCCACCCCAACCCTATGAGACCCTTCCCCATCTTTCTCATTCAAAACCCCAGCATACGGATCTTCCGGCACAGGGATTTCCGCAGCAGGGTTTAAATTCACAGCAGTAGGGGCTTTTTTCGAGCCCGCAAAATTCCGGCGAAAAGGAAGATGACATTCAGCCGCCGGATGGCCGTAAGCATGGCAACGCCGACATCGAAAAGGAACATTCTCATAGTCCAATCTCTGCACATAAACATAGGGTCCCCAAGTAAGAGTAACGTCCGGTACCAGTCCATCTCTAAGATTCAGATTTACCAGGATACGGGCAACCTTCCTCTGTCGTGTTTGAAGAAAGCTATAGTCACCATCCAGATATGTACCAATCATGTTGCCAATCCCCCTAAAATGACGCTCCGACCAGTAATGAAGGGGCAGACCAGGGAGACGCACCCACAGAGGAACATAATCCAATCGTTCCCGACTAGCGTCAAACATCGGGTGCCACGGTTTTATCATAACCGGACAATGATCCCAGCTCCAGTTGGAATTGAGAACCCATCTAGTATGCGCCTCCTCCCGGAAATTGAAGGCAAACCAGTTGCGAGTGAGCTCCACAACCTCCGGGGTATATCCCGCAACCCCAACCCAATTTGCCCCTACCCAGGCTTCAATGGTATCAAGGGAAAAAGATCTGCCCAAAGCTTTACCCACCAACGTAATACTGGACATCGTGAGCAATTGATTCCACTCTACATCCTCCCCCAAGGCATAGTTGTATTTCGTCCGGCTGAGTTTCAGCCAACGTTTCTTTCCCCGTCTCCCATGCGGAGCGTTCACCCCCGAAGAATGACTACCCCACTCGTCCGAACTAGTTCCAGAGGCCACGCAAGGACTGGCAAAACCCCTGTGTTCATGCAGCTCCAGTCCCGTACGCAAGCCAACCCCAACGCCAGCCCCACCATCCGCAGTAACAGGAGCCAAAGAAGAAGAAGCTCCGCATCCAGTGCCCAGGGAACCTACGGTAACAGGACCTTTGTTACGCTCCGCCGGGCCCTCCAAAGCCGATAACACCTGATCAGAGGTCCACAGAGGCCCCGCCTCCTTCAAAGGGGATGGTGGTATACCTCGTAGGGGCGTCGTGACCGAGCTCAAAACAGGAGACAAAGCCAGAAAACACGAGGGTGAGAATCCAAGCCCGGCACTGTTATCCACCGTCGCGGGAACCGCCTCCACGTCTGCTCCAGGAGAAACACCCACCCTCCACCCGGCACCCAGCTGATGCGTCCAGATATCCGCATCATCCGATATGTCATAGTTGTAAACCAAGCTATCCTCGTAGGTGGCCATCGGGAGGAACCCACCGTGACCCTGGTAAGCCGACAAGGTTTTCCGCAGACAGGGCGTTCAAACCTCAAACCGGAAAAAGGGGAGTGCAAAAAGGCGCACCATAAACCGTGCCAGGTGGGCTACTGCATGGCGTTCTGACCTCCACACTCTGACCTCCACACCGCCCGATGCTGCCCAGTTCCTAGGGTTCTACCAAAATGTTAACCCTACCTCCTTCACCGTAACCGTTAGCCATTAAAACCCCGTTCCAGAGCTTGTTCCAAGAAATTGTTCCAAGAAAGCATATCAGAGCCCAACTTTGATAAGTATAAAGAAACATACATTTTAATTTGAAATTTATGCTTTTATCCATCATGCATATATATATATATATATATATTATAATTATGTTTGTATGTAGGAACACAGATATGGGTATATATATATATATATATATATATATATTACTTTAACTCTGAAAAGTTAAGTTTAAAGTGTTTGTTGCACTTAATTTCATTATATGTGGAAATGCAAATTGTGCATGCTTAGGTGTGTATAAAGTGCACCCATCTTATTTTATAAATAATATTTTTTTTAGTTATCATATTTATAAACTTTATTTTATGAGAGTATAAAATGGATGGGATATTTATTTAATATATTTTTCTTGGACCAATTTATGCAATTGGGAAATATTGTATAATACCCATATTTGGTAATTTAATAATTACTTCACTCATGGATGTTAGATGCTATACAAATGGGGGTATAGCATTATTCTTTTACTCGAAGGTTTTATTTTGAGCCTTTATAATTGTAATTTTATTTTATGAGAAAATAAAATGGTTGGAATATATTTAATATGCGGGTGAAGAGTTTTGACCTACCTGTTTTCGGGGGGGGGGGGGGGGAAAGAAAAGGGTTGCGACGGTTTTTGGTAGAGGGCTCTCGGTGGTAGACAGCCGGAAGGCTGCCCTCGACTCGCCTTAGCTTCTTCTGCTGCTGAGCTTCACGCAGAGGCGTAGAGGAAGCCCAAATCCGTCTCTTGGTTCCCCTGTACCCAGTTCATGGGGTTTTTTTATGGTTGCTTTTGACGTGCTTTTGGCGAATCCTGGTGGGGATTTTCCCTTACGTTTTAAACTCTCTATTGTTCCATTGATCCCGCATGGAACAGAGTAGAGCGTGACACTTTGAGGCGACCCTGTCGTGATGTTCTAGGTTTGTGGCTTGTTTCCTGAGTTTTATGTTTCTGCCTGAGGAATGCTAGAGATAGCATGAGCCTATCAGTGATGGCATTCAGTTCTGCCCTGATTTTTGTTTTAAGTCGAAACTCTGCGTGTAATAGAGGCCAAAGGAGTAGTTATCTGCTATCTTTATGGAGTCCATTTCCCACGACTTTTGTTGCTTGCTGCGTGTGAATGGGGGAAGGACCCATTTTTCATGTTTACTACTGAGCATTATATTTTCGTGGGTTTAGCATTATATTTTCGTGGGTTTAGCTAACCCTTCTGACTGTGTGTTCTGGAGTTTGGAAGATGCTCTGCATATCTTCGTTTTTGGTTATACCTTACTGCTGGACTGTCTCCATATTAAAGGTTGAAGAAAAACGTTGTAACTCCAGTTTGTTCCCTTGAATGATTTAAATGTTCTCTGTCTTTTACTTGGCTATAGCGTGGTTGCGGGAAAGAGCATTACGGCTCTGTGTAGGTTTGTAAATGGATTGGAAACTCTACCCTGGCTGCAGCATGGGGTAGAGAGCCCCCATACTCTGCATTCCATATTTTGTTAGTATTCTTGCTCGACTTTTATTACTGATTTTACTGCACGAATGGTAGAGGGCTGGGATGCTCTGGCGTTTATTTTTTTGAGTATGAATACAATACTTGTTGAATGCATTTTCTTGTCCTGACGACGACGGCACTCGTAGTATTTCAAACCAAATGTGGCATGCTTTCGAATTTCTTAAACGAAAGAAGGAGATTTTGTATGCTTTGTATACCTTGTATGGAAAATGACTTTATACATTATTTTTTTTTTTACAATGATTTTCCATGGTATATGGATTTATAAAAAAAATGGGGATGTTTTATATAGATACACATAGGGTGTAAAATAGCTAGATGGTATATATATATATATAGATATATATCATAAAAAGGTTATGTGATAAATCTAGTTGTTTACCCAATGGCCATTACGAATTGGGCATGTTTATACATATAGGAGGTATAAAATGACCAAGTGTTATATATCATATAAAAGGGTCTTGATATATATATATGTATAGGTTATATTATATATAGATTATATGAATTGGTTATCAAGTGTAATAAGGCCATGCCTTACATGCAATGTATAAAGGAGTTATGCCATATGTATGTTGTGTAGACTTGTTATGTTATACAATGGTATTTTTATGATTGTAATATGGTGGTATATATCTTATTATATAATGGATGTTTTTTATACAAGAAATAAGAGTTTACATATTGTGTAGAATGGACAGGTCCCATATATATTATAAAATGGTTAAAGTTTATATAGAGTATGTAAAATAATAATGTTTTATATATATTTCCAATGTTTATGTTATACATACATGGTATGCATTGAAATTGAATATATGTATCAATCAATTAGATTGAATATGAATTTGGAAAACTAATAAATTGTAATTATAGATGCATTATGTCATCATATGTATGAGATATGTATTGTACCATTGTATGCATTGACTTTTATAGCATCAATAAAGTTTGCTTGGTGTATACATTTAATGTTGGTACCACCCCACATCTTGAGGTCGCAGGTCGAATGCATTCTTGCATGTCAAATGCACCTCTTATGTTTCATATGTATGCTATGATGCTAGTATCGCATGATGCCTTTGGTCACATGTCGAATGAACCTCTTATGGTTGATATACGTATTCATGACTGCGACATTTCATTATGTTTTGATGGCTTGTCGAATGCATTCTTGCATGTCGACGGCATCTCCTATGTACATACACCTATTTGTGATGCAAGATATCTTGTGGTCACATGTCGAATGCATCATTGCATGTCAAACGTGTTCCTTATGTTCGTATGAGTGTTTATGATATCTCTTGATTGCATGCGGACTGATTGAATGCTTGAGTGTATGTCGAAGGCTTGGGTGGCTTGTCGAATACACTTGTTATGTTACTTATGGTAGAATTGTCATGAATGACAGTCGGTTAACACGTGATTATTCCATAGGGAATAGATGGCCAAGTGTGGAGTACAGACTTGGGCTCGCCGAGAACAATAGCACAACTATGCATGAGGTTAGGACACGAGAAGTGTCTAGGTAGGAGTACTACATTTTGACTTGCAGGAGTATTACATTAACCTCTAGAGTTGTGTGGGATATTAGTTCTAGGAGACAAGACTTATGACTCCCTATCTCATTGTGGATAACCATGCTCAGCTTGGGGGTGGCCTTCGGACGGACTGAGTATATGTCGTTGAAGAGCCTACGGTTGGGTGGAGCGTTGCATTGCCTACATTATTCCCCCTATTACATGATTATGTTTTGTATATTAATTGATGTATCTTGATTTATGAAACAACATGTATAGTTGTTGTAGTATGTTTTATTGTAATAATGCATGTTGTGAGCATAAATGATGAATACAGGAATAAGACGACAACAAGAATGATCACTCCTCAGTCTTACAAAGGTGGTAAGAGAAGCATGTTTGTAAAGTTATCATATGCATGGATATATATGTTGGCTCATCTGATTGTTTCTTTATTTGTATTCGACATGAATGAAAGTAAGGATTATGTTTACTTATTCATGTACTCATGTATAATTGATTGTTGGATGGCCACAAGAAAGAGGCTACCTTTGATTGAAAAGATATTTTAATATGATGCTAACCCTAGGAAAGTTTAGTGTCATACACATGCTTAGATATTTACCATTCTATGTCATTGATGTGAGAACGTAGATTAGACATTACATTTAATGCGCAAGCATGTGATTGTGAATGCATAAAAGAATGAATGAGCTTCTTGTGCATTGTAATAAATGTGTAAAGTCTTATGTGGATTATGATTGAAACATGACCTTGGATCAGTTTGCATTGGTAATGGTCTAGGTAAGGGTATGTGTGAAAAGAACATTTCGGTATACAATTTGTGGTTGATGTAAAAGAGATTAGCCATTATAACCTAGCATAAGGTTATTATTACACCTTGCAACATAATCCATGGTTGACTGAGTATTCATGTGGTGTAAAAGAAAGACTTGACATGTTCTCATTTTATTGTGCATGTGCTTAATTGTGTCGTCATTAACTTATGGTGGGATTTATAGCACCTCTACAACTAATGGTTAGTTGAATATCTTGTTAATGAAAACTACGACACCATGATGTTGAATACTATTTGGTTTGTATATTTATGTGTTCGAAAAGGTTTCCATTATGCATGAGTGATGTGGCAACAAGATTTCTAAAGGTAGATTAAGTATGTAACTCATTGAATGAATATATTTGCCTTCGATGGAATCTAGCACATGGTTGTATATTTGTACACTGTGCATTTAATGTTATAATTACCAAGTATGTATGAGTATCGAAATGACTCATTATTCTACAAGTATTTGCACCGTGATGTATCTTTGTTAATTGATATAATGCATTGCACGTCATTATATGGAGAGATAGGTGCATATCTTGGTTTATAATTACATGAGACTTATGATACATAGGCAAGATTCTAATGTTAAATGACTCTAGTTAAGAGTGCTATGTTAAAGATAACATTGAGTTATGGGGCTAAATCATTATGTAGAAGGAATGTTCTTCTATGTGGCACCAAGTTTGATATCGTGTGGTATTCCTTACCCAAGCTTGTACATGAATTTGAAAGGGGTTTCTACTTAGCATCTACTTTGTAATGTTATAAAGAGAAACTTGGTTTGCATGCATTTATGCTTGGAAAGACTTTTCCATATTACAGTAAAGCTATGTATCTGGTTGTCTATATGTTATTCACCTTGGTAGGTGAATTGACGATTGTATGGATATTGATAGTATGTGGATTTAAAAAAAATAAAAAAATTCTCCCCATTTCCTTTTAAAAGTGACTAGGATTTTGGGATGTTACAAAAAGATGAAAACTCACTTTCAATATTCTACATTTCTTCCTCAGTAGGATATTCATTTGATGTTTCATCCTCTTCACTATTAAAAACAAACACCAACATTTATTCGATGCATCGTATACCTCTGGCATATTCCTCACTAAACTTTAAATATTGATGTAGACATTATTGTCTACAACTCCTCGTTTGAAACCTTGTTGTTGTAGGTATTTGTCAAGTCTTAAATACCAAGCTCTAGGAGATTTATTTAGACCACAGAGTGTGTTCTTCAGTTTGCATACATAATCTTTTTCTTTTGACAATTAAAATATCTCGGGCGACTCAATGTACACCTCTTATTCTATGTTTCCATTTATAAATGCTGACTTGACATCCATTTTGTAGACTTTAAAATTCTTGTAGCATGCAAATGCCAAAAACATTTTAATGGCTTCTAGTCTAGCCACAGGAGAAAAGGTTTCTTCAAAGTCAATTCCCTCAACTTGAGCATAACCCTTACACACCAGCCTTTCCTTGTTTCTTGTTATCTATCCATTTTCATTTAGATTATTCTTGAATACCCACTTTGTGCCTATCACATTTTTGTATTTTGGTCTAGGAACACGTTCCTAAGTTTGATTCTTCTCAATTTGATCTAATTATTCATTCATAGCAACAATCCGACCCTCATCTTTACTCACTTCAACAAAGTTCTTTGGTTCTATTTTGGATAGCAAGGAATGATTTGTATGTTCTAGTGAGCTTGCTAGATTTCTCTTTGTTTGAATGCCTGCATCTTGTTACCAAGAATTACATTTTCAGAATGGTTTTGTTGCACAAATACTGATGGTGATTTTTAATCTTGTCTTTGTGTTTCTTCTTCTCCTTCTTCATTTTGTTCGACTTCATTTTCTTCTTCCTCTTCTTCACAGCGTACTTCTTCTTATTGTTCATTCATTTGTAATTTGACATCCTTCGATTTTACATCTTCTACTATTACATTGGCACTTTCAACAATTTTGCTTAATTTCAAATTATAGCATATATATAAGATTTCTTTTTAGACGAGTAACTAAGGACGATGACTTCATCATTTTTGGAATCAAATTTTCCCAAGTCATCATCATCTCTTTTTATGTAACATTTACTCCCAAATACTTTGAAATGTTTGACTGTTGCAACTCTTCCTTTCCATAACTAATAGGGTGTTTTGTCATTGTTGACCCTGAGTTGTCCTAGGTTTAAAAAGTAAACAGATCTATAAACTACCTCTGTCCAAAATATGTCTGAGACTTTTTCTTCATTTAACATTGTCTTAGCAATTTGTTGAACATATATGTTTTTCATTTCTACTAATCCATTTTTTGGGGGAGTTCTTGTAGTTGAAAGGTGTCTTCTTATTCCGCGAGTCTCATAAAATTCATCAAATTCATGTGATGTAAATTATCCTCCATTGTTTGATCTTAGACACTTGATTTCATATCAGTCTCATTTTGAACCAATGCTTTGAAGGATTTAAAATTCTCAAATGATTTTGATTTGTGTTTGAGAAAAGAAACCCAAGTTATTCTTGTATAATCATCAATGAGCAGCATAAAATAATAATCACCTTGAAGAATTTTTGATCTTGTTGGTCCACGGAGATTAGTATGAACAATTTCCGATGGCTTTGAGATTGAATATTCCTTCATCTCAAAGCTCACTTTTTTTTTCTTACAATGTTGGCATTGCTTGAAAAGAAAATATGAAGGTTTTATGATTGTTGGCATGTATGTCACTACTTTCTTTTTGTTAACATTAAGTAGGTTTTCAAAACCCATATGTCTCATTCTTTTGTGCCATAACCAACTTTCATCTATGTGTCCCATACAACATTTTTCTTATGTTGATCCATTTAGAATATATACATTGTTTGGAGTTCTTTTCATTGTTGCCACCAATCTTCTTCAGCTTTATTTTCTTATCTCACATTTTTGGGAGCTCAAGGTGTGAGTGTGTCCTTGATCACACATTTAGATGACACTTAGAATATTATGCTTCAACTCCTCAATAAGAAAGAATTTTTCTTCTTTATTTCTCTCATTTCCAAGACTAACTGTACATTTTCCAACTCTCTTGGCAGAGGCATTATCTCCAGATGTACTCACTTCCTCCATTTTATTTCCTTAAACTAAGAAATTTATTATGATCGTGATTCATATGCTTTGAACATCCACTATCAATATGCCATCGACTTCCTTTGTTTTGAGCATATAGGGCTAATTCAATTCTTCCTTATATTGCTCTTCTTGTTTTCTCTTCCATAACTTACTAGGTTTTTTGTGTCTGATAAGAACATTTTCTTCCATAGGAGACTTGATCAAGATTCTATAGTCATGGGATTTGTGGACAAATGTTTTGCATTTGTAACATTCAATGTTGTAATAAAGCAATGGAGAAAATGAATTGTAGTTTCTATCACCATGACATTTTCTAGTTTTGTTGTTCACATAATTGTCCTTTGGGGTACTATAGACACCTCTATTTTTCATATGATCATCTCTTGCATAAGCTCTACATCTTATTTCTTTATGGCCAAAATTATTGCAATAAAAATAGTATCCAAGAAAGAGATGTTGATACCTAAATAGAAATTTTCTTCTTGGTGTCATGATATTTCTTAACTCATCCCTTTGTGGAAGGAGACGTGCTTCTGCTAGTCATCATTTATTTTCATGATGTATTCTTCATTCTTGATGGAGTATTTAAGAGAAACTGTGTAACTCTTTGGCTCTTATTCACTTTTATGTACTATGTATCCTGAGGTTTCATTAGAAGTATTTTGATTCTGATTATATCCAAGTCCAGTCTTATTGCTAGGCAATCTTTGCTAGTTGATAATGTCTTCTAGAATTTCGGTTGTATTTTGATTCACATTATAGCCAAGTCCAGTCTTATTGCTAGGAAATCTTTGCTAGCTGAGAATGTCTTCTAGAATTTTGGTACTTTCCAAAGTTTAACTGATCAATGGCTTCCTCCAATTCCTTCCTTAATAATATAAATTTTGTTTCAAACTCCTCACAATTCTCTTTTTGTTCATTAATCTAACTTTTTATTGCGTCTTCAATAATATTTGCCTTTTCAAGTTGAATTTTCAGATTAAGGGAGTTCTTTTCTTATTCCTTGATGCCGAGCAATATATTTCCTTTTGAGTTTGGTCTTTCTTTTCATATTCTTTCACGTTTTCTTTCGATGATATTTTCTTCTTTCTAAGTCTCTCTATTTCATTTAATGCACAAATGAGTTCTCCTTCAAAGGTCTAATTCCCCATAAGTTTATGAATTTTCTTCAATCTTAGAGCTTTTGTTTTCAATGGAAATGATATCGTTGTGCATCTATACACCCATGAAGAGAAATTCCATTTTAGCATTATCACTTTCACCAGATGAGCTACTATCCTCCTTAGAGTAGAGAATTTTGTTTTGATTTTGAAAATATTTCTTCCTTTGAGTTTTGCCTCTTTTCCTCTCTTCGAAGCTATGATCCTCTTCATCATTGTTGTCTCTACTTTTATTAAGAGGACATTTAGCATCAAATTTCCCTACTTCACCATAGTTAAAACATTTGAAAGGAATGTTACCTTTGTATTTCTTAATTCCATTCTTGAGCTTCCTTTCGAAGTTGGCTTCCGCATCAGAGTCATCATTTGGGATACCACTTGATTTGTCCTCCCTTTTGATTGCCTTCTTTGAATCTTTGAAAGCTTATTCCCTTTTTTATGGTTTATCTTTTTATGTTTGCATTTCATATGCAATAAGGACCCATGCAACTCATCCATTGTTATTTTTTCCAGCTCCGTTAATTCCTCTAGTGCATAAAAATTAGCATCAGATATTAGGGGAAGTGATCTTAGCATGTTTTGTATGACTAATGACTCTTCAATCTGCTCACCCAATCTTGTGATAGTGTTGACAACTTTAACTTCTCTAATAAAATAGGATACAATGTATTCTTCTTCTTTCATCTTCACACGTTCAAATTTTGATCCAGATTTTATGAGCAGAACGAAATGAATACAGATTATTATCAGATGCTTAACACAAAATAACAGAGATACAGTAAAACTGGTTTTCTATTCAATAAGGAAAAAAGCTAGAACTGTAAAATGCAGCGGAAAACAAGCTTGCTGGAATGGTGGCGGCTTATCTCTGAGAAGAGATGTGATGGCTGCGCTCATTTCGCAAGAAGATGGTTACAATGAGGCTCTCAAGGCCTTTTACAATAAACAGGAATGTCAAAAACCCTAGACATCCAAAAACCTAACCCTAGGAGATGAAGCGCCAAAAGTCATGTGGGCCCCGTTTGGGTAAGTTAGTACATCAATTTCCTGGGGTCGTAACTTTTGCATACGATCTCCGTTTGGGGCGCTCGGTAGCCCGTTGGAAAGGTCTATCCGAGATTTACAACTTTCAAATGGGGCCAAATGTACGTCGGATGCATCCATTTGGCCCCCCAAATTGCCAAAAAAGGTCGTTTAGGGCCTCAAAATGGCCCCGAAAGTTCAGGACCCAAAAAACTGCTAAAAATAGTACAATACCAAAATTGCCATAAAGCTGTTTTGAGCCAGTTGGAAAGGTGGGTGGCCACCAATATCCACCTGGATCAATCCTCCTTCCTTAGGAAGCAATGGTCTCCATTGCGTTGAGTTCCCCCATTAGATGAGGAAATTTCTGCTGAATTTGGCCTCGGGAGAGCCACTTGCCTTGGTGCAGGAGCTGCCCTGCTTTGACAACTCGATAAAGCTGGATCCTTTGATGTCGAGTGCCCTTGATCTGTGTGTCTGCAATATGATCACTGGATGCTTGTTGTAGGCAGTCAGGGTTGAGCTCTGTTGGTGTCAACTTCTCTGCTATCTCTGAGGTGTCTAATAGTGGTGGGAAATATGGTCGAAGGAGAGCCACGTTGAAGACTGGATGCAGACCCAGGAAGGGGGGAATGTTGAGCTCAAAAGCATTGTCACCGACCGCCTTGGTGATGGTGTACGGCCCATAACGGAGTGGGCGAAGCTTTCGATGGGGCCCTGTAAGGCATTCTTTCTGCAAATGCAACCAAACGTTGTCGCCCACCTAAAACTTATGTGGCACCCGATGTTGATCATGGCGCAGCTTGTACTTGGCATTAGACTTCTGTAGAATATCCTGAACCTGTTGGCGGATATGCTGGACCCGTTCAATGAACCGGGCGGCTTTGTCAGCTTCTGGGGACGAGTCGGCCGAGGTGGTCGCAAGGGGAAGTGCAACATCCATGGGGCCCAATGGTTGGAATCCCAACCCCACCTGAAAGGGGCTGTGGCCAGTTGAGCTATGCAGGGCTCGGTTGTAGCTATGTTGGACATAGGGGAGACTCTCATCCCATGTGCGAGGGTGTGTTGAATTGTACATGCGTAGGATATGTACAACCATCCGGTTGACGACCTCTGTTTGTCCATCGGTCTGGGGGTGGAAGGCAGTGGATTTGGTGAGCTTGGCATCCAGCAGTGACCAGAGGCTTGACCAAAATGAGCTGAGGAACCGACTGTCACGGTCTGAGATAATGGTCTGTGGGATACCAAAATGTACCCATACTCGTTCAAAGAAGAGCTTGGCAGTGGCTTCTGCTGTGATGTTCTTCTTGCAAGCGGCTAGAATTGCCATCTTGGAAAAGCGATCAACAACCACGAAAACACAGTTGTTTCCCCTCTTGGTGGACAGGAGGCCCGACATGTAGTCCACTGAGATGGATTCCCACGGCCTGTCAGGAGTAGGCAGAGGGGTGTATAGGCCCTGTTTCTTAGTGGTCGGTTTGGCAATAGCGCAATCGGTGCAGGACCTGATATACTTGCCGACATCCTGTCGAAGTTTCGGCCAGTAGAAATGTTTCTGCAACACTGCCACTGTCTTTTCGACGCCAAAGTGTCCTGCCACCTGATTATAGTGAACTTCCCAAATCAGCTTCGCACGCTCGCTTGATGGAACGCACAGATGGCCCAGATGACACAACAGCCCGTCCTGAAGATGGAAATGAGCAACCACTGAGTTGGTGCCCAACATTTGATAGGTGGCGGAGAAGTCAGGGTCTGTCTCGTAGAGGTGAGGCCATCCGGAGGTCTCGTGGCCACAAGAGTCTAGCACCGTGGTAAGTGCCGCGACTGGAGGTTGACTGAGGCAGTCAGCAACTCGGTTGGTACTCCCTGTTTTAGACTTGATGTTGAGGTGGAACTACTGTAAATATGTTGACCACTTTTGATGGCGGTCATTCTGCAACTTTCCTTGGGTCTGCATGAACTGTAGTGGCTTGTGATCAGTGTGGATGACTGTCTCCTTCCCGAGAATGTAATGTCTCCACTGGCGGCAGGCTTTTACAATGGAGTACATTTGTTTGTCATAGGTAGGGTACTTGCGGACAGCATCTGATAGTGTCTCACTATGATATGCCACGGGGTGGCCGTGTTGAGTGAGAACGGCACCCACAGCATAATCTGAAGCATCTGTCTCGATCTCAAAGGGATGTTGCAGGTTCGGTAATGAGACTACCGGTGATGAGCACAAACGCTTCTGCAAGTCATCAAAGGCTTGTTGTTGGGACAGGCCCCACACAAATTTTGCCTTACCACCACCCCTGGTCACTTGGCTGAGGGCCCATGCGATATGAGAGAATCCCAGCACGAACCGGCGATAGAAATTGGCGAGGGCCAAGAAGCTCCGAAGTTCAGTGAGTGTAATTGGGGCTGGCCAGTCACGGATGACCTGGATCTTGGCTGGATCCACATGCACACCATGTTGATCAACGATGTAGCCTAAGTAATGGACCCTGTCCATGCCGAAGGAGCATTTTTCCAAGTTTGCATATAGTTTGTGCTTCCGTAGGGTGTGCAGAACCTGCTAAATATGCTGCAAGTGTTCCTCCCAAGTCTTGCTGTAGATGAGGATGTCAGCCAGATACACCACTACAAAATTGTTGGTGAAAGGTCGTAGGATATCGTCCATCATCCTCATAAAAGTTGTTGGAGCATTTGTCAAACCAAAAGGCATGACCAGCCATTCAAAAAGACCTTCTTTTGACTTGAAGGCAGTCTTCCATACATCTGTCTGTTCTATTGGGACCTGGTGGTAGCCAGACTTCAGATCAATCTTACTAAAGTATTTGCCCCCTGTGAGCTGATCAAGGAGGTCGTCGATTCGGGGAATCGGGTACCGGTTACGGACTGTGATTTTATTCAGGGCCCGGTAATCAATGCAGAGTCGCCAGGTCCCATCTTTCTTCTGCACCAGCACGATTGGGCTCCCACAAGGTGATGAACTGGGACAGATGTGCCCCTTGTGGAGCAATTCTTGGATCTGCCTCTTGATCTCCTCGTTTTCCAACAGAGAGCGGCGATAGACTGGCCAATTGGGTAGTGGTGCGCCTGGGGTCAGATCGATGGGATGCTTGACCTGGCAGTGCAGAGGTACCCCGATCGGAGAGGAGAAGATATCTGAGTATCCTTTAACCACCTTATCCAATTGCTTCTGTTGTGTGGATAGATCAGTCGTGGAGGCCCGGGATGTGGCTGCGATCTTTCTTTCACTCTGAGAGCGAATCACGAAGAAGACAAATTTCCCGGTCTGAGAGATGACCTTCCTGCATTGCTTGGCAGAGATCAAGGAAATAGCACTAGGAGGGACTGCCTCGGGTATCCTGTACAATTTCCTGTTCAAAGAAATAATAACACTATGAGGCCTAGACTCATATACAGCATGACGTTTCCATAAATAAGGTTGGCCCAAAAGAACATCCAAAACTTCGAGAGGAGCAACATCACACAATACCTCATCCTTGAAGGGCTTGATGCCGTATGACAGTCGGCACTGTTGGCTGACGTGGAGATCGCTTCCTTTGCGGAGCCATCCAATGGTGTAGGGTTGTGGGTGCGGCGTTGTCGGCAGGGCCAGGCGCTTGACGACCTCTGCTGAGATGAGATTCTTCTGGCTACCGCTATCAACAATGAAATGCAGCGGGGTGCCTTTTACCCACATCTGTGAATGGAAGAGGCGTTCTCCTTCTTCTGGCTCGTCTGGTTCATCAGGCTGGAGCTTGGTGGTGGCAACGGTGGCACTAGGTTCCGCGTCGATGATCCATCTTCCCCTTTATGGTTTGGACTCAGAGTCAGAACCCGCATCTGATTCAGATGCTTTCACTTCGGCCACCAGCGACTGCTTTGAGCGGCAATCAGCAGTGTTATGCCAGGGGCTCTTATGGAAGTCGCACCACTTCCCGGTATCTTTCTTTGTTTTTCTGGTGTCCTTCTTTGCTTGCGGCTTGGACTGGTTGTCCTGATGCGGTCCATCTTTGCTCTGTCCTTTATTCTGTGGGTTGGGGCCGCCCTTTCCTTTCTTTTGCTGTGAAGGGTTCCCAGGCCCAAATTGCCGTGTCTTTTGTTTGAGATTCTGCTCGATTTTGATGGCATATCGGTAGGCCGCACCCAAGGAAGAGATGTCCAGAAATTCCATTTCGGTGTGGATGTATCTATGCAAACCACCGTGATACTTGAGCACCAGATGTCGCTCTGAATCTTTGATACCCAGCTTGGTGCGCAAGGTATGGAAGATATTTGTGAACTCTGGCACTGCTTGGTCTCTTTCTTGTCGCAGTGTGGTCCATTTGGTATACAAATCGTCATAACTTCCAACAGGGTAGTATTGTTCCTTAATAGCATCCCTGAAGGATTCCCAGGTGGCCGTGACTGAAAATAATGAGGCTTCTTCTGTGTCCTTTTGCTCGCAGAAAGTTTCCCACCAATCTTTGACATTGGGAACGGCTTTTGAGGAGCACAAAAGTAATCTTTTCTTTATTCGAAAAGTTATGGACAGAAAAATACCCTTCTAGTAGATTCAACCACTTATCTACAGCATCTGCGTCTATCTGTCCTTCAAATATAGGGATATCAAAGTTGATTTGTACCTTCAAGGGGGCGGCGCCACCGTTCGAGGAAGATGCGTCGCTTGTTGGTAGTCGCCGAAGGATTTGCGCGAAATTATCCATCATCTCGTTCCTCTGCTGCGTGAGGGCTTCCTCAAGCAACATTTTGATAGGATCTCCTGTCCTGTCATCTTTCTTTTCTCCTTCCATGAGAGGTCACTTGGGCGTGCGAGAGCTTTTGTCCTCAAGAGAAACAAGCTCGAGACCCAATTCTTTGTACCCTGACCTCGTTGGGGACATGCATTAAGACGACAAGGAGCAGACCGCTCTGATACCACTGATCCGGATTTTATGAGCAGAACGAAATGAATACAGATTATTATCAGATGCTTAACACAAAATAACAGAGATACAGTAAAACTGGTTTTCTATTCAATAAGGAAATAAGCTAGAACTGTAAAACGCAGCGGAAAACAAGCTTGCTGGAATGGTGGCGGCTTATCTCTGAGAAGAGATGTGACGGCTGCGCTCATTTCGCAAGAAGATGGTTACAATGAGGCTCTCAAGGCCTTTTACAATAAACAGGAATGTCAAAAACCCTAGACATCCAAAAACCTAACCCTAGGAGATGAAGCGCCAAAAGTCATGTGGGCCCCGTTTGGGTAAGTTAGTACATCAACTTCCCGGGGTCGTAACTTTTGCATACGATCTCCGTTTGGGGCGCTCGGTAGCCCGTTGGAAAGGTCTATCCGAGATTTACAACTTTCAAATGGGGCCAAATGTATTTCGAAGGCTTCCGTTTGGCCCCCCAAACCGCCAAAAAAGGTCGTTTAGGGCCTCAAAATGGCCCCGGAAGTTCAGGACCCGAAAAACTGCTAAAAATAGTACAATACCAAAATTGCCATAAAGTTGTTTTGAGCCAGTTGGAAAGGTGGGTGGCCACCAATATCCACCTAGATCAATCCTCCCTCCTTAGGAAGCAATGGTCTCCATTGCGTTGAGTTCCGCCATTAGATGAGGAAATTTCTGCTGAATTTGGCCTCGGGTGAGCCACTTGCCTTGGTGCAGGAGCTGCCCTGCTTTGGCAACTCGATAAAGCTGGATCCTTTGATGTCGAGTGCCCTTGATCTGTGTGTCTGCAATATGATCACTGGATGCTTGTTTTAGGCAGTCAGGGTTGAGCTCTGTTGGTGTCAACTTCTCTGCTATCTCTGAGGTGTCTAATAGTGGTGGGAAATATGGTCGAAGGAGAGCCACGTTGAAGACTGGATGCAGACCCAGGAAGAGGGGAATGTTGAGCTCAAAAGCATTGTCACCCACCGCCTTGGTGATGGTGTACGGCCCATAACGGAGTGGGCGAAGCTTTCGATGGGGCCCTGTAAGGCGCTCTTTCTGCAAATGCAACCAAACTTTGTCGCCCACCTGAAACTTCTGTGGCAGCCGATGTTGATCATGGCGCTGCTTGTACTTGGCATTAGACTTCTGTAGAATATCCTGAACCTGTTGGCGGATATGCTGGATCCGTTCAATGAACCGGGAGGCTTTGTCAGCTTCTGGGGACGAGTCGGCCGAGGTGGTTGCAAGGGGAAGTGCAACATCCATGGGGCCCAATGGTTGGAATCCCAACCCCACCTGAAAGGGGCTGTGGCCAGTTGAGCTATGCAGGGCTCGGTTGTAGCTATGTTGGACATATGGGAGACTCTCATCCCATGTGCGGGGGTGTGTTGAATTGTACATGCGTAGGATATGTACGACCATCCGGTTGACGACCTCCGTTTGTCCATCGGTCTGGGGGTGGAAGGCAGTGGATTTGGTGAGCTTGGCATCCAGCAGTGACCAGAGGCTTGACCAGAATGAGCTGAGGAACCGACTATCATGGTATGAGATAATGGTCTGTGGGATACCAAAATGTACCGATACTCGTTCAAAGAAGAGCTTGGCAGTGGCTTCTGCTGTGATGTTCTTCTTGCAAGCGGCTAGAATTGCCATCTTGGAAAAGCGATCAACAACCACGAAAACACAGTCGTTTCCCCTCTTGGTGGACGGGAGGCCCGACATGTAGTCCATTGAGATGGATTCCCACGGCCTGTCAGGAGTAGGCAGAGGGGTGTATAGGCCCTGTTTCTTAGTGGTCGGTTTGGCAATAGCGCAAGCGGTGCAGGACCTGATATACTTGCTGACATCCTGTCGAAGTTTCGGCCAGTAGAAATGTTTCTGCAACACTGCCACTGTCTTTTCGATGCCAAAGTGTCCTGCCACCCGACTACAGTGAGCTTCCCAAATAAGCTTCGCACGCTCGCTTGATGGAACGTAGAGATGGCCCAGATGACACAACAACCCGTCCTGAAGATGGAAATTAGAAACCACTGAGTTGGTTCCCAACATTTGATAGGTGGCGGAGAAGTCAGGGTCTGTCTCGTAGAGGTGAGGCCATCTGGAGGTCTCGTGGCGACAAGAGTCGAGCACCGTGGTAAGTGCCACGACTGGAGGTCGACTGAGGCAGTCAGCAACTCGGTTGGTACTCCCTGTTTTATATTTGATGTTGAAGTGGAACTGCTGTAAATATGTTGACCACTTCTGATGGTGGTCATTCTGCAAATTTCCTTGGGTCTGCATGAACTGTAGTGGCTTGTGATCAGTGTGGATGACTGTCTCCTTCCCGAGAATGTAATGTCTCCACTGGCAGCAGGCTTGTACAATGGAGTACATTTCTTTGTCATAGGTAGGGTACTTGCGGACAGCATCTGATAGTGTCTCACTATGATATGCCACGGGGTGGCCGTGTTGAGTGAGAACAACACCCACAGCATAATCTGAAGCATCTGTCTCGATCTAAAAGGGATGTTGCAGGTTCGGTAATGAGAGTACCGGCGATGAGCACAAACGCTTCTTCAAGTCATCAAAGGCTTGTTGTTGGGACAGGCCCCACACAAATTTTTCCTTACCGCCACCCCTGGTCACTTGTCTGAGGGCCCATGCGATATGAGAGAATCCCAGCACGAACCGGCGATAGAAATTGGTGAGGCCCAAGAAGCTCCGAAGTTCAGTGAGTGTGGTTGGGGCTGGCCAGTCACGGATGACCTGGATCTTGGCTAGATCCACATGCACACCATGTCGATCAACGATGTAGCCTAAGTAATGGACCCTGTCCATGCCGAAGGAGCATTTTTCCATGTTTGCATATAGTTTGTGCTTCCGCAGGGTGTGCAGAACCTGCTGAATATGCTGCATATAGTCAGAGAGGAGAAGATATCTGAGTATCCTTCCACCACCTTATCCACTTGCTTCTGTTGTGTGGATAGATCAGTCATGGAGGCCCAGGATGTGGCTGCGATCTTTCTTTCACTCTGAGAGCAAATCACGAAGAAGACAAATTTCCCGGTCTGAGAGATGACCTTCCTGCATTGCTTGGCAGAGATCAAGGAAATAGCACTAGGAGGGACTGCCTCGGGTATCCTGTACAATTTCCAGTTCAAAGAAATAATAACACTACGAGGCCTAGACTCATATACAGCATGACGTTTCCATAAATAAGGTTGGCCCAAAAGAACATCTGAAACTTCGAGAGGAGCAACATCACATCATACCTCGTCCTTGAAGGGCTTGATGCCGTATGACAGTCAGCACTGTTGGCTAACGCAGAGATCGCTTCCTTTGCGGAGCCATCCAATGGTGTAGGGTTGTGGGTGCGGCGTTGTCGGCAGGGCCAGGCGCTTGACGACCTCTGCTGAGATGAGATTCTTCTGGCTACCGCTATCAACGATGAAATGCAGCGGGGTGCCTTTTACCCACATCTGTGAATGGAAGAGGCGTTCTCCTTCTTCTGGCTCGTCTGGTTCATCAGGCTGGAGCTTGGTGGTGGCAACGGTGGCACTGGGTTCCGTGTCGATGATCCGTCTTCCCCTTTCTGGTTCGGACTTAGAGTCAGAACCCGCATCTGATTCAGATGCTTTCACTTCGGCCACCAGCGACTGCTTTGAGCGGCAATCAGCAGTGTTATGCCAGGGGCTCTTATGGAAGTCGCAACACTTCCCGGTATCTTTCTTTGTTTTTTTCGGTGTCCTTCTTTGCTTGCGGCTTGGACTGGTTGTCCTGATGCGGTCCATCTTTGCTCTGTCCTTTATTCTGTGGGTTGGGGCCGCCCTTTCCTGTCTTTTACTGTGAAGGGTTCCCAGGCCCAAATTGCCGTGTCTTTTGTTTGAGCTTCTGCTCGATTTTGATGGCATATCGGTAGGCCGCACCCAAGGAAGAGATGTCCAGAAATTCCATTTCGATCTGGATGTATCTATGCAAACCACCGCGATACTTGAGCACCAGATGTCGCTCTGAATCTTTGATACCCAGCTTGGTGCGCAAGGTATGGAAGATATTTGTGAACTCTGGCACTGCTTGGTCTCTTTCTTGTCACAGTGTGGTCCATTTGGTATACAAATCGTCATAACTTCCAACAGGGTAGTATTGTTCCTTAATAGCATCCCTGAAGGATTCCCAGGTGGCCGTGACTGAAAATAATGAGGCTTCTTCTGTTTCCTTTTGCTCGCAGAATGTTTCCTACCAATCTTTGACATGGGGAACGGCTTTGAGGAGCGCAAAAGTAATCTTTTCTTTATTCGAAAAGTTATGGACAGAAAAATACCCTTCTAGTAGATTCAACCACTTATCTACAGCATCTGCGTCTATCTGTCCTTCAAATATAGGGATATCAAAGTTGATTTGTACCTTGAAGGGGGCGGCGCCTCCGCTCGAGGAAGATGCGTCGCTTGTTGGTAGTCGCCGAAGGATTTGCGCGAAATTATCCATCATCTCGTTCCTCTGCTGCGTGAGGGCTTCCTCAAGCAACATTTTGATAGGATCTCCTGTCCCGTCATCTTTCTTTTCTCCTGCCATGAGAGGTCGCTTGGGCGTGCGAGAGCTTTTGTCCTCAAGAGAAACAAGCTCGAGACCCAATTCTTTGTACCCTGACCTCGTTGGGGACATGCATTAAGACGACAAGGAGCAGACCGCTCTGATACCACTGATCCGGATTTTATGAGCAAAACGAAATGAATACAGATTATTATCAGATGCTTAACACAAAATAACAGAGATACAGTAAAACTGGTTTTCTATTCAATAAGGAAATAAGCTAGAACTGTAAAATGCAGCGGAAAACAAGCTTGTTGGAATGGTGGCGGCTTATCTCTGAGAAGAGATGTGACGACTGCGCTCATTTCGCAAGAAGATGGTTACAATGAGGCTCTCAAGGCCTTTTACAATAAACAGGAATGTCAAAAACCTTAGACATCCAAAAACCTAACCCTAGGAGATGAAGCGCCAAAAGTCATGTGGGCCCCGTTTGGGTAAGTTAGTACATCAACTTCCCGGGGTTGTAACTTTTGCATACGATCTCCGTTTGGGGCGCTCGGTAGGCCGTTGGAAAGGTCTATCCGAGATTTACAACTTTCAAATGGCGCCAAATGTACGCCGAAGGCACCCATTTGGCCCCCCAAATTGCAAAAAAAGGTCGTTTAGGGCCTCAAAATGGCCCCGGAAGTTCAGGACCCGAAAAACTAATAAAAATAGTACAATACCAAAATTGCCATAAAGCTGTTTTGAGCCAGTTGGAAAGGTGGGTGGCCACCAATATCCACCTGGATCAATCCTCCCTCCTTAGGAAGCAATGGTCTCCATTGCATTGAGTTCCCCCATTAGATGAGGAAATTTATGTTGAATTTGGCCTCGGGTGAGCCACTTGCCTTGGTGCAGGAGCTGCCCTGCTTTGGCAACTCGATAAAGCTGGATCCTTTGATGTCGAGTGCCCTTGATCTGTGTGTCTGCAATATGATCACTGGATGCTTGTTGTAGGCAGTCAGGGTTGAGCTCTGTTGGTGTCAACTTCTCTGCTATCTCTGAGGTGTCTAATATGTTAAGTTTTCTGAATTTACTTCAATATGATCTAGGATCTTCACTGAGAGAACAACATGTACAGCATATCTACAGCATATCAATCATGGAGACAATAATGCAAGCACACAAGAGACACAAAGATTTACTTGGGGAAAACCATAAAGGTGAAAAACCCCAATAACTTCCTCAGAGATAGATAGAGCAATGATACAACCAACCAAGAGATAGACATAACCTAGCAGCAGATCCTCCTCCTCCATAAGTGCGCCTCTCCTCCTTGAGAGCATGTGTGAGAAGTGAGTGAGCAAATAGAGTGCCTCCCGCACTCTATTTATACTTGACTTGACTTGCCTTTTTACCTAACTCATGTAGGCTCGAACTTAACCACATAATATAATGCTGACTGGGCCGACCCCCAATAGGGTGGTCTAATAACCCTTTGACCCACATGGACGACCCCCAATAGGGTGGTCTAATAACCCTTTGACCCACATGACTTATACAGGGCCGACCCCAAACAAGGTGGTCTAATAACCCATCAAGTATAAGTTACGACACTTACAATATAAATGACGACACTTCCGTATAGAGGAATAATAACATCTCTATAGGAATACAATATACATATATGTGAAATACATTCCGAAGTTATATACATCAACACTCCCTCTTAACTAGGAAGGTATTTCTCAGCACAGTTCTTCTAGCACAAGTCATCTTCTCTGGATCATCGTCACTGGATAATCATCATCGAGTCATCATCATCGTCACTGCTGCTGCTATCTCAATCAATCTCTGAATCTACTCGTCATAGGAAGTTCTACAGAGCCAGTCCTTTTTCATACTGGATGTAGGCCCACCACCTGCAGGTCTTCATCATCACTGGCCATACTGTGGAATCCTCAGGACTTATTACGTGCGTCACAAAACCTGGCTGCAGCATCCCAGGCTATTACGAGCACACAGCTCTACCTGTAGGATATCCCAGGAGCACATTACATGTGACCCATCACAAAACTTGGCTGAAGCATCCCAGGCTGTTACGAGCACGCGGCTCTACCTGTCGGATCTCCCAGGAGCACATTACATGTGATCTCACCACAAAACCTGGCTAAAGCATCTGAGGCCTTTTTCATCCTGTCCAGATCTCCCAGGAGCAAATTACATGTGGTCCACCACAAAACCTGGCTGAAGCATCTGAGGCCTTTTTCATCCTGTCCAGATCTCCCAGGAGCAAATTACATGTGGTCATGGCAAAACCTGGCTGAAGCATCTGAGGCCTTTTTCATCCTGTCCAGATCTCCCAGGAGCAAATTACATGCCATAGGACAAAACCTCGCAAGAGCATCTCAGGATGTTACGGGTACACAACTCCGACCTGAAATCTCCCAGGGCACAAATTACATGTCCTCCCAAGCAAAACCTCGCAAGAGCATTTGCCAGATGTCCCAGGGCACCGAATTACATGCCATAGGCAAAACCTCGAAATACCATCTGCAAATCTCCCAGGGCACAAATTACATGCTTTCCTGCACAACCTGATCCACGGCCACAAAGTATCATCTGATACTCATCAAACATCATCCTGATGTACACATGATCATCCTGATCATCATCACTGCAACATCCTGCTGCATGTCATCTGGAGAAGCTTGTCATCCACGATCATCCAAGTATCCACCTGATACATACATAGATACATGATCCACACAATGTATCCATCAACATACATGATCCACCTGATCATACAAAGATACATGATCCACACAATGTATCCATCAGCATACATGATCTACCTGATCATACAAAGATACATGATCCACACAATGTATCCATCAGTATGCATGATCTACCTGATCATACAAAGATACATAATCCACACAATGTATCCATCAGCATCCATGATCTACCTGATCATACAAAGATACATGATCCACACAATGTATCCATCATCATCCATGATCTACCTGATCATACAAAGATACATGATCCACATAATGTATCCAACAGCATCCAACATGATGCGTTCATACAAAATACATACACATGATCCAACCGATCATATCCAGCATCCAACATGATGCGTACATACATAAATGATCCAACTGATCATATCCAGGCAGAAACCAGAACATCATCCTGATGCTCATCATCCAGCGCTTACATCCACAGCCATGTGAAGGATCCTCCTTCCCACATGCTTGGAATGGCTTCAGCAAATGTGTCCATCACTTCTTCCTCGAAGTTTCCTCGATCTGAAGAACGCCAAGCCTCTCTCTGAAGTACTCGAACTTTACCCTGGCTAGTGGCTTCGTCAGCACATCTGCAATCTGCTCGTCCGTCGCAACATACAGGAGCTTCACAGCTCCTCTCTATACCATATTCCTGATATAGTGATATTTGATCTCTATGTGTTTCGACCTGTCATGAAACACTGGATTCTCGGACAGCTTCACACAACTCTGGTTATCACAGAAGATACCAGTAGCTTCCAATGGAGATCAAATAACTCAGACAGTAGCTTCCGTAGCCATACTGCCTCACAACTAGCTGAACAGGCTGCAACATACTCTGCCTCAGCTGTACTCAGTGCTACGCAGGACTGCTTCCTGCTAAACCAAGAGATCACACCTGATCCCATACTGAAGCAACACCCAGATGTGCTCTTCCTATCTGCAGCACTGCCAGCCCAATCTGAATCAACATAACCCTGCAGGTTAAACTTTTGATTCGCCTCATACCTGAGCCCATAATCCACTGTACCCTTCAGGTACCTCAGAATATGCTTTACAGCAACCAGGTGAACACTCCTTGGATCCGTCAGGAACTGGCTCAATGTGTTCACAGCAAAGAAAATATCTGGTCTCGTGTTCATCAGGTACATCAAGGACCCAATCATCTGATGATACATGGAGACATCAACCAGCTCAGATGAAGCATCACATAGAAGCTTCAGATTTGATGCCATAGGTGTGGCCATAGCTTGCAGTCCATCATCCCGAACCTCTTCAGGATCTCTACTGCATACTTCCCTTGTCCAAGGAAGATTCCATCACTCTGCCACACCTCCATGCCAAAAACAAATAGTGCATCATCTCGAACTTGGAAGAAAGCTTCCGCTGCATGTCGGCAATCAATCTATCTTTACCTGTAACAAACAGGTTATCTGCATAAAAAAATAGTATCACTGGATTGCCTTCTTCAACCTTGTAGAAAAGGTTGGAATCTGCTTTACTCTTGGTAACGCCCAAACTGGATAGAAAGCTGTCTATCCTACCATACCAAGTTCTGCACACATATATGACTACACCATGCTATCTTGAGATCCATCTGGTGCATCTTCTATTTTATCACTTTTATATTTCTCAATGCTGCCATCTGCAACATGCTTGATCTGATAGTTCCATTTGGAAGTCATAAAAAAAACTTCCCTTCACATCTTGGGACTACATCCCAAACATCATTCTTCATGATCGACGGATCATGGCATTCCATTTCTTCATCCCAGATCCTGGGAACTTCAATATCTTCAATATCTTCAATAGATATCTTTGTTGCTGGAACAAAATGTTGTAGTTCTTCTTTTGTAGGAGATGACATACGATCTTTCCTACACAACAAGTTAAATTGCATGATTAGAAAACATCTCATAGTTTTCAGAACAAATTCTTACACATAAAGAAATATGTCATACAGTCATGCAATTATCTTAGCCAATGCTTCAATACAACATTTATCCATATCCCGTAACTTTCTAGATGCCTTCCAATCTCTACCAGAACATTGTTAAGAGTGTGCACAACTCCCAACATGTCAGCAAAGAGGTTTCATTCTAGATAAGTATCAATGGAATGTTGTACAGTGCCATAGGCCACTTACCCATGTATATTAGTAGTATACTGTTCATCAATGCAACTATTCTAATATGCATAATACACAACCTAATTCTAGGAACATCAGTGTATACATTATTGAACAGTATTATTTAAACAAACAAATATGCAAGAAATGATAATTTAAAATACTTATCTTTGTTTGTTCGTTGGGTGGACTCCCTCTGAGTCTTTGCTTCCTTGCAGGAGCTGCTGGAGTCCTAATCTGAAGTAGATTCTTCTACACCTTTCTATTGTGGAATGTAGAGAGATGGTCAACTCCCTCTGAATATCTGCATCCTTGCAGAAACTACTGAAGTGTGCTCCTTTGCTTTCTTGCAGGAACAACTGGAGTGTGCTCCCTCTTGATCTTTGCTTCCTAAATTACCTGTTCTTGAACTCATATTCATCCTTGGTCCCTATGCATGCTTATTAGTATCATGATTGTGTTATCCTTGTGAACTCATATAAAATCATACATTCATTAGTATACTATTAAAACACAATAATCTCAAGCATGTATAGTCATGATCATTTCAAACAGAAATAATAAGCATTAGCATTCAAGGTTTATGTAGTATTCTTATGGTTAGTCAAATCATAAGAAACATAACATGTCTAAACCTGTAATTACTCAAACCTATGACTCTTCGGGTTAGTTGAATCATCAATCAAGATAAGAGATATAATATGCATAAAAGCTATACCTTCATGATTCTTCTGGTTAGTCATATCATCAATTATGGTAAGAAACATAATATGCATACAACCATGATTATTCAAACCTATGACTCTTTGTGAATAATCATTATCAACAACACAATAGTATAAGATCCTAACACAAGGTAGGATTCTAGCTTGATATAGGAAAATCATACCTGGATTAGCATGCTAGCTAGTTATGTCTAACATACCCGTATAATGTCTTTTGGTTCTCTTCAATGACTTGTGTTAGTAACCTGCATGTCTCAATGGTTAGCCATTATAAAACCAAGTTATACATACCTCGTAAATGGATCTTCTATGAGATCCATGACAATGGATGAGTCTTTATCCTCATGTCACCATGATCATATGTTCTTGAACTGGAGCATGATTTGTCTTTCTTGGTGTACCTTTCATGTTAGTAGACAACATAAACCTCATACAACACCATAATGCATTAGTACAATCATAAGTGTCAACACCCTAAATAATGAATATCTTCTATCATGCATTCATAATTTTGTTAAGGTGATATGACAAATCTAAAAACAAAATTGTACTTAACTGTAATAACATGAAGACAAACATACCATAAACTTAATCATGGACAAATATCAAAACATACCTCGATGAGTCATACCTGTCGAGATCGCTTGTAATCTTCTTATGTAAGGCCTTAGCCTCATCTCCCTCTGAAACAGGAACTTCTTCACCTATGTAGGTGACCAATCCATCTTCTTCTAGGATTAACCCAATCCACTTGATGTGCAAGAACTGGACCTGGAGCTGGATATGGGTTTGTCAGAGAAACCCCAAAAATTCAAACTTTGAATTTCAAACTTCCGAAAGGATAGAAATATGCGCCTTGATGAGCTGATCAAATTGGTATATTCATAATTTGAAAACTGCAAAGTTTCACTCCTCAATTTTGCCTTTGAAACTTCCGGATTCACTGGACGTGACCCTGAACTAGGGTTTGATGAATCCCACTCTTTTTCCCAATCAAAAGGTTTGATCCAAAGCTCTAAGCTTCTATTTTTCTGAGGAGCTTCCAGCCGTAGTCTCAGATTTCAAAAATTCCCATTTTTACAGAAGCCCTAATTTTCCACTTTCCTGATCAAAGTCCCGAACTAGGGTCTGATCAAGCCCGGCCTTCTTCCCAACCAAAAATTCTGATTTTGGTCTCTAAATTTTTATTTTGATGAGTAGCATTCAGCCGTGGTCTCCGATTACAAAAATTCCAACTTTCTTCAAAGCCCTAAATTCCGGAAGCCATGAATGAAGGTACCAAAAAATAATTCTGTTTTGACAGAAATATGTACCTGATTGTTTCTGGTGTAACTCTAAAATTTTTGATCCACAGGGTCTGAAAAAAGTTTCCTGAGATAGCCTGACCTGTTACCATTCCATCCTGAAAGGTCTGACCTCAATTGGATTCTCTGAGAGAGAGTTATGCCAAATGTCGCAACGTGACCTGTTTATGGGATAAAACAGTAGAGCGAACTTGTACGGCGTGCCACGTGTCACTGGTTCAACTTCGGCCTCTGAAAACGTTTTCTGAGATAGTACAGACTGTGTAATACCTGTCACTTTTTACGAAATTTCATTTGGAGCTTCCTAGCCCAAGTTATGACCTTTTTCCCAAGGTCACCTGATTTTGACTCAGATCTGGAAGAGGCAGAAACCCTATATTGCATAGATCATAAATCACAAAGTACAACGAATTAGAGGTTGTCCTTTGGACACAAGATACCTGGAGATCTTAGCTTCGTCCTGTAACAATTTCAGATCTGAAAACTTCACCAAAACGGATTTATAGCGAAAGTGCTACGATGACTGGTTTTTGCTATATCAAGCTCTAGCATCGTAAGTGCAACAAGTGTCATACATGCCATATCATGCCTTCTTTCAGGCTAGCTCTGGTACCATGTTAAGTTTTCTGAATTTACTTCAATATGATCTAGGATCTTAACTGAGAGAACAACATGTACAACATATCTACATCATATCAATCATGGAGACAATAATGCAAGCACACAAGAGACACAAAGATTTACTTGGGGAAAACCATAAAGGTGAAAAATCCCAATAACTTCCTCAGAGATAGATAGAGCAATGATACAACCAACCAAGAGATAGACATAACCTAGCAGCAGATCCTCCTCCTCCATAAGTGCGCCTCTCCTCCTTGAGAGCATGTGTGAGAAGTGAGTGAGCAAATAGAGTGCCTCCCGCACTCTATTTATACTTGACTTGACTTGCCTTTTTACCTAACTCATGTAGGCTCGAACTTAACCACATAATATAATGCTGACTGGGCCGACCCCCAATAGGGTGGTCTAATAACCCTTTGACCCACATGGCCGACCCCCAATAGGGTGGTCTAATAACCCTTTGACCCACATGACTTATACAGGGCCGACCCCAAACAAGGTGGTCTAATAACCCATCAAGTATAAGTTACGACACTTACAATATAAATGACGACACTTCCGTATAGAGGAATAATAACATCTCTATAGGAATACAATATACATATATGTGAAATACATTCCGAAGTTATATACATCAACATAATAGTGGTGGGAAATATGGTCGAAGGAGAGCCACGTTGAAGACTGGATGCAGACCAAGGAAGGGGGGAATGTTGAGCTCAAAAGCATTGTCACACACCACCTTGGTGATGGTGTACGGCCCATAATGGAGTGGGCGAAGCTTTTGATGGGGCCCTGTAAGGCGTTCTTTCTGCAAATGCAACCAAACTTTGTCGCCCACCTGAAACTTATGTGGCACCCAATGTTGATCATGGCGCTGCTTGTACTTGGCATTAGACTTCTGTAGAATATCCTGAACCTGTTGGCGGATATGCTGGATCCGTTCAATGAACCGGGCGGCTCTGTCAGCTTCTGGGGACGAGTCTGCGGAGGTGGTCGCAAGGGGAAGTGCAACATCCATGGGGCCCAATGGTTGGAATCCCAACTCCACCTGAAAGGGGATGTGGCCAGTTGAGCTATGCAGGGCTCGGTTGTAGCTATGTTGGACATAGGGGAGACTCTCATCCCATGTGCTGGGGTGTGTTGAATTGTACATGCGTAGGATATGTACGACCATCCGGTTGACGACCTCTGTTTGTCCATCGGTCTGGGGGTGGAAGGCAGCTGATTTGGTGAGCTTGGTATCCAGCAGTGACCAGAGGCTTGACCAGAATGAGCTGAGGAACTGACTGTAACGGTCTGAGATAATGGTCTGTGGGATACCAAAATGTACCCACACTCGTTCAAAGAAGAGCTTGGCAGTGGCTTCTGCTGTGATGTTCTTCTTACAAGTGGCTAGAATTGCCATCTTGTAAAAGCGATCAACAACCACGAAAACACAGTCGTTTCCCCTCTTGGTGGACGGGAGGCCCGACATGTAGTCAATTGAGATGGATTCCCACGGCCTGTCAGGAGTAGGCAGAGGGGTGTATAGGCCCTGTTTCTTAGTGGTCAGTTTGGCAATAGCGCAAGCAGTGCAGGACCTGATATACTTGCCGACATCCTGTCGAAGTTTCGGCCCGTAGAAATGTTTCTGCAACACTGCCACTGTCTTTTCGACGCCAAAGTGTCCTGCCACCTGACTATAGTGGGCTTCCCAAATCAGCTTCGCAAGCTCGCTTGATGGAACGCAGAGATGGCCCAGATGACACAACAACCCGTCCTGAAGATGGAAATTAGCAACCACTGAGTTGGTGCCCAACATTTGATAGGTGGCGGAGAAGTCAGGGTCTTTCTCATAGAGGTGAGGCCATCCGAAGGTCTCGTGGCCACAAGAGTCTAGCACCATGGTAAGTGCCGCGACTGGAGGTCGACTGAGGCAGTCAGCAACTCGGTTGGTACTCCATGTTTTATATTTGATGTTGAGGTGGAACTGCTGCAAATATGTTGACCACTTCTGATGGCGGTCATTCTGCAACTTTCCTTGGGTCTGCATGAAATGTAGTGCCTTGTGATCAGTGTGAATGACTGTCTCCTTCCCGAGAATGTAATGTCTCCACTGGCGGCAGGCTTGTACAATGGAGTACATTTCTTTGTCATAGGTAGGGTACTCGCGGACAGCATCTAATAGTGTCTCACTATGATATGCCACGGGGTGGCCGTGTTGAGTGAGAAAGGCACCCACAGCATAATCTGAAGCATCTGTCTCGATCTCAAAAAGATGTTGCAGGTTCGGTAATGAGAGTACCGGCGATGAGCACAATCGCTTCTTCAAGTCATCAAAGGCTTGTTGTTGGGACAGGCCCCACACAAATTTTGCCTTACCACCACCCTTGGTCACTTGGCTGAGGGCCCATGCGATATGAGAGAATCCCATCACGAACCGGCGATAGAAATTGGCGAGGCCCAAGAAGCTCCGAAGTTCAGTGAGTGTGGTTGGAGCTGGCCAGTCACGGATGACCTTGATCTTGGCTGGATCCACATGCACACCATGTCGATCAATGATGTAGCCTAAGTAATGGACCCTGTCCATGCCGAAGGAGCATTTTTCCAAGTTTGCATATAGTTTGTGCTTCCGCAGGGTGTGCAGAACCTGCTGAATATGCTACAAGTGTTCCTCCCAAGTCTTGCTGTAGATGAGGATGTCATCCAGATACACCACTACAAAATTTTTGGTGAAAGGTCGTAGGATATCGTCCATCATCCTCATTAAAGTTGCTGGAGCATTTGTCAAACCAAAAGGCATGACCAACCATTCAAAAAGACCTTCTTTTGACTTGAAGGCAGTCTTCCATACATCTGTCTATTCTATTGGGACCTGGTGGTAGCCAAACTTCAGATCAATCTTACTAAAGTATTTGGCCCCCGTGAGCTGATCAAGGAGGTCGTCGATTCGGGGAATCGGGTACCAGTTATTGACTGTGATTTTATTCAGGGCCCGGTAATCAATGCAGAGTCGCCAGGTCCCATCTTTCTTCTGCACCAGCACGATTGGGCTCCCACAAGGTGATGAACTAGGATGGATGTGCCCCTTGTGGAGCAATTCTTGGATCTGCCTCTTGATCTCCCCATTTTCCAACAGAGAGCGGCGATAGACTGGCCCATTGGGTAGCGGTGCACCTGGGGTCATTTCGATGGGATGCTTGACCTAGCAGTGCAGAGGTACCACGGTCGGAGAGGAGAAGATATCTGAGTATCCTTCCACCACCTTATCCACTTGCTTCTGTTGTGTGGATAGATCAGTCGTGGAGGCCCGGGATGTGGCTGCGATCTTTCTTTCACTCTGAGAGCGAATCACGAAGAAGACAAATTTCCCGGTCTGTGAGATGACCTTCCTGCATTGCTTGGCAGAGATCAAGGAAATAGCACTAGGAGGGACTGCCTCGGGTATCCTGTACAATTTCCTGTTCAAAGAAATAATAACACTACGAGGCCTAGACTCATATACAACATGACGTCTCCATAAATAAAGTTGGCCCAAAAGAACATCTGAAAATTCGAGAGGAGCAACATCACACAATACCTCGTCCTTGAAGGGCTTGATGCCGTATGACAGTCGGCACTGTTGGCTGACGCGGAGATCGCTTGCTTTGCGGAGCCATCCAATGGTGTAGGGTTGTGGGTGCGGCATTGTCGGCAGGGCCAGGCGCTTGACGACCTCTGCTGAGATGAGATTCTTCTGGCTACCGCTATCAACGATGAAATGCAGCGGGGTGCCTTTTACCCACATCTGTAAATGGAAGAGGCGTTATCCTTCTTCTGGCTCGTCTGGTTCATCAGGCTGGAGCTTGATGGTGGCAACGGTGGCACTGGGTTCCGCGTCGATGATCTGTCTTTTCCTTTCTGGTTCGGACTTAGAGTCAGAACCCGCATCTGATTCAGATGCTTTCACTTCGGCCACCAGCGACTGCTTTGAGCGGCAATCAGTAGTGTTATGCCAGGGGCTCTTATGGAAGTCACAACACTTCCCGGTATCTTTCTTTGTTTTTCCGGTGTCCTTCTTTGCTTGCGGCTTGGACTGGTTGTCCTGATGCGGTCCATCTTTGCTCTGTCCTTTATTCTGTGGGTTGGGGCCGCCCTTTCCTGTCTTTTACTTTGAAGGGTTCCCAGGCCCAAATTGCCGTGTCTTTTGTTTGAGCTTCTGCTCGATTTTGATGGCATATCGATAGGCCGCACCCAAGGAAGAGATGTCCAGAAATTCCATTTCGGTCTGGATGTATCTATGCAAACCACCGCGATACTTGAGCACCAGATGTCGCTCTGAATCTTTGATACCCAGCTTGGTGCGCAAGGTATGGAAGATATTTGTGAACTCTGGCACTGCTTGGTCTCTTTCTTGTCGCAGTGTGGTCCATTTGGTATACAAATCGTCATAACTTCCAACAGGGTAGTATTGTTCCCTAATAGCATCCCTGAAGGATTCCCAGGTGGCCGTGACTGAAAATAATGAGGCTTCTTCTGTGTCCTTTTGCTCACAGAATGTTTCCCACAAATCTTTCACATGGGGAACGGCTTTGAGGAGTGCAAAAGTAATCTTTTCTTTATTCGAAAAGTTATGGACATAAAAATACCCTTCTAGTAGATTCAACCACTTATCTACAGCATCTGCGTCTATCTGTCCTTCAAATATAGGGATATCAAAGTTGATTTGTACCTTGAAGGGGGCGGCGCCTCCGCTCGAGGAAGATGCGTCGCTTGTTGGTAGTCGCCGAAGGATTTGCGCGAAATTGTCCATCATCTCGTTCCTCTGCTGCGTGAGGGCTTCCTCAAGCAACATTTTGATAGGATCTCCTGTCCCGTCATCTTTCTTTCCTCCTGCCATGAGAGGTTACTTGGGCGTGCGAGAGCTTTTGTCCTCAAGAGAAACAAGCTCGAGACCCAATTCTTTGTACCCTGACCTCGTTGGGGACATGCATTAAGACGACAAGGAGCAGACCGCTCTGATACCACTGATCCGGATTTTATGAGCAGAACGAAATGAATACAAATTATTATCAGATGCTTAACACAAAATAACAGAGATACAGTAAAACTGGTTTTCTATTCAATAAGGAAATAAGCTAGAACTGTAAAATGCAGCGGAAAACAAGCTTGCTGGAATGGTGGCGGCTTATCTATGAGAAGAGATGTGACGGCTGTGCGCATTTCGCAAGAAGATGGTTACAATGAGGCTCTCAAGGAATTTTACAATAAACAGGAATGTCAAAAACCCTAGACATCCAAAAACCTAACCCTAGGAGATGAAGCGCCAAAAGTCATGTGGGCCCCCTTTGGGTAAGTTAGTACATCAACTTCCCGGGGTCGTAACTTTTGCATATCATCTCCGTTTGGGGCGCTCGGTAGCCCGTTGGAAAGGTCTATCCGAGATTTACAACTTTCGAATGGGCCAAAATCTATGTCAAAGGAAACCATTTGGCCCCCAAATTGCCAAGAAAGGTCGTTTAGGGCCTGAAAATGGCCCCGGAAGTTCAGGAGCCGAAAAACTGCTAAAAATAATACAATACCAAAATTGCCATAAAGGTGTTTTGCGCCAGTTGGAAAGGTGGGTGGCCACCAATATCCACCTGGATCAATCCTCCCTCCTTAGGAAGCAATGGTCTCCATTGCGTTGAGTTCCCCCATTAGATGAGGAAATTTCTGCTGAATTTGGCCTCGGGTGAGCCACTTGCCTTGGTGAAGGAGCTGCCCTGCTTTGGCAACTCGATAAAGCTGGATCCTTTGATGTCGAGTGCCCTTGATCTGTGTGTCTGCAATATGATCACTGGTTGCTTGTTGTAGGCAGTCAGGGTTGAGCTCTGTTGGTGTCAACTTCTCTGCTATCTCTGAGGTGTCTAATAGTGGTGGGAAATATGGTCGAAGGAGAGCCACGTTGAAGACTGGATGCAGACCCAGGAAGCGGGGAATGTTGAGCTCAAAAGCATTGTCACCCACCGCCTTGGTGATGGTGTACGACCCATAACGGAGTAGGCGAAGCTTTTGATGGGCCCCTGTAAGGCGTTCTTTCTGCAAATGCAACCAAACTTTGTCGCCCACCTGAAACTTATGTGGCACCCGATGTTGATCATGGCGCTGCTTGTACTTGGCATTAGACTTCTGTAGAATATCCTGAACCTTTTGGCGGATATGCTGGATCCGTTCAATGAACCGGGCGGCTTTGTCAGCTTCTAGGGACGAGTCGGCCGAGGTGGTCGCAAGGGGAAGCGCAACATCCATGGGGCCCAATGGTTGGAATCCCAACCCCACCTGAAAGGGGCTGTGGCCAGTTGAGCTATGCAGGGCTCGGTTGTAGCTATGTTGGACATAGGGGAGACTCTCATCCCATGTGCGGGGGTGTGTTGAATTGTACATGCGTAGGATATGTACGACCATCCGGTTGACGACCTCCGTTTGTCCATCAGTCTGGGGGTGGAAGGCAGTGGATTTGGTGAGCTTGGTATCCAATAGTGACCAGAGGCTCGACCAGAATGAGCTGAGGAACCGACTGTAACGGTCTGAGATAATGGTCTGTGGGATACCAAAATGTACCCATACTCGTTCAAAGAAGAGCTTGTAAGTGGCTTCTGCTGTGATGTTTTTCTTGCAAGCGGCTAGAATTGCCATCTTGGAAAAGCGATCAACAACCACGAAAACACAGTCCTTTCCCCTCTTGGTGGACGGGAGGCCCGACATGTAGTCCATTGAGATGGATTCCCACGGCCGGTCAGGAGTAGGCAGAGGGGTGTATAGGCCCTGTTTCTTAGTGGTCGATTTGGCAATGGCGCAAGCGGTGCAGGACCTGATATACTTGCCGACATCCTGTCGAAGTTTTGGCCAGTAGAAATGTTTCTGCAACACTGCCACTGTCTTTTCGACGCCAAAGTGTCCTGCCACCCGACTATAGTGAGCTTCCCAAATCAGCTTCGCACGCTCGCTTGATGGATCGCAGAGATGGCCCAGATGACACAACAACCCATCCTAAAGATGGAAATGAGCAACCACTAAGTTGGTGCCCAACATTTGATAGGTGGCGTAGAAGTCAGGGTCTGAATCGTAGAGGTGAGGCCATCCGGAGGTCTCGTGGCCACAAGAGTCTAGCACTGTGGTAAGTGCCGCAACTGGAGGTCCACTGAGGCAGTCAGCAACTCGGTTGGTACTCCCTGTTTTATATTTGATGTTGAGGTGGAACTGCTGTAAATATGTTGACCACTTCTGGTGGCGGTCATTCTGCAACTTTCCTTGGGTCTGCATGAACTGTAGTGGCTTGTGATCAGTGTGGATGACTATCTCCTTCCCGAGAATGTAATGTCTCCACTGGCGGCAAGCTTGTACAATGGAGTACATTTCTTTGTCATAGGTAGGGTACTTGCGGACAGCATCTGATAGTGTCTCACTATGATATGCCACGGGGTGGCCGTGTTGAGTGAGAATGGCACCCACAGCATAATCTGAAGCATCTGTCTCGATCTCAAAGGGATGTTGCAGGTTCGGTAATGAGAGTACCGACGATGAGCACAAACGCTTCTTCAAGTCATCAAAGGATTGTTTTTGGGACAGGCCCCACACAAATTTTGCCTTACCACCACCCCTGGTCACTTGGCTGAGGGCCCATGCGATATGAGAGAATCCCAGCACGAACCGGCTATAGAAATTGGCGAGGCCCAAGAAGCTCCGAAGTTCAGTGAGTGTGGTTGGGGTTGGCCAGTCACGGATGACCTGGATCTTGGCTGGATCCACATGCACACCATGTCGATCAACGATGTAGCCTAAGTAATTTACCCTATCCATGCCGAAGGAGCATTTTTCCAAGTTTGCATATAGTTTGTGCTTCCGCAGGGTGTGCAGAACCTACTGAATATGCTGCAAGTGTTCCTCCCAAGTCTTGCTGTAGATGAGGATGTCATCCAGATACACCACTACAAAATTGTTGGTGAAAGGTCGTAGGATATCGTCCATCATCCTCATAAAAGTTGCTGGAGCATTTGTCAAACCAAAAGGCATGACCAGCCATTCAAAAAGACCTTCTTTTGACTTAAAGGTTGTCTTCCATACATCTATCTGTTCTATTGGGACCTTGTGGTAGCCAGACTTCAGATCAATCTTACTAAAGTATTTGGCCCCCGTGAGCTGATCAAGGAGGTCGTCGATTCGGGGAATCGGGTACCGTTTACGGACTGTGATTTTATTCAGGGCCCGGTAATCAATGCAGAGTCGCCAGGTCCCATCTTTCTTCTGCACCAGCACGAGTGGGCTCCCACAAGTTGATGAACTGGGACGGATGTGCCCCTTGTGGAGCAATTCTTGGATCTGCCTCTTGATCTCCTCGTTTTCCAACAGAGAGCGGTGATAGACTGGCCCATAGGGTAGAGGTGCACCTAGGGTCAGATCGATGGGATGCTTGACCTGGCAGTGCAGAGGTACCCTAGTCGGAGAGGAGAAGATGTCTGAGTATCCTTCCAACACCTTATCCACTAGCTTCTGTTGTGTGGATAGATCAGTCAAGGAGGCCCGGGATGTGGCTGCGATCTTTCTTTCACTCTGAGAGCGAATCACGAAGAAGACAAATTTCCCGGTCTGAGAGATGACCTTCCTGCATTGCTTGGCAGAGATCAAGGAAATAGCACTAGGAGGGACTGCCTCGGGTATCCTGTACAATTTCCTGTTCAAAGAAATAATAACACTACAAGGCCTAGACTCATATACAGCATGACGTTTCCATAAATAAGGTTGGCCCAAAAGAACATCCGAAACTTCGAGAGGAGCAACATCACACAATACCTCGTCCTTGAAGGGCTTGATGCCATATGATAGTCGGTACTGTTGGCTGACGCGGAGATCGCTTCCTTTGCGGAACCATCCAATGGTGTAGGGTTGTGGGTGCGGCGTTGTCGGCAGGGCCAGGCGCTTGACGACCTCTGCTGAGATGAGATTCTTCTGGCTACCGCTATCAACGATGAAATGTAGCGGGGTGCCTTTTACCCACATCTGTGAATGGAAGAGGCGATCTCCTTCTTCTGGCTCGTCTGGTTCATCAGGCTGGAGCTTGGTGGTGGCAACGATGGCACTGGGTTCCGCGTCGATGATCCGTCTTCCCCTTTCTGGTTCAGACTCAGAGTCAGAACCCGCATTTGATTCAAATGCTTTCACTTTGGCCACCAGCGACTGCTTTGAGCGGCAATCAGCAGTGTTATGCCAGGGGCTCTTATGGAAGTCGCACCACTTCCCGGTATCTTTCTTTTTTTTTTCGGTGTCCTTCTTTGCTTGCGGCTTGGACTGGTTGTCCTGATGCAGTCCATCTTTGCTCTGTCCTTTATTCTGTGGGTTGGGGCCGCCCTTTCCTGTCTTTTGCTGTGAAGGGTTCCCAGGCCCAAATTGCCGTGTCTTTTGTTGGAGCTTCTGCTCGATTTTGATGGCATATCGGTAGGCCGCGCCCAAGGAAGAGATGTCCAGAAATTCCATTTCGGTCTGGATGTATCTGTGCAAAGCACCGCGATACTTGAGCACCAGATGTCGCTCTGAATCTTTGATACCCAGCTTGGTGCACAAGGTATGGAAGATATTTGTGAACTCTGGCACTGCTTGGTCTCTTTCTTGTCGCAGTGTGGTCCATTTGGTATACAAATCATCATAACTTCCAACAGGGTAGTATTGTTCCTTAATAGCATCCCTGAAGGATTCCCAGGTGGCCGTGACTGAAAATAATGAGGCTTCTTCTGTGTCCTTTTGCTCGCAGAATGTTTCCCACCAATCTTTGACATGGGGAACGGCTTTGAGGAGCGCAAAAGTAATCTTTTCTTTATTCGAAAAGTTATGGACAGAAAAATACGCTTCTAGTAGATTCAACCACTTATCTACATCATCTGCGTCTATCTGTCCTTTAAATATAGGGATATCAAAGTTGATTTGTACCTTGAAGGGGGCGGCGCCTCCACTCGAGGAAGATGCGTCGCTTGTTGGTAGTCGCCGAAGGATTTGCGCGAAATTATCCATCATCTCGTTCCTCTGCTGCGTGAGGGCTTCCTCAAGCAACATTTTGATAGGATCTCCTGTCCCGTCATCTTTCTTTTCTCCTGCCATGAGAGGTCGCTTGGGCGTGCAAGAGATTTTGTCCTCAAGAGAAACAAGCTCGAGACCCAATTCTTTGTACCCTGACCTCGTTGGGGACATGCATTAAGACGACAAGGAGCAGACCGCTCTGATACCACTGATCCGGATTTTATGAGCAGAATGAAATGAATACAGATTATTATCAGATGCTTAACACAAAATAACAGAGATACAGTAAAACTGGTTTTCTATTCAATAAGGAAATAAGCTAGAACTGTAAAATGCAACGGAAAACAAGCTTGCTGGAATGGTGGTGGCTTATCTCTGAGAAGAGATGTGACGACTACGCTCATTTCGCAAGAAGATGGTTACAATGAGGCTCTCAAGGCCTTTTACAATAAACAGGAATGTCAAAAACCCTAGACATCCAAAAACCTAACCCTAGGAGATGAAGCGCCAAAAGTCATGTGGGCCCTGTTTGGGTAAGTTAGTACATCAACTTCCCGGGGTCGTAACTTTTACATACGATCTCCGTTTGGGGCGCTCGGTAGCCCGTTGGAAAGGTCTATCCGAGATTTACAACTTTTGAATGCGGCCACATGTATGCCAAGAATATTCGTTTGGCCACCCAAATTGCCAAAAAAGGTTGTTTAGGGCCTCAAAATGGCCACGGAAGTTCAGGACCCGAAAAACTGCTAAAAATAGTACAATACCAAAATTCCCATAAAGCTGTTTTGAGCTAGTTGGAAAGGTGGGTGGCCTCCAATATCCACCTGGATCAATCCTCCCTCCTTAGGAAACAATGGTCTCCATTGCGTTGAGTTCCCCCATTAGATGAGGAAATTTCTGCTGAATTTGGCCTCGGGTGAGCCACTTGCCTTGGTGCAGGAGCTGCCCTGCTTTGGCAACTCGATAAAGCTGGATCCTTTGATGTCGAGTGCCCTTGATCTGTGTGTCTGCAATATGATCACTGGATTCTTGTTGTAGGCAGTCAGGGTTGAGCTCTGTTGGTGTCAACTTCTCTACTATCTCTGAGGTGTCTAATAGTGGTGGGAAATATGGTCGAAGGAGAGCCACGTTGAAGACTGGATGCAGACCCAGGAAGGGGGGAATGTTGAGCTCAAAAGCATTGTCACCCACCGCCTTGGTGATGGTGTACGGCCCATAACGGAGTGGGCGAAGCTTTCGATGGGGCCCTGTAAGGCGTTCTTTCTGCAAATGCAACCAAACTTTGTCGCCCACCTGAAACTTATGTGGCACCCGATCTTGATCATGGCGCTGCTTGTACTTGGCATTAGACTTCTGTAGAATATCCTGAACCTGTTGGCGGATATGCTGGATCTGTTCAATGAACCGGGCGGCTTTGTTAGCTTCTGGGGACGGGTCGGCCGAGGTGGTCGCAAGGGGAAGCGCAACATCCATGGGGCCTAATGGTTGGAATCCCAACCCCACCTGAAAGGGGTTGTGGCCAGTTGAGCTATGCAGGGCTCGGTTGTAGCTATGTTGGACATAGGGGAGACTCTCATCCCATGTGCGGGGGTGTGTTGAATTGTACATGCGTAGGATATGTACGACCATCCGGTTGACGACCTCCGTTTGTCCATCGGTCTGGGGGTGGAAGGCAGTGGATTTGGTGAGCTTGGTATCCAGCAGTTACCAGAGGCTTGACCAGAATGAGCTGAGGAACCGACTGTCACGGTTTGAGATAATGGTATGTGGGATACCAAAATGTACCCATACTCGTTCAAAGAAGAGCTTGGCAGTGGCTTCTGCTGTGATGTTCTTCTTGCAAGCGGCTAGAATTGCCATCTTGGAAAAGCGATCAACAACCACGAAAACACAGTCGTTTCCCCTCTTGGTGGACGGGATGCCCGACATGTAGTCCATTGAGATGGATTCCCATGGCTTGTCAGGAGTAGGCAGAGGGGTGTATAGGCCCTGTTTCTTAGTTGTCGGTTTGGCAATAGCGCAAGCGGTGCAGGACCTGATACACTTGCCGACATCCTGTCGAAGTTTCGGCCAGTATAAATGTTTCTGCAACACTGCCACTGTCTTTTCGACGCCAAAGTGTCCTGCCACCCGACTATAGTGAGCTTCCCAAATCAGCTTCGAACGCTCGCTTGATGGAACGCAGAGATGGCCCAGATGACACAACAACCCGTCCTGAATATGGAAATTAGCAACCACTCAGTTGGTGCCCAACATTTGAAAGGTGGCGGAGAAGTCAGGGTCTGTCTCGTAGAGGTGAGGCCATCCAAAGGTCTCGTGGCCACAAGAGTCTAGCACCGTGGTAAGTGCCACGACTGGAGGTCGACTGAGGCAGTAAGCAACTCGGTTGGTACTCGCTGTTTTATATTTGATGTTGAGGTGGAACTGCTGTAAATACGTTGACCACTTCAGATGGCGGCCATTCTGCAACTTTCCTTGGGTCTGCATGAACTGTAGTGGCTTGTGATCAGTGTGGATGATTGTCTTCTTCCCAAGAATGTAATGTCTCCACTGGCGGCAGGCTTGTACAATGGAGTACATTTCATTGTCATAGGTAGGGTACTTGCGGACAATATCTGATAGTGTCTCACTATGATATGCCACGGGGTGGCCGTGTTGAGTGAGAACGGCACCCAAAGCATAATCTGAAGCATCTGTCTCGATCTCAAAGGGATGTTGCAGGTTTGGTAATGAGAGTACCGACGATGAGCACAAACGCTTCTTCAAGTCATCAAAGGCTTGTTGTTGGGACAGGCCCCACACAAATTTTGCCTTACCACCACCCCTGGTCACTTGGCTGAGGGCCCATGCGATATGAGAGAATCCCAGCACTAACCGGCGATAGAAATTGGCGAGGCCCAAGAAGCTCCGAAGTTCAGTGAGTGTGGTTGGGGCTGGCCAGTCACGGATGACCTGGATCTTGGCTGGATCCACATGCACATCATGTCGATCAACGATGTAGCTTAAGCAATGGACCCTGTCCATGCCAAAGGAGCATTTTTCAAAGTTTGCATATAGTTTGTGCTTCCACAGGGTGTGCAGAACCTGCTGAATATGCTGCAAGTGTTCCTCCCAAGTATTGCTGTAGATGAGGATGTCATCCAGATACACCACTACAAAATTGTTGGTGAAAGGTCGTAGGATATCGTCCATCATCCTCATAAAAGTTGCTGGAGCATTTGTCAAACCAAAAGGCATGACCAGCCATTCAAAAAGACCTTCTTTTGACTTGAAGTCAGTCTTCCATACATCTATCTGTTCTATTGGGACCTGGTGGTAGCCAGACTTCAAATCAATCTTACTAAAGTATTTGGCCCCCGTGAGCTGATCAAGGAGGTCATCGATTCGGGGAATCAGGTACCGGTTACGGACTGTGATTTTATTCAGGGCCCGGTAATCAATGCAGAGTCGCCAGGTCCCATCTTTCTTCTGCACCAGCACGATTGGGCTCCCACAAGGTGATGAACTGGGACAGATGTGCCCCTTGTGGAGCAATTCTTGGATCTGCCTCTTGATCTCCTCGTTTTCCAACAGAGAGCGGCGACAGACTGGCCCATTGGGTAGCGGTGCGCCTGGGGTCAGATCGATGGGATGCTTGACCTGGCAGTTTAGAGGTACCCCGGTCGGAGACGAGAAGATATCTGAGTATCCTTCCACCACCTTATCCACTTGGTTCTGTTGTGTGGATAGATCAGTCGTGGAGGCCCGGGATGTGGCTGCGATCTTTCTTTCACTCTGAGAGCGAATCACGAAGAAGACAAATTTCCCGGTCTGAGAGATGACCTTCCTGCCTTGCTTGGCAGAGATCAAGGAAATAGCACTAGGAGGGACTGCCTCGGGTATCCTGTACAATTTATGTTCAAAGAAATAATAACACTACGAGGCCTAGGCTCATATACAGCATGACGTTTCCATAAATAAGGTTGGCCCAAAAGAACATCTGAAACTTCGAGAGGAGCAACATCACACAATACCTCGTCCTTGAAGGGCTTGATGCCGTATGACAGTCGGCACTGTTGACTGACGCGGAGATCGCTTCCTTTGCGGAGCCATCCAATGGTGTAGGGTTGTGGGTGCGGCGTTGTCGGCAGGGCCAGGCGCTTGACGACCTCTGCTGAGATGAGATTCTTCTGGCTACCGCTATCAATGATGAAATGCAGCGGGGTGCCTTTTACCCACATCTGTGAATGGAAGAGGCGTTCTCCTTCTTCTGGCTCGTCTGGTTCATCAGGCTGGAGCTTGGTGGTGGCAACGGTGGCACTGGGTTCCGCGTCGATGATCCATCTTCCCCTTTCTGGTTCGGACTCAGAGTCAGAACCCACCTCTGATTCAGATGCTTTCACTTCGGCCACCAGCAACTGCTTTGAGCGGCAATCAGCAGTGTTATGCCAGGGGCTCTTATGGAAGTCGCACCACTTCCCGGTATCTTTCTTTGTTTTTCCAGTGTCCTTCTTTGCTTGCTGCTTGGACTGGTTGTCCTGATGCGGTCCATCTTTGCTCTGTCCTTTATTCTGTGGGTTGGGGCCGCCCTTTCCTGTCTTTTGCTGTGAAGGGTTCCCAGGCCCAAATTGCCGTGTCTTTTGTTGGAGCTTCTGCTCGATTTTGATGGCATATCGGTAGGCCGCGCCCAAGGAAGAGATGTCCAGAAATTCCATTTCGGTCTGGATGTATCTGTGCGAAGCACCGCGATACTTGAGCACCATATGTCGCTCTGAATCTTTGATACCCAGCTTGGTGCGCAAGGTATGGAAGATATTTGTGAACTCTGGCACTGCTTGGTCTCTTTCTTGTCGCAGTGTGGTCCATTTGGTATACAAATCGTCATAACTTCCAACAGGGTAGTATTGTTCCTTAATAGCATCCCTGAAGGATTCCCAGGTGGCCGTGACTGAAAATAATGAGGCTTCTTCTGTGTCCTTTTGCTCGCAGAATGTTTCCCACCAATCTTTGACATGGGGAACGGCTTTGAGGAGCGCAAAAGTAATCTTTTCTTTATTCGAAAAGTTATGGAAAGAAAAATACCCTTCTAGTAGATTCAACCACTTATCTACAGTATCTGTGTCTATCTGTCCTTCAAATATAGGGATATCAAAGTTGATTTTTACCTTGAAGGGGGCGGCGTCTCCGCTCGAGGAAGATGCGTCGCTTGTTGGTAGTCGCCGAAGGATTTGCGTGAAATTATCCATCATCTCGTTCCTCTGCTGCGTGAGGGCTTCCTCAAGCAACATTTTGATAGGATCTCCTGTCCTGTCATCTTTCTTTTCTCCTTCCATGAGAGGTCGCTTGGGCGTGCGAGAGCTTTTGTCCTCAAGAGAAACAAGCTCGAGACCCAATTCTTTGTACCCTGACCTCGTTGGGGACATGCATTAAGACGACAAGGAGCAGACCGCTCTGATACCACTGATCTGGATTTTATGAGCAGAACGAAATGAATACAGATTATTATTAGATGCTTAACAAAAAATAACAGAGATACAGTAAAACTGGTTTTCTGTTCAATAAGGAAATAAGCTAGAACTGTAAAATGCAGCGGAAAACAAGCTTGCTGGAATGGTGGCAGCGTATCTCTGAGAAGAGATGTGACGGCTGCGCTCATTTCGCAAGAAGATGTTTACAATGAGGCTCTCAAGGCCTTTTACAATAAACAGGAATGTTAAAAACCCTAGACATCCAAAAACGTAACCCTAGGAGATGAAGCGCCAAAAGTCATGTGGGCCCCGTTTGGGTAAGTTAGTACATCAACTTCCCGGGGTCGTAACTTTTGCATACGATCTCCGTTTGGGGTGCTCGGTAGCCCGTTGGAAAGGTCTATCCGAGGTTTACAACTTTCAAGTGGGTCCAAATGTAAGGCAGAGGCATCCAATTGGTCCCCCAAATTGCCAAAAAAGGTCGTTTAGGGCCTCAAAATGGCCACTGAAGTTCAGGACCCGAAAAACTGCTAAAAATAGTACAATACCAAAATTGCCATAAAGCTGTTTTGAGCTAGTTGGAAAGGTGGGTGGCCACCAATATCCACCTGGATCAATCCTCCCTCCTTAGGAAGCAATGGTCTCCATTGCGTTGAGTTCCCCCATTAGATGAGGAAATTTCTGCTGAATTTGGCCTCGGGTGAGCCACTTGCCTTGGTGCAGGAGCTGCCCTGCTTTGGCAACTCGATAAAGCTGGATCCTTTGATGTCGAGTGCCCTTGATCTTTGTGTCTACAATATGATCACTGGATGCTTGTTGTAGGCAGTCAGGGTTGAGCTCTGTTGGTGTCAACTTCTCTGCTATCTCTGATGTGTCTAATAGTGGTGCGAAATATGGTCGAAGGAGAGCCACGTTGAAGACTGGATGCAGACCCAGGAAGGAGGGAATGTTGAGCTCAAAAGCATTGTCACCCACCGCCTTGGTGATGGTGTACGGCCCATAATGGAGTGGGAGAAGCTTTCGATGGGGCCCTGTAAGGCGTTCTTTCTGCAAATGCAACTAAACTTTGTCGCCCACCTGAAACTTATGTGGCACCCGATGTTGATCATGGCGCTGCTTGTACTTGGCGTTAGAATTCTGTAGAATATCCTGAACCCGTTGGTGGATATGCTAGATCCGTTCAATGAACCGGGTGACTTTGTCAGCTCCTGGGGACGAGTCGGCCGAGGTGGTCGCAAGGGGAAGTGCAACATCCATGGGGCCCAATGGTTGGAATCCCAACCCCACCTTAAAGGGGCTGTGGCAAGTTGAGCTATGCAGGGCTCGGTTGTAGCTATGTTGGACATAGGGGAGACTCTCATCCCATGTGCGGGGGTGTGTTGAATTGTACATGCGTAGGATATGTACGACCATCCGGTTGACGACCTCCGTTTGTCCATCGGTCTGGGGGTGGAAGGCTGTGGATTTGGTGAGCTTGGTATCCAGTAGTGACCAGAGGCTTGACCAGAATGAGCTGAGGAACCGACTATCACGGTCTGAGATAATGGTCTGTGGGATACCAAAATGTGCCCATACTCGTTCAAAGAAGAGCTTGGCAGTGGCTTCTGCTGTGATGTTCTTCTTGCAAGTGGCTAGAATTGCCATCTTGGAAAAGCGATCAACAACCACGAAAAGACAGTCGTTTCCCCTCTTGGTGGACGGGATGCCCGACATGTAGTCCATTGAGATGGATTCCCACGACCTGTCAGGAGTAGGCAGAGGGGTGTATAGGCCCTGTTTCTTAGTGGTCGGTTTGGCAATAGCGCAAGCGGTGCAGGACCTGATATACTTGCCGACATCCTCTCGAAGTTTCGGCCAGTATAAATGTTTCTACAACACTGCCACTATCTTTTCGACGCCAAAGTGTCCTGCCACCCGACTATAGTGAGCTTCCCAAATCAGCTTCGCACGCTCGCTTGATGGAACGCAGAGATGGCCCAGATGACACAACAGCCCGTCCTCAAGATGGAAATTAGCAACCACTGAGTTGGTGCCCAACATTTGATAGGTGGCGGAGAAGTCAGGGTCTGTCTCGTAGAGATGAGGCCATCCGGAGGTCTCGTGGCCACAAGAGTCTAGCACCGTGGTAAGTGTCACGACTAGAGGTCGACTGAGGCAGTCAGCAACTCGGTTGGTACTCCATGTTTTATATTTGATGTTGAGGTGGAACTGCTGTAAATATGTTGACCACTTCTGATGGCGGTCATTCTGCAACTTTCCTTGGGTCTGCATGAACTGTAGTGGCTTGTGATCAGTGTGGATGACTGTCTCCTTCCCGAGAATGTAATGTCTCCACTGGCGGCAGGCTTGTACAATGGAGTACATTTCTTTATCATAGGTAGGGTACTTGCGGACAGCATCTGATAGTGTCTCACTATGATATGCCACGGGGTGGCCGTGTTGAGTGAGAACGGCACCCACAGCATAATCTGAAGCATCTGTCTCGATCTCAAAGGGATGTTGCAGGTTCGGTAATGAGAGTACCGGCGATGAGCACAAACGCTTCTTCAAGTCATCAAAGGCTTGTTGTTGGGACAGGCCCCACACAAATTTTGCCTTACCACCACCCCTGGTCACTTGGCTGAGGGCCCATGCGATATGAGAGAATCCCAGCACGAACCGGCGATAGAAATTGGCGAGGCCCAAGAAGCCCCGAAGTTCAGTGAGTGTGGTTGGGGTTGGCCAGTCACGGATGACCTGGAGCTTGGCTGGATACACATGCACACCATGTCGATCAACAATGTAGCCTAAGTAATGGACCCTGTCCATGCCGAAGGAGCATTTTTCCAAGTTTGCATATAGTTTGTGCTTCCGCAGGGTGTGCAGAACCTGCTGAATATGCTGCAAGTGTTCCTCCCAAGTCTTGCTGTAGATGAGGATGTCATCCAGATACACCACTACAAAATTGTTGGTGAAAGGTCATAGGATATCGTCCATCATCCTCATAAAAGTTGCTGGAGCATTTGTCAAACCAAAAGGCATGACCAGCCATTCAAAAAGACCTTCTTTTGACTTGAAGGCAGTCTTCCATACATCTGTCTGTTCTATTGGGACGTGGTGGTAGCCAGACTTCAGATCAATCTTACTAAAGTATTTGGCCCCCGTGAGCTGATCAAGGAGGTCGTCGATTCGGGGAATCGGGTACCGGTTACGGACTGTGATTTTATTCAGGGCCCGGTAATCAATGCAGAGTCGCCAGGTCCCATCTTTCTTCTGCACCAGCACGATTGGGCTCCCACAAGGTGATGAACTGGGACGGATGTGCCCCTTGTGGAGCAATTCTTGGATCTGCCTCTTGATCTCCTCGTTTTCCAACAGAGAGAGGCGATAGACTGGCCCACTGGGTAGCGGTGCGCCTGGGGTCAGATCGATGGGATGCTTGACCTGGCAGTGCAGAGGTACCCTGGTCGGAGAGGAGAAGATATCTGAGTATCCTTCCACCACCTTATCCAATTGCTTCTGTTGTGTGGATAGATCAGTCGTGGAGGCCCGGGATGTGGCTGCGATCTTTCTTTCACTCTGAGAGCAAATCACGAAGAAGACAAATTTCCCGGTCTGAGAGATGACCTTCCTGCATTGCTTGGCAGAGATCAAGGAAATAGCACTAGGAGGGACTGCCTCGGGTATCCTGTACAATTTCCCGTTCAAGGAAATAATAACACTACGAGGCCTAGACTCATATATAGCATGACGTTTCCATAAATAAGATTGGCCCAAAAGAACATCCGAAACTTCGAGAGGAGCAACATCACACAATACCTCGTCCTTGAAGGGCTTGATGCCGTATGACAGTCGGCACTGTTGGCTGACGCGGAGATCGCTTCCTTTGCGGAGCCATCCAATGGTGTAGGGTTGTGGGTGCGGCGTTGTCGGCAGGGCCAGGCGCTTGACGACCTCTGCTGAGATGAGATTCTTCTGGCTACCGCTATCAACGATGAAATGCAGTGGGGTGCCTTTTACCCATATCTGTGAATGGAAGAGGCGTTCTCCTTCTTCTGGCTCGTCTGGTTCATCAGGCTGGAGCTTGGTGGTGGCAACGGTGGCACTGGGTTCTGCGTCGATGATCCGTCTTCCCCTTTCTGGTTCGGACTCAGAGTCAGAACCCGCATCTAATTCAGATGCTTTCACTTCGGCCACCAGCGACTGCTTTGAGCGGCAATCAGCAGTGTTATGCCAGGGGCTCTTATGGAAGTCGCACCACTTCCCGGTATCAACCACTTATACTATGAAACGAGAACTTGACACAGTTCTCGTTTTTCTCTCTCCTAATTTTAGTAGCTATTTTTACCTCCGTTTCAAAAAGGGTTGATGCCAGTATCACACATTTTCATTTTGATGCATTTTTTGGGGCCTTTGACACATCTTTATTGTAAAGTATTTTTAATTTCTATTTTCAAGTGTGTTTTTTAGAAATTTAACAAAAAACATACATTTAGAAGCTAGCTATAATGAAAAACACATACATTTTCGAAATTTATCTTTAAAATTTAATCATAAATAATATATTTTTATGGAAAAATAGTAAACAAATCGAGAAAAAAAAAGACATTTAAACCCATTTTTAATAGATTTTTAGTCATTTTGTATAAAAATGATACTCTTTCACATTATTTTTCATAATATTTAACCACCTAACCAATTATTATTAAAATTAAAAAAGAAAATATTTAAAAAAATTACATTGCCCCCACCCTATCCCTACCCCCCCACAAACTATTACAAAAGTTTAAAAAATAATTATAATGCGTCCCTTCTACCCTAACCCCCTAGCGAACTATTAGTAATTTTTTAAAAAAATTACATTTAAAAAAATAATTACATATCCTACCCTAACCCCTCAACCAACCATTAATAAACATTTAAAAAAACAAAGTACATTTCCTAATGCCTTAGCCCCCTACATTACCCCCTACCTTAGCCCCCCCAAAATTACATTCCCTAATGCCCTACCCACTACCCCATTACCCCTCACACATCGTTTTAATTAAAAACAATTTAAAACCCAACTTAAAAAAATTAAAAAATAAAAATAAAAACCTAAACTTAAAAAATAAAAAATAAAACCTAAAGTTTACAAAAAAACAAAAAAACAAAAAACAAACTCGACTTTACAAATTAAAAAAAAAGACTTTACAAAAAATAAATTTAAAAACAAATTTAAAATTTAAAAAAAAACTTTACAAAAAAAATTAAAAATTAAAAAGAAAACTAAACTTTACCAAAAAAAAAAAATCAAAATAAAAATTAAACAAAACCAAACTTTAAAAAAAATTTAAAAATTAAACAAAACAAAAATTAAAAATAAAAATAAAAATACAAACAAAAATACAAAGATCACGCCCAAACACGTTATAAAAAAAAATTAAAGATTAAAAAAAAAACTTAAAAAAAAAAAATTAAAAAACAAATTAAAAATTAAAAAAAACACTTTAAAAAAAAAATTAAAAATTAAAATAAAAAACAAAACTTAAAAAAACAAAAAATCAAAACGGGCGGGGAGCATCCGCCCCCTTGGGCGCCCAAAGGGCCGCCCCACTGGCGGCAGCTCGATGCCCGGCATCGAGCTGCCGCCAGTGCGGCGGCCCTTTGGGCGCCCAAGGGGGCGGAGCTCAGCCCGATGGGCGCCCAAAGGGCCGCCCCACGGGCGGCAGCTCGATGCCGGGCATCGAGCTGCCGCCCGTGGGGCGGCCCTTTGGGCGCCCATCGGGCTGAGCGCCGCCCCACGGGCGGCCCTTTGGGCGCCCAAAGGGCCGCCCGTGGGGCGGAGCTCAGCCCGATGGGCGCCCAAAGGGCCGCCCCACGGGCGGGAGCTCGATGCCCGACATCGAGCTCCCGCCCGTGGGGCGGCCCTTTGGGCGCCCATCGGGCTGAGCTCCGCCCCACGGGCCCTTTGGGCGCCCAAAGGGCCGCCCCCCCCACGGGCGGCCCTTTGGGCGCCCATCGGGCTGAGCTCCGCCCATTGGGCGCCCAAAGGGCCACCCCACGGGCGGCCCTTTGGGCGCCCATCGGGCTGAGCTCCGCCCCACGGGTGGCCCTTTGGGCGCCCAAAGGGCCCGTGGGGCGGAGCTCAGCCGGATGGGCGCCCAAAGGGCCGCCCCACGGGCGGCAGCTCGATGCCCCCTTGGGGCGGCCCCTTGGTCCATTTTGGATTTTTTTTTTAAAGTTTGTTTTTTTATTTTAATTTTTAATTTTTTTTGGAAAGTGTTTTTTTTAATTTATTTTTTGTAAAGGTTTTTTTTTTAATTTTTAATTTTTATTTTGTAACTTGTTTTTTTTTTAATTTTTAATTTATTTTTTGTAAAGTTTTTTTTTTTAATTTTTAATTTGTTTTTTTTTAAAGTCTAGATTGTTTTTTGTTATTTTTTTTTTGTAAAGTTTAGGTTTTATATTTCATTTTTTAAGTTTAGGTTTTTATTTTTATTTTAAATGTAAATTTTAAAAAAAATTATTAATATGGTGCAAATGAGACAACCCTGACCATTTAAGGTAGGAGGGGCGCATTATAATTTTTTTTTTAACTTTTGTAATAGTTTGTTGGGGGTTAGGGTTAGGAATTTATTTGTTGAAAACAAAAAATTTCAATTTAGGGGTTGATTTTAAGGCTTTCGTAAACAACAGTATGAGATTTTTAAGCCATGGCTATATTTTTAACCCAGAGAAAAAAAATGTTGATACTAGTATCAACACTTTTCGATTTGGGGGTTGTTTTTGGTGTTTTTTATGAAAACATGATACTGGCATCAACACTTTTTGATTTGGGGGTTGTTTTCGGTGTTTTTTACGCAAAAATATGAGTTTGTATGGCTAGAGTTCTCGTTCTTAGTATATAGTTCTCGTTTCATAGTATAAGTGGTTTATCTTTCTTTGTTTTTTCGATGTCCTTCTTTGCTTGCGGCTTGGACTGGTTGTCCTGATGCGGTCCATCTTTGCTCTGTCCTTTATTCTGTGGGTTGGGGCCGCCCTTTCGTGTCTTTTGCTGTGAAGGGTTCCCAGGCCCAAATTGCCGTGTCTTTTGTTTGAGCTTCTGGTCGATTTTGATGGCATATCGGTAGGCCGCGCCCAAGGAAGAGATGTCCAGAAATTCCATTTCAGTCTGGATGTATCTATGCAAACCACCGCGATACTTGAGCACCAGATGTCGCTCTGAATCTTTGATACCCAGCTTGGTGCGCAAGGTATGGAAGATATTTGTGAACTCTGGCACTGCTTGGTCTCTTTCTTGTCGCAGTGTGGTCCATTTGGTATACAAATCGTCATAACTTCCAACAGGGTAGTATTGTTCCTTAATATCATCCCTGAAGGATTCCCAGGTGGCCGTGACTGAAAATAATGAGGCTTCTTTTGTGTCCTTTTGCTCGCAGAATGTTTCCCACCAATCTTTGACATGGGGATCGGCTTTGAGGAGCGCAAAAGTAATCTTTTCTTTATTCGAAAAGTTATGGACAGAAAAATACCCTTCTAGTAGATTCAACCACTTATCTACAGCATCTGCGTCTATCTGTCCTGCAAATATAGGGATATCAAAGTTGATTTGTACCTTGAAGGGGGCGGCGCCTCTGCTCGAGGAAGATGCGTCGCTTGTTGGTAGTCGCCAAAGGATTTGGGCGAAATTATCCATCATCTCGTTCCTTTGCTGCGTGAGGGCTTCCTCAAGCAACATTTTTATAGGATCTCCTGTCCCGTCATCTTTCTTTTCTCCTGCCATGAGAGGTCGATTGGGCGTGCGAGAGCTTTTGTCCTCAAGAGAAACAAGCTCGAGACCCAATTCTTTGTACCCTGACCTCGTTGGGGACATGCATTAAGACGACAAGGAGCAGACCGCTCTGATACCACTGATCCAGATTTTATGAGCAGAACGAAATGAATACAGATTATTATCAGATGCTTAACACAAAATAATAGAGATACAGTAAAACTGGTTTTCTATTCAATAAGGAAATAAGCTAGAACTGTAAAATGCAGTGGAAAACAAGCTTGCTGGAATGGTGGCGGCTTATCTCTGAGAAGAGATGTGATGACTGCGCTCATTTCGCAAGAAGATGGTTACAATGAGGCTCTCAAGGCCTTTTACAATAAACAGGAATGTCAAAAACCCTAGACATCCAAAAACGTAACCCTAGGAGATGAAGCGCCAAAAGTCATGTGGGCCCCGTTTGGGTAAGTTAGTACATCAACTTCTCGGGGTCGTAACTTTTGCATACGATCTCCGTTTGGTGCGCTCGGTAGCCCGTTGGAAAGGTCTATCCGAGATTTACAACTTTCGATTGGGGCCAAATGCATGTTAGAGGCAACCATTTGGCCCCCCAAGTTTCCAAAAATGGTCATTTAGGGCCTCAAAATGGCCCCGGAAGTTCAGGACCCAAAAAACTGCTAAAAATAGTACAATACCAAAATTGCCATAAAGCTGTTTTGAGCCAGTTGGAAAGGTGGGTGGCCACCAATATCCACCTGGATCAATCCTCCCTCCTTAGGAAGCAATGGTCTCCATTGCGTTGAGTTCCCCCATTAGATGAGGAAATTTCTGCTGAATTTGGCCTCCAGTGAGCCACTTGCCTTGGTGCAGGAGCTGCCTTGCTTTGACAACTCGATAAAGCTGGATCCTTTGATGTCGAGTGCCCTTGATCTGCGTGTCTGCAATATGATCACTGGATGCTTGTTGTAGGCAGTCAGGGTTGAGCTCTGTTGGTGTCAACATCTCTGCTATCTCTGAGGTGTCTAATAGTGGTGGGAAATATGGTCGAAGGAGAGCCACGTTGAAGACTGGATGCAGACCCAGGAAGGGGGGAATGTTGAGCTCAAAAGCATTGTCACCCACCGCCTTGGTGATGGTGTACGACCCATAACGGAGTGGGTGAAGCTTTCGATGGGGCCCTGTAAGGCGTTCTTTCTGCAAATGCAACCAAACTTTGTCGCCCACCTGAAACTTATGTGGCACCCGATGTTGATCATGGCGCTGCTTGTACTTGGCATTAGACTTCTGTAGAATATCCTGAACCTGTTGGCGGATATGCTGGATCCGTTCAATGAACCGGGCGGCTTTGTCAGCTTCTGGGGACGAGTCGGCCGAGGTGGTCGCAAGGGGAAGTGCAACATCCATGTGGCCCAATGGTTGGAATCCCAACCCCACCTGAAAGGGGCTGTGGCCAGTTGAGCTATGTAGGGCTCGGTTGTAGCTATGTTGGACATAGGGGAGACTCTCATCCCATGTGCGGGGGTGTGTTCAATTGTACATGCATAGGATATGTACGACCATCCAGTTGACGACCTCCGTTTGTCCATAGGTCTGGGGGTGGAAGGCAGTGGATTTGGTTAGCTTGGTATCCAGCAGTGACCAGAGGCTTGACCTGAATGAGCTGAGGAACCGACTGTCATGGTCTGAGATAATGGTCTGTGGGATACCAAAATGTACCCATACTCGTTCAAAGAAGAGCTTGGCAGTGGCTTCTGCTGTGATGTTCTTCTTGCAAGCGGCTAGAATTGCCATCTTGGAAAAGCGATCAACAACCACGAAAACACAGTCGTTTCCCCTCTTGGTGGACGGGAGGCCCGACATGTAGTCCATTGAGATGGATTCCCACGGCCTGTCAGGAGTAGGCAGAGGGGTGTATAGGCCCTGTTTCTTAGTGGTCGGTTTGGCAATAGCGCAAGCGGTGCAGGACCTGATATACTTGCCGACATCCTCTTGAAGTTTCGGCCAGTAGAAATGTTTCTGCAACACTACCACTGTCTTTTCGACGCCAAAGTGTCCTGCCACCCGACTATAGTGAGCTTCCCAAATCAGCTTCGCACGCTCGCTTGATGGAACACAGAGATGGCCCAGATGACACAACAACCCGTCCTAAAGATGGAAATTAGTAACCACTGAGTTGGTGCCCAACATTTGATAGGTGGCGGAGAAGTCAGGGTCTGTCTCGTAGAGGTGAGGCCATCCAGAGGTCTCGTGGCCACAAGAGTCTAGCACCGTGGTAAGTGCCGCGACTGGAGGTCGACTGAGGTAGTCAGCAACTCGGTTGGTACTCCCTGTTTTATATTTGATGTTGAGGTGAAACTACTGTAAATATGTTGACCACTTCTGATGGCGGTCATTCTGCAACTTTCCTTGGGTCTGCATGAACTGTAGTGGCTTGTGATCAGTGTGGATGATTGTCTCCTTCCCGAGAATGTAATGTCTCCACTGGCGGCAGGCTTGTAAAATGGAGTACATTTCTTTGTCATAGGTAGGGTACTTGCGGACAACATCTGATAGTGTCTCACTATGATATGCCACGGGGTGGCCGTGTTGAGTGAGAACGGCACCCACAGCATAATCTGAAGCATCTGTCTCGATCTCAAAGGGATGTTGCAGGTTCGGTAATGAGAGTACCGGCGATGAGCACAAACGCTTCTTCAAGTCATCAAAGGCTTGTTGTTGGTACAGGACCCACACAAATTTTGCCTTACCACCACCCCTGGTCACTTGGCTGAGGGCCCATGCGATATGAGAGAATCCCAGCACGAACCGGCGATAGAAATTGGTGAGGCCCAAGAAGCTCCGAAGTTCAGTGAGTGTGGTTGGGGCTGGCCAGTCACGGATGACCTGGATCTTGGCTGGATCCACATGCACACCATGTCGATCAGCGATGTAGCCTAAGTAATGGACCCTGGCAGTGCAGAGGTACCCCGGTCGGAGAGGAGAAGATATCTGAGTATCCTTCCACCACCTTATCCAATTGCTTCTGTTGTGTGGATAGATCAATTGTGGAGGCCCGGGATGTGGCTGCGATCTTTCTTTCACTCTGAGAGCGAATCACGAAGAAGACAAATTTCCTGGTCTGAGAGATGACCTTCTTGCATTGCTTGGCAGAGATCAAGGAAATAGCACTAGGAGGGACTGCCTCGGGTATCCTGTACAATTTCTTGTTCAAAGAAATAATAACACTACGAGGCCTAGACTCATATAAGCATGACCTTTCCATAAATAAGGTTGGCCCAAAAGAACATCCGAAACTTCGAGAGGAGCAACATCACACAATACCTCGTCCTTGAAGGGCTTGATGCCGTATGACAGTCGGCACTGTTGGCTGACGCCGAGATCGCTTCCTTTGCGGAGCCATCCAATGGTGTAGGGTTATGGGAGCGGCATTGTCGGCAGGGCCAGGCGCTTGACGACCTCTGCTGAGATGAGATTCTTCTGGCTACCGCTATCAACGATGAAATGCAGCGGGGTGCCTTTTACCCACATCTGTGAATGGAAGAGGCGTTCTCCTTCTTCTGGCTCGTCTGGTTCATCAGGCTGGAGCTTGGTGGTGGCAATGGTGGCACTGGGTGCTGCGTCGATGATCCATCTTCCCCTTTCTGGTTCGGACTCAGAGTCAGAACCCGCATCTGATTCAGATGCTTTCACTTCGGCCACCAGCGACTGCTTTGAGCGGCAATCAGCAGTGTTATGCCAGGGGCTCTTATGGAAGTCGCACCACATCTCGGTATCTTTCTTTGTTTTTCCGGTGTCCTTCTTTGCTTGCGGCTTGGACTGGTTGTCCTGATGCTGTCCATCTTTGCTCTGTCCTTTATTCTGTGGGTTGGGGCCGCCCTTTTCTGTCTTTTGCTGTGAAGGGTTCCCAGGCCCAAATTGCCGTGTCTTTTGTTTGAGCTTCTGCTCGATTTTGATGGCATATCGGTAGGCCGCGCCCAAGGAAGAGATGTCCAGAAATTCCATTTCGGTGTGGATGTATCTATGCAAACCACCGCGATACTTGAGCACCAGATGTCGCTCTGAATCTTTGATACCCAGCTTGGTGCGCAAGGTATGGAAGATATTTGTGAACTCTGGAACTGCTTGGTCTCTTTCTTGTCGCAGTGTGGTCCATTTGGTATACAAATCGTCATAACTTCCAACAGGGTAGTATTGTTCGTTAATAGCATCCCTGAAGGATTCCCAGGTGGCCGTGACTGAAAATAATGAGGCTTCTTCTGTGTCCTTTTGCTCGCAGAATGTTTCCCACCAATCTTTGACATGGGGAACAGCTTTGAGGAGCACAAAAGTAATCTTTTCTTTATTCGAAAAGTTATGGACAGAAAAATACCCTTCTAGTAGATTCAACCACTTATCTACAGCATCTGCGTCTATCTGTCCTTCAAATATAGGGATATCAAAGTTGATTTGTACCTTGAAGGGGGCGGCGCCGCCGCTCGAGGAAGATGCGTCGCTTGTTGGTAGTCGCCAAAGGATTTCCGCGAAATTATCCATCATCTCGTTCCTCTGCTGCGTGAGGGCTTCCTCAAGCAACATTTTGATAGGATCTGCTGTCCCGTCATCTTTCTTTTCTCCTGCCATGAGAGGTCGCTTGGGCATGCGAGAGCTTTTGTCCTCAAGAGAAACAAGTTCGAGACCCAATTCTTTGTACCCTGACCTCGTTGGGGACATGAGCAGAACGAAATGAATACAGATTATTATCAGATGCTTAACACAAAATAACAGAGATACAGTAAAACTGGTTTTCTATTCAATAAGGAAATAAGCTAGAACTGTAAAATGCAGCGGAAAACAAGCTTGCTGGAATGGTGGCAGCTTATCTCTGAGAAGAGATGTGACGGCTGCGCTCATTTCGCAAGAAGATGGTTACAATGAGGCTCTCAAGGCCTTTTACAATAAACATGAATGTCAAAAACCCTAGACATCCAAAAACCTAACCCTAGGAGATGAAGCGCCAAAAGTCATGTGGGCCCCGTTTGGGTAAGTTAGTACATCAACTTCCCGGGGTCGTAACTTTTGCATACGATCTCCGTTTGGGGCGCTCGGCAGCTCGTTGGAAAGTTCTATCCGAGATTTACAACTTTCGCATGGTGCCGAATGAACGCCGGCGGCATCCATCCGGCCCCCCAAATTGCCAAAAAAGGTCGTTTAGGGCCTCAAAATGGCCCCGGAAGTTCAGGACCCGAAAAACTGCTAAAAATAGTACAATACCAAAATTGCCATAAAGCTGTTTTGAGCCAGTTGGAAAGGTGGGTGGCCACCAATATCCACCTGGATCAATCCTCCCTCCTTAGGAAGCAATGGTCTCCATTGCATAGAGTTCCCCCATTAGATGAGGAAATTTCTGCTGAATTTGGCCTCGGGTGAGCCACTTGCCTTGGTGCAGGAGCTGCCCTGCTTTGACAACTCGATAAAGCTGGATCCTTTGATGTCGAGTGCCCTTGATCTATGTGTCTGCAATATGATCACTGGATGCTTGTTGTAGGCAGTCAGGGTTGAGCTCTGTTGGTGTCAACTTCTCTGCTATCTCTGAGGTGTCTAATAGTGGTGGGAAATATGGTCGAAGGAGAGCCACGTTGAAGACTGGATGTAGACCCAGGAAGGGGGGAATGTTGAGCTCAAAAGCATTGTCACCCACCTCCTTGGTGATGGTGTACGGCCCATAACGGAGTGGGAGAAGCTTTCGATGGGGCCCTGTAAGGCGTTCTTTCTGCAAATGCAACCAAACTTTGTCGCCCACCTGAAACTTATGTGGCACCCGATGTTGATCATGGCGCTGCTTGTACTTGGCATTAGACTTCTATAGAATATCCTGAACCTGTTGGCGGATATGCTGGATCCGTTCAATGAACCGGGCGGCTTTGTCAGCTTCTGGGGACGAGTCGGCCGAGGTGGTCACAAGGGGAAGTGCAACATCCATGGGGCCCAATGGTTGGAATCCCAACCCCACCTGAAAGGGGCTGTGGCCAGTTGAGCTATGCAGGGCTCGGTTGTAGCTATGTTGGACATAGGGGAGACTCTCATCCCATGTGCGGGGGTGTGTTGAATTGTACATGCGTAGGATATGTACGACCATCCGGTTGACGACCTCCGTTTGTCCATCGGTCTGGGGGTGGAAGGCAGTGGATTTGGTGAGCTTGGTATCCAGCAGTGACCAGAGGCTTGACCAGAATGAGCTGAGGAACCGACTGTCACGGTCTGAGATAATGGTCTGTGGGATACCAAAATGTACCCATACTCGTTCAAAGAAGAGAATGGCAGTGGCTTCTGCTGTGATGTTCTTCTTGTAAGCGGCTAGAATTGCCATCTTGGAGAAGCGATCAACAACCACGAAAACACAGTCCTTTCCCCTCTTGGTGGACGGGAGGCCCGACATGTAGTCCATTGAGATGGATTCCCACGGCCTGTCAGGAGTAGGCAGAGGGGTGTATAGGCCCTGTTTCTTAGTGGTCGGTTTGGCAATAGCACAAGCGGTGCAGGACCTGATATACTTGCCGACATCCTGTCGAAGTTTCGGCCAGTAGAAATGTTTCTTCAACACTGCCACTGTCTTTTCGACGCCAAAGTGTCCTGCCACCCGACTATAGAGAGCTTCCCAAATCAGCTTCGCACGCTCGCTTGATGGAACGCAGAGATGGCCCAGATGACACAACAACCCATCCTCAAGATGGAAATTAGCAACCACTGAGTTGGTGCCCAACATTTGATTGGTGGCGAAGAAGTCAGGGTCTGTCTCGTAGAGGTGAGGCCATCCGGAGGTCTCGTGGCCACAAGAGTCTAGCACCGTGGTAAGTGCCATGACTGGATGTCGACTGAGGCAGTCAGCAACTCGGTTGGTACTCCCTATTTTATATTTGATGTTGAGGTGGAACTGCTGTAAATATGTTGACCACTTATGATGGCGGTCATTCTGCAACTTTCCTTGGGTCTGCATGAACTGTAGTGGTTTGTGATCAGTGTGGATGACTGTCTCCTTCCCTAGAATGTAATGTCTCCACTGGCGGCAGGCTTGTACAATGGAGTACATTTCTTTGTCATAGGTAGGGTACTTGCGGACAGCATCTGATAGTGTCTCACTATGATATGCCACGGGGTGGCCGTGTTGAGTGAGAATGGCACCCACAGCATAATCTGAAGCATCTGTCTCGATCTCAAAGGGATGTTGCAGGTTTGGTAATGAGAGTACCGGCGATGAGCACAAACGCTTCTTCAAGTCATCAAAGGCTTGTTGTTGGGACAGGCCCCACACAAATTTTGCCTTACCACCACCCCTGGTCACTTGGCTGTGGGCCCATGCGATATGAGTGAATCCCAGCACGAACCGGCGATAGAAATTGGCGAGGCCCAAGAAGCTCCGAAGTTTAGTGAGTGTGGTTGGGGATGGCCAGTCACGGATGACCTGGATCTTGGCTGGATCCACATGCACACCATGTCGATCAACGATGTAGCCTAAGTAATGGACCCTGTCCATGCCGAAGGAGCATTTTTCCAAGTTTGCATATAGTTTGTGCTTCCGCAGGGTGTGCAGAACCTGCTGAATATGCTGCAAGTGTTCCTCCCAAGTCTTGCTGTAGATGAGGATGTCATCCAGATACACCACTACAAAATTGTTGGTGAAAGGTCGTAGGATATCGTCCATCATCCTCATAAAAGTTGCTGGAGCATTTGTCAAACCAAAAGGCATGACCAGCCATTCAAAAAGACCTTCTTTTGACTTGAAGGCAGTCTTCCATACATCTGTCTGTTCTATTGGGACCTGGTGGTAGCCAGACTTCAGATCAATCTTACTAAAGTATTTGGCCCCCGTGAGCTGATCAAGGAGGTCGTCGATTCGAGGAATCGGGTACCGGTTACGGACTGTGATTTTATTCAGGGCCCGGTAATCAATGCAGAGTCGCCAGGTCCCATCTTTCTTCTGCACCAACACGATTGGACTCCCACAAGGTGATGAACTGGGACGGATGTGCCCCTTGTGGAGCAATTCTTGGATCTGCCTCTTGATCTCCTCCTTTTCCAACAGAGAGCGGCGATAGACTAGCCCATTGGGTAGCGGTGCGCCTGGGGTCAGATCGATGGGATGCTTGACCTGGCAGTGCAGAGGTACCCCGGTCGGAGAGGAGAAGATATCTGAGTATCCTTCCACCACCTTATCCAATTGCTTCTGTTGTTTGGATAGATCAGTCTTGGAGGCCCGGGATGTGGTTGCGATCTTTCTTTCACTCTGAGAGCAAATCACGAAGAAGACAAATTTCCCGGTCTGAGAGATGACCTTCCTGCATTGCTTGGCAGAGATCAAGGAAATAGCACTAGGAGGGACTACCTCGGGTATCCTGTACAATTTCCTGTTCAAAGAAATAATAACACTACGAGGCCTAGACTCATATACAGCATGACGTTTCCATAAATAAGGTTGGCCCAAAAGAACATCCGAAACTTCTAGAGGAGCAACATCACACAATACCTCGTCCTTGAAGGGCTTGATGCCATATGACAGTCGGCACTGTTGGCTGACGCGGAGATCGCTTCCTTTGCGGAGCCATCCAATGGTGTAGGGTTGTGGGTGCGGCATTGTCGGCAGGGCCAGGCGCTTGACGACCTCTGCTGAGATGAGATTCTTCTGGCTACCGCTATCAACGATGAAATGCAGTGGGGTGCCTTTTACCCACATCTGTGAATGGAAGAGGCGTTCTCCTTCTTCTGGCTCGTCTGGTTCATCAGACTGGAGCTTGGTGGTGGCAACGGTGGCACTGGGTTCCGCGTCGATGATCCGTCTTCCCCTTTCTTGTTTGGACTCAGAGTCAGAACCCGCATCTGATTCAGATGCTTTCACTTCGGCCAATAGCGACTGCTTTGAGCGGCAATCAGCAGTGTTATGCCAGGGGCTCTTATGGAAGTCGCACCACTTCCCGGTATCTTTCTTTGTTTTTTCGGTGTCCTTCTTTGCTTGCGGCTTGGACTGGTTGTCCTGATGCGGTCCATCTTTGCTCTGTCCTTTATTCTGTGGGTTGGGGCCGCCCTTTCGTGTCTTTTGCTGTGAAGGGTTCCCAGGCCCAAATTGTCGTGTCTTTTGTTTGAGCTTCTGGTCGATTTTGATGGCATATCGGTAGGCCGTGCCCAAGGAAGAGATGTCCAGAAATTCCATTTCGGTCTGGATGTATCTATGCAAACCACCGCGATACTTGAGCACCAGATGTCGCTCTGAATCTTTGATACCCAGCTTGGTGCGCAAGGTATGGAAGATATTTGTGAACTCTGGCTCTGCTTGGTCTCTTTCTTGTCGCAGTGTGGTCCATTTGGTATACAAATCGTCATAACTTCGAAAAGGGTAGTATTGTTCGTTAATAGCATCCCTAAAGGATTCCCAGGTGGCCATGACAGAAAATAATGAGGCTTCTTCTGTGTCCTTTTGCTCGCAGAATGTTTCTCACTAATCTTTGACATGGGGAACGGCTTTGAGGAGTGCAAAAGTAATCTTTTCTTTATTCGAAAAGTTATGGACAGAAAAATACCCTTCTAGTAGATTCAACCACTTATCTACAGCATCTGCGTCTATCTGTCCTTCAAATATAGGGATATCAAAGTTGATTTGTACCTTGAAGGGGGTGGCGCCTCCGCTCGAGGAAGATGCGTCGCTTGTTGGTAGTCGCCGAAGGATTTGCGCGAAATTATCCATCATCTCGTTCCTCTGCTGCGTGAGGGCTTCCTCAAGCAACATTTTTATAGGATCTCCTGTCCCGTCATCTTTCTTTTCTCCTGCCATGAGAGGTCGCTTGGGCATGCGAGAGCTTTTGTCCTCAAGAGAAACAAGCTCGAGACCCAATTCTTTGTACCCTGACCTCGTTGGGGACATGCATTTAGACGACAAGGAGCAGACCGCTCTGATACCACTGATCTGGATTTATGAGCAGAACGAAATGAATATAGATTATTATCAGAAGCTTAACACAAAATAACAGAGATACAGTAAAATTGGTTTTCTATTCAATAAGGAAATAAGCTAGAACTGTAAAATGCAGCGGAAAACAAGCTTGCTGGAATGGTGGCGGCTTATCTCTGAGAAGAGATGTGACGGCTGCGCTCATTTCGCAAGAAGATGGTTACAATGAGGCTCTCAAGGCCTTTTACAATAAACAGGAATGTCAAAAACCCTAGACATCCAAAAACCTTACCCTAGGACATGAAGCGCCAAAAGTCATGTGGGCCCCGTTTGGGTAAGTTAGTACATCAACTTCCCGGGGTCGTAACTTTTGCATACGATCTCCGTTTGGGGCGCTCGGTAGCCTGTTGGAAAGGTCTGTCCGAGATTTACAACTTTCTTATGGGTCCAAATGTACACTGGAGGCAACCATTTGGCCCCCCAAGTTGCCAAAAAAGGTCGTATAGGGCCTCAAAATGGCCCCGGAAGTTCAGGACCCGAAAAACTGCTAAAAATAGTACAATACCCAAATTGCCATAAAGCTGTTTTGAGCCAGTTGGAGAGGTGGGTGGCAACCAATATCCACCTGGATCAATCCTCCCTCCTTAGGAAGCAATGGTCTCCATTGCGTTGAGTTCCCCCATTAGATGAGGAAATTTCTGCGGAATTTGGCCTCGGGTGAGCCACTTGCCTTGGTGCAGGAGCTGCCCTGCTTTGACAACTTGATAAAGCTGGATCCTTTGATGTCGAGTGCCCTTGATCTGTGTGTCTGCAATATGATCACTGGATGCTTGTTGTAGGCAGTCAGGGTTGAGCTCTGTTGGTGTCAACTTCTCTGCTATCTCTGAGGTGTCTAATAGTGGTGGGAAATATGGTTGAAAGAGAGCCACGTTGAAGACTGGATGCCGACCCAGGAAGGGGGGAATGTTGAGCTCAAAAGCATTGTCACCCACCGCCTTGGTGATGGTGTACGGCCCATAACGGAGTGGGCGAAGCTTTCGATGGGGCCCTATAAGGCATTCTTTCTGCAAATGCAACCAAACTTTGTCGCCCACCTGAAACTTATGTGGCACCCGATGTTGATCATGGCGCTGCTTGTACTTGGCATTAGACTTCTGTAGAATATCCTGAACCTGTTGGCGGATATGATGGATCCGTTCAATGAACCGGGCGGCTTTGTCAACTTCTGGGGATGAGTCGGCCGAGGTGGTCGCAAGGGGAAGTGCAACATCCATGGCGCCCAATGGTTGGAATCCCAACCCCACCTGAAAGGGGCTGTGGCTAGTTGAGCTATGCAGGGCTCGGTTGTAGCTATGTTGGACATAGGGGAGACTCTCATCCCATGTGCGGGGGTGTGTTGAATTTTACATGCGTAGTATATGTACGACCATCCGGTTGACGACCTCCGTTTGTCCATCGGTCTGGGGGTGGAAGGCAGTGGATTTGGTGAGCTTGGTATCCAGCAGTGACCAGAGGCTTGACCAGAATGAGATGAGGAACCGACTGTAACGGTCTGAGATAATGGTCGGTGGGATACCAAAATGTACCCATACTCGTTCAAAGAAGAGCTTGGCAGTGGCTTCTGCTGTGATGTTCTTCTAGCAAGCAGCTAGAATTGCCATCTTGGAAAAGCGATCAACAACCACGAAAACACAGTCCTTTCCCCTCTTGGTGGACGGGAGGCCCGACATGTAGTCCATTGAGATGGATTCCCATGGCCTGTCAGGAGTAGGCAAAGGGGTGTATAGGCCCTGTTTCTTAGTGGTCGGTTTGGCAATAGTGCAAGCGGTGCAGGACCTGATATACTTGTCGACATCCTCTCGAAGTTTCGGCCAGTAGAAATGTTTCTGCAACACTGCCACTGTCTTTTCGACGCCAAAGTGTCCTGCCACCCGACTATAGTGAGCTTCCCAAATAAGCTTCGCATGCTCGCTTGATGGAACGCAGAGATGGCCCAGATGACACAACAACCCTTTCTGAAGATGGAAATTAGCAACCACTGAGTTGGTGCCCAACATTTGATAGGTGGCGGAGAAGTCAGGGTCTGTCTCGTAGAGGTGAGGCCATCCGGAGGTCTCGTGGCCACAAGAGTCTAGCACCGTGGTACGTGCCGCGACTGGAGGTCGACTGAGGCAGTCAGCAACTCGGTTGGTACTCCCTGTTTTATATTTGATGTTGAGGTGGAACTGCTGTAAATATGTTGACCACTTCTGATGGCGGTCATTCTGCAACTTTCCTTGGGTCTGCATGAACTGTAGTGGAATGTGATCAGTGTGGATGACTGTCTCCTTCCCGAGAATGTAATGTCTCCACTGGCGGCAGGCTTGTACAATGGAGTACATTTCTTTGTCATAGGTAGGGTACTTGCGGCAGCATCTGATAGTGTCTCACTATGATATGCCACGGGGTGGCCGTGTTGAGTGAGAACGGCACCCACAGCATAATCTGAAGCATCTGTCTCGATCTCGAAGGGATGTTGCAGGTTCGGTAATGAGAGTACCAGCGATGAGCACAAACGTTTATTCAAGTCATCAAAGGCTTGTTGTTGGGACAGGCCCCACACAAATTTTGCCTTACCACCACCCCTGGTCACTTGGCTGAGGGCCCATGCAATATGAGAGAATCCCAGCACGAACCGGCGATAGAAATTGGCGAGGCCCAAGAAGCTCCGAAGTTCAGTGCGTGTGGTTGGAGCTGGCCAGTCACGGATGACCTGGATCTTGGCTGGATCCACATGCACACCATGTTGATCAACGATGTAGCCTAAGTAATGGACCCTGTCCATGCCGAAGGAGCATTTTTCCAAGTTTGCATATAGTTTGTGCTTCCGCAGGGTGTGCAGAACCTGCTGAATATGCAGCAAGTGTTCCTCCCAAGTCTTGCTGTAGATGAGGATGTCATCCAGATACACCACTACAAAATTTTTGGTGAAAGGTCGTAGGATATCGTCCATCATCCTCATAAAAGTTGCTGGAGCATTTGTCAAACCAAAAGGCATGACCAGCCATTCAAAAAGACCTTCTTTTGACTTGAAGGCAGTCTTCCATACAGCCGTCTATTCTATTGGGACCTGGTGGTAGCCAGACTTCAGATCAATCTTACTAAAGTATTTGGCCCCCGTGAGCTGATCAAGGAGGTCGTCGATTCGGGTAATCGGGTATCGGTTACGGACTGTGATTTTATTCAGGGCCTGGTAATCAATGCAGAGTCGCGAGGTCCCATCTTTCTTCTGCACCAGCACGATTGGGCTCCCACAAGGTGATGAACTGGGACGGATGTGCCCCTTGTGGAGCAATTCTTGGATCTGCCTCTTGATCTCGTCGTTTTCCAACAGAGAGCGGCGATTGACTGGCCCATTGGGTAGCGGTATGCCTGGGGTCAGATCGATGGGATGCTTGACCTGGCAGTGCAGAGGTACCCCGGTCGGATAGGAGAAGATATCTGAGTATCCTTCCACCACCTTATCCACTTGCTTCTGTTGTGTGGATAGATCAGTCGTGGAGGCCCGGGATGTGGCTGCAATCTTTCTTTCACTCTGAGAGCGAATCACGAAGAAGAAAAATTTCCCGGTCTGAGAGATGACCTTCCTGCATTGCTTGGCAGAGATCAAGGAAATAGCACTAGGAGGGACTGCCTCGGGTATCCTGTACAATTTCCTGTTCAAAGAAATAATAACACTACGAGGCCTAGACTCATATACAGCATGATGTTTCCATAAATAAGGTTGGCCCAAAAGAACATCCGAAACTTTGAGAGGAGCAACATCACACAATACCTCATCCTTGAAGGGCTTGATGCCGTATGACAGTCGGCACTGTTGGTTGACGCGGAGATCGCTTCCTTTGCGGAGCCATCCAATGGTGTAGGGTTGTGGGTGCGGCGTTGTCGGCAGGGCCAGGCGCTTGACGACCTCTGCTGAGATGAGATTCTTCTGGCTACCGCTATCAACGATGAAATGCAGCGGGGTGCCTTTTACCCACATTTGTGAATGGAAGAGGCGTTCTCGTTCTTCTGGCTCGTCTGGTTCATCAGGCTGGAGCTTGGTGGTGGCAACAGTGGCACTGGGTTCCGCGTCGATGATCCATCTTCCCCTTTCTGGTTCGGACTCAGAGTCAGAACCCGCATCTGATCCAAATGCTTTCACTTCGGCCACCAGCGACTGCTTTGAGCGGCAATCAGCAGTGTTATGCCAGGGGCTCTTATGGAAGTCGCACCACTTCCCGGTATCTTTCTTTGTTTTTCCAGTGTCCTTCTTTGCTTGCGGCTTGGACTGGTTGTCCTGATGCGGTCCATCTTTGCTCTGTCCTTTATTCTGTGGGTTGGGGCCGCCCTTTCCTGTCTTTTGATGTGAAGGGTTCCCAGGCCCAAATTGCCATGTCTTTTGCTTGAGCTTCTGCTCGATTTTGATGGCATATCGGTAGGCCGCGCCCAAGGAAGAGATGTCCAGAAATTCCATTTCGGTCTGGATGTATCTATGCAAACCACCACGATACTTGAGCACCAGATGTCGCTCTGAATCTTTGATACCCAGCTTGGTGCGCAAGGTATGGAAGATATTTGTGAACTCTGGCAGTGCTTGGTCTCTTTCTTGTCGCAGTGTGGTCCATTTGGTATACAAATCGTCATAACTTCCAACAGGGTAGTATTGTTCCTTAATAGCATCCCTGAAGGATTCCCAGGTGGCCGTGACTGAAAATAATGAGGCTTCTTCTGTGTCCTTTTGCTCGCAGAATGTTTCCCACCAATCTTTGACATGGGGAACGGCTTTGAGGAGCGCAAAAGTAATCTTTTCTTTATTCGAAAAGTTATGGACAGAAAAATACCCTTCTAGTAGATTCAACCACTTATCTACAGCATCTGCGTCTATCTGTCCTTCAAATATAGGGATATCAAAGTTGATTTGTACCTTGAAGGGGGCGGTGCCTCCGCTCGAGGAAGATGCGTTGCTTGTTGGTAGTCGCCGAAGGATTTGCGCGAAATTATCCATCATCTCGTTCCTCTACTGCGTGAGGGCTTCCTCAAGCAACATTTTGATAGGATCTCCTGTCCCGTCATCTTTCTTTTCTCCTGCCATGAGAGGTCGCTTGGGCGTGCGAGAGCTTTTGTCCTTAAGAGAAACAAGCTCGAGACCCAATTCTTTGTACCCTGACCTCGTTGGGGACATGCATTAAGACGACAAGGAGCAGACCGCTCTGATACCACTGATCCGGATTTTATGAGCAGAACGAAATGAATACAAATAATTATCAGATGCTTAACACAAAATAACAGAGATACAGTAAAACTGGTTTTCTATTCAATAAGGAAATAAGCTAGAACTGTAAAATGCAGCGGAAAACAAGCTTGCTGGAATGGTGGCGGCTTATCTCTGAGAAGAGATGTGACGGCTGCGCTCATTTCGCAAGAAGATGGTTACAATGAGGCTCTCAAGGCCTTTTACAATAAACAGGAATGTCAAAAACCCTAGACATCCAAAAACCTAACCCTAGGAGATGAAGCGCCAAAAGTCATGTGGGCCCCGTTTGGGTAAGTTAGTACATCAACTTCCCGGGGTCGTAACTTTTGCATACGATCTCCGTTTGGGGCGCTCGGTAGCCCGTTGGAAAGGTCTATCCAAGATTTACAATTTTTGACTGGGGCCAAATGTACATCAGAGGCAACCATTTGGCCCCCCAAATTGCCAAAAAAGGTCGTTTAGGGCCTCAAAATGGCCCCGGAAGTTCAGGACCCGAAAAACTACTAAAAATAGTACAATACCAAAATTGCCATAAAGCTGTTTTGAGCCAGTTGGAAAGGTGGGTGGCCACCAATATCCACCTGGATCAAATTTTCCTTTATGTATTTCAATCTTGAGTTGATTGACTTTGTCATCTCCCTCTTAAATTTTCCAAAGTTTATCCTAGATTTCTTTGGTTGAGTTGCAATACATTACTTTGACACGCTCTTTTTTTGATAGAGCACTTAAAATAGCGTTTATATATTTTGCATTGTTAATATATGGTTTCTTCACATCTGTGTCAGTTGGTGGAGTTGTAGGGGTTGTGTAACCAAAGACAACATAGTTCTAGACATCAAATCCCAATGACATCATATTGGTCCACATTCTTAAGCTCTAGAATTCATATTTATTTCCATTAATATTGGAAATTTAGAATATCCTTCTCGTCGATCCATGTGTGCTCAAAAGAACCACCTTCAAGTGGTTAAATTGTCTTAGAAGGAACCTTCTCCAATACCAATTGTTTAACTCACAATGATGTTGAGAGGGGGGGTGAATTAGTATCACAAAACAATGTGTCACCTTATCAAATTGTACCACTAACAATTACACGAGTACACAAAGCACAAGTTTTAACATGGAAACTCTTATTGGGAAAAATATCGAAGATCTATTTCTTATATATTCAAGGTAAACACCAATTTACAAATTACAATAGGTTGCAAGCTACAACTTGCAAGAGGCGCCAATCTCCAATGTAAAAGGATTTGAAGACACCAATATACAAGAGTTGCCATAATGCATACATAATCTTTGTCTTTTGACAATTAAAATCTCTCGGGATACTCAATGTACACCTCTTCTTCTATGTTTCCATTTATAAATGCTGACTTGGCATCCATTTGGTAGACTTTAAAATTCTTGTAGCATGCAAATGCCAAAAACATTTTAATGGCTTCCAGTCTAGCCACAGGAGAAAAGGTTTCTTCAAAGTCATTTCCCTCAACTTGAGCATAACCCTTTCACACCATCCTTTCCTTGTTTCTTGTTATCTATCCATTTTCATTTAGCTTATTCTTGAATACCCACTTTGCGCCTATCACATATTTGTCTTTTGGTCTAGGAACAAGTTCCTAAGTTTGATTCTTCTCAATTTGATCTAATTCTTCATTCATAGCAACAATCTGACCCTCATCTTTACTTGCTTCAACAAAGTTCTTTGGTTCTATTTTGGATAGCAAGGAATGATTTGTATGTTCTGGTGAGCTTGCTAGATTTCTCTTTGTCTGAACACCTGCATCTTTGTTACCAAGAATTAAATTATCAGAATTTGGTTTTTTTGCAGAAATATTGATGGTGCTTTTGTATCTTGTCTTTGTGTTTCTTCTTCTCCTTCTTCATTTTGTTCTACTTCATTTTCTTCTTCCTCTTCTTCATAGCATATTTCTTCTTATTGTTCATTCATTTGTAATTTGACACCCTTCGATTTTACATCTTCTACTATTACATTGGCACTTTCAACAATTTTGCTTAATTTCAAATTATAGCATATATAAGCTTTCTTTTTAGATGAGTAACCAAGGAATATGACTTCATCATTTTTGGAATCAAATTTTCCCAAGTCATCATCATATCTTTTTATGTAACATTTACTCCCAAATACTTTGAAATGTTTGACTGTTGCAACTCTTCCTTTCCATAACTAATAGGGTGTTTTTCCATTGTTGACCCTAAGTTGTCCTAGGTTTAGAAAGTAAATAGATCTATAAACTACCTCTGTCCAAAATATGTCTGAGACTTTTTCTTCATTTAACATTGTCCTAGCAATTTCTTGAGTATATATGTTTTTCATTTATACTAATCCATTTTTGGGGGGAGTTCTTATAGTTGAAAGGTGTCTTCTTATTCCGTGAGTCTCATAAAATTCATCAAATTCATGTGATGTAAATTATCCTCCATTTTTTTTATTATCTTAGACACTTGATTTTCATATCAGTCTCATTTTGAACCAATGCTTTGAAGGCTTTAAACCTCTCAAATGATTTTGATTTGTGTTTGAGAAAAGCAACCCAAGTTATTCTCGTATAATCATCAATGAGTAGCATAAAATAATAATCACCTTGAAGACTTTTTTATCTTATTGGTGCAAGGAGATTAGTATGAACAATTTCCAATGGCTTTGAGATTGAATATTCCTTTGTCTCGAAGCTCACTTTTTTTTCTTACCATGTTGGCATTGCTTACAAAGAAAATAAGAAGGTTTTATGATTTTTGGCATGTCTACCACTACTTTCTTTTTGTTAACATTCACTAGGTTTTCAAAACCCATATGTCTCATTCTTTTGTGCCATAACCAACTTTCATCTATGTGTCCCATCCAACATTTTTCTTCTGTTGATCCATTTAGAATATATACATTGTTTGGAGTTTTTTCAGTATTGCCACCAATATTCTTGAGATTTATTTTCTAATCTCACATTTTTGGGAGCTGAAGGTGAGAGTGTGTCCTTGATCACACATTTAGATGACACTGAGAATAGTATGCTTCAACTCCTCAACAAGAAATACTTTTTCTTCTTTAGTTCTCTCATCTCCAAGACTAATTGTACATTTTCCAACTATCTTGGCAGAGGCATTATCTCCAAATGTAACACTTCCACCATTTTATTTCCTTAAACTAAGAAATCTATTATGATCCCGAGTCATATGCTTTGAACATCCACTATCAATGTGCCATCGACTTCCTTTCTTTTGAGCAGATAGGGCTAAATCAATTCTTCCTTATATTGCTCTTCTTGTTTTCTCTTCCATAACTTCCTAGGTTTTTTGTGTCTGATAAGAACATTTTCATCCATAGGAGACTTCATCAAGATTCTATAGTCACAGGATTTGTGGACAATTTTTTTGCATTTGTAACATTCAATGTTGTAATCAAGCAATGGAGAAAATGAATTGTAGTTTCTATCACCATGACATTTTCTAGTTTTTTTGTTCACATAGTTGTCCTTTGGGGTACTATAGACACCTCTATTTTTCATATGATCATCTCTTGCACATGCTCTACATCTTATTGCTTTATGGCCAAAATTATTGCAAGAAAAATAGTATCCAAGAAAGAGATGTTGATACCTAAATAGAAATGTTCTTCTTGAAGTCATGATATTTCTTAACTCATCCCTTTGTGGAAGGAGACGTGCTTCTGCTGGTCATCATTTATTTTCATGATGTATTCTTCATTCTTGATGGAGTATTTAAGAGAAACTGTGTAACTCTTTGGCTCTTCTTCACTTTTATGTACTATGTATCTCGAGGTTTCATTAGAAGTATTTTGATTATGATTATATCCAAGTCCAGTCTTATTGCTAGGCAATCTTTGCTAGTTGAGAATGTCTTCTAGAATTTTGGTAGTATTTTGATTCTCATTATAGCCAAGTCCAGTCTTATTGCTAGGCAATCTTTGCTAGTTGAGAATTTCTTCTAGAATTTTGGTACTCTTTCCAAAGTTTAACTGATGAATGGTTTCCTCCACTTCCTTCCTTAAGAATATAAATTTTGCTTCAAACTTCTCACAGTTCTCTTTCTTTTCATTAATCTAACTTTTTATTGCTTCTTCAATACTCTTTGGTTTTTGAAGTTGAATTTTGAGATTAAGGGAGGTCTTTGCCAATCATTATATTTCCTTTTGATTTTTGGTCTTTCTTTTCATATTCTTTCACGTTTTCTTTTGATGATAGTTTGTTCTTTCTAAGTCTCTATATTTCATTTAATGCACAAATAAGTTCTCCTTCAAAGGTCTACTTCCCCATAAGTTTCTGAATTTTCTTTAATCTTAGAGCTTTTGTTTTCAGTGGAATGATATCATTATGCATCTATACACCCATGAAGAGAAATTCCATTTCAGCATTATCACTTTCACCAGATGAGCTACTGTCCTCCTTAGAGTAGAGAATTTTATTTTGATTTTGAAAATATTTCTTCCTTTGAGTTTTGCCTCTTTTCCTCTCTTTGAAGCTATGATCCTCTTCATCACTATTGTCTCTACTTTTATTAAGAGGACATTTAGCAGCAAAGTTCCCTACTTCACCATAGTTAAATCATTTGAAAGGAATGTTACCTTTGTATTTCTCAATTCCATTCTTGAGCTTCCTTTCGAAGTTGGCTTCCTTTGCATCAAAGTCATCATTTGGGATACCGCTTGATCTGTCCTCCCTTTTGATTGTCTTCTTTGAAGCTTTGAAAGCTTATTCCCTTTTTTATGGTTTATCCTTTTATGTTCGCATTTCATATGCAATTAGGACCCCATGCAACTCATCCATTGTTAGTTTGTCCAGCTCCCTTAATTCCTCTAGTGCAGAAACATTAGCATCAAATATCAAGGGAAGTGATCTTAGCACGTTTTGTACGATTGCTCACTCTTCAATTTGCTCACCCAATTCTATGATAGTGTCAACAACTTTAACTACTCTAATAAAATAGGATGCAATGTCTTCTTCTTCTTTCATCTTCACACTTTCAAATTGTCCTCTATGTGTTTGAATCTTGAGTTGATTGACTTTGTCATCTCCCTCTTAATTTTTCCAAAGTTTATCCTAGATTTCTTTGGTTGAGCTACAATACGTTACTTTGACAAGCTCTTTTTTTGATAGAGCACTTAAAATAGCGTTTATATCTTTCGCATTGTTTTTATATGGTTTCTTCACATCTGTGTCAGTTGGTGGAGTTGTAGGGGTTGTGTAACCAAAGACAACATAGTGCTAAACATCAAATCCCAATGACATCATATTGGTCCACATTCTTAAGCTCTATAGGTTATAGTTATTTCCATTAATATCGAAGATTTAGAATATCCTTCTGGTCGATCCATGTGTGCTCAAAAGAGCCACCTTCAAGTGGTTAAATTGTCTTAGAAGGAACCTGCTCCAGTACCAATTGTTCAATTCACAATGATGTTGAGAGAGGGGGTGAATTAGTATCACAAAACATTGTGTCACCTTATCAAATTGTACCAATAACAATTACACGAGTACACAAAACACAAGTTTTAACATGGAAACTCTTATTGGGAAAAATCTTGAAGATCTATTTCTTATATATTCAATGTAAACACCAATTTACAAAGAGCCTCCAGTTATACTCATCAAAACTCTAGGTGTTCCAGATTATAGATCAAGAACATGGTGTTTGGTCTCTCACCTTCCCCGGTCAAAGGTCTACCTCATGAAAATACTAACAATGATATCAAAATATTCGTCGAATATTGCCTCGCTAATGAATTTTTTTATCCTCTCCTCGTGGCTTGCATATTTCCTCATATGTTGCTAGAAAAGGATTCCAAGTGGTTTAATGCTCTATCTGACTATTCTATCTAGGGTTGGGAGCTATTCTTCAATATTTTCAAGACTATGTTTGACAATTCAAAGCCTCCTTTGCATTGGTATGTATTTTGTGAAAAACATCATGATCCCAACACCTACCAGGAACTCTTGGAAACTAAGAGATTATCCAAGCTTGACCAATATAGGAATAAGTGAGAGGATATGCTTAGCAAATTCTGTTCAGGTAATTATTATCAGATCCCCAGGTCCCTTCTTGATATCATCAAGAATATAATTGATGTCCCTAGTCTATTTCCCTTCCTGTGCAAAACATTCATCAGCTCCACTCAAGGCGTGAAACCCCTGCAAAATTTTTACAATAGGTGTGAAAGCTGCTATAAGACATCTACAAAAACTACATAAACTTTATAGGAAATATGTAGAAGTTGCTGAAATTCTACAAGAAATTTACAGAAGCTACAGAAAATCTACAAGAATATATTTGTAGAACATTGTGAGTCTCACGGCACTTAGGCTTCCACATGGTAGGACAAGGCACCATCTAGATAAAGAGTGCAATTTTCAAGAAAAAGATTTGTCATGATGAGTTGTTCACAACCTGTTTAGATTTGGTTTATAGTTGTGAAGGATAAAACAAATTTCCTATTTAATAGAATTATATGTTGGAAGGTCAACTTGACCAACCATAAGTGAGCTTAAATGACCAATTTTTTTGGTGTCAACATGTTATTAATAATTATCAGAACAACTTGAAAACCTTGGGTTATCAAGCCTGTCCAAAATTGTTTGACAATTTTAGATTTTCATGAGCTCTTACAAAGATAGATTCCCAACATTAGGAAGCAAGCCAACAAGCCAACAATTAGAGAGAAGATATACTAAAACCTGGTAATAGACTCTTTGTTTAATTGAAACTATGGAGCTGGTTACTGTTTCGATCATTTGCATTTGAGTTAATTTATTCACTATTGCAGTCTACCTCCAACACATTATCTAAGGAGGCAGGGCCCGCTCCAGTAGATATGTGTTGTTACATTATCCAAGGAGGCAGGGCCCACTCCAGTAGATATGTGTTATTACATTATCCAAGGAGGCAGGGCCCGCTCCAGTAAATATGTGTTGTTGTTGTATTATTTTAATTTGTAGGATTAGTGTGTGAGCAATTTTATTTACTTGCATTGTGATTAGTGTTACAAGGATTCATGCTTAATTTCCATTACATGAACTTTTCAATTATGTTGGTAGAATAGAGTTTATTCCTATTAACACACATAGTAACAATTTTTTTTTAATGATTGTCATCTCAATTAGTAATTTGTATCTTGCTTACTTCCTTGAAATTGCTCTTACATATAAATTGTGAACATTGCATTTGATCATATTTTCACAACAATCTCCAACTTAATCATTTGCACTTATTACATTAAGTAAAAGAAGTGATTTGTAAATTGGGAAGGATTAGTTGTTATTTTTTGCAAGTTACCTTTCAGCTAGGATATGGTGCAAATTTCATTTCTGGCAGTGTGATTTCAATTGCATCAATTCTATTTAGAAAAATTACAACTTCATTGTAGAAAAATTGGTGTAAAGAAGTTGTGACTGGCAATGCAGAATAACTCAGAAGTTACCATAAAACCTTGAGTTGACAATCGAGAAATTAAGAAATAATTAAAAAATGCATCACTATATTTGATATCTCTTAAAAAATGATATTTTTTACTATGAAAAAAATCTAATCATGGAAGAGAATATTATACATGCAAATTTATTAGTGTTGATGTTTGATGAAATATATATATATATATAAGAAAAGTATAATTTGTATGAAATAAAATTTTAATTATATATGGTAATTTGGTTTTATGTATAAAGTTAAATCTTTGTGAATATTATATATTCTATGACTTTTATCTAGCCTTAATCATAATGGAGAACATGTGATATTCTTTTTTTGGTACGGTAAGGGGTCAAACTATCCTATTGGTCTTATAGCAAGATCTAAAAACACTTTTGATTGGTTAAAAGCTCATTTCATGGGACATACAAAACATATTATATTGGTCGTATAGCAAGATCTAAAAACTATTTTTGATTGGTTCATAGGACATATAAAACATATTAAAGACTCAAAACTTAGAGGCATTATAGATTTTACCAATCAATTATGATAGGCGAAAGCACATTATAGATTGATACATTTTAAATTGGTTAAGGTTTATTTTTGGTATATAAGGAAAGCTTGCAACTCTCTACATATCTGACATGAGAATATGAGAAAAACCAGGGATCCAAGGACCCGGTGAGATGAAGATTGAAAGAAAAGGAAAGCTTTCACATCAAAGAACGTGTCAAAGATGGTGTAGACTCTTAGGTGACTAACAAACCACCCCATTCAAGGTAGCTGTGGAGAGCCCTGTGGCTTGGGTTGTTTCACCGAGGAAGACACACACAGACGCTCATAACAGTCATTGTCTTGTACTTGGAGGCGGGCACACTGTCCATGAACTTTATGTGTTGGTATTGAAAAGACGGATGCTTGAACAACACAAGTAGCAAACAGAAAAACAGTAATGAAGGCGCACATGCATACACTCAGAACCTGACAGAAGCACGGGCGTCCTAAATGGAACATTGTTATTTCTCAAAACAAAATGCAAAACAGCTCTTCTCAGCGTTCAGATTAACAGCTTATTGAATGATAGAGTGTTTTCCACGGCTGTAAAAATGGTAGAGAAGTACTGATATGAAACATATAATTATTAAATAATTGAATGATGAGATATACATTATTAATTTCCTACATTTACTACATCTTTAGGCAGCCCGCGAATATATACGGTGATAGTTTATTTATTTGAATACTAATAACATCGACATTTTTTTAACTTGTCTACAGTGAAAGAAAATTTTCAACAACATAAAATATAACTTCTGACAGTGAAAGAAAATTTTCAGCAACAACATAAAATAAGGCGATACAAAAATTGTGATCATTGAAATATAACTTCTGTACAGTGAAAGAAATTTTTCAGCAACAACATAAAATAAGGCGATACAAAATTTGGGATCATTGATCAAACTTAAGGGAAAAGCAACTGAATCGATTCATCATCTCGCTGCAACAAAAAACAGTTAAAAACGAATGGGAAAAATAGAAGAATATCTGGTTTTGTTGAGATTTACTATATTTAATCATTTTATATCATGCCCACTATTATATTTTATAAAAATTTAATTAGTTTTACGTAACAAAAGTTTTGATAAAAATTTTGACATCTTATCTTTTCAAATGCCTAACCAAAATGTTTAAGGTACACTATAAATCCCTAATAAATCTCATAAATGTACCCAAAATGTCTTAGGTCATTGATCCCTAATTAATCTCATAAAACTGAATGTAAATGTGAGACTGAAAACAAATTTTAAGAGGCGCTCGAGTATGGGAGAGATCTTGTAACATGATGTAACGTTAGTAACTGATGGTTAATAACATTAGTAACATGTAACATTGTTAGTAAAAATAATAGTGATAGTGAATATTATTGGAGAGATCTTGTAACTTGATGTAACATTAGCAACGTTTGTAACATTAAAGTAAAAAGAAGAAAGTAATAGTGATAGTGAATATTATGGAAGAGATCTTGTAACGTGATGTAACATTAGTAACGTTTGTAACATTAAAGTAAAAATAAGTAAAATAAGTATGGGGGAGATGTTGCAACGTTTGTGATGTAATGTTTGTTACTAACAAAATAATTAAAAAAATTCATGTCGGTCCATAAAATAAAATATTATGAAAAGTAATTAAAAAATAGATGTTCGTTTATAATATAAAAACTTAAAACTTAAACATGGATCTATCAATCAAGAGAGATCAAATTTCTTGAGTTTAAATTTAAAAAAAGAAATACACCTCAAGAAATTGGATCCCTCTCGGTGCTTGATAGATATGGGTTTAAGATGGATCTATGCTAGTTCATGTTCACGTATAGCCTCTCTTAAAGGTGTCTAATTTGTTGAGTCATTATTGCATTGGTAATTCTAGTATTTGGACACATTATTGGTTTCATAACCATTTAAAAAATGGAATAGCATCCACCTTATTCTAATAGATAATAGATACTTTAATGGGAACAAATTAAAATCAAAATTAATATTTGAATATAAAAATTTCAATTCCTTAGTGGCTACTTGGTATTGGACCCTCCAATCCCCAAGGGTCTAGGAAGAAGAATTAAGTTGGAAAATAATTAATTAATTGAGATAAATTTTGGTACAAAGCTTATAGTGATTAAAAATTTTAAATTTTTATGTTTGAAGTATTATGTAATTATCCCATTATCATTATTAATTAAATTTGAAAAGTGGTGATGTTCACATGTCTAGGAGGGTGCATGTCTACAAGGTGGACCTCACCTACCTAATTGAAAATGATAGAAACAACAAGGAGTCAGCTAAAAACAAGGTGGCAGCAGAAAAAGATGGAAACTGACAAAAGCAATAAAAACAGGCAAAAGCACAGAGCACGAAAGTGAGAAAGAAGGAAAGTGCAGAAAAGCATCCAGTTTGAAAAGAAAGCAACATCTAGAGAAGCTAAGGAGGACGCAGTTGCTAAAAGCAAATGAAAACACAAAGCAAGCAAGTTGCACAAGGCAAGAAAGGTCGCTAATTCTCCTAAGGAAGTTGCCCTCACCTCTCACGAATGCCAATTGCTTGCCTAGAAAGTTATCCAAGCTTATAAAATGATGCTAGTGCGCACCATTCACATATTTTGGTCATTTGTTTATTGTCTTGAGAGTTTTTGCTTCTTAGAGGGTGAGTGATTCGCCTCTACCAAGCTTGGGATATGAGCCCCAATGCAATTAATGTTCCAGTTTGTCCATGATCAGATCTAGAGCTATGAAATCCTAATCTACGGGCCAGTATCAGTCCACCATTGAAGAATCTAAGTCATCTAGAGAGAGATCATCATAAATAGTGCAATTGGAGAGATTTCTTAAGAAAGATACATCAAGAGGAGGAGATTCCATCTAGCGAATGTGCCCATGAGCAGCCCCTAAATCTTGGTACTCCTTCCATGAGCAGCCACCTGCTTTGAATTCATCATACTTGCAGATCGAGTGCATAACTTCTCATTTCTTCTCTTCATAACAAACGTATACTCTCAGTTTTGTAAGATTTCCTTGTATTGGAGACTTCCTTAAGATCTGAAGATTAAAATACTTCTGATTTCTTTTCAGATGTTGATGTATATGTAACCTCAGAATGTATTTCACATATATGTATATTGTATTCCTATAGAGATGTTATTATTCCTCTATACGGAAGTGGTTGTATTCTTATAGAGATGTTATTATTCCTCTATACAGAAGTGTCGTCATTTATATTGTAAGTGTCATAACTTATACTTGATGGGTTATTAGACCACCTTGTTGGGGTCGGCCCTGTATAAGTCATGAGGGTCAAAGGGTTATTAGACCACCCTATTGGGGGTCGGCCATGTGGGTCAAACGGTTATTAGACCACCCTAGTGGGTGTCGGCCCAGTCGGCATTATGTTAAGTGGTTAAGTTGAGGCCGACCTAGTTGAGTAAAGGTCAAGTCAAGTTAGTGTATAAATAGAGAGTGTGTCTCTCTCATTTTACACATTCTATTCTCTCACTCACACTGTGGAGAGTGGCACACTTGTGGAGGAGGAGGCTCTGATGCTGGGAGAAGACTATCTCTTGTATTCTGGTTGTATTATTGCTCTATCTATCTCTGAGGAAGTTATTGGGGTTTTTCACCTTTATGGTTTTTCCCAAGTAAACTCGGTGTCTCTTCTGTGCTTGCATTATTGTGTCCATGAATGATATGCTGTACATGTTCTCTCAGTTAAGATACTAGATCATATTGAAGTAAATTCTGAAAATTTAACATGGTATCAGAGCTAGCCTTAAAGAAGGCATGATATGGCATGTATGACACTTGTTGCACTTACGATGCTAGGGATTGATATAGCAAAACCAATCATCGTAGAACTTTCGCTATAAATCCGTTTTGGCGACGTTTTCGGATCTGAAACCTTTACAGGTCGAAGATTAAATCCCCATGTACCGTGTGTCCAAAGTAAAACCTCTAATTCATTGTACTTTTTGATTTATGATCTGTACAATATAGGGTTTCTGCCTCTTCCAGATCTGAGTCAAAATCAGGTGACCTTGGGAAAAATGTCATAACTTGGGCTAGGAAGCTCCAAATGAAATGTCGTAAAAATTCACAGGTGGTACACAAACTGTACTATCTCAGGAACATTTTTCAGAGGCCAAAGTTGAACTAGTGACATGTGACACGCCATACAAATTCTCTCTCCTGTATTATCTCATAAACAGGTCACGTTACGACACTTGGCATAACTCTCTCTCAAAGAATCCAATTGAGGTCAGACCTATCAGGATGGAAACATACTAGGTCGGGCTATCTCAGGAAAACGTTTTAGAGGCCGAAGTTGAAACAATGACACATGGCACGCCGTATAAGTTCGCTCTCCTGTATTATCCCATAAACAGGTCACGTTGCGACACTTGGCATAACTCTCTCTTAGAGAATCCAATTGAGGTCAGACCTGTTGGGATGGAAAGATAACAGGTCGGGCTATCTCAGGAAGCTTTTTCAGAACCTATGGATCAAAAAGTTTTGGAGTTACACCAGAAACAATCAGGTACATATTTATGTCAAAACAGAATTATTTTTTAGTACCTTTATTCATGGCTTCCGGAATTTAGGGATTCAGAGAAAGTTGGAATTTTTGTAATAGGAGACCACGGCTGGATGCTACTCATCAAAATCAAAATTTAGAGACCAAGATCAGAATTTTTGGTTGGGCAGAAGGCTGGGCTTGATCAGACCCTAGTTCGGGACTTTGATCAGAAAAGTGGAAAATTAGGGCTTCTGCAAAAATGAGAATTTTTGAAATCTGTGACCACGGTTGGAAGCTCCTCATAAAAATAGAAGCTTAGAGATTTGGATCAAACCTTTTGATTGGGAAGAAGAGTGGACTTCATCAAACCCTAGTTTGAGGTCACGTCCAGCGAATCCAAAAGTTTCAAAGGAAAAATTGAGGAGTGAAACTTTGCAGTTTCCAAATTCTGAATATACTAGCTTGATCAGCTCATCAAGGCGCATATTTTTATCCTTTCGGAAGTTTGAAATTCAAAGTTTGAATTTTTGGGGTTTCTCTGACAAACCCTATTATAGCTCCAGATCCAGTTCCTGCAAATCAAGTGGATTGGGTTAATCCTAGGAGAGGATGGATTGGTCACCTGCATAAGTGAAGAAGTTCCTGTTTCAGAGGGAGATGAGGCTAAGGCCTTTCATAAGAAGATTACAAGCAATCTTGACAGGTATGGCTTATAGGTATGTTTCAAATTCTGTTCATGATTAAGTTTATGATATGTTTGTCTTCATATCGTTACAGTACAATCTTGATTAATTATTAGACTTGTCGTATTACCTTATAGAAGATATTCATTGATTAAGGTTTTGACACTTATGATTGTACTAATGCATTGTGATGTTGTATGAGGTTTATGTTGTTTTCTAACACAAAAGGTACACCAAGAAAGTCAAATCATGTTCTACTTCAAGAACATATGCTCATGGTGACATGAAGACAAAGATTCATCCATTGTCATGGATCACATAGAAGATCTACTTTCGAGGTATGTATAACTTGGTCATACAATGGTTAACTTATGAGACATGCAGGTTACTAGCACAGGTCACTGAAGAGAACCAGAAGACATTATGTGGGTATGTTAGACATAACTAGCTAGCATGCTAATCTAGGTATGTTTTTCCTATATCAAGCTAGAATCCTACCTTGTGTTAGGATCTTATACTGTTGTGTTGTTGATAATGATTATTCATGAAGTCATAGGTTGGAATAATCATGGTTGTATGCATATTATGTTTCTTACCATAATTGATGATATGACTAACCAGAAGAATCATGAAGGTATAGGTTTGAATAATCACAGGTTTTATGCATATTATATCTCTTATCTTGATTGATGATTCAACTAACCAGAAGAGTCCTATGATCAAATAAGAAAATGTATGAGTAAAGAAGACTTCCCTGAAACCTTGAATACTAATGTTTATTATCTGTGAATGATCATGAATATACATATTTAAGATTATTGTGTTTTGATAGTATTAAGATTATACTAATAAATGTGTGATTATGTATGAGACCTCAAGGATAACACAATGATGATACTAATAAGCATGCATAGTGATTAAGGATGGATGTAAGTTCAAGGACAGGTAATCCAGGAAGCAAAGATCAAGAGGGAGCACACTCTAGTTGTTCTTGCAAGAAAGCAAAGTAGCACACTTCAGTAGTTTCTGCAAGGATGTAGATATTCAGAGGGAGTTGACCACTTCTCACAATCCATATAAGAATGGAGTTGCAGAAAAGAAGCAAATACTGAGAGGGAGTCAACCCAACAAACACACAAAGATAAGTATTTGAATTGTCATTACTTGCATATTTTATTGTTTAAATAATACTGTTCAATAATGTATATAATGATGTTCCTAGAATTAGGTTGTGTATTATGCATATTAGAATAGTTGCATTGATGAACAATATACTACTAATATGCATGGGTAAGTGGCCTATGGCACTGTACAACATTCCATTGCTACTTATCTAGAATGAAACCACTTTGCTGACATGTTGGGAGTTGTGCACACTCTTAACAATGTTCTGGTAGAGATTGGAAGGCATCTAGAAAGTTACGGAATATGGATAAATGTTGTATTGAAGCATTGGCTAAGATAATTGCATGACTGTATGACATATTTCTTTATGCGTAAGAATTTGTTCTAAAAACTATGAGATGTTTTCTAATCATGCAATTTAATTTGTTGTGTAGGAAAGATCGTATGCCATCACCTACAAAATAAGAACTACAACATTTGTTCAGCAACAAAATTATCTATTGAAGATATTGAAGTTCCCACGATACAGAAACAATGCCATGATCCATCGATCATGAAGAAGGATGTTTGAGATGCAGTCCCAAGAGCTGAAGGGAAGTCTGTTGTGACTTCCAAATGGAACTATCAGATCAAGCATGTTGCAGATGGCAGTATTGAGAAATATAAAAGTGATGAAATAGAAGATGCACCAGATGGATTTCAAGACAACATGGTGTAGTCATATATGTGTGCAGAACTTGGTATGGTAGGATAGACAACTTTCTATCCAGTTTGGGCTTTACCAAGAATAAAGCAGATTCCAACCTTTTCTACAAGGTTGAGGAAGGCAATCCAGTGATACTACTTTTGTATACGGATAACCTATTTGTTATAGGTGAAGATAGATTGATTGCCGACATGCAGCGGAAGCTTGCTACCGAGTTCGAGATGAAGAACTTGGGGATGATGCACTATTTGTTTTTGGCATGGAGGTGTGGCAGAGTGCAGATGGAATCTTCCTTGGACAAGGGAAGTATGCAAGAGAGATCCTGAAGAGGTTCGGGATGATGGATTGCAAGGCCATGGCCACACCTATGACATCGAATCTGAAGCTTCTTTGTGATGCTTCATCTGAGCCGGTTGATGTCTCTATGCATCGTCAGATGATTGGGTCCTTGATGTACCTGACGAACACGAGACCAGATATTTTCTTTGTGGTGAACACATTGAGCCAGTTCCTGACGGATCCGAGGAGTGTTCACCTGGTTGTTGTAAAGCATGTTCTGAGGTACCTAAAGGGTACAGTGGATTATGGGCTCAAGTATGAAGCGAATCAAAAGTTTAACTTGCAGGTTTATGTTGATTCAGATTGGGCAGGAAGTGCTGCAGATAGGAAGAGCACATATGGGTGCTGCTTCAGTATGGGATTAGGTGTGATCTCTTGGTTCAGCAGGAAGCAGTCCTGCATAGCACTGAGTACATCTGAGGCAGAGTATGTTGCAGCTTGTTCAGCTAGTTGTGAGGCAGTATGGCTACGGAAGCTACTATCTGAGTTATTTGATCTCCCGTTGGATGCTACTGGTATCTTCTGTGATAACCAGAGTTGTGTGAAACTATCCGAGAACCCAGTGTTTCATGACAGGTCAAAACACATAGAGATCAAATATCACTATATTAGGTATATGGTGCAGAGAGGAGCTGTGAAACTCCTGTACATTGCGACAGATGAGCAGATTGCAGATGTGCTGACCAAGCCACTAGCCAGGGTGAAGTTCGAGTACTTCAGGGAGAGGCTTGGTGTTCTTCAGATTGATGACACTTTGAGGAAGAAGTGATGGACACATTTGCTGAAGCCATTCCCAGCATGTTGGAAGGAGAATTCTTCACATGGCTATGGATGTAAGCGCTGGATGATGAGCATCAGGATGATGTTCTAGTTTCTGCTTTGTATGATCAGTTGGATCATTTATATGTATGTGTGCATCATGTTGGATGTTGGATATGATCAGTTGTATCATTTATATGTATATGTATGTGTGCATCATGTTGGATACTGGATATGATCAGTTGGATCATTTATATGTATGTACGCATCATGTTGGATGCTGGATATGATCGGTTGGATCATTTGTATGTATTATGTATATGCATCATGTTGGATGCTTGGACCATGCATCTGTATATGTATTAGGTGGATACATTGTATGATCAGGTGGATCATGTATGGTGATATGTATCATGTATTTGTATTTGTATCAGGTGGATACACTGTATGATCAGGGTGGATCATGTATGATGATATGTATCAGGTAGAAACTTGGTATGCATCACGTAGATGCATTGTATGATCAGGATGATCATGGATGACGAGCTTCAGGATGTTGCTCCAGATGACATGCAGTAGGATGTTGCAGTGATGATGATCAGGATGATCATGTGTACATCAGGATGATGGATGGTGAGTATCAGGTTGATACTCTGTGGCCATGGAACAAGTTGTGCAGATAAGCATGTAATTTGTGCCCTGGGAGATTTGTAGATAGTCTTTCGAGGTTTTGCCTATGGCATGTAATTTGTACCATGGGATATCTGGAAAATGCTCTTTCAAGGTTTTGCTTGGGAGGACATATAATTTGTGCCCTGGGAGGTCTGCAGATAGTCTTTTGAGGTTTTGCCTATGGCATGTAATTTGTGCCCTAGGATATCTGGCATATGCTCTTTCAAGGTTTTGTCCTATGGCATGTAATTTGTGTCCTGGGAGATCCGATAGGTTGAGCCGTGTGCTCGCAATCAGTCCTGGGATGCTCTTTCGAGGTTTTGCCATGACCACATGTAATTTGTGCCTTGGGAGATCCGATAGGTTGAGCCTTGTGCTCGTAATCAGTCCTGTGATGCTCTTTCGAGGTTTTGTGGTGACCACATGTAATTTGTGCCCTGGGAGATCTGATAGGTTGAGCTGTGTGCTCGTAATCAGTCCTGGGATGCTCTGTCGAGGTTTTGCCATGACCACATGTAATTTGTGCCCTAGGAGATCCGATAGGTTGAGCCTTGTGCTCGTAATCAGTCCTGGGATGCTCTTTCGAGGTTTTGTGGTGACCACATGTAATTTGTGCCCTGGGAGATTCGATAGGTTGAGCCTTGTGCTCGTAATCAGTCCTGGGATTCTCTTTCAAGGTTTTGTGGTGGGGTCACATGTAATAAGTCCTGGAGATCTAGACAGGATGAAAAAGGCCTCAGATGCTCTTTAGAGTTCTTGCTAGTCAAGAGACTCTTTTAAGGTTTTGTGACGCATGTAATAAGTCCTGAGATTTCCACAGTATGGCTAGTGATGACGAAGACCTGCAGGTGGTGGGCCTACATCTAGTATGAAAAAGGATTGGCTCTGTAGAACTTCCTATGACGAGTAGATTTAGAGATTGATTGAGATAAAAGCAATAGTGACGATGATGATGACTCGATGATGATTATCCAGTGATGATGATCCAGAGAAGATGACTTGTGCTAGAAGACCTGTGTCGAGAAATACCTTCCTAGTTAAGAGGGAGTGTTGATGTATATGTAACTTAGGAATGTATTTCACATATATGTATATTGTATTCCTATAGAGATGTTATTATTCCTCTATATGGAAGTGGTTGTATTCCTATAGAGATGTTATTATTCCTCTATACGAAAGTGTCATCATTTATATTGTAAGTGTCGTAACTTATACTTGATGGGTTATTAGACCACCTTGTTGGGGTCGGCCCTATATAAGTCATGTGGTTCAAAGGGTTATTAGACCACCCTATTGGGGGTCGGCCATGTAAGTCAAGTTAGTGTATAAATAGAGAGTGTGTCTCTCTCATTTTACACATTCTATTCTCTCACTCACACTATGGAGAGTGGCGCACTTGTGGAGGAGGAGGCTCTACTGCTAGGAGAAGACTATCTCTTGTATTTTGGTTGTATTATTGCTCTATCTATCTCTGAGGAAGTTATTGGGGTTTTTCACCTTTATGGTTTTCCCCAAGTAAACTCGGTGTCTCTTCTGTGCTTGCATTATTGTGTCCATGAATGATATACTGTAGATTTGTTGTACATGTTGTTCTCTCAGTTAAGATCCTAGATCAGATTGAAGTAAATTCTGAAAATTTAACATCAGAGTCTTTAATTTTTAGTTTTTGTTTGTTATTGATCTCATGTCTAAGTCATAATGTACTTTAGAAGTGAAATTTGAAATCCTTAGAGGCAGTTTGAATTAAATATTTCAAGGCTAGCTCCTTAGGCTCCTTTTCTTGACTAGTTTTACAGTTTTTGCAATTAAACGTTACCTGTGAATCAATTTTATGTTCTAATGGTCATTAATGGATCTTGAGACCCTTATAAAGCCTCTCCAACCATCTTCCTGAGAAATCATAGTCCTCTCAGCCTGTTTGGGAGAGCCTGGAAAATAACTAGCTGAGTAGTCCAAACTAGCGTCCTTCCTTCTTTTGCCTCCAACTCAACCAAACCATCCCAAAATATCAGAAAATCTTGTCCATCTTCTCATTAGGAGGATAAGGTATGATATCCTTCATTTGGTTACCTCCAGGTGTAATCAAATGGGTGTAGTATGCATATGATGGTGTTCCTAGGAAGCCTTAGGGTAGACCTGAGTGGAAATTGTTGTTGTGTAACATCCCGAAAAATTGTAAAAATTTTAAAAAAATTCTACGTGACAATATTGCTTATTTAGTGTATGCAGAAATGGAAAAATACATGAGATGTTATTTGTTGTCCTAAAATACCATACCTGTTTATTGAATGCGACTAAAAGAAATTAGCTTAAGTCTTGATGTTATCCAAATCTAGATATGCTGCTACAAAATCTACTATTGTTGTTATGAATGAAGAAACATCATTTGACTCTTTTATTGTGTTGTTGAAGGGGTCCTACAGATGCCCGAGGCTTACTTAGCATTTGTGCTAAAGCATTTGAAATTCGTACTTGTGATAGATTACAGGTGAGGTTTTTTAATTACGACAAGTACACAATGGTTTGTCGAAGAAGATCTAAAAGTTCATAAAATAAAAATATATGGTTTGTACATAGTGTTCACTGAAATTATCTAACCTTTGCACATAAATTTGTCACTAAAAAGCAAGTGTCACAATAAGTAGTATGAGTTGTGTGCATTGTAAAACCTACGTAGAACCTATGCGAAACTATAGGCACACTAAGATTTCTGCTTGATGCTACTGTCTTTAAGTCTTAATGACTAATTTGCATTTTAATCAAAGTTACCAGTAAACCCTATTATCTATGTGCAACAATCGAGAAGATGTGTGAACAATATGAATTATAGTAATCAATATGGATCATGTGCATATGTTAGGAATTATGTGCATATAATATAAATTATGGGCATGCGATATGATTTATATGCAATTATATGAAATATGTGCATGTGATATGAATTATATGAGACCATTATGATTTAATTGCATTAGTCATAGTGTGGCTATATAAATACCATGGAGTATTATAGTTCATGATACTAGTATGCAATATTACATGCTACATAAATATATGCAACAATATGAATTTATATAGACATTTATGAATGATATGCAACTATATAATAGTGTAATAAATGTATTACCATGTGAAACTATGGAAATACACCACCTAACTATACATATAGGGTTTTGTGACAAAGTGAAAACCTTCGGTTGTAACATAGGAAATTCCAATGCAATAAATATTGTGATCATATGTGACTAACAAAACTATGGAGATATTTTATCCAACCATGTGAAAACACATTATGCCAGGTGTAATTCACGACTACATAAGTGCAAGTCTAATGTATTAATCGTTGTGATGTGAACTTTATTAAACATCGCAGGTTGGCAGTTGTAACTTGACCTAAGCATTGAATGCACACTACTGTCAAGGTTAATGGAATTCTGATGTGGAATTGTTTTAATGTGCTCGGTCCTGTGTTAACACCGTGTTATAGCCAATACTATGATGAAGTGTAGTCACACGTTTCACTTATTGATGAGCTGGATTCCCCTTGGCTCCAACGTGGCTCACCGTAACTCTTTGTGGCAGTTGTAATGATGTAACATTTAATAGAGTAGATGTCTTCGGAATTCATGATTCCAACTAGTGATCTACGATGTCAATCTGTTGAGGGTTTTCAAAGCAAGTTTAACCTACCATACTGCGTTATGGAGAGTTTAATGTGCACAAGCTTGTTGGTAGTGGAGGCTCTCCTAGGCCGACAGGATGAGGGTTTTTAGCCTTGTTCATTCTGCCTGTGTAAATGTAGATGTTGCTTTTCAAACACGAAACCTCCTTAAAAGTTTGTAGAGCTGAACTCTCAGTCCTTCGTGTTATAGTTTTCAAAAGTTGAGTTTTCAGTTGAGATTTTTGACTTGGGTGAGGTTCGATCGTCGAATCCTGTTAAGGGTTTTGAGACATGCAAAGGATGAGAAACCAACCCTTCTCAATGGTTGTTTCAGGTCTTGGCACTGCTGAGAGTTAAAGATTTGGTAATGACTCTGGTTAGCGTTTTAAAAGGTCATGTCATCTATTTTTCTTCACTGTAAACACATACGCTGTCACAAGCAGTCATTCACTTCAAAATACTGTCATCTTCTAATCTTGGTTATTTTTTTAACCTCGTTTTTAAATGTTCTTTGCAGGTGCACAAGCAATAGCTCCTCAAACTGGTGTTTAAAGGTTGGAGACGCTACCCAACTGGTAAGCCTCGGCATCTGTCTTGAGACTCTAGAGAAATGTAGAAGGTGTTCGACTGGTGTGATGTCTAAGTGTTTAAAAGTTTAACTCCGAGAGTTTTGATAGGTTTTTGTAAACTTTCAAAAGAGATAGGGAGGAAGATTCTTCGACCTACAAGGAAATAGCCATGACTATTTGGATGTACTGTTAGATAATAGGGTTTTTTTCCCTTAGATTTGGAAAATATGGTGAATGGGACTTTCAACACTTGTGGTTATCGTTTTTCTCCTGTAAATGGTAATGTTGAAATGTAACCTACTGAGATAAAAACGTATAAGTCTGTGTGAATGATAAGTCTCTGGCTATTGCTAAATAATTTTGTCTACGACCAGTATACGGTTTGTCTATTTTGTAACATACTGATGTGTTTAGGTTTTGATGAATAAAAGTTTTAGTTGAGGAAATATGATGAAAATCTATTGATAACGTATCTTTTGCATGTGAAAACTGTAAAAACCATAAGGCTGTATCGTAAGTCTCTCCAGACTTGGATAATCATGATCAATCTTTATTTTTCTGTGCAATAGGGTTTTGAAGAAAACGTATGAGTTAACTCAGTCATCGACATGATGTCAAGTCTTCAATTTTGTCGAGTTAAGAATTTAAAAACCATGTTAATCTATGTTTAAAGTTTGACTACAGTCACTTGGTTTACCCAGCATTTGAAAGTATAAGATGATACTACTATTTTATTTAACATGATGTTGCCCCTGTCGTTTTAAATGATTGTTGGAAGTATTTGCTTGCTTCAACTCGGTTCTTAATATGCTCTTGGCGTTAAAACTTGCCCTTTTGGGTACTTTTGTTGGATTCGGTCTGTCTACTATTAAAGTGTTGAGGTTAAAATCTCTAATCTAATTTCAATGTAATACTACTCTATTTAGTTGGAAAATTGCATGAGGAAAAGAAATAAAGTTTTAGCTAAAATTAAAAAAAATGGGAATGTTGACTATAGACTTAGTGATTGAAAACTCTACTGTAAAACTCTAAATTTCTATGATAAAATAATTACTGTTAGAACAGAAATGAAATTTTGTGTAAACAGAGATAATTAAAATTTAGGAAAACTATGTGTAAATTGGGAAAACTGTTAGCAAATAAAATGAATAAAAATGAGGATACTGTAATATATATATGTAGAAAGTTAACATTTAGTCAGTATCATTTTAATCATCAAATCATTCTTTATTAAACTTTTTATGTACTAGAGTACGATGCCGTGCTTTTTGGCATGGGGAAAAATATAGAAACTATTTATTTCAATCATTTCAATTCATACAGTATTATAAATTTTGAACAAGAAACTAAAACAAAAAGCTTATAAAAATAAACAGTGAAACTTAAATAAACAGTAGAAGTGTAATCATACAGAATTAGATGACAGAACTTAGAATAATTAAGATAAGACAATAGAACCTGTAACTGATGATATGGTGACAAACACCCAAGAAGGCATGTTCCTCCCAAACTGTTTCAGAAAAAGTAGCTCAATTGCTGACTTCTAATGAACCCCCGAGCCTGATTACTGATCCAGTAAGTGGGTGAAAAAACTGTGTAGAAGCAAGGCACTCAAAAATACCTTCTCCACTCGGTATCAACCTCTTGTAAAATGCCTTCTCCACTCAGCAACAACCTTCTGAACTCACTAAGAGTTTTGGCAGACTTACAACATGATCAACCCTAGCCTATCCCCTCATCAGATCTCTTGAGTGCAAATAGCAAAACCTCAAGGTAAGTTTCCTCATCAGGAAAAGTGATGAACCTCAGTTCATAATCTGATGGATAATATATAGATTGCCTAGGTCTTTTAGTGGTCAGTTTAGAATAAATGAGCCTCAAGCTCTAGTCCCATCTTTCAGGGCACTAAGACCACATTTCAAGGGATTTGTCCCATACCAATAGCTAGTTAGTTGCATCATGATGCTGCCATTTGTCCATTTCCTTCTACCACAGATTCCATTCCACCTAGTGGATTAGTAACCACTCTTTCAACAGTCCCCTTAGGTGTTTGTCTCCTATTTTATTTATTAAATAATAAAATATTGTGCAAATTATAGTCATCCTTGGACACCTGTCCAATATAAACTTTACAATAAAAGTTATCATAATGTTTCTAAACACAAAATGTTTTTCCAGCTTAAAGGGTATATTACAAACACCCCCTCTTAAGCTCAACATCATCCTCAATAGTGTTTATTCATCATCAAGTTCCTCATGGAACAGAACTGGGTATGCTTCTCGCATTTTAACCTCCAGTTCCCAAGTAGCCTCATCAGAGCTAAGGTGCTTCCATTGCACCTTTACCATCCCTATGGTGCGATTCCGAAGCATAATTTACCTCTGGTCTAGAATACAGTCTGGTTCCACCTGAAAAATCTCCTTCGGATTCCACCTGTATGTCATTCCAATTCAACACATGAGTAGCATCATGCACATACTTCTTTAAAACATAAACATGAAAAACATTGTGGATTTTTAAATTGTATGGCAAAGCCAATTGATATGCAACAGCTCCTATCCTTGATAGGATTTCAAATGGTCCATAATACCTCGGTGCTAATTTAGCACAGATTCCAAGCTTCAAAGAACTTTTCTTGGGCTTTACCTTTATGAATACATTGTCTCCTACCTGAAATTCTCTTTTTGTGCGTTTCAAATCAGCATAGCCTTTCTTCTAATCTTGGGCAACTTTTAAGTTACCTTGAACTTGTTTCATAGTTAACTCCATTTCTTTCAATAGATCTAGTCCTAACATCAATCTATCTACAAGATTATCCCATGAAATTGGAGTAGAACATTTTCTTCCATACAAAATTTCAAATGGACTTAACTTAGCAGATGCTTGATAATTATTATTGTAGGCAAATTCTGCTAGGTGTAAGTAATCCTCCCATTTAGATGGTTGATCTTTAACATATAATCTTAACATATTTTCCAAAATTTGATTTACTCTTTCTGTTTGACCATCAGTTTATGGGTGGAAAGAAGTGCTCAAATTTAACTTAGTATTTAATCCTTTAAACAGTGTTGTCCAAAAGTTACCAGTAAACTTAGAGTCTCGATCTGAAATGATTACCTTTGGAATTCCATGCAAGCGAAAAATTTGCTTCATGAAAATATCTGCAATGTTAGAAGCCTTGAAAATAGTTTTAACATGAATAAAATGAGCAGCTTTGCTAAGTTTATCAACAACAACCATAATTGAATCATTTTGCTTTTGATTTTTAGGCAAACCTATAATAAATTCAATGCTTATGATCTCCCACTTCCATTCTAGAATTGGTAAGGGCTGCAATAGCCCAGCTAGATGTTGATGTTCAACTTTAATAGTCTGACAATCAAAGCATCTAGCTATATATTCAGCAACTTCACTCTTCATGTTAGGCCAAAAGTACTCCTTTCTTAACATAGTTATCATTTTCTGATAACCAGGATGTCCTGAATAAGGACTCTTGTGAATTTCATCTAAAATCAACAACTTAACTTTCGAAAAATTTGGCATATAAATTATGTTTTTGTAAGTTAAGAAGCCTTTTTCATTAATACTGTAATCTGTTATAACATTTTCGGATGAATTTTCAGCCACTTTATCATGTAAATTTTGGTAATTTTCGTCTTGCTTAATTCCTTGTTCGATCGGATTTTCAAGATCAGTTTTAAAGTATTGATTGTTGCCACAAAACTTAATCTAGCGTTTCTGCTCAATGCATCAACAACCTTATTTTCCTTTCCATTAATGTGATGGATCTCAAAATCGTACTCGCTAAGGAAAGCTAACCACCTAGCTTGCCTTGCGTTCAGATTGTTTGATCTAGTAAATACTTTAACCCCTTATTATCAGTCATTAGAATGAATTTTCTACCAATCAAGTGATGGCACCACATCTTTACAGCATGTATCACGGCTGTCAACTCAAGATCATATGTAGTGTAATTCTTTTCATGTATTTTTAACTTCCTTGACTCAAAAGCAATTGCATGACCTTCTTTACCTTAAGACCCCTCCACGTCCTTCGTTGCATGCATCCGTGCATACAACGAAATCCTTATTAGGATCTGCAATTTTTAAGATGGGTGCAGTAGTAAACAATTCTTTTAACTTATTAAAGTTGTCTTGACACTTTTGATCCCATATGAATTTATTCCCTTTCTTCTGCAAAGAAGTGATAGGGTTAGCAATTATAGAGAACCCTTCAATAAACTTTCTATAATACCCCGTTATTCCCATGAATGACCGTACATCAGTTACATCTTTTGGGACAGACCATTTATTTATTGCTTTTATTTTATCAGGATCAACAGAAATACCATCTTTTGAAATTATATGACCCAAATACTGAATTTTATCTTTATAGAAATCACACTTACTAAACTTAGCATAAAGTTGGTGATCTCTAAGTAGTTGTAAAATTATTTTTATATGTTCATCATGCTCTTCTTTAGTCTTTGAGTAAATCAGAGTATCATCAATGAATACCACTATGAACTTATCCAAATATTTATGCAGAACGTTGTTCATTAAACACATGAACACTGCAGGTGCGTTAGTTAGCCCAAAAGGCATAACTACGAACTCGTAGTGTCCATAACGCATTTTGAATGCAGTTTTGAATATGTCTTCGTCTTTTATCCGCACTTGATGATAACCCGACCTTAGATCAATTTTAGTGAATATCTCTGCTCCGCGTACTTGATCAAATAGATCATCTATGCAGGGTAAGGGATACCAATTTTTAATTGTCATTTTATTAAGTTGACGGTAGTCAATGCACAAACGCATAGTACTATCCTTCTTTTTAACAAATATTACGGGTGCTCCCCAAGGGGACACACTAGGCCATATGCAGTTTTTATCTATTAATTCTTATAGTTGAGACTTTAACTCATTTAACTCTAAAATATTCATCTTATAGGGGCCCTTTTAGTTTGGTACAGCATCGGATACTAACTCAATGGTGAAATCAAGTTCTCTTTTCGGAGGTAATCCTGGAATTTCTTCTGGGAATACATCAGAAAAGTCCCTAAGGATGGGAATATCCTCTAGTTTTATTTTGTCTTCTTTGGATGTACATTCATGATTAACAACATTAATAGCAAACAATTTACAACATTTTCTAGCAACTCTCTTCACTTGTAAGGCAAAAATTTGCCTTACAGAAGTCTTCCTAGAAATGCCTTTAACAGTTTCAGCTACACCTTCATTATTTAAAAAAACAAAATATTTTTCATAACAATTCAATAAAACTCTATGCTGTTCAAGCCAATCCATACCAATTAACAAGTCATAAGATCCTAATGGTAAGACATTCAAATTCACTTGCATTTTCAGCTGACTTAGAAAAACTTCACAATCTTTAACAAAATCTGTAACTTTTCTTTTTGTACCAGTTGCAAGCTGAACTAACCACGGGTTATCAAATTTTTCTATATTTAACTTGCAATTTTTCCTTAATTCGAGTGAGATATAACTCAGATTTGCACCCGGATCTATTAGAATGGAAATAGACTTAGTTTGTAACATACCTTCAACTTCCACCATGGATGTTTGATGGTCTGCTTAACGATCCTCCAATGCTACATAAATTCTGGGCATCTCCCTCACTACATCTCCAACTATAGGTTCTGCTTGTACTGTGTGAATATTGTTGACGGTTTTTCTATTGAGTGGGAAATCTGGTCTGTTGTGTGGTCCGCCAAATTCATAACATTTGATAGGTCCTTTTTGCTCAGCATATCTGTTATTTTTGTTGCTGTGATTATAGTTGTTGGGTACATTCTTTGCAGTAGAAGAGTTCTGGGGTGTATTACCCTTATAAGCATTACTATTTGGAAAGTTTCTGTTATGAAAATTCTTCTTGAAACTTCCAGAATTTTGGTTAAAATTTTTCTTTTTATAATCAAACTGATTTGTTTTGCTGCCCTTCCAGCCAGTTGTTCCTTGTCTTCTTCTGTTTTGATCAAAACATAAATTTGCCTTTCTCATAGCTTCCTCCAGTGTTGTAGGATTGTCATATTATATTCTATCTTTTATATGGAATGGTAAACAACTGAGAAACCTTTGTACCTTTGGCTTCTCTTCAACCATGTACGGTACATATCTCAGTAGACTGAGGAATTTGCTACAAAATTCTGTCATGCTCATGGCGCCCAACTTCAGATCATAAAACTCCTTCGATTTATCCTCATAATATTGTTCTAACAAAAACTTTTTCTTGAAAAACTCCTTAAACATACTCCATGTTACATCTTTCTCCTTTAAACTTTTGATTCTTTTTAGATCCTGCCACCATATATCTGCTTTGCCTATCAGATTATAAATAGCCATCTTGGCTTTCAGTTGAGAAGAGTAGTCATATATATTAAAGTACTTCTTCATTCCGGACAACCAAGCTTTTGTTGTCTCACCCTTCGCATTTTCTCTGTTAAAGGTGGGTGGCTTAATCTTCTTAAATTCTCCAGTGATCTGTTTGTGATGCTTTTGCTTTCTCCTTTTTGAACATAAATCACTATCACTGTTGTCCTCGTTAGAGTGATAATGACTTTGATGTGAACCAGAGGATGAATAACTAGTACTTTTATCCTTTCTTGATTTCTTGTGCTTGTGTTCGTGAGTCATTATGGCAGAATCAAATTTGACCTCTAATTTTTTGCCCCTTTCCTCATTTTGATATTTATCCATTAAAATCTGATTTAATGTATCCTGCGCCTTCAGAATGCGCTCATTTTCTTCTTTGACTATTTTTATATCAGACTTCAGATCCTTTATGGTACGCAGAAATTTAGAATAATTGTTATTCAACTCAACATAGAAACCTTCTGGATTTTCATTTATATTGGGTTCACGATGAGATGATTTTTCCTCTGTCAATTCTTCCGGTAACGACATACCTGTAAATCAATTTGTCAAACTGTACAAAAAAAAAAGAAAAAAGTTAGTAAACAGCTTTTTCAGATTATATTTCCTGTGCTGCGTGCGTGAGCCTAATCAGACCTAGAGTTGTAACTTGCACTCTAATACCACATGTAACATCCCTGATAATCGTAAAAATTTAAAACTTTTTCTACGTGACAATATTGCTTATTTAGTGTATGCGGAAATGGAAAAATACATGAGATGTTATTCGCTATCCTAAAATACCATACCTGTTTATTGAATGCGACTAAAAGAAATTAGCTTAAGTCTTGATGCTATCCAAATCTAGATATGCTGCTACAAAATCTACTGTTGTTGTTATGAATGAAGAAACATCGTTTGACTAATGTACTTTTATTGTGTTGTTTAAGGGGTCCTACGGACGCCCAAGGATTACTTAGCATTCGTGCTAAAGCATTTGAAATTCGTACTTGTGACAGATTACAGGTGAGGATTTTTAATTACGACAAGTACACAATGGTTTGTCGAAGAATATCTAAAAGTTCATCAAATAAAAATATAAGGTTTGTACATAGTGTTCACTGAAATTATCTAACCTTTAAGTTGTCACTAAAAAGCAAGTGTCGCAATAAGTAGTATGAGTTGTGTGCATTGTAAAACCTACATAGAACCTATGCGAAACTATAGGCACACTAAGATTTCTGCTTGATGCTACTGTCTTTAATTCTTAATGACTAATTTGCATTTTAATCAAAGTTACCAATAAACCCTATTATCTATGTGCAACAATCGAAAAGATGTGTGAACAATATGACTTATAGTAATCAATATGGATCATGTGCATATGTTAGGAATTATGTGCATATAATATAAATTATGGGCATGCAATATGATTTATATGCAATTATATGAAATATGTGCATGTGATATGAATTATATGAGACCATTATGATTTAATTGCGTTAGTCATAGTGTGGCAATATAAATACCATGGAGTATTATAGTTCCTGATACTAGTATGCAATATTACATGCTACATAAATATATGCAACAATATGAATTTATATAGACATTTATGAATGATATGCAAATATATAATAGTGTGATAAATGCATTACCATGTGAAACTATGGAAATACACTACCTACCTATACATATAGGGTTTTGTGACAAAGTGAAAACCTTCGGTTGTAACATAGGAAATTCCAATGCAATAAATATTGTGATCATACATGACTAACAAAACTATGGAGATATTTTATCCAACCATGTGAAAACACATTGTTCCAGGTGTAATTCATGACTACATAAGTGCAAGTCTAATGTATTAATCGTTGTGATGTGAAATTTATTAAACATCGCAGGTTGGTAGTTGTAACTTGACCTGAGCATTGAATGCACACTACTGTCGAGGTTAATGGAATTCTAATGTGGAATTGTTTTAATGTGCTAGGTCCTATGTTAACACCGTGTTATAGCCAATACTGTGATGAAGTGTAGTCATGCATTTCACTTGTTGATGAGCTGGCTTCCCCTTGGCTCCAACGTGGCTCACCGTAACTCTTCGTGGCAGTTGTAATGATGTAAAATTTAATAGAGTAGATGTCTTGGGAATTCATGATTCCAACTGGTCATCTACGCCGTCGATCTGTCGATGGTTTTCAAAGCAAGTTTAACCTACCATACTGCATTATGGAGAGTTTAATGTGCACAAGCTTGTTGGTAGTGGAGGATCTACTCGGCTGACAGGCTGAGGGTTTTTAGCCTTGTTCTCTCTTCCTGTGTAAATGTAGATGCTGCGTTTCGAACTCGAAACCTCCTTAAAAGTTTATAGAACCGAACTCTCAGTCCTTCATGTCATAGTTTTCAAAAGTTGAGTTTTCAGTTGAGATTTGTGACTTGGGTGAGGTTCGATCGTTGAATCCTGTTAAGGGTTTTGAGACATGAAAAGGATGAGAAACCAACCCTTCTCAATGGTTGTTTCAGGTCTTGGCACTGCTGAGAGTTAAAGATTTGGTAATGACTTCGGTTAGCGTTTTAAAAGGTAATGTCATCTATTTTTCTTCACTGTAAATGCATACGCTGTTACAAGCAGCCATTCACTTCGAAATACTGTCATCTTCTAATCTTGGTTATTGGTTTAACCTTGTTTTTAAAATGTTCTTTGCAGGTGCACAAGAAATAGCTCCTCAAACTGGCATTTAAAGGTTGGAGACGCTACCCAACCGGTAAGCCTCAGCATCTATCCTAAGACTCTAGAGAAATGCAAAAGGTGTCCGAATGGTGTGATGTCTAAGTGTTTAAAAGTTTAACTCCGAGAGTTTTGATAGGTTTTTGTAAACTTTCAAAAGAGATAGGGAGGAGGATTCTTCGACCTACGAGGCAATAGCCATGACGATTTGAATGTACTATTAGATAACAGGGTTTTTTCCCTTAGATTTGGAAAATATGGTGAATGGTACTTTCAAAACTTGTGGTTATCGTTTTTCTCCTGTAAATGGTAATGTTGAAATGTAACATGCTGATATAAAAATGTATAAGTCTGTGTGAATGATAAGTCTCTGGCTATTGCTAAATAATTTTGTCTACGGCCAGTATACGGTTTGTCTATTTTGTAACCTGATGCTGTGTTTATATTTTGATGAATAAAAGTTTTAGTTGAGGAAATATGATGGAAATCTGTTGATAACATTTCTTCTGAATGTGAAAACTATAAAAACCTTAAGGTTGTATCGTAAGTCTCTCCAGACTTGGATAATCATGATCAATCTTTATTTTTTTATGCAATAGGGTTTTGAAGAAAATGTATGAGTTAACTCAGTCATCATCATGATGTCAAGTACTCAACTCTATCGAGTTAAGAATTTAAAACCCATGTTAATCTATGTTTAAAGTTTGACTATATTCACTTGGGTTACCAGCATTTGAAAGTATAAGTTGATATTACTGTTTTATTTAACATAATGCTGCCCCTGTCATTTTAAATGATTGTTGGAAGTATTTGCTTGCTTCAACTCGGTTCTTAATATGCTCTTGGCGTTAAAACTTTCCCTTTTGGGTACTCCTGTTGGATTCGGTCTGTCTACTGTTAAAGTGTTGAGGTTAAAATCTCTAATCCGATTTTAATGTAATACTACTCTATTTAGTTGGAAAATTGCGTGAGGAAAAGAAATAAAGTTTTATCTCAAATTAAAAAAAATGGGAATGTTGACTATAGACTTAGTGATTGAAAACTCTGCTGTAAAACTCTAAATTTCTAAGATAAAATAATTACTGTTAGAACAGAAATGAAATTTTGTGTAAACAGAGATAATTAAAATTTAGGAAAACTATGTGTAAATTAGGAAAACTGTTAGCAAATAAAATGAATAAAAATGAGGATATTGTAATATATATATGCAGAAATTTAACATTTAGTCAGTATCATTTTAATCATCAAATCATTCTTTATTAAATTGTTTATGTACTTGAGTACAATGCCTTTCTTTTTGGCATGGGGAAAAATACATAAACTATTTATTTCAATCATTTCAATTCATACAGTATTATAAATTTTGAACAGGAAACTAAAACAAAAAGCTTATAAAAATAAATAGTGAAACTTAAATAAACAGTAGAAGTGTAACCATATAGAATTAGATGATAGAACTTAGAATAATTAAGATAAGACAATAGAAATTGCAACTGATGATATGGAGACAAACACCCAAGGAGGCTTGTTCCTCTCAACCTGTTTCAGAAGAAGCAGCTCAACTGTTGACTTCTAATGAACCCCCGAGCCTGATTACTGATCCAGTAAATGGGTGGAAAAACTGTCTAGAAGCAAGGCACTCAAAAATACCTTCTCCACTCGGTATCAACCTCCTGTAAAATTCCTTCTCCACTCAGTAAAAACCTCCTGAACTCACTAAGAGTTTTGGTAGACTTACAGCATGATCAACCCTAGCCTATCCCCTCATTAGATCTCTTGAGTGCAAACAACAAAACCTCAAGGTAAGTTTCCTCGTCAGGAAAAGTGATGAAGCTCAGTTCATAATCTAATAGATAATATATAGACTGCCTAGGTCTTTTAGTGGTCATTTTAGAATAAATGAGCCTCAAGCTCCAATCCCATCTTTCAGGGCACTAAGACCACATTTCAAGGGAGTTGTCCCATACCAACAGCTAGTTAGTTGCATCATGATGTTGCCATTTGTCCATTTCCTTCTACCCCAGATTCCATTCCACCTAGTGGATCAGTAACCACTCTTTCAACAATCCCCTTAGGTGTTTGTCTCCTATTTTATTTATTAAATAATAAAATATTGTGCAAATTACAGTTATCCTTGGACACTTGTCCAATATAAACTTTACAATAAAAGTTATCATAATGTTTCTAAACACACAATGTATTTCGAGATTAAAGGGCATGTTACATGTTGAAACGTAAATGGACTCGGTAATTTGTGGATAGGACTATGAAGCTGGCCCTAAATCTAATATTTTTTCTCCTGCACATTCCTCGGCACATTTTGTAGATTCATCAGATTTCATATCTCTATTTCTGGGTGGGATTAATAATTACTAATACTAGTTCTTTCTTAACTAGTTTTGATACCTAGTTTTTGTCTACATTATTTATATTTTAAATTTTAAATTTGAGATAATATCCTCTATAATCAGATCGGGGATATTACAGTGGTATCATATCATGGTCCTATGAACCTACTCTTGGTTAATTGTGATGAGTCCCAAGAGATTTTCACTCCCCAAAGGAAAGAATCCTGAAGAACCTCATGTTGAAGAAGAAGTGGAATCTACTGGAGGAAAAATGGAAGGAGGAAAGGATATATCTGACTTGGATGAAAATGAAGAGTTCAGGGTCTTTGTCGAAGGTATGTTAAAAGAGTTGCATGACATATCTTAGAACGTCATCCAGTCTGGGAAAAACACTAGAGAATTATTGGCTAAGTAGCTAGGAGATAAAGACAGAGAAGGGAGAAACAATGGCTCTCAAAATGAAGAAAGGAAGGTCCCCTTGGTGGATATATCTTTTCAAAGACTAGACCTCATAATAGGCCTAATGAGCTCAAAGAGGAAATCAAGAATCATCCCCGACCTACCATGCCTAAGTTCATCAAGTAACACGAGGAAGATCATGAAGTGCAGACTGAATGAGTTGCTTCATGGGAAGACTGGTATGCATAATACCAAACCTTGAGTGAAGAATGCATAAGGGCATTGCCTTTCAAAGATTGTTTTGAAGCACCATTTAAAAATAATTCAAGAGGAGGTCATAGGCTGCCAACACATAATTATGAGCTCGGAAATGCTCTCATTAACATCTCATTACCTTTTTTGATGTATCTTCAAAGTGTACTACTAACTTCTGGGTGCAAAAGCTAGACACTTACTTTCAATTGAATCCCATGGTTGAAATGGATGCCATTAGAATGGAAACCTTGCATTTGGAAGGAGAGGGAAATGATTGGTGGTTCCATGGAATGAGGACCTTGGTCCATGATCAAGTAACTTCCTATGAATATTTCACTAGGAGGTTGGTAGAAATATTTGAGAGGAGAGACCATGAGATCTCTTTCAGGGAGCTAGCACATATGAAACAAACCGTAACTCTTGAAGCATACATCTTCAAGTTCCAAAAGCTTGCAGTGATGGTAACTGAAATATCAGAAGTTTGCTTGATCCTTATATTCATGGAAGGATTAGCGGAGCCTTTGAAAGGTTTGGTAAAGGCATACAGACAATCCACTTTGCAAGAGGCAGTGAGAAGAACAAGGGATCTGCAAGATGCCATCCCAAGAAAAAGGTATCCTCCAAAGATTAATATGCCTGCAAAATTTCAGAATCAAAGACCACCTTTTAAGAATGTGTCTTCCCCAAACAAGAAATAATACTCATACAAAGATCAGGATGAATTAAGGAGGAAGAAGATATGCTTCCCTTGTCAGGAACACTGGGTTCCAAGTCACAAATGTACTAAGGGGAAAGCACATTACATTGAGGTCTTTTTAGAAAGTGAGGAGGAATAGGTTTAGGAAGTATTACCAGTAGATGATGGCTACAAAACAATGGGGGAAGAGCATCCCCCATATTCAAACAACAAAATTGCAGTATTAAGTGGAGTTTCCCACTTCCACACCTTGAGATTCAAGGGGGTAGTGCAAGGGCAAAGAGTATCAGTTTTAGTCGATGGGGGTGCCACCCATAATTTCATTGATGCATCCATGGTGGAGAGGAGAAAGCTGCCAAAAAAAAAAATTGAGGTTTCACTATCATCATCCTTGGCAACAACACTATGGAGTGTAATCGATGGATTCCAAAGTTGCAAATGATTATTGGAGATTATACCATGGCTGACAACTTTTATGTTGTCAATGTGGCTAATACCAATATGGTATTGGGAGTGCAGTGGTTGCACTCCATTGTGGAACATTCAATGAATTACCAAATACCCCAAATGAGCTTCAAAGATACTAATGGGAAGCAAGTGGTTTTGAAATGTGTCAGCACCTACCCAAAACAAGTGGTTTCTGCTCATAGTATGATATCAATATTATGGAATGGTGATGTTGAGTGGGCCGCTGAATGTTTTATCACCACTAAAGGAACTTTAATAGATGTCTCACATCATCTAGAGGACATAAATATCCTGCTACACAAGCATAAGAAAGTATTTAAATAAATTCCACATGGCAGGTCTCCTGACAGAGGAACTGAACATATGATTGAGTTGGAAATTCAGACACTTCCTATCAAGATCCATCCGTACAACAACCCCAAAATATTCAAGTATGAGATTGAGAATACCATCAAGGATATTCTTGAGTTGGGATTCATAAGAACAATCTCAAGTCCCTTTGCATCATTAGTGGTCCTAGTTAAGAAGAAATGTGGAACAATGCACATGTGCATTGACTATAGGGCCCTGAACAAGAACACCATAAAAAACAGATATCCTATCCCAAGGATTGCAGAATTGATGGATGAGCTGCATGGAACAAGGTATTTTTCCAAGATAGACCTCTACTCAGGATACCATCAAATCAAGATGAGGGAAGAAGGTATCGATTAAACCACTTTTTGATGCCATTATGGGCATTTTGAGTTTCTTGTCATGCCTTTTGGCTGGACCAATGCACTGGGCATCTTCCAATATTGCATGAGCATAGTTTTTAGTAATCAGTTGCATAAGTATGTCCTTGTATTCTTTGATGGTATTCTGATTTACAGTAGGACATGGGAGGAGCATATGCACCACTTGGACAATGTTCTGACAATTTTGGTGGAATAGTCTTTTTATGCCAAACTGTCCAAGTGTGAGTTTGGATTGACTGAGATCCTCTATATTGGTCATATAATTGGGAAAGAAGGATTCAAGGTGAAAATGGAGAATATCAAGGCCATACTTGAATGGACAATCCCAAATAACATCATTGAATTAAGGGGATGGCATTGGTTTGTGCACCTACTACCATAAATTTGTGAAAGGGTTTTCTAAACTATCATCCCCTTTAATAGATCTCAGCAAGAAGGGATCCTTTTGTTGGTTAGAGGAGGATGAAAAAGCTTTCAATAGAATGAAGGAAGTAATGAGCAGCTTGCTAGCACTTGCACTTCCCGATTTCACTCATCCCTTCATACTAGAATGTGATGCCTCAAGGGAAGGCATTGGAGCAGTTTTGATGTACAATAAGCATCCCATTTCCTATGAGAATAGAAAGTTGCAGCCACATGAGAGGCATTATTATATTTATGATAAAGAGATGTTAGCCATTATGCATTCTTTGGCCAAACTCCGACATTACGTAGTAGGAGAAAAGTTCATAGTGAGGATTGATCACAATAACTTGAGACACTTTCTGAACCAAAAGGAGTTGAATGATAGAAAACAAAAATGGGTAAGTAAGGTTTAGTCCTATGAATTTTATATAGAATATAAAAAGGTAAGATCAATGTGGTAGCTAATTCCCTCTCTAGGAAGCCTACTTTTTCTTTGTGGCAAGTCCCAACTTACTGGAAGGTACAACTAGCTATTGAATATTCTAAGAACTAGTTTGCTTGTGAGGTGTTGGATGGGATGATTCATGGTGATGCCATACAAAGTACTTAATGATTTCATATATTACAAGGACATAATTTTTTTAGTGCCTAGATCGAACTTAAAAGAAAATATTTTGGAGGCTTCTCACAATGCACTAGTGGCGGGCCACCCTAGGTTCATGAAAACTTATTGGAAGGTGAGAGAGAGGTTCAATTGGAAGGGCCTAAAAAATGATGTGTTAAGGCATGTAAGGGAGTGTATTGCATGCGAACAGAATAAATTTGACCACACTCATCCTGTTGTCCTCCTTCAACCCCTGCCAATTCCAGAACAAAAGTGGGAAAGTGTGTCCATGGATTTCATCACCGAGTTGCCCAAATCCTAGGGTAAGGATAGTATTTTTGCAGTGGTTGATAGATTGGATAAATTTTATCACATTTTTTATGTCACATCAAATATTACAGCTAGTCAAGTTGCTGCATTGTTCTTTAAATAAGTGTTCATATTACATGGTCTACCCAAGACTATAATAAGTGACCAAGATAGCAAATTCACTAGTGCATGTTGGAAAACTTTGTTTGAACTAGTTTGAACCTTAGCATGAGATAACACCCTCATACTGATGCCAAACTGAGAGGGTAAACCAATGGCTCGACGATTATCGTAGAAATTATGCTACCGAGAAGCAAAAAGCATGGGTCACTTGGCTACACTTGTGGGAATTCTGCTATAACACTACATGCATCTCTCCATTGGGATGACACCATTTAAATGTCTGTATGGGTATGAATCCTCCAAATTTGTAGATCTTATTTTTGGGGATTGTAGAGCCCAAAAACTAAAGGATTAGCTCTGGGAAATCCAATACATACTCAGGGAACTCAAGGAAAACTTGCAGGTTGCACAGAACCAACAAAAATTAAATGTAGATAAACATGGAACATATCGAACCTTCCAAGAGGGTGATTTAGTATATCTGAGGTTGCATCCATATAGGAAATCTTCTCTGAAATAAAAAGGGGCCGAAAAATTGCAGCCAAGATTTTATGGACCATACAAGATCATAAGGAAAATTGGTTGAGTTTCCTATGAACTAGATCTTCTTCGAGGAAGAAAGATACACAATGTTTTCCATGTGTCATGCTTGAAGAAAATAGTAGGCCAGCAAGTAATAGTTTCAGAAGAATTTCCTCCTCTCGATGATGAAGGAAACTTGGTCCTAGATCGAGAAATAATTTTGCAGGTTAGAGAAAGGAAGATGAGGAACATAACTTTTAAAGAATATCTAGTGCAATGGAAGGGGTTTCCTAGTGAAGATGCAATCTGGGAAAATGAATAGATTATACAACATCTAGGATTGCACCTGCTTGAGGACAAGAAATATTGGGGAGGGAGGACTGTCATGCTCCTTCCTTAGTGGCCACTTGGTCAAGTATTGGAACCTCAAATCCCTAAGGTTCTAGGAAGAAGAATTAAGTTGGAGAATAATTAATTAATTGGGATAAATTTTGGTACAAGGCATATAGTGATTAAAAATTTAAATTTTTTATGTTTGAAGTAATTTTTAATTATTTCATTATCATTATTAATTAAATTTTGGAAAGTGGTGATGTTCACATGGCTAGGAGGGTGCATGAGGACAAGGTGGACCTCACCTACCCAATTGAAAAAGTTAGAAACAACAAGGACTCAGCTAAAAGCAAGGTGGCAGTAGAAAAAGACAGAAACTAACAAAAGCAATAAAAAATAGGGAAAAGCACAAAGGAGGAAAGTGAGAAAGAAGGAAAGTACAGAAAAGAATCAATTTTGAAAAGAAGGAAACATCCAAAAAATCTAAGCAGGGCGCACTTGCTAAGAGAAGATGAAAACACAAAGCAAGCAAGTTGCACAAGGCAAGAAAGGTTGCTAATTCTCCTAAGGAAGGCGCCCTAACCTCTCACGTGTGTCAGTTGCTTTCCCAGGAAGTTATACAAGCTTATAAAATGATGTTAGTGCACACCATTCACATCTTTTGGTCATTTGTTTATTGTATTCATAGCTTTTTCTTCTGAGAGGTTGAGTGATGCACCTCAACCAAGCTTAAGAGATGAGCCCCAATGCAGTTGATGTTCCAATTTGTCCATGATCATATCTAGAGCTATGGAATCCTGATCTACAAACCAATACCATTCCACCATCGAAGAATCTAAGTCATCTAGAGAGAGACCATTAGTGATAGTGCAATTGGAGAGAGTTCTTGAGAAAGATACATCCAGAGGATGAGATTCCATCCAGTGAATGCGACCATGAGAATCCCCTGAAGCTTGGTGCGCCTTACATGAGAATTTAACTACTCTGAATTCATAATACTTGCAGATCCAATGCAAAACTTCTCCTTTCTTCTCTTCATAGCAGACTTATACTCTCAGTTTTGTAAGATTTCCTTGTATTGGAGACTTCCTGAAGATATGAAGATTAAAATACTTTTGATTTATGCTCAGAGTCTTTAATTTTGGTTTTATGTTTTTATTGAGCTCAGTTCTGAGTCATAATGCACTTCAGAAGTGAAATATGAAATCCTTATAGGTTGTTTGAATTAAATAATTCAAGACTAGCTCTTTAGGCTCCTTTTCTTGACTAGTTTTATAGTTTTTGCTTTTAAAAGTTACATGTGAATCAATTTTGTGTTCTAATGGTAATTAATGAATCTTGAGACCCTTTTGAAGACTCTCCAACCATTTTCCTAAGAATTCGTAGGCCTCCCATCATGTTTGGGAGAGCATGGAAAATAACTAGCTGAGCAGTCCAAACTAACGCCCTTCCTTCTTTTTCCTCCAAACTCAACGAAAACCTCCCAAAATCTCAGAAAATACTATCCATCTTCTGATTAGGGGGTTAAGATCTGATATCCATCACTTGGTTACCTTCATGTGTAAGAAAATGGGTCTAGTATGCATATGTTGGTGTGCCAAGGAAGTCTCAGAGTAGACCTCAGCGACAACTGTTATTGAAACATAAATGGTACCAGTAATTTGTGCATAGGCATATGAAGTTGTCCATGAATTAGATATTTTTGTTGCTGCACATTCCCCAACACATTTTGCAAATCCATCAGAATTCATAACTCTAGTTCTGGGTGGGATTAATAGTGACTAATATAAGTTCTTTCTTAACTAGTTTTGTTAACTGGTTTTAGTCTGTATTCTTTATGTTTTAAATTTTGAAATTGAGATAACATCCTTTGTAATTAGATCAGGGATATTACAATATTTGGTAAGTACAAAGTATAGTTTTGGTTTCATTCACATTTATAGAAATTTGTTAATGATTTTGTTTTGAATAAAAAAATCAATTAAGCTCAAAGAATAATTTTAAATAACTTGGGAGATCAGAGACTTCGGAAAATTGCTTTAAATTCCAATCAAAACCATCTAAGGCTCAATCAAGTTTGCAATAAAGATTCCATGTCTTGTTTACAAATGTGGGGATTGACAAAATTGACAATTTGCAAAATATGGATGATATTTAAAATATTGTTACTTCGAAGCGAGGAGAAGCTGTGGTGTGATGAAGATTTAGAGGATAAAAGAAACTTAAGATATTACGAGGTCATTAATCATAATCTTGAAGATCAAAAGTATCTCTTTGTTTTAACTAGCATAAAGAAGAAGATCAACATATAGCTAAAATAAGAAGAAACTCTCATGAGTTGCATAATGAAATAGAGCGTTGGACATTTCCTAAACTTCATGGGTTATCTTTGTGAGACTATGAGTATTGATGATGAAAGGCACTTCCTCTTACATTTCCTTACGTACACCCACAACCTTCTCATCAAAATTATAGTAATTTATGAACACTCATCTCCAAACTTTTTTAGCACATAAATAAAACTCTAAAGCAAATAAAGCAGTTCCTTACTTTCTTTTTTAAGGTTCAATAGACTAAAATTGGTCTAAATGGATGCAAATTATCATCATCATCGCAATCATAAAACTGAAAATAAAGTAATAATAATAACACTCCAATACAAAAAAATGATTTAAAAAAAATTAAAAATTATAAAAACATTATAATAAAATAAACCTTAAATTCTTATCTACCAAATACCAATGAAAATCACATATGGTGAGTTGCAAATATTTCATTAAATTTTATGCACCTCAAAAAATCACTTAATAAATTCACAATTAAGATGAAATTATATTAATAATATTATATTAACCTTTATATTGTACTATTTATTTCTTAATTATAATTACACAACAAATTTATTTTCAAAAAGAATTTTAAAGTTAAAAATATATTTAAAGTAAAAAACTTTATATTCAATCAAAGATTCAATTTGAGCAATATTTTAGCATACCTACTTCATGGAAGAGTCAATTTAGAGTAATCTTTTAGTCTTTTGAGTAATTTTATATGTTTATTAACCTTATTGTGTCATATGAAATATATGTAAAACTTAAATAATTCAAACCCCAAATCATTTTTAAGAAAATAAAAATAATTTTTATTTTTATTTTATTTGTTTTTATGGTCTTTGAAAATATTGTAAATTGTCCACACATGGTTTAATTAAATTTATTTAACTTTATTTGTTTGATAAAATTATTTTATTAGTATTTTTTTTCTTAAATAATAAAGGAATCAACTTGCATTTACAAATGACCATCATGTTTGATGAAATTATTTTATTAGTATTTTTCTCCTTAAATAATAAATAGTTAACTTGCATTTGCAAATAACCATCATAATAGCTTGTCTTATTAAAAGTTTAACAACTAAATTATAATAAAAAATTTCTATCTTCCAAAAAATCTAATAATAATAAAGTAGCTTCCTTTGAAATAAAACTAAAAGCATTTTAAATTGGTTGAGAATTATTTCTCTCTACATAGAAAACATTTCAACTTTCCAAAATCCAAAGATATTTGATAAAACTGTAAGTCTAACTTTAGCTGAGGGTTGTTTATAATAGTCAGATCTATATTGTTAGATAGGTAGAGTGGAGATATTTGATAAAAGTGTAAGTCTAACTTTACGTGAGGGTTGTTTATAATAGTCAGATCTATATTGTTAGATAGGTAGAGTGGTTTGGAGTTTATTCTCCCAGCAACGAGTTGGTTGGTTTTTTCAAAGGCTCTCACTTTTTTAGTTTATGTATAGATAGTATATTTTTAGGTAAGAATGTAACAAAATTATTTTGGTTTCGAGTTTATTCTCCTAGCAACTAGTTGGTCGGTTTTTTCAAAAATTCTTAATTTTTGAGTTTATGTATAAATAGTATATTTCTAATGAAGAATGTAACAAGATTATTTGGTTTTATATACTTAATACACGTATAGTTTTTTTTTTTTTTGAAAAATAACCATACCATTTATTAAATACATTTACTTTTACTTTTATCTTGTGATATGTTAAAAATTATATAGTGTAATATTTTTAAAATTGCTAAGACTATAAAATCCTCTTTTATAAACTGAACTAGTTGATGTGGCTGCTCTTTACATTAAGAGTTTTAATTAAAGTTCATGCAATATGAGAGAATGAAAAAACAAACAACTTACACAAATTTGGTGACAACATCTTTTCAATGGATAGATTGTTTTTCCATTAACATCGAGACTAACCCTAATCTAGGTTTAGGTTATAAACCCATAAGAATCTAAGTTATTAGGTCCAGATATTATCTCATTTTTTGGCTTCCTTTTGGACTTCGTTGAGTGGATCAACAAGATTAACCAAAGTGTAACAAGTGTACAATCCGGATTCATTTCATGGTTGCAATATCTTGTTATGATTAAATGCATCTTGATTAAGATTTAAATAAGCTTCAGTTAAGATATAGTTAAAAAAAAGTATGTTTATTAAATACTATTTATTTTATGTTTATATTAATTAGTTTAATGTTTATATTAATTAGTTTGGTGTTTATCCTTTGTTTAACACTGAGCCATCTCCACAAAACTAAATAATCAGTGACTCTTATCGACTAATACTTATGACTATGCTAATTTAATAACTCCACATTTCTAAACTTACACCCAATACAATATAAGTATTTATTACTTTACATACAGAAACACATTAACACTCAAAAACCAAAACCAAAACCAAAAACATTAGAGGAGCGTGTAAGTATACCTGTTATTAAACACATTAACAGTCAAAAACCAAAACCAAAAACATTAAAAGAGAGTGTAAGTATACCTGTTATTGTTGGTGATTTATTATATAAAAGACTATATCATTTATTAAAATTGATCAAACTGTAAAATCTTCTCTGGCCAATTACAAAAACTGAACCCTAAACTGAACTGAAGTTTAAAAGTCCCATCACATTTATATGCTTGCAATTCTCAACATATCTGACATGAGAATAAGGACGGATCTACTACCGTTGAGATGAAGATTAAAAACAAAGGAAAGCTTTCTCCTCAAAGAACGTGTCAAAGATGGTGTAGACTTCTAGGTGACTAACGAACAGCCCCATTCAAGGTAGCTGTGGACAGCCCTGTGGCTTGTGTTGTTTCACAGAGGAAAACAAAACACACACAGATCGTCAAAGACACTCAAACAGTCATTGTCTTGTTGTAGGCGGGCACGCTGTCCATGAACTATATGTGTTATTAATTTGGTATTGAAAAGATGGATGCTTCAAACAGAAAAACAGTAATGAAGGCGCACATGCCTACACTCAGAATCTGACATCTGACAGAAGCACAAGCGTCGTACATGGAACATTCTTATTTCTCAAAACAAAATGCAAATCAGGCCTCGTTTTTTCTGGTGATTTTTTAATCAATTCCGGGTTTAAATTTGATAGGAAAATTGTACTTTCTGTGATGCTGTTATTTTAGCAATCACTATGATTGGTTCTAGACTAAATGTATGAATTTATTTGCTTTTATATTAAATGCATGATTTTAAAACTACTCAAATTATCTAAATCTTATTTAAACAATTTTTCATCTATAAAAGTTTCGACAATTTTTCATCTTTAAAATTGATTTTAAAATTACCCAAATCATCAAAATCCCATTTAGACAATTCTTCATCTATAAGATTCCTGGGTTAGATGTTTTGGTTATTCATGAATATTCATATTAACAGCTTATTGAATGATGAGTGTTCTCCACCAAAGAAATGGTAGATAAGTACAGATGAGCTATGAGCAAGTTGTCATTAAAGATTTTAATGATAGAGCTGGTTATAAGATGGAAATCTGAGTGTAATTGTACAACAATATTTCATTTATTTGAAAGCCAATAACATCGACTTTTTTTTTAACTTGTGCACAATGAAAGAAAAGTTTCAACAACATAAAATAAGGTACTGAAAACCTACGTTGAGATCTTTGATCAAATTTGAGGCGAAAAACAAATGAATGGATTCATCCTCTCGGTAGGAAAAAAGGAAAAAGTTGAGAATGAATGGAAAAAAAGAATATTTTGTTTTTATGAGATTTATGATATTAATTTTGTACATTTTTTTTTTCCGCTTAAAAAAGCATATTATTGTTATTCAATTAATCTGAATCAAGTAGTACAAGATGTTCATCTAACAGATATTACAATACATTTTCAGAAAAACCCTGTAGGAGAGTTCTTTCTATCCCAAACAAAACTACACAAAATTATACAAAAATGGACAGATATCCATTGATCTTCAGCTATCAAACATAGTTCCTCAAAAAAACCTTAGAAGAGAAATAAAGAGAACCAGAATCCTCCACCACTTCTTTGTAGACATCCTCCCAGAATAGGATGCCTTCATCCCCATCAATCGCCAGCTTAGATAACATGTTAGCCTGTGAGTTAAACTCACGATAGCCAGTAAGAAGTGAAAGAACTAAGATCGCGCTGAATGTGATTGCACCAATAGACAAGATTAAGTACCTTTAGATCAAACTCCCCACGAGCCCACTTAATAGTGACTCTAGAATCACCAAATATTTTTACCTTGTTCAATCCAAAACAGATTGCAGCCTTGACAACACACAATAGAGCTAATATCTCCGCTTTCATATTTGTTCCAAATCCACCATGCATTCGGAGAGTGTAAAAATGATCAGAATTTAAATAGATAACTCTGCCAATACCACATTTTCCAGAAGTTGTAGCGCCATCGAAGAATAGAATAGGGTCATCAACAGTGTATTGAAATATTCCAATGGTCCTTTCCACAGGTTTTTCATCCTCCTGAAATTTAAGAAAAAGACGAAACGCCTCACAAAAAACATAATCAACATTTGTAGCAGAATTATCAAAGATGGCTCTATTGCTTGCACGCCATAAATCCCAACAGACAAATACTGGCAAGGTAATATGTGTTTTACCAACCTTCACCCAATCAAACAAACACTTCTCCACGTTATTGCCAGCCCACTTTAGAGGTAAAGTCAGATTCTTAGAAAACTTATCCCAAACTATTGAATTAAAAACACAGTCCATAAAAATATGTTTGGAAGTTTCAGACTCCCTCGTCCACAAAACACATTAACTTGGCCCATTCCATCCCATTAAAGTCAAATTGTCCCACGTTTTCAGTCTATCCATTAAAACAAACCAAATGAAACACTGTAGTTTCAATGGAAGATACCACTACCAAATTAGTTTATACCACTAGTGTGATGGAAATACACATCCACGTTTAATAATGTAATCATATGCCGTAGAAGCTGTAATGATACCTATGGACACATTACCAACCCATCTAACTTCATCCTCCTCATCCATACATCGAATACCTGCAGCGTTAAGAGATAGAATATATAGATCCCATTCCAGAGCAAGCTGCCATGGTAATTGTAAATCCGTCGCTTCTAGCCAATATCTGTGCACATAATTTTTCACAACAGTATTAAGGGTGACAAAAACCTTCCTCCTCATTAAATGTAGCAGCTCCTGTGAAAACTACATCTAATCCTTTAAACCAACGATCAGATCCACCCCCACTGCCACTTCTGCCCCATTTCCTACCTTCCAACAGAGACCATCCGCCATCCAACAGTAGACCTTCATGAACCCATTCCATATGGGAGAAACTCCCCTTAAAAATTTCTTCGACTTCCTCAACCAGTGGGAGACATTTGTTTTAATATAATTTTGATGTATCACCTGTGTCCAAAGAGACTTGCCAAATAAAGCCCTCCATAGGCTCTTCAATCTAAGAGCAACACTAAATACAGAGAGATGTTTTATCCCCCAACCACCTATAGCAACCGGATATGAAATCTTATCCCATCCTACCATAGACAGATAGGATTTCTTCAATCCTCCCGACCATAAAAACTAAAAGATTAATTTCCTCAATGTATTGATAACAGAACATGGCACAGGGAGTAATGAAAACCAATAGACCGGAGTCCCAGTCAAGACCGACCTTACCAGGGTAAGTTTGCCACCGATAGAAAGGAGCCGAAATGTCCAGTGATTGATCCTCAATTCAATTTTTTTAATAAGCCACTGCCAATCCTTAACAAGATACCCATTTGGCTTCAACTGATAGCCAAAATATGTAAAACCATCTACAATCTTCAAGCAGTTATATGGCAGAAAATGTTTCAAAATTCTTAGTCTGTCTAAAGAAATCAGGTTCTCGTAAATACAAGATTTTTAAGACTAACTTTCATACTAGAGGCAGCACAGAAATGATCAATGATCTTTTGGAAAGCCCTCCATTCTTCCACAGAATCATTTCCAGCCAATAATACATCATCCACGAATAATGCATGGGACACAGTTAAATTCTTTGAAATTTTCTAACCTCTAATATCTCTCACCTCAACAACTTCCTTAATCAGCCGGCTAAGTCCATCCATCACCAACAGAAATAAGAAAGGAGACAATGAACATCCTTGTTGCAGCCCCCTAGAGCAATTGAAAAAGTAGGATAGAGCTCCATTTACTAGTATTGCAAAATTCGTAGTACTGGCACATGCCATAATCCATCTTATAGCAAGAGCTGGTACCCCAATATGTATCAAAACAAGTCTCAGAAAATCCCAGCTAACACAGTCATAGGCCTTTTCCAGGTCCATTTTAAGGATGATAGCCTTTAACTTTTTGCATTTGATACTATGTAAGATCTCCTGAGTGATACCGATAGCATCATGAATCTGTCTATCTTGCAAAAAGCCAAATTGCTCCTGTGTAATATATCTAGAAAAGACAGGCTTCAGTCTACCAGCAATAATTTTCGAAACCACCTTGTAGATAAGATTGCAGAAGGCTATAGGTCTAAATTCCCCAAAGACTTTTGGGTCATTTACCTTTGGAATAAGAGTAATAAAAGTAGCATTTAATTCCCCAGAGACATATCCTTGTGTCCTGGTAAACTCCACCATTTGCAAAATTTCCTCTCCCATAATATCAAAAAATTGTAAGAAGAGCTCCACCGTCGAGGCATCTGGCCCTGGACTCTTTTCCTTAGCAAAAGATTTCAGAGTATATTCCACCTCTTCCAAAGTGACTTCTTTACAAAGATCAACAACTACCTCATCATCAAAGAATTTCGAATATAGCCTCACAACCTTCAACTGGCCCATAAGATCACACCCATTATCAACCGAATAGATATTGCTAAAATATTTCTTTTCCAAACCCTATAGATCATGTGCAGAAGTCACCTCATTACCAACTTCATCCGCCATTCTCCAGATAGTATTTCTATTCCTCCTAGCTAACACATAAGAATGAAAAAATTGAGTATTCTTATCCCCAGATTTTACCCAAATGGCTCGAATTTTCAGTCTCCACTCTTTCTCCTCCATTAAGTAAAAGCTTTCTCTTTCCTTCTCCAAATTTTTCAAAATGGAAAAATTAGTGGCATCTAATGGGTCTACCAAAGACTGAGCAAATAAAGCCTGCAACTGTGATTCAATCTCCAATTGTTTCTGCTTAACCACTTTTTTCTTATCATGTATCCAAGACGAAGCTTTTCCTTTAAGCACCCTTAGTTTATAACATAATCGGTCCATAGGATTCATTTCCTCTTCCACAACAATGTGTTGCCACACATAGGAAAAAAAACTAACAAACTCAGAATTCTCATTCCAAGAGCAGTCGAATTAAAAGGATAACATTGATGCTGAAAACGATCGTCCAACTGCAGAAAAACAGGCCAGTGGTCGGAAATCTTATTTCGTCCAACCCAAGAACGATACCTGCCACAAGACTCCAGAAGAGATCTCTTAACAAGAAATTTATCTAGTCTTTTCATTATTGAGTCGTGTCCCCCTCTACCATTAGACCAGGTAGGAGAGAAGACGCCTGTGCACACATCAATCATATCATTAATAATCAACAAATCAGAAAAATAGTCAGCCAAAACATCCAATTTGGTCGATGTTCCCCAAATCTCCTGCGAAAACCTTGTAAAATTTAGATCCCCTGCCACAATGATATTATTCCTTTCCATCAAACCAGATGCTTGTAACCCATTCCAAAATAAATCCCGATTTTTATATGGAGCATACACATTTAGAATTGATAATGGAGAGTCATCAGCACGACGAAACCCATCCAACAATATTCCCCAAGATGTTTTATAAACCCAAAAAGAGTATGCCCGAGGGTCCCAAGCAACAAGCAAGCCACTAGATAAGCCATTAGAGCTACAAGCCGAAACCTCCCAGCCTCCCTGAAGACCAACAAACTTAGAAATGGCATCCAAATCAGAACACATAGTTTCTTGAAGTAATAAAATACTAGGCCGAGTAGTAGAAAGAAGATCAGAGAGAGCCCTGACTTGAACAACCCCCCCCAATCCATGAATATTTAAGGAGAAAACATACATTAAGAAGCTCTCCTGTCTGGGGAATTTGCTCTAAGGCCCCGCAATTGTAAAGAAGAATCCTCAATATTATCCAGTAAGTCAATTCTCTCCGAAATAGTCAAATGTCCATGGCTGGAATCACATTCCCTAACTCCACAAGTCCCCCCTTTTCTTCTAGATTTACGAATGGTTACATTCTGAAATCTCTCAGAATGTATCGACTGGACATGTGGATTCTGACGAGGGTTTTTAGAATAGATAGATAGAGGGATGAAAGTGCAATCCCCACCAGATTCACCCGACCCAACATCCCCCAAACCCCATTTTAATTAGTTTTATTTAACAAAAAATCTTTTATAAAAGCTGGGTCATCTTATCTTTTCAAATACCTACCCTACCAGTTCATATCTTATGTGCACTATCAAACCCTAATCAATATAATAATGGTCATCTCATTTACCTTTCATATTAATGTGTTTGTAATGTGTTTGTCTTGTTCATTATGCCATAATGTCATTTTCTTTGTTCTCTTTCTCAAATTTTTTGGGCTCCATAAAACCATAAAACAATAATCATGATGTGGGTGTAAATTCTAATGGATTGACAACTTATTAGCAAAACTATTTATGTAATTCTGTAGCTCAAAACAAATTTAAAAAAAAAAAACAATAAATATTGAGCAACCGTAGATAACTAGGTAGTCTCTATTGGTAATAATATTCTTTTAGGCATATTATTGACCTCTTAACCATTTAGCATGTGTAGTAGTATCTACATTATTGCAATATGGAGTAGTATCTACATTATAGCAAAAGATATTTAGTGGGAACAAATTAAACTCAAAATTAATACTTGAATATAAAACTATGAAGAATCCACTTAAAGCTAGAATATATTTGGTCAAGTATAAAGCATAGGAATCCACTTAAAGCTAGAATATATTTGGTCAAGTATAAAGCATAGTTTTCTTTCCTTTCACATCTATAGAAGTTAGATATGAATCAACATAAAATGAACCTATCAAGATAACAATACATAAATTTGTGATTTTAGTGATGAAAATTGTAATTATGTTCATTTAATTTTCTATTTTGCAAATAAAATCTCATTACATGTAAAAAACACCACCTCGTAGTGAAGGCTTTTAACATTAGGCTATTGGGAAAAATTATATAAAAGAAAATGCTAAAATTTTTACCATTGGTAACAAAGGGTTTGGTGGAGGTTATAATGGATGTTCATTATACCTTAAAAAAATGGGTGGTCAGAGGTTATAGTTGACATTTCTTTTAACGATGTCCTTATATCACATGAACACACTAGCAGGTCGTAAACATATTTAAATGTGACTCACCATTTCATTCCATTTATATAACATCATGATAAATGTAATAAGTTTTCTAGCACTCATGCTTATTATCCTTGTTTAGCACACTAGTGTCGACCATGCACAACTACGCACTAATGCTTATATTACCATCCACTCCATAGTGTCTTGAGAATTTAACGATAATGATAATAATCATAATTTGGATTCATTGCACTTATGATACAATCACACTAGTGTTAATGTTATATATAAATAATTTTTGTTGATTATCTCGTAAGTGTCATGATACTAGTTCGTTGATAGCAATTAGAATCATTGGTGTGGTTTATCCAATAAAAAGCACCAGTTGTTGGAATTGATTTAATACTGAGAGGGGGGGTAAATAAGTATTAGCGCAGTTATAAACAATTATTTTCTTGAATAGATTAGTCTTAACTTAATATTGATGATTAGTTATTCATCCAATATAAACAAAATCAATCATCCATATATGCACCAAGACAAAGAACACAGAACACAGAACACAGAACACAGAACACAGGAATTTTGACATGGAAACCCAATTGAGAGAAAACCACGGGACGCTCTTTTGTAATTAAGAGAATATGTTCAAGGAAGCACCAAATGGAAGGAGGCAACGGCCCCCTAGTTTTACAAGAACTGACCTGAATCCTAGCTTCAACTCCTTGTGTTTCTCCAACGCCAACTGGAAAGAGGATACAACCCCCTTTCTCCTTGCCCCATCCTTTCACCCAAATATTCAAGATGTAATTCTGACCTACTGTACTTCTAACCCATGAACACTTATGTTCTTCTGATATTAGTTCTGCTATGCACTGTCTTTGTATGCAGACATATCACTGTCAATGTGCTGCATACATCACTTGACTTCTCATTCCTCTCAATACTACACTTTTGCTGATGTCTTACTTCATGTACTGTATGCTTTCTAATTCTGCAATCTGCATCAAGATATGCTCTATCGATTTGCTACTGCGCAACTGCACTCACCAATTGATACTATGATTTCAATTAATAGTTTTCTCCTCTAAGATAAAGCATCCGTAACAGATGAAACTGTGCACTAACTAATGGGTATGTTCTATATAAGTGTCACAGTATTTAGACAGTCTATGACATGGCATGCATCAAATGATTCGTCCTTTCAATTTAACTCACTTGTCTTAGATCATCCTCATCATGACACACTTTCTAGATCCTGTTGCTACTCTATCGTTGTGCATCAGATGGAATTCTCAACTTTGTACACTTCACTTCAGTCTTTGTGCATCAGCTAAACATTTGTGCATCACCTGATATACTTTGGTTCTGTTTCTGTGCTTCTTCCTTACTTACAACATATGTGAATGTCTACGTGCTATCTGTAATTATGTCATTCAATCTCCATGCAGTTGCGCATACTTCTATGTTTCTACCTTTCGATTTTTGCGCAGTTGTCGCAGATCTACAACATCAGTGTGCGCTCCATCAGCTATATCATTCCTCTGTATGTGCACTCTTGGCTCCTTGCTAGATCATACTATTTTGTTCCCGAGCCCTTGATGCCCAAAATATAAATCTATATTTTCCAACTAAATCTCTACAATCTCGCCATCGAGCTTACTTAAAATCTCAAACTTGCATTTGTATTTATACATGTCCTGCACGGATGGTATGTCCACAAGTTGGTTGTGGCATCCCTTCTTCCATACTTCACGAATTGTGCTTTTTCCACATTTCATCATATGCGCTACTGATGTATCATCCTTTGTGGGTCTTGCGCATTCATGGTCCACAACTTAGTGGGACTTAAACCTAAATGGTGTACTTCTTGTGCTCTTGATGTACCATTTCTTTGAGGTATGTGCACATCCTTGCTATTCAACTTGATGAGTCTTTGACCATTGTCATACCATCCCTTGTGGGTATTACGCACCGGATGTGTCAATGCTTTGCGGAATATGCACATAAAATTACTTTTCCTTGGTGGGACTTTGACCCTTGTACCATCATCATGTGTGGGACTTACGCACCTATTGTACCATTAGCTATGGAATTTTCTCATAGATAGACTTAAACTATTGTGTGCATTCTTCTAACTGAAAGCATCTTTTGATTGGAAAAGATTGTGCGCTTTCAAAACTTCCCAACCATACGTTGTTTCTTACAACTTGCATAATCTCAATCCTTGACTAAGAAATCTTGTGCATTCCCAAGTCTTCGTTCAACATGCTTGCACACTTGTGTGTTTTCTTAACCAACTTCTTGGCTACTTTTGCACATGTACCATTTGTCCAACTAGTTCTTTGACTGCTACCTTGAGTGAGTATGACTTGGTGGACTTGACTTCTACGCAGCTGGTACCAAATGTAGTAGGATACATTGCTTATGTGCTTCTTTGAACTGGATTTGCATGATGTACCTTCCTTATGTGCTTCTTCATACTGATCATACATGATGTATCCTTGGAAACACATCTTCCAACTGAATGCAACTTCTAGATATACTTCTTCACACTGGAATCAATGTCCTTCACCATCTTGCGAATATATTTCTTTAAAGTGGCTTCCATATAATTCTATAAGCTATCATAGGAATGTTGTATCCACTTTGACATCAGTTGACATCAATGACTCAAACTGAATAGTTTGACATCCTCTTTGACATTAATTGACATCAGTGACAACCAAAGTTCAACAATCTCCCCCTTTAGAATTGATGTCAACACCTTATGAAGTTGTGTATGATCTTCTCTAAACTGTATGCTTCATCTGTACTTAGCATAGTGCTCCCCTTGTGTATATCCTCCCTGTGAATTCTTTGGGATTCTGAATTATACACTTTCTGCTACTGCTGTGCAGACCACATGTATGATCTACTTCACACTCTTTAACGTCTTCTCTCTACTTCACTCTCTTTCACGTTTGTTGTACCTTCATGTTGTATATTCAATACATGCTTCACGCTCTTTCACGTTTTCTCTATCAGCTTCATGTATTTATTCTAGCTTCATTTCAGCTTCATGCATCTTATGTATCTTCATGCCTCAGCATCATGCATCTCTCCCCCTTTGACATCAATGGAAAATAGGTGCCATTAATTGCACAATGTAGGTTCTCCTTGTGTTGTATTTTGCATTGGCCTCTACCTCAACGGTTTTCAGGGAAGACTCCCCCTGACTTCATGCTTCAAGTTATTTGCTGCAATTTTGTAATGATATTCTTTCATAATTATCTTTTATTTCTTTCTTGATACAAGTGTTACGTTACTTGTACACTTGATTTCCTATTCCTGTCACAACACTGCATCATACATTGCGAAATGATTCATGCAAACTTCTCTCATGTCAACTGTGCAGTGCTAGCACGTTTTTGAATTTGCACTTCTTTAGTTGGGTTCTCATTATGTTTTGGATTGAGAACCACACCTAGTTTTTACCTGAGATATTCAAGTGTACTTCGTGGAACAGGTTTTGTAAATATGTCTGCAATTTGTTACTTGGTATCAACATATTCTAATTTGACAACATTATCAGCTACTTTCTCTCTCACAAAATGATACTTGATTGGAATGTGTTTAGATTTGTAGTGCATAATAGGATTCTTAAAGATACTAACTACGCTTGTGTTGTCGCATAGTATTAGTATCGGTTGATCTATATTTACTTGTATATCTTTCAAGGTCAGTTTCATCAATAACACTTGTGAACAACAAGCAGTTGCTGCAATATATTCAGATTCTGCTGTGGATAATGCAACTGATGGTTGTTTTTTGTTGATCCATGATACAAGAGAATTTCCTAACAAAAACACAGCTCCACTAGTACTTCTCCTATCGTCTATACTCCTTTCCCAGTCTGCATCAGTGTATGCTACTAAGTCTAGCCTTTTTGCTTCGTGGATACCATAGGCTAAGGTTTATGGTTCCTTTCAAATACCTAAAAATTATTTTGACTACTTGAATATGTGTTTCCTTAAATCTTGTGACAAGTCCAACAACTTTCATGATATTTGGTCTTGAGGTAGTTACATATAGCAGAATGTCGATCATGGATCTATAAATCCTCTGATCAACTTCCTTAGCCTCATCTTGTTTACTCAATTTGCACCCTGTAACCATACGGGTACAAACCGGCTTGGAATCTTCCATGTTGAATTTCTTCAACATCTCCTTTACATATTTAGATGACAGATGAAAATACCATCATTTAGTTGAGATATCTATAATCCAAGGAGAAAGGACAATTCCCCAAGCATGGACATTTCAAATTCTTTTTGCATATCTTTGGAAAATTGTTGATTCATTCTATCATCATTACTTCCAAAAATGATGTCATCAACATATACTTCCATGACTATCATCTTTTCATTCTCAGTTTTTATGTAGAGATTGTTGTCTACACCACCCCTTCTGAAACCTTGATGTTGCAAATATTTGTACAACCTTGAATACCAGGCCTTGGGAGCTTGTTTAAGTCCATATAGTGCTTTCTTCAGTTTTCAAGCATAATATTTATTTCCTAAGAGTGAAAAACCATATGGTTGTTCAATGTATACTTCTTCTTCAAGGTATCCATTCAGAAAAGTTGATTTTACATCCATCTTATATACTTTGACATCTTATGCACAAGCATAGGATAGGAATATTCCGATTGCTTCCATTCACACCACAAGGGAAATTTTTTCTTCAAAGTCTATTCCCTCAATATGCGTGTATCCTTTGCATACCAGTATTTCCTTATTTCTAACAACCTTTCATTCTTCGTTTAATTTGTTTCCGAATACCCACTTTATTCCAATAACATTCTTATTCTTAGGTCTTGGAACAAGTTCCTAGGTTTCTTTCTTTTCAATTTGGTCTAATACCTCATTCATGGCATTCATCCAACCTCCATCAAATTTGGCTTCTTCAATTCCTTTTGGTTCTATTTGAGACAGTAATTAGAAATGCACTTCCTTAGTTGGATTGCTCAGACTTCTTCTAGTTCTTACACCAGCATCTTTGTCTATGATAATCAAATTTCCTAAATGATTCTTTTGGACATATCTAGAAGGGCCTTTTGTTTCTGGTCTTCCTTCTTTTAATCCATGCTGATAGACTTCCTCATGTGGAACTTATGTTTCTTGATTTTCTTCATACAGTTGTTCTAGCAAGGGTAAATCATCGTCTTCTTCAATTCTTCTATGAGTCAGTACCCCATCAAATTTTACTTCAAGAAATTCAACTATCTCCCTGAGTCGCAAATTATAGAAATTATAGGCCTTGTTTTTGGAGGAGTAACCAAGGAAAATTCCTTCATGTGATATGGAATCAAATTTTCCAATGTTTTCTTCATTTATTTTGATGTAGCATCTTCTTCCGAATATTCTGAAATGCTTGACTGTAGTTATTCTTCCCTCCTAGAGTTCATATGGTGTTGAACAACTATTTGTTCTAATCAAACATCTATTGAGAATTTGGACAACTGTATGAATGGAAGTGCCCAAAACATATTTGATAGCTTTGATTCGTTCAACATCATTCTGGCCATCTCTTAAACAGTTCTGTTTTTTCTTTATACTACTCCATTTTGTTGTGGAGTTCTAGCTGTTGAAAATTGTCTTCTAATTCCATGTTTGTCACAGTACTTATCAAACATATTTGAAGCATATTCTCCCCATTGTCAGATCTCAAACACTTTATTCCTAATTCGGTTTCGCTTTCAACTACTTCTTTAAAAGTTCTGAAACATTCGAATGTTTCTAATTTTTCCTTAAGAAAGAATACCCACATCATTCGAGTGTAATCATCAATGAATAGAAGGAAGTAAGACTCACCATTCATTCCTATGGTTCTCATTGGACCACAAACATCCAAGTGAACCATTTCCAATGGTTTTTAGGTAGTGTATTATTTTGTTTGGGACTCGATTCTTGTTTGTTTCCCATGTACACAGTGCTCCAAAATGAGTTTGATGGATTTGTAATTCTTGGAATGTCCCTTACTGTTTGTTTCCTACTGATTTTAACCAAGTTATCAAAATTGATGTGTCCCAATCATCTATGCCAGAGCCAACTTTCATCAATTTGTCCCTTGCAACATTTTTCTTCTCTTTCCTCATCCAAAATGAAGACATTGTTAGGAGTCCTGGAGGTTGTTGCCATAATCTTGCATGTATATTTATTTTTTATTTTTCATTTTTCTGAGTCAAAAGTGAGAGTGTGTCCTTGGTCACACATCTGGATTACAATTAGAAGATTGTGTTTCATGTTCTTGACTAATAGAACATTTTCATCCTTAGTCCTTTCGTTTCCTAGACTTGCCAACCCTTTACCTAAAATTTTGGTTGAGCCATTATCCCCAAAGTAGAAACTGCCTCCCTTGTCTTGTCTAAACTTTAGAAAGGTGTTTTTATATCCTATCATATGCTTTGGAACTTCCGATGTCTATGTACCATTTCCCCCTTTTACTTTGTGCATGTAAGGCTAAGCTGCATGCTTCATGATGAACTTGATCCTTCCAGTCTTCAGTTGTCTCGGTGGGTTGCGCAGGTTGCTTCCTATTTTCATAGTTTTGAGTATCATGTTTAGGGGTTTCACAACACTCGTCTTCTGAGCTTAAAAAATTGAAGGGATTGGGGTCTTCTTTCAATATTGCAGCCAGTTTTCTGAAGATTGTTTGTTTGGTATTTATCTGATTGCACCAACCATTCTTTTTGGTGTATGCTAATGCATGAGCTCTAAAATTTATTTATTTGTGACCAAAATTATGACAGTAATAGCAATTTCCTAAGAAAATATTTTGGTACCTGATAGGATAAAAACCCAAGAACTTCGTAGGTTTTTTTTTTGGATGACTTGGCCTTCTGTTTTCTATCTCAAATTTCCTCGACAGTAGAGTCTTGAGGGCATCTACATAACTTTTTGTTGGCATGGTATTAGTACACAGGAAGTTGCAAAAGGGATAATCCACGGAAGAAAGGATCATTCACGGAGAATGTGGAAGCGCACAAGTAGTTAGTTTGTTAGATAAGGGTCATGTGGACCTTGTTGTAACCACTTAGTTTTGTATAAATAGGAGTATGATTGTAAGCCTAAGGGAATTGATCGATGGATCGATCCGGTGATAAATAGAGAAATAGATCTTTCGGGTTTTGATCTAGTTGTTGATCTGTTTTATATCCGCGATATGATGTATTGACTGTTTCTGCGAAGGTCATTCCACAGGTTTTAATGAATGCATGAAGATGTTTAATTATGGTTCTGTTTTTGTCTTTGTTTTTGTTAGATGACGAATGCGAATTTTTATGAGATGTTTAATGCTCTGTGGGTTTAGTAATTGTTGTTCATACTAATGAGTAATTAGATCATGTTGATGCGAATGTCTATTACGTGTTGACTTTGCGATTGATGAATATGCGAATGATGAAATGCTAGCATAGTGAGAAAGATATAATCTCTGGTTTCTGCGAGTGCAATATGTGTTTGATGCATGTCCTTAACTCCACTGTGGAAATGTGGTTCCTGCAGCACCCTAGTGCATCTCGGGTGAGACTTCACTCGCTCTGCGAGTGTTGCTGGAAAGAGTAAAACCTTTCTGGGCGCGTGCATAAGGGAGTTTAGTTGATGGTTTGTTGACGATAGTGCAAAGTGAACCCCCGTCGAAATCCGTTGTGTCAACAAATGGTTCCGTTGCAGGGACCTTGAAGAGTAAAAGAAGAGGATATGCTATAGCACCAGATGAAACCGAAGATTCAAGAGTGGTTTGACAGAAAGAAAGAAGAATTCGCAGAAGGAGAGAAGCAAAACCCAATATAGACGGTAAGCAGTTGGTTGTAGAAGTATGTTTATTCAGATATCCACTAGATATTTTTCTACGAATTCCTAGTACTGCTGCATGAGTGGTTAGTGCAGCTAACATTCCAGAAGCATCATTTTCAAAAGACTGAGCTTGACCATTGGACACCAGAACTGATTCGATAGTTGAAACATGTTGACAACACAGTATCTAGGGCTACCAATTTCTGGGTGGATAGTATCCTAGAGGCATATATTATTGAGTGCGCAGTAGACATGATCAAATCATATAGTGACACGGAAAGAGATTTATTCAAGGCACCAAGGGGAAGGTTCTCGCTGTTGCTAAAAATATGGATTAAAATGCTAATCTACGAAAAGGGCATATTGAGGATGACTTCCGATGAGTAGAAAGATCAGTGTGCGGAGGTTGTAGGTGTTGCGTGAATGCGGATCTGATAGAAAGATGTGGGGTAGATGGAAATGAGCGACAACGAGTTTCTAAGGGAAGCTGACAAAGAGTGTGGTACCTTGAGGAGTGGGGTGATATTCCAGCGTCTTGAGAAGAGTCGGAGGACCGAGAGAGAGTCTCCTGAGAGTACCGGAGTAGAATACTGTGAAACAGGACTACAAGGGAGAAAGTGACCCTATTGCGATGAAGACAATGACCAGGATACCCCAGAAGCAGAACAGGGATGGATCGTAAGTTACAACATACCTGTAACCCCGCACACTACCCATAATTTCACAGGAAGAAACAAAAGCTATTCACAAAGTTTCCCTACGTGTAGCGGTAAAAGTAGTGCATCAGTAAATAATAACAGTAAGAACATTAGAATGGCATATGACACAAAAATTCCCACTTTCTAGGGGAACGGGACCGAGGATCCTGAGCAGTTTTGGTTTCTGTGCGAAGCAGTATGGACCGTGAAGCAAGTCGAGGATGAAGATATTAAGAAGGGACAACTAGCGACTACCCTTATGGGTCGTGTGCTGGATTGGTTCATGAAGTTTACAATGGTTCCAACGGGAACACTGGCCAAGTTGTTGGCACAGATCAAAGCAGGAATGATCGACAAATTTAGGAAGCCAAAATCAGAATTGTAGTATGTCACCGAGCTCAAAGAAATCAAGCAATATCCAGAAGAGCCGATATGGGAGTTCAATCAATGGTACAAAACTTTGATAGTGAAGGTAAGTTTTGGGATAAATGACATGCAGCACAAGGAGTGGTTTATCGCAAGATTGTTACCACACATCCGCGAACCATTAATGCAACAAAAGGTTGCGACCCAAGTGGAAGCATTGTAGATTGAGATGAATCTGGAGGCTTCACCAATAGGAGAAACACGGTTGGGTATGGATCGAATACAAGTGCATCTGGAAAACTTGACGATCCAATTGCAAGACATGAAGAAAGGGAAAGAGGATCGCAAAGAGATCTAGTGCACTAGGTGTAGGACAGAGGGACACCACAAGGATCTATGGCCAGAATTTCGAGAATATTTTCAATCCGATGCACCAAATCTCTCAGTCAGGGAGGGTTTCTTTGGTGTCATATATTCCAAATGAGAGTCCATCAACCAAAAGAGTGTGTGTATTTGCAGAAGATGGTATCGAAATCAGAGAACTTGTATTGCAAGTTCTATAAATCGGTTATCCACGATGAAAACAACTATAGAGCTTATGGCCTACCCCAGGAGAGGATTGTAGCTGCATACCTCATGGAAGGAGAAGAACAGGCATTGGGTCAGCAACAACAGTAGTATAATCAACTGTAACCCAGTATAATCACCAACCACAATAGTATGATTAGGGACAGTATGGGAAACCATAGTACGGTCAGCCACAGTATCCGGCACCGCAGTATCCACCACTGCAATACCCACCATATGGACCACTGCAAGAGCCGTAGCACACACCATATGGTTGTTCGGGTACACAGGGTACTACCAAAGGACCGAACACCAAGAGCAACCACTTCACACAAACAGATCACAGATCAACACACCGATGTTTTGACGTGGTTTAAACCCTCTTGAGGGAAACACTCCACGGCCCCAACCAAATAGCTTCTATGGGACAATTTATTATGCAAAGAAAGAAAGTTACAAATGATCTTCTCATAATCGATCAACTAAACAATGACCCTCCATGCTCTTTAAATAGAGATCATGGACCAATCGGGTGTTAAGCCACGGATCAAGGTTAGGTTTGATCTAAGATAAGTTGAGCCGTCGGATCACTCTATGTCAGAAACATATCGTGACCATCAGATTAAGTATTTACAAATGCATACTAATGCATACTAAAGAAACAAACTGTCCCTAATGGATATATTACACAAGTTGAGCTTAACTAACTCCTAAGTGTCTAAATATCCTAACATCCCCCCTTAAGAACAACTTGGGATAGGATTGAAGGATTCACAAAAGTGACACTATTAGGAGAAGGAAGGAGGCATTAGAGCCTATCCCCCCTTAATGACAAGTTCCTGAACTCCTAACATAGAATGAAGTTTAGAAAACTTTGCTTCTGTAAGAGACTTGGTGAAGATGTCTGCAACTTGATCATCTGTAGGGCAAAAGAGCACTTCAAGAACACGATCTTGAACAAGATTTCTGATGAAGTGCATATGTAGCTCAATGTGTTTGCTACGTTGATGTAGAACTGGATCTTTGGCAAGCTTGATGGCACTTTGATTGTCGCACCAAAGTGGAGTAGGCTGATGCTGCTCGAATCCAAACTCTGAAAGGATCTGTCGAAGCCATAAAGCTTCCTGACTGGCATTAACTGCTGCTCGATATTCTACCTCTGCCGAAGAAAGAGAAAGAGCTTGTTGTTTCTTACAAGCCCAAGTAATAGGTCCAGATACCAGACTGAAAACATAACCTGCAGTAGAATTTCGAGCATCAGGATCGCCGACCCAATTTGAATCAGTGAAACCAACCAACAAAGGTTTCCCCCCTGTACTGTAATGAATCCCAAACTGAACTGTACCTCGAATATATCAAAGTATTCTTTTAGCTGCTTTCCAGTGACTTTCATGAGGTGTCTGCATATAACGGGCAACACAACCAATAGCAAAGGAAAGGTCAGGACGGGAATGAGTCAAGTATAAGAGACTACCAACAAGCTGACGATACAAGGTGGCATCGACTTCAGGTGAAGTACAAGTGGCAAAAAGTTTGACTCCAGAGTAGAAGGGAGAAGGGGCTGGTGTACAATCTTCCATGTGAAAGCGACGAAGAAGGTTACAAGCATACTTAGACTGAGAAAGAAAGATTCCTTCTTTGGTTTGTAGGACTTGGAGACCAAGAAAATAATGCAAATCTCCTAAGTCTGACTTTTCAAAATTTTGTTTAAGACTGGATTTCACATGGGTTATAAGCTTAGGGTCACTACCAGTAAGAATAAGGTTATCAACATATAGAACAAGTATGATGAGATGGTTTCCTACTTTCTTGGTATAGACGTTGGGGTCAGAACGACATCTAGAAAAACCAGTGTCAAGGAGAAAGTTATCCATTTTGGCATACCAAGCTCTAGGAGCTTGCTTAAGGCCATATAAGGATTTCTCAAGGAGGCAGACAAGGCTAGAGTTATTCTGAACATAGCCAGGAGGTTGTTCCATGTAAATTTTATCTTGTAAATCACCATGTAAGAAGACAGACTTGACATCCATTTGATGGACTTCCCAGTTGTGTAAGGCTGCAAGGGAAAGAACAAGGCAGATGGAGTTCATTTTTGCGACGGGAGCAAAGGTTTCATTGTAGTCAATCCCTTCAACTTGGGAAAAACCTTTGGCAACTAACTTTGCTCTAAGTCTTTCAACAATTCCATCTGATGCATACTTAGTTCTGTAGACCTATTTACATCTGACAAGTTTTCTTCCTTTTGGAAGAGGTACAAGATCCCAAGTATCGTTCGCCATTAAGGAACGATATTCTTCATCCATGGCTGCATCCCAATCTGGATTCCCTGAAGCTTCTGCAAAAGTTTCTGGATCATGATTCTCGGAAACTTGAGCCAAAAGAGAAGAGGCTCGCTAAAACTGAGAACGTGTTCGACGTTGATCTCTAGGATCACCAACAAGATCACCAGCTGCTTCACATGTTGAACAGACCCATCGAGGAAGCACTTGTGCTAGTGCAACTGGAGGAACATGAGCAGGCGGAGGTGGATTTTCATCCTCACTGTCATCATCAGAAATTGGAGTTGGAAACCTGTCAAGGAAATTGGAAGAAGAAGAAGAAGGCACAAACACCGAATCAGGCTCGCAGGCCAAAGATGGCACAATCGCTGAGTTAGGCTCGTAGGACAAGATATTTTCATCAAATTTAACATCTCTTCTAATGATTATATCATGAGAATGTGGTTGAAGAAGCCTATAACCTTTTACATCTTCAGAATATCCAACAAATATGCACTTTTCACTTTTAGGTTGTAATGCTTTCCGTTTTTCATCCGGAATGTGAGCCCATGCTTCACTACCAAACACACGGAAGTGACTTACATCAGGTTTAATTTTACTCCATGCTTCTTTCGATGTTATACCTTGTAATGCTTTAGTGGGGGTGCGATTAACTATGTAATTTTCACAATTAATGGCTTCAGCCCAAAATTGAAGACTTAGTCCCTTAGATTGGATCATACAATTAGCCATTTCTTTTAAAGTGCGGTTCTTCCGCTCAGCTACACCATTTTGTTGTGGTGTATATGGAACAGTGTGCTGTTTTTGGATGCCTTGTTCAGTGCAGAAAGTAGTGAACTGTTTGTTAACATATTCCCCTCCATTGTCAGATCTTAACTTAATAATTTGATGACCAGATTGTTTTTCAACAAGGGCCTTGTAGGCCAAAAACATGTTAAATACTTCGCTCTTAAGTTTTAGGAAATAAACCCAAGTGCGTCTGGTGTAATCATCAATGAAAGTTAAGAAATATTTGAAACCAGAAAAGGAAGCAGATGGAAGAGGACCACACAAGTCACTATGCACAAGCTCCAAGGGAACCGAGGCGTGCCAAGAGGCATGTTTGTCAAAACTGTCCCGATGATGTTTTCCGAGTACACAACCGGAGCAAACACCATCTCTGCAAGATACCATCGGAACACCTGTCACCATATTTTCTTTACATAGTTGTTGTAATGAGCGATAATTTAAGTGACCAAATCGCTCATGCCAAAGTTTGTTCAAGTTATCACTATGAGCAACAAAAACTGAAGGGAAAGGTGATGACCCAAAGTTGTTAAACTTGTACAACCTGGTAATATCATCAACAATTCCAATAGCTAGGATCTGTTGAGGATCTTTAAAATCCTTGATTACAACTTGGTGAGGTGTAAAGGTCACAGTTTTACCTTCACCAGAATGAGTGATCTGATAGACTGATAAAAAATTGCAGGAAATTCTTGGAACACATAGTACATCACTAAAATGACCATTATCTACTGGAACTATTCCAGCTCCTACAACACTTAGAGATCTATCATCACCAACAAATATTTGTTTGGTGTTACATTCATGCATAGTAGAAAAGATGGCTTGATCCTTAGCCATATGATAAGATGCTCCAGAATCAATGAGCCCTTCATTTGAAGTAGAAGAAGAAGATGCATTATAAGAATAATCAGAAGCACAAAGTGCATGTCCATGAGAGGCAGATTCTGAAGGCGAATCTAGGCTGATGTGGTACTTCTTCATTGCTGCTTCCAAGGCTGCCATCTTCTTGAAACACTTAGATTCATCATGATTATCTTTCCCGCAATAGTTGCAATGACGCTCAGTCTTCTTTCCTTTTGGCTTGGATCCTTTGTCATTTTTTAAAGAAGGAGCTGACTGAGAGGGTTTTGGACCCTTGTTTGACTTATTGTTGCAAAAAATTTGTTTCTTGGGAGGCTTGAACTTTTCTTTCTGTTGGGATAATAAGGATTTCCCAGATGTATCTGCATTGTTGATTATTCCAAGATGAATGAGTTTATCTTGTTCCCTAATCAAGGAATCAAAAAAGGATTCAAGACTAGGCTCTTGATAGCTAGCTGCATTCAAGGATGCTTTCATGGAGTAAAATGTAGATACAAAAATAGAATAAGCAGGTCCAAGTTTGGAAATAATATGATAAATGCATTGTTTGTCTTCCCTCTCAATCTTACATTCTGCACATAAGAGTTTAAGAGTTTGTACTTAGATAAATAATCTTGAATGCATGAAAAGTCACTTGGATTTAAAGAAATCAACTCATTTTCGAGTTGGTGACCTCGAATTTCATTGTGTTTACCAAACACAGATTCCAACTTGTCCCAAGCAGTGTTAGGTTCATCAATTCCAGATATGTGGAATCGCAAATCAGTAGAGATTGACATCCCAATCAATCCATGAGCTTCATCACATCTATTTTCCCATTTTATTTTCTTATCATCATCAGTGTGTTATTTTTCTTTCCCTGTGGTAATTCTGAAACGTCCCCTACTTCATAGAACATCCTCCATGCGAGATTTCCATGAGAAATAGTTGGAACTGTTAAGTAGAATATCATAATGGGAAGCCATATTTGTAATTTAATGGCTCTAAAAGTAGAAACCAATAGTCTGGATGTAAAGAGCTCGAGAAAATAGGCGGTTTCAAAAAAAATGGCACTGAAAACTGACTCTGTATGATGAAGTTATGCTTGAACAAAGAAATTGTTGAAGATGTCCCCAATAGTGACGTGGGAGCTAGAGAATGTCCAACAAAAAAAAGAACCCCCCTCTTCCCAAGATGAACCTTTTGACAATCACTTTACAAGAAAGTTGCTTTAAGTGAACCACTTTTGTAAAATAAGTGATTTCACTTTTACAATGATATTACTTTTAAATAGTGCAACAATAAAAAAACTTAAGTGACTCACTTGTATTTTTATTTTTTATTATTTAAGTGAGATGCACTTTTACAATAAAGTAATTTGAAATTAGAAATTGCATGCACTTTTCCTTTTAAAAGTAAACTTCCTAAGACTTGAACTCAAGACCTATTAAGGAATAAAGCAACTTTGAATCAAGTGAGATAGATTAAAAGGTATGTAAAATATGGGAATGAGGAAGGTGACTTCTTTTTTTTTTTTTTTTTTTTTACTCTTCTTGCTCGGTTTGCGTGCTTGCCATTTTTCCTGCAAAACAAACCACAAATCGAAACAAAAAAACTTTTCCACACTTGTGGAGTTAGATCTTGTTAGCTTGCCCGGAAAGTCTTCGTTTTCTCTCTGTTTCTGATTTGCCGAGATCGCGCAAGGTGCACGGCAAAGAGCATACGCAACCGAGAAAAACCCTTTCCCTTTCTGTTTCTGATTTGCCAAGATCGCTCAAGGTGCACGGCAAAAAGCATACGCAGACGGGAAAGCAATAATCCGAACCCAAAAAAATCTAACCGTAAAAAAAAATGAAATATGAGATTTTTTCTTTTCAAAAAACGAAATAAAAAAAATGCGTCACTGTAAGGATATACCTTCAGATCTGATGAAATACGCGTTTCTGGAGCAACCGGGAACCGTTTTCGATCAAACGAAAACTATTTCCCAATGGAAACGATGCTCCAGACGCAATGGAACACCTCCCATAGCCCAGAAATGCATAGAAATACCATAACTAGAAACCCTTTCAAGTTTCGGCAACAACAGTTCAAGATCTAGATCATAACCAGAAGCGGCACTTCATAAAAGCTCTGATACCATGTTCAGGTACACAAGGTACTACCAAAGGACCGAACACCAAGAGAAACCACTTCACACAAACAGATCACAGATCAACACACCGATGTTTTGACGTGTTTAAACCCTCTTGAGGGAAACACTCCACGGCCCCGGCCAAATAGCTTCTACGGGACAATTTATTATGCAAAGAAAGAAAGTTACAAATGAGCTTCTCATAATCGATCAACTAAACAATGACCCTCCATGCTCTTTAAATAGAGATCATGGACCAATCGGGTGTTAAGCCACGGATCAAGGTTAGGTTTGATCTAAGAGAAGTTGAGCCGTCGGATCACTCTATGTCGAAAACATATCGTGACCGTCGGATTAAGTATTTACAAATGCATACTAATGCATACTAAAGAAACACACTATCCCTAACGGATATATTACACAAGTTGATCTTAACTAACTCCTAAGTGTCTAAATATCCTAACAATGGTCCACCGCATGGAGGGGCCACGCCACTAATCAAATAATGGAAAAAAAGGCAGGGGGGGGACTACTGCAAATCACAAAAAGCACCTATAGGCAAGGCATTGGTCAGCAGCAGTAGCATCGGTTGACAAAGGGACCACAGTATCATAGGACATAGTGCGAATCAGTCAAATCCCGTTATAAATGCATAAGTTAAACCACAACTAACAACAACAAAAATGAGAAACCGACATTTAATACCTAATGCATGCGGCAGATTTGAAAAATCACTGCCGGATTTGGTAATCATGTTCCTAAATCGGTTAGATGTGGCTAACCAACGCTATAAATACAGGAAACGAGGCAGTGAACTACATTGTATGAGTAGGTCAGAGTTTGTAGAGCCACATGGAAGTGTATGTTTCAAGCACTAGCACCGAACGACCCTAGGCCACCCCAGTTGTAGAGGAGCAACCAAAAGTTATATCGGGAATATTACACAGAAAGAAGAGGGGCGCCACTCGGCCGCCAAACACTGACCGTGCACCAAATAAAGGAACTCGGGCCTCAACATGATTCGTTGAGGAAGACGCAGGTACTTCAAGCCCTGAAATCCTACAAGCAAGGCATCATGGCCCAAAGATATTGGAGTATGTTCCGCCACGCAAGAGAGAGGAACCAAAGATATAGATCAACAAGAATGAAAGGTATGCTATTGTGATTTCGTCAATACCGCAGGGAGTTCCTAAGGTCGAGAACATTGTGCCAAATCTGCAGAAGTTAACGTATACTGATCATGACCTTGCGAATTTCCAAGAAAGCAAAGAAGGTTATGTTGACATCCCCCACGAAAGAGGACCAACCATGAAGGAACCCGTAGGATGGGAGATAAGGTTGGAGCATTCAGGGTTGTTAGGCCTCAGCCAAATGCCGGACTTTGGGCGGTTAGCATAGGCCAATGCATGCATCAAGAAATTGCTGGCATGTTTTCATGGAGAGTGGCTATGGATGCACAAGCAGATTCCTGTCACCATTGACTTGATCACAAGAATCACCGGGCTTCCTAAAGATGGTGATGACCCTTCCAAATTTTTCCAAGGGAAGGATAACGACAAGAAGCTTGTGGATGAAGTACAACGTGGACAAGAATTCTAGAGGGTACATAATCCACACAATCAAGAACCAAGCCATCAGGGTTGCAGCAAAGATACTCACAGTGAAGGTAGTGTGAAAGAACAGACCCAAGGAATGTAACTTGGGAATCCTTGCCACCACAGAGCTCTGTACCAAAGAAGAGCAACTGAATTGGTCCATGTTTCTGCTACATGAGTTGATCGATGATGCACAAGACGCACATGAGTATGGGTTACATACTCATGGCTCCTCATGATCTTTGCATTATCCGGATGGAGGGAACCTGACCACCGTCAAGGAATGGACACCGTAGAAGCCCGGGTACACGAAGGAGTGCGGTACCAGAACTTATGGGCAATGGATGATAAAGAGTGACAGGAAGATAACGTTCTGCATTTTACGTGTCGCTAGAAAGGATGTGGATAGATGCACAGCTGATACCGTGGATAACAGACCAAGCCGCAATAAAGTACCGATTGATTGCACGGATATCGGTCGAACCCCAGATAATTTTCCATCAGGCCCAAGTGGACCCGACAAAGCAGTGGCTGCCAACACAGTACAAGCTCACTGAGGATGATTTGGATGCCATCATCGAAAGGTGGAAAGAAGAATGGAAAGTTCCAGCCGATGAGAAGGACATGTCGAATGGGAAGGCACCAGCTCGACCGAACCCAGTCAGGGAAGATGAAGTTTCATCTAGCCGGAAGGAAGGCGCAGGACAAGATGATACTACGAAAGACCAGCCGACAGAATCCAACCATGATGGAGCTTCATCAAAAAACACCCTGACAGATTCAGAGTTGGAGGCGCAGCATGACGAGATCAGGACAAAGAAAAGGATGGACCATGCTGACAGGAGCACATGGGAAGGGTTCACTGCACAGCAGGTCAATAGACTTTTCGAGAGCATTACAGAAGTTGTGGAAAATAGCTCCAACCAAGTTACTGTTGGTCACCCTATATGCCAATTAATTACAACTAACACAAAGGATGCTCAATATGAATTGTCAACCCAGGGAAGTATTTTATTTCAACAGTAATTAGCACAGTCTATGCATAAACATTTCAAGTAGCTGATTAAATGAATGGAGATAAATGATCCTACCTATCTGCTTAGCCAAACTCATCTCATACCTAAAACTAATCTAACTTATCCATCTAGGAATTCAAAATGCAATTATCTTCCTACCAGTATCAATCCAGTAGTTACTGATCTAGGAATAAAATGAACTAGACTTACTTTTGCAAGAAGTTAAATCCTACAATTATAAAACTACAGTATTCAATCTCTACTGATCTAATTTATCTAGCAGCTACTGCAACTCAATCATAACCTGTCTAATTGAATGAATTCAAGAAAGATAAACAACAACCAGAAACTAGAAGTAAGCTTGAACTCTAATTTGATTAAAGTGGAAATCCTAGAATGAATAAATGACTAAAATAAATCAAAGTTGAGCTTGACTGTAATAGCTGATCTAACACACAAATAAACTAACCTACATAGTCGTCTACCAAACGAGGTAGTTGCATCTATTCAAGATGCAATCATAAACTACCAAAGAAGAATGCAATTATCATTTCACTGTTGCAGCTCGCAGTAACACATCTAATGCAATTCCACACCACACAACAGGAAAAGAAGTTAAATTGCCTACTTAACTCGACGATCTCTATGAGAAGGAGGGCCATGGCCTTCTAATAGAGATGTCGTAGACTAACACAAATTAAACACTCAGATATAAGAAACTTTGCTCCCGGTATTAGAAATAATGAATCACAGTCACATCTCTTTGATTTAGCTTATACAATTATAAATTCTCCATCCCCAGGATCAGAACACCTCTTTACATTTATACCTGATGACATGAAATCGTTTCACAAAATATCGGGAAGCCATGAAAATCTACGATCTTTAGGCTGTCGATTTACAATCGAAGAGTTACAACCATAAGTGGACTTAAATGAAATCGTTGCATTAGGACCTGAGTTGTTACATGCTATTCGCATCCCATAGTAGATTCCAATTGATTGGACTGGCTGATACTCGGATGCTCTGTTCTGACTCAGTCGCAGCTGGCCATGTGGACAAATGCTCGAACTGTTATAGCGATATGTGGAACCGAACTCAAGAATGGATAGTTGGCACCACGTATGGCTCTTCTCCAAAGGTTGGCAAGATGCTACACCTGTGGTCTTGTAAAGGCTTTTGGGCTATCTTTATCGACTCGATAAATATTAGCACAAACTTAAAAGATAGAGTACAAAACCATAAACAAATTAGGCATTAATTGAATAAAACAATAATAGATTATACCTGTTGCAATCCACTCTTTTCTTGGGAAAATATCTGCTTGGATCAAGGAATAGTGAGGCAAAACAGGGAAAAAGGTGTAGATAGGTGTGGGCAAAAAGGGACTATTTTGGGGCCCAACATCTCCCCCCAACTATCCAATTGCATGTCCTCATGCAACAGCCCACCAAAACATGCCATATTGTGTAAATATAATTCACACAACATATTTTTCTCAAGAAAGATGCTTGTCAAAAAGGTCTCTAAGAACTGAGAAGGAATTAGCACTTGATAAGGTCTACCCTCATGTAAAGTATTCAATTTGAACAGGTTCATTTGTTCATACATAAATATAGGATAGGAAGGAGATGGGGCTCTTGAACTCAGCAGCTCCTGAGAGAGTACATACATTTGATCTTTTTCTTTTTGCATGGATTTGAATTCCTTCAACTCCTCCAATTCTTTTTGCACCTATTCCAATTGAGATCTCCGAAGAGTTTATTCCTCTGCCCACTTCTCTCTCAATTATTTGATAGTCTTTCTATGTTCAAAGAGAGGGACCATCCCTTCTTGGCACTAATCAATGTATTTCTTCCATTTGGCTAGCTCCAGCTGTAATAAAGAAATATTTTTCTCCAAATGTTGAATTTTTCTATCCTCGACATCTTTCTCATCATAAGAGTCTAAATTGATGATGTATTGAGATAGTTGCATTATTACCTTGTCCCCAGATGTCCCAACTTCCTCATTTTGAATTGGTAGTGTAATAGCTTCCTCTTCTATCAGTGTTGCAATGGCCTTTGCTTGTGTTGCAGTATCAGTAGTTAATTTTGAGGGTGCTGGTTCTTGTGTAATAGCATCCTCTTCTTGTACTTCAACCTCAGTAGCTTCAAATTGTGTTGTTGAGTCAACCAATAATTTTGAGAATACTGGTTCTTGTGTAACAACATTCCCTCTCTGAATACCAAATTCAGCAGCTTCTATCTGAGTTGCAATCTCAACAAATACCTTTAGGAATGTTGGTTCTTGTGTGGCAGCATCGTTTCTCTCCAATTCAATCTCAACAACTTCAGTCTGAGTTGCAATTTCAGCAAATGTTTTTAAAGACACTGGTTCTTTTGTAGCAACATCTTTCTCTTGTATTTCGATATCAACAATTGTTGTCTGGGTTGCAACTTCACTAAATATTTTCAAGGATATTGGTTCTTGTGTAACAACACCTCATTTTTCAATTTCTTCAGATTGCTGAGGTTGTTCTTGAATTACCTTGATGTATTCTAAAATATGAGATTGGTCCTGGCATAATTTAGTATTTCCTGATGGTTGGGATTGCATTCCTTCATCTTCCCCTAGTTCCAAATCAGGGATTAGGTCTATTTCTAGCCCATTCTCCTCCATCAGCTCCACTGCAGGCTTTTTGATGTCTTCTAAAAGATGAGACTGGACTTGGCATAGCTCAGTATTTCCTGATGGCTCGGATTGCATTTCTTCATCTTCCCCTAGTTCCAGATCAAGGATTAGATCTATTTCTGTCTCATTCTCCTCCATCAGCTCCATTGCAGGATTTTCAATGTCTTCTAAAAGATGAGACTGGCCCTGGCATAGTTCAGTATTTCATGATGGCTAGGATTGCATTTCTTCATCTTCCCCTAGTTCCAAATCAGGGATTAGATCTATTTCTGGCTCATTCTCCTCCATCATCTCCACTGCAGGCTTTTCTCCTTCTTTTTTTTCCTGTGCAGGCTTCTGTGCTAACAAATCCAGCACTAAGACTCTGTGCACTACCAATTTAAATATGTCTCCACATTCTAGGCATACCATTTCTCGTTGTTCTTCATTTCCCACAACAAGAGATGAACTTTCCAACATATCTACATCCTCCACTAATGTATTCAAACTCTTCTCTGCTTGTTTTCTGCTCGCTTCCTTCCATTTTTCCAATTCATTTTGAAGCATTTACACCTCCTCTTTCAGAAGCTCATTCTCAAGAAGAATATTTTCCATTTGGGGTTCTTCTACAGTAGGTTCTTGTGTAATAGTAAGTGACTTGGGGTTTAAAATAGGAATTTCTATGCCTTCCCCAGTTGCACATGCTACTTCTGCTATAGGAATTTCAATATTTGCCCTAATTGCACATGTTGTTTCTGCTACTGGAACAGATCGAGTCCTTCTTTTCTTCACCACTCCCGATGGCTGGCCTTCACTGCATACTGCTACTATTACTATAACAAATCTAGTTCTTCTCTTCTTCGCTGGGGTAGATGCCTGACCCTTATTCCCTGACCTTTTTCTTCTTTTCTATGACACAAGGGTTTCTAAATTTTCAGAAAAAAGGCATGAATTCCTCCTCTTCAACGATGGTTCCCCTTATTTCAGGGGAGGATGCGATATCCAACACCTCCATATCTCCTTCTTCTGCTGCCTCTTCCTAGTGTTCTTCCTCTTGCATTGCAACTTCTGCAGCTGCAGCTTCCACTGTCGTAGCTTCAACAGATGCTCCAATTTCAGCTTCCTCTGCTGCAACTACTAATGAGGCCATCCCTACCGCTTCAGCTACCACCCTAGCTACAATTTCTATCTGCTCTGTTTCTTCCTCAATAGGGTTTGCTGCTGTTGCAACTTCCAACACCACTTCCTCATTTGTTGTTGGTTCCATCATATCTCCTTCTGCAACAGGGTTCGTTGTTGTTGCAACTTCCCCCATATTTAACTCTTCCATTTGGTCTTCCAATGCTCCATCCCTACCCCTAGCTGAATTGGAGGAACTTCAGTCCTCATTTACCATTTCAACACCTCCTATTGCCATGACAGGTACTTGGGGTACCCTTGGCTGAGCAAAAAATTCCTCCCATGTCAAATTATGGTGCGCAAGGGCCCTAAGAATAATAGTTTAATCAACCCATGGTTTGAGAGGGAAGATAAGGGATGTGAAGCACCATTGACATACCTAGCCATAGTTTGCAGAGATTGTAAAAGATAAATGACATATTTAACAATCTGCGGTGGCGTAAATGTGAAAGGAGGAAAAATTCATATATGTAAACCACTTTGTATCGACCTTCACAGGAAATGTATTTCTTTATGAAGGTCGCCACCTAGTTCCAAGGATTTGGTAAGGATTCCAACGCTATGCCTTGGCCATGCGGTCGAACAACCTCTCCTGCTGCCAAAATTCTTTAGTTGCAGTTGATTTATGGCACTTCTGACCAAACCATTGCATCTCGGTTCTAGGCAATCCTGTTACTTCCACCATGATTGCTTCTGAAACATCTATTCTGATACCTCAAACCTATGAATGAGTGCTGGTTAGATTTTGAGCAAACTCAAGTGCGGTTTCCACATGAAAATCATTCAAACTCTGGAAATATTCAATCTAGCTAGCTTCCTGAAAGATGGTAAAAACCTCTCTGTTTGCACGTAGAGGCTCTATGTTGACAGGCTCATGTCGTACTGGGATGCCCATATTGAGAAGCTATTTGTAAATTTTGCTACCAGCAGAATAAGTTACAGTCTCAAATGTCAAGCTACTGCATGCAGAACGAGCAGTGGATAGCCAAAGGTTGGTTTGGGTATTTTGGGAAAGGTGGCACAATTATTTTTGGTAATTGGAACGACCATTTTTGGCATAAAAGTGGTGATAGGTTATCGCATGGGGTAGGCCGAATGGTGGTCATGAACCAAAATCGAAGGACGAATTAGATGTATTTTCCTTCTCAGCTGATTGGCTAAGGATAACTGACATGGACTAACGATAAAATATATCCATTATTGATAAGTGCATTAAGTCATGCCTAATTATGTTCATGATTAACACTCATACCTTTAAATGTAATGTCAAACCGTCGTTTTGCAAGGTGGCGCCTTTCCATGGTCACATCGCTGATAGGATCATCAATTCGCACATGCGCCCATGAGCTGGCCATTGTTGAGTGGGAAATAAAGTACATCCACATTCGCGTAGATCATAAGAATATGTGGCAAACAAGTGAGCTTTTAACGTTCATTGTGGAGGATGGAGGGCGCTAATATCGATGATCAAAGATATAATGAGGTTTCAATGAGGAATTAGCGGAGTCATAGCTGTTAAAAATAAGAAAAATGGGAAAATTTAGGTGTTGCAGCTGCTCGAAATAGGAAAATGAGGAACTTTTAGCAGTGTTGTAGCTGTGCAAAATAGGAAAAATAGATAACTTTGGAGGTGTCGCAGCTGCTCGAAATAGGAAAAATAGGCATCTTGGCGGTGTCTTAACAGATAAAAATAGGAAAAGTGGGAAATTTTAGCAGTGTTGCAGCTGAGAAAAATAGGAAGGATAGGCAACTTTGGCAGAGTCACAGCTGTGCGGGAAAAGAGACTTGGGCGAGATTTAGCAGTGTTGCAAGTGCAGGAAAAAGAGATAGGCCATATGGAGTGGTGTTGCAGCTGCAAAAATAGAGATGTGGGAGGGATTTTAGCAGTGTTGCAGCTGCGGGAAAAAGAGAAATGATCCATATTTTGCTGAGTAACTATTGCTACAACATTTCTTTCTTCCAAGGAATTATTCACAGATAGGAGGATCAACCAGAATCCCACAGTCGCTTGGCTTGAGTTGAGACTTCCTCCATTCGAGTGATCTTCCATGTAAAAACCTGTTTAGAGTTCTTAAAAAAAAAAACCCATCAAATTTGAAAAAATAGAATCAAAATAAAAGAAAAAAATGATGATTTATTTATATACAAAAAAATATATGTAGAATTGCAACATCCTTTTAAGAATTATCAGGGACAGGGAAAAATCCTTGCTCCTGAATCAATTGGTAACCTGGATCAGCTGCAACATGTGAAAGAAATGCATCCCTTGAAATTGGTTTATGATACAGTCGCAGCCGATGACCATTGGAAAATAATGGTGTTTTGTTTTCATCGATGGTGATCAACTGAATTGTTACATTATCAAACACTCTGTCTATCTGGTAGGGTCATAGACATCTTGTACGTAATTTTCTTTTGAAATCCCTTTTAAACCGTGAATAATACAACAAAGCCCAGTCTCTTTCATAGAAGACTTTCTTATTTTTAAATTTGTCATGCCACTTGGAGTGTTTCTATTGGATCAAGGCTATATGATGAACTGCAGCTATGCGCTTGTCATCCAACTCATTTAGCTGATTCAAACGGTTACTCTGAGCTTCTGTTAAATCAAGTTTTGCTTCAATGGTTGTCTTTAAAGTTCTGATTTCAAATTCAATCGGGAAGACAACATTTTTTCCATACACCAATTCATATGGGGGAAAACCAGTAGTGTTGTGCCATGTGCTGCAATAAGTGCATAGTGCCTCTAGGATTCTGTCAGCCCAATATTTACGGTGACTTATCACTGTTTTTGTTAAAATAGCCTCAATGACCTTATTTGTGCTTTCCACTTGGCCATTGTCCTATGGATGATATGGTGATGTTATTTTGTGCTGAATGTGAAACTTTTGTAATAGGGATTCCAATTTGTGAGACACGAACTGTGGTCCACCATCCGTAATGATTTCCTTGGGTACTCCAAACTGAGTAAAAACCTCTTCATATAAGAAATAAATTACAGCATGATCATTGGCTTTGACCAAGGCTATAGCTTCCACCCATTTTGTCATGTAATCTATGCAAACCAAGATGTAAAATTTATGCTTTGAGGGAGGATTGATAGGCCCTACGAAATCCAAAGCCCATCTATCAAAGGGTTCAACCACAATATGTGGCTGAAGAGGCATTTCATCTATCTATTTGGCTGGCCCATCCTCTAGCAATTGTCACAAGCCTGGACATACATTTTCGCATCCTTAAACAATGTCGACCAATAATATCCCATCCTTAAAACCTTATGACATGTCATTTTATTAGCAAAATTTCCCCCACAGGGCTCATCATGACAAGCTTTCAAGATACTGTAAATTTCATATTCTCTTACACATCTTCTAATTTTCAAATCAAGACATATGTAGAAAAGATGTCCATCCAACCAGCAGTATCTAGCACTTTGCTGTATGATCCTTCTATTTTCTTTCTTTGACAGATGTGCTGGAATCCTGCTTGCAGCCAAATAGTTAGCAATATCTGCGTACCATGGGGAATGAGCTGATACTGTAAACAAATGTTCATCAGGGAAGGAATATTCGACTAGTAAACTATCATCATTGTTAGTAAGTCGAGATAAAAAGTCAGCCACAACGTTTTCCTTTCCTAGTCTATCAATAAGTGTAATGTCAAATTCCTATAACAGTAACAACCATCTAGTTACTCTAGCATTTGTGATAGGTTTATTCATTAAATACTTGATGACTGAATGATCAGTGTGCATAAAAGTGGAATATCCAGTAATGTAGTGTCTAAATTTGTTGATAGCGTAGACAATGGCAAGGAACTCTTTCTCTGTAATAGTGTAGTTCAGTTCAGCAGGGGCCAGGTTCTTACTAATGTAATAAATTGCATAGGGAGCATGACCTTCCTGCTGTCCTAAAATTGCTCCAATGGTAGTATTTGAAGCATCTAAAGAAATATGAAAAGGCAGAGCCAAATTGGGCCCATGTAGGATAGGTGTTGTAGACAGCCTTTTCTTAAGTTCAGTAAACATTGTTTGGCATGCATCATTCCAATCAAATTGTGCATCGTTCATCAACAAGGTGAATAAAGGAGAAGCTAGTTTTGAAAAATTTTCTATAAATCTTTTGTAATAACCAGCATTCCCTAAGAAGCTACGTACATATTTTTGTGCTCGAGGAGTTGGTATATTTTCAATTACCTTAATTTTGGATGGGTCTACTTGGATACCGTCAGTAGAGATGAAGTGACCCAGAACTATGCCCTCACTCATCATCATATGGCACTTTTCAGTGCTCAAAGATAGATGGCTTTCTTCACAACATTCCAAAACCTTTTCTAAAATTTTCAATGCTTCTTCGAAACTACTACCATATGGAGTGAAGCCATCCATAAAAAATTCCATGCAGTCATTTAACATCTCTCAAAAGATCCCAATCACTATTCTCTGAAATGTGGTCGGTGCATTGCACAACTCAAAAGGAAGTACCCTGTATGAAAAAGTGCCCCAGGGACAGGTGAAGGTGGTTTTATCTTGGTCTTCTGGAGCAATCTGGATTTGGTTGTAACCACTAAATCCATCTAGAAAGGAAAAATACTTCTTTCCAGACAAAGTATCAAGGACCTGATCAATAAAAGGTAGGGGAAAGTGGTCTTTCTATGTGGCTTTATATAATTCTCTGTAATTTATGAATACCCTCTATTTCCCATTCTTTTTTGGTACAATCACGAGTGGAGAAACACACTCGCTGTCTGAAATTGGGTATATAATCCTACTTCCAAAAGTTTTTGGATTTCTTCATTCACTATGTCCCTTAAATTCGGGTTCATCCTTCGTTGTGGTTGGCATGCTGGTCTCAGGAGTCGCTTTTGATGTAAATGCGGTGGGTATACAGATTAGAGGGAATACCCTTCATATCTGTATATTCCCATGCGAAAGCTCCCCTATGTTTTTTCAACAAAGTGATCAAGCATTCCAGCTCATTGGGCATGACATTCAGGTTAATATTTAATGTTTTTCCCAGCTCAATTTCTACTAGAATGCTCTTCGAATTTTTAAGTAGTGGAATTATGTTGGCATCACTAACTAGAGTCTCTTCTGTTATATTTTCTTTTTATGTTTCATCTAATGTACTGTTCAAAATTTGGTAGACATGGTTATTGACAGACATGGGTTCACTGATGAAACTGTTAATAGTGTCATCCTCTGTTGCATCTTTAAAAGTTAAGGCTCTCCCTATCGTTAATAATGGCTGAACGCCTTCCTCTTCTTCCAGATCCACCCAAAGTGGAGTTTCAGCTTCTAGAGTTGGTCGAGCTGGAGGGTATAAAGTTAATATTTTATCATCAGTCCCGTCTGAGATAGTCATGGACCCCGACTGACAGCTGATATAGGCATCTACTGTGGCTAACCAAGGTCTTCCCAAGATCAACGGGTGTCCCTCCAGTTGCGACTTCGGTTGTAAAACAAAGAAGTCCGCAGGGTATTTCCACAAATTAACAGAGATTACCAAGTCATCCAGGATTCCCTCACGCTTGATTTTTGATCTATCAGCAAGTTCTAAAATGGTAGGGCTTGGCCAAAGATTAGTGAGTCCCGATTTTTTCATAGTTTCGATGGTCATAACATTGATGGCTATGCCTAAATCTACCAATACATTTGGTATCTGAGTGTGTCCTATCTGTACTGTGACAGTAGGGTTTCCAGGATCATCATATTTAGCCACAAGAGTCTTACCCATTATTAATTCAGAAATTTTTCCCAATACATGGACAGTGGGAGGAACCCTAGGCTTTCTTCCTGGTTTTCTAACACAAAGATCTCTAACGATCTTGGCATAAGTAGGCACATCATGAACGGCTTGTAATAGTGGAATTTTGACATACAAGTTCTTCAATACCCCTAAGAGATTGAATCTCGGTTGTTCCACTATTTTTTGTAGGGCCAATCCTTCAGGATATGGTGGTTCTCTTATAACCTGTGTAGGTTGTGTTTCATTGTGTGTTGCTTCCTGTGTTTCAGCTATTGTTTCAGTAGGAATGTCAACATACTCAATGATGGGGATTGATGTATCAGCTGAATTCTCAAATTGCTGATCCATTCTGACTTCGCAGAGGATGGAACATCCTCAATGACTATGGGTTCCACTACTGTTCCTGATCGAAGATGTATATTGTTACATGGAATGGAGGTAATGGAATAAGTAGGCATGTTGGCATTCTCAAATTAATGAACTGCCTTATTATTTGGGTCAGGGTTAGGTTGTGTAGGTAGATGTGGTCGTAGTGGTGCATTCTTAGTTGCGACATTGTTTGGGAGTTGCAATTGTGGATGCTGGTACTGTTGGTGAGGGTACTGTTGAGGAGGATACTGTTGGTAAGGATTTTGGTGATGAGGAAAATTGTTTCCTGGGTTGGAATTTCTCCAATTGGGAGACTAGGGAGCTTGTTGGTTTGATGGTTGTGCCCATGGTATCCAGGGGTTAATATTTTGCATTCAAATTTGAGATCGATGCCATTGGTTGTTAGAATAATGGGAAGGGAATTGTGTATTCATGTGATTCATATTATTCATACCATTAATATTATTCCAAAAAAGTGATGGATCTGAATTCATACCTTGATTTCGAGGCTGCCAATGATTCTTTTGAGCAATAAAATAAGCTTGTTCACATCTAAAGTATATTCTTGCAAGACTGCTTTGACTTTGGGTAATGAAGGACATTCCTTGGTATCATGATCCTGTTCACATATTTGACATACCTCTGCCTTTTCAAGCGGACATTCCTTCAGTGCTTCTTTCTGCATTTGGGACAGAATACACCAAGTGTTAAATCTTCTACTCCATGCCTCTGTTTAGCCCTCAAGAAATCCAATTATGAGGAAATGGAGCTCATCATATCTATTTTAAATTTCTACAGAAGGTTGCATATTTCTGCTCGAGTGGCTCCTCCACTAGCTAACTTCTGTGTCCTAGTGAAGAAATCCCGATCTTGTTCCTTGTCCCGATTGTTGGTTCTAGAGGACCCCCTTGAATACCTGCAACATAATTCAACAATCTTCTCAAAGGGTTCCGTTTAGATGTCCCCTTTCCCCAACAAATTCAACATATCAAGGAAATCTTCTCTAATTCCTCGTAGTAAGATAATCTTGAGTACATATTTTCCAATCTCATTATGACCCAACCTCTGTAAATTGTACAATAACCTTTCAAAAAAATCTTCCAAGCTCTCTTCTTCCTTCTGAACCATTTTAAACAACTCCCCCTTCCTATCTCTGGTTCTATAGTATTCTTGATATTTGGAAAGGAAGGTTTGTTTCATCTAGTCCTAGGAAGTAATGGTCTCACGACCCAAACTCATAAACTAGCATAGAGCATTTCCCTTCAGGGTGACTGGAAATAGTTTCAGTTTTTGCGCACTGGAGGTGTAATTGTAACTGCGACAGAGGATATTGAACTCAAAAAGAAACTCATCTGGATCTTCAAAGGACTTACCATGGAAATTTGGGAGAACTGAGGGTGAAATATTTTTCATAGGAGCTGCCCCTGGTGTTTGGAGGATAGGGAATTCGAGTGTGACCACAATGTCACCATGTTGATTATCTTCCACCTCCTCCTCATTGTTATTGTGGCGCTCATTGTTTCGTTCCTATTCTCCATTATTCATGTTTCTCTAAAATTTTAGTGCTTCCTTCACTCTTTCTTCCTCTGTCTTTATCTCTTATGCTCTCCTTCTTTCTTCTTCTTGCTGTTGGATATATTCCAACCACTCCTCTTTGGTAACTCTATGCCCATTAATATGATAGATCTCCTCTCTATCTGATACACCCACAACTTCCCTTGTCTTCAGGAGGTTTCTTCTCTGGAACAAGAGTTGAAGGTCCCGTTGTGTTCTCCATAGTTTTTTGGGAAGTATTAAGATTAGGGAGAACAAAATTTCACCTTACTGGAGATGATCGCGGTAGTCTGGTAGAAGAATCATATCTAGCAATTATTTCATCAATGTATGTATGTCTTCCTAGACCTTGATTTCGACCATGACCTCGTCCAGCTGCAATGTTAATATTTTGAAGGGGTTCCCGATTTGCTTTTCTTGTATTCATGCATGCTTTAGATAATCAAAACTAAAATGAAATCAATAAGCCAAATACTATCTATGTCTAAAAATTACTATCCCCCACAACGGCGCCAAAATGTTGGTCACCCTATATGCCAATTAATTACAACACATAGGATGCTCAATATGAATTGTCAACCCAGGGAAGTATTTTAATTCAACAGTAATTAGCACAGTCTATGCATAAACATTTCAAGTAGCTGATTAAATGAATGGAGATAAATGATCATACCTATCTGCTTAGCCAAACTCATCTCATAGCTAAAACTAATCTAACTTATCCATCTAGGAATTCAAAATATAATTATCTTCCTACAAGTATGTTAAATATTGTAACTTCAAAGAATATTATATTTGTACTTTATTATTCCGGAGATGATTCATTCCTCCGTGAAGATCTTATTGTATATCCGGAGATGTTTATTCCTCCGTCGGAATGTGGTAACTCGGGTTATTAGACTTCCCTAGTGGGGGTCGGCCCTAAATGTGTTATGTGGGTCAAAGGGTTATTAGACCACCCTAGAGGGGTCGGCCCAGTTAGTTGTAGTGGGTTATTTAACCTATTGGTTAAATACGAGCCTACGTGTACTTGTGTAAAATACATATCAAAGTAGTGTATAAATAGAGGAGGTGTGTTCCTCATTATACACACTCACTCATTCAAGGGAGGCGCACCTATTGGAGGAGAGGTCTGCTACAGTGGAGAAGGAGATCATGTCTTTGGTTTGCATCTTTGTATATTGCTGGTCATCTATATTGAGGAAGCTTTACTGGGTTTTCTACCCCATGAGGGTTTCCCAGGATAAATCTGTGTCTCTTGTGTTTATGCTATGCTTGTTGTTTCTTCAGTGATCCTGTATATGCTATTATTGTGAAATGGAATGTAATGCTGCTATTTTCTGTCTTAGCATATTGAATTTTAACATGGTATCAGAGCTAACCTGAAGGAAGACAAGGTATGGCACTAAAGACACTTGCTTTACTTACGACAATTTGAAGGTTAGGGTTTTACATAGCAAAAACCAGTAATCGTAGAACTTTCGCTATAAATCCGTTTTGGCGAAGTTTTCGGATCTGAAATTGTTACAGGACGAAGCTAAGATCTCCAGGTACCTTGTGTCCAAAGGACTACCTCTAATTCGTTGTACTTTTTGATTTATGATCTGTACAATATAGGGTTTCTGCCTCTTCCAGATCTGAGTCAAAATCAGGTGACCTTGGGAAAAAGGTCATAACTTGGGCTAGGAAGATCCAAATGAAATTTCGTGAAAAGTGACAGGTAGTACACAGACTGTACTATCTCAGAAAACTTTTTCAGAGGCCGAAGTTGAACCAGTGACACGTGGCACGCCGTACAAGTTCGCTCTCCTGTATTATCCCATAAACAGGTCACGTTGCGACACTTGGCATAACTCTCTCTCAGAGAATCCAATTGAGGTCAGACCTGTCAGGATGGAAATATAACAGGACGAGCTATCTCAGAAAACTTTTTCAGAGGTCGAAGGTCAAACAGTGACACGTGGCACGCCGTACAAGTTCGCTCTCCTGTATTTTCCCAAAACAGGTCACGTTGCGACATTTGGCATAACTCTCTCTCAGAACATCCAATTGAGGTCAGACCTGTCAGGATGGAAAGCTAACAGGTCAGGCTATCTCAGAAAACTTTTTCAGACCCTTTGGATCAAAAATTTCGGAGTTACACCAGAAACAATCAGGTACATATTTCTGTCAAAACAGAATTATTTTTTGGTACCTTCATTCATGGCTTCCGAAATTTAGGGCTTTGAAGAAAGTTGGAATTTTTGTAATCGGAGACCACGGCTGGATGCTACTCATCAAAATAGAAATTTAGAGACCAAGATCAGAATTTTTGGTTGGGCAGAAGGCCGGGCTTGATTAGACCCTAGTTCGGGACTTTGATCAGAAAAGTGGAAAATTAGGGCTTCTGTAAAAATAGGAATTTTTGAAATCTGTGACCACGGCTGGAAGCTCCTCAGAAAAATAGAAGCTTAGAGCTTTGGTTCAAACTTTTTGATGGGGCAAAAGAGTGGGCTTCATCAAACCCCAGTTCAGGGTCACATCCAGTGAATCCGAAAGTTTCAAAGGCAAAATTGAGGAGTAAAACTTTGCAGTTTTCAAATTCTAAATATATCAGTTTGATCAGCTCATCAAGGCGCATATTTCTATCCTTTCGGAAGTCTGAAATTCAAAGTTTGAATTTTTGGGGTTTCTCTGACAAACCCATATCTAGCTCCAGGTCCAGTTCTTGCAAATCAAGTGGATAGGGTTAATCCTAGAAGAAGATAGATTGGTCACCTACATAAGTGAAGGAGTTCATGTTTCAGAGGGAGATGAGGCTAAGGCTTTACATAAGGAGATTACAAGCGATCTCGATAGGTATGACTCATCGAGGTATGTTTTGAGATTTGTTCATGATTAAGTTTATGGTATGTTTGTCTTCATGATTATTACAGTTAGTACAATCTTGATTTTAGATTTGTTGTATCACCTTAACAAAATTATGAATGCATGATAGAAGATATTCATTGGTTAGGGTGTTGACACTTATGATTGTACTAATGCATTATGGTGTTGTGTGAGGTTGAGGTTGTCTGCTAACAAGATACAGGTACATCACAAAAGACAAATCAGGCTTCATGACCATGAAAACATGAAGACAAAGACTCATCCATAATCTTTGTTCTACTTACGAGGTATGTTGTACATAACCAAGTAGGTATAATAATCCAGGTATGTTTCCCATGAATCTTACCTTGTGTTAGGATCCCTTATATAAGTATACTTGGAATGATTGGTTATGCTCATTCATAAAGTTAGTAACCAAGGGATTATGCATATTATATCTCTTATCAATGATACGCATGAGTAAAAGAAGACTTCCCTGAAATCTTGAATACTAATGTTTATTAACTATAATCATGACTATACGTTTTCAAGATTACTTAGTACTATAATGTTTTGATAGCATTTAGAATATACTAATGAGTGTATGTTTGTATATGAGATCATGAGGATGACTCTTGAGCATGCACAGTGGTACAGAATGAATAGAAGTTCAAAAGACATACAGAAGATCAAGCGGGAGGCAGCCACACAAACATAAAAGATAAGTATTTGAGTTGCTATTTGAAATAGTAATGATATTGCCTGCATGCATATTTGTATTCCTAGAATATATAATGCTGAGTGTAAACATTCATAGAGCATTGAACAGTATACAACTAATGTGCATATGCTTGGACAAACATTCCATTGTTGCTTGTCTAGAATGAAACCTCTTTGCTGACATGCTGAGAGTTGTGCACACTCTCGATAGTATGTTCTGGTAGAGATGGAAGGCATCTAGATAGCCACTGTATGCATACAGGATATGGGAAAGTGTTGTGCCAAAGTAATGGTCAAAATAGTTGCATCACTATGTAAATGATATCTGTATGCATAATGGGTTATCTTTTGATGATTATGAAGTATTACTAATCATGTACTTAATTTTGATTTGTAGGAAAGGTCATGAAGAATGATGGACACCGTACAAGTGGTGGATGTTCAAACAAGAAGATTTACAAATCAAACAAAATATAGAAGGCTCATGGCTAGAAGATTCTCTTAGAAAGGGGAAGAGAATCATGACAAGATGTTTGCTCCAAGTATGGTGTAATTAAAGAAGAGGTATGAATCAGGTTCTGTATAGGTACCTAGGATCGATAATAATTTAAGCTTAATGATCACCATGGGTGATGTGGATCTCAACCTTTGCTACAAGGTTGAATATGATACACATATGACATGGATGCAAGAAGGAACTCACCACAGAGTTCGAATGATACTGAGGCTCATATCAGTAGACCCATCTAACGAGAGATGGCACAGATAGATATGCAGAAGATCATTCAATGCAGAAATGAAAAATGAAAGATCTCAATTTGATGCTTTACTTCCTAGGTCTGGAAGTATGGCAAGGCTCAGAAGGAATATTTATCAATCAGGGAAAGTATGATGAGAAATATGACTTGAGGTGTTGGAATGGCCACTCTTATGGATTCCAGCTTGAAGCCGTTAGGGGATAACTCATCAGAGTTAGTGGATATAACTCTGTACAGTCAAATTATTGGGTCTTTGATATATCTAACATATACTAGGTTAGATATATGCTCTGTTTTGAACACCTTGAGTTAGTATCTAGTGGAAACTAGATGTGTTTACCTGATAGTTGCAAAGTATGTGATGAGGCACATAAAGGACACGATAGAATTTGATCTATGCTATCTTGAAGATCATGACTTCAAATGGCTATTCAGATTCTGTTTGGGCAGGAAGTGTATCAGACAAGAAGAACACCTCGAGAGGATGTTATTGTCTGGGATTAGCCATGATCTCGTGGTTTAGCTGGAAGCAGTCTAGTGTGACTCTCAGCACAAGCGGAATATATGGCTGCTTGCTCTGCTAGTTGTGAAGAAGTTTGGCTTTAGGATTGTTTGACTTAGAGTTAGAACCAACTGAGATCCTATGTGATAATTAGAGTTGTATCAAGATGACATAGAATCTAGTGTTCCATGATAAGTCAAAGAACATAGGGAACTAACAAGATATGTCACAGAAATGAACTCTAAAAGTTTGAATTTGTAACAGGTTACCATTGTACTAACCAAGCCCCTACGTCAAGTGAAGAAGTTACCAACCAAACCTCTGTCTCGAGTGAAGTTTGAATACTTCCGAGACAAGCTTGGTGTAGTTCAAAAGGACCGTCCTCGAAAGGGGGAGTAGTATAGTCACTACTGATGAGATTGTCTCATCAAACAACAAGGTCGTTGATGAGGTAACCTATTCTCTACACCCAGTTACTTAGAAATATTTAGATTTAGGACTCTTATACTTAGAATACTTAGCTTTACTTATACATGCTTTTGATGATAGATGTATTGGTGAGAATACATGCTAGATGTATACATGTTTTGGTGTGATGTATACATGTTTAGATGTATTAGTAAGAATACATGCTAGTTGTGATGTATACATGTTCTGATGTGATGTGTACATGTTTTGATTAGTGATGTATACATGTTTTGTTGTACACATGTTTTGATGTGATGTGTACATGTGTTGATTAAGTGATGTATACATGTACACATGTCTTGATGTGATGTATACATGTTTTGATGTGATATATGATTGTACCTGTATGGATGAGAAAAGAGTTGAGGGGATTGGATCATCCCTGGACTTTCAGTCCTAAAGAGAGCCGTAGACGTAAGGTCTCCGAGAATGAAGTCCTTAGTGGACAGTTGAGGGGATTGGATCATCCCTGGACTTTCAGTCCTAAAGAGAGCCGTAGACGTGAGGTCTCCGAGAATGAAGTCCTTAGTGGACAGTTGAGGGGATTGGATCATCCCTGGACTTTCAGTCCTAAAGAGAGCCGTAGACGTGAGGTCTCCGAGAATGAAGTCCTTAGTGGACAGTTGAGGGGATTGGATCATCCCTGGACTTTCAGTCCTAAAGAGAACCGTAGACGTAAGGTCTCCGAGAATGAAGTCCTTAGTGGACAGTTGAGGGGATTGGATCATCCCTGGACTTTCAGCCCTAAAGAGAACCGTAGACGTAAGGTCTCCGAGAATGAAGTCCTTAGTGGACAGTTGAGGGGATTGGATCATCCCTGGACTTTCAGTCCTAAAGAGAACCGTAGACGTGAGGTCTCCGAGAATGAAGTCCTTGGTGGACTTGAGGGGATTGGATCATCCCTGGACTCTCAGTCCTAAAGAGAGCCGTAGACGTAAGGTCTCCGAGAATAGAAGATAGGATTGCATCATCCCGGAACTGGTAGTTCAAAATGTACGTGATGGGGATTGCATCATCCCGGAACTGATAGTTCAAAATGTACGTGATGGGGATTGCATCATCCCGGAATTGATAGTTCAAAATGTACGTGATGGGGATTGCATCATCCCGGAACTGATAGTTCAAAATGTACGTGATGGGGATTGCATCATCCCGGAACTGATAGTTCAAAATGTACGTGATGGGGATTGCATCATCCCGGAACTGATAGTTCAAAATGTACGTGATGGGGATTGCATCATCCCGGAACTGGTAGTTCAAAATGTACGTGATGGGGATTGCATCATCCCGGAACTGATAGTTCAAAATGTACGTGATGGGGATTGCATCATCCCGGAACTGGTAGTTCAAAATGTACGTGATGGGGATTGCATCATCCCGGAACTGATAGTTCAAAATGTACGTGATGGGGATTGCATCATCCCGGAACTGATAGTTCAAAATGTACGTGATGGGGATTGCATCATCCCGGAACTGATAGTTCAAAATGTACGTGAAGGGGATTGTATCATCCCCGGACTTCGGTCCCTGAATTGATCCGTAGACGAATGGTCTCCGAGAAAGTGATGGTATTAATGATGTGGTTACTTGTATCGGTAGGATACTTGTATTGATGATGTGGTTACTTGTATCGGTAGGATACTTGTATTGATGATGTGGTTACTCGTATCGGTAGGATACTTGTATTGATAATGTGGTTACTTGTATCGGTAGGATACTTGTATTGATGATGTGGTTACTTGTATCGGTAGGATACTTGTATTGATGATGTGGTTACTTGTATCGGTAGGATACTTGTACTGATGATGTGGTTACTTGTATCGGTAGGATACTTGTACTGATGATGTGGTTACTTGTATCGGTAGGATACTTGTATTGATGATGTGGTTACTTGTATCGGTAGGATACTTGTACTAATGATGTGGATACTTGTATTGTTATGGATACCTGTATTGATGACGATGCTGATGATCGTGTGATGACGATGCTGATGATCGTGTGATGACGATGCTGCTGATCGTGTGATGACGATGTTGATGATCATGTGATGACGATGCTGCTGATCGTGTGATGACGATGTTGATGATCATGTGATGATGATGCTAATGATCGTGTGATGACGATATTGATGATCGTGTGATGACGATGCTAATGATCGTGTGTGACGATGCTGATGATCGTGTGATGACGATCTTGATGATCGTGTGATGACGATGCTAATGGTCGTGAGATGACGATACTGATGATCGTGAGGATCCAGATGTTGATGTTGTTGTAGTTGTTCGAGTGCTGCAGAAGATAAAGACTCAGTACTGAAGATGTTGATGTTCCAGTATTGAAGATGTTCCAGTAACTGCTTGAGTTACTGATGATGTTGAGAAAGCTTCCAATGATTTATAGATGTATCATGTATGATGTTGATGACTCCTTGCTCATGCAGATACTGTTATAATATCCTTCTCGTTAAGGGGGAGTGTTAAATATTGTAACTTCAAAGAATATTATATTTGTACTTTATTATTCCGGAGATGATTCATTCCTCCGTGAAGATCTTATTGTATATCCGGAGATGTTTATTCCTCCGTCGGAATGTGGTAACTCGGGTTATTAGACTTCCCTAGTGGGGGTCGGCCCTAAATGTGTTATGTGGGTCAAAGGGTTATTAGACCACCCTAGAGGGGTCGGCCCAGTTAGTTGTAGTGGGTTATTTAACCTATTGGTTAAATACGAGCCTACGTGTACTTGTGTAAAATACATATCAAAGTAGTGTATAAATAGAGGAGGTGTGTTCCTCATTATACACACTCACTCATTCAAGGGAGGCGCACCTATTGGAGGAGAGGTCTGCTACAGTGGAGAAGGAGATCATGTCTTTGGTTTGCATCTTTGTATATTGCTGGTCATCTATATTGAGGAAGCTTTACTGGGTTTTCTACCCCATGAGGGTTTCCCAGGATAAATCTGTGTCTCTTGTGTTTATGCTATGCTTGTTGTTTCTTCAGTGATCCTGTATATGCTATTATTGTGAAATGGAATGTAATGCTGCTATTTTCTGTCTTAGCATATTGAATTTTAACAAAGTATCAATCCAGCAGTTACTGATCTAGGAATAACATGAACTAGACTTACTTTTGCAAGAAGTTAAATCCTACAATTATCAAACTACAGTATTCAATCTCTACTGATCTAATTTATCTAGCAACTACTATAACTCAATCATAACCTGTCTAATTGAATGAATTCAAGAAAGATAAACAACAACCAGAAACTAGAAGTAAGCTTGAACTCTAATTTGATTAAAGTGGAAATCCTAGAAAGAATAAATGACTAAAAGAAATCAAAGCTGAACTTGACTGTAACAGCTGATCTAACACACAAATAAACTAACCTACACATTCGATTACCACACCACATAATTGCAACTATTCATGATGCAATCATAAACTACCAAAGAAGAATGCAATTATCATTTCACTGTTGCAGCTCGTAGTAACACATCTAATGCAATTCCACACCACACAATAAGAAATAAATTAAACCACCTACTTAACTCGGCGATCTCTGTGAGAAGGAGGTCCCTGGCCTTATAACAGAGATGTTGTAGACTAAAACAAATTAAACACTCAAATATAAGAAACTCTGCTCCTTGTATTAGAAATAATGAATCACAGTCACAGCTCTCTATTTCAGCTTATACAATTATAAATTCTCCAACCCTAGGCTCAGAACGCCTCTTTACATTTATACCTGATGACATGAAATCGTTTCATAAAATATCGGGCAGCCATGAAGATCTACAATCTTCAAGCTGTCGATTTACAATCAAACAATTACAACCATAAGTGGACTTAAATGAAATCGTTGCATTAGGGCCTGAGCTATTACATGTAATTCGCAGCCCATAGTAGATTCCAACTGATTGGACTGGTAGATACTCAGATGCTCTATTGTGACTCAGTTGTAGCTAGCCATGTGGAGGAATGCTCGAACTGTTGGAGAGATATGTGGAACCGAACTCAAAAAGGGACACCTGGCGCCACATATGCCTCTACTCCAAAAGTTAGCAAGCTTCTACACCTGTGGTCTTGTAAAGGCTTTTGGGTTATATTTATCGAATCGTTCAATATTAGCACAACCTTAAAAGATAGAGTACAAAACCATAAATAAATCATGCATTAATTGAATAAAACAATAATAGATTATACCTGTTGCAATCCATGCTTTGATTGGGAAAATTAATTCACCTATCTACACCTTTTTCCTTGTTTTGCCTCACTAGCGAACACAATAATTAATTCAAGCATACTGTATGGAGATATTCGGCAAAATTTGTTGACACCAAGAGTTCAAGTAGAAGTCGACACACAACCACGGGTAGTACAAATCGAATCCTATGCGATGAAAACATGTGATGAGGTCATGTTCTTCGAGGTACGGAAGTCCAATACGGTTATGGTAAATTTCAATTTTCTCCCAATGTTGACATTACACCGAGTCCAAGCCACGACAACCATAGAAATCTGCGACGACGAGGCTGCGATGCACAACAAGATGGTCGAATACAAGAAGCAACTGCAAACCAGTGAGTGTTGATGTATTTGTAACTTCAGAAGATATTCTTCTATGAATTACACTTGTACCTTATTATATTCATGATGGAGATGTTTTATTCCTCCAGTCATAAGTGTCATCATTTGTATTTGTAAGTGTCGCAAGTGTTTCAAATGTCACAACTTATATTTAATGGGTTATTAGACCACCAGTGTGGGGTCGGGCCTGGTCGAGTTAAGTGGTTGGGTTATTAGACATCACTTGGAGGTCGACCCAGTTAAGTTATTGGCAGGACATGTCAGCGTATAAATAGAGAGGTTGTGTCTCTCATCTGATTCATTCACTCACTTCTCAAGCTCGCATAGCTAAGAGAGAAAGTGACTCACAAGTGGAGGAGGAGGAGTATCTGCTAGAGACATCTCTTTGGGTTTGATCATTATGATCTTGGTTTGTGGCTTATCTTATCTCTGAGGAAGTTGCGGGGTTTTTCACCTTCTTGGTTTTCCCAAAGGAAACTATGTGTCTCTTGTGTGCTTGTTATTGTGTGTATGATTGATAAGCTATAGATATGATGTACATGTTATTCTCTTAGTGATCCTGAATGATAATGGAATGAAATTATCGAAAAATTAACATGGTATCAGAGCTAACTTAAGAAGAAGACACTGTGCACCTGCAGAAGCTAGGGCTTCTTAATTTTTGGGTTTCTCTCCACATATCATCAAAGGAAGGAGACTATATTGACTCTCCTAGAAAGGGCGCATCTTTTTGTCGAGACATAATTCAATTCTGAGCATTTTCCATTTTGACCCAGAAATTAGGGTTTTGAAGAAAGTTGGAATTTTTGAAATCTAAGACCACGGCTGGAAGATCCTCTGAAAAATCAAATTTCAGAGCTTTGGATCAAACTTTTTGGTTGGGTGAAGCTCCGGGAAAATGAAACCCTAGTTTGGGGTCTTGTCAAGTGAATCCAGAAGTTTCAAAATCAATTTTGAGGGGTCAAATTTTGCAGTTTTCAAATTTGGAGTATACTAGATTGACCAGCTCAACAAGGTGCATCTTTCTATCCTTTTAGAAGTTTGAAATTCAAAGTTTGAATTTTTAGGGTTTCTCTAACAAACCCTAATGCAGCGCCAGATCCACTTTTCAGCAAATCATGTGGTAAGACCTAATAACTTTTCTATTTCCATTTGAAGTACTCTTTAAGATATCTCACCACACCAAGCTTTAGGATAAGCTTGAAGGGGCTAATAATTTCCAAGCATGGAAGTATAGGATTGGGTTAATCCTAGAAAAGAATGAGTTGGACACTTACATAAGTGAAGAGGTTCCAGTTCCATAGGGAGAAAAGGCTAAGGCCTTACAGAAGAAGAACTTGGTCAAATCCAAGAGAATCATTGCTGATTTTATTAAGGACCAGCTCATATCCCATGTGTCTTCCCTAGAGACACCTAAGGAGATGTTTGACCCTTTGACTAAATTGTTTGAAGGAAAGAACATAAATCAGAAGATGACTCTGTAGAACCAATTGAAAGGGGTAAAGATCCAGAATGGAGAGACCATTTAATCCTATTTTTCTAAGGCCTATCAAATGAAGGAACAACTTGAAGCTGTGGATGAAGTAGTAGAGAATGGAGAAATTGTCATGAGCACATTAAATGGCCTACCTAGGTCGTGGGAATCCTTCATCCAAGGAATTTGTGCAAGAAATAAGTTGATCTCCTTTAGTAGACTATGGGAGGAATGTTCACAAGAAGAAGCTAGGCTTATGGCCCGAGAAGAAAAGATGGGAAGTGAAGATCAAGCTCTCACAGCTCACACCAAGAAAAGCAAGTTCAAGAGGGAGCCATCTCACCACAAGAAATATATTTCTCATTCCTTTCACAAAGAGAAGAAAGATATGAGATGCTTCAATTGCAATGAGAAAGGACATTTTTCCTCAGAATGTCCCAAGAAAAGAAAATAATTTAACAACTTAAAGAAGAAGAACATCAAGAAGAGGCATCATGCTCAGGCTACTGAGGATGATGAACCTCCTAAGAAGAAGAATAGGGAAGAAAGTGAATACTCTTCAAGTGAGGAAGAATATGTGTTGATCTCTGCTCTCACAGGCACTATCTCACATGGATGTGATTATTGGCTTATTGATAGTGGGGCTTCCAAACACATGACGAGATTTAAAGAATCTTTTGTAGACCTATCTGAACATGAGTCACCCCATAAAGTGAAACTTGGGGATGGCTATCAATATCCCATAAAAGGAAGTGGTGAAGCCTCCTACATGCTAGACTCTAGTAAGTCTTTGAAGATGAAAGATGTTCTATATGTACCTGGACTTAAGAAGAATGTTCTCTCCATATCATCTCTAGATGCAAAGGGAATGAGAGTTGCATTTATAGATGGCCAAGTACTCATGTGGCCAAAGGGAAAGACATTAGATGATGCAGTGGTGATTGGAGAACAAGAGGGAGGATTGTACAAATTGAAGGGACAACTTGAACATGCCATGGTACATGATTCCATGGAGCCAAGTGAACTTTGGCATAGAAGGATTTCTCATGTGCACTATAGAGCACTTCCAATAGCAAGCAATGCAGTAGAGGGTCTTCTTGAAATCCAGTCAAAGCATGAAGGTATTTGCAAAGAGTGTGAAAAAGGAAAGAACACTAAGAAGGAATTTCCAAGCAGTGAAAGCAAAGCAAAAGGAATTTTGGAGATTATCCACTTTGATGTATGCAGACCAATGTCATCCAATTCTTTGAGTGGGTATGTATACTATGTTTCCTTCATTGATGATTTATCTAGGAAGACTTCGGTTTATTTCTTGAAGAACAAAGATGAAGTGTTTGATCAGTTCAAGGAATTCAAAGCCTTGATAGAAAATCAAAGTGATAAGAAGATCAAGACCTTTCAGATGAGACAATGGTGGAGAATTCACTTCAGGAGACTTCAAGAAGTTATGCAGTGATTTAGGGATTAAGAGGGAGTTGACTACTCCTTATAATCCACAACAGAATGGAGTTGCAAAAAGGAAGAATAGAACTATCATGGAAGCACCATGGGAAATGATGCATGATTAGGATCTGCCTATGCACCTATGGGTAGAAGTAGCTAGGACAACTGTATATGTGCAAAACAAAACACCTCACAAGATACTTGACAACAAAACACCTGAAGAAGTTTTCTCTGGTAAGAAACCAGAAGTTAGCCATCTCAGAATATTTGGCTGTCCAATATATAAACACATTCCAAAGGAAAAGAGGACAAAGCTAGATCCTTCAGGAAAGAAGGGCATCTTTGTGGGTTACAGTGAAATCTCAAAGGCTTACAGAATCTACTTTCTAGGGTTCAAGAAGATTGACATCAGCAGGGATGTAACATTTGATGAAAACTCAGCATACATCAAATCAAGGAAGACACTTGCTGAAAACAATGAAGAACCAAGGGTAACCAAAATTCAAGACACCACTATGAATGAAGCAATTCCAGAAGAATATCGAGAAATTGAATATCCACAAGAACCTGTAGATCCACCCTGTGAGAAGAACTCTCACAAGAGGAAACTTGCATGGACTAGAAAACTCATCCAAGATGCAGAAAGGTATGGTATTCCAGAAGAGGAACACAGAGAAAGGAAAAGTACAAGGTCACACGCCAGCTATGTTGCCTTGCTCTATGATATTATGAACAAAGAACCTTCCCGTTATAAAGAAGCAACGGAAAAGAAAGAATGGAAGGATGCCATGGTCAAGGAATACCATCCGATCATGAAGAATGATGTTTGGGATGTGGTCCCAAGACCCGAAGGGAAGTCTGTAGTGAATTCCAAGTGGATCTATAAGATCAAGCATGCTGCAGATGGTAGAAAAGATAAATACAAGGCGAGGTTTGTAGCTCGTGGATTCTCCCAGAAAGAAGAGATAGATTATGAAGAGACTTTTGCACCTGTAGCCAGATACACTTCCATCGGAATAGTACTTGCTCTGGCTATAGTGACGAAGTGGAAGATACACCAGATGGATGTCAAGGCAACTTTCTTGAATGGTGTAGTCGAAGAGGAAGTGTATGTGGAGCAGCCACTTGGTTTTGATACACATGACGGGGAGTCATATGTGTGCAGGTTGAGGAAAGCCTTGTATGGCTTGAAGCAACCTCCTAGGACTTGGTATGGTAGGATAGACAGTTTCTATCGAATTTGGGTTTTACTAAGAGTAAAGCGGATTCCAACCTTTACTACAAGGTTGAGGAAGGAAATCCAGTGATACTACTATTGTATGTGGATGACGTGTTTGTTACAGGTGAGGATAGGTTGATTGCCGATACGAAGAGGAAGCTTGCTGCTGATTTCAAGATGAAGGACTTGGGGATGATGCATTACTTTCTAGGTATGGAGGTGTGGTAGAGTGCAGATGGGATCTTCCTTTGACAAGGGAAGTATGCAGTAGAGATCCTGAAGCAGTTCGGGATGATGGACTACAAGGCCATGGCCAAACCTATGGCATCAAACCTGAAGCTTCTGTGTGATGCTTCATCTGAGCCAGTTGATGTCACTATGTATCGTCAGATGATTAGGTCCTTGATGTACTTGACGAACACGAGACTAGATATTTGCTTTGCAGTGAACACATTGAGCCAGTTCCTGACGGATCCCAGAGGTATTCACCTGGTTGCTGTGATCCGGATTTATGTGGGAACGAAACAAAAGGTAGCATATACAGAATCATAGACAGAGATATATTGCAAATAACACAGTGATACAGTAAACACATATTCTATTAAATAGCGGAAATAGAACAGACTGTAAAATACAATAGCTGGAATGGTGGTAGCTATCTCTGAGAAGAGATGTGGCCGCTATGCTCATTCGTGCCAAGATGAATACAAAGAGAGGCCGAAAGGGCCTATTTATCATAAGCATGAGGGAAAGAATCCCAAACATCCAAAAACCTAACCCTAGAAGATGAACCGTCATAAAGTTTGCGGCCCCAAGGTGGTTAGTTGAACAGTCAACTTCCCGGGGTCATAACTTTTGCATACGATCTCCGTTTGGGGCGCTCGGTAGCCCGTTTGAAAGGTCTATCCGAGATTTACAACTTTCAACTAGAGCTGAATGTATGCCGGAGGCATCCATTTGGCCCCCCAAATTGCCAAAAAAGGTCGTTTAGGGCCTCAAAATGGCCCCAGAAGTTCAGGACCCGAAAAACTGCTAAAAATAGTAATCTACCAAAATTGCCAGAAGACTGTTTTGAGCCAGTTGGAAGAGGTGGGCCGCCACCGATATCCACCTGGATCAATCCTCCCTCCTTAGGAAGCAATGGTATCCATTGTGTTAAAGCCCCTATCATATGTCGAGCTGTGTGTCAAATTGAGCTCTTGGTGCGACATTTGCTGAAGTGGAAAGGTTGCCTTACTTTGACATCTTCAGAGGGTTGTAATTGTTGTTGATGGATGCGCTGGCGCTGTTCAACAGTTTTGGTTGTTGTGGTATCCTTGGTATGCACCGGTGTGGATGGTTTCTTTTTGAAGGAGCACCTTGAATGCGTGGCCCTGCACTGTAGGGGTACCCGAATAGGCGATGCTGCACTAACTTTGTGTTTTTCTTGTTTCTGATGAGTAGAAGGATACTCTGCAGAGGTTGTGGATGTCTCCGCGATCTGATGTTCACCTTTAGTGGCAATTGCGAATAGGGAAAATTTCCCAGTGTGGGAGATTATCTTCCTTCCCTGCTCGTTTGGGGTAGGTGCAACTATCTCTGGTATCCGATAGAGTTGTCCTCCCAAAGTGACAATGACACTGCGGGGGCGGGATTCATATACAGCATGACGCTTCCACATATATGGCTATCCTAAAAGAACATCACATACTTCGAGTGGGGCCACATCACATAATACCTCATCTTTGAAGGGCTTGATGCCATATGGTAGGCGACATTGGTGACTGACACGGATCCTTCGTCCTTGGCTTAGCCATCCAATGGTGTATGGTTGTGGGTGTGGCGTTATTGGTAGCTCCAATCTCTTGATGAATTCTTCTGAGATCATGTTCTTCTGGCTGCCGCTGTCCACAACAAAGTGTAGGGGAATTCCCTTCACCCACATCTGTGAGTGGAAAAGGTGCTCCTCTGCCTCCGACTCTTCAGGATCCTCTGGCTGAATCTATACGGTGGCAACAATGGCACTGGGTCCTGCATCAATGATCTGCTTCCCTTTTTGCGCGGCTGTGAAATTAGGCTCCGAGTCAGAATCGGAACTGGGATCTGATTCTGAAGTTTTGATCTCAGCCACCAATGACTGTTTTGAGCGACAATCATTAGTGTTGTGCCAGGGGCTTTTGTGGAACTCGCACCACTTCTCGGTGTCCTTCTTTGTCTTTTCTTTACCCTTCTTCGCCTGTGGTTGGGACTGGTTGTCCTTTTCCTTCCCTGTGCTCTGCGAGCCATAGTTTCCCTTGCCCTGCTTCTGCGCAGGTCCGAAGTCACGCTTGTTCTTTTGCTGAAATTTCTGCTCAATTTTGACAGCATATCGATAGGTGGATCCGAGTGAAGAGATTTCCAAGAAATCCATCTCTTTTCGGATGTACCTGTGTAGGCCACCGCGATATTTCAGTACTAGGTGCCGCTCGGAGTCCTTGATACCTAGCTTTGTGCGCAAGGTATGAAATTTGTTGGTGTACTCTGACACCGTTTGGTCCCTCTCTTGATGCAGAAGGGTCCATTTTGTGTACTGGTCATCATAGTTTCCAACAGGGTAATATTGTTCCTTGACGACATCTATAAAAGAGGCCCAAGTGGGATTGGAATATTCAAACAATCCAGACTCGTCTGATGAGTTTTGCTCACAATAAGTTTCCCACCAATTTTTGACATGGGGGATGGCCTTAAGGAGCGCAAAGATGATCTTTTCCCTGTCGGAAAATTGGTGGATAGAGAAATACCCTTCTAGTAGATTCAACCATTTATCTAGGGCATCGGCATCGATTTGGCCTTCAAATAAAGGGATATCAAAATTAACTTGTACCTTGAAGGGAGTCGTATCTCCGAAATGGCTGCTCGTTGAGGGTGCATTTGCCGCTGTTGGCATGCGTTGAAGGATCTGGGCGAAATTATCCATCATCTCGTTCCTCTGTCGCGCGAAGGCTTCCTCGAGCAACAACTTGATAGGATCTACTGCTCCGTCGTCTCTCTTCTCTTCCGCCATGGGAGGCCGTTTGGGGCGACGAGAGTGGTCTTCCCCAAGTGAAACTAGTTCGAGACCCAACTCTCTGTATCCTGACCTCGTCGGGGACATGCACCGAGAAACAATCAAAGAGCAGACCGCTTTGATACCACTGATCTGAATTTATGTGGGAACGAAACAAAAGGTAGCATATACAGAATCATAGACAGAGATATATTGCAAATAACACAGTGATACAGTAAACACATATTCTATTAAATAGCGGAAATAGAACAGACTGTAAAATACAATAGCTGGAATGGTGGTAGCTATCTCTGAGAAGAGATGTGGCCGCTATGCTCATTCGTGCCAAGATGAATACAAAGAGAGGCCGAAAGGGCCTATTTATCATAAGCATGAGGGAAAGAATCCCAAACATCCAAAAACCTAACGCTAGAAGATGAACCGTCATAAAGTTTGCGGCCCCAAGGTGGTTAGTTGAACAGTCAACTTCCCGGGGTCATAACTTTTGCATACGATCTCCGTTTGGGGCGCTCGGTAGCCCGTTGGAAAGGTCTATCCGAGATTTACAACTTTCAACTAGGGTTGAATGTGTCTTGGAGTCATCCATTTGGCCCACCAAATTGCCAAAAAAGGTCGTTTAGGGCCTCAAAATGGCCCCGGAAGTTCAGGACCCGAAAAACTGCTAAAAATAGTAATCTACCAAAATTGCCAGAAGACTGTTTTGAGCCAGTTGGAAGAGGTGGGCCGCCACCGATATCCACCTGGATCAATCCTCCCTCCTTAGGAAGCAATGGTCTCCATTGCGTTAAAGCCCCTATCATATGTCGAGTTGTGTGTCGAATTGAGCTCTTGGTGCGACATTTGCTGAAGTGGAAAGGTTGCCTTACTTTGACATCTTCAGAGGGTTGTAATTGTTGTTGATGGATGCGCTGGCGCTGTTCAACAGTTTTGGTTGTTGTGGTATCCTTGGTATGCACTGGTGTGGATGGTTTCTTTTTGAAGGAGCACCTTGAATGCGTGGCCCTGCACTGTAGAGGTACCCGAATAGGCGATGCTGCACTAACTTTGTGTTTTTCTTGTTTCTGATGAGTAGAAGGATACTCTGCAGAGGTTGTGGATGTCTCCGCGATCTGATGTTCACCTTTAGTGGCAATTGCGAATAGGGAAAATTTCCCAGTGTGGGAGATTATCTTCCTTCCCTGCTCGTTTGGGGTAGGTGCAACTATCTCTGGTATCCGATAGAGTTGTCCTCCCAAAGTGACAATGACACTGCGGGGGCGGGATTCATATACAGCATGACGCTTCCACATATATGGCTATCCTAAAAGAACATCACATACTTCGAGTGGGGCCACATCACATAATACCTCATCTTTGAACGGCTTGATGCCATATGGTAGGCGACATTGGTGACTGACACGGATCCTTCGTCCTTGGCTTAGCCATCCAATGGTGTATGGTTGTGGGTGTGGCGTTATTGGTAGCTCCAATCTCTTGATGAATTCTTCTGAGATCATGTTCTTCTGGCTGCCGCTGTCCACAACAAAGTGTAGGGGAATTCCCTTCACCCACATCTGTGAGTGGAAAAGGTGCTCCTCTGCCTCCGACTCTTCAGGCTCCTCTGGCTGAATCTGTACGGTGGCAACAATGGCACTGGGTCCTGCATCAATGATCTGCTTCCCTTTTTGCGCGGCTGTGAAATTAGGCTCCGAGTCAAAATCAGAACTGGGATCTGATTCTGAAGTTTTGATCTCAGCCACCAATGACTGTTTTGAGCGACAATCATTAGTGTTGTGCCAGGGGCTTTTGTGGAACTCGCACCACTTCTCGGTGTCCTTCTTTGTCTTTTCTTTACCCTTCTTCGCCTGTGGTTGGGACTGGTTGTCCTTTTCCTACCCTGTGCTCTGCGAGCCAGAGTTTCCCTTGCCCTGCTTCTGCGCAGGTCCGAAGTCACGCTTGTTCTTTTGCTGAAATTTCTGCTCAATTTTGACAGCATATCGATAGGTGGATCCGAGTGAAGAGATTTCCAAGAAATCCATCTCTGTTCGGATGTACCTGTGTAGGCCACCGCGATATTTCAGTACTAGGTGCCGCTCGGAGTCCTTGATACCTAGCTTTGTGCGCAAGGTATGAAATTTGTTGGTGTACTCTGACACCGTTTGGTCCCTCTCTTGATGCAGAAGGGTCCATTTTGTGTACTGGTCATCATAGTTTCCAACAGGGTAATATTGTTCCTTGACGACATCTATAAAAGAGGCCCAAGTGGGATTGGAATATTCAAACAATCCAGACTCGTCTGATGAGTTTTGCTCACAATAAGTTTCCCACCAATTTTTGACATGGGGGATGGCCTTAAGGAGCGCAAAGATGATCTTTTCCCTGTCGGAAAATTGGTGGACAGAGAAATACCCTTCTAGTAGATTCAACCATTTATCTAGGGCATCGGCATCGATTTGGCCTTCAAATAAAGGGATATCAAAATTAACTTGTACCTTGAAGGGAGTCGTATCTCCGAAATGGCTGCTCGTTGAGGGTGCATTTGCCGCTGTTGGCATGCGTTGAAGGATCTGGGCGAAATTATCCATCATCTCGTTCCTCTGTCGGGCGAAGGCTTCCTCGAGCAACAACTTGATAGGATCTACTGCTCCGTCGTCTCTCTTCTCTTCCGCCATGGGAGGCCGTTTGGGGCGACGAGAGTGGTCTTCCCCAAGTGAAACTAGTTCGAGACCCAACTCTCTGTATCCTGACCTCGTCGGGGACATGCACCGAGAAACAATCAAAGAGTAGACCGCTCTGATACCACTGATCCGGATTTATGTGGGAACGAAACAAAAGGTAGCATATACAGAATCATAGACAGAGATATATTGCAAATAACACAGTGAAACAGTAAACACATATTCTATTAAATAGCGGAAATAGAACAGACTGTAAAATACAATAGCTGGAATGGTGGTAGCTATCTCTGAGAAGAGATGTGGCCGCTATGCTCATTCGTGCCAAGATGAATACAAAGAGAGGCCGAAAGGGCCTATTTATCATAAGCATGAGGGAAAGAATCCCAAACATCCAAAAACCTAACCCTAGAAGATGAACCGTCATAAAGTTTGCGGCCCCAAGGTGGTTAGTTGAACAGTCAACTTCCCGGGGTCATAACTTTTGCATACGATCTCCGTTTGGGGCGCTCGGTAGCCCGTTGGAAAGGTCTATCCGAGATTTACAACTTTCAACTAGGGTTGAATGTGTGTCGGAGGTATCCATTTGGCCCCCCAAATTGCCAAAAAAGGTCGTTTAGGGCCTCAAAATGGCCCCGGAAGTTCAGGACCCGAAAAACTGCTAAAAATAGTAATCTACCAAAATTGCCAGAAGACTGTTTTGAGCCAGTTGGAAGAGGTGGGCCGCCACCGATATCCACCTGGATCAATCCTCCCTCCTTAGGAAGCAATGGCCTCCATTGCGTTAAAGCCCCTATCATATGTCGAGCTGTGTGTCGAATTGAGCTCTTGGTGCGACATTTGCTGAAGTGGAAAGGTTGCCTTACTTTGACATCTTCAGAGGGTTGTAATTGTTGTTGATGGATGCGCTGGCGCTGTTCAACAGTTTTGGTTGTTGTGGTATCCTTGGTATGCACTGGTGTGGATGGTTTCTTTTTGAAGGAGCACCTTGAATGCGTGGCCCTGCACTGTAGAGGTACCCGAATAGGCGATGCTGCACTAACTTTGTGTTTTTCTTGTTTCTGATGAGTAGAAGGATACTCTGCAGAGGTTGTGGATGTCTCCGCGATCTGATGTTCACCTTTAGTGGCAATTGCGAATAGGGAAAATTTCCCAGTGTGGGAGATTATCTTCCTTCCCTGCTCGTTTGGGGTAGGTGCAACTATCTCTGGTATCCGATAGAGTTGTCCTCCCAAAGTGACAATGACACTGCGGGGGCGGGATTCATATACAGCATGACGCTTCCACATATATGGCTATCCTAAAAGAACATCACATACTTCGAGTGGGGCCACATCACATAATACCTCATCTTTGAAGGGCTTGATGCCATATGGTAGGCGACATTGGTGACTGACACGGATCCTTCGTCCTTGGCTTAGCCATCCAATGGTGTATGGTTGTGGGTGTGGCGTTATTGGTAGCTCCAATCTCTTGATGAATTCTTCTGAGATCATGTTCTTCTGGCTGCCGCTGTCCACAACAAAGTGTAGGGGAATTCCCTTCACCCACATCTGTGAGTGGAAAAGGTGCTCCTCTGCCTCCGACTCTTCAGGCTCCTCTGGCTGAATCTATGCGGTGGCAACAATGGCACTGGGTCCTGCATCAATGATCTGCTTCCCTTTTTGCGCGGCTGTGAAATTAGGCTCCGAGTCAGAATCGGAACTGGGATCTGATTCTGAAGCTTTGATCTCAGCCACCAATGATTGTTTTGAGCGACAATCATTAGTGTTGTGCCAGGGGCTTTTGTGGAACTCGCGCCACTTCTCGGTGTCCTTCTTTGTCTTTTCTTTACCCTTCTTCGCCTGTGGTTGGGACTGGTTGTCCTTTTCCTGCCCTGTGCTCTGCGAGCCAGAGTTTCCCTTGCCCTGCTTCTGCGCAGGTCCGAAGTCACGCTTGTTCTTTTGCTGAAATTTCTGCTCAATTTTGACAGCATATCGATAGGTGGATCCGAGTGAAGAGATTTCCAGGAAATCCATCTCTGTTCGGATGTACCTGTGTAGGCCACCGCGATATTTCAGTACTAGGTGCCGCTCGGAGTCCTTGATACCTAGCTTTGTGCGCAAGGTATGAAATTTGGTTGTGTACTCTGACACCGTTTGGTCCCTCTCTTGATGCAGAAGGGTCCATTTTGTGTACTGGTCATCATAGTTTCCAACAGGGTAATATTGTTCCTTGACGACATCTATAAAAGAGGCCCAAGTGGGATTGGAATATTCAAACAATCCAGACTCGTCTGATGAGTTTTGCTCACAATAAGTTTCCCACCAATTTTTGACATGGGGGATGGCCTTAAGGAGCGCAAAGATGATCTTTTCCCTGTCGGAAAATTGGTGGACAGAGAAATACCCTTCTAGTAGATTCAACCATTTATCTAGGGCATCGGCATCGATTTGGCCTTCAAATAAAGGGATATCAAAATTAACTTGTACCTTGAAGGGAGTCGTATCTCCGAAATGGCTGCTCGTTGAGGGTGCATTTGCCGCTGTTGGCATGCGTTGAAGGATCTGGGCGAAATTATCCATCATCTCGTTCCTCTGTCGCGCGAGGGCTTCCTCGAGCAACAACTTGATAGGATCTACTGCTCCGTCATCTCTCTTCTCTTCCGCCATGGGAGGCCGTTTGGGGCGGCGAGAGTGGTCTTCCCCAAGTGAAACTAGTTCGAGACCCAACTCTCTGTATCCTGACCTCGTCGGGGACATGCACCGAGAAACAATTAAAGAGCAGACCGCTCTGATACCACTGATCCGGATTTATGTGGGAACGAAACAAAAGGTAGCATATACAGAATCATAGACAGAGATATATTGCAAATAACACAGTGATACAGTAAACACATATTCTATTAAATAGCGGAAATAGAACAGACTGTAAAATACAATAGTTGGAATGGTGGTAGCTATCTCTGAGAAGAGATGCGGCCGCTATGCTCATTCGTGCCAAGATGAATACAAAGAGAGGCCAAAAGGGCCTACGCAAACATCCAAAAACCTAACCCTAGAAGATGAACCATCATAAAGTTTGCGGCCCCAAGGTGGTTAGTTGAACAATCAACTTCCCGGGGTCATAACTTTTGCATACGATCTCCGTTTGGGGCGCTCGGTAGCCCGTTGGAAAGGTCTATCCGAGATTTACAACTTTCAACTAAGGCCAAATGTGTGCTGGAGGCAATAATTTGGCCCCCCAAATTGCCAAAAAAGGTCGTTTAGGGCCTCAAAATGGCCCCGGAAGTTCAGGACCCAAAAAACTGCTAAAAATAGTAATCTACCAAAATTGCCAAAAGACTGTTTTGAGCTAGTTGGAAGAGGTGGGCCGCCACCGATATCCACCTGGATCATGCTGTAAAGCATATTCTAAGGTACCTAAAGGGTGAGGTTGATTATGGACTCAAGTATGATGCGAATCAAAAGTTTAACCTGGAGGGTCATGTTGATTTAGATTGGGCAGGCAGTGTTGCAGATAGGAAGAGCACTTCGAGGTGCTGCTTCAGTGTGGGATCGGGTGTGATCTATTGGTTTAACAGGAAGCAATCCTGCGTAGCACTGAGTACAGTCGAAGCAGAGTATGTCACAGCTCGTTTGTCTAGTTGTGAGGAAGTATGGCTGAGGAAGCTATTGTCTTAGTTATTTGATCTCCCATTGGATGCTACCTATATCTATTGTGACAACCAGAGTTGTGTGAAGTTGTCAGAGAACCTAGTGTTCCATGAAAATTCAAAGCACATTGAGATCAAATATCACTATATCAAGATATGGTGCAGAGAGGAGCAGTGAAGCTCCTATATGTTGCAACAGATGAGCATATTGCAGATGTGTTGAGCAAACCACTAGCCAGAGTGAAGTTCGAGTACTTTAGAGAGAGGCTTGGTGTTATTAATATAGAATATACTTCGAGGAAGAAGTGATGGGAGACATTTGTAGGAGCCATTCCAAGCATGGTGGTAGGAGTATCCTCCCATGGCTGTGGATGTAAGCACTGTGTGATGAGCATCAGGACGATGCTTCAGATGACATACATCAGGATGATGTGATGATGATGATCAGGATGATCATGTATGATGAGTATCAGGTAGATACTCTAGATGATATGCATCAGGACGATGCTATGACGATGATCAGGATGATCATGTATGATGAGTATCAGGTAGATACTCTGGATGATATGCATCAGGATGATGCTATGTCGATGATTAAGATGATCATGTGATGTTGGTGTGCATTAGGTTGATGCACCATGTGATGATGATTAGTTGGATCATGAGTATCAGGATGATACTTGGAGGTCAGAGATGATATGTGGCGGGTTGTGCAGTAGCATGCAAAATATAATGGGAGATACGATAGGTTGAACTTTGTGCTCGTAATCAGTCCTGGGATGCTCTTTCGAGGTTTTGCTAGAGAGGCATGTAATCAGTCCTACAGATCCGATAGGTTGACCTGCGTGCTCGTAATAAGTCTTGGGATGATATTTAGAGATCTTGTCGGTCGTGTTGCGGCACATAATGTTCCTGGGATGTTCTTTAAAGGTATTTCCTATTCACATGCAATCAGTCCTGGAGATTCGATAGGTTGAGCTGTGTGCTCATAATAAGTCCTAGGATTCTCTTTAGAGATCTTGTCGGTCGTGTTGCGACACATAAATGTTCCTGGGATGCTCTTTAAAGGTATTGTGAAGAGATGCATGTAATTGGTCCTGAGAGAGATCTTGCCAGTCGTTCTTAGGCACATAAATGTTCCTCGGATACTCTGGTCAGGTATTGCATCCACACGTAATTAGTCTTGAGAGTCCACCTCTATCAGACCGTTCGCATAGATGATGAATACCTATAGGAGGCTAGGCCTACATCTAGCATGAAAAAGGGTTGGCTCTGTAGAAATTCTTATGACGAGAAGGATTGAAGAGATAGCCCAGTGTTCGAGATGTCAAGTACAGCAGCAGTGATGATGATGATGCTCCATGATCCGGTGACGATGATCCAACTCCAGAATTGAAGACTTGTGGCGTTATGTATTGATGACTTGTGTCGATAGAATACCTTCCTAGTTAAGAGGGAGTGTTGATGTATTTGTAAATTTAGAAGATATTCTTCTATGTATTACATTTGTACCTTATTATATTCATGATGGATATGTTTTATTCCTCTAGTCATAACTGTATCGATTTGTATTTGTAAGTGTCGCAAGTGTTGCAAGTGTCGCAACTTATATTTGATGGGTTATTAGACCACCAGTGTGGGGTTGGCCCTGGTTGAGTTAAGTGGTTGGGTTATTAGACTTCACTAGGAGGTCGGCCTAGTTAAGTTATTGGCAAGATAGGTCAGTGTATAAATAGAGAGGTTGTGTCTCTCATTTGATTCATTCACTCACTTCTCAAGATCAGATAACTAAGAGAGAAGGTGGTGAACAAGTGGAGGAGGAGTATCTCCTAGAGATATCTCTTTGGGTTTGATCATTGTGATCTTGGTTTGTGGCTTATCTTATCTCTGAGGAAGTTGCAGGGTTTTTCACCTTCTTGGTTTTCCCGGAGGAAACTTTGTGTCTCTTGTGTGCTTGTTATTGTGTCTATGATTGATATGATATAGATATGTTGTACATGTTATTCTCTTAGCGATCCTGAATGATAATGGAATGAAATTATCGAAAAATTAACAGTGAGATGGAGGCACAATGTATCCAAGACGAGCAAGATGCAACACTGGCCGAGAAAGAGAAGGTTATAGAGGAACAAGCCAAATTAGAAAGAGCGCTTGCGAAGGCATGGGAAACGATGGAGCTAGATCTAGACGTAGACCCAAAAGATAAAGATGTTATGTTAGGGGTGTCTATCACTGAGCTTAGGAAGGAAAATGTAGAGCTCCAGGCTAAAGTGATACCCAACACACCGCTGGAACCGATCCAGAGTCGGCAGACAACAATAGAGGAAGCAGTGACAGAGATCCAGGAGATGGAACATGAAGCATAGACAAACGTAGAAGGCATCACATAATGTTGGGGCAGTGTATTCAAGGATGACCAGTTGGCCATGGTTAAGGGACAACTCAGTGAAGTGGAAGCATAGTTAGAGGCCTTTAAGGGATCGATCAAAATGATGCCCACAATGATACAAATGACAAAAACAACGAAACTGAAAGCATGCAGCAACGTGTAACAAAGGTCCACGAAAGACAACAATGAAGGGCTACGCACTTGGACAAGATCCAAATGAAAGTTGAAGTTCTCATAGCACGTGTGGTAGAGGTAATGAAACATGTTAAGGAGCTGCTGGAGGAAGCACGGAAAAAAGGTTACGAACACCCAACGGAGCACTAGGTCGGAGAATATCCGCAGATTAGAGCATCGATGAAGGAAGTAGTTGACCAGATCAAAACTACATACGATGAATTCCAACAGCAGGTGAACAAACCAGCGGTTTCCAATTGAGGTGGCTCGCGGGCGAGCCATAAGTTTGTGTTGGGGGCCTGTTGACACGGGATTAGTCCGCAGGAAGTGCGGAAGCCGATAGTTGCGAAAGGGATAATCCATAGAAGAAAGGGTCATTCATGGAGAATGCAGAAGAATGGAAGTAGTCAGTTTGTTAGATAAGGGTCATGTGGACCATGTTGTAACCACTTAGTTTTGTATAAATAGGAGTATGATTGTAATCCTAAGGGTATTGATTGATGGATCGATACTGTGATGAATAGAGCAATATATATTACGGGTTTTGATCCAGTTGTTGATATGTTTTGTATCCGCAATATGATGTATTGACTGTTTCTGCGAAGGTCATTCCGTAGGTTTTAATGAATGCATGAAGATGTTCGATTATGGTTCTATCTTTGTCTTTGTTTCTGTTAAACAATGAATGCGAATGATTATGAGATGTTTAATGCTTTGTGGGTTTAGTGATTGTTGTTCATAGTAATGAGTTATTATATCATGTTGATGCGAATGTCTATTATGTGTTGACTTTGTGATTGATGAATATGTGAATGATGAAATGCTGGCATAGTGCGAAAGATATAATCTCTAGTTTCTGCAAGTGCAATGTGTGTTTGATGCATGTCCTCAACTCCACTACGGAAACGTGGTTCCTGTAGCCCCCTTGTGCATATCGAGTGAGACTTCACTCGCTCTGCAAGTGTTACTAGAAAGAGTAAAACCTTTCTAGGTCGGTGCATAAGGGAGATCGGTTGATGGTTTGTTGACGACAGTGCGAAGTGAACCCCTGTCGATAGCCGTTGTGCCAACACTTTTAATGAAATATGATTCTTCATTGATTTTGCTTCTACTTTTCTGCTCACTTTCTAACTGAGAGCTTAACTTCTGTAAATAATTTCCTAGAGAGACAATTTCGGCTTCCAAACTCTCGCACTTGTCATCTTTCAACTTCAACTTCCTGGTGGTGTCTTCCTCCAAACTCAAAAGAGCTTCTTGCAAGAACTTTCTTTTCTTCCTTGACTTCTTTAGTTCATCTAGAGAACTGACTAGTTCCCCTTCAAAATCTAATTCAACCATCTGTTCATATTTTGAATCCATGTCTATTGAGTTCTACATAGGGATCTGTCTTCCAGATGTGAATCTGTTACTGAAGACACCCTGTATAATACCAATTGTTGCAATCAATTTAATACTGAGAGGGGGGGTGAATCAGTATTAGCACAGTTATCAACAATTTTTACATTATTTAATATATTAGTCTTAACTTAATCTTGATGATTAGTTATGCATCCAATATAAACAAAATATTTCATCCATATATGCACCAAGACAAAAAACACAAAAAACAAGAATTTTGATGTGGAAACCCAATCAGGAGAAAACCATGGAATTCTCTTTTGTAATGAAAATAATATATTCAAGGAAGCACCAACTAGGAGGCATCAAACCCATCATTTTACCGTCACCGACCTGAAGGAAGCTTCAACTCCTTGCATTTCTCCAGCACCAACTGGAAGGAGGCTACAAACCCCTTTCTCATTTCCATGTCATGTGTCCCAGATATTCAATATGTAATTCTGACTTACTGAAATTCTAACTTGCGCACACTTATGATCTTTTGGTATTTGTTCTATTGTGCATTGTCTTCGTATGCGAACATATCACCATCACTGTGCTGCATACATCACTTGACTTCTCATTCCTCGCAATTTCACACTTCTGCTGATGTCTTACTTCATGTACTGTGTATTTGTTGATTCTATAGTTTGCACCAAGATATGCTCTGTCGATATGCTATTGCATAACTGCACTCACCAACTGAAATTGTGCTTTCAATTGATAGTTTTCTTCTCTGAGATAAATCATCAGTAACAGATGGAATTGTGCACTAATTTATGGGTTGGTTATGTATAAGTGCCACAGTATGTTAGACAATCTGCTACATGCCATGCATCAAATAATTCACCCTTTCAGCTTAATGCACTTGTCTCAGATCATCTTCATCATGACGTGCTTACTGGATTCTGTTGTTGATCTGTCGCCGCACATCAAATGGACTTCTCAACTTTGGACACTTAACTTTAGTCTCCATGCATTAGCTAAATATCTGCACATCACCTTATATACTTCGGTTCTATTTTTGTGCTTCTTCCTTACTTACAACATTTGTGACTATCTACGTGTTGTCTGCAATTCTGTCATTAAATATTCACTTAGTTGCACATACTTCCACGTTTCTTCCTTTCGGTGCTTATGCAATTTTCATAGATATGTAACATCATTATGTGCACCATCACATGTATCATTCCTCTATCTATGCACACTCGGCTCCTCGCTAGATCATACTATTCTGTCCTCGAGCCCTTGATGACCCGAATATAAATCCATATTTCCCAACTGAATCTCTACAATCTCTCCATCAAGCTTACTTAAAATGTCCAACTTCCATCTCTATTTATACATTTCTTGCATGGATTATATGCCCACAAATTGGTTGTGGCATACCTTCTTACATACTTCACGGATTGTGCTTTCACCACATGTCATCATATGTGTTACTGAGGTGTCATCCTTTGTGGTTATTGAGCATTCATGGTCCATGACTTAGTGGGACTTACACCTTAGTGGTGTACTTCTTGCACTCTTGATGTACCATTGCTTTGAGGTATGTTTGCATCCTTGCTATTCAACTTGATGAGTCATTGACCCTTGTCGTACCATCCCTTATGGGTATTGTGCACCTGATGTGTCAATGCATTGTGAAATATGCCCATAAACTTACTTCTCCTTGGTGGTACTTTGAACCTTGCAGTATCATCATGTGTGGGACTTACACACCTGTTGTACCATCAGTTGTGGAATTTTCTCATAGATAGACTTCAACCGCTGTACACTTCTAGGAACTTGTGTGCATTCCTCGAACTGAAATCCTCTTCTGATTGGAAAATATTGTGTGTTTTCAGGATTGTCCGACCATAAGTTGTTTCTTACAGCTTGCGCACTCCCAATCCTTGACCAATCAATGCTTATGCATTCCCAAGTCTGCTTTCAACATGCTTTCACACTTGTGTCTTTGCTTAACCAACTTCTTGGCTGCTTGTCCACATGTACTGTTAATCCCACTAGTTCTTTGACTATTACATTGAGTGAGTATGAATTGGTGGACTTGAATTCTACTCTAGTACCACATGTAGTAGGATAAATTGCTTATGTGATTCTTTGAATTGGATCTTCATGATGTAGCTTCCTTATGTGCTTCTTCATACTGATCGTGCATGATGTATCCTTGGACACACATCTTTAGACTGAATACAACTTGTACGTATATTTCTTCACATTGGAATCCATTTTTTTCACCATATTGTGCATTCACTTCTTCAAAGTGGCTTACATATACTCAGGGATGATGTATCAACTTTTACATCAATTGACATCAATGACTCAATGTCACATACCCAAATTCTGAACATTTTGTGTTGTGAGAAAAACATTATGTTTTATGTTATTATAAATTTTTATGTTTATTGACCAAGTGGGGTCAAGGATGACTGTAATTAATTACTCTGGATATTTTATTATTTATAAATAAAAGAGGAGACACATATTCAAAGGAGACCATTGAATGAGTGTTCACTGACCCACTAGGAGGAATGGACTGGGGTGGAGAGAAAACTGACACTTGGAGGTAGCCACAACTCACTTCTAGTTGTTGCAGGGGAAACTTCCCTATTTTTATGGTCATGTTCCCCAAGAAAGTGGAACTGAGCAGGTGGCTCATTAACTAAAGAAAATTGACCAAAGACCCAGGCATGCTTTATCTACCCATCGAATTCAGTAGGAGGCTATTTCGTTCTTACCTTATGAAAAATTTCTGAAAGAGAAAGACAAGAGAACACAAGAGATTCGATGAGGGGAAGGTTAGAAGTGATTGAATGAGTTAAGACTGCATTCTGAACTAGTGCAGCCACATTGTTGAGTTCAATATTGCTAAATGCAGAAGTATTACTGTCAAGTACTACTGTTGAGTTGCAAAGGAATTTATTCCATTCTCCACACAGCATCTTCGTCCTGGTGGTTTAGTGAACAAGCTTGGGGTTCCTAAGGAAAGTAACTTGGCCGTCTTTAGGAAAAGGTTTGGTGGAACGGGCTCCTTTGGCTGTTTGTCTCTTCTACAGTTACTAGTTTCTAAATGTGTTATCTTATTTACTTTCTGTCAAATTGCATTTTTTTTTTTTTCCTTAGAAAAATTCGTAATTTTATTTCAAAAAGAGGAACAAAATTACATTCTGCACATGTAATAGGATCACTAAGATCCCTACATTGGCACATATTACATTCCTTATAATTGTCAACAGATCCATTCGTAACCGACTGCATCCCTGCTGTCTCAAATTGATCGTTACCATCTCTTATCCAGTTATGACTCTGTCCATACAGCCCACAAGAAGTCCCTTACATATTCTATATATATGCCAGCCTGCAGTGTGCTACAGTTGCTCTAATAGAAGATCGTGACTCTGCATTTTATTACAGCCCGTCATTACAGATATATTTCTACATACAGTTCTTAATCGTCACCGGTCTAATTACTGTCCATACAGCCTGTTATACATTCTATACAGAGTATTTTTCTGTCAAATTGCATTACTAGAGAAATGAATGTAAATATGTTATCAGTTTCTAGGAAATATTAGATATTCATTAACTGATCTTAATGTTTTATTTTTATCTATTTATTCTAAACATCCATTCATCTGCTTTTTTAAAATGTTGAATGGATAGTTAATTTCCAAATGTAATTGATAAAATATAGAATATAAATACTTCTTTGCATTTTTCCACACACTTTATGTGTCGTACTCTAGTACAGAAGAAGTCAAAATTATAGATAGACTCGAATGATTGCATAGCATATAATAAATCTGTTTCATTTTTCTCTAACATTTCTGTGTTAATTTCAGTTACAGAACCCTAATTTGAAAACCTAGATTTTGTGCAGAGTTTAGAAAAAGAACTGTTAACACAAGTATTTACATTTGGATAATCTTCTCTAAGAACAATGTTTTTCTTAAAAATAATCCTACTATTTTACAAAAGCATGAGGTAAAACCTGCTCTTTAAATATTATAAACTAGATTAAGTTTCAGTAACTTCCCATATGGTTATTACTACATAGTATCACATGGCATAGTACAGAAGTAACAATCTTAAACCTAGTTTAATTACAGAATAAATATAACTCTTTTTATAAACAATTGATGTTATGAAACCCTAATAGTATTGCAAATTCAAGATATAGGACATTGTATAAACAAATCAAAGTTACAAGTAATATATGCGAACGCATTTATAAACATGTATCCATTTTTCTTTATCATACATATTGTAACATGTAATGATTCACTGTAGGTTAACCACTTAAAACATTTACACAGATATTTCAAACATACTACCTCATAACGCACTTGCAAAACAATTATCAATTATTTTAACTATTAAAAGATACTAAGATTTAATCAGCAAATAATAACTATAATGAGTCTATCAACCATTCTAGGGTCGAAAACCTTGTTCGAAATACTTAATTGATAACATTGTAAGAACGTTGCATTCTTTTCCAAAATGAGAGCATAATACAAGACTAGGGTTCGATACCTGTAAGGGTTCACCCAAATAGTCCGTGCTTTCATAATTATAAACATGACCTTTGTAAGTTTTTTTAAATTACAGGTGTGCAAGGTTCGAGTCTCGACTCACCCTAAAGCCACATAATAATTTTGTAAGCTACCAAATAAATCTTAAATGCATAACAGGTTCAGGGTTTGAAACCCATATCTTTCCACAAGCAAATGTTTAACATGATAAAAAATTATGGTAGGGTTTGCAACCCTACCTCACGACCAATGTCTGAAACAAATTTTAAAAATAGACATCACAACCATTTACCAAGAGAGACGGTTCCCTAAAACACGAGTAACTAGCATCAAAATCCATTCAATACAAAATAACAAAATTGTCGAGAGTAATCTCTCTGAATTTGTATTTCAAACTACCCTTAGATAGTTGCAAAAATCATATATATTATCCATAAGAGTTTGTACATTTACTGTAGCGAAATCAAGCATTGAGAAAATAACGCAAGTCAAGGTCGAGGGTTCAACCCTCCCTGTACCAAATTCCATACAGCTTAAAGATTACAATCAACTATAAAATTAAATTTATAAGTTAAAACGAATTTTGTCTAACCAAAATAAGACTGGCATCAGTGGCAAGCTTCACCAAAAATATTCCAAGTGCAAATAGATGCCCATAGGGAGTCACCGAGGCTTACCAGGGCCAAAGAAGTTCTTATTCCTTTCTGGCCAACCTTAAAACAATTTCCGAAGAAGTAACCTGTCAAGAACATCAACACGACGACTGGTTAAACCTTGAAATAATGTAGACTTATTATTTTTAAACAATGATAATGTTAAACAATCGACGAAACACAAAGGATCGACCATGGCATTACCTTCATCTCATTAGCACGCCTAAGCATGTATGTGTTGGAATAAACTTTCAACATCAACACTGGTGGTGCAAAGATTCACCATTGAATCCAGTAAGGTTAACAACTATGTAAAAGACCTGGCTCATATAGCCTATTGTTGACAAAACACAGGTTATAGGTCTTAGTATCGAACCTAGGGAGAGATTGCAAATGTTGTTTACAGACCATAAAAACTCGAGAGCCTGTCGGCCTCTCCTCCCACCTTCTTTTCCAAATGAATGCTCCAAGTTATTGTCTCGTCAAATAGTTCAAAAATAGGCTAGGGTTTAACACAAAACCCAAGAACCTACATGTGAAGCCATGCCACGAGGATTTCCAATGGACATTCCACCCAAAACACATTTAATAACATTTAAGAGTTATAGATACCAAATGCACGTATTCCTGGCAACACAGAGATCCATCGAGATTAATTTATGGTCTTCACTATGCTTATAACATAAAGTATGTCTATGCACTATAGTCATAGCATATAGTGTATACATAGATCAATTCGAGAGCCACACTATGCTTATAATGTAAGGTATTGTGCGTATAGTTTATAGCATCTAGCAATAATATAGATGCATAAAGTTCTAACACATATATTATAACAGAAAGTATAAAACCATTAATGTAGGGTTTGGTTGTGCACCAAAGCTTGAACAATACAAGTTGTTGAGTCATGAAATTAGCATTTCCATTTAAGCATGACTTTATAAAATCTATAGTCGGTAATTGAGTACATTAAGCCATAACATTTATACTAACAAAACAAGTTTGCATAATAATGATTTTGAACATGAAAAATCATAGTGAATACATAGGACTTTAATAATCTATGTAGAATACTTATGCAGTTCGAAATTCCATATTTATATGACATCGTAATCCTTTATTTTAGTGAGCATAGCTAAGGTAGGTCATACCCTTGCACAAACTAAGTTCTCTATACTTTTGTAATTATTATCAGAGGCTAATTAAAGTTTAAACAAAGTCTGTTTGACATACATCGTTAATGCTTCGGGTAGGAGTCCTGGTCTTACCTGTGATCTGCGATAGAAGTTTAAGAGCGTTAGCTAAATAGCTATGTAAGCCTCAGGGTGCCCATAGGACCCCTTCATCAAATAATAAATCAAACAGTTAGTACTTAGGAATAAAACTGTACCATAGCAAGAGATAAGTTAATTAATGATGCTTATACATTTAAAGAAGTAACCATAATTATTCAGAAAACAAACATAGTATTAAAACATCCGGCAGTAAGTAACAACATAAATACATGCTTCTAATCATTCGCAAGTAGTAAAGACTTTATGACAAACATATCACATAATTGATGTAACATGATTAGAACATTGACGACAAATTGAAGAAGTGTCGTCATTAGGCTGTCGTTTAAATAAGCAAATTATCATTAATTATACTTCTGGATAACGAATGTAAGCATTTAATGCTACTTAGAAAAATATTAAATTTTTGTGAAATTTTGTGAGGTTACACTCAAACTGAATCAGTTGACATCCTCTTTGACATTAGTTGACATCAATGACAACCAAATTTCAACAAGAGTATGGTTTATCCAATAAAAAACACCAATGCTTAATGCCTCACAATGTAAAAAGCACCACACAATTAACAATTTACCTATGCCCCACATCCTTTGATCACTTCAAAAAATTACAATGCATGAGTATGTCTATATATTAATCTTTTTTTTTTTCAATTTATCATAAAAGTTAAATAATGTTATAATAATACTAATATTTTTATTTTTATTATTGATCTTGGATTTAACTAGGATAGATCCATTTGAAATCTGGATCTATCAAGCAACGAGAGGCATCCAATTTCTTGAGGTGTAATTCTTTTTACATTTTAAATTTTTTACATCTCAAGAACAATTTACTCAAGATAAAAAATTTATGCATCCTACATTGATTTTTTAATTACTTTTACTTCTTCTTTTTTATTATATGAGCCGACATGGATTTTTAATAACTTTTTATTTTGGTAACATTACGTTACAACATCTCCTCCATACTAGGATGAGAGAACCTCATTACTCTCGGTGCAACAAGCACCGAGAGGCATCCAATTTCTTGAGATGTAATTTTTTTCCAATTTTAAATTTTTTACACCTCAAGAACAATTTAATCAAGATAAAAAAATTATACGTCCTACATTGATTTTTTAATTACTTTTTTTTTATATGAGCCGGCATGAATTTTTAATTACTTTTTATTTTTGGTAACCTTACATTACGTTACAACATCTCCCCCATACTGGGCTGAGAGAACCTCACTACTCTTGGTGCAATGATTGTGTTAATGGATAAATCCATGAAGGTGTAACAATTTCCAAAGAAATGTGCAATAAAAGAGAAACTTGTAGGGAATTGTGTTGTCTTTCTAAGTAGTGTTTTTCAAAAAATATTATTGTCATTTAATTTACCAAATTTGAATTTATTTAAATGTTGGTCCTTGCAAATTTAAACAAACATTAACAAGTGAATTCTCTTCTCATGAATTAATTCAATGTTCAACTTATAATTTTCAAAAATGAGATTACCAAGATGATCTACAAGGTCTTTGTTTTTTTCTTTCTAATTTGTATTTTTTATTATTTTTTGAAGTTGAGCCATTAATAATCGATTCGCATTGTATACACCTTTGTTTTCTCGTGTTCCCCTCAACCTTTTATAATTATTTATATAAATTGAAAACCCCAAAAATATCATTTTGAAGAGGAAAGTTCCAAGCATATCCCACCTATTTTTTATAATCTTTTGGTTTTGTATAACTGTTTTTTAGGGCCTTTGAAATTGTGGGGAAAAAATTCAATATAAGTTTAAAGAGAAATTAAATAAAAAATACAAATGATATGAAATCTAAAGTGTCAAAATAAAATGCAATTGGATAAAAGACTCGTGGATGAATCTAGTGAGATGAACGATATAAAGAGGTTTCACCAAAATCAAAGTTCATTAAACATGTGAGGAATTTTCATGATTTTCAAACTCAATTTATGGTATTTGCACATGGTTTTTCCTTCCAACATATGTTTGTGTGTGTACTCATATTTTTCACCCTTTCTTATCACCTGTATTTCAAATATCCAAAGAAAAGTCTAGGTGACCCCACCTTAACTCCTTGAGTTGTAAAAACAATAAATTTGATTCCAACCCTTTTTGGAAAGTGAATATGCTATAATATTTATCTCTCTCTATATATATCATCTTAAGTTGCATTGCTAATGATTGGAGACTTATATCACATATGACCCAATCACCTCTCATTCAATTGACAACCAACATACAGTCCCCAAAGACCTGCACATAAGTTAGGTTATTATATTGGATACCTATAAAATTCATCTTAGTGCTAAAAGTTCAAAGTGGTTGTTTGTGCGACGATGCATAGAAGCAATAAAATGTATAAAGTGTTGTTCATGCTAACATGATTTTTATTTACCTTATAATTTCTCAAAGGACAAGTAAGAAGTTTGTACATTAATTTTCAACCTGAGGTTCATTGGAACTTATGCGTTACCATGCAACGTATATGCAAGCCACAATCTCTTCTTACATGGGTTTATCTATTGTGAAGTTGTAGTTCAATAACCTTACTTAAAAACATTGGTATGAATAGTTACATAGTCTTGGCAAGGAATTATCCAAGTAATCAATTACTAGAACTATGTTGCAAGGAAAGTCAATAACACAACATAAAAGTAAATTGCAGAACGTAAATGCTAAAACTAAGTTCACACTCTGCTAAAACGTACATGTTAAAAGTAATTCACACTTTGAAGGAAAGTAACTACTAAAACTTTATCACGGTGTGCAAGAAAGTAAATTCTAAAACTAAGTTTACACCATACTTTGACATAAAGGTAAATTGCATAAATGAAACCTAAAGGCTATCCTTGCCAAATACTGGTTATCATTTATAATCCCAGGTAGTAAATAGGATTATTGCATTAAGCACATTCACTGAATTCATGGATTGTAAAATAAAATTCTAAATAACTAATCTATAGATTGAAATTGTATTGCAGAAACAAACTTCACATATAAAAATAAATAAAACTAAGGAGCGAAGTAAAACTACATCAACATAAAATAAATAAAATCACATTATAGAAAATTATCAAACTAAGGTCTATATTGAATCAAGATGAAATTGTAGTTTATTCCATCATTATTTGGACTATTTCTCTAAGGGTCCTCCCCTTGGAATAGTAAGGGAGATATCTTTTATACATAAGCTTCTTTGAAATAGAAATAACCAATATTAAATGTAGATCCATAATAACCTCAAGTGGTTTCAACTGTTGAACTTTGGTTGTCATTGATGCCAACTAATGTCAAAGAGGATGTCAAGTGATTCAGTTTGAGTCATTGATGTCAATTGATGTCAAAGTGGATATAACATTCCTACAGCAATCTGGAGAAGTATATGGGAACCACTTTGAAGAAGTGTCTATGCAAGTTGGTTAAGGAAATGGATGCCAGTGTGAAGAAGTATATCTAGAATTTGCATCCAGTATGAAGGTGTGCATCTATGGATACAACATAAAGATTCAGTTCAGAGAAGTACCAGCGCATAATTCAAGTCCAACCAGTCATACTCACTAAATGTAGAAGCCAAATAATTGGTTGGACAATGGTACATGTACACAAGCAACCAAGGAGATGGTTGAGAAAATACTATAAGTGTACAAGCATGTTGAAATAAGTATTTGTTATGCGCAAGCATTGCTTGGTTAAAGTTCAGAAGTGTGCACGCAGTAACAAACACCAAATGGTTGGACAGTCCTGAAAGCACGCAAGTTTATCCAATCAGAAGATGCTTTCAGTTAGTGGAATGCATGCAAGATCCTAGAAGGGTACAATAGTTAAAGTAAGTCTATGAGAAAATTCCATATCCAATTGTACAGCAGGTGTGCTAGTTCCACAAGTGATGACAAGGAAAAGGTCAAAGTTCCACCAAGTAGAAATTGGCGTATGCAAAGATACCATAAAGAATTAATGCACCAAGTGCACATTACCCACAAGGGATTTTAGAGCAAGGGTCGTAGACTCATCAAGTTGAAGAGAAATGATGCTCACATAGCTGAAAGAGATGGCACATCAAGAGTGCAAAGGGTACACCACCAAGGTGTAAAGTACCACTAAGTTGTGGACCATGAAGGTGCAAGACACAGAAAGGATGACACATCAATAGCACAAGAAATGACCTATGGAAAAAGCACAATCCATGAAATATGGAAGAAAGGATGCCATGACCAACTTGTGGACATACAATCCATGTAGGACTTGTATAAATAGAGATGCAAGTTGGAGATCTGAAGTAAGATTTATGGCAAGAGCATAAGAGCTTCAAGTGTTTGTTGGAGTTTTATATTCGGGCCATCAAAGGGCTTGAGAACATAGCAGAATGATCTAGCAAGGAGTCGAGAGTACACATAGAGCAAAATGCAGTTTTGATGGTGTGTAGTATGATGTCATATATCTATGATTGATGTGCAAGTACTGAAAGGAATAAATATTGAAGTATGCATAGGTGTGTGATGTTTTGGAGGAAAACATTACAGACGGCACGCCGATAGTCACAAATGTTGAAAGACAGAAGCACGGAAACAAAACCGAAATACATCAAATAATGCGCAAATGTCTAGATGATGCATATACGTAGAAGTGAAAGTGTGCGAAGTTCAGAATACCATTTGATGCACAACAACAAACTAGCAACAAGATCCATCGAGTGCACAATGATGCAGATGATCTAAGACAAGTGCGTTAAACCGAAAGGATGAATCTATTGATGCACTACATGTTGCAAATTGTCTAAAATACTATGGAATTTATAAAGAATGGACCCATCAATAAGTGCACAATTCCATCTGTTACTAGTGCATTATTTCAGAATAGAAAACTATCAATTAAACGCACAATATTAGTTGGTGAAAACAGTAGTGCCATAATAGAACGAAAAAGCATACCTCAGCGTAAATTGCAGTATTAGCAAGCAAACAATACATGAAGTAAGACATCAGCAGAAGTGTGAAAGAGAGGAATGAGAAGTCAAGTGATGTATGTAGCTCAATGACAGAGAATCGATTGGATACGAAGGTAGTGCACAACAGAATTATCTTCAGAAGACCAGACGTGTACATGGAGTTGAAGTTCAGTAAGTCAGAATCACATTTTGGATATCTAGGTGGTAGGATGGGGAAAGGAGAAAGGGGGTTGTAGCCTCCTTCCAGTTGGTGTTGGAGAAACACAAGGATTCGGTGCTTCCCTCAGGCCAGGGCCTGTAAAACCAGGGGGTCAATGCCTCCTTCTAGTTGGTGCTGGTAAATAGAGGAAGTTGGTGCTTCCTTGAATGTATTCTTTCTCATTAAAAAGAAGCATTTTGTGGTTTTCTCCTGATTGGGTTTCCACATCAAAATTCCTATCTCTTGTGTTCTTTTCCTTGGTTCATGAAAAAATGAATGTTTTATTTATTGATGCATAACTGAAGATAAGAATTAAATAAAGGCTAATCTATTTAAGAAGGTAAAAATTGTTGATAATTGTGCTAATATTGATTCACCCACCTTCTTAGTATTAAATCGATTCCAATAATTGGTATCAGAGTGGGTTGCTTCAGTAACAGACTAACATTTGGAAGTCAGATTCTTGCGCAGAACCCAACAGACATGGATTCAATATATGAACATATGGTTGACGTATATTTTGAAAGATAACTAGTCAATGCTCTCGATGAACTAAAGAAGTCAAGGTAGAAAAGAAATCTCATGTAGGAAACTCTTCTAAGATTGGAGTCAGACACCACTAGGAAATTAAAGTTGAAGGACGGCAAGTGTGAAGGATTGGAAGGCGAAATTGTTTCTCTGATTAGCGAACTCCAAATATTAAGCGTTCAGATGGAAAAGGAACAAAGATGTAGAAATAGCATTGATGGAGAATCAAACTTTGTTAAAAGTTATGCAAATGCTCTCAAGACTCCTTTTTCAAGAAGACATAAAAAATATGAGAGAGAACATAGAAGGCCAAAGCAATCAGAAAATAAGCTTGCACAACCTTGGGGTTTATATCCTATCAGGTACCAAAATATTTTGTTGGGAAATTTCTATTACTGTCACAACTTTGGTCATAAAATAGTAAATTGTAGAGCTTGGGCATTAGCATATGACAGGAAGAATCATTTGTGTAATCAAATGAATTCTAAACGAAGCATCCTCAGAAAATCACCTGAATTTTTGAATGAAGACCCCAATCCCTTCAACATTTTAAGTTTGGAAGATGAATGTTGTGAAACCTCAGAGCATGGTACACAACAACAACCTGCAAAATTCACTATGACAGTTGAAGAGCAGAATGATCAATTTCATGAGGAAGCATGCAACCTAGCCTTACATGCACAGAGAAAAAGGGGGAAATGGCATATAGACAGTGAATTTTCTAACCACATGACAAGAGATAAAAACACCTTTCTAAAGTTTAGGGAAGACAAGGGAAGCAGCGTCTATTTTGGGGATAATGGCTCAGCCAAATTTCTAGGAAAAGGCCTGGAAATCCTAGGAAACAAAAGTACTAAGGAATAAAATTTCCCGTTGGTCAAGAAAATGAAACACAATATTCTAAGTGTCAGCAAGATGTGAGACCAAGGGAACACCCCCACTTTTGACTAAGAAAAATGAAAAATAAAAAACAAAAGTACATGCAAGATTGTGGAAATGGCCTCCAGTACTCCATTGGATAAGGAAAGAGAAGAAAAATGTTGCACAGGAAAAATCGATGAAAATTGGCTCTAGCACATAAGATTGGGACATATTAATTTTGACAAACTTGTCAAAATGAACAAGAAATAGGAAGTAAGAGACATTCCAAGAATTACTAAGCCATCAAACTCACTTTGCAAGAATTGTCTACATGGGGAACAAGCAAGAATTAAGTACCCCACGAAATAGAACACTACCTCAAGACCCTTGGAATTGGTTCATTCATATCTATGTGGTCCAATGAGAACCAGAGGAACGAATGGTGAAGAATAATTCCTTCTGTTCATAAATTATTTCACTCGAATGATGTGGGTGATATTTCTTAAGGAAAAATCAGAAACATTCAAATGCTTAAAATTCTTTAAAGAAGCAGTTCAAAATGAAATAGGCTTAAGAATAAAGTGTTTCGGATCTGACAATGGAGGAGAATATAATTCAAAGAAGATTGATAACTACTGTGACAAACATGGGATTAGAAGATAGTTTTCAGCATCCAGAATACCATAGCAAAATGGGGTGGCAGAAATAAAAAATAGAATTGTCCAAGAGATGGCTAGAACAATTTTAAATGAGTCAATGCTATCAGATATGTTTTGGACACATGCCATTTATATAGCTGTACACATTCTCAATAGATGTCTGATCAGAATGAACAATTATGCAACACCATATGAACTCTGGAAAGGAAGACCAGCTACAGTTAAGCATTTTAGAATATTTGGAAGAAAATGCTACATTAAAAGAAATTATGATACTCTTGGAAAATTTGATTCTAGATCAAATGAAGGGATCTTTCTTGGTTATTTATGCAATAGAAAAGCTTACAAGTGCTATAATTTGTGACTCAGAAAGATAGTTGAAATTCCTAAAGTAAAAGTTGATGAAGTACTGACTCATAGAAGAATTGAAGAAGATGATGATCTACCCTTACATGAACAACAAATTGAATAAAATCAAGATACTGAAGTTCCACGGGGGGAAGTGTATCAGCACGAATTAGAAGAAGGAAGACCAGACACAAAGGGCCCCTCCAAATATGTCCAGAAAAATCATTCAGGAAATTTGATTATCGAAGAAAAAGATGTTGGTATAAGAACTAGAAGGAATCTATGCAGTCTGAATGAAGAACTGCATTTCTCATTACTGTCTCAAACAGAACCAGAAGGAATTGAACAATCCAAAGCTGATGAAGGTTGGATGAAGGCCATGATTGAGGAATTAGATCAAATTAAAAAGAATGATACTTGGGAACTTGTTCCAATACCTAAGAATAAGAATGTAATTGGAACAAAGTGGGTATTTAGAAACAAACTAAATGAAGAAGGACAAGTTGTCAGAAATAAGGCGAGAGTGGTGTGCAAAGGGTATGCATAGATCGAAGGAATAGATTTTTTTGCTCCAGTAGCATGAATGGAAACAATTAGGCTATTCCTAGCATATGCCTGTGCAAAAAATGTCAAAGTATATCAGATGGATGTTAAATCAACATTTCTGAATGGAGATCTTAAGAAAGAAGTATACATTCAACAACCAGATGGTTTTTCACTTCCAAGAAACAAATATTATGTGTGCAAGCTAAACAATGCATTGTATGGACTCAAATAAGCTCCCAAGGCCTGGTATTCAAGGTTGGACAAATATATGAAATGTCAAGGTTTCAAAAGGGGTAGTGTAGACATCAATCTCTACATCAAAATTGAGAATGAAAATATGATAGTGGTGCAATTACATGTAGATGATATAATTTTTGGGAGCAATTATGACATGATGAGTCATCAATTTCCTAAAGACATGCAAAAAGAGTTTGAAATATCCATGCTCGGGGAATTATTCATTCTCATTGAATTACAAATTTGTCAATTAAATGATGGGATCTTCATTTCTCAATCTAACTATGTAAATGAAATGTTAAAGAGATTCAACATGGAATATTGCAAGCCTACTTGTACACATATGGTCACTAGGTGCAAGCTAAGTAAATAAGATGAGGCTAAAGAAGTTGATAAGAGGATTTATAGATCTGTAATCGACAGTTTGCTATATGTAACTACTTCAATACCAGACATCTTGCAAGATATTGGACTTTTCGCAAGATTTCAATTAGCACCCAAGGAAACACATTTTCAAGCAGTCAAAAGAATTTTCAGGTATTTGAAAGGGACCATGTATCTTGGCCTATGGTATCCATGTAGAAAAAACCTATACTTAATAGCATACACTGATGTATTCTAGGTAGGAAGTATTGATGACAAGAGAAGTTAATGGATAATTCTCGCTTCCAGAAAACTGAGGACTCCCTTGGATCCTTTCCCTTGGTCCAAGACAGACAAGAGTGTTAGAACATTATTACACCTATGTATATTAATCATTTATTAATTGATGGTTAATTAGTACCAAACAACTTAATAATTGCATCCCCAAGTTGGTTAGTGAGTAAATGGTCATTTAGCTTGAACTAGTTGGCAATGTAGACAAAACTGAGCATTGTTCCAAGTCAAACTAGCTATTGGGTGCACCCTCCCAGTCATTTATTGCTTCCTGCATGCCTAGGGTGCTCTTGCTCCTTGTTTTGTGGGATTCTTTTTGACCAAGGGCACACATGCTCAGAATGTGGACAAACTTGCCTCATTTGCCCATTTTTGGCCAATGCTAGCTGCGTAACTTCTAACCAACCAGATTCTCCACATGTGTGATGTCACATGGGCCTGTCCAGTCATTCCCAATGTTCACATAGCAATTTTGAACGAGTTTGGGATGGTTTGGGATATTTTGGTCAACCTAGGGGGGTTTGAGCTATTTCTAAGCTAGATCAATGTGAACACTCCAGATGGTTTCAAATTGTTCCATATTTGTATAAAGAGGTTCTTAACCTATTTTGAGGTTGGAATGTTAATAATATTTACATTATTCACCCATTTCATTTGTTATTGGTCTTCATTTTACAGATTTATGCTTATTCCTGTAAATGTGTTGCAATCTTTTCACTAGTGAGGAATCCATAATAGCTAGGGTTTGCTGTGAGTTAGATTTTACATGGTATCAGAGCTCTTGGAGCTACCATTCGAACTAGCAAGACTATTTTAGTGGATTTCCAGAAGCGGTGGAGAAACCACATAATTCCTGAGGCCATTGCATTGAGTCCATTGGAGAAATCTAGTGGCTCTTCTCAGGTGTGATGCTCTCCTGAATGCACCCATTATCAAACAAGGTTTGAATCTCTTAGTGTAGATCCCTCCTGTGTGATTTGAGAGTTGTTTGCAGGTATTGAATATCAACATTGTCAGCAAGTGCGTGAGTAGCAGAGAAGAATGGAGCCATCTCACCCAAATGTGCTTACTCCCTTCGACTATATCGATTGGAAGGTAGAAATGGTGATTTTGCTGAGATCTAAGGGTCTCTACAAAATTATGATGGGAACTGAGGTGGACCCAAACTCAACTGTGGAGAAATCCAAGTTTTTTAACAGAATGGATGAGGCATTTGGCCTCCTTTGTCTCAGCATTTCAAGAGACCTCCTATTTCATGTAGAAAGTCTAGCTACTCCAAATGAAGTTTGGCTCAAGCTTGAGACCTTGTTTGGAAAGACTGATGATATGAGAGGCCACCAACTCAAAAATGAGCTTGTTTCACTGAGCCCATGGAATTTCGATTCCATCCAGGACTTCTTCACCAAGTTCAAGAGCTTGGTCTTGCAGATTCGACAATGTGGCATAGAGAAGAAAGAAGAATAGTTGGTGCTGTCCATTCTCTCCAAACTGTGTTTTGAATACTCAGTTTTTGTGTCTTCCTTCAACTCCACAAGGCTCACAGTTAGAGGTTGGAAGATGCCACATTTGACTGACTTCATGGAGATGCTAACTCAAGAGCAAGACAAGCTGGTCTTGATGGGCACCATCAAGTAAGGAGACCAAGTTCTTGCAGCTGGAGACTGGAAAAATGGAAGAGGCAAGCAAAAACCCAAGGGGCCGAAACCTCAAGAGAAGAAGAAGAAGGATGAGAGGCCCAAATCCACTGAAGGGGTTTCAAATCCTGTCAAGAACAAGGGAAATATGGTTGAGAAGACAAAATGCAGCTATTGTCAAAGGGGTTTTCATTCAGAAATTTCATGCATGAAGAAAACCATAGACATGATGACCCATCTCGTACAGAAAAACAATATTCCTCTTCCTAAAAGTTCCAAGAAGAAGGAGAGTGTTTCTGAAGACAAGGAGAGATGCCATGCTTTGGTGGCTTGTACATCTTAGTCACCCTTGTTAATCATTGATTCAGGTTCCTCAAGGCACATGGCTTCTTCAAGAGATTCATTTTCTGAACTTGCACCTTACAGTGGTACCTCCATTTGCATGGGAGATGACTCAGAAATCCCTCCTCATGGCATTGGGAAAATCTCTATGGAGAATGGGTTCTTCTCATATATGTTGTATGTACCAAAACTTGCAGCAAACTTGCTCTCTATATATCAAATGACACATACTGGAGCAGAAAAGACAAAGAAAGTTGTCTTCACTCAGAATGATGTGGAGATATCAGAAATTTCTACCGAAAAAATTGTTGCAATGGGTGTTGCAGACCATGATATGAAGATGTACAAGTTCTACCACTTTATCGAGTTCTCTTCACCAAGTGTACTTCTGTCACATGGGAATGAGACCAGAAATTTATGGCATCAAAGGTATGGTCACCTAAACTACAGATATCTTCAAGCTTTGAGCAAACAAGAGATGGTAGAAGGGCTGCCACAAATCAGTTTTTCCAATGGAACATGCAAGGGTTGCATGGTTGGGAAGCATCCTGAAAAGAAGTATGACAAAGGGAAGGCAAGGAGGTCTGATCAGCCACTTGGGATAGTGCATTCTTATCTAATAGGTCCACTCCCCACTCCCTCCTATGGTTGGAGCAAATATCTGCTCACCTTCATTGATGACTACTCAAGGTACTGTTGGTTATTTTTCCTTAAGCAAAAATCTGAAGTCTTTGAATGTTTCAAAATTTTCAAGAGTATGGTTGATAAATTCAGTGGGAAGGCCATGAAGGTTTTGAGGACTGGTAATGGCAAGGATTATGTCAATAAGAATCTGCAGCAGCTCTGTCAAGAGCATGGAATTCAGATGCAACATTCATATGGAAACTTGCATGATGAAAGCAAAGGATTTGTCTCCTAAATTGTGGGATGAAGCTATGAATTGTGCAGCATATGTTCAGAACAAAGCACCACAAAAATCATTTCAAGGAATTACTCCATTTGAAGCATGGATGGGCCACAAAACCAATGTTTCACATTTCAGAATTTTTGGCTCAAGGGCTTGGGCCAGAATTCCACCGGAGAAGAGAAAGGCCTTGCATCCCCAAAGAAGGGAGTCAATCATGGTTGGGTATGTAGAGGATGCTAAGGGCTACAAGCTATTTGATCCATACACTCTCAAAAATTTCATCTAAAGAAGTGTCCAATTCGAAGAAGAAGATTTTTTACAAGCTAGTGAACAAGGTGATGGGGATTGCACATATCCTCTTTTTGATGATGAAGTAAGTAGTGGTTCTTCTTCTGATATTTCTGATTATGATATTTTTGAAGATGATGTTGATATGGACTATGATCATGTCCCTCCCTCAAGGCCCAAGTGGGCAGAGAAGACAATTCAAAGTGTTGGAGAGCTTGTGGGTGATCCCCAAGATGCTAGGAAAACTAGATCTCAATTTCACAATTCCTTTGCATGTGATAATTCTGATATGAGTGAGCATTGTTATTTGATGGTTGGATCTGATCCAAATTTATATTCAGAAGCATGTATAGACCCAAGGTGGCAATCAGACATGCAAGAAGAGATGAACTCACTCCATGAGAAAAAAACTTGGGATTTGGTCCCTCTTCCTCCCAAGAGGAAACTAGTGCAATGAAAATGGGTTTATAGAACCAAAGTTGGATATGATAGCTCTGATCTGAAGTATAAGGCCAGGTTGGTGGCTAAGGGTTACTCTTAGGTCCAAGGAGTGGACTATACAGAGACATTTGCACCGGTGGCAAAGATGGACTTCGTAAGACTAGTTTTGGCCACTGGGGCTTCCAAGCGATGGGAGGTTCATCACATGGATGTAAAAAGTGCCTTTCTTCATGGGGATCTGAATGAGGAGATATATATGCATCAGCCTGAAGGTTTGATTTCTGATCATACACTTGTTTGCAGCTTGAACAAGTCACTCTATGGGCTCAAGCAAGCTCCTAGAGCATGGTATGCAAAAATGGACAATCTTCTGCTATCTTTGGGGTTTGAAAGGTGTAAGTCTGATCCAAATGTTTATATGCAGCATGTTAGTGATCTGATATTGATTATTGTACTGTATGTTGATGATCTTTTGATCACTAGTAGGTGCACCAAAGAACTTGAATCAGTTAAGAGAGCATTGCACAGTGCATTCTCCACGATCGATTTAGGATTGCTAAAACAATTTCTGGGTTTGGTTTGGATTGCAGTGTATGCTTCAGATTTGGTGCAGAAATTTAAGATGGTTGAATGTAAGTCTACAAAATTTCCATTTCTTTCAGGAGTTAAGCTAAATGAGTGGGGTTCTTCTCCACTAGTTGACAGCTCGTTGTATAGGCAACTTGTCGGAAGCTTGCTATATCTTACTCATCCTAGACCATATTTGTCATATGCTGTTGGGGCTATTGCTAGGCACATGAAAGAAATGCATGAGGTCCATTGGAAGGCACCCAAGAGGATCCTTCATTATGTTCAGGGTACTAAGTCCTTTGGTATCCATTATGCTGTTGGTTCATCTCTTGAACTAGCAGGATTTACTGATTCTGATTGGGCTGGTGATTGTATTGATCGGAAATCAACTTCCGGTTATGTTTTTATGCTTGCACATGGACCTATTTGCTGGTTAAGCAAGAAAAAACATACTATTTCCTTATCTTCAGCTGAGGCTGAGTACAGGGGAGCAGTAAATGTAGCCACACAATGTGTTTGGTTGCAAGGTATTCTTGCAGAATTCGGGATTGTTTTTTATTCACCCACTATTCTTTGGTGTGATAATCAAAGTACAATCAAGATTTCTTATGATCCAGTTCAGAGGCAAAGGACCAAGCACATAGAGACACACATGCATTACATTCGGGGTTTGGTGCATGACTGGACCATAACATTGCAGTATTGCCCTTCCAATGAGCAAACTGCTGATATCTTCACCAAGTGTTTTACTGAGAAGACCTTCACTCACCTTAGATCTTTGCTTGGGGTAATTGATGCATGGTGATGATTGGTGTATTCTGATATATGCCACATGTCCATTTTAGAGGGGAGGTTTTATTTCCCATGTGGTTTTCCTCCTTACCTTGTTTACATGGACAAATAAATCTTTATGATGTAAAAGGTGACTTGAGCCTAGTTGCCAAGGCCTTATTTTTTATATTTCACTAAGTCTCTTAAGGGGGGGGTGTTAGAACATTATTACACCTATGTACATTAATCATTTATTAATTGATGGTTAATTAGTACCAAACAACTTAATAATTGCATCCCCAAGTTGGTTAGTGAGTAAATGGTCATTTAGCTTGAACCAGTTGGCAATGTGGACAAAACTGAGCATTGTGCCAAGTCAAACTAGCTGTTGGGTACCCTCCCAGTCATTTATTGCTTCCTGCATGCCTATGGCGCTCTTGCTCCTTGTTTTGTGGGATTCTCTTTGAACAAGGGTGCACATGCTCAGAATGTGGACACACTTGCCTCCTTTGCCCATTTTTGTCCAATTCTAGCTGCCTAACCTCTAACCAACCATATTATCCACATGTGTGAGGTCACATGGGCCTTTCCAGTCATTCCCAATGTTCACATAGCAGTTTCGAACCAGTTTGGGATGGTTTGGGATATTTTTGTCAACCTAGGAGGGTTTGAGCTATTTCTAAGCTAGATCAGTGTGAACACTCCAGATGGATTCAAATTGTTCCAGATTTGTATAAAAGGAGGTTCTTAACCTATTTTGAGGTTGGACTGTTAATAATATTTACATTATTCACCCATTTCATGTGTTATTTTTCTTCATTTTACAGATTTATGCTTATTCCTGTAAATGTGTTGCAATCTTTTCACTAGTGAGGAATCCATATTAGCTAGGTTCTGCTGTGAGTTAGATTTTACAAGGAGGGTAGACCAATGTACTTTAACTCCCTAGATCCAATGTTCTATCTCCCAGATCTAATCATTCATTCGCATACACACTATGAGAAGAAGAGGAATAAGGGGGACATACCTTGGATTATAAAGAATCCTTTGGTGTAGATATGATCCAGCTGTTGTAGATATGATAGACTTTTCTCCAACTCCACCTGTGAGATCCTACACAGAAAGAAGAAACCAAATACCCTTCCTCAAAACTTTCTAACATATGGAATATTACATGTAAATGAACATAAAATGACATATCTAAGCAATATACAATCATATATAATTTGATTCACTCAAGCAAGATCATATATACTATATAACATTAATCAAATGCATATATATAAACAAGATAGGATTTATAACAGCATGATTTGGAGAGGGGAAGAAAGATACATGTCTATATTATGGAAATAACAAGAGTACATAAAATAGAAAACCTTGTGTGAGTTCATGCAAATATCCTCCACGCTCCTTGATCTAAGCCTTCCTTGACTCAACCAAGATGTTCACAATGGATATAGAATGCATAAGAACCCCAATAGCATTACCATACTAGGCAAAGAATTTCTCTATAATTTTTGCAGAGTAAGGGCATTCTCCAATTTTCATCCCTTTCTCCCTTGAAATGCCTCCATTATATAGATGAATGGAGGAGGAGAATGAAATGAATCTAGACTCCTAGGTCTTCTCACATTTAGATAAGATTAAGAGTTCCTAGATTAACACATGTCTATCAAACTCATTTCTCAAATTTCCTTAACAAATAAGGAAAAAATGAGGCTTCTATAGGATATCATTCCCCATAATGGAATAATAAGCAACTTAATCCCTCTCTATAGTTTTGTAAGGAGTGATATGGCTCATTTTTACTAGGAAAAACAATTTCAAGGGTTAGAAAGGTAGTGTTTGTCCATAATAAATCATATATGTCCCCTCTAAGCTCTAAGGATGGTAAATAAGGGTATAATAGATGCCCCCTAAAGTGTGAGGTTAGAAGAGAAACTGATGGATGAAACACTTTATAAATAATCATATGGCAAGGTAAGGTATTGGAAGCAAGAAACTGGAGAAAACATGCAGTCAAGCATGAAGCAAGAAGAGATATATCATCCCCAAGGTAGGCATACCCATGCTCGGTAAAAGTGGGACAAAGCATGGCCTCCAATAAAGTATACTACATACCCATGAATGATATATGAGATCATGGCCACACGAAATACAAAAGTGGATCCATGTCATGACAAATAACATAGCCACTAACCAATATAGTGTGGATCTATGTGAACCAATGAGATCATAGCCACTGACCAATATAGAGTGGATCTATGTAACAATATACAATATATATGTCATGAGGACACATAGGACCACTGATAGTGCACAGATGGTCCTCATACAATGTCTGAACTAGTGATATAACTCCAACACAACTTGGAATGGGCAGAGTGATGCAACCCCTAACCCAAGTTTTTCATCCCAAACACCTATGGTGTGATTCTACAACATGTGAATAGATGTGTTGATATCAAACATGTGAGAATTTGTCTGATTACCAATAAATGATGTTTAATGTTAATGGATGCGAGGGTGTCTACCAATGACGATAATGGATCCCAATATGACTAGTACATTCTAACAAGTGTGAATACATGAGTTGAGGTCAAACACCCGTAGAATTGCTCGATTAGGATTCAATGATGGGTACCCCTTCTTGAAATCAAGAAAGACATGCCACTGATGAATGCAAGCTCCAAGGTACTAATGTTTCTAGATCCACTTCCTAGATAGGGAGTTCGCATCGATAGGAAGGAATCCATCGCAGGAGGGATTTAATGTATCCCCCATCAATCGACACAAAACAAACATTGAGAGATGTGATAAATATGTATGATCACCAGGTACAACAAACATAGGGATGGCTGACAAAAAGGTCAAAAAAACTGCAGAATGGCTGACTCAGGTTGACATTCCCTTGAACATATAGCATGAAAACTATGTGACTAGACAGCAAAGACTCAAGAAAATAATATAGACCATAGTGAAATGAGACTTGGGACATCGAATCACCCTCTAGAGAAGTACTGTGAATTAGGTAAATGGTGTGGTTATGAAGTAGGGATATAACCCAACTGAAAGACAAAGATGCAAACATGTGCCATGTTTAAGGGTGATGTATGATGTGTTGCCTCTTGATTGAAATAGATAATGAATCCCCCCCCATTTCTCTTTTGAATCACCTTTTTTTGTTTTTTAATGAGCTCAAACAAGAGATACAAGTATGATCAACAGTATCTTCTTAAATGTTTAACGAGGCCGAAGAAGTAAACTTAAATTCTTCTTAATTTTTTAATGAGCTTGAAGAAAAGATAGATCAATCCTCGATAAGATAGTATCCTGTGGGTTTTTCTCAAGAACAGGGTAGTTAATGCTCCCTGACGTTTTCATATTTAGAGAGTGTTAACACCTATTATGGTTTCCACCAGAGGAGGTAAAAGAAAGCCCCCACCAAAGCCTGAAGGTCACCCATCGGCCGATTACACCAAATAAAGAGTCAGGGAACCCAAAAATAGCTAAGTATTAAGAAAATCCCAGCCAAATGACCAAGCCACAGTAAGAAAATGAGAAAACATAAGGCAATAGATCTCTTCCGCAGGAAAAAAAAAGCCATAAGGGATTCTTCTGCAACCAAAAGAGGTTCGACGGACAAGATTGAATGGTAGGATCAGATCAGCGGTTGAAAATTCTTTCCGCAAACGGGTTTCGGAGTTTCGCATCCCGCATTGTGGATTGCGGAAAGGAAATTTTCCAAGGATATAAAAAGCAAGGTTTCCGATTCCCACAATCCGAATAACGGAATGCAGAAAGGCCATTTTCCAAGGGGGCGAAAAAGTAAGTTTCTGAATCCCGCATTCCGCATTACGGATTGCATATTGTGGAAAGGCAATTTTCCAGTAGGCATAAAATCGAGCCTTCGAATCCCACATCTCGTATTGTGGATTGTGGAAGGTCATTTTTTAGAAGGCACAAGATGGAGATTCTGAATCTTGCAGTTCACATTGCAGATTGCGGATTACGGAAAGGTAATTTCGGATCGAAAGAAGTTTTGCAAAGCAAATCACGGTCACATGAAATGAATATTTTCACATAAAAACGATGCGTTTGAGAACGAAAAAGGGGTCTGTTTTAGTTACCTATCCTAATCAACCTAAAATGGCCTAATCTAAAGGATGAGCAGGTGGCTTCTGTGGCCTAATGGTGCACTACCAGCACAAGTGATTCCTTTCCTCAGTGCATGACAGAATCAGAGGCTATTGATTTGGGTGGCCCAGCTTGAGCGGCCTCACCATTACCAGTCTGAGTTTGTTATGAATCAATTAGGATATTTTGATATTTTGTAAGACTATAAAGGAAGGTTCCAAAGAGTACCAAGAGGTTGTATGTTTTTGTTTCAGAGAGATTACTTCTTTGTGCCTGTATTTGAACTCGACCTCTTAATTCAATGAGAAGGCCCGATTCTGGAGCTTGAGATTCCTGTGATGTGTGTTATGATGCCTGTTATTTCTTGTGTATGTATTCTTGCATTTATATTTCCATTGATTGTTTACTTATGCAGTACCTAAATATCAAGATTACATGGTCTACAATTCATGCCCACATGCTCCATATGCATATGACTAGGCATTCCACCCTTTTCCTCTTGATTTTGTAGGTTAGAATTCATTTATAAATGCTCTGACCTTGTAATGGAACTTGTCCCCTTTTTCTGCCTTCACCTGTTGATCATTTTGACATGAAAGAACCCCATCTATCTTGCCTCCTACCTCTACAATTGTGATATGAATCTGTCATTGGAGATAGTAAACCCACTGAAGTTGACTCCATGCTTAGCTGTCCTCCTGTTCTTAACTCCAACCAAATTAAACCATTATTTTAATTCATTGTTTGAAGGTCTAGCCACCACTTTTACCAATATCCTAGCCCATTCAAGCTATATCCCATTGCTAGAAGCATTAAACAAAGATCCCTCTCTATAGTTGGAAAGGCTAGTTTCTATCCACTAAAGATTGGTTTGCAATAGTTACCCCATGGTCTTTCCTCCAACAACCCAGGAAAATATTGGGTGATAACATTCTGGTGACTCCGCTAGGGACAATCTCTGGTTTTCAAAGTATTAAATCAGACGTCTAAGGGAAAACAGAGAGTCTGAGGTTCCAAGGTTGTATCATTTTCCTTGGTGATTCCAATAAACATTCTGGCGATTCAACTGGAGATCGAGCTTACTCCAAAAGATTTGTATCAGATCAGGGCTGATTGTTGAGGGGGAACAGTAGTCAGACGATAAGAGGATCGTGTATTATTCTCTTGGCTATTCCATATTCCAAATCAGTGAGATCCTATGGGGGATTCTGGCTCCCAGGAGGATACCTACTAGAATTTATCCAGACCCCGAGCTACCTAAGGTTACTTCAGACCCGGAGAAGGTCATTGAGAAAGCAAGGAAAGGCCTAACAAGGATTTATCCATTAACTAGGTCTTTTTATTTACCTAAAAAAGAAACATATAGTATAGAAAGCGTCCCTTCTAGTTTAAGGACTAGGTCCTCCCCATTCATATCTAGGTCTAATACTGATCTAAGAGAAGCCTTGTTCAACCAAAGAGGATCCCAGACCCATTTCCTGAGTGCTTTGTGGGAAAAGTTACAAGACTAGGAAGAAACTAGTGGCATGTTTCCCTTCGCTGAAGCTACTGGCTAAAATACTCACATCCTGAATACTCCTCCTATTGCTTATAAAACCCCCTCTGCTCCCAAACAAAACCCAAGATCCATGGCTTCCCGATATGCCCCTCTAGCCCTCCTAGCCAATCATGATGACCTAGCTGTGGGCTACGCCCAACAACTCATGAGATTCGATGGGGAGGGAAAAGTTTCCACACAGCAACATATAGACCAGTTCAATTATTCCACAGGCCTAGAAGAGGTGGATGAAGATGATGTTAAGATGAGATTGTTTGCCGAAATCCTTGCAAGGGGAAGCGAAGAAATAGTTTAAGGCCCTTCTGAATAAAGGAATTGCTACTTATGAAAGATTTGAAGAAATTTTCCTAGCCAGATTGCAGGATAGGAAAAACCCTCTCCATATTCTCACCCAATATGAAAATAAAAAGAAAGGTTGTTAGATGAAAATGATGTGGCCAAGGATCACAAAGTAGCTCCAAACCCAAAATAAGTAGAATACTATAACATTGGGAGCAATGAAGAACACAAAATTGTCAAACTATCTAAATCTTTGGTCCTAGGTACCAAAAAGGACTATATGGAATTAATGAGAAAGTTTTTTGATGTGTTTGCATGGTTCTATGAAGATCTGAAAGAATATGACACAGCTATCATCCAGCATACCATACCAGTCAAGGCGGGGGAGAAGCCATTCAAGAAGAAGATGAGAAGGATGAATCCCATGCTGCTGCCACTGATAGAAAAAGAGGTAAAGAGGTTGTATGAGGCCAAAATCATAGTCTCTTTGAGGTTTTTGAAATGGGTGGCTAAAATAGTCATAGTAAGGAAAAAGAACAGTGAGATCAGACTATGTATTGACTTCATAAATCTCAACAAGGTGTCCCTAAAGGACAACTACCCCCTGCGAAATACAGACCACATTTTGCAGAAGGTTGTATGGGCAGCAAGAATGTCTATGTTGGATGGATTTTCAGGGTACAATTAGATTTAGATGCAGCCAGAGGATCAGAGAAGACAAACTTTACCACACCTTGAGGAACCTTCATGTATGCTAATATGCCCTTCGTTTTTTTGAATGCAGGAGCCACCTTCCAAAGAGCTATGGACATAGATTTTGCAGGGGAGAAAGACAAATTTGTAGTGGTCTACATGGATGACATCACGATATATTCTAAATCAGATGCAGAACATCTAAAGCATTTGCACCAAGTGTTCATCAAGTGCAAAAAATTTGGAATATCCTTGAACCCCAGAAAGTCAAATTTTTGCCATGCAAGAGGGAAAGCTTATAGGCCACATAATATCCAAATATGGGATCAATATTGACCTAGACAGGATGGATGCAATACAGAAAATTGAGCTCCCTAGGAGTAAAAAGGAAATCCAGTCCTTTCTGGGCACAATGAATTTCATAAGTAGATTTATTCCCAATTTTGAAGAAATCATGAGGTTGATCACCTGCATGCTTAAGAAAGACAATCAGGTCAGGTGGACTACAGAGGCTACGCAAGCATTTGAAGATATAAAAAGAGCAATTGTTGAAGCTCTAGTACTGATCAGCCCAAATTTCGACAAGGAATTTCTTATGTTCTCTTTTTCCTCGTAGCACTCCATAGCATGTGTGCTTTTAAAAAAGAATCAGAAAGGGGATGAGCATCCCATAGCTTTCTTCATCGAGGTTCTCAAAGATGTTAAGCTCAAATACAACATTATGTAGAAGCAATCCTATGCCATGATCAAAACTCTGAAGGATTTCAGACTTTATGTTCTACATTCCCATGTTGTAGCTTATGTTCCTAATGTTGTTGTGAAGGGAAAAGTGGATAGATGCGCTACTAGAATATGACCTCGAGATCAAACCTACAAAGCTTATTAAAGGACAAGGGCTGGCCAGGATACTAGTTGAGTCAAATTTGTATTCAATGAGTATGAACCTACTGTCACACATGCATGAAGAAGATTCCCAAGATCCACTACCTTAGGTATCAGAAAAATTCCTGTCCTCTCCTTGGTATTCTAATGCTGTATATTTTACAAAACTTCCAAGCACCCCCTAATATGGGAAACAACAAAGCTAGATCCACCAAGATGAAGGCTGTGAAGTTTTGCATACTGGATGGGTGTCTTTATTGGAAAGACCCTGGAGGTGTCCTCTTGAACTACATAATGGAAGAGGAGGCTCAAGTGACCCTAAAGGAGTTTCACAGAGGTGTCTGTGGGGGACATAATTACTAGAAGTCCACTGTTAACAAAATTCTCAGGGCATGATTCTATTGGCCTACTATGTTCAAATATTCTTATAAGGAGATAGCCAGCTGCCATGAATGCCAAGTTTTTGAAGGAAAGAGGAAGCTCTTATCCTTGCCTTTGAAACCAATATTTGTAGAATCCCCATTCCAGTAGTGGGGGCTCGACTTCATTGGAAAAAGTTTCCCCAACTCTTCTGGACAGCATAGGTGGATATTGACTGCCACTGATTATTTCACTAAATGGTTCAATTCAGTACCCACCAGGAAGGCCATAGATATAGTCATCATCAAGTTTCTAGAGGATAATATCATGTCTAGGTTTGGGTTCCCTGTTAAGATAATGACTGATAATGCATAGGATTTCAAATCCAAGAAGATGATCAAATTATGTGACAAGTTCCACATCAAATTGGGCCATTCTACTACTTACTATCCCCAGGGAAATGGGTTGGAGGAATCCTCCAACAAAATCTTAGTTAGGATAATCAAGAAGTTGTTGCAAGAAAATAAAAGGTCATGGCACACCAAGCTAACCTTTTCCCTGTGGGATGATAGGATAAATTCTAAAATATCCATCGGAACTTCTTCTTCCAAATTAGTATATGGAATAGAGATAGTATTCCCGAATTCCCTCAAAGGGTCCGTAATGAGATTACTACAAGAGCAAGAGGAAGAGCCAAACCCTGAACTGATGAGAGCTAATTAGCTGGTGGAAGTGTAAGAAATCAAAGAGGGGGTATAGGCTGAAGCCACGAAAGCTCGAGACCAGATCAAGAAGACGTTTGACAGAAAGACCAAGGAAAATGATTTCCAAGTAGGAGATTTGGTATTAAAATGGGATGATAGAAGAGAATATCAATCCCAAAAGTTTGATAACCTTTGGCAGGGGCCATATACGATCACCACCTACCATGGGAATAATTCTTTCTTCCTACAGGAAGAAGATGGTGAACCAGTCAGCAAGGGTTCCGTCAATGGATCGTTCTTGAAGCATTATTTCAAGTAAAAAACAATTATGCCGAACCACCCCCACTGTACATTGCCATTTTTTATTTTTCGTTAGTCATGTTTCAATTTTTGTGATACGAAGAAGGAAAAAGAGGAGGAGAGCAAGGGCCACTAGTATACATGTTATTGCTACCTCATAGGGAGCATAGCATCCTCGATTGGGGCCACTGTTAACACCTATTATGGTTTCCACCAGGCGAGGTAAAAGAAATCCCCCACCAAAGCCCCAAGGTCACCCATCGGAAGGTTACACCAAATAAAGAGCCAGGGAACCCAAAAAAAGCTAAGTATCAAGCAAATCCCAGCCAAATAACTGAGCCGCAGCAAGAAAATGAGAAAAAAGAAGGCAATAGAGCTCTTCCATAGAAAAAACTAGCCATAAGGGATTCTTCCGCAACCAAAAGAGCTTCGATGGCCAAGATTGAATGGCTAGATCAGATTGGCGGTTGAAAATGCTTTCCGCAAATGGGTTTCCAAGTTTTGCATCCCGCATTGCGAACTGTGGAAAGGCAATTTTCTGAGGATATAAAAAGCAGGGTTTACGATTCCTGCAATCCACATTGCAGATTGTGGAAAGGTCATTTTCCAAGGGGGAAAAAAAGTAAGTTTCCAAATCTCACATTGTGGATTGTAGATTGTGGAAAGGCCTTTTTCCAAGGAGGTGAAAAAATAAGTTTCTGAAGCTCACATTCCACATTGCGGATTGTGGAAAGGAAATTTTCCAGCGGGCATAAAATCGAGACTCCAAATCCCACATCCTACATTGCGGATTGCAGATTGCGGAAAGGTCATTTTTCAGAAGGCACAAAATGGAGATTCAGAATCTCACAATCCGCATTGCGAATTGTGGAAAGGTAATTGTCGATCGAAATAATTTTTGCAAAGCAAATCGCGGTCATGGGGAATGAATATTTTCATAGAAAAGTGACACATTTGAGAACGGAAAAGGGGTTTGTTTCAGTTACCTGTCCTAATAAAAATAAAATGGCCTGATCCGAAGGACGAGTAGGTGGCTTTCGTGGCCCAATGGTGCACTGCCAGTAGACGTGATTCCTTTCCTCTGCGCTTGACAGAATCAGAGGCTGTTGATTCGAGCGGCCCTAGCTCGAGCGACCTCATAATTACCAGTCCGAGATTGTCATGAACCAGTTAGGATATTTTGTAAGCCTATAAAGGTAGGTTCCGAAGAGGACCTAAAGGTTGGATGTTTTTGTTTCAGAGGGATTACTGCTCTGCGCCTGTATTTGAACTTAGCCTCTTAATTCAATGAGAAGTACCAATTATGGAGCTTGATATTCCTCTTATGTGTATTATGATGTCTGTTATTTCCTTTGTATGTATTGTTGCATTTGTATTTCCATTGATTATTTACTTCTGCAGTACCTAAATATAAATATTACATGGTCTGGAATTCATGCCCACGTGCTCTAGATGCATATGACTAGGTATTACACCCTTTTCCTCTTGAATTTGAAGGTTATACTTCATTTATAAATGCTCTAACCTTGTAATGGAACTTGTCCCCTTTTTTTGCCTTCACCTGCTGATCATTTTGAATTGAAAGAACCCTATCTACCTTTCCTCCCGCCTTTGCAATTGTGGTCTAAATCTGTCATTGGAGACAATAAACCCATCGATGTTTACTCCATGACCAACTATCCTCTTGTTCTTAAATCCAACCAAATGAAAAAATTATTTTAATTCAATGTTTGAGGTCTAGCCACCACTTTTACCAATATCCTGACCCATTCAAGCTATATCACGTTGCTGGAAGCATTAAAGAGAGATCCCTCTCTATGGTTGGAAAGGCTAGTTTCGATCCACTAAATATTGGTTTGCAACAGTTACCCCGTCGTATTTCCTACCACAACCCAGTAAAATCTTGGGTGATAACAAAGAGTCTGAAAAAAAACTTAAAGAAGACTCTAAGGTGCGGTTTTTTGTAGAGTTAGTCCCACCATCCGAAAAAATATAAAATAATATGATGAAGAACTCTTCTATCCAAACTTGACTAGATTATTCATTTTTTGTAAGTAATCCATTTGGTTAAGAAAAGGGGTAAACTTATACCAAATGGATTTTCTTTCAGATCCTTTAACGAGTTTAAAAGGAACAAGCTTACTCAAGCTTACTCGAAAATCTTTTCAATTTTAAGAAGTCAGAAAAGAGCTTAACGAGGACTCCTCTTGAATCTCATCCTTGTAAATTTAACGAGCCAAGACAATTCAAATCAAATCCATTTTTATTTTGTAAGGATCTCAAAGAAGAGAGAAAATTTCTCTGTAGGTACCTATGGAGCATGTTTCTCTCTCTTCTTTAAGCTCCTTAAAAAACAAAGATGGAACCAACTTTGCTTTTCTGAGCTCATTAAATTTTCACGGAAAAGGCACTTATGGAGCATGTTTCTCTCTCTTCTTTAATCTCCTTAAACAATAAAAAGCGATATGAGTTCACTTGTCTAGGATCATTAAAATTTCATGGAGAAGATATCCTTATGATCATTCTTCCATCTCTCCTTTGGGATTGTTAAAAATAGAAAGGATGTCTTAATCATATCTGCAGCAGCTAGATCAGATCTGCACCAAATGATTCTTCATAAGCCAAGGTATGTCCCCCTTCTTCCTCTTCTTCTCATAGTGTGCATGTTATTGAATGATTAGATCTAAGAAATATACAATCAGATCTAATCTGATCTAGTCAAGCAAGATCAAATCTACTATGTAACATAAATCAAATGCATAGACATAAACAAGATAGCATTTATAACAAAATGATGTGGAGAGTGGAAGAAAGATATATGTCTATATTATGGAAATAAGAAGAGTATATCAAATATAAAACCTTGAGAGAGTTGATGCAGATCCCCTCCAAGATCCCTGATCCAAACCTTCCTTGAATCAACCAAGATGTTTAGAATGAATATAGAATGCATAAGAACCCCAATAGCATGACCACACTAGAAAAAACATTTCTCTATAATTTTGGAAAAGTAAGGGCATTTTCCAATTTCCCTCCCTTTCTCCCTTGAAATGCCTCCATTATATAGATGAATGGAGGAAAAGAATGAAATGAATCTAGACTCCTAGGTTTTCTCACATTTATATAATATTGATATTTCCTACATATACACATGTGGATCCAACTCATTTCTCAAATTTCCTCAACAAATAAGGAAAAAATGAGGCTTCTAGAGGCTATCATTCCCCATAATGCAATAATAAGTGACTTTATCCCTCTCTATAGTGGCGTAAGGAGTGATATGGCTCATTTTTACTAGGAAAATAAATTTCAAGGATTAGAAATGTCGTGTTTGGCCATAATAAATAAGATATGTCTCGTCTAAGATCTAAGGATGGAAAATAAGGGTATAACAGGTTTCCACATTATTCCCAGTGTTCATGTGTGTGAATGATTGATGTATGTTTATTTACTTTTATGTCATCGGGCAATTTAATGATATAATGATGTTCATATGATAATATATAACAAGTTAGCATGCAACAAACATGATATATGATCCTAGTAATTGAATATATATTTGCACTATATGGACTTTGGAAAATGTTGGTTGTTCTATCAAAGCTATGAAATGCTAGTTGTGTTGGAGTGTTGGCTATTCCCTTTCACTGTTGTAGAAACTTGGTTCCTATGGTTCCCATAGGTACCTGGGGTGAGATGTCGCTTGTTCGTAGGTGATTTCGAAAGGGTCGGTATATTGGGGTTTGTTGGTGAATAGTTTAGTGAACCTAAGTCGATGTATAGAAATAATCGAACACTTCATTTTCCATGTCAGCATCTCAACGTTGTTCATCAATATTTTCTAGGTGAACTAGACGTTCTTTTAAAGTTGAAGTATTGAATAAAAGTTGAATATATAACCTCAATGAGGGAATCTCACACTTGATCAGAATAATTGTTTAAAATCCATGAACGATTTGAAAATGAGAAAATCTAGTAGCAATCTTAACTATAGTTCGATATGCCCATAAAGTGGGATATAGCATGCTAATTAGATTTACTTGTCTTAACTATCCTCTAAAGCATGGTCTTTAAATTTCTAGTAACAACTTCTACTTGACAATTCACTTGGGGATAAAATGGTGAATAATATTCTTGTCTAAATCCCAACTTAGTGGTTAATTTGATCATCATGTAATTTTTAAATTGACCATGATTAGTGACAAGTTCATGTGGAATATTGAATCTAGTAATGATCTAGTTGAATATTAAATAAGCGGAGGTTTCCCCATCACTATGTAAAGTAGGAATGGATTTTTCCCATTTTGTAAAATAGTTAACAACCACTATGATATATTTATGCCCCCTAGCTGAAGCTGGATTGCAAATCATAAAATAAAACCCCCACTTAGTGAAAGGGCCTACAGTGATCACAAGAAATAATGGAGTTCTAAGTGCATCCATTGTTTTAGTGAACAATTGAAAGATATGCCATTTTTTAACCTCTTCTACGCAATATTTGAATATTGCCAGTGAAAAGTACCCTACACCGATTTTTTTTAGTAGTCACAATCCCAATGCTAACACTTGTTGTGGCTACAACAAATCCCCTACATTTGTTTATCAAAATGAAGGGTCCCCCACCTAAATTTTCAAAAACATAATTTCCCTTCTCTAGTTTGATGGTTCTTGGGTCAATGTCTTTTGATTTTGTTTCTATTTGATCATGGTATGATATATTTTTCATCTTAACTCTGGTCCGATGCACATTCATGCCTTAGCAATCAACATCCATTTGATTCAGTTCGTTTCTTGATCTTTTGTATTGATATCGGTATATCGAGATCTCATCTTTTTGTATTTTATAATGATACTGATCAAATTTGATATATCCACAACTTCAGGATAAGCATTACAGGAAACTATGTTGGTTTAGTTTTGTTCCCAACATTTCAAGCAAACCTCAGAAGTCGGTGCACTCATTAAAATTTGTGGAATGTTCATCCCGACTTCCTGACTCCCTGACCTTTTCGGCAGTCGGGAGTCGATGTCCATGTCCACAAGTTGTTCTAAATGTATTAACTCTCTGACTCTGACATTTTGAGGATAAATCGATAGTCGGCATTCGGTGCGCTTGCAGAAGTTGTCGAAATCTTGTTCCCGACTTCGAATTTTTCAAAATTTTGTCGATCCCATATTGTGTTGATATTGTGAACTTGAAAACCTTTATACTTTTCTAATTGATATTTTGGATCCACATTGTTTCACATTGAATTGACATGATCTATCCGAATGTTGATTGATCCATTGTTTTCTTATATCGAGACATGATTCTTATAAATATTTCACCCATATGCATGATGTTTCAATGATCGATTAGTTGCATCATTTAGTTAATCCTTCTTCTACATCTCTGGAATCATTTCAATTATTCCAATTTTTTCTAATCTATAGAAAGTATTTGCTTTTTCGATTTAGTTGAGTTCGTTGCATGCTGTTACTAGGATACCACGTTATTCTTCACATTTCCCCACCTAGATTTGGTATTCATTGCATAAACTGATTATTCAAGATGATGGTTGGTTATTATCTTCGTTTCAGGATTTTGATTGATTATTTGATTTCATCCAACATGAGTCTAGATATTGCATTGATATGATATTCGAGTCTGATTGAGTCTTATTTTTGCATATCTAGAATCATGATACTTTGTAAATAATCTTATTATTTTTAAGTTTGTTTGCTTAGGCTAGTTTAATATTTTGGATGTTTAATTTAAGCTTATTAAAATTCATTTTTTATGATCATGCTTTGGTTTTTTATTAAATTAATTTGTGAATTTGAAAAATACCTTTTACTAAATCCATAGTTTAAATTCACATAATTTAATTTAATGGAACCAATATTTTAAGAAAAAAACACACATATGTTTTACATTATTTAATTTTAATCTCTTTTTATTTTAATATGATTTTGAATGTCTATGATTTTTGGAATCATTGAGATTAATATTCAATATTTACGAATATGGAACATAAAAGTATTTGACCGTGAATAAAATTTTCTTTTAATAAGCTTGAATTGAAATATCTTTGATTTTATTTGCAAAATTAAAAACTTTTTATTGAGATTAATATTCAATATTTACTAATATGGAACATAAAAGTATTTGACCGTGGATGAAATTTTCTTTTAATAAGCTTGAATTGAAATATCTTTGATTTTATTTTGCAAAATTAAAAACTTTTTATTTATTATTATGCAAACCAATTGGACCATTTCTTATTCACGAAGGGGACTTCATATTATCTATTTATTTATTATTATGCAAACCAATTGGACCATTTCTTATTCACGAAGGGGACTTCATATTATCTATGTCTTCCTTATGTTTTGTTACAAATTACTATGTGTGAATAAATCATTATAAACACATAAAAATTCTTCTTCCCAATGCATGTGGGATAATAAACTTGGCATTCAAATCAACAATCATAATTAACCCAATATTAAAATCAATGGCTACTGAGTGTGAGCTTCCAGGAGTAATATCTTGAGTTCTAGAAGTCCAAATCGATCCCATGATGGCTTGTTGGAAAGATAGGAAGATGAGGAATAATTAGGGAACATTCTTTCTACAAAATGGATAGCTTACCCACCCTGAAAATATGCTTGAAAAATCAATTTTGGATTTGGATTAGATTTTTCTATTTTTTGTTATTATTTGATTTGCAAATGGATTTTTATGGATTTGGATTTGTTTCATTACATTTAGAATATTGTTTGGTGTTTCTAATTTAATATTTTGAATTGTACAGGTGTGGATTCAAATCTAAAAAGATCAATTAACATCTTGGATCATGAATAATTAAAAAACGTCCAGATAAAAGAAGTGATTTTAGGACCCTATTTCTGGAGTGATGGAGATGAATCTAGAAAATACGAGACATGGGTTTTGTGTAGAATGAACCCAATTAGCTGGGCTATGAGAAAAATCCTCAGAAAGTGCTTCATTTCGCAGATCCAACTAGTTTTTCGAAACAGAATTTCCCATTTTTTCTCATGGATGGATTTGCTCAATGGAACAACTCAGTCAGTTAGCTCAGGGATTGGGGAAACTAATTTGATCTTCTGAATCATTCATTTTGTATAAATACCTTCTATGCAAAGGGAGAGGGATTTCTAGAGAAAAATATTTTTCATTCCTTGTGATATAAACTTGTTAAGCATTTTCATGATTAATGGTTTACTGTTTGGATCTGTAGATGACACTCGACTATTTATCCTAGAGCCAATTGGTCATATTCATAAATATTATGTATTGTTGACACGAGCTTCATCAATAGATTGAGTTTGTTTTGCATTTATTAATTCTCATTTTCTTATTTAATTTTGCAATTTATGTCCAGAATGTATTTATTGTTATCATATATTCATATTATATTGGCTATGTTTAGACTTCAGAAGCTCTAATCGATTACAGTATTAATTTTTTTACTTTGTGATAGGAAACATCTCGAATGTCTTCCTGATCATTGTGTATTGCATATCTTTTAATTTTTATAACTTGTTGATTGATGCTGATTTGATTTATCAGTTTCATAATCAATTGCACATTTCAAATACTAATTGTTCCAATGATCAGTTTGTAAAAGAGAATTTTTGCTTTCATTTTTATAACTTGTTGATTGATGTTGATTTTATTTATCAGTTTCATAATCAACTACACATTTCAAATACTAATTGTTTCAATGATCAGTTTTGTAAAAGAGAATTTTTGCTTTAATCTGTCTAGATGAGCATTTTTCTCATTTATCATAGATTGACAGAGTGTATGAACCATGTCATGTCCCCAGTCACCTCAGTTCCCTTTAGAGGTGATGGGGGAGCTCCTTAGAATAACAACCTGATAATTTTTCTTGCTCTGAACACTCTGTCACATTCCCTCCCATCAATCTAACTCTGAAGGGAATATGAGCAACATAGGATGGGTGCTAAATTTTGCCCCCAGTGTCAGATTATGAAATTATTCACAACTAAATGTATGTGCAATGTATCGTAAAAATACACAAAGGAATTAAACCATATTAACACACACAAAGAATGCATTTACCAGCATTTCATCATAGGCATAATAACAACATAATGCACATGCATTCAGTTCCATTATTCAGTTGGATCAATCTATGCATTCTGACATAAAAAAAATATCCTTCATATATATAATTGGCATAATCAGAGGCAACGGGAAACACTTAACTTTTAATTGAAATCACCATGCAACTGGCTATGGAATGCAATGTTCCAACCTAAACATAGGTCTCTTCCCAGCCTATATTCTTTCAGCACTTAGATACCACCCCCGAGTTGTGGATATGTATCCACTAAGGAGGAACTAATCAAGTTCACTCACATCCTTAGGCACAATCAGTCAGGCTCAACCAACACATAGTTGGCTCTTTCAAGTAAGTGGGGAGACAAGGAAGGAGTTTTCTAAGCCAATGAGCTCAACCAAAAAGATACAGGAATATCTAATTGGCTTCATACAGGCCAGGTACCCCCATTACCTCCACTCTCAGCCTAAGTAAGGTCCCCTTCTCTAATACACATTCCCTCGGGTGCCCCTTCCTTCAGCGCTAACCTGGGAAGCTATGGTTGGTCCTACCTTCTAAACCAAGGATAATTGAGCCTTCATTGGCTCTACCATGAAATCTGACCCCCCGATCTCTCTCCCACTACAATCCACTCTTAGATCTTCCTCAATTTGTTAGATTTTGATCATTAATTCAACATACTCTAGGATATTTACTAAGAGAATAACATGTACAACATATCAAGTATAACAATGCATATCAATCACACCAAGCATTCACATGAGACAATAGAAACAAAGAGTTTCACTGGGGAAAGCCATAAAGGTGAAAAACCACACAACTTCCTCAGAGATATAAAGAGAAATGATACAACCCAAGTACACAGAGATAGTCTTCCTAGAAGCTGAACCTCCTCCTGCACTAGTGTGCCACTTTTCGAGTAGTGTAGAAGTGAATAATGAGATGATCAAATAGAGTGCCTCCCACACTCTATTTATACATTACCTAACCTGCCTAATAAACTAGCAGGGCTGACCTGTCTAACTTAGTCTAATAACCCATGGTTATACTAATCAAGGCCGACCCCACACTTGGTGGTCTAATAACCCGTCACTTGCAAGTTGCGACACTTGTCAATACAAATGACGACACTTCTGTATAGAGGAATAATACCATCTCTATAGGAGTACAATATACATAGGTTAAATACATTCTGAAGTTACATATACATCAACACTCCCTTTTAACTAGGAAGGTATTTTTCGACACAGATCCGCTAGAACAATTCTTCTTCTCTGGATCATCGTCACTAGATCATCGTCTTCGAATCATCATCATCATCACTATTCTTGCTATCTCAATCAATATCCAATCTACTCGTCATAGGAAGTTCTACAGAGCCAGTCCTTTTTCATACTGGAAGTAGGACCACCACCTGCAGGTCTTCATCATCTACAGAGCCAACCCTTTTTCATGGTAGATGTAGGCCTAGCCTCCATGTAGGTCTTCAAGATCCCTATGAGCAAGCCACCAAGTAGGTACACCTCAGGACTGATTACACTGCCTCTGCAAAACCTTCACAATCTCCCAGGACTGATTACACTACCTCTGCAAAACCTGCAAGATCATCTCAAGACTAATCATATGCACACACACAGCACTTACACTCACCAGCATGGAAGTACTTTCCTCTTACCATCTGAGAAAGGCTCAGAAATTACACTCATTGGCATGGAAGGACTTTTCTTTGACCATCCGGGAAAGGCTCATAGCACTTACATCGACAACCATGGAAGAACTTTCCTCTGACCATGTCAAAATGGATACAACAATTACATCACAACCATGGAAGGAATTTCCTCTGACCATGTCAGAAAAGCTCGACAATTACATCATGACCATGGAAGGACTTTCCTCTGACCATGTCGTAAAATCCACACCCAACACTTAGAACTTACCATGGGAGGAATTTCCTACCACCATGTAAGAATGGCCCCAGCCCTTACATCTTACCATGGGAGGTCTTTCCTACCACCATGTAAGAATGGCTCTAGCCCTTACATCTACACCATAGGAGGACTTTCCTACCACTATGTGAGAATGGCTCGTGTGCATCTGTGTCTTTGAACTCATCACTTCTTGTTGGAAGGTATCTCGGTCTGATGTACACCAAGTCTCCCTCTAAAGTATTCAAACTTCACTCTGGCCAACGACTTGGTCAACACATCGGCTATCTGCTCGTCCGTCGCAACATATAGGAGCTTCACTACTCCTCTCTATACCATATCCTTGATATAGTGATACTTGATCTCAATGTGCTTCGACTTGTCATGGAACACTGGGTTCTTCGACAACTTCACACAACTCTGGTTGTCGCAATATATACAAGTAGCACTCAGTTAGAGATCAAACAAATCAGATAATAGCTTCCTAATCCATACTTCCTCACAACTAGCCGAACAAGCTGCGACATACTTTGCTTTGGCTATACTCAGTTTCGCACAGGACTGCTTTTGGCTAAATGAAGAGATCATGTCGGATCACATATTGAAGCAGCACCCCGAAGTGCTCTTCCGATCAATGGCACTGCCTGCCCAATCCGAATCAACATAACCCTCCAGTTTAAAATTTTGATTCGCCTCATACTTGAGCCCATAGTCAACTGTACCCTTCAGGTACCTCAGACTATGCTTTGTAGCTATTAGGTGAACATTTCTCGGATCTTTCAAGTATTGGCTCAAGGTGTTCACCACAAAGCAGATATATGGTCTTGTACTCATTAGGTACATCAAGGACCCAATCATCTGATGATACATCATAGCATCAACCGTCTCAGATGAAGCATCACACAGAAGCTTCATGTTTGTTGCCATAGGTGTGGCCATGGCCTTGCATTCCATCATCTTGAACCTCTTCAGGATCTCTACTGCATACTTTCCTTGTCCAAGGAAGATTCCATTTGCCCTCTGCCACACCTCCATACCAAGAAAGTATTGCATCATACCCAAGTCCTTCATCTTGAACTCAACAGCAAGCTTCCTCTCCGTCTCAACAATCAATCTATCCTCACCTGTTACAAATAGGTCATCGACATACAATAGTAGTATCACTGGATTTCCTTCCTCAACCTTGTAGTAAAGGCTGGAATCCACTTTACTCTTGGTAAATCCCAAACTAGATAGGAAACCATCTATCCTGCCATACCAGGTCCCGGGTTCCTGTTTCAAACCATACAGGGATTTCTTCAGTTTGCACACATGTGACTCTCGGTCATGTGTCTCAAACCCGAGTGGTTACTCCACATACTCTTCCTCTTCGACTGCACCATTCAAGAAGGATGTCTTGACATCCATCTGGTGTACCTTCCATTTCATCACTCTAGCCAGAGTAATTACTGATCTAATGGAAGTATATCTGGCCACAGGAGCAAAGGTCTCTTCATAATCAATCCCTTCTTTCTAGGAGAAGCCACGAGCTACAAAACTTGCCTTATATTTTTCTATGCTTCCATCTGCAGCATGCTTGATCTTATAGATCCACTTGGAATTCACCACAGACTTCCCATCTGGTCTTGGGACCACATCCCAAACATCATTCTTCATGATCGACTGGTACTCCTCGACCATGGCATCCTTCCATTCTTTCTTTTCTGCTACTTCTTCATAACTGGAAGGTTCTTTGTTCATTATGTCACAGAGTAAAGCAACATTGCTGGTATGTGATCTTGTCCTTTTTCTTTCTCTGTGTTCCTCTTCTGGAATGCCAAACCTTTCTGCATTATGAATGATCTCTCTAGCCCATGCTGGTTTCCTCTTGTGAGAGTTCTTCTCATGGGGTGGATCTACAGGTTGTTGTGGATATTCCATCTCACGATCTTCTTCAGGAACTGCTCCATTCATGGTGGTGTCTTGAGTTCTGGATATTCTGGGTTCTTTATTATCTTCAACTGGTGTTTTCCTTGATTTGATGTATGTTGAGCATTCATCAAATGTTACATCCCTACTGATATCAATCTTCTTGAATCCTGGGAAGTAGATTCTGTAAGCCTTCAAGCTTTCACTGTAACCCATGAATATGCCCTTCTTTCCTGAAGGATCTAACTTTGTCCTCTTTTCTTTTGGGATGTGGGTGTATACTGGATAACCAAATATTCTGAGATGGCTAACTTCTGGTTTCTTACCAGTGAACACTTCTTTTGGTGTTTTGTTGTCAAGTATCTTATCAGGTGTTCTGTTCTGCACATATACAGCTATCCTGGCTATGTAAGCCCATAAGTGCATAGGTAGATCTTGGTCATGAAGCATTGCCCTATCTTCTTCCATGATTGTTCTATTCTTCCTTTTGGGAACCCCATTCTGTTGTGGATTGTAAGGAGTAGTCAACTCCATCTTAATCCCTGAATCACTGCATAGCTTATTGAAGTCTCCTGAAGTGAATTCTCCACCATTGTCGGATCTGACGATCTTGATCTTCATGTCAGTTTGGTTTTCTATCAAAGCTTTGAAATCCTTGAACTTGTTAAACACTTCATCTTTGTTCTTCAAGAAGTAAACCCAAGTCTTCCTAGCGAAATCATCAATGAAGGAAACATAGTATACATACCCACTCAAAGAACTGGATGACATCAGACTACATACATCAAAGTGGACGATTTCCAAGATTATTTTTTCCTTGCTTTCACTGCTTGGAAATGTCTTCTTTGTGTTCTTTCCCTTTGCACAACCTTTGCAAATGCCTTCATGCTTTGTTTGGATTTCAGGAAGACCTTCTACTTCTTTGCTTGCAATTGGTAATGCCCTATAGTGCATGTGTGCAAGGCTTCTATGCCAAATTTCATTTGGCTCTACTGAATCATGGACCATGGCTTGTTCTGGTTGGACCTTCAATTTGTATAATGCTCCCTCTTGCTCTCCAATCACCACTGCATCATCTATAGTGTTACCCTTTGGACACATTAGGACTTGGCCATCTACAAATGCAACCCTCATGCCTTTTGCATCCAATGCAGATATGGAGAGTATATTCTTCTTAAGACCTGGAACATATAGTACATGTTTCATCTTCATAGACTTTCCAGAGTCTAGCTTATAGGAGGCTTCACCACTTCCTTTTATTGGATATTGGTAGTCATCCCCAAGTTTCACCTTATGGGTTGATTCATGTTTAGATAGGTTCATAAAGGATTCCTTGAATCCTTTCATGTGTTTAGAAGCCCCACTTTCTATAATCCAATCATTACTTCCATGAGTAATGGTTCTAGTGAGAGCAGAAATAAAAACATATTCTTCATCACTTGAAGAATCTTCACTATCTTCTCTAGCCCTCTTCCTGGGAGGTTCATCATCCTCTACAGCATGAGGATGATGTCTTCTTTTGATGTTCTTCTTCTTGTGAGAACCATCTTTCTTATTTCTGGGACAGTCTCTGGAATAGTGTCCCTTTTCATCACATGTATAGCAATGGACATAGGACATGTTTCTTCAAGGTCCGGGACTAACCCTCTGATTCTGATGGTGGTGTCTTTCTTTCTTTCCATGATGGTGAATCTTTTTGTCACCATGAATTTTGGAGTGTGCTGTGAGAACTTGGCCTTCATTCCCCATCTTCTCTTCTCAAGCTACAATTCGAGCTTCTTCCTGTGATCATTCTTCCCATAGCCTACTGAATGTGATAAGTTTCTTCCTAGCACAAATTCCTTGGATGAAGGAATCCCATGACCTAGGAAGGCCATTAAGAGTGGTCATTACCACTTCTCCATTTTCTATGTCTTCTCCCACAGCTTCAAGTTGTTCTTTTATCTTGGAGACCCTTGAGAAATAAGACTGCATAGTCTTTGCATTCTGGATCTTGACATTCTTCAATTGATTCCTCAAGGTCATCTTCTGATTTATGTTCTTCCCTTTGAATAGCTTGGTCAGGGAATCAAACATTTCCTTTGGTGTCTTTAGAGATGACACATGTGGTATGAGATGGTCTTTGATAGAATCAACAATGATCCTCTTATTCTTGACCAAATTCCTTTTGTCTAAGGCCTTAGCCTCTTCTTCCTCTAGGATAGGGACCTCTTCACTTATGTAAGTGTCCAACTCATTTTCTTCCAGGATTAACCCAATCCTATACTTCCATGGTCGAAAGTTATCAACCCCTTCAAGCTTATCCTCAAGCTTGGTGTGGTGAGACATCTTTAAAAAGTACTTCAAATGGAAATAGAGAAGATTTAGGTCTTACCACTTGATTTGTTGAAAATTGGATCTGGTCCCGAATTAGGGTTTGTTAGAGAAACCCTAAAAATTCAAACTTTGAATTTCAAACTTCTAAAAGGATAGAAAGATGCACCTTGATGAGCTTATCAGCCTGGTATACTCAGAATTTGAAAAATGCAAAGTTTCACCCTTCAGAAATGTCTTTTAGTCTTCCCAGATTCACTCGGGAGGACCCTGAATTAGGGTTTGAGTTTCCTGCATCTTAACCCAACCAAAAAATTCGATCCAAATCTCTAAAATTCAATTTTTCCAAGGATCTTGCAACTATGGTCTCAGATTTTAGATATTCCTATTTTTGTGGAAACCCTAATTTTTAGGGCCAAAAATAAAAGTGCCTAGAATTGAGATGTTATTGGAAAGAAAGATTCACCTTGTTGAGGAGAGTCAACCTATCATATTGCTTTTCCAAAATCTGTGGAGAGAAACCCAATAAACAAGAAACCCTAGTTTCCACAACTGCATAGTGTCTTCTTCTCAGGTTAGCTCTGATACCACATTATATTTTGAGCATTAATTCAACATACTCTGGGATATTTATTGATAGAATAACATGTACAACATATCAAGTATAACAATGCATACAATCACATCAAGCAATCACATGAGATAATAGACACACAAAGTTTCACTGGGGAAAACCATAAAGGTGAAAAACCCACAACTTCCTCAGAGATAGAAAGAGCAATGATACAACCCAAGTACACAGAGATAGTCCTCCTAGCAGTTGAACCTCCTCCTCCACTAGTGTGCCACTTCCCGAGTAGTGTAGAAGTGAATAATGAGATGATCAAATAGAGTGCCACCCGCACTCTATTTATACATGAAATGACCTGCTTAATAACCTAGTAGGGCCGACTTGTCTAACTCAGTCTAATAACCCATGGTTATATTAATCAGGGCCAACCCCACACTTGGTGGTCTAATAACCCATTACTTGCAATTTGTGACACTTGCGACACTTGTCAATACAAATGACGACACTTCCATATGGAGGAATAATACCATCTCTATAGGAGTGCAATATACATAGGTGAAATACATTCTAAAGTTACATATACATCAATACAATTTCTTCCCACGTGAATTTCATTGATGGATTTCAACTTTTGGGCCCCAAAACCTGGGTTCTTCCATGAATTTTGGGGCTCTTCAAACTCTCAAATTTGCCCTGGGGTTTATATTTATGGATTCTCCACCGAATTTCACTTCCCACACAAATTTCTAGTTGATTTCTGCACTTTAAAATGCAGCCTCTTTCCAAGTTGCGATTTCTAGTTTTTCCCACTGTTGGGAATGCATAACATGCTCAGAATAGCAGTCTGGTTCTTCCACAATGGAATGGGGATGATGGAAAATGTCCTCCCATGAGGTAGACTGACTTGTGGATCAAGTAAACAGATCCGATACTCTGTCATATGAATTTTTGGGTTTCCCATACTCCATCAATCTCATGAGCTGATTTTTGAAGTACTTCCTTACACCATAAATAAATGACAACAAGGAAAGTCAAAGTGGGTTCTCAAGGTGACATTTAGCAGCATAAGGTTCAATCCCACAACCCCCTCAAATCTCCCTAGTGGATAAACATATCCCCCTTGTTTTAGCTTCATCCATAGCCATCCCCTTGGTATTTTATTTGCATTATAATTATTTACATGCTTTTACAATTTTCCCATGTCTTACTAGCACATGGATAGCATAATATAAAATACCATCCCTTTTAAGGTTGAGCATTCACTAGCGGAACCTTGGCCTTGAGATCCACGCTAGGAATCATACATCACATATGCACAATATTCACATATCAATTTTATACATTCTAAGGGACAAAAGGGGGGTATTACATTCCCCTCCCCCTTAGAATAACACCGTCCTCGGTGTTCCAATACTTAGGAATACTTACACATTGTTTACACATGTCCAAAATTCACAAAATGTGGCAGGTCTGTCCTGCATTTCATCTTTTACTTTGGGTTTTCAGGACCAAGTCCTTTGGCTTCTACAAGTTACTCTTGCTGGCTTTGACCTTCTAGCTCCACATGTGGGCATTACTCCACAACAATTCCTTCATTATCCTTACCTTCCATCTGATCCACAAGTCTAGAAACTTTATGGCTACTATATTTCTTGCTATCCTTTGTTGGGAAGTTACGGAGGCAATGATTTCCTCCACATTTCCAACATTTCAGTGGTTTTTTTTTCTTTACCTGCTCAATTTCTTTTAAGTCTTCTATCCTTGAGTGTTTCTTAATGGACTGACTGGATGAATTCCTCTTCATTGACCCACTATCCTTTCCAATGCTTATAGCTTCCAAAATTCTTTTTACCTCATTTTGTAGACAAATAGAGTCCTGCAAAAACTTGTGGTTCATCTCATTATGTTTCTTTTGTAGCTTGAGCATTTCCTTAAGATTATCTTCGCTCTTGGAAATTGTTTGAAGAAAAGTTTCATCCAAATCAAATAGCTTTTGGTCTGCTTCCATGGTAAATGTACACAAATTCCCACACTTTGCTTACTAGCAACACTTGCCTTGTAACAACTGCAACCAATTGGTTTAATTTTCATCGGTGAAATTCATCATTGAAAATATTGTTAGGCCAAACATAACATAAGAATTAAGATTAACCAATTAATTTCCCAATTGGCATGGAAATTTCATGCTTTATCCATAAGACTTCCACACATTTCATGCTCATCCAACATACAAATGAACTCATTCATGTTCATCCTTTCACGGGGAATTAACTAATTCATCATTCACAATTTATTTCAAACAAAATAAACACAATCAACTTTCATCCATAATATGCATTCAACAATTTTTTGTCTCTAAAATGCATCAATCAAAGAGGAAAGAGAAGAGTACGAGTTTCCCCCTCTTAATCTTGTTCCAATCTGGAGCCCCACCACAATTTTCGTTCCATGCTCCTTGGTCTCTTTCACTTCAAATGTGAATGCTTGACTTTCCTTTTCCTTGTTTTGGCGATGACACTTGGTGTCTAAGGTTTGTCTAAGGCTTCTCAACCAGGTAACCCCTCCCCATGGTTTTCCTACAGAACCTTTGGCTATTGGGACCCACCAAGTCCACTAGCACCATTTTACATTGCTACTCATACCGATCTTTCTAGGACAGTCACATGTCCAAATGCATCCTTAGGATTCCTTTAAGGTTCTTGCTTCTTGCAATTACCTGGTTTTCAACAAAGAAACAACAGTGTATCAACTTGGTTGTTATAATACTTGTACATGAAAATTTGCATTATTTGGAATAATAAATAGATGATAATTAAATATTTAATTGTATTGGATGTCTTCACGTTATTCCATAGGCTCCTTCATTTCTTACAATCCTCGGATCACCTGTGGATACAATAACGAATGTTTGGCCAATGCGCAGCCTACTCCACAACATTCAATTCCCAACCAGTGCACCGATTAGATTTACCAAGCATTTAACGAATGTTTGTCCAGCACGTAGGCTAATCCACAACATTCAATGCCCAACCAGTGCACTGACTGGATTTACCAAACATTTATGGTGCCAAACCAGTCCCATACCTGGTTTTCCCTCTCCATTTCCAAGCCACTACTTTCGTCTGGATCAACAGGCCAATGGAAGGAATCTGCACCATAACCATTTCCAAATCAAGGGCTCTACTACAGATCCATAGGCATCTCAATGGGTTCCATCCAGTCTCGACACCCACCTCACCTACACTCATAGCCCAAGTAAGGTCCCCTTCTCTACTGCACAGTCCCTCGGGCTCCCCTTCCCTCAGCGATGTCCTGGTTAGGTGTAGGAGGTCCTCACTGTTGAACCAATAGAGATTTTATGCCTTTACAAATATCACCACATTCCAATCACAATTCCCAACTAGCATACTGACTGGATTTATTAGGTAATGGAACAACCACTCACACACATAAGGATGGTACCCCTTCGTCACTTTGATTCTTTAGTAATCAATTCAACTCTGTATTTCATAACCAGTCATGAGTCATTTGGTAGTCAAGAGACTCTTCTCATAGTATTAAGCTTCTGTTCATAGTAGTTTCCAGCCTTAATTATGGACTTACCCACATTGCCATACCTAAGACATTTCTACCTGAAATTTGAAAATTTCAATCAGCCAAACACTTTGTGAGTATCCCTGCATATAATATTTTCATTATTACAATAGTCACTGAAGTGATCTCAGAATTATAATACTCAATAATTCAAACACTATCAACTATTGTTTTCTCAAAGACAATGAAATACATCCACTTTATATGCATCATCGTTGCAATAAAATTGCAAGATACAATCACATTATATATGAAGTCAAATAAAACTTTCAATATTCATGATTACAAAATCATATCATTTCATGCAACTCTATCCTTCCAATAGAGCATCCTGGTATCCCATCAAACATGAATACCTTCTTCATGCAATCATTTTCCTGCATCCATGGCAACTTATGAAATGATCTCATAATTGAACATAATTCAACATTTCATCTATTATCTAATTGCAATGAAACATATGCCACAACCATGTATTCACACCATGCCTCTGACCATATGCACCCACACATATGCATGCAAATTCACAACATTTACATAATGTTTTAATGTATATCCACTCAATGCCACCTTGCATTGATTCATGAATACCATAATGTCATTTCATGCATTCCACAATGATGTTTTGGAAGTATGGCTATTTCCTCAACACATCACCCAACCATCTCCCCAATCACTTAATTAACTTATTTGGGTGCCTTCCTTCTCCACCCGAACAATGCATCAGGAGTTTTCTCATTCCTTGGTTGTTGGCAAAGAGGTTTCATCCCAAATTAACACCAATAGGGAATTCATGGGATACTTGTGTAGCACTATAGAATTATCATTCCAACCACATTATGGCCTTAACCATGACTATCTCATATGGCATGCACTACCACAATAAGACCATAAGTCATCACTTGCTTTGGTTATTAAACTCATAACCAACATACACAAATGGCATGATATATTTTCATATGAATGCATTTACAATTCAAAACTGCTAGATGGTATAAGGATCCCATCCCTTACTACCATGTACCTCACCATACTCGGTGGGATAATGTTTACCTAAATGCATTCATCATGACATACATACCAATTTATGATTATTAAATATGGCTCAAGGGATTCTTACCCAATCCCCTTTTTTGTAGGAAATCAAAATAAACCAATAACTGCATGGCTTCCATTAACATCTTTGATGTTACCTGATCAGTTGGTCTTCTGAAAAGGATTACACCATCCTTCCACCAACCTCGTGATCATAGATTTTTTGCACCAACCTTTCTTCATAAGGTTGTTGGTCACATGCAACAACATCATCAACATCTTTAGCCATGCTTTGGTTGTCTTTGGTCCTACAACCAATACTAACACCAATAGTGATTATCAACCACAATAATTATCTTAAGTGGCTCATTGCATATGTAAAACTTAATTATTTTTACCAACATGCAACATCATATACATGCACAAACATCTTCACATGCATTGTGAAATGTTTATTAATATGCCAACTAGTGCATATTCACTTCCTACATCTAATCTCTTGCATTTTCAACATCGCTATGCCATAAATTTCTATATATAAAGCTCATAAAATATAAATACAATAGCAATAAAGGAGTTAAGGAATTCTCCTTTTCCAATCCCTCATCATTGCATGGAATTCCTCTTCCACATCATAGTTGATCCAATTTCATGGCCTCTCTAGCAAGCACACAAGGAATAATTAGCTATGATTTTCTCACCAAGCAGCAATTCAATACATATACTCATGTATAACATTCCTACTTGCTACTTTCCAAGCATACAATTCGTATGCTAAAAACAGAAATATTTTAAGGTGAGAAATTTTTCTCTTTATCAACATTGCCTTACTACTCCAATTGCTTTCAGAAATTATGGCCAAGTTCAGCTTGACCTTTCTTGGACTTCCTTGCACTTATCAGCACTGCAATTTGCTCAATATTGATGCCAGGTAAAGGGATATATGTCTAGCTAGATCCGAATCAGCCTTTCTGTGTTGATTTGACAGTCCTTGTTGGCTATCGGGTCTCACTCACTCAAGGTGTATTCCAAAAGGTATTAAACATTTTCTAGTGGAATTTCATGTCCGCTTGTTTTGTTAACCTCCTACAACTTACATGGGATAAATGTTGTATAATTCATTGATCACTTCGACAGTATTTCTCATCTGTCAATTTGTGATAAACTAGGGACGTTCACTTTTGGAATTTCACAAACCAAGATTCCATCTCGTGCACTTCACCCAGCGAAATTCTATGTGGGTCATCGATCATTCTCGGTCTCAAACTCCACCTTACGATCTATGTTCGTTCCGTAGCTCTAACAAGCCTGTGTCTTGGTCTTTTGGAATCTATCATGCACCATTGATTCTTCTCCTCTGATCTTGACTGTCCATTCTTTGCCTTCTTTTTCCATATGATATCTATCACAATTCTGGATCACACCATAGATCCACACATGGAAATGCTTCATTCCCTGGTCACCATCCCTTACATGGCCACTCGGCCATTATCATGAATGACATAATAGGCTCACTCACTAGAATGTCTTATTCCATTCATGACAGATACTTTTAGCATGCATACACTTTTCCACATGGATAATTCACTGGCCACCTTTACAAATTTCATATTATTCACCTGCTGGCCTATACCATACCTTGCTAAGAATTCTCTGATGGATTTCAATATCCATATCCAATCATCAAGAGCTCTCTTGTCTCTTCCTCTATTAACAATTTTTTTTTCAAATCAAGGTTATAGGCACCTTTCTACTCCAAATATCTAGAACATATGAATCCCTCATTCAGATTATGATCATGCAACAATATTCTTCTTTCGCTAAGATTTCCAATTCCTATCCCCATGCTTCATTCTGATCTAGGACATGGAATTTACATTACTTCAAAAATGACATTTTTTACCAAAATTCTGCACTTTTACACAGCTACAATTTATCCTAAAAATCCAACTTCACTCCACAATCCTCAATCCCCAAGCCACAAGTTTAGATTCAGAACGATAACTTGAATCAATGTATCATATCTCTTCCTGACTTACGCAATCTGCAAGCCACAATGAGGGAGTCAGAATGATAAAATTGAATCAAAGTATCAGATCTCTTCTCGACTACCACAATATGCAAGCCGCAATGCAGGTTCGGAAATCGGCGCTCCCTAGTAGACTCCATCAAATTTACCCTAACTTCTGCAATCCGTAATCCGCAATGCGGGTTTAGAAAGTCCACACCCAATGCACAAGTTCGAGAAATCATACCTCCAAATTTTGCAATCCACAATCCGCAATGCAGGTTTGGAAAGTTGACACCCCAAATGCACAGCTTCAAGAAATCATGCCTTCGACTTTTGTAATCCGCAATGCGGGTTCAGAAAGTCGGCACCCCAAATGCATAGCTTCGAAAAATCACGCCTCTGATTTCCGCAATCTGCAATATGCAATGTAGGAGTTGGAAATTCGTAACCCCAACACACAACTTTGAGAAAATTACACCTCTAACTTCTGCAATCCGCAATATGTAATGCAGGAGTTGGAAATTCGGAACCCCAATGCAATGCATAACTTTGGGAAAATTACACCTCCAACTTCCACAATGCGGTAGTCAGAAAGTCGGAACCGCAACGCACAACTTTGAGAAAATTACACCTTTGACTTCCGCAATCCGCAATCCGTAATGTGGGAGTCGGAAAGTCAGAACCCTAACACACAACTTTGAGGAAATTACACCTCCGACTTCTGCAATCCGCAATCCTCAATGCGGGTTCGGAAATTTGGAAGTCGGCCATATAATCTTGTTACTACCAACTTCTCAAGTCGATATCCTTCTCATCCTAAGTCCATTTTTGGAAAACTTGGTGTCGTTGGAAAGCTCTCGACGATCCCTATGCAATGGTCTGATCCCCTACCACATTTGAGAACGCTAATTTTTTCATTCTTCCAATCAAAATATTTCCCAAACTTCATCAATACCTCTTTTAAATGTTCTGGTTATTTTCCTGTAAGCTCATACTTTGGCCCAAGAAGCCCCAGTGCTGCAACCTTGGGATCTGATACCACTCTGTCATGTCCCCAGTCACCTTAGTTCCCTTTAGAGGTGATGGGGGAGCTCCTTACAAAATCAACCTAATAATTTTTCTTTCCTTGAATATGAGTCCCCTCCCATCGATCTGACTCCAAAGGGAATATGAGCAACATAGGAGGGGTGCTCATTTTCACCCCTAGTATCATATTATGAAATTATTTGCAACTAAATGTATGTTCAATGCATAATAAACATACACAGTGGAATCAAACCATATTAACACACACACATAATGCATTTACCAATATTTCATCATAGGCATAATAAAAACATAATGCACAGGCATTCAGTTCCATTATTTAGTTGAATCAATCTATGCATTCTAACTAACATAAAAAAACAATCATTCATATATATAAAATTGGCATAATCAGAGGCAACAAGAAACACTTATCTTTTAATTGAAATCACCAAGCAACTGGCTATGGACTGCAACTTTCCAACCCATCCGTAGGTCTCTTCCCAACATATATTCTTTCAGCACTCAGAGGCCATGCCCAAGTTGGTGCTATGTATCAGCTAAGGAGGAAATACTCAGGTTCACTCACAACCTTAGGTACAATTGTTGAGGCTCAACCAACACACGGCTAGCTCTATCAAGGAAGTGGGGAGAAAGGGAAGTATTTTTGTAATCCAGTGAACTCAACCACAGAGCTACAGGAATATCCAATTGGATTCAGACAGCCCCGGTACCCTCATCACCTCCACTCTCAGCCTAAGTAAGGTCCCCTTCTTTGTTACACAGTCCCTTGGGATCCCCCTCCTTTAGTGCTGACCTGGGAAAGTATGGTTGGTCCTGACTTCTAAGCAAAGGATAATTGATCCTTCACTGGCTCTACCATGAAATATGACCCCTTGGTCTTTCTCCCACTGCGATCCACTCTTGGATCTTCCTCAATTTTTTCCCATGTGAATTTCATTCACAGATTTCAATTTTTGAGCCCCAAAAACTAGGTTCTACCATAAATTTTGGGGCTTTTCACACTCTCAAATTCTCCATGGGTTTTATATTTATGGATACCCCACCAATTTTCACTCCCCACACATATTTCTGGGTGATTTATGCACTTCAAAATGTAGCTTCTTTCCAAGTTGTGATTTCTGTTTTTTCCCACTACTGGGAATGCATAGCATGCTCAAAATAGAAGTCTGGTTCTTCCACAATGGAATGGGGATGAGGGAAAATGTCCTCCCATGAGGTGGAGGGACTTGTGGTTCAAGTAAACAAAGCCCATACTCTGCCATATGAATTTTTGGGCTACCCATACTCCATCAGTCTCATGAGCTGATTTTTGAAGTATTTCCTTACAATAGAAATAAATGACAAGGAAATTCAAAGTGGGTTCTCAAGGTCACATTTGGTAGCATAGGGTTCAATCCCACTACCCCCTCACCTCTCCCTAGTGGATACACATAGCCCCCTCATTTTAGTTGCATCCATAGCCATCCCCTTGGTATTTTATTTGCATTATAATTATTTACATGCTTTTACAATTTCCCCATGGCTTACTAGCACATGGATAGCACAATATAAAATACCAGCCCCTTTAAGGATGAACATTCACTAGCGGAGCCTTCTCCTTGAGCTCCATGCTAGGAATCATTCATCAGATATGCAAAATATTTACATATCGAGTTGATACATTCTAAGGGCCAAAATGGGGGTATTAAAAACCGGTTACGACAAAGTTGGTTTCAATAGGATTTAATTTTCATCGTAGATTAGAAGTTAGATTACATTTGGGAATTAGTTTTAGTTCTTATCAAAAGTATCCTTTTTTAGTAGAAACCCTTACTTAGCGGCTAACGGATCCATAAAATCCGTCAGAGTTATCTACGCCAATCATATTCGGGATAGGGTAATCCTTGCATAGTTTTATCTGAAGCCTTCGGCAAGGTTATCTCCTTTTTGTTGACGTGTGGGTCAACCTCAGGTGTGAACAACACTCTATATATCTTAGGCTCTAATGAGGTTCAAACTTTCAAAATCAAGTGGAAAATAATTTAAACCAATGCTAGATATGAGAGTATCTAATAGAATCGCTCAAGAGCCCAAAACATATGGAAACGAGATTTGGGTTTGAGCACAAGAACCAAGTGTTGAAAACCAAGCGCTAAGGGAATAATTACTAGGTGGCAGGAAAAGGAGATCACAGGACAAGGAGCAATATCGACTGCTCGAGCGTAAGGGTGATAATGCACTAATGACCTAATTATTAATTTTTTTAGATTAATGCATAATTATAGTAGTACTTGAAATCAAATGAATAAAAAACAAGCATAAGCATTCACACGGGACACAGTATTTACCCTGGTGAAACCATCTAGTACTTGAGGGAGAAAACCCAAGCAAAATATTCCTTGCAATATTGATAGATAGTAGAGAATGTATTTACAATGAGCAGATTTCATCAAGCACCTCTAGTGCATTATCAAAGAGAAATACCAAGCACCCCTAGTGCAATCACAGAGCAAGAGAGAAGATGGAAGAGTATAACTTAGAATAATATCTTGCACAAAACCACTTCACTAATTTTGGTTACATGCACAATGAATGTGAATAGCCTTCAAGAGAGAAGAGAATTTGCTCTCACATTGAATTCATCAATCCTGCATAACATTTATATCATACTTCTCATGCTTCGGCTTCAATTTTTATATTCTGACTTCAGGATGAACTCGCCCTTCATCTAGATTCTATGTCACTTAGTTAGGAGGCTAACTCAAGTGTCGTCATGCAAGCATCATAACTTAAGTGTTGTAAGTCAAGTGTCACAACTCAAGTGTCGTAACTCAAGTGTTGTCTTAATTTAGTTCACCTTAAGTGTTGACATGCAAAAAACTTTAGTTAACAAGATATTCTTTATTAACATTTGGTTAACTCTTTTAACTGGAGTCTTTCTTGATGACATCACTGAAGTGAAAAATCTGATTTCTCCTTTAATTAACTGAAGTCTTTATTGTTAACATCACTAAAGTTTAACAATTTGAGTTCTCTCTTATTTAACTAAAGTCTTTACCATTACAGAAGCGAACAAATCGAGTTCTCTCTTATCTTAGCACATCTTGTGTTTATCCCTTTTCTTATTTGCATGGTCCACATGTGCCAACTTTAATTTGTCTATCATATCAAATATACTAAGGAGATTTTTCCAGTAATGTGATCATCTTTTACTACTATCATTCCAAGTGGTCATATGCAAAAGTAATTAACTCTAGAGGTGGCCAGTTTGTAGAGGAGACTTAATGGCTCAACCATGGTTAGTAGTACATCACACATCATTCATGCTTTGACATGCAAAGCATTAATGTAGCTAGGTTATTCACACAAGCTAGTACAAAAATGTACTTACTAAGAGTTGTGGAACTCTTAGTAATAGTTCATGAAAAGGATGATGTGTGCATGCAAATAAAAATAGTAAAATGTAAAAATGATTGAAATTACTGCAATAAAATGAAATCCAAACTAAAAAATTAAGCACCCATGAATTAAATATTAGTCATATGAATCATAGAATACTTTGTATTACAATAAAAATGGATTTACAACATGGGTTTACCTCAAAATGGTGAGAATGTTAGGGGCCCTTGCAGCCATAGAAGTGATGGTGCTCTGGGTCTCCAATGTCTCTTGCTCTCCACCAAATTCTCATTGATAGCCAAAACTCAACTACAGTGGGGAAACACAAGCTAAAAGCGAGGTTATGGTTTCAATAAGAATTTCAGCAGAGTCTCTATAGGGAAGAGTGAATGTATGTGACAATGGGGTCCTCCACCACATTTTTATAGCAATTTTGGGTGGTGGTTTCTTGTCCCATGGTTTCGGGAATCCACTAGTATTGGTCAGTGGTATTTGATGTTTTCCCTCTTTTTTCCTTTATTTTGAATATTTTTTCCCCTTTTTCTCTTTTTTTTCTTTTTGGGGGATTTTGACTTTTCTTGAGGAATTTAATTAATTTCTTTAGAGAAATAATTATTTGTTTCCTATTTAATTGGAAACTTAGGGATTTTAGGTTTATGAAGGCCAAATATTAGGAAAAATGGATGAATGGGTTATGTGACTAGGGAGATGAGTTAGGTGAACAATTTTTGGGTGTTAATATATTCCCTCCTAATGTGTGAGGGAAGGATCTCATCGTATTTCCGATAGACATCATAGGTTTTATTGTTTTCCAAGGTAGTGAGCATCGTGGTGATGAATAAAAAGATTGGTTGAAGATTGGAACACATGCTTCATACACATTACAAGGGCTATAACTACAAATACAACTCCTCAATAATGGATGAGGGACATATAATACCAAATATATGGATGAGGAAGGCATACCCATGCTCGTATCAATGTCTCAAGATATACAAATAATTGTGAGGCCCAAAAAGGGGACCTGAACAATACATAGTGAACAATTGCGTACATCATAATGGTCCAGAGGGTACAGAAATATGGAATGTACTCATGATCCAACCATGATTGATCTAAAGAACTGATACATGGAAACAATGGCATTCATCTGAATGTGGTATCACAAAAACCGGTGCTCTACTAAATCTGAAGGGGTCCAACAACTACATGGACTCAACCACTGACAGTTGGAATATCAGAGGTACACTGGACTACATCTAAACTGGATACTCTAGGAGGCATATAACTGAAGGGATTCCAAAAATTTTCGCAATTCATCCTGGATATCCACAGGAACATATAATTGGGGGGTTCCAAATAGACTCACCAATGTGATAGAGTCAGGGGACATTTGTTGATGTATATGTAACTTCGGAATGTATTTCATCTGTATATTTTATATATATTTATTGTACCCTTATAAGAGATGTGTTATTCCTCTATAAGGAAGTGTCGTCATGTGGATTGACAAGTGTCGCAAGTGTGTGTACTTGCCGATGGGTTATTAGACCACCATTTGGGGTCGGCCCGGAATTATATATAATATAATGTGGATGTATCTAAGTAGACAAGTCAGCCCCAGTAGGTCACTGGGCAAAAAGGTAAGTATAAATAGAGATAGGAGATCTCTATTTTACTTACTCGCAAAAGTAACTCACTCTCTCTCTGGAAAGTGGCGCACTTGTGAGAAGGAGGAGGATCATCTGCTAGGAGACTATCTCTGTGTTATTTGGTTGTATTTTGGTTGAGCAATTTCTCTCTCTATCTCTGAGGAAGTTGTGGGGTTTTTCACCTTAGGGTTTTCCCCACGGAAACTCTGTGTCTCTTGTCTCTATGCTTTTGATTCTTGTGATGCTTGTCATATTATGATTGTCATGCATTGATATACTGTAGATGTTATTCTCTCAGCAAAGATCCTAGAGTATAATGAATTAATGCTCAAAATTTAACAACATCCAGCGTCTTCAACCAATAACTGTAGGGGGCAATACATTGTACTATTCTTAGTGGTGTGAATATGGTGATGAATTCAAGCACATGAGAAAAAACCATGTTAAGGGTCACTAAGGACTCCCCTCAAATGGTCCGTAAGAACTCACCACTGGTGGTGATGAGGCCAGGGTATAGGGACATCTAGGTATATCCTTTGGAATAGATGTGTTAGTGTCGATAGAGGGAGACTTGCAACTAATCAGGATTCCTTGATAGGAGTTGGAGGGATAAAACCAATATGTGATAGTATTAAGTGTGACACTGAGACATTGTGGGGGGATACGAGGGCCACAGAGTGATGGGACTCAAACTTCCTTTGTCTAGATTATGACGATAGGGCTGACCTTGTAGCATATGAAACTAACCTTGGGAAAAGGGGATCATAGCTTAAGGGATCAGGGACTGTGAATGCAATGGGGGAGACTCAGAGGCGGAAACCAATGGGTAATATCTGGGAGAATTCAAGGATAACACCTCATATAATACTCTGAACAAAGTCGACTATACTAGGGGTGATGCCAAAATGGGGGACCACATGTGATCTACAGGGGTTCCGAAAGGCACCGTTTGGGACTTCTTCATGGTTTAATGACCTGGAAGAAGGGATAGAAGTGTGCTCACAATGATATCGTCATGTGGATTTGTATGAGCCCAACACGATGAATGCTTGTGGGTGCTTTCAATTTCAGAGAGTATGGAAGCAATAAGAAGACTCCGAGGGTGTTCTTTTTCATGTGTTAGTCCCCAAATCCCAAAAATGCATAAAAATATGCAATGGATAACTCTTCTATCAAAAGGGACTAGAGTATTATTTTTTGTAATTAGCCCATCTGGCCCAGAAAAGGGTTTAAATTATACCAGATAGATGCCCTTTCAGATACTTTACTGAGCATGAAAGGAAGCAAGATTGCTCGAGGATTTTTTTATATTTTTAGGAGTAAGAAAAAATATTAACAAAAAATCCCTAAGCTCCTTTTTCGTAAATGATATGCTCGGCCTAAAAAAGGGTGAAAGTATATAGGTCAGACATAAAGGTCAAGCAAGGAGGAAGTGTTCAAAGTAGGAGATCGGTAGGAATGAACCAATAGAAGGATAGGTGGAACACTGATGGGACCTCCATGCAGGTAGGTGGATGGTGGAAAAATAATGCAATGAATGGATTATGGAGGGAGCAGAGGGCTTGTGAATAGGCCGCGAGAGATAAACTGGTAAAAAATGACAAAGAACTGTCGGCAAACCTGATTGCATGCATATCAAGGTGGGGGACACTAAAATGATGGCTTATAAAAAGGTAAGTGAGAGCAATAAATAATCTCAAGAATCATGACGGGCATGAAATTTTGAATCCGACAATGTGAACAACGCAAAAAATGGAGGTCGGAGGACTCTGGTGTGGTTGTAGGGAGAAAAAGAGAGAATAAGGGGCCATAAATGAGGGGGAGCCCACTGAGCTGAGGATGCAGCAGTGGGGAGAGATGATTACCCACATGGGTGGAAGACTAGGTGTTTAGAAAACAAATCAAATATACAAGTGACATGTGACCTCAAAAATGGTCAAGACCATGCATTTAAAAAAGTGAGCAGGGTTAAGGTCCTTCCCCCATGCTATGGGAATGGGGTTTATAGTTATGGGGCACATATATGTTGGATTGAGAAATGGGTTCATTGAAATACTAAGATATATGTGACGGGGTGGGGTCAAAATGATTGAGCACAATAGGGCATCGACCAACTACTGGTAGGGATGTGTACCATGAGGCTATTGGCCATGGTGGATCACTGAATTGATGATATGGGGATGGGGGATTCCCCCAGTATCGTTGAAAAGAATGACTTTGATGATGAGTAAGCAAGGTTTTGGGCCTAACCCCATGCTGTGGACATGTGATTTTGTCGTCGATTCGAAAAGGTCGAGAAAATAGGCCAGAGGGATCCGTTGAATTTTATAATGTGACTATTTTGTCAATTGTTAAAATAAAATAAAATTGTGTTTACCTCGTACGACGAAGAATCCGTTGGGTGGATCTCCTCAACAACAGTGACTGAGGATTTCAAACATGACCATCACAACTCATGGAGCACCAACTCATACTCTAGTAAATCGAGATAGTGGTGGGAATAATGGTTGTACATGCCACAAATTGCACACAACTGGTTGGTGCACAGTGACTTGTTATGCTCCAGAGGAGGGGCTGACACTTGGACAACTAGAATGTTCGCATTGTCCTCCAACGTTTGCATATGCGTGCACAGGTTAGGCAAGTGAAGACATCTGTGGGTAGCGTGACCCAAAACATTGCACAAAGCACATTTCTAGGGTGCTCATAATGGAGGGGGGTGTTCATGGCTTTGTTCACAGATACTAAGGTGTTGCTTTTCATGGATTTTCCTCCAACCCTATTGGAAGACTGGGGAGCGGTGTTGGATAAATGTGTTGCCGACACACCGAGGGGTGTATGATTGGTGGTGTTGATTGGTTGGACCAGTTGAAGTACGCATTGTGGGGTTGGAGTGGGATTTGGTGCGGGAATGTACCAGATGGGAATCCATAATTTTAGTCCTAGGAGGTTTAGCATTGACATGATAGGAATGCTTACCACTCCTAATGGGGGGAAAAAAATGGGATCGTGTGGATTGGTGTGGCTCCCACATGGATGGGTACCGACGACGGTTGGGGTTGACATGTCGGCATTGGTTGCGGTTGGGGCACCAATTGAGACGTAGGATGCAAGTCGGGGAGTGATTTTCTAGATGAAATGGTGCACAAATCTGATACTGTAACATTTGGAGGGGGTGGGGGTGGGGGTAGGGTGATAAACACGGAAGTCATTGGGGGATTTGAATAAATACCTGGCTCGACGGTGAAAATCGAAAGATTACATGCACAAAGTACATGTTGGTCGACCATGGGGAGGACATTCTCTAGCGTAGCGGGTGTGTTAGGGTTGTAGTAAGTAAGTTGGTCAAGTTTGAAGGCCCATCCCTCATAGGGGAACATCATGATCCAGAAAACAGATGAGGCAATGGCCCTCATTGCGTACATGTAGTTTCGTCCTAGAAGAAGGTTGTAGTCGAGTTGGGTGTTCACGGCCTAAATGTCAATTAGGATGGTTTTGCTGGCTAACTGGATGGGAACATTGGCAAAAAGTCCATATGGTTGAGCTTCACAGCCAGCATAAGCTTGAAGGAGTGGATGATTGCAAAGGAGGGGATCCGAGCTTCTGTCACATGAATGTGGACATGACGCATGTAGAGGCGCCCTCATCGACTATGCATCGATGGATAACTAGGTTTCAGATCTAGACTAAGATCTGAAACGCGAAGGATGAAGTCATGCAAGGTTCAGATTGGTCTAAGTTGAATGCCATCAATCATGAGTCAGAAGGGTCAATCGCACATTGGGAAAAAAATAATGCTTTGCATTGTGCTAGGAAGTTTTTCAAAACTTCTATGGATGACATAGTACTGGGGGACTTGGATTAGTCATCCATGATGTTATAATTGGGGCCAACATAAGCATTGGGGTTCTTAGTGATGTGGTGCAGAGGGAATTTCAGGGATTTGGGGGCCCCTTTCGATGGTCGTGGGGGTAGTTGTAAAAACTTATCCATGGGGGTATATGTGGTGGTCTTCTCTATAGGGTCTCAGTGGTCAAACCATACTAATTATGGCATGTCTAAAGGTTAACATCGAAAGAGGGAATCATTGAAATATGGTGAACTCCTGAGTCAGGGGATTATTTAGCAGGAGCAACGTAAGTAACTAGTTATTGTGTAGTGGCAACCCCTTGCGTGGGTGCCATGGGCTAGGTGGTGACGACCCCTTGCATCGGTAAGGGGATTTGCAACACCATGGGTTGTGCAGTGGGATGTGGGGATTTCGGTGGCACTGGATGTGTGACATTTCATTTCCTTCAGTTATCCTCATTCCAATTTTTTCTAGCTCTTTCCAAATGGGGGCAATGGTGTGTGTAATGGTCGTAAGCCTCGCAAAATGAGCACAGGTGGTTCATGTGTAAGTAGGGGTTCTTACCCTATCATCGTTGTTAATCGGGGTTCAAGCTGGCCAATGCAATGCCATTATTGTCTAGAGGGTTCAGAAGTTGTCCACCCCCGCTAGGTTATTGGTTTTTTCCCCGGTTGTGATTGTGTCTCTTATTTTGGTTCTACTGGGCAAGTTAGTTTTGCGGCTAGTTTTTTTGGGCATAAACTTGCCCTTGTGGAATGGGGGAAGCATGAGGTTGGGCGGGTGTGGGATATATTTGCACTGGGTAGTAGGCAGGGGGAGCTTGAGGTTGGGGGTGAGAGGGTGTAGTTGACAAATGGTAGTAAGCGGGTGGTGTTGTTAGGGGAGCATACATTTGCGGGTTTCCACCATAACTCTGTGTCATATACATGGGTCCATGTGAATGGGGAGTTTTCACAGGGGGAACATACGAAGGTGTTTCTCCAAAACGATTTGTTGCATGAGAAAGATCGAGGTTGCAACTCATGGAAGGTTGTGCAAAACTAGGGTTTGGGTTATAAACAGGGGTCAATGTTGGAGGCATATTCACATAGTGATTGCTATTAGATACAATGTGGATAATGATGCCATCGGCAGCATGGGATTCCCCCAGTGCATCCTTCTAAGAGGAATCACTGCTAGGAGCATTAGGTAATATGGTGTAGAGGTAACTAGATTGGGTGTAGATGAGGTAGAAATTTTAGGCCTTTAGTAAGGCCTCTTATTCAATTTGGGGTTGTTCAAATGCCACATACTTGGCAATGGCTGGTATGAGGGACTTCAAGAACCAATCTAAAAATATGTGATCGTCTAATTTGATCTTACATAAACTGCAACGTCTATGTCACTCATGGATATGGTCAGTGATGTGGGTAGCCATATTCTATTTGCAAGATAAGAGAATCTCAACACCGACATCATAATGGACTAGTAACTAGAAGAACTGGAGGAAGATGGAGGTGAGGGACGTAAAAGTTGAATGCATCCCATGGGATTGATTGATATACCATTTGGTGGCAGTGCTATTGAATGTTTGTTGTAAGAGGCATAGATGGATAAAGTCATCCACTATGGAGTAAGAGGAACACCACAAGTGGAAGGACATGATGTGGTTCTAGGGGTCCTCACCACCCTTCCCCTCGAACTTAGGTATTCCCTAAGGGATTTTGGTGGGAATGGGAGGCCATGTAGGGTCATGTCAGATCAGATCGTTATTCAATCGAGCTAAGCCAGGGATATCCAATGCGATGATCATGTGGCATCCTTCTTCAAATGTTGGTGCGGTGGCAGTAGTCATAATGGGAATCGATGAACCACCTGTAAGGTGCAGAGGAACCTGGAAAGAAGGCCTAATGCCCCCAAGGGTACCACTGGTAACCAAAGGGACAGTGGTCGGAATATATCTGCTACTAGTGGGTATGGATGTAGTGGTAGGATGTACTGCAGTGTTGGGAGAAGGTCCTGTAATAGCTGGGATGGAGGGTCTTGTGGAGGACATGGTGGGAATTTATGTTGAAGTGGTGACAGGGCCACTGGTGGGTCCATCACTGATGATCCCTCCGTAAAATGGGTTGGGATTCCACCAACCATGGTGCTGGATGGATTTGTGTTATGGCAGACTTGGGCTTAGAATATTCAGATGTAAAATAAGGGGAATTGGGATGAATATCCGTGTATGAATATGTGGGCTGTAGGGTAGCACAACGAACGAGTTCCAATGGACCATATTGTGGGGACTTCCTCTGTAGATGATGAGAGTGTCTCAGCGAAGCAATGGTGATGAATGTGTAAGTGCTAAGGGGCTATGGTAAGAAAACATGCTCAAAAGTCCTAGTGTAACTATGCGTGCAAAAGGATATTTTGCAATCAAAATGGCATTTAGGCCAACAACAAGCTCAAAAACACCTACTACAACAGCGTGCTACAACATGGGAGTAGAAATAAAATGGTTAGAATACCAACAAGCAACGCTCCTAAAAAGAACAATACTCACTAACCTATGGGGTATTAGAGCATGCAAACACCTAACTAGAAGATATAGAAGCTCATGCAAACCATATCCCATGTCGGGTGATGAAATCCATAGTCAGGAAATACAAAATGGAGAACTGAATGGATAAGGGATATCCCCCTACCGAGAGGGATCCCGGGTAAAATATCCCTAGGAAAATGGCTACTAGGATACCTCGTTCATGGCACACCTGGAAAGGTGTCCCGTGGCTTCAATTATTTAGCCATCATGCACTCGGTATGGGGGGCATCATGCACTACGAGAAAAATGAGTTGGTGTCCTTCAGTACAAAGTGGAGAGTGGTATTCCACTCAGAATTACTGAACCAATATTGCCACTTTCCCTCCTAAGAGAGAGGCCTTGCAACAAGTCGATGTCAACCATACCAATAAATAATACGGTATTTTGGCTCCCTAAAAGATAACAATTATGTTTCAAATGTACATGAAAAAGGGGGTGTTGTTTGGATACCTAACCCCAATGTCCTACCTAACTACCAAGTTGTTTTTGGGTCGCCAAGTGGGGTTCAATGTATGTTCAATAAAACCAATTTTATTCTTGCTTGGAATTTAGGGAGTGGGTGGGTGCACAAGTGGTATGAACCAACCCAAGATATGCCAAAAGTAAATGCAGAAATAAAGAACTGAAACTGAAATAAACTTTTTCTTTTTCTTTTCAAATGAAAGCACTAACTTCTAGAATGGGCATGCAAATGGTGCAGCTAATAAACTTGTTGAAATGTAAATGCAATAGAGAATTATGCACTAAGAAAACAAGTATAAACGAAAACTGGAATGTCTCAAATGCTACAGCAGGAAAACACCAGAAAAGTACCAGTTGCAATGGGAGGAAGCAAAAGTGAGGTTGTAACTGCAACCGATGTGAGTGCAGAAGCCAAAAACAAGTGCAGGGTGCATCTATTAGGGGAACAATCGCGCTCGGGGTACTGCAGACTATAGAAAAGTCCCGGTAGGGTAGGAAAACCCACCACAAAAGGAAGAGTGAACTTTCGGGTGAGATAAGCACACTTGGAGTGTGATTCTGTGCAGGCTAAGTGTGCTTGGAGCATGCTTCTAGGCTGATTAAGTGCGCTTGGAGCACGCTTCTGGGGAGGAAAATAAAACTTCTTAGGATGAAATTCATGCTTTATGGGACGAAGCCATGCTCAGGTTGTTAGGATATTCCTATACTCCATCCTAGTCCCACCAGTATTTTGATCATTTACATTTTCAGCCATGCATGCACCTTTAGGGTTTGCATGCATTCTAGGGTTTGCATGCATCCTAGTCATCAGTCTAGCACCTAGCCCTCAGTTAGCCAGCCCCCAGGAGGTTCTCACTATTCAGGTTTATCCCTCAAGTTGCTTAATGCGCCCTTATTCTTTGATTTTAGGGAGAAACTCACCCTTCTTCACCTACCAGTCCAGTTGTCACTCAGTTACACTCAGTTACACTTACTTACACTCAGTTATAGTTAGTGACACTCAGTTACACTTAGTTACATTGAGTTACACTCTGTTACACCTACCAGATTTAGTTTGATTGATGGTTGACAGTTACTTGAGCATTGATGACTCCACTAATGATGATGAAGACTTCCAGTTGCGCTCCGATGATCATGAGGACACCTAGTTGTGCTCCGATGACACTCTATTGATCGTATGATCACTCTGAGAGGCTAATTCGAATTTCCACCTTAGGCATTCGAATCCTCTCTACCATTGTACTATTTGTTTGTCCATACTGTGATTAATTAATTAGTGTGTGTGAAGTATTATTGCTTCTATCTGAGTTCTATTGTATCATTATTGTGTTGCTCATAATACTGCATTGACCACTCTTCTTCTATTTTCTTGTTAATCATAATTATTCTCTTGTGAGGTATACATCATCTCTTAGATCTCCTGTGAGGATTTTCACATGGTATCAGAGCATGTTGAGAGTATTGTTTATCTCCATTCTTGAGAGTTTTTTGTAGGTTATTACCAAGATTTCGAGTGCAGCAGTTGCAACAGTTTCTGCATTTTTGCAGCAGTAGCAGTTGTAGTTATTCTATATTGTTTTTACAGGTCCTCTATAGCTTCTATGTATTCATTAGGAATTACTCCTCTTGATCCACTCAACTATGATGAATGGAAACCAAGAATGATAGTAGACTTGAAGATCCATGATCTTTTTTATTGTTATTTTGAAAGAGAGTTCGAATACCCTGAAGAGAAGATTGAATGGTTAAATAAAAGTGACATGCACTTTCAAGTAATAATGTTTTCTTTGTTTGCACGCCAGAGATTCCAATTCAAATACTGTAATGGTGTTGAAACTCCAAAGGAGTTATGGAATCCAAAAGAGATATGGGCTAACCTGGATGGAAAATTTGGCAGAGAGAATGAAGGACTTGGTCCCAACCCATTCGAAAGAAAACAAAGTGATGCATTCGCTCCTCTTGATGGTCTCTCAGATCATGCACCAGTATCATCTCATATTGAAGTTGTTGACAAAATACTTGCAGATTCTACACTCATGCTCAAACTTTCTTCTCTTTCTGTGCCATCTCACACTCTAAATATTGCAGAAGGTCCTAAATCCTCTCTTGCACCAGAGTCTGTTGGTTTGCATCATGATCACATGATTATTTCGGAGGTCAAAACAACTTTTCAAGGTAATGCATTTGCTCCTCTCCAACAAACTCCTATTTTATACTACTATATGATCATAATTCCATGCTTTCAGAAGGACATTGAAGAATATGGCCATTGCCATTCGCTTGGGATAATTTCTCATGCATCTACTGGTTTTGATCTCACCTCTCATGGTTCAAAGGAGATCTTAGGAAACCATGATTCAAGTCTTGGATCTAATTTGGATTCTAAGCAATTACTGCTTGGGATAATTTCTCATGCATATGATAGTTTTGATCTCACCCCTGCTAGTTCAAAGGAGATCTCAAGAAACTGTTTTTTAAGTCTTAAATCTGATTTTGATTTCAAGCAAACATGTAATAGTTATTTTTGGCATAATCTCACCCATGGTGGTTCGAAGGAGAAGACAAAAGACTAAATGTACTTTCACAGATTTGATCCTACCTCAGCTGATTCAAGTCACAGGTTCAAGGATCATTCTCCTACTGTTGGATTTGTTCTCATCACATTCGATCTGAAGAGAAAGTACAAGCACATGCTTTTTGAGCATGATCCACTTCTTCCCAAGAAGAAGATACCTCCAAACATATGACCAAGCATCACACATGCTTGAGTTTGGAGCATTTATTTTTATGTGTGCCTTACAGTCTATTTTTTGAGGAGGGGGTATGTTTCCCAATAAAATTTCCCACTTCCTTGGTTTATTGATTGTTATTATTCATTGTATTGGGTGGCCTTTGGTCTTAGTTACCAGGGCCCAAGATGGATTAAGGGGGGGTGTTAGGATATTCCTATACTCCATCCTAGTCCCACCAGTATTTTGATTATTTACATTTTTAGTCATGCATGCACCTTTAGGGTTTGCATGCATTCTAGGGTTTGCATGCATCCCAGTCATCAGTCCATCACCTAGCCCTCAATTAGCCAGCCCCCAGGAGCTTCTCACTATTCAGTTTTATCCCTCCAGTTGCTTAATGCACCCTTATTCCTTGATTTTAGGGAGTAACTCGCCCTTCTTCACCTACCAGTCCAGTTGTCACTCAGTTACAGTTAGTTACACTCAGTTACAGTAAGTTACACTCAGTTACAGTTACCATAGTTAGTTTGACTAATGGTTTCCAGTTACTTGAGCATTGATGACTCCACTGATGATGATGAAGACTTCCAGTTGTGCTCCGATGATCATGAGGACACCTAGTTGTGCTCCGTTGACACTCTATTGATCTTATGATCACTCTGAGAGGCTAATTCAAATTTTCACCTTAGGCATTCAAATCCTCTCTACCATTGTACTATTTATTTATCCATACTGTGATTAATTAATTAGTGTGTGTGAAGTATTATTGCTTCTATTCGAGTTCTACTGTATCATTATTCTGTTGCTCATTATACTGCATTGACCACTCTTCTTCTATTTTCTTGCTTAATCATAATTATTCTCTTGTGAGGTATACATCATCTCTTAGATCTGCTGTGAGTATTTTCACACAGGCTACAGATGATAGAGCGTGCTTCGCGAAGAAAAACCAGTGCTTCGAAGCATGAAAACGACATCAAAATTCATGGCCCATGCCATAAAAATGGAAAAATAAAAAGGTACTATGTTAGCAAGGGACAAACCTTCAAGTATGGGGTTCAATGTGATGCTAGAACTACCCTAAAGAGGGAGAGAACGGAAAAACTGAAGTAAAATATAATGCAAAAAGAAAATAGCAAATGCAAGAACTAAAAATAACTATTGATCTTACCAAACCATAGATCGATGGGAATCAACCCAGTTGGAGTCGCCAAAACTATAGCTAGGTTATTCACGCTAACTAGTATATAAATGTACTTACTAAGAGTTGTGGAACTCTTAATAACAATTCGTGAAAAGAATGGTGTGTGCATGCAAATAAAAATAGTGAAAAGTAAAAATGCTTGAAATTACTGCAGTAAAATGAAATCTAAACTAAAACACTAAGCACCCATGAATCAAATATTAGTCATATGAATAAAATAATGCTTTGTATCATAGTAAAAATGGATTCACAACATGGGTTTACGTCAAAATGGTGAGAATGTTTGGGGCCCTTGTAGTCATAAAAGTGATGGTGCTCTGGGTCTCCAATGTCTCTTGCTCTCCACCAAATGCTCACAGGTAGCCAAAACTCAACTAGAATGGGGAAACACAAGCTCAAAGGGAGGCTATGGTTTCAATAGGAATTTCGGTAGAATTGCGGTAGGGAAGAGTGAATGTATGTGAAAATGAAGGCCTCCACCACCTTTTTATAGCAATTTTCGGTGGTGGTTTCTTGTCCCATGGTTTTGGGAAGCCACTAGAATTTCCCTATGGTATTTGATGTTTTCCCTCTTTTTTCCTTTATTTTGAATATTTTTTCCCCTTTTTCTCTTTTTATTTTTTTAATTTTTTTTTAGGTATTTTGACTTTTTTGGAGGAATTTAATTAATTTCTTGAGGGAAATAATTATTTTTTGCCCATTTAATTGGAAACTTAGGGATTTTAGGTTTATGGAGGCCAAATATTAGGAAAAATGGATGAACGGGTTATGTGACCAAGTATATGAGCTAGGTGAAAAATATTTGGGTGTTAATAATTACCTCAACACATGAGGATCCATCTTGACACATAAGAACTTAGTCTTGATAAACAAGACTATACAACACCATCACTTTGACATACAAAGCAATTACCTCAACACATGATGCTTATTCATTCTTGAGTCCAACTCAAGATTCTTCTCCAATTTTCTTGAGTCCAACTCAGGCTCCTCTAAGGCACTATCTCAACCCATGAAACTCAATATTGACTTGGAGAATTACTCATGATGTTGTAACTTTGACACTCCCTCTCAGCGAGGGCGGCATTCTCTTCCATGACAAGATTGTCTCTGAAGTACCTACACTTCATCAAGGACAGAGGCTTAGTCAACATGTCTACTATATCCTCACTAGTAGCAATGTACTGAAGTCCTATGGCACCTCTCTAGACCATATCTCTGATGTTGTGGTATTGTTACTCCTAGAGACGTTCTAAAGATGTCTTTTAGAATTGTGCCTAGGCATCAATAATCACTTCTACAAACTTTACTGAATCACAATATAAATGACAAAACCAATGTAGAATTCCAATCTTGAAATGTAAATGGGCAGTATTTCAATGTGCAAAGAAATCAGAATTTTGAGTAGCAAATGGAAATGGAATGGTGCAAGATAAAGGTACTGTGAAAGTAAATCTTTATTTTAAATTTAGAGAATGATGTATTGAGCCTGAGAGAGGAATTCAGCAGTCTTTACAAAATGAAACACAAAACAATGCTAAATCATATAAGGGTATGACGTCAAGATAAATCGACATGAATACTCCAATTGCTAATCACCATAGAAGAAATACGTTCAAGCATAAGCACTCATATAAATTCAGGACATATCTGTAGATCATACATAAACGGAAGAGATGAAAAAAAAACAAAAGATACTAACTGTGCACATCAAAAATTTGAATCCGTCAAGCTCCAAGATAGGGCAATAATATGTTTCTTTGTATTGATCAACCATCCAACATAGAAGAAATACTTCTTACATAAGAGAGCCGACCCTTTGGTTAATGCCTACTTGGCTATATATAGCCTTACTACTTCCTACAACATAACTTGTTACAATTTGTTACAGCTTTAAGTTTTTTTTGTTTATACTCCTTAACAAAGTTTGTTACAATACTAGTCATACTGAACATCTACTGGTTGTCTTGTGACTGTGACTCGGGACCACCTTGCAAGCAATGTAGTACATCCAGTTTTGACAAAGTCCGCATCACCTTTCAGCTTATGAAAAGGTATGAATGACACTACGTTCATCAGAGCTGCAAAGATTCAACCAAGTCGTTTCCATATGGGTAGTATGCAGCTGAATGGATTAATTCAATATTATACTTTTGGCAAAATTCCATCATCTTATATGACTTGAAAGCTGGAGCATTATCTGTAAGTATTTTCCCTGGGCAGCCAAATCTTGCCAATATGTTTTCTTCCAGGAAGCTTATGATAATTGAGTCAGTCACATTCCTAGCGGGAATAGCTTCTACCCACTTTGTGAAGTAATCAGTGGCAATGAGAATCCAACAATGTTGGCCACTAGAGTGAGGATTTATCTCCCCGATGAAATCCACACCCCACTATTGGAAGGGTGATTCCACCGTAATGGGTTTCAGAGGTAATGGCTGCAGTTTTATATTTTCGGCAAACATCTGACATTCCTTGCATGCCCTGATGATCTTGCTAGTATCAGTGAATAGAGTGGGCCAGAAATAGCCTGCTTGTAATATCTTATGAGCAGTTTCTCTTCAGGCGGGATGTCCTCCACACATACCCTTATGAAACTCGTCAATTGTGCTTTCAGCCTCTTCTTCTATAATACAATTGAGCAGGATTCCTAGTGGGTCTTTCCAGAACAAGTAACCATCTAAAACACAATATTTGATAGCTTTGAGTTTTAGGGACCTTATCTTAGATTTACTTCCTGCATGGCTTCAGTGGTCGGCTGTATTGTTGGTTTTTGTTGATGTATATGTAACTTCGGAATGTATTTCATTTATATATTTATTGTACTCCTATAGAGATGTGTCATTCCTCTATATGGAAGTGTCATCATTTGTATTGACAAGTGTCGTAAGTGTGTTAACTTGCCAATGGGTTATTAGACCACCATGTGTGGGGTTGGCCCTGATTTATGTAACATGTGGTTATTGTACCTAGCTAGACAAGTTGGCCCCATAAGGTTATTGGGAAAACATAACAAGTATAAATAGAGATCGGGAGATCTCTATTTGGATCAATCAGAAACTCATTCTTCCTTCACTCAAAAAGTGGCGCACCTGTGAGGAGGAGGATCATCTACTAGTAGAAGACTATCTCTGTGTATTTGGTTGTACTTTGGTTAAGCTATTTCTCTCTCTATCTGTGAGGAAGTTGTGGGGTTTTTGACCTTTTGGTTTTCCCCATGGAAACTCTGTGTGTCTATTGTCTCTCATGCTTTTGATTCTTGTGATGATTGACATGCTTGCTATGATTGATATCCATTGATATACTGTGCATGTTTTTCTCTCAGTAAAGATCCTAGATTATTGTGATTTAACACTGAAAATTTAACATGGTATCAGAGCTAACCTGAGAAGAAGACGTTGTGCTTGACGAAAACTAGGGTTTCTTGTTTATTGGGTTTCTCTCCAAAGGTTTTGGAAAAGCAGTATAGTAGATTGACTCTTCTCATCAAGGGGAATCTATCTGTCCAATCAGAATTCAATTATGAGCATTTTTAGTTTTGGCCCTAAAAATTAGGGTTTCCACAAAAATAGGAATTTCTGAAATGTGAAGACATAGCTAGAAGCTCCTTGGAAAAATCAAGGTTTAGAGCTTTGGATCAAGATTTGTGGCCGAGTAAATCTCTGGGAAACTCAAACCCTAATTCAGGGTCCTCCCTAGTGAACCCAGGAAGACTAAAAGGCATTTCTAAAGGGTGAAGCTTTATAGATCTCAATTTCTAAATAATCCAGGCTGATCAGATCATAAAGGTGCATCTTTCTATCCTTTCAGAAAGTTGAAATTCACATTTTGAATTTTTAGGGTTTTTTCGACAAACCCTAATCCGGGACCAGATCCATTTTTTTTAGCTAAGCAAGTGGTAAGACATAAATCTTTTCTATTTCCATTTGAATTACTCTTTAAGATGTCTCACCACACCAAGCTTGAGGATAAGCTTGAAGGAGCTGATAACTTCTGAGCCTGGAAGTATAGGATTGGGTTAATCCTAAAAGAAAATGAATTGGACTCCTACATCAACTCTGAGGTCCCTATCCCAGAGGATGAAGAGGCTAAGGTTTTGCATAAGAAGAACTTGGTCAAGGAAAAGAGAATCATTGCTGATTCTATCAAAGACCATCTCATACTACATGTGTCATCTCTAAAGACACCCAAGGAGATGTTTGACTCCCTGACCAAGTTATTTGAAGGGAAGAACATAAATCGAAAGATGACTCTGCAGAATCAATTGAAAGGGGTCAAAATGTTGAATGGAGAGACCATTCAATCTTACTTCTCCAAGGTCTCTCAGATCAAGGAACAACTTGAAGCTGTGGATGAAGTAGTGGACAATGGTGAAGTTGTTATGACCACTCTGAATGGTCTACCTAGGTCATGAGACTCCTTTATTCAAGGAATATGTGCAACAAAGAAATTAATCTCTTTCAGTAGGCTATGGGAGGAATGCTCTCAAGAAGAAGCAAGGATTGTAGAATGAGAAGAAAATATGGTTGGTGAAGATCAAGCTCTTGTAGCTCACACCAAAAGAAGCAAGCCTAAAAGGGAGCACTCTCAGCAGAAGAGATCCACTCACTATCACCAAAAGAATAAGAAGGATCTAAGGTGCTTCACATGCAATGAGAAGGATCACTTTGCTTCAAAATGTCCCAAGAACAAAAGGGACAACAACAACAACAAAACATTCAACAAGAAGAAGAAGGGTAGCAAAAGAAGGTACCATGCTCATGGTGTTGAAGATGATGAACCTCCAAAGAAGAAGGCCAGAGCAGAAAGTGATGATGATGACTCATCAAGTGAAGAAGAGTATGTTCTAATATCTGCTCTCATAGGTATTATCTCTCATGGTTGTAATGATTGGTTAATTGATAGTGGGGCTTCCAAGCACATGACTGGGTTTAAAGAATCTTTTGTAAATCTATTTGAACATGAATCACCCCATAAAGTGAAACTTGGGGATGACTATCAATACCCTATCAAAGGAAGTGGTGAAGCCTCCTACAACCTAGATTCTGGAAAGTCTTTGAAGATGAAAGAAGTTATTTATGTACTTGGTCTCAAGAAGAACCTACTCTCCATATCCGCATTAGATGCAAAAGGTATGAGGGTTGCATTTGTAGATGGCCAAGTTCTAATGTGGCCAAAATGTAAAACTATTGATGATGCAGTAGTGATTGGAGAGCAAGAGGGAGGATTGTATAAATTCAAGGGACAACCTAAACATGCCATGGTACATGATTCCATGGAGCCAAGTGAACTTTGGCACAGAAGACTTGCAAAAATGCACTACAGAACATTACCAATTGCAGGTAAGGCTATAGAAGTCCTTCCTGAAATCAAGACCAAACATGAAGGTGTTTGCAAAGGATGTGCAAAAGGAAAGAACATAAAGAAGGCATTTCCAAGCAGTGAAAGCAAGGAAAAAGATATCTTGGAAATCATCCACTCCGATGTATGTGGTCCGATGTCATCCAACTCTGTAAGTGGGTACGTTTACTATGTCTCTTTCATAGATGACTTCTCCAGGAAGACTTGGGTTTACTTCTTGAAGAACAAAGATGAAGTATTTGATAAGTTCAAGGAATTCAAAACCTTGACGGTGAACCAAACTGATAAGAAGGTCAAAACATTCAGATCCGACAATGATGGAGAATTCGCCTCAAGTGACTTCAAGAAGCTATGCAGTGATTCAGGGATTAAGAGGGAGTTGACTGCTCCTTACAATCCACAACAGAATGGAGTTGCATAAAGAAAGAACAGATCAATCATGGAAGCAGCAAGGGAAATGCTGCATGACGAGGATCTACCTATGCATATACGGGCAGAAGCAGCTAGGACAACTGTATATGTGCAGAACAAAACACCCGACAAGATATTGGACAACAAGACACCAGAAAAGGTCTTCTCTGGTAAGAAACCTGAAGTCAGCCATCTAAGAATATTTGGTTGTCCAGTATATACTCATGTGCCAAAGGAAAAGAGGACTAAGCTAGATCCTTCAAGAAAGAAGGGTATCTTTGTGGGTTACAGTGAAAGCTCGAAGGCTTACAGAATATACTTTCTAGGGTTCAAGAAAATTGATGTCAGCAGGGATGTAACATTTGGTGAAAATTCAGCATTCATCAAATCAAGGAAGACACCTGTTGAAGTTTATGAAGAAACTAAGGAAACTAGATTTCAAGACACTACCATGACTGAAGCAATTCCATATGTTGATCGTGAAATTGAAGATTTGCAACAAGCTGTAGATCCAGCCCATGAGAATAAATCTCACAAGAGGAAAGCTGCATGGGATGGAGAGCTCATTCAAGATGAAAAAAGATATGGCTGTCCAGAAGAGCACAGAGCAAAGAAGAGAACTATATCACATACTAGTTATGTTACTTTACTCTGTGATATCATGAAAAAAGAACCTTCCAGTTATGAAGAAGCAGCGGAAAAGAAAGAATGGAAGGATGCCATGGTCAAAGAATACCAATCAATAATGAAGAATGATGTTTGGGATGTTGTCCTAAGACCTGAAGGGAAGTCTATTTTGACTTCCAAATGGATCTACAAGTTCAAGCATGCTGCAGATGGCAACATAGAGAAATAAAAGGCAAGGTTTGTATCTCGTGGCTTCTCTCAGAAAGAGGGAATAGATTATGAAGAAACTTTTTCTCCTATAGCCAGGTACACTTCCACCAGATCAGTACTTGCCCTGGCTGCAGCGATGAAATGGAAGATACACCAGATGGATGTCAAGACTGCTTTCTTGAATGGTGTAGTTGAAGAGGAAGTGTATGTGGAGCAACCACTCATTTTTGAAGCACATGAAAGGGATTCATATGTGTGCAAATTGAAGAAATCCTTGTAAAGCTTGAAGCAAGCTCCTAAGACTTGATATGGTAGGATGGACAGTTTCCTATCTAGCTTGGGATTTACCAAGAGTAAAGTGGATTCCAACCTTTACTTCAAGGTTGAGGAAGGAAATCCTGTGATACTTCTCCTATATGTGGATGACCTATTTGTAACAGGAGATTATAGACTGATTGTCGATACAAAGAGGAAGCTTGCTGCCGAGTTCGATATGAAGGACTTGGGGATGATGCACTATTTCCTAGGTATGGAGGTGTGGCAGAGTGTAGATGGGATCTTCCTTAGACAAGGGAAGTATACAGTAGATATCCTGAAGAGGTTCAGGATGATGGATTGCAAGGCCATGGCTACACCTATGGCATTGAACTTGAAGCTTATGTGTGATGCTTCATATGAGCTAGTTGATGTATCTATGTATCGTCAGATGATTGGGTCCTTGATGTACCTGACGAATACGAGACCAGATATTTTCTTTGCGGTGAACACATTGAGCCAGTTCCTGATGGATCCGAGGAGTGTTCACCTGGTTGTTGTAAAGCATATTCTGAGGTACCTAAAGGGTACAGTTGATTACTGGCTCAAGTATGACACGAATCAAAAGTTTTAACCTGTAGGGTTATGTTGATTCAGAGTGGGAAAGCAGTGTTACAGATAGGAAGAGCATATCTGGGTGCTGCTTCAGTTTGGGATCAGGTGTGATCTCTTGGTTTAGCAGGAAGCAATCCTGCGTAGCACTGAGTACAGCCAAGGCAGAGTATGTTGCAGCCTGTTCGGATAGTTGTGAGGTAGTATGGTTACGGAAGCTACTGTCTGAGTTATTTGATCTACCATTGGAGGCTACTAGTATCTTTTGTGACAACCAGAGTTGTGTGAAGCTGTCTGAGAACCATGTGTTCCATGACAGGTCGAAACACATAGAGATCAAATATCACTATATCAGGGATATGGTGCAAAGAGGAGCAGTGAAGCTCCTGTATGTTGCGACGAACGAGCAGATTGCAGATGTGCTGACGAAGCCACTAGCTAGGGTGAAGTTTGAGTACTTCAGAGAGAGGCTTGGTGTTCTTCAGATTGATGACACTTTGAGGAAGAAGTGATGGACACATTTGCAGAAGCCATTCCAAGCATGTTGGAAGGAGGATCCTTCACATGGATGTGAATGTAAGCACTGGATGATGCTCCAATTACTGCTCTTTATATATATGTACGCATCATGTTGGATGCTGGATATGATCAGTTGGATCATTTATTTCTATATGTATGTACGCACCATGTTGGATGTTGGATATGATCAGTTGGATCATTTATTTGCATATGTATGTACGCATCATGTTGGATGCTGGATATGATCAGTTGGATCATTTATATGTATATACGCATCATGTTGGATGCTTGGACCATGTATCTGTATATGTATCAGGTGGATACTATGTATGATCAGGTAGATCATGTATGTTGATATATATCATGTGGATACATTGTGTGAATCATGTATCTACGTATGTATCCGGTGGATACATTGTATGATCAGGTGGATCATGTATGATGATATGTATCAGGAAGATACTGTGTATGCATCAGGTGGATGCATTGTATGATCAGGATGATCATGGATGATGTGCTTCAGGATGTTGCTCCAGATGACATGCGTCAGGATGATGCAGTGATGATGATCAAGATGATCATGTGTACATCAAGATGATGTTTGGTGAGGATCAGGATGATACTTTGTGGCCATGGATCAGGTTGTGCAGATGAGCATGTCTGGGAGATCCTATAGGTCGGAGTTGTGTACCCGTAACATCCTGGGATGCTCTTTCGAGACATTGCTCTGGGAGGACATGTAATTTGTGCCCTGGGAGATCCTTCAGCTCAGATTTGTGTATCCATAACATCCTGGGATGCTCTTGCGAGGTTTTGTCCTATGCCATGTAATTTGGGCCCTGGGAGATCCTGCAGGTCGGAGTTGTGTACCTGTAACATCCTCGGATGCTCTTGTGAGTTTTTTCCATGACCACATGTAATTTGTACCTTGGGAGATCCTTCAGGTCGGAGTTGTGTACCCGTAACATCCTAGGATTCTCTTGCGAGGTTTTGTGGTGACCACATGTAATTTGTGCCCCGGGAGATCCTTCAGGTCCGAGTTGTGTACTTGTAACATCCTGGGATGCTCTTTCGAGGTTTTGTGCCGGGGTCACATGTAATAGCCCTCTAGGAGATCCTACAGTTTGGATTTGTGTACCCGTAACATCTTGGGATGCTCTTTCGAGGTTTTGTGATGCACGTAATAAGTCCTGAGGATTACAAAGTATGGCCAGTGATGATGAAGACCTACAGGTGGTGGGCCTACATCCAATATGAAAAAGGACTGGCTCTGTAGAATTTCCTATGACGAGTAGATTCATAGATTGGTTGAGATAGCAGCAGCAATGATGATGATGATGATGATGCATCGATGACGATGATCCAGAGAAGAAGACTTGTGATAGCATATCCGTGTCAAGAAATACCTTCCTAGTTAAGAGGGAGTGTTGATGTATATGTAACTTCAAAATGTATTTCATTTTAGTATTTATTGTACTCCTATAGAGATGTGTCATTCCTCTATACAAAAGTGTCGTCATTTGTATTGTCAAGTGTCGCAAGTGTGTTAACTTGCCGATGGGTTATTAGACCACCATGTGTGGGGTCGGCCCTGATTTATGTATACCTAGCTAGACAAGTAGGCCCCATAAGGTTATTGGGAAAATAGAACAAGTATATATAGAGATGGGGAGATCTCTATTTGGATCAATCATAAACTTATTCTTCCTTCTCTCGAAAAGTGGCGCACATGTGAGGAGGAGGATCATCTACTAGTAGAAGACTATCTCTGTGTTTTTGGTTGTACTTTGGTTGAGCTATTGCTCTCTCTATTTTTGAGGAAGTTGTGGGGTTTTTCACCTTAAAGTTTTTCCCACGGAAACTTTGTGTGTTTATTGTCTCTCATGCTTTTGATTTTTGTGATGATTGACATGCTTGTTATGATTGATATGCATTGATATACTGTACATGTTGTTCTCTCATTAAAGATCCTATATTATTGTGATTTAATGCTCAAAATTTAACAGTCTGACTGGGACATCATTTTTGTCGAACAACAGCTCTAATGGAACAAGGCCTTTCGAAATAAAATTGTTCTTTAACTGTAGAACCTTATGACCAGCGACCTGCTGTCTGAATTTATAGCCTTTGACATCTGTTTCCTTTGAATTAGTTCCTTCTACTTCTTCGGAGTCACTATCTGCTTTTGTGTTTGAGAATTATCTGACTAGTTGCAAAAAGCGCTTTACTTGTTGATCATCTTCAAAAACCTACCAACTCTTAACGTTGTCGGGAATGGATGGGCAGTATCTCATTTCAACCTCATATTTTAGCTTTGGCTTTTTGGGAGGGTGTAAAGAACTAGCCATCATGGCCAAAGCATCAGCCTGCTAATTTTCTTCTCGAGGAACGAATGCAATGTTGAAGGCATCAAAGAAGTTCTCAATAAGATCCCAGGCCAGATTGCGGTATGCTCTGAGTCTGGGATGCTTAGTCTGATAAACATTTTTAATATGATTTACCGCAAGCTCATAATCTTCGAAAACTGCCAGCTTAGTAATTATCAAGTTCTTTGCTGCTCGGAGACCAAGGACGAGTGCTTCATATTCGACCACATTATTGGTGGTGTCAAAATATAGCTTGTAAGAATAGCTGATTTCATCCCCTAAAGGTGACGTCAAAACTGCGCCTGCTCCAGATTCATATTTGGTAGAAGCTCCATCAAAAAAGAGTTTCCAGACTTGGTCCTGAACATGTTCAATTGCTGGTTTTATCGTTGCATGCATGATCTCTTCTTCAGCGGGGTCCCCTGCTGATAGTCTGTAGCAACCCATGTTCTCATCAGCAACGTATATTGGATAATTCATGGGACTATCCTGGTCACTTATAACATAGGAGAACATGGATTCCCTATATAATCTCCTAGTTTCTCCAACAAAAACAAGTATTGTAGCATATTTCATGTCCATCTGCATGGTTCCTCCTAGCTTCTTAGCCAACTTCTTGATAGGAGCATCCCATATTTAGCTTGGACGTCTGCTACCACTACGTCCATCATTACGCTTTTAGTTGGTATCTGAGTGAGGATGACCACCATGTCTTTTATCATCCTGATGCACTTTACCTTTCTAGAATCAAAACTGTAAAGGTCATGATAAGGCTTGGTGATTTCTAGTCCTAATTGTTCCATGATGACTTTTGGGATTAGATTGTGAGATGCCCCAGAATCCAGCATATAGTTGTGTAGGAGTTTCTCATGTACGTTCAGGGTAACATAGAACGAAGCAGTGGGCTCCTCTTTACTATCTATGCGTGGACCACATTGAAAAGAAGGAGCTTCATCATTAAGATTTATGGAATCTTGTTGATCAATGCTTTCAGCTCATTGCAACATTTTGTCAATATGGCCTAGGTACATAGGATTTCTAATCAACTCAGTTAATGGAACTACTACCCTTAATTTGTTCAGCTCCTGTTCAAAACTGAAATAGGTATGCCCTTCTCTGGGGATTGGTTCTATTATGTTATGGTGGATTATACCTGGTTGATTTAGGTTATTTGGGATCATGGCTTCGGCTTCTTTATCTTTATGTAGGTCTTTCTTGTTGAAATATTGTAACTTCAAAGAATATTATATTTGTATTATTCTGGATATGTTTTATTCCTCCGACGGGACTCTATTGTATATCAGGAGATGTTTATTCCCTCCATTGGATTATGGGAACTAGGGTTATTAGATCTCCTATGTAGGGATTGGCCTGAAGTTATTTTATCGGAGGTTATTAGACTAAATTTGACAAGTCGGCCTCATAGTGTAAAAAGTCAGTTGGAAAACAAGTATAAGTAGAGGAGGTTGTTCCTCACTTAACTCACTTGTTAAAAAACTTCTATTGTGCGCATAGGAGAGAGAGAGTTCTGCATAGGAGTAGAAGGAGCTCTTGTTGTGGTCTACTATCTTGTATTGGGTTGATTATCTATATTCAGGAAAGCTTTGCTGGGTTTTCTACCCAATGAGGGTTTCCCAGGGTATATCTGTGTCTATCTTGTGATTGTGTTTCTTTCAGTGATCTTGCTTGTGCATTTATGCTAGAATTTAACATGGTATCAGAGCTAGCCTGAATAGGACATCTTTCACAAGGTGAAAATATCTCTATCTCTCTCTCCAGTGAAAATTAGGGTTTCTGCAAAAAGTTGGTATTGTTGAATTCTGATTACATGGATGGATAGCCCTTCTCAAAACCAATATTTTGAACCCTAGATCAAAATTTTTGGTTGGGTAGAACTCCAAGAAAGTCAAACCCTAGTTTGACAAAAGTGCGATAAAACCAGAAAACCAGAACCAGAATTCTACAGCATATCCGAAGTTCACTGGTCAAGTTTGGAGGCTGAAAAATTGAAGTTTCCAGAAAGTAAGTACGTCAGTCACCTCGCCTCAGTCAAGCCAATCTCCTGGTAAGGTCAGTTTTTCATTTTTGGAATTTTCAATTTTTAGTGACCCCCTAGGCAAGATGGCCCCAAGTACTAAGCTTGAAGACAAGTTAGAGGGTTTAGAGAATTTTTCGAGCATGGAAATATAGAATTGGTCTCATTCTTGAAGAGAATGATCTTTCCCATTATATTAAAGATGAGATTGTAGAACCTACAGAAGATGAACCTAAAGAGAAGTACAGGAAAGATTTGATTAGGGCAAAGAGAATCATTGCTGATTCTATTAAGGACCACTTGATTACCCAAGTGGCATCCAACAAGACCCCAAAGGAAATGTATGATGCTCTCTCCAGAATGTATGAGGGAAAGAACATCAACAGGAAGATGAACCTGAGAGCTCAGTTGAAGAACACCAAGATGAATAAAGGAGAATCTATTCAAGACTATTTCTCAAGGGTTTCTCAGTTCAAAGAACAACTAGATGCTATTGGAGATACCCTTGATGAAGATGAACTAGTCATGACTGCTCTAAATGGTCTCACTAGACCTTGGGAGTCATTCATCCAAACCATGTGTGCTAGAAAATAAAGTATGAAGTTTGATGTGGTTTGGGAGGATTGCATTCAAGAGGAAGCCATGGTTGCCAACAGAGAAGCATTGCTCAAGGAAGATGACCAAGCCTTGGCCACCCACACCAAGAGAAGAAGGAATCAATCCTACTTTAAGAAGGATAGTCACAAGGAGTCTAATCCTCCACAAAGATTTCAAAAGAAATGAGGATCTAATCAAAGAAGAGATTACTCCTCATTCCAATGTTTTACTTGTCACAAAATAGGACACATTGCTAAGGACTATCCTTTGAAGAAGAAAAAGGGTACTCACCACAAAAGACATCAAGCACATCTTGCAGAAGATGATAGTGAAGAAGAAGTTGAAGAGGAAGAAAGGCCTCACAAGAAAAGACCTAGAAGAGAAGAATAAGATGAAGAAAGGACCTTCTTCAAGAAAAGATCTAGAAGAAGTGAAGAAGAAGATGCAGAAGAGTATGTTCTATTCTCTACACTCTCTGGATCTATAACACCTGGAGAAGGTACATGGGTTATCGATAGTGGTGCTTCAAAGCACATGACAGGACAAAAGAAGACTCTATCAAAACTTGAAGAACAGACCTCCCCACAAAAGGTATCTCTAGGAGATAACTATCAATATCCCATCAAGGGAATTGGTGAAGCAAACTACAAACTTGATTCTGGAACCCCCATGAAGATGAAGGAAGTTTTGTATGTTCCAGGATTGAAGAAGAACTTGCTTTCCATCTCAGCATTGGACAAGAAAGGCTATAGAGTTGCATTCATTGATGGAAAAGTATTAATGTGGTCCAAAGGTAAATCTATTAAGGATGCAATTGTTATTGGTGAAGAGGAAGGAGGTTTGTACAAGCTCAAGGGTCATCCAGAAGCTGCCCTTGTACATGAAGTCACTAGCCCAAATGAGCTATGGAATAGGAGACTTGCTCACATTAACTACAAGGCACTACCTCATGTAAGCAAGGTAGTTGTAGGTCTACCATACTTAAAGGTTGACCATGATGGCACATGCAAAGGATGTGAAAAAGGGAAGAACATCAAGAACCCATTTCCAAAGAGTGAAACAAAGACCAAAAGCATTTTGGAATTGATCCATTCAGATGTATGTGGACCAATGCCCTCCACATCTTTAAGTGGATATGAATACTATTTCACATTTATTGATGACTATTCAAGGAAGACTTGGATATACTTCTTAAAAGGGAAGAATTAAGTTTTTGGAAAGTTCAAAGAGTTCAAAGCATTGATAGAAAATCATTCAGAAAAGAAAATTAAAATACTCAGAATAGATAATGGCGGAGAATATACTTCAAAAGATTTTGAAGATTTCTGTAAAGAAGCTGGAATCAAGAGAGAGCTAACTACTCCATACAATACCCAACAAAATGGTGTTGTGGAAAGAAAGAATAGAACCATCATGGAAGCTGAAAAGACAATGATACATGATCAAGACCTACCTATGTATTTATGGGTTGAAGCAGCTAGACCAACAATCTATGTACAAAATAGACTATCCCATAGTGCTCTTGATTTCAAAACTCCATAAGAAGTGCTCACAGGAAAGAAGCCTGAGGTAAGTCATCTTAAAATATTTAGATGTCCTGTATAGATTCACATTCCAAAAGAAAAGAGAACCAAGTTGGATTCTTCTGGAAAGAAGGGAATATTTGTTGGATATTGTGAATCAGCCAAAGCATTCAGAATTTACATCCCAGGTTTTCATCATATGGAAATTAGTAGGGATGTGACATTTGATGAAGAAGCAGCTCTCAAGAGATCTAGGAAGTGCCAACATGAAGAAGACACACCTTCCAGGATCACAAAGGCTGCACCCATTCTTGAAGATACTACACCTGAAGACCATGACTTGCTAGAACCACAATAACCCCCCATTACAAACTTATCAAGAAAAAGAAGGCCAGCATGGGCCAGAGACATTATTCAAGGAGCTTAAAAGTATGGAGCTCCTGAAGGCTCCACTAGAGAAAGGAAGAAACCAAATCTAGTATCCAACTATATGGATTTGATGTGTAATCTAGTGGATCAGGAACCTACTAGCTATGAAGAAGCAGTTCAGAAGAAAGAATGGGTAGAAGCAATGACAGAAGAATACCAGTCAATAATAAAAATGATGTTTGGGATATAGTTCCCAAACCAAAAGATAAAAGTGTAGTGTCCTCCAAATGGATACTCAAGATAAAACATGCTGCGGATGGTAGCATTGAAAAATATAAGGCAAGATTTGTAGCCAGAGGATTCTTTCAAAAAGAGGGAATTGACTATGAAGAAACATTTTCACCAGTTGCTAGGTACACTTCCATTAGAGCTATCATGGCACTTGCATCGATGATGAAATGGAAACTACACCAGATGGATGTTAAGACAGCCTTCCTGAATGGTGTAATTGAAGAAGAAGTGTACATAGAACAACCACTTGGATTTGAGGTAGAAGATGGAAGAACTCATGTATGCAAACTAAAGAAGGCTTTGTATGGGTTGAAGCAAGCTCCTAGAGCTTGGTACGAAAGGATCGACAGTTTATTGACAAGCATGGGCTTTACCAAGAGTAAAGCTAATACTAACTTTTATCTCAAAGTTATGAATGATGAACCTGTTATATTATTATTGTATGTAGATGATCTATTTCTGACTGGAAATGAGAGACAGATTATCAAGTGCAAGAAGAATCTCCCTTCAGAATTTGAGATGAAAGATCTCGGATTGATGCACTACTTCTTAGGCCTGGAAGTATGGCAAGACCCAAAAGGAATCTTTCTAAATCAGGGTAAGTATGCTATGGGGATTTTGAAAAGATTCGATACGTTGGAGTGTAAAGCCATGGCCACTCCCATGGACTCCAACTTGAAGTTATTAGTAGATAACTCATCAGAGTTAGTGGACATAACTCTGTATAGACAGATTATTGGATCATTAATGTATTTGAATAACACTAGACCAAACATATGTTTTGCTGTGAATACCTTGAGTCAGTATCTGGTGGAACCTAGAAGAGTTCACATGATAGCTGAAAAACATGTGATGAGGTACTTAAAAGGTACGATAGATTTTGGTCTTTACTATAGTGGAGATCATGATTTAAATTTGCATGGCTACACTGATGCTGATTGGGCAGGAAGTGTATTAGACAGGAAGAGTACATCGGGACAATGTTATTGTCTGGGATCTGCTATGATCTCGTGGTATAGCAGGAAGCAGTCTAGTGTGGCTCTCAGCACAGCTGAAGCAGAATACATAGTTGCTTTCTCTATCAGTTGTGAAGCAGTATGGCTTCATAAGTTATTATCAGGACTGTTTGACTTAGAGATGGAACCCACTATGATTCTGTGTGATAACCAGAGTTGTATCAAGATGACTGAGAATCTAGTATTTCATGATAATTCAAAACACATAGAAATCCGTTATTTCTATATACGGGATATGGTGCAAAAAGGAGCTATCAAGCTCGAATATGTGAGCACGGACGAGCAAGTTGCTGATATACTAACCAAACCTCTGTCTCGTGTAAAGTTTGAGCATTTCTGAGACAAGCTTGGTGTAGTTCAAAAGGACTCTCCTCGAAAGGGGGAGTGATATGATAGATGAAGATATCTTTGGGTACTGGTATCGATGTGGATACCTATATTGATAAGGATACTTGCATCTATATTATATGTTTGCTTGTATTGATGAGGATACTTGCATATATGTTTTGTTTGCTTGTATTGATAAGGATACTTGCATCTATATTATATGTTTGCTTGTATTGATGAGGATACTTGCATCTATGTTTTGTTTGCTTGTATTGATAAGGATACTTGCATCTATGTTATGTTTGCTTGTATTGACGAGGATACTTGCATCCATGTTTTGTTTGCTTGTATTGATAAGGATACTTGCATCTATGTTATGTTTGCTTGTATTGATGAGGATACTTGCATCCATGTTTTGTTTGCTTGTATTGATAAGGATACTTGCATCTATGTTATGTATACTTGTATTGATGAGGATACTTGTATTGATGATATGTATACTTGTATTGATGAGGATACTTGTACTAATGATGTGTATACTTCTATTGATGAGGATACTTGTATTAATGATGTGTATACTTGTATTGATGAGGATACTTGTATTGATGATATGTATACTTGTATTGATGAGGATACTGTATCGATGATGTGCCTACATATTTCAACGATAAGGTTGAATATGAGGTTGCCTATTCCGACGATGAGGTTGATGGAGGATTGTATCATCCTTGGAATTCAGTCCTAAAGTGATCCGTAGACAGATGTCTTCGAGAATGCAGTTCCTAGTGAACGATGAGGATTGTATCATCCTTGGACTTCGGTCCTAAAGTGATCTGTAGACAGATGTCTTCGAGAATGCGGTTCCTAGTGAACGATGAGGATTGTATCATCCCTGGACTTCAGTCCTAAAGTGATCCGTAGACATATGTCTCTGAGAATATGGTCTGTAGTGGACGTATATAGGACTGCATCGTCCCTGAGCATTTGGTTCAAAATGTACATGACAGGATTGCATCATCCTTGGACTTATGTCCTAAAGTGATAGGGATTGATCATCCTGTAAGTGGATCAGGATTGCATCATCCTTGGAATTATGTCCTAAAGTGATAAGGACTAATAATCCTGTAAGTAGATTGGGATTGCATCGTCCCTAGACATGGTGAGGTGTCTTAAAGTGATAAAGACTAATCATCCTGTAAATAGATTGGGATTGCATCATCCCTAGACATGGTGAGGTGTCTTAAAGTGATAAGGACTAATCATCCTGTAAGTAGATTGGGATTGCATCGTCCCTAGACATGGTGAGGTGTCTTAAAGTGATAAGGACTAATCATCCTATAAGTAGATTGGGATTGCATTGTCCCTAGACATGGTGAGGTGTCTTAAAGTGAGAAGGATTGATCATCCTATAAGTTGATTTGGATTGCATCGTCCATAGACATGAGAGATGTCTTAAAGTGAGAGGGATTGATCATCCTGTAAGTGGATTAGGATTGTATCATCCTTGGACCTATGTCCTAAAGTGAGAGGGATTGATCATCCCATAATTGGATCATGTGTATTGCAGGATATGCTGTTGTTGTACTGATGATCGAGTGGATCCAGTTGATGACGATGCTGATGATCGTGTGATGACGATGCTGATGATCATGTGATGACGATGCTGATGATTGTGTGATGATGATACTGATGATCATGTGATGACGATGTTGATGATCGTGTGATGATGATGATGATGATCATGTGATGACGATGCTGATGATCATGTGATGACAATGCTGATGATCGTGTGATGACGATGCTGATGATCATGTGATGACGATGCTGATGATCATATGATGACGATGCTGATGATCGTGTGATGACGATGTTGATGATCATGTGATGATGATGTAGTTGTTCGAGTGTTGCAGAAGATGAAGACTCAGTATTGAAGATGTTGATGTTCTAGTATTGAAGATCTTGAAGATGTTCCAGTAACTGCTTGAGTTACTGATGATGTATAAAGAAAGCGTCCAATGATTTATAGATGTATCATGTATCATGTAGTCGATGACTCCTTGCTCCTGCAGTTGTTGTTATAATATCCTTCTCGTTAAGGGGGAGTGTTGAAATATTGTAACTTCAAAGAATATTATATTTGTATTATTCCGGAGATGTTTTATTCCTCCGATGGGACTCTATTGTATATCCGTGTTGATGTATATGTAACTTCGGAATGTATTTCACATATATGTATATTGTATTCCTATAGAGATGTTATTATTCCTCTATACGGAAGTGTCGTTATTTATATTGTAAGTGTCGTAACTTATACTTGATGGGTTATTAGACCACCTTGTTTGGGGTCGGCCCTGTATAAGTCATGTGGGTCAAAGGGTTATTAGACCACCCTATTGGTGGTCGGCCATGTGGGTCGAAGGGTTATTAGACCACCCTATTGGGGGTCGGCCATGTGGGTCGAAGGGTTATTAGACCACCCTATTGGGGGTCGGCCCAGTCAGCATTATGTTATGTGGTTAAGTTCAAGCCTACATGAGTTAGGTAAAAAGGCAAGTCAAGTCAAGTATAAATAGAGTGCGGGAGGCACTCTATTTGCTCACTCACTTCTCACTCATGCACTCAAGGAGGAGTGGCGCACTTATGGAGGAGGAGGATCTGCTGCTAGGTTGTTTCTATCTCTTATGGTTGGTTGTATCATTGCTCTATCTATCTCTGAGGAAGTTATTGGGGTTTTTCACCTTTATGGTTTTCCCCAAGTAAATCTTTGTGTCTCTTGTGTGCTTTCATTTTTGTCTCCATGATTGATATGTTGTACATGTTGTTCTCTCAGCTAAGATCCTAGATCAGATTGAAGTAAATTCTGAAAATTTAACATGGTATCAGAGCTAGCCTGAAAGAAGGCATGATATGGCATGTATGACACTTGTTGCACTTACGATGCTAGGGCTTGATATAGCAAAAACCAGTCATCGTAGAACTTTCGCTATAAATCCGTTTTGGCAAAGTTTTTGGATCTGAAATTGTTACAAGACGAAGATTAAATCGCCAGGTACCTTGTGTCCAAAGGAAAACCTCTAATTCGTTGTACTTTGTGATTTATGATCTGTGCAATATAGGGTTTCTGCCTCTTCCAGATCTGAGTTAAAATCAGGTGACCTTGGGAAAAAGGTCATAACTTGGGCTAGGAAGCTCCAAATGAAATTTCTTAAAAAGTGACAGGTATTACACAGACTGTACTATCTCAGAAAACGTTTTCAGAGGCCGACGGTGAACCAGTGACACGTGGCACTCCGTACAAGTTCGCTCTCCTGTATTATCCCATAAACAGGTCACGTTGTGACACTTGGCATAAATCTCTCTCAGAGAATCCAATTGAGGTCAGACCTATCAGGATGGAAATATAACAGGCCGAGATATCTCAGGAAATATTTTTAGAGGCCGAAGTTGAAACAGTGACACGTGGCACGCCATACAAGTTCGCTCTCCTGTATTATCCCAAAACAGGTCACGTTGCGACATTTGGCATAACTCTCTCTCAGAGAATCCAATTGAGGTCAGACCTGTTAGGATGGAAAGACAACAGGTCAAGCTATCTCAGGAAATGTTTTCAGACCCTGTGGATCGAAAATTTTGGAGTTACACTAGAAACAATCAGGTACATATTTCTGTCAAAACAAAATTATTTTTGAGTACCTTCATTCATGGCTTCCGGAATTTAGGGCTTCGAAGAAAGTTTGAATTTTTGTAATCGGAGACCACGGCTGGATGCTACTCATCAAAATAGAAATTTAGAGACCAAGATCAGAATTTTTGGTTGGGCAGAAGGCCGGGCTTGATCAGACCCTAGTTCGGGACTTTGATCAGAAAAGTGGAAAATTAGGGCTTTTGTAAAAATGGGAATTTTTGAAATCTGTGACCACAGCTGGAAGCTCCTCAGAAAAATAGAAGCTTAGAGCTTTGGATCAAACCTTTTGATTGGGAAGAAGAGAGGGCTTCATCAAACCCCAGTTCAGGGTCACGTCCAGTGAATCTAAAAGTTTCAAAGGCAAAATTGAGGAGTAAAACTTTGCAGTTTTCAAATTCTAAATATACCAGTTTGATCAGCTCATCAAGGTGCATATTTCTATCCTTTCGGAAGTTTGAATTTTTGGGGTTTCTCTGACAAACCCATATCCAGCTCCAGGTCTAGTTCTTGCAAATCAAGTGGATAGGGTTAATCCTAGAAGAAGATGGATTGGTCGCCTGCATAAGTGAAGGAGTTCCTGTTTCAGAGGGAGATAAGGCTAAGGCTTTACATAAGGAGATTACAAGCAATCTCGACAGGTATGACTCATCGAGGTATGTTTTGAGATTTGTTCTTGATTAAGTTTATGGTATGTTTGTCTTCATGTTATTATGGTTAGTACAATCTTGATTTTAGATTTGTTGTATCACCTTAACAAAATTATGAATGCATGATAGAAGATATTCATTGGTTAGGGTGTTGACACTTATAATTGTACTAATGCATTATAGTGTTGTATGAGGTTTATGTTGTCTACTAACATGAAAGGTACACCAAGAAAGACAAATCATGTTCCAGTTCAAGAACATATGATCATGATGACATGAGGATAAAGACTCATCCATTTTCATGGATCTCATAGAAGATCCATTTACGAGGTATGTATAACTTGGTTTTGTAATAGTTAACCTATGAGATATACAGGTTACTAGCACAAGTCATTGAAGAAGAACAAGAAGACATCATGTGAGTATGTTAGACATAAATAGCTAGCATGCTAATCCAGGTATGTTTTTCCTATATCAAGATAGAATCCTACCTTGTGTTAGGATCTTATACTGTTGTGTTGTTTGATAATGATTATTCATGAAGTCATAGGTTTGAATAAGTCATGGCTGTATGCATATTATATTTCTTACCATAATTGATGATATGACTAACCAGAAGAATCATGAAGGTATAGGTTTGAATAATCACAGGTTTTATGCATATTATATCTCTTATCTTGATTGATGATTCAACTAACCTGAAGAGTCATAGGTTTGAGTAATTACATGTTTAGACATTTTATGTTTCTTATGATTTGACTAACCATAAGAATACTACATAAACCTTGAATAATAATGCTTACTATTTCTGTTTGAAATGATCATGACTATACATGCTTGAGATTATTGTGTTTTAATAGTATACTAATGAATGTATGATTTTATATTAGACCTAGAGGATAACACAATGATGATACTAACAAGCATACATAGGGATCGTGAATGTATATAAGTTCAAGGACAGGTAATCCAGGGAGCAAAGATCAAGAGGGAGTACACTCCAGTGGTTTATGAAAGGATGCAGATATTCAGAGGGAGTTGTCCATCTCTCTACATTCCACAACAGAAAGGTGTAGAAGAAGCTACTGCAGATTAGGACTCCAGCAACTCCTGCAAGAAAGCAAAGACTCAGAGGGAGTCCACCCAACGAACAAACAAGGATAAGTATTTTAATTATCATTTCTTGCATATGTGTTTGTTTAAATAAAATTGTTCAATGATGTATATGATCATGTTCCTAGACTTAGGATATGTATTGTGCATATTAGAATAGTTGCATTGATGAACAGTATACTACTAATATACATGGGTAAGTGGCCTATGGCAATGTACAACATTCCATTGCTACTTATCTAGAATGAAACCTCTTTGCTGACATGTTGGGAGTTGTGCACACTCTTAACAATGTTCTGGTAGAGATTGGAAGGCATCTAGAAAGTTACGGGATATGGATAAATGTTGTATTGAAGCATTGGCTAAGATAATTGCATGAATGTATGACATATTTCTTTATGTGTAAGAATTTGTTCTGAAAACTATGAGATGTTTTCTAATCATGCAATTTAACTTGTTGTGTAGGAAAGATCATATGCCATCTCCTACAAAAGAAGAAATACAACATTTGTTCAACAACAAAATTATCTATTGAAGATATTGAAGTTCCCAGGATCTGGGATGAAGAAATGGAATGCCATGATCCGTCGATCATGAAGAATGATGTTTGGGATGTAATCCCAAGACCTGAAGGGAAGTTTGTTATGACTTCCATATGGATCTATCAAGATCAAGCATGCTGCAGACGATAGCATAGAGAAATATAAAAGTAATGAAATGGAAGATACACCAGATGGATTTCAACACAGCATGGTGTAGTCATATATGTGTGCAGAACTTGGTATGGTAGGATAGACAGCTTTCTATCCAGTTTGGGCTTTACCAAGAATAAAGCGGATTCCAACCTTTTCTACAAGGTTGAGGAAGGCAATCCAGTGATACTACTTTTGTATGTGGATAACCTGTTTGTATCAGATTGATTGCCGACACACAGTGGAAGCTTGCTGCCGAGTTCGAGATGAAGAACTTGGGGATGATGCACTATTTTTGGCATGGAGGTGTGGTAGAGTGCAGATGGAATCTTCCTTGGACAAGGGAAGTATGCAATAGAGATCCTGAAGAGGTTCGGGATGATGGATTTCAAGGCCATGGCCACACCTATGGCATCGAATTTGAAGCTTCTTTGTGATGCTTCATTTGAGCCAATTGATGTCTCTATGTATCGTTAGATGATTGGGTCCTTGATGTACCTGAAAAACACGAGACCAGACATTTGCCTTGGTGTGAACACATTGAGCCAGTTCCTGATGGATCCGAGGAGTGTTCACCTGGTTGCTGTAAAAGCATGTTCTGAGGTACCTGAAGGGTACAGTGGATTATGGGCTCAAGTATGAAGTGAATCAAAATTTTAACCTGCAGGGTTATGTTGATCCAGATTGGGCTGGCAGTGTTGCAGACAGGAAGAGCACATCTGGGTGTTGCTTCAGTATGGGATCAGGTTTGATCTCATGGTTTAGCAGGAAGCAATCCTGCGTGGCACTGAGTATAGCTGAGGCAGAGTAGGTTGCAGCCTGTTCAGCTAGTTATGAGGCAGTATGGCTACGGAAGCTACTGTCTGAGTTATTTGATCTCCCGTTGAATGCTACTGGTATCTTCTGTGATAACCAGAGTTGTGTGAAGCTGTACGAGAACCCATTGTTTCATGACAGGTCGAAACACATAGAGATCAAATATCACTATATCAGGGATATGGTGCAGAGAGGAGCCGTGAAGCTCCTGTATGTTGCGACGGATGAGCAGATTGCAGATGTGCTGATGAAGCCACTAGCCAGAGTGAAGTTTGAGTAATTCAGAGAGAGGCTTGGCGTTCTTTAGATCGAGGATACTTCGAGGAAGAAGTGATGGACACATTTGCTGAAGCCATTCCAAGCATGTTGGAAGGGGGATCCGTCACATGGCTGTGGATGTAAGCCCTGGATGATGAGCATCAGGATGATGTTCTGGTTTCTGCTTGGATATGATCAGTTGGATCATTTTTATGTATGTATGTACGCATCATGTTGATGCTGGATATGATTAGTTGGATCATTTTTATGTATGTATGTACGCATCATGTTGGATGCTGGATATGATCAGTTGGATCATTTTTATGTATGTATGTATGCATCATGTTGATGCTGGATATGATCAGTTGGATCATTTATATGTACACATCATGTTGGATGCTAGATATGATCAGTTGGATCATCTGTATGTATATGCATCATGTTGGATGCTTGGACCATGTATCTGTATATGTATCAGGTGGATACATTGTATGATCAAGTGGATCATGTGAGGTGATATGTATCATGTATTTGTATCAGGTGGATACATTGTATGATCAGGTGGATCATGTATGATGATATGTATCAGGTAGATACGTGGTGTGCATCAGATGGATGCATTGTATGATCAAGATGATCATGGATGACGAGCTTCAGGATGTTTCTCCAGATGACATGCAGCAGGATGTTGCAGTGATGATGATCAGGATGATCATGGATGACGAGCTTCAGGATGTTGCAGTGATGATGATCAGCATGATCATGTGTACATCAGGATGATGTATGGTGAGTATCAGGTTGATACTCTATGGCCATGGATCAGGTTGTGCAGATGAGCATGTAATCTGATGCCTTGGGAGATTTGCAGATGGTCTTTCAAGGTTTTGCCTATGGCATGTAATTCGGTGCCCTGGGACATCTGGAAAATGCTCTTTCGAGGTTTTGCTGTGGGAGGACATGTAATTCGGTGCCCTGGGAGATCTGTAGATAGTCTTTCGAGGTTTTTCCTATGGCATGTAATTCGGTTCCCTGAGATATCTGGCAGATGCTCTTTCGAGGTTTTGTCCTATGGCATGTAATTCGTTTCCCTGGGAGATCCGATAGGTTGGGCTGTGTGCCCGTAATCAGTCCTAGGATTCTCTTGCGAGGTTTTTCCATGACCACATGTAATTCGTTGCCCTGGGAGATCCTATAGGTAGAGTTGTGTGCTTGTAACAGCCTGGGATGCTCTTGCGAGGTTTTGTGGTGAGGTCACATGTAATTTGGTGCCCTGGGAGATCCTATAGGTAGAGCTGTGTGCTCGTAACAACCTGGGATGCTCTTTCAAGGTTTTGTGATGCACATAATAAGTCTTGAGGATTCCACAGTATGGCCAGTGATGATGAAGACCTGCAGGTGGTGGGCCTACATCCAGTATGAAAAAGGACTGGCTCTGTAGAACTTCCTATGACGAGTAGATTCAGAGATTGATTGAGATAGCAGCAGCAGTGACGATGATGATGACTCGATGACGATTATCCAGTGACGATGATCCAGAGAAGATGACTTGTGCTAGAAGAACTATGCTGAGAAATACCTTCCTAGTTAAGAGGGAGTGTTGATGTATATGTAACTTCGGAATGTATTTCACATATATGTATATTGTATTCCTATAGATATGTTATTATTCCTCTATACGGAAGTGTCGTTATTTATATTGTAAGTGTCATAACTTATACTTGATGGGTTATTAGACCACCTTGTTTGGGGTCGGCCCTGTATAAGTCATGTGGGTCAAAGGGTTATTAGACCACCCTATTGGGGGTCGGCCATGTGGTTCGAAGGGTTATTAGACCACCCTATTGGGGGTCAGCCTAGTCAGCATTATGTTATGTGGTTAAGTTCGAGCCTACATGAGTTAGGTAAAAAGGGAAGTCAAGTCAAGTATAAATAGAGTGCGGGAGGCACTCTATTTGCTCACTCACTTTTGACTCATGCACTCAAGGAGGAGTGGCGCACTTATGGAGGAGGAGGATCTGTTGCTAGGTTGTGTCTATCTCTTATGGTTGGTTGTATCATTGCTCTATCTATCTCTGAGGAAGTTATTGGTGTTTTTCACCTTTATGGTTTTCCCCAAGTAAATCTTTGTGTCTCTTGTGTGCTTGCATTTTTGTCTCCATGATTGATATGCTGTAGATATGTTGTACATGTTGTTCTCTCAGCTAAGATCCTAGATCAGATTGAAGTAAATTCTGAAAATTTAACAATCTGAAGATGTTTATTCCTCCATTGGATTATGGGAACTAGGGTTATTAGATCTCCTATGTAGGGATTGGCTCGAAGTTATTTTATTGGAGGTTATTAGACTAAATTTGACAAGTCGGCCTCATAGGGTAAAAGTCAGTTGGAAAACAAGTATAAGTAGAGGAGGTTGTTCCTCACTTAACTCACTTGTTAAAACACTTCTATTGTGCGCATAGGAGAGAGAGAGTTCTGCATAGGAGGAGAAGGAGCTCTTGTTGTGGTCTACTATCTTGTATTGGGTTGATTATCTATATTGAGGAAAGCTTTGCTGGGTTTTCTACCCCATGAGGGTTTCCCAGGGTATATCTGTGTCTATCTTGTGATTGTGTTTCTTCCAGTGATCTTGCTTGTGCATTTGTGCTAGAATTTAACATTTCTCTTTGGGAAAAATGGCTGCTTGAGGGGGTTTTGTTCTGGCTAATTTTTTAGGGGATTTTCTAGGAATAGGTCCACTTTGCTTATGTGTCACTTATAACCTTGGTCTTAGATTGTACCTCTTTTGGATCTTCTCAGGTTGAGCGCTACAAGAAACAAGATGATCCTCATGGAACTTGTCACCTTCTTGGGAATAAAGAATATCTGGGCCATCGTCCTCATATAACAATGAACTTTCATAGTCCTCTCTGGTAAGGTGCATGAGATGGGAAATTTCTTCCACCCAATTTAGTTGTTCTTCAAAATATTCATAACCTTGTTCTGCAGCGATCTCGACAAGATTGTTCTCTTTTTCATGGGCAGGAGGTCTGAGTGGCTGCTCATCTCCTCTCTTTTCTCTATATGCCATCTGTGGGTTGAAAGGTCTTCTGAACTGATTAGGGGGACGGGGAGGAGACTTTCGATTAGGACTACTACATTCTAATTCCATTATAATGACCTTATTTGATAGGTTCTTGATGATATGGGTCATCTCATCGATCTTTGCATCCTGGGAGTCCTTGATTTCTGAAGATATCCCTTCCTCCTTGGCCTTCCCTTTATCTTTGGGTTCAGCATCGCTAGTCATTTTAATCTTTCCTCCGTCTCTTAGATTTCCTTCAACGTCAATGGCGTTATCCTGCATATTGCTGAGTGAGACCGGTCTTCTTTCCCTTAACATTATGGCGAAGTCTGGAGGGAAAACAGCTACATAGGTGACCCGAGATGCGACCTTAGTAGGACAGATGTTCTCGGGGATCCTAAAGTACTGTTTCTTAAACCTGGCTGTGAAATTAACCACTTTTTCAGAACTACCTTTCTTCAGGGAAAAGAACTCTGTAAAATAATATAAACTGTCCCGTTTAACTCCCCATTTCATGACAAAGGTTGATTCCAAGATTTTCATAGTGCTAATGGAGGCATTAGGTAAATTAATGAACCACTTTCTGGCCTCTCTTTCCAGTGATTGAGCAAAAATTCTCACGAATACATCATCATGCTCGATCATAATGTTATCCGTGAAATCCTGAAATCTATCCACATGGTCTTCGGTGGATGTCCCTCTACTGCCATCATACTTATGAAGCAGCTTTAGGTAATGAGTAGGCATGTCATTTAGGGGTGTGGGTAACTGCAAGGGTCCATGACAGCTTGCAACCCAGCTTGGTGTTCTGGGGGGGTGGTGGAGGTGGTACTCCGCTTCCTCCTCCTGACATGAGCTAGTTAGTGTCTGGGACTACTGCTTGTGGGGTAATGAGAGAATTTGGAGGATTGGTAAGAGCCGAATCTTCCTTTTTTTCAGTAGGGATCTTTTGGAAACTAGGAGAATCACAAGGAGAGCATGTACACAGGGAAAGAGGCTCACTGACTGGGGTTCAGACAATAAATTCAGATTGAGGAAATTGGGGGGATGAACAGAGGGGAGGAGAAGCTTCGCTGATAATTTGGTGATGTAGACTGGTATCTCCCACGTCTATGTCTCCAAGAAACTGAGTCTTCAAGTTCCACAAATTCTTCATGGTTTGGGTTCTGGAAAGTGTGTCTTCATCCAAATGCCAGCTTTTACTACTGTGGAGTCTCCAAGTGGATAACAACCTACAACTCAATCTCATCCACCATTAAATTGAGATCATATAATTTTGTGATTATACCCAGGGAAGATATATCTTCTTGATTGCGTCCCCAGCAATGGCACCAAAAAAGATGTTAGTCCCAGAGACCTTCTAAAGCTGTCTTTTAGAACTGTACCTCGGCATCAATAATCACTTCTGCAAAATTTACTGAATCACAATATAAATGACAGAAACAGTGTAGAATCGCAATTTTGAAATGTAAATGGGCAGTATTTCAATGTGCAAAGAAATTAGACTTTTGAGTAGCAAATGGAAATGGAATGGTGCAAGATAAAGGTACTGTGAAAGTAAATATTTATTTTACATTTAGAGAATGACGTATTGAGCCTGAGAGAGGAATTCAATAGTCTTTACAAAATGAAACACGATGCTGAATCACATAAGGGTATGGCTTCAAGATAAATCAGCATGAATACTCCAATTAATAATCACCATAGAAGAAATACATTCAAGCATAAGCACTCATATAAATTCAGGACAGATCTATAGATCATACATAAACGGAAGAGATGAAAAAACAACAGAAGATACTAACTGTGCACATCAAAACTTTGAATCCATCAAGCTCCAAGATAGGGAAATAATATGTTTCTTTGTATTGATCAACCATCCAACATAGAAGAAATACTTCTTACATAAGAGAGTCGACCCTTTGGCTAATGCCTACTTGGCTATATATAGCCTTACGACTTCCTACAACAGAACTTGTTACAATTTGTTACAGCTCAACAACTTTAAGTTTTTCTATTTATACTCCTTAATAGAGTTTGTTACAATACTAGTCATACTGAACATCTACTGGTTTTCTTGTGACTGCGACCCGGGACCACCTTGCAAGCAACGTAGTACATCCGGTTTTGACGAAGTCCGCATCACCTTTCAACTTATGCAAAGGTATCAACAACACTACGTTCATCAGAGCTACAAAGAACCCTATAAACACCAGCTGGACCGCCTACAACCCGAGGAAGATGGAGCTACGACCATGCCACTGAAACATAATGCTTTACAGACTTTTGCGACCTCATTTCTTCATCCCATCCAAGCCCTTTGCTCTCGGACCCTGCTTTCGATGGGATAGAGGCTTATCTTTGATGCTGAGTTGTGGAACAGGACTTGATGTAGATACTGCTTCGTTAAAACTGCTCAGGTGCTACCGCTCCATCATTTGATCATCCTTTGCTAGGACCGGTGTATCCCTCCCTTCCATGCTTCTACACCTAGAAGGCTCATCTCTCTTTTAACAACTACACAAGCTGACCTCTTCTTAGACATTTCGGGTGAAACCTCAGGCTTCTCCCGCCTACTGGCATGCGAATGTGCATCTGGGGGCTACTCATGGATGTTAGTTGTCCGAATTCTCAATGCTCCGGGTGAACCACCTCTAAAGATGAAATGTACCATTGCGAATTCCTCTCTTCAAATCTGAACCATTCACCTATGAACGGTTCTAGAGTCTCAGGTTTCGAGGCTAGGGACCAACGACACTCAAAAAATGGAAAATGTAGAATAAGCTGAGACGAGGGATATTTATAGACCTTTTCATGCCCTCCTCGATGAGCATGCCTATACTTTCATAATGATTACATGCATGTCCCTTCGACCCTTTTTCTTTTGGGATTGTACATCAACATGTACAATGACAACGGAGATGATAGGGGAGTATGACAAGACATATACATTGATGGTTCCAGGACCTCCAAAGAGTAGTTTAAGAAAACATCTTTGAGTCCCTTGAATGATCCTGGCATTGCCACATGGAAAAAATGGTTTTCTCGTCAAGGGAGGACTGCTCTTGATATAGTTCATGAAACTTCCCTACCTTGATGTTCTCTCCACCATTGATCTCTTGCCCATCTTCCTCGAGATGAGTGCCTAGAAACATGCAACTGTGGGCAGTGTGTCTCGCTCTGCTCATGGTCCACTTATCTGACATCATATACTTCATAATGCCACTGGGTCATTTAGGATGGTTTTAGGGTCCCTAAAAAGTGGTCTGGGAAAACCACCCTGAGACCCCTGACTGGCTGAGAGGATGACACTTGTCTCTAGTGGTTTTTCCTTCAGGGGTGATTCAGGTCAAAGCAAGCGCAACATTCTCTCGAACCCTGACTGTGCCTCTGTGACGCGGGTCTTGATTTGCCAATACAGCGGGTTCCTTCTACATAACTTGATCTGCCCAACCGCCTCACCTGCGTCGTTCTGATGCTTCTAATTCCTCCCTGGGCACTTGCATTTATCCAATTGATGGCTTCCCTTCGACTGAAAATATCACTAACAGGTATTTCATCTCAATGTGTTTTGATATGTCATGAAACACATGTTTTTCTGATAGCTTAATGTATCTTTAATTGTCATAGTGAATGATAGTAGTCTCAATATTCTCACCGAACAACCCAACAAGTAGCTTCCTAAGCCACACAGCTTCTCGGCAGGTGGTACTAGTTGTAATATACTCTACTTATGTAGTACCCTAGGCTATAGAGCACTACTTCCTGCTGGACCAAGATACCATAGTTGATCCCTGTTACGAAACCATGTCAACCCTTCTATTTACTTTGTTAGTATCTTGTTGTTGGACGCATATGCTTTGTAAGTCGTCCTGTAGTATTTGTTGATCCATAGTTTGTATTAATGTTGTTGGACGCATATGCTTTGTAAGTCATCCCGTAGTAATTGTTGATCCATATTTTGTATTGGCCCATGGTTTGTGTCGACACATGGTATTGACCCATGGTATTAGTGCCCAGACTTAGTATATAAGTTGGTGTTGAGACCAATGAAGGTACCATGAAGTTATTTGTATTGAGCTTTCTCAAAGGAGGTTTCCCCCTCAAAGTGTCCTATGCTTAATATAAAAGTGATTATGAGTTCTGCTATTTCTACTATTTCGTGTGTTTTCATTAATTACTTATTGTAGGTTCATCACATCTGGTATCAGATCACTTTCTTTGGTTCGTTGGGTGGAATTTCTACCCATTTTTTTTTTTCGCATTTGTTGCAGCTCCAGATTTGGGAATAATCCCTTTTCGCTTAACTATGGGAAGTACTTGGGCATATGCCCTAAATCTCATTGTGAGGAGTACCACAGGAACCCAAAGTAGTTGGCTCATTTAGAGGACCTGCCAGTGAAAAGGGCAACGACCCCTACCTGATTGACTAGTTCCCACCCATGAGGTAAACCAAGAGATGTCATTTGTGGAAAAGCGGTTATCAGTTTTACCTGAGCCGTGGAGTGAGGGGTACTGCCCCAATACGCAAGCCATCAGACAACATTAGTGGCTGAGTGAAACACATGAACTGTTAGGAAGCCGCACATACCTGGGGTACATATCTATTGTCAGCTGAACTATTGTTGATCACTACCATGCCGTTTTAGATCCATTCTAAAAACCATTCCAGATCTAGTCGTTTCAGATCTATTTCAGATCAAGCCATTTTAGATACATTCTGAAAGCCATTCCAGATCCAGTCATTTCAGATCTATTTCAGATTCATCCGTTTCCGATCACTTCTGCGCCATTGCAGATCTATCTGTTTAAGATCCCTTCCATGCCTTAGCGGCTCCATTCTCCATATCTCTCTTGTTTTCACTCTGTTTCCCTTGAAACTTCTCTGGAACCCCTGCAATCGCATTCTGCATATTTCATTCCTGAGGACCCTATCCCAAATACCACTTCCCAAAGCCTGAAATCCCACATTTGTCTATTTTTAGGGTTTACCGTAACTTCCTCAGATTTTACCCAATTACCTTCAAATTTTACCACAAAGTTCCTTTCCTAATTCTGCTTCTTTGTCCCTCTCTACCAAATTTTCTCAGTCTTTCACCCTACTTCTCAAATCCTCCTTTTCTACTTCCCTATCCCTTCGACAGTGTCCAAAACCTCATAAAACCCCAATTACCCATCCAACTTTTCGCCCAATCCAAATTTTCCTTTACTAAACAAGCTTTTGTTTGTGTTTTTCTATCCATTCCTTCCCCCCAAAAAAAAATCCTTGTTATGGTTGTCACTCTCGTAGGAGCAAAAACCATGGAGGAAGCACTTACAACCATCCAAACAAAACTCCAAGATCTGGATGAAAATTTTCTCATCGTCCATCTTCAACATTTATCCATGAACAATAACCAACAACCAAAATCCTCTGCAACCAATGGGTTCTCTTCTTCCAGCACTTTCCATGGTCCGAAGCTTGAATTTCCTCGCTTCAATGGTACTGATCCGACTGGATGGATCTATCGTGCATAACAGTATTTCAATTTGCATAATACTTTTGATGTCCAAAAAGTTCCACTTGCATCTTTTTTCATTTGGAATAAGAATCCCTTCAATGGTACTGTTGGTACATCAAGGCTCATGATGAGCCAAACTGGACAAATTTTTGCCAACTCCTTTTGCAACGATTTAATCCTAGTGCTTTTGATGACTTCACCGGAGCCCTCACTAAGCTTCGTCAAATTGGCACTGTGAGAGAGTATCAAACAGAATTTGAGAAACTAGACAACCACAAAGAAGGATTGTCTGATGACTTCTACAGGAGTTGTTTTATTAGTGGTCTTAAGGATGAAATCCACCTAGAGGTCAAAATGTTCTGTCCCAACACAATGATGGAAGCCCTGGAGTTGGCTAAGTTGGCAGAAGACAAGATTGCTTCCCAACAACACTCCAAACCCACTTTTGTTCCCTTTCGAAATATGGGTTCTCAATGACCTCCCATCCTGCCAACTCCTCGACCAAATCCTATCAAGCATTTATCTGAAACAGAGATGCAGGCATGCAAAGAAAAAGCGCTTTGTTATAATTGTGATGAAAAATTCACTCAGGGACATAGATGTGTTCAACAAAAGCTTTATCTCTTGGATTTGGATTCTTTTCCCACCTTTGAAGTTGGTGAAGAGGCTCCAGATACACCGGATGATCAGATCGACATTCAGGAGCTACCTATTGACCTTCCATCTCAAGACAACCACCTAGAGATATCTCTCCATGCTTTATCCGGCGTCACCACCCCTGAAACAATGTGGGTTAGGGGTTACTTCAAGAAGCTTCCTCTTACAATAATCATTGATTTTGGTAGCACTCATAACTTCATTGACCCTCAGATCGCCAAACATGATGATTGTTTTATCCATCCTTGCTCCAACTTTGAAGTCATGGTTGTCAATGGGGGCACCTTACCTTGCAAGGGGAAGTGTCACAATGTGCGTATCTCCCTGGAAGATTATAACCCGTGCTCTGACATGTTTGTCTTGTCCCTAGGAAGATGTGATGTGGTTTTGGGCATTCAATGGTTACGCACACTTGGCCCCATCTTATGGTATTTTTCTGAACTTTGGATGCAGTTTTCAGTCAATGTGACACAACACAAATTTATGGGCTTACAACAAGGGTCTCTCCGCATCATCACCTCACATCGCCTGGAAAAGATCCTTAAGAAGCATTCACATGTTGTCATCGCTCAGCTCCATTCCATCCAGATTCACCCACCAATGGTCTCCATTACTTCCTTGGATAGATATGTAGGTGTCTTTGTTGCACCAGTGGGCTTGTCGCCTTCAAGAGACCTTTCCAGTAAGCATTTATCCGCATCTACATCTCAGCAGAAAATGATGGCTATTTTGCATGCAGTCTGGAAATCATTTCTACCTCAATACTGATCTCCAGAGTCTGGAACATTTTCTAGAACAACGGGTCTCCTCACCAGCACACCGGAAATGGGTTATCCAACTCATGGGTTATGACTATGTGATCACTTACAAGATGGGTAAGGATAGTATGGTGGAAGATGCTCCTTCTCTCCAATTTGATGAACCAGTTTCTCTTACAACTATTTCTCTGCTTGTTCCAAATTGGTTGCAATTTGTTTAATAGGGAAGGGAACTCTGGGTTCCTCAAAACCTATGACTGGGAACAATATAAATTCTTCTGGCAGGGACTGAAAATGAAAATTCACCAGATGGTGGTTGAGTGTGATACTTGCTAGGTCAATAAGGGTGAAATGACACTCCTTTTGAGACTGCTCGAACTCTTTCCCATCCCTACATAGATGTGGATAGCTATTTCTATGGATTTCCTCGAATCGCTCCAGTGGTACAATACCACCTCTAAAAGGACACCATATGAAGCAGTTTATGGCCAGGCACTGCCATTTCTTCTTCCATACACACTAAGAAGCTCCCCAATTCAGGAAACTGACTCGGTTCTTCGAAACCGTGATCAGATTCTTCTCATTATGTAGGAAAATCTTCACATGGCAAGAATTCGACTGAAACAACAAACCGATCAACACCATTTTGAGCGCACTGTTCATGCAGCTGATATGGTCCTTCTTTGTCTACATCCTTCCAAGCAATCCTCCCTGAAACTCAATAGGCGTCAGTGGGCCGGAATGCAACCCAAGGATGCTACAGGGGAACCACTCCTTGAGATTCTGCATCAAATTCCACATCTAAAGATTTGAGGAAAAAGCTTTTTCTAAGGGGGAGGGGATGTTAGGAACCCATGTCAACCCTTCTATTTACTTTGTTAGTATATTGTTGTTGGATGCATATGCTTTGTAAGTCGTCCCATAGTATTTGTTGATCCATAGTTTGTATTATTGTTGTTGGATGCATATGCTTTGTAAGTCGTCCTGTAGTAATTGTTGATCCATATTTTGTATTGGCTCGTGGTTTGTGTCGACACATGGTATTGACCCATGGTATTGGCGCCAAACTTAGTATATAAGTTGGTGCTGAGACCAATGAATGTACCGTGAAGTTATTTGTATTGAGCTTAATCAAAGGAGGTTTCCCCCTCGAAGTGGGATGCGATCAATATAAAAGTGATTCTGAGTTCTATTATTTCTGCTATTTCGTGTGTTTTCATTAATTACTTATTGCAGGTTCATCACAATACCAAGCTAAAACAAAATCCAGATGTGCTCTTTCAGTCCACAATACTACCACCCCATTCAGAGTCGGAATAACCAAGTAGCATCACTCCTCCACTAGAAGCATATCAAATTCCATAAGCAATAATACCTCAAAGGTATCTAAGCACATGCTTGGAAGCAACCCAATGTCTATGTCTTGGCTCAGATATGAACTGAATCAAGATACTCACTACATAACATATTTTTGGTCTACTATGTATCAAATACATCAAGGAGCTAATGAGCTATCTATACATGGTAGGATCCACTAGATCCAATCCAAAATCTGACTCATGTAGTTTCTTTATATTAGACACCATTAGAGTAGTAATGAACTTACAGTTTATCATATCAAATCTGCACAACACATCAACTATGTAATTTCCTTGTGAAAGAAAGATATTGTTAACTTTTCAAAATTTACTTCAATCTGATCTAGGATCTTAATTGAGAGAACAATATGTACAGCAAATCCACAACATATCAATCATGGACACAATAATGCAAGCACACAAGAGACACAGAGTTTACTTGGGGAAAACCATAAAGGTGAAAAACCCCAATAACTTCCTCAGAGATAGATAGAGCAATGATACAACTAGAATACAAGAGATAGTCTTCTCCTAGCAGCAGAGCCTCCTCCTCATAAGTGTGCCACTTTCCAAATGAGAGAAGTGTGTGAATGAATGACCAAATAGAGATCTTCCGATCTCTATTTATACTTGTGCTGTCTTGCCCAATAAACTAATGGGGCCTACATGTCTATCTTAACCCATGGTTAACTTAATCCGGGTTGACCCCACAATTGGTGGTCTAATAACCCTTTGACCCACATGGCTGACCCCCAATAGGATGGTCTAATAACCCATCAATTATAAGTTACAACACTTACAATATAAATGACAACAATTCCGTATAGAGGAATAATAACATCTATATAGGAATACAAACACTTCCATATAGAGGAATAATAACATCCCTATAGGAATACAATATACATATATGAAATACATTCTGAAGTTACATATACATCAACACTCCCTCTTAACTAGGAAGGTATTTCTCGACACAGGTTTGCTAGCACAAGTCTTCTTCTCTCGATCATCATCAACGAATCATTATCCTCGAATCATTGTCATCGTCACTGCTGCTGCTATCTCAATCAATCTTTGAATCTACTTGTCATAGGAAGTTATACAGAGCCAGTCCTTTTTCATACTGGATCTAGGCCCACCACCTGCAGGTCTTCGTCATCACTGGCCATACTGTGGAATCCTCGGGACTTATTACATGCATCACAAAACCTTTAAAGAGTCTCTTGCCTAGCAAGAACCCTAAAGAGCATATGGGGCCTTTTTCATCCTGTCAAGATCTCCAGGACTTATTACATGTGACCCCACCACAAAACCTAGCAAGATCATCTCAAGATGTTACGGGTACACAACTCCAAACTAAAATCTCCCCAGGGCACAAATTACATGTGGTCACCACAAAACCTAGCAAGAGCATCTCAGGATGTTACGGGTACACAAATCCGACCTGAAATCTCCCCAGGGAACAAATTACATGTGGTCATGGCAAAACCTCGAAAGAGCATATCAGGATGTTATGGGTACACAACTTAAACCTGAAATCTACAAAGGCAAAAATTACATGCCATAAAACAAAACCTCACAATAGCATCTCAAGATGTTATGGGTACACAACTCCGACCTGAAATCTCCCAGGGCACAAATTACATGTCCTCCCAGAGCAATGTATCGAAAGAGCATCCCAGGATGTTACGGGTACACAACTCCGACCTATAGGATCTCCCAGACATACTCATCTGCACAACCTGATCCACGGCCACAAAGCATCATCCTGATACTCATCATACATCATCTTGATGTACTCATGATCATCCTGATCATCATCACTGCAACATCCTATTGCATGTCATCTGGAGCAACATCCTGAAGCTCGTCATCTATAATCATCCTGATCATACACTACATCTACCTGATGCATACCAAGTATCTAGTTGATACATATCATCATACATGATGTACCTGATCATACAATGTATCCACTTGATACATACACAGATACATGATCCACACAATGTATCCACCTGATACATATCAACATACATGATCTTAGTATCCACCTGATACATATACAGATACATGGTCCAAGCATCCAACATGATGCATACATACATAAATGATCCAACTGGTCATAAAAAGCATCCAACATGATGCAATGATCCAACTGATCATAACACGCATCCAACATGATGCCTATACATATACATAGTAGTAACTGGAGCATCATCCTGATGCTCATCATCCATGATCCTCCTGATCATCATAGCATCATCCTATTCAGATCATCTTATCGTCCACGAAGCACAACCCAGATGCACATCATCCAACACTGACACCACCGACATGGGAGACACATCTACCACCATTCGGGGAAGGCTCCAGCCCTTACTTTTTCACCATGGGAGAACACATCTACCACCATGTGAAAAATGGCTCAGCAATTACATCAAAACCAAGGGAGAACACATCAACGATGTCAGAAAAGCTCATGTGCATCTGCATCTTCCGGACTCATCACTTCCCTTTGGAAGGAACCTCAATCTGAAGTGCACCAAGCCTCTCTCTGAAGTACTCAAACTACACTCTGGCCAACAGCTTTGGTCAATACATCTGCAACCTGCTCATCCGTCGCAACATACTCTGCTTCGGCTGTACTCAGTGCTACGCAGGACTACTTCCTGCTAAACCAAGAGATCACACTTGATCCCTATTTGCAGCACTGCCTACCCAATCTGAATCAACATAACCCTGCAGGTTAAAATTTTGATTCGCATCATACTTGAGCCCATAATCAACTATACCCCTCAGAATATGCTTTACAACAACCATGTGAACACTCCTCGGATCCGTCAGGAACTAGCTCAATGTGTTCACCGCAAAGAAAATATATGGTCTCGTGTTCGTTAGGTACATCAAAGACCCAATCATCTGACGATACATAGTGATATCAACCGGATCAGATGAAGCATCACACATAAGCTTTAGGTTCGATTCCATAGGTGTGGCCATAGCCTTGCAGTCGATCATCTCGAACCTCTTTAGGATCTCTACTGCATACTTCTATTGTCTAAGGGAGATTCCATCTGCACTCTACCACACCTCCATGCCAAAAACAAATAGTGCATCATCCCCAATTTCTTCAACTCGGACTCAGTAGCAAGATTTCGTTGCATGTCGGAAATCAATCTATCATCACCTATTACAAACAGGTCATCCACATAGTAGTATCACTGGATTGCCTTCCTCAACCTTGTAGTAAAGGTTGGAATCCGCTTTATTCTTGGTAAAGCCCAAATTGGATAGAAAGATGTCTATCCTACCATACCAAGTTCTGCACATATATGACTCCCTGTCATGTGTCTCAGAACCAAGTGCCTTCTCCACATACACTTCTTCTTCAACTACACCATTCAGGAAGGCTGTCTTGAAATCCATCTGGTGTATCTTCCACTTCATCACTGTAGCTAGAGCAAGTATTGATCTAATGGAAGTGTATCTAGCTACAGGAGCAAAAGTCTCTATGCTACCACTTGCAACATGCTTGATCTTGTAGATCCTCTTGGAAGTCACTACAGACTACCCTTTGGGACTGCATCCCAAAAATCTTCATGATCGACTGGTACTCCTCAATCATGGAATTCTTCCCAGATCCTGGGAACTTCAATATCTTCAATATTTTCAATAGATAACTTTGTTGATGAACAAATGTTGTAGTCCTTCTTTTTGTAGGTGATGGCATACGATCTTTCCTACACAACAAGTTAAATTGCATGATTAGAAAACATCTCATAGTTTTCAGAACATGTCAGCAAAGAGGTTTCATTCTAGATAAGTAGCAATGGAATGTTGTACAGTGCCATAGGCCACTTCCCCATGTATATTAGTATTATATTGTTCATCAATGCAACTATTCTAATATGCATAATACAGAACCTAATTCTAGGAACATAATCATATACATCATTGAATAACATTATGTAAGAAATGACAATTCAAATACTTATCTTTGTTTGGTTGCTGGGTGGACTCCCTCTGAATCTTTGCTTTCTGCATTACCTGTCCTTGAACTTATATCCATCCTTAACCACTATTTATGCTTATTATTATCATCATTGTGTTATCCTTGAGGTCTCATACATAATCACACATTTATTAGTATAATCTTAATACTATCAAAACACAATAATCTTAAACATGTATAGTCATGATCATTCATAGATAATAAACATTAGTATTCGAGGTTTCAGGGAAGTCTTCTTTTACTCATGCATATTCTTATTTGATCATAGGACTCTTTTGATTAGTTAAATCATCAATGCATAAACCCGTGATTACTCAAACCTATACCTTCATGATTCTTCTGGTTAGTCATATCATCAATTATGGTAAGAAACATAATATGCATACAACCATGACTATTCAAACCTATGACTTCATGAATAATCATTATCAACAACACAACAGTATAAGATCCTAACACAAGGTAGGATTCTAGCTTGATATAGGAAAAACATACCTCGATTAGCATGCTAGCTAGTTATGTCTAACATACCCGGATAATGTCTTCTGGTTCTCTTCAGTGACTTGTGCTAGTAACCTACATGTCTCATAAGTTAACCATTGTAGAACCAAGTTATACATACCTCGAAAGTAGATCTTTTATGTGATCCATGAAAATGGATGAATCTTTGTCTTCATGTCACCATGATCATATGTTCTTGAAGGAGAACATGATTTTACTTTCTTGGTGTACCTTTTGTGTTAGCGAACAACATAAACCTCATACATCACAATGCATTAGTACAATCATAAGTGTCAAAACCTTAATCAATGAATATCTTCTATTAAGGTGATACGACAAGTCTATTAATTAATCAAGATTGTACTGTAATGATATGAAAACAAACATATCATAAACTTAACCATGATAATAATTCGAAACATACGTGTAAGCCATACCTATCAGGATTGCTTGTAATCTTCTTATGGAAGGTCTTAGCCTCATTTCCCTATGAGACATGAACTTCTTCACTTATGCAGGTGACCAATCCATCTTCTTCTAGGATTAACCCAATCCACTTGATTTGAAAGAACTGGACCTAGAGTTCGATTAGGGTTTTTCATAGAAACCTCAAAAATTCAAACTTTGAATTTCAAACTTCCAAAAGGATAGAAATATGCGCCTTGATGATCTGATCAAGCTAGTATACTCAGAATTTGAAAACTGCAAAATTTCACCCCTCAAATTTGCCTTTGAAACTTCTGGATTCACTGGATGTGACCCCAAACTGAGGTTTGATGAAGCCCACTCTTCTGTCCAATCGAAAGGTTTGATCCAAAGCTCTAAGCTTTTATTTTTCTGAGGAGCTTCCAGTCGTGGTCACAGATTTCAAAAAAAATCCCATTTTTGCAGAAGCCCTAATTTTTCACTTTTCCAATCAAAGTCCCGAACTAGGGTATGATCAAGCCCAATCTTCTGCTCAACCAAAAATTATGATCTTGGTCTCTAAATTTCTATTTTGATGAGTAGCATTCAGCCGAAGTCTGCGATTACAAAAATTACAACTTTCTCTGAAACCCTAAATTCCAGAAGCCATGAATGAAGGTGCTCAAAAATAATTATGTTATGACATAAATACGTACCTGATTGTTTCTAGTGTAACTCTGAACTTTGTGATCCACAGGGTCTGAACAATTTTCCTAAGATAGCCTTATATGTCATCTTTCCATCTTAACAGGTCTGACCTCAATTGGATTCTCTGAAACAAAGTTATGCCAAGTGTCGCAACGTGACCTTTTTATGGGATAAAACAGGAGAGCGAACTTGTACGGCGTTCCATGTGTCACTGGTTCAACTTCGGCCTCTAAAAGCATTTCATGAGATAGTATGGTCTGTGTACTACCTGTCATATTTTATGAAATTTCATTTGGAGCTTCCTAGCCCAAGTTATGACCTTTTTTCCAAGGTCACCTGTTTATGATTGAGATCTGGAAGAGAAAGAAACCCTATATTGTACAGATCATAAATCACAAAGTACAACGAATTAGAAGTTTTCCTTTGGAAACAAGGTACAAGGGGATCTAATGTTCGACTTGTAAACGTTTCAAATATGAAAACTTCGCCAAAATGGATTTATAGCGAAAGTGCTACGATGACTTGTTTTTGCTATATCAATCCCTAGCAGCGTAAGTGCAACAAGTGTCATACATGCCATATCATGCCTTCTTTCAGGCTAGCTCTGATACCATGTTAACTTTTCAGAATTTACTTCAATCTGATCTAGGATCTGAATTGAGAGAACAACATCTACAACAAATCTACAGCATATCAATCATGGACACAATAATGCAAGCACACAAGAGACACAAAGTTTACTTGGGGAAAACCATAAAGGTGAAAAACCCCAATAACTTCCTCAGAGATAGATAGAGCAATGATACAACCAGAATACAAGAGATAGTCTTCTCCTAGCAGCAGAGCCTCCTCCTCATAAGTGCGCCACTTTCTGAATGAGAGAAGTGTTTGAATGAATGACCAAATAGAGATCTCCCGATCTCTATTTATACTTGTTCTGTCCTGCCCAATAAACTAATGGGGCTTACATGTCTAGCTTAACCCATGGTTAACTTAATCCGGGATGACCCCACACTTGGTGGTCTAATAACCCTTTGACCCACATGGCCGACCCCCAATACGGTGGTCTAATAACCCTTCGACCCACATGACTTATACACGACCGACCCCAACAAGGTGGTATAATAACCCATCAAGTATAAGTTACGACACTTACAATATAAATGACGACACTTCCATATAGAGGAATAATAACATCTCTATAGGAATACAAACACTTCCCTATAGAGGAATAATAACATCTCTATAGTAATACAATATAGATATATGAAATACATTCTGAAGTTACATATACATCAACATATATCATCATTCCTTTTCCAAACTTGTAGACCAAAAAAATAGTGCATAAGACCTAAGTATTTCATTTTGAACTCTGAAATGAGATCCCTCTTGCACCAAGCTATCTATTGTTCCTCTTTAGTCAGGAACAAGTCATTGACATAGAGAACCAATATCATAGGTTGGTTCTTCACAACCTTGAAGTACAATTTGAGGTCAACTTCACTTTTGGAGAAACCAAAGCTCTGAATATAGCTGTCAATCCTTGAATACCAATCCCTTGGGTCCTGCTTAAGCGAATACAAGGATTTATTAAGTTTTCATACATGAGACTCCTTCCCATGAACTATAAACCCCTCATTTTTTTGTGTGTATGCTTCTTCCTCAACTTCACCATTGAGAAAGGTAGTCATCACATCCATCTGGTGAAGTTTCCACCCAAGAACTAAAGCAAGGGAAATTATGGCTCAAATAGTGGTGTACATGGCCGCAAGAGTGAATATCTCATCATAGTCTATCCCTTATTTCTCTAAGAAACCATGAGCCACAAATATTTCTTTATATTTCTCAATAATACCATCTAATGCATGTTTAATTTTATAAATCCACTTGGAATTTAATGCAGACTTCCCTTCTGGTTTAAGAACCACTTCCCACACATCATTTTGCATGATGGATTTGTACTCTTCCACCATGAAATATTTCCATACCTTCTTCTTAGCAAATTCCTCATAGGTGGTGTTGGCTTGGTTTTACAACCAAGCTTTGTGCAATGGGCACCTATCAACAATGTGATGGCAGTTTCAATATTGAAAGAAAAAGCAATTATAAATTAAATCTAAATCTAAACTAGCATATGCATATAACAAATAAATTCTTTAAAAACGATTCAAGAACAAGAAATAAAAGAATAAGTATTTTGTATTAAGATACCTCAAATGGCGAGGATTTGTGTTGAGCAACTCCCAAGGTGAGTAGCTCCAAGCTCCAAAGGTCTCTTCCCCAAGATGCTGAAAATGGCCAAAAGTCTCATGAGATATTTTGATAGCGTGAGGATAGGATGATGGATGGATGGAAAGTGAGGAGCCCCTACCACCTTTTTATAGTTTTTGGTGGTGGGGAATACCATTATGGTTTTGAGGAAACCAATGGTATTGACCAACATGGTTTAGGTACCTTTTCCCTCCTTTTTCCTTTTTTGAATATTTTTAATATTTTTATTCCCTTTTTAATATTTTTGGGAATTCTGGACCCTTTTTGAGGGTTTTTTATACTTTTTGAGGAAAAAATTTCATTTTGAGGGGGGAAAGGGGTGTATTATGGTCTTTTGGTGACCTTTTGATGGCTTCAGAGGCTCAAATGGTGGAAAAGTGGACAAATGGGTCATGTGAATAAGGAAATTAGCTAGTGAGCACTTTTTGGGTGTTAACAGATTGCCCCCTGATGTGCGAGGGCAGGAGTTCATCATATGGCCGATAGACATCATAGTTCTTTTGTCTTTTTTCTGGGGTTTGGGGAAGAGAAGAGACCGGTTGGATACTGGATCCATGGCCCTTGGAAGTTGCAGAAACAAAAAATATTACATGGCCTCAATATGAATGAGGAATAATCTCTGATAATGGACGAGGTGGGCATACCCATGCTCGTATCAAGACATATACATAACAATTAGTCCCAAGAAGGGGGACCTAAATAAAAAATATGCTGGTACATCATGATGGTCCAAAGGGGACACTATTTTGGGATGTACTCATGATCATAACATGACTGATCTCAATAACTAATACATTGGAATAAAGCAACAACCGTTATGAACAAGGTCTCAAAAGGATTGATGAAATGCTAAATCTTGAAGGTGTCCAACATCTGTAGGGACTCAATGAATCTGAGTCAACTCTGAAGAGTATATGTAACTGTATACTCGAGGGAGTATAAAACTAGGGTACATCTGAATACTGTCGCCATGCGCAACCCAGATATCTATAGAAAAAATGTAACTGGTTGTTTCCATAGGTAGACTCTCAAATGTGGAAGAGTCAGGTGGTATCCGGGGTATTCAACCAATAAATGAAAGGACCAATACCATGTGCAAGTCTCAACGATGCAATCAAGGTGTTGAAGTCGAGCATGTGAGAAACAATCATTTGGAGAGGTACTGAGGACTCTTCTCAAAATGATTCGTAGGCACTCATCATAAATGGTGATGAGTCCAAGACACAAGGACCTCTAGGTCTATCCTCTGGAATAAATTTGGTTGTCGTCGACAGAGAGAGACCAAAAACTAACAAGGCAATGATGTTTCCTTGATAGGAGCACGAGGTGTTGAATTGAAGTGTGGTAGTACTGATGGTAGGACTGACATACTTGTGGGTTTGGGAAGTAACTGGGGTCATAGAGTGGGTAGACTCAAACTTCCTTTGTTCAAAGCATGATGACATGGTTGACCTGGAAGCATAGGGAAATGAATTGTAGGTGTGGCGATCATAGTTCTTAAGGAATGTAGGGTATGTATTAACTCTGGGGGGGACGAGCTGATGGGTGTTGTCGAGGGATTCTCAGGGTGACATACTGCAGAATACTCTGAACAAAGGCAACCAAAATGGGGAGGCTGCCATATGAGTAGACATGATCTATTGTGGCACCGAGAAGCACCATTGGGTCCTTCGTAGTTTTAATGAGCTCCAAGAAGGGATAAAAGTGTGCTATGAAATGGTACTGTCCTGTGGATTTTGTGAGCCTAGGACTGTTCGTGTTCATGGGTGCTTTCATTTTTAAGGAGTCTGAAAACGATAAGAACACTCTGTAGTGGTGGTGGAGTACCGTCCTGTGGGTTTTTACGAGCCCAGGATGGTGATTGCTCATGGTCGCTTTCATGTTTAGAGAGTCTGAAAGCAGTAAGTGGACTCCATTGGTTGTCTTTTTCATAAGTTAGTCTCCAAGGCCTGAAAAAGCATAAAATAATGCAAATAGAGAACTCTTCTAGCCGATGTGACTAGAGTATTCTTTTTTTGTAATTAGTCTACAAGGTCCAGAAAAGGGGTAAACATATACTAGGTAGATGTCCTTTCAGATACATTTAGCGAGCATGAAAGGAAGCAAGGTTGCTCGGTGATCTTTTCATTGTTTTAGGAGTTAGAAAAGAGCTTTACAGAAACTCCCTAAGTGCCTTTTTCGTAAAAGGGATTGCTCGGCCCGAAAAAGGGGTAAAACTATACCGAACTAAAAAGTTATTGATGAGAGCAAGAAATAGTCTCATGCATCGTCATGAGTGCGTAAACTTGAATCTGGTGACATAAAGATTGTCAAAAATGGGCAATGGCCAATGTGGCATGCAAACCGAGGCGACGAGGGGCATGGGAAAAAAATCTCAAAAAATTTGGAGGTGAGAGTGAGAAATGATCTCAAGCATCATCACGAGCATGAAAAACTAAATACGGCGATATAAGACTCGTAAAAAATGGATGACGGCCAATGTGGCATGCAAAACAAGGCGACGAGGGGGCATGTAAAACATGCCCAAAAAATCTGGGCATGAGAGTGAGAAATGATCTCAAGCATCATCACGAGCATAGAAAACTGAATGCAGCAATATAAGACTTGTAAAAAATGAACGATGGCCGATGTCACACGCAAAATGAGGCGACGAGGGGGCATGTAAAAGATTCCCAAAAAAATATGGAGTTGAGAGTGAGAAATTATCTCAATCATCAGCACAAGTTTGGAAAACTGAATCCAATGTGATAAAAATCACCAATAAATTGACAACAGCTGATGTGGCATGCAAATTGAGGTGGCGTGGGGCATGGAAAGAATGCTCGAAAGCTTTTGGTGAGAGCGAGAAATGATCTCAAGCATCATCACGGGCACGGAAATATGAATCTGGCGGTGCAAATGGTGCGAAAAATGGAGGCCACAAGGATTTCGGAATGGTCAAAGCAAATAACTAGGTTAAAAAATGGCTACAAATAAAGGTGAGCCCACCAAGCCAGAGATGCAGTGGTGGGGAGAAATGATGACCCACGATGGGAGAATACTAGGTGTATCAAATCAAATCGAATATACAAGTGATATGTGACCTCAAAAAATGGTTGAGATCATGCATGTGAAAAAGTCAGTAGGGTTAATGACCTACCCCCATGCTATGTGCATGGGGTTTGTGATTGTGGATCACATATGTGTTGGTTTGAATGATGGGCTCATTGAGGTGTTGAGATATAGATGATGGGGAAGGTTCAAAATGATTGATCATGCCCCCTATCCCGATGTCGAGGTAATCTATTATGCCCCCTAACTCAGAGGTGTCAATGTGGTGCATATGTTGTCTCAGAGAGAGATCAATAGGGCATTGAGAAACTGCTGGCGGGGTGTTATACCATGAGGCTGTGGTCCGTGGTGGCATACTAAGGTGATGATATGATGATGGGGGATTCCCTTTGTGGGGTGGATGCCCCCAGTATCTCTGAAGAGAATCAAGATGATGATGAGTAGGCAAGGTTTTGGGCCTGCCCCGATGTTGTGGACATGTGGTTTCCTCATCGATTTGAAAGGGTTGAACATGTGTGTCAAAGGGATCAATGGAAGGGGTCGATCGGACAGAGGGGTATCCAGTGGAAGCCATGTAAATGGTGTTAATTTCTTCCAAGGAGGAAGATGGTGGGGGATGAGTTTCCTCAATTTGAGGAGGGGATATCTCTAGGTCGGCATTATTCAATTCATATAAGGCTGCTCTATAATCTGGGAGATCAGGGTAGTGGTGTGAATAATGGCCATAAATGCCAAATATCGCACAAGGGTGGTTAGTGTGGAGCATTTTGTCGCGTGGTTGAGGAGGTGGCTCAAATCTTACCACTGGAATTCCGGTGTCGTCATCCAACATATTCATGTGTTCTTGGAGTGCAGGTAATTGTGGACATTGATGAGTGGCATGGCCTACATCGTCACACAACAAGCACTTAGGGGGAATGCGAATAGTTGGGGGGTTTTTAGCTACCTTGGGGGTTGCTGGGGGGGTGCACGTTATGAGTCCAGTGTTATAAGTTGGTGGGCCTCTGCCCCCTGTGTTCCATAACGGAGGTGGGGCGTTTCTGGATGTTGATGTCGTAGTCACTACTGGGGGTGGTCTGTTTTGTAGATGAGTGACCGAAGGGGGTGGGTGGTTGGTAGTAGGGATAGGTTGTACCGGTTGTAAAATAATATTCGGAGTTGGCGGGGGGCTCGGAGCAGGTAAGTACCATACATGTATCCCTAATGTTAAACCAGGAAGGTTGAGTGTAGCCATTACTAGCGAACTGACAACTCCAAAAAATGGGAACAAGAACAGGATAGTATGAATTGGCGTTGTGCCAATATGAGTAGGCACTATGGGTGTTTGTTGTAGTGACGACGGCTGCTGTGTGGTGTGCGACAGGGTGCAGAAATCTGATGTTTTTGTTATCGGTAAAGGTGGTGAGATCGATGGAAATGTGGAAGTCATAGGTGACTCGGTGTAGATTCCAGGACCAATTGATGACACAAATGATGTTGGTGCAGTTTGAATGGTTTGTTCAATCATTGGTAGCACATTTTGAGGAGCTGCGGGGGCGTTAGGATCATAATATGTGAGTTGATCAATCTTGATAACACGTCCTTCATGTGGGAACATCATGAGGCGAAAAATAGATGAAGCCACTGCTTTCATTTTGTACATTTAGCTACATCCAAGAAGGAGGTTGTAGTCGAGCTGGGCATTGATCACTTCGATGTCGATAAGAACTAATTTATCGCCTAGTTCTATGGGTACGTTCATTAAGAGGCCTTGTGGTTGAGTTGAGTGTCCGTCGTAAGCTCGTAATTCCATGGTGGATGGTTGTAAAGCGGGGGAGCCAAGTTTCTGCCACACAAGGGTTGACATAACGTGGGTTGAAGCTCCTTCATCGATGCACAACAAGGTTTTGAATGTTTACTGATACTTGGAAATCCAAATTTGATGGCAATCAAGGTTCGACTTGGTCTAAGTTGAAATCCATCATGTGTGTGTCGTCAAGGTCTACTCCTTTGATGGTGGATAGTAGTAGTTTTCGTTGTGCAGGGCATGTTTTCAGTACCTCTAAAGCAGACATAGCAGTGGGAGATTGTGCTAGGTCTTCCACGAAGCTGTAATTGGATGTTGCGCAAGAATTAGGATTGTTGTTAATCCTTCGCAAAGGGATACGAGGGATTTTAGGTCCTCTATCCAACAGCATATTTGCTATGTGTAGTGGTTGATCTGGTGGAAGGGAGGTGGATGCATCAGTGGGAGGAGTTTTTGGGGGTGGGCCGTACTGATTCCTACGAGTTTGGAGGTTAATTTCATTGGATGACATCATTAATAAATGGTGTATGCCTGGATCCGTATGCTGATAATTAGTTGCGGCATAGGCGATTTGCTACTAGGGTGCAGCAGATCCTTGTGGGGGGTCCATAGGGCGAGTATTTACTACTCCTTGGTTTGGCAACGGGTTTTGTAATATCATGGGTTGCGATTGATTAAGTGGAGCTGGCTGTACAGCGTGGTGCTGGCGTTGGGCATCGTCAGCCCAAAGTTTACGTGCTTTCTCTAAATGGGGGTAGTTATGAGTGTAGTGTCCATAGACTCCACATATAGAACATGGATGGTTTGTTCTTAGGTTATTGTTTTTTGGCTGCTTGGGATGACGATGAGGATTCTGGTTGGGAGGAGTAGCATTGTTATTATTTGGAGGATTGGGAAGTGGTGGATCTTGATTATGTTGTTGGTTGTTTCCATGGTTACGTCCTCTTCCACGGTTTTGTTGTCCACCCTGGTTGCGTTGGTTGTTTTGATGTTGGGGCCGATTGTGTTGTGTGAACACTTGCCCTTGAGTAGTGGGAGGATTTTGGGGTGCCGCAGGTGCGAGAGTAGGTTGCAATGGATAATAAACTGGTGGGGCTGGAGGTGGTCCAATTGCCTGCTGGGGTTGTTGGTAACCCTGAGCTATTGGAAGTGTTGGGTTAGTTGGTGTAGCTTGCTGTGGGTAATACATTGGTTGTGCTGGTAAATAAATTGGGTTCTGGGTGGTCGGTTGGATATAGTATGTGGGTGGTACATATGTCAATGGCACTTTCCCATAGCAATGTTCTAGACAAGAGGGGCCATGAGTATGATGAGTTTGATTCATTGGAGCATACGAAGTTGTCGCTCCAGAATCAGATGTAGCTCTAGAGAGGTCTAGGGCATTTATGGTGCTCACCATGCTAAAAGGTTTATTTTGTGCCATGACTTGGTTGATAATACCATCAGCGGCATGTGATGCCCCCAAAGCCTCACCGCGTGAAGAATCGCCTCGTGGGGCGTCTGGTATGATGGTGTAGAGATAGCCTAACTGGGCATAAATTAGGTCGAATTGCTGAGCTTTTAGGATAGCTTCTTCCTCTGACTGGGATCATTCGGAAGCTACGTATTTCGCTATGAGGGGTAGGAGTGATTTAAGAAACCAGTCCAAAATATACGGTCATCCAGTTTTATCTTATAGAGGCTACGATGCTTGCGCCACTCATAGATATGGTCGGTGATGTGGGTAGCTATGTTTTGTCTACAAGACAACAGTATTTCAACTCCTGCATCATAGCATACAGGTAGCTGAAAAAACTGAAGAAAAGTGGAGGTGAGAGATGTAAATGTATGGTGGGTCCCATCTGGTTGTTCGATGTACCACTTGGCTACAGAGCCAGTGAACGTTCATTGCAATAGTCTTAGTCTAATGGAGTCATCCACTATGGAGTTAGATGAACACCATAGGTGAAATGACATTATGTGGTTATGGGGATCCTCCCCAGGTTTTCCTTCAAACTTGGGGATGTCCGAGGGGATATTTGTAGGCATGGGTGGCCATGTAGGGTTGTGCCTGATAGGATCATTTGTTATCCTGGCTAGGTCTAGTAAGTTCAGACTAGCCATGTAAGGTAAACTAGCAGATGGGTGTGGCGTAGTGACTGGGACATAACTATTAATGGCGGCATTATGTAGTGGTCCAGTAGCCCCTAAGGGTATGCTAGGTATTGAAGGTATATGTCCTCCAACCGTTGTGGTTTGGGATGAGCCAATGCTCCCAAGTACAACATGGGTTGCAGAGGGGTTATGAATAGTGCCAGGAATTCCTGGGATCTGGGTTGTGGTAATGAGAGGTGGCGTGATTCCTATGTTGGGCATACCCATAATAGGAGGTAGTCCTGTGTTGGGAATACCTAAAGGTGGAGTGTCCCCTATATTAGGCATGCCTAAAGGGGTTGTTGTTACCATGGATGGCACAGTAGTAGAAGGGTTTGTGGATGTATCTCCAATAGTACTGGTGAAAACTGGGTCGTATTGTGATCTAGCCACGAGGTTGGTTGGTGATATTTCAGTAGGTTTTTCGGATTCAGCGTCAGAATCAGATGTGAAGTGAGGCATGTCAGAATCGGATGACTGTGTGTTTGGTCGATGGCGTGTCGAGTCAAGGGATAAGGCTCTACGTTGGTGATGTGTATAGCCAAGTATACTGAACTGAGGGGTTCACCCTAAAGATGATGAGATTATCTTAAATTCTCAATGGTGAGAAATATTTTTAAAAATTTCAGTGTAAGGTGGTGATGTAAAAAACTCGAAACCCTAATGCAACAATGAGTGCAAGAGGGGAGTGAAAAAATAAAGGATCTCAGGCCAACAACCAACCTCAAAAAGCACTTATTATAGAAGTTGTGCTATAATAAGTGGAGGGATGCAACAAAATTGGTCAGAATACCAAAAGTCAAACAATTTCTAGAAAAAAGGGGTGTTACTAGACGAAAGGTGGGTAATGTATCATGCAAAAACCTAACTAGAAGTATTGTGAGTCAACAAATGATATCCTCTGCAAGGTGATGAAATCCAAGTCAGACAATATAGAGTGTTGAATCAATGGCTAGATATCCCCCTACTAGGAGGGATACTGGATACACAATCCTAAAGAGTGGTAACTGGGGTACCCCGTTCATGACATGTTCGGTTGGGTGAATCTATAGTTCAGTTCTATTTCCGTTGTACACCCTCTTAGGTGTACACCGAGAACTTCGAAAGGTATCCTTTGGTTACTGAATGGATTGCGGTATTCCACTCAGACTTTCGGAACTAGTCTGGCTACTTCAACCCTCCTAAGGGAGAGTCCTTCCCGATAAATTGGTTGATAACCATGTCAAAATTATAAGGGATTTTGGTACCGTAGAGGACAACCACTATGTCTCAAATGTAATAATTGAGGGGTGTTATTGGAACACCTATCCCCTCAATTCTACCTAACTACAAAATTCTTTTAAGTGCTCCCCAAGTGGGGTTAAAAGTTTGTTGAGTTTAAGGTAAATTTTAAGGCTCAGTTTAAATTATGTGGCAGAGTGGGTGCAAGTGTGGTATTTAAACTGAAACTGATTTTCCTCACTTGGGAGATTGATTACAAATGAAAGAAAAGACGCTTCCATTTTTGCAAAAAATAAAGGCGTTTTTGAAATGTAAATGCTTGAAAAAACTATTCAAAAATAATGTATCTTTGAAATAATTTGAAGGAAATCAAATGACATAAATATTTCAAGAAACAAATGGATCTCTTAAAATTTCCTTGGGCAAAGTATCGAGGAAATAAATAGTAAAACCTTGATCTAAATAAAATGCAGAAAATCTTTCTTTCAATTACTGAAAGTTTTTTAAAAAGACTTTTAATGGAGCATTATAAATAGTAAAAGATTTAATATGGATGTAAAAATGCAGAAAAATTAATGCTGTAAAATATGCTAAATGGGCAGAAAATACAGCAAAAACTATTTTCAAAAAATTGGCCCAATTCAAAAGAATTGCATGGTGGGTTTTGGGAAAACAATTGCGATGTGTAGCGTGGGTTTCGGCCGTGCAGTCGCGATGTGCAGTGCGGGTTTCGGCCACGAAGCCGTGATGTGCAGCGCGGGTTTCGGTCACACAGTCGTGATGTGCAACATGGCAAATGGCCGTGAAGCCACGATGTGCAGTGTGTAAAATGGTCATGAAGCCGCGGCGCACCGCGCAGAAAAAAGCTGCGAGGTCGCAATGAACCGCGCGACTGTCAGGCGAAAAGCCGCGAGGCGAAAGCCGAAAAATAGACGCCCAAAAATGAACCCGAAAATGGAAATTTCAAGCTGTTAATGGCAATAGAAAGGGCCAAGATCTAGCACAGCAATGGATTTATTGTCTAGGATGGCAGATCTATGAATTAAAATGATTAAAACTAAGAAAAACTAAGATCTAAAGCAAAAAACTGAGATCTAAGAATTCGAAGCCAGCGGAGTCACCAAAAACTATTGGCTTGGTTTTACAACCAAGCTTTGTGCAATGGGCACCTATCAACAATGTGATAGCAGTTTCAATATTGAAAGCAAAAACAATTATAAATTAAATCTAAATCTAAACTAGCATATGCATATAACAAATAATTTTTTTAAAAACGATTCAATAACAAGAAATAAAAGAATAAGTATTTTGTATTAAGATACCTCAAATGGTGAGGATTTGTGTTGAGCAAATCCCAAGGTGAGTATCTCCAAGCTCCAAAGGTCTCTTCTCCAAGATGCTGAAAATGGCTAAAAGTCTCATGAGAGATTTTGACGGCGTGAGGATAGGATGATGGATGGATGGAAAGTGAGGAGCCCCTACCACCATTTTATAGTTTTTGGTGGTGGGGGATACCATTATGGTTTTGAGGAAACCAATGGAATTGACCAACATGGTTTAGGTACCTTTTCCCTCCTTTTTCCTTTTTTGAATATTTTGAATATTTTTATTCCCTTTTTAATTTTTTTGGGAATTCTTGACCCTTTTTGAGGGTGTTTTATGCTTTCTGAGGAAAAATATTCATTTTGAGTGGAAAAAGAGGTGTATTATGGTCTTTTGGTGACCTTTTGATGGCTTTAGAGGCTCAAATGGTGGAAAGGTGGACAAATGGGTCATGTGAATAAGGAAATGAGCTAGTGAGCACTTTTTGGGTGTTAAAAGGTGGTGGGTTCTGAGTCACTGATGTGACTCATCTGAGCTACATATCCTGAAAATATTTCAAGTCTCCTTCACTCTCTGAATGTGCCTAGTGGTGCTCCATGTTTTTGGCCTCTTGCAGAATGTCTCAACAATATGCAGATCTCGTCTCGGCAGGAGGTTCATCGAAATATATTTCTACCAATTCTATTGGCTTTTCAAGATCAAGTGGATCTAAGGACTCTTCTAGATTCTCCCTCACAACACATGAAAGGGGATAATTAGAAGATGGATCCTCCATCATGGGAATCTCATGCTCCTCCATATCTGAATCACATTGAAGTTCTTTAGAGCACTTGAAGGAAACCTCTTCGTGAAATGTTACATATCTACTTACTTCAATGTGCGTTTTTCCTAGAACATAGATTCTATAAGCTTTGGAGGATTCACTATATCCAAAAAATGTGCCTTTATTTCTGGATGGGTTCATATTTTTTCTCTTCTCTTTGGGTACATGAATGTAGATGGGACAACCGAAAATATTCAAGTACCCAACATCTAGTTTTTCTCTTGTGAAAACTTCTTCATGAGTTTTTTTATCCCAATATAGCATGAGGATTTATGTTTTGTATATAAATGAGCCTAGATCCAAATCCTAGGCTCTATCAAGCACCGAGAGGGATCAAATCTCTCGAGGTGCAAACCTCTCCTTGAATAACTCCTTGAGTGCAATACGTGAGCCACCTAATCCTAAGCTCCAAAGTCTCTAGTTTAAGTCTCATATTTACTTTTTACTTTATATTATTCTTTTTTGTTTATGGCCAACATAATATTTATTACTTTTTATTTTATATTATTCTTTTTTGTTTACTTTGTAATATTTTGTTACTCGAAAAACTCGACAAACACTCTAAAGTCTCATATTTACTTTTTACTTTGTATTAAAAGTAAAAAGTAAAGTCTCTAGTTTAAGTCTCACATTTACTTTTTACTTTGTATTATTTTTTTTGTCTATGGCCGACATAATATTTACCACCTAATCCTAAGCTCTAAAGTTTCTAGTTTAAGTCTCATATTTACTTTTTACTTTGTATTATTCTTTTTTTTATGGCCGACATAATATTTATTACTTTTTACTTTGTATTATTTTGTTACTCGACGAACTCGACAAACACTCACATGTTACAAGATCTCCCTCATACTGGGCTATAGAGCGCCTCTCGACGTAACAACAATGCTTGAGGATTCTATGCATAAGAAAGTGGGAAGATCCTGATCACACATCATAGCTTTTGTAGCCTCACGGATTGTTATCTTTCTTTTAGCAACCCCATTCTGCTTGGGGTTGTAAGGTATAGTCAATTGTATTCCTATCCCCGTCTCTTAAAAAAATTCATTAAAGTCATAAGACTCGAACTCTCCTCCATAATCAAATCTCAAAGCACGAATGTGCTTTCCAGTCTAATTATTAACCAGTTCTTTAAAATCTTGAAACTTGTTGAAATTTTCACTCTTTGCATTTAGAAAATAGATCCAATACTTGCAACATAAGTCATCTATGAAAAGCACATAATACAAATAACCACTCAAGGATGGTGCTGACATAGGACCACATATATCGGAATGTATCAAGTTGAGGATGTATTTGGATCTTTTGGTACTACTCAAAAATATCTTCTTGATGTTCTTGCCAAGAGCACAACCTCTACAAATAACATCATGCTTAAATTGAAATGTAGGCATACCTTTTACCATCTTTTGTAAGCTAGGTAACGCTTCGAAATGAAGATGACCAAGCATATTATGCCATAGTTCACAAGGACTGATGGTGTCATGGATCAAGGCTTTAATGAACTTTCCAATAAATTTGTAGAGACATCCCTCTCTAACTCCAATCACAATTACAGAATTCAAGTATGAATTCTTAGGCCACAAGAGTGCTTTGTTGTTCATAAATATTACTTTGAAACCTTTATCTTCTAGAATTGAAATAGACAGGAGTTTTTTCTTCAGACCAGGAGCATACATAATATAATCAACATGAATTACAACACCTGGATTCAACTGAAAAGAAGTGGATCCAACTCCTTGGATTGAATAGGTGGTATTATATCCAAGCTCCACCTAACAAAAGAAATTATTTTCCTTCAAATCTGTGATAGCGCTCCTGTATCCAATCATGAGATTTGATGCACCACGATCCACCAACCATGTCTCATCACTAGTGGTAATGGATCCATCTATAACTAAGACAAGATATTACTCCTTCCTTGTCTCTTGATCATTGTAAGAATTATTTCTTGTAGGTTCATCTTCTATAGTAGTAGAAGCATGAAATACACCCTTGAAATTTCCTCTTTGCTTTGCACGACGGTCTCTTACAAAGTGGCCATTCTTATTGCAGTTGAAGCATTTGAATTTATACATATCAAAGTTATTTTTGTGTTCTTTTTAGTTTTGATGCGGAAACTTATTTTGAGAAAAGGATTTATTTCAACTCTTTGTCCTTTCCATTAGATCAAGGTTCTCTTCTTTGGAGGAAGCATTTTTGGTTTGAATTCACCCTTCTTCTTGAAGGAAATCATGATACAATATTTCAAGGTTTGGTTGCACTTATTGACCATTAACAACAGCCAAGAATGTCTCCCATAAGGATGGAAGACCATCGATAGTAGTCTGAATAAGATCATCATCATCAACAGTAAATACAATGCTCATGAGTTGATCTCTTACTTGAGAGATATTTGTGAAGAACGAAGCAACAAATTATTCCTTCTCCATATTTAGATTACGAAGCTTGTTCTTCAGGTATCTATTCTAAATGGGGGCCTTCCTCTCATCAATATTTTTCAAGGTGTCGAATAACTCTTTGCAATATTGAATGGAGTAATCGTCGGAATCAAACTGTCTTTCACAAAATCATAAATGATTATCTTTGCTTTGGCTTGATTCTTCTTGAAAGCAATGCACCCAGCATTAGAAGTGGGATCTTCAACAACATTGGATACATATCCATCTAGATCATGCTCTTCCAGGATATTCAGAATCCTATCCTTCCAACTATTAAATTTAAAAGTTCCTTCAAGTCTGTCTTCCATTCTTACTGAGATTGAAGCCATTATCCTTCAAGTATTGTGCTCACCTAGGATCAACGTAGTCTAAATATTGATTGTTGAAATTAGCTCTTTCATATCCTGAGATATGATACCATGTTAATTTTTTTATCTTAATATGGAATTATAGTAGTACTTGAAATCAAATGAATAATCAACAAGCATAAGCATTCACATGGGACATAGTATTTACCCTGGGGAAACCCTCTATTACTTGAGGGAGAAAACCTCATCAAAATATTCCTTGGAATATTGATAGATAGAAGAGAATGTTTTTACAATGAGAAGATTACATCAAGCACCCCTGGTGCATTATCAGAGAGAAATACCAAGCACCCCTGGTGCAATCATAGAGCAAGATAGAATATGGAAGAAGAAAACTTAGAATACTATCCTGCACAAAACCAATTCATTGATTTTGGTCACATGCACAATGAAGTGAATTGCCTTCAAGAGAGAAGAGAATTCAGTCTCACATTGAATTAATCAATCCTACATAACACACACACACACACACACACATATATCATACTTGTCATGCTTTGTCTTCTATTTTTATCTTCTGATTTTAGGATGAAATCACGCTTCATATCGATGCTAGGTCACTTAGGAGGCTAACTCAAGTGCCATAAAACAAGTGTTGTATTTTAGCTCAACTTAAGTGTGGACATGAAAAATACTTTAGTTCACTAGATATTCTTTATTAACACTTAATTAACCCTTTTAACTGAAGTCCTTCTTGATAACATCATTGAAGTGAACAATTTGATTTCTCTAATTAATTGAAGTCTTTCTTGTTAACATCACTTAAGTTTAACAATTTGAGTTCTCTCTTATTTAACTGAATTCTTTATCATTAATAAAGTGATCGAATCGAGTTCTCTCTTATATTATCACATCTTGTCTTTATCTCTTGTCTTATATGCATGGTGCACTTGTTCCAACTTTAATTTATCTATCATATCAAATATACTAAGGATATTTTTCCAATGATGTGATCATCTTGTTTTACTATCATTACAAGTAGTCATATGCTGTAACATCCCAAAATCCTTGTCACATTCTAGAGGAAATCGAGTGATTTTTTTTTTAATTTTAGTCAAGATACTTTCGATATTTGTACTGTCATCCATTCACCTGCCATAAGTGAATAAAATCTAGACAATATGGTGCATATCTTTACTGCAATGCAAACTTGGGTAAGAAATACCACACAAAGCTTTGAACTTGGTAATTCATAGAAGAGAACTTATTCTATACAATAAGTTGGGTCCATACCTCCATGTCATATCTTTTAACATGGTTCTCCTAAAAAGAGACAACTAAACATTAGAAACAAGCAATATGTACCATTAATCTCACCATAGATGTGGACAAAGATATACACTTATCTTTCTATATAATGATAAGTCACAGTTTTCCTTTCTCTTATCAGAAAACATGCATATGTACCATTAAACACTATATCAACAACAAATGATATTGAATGGTGCAAATATAGCTAAGGAGGATTTCGCTATGTCATATTAACTATCCTCCTTTCCAATCAAGAATGAATTCAATCGTGATTATTCAACATGCCCCTTTTTACACATTCCTTTACAGATTTCAAAATTGATGTAAATTTCATGTAAAAGACATTTCTATGTGACCATTGTAACAATCCTTGTTATTATTTGATTCTTTCAATGTGGGATAGTGTCATACTTGTTATTCGTATAATATTTAAACATTGAACATAGGGAACATGTAAGTGCATCATGTTACTTTACAAAAGTTCATTCGTCCCCCTTTTTTTTCTTTTGCACCCATGACTATATGCTCATACCTTAGACATAAGTCATATTCATCTAAACGCAAATACATCATATAGATAACGAAATGGTGAAACCATAAGCATATGTATGATATTATTCATCTATATGGTTAGTACCATATTGAAGTCTCTTTTTCAAACTAAATGTAAGAGTCTTTTTCCATTGACCATTTATTAACACCCAAAAAATGCTCATTAGCTCATTTCCCTATTCACATGACCCATTTGTCCACTTTTCCTACCATTTTAGCCTTAAAAACCCTCAAAAGGTCACCAAAAAGACCAAAAACCATCTTTTTCTCCTCAAAAAATACAAAAAACCCTAAAAAAGGGTCCAAAATTCCCAAAAATTAATTAAAAGGGAATAATATTCAAAAAAGGAAAAAAGAGGGAAAAAGAGACCTAAACCACATTTAGCAATACCATTGGTTTCCTTAAACCATAATGGTATTCTCCATCACCCAAAATCTATAAAAGGGTGATAGAGGCTCCCCATTATTCATCCACATTCATCCTATCCTTATGCTACCCATTTCACTCCTGAGATCTTGAGCCTCCATTTGAGCTTAGACCCACCTTTGGAGTACCTTTTATGTCCATTCCCCCATTAGCATCTTGGAGAAGAGAAAGACCCTTGTAGCATTGGAGCATATCACCGTCGTAGCTGCTCGAACCCAACCATCCTCGCCATTTCAGGTAACATGATTATTATAAAGCTATTTTTCCCATAAATAGAGAATTTGTTTTACATATAGCTCTGAGTTCTTTACCATTTACTTTCAAGTTTTTATATGAACATGCCAGATTAAATTTTTGATTTCTCATATTTTAGATTAATTCTTCTTTTTTACTTTAGTTTTTTGTTGTTTTCATTGAAACTGCTACTACAAGTTAGTAGGTGCTCATCAACACATGCTTGGGTGAAAACCCAAGCAAGAGTTTTTGGTGACTCCACTGGATTTTGAATCTTTGAATTTTGCTTTAGATCTAGATTTCTTATTATTTTGTTATTATTTAAGCTTTAATACTATAGATCTGGTCTGCTACTAAGCCCTTAGCTCACTGCCTTAGCCACTGGCCTTTTCTGCAGCCCACATAGTCCAAAAATATCACTGTCATTTTTCGTTTCTGGCTACATTTGTCGTCTCGTCAATTGTAGGTTTCTGCACCCACAGTCGCGATTTCATCGCAGCTGTTTATCCCTCTTTCGTGTTTCTAAAAAAATGATTTTTCATCCCGAACACGACTATGCACCCCCTCAGCCACGATTTAATCGCGGGTTTATTTCCCTACAGTCGCGATTTTGAAAACATGATCTGTTGCGTCTCGAGCGCAACCATGCACCCCCTCAACCATGATTTAAGCATAGGTTTCTCGCCCCACGGTCACGATTTTGAATCCCTGATCTATTGTGTCCCGAGTGCGACTGTGTACCCAATCAACCACGATTTAATTGCGGGTTTCTCACCCCACAGTCACGATTTTGAAACCTTGATCTGGTGCATCCCGAGTGCAACTATGCACCCCCTCAACCTCAATTTAAGCGTAGGTTTATCGCCCCACAGTCACGATTTTGAAACCTTGATCTGTTGTGTCCCGAGTGCGATTGTGCATCCCCTCAGCCACGATTTGATCGCAACTCTTGCCTCAGACAGCCACGATTTCGCCTGTACCGTCCGATTCATATTTTTGAGTTTTGCTCATTTCAACCCACATTTTCCATCCATCTCCTCTGCAATTTTTTTGGACAGCCTACTATTTTCTTTTTGTAGCATTAGAAGATTCACTCATTTTTTACGTGATTTACTTTACCTTAGCATTTTAAATAATTTCACATATTTTTTGAAAAGTTGTTAAAGCATTCACATTCAAATTGATTTCATATTTACTTTTAATTTTTCTCATATTTGCAAATTGAAATCATTATTTTAATTTGTGATTTTTCGCCCAAGCGAGGCATTTCATTTTTTGGTACATAACCACACATGCACATAATTTGTCACCAATAAATCCAAGTGAGCCTTAAAATCCTCTTAACTCAACCAACATTCTAACCCCACTTGGGGAACATCAAAAGAATGTTGTAGATAGGTAGGACTGAGGGGATATGTATCCAAACAACACCCCTCACTCACTTTCATTTTGAGACATAGTGGTTGACATTTAGGGTACCAAAATATCCTAGTACTTATTGGCACGGTTTCAAACCAATTTGTCGGAAAAGCCACTCCCTTCGGAGGGTCGAAGTAGCCATACTGGTTCCGGAGGCCTGAGTGGACTACCGCAATCCATTCAGTCACCGAAGGATACCTACTCGTTGTTCTCGTTGTACCACCCTTGTGGGAGTACAATGGTGATAGAAAAAGAGCTGCAGATTCACCTTTTTGGACGTCTCATGAATGGGGTATCTTAGTGGCCTATCTTCTAGGATTGTCTACCCGGTGTCCCTCTCGGTAGGGGGATATCTAGACTTTGGTTATACAATTCATATTGTCTGACCTAGATCTCATCACCTTACAGAGGATACGTATTGTTGAATCATAATACCTTTTTTAGTTAGGTGTTTGTACGCTCTATTACCTCCCCTTGGTTAGTGAGTTCACCATTTTTTATTTTTAGGATCCATTTGCATGTTGGTATTCTTACCACATTTTTTTTATTACTCCACTTAATATAGCACAACTGTTATAGTAAGTGTTTTGAGTTTGGTTGTTGGCCTGAGTGCCATTTTGTTTTGTGCTCCTTTCTTGCACACATGGCTGCATTAGCATTTTTCGAGCTTTCCACTCACCACCACACATTAGTTTTACCAGATGACTGTCACTTTTGAGTCCCCGAGACATTGTTGTCATTTCAGGGGTGAACCCCCTCAGTTCGGTTCACTTGACACCACTCGTCATAGACGTAGAGCTTTGTCACTTGAATCCACATGTCTCCAACATAGAGCCTCGTCACCCGATTTGGATGCCCCATATACGACATGCGATTCTGACACAGAATCTGAATACCCCACATACATAGCACCATCTAGCCCCATGGCTGGTATTCCTTCCAACCCTTTCAACGTAGGGACTATTGGTGGAACATCCTCCACTACCCTGGATACCACATTAGCCACCACCACCACAACTACTACTGGTATGCCCAACATGGGATCTACACCCACGTTCGGGATGCCCAACATGAGACCTACACCCACTTTAGGGATGCCCAACTGTTAACACCCAAAAAGTGCTCACCATCTCATCTCCCTCATTACATGACTCATTTGTCTATATTTCCTACCATATTTTCCTCCAAAACCTCAAAAAAACATTAAAAAGCAACCAAAAGGCTAAAATCATCTTTTTCCCCCCAAAATAATTTAAATTTCCTCAAAAGATAGCAAAAACCCTCTAAAAAGGCTCTAAATTCCCAAAAATCAAATAAAAGGGAATAAAAAATATAAAAAAGAGGAAAAAGAGGGAAAAAGAAAGCAAAAACCCTAAAACAATTGACCTATACCGTATGGTGCCAAAAACCATGGGTTAACACTCCAACACTAAAAAACCTATAAATAGGTGATGGAGGCTCCTCATTTCACATCCACAATCTATCCTATCATCACTCTGCCAAAATCACTCTTGAAACCATAGCTTACCATTTGAGCTAGTTTCCCATTTGAGTGCCCCTTTTGGCTCATTATCCAAACACCTTGGAGAAAGAGAAGAAACCCATTGGAGCATAGAAGCAGCCCTCCTGGACTATTGCAAGAACTCCACCAACCTCCATATCTGAGGTAAATGTAATTTTGGTCATACCATAATACAAAAGAAAAATTTCTATTATATTGTCATTGTCTTTTTATTTCTGTTGATGCACATGTTAGCTTAGATTTTACTTTGTTTTACTGTCAAGTTTTACTGTTTATTGAACTGCTACTAAGGAGGCCCTTCTCGTTAGTAGGTGCTCATTTGCACAAGACGGGGTGAAAACCCTAGCTACAGTTTTGGCGACTCCACTATTGGCCTTTGAATTTCTGGTTAAAATTTAAAAGTTTTTATTTTCTGCAAGTATTTTTCTGTTTTCCCTGTTCGGCTATGGCTTCGGCCAGTTGGGCTTTCTGCCACAAATCGCGTTTCCGTTCTTTGCAGTTGTGACCCAAATAGCACCTTTCGGCCTTTTTTCTATGATCTAGATCGCACCTTTTTACCCTTTTCCCACGGCCCTGACCGCGACTTCCTGTCATTTTTTTCGCGCCCAGACTACAGCCTTCTACCTCTGTCCTATGGCCCAAATCATAGCTTTCTGCTCCTTTGCCCCACTCCAAACCGCGTATTTTGGCCACAGACCCGCGACCCGACCGTAGCTTCCGTCCTCTTTTCCGCGGCCCCGACCGCAGCTTTTTGCCCTTTTGTCGTAGCCCAGGCCACGCCTTTTGGCCACAGACCCATAATCTAACCACAAGTTTTACCCCTATAGCTGCGCTCCAGACCATGCAGTTTAGCCATAGACCCACTATCCGACCGCAGGATTCACCCCTACAGCTACACTCCAAGCTGTGCATTTCAGTCACAAACCCACGATCTGTTTTTTTTACCTTTTTTTGAACCCAGAATTTTGCTACAATATTCTCTACACCTGCACAGCCACCTGTTCTGTCTGCAGCTATAGCTACCTACAACCTTTTTCTACAGTTTGCTTTCTGTTCCATTTAAAGAAATTAAAAAAAAAAGGTTTAAGCATTTACATTGAAAAAAGAAAATTTTGCATTGCAAGTTAAATTTCTGCATTATTATTGGTTAAAAAAGTTGCCCACGCATGGCACTTTTGATTGGGTTCATTACCTCACACACACACACTCTATCGCCTAATTCAAGTGAGCCTTGAAACACTACTTAACACAACCAACATTCTAACCCCACTTGGGGAACACATAAGAATATTGTAGTTAGGTAGGACAGGGGGGATAGGAATCCAAATAACACCCCTTAGTCACTTACACTTGAGACATAGTTGTTGTCCTTTAGGGTACCAAAATCCCCTAGTATTTTTTGACACAGTCACAACCAGTTTATCAGATGTGAGGCACCTGCAACAATTAATTAACAAGAATACGCGAAATAACAGAAATGACAGAACTCAGAATCACTTTTGTATTGATCACAGGCCACTTCAAGGGGGCAACCTCCTTTGAGAAAGCTCAATACAAATAACTTCACGGTGCCTTCATAGGTCTCAATACACACTTATATACTAATTCTAGGCACCAATACTATGGGTCGAAACCATGGGCCGTTACAAACTATGGATCAACAATAGTACGCGCGACTTACAAAGCATATGCGCCAACAACAATAACACAAACTATTGATCAACAAATACTACGGGACGACTTACAAAGTATATGCGTCCAACAACAACATACTAACAAAGTAAAGACATGGGTTCCTAACATCCCCTCCCCCTTAAAAAGATTTGTCCTCAAAGCTTTAGATGTGGAAATGGTTGTTGAATCTGAAGGAGTGGTTCCCATGTAGCATCCTCTGGTTGCATGCCATGCCACTAAATTAAGACCTCTGTGATAGAGCGAGAGCGAAGCTGACGCGTGCGCCGATTGAGGATGGCCTCTGGCTCCAAAAGGATGGATCCTTCATTATCCAGTTCGGGTAAAATCGTTTGGCCGCTGATGTTGGTGCCAAGAACTTTCTTCAGACAAGAGACATGAAAGACTGGATGAATGTGGGAAGAAGGAGGAAGTTCCAATTTATAAGCAACGGACCCAATCTTCTGAAGAATCCAATATGGCCCATAGAACTTTGGAGCGAGCTTATGACGCCCTTTGAGTTTCAATGAGGATTGTTTGTACGGCTGGAGACGAAGAAAAACCATATCGTCGACTTGAAAAGTGCGCTCCGAACGGTGCTGATCAGCTTGTTGCTTCATGCGATTTCTTGCCATGTGAAGATTGTCCCGCAAAATGCGAAGAATCTGATCGCGGTTGCGAAGGACCGTGTCAACTTCCTAAACTGGTGAACTGGTGGGGGTGTATGGAAGAAGAGCTGGAGGTTCCTGACCATAGACTGCTTCATATGGGGTCATTTTAGAGGCAGTGTGGTAAGAGGTATTGTACCACCATTCAGCGAGAGGAAGCCACTTTGCCCACTGATGTTGTTGTTCCGAGGTGAAGCAACAAAGATAAGTTTCCAAGCATTTATTGACAATTTCAGTCTGACCATCTGTTTGTGAGTGATACCCTGAACTCATCTTCAGTTTGGTGCCAGTGTGGCGAAATAGTTTTGTCCAAAAATGACTAGTGAAAGTCGCATCACGATCCGAGACAATGGAAGAAGGGATGCCATGAAGACAAAATATCTGGTCCATAAAAATTTGAGCGACGGAGGAGGCTGTATAGGGATGGCTGAGAGCACAAAAATGACTGTATTTGGAGAGACGATCAACCACAATGAGAATCATTGTCTTCCCGCCAGATTTAGGGAGCCCTTCAATGAAATCCATAGAAATATCTGTCCAAATCCATGTAGGTATGGGCAAGGGTTCAAGCAATCCTGGAAGGAGTGTTGTTTCACCCTTATTGCGCTGGCAGGTATCACATTTGGCCACCATCTGTTGAATTTTCCTTTTCATGCCCTGCCAAAAGAAGTTACGCCGTGCTCGTTCATATGTTTTGAGGAACCCAGAGTGCTCGGCCGATGGAGAAGCATGGAGTTCATAGAAGACAGCCTGTTGAAGATCTGTGCTCTAGGGAAGCACCAGACGACCCTTGTATTGCAGAGAAGCACCATCCCAAGAGTAATGTGGGACAGCAGAAGGATTGTTGGTCAAGCATTGGATGATCTGAGATAAGGAAGAGTCATTGACATAACACTGTTGAACAGATTGCAACCAATTTGGAACAGGCATAGAAATAGCTGAAAGAGAACCTTGGGCATCAAATGTGCGAGAAAGAGCATCTACCACAATATTGTCTTTACCCTTCTTGTAAGTGATCTCATAGTCATAACCCATGAGTTTGCTAACCCATTTCTGTTGTGCCGGGGAGGATACACGCTGGTCCAAGAAATATTTCAGACTCTGGTGATCAGTCTTGATGCAGAAATGATTCCCTAATAGGTATGGATGCCACTTCTATACTGCATGCAAAATAGCCATCATTTCCTTCTCATAGGTAGAGGCAGCTAAATTCTTACCTGAAAGGGCTTTGCTGGTGAACGCAATGGGGTGTTCGTCTTGAAGGAGAACAGCACCAAGTTCATTGCCGCAAGCATCACTCTCAATAGTGAAGGGCTTGGAAAAATTGGGCATAACTAGCACAGGTGTAGTACACATAGCTTGTTTTAGTTTGTCAAATGCACACTGAGCAGCAGGTGTCCATGTAAAAGCATCTTTTTTCAATAGAGCAGTTAATGGAGCTGCAATCTTCCCATAATCCTTGACAAACTTGCGGTAGTAGCCAATCAACCCCAAAAAACCATGAAGGCTCTTGAGTGTCTGAGGATGTGGCCAATTGTTCATGGCCTTGATTTTGGCAGGATCCACGCGAACCCCTTGTGCTGAGATAATGTGCCCGAGATACTCAACTTCCTTTTGTCCAAAAACACATTTAGACTGTTTGGCATGGAGATGATGGTCAGAGAAAAGTTGCATGACAAGATCCATATGCTGGAGATGTTCATCCCATGTTTTACTGTAGATGAGGATATCATCAAAGAATACCAGAATGAATTTCCGCAAGTAGGGTCGAAATATTTTATTCATTAAGGCCTGGAATGTGGAAGGAGCATTAGTGAGGCCAAAGGGCATGACCAAAAACTCATAATGGCCATCATGTGTGCCGAAAGCTGTTTTAGGAATATCATCCTCATGAACCCGAATTTGATGATACCCAGAACGAAGATCCAACCTGGAGAAAAAGTGAGCCCCATGAAGCTCATCAAGAAGCTCATCAACAACAGGAATTGGAAACTTATCCTTGATGGTAAGGTGATTAAGTGCTCGGAAGTCAATGCATAGGCACCATGACCCATCTTTTTTGCGGACAAGAATAACTGGAGAAGAAAAGGAACTAGTGCTTGGGCGAATAATACGTTGCTTCAATAAGTCCTGAACGAGCATTTCAATCTCCGTTTTTTGGTGAAATGGGTAGCGATAGGGCCTGATGTTGGGAGGAATGCTGCCAAGAAGGATATGAATATGATGGTCTTCTGGCGTGGAAGGTGGTAATCCCACTAGTTCAGCAAAGACACCTGTATATCGATCCAGAATTTGTTGTAGATCCAAAGGAGTAGTGGAGACCGCTAATGGTTGCATCTGGATGGAATGGATCTGAGCGATGACACCATGTGAATTCTTCTTGAGGAGTTTTTCCATGCGATGTGAACTGATGATGCTGAGAGAACCTGGTTGTAATCCTGTCAATGTGTGTTTGTGTCCATTGAGGGAAAACTACATCCAAAGTTCGAAAAAATCCCACAAGATAGGGCCGAGTGTACGTAGCCATTGAGCGCCCAAAACCACATCACATCCGCCTAAGGGCAAGGAAAACATGTCAGAGCGCAAGGTATAATCTCCCATAGAGATACGCACATTTCAACACTTCCCTTTGCAAGGTAAGGTGCCCCCATTGGCAATCATGACTTCAAAGTTGGAGCAAGGATGGATAAAACAATCAGCTTGTTTGGAGATCCGAGGGTCAATGAAATTATGCGTGCTACCAGAATCAATGAGGATTGTAAGAGGAAGCTTCTTGAAGTAACCCCTGACTCGCATTGTTTGGGAGGTGGTGATTCCAGCTAAAGCATGGAGAGATATCTCTGGCTGGTCATCCTGAGACGGAGGGTCAATAGGTGGTTCCTGAATGTCGACCGGAGCATCCAGTGTTTCTGGATCTTCGTCACCCATTTCAGAGGCAGGAGGAGACTCCACATCTAGGAGATAAAGCTTTTGCTGAACACATCTATGTCCCCGAGTGAATTTCTCATCACAATTATAGCAAAGCCCCTTTTCTCTGCGTGCTTGCATCTCTGTTTCAGACAAACGCTTGATAGGAGTCGATCGAGGAGCCTGCGGTATAGGTGGTCGTTGAGAACCCATATTTCAGAAGGGAACAAAAGTGGGCTTGGAGCGTTGTTGGGCTGCAATCTTGTCTTCTTCCAACTTAGCCAACCCGAGTGCTTCCATCATTGTGTTGGGATAGAACATTTTGACCTCAAAGCAAATGGCATCCTTTAGACCACTGATAAAACAACTCCGGTAAAATTCATCAGACAATCCTTCGGTGTGGTTGGCTAGATTCTCAAATTCGGTTTGATACTCTCTCACAGTGCCAGTTTGGCGAAGTTTAGTGAGGGCTCCTGTGAAGTCATCAAAAGAACTAGGACCAAATTGTTGCAAAAGGAGCTGGCAAAAGTCTGGCCAGTTGGGCTCTGGATGAGCTTTGATGTACCAACGGTACCATTGAAGAGCTTCCTATTCCAAATGAAAGGATGCCAACGGAACTTTGTTGACATCAAAAGTATTATGCAGACTGAAATATTGTTCTGCACGATAGATCCATCCAGTTGGATCGGTACCATTGAAGCGAGGAAAATCAAGCTTCGGACCACGGAAATTGCTGGAAGAAGAGAACCCATTGTCTACTGAAGACTCAGACTGTCGTTTGTTGTTCATAGCTGAATGTTCAAGATGGAGACCGAGAAATTTTTCATCCAGATCCTGGAGTTTGCCTTGGACGGCTGCAAGTGCTTCCTCCATGGTTTTTGCTCCTGCACGGGTGACAACCATAACCAGGATTTTTTTTTTTTTAGACTGGGTAGGAAAACAAAAACGGGAACTACTTCAGTAAGGGAAAATTTGGATTTGGAAAAAAATCAGAAGGGTTATTGGGGTTTGACTAGGTTTTGGACACTGTTGGATAGACAGGGAAGCAAAAATGAGGATTTCAGAAGCGGGGTGAAAGAATGGAAAAATTTGGCAGAGGGGAACAAAGAAGCAGAATTCAGAAAGGAATTCTGTGGTAAAATTTGAAGGTGATTGGGTGAAATCTGAGGAAGTTATGGCAAACGCTAAAAATAGACAAATGTGGGATTTCGGGCTTTGGGAAGGGGAATTGGGGATAGGGTCCTCAGGACTGAAATATGCAGAATGGGATGACAGGGGTTCCCCAAAAATTTCAAGGGAAACAGAGTGAAAATAAGGGAGATATGGAGAAAAAACTGAATTCAGAGTGAAAATAAGGGAGGGAGAAAAAACTGATTTTTTTTTTTCCAGACTGGAGCAGCTATGGCTCAAAAGAGATCTGGAATAACGCTGAATGGATTGAAAAGGTTGAATCTGGAACGGCTTGCAAAACAGATCTGAAACGACGCAGCAGTGATCGACAATAGTTCAGCTGAAAGTAGATATGGACCCCAGGTATGTGCGGCTTCCTAACAGTTCAAGGGTTTCACTCAGCCACCAATGCTGTCTGACGGCTTGCGTATTGGGGCAATACCCCTCACTCCATGGCTCAGGTAAAACTGATAACCGCTTTGCCACAAACGACAGCTCTTGGTTTACCTCACGGGTGGGAACTAGTCAATCAGGTAGGGGTCGTTGCCCTTTTCGCTGGCAGGTCCTCTCAATGGGCCAGCTACTTCGGGGTTCCTGCGGTACTCCTCACAATGAGTTTTAGGGCTTATGCCCAAGTACTTCCCACAGTTAAGTGGATAGGGATTATTCCCAAATCCGAACCTGCAACAGATGTGAAAAAAAATTTGGCAGAAATTTCACCCAGCGAGCCCAAGAAAGTGCTCTGATACCAGATGTGAGACACCTGCAACAATTAATTAACAAGAATACGCGAAATAGCAGAAATGACAGAACTCAGAATCACTTTTGTATTGATCATAGGCCACTTCGAGGGGGCAACCTCCTTTGAGCAAGCTCAATACAAATAACTTCACGGTGCCTTCATAGGTCTCAACACACACTTACATACTAATTCTAGGCGCCAATACTATGGGTCGAAACCATGGGCCATTACAAACTATGGATCAACAATACTACGGGTGACTTACAAATCATATGCGCCAACAACAATAACACAAACTATTGATCAACAAATACTACGGGACGACTTACAAAGCATATGCGTCCAACAACAACATACTAACAAAGTAAAGACATGGGTTCCTAACATCAGAGGGCCTCTCCCTTAGGAGGGTTGAAGTAGCCAGACTGGTTCTGGAGGCCTGAGTGGAATACCGCAATCCATTCAGTAACCGAAGGCTACCTACTCGTTGGTCTTCCTGTGATGATTCCTTTTAGGCCCACACGGTGAAAGGTACCAGAGCTGCAGATTCACCTTTTTTAGACATGTCATGAACGAGGTATCTTAGTTTCCTTTCTTCTAGGATTGTCTTACCCGATGTCCCTCCTGGTAGGGGGGTATCTTTAGCCACTTAGCTCTACTATCCATATTATCTAACTTGGATTTCATCACCTTGCAGAGGATATGTCTGGTTGAGTCAGAATACTATTTAGCTAGGTGTTCGCATGCTCCCTTACCTCCCTTTGGTCTAGCAAGTCGACTATGTTGATTTTTTAGGAAACCTGCTGCTTGTTGGTATTCTGAACATTGTTGTTGACGCTCTGCTTATTGTAGCAAAACTGTTACAGTGAGCGTTTTGAGCTAGTTGTTGGCCTGAGTACTGTATTTTTTGTGCTCTCCTTTTGCACACTTGGCTGCATTAGGGTATTTTAGCCTTTTTTCAGTCGACATAACCCCCAAATTCTTGACACCATCTATCACCATTGAGTCCCCGAGACATTCTTGGCACCTCTGGGGCGAGCCCCCACAGCACGGTTCACTTGACATCACCTGTTATAGACGTAGATCTTCATCACTTCATACCACTCGTCATAGACCTTGAGCTTCATCACTTAACTCTACTTGTTGACGACATAAAGCTCTGTCCCCCGGCTCTGACGCCCCTTATTTCACCTCTGATTTTGAGGCAGAGTCTGAAAACCCCACTTACACTGCACCAACCAGCCCCATGGATAGCGTGACTTCCAACCCTTTCTTTGTAGGGACCATTGATGGAGCATCCACAACCACCCCAGCCACCACACCTGCTTTGGGTATGCCCTCGATGGGGCCCACACCCACCATTCCAGTCACTATGCCAATTCCAGTGGCCAGCATACCCAACCCAACCCCACTGGTGACTTACACTATGCTTAGTGGTGCAGGACCCTCCCATACCACCTCCCCCCACCCCGAGTTTGGGGGACATATCCCTATCACAAACCTAGCCCCTACACTTGGGGGCATCGGCCCCAATGTGGTCGCCACCACCAGCATGTCACATCCTTCTACTAGTTTTCCATTCATGGCTAGTCTCAAAAAGCCTAACCTAGACAAACTGACCAACGATCCCATCAGAAATGATCCCACGTGGCCTCACATGCCAAGCAAGCTCCCATTAGACATCCCTAGGTTTGAGGGCAAGGCAGGTGAAGACCCCCTAAATCACATTATGTCCTTCCATCTATGGTGTTCCTCCAACTCCATAGTGGATGACTCTGTCCGACTCTGTCTGTCACAATGAACTCTCACTGGCTCTACAACCAAGTGGTACATCGAGCAGCCCCATGGAACCCATGCCACTTTTACTTCCCTTGCCTCGACCTTCCTACAGTTCTTTCAGTTACCTGTCCTCTATGACACTGGAGTTGAGATCCTACTGTCTTGTATACAGAATATGGCCACCCACATCACTGACCATAGACATGAGTGGCGTCGACGCCGAAGCCTGTGCAAAATCAAGTTAGATGACCGTATCTTCCTAGATTGGTTTCTTAAATCTCTCCTTCCCGTCATTGCTAAGGAGGTGGCATCCGAGCGACCCCGGTCCGAAGAAGAGGCCATCATAAAATCCAAGCAGTTTGACCTTATTTACACCCAATCTGGTTACTTATATACCATTATACCCGATGCCCCCTGTGGCGATTCCTCCCGAAACGATGCACCGGGGCATCCCATGCCACCAATGGCATCATTGGCCATGTTGCATCAGATAACCACCCCTTTTCCATTACACATACTAGTAATGGCCCAACCTTTCGCAGGCTACAACCCACTCTGGAGCATACGATTTGTATGCTTCCATGGAGCATACCCACCATTCCCATTGACCCTCATATTCACCTCAGTGCTTTGGCCATGCATCCCCTACTTACGTTCCCCCGGTTTCACCTCAACCATATTACCACTTGCAAATCGTGCATACTCCGGTATCCTCTCAAGCCCCCCCGTTTATTATCCGCCATAGGCAGCACCTGCGGCAAATCAACCACCCGTCCCATAAACATATCAACAACCCCCACAAGGTCCAGCACCTACACAGCCTCCACCCCCACCCACTTATTATCCGCTACAGCCTGCTCCTGCACCTGCACAACCCCAAAACTGACCTGCTACCCAAGTGCAAGTGTACGCACAACAAAATCCGTATCCTAACCCAAATAACCAACACCAACAAGGCCAGCAAAACTGTGGAAAAGTATGTAACCGCAGGAACAACCCCCGTCCAAACCAAGGCGTCCATCCACCTAATCCCCCAAACAATAATAACGCGGCACCTACAAACCAAAACCCCGACAGGCCGCCAAAGCAAGCTAAAAACCCTAACTTACGAACAAACCACCCTTGTTCTATTTGTGGGGTGTATGGCCATTACACACACGCTTTCCCACATTTGGAGTGGGTACGACAACTCTAGACCGATGATACCCACCTCCAAGGGAATGCAACATCTCAAGTGCCACCTAACCCCCCACCACCTCAGACTCAACCCTTGGTGTTATAAAACCCTTTACCAACCCAAGGAGTGGTGAACACTCAACTGTTAGCTCCCCCTCAAGGAAACATGCCACCACAATAGTAGGTCATGTACGCTACACCTGCCCACCCCACTTTAGACTCAGGCACCCATCACTTGTTAACAATGTCATCTGCCGATGTCAACCCTCAAACCTGCCGGAACCAATATGGATCCACCCCTAAAGCCCCTCCCACCGACAAAACCACCAATGCTCTTCCCACCGATGAGCCATTACGCACACCTCCGACCCCATTAGATGGCACCCCCAAAGCCCTTCGCTTCCCACTTTGCCACATCAACAATAACCCCAATGCTCACGCTGCATCTAATTACCACATTGTGGACAACTTAGTTCAGTCCCCCACAACCATGTTCGCGTTAGAGGTCTTAAAAAACAGTTCTACACAACGCAAGACTCTGTTATCAACCATTGGTGCTATCGACCCGATTGATTCACGAATGATGGCCTTTGATTTGGACCAATATGAACCATGCCTGCCTTCCACATTAGCATTCCAAGCTTCTGTATCCATTCAGAATCTTGTAATCCATTAGTGCATCATCGATGAGGGTGCCTCTGCATGCTTTATGTCCACATTCATTTGGCAGAAGTTGGGAACCCCCAATATCCAGCGGTCCACCACCACGCTGCAAGCTTATGATGGCCTTTCGGCTCAACCCCAAGGTCTCTTAGCTAATGTCCCCGTCCAGTTGGTTGGTAAAACAATGCTTATTGACATAGAGGTCATCAACGCCCAACTTGATTATAACCTCTTACTTGGCCGCAGTTACATGTACGCCATGCGGGCGGTTGCCTCATCCATTTTTCATACCATGATGTTCCCCCATGAAGGATGATAGGTCAAGATTGATCAGCTCACATATTATGATCCCAATGCCCCCGCTGCACCCGAAAATGCTCTTCCCATGATTGAACAACCTGTTCGCGGTGCATCTATCTCGTTGGTTTCCTTAGTTAGACCCGGAGTCTACTCAGATAAGACGATGACTTCCACATTCCAATCCATTCCACCCCCGTCACCAGTGACTGAAATATCTGACTTATGCACCCTCTCCCACAATACACAAACACCCAGCCATCAACCGCCTTTTCTACTCCATCCACCAACAGTACCTAGTCATGTTGGTGCTACACCCATTCATACTATCCCCTTCCTATTTCCCCCTTTGGGAGTCGTAAGCGCTCCTATGATGGCCACACTAAACCTCCCAGGGTTAACTTTAGGACTACCTATATGGTACCTCACACCTCTCATTTCCCCTCCAATGCCCAATGTCACCTTATAGCTAGTGCAATTTATCACCACTGTTAGTTGGCCACCTCACGGTGTCACCACTCCTTCCTCCTCTACAAACCCACCCTTTCTTTCCAAACACACTGGGGGTAGAGGCCCACTACCTTATACCTCTATGCCCGCACCAGTTAAAACCCCCCCTCCGCGTTTCGAGCTCCCCCTAAATTCTCTTTGTGTGATGAGTTGGGCCATGCTACCCATCAATGTCCACAATTACCCACATTACAAGAGCACATGCAAATTCTTGACGACGACCCCAACATCCTGGTTGTCCAACTCGACCCTACCCCTAAGCCTCGCAATAAATCACTACGTACCAATCACTCTTGTGCAATATGCAGTATTTACGGCCATTACTCACATCAGTGACCTGATCTCCCAGATTACAGAGCCGCTCTCTACGAGATGAATAATTTGGACCTCGAGATGGATCCCCCCACCATTGAAGAGATCCACCCCCCAGAATCTCCGCCAATAGGAGAGATCAATACCATTTATATGATCTCTACTGTTAGCATACCCTTATTAACCAATTTGACTACAAAACAGTTCCGCAATGATGAGGAAATTCTTGAGGCTCTTACCACACCTGATTACCCCTGGGAGGATATGCACCATCATTCCTATTTCCTCCCGGAGGAGTCCTCCGCCACCACACCCACCCAATTTTCGGTTGAGTCCAAAGATTTCCTCCCCACCAAGGTCGACTAGTTTAAAGATCCCATTCTCGCTCCCGATGCCTTCGAGGAAGGTAACATGGCCAATATCTCACCCACAATCCACATTGATATCTCTGCCCCAGGTGGTGCCCCTGAAATCATTACTTTGGGAGCCTCCTGCATCGAGTATGAGATCGGAGAGTACAAAAAAAATTTCAGGAGTTTCGCGATGTCTTTGCTTGGTCCTACACCGAAATGCCTAGTCTTGACCCTGCTATCATAGAGCAACACATTAACACATGGCCAAATGTGCCCCCTGTTCGCCAAAAACAGTACCCCATTCACCCATCAAAGCTCCCCGTCATTAAAGAAGAGATTGAGAAACTTCTTGCAGCAGGTTTCATTTATCCTATTGCATACACCACTTGGGTTTCTAACCCCGTCCCTATTAACAAAAAACAAGGCACCATCAGGGTATGTGCTGACTTTCGTGATTTAAACCAAGCATGTCCCAAAAACAACTTCCCGATGCCATTTATTGACCAACTCATCGATGCGTGCATGGGGCATGAAGTCCTATCCTTCATAGACGGTTTCTCTGGGTATAACCAAATTCAGATCCGTAAAGAAGATCAATACAAGACTGCCTTCACCACCCCAAGGGGCACCTTTTCCTATCGGGTCATGCCTTTCGGCCTTAAATATGTTGAGGCCACCTTCCAGCGAGCCATGACCTATTTTTTTCATGACTTGGTCCATATCCTATTAGTCTATCTTGACGATCTCACAGCACGTTCCAAGAAACAGTCCGACCACGTTAACGACCTCCGACAATTTTTTCTACATTGTCGCAAGTAAAAGATCCACTTGAACCCACTCAAGTGTGTCTTTTGTGTTCTGGCAGGCCGGTTGTTAGGTTAAATTGTTTCAAATAAAGGAATCGCTATCGACCCCCTCAAAGTTCAAGCTATATTAGACCTTCCCACACCACGCACACTCCGGTAGCTACAGAGCTTACAGGGGAAATATAATTTCCTCCGCTGCTTCATTCCTGATTATACCACCACAGTTCATGGTTTCTTACGTCTGTGTCGTACTCACAAACCCTTTGTTTGGGATGACTAGGCATAAGCTGCATTCGAAGCCCTTAAAAAATCTCTCACGCAAGCCGCTTTGATCTCCCCTCTGGTTTTCTCTCAGGACTTCATCCTTTACGTATCGTCATCCGACCACACCGTGTCAGGGGTCCTTGTTTAAGAAGACACTGCTTTCCAGGAGCATGTCTTTTATTACGTCATCCAAACCTTGTCTGGACCACCCCTATGTTACCCATATGAGGAAATACTGGCCCTTGCCGTCGTCTTTTCCATACAAAAATTGTGCCATTACATTTTACTCAGTCATGCTATAGTTGTCACCAACTCCAACCCCATGGTCTACATCTTGAATTGACGACTTCTACAAGGTCGTGTCGCTAAATGGGTAATTATCCTCCAAGAATATGACCTAACTTTAACAACCCCTAAGAGTACTAAAGCCCTCGCACTTGCCCAGCTCATAACCGACCTCCCATCCCTTTTGCCATCCCCACCAATCTTCGATGAGTTACCAAACAATCATTTGTTCATCATCTCATCAGTCGACCCATGGTATGGTGATTTTCTGCTATACCTTTGCACACAGAAGTTTCGACTAGACATAGACTGCGATGGACGCCACCGTATCCGTCACCAAACCTCTCGTTATCTCCTCTTGGGCGATGTCCTTTACCGGCAAGGGTTTGATACTATCCTCCATCATTGTCTCACATGAGAGGAAGCCGAACAAGTCCTCAATGATTGTCATAGCGCCGCCTGCGGCGGACATTTCTCAGGGATGGCCACCGCCTAGAAGGTCATTCGTGTTGGATATTTCTGGCCCACATTGTTTACCGACTGCATCATAGCAATCAAGCATTGCCATAATTGCCAACTCTTTTCCCCTAAGGCCCAGAAACCACCCGCCCCACTCCACCCAGACATCACCGTTGGCCCATCTTGAAAATGGGCCATCGACTTCATGGAATGTAAACCCTCATCCGCAAATGGCCATAAGTACATCATTGTCGCCATCGACTACTTCACCAAATGGGATGAAGTCATGCCCACCTTCGACTATAAAGATGATACTGCTTCCCGTTTCCTTTTTAACAATGTTATTGCACGATTCGGGGTCCCAAAACAGCTTATCTCAGACCATGGTTCACATTTTGAAGATGCCATTTGGCCCAAGTTGTCAACTCTCCTTAAGTTCAAACATCAGTATGCCTCTACTTATTACCCCCAAGGGAATGGGCAAGTTGAGGCTATTAACAAAATTTTGAAAACAATCCTCCAACGCACTATTGACCGACATAAGTCCAATTGGCATCACATGCTTTTCCCCGCGTTATGGGATTACCGTACATCAACTAAGACCGCCACCGGTTTCACCCCTTTTCACTTAGTTCAAGGTGTCGAAACTGTCCTCCCCATCGAGTGTTAGATACCCTCCCTACACATCGCTATTGAACTTCTCCTCGACACCTCCCCACTTGAACAACATCTACTGTTATTAGAACAAGCTAATGAGGACCGTCGCGCAACCCTCCAAACCATTGAAGCTGCCAAGAACCGCTCCAAAGCTGGTTATGACACACATGTCCACCCACGAGATTTCCGTGAAGGATATCTAGTCCTCGTTTACGACCAAGCCCATGACAAGACAGGGGGCATATATTCTAACTGACTCAGAAGGCCACCCCTTGCGCAACCCCCATAATGGGTTGTATCTTAAATGCTTTATCCTTAAACAATCTCGTGGACCCGTTGGTCCGTACTATATAGTTTTCTTTCCTTTTGTTTCTCACTTTTTTACCACAACCTCACATTCGTTACTTTTGCATGATCACAGATGGACCATCTTCCACCTTATTACATTGGCTTTGCCGATAGATCAAGTTGCTGGTCTCCAAACCTGGCCTCTGTAGCTTGGGTCTTATATTCCCCTTCACATGAGTTGATTCACCTTGACGGAATTTGCATAGGCACTGCTACCAATAACCAGGATGAGTATGATGTTGTGACCAGTCTCCTGACTACTACCCTTCAGATGGTTATATGTCACCTTCTTGTGTTTCTTTACTCCCAGCTGCTTATCTCCCAGCTCAACAACTACTACCAGGTGTGTGATCATTACCTCTTTAGAAAGTTCCTGTGCACAAAATAGCTAAGCCGATAGTTTGAATCCATAATGTTCACTCATGTCCCAAGAGATCAGAATAGTGTCACAGATCAAATGGATAACAACATCCTCGACTAGCATATCAATCACACCATGTAAATCATCCATGATGCATAATCATCACATATCAACACATCAAAAACATAAAAATCCCCAAAAGACGACATCTACAACAAAGGGCATCCATGTGCAATAAAATAAACACAAAACCATACAGGCGCATCCACGTGCGTACAAAAATAATCACCACAAAAAATGCATCCATGTGCATATCTATATAAATATATCATTGTCATATACATGTCACGAGTGTCCCAACACTCAGATATACAAAAAATATACATCGAGGAGCCTCAACAACATCCCTGTCATAAAATACATGTCGTATATACAAAAAATCTTGAATGCCCATATGCATCGGGGGGGAGTCCCAAACACTACCTAATGAGAGTCATATCCCCCATCTGAACCATCCTCACCCTCCATCAGCGCCTCCTCTACTACGGACTCATCCTCTCCTTGCCCCTCCTTTGGATCCTCCTCTGGATCCTCCTCATCCCCCTGTCCCCTCCTCTCCTCGGCTAATACTGCCACCCGAATCAAAATCGACCGCCAATCCTATGGAGCCTCGTGACAGGCCTCGACCACCTCCCGATCAAGCTCCTGCCACCCCTCGTCGGAGACCCCAACTAGTAGCCGATCGAAGGTAACTTGCAAGGACTCCAAAGTACCCTCCGCATCCCGTCGTCATACCTCCCCCCAGTCTGGCAAGGCTGGCACTGCTATGTGCCCCCTATGCTCCCTATGCCCTGACAGTGGTTGCAGTCCCACATCTGCATCAAACCAAATCACAAATAGCCAAAATCATTGTCCATATCTAGCAACAAATCTAACATAAAAACATCAATCACAAATTGGATACATACCATCCAGACCCCAAGCCTTCCCAGGAGGTTGTGGCGCCTCCGGATCCCTCCGATAGTCCATACCACGGTAGGGATAGTCATCAAAAGCCAGCAACATCTGCAACCACTACAAATAGAGCTCCTGCGTAAAATACCACCCCACCTCTCCACCACCCCGCCGGTGCATCATCTCACCCCACCGCACCATCCACGACTACCTCAAACCCCCAACCCGAATTGGTACTCGCGGCCGCAGTGTTGGAACCCGCTCCATGAAGAAAGAGCACAAAAATGACCCATAGCAGAACCCCTTGCCAAATACCTTCACCGAGCTCAGCTACCGCTGAATATAGGTGAGGAACATCTGGCCCCAAGCAAAGAAGGTTCCCTATAATACCCGCTCTACCAACTGCATCTGTCCCCCTAAAACCCAGCTGGGCCCCTGCGACCCCAACACTCGGACCGCACATGCTGCGATCGCCCGAACTGATGGCTCCTCTAAGTCACAAATCAAGAGTGCATTCTTATGCACTCTTGGCGTATGGAGGCAATACCGATCCAGCATCTCCTCCATGTCCACATCCATGAACACCCGTGGCTGGGTATCCGCCACCCTACCCAAACAAGGCAGTCCCATAAAAAATATACACATCTGCTAGGGTGAGCTCCAGTCTCTCCCGTTGCACCATGAAGCATTGACTATCAGGCTCCCAGAATCCCACCAACCTATTCAACAGTAGTGTTGTTGAATGCATCATTGACACCTGCGTGAACTTCAATAGCTCACACAACCCCAAGGTCCCCCAGACATGTCCATCATCCCGTATGTGTTCCATGAGATCGTCAGGTATCTCACGCTCTCGCCATAGTACTCTCAACATCCTGTCAATCCCACAATGAAAACTCATCAACACATCATCAAATAAACCATCACCCCCCTGTTATGACTCCACAATATCGATCTAGATCGCGGCTGTGGGGTCCAATGTCCCGATCCCAAATCACACCTATCAAGACTACAACCGCGATCGCAAATCGTGCCTGTGGGGGCCATAGTTGTGATCGCAGATTGCGGCTATCCAAGCCACAATCACGATCGCAGATCGCGGATGTACAGGCCACAGCCGCAGTCGCGGATCGTGACTGTCTAGGCCATAGTCCCAATCTTGGATCATGGCTATGGAGGCCACAACGGCGATCCATGATCATGGCCATCACCTCGAAACCCACGATCCACACCCCATGTGGACCGTACCAACCTCCCTGAGGACCCACTACCCACCCGAATCGAGAAAAAATTAAAGGTATGAGTTCAGTGAAATACCTGCAACTTGCAGAAATGAAATCGACTGGTCCAATCGCCCATAAATGCCAAATCTGCTCTGGCCCACCACACTCTCCTGTCAAAGTCAACCACACAAATGACACTTGGCATTATGGGTCCACTTACTATTTATAGATAGTTGACTTTTTCTTGATTCGGCCATTTTGGATCCATACGGAGTCCATCTTCCAAACTGTTTCCACCACTGGAATCAGAACGATGAGACCTTCAAAATGGTTGACTCGGTTTCTCATTTTCTCTGAACCCCTTTTTTGGAATTTTTTCCATGCAACTTGCCATCTCGATTTGCGTGCCACATCGTCCATTGTCACTTTATAGCATTCCTTATAACATCGGATTCAATTTTTCGAGCCCATGATGATGCTTGAGATCATTTATTGCTCTCACCCCTAGATTTTTTGGGCATTTTCACTAGCCCCGAGTCATCTCGATTTGCGTGCCACCTCGACGGTTATCAATTTTTGACACTTTTTATATCACCAGATTTAGTTTTTCGAGCTCATGATGATGCTTGAGATCATTTCTCGCTCTCACCAGAAACACTTTCAACATTGTGTCCCGACACCTTGCTGCCTTGATTTGCGCACCACATTGGCTGCCATCGAATTATTACACATTTATACATGGCCAATCACTCCATTCATACTGCAATTATTTCATTATTTTCCCACCATTCATCATCCCACAAGGAGGAACACTACTGTTCCCCCCCAACCTTCACTCTTGGTTCTCATCGATGTCCCTTGATTGAACACTCTCTCCTTGCTTGGCCATTCCTTTTGTTTGGTATAATTTTATCCCTTTTTCGGGCCGAACAAGTCCTTTACGAAAAAGGCACTTAGGGAGTTTCTGTTAAGCTCTTTTTCTGACTCCTAAAAGAATGAAAAGATCATCGAGAAATCTTGCTTCCTTTCATGCTCGTTAAAGTACCAGAAAGGGAATCTATTTGGTATAAGTTTAACCCTTTTCTGGACCTGGTGGACTAATTACGAAAAAGGAATACTCTAGTCACACCGGCTAGAAGAGTTCTTCATTGCATCCTTTTATGCTTTTTCGGGCCTTGGAGACTAACAAATGAAAAAGAACCCCCCTGGAGTCTTCTTATTTTCTTTTATACTCTCCAAAATTGAAAGCAACCACGAGCATGAACCATCCTGGGCTCGTACAAATCCACACAATGGTACCATTCCATTATTTCAGAGTCTTCTTATCGCTTTTAGACTCCTTAAAATTGAAAGCAATCACGAGCATGAACTGTCCTAGGCTCGTATAAATCCACATGACAGTACCATTTTGAGCACACTTCTTCCAGCTCCTTAAAACATGAAGAAGTCCTCACTGGTGCCTCTCGGCACTATGATCAATCATCTCGGCAGCACCCCCCATAAGGTCGCCTTTGTTTAGAGTATTCTGCGATTTACCACCCTCAGAGTCTCCTATCATCCTACACCAACATGAGTATCCCTCATTCTAGTCACCATCCCTGGTCCCTTAAAGCTATGATCCCCTTCTCACTAGTTAGTTTCATATGCTTCCCGATCATCCCCAACATCATACTCTGAGCAAAGGAAGTTTGAGTCCACCCACTCTATTTTCCCAGTTATTCCCCACCTCCACAGTATGTCAGTCCTACCATTAGTACTCTCACACTTCGGTTATCCACCTCGTGATCCTATCAATGAAAGATCATTGCCTTGCTAGTTGCAGGTCTCCCTCTGTTGACACCAGCCCATCTATTCCATAGGATAGACCCAGAGGTCCCTGCACCTTGGACTCATCACCATCTGTGGTGAATGCCTACGTACAATTTTGAGTGGATTCTTCAGTGCCTCTTCGAATGGTTGATTCTCACTTGCTTGACTTCAACACCTTGATTGCACCGTTGAGGTTCGTGTAGGGTATACATCCCTTCAGTTATTGGTCGAAGACCCTGGATTTCCCTCGACTCTAGCACATTGGTGAGTCACTTTGGAACACCCAATTATATGTTCCCATGGATATCTGGGTTGTGTTGGCGATTGTATTCGGAGGCCACTCACTCAAATGCTTCCTTGAGTACACAATATAGCTACAGTCTAGTGTACCATTGAGGGCATGACTCCCCGTCATTATGATCCAACAGCTCATCAGTTCCTCTGGTACCACACTCAGCAACACTATTATTATTTTAGCGTATCAGTTCTTCAGTTCAGACATGGTCATCCTGGCAGTATGCCCCAGATTTGTATCCCCTCTGGACCCTTATGATGTACATAGTAGTTCTCCATGTATCTTTCAGGTCCCCTTTTTGGGCCTCATTTTTATTCTATATATCTTGGTACGAGCATGGGTATGCCCGCCTCGTACATATATTGAGATTATTCCTCATTCATTATTAAGGTCATGTATTTTCAATTTTTGCAGTTTATTCGGGACTATTGTTCTGGGCTCTAGTTCGTTTCTTCTCTTCTCCACACCCCAGGAAAACCATAAAAGACCTATGATGTCTATCGGTCATACGATGAGCTCCTTCCCTCACACATCAGGGGGCAATCTATTAACACCCAAAAGTGCTCACCGTCTCATCTCCCTCATTACATGACTCATTTGTCTATATTTCCTACCATATTTGCCTCCAAAACCTCAAAAAACCATTAAAAAGCCACCAAAAGGCCCAAAAAACCTTTTTTCCCCCAAAAATAATTTAAATTTCCTCAAAAGATAGCAAAAACCCTCTATAAAAGCTCTAAATTCCCAAAAATCAAATAAAAGGGAATAAAAAATATAAAAAAGAGGAAACAGAGGGGAAAAGGAAGTAAAAACCCTAAAACAATTGACCTAAACCATATGGTGCCAAAAATCATGGGTTAACACTCCAACACTAAAAATTCTATAAATAGGTGATGGAGGCTCCCCATTTCACATCCACAATCTATCCTATCATCACTCTGCCAAAATCACTCTTGAAACCCTAGCTTACCATTTGAGATAGTTTCCCATTTGAGTGCCCCTTTTGGCCCATTATCCAAACACCTTGGAGAAAGAGAAGGAACCCATTGGAGCATGGAAGCAATCCTCCTGGACTACTGCAAGAGCTCCACCAACCTCCATATATGAGGTGAATGTAATTTTGGTCATACCATAATACAAAAGAAAATTTTCTATTATATTGTCATTGTCTTTTTATTTCTATTGATGCACATGTTAGCTTAGATTTTACTTTGTTTTACTGTCAAGTTTTATTGTTTATTGAACTACTACTAATGAGGCCCTTCTCCTTAGTAGGTGCTCATTTGCTCAAGCTAGGGTGAAAACCCTAGCTACACCAACATGGGACCTACACCCACCTTAGGTATGCCCAATATGGGACCTACACTACTCAGATCCCAGCAGCTACTGGAACCATTCCAAACCCCTTTGTAACTCATGTTGCACTTGGGGGTATTGGCCCCTCCCACATATCTTTAGGTGGAGGGAACATCCCTTTTACAACTAATATCCACTTTGCGGGTAGTGGCCCAATCCATAATGCTACCACTAGCACTTATGCCCCATCAACCATGTCACACCCCTCTGCCAGTCTGCCATTTATGGCTAGTCTTAACCTACTAGACCTGGCAAGGTTAACAAATGACCCCATTCGACATGACCCTACTTGGCCCCCCATGCCCACAAAAATCCCTTCATACATCCTGAAGTTTGAAGGGAAGGCTAGTGAAGACCCACAAAATCATGTTATGTCTTTTCACCTATGGTGTTCCTCGAACTCCATAGTCGATGATTCTATTCTCCTCCGATTGTTACAAAGAAATTTCACTAGCTCGGAAGCCAAATGGTATATTGATCAACCCCATGGGACACACTCTACGTTTGCATCCCTTGCCTCAACTTTTGTACAGTTCTTTCAATTACCCATCCGCAATGATGCAAAAGTAGAAATCCTACTGTCTTGCAGACAGAATATGGCCACCGATATCACAGATCACATTCATGAGTGGTGTAAGCACCATAGTCTATGCAAGATCAAGCTAGATGACCATATTTTCCTGGATTGGTTCCTGAAATCTCTCCTCCCACTCATAGCCAAGGATGTAGCTTTTGAACGAGTCCAATAAGAAGAAGAAGCTATTTTAAAAGCCCAACAGTTTGACTTAATCTATGCCCAGTGTGGCTATTTATACACCATATTAAATGACACCCTGCGCCGTGATCCATACCAAAATGACACGCCAAGGGCATCCCATATTACTGATGGTATCGTTGGCCAATTTATGTCACAAAATAAACCCTTCACCATGATGAGTACCAACAATGCGCTAGACCTTTCTAGGGCTACATCTCATTTTGGAGCTACAACTTTGTATGCTCCAAGGACGCACACCCACCACACTCATGGACCCTCATGTCCACCATAGTGTTATGGGAAATCCCCCTCAGCTTATGCACCACCTACATATTATAAACAGCAGGCCAATCATACCCCGGTTCATCCACAAGCCCAATCGACTTATTACCCTCAACAGGAAGCACTTTCTGCCCCAACAATTCCAATAGCTCAAGGTTACCAACAACCACAACAAGCACTGGGTCCACCTTCGAACCCTTCTGCTTACTATCCATTGTAGCCTGCTCCAGCACCTTCACGACCTCAAAACCATCCTACTACCCAAGGGCAGGTATACGCACAACAAAACCAACCACAAAACCATAACAACCAGCATAACCAAGGAGATAAACAAAACCGCGAAGGAGGATGCAACTGTGGAAATAATCAACCTCAAAACTAAGGTGACCAACCACTTAATCCCCCAAATAATAATAACTCTGCCCCACCAACCAAAACCTTGATCGACCACCGAAACAGGGTAAAAATCCTAACTTAAGAACAAACCATCCATGTTCCTTTTGTTCGATATATGGCCACTACACACATAATTTCCCCCATTTGGAGAAAGCATGTCAACTTTGGGCCAATGACCCCCAACAAAAAGGGCACACTGCACAGCCAGCGCCACCTCCTCAACCGCAACCCATGATATTGCATAATCCTCTACCTAACCAAGGAGTAGTAAAAACCCGTCCAATGGATCCCCCACAAGGATCCATTGCACAACAGTAGCAAACCACCTATGTTGGAACTGATTACCAGCATACAGAGTCGAGCACTCACCACCTACTAATGATGTCATCAAATGATATCAACCTTCAAACTCGCCAAAACCAATACGGCTCAACCCCTGAAACCATGCCTACTGATCCATCCTCAATCACCCTCCCAACTAATCAAACATTGCGCATACCTAATATGCCAATGGACGGGGGTCCAAAAGCCCCTTGCTTCCCCCTAAGATGGATCAACAACAATCCTAACACTCGTGCAGCTTCCAACTATAACATTGTAGAAGACTTAGCCCATTTCCCTGCTGTTATGTCCACTCTAGAAGTCCTAAAAGACTGTCTTGCATAGAGGAAATTATTGTTGTCCTCCATTGGTGCCATAGACCCTAATGAATCCCATATGATGGCATTCGACTTAGACCAAGCCGAACCACGTTTTCCTTCGTCACTAGCCTTTCAGGTTTCTGTATCCATTCGAAACCTTGTCGTTCATCAATGCATAATCGATGAAGGCTTATCCACCTATGTAATGTCAACATTTGTCTGGAAAAAACTCATATCCCCCACACTGTAGCCATCCACTACCACATTGCGAGCTTACGATGGTCGTTCAGCTCAACCACAGGGCCTGTTAGTCAATGTGCCCATGTAGCTCGGGAGGAAAATGGTTCTCATAGACATAGAGGTCATCAACACCCAGCTCGACTACAACCTGCTATTAGGACGAAGTTACATGTATAAAATGAAATTTGTCGCTTCTTCTATCTTCCACCTCATGATGTTTCCCCACGAAGGACATGTGGTCGAAATTGACCAGATAATATACTAAGATCCTAATGCCCCCGCAACACCTGAAAAAATTCTACCTATGATCGAACATCCCATTCAGAGTGCACCCACATCGTTCATCTCCTTAGTTGGACCTGGGATATATTCAGAGACTCCCATGACCTCCACATTCCAATCTATCCCACCCCCATTGCAGATAACTGAAATATCTGATTTGTGCACCCTTTCGCACAACACACAACCACCATTACTGCCACAACCACCCGCAGTGCCTAGTCATATCGGAGTAACATTGATTCACACTATCCCATTCTTATTTCCTCCTTTAGGAGACATCAACATGCCAATAATGACTACGCTAAATCTTCTAGAGTTAACGTTAGGACTACTTGTGTGGTACCTACCTGCCCCAACCCCTCCCCCGATACCGAATGTCATTTTATAACTAGTGCAACCCATCAATACTTCAAACCGTCCACCACCTAGTGTAGTGAACATCCCAAACCGACCACCTCCAACTAGGACCACTGCATCAACATCTAGTAATGCTCCCCATCAACTCTACTACAATGGGGGCAGAGGACCACAAACCTACACCACCAGACCCACAACCCGCACCACCCCACCGACTCCCAAGTTGGAAAAGAATCCCCCAATAATCCGTGTTCCCCCAAAATTCTCTTTGTGTGATGATATAGGCCATGATACCCATCAATGTCCACAATTACCAGCACTCCAAGAGCACATGCAAATGTTGGATGATGACACTAAGATTCCAGTCGTCAAACTTGAATTACCCCCTCATCCTTGCGATAAATCAATGTGTACTAACCACCCTTGTGCGATATGCGGAATTTACGGCCATTACACACATCAGTCCCCTGATCTTCCAGATTACATAGCAGCTTTATACGAATTGAATAATGCCGACCTAGAGATATCCCCCCCTCTCATTAAGGAAATATACTGTCCGATAGAAAGGTTAAATAAAAGAATTTTCAGATAAAATATTTGGTTTTGAAGTGGGACTCCAAAAATAAAGATCACCATGGGAAGTTTGAGCATTTATGGAAAGGTCCATATATTGTTGCAAGATATCAAGGGGAAAATGCATTTACCCTAAAAAATTGTAACAGAGAATTCTGTCCTGGAGGACCAGTAAATGGTAGACACCTCAAACATTATCTCTCTTAAAAAGACAGAGGTGAAAGAGAGTTTTGTACGGTGTCAATATTTTTCAAAAAAAAAAAAATGGTATAAATTTTGATTTGCAGAAAAGTTTGAATGCAGCCCAATGGATCAGGCACTTGGTCTACAATGTTCTTTGGTACCTCACAGGGAGGATAGCATCCCTAGTTGGATCCAGTTGTTGACACAATATTTGAAAATGCTCAAACCCTAAAAAAAATTTCCAAAAAATATCCAAAAGAAGGGAAGTTACTACAAATGAGTTGAAGTAAAGGTTCGTAATACAAAAACAACAAGAAAAACCCCCATATGCAAAGTCCGAAAGTAATTTTTTGAAAAGGTTAAGTCTTGGTCAAGTTTCAACGGTGGAGATGACAATAGTCGAGATCAACGGCTATTATAGTTTCCTGCACCACCAAAAGGATCGTTTGCAAATGGTAGTGAGTGGTTGTGGATTCAATACCGCCAGATACGTGTCACAGTTTCATTAGTCCGCATCTACGTGATAGTGGTATCACAAACCACCACAACGCTGTGCAGAAACACCACAGGATAAGGCGCGACGGGACATATCACGTGGCAGGATAATAAGTGGCGGGTCATAGCATGTGGCAGATGGAGAAGACGTCAAGGAATACACCACATGTGGATATTAATCGGAGGGACAATATACATTGGAACAAAATCAATGGCCAAGATTCATCTGCATCAGGAAAGGTGCACACTCAATAGAAGAAAGAGAGGTCGCGGAAATTAAACCACTCTAACAGGTGTCATAAAATGGTTGATCTGCACAAGGAAAAAATCGAAGAAGAAAACCGTTATTGGGATCGCGGATACCACCTTGGGAGATAAATGGATGCAAGATATAATGGCTCAAATCAAAAGGCTCGTGATCAACGGTTGGATATAAACTACATTCAGAAAGCTTCCAGGAATTTAATCAAAAAGACTTATATAAAACAAAAGGGTTTCAAATAATGACACTTTGTATATGTGTCGCTATCCCTGGAAGCTCTGAAGACTGGTGGAGATCAACAATTGTGACAGAAAGATAAATACGTGTCTATACAGGTAGGGTTTGGTGACTTGGCCCACTTTTTAAATGGAATTTTATTTGAAGAAACGTTTAAATGGAAATTGTACATGATGTAGATGTTTTTAAAGCAAAAGAAGCTATAGAAGATAGAGATGGGGACATTCATGATACCCTAACCAGGTTACCAGTCGCAAAAGTTAAAATTAGGTTGTCTAAATTATTAAAAGAAGGAATAGACATGCACAGAGTCCACCAGTCATCCTTGTTAGCGTTCTGCCCGGACCAAATCCCATCTTTTCCAGAATTTGTATCGTGGTGTGCTGAGAATTATTCCAAAGAAGAGAGAATTGTTTTAGATAGTTGGAAAACCAGAGTCGTTTGAAAAATAGAGCCTACCGTCATAGTTAAAGCCCTAGAAATAGAATTTTCCTAAACCCTCGAGTCTGAGATTTTTTTTGAAACTTTTGTTATTGAATTTTATCAGCAAACACTTCAAGATGATAGAGAAAATTTTTTGTCTACGTGTCTTAAACCAGAAACCAACATTTCAGATATCCCATACCCTATAGATATCAATTTATTTGATGAAAATACCCAATTGGTTCTGACATTGTTGGCTTTAATCCTAGGGTTTGATACAGACATGTATGTAACCGAGTTTCAGTTGAGTCTTTTGTATAAAATGAGTCTTTTGTAACCAAGTTTGAGGATTGATGAAAATCAAATCCCTCGACTTAATTTTGAAGAATTTTTTACAGAGAAGATTCATGACCAGATGGTCAATTTCCCCACTCCGAGGCATTTCAGATTTTAGTCTTTTTTGATGAAAATGATCATGGTAACCAGTCATGAAGAGTCACAATTCCCTGAGATAATTTTCACAACTTCGTTAGAAAATAACATGTTCAATTACATAAATTATATGCTCTCTGAGATTTACAGAATGATCTTTGGTGAAAAATTGCCTAGAGTATTACCAGAAATGCAAACATGCATGCAATTGAGTGCGGAGTACGTTGTAGGAGATTGGTTTTTGTCAAAGGACAGTACAGTGATCAGATTATATGGTTTCAACCATAAACCTTTTGTTTTACCAGCATTTCTTACCTTAAGGGTTTTTGCTTTAGAGTTCTTGAGACAGAAGTTAATCGTTGAGGATAATAATTTCTTGCTTTTCAAACACGCAATAGATATAAAATATTCGTTCACACTTGGCCCATTCACAGTGAAAAATAAAAACACTGCTGTTTATATAGAGAAATTATTGAAAGATATGGTTTTTGAGACAGACATGGCTATTGAGTATGAACCATTGAACATAATATCAAAACGGAGAACGGATCATCCCATCAAAGTTTTGAATCATCAAACGATTGAGGGAATGTCTGACAGAGCCAATTAGCTGGAGTATAAAGAAGAAATCATTCCAGATTCACATGATATAGAAATGGTATTGACAGATACAACAACAGAGGCAGAAAAGCAAGATGAATGCTGCATTGGTGGGGTTTAAAAGACCCATACAGGACGTAGTGAACATTGAGGGTGAAGGAACAGAAAAGGGGAAAAAGTTAAAAATGAATGAGCAACAAGAGTTGATGGCAGTTTCAGAAGAGGAAAAAAGAACTGAAGTAAAAATACCAGAGGTCATGGTAAAAGAATACAGTATTGAAGAATCCCCGGCGGGAAATGATGTAAATAGACCACATAATATGATGGATGTATTTAATGAACACAGTTAGAATAAACAAGAATCCTCCAGACAAACCAGTATGCTATTTCCAAAGGTTAGAAATATATCCAACACTGAAGTCAATTTGTTTACTAGAAGGAATGCCAAAGAGAATTCTTTGAAATTTTCAGTTGTTACTAAAGATAAGATCTCAGAGATGAAGGTAGATCTGACCAAAATCAATGCCCCAGACAAAATTTTATTGCACAGACAAACAGGAGAGGTTATATATTCAGACTATTTGGGAGCAATATTAAAGGTAGACAAATTAAAAAGTTCATTGGATAAATTGAATAACCAGTTGATACAAGAGAAAGCAGAAAATAAGTCTCGACAACAACAAATAAAAAGATTGCAAATAGATTTGATAAATAAAGAAGGAGATACAACAACAAAATTGATCAAAGAAAAGGATGATACGATTCTGATGTTAAGGCAAAAGTTAAAAATCGCAGACACTGTGCTTATTCAAGGAGCCGAACTAACAGTACTGGAAAAAGAAAAAGAAGAGCTGTAAAATGAAGTAAAGGATGTTATTGCAGAAATGTTGAAGCTAACCGAGGAAAAGGATCATCGGGAAAAAGAGAAATTTGGTTTGGAAGAGCAGTTGGAGGAAATAAAGAAAAAGTTAGCAGAATTTGGATAACAACAGGTGCATGCATAAACAGATGAAGATAAAACTGGATTAGATGGTCTCTTACAAGCCATGTCCCAAGTGAGTTTGAAAGAAGGTGAAATTAAAGAATTGAAGATGGAAATACAGAAGCTGAAAGAAGAAAATGAAACTAAAGATAAGGAAATAAAAACTTTGCAAATAAGGAATCAGTAATTTAAGTGATAATAATAAAGGTTTGGCAGCTCATGTGACAGGGCAAGCTGCTATGCAAGGTTGCAAACATATGGTATGGGATCAAATTATAAAAGAAGTTGAAAAATTAAGACCCTATCTAGATTATATAAGAGTCAAAGAAAAAGTAGCCAAAGACGCCTTTGAGAGTTGTAGAGCAGTCAGAGAGAATTTAAATAAAAAACCAAAAGAAATAGCACAGAGAGCTATAACTTCCTTAAATAGTTTACCTAAAGTAGACTTGACAACAATGAATATAATGAACAAAATTTCAGTCATTACATGGGCCAGAAGAATCTTGGGAAAGTATTCACATGTTGAAAGTATTGAAGCTAAAGATGGAGATATACGGGAGGAAGTAGTAAAGTTTAAGAAGCGATTTGAAAAATTAATAAACAAAGGATTCCCTGCTTTTTGGAATGAAAAGAATGAAGTGATTCGTCCTAATGAATATAAGAGATTGTTGTTTGACATAAGAATGGATCACAGAAAGTTTCAGCAGTTGGATCATATGCTTACAGGGAAAATTTTAATGGAGAAAATTGCAGAAGACTTTGAAATTTTAAATATGTTGATCTCAACTTGTGAGAATCTTCCTCCTGTTTCTTATGCAGGTCATGTTGAAATGTGAGTCTTGGTGAAATAAATGACCAGTTATGATTTACCCATGGCTGACCAATGGAACTATGTGGACAAATATGGAAGGACGAGATATTCTGTCCATTCATAAATACATTCAGAATTTTTGCCAAGTGACAAAAAAGATACTATTCAGAATTTTTGCCAAGTGGCAAAAAGATGCTTTTATTTTAAAATTTGTAATATTATTTGAAGACAGTTATCTATTGTTTAAAGACAGTTATCTTTCGAGTTAAAACAATTTCAGATATTAGTTAGAAGAAGCAGTTATGTCAAGCTTCTTCCGAATTTTGTATAAAAGACAATGAGAGTCATTTTTGAAAGGGTTGGAAACTCTTTGAGAGACAATTATGTTTTGAAGTCCAATTTTTGATAAATAAAAGGCAGTATAGTGAAAATACCTATCTTTTTGAGACCAGAGATTCATGTGTTGATCAGTTTTACAGTCTATTTTTCCCTTATCTTTATATGTGCATGTTCACTTTCTTCATTATATCTTCCATTATGTTCTTCTTCTATATTTAAATGAACGTTTGAAATAAATCGGGATTCATACTGGTTATGCCTCGTTTTATCGCATTTAAATATCCACTATTTCTCCAAAGTTGACAATAGATTCATCCCAGTTAGATGCCTGTTGTTGATGGATTGTCATTGTTTCTTTCTATACCACCTGAAAAAAATCTAATTTATTGTGATATGATTGCTATCTTGCCTCTGTGGAAATCTGTTTGGTATAAATCTCTTGCTGGCATATTAAATATTTGAAAAGTTGACTCCATGCCCAATGTTTCTTGTTTTCTTTTTCAACCAAGAAAATCCTTTTGAGAAATTTTGAGCATACTTTTATATATATTTAACCTTTACATATATCTTGTGAGAGAGCCCTCTCTGGTAGAAAAAATGGCTAGGTTTTCTACCTAAATTTTGGTTTGAAATAGGTTACCTTTGGTGTTATTCTTTTACAACCGGGATAAAATCTAAGTGCTAACATTTTGGCGCCGTTGCCGGGGATAGAAAGTGAAATTTTCCCCGGGAGAAATGACAAAGAAATGTCAAATTTCTTGGGCAAGGAAGTTTGAAGTAAGTTGGTTGTAGATATTTCCCTGGCGACTTCACTTGTGAAATTTTTTTAAGGTTTTTTGAAGATATTCAGAAAAATACATTGTGGCTACAAGAAGAAATCCCGGTTTACAGTTCTTCTCAGGCATGGATAATCCAAAAAAGCGCCTCAAGACAAATAAAGGCAAAGGCAAGACGAAAGAAGGTATTTCTCAGTTTTCAAATATATTCCCTTCTTTTCAAGAAAATCTATTTGAGGAAGAAAATATTGGTTCAAGTGAATACATTTTGCTTAGAACTAAATCAGATTCTGATTTGAAAGAAACAAAAGTTGACCCAAAAAGTTTGTGGGTCTATTCTTTAAAATCTATTTGGGAAAACTTACAAAAATATGAAAGGGCTAGGTCCAGAATATCCAAGGCCCAAAGAATACCTGTGCAAAGTCATAAACAACAGGTAGTGATCATTCCACCTTATAATCCACCACCCATGGCTGCCAGATTTGCCCCATTGGTTTTTCCTGCTGCTTTACATGATTTGCCTCAAAATTATGAACAGAGAATCGCTACTTTTGATAATGAGGGTAATTTTATAGCACAGCAACATGTTGATAATTTTAGTGATTTCATTTATTTAGAAGAAGTGGATTATGATGATGCAAAAATGAGGTTGTTTGCCCAAATCTTGCGAGGTGAAGTCAAAAAATGGTTTAGAGCTTTGGCTGCAGGATCAATTGCTAATTATGATGCTTTAACAGCTCTTTTTATCGAAAGATGGGAAGACCAGAAAAATCCTTCACAAATGTTGATGCAATATAACAATCTGAAAAAAGGAGGTTTTGAGTCGGTTCAAGAATTCTCTGCCAGATTTATGAAAGTTTATAACTCTATTCCTACATATATAAAAACCACTAGTAGGAGCAGCCAAGCTACATTATGCAGATGCTTTTGAAGGTGATTTTTCATTCACATTAAGAGAAAGAAGATCTACTACTTTGGCAATAATGATGAAAGATGCGGTAGAAGTTGAAGCTAATATGATGGCTTCTGGAAAGATGAGGCATAGAGATATGAACCGAAAGAAAAGTAGAGGGGATAATCAAAATGCAGCTCCTTCTTCTTCCACAGATGTAAAATTTGAAGCAATGATGAAAACTATGGAAAAGTTGTTAGACAGGTTAGTGGTAGATAACAAAGCTCCGAATAAAGAACAAACAGAACCTCAAATTAGAAACCCTAATTTTAGGAGACCTTTTGTCCCACCCATAAGGCCAAGAGATCAGAGGAACCCAAGGAATGCAAAAGAAGATACAATAAGACCTCCTTTCCCTGAAAATTATATCGCTAGAGAAGTTGAAACTGAGATGCCTGAGAGTGATATTCACCATTGTGGGAGCTTTGATTCAGAAGTGTATCTGACTAAACAGTAGCATGATATGTTCCTTGCAGAAGGGGAATGTTGTAACTTAGAGACAGAAATTGATCAATATCAAATTGGTTACCAAAGAGCTATAAATGATCTTCAAAGAAAGATAAATCTAAGAAAAAGAGATGTTATAATAGACAAAGGGAAAGAGCCAATGAGCAAATCAAAAGGATCTATAGATAAACCTTCTACCAGTCAGAATGAACAGCAAGCGAGAAGAAAAGAAAACGAGGATGTGACAAAAGTAATTTCAGATAACAAAAAATATTCAGTGAAGGAAGGTGATAAAAATTTGGTTCCTTTCAATATACAGAGTGAAATGTCGAAAGTCAAGATTTATGTACCTTTCAATGAGATATTAAAGAATAAGGAATACAAGGAACAAATTTTTAAGATGATGCAAGTAGAAAATCGAGTGGAAATAGACACTTTGGAATTAGATGATGATACTCCTAATATCTGCCTGGGTTCGAGAATGGAAGATAATAGTTTTGGGGAAATTTCTCCTTTCTATGTGGATTTGAATGTTCATGATAAAGTTGTGCATAATTGTATGTTAGACTCAGGAGCTTCTCATAATTTGATGCCGAAACTTGTAGTTGAATCTTTGGGATTTGAAATCAAAAGACCGTATGATGATTTATTTTCTTTTGATTCAAGGAAGTCAAATGTTTAGGGTTGATTAAAGATTTGACAGTCAATCTCAATAAAATACCAGCCAAAGGTATTCTCATGGATGTGGTGGTTGCTGATATTCCAGCAAAATTTTGTATGCTATTTTCTAGATCATGGGCTTCGAAGTTAAAAGGAACTTTGCAGATGGATATGTCTTTTGCTACTATTCCAGTGTTGGGGGTACACAGAATATTATATGCTGAAAAGATGGCTACTTATTTGGTAAGTGATTTAAAAGAACCCGAAAAGCATGCTATATATGCAGTAGACACAGACTTGGGGTCTTGTATTCTGTACAATGATGTTGAATCCAAAGAAAAGATTGATTTAATTGAACCGAAAGAAAATGAAAAAGAATGACTGTTAAGAGAAAAAATTAGAAAAGAAGGGACCTGGACAATGCACTTTGATGGAGATAGAAGCAAAGAAGGAGCCGGTGCAGGAGTATGGATAATCACACCTGATCAAGAATTCTTAATGTTTTCTTATCAATTGAATTTTGAGTGTACAAACAATGTTGCAGAATATGAAGCTTTGATTCTGGGGTTAAATGTATTGAGAGATTTAAAAGCAAAAAGAATTGAAGTGTTTGGAGATTTCGAATTGGTAATAAATCAGGTAAAAGCTATTTATCATACCAAACATCCTAAAATGAGGTCATATAGGAATGAAGTGTGGGATTTATTGGAAATTTTTTTCGATGAACGTGATGTTGTTTCAATTCCCATAGTTAGTAACACCGTAGCAGATTCTTTGGCCACTGCGGGAGCTGCATTCAAAACTCCTATTTTTTCTAAAAAGAAATATGATATTGAGGTCATACATAGACCATCTATCCTAGACAATATCAAACATTGGTAGGTTTTTGAAGATGATCAACATATTAAATGCTTTTTAGAAATGACAGATGAATTCAATTACAGGTCTATTGATGCAGAAGATGTTGGAGCTGGTCCAGATTAAATAGATTCCCCCGAAGAAACAAAAAAGTTCAAGCAAAGGATTGGAGGTAAGGATATAATTCAGCTAAAGAATAACGTTCTCCCAAGAGGCTTGATTCCTTTAGAAAAATTGTTTGATAAAAATGATGTGGTGAAAAATCCAAAAGTAGAATCTAAACCTGAGGATGTAAAATATTACAATTTAGGTTCTGAAAAAGATCCCAAATTGGTAAAGCTTTCAAAGAAATTACCAAGAAAGGAAGAGAATAAAAGCGTGGAAGTAATGAAAAGATTTTCAGATGTTTTTTCCTGGAGTTATGAAGACCTGAAAGAATATGATGTTTCCATTATACAGCATACAATTCCTATCAAACCTGATGAAAAGCCTTTTAAGCAGAAGTTGAGAAGAATAAATCCCAAGTTGCTTCCAGTGATAGAAAAAGAGGTGAGAAAGCTTTTTGATGCTAAGATAATTGTGTCCTTGATATTTTCTAAGTGGTTGGCTAACCTCGTACCAGTAAGGAAAAAGAATGGCGAAATAAGGTTGTGCGTAGACTTTAGAAATTTGAACAGAGTTTCTTTGAAAGATAATTATCCACTCCCTAAAATGGATCATATTTTACAAAAAGTTGTGGGAGCTGAAAGAATTTCTATGTTAGATGGTTTCTCACGTTACAATCAAATTAAAGTTCACCCAGAAGATCAGGAAAAAACTGCTTTTACTACTCCATGGGGGACATTTATGTATGCCAAAATGCCATTTGGTTTGATGAATGCAGGGGCAACTTTTCAGAGAGCCATGGATATTGCATTTGTAGATGAAATATACAAATTTGTGGTAGTATACATGGATGATATCATTGTTTATTCAAAGAATGTTGTTGATCACTGAAAACATCTGGAAAGAGTTTTTCTGAAATGTACAAAATTTGGAATCTCCTTAAATCCAAAGAAATCTCATTTTTGCATGGAAGAAGGAAGATTGTTGGGACACATCATATCAAAAGAAGGCATCAAGATTGACCCGGAGAGAGTGTCTGCGATACAGAAGGTTGAAATCCCTAGGAGCAAGAAGGAAATTCAGTCATTTATTGGAAGGGTAAATTGGTTAAGAAGGTTCATTCCTAGTTTTGCTGAGATTTTGAGAAACATAATTGAAATGCTAAGGAAAGACAAGGAAATTAAATGGACTGAAGAAGCAAGATAATCTTTTGATAATATTAAAAGAGCATTGAATGAAGCACCAATATTAATTAGTCCATATTATACAAAGGATTTCATTATGTTTACTTATGCATCAGAACACACAGTAGCTGGGGTATTGTTACAAAAGAACCAAGAAGATGTGGAACAACCAATTGCATTTTTCAGTAAGATTCTGAGGGATGAAGAATTAAAATATAACATCATGGAGAAACAAGCTTATGCTTTAGTGAAAGAATTGAAGGATTTCAGGATATACATATTGCATTCTCATATAATAGCACATGTTCCATCAGCAGCAGTGAAAGATATTCTTACCCAGCCAGATCCTGAAGGGAAAAGAGCGGAGTGGATAGCAGTATTATTGGAATATGATCTTGACATTAAACCTACAAAGCTGAGAAAAGGTCAAGGTCTGGCTAAAATGATGACAAAAACAAATTGGGATTCTCTAGGTATGAATTTTCTTTTTGAAATTTCAAATGAAAACGTTCCAAATTCACAAGTAATTGAAGATTTCTCTTTATCTCCCTGGTACGCGGACATTGTGTATGTTCTGCAAAATCTCCAAGCGCCTGTAAATATGGAAAAAACCAGAGCAAGATCAGTAAAGTTGAAAGTAGCCAAGTTCTGCATATTAGATGGAAATTTATTATGGAAATATCCAGGAGGAATCTTGTTGAATTGTCTATTAGAGAATGAAGTGCAGCATATTATGGTGGAATTTTATAAAGGCATGTGTGGAGGACATCATTCATGGAAGGCTACAGTGAACAAAATTCTTAGAGCTGGTTTTTATTGGCCCAGCATGTATTCAGATGTATATAAAGAAGTGACCAAATGTCATGAATGTCAAATTTTTTATGGAAAAAGATAATTATTACCATTTCCTTTGAAACCTATTTCAGTTGAAGCACCTTTTCAACAGTGGGGGTTATATTTTATTGGTGAAATTAACCCAAATTCTTCAGGGCAACATAAGTGGATTCTTACTGCTACAAATTACTTCACAAAATGGATTGAGGCCATTCCGACCAGAAATGCCACAGAAATAGTGATAATGAACTTTTTGGAAGAAAACATTTTATCCAGGTTTGGTTGTCCTAAAAGGATAGTGACAGATAATGCTCCAGCGTTCAAATCAAAAAAGATGATAATTTTTTGTCACAAATATCACATACATTTGAATCATTCCATTGCTTATTATCCACAAGGGAATGGTTTGGTCGAATCTTCAAATAAAAGTTTAGTGAGAATCATAAAGAGGTTGCTAGAAGATAACAAGAGGGCTTGGCACACTAAAATAAAATATGCTCTATGGGCAGATAGGATCAGTACAAAGAGAGCAATTGGCACTTCCCCTTTCCAGTTAGTGTATGGCACAGAGGTAATTTTCCCTGTTTCTTTGGGTTTGCCAGTTATGAAATTGTGACAAGAAGTTGATGAAGAACCAAATCATATGCAGAGGATAATAAATCAAATGATAGAATTACATGAAGTTAGAGAAAAGACATATAACAAAACCCAAATGCATCAGGAGAAAATGAAGAAAACTTTTGATAGAAAGGTTAAAGAAAAGAATTTTCAGATAAATGATTTGGTTTTGAAGTGGGACTCCAGAAATGAAGATCGCCATGGGAAGTTTGAGCATTTATGGAAAGGTCCATATATTGTTGCAGGATATCAAGGGAAAAATGCATTTACCCTAAAAAAATGTAACAGAGAATTCTGTCCTGGAGGACCAGTAAATGGTAGACACCTCAAACATTATCTCTCTTAAAAAGACAGAGGTGAAAGAGAGTTTTGTACAATGTAAATATTTTTCAAAAAAAAAAAAATGGTATAAATTTTGATTTGCAGAAAAGTTTGAATGCAGCCCAATGGATCAGGCACTTGGTCTACGATGTTATTTGCTACCTCATAGGGAGAATAGCATCCCTAGTTGGAGCAAGTTGTTGACACTATATTTGAAAATGCTCAAACCCTAAAAATGTTTGCCAAAAAAAAATCCAAAAGAAGGGAAGTTACTACAAATGAGTTGAAGTAAAGGTTCGTAATACAAAAACAACAAGAAAAACCCACATATGCAAAGTCCGAAAGTAATTTTTTGAAAAGGTTAAGTCTTGGTCAAGTTTCAACGACGGAGATGACAATAGTCGAGATCAACGACTGTTATAGTTTCCCGCACCGCCAAAAGGATCGTTTGCAAATGGTAGTGAGTGGTTGCGGACTCAATACCGCCGAATACATGTCACAGTTTCATTAGTTCGCATCTACGTGATAGTGGTATCACAAACCACCACAACACCGTGTGGAACCACCAAAGGATAAGGCGCGGTGGGACATATCATGTGGAAAGATAATAAGTGGCGGGTCATAGCACGTGGCAGATGGAGAAGACGTTAGGGAATACACCACATGTGGATATTAATCGGAGGGACAATATATATTGGAACAAAATCAACGGCCAAGATTCATCTGCATCAGGAAAGGTGCGCACTCAATAGAAGAAAGAGAGGTCACAGAAATTAAACCACTCTAACAGGTGTCATAAAATGGTTGATCCGCACAAGGAAAAAACTGGAGAAGAAAACCGTTATTGGGATCGCGGATACCACCTTGGGAGATAAAAGGACGCAAGATCTAACGGCTCAAATCAAAAGGCTCGTGATCAATGGTTGGATATAAACTACATTCAAAAAGATGCCAGGAAGTTAATCAAAAAGACTTATATAAAACAAAAGGGTTTCAAATAACGACACTTTGTATATGTGTCGCTATCCCTGGGAGCTCTAAAGACTGGTGGAGATCAGCAATTGTGACATAAAGATAAAGACATATCTATACAGGTAGGGTTTGGTGACCTGGCCCACTTTTTAAACGGAATTTTATTTGAAGAAACGTTTAAATGCAAACTGTACATGATGTAGATGTTCTTAAAGCAAAAGAAGCTGTAGAAGATAGAGATGGGAACATTCATGATACCCTAACCAGGTTACCAGTCATAGAAGTTAAACTTAGGTTGTCTAAATTATTAAAAGAAGGAATAGACATGCACAGAGTCCACCAGTCATCCTTATTAGCCTTCTGCCCGGACCAAATCCCATCGTTTCCATAATTTATATCGTGGTGTGCTGAGAATTATTCCAAAGAAGAGTGAACTATTTTAGATAGTCGAAAAACCAGAGTCGTTTGCAAAATAGAGCCTGCCGTCGTAGTTAAAGCCCTAGAAATAGAATTTTCACAAACCCTCGATTCTGAGATTTTTTCTGAAACTTCTGTTATTGAATTTTATCAACAAACCCTTCAAGATGATAGAGAAACATATTTGTCTACGTGTCTTCAACTAGAAACAAACATTTCAGATATCCTGTACCCTATAGATATCAATTTATTTGATGAAAATACCCAATTGGTTTTGACATTGTTGGCTTTAATCCTAGGGTTTGATACAGACATGTATGTAACCGAGTTTCAGTTGAGTCTTTTGTATAAAATGAGTCTTTTGTAACCGAGTTTGAGGATTGATGAAAATCAAATCCCTCGACTTAATTTTGAAGAATTTTTGACAGAGAAGATTCATGACCAGAAGGTCAATTTCCCCACTCTGAGGCATTTCAGATTTCAGTCTTTTTTTCATGGTAACTAGTCATGAAGAGTTGCAATTCCCTGAGATCATTTTCACAACTTTGTTAGAAAATAACATGTTCAATTACATAAATTATATGCTCTCTGAGATTTACAGAATGATCTTTGGTGAAAAATTGCCTAGAGTATTACAAGAAATGCAAGCATGCATGCAATTGAGTGCAAAGTACATTGTAGGAGATTGGTTTTTGTCAAAGGATAGTACAGTGATCAGATTATACAGTTTCAAACATAAACCTTATGTTTTACTAGCATTTCTTACCTTAATGGTTTTTGCTTTAGAGTTCCTGAGACAGAAGTTAATTGTTGAGGATAATAATTTCTTGCTTTTCAAACAAGCAACAGATATAAAATATCCATTCACACTTGGCCCATTCACAGTGAAAAATAAAAATGGTGCTGTTTATATAGAGAAATTATTGAAAGATATGGGTTTTGAGACAGACATGGCTATTGAGTATGATCTGTTGAACATAATATCAAAACGGAGAACAAATCATCGCATCAAAGCGTTGAATCATCAGACGATTGAGGGAATGTCTGACAGAGCCAATTGGCTGGAGTATAAGGAAGAAATCATTCCAGATTCACATGATAAAGAAATGGTATTGACAGATACAACAGCAGAGGCAGAAAGCACGATGAATACTACATTGGTGGGGTTTAAAAGACCCATATAGGACGTAGTGAACATTGAGGGTGAAGGAATAGAAAAAGGGAAAAAGTTGAAAATGAATGAGCAACAAGAGTTGATGGCAGTTTCAGAAGAAGAAAAAAGAATTGAAGTAAAAATACCAGAGGTCATGGTAAAAGAATACAGTATTGAAGAATCCCCGGTGGGAGATGATGTAAATAGACCACATAATATGATGGATGTATTTAATGAACACAGTTAGAATAAACAAGAATCCTCCAGACAAACCAATATGTTATTTCCAAAGGTTAGAAATATATCCAACACTGAAGTCAATTTGTTTACTAGCAGGAATGTCAAAGAGAATTCTTTGAAACTTTCAGTTGTTACTAAAGATAAGATCTCAGAGATGAAGGTAGATCTGACCAAAATCAATGCCCCAGATAAAATTTTATTGCACAGACAAACAGGAGAGGTTATATATTCAGATTATTTGGGAGCAATATTAAAGGTAGACAAATTAAAAAATTCATTGGATAAATTGAATAACCAGTTGAGACAAGAGAAAGCAGAAAATAAGTCTCGACAACTACAAATAAAAAGATTGCAAATATATTTGATAAATAAAGAAGGAGATGCAACAACAAACTTGCTCAAAGAAAAGGATGATATGATTTTGATGCTAAGGGCGAAAGTTAAAAATCCCAGACATTATGCTTATTCAAGGAGCCGAACTAACAGTACTGGAAAAAGAAAAAGAAGAGCTATCAAATGAAGTAAAGGATGTTACTGCAAAAATGTTGAAGCTCACCGAGGAAAAAGATCATTGGGAAAAAGAGAAATTTTGTTTGGAAGAGTAGTTGGAGGAAATAAAGAAAAAGTTAGCAGAATTTGGACAGCAACAGGTGCATCCAGAAATAGATGAAGATAAAACATGATTAGATGGTCTCTTACAAGCCATGTCCCAAGTGAGTTTGAAAGAAGGTGAAATTAAAGAATTGAAGATGGAAATACAGAAGCTGAAAGAAGAAAATGAAACTAAAGATAAGGAAATAAAAACTTTGCAAATAAGGAATCTGGAATTAAGTGATAATAATAAAGGTTTGGCAGCTCATGTGACAGGGCAAGATGCTATGCAAGGTTCCAAACATATGGTATGGGATCAAATTATAAAAGAAGTTGAAAAATTAAGACCCTATCAAGATTATATAAGAGTCAAAGAAAAAGTAGCCAAAGACGCCTTTGAGAGTTGTAGAGCAGTCAGAGAGAATTTAAATAAAAAGCCAAAGGAAATAGCACAGAGAGCTATAACTTTCTTAAACAGTTTAACTGAAGAAGACTTGACAGCAATGAATATAATGAACAGAACTTCAGTCATTACATGGGCCGGAAGAATCTTGAGAAAGTATTCACATGTTGAAAATATTGAAGCTAAAGTTGGAGATATACGAGAGGAAGTAGTAAAGTTTAAGAAGCGATTTGAAAAATTAATAAACAAAGGATTCCCTGCTTTTTGGAATGAAAAGAATAAATTGATTCCTCCTAATGAATATAAGAGATTGTTGTTTGACATAAGAATGGATCACAGAAAGTTTCAGCAGTTGGATCATATGCTTACAGGAAAAATTTTAATGGAGAAAATTGCGGAAGACTTTGAAATTTTAAATATGTTGATCTCAACCTGTGAGAATCTTCCTCCTGTTTCTTAACCAGGTCATGTTGAAATGCGAGTCTTGGTGAAAGAAATGACCAGTTATAATTTACCCACGGCTGACCAATGGAACTATGTGGACAAATATGGAAGGACGAGATCTTCTATCCATTCATAAATACATTCAAAATTTTTGCCAAGTGGCAAAAAAGATACTATTCAGAACTTTTGCCAAGTGGCAAAAAGATGCTTTTATTTTAAAATTTATAATATTATTTGAAAACAGTTATCTATTGTTTAAAGACAGATATCTTTCAAGTTAAAACAATTTTAGTTATTAGTTAGAAAAAGCAGTTATGTCAAGCTTCTTCCGAATTTTGTATAAAAGACAATGAGAGTCATTTTTGAAAGGGTTGGAAACTCTTTGAGAGATGATTATGTTTTGAAGTCCAATTTTTGATAAATAAAAGGCAGTACAGTGAAAACACCTATCTTTTTGAGACCAAAGATTCATGTGTTGATCAGTTTTACAATCTGTTTTCCCCTTATCTTTATATGTGCATGTTCACTTTCTTCATTATATCTTCCATTATGTTCTTCTTCTATATTTAAATGAATGTTTGAAATAAATCGCGATTCATACTGGTTAAAACTCGTTTTATCGCATTTAAATATCCATTATTTCTCTAAAGTTGACAATAGATTCATCCCAATTAGATGCCTGTTGTTGATGGACTGTCATTGTTTCTTTCTATACCACTTGAAAAAATCTAATTGACTATGATATGATTGCTATCTTGCCTCTATGGAAATCTATTTGGTATAAATCTCTTTCTGGCATATTAAATATTTGAAAAGTTGACCCCATGCCCAATGTTTCTTGTTTTCCTTTTCAACCAAGAAAATCCTTTTGAGAAATTTTGAGCGTACTTTTATATATCTTTAGCCTTTACATATATCTTGTAAGAGAGCCCTCTCTGGTAGAAAAAAGTGCTAGTTTTTCTACCTAAAGTTTGGTTTGAAATAGGTTACATTAGGTGTTATTCTTTTACAACCGGGATAAAATCTAAGTGCTAACAGGTCTATCTCTTGAATCATCGCCTTTTACAAGGGCACGTAGCTAAATGGGTGATTATCCTACAAGAATATGACTGAAATTTCAAAACCCCAAAGAGAACCAAAGCCTTAGCACTTGCTCAACTCATTATGGACCTACCATCCTCATCATCATCACCGGCTATCAATATTGATCTATTTGACGACCATTTATTCATCATCTCGTCCGATGACCCCTGGTACGACGACATTTTGGTTTACCTCCGTACATAGAATTTTCAACCCAATATCGACCGTGATGCACGCCGTCGCATCTACCACCATGCTTTCCGTTATCTCCTCTTAGGCGATCTCCTCTATTGACATGGTGTCGACACAATCCTACGACATTGCCTTTCGCGAGAAGAAGCAGAACAAGTCCTTAATGACTATCATAGTGGTGCCTGCGGCGGCCATTTATCTAGAATGGCCACTACCCAAAAAGTAATCCGCGTAGGTTATTTTTGGCTCTCATTATTTACTGATTGCATCATAGTAGTTAAACATTGCCAAAATTGCCAGCTCTTTGCCCCCAAAGCAAGAACTCCCCCCCTCCCCCCTCCATCCAGTAATCACCGTTGGTCCCTTTTGCAAAAGGGCCATCGACTTCATGGAGTGTAACCAACATCATCTGGCGGCCATAAATACATCATTGTGGCCATCGATTACTTTACTAAATGGTCAGAAGCCATGCCACTTACAAATGCAAATCCGACACTGCAGCCTGCTTTTTCCTCAACCATGTTAGTGATTGTTTTGGAGTACCAAATCAACTCATCTCAGACCATGGTTCTCACTTTGAAGACTCTGTTTGGAGAGAATTGTCAAACCTCCTTAGGTTTGAACATCATTTCTCTTCTGCCTACTACCCCCAAGGGAATGACCAAGTTGAAGCTATTAACAAAAATTTTAAGACTATCCTCGAATGCACTATCGACTGACATAAGTCCAATTGGCATCACATGCTTTTTCCTGCACTGTGGGCTTACCACACGTCAACTAAAACTGCCACCGGTTTCACCCCTTTCCATTTGGTTCATGGTGTAGAATTTGTCCTCCCAATTGAGTGTTAGATCCCGACATTTCACATCACCATCTAACTCCTCCCGGATACTTCACCAATTGAACAATGCTTACTTATTTTAGAGCAAGCCGACGAAGATCGCTGCGCAACTCTCCAAACAATCAAAGCCACAAAGAACCGATCCAAAATCAGTTATGATAAACATGTTCACCCATGAGAATTTAGTGAAGGAGACCTTGTACTCATTTACGATCAAGACCGTGACAAAAAGGGCAAAGGAAAATTTTAATCTATGTGGCAAGGCCCATACATTATACACACTTGCCTTGGACATGGGGCATACATTCTGACCGACTCAGAAGGTAACCCCATGCACAACCCTCGTAGTGGGTTGTACCTGAAATGCTTTTATCCATAAAATCTTTTGGACACCACCGTCGATATTGTATAGGTGTAATTCATTTTTTCCACAAAACTTTCAAAACCTTACATTTTCATTTTTTCCTGCATGACCACAAATGGATCCTGTTCCACTTTACTATGTTGGCTTCGCTAACGGTGCAAGTCGTTGGTCCCCAAATCTCACCTCCAAAGCTTGGGTCATCTATTCCCCCTCACACGAGTTGATCCACCTCAATAGAGTGTGCATAGGCGCTGCTACCAACAACCAGGCTGAGTACGATGCTGTGAGTAGTCTCCTAACAGCCGCCCTCCAGATGGGCATAAGTCACCTTCACGTCTTCCTCGACTCCCAGCTTCTTGTTTCCCAACTCAACAATTGTTACCAAGTACGTGATCCCTGCCTCTTTAGAAAATACCTATGCACTAAACAAATGATTAGACATTTTGAATCCATTTCATTCACTCATGTCCCAAGAAATATCAATAGCGTAGCAAACCAAATGGCTAACAACATTCTAGATTGGCACGTCAACCAAAACATGTAGGACATCAAAACATGCATCAAATAGGCATTAAAAACTCAAACAAACAAACAAAATAAACCATCATAATATTGCATCCACATGCATAGAAAAAACCATCATATTGCATCCACATGCATAGAACGTGCCTCCACGGGCAAACAAAACACATACAATTGCATCCATGTGCAACAAAACATAAAAGAAATGACAAGATTTGCATCCACGTGCATACCCGACTGTATAATAAAAAACAGATCCATGTGCATATATATATATATATCTCATCATATAGTCATAATGTCAAAAGAGTGCCCTCAGCACCCACATATACAAAAAATACATAGTCGTGCATCATATGTATCAACAAAAAGAGCCCCCATATGCTCATCAACATTTGGGGGCAAGTAATAGACAGACTAATACTCATCCTCTAGCTCCTCCTCCTCTAGATCAAACTAGTCCTGAGCCCTCCTCTCCGCTACTAACACAACGATCCACCTCATAATTGACCTCCACTCATGTGGAGCATCGTAAAATGCCTCTAAGACCTCCCGGTCCAAGTCCCTGCAGCCATCATCTTCCACACCATCCATTAATCCCTTGATGGTAGCCCATATATAATCTTCCTTCCTCAACATCGACACGGTGACGTACATCTCCTCACGCAAGTGGAGGAGGTAATTGAGGTACCACCACCACATGACCTCTGCGAACTGAATCCCCGGTGCAGGCCTCGGACCCTCATCTACGATAACCAATACTTAGAGAATTCAGCATCATAAGAACAACCCTAACCATCATAATGGAAAAAACCAATAAATATACAAACATGATGTAGACAACAAAAATATATACATACCATCTAGTCCCGAGGCATGTCCTGCATCTTGTGGCATCTCGATGTCACCATGAAAATCCATGCCCCGGTACAGAAAGTCATCGAACAAAACCAGCATCTGCTCGCACTTTTGGTAGATCTCAGTAGTAAAAAATTGTTTTTCCTGCCCACCACCACGGTGAGGCATCATCTCACCCCACCGCACCACCCGCAGCTCACGGACACCACCATCCCAGACCGGAATACGGGACCGTAAAGTAGGCACCCGCTCGAAGAAAAAACAACATAAGAAGGAGGCATAACTGAAGTTCCCCCCAAACTGACTCACCTCATTCAACTTTCGCTGGACACAAGCCAGGAACATCTGTCTCCATTCATAGTATGTCCCAGTCATAACCCGATGTACCAACATCATCTGCCCACCCGACAACTGGTGCAATGCCTGAGACCCAAGTACTCGCAGCACGCAAGCCGCAACCACTCTCATAGTCGGATCCTCTATATCACTAACTGACAATGCATTCGCATGCACTCGGGACCCTAGACAACAAAATCTCTCCAGAAGATCCTCTATGTCAATATCCCACTGTATCCTAGGTTGTGTATCTCCTATCACACCTAAATGGGGTAAACCAGTCAAAAAATAAACATCTGTCAAGGTGAGGTCCAACCTCTCACCTTGAATCATGAAGGCCTGAAGGGCCGGAACCCAGAATCTAACCAACTTGGTCAGCAACAACCGTGCTGACCGCATCATAGGCACCCAGGCAAACTTCATCATTCCACCTGCTACCAACGCAGCCTAAGATCATGGTCCCCATCGATAATCTCCATCAAATCAATAGGAATCTCCCTCTCCCTCCACACAGGCCTCGGGACTCTGAGTATCTTGCCAAAAAACATAGAAACTATTTCAGAAAATTGTACCAAAACGTTTTCCCCAGTAATGATCTGAATCGCGGTTGTCGGACCCACAACCGCGATCCAAATTATGACTGTGAAGGCCATAGCCATGATCCATATCGTGACTGTGAATGCCATAGTCATGATTCAAGTCGTGACCGTGAGGACCACAGTTGCGATTCAGATCGCGACTGTAGAGTTCACAGCCATGATTCGAGATCGCAACTGTAGAGTTCTCAGTTGCGATCTAAATCATGCAAAAGGGATCAGGACCTGCGATTTCCCCATTTCTCACTCAAAGTGACCAATGCACCGCCCCTGAGTACCCAATTTCCCCCTAGAATTAAATTGTAATACCCCCAATTTGACCCTTAGGATATATGAGTCTTTAATGTAAATAAGTGTACATGTGATGTATGTTTTCCTAGCGTGGAGCTCAAGGCCAAGGCCCCGCTAGTGAAAGCCGAATTTTATTTAAAGGGCAAGTATTTGATATTTTGATACCATGTGCTCTTAAGCCATGGAAATTGTAATAGGATGTAAATAAACATCAGGCAATATAAAATACCAAAGCTGGCTACGGAGGCAACGAATGAGAAGGGGCCACGTGTATCCACTAGGGAGTGGTGAGGGGGCTATGGGAGTGACCCATAGGTTGCCATTTGTCATTATGTGAACCCATTGACTTCCTTAGGTGACATTAATGCCAATTGTAAGGAAGTGGTTGAGATTTCAGCCCATGACTTTGATGGAGTATGGGCAGCCCTGAAATTCGTATGGGAAGGTATGGGCTCTTTTGACTTGTCCCACAAGTCACTCTACACCTTGGGGGTTGCTCCATCCTTATCCCCATTCCATTGTGGAAGTATGGGACATCTTGGCCCACCCAAAAACGAGCTCCCAACAGTGAGAAAAGGGAAAATCGCGACTGTGAGAGAACCCACGTTTTGGGAAGCCAAAAACGTCCCGATTTGGTATTGGACAGAGAAATCCAATGGGGGATCCATTGGTAGGAACCTTGGGGCGAATCTGGGAGCAATAGCTACCCCAAAAACCATGGGAAAACCCAATTTTAATGGCCCAGAAAATCAGTGACGGATTTGGGTTGTTTGTGACAGAGTTGTGAGAAATCCAGTTGTGGATGTATGAGCAGAGGATGGGATTGCTGAGTCTAGCTTGAAGAGTATGTGGCTCTGGGATTGAGCTTAGTGGACTAGCATCCTCCTCCATCTCCTATTACATGCTTGAGAAACCCAACCGTGTGTTGGCTTAGCATGGTTGTTTGAGTGAAACCCTGACTGTGAGTGAGCCATCTAGTTCCTCCTTAGTGGATACACAGCCCAGCTCGGGGGTGATCTCTCAGCTGAAAGAATACAGGCTGGACAGAGATCTATGGTTGGGTGGAACGTTGCTCTCACGTAGCCAGTCGTTGGACATCATCTTCTCAAGATAAGTGTTCTGTGGATTATAAATTATTCCTTTTTGCATTCTGCAATATGTTAAATTGCCCATGGTTAATGAAATGAATTAATATAGAATCCATGCATGGCATACGAATGAGATTGGGTCTCTGTATGTTGAATCATTCCTTGCTGTGGTTGATATGATTGCAATTACTGTCTGTTTGAGTGCTTGTTAGCATGTTCATTCCGCTGTGTTTATATTGAAACGAATCTGCATATAGAAGTTTTAAAATGTTAGTCATTTATGGACAAAAATTATTGGGGCTAAAGTTACAAAAGCCCGGTATGTTGTTAATGTCTCATTCCCTGTTGTTCTATGGGGAAGGGGACGTTACATAAATAAACTTATAGATTAAGGCTAATAGGCTTAGCTGGAACTCACAAAACGGAAAACCAATGGTCAAATCTCCCGCAAATGATGAAAATGCTCTGCACAACTCAAATCTCTTGTCAAACTCAATAGTGAATGACATATGTCACTATAGCTCCACCTACTATTTATAAACATTTCACCCATTTTTATTTGACCATTGCGGAGTTATACGAAGTCTGTTCTCCAAACCATTGATGCCATTGGAGTCAGCGCAGAGAGACCTTCACAATAGTATAGTCAGTTTCAAGATTTCACCGACACCGCTTTCAGGCATTTTTTCCATACCCCTCATCGCCTCGGTTTGCGTGCCACATCGACCGTTGTCCATTTTTTATGTTCTTTATATCACCGGATTCAATTTTCCACGCTCGTGATGATGCTTCAGACCATTTCTCACTCTCACCACCATATTTTCGAGGCATTTTTTCCATACCCCTCGTCGCCTTAGTTTACATGCCACATCGATCGTTGTTCATTTTTTATGTTCTTTATATCACCAAATTCAAATTTCCGCACTTGTGATGATGCTTGAGACCATTTCTCCCTCTCACCACCATATTTTTTGTTCAGTATAATTTTATCCCTTTTTCGGGTCGAGTAATCCTTTTATGAAAAAGGCACTTAGGGAGTTTCTGTTAAGCTCTTTTATGACTCCTAAAACAATGAAAAGATCATCGAGCAATCTTGATTCCTTTCATGCCCGCTAAAAGTATCTAAAAGGGCATCTACCTGGTATAATTTTACCCCTTTTTCCAACCTTGTAGACTAATTACGAGAAAGGAATACTCTAGTCACATCGGCTAGAAGAGTTCTCCATTTACATCATTTTATGCTTTTTCGGGCCTTGAAGACTAACATACTAAAAATACCACCAATGGAGTCTACTTTCCACTTTTAGACTCTCTAAAATTGAAAGCAACCACGATCAATCACCATCTTGGGCTCGTATAAATCCACACCACGGTACTCCACCAATTCAGAGTCTTCGTATCGTTTTCAGACTCCTTAAAAAATAAAGCACTCATGAGCATGAACAATCCTGGGCTCACACAAATCCACAGGACAGTACCATTTTTTTAGTACACTTTTATCGCTTCTTGGAGCTCATTAAAACCACGAAGAAGGCCCCAATGGTGCCTGTCGGTGCCACAACAGATCATGTATACTTACATGGAAGCTTCCCCATTATCGTCACCTTTGTTCAGAGTATTTTGCAATATGTCACCCAAATAATCTCCCGATATTAGCTTTTAGCTTGTCCCCCATAGTCACTCGAGTCTACAGTACTTACCCCTGATCCCTTAAAGCTATGATCCCCATACCTAAAGTTAGTTTCATATGCTTCCAGGTCAACCATGTCATCATGCTTCGAACAAAGGAAGTTTGAGCCCCCCCCCACTCTAAAAACCCCAGTTACTCCCCATCCCCACAGTATATCAGTCCCACGATCAGTACTATCACCTCTTGATTGTAGACCTTGAGCTGCTATTAAGGAAACATCATTTCCTTGATAGTTGCAGGTCTCCTTCTGTCAATGTCAACCAATCAATTCTAGAGGATAGACTTAGAGGTCCTTGTGCCTTGGACTCATCACCATCAGTGGTGAGTTCCTACGGATCATTTTGGAAGTAGCCCTTAGTGCCTCTCCGAATGATTGTTTCTCACATGCTCGACGTCAACACTTTGATCGCATTGTTGAGATTCATACAGGGTATTGTTCCTTTCAGTTATTTGTTGAAGACCCCGGATGTCACCTGACTCTAACACATTTGTGAGACTACTTGAGGAAACAATCATTTACATGTTCCTATAGATATCCGGGTTGCGCTTGGCGACAGTATTCATAAGTACCCTGGTTTTATACTCCCTCGAGTATACAGTTTCATATACTTTTCAGACATGGACTCACAGTTATTGAGTCCCTACAATTGTTGGATACCTTCATATTTAGTAGTTCATGAATCCTTCTGACACCTAATTCAGAATGGTTGTTGCTCTTTTCCAGTGTATCAGTTCTTCAGATCAATCATGGTATGCCCATGAGTATGTCCCAACATTGTGCCCTCTCTCGACCATTATGATGTACACAGTAGGTTTATATTTATTCCTCAGGTCCCCCTTTTTTGGGCCTCATTGTTATTTATATGTCTTGATACGAGCATGGGTATGCCCTCCTTGTCCATTATAAAAGATTATTCCTCATTCATTTTTGAGGACATGTATTTTTAGTTTGTGCAGTTTGCATGGGCCCAGTGTTCCAGTCTCCAATTGGTCTCTTCTCCCCTCCAAAACCCAGGAAAGAGACAAAAGAAATATGATGTCTATCAGCCATATGATGAGCTCCTTCCCTCAGACATCAAGTGGCAATCTGTTAACACCCAAAAAATGATCATTAGCTCATTTCCCTATTCACATGACCCATTTGTCCACTTTTCCTACCATTTTAGTCTCAAAAACCCTCAAAAGGTCACAAAAAAGACCAAAAACCATCTTTTTCTCCTCAAAATATTTAATTTTCCTCAAAAAATACAAAAACCCTCAAAAAGGGTCCAAAATTCCCAAAAATCAATTAAAAGGGAATAATATTCAAAATATTCAAAAAAGGGAAAAAGATACCTAAAACACATTTAGCAATACCATTGGTTTCCTTAAATCATAATGGTATTCTCCATCACCCAAAAGCTATAAAAGGGTGATAGAGGCCCCCCATTATTCATCCACATTCATCCTATCCTTATGCTGCCCATTTTACTCCTGAGATCCCAAGCCTCCATATGAGCTTAGATCCACCTTGGAGTACTTTTTGTGGCCATTCCCCCATTAGCATCTTGGAGAAGAGAAAGACCCTTGGAGCATTGGAGAATCTCACTATCGCAGCCTCTCGAACACAACCATCCTCACCATTTGAGGTAACATGATTATTGTAAAGCTATTTTTTCCATAAATAGAGAATTTGTTTTACATATAGATCTGAGTTCTTTACCATTTACTTTCAAGTTTTTATATGAACATGCTACATTACCTTTTTACTTTCTCATATTTTAGATTAATTCTGCTTTTTTACTTTAGTTTTTTATTGTTTTCATTGAAACTGCTACTACAAGTTAGTAGGTGCTCATCTGCACATGCTTGGGTGAAAACCCAAGCAACACCATCTACCAATCAATTGTACATAAATACATGAAGAAGTAAACATAAGAGATTATACTCTTCACTTACATTACTAAAATACCATTAGAGATACAATTAATTTAATATACATCAATGATTATGATAACTTTACAAAGCATACTTTTCTTACAAAATTGGGTTGACGTGAAAGACGATTTTCTCCCTATCTTCTTCTACCTGTATTCATCATGCTTGCAACATTTATTAGTACTACAAAATATATTCTATAACTCTAGATTCCTTTCTATTATTCATGATATATCTAACTGATTTAAAATCATAAATATTTATTTACGGGAACTGTTTTGGGCAATGCAACGTTCCACCCAATCGTAAGCTCTTCGACATCTTATACTTAGTCTGTCTGAAGGCCACCCTCGAGCTGGGAACGGTGATCCACAATTAAGTTAAGTAGTTTTAAGTATCGATACTCTAGAAACTACCACTCACATCCTTATAGGGTATTGCATTTCTCCTGCAATTTCATAAGGTAGTACTCCTACTTGAACACGTCTCGTGTTCTAGCCTCTCACTCGGCTATGGTGTTGTTCTTGCTGGCCCAAGTTAGTACTCCAGACTTGACCTTCTGTGCTCTATGGAACATAGTTAATTAATAATTAACATGCATAGAATAAAAATTACAATTATCATCACAACACAAAGGAATACTATTCCCCAATACCACAGGGATAAATCAAATACCAAGCAGGTGATAGCCAACACAATTATTAACAGAGTTTTCAAATAAAATGTTCATGGCAACATAATCCTGTAACATCTTTAATGCATGATTTAACCAATGCATACAACATAGTCCTATAGCATCTTAGATGCACATGTTAATCGATGCATACAACATAACTTCTTATGATTCCGCACATGTAACATAATCCATGCATACAATATTATTCTGTAGTAGCTTAAATGCATATATTAAACAATGCACACAACATACTTATGTAACTGTAATTGCGTTTCGACATGTCATTGCATATGTAATTTGTAAATGCGGTTCGACATAGAATCATATGTAACATAACCAATGCTTACAAACATAATCCCATCACAGCTTATATGCCTATAATAAATGAATATACTAACTAATGCATAATTGTATACAACATACTCCTGCAACAGCTTATATGCATATAGTAAATGCATATATTAACCAATGCATAATTGTATCCACATACTCCTATAACATCTTATATGTAGATAGTAAATGCATAATTGTATCCACATCCTCGACATACACACATACAATTACAACTTAATGCAAAGACAAAGTTTCCACAACCTCGGCATATACACATACATACATACATATATATATATATATATATATATATATATATATATATATATATATATATCCACACCGATATAACCAATGCATTCGACATGCAACCAACGCATTTGACATAAATCAATTACCAATGCATTCAACATATATATTTCATATAACCATAACATATTTGAGGGAGCCTTCCCAACTTTGTACAACACACGAGAGATAATGCTCTCTCATCCAATTTAACATTAAGCATGCCCATAGCATAAACAAGTATTATCACCACAGGGTTAGCTCAAGTTCGATGGCAACATAAAATTTTATAAATAAACCAAAAACCCCTTCTGTGGTGGAAGCACAAAAGCATTTATTAACAGAATTGAATTCGCTAATTTTCCAACATTCATGTCTACATAAACGCATGCCAGCATATACATTTGTGATATCTTCTCAATCCAGCTTAGAGAGAAGAGATCCAAAACATTCTCATCCAACACAAATACACAGATCCAAAACGTTTTTATCAAACCCGATAAATAATACAGAGACCCTTTTAGTACTAATATCCTCAGCATGATCAGCTGAAAGAGGCTCTAGTATATACCAAACTGAGAAAGGAAAGTCTGGAGCAATAATGACATAGACGAAGTTGAAAATAGTCACACCTTGGTGACATTCAGATACAACTGAAGCTCAGAAGAAGGGCTATTCACAAATTAGCAGTGGATGGTGCGGTTAGGACCCCAAAATGCTCATTGTTTTCCTAGCACAAAACACCCCTGATGAAAAACCACCATGAATACGTGGCAGCTTCAAATTGTCAAGATTATGAATATATTGCATGTCTTGAGGAAGTAAGGAGGAAGAATCAACGGTACCCACTTCAAGATTATAAAGTTGCTCGGAGTTTAACACTCGCAACGAGTCCCTGGAACAAAACTTGCTGCCTCCATGTTGCAGCTCCAGGATCGTTCAGGGTCCTAAAAGCAATTTGTCCAAACAACCTTTTTAGAGCCCTTAAACCACTAAGTCACCATGGTGGTTTTTAGGCCATGGATCGCCAGACAGATAGGCCATATGAAAAGGGGACCCATTCTCAAAATTTGCGCCCACGTGGTGTAGATTTCGAGAAAGACTCATCAGAAAATCAACCATCACCCAAGTGTCAGTGGGATAAAATTTCCTAGCATTTAACACTCGCAACGCGTCCCTGGAACAAAAACGCTACCTCCACATGGTAGCTCCAGGATTGTTCAGGGACCTAAAAGTGGAACCTCTAAACTACTTTTGGGGGGTCCTGAAACCGCTTTTGGTTTATGACAAGCGGCTTCTCTATGTACTTTATTCCTCGCAAGATTCAAAAGAGAGTCCTTCATACAGTCTTGTCATCCTCCGCCGCCGATTTGAAGCAACGTTTCTCGACACTCATTACTACCACCGCCGTCGTACATAAGAAGTCTTCTTCCAGCACACAAAATCCCGATGAGTGGTCTGGTAATTGTTACCCTAGGAAAGCACAATTTTCAGGGAGCAAGAAGGTGAGGCCATAAATACTCAAGCAGTTGTATAATTTGAATTCATGGAGTTCTTAATCATCATGAGTCCATAGTGCGAAGCTTAATGTGTGCGTCTACCAGAGCTATCAAGTTAAGCAACGAGGATACGTGGTTTTGATGGCACATTTAATCTCTAGTGGAAGCACACAAGGAGCATTAAGGGAATGGACGACCAGTGTCCATGAGTAACCTGCAGATGCACATTCACAGACATTCATGCGGGAAAAGTTTGAGGTCTCTCCCGAGATGTCTAAGGAAACTTCAATAACTTCAGTGGTTAAAAAGTAAATAATCCTTCTGATTGTAGAAGCACGGAAGGCAGGGACATGTTGGTCCCAGCAAATGATGATCAAATTCTGAAGCGGTGGTACCTGAATGGTTCAGATTGTCGAGAGAGAGATCAGGTCTTGTTTCACAACTTGGTGACGTCGATGAACTTTCACCTCGTAAAAAACAAGGTTTGAGAGCAAAAGGATTGGATTGGGTAGAAGGGATAGATGATGAAGGTTTTGTTAGAAACACGTGACAGTGAAGTAGTTGCATCAGCATATCCATGGTGCCAAAAAAAAAGTGGTTTGATGGTTATTAAGCTCAGAACATCCCTAAAAGTAAAGAAGCACTGCTAATATTACAAGGTCGCCTCAGATTAGCCGGTGTTTTTCCATTCGACAAAACGTACTGCTTCACCAGCTAAATGGCTTCCGGTCACATTCATAGATGTCAGTAGTAGTAAGTAGATTATTTTGTGTATCAGACTTTGTTGGAAAGTAAAAACAGAATTGCATAAGTCGTTGGGCTGTAACAAATTCTTTGTAACAACTTATTTTGTAAAGCCTATGAAGGCTATATATAGTAGGAAATGGTCGGCTCTTTTTGCAAGAAGTGTAAATTCTGATATTTTGTAGTCCAATCAAATATATAAATAAGAACATCTTTTTCCTGATCTTGGAGTTTTATGGATTCAAACTTTTGACATGTCCAGTTAGTATTATTTTCTCCTATTAATTCATCTCTGTCATATTGCTCATGATTTATGAACTTCATTCTGATTTTGATACGAGTGCTACAAACATAAAATTATTGTTCCTAGGATGATTATGGCGTGAAGTATTCATGTTTGGTTATATAGAAATAATATCCTCATAATGTTCAGGTTTAGTTATGTGATCATTTTTTTTAAACTACTGAATTCCTCCCTTAGGCTCAGTACGTTATTCTAAAAACATAAAACAAAGATTTACTCTCTATAGTACCTTTGTTTTATGCCCTTCCATTAAACATCAATTCATTCAAATTCTTGTAATTGGCATATTGAAATACTTCCCACATTATTCCAAGATTAGCTATATGTTTTATCTTATGGTCAATGTGATTTTGGTTAAGCAAAAGAACACAACAAATTTTATTGATGCCCAGGAACAATTCTAAAAGCAGCCTTAGAACATCTCTGGGACTAACATCTTTTATGGTGTTGTTCCCGAGGACATAAGCAAGAAGACAAATCTTCCTTAGGGACAATGACAAAATTGTATGCTCCTAATTTCATAGTGGATGAAACTAGGTTGCATGCTGTAATCCACTTGGTGACTCCACAGTAGCAAACCTGGCATCTAGACGAAGACATACCCGCCAGAACCCCAACCATGAAGAATTTGTGACTTTACAAGATTCAGTCTCTTGGAGACATAGACGTGGAAAATATCAGTCTACTTCACCATGCCATCGAAGAAGTTTCTCCCCACTGTTGTTTGGCCCTCAATTTCATGAATATGAATTCATTATCCAAACCCCTTAAAGAGAACCTCCCCAAAACCTTCACACTCCTTGTGATTTTCCTAGCTTTCAAAAGATTCCTACTATAAGCGAAGAATTTTCATCTCATACGAATCCACTCAAATCTTTCATTTCTCTGCAGGCCAAGAATCTAATCGCTAATAACCTCATGTCAAGAGGATGAGGCAGAGGGCCACCACCACCACCCAAAACACCCAGATGGGTAGCTATCTAACATGGACCTCTACAATTACCCACACCCTTGAATGATATGCCTACCCACTATTTGAAATTGCTACCAAAGTATGATGGCAGTAAGGGCATGTTAGCTGAATATCATGTAGATTTATTTCAAGATTTCACCGACTATCCTGATCAAACACGATGATGTGTTCATGTGATTTTTTGATCAGTCGCTAGAGGGAGAAGCCAGAAAATGGTTCAGATCACTACCCAATGACTCCATTAGCACTATGGAGATCCTGGAAACCACCTTTTTCAAGAACTGGGGAGTTAAACATGATAGTCTCTATTATTTAATGAAATTCTCCGCCCTGAAGAAAAGAAACTTTGAAAATGTGGTGTACTTTACTGCGAGATTCAACAAAATATATTCCAGGATCCCCGAGGACATTCGTCCTAATGATGTTGCAACTCAAGTCACATATGTAGCATATTCCCCTTTATATTTTTCCATCACGTTGAGAGAGAGAAGACCGCTCTCACTTGGTGAATGCAAGATGACACCATAGACATCGAAGGAAAGATGAGGGAAGGAGGCAAGTTAAAAATTACCAATGATGTCAAAGAAAAAGATGAAGAAAAGGCCAAAGAAGAAGGTGGCTCTTCAGAAATAAAAGACTCTCAAGATGAAAAGATCAACGAGATGACTCGCATTATCAAGAATCTGTCAAATAAAGTTACCATAATGGAATTAGAGAGTAGCAGTCCCAACAGACAATCACTTGACCGACCTCCTACACAGTTTAGAAGACCTTACAATCCCGAAATGGCATACAAAGAAAAGAGGAATGATGAACAACCATTAAGGCCACCTGGCCGTGAGAATGAAAATAATCTGGTCGAAATTCTGGTAGAAGAATTCTATGAATAATTTGATGAACAGTTGAATTGGATGGAAGAGGATTGCTATCTTATGCACCTCACTAGAGATGATTACGAGAGCTCAATCTCGTATACGCAAACTAGCTCAAATATTTTGAACTCCCAAGAAAGTGATCAGCTCCCTGATTATCCTCTTTTCCACACTATCCAGCCAGATAAGTCGCAAAGGAAGTATAACTTGAGACCAAGGCCAGGAATAGAAAATAAACAGAGTGGAATTCCCCCTAAGAAGTCCCCACATAAGTCATCTCAAGCCAAATTTCCGCAAACTCCCCCCTAGCAAAAAGCAAAGGCCTACCAAAAGATAAAGGAAATGAGGTTGCAGTTTCAGATAACCAAATTAAGCCAAGCATAATCCCCCATAAGATAATAGAGCCAAATACCAAGGAAGGGTCCTCCTCTTTCATCCTGGAACAAGAGTTGAACAAACTAAGAGTAGATGTTCCCTTGACCGAATTGATAAGAAACCAAATGTACTAGAAGAATTTTGATAAAATGTTACACAGAGTTGAAAGCATCGATCAACAGGATTCCATAAATCTAAATGATGAAGACCCTACTTTCCAATGTGGCCCGCACATTGATAATAAAGAAGAGCCCACTGCTCCATTTTATGTTACCTTGAATGTACATGAGAAACTACTTCACAACTGTATGCTGGACTCTAGAGCATCCCACAATATGATTCCCAAGGTAATCATGGAACAGCTGGGACTAGAGATCACCAGGCCATATCAGGATCTTTATAGTTTTGACTTTAGAAAGGTGAAATGCATAGGCATGATAAACTATTTGGTAGTCACTCTTGCTTAGATACCATCCAAAAGCGTAATGATGGATGTAGTGGTAGCAAATGTTTCGGAACAATATGGCATGCTTCTATCAAGGAGTTGGGATGAAAAAATGGGAGGCACCATGCAGATGGATATGAAATATGCTACAATACCCATTTTTGTTGGAGAGACTAGACGGTTATATAGAGAATCTATGTTTGCCTATGTGATAAGTGATCAAGACAGCCCTATGAATTACCCCATATGTGTAGTTGATGAAGACATGGGTTGTTACAGGTTATCATTGACAAGCCCTGCCGAAGAAGAAATTGTACAAACACAAGTGGCGAAACCCTTTGCTGAAGATAACAGGAATCAGATCTGGAAACTCTATTTTGATGGAGCCTTTGCCAAAGAAGAATCTAGAGCTAGCACAGTATTATGATCACCTATAGGGTACGAGATTAGTTTATCTTACAATTTATACTTTGATACCACAAAAAATGTTGTTGAATATGAGGCTCTTATCCTCGGCCTCTGAGCTGCTAAGGACTTAAAAATCACCAAACTGGTAGTCTTTGGAGATTATGAGCTGGCGTTAAATCAGATTAAAACCATTTATCAAACCAGACATCCAAGACTCAGAGCATATCGAAATATTTCCTAGGACCTTATTGAGAATTTATTTGATTCTTTCAACATTACTTTTGTTCCCATAGAAGGAAATCAACAGGAAGATGCATTGGCCTTGATGGAAAGCTCTTTTAAGCCTTGCAAGAAGCTGAAGCTAAAGTATGAGTTTGAAATGCGGTATTGTCCCTCCATCCCTAATAATGTAAAAATTTGGTAGGTCTTTGAATATGACCAACAAATCAAACGATTTTTACATCTTGTAGATGAATTTTGAAATACTGATATAGATGGTAATTTCGGGGATATGGAAGAAAACATGCTACAAGCATAAGGTGCAAAAGTCTCTAGGTTGACACAACATATTTTTGGCCACAAAATTCTACAACTAAAGAACACCTTTATTCCTAAAGGATTGGTTCTATTAGAACAATTGTTCAATAAGAATGAGATCTCGGTAAAACCAGCAGTATAGCCAACTACTGAGGCTGTGAAGGAGGTGAATCTTGGCACTCTGGAAGAACCCAAGTTCATAAAACTTTCTCAGTCCCTTACAATCAAGCAAAAGCAAAGGTATGAGGACCTATTTAAATATTACGTAGATGTTTTTGAATGGAAGTATGAAGACCTCAAGACCTATGATATCACTATCATACAACATAGAATCCCTTTGAAGCCAAATGCTAAACCAGTAAAGCAGAAGTTGAGACAGGTAAATCCTATCTTGTTGTTGGTGATCGAAAAAGAAGTAAGGAAACTTCTTGATGCAAAAATCATCATTCCTCTAAGATATTCAGAATGGGTGGCAAACTTGGTGCCAATGAGAAAGAAAAATGGAGAAATCCAGCTATGTGTTGATTTCAGGAACCTGCATAAGTGCTCGTTAAAAGATAATTATCCTTTTCCCAAAATGGATCATATTCTACAAAAAGTAGTTGGTTCAACCAGAGTGTCAATGATGGACAGATTCTCAGGCTATAACCAGATCGCCATGCACCTAGATGACAGGGAAAAGACAACTTTCACTACACCATGGGGAACTTTTATGTATGATAAAATGCCTTTTGGTATCACTAATTCCGATGCAACATTACAAAGGGCCATGGACATAACATTCATAGGAGAAAAGGAAAAATTTATTGTGATATATCTAGATGACATGATAGTATTTTCAAAGTATGATGAAGACCACCTTCAACAGCTGAAGCAGACCTTCAAGAAATGCAAGAAATTTGGCTTGTCTCCCAACCCTAAAAAATCTTTTTTTGCAATGACAGAGGGAAAGCTGCTGGATCACATTGTTTCCAAGGTTGGTGTGAGAATAGACCCAGATAGAGTAGCCTCTATCAAACTTATTGAACTCCGAAGGAATAAAAAGGAGGTACATTCTTTTATTGGTAAAAAAATAATTCTAGGAAGATTTATTCCTAACTTCACTGAAATAATGAAAGAAATTACTAACATGCTAAGAAAGGATGCTAAAATAAAATGGACCACAACTGTGAGAGACTCCTTTAAACAAATAAATGATTCCCTAGGAGAAGCACATGTCTTGACTAGCTCTGATTATACGAGATAATTTATGATATTCTCCTTTGCCTCTAAGGTTACTATTGCAGAAGTTATCTTACATAAAAATCATGAAGGGAATGAGCAGTCCATTGCTTTCTTTAGTCGAGCATTGAGGGCCACCGAGTTGAAATACAAGACAATGGAAAAACATGATTACACACTCGTTAAAGCCCTGGTGTCATTTAGGAATTATGTGTTTCATTCCAGGATCATCGCATATGTCCTAGGAAGTACCGTCAAAGACATCTTGTGTCAACCCAACAGCGAAGGAAGGAGGGAGAATTGGATCTACAAAATCCAGGAGTATTGTAATGTACCAACTTAGGATTTGGCACACTAACTCGAGACTTCTTCAAATTGATTAAAACAGTTATTGTGGAAGCTAGAATTGTTGGAGATGGGCAAGGTCAAAGGATATGAATGGATGAAAGGTTTTGATATGATTTTATAGATCCGCACAATGTACTGAGACCATTTATGTTTTAATAACATCCCGGCTAAACTCTACTCCAATGCTCCTGGGGTTCTCAGCATATGCAGACTAGTATGGGTAGGGAAATTGACTGAAAGTTGGAAAAGGTTGTTGCACACATCATAGAGGATAATAATCATTCATTTGCAGTCATTGAATCAGAAAATAACATTTCAAAATTCATATCTGGGCAAGTATGATAACAAAACAAGTAAAATAGCAATTCAGGACAGCTCAACTAGTTTGACTTGTGGACTCCTAAGCAATGCTCAAAGGTAGTCTAAATTTTGAAACAGTGGTTCAATCATGACATGTGATTGTTATCTAACTACAAGAACTAGAATGACTTTATTTGTAACTTTACTCATTGATTTATGAACCATTCATTGAAAGCTAGTCAAAATCTAGCTAAATCTAGCAGGTGTGCATAAATTGGAGAACAATTCAGAGTTCTATAATTTTTACTGAAGTGACTGATGTGAAAACATTACATACTTTATTATTAAATCATAAATAGGCAATGATGCATCTCAGAAGATGATAGAAGAGTCTCTCCTCTTGCACATAAGAAACTAGTTGTAGAATAGAAGGAGGAAGGATTCGATCTCTGACTTTGAAGAAGATAGCTCTGAACTTCTAATTCGACCTGGTAAGCTTTAGGTCCTGCAAATAAACTTAGTGATAATGGTTGGATTCCATCATCCTCTCATAGAAAGCCAGGGCACATTTCCCATGCTTGACTAGGGGCACACCTCCCAAATCTTGGATGCACAAATGCATTCATAAAATTCCTCACACTAGCAAAAGATGTGAAATGGAGTTGGAATCATTCTTTTATATAATTCATGTTGATCTGTCGAGCAAGTTACTTGGCTTGGTGACTTGTGAGAATAGGTCACCCATGAGTGGACATACTTTCCTTGCTTTGCTTTGGCTTTCCTTCTTTTTCCTCTTTTTGTGACTTTCCTTCTTTTCTGAACTTTCCTACTTTCAAAACTTTCCTGATTTTCCAAACTTTCCTGTTTTTTCTGGATTTATGCTGCTTTTCCTGAAATAAGCCTCTTTTCTCCATTTTGGCAATATTTTTGGACTCTAGTGTTTACCTGACTTCTACTCCAAGTAATTCCTCCAACCTTATCCACCAATTCGAATTAGTGGGCCATGTTCTCCATTTAATCAGCATAATAAATAAAAATATTAATTTCATCAATAATAATAAATGCTCCATTAATTCTTTATTCAAGTGGGTAGCAACTAGAGATAAAATTAAATGCACTCTCCTAAATAATTAATTGCATGGAATACAAAATTTAACCCCATGGTTATGCAGCTGCCTCCTCAACCCAAGGGTTAGATTGGGTTAGGAACTTGTTCCAATGATCAATTTTGTGGGGACATGACAGTCCTCCCCACCCAAGATTGTTTTTCCTCAAGCAATTTCAAACCAAGATGTTGTAAGATGTGCTCTCCTTCCCAAGTAGCATCTTCACTAGGTAACCCTTCCCACTGTATCAAAAATTCCTTAAGGATTTTTCTCCTTAGCTTCTTTTCTCTGACATCAAGAATCCTTTCAGGGATCAGCACCAAATTTCCCTCATCATCAAGTGGTGGCAAGTCTTGTGAAACTTTGACTTACTGCCCTACTACTTTATTCAAACAGGACACATGGAACACATTGTGAATCCGGCTGCCTGGAGGCAACTCTAGCTCATAAGCCACTTCACCGATCTTTCTCAAAACTTGGTAGGGACCATAGAACCTTGGATGAAACTTCTCAGCCCCTTTAGGCTTCAATGTTGACTATCTATAGGGCTGCAACCTCAAATATACCAGATCTCCCATGCAATGTCCCCTCCCATCATACCAGCATGATAGAGAGGACGTGACACTAAATCCGGGCATCTAACCCCATATCCATTAAGTAAAAACTCATTGATAAAAAAGACATATACATGTGCATGTTATAGAAACACAGCGGAGTTAAAAATCATGTTTAATATCTAACATACATTCAAACATTTCTGTGATAGCCATTAAATAAAGACATTGCAGAAATTATAAAAGAGAATACTTATCTTATAACAAAGTAGTCCCAAGCAACTGGCTATGCAACTGCAACGTTCCACCCAACCATAGGCCAGTTGTGATCATCAATATCTCAACACACTGCCACCCCCGAGTTGGGCATGATCTCTAAAAGGAATCAGGGAACATCAGACTCACACATAGCCAAGCATACACCAAGATGAGCCAAACCAATCTACAATTGGGTTTATCAGGCTGCTAGAAAATGGAAAGGAAGAATTGCTAAGCTAGTGAGCTCAAGCACAGAGCCAAGGGTACCTCACAAAGATCTATCTAGCTTGGCACCCACAATGCCTACACACCCCACTCAAGGAAGTATTCCCTTCACCAATTCACAATCCCTCAGGCCATACCTTCCAATTCTAGAGTGTCCCAGGTGTGCATAGAAGAGTAGCCATCCCTCTTGATCTTCTTGAGAGGTTATTCTCCCCACTAGGTTTATCAAGCCAATTTTTTCCACTACCACTCCAAATTTCTTTCTCACAGTCTCCAAATCAAACAGGGGTGCAGATAATCAGCTAACTATAATGGCTGGACAGGAGAAAAATGTTTGTACCATGATAAGCATGAAAAAGATTCCCTGAGCTTAAAAAAAAATGTGGAAAGGCTAAAAATGAACAATGAAGGTTTGGGAAAACCCCAGGAAGCATAAATAATTTTTAGGAAAAATTCCCATGGCAATTCTGGGACAAAACGACCTCCATTCGGTCCCAAATCACAGCCCCTTCTTTTCATCTACTATCCAAAACCAAAAACGAGTTTCTGGGCAAGGAAAACCCTGCATTTTTTATGAAAAACGTGAATGTAACTTCCAGAAATATCAATCTGTGTGAGAGAGGAAAAACTAACTATTCAGAATGGATTTGGGCACCATTTCGTGGGTGTTTTCTTGCCCAAGAAGCAAAAGTACGAATTCCCAGGTCGATGGCTTTCCCATGCACGAAATTGGCTACCATACCTCTTCATTCCCAAGGCATTAACTACCTCAACCAATTTCTGGAAGAATTAAATGATTGGGTCCCTAACCCAAAATGGGTAGTTGGTGATTTATGGGTTTTCTCATTGACACATGGATTAAATCCATTGGCTCAAGGGTTTGAATAATTTCCCTCCCTATTCCTTGTAGAATCATGCCCCCATCTCTTTGTTGCATTGCATAGCTAGTTGTGGGTTTTTCATTAAAATTCGTATTTACATGATGTCTTAATTTACATTGTGCCTATCTAGCACAAGAACCATAGGCATCTATTTTTAATTGCCGATACATAAAATGCTAAATCAATGGTGGGGCCTTGGCCTTGATCTCCTCACCATGATTAAATAACAATACATCATTTACAATTTAATGCAAAGGGGGTCAAAATGGGGACATTACATCCCACTTGGAAGGCTCGCTCAACTCTATTCTTGTATGCATGTATTTTCTGTCGATTCGGTGCTACCTGCAAGATGTCCTTGAGAGTTATGAGTATGTATTGACTCTCTTGGATCCAATCCTTTGCTTTTTGTGTCTTACAATCACCCAATATCGGATCAGCAAAAGTAAGTGCATCATATCCATAAAGAGCTCTGAAAGGAGTCATACCAATCGAAAGATGGAAAGTAGTGTTGTAATAAAATTCTCCTAGATGAAGCCAATTGGTCCATGACTTTTGTTGACCAGTGACATAGTTTCTTAGGTACCCTTCCAGCCATTGGTTCACTCTCTCTTTTTATCCATCAGCCTGTGGATGGTAGCTTGTACTCATGTCCAAACTTGTGCCTACTAGCTTGAATAGTTATTTCCAAAAATTGCTAGTAAACTTATTGTCCCTATCACTGATGATGGACTTGGGTTTGCCATGAAGTTTGAAAAATTATTTGATGAAAAGTTAAGCCACTTGGATGGCTGTAATATTAGTTGTGACAAAACAAAAATGTGCATACTTAGTCATCCTATCAACCACAACAAAAATATTGTCTTTACCTTGACTTTTGGGAAGCCCCGTGATGAAGTCCATTGAGATGCTCTCCCATTTTTGCTTAGGAATGGGGAGTGGTTGTAGGAGCCCTACTAGATGGGTATGCTCCACTTTATTTTTATGACATGCCACACATGATCTGATATATTCCATCACCTCTTTCTTCATCCCCTTCCATGTGAACCTTTCACTCACTTTCCTTTAAGTTTTCACAAATCTTGGGTGCCCAGCCAAAGGCACATCATGGGCAGCTTCAGGTATATTTTTCTTTAGTATGGATTCTGGAACTATAAAGATTCTATCCTTATAATAAATTACATCATTAAGAATATTATAAGCATCATCATGAATCAATCCATCAAATAAATCATTTGCAAACTGATTTTTAGTTTACTTTACACCAAGCTATGTTTTCCAATCATCTTGAAATTTCAGCAATGCAAGTGTGGGTTTTCTAGAAAGTGCATCAGCTACTATGTTTATCTTACCCTTCTTATACTCAATCTCAAAATCAAATGCTTGGACCTTGCTTACCCACTTTTGTTGTCTATAATTCATCTCCCTTTGGGTTAAGAAGTGTCTCAAACTATTGTGGTCATTTTTTATGATAAACTTGCCTCCCACCAAGTACTGTCTGAACTTGACTAGTGCATGCATGATGGCTAGCATATCTTTGTCATAAACTGAATACAACCTTTCATCTGGATGCAACTTTCTACTCTCAAAGGCCAATGGATGTTTATTTTGCATTAAGACAGCCCCAATACCACTTCCTGAAGCATCACACTCAAGTACAAAAGGTTGAGAAAAATATGGAAGTGCAAGAACAGGACAAGTGCTCATTACCTCCTTCATTTTATTGAATTATTTTTTGGATTCTTCTGACCAATGGAAGGATCCCTTCTTAGTGAGATATTTCAATGGAGAGGCCAGCTTGGAGAACCCTTTGACAAACTTCCGATAGTAGGTGCATAGCCCAATGAACCCCCGTAGTGAGATTTTTAGGACTAGGCCAATCTAGAATAGCTTGGATTTTTTCCATGTGAACCTTAACTCCATCTTGACCAATCACATGACCAAGATACAAAATATCAGTCATTCCAAACTCACACTTGATTAGCTTTGCATAAAAAGACTGATCAGCCAAGATTGTTAGTACAATATCCAAATGATGCAAATGCTCTTCCCAAGTCCTACTATAGATCAAAATATCATCAAAGAAGACAAGTACAAACTTATGGAGCTGCTTGCTAAACATTTTGTTCATGCAAGATTGAAAAGTTGCATGTGCATTTGTTAGGCCAAAAGGCATAACCAAAAACTCAAAGTGCCCGTGGTGGCACCGAAAAGCAGTCTTCTGTATGTCTTCTTCTCTCATGTTGATTTGATGGTAGCCAGATGTAAGGTGAATCTTTGAAAAGTACTTGGCCCCATGGAGCTCATCCATAATCTCATCTATCCCTAGAATAGGATATATATTCTTGATAGTCTTCTTGTTAAGACCGCCATAATCTATGCGCATTCTCCTGGTCCCATCCTTCTTCTTCACAAGAACTACTGAAGAGGCAAATGGACTTTAGCTAGGCCTAATGAACCTCATCTCAAGCAAATCCTTAATGGTTCTCTCTATTTAATCCTTGAATCTCTTTGGATGATTGTAGGGATGTACCTTGATAGGTGAAGTTCTTATTTCCAATTCAATTCTATGCTCTATTCCTCTATCTAGAGGCCTACCATGAGGAAGGTCCTCAAACACTTTCTTATGCTTTTGGAGCAGCATTTGAATGTCCTTAGTAAAATGATATACTTCAAAGGAGCTTCCCTTAGTGGTGATTAGGAATTCAGAAGCCCACTCAATGTCTCCATGTCTTAGGATAGACCTCATACTATGTGCACTTACCACTTGTTTGGGGTAGGTGTTGATTCCCCTCAACACCATCTCTTTTCCATTTTCTCCTTTGAAGACTATTTCAGGGACTTGGTAGTCCACTGTATACTTCCCAATGGAGTGCATCCATTGTAATCCCAAGACCATGTTAGTATCAGCCACATCAACAACATAAAAACTATTTGTGATGGTATCCTCTCCTACACAAATCTGCAATTTAGGAATCCATCTACAACAGTTCATAGAATGATTACCTAGGATGATAATAGTGAAGCCTCCAAATTTTTTAGTATGTAGCTTCCTTCTTTCAACCAAGGTTGAATCAATGAAGTTATGTGTGGCTCCCCCATCCACGAAAATAATCACTGATTGTCCTTGAACCACTCCTTTGATTCTGAGTGTGTGGTAGCGAGTTACTCCAGTGAGCACTGCAATCTTGCCTACCTCAGGGTGAGGTGCTTCTTCTACGGACTCATAGGTCACTTATGCATCTGTTGGGATCTCATATTATTCTTGTTCTTCTTCAGCTTCACTTTCTGAATAAACCTCAATGTAATGTTCCTTTCCTTTGGCACACCTATGCCCAGGAACCCATGGTTCTTGGCAACTGAAACACGACTTTCTTCTTCTCAATTCATCTCGATCTTTAGAAACGTTTTATTTTCTGAAATTTCCATGAGGACTCTTGATGGTTTTCCTTTGGATCTTGAATGGAGTAGTACCAATATCCCTTGGAGGAAATCTGGTCCATGGAAGGGAGTCTTGCAAATCTCTAGTTCGATTCAGTGCATCTTGCAGGGTGTTGGGTCTATAAGCTTTTACGAAGCCTTTCAAAGGTTTTTTCAACCCTTCTATGAACAATAGGATCAGCCTTGATTTTGATATATAAAATACCATAACAACCACCTTTTGGAACTTAGATATGTAGGCTTCTAGAGTTCCAGTTTGTCTCACATGTGCTAGTTCCCTGAAGGCAATTTCAGGATCCCTTCTTTCAAATCTTTCCGCCAATCTTCTTGTGAATTCTTCATAGCTGGTTACTTGATCATGTCCAAGAGTTTTCAGCCCATGAAGCCACCACTTATTAGCTTATCCATCTAAGTGTAGAGTATCCATCTTGATGGCATCCCTTTTAGCCATATGATTCAACTGAAAATATGTGTCAAGTTTCTGAATCCAAGAATTAGCAGTGCATTTTTTAGAACCATCAAAATAGGGTAAGGAAATTTTACCAATGACATTTTGGAGTTCAAAATTCTAATTTTGCAATCTGAAACCTCCTCTTGGGTTGGACTTATATTGCAGATCAAAAATGTATTTGAATGGTAGAGCACTTCTGCACTCTTCATTCAGTGTAAGGTACTCAATGTACTTGTACTCCCATGAAGCTAGACCTCCATTTAAACCCTCTGGTTCTTCATTGTGTTCTTCAGTAAATTTAGGCATTGTAGGACTTGATCAATATGGAGCCTCCATATTGACTTCATTAGCTCTATTGTGAGGCCTAGTCTTTGAGAAAATGTGGCTACTATTGCTCTTTGTCTCCCCATGTGGAGTGCCATTGCTACTCCCCTCTCCCACTTTGGCTCCTAGCTGCTGAGCTAAGAAATCCCTTATTTATTTTCCTGGTTGCACAATATTGAGAGATATGTCTTGCATCCCTTTCATCATACCTTGAACAAAGAGTTTGAATTATTCCCTATCATCATTATGAGACATATTAGATTCTTCTTGTATTTTCCCTTCAGTGGAATTGATCTCCTCTTCCTCTTCTCCTTTTAACAAGGAAATTTTCTTCTTGGAATCTGTAAATATTCTTGAAATCATCGAATCAAATTAAGAGAAGGTCCAGAGGACCATGCTCTGATACCACTATAATGTACCAACTTATAATTTGGCACACTAACTTGAGACTTCTTAAAATTGATTAAAACAGTGATTGTGGAAGCTAGAATTGCTGGAGATGGGCAAGGTCAAAGGATATGGATGGATGAATGGTTATGATATGATTGTATACCTATGAAAAATGTATTGAGACCATTTATGTTTCAATAACAGCTCGGCTGAACTCTACTCCAATGCTCATGGGGTTCTCAGCATATGCAAACTAGTATGGGTAGGGAAATTGACTGAAAGTTGGAAAAGGTTGTTGTAGAAATTAGAGAGGATAATAATCATTCATTTTCAGTCATTGAATCATAAAATAACATTTCATAATGCATATCTGAGCAAGTATGATAACAAAACAAGTAAAATAGCAATTCACGACAACTCAACTAGTTTGGCTTGTGGACTCCCAAACAATGCTCAAAGGTAGTCGAAATTATGAAACAGTGATTGGATCATGACATGTGATATTTTATATAACTACAGAAACTAGAATTAATTAATTTGGACCTTTACTCATTGATTTATGAACCATTCATTGAAATCTAGTCAAAATCTAGTTAAATCTAGTAGGGGTGCATAAATTGGAGAACAATTAATAGTTCTGTAATTTTTATTGAAGTGAATGATATCAAAAAATTACATAATATGTTCTTAAATCATAAATAGGCCATGATTCCTCTCAGAAGATGATAGAAGAGTCTCTCCTCTTGCACATAAGAAACTAGTTGTAGAATAGAAGGAGGAGGGATTCGATCTTTGACTTTGATGAAGATAGCTCTAAACTTCTGATTCGACCTAGTAAGCTTCAGTACCTGCAAATAAAATTAGTGATAATGGATGTATGCCATCATCCTCTCACAGAAAGCAGGGGCACATCTCCCATGCTTGACTAGGGGCACACCTCCCAAGTCTTGGATGCACAAATGCATTCATAAAATTCCTCACACTAGCAAAAGATGTGAAATGGAGTTGGAATCATTCTTTTATAGAATTCATGTTGACCTGTTGAGCAAGTTACTTGGCTTGGTGACCTGTGAGAATAGGTCACCCATGAGTGGACATACTTGCCTTGCTCTGCTTGCTTTTCTTTTCTTTGGCTATCCTTCTATTCCCTATTTTTGTGACTTTCCTACTTTCAAAACATTCTTACTTTTCCAAACTTTCCTATTTTTCCAGGATTTATGCTGCTTTTTTCTGAAAAAGCCTCTTTTCTCCACTTTGGCAACATTTTTGGACTCTAGTGTTTACTTGACTTCTAATCCAAGTAATTCCTCCAATCTTATCCACCAATTCTAATTAGTGGGCCATATTCTCCATTTATTCAACATAATAAATAAAAATATTGATTGCATCAATAATAATAAATGCTCCATTAATTATTTATTCCAAATGGGTAGCAACTATATATAAAATTAAATGCACTCTCCTAAATAATTAATTGCTTGGAATACAAAATTTAACCCCATGGTTATGCAGCTTCCTCCTCAACCCAAGGGTTAGGTTGGGTTAGGAACTTGTTCCAATGATCAATTTTGCGGGGACGTGACAAGTATGACATGGAAATCAATCCTACCAAATTGGTGAAGGGACAAGGTTTAGCCAAAATCCTAGCTGAGTCGAATTACCAAGCTCTTGAAATCAATCTGAGTGATCAACTTCCTAGTCAAAAGGAAGGAGATGATTAGCAAAACCTTCCCAACAATGTTGCTGAGAATTTTATTGGGTCTGAATGGTATATGGACATAGTATATCATCTACAACACCTCACATGTCCACTGGGTCTAGATAAGTCTAAAATGAGGTCTCCTAAACTCAAAGTTGTCAAGTATTGTATTCTAGAAGGATCCAATTGGTGTTCTGCTTAATGGCATCGTTGAAGAAGAAACAAAAGGCATAATGATAGATTTTCACAAAGGAATGTGTGGAGGACATCATGCTTGGAGAGAAACCTCTTATAAATTCCTACGATTTGGGTACTTTGGGCCTACATTATTCACTGATGCTAACACGATTGCTAGATCATGCAAAGAATGCCAATTATTCACTAGGAAGAAAAAGATTAAACCTTTACCCCTTAAACCCATCAGGGTATAATCACCCTTCCAACAATGGGGACTTGATTTTAGTGGAGAAATAAACCCTCATTCCAGTGGCCAGCACAAATGGATTCTTACGGCCACCGATTACTTCACAAAGTGGGTGGAAGCAATCCCCACAAGGAATTCCAATGACACGGTCATAATAGGATTCCTAGAAGAAAACATTTTGGCAAGATTTGGTTGCCCAAGGAAAATCATTATAGACAATGCTCAAGCTTTCAAATCCTACAAAATGATGAGCTTTTGTCTTAATTACAACATTGAGTTGATTCATTCAACAATGTACTATCCACAGGAAAATGACCTGGATGAGTCCTCAAACAAAAGCTTGGTAACTATTATCAAGAGAATGCTGAATACAAACAAAAGGGGCTAGGACTCCCATCTAAAATTTGCATTATGGGAAGACAGGATTAATGTCAAGAGAGCTATAACCACTTCACCATTTCAATTGGTCTATGGAAAAGAAGCAGTTCTCTCAATCTAGTTGGGTCTCCCAGTGATGAAACTATTACAGCTAGAAAACGAAGAACGGAATGACATGAAAAGAAGAATTCATCAGCTAATAGAGGTTCAACGGGTCAGGGAACAACTGGATGAGTCCTCTAAGGTCCACTAGGACAAGATTAAAGACACCTTTGATCAGAGGGCCATTGCTCGAGATTTTCATCATGGAGGTCTTGTGCTGAAGTGGGATACTAGAAGAGAAGAAAGACCTAAACATGGGAAGTTTGATAGCCTGTGGTTGGTCCCTTTCAAGATCATTACAGTCCTTGACAACAACACATATGAATTGGCTCAACTCAATGATGATAGCTTTGGGAACCCTGTAAACAGGAGATTCTTGAATCTTTTTTTCATTACTAGTTTCCATCCTACTTTATAAGTGTATCCATTGTACCATATCAGTAACATATGTCTTTCTTTCTTTCTGTTTACAAAATTTTTAATCATTTTGTTACTTTTCCCTCTTATTATTCTCTGTTACTTCATTTGAAAAATAAAGAACAGGTACAACTCCACAACCCAATGGACTTAAAGGTACTAGTTTACTGTTCTCAACCCCTTCCAAAGGAAGAGGCTATCCCCGCTGAAGAAAATGTTAGTACTAATATCCTCAGCAAGATCAACCGAAGGCAGCTCTAGTATACACCAAACTGAGAAAGGAAAGTCTGGAGCAATAATGGTGCAGACAAAGTTGAAAACAATCACAGCTTGGTGACAGTCAGATACAGCTGAAGGTCAGAAGAAGGGATATTCAAAAATTAGAAGTGGATGGTGCATTCAGGACCCCCAAACGCTCGGTGTTTCCTATCTCAGATCGCCCTTGATGAAAAACCACCACGAATACGTCGCAACTTCAAATTGTTGAGACAGATCGGTCCACCTGATAAAGCTGCGTTGGCAAATTGCATGTCTTGAGGAAGTAAGGAGGCAGCATCGACAGTACCCATGCTTCAGGATTATAAAGTTGCTTGGAGTTTTACACTCCCAACGCGTCCCTGGAACAAAACCGCTATCTCCACATGGAAACTCCAGCCGGATCGTTTAGGGGCCTAAAAGCGGTTTATCCAAACAACCTTTTCAGAGCCCTGAAACCACTAATTCACCATGGGTTTTTAGGCCACGGATCACTAGACAGATAGGTCATGTGAAAAGGGGACCCACTCTCAAAAGTTTCACCCACCTAGTGTAGATCTCGAGAAAGACTCATCAGAAGATCGATGATCACCCAAGCGTCAGTGGGATAAAAAAATTTGGCATTTAACACTCGCAACATGTCCCTGGAACAAAACCGCTACCTCCACGTGGCATCTCCAGGATTGTTCAGTGACCTAAAAGTGGAATCTCTAAACTACTTTTGGGGGTCCTGAAACCGCTTGTGGTTTATGAAAAGCGACTTCTCAATGTACTTTATTCCCCGCATGATTCAAAAGAGACTCCATCAAATGGTCTTGTCAACCTCCACCACTGATTTGAAGCAACGTCTCTCGACACTCATTGCTGCAACCGTCGTCGTACAGAGAGCAGTCTTCTCCCAACACGCAAAATCTCGATGAGTGGTCTGGTAATCATTACCCAATGACAACATGATTTTCAAGGATCAAGCAGTTGAGGCCATAAATACTCAAGCAATTGCTTAATTTGAAGTCATGGAGTTCTCAATCATCATGAGTCCAGAGCGTGAAGCTTAATGCGTGATTCTACCAGATCTGTCAAGTTAAGCAGCGAGGATACATGGTTTCAATGACACATTTCATCTCCAGCGGAAGCACACAAGGAGCATTGAGTTCATGGACGACCAACATCCACAAGCAACCCGCAAATGCATATCTGCAGACATTCATGCGGGAAAAGTTTGAGGTCTAACCCGAGATGTCTAAGGACACTTCAGTAACTTCAGTGGTTAAAAAGGAAATAATCCTTTTGAATATAGAAGCACAGAAGGCAGGAGCATGCCAGTCCCAGCAAAGGATGATCAAATTATGAAGTGGTGGTACCTGAACGGTTCATATTGTCGAGAAAGAGATCAGGTCCTGTTTCACAACTTGTTGATGTCGATGAACTTTTGCCCCATCGAAAACAAGGTTTGAGAGAAAAAGGCTTCGATGGGGTAGAATCGATAGATGATGAAGGATTTTTTAGCAACACATGACAGTGAAGTAGCTGCATCAGCATCTCCATGGCGCCCAAAAAAAAGTGGTCTGACAGTTATTAAGCTCATAACATCCCTAAAAGTAAAGAAGCACTACTAATATTACAAGGTTGCCACGGATTAGCCAATGCTTTTCCATTCGGCAGGAAGTACTGCTTCACCAATTGAATGGCTTCCAGTCACAGTCATAGATGTCAGTAGTAGTCAGTATGATTGTTTTGTGTAACAGACTTTGTTGGAAAGTAAAAACAGAATTGCATAACCTATTGGGATGTAACAAACTCTTTGTAACAACTTATTTTGTAAATCCCATGAAGTCTATATATGGTATGATAGGAAATGGCCAATGGTCGGCTCTTTTTGTAAGAAGTGTAACTTCTGATATTTTGTAGTCCGATCAAATATATAAAGAAGAACATATTTTTCCTGATCTTGAATTTTTATGGATTCAAACTTTTGACATGTCCAGCTAGTATTATTTTCTCCTGTTAATTCATCTATGTCATATTGCTCATGATTTATGAACTTCATTCTTATTTCAATACGAGTGTTGAAAGCTGAAAATTATTGTTCCTAGGATGATTATGGTGTGAAGTATTCATGTTTGGTTGTCTAGAAATAATATCCTCACATTGTTCAGGTTTAGTTCTGTGATCATTTTTGTTAACCTACTGAATTCCTCCCTTAGGCTCAGTACATTATTCTAAAAAAATAAAACAAATATTTACTCTCTAGAGTACCTTTGTTTTATGCCCTTCCATTAAACATCAATTCATTCAAATTCTTGTAATTGGCATATTGAAATATTGCCCACATTATTCTAAGATTGGCTATCTGTTTTATCTTATGGTCAATGTGATTTTGGTTAAGCAAAAGAACACATCAAATTTTATTGATGCCCAGGCACAGTTCTAAAAGTAGCCTTAGAACGTCTCTGGGACTAACAGATCCAAAATGTTTTTATCAAACCCAATGAATGCTAGAGAGATTCAAAACGTTTTTATCAAACCCAATAAATGATACACAGAGCCAGAATGTTTTTATCAAACCCAATGAATGATATAGAGATCCAAAACATTTTTATCAAACCCAATAAATGATACAGAGATACAAAACGTTTTTATCAAACCCAATGAATGATACAGAGATCCAAAACGTTTTTATCAAACCCAATGAATGATACAGAGATACAAAACGTTTTTATCAAACCCAATGAATGATACAAAGATCCAAAACGATTTTATCAAACCCAATAAATGATACAGAGATCCAAAACATTTTTTATCAAACCCAATAAATGATACAGAGATCCAGAACATTTTTATCAAACCCAATGAATGATACAAAGATCCAAAATGTTTTTATCAAACCCAATGAATGATACAGAGATCCAATTTTTTTTCTCAAGCCCAATGAATGACACAAAGATCCAAAACGTTTTTATCAAACCCAATAAAAATACAGAGATCCAAAATGATTTTATCAAACCCAATGAATAAGCAAAGATTTAAAAATGTTTTCATTCCAGTTGAGATAGAGATCTAAAACATTTTTACTCCAACACAAGGAATAAACAGATATTTAAAAAAAAAATCATTCCAGCTGAGACAAAGATCTAAAATGCTTTTCATCCAACACAAGGAATAAGCATAGATTTAAAAATGTTTTCATTCTAGCTGAGAAAGAGATCTAAAATGTTTTTCATCCAACACAAGGAATAAGTAGAGATTTAAAAACGTTTTCATTCCAGGTGAGACAGATATCTAAAATGTTTTTATCCAACACAAGGAATAAGCAAAGATTTAAAAACATTTTCATTCCAGCTGAGACAGAGATCTAAATTTTTTTTCATCCAACACAATAAATAAGCAAAGAGAACAAACAAAGTTCTATCCACCACATATATACTGACAAAACCAGGAAAATAAGAGCTTATCTTAGCTTTCACACAAATGGACAACAAAGAGCTCATGAACCTGAGATCGCGTCCATCTTGTTTGGGCTAAGCTTTTCCAGCCATCCCTCTCTAAAGCCATCACACTCAGATGTCGAGATGTAGAGTACCCGTCATCCCTCTTTCCCAATGCGCTCTCTCCATAAATGAACACATACCTTCAAGCTTGGAATCCCATCTTTTAATATCATACAAAACCCTCTCCTTTATACATCTTCACGAGGATAGTTCCCCCAACACCAATTAGAATAAACCTATATATATATATATTTCATATAAAATTAAGCCTATCCATAAAGATACTCAATTCTTTATATCATATAAAAGAACATATATATACAAAATATATAGTAAAATTATGCACTTCTATATATTTATATATATCTTACATATAAATATATATATTTGGTAATACATATACATATGCATTTAGATAGGAAATAGTTATCAAGCTTTAATTAAAAAGCCAACTAAAAGTGATGTTCTTTGAGGTATATATGTATATACAAATATATCGTAAATAAATTAACTTAACTTATGTTCAAAAGCTAATCCAAGCCAAAGAACACCGCAACTTTAACAACTTTAAAATTCTCCCCCTTGTCATTCACCGTGCCCTTTTTCCACTCTCGGTTGCATTGTCGGACCTAGTTTGGGTTTTAATTCATGTAAATATACAAAATTGGGTAAATAATAATTTTACCCAAGATGGGGACGTTATAATACTTTCCCTCTTCGAAGAACACGATCCTCGGTGTTGTGTCGCTTTTCGCACTACTTTACATGTCCATGCTCCTTCCCTACATTTCTACAAGTCACACACCGAATGGTCCGCAAGTATGTAGACACCGATTTCATAGCCAAGAAAGTAAATAATTCTTTAGATGAAGACTTAACAACACTCTAGGTGACTACCACACATCCAGTGCAAAAATAAAAGGGAAATCACACATCTCGTGTTTTTCAGTACCCTACATACTATTCCCATTCAAAGCATCCACAAGGTTTTTCCCGCTGTAAGTCTCTTCATTCATTTCATAAACTTAGAATGACCACATTCTAACAAATATTTTTCAATGTCTATAATTATTCAAAGCCATTAAAGTCATCTATATGCATACTACATAAAGTGACTACATCAATGCTCTTTTAATAAAATCATAAACTGGATTTCATAAGAAAACATTACTCTAAGAATTTATACATTCTTTCATATGTATTTTTAATGCAAATTTCTTTCTTAGATGTCCTTCTATAAAAAAAATTCGAACATATTAAGGTATATTTATCATGTTCATAACATACCAAACGCATGGAAGTATTATTCAAAGATACATATGAAAGAATTTGCAAATTTCTCCAGAAGCTCTATTATAGATTCATGGCGCTTGCAGTTTCTCTAGCCTGCAATGGTGACTAACACACCAAATGCCACTTCGAATGCTTGTTAGATTATCATGCATCATAGTTTAACTGACACATCCAGTGCCATCAACATAGTTACAGTATGAAAAGAACAACTAATATATACAATGATGTTAACTATATACCGAACATCATGTCACACTGAGATACTATAATAGGCAGTAGCATTTTAATTAAATAGAAGCTTAATTAAAGAATATCATTATTTCTTTTAAAAAGTAATCATATTCTCATCACAAAATACATAAATTCAAATACACACATATTTGCTGCAATTTCATTTGTGTACCTATGGTATAGCCATACCATTGTATCATCTTTCGGTTGCATCAGCAAGTGATCTTCAAGTTTTTCCACTCAATTCCTCTCGCTTGAATATAAGACAACTCTTTTTCCCCTCAAACCTTCTCGTTTGAGTCCAGGAACTCTTTTTCCCCTCAATCCTTCTCGCTTGAGTCCAAGAAACACTCTTTTCCCCTCAATCCTTCTCGCTTGAGTCCAAGAAACACTATTTTTCCCCTCAAGCCTTCTCGCTTGAGTCTAGGAAAAACTCTTTTTCCCCTCAAGCCTTCTCGCTTGAGTCCAGGAAAAAATATTTTTCCCCTCAAGCCTTCTCGGTTGAGTCCAGGAAAAGCTCTTTTTCCCCTCAAGCCTTCTCGCTTGAGTCTAGGAAAAACTCTTTTTCCCCTCAATCCTTCTCGCTTGAGTCCTGGTCAAAAATTCCAAACCTTCTCAGTGTGCACCAAACCCAAGATTGGTACTCAACACCTTCTCGGTGTCGTGCCCCTCAGGACGTGCATCACGCATAGGATGATACCCAACACTCACCCAGTGCTCCTGAGTTACAGAGTGCTATAGGTACTTTTACGTCACTAAAACATGGAACCACCTCTAAAAACTCTTCAGGGTATTGCATTGTTCTTGTATTAAACTGGTAGTGCTCCTACCTTAACACATCTGTTGTTCGATACCCAACTATAGATGTTCCTTTTTGGCCCACATCTATGCTCCAGACTTGGCCTTCTCTTATTTATTCTTCTTGCTTAGTTTTATTTTAATTTTTAAGTTAGCTTTATTTTAAAATGCAGGGCGCCTCCCTCCCCCTCCTGCTTATCTTATTAATGTGAGGGTTTTATTATTTTTAGAGTTATCTTTTAAATTTCTCTTGATGCTCTCAATATTTCCACTTCTCTAGTCATATTGTCTCATGTGCATGCAACAATGTATCATAACATTGCATTAGTGAACCCTTGGTTCTCCTTGTGGCTCTAATGTTACTATTATGGCCACCCTGCTTTACCAATACAAACTTTAAGTTGAGCCTATTGCACATGATAATCTGGTAAGTTTGATAGCCATAAAAAGGCATTCACTTACATTGATTTTTCTTAAATTCTTTTGGTTTTAGCGATTCTCTCACCGTTGATTAGCTTTGGTTCTTTATTTCCAATCCCTTTCTTCGTGCGCTCAATTCCTCGCATACATCAACCAAATAGGTATATTAGCTAAAACCCCATGAAGGTCAACTGTCAATCACACAAACATAATCATAATATTTTTGGTTATCACATAACACTTTACATAAATCATGGTTCCTTGCAACTCTAAATCTATGTTGCAACATTTGTCATAAATGAGCCTATAGGTCCTACAGTAGCAACCTTCACTCTGATACCATATGTAACATACCAAAATCCTTGTCACGTTCTAGAGGAAATGGGGTGAATTTCTTTTTTTTTTCTTTTTTTTGTTTACTTAACATACTTTCGATATTTGTAATGTCATCCATTCACCTACCATAAGTGAATAACATATTGACAATATGGTGCATATCTTTACTGCAATGCAAACTTGGGTAAGAAATACCACACAAAGCTTCGAACTTGGTAACTCATAGAAGAGAACTTTTTCTATACAATAAGTTGGGTCCACACCTCGATGTCATATCTTTTAACATGGTTCTCTTAACAAGAGACAACTAAACATCGGAAACAAGCAATATGTACCATTAATCTCACCATAGATGTGGACAAAGATATACACTTATCTTTCTTTATAATGATAAGTCATAATTTTCCTTTCTCTTATCAGAAAACATGTATATGTACCAATAAACACTATATCAGCAACAAATGATATCGAATGGTGCAAATATATCTCAAGAGGATTTAGCTGTGTTATATTAACTGTCCTCCTTTACAATCAAGAATGAATTCAATCGTGATTATTCAACATGCCCCTTTTTACACATTCCTTTACATATTTCAACATTGATGTAAATTTCATGTAAAAGACATTTCTATGTGACCATTGTAACAATCCTTATTATTATTTGATTATTTCAATGTGAGATAATGTCATACTTGTTATCCCCATAATATTTAAACATTGAACATAGGGAACATGCAAGTGCATCATGTTACTTTACAAAATTTCATTCATCCCCTTTTTTTTCTTTTGCACCCATGATTGAATGCTCATACCTTAGACATAATTCATATTCATCTAAACCCAAATACATCATATAGATAACGAAATGGTGAAACCATAAGCATATGTATGATATTATTCATCTATATGGTTAATACCATATTGAAGTCTCTTTTTCAAACTAAATGTAAGAGTATTTTTCCATTGACCATCTACCAATCAGTTGTACCTAGATACATGGAGAAGTAAACATAAGAGATTATACTCTTCACTTACATTACTAAAATACCATTAGAGATACAATTAATTGAATAAACATCAATGATTATGATAACTTTACAAAGCATATTTTTCTTACCAAATTGGGTAGAGGTGAAAGAGGAGTTTCTCCCCGTCTTCTTCTACTTGTATTCATCATGCTTGCAACATTTATTAGTACTACAAAATATACTCTATAACTCTAGATGCCTTTCCATTATTCATGATATATCTAATTGATTTACAATCATAAATATTTATTTAGGGGAATTTTTTTGGGAAATGCAACAATCCACCCAACCGTAGGTTCTTTGACGGCTTCTACTTAGTCCATCTGAAGGCCACTCCTGAGCTGGGAACGGTGATCCACAATTAAGTTAAGGAGTTTTAAGTATTGATACTCTAGAACCTACCACTCACATCCTTAGTGGGTATTGCAATGCTCCTACAATTTCATAAGGTAGTACTCCTAATTGAACACGCCTCGTGTACTAGCCTCTTACCTGGCTGTGGTGTTGTTCTTGTTGGCCCAAGTCTGTACTCCAGACTTGACCTTTTATGCTCTGCGGCACATAGTTAATTAATAATTAACATGCAGAGAATAAAAATTGCAATTATGATCACAGCATAGAGGAATACTATTCCCCAATACCATAGGGATAAATCAAATACCAAGCAGGTGATAGTAAACACAATTGTCAAATAAAATGTTCACAACAACATAATCCGGTAACATATTTAATGCATGATTTAACCAATGCATACAACATAGTCCTATAGCAGTTTAGATGCACATGTTAACTGATGCATACAACATAACTTCTTATGATTCTGCACATGTAACATAATCCATGCATACAACATAATTCTGTAGCAGCTTAAATCCATATATTAAACAATGCACATAACATACATATGTAACTATAATTGTGTTTCGACACAGCATTGCATATGTAAATGCATGCAACATGCATATGTAATGTAAATTTGTTTCGACATAGAATCATAAGTAACATAACCAATGATTACGACATAATCCTATCGCAACTTATATGCCTATAATAAATGAATATACTAACCAATGCATAATTGTACACAACATACTCCTGTAACAGCTTATATGCATATAGTAAATGCATATATTAACCAATGCATTATTGTATCCACATACTCCTATAACAGCTTATATGTATATAGTAAATGCATATATTAACCAATGCATAATTGTATACAACATACTCCTGTAACAGCTTATATGCATATAGTAAATGCATATATTAACCAATGCATAATTGTATCCACATCCTTTGTATACACACATACAGTTACAGCTTAATACAAAGACAAAGTTTCCACAACCTTCACACACACACACATATATATATCCACACCAATATAACAAATGCATTCGACATGCAACAATTACCAATGCATTCAACATATATATATATATATATATATATATATATATATATATATATATATATATATATATATTTCTTATAACCATAACGGATTTGAGGGAGCCTTCCCAACTCTGCACAGCACATGAGAGATAATGCACTCTCATCCAATTTAACATTAACCATGTCCATATGCATAAACAAGTATTATCACCACAGGGTTAGCTCAAGTTTGATGGCAGCATAAGCATTTATAAATAAACCAAAAAACCCTTCTGTGGTGGCAACACAAAAGCATTTATTAACAGAATTGAATTTGCTAATCTTCCAGCATTCATGTCTACATAAACACATGCCAACATATACATGTGTGCTATCTTCTCAATCCAACTTAGAGAGAAGAGATCCAAAACATTCTCATCCAACACAAATACAAAGATCCAAAATGTTTTTATCAAACCCAATAAATAATACAGAGATCCAAAACATTCTTATCAAACCCAATGAATGATACAGAGATCCAAAACGTTTTTATTAAACCCAATAAATGATACAAAGATCCAGAACGTTTTTATCAAACCCAATGAATGATACAGAGATCAAAAACGTTTTTATCAAACCCAATAAATAATACAGAGATCCAAAACGTTTTTATCAAACCCAATGAATGATACAGAGATCCAAAATGTTTTTATCAAACCCAATGAATGATACAGAGATCCAAACGTTTTTATCAAACCCAATGAATGATACAGAGATACAAAATGTTTTTATCAAACCCAATGAATGATACAGAGATCCAAAACATTTTTTATCAAACCTAATAAATGATACAAAGATCCAGAACGTTTTTATCAAACCCAATGAATAATAGGAGATCCAGAACATTTTTATCAAACCCAATTAATGATACAGAGATCCAAAACATTTTTATCAAACCCAATGAATGACACAGAGATCCAAAACGTTTTTATCAAACCCAATAAATAATATAGAGATCCAAAACATTTTTAGCAAACCCAATGAATACGTGGAGATTTAAAAACGTTTTCATTCTAGCTGAGACAGAGATCTAAAATGTTTTTCATCCAACACAAGGAATAAGCAAAGATTTAAAAACGTTTTCATTCCAGCTGAGACAGAGATCTAAAACGTTTTTCATCCAACACAGGGAATAAACAGAGATTTAAAAGCGTTTTCATTCCATCTGAGTTAGAGATCTAAAACGTTTTTCATCCAACACAATAAATAAGCAGAGAGCACAAACAGAGTTCTATCCACCACATATATACTGACAAAACCTAGGAAAACAAGAGCTTAGCTTAGCTTTCACACAAATGTACAACAGAGAGCTCATGAACCTGATATCGTCTCCGTCTTGGTTGGACTAAGCTTTTCCAGCCATCCCTATCTAATGTCATCACACTTAGATGCCGAGATGCAGAGTACCGTTATCCCTCTTTCTCATTGCGCTCTCTCCATAAATCCACACACACCTTCAAGCTTGGAATCCCATATTTTAATATCATACAAAACCCTCTCCTCTATACATCTTCGTGAGGATAGTTCCCCGGGACCAATTAGAATAAACCTATATATATATATATATATATATATATATATATTCATTCTTATAAACATAAACCTATCCATAAAGATACTCAATTCTTTATATCATATAAAGAACATATATATATATAATATATAGTAAAATTATGCACTTCTATATATTTATATATATTCTTACATATAAATATATATATATATGGTAATACATATGTATTTAGATAGGAAATAGTTATCAAGCTTTAATTAAAAATCCAACTAAAAGTGATGTTCTTCTAGGTATATATGTATATACAAATATATCATAAATAAATTAAATTAACTCATGTTCAAAATCTAATCCAATCCAAAGAACACTGCGACTTTAACAACTTCAAAACTCTCCCCCTTGTGGTTCACCGTTCCCTTTTTCTACTCTCGGTTGCATTGCCGGACCTAGTTTGGTTTGTAAGTCATGTAAATATACAAAATTGGGTAAATAAGAATTTTACCCGAGATGGGGACGTTACATATGCTAAAGTAATTCACTCTAGAGGTGGCCAGTCTCTCGAGGAGACTTAATAGCTCAACCATGGTTAGTAGTACATCACACACCATTCATGCTTCGATATGAAAAGCATTACCTCAACACATGAGGCACCAACTCAACACCTTAGTATTGATAAACAAGATTTTATAGCACCATCACTTTGACATACAAAGCACTTACCTCAACACATAAGGCTTATTCATTCTTGATTCCAACTAAAGATTATTCTCCAAGTTTCCTGATTCCAACTCGGGCTCCTATAAGGAACTATCTCAACACACAAGGATCGATATTGAAAAACAAGAGTGACTTGGATAATGACTCACGATGTTGTAACTTTAACTAATCAGGATGGCACTTGAAATACCTCTGGTATGAGATAATACTGCATCGGGAAGACACAAGGCGGATAATGCCACCTCGACGAGCCATTCCTCACCAACATATTGTTCCTCATATTCTAATGTGACCTACATACCCTCCATTCCTCACATGCACACCCACACCCTCCTCTCTCATCGCTCCACATCTATGCAATCCCACACTCCCTTATCCTCTGTGACTCCACCCGTTTCTCCTATGCCATCCACCTCCCCATCTCTACACTACCCCACCCATCTCTTCTTGTTCCAACCATACACCCTCCACAATTACACTTTTATCTTGTGTAGTTTACAAATAGACCACAAACATGCCCTCCACCATTAGAAACTCACATAAACCCTTCCTCCAAGCCACCACTTCCACTTAAGCCTCTTCACACAAACCCTAATTTTTTTAATAAAATTAAATATCATATAATAATATTAATATTATTACTAATATTTATTTTTATTAAAACTTTATAATTCAATTTATAATAAATTAAAATATATATAAATATAATAAAAAAATTCCACCATTACCATTATGATTTGAATTAATAATAATAATAATAATAATAATTATTATTATTAATTAGTCTCATTGTTGACTCATAAAGACATTAAGTGTCATTCACCCCCATATAAGCCAAAATTGCATCTAAATATATGCCCCCACACACAAGAAACAAGACAACGGAAGTGAAAAACCGGATCAAAAAATTGGAGAAGGAAGTCAATGCCTTCAAAGAAATCATCGCCAATAACCAAGAAATATTAAGAGAGGAGGTGAAGAATGGCAATGCAGCACTTAAGAAAGAAATCAAAGACAATGTTTTTACAATAATGGATAAAAAGTTAGATGACAAATTGGATGCCATGATAGAGGACCAAAATAAATAAATAAAAACATGACCAAATCATGAAGATGTTACAAAATTGAGGTTCTGGCACTCACAACAGACGATGAAGTAGTTTGAGCATGTCGATCACCTCATCCTACACCTATGCATCACTACCCCACTATATATCAAGAGACATCCAATATCATGCCGTTATGATATTCCCACATAAATAAAAAATATAATTGTAGAAATACCATGTGAGTAAAGACCAATGTGTGGCATGTATAAACAAAACTGAAGAATATTGCACTATATACAACATTACAACATATGATGAAAAAGTAAAATATGAATCCATGCATCTAGAAGGATATCCATACAATTGGTACATGTAGCAAAAAGGAGAAAATTATTCATATGTCTGGCACTTGTTTAAAAATGACTTTAAAAATATTTTAGGGAATTAGTGAGAGCGAATTATTTTCGAAACTTACCAGGTTACATAAAAAAGGTAGTGTCGAGGAATTCATGCATCAGTGGGAATCCCTTTCCACATGAGTATTTGGATTATCTAGCAACCAGTTACTTGAAACTTACTTGGGATGAGTTAAACCATATATCCAAAAGGAATTAAAAATGCATGACATATCGAACGTAGAAGTAGCAAGAAGTAAGGAAAAAGTGGTAGAAACCAAATTTGAAAGTTTCAAATCAAGAAATTAAAAAAAAATATTCAAGAAAAAACACACCACTGAAAAAAACACAAATAATTAAAACTACACACCTCCACATATACGAGACGAAAAAAGAAGTTTGGAAGTGGAACGAATGAAAGAAGACAAATGTCGAAGATGTAGAGATAGATGGGACCCTAGACATAGGTGCCACATAGAAGATAATTCAAATAAAATATACACATATGAACCAGAAAGAAATAATGAATGAGATGAAGAAGAATCAGAAAATAACGACCAATAGGACCCATAGAATATCTCAACAGAAGACAATGACACACGTAGAATATCACTTGTAGCAATGGCTGGCATCATCCAACCACAAACTCTTAAATTAAAAGCGGCATATAAAAAACGATAACATCACTGCACTAATAAATACATGAAGCACCCACAACTTCCTTGACATAAGATTTATAAGGAAACACAATATATTTGTATATCCAGTTCCAAACATCAAGGTGATGGTCACATATGAAAAAAATATTGGAAATGTAGGGACGTGCCATAAGGTGAAACTTCAAATACAAGATTTTAAGTTGGAATCAAAACTATACATCATACCTCTGGGTGGAGTAGGCATAGTTTTAGGAGTCCAAAGGATACTATTAGAACATCATTACACCTAGGACCATAGTCTCAATGATTTTTTATTAATGACTGCTAGTTCAAGCAAGGTTAATGATGATTATCTAAGGTTGGTAGGCTAATTATGACCAATTCCACTACCTTGGCTCCCATTTTTGGTCATCCAGTGGGTAAGGCACCTTTATTTATGGCCACCACCTTCATTTATGACCACTACACCACCAGGGCATGCCCTTATCCCCTTTTTTGTGGATATGAGTTTAACTTGGGGTGCTCATGCATTGAACTTGGTCATTTTGCATCCTTTTTGGCAATTTTGGCATATCTTAGGCCACCTCCACTCCAGCACTCATGTACAACCAGCATTAATCTCCACCCATGCCATCCCAATGTTCATATTAGACATTTGTGACCGTTTGAGGTGATTTGGGAGACTATTGGTCAACCTAAGGGGGATTGAGGTCCAATGTAATCTAGCCACTTGTAGACCATTCGAATGCCTCAAAAGGCTCACAATTTTTCCCAAATGTAATATAATGATGTTCCCAACTTGTTTCTAGGTTGGACTGTAATATAATTATCATCTATTTGCATCATTCATTGTGTATAGTGTGCTTTTTTTACACTATTTTCATGCATACTTAGCCAAATTCTTAATTGTGAGGAAATACTTAGCCAGTAGATCCAGCTATGATTAGAATTTCACATGGTATTAGAGATCTTGGATCTTGTATTTGAACCATACTGCTTTAGAGGTGCACCAGAAGCAATGGGGAAACCACAGAAATACTTGGGGCCATTTCCTTGAATCGACTAGAAAAATATAATGGAGTATACCCAGGTGTGATGCAACCCCAAATGTGCCCCTGTCAATGTAGGGTTCGAATTAGCTGTTTAGGATTCCCTCCTGAGTGATTGAATGTTTGCATTATAGGTTTTTAGTGTTCTTTGTCACCAAGTGCGCAATCTACATAATGGAGCAGTCTCATGTCACCTTGCTCACTCCATTCAACTACTTTGAGTGGAAGGACGAAATGATTGTCTAGTTGATATTGAATGGACTATTCAGAGTTACCATGGGGACTGATAATGAGCCGAATTTTGCAGTAGAGAAGTCGAAGTTCTTCAATAGGATGGATGAAGCATTTGGCATGCTTTGTCTTAGTATCATGTAGAAAATATCACTACTCCAAATGAAGTATGGCTCAAGCTTGAGTCACTATTTGGGAAGACTAATGAGTTGAGGGGCCACTAGATTGAGAATGAGTTGATCTCTATGATCCCAAGCAACTTCGATACCATCTAATACTTCTTCCCCATGTTCAAATCCTTGGTTTGGAAGCTCATGCAATGTGGAATTGATAAGAAGGATGAATAGCTGGTGTTCTCCATTTTTTTGAAGTTGGGGACTAAGTAATCTGTGTTTGTTTCAACTTTCCATTCCACCAAGCTCATTATTCGAAACTGAAAGATTCCATCTTTGGAAGACTTCATAGAGTCTCTTACACAAGAGCAAGACAATTTGGTCCAAATGGGCACCATCAAACCATTAAAAAACCAATTTCTTGCAACTCGTGATACGAATCATGCAAAGGGGAATCAAAAGTCCAAAGTTTCGAAGTAGCAAGAGAATAAAAAAGACAAAGAGAGTCCCAAATATTCTGAAGGGGTTTTGAATCCTAGTAAGAAGAAAGGGAAGAATAAGGATAAATCGAAATTCACTTACTATCACAAGGGTTGGCACCCTGAAAGTGCATGCATGAAGAAAACCATTGACATGATGGCTCACATCCTTGATAAAAACAATATCCCTCTTCCAAATGGAGCAAAGAAGAAGGAGGGTGGTTTTGAAGATAAGGAGATATGCCATGCATTGATGGCTAATACTTTTGAATCTGCTTCCTTCATCATAGAGTTGGGTGCCTCAAGGAAAATGGCTTCTACAAGAGAGTCTTTATATGCTCTCACACCATACAGTGGTCCTTATATTCTCATGGGAGATGACTCAGAGATCTCAACAAAAGGCATTGGAAGGATCAATCCAGACAATGGGTACTTTAGCAATGTGTTGTATGTTCCTGATATTGTAGCAAATATCCTCTCTGTTTAACAAATGACCCATACTGGTTCACCCAAGAGATTTATTTTCACTCAATAAGATGTGGAAATGTTTTAAGTTTCCACTGGAAAAGTGGTTGCAGTCGGTGTTGCAGATCATGAGTCAAGGATGTACAAGTTTTCACACTTTCTTCCTTACTCTTATCCTAATGCTGTTATGTCACATGATAATTAGGTTAGTAGACTTTGGAATGAGAGGTTCGGACACCTCAAGTACAAATATCTTCAATATTTGAGCAAATAAAATATGGTTGAAGGACTTCCAAGCATCAAATTTTCCAAAGGCACCTGCAAGGGATGCATTCTTGGGAAGCATGCAGAGCGCAAGTTTTAGAATGGGAAAGAAAGAAGAGATGCTCAACCTCTTGATTTGGTCCATTCATATGTGATAGGACCTCTTCCCACACCCTCCTATGGAAACTCAAAATATGTCCTAACATTCATTGATGATTTTTCAAGGTACTTTTGGGTGTTCTTTCCCAAGTTAAAATTTGAAGTTTTTCATTCTTTCAAAGTTTTCAAATCTTATGTTGAGAACTTCAGTGGGAGGAAGATAAAGGTATTAAGGACCGATAATGGAAGCGAATATGTCAATAAGGACTTGCAGCAGCTATTTGAATAATATGGTATTCACATGCAACATTATGTGCCTTACACACCCCAGCGGAATGGTGTGGCAAAGCGCAAGAATAGAGCATTGAAGGAGATGGCTAACTGTATGTTGGAGGCTAAGTATTTGTATCCTAAGCTATGGGATAAATCCATTAATTTTGTTGCATGTGTTTAGAACATAGACCCACACAAATCCTTGGAAGGAAAGAGACCATTCGAGGATTCGATGGGACATCAGCCTGATGTGTCTCATTTCAGGGTGTATGGCTCAAGAGCATGGGCTAGAATACCTCCAGACAAAAGAAATGAATTGCATCCCCAAAGCAAGAACTCCATTATGGTTGGTTATTCATAATATGCTAAGGGATACACATTGTCTGATCCCTCATCTCAAAATAATTTCATTGAGAGGAGTGTTCAATTTGAAGAAGAGCCTATGCAAGAGGCTAACCAAGAAGAAGGGGAATGCTCAAATTCCCCACTTGCAGAGGATGTAAGTGACGTATCATTTTCTGATATTTCTAATTCTAATTTTGAGTATGAATATGATGACATGCATGCATATAATTACCCTCCTACAAGGCCCAAGCGGACTGAGAAAACCATACAAGCTACAGGTGAACTTGCAGGAGATCCACAAGAACCTAGGAAAACTATATCACAATTTCACAATGCATTTTCTTCTTGTGATTCGAATATTCCTGGGATGTGTTTTCTTATGGTTATATCTGATCCATAGTCATATTAAGAAGCATCACATGACCCAAGAGGAATTTTTTGCAATGCAAGTGGGTGTATAGGACCAAAATAGATGTTGATGGTTCTAAAGTGAAATATAATGCAATATTGGTACCTAAAGTGTTCTCTCAAGTACATGGAGTGGACTACATAGAGACATTTGCACCTGTGGAAAAGATGGACTCAATCAGGCTAGTTTTGGCCATTGTTGCATCCAAGCGATGGGAGGTTCAACATATGGATGTGAAGATTTCCTTTCTTCATGGTGACCTTCATGAGGAGATTTATATGAAGCAGCATGAAGGTTTCATTCAATATCCTTCACTTTTTTTCAGGTTGAAGAAGTCCCTCTATGGCCTCAAGCAAGCTTCTAGAGCTTGGTATGCCAACATGGACAACTTTCTTCTATATCAAGGTTTTGAAAGATCCAAATCTGATCCAAATGTCTATATCCATCATTTTAGTGACTCTATTTTGATCATTGTATTGTATGTTTATGACCTATTTATCACTGGTAGTTGTGTTAAAGATATAGGCTCAGTTAAAGCTGCATTGCATAGTGCATTTTCCATGTCTGATCTAGATCATTGAAACAATTTCTTGGTTTAGAGATTGATCAATCTAGTGTAGGGGTCAAAGTTTCACAATCAAAATATGCTTCAGATATGCTACAAAATTTCAAAATGGTTGAATGTAAGGATTCCAAGTTTCCCTTCCTTTCAGGGGTAAAACTTCATGATTGGGGTTCCTCACCATTGGTGGACAGTTCACTGTATAGACATCTAGTTGGGATCTTGTTATATCTCACACACTCTCGACCAGATTTTGATTATGCTATTAAGATTCAATATGCTAAGACAAAAAATATCAGCATTACATTCCATTTCACAATAATAGAATAAACAGGATCATTGAAAGAACAACAAGCACAACATAAATACAAGAGACACCGATTTATCCTAGGAAACCCTCATGGGGAAGAAAACCCGGCAAAGATTCCTCAATATAGATGACCAGCAAATACAAATATGTAATCCACAACCATGAGCTCCTTCTCCTCCACAGCAGATATCTCTCTCACTTATGCGCTATTCACAAGTGAGTGCAATGCGTGTTAAATGAGGAACATACCTCCTCTATTTATACACAACTCCGACTTGCATTTTATATTAACTAGTTCGGCCCCAACTTAACCACTGGGTTAAACACCCCATTACAACTGACTAGGCCGACCCCTCTAGGGTGGTCTAATAACCCTTTGACCCACATAACACAGACAGGGCCGACCCCCACTAGGGAATTCTAATAACCCAAGTTACCACATTCCCACGGAGGAATAAACATCTCCGGATATACAATAAGGTATTCACGGAGGAATGAAACATATCCAGAATAATAAAGTACAAATATAATATTCTTTGAAGTTATAGTATTTAAACACTCCCCCTTAACGAGAAGGATATTATAACAACATCTGCACAAGAAAGGAGTCATCAACTACATCATACATGATACATCTATAAAACATTGGAAGCTTTCTCAACATCATCAGTAGCTCGAGCAGTTACTGGAACATCTTCAATACTGGAACATCAACATCTTCAATACTAAGTCTTCATATTCTATAACTCTTGAATAGCTACAGCAACATCAACATCATCATATGGATCCTCACGATCACCAGCACCATCATCTAGATCATCACGACCACAGCATCATCATCTAGATCATCATGATCAATAGCATCGTCATCTAGACCATCACGATCACAACATCGTCATCAACTGGATCCTCTCGATCAACAGTACAATAGCAACACACCCTGCAACACACATGTTCTATTTAAGACACCATATCATGTCTAGGGACGATGCAGTCCACTCATCAACTTAGACAAAGTCTAAGGACCACTTCTCGAAGACATATGTCTATAGATCAATTCAGGGACCGAAGTCCAGGGACGATACAATACCCTCACTCTCAGAGACATCTATCTGCGGATCAATTTAGGACTGAGGTCCAAGGATGATACAATCCTCTCACTCTCGGAGACATCTGTCTACAGCTCAGTTTAGGACTAAAGTCCAGGGATGATACAATCCAATCACTCTCGGAGACATCTGTCTGTGGCTCACTTTAGGACTGAAGTCCAAGGATGATACAATCCCCTCACTCTCGAAGACATCTGTCTGTGGCTCACTTTAGGACTGAAGTCCAAGGATGATACAATCCCCTCACTCTCGAAGACATTTGTCTGCGACTCACTTTAGGACTGAAGTCCAAGGATGATACAATCCCCTCACTCTCAGAGACATCTGTCTGCAGCTCACTTTAGAACTGAAGTCCATGGATGATACAATCCTCTTACTCTCGGAGACATCTGTCCGTGGATCACTTTAGGACTGAATTCCACGGATTATACAATCCTCTTATGTACATTTTGAACCAAACGCTCAGGGACGATGCAGTCCTATCATGTACATTTTGAACTAAACGTTAAGGGATGATGCAATCCTACCATGTACATTTTGAACTAAACGTTCAGGGATCATGCAATCCTATCACGTACTTTAGGGACTTCTTTCTCGGAGACATATGTCTACGGATCAATTCAGGGGACTGAAGTCCGGGGATGATACAATCCACTTTCGTCCACTAGGGACCACATTCTTGGAGACATATGTCTACGGATCAATTATGGGACCGAAGTCCAGGGATGATACAATACCTCCTCATCCACTTAGAAAAAGTCTAAGGACCATGCATCAACCTCATCATCGTAACCGAAAACCTCATCATCGACCTCATTGTTGGAACAGGTAACCTCATCATTAATACAAGTATCCACATCAATACAAGTATCCATACCAATACAAGTATATGCATCATCAATACAAGTATCCACACCAATACAAGTATACACATCATCAATACAAGTATCCACACCAATACAGGTATACACATCATCAATAGAAGTATCCACACCAATACAAGTATACACATCATCAATACAAGTATCCACACCAATACAATATCCACATCATCGACCTTACCGTCGATACAGGCAATCTCATCGTCAGCGACTGTTATAGCTTAAAATGACACCTCTCCGTCTGTGACGACATTTGCATTCCTTGGTCGCATGACGACACTTCTTGAGATCAAGTTCAGTCACACAACAAGACACTTGTGGATTGAGGAGTCATTTGGGACACTAAAAATGGTTTAAATTACCTCATTCTTGACCCATTTGATGATTACAACCCTTAGGAACATTTTTCTAGACCAAACCATCTCCTGAAAATGAGCAGAAAAGCCTATTTTTGGCCATTTTTTCACATGGGCGCTGGTACACAAGCATGATAGTAGCACCTATACCCTACTCTGCTTCATTAAAGTAGCACCCACCTCCACATGTGTGCTAGTTTGTCTACTGTAGAGTAGAGTACATTCCTGTACAAGTCAAAATCTCAAAATTTGGGTAAGTTAAGTTGGTTGGGGAACCTCCTACTCGGTTATAACTTCTTTTCCTCTCCTTCACTGACTATATAAGGAGGGAAGAAGGGCCATGTGAGGGGAGCAAGTCTATAACATTGTTATGCTGGAGGAATGGAGACCCTCATCCCCCTCTCTTGTGCCTCAGTTTTGATAAACCCTAGCACAGTTGATTAGAGGTTGGGATCCTTGGAGAACAGAAGCAGGAGACCTTGAGTCTAGGTTTCGTGAAGTGCAAAGCTTGAAAGAAGGTATAACTTTATGTACTTGCTTTCATTCATTAATAAAGATCAAACGTTCTTCTCTTTCCAAATATGACCTATTAATGTGTCTTAGATTTGATTACTGTTTGATTATAGTTTGATGTCTTATTATGTCATGGATAACAGTCTTATATATGTAGTCAAATGTATTTGAGAAAGGTATCAAGTTGTTTTGCAGGTCTAGGCATTGCAACACTGGATAACCATTGAAGAGAGAGGAAGGCAAAGCTAGTATCAACCTTCTGAACAAGGTGCATATATCTCTAAACCATAATCTCTTCACTTATTTGTTGTACTTGCAGAATGCTTGTAAGTCTATCGTTATCACCGTAAGTTGGTAGTTTCTCCCCTGAACTATAGGTGCATTTTCCTCACAACAGAATGGCGACTCCGCTAGGGAAAGCCTAACTACTTAGGGGTATCCAAGGTCATTTCTTTAGTTTTGTTTGATGGTATTTTTTCATTTTCTTGATTAGAATCAGTGATTAGGCTCTGTTTGACCCTCCTGGGCTTTTTGTAGACCCTTCCCAGCCCTTGCAAACCCTTGTGGACCCAGGTGTGGGGGTTTTAACCCCATTTTTCCAACTTTTTCCACCTGTATGCTACTATTTGTACAGTACAGTAGCGCCCTGGGTGCTGGTTTCCTTCAGGTTCAGTAGCGCCCACCTCTTGGGATTGAGTTTTTGGAGTTTTGACTTGTTTTGGAGGGCTGTGATTGCATTTTTTGGGGTCCCTGATGACCCTAGGTCTGTTTTAAACCATTGTAAGTGGTCTCCCATCCTTGTACTGATCCTACATTCATGTTTTGAACCTCTTTTGATCAATTTGGGCTTGTTTGGAAAGTTTTGGGGCTTGTGGACCGAAGTTGGGGGGTTGTGGACCAGTTTGGTGTTTTGTACCCTAGTTTGAGTCTGACTGAACCTACTTGCTCCATTTCCGCTAGATTGAAATCTACTGAGTCTACTTGACCCTGTTTGTATCTATTTGAGTGAAATTTCTCTTTAGATTGGTTTCTTATCCTCCCTTGTGCTTTTAGTTTTCTTTTGTAGTGAAAGTTCAAGTGTTTTGGCTATTGTTCAAGACCTTGTTTGCATTGTTTATGTGCAGACCTGACTTTACCAAACCATAGTTCTTTGTAGGTCATTTGCTGCATTTGGGTCTAAAATTAGTTTTCGTACTCTTTTCCCAATGGTTGGCATGCTTACATCAATAAGAATTTGAAAGTCGTATTGGTAGCTTTTACTATTTCAATAAGGAAACCTGAAAGTTCTTTGCTTTTGCTTTGATAGTAGGTTAGTTTCAGTTTTGTTTCTTACCATTGAAAAGCATAGAAAAAAATTGATTTATTTTCTGAATAGAGTACCTTGCAAGTGGCTTAATGGATTTAAGAATGCTTTGCATCAAAAAGAACAAGTTTTCTTTTGCATATCTATTTTCTTGAGTAGTTGCATTCTTAGGTTATGAGTTTAATTTTGTACATTTAGGCTTTATTTTTACCTCTTTTGCATTCGAAAGATTAAAAATTGCATTTACATATGCATTCTAGTTCATAATTTTAAGACTTGCATTGAAAATAAAAGATTTGTTTAGTGGCAAGCATTTCATTTCAGTATTCTATTTCTGTTATAACCACTCTCACACACCCACTACCTTTTTGAGTAAACAAGTAACCTTTAAAATGAACCCTAATAAAATGTACTAGTAACATTTTCTTTTCTAGGTTACACTATACACCAACTAGTCTTGGTTAGGTTCTTGGGTTTAAAACACCTCAAACCACCCAAAATCACACATTACGTAAAAATCGTAGTTCGACTATCGCAAGTAAGCCCACTTCATTCAAAAATTGCCTGGGATCTATGCAGTAGGTCTTGTGAGATCAGATTGTTGGGAATACACCTCCTACTTTTTGTTTCGAGCATATACCAGGATTGGATCGTGTTTGGGGACTCTTTTGAGTTTCGGGCTTAGCTACCATGCCCATGCCTTCTGATTTGACTAGAGACTGTTCCCCCAGGAGTTTTCGGTGAGGTGGTATCCTTAGTATCTGACCATAGGTTCATACATAGGTGACGACAGAGGGTTATATCTGTTGTACCTAGGACAGATGTTGGAGGAAATCCCTTGCAGTTCTTTGGGAGGGCGGTTGGGTGATTCCAATGCTTGCACCCTTAGTCATTGTATTGTGGACCCCGAGTAACTATTCTTCATCCTTCGTTGATCTATTCTGGGCCCTCATCATCCCAAACTCTTCTCTGGAAGGCATCTATTTTCCTGGTTTGATTTACCTAGGACTGTTTTTAGTGGTGTGCTCTTTGTGCTACTTGTCTTAGTTTTCCTTAGAGAACTTCTTGTTCATTTGAGAAGGAAACTATGTCTACCGTTCTGGTGAGTTCCAATCAAGGTACCCTTGTTCTGGGAGATCCTTGTGTTGTTCCATTCATTGGAAACATTGGCACTCCCTTAATGGCTACTCTGAATCTTCTTGGATTCACCATTGGGCTGTCGGTTTGGTTGTTTTCCAGTCCGATTGCCTTGCATGCTCCTGACGCTTCTTTTGTAAGCACCTCAAATCAAGAGCATAAGAACTTTGTGCCTCCCTTGCCAGTAACATCTTCTCCTCCTCCTTCTACCTCATGTGGTGAAAGTAGCAATACTAGTAACCAACAATCTAAAAGGAATAGACGAAGGAAGAATGGGAAGAAGATGCCAAAACAAGAGGGTAGCAACCCAGCCTCTGTAAGTCATGCTGGGGGAAAGCACCCTGCCTCTGCAAATCATGCAGGGGGCATCTACCCAACCTCTGGAGGTCATGCTGGGAGAAAACTTTTAGTCATTGAAAATCACACTGAAAGTTTGTCTTCGACCACTATCAGTCATGTTGAGGACACGTCATCGATCACTGCTAGTCATATTAATGACAAGTCACCAGTTCCTGTGAGTCATACTGGAGACACCAGATCACCCACTACAAGTCGAGCTGAGGGATTTGACGTTGTCGACAAACCCAAAAAATAGAAGTGTAAGTTCCCTTGCAAGTTTTGTGAGGGAGAACACCTTACTTACTTGTGCCCTGTACTTCCAGAAGTGCAAGTGTGGTCCTTAGTTCAAAAGTCTTCTGCTTTTGAGTAACCATCCACTGCTAGTCATGCCGGGGACAAGCTGCCAACCAATGCTAGTCATGCTAAGAGTACTGGCGTTGTAAAGGAGACTCAGCCTATAGGACGGAAACCAAAGTTCCCTTGTAAACTTTGTAAGGGAGATCACCTTACTCACCGATGCCCTGCCATTCCAGAAGCACGAAGAGTGTGGTCCATGTCAGAAGGAACCTCTGTTCCTGAGTTGTCTATAGATTCCCTATAGTCAGATCAACCTTTGTTTGATAAAGTGGTTGAACTAATGTAATCTTTGGTCAACCACACTCTTCCTTCGGAGAGTGAAGTGATCGAATCGATGCAACTTTCTACCAATCCCATCAATCCTTTGGAGACTGATGCACCTGTCCTTGAAGTCTTCTGGATTGCTAGTTTGGATGTTCCTGAAAAAGGGGGTACTTCATCTGTGCCATGTGAACCCCTACCAAGCCCTAGGACCGTTGTTAACACCCAAAAAGTGCTCACTACCTCATCTACCCCATTACATGACTCATTTGTCCATATTTCCTACCATATTTACCTTCAGAACCCTAAAATCCCATTAAAAATCCTCCAAAAGGCCTAAAAAGCCTTTAAAAGGCCACAAAACCATCAAAAAAGCCTCCAAAAGGCTAAAAAACCCCTTTTCCCCCCAAAATTATCTAGAATTCCTCCAAAATAGCAAAAACCCCCTCTAAAAATGGAATAAAAAATATAAAAAAAGGAGGAAAAAGCCCTATACAGCTGACCTAAACCATATGGTTCCCAAAACCATGGGCCAACACTCCACCACTAAAAACCTATAAAAAGGTGATGGAGACCCCTCATTTGATATCCACAGTCAAATACACCCTTACTCTGCCAAAATCACTCTTGAAACCCTAGCTCACCCTTGAGCTACTTTCACCCTTGAGTGCCCCTTTTGGCCCATTTCCACCCTTTGGAGAAAGAGAAGGAGCAAAGTTGGAGTTTGGAGAAACCCTCTTGGACCATTGCAAGAACTTCACCAACCTTCACATTGGAGGTATAATCTTTAATACAAAAAACCATTTCTATTTCTTGTCTTTTATGTTTCATGCACATGTTTAGAATAATTTTCATTTTAATGTATTGTCTTTTATTTACTGTTTATTGAACTGCTACTAAGGAGTCCATTCTCCTTAGTAGGTGCTCATTTGGCGACTCTACTGGTGTTCCTTTCAATTTATGGTTATAGTTTTTAAAGTTTCAAACGTTTTTAATTTTCTTCAATATTTTTCTGTTCGGCTATCCCTTTCGGCTGTCGTAAACCACATCTTTTACTCCCTACAGTTACGTTCCGACCGCATCTTTCAGGCCTTTACCTGTGATTCGATCGCGGCTCTCAGACTGTTTTCAGCGACCTGCCGGCCGTTTTCAGTCTGTTACCTATGATCCGACTGTGGCTATTAGCTTGTTCGAGATGGTCCGACTGCGGCTGTTAATCCTTTTTCCGCGGCCATCCTGCGGCTTTTAGCCATTTTTCTGCAACTCGCCGATGTCTTTCGGCCATTTTCCTGTCTCTCGACTGCGGCTTTCAGCCATTTTCCTGTAACCTGCCTGATGTCTTACAGCCAATTTTCTGCGTCGCGCCTGCAGCTTTCAGCCATTTTTTTGCAACCCGTCGACGTCTTTCAGCCAATTTTCTGCATCCTACCTGCAGCTTTCAACCATTTTACTGTAACCCGCCTGCGGATTTCGACCATTTTCCCGTGGTCCGACTTTGTCTTTCGACCAAAATCCCGCAACCTATCCGCGACTGTTCAACCGATTCCCACGGTCCGACCGCCCAGATTTGCCACAGACCCACGGTCTATTTTCTGCACCTTTTTCACTGTTTTGAACCCAGCACTTTGCTGCACTATTTTCTGCACCTGCACAGCCATCTGTCCTACCTGCAGCCATACTTTCCTACAGGCTTTTTTGCAGTATTATTTCTGTTCCATTTACAGAATATTTTTTTTAAAAAATTTCAGCATTTTAACTGAAAAGAGAAAATTTTGCATTTCAAAGTTTACATTCTGTCTTGTTATTTTTTGGTTATAAAGTTGCCCACCCTAGTGGCACTTTTACTTGGGTTCATCATCATCTCACATGCACACACTCTGTCACCTAATTCAAGTGACCCCTAAAAAACTACTTAACACAACCAACATTCTAACCCCACTTGGAGAACACATAAGAATTTTTGTAGTTAGATAGGATCGTGGGGATAGGCATCCAAATAACACCCCTCGGTTGCTTACATTTGAGACATAGCTATTGTCCATTAGGGAACCAAACTCCCCTAGTATTTTTTGGCACGGTCACAACCAGTTTATCAGAGGGCCTCTCCCCTAGGAGGGTTGAAGTCGCTAGACTGGTTCCGGAGGCCTGAGTGGAATACCGCAATCCATTCAGTAACCAAAGGCTACCTTTCGCAGTTCTCGGGGTATCCCTGTATGGGGATACTGCAGTGATAGAACCAAACTGCAGGTTCACCTTTTCTAGACGTGTCATGAATGGGGTATCTTAGCTTCCTTTCTTCTAGGATTGACTACCCGGTGTCCCTCCCGGTAGGGGGATATCTTTAGCCACTTGGATCTCTTATCCATATTGTCTGACTTGGATTTCATCACCTTGCAGAGGATATGTCTAGTTGAGTCAGAATACTATTTAGCTAGGTGTTTGCATGCTCCCTTACCACCTTTTGGTCTAGCGAGTCCACTATTTTCTATTTTTTAGGAAACCTGTTGCTTGTTGGTATTCTACCCATTTCTGTTGATACTCCACTTATTGTAGCACAGCTGTTACAGTAAGTGCTTTGAGTTGGTGTTTGGCCTGAGTGCCATATTTTTTGAGCTCTCCTTCTGCACACTCGGTTGCATTAGGGTTTGTGAGCTGTTTTTCACTCAACCTAACCCCCAGATATTTGGCACCATCTGTCACCATTGAGTCCCCAAGACATTCTCGGTGCCTCTGGGGCGAGCCCCCACAGCACGGTTCACTTGCACCACCCATCATAGACATAGATCTTCATCACTTGATACCACTCATCATAGATCTCGAGCTTTGTCCCTTGACTCCACTCATCAACGGCATAGAACTCCGTCACCTGATCTTGACGCCCCTTATTTTACCTCTGATTTTGAGGCAGAGTCCGAGAACCCCATTTACACTGCACCAACCAGCCCCATGGCTGGCGTGACTTCCACCCCTTTCTTTGTGGGGACCATTGGTGGCGCATCAACCACCACACCAACTACCACACCTGCTTTGGGCATGCCCTCGATGGGGCCCTCATCTACCATTCTGATCACTGCACCCATTCCAGTAGTTGGCATACCCATTCCCACTCCATCAGTGACTCACACTGCCCTTGGCGGTGCAAGACCGTCCCATACCACTTTCGTTCCTCCACTTGGGGGCAACGTCCCGAACTCAGCCCCTCCACTTGGGGACATTGGCCCCAACATGGTCACACCCACTAGTATGTCGCATCCTTCTACTAGTTTTCCATTCATGGCTAGTCTCAACCTTCCTGACCTAGCTAGACTGACTAACGATCCCATCAGACACAACCCTGCGTCGCCTCACATTCCCACCAAGCTCCCCTCTGACATCCCTAAGTTTGAGGGCAAGGCAGGTGAGGACCCCCAGAACCATATTATGTCCTTCCATTTATGGTGTTCCTCCAAATCCATAGTGGAAAACTCTATCCGCCTCCGTCTGTTACAACGCACCCTCACTGGCTCTGCAGCTAAGTGGTACATCAAGCAGCCCCATGGGACCCATGCCACCTTTACTTCTCTTGCCTCGACCTTCCTGCAGTTCTTTCAGTTACCTGTACGCTATGATGAGGGAGTTGAGATCCTACTGTCTTGCAGATAGAACATGGCTACCCACATCACTGACCACATTCATGAGTGGCGTCGACGCTGCAGCCTTTGCAAAATCAAGCTAGACGACCATATCTTCTTAGATTGGTTTCTTAAATCCCTCCTTCCTGTCATTTCCAAGGATGTGGCATCCGAACGACCCCATTCCGAAGAAGAGGCCATCCTCAAATCCCAGCAATTTGACCTCATTTACGCCCAGTCGGATTATCTATACACCATCATACCTGACGCCCCAAGCGACGATTCCTCCCAACACGATGTGCTGGGGGCATCCCATGCCGCAGACGGCATCATTAGCCGTATTGCCTCGCATCCCCAACCCTTTTCCATAGCACATCCTAGCCATGGCCCCAACCTCTCGCGGGCTACATCTCAATCCGAAGCAACCAATTCGTATGCTCCCATGGTGCATCACCACCATTCCCACGGACCCTCCTATCCATCTCAGTGCTTTGGTCATGCATCCACCGCTTACGCCTCCTCGATCGCACCTCAGCCCTATTACCACCCGTAGGCTGCACCAGCACCTGTGTCCCCTCAAGCCCAACATGCTTATTACCCACCACAGGCATCCCCTACGGCAAACCCACAACCCGCTTCGCAGACGTATCAGCAACCCCCACAAGGTTTAGCACCTGCGCAGCCTCCCCCTACTTATTATCCACTGCAGCCTACTGTTGCACATGCACAACCGCAGAACCCACCTATTGCCCAAGTCTACGCCCAACAGAATCTGCAGCAGAACCAAAACAACCAGCGCCAATAGGGCCAGAAAAACAATGGCAAAGGCCGTAACTGTGGGAACAATCCCCTCCAGACCAAGGTGGTCAACCTCCCAATCCCCCAAACTACAATAACGCGGCCCTTGCCAACCAAAACCCTGATCGGCCACCCAAGCAGGCTAAAAATCTTAATCTGCAAACAAACCATCCTTATTCTATTTGTGGGGTCTATGGCCACTATACACATGCTTTCCCACATTTGGAGCGAGCTCAGCAACTCTGTACTGATGATACCCATCGCCAAGGGCATGCGGCTCCTCAGGCGCCACCCAACCCCCCACCCCCTTAGCAACAACCTTTGGTGATGTAAAACCCCTTACCAACCCAAGGTGTAGTGAACACTCAGCCATTGGCTCCAACTCAAGGCAATGCACCCCCACAACAACAGATCACTTATGCCGCTCCTGATCAACCCATGTTCGACTCAGGTACTCACCACTTGTTGATGATGTCATCTGCTGATGTCAACCTCCAAACCCGTCGGAACCAATATGGATCCACCACCGAAGACCCTCTCGTAGATAAAAATACTAATGCTCATCCCACTGATCAGACGTTATGTATACCTCCGGCTCCACTCGATGGCGCCTCTAAAGCACCTTGCTTCCCACTTCATCGTATCAGCAATAACCCCAATGCTTGCGCTACGTCAAATTACAACATTGTAGATGACTTAGCCCAGTCTCCCGCAGCCATGTCTGCGTTAGAAGTCTTAAAAAACTGTCCTTCACAGCGCAAGACTTTACTCTCCGCCATTGGTGCTATTGACCCCAATGATTCACAACTGATGGCATTCGATTTGGACCAGTCTGAACCACACTTGCCTTCCACTTTAGCATTCCAAATTTTTGTTTCCATTCGGAATCTTGTCATCCATCAGTGCATTATCGATGAAGGTGCCTCTGCATGCATTATGTCCACATTCGTTTGGAAGAAGTTGGGATCCCCTACTCTCCCGCAGTCCACCACTGCGTTGCGAGCCTACGACGGTCATTCGGAGAGTACAAAAAACTTTTCCAAGAGTTCTGTGATGTCTTAGCCTGGTCCTATATCAAAATTCCTGGTCTTTACCCCACTATCATAGAGCGCCACATTGACACCTCTGCGTCAAGGGGCATAATAGATTACCTCGACCCTTGGATAGGGGGCATGATCAATCATTTTGAACCTTCTCCATCACATATATCTCAGTGCTTCGATGATCCCATTGTTCAAACCAACACATATGTGATCCACAATCACAAACCCTATGCGCATAGCATGGAGGCAGGTCATTAACCCTGCTCACTTTTTCACATGCGTGATCTCAACCATTTTTGAGGTCACATGTCACTTGTATATATGATTTGATTCGATACACCTAGTATTCTTCCCCCGCGGGTCATCATTTCTCCCCACCACTGCATCCTTCGTTTGGTGGGATCACCTTTATTTGTAGCCATTTTATAACCTAGTTATTTCCTTTGACCATTACGGAGTCCTTACAACCTCCGTTTGTTGCACCATTTGCACTGCCGGATTCATATTTATGTGCCCGTGATGATGCTTGATATCATTTCTTTCTCTCAAAAAGTACAATTTCAACATTGTGTCCCGACACCTTGCTACCTCGGTTTGCGTGCCACATCGGCCTCCATTGGATTGTTCCACATTTTTACATGAGCCATTCTCTCCTTTCATACTGCAATTATTTCATTATTTTGCCACTATTCATTATCCCACAAGGAGGCCCACCAGTGTTCCCCCCTACCCTCATTCTTGGTCATCATAAATGTTCCTTGATTGAGCACTTCCTCCTTGCCTGGCCTTTCCTTTTGTTCGGTATAATTTTATCCCTTTTTCGGGCCAGACAAGTCCTTTACGAAAAAGGCACTTAGGGAGTTTCTGTTAAGCTCTTTTCTGACTCCTAAAACAATGAAAAGATCACTGAGCAATCTTGCTTCCTTTCATGCTCGTTAAAGTACCTGAAAGGGCGTCTATCTGGTATAAGTTTAACCCTTTTCTGGACCTGGTAGACTAATTACGAAAAAGGAATACTCTAGTCATACCGGCTAGAAGAGTTCTTCGTTGCATCCTTTTATGCTTCTTCAGGCCTTGGAGACTAACACACGAAAAAGCAACCCCCTGGAGTCTTCTTATCGCTTTCAGACTCTCTAAAATTGAAAGCAACCATAAGCATGAACTATCCTGGGCTCGTACAAATCCACACGAAAGTACCATTCCATTATTTCAGAGTCTTCTTATCACTTTCAAACCCCTTAAAATTGAAAGCAATCACGAGCATGAACTGTCCTAGGCTCGTATAAATCCACACGACAATACCACTTTACACACACTTCTTCTAGTTTCTTAACCCATGAAGAAGTCCCCCCATGCCTCTTGGCACTATGATCGCTCATCTTGGCAGCACCCCCAATCAGGTCTCCTTTGTTCCGAGTAGTCTGTAGTCTCCTGCCATTTTACACAACCTTGAGTAACGCTCATCACAGTCACTATCCTTGATCCATTACAGCTATGATCCCTTTCCCATCAGTCAGTTTCATATGATACCCGATCATCCCCACCATCATACTTTGAACAAAGGAAGTTTGAGTCCACACCCTCTACTTGCCCAGTTATCCCCCATAGTATGTTAGTCCTACCATCATTGCTCTCACACTTCAGTTCTCCACCTTGCGCTCCTGTCAAGGAAACATCATTGCCTTGATAGTTGCAGGTCTCCCTCTGTCGACGACAGCCCCTCTATTCCAGAGGTCCCTACGCCTTGGACCCATCACCATCTGTGGTGTGTGCCTACAGACCATTTTGAGAGGAGTCATCATTTCCTCTCCGAGTGGTTGTTTCTCACATGCTTGACTTCAACACCTTGATCGCATCGTTGAGAATCGCACAGGGTTTATATCCCTTTAGTTATTGGTCGAAGACCTCGGATTTCCCCCGACTCTAGCACATTGGTGAGTCACTTTGGAATTCCCAATTATATGTTCCCGTGGATGTCCAGGTTGCGTTGGTGATTGTATTCAGAAGCCGTCCAGTTATATGCTTCCTTGAGTACCTAGTTCAGTTCCAGTTCAGTGTACCATTGAGGACATGACTCCCTGTCACTATGCTCCAGCAGCTCATCAGTTCCTCTAAGTACCACACTCAGCAGCACTATAGTTATTCCAGTGTATCATTTCTTCAGCTCAGACATGGTTAGCCCAGCAATATGTCCTAGATTTGTGTCCCCTATGGACCCTTATGATGTACATAGTGGTTCTCTATGTATCCTACAGGTCCCCCTTTTTGGGCCTCACAGTTATGTTTATGTATCTTGATACAAGCATGGGTATGCCCGCCTCGTCCATATATTGAGATTCATCCTCATTCATTATTTGAGGCCATGTATATGTCCGGTCCCCATATTTTTGACCCCATTGTTATTATTGTTCTATATCTTGATAGGAGCATGGGAATGCCCGCTTCGTCCATATGTTTAGATTATTCCTCATTCATTATTGAGGTTATGTACTTTCAGTTTTTGCAGTTTATTCGAGACCATTGTTCCAGGATCTAGTTTGTTTCTTCTCTTCTCCACACCCCATGAAAACCATACAAGAATTATGATGTCTATCGACCATATGATGAGCTCCTGCCCTCACACATCAGGGGGCAATCTGCTAACACCCAAAAAGTGCTCACTACCTCATCTACCCCATTACATGACTCATTTGTCCATATTTCCTACCATATTTACCTTCAGAACCTTAAACTCCCACTAAAAAGCCTCCAAAAGGCCTAAAAAGCCTCTAAAAGGCCACAAAACCATCAGAAAAGCCTCCAAAAGGCTAAAAAACCCCTTTTCCCCCAAAAATTATCCAAAATTCCTCGAAAATAGCAAAAACCATCTAAAAAGGGATTAAAAAATATTAAAAAAAAGGAGGAAAAAGAGGAAAAAGGAGGAAAAAACCCTATACAGCTGACCTAAACCATATGGTTCCCAAAACCATGGGCCAACACTCCACCACTAAAAACCTATAAATAGGTGATTGAGACCCCTCATTTCATATCCACAATCAAATACACCATTACTCTGCCAAAATCACTCTTGAAACCCTAGCTCACCCTTGAGCTACTTTCACCCTTGAGTACCCCTTTGTTGAGATATTGTAACTTCAAAGAATATTATAATTGTACTTTATTATTTCGGAGATGTTTCATTCCTCCGTAAAGATCTTATTGTATATCCAGAGATGTTTATTCCTCCATCGGAATGTGGTAACTCGGGTTATTAGAATTCCCTAGTGGAGGTCGGCCCTGCATGTGTTATCTGGGTCAAAGGGTTATTAGACCACCCTAGAGGGGTCGGCCCAGTCAGTTGTAGTGGGGTATTTAACCCAATGGTTAAATACGAGCCTACGTGTCTTGTGTAAAAGACAAGTCAAAGTAGTGTATAAATGGAGGAGGTGTATTCCTCATTTGATACACTCACTCACTTGAGAGAGAGGTGCACTTGTGGAGGAGAGGTCTGCTATGGTGGAGGAGGAGATCATGTCTTTGGTTTGCATCTTTGTATATTGCTGGTCATCTATATTGAGGAAGCTTTACTGGGTTTTCTACCCCATGAGGGTTTCCCAGGATAAATTTGTGTCTCTTGTGTTTATGTTGTGCTTGTTGTTTCTTCAGTGATCCTGTATATGTTATTATTGTGAAATGGAATGTAATGCTGCTATTTTTTGTCTTAGCATATTAAATTTTAACATGGTATCAGAGCTAACCTGAATGAAGGCAAGGTATGGCACTTACGACACTTGCTTTACTTATGACAATTTGAAGGTTAGGGTTTTATATAGCAAAAACCAGTCATCATGGAACTTTCGCCATAAATCCATTTTTGCGAAGGTTCGGGATCTGAAACCTTTATAGGTCATAGATAACATCTCCAGGTATCTTGTGTCCACGGGCACCCTCAGATTCGTTGTACTTTGTAAGTTATGACCAGTACAAGTCAGGGTTTCTGCCTCTTCCAGATCTCAGTCATAATCAGGTGACCTAGGCAAAAAGGTCATAACTTGGGCTAGGAAGCTCCAAATGAAATTTTGCAAAAGTGACAGGTAGTACACAGACTGTACTATCTCAGGAAACGTTTTCAAAGGTCGAAGTGGAACCAATGACACGTGGCACGCCGTACAAGTTTTCTCTCCTGTTTTATCCCATAAACAGGTCACATTGCGACACTTGGCATAACTCTCTCTTAGAGAGCCCAATTGAGGTCAGACCTGTCAGGATGGAAATAAAACAGGGCGAGCTATCTCAAGAAAAGTGTTCAGAGGCCGAAGTTCAAAAAATGACACATGGCACGCCATACAAGTTCGATCTCTTGTATTATCCCAAAACAGGTCATGTTGCGACATTTGGCATAACTCTCTCTCAGAAAATCCAATTGAGGTCAGACCTGTCAAGATGGAAAGATGACAGGTCAGGATACTGTAGAAAACGTTTTTAGACCCTATGGAGCAAAAATTTCAGAGTTATAGTAGAAACAATCAGGTACATATTTCTGTCAAAACAGAATTATTTTTTGAGCACATTCATTCATGGCTTCCAGAATTTAGGGTTTCGAAGAAAGTTAGAATTTTTGGAATTGGAGTCCACGGCTGAGTACTACTCAGGACAATTGAAATTTAGAGACCAAGATCAAATTTTTTGGTTGGGTAGAGGACCGGGCTTGATCAAACCCTAGTTCAGGATTTTGATCAGAAGGATGGAAAATTAGGGCTTCAACAAAAGTTGGAATTTTTGAAGTCTGTAACCACGGCTGGAAGCTCCTCATAAAAATAAGAGTTTAGAGCCTTGGATCGAACCTTTTGATTGGACAGAAGGGTGGGCTTCATCAAACCCTAGTTCGGGTTCCTATCCAGAAGATCCAGAAGTTTCGAAGGCAATTTTGAGGGGTCAAATTTTTGGAGATTTCAAAATTGAAGTATGTTAGCAAGACACATCCTGCCATCCATTCAGAAGTGTGAAAGTCAAAGATTGAATTTTTAGGGCTTCTCTAGCAAACCCTAATCAAGCTCCAGATCAAGTTTCAGGGGGATTTGAGGCTAAGGCCTTACATAAGAAGACTACAAGAAGTCTCGACAGGTATGACTTAAGGAGGTTCAGGTATGTCTTGAAATATGATTCTTGATTAAGTTCATGATGTGTTTGTCTTCATATTATTTATTAGTACAATCTTGATTAATGTTAGAATTGTCTTATCACCCTAGTAACAATATGAATGCATGTGAATGATCGAAGACATTCATTGATTAGAGCTATATGATTGTACTAATGCATTATGGTGTTGTGTGAGGTTGATGTTGTCTGCTAACAAGATACAGGTACATCACAAAAGACAAATCAAGTTCCATGACCTTGACAACATGAAGACAAAGACTCATCCATAATCTTTGTTCTACTTACGAGGTATGTATGACTTTGTTATATTATGCTTAACCTATGAGACATGCAGGTTCTAGCTCAGGATCTCTAAATCATTGAAGAGATTGTTTAGGTATGTTGTACATAACTAAGCAGGTATACTAATCCAGGTATGCTTTCCTATGTCAAGTTAGAATCTTACCTTGTGTTAGGATCCCTTATATAAGTATACTTTGTATGATTGGTTATGCTTATTCATAAAGTTAGTAATCAAGGGTTTATGCATACTATGTCTCTTATCTTGATGATTTAATTAACCTGAAGAGTACTATGATCAAACAAGAATATGCATGAGTAAAAGAAGACTTCCTTGAAACTCTGAATACTAATGATCATGAATATATATATTCAAGATTATTTAGAATTAGAATGTTTTGATAATATTGAGAATATACTAATGAATGTATGCTTGTGTATGAGATCATGAGGATGACACTAGTGCACACTTGAGCATGCACAGTGGTACAGAATGAATAGAAGTTCAGAAGACATACAGAAGATCAAGCGGGAGGCAACCACACAAACATAAAAGATAAGTATTTGAGTTGTTATTAGAAATAGTAAATGATATTGTTTGTATGCATATTTGTATTCCTAGAATATATCATGCTGAGTGTAAGCATTCATAAAGCATTGAACAGTATACTACTAATATGCATATGATTGGTAAATTGGACAAACATTCCATTGTTGCTTGTCTAGAATGAAACCTCTTTGCTGACATGCTGAGAACTGTGCACACTCTCAATAGTATGTTCTGGTAGAGATGGAAGGCATCTAGATAGACACTGTATACAAGATATGGGAAAGTGTTGTGCCAAAGTATTGGTCAAAATAGTTGCATAACTATGTAAATAATATCTGTATGCATAATAGGTTATCATGACAATATGATTTGATGATTATGAAGTATTACTAATCATGTACTTAATTTTGATTTGTAGGAAAGATCATGATGAATGATGAACACTGAACAAGCGATGGATGTTCAACAAAATATTTACAAATCAAACACACTATAGAAGGCTTGTGGCTAGAAGATTATCCTAGAAAGAGGAATAGAATCATGATGAAATGTTTGCTCCAAGTGGCTAGATAAGACCATTCTCTTAATGGTGTAAGTAAAGAAGAAATGTGAATTAGGTTTGTATGGGTTCCCAGGATCGATAATCAATTGATGAGCTTAATGATCACCATGGGTGATATGGATCTCAACCTTTGCTACAAGGTTGAATATGGTTTCTATACACAGATGACATGGATGCAAGAAGGAACTCACCACAAAGTTCGAATGATATTGAGGCTCATATCAGTAGACCCATCTAATGAGAGATGACACAGATAGATATGCAAAAGATCATTCAATGCAGAAATGAAAATGAAAGATCTCAAATTGATGCATTACTTCCTAGGTCTGGAAGTATGGCAAGGCTCAGAAGGAATCTTTCTCAACCAAGGAAAGTATGCTGAGAAATATTAAAAGGACTTGATGTGTTGGGATGGCCACTCTTGAATTTGTTAGTAGATGACTCATCAAAGTTAGTGGATAGAACTCTGTACAGACAAAAATTGAGTCATTGATGTGTCTAATGAATACTAGGTCAGATATATGCTTTGCTGTGAACACCTTGAGTCAGTATCTAGTGGAAACTGGATGTGTTCACCTATTAGTTGCAAAGCATGTGATGAGGTACCTAAAGGATACGATAGACTTTGATCTATGCTATTTTGGAGATCATGACTTCAAATGGCTACACAAATGTTGATTGAGCAGAAAGTGTATCAGACAGGTAGAGTACATTGAAAGGATGTTATTGTCTGGGATCAGCCATGATCTCATGGTTGAGTAGGAAACAATCTAGTGTGGCTCTTAGCACAAGCAGAATATATGGCTACTTGCTCTGCTAATTGTGAAGCGGTATGGCTTCAGGATTGTTTGACTTAGAGATAGACCCAACTATGATCCTATGTGACAAATAGAGTTGTATCAAGATGGCAGAGAATCTAGTGTTCCAAGATAAGGTGCAGAAAGGAACTAAAAGTTTGAATTTGTAACAAGTTACCAATATACTAACCAAACTTCTACTGATCTGATGTACTAGCCAAACCTCTGCGCCAATACTATGAGTCAAAACCATGCGACATATAATACTATGAGACAACTTACAAAGCATATGCGTCCAATATTATGGGTCAATACTATGGGCTAATATAAACTATCGATCAACAAATACTACGAGACGACTTACAAAGCATATGCATCCAACATCAATATACTAACAAAATAAAGACATGGGCTCCTAACATCCCCTCTCCCTTAGAAAAAGCTTTGTCCTCAAAGCTTTAGATGTGGAAATTGATGCAGAATCTAAAGGAGTAGGTCCCCTTTAGCATCCTCGGGTTGCATTCCGAGCCACTAGCGCCTTTGGAGTTTCAGGGAGGATTGCATGGAATCCTGTAGATGAAGAAGAACCATATCAACGATGTGAAAAGTGCACTCAGAATGGTGCTGATTGGCTTGTTGTTTCAGTCGAATTCTTGCCATGTGAAAATTGTCTTGCAAAATGACAAGAAGCTGATCACAGTTTCAAAGAATTAGGTCAATTGCCTGAACAGGGGAGCTGCTGAAGGTGTATGGAAGAAGAACTGGTGGTGCTTGTCCAGAGACTGCTTCATATGGTGTCCTTTGAGATGTGGTACTATACCACTGGAGCGCTTCTAGGAAATCCATAGAAATAGTTGTCCAAATCCATGGAGGGATGGGTAAGGGTTCGAGCAGTCCTGAAAGGAGGGTCATTTCACCCTTGTTGACCTGGAAAGTATCATAGGAAACCACCATCCGTTGAATTGTCCTTTTGATTCCCTGCCAAAAGAAGTTACATTGTTCCTGGTCATACGTTTTGAGGAACCCAGAGTGCCCTACTGATGAAAAGGCATGGCGTTCATAGACGAGATAGCCCCGTTGAACAGATTGCAACCAATTTGGAACAAGCAGAGAAATAGCTGTAAGAGAGACTGGGTGATCAAATGTGCGAGGAGGAGCATCTTCCACCATATTGTCTTTAACCTTCTGGTAAGTGGTCGCATAGTCATAACCCATGAGTTGGATAACCCATTTAAGGTGTGTTGGGGAGGAGACCCATTGTTCCAGGAAAGTTTCCAGACTCTGGAGATCAGTCTTGATGCAGAAATAATTCCCCAATAGTGATGGCTGCCACTTTTGTACTGTATGCAAAATAGTCATCATATCCTACTGAGAGGTAGATGCGGCTAAATTCTTACCGGAAAGGTCTTTTGAAGGCAACAAGCTCATTGGTTCAGCAAAGACACCTGCATATCTATCCAAGGAAGTAGTGGAGACTGTTGGTGGGTGCATCTGAATGGAATGGAGCTGAACGATGACACCATATGAATTCTTCTTAAGTATTTTTTTCAGGCGATGTGAACTGATGATGCAGAGAGACCCTAGTTGTAAGCCCATAAATTTGTGTTGTGCCCCATTGACTGAAAACTGCATCCAAAGTTCATCAAAATCCCATAAGATGGGGCCAAATGTGCGTAACCATTGAACGCCCAAAACCACATCACATCCACCTAAGGACAAGGCAAACATGTGAGAATGCAGGTTATAATATTCCATAGAGATACACACATTGTGACACTTCCCCTTGCAAGGTAAGGTGCCCCCATTGGCAACCATGACTTCAAAGTTGGAGCAAGGATGGACAAAACAATCAGCCTGTTTGGAAATCCGAGGATCAATAAAGTTATGAGTGCTACCAGAATCAATGAGTATGGTAAGAGGGAGCTTCTTGAAGTATCCCCTGACTCACATTGTTTGTGGGGTGGTGACGTCAGTTACAGCATGGAGAGAGATCTCGGGTGGGTCATCCTGACATGGGGTGTCAACAGGCGGGTGTTGAATGTCGACCTGATCATCTACAGTATCTGGAGCTTCTTCATCAAGTTCTGAGGCAGGCGAAGAATCCACATCCAAGAGATAGAGCTTTTGTTGAACACATCTATGTCCCCGAGTGAATTTCTCATCACCATTATAACAAATCCTTTTTTCTCGGTGTGCCTGCATCTTTGTTTCAGACAAATGCTTGATAGGAGTTGGTTGAGGAGCAAGCATGATGGGAGGTCGTTGGGAACCCATATTTCTGAAGGGAACAAAGGTGGGTTTGGAGCGTTGTTGAGCTGCGATCTTGTCCTCTTCCAACTTAGCCAACCCTAGGACTTCCATCATTGTGTTGGGACAAAACATTTTGACCTCTGAGTGGATTTCATCCTTGAGACCACTGATAAAACAACTCCTGTAGAATTCATCAGATAATCCTTCTATGTGATTGGCCAGTTTCTCAAATTTTTTCTGATACTCTCTCACTGTATCCATTTGGTGAAGTTTAGTGAGTGCTTCTGTGAAGTTGTCAAAAGCACTAGGACCAAATCGTGACAAAAGGAATTGGCAAAAATCTATCCAGTTTGGCTTGGGATGAGCTTTGATGTACCAATGGTACCATTGAAGGGCTTCCTGTTCCAAATGAAAAGATGCAAGTGGAACTTTCTGGACATCAAAAGTATTATGCAGACTGAAATATTGTTCTGCTCGGTATATCCCTGCAGTCGGATCAGTACCATTGAAGCGAGGAAAATCAAGCTTCGGCCCATGAAAATTGCTGGAAGAAGAGAACTCGGTGGTTGCGAAAGATTTTGGTTGTCGGTTATTGTTCATGGTTGAATGCTGAAGATGGAGGCTGAGAAATTTTTCATCCAGATCTTGGAGTTTGGTTTGGATGGCTGCAAGTGCTTCCTCCATGGTGTTGGCTCCTATGCGAGTGACAACCATAACCAGTAATTTTTTTTTTTTGTGGAGGGGGGGGGAATGGATAGAAAAACACAAACACAAGCTTATTTAGTAAGGGCAAATTTGGATTTGGGAAAAACTCGGAGGGGTAATTAGGGTTTGACTAGGTTTTCGACATTTTCTGAGGGACAGGGAAGCAAAAAATGGGGATTTTCAAAGCGGGAAATCTATGGTAAAATTTGAAGGTAATCGGGTGAAAATTGAAGAAGTTATGGCAAACCCTAAAAATAGACAAATTTGGGATTTCTGGTCTTGGGAAGTGGAATTTGGGATAGGGTCTTCAGGAATGAAATATGTAGAATGGGATTGCAGGGATGTCAGTGAAGTTTCAGGGAAAACAGAGTTGAAACAAGGGAGATATGGCTGAAAAAAAGTTTTTTTTTCTCTTTTTTCTTCTTTTTCCAGAAATGGATCAGCAACAGCGGCACGGAAGGGATCCACAACAGATGGATCTGCAACGATGCGGAAGGAATAAAAAATGGATGGATCTGAAATGGCGACTGGATATGGAACGACTTTCAAAATAGATATGAAACGGTTGGATCTGGAGCGGAAGTGATCGGAAATAGTTCAACTGAAAATAGATATGGACCCCAGGTATGTACGGCTTCCTAACAATTCAGGTGTTTCACTCAGCCACCAATGTTGTCTGACGGCTTGCGTATTGGTGCAGTACTTCATACTCCACGGCTTAGGTAAAACTGATAACCGCTTTGCCACAAACGACAGCTCTTGGTTTACCTCACGGGTGGGAACTAGTCAATCAGGTAGGGGTCGTTGTCCTTTTCGCTAGCAGGTCCTCTCAATGGGCCAGCTACTTTGGGGTTCCTATGGTACTCCTCACAATGATTTTTAGGGCTTATGCCCAAGTACTTTCCACAGTTAAGCGGATAGGGATTATTCCCAAATCCGAAGCTGCAACAGATACGAAAAAAAAATTTGCCAGAAATTCCACCCAACGAGCTTAAGAAAGTGCCTTGATACTAGATGTGATGAACCTGCAATAATTAATTAATGCAAATACGCAAGATATCATAAATAATAGAACTCATAATCACGGGCCACTTCGAGGGGGAAACCTCCTTTGAGCAAGCTCAATACAGTTAACTTCACGGTGCCTTCATAGGCCTCAACACACACTTATATACTAAGTCTAGGCTCCAATACCATGGGTCAATACTCTTTGTCAATACAAACCATGGTCTGAGTCTAGGCGCCAATACTATGAGTCAAAACCATGTGACATATAATACTATGGGATGACTTACAAAGCATATGCGTCCAATATTATGGGTCAATACTATGGGCTAATATAAACTATGGATCAACAAATACTACGGGATGACTTGCATAGCATATGCGTCCAACATCAATATACTAACAAAGTAAAGACATGGGTTCCTAACATATCCACATCATCAACCTTACCGTCGATACAGGCAATCTCATCATCAGCGACCATATCACTCCCTCTTTCGAGGACTTCTGAACTACACCAAGCTTGTCTTGGAAATACTAAAACTTTACTCGAGATAGAGGTTTGGTCAATATATTAGCAACTTGTTCTCCAGTGCTCACATACTCGATCTTGATAACTTCTTTCTGCACCATATCCCGTATATAAGAATATCGAATTTGTATGTGCTTTGACTTATCATGGAACACTAGATTCTTTGTCATCTTGATACAACTCTGTTTGTCACACATGATCCCAGTGGGGTTCATCTCTAAGTCAAATAGTCCAGATAACAGTTTTTGAAGCCATACTACTTCACAAGTAGAAGAGAAAGCAGCTATGTATTCTGCTTCAGCTGTGCTAAGAGCCACACTAGACTACTTCCTGCTAAACCACAAGATCATGGTAGATCCTAGACAATAACATCCTCCCGATGTATTTTTCCTGTCTGATACACTTCCTGCCCAATCAACATCTGTGTAGCCATGCAATTTGAAATCATGATCTCCAAGATAACATAGACCAAAGTCTATTGTACCTTTTAGGTATTTCATCACATGATTTGTAGCTATAAAGTGAACTCGTCTAGGTTCCACTAGATACTGACTCAAGGTATTCACGACAAAGCATATATCTGGTCCGATATTTGTCAAATACATCATTGACCCAATAATCTATCTGTTCAGAGTCACATCCACTAACTCTGATGAGTCATCAGCTAACAGCTTCAAGTTGGAACCCATGAGAGTGGCCATGGTTGTACATTCCAACATATCAAATCTTCACAAGATTTCCACAGCATACTTTCCTTGGTTGAGAAAGATTCCTTCTAGGCCTTTCCATACTTCCACATCAATCTAAGATCTTTTATCTTAAATTCTGTAGCTAGCTTCTTTCTTTCCATGATCTGTTTCTCATTCCCTGTCAGAAAGAGATCATCCACATACAGTAATAGTATTATAGGTTCATCATCCATAACCTTAAGGTAAAGGTTAGGATCAGCTTTACTTTTGGTAAATTCCAAGCTTTTCAAGAAGCTATCAGCTTCTCCTTCTGTGACTGAACATCATCTACACTCTATAGTGAGTGTTCTTCTACATATCTATCCGTACCATCTCTCGTTAGATGGGCTTACTGATATGAGCCTCAAGATCATTCAAACTCTGTGGTGAGTTCCTTCTTGCATCCATCTAAGAGAAGAATGCCATCTGTATATGGACACCATCTTCAACCTTGTAGCAAAGGTTGAAATCTACATCACCCATGGTGATCATTAAGCTCATCAAATGACTATCGATCCTGGGTTCCCGTACAAAGATTTCTTCAATTACACCATTAAGAGAATGGTCTTATCGAGCCACTTGGAGCAAACATCTCGTCATGATCCTCTTCCTCTTTCTAAGAGAATCTTCTAGCCACTAGCCTTCTATAGCATGCTTGATTTGTAAGTCTTCTTGTTGAACATCCATCACTTGTTTGGTGTTCATCTTCATAGCACATGATCTTTTCTACAAATGAAAGTTAATCACATGATTAGTAATACTTCATAATCATCAAATCATGTTGATATGATAACCTATTATGCATATAGATATGATTCACATAGTTATGCAACTATCTTGACCAATACTTTGGCACAACACTTTTCCATATCATGTATGCATATAGTGGCTATCTATATGCCTTCCATCTCTACCAGAACATACTATCGAGAGTGTGCACAGCTCTCAGCATGTCAGTAAAGAGGTTTCATTCTAGACAACCAACAATGGAATGTTTCTCCAACTTACCAATCATATGCATATTAGTAGTATATTGTTCAATGTTATATGAATGCTTACTCTATGCATGATATATTCTAGGAATACAAATATGCATACAACTATTACAAGCAATATCATAGACTATTCACTATTCAGTAATTCAAATAACAATTCAAATACTTATATTTTTGTGTCTTGTGAGGTTGCTTCCTTCTTGGTCTCTACTTCCCTTCCATGTCATGAGCTTCTATCCATCCTTGACCACTATGCATGCTTAAGTGTGCACTAGTGTCATCATCATGATCTGGATTAGTATACATGCTTAGTTATGTCTAACATACCCAAACAATATCTTTATTCTCTTCAATGATTTAGAGACCTTGTGCTAGTAACCTGCATACCTCATAAGTTAAGCATAGTAGAAATAAATCCTACATACCTCGTAAGTAGAGCTCCTAAAGACTATGGATAAGTCTTTTGTCTTTATGTCATCATGGTCATAGAACTTGATTTGTCTTTCTTGATGTACCTATCTTTCGTTAGCAGACAACATCATCCTCATACAACACCATAGATCCATTAGTACAATCATATAACTTTGATCAAAGAATGTATTCTATCATTCACATGCATTAATATTTTTTTAGGGTGATACGACAATTCTAAGATTAATCAATATTGTAGTAACCTCAATAATATGAAGACAAGCATATTATAAACTTAATAATGAACAGATTTCAACACATACTTGTATCTCCTCAAGTCATACCTGTCAAGGAATTCTTGTAGTCTTCTTATGTAAGGCCTTAGCCTCATCTCCCCCTAAAACTGGATCTGGAGATCGATTAGGGTTTGTCAGAGAAACCCTAAAAATTCAAACTTTGACTTTCACACTTCTAAATGGATGAAAAGATGTGCCTTGCTGAGCTGATCAAACTAGCATACTTCAATTTTGAAATCTCCAAACTTTGACCCCTCAAAATTGCCTTTGATACTTCTAGATCTTCTAAACAGGATCTTGAACTAGGGTTTGATGAATCCCACCCTTCTTCCCAATCAAAAGGTTTGATCCAAAGCTCTAAACTTCTATTTTTCTGAGGAGCTTCCAGCCGTGGTCACAGACTTAAAAAATTCCAACTTTTGTAGAAGCCCTAATTTTCCACCTCTTTGATCAAAATCCCGAACTGGGGTTTGATCAAGCCTGGTCTTCTACCGAACCAAAAAATTTGATATTAGTCTCTAAATTTCAATTTTGATGAGTATCATTCAGCCATGGACTCCGCTTCCAAAAATTCCAACTTTCTCTGAAACCCTAATTTTCCACAACATTGACGATTCAAGAATGAAGGTGCTCAAAATCCAAATCTGTTTTGACAGAAATATGCACCTGATTGTTTCTAGTGTAAATCTGAAATTATGAATCCATAGGGTCTTACAAATCTTCATGTGGTATCCATACCTGTCCTCTTTCCAACCCCATAGTTCTGACCTCAATTGGATTCTTTGAGAGAGAGTTATGCCAAGTGTCGCAACGTGACCTGTTTATGGGATAAAACAAGAGAGCAAACTTGTACGGTGTTCCACATGTCACTGGCTCAACTTCGGCCTCTGAAAAAATTACCTGAGATAGTACCATCTGTGCACTACCTATCACTTTTTACGAAATTTCATTTGGAGCTTCCTAGCCCAAGTTATGACCTTTTTTCCTAGGTCACCTGATTATGACTGATTATGACTGATTAAGATTATGAAACTTCACCAAAATGGATTTATAGCAAAAGTTCCATGACAACTGGTTTTTGCTATACAAAACCCTAACCTTCAAATTGTCGTAAGTCAAGCAAGTGTCGTAAGTGCCATACATTGCCTTTTTTTAGGTTAGCTCTGACACCATGTTAATATTCAATATGCTAAGACAAAAAATATTAGCATTACATTCCATTTCACAATAATATAATATACAGGATCATTGAAAGAACAACAAGCACAACATAAATACAAGAGACGGTGATTTATCCTAGGAAACCCTCATGGGGAAGAAAACCCGGCAAAGCTTCCTCAATATAGATAACCAGAAAATACAAAGATGTAATCCACAACCACGAGCTCCTTCTCCTCCATAGCATATCTTTCTCTCGCTTACACGTTGTTCACAAGTGAGTGCAATGCGTGTTAAATGAGGAACACGCCTCCTTTATTTATACACAACTCCGACTTGTATTTTATATTAACTAGGTCAGCCCCGACTTAACCACTAGGTTAAACACCCCATTACAACTGACTAGTTCAACCCCTCTAGGGTGGTCTAATAACCCTTTGACCCACATAACACATACAGGGCCGAACCCCACTAGGGAAGTCTAATAACCCAAGTTACAACATTTCGACGGAGGAATAAACATCTCTGGATATACAATAAGGTCTTCACGAAGGAATGAAACATCTCCGGAATAATAAAGTACAAATATAATATTCTTTGAAGTTACAATATTTCAACATATGCAGTAGGTGTTTTTGCTAGAAGCATGCAAGAGCCTCATGAGATCCATTGGAAGGATTCCAAAAGTATCTTACATTATGTGCAAGGTACCAAGCAGTTTGGGATTCATTATGCAATTGGTTCATCACTTGAACTAGTTGGTTTTACTGATTTGGATTGGGTTAGAGATATCGCTGATCGAAAGTCCATTTCTAGTTATGTCTGTATGCTTTCACATGGTCCCATTTTTTGGTCTAGCAAGAAGCAACACACTATTTCCTTATCATCAACTGATTCCGAGTACCAAGGAGCAGTGAATGAAGCTACATAATGTGTATGGATGCAAGGTATTATTGGGGGGGTTGGATTTGCATTTGATTCACCCACAGTCATTTGGTGTGACAATCAAAGTGAAATCATGATCTCACCGATCTAGTATAGAGATAGAGGACCAAGAACATAGAGATACACATGCACTACATCAGGAGCTTAGTGCATGCCCAGATCATATCCTTGCAGTATTGCCCATCTTTTAAGCAAACTATTGATATCTTCACCAAGAGTTTTGCAAAGAATACTTTGACCTACCTTAGATCAATCCTTATGGTGGGTGATACATGGTGAAGACTAATATGTGTTTCATATTTTGTTTTATGTCCATTTTTTAGGGGATTTTTTGTTCCCATTAGGTTTTCCTCCTTACCTTGGTTACATGGACTAATAAAAATTTGTAAGAGGTGACTTGAGCCTTAGTTTCCAAGGCCTCATTTTGTTTTGGGTACATAAGCATAGCTTAAGGGGGTGTGTTATAACATTATTAAAACTAGTACCACAGCCTCAATGATGCTTTATTAATGACTGGTGGTTCAAGTAAAGTTAATCATTACTATTTAAGGTTGTTAGGCTAATTATGACCAATTCCACTACCTTGGCGCCCGTTTTTGGTCATCCAGTGGGTAATACGCCCTTATTTATGTCTAGCGCCTTCATTTATGACTGCTACACCACTAGGGAATTCCCTTATCCCTTTTTTGTGTATTTTACTTTGACTTGGGGCACTCATGCATTGAACATGGTCATTTTGCCTCCTTTGGGGAATTTTTGGCCTATCTTAGGCCACCTCCACTCCACCAATTTCTCCACCACTCATGTGCATCCATCATTAATGTCCACCCATGACATCCCAATGTTCATATTAGATATTCGTAACCATTTTAGGTGAGTTGGGAGACTATTGGTCAACCTAGGGGTGATTGAGGTCCAATGTAAGCTAGCCACTTGTAGCTCATTCGAATGGCTCCAAAGGCTCATGATTTTTCCCAAATGTAATATAATCATGTTCCCAACTTGCTTTTGGGTTGGACTATAATATAATTATCATCTAGTTGTAGCATCTGTTGTGTATATTGTGTTTTTTACACTATTTTCGTGCATACTTATCCAAATTCTTAATTGTGAGGAAATCCTTAGCTAGTAGATCCTGTTGTGATTGGAATTTCACAGATACAGACATTGGGAACCTACTCAACCAATCACCAAAAACATTTCATTAATTTCAAGTGGCAAGGACAAAAATAGAAGCTATGTGGGTTCCACCCACCCCATATGCAATTGGTTTCATCTCAGCAGATGGAAAAACTTATCCAAAAAGGGGCATCAACTTACGTGATCCAATTTCATCAGATGAAGAGACAAGATTTAGAACAAGATGATCCCAGAGAAGAATAAGTGCAGGAGTTACTTCAAAAAAAAAAGAATATATTTCAAGATATACCCATGGAGTTACCACCAGAAGTAAGGATCAAACATATAATCGAGGTTAAACTAGGGTCAACCCTAGTCAAAGTAAAACCCTATAGATGCCCCCATCACCATAAAACATAAATAGAACATTAGTTCAAGACCTGTTGAAATGTGGTGTTATCATAAAGAGAAGGATCCCATATGAATCTCTAGTCGTATTAGTATGAAAGAGAGATAGCTCATTTAGTTATGCGTAGATTATTGAGGACTAAACAAAATAGTAAAGATGAACAATTTTCCAATTCCATTCATCGACGACATGTTGGATGAACTTCCTGAAGCCAAATATTTTTGAAAACTTGATTTAAGATCATGTTACTATCAAATCAGGGTTAGATTAGAATATGATGCGAAGACCGGTTTTCAAACTCATGAAGGGAATTATCAATTCAAGGCAATTCCTTTTGTATTAACAAATTCCCTAACCAATTTCCAAGTAGTTATGAATGAACTATTATATCCCTACCTCAAGAAATCTGTGTTAGTATTTTTTATGAGATCCTTATATATAACATCCTTAAATTTGTGTTAGATTTCCTTTTATGGAAGGAAATATAAAGCATCTAGAACAGATACTATATCTCCTGGAAGAAAACAATTTCTATTCAAAAATGTCAAAATGTACATTTTTCAAACAAGAAGTAGAGTATCTTGGTTAGGTTATCTTGAAGGAAGGAGTCAAGGTGGATCCAAAGAAAATCAAAGAGGTCAGTGAATGGCCCTAGCCAAATAACACCACCATGTTAAGATGATTCTTAGGGTTGATAGGTTACTATTGAAGATTCGTCAAGAACTATGCCTATTTGACTACTCCACTACCAATGTCCTTAAAAAGAACTCCTTTCATTGGAGTGATGAAGCAAAAAGTTTTTTTGAAGAATTAAAAATAATTATGTCTACAACCCATGTTTTGGCAACACTTTATTTCTAAAAACCATTTGTAGTTAAATGTGATTCCTCAGGGTTTGGGATAGGAGCAATCTTGATGCAAGAAGTACAACCAATTTCATTTGAAAGCAGGAAGTTAAACAAAATGGAATTATTACAGTCAACATATAACAAGGAGATGTGTGTCATCATGCATTAACAAAATGGAAATAATACCTTTTGGGAAATAAGTTTATGATCCATATATATGATAACATTCTTCAATACTTGTTACAACAAAATATTTTAACAACTGAACAACAGAAGTGGATAGAGAAAATCACTACATTTGATATGGAAATCCTACATAAAAGGGGGAAAGACAACATAGTAGCTAATTCTCTTTCAATAAAAGATGAAGAAGTTCAAGTTTTGTAGTATTGATGGTTATTCCCTAATGGTTGGATGAAATTCAAACCGAATACACCCAAATCAAAGAGACTTGCTCCATAATCAATTATGTAAATCAATACCCTGAATTTGAATGGAAAAATGACTTTTTATGGCACACTAGTACAAAATGAGAGATAAGTGACCAGGCAACAAAACATGTGGTGACCACAGCTTTCTCCAAGGATAAATGACCAAAATTGAGAAATTTTAAGTTAATTGACTAAAACTGACCAAGATAAATGACCAATTTGGTCACGGGATAAGAACTAAACTAAAAATGACCAAGATAAACGACCAATTTGGTCATGAGATAGAACTAAACTAAAAATGACCAAATAACAATTAGTCATTTATGTGGTCATTTTTATTTGTGTCATTCCAGCAGTGGAAAATTATAATTTTGATAATGAATTTGTACAATTTACTAAATTTTAACAAAGTGTTAAAATTTAGTAAATTGTAACATTAATAGTATACAACTTGGATTATTTTTCAATACATATCTTCTAAGAGATCATTTCTTTGAGGCCATCCTAATACCTATTGTGTTATATGGTCCATAGTTGTGTTGCACATCAGCCACATAGCGGGGGGTGTGGTGAAGGGTCAGCCTTAGCAAAATGGATCACTCAAATTATAGAGAAGGCCTTTTACTTCACTCAATAGACATTTCCCCTCCTCGGCGTTAGAAGGTTTTTCTTTTTCTTTTGTACTCTTTCAAGAGTTAACGTGAATGTATAATCTACCCTAGGGCCTAGTATATTAAAAACTCATTATAAGGACTATGCTTGAGTGCCTGACTGGTGATTTCTTCTATGGACCTAGTGATTCTATCAGATCTAGTGATTCTCATAGATGAAAGAAAGCACTCAAATATTCCGCCTTCCTTGGAGTTGCAAAATATCAGTGGATCTAACAATGCAGTAAGAAGTGTGATAAATGATGACAGATAGAGGGAAACGATGGCTCTAGTCTACTAGGAACAAGACCATTTTTAGAACAAGCATGCTCTCTCTAATTCGGTGCTAGTAGATCACAAAGGCTTTAGTGGAGGTTTAATACTCCCGAGGAAGCACATAGCTTCCTTGCCTTTATGGTTCAGATTTTTTGCAAGATCAAGGACTTGAAATTTGTTACTACTTTGTTGACTATTGATCTTAGTGTTAGCGTGGATATGCATTTTTTTTCCTAACTTGTGTTGATGGTAATCATGCATAGTAGTGATTTTTCAATGAAAACTATGGAATGTGATTGCTTTTCATATTTATACCTAGTATCTTTATAAACTTACACAAAAAAATAAAAATAAAAATACTTGAATATATATATATATAGATAGATACATACATACATACATAGATATAGATATATATAGATTTTATATTACAATATATAACTCAACATACAGTATATTACTACATACAATTCCTATATATAAAAACATAAAAACTATATTATTAAAACATTTAACATATAAAACATTCAAATTAAACAATATGTAATATAATATAACAATATATAATATAATAATAAAACAATGTATAAATAATAATAACATATTATAACTAAATATTATATTATATGTAATATAATATAACAACATATAATATAATAATAAAACAATGTATAAATAATAATAACATATTATAACGAAATATTATAATATATGTAATATTAATAAATAAATAAAAATAAAAAGCAAAACTAACATGATGAAACCAGAATGGATGGACAAAAAAAATAAAAGGAAAAACAAACACAATGACACGGGAATGGATGGACATTAGGGGGAGGGGTATATCAATGAAAAATTTGGTTGGGGTTCCCCTAAACGAGTTGAAGACGTAGAGGTTGAAAAAGTGTTGGATAATAGATCGTGATTTGCTCATCAAGGTTTTCAATCCTAAACCCAATTTCACCAGCTTTCTTAGGGTTTTCATTTTTTAGTTGAAGAGGGTTTTGTATTTTACAGGGTTATGGAAAGATGGGTTCGATTTTTTCAATTATTGGATTATACCATAGAAGAATTGTTCTTTTAGCATTTGCAGAGTTTTCTTAGGGTTTTCATTTTTTGGTTGAAGAAGGTTTTCTGTTGGATCTTGGTCAAAGTCGTGTACCTTTGCATTAGTTTAATCAATATGATGTAATCACCTGTCATTTTTTTATTGAAACCTTGAGCTACTAAGGAAGTATGCTGCCATAAAAAATTAATGTAAGTGCCATAATTAATAATATGGACAAGCCATAGTTCTAGACTGGAAAGTATCTTTTTTTCTATTTATTGGAAGCCAACATATTGCATGGAGATACTTGTCGATAGGACGACAACCAATAGATTCGGTGGAGCAGCTTGTCTAGAAGACAACAGCTAACATTCGTTATTCCCATACGGGGACGTGGTGCAAAACATATAGAGAGAGAAAGATATTCCCATGGGGACATGTTTGGATTAACGGATATAGACCTGGCTATAAGGAGCGGCCAAAGGAAGGAGATGTTCGTGTGAGGGTTTTTTCTATTAAATTTTGAGCATTAATTCACAATACTCTAGGATATTCACTAAGAGAATAACATATACAGTATATCAATGCATAACAATCACAATAAGCATGACAAGCATCACAAGAATCAAAAGCATGAGAGATAAGAGACACAGAGTTTTCGTGGGGAAAACCCTAAGGTGAAAAACCCTACAACTTCCTCAGAGATAGAGAGAGCAATCGCTCAACCAAAGTACAACCAAAATACACTGAGATAGTCTCCTAGTAGCAGATGATCTTCCTCCTCACTAGTGCACCACTTTCTGAGTGAGAGAGAGATACTTTTCCGAATGATCTAAATATAGATCACTTGATCTCTATTTATACTAACCTGTTTGCCCAGTGACCTTATGGGGCCGACTTGTCTATCTAGGTACATCCACATTATAATATATATATTTTAGGGCTAACCCCACACATGGTGGTCTAATAACCCATTGGCAAGTACACACACTTGCGACACTTCCTTATAGAGGAATAACACATCTCTAATAAGGGTACAATAACTATATATGAAATACATTCCGAAGTTATATATACATCAACACTCCATCTTAACTAGGAAGGTATTTCTCGACACAGATCTGCTAGACAAGTATTCTTCTCGGGATCATCGTCATCGATGCATCGTCATCGTCATCGTCATCGTCACTACTGCTGCTATCTCAACCAATCTCTAACTCTACTCGTCATAGGAAGTTCTACATAGCCAGTCCTTTTTCATACTGGATGTAGGCCCACCACCTGCAGGTCTTCGTCATCACTGGCCATACTGTGGAATCCTCAGGACTTATTACGTGCGTCACAAAACCTCAAAAAAGCATCCCAGGCTGTTATGAGCACACGGCTCTACCTATAGGATCTCCCAGGGCCATATTATATGTGAACTCACCACAAAACCTCGCAAGAACATCCCAGGCTCTTACGAGCACATAGCTCTACCTATAGGATCTCCCAGGGACAGATTATATGTGGTCACCACAAAACCTCGCAAGAGCATCCCAGGTTGTTACGAGCACATAGCTCTACCTATAGGATCTCCTAGGGACAGATTATATGTGGTCATGGAAAAACCTCACAAGAGCATCCCAGGACTTATTATGGGCACACAACCCAACCTATCGGATCTCCCAGGGACATATTATATGCCATAGGACAAAACCTCGAAAGAGCATCTGCCAGATATCCCAGGGCTAGAATATATGCCATAGGAAAAACCTCGAAAGACTATCTGCAGATCTCCCAGGGCCAAATTATATGTCCTCCCAGAGCAAAACCTCGAAAGAGCATTTGCCAGATATCCCAGGGCCAAATTATATGCCATAGGAAAAACCTCGAAAGACTATCTGCAAATCTCCCTGGGACAAATTATATGCTCATCTACACAACCTAATCCACAGCCATAGAGTATCAACCTGATACTCACCATACATCATCCGGATGTACACATGATCATCCTGATCATCATCACTGCAACATCCTGTTGCATGTCATCTGGAGCAACATCCTGAAGCTTGTCATCCATGATCATCCTGATCATACAATGCATCTACCTGATGCATACCAAGTATCTACCTGATACATATCATCATACATGATCCACCTGATCATACAGTGTATCCACCTGATACAAATACAAATACATGATACATATCACCATACATGATCCACCTGATCATACAATGTATCCACCTGATACATATACAGATACATGGTCCAAGCATCCAGCATGATGCATATACAAAATACATACAAATGATCCTACTGATCATATCCAACATCCAACATGATGCGTACATACATATAAATGATCCAATTGATCATATCCAACATCCAACATGATGCATACATACATATAAATGATCCAACTGATCATATCCAGCATCCAACATAATGTGTACATACATATAAATGATCCAACTGATCAAACAAAGCAGAATCCAGAACATCATCCTGATGCTCATCATCCAGCACTTACATCCACAGCCATGTGAAGTATCCTCCTTCCAACATGCTTGGAATGGCTTCGGCAAATGTGTCCATCACTTCTTCCTCGAAGTGTCATCAATCTGAAGAATTCCAAGCCTCTCCCTGAAGTACTCGAACTTCACCCTGGCTAGTGGCTTCGTCATCACATCTGCAATATGCTCGTCTGTCACAATGTACAGGAGCTTCACAGCTCCTCTCTGCACCATATCCCTGATATAGTGATATTTGATCTCTGTGTGTTTTTACCTATCATGAAACACTGGGTTCACGAACAGCTTCACACAACTCTGGTTATCACAGAAGATACCAGTAGCATCCAATGGGAGATCAAATAACTCAAACAGTAGCTTCCATAGCCATACTGCCTCACAACTAGCTGAACAGGCTATAACATACTGTGCCTCAACTGTACTCAGTGCTACGCAGGACTGCTTCCTGCTAAACCAAGAGATCACACCTAATCCCATACTGAAGCAGCACCTAGATGTGCTCTTCCTATCTGTAGCACTGCCAGCACAATCTGAATCAACATAACCCTGCAGGTTAAACTTTTGATTCGCTTCATAATTGAGCCCATAATCCAATGTACCCTTCAGGTACCTCAGAACATGCTGTACAACAACCAAATGAACACTCCTTGGATCCATCAGGAACTGGCTCAATGTGTTCACAGCAAAGCAAATATATGGTCTCGTGTTCGTCAGGTACATCAAGAACCCAATCATCTGACGATACATAGAGACATCAACCGGCTCAAATGAAGCATCACATAGAAGCTTCAGATTCGATTCCATAGGTGTGGCCATGGCCTTGCAATCCATCATCCTGAATCTCTTCAGGATATGTACTGTGTACTTCCCTTGACCAAGGAAGATCCCACCTGCACTCTGCCACACCTCCATACCTAGGAAATAATGCATCATTCCCAAATCTTTCATATCGAACTCGGCAACAAGCTTCCTCTTAGTATCTACAATCAATCTGTCATCTCCTGTTACAAATAAGTCATCCACATACAGGAGTAGAATCATAGGATTCCATTCCTCAACTTTGTAGTAAAGGTTGGAATCTGCTTTACTCTTGGTAAATCCCAAACTAGATAGGAAACTATCCATCCTACCATACCAAGTTTTGGGAGCTTGCTTCAAGCCATACAAGGCTTTCTTCAATCTGCACACATATGACTCCCTGTCATGTGTTTCGAAACCAAGTGGCTGCTCCACATATACTTCCTCTTCAACTACACCATTCAAGAAAGCTGTCTTGAAATCCATCTAGTGTATCTTCTATTTCATCACTTTTATATTTCTCTATGCTGCCATCTGCAGCATGCTTGATCTGATAGATCCATATGGAAGTCATTACAGACTCCGCTTCAGGTCTTGGTACTGCATCCCAAACATCATTCTTCATGATCGACGGATCATGGCATTCTTCCATTTCTTCATCCCAGATCCTGGGAACTTCAATATATTCAATATCTTCAATAGATATCTTTGTTGCTGGAACAAATGTTGTAGTCCTTCTTTTGTAGGTAAAGGTATACGATCTTTCCTACAAAACAAGTTAAATTGCATGATTAGAAACATCTCATAATTTTTAGAACAAATTCTTTCACATAAAGAAATATGTCATACAGTCATGCAATTGTTTAAGTCAGTGCTTCAATACAACATTTATCCATGTTCCATAACTTTCTAGATGCCTTCCAATCTCTACCAGAACATTGTTAAGAGTTTGCACTACTCCCAACATGTTAGCAAAGAGGTTTCATTCTAGATAAGTAGAAATGGAATGTTGTACAGTGCCATAGGCCACTTACCCATTATATGCATATTAGTAGTATACTGTTCATTAATGCAATCATTCTAATATGTATAATACATATCCTATGTCTAGGAACATGAGCATATACATCATTGAACAATTTTATTTAAACAAACAAATATGCAAGATATGATAATTGAAATATTTATCTTTGTTTGTTTGTTGGATGGACTCCCTCTAAGTCTTTGCTTCCTTGCAGGAGCTACTGGAGTCCTAATCTGAAGTAGCTTCTTCTACACCTTTCTATTGTGAAATGTAGAAAGATGGTCAACTCCCTTTGAATATCTACATCCTTGTAGGAACTACTGGAGTGTGCTTCTTCTTGATCTTTTCTCCCTTGCAAGGGCAACTAGAGTGTGCTCCCTCTTGATCTTTGCTTCCTGGATTACCTGTCCTTTGAACTTATATTCATCCTTGGTCCCTAAGCACTCTTATTAGTATCATGATTGTGTTATCCTTGTGATCTCATACAAAATCATACATTCATTAGTATATTCTCAATACTATCAAACCTCAATAATCTCAAGCATGTATGATCATTTCAAACATAAATAATAAGCATTAGTATTCAAGGTTTATACATGATTCTTAAGGTTAGTCATAACATGTCTAAACCTGTGATTACTCAAACCTATGACTCTTATGGTTAGTCATAACATTAAATAAGGTAAGACACGTAATATGCATATACCCATGATTATTCAAACCTATGACTTCATGAATAAACATCATCAATCATGTCATGCATATTTATATAATAGATCCTATGATATAAGAAACACGTACTTGGTCACCATATTTTCCAGTTATGTCTAGCAATGTGTTCTTGTTCTCTTCAATGACCTGCATAACTCATTAGTTAACTTTTGCAAAAACAAATTATACATACCTCTATGTGATCCATGAATATGGATGAATCTTTGTCTTTATGTCACCATGGCATGTTCGGGTTGTCCCTTCAAATTGTACAATCCTCCCTCTTTCTCTCCAATCACTATTGCATCATCGATTGTTTTACCCTTTGGCCACATTAGGACTTGGCCATCCACAAATGCAACCCTCATACCTTTTGCATCCAATGCAGAGATGGAGAGTATGTTCTTCTTGAGCCCATGTACATAAAGGACTTCTTTCATCTCCAAAGATTTTCCAGAATCTAGGTTGTAGGAGGCTTCACCACTTCCTTTGATTGGGTATTGATAATCATCCCCAAGTTTCACCTTATGAGGTGATTCATGTTCAGATAGAGTCACAAAAGATTCCTTAAACCCATTCATGTGTTTGGAAGCCCCACTGTCAATCAACCAATCATTACAACCATGGGAGATAGTACCTATGAGAGCAGAGATTAGAACATACTCTTCTTCACTTGATGAGTCATCATCACTTTCTGCCCTAGCCTTCTTCTTTGGAGGTTCATCATCCTCGGCAGCATGAGCATGGAACTTTCTTTTGCTGCCCTTCTTCTTCTTGATGAAGTTGTTTTTATTATCCCTTTTGTTCTTGGGACAATCTGAAGCAAAGTGACCCTTCTCATTGCATGTGAAGCATCTTAGATCCTTCTTATTCTTTTCATAGGATCTTTTGTAGCAAGAGTGCTCCTTCTTGGGCTTGCTTCTTTTGGTGTTACTTGTGAGAGCTTGATCTTCACCTCCCATATTTTCCTCACGAGCTATAAGTCTAGCTTCTTCTTGAGAGCATTCCTCCCATAGTTTACTGAAAGAGATCAATTTCTTTCTTGCACAGATTCCTTGAATAAAGGAGTCCCATGACCTTGGTAGGCGATTCAGAGTGGTCATAACAACTTCACCATTGTCCACTACTTCATCCACAACTTCAAGTTGCTCCTTGATCTAAGAGACTTTGGAGAAGTAAGATTGAATGGTTTCTCCATTCAACATCTTGACCCCTTTCAATTGATTCCACAGAGTCATCTTTCGATTTATGTTCTTCCCTTCAAATATCTTGGTCAAAGAGTCAAACATCTCCTTGGGTGTCTTTAGAGAATACATATGGGGTATGAGATGGTCTTTGATAGAATCATCAATGACTCTCTTTGCCTCGACCAAGTTCTTCTTATGCAATACCTTGGCCTCTTCATCCTCTGGGATAGGGATGTCTTCTTTTATATATGAGTCCAACTCATTCTCTTCCAGGATTAACCCAATCCTATACTTCCAAGCTCGGAAGTTATCATCCCCCTCAAGATTATCCTCAAGCTTGGTGTGGTGAGACATCTTAAAGAGTACTTTAAATGGAAATAGAAAATATTTAGGTCTTACCACTTGAAATGCTGAAAACTGGATCTCGTCCTAGATTAGGGTTTGTTGGAAAAACCCTAAAAATTCAAAATGTGAATTTCAAATTTCTGAAAGGATAGAAAGATGCGCCTTGATGAGCTGATTAGCCTGGTGCATTCAGAATTTGAGATCATCAAAGTTTTACCCTTCAGATTTGTCTTTTTGTCCTCCCGGGTTCACTATGGAGAGCCCTGAATTAGGGTTTGAGTTTCCTGGAGATCTACCCAGCCAAAACTCTCGATCCAAAGCTCTAAAAATCGATTTTTGCAAGGAGCTTCCAACTGTGTCTTTAGATTCCAAAAATTCCTATTTTTGTGGAAACCCTAATTTTTAGGGCCAAATCTAAAAATGCTCAGAATTGAATTCTGATTGGACAGATAGATTCACCTTGATGAGTAGAGTCAATCTAGTATACTGCTTTTCCAAAAACTGTGGAGAGAAACCCAATAAACAAGAAACTCAAGTTTCTGTCACTACAAAATGTCTTCTTCTCAGGTTAGCTCTGATACCATGTTAAATTTTGAGCATTAATTCACAATACTCTAGGAGATTCACTAAGAGAATAACATATACAGTATATCAATGCATAACAATCACAATAAGCATCACAAGAATCAAAAGCATGAGAGACAAGAGACACAAAGTTTCCGTGGGGAAAACTCTAAGGTGAAAAACCCAACAACTTCCTCAAAGATAGAGAGAGCAATGGCTCAACCAAAGTACAACCAAAATACACTGAGATAGTCTCCTAGTAGCAGATGATCCTCCTCCTCACTAGTGCACCACTTTCTGAGTGAGAGAGAGATACTTTTTCGAATGATCTAAATAGAGATCACCTGATCTCTATTTATACTAACCTGTTTTCCCAGTGACCTTATGGGGCCGACTTGTCTAGCTAGGTAAATCCACATTATAATATATATATTTCAGGGCCGACCCCACACATGGTGGTCTAATAACCCATCGACAAGTACACACACCTGTGACACTTGTCAATCCACATGACGACACTTCCTTATAGAGGAATAACACATCTCTAATAAGGGTACAATAAATATATATGAAATACATAGATTAAATACATTCCGAAGTTACATATACATCAACATTTTCAACGTTCAAGGGAGATGTATTTCCCAGTGTTCGAAGAACCTTCTAGTACCACTTGCGTTCCAGTACTGCTTGTCCTGAGAGTCCAGCTTCTTTCACCTTCCCTCTGACCTTCTCCCTTTCTAGCTTCTCTGTTTCCTGCCTTCCTTCCAACTTCTATATTTTAAGTCTTCCTCCCATACATGGACGACTGGATCAAACCAGTAGCGAGCGAACCATTCCCCCTATATGCTATCATATGGTACCAAAATCCTGACCAGAAAACTGGTTTTTGGTTTTGTTCCCATTTCCATTCCTGTTCTAATTGTTTTCTTTACTCTGAGAAGAGATCCCCAGGTTATGATTGCAAAACATGGAGATACTTGAATTTAATGTGTCATACAAACCGCAGAAGATCAGCCCAAATTTCCAATTAATTGTCAGGCATTTATTGCACCAAAAGATTCGTAATTCATACACTCACCCTTAGTTCACATATGATGTCATGAAACCCCTTCAAATTGAACAACTAATGGATCAAGAAGTAAGAATTTATGCCCGTATATAGTTGTAATTCAAGTTGCTCTTGTTCTTCCTTCCAATCTAATAACTTTAAAACTCAGGCTTTTAGAGTTCTTACTGAGACAGAACCAACTATGAGATGGATTCCTACAAATAAAAAAGGTTTTCCTTGAGTGAATCCCTGACCTAAGATCATATATCTCAAGTAATTATGAAATAACTCACATAAATCCACTCGAAGTTGCTTTCTCATTTTATCCAATTGGGACTTTGTAGATGATGGCTTAAATGCAAAGACGAATATGATAAAGTGTGTCGATGTTTGGTTAGTTGCATCTCGATGGTTCTCAAACTCGGATCCATTGGAGCAGTATTTCCGAATATGAGTAGATAAATGAGAAAGAAAGAAAGTAATATAGAAAAGGAAGGAACTACTTGTCCACATCGGGCAAGGAGAGAAGTGTATTGGTTTGAGCATTGCTTCTTTATTATTATATGTAATTTGTAATTACGCTATGTTGGCCATACACATATTCTTGCAATAAATCTTTCTGGTGGATAATTACAGAGAGTGGAATTGTGCTTATGCCTCGGAAAGGTATTTTATGTCAAGGCCTAGATTCACTATAGATCCTTGTTCTATTATTCAATAGCTACATGTTCCTATCCACCCCATATTCCTGCCATCCTATGTTCCTATTGTTGAAATTCTTGTAATTGTTATATACTTATATGTGATTCCAGAATGTATTTTTAATTAAATTCCTAGGTCAGTGATTTTTTTATGACGATGTCCAATTCATTGGTTTCTTACAAAGCTTCATTTATTATTGTGCAGCCTGCTGACATTTATCTGATTGATGAGCCAAGTGCATACTTAGATTCATAGCAGCCTATTGTTGTAACAAATTGTTTTTGTTGTTGAGCATGATTTTATTATGGTAACTTGTTTGGAAGATAGGGTTATTGTATATGAAGGACAACCTTATGTTGATTGTGTTGCCAATACTCCACAAAGCCTACAAACAAGAATGAACCTATTTTTATCGGTAAGGGTCAAATTAATGGGTTACGTCATCCAATTTACTGTTTTTTTCTTGATGTGTTATAGAGTTATTTCATGCTACCAGTAATCATTGCAATGTAATGCAGGAAAATTAATGTTTTCTTTGCTTTGTTTGGATTGCTTTTATTCTGTGTTAATCAAAGTCTTTTATTTTCCTGAATTGTGTTCTCTTCAGCACCTGGATATTACATTTAGACGAGATCTAACAAAGTATAGGTCACGCATAAATAAATTAGATTCAACAAAGGATTTACCTAAATGCCATATTATTTCTTTCAAATTCTTGAAGAATAACATGTGGCATATTAAAAGATACACAACTTGGTCAAACTAACCCTGGCCATCTTACTGCTGGTGTTGGTTGTTTCAAGTAAAATTATATGTTTTGTTGATATGTGTAATACTAATTATACAGTGTTTGTTTCTTTTAGAAATTTTATTCTAGCTCTCATTTGTGCAGATTCATTGATCTTGACACCTCGCTTCTTCTTTCTCAGGATCCAATAATTGGGGGTTATCAAGGTAGAACCTCTAAGCAATATCTGCATATTGTCTACTTAGAAACATTTTGGTAATAGCTCTGTTTGACTGTGAGCATGTTGCATTAATTTCCTGTTCTGTTAGGACCATGGTCCTTGCCAAACTGACTGTTCTATTAATGAGTTGTCAACACAACTATCTGTGGAACTGTGCCTAGTGCTACTTTATTTGGAGAATTTTACTGCCAAAGTATTGATTCTTATTTTTTTGCTCCTAGAATGTCTAGACTAACCACTTTCTATATCAGTGTTAAGTCTTATATACAGATTCACAAGCACTGTAGGGCATGGAGGGTCCTTTGAATGGAAATAAAATGATCAGGTGATTTAATTTAATCTATCGCAAACCAATATAACTGTTCTATATAATGAAACCACCTACTCGTGATAATGAGCAACTATCTAATGAAAAGGAAGAACTATTAATAATAGAATTTATATGATAATCATAATAAAATTTATGTGATAAGCTCCCCTTTTATGTTTAGGACCAGCTCCAAAAGGTTAGGGGTATAACCATCCACCTGGTATTGCAAGGTATCTCTCCTTTGTATTTGCATTGCTGAAATAGTGAAACCAATAAGTATTGGCTGCAAGAACAAAAATAGACATTCAGAGAGAGTAGACAGACAAGTTTTTTATAGAGATATTATTTAATTCACTTACACATTCCAGGAGGGTTTTCAATTATTTAAATTTATTTAATCTTTTATTTTAATAAAGTATGTGAATCGTGCTATTTAAAATGTCCACACAACAAGGGTGAATAAAATGTGGATTAGAATCAAACCTAAAGTAGGTTTTTGGGAGAGATAAATTACTTCTTGTGCAATACTAAAAAAGTTCTTCTTCTTCCTTTTTTAGCAGTTAAGTAGGGCTAGGTTGAAGAGAGAAGCGCCTTGGGGAACCAATTAAGGTGCATCATAAATGTAATTTAAACATTAATAGCAGTGAGCATGTAGTTTTATGCACCTTGCTTGCAGATATAATATTTCCCCAATTAAGATGGGGACTATATGAACCAGAATTGCAGTTTAACTTTATAAACTCATAATCCTCTATGAGATTCATAGATTCCTTCACAAATGTTTGACTGGAGAATTCAATTTACAACATAGGAATAAAGTTTATAAATGTGATTAAAGCTTTAGTTCATGTATAAACTTTAAAATAAAATAGAATTTAATTTTAATTTATATATTAATATAAACTAGTGGCCACAATTGACCATTCGGACTATAAAAGGTACAAATATGGTTAACATTGGGAGTGCTAAAGCATCTCCAAGAGAACTGCAAAAGAAATAAAGAGGAAAAAGTAAGTGCCAAGGCTGAGAAGAGATACAATCAAACCCTCGGAAGCCAAAAAGAACAAAATGGGCAAGGATTTGAAGAGCATCAAGGAAGAAGCCCTACCTAACAAGGATGTCAATCATATACTCTCCTAACTTCCAAGGATGATAATTAGTGATTAATAACATTATTCCCAACGTCCACCAGTTGCATGTCATGGAGTGTGTGCTACCTAAGTGACCTAGTATTGGAGATTTTCTCATGATGCCTCTTGTGACTGGACCCATATAGAAGCTAGAAGTAAAAGGTGATGAACCTAGGATTAGCAATGCAAGTAACTATCTCTAAGAGTTTTTCATTGGAGGTGAAGCATCTCACAAAGGATAAGGCAATACATATCTGGTCCCTGTAGTGTAATAAAATCCTCAAGGATCCTTGAGATTCCGCTGAACGAGAAGTCATAACAACCATGAATTTAACAATAGATACAATATTTATATATGAAAATGTCTTTTGGCTTAAGTTCTTGCATACACAGTGTAAAAGTGAAATGCTACCTTTGAATATGGTGATCTGTCTCCATGCATAGCTGATGGGAACAAACCCGACACTGAGCTAGAGGGTCACTCGAGCTACAAGGTAACTACAATTTGGTATCTAGGTTCAACTTTTAGAGGAGAGAGGAAGCTCCAGTATAGCAACTATTTATAATAAATTGGCTACCAAGTTGCATAGAGAATTGGAGATCCACTTAAGGGTATTGATACCACCTAAGTGGGACTCTGCCATGCATCGAAGCCTGTGCAACATAGTTTAGTTTATTTATAACTACCATTTATGTTTCTTGCTTACATAGAGGAGTTTTAAAGACTCAAAGTCTCCGAGTACAAGATTAGCCCTGCCACAAAGCTTCCTTATGTGTGAATCCTTTGTTTTTGTCTTCCCTTACATCAGATAAATAACCAACGTTGATACTCCTATGTAGGCTGAGGTCCTTCTAAGGATCCCATAGAGGGTTTTAATACCTACGTACGAAAATATGTAAGTAGTAATTAGTGACGTTTAGAGATCTTTCTCTAGAGGAATGAGAACGATAAACCTCGTATTCTCGCCTATATTTATTTGAGTTTACTTTATAGGATAACAACTGAGATTATCGGGTTTAAGTAAGTAAGCCAACGTGAAAGTGAAGCCAGCCACCCAGCCACACCCACCATTAAGTTATGCCCGCCAAGATAATCCCAAAAGGGATAGTTCATCAAAACTCCCATCCCGAGAAAGATACACATATGATTAATTGATACAAACAACATTGCTACGAAGATTCTACTTGCATTTATGTTATTGCCACTTTTACCAACAACCTTTACTGTTTCCCTTTCTATAACAGATGGCTCCATGACCTTAACTTAGAGATTCATGGGCTTCCAAACTAACTACTTGCTTTATCTAGGAATACTTTTGTAGTTACAGCATGGCATGCTATGAACCTATGAGGAGACTCTGACCTCATTATCCACAATCATTCACAAAGTTGGGGTAGGTGTATAGTATCCCATTTCTCTGCACGAAATACACTCATTCTTAGATCGGCAAGGACACATGGATGGGACTTACCTATACTATATAAATACTACGACTAAATGCAAGAAATGAATCTTCTTCATTGTGAGGTGCACCAACGAAACAACTTCTCTATGCATGAGACAAAGTGCAACGAACAATCTGAAATTGAGTTGGATGTGTTCCTCTCTAGCGAATAAGCTTATTTTTTTCTTCTCTCCTTTGAATGAAAGGAGAAGACCTAGACGGGGAACCTTATAAGCATAATACCTCGCCTAGCAACCAGACCTACTACGGATAGTAAGTGTCCGGGAAGGTTAGTTAGGTTAGTCAGCCAGGCTTACTACATTGGTTTGGGGTCGTTGAACTTTTCCCATTTCAAAGGTTGTTGATCCCTTAGATCCATTACTATTCCCTACATACACAACCCTTGAATCCATGTCAGTTGGTTGTTGGAACATATTTTACAAAACCTTTTCCTTATTTTATGCTTTCGCCCCCAAATGAACCGAGTAGTTTTCCATTGAATGCTTCATCTCCGAACCTTATAATGTAATATAAAGGCCTGCACTATAGAATATTTTGGTGGAAAAACACGATCACCTCGAAGAAGGATTGGTGAAAAGAAGGTTGGTTAAAGAAAGTACATGATCACTCGAAGAAGGATTGGTAAATATTATCAATTGAAACCTGGGAAGCGAGTCATTCAAAAAAAAATAAACTTTGTAAGTAAAGTCCCCATCTAAAATTTAATCTCATTAATTTATATTGATGCCACTGGTGTTATCAAGATGTTAGCTGCCTCTCAATAATGTATGGAAACTAGTTGACTGGGTGGGCTCATTGAAGTTGTTGTCTTTACTATTATTCTCACAATTATTCCATAACTTTGATCGTAAATTGGTTGGTATATCGTTAAGGTCAAACAGTCCTATAGGTGTACAAGACTTTAAGGGATAACATACATTTTGAGCTGAATGAGAGGCTGACCACCAATTATGCTAGGAGAAACTTTTTATTTGGGCACGTCACCATTGTTTTATAGGCATGTTGTATCGGTCAATTCATATCTCGTTCAACTATTTTGATTTGCATGATATTGAGTGAGTGTTTGAGCTGCTGATTTAGTTGCATTTTTGGGGATTAATTAAGACTTTTTAGGTGACGGTGGCAATAAAATATGGCTAGCTATAAAATGTTGTATCCCTATTTTGAAAAAGTAAAAAGGGAAGAATAGATATAACGCGCTTAGAGACATGGAGTGATATACGTTCATGAAATTGAGTGGAATCCTGACATGCAGGGATGCTTCTTCCTTCCTTTCCCAAGCAAGCGTTGGGATTTCAGTCGTCGAATAATGGACCACCAGGAGATCCCACCTTAGCATGATGGATTCTTAATAAATAACAAACGAGGACAAATCTATAAAGTAATCCCCTAAATTATCTTCTTTAGGAACTAGTAAATAGATGGGAGTGCACCCTTGTCAACTAGAACAAAGTGGTAGAAAATTAACTTGGAGCAGCCATCTAAACTACTTAACTTCAGTATAAAGGAAGGTTTGCAGGAATGATTTTCAAGCATAAGCTATCTGCATGAAAGCAACCTTTAGATAGTAGTTGAGGAGGTGTTTATCTATTCAAGTGCCTTTCAGTCACAAACAGAGGCTTTTTACCTGTATCATAGTTAATAATGAAAGATGGGAAATATTTACTACATTGGCTATTAACAAAAAATTTGTTGAAATAAAAGCAGTGACAACTTCACATTCTTGAAGCTAATGCATAAACTCATCCAATAGTTGAACTGGGTGAAAAGGATGTCTAATACTCCTGGCGATGTTTAGTATTATTTGTACATGCAAGTATATCCTATAAGAAACACAATTTTTCTAGGGAATTTATTATTTTTATCATGCCTTTGCTTAAATTTGATCTAATGTAGATATTTTTACTCATTATGTGATGTCTTATTGGAGTTTGATATTAATCTCTGATTTTTTTTTCTTGTTAAAAAATGAGATTCGTGGATTCCAAATATTTCAAGTATTCTTATCCTTATTGCATTATGTAATCAAAGCTATCTATTCTCATTCACTCTTCCTTCCTTCAGATTCCTTAAGCATTGGCAATGTCTCTTTATCTACAAAATGACATAGTATTTAGGAGTATCCAATGTTTTTTATGTATATCTTGTAGAATCAACTGACTTCATCGAGAGACATTATTGTTTTTCAATCAGCAGGTTTTCGATGAGATTGTTAAACATTTTTTGTTGCTTGATGTAATATGTTGCATGTAATGTTGTTTTATGTTCAGGTTGTAGAAAATGATGAGAATAATGTTTCCTTCCTTATAGGAAAGCTAACAGTGTTTGGTAATGGATGCTCTTCAGCAGGTTGTCGATGAGATTGTTAAACATTTTGTGTTGCTTGATGTAATATGTTGCATGTAATGCCACTTTCTGTTTGGGTTTTAGAAACTAATGAGAATAATGTTTCCTTCTTTATAGGAAAGCTAACAGTGTTTGGTAATGGATGCTCATCAGCAATTCTTGTAGTTGTAGGTATCAGTTAATTATGAACTCTACTCCTATACTACAACTAGATTTCTAGAAGAAAACTCCTATTTCTAACATTTTAAAAATTGCACAAGTTCTTGAAAGCTTCAAGAAGCTTTGAGAGATTGATATAATAACATTACTTTATGAATTCTCAAGTTCTTCGAAGCTTTGGGAGATTGATACTTCAAAGAAAATTCCATATTTTTCACTCAATCGAGGATTAATCAGACAATGTTGAATTTCGCAAGCCCAGATATCTCAACAATGTTGAATGATGCATGATGATATACAAATGAGTAACTTGTGGATTTTGTTAGTTACACCCAGATCAGATGGCCATTTTGAACCAAGAATCAAATAAAGAACCAATGGGAGAAGCACGAAGACCTACTATGCAGGGACGGGCTAGGTAGATTGGTCAACAAATTCTTCATCCTACCAAAAGAAAATATCATCCTTGTAAGGGACCATAGAAACAAGAGAACTAACCAAAACCAAGGATTTAAGATCAAGCAAATAAAGAGATACAGTCATTGGGTTCAACGAGACTACCTCAAAACAATGACAAGCATGTGAGATGTAGAACAAGGATTTTATCCAAGAAGGTATGCAGTTAATATAGGGGGTGGTTCATCCACAATTGTATTGATGAAGGAATATCAATATGTAGGTGGATACAACAAGATATCCTTGACACAATATTGGTTCTCTTTGATTACAACTAGATTGAGTGGGGATTAGAGAACTATTGTTGGCTTTATCTGTGGATTCTATATGTTCTCATTAGATCATGTGTTTTAGTTTGAGATGATATGCACTTTATACCAATAGTAAGTTTGATGTGATCTATTGAATTATTGTATTAAGAATTATGCTAAAAAGATGAGTTTATAAATAGTTCTTACTACTGAGGAGATAGTTATTTCTCTTATTTTGTTTGGCATATCAAATAAAAATTCTTGTTAACACTCTTCTATTTTGGTATAAGGGTGGGACTTTAACCACACAAAGTACCATTCTCTGTAGTTTCATCCACCAAGGTATGTAGTAATTTATTGGATGAGTAATTTATTTTGCTAGCATCTTTCTTCAAAATTAATATAAGAGTTAGATTTTTCTTTACATTTATTTATTATCCACTATAAATATTTGTTTTTGTTTTAGTTATACTAAGAATAAGCATTTTACAAATTATAGTGTAACTTATCTCTTTTATTCTGATTTGCCCTTTATAGGGGAAGGTTGCTTGGCAAGTGAATTCCTCTGATGGATTTTTGGAGTATGAATCTATTCCTATGGTTGATAAGGATGTGGATGGCCGTTGGAAACAAAGGGTTTATGGAGAAATTTTGTCAGTATCTAAAGGTATTTTTTAATGTGTCTTTGACTTTTGGAATAAGAAGATGTTTTATGTTTTATTTTTATTTTTTTAGATGGTAGGTAACATTGCTCATAGGATCTTTGTAGTTGGTCAAATATTGTCTCTACCTCAATCAACCTAGGTATGTGACCCTTTTCCAGAATTTTGCAAGATGGTGTTAACTGTTGGAAATTTTATTCTCATATCAATTCATAAGAAATTCTATTTAAGGGTGCTAGCTCAATTGTAGAGCATCTACCTTATAGGTAGGAGGTTGGTGGTTTGATTCCTCCATGCCCTATATATATTTTGAAACCACTAAAAAGAGATAAATGACTAAACAAATGACCAAAATTTGCATATAAACGACCACCAGTACAACATGAGAGATAAGTGACCAAAAAAATTACCAAAATATGCATATAAATGACCACTTTTGAGTTGGCGATCACTGGTAGCAAATTAGCGGTCATTTATCACATGACAAAAAATGTGGTCATAAATTTGGTCATTAATTGTGTCAATTAATGACAAAATATATGACCAAATTAATGACCAAATATACGACCAAATGTATGACCACAAGATAAGCTATAAATGACCAAGCTAAATATGACCACATTTTTTGTTATGTGATAAATCACTGCTAATTTGCTACCAGTGGTCACCAACTCAAAAGTGGTCATTTATATGCGGATTTTGGTCGTTGTTTTTGTTATTTATCTCTCATTTTGTACTAGAAGCATAAAGGAGGAATTTACCTAAGCACCAAATCAATATTTAAATCCAAGGTGCTTAAAGAATCCCATGACTATACAGTTGCAGGTCACGTAGGATTCTTCAAAACCTATTATAATGCAAGACAATCATTTTTTTGGAAGGCAATGAATGTAGATATTCATAGATATGTAGCATAATGTGACATTTTTCAAATAAATAAAAAGGAAATCTCCTAATAATGGAGCTACTCCAGCCGTTGCACACCCAAAATTAGAAATGGGAATAAATTTCATTGGACTTCATTCAAGGGTTACCCATGTCAAAAGGTAAGGACAAATATTGGTAGTAGTGGATATACTATCCAAGTATGCACATTAAATTGAGGTAAGGAAAATCGACTCTACCAAGGAAACGACTTAAGCTTTTTGCAAAAACATCTATAAGTTACATGGGTTTCCAAATATTATTGCCAGTGTCGATAGAGACACTAAGTTTAAAGGAAATTTTTGGTAATAATTTTGCAAAACAAATGGGACATCACTTAAAATGGGCTTAGTTTACCATACCCAAATAGACAATCAAATATAAATAAACAATAAATTCTTAGAAACCTACCTTCGTTGTTTTGTAACCGACAAGCAACATAAATGGTTTTAATAGTTGCATCTTGTTGAATGGTTTTATAATTCCACATATGATACATCCACCAAAATGACTCCATTCCAAGCTCTCTATAGATATGAACCCCCAAAATAGAAGGAGCTAGCCACAAATCAGGAAAATATTGCATCATTAAAAGATAATTTAGAAAAGAATCAAAAAGTTGTTCAAATACTCAAGTAGAATCTAACTATCGCAAGGAATTGGATGAAACAAAAAGTTGATCTACATTGAACATAAAGAGAGTTTGAAATTGGAGATTGGGTATTTGTGAGACCACAACACTATAAATAGTTATCACTTAAACAAGGAAGAAAGAATAAACTAGCGCCAAGTTTTTATCGACCATATCATATCAACAAGAAGATTAGTCATGTGGCATCTGGATTGGAATTACCAGTCACAAGTCGCATACAAAATGTTTTTCATGTACCATCTTTGAAAAAGGTGTGAGGACAACACCAGAAATCACAAACAATGCGTCCTATGTTGGTTGTTTAAGGATAAATCATATTGGATCCAAAATCTATTATTGATACCAGGGAAAAAGATTGTGATCTTGAGTGATTAAATAATATTGACAACTACATCCTTCGTTATCATTGCTTTCAGGACAAAGCAAAATTTCATGAAAGGGAAATGTTTTGAATATTAATTAATAAGTAAATATACTTTAATAATTCTTAATAATAGTAATTATAATAAAAAATAGGAGGATGCAAGTCCTCAAATCGGTTCCCAAATCCATATTAAACGTGGATCATCATTTGTAAAATCTCATCTTCATATCTTGCATATTATCAATTATATTTTTATTTATACACAAGTATAGCATTGTTATTTCAAGCTGAATCTAATTATGCTACAAATCAAGACCCTTTCCACCTGTGGTAAAAACAATTATTTCAGGCAGTCTATCCCAAAACCATGCATTTCCTAGAATTCAGTAGTGTGTGTTCCATGTGATATTTCTCAGATAAATGAGTTTTCTTATCCCCTGACCAATACAGAACATTGTTTATTATATCCACATATGCCCTATCCAAGATGCTATGTTTCCCAAACTTACCATCCCTGTAAAATTTGGATGAACGGGTGCTACCCTCATCATATCAAGCCTTGAAACTTGTGGAAAGGAGTAACCTACTAACTTGGCACCTAAAACAAGTTGTTCCAGCCCCAGTCGGTCCCCATCCTTATGCAATAGTTAATTTCTCAAATAATTCAAAGGCATCCATACCTATTATTTGCATTGTATTAGGATATGACGATGATAAAATCATAGATGAAGCTTTCCTAGTTTTTTTGTCCCTCGTAACTTCATCAGCAAGGGTTATGCCCCCATATTTGAGTTTTGTAATTTTACCTATTCAAGAAAATTCACAATCATCTAGCAAATTTCCCTACTCTGGAGATGTTTAGGTATCCATCATTTATATTCTTCATTTATCTGTATAAAAACTTTGAACATTTTAAAGGTCTAGAAGTGAAGGCTACAGACCAAAAAGGAAATCAGCTTCCTATCTACACATGCACTGACCTACTCCTCAAGAAGCCAGCAAAATAGAACTTCCAGGATTTTATAGAAAATTTCATGGCAATTTCATACTCCCTGCTTCATCATGCATATCCACCTAGGGTTTTTCATGTGTACCAAGAACTTATATAGCTAAGTCCTGATACTAGAGTTAGGGATTGGTTTTTTTATGGAGTATTTTTTTTAGGGTGTATGGATTCGAAGAGGATCCCTATAAGCTTCCTATTATTCTAACCTCGGGATATTCACTATGGAGTATATCAGACAAATATTTCTCTACATTCAAGCTACCAAAATATGTGGGACCTTTCTTGATTCAGTCTAGGGGTACATTATCTTATATGGAAAATTTGTTATAGCATTTGAATCTAGACAAGACCAAGATATGGCCTTTTGGCCCTCACCAAATCATCTCCAAGAAAAGGATTTAGAATAAAACTTATGCATATAGCTGTATGCCTTGTCTTGATTGGGAGGAGATACAAAATTTGATGACTTGGGAGCAATCCAATCAACCCAAAGTAGCACTACAAACCAAACATTGGAGAATCAAATATAGGGACTAAAAGGTTAGTTGAAGAAGCACATTAAGATATGGATATAAATGAACTTGAAACAAAGCCACCAAGAAAGAAGGAAAGAATCAAAGTTTAAACAGAGGAAAAGAAAGCCACGATGGAACATACAGAAAATGAGAAGCTACCAAGTGAGCAAATTGAAGTACCAGAGAAACCACCATCCAAAAAAGAGGAACCACCTATCACATTGGTGCATTACCCTTCATTGTTTTTTCAGTCACCTCATATACAACAAACAACTACTTTTGGTTTCCCAGCACAAGTACAACCAACCCTACATACTAGTTATGTAGACATCAAAAAACATAACATAGTGTAATGTACCCAAACCCTCCATTAGGCACACTAACTCAAAATTACAGCTTGGACACATAGAAGGTATCGTTTACACACTTACAAGGCTACTAATAAGGTGGAATCAAGGTCAATATTTCAATAGTGCACTTTCGGGAGTACGACATGCCAAGGTAGACCCCTTTAGCTAGGCCAAAGGATTCAACGCAATAGCCTCGGGAATTCTATGGAAACTCCGCTTCTTCTGGTGTATTTTGGAAGTAATATAACCCTAGTTAAGCCTAATTGACTATCCCCAACCTGATATAGATTCAATCTAACTTGTAAACCAAGGTCTAACAGTAAAAAATTTAATTAGGTGCAAAAAGGTGAGACTTGGACTAGTGATAGAGAGAAATTCCAAATGAATTCGTATGGCCTCTGTAGCTTCCTAATTTATGTTCTGGAGGTATGGATTGGATGTAATACATCAGAATTGACTAACATGACCTTCATATCAGATATTAGTAATGCATTATACAATTAGAATCATCCAAACATTAAACTAGGCAATTTTTTTGCTTACTATGGCACAAGTAGTGAAATAGTGAATTACAAACAACATTAAATGCTCAAAAAATCCTCAAAAAAACTTATTGATGAAATCAACTATATGTTCTTGAAAAGAAGCACGCTTAAATCATAGTTTTAGGGAAGCAATTGATAGTCTCTTGAATCCAAACTTATAGAAAATCCATAATCCTTGAGATTTACAACATAGAAGCAAAAATATTGTATCTAAGAATAAAAGGAACGACTTTCACCACTGGATTAGATCCATGGGCAGGAAATGAAAATATTACAACTCATTGAAGGAATAAGAACAACCTCTACAACTCATAGGGGGTGCAATTGCTTAGATTGCCCTCTTCTCTAGTCAAACTCACATCACAATCACAAACTCTATTGCAACTATCTCTTCACATTCTCTTGGTATTCGAACACTTCATGATATGGATTAGATCAGACCTAAAATTCAAACTCTAATGGTGTCATTTACACTACGAAGATGACTGGATCAAGATTTGCAAAGGGGCACATCACCCAATGTTGGCTAGTGGCGCATCACCCAAGCCACTAAGATGTAGATCTCTCAAGACAAATTATCAAAGTGACAAAATATGTGCACTGGGGAACACCTCCTTATTTTATAAGATGAAATGGTCTCAATATGCATTGAATGTGGTCCATCCACCTCAACCAATGCACCCTCATTGACTAATTTTGAACCTGCAGCTTTTTCCTTGCGTTATTTCCTTTTTGCTTCAGTCTGCTTTTGGAAACATATTACTTTTCCTGGATTTTCTCTACTCTCCTACCTTTCCATTTATTTTCCTAATTTTGTGCTTCTTTCTACTTTTATGAACATTCATGTTTTATGTTTCTTTCTACTTTTCTAAGTTTTTTTTCTTTTATACTCCTTTCCATCGTTTTGGTGGATTTATTGATTTTCTTTGCTTTTCTCCTAGTTCCCATTGTGGATGACATCTCCTAGGGTCCACAAGAACTCTTATGCACCCTCCTGGGCCACCTAATCATAACCAATCATCAAATAATTAAATAAAAATAAAATATTTACATTGTATGCATTACACACTTCCTTAAATTTCAAATTTAATTAAACTATAGAATTAATGCCTTCAAAATTAACCCCTACACTTTAATGTTTTTTTTCTAGAAACTATAGGTATTGATAAGGTAGAAGGATGACCATCGATCCCTCGGGGAGGGGACATAACAATCCTCCCCACCCAAAATTTCTTGTTCTCAAGCAGTTGTAGTCCTGGGTGCTCAATTATTTTGGCTGGTGGTCTACTAGGTGGAAGGTTCACAAAAATATTTGCATGCCACATTCTTCCACCTCGCTTATTGTTAATGTTGTAATATTCTAACCATATCATCTTGATTTTTCATTCTTTTCATGCATGCATTCCATGCAGTGGTAGGTGAGTCTCCTAGCACCTAGTCCTTATTTTTTACCCCTAGAGCTTATCTTTGGTCATCATTATCCCTCTTATCCACTTAGAGCACCTTGGTTACATCACTGAATTCCAAAGGTTCCCTCATGCATGATGTTAATATTCAATATAGTAAGTTCCATGATTTGGGGTGCCTTCTCCCCTTGATTGCTCAGTTAACTAACTGTTACACCTAGTTTCAATGCTACTAAGTGTAGGAGCACCCTTTTTTACCATTGTCAATTAGATATGCACCCCCTTGGAGTATCCTTCCCTATTTTGGTTCCAAATGACTCAGTCATGCTCATTTCTACCACAGTTGACTGACCATTGATCATTAGTGGCCTCTAGACCTTATCGGGTGATGGTTCCAATGCAAACTAAGCCTACCACATGAGGTGAATTTGAATCCTATCAGAGGCTATCGAAATCATTCTATTTTAACATATTTTGATTTCCAGCTTATTGTTGAAGAATGTATCAACAACATTTTTCCATCTATGTTTCCGTTTTATGAGTGATTTGATCAGTCTTTCTTCCTAAATTCTTCTCAGTTAAAACATTGTGAAATTGTGAGGTTTGTTCAAGCATATTGATATATCCTATGGAATTTCACATGGTATCAGAGCTTGTGAGAGCTTAGGTTGAGAAGCTACTTTCATTAGTGTACCAAAATCCTCTAGATTTCCATAGCAAATCCTAGTGCCATTTCATTAAATCCATTGGAGAAATACTTTGGATTCTAGCCAGGTGTGAAGGATCTAGATAAAAGTGCCTATTGTCCTAAAGCAGTGTCAGTAGATTTAATAAAAATATTCTAGATATATTTTCCATTTTTTTTGCAGGTTATTCCATCATCAGAACTGTATTTAGTCACCATCAATGGATCTATCTTCAATTCCAAATCTCACCCCCTTCAACTTCCATGAATGGAAGGATCAAATGGAGATATTCATCTGCAATAGAGGTCTCTACAAGGTGTTAAAGGGTGTTGAAATCAAACCAAATGGTGCATCAGAGAAATCCAAGTACCTGAAAAAGCTTGATGAAGTGTATGGTTTGTTGTGTCTCGGCATTTCCAAGGATCTAATCTTTCATCTATCAGGTCTAAAAACTCCCAAGGAGGTTTGGACAAAGATCGAATCCTTATTTGGTAAGGATGATTTGAGAGGGCATCAATTAGAGAATGAGTTGATCTCTCTAAGCCCCAACAGTTTCAAATCCATCATAGACTTCTTCACTAAATTCAAAAGCTTGGTCATGCAACTGAAGATGTTTAATATTGAGAAGAAGGATCAGCAGCTTATTCTTTATATTCTATCAAAACTGGGACCAGACTATTCTATGTTTGTATCCACCTTCCAAACAGCAAAATTATCCATCCCAAATTGGAAGATGCCCACTCTAGATGCATTCATTCTGACTCTCACAAAGGAGCAAGAAAAATTGGTCTAGATGGGAGTCATAAAACCATCAAAGGATCAATGTCTTGCTACTGGAAAAGGAAAGAATGTGAATGGTCATGGAAAGAAGAAAGGAAAAGAGAAGAAGCGGTATGAGAAGAAGCAGAAGGAATCTCCCAAACAGTCAAAGGGAACTTTGAATTCTAAGCGAGGTAAGAAAAATAAAAAGGATAAGACCAAATATCCCTACTACAATAGAGGTTTTCATCCTGAAAGTGCTTGCATGAAGAAGACAATTGATCTAATGGCTCAACTTTCGGAGAAAAACAACCTTCCGGTACCTACAGGTGCTATCAGGAAAGAAGTTATTCAAAATCAAAAGATAAATAGAGTTGTCATGCACTCATGGCTAGCACTTCGAATGCATATTCCTTCATCATAGATTTTTGAGCCTCTAGACACACGACTACATCCATAGATATCTTCTCAGAATTCGAACCTATTGTTGGGCCTTCCATCCTAATGGGAGATGATTCAAAAGGAATTGGAAGGATCAATCTTGATCATAGATACTTCAATGATGTGCTCTATGTTCCTACCTTGGCAGCCAACCTCCTTATAGTCTATCAAATGACACATACAGGAGTTCCAAAGAAACTAATTTTTACTCCTAATGTAATTGATATTCAAGAGATCTGTTCTGGAAAAGTCATTACACAAGGAATTGTAGATGACCATTCCAAACTCTATGATTTCTCTCACTTCTTTCCTTATTCAACACAAAGTGCACTTCTTACTCATGAAAATGAAGTGATTATACTTTGGCATGAGAGGTTTGAGCACCTCAACTACAAATATTTGTAAGAACTGCACAATCAGAACATGGTTGAAGGCCTCTCAAATATCATATTTGCTAAGGGAACCTGTCAAGGTTTCTTGATTGGTAAGCATCCGGAGCACGAGTTTGAAAAAGGAAAGGAAAAGAGAGCCTCATATCCTCTTGAGTTGATTCACAGTGACATATAAGGAACTCTCCCTCACCTATCTATGAATAATGCTAGATACATCTTAACATTCATAGATGACTATTTGAAATTTAGTTGGATATATTTTCTAAAGTTGAAATCATAAGTCTTTGAATATTTCAAATTTTTTAAAGATTCTGTAGAAAATTTCACTCACAAGAAGATCAAGGTCCTTCATACTAACAATGGAGGAGAGTATGTGAAGAATTATTTTTAGTTGTTTTGTGAAGATGAAGGTATTGAAATGCAGCACATTGTTCCATACACTCCACAACATGATGGTGTGGATGAAAGAAATAATAGAACTCTAAAAGAGATGGCTACATTCATGCTTGAGTCTAAACCATTGGCTTCTAGACTTTGGGTAGAAGCTGTTAACTATGTTGTATACCTCCAAAACAGATTTCCTCACAAAGGCCTACTGGAAAAACTCCTTTCGAAGATTGGACGAGATACAATCTAGATGTGTCTCATCTCAAAGTCTTTGGTTCCAAAGCTTGGGCAAGGATTCCTTCAGAGAAGAGGAGAGCCTTATAGCCTCAAAGAAAAGAGTGCATATTGGTTGGTTATGCAAAGAATGCAAAAGCCTATAAACTACTAGATATGTCTACCATGCACACTTTCCTTGAAATAAGTGTCCAGTTTGAAGAATGGCCATTACATGATGCCCACTATGTTGAAGCAGAAATCTTACCAACTAGTCCACCACAATACGTTGAACAAGATAGAAAATCATATGCCCATCAAAGTTCAGGATCTGATTCAGAAAGTGAAGATGAGCACATGCTAGATCCATATACATAAGAAATTGAAGATATAATACCACAATAACCATCACCAATTCCAAGATGGGATACAAAGACCATAGAATCTGCTAGTGACCTTCCTAGTGATCCACAAGATCCAAGAAGAACCAGATCTAAGTATCAAAGTGCAAGTTTTGGACTCTCTCATATAGATCCTTTTCTTCCAAATAGATTCTTTTTTATGATTGGATCATATCCAAAAAAATTCTTTGAGGCCTCCCAAGATCCAAGATGGATAACATCGATGGATGAAGAGTACCAATCTCTTCATAAAAATGAGACTTGGGAGCTTGTTTCTCTCCCTCCTAGAAGGAAGCTTATTCAGTGTAAGTGGGTATAGAGAAAAAAGACGGGATCAGATAGAGTAACATGCAAGTGCAAGGCTCGCTTGGTTTCTAAAGAATTCTCTCAGGTTCAAAGGATTGATTATACAAATACCTTCGCTCCAATTGCAAAGATGGACTCCATCTGTCTTATTTTGGCTATGTTGAGTATGATTGTCATTGATATCAAAGAAGTGCATTAATGACAAAGGAAAAGTATAGCAGTTCAGTGTAGATGGTCGACACCATATTTAGTCGATGCTTAATTCTGTTTGGCTCTTAAAACTAGTAGAAAATGTCGAAGCAAAAAAGCGGTCAATAGTCATCTAAATTTATTCAATGTTGATCTCTTGTATTATGGTTGAGTCCTTGTAAATTAAGTCAATAGTTGACCTCTTGTCAACCTATTGTCAATCGTTCCCGACCTCTTGTATTATGGTCGATTCCTTATAAATTAATTCAATAGTAGACCATTGTCAGTCGAGTCAGAGTCAGAGATGTAGTCGGAAAATTGGAGTCAGAATCAGAGTTGACAGTCAGAATTGGAAATTCAGAGTTGGATTTCAACATCAGAATCAGAACGGTGGAGTCAGAGACATTGAATTAACTCCCGACATCGGAATTGATGGAAAATATCAACATACTGTAAATCAACGAATAAGAAAGTCGGAGTCGGCATGTCAGAGTAGGGGTTGCGGAGTCGAAGTGTTATATAATCACGCTGTTAATTTCGCAAGTTAAAACAGAGAGGTAATTTTGAATTAGTTTTATTCGTGAACGGTCACGATGAATATTTATGACTGTTAGGTGAAGAGGCACGATTGAGGGTATATAAACAAGGCTTTAATCCTTCAAATAATGTTTCTTTGTACATTCAAATATCAAATCAGAAGGTGTACAGAAAATAGAGAATGCATAATCATTTAAAGGGTGGTTGGGAGGCACAAGGACAGGCTACAAAATCCTGTAGGAAGTTGTAGCTTCCTTCCAGTTGTAGCTAGTAAACAGGGTGTTGTTGCATCCTTTAGTTGTAGCTGAAAATATTGGGTTTCGTTGCATCCTTCAATTGTAGCGGAAAATTTTGGTTGTTGTAGCATCCAGAAAGTTGGTGCTTGCAAATACTTGTAAATATAATTTTGCAGTAATAGAAAGTGTTTGTGGTTTTCCCAATTGGGTTTCCACAATAAAATTATGTGTTCTATTTCTATTGTTGATTTTGTCTTAAAAGTGATAAAAATTGAAGAAATGTCTAAATGCTGATTCACCCCCCCTCTCAGTATTACTTGATTTTACAACAATTGGTATCAGAGCGGGTTTCTTAACTAAAGTCTAACCGCTTGAAGATAGATCTTTTATCACTATGGATCAACTAGGAAAAATTTCCTCCAAGGTTCCACTATTCAATGGTGAGGACTATGCATTCTGGAGTGTTAGGATGAGAATTCATATAATGTATATTGGACTAGAAGTTTGGTTATCTGTAGAATCGAGGTATATATATCCAAAATATCCTCCCACGTATCTTTAAGGAATAAAAAAATTTGGATACAATGCAAAAGTTGTTAATGCAATTTTGGCTAGATTATCCAAAATAGTCTTTGCCAAGGTGATGCATTGCAAAACAACAAAGGAGATCTGGCACAAATTGCAGACCATCTATGAAGGAGACACCAAGGTAAAAAGGGTTGAACTCCAGACTTGTAAATATCAATTTGAAAGTCTAAAAATGAAGGGTGGAGAGAACATTTCAAAATACTTTGAGAGAATTGATGAAATTGTTAATGTAATTCAAGGGCTAGGATCAAAATTGGAAGAAATGGAAATAGTTGAAAAGGTACTAAGATCACTTCCAATGATTTACAATCCTAAGATTTTCACCCTAGAAGATAGATAAAATCTTGGAAAGATCACCATGAATGAACTATATGGGATCCTCATAGCTTATGAAATGGGGATTGGACAATATAATTCTCAAAAGAAGGAAGCAACTTTTAAAGCATCAAAAGTAGCTAATAAATCTAAAACAAATATTCAATTAGAAGAATCTTATGATGAAGAAGCATTTCTTATTAAAAATCTTAAGAAGAGTATTGGTAAGTACAAAGGGAAATTTCCCTTAAAATGTTTCAACTGTGGGGGAATTGGTCACTTTGATTCCAAATTCCCTTATCCAAAATAGGAAGACAATGAACAGTGCCCTGAAGACTTCAAGAAGAACAAACGGAGTTTTAGGAAGAAAAACAAAATTAATACCTTTTACTCCATGGATGACAGTTGCTCAGATCAGTCTAGTGAAGGTGTAGAAGCAGAAGTTCTATTCATGGGAATATAGAGAGAAAACCATGAATAAGAACTAGAAGGAGTGGTAGATCTTGAAGCATACCTGATAAGTGCTCTTGAATAATTAAGGAAGTATAAAAGGATGTACAAAAAATTAAAAACCAAAGTTACGGAGTTTGAAGAGAAAAAAAATGATACAGAAAGAATCATTGTTGACTTAAAAAACAGCTTCAAGAAGCTAAAAAGGTTGAAAACAGTCTAGAACAACAACTCAAGAAAAGAGAGCAAGAATTAAAGAAGTTTGATGTTGGAATGGTCTTGCTTAGTAATAATATTGATGAATAATCCTTTCAATCAAAGTTCAAGAGCATCTCAAAAACTCTAGATGACATCCTAAGATGCCAAAGATCATCCAGTAATAAAATGGGATTAGGTTATGACAAAGGAATAAAGTCAGAACAACCCTCTTCCACAATACAAGATGGAAATAAAAGGAGTTATGCTTATGTACTCAAAGACCCAGTTGAAAAGGAAGATAGTCAAAAATTTGCTTCTTTTCAAAATGAAAGTAGGACAGGAAAAATGCCAAGAAGACCAATGACAAGGAGAAATATGCAACTCTTTTTGGGTAATTGTTATGTCTGTAACCATTTTGGGAATAAAGCATTTGATTGTAGGATGTACCAAAAACATAATCAGAAATCTCCCAACAAATACAATTCTAGTGATATTCCAAAGGCATAATTCTTTTGCTCCCTCACAGAGGTATGACATAGAATGTTACAAATGTAGTAACTATGGGAATATAACTAGAAAATGTAAACCAGTGATTCCTATTGAAAAAGGAGCCACAACTAAAGAAAAGGAGAAAAGAAATGCTTGGAAAAAGATAGAAGATGTGAAATAAAAATGTTTGATAGCTCTATGTGACACAAAAAAGAAAAATCTATGGCATGTGGATAGTGGATGTTCAAAGAACATGACAGGAGACCCAAGCAAGTTCATAAGTCTAAAACGAGATCAAAAAGGAAAAGTCACTTTTGGAGATAATTTATCTTCTAAAATAATTGGGAATGGTACAGTGGCTCTTAGAAACAAGGTTAAAGAAAAAAATGTTTTGCTAGTAGAAAAATTAAAACCTAATATCCTAAGTGTGAGTCAAACTTGTGATCAAGGGATCATTTGCATATTTGACTCCAAGAAATGTGAAATCATAAGGAAAAATTAAGGAAAACTTATTGGGACTACCGTGAGAAATCCAAGAAATGTATACATCCTAGAAAATGAAAAACAATGTTAGATGAGTCAGACTTATGAAAGTATGTTGTGGCATAGAAGGATGGGGCACTTGAAATTTGATAATATTGTAAAATTAAGTAAGAAGGGAGCTGTAAGAAACTTGCCAAAGGTAATAAAACCTCCAAACTATGTTTGTAGACATTGTCTTCATGGGAAATAAACAAAAGTAAGCTTCAATATCAAAGAGCATACAGCATCACATCCATTGGAAATCATTCACACTGATCTATGTGGACTTACAAGGACTAAAAGCATGCAAGGTGAGTGTTACTTCATGTTATTCATTGATGATCCTATAAGGATGACTTGGGTTACATTCCTCAAGGGAAAATTAGAAGCCTTTGTGAATTTTAAAGCTTTTAAAGCACTAGTTGAGAATGAAACAAATTTCAAAATTAAATGTCTAAGGTCAGATATTGGTAGTGAGTTTACCGCAAATGAATTCAATGAGTTTTGTGAAACTCATGGAATCAAAAGATAGTTTTCAGCCCCAAAAAAGCCTCAGCAAAATGGAGTTGTTGAGAGAAAGAACAAGATATTTCAAGAAGCATCAAGAACCATGCTTAATAAAGCTAAACTTCCATATATCTATTGGAGAGAAGCAATATATACAGTTGTGTTTATACAAAATAGAGGATATCTTAGAGTAAATAATTATAAAACTCCTTACGAGCTATGGTTTGGCAGACCAACATTATCCAAGTACTTTAGAGTCTTTGGAAGTAAGTGCTACATAAAGAAATATGATGATGATATTGAAAAATTCGACTCCAGGACAGATGAGGTCATATTTCTTGGATATTCATCCACCAAAAAAGAGTAAATTTGTTACAATCTAAGTTCACACAAGATCATAGAAAGTGCAAGTGTAATTGTTGATGACACTAAATAAAGAAAAATTAAAATTCAAGAAAATGAGGATCATGAAGAAACTGATGGTGAAGAGAAGGAAGAAGATTCTCAAAAGGAGGAACTTTTAAAAGAAGAAGAGAAAGATGAAGATTCTCAAAAGTAGGAGGTTTTAGAAGAAGAAAAAGAAGATGAAGAAACACATGAAAGTGAAGACAAGGACTCACATAGATCTGATACAAGAACTCCATCTAGAAGAATTCAAAAGAATCATCCTAAAACTCTAATCATAGGTGACAAGGATGCATGAGTCAGTACAAGAAGAAGACTGACGTTTCAAGAACAAGCATTAATCTCATTAGTGGAGCCAAAAACATTTGCAAAAGCTGGAAAAAAATAATGATTGGATCAGCGCCATGAATGATGAGTTGGACCAAAAATAGAGAAAAACCAAACTTGGGAACTTGTCCCAAGACCAAAAGGCGTGAATGTTATTGGGACCAAATGGATTTTTAAGAACAAGTTTAATAAGGATGGTCAAGTCATAAGTGTTAACACCTAAAAAGTGCTCACTAGCTCATTCCCTTACTCACATGACCCATTTGTCCACTTTTCCACCATCTGAGCCTCTGAAACCAACAAAAGGTCACCAAAAGACCTTAGTACACCCCTTTTTCCATTAAAAAAGATTATTTTTCCAAGAAAATCATAAAAAAACCCTCAAAAAGGGTCCAAATTCCCAAAAATATTAAAAAGGGAATTAAAATATTATTTTTATTCAAAAAAGGAAAAAGGAGGGAAAATTACCTAAACTATGTTGGTCAATACCATTGGTTTCCACAAAACCACAAATGGTATTCCTTACCACCAAAACCTATAAAAAGGTGGTAGAGGCTCCTCATTTCACATCCTTCCATTATCTCATCCTTATGCTGCTGAAATCTCCCCTGAGCACTTTCAGCCATTGAAGCAACCTTGGAGAAAGAGACCTATTGGAGTTTGGAGCTACTCATCTTGGGAGTTGCTCAACATCAACCTTCACCATTGAAGGTAATATCGCAAGCACTTGCTTGCCCCCCACTTTTCAATACAAAAATTATTTCTTATGTTTCTTGTTCTTGATTTTTGAAATATTTAAATTATTTGCTTAGATTCTTGCTTAGATCCATGAAAAGTATTGTTTATTTAGTTTATTGTTTTTATTTCTATTGAAACTGCTACTACTAGTTAGTAGGTGCCCATAGCACTAAGCCTGGTTGCAAAACCGGGCCAACAATAAGAAACAAAGCTAGACTAGTATGCACGGGATATGCTCAAATAGAAGGTATTGACTTTGAAGAAGATTTTGCACCTGTGGCAAGACTTGAAGCCATTAGAATGTGTTTAGCATTTTCATGCTACAAAAACTTCAAAGTATACCAAATGGATGTAAAATCTGCATTCCTTGACGGAGAAATTGAAGAGGAAGTCTATGTTGAACAGCTTGAAGGTTTTCTCTCATCAGAAAATAGAGATTATGTTTGCAAACTAAAAAAGGCACTTTACGGCCTCAAACAAGCTCCAAGAGCATGGTTCTCAAGACTGGACAAATACTTGAAGCAGCAAGGATATAGAAGAGGGGCCACTGACAGTAATCTCTACATAAAGTTTGAAAACAAAAATATGATCATTGTTGTTGTCTACGTAGATGATATCATATTTGGAAGTGATCTATATATTCTAAGTGTAAAGTTTGCTTCAGAAATGAAGAAGGAGTTTGAAATGTCAATGTTGGGTGAACTGACATTCTTCTTTGGACTACAAGTCTCTCAATCAGAAAAAGGGATCTTCATCTCATAATCCAAGTATATCACAGATATGTTGAATTTTTTTAAAATGGAAGACTCAAAACCTGTTAGTACTCCTATGGTCATTGGTTGTAAATTAAGCAAGGATGATGATTCTTTGGAGGTAGATCATACCATGTATAGGTCAATGATTGGTAGTTTTCTATATAAAAACTACAAGACCAGATTTGATGCAGTCTATAGGCTTGGTTGCCATATTCCAATCATCCCCCAAAGAAACACATGTGGCAGCAGTAAAAAGAATACTTAGATATATGAAAGGAACTATGGAGTATGGGTTATGGTATCCAAAAGGAAATGACTTCACTATAAAGGAATTTACTTATGTAGATTGGGAAGGAAGTATTGATGATAGAAAGAGCATCAGTGGAGTAACATTTTAATTGGGATATTGCTTGGTATCATGGCTAAGCAAAAAGCAGTCCTCCATTTCACTTTCTACAACAAAAGTTGAGTATATTGTTTCTACATCATGTTGTACTCAAGTCATATGGATGAAACAGACATTAGAATATCTACTTGTGAATTATGAGGACCCAATTGTGATACATTGTGATAACACGAGTGCTATAAAAATATCCAGGAATCCAGTTATGCACTCTAAAACAAAGCACATTCCAATAAAATATCACTTTCTAAGAGAACAAGTATCAAAAAAAGTTGTCAAATTGGAGTATGTTGATACAAAGGAATAGATTGCAGACATCGTTACTAAACCATTAACTAGAGGGTCTTTTGCCTATCTCGGGCAGAAGTTAGGGTTTATCCCTTTTCCTTAGTATAATCTGAAAACTATACCCTGCCACAAAAGATGGATATAGTTGATAGGGAGAGAAATGATGACAGGGGGAGTTTTGAGATCCTTTGTAATTAATGTCAAACAGGGAGAAATTTGAATATCTATTGTCATCAATGACAAGGGGGGGGAAATGTTGAGTATGATTTTCATTGATATCAAAGAAGTTCATTAATGACAAAGGAAAAGTATAGCAATTCGGTGTAAATGGTCAATGCCATATTTAGTCGATGCTTAATTCTGGTTTGCTCTTAAAACTAGTCAAAAATGTCGAAGCAAAAAAGTGGTCAATAGAAATATAAATTCAGTCGGTGCCAACCTCTAGTATTATGGTTGAGTCCTTGTAAATTAAGTCAATAGTTGACCTATTGTCGATCGGTGTCGACCTCTTATATTATGGTCTATTCCTTGTAAATTAATTCAATAGTCGACCTCTTGTCGACCATTGTCAGTCGATTCGGAGTAGGAGATGTAGTCGAAAAGTTGGATTCAAAATCAGAGTTAACAGTCAGAGTCAAAGTTTGACATCGCCAGTCAAAATTGAAACGGCGGAGTCGGAGATGCTGAATTAAATCCTGACATTGGAATCGACTAGTCGAATCTATGCTGAATATCGACATATTGTAAATCAATGAATAAGAAAGTCGAAGTTGGCATGTCGGATTCAGGGTTGCGGAGTTGAAGTTTTTCATAATCGCGTTGTTAATTTCGTAGGTTAAAACAAAGAGGTAATTTCGAATTAGTTTTATTTGTGAAGGGTCACGATGAAGATTTGTGACTATTAAGTGAAGAGGCATGATTGAGGGTATATAAACAAGGCTTTAATCCTTCAAATAATGTGTCTATGTACATTCAAATATAAAATCAGAAGGTGTATAGAAAACAAAGAACGCATAATCATTTAAAGGGTGGTTGGGATGCACAAGGACACGATACAAAATCCTGTAGGAAGTTGTAGCTTCCTTCCGGTTGTATCTAGTAATCAGGGTGTTGTTGCATCCTTCAATTGTACCTGAAAATCTTGGGTGTCATTCCATCCTTTAGTTGTAGGTGAAAATCTTGGGTGTCGTTGCATCCTTTAGTTGTAGCTGAAAATCTTGGGTGTTGTAGCATCCAGCAAGTTGGTGCTTGCAAATACTTGTAAATCTAATTTTGCAATAATAGAAAGTGTTTGTGGTTTTCCCAATTGGGTTTCCACGATAAAATTCTATGTTTTGTTTCTATTGTTGATTTTGTCTTAAAAGTGATAAAACTTGAAGAAATATCTAAATATTGATTCACCCCCCCCCCCTCTCAGTATTAATTGATTTTCCAATAGGCTCTAGCTGCATCCAAGCACTGGGAGGTGCATTACATGGATGTGAAGAGTGCATTTATTCATGGAGATCTAGAGGAGGATATGTACATGAAGCAACCTACAGGATCCATTTATGATCCTTCATTGGTGTGCAAATTAAGGAAGTCTTTATATGGGATCAAGTAGGCTCCCTGAGCATGGTATGCAAAGATATACTCCTTTCTATTGTCACAAGCTTTTCAGAGATGCAAGTATGATTCGAATTTCTACATGAGGCATGATGGTAACTCTCCTGTCCTTATTGCCCTATATGTTGATGATTTAATGATTACAGGGATTCTCTCTTCATGCATTAGATCTATCAAAACAACCTTACACAATGCCTTCTCTATGTCATATTTGGGACTGTTAAAGCAGTTTCTTGGTCTTGATGTCTCTTAGAGTGATTTAGGAATCAAGATTGTACATTGCAAGTATGAATCAGATCTACTTGACAGGTTTCACATGAAATAATGCAAACCAACAGAATTTGCTTTTATTTCAGGTATTAGTCTTGAAGATGGTTCTTCTTCACCATTGGTGGATAGTACCTTGTATCGGCAATTGATCGAAGGGTCTATTCAGAGTTACCATGGGGACTGATAATGAGCTGAATTCTACGGTAGAGAAGTAGAATTTCTTCAACAGGATGGATGAAGTAGTTGGCATGCTTTGTCTCAGTATCTCAAGAGACCTCTTGTTTCATGTAGACAGTCTCACTAATCCAAATGAAGTATGGCTCAAGCTTGAGTCACTATTTGGGAAGACTAATGAGTTGAGGGGCCACCAGCTTGAAAATGAGTTGATCTCTGTGAACCCAAGCAGCTTCGAGACCATCTAAGACTTCTTCACCAAGTTCAAATCCTTGGTTTTGTAGCTCATGCAATGTATCATTGACAAGAAGAACGAATAGTTGGTGTTGTCCATTCTTTTGAAGTTGGGGACTAAGTACTCTGTGTTTGTTTCAACTTCCCATTCCACCAATCTCATTATTCAAAACTGGAAGATGCCATCTTTAGCAGACTTCATGGAGTCTCTTAAACAAGAGCAAGACAAGTTGGTCCAAATGGGCACCATCAAACCATCAAAGGACCGACTTCTTGCAACTAGTGATACAAATCATGCAAAGGGGGAGCAGAAGGCCAAAGGTTCGAATCAACAAGAGAATAAAAAAGACAAAGAGAGGCTAAAATATTCTAAAAAGGGTTTTGAATCCTAGAAAGGAGAAAGGGAAGAAGAAGAAATTGAAATTCACTTACTATCACAAGGGTTCGCACCGTGAAAGTGCATGCATGAATAAAACCATTGACATGATGGCGTACCTCCTTGATAAAAACAATATCCCTCTTCCAAATGGAGCAAAGAAGAAGGAGGATAGTTTTGAAGACAAGGAGAGATGTCATGCATTGATGGCTAATACTTCTTAATCGGCTTCCCTCATCATATATTTGGGTGCCTCAAGGCACATGGATTATACAAGAGAGTCTTTCTCTTATCTCACACCATATTCTCATGGGAGATGACTCAGAGATCCTAGCAAAGGCATTGGAAGGATGAATCCATACAGTGGGTACTTCAACAATGTGTTGTATGTGCCTGAACTTGCAGCAAATATCCTCTATCTTTACCAAATGACCATATTGGTTCTGCCAAGAGAGTTATTTTCACTCAATAAAATGTGTAAATTTATGAAGTTTCCACTGGCAAAGTGGTTACAGTTGGTGTTGCACGTCATGAGTCAAGGATGTACAATGTTTCACACGTTCTTCCTTACTCTTCTCCTAATTCTCTTCTGTCACATGATAATGAGGTTAGTATACTTTGGAATGAGAGGTTTGGACACCTCAATTAAATATATCTTCAATCTTTGAGCAAAGAAAATATGTTTAAAGGACTTCCAAGCAACAAAGTTTCCAAAGGCACCTACAAGGGATGCATTCTTGAGAAGCATGCAGAGTGCAAGTTTGAGAAGGGGAAGGAAAGAAGAGTTGCTCAAGATCTTGATTTGGTCCCTTCATATGTGATAGGACCTATTCCCACACCCTCCTACCTATAGAAACTCAAAATATGTCCTAAAATTCATTGATAATTTTTCAAGGTATTGTTGGGTGTTCTTTCTCAAATTAAAATTTGAAGTGTTTCATTCTTTAAAAGTTTTCAAAGCTTATGTTGAGAACTTCAGTGGGAGGAAGATAAAGGTATTAAGGACTTATAATGGAAGAGAATATGTTAATAAGGACCTGCAGCAGCTATGTGAAGAATATGGTATTCACATGCAGCATTATGTGCCTTACACACCCCAACAGAATGGTGTGGCAGAGCGCAAGAATAGAGCATTGAAGGAGATGGATACCTGTATGTTGGAGGCTAAGTATTTGTATCATAAGCTATGGGATAAAGACATTAATTTTGCTTCATATTTTTAGAACATATTCCCACACAAATACTTGGAAGGTAAGACACCATTCGAGGCTTCAATGGGACATAAGCATGATGTGTCTCATTTCAAGGTGTTTGGCTCAAGAGCATGGGCTAGAATATCTCCTGAGAAAAGAAAGGCCTTTAAACCCCAAAGAAAGAAGTCCATTATGGTTGGTTATTTAGAATATTCTAAGGGTTACAGGATCTTTTATACCTCATATAAAAATACTTTGATTGAGAGGAGTGTTCAATTCGAAGAAGAGCCCATGCAAGAGGCTGACCAAGAAGAAGGGGAATGCTCAAATTCCCCACTTGCAGAGGATGTAAGTGATGTTTCATTTTCTGATATTTGTAATTGGATGTTGAGGATGAATATGATGACATGCATTCACATCATTTCCCTCCTACAAGGCCCAAGTGGGATGATAAAACCATACAAGCTGCAGGTGAACTTCTAGGAGATCCATAAGAACCTAGGAAAACTATATCACAGTTTCACAATGCATTTTCTTCCTGTGATTCGAATATTCCTAGGAGGTGTTTTATTATTATTATATATGATCCATAGTAATATTAAGAAGCATCACATGACCCAATATAGAAATATTCCATGCAATAAGAGTTGAAGTTTCTTCATGACAATGAGACTTGGGAGTTGCTTCCTCTTCCTCCCAAGAGGAAGTCAGTGCAATGCAAGTGGGTGTATAGGACCAAAATGGATTTTTATGGTTCTAAAGTGAAGTATAAGGAAATATTTGTACCTAATAGCTTCTCTCAATTTCATGGAGTGGACTACATAGATATATTTTCACCTGTGGCAAAGATGGACTCAATCAGGCTAGTTCTGGCCATTGTTGCATCCAAACGATGGCAGGTTCATCATATGGATGTGAAGAGTGCCTTTATTCATGGTGACATTCATGAGGATATTTATATTAAGAATAATTAAGGTTTCATTCAATATCCTTCACTTGTTTTCAGGTTGAAGAAGTCTCTCTATGGCCTCAAGCAAGTTTCTAGAGCTTGGTATGCCAAGATGGACAACTTTCTTCTATATCAAGGTTTTGAAAGATCCAAATCTGATCCAAATGTCTATATGCATCATTTTAGTGAATCTATTTTGATAATTGTATTGTATGTTTATGATCTCTTGATAAATTCTAGTTGTGTTAAAGACATAGGCTCAATTAAAGCTACATTACATAGTGCATTTTCCATGTCTGATCTATGATTGTTGAAACAATTTATTGGTTTAGAGATTGATAATCTAGTGCAGGGATCAAAGTTTCACAATCAAAATATGCATTAGATATGCTACAAAATTTCATAATGGCTGAATGTAAGGGTTCCAAGTTTCCCTTCCTTTCAGGGGTAAAACTTCATGATTGGGGTTCCTCACCATTGGTGGACAGTTCACTGTATAGATAGCTAGTTGGGAGCTTGTTATATCTCACACACTCTTGACCAAATTTGGCTTATGCAGTAGGTGTTGTTTCTAGAAGCATGCAAGAGCCTCATGAGATCCATTGGAAGGATTCCAACATAATCTTGCATTATGTGCAAGGTACCAAGCAGTTTTGGATTCATTATGCAGTTGGTTCATCACTTGAACTAGTTGGTTTTACTGATTCGGATTGGGATAGAGATAGATCTGACCGAAATTCCACTTCTAGTTATGTATTTATTCTTTCACATGGTCCCATTTGTTGGTATAGCAAGAAGAAGCACATTATTTCCTTATCATCAGTTGAGGCCAAGTACAGAGGAGCAATGAATGTAGCTACACAATATGTATGGATGCAAGGTATTCTCGGGGACTTTGGCATTTGATTCACCCACAGTCATTTGGTGTGATACTCAAAGTGCAATCAAGATCTCCATTGATCCAGTACAGAGACAGAGGACCAAGCACATATAGATACACATGCATTACATCAGGAGCTTAGTGCATGACCAGATCATATCCTTGCAGTATTGCCCATCTTCTAAGAAAATTGTTGATATCTTCATCAAGAGTTTTGCAAAGAAGACTTTGACCTACCTTAGATCAATCCTCGGGGTGGGTGATACATGGTGAAGACTGATATATGTTTCATATTTTTTTTTATGTCTATTTTTTAGGGGAGGTTTTGTTCCCATGTGGTTTTCCTCCTTACCTTGGTTACATGGACTAATAATAATTTGTAAGAAGGGACTTGAGCCTTAGTTCCCAAGGCATCATTTTTTTTTGGCTACATAAGTATAGCTTAAGGGCGCATGTTAGAACATTATTACAAGTAGAACCATAGTCTCAATGATTTTTTATTAACACTAGTACAAAATGAGAGATAAGTGACCATGCGACCAAAAACATTGCTCACCACAACTTTTTCAAGGGATAAATGACCAAAATTGAGAAATTTTAAGTGAATTGACTAAAAATGACCAAGATAAATGACCAATTTGGTCATGGGATAAGAACTAAACTAAAAATGACCAAAATAAATGACCAATTTAGTCACGATATAAGAACTAAACTAAAAGTATTGTATAGTTATTATATATATTTATATAATTAATATATGTATATATAAGTGTCATTGCTTCTTTTGTTCTTTTCTTTTTGCTAGTTATGTTTCACATCGATCGAGGAGAAGAATAATGAACATTGAAGAAGCGAATATTGAACCAGGTATTAAATATTTATTCAACTTCAATATTATTGAAAAATTGTTCACCATAAAATCATAAATATGAAATCTGATGGTTGTGATTTTAATCCTAAAACCTTTTTATAAAAGCTCGCCTATGAAATTGGCTTTGGGAGCATCAATCCCTGAAATTAGTAAGTTGAATGAACCCCTCTCTGGAGCTCATATCTCTAGCATCTCGACTACAATGTTAAAATTTAGTAAATTAATTACTACTAAGGAAATTATCACTAAGGATGCGATTAGATACACTAGTTTAGGATTCTTAAAATATACTATAGAACACATTTAATCCATTGTGATCACACTAAATTGATATAAGACACCCCCTTATTTGGGGGATGTGTGGAGGGATCCTTGTCTTTATATAGACAAGGAGGTCCAAAAAAAAGTTCAATGACAATAAATAGTCTCTTTGTAACAACATTTTTTTAATGCCAATAAAGCTTCCGACCCTATCAAACCCCAATTTCTCCTTTTATCTCACATCAACATGATTTATAAAATCAACTAACAAAATGATAATGAGTAGGGTTCTAATCCCACTGAGATCTGAAATTAAGTCGACATCTTATCCCACCAACTAAACTAGAGACTTGATGCCTTCCCAAAAATCAAGTCCCATAAATGGTCGAGTTGGCATTATGGCCCTTAGAAAATCTATTATCTTACAAGACTATTGAAATGGCACAGCTAATTATAGTGATTAATGTTTCAAAGACCCAGGATTTAGCCCTTTGGTTAAGGATTTGACCATACTTAGACATCTATAAATTTGATTTTAGAAAATTTGCATTTGCATTTCTTTCAAAAGTGGAATATTTTAGGGTAATGGTCAACCTGGATTCCATTGACACAGTCGGTCACTCTTATTTTCTGCTATTGATGAAAATATCACCACTATAATTCCCTCACCACAGAGGCCACAACGACTATGGTTCATTTAAATATGCCATTGTAACCCCATTTGCGTGAACATATTTTAGATCAAAGAACACAATTTATGTCGATCAAAGAACACAATTTAGGGACATGGATGAGGAATACGATGTGATGGTGGGAACTGGTCTAAAAGAATATGCATCCTCAATGGTCTCCTTTCGTTGGATTGGGTCAATGTGAGTTCAGCTTCAATTCAGAGTCATTTGATTTTATAACAAGTATTTCAGATTCTTCAACAATGAATGCTAATAGTAACAATAAGGGATGGAACAGGGTTTAGGATATGAATGGCACATGCATGGGGGTATCTAGGGTTTCCGCAGGAGGTTTCTTCTCTTGTGGATGTTTTCAAACATCTCCAGTATGTGGATCTGAGGTTTTTTCTCTCACAAAGGTTTTCAAACATCTAAGGTATGCATATCTAATGCCTAACAAATGAGCCTTGATACATTCTTTTATCTTGCAGATCTAGGGTATTCTGAGGTATATGGAGGTATCATATGCGAGCATTGCGCTTTATGTTTCATATTTAAACACGTATTAGTGAATATTTGTAGTTTCTTTAATTTGGAATGATCTGATATATAGAGACATGTCATGGCAGAGGAATTGAAGAATTTGATTAGGCCAAGGGAATAAATTAAGCAAGATGAATATCAAACCATGGTAGCCCATTTGCAGCATAGAGAAGAAAATGTACAAGATCAAGCCATTTACAACGTAGAGAAGAGTTTGATGCCAAGGGAAGAAACTAAGCAAGATGAAGATCAAACCATTGTAGGCCATTTACAACGCAGAGAATAAAATGAACAAGATCAAGCCATTTACAGTGCGGAGAAGCATTTGAGGCCAAGTGAAGAAACTGAGCAAGATGAAGATCAAACCATTGTGGGCGATTTACAATGCAAAGAATAAAATGAACAAGATCAATCCATTTATAGTGCAGAGAATCATTTGAGACCAAGGGAAGAAGTTATTGAGCAGTAGGAAGCTCAAACCATTGTACGCCATTTGTAGCACAGAGAAGAAAATGAATAATATCAAGCCATGACAGACGAGAAGAGACAAAAGAAAGAAAATGAACAGGGTCAAGCCATGGTAGACCATAAGGGGTCAAGTGATGAAAATTAACATGAACAATCCATGGCACCAAAAGGGACCAAGGGATGAAAATGAACATGAAAAATCCATGCCATATAAGAAGAGGAAGTGGCCACAACTAGAGATAGTTGGTGAAGAAGACTTTAAATACACCAACGATGAAGAATCTTTTGAATCCAACAGTGATGAAGACACTGAATACACCAACAATGAAGAATATTTTGAATACAAAAACAATGAAGAATCTGAATACACCAGGGATGGATAATATGAAACCTCCAGCGATGAAGAAGAGGAATGAGCAATAACTGCCCTAGAATTGCATTATCTCATAGCTCCGTGGGTGAGATAATGGAATATTTTGACCATGGAAAAAGTACTCTTCCTTTTGAGTATCATAATCCTCCTTTGTTGGGTGCAGTTATGTTTCCCTGCCTATTACCTAAAGCCCCATTCACTTCAAGTGCAATACTGAGAGTCTGATGATTTCTGGACTGGAATAGGAAACTAGAAAAATCAGTAGCATTCTATGACAACTCCATCAACTTGAACTTATGAGCACCTAGTGGCAACTCCTGCTCATGGGACAGAGGAATATTTCAACTGTCTCATTTTCATGTGCTACAACTTGGAGGTGTGGACTTGTTCCCCTTGAGCTAATCATTGAGTCATATTTGATGCACGCAAACACTGTTTTCCTGCTATGTTCTAAATATAAATATTGCTATTTTTCAATTTTTACCAACTGTGTAAGGGATGAATATTTTTCAACTAATATTCCCAATGAATGTTGAGTATCATGAGAATGTTGCTACAGGAGTGGTAGTTAATGGCATTATTTCTCACTGAGTTAATTCATATTATTCAAATTCACGCAACATTTGGAATAGCCCTACCCTTACTGGTTAATCTAGTTCAATTATATGGTGGACCATCTCCAAGAAATATTGAGAAGGCATAGAAATATCACTGCCAGAAGAAGATTATATAGGATGTGTTTGTCCAGAAAAAGATTGTCTAGGATGCATTCATCATAGATGCTTTCATATCTTTTAAAATAAGTTGTTAGGGATCCACAGTGTTTTTTCACTAATAGGTCAATCGCCATAGCCACATTTCATAGTGTAAGTCAACCATGTCAATCTAAGTGTTATTTTGGTATAAATACGGCATGTGTTGTTTTGTTGCAGATCTGTGACACTTAGATTGATGATAGGATGTTATTGGCTGTGTATACTGTAGGAATTTTCTCAAGAGTTTATCCAGTCATAAAAAATCTTACTGGTAGGGATCCTTCTTCTCAGCTCTATGTTTGTTATGGCATGCAATATTTTGTACACAACCGGATATGTATATCTAGTCATGAAGCAATTGAATTATTTGTTGCCTTAATATGGGAAGTGATACGATTGAGCACTGGTCATGTCATTCATTTCTCATTTGTAATTTCAGTGTGCACTTGGTTACCCTCTTGTATTTTTTAAACAATTATGCATCAAATGTTTCTTAAAGATTTTCTACAGACTTTTCCCTTTTATTTCTTATCTTTATCTCAATTCTATGAATTTGTCTCTTAGGAATTAGATTGTTAATGCAGGCATTAATTAGATATCATCTCTAAGAAGCGTTTCTTTCCTTCATCCTTTACTAGAACCTTTGTTAAATTATAGTTTTAAAGTTGAGCTTTATGTGAGTCAAGATTTGCTTAAGACCACTTAAAAATAAGCTATACAATAAGGTATAGTGTAGTTGAATATCCTTGCTTAGACCTCCTTCTTTGCTTGCTCGACAAACCTAAAATAAATCCCCAGACTCCTAAAATCTAATCCCTTGTCCACATGCACTCTCTTTCGCTCTGTGAGTTCCACCTTACCATCCTTGAAGTCCAAATAGTTCGACACTTTTGCGAAAAAAACCACCTATTTTACACTCACCATTCTGCTACATTTAACAAGATTTGTAGTTGTAATAGTTGAGTCCTTCAAGAAGAAGAAAGGGCTCTTCGTTACAAGCTCTTTTCCTCTTCCCAACTAGAGGGTTTTAGCATTATCATCATTGAATCATTGAATCATCTATGGGTAAACACTTATATTTCTTTCTTATTATGACTGATGATTGGTTGCTTATGATGTGAGCTACCTTCTTCCATTCGATCTGGCTTTGTGCTTTCAGTTGTAGAGGAGGTTTTACCTTATTTTTTAAAGTGTTCATTCGTTCAAGGGGCCTCATTTATCGAAGGGAAATAATGATTGGCGGGTTTTCCGGGTTGTGGGTTTTGTATGCAAATTATGGCTGGTGGTAGCCACTTGTGAAGGATTCTGAGGCGATCCCACAGCTTCAATTATAACATTTTTCTTATCCTACAAGTGCTTATGGGGATCCTTACTTGTGAATTTCCCTTCTTCTTATTCTTATTTCAATTAGATCCTTAATGCTTATGGTTGTATTATGGATGGGAGTTTTTCTCTTGTCTTTTAGACAGTTTTAGATGAAAGCATATTCTCATAATACTGATTTAATGGGTTTTTAATACTGCATGAAAGCTGTGTTGATTAGCATAGTTTTCATTTTGAATTCTTGTTTTGTACGAGCGTTGTTTAGACTATGAGCAAACTTTGGTAACTGTTAAAACAAGGGGTATGCTATTTTTTTTTTTTAGTTTTTAATAATAATTTTATGAAAATAGTGAAGAGTGTAGCTTATTTCACATCTCTCCGTGTGTATGTGTGCCATAGTGCATTTCCCATATATCTCTTACAATCCATTCTACTGCTAGGGATACCCCCCCTCTGTTCTGATTTCTGTCAAACCAAGCCCACCTTGTTGTCTCCAGAGAGTACAATATTCAAATGTCCCATGCGACCGAGGTAAATCCCTCAAGTCACTTTTTTTTCTTCACAGGAAATATTAAAGAATCTGTTCCAATTTCCTTTGGCTTGTAGCAGTCGGGAAAAAGGTCAGACAAATAGTACACATGACTTGTTGCGAGTAATATATTGACTAGAGTAGCTTTCCCACCAAAGGAATATTCTGTGTGAACCATTTTCTAATTTTTCCCTCAAATTTAGCTAAACACCAACCCCACATATCTTTTGCTGACACATGAATGCTAAAGAGGATTCCTATATATCTTAATAACCTAAGTCTTTAATCCAGATATATTAAGCATCGGGAGGGATTGGGAAAGGGAATTCCCAAATATCTTTCTAACATAGATCTCTCTTAATTCCAGATCTAAAGGAGTGCAAATCTATTTCTCCGAAAAGATCTAGGATTATTTATGCTACTTTATTTATTTTTTATATCTGCCTTTTTTTACATTAGAGTCGGATTAGACATTGGATACCAAAATTTTCCATTGTAGTTTTATTGGCATTATGAATGTTTATGACACATCTCTTGATGTAATGTCCCCTCCCATAGACCCAACTCCTGGAAGGGAATATGCTACCAATCTATGGGGCTTTTCATAAGCTCCGCCAAGTCATTAGATTCACAGCAATAAAATTAAGAGTGTGCAGATGCCATTTAAACAATTAAGCACAACGGAATTAAAAACTCATCCACACACATATTTTATATGCATACAACATATCAAAAACAGTCATCAATATAAACATTGCAGAAGTAAATGCATAGACAACAAGACACTTATCTTTATGGTGAAATGGACCCAAACAACTAGCTATGTTGTTGCAACGTTCCTCCCAACCATAGGTCTCTGCCATGTAATGTCCCCTCCCGTGGACCCAAATCTTGGAAGGGAATATGCTACCAATCTATGGGGCTTTTCATAAGCTCTGCCAAGTCATTAGATTCACAGCAATAAAATTAAGAGTGTGCAAATGCCATTTAAACAATTAAGCACAGCGGAATTAAAAACTCATCCACACACATATTTTATATGCATATAGCATATCAAAAACAATCATTAATATAAACATTGCAGAAGTAAATACATAGACAGCAAGACACTTATCTTTATGGTGAAATGGCCCCAAACAACTAGCTATGTTGCTGCAATGTTCCTTCCAACCGTACGTCTCTGCTCAGCCTGTATTATTTCAGCACTCAGAGACCACCCCCGAGATGGGCATGATATCTACAAGGAAAAGGGGACTCTCAAGCTCATCACAGCCCAAATTAATGGATACCCATCTCAACCCCAACATTTCTTAACACACAGCAACTCAAAACTGAGCATGGATACTCATAACAGGAAAATCCCAAGTGTTGGGTATGACGAAAAATGTGGGCAACCAAACGAAGTGATAGATGGTGAATCAAGCCAGGGAAAGCAAATTCATTTTCAGAAAACGTCCATGGGCATTCAAAGAGCCGCAATGGTCTCTACAAACCCCCAAAGCGTGCTCTCTCCTTCCCAACAGGTATGTAATTGTTAGGAACCCGTGTCAACCCTTCTCTTTACTATGTTAGTATATTGTTGTTGGACGCATATGCTTTGTAAGTCGTCCCATAGTATTTTTTGATCCATAGTTTATATTATCCCATAGTATTGACCCATAGTATTGGACGCATATGCATTGTAAGTCATCCTGTAGTATTATATGTCCCATGGTTTTGACTCATAGTATTGGGCATAGACTTAGTATATAAGTGTGTGTTGAGGTCATTGAAGGCACCGTGAAGTTAATTGTATTGAGCTTGCTCAAAGGAGGTTGCCCCATCGAAGTGGCCTGTGATCAATATAAAAGTGATTATGAGTTCTATTATTTCTGATATCTTATGTATTTGCATTAATTAATTATTGCAATTTCTTCACATCTGGTATCAGAGCACTTTCTTGGGCTCATTGGGTAGAATTTCTACCAAATTTTTTTTTCGCATCTGTTGCAAGTTCGGATCTGGGAATAACCCCTATCCGCTTAACTGTGGGAAGTACTTGGGAATAATCCCTAAAACTCATTGTGAGGAGTACCACAGGAACCCGAAAGTAGCTGGCCCATTGAGAGGACCTGCCAGTGAAAAGGGCAACGGCCCCTACCTGATTGACTAGTTCCCACCCGTGAGGTAAACCAAGAGCTCTCATTTGTGGCAAAGCAATTATCAGTTTTACCTGAGCCATGGAGTGAGGGGTACTACCCCAATAAAAAAGCCATCAGATAGCATTGGTGGCCGAGTGAATCTCGTGAAACGAAAGGAAGCCGCACATACCTTGGGTCCATATCTATTTTCAGTTGAATTCTTGCCGATCACTTCCGCTCCAGATCCAGCAGTTTCATATCTATTCTGAAAGTCGTTCCAAATCCATTCGTCATTTCAGATCCAGCCGTTTTCAATCCCTTCCGTGCTATTGCAGATCCATCTATTGCGGATCCCTTCCACGTCGTTGTTGCTGATCCATTTCTGAAAGAAAAAAAAAATTATGTTTTTCGACCATATCTCCCTTTTTTCAACTTTGTTTTCCCTGAAACTTCACTGACATCCTTGCAATCCCATTCTGCATATTTCATTCCTGAAGACCCTATCCCAAATTCCACTTCCCAAGACCAGAAATCCCACATTTGTCTATTTTTAGGGGTTTGCCATAACTCCTTCAATTTTCACCCAAACGCCTTCAAATTTTGCCACCGTGTTCCTTTCCTAATTCTTCTTCTTTGTCCCTCTCTACCAAATTTTCTCATTCTTTCACCCCGCTTCTGAAATCCCCATTTTTTGCTTCCTTGTCCATCAGAAAGTGTCCAAAACTTAGTCAAACCCCAATTACCCATCCGATTTTTTCCCAAATCCAAATCTTCCTTTACTAAATAAGCTTTTGTTTGTGTTTTTCGATCCATTTCCAAAACAAACAAAGAAACAAAAACTCTTGGTTGTGGTTGTCACCCACGCAGGAGCAAAAACCATGGAGGAAGCACTTGCAGCAATCCAAACCAAGCTCCAAGATCTGGATGAAAAATTTCTCAGCCTCCATCTTCAGCATTCATCCATGAACAATAACCGACATCCAGAATATTTTGCAGCCACCGGGTTCTCATCTTCCAGCAATTTTCATGGGCCGAAGCTTGATTTTCCTCGCTTCAATGGTACTGATCTGACTGGATGGATATACCGCGTAGAACAATATTTCAGTCTGCATAATACTTTTGATGTCTAGAAAGTTCCACTTGCATCCTTTCATTTGGAACAGGAAGCCCTTCAATTGTACCATTGGTACATCGAAGCTCATCCCGAGCCAAAATGGACAGATTTTTTCCAACTCCTTTTGCCACGATTTGGTCCTAGTGCTTTTGATGACTTCACGGGAGCACTCATTAAACTTCACCAAACTGGAACAATGAGAGAGTATCATACAGAATTTGAGAAACTCCCCAATCACACAGAAAGATTGTCTGATGAATTTCACAGGAGTTGTTTTATTCGTGGTCTTAAGGATGAAATCCGGTCAGAGGTTAAAATGTTCTATCCCAACACAATGATGTAAGTCATAGGTTTGGCTAAGTTGGAAGAAGACAAGCTTGCAACCCAACAGCGCTCCAAACCCACTTTTGTTCCCTTCCAAAATATGGGTTCTCAATGACCTCCCATCCCGCCAGCTCCTCAACGAACTCCTATCAAGCATTTGTCTGAAACCAAGATGGAGGAACGCCGCGAAAAAGGGCTTTGTTATAATTGTGATCTAATATAATCCAACTGAGAGACATGATAAGATCTTATCTAATCTAATATCTTAACTGAGAGAATAACATGTACTCCATATCAATCATGGACATAATAATGCAAGCACACAAGAGACACAGAGTTTACTTGGGGAAAACCATAAAGGTGAAAACCCCCAATAATTTCCTCAGAGAAAGAGCATCCCAAGATGTTACGGGTACACAACTCCGACCTGTAGGATCTCCCAGGGCGCTATTATATGTCCTCCCGAGCAATGTCTCGAAAGAGCATCCTGGGATGTTACGGGTACACAACTCCGACCTATAGGATCTCCCAGACATACTCATCTACATAACCTGTTCCACGGCCACAGAGTATCATCCTGATACTCACCATGCAGCATCCTGATGTACACATGATCATCCTGATCATCATTACTGCATCATCCTGATGCATGTCATCTGGAGAAACATCTTGAATCTCGTCATCCATGATCATCCTGATCATACAATGCATCTACCTGATCATACCAAGTATCTACCTGATACATATCATCATACATGATCCACCTGATCATACAATGTATCTACCTGATACATACATAGATACATGATCCACCTGATCACACAATGTATCTACCTGATACATATCAACATACATGATCTACCTTATCATACAACGTATCCACCTAATACATAACGCCGCGAAAAAGGGATATGATCTGATCTAATATCTTAACTGAGAGAATAACATGTACTGCATATCAATCATGGACATAATAATGCAAGCACACAAGAGACACAGAGTTTACTTGGGGAAAACCATAAAGGTGAAAACCCCCAATAATTTCCTCAGAGATCGATAGAGCAATGATACAACCCAAGCATAAGAGATAGACAACTCCTAGCAGTAGCTTCTCCTCCTCCACAAGTGCGCCACTCTCCAAAGATTGTGTGAGAGAATAGAATGATGAAATAGAGTGCCTCCCGCACTCTATTTATACTTGACTTGACTTGCCTAATAACCTTTACTAGGTCGACCTCAACTTAACCACATAACACAATGTTGACTGGGCCGACACCCAATAAGGTTGTCTAATAACCCTTTGACCCACATGGCCGACCCCCAATAGGGTGGTCTAATAACCCTTCGACCCACATGACTTATACAGGGCCGACCCCAACAAGGTGGTCTAATAACCCATCAAGTATAAGTTACGACACTTACAATATAAATGTCGACACTTCCGTATATAGGAATAATAACATCTCTATAGGAATACAAACACTTCCGTATAGAGGAATAATACCATCTCTATAGGAGTACAATATACATATATGAAATACATTCTGAAGTTACATATGCATCAACACTCCCTCTTAACTAGGAAGGTATTTCTCGACACAGGTCTTCTAGCACAAGTCTTCTTCTCTAGATCATCGTCACTGGATAATCATCATCGAGTTATCGTCATTGTCACTGCTACTGCTATCTCAATCAATCTCTGAATCTACTCGTCATAGGAATTTCTACAGAGCTAGTCCTTTTTCATACAGGATGTAGACCCACCACATGCAGGTCTTCATCATCGCTGGCCATACTGTGGAATCCTCAGGACTTATTACGTGCGTCACAAAACCTCGAAAGACCATCCCAGGATGTTATGGGTACACAACTCCGACCTGTAGGATCTCCCAGGGCACTATTACATGTGACCCCACCACAAAACCTTGAAAGAGCATCATAAGATGTTACGGGTACACAACTCCGACCTGTAGGATCTCCCAGGGTGCTATTACATGTGGTCACCACAAAACCTCGCAAGAGCATCCCAGGATGTTATGGGTACACAACTCCGACCTGTAGGATCTCCCAGGGTGCTATTATATGTGGTCATGACAAAACCTCAAAAGAGCATCCCAGGCTGTTACGGGTACACAACTCCAACCTGTAGGATCTCCCAAGGCACTGTTATATGTCCTCCCGAGCAATGTCTCGAAAGAGCATCCTGGGATGTTACGGGTACACAACTCCAACCTATAGGATCTCCCAGACATACTCATCTACATAACCTGTTCCACGGCCACAGAGTATCATCCTGATACTCACCATACAGCATCCTGATGTACACATGATCATCCTGATCATCATTACTGCATCATCCTGATGCATGTCATCTGGAGCAACATCTTGAATCTCGTCATCCATGATCATCCTGATCATACAATGCATCTACCTTATCATACCAAGTATCTACCTGATACATATCATCATACATGATCCACCTGATCATACAATGTATCTACCTGATACATACATAGATACATGATCCACCTGATCACACAATGTATCTACCTGATACATATCAACATACATGATCTACCTTATCATACAACGTATCCACCTGATACATATACAGATACATGGTCCAAGCATCCAACATGATGCATATACAAATACATACAAATGATCCAACTAATCATATCTAACATCCAACATGACACATACATACATAAATGATCCAACTGATCATATCCAGCATCCAACATGATGCATACATACATAAATGATCCAACTGATCATATCCAGCATCCAACATGATGCATACATACATAAATGATCCAACTGATCATACAGAGCAGAAACTAGAACATCATCTTGATGCTCATCATCCAACGCTTACATCCATAGCCATGAGAAGGATCCTCCTTCCAACATGCTTGGAATGGATTCAGCAAATGTCTCCATCACTTCTTCCTTGAAGTGTTGTCGATATGAAGAACACCAAGCCTCTCTCTGAAGTACTCGAACTTCACTCTGGCTAGTTGTTTCGTTAGTACATCTGCAATCTGCTCATCCGTCGCAACGTACAGGAGCTTCAGTGCTCCTCTCTGCACCATATCCCTGATATAGTGATATTTGATCTCAATGTGTTTCGACCTGTCGTGGAACACCAGATTCTCAGACAACTTCACACAACTCCTTGTCACAAAAGATACTAGTAGCCTCCAGCGGGAGATCAAATAACTCAAACAGTAGCTTCCGAAGCCATGCTGCCTCACAACTAGCTGAACAAGCTGCAACATACTCTGCTTCAACTGTACTCAGTGCTACGAAGGACTATTTCCTGCTAAACCAAGAGATCACACCTGATCCTACACTGAAGCAGCACCCAGAAGTTCTCTTCCTATCTGCAGCACTGCCTGCCCAATCTAAATCAACATAACCCTGTAGGTTAAACTTTTGATTCACGTCATACTTGAGCCCATAATCAACTGTACCCTTTAGGTACCTCAGAATATAATTTACAGCAACCAGGTGAACACTCCTCGAATCGATCAGGAACTGGCTCAATGTGTTCACCGCAAAGCAAATATCTGGTCTCATGTTCGTTAGGTACATCAACGACACAATCATCTGACGATACAGCGTGACATCAACCAGATCAGATGAAGCATCGCATAGAAGCTTCAGGTTCGATGCCATAGGTGTGGCCATGGCCTTACAATCCATCATCCCGAACCTCTTCGAGATCTCTACTGCATACTTCATTTTTCCAAGGAACATTCCATCTGTACTCTGCCACACCTCCATGCCTAGAAAATAGTGCATCATCCCCAAGTCCTTCATCTTGAACTTAGCAGCAAGCTTCCACTGTGTGTCGACAATTAATCTATCCTCACCTGTAACAAACAAGTTATCCGCATACAAAAGTAGTATCACTGGATTGTCTTCCTCAACCTTGTAGTAAAGGTTGGAATCCACTTTACTCTTGGTAAATCCCAAACTGGATAGAAAGTTGTCTATCCTACCATATCAAGCTCTAGGAGCTTGCTTCAATCCATACAAGGCTTTCTTCAATCTACGCACATATGAATTCCCGTCATGTGTCTCAAAAACCAAGTGGCTTCTCCACATACACTTCCTCTTCGACTACACCATTCAAGAAAGTTGTCTTGACATCCATCTGGTGTATCTTCAATTTCATCACTGCAGCTAGAGAAAGTACTGATCTGATGGAAGTGTACCTGGATATAGGTGTATAAGTCTCTCCATACTCAATCGCTCCTTCTAGGAGAAGCCACAAGCTACAAACCTCGCTTTGTGTTTCTCCATGCTACCATCTGTAGCATGCTTGATCTTATAGATCCATTTGGAAGTCACAGCAGACTTCCCTTCAGGTCTTGGGACTACATCCCAAACATCATTCTTCATGATTGACTGATCATGGCATTCTTCCATTACTTCATCCCAGATTCTAGGAACTTCAATATCTTCAATAGATATCTTTGTTGCTGGAACAAATGTTGTAGTCCTTATTTTGTAGGTGAAGGTATACGATCTTTCCTACAAAACAAGTTAAATTGCATGATTAGAAACATCTCATAGTTTGTAGAACAAATTCTTACACATAAAGAAATGTGTCATACAGTCATGCAATTATTTTAGCCAATGCTTCAATACAACATTCATCCATATCCTATAACTTTCTAGATGCCTTCCAATCTCTACCAGAACATTGTTAAGAGTTTGCACTACTCCCAACATGTAAGCAAAGAGGTTTCATTCTAGATAAGTAGCAATGGAATGTTGTACAGTGCCATAGGCCACTTACCCATTACATGCATATTAGTAGTATGTTGCTCATTAATGCAATTATTCTAATATGCCAAAAATACACAGCCTAATTCTAGGAACATCGGTATATACATCATTGAACAGTATTATTTAAACAATCAAATATGCAAGAAATGATAATTCAAATACATATCTTTGTTTGGTTGTTGGGTGGACTCCCTTTGAATCTTTGCAACTCCATTCTGATGTGGATTGTGAGAAGTGGTCGACTCCCTCTGAATATCTGCATCCTTGCAGAAACTACTGGAGTGTTCTCCTTCTTGATCTTTGCTTCCTGGATTTCTTGTCCTTGAACTTATATCCATCCTCAATCACTATGCATGCTTACAAGTATCATTATTGTGATATCCTCAATATCTCATACATAATCATACATTTATTAGTATAATCTCAATACTATCATAAACACAATAATAGTAATGATCATTTTAAACACAGACAATAAACATTAGTATTCAAGGACTCTTATGGTTAGTCATATCATAAATTAAAGTAAGAAACATAATATGCCTAAACCCGTGATTACTCAAACCTATACTTTCATGACTCTTCTGGTTATTCATATCATCAATTAAGGTAAGAAACATAATATGCACACACCCATGACTATTTGAACCTATGAATAATCATTATCAATCATGCCATGTATACTTATATAAGTGATCCTATCACAATGTAGGATTTTAACTTGATATAGGAAAAACATACCTGGATTAGTATGTTATCTAGTTATGTCTAACATACCCACATGATGTCTTCTTGTTCTCTTCAATGAGTTGTGCTAGTAACCTGCATATCTCATAGGTTAACCATTATAGAACCAAGTTATACATACCTCATACATAGATCTTCTAAGTGATCCATGACAATGGATGAATCTTTGTCTTCATGTCACCATGATCATATGTTCTTGAACTAGAACATGATTTGTCTTTCTTAGTGTACCTTTCATGTTAGCAGACAACATAAATCTCATACAACACCATAATGGATTAGTAGAATCATAAGTGTCAACACCCTAATCAATGAATATCTTCTATCATGCATTCATAATTTTATTAAGGTGATACAACAAGTCTAAATTTAATCAAGATTGTACTAACTGTAATAATATGATGGCAAACATACCATAAACTTAATCATGAACAAATCTCGAAACATACCTAGATAAGTCATACCTGTCAAAATTGCTTGTAATCTTCTTATGTAAGGCCTTAGCCTCATCTCCTTCTGAAACAGGAACTTCTTCACTTATGTAGGTGACCAATCCATTCTCTTCTAGGATTAACCCAATCCCCTTGATTTGCAGGAACTCGATCTGGAGTTGGATTAGGGTTTGTCAGAGAAACCCTAAAAATTCAAACTTTGAATTTCAAACTTATGAAAGGATAGAAAGATGCGCCTTGATGAGTTGATCAAGCCGGTATATTCATAATTTGAAAACTGCAAAGTTTCACCCCTCAAATTGGCCTTTGAAACTTCCAGATTCACTGAACATGACCCCGAACTAGGGTTTGATAAATCCCACCCTTATTCCCAATCAGAAGGTTTGATCCAAAGCTCTAAGCTTCTATTTTTCTGAGGAGCTTCCAGCCGTGGTCACAGATTTCAAAAATTCCTATTTTTGCAGAAGCCCTAATTTTCCACTTTTCTGATCAAAGTCCCGAACTAGGGTCTGATCAAGCCTGGCCTTTTTCCAACCCAAAAATTATGATCTTAGTCTCTAGATTTCTATTTCGATGAGTAGCATTCAGCCATGGTCTCCGACTATAAAAATTCCATCTTTCTCTGAAACCGTAAATTCCCGAAGCCATGAATGAAGGTGCTAAAAAATAATTCTGTTTTGACAGAACTATGTACCTAACTGTTTCTGGTGTAGCTCCGAACCTTCTAATTCACAGGGTCTGAAACTTCTACTTGTGGTATCCCGACCTTTCATATTTCCAACCCCATAGTTCTGACCTCAATTGGACTCTCTCAGAGAGAGTTATGCCAAGTGTCGCAATGTGACTTGTTTATGGGATAAAATAGGAGAGCAAACTTGTACAGCGTGCCACGTGTCACTGGTTTCATTTCAGCCTCTGAAAAAGTTACCGGATAAAGTGAAGTCCTTGCACTACCTGTCCCTTTTTACGAACTTTCATTTGGATCTTCCTATCCCAAGTTATGACCTTTTTTCATAGGTCACCTGTTTATGACTCAGTTCTGGAAGAGGCAGAAACCCTAGATTGTACAGATCATAAAACACAAAGTACAATGAATTAGAAGTTTTCCTTTGGACACCATGTACATGGGGATCTAATATTATACTTATAAAGGTTTCATATCCGAAAACTTTTCCAAAATGGATTTATAGCGAAAGTGCTACGATGACTGGTTTTTGCTATATCAAGCCCTAACATCGCAAGTGCAACAAGTGTCATACATGCCATATCATGCCTTCTTTTAGGCTAGCTCTGATACCATGTTAGTTTTTCATAATTTTCAATATGATATAAGATATTAACTAAGAGAATAGCATGTACAGCATATCTACAGCATATCAATCATGGACATAATAATGCAAGCACACAAGAGACACAGAGTTTACTTGGGTAAAACCATAAAGGTGAAAAACCCCAATAACTTCCTCAGAGATAGATAGAGAAATGATACAACCCAAGCATAAGAGATAGACATCTCCTAGCAGTAGCTTCTCCTCCTCCACAAGTGTGCCACTCTCCAAAGAGTGTGTGAGAGAATAGAATTATCAAATAGAGTGCCTCCCACACTCTATTTATACTTGACTTGACTTGCCTAATAACCTTTACTAGGTCGGCCTCAACTTAACCACATAACACAATGATGACTGGGCCGACACCCAATAGGGTGGTCTAATAACCCTTTGACCCACATGGACGACCCCCAATAGGGTGGTCTAATAACCCTTTGATCCACATGACTTATACAGGGTTGACCCCAACAAGGTGGTCTAATAACCCATCAAGTATAAATTATAACACTTACAATATAAATGACGATACTTCCGTATAGAGGAATAATAACATCTCTATAGGAATACAAACAATTCCGTATAGAGGAATAATACCATCTCTATAGGAGTACAATATACATCTATGAAATACATTCCAAAGTTACATATGCATCAACAGGTTTATCCCTTGTGATGTAGACATTGGTCTCATACGGCTAGCTCATCAAGTAGGGCAGTGGCGACACCGAGATAGGGACGGCAGACCAATAGATAGAGGTGTTATTGCTATTTGGGGTGCTTCTATAGCTGGGGGAGCAGTGTCGAGACGATATCTTGTTATATGGGAAGTTACAGAGGGGCATATGGTTGCAGTCGTGGATGACCTAGAGTGGTGGCTTAGTACTATGTCTGCAGGGGTTGACGACAGAGGTTTCAGCAACCTTGAGGATGAGGATTTGGCATTGACTCTTCATCTGCTAGAGGAGTGTTGGTTGGCCTAGCGTCCCATTATGTGGAGGTTTGTAGTGGCATGCCACATAGCGAGGGAAGTGCAGGAGGGTGCAGTTCCTCCACCGCGACAAAAGCCATGACAGGGACTAGGACCAGCTCGGGAACCAAACCCTGAGATAGCTAGAGGAGAGGTTGTATGGCCTTTGGCCATCATGGGACCCCATGATCCACCATTTTGTGGGGACACTTGATTTTTTATAGGGATTTGAGCCCACTTTTGTATATGTTCTTGATGAGACTATGGGAGGTGGTTTATATAATGTCTCCCCCATAAGGTTATTTTGTATATGCCACCTATTTTTTGACGATATATATATATATATATATATAGATACATACACAATTTTTGCAGCATATGTGTTATACTTCTCATGTGTATGTTTTGTCTATGTATGTTATGTATGTATGGTTCATGTGTTCTATATGTTGATGCGATGCATATGTATTGGTAGATACTAAGATGTATGTTTGCAAATGGTTATCAAATTATGAAACATGATGATGATATACATGTATGTGTAGCAGTAGGTATCACACACACACACACACACACACACATCTATATTTTTTTGTTGGGTGTGCAGGACTAGGTAGTCATGTGATATATCAAGTGCTAGTTCAAGACCTCGATAGCGACAAAGTCAGCGAATGCATTGGTGCTTCTCAGTATGTGCGTGAATTAATGGTTTCAAACTGCTAGATGAGAAGACACACGCGTAGGAACTTATGGAAAAGGAGTATATTGAGGACACGTAATACATTGTTCAGTTGCGAGACAACTAGCTAGGAGTCTAGGTGTACCTACATATGGTGTATTCCAAGGTGAGTGATATCTCTTAATAGACCTATCACAAAATCATATTATGCTTGGTTATTCGTGAGTGCACCCAAGCACACTCTGCCGATGTGGTGGAGTACATGGGAGGGGGAATAAATAGCCCAGGTAGTTGATGTGAGGTTCTTGGACCATCTACTTGCATTGTCCTGTAGCTAATATAGATGTCAGGTTGAGAATTCATCTGCATAAAGAGAAGATAGAATTATTCTCAATATCAATGAATGGATAGGAACAACAAAAAATGAAAATGTGACACAAATAAGAATCGTAACAGGATATGTTGGGCATCTTCTTTGTGTTTTGGGGTTGTTAAATGTAGAAATCACAGGTGGTACTAGTAATAGTACCATCCATCAGAGATCATCCAACCATTTAACATGGGTGGCCACCAGCATTTGTTTTAATGATTTGGGAATACTTGCGAGTGATCTGCATCTTCGTTGGAATATGAGGAATCACTAGAAGTGAGGACACTTGCCAAAGGGGATTCAATGTCAATGGTATCTGGCAAGGTGGATACTACCTCCTCAGTTTGTACACCATGCAGGGTTGCACTAAGGGAATCAAGTTGATCTTGGAGTCTCATTATCTCAATACGAGCTTCTCATTTGGCGTGTAGAATGGGTCATTGGAATGAGAAGTGAGAGGTCTCACCACAAGACCGACATGGTCTTGTTACTCGGGGGCAGAAGTGTGCTTGTACTTCTAGGGAACTGACTTGATCCAAAATATTGGTGATGGCCCTAGGGGGAAGCATATGCGTGTAATTTCCATAGGAGGAGAATCCATTATGTGGTACTATCATCATAATATTAGTAGGTTGGTGATCTTGCGACATTATAGGCTTCACAACTAGGGATGTTGTTAAGGTGGCTTGAGTGGGAGGCACAACTGTTGTTGTCACCGATGTAGTGACCACATTGATAGAATTTGTTTCCTAGGTTGAAGGGGAGTATTCCTTGATCCTCACTTGATTAAGGTGAATGGTTTCCAAAGCATCCTGAAATCGAGGGAGATCGGGACAATGGTAAGTGCAATTCCCATACTGGGAACACATCGCACATTTATGATTTGTACACAGTGCCTTGGACCTAGGTGTGGGTGATTATGATGTGCCCCCTTCTATGGTTAGTGGATCATGGGTTATGTTGATTGGAGTGTTGATAAAATGTCTTAGCTCTAGCAAGGTGGGACACAGGTTGGTCGCATAGCCTTATTACCCACAATGATTACATGGTGGTGTGACCCGTTGGGTGGGATTATTGGTCATTACTGGGGATTTTAACTATTGCTAGTTGATGACCCCTACTTTAGTCTAAGCAACCTCCGACGAGCTGGGTGTATTGTTTGGGAGGAGGGGGCCTTTAAACTTTGATTGCTTCATGCCCTCATTGGTGGTATTAGTGATGACCGTTTTTGGTTTAGTCGTGGATGTCATTGGTTGGGCTGTCGTAAGGGAAAGTGTTACTAGCCTTGTGTGGTAGAGAATTCTTCATACAGATAGTTAAACTCTCTCATGGACATAACTAAGCCCCTAGATACTTAATCCATGACAGAAACAAAACAAATGGTGATCTATTCTCCTGGATCTAGCACAATGCATAAGCTATTGAGCATGGAAGAAGAAATGAAGAAGTAAAATCTTACCTCCAACCTGTAGGTTGTCCTAGCTCTAGCTCCAAGCTTGATCTTCAAGGCTTGAACCTGTTAAACAAGACAAAGGACCAAAACTTCCAATCAAGTAGATGTATTAATATAGATCTGATATACAACATATTATGTATCAATATAACAAGAGACAAGACATGGGATAATAGGCCAAGTTATCATTAAGAAATCCAAAGAAGTTGATTACAATATTATACCTTGATTTCCAAGATGATAGCATCTCCTTCCAAGCTCTCCTCCATTACCTTTGCAAGACTCTTAATATCAATATGACCTCCTCATGAGTGGTCTCCAAGAATTACAGGACCATAGGTTTGGTGTTTCCAAGATCACCCCCCCATAGCTCATGGATGGCTCTCTTCTTATAGGATTCGGGAGGACAACCACTAAGAGGATATTGTGGATCTAACTGAGGAAGATGTGGATAAAGGATCTCAAACATGCCAAGGAGGGAATCTGAGATGGGATTCGAAGGGGGACCTCATCCCATGAAAATCTCCGCAAAATCCAAGATCCAAAATCTAGGGATAATTGCTATTCAGGGATTTCCGCACCACCATAACTAAGATAAACATGAAAATGTTGCAATTTTTGTGCCCCCATAGGCATGCAAAACGCGAAAATAAGGAATTTGCGTGCCTTGCACCACTAGCAGGGCGCGAAAATATCTCTAGAAGGCCCATAAATGGGTTACGTCAAGTGGTTTTCGACCCCTAAGTTGTTGGATTTGCCTCCAAGTGTGACTAGGGAAGGGACCAACATGATGACAAAGGGTCCTAAAACCCTTAGGAGGCATAAAAATCATGTTTCTCATGGTGATATGACATGAAGACTCTCAATGGTACACAGTGTGACAATTTGAGGTGTAACACCTTGTAGACGTAGCATTCGAAACGGGAACAAACTCATAGTGAGTGAATGATTTGGAAGCCATTTCTAGGTAGGGAGGTGTAAGCTACCATACTGCAATACCCAAAGTGAGAAGAGGTAGAGTTAAATGATTTTTAATTGGTGTCCCTTGTACCCCTAAGGGTGGGTACAAGAATGGGATCTGGAATATTGGAGGGGCCGATGGACACAATGTTTATTCAATGCCATGGCTTAGCGGTGGTGCTAATGATGGTGTTTAGGTGGAGACGTATCCATTTTCAGTGGTGAAAATTGTGCACATTAGGTCATCGATTGATGTGGGGATCTCAGGTGGTGGTCCCAAGTACAGTCCTAACAAATTGAATTCCTTATACATGTTGGGAGAAATGTCAACATAGGTTTGATCAGTGCCAGCAAAAGTGGGTAAGATTTTTTCAAGGTTACTAGTGGCGTTGGGATCATAGTAGTTAAGCTAGTCAAGGGTAACAATATTCCCATTTAAGGGAAACATCATGATATGGAAGACCGAGGAGGCAACTTCCTTCATGGAATACATGTAACTATGCCCTAAGAGGATGTTGTAGTCAAGTTGATCATAGACTACCTCGATGTCGATCATGACCATCTTGACCCCCATCTCTATGGGGAAATTTTGGTATAATCCGCTCATTTGGGATGGTCTCCCATCATATCTGTGAAGATATATAGACAAGGGGACCATCTCTGGTGACCCTAATCATTTCCAAACATTAGCGGACATAACGCAAGTGGATGCACCTTCGTAGATGATACAATGATGAATCATAATGTCCTTTACTATGGAAGGGACTTGAAATGCAACTGATGAGGGTAGTCGTGGTTCACCTTTGTTGATATCAAAGGTCATGAGACACTATTTGGAAGGATTGACAATTCCAAGAGCGTTTATTAATTCCTTTCTCTAGGTTGGGAATGACTATAGCACCTCTAACGTGGACATGCTTATAGGGGATTGAGCTAAGTCATCCACAATACTATAAATGTGGGAGGCTTTCATGTGGGGGTTATTGGGGGTACGCCAAAGTGGAACTTTGGGAATCTATGGGATTTGTTCGGCACCTAGGCATGGTATTTGCAAAGGCCCCCCCAAGGTCATAGGGATGTCTTCCACTTGGGGAGCTTCAGGACTATCACAACCTTTTGCTCGAGTTTGAAGATTAACATCCAATGTGTAGATATTTTTGAAAGATGCATCACTGGAGGGGCGAGGATCTTGTTATTGTGTAACAACCATTTGATTCACAAAGGGTTGTCGTAATATAGTGGTTTGGTGTTGGGGAGGATTCACGTCCTAAGGTGGATTTGTCACCGTCTTCTTCTTGGCTTCGTCTAACTGTTGGAAGTTGACGATAGGAGGGTAGTGATGGGTGTAATGACCATATTCACCATAAATGGAGTAGGAGTAATTGGTCCTCAGGTTTGGGTTCTTCCCTTGTTTGTGGGGGATTGTTAGTCCCCATGTTTTAATTACCAGGATTCTGGTTTTTGTGGGGAGGGGGTTTCCCCCTAGCCCCTAATGATGGTTCTTCTTATTCTTCCCTTTCATCTTCCCATGAGTCTAAGTTTTCTATGGGTTTGTGGTGTTCAACTACTCAAACTTTTTAGCTTGTTGCATGTAAGAAGGTTGAACCATGTTCACCCCCATGTGAGGTGTGGGTTGTTGGCTAGTCAAGCATGGGAATAGATAATAAGGATTATATCATGGGGGTGGGATAAATGTGGTTTTTGCTCCATAATATGTGGACATAGGAACATCTTGTTCCATTTGCAGTGCATGAACCATTGTTGTTTCACTAACTTTTAGATAAGTAGGACTATAGGGTCCATACTATAACTATCCAACTAGTGTGGTTGGTACTAGGGGAGTGGATACTAACACAAGTGGCATGGATGGGTATTGTGGAGCCATATTAAATGATATCTAAGTGGTAGGAGGAACCTTTCTTAAGTGGGAAATGGACCCGATAATCCCATCCACTGAATGTGGTGAACCTGCAGGTGTAGGATCCAACGACCGATGCCGAGGGGCATCAGGGAGGATACTGTAAAGGTAGCTAGATTTTGCATATATGAGATCAAAATGTTTGGATTTCATAATACCCTCTTCGTCACTCTACGGCATGGAGGTGGCGACATATTTATCTATCGTTGCTTGAAGTGATTTGATGAACCAATCCAACTAGAAGGGTGGTTGTATTTCGATTTTACACAATGTACGGCATCTACGCCACTCGTGGATGTGGTCCATGATGTGGGTGGATGTATTTTGTCGAAAATATGTGAGAATTTTGATACCAAGGTCATGGTGAATTGGAAGTTGGAAGTAAGTGAGAAAAGTGGTGGCCAATGTCGCAAAGGTGGCATGGGTCACTCTCAGTAAATTTACATACCATTTGGTTTTTGTTTCAATGAGGGTACGCTGAAAGAAGTGAAGCCTCACAGGATCATCCACTGTGTTGTTAGAAGAACACCATAAGTGGAAAGATGTGATGTGGTTGGCGGGATCATCCCCATGTTTCCCCTCGAATTCAGGAATGGTGGAGGGAAATTTATTTGGCATAGCCGACCATGTTGAGTCATTTGCAATAGGTTCATTGATCAGTTTGGCCAAATCAGGGAAATTTAAACTAGCCATGAAAGGTAGGGTAGGAGGATTTGGTCCTACCATTATATGTTGGGTGTGGTTTCCGCTAGAGGGAGACTGTGGTGGTGTCGAAAACAACGAGTGACCTCCTACGAGAGAGGAGGGATCAAAGGGGTCCAAAGGGTCTCCAAGAGAATAACCTAGAGGGGAACCTCTTCCTAGGGGAGGAAGTGTAAATGTATCTATATTCTCTACAAGGGGAGAAAATGAAGGTGATCTTATTGTGGTGGTGGAGGAGGTGGCAGGATTGACACTTTCTCCGAGAGGAGAAAATGCACTAAGCAAGGAGCTTCCTCGCCCATATGATCCTATCAATGTGGTCTAGGAGTGACCCCGACTAGAGAATCTATCGTGTGAACCATGGGGAGATGGTGTAAAAACACCCCTCAAAAGAGGGGAGAGTCCTTCTAGTATTTGGGACTTCCTTAGGTGGTTGTTTTTTTCCTCAATGGTGAGGGATTTTGTGTCAAGTGAGAGTTATGGTGGAATTTAAAAACAATTGAAAATATGCAAAAATATGCCAACCACAACATATGCAATATAGTGCAATAAGTGAGTGATATGTGCAAAGTCAGTTTAGTGCAAGAGTTCCCACATGTAGGTTCTTTTTAATTAATAGTTAGTGAACTTGTATTTAAAAAGAAAATAAATTTAAATTCCCTAAAAATACCTAATGTCCTTTATCTCAAATGTAAATGGGCCTCCCAAAATCACAATTGATGGTGATGATGGTATCCACACACCAATCGACTAGTGGAGGTAATAAAGAGCTAGTTCTACCGGAAATGGGACCAATGTTCCAGTGAAATAGACTTGGAAACACCTCCCAATGGAAATAGATAACTTTAGGAGTCAATTGCACCCACAATTGCTCCTTGGTGATGTCCTAAGTTTGGCCACTAAGATACCTTGCATCAAGTGTGGATCAGTGGTTTGGCCTGCATGGTATAGTGCCATCTCCCTACAACAAGATGAGTGACTCGTAGGGGAGAGAAGGGCAGTTATACCTTGGATTTTACCTCCTTAGTCACGATGCCTTTCTGATCTAGGTTTTCTTTGTACACTTGCTTATAGCAGGATTTTTAAAGTACCCTGTAAGTCAACAATGCTATGTTTTAAAATATATCTAATGAAGCTAGATTGGTGGGCATTAATGGAATCCTACCCCAATCAATCCTACCTAACTAAACTATTATATTGTGACCTCCTATGGAGGATTTTAGTTGGTTTTGAAAATTACAAATTTAATTTTAAGGGGTTTTCAATTTCACTTAGGGAGTGTAAGAGAGGTATTTCACAATTCCTACCTTTCTAGTTCACCAAGATCACAAAAAGTGAGAGGTTAAGAGCATACTTGGATTGGAAGAGTCTTTAGGTCTCTTAGTGTGTGCTAGTGGTGCAAACACATGTGATGAAAGAAAATCAATTTTCAGCAAATTAACTGGAAGAGTATAAAGTAAATGCAAAAGTAGATGTACTTTTAACTCTAAAATATGCTCAAGGTGATTTGCAAATAAAAGTGATAACTAATTAAAAAGTGTGCTATGGAGGTATTTCACACTTCTCACCCTTTTCTAATTCACCAAACTCACAAGAAGTGCGAGGTGAAGAGCATAGTAGGGGAGACAAGATTCTTTAGGTCCTTGCTTGTGTGCAAAAACTGGATTCTACACTAGCCTTGATCCTAAAAACATGTCAATTGAGCATAAACAAGAGTAGTATTGAATACTAGTGACAACAATGAGGCTCGTTGAAAGCCTAAAAGTTGGTTACCTAGGTAAGTTTTGAGAGATATGGACTCTTTACTCCCTAATCTTGGTATATGTGAACTAATTACTACAAAAGTAAGTAATTATTGCAAATTAACTTAATTTGAGATCATTAGTAAGTAGAAATGGGGCTACAAGATTGTTGTATGCAGATAAAAAGAAAATCAACTGACTGTAGCGTGGGAAAACAACACTCAGCTACATGGTAGCATGGAAAAATAAAAAAATAGATGCATTGTAGCGTAGGCAAAACATAGGCAAGGTGCACAGGTCAAAAAAAGGAATGTTGTGTGGGTCGTGAACTAATTACATGTTCAAGTAGAACGACTATCGAATGTGTTTCTACGCTAGTAGCGTGGTCGAGAGGTCAGGATCTACACTGCTATATAAAAATTAAGTGTGGCTGACAGGGAGCCAAATTCTGGAATAGGAGGTAGTAAAATTGATCTCCTACAAATGATAAACACCTAATTAATCACTCAGCATAAAAAAACCTATTTTAAAAGAAATAAACAAAAATAAGTGGAGTCACCATTAGAACTGTTGTGGAAAAAGTTGCACAAGGGTGTATTCCTCCATTGGTAAGGGGCTAGGCCTTGTAGGTTGAAAGCAAGGCCTCAGTCCTTGGAGCCCTTGTGGGGTTTGGTTGTCCTCCAAATGATCCTACAAGAGGTTGTTAGTGGGATTCACATAAAATAAAGAAAATTAAACAAAATACAACAAAAGGAAATGGGGGGAGAATGCAAACTCCAACAACAACCAAATGTATGCAAAACCACTTTGTATTTCCCAATGGACAAGTTGAACAACACCTAGGAGGTGTGGGATTCAATGGAATCCAACAATATCCCTTAGGTAGGTCCTTCTTGTCCAAACTATATGCTAAGTGGGTGGTAGAAAAATGGAGATAAACTATTTCCCCGTGGAGGAAGGTTGGAAGGGAACTTGGGAATTCCTACAAAGGTAGGAAGAGGTGAGCTATGAGGAAGCTCCAACACAAATCCAGTAGCATAACCTTGCTCTTCTTTTCTCTCTACAAAATTCATGTCAATGGATTCCTTTTATAGGCCAAGAGCTTTCCAAGAAACAACTAGATCCAAATGTGAACTCATACACTCCATGAACTAGTTCCAAGATACACCAAGGGGACTGTTTAATGCCACCAAGTGTGTGAGGATATGAATACGGATTATTGGAGGTGATGGAGCCTTCATTGTTCCATGGGAAGTAGGTGGTCCCATTGTTTTGACAGTAGCACGACTATAGAAGGAAAATTCCCGCAAGTGTCGCATGGGAACTAAACTGATAGCATGCACTATAGTGTGGGTTGTCAATGGTTCATTCGTGCGACCTCTTCTTCTGACTGGTATTAGGCACTTTTGGACTCATGATGCCTTTTTTATTTGTTGAGGGTCCTTTGATGGACTCCATTCTTTATGTTGATGACGCCTTACTGCAAGAATTGTCAAAATGTTGCATGTGTGAGAGATTTAGGCATTAAGAGTGACCTTGGCCCTAACAAGATCAGTTCCATTACCAACTCCTCTGCTGGCCCCAATGAACTATAAGGCCAATAACACCTCACATTTCTCAATGATATGGTACTTCCAGTCTCTGTTAGTGATGGTTACACCTTCCTTTGCATATAGACGGAATGGATTCTCTGAAGAAATAACTCTAGCACAAGTGTGACTATGCTCTGAATTACACCATGAAACCAACTATGGAAAAAGGGAACTTCAAATGCAGGAAAATATTCGCCAACTGAATTTTGAGAAACCCTAGAGTTACTCAAAAACCCACATGATATAAATAGGTCCTCGTAAAATTGAGACCCATCATGTATGTGACATCTATCAATAATAATATCATCATGGTGATTACCCTTATCGCTCAGTTCGACCAAATGCATTTGGGATCTCATAAAATTCCTATCAAAATTCCATGAGCTAATTCCCTAAATCTTTACTGCCCACATTTCATCCCATAACAGTAATAAAAAATGTTAATATTGTGCAATTAAATTTCCATGGAAACCCCAAGTTACAGAAAACTGAAGAGGATTTAAATTATGAAAATGAAATTTGAAGAGAAGAACATAAACCTGGGGAAAATTTGATTACCTAAATAAACAAGTCAAATTCTACTCGAAATGAATCTTTTGAACCCCACATTGAAACAATTAGGAAACTCCATAATATCTTATCTTAAAAAGATTAAAAAACTCGAAAGATATTTGTAAAATTTAAACTAAGTAAAGAAAACATGCACTACCTTAGACCAGTAAGAGAACTTCGTCAAATGAATGGAAAATTAGTGGCCCTCTTGGGTGATCTGGAGGATGCGTGCGAGAAGTATTCCATAACAGCAGAAACGACACCACCATTAATGATATTCTTTGGCCACATGGTTTTTTCCTTTTCATCCTGCAATACAAAGTTCCCATTGTTCTTGAAATGGGGAAAATCCTAGGCACTAACCATGCTTACACCACATGCATTCCATACCAGTGTGGGGACTTTAATGCTACTGTATGCAATTTCCACAACATACATTCCATAGATAACATTCAGTTGTAACTCTCGTTTGAATCATTTTTAACATTGTGATAGAAGAGAGGTGTATTTATCCAGTGTAGCTAGAACACATATTCATTAAATTTAGAAATAAACAGTGGATCTAGAATTCCAAAATAACCAAAAAAGCTCAATTATGGAGGTATTCTTGTAACCAAATATTTCCAATTTTAATTAAATGTGTGTTCTAGGGTTCTGATCCTTTCGACCAAGCCTCTTATATTAAAATAACTACTTGAAGCCAAACAAACACATAGAACACAATACAAAAAGAGAGAGAAAAGAATGAATGTTTCAGAGATAACTTACCAATTCATGGGATAAATATTCATTTCAGAAGCCATATCTCTCTAATTTCACATTTCCACTTTCTTGGCAAGACTCGACAAGATATATGTGCCCTTTCAAAATTTCTAACGCTTCCTCTCGGTGATGCAGTTCCTTCATATCAAAACTATTGGAGTTTCCTTTTGAAAAATACCCTATTTTTTCGTTTATTTTCCCCTATTTTCCCTCTAAATATCTTTTCTAATTTACCCATTTTCCCCACTCATTCACTTTTCCTTCTTTTGTCTTTTTTTTTAAATTTAGTTTCCCTCTCTTTTGTTTTGTTGTTTATCTTATTGTTTTTAAATATTTGTTAATATCAATGTTAATATATTAATATATTAATATAATAACATTGTATAGTGTATTAATATATTAACTAATATGTATAGTAATAACTATAAGATACATATATTACCATATTATATATTTACTATATATCAATTATAATACTATATATTAACTATATATTATTAACCTATATTATACTATATATTAACACATATATAACATACGATATTGTAATGACCCCAAACTTGGCTAAGGACTGTTACAACGTAATCTTCCACCCTGTGAGCATCAGCATTCTTTGGCCTGTAGGATCCATTTCACTAACTCCAATCCACTTCATATCCTTCAGACATACTATTTCCTCATTTTTCCTCTGACCCGCTTGTTGTATCACTATAGCAAGCGTACCCGCGACTTGCATCACTATAGCCCATGGTTATCAAGTAAAATGGTAAAAATCACTAGTTTATTACTTTTTACTCCCAAAAAGCGGTCATTGGGTGACCTTTGGCTCTCCATCTTCCCAAGAAACATCTCGATGTGTCCTTTCACTTACCTTTGAGAGGACTATATATTGAGCACATATGGCTTATGGATGGGAGGAGAAAGAAGAGCAAGAGAACTCTAGTGGATTTTTTCCCTATCTTGAGTCTGCACTCATTGATCCTTGTAGTTGTGAACCCTTTATGTTCACCTTCCAAACTCCTATCTAGTTTTAGTTTGCCATTCATGGAGGATTGAAGTGGTGGAGGAAAAAGTGGATTGATCCAGATCTTGGTTCAGATTGGTTTCCGGCAAGAGGTCGTATCACATTGTACTTCTTCTTGTTTATTAATAGAAATACTCAAATTCTCGTCCATTAATGTTGTAAATGTTGTTTATCTTACATTGGGTTGCATTTACTTGTTATATCATGGGCCATTGCTATTGATGATGTTAATGTCATTTATATATTATATGTACTTGTTGTATATTAGTTGTCAACACTAATTTGCAGATTCAAGTGCATGGATTGAAAAGCTCCAACAGGGATCTACATCAAATGTTTGGATCAAGGTTGGTTATATTCTTCATTATCTTAGCATTGTCATTTATATAGCATAGTTCTGAGAATTGAGTTGATTTCTGGTAGTCATCTGTCTGTTGTGGTCTACCCCAATCCATAGTGAGTTTTCTCCAACACAGAAATGGCAACTCCACTAGGGAAAACATCCATTTTGGGTATTTTTTGAGCATTAGTCCATAATTAGAGTTGTTGTTTGTCGAAGCTCTGTGTCACTTATTTTCCATTGATATACACTATAGAAAACTTACTTTTTCTGAGCCATTGGACTCTCTGTTTTCCAATTTACCTTTCCTCACCTACAGGATTAGCTATGCCTGTGTATACCCGCATCTGTTTACACTACTGCTCGTGGGTACCTACAGGTATTCATTCGATAGTAGTGTACAAATCCGGCTTTGGTTGATTTATGACCTTTGGTTGTTGCTGGGTTGGTTTTGGTTGATCCTAAGTCTTTGTTGGCCTGTTTCTTGACTGTTCCATGCCTTGATTGTGACCAAAACTCTTCGTTTCTCTTGGTTGAGCCTTGTTGGTTTTTTACCCACCTTTGGATTTAGCCTTGTTGGTATTTTCCTTTTGAGCTCATTCCTTTGGCTGAGTCTTACTGTTTGGTATCTGCCTGGTTGTCTTAGTGATCTCTGTGGCATATCAGTGACTAGATAGTAGGATTTTGCTTGCATTTTTCATTTCCATATATTGAAAAATATCAAAAAAATACATATAGTTTTGCATTTTCCTTTTGTTTATAAATGAAAATACAAAACAAAACAAAAAAATTTACTTTTATGTATTGCATCTTGCATTGAGTGCTTTCTGCTTTCATTTAGATTATGATTGTGCATTGAAAAAATATAAAAGGATTGCATATTTATTTCGAAATCGTTGGTTTGATTGTGCATGTTAGTGGCATTGTTTTCATTGGATAGATGAGTCTAGGTTTTGAGGATTTTGAATACTATTGAGTCTTACACATCACTAGTTTCACAATCATATCCCTTGAGTAATCACAGCCATTAAAATTAACACTTAATCTTAAAATTGATTAAACCGATTTTATTTATAGGGTACACCAACTAGCATAGGTTTAGAGTCTTGGAATAGATCATTGTGAGTTAACAATCCAAGACTACTAGACGAAACATTAGGTATCTGACCAGGGAGTGGAGGAATCCATGGTATAGATCGGTGTTCTCAGGAAGCTCTACTCAATCCAAAGTTAAGCACGAGGTCACGGGAGGTTGGTTGAAGGGATATCCCTCTGATACCGGCTGAATGTGGGAGATATTTCCAGGATTTGTTTGTATCTGGGGACTCTTGGGGGATTTGACCCTCATTGATTTTTGGGCTCAGCTACCCTACCCATACAACAGATCCCACCTGCAACTATCCCATTGAGCATTGGTTATATTGCGGTGACCATAGTTTCCTTACCTAGGTATCGCATAGGGTACTTGCAGTGGTTATACTGTTCGTGTGCTGAGTCAGATAGGGATTGGACAGCACAGTGTTCTGTTGCCGAGGGTTACATCCCTTTGCACGCAGTGAAGCCTGGGTGTCTCTATAATTGATTATGTTACCTCCGGCTATATTTTGGAAGTCTCAAGCCTCTCCTAGGCGAGACATACCGGCTCTAGTGTCGGGAGCTCATTTAGCCACTGTGTTTGTCTGCTCTTGGCTGTAGTTTCTCTAGGTGTGTCCTTTTGATTTACTATTTTTGATCGATAGTTGGCCTTTAGGGGACGTTTTGATTATATATTCTCTCCGGAGATATCATGTCGCGGAGCCCTACTCTCCGCCAATCTCATCGGTCGGTTGGTTTAGAGCCTGCCGAACTTTCACACCATGTTGCTAGAGGATGGAGGAGGGCTCCCTCTGAGTCTTTGGATTCTTACGAGACATACGTCCAAGATGTCATGACTTCTACACATTCCAATAATGACGAAAAACCTTTGACTCCATCGGGTAGAGTTGACCACACTTCCGATCCCCATACTCCTCGTGAGGCATGGGGAGGTGATCCACCTGAGACTCAACCTGGTTCAATTTGGTCGAATCCACTTGAACAAGATCTGTTTGATCCTTCAAATCTGGATAATTGTCTTCACGGAATTCCAACCTTACTCGAGGACAAAGAACAGGATGATCCATTCGTTCCTTCATTTCCACGCAGTTATAGATATGGGATGCCAGAGTTACATGACGACACTGGTCCTATGATCAACCCGACCACACTCTTGTTTGGTATGCCTAGTTATAGTACAGTTGAACCTTCCACTACGTTTGGTAGTCACACTGGCACTAGTCATGGTGTCAGCCATACTATACCCACTGGGGGCACTACCCTCACAAGGGGCACTATGTTGTCCACTCACACACATAGTATGGGGACTGGTCATGTTCCTCCTAACAATGCTAATGTTGGAAGAAGACCACCTCCTAGGATTTCCCAACCTAATAGGAATGTTTTTCAAAACACGACTCGCCATCCACCACCTAATACACATGCCACTACTTGTCAACCCAGGACTACTTTTACGGATGTTAATGCTCCTCCCAACCACGGGGGTGGACATATATCGCATACTTTTGTGTCCACTAACGCCACTAGTAATGCCAATGTAGGGGGTGGGAATATATCCTATCCACATGGACATAACACCACCATCCCTGCTACTAGTAACACCAATATTGGGGCTGGGAATACATCTCATGCTTCTGGTCACCACACAACTGCTCAAGCTAATCCTAATGCTGGGGGTGGGAACATACCATACCATTATGGCTATTACAACACGGTTCCTACTATGAATAATACATATATGCCCCATACTCATGGTGGCAACCCTTACTATAACACAATCGGTGCTAGCCACCATTACAACCCACCACCCCAATATGGTTCCCAAAACACGCGCATACCTACTTACTCTCAAATGGGTTAGGTAGGAGGAGGTTATCAATCCTATGGCCATGGGAAAGCTTATGGTCCGTCAGGTCCTTATTATCAACAATTTAATCCTCATGGTCAAGCTTTTGGTCCATCTTATAACACGGTTCCGTTTAACCAACCTTTTATGGGGGCTTATAATCAATCTTTCCAGCCTCAGCTCCCATTCCTTGCACGCTTGAATCTTTCGGATCTTTTGAAGCTCACGAATGATCCGGTGTGTCACAAACCTACTTGGCCCCCGATCCCTACCAAGCTCCCTTCGGACATTCCTAAGTTTGAGGGGAAAGGTGGTGAGGACCCAGGAGATCATGTCACGACATTCCACCTTTGCTGCTCCTCCAACTCATTGAATCACGATTCCGTTAGATTGTGACTATTTCAATGCACCCTCACGGGGGCAGCCGCGAAGTGGTACGTCAAGTTTCCTGGAAACACTTATAGGGGTTTTAACGAGATTGCTTTGGTTTTCTTAGATCATTTCCAGTTGTCAGTTCGCTATGATACTAGCACTGAACTTTTATCTACCTTCCTTCAGAACAAGGCCACACATATTTCTGACCACGTTCAAGAGTGGCGTCGGCGGAAGAGGTTAGTGAAAGACAACATTCTTCCAGAGTTCCTATTGGAATGGTTCCTCAAGTCTCTACTCCCATACATTGCTAAGGATGTTTCAATGTCCAACATTGTGACTTAGGAATAAGCTATCTTGAAAGTCCAGTAGTTAGACTTATTATACTCTCAGTCTGGCATTTTGTATGACATCATCCCTGGCGCACTGCTCACACATCATGATCCCACATCAGTTCCTGAACCGCATGCCAATGGCATCGTAGGATCTGCAAGCACTCTCCTCGTAGATTTGGTAGCTAATAAAATGCAGAATTTGTCACTAAACCAGTCTACTCCCGGATAGGTTCACACCTTGTCCACTTCCACCCCATCATCCGATGTACACAGTGTGCAAACGATGAACCAATCAGCTAGCCAGCAAACTGGTGGTAAGAAAAAGGGGAGAAATAATCGTAAGGGTGGAAACAATGGGAATAACAATAGCAATCGCAATACCCCCCGTAAGGATAATGCCAACCCTCCTTGGGAAGGAAGAAATGTTGGTGAGGACCGTAAACCTAGGCGTAAGGTGAAGTTTCCTTGCAAGATTTGTAGGGAAGACCATCTTACTCACTTATGTCCTCGTATTGAAGAAGCATCGAAGCACTTGGTACAGAGCCCAACTATGTTGAAGGATCCCCTACCTCATCACCAAAACATGGCTTCGCATGCTCCCACCACTGGTTATGGACCTACTGAGGTGACAACGTCTTCTTCCAATACTAGTGGTTATGGATGTGTGAACATGGTTCAGTCAGAGGTTAGTGTTGCCACTCATCAGCGCGATTATGATGCACCACAACCCAATTTGGGGAGTGAGCCTCCCCCTCCTCCTGACAATTCCTTGCATATCGAGAAGCTCTCTATTATGCTGTGGATACCGAAAGGTGTTCTTAAGCACTCTACACATAATCCTAATGCTCGAGCGGCCCATAAATACTCCATCGTATAAGATTTGGGCCAAACTCCATGTGCCATGTCGGCTCTTGAAGTCTTGCAAGCCTGTCCTTTTTAGAAGCATGCTCTTTTGAGTGCGTCAAGAGTTCAGGATGGGGGAAGTACCACTGTTATCAAGTTCGACACTACTGATGTCCAACCTCGCTTACCCTACCACATGGCTTTTCAAATCCAGGTGGTGTGCCCTCAGATTTTTTTAAAACGTACTATGGTTGACGAAGGTGCTTCTGCGTCAGTAATGTCGTTAGCTTGTTGGAAATCTCTTGGCTCTCCTCCCCTACTTGCATCTAGAACCACACTCACTACATTCGATGGTCATTCATTTAAGCCACATGGAATTATCCCTTCCCTTGTTGTCTCCTTGGGAGGTAATTCTATGCCTATTGAAGTCGAGGTGGTTGATGCGCCCATCGACTACAACCTTTTACTGGGTCGGAATTGGATGTATGCCATGAAAGCTCTTGCATCCACTATTTTCAGAGTTATCTGCTTTCCTCATGAAGGCAAGATTGTGACCATCGATCAATTGGATTACGTTAACTCCTCTTCCACAACATCCACGGGATCCATAGTCCCGCAGGTTACTCATTCTCAACCGGAAATTGGGAACATGGGTGTTGGCATGTACCCTTCATTGATGGGAACTTATGATTTTTCCGCACCTGTGAATTTTATTGGAACCATTACTGACGATGCATCTCCTCCTTTGCATAATATGTCATTCTGGACTTCCTATTTTGATGATCTGTGGACTTTACCGTCCACGAGTTCCACATCTGGAAACATTTCGCATGTTGGGATGTCTATGCCACTGTCTGTAGCTGAGCTTGCTTATCAGCACATTCAACAATCCACTGCAAAACCGGATCTCTCTTCTTCCCAGAAAGTCGAGGAAGATCCGTTCCGCTGCCAATTTGGGCAGCCAACTCATCTTGTTCCCATGATTGCCTCGATGATACTTTTCCTTCTGATGAAGCTATTATGGAGGCCATGTGTGGTAGTGAGAGACCTTGGGAAGATATGCACCCTCGCTCTTATTTCCTTCCCAAACTCAAGCTCGCCGAACGAGAAGAGTTTAGGACGACTCTAGCAGAGATGGTTGGTCACCCTGTGGCTCTTTTGGAGTCACATGATATTTTTGTGGAAGGGAATATGGCTAAAATTTCACCAACTACGTCGATCAATATCTCTCGTACTCCTAGAATAGTTGAGAATGTCTACATCGGTGACGATTGCATTCCTGAGGAGATTGCTATTTACACTGAATTGTTTATAGAACTCTGGGAAGATTTCAAATGGTCATATGAGTAGATGCGAGGAATAGACCCCCGCATTGTTGAACATGATATTAGAATGTATCCCAATGCTAAACCGGTTCGACAATGCCTACGTGCTGAGAACCCTAGAAAACTAGCCGCTATCAAGGCAGAGGTGGAGAAAATACTCAAGGCTGGTTTCATCTACCCGGTTCCCCTTACCGAATGGGTGTCAAACCCCGTTCCTGTGGATAAGAAGCAAGGAATGATCAGTGTATCCACCAACTTTAGAGATTTGAACCGTGCATGTCCGAAAGACAACTTCCCCACGAACGGATTTTCCGGATATAACCAGATTCAAATCAAACCCGATGACCAACATAAGATAGCTTTTATTTGTCCTTGGGGAACATTTGCATATCGGAAAATTCCCTTCGGCCTTAAAAAGGCTGGAGCTACATTTCAACGTGCCATGACCTACACCTTTCACGATCTTAAAACGATTATGGAGGTTTTCTTGGACAATCTTGCTGGCCATTCTCGCAAGAGGATGGACCACCCCAAGCACCTCCGCATGATTCTCGAACGATGTATACGATACAAGATTCTATTGAATCCTAAAAAATGCATCTTTTCTATAAGGACGGGTCTCCTTTTCAGATTCATAGTTTCGAAAGAGGGTATTAGAGTCGATCCTCTCAAAGTTGAGGCAATACTTAAGTTGCCTCCTCTGCACAATTTGTTACAACTTCAGAGCCTCCAAGGGAGAGCCACTTTTCTACGTCATTTCATAGTCAATTATGCTAATCTTACCAAAGGTTTCGTGCGCTTATTGAAGAAAGACACACCCTTTATCTGGCATGAGCGAGCCCAGCAGTCTTTTGATGCCCTTAAGAAAGCTTTAGTATCGGCCCCTGTGCTTACTCCACCAAACTTCGCATGAGATTTTATCCTTTATGTGGCCGCGTCTCAAGAGATGATTGGCATGGTCTTGGTTCAGGTTGATGATGCGCTTGTCGAACATGTCATCTATTATCTTAGTCGAAATCTAGTAGACGCTGAGCTAAGATATACTCATGTGGAAAAGCTAGCGCTTACGACTGTTCATTCAGTCCAGCGGTTACGACATTACATTCTGCTTAGAACAACCACAATTTTCGTGCATATCAATCCATTCAGTTCGTTCTATCATGACGCCTTATCGAGGGGGTATAATAAATGGATTGTTATCCTTCAGGAATTTGATCTCGATTTTGCTTCGGCGAAGTCGGTGAAATCGTTGGTGTTTGCTGAGCTTATGTCAGACCTTCCGAGACTTGATGAGGATTTCATTCATGAATATTCCTTTATGGATGAGCACTTATTTCTTATCTCGTCCGAGAACCCTTGGTATGGGGATGTCATTGTATATCTCCAAAATTTGAATTTTCCTCCGCACTATTCACGAGATGAGCGACGGCATGTAAAACATCACGCTAAAGATTATACTATCCTCGGTGACACTTTTTATCACCAAGGAAAGGATTCTATCCTCCGTTGTTGCTTAACTCACGAAGAAGCGGAGTGGGTGCTTAATGATTTCCATGCTGGGGCGTGTGGCGGTCACTTATCTGGGCTTGCTACAACCCAACGTATTATGCAAGTTGGTTATTTTGGCCTTCCATCTTGAAGGACTATGTTAATGCTGTGAAGAGATGTCACCCTTGCCAGGTGTTTTATCGAAACATACGCTCACATCCAGCGCCCCTCCATCCGGTCGTCACCGTCGGTCCCTTCACCAAGTGGGGGGTGGATTTCATGGATTGCAAACCAGCTTCGGCTAGGGGGCATCACCATATCATAGTGGCCATGGACTATTTTTCCAAATGGGCTAAGGCCATGCCTACCGTTAAAGCCGATGGTGGTACAGCAGCCCACTTCGTATTCAATCAAATTATCACTCGGTTCGATATTCCGAAAGAGATTGTCACTGACCATGGCAGTCACTTTCAGAACAAGATGATGGAGGATTTGTCTCTCAAGCTTGGGTTTCGTCAAGAGCACTCATCTTCTTATTATCCCCAAGCAAATGGTCAAGTAGAAACAGTCAATAAGTCTTTGAAAACCATTCTCCAACGTACCATCCAACAAAGCAAGACCAACTGGCACATTATGTTATATCCTACTTTGTGGGCGTATCAAACTGCAATCAAGACTGCCACCAGGTTCTCACCATTTCACCTAGTTCATGGTGTGGAGTCACTTTTACCGATTGAATGCGAGATACCTTCGCTTAAACTAGCCATAGAGATCCTCCCTGATATGACGGGTCTTGAGCAACATTTAATCTACCTTAAGCAACTTAACGAGCAACGTCGAGATGCCACTGTGGCTATAGATGCCAACAAACATCGTGTTAAGGTTCAATATGATAGGTATGTCCATCCCCGGCAGTATGCTGAAGGTGACTTGGTCCTCTTGTATGACCAAGCTAAAGAACCCTTGGGGGCAGGCAAGTTTAACCCCATGTGGCACGGTCCTTACATTGTGAGGCGTGTTCTGGAAAAAGGATCCTATGAATTAGAAGACTATGAGGCGACTGTCTTGAAGAAGCCTAGAAATGGGATCTACCTCAAGCAGTATTACGCTTGAACCTCTAGTTCAGGCTAATACTTTTGTATACTATTGTATAGTTGCTTCTGTACATAGCTTAGATTTCTTTTGGTTTTTCGGTCTGCTGATTAGCTTTCGTTTGATTGACAGATGTCAGCAGAGTTTCATATGTTCTTAGGATTTGACGATGGTGCTAGCCATCATATGCAGCAGCTTGCTTCTGCTACCTGGGTTATTTTGTCACCTGACTACCTAGTTGTGTCCTCAGGAGGTGCTTGTCTTGGTCCTACATATAACAATGTGGCTGAGTATAGTGTCGTCATTGAGCTACTTCAGGATGCTATTTCGCATGGCATCCAGTCTTTAGAAGTCCGCCTAGATTCACAACTAGTTGTGTCTCAGCTGAATGGTCAGTACCGTGTGCGAGATCCTACGCTACTACGGAAATTCCTAAGGATAAGACTCTTGGAATGACATTTTGTTTCAATTACATGCATACATGTTCCGAGAAGTGTTAATCATATATTTGATGCATACGCTAAATATGTATTAGATTGGCATTTGTCACATTCACCATGAAGCACACAAATATAAGAATACATTCATACATTTGTACATACACACATATAGTAGAACCGGAGAACCAAATTTTTTTATAAATATGTCCAAAAATATTAGTGTCATACAAAACTGGAGCCCGTAGCCCTCAAAAATATACATATCGATACAAAAAATGAGATCCTGAGATATCTGCTCCCTGCGAGGAGGCCTAGCTGCCGCCTCGATAGGATGTGTCTCGTAGAAATACTGAACTGCATTGGCTACCTGTTGCAGTAGCCACACCCAGTCACCCGAAACCCCCACTACTTGGCACTACATGGCCTCAAGTAGTCGTGCCACCTCTATTTGTGGAACCCTAGAAACCATCCATGATAGGTTGCACTGTAAGGGCTATAGAGTGTGTCATGCCGCAGCATCACCTGCCTCATCACCCCCACCCTGACAACCATGTCTCGGGAAGCCATCAGATCTCACTGGGCCTTTTTCTGCGAGCAAACAGTCAAACATTAGCATATGATACTACCACCAAAAAGATTTTTGCATTTACATATATAATCAAAAATCCATAAAAATTTAATGCACAAAAACCTAAAAAGAGTACTCACCAATGTCTCCGAACGCTGCATCTGGTGGGAGTGGCATGTCCCTATCCTGGCGGAAGTCTATCCCTGCATAGGGGTAGTCCTCTATGGAAATGACCTGCCAGTCCCACCAACGGAAGAACTCCTCGGTATATGGTGATGCCAGATGGCCACCACCCTGTCGTGTCAAGATCTCATCCCACTGGGTCAGGGCTAGATCCCGGAGACTATGAGGAGGGACATCCACCCTCAGACTAAGCTCGGGAACTCTCTCAAAGAAGAAGCTGCATAGGATACTCCCATACCCTAATTTTTTGGCCTTCCCTTCTTTGCATTCTGTCAGTTGAGTCTTCATAGACCCCAGCAGTGTGGTACACCAATCAAATACTATAGGCTGCATGCATTGTGATGCATAGAACATCACTGGCCGGGACGCCTAGTGCAGAGCTTTGGATCCCGTGATCTGCACTAAGGTAGCCACAATGATCTTCATGCTCAGATTTACTATGGCATTGATGGGCACCTGACTTCCCACCGTGCATGTGTTTGCGGGAAAATACCGCGCTATGTAGTCAAGGACGGTGATCCCACCACCCATAGTACGAGACCGAAGACTAGCCTCCTCACCTCGACGGGACAAACCGGTAATGAAGTAGATATCATCCACTTCCATTGTGAGTATTTTTCCATTGAGAGTGAAGTTCTGTGCATCAACATCCCAATAGTCGATCAAGCGATGGAGTAATAGGTTTTGGGCCCTCAAACCCCCTATACTCCATAATTTGTACAACCCACATGCTTGCAATTCCTGTTGTGCTTGCACATCATTGTGCACGGCCTCATCAACTTGGTCATGCTCCCTCTCCCTCCACTCTAGAACCATCCTGGAGTGAAGAAAAACAAGCATTTGAGTCAAATTCTTTTGCATTTGCAACTTCACGGCAGTACCTGCGGGCTAGTTTGTATACAGGTGCGGGTACCCGTAGTCATTCTGTGCATTGACTGCGAGTATTTTTCCCTACTCGCGACCCGCATAGCTACAGCCCGTGGGTAGCGCCAAAGTCATTTAGGGCTTGTCCAAACTAAAAATCCCACCGCTAAAAATTAAAATGAAAGCATTGAAATGAAAGGTGTGGATGAGACTACTAACCTGCTCCGGACGGTTCAATGAACGGTCACTTGTAGCTCCCAGAATCGGCAACTGAAATTTCAGGTGAAAACTAACCAAAAGCTCCAAATGGGTGAATAGTAAAAATGAATTGTAAATTGTAATTTTTTATTACTATTTATAATTTTCAGGACCCACTTGTCTATAGTTTTTACCGTTTTGTGCCGTTATGGACTAATATAATGTCTTGGAGTAGTATTTTTTTAATCATATTTCTTCAACGAAAGTTGTTCTGGACCATTTCACACCTACGGTAGGTATGTTTCACACCTGGCATATAGGTTAGGTGCCATTTCCATGTGCATTATGCATTTGACCTGTTGACCATTTTCATAAACCCTAGGTGCGACCCCGCTTCGTAACCAACACGGAACCTTCACACTGCTATAGAAGTGTCGTTATGTGGTGGTAGGGATTTTCCAAACATGGGTACCCTAGTTAGAACCCCTTTGTGCATTCTGGTTCCCATGCCATTGTTTGTCCTTAATATTGGGAGTCCTTTGTAGTTACGCCATGACATTGCGATAAAGACTCATACTCTACTTTGTCTTATGCAGGCCATCTCCCTTAAGGACTCCCCTCAGTTATATCATGTTTTGATTGCATTGCATCATCCTGCTTGCTGCTTGAGCCTTGTGTCGTCCCCCACTTACTCATTTGTTATCCCGGTACCTGAGCAATTTTCCCTGTCGAGCCCTACAGAGCTTCTATTTTCCCTTCACAATTTGATGACATTTTGACCCTGACGGAACACCCCCCCGAGTGTCCACATCCTGCATGCACTTCCTTGCATTGATCATAGGTATGTTCCACTGCTTGGAACTAGTCTGCTCGCTATTTGACACTCGTTCCCTCACTCGTTGTACTATAAGCAATTTTATTCTTTTTCAAGCTTTTCCCAAATATGAAAAAGACCAAAAAAATCAAATATTCCAAAAAGCCGGATGGGATTATGGTTACTACTTCTTGTTGGCAGCTGTTGTGTCACCTTTGAAGAGATCATAGATTCCAATCCGTACATTATGAGTCGGGACTATAGTTGGACCTTAGGAGCTGTACTTGTTTCTCAGTTTTCTCCACCGATTGGTTAAGCTTCCAGTCATTATGGAGCCCTTTGTAATGCCTCCTGCATTGCACAGTTTATGTCAAGTCTATGTTGCCTGAGTCTATCCATCTGCTCATGGTCTTGTTCAAAGGAAGTCCTAAAACCAATATCAGCCACTCCTCAGATCTCTTCACTATTGCATGTCAGCCATCCTTATTGAGTCAATCCGTTCCACCTGATTTCTTCCAAATCTTTCAGCGTAACTGGTACCTTGTGCTAGTTAATGGGGGATGCATTAATTCCCTTCTTCCAGTGAGTCTCGTTTCGTCGACTTCAACCCATTTATTCCAAGACTTGAGGCTTAGAGTTCAATTGAGTACCTTGAGGCTTGCAGTCATTAGTGGCAGGTTCTCTTGCCATCGACAGGTTTGGGAATACATCAATGTCCCTTGATCGATGGATTCATCATAGTGTTTGACTTCAACTCATTTATTCACACTCCGATGATTGTGCTCTGTGCCTTGATTCCCATTTTCATTATCAGTGGGTCATCTCGCATCTATTAACGGTATTCATCATTGACCCGTAATTAGATGATGTCTCATCAGGTTCAACCTCAACTCCTTTATTCACTTGATGGGACTTTCACAGTCAAAGACTTGTGTAGAAGACCCCAGGCGATTGTGGCATTCAGTATGCTACTTATGAGTTTGGCTTTACATCTGAGATATCACCTCTCATATATCAGCAGTTTCTACCTCCGGTTTGCACTAGTTGTTTCCTTTTCAGCAGGAGACCATATCTTACTATATAGGGATCATGGCTATGATCACTTATGCATGTATTCACTATGTACTACCTATTCATGTCCATTGTATCAGATTGTTGTACTACCGACATGTATTCAGGGATACTCTTGTATTATGACGAGTGAGCTGCTCTTTCCACTTGTGTCTCCATCACTCCACTTCTGAGTTTTATAATGTATTTCGGTCATCGTAGCATCCGTCTCTGACCTCACACATTAGGGGGCATCTGTTACAATGTAATCTTCCACCCTGTGAGCATCAACAGTCTTTGGCCTGTAGGATCCATTTCACTGACTCCGATCCACTTCATATCCTTCAGACATACTATTTCCTCATTTTTCCTCTGACCCGGTTGTTGCATCACTATAGCAAGCATACCCACGAGTTGCATCACTATAGCCCGCGGGTATCAAGTAAAATGGTAAAAATCACTAGTTTATTACTTTTTACTCCCAAAACGTGGTCATTGGGTGACCTTTGACTCTCCATCTACCCAAGAAATTTCTCGATGTGTCCTTTCACTTACCTTTGAGAGGACTATATATTGAGCACATATTGCTTATGGACGGGAGGAGAAAGAAGAGCAAGAGAACTCTAATGGATTTTTTCCCTATCTTGAGTCTGCACTCATTGATCCTTGTAGTTGTGAACCCTTTATGTTCACCTTCCAAACTCCTATCTAGTTTGAGTTTTCCATTCATGGAGGATTGAAGTGGTGGAGGCACAAGTGGATTGATCCAAATCTTGGTTCAGATTCGTTGCCGAGAAGAGGTCATATCACATTGTACTTCTTCTTGTTTATTAATAGAAATACTCAAATTCTCGTCCATTAATGTTGTAAATCTTGTTTATCTTACATTGGGTTGCATTTACTTGTTATATCATGGGCCATTGCTATTGATGATCTTAATGTTGCTTATATATTATATGCACTTGTTGTATATTGGTTGTCAAGACTAATTTGCAGATTCAAGTGCACGGATTGAAAAGCTCCAAAAGGGATCTACATCAAATGTTTGGATCGAGGTTGGTTATATTCTTCATTATCTTAGCATTGTCATTTATATAGCATAGTTCTCATAATTGAGTTGATTTCTGGTAGTCATCTATCTGTTGTGGTCTACCCCAAGCCATAGTGAGTTTTCTCCAACACAAGGACCACAAAGGCCTAACTCATTTAGTCATGGCCGTCATGAAAGTTGTCAAATATAAGCTAAATGACCAAGGTAGGAGTTTGAAGGAGATGGTGGGCTCTATTGATTCATCATTTAAGCTAAGTATCCTAAGGTTGGTGAGGCTTTCAAATGGAAAATCCAAGTAAACAATATAAAATCCTAACTAATGTGAAAGAGGAAATTCCCAATCCAAATTTCAAATGGATAATTAAATTTATTTGGGAATTTGAATTATCCTAATTTTGCATTTGTATTAAAATGGGGTAAAAAATTCCTAAGGCAAATTATTTAAATCAAGTTAAAAGATGGTCGAAGGTGTGAATGGGGACAAATGATGATTAAGGAAGTTGCATTAATGTTTGACCAAGTCTAAGGGACGTTTTGGAGGAAAATAGAAGTGTTCTCCCATTTAAAAGGGCGTTTCCTTAAATAGGGGAAGCTAGTGGATATCAATAATGAAGGTTGGACCGAATTCAAATTTGAAGGGAGAGAAGTGATAAAGAGTGGTTAGGATGGAGCCTTGGTTTTTCGAAGTGGTCAAATAGGTTAAGGGTGAATTCATGGAGAGATAAGGTCAAAGTGGTAAACCACCTCTTGCATGGTTGATGGTTTTGGATGTTCCATGGTATTGGTTAAGAATATAAGCTTGGTCCAAGGTGGTTAGGGAACATGGTTTTCATTAATCCATGGTATGGGATATCTCTCAAGTTTAAAAGGAGTAGCAAGGCACACTATAAAAGGTTAGTTGGTTGATGTATTTTTATTATTATTGTCACGTCCCCATTGACCTGATTAGGCCACGGGAGACCCTAATATTTTTTTTCTTCCAAATTCGACTGAATACACACACACGGTTGAAATGACTCAGATACGCAACCCGCGACTGCAAATCTGCAATCCGCAATTGTGTATGCGGAAGTGCAAAACTTCATAATCGGAAAGCTTACCTTTCTGCAATCTGCAAATGCGGATGCAGAAGTGCGGAACGTCGAACTCCAACCTCTGAAAAAAAATTTCTTTCGCAATCCTCAATCCATAATTGCAGATGCGGGAGTAAGGAAGTCCAAAATGTAACTTTGACTTCTATGTTTCCGCAATCCGTATTGCGAATGCGATCATGCGGAACCATACCCCTGCATGGTAACTTTCCACATAATATTCTGAGGGGCATAACTTCCTCATACTTGGTCCAAATGAGACAAGGTCAGTACCGTTGGAAATCTCTTGGAGAGATCTATCCAATGGTGAAATGCCTGCCCCATCTAAGCACTCCTACCATGTCAAATTTCCCACTAAATCTCTTTCCATAACTCCACTTAAAGGAATTAGACCTTCTTCCTTCCATAATTTTCCTTTCACCTGAGCCACAGAGGGGTTCTGAAACACTCCAGGTAATTCCCCTCCATTCCAAAGATCAAATGTAAGCATACAACTCATTTCCAATGTCAATCAAACATATCATAACATGCAAAATGCATAAATATTGATCTAGCAACTACATCTATCATATGCAAGGCTTATAATGCATTACACTCGGCCCCTTTACTCAGGCCTCCAGATGACTTCTTGTCAATCAAATTCATATAAAAATGCATTCCACAATTCCACAATTGAACATAAGCAACCATTTCATAACAATCAACATCATCATTTAACATAACAAGAATACTTATCTTTTAATTCCGAAGCAACTAGCTAAGTGAGAGCAACGTTCCACCCAACCTTAGATCTTTGTCCAACCTATACTCTTCCAGCTGAGAGATCACCCCCGAGCTGGGTTGTATATCCACTAAGGAGGGCTATCAGGTTCTCTCACAGTCAAGGTACCATCCCAATGCTAATCCAATCTGTAGTTGGGTTTATCAAGCATTCCAAGGCACCTACCCATGCTAAGCCAACCTACAGTGGGTTTATCAAGCATTCAGGGACATACTGGTCATGCTAAGCCAACTTCCAGGTTGGTTTATCAAACATACCAACAACATGGTCATGTCAAGCCAACATACAGTTGGGTTTATCAAGCATACCAGGATAGTTGGTCATGCTAAGCCAACCTGCAGTGGATTTATGATGCATACCAAGCGATAGAATCATGCCAAGCCAGCATACCTTTGGTTTTATCAAGCATATCAGACAAACTGATCATGCTAAGCCAATCGACAGTGGGTTTATCAGGCGAACAGGGACAGCAAGGGAGGCATTGCTAATCCAGTGAACTCAACCATAGAGCTGCAGGAATCTCAACACTCATTCGACCTGGCACCCACATCCAACACAAGGAAGACCCTCTTCTCTGTTGCACAGTCCCTCAAGGCCTCTTCCCTTCCTGTGCTATTCCAGGATGGGCATAGAAAGTTCCAGTCGCTAATTCTATGAGATTATGGCCTTCACTAGGTTTATCAAGAAACCCAACCTTCTTCCACATTTCAGCAACTAACTCATTCCAAACTTGCGGACAGGACTCTACTTCGCAATCTACTCCCGGCGATGCAATTTTCAGGTTCTCACGGCTTCTCTACATTGTTCAGGCTTGAAATTTTCCTCACAGGTTCTTACCACTCTATCATCGGTAGACTGGGTTCACACACACGGTTTTCATGGCTAACAACTCTCTGATATATCTATTACACAGGGAAAACATGACTATCTTCAAGCTTCTACGACTGGTTCTCAGTCTGCGGGTGTGTCTGGACAAGTTCTCTCTTGACGGATCAATGGATCGTGAATGGCAAGTGTGTGAATGGATGAATGAGTGAATCATTGAATCCTTGTTTCTTCTCCACCCTCGGGTATTCAAACAGGATCTGTGAGTTCCCAAGCATTGAGTGCCTTTCCAGAAAAGAAACCAGAGTCATGCCCTGCCATATGAAATCGCAGGCATGCTCCATACTCCATCGACTTCAGCAATAGGGTTCTCAAACACCCTCTGAAACCGCATTAATGTCAGCAGGGAGTTCAAACGGGTTCACATTCGAACATGTGGCAACATGGGGAACCAATCCCATAACCCCTTCACCTCTCCCTAATGGATACACGCGGCCCCTTCTCATTATTTCCTCCTTAGCTAGCTTCTTGGTTATTTTATTCATTAATAATAATTACATCATTTACATTTTTTCATGACTTAACATCCCATGAATAATCAAACTGTCAAATACTTTCCTAAGCAATAACCTTAAACATCCACGAGTGGGGCCTTAGCCTTGAGCTCCACACTAGGGAAAATACACACAATGCATATATATAGACTTTACATTGAATCCAAATAACATCAAGGGAAAAATGGGGTATTACAACTCCCTCTCCCTTAAAATAACATCGTCCTCGGTGTTCTAAAAAATGAACAAAATTGGAAATGCCTCTTTCATGGAATCCTCCAGCTCCCACGTGGCCTCTTTTGGACTAAGGTGCCTCCATTGCACCTTTACCTTCCCTATGGCTCGGTTTCGAGGAAAGGTAACCTCCTTTCGAGGATGCATATAGGCTCCACCTGGAACTCTCCCTCTGGTTCCACCTGTATCACATGCCAATCAATGATGTGATTAGGATCATGTACATATTTCTTAAGCAAAGATACATGGAAAACATTATCAGCTTTCATGTTAGCAGGCAATGCAATCCTATATGTAACAGGCCCTATCCTATCAAGGACTTCAAATGGGCCACAATATCTTGGTGCCAACTTGGCACAACTTCCCAACTTCATGGAACTCTTTCTTGGTTTCACTCTCAAGTAGACATGATCTCTAATTTGAAATTCCTTATGCATTCTTTTCAGATCTACATAACGTTTCTGCCTCTCTTGTGCTACCTTCAAATTTTACCTAATATTCACAATCTCTTTCTCCATCTCTTCAATTTATTTATGGTCCAAGCACTACTATGTTCACTGGGTTGTCACATCTCACTAGGGTTCTGCATCCTTTTCCATACAACACTTCAAAAGGACTCATCTTCAATGATGCTTAATGTCCATTGTTGTAAGAAAATTCTACCAAGTGTAAATAGTCTTCCCACTTAGATGGCTTGTCCATCACATGCATCCTTAACATGTCCTCAAGGATCTGATTTACTCTCTCAGTCTCATCATCCGTCTGAGGATGATAAGTTGTACTGAAACTCAACTTAGATCCTAATTCCTAGAACAATCCTTTCCAAAAACTAGATGTAAACTTCATGTCACGATCTGAAACTATTGCCCTGGGAAATCCATACAATTTGAATATCTCTCTCATGAAGACACCTGCAATGTCATTGGCCTTGTGAGTGGACTTGACTGGAATGAAATGAGCTACCTTTGATAGCTTTTCCACCACTACCATGATTGGATCATGCTTCTTCACTATCATTGGTAACCCAGTTATGAAATCCATAGAGATCACTTCCCACTTCCATTCTGGGATGGGAAATGGCTGCAATAATCCTGTTGGATGTTGGTGCTCCACCTTGACCTGTTGACACTTCTTACATATAGAAATGAAATCAGCTATGTCTTTCTTCATACCATGCCAAAATTACTACTTCCTTCCTGTTGCTATATTCTTCTGATATCTTGGATGTCCTGAGTATGGCCTTTGATGTATCTCATCCATCACCAACTTCTTCAAATCTGCACTGTTTGGAATGTACAGTCTGGTATTATGATAATTGAGAACATTACTCTCATCTAGTTGATATCTCACACACTTCTCCTCTGTAACATTCTGCTGCAATTTCTCTTTAATATGAACATAGACTTCATCACTATTTTGAGCCTCTAAAATTCTGACCTTCAAGTCTGACTCACACCTACGTACTGCTACAATATGGAATTTCCTGTTGAGTGCATCAGGAACCTTATTCTCCTTACCCTTGACATGCTTAATCTCCAAATCAAACTCACAAAGAAACTCCATCCATCTAGTTTTCCTTGCATTCATATTTGGATGGTCAAACAAGTATTTTAAACTCGTGTGATCAGTTCTGAGCTCAAATCTTCTTCCCAAGAGATAATGCCTCCATCTCTTGAGAGCGTGAACTATGGTTGATAGCTCTAAGTCATGGGTGGCATAGTTCCTTTCATGCTCCTTCAGCTTCCTTGACTCATAGAAAATTACAAACCTTTCTTGCATTGGCACTCCACCGAGTCCCTCAATGCAAGCATCGGTGCATACCACAAAATCCTTACTTGGATCTACAATCTTCAAAACAAGTGCACTAGTAAGCAACTCCTTTAACTGCTGGAAACTTCTTTCACATTTTTCAGACCATGTGAATTTTATTTCCTTCCTCTACAATGAAGTGATTGGATGGGCTATCTTGGAGAATCCTCCAATGAAAATTTTGTAGTAACCATCAAGGCCCATAAAATATCTAACATCTGTTGTATTCCTTGGAGTATACCAATCCATGATGGCCTCAATATTCTCTGGATCAACTGCAATGCCCTATACCGATATAATATGACCCAAATATTGTACTCTCTACTGATAGAAGTTACATTTACTCAGTTAAGCATACAGATGGTGCTCCCTAAGGACTTGCAATACCATCCTCAAGTGTTCATCATGCTCTTCTTCATTCTTGGAATACACAAGGATATCATCCAAGAACACAATCACAAACTTATCCAAATACTTGTTGAAGACACTATTCATGAGACACATGAATGTAGCAAGTGCATTGGTAAGACCAAATGGCACCACTATAAATTCATAATGACCATACCTCGTCCTGAAGGTTGTCTTATGAATGTCTTCTTCCTTTATCCTCACTTGATGGCACCTAGGCCTCAATTCAATCTTTGAAAACACTCTAGCTTCCTTCATTTGATCAAATAAGTCATCATTCCTTGGAAAGGGATACTTGTTCTTAATTGTCACTTTATTGAGCTTCATGTAATCAATACACAGCCTCAATGTTCCATCCTTCTTCTTAACAAACAACATTGGTGCACCCCATGGGGATACACTCGGTATGATATATTCCTTGTCCATTAATTCCTACAATTGCATCTTCAATTCTATCAATTCTAGTGTGCTCATTCTATAAGGAGCTTTGGAGATGGGTGTTTCCCCTACAATAAGATTAATGAAAAATTCAATATCTCTCTTGGGTGGCAATTTTGGAACTTCATCTAGAAACACATCCTGAAACTCTTGCAATATCTGGAAGTCTTTTATCCTGGGTTCTTTATCTTCTAATGAATCTAATATATGCACAGCATATAACTGACAACCCTTTTTATAAAACTTCCTCAACTGCAGAGCTAAAATCTGCCTTACTGAAACATGCTTTGGAATTCCTTTAACGAACCTTGGTTTCCATTCATCATCAAGGCATTCCAACACTTTCCCATAACAATCCACATTGGCACTATGCATTTCCAACCAATCCATGCCAATTAAGGCATCATATGACCCCAATGGTAAGACATTTGATTCTGCATGTATGAGGAGTCCATTCAATTCTATAGGACACTCCTTCACTACTTCACTTACCTTTCTCTTGGTACCAGTGGCTAATTGAACTAGCCAAGCTTCATCATGTCTTACTTTACCAAGATAACAACCTTCAACTACCTTACGAGATACATAACTATGAGTAGACCCAGGATCAATCAAAACAGAAATAGGTTGCTCAGCAATCTTTCCTGCAACCTCCACCACTGTTGATTGATGGTCTACTTGACATTCATCCAGTGCTCCATAAATCCTAGGTATTGTTCTTGCCATGTCCCCTATTGTAGCTACTCCTCTAACATTGTGCAAGCTCCTAGTGTTCTTCTTTGCAGTTGGGAAATCCCTGAGCATGTGGTTTTCCCCACAACCCCAACACTGAAGTGGCCCTATTGATGTTATATCCATTGATACAGTTTTCTTGAACTCTCTTCTTGCTTGTTTTCCTTGTGGAAATCTCTTAGGCTGATTTCTGAATGGTGGTTTGGATTCACCTTAATTCTGATCAAACCTTCCCTTGGGTTTACCTTTCCACTTTGGTTGCATCTTTTCTTTACCTTTACGCTTCTCATAGCAATGCTCTACCATCCTAATGTCTTCATCCAATCTTGGTATATTTACAAACTCTATTTTATCTCTGTAGCTCTGTGGTAGACTACCAAGGAAGCAATGGATCTTTACTCTTCCATCCTTGATGTAGTCTACATACCTCAGCAACTTCAAAAACCTATGGACATGCTCATCCATGGTGTTCTGTCCTAGCCTGAGTTCATTGAACTCTTTCCTTTTGCTATCATAATACCTAGCTAATAGGTACTTCTCCTGGAAGTATCTCTGGAATCTGTCCCAGCTAATCCTTCTTTCACTGATCCCTTTCACTTGCATGAGGTGATCCCACTAAATAGAAGCTCTTCCACTAAGGTTATAAATAGCAACCTTAGCCTTTTCATTCTATGAATAATCATGCATTTTGAAGTACTACTTCATTCCAAGAAGACATGCCTCTGCTTGTTGACCTTATTTACTTTCGCCATCAAAATTGGGTGGTCTAGCCTTCCTAAATTCTCCCTGCGGAATACCTATGTGCTTCTTTTTTCCCTTACTCTTACTGGAAGTGCATCTTGGGATCCTTTGAGAACCCTCAGAATCATCTGATCTGCTACAATAAATCTTAGGAGAGGGTGTCCTGTGTCTTCTGCTCACAGAACCTATTATAGGGCTTGGAGTTCTTCTCATAGAACGGCCCCTAGACTGAATTTTTGCATTTCTCTCCTCTCAGCCTTCGTGGCTTGAGTTAGAACCATCGTTAATCCTTTGCGACAAGTTTGTTGTTGAGGTGTATTTATTGTCTTAAGGAATCACCAAAATATTTAATTATCAACCAGGGTTGATAATCTTAGAGTTATGGCACAGTATATGCTGAGGTAGAATGGCACCTAAGGTTTCAGCTCGGCAGAGCTTAGAAATTTTTAATAAAGAATAGATCGAATGATCTTTCAAAATGAAAAACCAAGCCAAACTCCTAGAACACAACTACTAAATTGATTAAACCTAAATAAACCAATAGATAAGAATAGTATCAAGCTATACTACTCTACTCTATGAATAATAACTAAAAAGGTAAAAACAACAAATATTATTCTAGGAAGCAAAACTTAATCAAAACATAACTACTGTGATGAAATTGAAAGCTGCTGATTTAATAATTCAAACTCTAATCTCAGAATTAGAAACAACTGTAAATGAGTTTAGGAACCTATCTATGAAATGCTTCAATTGACAATTAACTATGGAAATTAGAAACTATATTAAATTAAAGAAAAACTACAGACTACTTAATGAATTCAAAAACTATTCATACATTCAACTCAAGATCAAATTAAACTACCTAATTCCATTCTCCTTAAGGATTCTAAGAAAATGTATCAAATGTAATAGGAATAGGAGAGAAGGTATCAAAGTGACTTTCAAATGTGACAAGGAAACAAAATGGAAGGAAATCTAGTTTAACTTCTACAAACAAATGAAAACTAAAGAGTGTCCAATTACAGCTAACTTTAAACATTGTAATCTATTTTCTATCCATAGACAAATGACATGTTACAAATGAAATCTAGAAGCAAGTATAAAAATTAATAAAGATATTTACTTGAAACTAAATTTGATTGAGAAGCAAGTAGAAAACTTGATAAAGATATTTTATGTAGAAGCAAGTAGAAAACTTGATAAAGATGTCTTATTTCTGAACCAAATCCTATTCTATGAACATCTTCATTAACTATGTAAATGGGGAAACTGTAATGACCCTTATTAGGAATTTTATTAAAATGGCAATTTTCCACTTTTTTTCCCTAGTTCGACCTTTGACTAGTTTGATCTCTAGGTCCCAAATTTGCCCCAAATGATTTCAAATCTTCTGAGAAGGTATATGAATGAGATTAGAACATAAATATGTGTTTTAAGGATGCCTTTGGACCTTTAAAATACTTCTGCAAATACTCTTTCAATTCTGGCCAATGTAGGGAACTTTACTAGTAATTTGCCTTTGACTAGTATTGGTCTCTATGTCTCGAATTGACTCCAAATGCCTTCAAATCTTCAAGGAAGGTGTATGAATGATATTAAGACTTGAATATGATGTTCAGGGATGATATATGGCCACCAAAATACCTCTGCAAACTCTCTTAAGATTCTGGACCAAGTATGCAATTTTACTAGTAATTTGGGGTTCAAATCCCCCTGGGGTAGGTATTGAAAATGGCTTCCCAAATGCCTCCAAAGCCACTCAAATTTCTGAAAAGAGGTAGGTAATGTATTAAGGATGTTATTAAGGTCTCATTTGCACCATTAATTGATTATTATATCTGTTCCAACCCTCTCCCATTCAACTGCAAAAATCACCAATTCGACCCTTGGGGAAATGGCACTATTTCTTCTCCCAGTGCAATTAAACTAAGTAAAAATACTTCAAATGCTCAAGTACAGTACATGAAACTTGTAGAAGACATCCATGGAATTATATTTACCACAAATATATCATAGAATCATCCATCCATTCGAAATCATCATCAATACATTGGCTCACAACAAGGTAGTGGGGAAATGGCATTGTTCTTCCATTAAAAATGAGATTTATACATTTCTACTTGGAATTTCGACCTGAAACTTTTTGGAGATGAAGAACAGAGTATTTAATTCATATTACAAAATAAATGGGGCATTAAAAGCTCCCCCAAAGAGTACAATAGCTCACCAAAAACGCCCTCCCTCAAGGATCAAGAATATGCCATCAAAACCGGAAATGGTTGAAGGAGTGAGCTGCAATAGAAGAAACCATGAGCTTCCCTGTAGCTTACACCTACAAATAAAGACTCCATTAAAGCTCCAAATGAGAGGTCTGAATGGCCTTTCCAATTACCAACTTGGATGGGAATCTTTCACCCTCGAAATTGGCTAAGGCAAGAAACTAGTCATCCACTAGCTCTCCCTCTTCACAAATGCAATTACAAATTCTAAAAATGATCAAAAGCCGGTTTCATTCTTTGTTATTGACATTTATAAAATTATAAGGTCCTCCATGGGTCGAATTCATTCCAAGAGACTCATGCCAACTCATGTTGGGAAGAGATTCCAAAGAACGCCACTTGTACAACAATTCCTAGTCTCCCACTTCCACCAAATCACATGTGGAAGCATCTTAGCTGCCCTAACACCCTTGAGCGCCCTCTTGGAGTCTATTTTTAGCCCTGACATGTCATATATGTCATATGTCAGCCTTCAGGTCTGATTTGTGTCATAGATGTCATAGCATCTTCATCATTGTTGTCATAGAGCTAGGGAATCTAGCCCAAGTGTCTCACTAGCTCCAAATTGCCTCTTCCTCTTCCATGGGAGTTACTCTTCCTCTATATTTCGACCTTGGATGAGTCATGCAATGAATAATACCTTTTGGACTCCCCCAAGTATGTTACCATTCACCTTGAATTCGAATTGGTGAGAGAATGATGCCAAGTGTAGTGGGGAAATCTAGCCATATGTGGGTCCCACTTCCTCCATGTGTCTTCATGATGAAATGCCACTTTGATTTTTACTTGTATATATTTATTTAGCTCCTTTATTAAATATTTATTCCATTCTAATGTTCAAACATCATTTATTATCCCCATTATTCCAAATCCCAAAGCTTCCACCCCAAACCTAGGAAACTAGTAATTTTCCTCCTTGGCAATTATTTGACCTTTAGCATCAATTTGACAAACTCTAATGAATAGGGCCAATGTGATTAGTCCATTGTGACCCAATACCAAATTTGGGACATGACAAATCCTCCCTTCCCAATATTGCTTGTCCTCAAGCAATTTTAAACATGGGTGTTGAAGAACCTGCTTTCTGTATAATTCTTTGAAGTTGCCATTGAATTGCCCAACCTTGAGTCTTTGAGTTTCCATGAAGATTTTAGAGAGGAACCACCATGCTTGCTGCTGCACTACTTTGATAAAAATCACTTTATTAAGTGGGGAAATCCATATCCCATACTGCTTGTTTCCCCAAAAAATTTGAAACCAATGAGATAAAAATTATTCCAGGGTCCCATTGCTTGTATTGCACCCCAATAATTAAGAGTGCTCTCCAACCCACACCATTAGTTAAGAGGATTCCTGGATCCCATTTTCTTGTATGCATCCTTCCAAACATCATGAGTACCAAATATATATCATCAAAGTACATAACAACATAATGAAAATGTACATCAAGGATATGCTTAATCAAAGAGTCATGAAGGTGCTTATACCTCCAAGCAAGTAGACCACCATTTTCCAAGTGCATACAAGCTTCAAGTGACCAATCAAATCTGCTCCAATGACATAGGTGAGGATCCCATGTCCTATAATGCTGCTCCAAAAGGATGTGATATGCATCAAAATATTCAACCATGTATTCTTTCATCCAAGAAGTGAATGAAGAATCTCCACTAAAATCTGAACCAAATAATGAGCAGAAAAAACAAGGAGACTTCAAATGACTCAAAGAAGTCTCACCCATACATCCATGAATGTGAGAATCATAAAGATGTAACAAAGTATGTGGCTTCCAACAAAAATGTTCTCCCAACATAAATCTATTCACCCAAGTGTTGGATGAAGTTCCTCTAACATAAAATGAACCCAGTGTTGAGCAAGAAAAACCATGAGTCTTCAAGTGACTCAAATCCGTATCATAGGTACATCCATGTAGATGTGAATCATCATAAAGTGACAAATGATGCTGCTGCAAATGTGAATAAGAATGTGCTCCAACCATGTCATCATAAAAGTTAAATCTAGGAGTTCCATGCTCCTCATGTGGCACCATCAAAAAGAACCCTTTCACCCATACTTCATTGAGACTAATGTTGCAAAACATGGAATTGTAGGAAGTAGGAGAATGAACTAACTCACCCAAATGATCAAAAAGTGCAGAAGTTTCATCATGGGAAGGATCCATATGGGTAGTATCATGCAGCTCCTTCAAAAGTGTAAACTCTTTGTCATAGTTTGGTTCCAATGTAGAGGAATCATGCTCTTCTTTAAAAATTGCATAACCTTCATCAAGAGGCAATTCAAATTCCTCTTCCACCACATCAAGTGTTTGGATCTCTTCAAGTTCATCTTCAAACACATCAAGAACATTCAAATTTTCACATTTCTCATGATCCACCATGTCATGAGAATCCTCCAAACAATCTACCATTTGACAATCTGAAACATAGGAGGAAAAACAAGTATCTTGCAACTTTTCAAGAAGTTGCTCATTTTGAATTGTGAGCTTATGAATATCCTCATTATTCTTCAAGTATGCATCATGTAACAATTCATTAAGCTCAAACAAATGGTTTCTATCAAAAAGCAAAGACATGAAATTACCTTTGATGTGGCACATTTCTCTTTGAATCTTCTCCATGTCTTCAAGGAAGGATGTTTCCTCCAATGAAGTAGCTCTCCAACAAGAATTTGACACCAATGCTTGAGTGTCATGGAGAATGCTGAGGGACTCTTGGATCTTCTTTTCATTCATCTTTAAGGACCCTTCAAGAAAATGAGGCTCTTGCAAATGAACATCCTCATCTTCTTCATTTTTTCTTGGACCAACTTCATGAAGCTCAAGTGGTGATGGGGAAGTTGATCTTGGTTCTTCTTCAACTGCTGCAAGGTCTTCATTATCATGCTTAATGGAACTTGGGCTTGTAGCAACACTTTCAAAAGTGATCTCTATGTCACCAACATAGAGGTGTGAGCACCCATCAATAGGTACTCCTTCATAGTTTAAGCATCCATCAGTAGATGCTCTTTGGTTCATGTCTAAGCTAGAAGGTGTCTCGAAATGATCTTCCATATTTTCAATAGAATATTCTTCACTATCTTGTGATGTCTCTTCCTTTTGCTCCTTCAAGCAAGCTGTTGCATTTTGCCCCTTGGTTTCCTTAAAATCAATAATTTTTTCCACAAGTTCGATAGAAAACAATTCGAATCCTTCCTTAATTTGCTTGGTCATATCTTCAAATATTGTTTTCATAATTTTTATATGCTCCTCACCATCATATGAGGCTCCCTTTTCATCCCTAGTCATAGTTCCCTCAAAACATTTGCTCTTCTTCTCCTACTTTTTTTTAATTTTCTCTTCAACAAAAGCACTTTTGGTTTCAATATATAATGGTGGTACCTAAATTCTTTTCCTCATAGATATTATACCACATCAGGTGCCAAGATCATGCTCTGATACCACTGTAATGACCCTTATTAGGAATTTTATTAAAATGGCAATTTTCCACTTTTTTTCCCTAGTTCGACCTTTGACTAGTTTGATCTCTAGGTCCCAAATTTGCCCCAAATGATTTCAAATCTTCTGAGAAGGTATATGAATGAGATTAGAACATAAATATGTGTTTTAAGGATGCCTTTGGACCTTTAAAATACTTCTGCAAATACTCTTTCAATTCTGGCCAATGTAGGGAACTTTACTAGTAATTTGCCTTTGACTAGTATTGGTCTCTATGTCTCGAATTGACTCCAAATGCCTTCAAATCTTCAAGGAAGGTGTATGAATGATATTAAGACTTGAATATGATGTTCAGGGATGATATATGGCCACCAAAATACCTCTGCAAACTCTCTTAAGATTCTGGACCAAGTATGCAATTTTACTAGTAATTTGGGGTTCAAATCCCCCTGGGGTAGGTATTGAAAATGGCTTCCCAAATGCCTCCAAAGCCACTCAAATTTCTGAAACGAGGTAGGGAATGTATTAAGGATGTTATTAAGGTCTCATGTGCACCATTAATTGATTATTATATCTGTTCCAACCCTCTCCCATTCAACTGCAAAAATCACCAATTCGACCCTTGGGGAAATGGCACTATTTCTTCTCCCAGTGCAATTAAACTAAGTAAAAATACTTCAAATGCTCAAGTACAGTACATGAAACTTGTATAAGACATCCATGGAATTATATTTACCACAAATATATCAGAGAATCATCCATCCATTCGAAATCATCATCAATACATTGGCTCACAACAAGGTAGTGGGGAAATGGCATTGTTCTTCCATTAAAAATGAGATTTATACATTTCTACTTGGAATTTCGACCTGAAACTTTTTGGAGATGAAGAACAGAGTATTTAATTCATATTACAAAAGAAATGGGGCATTAAAAGCTCCCCCAAAGAGTACAATAGCTCACCAAAAACGCCCTCCCTCAAGGATCAAGAATATGCCATCAAAACCGGAAATGGTTGAAGGAGTGAGCTGCAATAGAAGAAACCATGAGATGCCCTGTAGCTTACACCTGCAAATAAAAACTCCATTAAATCTCCAAATGAAAGGTCTGAATGGCCTTTCCAATTACCAACTTGGATGGGAATCTTTCACCCTCGAAATTGGCTAAGGCAAGAAACTAGTCATCCACTAGCTCTCCCTCTTCACAAATGCAATTACAAATTCTAAAAATGATCAAAAGCCGGTTTCATTCTTTGTTATTGACATTTATAAACTTATAAGGTCCTCCATGGGTCGAATTCATTCCAAGAGACTCATGCCAACTCATGTTGGGAAGAGATTCCAAAGAACGCCACTTGTACAACAATTCCTAGTCTCCCACTTCCACCAAATCACATGTGGAAGCATCTTAGCTGCCCTAACACCCTTGAGCGCCCTCTTGGAGTCTATTTTTAGCCCTGACATGTCATATATGTCATATGTCAGCCTTCAGGTCTGATTTGTGTCATAGGTGTCATAGCATCTTCATCATTGTTGTCATAGAGCTAGGGAATCTAGCCCAAGTGTCTCACTAGCTCCAAATTGCCTCTTCCTCTTCCATGGGAGTTACTCTTCCTCTATATTTCGACCTTGGATGAGTCATGCAATGAATAATACCTTTTGGACTCCCCCAAGTATGTTACCATTCACCTTGAATTCGAATTGGTGAGAGAATGATGCCAAGTGTAGTGGGGAAATCTAGCCATATGTGGGTCCCACTTCCTCCATGTGTCTTCATGATGAAATGCCACTTTGATTTTCACTTGTATATATTTATTTAGCTCCTTTATTAAATATTTATGCCATTCTAATGTTCAAACATCATTTATTATCCCCATTATTCCAAATCCCAAAGCTTCCACCCCAAACCTAGGAAACTAGTAATTTTCCTCCTTGGCAATTATTTGACCTTTAGCATCAATTTGACAAACTCTAATGAATAGGGCCAATGTGATTAGTCCATTGTGACCCAATACCAAATTTGGGACATGACAGAAACTAATCCTATGCTTGAACTGAGAAACTATCAAAAACTAATGTACTTTGGAGAATGAAATTACAAAGTCTAATCCGAAATTAATCTTAACAACATGTAATAAACTACACTAAGAATGAAACTGATAAATTCTAGAACAATAACATATTATCAAATCAGACATGAAAGACATAATTCAAAAACTATTTAAAGCAGAGTTAAGGAAAATGGAATGGAAACTAAGAATGATGATGAAACTTAATTAAAACTCTATGTAGTGTGGAACAAGATCTTAATTATATATAAGAATGCTAATTAAATGCAAGAAATATTACAGTTCGAAAACCTAAGAAACTGGATTCTAAACAAGCATAAAAACAATGCAGGAAATATTAAAGTCCATATGACGATTCGGATGGCAGTCTTAGTGAAAGTATGAATGACAGTCTCGATGGAAGGAAACGATTTAAACTAAGGAAAGAAGCAGACTAAATGATCTTAACGCCAGCTGGTTGATGCATATGAACCTACAGTGGAGGGAAAAGCAGTAAATAGACTATTTAGAGTTGGAATGGCAAGAAGCAACCTATACTAATCATTCTCTATGGAAATAAACTACTTCCACACATGATAAAACAAGGTTGAAATGTAAATTAAACTAACCTACAGCTACAGGAAAAACTAGCAGAACTAATTCTAACTATGAATTAGACTTGAACTACTGAAACATTAACTAATTAGCTTTATCTAATTGCAAATGACAAAACTGAAAGCAAACTAAGAAGATTTAAGCATGACTGGTCATTTTAACTTGTAAATTAAACTAGCAAATTAAACTAACAACAAGATATAAACTACAGTAAATAAAGAACTAACATGTACAGGAAATAAAACAACATCATCTACAGGAAACGAGTTAAATACTGGAAATGAAAACTATTGATTTGCATAAAAGAATGCAGAATATATACAATAAACCTCTGGTTGTTGAGGGGCCCTTCTCAGCAATCAGGGTTGAAGCTTAACTCAAATTCTTCACCAACAACATGACATCAACAGCTAAGAAATTGGAACTTCCATTGACTAATCAAAATTACATAGCATCTATATGAAAATTACTGCTATCGTCTATGTATACAATTGCTCTGTATATGTATGTATGTTGTGTTTCTTCACAGGAAACGTCTTTATATAGGTTTACAATAAGAGAGAAGGTCTACGTAGTCGACCTCTCTAAAAATAGAGGTCTTAATCGCTACAAACGCCTGCAAGGTGGTTTACGACAATGCACAGGCCGTCTTCCTAAGTCCATGGTGTTGATTCTCCTCGACGCGAACAGCTGGGTGTTGGTTCCCTTCAACTGTGGGAAGAGGATGTGTTGGAGAGTTGGGTGTGAAAGGACAAGGAACTTCTAGAATGTCGACGTGGGCAGACAGTGTGCTATCAAGCTGAGTGAACGAGAGGATGTATCTTCTGGAATAAAGGTTCACCAACCGTGAGCGACACGTCCTTAACAGAACCCACATCATCATTTTCGTCTTTATTTACCTGAAATATCTCAACCAATGATTTTGTGGGTATGAATGGAGGGTTGAACGACGATTTGGATGCACCAGGGTGTCTTCGGTGTGAACGCGTGGTTGAATGAAGGTCTGAATGACAACCACCACCTGTAGAACAAAAACTAAATGCCAAGCATGTCTAGAAATATGAGATGATTGTCAACAAACCATAAAAAATGATGATAATTATTCATGATTCGTATGATATTCAAATAAATGCATAACTGGGTCTGTTTGATGGTCTGATTGGCAAAGAGAATGACTTATCATATCAAAATAGTGAAAATAACGCCAATCAAAGCATGTTTACTGATCAAAATGGTGACAAAAATAGACTCCAACATTCCCCCAAACCAGAGATATTCCAGGTTCCACTGAGCAAAAGAAGAGAAATTTAGGAAGAAGGCTTAGCTACGGTAGCAGCTTCCCTCGACTTGGAAGAAGAAGTGGATTTAGCTCTAATATTATGGAACTAGTCTTTCAAGTCATCATGCTTCAACCTGAGAGAAAGGTTGGAGGCTATTTTGGCAATATTTAAATCTTCCACACACTTCACCTAGAAACGTAAGTCCTTGTTCTCTTGACGAAGCCCAGAGATGATCTCAACATACTTCTCATTCTGTATTTTTAACTGTGCTATGTCTTGGGTTAATCTGTCCACGGTCTAATGGAGTGGATCATATGCTTATGTAAAAGACTCAGGGTCTTTTTGAGGGCTTGATCCCTTCACAGATGGTTCAAGATCAGCAGATGTAATGTGTGCCTCAGGGGCCTTATCTTCAATATGTACAGAGGTAGGTTCCAAGACAGGGTCTTCAAGTAAACTGACAGATAAATTGGCTAACACGAGGAGAGGTTATTCAAAGACAGGATCGTTTGTCTATTCATCAGGACTGTCTAAATGCATTGGCTGGATGACGGACTGATCGATAGACTGGATGACGGTCTGGTCTACAGGATGGTCACGATTGGCCTTTTTTGACTTTGTGGGTATTGGTGAGAAAAATGGGGGTTCCATGGTTGTGTCCTCTTGGACAGGCTCAAGAGAGGATGAATGAATAGTGTGTATTTCTCCTGAGGCACCTTCACTAAATCGTACGGACTTTGTATCCCTTTTTGTTTGGGTAGGGGTTTGAACAAGCTCATCTGCATAGGTTTGGAATCGGTGACGCTTGCAAGAGGCAGAGGATTTAGCAAGTGGCTTCTTGACCAGATGGGGGTTTAGGGTTTCAAACACAAATCTATCCCACATTTTCCCTGCTTCCTTCAACTGATGGGTGATCAATATTTTTATGAGACAGTGATGGTATAGACTGCCAGCGGGGTTAACTAAATTTTTCCTAACCTGGCTAGACATATTTTCTAGGCTCTTTAGAAGATAGAATGGAAAATTTAGGGCCTAATTATTAACGATACGGAGGAGGTCCTGGTAGATGCCAGGCTCGTAACGGATTGGCATTGTTGAACAGAGGACATGGGATGCAAATGGAACAGGGGATGCAATAGATTGCAGGAGACATGGCTTGATAGATTTCGGAAGGATAAGGGTAGGTAGAATGAAGCATATTTCACGCAAACATTGGTTTAAGTGGCAATCCATTCAAATGGTTAAACAATCGTGAGCAGGGATTTAGCATGCTCAAGTGATCATGCTATGATGCACAGATCTTTGAATCATGTGCCATCATGAAAATATGTGCATTGGTGGATTCGTATGGTTATGATATATTCAACCATGTCCAAAGTAAAACTTTGTACAAGTTGAATGTAATGTTCATCATGAGATATTTAGGCGTAAGTATCATAAAAGAACATGATGACTTTCAATTAATAAAATGACAGATCGCATGTATGTAACTTAATGAAAAATTAAAACCATATGATAGTCATAAAATGATCTTAGAAATGGTAATGATTTGATGAAATCGACATGAGCAAGAAATGAGGTCAAATGCAGAAATGTTATTTAATTAATCCCCGGTATGGTTAGTCAATTGAATTTTACCAGCAGAATTCAAAAATTGGACCCCTAACAGACTTAATCATGTTGTTATAAGCTATGATTTCATTCCGTACTTCATTCGGCACTTCATTCAGATTGTCGCTCATTTTCCTCATTTGTTACTTCATTCGGATTGTCATTCGACCCTTCATTCGACCCTTCATATAGACCTTTTGTACAAAAATGTACTTTGTTGGATCTGAGTCCTGCTGATTATGCAAAGAATTTTCCTGGGGTTGTCAGCACATACGAGATGTTGTAAGCCTGCTTTTCTGAAACTTTAGTCACGCTCCTCTTTTTTTTATCATGGATCAAAAACAATATTCTGCTACTTGCATTATCCTGAAAACACCTATCATTTTGTCAGAGATAAACGAATTTTTTATAAATATTTAGAAAGTAAAAACAGTTCTGAACCTCCCCCAAACCAAAAATATGGTGTGTCCTCAAGCCATTAAGGAAAAATTGATTAATATTCAAATATTTTCAATTAAAAGTTTTAGCCAATAGCTCTAAAAAATGTTGTGATTATTTTCTGTAAGGAAAGAAATATTAACTAAATGGAGATGATTCAGGTATGTACATTCATCAAAAAGAATACACCGGTGCTTAGGAAGACCATATAAATAATGATAGTATGATTGATATGAAAAATGCCATAGGAAAACCAGTCATCCAGGACTCATTTTAAAGATCTATTGTCATCCAAAGAATATAGATAAAGTTCACCCTAGAGTTTGTGAGATAGTTATGGGTCCCATTTCTAGGATAATCATACCCTAGGTATTGTTTGAATTAGATGACGGGGTCCAAATCCAATCTTACGACCATTCTCTAATGATAGTATAAATAATTGGCCTAACATGTATCTGTATACTCAGCTTTTTTTTAGATAATCCTTGTGCATAGCAATGCGTTAACCAAACCTCTTTTACCGGATATTGCCCCGCTGCCAGCAGGCCTGTTTAGTACCCCGGTGGGTTTATCTTGGTAACATGCAAGCATAGCCCCGCTGCCAGCGAGCCTATTCAGTACCCCGACGGGTTTACTTGCATTTACCGAGCTTCCGTGTTTAAGATTTTACTTAGCATGGACCCGCTGCCAGCAAGCTTGTTCAGTACCCTGACGGGTTTGCTTCGTATAATGATTTTTAGTAAGGACATCGGTCGACACTAGAGTGTGCTAAGCCTGTTAAACACATAATTCATATTTTTAGAACGAACCTTATGAGTAACTTTATTTATAATAACCTGAATTATAGACCTTGTCAAAAGATAATAACCTAAAGCTATTCTTTGACCTCTCAGTACATCTTCTTCATGAAAGATCAGTAATGTTCCCCACAAAATAGAAGTATCACTCACTTTTGGGCTACCTTTTTAAAGAATGCTTAAGAGACAAGTTTTTATAATGAGTCTAGAATGAATTAGTAGTCCATAGGTGTAAGATAGAAATTTTGAAAATTATGATGATTAAAGTAGGTCTTAAGCAACTGTTCTAATGATAAATCATAAATGTACATGTTTGAATCAAATACCATATACAGAATCATAGAAGAAAATGGTTTAGGAATGATATAAAGAACATTTTAACTTTTCACTATAAATTTCAATTTTCAACAATAATCGAAAGAGAGGAAGTTAAGATACATTATGAGGTTTTAAAGCACTTCCCTTTTCAGATAATATTGCATGAGCTGATTATAGAGATAAGGTGCTTGTAATCAAACTGCAAAACCACTTGTTACATGATTCAAATTTATTGCAAACAAAAACATATGTACAAGAAACGTCATATGAGATTATAAAAAAGAAAAAGAGTCTTCCTGTTTTAATTGACAAAATTCCATAGGCTGATCATAAAAAATGAATTTCCTGTATAAATGCAATCAGCTGTTAGAAATGACTCTTATTATTGAAAAACAAAAATTTATTTACATATATACAAATGAAGATAACCCAAAATAATTCAAGAACTAGGAGAAGGAGGAATGACTTCCTCTTCTACCAGCTCTATCTCCTCCTGTTGTAAGGAATTCTGCACAAAATATTGTTTAGATATTGGTTGATGATAAAGTCTAAGTCTATGTCCATTTACAACAAAGGAAATTTGCAAATCATCAATTGTCTTAATCTTAATAGATCCATTATCAAAAGCTATAACAATTTCATATGGACCCATCCATCGAGTAGTTAATTTACCTTTAACATTTTTGTACCTTGAATCAAAAAGTAATGCCCAGTCTCCAGTTTTGAATTGTTTTTGTTTAATGTATCTATCATGCCACTTTTTGCGTTGGTTTTGAATTAAAATTGTGCATTGAATAGCATCTTGCCTAATCTCGTCTAATTCATTTATCTGAATGATTCGTTGTCTCTGTGCTTCTTCTAGATTCATCCCTAATTGTGCAGCCATATGAAAGGTTTTGACCTGAAATTCAATGGGTAGAAGAACTTGTTTACCATAAACAAGTTCATAAGGTGTGTGGCCAGTGGTATTCCTCCAAGTTGTTCTATAAGCCCACAAGGCTTCTAGGAGCCTATCTGCCCAATGTTTGTGGTGTAACTGGATAGTCTTAGTCAAGATGGCTTCTAATACTTTGTTGGTAGACTCTACCTGACCATTGGCTTGCGGGTGATCTGGTGAAGATTTACAATGTCTAATACCATATTTGTCAGTGAGCTCTTTCATCAACTTGGAGGTGAACTGATATCCTTGATCGGTTGCAATTTCCCTAGGTACACCGAATCGGGTGAATATTTCTTCATATATAAACTCTACCACAGATTTATCTTTGGCTTGGAATAAGGCTTTAGCTTCTACCCACTTGGTGACATAGTCTGTGCATACTAGGATGTACTTCTTCTTGCGAGACATAGGGGAAATTGGCCCAACGAAATCTAGAGCCCATTTCTCAAAAGGCTCAATCATAACTTGGGGTTGTAAGGGAATCTCATCGGATGGTGTAGTTCTACCCATTCTTTGGCAACTGTCACACCCCTTGACATACTTGGCAGCATCTTTAAAAATTCTTGGCCAATAATACCCAGAGTGCAATACTTTGTATGTTGTTCTCTTACCAGAAAAGTGACCACCACAAGGTCCACCATGACATGCATGAAGGATATCTGCCATCTCATCCTCTCGTACACATCGTCTAATAGTAAGATCAGGACCAATACGGAAAAGATCATTTTCCACCCAAGAATAATTAGAAATTTGAACTATGATCCTATGTTTCTTGGGTGGGGAGAGATGGTTTGGTAGCTTTCCGGTTGCTAAATAATTGGCTATGTCTGCAAACCAAGGGGTTTGAATAGACACTAAGGAGGGATATTAGGTTCTCTCACAATCAAGGTACCATCCCAATGCTAATCCAATCTATAGTTGGGTTTATCAAGCATTCCCGGGCACCTACCCATGCTAAGCCAACCTACAGTGGGTTTATCAAGCATTCATGGACATACTGGTCATGCTAAGCCAACTTCCAGTTGGGTTTATCAAGCATACCAACAACAGGGTCATGCCAAGCCAGCATACAGTTGGTTTTATCAAGCATACCAGGCTAGCTGGTCATACTAAGACAACTTGCAGTGGGTTTTCCAAGGATACCAAGCGATACAATCATGCCAAGCCAGCATACCGTTGGGTTTATCAAGCATATCATACAAGCTGATCATGCTAAGCCAACTGGAAGTGGGTTTATCAGGCGAACAAGGACAGCAAGGGAGGCATTGCTAAGCTAGTGAGTTCAACCATAGAGGTGCAGGAATCTCAACACTCAGCCAACCTGGCACCCACATTACCTACCACATCCAACACAAGGAAGACCCTCTTCTCTGTTGCGTAGTCCCTCAAGGCCTCTTCCCTTCCAGTGCTATTCTAGGATGGGCATAGAAAGGTCCAGTCACTAGTTCTATGAGATTACGGCCTTCACTGGGTTTATCAAGAAACCCAACCTTCTTCCACAGTTCAATAGCTGACTCATTCCAGACTTGCAGACAGGACTCTGCTCCGCAATCTACTCCCGACGATCCAATTTCCAGGTTCTCACGGTTTCTCTGCGTTCTTCAGGCTTGTAGTTTTCCTCGCGGGTTCTTACCACCCTGTCATTGGTAGACTGGGTTCACACACACAGTTTTCATGGCTAAAAAATATCTATTATATTTATTACATAGGGAAAACATGAATATATTCAGGCTTCTATGACTGGTTCTCAGTCTGTGGGTGTGTCTAGACAAGTTCTTTCTTTATGGATCGATGGATCGTGAATGGAAAGTGCGTGAATGGATGAATGAGTGAATCGATGAATCCCTATTTATTCCCCAACCCTGGGTAGTAAAAAAGGATCTGCGAGTTCCCAGGCATTGAGTGCCTTTCCAGACAAGAAATCAGAGTCATGCCCTACCATACGAAATCGCAGGCATGCTCCATACTCCATTGACTTCAAAAACAGGGTTCTCAACCACCCTCTGCAACCGCATTGATGTTAGTAGGGAGTTCAAACAGGTTCACAATTGGACATGTTGCAACATGGGAAACCAGTCCCATAACCCCCTCACCTCTCCCTAGTGGATACACGTGGCCCCTTCTCATTAGTTTCCTCCTTATCCAGCTTCTTGGTTATTTTATTCATTAATAATAATTACATCATTTACATTTCTTCATGGCTTAACAACCCATGAATAATCAAACTATCAAATACATGCCTAAGCAATAACCTTAAACATCCACTAGTGGGGCCTTGCCTTGATCTCCACACTAGGGAAAATACACACACTGCATATATACAGTCTTTACATTGAAGCTAAAAAACATCAAGGGAAAATGGTGTATTACAATTATTGAGTTGCATTACTTCTCAATTGCTTGGGTGATGTGCCCCTTGCATACCATCAGGGATATGGGCCCCTATGTTACTATTGTCACCATTTGAATTGTCTTTTCCATTTCAGATAGTGATGGATGGACACACTGTTCATTCATAGAGCTTAATGTTGCAGCAATTCGATTCCAATAGTTGTTCCAATTTGTTGATGTTCCAGTGGTTATGAGTGTTGTTTGTAGTTGGTGTTGTTGGTGTGATATCATAGAAGAGTTTGTTTTGGGGTTTGAGATTCATGAGCCATGGTTTTTGTTCATGACAGCTTTAAGATGTAAATGCAGACCTTCCATAACAATAAAATACCATATATGTCCTTCTCTTTTGTCTCCATGTGTTTGAATTCACCTGTCCTCATTGTATTGTATTTTTACTAGCTAATATTGTTTGAGCCATATCTTATCTTTTGTAAGTTCAAATCATATTCCATCAATTTTTGTAGGTCCCTGATATAGAGTACAGCCCATATCAGGTCCTGGTTTATAAATTTAGGACCCCAGAGGTCACTTGAGCTTCTTGGAAAATCGCTTATCTGGTTGGCCTAGGAAAATCAACTAATCTTCACTAAAACGGCCATAACTCGAGATATAGAGCACCAAATGAGATTTTGTAAGTTGTTGTACATAGGTGGTACATTGCAAATCCCATCCCTAGTTTCATAATGGAAATTACTGAATTTTTGGTATGATTTGGGTCACCTCCAAAGTCTCCTACCTGAGTTGTCCTAATGAAAAAATCTCACCCAAATTTCTCCAAAAGGATATCAAAACTTCTTATTTCTGCTCCCAATCATTTCTGCAGTAGGGTGGGTTTTGTTATGTTTCAAGCTACATCCAGAGTGCACTAGAATTTGTTGGGTTTCCACATAAATCTTGGGTTGTGTGCCTCAAGCCTTCTTGATTGTTCCAGGAGTGATGCACCCAGAAAATGTGCCTATGTAGAAGTAGAGCCCCTTTTCCATGTCTCATACACCTTGTTGGCCTGTCATAAGCCTGCAGTAGGTCCTCAGTTTGGGAAATTTTGGGTAGGTCCTCAGTTTGGGAAATTTTGGGTGAGTCAGGAACCAGTAGAAGAAAACTAGTTCCATTCTCCAAGTTTTGAGTTGGTGTGCCACCAGCCTAGATCCAAATCCTAGGCTCTATCAAGCGCCGAGAGAGACCAAATCTCCCGAGGTGCAAACCTCTCCTTGAATAGCTCCTTGAGTGGAATACCTGAGCCACCTAATCCTAAGCTCTAAAGTCTCTAGTTTGAGTCTCGTATTTACTTTTAACTTTGTATTTTTATTTTTTGTTTATGGCTGACATAATATTTATTACTTTTTGCTTTGTATTATTATTTTTTGTTTACTTTGTATTATTTTGTTACTCGACAAACACTCTAAAGTCTCATATTTACTTTTTACTTTGTATTAATGTATTAAAAGTAAAAAGTAAAGTTTCTATTTTAAGTCTCATATTGACTTTTTACTTTGTATTATTTTTTTTGTTTATGGCCGACATAATATTTACCACCTAATCCTAAGCTCTAAAGTCTCTAGTTTAAGTCCCATATTTACTTTTTACTTTGTATTATTCTTTTTTGTTTATGGCCGACATAATATTTATTACTTTTTACTTTGTATTATTTTTTTTTGTTTACTTTGTATTATTTTGTTACTCGACAGACACTCGACTCACAAGATCTCCCCCATACTGGGCTGTAGAGCGCCTCTTGGTGCAAAAATATTGGTTTGGATACACTATAGATTATATATTGATTATATAATATATATAATTATAGAATACTATATATAATAATTATATATTATTAAATTGGGGCTTTAAGTTTTGATTGGTATAGCTATTGCACCAAGAGTATCGAGATGCAGGTGCTCTGCAGTCTGTTAGTAGATGGAGCACGCTAGATATCATGGAGCATTATTCCCTTTCCTGTAAGTGGAATTCTCTGAATCCATATGCAGCATTAATTATTACAATTTTGTAAATTTTAACGTTGCAAATGGATTCAAAGACCCCTTTCAAGGGGATATTTGAATCCATCTGTAGCATTAAAATATATGAAATTGTAAATTTTAACGCTTCCTTGGGGTTTCTGAATCCATCTGTACCATTAAAATTTACAATTTTGTAAATTTTAACGCAGCAAATTTTTATTGTCCAAACAATGGATAATTACAATTTTGAGAATAAAATTTTAAAATTTTACTTTATAACCTATGCAAAAATATCCACTTTATCATCATAATAATATGTCTCTTAAAGACAAATTTTCAAACCTTTTGATAGATACATTTATATGTCTTAAAATATCCACCTATATGGAAATTTTTCATGTTAATTATTCTCTATTATAAATAAAGAATAAACAAACAAATCTTGTGATGTGACTTCCTTATAACTCCACTTTTCAAAGAGTTTATAGTCATAAACTTGTTGGACGTGTTTGACTCATATGAGAAAATTGTTTTATTTTAATGAAAACTAATTATTTGTTTTTCTTAAATATCCAGTGCGCACATGTACCATCTCAAGCCACGTTATCATGTGATGTTTGCATCACTACAAGATATAGTGTAGTGAGACAACAATTTGGTTATTTTCTTCTACAAGCTTTCCCAAGCTTCAATGCCATTCCATTTATTTCATGTAATGGAGGATTACTATGTTCAACCTCATCGAAAAGTTCAGGAGACCGGTCACAACAATCCTTCTCAATAAAGATTGTGCTGGTGTCAATGAACCATCTCATGGCTTTAAATCTGAAGTTCACTTAAATCATTTAAGTGAAAGTATATAAAAAAACTTTTCTTTTCGAAAAGTCACTTTAACCCTAAAATGATAAAAAGTTAACTTTACTATTATAAAGTGTAACTCACTTAAATAAAGTAAATCTCAATTTAATAATATAAAGTCACGTCATAAAGTCACTTTAATAATGCATTTAATAAAGTAGATTTATGTCATTAATGAGACCTCCTTTGTCCTCGGACCCCTACACTTAGGCCCCTGATGTAGCTATACCTCTAAGCTACCAAAACTAACAAAGTTACTTGTCCACATGTGTGGGAAATGAGAGTTGACATGGAATCCACTCAGTAATATGGTGGTCAACTAGATAGGCCAACTTCCATGTTATACCTCAATATTGCACCTAACAACCTAGTGTCGCATCTTTACACCAAATCACATTGACGACACTTCCCCCTACTAACTAAATACCTAGAAACGAAGACCAATGATCGACCACTGAAGACAAACTATTTTCCTGACATTTGGAAACCCAACTTAGTCTTATTTGCAAGCACTAGACGCCTTGCACATCTATTGGGGCGCAGTAGTCCTTACTACTACGTGTTGCTCCTCGCCTAGGATGCGGTACTACCGCGCTATGCTCAGGCTTGGGGGAGCAATAGTCCAGTTATAGCCTTTTGCCATGGATTTTGGGATCTCAACCTTCAAAGGATTCTATTGGGATTGCCATCTTTGATTCGATCCTAATCCCCTCCCTATTCGGTTGGCTTGATCCACTAAACACTCCATAGATCCACACTTCTCTCTTGTTGGTTAACCTTCCCACATGCTATAAGAGAGAGGTCTTCCATGAGCCAAAGGAAAGACTTTTGGGGCCATCAAACTTATGATCATAAACCTTTTTGTGGAGATAGCTAGAGGTGGAAGCAATTGGAGCTGGAAGATTGGCTTGGACATCAAGCAACCTTTGGAAGCACTATTCAAGCTTCTTCATAATATAAGTTGCCTTGTTTCATAGTTCGTGTGTACTGATTGTGTTTCAGTTTCATGAATTACATCTATGTAGATTTGGAATTTAACTTGTAATTCAAAGACATTGGAAGATTGCATGTGCTTGTATATTGTTTTGTCTCTACAAGTCTATCGCGAATATTCCGAGATCAAAACTACAAGCAGGACAAACGCTGAGAATGGAGGTGAGTTACTTTCTTCCCTCCCTTCTAATGCAAAATCTATGAAATACTAGTTTAGTCCAGGATCCAAGATTACATTTGTTTCATTTTTGTCTTAGCTTAGAGATAGCTTAATCTACTTTATCCTAAGAGAATTTCTCTTTATCTGTAGGGAGAAATGTCTACAACAAAAACTGGCGACTCCGCTGGTTTGAACCCTGTTTGATTGAGTCTTTTCACTTTCAGTCATTTTGATTGTGATATTTCTCTTCCTTCAAACCAGTAGTGGAATTCAGTCTTTTTGACCTCCACCCACCCACCTTCCCCTTGTATTAGCTCTCTACTCTTGATCAGTGAGTCCTTTGGGTCTGCACACCCTTGAAAAGTTCAAAACTTTTCTCAAAGTAGTGCCTTTTTTTTCATATTTTTGCAGCAGTACCATGCCCCTATAACCTCTTCCAGAGCGGTAGTACCGCACCCCTATAACCTCTTCCATAGCAGTAGTACCGCGCCCTGAACAATTCCTAAAGAGCGTTAGTGCATAGTACCATGCCTAGATGTATGGCCTACACGCGGTAGTCCTGTATTTATTTTGTTTATCTTACCCTGTTTGGTTCCTAGAGGTCATTGTTGACCTTCTCTTCCATTGGATTGATTTTCCTGTTGCTCATAAACATCCTGCAACTTGCTTAGCCTCGGTGCTTCCACTTTATCGTATAAAGCCTTGTAGACAACTGTCAAACTTTGGGTCCACGGTCAGTCATTATCACCATATTTACTACCTCATTCCCAATTGCTACTTGTCTACTTTTTACTGTCACCATTAGCCAGTTGCAAGTCTTTTGGTTTGTTTGCATTGTTGGTTTGAGTTTGAATTTTTTGACTTAGTGGCATAATTTGCACATTGATCACCCTTTCATCATTTTTGCATGAGCTTGATCCTTTCATTATAATCAAATTTTTGTCACTGTCTTCTTTCCCTTGATTATATAATGTTGAAGATCACACTGTTCTTACAAATGTTATCTTTTCCATTTCTTCTATAACATTAATATTGGAAATTATCTTTCAAGAACATTGTCTTTCTTTCATTTGAAAAGATCTAGTCCTTCTTTTGCATACTTAGGAGTGAATCATCCATTTGTATTTGCCACATAAATTCTGACTTTGAAGCATCCCCATGCCACCCGCATTACTACTGATCCAACTAAGCCTACCACTGAACCACCTATCGATGGTATTGTTGGTTCAATCAAGGCCCATCCTACCACTAAACCGACGGGGCAGCAAGCTCCTACTTCCCCTGCTCCACCCCAGGTTGTTCCAAAAGCTTCTACTTCCCCTGTTGTCTCCTCCGAGGTGAACGCAGTTCAATCTACGTCACAACCATCCGGAGGAAAGAAGAAGAAAAATCGTGGAAAATACAAGAAAACTTCTAACCAACAGGAGAATCCTAAGCCACAACCCACCCACAACGACCCAAAACCACGTCGGAAGGCAAAGTTTCCCTGCCTTATTTTCCAGGAATATCATTATACATGTGACTGTCCCTACAAGGACAAAGTCAATAAATTTTTTAAAGGATCCTCCCGCCCAGTAGTGTTAACCGATCCTTTCCCTCAACAGCAACAGCAAATGGTTGCCCATGATTTCCCACAAGGGGGCAACCTGAACAACCCACCTTGCAGAGAGACATCCGCAAATCACAAAATCCTGATGACGAGTAATGAAGAGATTCATATAACCACTCGTTCGAAGATGTACTAAAACCCCCCAAGTTCAAACAAACATCCAGAGATAGCCAAAGGCAAGTCTCCTGTTGAAGATCCTTCTCTCACGCCTCCCCCTAATGTCCATCTCCACATTGAGAGACCGCTTACACACACAGTGATCTGCCCACCCAAAGGCACTATCCGAAAGGCGACATTCAATCCTAATGCGCGAGCTGCCCAAAATTACAACATTGTTGAGGATATAGCTCAAGCACCTTGCGCGATGTCGACTCTTGAGGTTCTCCAACACTGCCCTATGCAGCGCAGAACCTTACTTTCAGCACTGGGGGCAGTAGACCCGGATACCTCAAACACCATCATGTTTAACTTGGAGTATGTCAAACCTCAGATTTCCCATTAGTTAACCTTCCAGGTTCATACAAAGATTCGTGGAAATAGCATCCATCGCACTGTCTTAGATGGGGCACTTCCATGTCGATTATGTCTTTGAATTGTTGGAAAGCCTTAGGCTCACCCGAAGTCACAACTTCTCCTACTACCCTTAGGGCATTTGACGGACATGGTTTTCATCCCTACGGACTCATTCCTGTGATCGATGTTGAAATGGGGGGGAAAACAGTATCTATACACATCAAAGTCGTAGATGCGCCATTAGATTACAATCTTCTACTTGGCCAGAACTGGTTTTACGCCATGACCGCCATAGCATCTACTGTCTTTCGACTTGTACAATTCCCTCATGAAGGGAATATTGTCACCATACACCAACTAGATTACTATATCCCAGACTCTCATTCGAACTCCGCCAACACAATCCCATTATTGGATCAAACCCAGTACCGTTTCCAAGACATTGGCATTGGTTTTATGAAGGATTCCTACCTCATCGGAGTTTTCCTAGAGCTCGGATCCCTCGTACATCCCGTCAACATGATATCATCAGGTATCACCCCATTCAATGATTCTTGGGTGATACCAAGTCCTACCGAGATTGAAAACTACGGCAACTCCATGCCGTTAAACATGAACCTCGCAGCATATAAGGCGATCCAGTCAGCCACTGATTAGGTCAATCCTACTATCCATCACACAGTGGAACAACTCTCGTATGAGGCCAGTTCATCCCCACCACTTATCGATCCTCTCACATTGATTTTTCCTACTGACGAATCAATCATGGAGGTTATGTGCGGTGATGAACCACCCTGGGGAAATTTCCATCATCGATCTTCCCCATTATCCAGATGATTGAGCCAGATACCAAACCCAGCACTTCACTTGGAATGGTTCAAATCGAGTTTCCCACTTCATTTGATGAAATATTTTCTAAGGGAAACTTGGCCAATCTCATGGCGACTACTCCAATTGACATTTCAGTGAAGCCTGGTGTCATGGAAAACATTCATATTGGCAAGACATGCACTCCCACCGAAATGGAGTTCTACGGTGCCTTCTTTAAAACATTCTGCGACGTTTTTGCTTCGAGTTATGAAGAGATGCCAGGCATAGACCCTTATATCATGGTCCACAAGATTCCAACCTTTCCTGGCGCACAACCTGTTCGGCAGAAACTCTAACCCGTCCATCCCCGTAAGGCAGCCGCTATCAAAGCAGAAGTCAAAAAACTTTTGCATGCTGGTTTTATCTATCCTGTCCCACTAACAGAATGGGTATCTAATATCGTTCCCGTAGCCAAGAAACGGGGTAGGATTAGAGTCTGCGTTGATTACCATGACTTGAACAAAGCTTGTCCAAAGGATAACTACCCAACTCCGTTCATCGACCAAATCATCGATAACTGTGCCGGGAGTGTCATCTTTTCATTTATAGATGGCTTTTCCAGCTATAATTAGATCGAGATACTCCCAATGGACCAACATAAAACAGCCTTTATCTTCCCATGGGGAATCTTTGCATATCGAAAGCTACCTTTCGGCCTGAAAAATGTCGGGGAAACTTTCCAACGGGTGATGTTGTATGCATTTCACAATATCAAAAATATTGCATAATCGTATCTTGATGACCTTCCTATTCATTCTCAGACTCGGGAAGATCATCCTAATCACTTAGGCACCGTCTTCGCTAGGTGTCGTCGCTACAACATTCGTTTGAACTCGCATAAATGTGTTTTTTGCGTTGAATCCAGAAAATTTTTGGGATTCATAATCTCCAAAGATGGTATATGATTGGACCCCACGAAGGTAGAAGCTATTTTATCCCTGCCTTCCCCCACGAACATACCAGAACTTCAAAGTTTGCAAGGGCACGCAAACTTTCTATGTCGTTTCATTTGCAATTTTGCCAAGATAACAAAAGGCTACATGAGGCTTCTAAAGAAGGACACCCCCTTCTTTTGGGACAACGAAGCTCAGTACTCCTTTAATAATCTAAAGGCAGCCTTAACTAAAGATCCTGTGATTCAACCCCCCAATTACACACGGGATTACATTCTATATCTCGCAGCTTCGATTTCCACCATTGGCATGGTGTTAGTGCAAGAAGATACCAACGGCATAGAACATGTAGTATATTATCTTAGTAAGAGTCTTCTTGACTCCGAAACTTGCTACTCACATGTTGAAAAGTTGGCTCTGGAAAAATTCTTTGCTGTCCAGAGGTTCCATCACTACATTCTACTCCACCAGATCACTGTCATAGCAGATTTCAATCCAATGTACTATATCCTCACACATCAAGTACTTGGGGGCAAATATTCCGTTTGGATTTTCATCCTACAAGAGTTTGACTTGGAATTTTCCAAAGCCAAATCCAAGAAATCTTTGGTCTTTGCCGAGTTGATTTGTAATTTGCCCCGTGCTACTGAGCAACCTAAGCCCATCGATCCTCTTCCCGATGAATCGTTGTTCCTCATCAGCATGTCCGACCCATGGTACGGAGATATTCTACTATATCTCCAAACCCCCAACGTTTTTGCCCTGACCTCAACCACAATGAACGTCGACGTATCCGACATCACGCCAAGTACTACCTTATAATTAATGATACCCTTTACCATCGTGGTGTTGATACCGTTATTCAACATTGTTTAACTTTAGACAAGGCTGAACACTTTCTTAATGACTGCCACATTGGAGCACGTGGTGGTCGTCTCTCTGGGATGGCTATGGCCCGGAAGATACTCTGAGCGGGATATTTCTGGCCCTTGATTTTCAAATACTGCATTGAAACGGTCAAGAAATGTCCACCCTGTCAATTCTTTCATAGTAAGACACGCTCGCATCCTGCTCCTCTCCATCCTGTCATTGTCGTCGGCCCCTTTTCCAAATGGGGTATAGATTTCACACACTGTAAGCTCACTTCAGCCGGGGGGCATAGCTATGTCATAGTAGCCGTGAATTATTTCACGAAATGGGATGAAGCAATGCCTACTTATGCTGCAAATGGTAAAACAGTAGCACAGTTCATATTCAACCATATCATAGCTAGGTTTGGAGTCCCACAATCCATTGTAACCAACCATGGCTCCCACTTCAGGAACCATATGATGGAAGAATTGAGCGCCAAGTTGGTTTTTCGTCACAAAAACTCAACCCCATACTACCCACAGGCCAATGGCCAAGTCGAAGCCATTAACAAGGTTTTGAAATGCATGATTTAGCGCATTGTGGGTACCCATAAGTCCAATTGGCACTCAGCTCTTTTCTTGGCATTATGGGCATACCGAACCTCAGTAAAAAGTGCTACCAGATTTACACCATTCCAACTGTTGTATGGCCTGGAATCCATCTTACCAATTGAATGTGAAATCCCGTCACTCAAGATAGCCATAGAGTTACTTCCCAATACCACCTCCGAAGAAGAATGGTTTATATACGTAGCCAAGCTAGATGAAACCTGCCGAGACATTGCTTTAGCTAATGAAGCCCATAAAAAGCGCGTCAAAGCACAGTATGACAAATTCGTTCAACCTTGGGTTTTCAATGAAGGTGACCTCGTACTCACATATGACCAGATACATGATAAACTTGGAAAAGGAAAGCTAGAGTCTATGTGGTACGTCCCCTTTGTTGTAAAACATGTTTTGGAGAAAGTAGCCTACCAACTCGTCGATTGTGATGGCACACCATTGGCACGGCTCGGCAACGGGATGTACCTAAAACACTTCTACGCATAGGTTCATCCTACGCGAGACACTTTTGTACATAATGTACTTAGTTTGTTTTCATTTCTCTTTTATGTATGTATGCATGGATCTTATGTATCCCTATTTACCTCGACTTGTACTTCTATGCGCATATGACTACCTACTACGGATTTACCGATGGTGCGAGTCTACACACCCGGAACCTCGCTTCCACAGCATGGGTAATTTATTCTCCCAGTGGCGATTTGGTAACTTCAGGAGGCACTTTCTTGGGCCTCGCAACCAACAATATTGCAGAATACCATGCAGTCATTGGACTCTTAACCGAGGTTGCTTCCCTTGTAATTGACTCCTTGTCAGTCTTTCTAGACTCCCAACTCGTGGTGTCCCATCTGAACCGTATCTACACTGTCCGCGATCCTATTTTACTTCGCTTATTTCAAAGGGTACGCCTCTTGGAACGATATTTTGATTATATTTCATATCAACACATAACAAGAGAATTCAATTGTGTAGCTAATTCATTAGCTAACTACATTTTGGATTGGCATCTAGCCCATAAATGAAAAATACATCATAAAATAAACATGCAAGTCATTGTAAATAGATAAATCATAAGAGTAGGTCCATGTGTATATATCATCACATATAAAAGTGTTTTTCTGAATACATAAATTTTGTGTCCAAAAGACAAAATTTGGGATCCAATGCCATGCAAAAATTTGGCTCTCAAGCCTACATATCATGTACATGCCACAAAAAGGTAAAATACTACTATCTAAGGATATCCAAGAGATCTATCACGAGCCTCCTCAGATTCCTCGCGCTCCTGATGGTAGCAAACTATAGCTCTAGCCACCCTACAGAGGAGTAGGCCAATACGTCTAGGCACACCCACAGTATACCGCTGAAGATGCAGAGAAACATCAACCATCCTCATAGATCGGACTCCGAGGGTGAAACCCTGTAGGTTCCGCTCTATATCCTGGACCCCTCCCGTTTCTTCCACTTCCTCTTCCTCTTCTTCCTCCTCTGAAGCAACTCGGTGCTCGATACCACCTCGGCGTAACGGCGAATAGCCTGCAGGTCTCCTTGTTCCACGATATGCAACATGCACATATACATATTAAGTCTTTTCACACATTCTAAAAACAATTAAAAATTACATATTAAAAAAATTGAAAGTACATTAATGAAGGTCATACCTGAGTTATCCCAATCCTCATCGTCGGGTAATGCTAAGTCAATATCCTCGTGGAAGTACACCCATGCATAGGGGTAGTCCTCGATCATCATGATCTACTCCTCGAGACATGAAAAGAAGTCCTCACCAAAGGCTAGATGTTGTGGCCCCCCAAGTCGCCCTGCATACTCACTCCATCGACCCATCCATGGCTCGGTGGGTGGGCAGATAGGCATGGTCAGTTGTGGACGCAACAACGGCACCCTCTCTAGAAAGAAGGTGACCAAAATACTCCCATAACCGATATGGCAATTCTCCCCATTCCTACACTTGGTTACTTGCTCCTTGAGATTGGATAGTACCCCTTCGCACTAGTTGAACAATGTTGGTGCCAAACACTCCACGGCAAGATTCATTTGTGTACGAGATGCCTGATGACGACTCGTGCTACCTACCACATGCGTGATGGTAAACAACACGGTTCTCATTGGAATATATGTAACGTCCTTGATGACCACTTTTTCGCTTTTCTTCCCGGAACCTTGACAACAGTAACGAGCAATCAAGGCATCGGTGCTCGCTTCCGAGGCCCTGAACCTTGTTAAGTTCACCCAGGACCTTCTCTTTGAGAGACCCGTAAGAAAATAGATGTCCTTGAGCTCAATATCAAGGATATGCTCCCCAACTCGAAAATATTGAATGTCAAAGTCCCACATTTGTATGATGTGAGTGAGAAGTTTAGCCTGCTTGTAGATGCCTTTGGTCTTGAAAATTTTTAATAACCCACAATCCCGCAAGGCAGATAGGGTATCTTGGTCATTTTCGGCCAATAAATCATCATTCTCATGCTCCCTCTCTCTCTAGTCAACCATTTTGCTTCAAACGAGCTATAAACTCCTGCAAAAAGGCCAAAGAAACATTCATGAGCAAGATAGTGGCTTCATCTCAATCTAAAAAACGAGGAAAACAATTTCTTTTTCCCATTTTTTCGCCACTACCGCATCTGGGCTCCACCTGAGTGCACAGTACAGGACACTACCGCGCCCCCATGTTTCTACACAGAGCGGTAGTACCGCGTCTCTCGATAGAAGGACCCCGCGGTAGTTACAGCAGCGAAAAAAGCCTTCTAGGGCTTTCCCAAAAATCAGGAAAATCTCACTGAAATTAAGCTTTTTGCCTATAAATTGAAAGAGGAGCCTGAGAGCTCTTACTTGGCACAAATAGATGACGAAACAGTGCCTCGAATCTCCATATATGAACACTTGAAGTTTTTCCCTCCAATGGATGAACTTCCTCTTTGAGCAAAATAACCAAGGTGAAATGGTAACTTTTCATTCTTACTCCTTGCTTATATAACATCTATATTTAATTTTTGCTCATTATTTTATTATTATCATTATTTTAGGTCAAAACTCTTTTTCACATTACTAATATCCTTTTTTGAGGTTTCACTAGTTTTTTTTTACAGGATCTTCCTAAACTATCCACACTAGTGTTTACTACTTTTTGACCTTCATTTCGAGCCGACTTTATCTTTTTCGTGCTCTGGATTAAAACTTGAAAAAGATTCCAAGCATATTTTACATCCGTATCGTGCTTGTCAAACTCAAGAAAACGGTGTCGAGCTTAGTCAACTTTACTCGTGCTCGTTAAACGATGAGGAAAGTATTGTTTCGGTTGTATTTTATTCTTTTTCCGGACTGAAACAATTAAAAAATTATGAAAAAGACCATCGGAGTTCTCTTTAAGCTCTTTTCAGACTCCCCCGTTTCGAAAAGATTGCCAAGTGCACTTGTCTCTTTCACACTTGTAAAATTATTTGAAAGGTCGTCTATTCGGTGATAGGTTACCCCTTTTTTGGCCCGTCTAGACTAATTACAAGAAAGTTATACCTCAGTCAACTTTCGGTTGGGAGATTTCTCTCAGGAATCGTTTTACACTTTTTTGGGACTGGGAGACTAAATTTATGAAAAAGTACACTCTGGAACCTCCTTTAAAGTTTTTCAGGCTCTCTAAATGTGAAAAACTACTGAGTTTCCCTTCCTTGGACTCGTTAAAATTTAACATCGAAGGACCCATCTTGGGACGAACCTCTCCTTTCTCTGGTTCGTAAAACATATGAGATGAGCTACATCGAGCATCTGTTATCCTCCTCAAGCTCGTAAAACAACAAAGAGGTACTCGTCTATCATGTCGGGGGACATTGGGAAATGAGTCAAGTTTACTTTATTGGCAGCTTGTCAGTCGTCACCTTTGAACATGGCATGTGTCTTTCCCTTGTCTACTGTTGGGTATCTATTTATTATTGTTGACTTATGGTCATCATCTTGAGTTGTCTCTCTGGCCACAAGTCTACTCGCCCTATGTCTATCCTCTGCTATCAATAACCCCTACTGCCAAGTTCTGCTTCATGCCATTATATGTTCAAAGGGTTTGCATTGTTCCAAGTCATCCATTGTGTCAAGACTTCCGCTGTGTCAATACATGTTTCATTGTTCCATTGTTCTACATCATCTCTTGTTCCGATTTCATGTCGATGATGTGGGAATCATCATCGCCCACCTTTGATGAATCTATTCATGTTGACACCAAATCACTATCTGGGAATTAGGATTAGGAGTCAACCACTAGTACCTTGGTACCTGCATGCCTCAATGGCAGGTTTCCTCATATTCAACAGTAGGTTTTCATCATTGACCTCTGATTGAATGATCTCTCGGATGCTCGACATCAACTCCTTTATTCGCATTTCGTTGAGATGTACTATAGATACCTTGGGAATCATCGTCATCATTGGTGATTTCCCTCGCGTTTGTTAACGGTTCACATCATTGACTGGTAATCAAATGGTTTCTACCATGTTCGACTTCAACACCTTGTAATCACATGGCTAGATTTGTATTGTTTGCAATCGGGTAGAAGACCCTGGGCATTCTTTTGTATTCTGATTGTGTCCAGGTTGCGATGGAAATTTCTTTTGTATCGTCACACAGATCCATTTATGTATTGGTTGTGGCTGTGTCATTACTGTCCCATGGATCTACGCTTGTTCATAGTAGCCATGATTTGTCTACAGTCTATATCATCTCAGTACTCATGGATCTGCAATGTATTGGTCGACATCCATGCTTTGAGTAAATTGTTTCCGAGCATGGGAATGCCCGCCTCGGTGGTATATCTGACATTTTGTTTTTGTTTCAACTCCTTATTGCTCCCCTCGACGCTATCTCTACACAATATTTGTAAATTTTTTCGGCCATCAATCTCTTTTGACCTCACACTTTAGGGGGCATCTGTTATACCTCAGTATTGCACCTAACAACCTAGTGTCGCATCTTTACACCAAATCACATTGACGACACTTCCCCCTACTGACTAAATACCCAGAAAAGAAGACCAATGATCGACCACTGAAGACAAACTCTTTTCCTGTCATCTTCCAACCCAACTCAGTCTTATTTGCAAGCACTACCACACCTTGCACATCTATTGGGGTGCGGTAGTCCTTACTACCGCGTGTTGCTCCTTGCTTGGGATGCGGTACTACCGCGCTATGCTCAAGCTTGGGGGAGCGGTAGTCCAGTTATATCCTTTTGCCATGGATTTTGGGATCTCAAACTTCGAAGGATTCTGTTGGGATTGCCATCTTTGATTCGATCCTAACCCCCTCCTTGTTTGGTTGGCTTGATCCACTAAACACTCCATAGATCCACACTTCTCTCTTGTTGGTTAACCTTCTCACATGCTATAAGAGAGAGATCTTCCATGAGCCAAAGGGAGGACTTTTGGGGGCATCAAACTTATGATCATAAACCTTTTTGTGGAGATAGCTAGAGGTGGAAGCAATTGGAGCTGGAAGATTGGCTTGGACATCAAGCAACCTTTGGAAGCACTTTTCAAGATTCTTAATAATATAACTTGCCTTGTTTCACAGTTCGTGTGTATTGATTGTGTTTCAGTTTCATGAATTATATCTATGTAGATTTGGAATTTAACTTGTAATTCAAAGACATTGGAAGATTGCATGTGCTTGTATAGTGTTTTGTCTCTACAGGTCTATCGTGAAGATTCCGAGATCAAAACTACAAGCAAGACAAATGCTGAGAATGGAGGTGAGTTACTTTCTTCCCTCCCTTCTAATGCAAAATCTCTGAAATACTAGTTTAGTCCAGGATCCAAGATTACATTTGTTTCATTTTTGTCTTAGCTTAGATCTAGCTTAATCTACTTTATCCTAAGAGAATTTCTCTTTATCCATAGGGAGAAATGTCTACAACATGTCACTTAAGTGATTTAAGTGAAAGTATATAAAAACACTTTTCTTTTCGAAAAGTCACTTTAACCCTAAAATGATAAAAAGTTAACTTTAATATTATAAAGTGTAACTCACTTAAATAAAGTACATCTCACTTTAATAATATAAAGTCACGTCATAAAGTCACTTTAATAACGCATTTAATAAAGTATATTTATGTCATTAATGAGACCTCCTTTGTCCTCGGACCCCTACACTTAGGCACCTGATGCAACTATACCTCTAAGCTACCAAAACTAACAAAGTTACCTGCTCCACAGGTGTGGGAAATGAGAGTTGACATGGAATCCACTCAGTACAATGGTGGTCAACTAGATAGGCCAACTTCTAGGAGGCATAACTTCCCCTTACGGACTCTAATTGAGGCGATTCTTACACTGTTGGAAAGGTCTCGAAGAGTAGAATAGCATCAATAGATTGTGAGATATTCTCACAAACTTTTGACCCCGAAAAAGATCATTTAAACCCTCAAATGAGCCTCAGAATATTCTGGACCCCAAATCTACAAAGCAATACCTTGTTAGGAACCCATGTCTTTACTTTGTTAGTATATTGTTGTTGGACACATATGCTTTGCAAGACATCCCGTAGTATTTGTTGATCCATAGTTTGTGTTATTTTTGTTGGGCGCATATGCTTTGTAACCCACCCATAGTATTTGTTGACCCATAGTTTGTATCGGACCATGGTTTTGACCTATAGTATTGGTGCCTCGACTCAGTATATAAGTGTGTGTTGACGCCAATTAAGGAACCGTGAAGTTATTTGTATTGGGATTTCTCAAAGGAGGTTTCCCCCTTGAAGTGGCCTGTGATCAATAAAGTGATTATGAGTTCTGTTATTACTGTTATCTCGTGTATTTTCATTAATTAATTATTGCAGGTTCCTCACATCTTGTATCAGAGCACTTTCTTGGGATCGTTGGGTGAAATTTCTGCCAAATTTTTTTTTGCATTTGTTGCAAGTTCGGATCTGGGAATAATTCCTATCCACTTAACTGTGGGAAGTACTTGGGCATAATCCCTAAAAATCATTGTGAGAAGTACCATAGGAACCCCAAAGTAGTTGGCCCATTGAGAGGACCTGCCAGCGAAAAGGGCAACAACCCCTACCTGATTGACTAGTTCCCACCCGTGAGGTAAACCAAGAGCTATCGTTTGTGGAAAAGCGGTTATCAGTTTTACCTAATCCGTGGGGTGAGGGGTACGGACCCAATACGCAAACTGTCAGACAACATTGGTGGCCGAGTGAATCCCCTGAACTGTTAGGAAGCCGAGCATACAGGGTCCATATCTATTTTCAGCTGATAAATCATAGATTTCCTCTGTCCATAACTGTTGTCGATCACTTCTGCGCCATTTCAGATCTCTCTGTTGCTGATCCCTTCTGCTTCGTTTCAGATCTATCTATTTATGATCCCTTCCGCGTCGTTTCAGATTTATCTATTGTCGATCCCTTCCACGTCGTTTCAGATCTATCTGTTGTCAATCCCTTCCGTGTCGTTTCAAATCTATCTGTTGTCAATCCCTTCTGCTTCATTTCAAATCTATCTGTTGTCGATCCCTTCCGCGTCGTTTCAGATCCATCTGTTTCCGATCCCTTCCGCGCCATTGCAGATCCATCTATTTCTGATCCCTTCTGCACTATAGTAGATCCATTCTAGAAAAAAAAAGTATAAAATTCTATTTTTCGCCATATCTCCCTTGTTTTCACTATGTTTCCCTTTAAACTTCCCTGACACCCCTGTAATCTCATTCTGCATCTTTCATTCCTAAGGACCCTATCCCAAATTCCACTTCCCATAGCCAGAAATCCCACATTTGTCTATTTTTAGGGTTTCCCATAACTTCTTTAATTTTCACCCAATCGCCTTCAAATTTTGCCACCATGTTCATTCCCTATTTTTGCTTCTTTGTCCCTCCCTGACAAATTTTCCTATTCTTTCACCCCATTTCTGAAATCCTCATTTTCTGTTTCCATGTCCCTTCAAAAGTGTCCAAAACCTAGTCAAACCCCAATTACCCATCTAAGTTTTTCCCAAATCCAAATTTCCCTTTACTAAATAAGCTTATGTTTGTGTTTTTCTACCCATTAAAAAAAACAAAAAAAACCTCTTGGTTATGGTTGTCACCCACGCAGGAACAAAAACCATGGAGGAAGCACTTGCAGCCATCCAAGCCAAACTCCAGGATCTTGATGAAAAATTTCTTGGCCTCCATCCTGAGCATTCAGCCATGAACAACAAACGATAGTCTGAGTCTTCATCAGACAATGGGTTCTCTTCTTCCAGGAATTTTCATGGTCTGAAGCTTGATTTTCCTTACTTCAATGGTACTGATCCGACTGGCTGTATCTATCGTGCAGAACAATATTTCAATCTGCATAATACTTTTGATGTCAACAAAGTTCCACTTGCATCCTTTCATTTGGAACAGGACGCTCTTCAATGGTACTGTTGGTACATCAAGGCTCATGAAGAGCCAAAATGGCCATATTTTTTCCAATTCCTTTTGCAACGATTTGGTCCTAGTGCTTTTGATGACTTTACAGGAGCCCTCACTAAACTTCGCCAAATTGGCACTGTGAGAGAGTATCAGACAAAATTTGAGAAACTAGCCAATCACATAGAAGGATTATCTGATGAATTCTATAGGAGTTGTTTTATCAGTGGTCTTAAGGATGAAATCCGCTCATAGGTTAAAATGTTCTATCCCAACACAACGATGGAAGCCCTAGGGTTGGCTAAGTTGGAAGAAGACAAGATTGCAGCCCAACAGCACTCCAAACCCACTTTTGTTCCCTTCTGAAATATGGGTTCTCAACGACCTCCCATCCCGCCAGCTCCTCGACCAACTCCTATCAAGCATTTGTCTAAAACATAGATGCAGGCACACAAAGAAAAAGGGTTGCGTTATAATTGTGATGAGAAATTCACTTGAGGACATAGATGTGTTCAACAAAAGCTCTATCTCTTAGATGTGGATTCTTTGCCTGCCTCTGAAATCGGTGAAGAAGCTCCAAATACAATGGATAATCAGGTCGACATTCAGGAGCTTCCTATTGACCCCCTGTCTTAAGAAGACCACCCAGAGATATCTCTCCATGCTTTAGCCGAAATCACCACCCCCCAAACAATGCGAGTCAGGGGTTACTTCAAGAAGCTTCCTCTTACCATACTCATTGATTCTGGTAGCACTCATAACTTCATTGACCCTCGGATCACCAAACAGGATGATTGTTTTGTCCATCCTTGCTCCAAATTTGATGTCATGGTTGCCAATGGGGAAACCTTACCTTGCAAGGGGAAGTGTCACAATGTGCATATCTCTTTGGAAGATTATAACCTGTGCTCTGACATGTTTGCCTTGTCCTTAGGCAGATGTGATGTGGTTTTGGGCGTTCAATGGTTATGCACCACTTGGACCCATCTTATGGGATTTTGTTAAATTTTGGATGCAGTTTTCAGTCAATGGGAAAAAACACAAATTTACAAGCTTACAACCAGGGTATCTCCACATCATCAGTTCACATTGCCTAGAAAAACTCCTTAAGAAGAATTCACGTGGTGTTATCACTCAGCTCCATTCCATTCAGATGCACCCATCAACAGTCTCCACTACTCCCTTGGATCTCCAACCAATTTTGGATAGATATGTCGGTGCCTTTGTTGAACCAGTGGGATTGCCACCTTCATGAGACCTTTGCAGTAAGAATTTAGCCGCCTCTACATCTGCAAAGGAAATGATGGCTATTTTGCATGCAGTACAGACGTGGCATCCATACCTATTCAGGAATTCTTTATGCATCAAGACTACTCCCCAGAGTCTGAAATATTTCCTGGAACAACGGGTCTGCTCACCCGCACAACTGAAATGGATTTTCCAACTCCTGGGTTATCCCAATGAGATCACTTACATGAAGGGTCAAGATAATTTGGTGGCAGATGCTCCTTCTCGAACAATTGATGCCCCAGTTTCTCTTTCATCTATTTCTATGCTTGTTCCAAATTGGTTGCAATCTATTCAACAGGGCTATGTCTTCTCTGAACTCCATGCGTCTCCATTGGTCAGGCACTCTGGGTACCTCCAAACGTATGACCAGGCACAACATACCTTCTTTTGGCAGGGAATGCAAAGGAAAATTCCATAGATGGTGGCTGAGTATGATACCTTCTAGCTCCTTCCAGGATTGCTCAAACCCATACCCATCCTTCCACGGATCTGGCCAGATATGTCTCTGGACTTCATTGAAGGGCTCCCTAAATCTGGAGGACAGGATGACATTACCAATAAATGTTTGAAAATTTATCTTCGTTGCTTCACCTCTGAACAACAACCTCCGTGGGCGAAGTGGCTCCCTCTCGTTGAATGGTGGTACCCTAATGCATCTAAAATTACTCCATATGAATCAATCTATGGTCAAGCACCACCATTTTTTCTTCCATCCACCCTCAACAGAGCACCAATTCAGGCAATTGACATGGTTCTTCGAAACCGCGATCAAATTCTTCGCATTTTGCAGGACACTCTTCACATGGCCATAATTTGAATGAAACAACAAGCCGATCAGCACCGTTCTGAGCGCACTTTTCAAGCAGTTGATATGTTTTTTCTTTGTCTACAGCCTTCCAAGCAATCCTTCCTAACACTCAAAGGGAGTCTGCTTATCTCTCGCTCTATCATAGAGGTATTCATTCAATGGCATGACATGCAACCAGAGGCTACTGCATCGGCACCATTCCTTCAGATTCATCATCAATTTCCACATCTAAAGCTTTGAGGACAAAGCTTTCCCTAAGGGAGAGGGGATGTTAGGAACCCATGTCTTTACTTTGTTAGTATATTGTTGTTGGACGCATATGCTTTGTAAGACGTCCCATAGTATTTGTTAATCCATAGTTTTTGTTGTTTTTGTTATTTTTGTTGGGTGCATATGCTTTGTAAGTCGCCTGTAGTATTTGTTGACCCATAGTTTGTATTGGCCCATGGTTTTGACTTATAGTATTGGCTCCTAGACTTAGTATATAAGTGTGTGTTGAGGCCAATGAAGGCACCGTGAAGTTATTTGTATTGAGCTTGCTCAAAGGAGGTTGCCCCCTCGAAGTGGCCTGTGATCAATAAAGTAATTATGAGTTCTGTTATTACTGCTATCTCATGTATTTTCATTAATTAATTATTGCAGGTTCCTCATAGACCTACCCCTAAAATGGGCCCTACAAGGAAATTCATCCAAATTTTCCATCCAGAAAGCACCAAAATAGATGAAAAATTATATATTGATCCATTATGGATCATGTTTGGTTAATTGAAAGCTATGTCAAAAAGAATATATTGCAAGTAGATTTGTCTTGAATATGGCCATAAGAACAAGCCCATAATGAACATTAATCGCTACCTCATGCAAATGATAAGCATTATGAGAAAACTCTTATCACTACTTAATCTATTTTTTATGATGGATAGATTCAAAATTTTGATTGAAATTGGCAATTGTATATATATGATAAAGGTGAGATGATAAATCTATATATTCAAGGCAAATGATGGTTATTATAAGCTTGAAAGTATGGGGATGATGCTATTGTGATGACAATGGAACTTTGTGTTATGCCTTCATTCTCTTGAGCCAATGATTGTTTCAATGGAACAAATTAGTAGTCAAAGTTAGGAAGTCTACACTATCCTTGTATGTGAAAGCCTTGGTAAATGATGGATCGCCCAAGGGAGTATTTAGTAGAGAAGGGGATGTCTGAGCCTATAAGAATTAGGGGATGTTTAAGCCTATAAGAATGAGTGGTTGCAAGGAAAATGTTACTTTAATTAATCTACTATGTGATTCATGACACAAGTTCACTCAAATCAAGAGAAAATGCATTTTGGGTGGGTCAAAGAAGGTTGTAAGTGAAATCTTGCATGTGGTAGCCATGTGAAGCAAACATATATTTATGCATATAATTATTGGGATGAAATTGTATGATGTAACTTATATTGTGAATATTTGTGCTTTAATAAAGAATTTAAAAATCCATATGGATGGCATAATTGTTGCATAGGAATATTTAAGATATATGTGTTTAACTTGATGCTTGTTGTAAGTATATGTTGAAATAATAAGGCCTTGGAGGCATCTCAAAGTAATGAAACAAATTGCTAACATTGTTGTCTGAGATTAAAACATAGTTACCAACTTGACAAGAACTCTTAGTTCTCATTTTTTTAGAGGTTGTATTCGGTCATTGTTTGTACTCATGATTTCCTTTTTTTTCGGGGTTAAAACTACAACCTTTTGCAATGATGGCCTTAACAACCTTGTAATGCTGCCATCAAAACCAGTAAAATCAACCCCTGAATCGAAAAGTGGCACCAACAAAAATATCATTTATTTTTTTCAAGGTAAAAATTACAACTTATTTGAAACCATGTCTTAAAAACTAATATTGTTACTGAAAAAACACTTAAAATCAACCCTCGAATCGAAAAGTGGTGCTAACCGCGGCACTCCCCACTTTTATTTAAAGTTAAAATATCAATTTTTTTGAAACTATAACCTATAACCAATAACTTACCAAAAACAAATCCCCAAATTGAAAAGAAGTGCCACCAATAATACATCCACTTTTTCTTTTTTGAACTTAAAATTACAATATTTTTTAATATATAACTTTAAAACCCCAATTTTATTAAGAGAAATCATAAAAACAATTTAAAAATAATCATAATCATAATAAATTTAAAATTCCAAAATTAAAAAAAATTAAAAACAATATTTTTTAAAGTTTTTTAAGAAACCTAAAAACCCTTAAAACAAACCAATAAAAAATCATTTAGACATAACAAAATTAGCCCTATAATTGTAACATTTATAAAAGTAAAAAAAAAAAAACATTTTCAAAAATGAAAACTACATTAAAACCAAAAAAAACACGCACATTCTAAAACCAAAAGTTCAACAAAAAAGTTTTTAAAAAAATGTACATAAAACAAAATCAAAAGAAAAGGGGAAATGGGGGAGGTTCTGGAATCGCCGCCCTCTCCCTTCCCACGCCGAAAACTATTTTTATTTTTACCATTTTTATTTTATTTCTTTTTAGGTTTCTGTTTTATCTTTTAATTTTTTTATAGTTATTATTGTTAAAAAAATTATTATTATTTTAAGTTTTACAATCATATTTTATTTGATTTTAGTTTGAATTGTTTTTATTTATGTCTTTGAGGTTTTTTTATAAATAGATTTCAAATTAAAATTATTTTTTATTTAAAAATATAATTTTTTTAATTTGGATTTTTCTTTTAATTTATGATTTTGTTTGCAACAAAATTGAGTTTTGTTTTAAAAATATTGTAATTGTAAGCTTGAAAATTGAAGTGGAGGTATTATTGGCTGCATATTTTTCTCAATTTAGGGTTAATTTTTGAATTTTGGTTGCAAGGCTCTTGGTTGTCAAAGCCGTAGCTTCAAAAAGTTGCAATTTTGACCAAACAAAAGTGGAGGGTGTTGTGGTTGGCACCACTTTTCCATTTAGGGGCTTATTTTAAGGGTTTTGTTGATAAGTGTACTGATTGTTAAGGGTATGGTTTCAAAAAGTTGTAAGTTTGACCTAAAAAACATAAAGTGTGTTGTTGACACCACTTTTTGATTTGAGAGTTTATTTTACGGTTTGTATTTGCGGCATTATGAGGTTGTTAAGGCTATGCTTGCAAAATGTTGTAATTTTGATCCCGAAAAAAAAAAGTATGTTATCGATAAAACCACTTTTCAATTTGGTAGCTTATTTTGGTGTTTTTTTTCTAAAAAATATGGTCTTTTAGAGCTAGAGTTCTCATTTTGAATTCACAATTCTCGTCAAGTGTGTAACTATGTTGATGGTGAGCAAAGAAAAAATAAATAAAGAGAGGATGACATTGTCTATGCAACTAAAGAATGGAGACATGGTGTCATTGATGGAAACAAAGATTCATTGAGGATAGTTTTATTCCAAGGGAAAAAGGAATGTATATTTCAGTTTTGACCTTGAATTATTACAGTTAAAACATGACTTATTCTCATTATGAAGTTATGTGATAGGATTCAAGCCATGTAGGCTAAGTTCTAATGATCCCATGTTGTAAATAATGTGAACTCAATTGTAAATATTCCGGGTGAAAATCCCAAGTCTAAGGCCCGACCATTGAATACACATGAGTCTTAGTAATGCGCTAATATTATATTGTATGAGTGTTATGTTTCTATCATATTCTTATTTTTATGTAAAAGAATGTATAAAAGAAAATGTATTAATACAATATTCAACAAAAAGATTGCTTGAGGAAGCAATAAGGGGACTATGATACCATAGGAGGGGAAGAGGAAAAGAAGTACATGGGTGATTTGACCTTGACTTTGTCCTTTGGAGAATAAAAAGGAAATCTATTAATACAATATCCATTAAAAAACTTGAGTGATGGAGCAACAAAATTACGATACCACAAGAGAGGGAGAGAAAAGGGTTCATGGATGATTTGACCTTAACATTATCCTTTAAGGAGTACTACCCTTTCTTGACCATGCTTCCCTACAAGTTTTCCCATCAATCTTTCACTTGTATGTATATCAAGTACAAGCTATCTATACTTGGGAAGAGAGTAGATCTTGTGTAAGAGAAGGTCTCTCCTTTTCTTTTGATTCAATCATCTATATGTGGTTAAGGGAAAAGGCATTCTTCCATTCTCTCATTAGAATTTCTTTCTTCTTGTTTATGGAGTAATCTATGTAAAATAATGGTTGCTTATATCTACAAAGGGTAAGAGAATCCCATGGACTTGTATATGGTAAGAGCCTAAAGAAATTAAAGACTTATTGATGAAAATAAGATGGTTTTAGGGAAAGAACTATCACCAACATGTTTACAATAATTTAAGTCAACTTCGATAAACATACAACCTATTATTGTTACTCATTAATTCTTTTGGGACCAAGTTATTTCCAAAAGTAAACTAATAATTAAACTCTTAAACAATGGAAGGAAAGAAGAATTTTAGGAATCATTTAATAGAAAAAGAGAAGATAATCCTTATTGTGTAGGGTAGTAAGTAGATTTAAAACTCGCCACTCGTGAATCTTGTGTGGTTAAAGTTTTAACATTGTATGAGATCCAAAACATCATTGATACAAAAATATATGAGTGTTGTTTACAAGCAGTTGGGAATAAATGGAATTTACTCCAACTTAGAAACCAAACAAGATATTGAAAATATACAGACCAAAATCTTTATTGTCTCCGTATCTTTGTTTTCAAAGTCAAGGTTATTGATATACATATTTATTTATTTTTTGCAAAGTTTGGTGTGAGAAAAAAAAAGAACTTCTCGTTGTTTTCAAAGTCAAAGTTATAGATAATACATATTTAATGTTTTTTGCAAAGTTTGGTGTGAGAAAAAGAAGAACTTAAATGATTTGACCACGATCTATGTAGCATACATGAGTCGTGACATTAATTTGGTGTGCCCAACACTGACCAAAACTAAGTGTGGAATAAATGAAAGCATTGGCTTCTCTTGTTAGTTTGACTGAATCACGTTGATTTGGTATGGATTTTTTTGTTAAGATTGTTTGGCAGCGATAACCGCGGCAAGATAATACTGGAAAGAATAGCAAAGACATGTAATTCAGATTATCCATATAATCCTTGGGGTTATTATCATTGTATTATAAATTTAAGAAAATGTAATGTAGGTAAATAAACAGTTGTTTGGTAGTTTAATTGTCCCAACAATTTCTTCATTTATATTTATATGCATAATCATTTTTAATGAGACACAGATTTCCCATTGTGGAGTTATTCAATATGACCTAATAGTGTTATCAAGGTCATGAGGTAACTTAACTTCATGCAAGTCTTTTTGGACATTGATTCTTTACTCTTGTTCATGGTCGACACAACCAACTTTCGAGCGATTCTACAAGAGCTAGAATCTCTATGCCTGGTTATTATCTACCCATAATCATTGTCTGTGCCACCACGTGGGTTAGGGAGTTCTCAAGGGAATGGTGGTGATGGTGGTTTTCCACGGTATATTTGGACTCCCTACAATGAGTGCATCATATTTGATAGTTTCTCCTATGACGATTGCATCACAAGATCAATGTCTAACATATTTGATAGTTCTTGCTTGATAAGTTGGCAATCAAAAAGATCTTGTGAGGCCTTAATAGGTGATTTCTTGATATAAAGCCCTAGAAAGATTAGTTCCTTTATATATCTACATAATTTGCACGGTGAATCTATGTCTATGTGTGAATCCATGTCTACATCTATATAAAACATTGTGATTTTTATGTATGTGTGATATAAATAATGTTGTCAATCTCTACACGTGGATTAGTCGAAAAAACAAGAACCATTGTGATATAAAGCACGTAGTAAATCTCTATCAAAGAGTCGTGAAACGTTGTGGGTGATGTTAGTTTCTGTGAGGCTTGTCGATTTCAAGGTTTGCTTGGTAATATATAAATTAATTGCAAAATCTCTTTAAGATTTGCAATTATAAGAGTTTGATACCGAATCCATCTATTTTATTATTTCCAATAGTTTATTATTTCTCCACGATATAGTTAACACACTACTGCGAGAAGTCCATCATTGTATTTGGCATTGCTTTCTGCTTTTAAAAATGCATTCACTTGCATCGATTGTCGGTGTGGTGTTGAGCGGAAAAGAAAACTATCCAAAGTGGTCGAGGAAGATCAAACACACTCTAATTTTTAATGACCACTGGGATGGCATCTGTGAAGGAGAGAATGCAAAATGTTGTTGGAATCAATTTAATACTGAGAGGGGGGTGAATCAGTATTAGCACAGCTATCGGCAGTTTTTACCTTCTTTAACAGATTAGCCTTAACTTAATCTTGGTATTTAATTATGCATCCAATATAAACAAGATCATTCATCCATATATGCACCAAGACAAAGAACACATAACACACGGGATTTTAACGTGGAAACCCAAACGGAAGAAAACCACAGAATTCTCTTTTGTAATGAAAAGATTACATTCAAGGAAGTACCAATTTCCTGTATTTACTCGAACCGACTGGAAGGAGGCACTGACCCCATTTTTTTACAAGCACTGACCTGAAGGAAGCACCAACTCCCTATGCTTCTCCAGCACCAACTGGAAGGAGGCTACAACCCCCTGCTCCTTGCCCTGTCCTGCCACCCAGATATCCAATATATGATTCTGACTTGCTGAACTTCTAACTCGCGCACACTTTTGATCTTCTGATGTTAATTCTATTATGTGATACCTTCGTATGCAGACGATTCATTGTCGGTGTGTTGCATACATCACTTGACTTCTCATTCCTCTCAATTCTACACTTCTCCTTATGCCTTACTTCATGTATTGTGTGCTTGTTGATTCTGTAGTCTGCGCTAAGATATGCTCTGTCGATTTAGTACTACGCAACTGCATTTACCAACTGATACTTTTCTTTCAATTGATAGTTTGTTGTTATGAAATAATGCACCAGTAACAGATGGAACTACGCACTTAATGATGTGTCTGTTCTATTTAAGTGCCACAGTCTTTTAGAAAATCTGCAACATGTTATGCATCAATTGATTCGTCCTTTCGGTTTAACGCACTTGTCTCAGATCATCCTCATCATGACGCACTTACTGGATCCTGCTATTGCTCTATTGTCGCGCATCATATGGGAATTGTTCCTCTGCACACTTCACTTCAGTCTTCATGCAACAGCTAAACATTTCCACATTACCTGATTTTTTATTCCTCGAAATTCGTAGCACCAACAGTTAAGGATTCTCCTCGGTAAGCAATCCCAATTAGATCGCTCACTGTTTGGTGTGGAGAGTCCCGGTTAACGGCCTGGCTACCATGTGCGATTTAAAGCTTGGTTTTACCGGTGCGGCCCAATCCACCATTTATGTATTTTTATTTAAAGATGAAATGCAAGTGCTCTAATTAAATGCATGTAATCTAATATAATCTATTTGATCTAATTAAACTATCTAAATTATCTAAACTATCCCTGCAGGGAGCAAATCTGAATTAAGAGTGATAACTGGAAATGCACATAAAAGCCTCACAGATAGTTGTTTCAACATAATAAGCACGTTTACAGTAGAAAGAAAAGATACCAAAGATAAATTTGATATAATTAAAGCATTCTCTTACTCAATAAGCACATCAACATTTACACAGGAAAAAGAAATCATTCACAACCATGAAGTAATTCAAGACAATTTAGAACAATCTCACAGTATGCATATGAATGCATGAAGAATTAGTTCCACAATGGCATTCCACATATTCCAAGCAAAAATATATGTGCTAGCTTTACCCAGGCAACAGCTCCTTCTTTATTAAGCAGAAAAGTAGTTCTCATACAAAATAGTCCAGCTCTATTGTACCTGCCAAAAGTCTATTCATTCTATTTTCTTATTTTATTTATAAATCTAGGGATTTGTCTTCTAGTGACTTTTTCATCTAACCTAACCCTAAGATTCACCAAAATTGTCTTTAATTTTTTATACAATAGAAAATACAAAATTAGCTTCCAGCTGGATTTTCCACCTCAGAGATGTATTTGGCCCACATGCCAGTTTCTCTTGAAATGATGTTACTTCGTACAGGGGTCATCATCTTTAAAGAGATCTCATGGTTAGACAAATCTGCTTCTATATTTTTTAGTCTTGTTGTCGTTGCCTAGTAGTTGTCCTCTAGAAAGTAGGCATCAATGGAAGCTTGTCCAATGATGGAGGTCTTATGTTGTTAGTATGTCTAGCTTCTTTTTGTAGTCCATATATGTGCTCAGCTCGTTCTACAATTCTGACAAGCGCTGGTCTCTGTCAGGAAAAACTTCCATGGTCGGAGGTATAACCATCTGACACTTCTCGTGGATTTCACGGATTTTCAAGTAGAAGTCGGTACACTGCTCGATGGTTTTCGGGATTCTATTATTTATTTGTATACCAGACTTTCTATAGACCTCAATGAGACATGAATCCAGTTGTAAATCCGCCATGGTATTGTGAGGTAGGTGCCCAGGGAATCCTGATTTCCCCTCTCTCCATTCAATTTGCTTTCTGATCTCTTCCATGGTACGTACAAACTTCCTTCTGAATCTTAGAGATTCAGCATCAATTTCCTTCATCCTTGAAATCATCACCTTCATCTTGCAGACTTCTTTTGTGACTGGTAAATTTTCCTTTGTATGTCACATGCTTGCTCATGGAAAGGAGTTAAGTCTTTCTTCCTGCTGTTTGCAAGTTCTAGTTGTTCTGGCATAAGCTCCTTTTCCTTTTCCAACTCCTATGCTTTAGCTTTGAGTTCTTCAACCTATTGGTTGGCAACTGACTTGCCTGATTCTAGATGAGTGGCTCGAGCTTCAAGGTCATTCTTCTCACCTTCTAATATCATTAGTTGTACAGTTAATGATTCCTTTTCTTCATCTAAGCTATGGTACTCATTCATTATTCTTACTTGCTCTGATAGAAGGGTGTCATATTTCCTTTTACATTATACCCCTTCTGCCTGTTCCTTTACCAGATTAGCTTTTAATTTGCGCACTTTTTGTTTGCTTTGCTCAATATCCTCCGTTAGTTTTTTAATGTTATCTTCACTTGCTTGGGCAGCGACTACATTGATGGATGCTACAAACTTGGGATCCCTATGTGTACCCTCTATGACGGTGCTTTCCTGCCTAGTGACAATGTCTGGTTGGGAGCTTATTTTCATTCTCTTTTATGTCTTCCTCACGATAGATTTTCTCTTACGGTCGAAGATGATTATGTCCAATTGGGCCATAGTGTGCTCCTTCAACGGGGTAAATGGTGTGAGTCCGAGATCATCCAAAGGGAAGTGACCTCCTGTGAGAATTTCATTAGATCCTTGGGGTGGGTCTATGTCCATGTTTCGCATGCTTGGACTTCCCATTTCCACGGCCTTCTTGGACTTCTCTTCTTCCTCTTCTTTCTTCTTATGTTTAGCTGCTTCCTTTTCTTCCCTTTCTCGTATTTCTTGCAACTTCTCAGCTTCTTCTTTTCTGATTCTTTCAGCCTCCTCTTTTTGTAGTCTGTCTACCTATTCCCTCTGAACTCTTTCATCTTCTTCTCTTTGAATCCTGTCGGCCTCTTCTTTCTAGGCCTTTTCTGTCTCCTCCTTTAACCTTTGTTCTACCTTCTCTTTTTGGACCTTCGCATTCTCCTCTTTTAACCTCTGTAATTCTTCCTGCTTAGCAGCTTTGGCAGCAGTGCTTGAACTAGCTCTGCTTTTGGGATGAAAGCGTTTGTTGAGCTCAATCATATTGCTAGGTCTTCTGAATATTTCCTCATCTTTGTCCCAGTAGTTAGCATAGTCAAAATGCACTTTGACAGGTGCACAATGTTCTGCCACTTTGTTGTAGCTATCATTTCTCGCAAAAATTTTCTCTCCAAAATGGAAAGCTTCCAATTCTTGAACAAAATCATTAGCAATTTTAACCTTGGACAATTTATATGCCCCGATGCAGAAACGAAATGGTGGGAATGAAGCCTTTTTTTGATCATGCAAGAAGGCACCAATCCCATCTATGAATACTTTCCTCACTGCTTCTTTGTGAACTACATAATTCATCGCATATTTGGAAAAGAGAGATGGCAGTTTGGAACCTCCATACATCCTGAGATAAGTGCCTTCCTGCGAAAAATAGTGTTGAGATATTGTAACTTCTAAGAATATTATATTTGTACTTTATTATTCCGAAGATGTTTTCATTCCTCCGTGAAGATCTTATTGTATATCCGGTGATGTTTATTCCTCCGTCGGAATGTGGTAACTTGGGTTATTAGACTTCCCTAGTGGGGGTCAGCCCTGTATGTGTTATGTGGGTCAAAGGATTGTTAGACCACCCTAGTGGGGTCGGCCCAGTCAGTTGCAGTGGGGTGTTTAACCCAGTGGTAAAGTTGGGGCCGACCTAGTTAATATAAAGTACAAGTCGGAGATGTGTATAAATAGAGGAGGTGTGTTCCTCATTTGATACACTTCACTCACTCAGAATGTAGCGCACTTGTGGAGGAGAGGTCTTCTATGGTGGAGGAGGAGATCATGTCTTTGGTTTGCATCTTTGTATATTGCTGGTCATCTATATTGAGGAAGCTTTGCTGGGTTTTCTACCCCATGAGGGTTTCCCAGGATAAATCTGCGTCTCTTATGTTTATGTTGTGCTTGTTGTTTCTTCAGTGATCCTGTATATGCTATTATTGTGAAATGGAATGTAATGATGCTATTTTATGTCTTAGCATATTAAATCTTAACATGGTATTAGAGCTAACCTGAAGGAAGGCAATGTATGGCACTTACAACACTTGTTTCACTTGCGACAATTTGAAGGTTTGGGTTTTGTATAGCAAACACCAGACATCGTGGAACTTTCGCTATAAATCCATTTTGGCGAAGGTTCAGGATCTGAAACCTTTACAGGTCGTAGATAACATCCCCAAGTACCTTGTGTCCAAAGGGAACCCTTAGATTCATTGTAATTTGTGAGTTATGATTAGTACAAGTTAGGGTTTCTACCTCTTCTAAATCTCAGTCAAAATCAGGTGACCTAGGTAAAAAGGTCATAACATGGGCTAGGAAGCTCCAAATGAAATTTAGTAAAAAGAGATGGGTAGTACACAGACTGTACTATCTCAGGAAACATTTTCAGAGGCCGAAGTTGAACCAGTGACACTTGGCACTCCGTACAAGTTCGCTCTCCTGTTTTATCCCATAAACAGGTCACATTACGACACTTGGAATAACTCTCTCTCAGAAAATCCAATTGAGGTCAGACCTGTCGGGATGGAAAGATGACAGGTCAGGATACCACAAAAAAAAAATTCAGACCCTGTGGATCGAAAAGTTCATAGTTACAGTAGAAACAATCAGGTATATAATTTTGTCAAAACATAATTATTTTTGGAGCACCTTCATTCATGGCTTCCGGAATTTAGGGTTTCAGAGAAAGTTAGAATTTTTGGAATCGGAGTCCACGGCTGAATGCTACTCAGGAAAATCGAAATTCATAGACCAAGATCGAATTTTTTGGTTGGATAGAAGACCGGGCTTGATCAAACCCCAGTTCGGGATTTTGATCGAAAAGATGGAAAATTAGGGCTTCAGCAAAAGTTGGAATTTTTGAAGTCTGTGACCACGGCTGGAAGCTCTTCAAAAAAATAAGAGTTTAGAGCCTTGGATCGAACCTTTTGATTGGGCAGAAGGGTGGGCTTCATCAAACCCTAGTTCGGGATCTTGTCCAGAAGACCAAGAAGTTTCGAAGGCAATTTTGAGGGGTCAAATTTTGGAGATTTCAAAATTGAAGTATGCTAGTTTGATCAGCTCAGCAAAACACATCCTTCCATCCATTTAGAATTGTGAAATTCAAAGATTGAATTTTTTAGGGTTTCTCTAGCAAACCCTAATCAAGCTCCAAATCAAGTTTCAGGGGGAGTTGAGGCTAAGGCCTTACATAAGAAGACTACAAAAAGTCTCGATAGGTATGACTTAAGGAGGTTCAGGTATGTCTTGAAATCTGATTCCTGATTAAGTTCATAATATGTTTGTCTTCATATTATTTATTAGTACAATCTTGATTAATGTTAGAATTTTCTTATCAACCTAGTAACAGTTTGAATGCATGTGAATGATAGAAGACATTCATTGATTAGGGCTATATGATTGTACTAATGCACTGAGGTGTTGTATGAGGTTGATGTTGTCTCCTAACAAGATACAAGTACATCACGAAAGACAAATCAAGTTCCATGACCATGACAACATAATCTTTGATCACATAGAAGTTCTACTTACGAGGTATGTATGACTTTGTTCTATTATGCTTAACCCATGAGATATGCAGGTTCCAGCACAGGATCTCTAAATCATTGAAGAGAACAAAGAAGATATTGATTAGGTATGTTAGACATAACTAAGCAGGTATACTAATCCAGGTATGTTTTCCTATGTCAAGTTAGAATCTTACCTTGTGTTAGGATCCCTTATATAAGTATACTTGGTATGATTGGTTATGCTTATTCATAAAGCTAGTAATCAAGGGTTTATGAAGATTATGTCTCATATCCTGATTGATGATTTATCTAACCAGATCAAACAAAAATTTGCATGAGTAAAAGAAGACTTCCATAAAACCTTGAATACTAATGTTTATTATCTATGATCATGGCTATACATATTCAAGATTATAATATACTAATGAATGTATGTTTGTGTATGAGATCATGAGGATGACACTAGTGCACACTTGAGCATGCACAGTGGTACAGAATGAATAGAAGTTCAAAAGATAGGTATTTGAGTTGTTATTAGAAATAGTAAATGATATTGCTTGTAATATGTTGTATGCATATTTGTATTCCTAGAATATTTCATGCTGAGTGTAAACATTCATAGAGCATTGAACAATATACTACTAATATGCATATGATCGGTAAGTTGGACAAACATTCCATTGTTGCTTGTCTAGAATGAAACCTCTTTGCTGACATCTTGAGAGTTGTGCACACTCTCGATAGTATGTTCTGGTAGAGATGGAAGGCATCTAGATAGCCACTGTATGCATACAGGATATGGAAAAGTGTTGTGCCAAAGTATTGGTCAAGATAGTTGCATAACTATGTAAATGATATATGTCTGCATAATAGGTTATCATGTCAACATGATTTCATGATTATGAAGTATTACTAATCATGTACTTAATTTTGATATGTAGGAAAGATCATGAAAAATGATGAACACCGAACAAGTGATGGATGTTCAACAAGAAGATTTACAAATCAAACAAAATATAGAATGCTCGTGGCTAGAAGATTCTCTTAGAAAGAGGAAGAGAATGATGACGAGATGTTTGCTCCAAGTGACTAGATAAGACCATTCTCTTAATGGTGTAATTAAAGAAGAAGTGTGAATCAGGTTCTATATGGGTACCCAGGATCGATAGTCAATTGATGAGATTAAATATCACCATGGGTGATGTGGATGTCAACCTTTGCTACAAGGCTGAATATGGTTTCTATACACAGATGACATGGATGCAAGAAGGAACTCACCATAGAGTTTGAATTATATTGAGGCTCATATCAGTAGACCCATCTGACGAGAGATGGCACAGATAGATGGTTGCAGAAATGAATATGAAAGATCTCAGATTGATGCATTACTTCCTAGGTCTGGAAGTATGGAAAGGCTCAGAAGGAATCTTTCTCAAACAAGGAAAGTATGCCGAGAAATATTAAAAGGACTTGATATGTTGGAATGGCCACTCTCATGGATTCCAACTTGAAGCTGTTAGCGAATGACACATCAGAGTTAGTGTATATAACTCTGTATAGACAAATTATTGGGTCATTGATGTATCTAACAAATACTAGGTTAGATATATGCTTTGCTGTGAAAACCTTGAGTCAGCATCTAGTGGAAACTAGATGTGTTCACCTAATAGTTGCAAAGCATGTGATGAGGTACCTAAAGGGTACGATAGACTTTGATCTATGCTATCTTGGAGATCATGACTTCAAATAGATACACAGATGTTGATTGGGCAGAAAGTGTATCAGACAGGAAGAACACATCTAGAGGATGATATTGTCTGGGATCAGCCATGATCTTGTGGTTTAGCAGGAAGCAGTCTAGTGTGGCTCTCAACACAAGCGGAATATATGGCTGCTTGCTCTACTAGTTATGAAGAAGTATGGCTTCAGGATTGTTTGACTTAGAGATAGACCCAACTATGATCCTATGTGATAAACAGAGTTGTATCAAGATGGCAAAGAAACTAGTGTTCCATGATAAGTCAAAGCACATAGAGATCTGACAAGATATGGTGCAGAAAGGAACTATAAAGTTCAAATTTGTAACAAGTTGTCGATGTACTAACCAAACATCTACCTCAAGTGAACAAGTTGCCGATGTACTAACCAAACCTCTACCTCAAGTAAAAGTTTGAATATTTCCGATACAAGCTTGGTATAGTTCAGAAGGACCCTCCTCGAAAGGGGGAGTGATGCAGTCACTTATGATGAGATTGCCTACATCGACAGTGAGGTCGATGATGTGGATACCTATATTGGTGATGCCGATAGAGAGGTTGGTGGATGGTCCTTAGACAGGGTCTAAGTTGACTAGGGGATTGCATCATCCTTGAACACATGTTCTAAAAGGATCCGTAGACATATGTCTCCGAGAAAGAAGAGGGATTGGATCATCCCTGGACTTCAGTCCTAAAGAGAGCCGTAGACGTATGTCTTCGAGAATGAAGTCCGTAGTGGACAGGTGGGGATTGTATCGTCCTCGGACTTCAGTCCCTTGAATTGATCCGTAGACATGTGTCTCCGAGAATGAAGTCCTTGGTGGACATGTGGGGATTGGATCGTCCCTGGACTTTGGTCCCTTGAATTGAACCGTAGACATGATGTCTCCGAAAATGAAGTCCTTGGTGGACATGTGGGGATTGGATCATCCCCGGACTTCGTTCCCTTGAATTAAATTGTAGACATGATGTCTCTGAAAATGAAGTCCTTGGTGGACATGTGTGGATTGGATCGTCCTTGGACTTCGGTCCCTTGAATTGAACCGTAGACATGATGTCTCCAAAAATGAATTCCTAGGTGGACATGTGGGGATTGGATCATCCTCGGAATTCGGTCCCTTGAATGGAATCGTAGACATGATGTCTCCAAAAATGAAGTCCTTGGTGGACATGTGGGGATTGGATCGTCCCCAAACGTCGGTCCCTTGAATTGAGTCATAGACAAGATGTCTCTGAGAATGGGGATTGGATCGTCCCCGGACTTCAGTCCCTTGAATTGAGCTGTAGACAAGATGTCTCCGAGAATGGGGATTGGATCGTCCCCTGACTTCAGTCCCTTGAATTAATCCGTAGACAAGATGTCTCCGAGAATGGGGATTGGATCGTCCCCGGACTTCGGTCCCTTGAATTGAGCCGTAGACAGAGGTATTTGAGAATTGAATGATAGGACTGGATCGTCCCTGGACCTCGGTTCAAAAGGTACATGATAGGATTGGATCGTCCCTGGACCTCGGTTCAAAAGGTACATGATAGGACTGGATCGTCCCTGGACCTCGGTTCAAAATGTACGTGATGGGATTGCATCATCCCTAGACATAAAACTTGTCTTAAAGTGATAAGGATTGATCATCCTGGAACTTGATCTGGATTGTATCATCCATGGACCTATGTCCTAAAGAGAGCGGGATTGATCATCCTATAATATGATCATGTGTGTTGCAGGGTATGCTGCTATGATGTGTATACTTGTATTGATGTATTGATACTTGTATTGATGATGGGTATTGATGAGGATACTTGTATGTATACTTGTATGTATACTTGTATTGGTATTGATACTTGTATTGATGATGTGTATTGATGATTATACTTGTATGTATACTTGTATTGATAAGGATACTTGTATTGATGATGTGTATACTTGTATTGGTGTGGATACTAATATTGATGATCTAGATGACGATGTTGTAGATCGAGATGATGATCCAGATGTTGTAGATCAAGATGATCCAGATGCTGTAGATCGAGATGATCCAGATGCTGTAGATCGTAATGATCCAGATGTTCTAGATCGAGATGATCCAGATGCTGTAGATCATAATGATCCAGATGCTGTAGATCGAGATGATCTAGATGTTGTAGACTGTAATGAACCAGATGTTGTAGATCAAGATGATGTGACAACGATGCTCGTGTGATGACGATGTTGATGATCATGTGATGACGATGCTGATGATCGTGAGGATTCAGATGTTGATGTTGCTGTAGCTGTTTGAGTGCTGCAGAAGATAAAGACTCAGTACTGAATATGTTGATGTTCCAATATTGAAGATGTTCCAGTAACTGGTTGAGTTACTGATGATGTTGAGAAAGCTTCCAATGATTTATAGATGTATCATGTTGATGACTCCTTGCTCCTGCAGATGTTGTTATAATATCCTTCTCATTAAGGGGGAGTGTTGAGATATTGTAACTTCTAAGAATATTATATTTGTACTTTATTATTACGGAGATGTTTTCATTCCTCCATGAAGATCTTATTGCATATCCGGAGATGTTTATTCCTCCGTCAGAATGTGGTAACTTGGGTTATTAGACTTCCTTAGTGGGGGTCGGCCCTGTATGTGTTATGTGGGTCAAAGGGTTGTTAGACCACCCTAGTGGGGTCGACCCAGTCAGTTGTAGTGGGGTGTTTAACCCAGTGGTAAAGTTGGGGCCAACCTAGTTAATATAAAGTACAAGTCGGAGATGTGTATAAATAGAGGAGGTGTGTTCCTCATTTGATACACTTCCCTCACTCAGAATGTAGCACACTTGTGGAGGAGAGGTCTGCTATGGTGGAGGAGGAGATCATGTCTTTGGTTTGCATCTTTGTATATTGTTGGTCATCTATATTGAGGAAGCTTTGTTGGGTTTTCTACCCCATGAGGGTTTCCCAGGATAAATCTGTGTCTCTTGTGTTTTTGTTGTGCTTGTTGTTTCTTCAGTGATCCTGTATATGCTATTATTGTGAAATGGAATGTAATGCTGCTATTTTCTGTCTTAGCATATTAAATCTTAACAAATAGTAATCCCCATATTGTTCTACGACTACCATGGCATTCTCAGACAAGCAATTTGGCTCTTTGTTGAAGATCAGCTCATACAGAGGCATGATAAGTTCTTCACATATGGTCTTGTAATAACCTTTGTATTTATAAGACCACAAAAACTTGTAAGCAACATAGATTGGGGAATCAACCCTGTTCCAGATGCAGCCCAGCTTGGGGAAAGGATGCCTTGATAAAATACAGTCTAAAAGGTACGAGGACATGTAAAATTATGCCTTCTTCTGGGTTAGTCCTCCTTTTGCAGCTGCTATTGTTGATGACAGACTGTCTGAGATGATGTCTTCCCAGTTAAATATTGTACCATTGAAGGCTATGTGGTGGATCAAACGTATCCAATTCATTTTATAGATGGTCCCATCTTCTTTTGTGAAAATCTTGCTTAGCATTAGGGCTATGATCCTGACGGGGTCCTTAGGCTTTCGATTTCATTCTCTTTGCTTTCCCTTTGCCTCAGTTGCTTTCCTGGTATTAATAATTTCTTGGAGGACTCGAGGGTGTCCATGTTAAGACTTTCAAGCCAGGCCTAGGTCAGCAAGACCTAAGCATGTGGTAACTTGTAAGCTACTGATATGTGGGCTGGATGGAACGAGGGAAATGCCCCTCCTTTGCTATCAAACATGATCCTTGATGTGGAGTCAACTTGCGACAGAATCCACCCAATGACCTCTGAGCAAGGAAAAATATTTGGTCGCGTAGATGCTTTTGCGATGCCAGATTTCCTGATGTTCTGATATAAGACCATTTCCTCAAGAATCGTACCAGGGACATTCTGGTCCTGAATCATCTGATATAGGTCCCCCCACTTGAATTCAAGGATAATCCCTGTCACTGGTTTGGTATCCTCGTACGCAGCCTCTACCTCAGTCTCCAATATGATCTCTACATCTGACTCCGGCTCAGGTACCTTATATTTCTTCTTGACTCCTTCCTTAGTCATTGTTTAAATTCTGATAAAATAAAGCCATGCATAAGCAGAAATCCAACAAAGTTTCATCAGGCACTTTAAATCATATTAAGAGATATGCAGGTTTGAAAAAAAAACCGTTATTATGCTTGTTAATTTCCATGCTTTGTTTTATCCATACATAGGTAAGCAACAGAGTATATGCAAAATAATTCACAACAATTATGCCCGCCATTTTAACAATAAGACAACTAGCTTTTGGCAGTAACCAAGAATTATGTAAGCAAATCAGGATGGACACCTAAAAGATACAGTCTAAGGGTGTAAGTGAAGAGCGTTGGTAAGGTTCTCTTTATAAGGGTGAACGCGTGGTAGAATAGTTTAAGGAGGCGACCCGGATAGTCGTTTGAGGACAGGAACCAGCGTTCGAGTCTGCGGAGAAACAAAGCCACTGCCAGGGGTTTCATTTTTTCTCATGGCCGTGAGGGTTCTCTACGTGCAGCCGATTGTGCATAAAAAACTTATAACCGCATCAAAATCCATTTCGAAAACCGGTGCAAGGCTTCACACCCTGTCGTGCGCCCAAAGGGAGCTGGCCGGACACCTTGGTGTAGAGGTTAACAACGAAAGATGAGTTCTTGGTGGGGTTTTCCAATCTTGATAATAACACACACTCAGTGAAATGTTTCATGACTTAGAATAGTTTTGGTTGTTTGAAAAGCTGGGAGAGCACATGACAAGATGCCCCAAAATAGGTTCAACTCAGGTAAGCGAGGACGACATGGACAAACGACTTCGAAGCAACAAAACCCCAAATTATATAAAAAAAAATAGAATAAAGAACAAAGCCAACCAAAAACGTATACGTTGACCTACCTGTCAGTTGATGGCTGGTCGATGTGCTCGATGGCGTTGGTGAATGGTGGAGATGACAACCAACTTGAACGGTGTTTTCTTTTCAAAGCTAAAACAATAAAAAAAAAAAAATTCCCTAAAGCCCTATAAATAGTTTTTTTTTAAATCAGGGGCATTTAATGCCAAGTGGACGGGTTGGTGGGGATTTAATGCAGAATTAATGAATTTTGGTAGGGCCACACATGGCCAACCCTGATTTGGAATCACTAATCGCTTTTATCATTGCTTCCACTAAGGGTTTGTTGCCGACTATTTTGGCGAGATTCATTGAGTTTGCGCGAAACGTACCAGCGGTGAAATCCAAAATACATCAACGCCGACTAGCTTTGTGCTTGCGACCGTTTCGATAGCTGCTTCTAAGTTGAGTCGAACATGTCGCGTCTATGTTCCTTATTTAACAACTCCTTCCGCCAAGTCCCTTTTCGGCGCATCCCAGTAGTTGTCGGCGACCGTTTTGGCGCATACCTTCGAGTCTTCTGAAATAGGTCATGGCGAGAAACCTTTCTCCATCGATATAGACGATTTACGCTCAACGTCTTAGTGTTAAAAACGCAAATGGTAGCGCCCCGACCGTTTCAGCGAGGTTGATAGAGTTTCATTGATCGTTTCAGAGAAGTTAGGCGGGTTGCGTCGAAACAAAAGGACTTCCAAAGTATAAGAGGTGTTTCCCGACCGCTTCGGTGGTTTTAACCAAGTTTCTCCGACCATTTCGGCTCGTCTAGGTGAGTTTATATGAAACAAAAACACTTAACAACTTTAAAAGGAACCACTGACCGTTTCGGCTCGACTTGGCGAGTTCCATTGAAACACGAAAAACTCAAAAGACTAAGTCAAAGTGGACAACCATTTCGTTGGATATAACCGAGTTCCGTCGGTCATTTCCGCTCAACTCGGTGAGTCACGCCGAAACAAAATAACGTTCAAAACTTTACAAAACAACGTCGGCCGTTTCGGCTCAACTGGATGAGTTTTTCCGACCGTTTCGGCGAAAAAAGTTGAGTTTTACTTGGTTTGAAAAAATTTCCTTGCTTGACTCTTTGGAAAAAATACTAAGCTCGAAGGAGATTTTTCTAGGAAGACTTAAACTTCTAAAAAATCTCTTAAGAGAAAAGGAGGGGGCCCCATTATTTTAAAAAAAATTGGGGATCAGGTTGTAGCAACAACAATTAGCGATTCGTTGGTGAACACATATCTCTGAACAATCTCTTTCCAAGGTCAGAAAAATTACATGTTATTGATCCCATAAACAACACAGTGCTTTTCAAGATAGATTCTATACAGGGGAATGACCACTTTTATCACATTGGTCCTTGGGGAAGAAGGTTAACTTTGAATCAGACTTCTTAACCACTCTCCTGAGGCCAAGATATGGAGTTCGTTTTAAATCTATCTTTCGAATGCCATCTAAATAGGACTCCACAAGATCGTAACAAAATCCCACAGACGTATCCTTTTGTTCCTCATTCCCATGTTGTTAGCATTTTTTTAGATGATTTCTTTATCGACGATTTTTTCGTCTGAGTCTTCCATGATAGCTTTCTTCAATCTTCAACATTTGACTTAGGTTCTTCCATCCATAATGTCATTTTGTGTGAGCAAGAGATCTATTTGATTGTCATGCTCACGGACGGAGAAGAACCTTGTTGGGCTGATCAGTAGAACAATTTTCTTAATTGGATGTCTTTGCATTCTCAACCATGCTTTAATAGAGGCAAGATTTTCTAGAAAATCGACTATTTGATTTGCACCAGTTCTCTTTCCCGGTGGGTTTATAGGTCCCACAAAATCAATGGCCCATTTCTCAAATGCCTATAATGTCAACTGTGGATTCAATGGCATTTCGTCTCTTCGCAATGGCCTTCCTGTCCTCTAACAGACATCACAGCTCTAGCACATCTATATGAATAGTAGGCCACCATAGTCCTGCTCACAATATCTTCTGCACAGTGGCTCGTCCTGCATAGTGACCTCCTGCTACTCCTGAATGTGCAGCTACCAGTACAAATGGTTTCTCGTGCTCTAAAACACACCTGCGCAGTACTTAATCCGGCATCAATTTGTATAGTTTTCCAGAAATTATGGTGAAGTCTGCTACTCTTACTACCACTTGCTTCTTCTGCTGCGTAGTAAAATCTATGGGTGCCAACCCAGTAGTCAAAAATTCTATGATATCTTTATAGTAGTCATCGGCAATCTGAATAGTGAATAACTGCGCATCAGGTAGATTGTCTTCAAGGTTCATAGGTTCTTCTCCCGACTCGATCCTTGACAGATGATCAGGTCCTAAGTTCAATCTTCCAGGCTTAACCACTATTTCAAAGTCATACTCCTAAAAGAGTAACAACCATCTATAGATTCACCCCCCTAACACTGGCTTGTTGACCAAGTATTTCAAAGCAGAATGGTCAGTGAACATAGAGAAGTGCGCACCAAGCAAATAGTGCCTAAATTTCTGCAGTGCGTAGACCATAGCTAGGTCTTCTCTCTCAGTGGCGGTATAATTATTCTCAGCAGATGAGAGCTTCCTGCTCGAAAATGCAATGGGATGGTCAATACCTATGTCTCATGGTTGTGCTAATACAACACCCAATGCTATACATGATGCATCAACATGCACATGAAATGGCTTCTCCCAGTCTGGAAAAACTAGGATCGACGCAATTACCATTTTCTCTTTTAATGTGTCAAAGCCTTGTTCACATTCTGCATTCCAAATGAATGGCGCATCTTTCTTTAATAGCTTCTCCATGGCCGCGGTTATCTACGCATAACCCTTTATAAATTTCTTGTAGTAACCGGTATGGCCCAATGTGGTGCGCAACTTCTTTACTGAATTTGGTGTTGGCAAGTTTACAATGACTACGATCTTCGCAGGGTCAACCATCAAGCCCAATTTGCACACAATGTGTCCCAATAGAATTCCATAAGGTACACAAAAGATACACTTCTTTAGGTTTAATGACATTTGATGCTGTCTGCACTTTTCTAGCATCAATCTGAGGTTTGCGCAATGGTCCTTCAGCAACCCAAATACTGTCCAATCATCAAAATAAGCTTCTAAGAACTTATGCATGAAATCTTTAAATGATGCGACCACAACTCTGGAAAAGATAGTAGGTGCATTCTTTAGACCAAATGGCATCACTGTGTACTAGAACGACCCCCATTCCGTGGAAAAAGTGGTCTTATGCCTATCCACGGGATCAATTCTTATCTGATGATATCCCGAAAATCCATCAATAAAGGAATATGCCTCATTTCCTCCAACATTATCGAGCACCTCATATGTGAAGGGAGTAGGAAATGGGTCATGCATCGAAGGATCATTCAATTTTTTGAGATCCACGCAAATCCTGATCTTGCATTTTGTCTTCTTGTCCTGGACAACCATAGGGCTTATCCACTTAGATTCTTCAACCGGCTCAATGATCCCCACATCAAGCATCTTATCGAGTTCTTCCTTGACTCATTCTTTGTATCGCGGATTCAGTTTATAGGGCCTCTACTTAACAAGCTTCATGACGGGCTTAAGAGGTGTCTTCATAACCCCTAAGTCGCCTAGAATACCTTTCATTTATGTAAACTTTGTTGGGAATAAATCCTGATACTCATGTAACAGGTCTACGATCTCCGCGACCATCTGATCATCCCAATAGTCTTCAATATATGCGAACTTCGGCTCTTCTCTGGTTCCAATGTTCACTTTCCTCATTTTCATAGGTCCACTCATGTCTGGAATTTCCAACGGAGGTCCCTCAACGTCACGCGCTCCTTCTGACTCAGGTATGTTTATGTTGCGCGGATCCTCCTCATCACTTTCTTCTTTATCTTCAACCTCTTCAACTAGATTATAGTAATCCATGGCATGCTCTTCTTGTATGGTCCACTCTCGCTGTAGGCTTGAAGGTACTTCTCCAAAGAATTCCTCCAATGTCATGTTTCTATGTGGACATTCTGGTCTAAATATTCTTTCCTTAATAATCTGCAAAGCATCATTTATGGTAAGACTCTCGTCTTCAAAACTAAATCTCTTCTGGAAGTTCACAGTCAAGGTATGCCAATCTATAGTTTCTCTGCGCAACTCCATGTCTAGATACCACTTCTTTGGAATTTCTTCCTCCAACGTGTGCACAAACAGATGCACCCATTCTGTCTGTGGTCTCTCTTCCCATGCTTATGAACAGATTTCAATATGCTCCCTTGGATCTGTTTATCCATTATAGTTTTCAAAGGGAAGTGAAACCTTGTCAACGAACCTGATCTGCATCTTGATTCTGCACTGAACCCATGTGGTCAATGTTTGTTTATGTGTAGCCGACCATCTGGAAGGTGTCTCGCGTAGTGCCATGTCTAGTGTTGGTAAGCGATGTTCATCTACAATTGCTATAGTATATTCTTTGATAAAGGAATAAACATTAGATAAACCATCATAGGTGCGAATTGGGCTTACCTCCTTTCCAATCTAGCGCAATGACTTTGTAACCTGCGCGCATCTCCTTGTAGATACTTCATGCATACGACTTTACCAGTTCTCCAGTCCTGCATCAGAATCTGAAATGCAAGAGATCTCGCATCGCCAACTGAGTGTTCCATCTGTAGTAGGATTAATATAGTATTCGTGGTTTGCAATCATGTTGTAAAAGCGGTCCAAATCTTGAGCTCTGGATTCCTCCTGAATCGGCTCACTCTATATGTCTCCGTCTAAAGGGTCCAGTGGTGCGATGACCCTAAGATGATTTCCTTCGAAGATCATATTCTTTGTTTTCAAGTTTATGATGGCGAGGTTATCCATTGCCCAGTCTATACCCAATAGTGCTGGATAAGGCTGACTATCATCCACAATCTCGATAACCTTGAAGTCTGTGTGACTCCATCAATGTCAACAATAACATTGGCTAACCTTCCAAAAAGTATGGCTTTCTCCTGGTTGGCCATTCTCAACTAGATAGGTGACCATAACATCTTTGGTCTCCCCATCTGCTGCCATGTCTGTTTAGTTAAGACATTTACTTTCGACCCCAGATCAAGGATGATCTCATCCATTTCATAGTCTCCTATCTGTGCACTGAGCCTCATTTCTCAACCTGATCTTTTGTGTTTCTTGATCTGGTGAACTGCACTATTGGTAGTCTCCATCTCACTTTGTGGCTCATAATGGTTTAGCAATTTTTGTAACTCCGCTATAGCGTCTGCACTCTTCAGCAACTTCATGCAGCTCCTCAGGAACTACACAATAGAGGTTCCTGTCTCTATTGCGGTGCTCGTTTTGTCATAAGTAGCCGACATATCTTCTATATGTGGTATTTCACTACGCAACGGGATTCTTGGTGACCTGGGTGCTGACTCTTTGAATATATCCCATGCTTCTTCAAAGAATTCTCTGTTAGTGTTGGAGTCCCCAGAAGTCGAAGCTTCTACTCCTCTATCTCTCCCTGTCGTAGTGCCACTTCGCGTCACTACATTAATACTTGGATCCGCAGGCCTCCTCTCTGCTGCAATCAACTGAATGTTTGGGTTAGAGACACCTTGTTTTCTTTTTTTCATTTATGCTGCTAAGAATGGACATGCCTCAATGACATGATCAAAATATTTACAATAGCTGCAAGTAGTGCACTCATTGGTACAGTCTCTGGACACATGGCCAAGATGACCACAGTTATAACAGATTACTTTACCTCGGCCTATTGCTTGTGCTGGGCCGGTATTCCTTCCTCTCTTGCGGTATCCTCTGCGGCCTCTGTATGGTCTCTGATCATGCTATACATTATCTTGTTTCTGTGGAGTCTCTTCTTGGACTCTGTATACTCCTCCATACATATGCTCGATATCTTTCTTTCTTTCTAACATGAGTTCATATGCGCGGTAGTTGGACTCATCATTTCCAACGAACTTACAGAAATTGCAATATAAGTTTTAGGTGTCCTTACATATTTCTGAATTAAGTAGCAGTCCTCTGGTCGGTGTCCTCTAGTTCTGCAGATCTCACACCATGGGCCTTGGTTCTGATTTAATGGGTTTGGTGCACCCATGTTAAGGAATTATTGGAATAAAAGACAATGATCTTTAGTGTGTCCCTCTCCCTTACATCCTGTACACCAGATTTCTTATCTCTCTTGATTTCCTTTCTTGCTATCCTGAAGTTGTAGCGTCAGGGTAGCCAACTGGGTCTGAATATGATACATCCCAATGCTAGTTTCTCCAATAGGTGAAGCTTCTAACTTCATCGCGATCTCCAAGGCTTCTGCCTACGAATCCACTTTCTGCTGCATCAATGGCAGTCTGATATGGGGAAACAGCGTGGATATAAACCATTCTTGGTGTTGTTGTGGTGCTATAACGAAACTTACTTGGTCCAACAATGTCTTAAATTTCTAGTCAAATTCCCAGACTGTCTCATTAGGTTTCTGCTTGATTTCTTTTAACTCTATTATACATTATGATTCCAACTTTGGTTTCTTAAATTCTGCTAAGAATGCAGCCTTAATATCCTGTAAGGTTCTCTGTTTTCCTTGTGAGTACTTCATGAACCAATTCAAGGCTCTGTCCCTAAATGTGGTAATGAGTTGCGCTCGCTTCACAGCATCATCCTGAACTTGCTTAACACTCCATCCGGATTCACATAGAAACCATTGTTGCTCAGGGTCCTCTAGACCCATTACTTTGAATATCGACGGCTTAATATCATCACTGGTGCTTCTTCTAGGTGGTGTAAGGTTCTGTGCAGGTTGTTGAGCGGAAAAAATAAAAGTAGTATTGTGCAGAACGTTCTGATTCAGGATGTTCTGAGTGCTAGGGATATTCACAACTGGAGGCGTGGTTTTCACAACCGGCAGATTCTGTGAAGTAATAAGCTGATAGGTGGAAGATTGAGGTGCGGTTTGGCTAGCAAGTTCGGCTTGTGAATCAATTTCTACGCGGAGTCCATGGTCATTGGAAGTCTTCTTAGGCATATATTTATATCTTTTCCCACTTCTCAAATTATTTGTCTCTTCATCAAACTCACTATAAATGTTATTGACCATTACAGATTCAAAAATTTCACTGCATTCTAAAAATTCCTTTCTCAGCTAAAAGCATTTTAATGTATAAGAGGTTGTTCATATACTTACCTCCAAAACCCTTGAAAAATTCTACTTCTGTTGCGCTGTAGGACTTTAGCATGTCCATAGGGAACTCTGTCACGAAGCTTTGTAGTGTACTGTCAACCCAGAAGTTGATTGCTCGCGTGAATGGACTATCTACTGCTTTGATCCTTTCAATGAGCTGTGGTGTCCACTCGGTCGGTACGTCTCGTGGGGTACAGTTTATGTGCTCTGCAAGCCTTGACAACCACTCGTGTAGCTCGTTTCCAAAAGATGCCCAAAATATTCTGTGAACGTCTTTCCACAGGTATTTGTTCAACCATTGAACATCAGAGAGATGTGGGTGTCTATTTTCTTTCCTTGCAAAATCTCTTTCTGTCTTGTCACACCAAGACCATATTTCTTTCTTGTTTGAATGTCAAATGTCAATACCCAATGAATATTCTTCTTCGTCACACATCACGACTTCAACTCATCACGGATTCTTAGCATGGAAACGGAACCATTTGTTGGATTATATAACTGTCTTGAGGTTTTCTATAAAGAGCCAGGTTCTTCGTGGTTCAAGGAACCAACAAAACCCCTTTTCAATGGCCATTTCGGCAACAGTCTGCGAGCAGGCTGAGGTCCCACCCGAGGCGAAGCTATGGGGGAGTTGCGGAACCAGGTTTCCATAGCTACGTGATGAGTTGTTTTAATAGATCTAATGAGCAGCGTGCCGCAAGGCTTGCGCTGCGATCTGAGGGTTGTGCGACGATCTCCTTCGTCGCGGTTAACACTTCTACGAGCTAAGATGCTTGCACCACCAGTGAACCCAAGGACTGCGCGGTTCAGATAAGATTCAATCGGCAGGACAGCGCAACTGACTTATACGCTTCCCCTTTGGACCTAACCACTCATGAAGACTTTACTTAGTGCATTATTCATTCATCTACTACCTTAGGTTATTTAGTCTTACAACTTATGCAATGGGACGAAATATATTACTCTGCGCACTTCCGGTGTTGTGCTTCAAGGGAGTCGCATGGCACGAACCCTACTTAGGGGCTTATCTAAATGACTTATGCATTCGTTAACTCAGAAATACTGTGCATTCAACATTCATCCATACAGTTGGTACTTAACATATTATTCACATCTCATTCCCATGGCGAATACATATAAAAGCATGAACATATCAACTGATAAATGAGAATTCAAGCATTCATTGTAAGCAAATAGACAAGTGCAAACACACAAACAATCACACTGCACAAGATTTAACGTGGTTCACCCCCAGGATGGGAGCTATGTCCACATGAACTATTTTTGTATTAGTCTTTGGGAAGGGTACAATAGTTCCAATCTGCGCACTCAGCTGCAGACTCTCTTCTCTCTCAGTAGGCCTCTGCGCACACATCTTGCAGAGCCTTTACAATGGTAATCAAAAGAGGTCTTGCTCAAGATTATACGATGAGATGCAAAACCCAACACTAAAGCTTAACAACCAACCCTTTCCCTTACAAAATGGTGCCTATTTATAGATCATGCCCATAAGTCATGTCTTTACAATATGCAAGAAAAAACCCTAAGGTTTACAAAACTGTCACGGTTTTGAGCTAACCGAACTTGCTGGCTTCTGGTAGTGAATCTTCTGTCGTGGTCATCCTCTGTGCATGGTCACGTCGCTATCAGCCTCCCTATCATGCGCACACCAACAGGTCGCTTTCACCGAGTTGTTCCTCCTCTAACGGCCTTATTCACCCAGTTCATGTAGTGGTTCCTTGCATGTGTGACCGGTCACTTTCCTCCACTTCACTCCTTACCCACCGCTTCGTAATCATGGAGCATCTTTACCAAAAATAGACCACCGATGGTCTAACCGGAATATGTGTCGTCTTCCGTCCAACCATTAGAGGAAATTTCAATTTAAAATGGGCATTCCAAAAATAATACAAATTCCATGTCATTATCTATTAGCCAATCAAAATGCTTTAAAATTCAACAAGGGAGCACCTAAAAAAATTTGAGGGAAAAAATAAAAACTACTTTTTTGGATCGTATTTTCAACTTATCTCCTTGTAGGTTTACTCAAATTTCAAGCGGGAGGACTCATTGGATGCAAAATTAAATTAGGAATCCAACGAGTACCCATGTTTCATACTTTTAACAACATCCACACCATGAAAAATCGAAAATACATTAAAAAACGTGTTTTCTCTCACTAGAAACACGTTTTTTAATGTATTTTCAATTTTTCATGGTGTGGATGTTGTTAAAAGTATGCAACATGGGTACTCATTGGATTCCTAATTTAATTATGCATCCAACGAATCATCCCGCTTGAAATTTGAGTAAACCTACAAGGAGATAAGTTGAAAATACGATCCAAAAATATATTTTTTACTCTCTCTCTACTATTTTCTTATTATTTTCCTTAGGAGGCTCGTTTTTTACCCAAATTTCCTCTAATGCTTATGCCTTTCCGGATCTCCGTAGATCGGGCTCATCGCAGCGCTGTCTCCTCGCAGCACTATTCTTCGCAGCTCTTCCGATGCTGCGCTGCGCTCCACTTCGTAGCTCCCCAAACTGATTTGTCCAAAAATTCTTCAATTGAACTGTGCTTAACTCCGCAGTTTCAAAACTTGTCTTGCACAAAAATGCCCCACTTGGGCCGAGCCCAACACTTACACCTTAGTGGTGTACCCTTGCACTCTTGATGTACCATTGCATTGAAATATGTGCACATCCTTACTCTTCGACTTGATGAGTATTTGACCTTTTCTTTACCATCCCTTGTGGGTATTTCCCACTTGATGTACTAATGCTTTACAAAATCTACACGTAAACCAAATTCTACTTGGTGGGACTTTGACCCTTGTTGTATCATCACTTGTGGCACTTGTGGCACTTGCGCACCTGTTGTTCCGTCAGTTGTGGAATTTGCAGATAGATAGACTTCAACTGCTGCACCCTTCTAGGAACTTGTAGATAGATAGACTTCAACTACTTGCATACTTGTACTTCTGATTAACCAAATCCTTGGTTGCTTGTGCTCATGTACCTTTGTCCAACCAGTTATTTGACTGCTACCATGAGAGAGTATGACTTGGTGGACTAGATATATGCGCAAGTACCACATGTATTAGGATACATTGCTTATGTGCTTCTTTGAATTGGATATGCATGGTTTACCTTCCTTATGTACTTCTTCAAACTAATCATGCATGATGTATCCTTGGACACACATCTTTAGAATGGATACAACTTCTAGATATACTTTTTCAAACTAGCATCCATGTCCTTCACCATCTTGCGCATATACTTCTTCAAAGTGGCTTCCATATACTTATTTAAGTTGCCATAGGAATGATGTATCCACTTTGACATCAATTGACATCAATGACTCAAACTGAATCAGTTGACACCCTCTTTGACATTAGTTGACATCAATGACAACCAAACTTCAACAAATGTTGTACTTACAAAAGACAAAGAGCTCGCAATATGGAAGAACAAAGATAATAAAGAATATGGGCTGAGCGTTGCTACGGTAAATGAAGAGGTGAGTTTTCTTATAATGTCTATTAAAGACTCTTATGGTGCTTTGAATAAATTGAAGGATTTTTATGATGCATACTCAGAATTGGAACTCATACAATTATTGTTGAATCTCTTCAACCTAGAGTTGAAGGATAACAATCTCATGGCTTTAGCTTATAAGATCAAATCCATCATGCATGACATCAATTCCACTAGAGTGAATATCACAACCTTAATTAAATCTCTCTACCATACATATTCACACTACCTTGAATCCCTGCAAGCTAGTGGCCAAATGAAGTCCATTACATTCGAATCTTTGGTGGAGAAGGATGTAGAACATGAGAAAGATTTCAGAAATAAAACAACTCATCCCACTGAAAAGACTATGTGCCTTGCTCAAAAACAGAAGAAACAATCACAATATTCTTCTAAAGGAGAAGGCAATATAAGAGGACATGGAAATAGGCATTTCAGAGGTAATGGGGGTAGACATAATCAAGGTGGGATATTTGTTCATCATTGTGTTCATTGCATAAAGAATAGACATGACACACAATGTTGTTAAGCTCCATGGGCATAGATCAAATACAAACATAATAAGAATGAAGTCAAATGTTAAGCATCATAATTGACCAAAGGTAAACCCCTTGAATCTACTCATTACATTGTTTCCCATCGCAATATTGGGTAACTGAAGATTTATTTAACACTTCATTTGCTTTTTAGAGAGATGCTTAGTTTCTTGACATAGGTGCAACATGCCACATGACCTTTTGAAGAGACTTATTTGAATATTTCAATGACAATGAATATGGTATAGTGTATTTTGCAAATAAAACAAGTCTCAATCCTTTGGGAATCATTACTATCGGGCTTAAGATACCTGGATTCCCAAATTTTCTTCTACATGAGGTTCTCTATCTTCCAGAGTTGCAGAGGAACTTGCTATCTCTTGTGCAAATTTGACAGCAAGGCCACTCTATTCATATCTTCGATGGAAAAATTGAAATAAGGAGGGATTCCAATAACATGGTTGGTATGGAAGAAATAGAAGATGAATGGCTGTTGAAATTGAAAGGGACATCTACTCGTGCAAAAAAATTTACTTACTTCTCTCACCTCAAAGAAGGTACATTATCATCTAGTTTCTTATGGCATGCTAGATTTGGGCACATTAATTATAACAACCTTCGATTGTTGAAAAAAAATGTTGTTTTTAGTTTGCCTACCATTCCAAAGAAATTGAAGAAATGTGATGCATGTATCCTTGGAAAACATAGTAAACAACCTTTTCTATGATCCCACTTCCAAAACATTTAGAAAATTTGGATTGATACATTCTGATTTGTGTGGCCCTTTCCATGTTCCATCTGCTAATGGAAATAAATATATCATGCTTGTTGAAAGATAAAGCACAAGTTTTTGAAACATTTAAAAGTTTTAATGTATGGATCCACAATGAAGTACAATCACATATAGGCACTTTACGTACTGATAATGGAGGAAAATATACATCTAATGAATTTGAAAACTATCTTTTCCAACATGGAATTAAGTTTCAAACCACAGTTCCATAGAATCCTCAACAAAATGGTGCAGTTGAAAGAATTAACAGAACACTCTTAAATGTGGTTCGTTCTATGATGTTTTTCAAAAATGTGAAATTGATGTTTTGGGGTGATGCAGTTCTCTGTGTAGTATATTTGTGAAACAGAAGTCCATCACGTGCCTTTGACAATAAGACCCCTTATGAAATGTGGCATGGTCGTATTCCTCCAGTAAAAAATATCAGGGTTTTCAGTTCCACCTAATATGCCTTAATTATGAAGGAACAACTAAACAAATTTGATGCAAGAAGTCAAAAGTGTACCTTCTTGGGGTACCCAAATACCTCCAAGGGATACCATATTTATGATGAGGTAAAAGAAAAGCTTAATCTTTCTAGAGATGTGTTTTTTCTTGAATTCTCTAAAAATGACAAGACTGTTGAGTGACAACTTGATCCTCTTGACAAATTTTCCTGTATGAAGACATATCATGAATTTGATAATGAGATTCCAGATCTTGAAAGGGGGATTCTTATCTTGGATTAACCTTTGGAATATTATTTTGAAATGTCATCTTCATCATAAGAGGTTCAATTGGATGATGTGATTGAGAGGATTGGAAGGTTGAGTATTGATGAGAATGTAATTTCATCTCAACCAATTGGAAAGTCTCAATCATCATGCGGTGAACGTATCTGTTCACTAGGTTAATAGTCGAATCCGACTCTCATATTGAGTAATAGATAATAATAATATATTTGATTGATATAAAGATGATGTCTTTTACAAGATAGACTTTCCCATATTTATAATTGTTTAAAGGGTGTCTAATGCAACTCTTCATAAAGAGTTACACCATTTCACTAATTAATTATATTATTATATTATTCTTGTTTGTTGTTATTATTATTATTATTTATATATATATATATATATATATATATATGTTGATGTTTATTTTATTATTATTTTATTCATAGCATTGCCTCTCTCTTAGAAAGGCTTTGTCCTCAAAGCCTTATAACGTTATTGCACCGTTCCTTATGACGTCGTAGCTGACGAAACATGTCGGTACGAACTTCTGAGTGTAGAGCATAACTTTCGATATGTGGATGGGTCAATCCATCCCAAATTGATTTGTTGTTGACTATTGGGATTCCCCATTGATCTGTCGTTAAGAGCTTTGATCACATTAGTACCATCGTCTTTCGACATTTCCCACTTTTCATAATATCGGTTTTTATGGTTGGGGTGTCTATAGGGAATTTTCACAATGTCATTTTCTTTTACGAGTGTCATATTTTGAGCATTGATCTAAGTTGGGACTTTTATTTTCGTCTCTTGAGGTTTTAAGGTTTCATTCTGTATCTTTTCCAACTTGTTTCCTAACTGCCTGTTATCATTTTGAAACTTCTTAATCAATTCGACTTGCAATTTTCTGTCATCTTCAGATGTCTTAAGTTGTTCCTTAAGATCTTCATTATGACTTCTGATACAACTACTTTCTTCCTGCTTGTCTAGAAGTTTCCCTTCAATGTCGTCCATAGATTGTTCTATCTTCCGGCTATTTTTCAGCTTCTTAATTTTTGTGACTAGTATCTTGTTATGACTTCTTAGTCTAAAAATTTCTTCAGCATTGTTGGATAATGCTTTATTATTCTCCGCGATCTCTGACTTATGTGTCTTTTTAGAGTCGTCATTTTGTTGTTGAAGAACTTTTATCTGTTGTCGACACTGGCCGACCTCTGATTCTTGACTTTCTAATTTTTGTCATAACTGCATTAGTTCTTCATCTTTGTCGCGAACGATTTTGTTCAAGCGTATTATTTCTGCTTCGTGATTATTTATTTCCTTCTTTATATCTTGATTTTTCAATCATTGATTGAAATCACTTTCATCTTTTAATTCCTTGATTTGCGCACATAATTTTTCTATGTGATTTTTTTGGCTGGACATTGTGTGTTCATTGAACCGTTCTTGTATCTTATGTAGTTCAATCTTTATTTCTGATTGTCTATTAATGTCTCATAATTCTTCATTGTCTTTTTTATAGCGTTTTAACTTGGCTTCTAATTTTTCTCGCAAATCGGCTTCCATGGTTTCTGACTTCTTCGATGGTGGGATGATTTCCTTTGATTTTTTTGGTGATAACCGATCTTCAAATTTTATTTTATTTTTTTAACAATAATTGCTTTGCCCTTATAATAATTATTATTATTTAAATGTAATAATAATATTATTTTAATATTATATATTTCCCAAACAATTGTAATATTTTACAATTATGGACCAATATTAATTAATCTCCACGTTGGTTAACCTTTTGCTTTAGATTAATTTCTTTGTGGATTGTGTGTAGATTAGGTGGTTGGGAAGAATGATTGTTACCTTCCCCACCCAAGTTCAAATTTCACTTTTGGTTTGTTCTTGGGGAATAAAACCAAACCCACTTCTCACAAACCCGCGTGCACCTTAAAACCATGTGCGGTTTCACTTCTTACTTTTACTTTTAACTTTTACTCACTTCTAAACTTTACTTTTACTTTTTTTTTTCCTTTTCACTTCTTCTCACTTGTTTTTTATTTATTTCTATATTCTATTTTCTTCTTTTTTACTTGTCTTTCTTTTCTTCTTTTTATTTTCTTTTACTTTTTCCTTTTTATTTCTTTATTTCTTTTTTCTTTTTTACTTCTTTGGGCCACGGGCCTAGTTTTGGACAAGATCCTAGATTGGTGGCTACAAGCCTCGCTCTGATACCAAATGCGGTGAACGTATCCGTTCACTAGGTTAATAGTCGAATCCGACTCTCATATTGAGTAATAGATAATAATAATATATTTGATTGATATAAAGATGATGTCTTTTACAAGATAGACTTTCCCGTATTTATAGTTGTTTAAAGGGTGTCTAATGCAACTCTTCATAAAGAGTTACACCATTTCACTAATTAATTATATTATTATATTATTCTTGTTTGTTGTTATTATTATTATATATATATATGTGTGTGTGTGTGTGTGTGTGTGTGTGTGTGTGTTGATGTTTATTTTATTATTATTTTATTCATAGCACATCATAGAAAATTCGAAAGTGGATCATGAAAACACTTGAAAGTGTTCATCCTGATCACATTGGAAAGATAGGAACCAAAATTCGAACAAGACAAGAAGATGGAGGTAATGTAGATAATTCAAATGCAAATGATGCAAATGATATGGAAGGTTTAGTTGATTATGAATTGAATTTATCTACTAACTATGAGCCAACTTCCTTTGAAGAAGTTATTTCTCATGATAAGTGGAAAGAAGCTAGAAAAGCAATGTGATGCTCTCATCAAGAATGGAACATGGAAGTTGGTGGAGCCTCCATTTGGAACCAAACCAATTGGATGCAAGTGGGTCTACAAGAACAAGTACAAATTAGACGGATCAGTTGACAAGCATAAGGCAAGGCTCATGGAAAAAGGATATGCACAGAAAGAATGCAACATTTGATTATGATGAGACTTTTTCTTATACAAAAAAATAGGATACCATTCATACTCTATTGGAATTAGTAGCATAGAACAGATGGAAATTTGATCAAATGGATGTGAACACTTATTTATTGAATGGAGACTTGAAAGAAAATGTTTTCATGCCTTAGCTAGAAGGTTTTGTTGTGAGGGACAAGAACAAAAGGTGTGTAAACTCATCAAATATTTATATGGCCTGAAACAAGCACCACGAGCCTAGTATGAAAAGCTAATTGATCATCTTTTGAAATTTAATTTCATGCACTTTAATCTTGATGATGCAACTCATTTGTTAATAAAGTTGGCAAACAATTGCACATATTGTTTTGTATGTGGATGATTTATTGATGGCAGGGAACAATGAAGATTATATTGCATCCATAAAGAAAGAATTGAAGAAAGGATTTGAGATGGAATATTTGGGACATATTCACTACTACTTGGGAATTATAGTGACGTAGAATCCAAAGTACATATTCATCTCCCAAAAGAAGTACAATGGAGAATTGTTGAACAAGTTTGACATGGTTGAATGTAATCCTCTCTCTACTCCAATGGAACAAAATTTGAAGCAAAAATAGAAAGACGGGACTGAATTTGAGGATGCAACCAAGTACATACAGCTCATGGGAAGTCTTATATTTCTTACCACCACCAGACCAAATATTTGATTTGTTGTTGGAATCCTTGTTGGGTTCATGCAAAAACCTTGTGAAGGACATTGGTTTGCTGCAAAAAGAGTTCTAAAATACTTGAAGAGAACTCAAGATTATGGACTCAAATATTCTAAGGTGGATGACTTTAACTTGATTGGATATTATGATTCATATTTTGAGGGGATAAAGAAAATAGAGTGTCAAATTCAAGTTATCTTATGAATCCTGGATATGCAGTTATCTCATGGTGATCATGCAAACAGACAGTTCCAACATATTACACAACATAGTCAAAATATGTGGTAGCTGCATAAGCAACAAAGCATATTGTGTGGCTCAGGAAAATACTTGAATATTTGCAAGAGAAATAGGTTAATTCCACTCCTCTTCTGGTTGAGAATAATTTTGCAATCAAGTTGGCTAAGAATCCCGGATTCCATGATCGAACCAAGCACATAAACACAAAGTACCATATGATTCGACATTGTTCCACAAGTGAGAAAATTGCAGACATCTTCACCAAAGTGCTTGGAAGAGAAAATTTTGAAAATTTCAAAATGATGCTTGGACTCACAAACACCCCTTCAGCTTAAGGGGGGAAATGTTATCCATATAATCATTCAAGATTATTATCACTATATTATAAATTTAGGAAAATGTAATGTAGGAAAATAAATGGTTGTCTGGTAGTTTAACTGTCCCAACAGTTTCTTCACTTGTATCTATATGCATGCTCACTCTTAATAAGACACGGATTTCCCATTGTGTTATTCGATATGGCCTCATAATTCAAAGATAGATATTTTTATTTTTGTGATTATCTGCAATGAATATATATAATCAAACAAATTTTCTTTTTGGAAAGAGGCGCAGATACAAAAGTTGTATTTCAACATTTTTATTTAATTTAATTATATGTTAATGTACGCTAAACATCAATCTTGATTCATGGGATTGCAAGATATACAATGTAAAGAAGACAAGGGAAGTGCGAAAGCATATAAACACTAACCATAAATCCATCTTAACTCTGGATTTAGGATTCACTAAGAGGGATCAAATCCTTTGAGGTGCAAACCTTTTCTCAAATATTTGCACTCTAAAAAAGGGTTTGCAGGTCAAGGGATTTCATCCCTCTCAGTACATGACAAATCTGAAGTTAAGATGGATCTACAATGGTTCTCAAATAGCTACACAATGCATATTCATTGTTTATAATTATTTTATTAAAACTATATATAGGTGTTTCTCTTTGGTTTTAAATTTTAATTAGAGTCAACATTATATTGGTTTAATTTAGTATTTTATTATTTTTTAAAGTGACATGTGTCAGTTGTAGTTTGAGCATGAAAGGAATTACACATCCCCCATACTAGGCTATAGAAAGCGCTTCTCGACGCAATAAAAGGAATGAAATCAACATTCAAGAAGAAAGACAAAGCATCTGAAAATAGTCAACCTAACGAGATGAAGAACAATAAGGAAGTTCATGAAGAGAAAGATAACTCGAAAGGAGCATGTTCCTAGAGAGAGATTGAAAATTAGAGTGTGATGGTCACGAGATCGAGAGGCTCATTGGACCTACAATACCTCAAATCTCTACCATGTGAGCTTGGAAGTTGGCCATGAGACAATTTCCCACTAATGCAAGAGAATTGGGAGAAGGAAGTGATTACCGTGTTGATTTCCCCACTAAGAAACAAAGGTCGAACATCTCACAGAGGAAGAGAGATAAGCATATTTGGTCCTCATAAGACAAAAATTCTAGAGAAATTCAATTGAATCCCTAAAGTGGCAATAAATCCATCCTTTGATATCATATAAGGGAGAGCATCTAGAAATAGAGTGGTCCTTGGTCTCAGGCTCTGAGGAGAAAATCTAGAAAATACGATGCAACTTAGGAATGGTGATTTATGTCAATGCAAAGATGGTGGGAGAAAACTCTTCGGCTAAGCAAGAAGAACCATTAATCTACATGGCCACTAGATTCAGGTGTATCTCGAGGGTTAGGTGAACCCACCACTAATTTGGAGATCTACATATGGATGGTGCTAAGCTTTGAAGACAACAACTCTCTAAACTCAAACCATGTGGATAGGAGATGGTATTTTTAAATCTCAAAACAAATTCATTTGTTTATCTCTCCAAGGGAGATATCAAGGGCATCCACAAGAAACTTTAAGTAGGAGTGGTGTCTCAATATCAAAGCCCAAATATTGAAGCAATGAAGAGGCTCTTGTGCACCAACAAGAATCAACCCCACACCCTACCAACTCTATAGGACTAAGAGCAATAAAATGATACTTGAGATGACCATTGTAGGAGCTTCCCATCTGTCTGAGTCTATGTATCATTGCCACCATATGAAATATCATTGAAGCCATGAATGGCACTTTGCCAAATTCTACAACGATGATGGCATGTGGGACCGATATGTTGGAATGGAGATGTTTGGATAACATTGTGATAAACACTCTCTCTAACTAGTTCGATCCATTTCCCAAAGATATGGTCCCCAAACCTCACAACCAAACAAGAGAGCAGGTGTGACCAATACATGAAAGAGGTGCATCTTCATCGAAGTCTCCTAGAATTGATGTTGAAACATTGTTTTCCAAGGGTGGTAATAGTTGCATACCCCTTAGTCTAGCTACTACAATTGGAGTCAAACTAAAGTGTGGGCTAGAGAAGAGAACCCCCATGTATACAAATGAAGAGACAACCTAAATCCTCTCACCCTTGTAAGTCAAGACAACCTCATTGGCTTCCTTTCTAGGGATGTTAAAATCCATGACATTTGTTTTTTCCTAAATTAAGTTAAAGCTTATGAGTGGCAGGGAAGAGAACTAAGGTGTCCAGCTGTCTCTAGAGACCCTTCACTAAGTGACACATTAGGATATGTCATCTGCAAATAGAAGAATGGCAATAGATACTCAAAAGAGTAAACATACCCCCAATATGTTTGCTATGATTTCCTCTAGCTCGTCAATGTAGATCAAAAAATATGGGGGAGAGTGGGAATCCTTGTTTAACCCCTATGGTACTATGGACATAATATGTCACACCAACTCTCATTCATGCCTTACCAACATTAGTCTCACAAAGAGTCATCACAAGTGAAACCTCCAAGGGTGGAAGACCGAAGGCCTTAAGCCTTTCGACTAACAAATGTAGAGGGACTACATCAAATGCTTTGTGGAAGTCCACTAAGCAAGGAAATACTTTATGCTTGTTTTCTTTGGCCTTCACAATGATGGATGTCAAACTGAACATATGATCATTGGTATGATGGTTTCTCCTCAAAATTGCTTGTCATCTTGATGTAACCACTTTGTCTCAGCCCATATGGATATGTGAATGTCTAAGGCTATGGAAAATATCTTAGGCAGTGAATGGACAACCATGATAGAGATGTAGTTATTGGGGTCTTTCTAGTCTCCTAGTTTATAGATGAGATGAATGATATGGGATGTCGAGGAAGGTGGAAAGACAAGGATCACCACATAGTAAACAGATCTATAATATGGATTACTATTGGACTATGTTTAAAATTTTCAACTCTTAGATTCTCCGTAACTTGGGATTTGTTGGCTTGACTTTTAAGGATAGCACGAAGGATTAGGCTATTAGAGAAGAAATGCCATTGTCAAACTAAGTATGCAAGCATTGTCAAACTAAGTAGAGAGATCAAATATTGGACACGTTGAATTCTTAGGGAGGAAAATCTTCAAAAAAGAATTTGGGAGTGAATCGGAGTTGCTTTATTCCTGCACTACGTTGAAATATAGAACATTTATCCCTCAAGATAATGACACAAAGCTTTTCTTCTATGACATAAAGAAGGTTGACAAGAAAGTTCATAGTTATTTATGATTTATGAGTGGTTGAATCTATGAAGCAAAAGGGGGAATGAAATGGTAATTTGGGAACTCGACAAATTTGATAACTAATGAATTCAAAGAATTTTAAAATACTCTTACAAAGGATTATGGAACAGTGAAAAGAGATGTGGGAAAATAATACTATTATAATAAATATAGTGTAATTTAAAATTATATTAATTTTTTAAATAATTAAATAGATTAGATATAAGTTAATTAATGTTAATAATAAAATGGTTAGGTCATTTGTGCAAAGCAACTTTACAAATGAAATTAGATGGATTGTTCTCATTATATCAATAATATTAGAATATTCTTTCTGAGTAAAAATTTCACTTATTTACAATGTTTTTTGTGTTTAGAATTTAGCAATCCAACAAAGCTTAAAATTTTATCACATTATTATGAACTTGTTTAAATTCTTTATAATCTGGGAAAGCCCAAACAAGTATATATAAATCTTTAGAACAAGGTTTAGAATATTTTAAAATTAAAATTAATATAAAACATAAGGCATTATAAAATTTAGGGATTTAGGATATAATGAATTCGATTTAAAATTAATATAAATTTATTTTAAATTTAAATTTATTAAGTATTTAAAAAAAATATTTAAATATTTAAAAAATGTGTGTTATAGTTATTTTATATATATAAATAGTTTGAATGATTATTGTTTAGTTCACGTTTCATTTTCCTCATCTTCCAATAAGTGATCTAATTTAATTTGTATAGTGTTATTTTTATATATGTAAAAATTTGTGAGTGATTATTATTTAGTGTACAAATTTATTGTTATTAATACTATATTACGGTAATATATATTGATGTCAACGTCACAATTTCTTAGATATTAGGTTGTAGAATGCATTCATTTTTTTTTTCTTAAACAAAATTATATTCATTATTACAGGGACATCTACAATAGAATTGTGGAAGTAACTAACGTAGATCCATTTTAAATATGGATCTATTATGCTTGTTAATACCCAAAAATTGTTGATCTAGTTTATTCCCCTAGTCACACTACCCATTTATCCATTTTTCCTACATTTTTGGCCTCCAAAAAACCAAAAACATTTATATTGGTAACCAAATGGACAAAAAACACATTATTTCCCTCATCAATTAATGAAAATCCTTCAAAAAAAAGTTAAAATCCCATAAAAAATGGTCAAAATCCCCAAAAAAGAAAAAGAAAAAGGGGGAAAATGTCAAAAAAAAAATAAAAATGAGGGAAAACTCAAAATACCACAAACCAATACTAGTGGTTGCCCAATACCATGGGTCTATACTCCACCACCCAAAATTGCTATAAAAATGTGATGGAGGCCTCCCATTTCAAATCCAACAATCACTCTTCCTACCCTTATGCTACAAAAATTCCTATTGAACTCTGGCCTATCTATTTGAGCTTTTGTTCCCATCTAGTTGAGTCTTGGCCACCATTTGAACATTCGGAGAAGAGCACGGAACTTTGGAGACCCGGAGCACTACTCTTCGTTCAGCTGCGAGGGCCCCCATCTACTCACCTTTGAGGTAAATCTACATTGCAAACAACTTTTTACACAGTAATACAAAATCAAGTTTTCATTCATGGGTTCTTGTTTATTTATTATGTTACTACGGTAATTAGCTAGATTAGTTTTTATTTTTATTTGCACTCACATATTATATATATTTTGAGACTGCTACTAAGGGTTCAATAATCCTTATGTAATACCCCATTTTGACCTTTAGGATATATTAGCGTTTAATGCAAATATTGTATACATGTGATGTATGTGTTCCTAGCGTGGAGCTCAAAGCCAAGGCCTCGTTAGTGGATGCTCGAATTTTATTTAAAAGGTAAATCATTGGATATTATGCTTCCCATGTGCTATTTGGCCATGGAACATTGTAAAAATAATGTAAATAAACGTCATGCAATAAAATACCAAAACTGGCTATGTAGGCAACGAATGAGAAGGGGCCATGTGTATCCACTAGGGAGTGGTGAGGGGGTTGTGGGATTGAGCCATAAGCTGCCAAATGTCACTTTGCGAACCCATTTGATCTTCCTTGATGACATTTATTTCTGTTGTAAGGAAGTAGTTGAATATTTCAGTCCATGGCTTCAATGGAGCATGGGTAGCCCAGAAATTCATATGGCAGAGTATGGGCTCTGTTTTCTTGTACCACAAGTCACTCTACCTCATGGGAGTTGATTCTTCCTCATTCCCATTCCATAGTAGAAAAACCCAGCATCATATTTCATCCAAAAATGAATTCCCAGTAGTGAGAAAAACCAGAAATCGCAATTGTGAAAGAACCCACGTTTTGAAGAGCCATAAACGCCCAGAATTGGTAGTTGACAGTGAAATCCAATGGGGGATCCATAGGTATGAACCTTGGGGCGAATTTGGGAGCATTAGCTACCCCAAAATCCATTGGAAAACCCAATTTTGATAACCCAGAAAACCAGTGACGGGATTGAGTTATTCATTGACAGAATGGTGAGAAATCCAAGTGTGGATGTTTGAACAGAGGATTGGATTGCTTGAATTTAGCTTGAGATGTCTGTAGCTCTGTGGTTGAGCTCACTAGCTTAGCATCCTCCTCCTTTTCCTTTTGTATTCTTGATAAACCCAACTGTGTGTTGGCTTAGCATGACCGTTTGAGTGAATCCATGGCTGTAAGTGAGCCTGTCTAGTTCCTCCTTAGTGGATACATAGCCCAGCTCGGGGGTGATCTCTCAGCTGAAAGAATACAGGCTGGATAGAGATCTATGGTTGGGTGGAACGTTGCTCTCACATAGCCAGTTGTTGGACAGCTTCATCTCAAAGATAAGTAGTCTTTGTGGTTTGAATTATGATCATTATGTATTATGTTCTGCAGGTCTAATTATTCATGTAAATTGAATTAAATGATTATCTCAAACTGGTTGGCATGAAGCCTGTGCATAGCATGAGAATGAGATTGATTATTGTATGATTGTTTCATCATTTTTCCTGGAAGAAATATGTTGATGCATTCCAGTCTGTGTGTGTGTCAATATGGTTATTCCGCTGTATTTATTAATTGAGTTGTGTTTATTCCATGTTCTGCAATGTCTTAATTAATGACTATTGTTTACATGTTGATTGCATGATGAAACTGTGTGCATACATAGTGTTTAATTCCGTTGTTCTTGTTGAGTATGAATAGGTATGCACAAGTTTTATTTATCCATGCATTTCTTAGCAAATTGAATGGGGCTGAGATTGTCAATAATCCCAGTAGATTGGTCACGTTTCCTTTCTTGCATCGGATTGATGGAAGGGGACGTTACAGAGTGGTATCAGACCCAGCTTATAGCACTGTGGTTGCTTGGGATGGACTGTGAGTTACAGGTAAGTGACAGAATGTTTTAACACAGTATTGGTGAAGTTGGGGCGACATTTTTGATCGTAAAAATGGCAGGATCAGATTTTTCATATGTGGCAGAGGACCACCCAAGTGCATAGAGCTCTGCAAGAGATTTCCAATGGTACCAAACTCATTCCATTTGGCCAAGGGACGAAGGAGTTATGAGCTTCGTAAGCTTAGTCATGTTTCCTTCCATGGAATTGATTGATGGAAGGGGACGTGATAGAGAAAATGCTAATCACTAGAGGGGGCAGCCGACCCTTCTTCTACGGATTGTGATTAGAAAAAATGTTAATCACCAAAAGGGGCAGCTGACCCTTCTTCTACGGATTGTGATTAGAGAAAATGCTAATCACCAGAAGGGGCAGCTGACCCTTCTTCTATGGACATGATAGAGAAAATACTAATCATAAGAAAGGGCGACCGACCCTACTTTCGTAGAAGGTTAAAATTTATGTATTCGCGACTTGGCTTTTTGCACTCGGAAGCGCGGAATTGCGGGATTGTGGGTTCGGGATTGCGGAAAGGTTAAAATTTGATGTGTCCGCGACTTGGCTTTCTGCACCCGGAATTACGGAATCGCGGAGTTGCAGGATCGCGGAGTTGCAAGGCTGCGGGATGGAGCAGCCCGGGTTGAAAAAGTAGCATTTCCGCACCTGCAGTATGGATTGTGGGATTGTGGGTTGCGGCCTGTGTGGTGCGGGATAATAAATAAATTTAAAAAAAAAACCCAAAAATTGATTTTTGGATTGCAGGAGCATGCAAGATCATAATTGGATGAGTTCAGTGGCGTTCTAAGGCCATGAATGAACCAGTGAAGATCCCAAGCTCATTATTCTCAAATTGGGCATAAATTTGAGATTAATGGCTTTTATAAATCAGTGTCCCGACGCTTGACAGAAGGTCGGATTGAGCCGAAATTGATATGGAGCAGTCATGGAGCAGGCACGATGTTAAATTTGGAATTTTGGAAAAATGTCAAAAGTGAGAAGTAGTCAAACCCAAAATTTTATAAAATATGAATGAAGCATCAGATCAAAGATCCCCGAGTTGCTGAGTGTCCCTTGTTATATGAACTAAATTCTCCCGGTAGAAAAGTTTTCTTGAATCCTTATAGATTTGCTTCTATAGGTGGTTGAAGTTGGCAGTTCAATATATTTTTACAACTGTGTAAAAAGTGCAGAATTGTAGTGAAAGTTGTCATTTTTGAAGTAATGCAGTTTCCACACCTAATGTCGAAATGGAGCAAGTGGATAGGCATTGAAAATCTTATCCAGCAGGGAACAATGGTGCATAGTCAGAATTTGAATGGGGTTATCATACACCATAGATAATTGGAGCAGAAAAGTGTCAATGGTTGTTTGGCAAAATTGCTGTCAATATGGGCAAATTCTAGAATTGCATGCCTGGAAGTAGCATGCCATGAAATCGAACCAGCTACAATGTGGAAGAGGAATTTCATGCAAAGATGAGGGATTGGAAAGGGAGAATTCCTTAACCCCTGTCTTGCTAACTACATTTATATTTTATAAGTTTTATGTGGATAAAATTATGGCATGAGAATGATGAAAATGCAAGAGATTAGATGAGTGGCGTAAAGATGCATTGATTGGCATATTAATAAACATTGCACAGTGCATGAGTATATGTTTTTCATGCATATGACATTACATATTGGTAAAAGTAGTAAGATTTCACATATGCAATAAACCACTAATGGTAAATATTGTGGTTAATAATCACTATTGGTGTTGGTTTTGGTTGTAAGACCAAAGACAACAGAAACATGGCTAAAGATGTTGATGATGTTGTTGCATGAAGCCAACAACCTTATGAAGAAAGGATGGTGCAACAAATCTGTGATCATGAGATTGGAAAAAGGACTGTGTAACCTTGGTAAGAGGCCAACCGATCAGGTAACATCAAGTGATGTTAATGACAACCATGTAGGTAATGGTTATTGATGCATAATTGCATGAATGTTGAAAGAGGATTTGGTAAGATCCCTTCGACTATGTTTGAACTATGTTGATTTGGTTTGCATGTGGTATTGAGTGCCCGAATGGGAATGTTAACCTACCGAGTATGGTGAGGTGTGGGTAAGTGAAGGCAATGATCCTTACACCCTATAATTGCTTAGAAATTTCAATGCATTCATATGAAATTATATCATGCCATTTGAGTATGTCGATTGTGAGTTTAACAACCAAAGCAAGTGAGGACCGGTGGTCCTGATTATGGTAATGCATGTTATATGAGATAGTCATGATTAAGTCATAATATGCTTGAATGCATAGCACTCATGAAACAATGCAAGGTGGCATTGAGTGGATGTGCATTAAGAGATTTTATAAATCTTGTAGTTAAGCATTGAGTGAATGCATATGAAAAACTTGAGTAAATGTTGTGAATATGCATGCATGGTGGTAGCTACACCTGAGGAGATGTATTGTGTGCATGCATGATTGTGATATATGTATATGTCTCATTACAATTGAGTAATAGATGAAATGATGAATTAATGATAATTCTGAGATCATTTCATGAGCTGCTATGAATGCAGGGGAAGAATTGCATGAAGGTAGTCATGATTGACAGGCTTCCAGAATGCTCTGTTGGAAGGACAGAGTTGTATAAATGATATGGCTCTGAATTAATGAGCATTTAAAAGCTTTAAGTTGATTGCATAAATTATGTGACTGTACCTTACAATTTTAGTATGATAATGATGCACGTGAAGTAAATGAGTTTTGGTGATATTGATATGTTAACAGCTGGAAGTGTTTGAATTATGGAATGTTATAATTCTGAAAAATGCTTCAGTGACTATTGCATCAATGAAATATTATATGCATGGAGACTTACAATTGTTTGGCTGATTGAATTTCAGATTTCAGGTAGAAAAGTCTGGCATATGGCAATAATGATAAGTCCATAGTAAAGACCGGGATCTACCATGTGAAAACACCAAAGGTTATGAGAAGGTTCTCATGGTTGTAACTTATGCATGAAACAAATCTGAAAAATTGTCTGATTTAAGTTTATGAGAATAATATCATGGTTGCAAATCTAATTTCTGTAGGAAAACAAATTTGTAGATTTCAGACTTGAGAATTTGCTTATAATTACTGATCATTGTTTGGCTTATGTAAAATTGTGTCAGGAGGACATGTTGTAGGTGGATTTCCATGTATGGTAGCAAACATAAATCCATAATGGACAGAATGGTGCCACTTACAAGAGCCAAGCAATATGAGGATAGCCTCATGGCTAAAAAAATCAATTTCTGTAGTAAACAGAGTTGCAAATTCATATTGAATTTAATTATTAGTACTATCGATTGGTTATGGAACAATCGGAATTGAATTGTATTGTTAAATGTTGCTGATTGTTAGGCTATTTAATAAGTGTTCCAAGAAGGCACATTGCAGTAATATAGAGAGAGAGAGAGCCTGCATAAGCCAAACTTCATGGGAAGGGATTCCATGATTTGGAAATGGGTTTCAGGTGAAACGCCATTAGACATTATTAATGTCTCATTTGCACTGCATGATTGGTAAACAATATGAGTGAGATGATAAAGATTATGTCAGTAAGACATATGAGAGTTATGTAACATCAAAAGGAGTTGGGATGACAAACCGAGGGACTGTCAACTCAGAGAAGGAGCCCCCATTCCTCATTAATGAAGAGAAATTACATCTACGAAATGGATAAGTGTTCTGTAAACCCTGGCTGATATATATATACATACATGCATGTCTAATTATTGGAGTTAATATGCAGAGCATGTTTTGATTTTATTTCCATTATGGCAGACTGCTTGAATATGAGTAGGGCATACATGGCTCACATCAGAAAAGGGGTGCACACCTTTCTGATGTTGGGTTATGACAGGATTGTCAACATTGACTGCACCCTAAGGGAATGGACGCATTCTTGGTGTTTCAATGTTGGATAGTGAATGTTATGAAATATGTTTACAGTTTTCGAGCAGCAATACTTATGAGCTTGCTTATCCATTTTGTGTTGACAACTTATACATATGAAATTTGGTGCTACACATTAAAGGGAAAAGTGAATAAAATGGTACTCAAGAGGACTGTATGAGCAGTGGTAACCTTTTTGTAGTGTGAGTGGGTATCATGGGGCCATGATAGCCTGCAGTTAAGAAATTCACCTAAAGAGTTCCTAAAGGGAACCCCCGGTTTGCACAAGAGAAGGAGTACCACCCTTATGTGGGTGACGAATTGGTATGCGCATTGAGGGATTGTGACACATTTGAAAGGCTGATGTAAGCCTAAGGCAGAGTAGTAGAGCCTTGACCTATAATGGTCGGTGGCGCAGTTACCTTCCATTGGCCGATGACCCAGACGGATGTGTTGGCTCGGCAATGGAGAGGGCCAAACAGGTATGGGACTGGTTGGGCACCACCAAATTCTTGGTAAATTCAGTCGGCATGAAGGTGTACTGGTTGGGCATTAATTATTTGATGATTTGGAACAGGCTGTGTGTTGGCCAAACATCCCATTCCGCAGGAGGATCCCAAGGCTTATAAAGTAAAAGCAGGAGCCTGTGGACCAGAGAGGAAATGCACAATACAGGAAGCAAGGACCCTGAAAAACTATAAATTGCTTGGTAAATCTAGAGAGTGACTAGTTCAGCATTAACTATTTGATGTTGTGGAGCAGCCTGCGTGCTGGCCAAACATACAAGACTATTTGATGTTGTGGAGCATCCTGCGTGCTGGCCAAACATACAAGACTATTTGATGTGGTGGAGAAGCCTGCATGCTGGCCAAACATAGAAGATTATTTGATGTTGACGGGCAGCCTGCTTGTTGGCCAAACATCTAAGTCCATAGGCGATCCTAAGGCTTGTAAAGCAAAGAAGGACCCTATGGAATAAAGTGAAGACATCCAATGCAGATAAGTATTTGGTTATCTTGTAATTTCTTGCTTATGAATATACATGTGTATATGATTTGGTTATGACTTCCTAAACTCTTGTTTAGAGATAAATCCTATGAAAATAAACTAAACATGCGAATTGATTCAATGTTTGAGTGTAGGTATTGTTGGAAGCAAGGACTATGAAAGCATATTAAGAATGCATGTGGACATGTGACTGTCCTAAAAAGCTCAGCTTGAGCAATGAAAGATGGTGCTAGTGGGATTGTGTGGGTCCTAGCTGCCAAGAGTTGTAGACAAACCATGTGGAGGGACTCCATGGTTGAGAGGTTTGGAATAGACCATAGACACTAAGTGTCATAGCCAAGAAGAGTTGGTCAAGCATTCACATGGAAGTGAAAGAGGCTAGGAGCATGAAAACCACAGTGGCGGTGTGGGTTCCAGAATGGAACAAGATGAAGAGGAGAAAACTCTTACTGCTCTCTCTTTCCTTTTTATTGATGCATTTATAAAAACAGAAAATTGTTGAATGCATGTATGGCTGAAAGTAGAGTGTGTTTATTTACCTGAAATAAATTGTGAATGTTGAAGTAGTTAATTCCCTGTGAAAGAATGGACATGAATGAGCTCATGTGCCTGTTGGGAATGCATGAAAAGTATGAAAGTCTCATGGATAAAGCATGGACTACACATGCCAATTGGAAATTAATTGATTGATTTTAATGTTTATACTATGCTTGGCCTAACAAAATTATAATGATGAATTCCACAGGTGGGGAAGTGAAACTAATTTGTGGCAGTTGTTGCAAAGCAAGTGTTGTATGTAAGCAAAGTGAGAACCACCTGCGTATAGTGGCCATGGAAGCAGACCATAGGCTGTTGGAATTGGCTGAAAGTCTTCTTCAAACAATTTCCAAGACCCAAGAAAAATCTTGGAGAGATGCTCAAGACACAGAAGGGGCAGAATGAGATGAACCACAAGGTTTTGCAGAACTCCATTTGTCTGCAAAGGGAGGTAAAAAGCATTATGGGATCAATCAGTAAGGGAAAGGTCAGTGGATCAATGATGAGGCATTCATTCAATCGGTCCATTAAGAAACATTCCAGGCATGAAGACTCAAAGGAAATTGAGCAGGTAAAGATGAAGCAGCCAATGAAATGTTGGAAATGTGGAGGACATCATTGTCTCTGCAACTGCCCAACAAAGGAACATCAGAATGGTAGTAGCCATAAAGTTTTCAAACTTGTGGATGAGCTGGAAGATCAGAACCAGCAAGAGCAGCTTGTGGAAGCCAAAAGATTTGATCCCAAAAGTTCAAAGTAAAGGATATAATGCAGGACAGATCTGCAAAAATGTTTTAAAAATTTTGGACGTGTAAATTGTATATGTATTCCAAGTATTGGAACACCGAGGATGGTGTTATTCTAAGGGGGAGGGGATTGTAATACCCATTTTGGCCCTTACGATATATTAGCTTTTAATGCAAATATTGTATACATGTGATGTATGTGTTCTTAGCGTGGAGCTCAAGGCCAAGGCCCCACTGGTGGATGCTCGAATTTTATTTAAAAGACAAGGATTGGATATTATGCTTCCCATGTGCTATTTGGCCATGGAACATTGTAAAAATGCTGTAAATAAACATCATGCAATAAAATACCAAAATTGGATATGGAGGCAACGAATGAGAAGGGGCCATGTGTATCCACTAGGGAGTGCTGAGGGGGTTGTGGGATTGAGCCATAAGCTTCCAAATGTCACCTTGAAAACCCATTTGACCTTCCTTGATGACATTTATTTCTGTTGTAAGGAAGTAGTTGAAGATTTCAGTCCATGGCTTCAATGGAGCATGGGCAGCCCAAAAATTCATATGGTAGAGTATGGGCTCTGTTTTATTGTACCAAAAGTCACTCTACCTCATGGGAGTTGCTTCTTCCTCATTCCCATTCTAATGTGGAAAAACCCAGCATCAAATTTCATCTAAAAACGAATTCCCAGCAGTGAGAAAAACCAGAAATCGCAATTGTGAAAGAACCCACGTTTTGAAGAGCCATAAATGCCCAGAATTGGTAGTTGACAGTGAAATCCAATGGGGGATCCATAGGTATGAACCTTGGGGCAAATTTGGGAGCATTAGCTACCCCAAAATCCATTGGAAAACCCAATTTTGATAGCCCAGAAAAACAGTGACGAGATTGAGTTATTCATTGACAGAATGGTGCGAAATCCAAGTGTGGATGTTTGAACAGAGGATTGGATTGCTTGAATTTAGCTTGAGATGTCTGTAGCTCTGTGGTTGAGCTCATTGGCCTAGCATCCTCCTCCTTTTCCTTTTGTATGCTTGATAAACCCAACTGTGTGTTGGTTTAGCATGACCGTTTGAGTGAACCCATGGCTGTGAGTGAGCCTGTCTAGTTCCTCCTTAGTGGATACATAGCCCAGCTCAGGGATGATCTCTCAGCTGAAAGAATACAGGCTCGACAGAGATCTATGGTTGGATGGAACATTGCTCTCACATAGCCAGTTGTTGGATAGCTTCATCTCAAAGATAAGTAGTCTCTGTGGTTTAAATTATGATCATTATGTGTTATGTTCTACAGGTCTAATTATTCATGTAAATTGAATTAAATGATTATCTCAAACTAGTTGGCATGAAGCCTGTGCATAGCATGAGAATGAGATTGATTATTGTATGACTGTTTCATCATTCTGCCTGGAAGAAATATGCTGATGCATTCCAGTCCGTGTGTGTGTCAATATGGTTATTCCGCTGTGTTTATTCCATGTTCTGCAATGTCTTAATTAATGACTGTTGTTTACATGTTGATTGCATGATGAAACTGTGTGCATACATAGTGTTTAATTCCGATGTGCTTGTTGAGTATGAATAGGTACGCACAAGTTTTATTTATCCATGCATTTCTTAGCAAATTGAATGGGGCTGAGATTGTCAATAATCCCAGTAGATTGGTCACGTTTCCTTCCTTGCATCGGATTGATGGAAGGGGACGTTACACCTTAATAGATGCCCTTTTGCACGAGCTGATGTGAAAACACTAGCTACAAGTCTCCCATAGGGATCAAATCCCTCGATGTCGACACATGATAGATCTACATTTAAGATGGTTTAGATTTAGGTAGTTCTCATATAGCTACACAATATGTATTCATCATTCATATATATATAAAAACTTTAATTAGAGTCGACACTATATTTTTTAAGTTGATACTTTAATTTTTTAAAGTAATATGCTTCATTCGTAGGTTGAACATGGAAAGAGTTACACATCCCCTCTTATTTGGTTGTTTATAAAGCACCTCTCAATGCAACAAACACTCTAGAGGAAACTAGCTTATGATATTAGTGAATAATAATCAAGAAACCTATCAAAGTAGATGAATCAATTTGGTGTGAGAGGTGTGACTATTAGCTTTGGAAATAAAATTGGATATGTATAGAGAGGTTTAAAGTAGAGAATCAATTTTCTAGAAATTAAATTGTATACATATAAAGTTGTTACATCCAAAGATGCTTTTTATAACCCAATATGAGAGAGATATGTAATTACTTTCGTACTCGGAGTGGATATAACATGAATATATATATAATCAAATTTTTATAATTATTTGTACTATTTATGTAGATATAAGCTTTAATAATGTATAAGAGAAAATTGTTAATATATATATATAAAATTATGAAATGTTAATACAATTTGCTCTTGTAGATTATAAAAGCATATATCCACACAAATAGTACAAATAATTGTAATTTTTTTCAAATAAATTGGAAAAAATGTTGATTATAAAGGCCTATAAGGGACCTGCAGTGAGTACAAATTGAACAAATTTTCTTATCTTAGCTTTACATTTATCTAAAAAATACATGCTGTTTGTTTGTTCTACTGAGTGACATTTAGTTGTATAAGTCTCATACATGTAATTCCAATTTTCTACAGAAGGTGCCTAGCACAAAAACACAAAAATAGTGCATTAAAACTTAATTTGGTGGGGGGATTTCATGTCCATTCCTTCTCCATCGACTTCCTCTTTGGCCTTCTCCTCTTATTATGTTGATGTGAATTCCTCTACTTCTGTTGGGAGCATATTTAAATCTGGTATGTCTCAACCTAGTCCCGGCAATGAAGCTTCTGTGGATATCTCCATATTTTCATGTTCCTCTGGCTTGGGCGTGATTTGGTTCCTGAGTTCTTCCACCTCCACTCTCGGCGCATGGAATTTGTCTTGCAAAATGTGGTTGTCATGCCTCTACTCCACCTAGAATTCCATCAAGTTCATAACTTGCACCAATAATCCATGTACCTGAATTTGCAGCGACTGGACCATCTCCTCTAGCTCTCACTTGTCTTCTTCCTCCGATGTCTGCATCCACCTCATTTCCCATCCTCTCCTCTTCATCATCCCGATTGATTCAACAAGCGTTTGATGTCTACTATCCTTAGTATGGATCTTCTTCCTCGCTAAATGGGTTGTCTTACTCATACCTTGATCCTTATCTTTCCTCTTCTCCAGTTGCCTACGCATGCCATTAAGTTGCAATCTTCCTCGCCTCGCTTCTTGCATCTTGTCCATTAATCACCAAACTCTTCGCGCATACATTCCCTTCTACATGATAGCTAGGTACATTTTATTCCTTTTCCATGGGTCTTGCATCCAATGTTCAAATTTGAACCTTTTCTAGCCCTTTCTAGAAGTGTAAAGTTAAAATTGCCCTTCGAAAAAAAATTAAAATCTAAATTTTACCCTTCCAATTAAAAAGAACATAATTTACATAACATTTAAAAAGAAGGGAAACATTTGAAATCACCCATCCATTTCAATTTCAATTTCTATGTTGAAATTCCTATGCTATAAAATTTGACTCCTCATTCAAAATATTGGAAATATCATAAATTATAATCACTCACTCATGGCACGCACTCACTACTTAGCTATGCAAGATGATGAGTAATGAATGATGACTACGAGGCATTGGCCACTAGGATTTGACTCTGGATCCCGAGTCACTTCGGGTTGAGATCTAAGGCGTGACAATGTGTCAATTACTACAATCGTAACAACAGATAACCACTACTAGTCTACTACTAGGCCCAAAATGAGCCCAAAACCTTGTGCCTACTACCTATGTGAACATGACTACCAATGTCCACTCATTTTTTGTCAAAATGAAATTCAAATGGCATTTTTGATGAGTCCTCCTCTACAAGAATTCATTTCTTGCATGAATGTCACGGACTCACAGCAACTCTAAACATAACGCAATGGCATGCAACTAGGACCACAAACCGTGCAGAGGGTGATTTATGCATTCATATAGAGAGGTTGCACTAGGCACGTGATATGGAGAAACAATGAGTAAGAAAAAACATTTGGACCAAAGCACCACAATGGTTATTAGTAAAATTTAAAAAAAAAACAATAGTTTTGGCCCAGGAATAGCCTTCAATTTTATGGGTGGCATGATCATGATGAATCTTCGTCCATCCTTCCAAAAATATGCGGTTTCTCACCACATGTGTCTTCGCCGCTCGCCACCAAAATACGTATAAAAAGTACTTGTATTTACATCATCTTCTCTTTAAATCCTCATCTCATAGTCATAACCAAGGATTTTTATGCATGCACATCCTCACCTTATAATATCAATTAGGTCATGGTGCATGATGTGATATTCTTATCACTCCTTACCAATGTGATTGTAAGGCACTCTTTAAAGGTGGAGTCCATAATTTTAATTCGTCTTCCTCATTCTCATGCCTTTTGGTAAGACAATAAGGAGGGTAGTGGCCCACATCAGCATTGAAAATGGTTCGACATGGAGGTAGATACATCAATTATTTTCATTAACTAACTTAAATTTCATGTCAGTGACTGCAAAGTCACCAAATCGTGGGTTGGTACAAAAAAATCAAATTTTAGAGCTTCGAGCTCTTAATTACTCACATCTATAATTTTCTCAAATTCGGCCATTAACAAACTTAATTTGGTGTTCTGGTCCAATTTAAAAGGCAGATTGTCGAGACTCAAACATGCAACAAATTGCAAGGCTCCAGTTGACTTAGGCTTGATTCCATTTCCCCTCCGCCCCATACTTGTATGTTGTCGTGACAAGTGTTGAACAACAAAACTTGATGCCCTGGCCCCTGTGATGCTCGCATTGCTAACTTGCTTGGTATGGAGGAATTTTTTAATGTTTTCTATGGAGGATTTTTCAATTTTTTCTAAGTTATGTATTATTTTTTCTTAGGCACCCAATTCCCATCATTCTTACATCTCTCAGGCTTGAATGGATTCCCTCTCTCTGGTTTGAATTAAGTTTTTGGTTGGTTTTATATGTATTTTTTGGTTGTAGGTTTATTATAGACTCATTTTGCTTGGTGGCTTCCTTTTGTACATAGTTAATTGTAAGTAATTTTCTCATGGTTCTCATTTTAATTTAAGACTATATCTAGTTACAACATTTTGCACTATGCATAAGATCATGTGGATGCCCCAATATGGTTATTGCATAGTCCAAGTAGTTTTTATGTATAATGAAGTGTGCTTTAACCCGGAAAAATACAACATAATAGTTGTTATTTTAATGAACTGTAAATATAATGTTACATATATGTCAAATTAATGTGTTCAAATTAGGCTTTAATTGAAAAGATATCACTTTTTCATGTAAATGTTAAGGAGCACACTCAATTGTCTAAGATTGTAAAAATTTTGGATGAGCAATATTTGTTTTTTGCATTTTTCAGGGGGATTGGTTTCGTTAATTTATACTTGTCAATTGAAGTACAATTATTTACATTGCCCTTCATCTTTGAAGGGATCCAAGAACAAATGCCCTTCCAATTGAAATTAAGACCCACCCTTCAAATTTGATTACTGCTTGCATCTGCATTGTTTAGTAATTTCCTTGCTCATGCTTATGTTTATATGTACGGTACACGTACAAGTCGGAGGGGTGACATGACTTTCCAATCGTGTTTGATCCGAGTTGACTGCAGTTAGATCTTGTTGAGAAGGAGTTGATGGTAGCATATCCCTATGTTATTCTAATCACCTACTTTCACGAAGGGACTCGGATTTGATCCCTCCTTTGAGTTGCTTCTATTATGATTCTCATGCCCAGTTCTTGTGGATCTTTTTCTCTTAAATTTCTTAATGCTCATTTTGAAATTATGGAATCTGCTACTTAGAAACCTGATCATTCATCCTAATGGAGTAGATTGTCTCTCTGGTGGCTAAATTGGCTTGTTCGTCTGCTAAGACATTATTCTCCTGTAGAATGTGGAAGGAGAATATGCTTTGGTATGTGATACCCTCCTGAAGAATCCTTTGAAAAAATGCCTTGAGTTTCATGTCCTTAGGCCACGAATTCTTTCTTAAATAACTTATTATTAGCTTTGAATCCCCCAAAACAGTTAGCTTGTCGATTCCATGTTGTCTAGCTAGATGGATCCCTTTGACGAGAGCATATGCTTCCACCTAGCTATTTGAGGCTATTCCTATACTCCATGAAAAATTTTCTATGATCTTTCCTCTTGGGGAAAGGATAACCCCACACGCTCCTACCACCCCAGGGTTCCCTTTCGTAGCTCCATCAAATATTAGCATAGTGTGATACTGGGCTCCTTTCTAGTTCTCAAATTCTTGTTGTGAGATATGAAGCTTCCTGTATGGTCTTGTTGTCATGTTGAGACTTGGTCTTAGTTTGTTGTCCCTTGGGTTATCTACTTTGGTAATATTTTCTAAAAAAATAGTTTATGCCTGGGATAATTGTCGTTGCATCGTGTGCATTTTCTTTCTCTGGCAAAAATTCTCTACAAGCATTCCTCTGCTCGTGGTGGCCACCATCATGGGAGTGGTGTAGATTTCAAAGAATATTGCTCTATTCCTAGAAATCCATATTTTCTAAATTGTAAATTTGGGCAGAGCCAAAAAAATATCTTTGAATTCTTTCTTGTTGTGCAGCTTCCCCATGTAGTTGGATTGCCATTTGTTGAGTAGTTTATCTGCAGTATCTGGTCATCTTATTCTCATGTACAGATTCTCCATTACTAATTTCCCCACTTCTTTGGTGAACGGGAATTCTAGAAAAAGGTCTAGCAAAACATATTGATTTTGGGAAAGTCCATTGGAGTTTCAAACCTTGTTCCACTTCATATCTTTAGGAGGGAGATATGTCTGATCCAATAGGGAATCATATCCCTCCTTAACCATATAATCACCTTTCCCCCGTCCCTTGGAGTATTTGATATCTCTTCTTATGGGAGCACTTCCCTTGAGCCTATTGGGTAACTCTTGGAATTCCTCCACGAGATAATTCGGAAAGCCTGTAATGTACTAATCATCCCATTTTCCTCTGGGCCTCCATTGGGAGATATCCCACAGCTTTTCAATTCCTTGTTCTTGACACCAAACCCTCAGGGGGTCTAGTTGTTCCATGTGGAAGAGGGGATGGTTCCCCATAATCATTAGGGGAGTTTTGAGGTCTAAAATGGGCCTCCTAAGGGAAATAATAAAATAAGAGTTCTAAATTTTAGAGGAAAAATAAAAACTACTTTTGACATTATCGTATTTCTGACATATCTCCTTAACAGTTTATCCAAATTTCAAGTTTTGGCACTCACTGGATGCGGATTTTAATTACGCATCCAACCCATACCTACATTGCATACTTCTGAGGCACCAACGACATGAAAAAATCAACATTTCAATAATAAAAAATGTATTTATATTACAATACGTTTTTTCTTGAAATTTTCATTTTTTCATGTCGTGGGTGCCTCATAAATATGTAGTGCAGGTATGGGTTGGATGCGGAATTAAAATCCGCATCCAGCGAGTGCCCAAACTTGAAATTTGGGTAAAGCGTTAAGGAGATATGTCAAAAATACGATAAGAAAAAAGTAGTTTTTTCCTTTTCCCTTTAATTTGTTTTACAAATTTTACCCTTATGGTTGACATTATCATCTTGAATCCTATTGGTTCTTATAAAGAGAATTTTTATGGTACATTATTTGTTTTGAGGCCCATTTTTATCATAATCCCCTATATGTACATTATCATAATCTGTCCAAATTGATATCCTCTTTCCATTCCCCAGAATCCATTTTTCTTGGCTATCGAAGAAGGGGAGGGAGGCCTTTAGAAGCTTCCATATAGGGGATCCATTCACCCTCACTCATTGGATATATATCTAGGCATTTGATTCTGTCTCGACTCAAATATTTATGAGTTATTTCTTTCATCCACCACTCCTATTGTCCTGAGACCAGTCTCCATAGAATTTCCAGCCCATAGCTAAGTTTGTGATGGATGGATCCCAAGTACCTAGTCCCCCATGTGATTTTGTTTCTCTCACCACCTTCCAATTCACCAGATGCATTCTTTTGGTGGTTTTTTCCCCCCCTTCCACCAGAATCTTCAGATGTCCCATGTTATTGTGTTCTTGATACTTGTCGGTGCTAGCAGAGATGAGAACTAAGAAATAGGCAGCGCTGATAGAATCGAATGTATAAGGGTAACCATGCCAACTGAGTTTAACCACATCGATCCCCACAGATTCATCTTCCCCTTGATTTTGTCTATAATGTGATTCCATTTAGAACTATCATGTCCCCATGACCTTCAAATGCCATGGGAGACCCTGATACATTTTTTTCTTCCAAATTCGACTGAATACACACACAAAGTCGAAATAGCTCGGATCCGCAATCCACTATCCGCAATCCACAATTGCAATCCACAATCGACATTCTTCAATCCTTAATCTGCATTCCACAATCCACAGTTGCGGATGTGGAAGTGCGAAATTTCTCATTGGAACACTTACCATTCTACAATCTGCATTGCGGATGCAGGAATGTGGGATCTCCCACTGAGAAAACTTACCATTCTACAATCTGCAATCTGCATTGTGGATGCGAGAATGCGGAATTTTCCCACCAGGAAAAATTACCATTCTGCAATCTGCAATCCGCATTGCGGATGCAGGCATGCGAAACCACACCCCTGCAATAGTAACTTTGCAAGCAACGTCTAACGGGCATAACTTCCTCATCCTTGATCCAAATGAGACAAGGTCCATACCGTTGAAAATATCTTGGATATCTCTATCCAACGATGTAACTTCCATTCATGAATGAGGTCTCTAACCCTAACATTTTTCCAGCTTAAGTTCTATGCATATTACCCCCCCTTAAATGACTTTAATTTTCTTCCTGTCATGACTTCTCCCTTTTCATAACCAATAGAGGTATCATGGATCACCACAGAGGCTTCCAAACTCCTTACCCATGCACATTTGAAGCCATGCAATCCATTCACAAGGTTAAGCACCGTATAACAATACATAAGGTGAATGAACTAAGGCTAAACCATTCATCTAACATATGCAGAATAAGCAGTGTGTTAATTCATGCGATGAAATTGTGTATATAACATGAACTCAACCTTCTACTTAGGCTTACACATGATCTACTTGTCAATCAAATTCATATAAACATTCATTCCATAACTTGGACATAAGCAACCATATCATAGAAATAGAACATCATCATTCATCATAACAAGAAGCACTTATCTTTAAATTTTTGAAGTTGCCAAGCAACTGGCTAAGTGAGAGGAACGTTCCACCCAACCTTAGATCTTTTTCCAGCATGTACTCTTCGGCTAAGAGATCACCCTCGAGTTGGGCTATGTATCCACTAAGGAGGCTAACAGTTTCTCTCACAGTCAAGGTTCCATCCCATTGCTAAGCCAATATGTAGTTGGGTTTATCAAGAATTTTAGGGCATCTACCCATGCTAAGCCAACCTACAATGGGTTTATCAAGCATAGAAGGATATACTGGTCATGCTAATCCAACCTCCAGTTGGGTTTATCAATCATACCAAACAACACAATCATTCCAATCCAGCCTGCAGTTGGGTTTATCAAGCATACCAAGAAAACTGGTCATGCTAATCCAACCTACAGTAGGTTTATCAGGCATCTAAGGACAATAAGGAAGGTATTTCTAAGCCAATGACCTCAACCATGGATCTACAGGCATATCAACACTCAGCAGACCTGGCACCCACATTACCTACCTCACCCAACACAAGGAAGACCCTCTTCTCTGTTGCACAATCCCTCAAGGCCTCTTCCCTTCCAGTACTATTCAGGGTGGGCATAGAAAGGTCCAGTCACTAGATCTATGAGATTACAGCCTTCACTGGGTTTATCAAGCAACCTAACCTTCTACCATAGTTCAACCAAGTCGGTTCTTCTCAGAGTTGCAGACTGAACTATGTTCTGCAATCTACTCCCTGCGACCCAATCGTGTGTTCTCATGGTTTCTCTATGTTATTTAAGCTTTGCAATTCATCTCGGGGTTCCTACCACTCCTGTCACGAGTAGACTGGATTCGCACACACAATTTATATGGCCATGGACTCTATGGTATTTCCCTTTTACACAGGAAACGCGATTATCTTCAAGCTCCCTCACGGCTGGGCTCTACAGGTCTGTGAATGATGAATGCCTAAATGAGTTTTGTCTCCATGAATTGATGGATCATGAATCCTAATTAAATTAGGTTCCCTTCCCCAATGGGTAGTCAAAATAGGTTCTGCGAGTTCCCAGGCACTTGAGTGTCTTTTGGGACAAGTAATCAAATTCATGCCATGCCATACGAAATCGCAGGCATGCTCCATACTCCATCGGCTTCAGCAACAGGGTTCTCAACCACCCTCTGCAACCGAATTAATGTTAGTAGGGAGGTCAAAAGGGTTCACAGCTGGACATGTGGCAGCATGGGTACCAATCCCATAACCCCCACACCTCTCCCTAGTGGATACACATGGCCCCTTCTCATTGGTTGCTTCCTTAGCCAGCTTCCTAGTTATTTTATTCATTAATAATAATTACATCATTTACATTTCCTCATGGCTTAACAACCCATGAATAATTAAACTGTCAAATACTTGCCTATGCAATAACCTTAAACATCCACTAGTGGGGCCTTGGCCTTGACCTCCACACTAGGGAAATTACACACACACCACATGTTCACAATATTTACATTGAAGCTAATAAACATCAAGGGTAAATAGGGGTATTACAAGAACTCGTAAGAGTCTTCAGGAAAATAGGAATCCCTGAGCACCTAAAGGCTTTCCAATTTTCCATGATTGGGAATTGGAGTATAGCAACTATCTCCATAGCCACTCTACTATTGACATTCCACACGTAAATATGAATTGTTTGCTTGTTAATTTTTCCCCCTTATGCTTTCATAAACTCTTCCAATATTAGTTTAAATCTTATTGCTATTAAAGTGGAATCACCCCCCATAAGGAGCATATCATCGACAAACTGTGAGTGGTTGATTCTTTTCAGCCTATTTGACATCTTAATTCCCAGTATTGTTTTTTGTTTCCTTGCTTATTACATATCTATGCTTAAGGCTTCATCCATCATGATGAATATGAGGGGTGAAAGGGGGCATCATTTCCTTAGGCCCATTTCTAGTTTGAATAATTATGTCGGTCTGTCGTTGATCAATGGGGCAATCCAAGGGTCACTGATGCCAGAGGAAATCCAAGCCAATAGATCCGCTCCAAATCCAAGTCTTTCCAGCATTGCAAATAGGAAATTGTGTCTAACCCTGTCAAATGTGTTAGCCATATCTAACTTGATGACCGTCCCCCTCTCTCCCCTCTCCTTACTGGAGTGTATGTCTTTTTGGACTAGCAAGATAGTGTCCATCATTTTCCTTCTTGCCATAAAGGCACCTTTATTTGCTGAGATTATTTTAGGGAGCAACGGCTTGATCCTATTTGCTATGGATTTAGCAATGATCTTGTAGTAAAAATTGAAAAGCTATATTGGTCTAAATCTGTCTAAAGAGGGAGGTTTAGACTCTTTGGGTATTATCTCCAAGAAGGATGAATTTGTGCTTCCTCTCATTCTCGTATACTTTTGGACATATTGCACCATTCTGACCAAGTCTCTTTTGATTATGTGCTAGTAGATTATGTAGAAGTGCATGGCACCTTGTCCAGGTTCATTTGACACAAGATTTTGAGATTTCGTCCTCTTTTACCAGTTGCATCAGCTCCATGTTGTCTTCTTCACTTACTAGCTTGTGGATATTGTCTAACATAGCTTATTATGCTTCTATATTTCCCATTCCCTCTACTGAGTATATTTTTTCAAAGTGCTCCTTAGATGCCTTTTTTAATTGGGCTTGTCTTGTGATTTTGCTTTCATATTCCAGTCTGATTTCTGCTATTTTATTTCTCCATAATCTAGCCTTGGCTTGCCTAAGGAAGAATTTTGTGTTTTTGTCCCCATCCCAATGCCAGAGACTTCTAGATTTTTGTCTCCAATTTTTTTCTTCTTCTCTTATTAGCTTTTGGTGTTCTGCAAAGATGCCATGCTCCTTTTCCAAAAGGTTAGGGGTGACCATATTTGTTTCCATGTCTATACGGATCTCCTCCATCCTTCTTGTCATCTCATGTATGTCCTTTTTTTCCTCTTCCTCGTTGTGCTTCACCCATTCTCTGATTGCCTTTTTTGTTCTATGAATTTTTTTCTCCCATATGTAGATTGGCAACCCTTGGATCCATGCAGGAATCCAAGCCTTTGAGACTAGATCCATAAATTCTGGTGTTTGATCCCATTGATGATTGAACCCAAATGGGATAGGTCCCAACTACTCTTGGTTTTTTATTTCTAATGAGATAGTTCGATGATCTGACCCCACCCAAGGGAGGATGCTAGAAGTTGTGATTATTGGTTCCTCCAGAATGTTGCTGCTAATGAGGAATCTGTCTAGTCTGGACGTTGTGTGATCTAGCCCCACTCTTTTATTAGTCCAGATGTACCTTCCCACCACGACCTTTATATTTTTCAAATCTTGACTCAAAATTAGATCTTCCGTTTGTTCTCTAAAGTGGTCCCATTTTTTTATCTTAAGAGGTGGGCATTGTTGTCTTACAATCCGCTGTGAATATACAAGGAAAATCTATATTCCCTTCTTGCAAATTTAGAAGGCAATTCCAACAAGTGCTCTTTTCATGGTAGTTTGATGGCATGTTTATATTAGAAATCGTTAGTTTTTTTCTTAAGGGGAGGTGTTTCAAGTTTACTTGGATCGAAATGGTAAATCTTGACTTCTCTTCTAACTCGAATAGCTTGGAGTTCCAAAGTGTGCACAAGCCTCCTGAAGCTCTCGAGCTGACTGTTGCTCCCAAGATTGCATTCCAAATGATGTTGCTTTCTTGAAGAATGTCCTGCTCCTTCATTTTGGCTTCTTGGAGTAGTGGGACCTAGGGGTTTTCTCCATGCACTAGGCTTCTAACCATTTTATTTTTTTCATACTACCCAAACCTCTACAATTCCAAGAGATGATCTTGATCATTTAAATGAAACCTTGGATCCTCCTTTTGGGGGGGAATATCCTACTTGGTTCCTTAGATTTCTTGTTTCCTTCCTTATGTGACCATATATTGTGCTATGATTTCCCATTTCTTTCTCTTTTTTTTGGTTGCTTCCCTTCTCTAGGTATTTGCTTTTCTTCCATATTTTTTCCTCGGTGGGGTTTGCAATGTCTCATGTTCAGTCTCCTCTTCCTAGCTTCCTTCTGAGTCTTCTTCTTCTAGTTTTTTCTCTTGTTCCTTACTGTAATGTCCCCCGGGGTTATAAAATGGTCTTAGGTAAATATAATTATCTCTCTAGGGCTAATTAGAATATTTTAGCACAACAGAATAATTTTATAAATATTTAATTTCATTTTCTACCATTTAATTATGACAAAATATCGATAATTCCAAATGAAATAAAATAAAATTCATAACTGATCAAACAAATTGAAACAAGGTTGGGAAATCTTATCCAACACTGTATAACATCATTATGCATCCATCCCAATCCATAACATGGGTTACTTGCACCTAAAAAGGTCATTTTCACTTAATCATGATTAACTAGTAATTAGTGTACTAATTGTGACACTTAGCGACACTTAGTGCATAATTGACGACATTTAACATAACTTAATTTTTTTTATCACGTGATCATCATTTATCAATCCCAATGGCTAATTAACACCTAATATCATTTAAATGAGGCCTAATATCATGTGAATGGCTGTAGCTTTCCGCTCATAAATAGTCCTCTTATTAATTCATCAAACTAGCTAAATCTACTTCTCCAAATTGGCTAGAAATTGAGGAATCAAGATAAATGCATAAAAAATTTGCAGTCATTTGGAATCCTTTCCAACTATAAATACCATGTATTATCAGTATTATTATAGGTATAACTCATGTAAACATTTTGTCAAACACTTCTCATGCAAAGTCATAAATCCATTTAAAACAATTCTTTCGAAGGAGCTAGTGAATGGAAACAAAACTAGGATTTCGATAAGAAAACATAGAACTATATAGAAACTCTTCCACACATTTATTCATACATTTCAATTGTAATTATCATATCTAATATCAGTTATCTCACTCAGGAATTTTCTCAAACATTTCACATGCCAAGTCTCGAAACTACATAAAACAACCCAACCGGTGAACTAGTTTTCGAATAGAGGCTAGAAACATTGTAGATAGGTGTTTCCAATCATTCCTAATATATTGCACAATAAAAGTACACATACTATAAATAGCAGAGGCACAATTATAATATCTGTAGCATAGGTTCCAAATAAACATTTTTCTCAAGCACTTGCTCACAAAATACCAAAACTAGTTAGCTATTTTTCCCAAAAACTAGTAGCATAATGTAACTAAAATATATGAGAGATTTCTTCCATAATTAGCTCATATATTCTATCATACATTTCTTGTGAAACCATATAAGAATCATATCATAGCTAAGTAATTCAAATAAACATGAAAAAAAGTACTTATCTTACAAAATACGCAACCAAAATCGACTATTGCACGTTCCACCCAGTCGTAGACACAATGCAAGACAAAAGTCACTTTGCAATGGTCACCCCTGAGCCAAAACCGTGATTCCACAAGAAAGAGTGCACTCAAACACAAAACCCATCTGACATTGGTCCAACCACAATCCAATGGAAAGTGGATTCCACATCACTTCCAATCCAGGATCTCCAGTGGAAATTCCAGGACAAATGTTTTAGGAGAAATCAGTCTAACCACGACCCAATGGCAAGTATTCCGGACTTCCACTCCAGGGAAATTCCAGTGACTCTAGAACAAAATATTCAGAAATATATCAGTCCAACCTCAAATCCAATGGCAAGTGGATTCCACATCACTTCCAATACAGGATCTCCAGAGGCAATTCCAGGACAAAACAATGGAAATTCCATAGTAACTCAACTTGGGGATAGGCTCAACAAGGGCGCACCAACCAGCAAAAAACTCATTTCAAGAGCGACCAAAACCAATCACACCAATACCATAGCAAAAACAAGATACAGGAGCATGCATAACCAACACACAAGCAAATCGAATTCCTTCATGAGCAATTCGAATTGGGAGAGAGAGAGACACACAAGCATGAGAGTTACATTCAAAAAATAGCAAATAAGAGTTACACATCATGAGGATACACCAAGAGACACACTAACCCAGTTCAAGAGGGCGCACTAGGTGATAAAGAGAGAGAGAGAGAGAGAGAGAGAGAGAGAGAGAGTGACTCCAATTTTAAAAAAAAATCCCAGAATAAATGAAACCAAAGTGTAACATAGCACGTGAGGGTACACAGCCAAGAGGGTCCACCAAGTACACAAGAAGGGTGTATAACATCAACATAGATACAAACACAATGGTAACACTTTTCCTGCAACCCCTTGCTCATAACATCATGGTTCTTGATCCGTACTTATGAAGGAATGCAAGGAATTACATTAATATCATGTAACAGAAATATGCTTATAGATAGAATGGAAATAAACTAGCTAGGGCACTGGTAGCTTATCTCTGAGGAGAGATGTGGTGACCACCGGCCTCTAAACTCTAAGCTACAATGGGGCTCGAAGCCTATCTACTATTGAGAAACAAAGGAAAACCCTAAACATCCAAAAACCTAACCCTAGGAGATGAAAATGCCAAACTATGGGCCCCATTGGGGTAAATTGGTACATGATACCTCATTGGAAAGATCTATCTAAGGTTTAAATTGATGATCGCGGATGTTGATTCGTTGACTCACTATGGTTGGATGAAAATTTTCCAAAAAACATCGTTTAGGGCCTCAAAACGGCTTCGGAAGTTTAGGACCCGAAAAAACTGCTAAAAATAGTAAGTTGTGCTATAATTAAGGAAACTAAAAGAACTGAAAGAACAATGTTGGGGACCCAAGTGGAATAGGCGAGTGGCCTGCAATATCCACTTGGATCATTCCTCCCCCCTTAATAAGAAACGGTCCCCATTGCGTGGAGTTCCTCCATGAGATGAAGAAACTTTTGTTGAACTTGGTCCCTGGTGAGACACTTGCCTTGGTGCAGGAGTTGGCCAGCTTTGACATCCCGATACAATGGGATCTTTTGTTGGTGAGTGTTCTTGATTTGCATGTCCATGATACGATCTGTGGTGGCTTGTTCCCTGCAGTCTGGGTTTAACTCTTTTGCTGTGAGTTGTTCTACAATGTCGGAGATGTCCAATAGAGGTGGAAAGTAGGGCCGAAGGCGGTCCACATTGAACACTGGGTGCATACCAAGGAATGGTGGAATACTGAGCTCGAAGGCATTGCCCCATATAGCCTTGGTGATAGTTTATGGCCCATATCGGAGCAGTCGAAGCTTACAGTAGGGTCCACTGAGGCACTCCTTTTGCAAATGTAGCCACACTTTGTCTCCCACCTGGAAGTTGTGTGGCACCCGATGTTGACCATTTCGTTGCTTGTATTTGGCATTGGTTCTATCCAATATGTCATGAACCTATTGGCGGATGTGTTGAATGCACTCAATTAAGTTGTTTTCCTTGTCAGATTTTGACTGGACATGAGCCGAATCGGCCTGAGTGACCGCAAATGGCATGGCTACGTCAATGGGACATAGTGGTTGGAATCCCAAGCCCACCTGAAAGGGGATGTGGCCGGTTGAGCTGTGGAGAGCTCAGTTATAGTTGTGTTCTACATAAGGGAGGATCTCATCCCATGTGTGTGGATGCTTTGAGTTGTACATGCGCGTAATGTGTATGATTATCATGTTGACGACCTCTGTATGGCCATGAGTTTGGGGATGGAAAGTTGTGGACTTGGTGAGTTTGGTGTCCAGCATTAACCAAAGGTTGAACAAAAATGTATTGAGGAACTTGTTGTCTCGATCTGATATGATAGACTGTGGGATCCAAAAGTGTACCCACACTCGTTCAAAGAAGAGTTTGGCAGTGGTTTCTACTGTGATATTCTTCTTACAGGACACCATAATGGCCATCTTCGAGAATCTCTCGATGACCACAAAAACACAGTCATTTCCATGCTTAGTAGAAGGAAGGCCCAACATGTAATCCATGGAGATGGATTCCCAAGGTCGACTAGGGGTAGGCAGCGAAGTGTAGAGGCCTTGCTTCTTGATGGTCGATTTGGCAATGGCACAGGAAGTGCAGGATCTGATGTACTTCCCAACATCCATTTGAAGGTTTGGCCAATAGCAATACTTCTGCAGTACTGCCACTGTTTTCTCGACCCTGAAATGTCCAGCGACCCTACTGTAGTGGGATTCCCAAATCATCTTGGCACACTCGCTTGAAGGAACACAAAGGTGTCCCGGGTGACATAACAGTCCATCCTAGAGGTGAAAATTGGGAACTTGATTACCCTCTAAGAGAAACTTGTATGTGTGGTCAAATTCTGGATCGCTCTCGTAGAGAAGTGGCCAATCAAAAGTCTCGTGCCCACAAGAGTTGAGCATGGTGGTTAGCACCACGATCGGTGGTTGGCTAAGACAGTCTGCAAAATTATTGGTGCTTCCCTTCTTGTACTTGATATTCAAATGAAATTGTTACAGATGTGTGGATCACTTCTAATGCCGATCATTCTGCAACTTCCCTTGTATTTGCATGAACTGCAGGGGTCGGTGGTCTGTGTGGATGACCGTTTCCTTCCCCAAAATGTAATGCTTCCATTGTCGGCAAGCCTGCACAATGGAATACATCTCTTTGTCATAAGTGGGATACTTCTGGACTGTGTCGGAGAGTGTCTCACTGTGATATGCCACTGGATGTCCCTGTTGGGTAAGAACTGCCCCAATAGCATAGTCTGAGGCATATGTCTCGATCTCAAATGGTTGTTGCAAGTCTGGTAATGTGAGCACTGGGGCAGAGTAGAGGCGATGTTTCAACTCGATGAACGCCTCTTGTTGAAATTCAGACCAAAATAATTTTTCTTTCGTTCCTCCCTTGGTGACTTAGCTCAAGGGCCAAGTGATATGAGAGAAACCTAACACGAACCTGCAGTAGAAATTGGCAAGACCCAGAAAGCTGCGAAGCTCTGTTAGAGTCGTTGGGGCTGGCCAATCCCGAATGACATGGATCTTGGCCGAATCCACAGGCACCCCTTGCTCATCAATAATGTATCCCAGATACTGAACCTGGGTCATGCCAAAAGTGCACTTCTCCAAATTGGTACACAGCTTGTGTTGTCGTCGTGTTTGGAGGACCTGTCGGATGTGGTGGAGGTGGTCCTCCCAAGTTGGGCTGAAGATCAGGATGTCATCCAAGTACACTACTACAAATGAGTTGGTGAATGGCCGCAATATGTCTTCCATCGGCCTCATGAAGGTTGCGGGAGCATTTGTTAGCCTGAAAAGCATGACCAACCATTCAAAAAGGCCCTCCTTGGCTTTGAAGGCGGTCTTCCACACATTGGAGGGTTCGATTGGTACCTGGTGATACTTGGACTTCAATTCGATCTTACTGAAATATTTCCCCACCCTAAGTTAGTCCTGAAGGTCATCAATCTGTGGGATCGGGTATCTATTCCGGACAGTGATATTATTCAGCACCTGATAGTCAATACAGAGTCTCCAAGTCCCATCCTTATTTTGCACCAACACGATCGGTTTCCCACAGGGCGATGAACTTGGTTGGATGTGCCCTTTCTGCAACAACTCTTGAATCTGCCTCTTGACTTCGTCATTCTCCATAACATAGCACTGATAGATTGGTCCATTGGGAAGCGGCGCACCTGGGGTCAGATCGATGGGGTGCTTGACCTGACAGTGCAGAGGCACCCCTGCGGGTGAGGTGAAGATGTCCACGTACTCCTCCACGACCTTGTCCATATGTTGTTATCAGGCGAAGGAGCTCTATCTGGAGGTTGTGGCAACAGTCTTATTCTTTCCCTAAGGGCAGATGACTAGGAAAACAAATTTCCCCATTTTGGAAATGAGCTTACTGCATTGTTTTGCAATAACCAAAGAGATGGTGGAAGGCGGCGCTACCTCTGGTATCCTGTACAACTTATTTTCAAAAGTAACAATAACAGCACGAGTCCAGGACTCATACATAGCATGTCGCTTCCACAAGTATGGTTGGCCTAATAATACATCAGAAACATCAAGAGGAGCAATGTCACATAATACCTCATCCGTGAAGGGCTTGATGTTGTAGGGAAGGCGACACTGTTGACTAACGTGAAGACCTCATCCTTGGAGAATCCACCCAATGGTGTACAGCTGTGGGTGTGTTATGGTCGGCAAGCCCAACCGCTTCACGACCTCTGCTGAAATGAGGTTCTTTTTGCTCATGTTGTCGACAATGAACTGTAGCGGGGAACCCTTTACCGACATATGGGAATGGAAGAGGCGCTCCCCCTCCTCTGTATCTTCCAGTTACTCCTAATTCTGGACCTTCGTGGTGGCAACAATGGCATTGGGATCTGCATCGATAATCTGCTTCGCCCTGTCATTACCCTTTTCGGGTTCTGGTTTGGAGTCAGAGCATGCATCCAACTCAGAAGCCTTCAGCTCGAGCACCAGTGACTGCTTGGCCCGACACTCACTTTTGTTGTGCGTGGAGCTCTTATGAAACTCACACACTTTCCCGTGTCCTTCTTTGGCTTCGCAGTGTTGTTCTTTGCTTGCGGTTTTGGCGGGTTCTCCTGAGCCACCCCACCTTGGCTTTGTCCTTTGTTATGTTGTTTGGGGGCACCTCTCCCTTGCTTCTAATTATCAAATCCAAAGTTTCACTTCTTCTATTTAAACTTTTGCTCAATATTGGCAGTAAAGCGATATGCTACGCCAAGCGAGGAGATGTCAAGGAAATCCATTTCCTCCTGAATGTATCTATGCAAACAACTACAATACTTCAGCACCAAATGTTTCTTTGAATCTTTGACACCCAATTTTGTGCGCAGGGTATGGAACAGATTCATCAGCTCATGCACATCTTGATCCCTTTGATGTCATAGCGTAGTCCATTGTATGTACTTGTCCTCATAACCTCCCACGAAATAATATTGTTCCTTGATGGCATCTCAGAAAGAATTCCAAGTGGGTGCGACCGAAAACAGAGAGGATGCCCTCTTGTCCTTCTGCTCACAGTAGGTTTCCCACCAGTCCTTGACATGGGGGCGGCTTTGAGCAGTGCAAAAGTGATTCTTTCCCGGTTGGAAAAGTCATGCACCAATAAATACCCTTCTAATAGATTCAACCATCTATCTAAGACATCTGCATCTATTTGGCCTTCAAATATGGGAATGTCAAAGTTTATTTATACCTTAAAAGGGGTTGCGCCTCCAAAGTGGTTGTTGGTGGGAAGTCGTTGAAGGATCTGGGCAAATTTATCCACCATCACGTTCCTTTTTTTCTCGAGGGCCTCCTCGAGCAATATTTTGATAGGATCTCCTGCTCCCTCGTCTTTCTTTTCGTCCTCCATGGGCATCCATCGGGGTTTGTGAGGTTGATCTTGCAAGGGTTCAACTAGGCCGAGCCCTAACTCCTTATACCCCGACCTCATTGGGGACATGCAAAGAAGGATTGAGAAAGAGCAGACCCTCTCTAATACCATTGATCCGGACTTATGAAGGAACGCAAGGAATTACATTAATATCACATAACGGAAATATGCTTACAGATAGAATGGAAATAAACTAGCTAGGGCACTCATAGCTTATCTCTAACGAGAGATGTGGCGGCCACTGGCCTCTGAAATCTGAGATACAATGGGGCTCGAAGCCTATCTATTATTGAGAAATAAAGGAAAACCCTAAACATCCAAAAACCTAACCCTAGGAGATGAAAATGCCAAACTATGGGCCACGTTGTGGTAAATTGGTACATCAATTTCCCAGCATCGTAACTTTGGCATACGATCTTCGTTTGATGCACATGATACCTCATTGGAAAGATATATCCGAGGAATACACTAATGATTACAAAAAAAACGTCGTTTAGGGCCTCAAAACGGCTCCGGAAGTTTAGGACCCGAAAAAAACTGCTAAAAATAGTAAGTTGTGCTATAATTAAGGAAACTAAAAGAACTGGAAGAACAATGTTGGGGCCCCAAGTGGAATAGGCGAGTGGCCACCAATATCCACCTGGATCAGTTCCTCATACTCTCTTTTGTGGCATCGGTCAATCTGGTTGTTTTATTTTATTAATTAATTAATAATAATAATGTGCAAGCAATAGTCCTGGAACCTCGTGCCATAATGTCACAACATCAAAGTAATAATAACATGTCCTGGGGCTAAACCATAGGGTATTACACTTACCCATAGATTTCAATTTTTGGTCATTACCTTCCTCCTCTTGATCTCTATTATTTTGGTCTCGATCTATTTCTCCTTCCTCCTTGCTATCTGTTAAGACTTCAAGCTAGTTTTTCATTGGGACGTTATTAATGTTTCCTCAAGAAGAGGAAGAGGAAAAGGTCTCCTTTGTTTTCTTGGCTTGATCCTCCTCCTCATTGCTTGATTTACCCGATTTACCTCCTTATCTGGTGGCTTTCTTTTTCTTTTTGGGTTGTAGCCACTATTCCTCTACCACGCCTCCTAGAATTTATGTTGGTGCTCTAGTGCAACCTTTTGTAAAATGTCTGTATTCTTGATAGGTCTTGCATTTGAAGGGGAGTTGTTCATATTCGACTTGCTGGAGATATGACCAGTTATCCAGTGTGAGCTTGATGGATTCGAGGATCCCTTTATCCATATCTACCTTGACGTAGATGCGAGTGCAAGCTTGAACTCCATCCTTTGGATCCGTTTTGTCGATATATTTTCCTAGGGAATTCCCTATTGCTTGGAGAGTCTCATTGGTCCAGGAGTGCAATGGTAAAAATGGGAGATGCACCCAAATAGCGATGACTGAGGGGATATCATTCTCTGGATTGAAATCTAAGGTCCATTTGTTTAGATACATCTCGTGGTTGCCCATGAAATATGGTCCACTTTTGAAGATCGAGTCTTTTTCTTCTTTTTCTTCAAACATGAAGGTGAAGAACTTTTCCATAGAAGGCATGCAAGGTTCTTCCTTTTAGAAAGAATTTCTAGTTTCTTTTGACCCATTGAGCCATAGTTCTGGGATATGGCCAGATCTCGGTGAACTGTCCAATCAGTCCATTTTCTTCTAACTTGATGGCCATGGATCTCGAACTCCCTTGAAAATACTCAAACCCCAAAAGATTTGTCAAAAAATATCCAAAGGAAGTGAAGTTACTACAGATGGGTTGAAATAAAGGGTCATAATACAAAAAACAACAAAGAAAAACCTACATATGCAAAGTCCGAAAGTAATTATCGAAGAGGTTAAGTCTTAGTGAAGTTGCAACAGCGGAGATGAAAATAATAGAGATCAACGGCTGTCATGGTTTCCCACACCGCCCAAAGGATCGTTTGCAAATGTTGGTGAGTGGTTGCAGACATAATACCGTCGGGTACGTGTCATATTCTCATTGATCCGCATCAACGTGATAGTGGTATCACAAACCACTACAACGCCGTGCGGAACCACCAAAGGATAATACACGGCAGGCCATAGCACGTGGCAGATGCAGAAGGCGCAAGGGAATATGACACATGTTGATATATATCGGAGGGATGATATACATTGGGACAAAATCGACGGCTAAGATTCATCTGCATCATGGGAAGTGCGCACTCAATAGAAGAAAGAGTGGTTGCGGCAAATTAAACCACTCTAACAGGTGTCAGAAAATGGTTGATCCGCACACAGTAAAAACTGGAGAAGAAAACCGTTATTGGGATCGCGGATACCACCATGGGAAATAAAGGGACGCAAGATCTAACAGCTCAAATCAAAAGGCTCGGGATCAATGGTTGGATATAAAGTACATTCGGAAAGCTGCCAGAAAGTTAAGCAAAAAGGCCTATATAAAACAAAAGGGTTTCAAATAACGACATTTTGTCTATGTGTTGCTATCCCTGGGAGCTCTGAATACTGGTGGAGATCGACAGTTGCGACAGAAGGATAAAGATGTGTCTATACAGTTCACCTTGCAATGCGAGTCCTGGTGAAAGAAATGACCAGTTATGATTTACCCACGGCCGACCAATGGAACTATGTGGACAAATATGGAAGGACAAGATATTATGTCCATTCATAGATACATTCAGAATTTTTGCCAAGTGGAAAAATGATGCTTTTATTTTAAATTTGTAATATTGTTTGAAGACAGTTATCTATTGTTTAAAGACAGTTATCTTTCGATTTAAGACATTTTCAGTTACTAATTAAAAGAAGCAGTTATGTCAAGCTTCTTCCAAATTTTGTATAAAAGACAATGAAAGTCATTTTTGAAAGGGTTGGAAACTCTTTGAGAGACGAAATGTTTTGAAGTCAAGTTTTTGATAAATAAAAGGCCGTACAGTGGAAATACCTATCTTTTGAGACCAGAGATTCATGTGTTGATCAATTTTACAGTCTGTTTTTTCCCTTATCTTTATATGTGCATGTCCACTTTCTTTGTTATATCCTCCATTATGTTCTTCTTCTATACTTAAATGAACGTTTGAAATAAATTGGGATTCATACTGGTTATGCCTCGTTTTATCGCATTTAAGTATCCATTATTTCTCCAAAGTTGACAATGGATTCATCCTAGTTAGATGCATGTTGTTGATGGACTGTCATTACTTCTTTCTATACCACCTGCAAAATCAAATTGACTGTGATATGGTTGCTATCTTTCCTCTGTGGAAATCTATTTGGTATAAATCTCTTGCTGGCACGTTAAATATTTGAAAGTTGACTCCATGCCCAATGTTTCTTGTTTCCTTTTCAACCAAGTAAATCCTTTTGAGAAATTTCGAGCATATTTCTATATATTTTTAGCCTTTACATATATCTTGTGAGAGAGCCCTCTCTGGTGGAAAAAATGGCTAAGTTTTCTACCTAAAGTTTGGTTTGAAATAAGTTACCTTAGGTGTTATTCTTTTACAACCGGGATAAAATCTAAGTGCTAACATTTTGGCGCCGTTGACGGGGATGAAAGTGAAATTTTACCTGGGAGAAACGACATAGAAAGGTCAAATTTCTTGGGCAAGGAAGCTTGAAGTAAGTTGGTTGTAGATATTTCCCTGGCGACTTCACTTGTGAAAAAATTTTAAGGTTTTTTTGAAGGTAGTCAGAAATAGACATTGTGTCTACAAGAAGAAATCCCGATTTACAGTTCTTCTCAGGCATGGATAATCCAGAAAATCTCCTCAAGACGGATAAAGGCAAAGGCAAGACAAAAGAAGGTATTCCTCAGTTTTTGAATATATTCCCTTCTTTTCAAGAAAATCTGTTTGAGGAAGAAAATATTGGTTCAAGTGAAAAAGTTTTTCTTAGAACTAAATCAGATTCTGATTTGAACGAAACAAAAGTTGACCCAAAAAGTTTGTGGGACTATTCTTTAAAATCTGTTTGGGAAAACTTACAAAAATATGAAAGGGTTGGGTTCCGAATATCCAAGGCCCAAAGAATACCTGTGCAAAGTCATGAACAACAGGTAGTGATTGTTCCACCTTATAATCCACCACCCATGGCTTCCAGATTTGCCCCATTGGTTTTGCCCGCTGCTTTACATGATTTGCCTCAAAATTATGGACAGAGAATCGTTACTTTTGATGATGAGGGTAATTATACAACACAGCAACATGTTGATAACTTTAGTGATTTCGTTGATTTAGAAGAGGTGGACCACGATGATGCAAAAATGAGGTTGTTTGCCCAAAGCTTGCGAGGTGAAGTCAAAAAATGGTTCAGAGCTTTAGCTGCAGGATCAATTGCTAATTATGATGCTTTCATAACTCTTTTTATCGAAAGATGGGAAGACCAGAAAAATTCTTCACAGATGTTGACACAGTATAACAATTTGAAAAAAGGAGGTTTTGAGTCGGTTCAAGAATTATCTGCCAGATTTATGAAAGTTTATAACTCTATCCCTACAGACATAAAACCCCCCGTAGGAGAAGCCAAGTTACATTATGCAGATGCTTTTGAAGGTGATTTTTCATGCACATTAAGAGAAAGAAGATCTACCACTTTGGCAATAATGATGAAAGATGCAGTGGCAGTTGAAGCTAATATGATGGCTTCTGGAAAGATGAGGCATAGAGATATAGACCGAAAGAAAAGTAAAGAAGATAGTCAAAATACAACTTCTTCTAAAATTTGAAGCAATGATGAAAACTATGGAAAAGTTGCTAGACAGGTTAGTGGTGGATAACAAATCTCCGAATAAAGAACAAAATGAACCTCAAATCAGAAACCCTAATTTTAGGAGACCTTTTGTCCCGCCCATAAGGCCAAGAGATCAGAGGAACCCAAGGAATACAGAAGAAGATCCAGTCAGACCTCCTTTCCCTGAAAATTATATCGCTGGGGAAGTTGAAGCTGAGATGGCTGAGAGTGATATTCACCATTGTGGCAGTTTTGATTCAAAAGTGTATCTGACTAAACAAGAGCATGATATGTTCCTTGCAGAAGGAGAATGTTGTAATTTGGAGACAGAAATTGATCAATACCAAATTGGTTACCAAAGTGCTATAAACGATCTTCAAAGAAAGATAAATCTGAGAAACAGAGACATTATAATAGACAAAGGAAAAGAGTCAATGGGAAAATCAAAAGGATCTACAGATAAATCCTCCACCAGTCAGAATGAACAGCAAACGAGAAGAAAAGAAAACGAGGATGTGCCAAAAGTGATTTCAGATAACAAGAAAGATTCAGTGAAAGAAGGTGATAAAAATTTGGTTCCTTTCAATATACAGAGTGAAATATCGAAAGTCAAGATTTATGTACCTTTCAATGAGATATTAAAGAATAAGGAATACAAGGAACAAATTTTTAAGATGATGCAAGTAGAAAATCGAGTGGAAATAGATACTTTGGAATTAGATGATGATACTCCTAATATCTTCCTGGGTTCAATAATGGAAGATAATAGTTTTGGGGAAATTTCTCCTTTCTATGTAGATTTGAATGTTCATGATAAAGTTGTGCATAATTGTATGTTAGACTGAGGAGCTTCTCATAATCTGATGTCGAAACTTGTAGTTGAATCTTTGGGATTGGAAATCACAAGACCATATGATGACCTATTTTATTTTGATTCAAGGAAAGTCAAATGTTTAGGGTTGATCAAAGATTTGACAGTTAATCTCAGTAAAATACCAGCCAAAGGTATTCTCATGGATGTGGTGGTTGCTGATATTCCAGCAAAATTTGGTATGCTATTGTCTAGATCATGGGCCTCGAAGTTAAAAGGAACTTTGCAAATGGATATGTCTTTCACTACTATTCCAGTGTTGGGGGTACACAGAAGATTATATGCTGAAAAGATGGCTACTTATTTGGTAAGTGATTTAAAAGAACCCGAAAATCATGCTATATATGCAGTAGACACAGATTTGGGGTCATGTATTCTGTACAATGATGTTGAATCCAAAGAAAAGATTTATTTAATCGAACCTAAAGAAAATGAAAAAGAAAGACTGTTAAGAGAAAAAATTAGAAAAGAAGGAACTTGGACAATGCATTTTGATGGATCTAGGAGCAGAGAAGGAGCTGGTGCGAGAGTATGGATAATCACACCTAATTGAGAATTCTTGATGTTTTCTTATCAATTGAATTTTGAGTGTACAAACAATGTTGCAGAATATGAAGCTTTGATTCTGGGGTTGAATGTATTGAGAGATTTAAAAGCAAAAAGAATTGAAGTGTTTGGAGATTATGAATTGGTAATAAATCAGGTAAAAGCTATTTATCAAACCAAACATCCTAAAATGAGGTCATATAAGAATGAAGTGTGGGATTTATTGGAAACAAAATTCGATGAACATGATGTTGTTTCAATTCCCAGAGTTAATAACACCGTAGCAGATTCTTTGGCCATTGCAGGAGCTGCTTTCAAAACCCCTATCTTTTCTAAAAAGAAATATCATATTGAGGTCATACACAAACCATCTATCCCAAACAATATCAAACACTGGTAGGTTTTTGAAGATGATCAACAGATTAAACGCTTTTTAGAGATGAGAGATGAATTCAATTACAGGTCTATTGATGCAGAAGATGTTGGGGCTGGTTCAAATGAAAAAGATTCCCCTGAAGAAACAGAAAAGTTCAAGCAAAGGATTGGAGGTAAGGATATAATTCAACTGAAGAATAACGTTATCCCTAGAGGCTTAATTCCTTTAGAAAAATTGTTTGATAAAAATGACGTGGTGAAAAATCCAAAATTAGAACCTAAACCTGAGGATGTAAAAGATTATAATTTAGGTTCTGAAGAAGATCCCAAATTGGTAAATCTTTCAAAGAAATTACCAAGAAAGGAAGAAAATAAAAGTGTGGATGTGATGAAAATATTTTCAGATGTTTTCGCCTGGAGTTATGAAGACCTGAAAGAATATGATGTTTCTGTTATATAGCATACAATTCCTATCAAACCTGATGAAAAGCCTTTTAAACAAAAGTTGAGAAGAATAAATCCCAAGTTGCTTCTAGTGATAGAAAAAGAAGTGAGAAAGCTGTTTGATGCTAAGATAATTGTGTCCTTGAGATTTTCTAAATGGTTGGCTAACTTAGTACCAGTAAGGAAAAAGAATGGCGAAATAAGGTTGTGCGTAGACTTTAGAAATATGAACAAAGTCTCTTTGAAAGATAATTATCCACTCCCGAAAATGGATCAGATTTTGCAGAAAGTTGTAGGAGCCGAAAGATTTTCTATGTTAGATGGTTTCTCAGGTTACAATTAAATTAAAGTTCACCCAGAAGATCAGTAGAAAACTGCTTTTACTACTCCATGGGGAACGTTTATGTATGCCAAAATTCCATTTGGTTTGACGAACGCAGGGGCAACCTTTCAGAGAGCCATGCAAATTGCATTTGCAGATGAAAGAGACAAATTTGTGGTAGTATACATGGATGATACCATTGTTTATTCAAAGAATGCTGCTGATCACTGGAAACATCTGGAAAGATTTTTTCTGAAATGTAGAAGATTTGGGATCTCCTTAAATCCAAAAAAATCTCATTTTTGCATGGAAGAAGGAAGATTGTTGGGACAAATCATATCAAAAGAAGGCATCAAAATTGACCCGGAGAGAGTATCTGCCATACAGAAGGTCGGGATCCCTAGGAGTAAGAAGGAAATTCAGTCATTCATTGGAAGGGTAAATTGGTTAAGAAGGTGCATTCCTAGTTTTGCTAAGATTTTGAGAAACATATCTGAAATGCTAAGGAAAGACAAGGAAATTAAATGGACTGAAGAAGCAAGACAATCTTTTGATAATATTAAAAGGGAATTGACTGAAGCACCAGTGTTAATTAGTCCAGATTATTCAATGGATTTCATTATGTTTACTTATGCATCAGAACACACAGTAGCTAGAGTATTGTTACAAAAGAGCCAAGAAGATGTGGAACAGCCAATTGCATTTTTCAGTAAGATTCTGAGGGATGCAGAATTAAAATATAACATTATGGAGAAACAAGCTTATGCTTTAGTGAAATCATTGAAGGATTTCAGGATATAAATATTGCATTCTCATATAATAGCACATGTTCCATCAGCAGCAATGAAAGATATTCTTACCCAGCCAGATCCTGAAGGAAAAAGAGCGAAGTGGATAACAGTATTATTGGAATATGATCTCAGCATTAAACCTACAAAGCTGATAAAAGGGTGAGGTCTGGATAAAATGATGACAGAAACAAATTGGGATTCTCTAGGTATGAATTTTCTTTCCGAAATTTCAAAAGAAGACGTTCCAAATTTACAAGTAATTGAAGATTTCTCTTTATCTCCCTGGTATGCGGACATTGTGTATGTTTTGCAAAATCTCCAAGCACCTGCAAATATGGTAAAAACCATAGCAAGATCAGTAAAGTTGAAAGTATCCAAGTTCTGCATATTAGATGGGAATTTATTCTGGAAAGATCCAGGAGATATTCTATTGAATTGTCTATTAGAGAATGAAGCGCAGCATATTATGGGGGAATTTCATAAAGGCATGTGTGGAGGACATCATTCATGGAAGGCTACAATGAACAAGATTCTTAGAGTTGGTTTTTATTGGCCCAGTATGTATTCAGATGTATATAAAAAAGTGACCAAATGTCATGAATGTCAAATTTTTGATGGGAAAAGAGAATTATTACCATTTCCTTTGAAACCTATTTTAGTTGAAGCACCTTTTCAACAGTGGGGGTTAGATTTTATTGGCGAAATTAACCCAAATTCTTCAGGGAAGCATAAGTGGATTCTGACTGCTACAGATTACTTCATGAAATGGATTGAGGCCATTCCGACAAGAAATGCCACAGAAATAGTGATAATGATCTTTTTAGAAGAAAACATCTTATCCGGGTTTGGTTGTCCTGAAAGGATAGTGACAGATAATGCTCCAGCGTTCAAATCAAAAAAGATGATAAATTTTTGTTACAAATATCACATACATTTAAATCATTCCACTGCTTATTATCCACAAGGAAATGGGTTGGCTGAATCTTCAAATAAAATTTTAGTGAGGATCATAAAGAGGTTGCTAGAAGATAACAAGAGGGCTTGGCACACTAAATTAAAATATGCTCTGTGGGCAGATAGAATCAGTACAAAAAGAGCAATTGGCACTTCCCCTTTCCAGTTGGTGTATGGCACAAAGGTAATTTTTCCCGTTTCTTTGGGTTTGCCCGTTATGAAATTGTTACAAGAAGTCAAAGAAGAACCAAATCATATGCAAAGGAGAATAAATCAAATGATAGAATTACATGAAGTTAGAGAAAAGGCATACAACAAAACCCAAATGCATCAGGAGAAAATGAAGAAAACTTTTGACAGAAAGGTTAAAGAAAAGAATTTTCAGATAAATGATTTAGTTTTGAAGTGGGACTCTAGAAATGAAGATCACCATGGGAAGTTTGAACATTTGTGGAAAGGTCCATTTATTGTTGCAGGATATCAAGGGGAAAATGCATTTACCCTAAAAGAAGCAGTTATGTCAAGCTTCTTCCAAATTTTGTATAAAAGACAATGAGAGTCATTTTTGAAAGGGTTGGAAACTCTTTGAGAGACGAAATGTTTTGAAGTCAATATTTTGATAAATAAAAGGCCGTACAGTGGAAATACCTATCTTTTGAGACCAGAGATTCATGTGTTGATCAGTTTTACAGTCTGTTTTTTCCCTTATCTTTATATGTGCATGTCCACTTTCTTTGTTATATCTTCCATTATGTTCTTCTTCTATACTTAAATGAACATTTGAAATAAATTGGGATTCATACTGGTTATGCCTCGTTTTATCGCATTTAAGTATCCATTATTTCTCCAAAGTTGACAATGGATTCATCCTAGTTAGATGCCTGTTGTTGATGGACTGTCATTACTTCTTTCTATACCACCTGCAAAATCAAATTGACTGTGATATGGTTGCTATTTTGCCTCTGTGGAAATCTATTTGTTATAAATCTCTTGTTCGCACGTTAAATATTTGAAGGTTGACTCCATGCCCAATGTTTCTTGTTTCCTTTTCAACCAAGTAAATCCTTTTGAGAAATTTCGAGCATATTTCTATATATTTTTAGCCTTTACATATATCTTGTGAGAGAGCCCTCTCTGGTGGAAAAAATGGCTAAGTTTTCTACCTAAAGTTTGGTTTGAAATAAGTTACCTTAGGTGTTATTCTTTTAAAACCGGGATAAAATCTAAGTGCTAACAATAACAACCCTTCATACAAATTTCTCTTCTTGTTATTGAGAATCTCCACAATGTCTCTCTATGTCTAACCCCTCTCCTCAATCCTCCTTGTATTTATAGGACAAGGAAGGCAGTTTAAATCAAGAGGTGGTTGTAATGGAAGTTGGGGAAGTTGTAGAACCAACTGCATCTAATCCTAATTCGTCAAATTAATAAATTTTTTATCATATTTTAAGGTGTGCGCGAGTTTTTCACAGTGGAGTAGCGCACAGTATGCAACTTCAGTGTTTAACAACTAGCGTTTGCAACTTTTTTTAGGGTGTGCGCTAGTTTACTGAAGTGGAGTAGCGCACAGCAGGAGGTGTGCACTACTATTGATCCTATGGAGTAGCGCTAGTATGCTGCAATAGAGTAGCGCATAGCTCAAAACATGATGTTTTTCAGGGTTTTGCTAGCTTGCAGAAGGGTAAGTCAGGTCAAGGTATCATCCAAGGTCATCATGCTCTTCAATCCAAGTTGTCCTTTTGTGTGATCGACAGCTCAAGGTGATCACGGACGGAGAAGTGCAGATTTGACCTATAACAGATGCCCCCTAATGTGTGAGGTCAGAGGGAAACAATGGTCGAAATACATTATAATTCCAAATCAGAGGAGGAGCAAGAAACCACAGAACCAAGTCACAGAAACACCTGAAACAAAGATCAAGGTTAGCGAGCAATTACAATCTTGACATCATATAAATGTATAGTGTGATACAACATGATCTCCGTTACATAACTAGGAGATGTATATATAGCATGGCCACTTGAAATACAAGCATGGATCCATGTCAAACTGAGAGATCATAGCCATAACAACAAACTGGATCTATGTCTCATGGAGAGCCATAAATAAGTGAGGCTCAGTCTTGCGCAGCTTGGGTGATAACATAATGAGGTGATGTCACCAACATCCCAAGGTCTTCATCCAAAACAACCCAAAGGTACAAACCCTAACCATGTGAATAGATGAGTTGATAGTCGAACATGGGGGGTATCGTTTGATTACCGGTCCTTGATGTATACCGTTAACAAATGCAAGGGCTTCCACCGATAATGATGATGGGGCCCAAGGTGCCTAGTACGATCCAACAAGTGTGAATAAGTGGACTTGGAGTCGAACACTTGAGGATCCTGTCAAATAAGAGACATTGATATATTCTCATCATTCAACAGCGAGGAAAATTGCCATTGGTGACTGCAATCTCCAAGGTACTAACCGAAACTCTAAACTTCAATCCCAGAGCCAAATGAGTTGATGTTGATGGGAAGAAGTCCATTGGAAGGGAGGCCTTGAGGCATCCTCCATCATCCAACACGAGGGACACTCAACTGGTATGAGTTGATATGGAGTAATATATGTAACAAGACTGACACTAGGATGGCTGACACATGAGGTCAAGGTAAACTGCAGAATGGCCGACACGGGCTATATCCTTGAACAGTAAGCACGACACAAAGTGACTTAGGAAGTTTTCAACATAATGGGGAAAATGATATAAACCTATAACGTAGGAGACATTAGCAGGCCCTCCATATGGTTGGAAGAATAACCAACCGGGGGAGTAAACAACTCGGAGATTAGGTTCACCCTAAGGTCAAAACTAAACCCAACCGACATGATAGACTCAAGTAGGTGCTGTGTTCAAGGATAGGACTGACTGAACTGCCTTTGAAACTGAAGATATGATACATCCTTCTTATCCCTTATTCTTTTTAGATAAAAGAATACCTTTCTTGTTGTTTAATGAGTCCAAGAAAGAATGAAAACTCAATAGATCCAACCATGTAAAAAGTTTAACGAGCCCATGGGAGGAAGACTCAGGACCTTCTTCATTGTTTACAGAGTTTGAAGAAGAGATAGAAGATTACTCTCTATTACTGATCTCTGGATTTTAGTATCGAGCCGAGATATGTTCTTGCTCGCCAGTGTTTTCAATTTTAAGGAGTCTGAAAAACTTAAACAATAACTCCATACACCAACTCGTGGATTTTAATATCGAGCCCAAGTAGGTTAATGCTCACAGGATTTTTCCTATTTATAGAGTCTGAAAAACTTAAACAATCCTCTTTTTACCCTCTCGTAGATTTCACATCGACCCCGAGTAGGTGAATGCTCGCTTGGTGTTTTCATGTTTAGAGAGCCTGAAAACCCTAAAGAAGGCTCCAAAAGGTCCTTTTTCGTAAAGTTAGTCTCCTCCCCCGAAAAAGTGTAAAACAATGGAAGAAGAACTCTTCTAGCGTATACAAGAGTATACCTTTTCCATAAATGATCCACCAAGGCCCGGAAAAGGGGTAATTCTATACCGAAGCGGATGAGCCTTCAGTTCCTTTAATGAGCTTGAAGAGGACAAGTTTGCTCGGCAATCTTGTTTAGGTTTCAATAGTCCAAACAAGAGCTTAAAATGACTTAAATGACAGCTTCTAGGATCGTGACTAATGATCTGCCAAAACTAGGTCTTCAATAAACATGTTAGTAATCGCGACAAAAAATCTTAAATGATATGTAATTTTAACCATGAGCTAGTTGAAAAGGTCTATCATCAAGAAATTTAGTCTTAAAGGATTGATACTACAAAATTTTAGTGAAAATTTGAGAACAATTGGTTGAAAATTACTTTAGTACCGTATGTAGCTATTCATTGATTAAATAGCACAAATTAATAGAATTTGAAACTATAGAGATTTTACCAAAGTGGCTAAAAATTTAAAATCAAACTCATATATGTAATTTTCAAATTAAAAACTCAAATTTCATTTTGGCATTGTAGGGCAAAAAATTGGGAGCAAACCCTTGGATTTCAATCCTTCGTGGCGATCAACTCAAGCAACCAATCAACATTTTTCCTCCACACCCCTGAAGATGAAGAAAAAAGTGTCGAGGCTCTAAAAATTGACCTTTTGTGGCAGGATGGTACTTGTTTGGAGGGAGAGAGAACATGAGGATATGGGTAGGGTGTCAATGCAAGACCCGGCCACTCTCCATGCACTCCGAAGATGTGGTTTATTAAAGTTTTACCGAACCGTGAACATGAGGGCACTCAATTGATTGCTTCAAAGACTCGTTCAATACTAGGATGTAGATGCCAATGCATTTGATATTCGAGGACAAACCCTGGACCTTACTGTCGACTACATATACTTCATTATCGGACTCTCTAGGAAGGGAGATGCGGTAAGTTTGAAAGGATCTTCTCGCAATGTGGGTGCCACATCAGTGCAAGAATATTTGAATGCATACTATGTGGCGGGAGCCGAGAAATCAGGAAGTCAAATCCTAATTTCTACCATTGAAAGCCTCCCTCTAAAGGTTATTGTGAGTATGTTAAACCGAATGTCGAGAAGTGCGACACAACACTTAGCCTCGAGGCATTCCATGCATATCGGTGTCAGATGCTTGCAAGGTCACGTGTACGATTGGTGCACTAGTTTATTGGCAAATATGAAGCTTCTATATTGGAGAAAACTCACTATGGCTTGGGAATACCACAACAGACAGATGACTACCAGAAATCAACTCAATTCTCAAAACAATGCTATTATAAATGATAATGTTAAGATAATGGAGAAATGTAACCAACCTCGCTCCAAACGTTTGATGTAGATCCCTGTTGGAGCTTTCAATCCATGCACTTGAAATCTGCAAATTAGTCTTGACAGCCAATATCCAACAAGTACATATAATATATAAATGACATTAACATTATCAATAATAATGGTCCATAATATCATAAGCAAATGTAACCCAATGTATAATAAACAACATTCACACCATGAATGGAAGAGAATATCAGTATTTCTATTAATGAACAAAAAGAAGTACAAAGTGATACAACCTCTTGCCGGAAACCAATATGAACCAAGATCTAGATCAATCCACTTGTGCCTCCACCACTTCAATCCTCCATGAATGGAAAACTCAAACTAGATAGGAGTTTGGAAGGTGAACATAACTAGTTCACAACTACAAGGATCAATGAGTGCAGACACAAGATAGGGAAAAAATCCACTAGAGTTCTCTTGCTATTCTCTTCTTCCTCCCATCCATAAGCCATATGTGCTCAATATATAGTCTTCTTAAAGGTAGGTGAAAGGACACATCAAGGCGTTACTCGGGCAGATGGAGAGCCAAAGGTCACCCAATGACCGCTTTTTGGGAGTAAACAGTAATTAATAGTGGTTTTTACCATTTTACATGCTACCCACGGGATATAGTGATGCAACTCGCGGGTACGCTTGCTATAAGGATGCAACAGGTGGGTAGGAATAAAAATAAGGCAAACTGGTATCTCTGAAGGATATAAGTGGATCTGAGTCACTGAAATGGATCCTACAGGACAAACAATGTTGATGCTCACAGGGTGGAATATTACGGTGTAACAGATGCCCCCTAATGTGTGAGGTCAAAGACTAAATGTGCTACGATGGCCGAAATACATTATACAACTCATAAGTGGGGTGATGGAGACACAAGTGGAAAGAACAACTCACTCGTCATAATACAATAGTATCTCTGAATACATGTCGGTATAGTACAACAATCTGATACAATGGCCATGAATAGGCAGTACATAATGGATACATGTCATAAGTGAGCATAGCCATGATCCCTCTACAGTAAGATACGGTCTTCTGCTGAAAAGAAGACAACTGGTGGAAAACTGGAGGTACAAACTGCTGAAATCTAAGAGGTGATATCTCAGGTGTAAAGTCAAAGTCATATGTAGCATACTGAATGCCACAATCGCCTGGGGTCTTCTACACAAGTCTTCGACGGTGCAAGTCCCATCAAGTGAATAAAGGATTTGGGGTCGAACCTGATGAGACATCGTCTGATTACCAGTCAATGATGTATACCGTTAACAGACACGAGATGACCCACCAATAATGAAAATGGGCATCAAGGCACAGAGCAGAATCATCAGAGTGTGAATAAATGGGTTGAAGTCGAACACTAGGATGAATCCATCGATCAGGGGACATTGATGTATTCCCAAAACTGTCGATGGCGAGAGAACCTGCCACTAATGACTGCAAGCCTCAAGGTACTCAACTGAACTCTAAGCCTCAAGTCCCAGAATAAATGAGTTGAAGTCAACAGAACGAGACTCACTGGAAGGAGGGCATTAAGGCATACCCCATCAACCAGCACGAGGTACTAGCAATGCTGAAAGATTTGGAATATCTCGGGTGAAACGGGCTGAATCAATAAGGATGGCCGACATGCAATAGTCAAGAGGTCTGAGGAGTGGCCGACACTGGTTTAAGGACTTCCTTTGAACAAGAGCATGAGCATATGGATAGACTTAGGCAACATAGACTTGACATAAACTGCGCAATGCAGAAGGCATTACAGAGGGCTCCATAATGACTGGAAGCTTAACCAATCGGTGGAGAAAACTGAGAAACAAGTACATCTCCTAAGGCCCAACTATAGTCCCGACTCATAATGTACGGAGTGGAATGAATGCTCAGTTCAAAGGCGACACAACAGCTACCAACAAGAAATAGTGACCATAATCCCGTCCGGCTTTTTGGAATATTTGATTTTTTTGGTCTTTTTCATATTCGGGAAAAGCTTGAAAAAGAATAAAATTTCTTATAGTAGAACAAGTGAGGGAACAAGTGTCAAATAGCTAGCAGACTAGTCCCAAGCAGTGGAACATACCTATGCTCAATGCAAGGAAGTGTGTGCAGGATATGGACACTCAAGGGTATGTTCTCTCAGGGTCAAAAGGTCATCAAATTGTGAAGGGAAAATATAAGATCTGTAGGGCTCAACAGGGGAAAAGTGCTCAGGCACCAGGCTAACAATTGAGTAAGCGGGAGCTGGCACAAGGCTCAAGCAACAAGCAGGATGATGCAATGCAATCACAACATGATATAACTGAGGGGAGTCCTTAATGGAGATGGCCAGCATAAGACAAAGTAGAGTATGAGTCTTTATCGCAACGGCATGGCATGACTACAAAGGACTCCCAATCCTAAGGACAAACAACGGCATGGGCACCAGAATGCATACAGGGGTTCTAACTATGGTACCCATGTTTGGGAAATCCCTACCGCCACATAACGACACTTCTATAGTAGTGTGAAGGTTCCGTGTCAGTTACGAAGCGGGGGTCGCACTTAGGGTTTATGAAAATGGTCAATAGGTCAAATGCATAATGCATGCGAAAACGAAATCTAACCTATATGCCAAGTGTGAAATGTACCTGCCGTAGGTGTGAAATGGTTCAGAAAAAATCTCGCCGAGGAAATCTGTTGAAAAAACACTACTCCATGACACGATATTAGTTCATAACGGCTCAAAATGGCAAAAACTATAGAAAAGTGGGCCCAGAAAATTATAAATAGTAATAAAATTTTCCAAATTACAATTCATTTGCACTATTCACCAATTTGGATTTATTTGGGTAGTTTCCACCTGAACCTTCAAACATCGATCGTGGGAGCTACAAGCGACCGTTCAGCGAACCGTCCGGAGAAGGTTGGTGGTTACTCCCATACCTTTCATTTTAATGTTTTTATTTCAGTTTTGGTCGGTGGAATTTTTTGTTTGTCCAAGCCCTAGATGGATTCGGCGCTACCCGTGGGCTATAACTATGCGGGTCGCGGGTAGGGCACGAAATGCGCAGTCAAAAAATAGATTGCTCGCAGGTACCTGCAACTGTCTACAAATTTTCCCGCGGGTACGGCCGTGAAGAAATATTTAATCATGAATCTGACCAAAATTTACTTGTTTTTCACTGCAGGATGGTTCTAGAGTGGAGGGAACGAGATCATGACCAAGTTGATGAGGCCATGCGCAATGATTTGCAAGCACAACAAGCATTGCAAGCATGTGGCTTATATAAGTATTGGAGTATAGGGGGTTTAAGGGCCCAAAACCTATTACTCCGTCATCTGATAAACTACTGGGATGTGGATGCTCAACACTTCATCCTCAACGGGCAAACTCTGACACTGGAAGTAGAGGATATCTATTTCATTACCGATTTGTCCCGTAGAGGGGAGGTGGCTAGTCTTAGGTCTTGGACCGTGGGTGTTGGGATCACTGTGCAAGACTACATAGCGTGGTATTGTCCCGCCAACACACGAGCAATGGGAAGACAAGTGCATGTGAATGCCATAGTGGATCTGAGTACAAATATCATTGTGGCTACCCTAGTGCGGATCACGGGATCCAAAGCACTACATCAGGCATCCAACCGGTGATGTTCTACGCATCACAATGCATGCAACCTACTATATTCGACTGGTGTACTACTCTGCTGGTCTCTATGAAGACACAACTGACGGAATGCAAAGAGGGGAAGGCCAAAAACTTTGGGTATGGTAGCATCCTCTGCAGTTTCTTCTTTGAGAGGGTTCCGAGGCTTAGCCCGAGGGTGGATGTCCCTCCTCACAATCTCCTTGATCCAGCCCTGACCCGGTGGGATGAGATCTTGACACGACAGGGTGGTGGCCGTCTGGCATCACCATATACTGAGGAGTTCTTCCGCTGGTGGGACCAGCAGGTGATCGCTATAGAGGACTATCCCTATGCAGGGATAAACTTCAGATAGGACCATGACATGCCGCTCCCACCAGGCGCAGCTTTCGGAGACATCAATGAGTACTCTTTTGGTTTTGTGTTTATTAAATTTTTATGGATTTTTTTATTATAGTGGAAAATGCAAAAAATATTTTGGTGGTAGTGTCATGTGCTAATGGGTGACTGTTTGCTCGCAGAAAAAGGCCTGGTGAGACTCGAGGGCTTCCTGAGACATGGTCGTCGGGGTAGAGATGAGGTGGCAGCAGATGCTGCAGCAGGGTTCACACTTCAGACGTTGCGGTGCAACATATCACGGATGGTTTCCCGAGTACCACAGATAGAGGTAGCCCGACTACCTGAGGCCATGCAGCTCTAGGTAGTGGGTGTTCCTGGTGAGTGGGTGCGGCTACTGCAACGGGTGGCCAATGCAGTACAGTACTTCTATGAAGACACATCCCGAAGAGGCGGCAGCTAGACCTCCTCGGAGGAAATAGATATCCCAGGGTCTCATTATTTTTGTATCGATATGTATATTTTTGAGGGCTACGAGCTCCAGTTTTGTATGACACTACCATTTTTGGACATATTTATATATATATACAACTTTGGTTCTCGGTTCTACTACATTTGTGTATGTACAAATGTATGAATGTCTTTGTATTTATGTGCTTCATGATGAATGTGACAAATGCCAATCTAATACATAGTTAGCGTATGCATCAGATATATAATTATGACTTCTCGGAATATGAATATATGTAATTGAAACAAAATGTCTCTCCAAGAGTCGTACCTTAAGGAATATCCGTAGTAAGGTAGGGTCTCGTACATGGTACTGCCTATTCAGCTGAGACACAACTAGTTGTGAATCCAGGAGGACTTCTAAAGACTGGATGTCATGTGAAATAGCATCCCGAAGTAGCTCAATAACAGAACTATACTCAACCACATTATTAGATGTAGGAACAAGATAAGCACCCCCTGAAGACACAACTAGCTGGTCAGGTGAGAATATAACCCAGGCAGCAGAAGCAAGCTGCTACGTATGTCGGCTAGCACCATCCGCAAAACCTAAGAATGTAGGAGATTTCATTGACATCCGTCAATCAAACAGAGGCTAATCAGCAGACCCGATAACCAAAATGCAATCTAAACTATGTACAGAAAAACTATACAATAGTGTACAAAAGTATCAGCTCGAACCAAAGGTTCAAGCGTAATACCGCTTGAGGTAGAGCACATTTCTAGGCTCCTTCAAGACAACTCCCTCATAGTCTTCTAATTCATAAGCTCCTTTTTCTAGGACATGCTTCACAATGTAAGGACCATGCCACATGGGATTGAACTTGCCTACCCCCAGGGGTTCTTTAGCTTGCTCATACAAGAGAACCAAGTCACCTTCAGCATATTGCTGGGGACGGACAGACCTATCATATTGAACCTTGACATGATGCTTGTTAACATCAATCGCCACAGCGGCATCTCGATGATGCTCGTCAAGTTGCTCGAGGTGTACTAAACGTTGCTCAATCTCCATCGTATCAGGGAGGAGCTCTATGGCTAGCTTGAGCGAATGGATTTCGCATTCAATCGGTAAAAGTGACTCCACACCATGAACTAACTGGAATGGTGAGAACTCGGTGGCAGTCTTAACTGCGGTTCGATATGCCCACAAAGCAGGATATAACATGATATGCTAATTGGTCTTGCTTTGATGGATGGTACGTTGGAGAATGGTCTTCAAAGACATATTTACTGCTTCAACCTGACCATTCACTTGAGGATAGTAGGAAGACGAGTATTCCTGGTGAAACCCAAGCTTGAGAGACAAATCCTCCATCATCTTGTTTTGAAAGTGACTACCATGGTCAGTGACAATCTCTTTCGGGATACCGAACCGAGTGATAATCTGGTTGAACATGAAATGGGCTGTAGTAGTACCGTCAGGTTTTACAGTAGGCATGGCCTCAGCCCACTTTGGAAAATAATCCATGGCCATGATAATATGGTGATGCCCCCCATCCGAAGCTGGTTTTCAATCCATGAAATCTACCCCCCACTTAGTGAACGGACCGACAGTGACGACTAGATGGAGGGGCACTGGATGCAAGTGTATGTTCCGAGAAAACACCTGGAAAGGGTGACATCTCTTCACAGCGTTAATACAATCTTTAAATATGGTATGCAAAAAATAACCAGCTCGCATGATACGCTGGGCAGTAGCAAGCCCGGATAAATGACCACCACATGCCCCCGCATGGCAATCATTAAGTACCCGTTCCGCTTCTTCGTGAGTCAAGCAACGACGGAGAATGGAATCCTTTCCTTGGCGATACAAAGTGTCACCAATGATAGTATAATCTTTAGCGTGATGTCTCACACGCCGTCGCTCATCTCGTGAATAATGCGGAGGAAACTTCAAAGTTTGGAGATATACAATGACATCCCCATACCAAGGGTCCTCAGATAAGATAAGGAACAAGTGTTCATCCACAAAAGAATCTTCACGAATGACATCCTCATCAAGCCGTGGAAGGTCCGACATAGGCTCAGCGAACACCAATGATTTCACCGATTTTGCCAAAGCAAAATCAAGAACAAATTCCTGAAGGATCACAATCCATTTATTATACTTACACCCGATAAGGCGTCGTGATAGCACGAACTGAAATGGATTGATATGAGCTACAACTGTGGTTGTTCGAAGCAAAATGTAATTCCGTAATCGTTGGACTGCGTGGACAGTCGCAAGTGCTAGTTTTTCCATGTGGATGTACCTTAGCTCAGCGTCTACTAAATTTCGACTGAGATAATAGATAACATCCTCGACGAGCGCATCATCTTCCTGAACCAAGACCATGCCAATAGTCTCTTGAGACGCGGCCACATAAAGAATGAAATCTCGTGTAAAGTCCGGCGGACTAAGCACGGGGGCCGATACCAAAGCTTTCTTAAGGGGGTCGAAAGACTTCTGGGCTCTCTCATCCCTCCCTAGAAACTATGAATCGACTCTAATACCCTCCCTCGAAACTATGAATCCTAGAAGGCAACCAGTCCTAACAGCAAAGATGCATTTGTTTGGATTCAATCGAATTTTGTAGTGGATACATCGTTCGAGAATCATACGGAGGTGCTTGGGGTGGTCCACTCTCTTGCAAGAATGGCCAGCAAGATCATCCAAGAAAACATCCATAATCATCTTAAGATCATGAAAGGCATAGGTCATGGCTCGCTGAAAAGTAGCTCCAGCGTTTTTGAGGCCGAAGGGCATTTTTCGATATGCAAATGTTCCCAATGGACAAATAAATGGCGTCTTATGTTGGTCTGCGGGTTTGATTTGAATTTCATTATAACCCGAGAATCTGTCCATGAATGAAAAAATCTCACTCCCCGCACAAGCATCCAAAATTTGATCAATGAATGGCGTGGGGAAGTTGTCTTTCGGACATGCACGGTTCAAATCTCTGAAATCAGTGCACACACGGATCATTCCCTACTTCTTATCCACAGGAACGGGGTTTGACACCCATTCGGTAAGGGGAACGGGGTAGATGAAACCAACTTTGAGCAGTTTCTCCACCTCTGCCTTAATAGCAGCTGCCTTCCTAGGGTTCATAGCACATAAGTGTTGTCAAACTGGTTTAGCATCAAGATACGTTATAATCTCGTGTTCAACAATGCGGGGGTCTATTCCTGGAATCTTCTAGTATGACCAGGCGAAAGCTTCCCGGAGTTCTGTAAACAAGTCAGTGTAAATAGCAATCTTCTCAAAAGTGCAATTGGCATCGATGTAAACGTTCTCTATCTTTCCGGGCGTGCGGGAGATGTTGATCGAAGTGGTTGGGGAAATATTGGCCATATTCCCCTCCGCAAAAACATCATGCGACTCCAAAAGAGCCACAGGGTGACCAACCATCTCAGCTAGAGTCATCCTAAACTCCTCCTGCTCAATGAGCTCGAGGTTGGGAAGGAAATAAGAGCGATGGTGCATATCTTCCCAAGGCCTCTCACTACTACACATGGCCTCGAGGATAGCTTCATTAGATGGTAAAGTATCATCAAGGCAATCGTGAGAGCAAGATGAGTTGGCTGCGCAAACTGGCAGCGTAACGAGATCTTCTTCAACTGTCTGGGAAGAAGAGAGATCCGAATCTGCAGTGGTTTGTTGGATATGATCGTAAGCGAGCTCTGCTACAGATAAAGGCATAGGCATCCCAGCGTGTGCAATGTCTCCAGACGTGGAACTCGTGGATGGTAAAGTCCACGGATCATTTAAATAGGACGTCCGGAATAACATATTATTCGAAGGAGGAGATGCATTGTTGGTAATGGTTCCAATAAAATTCACAAGTGCAGAAAGATTATACGATCCCATCAATGAAGGGTACATTCCAACACCTACGTTCCCAGTTTCCAACTGAGAATTAGAAAATTGCAGGACTACAGATCCCGTGGATGTTGCGGAAGGAGTGGCAACAAAATCCAGCTGATCGATCGTCACAATCTTCCCTTCATGGGGAAAGCAAATAACTCTAAATACAGTAGACGCGACGGCCTTCATAGCATACATCCAGTTCTGACCCAGTAAAAGGTTGTAGTCGATGGGTGCATCAACCACTTCGACTTCAATAGGCACGGGCTTACCTCCCAAGGAGACAACAAGGGAAGGGATAATTCCATGCGACGTAAAAGATCTACCGTCAAATGCAGTGAGTGTAGTTCTAGACACGAGTAGAGGAGGAGAGCCAAGAGCTTTCCAACAAGCTAACGACATTACTGACGCGGAGGCACCTTCATCAACCATAGTACGTTTGACGAAGCTCTTAAGGCAAACCACCTGGATTTGAAAAGCCATGTGGTAAGGTAAGCGAGGCTGGACATCAGTAGTATCGAACTTGATAACACTAGAATTTCCCCCATCCTAAACTCCTAACGCACTCAAAAGGGCATGCTTCTGAGAAGGACAGGCTTGCAAAACCTCAAGAGCCGACATGGCACACAGATTTTGGCCCAAATCTTCTACAATGGAGTAGTTTTGGGTGGCCCGAGCATTAGGATTATGCATGGAGCACTTGAGAACACATTTCGATATCCGCGGCATAATGGAGGGCTTCTCAATATGCAAGGAATTGTCAGGAGGAGGGGGAGGCTCATTCCCCAAATGACGTTGTGGTGCACCATAATCACGCTGACGAGTAGCAACACAAACCTCCAACTGAACCATATTCACACATCCATAACCACTAGTATTGGAAGAAGCCGTTGTCGTTTCATTAGTACCATAACTAGTGGTGGGAGCATGTGAAGCCATGTTTTGATGATGAGGAAGGGGATCCCTCAACATAGCTGGGCTCTGTGCCAAATGCTTCGATGCTTCTTCAATTTGAGGACATAAGTGAGTAAGATGATCCTCCCCACAAAGCTTGCAAGGGAATTTCACCATACGCCTAGGTTTATGATCCTCGCCAGCATTACCGCCTTCCTGAGAAGGGTTGGCATTCTCTTTATGAGGAGTATTACGATTTCTATTGTTATTACTTCCATTGTTTCCACCCCTATGATTATTTCTCCCTTTTTTCTTACCACCAGGTTCCTGGTTACCCAACGGTTTCGTTGATTACACATTTTGTACATCAGACGACGGAGTGGAAGTGGACAAGGTGTGAACCTGTCTGGGAGCAAACTAGTTTAGCGACAAATTTTGCATTTGATTAGCTACCAAGTCTACAGGGAGAGTGCATGCGGATCCCACAATGCCATCGGCATGTGGTCCAGGAACTGACGTAGGCTCATGTCTTATTCTTTGTGCATCAGGAATAATGTCATACAAAATGCCAAACTGAGAATAAAGTAGATCTAACTGCTGGACTTTCAAGATAGCTTGTTCCTCAGTCACAATGCCGGACATCGAAACATCCTTAGCAATGTATGGGAGTAGAGACTTGAGGAACCATTCCAACAGGAACTCTGGAGGAATGTTGGCTTTCACTAATCACTTCCACCGACGCCACTCTTGAACGTGGTCAGAAATATGTGTGGCCTTATTCTTACGGAAGGTGGACAACAACTCAGTACTAGTATCATAACGAACCGATAACTGGAAATGGTCTAAGAAAACCAAAGCAATCTCGTTGAATCCCCTGTAGGTGTTTCCGGGAAACTCCACATACCACTTTGCAGCTGCCCCCGTGAGGGTGCATGGAAATTGTCGTAATCGAATGGAATCATGATTCAAAGAGTTGCAGGAGCACCAAAGGTGAAACGTCATGACATGATCTCCCGGGTCCTCACCACCTTTCCCCTCAAACTTCGGAATGTCTGAAGGGAGCTTGTTAGGGACCGGGGGCCAAGTAGGGTCGTGACACACTGGATCATTTGTGAGCTTTGAAATATCTGGGAGATTCAAGCGTGCAAGGAACGGGAGCTGAAGCTGGAAAGCTTGATTATAAGCTCCCATAAAAGGTTGGTTAAACAGAACTGTGTTATAATATGGACCAAAAGCTTGACCATGAGGATTAAACTATTGATAGTGAGGACCTAACGGATCGTAAGCTTTCCCATGGCCATAAGATTGATAACCTCCCCCTGCCGAACCCATTTGAGAGTAAGCAGGTATATGCACATTTTGAGCACCATATTGGGGTGGTGGGTGATACTGGTGGCCAGCACCGACTGTGTTGTAGTAAGGGTTGCCACCATGAGTATGGGGCATGTATGTACTATTCATAGCGGGAACTGTGTTGTAATGACCGTAATGGTATGGTATGTTCCCACCCCCAACATTAGGATTAGCTTGAGCAGTCGTGTGGTGACCAGAAGCATGAGAAGCATTCCCAACTCCAATATGGGTGTGACTAGTAGCAGGGTTGGTGGTGTGATGTCCATGTGGATAGGAAATATTCCCACCCCCTACATTAGCATTACTAGTGGTGGCAGTGGACACAAAAGTATGCGGTATGTGTCCACCCCCGTGGTTGGGAGGAATGGTATCATGTGTAAAATTAGTCCTGGGTTGACGAGTAGCAGCACGTGTATTAGGTTCTAGATGGCGAGTCATATTCCGAACAACATTCCGATTAGGTTAGGTATTTCTAGGAGGTGGTCGTGTTCCAACATTAGCATTGTTAGGAATCTGACCAGTCCCAATACTATGTGAGTGGGTGGACAACGTAGTGCCCCCAGCGAGGGTACTGCCCCCAGTGGGTATAGCATGGCTAACACTTTTACTAGTTCCAGCGTGACTACCAACCGTAGTGGAAGGTTCGACAGTACTATGACTAGGCATACCAAAAGAGAGTGCGGTGGGGTTGATCATACGGCCAGAGCCATCATGTGTCTCAGACATCCCATATCTATAATTGCGTGGAAACGAAGGAATGAAAGGTTCGCCCTGTTCTTCATCCTCAGGTAAGTCGGGCATTCCGTAAAGATAATTATCCGGATTCGAAGGATCAAATGGATCCCATTCAAGTGGATTAGGCCAAATAGAACCAGGTTGAGTCTCAGGTGGATCACCTCCCCAATCCTCATGAGGAGTATGGCGATAGGAGGAAGTATGGTCGACTCTACCCGAAGGAGTCGAAGGTTTTTCCCCAATATCAGGATGTGCAACCATGTATTCTTCAACGTAAGTCATGTAGGAATCCAAAGACTCAGAGGGAGCCCTCCGGCGTCCTCTAGCAATATGGTGTGTAACCTCGGCTGGCTTTAAACGATCCAACCGATGGGACCAACGGAGAGTAGGGCTCCACACCACAATATCTCCGGAGAGAGTCAAAATGTCCCCTAAAGGCCAACTATTGATCAAAAATAGTAAATCAAAAGCACACAGCTAGAGAAACTACAGCCAAGAGCAGACAAACAAAGAGGCTAAATGAGCTACTGACACTAGAGCTGGTATGTCTCGCCTAGGAGAGGCTTGAGACTCCCAAACTATAGCCGGAGGTAACAGAATCAATTATAGAGACACCCAGGCTTCACTGTGTGTACAGGGTCAATTCCACTGCACAAACACAACTGTGTTATCCAATCCCTATCTGACTCAGGACACAAATAGCATAACCACTGCAAGTACCCTGTGCGATACCTAGGTAAGGAAACTATGGTCACCGCAATATAACCAATGCTCAGGGGGACAATCGCAGGTGGGACCCGACGTATGGGCAAGGTATCTAAGCCCGAAGCACAAGAGGACGAACCTCTGGTACCCCCAAATACGAACAAATCCTGGATATATGTCCCACGTTCAGGCGGTATCAGAGGGATATCTCCTCAACCAACCTCTCGTGACCTCGTGCTTAACTCTGGATTGAGTAGAGCTTCCTGAGAACACCGATCTATACCATGGATTCCTCCACTCCTTGGTCAAACACCTAATGTTTCATCTAGTAGTCTTGGATTGTTAACTCACAATGATCTATTCCAAGACTCTAAACCTATGCTAGTTGGTGTACCCTATAAATAAAATCAATCTAATACATTTTAATGATTAAGCGTTAATTTTAGTGGCTGTGGTTACTCAAGGGATATGATCATGAAACTAGTGATGTGTAGACTCAATAGTATGCAAAATCATCCAATCCTAGACTCATCTATCCAATAAAACAATGTCACTAATATGCAAAATCAACCAACAATTCCGAAATAAAGATGCAATCTTTTATCTTTTCAATGCACAAGAAGAACCTAAAATGAAGGCAACAAGCACTCAATGCAAGATGCAGTACATGAAAGTAAAATATTTTTGTATTTTCGCTTATAAACAAGAAGGAAAATGCAAAAAACTAGATGTATATTTTTGTATTTTTTCAATATAAATGGAATGAAAAAATGCACGCAAAATCCTACTATTCAGTCACTGAAGTGCCGAGAAGATCACTAAGACAACCCAGCAGATCCTAAATAGAAAGACTCAGCCAAAGGAATGAGCTCAAAAGGAAAAAACCAAGAGGCTAAAACCAAATATTGGTAAAAAACCAAGAAGGCTCAACCAAGAGAAACGAAGAGTTCTGGTCACAACCAAGGCATGAAACAGTCAAGAAAGAGGCCAACAAAGACTCAGGAACCACCAAATCCAACCCAGCAACAACCAATAGCCATAAACCAACAAAAGACGGATTTACATGCTACTATGGAAGAAATACCTGCGGGTACCCGCGAGCAGTAGAGTAAACAGAAGCGGGTAGACGCGGGCAGAACTAAGCTAGCCCACGGGTGAGGAAAGGAAAATGGGAAAATAAAGAGTCCAGAGGCTCAAAAAAAGCAAGTTTTCTATGGTGTATCTTAACGACCAACCAGTGACACAGAGCTTCGATAAACAGCAACTCTAATTAAGGACTAATGCTCAAAAATTTCCCAAACATGGATGTTTTCCCCAGCGGAGTCGCCATTTCTGTATTGGAGAAAACTCACTATGGCTTGGGAATACCACAACAGACAGATGACTACCAAAAATCAACTCAATTCTCAAAACAATGCTATTATAAATGATAATGTTAAGATAATGGATAAATGTAACCAACCTCGATCCAAATGTTTGATGTAGATCCCCATTGGATCTTTCAATCCATGCACTTGAAATCTGCAAATTAGTCTTGACAGCCAATATCCAACAAGTACAAATAATATATAAATGACATTAACATTATCAATAACAATGGTCCATAATATCATAAACAAATGTAACCCAATGTATAATAAACAACATTCACACCATGAATGGACGAGAATATGAGTATTTCTATTAATGAACAAAAAGAAGTACAAAGTGATACGACCTCTTGCTGGAAACCAATCTGAACCAAGATCTAGATCAATCCACTTGTGCCTCCACCACTTCAATCCTCCATGAATGGAAAACTCAAACTAGATAGGAGTTTGGAAGGTGAACACAACTGGTTCACAACTACAAGGATCAATGAGTGCAGACTCAAGATAGGGCAAAAATCCACTAGAGTTCTCTTTCTATTCTCTTCTTCCTCCCGTCCATAAGCCATATGTGGTCAATATATAGTCCTCTCAAAGGTAGGTGAAAGGACACATCGAGGCGTTACTCGGAAAGATGGAGAGCCAAAGGTCACCCAATGACCGCTTTTTGGGAGTAAACAGTAATTAATAGTGGTTTTTACCATTTTACATGCTACCCGCAGGCTATAGTGATGCAACTCGCGGGTACGCCTGCTATAAGGATGCAATAGGCGGGTAGGAATAAAAATAAGGCAAACTGGTATCTATGAAGGATATAAGTGGATCTGAGTCACTGAAATGGATCCTACAAGCCAAACAATGTTGATGCTCACAGGGTGGAAGATTACAGTGTAACAGCTTCAACTCACGGGTTGTAAGTCCGGGAGTATGAAGAAATTTGGATACGGCAGCATTTTATATACCTTCTTCTTTGAGACGGTACCTTCTCTTAGCTTGGGCATGCCTCTACCTCCAGCCAATCCTCGTGAGCCGAGATTGGGGCGTTGGGGTGACATTTTTCTCCGCCAAGGTGGTGGCGAAAGTCACTTTTGCTATCATACTGATGATTTCTGGGGTGATGGGAGAGACAGGTGCCGACATTTGAGCAGTTTTCATATGCTGGATTAGACTTCCGCCATGATCTAGAGATGGTACTTCCTCCAGGAGGTGCTTGGGGAGATATTGGTATGTTTTTGTTTTGAGAATTATTTAACTTTTTCAAATTTTCAACTATATGATTTTTATGATGAGTTTTGAAGTACTAAACAAGTGTCAAATGAAGATATTGGACTTGTTCGTCCCGAGGGACATCCTACTATCTTCGTGATGCCAGCAGATGTGGGTGCAGCTGATGCTATGTTAGGGACCATAGAGCGGAAAGTGAGTCGGTTGACTCATGATGTTCCTGCATGCTGCATGGAGCGGATACCTATTGATATGCAGGAAGATGTAGTTGGGGTGCTCCCAGCATGGCTTAGGGTGCTACGGAAGATAGCTAGGTTGGTCATATGTTATCAAGAGGCAGTAGATGTCGATGAGGCCCCTCCTTCTCCTTAGAAGATGGATACTTTATGTGTATATTTTTTAGGCCACCGAGCCCAGTTTTGTACTTTATGACATGACTTGTGATAGACTTGTGATCCAAAACTCATATTATATTTTTTGATACAGTATCGGATATATATACTGTATCGGTTATGTACATGTGTGTGTGTTTAACTTTATGTGTGAAATGTTATTTATGGAAATGTATGATTCAAATGCCAATCTAAAACATAATTTGCAAATGAATCAGCTAATGCATTTAAATTTCTTAGAATGTGTTGATATATAATGGAATCAAACTGTCTTTCCAATAATCTAACTTGCAAAAACTGTCATAGCAAAACAGGATCTCTAATCTGGTAAACACCCGTTAACTTAAATACAACTAGTTGCGAATCAAGTCTTACCTCCAAATGTGAAATTTCATGAATAAGAGCATCTCGGAGAAGTTCTATAACCGCACTATACTCAGCTACATTGTTCGTAGTGGGACCCAAACAACCCCCCCCCCCGAAGAGAACAGTTGGCCAGTCGATCAGTAAATGACCCAAGCTGCTGAAGCCAACTGTTAGGTGTGGCGACTGGCGCCGTCAGCAAATCCTAAGAAATGTTCAGTCGACATCTAATACATGAAATGAAGACACACATAAGGTTAACTAGCAAGTACAAGCAAAAACTAGCTCTACAAAATATACAACTATGTTACAAGAAAAAGCACAACTGCCTAAGCGTAGTACTTCTTCAAGTAGAGCCCATTTCTAGGCTCAGGCATTACCCTCGTAGTCTACTATCTTGTAAGCACCCTTCTTCAGTACTTTATAAATTATGTAAGGCCCGAGCCACATGGACTTGAACTTGCCAGGTCCTAGAGGTTCCTTGTCCTGATCCCACAGTAGAACAAGATCTCCTTCAAGGAACACCCTAGGTCTGACAGACTTGTCATATTGTCCTTTGACTCGTTTCTTATGAACTTCGTTTCTTGTGAGCGCGTCATGGCACTGCTCATCTAGATGCTCTAAATGCAACAAACGTTCTTCCAGTGTTGAAGTATCTGGTAGTAATTGAACAACCAGTTTTAACGAAGGAAACTCACATTCAATCGGAATGACTGCTTCTATCCCATGCACAAGTTGGAAGGGAGAGAACCTGGTAGCAGTCTTTACATTCGCTCGGTAAGCCCAAAGAGCATGGTATAGCATGACGTGCCATTTATTTCGACTGGCATTAACAGTTCTTTGCAGAATTACCTTTAAAGTTTTGTTAACTGCTTCGACTTGTCCATTCACATGTGGATAATATGAAGACGAATTTTCTTGCCAAAAACCTAACATTGTGTACAGATCGGTCATCATGCTCTTCTGAAAATGACTACCGTGATCAATCACAATTTCTTTGGGTATGCCGAACCTTGCAATAATCTGATTGAATACAAAATAAGCGGCAGTTTCTCCATCTGCCTTGACAGTAGGCATTGCCTCGGCCCACTTGGTGAAGTAGTCGACGGCAACGATGATATAATGATGTCCTCCAGCCGAAACTGGATTGCAAGTCATATAATCAAACCCCCATTTTGTGAAGGGACCTTCTGTAATCACGGGATGAAGAGGAGATGGATGTGCTCTCATTTTCCTGGTGAAAAACTGACACGGACGGTAGCGTTTCACAGCTTCCACACAATCTTTAAAGATTGTGGGCCAAAAATACCCGGCACACAGTATTTATGGGTTGTTGCCAACCCAGAAAGATGACCTCCACAGGCTCCACTGTGGGCATCATTCAATATTGATTCTGCTTATTCTAAAGTCAAACAACGTCGTAATATGGAATCTATCCCACGTCTATACAAAGTATCAGAGATGATGAGATAGTTTTTTGCATGACTTTTTAGTTTGCGTCGTTCTTCTCTAGAAAAAGTGGTAGGACACCTCAAAGTCTGGAGATATACTAAAATATCCCCGTACCATGGGTCAGAGGAGGCAATAAGGAAGATATGTTCATCCGGGAATGATGATTCTTCCTTGATATGCTCTAGGTCACTCGGAAACTCTGAGATTAACTCAGCAAACGCTAGTGATTTCTTCGACTTAGCTGATTGAAAGACCAAATCAAACTCTTGTAAGATTACAATCCATTTATTGTACTTCCCACTGATGATGCGTCGAGTGAGAACATATTGAAAAGGATTGACTTCTGCTATCACAGAAGTTGTTCGTAAAAGGATGTAGTGACGAAGCCTCTGTACCACATAGACCGCAGCTAGTGCTAACTTCTCCACATGCGAATATTTAATCTCAGGAGCTATCAATACACGTGAGAGATAGTAAACTACATGCTCTTGGAGCGTATCATCCTCCTGAACTAGTACTATGCCAATTGTGAAAACAGACGCCGCTAGATATAAGAGAAAATCTTTTGCATAATCAGGTGGGCTTAACAAGGGGGCTGAAAGTAGTGCCTTTTTCAAGGCCTCAAACGATGCTTGAGCAGCCTCATCCCACGCAAAGTAGGTATCTTGTTTAAGCAGTCTCATAAAACCTTTTGTTATCTTAGCATAGTTTATGATAAAGCATCGCAAGAAGTTAGACATGCCTTGCAGACTTTGAAGTTGTCGTGACATGCGAGGAGGAGGCAGATTTACAATCGCCCCAACTTTTAATAGGTCGACCATTATACCACGACTGGATACAATAAAACCCAGTAAACGTCCCGATTCAACGCAGAATGCGCACTTGTTAGGATTCAGTCAAATCTTATATTGTCTGCATCGTTCAAACACAAGTCTCAAATGAGCTGGATGATCCCGTCTCTTTCGAGATCGTGCCGAGAGGTCATCCAAGTAAGGTTCAACTATGTGCTTGATGTCATGAAAAGAAAAATTCATAGCTCGCTGGAAAGTAGCTCCAACATTCTTTAAGCCAAACGGTATCTTCCGATAAGCAAAGGTTCCCCATGGGAAAATGAAAGTTGTTTTGTGTTGATCTTCGGGTTTGATTTGGATTTGATTATATCCCAAAAATCCATCCATGAAAGAAAACATCTCATGTCCCGCACAGGAATCTATGATCTGGTCGATAAATGGTGTGGGATAGTTATCTTTCGGACAAGCTTTATTCAAGTCCCGGAAGTCGGTACAAACTCGGATGGCACCTTTCCTTTTATCAACCGGAACGGGGTTTGAAACCCATTCCATCATGTCAATCGGGTAGATGAATCCAGCTCTAAGCAATTTTTCAACTTCCGCCTTAATGGCGGCTACTTTTCGAGGATTCACAAGACGGAGCTTCTGTCTCACAGGTTTTGCATTAGGGTATGTTGTGATGACATGCTCAACAATGGCTGGATCGATGCATGGCATATCCTCATAAGACCAAGAAAAAATGTCGCGGAATTATTTAAAAAGCTTGGTATACAGAGCGATCTCTTCTGGAGAACAGTCTGCACCAATAAAAATGTTTTCCACGACCCCGGGTTTGGTGGAAATGTTAATCGAGATTGTTCTCGATATATTAGTCATATTCCCTTCAGCGTAAACAGCTCTTGAAGTAGAAGGAAAAGATGACAAATCAAGAAATCCATCGGGTCTCATAGAGAATTCTCCTCTCTCTATCCTGTCTAGATTTGGAAGCAGGTAGGACCTGTGATGCATATGTTCCCATGGATGGTCCAGGCCCATCATGGCTTCCAAAATGGCTTCATCAGAAGGTAAAACTATATCTAAACAGTCGAAAGAGTGGGTAGAATTCAATGAACATGCAGGAGCATAGTCCATATCTGACTCAGCAGAGACTGGCGGAGTCACAATATGTTCCATTGCAGCGTGTTTTGCTTCCATGTATGCTATCTCTGCAATGGTTAAAGGCACTAAAGGTTCTGATACAGTAGGAAGGATCCATGGATCAGTCCTAAGACCAACCATGAAAGTTTCAGTAGAAGTACCTACATCAGAACACATGAAAAGAACAGGAGAGGGAAGGTCAAAAGTGCCTATTAATGAGCTGTAAAGTCCTGCTCCTAAACTCTCGCTTACTGGGGCAAATTGATCAACTAAAGGAATAGTGGAATTCGAAGAAGTCTGGTTGTTTTGTCGAGAGAACAAAAGTTGATCGACCGTGATGATCTTGCCTTCGTGAGGGAACATAACAACTCGAAAAACTGCCGATGCAGTGGCTCGCATGGCATACGTCCAGCTCCTACCTAATAACATATTGTAATCAAGCGGAGCGTCCAGAACTTCAATCTCAGCAGCAACTGTCTTACCGGCCAGTGTAATTTCAAACGATGGTAGAACTCTGTTTGGACAGAAAGTCCTACCATAGAAGGCAGTAAGCAGTGTGTTAGAGGGGGCTAACTCGGGAGATCCTAAAGCTTTCCAGCAAGAAATGGACATCACGCACGTCGACGCGCCATCATCTACGACAACCCGTCTAATGGTCATAGGACCATGGACCACTTCTATATGTAGGGAAACATGGTACGGCAACCGATATTTGATATCAGACATATCAAAGCACGCAGTCATGTTGGATGATTCCATACTTCCAATCGCTGCCAGAAGTGCGTTTCGTTGTAACGGACAACTTTGCAAAACTTCTAAGGTGGACATAGCAAAAGGGGTCTAGGCTAGATCTTCAACCACATTGTAGTTGGAAGCAGCCCAACATTGGGATTGTACGAGGCCCATTTCAAGACACCTTTCAAGATCTTGGGCAACGAATCCAGTGGAATGTGGAGAGGAATGGAAGATTCAGGAATCTCTTTATCCTTGTTCTGCACATTCGGGGTATAATTTCTTGCTCGCGTTTGCAAAAGTGCATCTGCGTTAACCATATTAATGAAAGTTTGATCAACTGAAGCATGAGTAGTGCCCCCAGCTTTGGAGGTGCCAGAAGTTGAACCCTACCCCTTAGGAAATGGATCTTTAAGTACGGCAGGTTTCTTTTCTTGAAGCAGCTTCTGGGCTTCTTCGAGTAGAGGGAATTGGTGAGTGAGGTGATCCTGCTTGCAAAGCTTACAAGGGAACTTAACCTTCTTCTTTTCTTTGTTACCCTCCTCGGAATTCTCTTTGGTCTTGGGATTTTGCTGGTTCCCCTCTCCTTTCTTGCCCTTCTTTTTATTGTTGGGCTGCCGAGGGCCCTTTTGATTGTTCTTAACCTGGTTTACAGATTCAAAAGTAGAAGGAGAGGTTGTGACGGAGGTTACTTCTGTAGTCGATTGTTTGACGGATAAGGCATGAACCTGCTTAGTCAATGCTTTGAAAGCTACAGAATCTACTGAACCCACTATGTCGTCAACATGTGGTCCAGGTTTAGGTATGCCAAGATCATTGTTTGATCGCGGTGCATCCGGTATAATCTCATAAAGTAGCCCAGACTGTGCATAAACAAGGTCTAGCTGTTGGGTCCGTAAAATGGCTTCTTCCTCTGAGGACACTCCAGAAATAGCTACTTCCTTAGAAATGTAAGGAAGGAGTGATTTCAGATACCACTCAAGAAGAAATTCTGGAGGTATATTGGCTTTAATGAGCCTCTTCCGTATTCCCCACTCCTGAATGTTATCAAATAAGTGAGTGGCCTTATTCTGTCTAAATGTAGACAAAAGATCTGTCACGGCATCGTACCGAATAGGAAGTTGGAAGTGGTTCAGAAAAACGGTCGCTAGATCCTGAAAATTAAAAAATTTAGCTGCAGGTAACTCAATGTACCATTTAGCCACAGTGTCGATTAAGGTTCTTTAGAAAAGTCTCAACCTAACGGAATCTTCGTTCAACGAGTTCGAAGAACACCATAAATGGAAAGTGGTGACATGATCACCAAGGTCTTCACCGGTTTTGCCTTCGAATTTTGGAATGTCCGAAGGTAACTTGGTAGGAACTAGTGGCCATGTAGCATTATGGTACACCGGATCATTCGTCAACTTAGAAAGGTCTGGCAAATTTAGAGTTGCCAGAAATGGTAAACGAGGTCTACAAGATGGCATTTGATAAGCTGGGGTCATAAAGGGGGAGCCACCCATAGTTTGACCCATAAACTGCTGGTAGGGGTTTCCCCCAGCCATCTCCTGGTAGGGGTTTCCCCCATCCATCTGCTGGTAGGGATTGCCCCCAGCCATCTGTTGGTAGGCGTTTCCCCCTGCCATCTGTTGCTGTGTGAAAGTGTTGTTGAAATTCTCCCACCCAAATGAAAGTGTATTAGTACTCTGAACGTTTGTCCATTTTGGATGGGTGTTAGCCCCGCCATATTGTTGATTAAGGATGTTACCCCCTCCTCCAGAAAACAAAGAAAAAGGGGTGTTTCCAGCAGGTATATTACTTTGATTCATATTGTAACCCGCAAAGGTATTAAAACCAGGGGTAGTTGAGGTGGACGGCGGGGTCATGGTACTCATGACATGCATAGTTGCAGAGGCATTTGGCCCTACATTCGGTGTAGAAATCCAAGTACTAGGTATATGATATGGCTGTTGAGTTGCAGGAGGTGGACCGACATTCACTGTATTACTGGGCCCAAAAGTAGGAGTAGAGATGGATGTCAAATTTGTTGAGCTCGGCATGCCTAACGTACCAGTATTAAAACTGAAAGACGGAGTTGAAGCAGCGATTGACTGAGTCGAACTCGGTATAACAGTGGAGGTCGGATTTACAGTATTTGTGTTCATACCTATTGTGGGAGTCTGTGGAACTCCCTGTTCGCCTCTTGTATTAGTCATAATATTCCCAGGTGTGAACAAATATGCACTGTAATCAGGTTGCTGGAAACCAACGGGTATCAGAAGCGGAATGTTAGAATCAGTCAGAGGAGGATTAAAAGGAGTATTAAACTCACCATAAGTGAGATCCTCAATCTCGACTGTATTAAAAGCTTGTTGATCTGGAGTCCCAGGTTGTGGTTCCTCAGGAACCTCTATTTCACCAGTAGTTTCCAAAGGAACACTGGAGTCTGTCCTCTGTCGTCCGAGTGGCGGTAGTGGTTCCACTCCAAGTGGGAGAAGGTTTTGCGACCTTCTAGACCTACGAAGCTATTGGTATTCCACAATTATATATAAAAATAAAACTAAGCAAAAACCTAGTGGCCACTAAGACTAGGGGGCAAACAACATTCCACTAAAAAATCCTAAGTATGTAAACCAGGCAAACAAGATGCCTTCTGGAGAAGAGTCTGGGATGATAAGGGCCGAGAACAGATCAATGAAGGAAGAAGAATAGTTACCTGGGGTCCACAATACAATGACTAAGGGTGCAAGCACTGGAATCACCCAATCGCCCTCCCAAAGACTTGCAAGGGATTTCCTCCCATGTCTGTCCTAGGTACAGCAGCTATAATCCCTTGATATCACCTATGTATGATCCTATAGATATGATACTAAGGCTACCATAAGTATGAAATATCATGGGGGGACAGTCATCAGCCTGATCAAAACGTGTGAGCAGGGTAACAAAGCCCGAAGTCGAGATGGACCCCCGTATGCAAATCGACCCTGGTTTATGGTTGAAGGGAAAGTGAGGGGATATCCTCAACAAATACGATCTTCCACGGCCTCGTGCTTAGCTCTGGCTTTAGTAGAGTTTCCCATGAATATTTGATACAGATGGGTTTACCTATATGATAGTCGCACTATGATTTTTGAGTAATGAAACAAGCTTCGAGCAGTTTAAGGTGTTTTAAGCTCAAAACTCTAGCCTAGACTAGTTGGTGTCGTGTATCCCTAGAAAGAAAATCATTTCTAATTGATTTTATTAAGATTCTTTTTAAGGTTACTTTTTAATCACTGGGGCAGTGCATTGTGGTGTGGTTGCAACAGAAAGTAAAGTGCATGAAATGAAACAACTTTCAACAACAAAAATACTTTTTATTTTTCGTTTTATATCCTTTCCAAAATGAAGAGTAAGCAAACCTAAACACGGCTTTCTTTTTGTTTTCTTTTCAAATTCTGAACAAAGTAAACTATGCTACTCTACAAAGATTATAAGCCTCACTACTCTAAGCTACAAAACTTATTTTGCTTTTTCTTTTATATATGAACGACAAAGAACTTGAAAGTGGAAGCAAGTAAGACCTACAAAAGATGTGCAAGTATGGCAAAATGACTCTAAAGTTCACAACAATCAAATCAATGATCCGACAAAGACTTGTCCTACAAGTTTTTTCAAAGGAAAAAGCTCTTGAACTTGGAGACAAAGTGGGGAGAAAAAAAGGATGAAATATGCTTATAACCGGAAATCAAACTTAGAAGAATGCTCCAAAGCACCAAACCCTAAACAAGAACACTAAGCCAAGTAGTAGGTAGGAAAGCGAACTAAAGACAACCTTACTAACACAAAGGCTCAAAGGTGAAGCAAACTAAAGTACTTCAAACTCACTTAACACTGAAAATGACAGCGAGGTCAAGAAATGTCGAGACTCAAAAGCTTTGGAAGACACCCCAAAGGCTCCAAACAATGGGTCAAAACCCTAAATCAAAGGATGAGACACCCAAAGAGCATACAAGTGTCGCAACAAACAACAAATGGTAAACACAGAAGTTTGTATACCTACAACACACTACTAGGGTATGGACGAGCAGCTATGTTCACTAAGGAACAATGCACGGTCTCCAAAAAGAGTCAAAAACGAACAAGACACTTCAAAAGTAATCAAGTGACTAAGAGATGACCTAAGGGACTCAAAAGGGACTAAAGAGACTCAAAGACGGATTACAGACCTCAAAGACCAGTTAAGAAGGCCGATAACAAAGTTAGAAACCAAACCAAAACAGGTGGAAAGCCAAAAATTACATCAAACAGAGAGCTACAGGAATGTGCTCTACTGTGCAGTAGGAAAACTAGCGCACTCTAGAAGGTGTGCGCTACTGTGCAGTAGATAAACTAGCGCACAAACTCAGGTATGTGCTACTGTAGGTACAGTAGAGTAGCGCACATGTCAAGAAAGGTCAAAAATCAAGCTTTGCATAGGTGTAAAAGGCTGATTCAGACAAAAGAAAACAGGTAGGGATGACCTACAAGGCCCCTCATAGGATTAAAGGGATCAAAAGTATTGGAAAGACAACAAAATGGGTTTCCTAGAGCAGAAAAACAACCGGCTCCCCAGTATAGTCGCCAGTCTATTGTTCAGGAAATTCACTCTATAGTGAGGAAAGGGACACTATCAACTTAAGGGGAGAGAGGTAAACACAATAATTATGCTACAGGAAACATCTATAAATGGAAATAGATCAAAGATCTTGAAGACGTACCTTATTACTGACGTTTCATCCTAGCTCTGCTCGATCTTGCGCTCAATCTTCAACTTGATCTTCCACTTCAATAGACCTACAACATAAAGATACCTTCCTCAGCGTATCTTGACTGATATAAAGATGATAAAATTGAAATACAATTCAAACATCAAGAACAATCAAGCATTTAACCAAATAAATACACAATCCATTAGGCATTATATTTGGGACAGGAAGGAATGTTTCAACCTTTATTGTCAAAAGCATATAATGATTACAAGTTATACCTGATCAATGCAGCATGCTTGTGCAACCGGATTTTGGGCTCCTGCTCTTCTCTGACTTGAAATCTTCCAGCATAACAACCCTTCATACAAATTTCTCTTCTTGTGAATGAGAATATCCACAATGTCTCTCTATGTCTAACCCCTCTCCTCAATCCTCCTTGTATTTATAGGACAAGGAAGGTAGTTTAAATCAAGAGGTACTTGTAATGGAAGTTGGGGAAGTTGCAGAACCAACTGCAACTAATCCCAATTCGTCAAATTAATATATTTTTTATCATATTTTAAGGTGTGCGCGAGTTTTTCACAGTGGAGTAGCACACAGTATGCAACTTCAGTGTTTAACAATTAGCGTTTGCAACTTTTTTGAGGGTGTGCGCTAGTTTACTGAAGTGGAGTAGCGCACAGCAGGAGGTGTTCGTTACTATAGAGCCTGTGGAGTAGCGCATGAGCGCTCGTATGATGAAATAGAGTAGCGCACAGCTCAAAACATGAGTTTTTTCAGGGTTTTTCTAGCTTGTAGAAGGGTAAGTTAGGTCAAGGTATCATCCAAGGTCATCATGCTCTTCAATCCAAGTTGTCCTTTTGTGTGATCGACAGCTCAAGGTGATCACGGACGGAGAAGTGCAGATTTGACCTATAACAATGGGTGGTTGAGCAATCAAATCACTTTCATCTCAAGGATATTGTTAGGAACATGTGTTAACCCTTCTCTTTACTTTGTTAATATATTGTTGTTGGACGCATATTCTTTGTAAGTCGTCCCATGAGTATATTGTGTTATCCCACATTGCTAGTATATTGTTGTTGAACACATATGCTTTGTAATTCATCCTGTGATTATATTGTGTTATCCCACATTCATGGGGAGTAATAGTTGATTAGTTTAGACTTAGTATATAAATACGTGTTGAGGCCAGTGAAGGCATCCATGAGTTATTTTGTATTGAGCTTGATCAAAGGAGGTTTGCCCCTCGAAGTGGCCTAAGATCAATAAATATATTTTTTGTTCTGTTATATTGTGCATTTTCATCATTTATTTGCTGCAGGTTCATCACATCTGGTATCATAGCACTTTCTTGGGCTCGTTGAGTGGAATTTCTATCAAAAAAAAATTCGACATCCGTATTTGTTCCTATCAATTGCAGGTTCGGATCCGAGAATAATCCCTATCCGCTTAATTGTGCGAAGTACTTGGGAATAATCCCTAAAACTCATTGTGAGGAGTACCATAGGAACCCCAAAGTAGCTGGCCCATTGAGAGGACCTGCCAGCGAAAAGGGAAACAACCCCTACCTGATTGACTAGTTCCCACCCATGAGTTAAACCAAGAGTTATTGTTTGTGGAAAAGTAGTTATCATTTTTACCTGAGTCGTGGAGTGAGGGGTACTACCCCAATACGCAAGTCGTTAGACAGCATTGGTGGTCGAGTGAATTCCCTGAACCTTTAGGAGGTCGCGCATACCTGGGGTCCATATCTATTGCCAACTGATAAATCACAGATTACATCTGTCCCGAACTGTTGCCAATCACTTCCTCCCTATTGTAGATAAATTCCAAGTCGTTTCAGATCCATTCCGGGAAAAGAAAAGAAAAGAAAAATTCGCCATATCTTCTTTGTTTTAACTCTGTTTCCCTTGAAACTTCACTGAAACCCCTGCAATTCCATTATGCATATTTCATTCCTAAGGACCCTGTCCCAAATTCCACTTCCCGAAGGAAGAAATCCAACATTTGTCTATTTTTAGGGTTTGCCATAACTTCTTCGATTTTCACCCAATCGACTTCAAATTTTGCCACAGTGTTCATTTCCTATTTCTTCTTCTTTGTCCCTCTTTGAAAAAATTTCTCATTCTTTCACCCCGCTTCTTAAATCCTCATTTTCTACTTCTCTATCCATTCGAAAGTGACCAAAACCTAGTCAAAACCCAATTACCCCTCAGAGTTATTCTCAAATCCAAATTTTCCTTTACTAAAACAGTTTTTGTTTTTGTTTTTCTACCCATTCAAAAAAAAAACTCCTGGTTATGGTTGTCACCCGCGCAGGAGCAAAAATCATGGAGGAATAACTTGCAGCCCCCACAACCAAACTCCAAGATCTGGATGAAAAATTTCTTAGCCTCCATATTGAGCATTTAGCCATGAACAACGACAATCAGATTCTTCTCCCGACACCGGGTTCTCTTCTTTCAGCAATTTTCCTGGGCCGAAGCTTGATTTTCCTCGCTTCAATGGTAATGATCTGACTGGATGGATATACTGGGCAGAACAATATTTCAGTCTGCATAATACTTTTGATGTCAACAAAGTTCCACTTGCATCCTTTCATTTGGAACAGGAATCCCTTCAATGGTACCGTTGGTACATCAAGGCTCATGAACAGCCAAAATGGACAGATTTTTGCCAACTCCTTTTGCAACGATTTTGTCCTAGTGCTTTTGATGACTTCACATGAGCACTCACTAATCTTCGCCAAATTGGCACTGTGAGAGAGTATCAGACAGAAATTGAGAAACTATCCAATCACACAAAAGGATTGCTTGATGAATTCTACAGGATTTGTTTTATCAGTCCTCTAAAGGATGCAATCCGATCTGAGGTCAAAATGTTCTATCCAAACACAATGATGGAATCCCTGGGGTTGGATAAGTTGGCAGAGGAAAATATCACAGCCCAATAGCACTCCAAACCCACTTTTGTTCCCTTCATAAATTTGGGTTCCCAACAAACTCCCATCGCGCCAGCTCCTCAACCAAATCCTATCAAGCATTTGTATGAAGCTGCGATGCGGGCACGTAGAGAAAAAGGGCTTTGTTATAATTGTGATGATAAATTCACTCGAGGACATAGATGTGTTGAGCAAAAGCTCTATCTCTTGGATGTGGATTCTCTACCTGCCTCTGAGATTGGTGAAGAAGCTCCAGATACAATAAATGATCAGGTCGACATTCAGCAGCCTCCTGTTAACCCTCTATCTTAAGACGACCACCCAGAGATATTTCTCGATGCTTTAGATAGAGTCACCACCCCCCAAACAATGTGGGTCAGGGGTTACTTCACGAAGCTCCCTCTTACAATACTCATTGATTCAGATAGCACTCATAAATTCATTGACCCTCGAATTGCCAAACATGTTGATTGTTTTGTCCATACTTTCTCCAACTTTGAAGTCATGATTTCCAATGGGCGCACCTTACCTTGCAAGGGGAAGTGTTGCAATGTGCAAATCTCTATGGGATATTATAACCTACACTCGACATGATTGCTTTGGTGTTAGGTGGATGTGATGTGGTTTTGGGCGCTCAATGGTTACGCACACTTTGCCCCATTTATGGGATTTTGTCGAACTTTGGATGCAGTTTTCAGTCAATGGGAAAAAACACACATTGACGGGCTTACAACCAGGGTCTCTCAGCATCATCATTTCACATCGCATGGAAAATCTCCTTAAGAAGAGTTCACATGGTGTCATCGCTCAGCTCCATTCCATTCAGATGCACCCATCAACGGTCTCCACTACTCCATTGGATCTACAAAAACATTTGGATAGATGTGCAGGTGTCTTTGATGAACCAGTGGGATTTTCACCTTCAAGACCAGAGGACCATCATATTTAGCTCCTTCCTAGAAGCGTTCCTCCCAACATTAGTCCCTATCGCTACCCATTTCACCAAAAAACAGAGATTGAGATGCTCGTTTGGGACTTACTGAAGGAAGGTAGTATTCGCCCTAGTACGAGTTCATTTTCCTCACCAGTTCTTCTTGTCCGCAAAAAATATGGGTCATGGCGCGTATGCATTGACTTCCAAGCACTTAATCACCTTACAATCAAGGACAAGTTTCCCATTCTTGTTGTTGATGAGCTTCATGGTGCTCAATTTTTCTCGCAGTTGGATCTTCGTTCTGGGTATCATCAAATCTGGGTTCATGAGGATGATATCCCTAAAATAAATTTCCGCACACATGATGGCAACTATAATTTTTTGGTCATGCCCTTTGGCCTCACTAATTCTCATTCCACATTCCAAGCATTGATGAATAAAATATTCCATCCCTACTTGCGGAAATTTATTCTGGTCTTCTTTGATGATATCCTCATCTATAGTAAAACATGGGCTGAGCATCTCCAACATCTGGATCTTGTACTACAACTTTTCTCTTATCATCAGCTCCACGCCAAACTGTCTAAATGTGTTTTTGGACAGGAGGAAGTAGATTATCTTGGGCATATTATTTCAGCACAAGGGGTTCGCGTGGATCCTGCCAAAATAGATGCCATTAAAAATTGGCCACATCCTTAGACACTCAAGAGCCTTCGTGGTTTTATGGGATTCATTGGCTACTACCACAAGTTTTTCAGGGATTATGGGAAGATTGCAGCTCCATTAACTACTCTATTGAAAAAGGATGCTTTTACATGGACACATGCTACTAATTTTCCATTTGAAAAACTGAAACAAGCTATGTGTACTACCCCTGTTCTAGCTATGCTCGATTTTTCCAAGCCCTTCACTATTGAGAGTGATGCTTGCGACAATGGAATTGGTTTTGTTCTCCTTCAAGATGAACATCCCATTCCGTTCACCAGCAAATCCCTTTCCGGTAAGAATTTGTCCGCCTCTACATATGAGAAGGAAATGATGGCTATTTTGCATGTAGTACATAAGTGGTGGCCATACCTATTAGGGAACCATTTCTGCATCAAGACTGATCACCAAAGTCTGAAATATTTCCTAGAACAATGGATCTCCTCCCCAGCACAACAGAAATGGGTTAGCAAACTCACGGGTTATGATTATGAGATCACTTACAAGAAAGGTAATGACAATCTTGTGGCGGATGCTCTTTCTCGTACATTTGACGACCAGGTTTCTCTTTCATCTATTTCTATGCATGTTCCAAATTGGTTGCAATCTGTTCAACAAGGCTATGTCAATGACTCATCATTATCTCAAATTGTCCAACGGTTGGCCAACAACCCTTCTATTGTTCTGCATTACTCTTGGGATGGTGCTTCCCTTAGATACAAGGGTCGTCTGGTGCTTCCCCAAAGCACAGATCTTCAATAGGCTGTCTTCTATGAACTCCATGCTTCCCCATCGGCAGGGCACTTTGGGTTCCTCAAAACTTATGAGCAGGCACGGCATAACTTCTTTTGGTAGGGCATGAAAAAGACAATTCAACAGATGGTGGCCGAATGTGATACCTGCCAGCGCAACAAAGGCAAAACAAAACTCCTTCCGGGATTGCTTGGACCCTTTCCCATACCTACACGGATTTGGATAGATATTTCTATGGATTTTATTGAAGGGATCCCTAAATATGGAGGTAAGACAATGATCTTGGTTGTGGTTGATTTCCTCTCCAAATATAGTTATTTTTGTGCCCTTATCCATCCTTATACCGCCTCCTTAGTCGTACAAATTTTCATGGACCAGATCTTCCATCTTCATAGAATCCCTTCTTGCATTGTGTCGGATCATGATGCAACTTTCACCAGTCAATTTTGGATAGAACTATTTCACCACACTGGCACCAAACTGAAGATGAGTTCAGGGTATCACCCACAAACCGATGGTCAGACTGAAATTATCAATAAATGTTTGGAAACTTATCTTCGTTGCTTCACATCTGAACAACAACATCAGTAGGAAAAGTGGCTCCCTCTTGTTGAATGGTGGTACAATACCTCCTACCACACTGCATCTAAAACGACTCCATATGAATCAATCTATGGTCAGGCACCGCCAATGCTTCGTCCATACACGCCTAGCAGTTCACCAGTTCAGTCAGTTGACACAGTTCTTCACAACCGCGATCAGATTCTTTGCATTTTGCAAGACAATCTTCACATGGAAAGAAATCGAATGAAACAACAAGCCGATCAGCATCCTTCTGAGTGCACTTTTCAATTAGGTGATATGGTTTTTCTTCGTCTACAGCCTTACAAGCAATCCTCCCTGAAACTCAAAGGGCGTCATAAGATCGCTCCAAATTTCTATGGGCCATATAAGGTTCTTCAGAAGATTTGGTCTGTTGCTTATAAATTGGAACTTCCTCGTTCTTCCCGCATTCATCCAGTATTTCATGTCTCTTGTTTAAATAAAGTTCTTGGTGCCAACATCAGAGGACAAACTATTTTACTAGAACTGGATAATGAAGGATCCATCCTTTTGGAACCGGAGGCCATCCTCAATAGGCACACTCATCATCTTCACTCTCGATCTCTCACGGAGGTATTAATTCAGTGGCACGGAATGAAACCAGAGGATGCTACATGGAAACCACTCCTTCATATTCAGCAACAATTTGCACATCTAAAGCTTTGAGGACAAAGCTTTTTCTAAGGGGGAGGGGATGTTAGGAACCTATGTTGACCCTTCTTTTTACTTTGTTAGTATATTGTTGTTGGACGCATATGCTTTGTAAGTTGTCCCGTGAGTATATTGTGTTATCCCACATTGCTAGTATATTGTTGTTGGACGCATATGCTTTGTATGTAGTCCTGTGAGTATATTGTGTTATCCCAAATTCATGGGGAGTAATAGTTGTTTAGCTTAGACTTAGTATATAAATACGTGTTGAGGCTAGTGAAGGCATCCACGAGTTATTTTGTATTGAGATTTCTCAAAGGAGGTTTCCCCCTCGAAGTGTCATACGATCAATAAATATCTTCTGTGTTCTGATATATTGTGCATTTTCACCATTTATTTGTTGCATTTTCATCACAGCTATCTCAGAGCGACCGCAAATCACCATTCCAAATAATTGTAAAATTTTGTAGAAATGTTTACATTCAATTGTGTCTATGAACATTTTCATGTATGAAGTAGATGTTTACGTCCTTTTGTACTCAATTTGGAGCTAATACTTTAAAAATATATAAAATATCAATAAATAAAAAATATGCATTGTCTAAGTAAACTATATATATATATAATGAAACATGATCATATGGAAGGAGATGTGTAATTCCTTTTGTACTCAATGTGGAGCTAATACTTTAAAAATATATAAAATATTAAGTAAATAAAAAATATACAATATCGAAGTAAACTAAAATTAATAACTATATATATATATATATATAATGAAACATGATCACATCTTGTTCTTCTCTTTGTAAAGCATAAAAACGTATGTACACAAAAATAGCTTGAATAATTGTAAAAATTTGAAAAAACAAGTATCACTCTATATTTGATCTCTTGATATATAATAAATTTGAAATTAAAATTAATATACAATAAATATTACATAGATGAATTTGAGTATTATTAGTCCCTACCCAAGCAGCAGGGACTCTATAAATCGCTCTACGAGGATTCTATTACTTCTGCCACTTTTCCAATGCATTTTATCCTAAGTTTTTCTTAGGAAATTTCCCTTGGACCAATCAATAACTTGGAGGCCTTATTTGGACACATATCGAGGCAAGGGTGTTTTTATTAGTATTATATTTATTTGGTTTTATAATGTCTACACCGCCTAGGCTGAACTTTCCACATTGTTTGCATTGCACTTAACACGACCGCCTACACTTACCACAACCATGACCGCTTGTGCTTGCCACGACCATGATCACCTTAACTTCACTTGTCATGACCTCTATGTTGAACTTTCCGCAACCACTGCCTTTTTCTACACCACCCAAGGCCGTCTTGATAATTTTATGCTAGGAGTTTGCTTCTACATCCTAATGCACCTATGCTTGCTTGGAATTCTAGATGTCTTGTGTTTCCTTTATAAAGACTAGTGTAATGCCATCATGCTTCTAGCAAATGTGCAACATGGAATGAAAATACTGATAATCTTGGGCTAACTATTTGAGTTGCACCATAGCAGATAATTGGTCTAGAGGAGATCGTGGTAGTCTAGGTTAAGACTCTCTTCAAAACAATAAGTCCAAATATTGGCTAGCCTATTATATCTACTACGAAACGAGTAAGTAGTGAAAAAAAATATAAATTATGAGAATATTGTATAGGAACTACAGCATCTGACCCATGACTAGCATAATTGATTTTACAGAGTTGATAACTCAATAGAGATAGTGAGGGAGGCATAAATTAATTGTGGCCTTCAATGGAACCACTTTTGAAAGAGTAACGGCACGCCCTTCACTCATATATACTCCTTCAACTCCATGTGGAATGTTCCAATCAAAACACTGCAACAGTTTCCCCACAATGAACTTGACCATGTGAATGGCCACCTACATGCTCAGGAAGGCCCTCCTCCCATACCCAAATGACATACATTTGAAATCATCCCCATTCACCTATGGGATGGAACTCTTCATAAACCTTTTTGGTTCGAATTCAAGGGGTAATTCCCACTCAACGAGGTCTCTAAGAATAGCCCAGACATTCACAAAAAGTGGTTTGTGCATAGGCACATAATGCCTTCCAATTGTGCATGCCTCCATTTTCATGTGAGGAAGGAACAGAGGCCCTCTGAGATAAAGACAAAGGGTTTCTTTCACGATTTCCTCCAAATATTTTGATTTGGTGAGATCTAATTCATCTAATATGTGCTCTCTTACCACTACTACGTCTATCTCTTCATGTTCCCTCTTCATCCTATCCAAGCATTGCAACAGCGATGTAATTTCCCATTCTATTGTGTGGCCAAACATATATGTTCCTCCAATTAACATGCTCTATAAAATAAGAGACATCTCACTTACAGGATTACCAAAAACATTCCTACTTTAACAAAATGGAATACAGGCCCCCATATCAGAAGAGGACTAGTTGAAATTGTGTTTAGGATCGAAACGAAAGGTGACACATACTACAATGGTGGCCTTGATGATGGTATCATCGCTACATAAATATTGGGATTTATCCAATACTAAATGTATGAACACATATATATGATTCTCATCATCCTTCTTCTTCATGAAAAGACGGTATTTATCTATCACTCTTTGCATAATCGCATCCCTTCACCTACCATAATCTTTTCATTTCCTGCTTGCATCCCTGGAGATCTAGCCATTTGAGGAAGGGAATATAATCCCCCACATTAAATGCTCCCAATAGAGGGAAATAGGTATTGACCATCTCCTTAAACATAACATACATTTACAAATACATGTAAGTTCAAAATAGTCATTCGGAATCTAACTACTACTACTACTACTACCCATCTCTGATTCTTCTAATTATAGGCCTAACAATATGACTAGGGCCCTTAGTTAGTATGTAGGAACTCATAGGGAGGGGAGAATTTCCTTGTCCGAGTCATAGAGTACAGACTCGAGGAGCTAGGTTGGGGTCCTTCCTTCATTCATTACCTGACTTGCTCAAACTAACCAACTTCGTATTCCATGCTCAAAGTCTAGAAAACATGGTAATTTGGTAAGAAGCAATGGTGTAAACTTACCTTTTAATGAAAGTAGTCGATCAAACCTCATTTTAAGCTAGGCATCAATGAACAACAAAGATTCTTTTTCAAGGAGAAAAGGTGGAATTCTAATAAAGAAAGAGCTGATCCTGAGCTCTTAAGAAGCTAAATGTAATCATCCAATCAAGCTAGTAAACAAATATTAAGTATATACTAGTATGTAAAGTAAATTTACCTCTAGTTTTTTCTGTTGGATTTGGGCACATTTACCATCAAATATAGGAGTTTCTTCTTGCATGCATCTGGTGAATATGTAAGTTCGTGGATGTTACATATATGTTACATGTAATAGCTAGGGATGGTGGTAATAAGCTTATAGGGATATTGGTAAGACTTCTTATTGCAAAAAGAGCTCATTCTTCACATGAAGAACCTATTACTACAAGACAATCTCCATTACCAGCGACACTATAGTATGATGTGTTAACACATTGCTTAGATTCACATGCACCAAGTGCTTTCTTATGATTTGTTTGCAGAACATATCCATGTGTTCCTACACTGAAAATGCAATGGCATGTGTTAGCATGCATACCTTTTAAGGTGTTTTCATATAGTTTCATATTGTTGGTCATTAGATGTGTGTTCACCAATTTCGGTTTAATGTATCAATGAGTATATGATTTGAATTGTTTGGTTACTAAATTATACATTGCTAGGAAGGTGACTCGTTATCATGGATTCTATTTCTCCTAGGGACATTGATTAGGTCTCGAGGGGGATTTGAATATGGAGAGCTCTATATTTGTTTGGCGACGATGGTCGACGGATTTAAACTTTAGGTCTCGTGGATGTGGGCTTGAAACCGAAGAACTAATTCGTTTAGGGCCCAAGAAAGAGGGAACACTATGAGCGTTGATGAGTTTCAGTTTAGGTATTGTGAAATTTATTTCACACCAATATCTGATCAAAAAATTACACTCTCACAAATATCTCACACAACTAGTCAAAGACACAGAAAATTACTCACAAATACATACAAACTGTATTAACTCTCATGAATAAAATACATCAGCCAACCTTTGGAAAGTAATAGGATTATATTATATAACATTAAAACAGAGATTTGAATGGCTAAATATGCCCTTTGGATCCTCATATCATCAGACTTACTAAAACTGTGCAAATCCCCCCTAGGTGGCAAGTGTGTTCTCCAAGTCACTCCAAAGGCTCAAGAATTTATGAATTAGTGACCTGTAGATGATGTGTGATGAAAAAAAATTCCAAATCCCAAAAATGGAAAGAAGAAACATCATATAGATGTGTGGTCCCAAAAACAAGTTTCCGTAGTTGACTAGCTTTTCCCCCATGGGTAAAAAGAAGTAAAAAGCAATAAAACTCAGCAAGGCGCCTTTTCCACCATAATCTTATCCAGAATATTTTATAAATGCGCCCAAGTGGCCTAGGAAGTTGTGGTTCACACTTGAAAGTCTTTTGGTCCGCCCAATGTTGCCTTGTGGTCCACACAATGGCTCAAATGGCAGTTATCTAGTCTAATACATAGGAATTAATCATAAATGATTAATTAATGCTACCAATGTATTTAAATGACATAGATAGGAAGATTTAATATTCCAACACCCCCCCATAAATCTGAACTTATGTTCTAAATATCAGAAAATAGAAATACTAAGGGCCCAATAACAAGACTTGGTCACCCTGTACAATACTGTTGGTCCACAAAACAAGGATAGAAGGAAAACCTCGTGGGAAAAACCTTCCCTCAAAAAATGGACATATCAAAATTGAAATATTATTGATCAGTCCTTCACTCCACTACATTTTCATCCATCCCAAGCGGTGATCTAAGATAGTTGAATGTCTTCTTAGTAAAATCTTCGGTGAAGATGTTTGCAGTTTGCTCACCTGTTGGGCAATACTACAAATCAATGATCTGGTCATGCACTAGTCCTCTGATGTAGTGCATATGTATCTCAATATGCTTGGTCCTCTATCTTTGTACTAGATCACTTGAGACTCTTATAGCACTCTGATTGTCACAGAAGATGACAGTAGGAGTATTAAAAGCAATCTCAAACTTTGAAAGAATACCCTGCAACCATACACACTGAGTAGCAGCATTCACTGCTCCTCTGTACTTGGCCTCTGCTGAAGATAGTGCAATGGAAATTTGTTTCTTTCTATACCAGCAAACTGGACCACCTCCAAGCATGAATACAAATCCAAATGTGGATTCACTGTCAAGGCTATCACCAGCCCAATCTGAATCTGTGAAACCAAGAAGATCTAGGCTAAAATCTGCAACATAGTGAATCCCATCAGTCTTGGTGCCCTGCACATAGTGAAAAATTATTTTTGCATCCCTCCAATGGAGCTCATGTGATTGCTCCATTTATCTTGATGCCACACTCTCAGCATAAGCAAGATCAGGTTGAGTGTGATTCAAGTATAGCAAGCTTCCAACAAGCTGCCTATACAAGGTGTTGTCAACCAAGGGTGTAGATTCTTCTTCTTCCATTCTAACTCCTGAAAGGAATGGAGTATTAGAAGGCTTGCAATCAGCCATATTGAACTTCTTTAACAGATCAGATGCATATTTGGACTGAGATACCTTTGTTCCACTCTCTGTTTGAGAAATCTCATGCCCCAAAAACTGCTTAAGAATTCCCAAGTCACTCATGGAAAAAGCTTGATGCAAGGCAGTCTTCAATGAAGCTATTTTATCAGTAGAGCTACCTATGATTAGAAAATCATCAACATACAGCACTTTAATAATTATTGAACCATCAATCAGCTTCATATAAACATTAGGATCATATTTGCATCGAACATAATATTGTGACAAGAGAAAGTTGTCCATTTTGGCATACCAAGCCCTGGGGACTTGCTTAAGCCCATATAAGGACTTCTTCAACCTGCACACATAGTTAGGATCTAATGTATACCCTTTTGGCTGCTGCATATAAATATCCTCCTCAAGATCCCCATGGAGGAATGCACTCTTGACATCCATATGGTGCACTTCCCAGCGCTTGGATGCAAAAATTGCTAGAACTAGTCTTGTCAAATTCTTTTGTGCAACTGGTGCAAAAGTCTCATTGTATTCAAGGCCTTGGACTTGGGAGAAGCCCTTTTCTACCATCCTAGCCTTATATTTCACTTTTGTACCATCAGCTGCACATTTTGTTTTGTAGATCCACTTACACCTTACCAATTTTCTGCCTACGGGGACCTTGACTAGCTCTCATGTTTCATTCTTTTTCAATGACCGAAACTCCTCATCCATGTAAGCCTTCCATATTGGGTCATGTGAGGATTCCTCATATGTTTGAGGATCAGAATCCACCATCATATAACATTTCTCATAAAGGTAGGGGTCATTCACATTGAGAGCAGTCTCAAATTGTGATCTAGTCCTCCTTGTGTCCTGAGGATTGCACAATAGTTCACCTGCTGCTTGCAAATTCTTAGCATCCCATTTAGGCTTTGTTGGTGAATTAGAATCTGCAATTAAATGGTCCTCATCATCAGAAATATCAGAATAAAAAAATTCAATAGGAGCATCACTTACTTCTTCAAGTAGTTGTGAAGATGGTTCTCCAATTTCAACACTCTGAGAGGGCTCTTCCTCAAACTGAACACTCCTTTCTATGAAGGATTTTTGAGTGCTCATGTTCAGAAACTTATACCCTTTGGATTCCTCTAAATATACAACAAAAATACATGTTTTGATTTGGGGTTGCATAGCCCTCCTCTTCTCAAGTGGAATCCTAGCCCAAGCCTTTGAGCCAAAAATCCTAAAATGAGAGATATCAGGTTTGTGCCCTATCCAAGCCTCAAAAGGAGTGATACCTTTGAGAGATTTGTGTGGAACTCTATTTTGAATGTATGTGACACAATTTATTGCCTTATCCCATAGCTTGGGAGACAATGACTTTGCCTCAAGCATACATGTGTCCATCTCCTTAAGAGACCTGTTTTTCCTCTCGGCAACCCCATTCTGTTGAGGTGTATATGGAACTGTGTGTTGCATCTGAATGCCTGAAGAGGAACAAAATTGATGAAACTCTGATTTGACATATTCACCACCATTATCAGATATGATAATTTTTATATGCCTAACAGACTGGTTCTCAACTGAGGCTTTGAATAGCTTGAATTGACCAAAAACTTCAGATTTTAGCTTGATGAAATAAATCCAACAGTACATGCTAAAGTCATCTATGAATGTGAGAATGTACTTGGAATGGTTCAAAGACTCATGAGGGAATGGACTTGATATGTCAGTGTGAATAAGCTCCAATGGTGCAGAGGTTCTCTCAGTAGTGGATCTCCCATACTTATGCTCAGGGTGTTTTCCTAGGATGCAAGATTGACATACACCTTTGGAAAATCTGATATTGGGAAGCCCTATAACCATTTCTTTCTCATGAAGTTGGGAAAGATATTTATAATTCAAATGGCCAAATATTTCATGCCATAATTTACTTGACTCATTGGCATGGATTTAAAGAGAAGAAGGTGAGGGATATGGCACAAAGTGAGAAAACTTGTAAATTCTAGAGCTGTGATCAGCAGTGCCTAATGCAACAATTTTGCCTATTGAAATTTCAGCTATATCAACATCATTTGGGGTAAAGGTTACTCTCTTGGGCAGCCCTATGTGGGTCATCTGATAGACTGACAAAAGGTTTGCAACAAGTCCAGGAACATACAAGACATTATTGAATGACCCAAACTCGAGATCTATGCTACCCTTGCCTTTGCTAGATGTTTCAGAATTGTCACCCAATACAATATTTGGACCACTGGAAGAGTCAAGTGAGGTGAAAAACTTACTTGTAGACACCATGTGTCTTGAAGCTCTGGAATCAATAATGAATGAGTTAGGCTTGGATGTGCTTGCCATCAGTGCATGTACTCTCTCCTTGTCATCAGAATTTTGTCCTCCATCCTTCCTCCTTACACTCTCTGGAAGGGGAATGTTGGTTTTCTCCAGGATTTGAGCCATTTGGTCAATGGTCTTCTTCATGCAAGAGCTTTCAAGATGAAATCCCTTGCTGCAATAATTGCACTTTGTCCTCTCATTCTTTTTATTTGGATTCCTCTTGAAATTCGAGGAGTCTTCATTAACTTTCTACTTTTCTTTCCTCTCACTAGTGGGCTTCTTGAAATTGCCCTTCTTCTTCCCTTTTGAACCCTTTGAATCTCCAACATTCAGACAATGGTCTTTGGATGGATTTTTAATGGCTCCCATCAATACCAATTTGTCTTGTTCTTATGTCAAATACTCCATGAATTCTGAAAGTGTCGAGCTCTTCCAATTTTTAATTGCCTTCCTTGTGGAATGGAAGGTCGAGACAAAGATTGAGTAGTCGGGAAAAGTTTGGAGAGAATGGCCAAAACTAATTGCTCATATTTTTTGTCAATACCACATTGCTTCAGCTGCAACACAAGTGATTTGAATTTGGAGAAGAAATCCTGTAGATTATCGAAATTCTGTGGACTCAATGAAACTAGTTCATTATCCAATTGGTAGCCTCTTAATTCACCGGTCTTTCCGAACAATTCTTGAAGTTTCATCCAAACTTCATTGGGAGAGGTAAGACCATCGAGATGGAATAGAAGTTCCCTAGATGTAGTGAGACATAGCAGCCCATAAGCTTCATCTCTTCGATTATGCAACTTTTATTTCTCAATTGTTGAGGTTGGATCAGCTTCAGTTGTCATTGTCACCCTGTAGAGCCCTTTGCTCCTCAGTATGATCTCCATCTGCGCCTTCCAGTCAAAATAATTGAATGGAGTGAGGATGAGCTGATGTGACTGTAACCTCCCCATCTTGACCCTATTGCATTAAAATTGTAAATGATGTAATATTGTTATTAAATCATGGTGAGGAGCTCAAGGCCAAGGCCTTGCCATCGATTTATTGATGCATATGGTTTACGTGCTAGCCAAGCACAGTGGAAATTGCGAATATTATGTAAATATACATTTTAATAAAATACCCACAACTAGCTATGCAATGCAACAAGAGATGGAGGCATGATTTTTACAAGTAATTGGGATGGAAATAGTCAAACCCTTGAGCCAATCAAGTCAAGCCAAGTGTCAATGAGATAACCCATCAAACCCTCCACTACCCATGTTGACTTTTGTACCCAATCATTCATTCTCCCAAGAATTGGTTGAGGTAGTTAATGCCTTGGGGAATGGGAAGTATGGCTGTCCAAATTTGAGTATGGGCAAGCCACCCTTCATAGAAAATCGTTTTTTGCTTCTAGGGCAAGAAAACAACCATGAATTGCTCCCTAAGCCATTACCCATCAACCAGTTTTTTCCCCTCTCACATTTTTGGAGCTACCTTGGCGTTTTTCCTCCATGTTTTTCCTGTGTTTTCCTGGTTTTCAGTGGGGAAGAGGGTGTTTTTGTGTTGCAGAGCTGCTGGAAGAAGAGGGAGCTCAATTTGGGGTTTCAATGAGGCTGTTTTGGCAATTTGAAATGCTCATCACCTGTGGGAGAAATCGGGTTTGCTCCTTGTGGTTGAATCCCCCTCTCCACAGTCCATTTTGGTGTGCCCACGATTTGGGGGGAAACCCATGGAGCCTGTTTGTAAATCCCATTGCTGGAATTGTGTATCCATGCCCAGTTTTTGAGTTTGTTGTGTGTAGGAGTATGTTGGGGTATGGGCTATGGGTACCTATTGCTTTGGTTGTGCATGAGATTGATTGTCCCCTTTTCCTTGTAAGAATCATGCCCAGCTCGGGGGTGGCAGTTGTGTTGAGAGATTGATGAACACAACTAGCCTATTGTTGGGTGGAACGTTGTAGCGACATAACTAGTTGCTTGGGACAATTGCACAATGAAGACAAGTGTTCTCTATGTGTATTTTACTTCTGCAATGTTTTAATTTGATGTTTATTATTGATTTGTTGAATGCATATGAAATATGTGTGTGGATGATGTTCTTATTCCGCTGTGCATGATTAATTGATTTGCATCTGCACACATTAATTTTATGGCTATGAATCTAATGAATGGGCTGAGTTTATTTAAAAGCCCAGAGATTGGCATCATGTTCCCTTCCTGGAATTGGATAGATGGGAGGGTACGTTACAGTGACTGATCCATGGCAGCTCTGAAATAAATTTTGGAATGATTTGGGTGTGCCCAAAGCTTGCTTGTTACGCCTTCTTGATGATAGAATGCGCCCTGTGGATGAATTACTACGCTCTCCTTGAGACTGGTTGGATCCTGCAAGACAATAGAAGGAGAAAGGAATATATTGACAGCTCTGATACCATGTGAAATTTAGTTCACACCAAGATCTGATCAAGAAATTACACACTCTCACAAAGATCTCACACAACTAGTCAAAGACACGGAAAATTACTCACAAATACATACAAACTATATTAACTCTCATGAATAAAATACATCAGCCAACCTTTGGAAAGTAATAGGATTACATTATATAGCATTAAAACAGAGATTCGAATGGATAAAGATTCCATTTGGATCCTCATATCATCAGACTTACTAAAACTGTGTAAATCCCCCCTAGGTGGCAAGTGTGTTCTCCAAGTCACTCCAAACGGTCATGAATTTATGAATTAGTGATCTGTAGATTATGTGTGATGAAAAACAATTCCAAATCCAAAAAATGTAAAGAAGAAACATCATATAGGATGTGTGGTCCCAAAAACAAGTTTCCCTAGTTGACTAGCTTTTCCCCCATGGATAAAAACCAGTAAAACTCAGCAAGGCGCCTTTTCCACCAGAATCTTATCCAAAATATTTTAGAAATGCACCCAAGTGGTCTAGGAAGCTTGTGGTTCACACTTGGAAGTCTTGTGGTCCCCCAATGTTTCCTTGTGGTCCACACAATGGCTCAAATGGCAATTATCTAGTCTAATACATAGGAATTAATCATAAATGATTAATTAATGCTACCAATGTATTTAAATGACTTAGATAGGAAGATTTAATATTCCAATGGGTAGGCTAGAAATTAAGCCATGTATGAGAGATTTTACAATAAAATAAAATTATTAAGCTCTCTACGGCATTTGGATTTTACAAGGAAATAAATTATTAGGCTTTACATGGCCATTTGAATCTCAGAACACTCAACCAGCCTGATCTTCTACCTTCCACACAACACCAATCAGTTTTGAAAATACTGCTAAGCGGTTTCATCTTGCTCTCAAAAGCCATCAACGTGATTTCTGTGAATTCTAGTGGGATTGAGCAATCACCTCCACCTACTCCTTCCATGAAAACAAGAGAGAACTTATTTATATCGTTAAATCACCATAGTTGAATGGTTTTAATTTTTTTTAATTATATGTTAATTAGATTGGGAATGTGAGTAATTCTTGTGCACTTTATCACCACTTGAACGCCTCAAATCTTTGTTATCCCATAAAGGTCCTCTTTTCTCCTTAAGGGTGAGATTGCCAAACTTAAAGGTGAGGAAACAGAAATAAACAAAGTCAATATCATTTATATGAGTATATGGGTGGGAGTTGCACAATAGATCACTAATGTTAAGAATTGCACATGTTTGCATGTGTGCACCTTAAAACGTTGATATGTGTTCACCAATTTCAGGCGCCAATGGAGCAAGCACCAGCAATAAACGGAGATGGAAGACATGTTTCCTAGTAGCACTTCTCACTCCTTGGTAGGGACTTGCTGCTCAACAACTGTCTTTGTTATATAAATAAATTGAAAGTAAAAAAAATGTATCCACTCTTATTATATAAATAAATTGAAAGTAAAAAAATTGTATCATTATTACAAGGACATAAAAGTAAATGAGTTCCAAAATTAATTAACATTTTTATAAGTAGCAAGTATGATGAACCAATGCTCTATAACATTTTCTAATATTTCAATAATAAGCATGGGTTATCTTTGTTTTTTACATAATCATTATTGCAAATTTTTTAGTGATATATTAAAATACATAAGGACATAATCTCGGTGAAGAACACCATGGGTATATTTCTTTTTAAAAAGAAAAAAAAATAACTTGTTATTCAAGATAGAATCAAAGTTACAACTTGCTAGTACAAAGGGATCTTTACTCATTATATAACTATTCAAGTAAATTCTAGGTTGTATACCAATCTTGGAACATAAAAAAAAAAATCAGTCAAATCTAGGAGTAACTGTCAAAAAGCAGGGTTGTCTAATTAAACTTCATATAGCTACCTACATCCTATATTCATCCTTGAAAGCGGATTTTTTCAAAAGGCATAAAAACATCATCACGGTAACTACAATGGAATTCCCTTATCCAAACTACTAATAAAGATTTATAGAACCTTCAGAGACTTTAAAGAAGTCCACAAATTCTTCAAAATGAAGAATTCCTTCCGGAGGACCCACAACTCACTTGGATAAGTGATCAACTAGCAAATTAAATTCTCTGTAGATATGATGAAAATATAAACGGGAGAATGAAGATTGTACTTGATCATGTGACATTACTGTTGTAGTACCGCCACCTATAGAGTATAGAGTGGCTTTACCTAACGCCCAATCAATTATGACTTTGGAATCTCCATAAACCATGGATATATAGAAACCAGATGAAAGGTAAAAGTAATTAACATGTTTACATATGGTAAGTATGATAAACCAAATGTTCTCTTTACTAATATTTATGAATAAGCATTTGGAAGAACACCATGGGTATATAGAAACTCGATGAGGGGTAAAAGTAATTAACATGTTTACAAATGGTAAGTATGATAAACCAAATGTTCTCTTTACTAATATTTTATGAATAAGCATTTGGAATCGTCCTTGCTTTTCTTTTATATAATTGTTATTTCAAACTTTTTGGATGATACGAGTACTATACACATATGGACACACAACCATTAATATTATTATGCCAAAGTTAGATTCCCTATAACATCAATGGAACTGTCTTTAAGTGAATGCTCCTCTTGACATCAATAATTTTAATGCAAACCGGGAAAGAATGGAGTGGGAAATACCTCATAAAGTGAACAATCTTATGATAGTAAAGGCACGCTGGTATGATTTGAGATTTTGATAAGTTGTCCACTAAGTAAATAGTGTATAGTTGATTTACTTCAAATAAAAATTATTAATCTTATATGTTAGTTATGATAATGATAGTTAGTGTTAAGTTCAATTTTAAATTTAGTTTGTGTATTGAATACTAAAAACTTATATGTTAGTTATGATAATGATAGTTAGTGTTGAGTTCAATTTTAAATTTAGTTTGTGTATTGAATACTAAAAGATTATTTAAAGTGAAAGCATTATAAACATGTTGGCTTATAATCATTGAAGAAGAAACTACTAAGGTTAGCTTTTAAACAGTATGTCTCAATTAAGACTACTAACATCAACTTAAACCACTAAACAAAAATAATACCATTTTTAAGTACTTAACATTCCTTTGTACAATGGTGATGTGGGAATGGCCTCAATGTCTTCCATTTTAGTACAAATAATCACAGTGAAAAACCTCTCTAGTGAGGTGAAGAGACATAATGAAAGAGAAATTTTGAATGGAAAGATTCCCCACCCAAAATGGAAGTCATGTGTCTAGCATCAATTACACCTTCATTTAACCAAAGACCCCTTCATTGAGTAAAAAAATATTCAAAGAGTGAGAGAAAAATAAGAAAGCTCATTATATCTTCAAATCCCTAGCTAACAAATGCATCAACAAACTATGTATCACACTTTAATATAGAAAACTATAATAAAGATCATAAATAGTACGTAAATTTTGTATTTATTAAAATAATTCATAAAAATTATGTTAATTGAGTGTAGTTCGAGTAATTGTAAGAAAAAATTATAATTCAAATCCCATAGTATTATCATAAAAAAATTAATTTTTAATATATTTATTTTCAATAAATAGATTATTAACCAATTACCAAAATTATTTCCAAACACTTAATTTATAATTAATAACAAAACATACTATCAATCAAATCATTATTTTTATTTTTATTGAATATGTTGCTATCATGTTTACTCGCTTGGGAGCATCTTTGCTTTTGTATTTATTTTTATGAATATGTTATTATCATGTTTACTCGCTTGGGAGCATCTTTGCTTGTATTGTATTAATAGACCATATTAATAAGAAATTGAAATAAAAACTAAGTCTGGGCACCATCATCGTCTTACTCTAAAATATTATAAACATGAAACATCATCCAAAAGTTTATGTTGTCATATTTTCCTTAGGGTTGAGTGTGACTTATGAAGGGTATCCTATGTTCTACATTTTGGTTTACAACACACAGGATCCTATGCATCCAATGGATCACAACTATCCTTCAAACTCAAAATTCAACATCTACCATAAGTGAAATTTTTCTCAATGAGGGTGATTGATTTTAAAACTTGCTCAGTACAAAGGATTTGATTTGAAACCTTAGTACTATAAATACGAGATTTTTAAAAGGGATTTGATTGAAACTTTCGTGGACTAAATAGGAGCTTAGTGCATGGAAACTAATCCAAATATTTGGGAATCGTGACTAACTCCATAGACATGATGAGGCATGTGCTTCACAACTACTACATCCTTTGATAATGTGTGACATACTTTGTCTAGGTAATGTTAATGTTTACAAATGTGTAAAATTTAAATACCTTTTTCTTTAAAAAAAATGAGATTATACAATGATATCATTACACTTGGTAGCGCCCCCACATTAGACATGTGACATACTTTGTCTTACTAAGATATTGTACATACTGTGTCTTACTAAGTCATTATTAATATTTAAAAATGTGCAAAATTTAAATCATTTTTTTTCATAGTAAATTGAGATAATACATTGTATCATTAAAGTGGGTAGCGCCCCCACGCTATACATGATGGAATTTACACACAGCGTTTTAGAAGTTGAGTATGGTAAATTTTAAAGTGTTTCAATGTCATATTGTTTGGCATATTTTAAGGTTTTTTAATTTTACTTTTAAATTATTAATTAAAGAATTATAGAGATAAGAAAAGAATTAATACTTTGGAATTATAGGGCATCATGAACATGGTAGACAAAGATGGCCCCTCTTCTAAAAATACGTGCGATTTCCATTTTCTCTCATGGAACAAGGAATTCCAATATGAATAAATTCTCTTAAAGTGGTGTATGTAGATTTAAAACCCCTTCTGTTATTTGGTGAATGCGTACAAATTCTTAGGACTTATGACTATTGTGCACACATTGTGGACCCCTTTGTTGCTTTGGATATAACAAAAAGTTCCATCTAATTGGATGATTTTGCCTCTTCTATGTAATGCAAAAGCATTCTATAATGTTCTTAGAATGAGTGCATAGTAGATGTAACAAAAAGAAGTATAGGTGATGGATTACATAATAGAATAAAGATATAGCACAATGTTCTAAGAATGAGTGTATGGTGGATGTAACAAAGTGGTGAATTATATGGTAGAATAAAGATACAGTATAATATTTAGAGTAAAAGAAAGTAATGTGACAATAAGAATAATGTATGAAGAAAGAATGAAGATATCAAATAGTACACAAAATCAATGAAAAAATGGGTACATAATAGGAAGTTGAAGCAATAGGTGAGTGTGCAAGGAACAACACAATAACACATTGAAGGAAGCTAAAATGTTGGATTGGTAAAGTGTCAGAAATGGGTGAGTGTGCCAAGAATTAGCAGAACACTACATTAAAACAAAGCAAAAAGGTTACATTAGGAACAAAAAAGGGCATTGAAGTAATGGGTGTGTGGAAGGAATAATGCAATAGCATGTTGAAGAAAATTGGGTGCATTATGCACATAATAAAACACTGAAGCATTCAGTGAGTGCAAAAACAAATAACACAATAACACACTAAAGAAAGGGGAAAGGTCACATTAGGCACACAAAATAATGCAATGAAACAATGGGTGGGTCTACAAATAACAATGCAATAGCACATTGAAGCAATGGGTGAGTGCAAATAAAAATGCAATAGAACATTGAATCAATGGGCGAGTGTTCCAAGGGATAACATAATAACAAGCTCAAAAAGGGGAAGGGTCATATTAGACACAAATAAGACACTAAAGCAAGGAAGAAAGAATACCATGTTAGGAAAAAAGGAAAGAAGGTTGCATAGACACAATATAAGAAGTTGAAGAGTCACAAAGGATGTTAGACATTTAGAAAAAATAAATAGGATTGCAATGACTAGACCTCACCAAACATGTTTCACATTAGGCAGACATGTTGAAGGCAAGTGAAAATAAGAAGAAAGAAAGTTGCAAATGGAAGAATAAATAAGATGGCAACACTTAGAGCTAGCAAAATTCATTGTCTTGCAATGAAGAAGACATTGAAGCAATGGCTAAGTGCATAAGTAACAATATAATAACATGTGAAGGAATGTGAAAAGTGGCATGAATAATGCAATAACATGTTGGAGGAAGGTGAAAAGTGGCATGAAGAAGATGACTAAGTGCACAAGTAACATTGCAATAACATGTGAAGTGGCATGAACAATGCAATAACATGTGAAGAAATGTGAAATGGCATGAACAATGCAATAACATGTTGGAGGAAGGTGAAAAGTGGCATGAAGAAGATGACTAAGTGCACAAGTAACAATGCAATAACATGTGAAGAAATGTGAAGTGGAAGGTGAAAAGTGGCATAAAGTAAATAGCTAAGTGCATAACTAACAATGCAATAACATGTGAAGTGGCATGAACAATGCAATAAGAAATTGAAGGAAGGTAAAAAGTGGCATGAAGCAAATGCATAAATGAACAATACAATAATACATCTATAGAAAATATAAAATCACATTTCATTCAAAATAGGAACTCGGAATTGAGATATTAAAATACATATTACAAGAATTAAAATTAACTAAACATAAAATCATATCATAGTAAACTATTTTTTATGATTAAATGTACAAAATTAAATTCCTATAAAATTATTTTAACTTCAAATTTATTAAACATCAAAAATAATATTCTTTCTAAATTGAATATAAAAGGCCTTTTTTTTAATTTTATTTTTTGAACATTATCCTAAATACAAGTTTCTATTAAGTTATGAATAAGATGTTCAAGCATTAAGACAAACAATCTGAAATTGTGAATAAAATATTAAAGCATTGAAACATATATTTAAAAGAAACAATCATATTTAGCTAAAATAAGAAACCAAAAAATATTAAATAAAAAGCAAAAAAACCAAAAAATATTTAAAACATACTTTGATTATTAAAATTAACTATTTAAACCTTGAAAAAAAGCATATCATTGATATTCAAAAATATTGAATCAAACAGTACAACGATAGTTCTGTCATAGTGGCATAATAGTTATAATCTCTATTACAGCCTCATCCAGGCATAACATAAAAAACTAGTGATATCTACTAACACCTCAAAATACCAAAACTGACAGCTTACTACAGACAAGTTGTGTCACTTTCAAAAACTGAACTTAATCAAAAAAATATAGAGATCCTGTATCCTGACAAGAAGTTCCCAGGAATTCCTCCCATATTAAGTAACCATCTTCACCCTCCAATGCCTGCTTCGACAGTTTGTCTGCCAAGGAATTATGTTCCCGATAGATGTGTTCAAGAGTAATGTTGTTGAAACGACTGATTTCAAATCTGATCATGTTGCACCAATGTGCTAAAGATGTCACTTTCAAGGTATATTCACCACTCGCCCATTTAATAGTAACTCTAGAGTCGCCAAATACTTTTGCATCAGCAAGGCCAAAGCAATTAGCCACTCTAGCAACACACCATAAAGCAAGAAGTTTTGCCTTCATGTTTGTGCCCCTTCCATAGCTGAGGTGCAAGGTGAAGTAGTGATCCTGATTTAACATAACCACCCCACTAGCCGCACAATGCCCATTTGATGCAGCTCCATCAAAGAAAAGTACTGGACCAGAAAACTGTAGAGTAAACAAACCAACTTTCCGGATCTTTGGAGGATCCTTCTCCTTCTGATATGTCATATATAACTTCAAAGCCGTGTTATAAGCCGACAGAGCACTAGGATTGTAGTCTTCAAAGACTGTCAAATTTCTAATGGGCCAGATAGTCCAGGAGATAAAGATCGGGAGAGTGACAAAGGATTTACAAGATCTGATCCACTATTGTAAACTAGATTCAAAATTTCCATCTCCCCAACGCTTATCAATATTAAAAGCCAAACAGAACATATCCCACAACTTCTTTGTGAACACACATTCCACTAAGAGATGGCAAGAAGTTTCAGAACTAATTTTACATAAAACACATTGACTGGGCCTAGACCAGCCTTTCATCAAAAGATTATCCCATGTTTTCAATCTATCTTGAATTATAAACCACATAAAACACTTAAATTTCAATCGTATCTTCCAGTGCCATAATCCTTTGTACCACCAATGTTTCGAAAAAATACACTTCCTTTTGATTATAGCTCTATAAGCAGTTTTTGCAGTCACCACTCCTGTACTTCCATTTCCAACCCATAAGATTTTATCACTCTCCAAAGTTAATATGTAACTCGCATCATTTAATGACTGAGTATACTTGTCCCATTCAAAAGTCGATGCACCAATCATACCAAAATCAACTACCACCATTTTTCTTGATACTATCAAGTGTAATAAAACCATAACCTTTCACAAGGGAAAGAATCTCATCAGAGAGACAATAAGAATCCTCAAGGCCCAAGATTGGATCGATCCCAATTGAAATTTTTTTACCATTTCCAACTTGCCAACACAGATCTTTAGCTAACCAATTATATATCTTAAGAAAACCATTCCAGATCGGAGAGGCTCCTCTCATCTTTTTTCTTGGATTCCCTTCACCTTAATATATTTCATCTGAAAAACTTTGACCAAAACGTGTTACCAAATTAGCCACGGAAACTTTCTGAAAGAGAAATCCTTTCCCATTTATTAACCATAAGGAAGTCATAAAAACTAAAAAATATTTAAAAAAGATTACAAAACTATTAATATAAAAAAATTGAAACCCAAAAAGATATTTAGAAAATATTACAACTATTCAAACATAAAATTACATAAAATGAGATTTTCATATTATTAAAATTTTAAAATCCCAACAAAATATTTAGAAAATATATTAGAAATATTCAAACATAAGATTACATATCAAAGGACTTTTTTTAATTATATAATTTACTAGATTAAATTAGCACAACACCATCATCTAACGTCAAACTTCGGAGGAATAATAATATTAAAAAGTCAAAAAAACAAAGCCGAAGAATATTTAAAAGACATATTACAACAAATACAATTCGCCGAACATAAAATTATAAAATAATATTCTAAGGCGATTTTGTTTTAGCGTAAGCATAAAATAATAGACGTCGGTGTATGTTGAATCAAATTGATTAAATCTATAAAATCAAAAACTATTTTCACCTCAGATTTATTAAGAATAATATTTTATAAAGTTAAATAAGAAAAATGAATTCTTAATTTATGTCTAATAAGAATAAAAATAAAATTTATAAAGTTTAAATAAGAGAAATGAATTTTTAATTTGACTTTATTTAACATTATCCACATGAAGATATCTGCAACACTCCACATCAGTGCAATGAGTTAGTTGGTCATGCTACACCTGTTTTGAACAAGTAAAAAACTCACCCACCACCACCACCATGTGAGCCAATCAAGATTATATACAATAATGAAAATACCGCTGCCAAGATTTATAGACGCCTCCACAATAATGAAAATACCACTGCCAACTTTACAGATTAAGTTATCTGCTCCCAACCGGTAAACTCACACTCACATATCACATCACGCGGCAAATAGCATCGTAGATACATTTATCCGTGCTCTCTTTATTCCCAACCTTTTAAAATCGCAAGTAAATTACAAAAAGGAAAACACTTTTCACCGAGGTAAATCAAAATGAAATCTGACGAACTGCCACTAACCACAATCATTTCAATTTTGGCGCAGTATAAGCGCTAACCAAAAGGCCCCGACCGGCCGGAAGTCGGCAGAACATTTCAATTTTGGCGCTGTATAAGCGCTAACCAAAACGCTTGGCTCGAATTCGGCAGAACAATTAATTTTGAAATCGCAATTTAGAGTGTTCAACTTGTAATTTTAGCAATTTTGAATGTTTTAAAATCACATTTGGTTTAGGATAAATAAATAGTATTCAAATTACAATTTTAACAATTTAAGTGGTTTGACGTTTGATTTAGAACAGAACAATACTATTTTACTGAAATTGTAAAATTATGGAAATAACAAATTTCCCATAACAATTTTGGCAAATTTTTATTAAAAATTCGCCGAAAAAAGAGGGGCGGCGTTTTAGTTATCTTTTATCCTACTCGTTCAATTTTCAACCGCGCGTGGTTGTATTCTTTTAACCGCAAACGGTTTTTAGTTATATACAACTGTCACTTAGCCACGCATTCGCGTCGTACTCTGCAGGCTTCTGAACGCGCTTTCGACTGTAATGGAGCATCTCTGTAACGCGTTTTTTGTATTATTAGAAAAAAAACAGCAAAATATAACTAGACGCGTTTATAGTTCGAGTAGACGATTTTCAGATTCTTTTTTTTAATTAGAAAAAAACAGCAAAACATAAATGTAGAGCCATTTCACATCAAAAAAGAAACCGAAAGTACGCGGCAGAGAAACAAAGCTAAAACATAAACATAAAATAGTTACATATTATTTCAATCCTTCATAAAAACAGCAGCAGCAGTACATGAAAAATGGGCTGTAGTTGTCACACACCACACTCACTCCTGCTAAACCTGAACCACTACCAATACCATTACCAAGCATTCTTCCCCAAAAATAGCTACACATTACACAACTTAGCTCGGCTCTGTGTTCTTGTTTTCCAGAGCCGTTAACAACAATTACATAAGTGGGACGAGACTGGACTGGACTGGACTGGACTGGACTGGACTGGACCGGACCGGACTGGACTGGACTTATTAGTGGGAATTAGGACAGTATACATAAACTGCGGGTTGCCATTCTTTCGCAACCTCAGCCGCGCCCCACTGGGGAAGAAGGTTAAGCTCAAAATAGTAGGAACAAGAAAAATAGAAAGCAGCAACGACTCGCCCTTGTGTCAACCAGCTATTGATTGTATGAAACCGCCTAGGAATCCCTTCATTCCATACATATATCCTAGATAGCTAGAAATATAGAAGGATGTGCTGCAATCAGACTCCAATGAGACTCAGACTCTGAACTGCTTTCCGGAAAATGTCTGGCCAAACTCCCAATTTGGAGGCGCAATGTTCCAGGAAGTGGAGGTTCTGCGGTCACTCCCGGTTATTCTGAAGGAAAGGGTCTGCCCGACCAGGACGGTGTTGCATTGCCAGTTCTGGCCCCAGTTTCTTGACATGGGAATCCACCCGGTTTGGCTACCCTTCACGCTCACTCTTATCAAGTCTCCCGCGCCGGCTACATTTGTTATCAGAACCAAGTTGAAGTATTTGAATCCATTGACGGTGAATCTCACTCCCCCTTGCTTCATGCACGGCACTCTGTTACCAACAAAACAAAACAAAACAAAAACGCCCATTGTTAGTTTATTTAAAACGGGAAACAACACTTGAACCACGCATGTTTCAGTTGCTCCGGTAGAGCTCACCTCCTGAAGAGAACGGGCACAATTCCAGCACGGTACTCGGCCATCTTGAGGAAAATTGGCATGGAGAGATCAAAATGGGGGCGAGGAGGATTGCACCAGCCGCCATTGTCGTTAGGCAAAGCATAGTTAGGTGGGCAAAAATTGGTCGCAGTGACCAAAATCGAAGGGTTACCAGCGTGGCACCATTCTGGGTCGTTTACACATTTGATCTCAAAGCAGGCTCCACAGCTTAGCCCACTGTTAAACAGAGCTGTGCTCAATGCTGCAGATTGAGTTCCATACCCTTGGCTGTACAGGTTCCCATAACCACAAGCACCCCCTGTCACAGAAACAAAATGCTCAAAGGTCAGTTAGATCTATATAACAGAGCCAGAGCCAGAGCCAGAGCCAGAGCCATAGATTGCAATGAGCATTCATACATTGTAAGTAATTTCACTCACCCATGGTGCCCGAGGCATCACTTCCTCCATAGAAAGTTGCATGAGCTTCATTCCAGGGTCCAGGCTGAAAATTACCCGGGATTCGCCCATAAACCAGACAAGCTCTAGCAACAATCAGCAACAAAACGGTCGGAATATGCACTGGAATTCCCATTCTCATCACTCTACAACAACCAAGAAGAAGTCAGTCAAGGGCAAACAACCCGCATTTCAAAAATGCAATGAAGATTCACCAAAACAAATGGTAATACTCTGTTCTGTTTGTTCATTAATGGCGGATGAGGCTGTCCGTCCCATCCACACAAACAAAACAGATCCAAACCAAACGAAACGAAAACGAAACCAAAACAGAATTGGATTGCTGCCTTGCTACGCTACTCACAAAATCTCAGAAACCAGAGCAGTACTGACTGAAGCAATGCAAAGATCCTTCCTGGGAGCGGAGCCCGGGGTAAAATGCAAGAGACGGGATAGGATGGATACGACAATGAGTTTGGCGAAACTGGCGAACTTCGGTCACTACTTATGCAAAAAACTGAGGTCAGTTAATTCCACATTGATGACAATGAGTCGCAATAAGTGGAATCCATGACCCATAAAAACACTAACCTCAGGATTATCATGGAATTTTAGCCGGCAAAGCTAGTCCCACATTGGGATTACAAAACCAAAACACACCCAAGAAAGAAACCAAATCAAACGCCAAGGACGAAAAGGACAATCTATTCCCGTTCCCTCGGGTCCTTAAGTCTCCCGATAATCAGGATTAATGCTTATCTAAGATTCCTCCACCTTTAATTAATCAAGAAAGTTAAGCAAAGCCTTCCTTGGAATTCAAGCTCCCTGGCATCGTTCCCACGTGAAGTCACCGTCAAAAACATCACATCAAAGCACTAAATGACCACACCACGTTCACACTCAACGAAAATAACGAACAAACAAGCCCCCACCGTCACTTAAAATCCCCTTCTTCAGGGTTCTCTCCCCCCTTTATTTTCACCTTTACCTTTAATTTAAAATCTTTTATTTTGTTGCTTTCTCGATAATAGATCGCCCATACATCCATCCGTCCGCCTAATAGTTCCAAAAGCATGGTCCATGGATTAGGGTTTCCTTCTACCTGAAAAATAAAATTATTAAAATAGAAAAAAAAAGCACAAATTGAGTTCGTTTAATCGGCCGCCCGGCGCCCACTATTCAGATATAAGGGGCCCCCCACCATTCTTATATCCATTTAGACACTCTCGAAGCACGGGACCCACATCCCCGACCTTCTCGGGCCTCCATTTGCGCCGGACATTAACGTACGTTCAACGGGGCCCACCCCTAATCCTCATCTTTCCGAAGGTCAAAAGTTAATACCCGCTAATTTATTTTCCCTAACTCCCCCCATGTGCATGCACCTCTCGTGGCGTGACTTGACTCTACTCTTCCCGCGGTAAATTCAATTAGGGTTTGGGTGGACCGTGGGGTTACACTAGTCTGGTCTCCGTCCACCCAAGATGGGTTAGCATCTCTGATGAAATCCGGTGCAACCATTAGATTTTCCTAGATTTTTTTCATACCCTAACTAACTAACCAACTAATATTCTGACTAACTTTAAGAGCTGAAAAGCTAAATGAAGCGTTATGACGATCTCGTTCAACAAACCCTACCTAACAAAAGGGTATTAACTATTTCGGCTATCTAGCCCCATGGGGCACGTGAAACCAGCCATGTATTCATGTCACGGAAAGTGCCAAGAGCATGTGAAATGATTAAAGCCTCGTCCGTCCATTTCTCTAAGCGTCGGCATGTTTTTTCGTAGTCCCACATTAATCAAATTTAGACAAAATTCCTTACGTTGTTCATAAATTCTTCCATAATGCTTCGTATCATAATCACTCCACTCTAAATTTTCGAAATATATTTTGGATTTGGGATGTGCTCAATATTCATAATTTTATATAACTTCATAGATATGAAGTTTGGTGACTAACTACATCCAAACACAAATGGAACCTAGTTAAATGATAACAAGTTGTCTAAGTGTAAAACTCGGCACCCTTTACACCCTTTTATAGATAGAAAGTGGTAGTAATTGATTCCAATTAAAATCAACTAATACAAGCTAAAAATGATAAAGAAAACATGGAATTGATGTTCCATAGAATGGTTCGAAGAATGGATATAGAAGAAGAAAGGTCATAGAATGGTTTGAAGAATGGATGATTTAAATGGACTACTGATGCTAGGCTGCTAGTTGCATGCAGTTTTTGCGAGACCTTTGAAGTTGTGTAAAATGACTCTTCTTTAATATAAAGTATATTCGCCTTTTTTTCTAAGGAAAAAAAATGAATGGTTTGAAGAATGGATATAGAAGAAGAAAGGTCATAGAATGGTTTGAAGAATGGATATAGAAGAAGAAAGGTGCTCATCAAATAAAAAGACATTCAAAAGTTGTGTACAAGAATAGAGTAGAAAAAATCAGAGAAAAAAAAAAGTGTTTAAAGTAAACAATAATACTACATAAACAACTTCAACAAGTAAGGGGAGATCAAATTACAAAATTACTTGAAACGTAACATACCATGGTGTGAAAAATATGTAATAGCACAATTATCGACCATCTCTCACAAGCTGAGATGCGAAACATAGAGATGGGAACAACCCAAGGAGTCGTGGGATGAAAGGCAATGCCAAGTATGTGGAAATGGGGAGCTGGAAACTAAGCAGCACTTTCTTTTATGTTGTAAAATGTACTCGTAAATCAGGGAGAGGTTGATTTTGCATATAAAACATTGGGAATCAATGCTTCAAGACAATGGAATTAGAGGTGCATTGAGATTAGCTATGAAAACAATGTGAGCAATAAGCAATGGGATGAGAGTAGATTAAATAGGGTAGTATGCCCTTAATGCAGGGAAACAAAGCGAGTCTAGTTAAGTAGACAAATTCCATGATTCAGGTCCTAGCATTCTGCCACTAGACCTAGATATCATAATTTCTTGCTTTAATATGTCGAAAACTATCATATAGAATGTAAAGTTTGTTGTCTCGTATAACTATTTGGTCATGTATAGGATTTTTTTTACCTTAATGGTTTTATTTTGTATTAAAAAGGAGTTGTAGCATCGCTACTCGGTTTAATAATACAAAAAGAGAGAGTTTGATCATAAGTTAAAAGTTCAAAAGGATGTCCAAAATCTTGAATCTTTGTAGCTAAAACTACTAACCTTTCCTTCATGGAAAAATACCAAAAGTATTAGCTAGTACAAACCCTATAAAAAGAGTCTAATATCAAAGAGACTTTGCAAAACATATTAACATATAGAATTAAGGAAAAATGTGATCACTTTGAGCTTCACTCCAATTCTCTTGAGAGGTTTTGGCTTCTTGCTCCATCCACACCATATCCATATGTGTCGAAGCTTGTTATAATGACTCTTTTTATTTCTTTTGCTTCATCTAGGACTGAGCCAATAGACATTCTCTAAAAGGAGATTGTTGATTGAGAGCTTTTTGCTAGACTTATTACCATTTAGTGTAACATTTTTCCCTCCACCTCAAGATTCTCATTTTGATGTTTTTCTTGAGTCACAATTTCCAAAATTTTAGCACACTAAGAATTGTGAACTTCCTCGAGAGAGAGCATTCTAGAAGTTGCTTTGAAAATGGAATTCCAATTATTAGAGAGAAGAATCTTATGTCTCCTCGGAACCTGACAAACATCCATAATCTCACAAAGGAGGTAGTGCCTAAGATTACAGTGGTTTTCTATAAACCACAAATTCCAATATGCATGAGAGAATTTATTTAATTTCCACACACCACAGACCCCTATCAACATCGGTAGCACCAAAACCTTAACTAGTGTTAAAACCTTTGAAATATGAAATAGATCCTTTCCACATTCACATAATTCAACTTGCCACATATAAGAATGAGGTGCAAAATTATCCTCACAGGGATTAAGAGAGCTAATCCACTACAACATCAGAATCTATGCTACTGAAGGTTGAATCTACATGTGTACATGCATAATTCAAACATAAAACCACATAGATCGTCATCAAAATCCACTTATATCTGTCATATTACCAAATCATGACATTTGAAGCTACTATGCCTTCATATGTGTACTGTGCAAGCATATTGGTGGGCTAGAATACATTAGAGCTTGTCCTCCCTCTTTGAATTCGAAAGGCCATTTGGTAATGTGTGAAACATGCTTGACGTGTGTTGAATAGTTCACCGTGAATATAATTAAGGGATGATTGAGATATTAATCCCATCTTTTTTTCTAAGCTTCCCTACCTCCAAGTGAGGAGCCTCATTGGTTAGATGATTTGCTTAGTGATTGTGGGCTCTTAGGCCATGGGAATACTCAATTGAATCTAATGTATTTGCCTCTATTTGCATTATTGCAATAAGCCTTGCCAAGGTGTTATTAGACAAAGGATAGGATTGTTACATATATCTAATTATGATTGCAAAGTATCCAATGAATAACAAGTTCCTAACCCATCTTGGATTCATGATTTGGAATCCTTGATAAAGAACGAGATCGTTAGCTTGACTATTGGTCGCTTCTCCAAGGCCCATTCGAAATTAAATTATCATGGTCCATCAGGATCTAGCGATCCACCTAGCATCTACTATCCTTATAACTTCTTTTTTTTATCACATGTACAATTTAATAAACTATACCCATCTATCGATATCTATCCTAAACTCTCTTCATTCTTGTTTTCACCCTGAAATTGTTTTTTAACAAACTTTAAGTTGAAGTGAATGAGTGTTTTTATTATATCTTATCTTATTTGGAAACTAGTTTTATATGTTTATGCATATGTTTTAGCTTATATTGTTGGGAAGGAAAAATGGTTGTTAAATCATGACATAATGGGTATTTAAACAACATATCGTGGTTAGTGAATCAATTTTAACAACCTAAAACTTTATTAAACATATTTGTATATGCAGTGAGAATTGTTGCATGCGGGAAGGAGAATTATTATTTTTATGTTTATACTCTCTACCATTTCGATCCTACTCTAGAATGATTCATCATCAATAGACATAGAAGATTCATTTAAAGCTTATCAAAACTTCAAGTATTAATAACATTTATGCTATTAAAATTGACATGAATGATAATAAGACATTTAGGGTTTTAACATTGTTGTTGAGCGTTATTTCTATGAGAATTTTGTAGTCTTCGAATTAAGGGATTCTATACTTGACTTAATTTTGCACCATCATCCCTATTAGTATTATTTGGGTGTCGTTAGATTTATAGGGTTTCCCTAATCTTCCTTTTTACATGATTTTTTTATTTAGCAATGATTTTTGCATTTTCTATGCATATTTGGTGACTAGTATTGTGTGAGTGTTTAACTAGTGCTAACCTCTTGGTTCTATCATGTCCTAAATCTGCACAATGATCTTCTATCCTCACCTGGCTAGATCTTCCTATCTTCCCAATGTATCTCGTATTGCATGAACATGGTATGAAGTACACTCATTTATACATACTAAGGCTCATTAGATCTTTCACTGAGTCTACCATTCTACCAATAGTGTTGTGCGGGGAGAAAATTACCTTTAATTTCCTTTCTTTAGTGTCTTTTCAAGTTTGTTTGTCATTCCTTGGATGTAAGGAAGACAAATCTAAGTGCCTCTTTCATCAACAGGTCTTTAGCGAGGCCCTCAACTTGTTCTTTCCTTCCTAATAACATTCTTAATTGATTGTATATATAACCATTCTTCTCGAATACACTTGAAAGATGGTTCAACTCTTGTTCAATATGTTCACCAACAATTATGAGGGCCCTAGTCACCAATGTATTAATCACGCCAAGTTTTTGTGCAGGAAAGTGATGTGAGTTTACATGTAAGTACCTATCGATATGAGTCTTTTTCCTATATATCTAGCACATTAGAAATCCAATATCTTTTCCAATTATTACCATGTCCATAAATGGTATGCTCTTATCCTCCTCTATTTCCATTGTAAACTTGATACTATCATTTTGATTGTTCAGGTGTTCAAAGAACTCTTCGAACTTCTTCTTCCCAAGAGACCAAATTATATTTGTATCATCCACATATTGCTTCCACGTTTTAGGTATCAAAGGAAAGCATTCTAAAACACACCTTTCAAATTTTCATGAACATTCTAATACAGGAAGCCATTAATGTCACAAGAGACATAACTAATGAAGAAATGTCAAATCTAGTAAGTGTATGTTTAAAATCCACTTATTTCAGTTTTTAGGAAGCAATATATAAATAGATTGATGGTATTTCCATGGGATCACCCCTTTCACTCGTTATCGCAATTTTTTGCATGGAAATATTTGAAAAACATACTTTAGAATCCTTTCCTTTGAAACCTAAAAAGTGGAAGCAAAATATGTGGATGATATAAATATAATTTGGCCATAGGGAAGGGAGAAGTTGGACGAGTTCTTTGAAAACTTGAACAATCAAAATCATCATGTCAAGTTTACAATGGAAATAGAGGAGGACAAGAGCATACCCTTTCTGGAGGTGTTGACAATGAAAAAAGATAATGGATTTTTAATGTGCTAGATATACAAGAAAAATATCAGTATGGATAGATACTTACATGTAAACTCGCATCACTTTCTCGCACAAAAAATGGGCATGATTAATACATTGGTGACTAGGGCCCTCATAATCACTAATGAAGAACATATCGAACAAGAATTGAACCATATTTCAAGTGTATTGAAGAGGAATGGTTATACAAACAAGAAAATTAAGAAAGTTAAGAAGGTAAAAACAAGTAGAGGGATTCACTCAAGACCCTTTGAAGAAAGAGGAACTCAAATCTGTCTTTCTGGCATCCAATGAACGACAAACAAACTTGTGAAGGTACTAAAGAGAGAAAATGTAAAGGTAATTTTCTCCTTTCACGACACTATTGGTAGAATGGTAGACTCAGTGAAAGATCTAATGAACCTTAGTCTCTATAAATGAGTGTAACCCATATCATGTTCATGTGGTAAGATATACAATAGGGGGATAGGGAGATCTATCTAAGGAAGGTTAAAATAGCATCGTGCAGACTTCAAACATGATATAACCAAGAGATCGGCACTAGCTGAGCACTCAAATAATACTAGTCACCATATGTGCATAGAAAATGCCAAAATCATTGCCAAAGAAGGAAATTGTGTAAAAAGGAGGATTAGGGAAACCCTAAAAATCAAACTACACCCAAATAATATCAATAGTGATGATGGTACAAAATTAAGTGAAGTCCAGAATCCCTTAATTCAAAGACAACAAAATTCTCGTAGAAATGAGGCTCAACAATAATGTCAAACCCATAAATGTCTTATTATCGTTTAGGTTGGCTTTAATAGCATAAAAGTTATTAATACATAAAGTTTTGTTTCGCTTTAAGTGAGTCTTATTGATATTCTGATGATGATCATAGAGTAGGATTGAAACTATAGAGAACATAAAAATCAAAACACAGTTCTCCTCTTTGCACGCATCGACCATGACTTTGGACAGTATCTGCACAAGCTTCCACTCCTACTAGATGATATGAAGTGCTTTAACCCTCTAACCATCTAAGTTATTTTGAGCTATAATTAGCTTACAAAAAATACTTTAACCTCATACTCCAATAAGTGAATATATGCATTATAACTATAACTTCTCTCTTCATTTTAAACATATTTAACTTTTCATTATTGTGCTTAAATTACCTTATATTTAACTCTAACCTTATTTCGAAGGTTTTTTTTTTCAGCAAAAGAAAAAAAAATAAAAATAAAAAATACTATTGGTATTCATATTGAATCAAATAGTACAAAATGTTTAAGTCTATAAAAGACTTATGTTAAAAAATAAACTTCAACTCCCTTCTCAACATATCAGGCCTATAACTAAAACCCATCCTATACAAAACTCAATTCATAAAATAGTTACATCATAAGATTAATATTCAAAAATTCTGAGAGAACTCATATTTGAAACTTGTATGCCCTGAAATTCCTCCCATATGATAACACCTTCCTTGCCTTCCAGTGCTTGCTTCGACAGCTTGTCCGCCATCAAATTGTGCTGACGATATATATGTTCAAAAGAAATATCACCGAATAATTGTATCTCGGCCTTTATTCTTTGGAACCAATGAAAAAGAGATATAACATTTAGGTTATATTCACCACAAGCCCATTTAATAGTCACTCTTGAGTCCCCAAAAACTATAAGCTCATGTACACCAAAAAAGTTTTCCACTTTTAAAACACACCAAAGTGCAAGAAGTTCAGATTTCATGTTTGTGTCTGTACCACAATTCATCCTCACAGTGAAGAAATGTTCCTTGTTTATAAATATAACACCACCCATTGCACATAATCCATTAATGGTCGCACCGTAAAAAAAAACAACATGTCTATTGAGTATAGGACAGAAAGTACTTACATTCTGAGATTTTATCCCTTCAACATCTAAACAATGATCTTGAATCAAATTCAGAATCTGATTGATTGTGAATATTATACTCGGTACCTTGTCCTCGAAGATGCCAGTATTCCTAGAGTACCAAATACACCAAGATATCAAAGCCGACAGAATAGGAAAAGCTCTGGAATCTATGTACCAGTTGAGTGAACACAGGTCTAAAGTTCCCACACCCCACTGATGTTCCAATTTAAGGTGAGTCAAGATCTTGCTCCAAATGTTTCTCGTGAACACGCAATCCACAAGGATATGGTTCATAGTCTCATAACTGTTTTTGCACAGGATACATATACTTGGCCCAATCCATCCTTTTTTTATTAAACTATCCTAGGTTTTCAGACCACCTTGGAGTGCATGCCACATGAAACACTTAATTTTTAATGGGATCTTCCACTGCCACAAATTCTTATACCACCAGTTCTGTGGGAAATTGCACATATTTTTAATAATAGCATTGTATGCATGTTTTTCCGTCACCACTCCAGTTTCACTATTGTTGTTCCAGATTAACAAATATTTATCCTTTGTTAATCTGCATCCTATCAAATTCAATTTTTTTTATATAATTATCTCATTCAGAAACTGCAATACCTATAAAGCCCAGATCCTTTGCACTGAGCCAATATGAATTTTGGTTAAAAATAACTCTGGTATTCTTTATTTTGTTGAGTGTGTAGAGATCAAATTCCTTCAAATATTTTAGGATAACAATTGACACAGTGTAGTTTTCCTCTAAACGCAAAATCAGGTCAGTCCCAACTAGTATCTCGTTTCCATTTCCTACCCTCCATGTAAGGTCCTTTGCCAACCAATTGTAAACTTTAATGAAACCAGACCAAATAGGGGAAGCTCCCCTTATCCTTTTTTTTATTCCTTATCTAATTTATAACTTCACCTTTAATATACTTCACAGAAAGCACCTTAGTCCAGAGAGTGGTTCCAAAAATTCCTCTCCATAAACTTTTTAATCTAAGTGCAATACTGAAGATAGATAAATTCCTTATCCCCCATCCCCCATAACTTTCTAGAAGTGCTAAACTATCCCATCTCTCCATCACCAGGTTACTGCGTTCCAAACCTCCAGTCCACAGAAAATTGAAAAAAAGTTTCCTTAGGCAATTAATGATATAGCTTGGTACCTGATTGAGAGAGAACCAATATACCGGAATCCCTATCAATGTTGATTTGACAAGTGTGAGTCTACCACCTATCAAAAGTAACACGTAGGTCCACTGATTAATCCTGCACTCAACTTTTTTTAATAATCATAGCCAGTATTTTATCTTGTAACCATTAGGATTTAAGAAATAGCCTAAATATTTGAAGCCATCCTCCAAGTGACAAAAATTATATGGCAGAATATCTTTGAATTCATCAAGCTTAGTGTTGTCAATTATGTAGTGCAATAAGCTAGATTTTTTGTTGCGTACCAACATTCCTAATCAGGGTATTTTTTAAGGATTCTAATAGTATACCTAAGTATAGTATTATAGGTGATTATTTTGGATTGAAAAAATCATATATATACAGATAGGTAAGCATATACTAAATATGAAACTTACAATTTACCACTGAAATTTGTAAATTTTGGCGAATATTATAGTAAAAAACATATTTTAAGTAAATATAGGCGATATTAGAGAGTAAAAATGACCAAATAACAAATTTAATTTTTGAAAAAAAGGCCCAAAAAATAGCCAATGGCGAAAATTCACCCTTAAAAATTACCATGTTCCTAATGCATAAAAAAATCTAATAATGCCCTTATAATTCAGCCATTCATCAACAGAGTCTGTCCCTGCTAATAGGACACCATCGACAAACAACATATGAGTAAGAAACAAATCTGATGAGAATTTAATACCTTTAATAGTGCCTTCATATTTTGAATTCCTTATCAATTTGCTGAGTCCTTCAATGATTAGCAGAAATAAGAGAGGTGACAATGGGCATCCTTGCCTAATGCCCCTTGAGCTCTTGAAAAACTAAGATGGAGCACCATTGACCAATACAACAATGTTTGCAGTGGTAACACATGCCATAATCCACCTCAAAATTAATGGAGGTATGCCAATATATATGAGGATTAGTTGCAAAAAAGCTCAGTCAACTCTATCATACGCTTTCTCCAGGTCCATTTTAAGTAAAAATGCTTTCAATTTTCTTTTCTTTAACGAATGGATAATCTCCTGAGAGATGCCAATTGCATCAAGTATTTGTCGATCCTGTAGGAAACCAAATTGTTCAGAAGAAATACATTTGGACAGTGAAGGCTTCAATCTTGCTGAAATAATCTTGGAAATTAGTTTGTAGGCCAAATTACAAAGAGAAATTGGCCTAAAATCCCCAAAATATTTAGGTTTACTAAGCTTTGGAATCAAGGTTAGAAATGTTGAATTTTGATCCCTAGATATGAATCCTTCAGTTCTTGAGTACTCCACCATCTACAAGATGTCTTCCCCCATAATATCATAAAAATGCAAAAAAAGTTCAACAATCCAGCCATCAGGCCCATGACTTTTTTATTTTGCAAAACATTTCAATGTTTCTTCGATCTCCAACAGAGTAACTTCTTTCCCCAATTCCTCAGCTTCATGGTCATAAACAAAACATGAAATAATCTAGCCACTTTTAACTGGGTGTATAAATCACATTGCCCTGTATCCGCAATTTTTTTCCCAAAATAACATCTTGTTGCGGATTGTAACTTTTCAGTACCTGAAATAGTATTTCCATCTTCATCACAGAGCTCCCAAATAACATTAGTATTTTTCCTTTGTGAGGCATATGAATGAAAAAACTTTGTGTTTTTATCCCCCAACCCAATCCATATGTCTCGACTCTTTAGCCTCTAGTCCATCTCCTCTTGTAAAAGAATCTCTTCTTTTTTCTACTCCAATAGTTTTAATTTAGTAAAAACTTCACTGTTCAGTTGTTGGTCAAAATTCCTGATATGTAAACTCTGAATTTGTTCTTCCAGTTCCTTATACACCTATATATCCAATTTATGCTTATTTTTTATCCATTTAATAACCACATCCTTGAGAACCCGAAGCTTGTGAACAAAAGAGTCCATTGGATTCAAATCGTGGTCTGATTCAGTGGTGATCCAATACTTTCTGATAAGACTGCAGAAACCTTCATTTCATAGCCACGGACTATTAAACTTAAAGGGATATTTTAATTGACAATTTGTGTCTTCTATCTGAAGATATATAGGCCAATGATATGAAAATTTTGCTTCCCCTACCCAAGATCTATGACGATCCCATGCATGCAATAAGTTTGATTTAACCAAGAATTTATCAAGTCTTTTGTGAATACCATCGTCTCTGATCCTTCCATTTGTCCAAGTGGGAGAGAGGACACCTGGAAAGACATCCACCAAATTATAAGTATGTAAAAACTTCGAAAAGAACACAACCATATCATCCAATCTTGATCGAGGACCCCAAATATCTGAAGCTGCCCTGGTGAAGTTAAGGTCACCAGCAATGATTAAATTTTTAACACTCATCAAACCAGATGAACTAAGAGAGTTCTAGAATGAACCCCTATCCTTATAGGGGCTGTAACAGTTCAGTACAGACAGGGACATGTTCAAAAACCCGCTCCACCCATCTAAGAAAATGCCCCAATCTGTTTTGTAAGCTCAAAAATTAAAAAAACGAGGATTCCACCCAGCAAGTAAACCACCGGACTAACCAATAGAACCAATAGCTGTAAATTCCCACCCAAGCAAGATGGCCGCAAGTTTTTTCACTGCCCAAATATCCTCACACATTGTCTCCTGCAACAAAATTAAATCCGGGCTAGTAATCTTAAATAAATACATTAAGGCCCTAACCCTAAAAGCCTTCCCCAATCCCCTAACCGTTAGGGTTAGAAAGATCATTTCCCACCCCAAAAGAAGCAAAATTGCTCCAAGGGCCTCATGTGAAACATCAAAAAGAATTATTGTTTTTTCTCTTTTGAGAGTCATCGATTCTGGAAGAAACTAGAGTGTAGCTTTGAACATCCCCATCCTTAGAAGAATCCTTTGTTTCCTTCTATTTTTTTTCTAATTGTAAGGATTAATCATCAACTATATAACTTTCGTAAAGAATCGAGAATTGCATTCAAAAACCAAAATCATTACTTGTATTTAGTGCTTAAATTTGATAAGTGCAATGAGTGTTGAGCATCCAAAAAGTTTTGAAATCGAGTCCATAAGTACATAACATAATATATGTTTTAAATGTCGAGTAATATTCACACTATCTATTCAAATTTTAAATGATGATAATATATTTTATTCAAATTTTAAATGATGATAATATATTTTATCCGATTCACTCTTGAATTGTTATTTAAATGAAAAACATTATTGGTGGTTTGAAGTTTATTATTGCCTTTCGTGAAATGTGAGATTGAGTTTAAATATTTAAAATATAAAATATAAAATTTAAGTTTTGAAAAAATAGGCTCCAATCTCGTTGATATTTCTTCTTCTATATAGGAACTAACCACCACGTTGATATTTCTTCTTCTATATAGGAACTAACCACCACAAGTTTAAAAACATGTTGGACTAACCACCACAAGTTTAAAAGCATGTTAGACGTGTGATTTTGAAACTTTAGTTTAACTATGGGAACATACATAATAAGATAATTAAATTTATAATATCAAATTTAATAATTTTATTAAATTTAAATATAAAGTTGGGAATAACATTGAAATCACCAAACATTTTTACAATCTTATAGTCAAAACTAATTTTCAACCATATAAACTTAAAAAACACCAAACATTTTTTCAATCTTATAGTCAAAACTAATTTTCCAACCATATAAACTTAAAAAAAATCAAGTCAATGTTCATAGCTTACATAGTAAAATATATCATTGACTTAACTCAAAAACACTTTAAAAAATGAATTTATAAAATTTATAATATAAAAAAATTGATAATAAACAAAATTTCATTCTAATTTGTAAAACATTTAATAATATAAAACAAAACTTTACCCAACTTCATAAACTCTTAAATGTAAACAAATTATAATAATATTGATATTTTCATTTTGAAAAACTATTTAACCTATTTTTTTATTAATCTAATAAAAGCATTAAATATCAATTTTTTTTAATCATATTAATTTATAAATAAATATAAATTGCCATTATAATTAACCAAAATAACTATATACTTTATCATATCAAACTCCTCTACGGAACTCTAACACTTTTACTTTCTGAGTTAGATACATTATCATATCAAAATCATCCACGGAATTCTAAGTAATACTTTATCTTTGTCAATATTTGCGTCCTCTTTATACGACCACCAACGCCAAACTTTAGCATTTAGTATATTATCTTAGGACGTAAGGTGTTTTTCTATATTAACACTCTACAATGGTCAACAATAAAAGAGTTTGTATCAATGTCATGAGTATAATATCTATATAGACTATGTTAAAAGTAGAGAAATTTAACTAATTTTTTAGTTGTCGGAATTTATAATTATACTAAATTGATTTTGATTAACAAAAATTGCATACTTAACCTAATTCTAAATGATTCGTTTGTATAGATAACTTTTTAAATTATAAAAATAACCTTTCCCCATATCCAAATATATTATAATATTTTTTTTATTAAAATATTAAAAACTATTTATTTATTATGTTGTATTCAATATTTTTTATAACAAGTTTCATATAAGTACAAAAATCACAAATAATATTAAATAAAACCTTACCAAATGAACCAAAACCCTAGTAATAAATACCAACACTTATCACACTACTAACTTCGTAGACTTATGCCTTTGACAATTTGTATACTAGTCTCGATATTATCCAAAAGCTATTCCCAATGCCTCTTTGTACGCATTTAATATATAGCTACTCTAGCATTTACGTATACAACACTTCGCCTTCCCTAAACATTTAATTTCCACTACACATTGTTGTTGCACCTAAGCATTTAATTTCCTATGCACATTGCTATTGTATGTTCAAATCTGGCCTCCCACGGGAATATATTTCTACTCGAGCATTTACGTATACAACACTTCGCTTCCCTGAACATTTAATTTCCACTATACATAGTTATTGCATTCCCTAAACATTTAATTTCCTATGCACGTTGTTATTGTTATTGCATGTTCAAATCTTGCCTCCCATGGGGTTTACGTTGGTGTTGTTATTGTATGTTCAAATCTGGCATCTCATGGGGTTTTGTTATGGGTCAAATTTGTGAGAGAATGTATTATTCATGTAATTAGATGGTGTATTATTTTCATTTATTGATTGTTATTTATGTGATGTTATGAGTAATTTTATTATAAAGCTATTTTTTTTTATGTTAATGTTTATTTTATATAAAAAAAAAATTTTACTTGTATTTTATAATTCTTTTTAAATCTTATCTTTAAGATACATAATTATTAATGAAAGAATTATAAATGAAAGAATTTATACATAAAAATTAAGGCTACTTATTTATAACATGTTAATTTTTTATATCCATGTAGTTATGGACAAAATTTTTAAACTAATGTATTCTAAGTGAACTTTCATTCATGTTCAAGGAACCAAACTTTATTTCTACATAGAAATAATTATTTCAAATAATGAGAATGTGTCAAATATAATGTGAAGAGGGAAGTTGTCACGGCCTTTGCGAGACAGGTGCCTTTGGCATCACCCTTGCCCACGGGACAACTTTGGTAGACTTGGTAGGGCGATCGAGTGTATAGCAGATGAGGCACTCCATGTTGTGAGACAGGCGCATGGCACCCGCACCTTGGTTGGGTACCCATGAAACATGCGGAAGTGGCAAAGTGCGCAAGTGAAGCGAAACAATGTGGAAGTAGACCCAATAGCACAGGTTGGGAGCTCATGAACTTTCCCATCAACAAGTGAGCCAAGAGATGGGTGTGTGGTGGCAAAGCACCCACGTCAATGATGGACATGATGGGTGAGAGATCATTCAGAAGAAAGGCAAAGGATCATGCATGGAAGAAGAGCCCGACATGGAGGCTGGGGTGACTTCGGCAAGCGGCTTGGCATGGGGGTCCTTGGACACATTGGTGTGGGAAGAAGCCTGCTCGGATAGCTTGCAACCAAGTGACAGACCGTTCCTTAGCGCATCAGCTCACCATAAAGGTGGTGTGGCCTAAAGTGTTCAACCCTTGGGTGCACATCAACATAGGTTGGAAGCCTACAAATGCAAGGCAAAGTTAGAACTTGGAAAGCAGATTGATGGAGGAAAAACAAAGAGAGAGATCAGAGCACAAGAGGGGGAAAACTTTGCACAGGAGGCAAGGCGTAGGTCAGGCAGAGGTGGTGCAACTCAACTAGGTAGGCTTGGGCTTCTTTGGTGCATGGTGGCCTAAGTGTAGACTCTGTCTAGGTTCCAAAGGAGGTGGGCCTGCAAGTGCTACAGGGGAGCCGCATTGAGGAAGCTTGTCGCCTATAAGAGGTGAAGGAATTTCTTAGGGTTTATGTGCAAGTGGAGTTGTTGTTTTAGGCGCTCTACCGGAGAAGTGACCTGCGTGTGCTCTCCTATCATTGCAATATCTCTTGGTTATAATTATTTTGGGCACACCCCATTGAGGTGTTGTCGGCACATATGCTTCTTGTGTATGCGTTTATTTGGATAAGTGTTAACAATTAACGAATGGCACATAATAAACTAAGTGTAACGAGTAATTGCTAACGTGTGTGTGGGTTAGTCGTAATCGGATAGGCACACTTCCAGGTGGTCTCTACTGTCGAAAGTTGTGCTCAGGAAATGTCGCATGCTTAAGGAAGGGAATGATGCCTCATCGGGTCATATCCTTGGTGCCATGGAAAGTGGTATCAAAGTAGTGAATTGACAGGCTCTTCACCACGTTTGTGCCGGAAGGTCGATTGAAGTAGAATCCATGAAGTGGTGGGAATAAGGTTTCAAGAGTGCAAAAGAAGAACAGTCGAGAAGTTTCACTAGTAAATAGTGTGCCCAGGACATAGTAGTGGTACATCCAGCATAAGTGTGCCTGAGAGAGGTTCGATTCGTACTTAGTGAAATCTTGGCTAGATTGTCGGAAGGGTTGCGAAGTAGACTGTCGGGAGCAATATCAACAGTGTGACGGGTGAAGCATTGGGAGAGATGCGCTCCGGCAGGAAGTGCACTCGACACACAGTAGGCTTTGGCTAGCAGACAGTCAAGGAGTTTCAATTGGCATACTTGACACTGCGTTTGGTGCACAATGGTTGAACTCAGCAAGAGTTTCAACATGAAGTGCAAGGAGAGGAAAAGTCATGGGAAGCCACAATGGAAGTCGCGACAAGAAGCTTGGAACAATGGGACTATGAGTTCCGTCAGTTGTTCTAGACTCATGCAATGAAGTTTGAACAATTGGGCTTGCGAAGTAGAGTTTGAGTTCATCAGTTGCAATCATTGCTAGACCAAGTGGAGACATGGGAGATTCCCAAATTGAGGTTGCTCAGTGTAGTAAACGACGCCCAAAGGAATATGAATACACAGTTGGGACCATTTGTGAAGCCAAGTAAGAAGACAAGTTGTTTTCTTTGTGATGGAAACCACTTTACAATCACTTGTCCGATGAAGGAAGAGTTGGAAGTACGCTTGGAAGAAGTCCAAGGGGGGCCAACCGGGATGAAGCTAGAAACCATGGGAGAATCCCAAGCCCAACGACCTTCAGGATAAGTGTTGGAAGCGGTTGAAGCCTTAACAACGGTTTAGGAAAGTTGAAGGAAGGTCAAGTCAATTCATAAGATGGAGACCAGCATGGCCTTTGGTTTCTGAACATGACGATCAATTGGTTGAAGATTGTGACATTTGTGGACACCAGCACCAACCACAATTTTGTTAGCAAGAGAACTACAACTGCACTTCATAGTAAGAATGAGGGAAGGGTCCACGTTCAAAGTGGTGAACTCAATGACAACAATGAAGAAGTCCAAGGAGTGGGCTTGCTTGGGTAAGAAGGCAACCAAAGCCTCAAGAAAGGGAAATACAATGAGGAATTTTCCCAATGATGTGAAAAATGGGTAAAAGACTTGGTGGCAGATACAAATGTAGCCGAGGTGACGGAGGTGCCTCCGACAACTGTGACGGTGGGTCGAGACAAGGGTGGAAATGAAGACTTACCGAAGCGTGACACCATAGACATTGTGGACTTTTTCACATTGGCCATTAGGATACCTGAGCGCCAACTAATGGCCAATAGACTAAAGGAAGTGGGTTGCAGTGCGATTGAGACGAAGGAAGTCCTAGAGTTCTTTGATAAGAAGTCTCACCTGTAGCACGACGAGTCAGGTGAAGGGAAGACTAAGGAGGTGGAGACCACCTTGGGCACCCTTCGACATTATGATGACTGACAAGATGAGAGGCTTGTTTCAGAGAGATCACAACATCTTAAGAGGGATGTTGGAAAGACTCGGCCACCTTTTGAGGGGACGAGCAAGTCGACAAGGTGTTGAGATAAGAGGAGATAAGAACATGTTGAGGTGGATGAGACACCTTTGGTGATGATGGAGGTGCATGACTCTTGTTCGGATGTAGTAGTGGGAGGTGTGAGCCACCTTGCGAACCACACAGAAGAATTGTGTGAGTTGGATTTTTGGATTTCAGATTCCAAGCTAACAATGACCCATTTAGAAGAACTAGGTTGTCGCTCATTGGGAGAAGAAGTTGCCTTGAAGTGAGCAATGGGCACAATTCAGATGGGTGGACTATTGGAAAATTTAGAGGTGGTGGCCTTAGGCACCACTTACCATTTTTTCTAGGACGAGAGTGAGCAAATTGGCCCAATGCCCTTAGTGCAGGAAGTGAGGCTGTAGGTTCCTTGAGAAGGGTGCCATAGAAAAAATAATCCAAGAGACGCGAAAGGCATGTGGACAGAACATGAATTGGAGTCGTAAGTATGAGTTAGATTGTGAAAGGTAGTTCGACGATGGTGGGGCAGAGATGATAAATTTTCCTTATTTTGAGAAAATGGCATGAGATTACCAAAATGCAGATGGAAGTGGCTACTTTGGATATGATGGTGTGCATTCTCATGAGATTGAATGTGATCGTTGGATTAACTACCCAATCAGTTTGAGGCATGGGGGAATTTAGTGTACGGAAGCATGAATAGAAGTGGCCAAGAGATCTGAAGCAGCAGTAGGTTGGGCATGTGCAATTTCCAGAGAGGCTTATTTGGAAGACATAGTTGTTGTAGTAGGTGGCAGTGGCAACACCAACATACAATTTCTAAGGGAAATAGGCATGCTTAGAGACGTAGCCAAGGGAGACAACAAATTGGAGTGGGAGAGGGTGTCACAGAATTGGCGAGATAGGTACCTTAGGCATCACCCTTTCCCATGAGATGTCTTTGATAGACTTGGCAGGGAGACCAAGTGTATAGCGGATGAGGCACTCCATGATGTGAGACAAGCGCATGGCACCCACACCTTGGTTAGGAACCCATGAAACATGTAAAAGTGGCCAAGTGTACAAGTGAAGCCAAATGATGTGTAAGCAAACCCAACAAAACAGGTTGGGAACGCGTGAGCTTTCTCGTTGGAAAGTGACCCAAGAGATGGGCATGTGGTGGTAAAGCACCCACGCCAAGGAGGGACGTGCCGGGTGAGAGACCATTCGAAAGGAAGGAAAAGAATCGTGCACAAAGAAGTTCCCAACATGGAAGTTGGGGTGACTTCGGCAAGGGGCTCCTTGGACACGTCGATGTGGGAAGAAGCCCGCCCGAATAGCTTGAAACCAAGTGACAGGCCATTTTTAGCACGTCAACTCACCATGACGGTGGTGTGACCCAAAGGGTGCAACCCTTGGGCGCACGTCAACATGGGTTGGAAGCCTATAAAGGCAAGGCGGAGTTAGAACTTGGAAGGTAGATTGATGGAGGAAAAACAAAGAGAGAGATCATAGTACAAGAGGCAACGCACTTTGCACATGAGATAGGGCGTAGGTAAGGAAAATATAGTGCAAATCAGCTAGATAGGATTGGGCATATTTGGTGCATGGTGGCCTAAGTACAGACTCTGTCCAAGCACTGCAATAGGTGTACCTACATGTGCTACATGGGAGTCGCAGTCAGGAATCTCGTCGCCTAGAAGAGGTGAAGGCATTTCTTAGGGTTAAAGTGTAAGTGGAGATTATTCCATTTTGGGCGCTCTCTTGGAGAAGAGACCTGCGAGCGCTCTCCTATCATTGTAATCTATCTTGGTTATACATATTTTGGGCACACCCCATTGAGGTGTTTCCGACACATCTACTTCTTGTGTATGTGTTTATTTGACTAAGTGTTAACTATTAATGGATGGCACATAATAAACTAAGTGTAACAAGCAATTGTTAAGGTGTGTGTAGGTTAAGTGTATTCTGACAGGCACACTTTCGGGTAGCAGAAGTGAAGAAGAAATAATACATGCGAAAAGATTAAAAATAAGGAAAAATAATCCAATGAAGTAAGTGAACTAAAAAAAGAGTTTAAGCTCCACATAAATTTTAAAAAATAATGATAAAATTAAGAGGGGAAGGGTTGGTAAATAAGAGTTAAGGAGGAATAAAATGAGAACAACATATGAAAAATGAGGTAAAATGTCAAAGAATAAATTACAACAAAAAAATTTGGCCCAAAAATAAGGAGAGTAACATTATTAAAAACTGAACACAAAAATGGAGTGGCAAGAGTGGGGAGAGACATCTTTTACCCTAGAGGAAATACAAAAATTAAATTTGCTTAGGGAATTGGGATATAGAGGAAATTGAAAATTAATTTTACTTAGGGAATTGGGATAGCTTCGAATAATGAAGCTAAGATCTAGGTTCTATACAAAAGAATCGTGATTCTTAATTCTCAACAAGTAAAGGAAGCTACTATGGTAGGCGACTCTATGATAATACTTAGAGTTATACAAGGAAAAAACAATAATAAATTGTCCCTTGTTAACTCTAATGGTAAGAAGAACTCCTTAGGAGATTAAGGAATTTGATAAAAATTATTTTTTTCATGTGCATTGTCATTATAATGAGTCAATATACCTAAGTACGGGCTTGGGCATCTTTGTAGCATGGTGAACTAAGTACAATCTCTGTCCAGGTGTTGCAAGAGGCAGACCTACAGGTGCTACAGTGGAGTTGTAGTCAGGAAGCTCATCGCCTAGAAGAGGTGAAGGCATTTCTTGGGGTATGTGTAAGTGGAGTTGCTATCGTTTTGGGTGCTCTACCGGAGAAGAGACCCGCGGGTGCTCTAATCTCTCTTGTTTATACATATTTTGGGCACAACCCATTTAGGTGTTGCTGACGTGTATGCATTTATTTGGATAAGTGTTAACATTTAACAAATGACACATAATAAACTAAGTGTAACAAGCAATTGCTAAGGTGTGTGTGGGTTAAGCATAGCCTGACGGGCATGCTTGCGAGTGGACTATGCCACCGATATTTGTGCTAGCGTAGTGCTACATGCCTAAGGAAGCGAATGATGCTTCAACATCGGGTCGGGTCCTTGGTGTCATGACAGAAGTGAAGAAGAAAGAATACATGATAAAAAATTAAAAATAAGGAAAAATAATATAATGAAGTAAGTGAACTAAAAAAAGAGTTTAATTTCCACATAAATTCTAAAAAATAATGATAAAAGTGAGAAGGGGAAGGGTGGGTAAATAAGAATTAAGGAGGAATATAATGAGAACAACATATGAAAAATGAGGGAAAATGTCAAAGAATAAATTACAACACAAAGCTTTGGCCCAAAAATAAGGAGAGTAGCATTATTAAAAACTAAACACAAAAATGGGGTGGCAAGAGTGGGGAGAGACATCTTTTACCCTAGAAGAAATCGAAAAATTAATTTTGCTTAGGGAATTGGGATATAGAGGAAATAGAAAATTATTTTTACTTAGGGAATTGGGATAGCTTCGAATAATGAAGCTGAGATCTAGGTTCTATACAACAGAATCATGTTCTTAATTCTCAACAAGTAAAGGAATCTAGGTTCTATACAACAGAATCATGTTCTTAATTCTCAACAAGTAAATGAATCTACTATGGTAGGCGACTCTATGATAATATTTAGAGTTCTCCAGGGAAAAGACAATAATAAATTGTCCCTTGTTAGCTCTAATGGTAAGAAGAAATCATTAGGATATTAAGGAATTTGGTAAAATATCCTTTTTTCATGTGCATCATCATTAGAATGAGTCAATAGACCTGCAAGCAAATCAAGGTGTTTTATTAAATTATGGGCAATGTATAATAAATGGGGGGATACCATTACATATCCACCCATAGGATCTAAGGCCTCATTGAAATTGTAGTCCTATGTGGTTACAAAGTAAAGTCCCCCTTATCGGTCACAATGGATTGACTATGTAAGTCTTTAGTTAATACTCCTCACAACATGTGAATTGATATATTTTGTGGGACATTCAAGTCTATTGTTAAATGTAGGTTGATTGTTCAAGGTAGAAGTCATTTATAGAATTTTTGAAGGGACCTCGATGGGTTTTGGTTTGAGTTGTATTCAATTTTCAAGGCAACTTAGAAAATATAAGGGAGTTTAACATTCCAGGCTTTGAGTTTGCCTCACTCCAGTATTCTTCTTCCTTCTTGTTTGCATGGCTTGTTCTTATGGACTATGACATTTCATTATGTAGGAAATTGGTCTAACTAGTTTTTGCTTAAAGTTAGTGCCTCCTTTTGGGGTTTTATGGTTAGTGGTGTTTTATTTGTAAAATCCAATTCCGAGGTTTTTTTGGTGCAACAACAAGATATAGCCAAACTCTCAAGGGAATTTGATGGTTTTATAGAGATGGTACATTATGCATGCAATAAGTGTCTTGCATGTGAACTTAAAGAAATGAAGAAAGGGGTTAAGTATTGTTTGAAGGAGGTGAGTGAAGCACATTGTGGTGTTATTAATGCACACATTGGATGGAATCGTTGGTAGACAAAATTGGAGAAGAAACTACAAGAGATGAGTTCTTTAAGGGACATGTGCAGTTGAAACAACAAGGAATTTAGTTGGCCTAAGAAATTGGCAAAAGGAGGTATATGCATTATGGGTGTCCAACTTAGTAGGAATATGGAGATTTCATTTCAAGTTGATTATTATCAATAGATGATTCATATGATGGCATATCTTTTTAGCATCCCATAATCAGTTGTGATTTCCCCATTTAACCTAATTCTTCTTATGTGCTAGACTCTTCTTGGCCCTTGCACAAATCAATGCTCATCCATGTGAAAAGAGTGGAGAGTAGGCCTCTCGAGAGCATGAGGAAAGACTAGGAAAACTCTTCAACTCAAGGAGGTTAGAAAGAAGCCACAGTTCTAGTTTTTGTTATAGTTTCTTTGAATTAGTATGTATTTTCAAATTATACTTCAATAAGTTTTTCGACAATATCATCGATGAGTTGTAGTGAGTGTTTTTTGGACTCTTGAAGAATATGGATAGATCTATATGCCCATATTATTTTTGTTGGTAAAGCATAGACTTTAATTCTATTTTATATCGACTCCATGGCATGGCCATAACCCCTTTTATTTTTAATATAATCCTTAACCATTTTTATGAAAAAGGAAAGAAAAATCTAATTGTAAAAGGAAATGTCGAACTACAAAAGGAGGAGTAACATTACAAAAGAGAAGAATCGAAGCATAAATGTAAAAAAAGGAAAGTTACAAAATCAAACATTCATTAGGTATTCAATAAAGATTTAATGCATAAAAGAAGGATAGTGCAAAAGATAAAATAAGCTAAAAGGAAATCATAATGGTTACTTGAGGGAATTTAGCTAAAGATGATTCAAGGATAAGGGAAGATGAAATAAAACAAGAAATAAAGTTGCATAGCAGCTAAGTCTTTGCCTATGCTGGAAGAGAATTAAGTAGAGAAATGAATGTATCCACTAAAAGTTATATGACAATGATATAATGTTATGTTGTAAAGAGTTTCTTTCCAATCTGGTTTATTTTTGTGAAGCAGGTTGTAGAATTGAGAAAGAATATTGGTACTGAAATCTCCACATATGGTGCAAATGTAGAGAGGTGGGCGTGGGATGAGATGGTGGCGGTGTGATGGTGTAGTATGAAAACCAAGAAAAATGACACAACTAATCGACACATATGTTTGAAAACCAGTATAGATCCATCTTAAATCTGGATCTACCAAGCACTTAGAGAGATCAAATCCCTTGAGGTGCAAACTTTTCCTTAAATTTCGCACTCTAGAAAAAGTCTGCACCTCAAGGGATTTGATCCCTTTCACTGATATTTAGATTTAGAATTAAGATATACTTATACTAGTTTAATATGTAACTCCCTTATATATAAATCTCTGGTTTAATGATAGCTCAACAACCATATCGCATCGCAAAAAGTATCTAAGTTTCATTATTTTTTTTAGTTTTAATTAATTGGAACACATATACATGTACATACATATATAGATACATACATACATACATACATACATACATATATACATACATACATATATATATGTGGTTTTGAACTCCAGGTTAGGGTCGACATTGTAACATGTTATTTACGTAATATTTTATTAAAGTGCCAAGTGACATGTGACAACTATGTTCAACACAAAATTACACTTCTCCCTCACATTATATTCTAAAAAGTGTCTCTCAACGCCATAGTTGTAGATAGGATAATAAGTTTCATGTTGAGTATATATATTGATAAAGTAAAAGAGAAATCATAATATAAAAAATTATAGAATTTTTCATATTAATAAGTAATTGTCCTCATAAAAATAAAAATAAAAATATATAGAATTGATCACATCAAAACCAGAACATCACATGACAAACAACAACAATCTTTTTTAAAAACAAAAGTCAACAATGGCATGTGAAAGTTGTCACATGGCACTTACACAAAATTCCATATTAATTGCTTTTATTTTTATTTATTGTGCTTTAAAAATAAAGCCACTCTCAAGGATTTATATCACATTGATAACCTATTTAACCAATCAACCAATCAGAAAGTAAAATGAGTGAAATTTAAAAGCTCCAAAATTTATTTTTAATTTTAAAATTTTTTGTTTTCAATTGATTGTTTTTTGAAAACATTGGAAAATTCTATAACATGAAATTGAAATAATGTAAAGTCAAAGTATTTTGACTTGCAAATTAAAAGTATAATACTTGCTTTAGCAAGAACTAATAAGGGAAGGAAAAGTAGGAATCTAGAGGTAATAATAGAATAATTGGAAATTGGAAAATAAAGGTATAGAAAGGGGAGAGGAAGGGGGTTATAAAGAAAAAATACAGATTAGTGTCATTATAAGTAAAATGAAATAATAAAGAAAAAGATAAGTGGGAGGAAGTATTAAAAGTGAAGAATAATGGAAGGAATTTGAAAATGTTCAAGGAGAAGTGAAAAAATGGGGATAAGAATTAAGTAAGGAAAACAAAAAATGAGGGTGTTTGGAAATGGATATAAAGGACTTCGGAAAGGTTAGAAGTGAAAGGGGTCAAGGATTCATGACACATGAAAACGTGTGGGACAAAAGAGTAGGAAATGACTAAAGGGGATTAGTGTTTTGATGTAGGGGGTTGTGAGAATTCATTGAGGTAGTAAAGATGATTTAGGATAGAATGTCAATTTTAGCTAATTTTATTTCCATATGTACTATTAATGTTACTATTTTTGTTATATATATATATATATATATATATATATATATATATATTCAATGTGGTTCACAATAGAGTTGTTATGTTCATAAGGAAGAATTAACAGGGATCTACCTGAAGGGGCCTCACCTTGACAAATCTGATTAATGAGCCTAACTTGGTGGGGAAATCAAGTGAGGCCCTTATATATGTTAACACCCAAAAAGTGTTCACTACCTCATCTACCACATTATATGGCTCATTTGTCCATTTTCCTACCATATTTCCCTTAAAATCCCAAAAAATCCAACTAAAATGCCTCCAAAAGGCCACAAAACCCTTAAAATAACCTCAAAAAGGTTAAAAAACCCATTTTTCCTCCAAAAATATCCAAAATTCCTCTAAAAATAGCAAAAACCCCCTAAAAAGGGAAGAAAAATATAAAATAATGAGGAAAAGGAGGAAAAAACCCTATACAGCTGCCCTAAACCATGTGTTTCCCAAAACCATGGGTCAGCACTCCACCACCAAAAAACTATAAATAGGTGATGGAGATCCCTTATTCCACATCCACAATCAAGCATACCCTTACTCTGCCAAAATCTCTCTCGAAACCCTAGTTCACCATTGAACTACTTTCACCTTGAGAGCCACTTTTGGCCCATTTCCACCATTGGAGAAAGAGAAGGAGCACTTTGGAGCTTGGAGCAACCCTCTTGGACATTGCAAGGAGCTTCATCAACCTCCACATTGGAGGTAATATCAATACAAAAAACCATTATTTAAATTTGTTGTTTATGTTTCATGCATATTTTAAAATAGTTTTTTATTTCTGTTTTAGCTTAATTATTTACATTTACTGAACTGCTACTAAGGAGTCCATTCTCCTTAGTAGGTGCTCATTTGCACAAGCTAGGGGTAAAACCCTAGCTACAGTTTTGGCAACTCCCCTAGATTTTGAATTTCTGGTTTCCGATTATAATTTTTTTTTCCTTTCGGCTGTCCCTTTTGGCCGCCGTACATCGCGTTTTTTCTCTCTGCAGTCGCGTCCCGACCGCGTCTTTCAGGCCTTTACCCGCGACCCGACCGCGGCTCTCAGACTGCTTCCGACGCCTCGCCGGCGGATTCAAGTCTGTTACCTACGATCCGACCGCGGCTAATCAGCCTGTTTGCTGCGATCTGACTGCGCCTGTCGGCCATTTTCCCGCGTCCCGACTGCGGCTTTCAGCCGCTTTCCCGCGTCCCGACCGCGTCTGTCAGCCTCTTTACCGCGACCCGACTGCGTCTTTCACCCTGCTTCCTGCGTCCCGACCGCATCTGTTCGCCCGAAATCCGCGACCTGACCGCGTCTGTTTCCCTCAAACCCGCGGTCCGCCTGTTCCGATTCGCCACCGACCCGCGGTCTGACCTCTGCACTTTTTCCCTAATTTGAGCCCAGCCCCCTTTTGCTGCAATATTTTCTGCATCTGAACAGCCCTCTGTCCTACCTGCAGTCCCACTTCCTTATAGCCTTTCTGCAACATAATTTCTGTTCCTTTTACAGAATTCTTTTAAAATTTCAGTATTTTTAATTCAGAAAATTTTGCAAGTTAAAGTTTCAATTCCAGCATTATTGATAGTTAGAAGTTTCCCCCCTTGTGGCACTTCTATTTTGGGTTCATCACCTCACGAGCACACACTCTGTCACATAAATCAAGTGAGCCTTAAAAAGTACCTAATTGAACCAACATTCTAACCCCACTTGGGGAACACAAAAGAATCATTGTAGTTAGGTAGGATCGGGGGGATAGGCTTCCAATAACACCCCTCGGTTATTTCACTTGAGACATAGTTGTTGTCCAAATAGGGAACCAAAATCCCCTAGTACTTTTTGGCACGGTCACGACCAGTTTATCAGAGGGCCTCTCCCTTAGGAGGGTTGAAGTCGGGAGACTGGTTCCGGAGGCTTGAGTGGAATACCGCACTCCATTCAGTAACCGAAGGGCTACCTTTCGCGGTTCGCGGGATATCCCTGTATAGGGGTATTGCGGTCAACGGACTAAACAGCAAATTCACCTTTCTGGATGTGTCATGAACGGGGTATCTTAGTTGTCATTCTTCTAGGATTGACTACCCGGTGTCCCTCCCGGTAGGGGGATATCATAGCCACTTGGCTTTCCTACTCATATTGTCTGACTTGGATTTCATCACCTTGCAGAGGATATGTTTAGTTGAGTCAGAATACTTTTAGTTAGGTGTTTGCATGCTCCTTTACCTCCCTTTGGTCTAGTGAGTCCACCATTTTTTATTTTTAGGAAACCTGTTTCTTGTTGGTATTCTGACCATCTTTGTTGTTACTCCACCTATTGTAGCACAGCTGTTGCAGTGGGTGTTTTGAGTTGGTTGTTGGCCTGAGTGCCTTGTTTTTGAGCTCTCCTTCTGCACACTTGGTTGCATTAGGGTTTTTGAGCTGTTTTTTACTCACCTCAACCCACAGAGATTAGACACCATCTGTCACCATTGAGTCCCCGAGACATTCTCAGAGCCTCAGGGGCGAGCCCCCACAGCACGGTTCTCTTGACACCACTCGTCATAGATTCCGATCATCATCCGTTGATACCACCCATCACAGATCTAGAGCCTTGTCACTTGACTCCACTCGTCAGCGACGTAGGTCTTCGTCACCAGATATTGACGCTCCTTACTTTACCTCGAATTCTGACGAAGAGTCTGAGAACCCTATTTACACTGCCCCGACTAGCCCCATGGCTGGCACGACTTCCACTCCTTTTGTTGTAGGGACCATTGGTGGCACATCCACCACTACACCAGTTAATACACCTGTTTTGGGTATGCCCTCCATGGGACCCTCATCTACCGTTCCCCTCACAGTACCTATTCCCGCAGCGGGAATCCCTATCCCCACTACATCAGTGGCTCACACTACCCATGGTGGTGCTGGACCATCCTCCACCACCTTAGTTCCCCCACTAGGGGGCACCATCCCAAATCCTGTCCCTCCACTTGGGGGCATTGGCCCCAACTTGGTCCAACCCACTACTGTGTCACATCCTCCTTCCAGTTTGCCATTCATGGCTAGCCTTAACCTACCTGACCTGGCCAGATTGACCAACGACCCTATTAGACACGACCCTGCATGGCCTCATATGCCTACCAAGCTTCCCTCGGACATCCCTAAGTTCGAGGGTAAAGCAGGTGAGGACCCACAAAACCATATCATGTCTTTCCACCTATGGTGTTCCTCCAACTCCATAGTGGACGACTTTGTTCACCTCCGTCTCTTACAGCGCACCTTCACTGGCTCTGCAGCCAAGTGGTATATCGAGCAACCTCATGGGACCCACGCCACCTTTGCTTCCCTTGCCTCGACCTTTCTGCAGTTCTTCCAGTTGCCTGTCCGCTACGACGCGGGCGTTGAGATCCTCCTATCTTGTAGACAAAACACGGCTACCCATATCACGGACCACATCCATGAGTGGCGTCGACGCCGTAGCTTATGCAAGATCAAACTAGACGACCGTATCTTCCTAGATTGGTTCCTCAAATCCCTTCTCCCTGTTATTGCTAAGGATGTGGCATCAGAAAGACCCCAGTCTGAAGAAGAGGCCATTCTTAAGGCCCAACAGTTCGACCTCATTTACGCCCAGTCGGGTTACCTTTATACCATTATACCTGATGCCCCTCGCGGCGAGTCCTCCCAGCATGATGCGCCAGGGGCATCCCACGCTGCAGACGGTATCATTGGTCGTGTTTCTTCGCATCCCCAACCATTTTCCATAGCATGTCCTGCCCCTGGCCCCGACCTTTCGCGGGCCACCTCACAGTCCGGAGCAACCAACTCGTATGCTCCCATGACACATCACCACCACCATGGACCCTCATGCCCTCCTCAATGCTTCGGTCATGCGACTCCCGCTTATGCCCCCCCAGTCGCACCCCAGCCTTATTACCATCAGCAGGCTGCCCCAGCTCCTGCGCCTTCACAAGCCCAACCCGCTTATTATCCGCCACAGGCAGCACCTGCGGCAAACCCACAACTTGCTCCGCAGCCATATCAGCAACCCCCTCAAGTTGCTGCACCTGCTCAGCCTCAACCTGCATATCATCCACCGCAGCCTGCTCCCGCACCTGCGCAACCTCAGAATCCACCTGCTACCCAAGGGCAAGTTTACGCCCAACAAAACCCGCAGCAAAACCACAACAACCAACGTAACCAGGGTCAACAGAACCGCGGCAAGGGCCGTAATCGGGGGAACAACCAACCTGCAGACCAAGCTGGGCAACCAGCGAATCCCCCCGACAATAATAATGCAGCCCCTGCTAACCAAAACCCTGATCGCCCGCCCAAGCAGGCTAAAAAACCTAATCTGCGAACAAACCACCCTTGTTCTATTTGCGGGGTCTATGGCCACTACACCCATGCTTGCCCACACTTGGAGCGAGCTAGGAAACTCTGGGTTGACGATGCCCACCGCCAAGGGCAGGCAGCTCCTCAGGCGCCTCCTAACCCCCCTCAACCTCAGCAGACACCTTTGGTGCTGCAAAACCCATTACCAACCCAAGGCGTCGTGAACACTCAGCCGTTGGCTCCCCCTCAAGCCAACGTGCAACCCCAACAACAAATCACGTACGCGGCTCCCGATCAACCCATGTTTGACGTAGGAACTCACCACTTGTTGATGATGTCCTCCGCTGACGTCAACCTTCAGACTCGTCGGAACCAATATGGCTCCACTACTGACGTACCCCCCACAGATAAACCTATTAATGCTCATCCCACCGATCAAGCGTTACGTATTCCTCCACCTCCACTAGATGGTGCTCCCAAAGCCCCTCGTTTCCCACTTCGCCGTATCAATAATAACCCCACTGCGCGCGCTGCGTCAAACTACAACATTGTAGACGACCTAGCCCAATCTCCCGCAGCCATGTCTGCGTTAGAAGTCTTGAAGAATTGCCCTTCCCAGCGCAAGACTTTACTCTCCGCCATTGGGGGGATTGACCCAAATGATTCGAATTTGATGGCATTTGATTTAGACCAGTCTGAACCTCGCCTGCCTTCCACCCTAGCATTCCAAGTTTCTGTTTCCATTCGGAATCTTGTCATCCATCGATGCATCATCGATGAAGGTGCCTCTACATGCGTTATGTCTACATTCGTATGGCAGAAGTTGGGATCCCCCACTCTCCAGCAGTCCACCACTGCATTACGCGCCTACAACGGTCGTTCGGCTCAGCCCCAAGGCCTCCTAGCCAATGTCCCCGTCCAGTTAGGTGGCAAAACCGTCCTCATTGACATTGAGGTAATCAATGCCCAATTGGATTATAACCTTTTACTTGGTCGCAGCTACATGTATGCCATGCGGGCAGTTGCCTCTTCCGTCTTTCGCACCATGATGTTCCCCCATGAGGGACGCGTGGTTAAGGTTGACCAGCTCACCTACTATGATCCCAGTGCTCCCGCGGCACCTGAAAATGTTCTCCCCATGGTTGAACAACCTGTTTCTTGTGCCACCACCTCGTTTGTTTCCTCTACGGGGCCTGGAGTCTACTCAGACGCGCCGATGATCTCCACCTTTCAATCCATTCCTCCCCCGTCATCTACGCCCGACGTGTCTGACTTATGTACCGTGTCCCACGACAGCCCACCACCTAACAATCAACCACCCTTGTTGCCTAAACCACCATTGGTACCTAGCCACATTGGTGTTACACCGATCCATACCATCCCCTTTCTAGTCCCTCCATCGGGAGTAGTAAGCGCCCCGGTTATGGCTACCCTTAGCCTCCCGGGGTTAACCTTGGGATTACCCGTCTGGTACCTTTCGCCTCCCGTTCGCCCGCCGACACCTGATGTCGTCCTCCAACCGGTGCAACCCATGGCTACTACCACTCAACCACCCCCCGGTGTCTCTACCCCTTCGTCCTCCACGACTCCCCCTCCTACTCCCAAACCCACTGGGAGCAGAGGTCCACAACCTTACACTGCTGTACCACCTCCCAAGACAGTCAAAAACCCTCCTGTGTTTCGTGCTCCTCCCAAATGCTCACTGTGCGACGAGTTGGGCCATGCAACGCACCAATGCCCACAGTTACCAGCGTTGCAGAAGCACATGTAGATGCTCGACGATGACCCCAACATTCCAACTGTCGAACTAAACCCCACTCCTAAGCCTAAAGATAAGTCCCTACGTACCAACCACCCCTGCGCCATATGCGGTATTTACGGGCATTATTCACATCATTGTCCCGATCTCCTGGATTACAGAGCGGCTCTATATGAGATGAACAATCTGGATCTTGAGACGGCACCACCCACCATTGAGGAGATCTACCCCCCGGTCTCTCCCCCTTCTGGAGAAGTTAATATCATCTATATGATCTCTTCAACCACTACCCCCTCATCAACCGATTTGATGACGCAAACTTTCCGTACTGATGAGGAAGTTCTTGAGGCCCTGACTGCCCCGGATTATCCCTGGGATGACATGCACCACCGTTCCTACTTCATTCCAGAAGCATCTTCCTCGAGCACCGCTACCCAATTTGCGGTTGAATCCAAAGACTTCCTTCCCACTAAGTTCGACTGGTTCAAGGACCCTATTCCTGCTCCTGACGCCTTCGAGGAAGGTAACATGGCCAACATCTCACCCATCATCCAAGTTGATATCACTGCCCCAGGACGTGCCCCTGAACTCATCACTTTAGGAGCATTTTGCAGTAAACAAGAGATTGAGGACTACATAAACCTTTTCAGAGAATTCCGTGATGTCTTTGCCTGGTCCTATACCGAAATGCTCGGTCTTGACCCTGCCATTATAGAGCACCACATTGACACATGGCCTGATGTACCCCCCGTCCATCAGAAACAACGTCCTATTCCTCCCTCAAAGTTCCCAGGATGTGCCCCTGAACTCATTACTTTAGGAGCCTCCTGCAGCGAGCAGGAGATTGAGGACTACAAACAACTCTTCCACGAGTTCCGTGATATCTTCACCTCCCCCTTCGAGCCGCGTTCGCTGACACTTGAACAAGCTGATGAAGACCGTCGTGCCACTGTTCAGAACATCGAGGCTGCCAAGAACCGCTCCAAAGCCGGTTGCGACAAACATGTTCACCCTCAAACTTTCCATGAAGGAGATCTCGTCCTCGCTTATGACCAAGCCCACGACAAAACTGGCAAAGGGAAGTTTGAATCCATGTGGCAAGGCCCTTACATCGTGCAGACCTGCCTAGGAAAGGGGGCATACATCCTAGCCGACTCCGAAGGCCATCCTTTGCGCAACCCCCGTAATGGGTTGTATCTTAAGCATTTTTTCCCATAAATGACACCGCGACCTCATTGGTCCGCATTGTACAGTTTGCTATCTTTTTGTTTTACACATATTTTCCACCACTGGAATCAACACGACGAGACTGTCATGATGGTCACCTCGTTGCATTATTTTTTACCCGTCATTTTTTGCCCATTTTTCAGACGCCACTAGTCGCCTCGATTTGCGTGCCACATTGGCCGTTATCCGTTTTTGACACCCTTTATATATCCGGATTCATTTTTCCGAGCTCGTGATGATGCTTGAGATCATTTCTCGCTCTCACTTGGTACAATTTCAACATTGTGTCCCGACACCTTGCTGCCTCGGTTTGCGCGCCACATCGGCCGCTATCGGATTGTTCCACATTTTTACATGAGCCATTCACTCCTGTCATACTGCAAATGTTTCATTATTTTGCCACCATTTCATTTACCCCCGCAAGGAGGCCCACCAGTGTTCCCCCCTACCCTCGTTCTTGGTCATCATTACTGATCCTTGATTGAACACTTCCTCCTTGCCTGGCCATTCCTTTTGTTCGGTATAATTTTATCCCTTTTTCGGGCCGGACAAGTCCTTTACGAAAAAGGCACTTAGGGAGTTTTCGTTAAGCTCTTTTCTGACTCCCAAAAGAATGAAAATATCGCCGAGCAATCTTGCTTCCTTTCATGCTCGTTACAGTATCTGAAAGGGCGTCTATCTGGTATAAGTTTAACCCTTTTTCGGACCTGGTAGACTAATTACGAAAAAGGAATACTCTAGTCACACCGGCTAGAAGAGTTCTTCATTGCATCCTTTTATGCTTCTTTGGGCCTTGGAGACTAAATCTACGAAAAAGCAACCCCCTGGAGTTTTCTTATTTGCTTTCAGACTCTCTAAAATTGAAAGCAACCACGAGCATGCGCTGTCCTGGGCTCATAAAATCCACACGACAGTACCATTCCATCATTTCAGAGTCTTCTTATCGCTTTCAGACTCCTTAAAATTGAAAGCAAACACGAGCATGAACTGTCCTGGGCTCGTAAAATCCACCCGACAGTATCATTTTACACACACTTCTTCTAGTTCCTTAACCCATGAAGAAGTCCCCTCCCGTGCCTCCTGGCACTTTGATCAATCATCTAGGCAGCACCCCCAATCAGGTCGCCTTTGTTCAGAGTATTCTGCAATCTCCTGCCATTGTACCCCAGCTTGAGTCTCTCTCAGCCCAGTGACCTTCCCAGATCCATTACAGCTATGATCCCTTTCCCCTCAGTCAGTTTCATATGTTGCCAGATCATTCCCATTATCATACTCTGAACAAAGGAAGTTTGAGTCCACCTACTCTACTTGCCCAGTTTTTCCCTCCCAGTTTGCCAGTCCTACCATCAGTACTATCACATTTCGGTTCTTCACCTCGCGCTCCTGTCAAGGAAACATCATTGCCTTGATAGTTGCAGGTCTCCCTCTGTCGACGAAAACCCCTCTATTCCAGAGGATAGGCCCAGAGGTCCCTACGCCTTGGACTTATCACCATCTGTGGTAGGTGCCTACGGACCGTTCTGAGAGGAGTCATCATTGCCTCTCCGAGTGGTTGTTTCTCACATGCTCGACTTCAGCACCTTGATCGCATCGTCGAGAATCGCGTAGGGTTACTTCCTTTACATTATGTGTCGAAGACCCCGGATTTCCCCCGACTCTAGCACATTGGTGAGTCACTTCGGAACACCCAGTTATATGTTCCTGTAGATGTCCGGGCTGCGTTGGCGTTTGTATTCGGAAGCTATCCAGTTATATGCTTCCTTGAGTACCCGTTTCAGTTCCAGTTCAGTGTACCATTGAGAGTGTGACCCTTGTCACTTTGATCCAGCCGATCATCAGTTCCTCTGGTACCCCAGTCAGCTGCACTGTTGATGTTCCAGTGCACCAGTTCTTCAGTTCCCACATGATCAGCTCAGCAGTATGTCCCAGATTTTGTGTCCCCTCTGGACTCTTATGATGTACACAGTGGTTAAGTATCTTACAGGTCCCCCTTTTTCGGGCCTCACAGTTCTGTTTATGTATCTTGATACGAGCATGGGTATGCCCGCCTCGTCCATATATTGAGATTATTCCTCAGTCAGTATTTGAGGTCATGAATATTTCAGGTCCCCATTTTTTGGACCCCATTGTTATTGTTATGTTATGTCCTGATACGAGAATGGGAATGCCCGCCTCGTCCATATGATCAGATGATTCCTCATCCCTTATTGAGGTTATGTACTTTTAGTTCTTGCAGTTGTTCGGGATCGTTGTTCTGGGCTTCAGTTTGTTTCTTCTCTTCTCTCCACACCCCAGGAAAACCATTCATGACTTATGATGTCCATCGGCCATACGATGAGCTCCTACCCTCGCACATCAGGGGGCAATCTGTTAACACCCAAAAAGTGTTCACTACCTCATCTACCACATTATATGGCTCATTTGTCCATTTTCCTACCATATTTCCCTTACAATCCCAAAAAATCCAACTAAAATGCCTCCAAAAGGCCACAAAACCCTTAAAATAACCTCAAAAAGGTTAAAAAACCCATTTTTCCTCCAAAAATATCCAAAATTCCTCTAAAAATAGCAAAAACCCCCTAAAAAGGGAAGAAAAATATAAAATAATGAGGAAAAGGAGGAAAAAACCCTATACAGCTGCCCTAAACCATGTGTTTCCCAAAACCATGGGTCAGCACTCCACCACCAAAAAACTATAAATAGGTGATGGAGATCCCTTATTCCACATCCACAATCAAGCATACACTTACTCTGCCAAAATCTCTCTCGAAACCCTAGTTCACCATTGAACTACTTTCACCTTGAGAGCCACTTTTGGCCCATTTCCACCATTGGAGAAAGAGAAGGAGCACTTTGGAGCTTGGAGCAACCCTCTTGGACATTGCAAGGAGCTTCATCAACCTCCACATTGGAGGTAATATCAATACAAAAAACCATTATTTAAATTTGTTGTTTATGTTTCATGCATATTTTAAAATAGTTTTTTATTTCTGTTTTAGCTTAATTATTTACATTTACTGAACTGATACTAAGGAGTCCATTTTCCTTAGTAGGTGCTCATTTGCACAAGATAAGGGTAAAACCCTAGCTACAATATATCAATGCATAGCCACCCAGGGATTTGACCCCAAGACCTTCTGCTTACAATTCACAACTCTCAACCACTTGAGCTAACCCATCGGGCTTCTTATCTGTTTCTTCTTAACCAGTTCTACCGTGATTGCTTATGTGGATCTTAATCTGCCTTACTGTTTAATATATATATATAACCTCCCTATTAAGTCTTGTAGCATGGAGCTAGTTTTTGGCCAAAACCATGGTTTTATTAAAATAGTTGTGATGTTTGGTGTGAAAGTATTGTTCAATAATTCTCGATTTAGAGGTATAATTATGGTTATGTCAACAATATGCTCCTTGAGTCTAGTTTCTATGGAAATACCATTTTGTAAAATATACGAGGCTCAATAGAGACAAGGAATTTGACAAATTCACTGAGGTGAGCGAGAGTTAGATCTATCCTTCATATTGTCATTTCTTAGATCTTTATGAGAATGGAAGATATTTGATGTTTTTATGAAATATATTTATATATTATCCAATCCTAATGTCTCGAGTCTTGTTGGTTGTGGAGCCTGATCTTCCAGTCTCATAGATTATGTTGTTTCAGCCGTGTTTGTACCCCAGGTTTGGTTATGATCCCAAGAAATTTTTGTTATGGGTTGTTTTTTGGCCAACAAATTACGGGCCCATGGTTTTGGGTAACCTGTGGTATTTTCCCATGGTATTTCCCCTTTAAAAGGAATACATTGTAATACAGTTGTGTAATGTATTGTAGCATTGTAAAGATCTATGAGATCGTGTAAGAGAGACTGAGAGAGAGTGAAGAGGAATTTGTAACGAATGTGCTGCGGGTTGTATCCCTTCATTTGCTTGATGGTATAATAATAAGGCCTGGAAATTTCTGTGTGGACATAGCTCATCTTGAGTGAACCAAGTTATATTGGTGTCTCTCTTGTAATGTGTTTGTGTAATTTATATTTGCATCTTGTTTATTGTTATTGCTCTGCGATCCTGTTTTTTCTAATAAGTCCTACTAACCTTATTGATTTAGGTGGATATTTGAGTCTACCACCATCTAAAAAATGGTGTTGAACCATTTTATTTTTTATTTTTCGAAGAAATGCACATCATGAGAAACCCTCCAAGCACTTCCCCTCATTTCGAGGATGGTGCTAGGGTAAATAGTTCAGTTGCAGTTTTGGTAACCTAGCCCAATGGGAACATCGAGTGAGGCCTACAATATTCATATAGAGGTAGTTATCCAGGTGACTTGACCACGTGACCTCCTAGTTGCAATTCACAACACTCGACCACTTAATCTTAAAACTGAACCTATTCATATTTACTGTAATTTTGCAAGTCTTGAACTTCCAATGCATTTTCCAGGCCCTTCCCTTGCATTTTTGGTGATTTTGACAGCCCATACATCTATGATGACTAGGATTACCAAATACATATAGCTAAGAATAAGCTTTGTAATGATATATAAAATGCTTAAAATGAAGTTCAATGTGAAATTTATGACCTTGAGAAGTTGACATACCAACAAGGCTCCTCGGGGATCACATCCCTTTCACTATATTAGTTCCTAGGGTTTGATTTATGAATCCTATGTTTTTTTTCCTCTTACGATTTTTTGCACTGTGATAAGTTGTAGTCACCTCTTGTTATGCTTTTTTTGGCAAGTGATCATCCTTGTCACAGCTATTCTCAAATATAAGCTACCACCATTCTATCCATTATGTATTGCTATGTACATTGTAGGGATTTTCACCATTTGAATCATTAACATAATTTGGTTTTCATTGTAATACTTTGTACCAATGTTATATGGTTTGTTCTATATACAATATTGTGTCCTTTCATTTCATGCTCAATCCAATTTGAATCAATTGTGCCAAAGCAATCTACACTCTATTTTTTTCGATGCATGTCTTTTATGAGGTTAGGATACAGGGAGTTGAGCTTGAACTAATTGAACCTGGAAAATATATCACTCATTGACCCAAGCGAGATGCCATTGTCGATGAAGTAAAAAAATGACGTATTGTAATATTTTGTCCTTTTATTTCATGCTCAATCTAATTTGAATAAGTGGTATCAAAGAAATCTACACTCTTTTTTTTTTCTATCTATGTCTTTGATGAGGTTAGGCTACAGGGAGTTGAGCTTGAACTAATTGAACCTAGAAAAAATATCACTCACTGACCCAAGTGACATGCCATTGTCGATGAAGTAAAAAAATGGCATATCAATGAGATCCTATCAAGTTGGTTCTCATGGAATCCATTGAGTGACAAAGGAATGAGATGATGCACCATTTCATTCAGATCCTTTTGCTACTCCCAACAATGATGGATGAACCTTAAAAAAGAATACATTTCAAAGGAATGAAACCCTTCAAGATACAAGTTAATTTTCATATCCATTTGTTGGAAGGAAAGATAGATTTAAAAGTTTTGGAGAGATAGTTAAATCTGTTATAGGGTTATTTCTTTGTTCACCACTTTTCCAACCATGAGAAGATTACCCTCGCACCCAATGGGATACTTTATATTAAAAAATAGTTGCAACTTCACTATTCAACTTAATATTGAAAAAATACGTAGGCTAACCATAAGTTATAAATTAAAAAATATGTCCAAAAACTTAAATCTTTGTAGCTAAAACTATTGAACTTTCCTTCACAAAGGAATACAAAAAGTACTGACTTGTATAAACCTTATAAAAAGTTCCTACTGTGAAATAAACTTTGCAAAACATATTAAAACCTAGAATTAAAGAAAAACATGACCATTATTAGCTTCACTCCAATTCCCTTGAGAGGGTTGGGTTTCTTAATCCATCCATTCCATATTCATATTTGTTGGAGCTTATTACATCGAATCTTCTTATTTTTCTTCATTTGGTACCGAGCCAATGGACACCCTCTGAAGGGAGACCTTTGATTGAGAGATTTTGGCTAGACCTATTATCACATTTTTGAAGAATGTAAATTCGAAAGATATTCTTATTGTATTTTTATTGTACTTCCTTTCGGGAATATTTATATTGTAATTGATCATGTAAAAAACTTAAAAGAAATCAATTAAAATATATAAGTTGACCTAGTGGGTAAACTGCCCCAAACAATGGGCAGTCTTCCCCAAACAATGGGAAAAACTACCCCAGTCAAGTCGACCCAGTTAGGGAAGTTAAGTCGGCCCAGTTAAGTAAAAAGGCCAGTTGTGACTAGTATAAATAGAGTGGCACCTAGCTCATTTGCAAGGTCACTCACACAAGCTAGTTTGCACTAGTAGAGAGAGAAAGACAAGTTTGCTTGGGAGAAAGAGTAGCTAAATTGAATACATATTTTCTTGGGGTTTCTATCTTATCTTATTCTTGGGTTATTGTATGATATTGATATTCTACTTTCTGACGAATCTATATTGAAGAAGTTTTGCTGGGTTTTCTGCCCCACAAGGGTTTCCCGGGATAAATTGTTGTGTACTCTTGTTTATGTTGTGCTTCTCTATCTTTCAGTGATACTATTATATATGGTTATTGTGATATAATCTAAATTGATTGAATATATAACATAACCATCTTTATAGTATCAAAATTCTAACATGGTTTCAGAGCTAGCCTGAAAGAAGACATTATGCAGCATAAATTGTCGGAAGTGAAAACTAGGGTTTCTCATTCTGGAGTATTTTCACCATAGTTTGGATAAAAAAGGAGGTCAAAGCAACTCACCTTAGGAGGGCACATTTTTTTGTGGAGGCAGAATTTAGATCGGAGAACTTTTAGTTTTGTCCCTCCCACTATTGCTCGGGAAAACTAGTGCATAGAGTTTTTGGCAGATCTGTCCACAGATTTGGAAGAAAATGAACTTTGATCAACTCACCTTAGGGAGGAACATCTCTCTCTCCTTCCAATTTTTCAAGATCCAGAAGTTGAAAAATTAGGGTTTCTTTAACAAACCCTAAGTCTTCTAGAATTAAGGTTTCAGAAGGCATTGAAGCAAGTACTTGACTGGAGCATCTCATTTGGTAAGTCCTACTATATTTATTTGCATTTGAGGTTCTCATTTTATCAAGATGACAAACAATAGCAAGCTTGAGGATAAGCTTGAAGGAGCAGATCAATTCCTTGCTTGGAAGTATAGAGTAATGCTCATTCTAGAAGAGAATGAGTTTGACAACTATGCCAAAGAAAAAATTGCGGAGACAGAGGGAGATGAAGACAAATCTAAGCATAAGAAGAACTTGGTCAGGGCCAAGAGGATCATCGTTGATTCAATTAAGGATCACTTGATCCCCCACATCTCATCTTTGAAAACTCCTAAAGAGATGTTTGATATACTGAAGAGTTTATTCGAAGGGAAGAACATTGATAGAAAGATGACCTTGAGGACTCAACTCAAGGGTATGAATATGCAGAGCTACGAAAGCATTCAATCTTACTTCACCAGGGTCTCCCAAATCAAAGAACAACTAGAAGCTATTGGAGATCATGTTGAAAATTCATAATTAGTACTGACTACTTTGAATGGCCTCCCAAGATCATGGGAATCATTCATTCAAGGAGTATGTTCTAGAAAGAAGCTCATCATATTCAATGCACTTTGGGAGATGTGTACTCAGGAAGAAGCTATAATTGAAGCCATAAAGAAAATATGGGTGAAGATGATAACCAAGCCTTGGCAGCTCATGCAAGGAGGAGTAAGAAAGAAGATCATTCTCACAAGTGTAGAAGATTCCATAAGAACCAAAGACCTCCCAAAGACTACTCAAAATTCAAATGTTACAATTGTGATGAAATGCGACACATTGTAAGAAACTGTCCCAAGAAGAAAGGCAGAAACAAGAAAGGAAATAAGAAGTGACACCATGCTCATGTTGCAGAAGATGACGAACCAGTTAAGAAGAAAGAAAGGGAATATTCCTCAAGTGATGAAGAATATGTCTTGAACTTTTGATTATACAGAGGGAGGATTATAAAGTTGAAAGGACAACTAAATCAAGCATTGTTTCATGACACTATGGAACCAAGTGAAATATGGCACATAAGGATTGCATATATATACACTACAAGACTTTACCGGTTGTAAGAAAAATGGTGACTGGTCTGCCCAAGTGTTGCAGCCGCAACTATTTTCCCCAAAATTTGCATGACATTATAGGGCCCCTCCTATTTTATTTATTTATGAAGGAATTCTTAGTCTTTATCTTCTTTTGGATTTCAAACAATTTCGTTCTCAGAAAAATCCCGAACTTAGAATAGTTTTTTTTCCTATTTCGGAACAGAATTCAATTTCTCACCAAAAAATTCGGAACAAATTTTGATTTGTTGCCGAAACGGTTGGAATAGAAACATGTTTTATGCGATCAGAATAGAATTCGATTTCTCGCTGAAACATTCAGAACAAATTTTGATTTGTCACTGAAATAGTCAGAACACAACGCGGTTTTTCGTTGAAATGGGTGGAGCATAAGTGGTTTTGTAAGAATCAGGGGAAAATTTAATTGACATCCGAAATGGTCGGTGCAAAATTATATTTTGCGTCAATAGTAAGTCAAATAGGTCGCTCCAAATTTGATGTTCTACCGATACGTAATCAGGAGGCTTGTTCCGAAAAGTGACCGGTTTTAAAACTTATCTTTGCATCCGAAGTAGCCGGCGTTGGAAACCTCTTGGCATCCAAAGTTAGACTGTCGTAAAACTGATCGAATGCTCGGAACACACCTGTTTTCAAAATTGTTTTATATCCGAAATAGCCAACACTAAAGTCTTTGTACCTCATAATTGACCGGTGTTAAATATGTTTTTATTCAAAGCAGTTCAACGTTAAAACTGATCGGCGTTAAATTCTTTCTGCACCCGAAATTGTCCCGACACCAGAATTCTTCTGCGTCGAAATTGGTCCAGCGCTAAAATATTTTTTGATCCGAAGTTGACCGGAGTAAAAACATTTGGGCACCGAAATATGTTGTATTTTAAAATAATTTTTGAAATCCGTTTTTAAAATGCCGTCAAAAGGAAGTGTCCGCCAGCAAAGATGTAAATGTGCATTGAATGTTAGGGTTATCCCGTTGGTTTAAAATGGGAGAGCGCTTTCTTGGTTTAACATTTTACACATTGGTAGAACATCGTTCGGTCAAGTGATTGTGCGAATCTTTGTCAGAAGAAGCTTGGGGACACTTGGAGTCTTCTTATTGCAGGCTTTCGACCACACCGCCAGGTAGGTTTCCCCTTGTCCATTATGAATTTCATTTCTTTGTAAAGGTGAGAGATTGATAGCTCAAAATTATTTGTTTTGCGTCTAAAATAGATGATATAGGGTTCAGCAAGAAGTATACTCTGATAGATTTTTCCTTTCGCATGGGTTATTGTTTTCCAATGTTTGTTTATTTCCAAATGCCATTGAATGAGTTTGAGACATTACTTTTGACCCTGATGATTTTCGATTAGATATTGGTCGAGTGGAAAGCTATCTTTTTGTTTATTGAGAGGATCGTTTGGTCTGAGAAAACCCTATTTTGTTGAATTTTTCCCAGTCAAAAGAAATCCCAGGCTCACATAACTTGCCTTTGGGTTATTATGGTTAATAATCCGTTTACCTTCTAGGGTTTCCATATAGTTTTCCAGTTCCCACAATAACATGTATTTGGAGTTAGTTCATTGTCAATTTAAAAAAAAGAAGCGAATACTATGATAAGGTTGTATTATTAGTTCATTGTTATTGAAGCTAGGTTGTGAATTGTTAAATTACCACTAGAGAAATGATAATCTTGGACAAATTAATTTCTGCAACAGATTTAAATGATCCTCGCAGAAATTGTTATAAGCTTACTACCTTTCATAAAATATTCTCATTGAATTTGAAATTTATTGACTAAAGTAGGTTTGGTAAAGTCAATCGGTTAATTTCTTCTTTAGTTTAGTAGATTTGATTATACACTAACATTGTTTTGATCACATGATTCATAAATGTACAGGAGGGATTCTAAGCGCAAAGATAAAGTAGAAGAATCTGACTCAGACATTGAAGTTGTACCAAAAATTGTGATGTATACCTTATTTGAGGACACCAAAGTGATAACCGGAATAGTTCCCGAGTACAAATGGGGTGAATTACATCAACTTATCCGAGATTAGAATGTGCTTGATGCTTCCATTGAAGAGATGATGATTTATCAAAACATAAAGAAGTCAATTCTTCATAATGTTGCGACTCTCCCATAATTATTCCCTTGTTTTGAGGTGATAGGATGGATATTACCTCATATAGATGTCAAATCTAGGATCATGGCAAGAGAAAATGGGAAAGGGTTCGCTTCATTTCAACCCGCCCACATAAGCACAACCTACAAATTACCTGCTCCAAAAATCCTTATGAAAGTTGATTGGGTAAAAGGTATTAACATAGATCATTCAGAGTATGCCAAGAAAATGCTTATCCCAGGCAAACAACTAAGGCAGAGAGATAGTGGGGAGCATGATTCACAGAATTTAAAGACCCCTTTTAGAATTATAGCTATGATGTTGAGAATAATATTTGGGAGAGCAAATGCAAATGTATACAAGCTCAGTTGGGTGCCAATCATGTACCATATTGCTTTTCACGGTATTGTTTTCAATTGGGTGGATATTATTTCAGAAAGAATGGTTGCAACAATATTTGTAGCCCAAGGAGGCATGACACAGAAGAAAGAAGAATTTTTCATGTCATCCTACCTTATTGATTTCATTTTTATAAGAAACCCATTCTATAAATTGGGATGTTATTGGGTCCCAGATGAGACTCCACTCTACGTTGCTTACCAGATTATGTGGGCTCATAAGCATGCCAACTTTTACAAGCTCTTATGCGAGGAGTTCATAATCCCTTTGTATAAGTTTTTTTTTAATGAGGAACCCAATTACATGTAAGAAAATGCATTGGAAGTGATTAGCGAATATGGAGATTACTATTTCACCCCAGAAGGCACATACATTCGGATGTATGGGGGGACCAAAAGTCCTTCTCGAATGCCAAAATATGTCACAAAATACATAGTACATAAGGAAGCTGTGAGGAAAGTCTTCATAAACGGGGTCAGACATTTTTTAAATGAAAATAAGAAAGCTTCTTATCCCCCGCTTCCTTTTTCCATTGGGGCATACAAGTTTACTTAGTTAAAAGGAGCAGAGAATTTTGTGAAAGACCTAGAGGCATATCATCTTGGAGAAATGAATTTTATCCGGAATGATAAGTTGCAAAAGGAAGCTCAACATTGCGCCTCGTGCAAGATAAATTTTGAGTATACAGATCAATTCCTGAAAGACGAGGAAGTATATAGAAGAGCAAGTAACATGACGGACTTGAACAAATGGTTTGGTAAGAAAGAAGAAACGAGTTCAAGTCAGACGAAAGAAACTGCAAAAGAAGTAGAGCAAAATAAAGCAAGGGAAGAGGCTTTGGCAGCTGAAGAGGCAAAGAGGAAACAAAAGGAAGAAAGAAAACAAAGAGAGCAAGAGGCCAAGAGGAAAGAAGAGTAAGAAAAGGCAGACGAGGAAGCTGATGAGAAAGAAAATAAAAGAGAATAAGAAGAGAGGATCAATAAAGCTGTGGAAGACAAGAAAATTTAAGATGAAAATAAGAATTTACAGGATATGGAAATAGATCAACCCACTAATTTAGAGGTACCACTTACAGGGGGTCATGTCCCATTTGTTGAGCTTGGGCTCACACCATTCACCCCCTCGAAACAACATTCTATGGCAAAGCTAAACACTATTTTTTTTGACCCCAAAAGAAAGACTATTCTAAGGAGAAAAAAAGAGAGATTAAAGATGGGTACACAACCTGATAGTGTAACCATACAAGAGAATACTCTAGTAGAAGGTACCAACAAAGATCTGAAATTCATTGCTTTAGTGAATATCGTGGCTGCACAAGCAAATGCAGATAATGTAGACAAATTGATGAATGATTTAGAACGCAATAAAACAAAAATGCTAAAATTAAAAGATAATTTGGTACAAGTTCGGAGCGAAGGGTTTGAGATGAAGAGAAAGGAAGATGCTATAGAATCCGAAAAGGCAAAAATGCTGTTGGATTTCCAAGAACTTGAAGATGAAAGAGATTGCTTGAATGTACAATTAGTAATTATGGAAGGAGAACGAGTTGATTTCCATTCTTGAATAGTTAGAGAAAAGAGAAACTCAGTTGAATTAGCAAGTAGAATCCCTGATGGTTGAGAAGGTATCTCTACAATCACAAGTAAATGAATGGATGAGAGAAAATGAGTCTTTGATAGAGAAGATTAAAATTGCTCAGGATCAGAAACAGGACACGGCACCGTTTTACGAACATGCTCATGAAGTGCAAGGACATATTTGTCACTCACAGGAGTTAGTGATAGAAGAAGTTTATAAATTAAGAGGAATGATAGATAGAATGAAAGAAATATTTGCAGAAGCTGCCATTGTAAAACAAAAGCTGGTAGACACATTTAACAAGGTAAAAAGCTTAATTGGTTGGAAAGGAAAGACTCAGGAGATTCCTGATCACTTACCTAAGAAGACAACTGCTGAATTAAAACTAGATATAGCTCTTTTGGAAATTTGTCGAAAGGCTGCCAAAAAAGTACAAAATGAAGTGCAAAATACCATTACAAAATGTGAAGAAATTTATCAAAATGTCTACCAAGCGCATGAAAAATGCCATATTCCAATTTCTAAATATATTTATGAACTATCATCTAGAGATCAGCGTTTAGCAGAGCTGAGAAGCAGCTTGAGTGAATATTTGGAGTACATCAAGGGACTGGATGTGCTTATTGTAGAAGATCTTCAACAACATGTGGGACAAGCAACTATGAAGGCACATTTTCTGGGAGAAAGCCATAAGGCAGCAACAAAGGGGTTAATAGACATAGTGAAATAATTGTCCACTCATGAAGTTGCTTTGAAATTGTTGGAATGTCAACAATTTAATGTAATATCTTATGAAAGTGATCTTTGGGACAGTTATATTTCAAGTTTAGAAAATCCTCCGGCAAACTGATGTAATTTGTATTTTATTATCTATTTCTGGGTTGAGCAATCACAAAAGGACAAAATTCAGAAACCCAAGAATTAAAGGGAAGGTGAAACGATTAGTCATGTAAGGACAATTTTTTTGTAAAGATAAATAGTAGAGAAGGGAAATGTGAAAGGAGCTTTTGGCTGGTGTAATAGAAGTTAGTAACATTCTGTATGGAAACTAATTTTCTACTAATGAGAAGAACTATTTTGCTGGGTAAAAGCTTACATGGAGTTTGCATGGAATGTCGTGAATTAAGGCTCATAATTATTTCTTCCTGCGTTCATCTTTATGCTATGAGATCTTTCTTACTTTGTTGGATTATTCTAATGGTGTATGGATGATTTTACTTGTTTTATTTACAAAATGCAAATGTCTGTGTAGTAAGGAGTAATAAATGGAACCCATATTTATCAAAGTTATCTTTGTGTATCATTTTTGCTGTGATTGTAAATGCTTTATCTCAATAGATAGTTGTTGAATTTGTACAAGCAATCTCAGATATTACTCTTCTTCTGTAAAACTCACTCCTTGCAAGGATAGATTAGTTAAATTAGGATCATGTTAATTGATTGATAAGGTAGAAGTGGTAAGATGAGAGGTAAGAACCTGAGCATCACTTGTGAGACTTCTACCTGTCAATTATAGGTTATGCATTATTAAGATTAGGGCACTTGCATCTGCATCCTTACATATAAAATATAAACGATGGGTCGGGCCGCAACTGGTAAAGTTTAGTTGAAAACATCTACGGTAGCCGAACCGTTAACCAAACGGATTCCCTATTCCAAACAATGAATAATCTAATTGGGATTGTTCATTAGGGAGAATCCCTACTGTCGCTGCAAGGATTTTTCTAGGCTTCAACACCAAGATCCAGACAAAACATGATGGTGTATGTAAAGGATGTGAAGAATCTGTTTCCAAGCAAAAGGAGATCTTGAATCCAGTACATGAGTCCAAGGATGAAGACTTCAGAAATTTCCAGACTAGACGAAGAAGAAGATCAAGATCTTCGGAATCATATGATGGCGCAGAGTACGCTTCTAGAAACTCTAGTGATTTCTGCAAGGAGGAAGAAACCAAGAGGGAGACTACAAAACACATGAAAGATAAGTATTTACTGTCATTTGAATTCTTGAGTATTTTGAAAGATATTGCTCATAAAAGCTACATGTAGATCTGTGATACAGATTCTTTTATGCATTTATATATGACTAAGATTGACTAGTAGTAGGATCATGCAGTGTATGTTATGGGAAAGTGGCCTATAGTGTTACACAACATCCCATGAGCCCTTGATGGAGCTAGTCTAGGATGAAACCTCTTTGCTAACATGTTGAGAGCAGTGCACACTGTTAATAATATGTCCTGGTAGATATGGAAGGCATCTAGATAGTTATTGTGTGTATACATGATATGTATGAAGGGTGTGCCGAGGTATTGGCTAAAATGAATTATTACATAATTGTGTGAATTATAAGGTCACCATTACATGGAATGTTACTAATCATATGACTAATTTGACTTGTAGGAAAAATCATGTGCTATGACCTACAAGAGAAGGATGATAATACTTGTTCCAAAGAACAAGTGATGACTGTTCAATAGTGACCCTCAAGAAGATTTACAAATTCAAGCATACTACAGAAGTACAAGGCAAGATTTGTGGCTCGTGGATTCTCCCAGAAAGAAGGCATAGATTATGAGGAGACATTTTATACCATGGCTAGATACACTTCGATCAGATCTATACTTTCTATAGCCATAGTATTGAAGTGGAAGGTACATCATATGGATGTGAATACTTCCTTCCTGAATGGCATAGTAGAGGAGGAAGTGTATGTGGAGCAACCACTAGGATTTGAGACACATGAAAATCAGACTCATGTGTGCATATTGAAGAAGGCCTTGTATGGTTTGAAACAAGCACCCGAGACATGGTACGACATGATTGATGGATTTTTGACGACCTTGGGCTTTACCAAGAGAAAAGCAGATTCCAACCTTTACTTCAAGGTTGAGGATGGGAAACCAGTGATACTACTATTGCATGTAGATGATCTGTTTATGACAGGTGATGAGAAGCTCATAGCATAAACAAAGAGGAAGCTTGCCGCAAAGTTTGAGATGAAAGACTTGGGTATGATGCACTATTTATTAGGTCTTGTGGTGTGGCATAATCCATAAGAAATTTTCTTGAGTCAAGGAAAATATGCGGTAGAGATCCTGAAGAGATTCGGGATAATGGATTGCAAACCCATGGCCACAGCAATGGTATCGAATATGAAGTTGTTATGTGATACTCCTTCAAAGATGGTGGATGCCACGGTATACGGGGAGATGATTGGTTTGTTGATGTACTTAACTAACACGAGGTTGTATTTATGCCTCATGGATTTATGCTTTGCAGTGAACACACTGAGTCAATACATGGTAGAACCGAGACGTGTTCACCAAGTTGCAACAAAGAATGTGTTGAGGTACCTAAGGGATACAATTGATTATGGCCTCAGATATGCGTCAGATTAGAAGATTAACTTGTAGGGTTATGTTGATGCATATTGGGCCAGTAGTGTCACAGAAAGGAATAACACATCAAGGTGTTGCCTCAGTTTGGGATCATGTATGATCTCATGGTATAGTAGGAAGCAAACGAGTGTGGCACTTAGTACAACCAAAGTAGAGTACATGGAATCTTGTTCGACAAGTTGCAAGGCAATGTGGCTTTGAAAGATGCTTATAGGGTTTTTCGATTTCGATTTAGAGGCGACTTGTATTCTCTGTGACAACCAGAGTTGTGTGAAGTTGTTTGAGAACCCAATGTTTCATGACAAGTCGAATCATATTGAGATTAGGTATCACTATATCGGGGATATGATGCAGAGAGGAGCAGTGAGGTTCTAGTATATAGAAATAGAGGAGAAGATAGCCGATGTGTTGACCAAGCTTCTGTTGAGAGTGAAGTTTGAGTACTTTAGGGATGAGCTTGGAGTAGTCTAGATCGAGGTTCCTCGAAAGAGGGAGGTATGAGTAACATAGCATGTGTGAGACATGGGTAGTCACGTAGTGACAAAATTGAGCTCATGGGCGTGTCTCCACTTGAGATGTGATGTTGTAGCGAGTAGTCATTGGTTATGTGACGTAATTGAGTCTCCTAGACTACACTCACGAGGTTATAGCGGGTATTCAATGTGTGTGACGTAATTGCGTCTCTTGGAATACACCTATGAGGATGCAGTAGGTAGTCACTGGTTATGTGATGCAATTGAGTCTCCTGAGTGCTATGCTATGTTGGACAACACATATGTGCGAAGACATAGATTTCAGACCTAGGTTGTTCTCCACATGAGGTGATGTGGTAGCAGGTTGTCACGGGTTATGTGACGTAATTGAGTCTCCTAGTCTACACTCACAGAGTTGTGTTATCCCGATGATGATATGTGACGTGGTAGCAGGTAATCACTATATGTGACGTAATTGAGTCTCCTAGGATACACTCACGAGATGATATGGACAGGTGGTGAGGTAACGCAGGTGGTCCTTGTGAGCAATGTAATGTACGCTCCTGGGATGGACTCACCAGATAGATTTCTCATTCATAATATAGGGGAGGTAACGCAGGTGGTCGCGGTGTGCGGAGTAATGTATGCTCCTGGGCTGGACCGACTGGATGGTTCAAAACTTCTAGTGACGTATAGATTCAAGAGATGTCAGAAGTCAATGGTCAGAGTATAGAGTTGTAGCAGTAGTGATAATGATGATGATGATGACAATGAAAACAATGATGACAATGATGACCGTGCTAGAAGAATACCTTCCTTGTTAAGAGGGAGTGTTGAAGAATGTAAATTCAGAATATATTCTTATTGTACTTCCTTAAGGGAATATTTATATTGTAATTGATCATGTAAAAAACCTAAAATAAATCAAGTAAAATAGACAAGTCGTCCCAATCGGTAAACTACCCCAAACAATGGGCAAAATTGTCCGAGTCAAGTTGGCCCAGTTAGGGAAGTTAAGTCGGCCCAGTTAAGTAGCAAGTCCAGCTGTGACTAGTATAAATAGAGTGGCGCTTAGCTCATTTGCAAGGTCACGCACACAAGCTAGTTCGCACTAGTAGAGATAGAAAGAAAATTTTGCTTGGGAGAAAGAGTAGATGCATTGAAGACGTATTTTTTTAGGGTTTCTATCTTATCTTATTCTCAGGTTATTGTAGGAGATTGATATTGTACTTTCTGACGAATCTATATTGAAGAAGTTTTGTTGGGTTTTCTTCCCCACGAGGGTTTCCCAAGATAAATTGTTGCGTACTCTTATTTATGTTGTGCTTGCTTATCTTTCAATCATCCTATTGTATATGGTTATTGCGACATAATCAGAATTGATTGAAGATCTAACATAACCATCTCTGTAGTATCAAAATTCTAACACATTTAGTGTAACATTTTGCACTCTACATCAAGATTCTCAATTTGATGTTTATGTTGAGTCACTATTTCCATAATTTTACCACACTAAGAATTGCAAACTTCTTCTTGAGAGAGCAATCTAAAATTTGTTGTGAAAATGGTAGTCTAATTATTAGAGAGAAGAATGATATGTCTCCTAAGAACTTGATGAACATCCATAATCTTATGAAGGGGGTAATTCATAGGATGATTGTGGTTTTCCCATAAGACCCAAATTCCATTTTGGAGGAGAGTATTTATATAATTTCAACACACCACAAACCCTTGTCGAAACTGGAAGCACCAAAACCTTAATTAGTATTAAAACCTTTCCAATATGAAACAAATTCTTTTCTAATTCACATAATTTAACCTATCACACTCGAGAATAAGGTGTGAAATGATTCCTCACAGTAATTAAGATAGCCAATTGTCAACAACAAAATATTTTCCATGAAAGGCTAGAACCTTCACTACACTACAAGGAAAACACCTTCTAGCAGAGGTTTTTAGGGTTACATGATTCGGAAAAATTATCCAAAAAAGTTCCGCAAATGGTAGCATATGGTTTGACGGAGGTTGTAACATCAATTTATTATAATAAAACAAATCTGGACGATCGAAGGTTAGTGGAATTTTTTTTCCAATGCGATTACATATGTCAAACGCACTAGTGCATTCATTTAACATATGCACTGGTATATATTCATTAATTATTCCACAACAGTGTTTTCCATTCATATAATTCATATTATTTAAATGAGTCATATTAGTGCTTTTAATTAATGTACGCATCGGTGCACCATTCATAAGTAATAGCCCTAGTGCTTTGTAACTCGAAGTGCATCGATGCATTCTATCTAAATGTGATATAGTGATGCCGTCCATTGAAGTAACAAACTGGTGCATCATTCATGTATTATCGCATCAAGGCATAGTATATTTTATACCGCACCAAAAAGTAGGTTTAAAATAAAGGCGCCAGGAAGTATTAACAGTGTGTGTTTACTTTATGTTGCACTGATGCGATTGTCAATATATGCACTAGGGATTTTATTTCATATAGGAGCACTAGTGCGGATTATTGGTTTAAAATCACCAGAGAGCATTTTTTTTAGTAAAAAATCAATACCGTGAACAAATTACATATGCCCTGCACTGTACGTTGAGTTCAACCAATATTTTTTTTTAATTCCATTAATCATCATAAAATGAAATAATTTTTATAATAATATTGATATTTGTATTTTAAATATTTTGTTTATATAGAATGATTTTATTAATGTTTTATACCGTCATATTACACAATTGTTCATGGTAATATTTAATGATCCATATATTTAATCAGCAATGTGACACTTTACAACATTGGACAATGCAATATAATAATAAACCCATTTTATTATATATATGAATAAAATACCCTTTGTTATACAAAATGGGACAACAAAAAGGTCCACAATAATCAAAATGACAATATGTAATTGTTACATTTATTGGTATCCAATTGGGACAATATATCTAGTATATTAAACAAAATGTTTGATTTTCATATACATTCATTTTAAAACATACAACTTGCATTATTATCAAATTATGTATATTGATCGTCATGTTTGATTTTCACATACATTCATTTTAAAACATACAACTTGCATTATTATCAAATTATGTATATTGATCGTCATTATTCACTCAAATTATTGTTAATGATCGAGCTACTTGCATGGTGCCTCTATACATTGATCATTATTCTTCACTCAAATTGTTGTTAATGCTTGAGCCACTTGCATGGTGCCTCATTTCTTCATCACTTGCAGATTATATTATACTTGGGTTATTTGCCGAATGTTTTGTTGATTGGCTTGATTTTTTTCCTCCTCTTCATGTTCCATTTATAAACATAAAATAAAGTGTAATGAGTATATCTACATCGTTGGGCATGATGCAAAAATAAATAATAGACCCAATTATGTAAATCGAAAAGCGTACCATAGCAAGAAGTGATTCATAAATGGTACACATTCTTTCAAAGTCACGAGCCATGCCATTTCTCAACAACTCTTTTGTTGGCTCCACTCCATACTTTGTTTCCTACAAATTTTGAATGGTGCGACAAATCATAGATTGAATATAAATGTTTCTTGTTGTTCTATTAATTATAAAATGAGAGAAGTAAAACAACATAGCTAATTACAAATTGCACAATTAACTCTTGATACCACAATATACTCACAAACCATACTTAACCCAATGCCAATCAATTCTTCAGATAGCTCTTCTTTTAATTTCAACACATGTTAGAAGACATCTAAGGACGAGTGTAAAATAATTAAAATATAAAGATCACAACAAATATGAAATTTTGAGTAATGAAAAAACAAGTGCTCTCACAAACTTTGTGATCCACCCTTTTCTTCCTTGTCGTGCTGTATTATGTTTTGAATGGATTCCATTTTCTTTTCTTTTCTACAACAAAACATTTGAATATTAATATTTCATGCAATAACTAAATTCTATGCACATAAAATAAAAATATATATGATTACATATGTTTGATGCACGTTGTTGAGATGGATCCTCCTGCGAGGCAATTATGTTCATTTCTTTAACCGTCTCCTTGTACACTTTTTTGGGCATCCCTCCTAAACATTTTCACATATCACCTTGTTCATCCTTTGGAATTTTGAAAATTTTCCTAAAAAATGAAAATCACAAAAATAAGATTTTATATTGATATGAGAGTAAATATATACAGCCGAAATAATAATTTTATAATTTTTTGTAGTAGTATATACACATTGGAGAAAAACATGTTTATGAATAATACCTTTTTAAATGAATTTATTTTGTTATTGTATTTTTTCACTATTGCAATTTTGATAGGTCTTATTGACTATTTTTTTGGAAACACTTAATGTAGTTTATATGTAATATAATTCTTGGACCCATTGGATTGGTTTTTGTACTCTAAGTGGGAAGTATGTCTATACATTCTTTCCACTATATCCCTCATAGTTTTATAAAAAAAAATCCCTTTTCATTAATTTTCAGCACCACTCCATGAACTAAGGACCAATTCATCGTCATTTACATCCTTCATAATTTGTATCTTCTTGGGATGAAATTCCCTTGCCTCATTGTCGATCCTTGCACAACAATCAACAAATGTGAAATATATTGTTTAAAACATGTCAACAAATATTTTTAAGTATATTATTACTATAAATTCATTTTTTTTTTATTACTTTTTTATCACCTAATTTGACTCTTTGCAAATTTTCCATCAAGGTTTTATGCTCTTTTGCACTTACATTGCTAACATTCTTATTGAGTTTCTTCAAGTTTTTTCTTTGCATGAGACACATTAATCAATATACACCATTTAAATTCACTGATAATTCAAATATTTTAATTTTATACTAAAATTTCAAAGAACTTGCCTTGTTCTCTTTTGGGATGTGCTCCCATTGTGCTAATTGCAACAAGTTTTTTTCCATGAACTTCTATTTGACATAAATGACCTGCATCATTAAATAGAGAAGCTATTAATATTTTCACAAATAAATTAAATGGTTTTTAACTAAAAATGTTTTCTAGTCCAGTGCGCCTTTTACATATATACGCACCAGTGCACAAAATCCATATATACACACCGATACAGTGTGGAATTTTTTTACAAACGACTTAATTTTCGCACATGCATTTAATTTTATAGCACCCATGCGTATCATCTGTATGTGTCGCACCGATATACTCGTGAAATTTTTAAAAAAGAATTAACATTAAAAGGGGTATAAAACCGCACGGTATCCCATTTTAAGTATTTTAATAAAAATCTACTTTATATTATTAAACATTTAATCGCCAGTGAGTACTTTTGTTTATTTAGGTGCACCAGGGCAGTTATATGACAAAGGCACACCGGTAAATGATTAAAAATGTAAAAAAAAAATCACGCATCGTAGCCTAATTAGCACATGCAGTGCTCCATATACCTATACGCATCAAGGCATTTTGTAAACTAAAATGCACATGGTCCTATGTTAAAAAAATGGTCTTTTTAAAAAATAAATTATATGGTGCTTCATATAGATATACATGCCAGGGCGTCTTCGAAATAATAACTCACTGGAGTCCTTTTTAATATTTTAAAAATAAAATTTGACTTTTTATTAATAAATATTGTATTGCCCGACGATGCATGATATTATCTAATGCATTGAGGCACTAGCGAACATTAGTCACACTGGGGCATTTATATGCTTGAGGAGAACCAATTAGTTTTTATGTAAAATAAAAATATACATATTTTTTCAACAAGGGGAAGCGGTTTTTTGAAATCGGTGCATTGTATTATTCAGAGCATCGACGCGTATGTGTCTAAAGCACACTAGTGTGGTCTAATAGTTTTAAAATAATTGATAAAAACCCTTTGCTAAAACCTTTGGCCTCCCACCTATGCTAACAACCTCCATTATTAATGGATAAATAATACCTTTTTGGAGAGGTTTTGCAAAAATATATGCTAGAAGGTGTTTCCCTAATAGTGCTAGAACATTGAAATTAAGCCATTGGTCCTAAGAGAAGGTTAAATTTATAGGAATCTAGGCATAAATGAAATAGAAAACCGCACACATTACCATTGAAATCCTACATGTATCCAACGTATCACCAAATCATAACATATCAAACTGCTATGCCTTCATGTGTGACATGTACAACCATACGGGTTGGCTAGAATACATTAAAACTTGTACTCACTTCTTGAATTAAAAAGTCCATTTGGAAATGGGTGAAACATGCTTGACATGCATTAGATAGTTCATCATTAGTATAACTAAAGGACGATTGAAACATAAATCCCATCTTTTTTTCTAAGCTTCTCTGCCTCCAGGTAAGTAGTCTCATTTGCTAGATGATCTGCTTGATTATTGCGAGCTCTTACGATATGGAAAAACTCAATTGAATCAAATCTCTTTGCCTCTGCTTCTATTCTCGCAATGAGCCTCGACAAGTTGCTATTAGATGGAGAATGGAATTGTTACATACATCTAATATTGATTGAAGAATCTCTAATTATTAACAAGTTCCTAATCCTTCTTGGATCCATAATTTTTAATCCCCGATCAAGTTTGAGAGATTCAACTTAGTTATTTGGTTATTGGTCTCTTATCCAAGGCCCCATTTGAAAGTACTTTATTGTTGTCCATTGGAATCCAAAGCGCCCCCCTCATCCCCAATACCTGCTACCCTAGAAATAAATATTTAACACAAAGAACTACTGAGGTTTCATGATCGTGTATAGAATTTAATAAGCTAAACTCATCTATCTATATCTATCCTAAACTCCATTCTTGTTTTCATCTTGCAAAATGTTTTTAACCAACTTTAAAATTTGAATCAAATGAGTGTTTTTATTATATTGTATCTTATTTGGAAACTAGTTTTATATGTTTATGTGTATGCTTTGGCTTTTTTTACTCTCAAGAAAAATGGTTGCTAAATCATGACCATCTCAATGGGTATTTAAACAACATATTATTTCTCATGAATCACTTTTAACATCTTGAAACCTTCCCATTGCCCACTAACGATGTTCTTGTGGGCAATATCCTCATAGGCTTACACTCCTGCCAGATGACATGAAGAGCTTTAATCTTCTCATGATTGATACTAAGTTGAGCTATAACTAACCAATCGAGATTACTTTAACCTCATATTCCAATAGGTGAATATGTATATTATAACTATAACCTCTATCGTCATTGAAATACCTGTTATTTAAGGTAAACTTATTCCAAATGTTTATTTAATAACAATACCTGTTATTTAAGGTAAACTTATTCCAAAGGTTTATTTAATAAAACTATAGGCCATCAACTATATCACATACCTAAAGAATAAAAAAATGCTTTCGAAAACCAAAATCATTACTTGGATTTAGTACTTAAATATTATAAGTACAATGAGTGTGGAGCATCCAACAATTTTATTACAACAAAATCCAAGTTTAAATAATCATGTCCATAACTACACACCATATTATATGTTTTAAATGTTGAGTGATACTCAAACAATCTATTCAAAATTTATATTGTGATAATATTTTTTAATATACGAATTTGGTGGTTTTCAATTATTATTATTAATATTATTTAATTGAAAACTATAGTATTGAAAAAAGAATTATTATTGGTTGGAAGCTTATTATGACTTTTAAAATAAAAATAGAAATAATGAAATGTGAGATTGAAATAAAAAACAATTTCAAACACCTTAATTATTCCCAATTACTCTATATCCCTCTTAAATTTGGGCTTCCAACATCTTTCATGACATAAATATATAAGTTGAAGAAGGATAAGCTGTGTCCTCCTTGTTATTTATTTTCCTCATTGTTATTTCTTTTAGTGTAAGCACCAATTGCAACAAGCTCAAAGCATGTTGGATTAGAGATTCTAAGCTTGGTCTAACTATGGGAACATGTAATAAATCTATAATATCAAATATGATATGTCTATTAGATTTAAAAATAAGGTTTGAAATGACATTGAAATTACTAATGAGATGAAATTGAAATACAAAAAATACTTTTTCAATCTTAATATGATTGTTCAAAATTAATTTTCCGACTATATAAACTTAGAAAAACAAAATGACTATTATTATGACCAAACACTAGATATTACCATGTGTAGGAGTTTTCAAATGTCTCAATGTTTTGAGTAGACACTCTACTCATCATTAGGGGATCCACAAAAAACCATAAAGTACTAGAAAAGAGTGTGGTGGCATAATATATAGAGGAATTAGTTACATACCCATTAGAAATTAGTAAAAAAAAATCAATAAATGAGGTAGGGAGTCAAAATAATGGGTCAGGAATTAATTAGAGGTTAATTAAAATCATATAAAAGTTGTAGATATAAATTCGTTAATTAACTTACAAATAGATAAAGATTGAAATTAAATTTTGAGAAATCTCATGAAAAGGATGATAGGCAAGCACGATATTTTTAATTGGAGAAAATCTGATTCTGCAAGGGAAGATAATCGTGATAAGAGGAGAAATTAATTAAAATAAAGTAAATAGGGGTAATCATAAGCTTAATCTAAACTAATGAGAGGAGATTCATAAGAGAGATAAACGGGGGTAGGTAGGGATCAGGGAGATTTATTAAAGGGAAAATATGATAGACAAGGATGAGAGGAAATGAACTAAGTTAATGACCAAGAAAGTGGATTAACTACTTTCAAGATTGATTATGTTTATAACCATCTTCACGATTTAAATTGTTAGGGTATGTTTCTAATTCCAAAGCTTCTCTAATTAGGCGCACATGGTAATGTGAAGTGGATGCTAAAATCTTAGTTTGGCCAAAGAAAATGAGGTGTTTAGTGTTATGGGAGTGCTCTTCTATAACATATTTGTTAATGCGGATATGATTAGTGTTAGCAATATGCTCTTTGAGGCTAGCTTGGATGGATATGCCAATTTGTCCAATGTATGATTTTCCACAAGAACATGGAATTTGGTAGACCTCTTGGGAGATAAAAGGATTGGATTTGTATTTGACTCTTTTGATGAATTATTTTAGGGTTTTGTGAGGCTTAAAGAGAGTTTTGATATTATTTTTTAATAAGATTTTGGAGATGTTGTTGGTAATCCCTTGGCTAGGGAAGGGAAATTGAAGTTCGAGGTGGAAAATTGAGGCGGGGTTGCTTGGATTTTGGATGAAGAGTGGCACAAAATGTTTGTTAATTTGAGATAAAGTATATCCATTGGCTAGGAGGGATTTAGTGAAGTAGGATCTTTCTTGATTTAGATGTTGGGGTCAGAAATGCGAATAGTTCTAGTTATAAGAGTTTTACGAACAACATATTTTTGATTTGGGTGGTGGTGGGTTTGAGCATGAAGATATCTATCAGTGTGAGTCTTTTTATGATACACCTAATGAGAAAGGGAATCATTTGGTTGACGGGTGACTAAGACATCAAGAAAAGGGAGGGAGTTATCTTGATAGATTTCCATGGTAAATTGAATTTGAAGTGAAATGCTTTTAAGATGGGAATGCAAGTCGTTGAGGGAGGCATGGTAATGTGGCTAGATGAGAAAGATATCCTTGAAAAAATGAAACCAACATTTAGGTTTTAAAGAAAAACTATTAAGAGATAAGGAATCAAAATGCTCCATGAATATGTTGGCAACAACAGGGGATAAGGATGATCCCTTAGATGTGCCTTTAGTTTTTTCATAGAAGATGCCTTTGAAACATAAGAAAGGGGAGGCAAGGTAAACATGGATAATATTTAGGGAATCAACTAACTTAGAGATGATTTCAAGGGCTTCAAAGGATGGAATTTTGGTGAAGAGAGAAACAACATCAAAACTCACCATGAGGTATTGATCATTTAGATGGGTATTATGAATTTTTTTGGATGAAATTAGTGGAATCTTTAATAAATGAAGGGGTTTGACCAATGAACGACTGTAGAATTTCCACTAAGTATTTGGATAAGGCATGAGAAGGGGCTCATACAGTATTGGAAATGGGTCTAAGGGGAATGCCTTTCTTGTATATTTTAGGTTGGCCATAAATTTTTGGAGGTTGAGGATTGTGCATAATAATGCGCTTTTTAATTATGGGGTCAAGAGATGAATATTTAATGGCATTGGTAGCCAAATTAGTAATTTTGATTATGGGATTCTTTGGTAGAGTTTTATAGAATGTGGAAGACAAAATCTCCAATATTTTAGTTTCATTATCAGGTAATGTTCAAGATTATCATTGCATTACCTTTATTGGCCTTAAGGATGACTACATCCTTGTTGTCATTAAGTCTCTGCAAGGCCATGCACATATTTGGCAAAGTGAGATGTTTGTTATAATCAAGTCAATGCTCATAACTTAGATAGTAAAATTGATTATTGACTTGAATAAAAAACACATTGAAAAGTGAATTTATAAAATTTGTAACATAAAAAAGATTGAGAATGAAAAAAAATTCATTTTAATTTGTCTTACATTTAATAATATAAAATAAAACTTTACCCAATTTCATTTTTTTTCAAGCCGAGAAAAACAAGTTCCTTGATATTCATTAAGAATCAAAGAGAACAAAATCCATTAAAAATAGGTCGGACAAATATAGCATGGGATACCCCAGCATATTGGAAGACTGTTCTATCAAAATTACAAAAAAGCTTATGCTTCCTAACATACAAAAATGAACAGACCACATAGAAGTCACATATAGATACCATACATAGTTCCAAACCTCTTTGAGATTGTAAGAGAGAAAAAATCCAGATATGAAATGAAACAGTCCAAAAAATACTGAAACAGACTAGTAGACGTAAACGAAACCTTCATTGGCGAGCTCATTCCCTACATATTCTTCAAAATGAAAGATTCCTTCAGCCATCCCAATGGACTTTTTAGAAAGAACATCTACAACATACTCGTGTTCTCAGAAAACATGATTGATACTAATCTGTCCAAAGGATGCAAGAAAGTTTGATCCTATGCCACCATTGTTCCAATGATAGCACTTGAAGATTTGACAATCTATTCGACCAATTCACAATAATATTCAAGTCACCAAGGACCTGAAGAGCAGGAAGACCAATACTAGAATCAAAATGAAGCAGACCCCAGAGATCCAAAATTTTAGATCTCGTATTGGATCCCATACCACAATTCATCCAAATCCTAAAATTATGATCCTGACTTAACTATAAGAACATACCAACACCACTATCATCATTCTAGGCAACACCATCAAAGTAGCCAACAACATAAAAAGTGAATGGAGGGTCAGGAATCTGCCTGTGCCTTTTGGTTTTTTCAGCTAAGTAAAATTCTTTATATAGGCCCAAGGATCTCATACTGCTAGCCATAACATTAGGATGCTTTCCTTAAAAAATGGCATGATTATCGTAGTCTTCCAAATCTACCAACACATAAAAATTGGCAGAATTTTATGGGATTTTTTGGTCTTAATACACGGCCCATAATTGTCTTCAAAAGAGGATAACCCCCAATCTTGGGTGATCTGAAGGACCTCTGCCACAACCTTCCAAAGCAATTTACTATAAGAGCATAAAACAAAAATATGATTAATAGATTCACCATGTTTTTGCAAAGAGTACACATGTTTGGCCCAGACCAACCCCTTCTTACAAGATTGTCCCATGTCAGAATACAATTTTGAAAACATAACAAGAAGAAACATTTTAGTTTTAGAGGCAATTTCCACTTCCAAAGTTTTTGTACCACCACTTGTGCTCACAGGGGGAGAGAGACTGAGCAATAGAGGTATAAGCAGCTTTAGCACTCACATGGTCTATAGACATATTTAAGGACCAAACCACAGAGTCATTCTCCTCCTTTAATCTGATACCAACTCTGTTCAATGTCAAAATAGACTTATTCCATTCCTTTGCCTAATGGTTTCCCAAACCCAAGTCCTCGGTAAGAAGCCAATAAGAGTTAGAATGATCCATCCAATTGGGTCTTGTGATATGATTTAATGTAGAAAAACCAAACTCAGCCAAATATTCAATGATATATCAGGACATAGTATAATTCTCCTCCCCTCCAATAAAAGGATCTATACCAATGAAAACCTACTTTCCATTCCCAACCTTCCATGATAAACCTCTATTGATCTAAGAGAAAGACCTCAGAAAACCATTCCAAAAGTTAGAAACACCAAGAACAAAATTTTCAAAAATACTAATAAAGTTAGAAACATAATTCCTTTTTAGATAGTTTGCATGAATAACATCACTCCACCAAAAAGACCACGCCACATGCTTTTTATTCTTAGGGCGGTACAGAATCATAAAATGTTCTTTATATCCCAACCACCCATAGACTTCGGTCTCAATTTTTTTTTTCCAGCTAACTAGATGGATTTTATTCCCTATGAACTAGGCCATGGAAATTTCATAACTTATTACTCTTAAAAAATTATAATTTACAAGATTGATATTTTCATATCCATTATTATTTTTAAAGGATATTTAATCAATTTTTTTTACTAATTATTTTATTAATTTTAAAAAATAATAAATATCAATATTATTATAATTTTACTTTATTAAAAGTATTTAATTATAATGATTTATGATGATGATGATGATGACGATGATTTTTAACATCCACTGAGATCAAATTTGGTCTATCGGACCTTAGAGAAAAGGCAATACATAACTTATTTGATTTGTTTTAAAATATTATTCCTATGTTAAAAAAGCTTAAAGAGAAGCGACCCTAGCTTGCTATAGTTTTGAGAAGTTAGAAGGTTAGAGAGGTTAGTGTTGGAGCAAAGATTATGGAACTGAGAGCTAATGTGGGTGCAGACAGGGCAATCTAAGAGAAATAGATTTTCATTTTCAATGCTCATAGATTCACAAAGATGGCAAATCCTTTTAGCCCACGATGTTTAAGGGGTTTTCCAGTGCCGAGTTTCACTATGAAGCTCATGAGAGTTCGTTCTAATCTTGACAATATTAATTTTTTTCTTTGAGCTTGTTAAGATAGAAAGATAGTTTTGATCCTTAGGATTAAGGTTAATGATCTCTTTATAATAACACCGTTTTCTTTTAACCTCTAAATCTTCCTTGCACCACATTTTATCTTTGAACGTAGAAGTAATACTATTTTTAATGTTATCGATATTTTGCAAAGTGGTAGTTTCATCAATCCCCCAATAATTTAACCAAGTCGTGGCATCTTGAAGCCAGGCTCGCTTGAGGCATAGGTGGTTTTGGCTGGAATTAAGAGCAATTTTAGGAAGCTGGTGGTCTCCTATATCGTTTAATTTGTGCTTGTACATTAAATATCTAATCATAGACATGCTTTCAATGGGGGAGAGTCCTGCTTCTAAGAGGAGAATATGATAGGGCATATTACTCTTAATTTTAAGATTATAGGTAATAAACCTCTTCTGGATTTGCTCAATTCTTCTCCAAGATTCTTTGGAAATGTTGCATCCCCAAGCTTCACACCCATATAAAATAACGAGAGTGACGAGCGTTTTAAATAAGACTTTTTTTTGTCCCACATCACAAGGTTTGCCGATTTACAATTCTTTTCAAGGCTAAAGTAGGTTTTCCACCCTCCATTAATCCTCTTCTCGATGCTATAGTTCCAATTGAGCTTGTGCTGGAAGTCAATCCTTAGATATTTATAAGAAGTTACTTCCTCTAGGTTTATGTTATCATAAACAAAATTGTGACAAGCACCCTTATTAGATTTGATAATCATAACTTTTGTTTTGTCAATATTAACGATCATGCCCATATTAGAACAAAAATAATTCCTTATCAAAATCATCAAAATCATAACAACATGACCAAATTAATATAATTTTCAAGAACCATACACAATCCATAAAGACATGTGATACACAATCCATAAAGACATTTGATAGGATTTGGCAATTTATAAATACATATAAATTACCAAATTATCGATATCCATTATCATATCAAATTCCTCTACGGACTCTAACATTCTCACTTTATCACTTACTATATCACTTCGATACATTATCTTATCAAATTCATCCACGGAACTCTAACAAATACTTTATCTTTGTCAATACTGTCATGTTTATACGACCACCTACACCAAACTTTATCATTTAGTATATAATATGAGGAGGCCAAATGTGTTTTATATATACAACACTTTACAATGGTCAACATTAAAAGAGTTTGAATCAAAGTGTATTTGTATCCACTAGGGATCACAGTGTATTTGTATCCACTAGTTTAGTAGTAGATAAATTTAATTATTTTAAAAAAAATCAAATTTAATAAAAAAATTATTTGAAATTTATATTTATACATTATTGACTTTGACTAACTTAACTTAAGCCTAAATACTTCTATTATATTAACGATTTTTAAATTAAAAAATAGCTTTATTAATTATTAAAAAAACAAAATATATATAGAGAGAGTGTATTCAATATGTTTTTAAAAACACATTTCATTTAATTAGAAAATTTTCTTATTAAATTATAACAACATTTTATAATTCCACACCCTTAGCCATCAACGAAAACCGTAATGATAAATAAAATACTAACACTTAACTAACTTGGTCGACTTTTACGACAATTTGTATATTAGTATCGATATATCCCAAACATATTCCCAATGCCTCTTTATACGCATTTAATATCTATCTAGTCCATCATTCACGTAGACAACACTCTTCTTTCCCTAAACATTTAATTTCTTCTGCACATTGTTATTGAATGCTCAATCTTGCCTTCTTTGGGTCTTGTTATGGGGTCACATTTATGAAAGAATGCAATGCATTTTCCATGTGTTATTTTATAAATTGATTTTAATTTATGTTTGTTATTTACGTGATGTTATAAATAATTTATTAAGAAAATATATTTTTATGTTGATATTCATTTACATTTATATATATTTTAAATTTTATCTTTAAAAAAAAATTATTGATAAAATTAAAGTTATTTATTTACACAATATTAATTTTTTATATTGTTGTTATTAGTCTCTGTCGGCCTGCCAAGCAGCAAGGACTATAGAAATCGCTTTGTGCGATTGTATTAGTCTGGGCACATGTTCCAATGAGTTTTAACGAAAGTTTTTCATGATATATTCGGTTCTAACCAATCAATCAATCGCGAGCCTTATTTGGCCTTTAATCGAGGCATACCCCCACTTGCTATGGCTACTGTTCTGTGCTATGACTGGTAGCGAATGGTGGAAGTTGAACATGGTCCTAATATGTTATACGCAATGAGAAAACCACCCAAAGAAATTCACCATGGACACGTTGTTATCAGGTATTTGTCATGTAAAAGTGCATGCATCAACCCACACGGCAGGGATGTGCTGGCCTGCATGCATGCAATTCAAACTTGATTTGTTGTTGTTGCGGGTGTCAAATTTTTAGATGCTTCACGCATCAACCCACACGTTGCCCTCAATACAATTTCCAAAATCCCTTAGTGTTTCCTCCTTGTTTCAAATTGTTCTATTTTATTCTATTAAACCCTACATGATATCAATTCCTGAATCAATTTTCAATCATTTTGAACCACTATTCAAAATTCGTTTGTTATGGACAGAAGGGTGTGAAACTCTGAAATAGAAATCGAAAGGGCATTGCGAGAATGGGGATGATTTAGAGCTTTTCAACTTACTTTATTTGCAGAAAATCTAAAATCTAAGCAACTTGTGGTCTGAAGTTACCCATTCCCCTCTGCAATGTAGTTCGCCTTTAAACCGCTGGGATGCCTCCTCTATCTAAATGATTTTCACACAAATTTGCAAATCAATATGGGATGCTTCTTCTGTTTATGCTTAAACCCTAATTTATTTTCACATCTCTGCAAATATGAGACGTTGTTGGTGAAGCGCGTTGTCGAAGACATGGGCTCGCCTTTGAGTTGATCTCATGAGAACTCTCAGACCTAAATAACGAGATTGTTGGAACTTGAAAGGGATTCTTGAGTAAGGCTTTTGATTTTCTTCTATGAGAGTTATAGCATGAATTGGGAAATAATTTATGTGGTCCTCCTGATTGTCCCATAGTTTTAAATGAGCTTGGGTACCTTGCCATTGCTTCAATTTTAATTTCTTGCTCTAGCGCTAGCGTTAAGTGAGTTCGAGGTAGAGGGTAGAGGTTCAATGTATGTCTGTTATGAGCTCTAACAGGCTCTTCAACAGGCGATGGAACCAACTCCGCTTAGGCAACTAGGTAAACAGGTGGAACAAAAACATGCTGATGGCTCTAACTTACTGCCTTTTCACCCAATAACCTATGGAGTGTTGCTGGCCCTTACTAACCTATTGCTTAATTGCTTAAGCCAGGAAGACTCAAGTAGGCATTCTATGACAGGCCCCCTACCTTTTTAATGCCAGGAGGCGCGTTGAAGGTACTTATATTCCTGGTACCACGGGAGAGTGGGAGGTCATCGACGATGATTGGGATTGCGCACGCTACTTCAAGGAAAAGTACGGTAGATAGCGGTGGCCTCTTTTCTCGTCAATGTACATTTGATTTACTCATATTTTATGAAAGTGTTTCTTGCCTGTCTAACTACAAAAATAAAGTAGGATATGCCACTGCTTTATATACTGACTCTACAGAATATACTTAAACAACAATGGCTGGTTGGCATTGAGTGATTTAAACACTTGGTATTGACTCTTGGAGCATGCATCCAAAGAAACCACAAATACCTTGGAACAAGGCACATATTATCCATATTATGCATAGCCTCCCTTCCACGTGCTATGCATACAATTGCAGGATTGCAACTTGTCCAGGTGGAAATGACCTGGTCTGGCAGATTATTATTGTTTAACAAGCATACTGCTGATAGTATCAACATGTCTTTAAATAGTATATCATGCTTTTCAATTAAAATTTTTACGATTTAAACTTTGCCGGTGTATCTGTACCGGAGATCTCCCGCCATTGATTTGTTAAGTGGGTAAGACAAGTTTACATTTTCAAGCATGTTAATGTAACATCAATTTGGCTTTTTGCAGAAGCGCAGATGTTGTAAATTTCCAGAAGATTAGTTTAGATGCATAGTTTTTGTGTTCATACATCAATACAATAACCGATGAGTGCGGATGTTGTAAATTTCCAATATATTAGTCTAGATGCATAGTTTTAAGATAAGGTTATTTTTTCCTATATGCATACATCAATACAATAACTAACCTGGCAAAGTATGAATGTACAGTGTACACATGAGCAAACATTTTAATTCTCAGGAGATTTTATTTTGTCGCCTTTTAAATACTCATCAGTTGTTTTTTTAAACCACACCATCTTTTGTATTATTTCTTCCTTATTTTTTATTTTCCCGTCCACAATGCAGTAACATTCCTAAGAAAAATAAATATGGGCCTTTCAAGTTACCAAATCTAGACACAAAATTGGAATCAATTGTCAAGAACAATTTCTAGCATTTACTAGAAAATAACCAAAGGAAACTTGAGGGCAGAAATTGGTTGCATCAAATGAAAGATAAAAAAGAATGTACCTAGCTTCTCAAAAGCGAAATAGATACACAAAGGGACCCATTAAAGCTATTCTTGGCATAACTTCAGTGGCTATAGCCTATCAACTATTCAAACAGTTGAATATATTTGGATTGCTAAACCGTTACAAATCTGGGCCAACATGCTCTGATTTCTGCAACAAATTGTCTTTGTGCAATGAATTTGATGGATGCAGCATTTCGTTGCCACAATATTTAGTTCTTTTGGGTTCTCATCTATAGCGTCACTTTCATATTTGGAGGAATCTCTTGGTTCAAAAATGGCAACCGATGATGATGAATAAACCCTGTCAAGTCTTACAATCTCATCATGGTTGATATCATTACAGGCTGATGGCTCTTCAGTTGATGATCAAATCTCTAGCACAACTACTATCAACTAATTTCGAAATATAATAATAGACATTACTAAAGAAACAAAGTTCCATGTGTCTCAAGCACATGCTTGCTAAACAAAATATGTGATACGTGGAGGATTTACTAACAAGTGTTGTTATGAAAGAGAAGTGATTTCGTATAGTCAATTCTATTTCGTAGAGTCAACGTGGCCTATCAGAACTAACAACGCAATGAATTGTGCCTCACAAAAAGTTAAACCAAATAGATTTAATTAAATTTAATCTAAACTCCAATACGTCTCATCTTGCTTTTCTATTGTGTTTTTTTTAATTGTGATCGAGCATAAAAAAACCAATTAAGGATTAGGGTTAGATAGATAGGTTAGTGGTTTTTTAATTGTGATTGAGCATAAAAAAACCAATTAATAGAGGCATATTTTTGTTTGCATTAGACAACAAATGGCATACAAACCATCCCACTCATTGCAATTACATACTTGAACCCTTTGCAAAGACTTACTAAAAGACTCTGATTTATGTTTGCATTACTCTATTTTTCTATGTTTTTGTGTATAGTACTTTTATATCAGAAGTTGCATTTTTGTCCTCTATTAATTGGGTTATATTGTGTTTGTATTTTTTGGTTTAGTTTTGGTAGGGACTAGAAGCTTTGCTTCCATCTACCTTGTTTTAGATGAAGTTGCAAAAAAACAATTTAAGTGATTTTTCATCCATGTTCAACGATACAAACATAATTGATTCAAATTTCAAATAATGAGAATGTGTCATGTAATGTGAAAAGGGGATGCCATACAATGTGAGGAGGAAAGGGATGAGAATATGTCATATGATGTGAGGGAGGAAGGGATGAGAATATGATACATAAATTTACATACATAAAAATGATGTGAAGAAGGAAGGAAAGAGAAAATGATACATAAAAATTATTCCAATGAAATGAAATAAGTGAACTAAAGAAGGAGTTCAAGCTTTATATAAATTTAAATAAATTTAAATCAATAATGATAAAAGTGAGAAAGGGAAGGGTGACTAAATATGAGTTAAGAATGAATAGAATGAGAAGCATATATAAAATTAAATAAGGGAAATGTCAAAGAATAAAATACAACAAAAAGTGTTGGTCGAACCATTTTTTACTTTAGAGTAAATTAAGAAATTAAGTTTACTTGGCAAATCGAGATAGCTTTAAATAATGAAGTTGAGATCTAGGTTCTATCTATGGGAATCATGTTCTCAAATCTCAACAAGTAAAAGAAGCTATTGTTATATCATCCTTGCTAGCTCAAATGGTAAGAAGAACACACAAGGAGAATAAGGAATTTGATAAAATCTCCTTTTTTCTTGTGCTTCGTCATCAAAATGAGTCAATAGTCCTACAAGCAAATTAAGGAATTTTGTTGAATTATGGACATTATATAATAAATGGGGAGATAACATTACATATTTTTAGATGAAGTTGCAAAAAACTTTTTTAAGTGATTTTTCATCCATGTTCAACGAAACAAACTTTATTCCAATACAAACATAATTATTTCAAATTTCAAATAATGAGAATGTGTCATGTAATGTCAAAAGGGGATGCCATACAATGTGAGGAGGAAAGGGATGAGAATATGTCACATGATGTGAGGGAGGAAGGGATGAGAATATGATACATAAATTTACATACATAAAAATGATGCGAGGAAGGAAGGAACGAGAAAATGATACATAAAAATGATTCCAATGAAATGAAATAAGTGAACTAAAGGAGTTCAAGCTCTATATAAATTTAAATCAATAATGATAAAAGTGAGAATAAATTTAAATCAATAATGATAAAAGTGAGAAGGGGAAAGGTGAGTAAATATGAGTTAAGAATGAATAGAATGAGAAGCATATATAAAATTAAATAAGGGAAATGTCAAAGAATAAAATACAACAAAAAGTGTTGGTTGAGCCATTTTTTACTCTAGAGTAAATTAAGAAATTAAGTTTACTTGGCAAATCGAAATAGCTTTAAATAATGAAGTTGAGATCTAGGTTTTATCTAAGGGATTCATGTTCTCAAATCTCAACAAGTAAAAGAAGTTATTGTTATATCATCCTTGCTAGCTCAAATGGTAAGAAGAACACACTAGGAGAATAAGGAATTTGATAGAATCTCCTTTTTTCTCGTGCTTTGTCATAAAAATGAGTCAATAGTCCTACAAGCAAATTAAGGCATTTTGTTGAATTATGAACATTACATAATAAATGGGGGTAACATTACATATTTTTAGATGAAGTTGCAAAATTCTTTTTTAAGTGATTTTTCATCCATGTTCAACGAAACAAACTTTATTCCGATACAAACATAATTATTTCAAATTTCAAATAATGAGAATGTGTCATGTAATGTGAAAAGGGGATGCCATACAATGTGAGGAGGAAAGGGATGAGAATATGTCATATGATGTGAGGGAGGAAGGGATGAGAATATGTCATATGATGTGAGGGAGGAAGGGATGAGAATATGATACATAAATTTACATACATAAAAATGATGTGAGGAAGGAAGGAAAGAGAAAATGATAGGTAAAAAATATTCCAATGAAATAAATAAATGAAATGAAATAAGTGAACTAAAGAAGGAGTTCAAGCTCTATATAAATTTAAATCAATAATGATAAAAGTGAGAAAGGGAAGGGTGAGTAAATATGAGTTAAGAATGAATAGAATGAGAAGCATATATAAAATTAAATAAGGGAAATGTCAAAGAATAAAATACAACAAAAAGTGTTGGTCGAGCCATTTTTTACTCTAGAGTAAATTAAGAAATTAAGTTTACTTGGCAAATCAAGATAACTTTAAATAATGAAGTTGAGATCTAGGTTCTATCTAAGGGAATCATGTTCTCAAATCTCAACCAATAAAATAAGTTATTGTTATATCATCCTTGCTATATCAAATGGTAAGAAGAACACACTAGGAGAATAAGGAATTTGATAGAATCTCTTTTTTTCTTGTGCTTTGTCATCAAAACGAGTCAATAATCCTACAAGCAAATTAAGGCATTTTGTTGAATTATGGACATTATATAATAAATGGGGGGATAACATTACATATCTTCCCATAGGATCTAAGGCCTCTTGGAAATTATAGCTATATTTAGTTACAAGGTAAAGCCCCCCCTCCCGATGACAATGAATCAGTGGTGTGAGTCTTTAGTTAACACTCCTTGCAGCATGTGAATTAATATATTTTGTAGGACATTCAAGTGGGTTTTTAAATGTGGGTTGATCGTTCAAGGTAGAAGTCATTTCCATAATTTTTGAAGGGACCATGGTGGGATTGAGTCTGAGTTGTCTTCAAGTTTCAGGGCAACTCAGAGCCTATAAGGGAGTATAAAAGTTGAGCATTCATAGATCTAGGTGCAAAATCTAACAATATATGATGATTAAATCAAGCATGAACAATTGTGCAATAATATATAGGAATCATTACACATTAACCTTGAAGAGAAGAAAGACAATTATTTTATTATCAGAGTGACTGAATGAATGGAGAAGCTTACAATATATAGAGAGGAAATTCGAGTTAGGTTAGAAGTCAATTGAAATTTCCCATGCCATGCTAAAGGACTAGTCAGGCTTAACTTAGAGCAAATAACCTCAGTTATTCATGCAAGCTCTCCTACACCGAGTTGAACTATCATGAACTGAATTGAACTGAACTGGACTAGACTGGATTGGACAGAAATGAACTGAACTGAACTGAACTGAGTTGGACTGAATTGAATTGAATTGAACTGAACTGAACTGAATTGAACTAGGGTGCTAATGAGTGTTTGGGGAAGTTAGGTGTCAGTTAGAAATTAGATGATGAAACAACTTAAGCCCAACTAAGTTACACTTTCTTAAATCAAGGAGAAAAACTCCCCCAAATCAGGGAATTCACCCTCAAACCAAGGAAGGCACCCCAAAATATAGGGATTGGTCTCATGGGTGATTCAAGAAGTGTTTTTGAGTGTGGTTTGGCCCATTAGACTCATCAACACATGCTCTAGGAGGGTTATTTACTGTAACACCCTCCAATAAGCATAACTAGAAAAAAAAACTAAGCAAACAAAAATGGGTCCCAACAATTTTCAGCCATATTAGGTACCCATGCACACACAAAGAAGAATTCTCTGTAACTTGGGAAAGAGGGAAAAACCCAGTGGGAAACCCCCCCATAAAAGAGAGTGTAAAAGCAGAGAATTAATCTACTTAGAAAAATTGGTGCGGAAATTGGTGAGTAGTAGGAGCAAAAGCTAAGGCTCCAAAGACTGAAGAGACATGTGGGAGGTCTTCTTTAGTTTGAACTTGATTTGGGAAAATTTCTTTGATGGCCTCTTTCATCTTATGAATGTAAGTGAATATGTCCTTGTAGGACATGAGTTGTGAAGTTGTTGGGGACTCCTTCATCATGATTGGATCTAACATACCAACTATGTAGCAACTGAGTTGGGGAGATAGGATATCCATGGTTGCAAAAGCTCTCTTTGATGGCTGAAAAAACACTTTTTGATGGCTGCTCAAGCTCTCTTTGGTGGATGCAAATGATCTCTTAGGTGGTTGCAAGTACACTTCTTCGATGGTTGTAAATGAGCACTCTTTCGATGGTTGCAATTGCACTTCTTGATGGTTGTAAATGCGTACTATAAATGGGCTATTTGGTGGTGGAAAAAACCTTATTTTGTGGCTGCAAAATCCTTCTTTGGTGGCTGAAAAAAAAGCCTTCTTTGATGGCTACAAAAAACCTTCATTGGTGGCTGTGAAAGCCTTCTTGGGTGGCTACAAAATCCCTTCTCAACCTGCAAAAACTTGATAAACAATGCTAGCATACTAGCTAGTTTAGCACCCCCTAGCTCTAATACCATATAAGATTTGAGCATTCATAGATCTAGTTGCAAAATATAGCAAGATGAGATGATTAAATCAAGCATGAACAATTGTGCAATAATATATAGGAATCATTACACATTAACCTTGGAGAGAAGAAAGACAATGATTTTATTATCAGAGTGACTGAATGAATGGAGAAGCTTATACTATATAGAGAGGTAATTCGAGTTAGGTTAGAAGGAAATTCAAATTTCCCATGCCATGATAAAGGACTAGTCATGCTTAACTGAGAGAAAATAACCTCAGTTATTCATGCAAGCGCTCCTACGCTGAGTTGAACTATCCTAAATTGAATTGAACTTAACTGAATTGGACTAGACTGGACTGAACTGAATTGGACTGGACTGAACTGAACTGGACTGGACTCAACTGAACTGGACTGGACTCAACTGAACTGAATTAAACTGAACTGAATTGAATTGAATTGATTTGACGTGAATTGAAGTGAATTGAACTAGGGTGCTAATGAATGTTTGTGGCAATTAGGTGTCACTTAGGAATTAGTTGGTGAAACAACTTAAGTCTAACTAAGTTATACTTCCTTAAATCAAGGAGAAAAAATCCCCCAAATCAAGGAATGCGCCCTCAAACTAAGGAAGGTGCCCCCAAATCTAGGGCTTGGTCTCATGGGTGACTTAGGAAATGGATTTGAATGTGGTTTGTCCCATTAGACTCATTAGCATTAGCTCTAGGAGGGTTATTTACTATAATAGTGAGTTTTCCTTTCCAGTTCTTGAGTTTTCCCCACTCTAATATTCTTCTTCCTTTCTATTTATGTGACTTGTTCTTATGTAAGAGGGAATTTAATTATGTAGGGAATCGATCTAATTGGTTTCAACTTCTAGTTTCCACTTCCATTAAACTCATAAACATCAACTATAGGATGGTTATTTACTCTAACAAGGAGTTTTCCTTTCCAGTTCTTGTGTTTTCCCCACTCTAATATTCTTCTTCCTTTCTATTTGTGTGACTTGTTGGCGCAAGTTAGGTCGGTTGGACCTTCTTTCTTAACAAAACACACAACACACACGACGCTTACACAAACTGGATGTAAACAGGATGCCAGAAGTGGCTTCTATTACTTCAAACCAATTACAATGCGAAATGCAAGGAAATATAAAATAGTTAACTAGTCGGCCTCAGCCTTTACAATATACAAAAGTAAAATGTGTGTTCTCTCTGTGTGCGATCTTCACCCTCCCACGGCCTTTGCTGAATGCATGCACTTGCTGAGATATGGATCCGATATATGCTACGCTTGGTTGATGAGTGATTGTTCTCTCCAATCTACTGATCAACTCCCAAGTCCCCCTTCTTTTGTGCCTCGCATTGGTCTTCTACCCTGCTGGTGCTCCGCTGCTCATCCCGAGGTTCACTCCATTCCCCGAGACACTCTTCCTCTGTTCGCCGAATCCTCCCGATTTTGTAGACCTGCAGTTGACAGCTTCCTCTGCCGTGCTACACAACCTCTGCCTGTGGTGGCATCTATCGTGATCCCAACCACCTTCAATAACTGCTCATAACTTCCTTAACAACCCCGAACGGCTACCAAGTACGTGCCTCGACTTATGAACTTCTCTGACACTGCTACAGTAGTCGACCCCATCTCTTGTGTGGACCATACTGTCTTCCGTCAGCTTTGACTTACCCGTCGGCTTCACTTCGCTTCTAAGGCTTCGCCAGTCCGCCCCTTCCTCCACGCTTGGATTTCTCCTCAAAACCTGTCGATGTCGCGATTTGACAACATGTCGACTTTCAATGCCTTCCACTACAACCTTGTCGTTTGTCGACCTTGACATGTCAACTCTCGATATTTCGCTTCTCGACAGCTTCCTGCTCGACTTATTGACTTCGACATCCAATCTTCCTTCGCACTAGTGGTCGTTGGCACTCCCCCTAGTCAACTGCTCATGTCGATCAAATTTGATTGTTTCGCCTAGGCTCCGATGCTCCTACATCACTTCTTCTTATGGAAGAGGGCATTTAATTACGTAGGAAATCAGTCTAATTGGTTTCCACTTCCAATTAGCACCTCCTTTTGGGATTTCATAATTAGTTGTGGTTTATCTGGAAAATCCAATTCCCAAATATTTTGGCTACAATTGTAAGATATAGGCCGACCCTTTAGGGAATTCGACGGTTGGGGAGAGATGGCATGTTGTGCATGCAAACAAATCTTGTTTGTGAACTTAAAGAATGAAAGGGGATAACTATTGTCTAAAGGAGACAAGTGAGGCACATTGTGGTGTAATCAATACATGCATTTGACAGAAGCATTAGAAGGAAAAGTTGGAGAAGAAATTACATGAGATGAGTTCTACAATGGACACTTGTAATTGACAAATCAAGGCATCTTGTTGACCAAAAGAACTGGTAAAATTAGGTAAAGGCATTTACGGGTGTCCAATTTAACAGGAATATGAAGATTTCATTGTAAATTGATTATGTTAATTAAATGATTCAAAGGATATCATCTCATCTTGGCATCACATAATCGGTTTTGTTTCCCCTATTCAACCCCATTCTTGTTATGTATCAAATTTTTCTTGGGCATTCTTGGTTCCTACACAAATAAATGCTCATCCACATGAAAACAATGGAGAGATGGCCTTATGGGAGAATGAGAAAAGATTGGGAAAACACGTCAACTTGAAGAGGTTAAGAAGAAACCATAATTCTAGTTTTTGTTCTAGTTTCATTAAATTATTAAATTAGTATGTATTTTCAATTTATATGTTTACAATTTGTTCAATAATATAGTTCACGAATTGTATAGTAGGTATTTACGAATTATACAGTAGGTATTTTTAGACTCTTTGAACAATATAAATAATTTGTATATTTATGTTATTTTTATATATAAGGCATAAATTATCTTTTTATTTTATATGAACTATTTGGTATAGTCACAATCACTTTTATTTTTAATATAATTTTAATCATTTTTATGAAGAACAATCTTCATATAATTGTAAAAGGAAATGAAATAAAATCAAAATATAATTGTAAAAGGAAATTCAAACCAAAAAATAAAGAATAACAATAATAAAAATTAAATTAAAAAAGAAGAAGAATATATATAGGCATAAATGTAAAAGGAAAGGCAAATTACAAAATCAAAATATTGAATAGTACAATAAATATTAAATTCATCAAGAAAGATGGTGGAAAAGAGAAAATAAGCTAAAAGGAAATCCTCGGGTGGCTGGGGCGGTCGGTTGTGGCCGTCCCCACCCAGGATCGACCCCCCACCATTGGGCACCAGTTTAACTGCATGTGAAAAAAAAAGCTAAAAAGAAATCGCTAGTGAATTTAGTTAAAGATGATTCAAAGGATAAGGGAAGAATAGATAAAATAAGAACCGTAAATAAATGGAAGAGTGCGGGTAAAAATGGAAAATAAAAGATTAAAATAAAAAGTTAAAGGAAAAAATATGTGAGAGGAGAAATAAAAGTGAAAAATAATAGAAAAAAAATTCTAATAAGGAGAAAAGATGAAGCTGTTTTGAAAAGGATATAAGGATTAAAAAAAGGTCACAGGTGAAAAAAGAGCGGGAAAACATTAATGGGGGATTAGTGTGTCGAAGTAAAAGCTTGCGGGAATTCTTTAAAGGAGTAAAGGTGATTTAGGATTGGATGCCAACTTTAGTTAATTTTATTGCCATATTCACTATCAATGTTATTAGGTTCATTTTTATCTCTATAAACTCTTTGTTAAGTTTTGTGGTATGGATTTTATTTTTTGTTGTTACCAAAATCATGATTTTATTAAAATAGTTGTGGTATGAAGTTTGATAAATTTCTTGATGTGGGAGAGAGTTAGCTATATCTTTCACATTGTTATTTTTAAGATATTTATGGGAATTAAAGTTAATTTTGATGTTCTTACATAAGTTATTTAGATCTTATCTAATCTTAATGGCCCCAACACTACTAACCTTGTTGATTTAGGTGGATATTCAAGTATACACTATCTTATAAATGATTATGAGCCTATTCATATTTATTATAGTTTTATAGGCTTTGAACTCCCAATGCATTTTTTTAGGCCCTTTCCATGCACTTTTGGGTATTTTGATAGCCCATGCATTTATGATGGTCATGCTTACCAAACACATAAAGCTTAGAATAAGCTTTGTAACAATCCAAAAAATGCTTAAAATGAAGTTTGATGTGAAAGTTATGACCCTATGAAGATGAATTACTAATTAGGCTCTTTGGGGCCCACATTCTTTTCACCACCTTAGCTCCTAGGGTTAGATGTATGGATCTTATGGTTTTTTCCTCTTAATGTTTTTTGCATTATGATAATTTATAATCACCTCTTCTTATAATTCTTTTGCAAATGATCGTCATTGTCACAACTATTCTTGAAGATAAGCTACCACCATTCTAACCATTGTGTATTGCTATGTAAATTACATAGCTTTTCACCATTTGAATCATTAATAGAATTTGGTTTTCATTGTAATATACTGTTTCAATGTCGTATCTATAATATTGTGTCCTTTTACTTCATGCTCAATCCAATTTGAATCAATCGTATCAAAGCAATCTACACTCTTTTTTTTCTATGCATGTATTCGATGAGGTGAGGATATAGGGAATTGAGCTTGAACTAATCAAACATGGAAAATATCTCTCACCGACCCAAGTGACATGCCATTATCGATGAAGTAAAATATATGACATATCATTGAGATCCTATCAAGTTGTTTCTCATGGAATCCCTTAAGTGAAAAATGAATGAGATGATGAACCATTTCATCTAGATACTTTGGCTACTCCCAACAATAATGGAGGCACCTTCGACAAGATGTCATTTTAAAGGAGCGAGATCCTTCAAGGTACAAGTTAATTTTATATCCCTTTGTTTCGAGGAAAGATAGATGTACAAGTTTTGGAGATATATTTAAATATATTAGAGGGTCATTTATATGTTTACCACTTTTCCCACCACGAGAAGATTACCTTTGCACCCATGAAGTCCTTTGCCCATGTCAAATATTGGTGGGATACTTACAATGTGCAACATGCCAACGATGATTATAAAATGTATGTGACAAAACCCACTTGGGATGATTTTGTCAATGCCCTCAAGGAGGAGTATTTACTCATCAGAAACTATGAAGACTAGTACATGATATGGACAACCTTCCTCCAAGGTGGAAGACTAGTACATGATATGGACAACCTTCCTCCAAGGTGGAAGACTAGTTTATATCAAGTACGTTGATGCCTTTCATACCTTCTACACAAAATTTGGTACGGGACAATTAGTGGTGTTTGGTTCTAAATTACCACAACTACCTACACATATACATCCAAATAGAAATGGAGTTGTTGGACTTCTCTTAACTAGGAGTCGTTTATCATTATGATGTCAAGAGTAAGCACAAATTTTACTAGAAGGATAAGAAAGATTTTGGGGTTACAAATCAACCACAACAAAAGAAGGGTAAAGACAATCCTAACTCACTTAACAAAAAATGGACCAAATATAACCACCCTTAAATCAATTAGTTAAAGATGCATGCAAAGAAGAAGAACAAAATGTTGAAGGTCAGGAAAAAGTGACGTGACACAAATAAAATCCCTTGGGAAAACAATGATGAATAACATACTAGACAATCGTTATTGGAAAAACTAAAAGTATTGGACTCTTATTCAAACTTGATACCACTATATCACATAAATGGGGAAAAACTGATCATCGACCTAGACTAGTGCTATTATCACCATTGCAAAGGTCTAGCTAGAGTAACCCAATGAAGCTAAGTGCCTCTTCCCCTCAAAGATTTTAATGAAAGGGGCATTAATGCATTTCATTGTTAATGGTAGTAGCCAAAGAACTTGATCACGTTATAGGTGTTGGAATGCGTAATTTTAATAATTACATGTGTAATGATGCCTAGTTGATGTCGTAAGATGTGATAACTAGCATTGGAAGGAAAAATCTAAGAAAATAACTCTAATATTACAAAATTGAGTTATCCCACATGCATAGTAGAGGAAAATGATCATATTACCATTCATTATATAAAGAGGGGGGGAATCATTTATCCCACATATATTTTGGGATGTTATTCCTCCATACCTCTTGGTATATAATAGAGGTGATGGACAACCTTCGTGCATAATATCATTGCCCATTAAGTCGAATGTAGTGATTATCTTTGTAATACTCTGGGATAGCATATGTAGAGTGGAGCTCAAAGTGTAATGATGGAGAATTTTGAGGAATATGAAGATTTATCTTTTCCCGTGGATGTTTCCCCATTTGGGGTTTTACCACGTATATATGGTGTTCTCTTGTCTATTCTCTTATCTCCATTTTTTTTCATGTTCTTTGTTGCTTAATTAGATAGAAGGCTAGAATAGATCATGCTATGCATGTCTTATATTGTTGTATGATTTTCTCATATTTTCAATACTCTAACAATAGGTTTCTAAGAAGATGAAACTACCAATGACATAACACCTCTAACTATACATCAATGATTGGTTGAGATAAGGACAACAAATCTACATTAGTTAACAATGTCGCTTACAATACAACATCAAGCCCTTCAAAGATGAGGTACTATGTGACATTTCCCTAGTTGGACTTTGTGATGTTATTTTAAGAAATCCATTTGTGTGGAAGTGTCATGTTGTTTACTGGTGCAATCCCCATATTGTCATTGTTACACTAGGAGATCAACTCTACAAGGTAGCATAGCTAGCCATGACAACACAATCTCTCTAATCACTACTAAGTGTTGTAGGAACTTACTATCTTAGACTAGGAGATTTGTCTTCTTCATGGTTTGGTTGGAAGGAGTAGCACATAGCACAATGACTAACAAGGCCTCTACAAGGGTCCCCTCTACATAGCATATACACATATATTAGTTGGTGAAATAATGCACATACATATTCACCCCACCTACATGAGTATCTCTATAGCATCATGCAAATCTTGCAATTGATTTGACACTAGATACCCCTCTACCTAATGGCCTTGAATAAATATTCTCTCTTTGAGAGAACAAGGAAATTACACACTCAATTCAAGAAAGGATATATAAAGACCACATTCGATCAAGGTCTTTGCCTTGTAGGATCCCTATTTTGTTGGTTTAGAAGAAGGAAGGGACTTGACTATTTTGTATTGAATATAGAGCCTTGTATTGGAGAAAACTCACTATGGATTGGGAATACCACAACAGACAGATGACTACCAGAAATCAACTCAATTCTCAAAACAATGCTATTATAAATGACAATGTTAAGATAATGGAGAAATGTAACCAACCTCGATCCAAATGTTTGATGTAGATCCCCGTTGGAGCTTTCAATCCATGCACTTGAAATCTGCAAATTAGTCTTGACAGCCAATATCCAACAAGTACATATAATATATAAATGACATTAACATTATCAATAACAATGGTCCATAATATCACAAGCAAATGTAACCCAATGTATAATAAACAACATTCACAACATGATGGACGAGAATATGAGTATTTCTATTAATGAACAAGAAGAAATGCAAAGTGATACGACCTCTTGCCGGCAACCAATCTGAACCAAGATCTAGATCAATCCACTTGTGCCTCCACCACTTCAATCCTCCATGAATGGAAAACTCAAACTAGATAGGAGTTTGGAAGGTGAACATAAAGGGTTCACAACTACAAGGATCAATGAGTGTAGACTCAAGATAGGGCAAAAATCCACTAGAGTTCTCTTGCTATACTCTTCTTCCTCCCGTCCATAAGCCATATGTGCTCAATATATAGTCCTCTCAAAGGTAGGTGAAAGGACACATCAAGGCGTTACTCGGGCAGATGGAGAGCCAAAGGTCACCCAATGACCACTTTTTGGGAGTAAAAAGTAATTAATAGTGGTTTTTACCATTTTACTTGATACCTGCGGGCTATCGTGATGCAACTCGCGGGTACGCATGCTATAGTGATGCAACATGCGGGTGGGAATAAAAATAGAGAAAACTAATATCTCTGGAGGATATAAGTGGATCTGAGTCATTGAAATGGATCCTACAGGCCAAATAATGCTGATGCTCACAGGGTGGAAGATTACGATGTAACAGATGCCCCCTAATGTGTGAGGTTAGAGACTGATGCTACGATGGCCGAAATACATTATAAAACTCAGAAGTGGAGTGATGGAGACACAAGTGGAAAGAGCAGCTCACTCGTCATAATACAATAGTATCTCTGAATACATGTCGGTATAGTACAGCAATATGATACAATGGCCATGAAATAAACAGTATAACAAATACATGTCATAAGTGATCATAGCCATGATCCCTCTACAGTAAGATATGGTTTTCTGCTGAAAAGAAGACAACTGGTGCAAAACTGGAGGTACAAATTGCTGAAATCTAAGAGGTGATATCTCAGATGTAAAGTCAAAGTCACATGTAGCATAATGAATGCCACAATCGCTTGGGTCTTCTACAAAAGTCTTCGACGGTGCAAGTCCCATCAAGTGAATAAAGGAGTTGGGGTCGAACCTGATGAGACATCGTCTGATTACCGGTCAATGATGTATAGTGTTAACAGACGCGAGATGACCCACCAATGATGAAAATGGGCATCACGGCACAAAGCACAATCATCATAGTGTGAATAAATGGGTTGAATTCGAATACTAGGATGAATCCATCGATCAGGGGACATTGATGTATTCCCAAAACTGTCGATGGCGAGAGAACCTGCCACTAATGACTGCAAGCCTCAAGGTACTCAACTGAACTCTAAGCCTCAAGTCCTAGAATAAATGGGTTGAAGTCGATGGAACGAGACTCGCTGGAAGGAGGGAATTAAGGCATCCCCCATCGACCAGCACGAGGTACCAGCAATGCTGAAAGATTTGGAAGATCTCAGGTGAAATGGACTGACTCGATAAGGATGGCCGACATGCAATAGTCAAGAGGTCTGAGGAGTGGCCGACACTGGTTTCAGGACTTCCTTTGAACAAGAGCATGAGCAGATGGATAGACTCAGGCAACATAGACTTGACATAAACCGTGCAATGTAGGAGGCATTACAGAGGGCTCCATAATGACTGGAAGCTTAACCAATCGGTGGACAAAACTGAGAAACAAGTACAGCTCCTAAGGACCAACTATAGTCCCGACTCATAATGTACGGAGTGGAATGAATGCTCTATTGAAAGGCGACACAATCGCTGCCAACAATAAATAGTGACCATAATCCCGTCTGACTTTTTGGAATATTTGATTTTTTTTGGTCTTTTTCATATTTGGGAAAAGCTTGAAAAAGAATAAAATTGCTTATAGTACAATAAGTGAGGGAACAAGTGTCAAATAGCTAGCAGACTAGTCCCAAGCAGTGGAACATACCTATGCTCAATGCAAGGAAGTGTGTGCAGGATGTGGACACTCGGGGTATGTTCCCTCAGGGTCAAAAGGTCATCAAATTGTGAAGGGAAAATATAAGCTCTGCAGAGCTCGATAGGGGAAAAGTGCTCAGGCACCAAGCTAACAATTGAGTAAGCGGGAGCCGGCACAAGGCTCAAGTAGCAAGCAAGATGATGCAATGCAATCATAACATGATATAACTGATGGGGAGTCCTTAAGGGATATGGCTAGCATAAGACAAAGTAGAGTATGAGTCTTTATCGCAACGTCATGGCGTGACTACAAAGGACTCCCAATCCTAGGGACAAACAATGGCATGGGCACCAGAATGCATAAAGGGGTTCTAACTAGGGTACCCATGTTCGGAAAAAACCCTACCACCACATAATGACACTTCTATAGTAGTGTGAAGGTTCTGTGTCAGTTACGAAGCGAGGTCGCACCTAGGGTTTATGAAAATGGTCAAAAGGTCAAATGCATAATGCATGCAAAAATGGAATCTAACCTATATGCCAGGTGTGAAACGTACCTGCCGTAGGTGTGAAATGGTTCAGAACAACTTTCGCCGAGGAAATCTATTGAAAAAACACTACTCCATGACATGATATTAGTTCATAACGGATCAAAATGGAAAAAAACTATAGAGAAGTGGGTATAGAAAATTATAAATAGTAATAAAATTTTCCAAATTACAATTCATTTGCATTATTCACCAATTTGGAGTTATTTGGTTAGTTTTCACCTGAAACTTCAATCGCCGATCCTGGGAGCTACAAGCGACCGTTCAATGAACCGTCTGGAGCAGGTTGGTGGTTACTTCCATACCTTTCATTTTAATGTTTTTATTTCAGCTTTGGTTGGTGGATTTTTTAGTTTGGCCAAGCCCTAGATGGCTTCGGTGCTACCCGCGGGCTATAACTATGCGGGTCGCGGGTAGGGCACCAAACGCACAGTCAAAAAGAAAACTGCTCGCGGGTACCCGCCACTATATACAAATTAGCCCGCGGGTACGACCGTGAATAAATTTTTAATCATGAAATTGACCAAAATTTACTTGTTTTTCACTCCAGGATGGTTCTAGAGTGGAGGGAAAGAGAGCATGACCAGGTTGATGAGGCCGTGCGCAATAATTTACAAGCGCAACAAGCATTGCAAGCATGTGGTTTGTATAAGTACTGGAGTATAGGGGGTTTAAGGGCCCAAAACCTATTACTCTGTCATCTGATAAACTATTGGGATGTGGATGCTCAAAAATTCATCCTCAACGAGCAAAATCTGACACTGGAAGTAGAGGATATCTATTTCATTACCAGTTTGTCCCGCAGAGGGGAGGTGGCCAGCCTTCTGTCTCGGACCGTGGGTGGTGGGATCACTGTTCAGGACTACATAGCGCGGCCCATTGTCCCGCAAACACACGAGCGATGGGAAGCCAAGTGCCCATCAATGCCATAGTGGATCTAAGTACAAATATCATTGTGGCTACCCTGGTGTGGATCACTGGATCCAAAACACTGCACCAGGCATCCAGGCCGGTGATGTTCTACGCATCACAATGAATGCAACCTATGATATTCGACTGGTGTACTACTCTGCTGGTGTCTATGAAGACACAATTGACGGAATGCAAAGAGGGGAAGGCCAAAAAATTTGGTTATGGTAGCATTCTATGCAACTTCTTCTTTGAGAGGGTTCTAGGGCTTAGCCCGAGGGTGGATGTCCCTCCTCATAGTCTCCGTGATCCAGCCATGACCCAGTGGGTTGAGATCCTGACATGATAAGGTGGTGTCCATATGGCATCACCATGTACTGAGGAGTTCTTCCGCTGGTGGAACTGGTAGGTGATCGCCATAGAAGACTATCCCTATGCGGGGATAGACTTCAGACAGGACCATGACATGCCGCTCCCACCAGGCGCAGCATTCGGAGACATCGGTGAGTACTCTTTTGGTTTTGTGTTTATTAATTTTTTATGGATTTTTTTATTATAGTTGAAATGCAAAAAATCTTTTTGGTAGTAGTGTCATGTGCTAATGGTTGACTATTTGCTCACAGACAAAGGCCCAGTGAGACTCGAGGGCTTCTCGAGACATGGTCGTCGGGGTAGCGATGATGAGGCAGTAGATGCTGCAGTAGGGCGCACACTTCAGACATTGCGGCACAACATATCACGGATGGTTGCCCGAGTACCATAGATAGAGGTAGCCCGACTACCTGAGGCCATGCAGCGCCAGGTAGTGGGTGTTCCTGGTGAGTGGGTGCCGCTACTGCAGCGGGTGGACAATGCAGTACAGTACTTCTATGAGACACATCATGTTGAGGCGGCAACTAGACCTCCTCGGAGGGAATAGATATCCCAGGGTCTCATTTTTTGTATCGATATGTATATTTTTGAGGGCTACGGGCTCCAATTTTGTATGACACTACCATTTTTGGACATATATCTATCTATATATATATATACAACTTTGGTTCTCGGTTCTACTACATGTGTGTATGTACAAATGTATGAATGTCTTTATATTTATGTGCTTCATGATGAATGTGACAAATTCCAATCTAATACATAGTTAGCGTATGCATCATATATATAATTAAGAATTCTTGGAATATGAATATATGTAATTGAAATGAAATGTCTCTCCAAGAGTCGTACCTTAAGGAATATCCATAGTAATGTAGGGTCTTGTACACAGTACTGCCCATTCAGCTGAGACACAACTAGTTGTGAATCTAGGAGGACTTCTAAAGACTGGATGTCATGCGAAATAACATCTCGAAGCAGCTCAATAACGGCAGTATACTCAGCCACATTATTAGATGTAGGACCAAGACAAGCACCTCCTGAGGACACAACTAGGTGGTCAGGTGAGAAGATAACCCAGGCAGCAGAAGCAAGCTGCTACGTATGTCGGCTAGCACCATCCGTGAAACCTAAGAATGTAGGAGATTTCGTTGACATCTGTCAATCAAATAGAGGCTAATCAACAGACCTGACAACCAAAAAGGGGCAAGCTAAACTATGTACAAAAAAACTATACAATAGTGTACAAAAGTATCAGCCCGAACCAAAGGTTCAAGCGTAATACCGCTTGAGGTAGAGCCCATTTCTAGGCTCCTTCAAGGCAACTCCCTCATAGTCTTATAACTCATAAGCTCCTTTTTTGAGGACACACCTCACAATGTAAGGACCGTGCCACATGGGATTGAACTTGCCTACCCCCAGGGGTTCTTTAGCTTGGTCATACAAGAGTACCAAGTCACCTTCAGTATATTGCTAGGGACAGACAGACCTATCATATTGAACCTTGACACGACGCTTGTTAACATCAATAGCCATAGCGGCATCTCGACGGTGCTCGTCAAGTTGCTCGGGGTGTACTAAACGTTGCTCAATATCTGTCGTATCAGGGAGGAGCTCTATGGCTAGCTTGAGCGAAGGAATTTCGCATTCAATCCGTAAAAGTGACTCCACACCATGAACTAACTGGAATGGTGAGAACCCGGTGGCAGTCTTAACTGTGGTTCGATATGCCCACAAAGCAGGATATAACATGATATGCCAATTGGTCTTGCTTTGTTAGATGGTACGTTGGAGAATGGTATTCAAAGACTTGTTTACTGCTTCAACCTGACCATTCGCTTGAGGATAGTAGGAAGACGAGTGTTCCTGCCGAAACCCAAGCTTGAGAGACAAATCCTCCATCATCTTGTTTTGAAAGTGACTGCCATGGTCAGTGACAATCTCTTTCGCGATACCGAACCGAGTGATAATCTGGTTGAACATGAAATGGGCTGCAGTAGCACCGTCGACTTTTACAGTAGGCATGGCCTCAGCCCACTTGGAAAAATAATCCACGGCCACAATAATATGGTGATGCCCCCCAGCCGAAGCTGGTTTGCAATCCATGAAATCTACCCCCCATTTAGTGAAGGGACCGACAGTGATGACTGGATGGAGGGGCGCTGGATGCGAGTGTATGTTCCGAGAAAACACATGGAAAGGGTGACATCTCTTCACAGCGTTAATACAATCTTTAAAGATGGTAGGCCAAAAATAACTAGCTCGCATGATACGCTGGGTTGTAGCAAGCCCGGATAAGTGACCGCCACATTCCCCTGCATGACAATCATTAAGTACCCATTCCGCTTCTTCTTGAGTCAAGCAACGACGGAGAATGGAATCCTTTCCTCGGCGATACAAAGTGTCATTGACGATAGTATAATATTTAGCGTGATGTTTCACACACCATCGCTCATCTCGTGAATAATGCGGAGGAAACTTCAAAGTTTGGAGATATACAATGGCATCCCCATACCAAGGGTCCTCGGACGAGATAAGAAATAAGTGTTCATCCACAAAGGAATCTTCATGAATGACATCCTCATCAAGTCGTGGAAGGTCCGTCATAAGCTCAATGAAGATCAATGATTTCACCAATTTTGCCGAAGCAAAATCAAGATCAAATTCCTGAAGGATTACAATCCAATTATTATACTTACCCCCGATAAGGCGTCGTGATAGCACGAACTGAAATGGATTGATGTGAGCTACAACTGTGGTTGTTCGAAGCAAAATGCAATGTCGTAACCACTGGACTGCATGGACAGTCGCAAGTGCCAACTTTTCTACGTGAGTGTACCTTAGCTCAGCATCTACTAAATTTCGACTGAGATAATAGATAACATGCTCGACGAGCGCATCATCTATTTGAACCAAGACCATGCCAATAGTCTCTTGAGACGTGGCCACATAAATAATGAAATCTCATGTAAAGTCCGGCGGACTAAGCACAGGGGCCGATACCAAAGCTTTCTTAAGGGCATCGAAAGACTGCTAGGCTCGCTCATCCCAGATAAAAGGTGTGTCTTTCTTCAATAAGCATGCGAAACCTTTGGTAATACTAGCATAGTTAGCTATAAATCGATGCAGAAAAGTAGCTCTCCCTTGGAGGCTCTGAAGTTGTAACAAATTACACGGATGAGGCAACTGAAGTATTGCCTCAACTTTGAGAGGATCGACTCTAATACCCCCCCTCGAAACTATGAATCTTAGAAGGCGACCAGTCCTAACAACGAAGATGCATTTGTTTGGATTCAATCAAATTTTGTAGTGGATACATGTTCGAGAATCATATAGAGGTGCTTGGGGTGGTCCACTCTCTTGTGAGAATGGCCAGCAAGATCATCCAAGAAAACTTCCATAATCATTTTAAGATCGTGAAAGGCATAGGTCATGGCTCGCTGAAAAGTAGCTCCGACATTTTTAAGGCCGAAGGGCATTTTTTGATATGCAAATGTTCCCCATGGACAAATAAATTCCGTCTTATGTTGGTTCGTGGGTTTGATTTGAATCTGATTATAACCCGAGAAGCCGTCCATGAATGAAAAAATCTCACTCCCCGCACAAGCATCTAATATTTGATCAATGAATGGCGTGGGGAAGTTGTCTTTCAGACATGCACGGTTCAAATCTTTGAAATCAGTGCATACACAGATCGTTCCCTGCTTCTTATCCATAGGAATGGGGTTTGACACCCATTCGGTAAGGGGAACGGGGTAGATGAAACCAGCTTTGAGCAGTTTCTCCACCTCTGCCTTAATAGAAACTGCCTTCCTAGGGTTCACAACACGTAAGCATTGTCGAACCGGTTTAGCATCAGGATACGTTCTAATCTCGTGTTCAACAATGTGGGGGTCTATTCCTGGCATCTCCTCATATGACAAGGTGAAAGCTTCCCGGAGTTCTGTAAACAAGTCATTGTAAATAGAAATATCCTCAGGAGTGTAATCGGCACCGACGTAAATGTTCTCTATCTTTCCGGGAGTGCGAGAGATGTTGATCGAAGTGGTTGGGGAAATATTGGCCATATTCCCCTACGCAAAAACATCATGCGACTCCAAAAGAGCCACAGGGTGACCAACCATATATGCTACAGTCATCCTAAACTCCTCTTGCTCAACGAGCTTGAGGTTGGGAAGGAAATAAGAGCGATGGTGCATATCTTCCCAAGGTCTCTCACTACCACTCGTGGCCTCGAGGATAGCTTCATCAGATGGTAAATTATCATCAAGGCAATCGTGGGAACAAGATGAGTTGGCTACCCAAACTGACAGCGTAACGAGATGTTCTTCAACTGTCTGGGAATAAGAGAGATCCGGATCTGCAGTGGTTTGTTGGATATGATCGTAAGTGAGCTCCGCTACAGATAAAGGCATAGACATCCCGACATGCACAATTTCTCCAGACGTGGAACTCGTGGATGGTAAAGTCCACAGATCATCTAAATAGGAGGTCCAGAATAACATATTATTCGAAGGAGGAGACGCATTGTCGGTAATGATTCCAATAAAATTCACAGGTGCAGAAAGATTATATGTTCCCATCAATGAGGGGTACATTCCAACACCTATGTTCCCAGTTTCCGGCTGAGAATTAGAAACTTGTGGGATTACAGATCCTGTGGATGCTGCAGAAGGAGTGCCAACAAAATCAGGCTGATCGATTGTCACAATATTGACTTCATGGGGAAAGCAGATAACTATGAATATAGTAGACGCGACATCCTTCATAGCGTTCATCCAGTTCCGACCTAGTAAAAGGTTGTAGTCGATGGGCGCATCAACCACTTCGACTTCAATAGGCACAGAGTTACCTCCTAAGGAGACAACAAGGGAAGGGATAATTCCATGCGGCGTAAAATATCTACCGTCGAATGTAGTGAGTGTAGTTCTAGATGCAAGTAGAGGAGGAAAGCCAAGAGCTTTCCAACAAGCTAATGACATTACTGACGCGGAGGCACCTTCATCAACCATAGTACGTTTGACGAAGCTCTTAAGACAAACCACCTAGATTTGAAAAGCCAAGTGGTAAGGTAAGCGAGGCTAGACATCAGTAGTATCGAACTTGATAACACTAGGATTTCCCCCATCCTGAACTCCTAACGCACTTAAAAGGGCATGCTTCTGAGAAGGACAGGCTTGAAAAACCTCAAGAGTCGACATGGCACACGGAGTTTGGCCCAAATCTTCTATGATGGAGTAGTTCTAGGCGGTTCGAGCATTGGGGTTATGCGTGGAGCACTTGAGAACACCTTTCGGTATCCACAGCATAATGGAGGGCTTCTTGATATGCAAGGAATTGTCAGGAGGAAGGGGAGGCTCATTCCCCAAATTAGGTTGTGGTGCACCATAATCGCGCTGATGAGTAGCAACACAAACCTCCAACTAAACCATATTCACACATCCATAACCACTAGTATTGGAAGAAGACATTACCATTTCATTAGTACCATAACCAGTGGTGGGAGCATGCGAAGCCATGTTTTGATGATGAGGAAGGGGATCCTTCAACACAGCTGGGCTCTGTGCCAAATGCTTCGATGCTTCTTCAATTCGAGGACATAAGTGAGTAAGATGATCCTCCCCACAAAGCTTGCAAGGGAATTTCAGCTTATGCCTAGGTTTACGATCCTCGCCAGCATTACCGCCTTCCCGAGGAGGGTTGGCATTCTCTTTACGAGGAGTATTACAATTGCTATTGTTATTACTTCCATTGTTTCCACCCCTACGATTATTTCTCCCCTTTTTCTTACCACCAGGTTGCTGGTTACCTGACGGTTTCGTTGATTGCACATTGTGTACATCAGACGACAGAGTGGAAGTGGAAAAGGTGTGAACCTGTCCGGGAGTAGACTGGTTTAGCGAAATTTTTTGCATTTGATTAGCTACCAAGTCTACAGGTCGAGTGCATGCAGACCCCACGATGACATCGGCATGTGGTACAGGAACTGACGTAGGCTCATGTCTTGTTCTCGGTGCATCAGGAATAATGTCATACAAAATGCCAGACTGATAATAAAGTAGATCTAACTGCTGGACTTTCAAGATAGCTTGTTCCTCAGTCACAATGCCGGACATCGAAACATCCTTAGCAATGTATGGAAGTAAATACTTAAGGAACCATTCCAACAGGAACTATGGAGGAATGTTGGCTTTCACTAATATCTTCTGTCGACGCTACTCTTGAACGTGGTCAGAAATATGTGTGGCCTTATTCTGATAGAAGTTGGACAACAACTCAGTACCAGTATCATAACGAACTGACAACTGGAAATGGTCTAAGAAAACCAAAGCAATCTCGTTGAATCCGCTATAGGTGTTTCCAGGAAACTCCACATACCAATTTGCGGCTGCCTCCGTGAGGGTGCGTTGAAATAGTCATAATCTAATGGAATCATGATTCAAAGAGTTGGAGGAGCACCAAAGGTGAAACGTCGTGACATGATCTCCCGGGTCCTCACGATCTTTCCCCTCAAACTTCAGAATGTCCGAAGGGAGCTTGGTAGGGACCTATGGCTAAGTAGGTTCGTGACACACTGGATCATTCATGAGCTTCGAAAGATCTGGGAGATTCAAGCATGCAAGGAATGGGAGCTGAGGCTGGAAAACTTGATTATAAGCCCCCATAAAAGGTTGGTTAAATGGAACTGTGTTATAAGATGGACCAAAAGCTTGACCATGAGGATTAAACTGCTGATAATGAGGACCTGACGGTCCATAAGTTTTCCCATGGCCATAAGATTGATAACCTCCTCCTGCCTGACCCATTTGAGAGTAAGCAGGTATATGTGCGTTTTGTGCACCATATTGGGGTGGTGGGTGATACTGGTGGCCAGCACCGACTGTGTTGTAGTAAGGGTTTCCACCATGAGTATGGGGCATGTATGTACTATTCATAGTGGGAACCGTGTTGTAATGACCGTAATGGTATGGTATGTTCCCACCCCCAGCATTAGGATTAGCTTGATCAGTCGTGTGATGAACATAAGCATGAGAAGTATTACCAAGTCCAATATTGGTGTGACTAGTTGCAGGGATGGTGGCATGATTTCCATGTGGATAGGAAGTATTCCTACCCCCTACATTAGCATTACTAGTGGTGGCAGTGGATGCAAAATTATGTGGTATGTGTCCACCCCTATGGTTGAGAGGAACATAATCATGCGCAAAAGTAGTCATGGGTTGACGAGTAGCGACATGTGTATTAGGTGGTAGATGGCGAGTCGTGTTCCGAACAACGTTTTGATTAGGTTGGGTAATCCTAGGAGGTGGTCGTCTTCCAACATTAGCATTGTTAGGAATCTGACCAGTCCCCATACTATGTGTGTGGGTGGACAACGTAGTGCCCCCAACGAGGGTAGTGCCCCCAGTGGGTATAGTATGGCTAACACTTTGACTAGTGCCAGCGTGACTACCAACCATAGTGGAAGGTTTGAAAGTACTATGACTAGGCATACCAAAAGAGAGTGCGGTGGGGTTGATCGTAGTGTCATTATGTGATTCAGGAATCCCGTATCTATAACTGCATGGAAAAAAAGGAACGAAAGGCTCATCCTGTTCTTCATCCTCGGGAAAGTTAGGCATTCCATAAAGATAATTATCCGGATTCGAAGGATCAAACGGATCTCGATCAAGTGGATTAGGCCAAATAGAACTAGGTTGAGTCTCAGGTGGATCACCTCCCCACTCCTCATGAGGAGTATGGGGATCAGAAGTGTGGTCAACTCTACCCAATGGAGTCGAAGGTTTTTCCTCAGTATCAGGATGTGTAGCCATGATGTCTTGGACGTATATCTCGTAAGAATACGAAGACTCAGAGGGAGTCCTCCGGCGTCCTCTAGCAACACGGCGTGAAAAATTGACTGGCTTTAAACCAGCCAACTGATGGGATAGGCAGAGAGTAGGGCTCCGCGCCACGATATCTACAGAGATAATATGTAATCAAAACGTCCCCTAAAGGCCAACTATCGATCAAAAACAGTAAATCAAAAGCACACACCTAGAGAAAATACAGCCAAGAGTAGACAAAAAGAGTGGCTAAATGAGCTCCCGACACTAGAGCCGGTATGTCTCACCTAGGAGAGGCTTGAGACTCCCAAACTATAGCCGAAGGTAACCGAATCAGTTATAGAGACACCCAGGCTTCACTGCGTGTACAGGGTCAAGTCCACTGCACAAACACAACTATGCTGTCCAATCCCTATCTGACTCAGGACACAAATAGCATAACCACTGCAAGTACCTTGTGCGATACCTAGGTAAGGTAACTATGGTCACCGCAATATAACCAATGCTCAAGGGGACAGTTGCAGGTGGGATCCGTCGTATGGGCAGGGTAGCTAAGCCCGAAGCATAAGAGGACGAACCTTCGGTACCCCCAGATACGAGCAAAACCTGGATATATCTCCCACGTTCAGCCGGTATCAGAGGGATATCTCCTCAACCAACCTCCCGTGACCTCGTGCTTAACTCTGGATTGAGTAGATCTTCCTGAGAACACCGATCTATACCATGGATTCCTCCACTCCTTGGTTAGACACCTAATGTTTCGTCTAGTAGTCTTGGATTGTTAACTCACAATGATTTATTCCAAGACTCTAAACCTATGCTAGTTGGTGTACCCTATAAATAAAATCAGTCTAATCAATTTTAAGATTAAGCATTAATTTTATCGGCTGTGGTTAATCAAGGGATATGATCGTGAAACTAGTGATGTGTAGACTCAATAGTATGCAAAATCGTCCAATCCTAGACTCATCTATCCAAAAAAACAATGTCACTAATATGCAAAATCAACCAACAATTCCAAAATAAAGATGCAATCTTTTATCTTTTCAATGCACAAGAAGAACCTAAATGAAGGCAACAAGCACTCAATGCAAGATGCAGTACATGGAAGCAAAATATTTTTGTATTTTCGCTTATAAACAAGAAGGAAAATGCAAAAAACTAAATGTTTATTTTTGTATTTTTTCAATATAAATGGAATGAAAAAATGCAAGCAAAATCCTACTATTCAGTCACTGAAGTGCCGAGAAGATCACTAAGACAACCCAACAGATCCTAAACAACAAGACTCAGCGAAAGGAAAGAGCTCAAAAGGAAAAAAAAAGAGGCTAAATCCAAAGTTTGGTAAAAAACCAAGAAAGCTCAACCAAGAGAAACGAAGAGTTTTGGTCACAACCAAGGCATGAAACAGTCAAGAAAGAGGCCAACAAAAACTCAAGAACAACCAAAGCCAACCCAGCAACAACCAATAGCCATAAACCAACAAAAGCTAGCGTTATACGCTACTATCGAAGGAATACCTGTAGGTACCCGCGAGCAGTAGAGTAAACAGAGGCGGGTATATGCGAGTTGAGCTAACCTAGCCCGCAGGTGAGGAAAGGAAAATGGGAAAATAAAGAGTCCAATGGCTCAGAAAAAGCAAGTTTTCTATGGTGTATCTTAACGGCCAATCAATGACATAGAGCTTCGATAAACAACAACTCTAATTAAGGACTAATGCTCAAAAAATTTCCCAAACATGGATGTTTTCCATGTAAAATTAGTCACAACAGATCTAATGAACAAGTAAATCAATCACAATAGATGAACATAGAAAATATGGTGTAAAAATGTGCAAAACATGCAGTAGTGCTCAATATCCCAATGAGGGTGAATAATTACAATACAATACAGTAACAATGACTGAGCAATTCAAATTTCCTAAGGAGGCCATTTCAATCATTGAATGGAGTAGCTTGACTCCAACTAGGAGTCCTCATCATCAATCAGTGGTGGTCATGAATGCACAAGAACCAGTCATCCAGGTGTCAATATGAGTCTAACTGAGTGTAACATGTGTAACTGAAGTGTGTAGCACTGATATAGGGAAGTGGGCTCAGTGGAGGGCACATGGGAGGCTAACTGAATTCAGAACAAGTAATCTAGTCAATCTAGAGGTCCAACGGAGTGAAACAATCAGTCGGGAGTGAAAATAGCCTCAAATCAGGGAGAATTGGAGCTAACTGAGTGTAACTGAAGTGGAACTGCAGTGGTAGGTGAAGAAGTGCGCCCTTCTCTGGCAGTATGTGAGAAGTGGGCACCTTCCTGACTAGGAGGGCTAATGAACTGATGTAAGAAGCTCCCGAGTTCTAGAATAAGGTGGCTAAGGTGCTGGAGGCATCAACCCGGTGACTGGGATGCATGCAAACCCTAATTGCATGCAAGATCCTGAAAAAGATGATGTGGATATCTGAGCACCCCCCCTCAAGCTAGACTATGATGTGTAAAAAATAATGTGGGGCCCTGGTAACTAAGACCAAAGCTCACCCCAATACAATAATCCAAAAAATGCTGAAAATAAACTAAGTGAGGAAAGAGGGAAAACCCAGTGGGAAGAAAGCCCCCCTCAAGCTAAAGCATAATAATGGATCAATCTGTATCCACCATGATGGAACTCACCCCCAACAGTGAACGGAGGTAAGAGAACTTCTTCTCAGTGAAGCTCTTGGTGAAGATGTCTACAATTTGCTCATCAGTAGGGAAATATTGCAGAATGATGGTGTGATCATGCACCAACTGTCGAATGTAATGAATATGAATCTCAATGTGTTTGGTCCTCTGCCGCTGAACTGCATCTGTGGAGATCTTGATAGCACTTTGATTGTCATAAAATAGGATAGTCGAAGTAGTGCCATCAAACCCAAACTCGGAAAGAATACCCTGCAACCAAACTGCCTGAATGCAGGCATTGAATGCCCCTTGATACCCTGCCTCTGCTGAAGAAAGTGCAATGGCTGCCTGCTTTTTGCTAGACCAACAAATAGCACCATGACCAATCATGAAAACATAACCAGAAGTGGACTTCCGATCAATGCTATCACCTGCCCAATCTGAATCAGTAAATCCAATGAAATCAAGCTCAGAATCTGCAGCATAATGTATGCCAAAATGTTTCATACCTTGCACATACTGTAAGATCCGTTTGGCTGCTCGCCAATGAAGCTCATGGGGCTGCTGCATATACCTTGAAACGGTACTCACGGCATATGAAATATCAGGCCTTGAGTGTGTCAAATAAATTAGTAAACCAATCAACTGTCGATACATACTGCAATCTGCAAGTGGTGTAGAATCTCCCTCCTCAAGACTGATTCCTGAGAGGAATGGGAATGGGGCTGCCTTACATTCAGCCATATTAAACTTCAATAATAGGTCGGAAGCATATTTTTGTTGAGATATAGTGATCCCATCAAAATTTTAGCTATCTCCAAGCCCAAAAAGTGACTCAGCAAGCCCAAATCGCTCATGTCAAAATCTAGATTTAAGGCAGTTTTTAGCTTGTTTATTGAAGTAAGAGTGCTACCAGTAATGAGAAGATCATCAACATAAAGTACAATAACCAACAAATTACCTTTAACTCGCTGAAGATGCACATTCGGATCAGATTTGCATCTTTGGAAATTCTGAGAAAGAAGGAAGGAGTCCATCTTTGCGTACCAAGCTCTTGGGGCCCGTTTTAACCCATACAAAGATTTCTTCAATCTGCAAACTAATGATGGATCTGATGTGTAGCCCTCTGGATGCTGCATATATACCTCTTCAGCAAGGTCTCCATGTAGAAATGCACTCTTCACATCCATGTGGTGCACTTCCCAGTGCTTGGATGCGGAAATAGCCAAAACAAGGTGGATGGAATCCATCTTTGCAACCGGTGCAAAGGTCTCAGTGTAGTCCACTCCTTGGACTTGGGAGAAAATTTTTGCTACCAACCTTGCTTGTATTTTCTGATAGAGCCATCAGAAGCAACTTTCTTGTGGTAGACCCATTTACACTTCACTAATTTTCTTCCAGGTGGAAGAGAAACTAGCTCCCATGTATTGTTCTTTTGAAGAGAATTGTACTCTTCATCCATGGCACTTTGCCATCTCGGATCTCGGTGGGAAGAATAGTATGATGTGGGATCTGAACCAGCCATCAAATAAAAAATCTCAGGAAGTGATGGATCAGAAATAGAAAGAGCCATACCTGCTCTTTGAAAGTCTGCTCTTGTTCGTCTCGGATCAGCAGGATTTCCAAGGTTCGAACCAACAGATTGAAGAGTGTTTTGGGCCCACTTTGGTAACTGAGGAGGATCATAATGGTCGGATTCCGAACCTGATATGTCATTATCATCATGTGCTGCTAAAATATCAGAAATATCAGAACTCATACCTTCATTATCGCTGCACGGATCTTCTTCTGGTGAAGGCGGTGAAACGACAGTTTCTTCCTTGACTAGTTGCAATTCTTGAAGCGGTTCTTCGAATTGCACACTGCGCTCTATGAATATCTTTTTAGATCTGATATCCATGAGTTTATATGATTTTGATTCTTCCCCATATCCTATCAGTATGCACTCAATACTTTGTGGATCCAAAGCTCGTCTCTTCTTGGAAGGAATTCTAGCCCATGCAGTAGAGCCAAAAACTCTCAAATTTGACACATCCGGTTTGTGACCAAAGAATGCTTCGAAAGGAGTCATACCTTTCACGGATGAATGTGGAACACGGTTTTGTATGTATGCAACAACATTGATTGCTTCAACCCAAATATTTCCAGCCAAACCTTTTGATTCAATCATGCATGTAGCCATCTCTTTCAGTGACCGATTTTTCCTTTCCGCTACACCGTTCTGCTGGGGTGTGTAGGGAACTGTATGTTGGATCTGAATTCTGCTTTGGGCACAAAGTTGCAGAAACTCGGACTTGATATATTCTCCACCATTATCATATCTAAGATCTTTGATCTTGCTCTTAGTGGCGGTATCAACAGAAGCCTTAAAATCCTTGAATTTTCCAAGCACTTCTGACTTGTTTTTGAGAAAGAATACCCATGTAAAGCGGGAAAAATCATCAATAAATGTCAAAACATACCTTGAACCATTTAATGACATATGGGGCAGAGGACCATTGATATCAGAATGTATCAACCCCAAAACTGTAGAAGCTCTACTAGCTTTGCCGCGGTCGAATCTGTGCTTGGGGTGCTTCCCAATAATGCAACCAGTGCATATTCCCTTCGAGGAACCGAGTTGTGGAAGACCATCTACCATGGAATTGTTTGATAACAGCAGAAAATACTTATAATCAAGATGTCCAAATCTTTCATGCCAAATCCTACTAACCTCATTACCATGTGTGCGAAGAGCAGTGGGCTTTGCAAGCGGAATAAAGTGTGAAAACTCATAGCATTTTGCAGTGTGGTTCACCTTTCCAATTGCAACAAGTCTTCCACTTTTGATATCAGAAATTTCAACTGTATTAGGGATGAATGTAGCTTGCTTCGGTTCACCAGTGTGTGTCATTTGATACACAGAAAGAAGATTTGAAGCCAAGGAAGGCACATAGAGAACATTCTGAAAGCTTCCATGATCTACATGAATCGTACCTTTGCCCTTTGAAGAAATTTTTGAGTCATCTCCCAAATGGATGGGGATGGAGCTGTTTGGATCGAATGAAGAAAAATAATCAATATTTGCAGCCATATAATTCGATGCACCCGAATCTATCAAGAGAGTAGTGGGCTTCGAAACAGTTGCCATGAGTGCTTGTCCTCTTTCATGATCATCATTCCTATCCTTCTTCCTTGCACCGTCAGGAAGAGTTATGTTGTTCTTTTCCAAAAGGAGGGCCATTTGATCTATAGTCTTCTTCATACATGAAGTTTCGGGATGAAAGACATGGTTGCAATAAGTACATTTAGATTTTTGGTTACCTTCTTTTCCCTTTTGCTTGAACTTCGAACTGGATGGTGCATTCGTTTGTTTGCCTTTCTCTCTTTGCTTGTGAGGTTCGAATTTGGGCTTCTCCTTCTTTTGCTTTCCTTTACCATTTGAGATATTGGGTCCTTGAACATATAGGGATGAATCTTTGGAGCTTATGGACCCCATTTGAATGAACTTATCATGCTCTTTTGTGACGGACTCAATGAAGGCATTCAAGGTAGGCATCTTCCAATTCGGGGTAGTTAGCTGACCGGAATTGAAAGTAGAGACAAATACCGAATAATCTTTACCAAGCTTGCTGAGAATGGAGAGGATGAATTGCTTATCCTCTTTGATAACTCCACTATTCTTCAACTACATGTTCAAGTTCTTGAATTTTGTGAATAATTCATTAATGGTCTCGAAATTCTCAGGACTAAGGGCAATCAATTCATTCTCTAATTGAAAAGACCTAAGCTCATTCTGCTTGCCAAATAGTGTTTCAAGTTGCTCCCATATAGCTTTTGGAGTCTTCAATCCACTGAGATGGAAGTGAAGATCTTTGGAGATGGAGAGACAAAGAAGACCATAAGCTTCATCAAGCTTGTTGTAGTGTTTGGTTCTATCTGACAAGGTGTTTGGCTCCAATTCAAGACCAAGAGTGACTCGGTAGTAACCTTTTGAACGTAATATGATCTCCATATAATTTTTCCAATCAAAATAATTGAATGGGGTGAGGATAGAATTTGAAGAAGAGTATTCCATTGCTAGGAGCGAGTGCACACTGATATAGAAAGGCTTGCAAGGGCAAGGTAGCGAATGCAATTTATGGAGACAATAACATGCAAATCACAATAAAACCAAGAACAATGAGGTCGAACAATCCACCCTTTAAGAGTTGCATCACACCTGGGATTGGAGATCAAGCATTGTTGAATGGGTCCAATGTATCAAATCCAGGATTTATGTGGAAACCCAAGCTTCTGGAGTGGTATTGGAAGTATTTTCAAGCTTTGCATGCACAGGAGCGAATGCCCTTGAGATCTTTCATGCCAAAACTTTTTGTAATTTTTGAGCAAAATTCACTAAATCCTCTTGTAGAAACACCTGTAGAAAAAAGATCTTGTCCCTGCAATGGATTTGATACCATGTAAAATTAGTCACAACAGATCTAATGAACAAGTAAATCAATCACAACAGATGAACATAGAAAATATGGTGTAAAACTGTGCAAAACATGCAGCAGTGCTCAATATCCCAATGAGGGTGAATAATTACAATACAATATAGTAACAATGACTGAGCAATTCGAATTTCCTGAGGAGGTCATTCGAATCAATGAATGGAGTAGCTTGACAACTAGGAGTCCTCATCATCAATTAGTGGTGGTCATCAATGCACAAGAACCAGTCATCCAGGTGTCAATCTGAGTCTAACTGAGTGTAACATGTGTAACTGAAGTGTGTAGCACTGATATAGGGAAGTGGGCTGAGTGGAGGGCGCATGGGAGGCGAATTGAAGTCAGAACAAGTCATCTAGTCAATCTGGAGGTCCAACGGAGTTAAACAGTCAGTCGAGAGTGAAACTAGCCTCAAATCAGGGAGAATCGAAGCTAACTGAGTGTAACTGAAGTGGAACTGCAGTGGTAGGTGAAGAAGTGCGCCCTTCTCTGGAAGTAGGTGAGAAGTGGGTGCCTTCCTGACTAGGAGGGATAATGAACTGATGTAAGAAGCTCCCGGGTGCTAGAATAAGGTGGCTAAGGTGTTGGAGGCATCAACCTGGTGACTGGGATGCATGCAAACCCGAGAATTTGCATGAAAAACCCTAATTGCATGCAAGATCCTGAAAAAGATGATGTGGATATCCGAACATTCCCCAGCGGAGTCGCCATTTCTGTATTGGAGAAAACTCACTATGGCTTGGGAATACCACAACAGACAGATGACTACCAGAAATCAACTCAATTCTCAAAACAATGCTATTATAAATGACAATGTTAAGATAATGGAGAAATGTAACCAACCTTGATCCAAACGTTTGATGTAGATCCCCATTGGAGCTTTCAATCCATGCACTTGAAATCTGCAAATTAGTCTTGACAACCAATATCCAACAAGTACATATAATATATAAATGACATTAACATTATCAATAACAATGGTCCATAATATCACAAGAAAATGTAACCTAATGTATAATAAACAACATTCACAACATGATGGACGAGAATATGAGTATTTCTATTAATGAACAAGAAGAAGTACAAAGTGATACAACCTCTTGCCGACAACCAATCTGAACCAAGATCTAGATCAATCCACTTGTGCCTCCACCACTTCAATCCTCCATGAATGGCAAACTCAAACTAGATAGGAGTTTGGAAGGTGAACATAAAGGGTTCACAACTACAAGTATCAATGAGTGTAGACTCAAGATAGGGAAAAAATACACTAGAGTTCTCTTGCTATCCTCTTCTTCCTCCCGTCCATAAGCCATATGTGCTCAATATATAGTCCTCTCAAAGGTAGGTGAAAGGACACATCGAGGCGTTACTCGGGCAGATGGAGATCCAAAGGTCACCCAATGACCGCTTTTTGGGAGTAAAAAGTAATTAATAGTGGTTTTTACCATTTTACTTGATACCTGTGGGCTATAGTGATGCAACTCGGGGGTGCACATGCTATAGTGATGCAACGTGCGGGTAGGAATAAAAATAGAGCAAACTAATATCTCTGAAGGATATAAGTGGATCTGAGTCACTGAAATGGATCCTGCAGGCCAAATAATGCTGATGCTCACAGGGTGGAAGATTATGATGTAACAAGCCTTAAAAAAAAAATAGTTAGGAATTGGTATCGATCCCCTAGATTGATGATTTGCTTGATTTTCGAAAAAGCCTCAACGTCCCCAAGATTTTTAGCGATATTGATCTAAGGTTAGGCTCACCAAGTGACAATAAATCCAGTTGATGTGTGGAAGACAACCTTCAAGTCTAAGAAATGTCTCATTAAGTGGTTGGCCATGACCTTTGGGTTAACCAATCTGACAACAAATTTAATGAGGATAATGGATGATATTCTATACCCACTTATTGATTATTTTATGGTATACCTAGATAATATCCCCAACTTCAATAGAACCTGGGAAGAGCATATGCAGCACATTCAACAAGTGTTGAGTACCTTGGAGAAACATAATTTATACATGACCTAGAGAAGCTCTCATTCATCATGAAAATAATGCAATATCTAGGGCACATAATGGATAAGCATGGTGTGCATGTGGATCCAACCAATATCCAAACCATTTGTGACTGGAGCGTCCCTTAAGACACTAATAAAGCTTCACATCTTCTTGGGAATTTACAAATTCTACTATAAGTTCATGTTGGGGTTCTCTCATATTTATTGACCCTTGAGATAGGTGATCAATGTTGGCCAAGCTTGTTTGGGTCAAGAAATACCATAAAGAATTAAAGGAGTTGAAGTATCACCTCTACATGGAGTTCATCCTTCTGCCAAATATACAACAATCATTCAAAATCAAGACATATGCCTCATATTATGTTGTCAATGCAATCCTCATATAGCATGGACAAGAAATGACCTATCATAGTGAGACACTCTCTAACATGGTTTACAAACATCTCACCTATGGAAAGGATATTTATTCCATTATTTGGGTCCATTGACAATGGAAAAATTATATTTTCGGAAGGGAATAATCGTCCATGTTGACCACAAGCCTTTGTAATTAAATGAAAATGAAAGTAAAGTTGTAGAATGAACACAATAAAAACTAGTCCTTGTATCTTCAACAATTTCACTTGAACATCAAGTGCAAGAAGGAAAACATCAATTGAGTAGTAGACTTCTTTAATCGACCTCTGATTGTGGCACTGATCATATTCCTAAATTAATGAGGTCGTGAATGCATGGAGGGCATAGAAAAACACAACTTATATGAGTAGGTGAGGATAAAATTAGAATTACATACAGTATACAAAGAGATTCAATAGTGACATATGGGTGAAATAGGGTTTCCTAGGATCCACCACACTAGTCTACTTTACATAGATAGGCTAGAGAAATGGATAAACATGAAATGTGGACGAGGGGTGAACATAATAGGGATTATCATAAAGATATTGTTGTATGCAAACAATGTGACACTAATAATTAGGAAACTACATAGCTTACATGATTAGCTAAATTCCTTAGAGACCTATTGCATAGAAGTTGGGATGAGTGCAAATACAAGAATGGCAAAGATAATAGTCTTCTCACTAAAAAGAAGAACACAATAACCACAAATCATCTTTGAAGGAGAACCACCATAAAAACATAAAACTATAAGCATTTGTAACTATATTTAAATGAGAAGTTAGGGTGGGATGCATGCATAAAGCCAGGAAAACGTTCTTCTTATTGCAAAATAGATGCACAAAAACAAAGGTTTGGGGCTAAAAAATTATGCATTCCCTCTTTTGATTGCTCATAACCCTAATACCCCTTTATGGATGTAAAGTATGGGGACCATGGATATTTAAAAATATATGGAACTAGGTTGAGCAAGTGCAAAATCACCTACTAACAAGTTATATAAGAGTAAAAAGAAACACCCTTTATGAGATAATCCTAGCTAAAACACTTCTTTAACAAATAGAATTAGAGACATTGAGGAAACTTATTATGTATAGATAGAGTTTGGAAACCATGGATAATTGTAACATCCCGAAAATATCTAAATATTTTTTTATTTTTATAATAGCAATATTTATTAGAATTATCTAATGTGGAATGAGATAACTAAATTGAACACTTAATTAAGGTAAGATAATCATAATGACACGTCATCAACCTTAAATAATTAAAATTTCTACTTCATATATTAACGGTTATTAACTTCTTAAACGAGAGATCTTTGTAGGTTTATGAAGACCAGTACAGTTCATGGGTTTGTTTAGTTTCTTGGTTAAAATGCATGCTGCTGCAGTTTGTACTGCTTTCAAATCATTGATGTATTGCTGACAGTTTGTTTTGTTGATAAAAGGGGTCCTATGAGGCACCCTGGAGCTTACTTAGCTATGTTTAGCTAAGGCAATTGAACTTGTTTCCGTGTGCAGACCGCAGGTAAGAAATCTTCATGACAGCATAAAAATTAGAGTACTTGTGTTTTTCATAACGTCGTCAATATAAAATGTTAAGTGCTACCTTGCGACATTAAAATTGAAGGTATGGATACCTAGCTCTTAAAACTATTTTGTAAGCTAGTTTTCAAAACTCTTTAGTGTTGTGATTTCACGTCGTCCAAGTACTTGTTATCATGTTGCATTTATTCTCATATGATTAACGTCAATGTTAACAAAACAGTACTTCCATTAACTATTGATGATGCTATTAGGAAACATATAGAAATAGTATTGCATTTTGAATAAACTCAGACTACTCTAAGTCATGTAATTTATAAATGAATACACGGTTAACATAAATAAAGCTTATCGATTAGTGTTTGTACTAAGATCGTAGCTTTAAAGTGTATCTCATCCATACTTAAACAATATCTATGATGATACAATGATCCTTGTGTTGCATGGCTAAACAAAAGGAAGTGATCGTAAAAATAGTATTCATACTATGAATTAGCATTATCAAACTTCATTTTAAAGCATATATAAAAGGTAGAAATGAAATAGATACATTTCTTATTGTTACTATACCTTTACATACTATTATGTAATTTAATGATTACAATGTCTAAACCTTAGGCTTGAAACTATATAAGACTTACACTACAAATTACATTTATAAACTTAAACAAATTGCAATCCTAACTATATATGATCATACGCTAGATTGAATAATATGAATCTATCTACATGTTGGCACTGTCGAGCTTTGACATATGCCAAACCATTGTTAAATTTTCAGATTTTACTTCAATCTTATCTAGGATCTTAACTGAGAGAACAACATGTACAGCATATCTACAGCATATCAATCATGGAGACAATAATGCAAGCACACAAGAGACACAAAGATTTACTTGGGGAAAACCATAAAGGTGAAAAACCCCAATAACTTCCTCAGAGATAGATAGAGCAATGATACAACCAACCAATAGAGATAGCCATAACCTAGCAGCAATCCTCCTCCTCCATAAGTGCGCCTCTCCTCCTTGAGAGCATGTGTGAGAAGTGAGTGAGTAAATAGAGTGCCTCCCGCACTCTATTTATACTTGACTTGACTTTCCTTTTTACCTAACTCATGTAGGCTCGAACTTAACCACATAACATAATGCTGACTGGGCCGACCCCCAATAGGGTGGTCTAATAACCCTTTGACCCACATGGCCGACCCCCAATAGGGTGGTCTAATAACCCTTCGACCCACATGACTTATACAGGGCCGAACCCAACAAGGTGGTCTAATAACCCATCAAGTATAAGTTACGACACTTACAATATAAATGACGACACTTCCGTATAGAGGAATAATACCATCTCTATAGGAGTACATACAACATATATGAAATACATTCCGAAGTTACATATACATCAACACTCCCTCTTAACTAGGAAGGTATTTCTCAGCATAGTTCTTCTAGCACAAGTCATCTTCTCTGGATCATCGTCACTGGATAATCGTCATCGAGTCATCGTCACTGCTGCTGCTATCTCGTCCAATCTCTGTCTCTACTCGTCATAGGAAGTTCTACAGAGCCAGTCCTTTTTCATACTGGATGTAGGCCCACCACCTGCAGGTCTTCGTCATCACTGGCCATACTGTGGAATCCTCAGGACTTATTACGTGCGTCACAAAACCTCGAAAGAGCATCCCAGGATATTACGGGTACACAACTCCAACCTGTAGGATCTCCCAGGGCGCTATTACATGTGACCCCACCACAAAACCTCGAAAGAGCATCTCAGGATGTTACGGGTACACAACTCCGACCTGAAATCTCCCAGGGCACAAATTACATGTGGTCCACCACAAAACCTAGCAAGAGCATCTCAGGATGTTACGGGTACACAACTCCGACCTGAAATCTCCCAGGGCACAAATTACATGTGGTCATGGCAAAACCTCGCAAGAGCATCTCAGGATGTTACGGGTACACAACTCCGACCTGAAATCTCCCAGGGCCCAAATTACATGCCATAGGACAAAACCTCGCAAGAGCATCTCGGGATGTTACGGGTACACAACTCCGACCTGAGATCTCCCAGGGCACAAATTACATGTCCTCCCAGAGCAATGTCTCGAAAGAGCATCCCAGGCTGTTACGGGTACACAACTCCGACCTATAGGATCTCCCAGACATGCTCATCTGCACAACCTGATCCACGGCCACAGAGTATCAACCTGACACTCACCATACATCATCCTGATGTACTCATGATCGTCCTGATCATCATCACTGCAACGTCCTGCTGCATGTCATCTGGAGCAACATCCTGAAGCTCGTCATCTATGATCATTCTGATCATCAATGCAACATCCTGCTGCATGTCATCTGGAGCAACATCCTGAAGCTCATCATCCATGATCATCCTGATCATCACTGCAACATCCTGCTGCATGTCATCATACATGATCCACCTGATCATCAATGCATCTACCTGATGCACACCAAGTATCTACCTGATACATATCATCATACATGATCCTCCTGATCATACAATGTATCCACCTGATACAAATACAAATACATGATACATATCACCATACATGATCCACCTGATCATACAATGTATCCACCTGATACATATAATGTATCCACCTGATACATATACAGATACATGGTCCAAGCATCCAACATAATGCATATACAAAATACATACACATGATCCAACTGATCATATCCAGCATCAACATGATGCGTACATACATACATAAAAATGATCCAACTGATCATATCCAGCATCAACATGATGCGTACATACATACATAAAAATGATCCAACTGATCATATCCATCATCCAACATGATGCGTACATACATACATAAAAATGATCCAACTGATCATATCCAACATCCAACATGATGCGTACATACATACATAAAAATGATCCAACTGATCATATCCAAGCAGAAACCAGAACATCATCCATCCATAGCCATGTGAAGGATCCTCCTTCCAACATGCTTGGAATGGCTTCAGCAAATGTGTCCATCACTTCTTCCTCGAAGTGTACTCGATCTGAAGAATGCCAAGCCTCTCTCTGAAGTACTCGAACTTCACCCTGGCTAGTGGCTTCGTCAGCACATCTGCAATCTGCTCGTCCGTTGCAACATATAGGAGCTTCACAGCTCCTCTCTGCACCATATCCCTGATATAGTGGTATTTGATCTCTATGTGTTTCGACCTGTCATGAAACACTGGGTTCTCGGACAGCTTCACACAACTCTGGTTATCACAGAAGATACCAGTAGCCTCCAACGGGAGATCAAATAACTCAGACAGTAGCTTCCGTAGCCATACTGCCTCACAACTAGCTGAACAGGCTGCAACATACTCTGCCTTAGCTGTACTCAGTGCTACGCAGGACTGCTTCCTGCTAAACCAAGAGATCACACCTGATCCCATACTGAAGCAACACCCAGATGTGCTCTTCCTGTCTGCAGCACTGCCAGCCCAATCTGAATCAACATAACCCTGCAGGTTAAACTTTTGATTCGCCTCATATCTGAGCCCATAATCCACTATACCCTTCAGGTACCTCAGAACATGCTTTACAGCAACCAGGTGAACACTCCTCGGATCCGTCAGGAACTGGCTCAATGTGTTCACAGCAAAGCAAATGTCTGGTCTCGTGTTTGTCAGGTACATCAAGGACCCAATCATCTGACGATACATAGAGACATCAACCGGCTCAGATGAAGCATCACATAGAAGCTTCAGATTCGATGCCATCGGTGTGGCCATTGCCTTGCAATCTATCATTCCGAACCTCTTCAAGATTTCTACTGCATACTTCCCTTGTCCAAGGAAGATTCCATCTGCACTCTGCCACACCTCCATGCCAAAAACAAATAGTGCATCATCCCCAATTCTTCATCTCGAACTTGGCAGCAAGCTTCCGCTGCGTGTCGGCAATCAATCTATCTTCACCTGTAACAAACAGGTTATCCTCTTACAAAAGTAGTATCACTGGATTGCCTTCCTCAACCTTGTAGAAAAGGTTGGAACCCGCTTAACTCTTGGTAAAGACCAAACTGGATAGAAAGATGTCTATCCTACCATACCAAGTTCTGCACACATATATGACTACACCATGCTGTCTTGAAATCCATCTGGTGCATCTTCTATTTCATCACTTTTGTATTTCTCAATGCTGCCATCTGCAACATGCTTGACCTGATAGTTCTATTTGGAAGTCATAGCAAACTTCCCTTTATGTCTTGGGATTACATCCCAAACATCATTCTTCATGATCGACGGATCATGGCATTTCATTTCTTCATCCCAGATCCTGGGAACTTCAATATCTTCAATAGATATCTTTGTTGCTGGAACAAATGTTGTAGTTCTTCTTTTGTAGGAGATGGCATACGATCTTTCCTACACAACAAGTTAAATTGCATGATTAGAAAACATCTCATAGTTTTCAGAACAAATTCATACACATAAATAAATATGTCATACAGTCATGCAATTATCTTTAGCCAATGCTTCAATACAACATTTATCCATATCCCGTAACTTTCTAGATGCCTTCCAATCTCTACCAGAACATTGTTAAGAGTGTGCACAACTCCCAACATGTCAGCAAAGAGGTTTCATTCTAGATAAGTAGCAATGGAATTTTGTACAGTGCCATAGGCTACTTACCCATGCATATTAGTAGTATACTGTTCATTATTGTAATTATTCTAATATGCATAATACACAACCTAATTCTAGGAACATCAGTATATACATTATTGAACAGTATTATTTAAGAAATGACAATTCAAAATACTTATCTTTGTTTGTTCGTTGGTTGGACTCCCTCTGAGTCTTCGCTTCCTTGTAGGAGCTGCTGGAGTCCTAATCTGAAGTAGCTTCTTCTACACCTTTCTGTTGTGGGATGTGGAGAGATGGTCAAATCCCTCTGAATATCTGCATCCTTGCATAAACTACTGAAGTGTGCTCCTTTGCTTTCTTGCAGGAACAACTGGAGTGTGCTCCCTCTTGATCTTTGCTTCCTGGATTACCTGTCCTTGAACTTACATTCATCTTTGGTTCCTATGCATGCTTATTAGTATCATGATTGTGTTAACCTTGTGATCTCATATAAAATCATACATTCATTAGTATACTATTAAAAACACAATAATCTCAAGCATGTATAGTCATGATCATTTCAAACAGAAATAATAAGCATTATCATTCAAGGTTTATGTAGGATTCTTATGGTTAGTCAAAGCATAACATGTCTAAACTTATAATTACTCAAACCTATGACTGTTTAGTTGAATCATCACTCAAGATAAGAGATATAATATGCATGAAACCTGTGATTCTTCGAACCTATACCTTCATGATTCTTCTGGTTAGTCATATCATCAATTATGGTACGAAACATAATATGCATACCACCATGATTATTCAAACCTATGACTTCATGAATAATCATTATCAACAGTAGTATAAGATTCTATCCCAAGGTAGGATTCTATCTTGATATAGGAAAAACATACCTGGATTAGCATGCTAGCTATTTATGTCTAACATACCCGCATAATGTCTTCTGGTTCTCTTTAGTGACTTGTGCTAGTAACCTGCATGTCTCATAAGTTAACCATTATAAAACCAAGTTATACATACCTCGAGGATGGATCTCTTATGAGATCCATGGCAATGGATGAATCTTTGTCCTCATGTCATCATGATCATATATTCTTGAACCAGAACATGATTTGTCTTCTTGGTGTACCTTTCATGTTAGTAGACAACATAAAACTCATACAACATCACAATGTGTTAGTACAAACATAAGTTTCATACTCCTAATAAATGAATGACTTCTATCATGCATTCATAATTTTATTAAGGTGATATGATAAGTCTAAAATCAAGATTGTACTAACCGTGATAACATGAAGACAAACATACCATAAACTTAATTATGAACAAATCTCAAAACATACCTCGATGAGTCATACCTGTCGAGATCACTTGTAATCTTCTTATGTAAGGCCTTAGCCTCATCTCCCTCTGAAACAGGAACTTCTTCACTTATGCAAGTGACCAATCCATCTTCTTATAGGATCAACCCAATCCACTTGATTTGCAAGAACTGGACCTGGAGCTGGATATGGGTTTGTCAGAGAGACCCCAAAAATTCAAACTTTGAATTTCAAACTTCCGAAAGGATAGGAATATGCGCCTTGATGAACTGATCAAACTGGTATATTCAGAATTTGAAAACTGCAAAGTTTCACTCCTCAATTTTTCCTTTGAAACTTCCGGATTCACTGGACGTGACCCTAAACTGGGGTTTGATGAAGCCCACTCTTTTTCCCCATCAAAATGTTTGATCCAAAGCTCTAAGCTTCTATTTTTCTGAGGAGCTTCCAGCCGTGGTCACAGATTTCAAAAATTCCCATTTTTACAGAAGCCCTAATTTTCCACTTTTCTGATCAAAGTCCCGAACTAGGGTCTAATCAAACCCGGCCTTCTGCCCAACCAAAAATTCTGATCTTGGTCTCTAAATTTCTGTTTTGATGAGTAGCATCCAGCCGTGGTCTCCGATTACAAAAATTCCAACTTTCTTCAAAGCCCTAAATTCCGGAAGCCATGAATGAAGGTACCAAAAAATAATTCTGTTTTGACAGAAATATGTACCTGATTGTTTCTGGTGTAACTCCGAAATTTTTGATCCACAGGGTCTGAAAAAGTTTCCTGAGATAACCTGACCTGTTATCTTTCCATCCTGACAGGTCTGACCTCAATTGGATTCTCTGAGAGAGAGTTATGCCAAATGTCGCAACGTGACCTGTTTTGGGATAAAACAGGAGAGCGAACTTGTACGGCGTGCCACGTGTCACTGTTTTAACTTCAGCCTCTGAAAAAGTTTTCTGAGATAGCTCGGCCTGTTACCTTTCCATACTGACAGGTCTGACCCCAATTGGATTCTCTGAGAGAGAGTTATGCCAAATGTCGCAACGTGACCTGTTTATGGGATAAAACAGGAGAGCGAACTTGTACGGAGTGCCACGTGTCACTGGTTCAACTTCGGCCTCTGAAAAAGTTTTCTGAGATAGTACAGACTGTGTACTACCTGTCACTTTTTACGAAATTTCATTTGGAGCTTCCTAGCCCAAGATATGACCTTTTTCCCAAGGTCACCTGATTTTGACTCAGATCTGGAAGAGGCAGAAACCCTATATTGTACAGATCATAAATCACAAAGTACAACGAATTAGAGGTTGTCCTTTGGACACAAGATACCTGGAGATCTTAGCTTCGGCCTGTAACAATTTCAGATCCGAAAACTTCGCCAAAATGGATTTATAGCGAAAGTGCTACGATGACTGGTTTTTCCTATATCAAGCCCTAGCATCGTAAGTGAAACAAGTGTCATACATGCCATATCATGCCTTCTTTCAGGCTAGCTCTGATACCATGTTAAATTTTCAGATTTTACTTCAATCTTATCTAGGATCTTAACTGAGAGAACAACATGTACAGCATATCTACAGCATATCAATCATGGAGACAATAATGCAAGCACACAAGAGACACAAAGATTTACTTGGGGAAAACCATAAAGGTGAAAAACCCCAATAACTTCCTCAGAGATAGATAGAGCAATGATACAACCAACCAATAGAGATAGCCATAACCTAGCAGCAATCCTCCTCCTCCATAAGTGCGCCTCTCCTCCTTGAGAGCATGTGTGAGAAGTGAGTGAGTAAATAGAGTGCCTCCCGCACTCTATTTATACTTGACTTGACTTGCCTTTTTACCTAACTCATGTAGGCTCGAACTTAACCACATAACATAATGCTGACTGGGCCGACCCCCAATAGGGTGGTCTAATAACCCTTTGACCCACATGGCCGACCCCCAATAGGGTGGTCTAATAACCCTTCGACCCACATGACTTATACAGGGCCGAACCCAACAAGGTGGTCTAATAACCCATCAAGTATAAGTTACGACACTTACAATATAAATGACGACACTTCCGTATAGAGGAATAATACCATCTCTATAGGAGTACATACAACATATATGAAATACATTCCGAAGTTACATATACATCAACAACCATTGGGTACGATGCAATATGATAATACACAAATTATATTAAAACATAAGTATTAATATGTAATACAAATGAAATCATGTATATCGTTGACACCATAGGGTATCATCCTATAACATCCACTAAAGGATTATAATGACTTAACGAGGTCATGGCTTGAGTGATAGTTCGAAACTATGTCATAAGTATGAACTCATACCTAAGTAATAATGTTTAAAAAGTAATTATTCACATCTCGATGATAGAGTGATGATATGACGGTTAATAATGTGTGTTTGCAGGTTGACAGAGTTACGGTTGTATGAAAATAAATGCATTCAATGTGGAAAGGGTAACAACAATTCCACGTAGTCTAACCTTATGAACCTTGGGTGTTAAAGAAGTAGAGAGTTATAGCTGGCAAGGAACTCCGTTGTCTCTTCTTCCACGCTGTACACTGTATCGTTCTTTGAACTGCAAGGTTGGCAACTTGGTAGATGTTGGAATTAATGAGATATTAATGTGAGTTTTGCTTGGCTTCCCACTATGTACTGTTGGCTCTTCCCTACCGTTGATCACTCCAGATCTTGTTCGTTGGTTTGAGTAACCCTAAACCGGGTTGTTTGTATTGATGGAAAGTGTTTTTGGTCTTTCGTTGTTTCATGGTAATGAGGCCGATAGGATGCCAAATTTTAGGGTGATAGGAAGTGTTCTTCCATGGTTTTGAACCTGTAACTCATGAGATTAAACGTTTAAGGGTTTGCAGGCTTCGGCTTCATACCATAAGGCTGTGATATCAGGTGTAGGTGAGCATCAACTATTGAGAATACACAGTCGTTGGTTCTTTGGCTATTTTGAAAGGTGGTAACACTAGTTGGTTTCTCCCATGAGCAAGATGGATTACGGTCGACCTCTACTTTTCGCCAACGACAGTTGAAAAATCAATCTTTCAGGTAATGTAGTAAGAATTTAATGTAAGTTAAATTCATAAATTTTTGTATTCAGTAATGTGTTCTCGTTATAACCACTTGCTTGGGGTTTGGCAGGTTTTCTCTTCAGTGGAGGAGTTTTCTGCGTTATAAAAGAAAGGAAAAGATTCTTCAGCTACTGGGTAAGCTCCGATGGTTCTTACTTGCCTCGTAGGTACCTTGATGTGTCTATCTCTATGTCGGGAAGTGGAAAACTTCGCCATAAAACAGTAATGACTATGAGCGAGGTTTTAAGCTTGTCTTGTTTTAATTTAGATTATGCAGAGAGTAACCTCTCAGCCTTTTAAAAAAATGCTACTTGGCTATTTGATGCCTGGCTGTGTTGATGGTATAGACTCCAAACTTTCGTTTATGCTGCTAGACGTTTCAAGGGTAAAAACCCTGTGTAGTTTTGTTGATTCTTGACTCTATTTTAAGTTTTTGGCTGATAAGGGACGAGTTCCATGTAATGTGAAACCTTGACAGGTTTGAAAATAAATATTTTGTTATGTAAAATTAAATGGAAACTGAGGACTGAGGGTTCTCTTGCATTTGCAAACTATGGCTCGTTTCTTTGAATGGAAAGTTGTGTTTTGAAAGATAATCGTTAAGATCACTGTGTAAATATGTTTGCCTATAATTTGTCCTCGTTGTGGATATTTATGATTATAAAAAGAATTGGTGATGTCGTTTGACTGATAAGTGTTTTACAGAAGCTTTGACTCAATGATCTAATGTTTTATGAAAGGAACCCTACCTGGGCATTTTCCTTGTCTACCTCACTGTGTGGGGAAAGAAAATTGAACCCACAACAACCTTAGCTCATAAAAATAAATATTTTGAATTTGTAAGTGTTTTAATAATTGAGTTATGAGCTAGATTAAAACAAAGATATGAGTCGTGCTTTTCGATTTAGGAGATAATAATTTCTTACTGTTCGTCTTGGCAAATGTAAAAATAGTTAAAATATTGTCTAGGGTTTATATCCCAGACTTACTCTTTGTGAAGAAAAGAAATCTTGATAGTGTAATTGCTAAAATGTTAAGGTGTGAGCTACAGTTTATACAAGAATATGTAAAATGTGTAATTTGGATACTGTTAGAATAAATCTTTATAAAGCAGAAATAAAACATGAATGCTTGTATTAGACTGTATGAAACTAATTATTAAAACAATTATAGTTACAATGGAATGCTCTATGTCAAAATGAAAAATATTTACTCATAACCAAAATGGTATGGAATGAATTTACAGCTGTTATATTTTTGCAAAATACCTGTACTATAAAAATTTGAATGTTTAATATTGAAAGCATCTGTTTGCTATTTGAATAGGATAGAGATATGAGGAGAATACATGACTGTTCGGAAATTTAACTAGATTTATATTTTTGAGATAACAAAAAAATCCTATAACATTATCTTTAGTTATACAGTAAATTCTTACTCTGTTTAGATACAGGTCAGAATGGAAAACAAATCACTTACTATAATTATTTATCCAATCAAATGGAAATATGCCTATCTCTAATCTATTATATAATTTGCTTCTCTATACTGGAGTACGATGCATATAATAGCATGTGGAAAAATATAGAGTTGATTTTCAAATCAGATTTTAAACAAGTTTATCATACAGAATTTAACAAGGATCAGAAATAAATTCATTTACAAAACAGAGTTTGATGATTTCACTAAACATAATTTTTAAACTGTAAACAAAGTAGGAAACAACAAAACCCGATTAACTGTAGGGAAACAAACAGCGCAAGGAGCCTGTTCCACCTAACCAATTCCTGAAGACAACCAAGTTACTCACCTTAGGACCCTCGAGCCTGTTCATTGAACCACCAGGAAGAAGAAACTTAGGAATTTAGGATCTCCACTTGCAGTAACACTAACTGTTGAATCTTCAAGAACTAGCAGTCCAAAAGACCTGCACCAGCACCTCTGGTTCTTCTTGGGAAAATAGTATGCAGACTTATGATTGCACTCACAACCAGCCTCCCTATTCGAATCTCTCAGTGATCACCTGATGCACATGAGGAAATACTTCTGCAGAAAATATTGTGTAAGACCTGCTTGCTCAATTCGAATTTGCCTTATGTAGGTTGCCTAGGACTTTTTAGTTGTTACTGGGTCATTAAATGAGCTGCTTTCCCACTCCCACCACCTGGGGGATAATGCCACATTTTTAGGGGGAGTTGTCCCATAACGAACAACCAGTGGTGAAGTGCAATTGCTGCCATCTGTCCCATACCTTCCAATAACTTCCATTCCTCCTAGTGGGTCAGTGAACACTCATTTAACAGTTCCCTTGGGTGTTTGTCTCCTACTTTAATTTATTAAATAATAATAATTTAGTAATTACGTTCATCCTTGATCAGAATTGATCATAATTACAAAACTTTGTAATTAAATTTAACATAAAGTATTTTGCTAATAAAATAATAATTTCAGAAATTTGGGCAGGTGACAATAATGATAAGATCCTAGCTAAAATCAACCAAGTTGAGCTAAAAGGAGGAAGAAAACATGAAATTGATAATGAATAAAATGATTTGAAGAGTTGGTTATAGAAGAATAAAGGTGAACAATGAATAAAAAAGGCATTGAAAAGTCATGTACAAGAATCCTTTTAGAAGGGAAAATGGAGAAAACATGCCAAAATGAAACAACAATACTACATAGAATTTTTTTATAAAAAGAAACAACTGAAATTTGATATTAGAATGTTGTTACCAGCTGACTGTTACAAAATGTCCAGGCTTCTGCCAAAGATAAGGGATTTAAAATCCTTTCCCAGAAAATTCCCGAGTCTAAATTACTAAGCAAATGTCTTCCACATCTACAACATTTACTACACTATTTGTGTTGTAGATATGCACATATTTTCCTAGGAGGAGAGTGTAGAAATACATAAAAAAAAACACAGGCCTACTTGAAACTAAACAAAAAACTATCTCTATCCATGTTTTACAGAGTAATTTCCTTCCTAAGCAGGTTGGAGGATTGAGTCTTATTCCATGGCCTTCGATTCGAGAAGGGGAGTGGTTTGGCAGTGACTACACTAGTTCATGTTCAACAATTTATCAAGATTGACCCGAATCCCTTCAAGTTTGGCTCCCCGTTCATGCAAATGACTTTCAATATCTTCAACCCTAGTGTCCAAATTTGAAGTGTAGTATGAAATCTACTTGAGAGAATCTAACATCTCTCCAATGCGATCATTAACCACTTGAAAAATACTCCTTGAAATCACTTAGATTGATTCTCATGCCGCTAAAGAGTTCCCTCCACAATGGAATTTTCCCAGATGGATGACTGAGCAAAAGAGAAATAGCTTCATCGATGAGCCATATACTATCATTACCATCCCAGTTAGGGATCCCCGACCAAGAGGGAGGGAGCCAAGGACACTGAATAAAACCTTCAAAATTCCTTGAAATGATATTATCCACAATTTCATGATCAGCGGTGCTATGCCGGAGGGACTCCTTGCCCTTAGTAAAAATCACATTCAGGCTCACTTCACCAAAGAAAGGACATAGCTCATCTGCTTTTGAAATAAACAAAAGGGGATTTTCTCGTCCCGACTTAGAATGACCAAATAAGAGATAACCCTTTGCATAAATATTCTCCTTCAGGCCAAACGCAGAGTTCTTCCCCTCAAACCTAGAAGACATACTATCAAGCATAAAATCTCCATCATTTCCTAGGGAGAAATCCACCCTACTACCCTGAATTCAAAATACAAGACCTTAATTGCTTGTGTACGAGACAGGTAAATCACGAAGGTTCCATCAAGATCACATGAAGGGGAATTTAAAATCATGCAATAGATATTACATCCTTCTTGGGCCACGTTCCCAACCTTGTCTATCTGACTGCCTCCTTTGCAGCTAAGGCTATACCTCACGGGAGGATCGCATCACCAGTGAATCCCATGCATATCCACCTACCACAATGCATCCTACATTCGACCTTCATTGTGTTAGTTATAATGGGAGGCATTTCCCCCTTGTGCATGATCATTCCTTGAGCTAACCTGGCACCTTGATTTACCAAATAGTTTTCCTTTTCATTATTGCTTTAAATTATGTGGAATAGAGAGAGGCTTCTAGGGATTTTTAGAAGACTCAAAATTCTTCGTTGCAAGTGTCCCAAAGTTGAATCTTGACTCTTCATATTTTTACACATTTTTTGTGGGGAATATTATATTCTTTGCATATAAATTAGTTGGCAAAGGTGATATTCAATTGGTATAAGTTGATTGAGTCGGAGTCGATAGACGGTGGAGATCTAGTCGAACGACTGACCTGAATAGTTGTTTGGTTGAAGGAAAATGATTCGTTGGTGGGAAGTCGATGGAACGACCAAAGCTCAATGGGAAATCGACCAAAATTGACCTAGTCAAGTAGACTATAACATAATAAGTGAAAGTGGTTAGGAATTTATGGATTTTCATTAATGAGTAGTTGGTTGTATTGTGTCTATAAAGAAGATGTAATGGATTTGCAAGTATATGCATGGCATGATGTAATGAAACGTGATTTGTGGTGTAGCAAGTGACGGTTATAAACACCTTCTATGAGTGTTTGATTAATAGATGAGTGAATACTCACTGGTTTGTTGGTTTTCCCCCAGGAGAGGGGTTTCCAAGGTAATTTATGTGTAATGTGTTGATGTGTAGAGTGCCATTGTCTTATGTTTAAATGTGTTTAACTATATGAATCAATTTGCAAACCTATTATAATTGGTATTAAGAACCAACAATTGGTATTAGAGTTGTATTTTGTTGTAAGGGGATGAATTTGTTGCTGAGGGTTTCGATTGGTCCTGGATCTAGTGAATACCTGTTACAGTGGGAGTTTTCCGGAAACATTGATTTATAGTTAGAATGGATAACATGTCGAAGATAGAAATTGAAAAGTTTAATGAGAAAATTTTTGAGCTTTAGAAGCTTAAAATGGAGTATCTCTTTGTGAATTGAAAATAATGGGTTGCAATCGACCCAGGAATGAATATGACTAGTGTCATGAAGAAATATTGGCAAAAGATCGATAGGAAGGCAAGGAGTACAATCTGACTTTGTTTAGAATATTTTGCATTGTTGAATGTCTTAAAAGAAGAGGCTGCAAAGAAGATATGCGAAATTTGGGGAACTTGTACCAGTTGAAATCTCTACTTAACAAGTTGTTTCTCAGGAAGAAGTTATATCTTGTGAGCATGGGAGAAGGTGACTCGGTTGGAAAGCATCTGAATGCATTCAACACTGTGATCAGTTGGTTGATGTATATATATATATTAAAATCACAGAGGAGGATACATGCATTAGTTTGTTGTGTTCTTTGGCAGTTTCCTGGGATAGCCTGGTCGTGGCTATTGGAAGCAATAGTACGACATTGAAGATCGACAATGTGGTCACATCTCTATTGTCAAAAGTGATGAGATTAAAGAACATGGAAGTTTCAATCCATGATGCCTTGATGGTTAGAGGTCGATCGATAGATAGAGGAAAAGGAAAAACCTTCCATAGAAAGTAGAAGTTGAGGGATAGATTTAAGATCCGATCCCCTGGTCTAACAAAAAAAACATGTTGGTGATGTGGTAGATTTGGGCATTATAGATGAAACTGTAAGTTGATGGAAGTCAAGAAAGGAAAAGGGTATGAGGAAGGTTAGTTGTGTAATTTAACTTCTGTGAAGATTGTATTTATGGTAAACAGAGTCGTGTAAGGTTCTCATCTAGTGCTACTAGGGATAAAGAAATACTGGAGTTAATATATAGTGATGTGTTTCGACTTGTGTCGGTCCCTTCACTACAAAGATACTGGTATTATGTTTCTTTCATATATGATTTCTCCAAAATGACATGGTTTTATTTTTCATGGAAAAAGGAGAGGTTTTTAAGAAGTTTCAAGGATTTAAAGCTCTTGTGGAAAATCATGATGGTAAAAATATTAAGGTGTTGAGAACTAATGACGGAGGATAATTCTGTGGAAAGGTGTTCAAATAATTTTGTAGACAACATGACATATCTTGAAAAAACACAATCCCTACATGCCTCAACATAATGTAGTTGCTGAAAGAATGAATAGAATACTAATGGAAAAAGCAAGGAGCATGCTTAGTGGTTTAGGAGTCACACAAGAATTCTAGGCATAGGCACTCGACACATCATGTTACCTGGTTAATAGGTAACTGTCGAGGAATCTAGTCAATAAGACTCCATATGAGGCATCAGGTACATGGATGGAGTGAATGGGTGTAAGCCGTGGAATCCAACTACAAGGAAGGCTATTGAGGGGACCCTTTGGGCGCCATAAATTTCATCATGATATTATGTATAACATACTAGTTAATGTATGGAGCCTTAATGAATGATTAGTTGGAATGGGTGTAACCATTCCAACCATCTCTATCTTTGTATAAATAACCTGTTCAACAATGAATACAATCGGTTGGTTAACTTGCCCAATATGTTCATCTTGGGGATTCTCTATATGTATATGTTAATTTCTGCTTGAATGTTGTGTTGAAACCTATCCTTTCAACACTTTAACGTTGTTGTCTCCCTCACTCGGTCTGGGTGACAACATAATCGAGTGAAGGGTGGTTTGAACCTGAAAGAAGACATGAGACGTAGAGAAACATGTAAGAAATTAAGGACTGTTAGGATATCTCATCATCCAATTATGTACTTTGCATGCATGCATGCATTCTGCATGCACCCGCATGATGCCCAGTCACCAGTTTGATGCCTCCAGCACCTAGTCCCTAGTATTCCAGCACTCGGGAGCTACCTTCCACTCAGATTTAGCCCTCCTAGTCAGGGAGGTGCCCACTTCTCACCTTCCACTGCAAAAGGTCTCCTTTTCTCACCTACCAGTCCAGTTCACTTCAGTTAGTTAGTGTCTTTCCTTGATTTGAGCCTAAACTGACTCCTAACTGCTGTTTTCACTTCGATTTACCTCCGATGAGACTTGAATACCTATTATGAGTGTAGTTAAATCCTCATGCGCCCTCCACTGAGCCTCCATCCCTACATTAGTACCACTTACCATTAGTTACACTTATTACACTCAGTTAGACTCAATTTGACACCTGTATGATAGTGACTTGTGCATTGATGACCACCACTGATTGATGATGAGGACTCCTAGTTGGAGCCAAGCTACACCATGCAGTATATTCGAATGACCTCCTTGGATAATTCGAATTTCTCACTCATTGTGACAGTATTGTATTGTAATTCTACCATTCTGGATTATAGAGCACTGATGCATCTCTCTTGCACAGTTTTTACTCCAAATTGTTTTACATCTTTGTGATTGATATTCTTGTTCAATAGATATGCTGTGACTAATTTTACATGGTATCAGAGCCATTGTAGGGACAAGATCTCTCTCATACAGGTGTTCCACATGAAGAATTGAGTGAACTTGCTCAAAATTACTGAAGTTTTGGCATGCAAAATCTCATGTGCATTCGCTCATGTGCATGCAAGGCTGAAAAATACACTCCAATCCACTCCAGAAGCTTCATTTTTCCACAGAATTCCTGGATTTGATACATTGGATCCATTCAAGCTTGCTTGATCTCCGATCCCAGGTGCGATGAAGCTCTAAAAGGGTGGATTGTTCGACCTTACTGTTCTTGTTTTGATTGTGATTTGTAAGTTAATCATCTCCATCAAGTGCATTCGCTATATTGTGATTTGCAGGTTCTTCTCCATCATATGCACTCGCCATCAGTGATGGAATACTCTTCTTCAAATCTTATGCTAAATCTCTTCAATTATTTTGATTTGAAAGGAGACATGGAGATTATATTGCGCTCAAAAGGGTTCTATAGAGTCACCATGGGCCTCAAATTGGAGCCAAACACATTGCTTGAGAAAACAAAACACTTCAATAAGCTTGATGAAGCTTATGGTCTTCTTTGCCTCTCTATCTCCAAGGATATTCACTTCCATCTCAGCGGATTGAAATCTCCAAAAGCGGTATGGGAGCAACTTGAAAAACGTTTTGGAAAGCAGGACGAGCTTAGGGCTTTTCAATTGGAAAATGGATTGATTGCTCTTAGTCTTGAGAATTTTGAGACCATCAATGAGTTTTTCACAAATTCAAGCACTTGGATTTACAGTTGAAGAACAGTGGAGTTGTTAAAGAGGATAAGCAATTGATCCTCTCCATTCTTTCAAAGCTTGGTAAAGATTTCTCAGTATTTGTCTCTACTTTCATTTCTGGTTGGATAACTACCCCAAATTGGAAGATGCCTACCTTGAATGTCTTCATTGAGTCCGTTACCAAAGAGCATGATAAGCTAATTCAAATGGGGTCCATAAGATCCAAAGATTCATCCCTCTTTGTTCAAGGATCCAAGAATTTGAATGGAAAAGGAAAGCAAAAGAAAGAGAAACCCAAATTCGAACCTAACAAGCAAAGAGAGAAAATCAAGCAATCGAATGCACCATCCGGTTCAAGGAACAAGTAAAAGGGTAAAGAGGGTAAAGAAAAATCTAAGTGTTCGTATTGCAACTGTGGCTTTCATTCTGAAAGTTCATGCATGAAGAAAACAATAGATCAAATGGCCCTCCTTTTGGAAAAGAATAACATATCTCTTCCCGACGGTGCACGAAAGAAGGATAGAAATGATGATCATGAAAGAGGTCAAGCACTCATGGAAACTGTTTCGAAACCCACCACGAATCATATGGCTACAAATATTGACTCCTTCTCTTCATTTGATCCAAAGAACTCCATCCCCATCCTTTTGGGAGATGACTCAAAAATTTCATCAAAGGGTAAAGGCACCATCCATTTAGAGCATGGAAGTTTTCAGAATGTTGTCTATGTGCCTTCCGTGGCTTCAAATCTACTTTTTGTGTATCAAATGAAACACATTGGTGAACCGAAGCAAGTTACATTCAGACCTAACAAAGTTGAAATTTCTGATATTAAAAGTGTAAGACTTATTGCAGTTGGAAAGGAAAACCATACTGCAAAATACTATGAGTTTTCTCACTTTGTGCCACTTGAAAATCCCACTGCTCTCCTCACTCATGGAAACGAGGTTAGTAGGATTTGGCATGAAAGGTTTCGACACCTTAATTACAAGTATTTTCTGCTCTTATAACAGAAATCCATGGTTGATGGTATTCCACAACTCCGTTCCTCGAAGGGAATTTGCCCCGGTTGCATTGTTGGGAAGCACCCTGAGCACAAGTTCGACCATGACAAAGCTAGCAGAGCTTCTACTATTTTGGGTCTCATGCATTCTGATATCAGTGGTGTGCTGCTAAATATGTCCATGAATGGTTCAAGGTATGTTTTGACATTCATCGATGACTTCTCCCGCTTTACTTGGGTATTTTTTCTCAAAAACAAGTCAGAAGTGCTTGGAAAATTCAAGGATTTTAAGGCTTCTGTTGAGACCGCACTGAGAGAAATATCAAAGATCTTAGATCTGATAATGGTGAAGAATATATTAAGAATTAGTTTCTGCAATGTTGTGCCGAAAGTGGAATTCAAATCCAACATACAGTTCCCTACACACCCTAGCAGAACGGTGTAGCGGAAAGGAAGAATCAGTCACTGAAAGAGATGGCTACCTGTATGCTTGAGTCAAAAGGTTTGGCTGCAAATATTTGGGCTGAAGCCATGAATTTTGCTGCATAATTTTAGAACCAAGTTCCACATTCGTCCGTGAAATGTAAAACTCCTTTCGAAGCATTCACTGGTCGCAAACCGGATGTGTCCAATTTGAGGGTTTTTGGCTCCATTGCATGGGCTAGAATTCCTCCTGATAAGAGAAAATATTTGGATCCACAAAGTATTGAATGTATCCTAATAGGATATGGATAAGAATCAAAAGCATATAAAATCATGAATATCATATCCAAAAAGATATTCATAGAGTGAAGTGTGAAGTTTATAGAACTGCTGCCAGATCTGAAACTAGTCGAGGAAAACACTGCCGATCCGCAGCCTCCACAAGAAGAATATTCGAGAGAATATGAAGAAAGCATTGGATCTGATATTTTATCAAACTTTGATGGCCATGACATATTAGGTTCAGAGTTCGACCATAATGATCCTCCTCAATTACCAAAGTGGGTCCAAAACACTCTAAATCTGCTGCTCCAAACATTGGAAATCCTGCTGATCCAAGGAGAACAAGAGCAGAATTTCAAAGAGCAGGTATGGCTCTTTCATTTTCTGATCCATTATTATCTGAGAAATGTTATTTGATGATTGTTTCATATCCTAAATCTTACTATCATGCCCACCGAGATCCACGATGGCAAACCGCTATGGATGAAGAGTAGAGTTCTCTTCAAAAGAACAATACATGGGAGCTAGTTTCTCTTCCACCTGGAAGAAAATTGGTCCAATGTAAGTGGATCTACCACACAAAGGTTGCTGCTGATGGCTCTATCAGAAAATACAAAGCTAGGTTGGTGGGAATTTTTTTCTCCCAAGTCCAAGGAGTGGACTACACTCAGACCTTTGCACCAGTTGCAAAGATGGATTCCATCCGCCTAGTTTTGGCCATTTCCGCATCCAAGCACCGAGAAGTGCACCATATGGATGTGAAGAGTGATTTTTTACATGGAGACCTTGATGAAGAAGTATATATGAATCAAACAGAAGGATACATATCAGATCCATCATTATTTTGCAGGTTGAAGAAATCTTTATATGGATTGAAACAGGCCCCAAGAGCTTGGTACGCAAAGATGGACTCCTTCCTTCTTTCCTAGAATTTCACAAGATGCAAATCTGATCCGAATGTGTACCTACATAAAGTTAAAAGTAATTTACTGATTTTTGTTTTATATGTTGATGATTTTCTCATTACTGGTAGCACTCTCCTTACAATCAACAAGCTAAAAACCTCTTTAAATCTAGCTTTTGACATGAGCGATTTGGGCTTGCTTAAGCAATTTTTGGGCTTGGAGATAGCTCAAAATTTTGATGGGATCACATTATCTCAGAAAAAGTATGCTAAATACCTACTATTAAAGTTTAATATGGTAGAATGTAAGGCTGCTCCATTTCCATTCCTCTCAGGAATCAGTCTTGAGGAAGGAAATTCCACACTGCTTGCAGATTGCACTATGTATCGACAGTTGATTGGTTCACTACTCTACTTGACACACTCAAGGCCTGATATTTCATATACCGTGAGTACTGTATCAAGGTATATGCAACATCCCCATGAGCTTCATTGGAGGGTAGCCAAGCAATTCTTGTAGTATGTGCAAGGTACGAGACATTTTGGCATAGATTATGCTGCAGATTCTGAGCTAGATTTCGTTGGTTTTACTGATTCAGATTGGGCGGGTGATAGCATAGATCGGAAGTCCACTTTTGGATATGTTTTCATGATTGGCCATGGCCCTATTTGCTGGTCAAGCAAAAGTAGGAAGCCATTGCACTTTCTTCAGCAGAGGCAGAGTATCGAGGGCCAGTCAATGCCTGCATTCAGGTAGTTTGGTTGCAGGGTATTCTTTCCAAGTTTGATTTTGGTAGCACTACTTCGACTGTCCTATTTTGTGACAATCAAAGTGATATTAATATCTCCACAGATCCAGTTCAGCGGTAGAGGACCAAGCACATTGAGATTCATATGCACTACATCCGAGAGTTGGTGCATGATCATACCATCATTATGCAATATTGCCTTACTGATGAGCAAATTGCAGACATCTTTCCCAAGAGCTTCACTGAGAAGAAGTTCTCTTACCTTCGTTTACTGTTGGGGGTGAGTTCCATCATGGTGGAGACAGATTAGTTCCATTTTTATGTTTATCTTCAGGGGGGGCTTTCTTCCCATTGGGTTTTCCCTCTTTCCTCACATAGCTTATTTTCAGCATTTTTTGGATTATTGTATTGGGGTGACCATTGGTCTCAGTAACTAGAGCCCTGCATTTTATTTTTTACATCATAGTATAGCTTGAGGGGGGGTGTTAGGATATCTCATCATTCAGTTATGTACTTTGCATGCATGCATGCATTCTGCATGCTGCCCAATCACCAGTTTGATGCCTCCATCACCTAGTCCCTAGTCTTCTAGCACTTAGGAGCTACTTTCCACTCAGATTTAGCCCTCCTAGTCAGGGAGGTGCCCAATTCTCACCTTCCATTGCAGAAGGGCGCCTTTTCTCACCTACCAGTCCAGTTCACTTCAATTAGTTAGTGTCTTTCCTTGATTTGAGACTAGACTGACTCCTAACTGTTGTTTTCACTCCGATTGACCTCCGATGAGACTTGACTACCTATTCTGAGTGTAGTTAACTCCTCATGTGCCCTCCACTGAGTCTCCATCCCTACATTAGTGCCACTTACCATCAGTTACACTTATTACACTCAGTTAGACTCAGTTTGACACCTGTCTGATAGTGACTTGTGCATTGATGACCACCATTGATTGATGATGAGGACTCCTAGTTGGAGCCAAGCTAGACCATGGAGTATATTTGAATGACATCCTTGGCTAATTCAAATTGCTCACTCATTGTGATAGTATTGTATTGTAATTCTACCATTCTGGATTATAGAGCACTGATGCATCTCTCTTGCACAGTTTTTACTCCAAATTGTTTTACATCTTTGTGATTGATATTCTTGTTCAATAGATCTGTTGTGACTAATTTTACAAAGACTACCTATGTATTGATAAAGAAATATTCTCCAAGAAATCTATTCCTATCAAACGAGTCGCGACATTGTGACTGGCAAACCAACATGGAGGCATGCGTGTATAATTTTATCGAGAGTGATCTAGAGCCTAACCACTGAAGGAACATGAGTTAAATATTTATTTAAAATAATTTTTTATGTACATTATGGGTGATGGTTCGACAGAGGCTAGGATTCGATGTGCTGGAAAATAATGCTAGAAGAGTGCTTGCCTCCATTATGAAATGCTTGTGTTAAGTTATCTATGTATCTTTCTAACATAGAAGGGATCACTCGATTATGAGTTTTATTTTGGATAGAACTATGAAAACTAGGAAGGATACGTCAGTTCTACTTCGCCTACCCAACAGTTTTCCATCCACTAACATCCATTGACCGAAATACCTAGTTGACCAAAACCAATCCATCGACCAAGCATAATGATTTGAGCATTGACCAGAGTTCGTTGACTAGGGAAAGAATTTTGAAATAAATGTTTACGATTTGACCAAGTAAATAGCCAACTAGTTGACTGATTGATCATGTTTTTTGTTGATACTATTAATAGTTGCAAAAGGAGCAATGTTGGATTTTGTCTCCTTAGCAGTTGACGCATGTACTAGTTGACCACCAACCACATAGTTAATAAAATCAACTAAAAGAACCAGTTGATGGGATGCAACTGATTGAAGGTGCTGGTCGATCGTGCTGGTTGAGTTGGTGTATTTCGATTGGTACATCAATGAGCCAATAGTAAATCCATGAGCTAGTTGACCACCAATTGATAGTACATAAAATCGACTAAAATAACCAATTGATGGTATGTAATTGATTGAAGTTGTTGATCGATCACGCTGGTTGAGTTGGTGCAGTTCGATTGGTACACCGACAAGTTGATAGTAAATCCTTGAACGAATTCTTAAGGCAACATCGATTTCTACCAAAATGGGAAATAATTGCTCAACGAACTACTGGAAAAGAAATTGATGGCCTCATTTTGTAGACGGATCAAGAGGTAGATCATCAACCAACATTTTGATCGGCCTAGAAGTCACCCACCGACTGTCCGTTGACGAAAACAATCGACCAATTGAGGTCTAGTAGGTAACAATATTATAATAGTTTTCTTTTTGTAATTGTTGTGTTCGCAAACTTCAAAAGAATTATGTGTTCAAAGTTATATGTAGGAAAATTGTATGGAGAAGTGTGCCGAGTCGAAACTTGTATTGGTTGAACACATGGAAGTCTTGAAAGTTGAGCTACAAATGGACACTATGTATAAGAGGGTTGATATTACATGTGGTCGATATTTCCTTTTGAAGTCATATAGTATTCATTTTAATTTGTGGTTGATTCCTACTTTTGGTCGAGGCTCTAAAAATATTGAGTCGGGAATATATTTGATGAGTTGGTATTTGATTCAACTGAGTCACTAATGCTAACGAGTGACTCTACTATAAATTTCTAAAACTGATTAAAACCTATAGTAGATGAAATGTGCATCCTTGTGGCAGGCGATACCCTCTTCCATTGTAATTCAAGTCAGTCTCTAGATAACTCAGTTAATGTTTAGTCGACCAATTCATTTGTAATTTGATTCAAGTCATATTTTAAGTTAAGTCTAAAGCAGTTGATTTCAACCAACATACCAATTACACGATCACACACAATGAGTATGCATCATAAGAAATTGCAGGTATTGTAAATCCTCATGACAAAAGAAGACGAAGGCATTCAAGCAAGAGACATCTAAAACCACACATAAATGATCTTAAGGCATACACAATGACACAAGAACAAATGAATTGATTGATCCCCTTGGTGCAGAATTGCAGAGAAGTCCTTGGGTTGTGACCTCGAAAGCTAGAAGGCAGAGAAATGGTGGGTTGGAATAGTGCAAAGGTAAGATACCCACACTATAGAGTGTTGTGCAGGGATGGGGTGAGCCAGTAATAAAGACTCACGAGATGTACATGGACCTACAAAATTGAAGACGAAGGCTAAAGAGTAACATGTCACGGTAGAGCCATGCTGGTGGCTGTTGCGATTGAGTTAGCTATGAAAATTGGTATGCATGATTGATGCATAGTAAGGACTATTTCAGAAGGAGCAAAGACCTAGGATGTTGTTGCATATCTCTTTGTTTTCTTCAGGACAAAGAAGAGTTTTGGGGTGGGGGATATGTTGAGCATAATCTTCAAGCCCCATAAATGTCGTCATGATATTATGTATAACATACTATTTAATGTATGGTTCCCTAATGAATGAATAGTTGGATCGGGTGTAACCACTCCAACCATATTTTTCTTCGTATAAATAACCTATTCAAGAATAGATACAATTGGTTGGTTAAACTGGCCAATGTGTTCATCTTGATGGTTCTCTATGTGTATATGTTAATTTCTAGTTGAATGTTATGTTGAAGCCTAGCCTTTCAACAGATACCAACATCATTCATCCCAACGCAAGCCCTTATTCCTTGTTAGTGGTTATGGTCCTAAAAAAATAAGGAGCTTGGCGCACATGTTCTAATTTTTGGGCTCTCAACAAATTAACCATAAAATATGAATTACCCATTCCTCTCATTGACGATCTCTTAGATGAATAGAATGGAGCCAAAATATTCACCAAACTTGAATTTTGCTTGGGTTACCATCAAATCAAATGAAAGAAGTGACCATACCCAAGACAACCTTCCACACTCATGAGGGTCATTACAATTTCTAGTCATGCCCTTGGGCCTATGCAATGCCCCATCCATTTTTTAGAGCCTTATGAATAAGATCTTTCTCCCTTTCCTCCGCCATTTTTTTCGAGTTTTATTTAATGATATCTTGGTATACAAATCCACCTAGGAAATCCACCTCCCGCATGTTGCTCGTACCTCGCAATTATTACATGATTTCCAGTTATTTGTGAAACACTCCAAATTTGATTTTGGGGTGACTGAGGTTGAATATTTGGTCCATATTATGAGTCAGGATGGTGTACGTGTGGACCATAAGAAAGAAAAATCTACGTAGAATTGAATTCACCCCAAAAATCTCAAGAGATTGAGAGGGTTACTTGAAGTTATGGGATGCTACTATAAGTTTGTGCAAACGTATGGAAATTTTGCAACTCCTCTTAAAACATTGCTGAAAAGGAATTCTTTCTCCTAGAATGAGGCAACAAAGTAGGCCTTCTCCACCTTAAAGGATGCTATGTTCATTACGCTTGTGTTAGCCATGTTGGATTTCACCAAGAATTCATCTTAGAACGTGATGCCTCTGGTTGTACCATAGGTGCGATGTTATTGCAAGACAAATGCCCATTGTCTTTCACCAGTGGGTAGCTTTGTGAGTGGAACATGGGAAAGTCCACATATGAAAAAGAAATGATGGCTATCCTTCACATAATTTAGACATGATGACCATATTCAATTGCATGCCATTTTCAAATCAATACAAACCATAACAGTCTCAAGTATTTATTGGAACAATGATTGTCCTCACTAGAGCAACATATATGGGTCACTAAGATGCTGGGTTATTATTATGAGAACATGTATAAGAATATCCATGGAAATGTAATGGTGGATGCTTAGTCTAGGAAATTTGAAGAGGAGGGCTCCCTCTCTACATTGTCCTTACCAATTCTAGGATGGATCGATGAATCACATTAGGAATCGCTAGCCCTAGACATAGTTCGATACCTCATTAGATAGATATGGGAAGACACAAACCCTACACCCAAGTATACATGGCTCCAAAATATATTGAGGTGTCAAGAGCACATTTTTCTCACCTCATATTTGACCTTAAAACCATGAATCTTATAGGAGTTACATTCATCAACCACAACATACCACTCAGGTTTTCATAAAACCTATGAAATAATTAAGAGCTCATTCTTTTGGGAAGGCATTAAAAAAGATATCCACAACTTTGTTGCAACCTATGACACTTTCCAACCACACAAGGGTGAAACAATGAAGTCACTTGGTGCTTTGCAGCCACTTCCAATTCCCAACCATAGATGGATGAAGATATGTATGGATTTCATCACAGGGTTTCCTAAGGTGGGAAATAAAATAGTCATTATGGTGTTAGTCATTTGTCTAACAAAATATGCTCACTTTTGTGCCTTATTGCAATCTTTTACCCCCCTCCATGGTGGTACACATCTTTATGGATTATATTTTTAAGCTCCATGGCATGCTAAATTCTATTGTATTTGATCGTGACCTTACCTTCACCAACAATTTTTGGTAGTAGCTATTTAAACTTCAAGGTACCCAATTGAATCTCAACACAACCTATCACCCCCAAATAGATGGTCAAATAGAAGTTGTTAATAAATGCTTGGAAACCTACTTGTGTTGCTTTGCATATGATAGGCCACACCACTAGGCCCAATGGATTCCTTTGGCTGAGTGGTGGTATAATATCACTTATCACGACTCCACCAAAATGACACCATATGAAGTAGTGTATGGCCAAAATCCCTTATCAATGATTTCCTATTTTCCAGGTACCTCTAGGGTTTAGGCCATGGACAGCACACTTGGCACTAGAGAATCTATTCTCCACACTGTTAAAGACAATCTCATTATGGCTCAAAACATAATGAAACAATAGGTAGATCAACATCTCTCTAAGCGTTTCATTGAAGTTGGATATTAGGTGTTTCTTCAACTCCAACCTTCAAAACAAGCATCCCTCAAGTCTCATGTCCACCAAAAGCTATTGCCTAAGTTTTATGTACCCTACACAATCCTCCAATGCAATGGATAGGTGGCCTACAGGCTCACTCTACCAGATCACTCCAAGATTCACTCTATATTTTGTGTCTCTTGCCTAAAAAAAGTGGTGGGGTCTAATTGTAGGGTGCAAATTAGCTTACCGAAATTGGATGAAGAAGGCTTCATTTCGCTCCAACCAACAACAGTCTTGGCTTCTAGGGAATGACAATTGTGTAGGTGCACAATCAAATAAGTTTTGATCTAGTGGAAATATTTGCTGCCAGAAGATGCCACTTGGGAACCAACATAAATTTTAAAGCGATTTCCTCACCTTCAGCGTTGAGGACAACACCGCTTTTCAAGGGGGAGGGCATGTTAGAGTCAATCTCTAACCCACTTTATTTTAAGACTTAGTCATGCATTGTATATGACCATCTCTTTGAAATAAGTCCGTAGTTAATAATCAACAATCAATGTAAAAATGCTCTCTCTATTAATTAAGACCCACTAGGAAGTTGGTACTTTCTAATTATTTGACCATGTTAAGTAGTTAGGATTTTGGATCTAGAAAGCCTATTTAAAGGGTTATAATGTTGTGAAGGTCTTGTCAAGAATTATTGTATTGGAGCTCTGCTCAAGTGAAAGGTCACCCAACCTTAAGAGGCGTGTGAACATTGCTTCCCAAAATTATTCCCATTCTAATATTATCATTCTACCGTTTAATGTTATTTGTTTTGTGCTATAAATTCTGGTTTATTGCATCTTAATCTATGTATAATATCTTGTGTTGCTTTTAATTTTCAAGGCTAAAGAACACCACAATAAGTCATCATGCCTTGATACGTATTTGTTTCATTTATTTAAGACCACAATGGCCTTTATTTGGGCTTGATCTTTTATAAGTCATTAATGGTCTTTGTTTGGGCCTGATATTTTGTAAGACTATAGGGAAGTAGTACATACTCAATCATTAGGAGAATATACCAATAAAGGGCTTATATGGTTCATCTCAAAGCTTAGGGATCATAAGTTGATCACTAGTTGACACCCAATCACTCAATATTTGGTATAAAATTCTAGCTAAAGAAGCCCTTTTGAACATTACCATGCCTAAGCATAGTAGTTTCTTTTGAGGTTGATGCATTCCTGAGACTCTCACTACCATCTAGGAAGGGATAGAATGGTCAAAAGTTTGGGACTAGATGCCATGTCTTTCAAAAATAGACTTTCAAAAAGCACACAACATAGTGGAATGGCCTTTCATTCTTGCTATGCTTAAGGCTTCTAGTTTTGGCCCATTTTCTATCAAAGCAATGACAACCTTAATTATCAATGATGGAGTAAGGATGCCTATCAACTATGAAAAATCTAAAGAAATTGATGGTTGTGACTGTAACAACCTTATTTATCAATGATGGAGTATGGATGCCTATCAACTATGAAAAATCTAAAGAAATTGATGATTGACTGTAAAATCTCTAGATAAACTTCTCTTCTCTATAACAAAATATATCAAGGTCTCATTCAGGCTATTCCTTTTCTATGCTCCCTGGGTTGCCAGCTTTTAAATACCCACATTCCTCCCTTTACTAATGAAAAGGAAACCTAGACAAACAATTGATTTCCTTTTGTATATTTTGTGCTACCTCTATGTCTAAATTGCAAATGGTTTAACAAAATGTTTTGGGCTGAAGTCAAATGGGTTTCTCTCACTGGCTTGTAAGTTATTAATGGGAAAGGTGTTGAGGATAAGCCACAAATAACAAGTAGAGCATCATCTATGGAAGGAAAACTTGTAAAGGACAAGCCACAGAGAACAACGAGTGAAGTTATTACAATAATTTTGTTGACTTGATGCAAGAATCAAGAATTGTGAGTTAAGTTAAGGAAACAGATGGTTGATGACATATTTTGGTTCATGAATGCAGCAGCTTCTATACATGTACTTCAGACCTTTAATGGCAGCTTCCATCTGAGCTCAGTACTTCAGGGAATCTACCTACGACTTCTACTGCCATGGAGAACTCTCTGGTCGCGGCCAACTTGCAGAGACATGAAATTTTTAATATATCCAATCAATATGTTGTTAATCTGAAAAGCTGGCGAGAGATTTTCACGTTGTTCAAGAACTAATAATGGAGTTAGTACGCCATGACCGATCAGGCCAGCTATTTTCTGCCCCTCCCTATCAAATAACCTGATATACATGTGGAAATTGTTTAATGAGCAGTCTGTCAGCTTCTGCGTCATGTGTGCCTTCCTAAATGCTTTACATTTACTGTTTCTGGGTTGTGGCTTCCAACCACACCCTTTCAATACTATATATTTTTCTTAATAAATAAAGATGGTATCAATCAGTTTTCAGAGACAACCTGGCTGCCAGCCACAATACCATAGCTGTGTCTTTATCTTATTATGAGATGGATAGAGATGTGTGTGTTCCCCTCTCCTAAACGAGAACACCAGACTGTAAAAGGCTGTCCACAGCAAACTCTTTTATTAAACCCTGAACCCTGCTTTGAATGCAACCGCCTTGTTAGTCACCTAAAAGTCCAGGTGCCAGTCTGAGAAGAAAGCTTTCCTCTGCTTTCATTCAATTCATTCGAACGTTCTATGGCTGCTTCTTATTCTCATATCAGATATGTGTAGAGTTGAAGTATGCACATAGTACGAAGACTGATCATCTCCTCTTTAATATATTATATATATTTTTATACATTATTTATTATTTTTGTGTTATAATATATTTTTGTGGATGATGGTAAAATTTATCATAATCCAGTTGTCAAATTGACATTAAAGACAATCATTACTAGTTTGACTCATCATCCTTATTCAATGAAAATCACCTACCTAAAATAACTTTCTCGTGGTTAGAGACAGACTTTTACTTCGGAAAACGAGCTCTTAACCATTGAGAAGCACTTTTGTGTTAAAATATATCTTGCTTCTTCAAGTGTATACAATTATAAAATATGCAAAGTTATTATAGATGTCTCAAACCTCTAATAAATAAATAATTATATTTAATTTATTGTCTTTGCTAGGATTTAACCTATTACAAGCCATCACATTTCTAACCCTATCTTCCATCAATCAACCCCAAAATCCCCTCAAGTATCCAAACACCCCCTTGTTTGTGAATAGATCCCTTAAATTGGTCTTGTAACCCTATCTTCCATCAATAGACCCCAAAATCCCCTCAATTATCCAAACACCCCCTTGTTTGTGAATAGATCCCTTACATTGGTCTTGTAACCCTCATAGAATTGAAGAGAGCTCATGTTTGCACATATTGTTAGTCTCAAACACCACTTAAATGATTACCTAGTTAAAGATAAATGCTTGTTATTAGTTACCACTTATGTGTATATAGTTTTTGTAATAGAAAACATGATGCCTAGAAATTTATGAACATCATTATTCTTTATTTCAGATATCAATTTATATATTTGAATTATAACTTAAATAAATTAGTTTATATATCCATTTTAAATTTGGATTTTTTAAGAATTAAGAGGGATCAAATCCCTTGAGGTGTAACTATTTCAAGATGCAAAAATGTAAGGTTTGCACCTCATTAGATTCGATCCCTCTTGACTTTTGATAAATCCTAAGTTTAATAAATGTATTTTTTTCATTATGCAAAATCATGGCTCTTGTTACATAAACAATCTAGTGTATGACATAGGAAAGAAAATATTAAGAACATGCCCCCCACTTTTTTTTTCTAAATTAGTAGTCTAGTGCATGAAATGGACAAGAAAAAGCAATTAAGAATTGGACTTCAACATAAAGGCCAACAAAAACACCATGATAAATGAATGAAAATGGTTTGAAGCTATAGAATAAAACTTACACACCCAAGATGTGGTGGATGCTTACAAATGTGAGTTGTTGATGTTGGAAATGTAATACCTTAGTTTTGATCCTTTGGTTATATTCAATTAAATTTTATACATGTGGTAATGATGTGGTTATTTTGAAGGTTGTAAAACATTGTGGTCTAAGTTTCATGGCCTTATGATGTAATTGTAAATATATTCTCTAAATTCATAGTATGAAGCCCAAGTCCAAGGCTTGTCTAAAGAATAAATTAAAACATAAATTTATGTTTAGCCATTTTCTTAGCATGGTAGCATTTTGCTATATTTCCTAGTCACCATGCAGTAAATATTACCATGTTGCAACTTCATGTCACATTTGGAATGTTATTTACATGCCTATTCTCCCTAACATTGTATCCCTAATCATGTTTCATTTTAGTTCATTGGTTGTATGTTGGGGAAATGTTCCCAATAATTGGATCTAACTCAAGCCCATTTCTGATGGTAGGGATGGCCTATTCCCCTTATTCGTATTTCATATCATCTCTTATTATCACTCTTAATTAGGATTTAGTTACTTGCATATCATACTACAAATAGTATTTTCATAATTCATACCCAGATTATGTCAAATAGGCCATAACTAGATCATTTTCCATTTTCAATTGAGGAAGGACTAATTAAGCCCTTTTTCCAGGTGAAACTATGACATTGACAAGGGACATTTCCCCTGTGAACAGTGCATGAACATGCCAAATTTTAGGTGAGTTTTTATATTGAAATTATGATTTCTCGTAGAAGTTTAGCTCATACACCAGATCACACATTCAACATAAGATCATATGTCAAATCACAATTATCACACTTCTAATGTTAAATTTTCAGAATTTACTTCAATCTGATCTAGGATCTTAACTGAGAGAACAACATGTACAGCATATCTACAGCATATCAATCATGGAGACAATAATGCAAGCACACAAGAGACACACAGATTTACTTGGGGAAAACCATAAAGGTGAAAAACCCCAATAACTTCCTCAGAGATAGATAGAGCAATGAGACAACCAACCATAAGAGATAGACATAACCTAGCAGCAGATCCTCCTCCTCCATAAGTGCACCACTCCTCCTTGAGTGCATGAGTGAGAAGTGAATGAGCAAATAGAGTGCCTCCCGCACTCTATTTATACTTGACTTGACTTGCCTTTTTACCTAACTCATGTAGGCTCGAACTTAACCACATAACATAATGCTGACTTGGCCGACCCCCAATAGGGTGGTCTAATAACCCTTTGACCCACATGACTTATACAGGGCCGACCCTAAACAAGGTGGTCTAATAACCCATCCAGTATAAGTTACGACACTTACAATATAAATGACGACACTTCCGTATAGAGGAATAATAACATCTCTATAGGAATACAATATACATATATGTGAAATACATTCCGAAGTTACATATACATCAACACTCCCTCTTAACTAGGAAGGTATTTCTCAGCACAGTTCTTCTAGCACAAGTCATCTTCTCTGGATCATCGTCACTGGATAATCGTCATCGAGTCATCATCATCATCACTGCTGCTGCTATCTCAATCAATCTCTGAATCTACTCGTCATAGGAAGTTCTACAGAGCCAGTCCTTTTTCATACTAGATGTAGGCCCACCACCTGCAGATCTTCATCATCACTGGCCATACTGTGGAATCCTCAGGACTTATTACGTGCGTCACAAAACCTGGCTGCAGCATCCCAGGCTGTTACGAGCACACAGCTCTACCTGTAGGATCTCCCAGGAGCACATTACATGTGACCCATCACAAAACCTGGCTGAAGCATCCCAGGCTGTTACGAGCACTCAGCTCTACCTGTCAGATCTCCCACGAGCACATTACATGTGATCTCACCACAAAACCTGGCTGAAGCATCCCAGGCTATTACGAGCACATAGCTCTACCTGTCGGATCTCCCAGGAGCACATTACATGTGGTCCACCACAAAACCTGGCTGAAGCATCTGAGGCCTTTTTCATCCTGTCCAGATCTCCCAGGAGCAAATTACATGTGGTCATGGCAAAACCTGGCTGAAGCATCTGAGGCCTTTTTCATCCTGTCCAGATCTCCCAGGAGCAAATTACATGCCATAGGACAGAACCTCGCAAGAGCATCTGCTAGATATCCCAGGGCACCGAATTACATGCCATAGGAAAAACCTCGAAAGACTATCTGCAGATCTCCCAGGGCACAAATTACATGTCCTTCCAAGCAAAAACTTGAAAGAGCATTTGCCAGATGTCCCAGAGCACCGAATTACATGCCATAGGAAAAACCTCGAAAGACCATCTGCAAATCTCCCAGGGCACAAATTACATGCTTACCTGCACAACCTGATCCACGACCACAAAGTATCATCTGATACTCATCAAACATCATCTTGATGTACACATGATCATCCTGATCATCATCACTGCAACATCCCGCTGCATGTCATCTGGAGAAGCTCGTCATCCACGATCATCCTGATCATACAATGCATCCATCTGATGCACACAAAGTATCCATCTGATGCACATTGGGTATCCACCTGATACATACATAGATACATGATCCACACAATGTATCCATCAGCATCCAACATGATGCGTACATACATAAGTGATCCAACTGATCATATCCAGCCTCCAACATGATGCGTACATACATAAGTGATCCAACTGATCATATCCAGCATCCAACATGATGCGTATACAAAATACATACACATGATCCAACCGATCATATACAGCATCCAACATGATGCGTTCATACATATAAATGATCCAACTGATCATATCCAGCATCCAACATGATGCATACATATATACATATAATGATCCAACTGATCATATCCAAGCAAAAACTAGAACATCATCCTGATGCTCATCATCCATCACTTACATCCACAGCCATGTGAAGGATCCCCCTTCCAACATGCTTGGAATGGCTTCAGCAAATGTGTCCATCACTTCTTCCTCGAAGTGTCCTCGATCTGAAGAACGCCAAGCCTCTCTCTGAAGTGCTCAAACTTCACCCTATCTAGTGGCTTCGTCAGCACATCTGCAATCTGCTCGTCCATCGCAACATACAGGAGCTTCACGGCTCCTCTTTGTATCATATCCCTGATATAGTGATATTTGATCTCTATGTGTTTCGACCTGTCATGAAACACTGGGTTCTCGGACAACTTCACACAACTCTGGTTATCATAGAAGATACCAGTAGCATCCAACGGGAGACCAAATAACTTAGATAGTAGCTTCCGTAGCCATACTGCCTCACAAATAGCTGAACAGGCTGCAACATACTCTGCCTTAGCTGTACTCAGTGCTACACAGGACTGCTTCCTACTAAACCAAGAGATCACACCTGATCCCATACTGAAGCAACACCCAGATGTGCTCTTCCTATTTGCAGCACTGCCAGCCCAATCTGAATCAACATAACCCTATAGGTTAAACTTGAGCCCATAATCCACTGTACCCTTCAGGTACCTTAGAACATGCTTTACAGCAACCAGGTGAACACTCCTCGGATCCGTCAGGAACTAACTCAATGTGTTCGCTGCAAGGCAAATATATGGTCTCGTGTTCGTCATGTACATCAAGGACCCAATCATCTAATGATACGTAGAGACATCAACTGGATCAAATGAAGCATCACATGGAAGCTTCAGATTTGATGTCATAGGTGTGGCCATGGCCTTGCAATCCATCATCCCGAACCTCTTCAGGATCTCTACTGCATACTTCCCTTGTCCAAGGAATATTCCATCACTCTGCCACACCTCCATGCCAAAAACAAATAGTGCATCATCCCGAACCTCTTCAGGATCTCGAACTCGGAAGCAATCTTCCGCTGCGTGTCGGAAATCAATCTATCTTCACCTGTAACAAACAGGTTATCTGCATACAAAAGTAGTATCACTGGATTGCCTTCCTTAACCTTGTAGAAAAGGTTGGAATCCGCTTTATTCTTGGTAAAGCCCAAACTGGATAGAAAGCTGTCTATCCTACCATACCAAGTTCTGCACACATATATGACTACACCATGCTATCTTGAAATCCATCTGGTGCATCTTCTATTTCATCACTTTTATATTTCTCAATGCTGTCATCTGCAACATGCTTGATCTAATAGTTCCATTTGGAAGTCACGACAGACTTCCCTTCAACTCTTGGGACCGCATCCCAAACATTGTTCTTCATGATCGACGGATCATGGCATTCCATTTCTTCATCCCAGATCCTGGGAACTTCAATATCTTCAATAGATATCTTTGTTGCTGGAACAAATGTTGTAGTCCTTTTGTAGGTGAAGATATCCAGTCTTTCCTACAAAACAGGTTAAATTGCATGATTAGAAAACATCTCACAATTTTCAAAACAAATTCTTACACATAAAGAAATATGTCATAAAACCATGCAATTATCTTTAGCCAATGCTTCAATACAACATTTATCCATATCCCGTAACTTTCTAGATGCCTTCCAATCTCTACCAGAACATTGTTAAGAGTGTGCACAACTCCCAACATGTCAGCAAAGAGGTTTCATTCTAGATAAGTAGCAATGGAATGTTGTACAGTGCCATAGGCCACTTACCCATGCATATTAGGAGTATACTGTTCATCAATGCAACTATTCTAATATGCATAATACACAACCTAATTCTAGGAACATCAGTATATACATTATTGAACAGTATTATTTAAATAATAAAATATGCAAGTAATGACAATTCAAATACTTATCTTTGTTTGTTTATTGGGTTGACTCCCTCTCAGTCTTTGCTTCTTTTCTGCAACTCCATTCCTATGTGGATTGTGAGAAGTGGTCAACTCCCTCTGAATATCTGCATCCTTGCAGAAACTACTGAAGTGTGATCCTTTGCTTTCTTGCAGGAACAACTAGAGTGTGCTCCCTCTTGATCTTTGCTTCCTGGATTACCTGTCCTTGAACTTACATCCATCCTTAATCACTATGCATGCTTATTAGTATCATCATTGTGTTATCCTTGAGGTCTCATACATAATCACACATTTATTAGTATAATCTTAATATTATCAAAACACAATAATCTCAAGCATGTATAGTTAGGATCATTTCAAACACAGATAATAAACATTAGTATTCAAGGTTTCAGGGAAATCTTCTTGTACTCATGCATATTCTTATTTGATCATAGGACTCTTTTGGCTAGTTAAATCAACAATCATGGTAAGAACATAATATGCATACAACCGTGATTATTCAAACCTATGACTTCATGAATAATCATTATCAACAACAGTATAAGATCCTAACGCAAGGTAGGATTCTAGCTTGATATAGGAAAAACATACCTGGATTAGCATGCTAGCTATTTATGTCTAACATACCCGCATAATGTCTTCTGGTTCTCTTCAGTGACTTGTTCTAGTAACCTGCATGTCTCATAAGTTAACCATTGTAGAAACAAGTTATACATACCTCGAAAGTAGATCTTCTATGTGATCCATGACAATGGATGAATCCTTGTCTTCATGTCACCATGATCATACATTCTTGAAGTAGAACATGATTTGTCTTTCTTGGTGTACCTTTCATGTTAGCAGACAACATAAACCTCATACAACACCATAATGCATTAGTATAATCATAAGTGTCAACACCCTAACCAATGAATATCTTCTATTGTGCATTCATAATTTTGTTAAGGTGATACAACAAATCTAAAATCAAGATTGTACTAACCGTAATAACATGAAGACAAACATACAATGAACTTAATCATGAAAAAATATCAAAACATACCTCAATGATTCATACCTGTCGAGATCACTTGTAATATTCTTATGTAAGGCCTTAGCCTCATCTCCCTCTAAAATAGGAACTTCTTCACTTATGTAGGTGACCAATCCATCTTCTTTTAGGATTAACCCAATCCACTTGATTTGCAAGAACTGGACCCAGAGCTGGATATGGGTTTGTCAGAGAAACCCCAAAAATTCAAACTTTGAATTTTAAACTTCTGAAAGGATAGAAATATGCGCCTTGATGAGCTGATCAAGTTGGTATATTCAGAATTTGAAAACTACAAAGTTTCACTCCTCAATTTTGCCTTTGAAACTTCCGGATTCACTGGACGTGACCCCGAACTGGGGTTTGATGAAGCCCACTCTTCTTCCCAATCAAAAGGTTTGATCCAAAGCTCTAAGCTTCTATTTTTCTGAGTAGCTTCCAGCCATGGTTTCCGATTACAAAAATTCCAACTTTCTCCGAAGCCCTAAATTCCGGAAGCCATGAATGAAGGTACTAAAAAATAATTATGTTTTGACAAAAATATGTACCTGATTGTTTCTGGTGTAACTCCGAACTTTTCGATGCACAGGTACTAAAAAGGTTTCTTGAGATAGTTTGACCTGTTGTCTTTCCATCCTGATAGGTTTGACCTCAATTGGATTCTCTGAGAGAGAGTTATGCCAAGTGTCACAACATGACTTGTTTATGGGATAATACAGGAGAGCGAAATTGTCCGGTGTGCCACGTGTCACTGTTTCAACTTTGGCCTTTGAAATTTTTTCCTGAGCTATCCCGACCTGTTATCTTTCCATCTTGACAGGTCTGACCTCAATTGGACTCTTTGAGAGAGATTTATGCCAAGTGTCACAACGTGACCTGTTTATGGGATAATACAGGAGAGCGAACTTGTACGACGTACCACATGTCACTGGTTCAACTTCGGCCTCTACAACATTTTCTTGAGATAGTATAGTCTGTGTAATACCTGTCATTTTTTACGAAATTTCATTTGGAGCTTCCTAGCCCAAGTTATGACCTTTTTCCCAAGGTCACCTGATTTTGACTCAGATCTGGAAGAGGCAGAAACCCTATATTGTACAGATCATAAATCACAAACTACAACGAATTAGAGGTTGTCCTTTGGACACAAGGTACATGGGGATTTAATATTCGACCTGTAAAGATTTCAGATCCGAAAACGTCTCCAAAATGGATTTATAGTGAAAGTGATACGACGACTGGTTTTTGCAATATCAAGCCCTAGCATCGTAAGTGCAACAAGTGTCATACATGCAATATCATGCCTTCTTTCAGGATAGCTCTGATACCATGTTAAATTTTCAGAATTTACTTCAATCTAATATAGGATCTTAACTGAGAGAACAACATGTACATCATATCTACAGCATATCAATCATGGAGACAATAATGCAAGCACACAAGAGACACAAAGATTTACTTGGGGAAAACCATAAAGGTGAAAAACCCTAATAACTTCCTCAGAGATAGATAGAGCAATGATACAACCAACCATAAGAGATAGACATAACCTAGCAGTAGATCCTCCTCCTCCATAAGTGCGCCACTCCTCCTTGAGTGCATGAGTGAGAAGTGAATGAGCAAATAGAGTGCCTCCCGCACTCTATTTATACTTGACTTGACTTGCCTTTTTACCTAACTCATGTAGGCTCGAACTTAACCACATAACATAATGCTGACTGGGCCGACCCCCAATAGGGTGGTCTAATAACTCTTTGATCCACATGACTTATACAGGGCCAACCCCATACAAGGTGGTCTAATAACCCATCAAGTATAAGTTACGACACTTACAATATAAATGACGACACTTCTATATAGAGGAATAATAACATCTCTATAGGAATACAATATACATATATGTGAAATACATTCCGAAGTTACATATACATCAACATCTAATTGGGTTTAACTCCTCTTTGATAACAATACATACTTAAAATTATGGTATTATTTCATTATTTAAAATAGTCAATTGTAAAATCATGAGTTGGATTTCTCTCTAGCAATCATTATCATCATGATACATATAACTTCCTTCAAACCCACAAATTAATGTGTAGCAATATAATACATGAGGGAAAAGCACGAGCCACCTATGGCCATTGCTTTAGCTCATATACACTCTTAAATATTGAAAACAAGGTGTTAATGATAATCAAAATATTAACTTGTTTCTCATAAGTGAATAATAGTCAAACATCAATTGGGTCCATCTCAAGTGGTTGAGAAGAAGAATTGTTGTCCTCCCAACCTAGTTTCAAATCTCTTTTGTGACATACCTGCTCTTCGTGAACCATGAATACTATCTCACTCTTGAGTACCAGCTTGTGTGTGGGGTGCTTGGTTACACCAATACTATTAACTGGGTCTAACTCAAGTGGTAGAGAGGAGATGTTGTTATCCTCCCCATTCAATTTCAAATCCCACTCGTGACATGTTTTGTCTTCATGAGTTCATTGTTGATTGAAGCTCTTCAAAAAATAATTGTTAATTGGGATTGGAAGGGTACCAATAATATCATTCTCACCTATGGGGTGGAGGGTGGGAGCATGGTACCATGGAAACAAAGTTAATAATAGTCAAATATATTTTCTCTCAATGAAAAAATCGTAAAAATAACTATTTATAAATAACATTAAATATCTAAATGTTTTTTTATTAAGTCAAGGGATTAATACATTTACACATTTCTCACATAAGATTGAAATGAATCTACATCAAATGAAGCGATTGTAAAATCTAACTTGTCCACTTTTCATTATTCTCCATTTTTTAAATTCACAAATTAAAATTACTCTATTTCTAAAAGAAAATCCCTTAAAAGAAAATCCCTCCCCTTTCCTTGACTCTTCTCATTTTATTTTTCTATTTAACATTTTCTCCTCTCCTCTCTAATTTAGGGTTTCTCTCTCAAATAATAATAGGTTTTGTTTTTTACTCTCTCATTGAGGCCTAGATTGCAAATTAGTTCTAAGGCTTGTGTGAAGCACCTGCAACAATTAATTAATAAGAATATGCGAAATAGCAGAAATGACAGAACTCAGAATCACTTTTATATTGATTGCAAGCCACTTCGAGGGGGTAACCTCCTTTGAGCAAGCTCAATACAAATAACTTCACGGTGCCTTCATAGGCCTCAACAAACACTTATATACTAAGTCCAGGCGCCAATACCATGGGTCAATACTATGTATCAATACAAACCATGGGCTAAGTCTAGGCGCCAATACTATGAGTCAAAACCATGGGCCAATACAAACTATGGATCAACAAAACTATGGGACGACTTACAAAGCATATGCGTCCAACAACAATATACTAACAAAGTAAAGACATGGGTTCCTAACATCCCCTCTCCCTTAGAAAAATCTTTGTCCTCAAAGCTTTAGATGTCCCCTCTCCCTTAGAAAAATCTTTGTCCTCAAAGCTTTAGATGTGGAAATTGATGCAGAATCTAAAGGAGTGGGTCCCCTGTAGCATCCTCGGGTTGCATTTCGAGCCACTGGCGCCATTGGAGTTTCAGGGAGGATTGCGTGGAAGGTTGTAGACGAATAAGAACCATATCAACGATGTGAAAAGTGCGCTCAGAACGGTGCTGATCAGCTTGTTGTTTCAGTCGAATTCTTGCCATGTGAAGATTGTCCTGCAGAATGAGAAGAAGTTGATCACGGTTTCGAAGAATTGAGTCAATTGCCTGAACTGGGGAGTTGCTGCAGGTGTATGGAAGAAGAACTGGTGGTGCCTGTCCAAAGACTACTTCATATGGTGTCTTTTGAGATGTGGTACTATACCACTGGAGCGCTTCTAGGAAATCCATAGAAATAGTTGTCCAAATTTGTGGAGGGATGGGCAAGGCTTCGAGCAGTCCCGAAAGGAGGGTCATTTCACCCTTGTTGACCTGGAAAGTATCACAGTCAACCACCATATGTTGAATTGTCATTTTGAGTCCCTACCAAAAGAAGTTACATTGTTCCTGGTCATACGTTTTGAGGAACCCAGAGTGCCCTACTGATGAAGAAGCATGGAGTTCATAGAAGAGATAGCCCCGTTGAACAGATTGCAACCAATTTGGAACAAGCAGAGAAATAGTTGTAAGAGAAAATGGGTCATCAAATGTGCGAGGAGGAGCATCTTCCACCACATTGTCCTTACCCTTATGGTAAGTGGTCGCATAGTCATAACCCATGAGTTGGATAACCCATTTCAGGTGTGCTGGGGAGGAGACCCGTTGTTCCAGGAAAGTTTCCAGACTCTGGAGATCAATCTTGATGCAGAAATAATTCCCCAATAGGGATGGCTGCCACTTCTGTACTGTATGCAAAATAGCCATCATGTCCTGCTGAGATGTAGATGTGGAGAAATGCTTACCGAAAAGGTCTCGTGAAGGCGGCAAGCCCACTGGTGTAACAAAGACACATGCATATCTATCCAAGGAAGTAGTGGAGACCATTGGTGGGTGCATCTGAAGGGAATGGAGATGCGCAATGACACCATGTGAATTCTTCTTAAGGATCTTTTCCAGGTGATGTGAACTGATGATGCAAAGAGACCATGGTTGTAAGCCCATAAATTTGTGTTGTGTTCCATTGACTGAAAAATGCATCCAAAGTTCAGCAAAATCCCATAAGATGGGGCCAAGTGTGCGTAACCATTGAACGCCCAAAACCACATCACATCCACCTAAGGACAAGGCAAACATGTCAGAGCGTAGGTTATAATATTCCGTAGAGATACACACATTGTGACACTTCCCCTTGCAAGGTAAGGTGCCCCCATTGGCAACCATGACTTCAAAGTTGGAGCAAGGATGGACAAAACAATCAGCCTGTTTGGCAATCCGAGGGTCAATGAAGATATGAGTGCTACCAAAATCAATGAGTATGGTAAGAGGGAGCTTCTTGAAGTATCCCCTGACCCGCATTTTTTGTGGGGTGGTGACGCCGGTTACAGCATGGAGAGAGATCTCGGGTGGGTCGTCCTGAAATGGGGTGTCAACAGGCGGGTGTTGAATGTCGACCTGATCATCTACTGTATATGTAGCTTCTTCACCAAGTTTTGAGGCAGGCGGAGAATCCACATCCAAGAGATAGAGATTTTGTTGAACACATCTATGTCCCCGAGTGAATTTCTCATCACAATTATAACAAAGCATTTTTTCTCGGCGTGCCTGCATCTCTGTTTCAGACAAATGCTTGATAGGAGTTGGTTGAGGAGCAAGCGTGATGGGAGGTCATTGGGAAACCATAGTTATGAAGGGAACAAAGGTGGGTTTGGAGCGTTGTTTAGATGCGATCTTTTCCTCTACCAACTTAGCCAACCCTAGGACTTCCATCATTGTGTTGGGACAGAACATTTTAACCTCTGAGCGAATTTCATCCTCGAGACCACTGATAAAACAACTCCCGTAGAATTCATCAGACAATCCTTCTGTGTGATTGGCCAATTTCTAAAATTCTGTTTGATACTCTCTCACTGTGCCCATTTGGTGAAGTTTAGTGAGTGCTCCTGTGAAGTGATCAAAAGCACTAGGACCAAATCATGGCAAAAGGAGTTGGCAAAAATCTATCTAGTTTGGCTTGGGATGAGCTTTGATGTACCAACGGTACCATTCAAGGGCTTCCTGTTCCAAATGAAAGGATGCAAGTGGAACTTTCTGGACATCAAAAGTATTATGCAAACTGAAATATTGTTCTGCTCAGTATATCCATCCAGTCAGATCAGTACCATTGAAGCGAGGAAAATCAAGCTTCGGCCCACGAAAATTGCTGAAAGAAGAGAACCGGGTGGCTGCAAAAGATTCTGGCTGTCGGTTATTGTTCATGGCTGAATGCTGAAGATGGAGGCTGAGAAATTTTTCATCCAGATCTTGGAGTTTGGTTTGGATGGCTGCAAGTGCTTCCTCCATGGTGTGTGCTCTTGCATGGGTGACAACCATCACCAGTTTTTTTTTTGGAATGGGTAGAAAAACACAAACAGAAGTTGATTTAGTAAAGGGAAATTTGGATTGGGGAAAAAATCTGATGGGTAATTGGGGTTTGATGAGATTTTGGACACTGTCGAAAGGACAGGAAAGCAGAAAAGGGGGATTTCAGAAGGAGAAAATTTGGCAGAGAGGGACAAAGAAGCAGAATTAGAAAAGGAACTCTGTGGTAAAATTTGAAGGCGATCGGGTGAAAATCGAAGAAGTTATGGCAAACCCTAAAAATAGGCAAATGTGAGATTTTGGGTGTTGGGAAGTGGAATGTGGGATAGGGTCCTCAGGAATGAAATATGCAGAATGGGATTGCAGGGGTGTCAGAGAAGTTTCAAGGGAAACAGAGTTAAAACAAGGGAGATATGGAGAAAAAATTGAATTTTCTACTCGGGTTTTTTTTTTTTTTTGGTTGAAGAATGGAGCGGCTACAGCTCGGAAGGGATCTGAAACAAATAGATATGCAATGGCCCAGAAGTGAGCAGAAATAGAGGGATCTGAAATGGTGCCGAATGGATCGAAAACGGCTGGATCTGGAATGACTTTCAGAATGGATCTGAACGACTGGATCTGAAACGACGTAGCAATGATCGACAACAGTTCAGCTGAAAATAGATATGGTTTACAAACGATAGGTCTTGGTTTACCTCACGGGTGGGAACTAGTCAATCAGGTAGGGGTCGTTGCCTTTTTCGATGGCAGGTCCTCTCAATGGGCCAGCTACTTCGGGGTTCCTATGGTACTCCTCACAATGAGTTTTAGGGCTTATGCCCAAGTACTTCCCATAGTTAAGTGGATAGGGATTATTCCCAAATCCGAACCTGCAACAGATGCAAAAAAAAAAATTGGCAGAAATTTCACCCAGTGAGCCCAAGAAATTGCTCTGATACTAAATGTGAAGCACCTGCAACAATTAATTAATAAGAATATGCGAAATAGCAGAAATGACAGAACTCAGAATCACTTTTATATTGATCACGGGCCACTTCGAGGGGGTAACCTCCTTTGAGCAAGCTCAATACAAATAACTTCACGGTGCCTTCATAGGCCTCAACACACACTTATATACTAAGTCCAGGTGCCAATACCATGGGTCAATACTATGTATCAATACAAACCATGGGCTAAGTCTAGGCGCCAATACTTTGAGTCAAAACCATGGGTCAATACAAACTATGGATCAACAAAACTACAGGACGACTTACAAAGCATATGCGTCCAACAACAATATACTAACAAAGTAAAGACATGGGTTCCTAATAGCTTGGCTATGGATGTTGGTTTCTCAAGCCATGGAGGCAATCTCCTCTAATGCTTTTCTCATTCTACTCATATATAGTTTTATTAATCTTCCTTATTTAAAGAGGTTCAAGGCTTATGTTTCTCCTATTTTTGTTGAAGCTAATTGAAAACATCTTCTCTAAACCATGGCTTCCATTAGTAACCATCTTCTTCCTTTCTTTTTTTTTGTTATTGCTAACTTTCATGGTCATAGTCCCTATATTTTCATTTTTAAGGGGTAGATTTTCTATTTAAAGGGATGGCTTTATTCATATGATTCCCCCATTTTTTTTGTGAATGGGTGCATCCTTCTTCTTTGGGAATCCCTATGAAAGGTGCATGACAATTTTGCTTCCCCATGGCCTCTTGTGGTTGCCTCCCCTCTAAATGGGTGTAGTATAACTTAAATATGAAAATATGAATGCTTATACAAGATATCAAATATTCTCCACACTTTATTAATATGAAAACTCTTACGGTAGGGAAACACCTTACACTTGATCCTTTTATGGAAGGATCCACTCCGATTCAATTTCCTCTTCGACGAGGGGGAAACCTATTATGAGCTAAGATCCACATACAATGTTCTTCCACACATCACTCATAAGGAGGATTCCATCCTTATTTATACAACTCTAATTATAACAACCTCCTAACTACCTAGTGGACCTTCTTTAATGATGCCCCATTACATTTATTCACTAATAACTAACATAGCGGGCCTTATTTAATAATAACAAACATTGTGGACCTAGTCCATGTTACATTAAATGGCCTCCACTATTACTCTAATGGGCCCTTCGACCCCCCATTACACCCTTGGGGATGGTCATAACATTCCAACCCCCTTAGAAAAGTGTTTCCCTCAACAATTGATGTGAAAAGGTGCAATCGTAAACCAAAGTCCCATGGCCGAATTTTGACATCCATGCTGAAGTAGGTAAAGGAACCAATGTCCTATGTGCAAGTGTGAGTTTCCCTACTAAAGTAGTCCAATGATCTCCATCATAATCCTAGGTCCTATGTTCGAGTGCTAATTTCCAAGGTGAAGTAGCCAATATCAAACTAGTCCAAGCGACTCATCCATAAACTTGGGTCCAATGTCCATGTGCTCTAGTTGACAACCCTAAGCTCCACAAACTACTAAGTGTTATGAGTCACATTCCCATGATGGTCATATGGATCCAAGTAAGTATAGCCATCCAAAGCAAACATATCCTCCATATAACAAGAAAATGACGGATCTAAGAGGAATTCTAATACTATAGAAGAATCATATTGGAAATTGGTAGGCATCACCTATTGTTTCCTTTCCTCCACAAGTTTTTCATCACATGGTGGAGAAGAGTCATCAAAAAGAAGATGGAAGTAGTTGTCTTCCAAAACATTACAACTATCCATATATCAATCCTCATAAGCATATTCTGAATTATACGATTCATATGTTTCTTGGTTATACTTTGCAATAATGAAAGAATATGTGGTAGGAATAACACAAGCCTCATGTAATTTACTCACATCCTCCTTCAGTTTACTCACATCTTCCTTATGTTTACTCATTAATTGTTGCATATATTTTGAATTTGTATTCAAAGCTTGAAAATCCTTCGTCACCACCATATTTTCCTCCCATGGCAGGTTCCACACACACCACTTGTCTATTCTTCAATTTCATGAGGGTTTGAGGGCATAATTTTGAAAGGTCTATATAGTACCAAAGATTGACAGGAAATATGTCATATAATATACGATATGAAAGCTCAAGAAATTGTTTGTCTAACAATGTCGATTTGGATGCAATATGATCACTGTGAAAAAAATTATTTCTTTTACAAGATTCGCATCTGTCACCAGAAACCTTAAAAAATAGCAAATTTCAAATGACAAATTCTCTCTCGTTTGGACTTTGATTTGAGCGATAAAAATAGTAGTAATAATTGTAAGTCACGAGCACACATGTTGTGAACATATTTCAGTAAGTGACCCCCTTCCTTGCCAAGGTGAAAAGTATTTAAAATTGTAAGGTCTCAATATTGGAGGCTTAATAAGATGAATCCCAAAGTATTTAAATCCATTGGAAAATTGATTTAGATAGAATATAAATTATGTCTAGTTGAGAAGGAAGCCATTGGAAAATTGATTGGTTGATAAGAAATTCATTGATAAAGGGATTCATCTACAAGGAATTCACCAACCAAATGACTAGTTGATAAGGCATTCATCGACAAGGGAGTAGTCAACAAGGCCATAATTGACAAGCAAGCCATCAACAAGCCACCAATTGACAATAAAATTATTATGATTGATGATCGACAATTTGTTGCAGACTTGTTAATGATCATAACCCATCCCATGCATTAGGGAGACAATAGTCGAAGGCCATGCACAAGGTACTAAAGCACTATGTCATTGGTAATATGGGTTAGACATGAAGGGAAAAAGAATAAGTTGAAAAACAATGTGAGGTTTTGTCTTGGAATAATCAAAATAAGGACATGTGGATTGTTGGCATAATTGAATATTGGAGAGTGTCTATAAAATAGAACATATGAGATGAAGAGGGGTTCCAGTTCTAATTTAATTCATTTTTGCTATGGAGTTCAATCTAATTTTGGAGTTCTATCATATCTATAAATATGGTAATTATGTTAAAAGCAATAGAGAGGATGTGAGAAGAGGGGGTTTAAGCATGAAGGATTATGAGAGAGAAGCTGGCAAAGCTAAGGATAACATAACTAGTCCATTGATTAGAGGAGATCCTATGGGTGAGTCTATATGAAGACTTGGAGTGAGAAGAAGATAGTCTATAATGCTTCTTAATCGTTGCTAAGAATGCATGGCAATGTAAAATACTATTGTGAGAATATTTAATCATAATAGAAAATTTAACCCAATAGTAAAGTGTCTCCAATATGAACAAAAACTTTAATATGCTTTGGTGTTTATTCCCTAGAGGGTTTTCTCGTTAACATTTTATTGTGTACTTTGCGAATTAATGTGTGTATTTTTGTTTGTTTTTAAAGCACCATAAGTAGAATTTTAAAAATCACTTAAATTATTGCTATATAATTCGCTTAGGAATTTGAATGATCGTCTCACTAAAAACATATCTAAAATATAAATGGCTATGGTGATCATGTGTTTGAATGTGTAATTATCTTTTATTTTTTATTTTAATAATCTAAAAAATAAAAAAATACCATTTAAAGTTTTAACTACGGCAACATATGAAAAAATCTACAATAGAAACCAAATAATGTAACACAAATATCTACCTTGGAAACCCATACAAAAAACCTACAATCAATAAAAGAAATTGTGCCAACTTTTATTTTATTATATTATGTAAACTATAATAAGATTTCCAAAATTATAGTGTCTCTGAATCAATATAGGAATTGACAATCATCTATAATAGGTATCCATCTCTCTACTTCCTTAATTTCTCCTTCACATTCCTACTCATACTATGTGATAACGAGTGGCTGCATACTCATATTCATTCCTACTCATACTATGTATCCATCTCTCTATTGCGGTTCAATTTGATGTTTGTGTGGTGGGATGCTTAGTGCTTTTTTCTTTTAGTGTTAAAGAAGTGGTTAGGTGTGCCACATTCAACTTGGACTTGGATAGTTTTTAGTACTCATACTATGTGATAACGAGTGGCTGCATATTCATATTCATTCCTACTCATACTATGTATCCATCTCTCTATTGTGGTTCAATTTGATGTTTGTGTGGTGGGATGCTTAGTGCTTTTTTCTTTTAGTGTTAAAGAAGTGGTTAGATGTGCCGCATTCAACTTGGATAGTTTTTAGTGTTAAAGAGGTGGTTAGGTGTGTCACATTCAACAACTTAGATAGTTTAGAGTTTGTTTTGAGGAGAAAATAATAAACTTTGTTTGTCACATACTTGATGATTATAGTTTAAATTATGTAATAGGAATCTTGATTTGAAAGAATATTTTATTTTTTATATTGTTACGATATTTTGATAGGTATTATAGAGTTTATTTAAAAATCTTTTCACTTCTATGCCTTCAAGGCCTTCAATTCATTTAGGATTTCAAAGGTTGATTGACTTTTTTAAATGAAAAAGCTTATATAACTCCATGTTCACAAATCTAGTTCAATATGAGAAACCTGATCTTAATATCCTCTTATCATATAGATATGAAGAGACAAATGTATTTTGTTGACTTTTCAAAGAGCACTTGATGTTAAATCTCTTATTCAACATAAAGTTCAAGTTTTGCTCAAGAGTACATATTTATAATGATATATCACTTACTTTTCCTTAACCTTGAATGTTAATAGATGTCGCTAAGACCTACTCTTAGGGTTATGTCGTGACAATTATCGCTCTCAGCTAGTAGGTTGTTTTAGTCATAATAGTCATAAACCTTGATAGATTGTCTGTGTAACATTTATCTCGTGATAATTATATACACCAGTTATACATCACACTGCTATTATTCTAAGAAATGTACAATAGCTCAAATATAATGAGAAGTTTACAAAATGAAAAGATAAACACTTCTCCAAAAATATACATTTCTTCTCCAATGAAAATATTGTTAAATAGTTTACATTTATTTAGATGATTTCTTCTTCTTTTAAATATCTTATTTATTTAATCTTATTAACTAATTTGAGTTAATTATAAATATTAATGTTAAATTATTGAATTAGATACTTTTATTATTTAAGTTAATTTATAGTTATTACTATACTTCTTTTATATGTTTTCACTTTGTCATTATAATGCTAATTGAATAAGCTATTTACTATTTCAGGTCATAAAAAAATTGATTATTATCCCAAGATAATAATAAGATGATCTTACATTTGTTATCATTATAGTTTCTTATAATTTAAAATTCAAAGAGGTGAAGAATAATTCCAAGGCGTGACAAGTTAATAACATATAAATAAAATGATCTTTTCTAGCTAAGTTTACCTTGTGATTGATTATCCATAATTAGAAATTGTAGATTGTGCTCAAATATGTTGGAAATTAATTATAAACTTAAAGCAATGACTTTCTTTTCTTTCCAGTGGAAAATGTAGCTATGAATGTCGAGTAGAAATAGAAAATGAGATGATCTTACATTTTTCATCATTATAGTTTCTTATAATTTAAAATTCAAATAGGTGAAGGATAATTCAAGGTGTGACAACTTAATAACATATACATAAAATGATCTTTCTAGCTAAGTTTTTGTGATTGATTATCCATAATTAAAAGTGCTCAAATATGTTGGAAATGAATTATAAGCTTAAAACAATGACTTTGTTTGCCTTCTAGTGGAAAATGTAACCATGAATGTCGAGTATAAATAAAAAATGAAACATATAATAATTATAAGCATGCAATATTTATAGTAAAGTTTGGAAGTTGCAATATTGATGAGTAGAACATGTTGAAGTACAACACTCAAATGGTAATTCACACTTGCCATGCCATGAATTGCTTATAAGCCAAGGATGCATGGCATTGGTAATGAGTAGTAGAACATGCGGTTAACTGCATGGCATTGGTATTGAGTAGTAGAACATGGGGTTAATTACAATTAATGGTATATTTAAATATGTCACATAAAGGTGGCCAAGATGCAACAATTTGACTGGACAAGCCATATATTACCCTAGCTTTAGTTCATATTTACTTCAAATCTTCTTTTCATCTAGATGGGGTAGGAGCACTCATATTTACTTCAAATCTTCTTTTCATCTAGATGGGGCAGGAGCACATCATTTTGATGAGTATGTCTCTCACATTATAAGAGGTTTGACCTTTATCTTTAAGTGCTTCTATGTCTACTTCAAAGTACGAGACATATTGACATAAGTAGGACCTCTATTTAGACATATTGGCATAAGTAGGACCTTTATTTCTAAATGCTTCTAAGATGTTAACTATGATGTAAAATGTACTAGACATATTGGCATAAGTAAGATTTCTATTTCTAAATAATGATATAAAACTTTATGTTCTTTATGATTAAATTTAACCTTCCATCTATACTAATATAACATTAAATCATGTTATAAAAAACAAACTAAATTAGAAATTACTATCATATAAAACTTTGTTTCCTAATGGTTAGCCTTAAACTTAAATTTATAATATTATAAACATTAACCCTTACCATGCAATCACCAAAAAGCAAAGATAAATTACTTACTTTGATGAACATGCAACACACATATTTATAAGCTTTTATTTTTATTATTTTTTTAAAATTTGTATGGGATTTTATTTATTTTAAGAAGGTAGGATAATTTAATATTATTAATAAAATTGAACTCTAAATTAACTTTGAACTTGCGATTTATGAAGGGATACACATTACGGGATATATTTCCAGCATTTCTTTTACAAAGGAAATCAATCAAGGGATTTGATCCATGACTTTCTACTTGTAATTCCCAACTCAACCACTCGATGGAGCTTTGTCCATATTTACTTATATATAGAAATGAAACATTTTTCTTTTTAATAATAATTTTCCAAACCATATCTCTTAACTATTATAAATAAAACTTTATAAACTATTTTAACAATTACATAAATATTAGAAAAGGAAAAAGAAAAATAGATTTTAATATTGATTAAAAACATGTAAATTTTAAAACTTTTTTTTTTCAATCGAAAAAATATTTAACTTGTTATTACAAGAATTAAAGTTACATCATAATGTCCTTCAAAAAGAAAGTATCCATCAACCCGACAATACACACAACTTTCTGCATTCCCACATACAACATAAACTATAGAACCAAAACAAAAAACAACATAACCTTGTGTCTGCTCCAAACACAAAATACAAAACTAAAGACAACTCCTCCTATAGCCTAAAGGTACATATTTTAAAACTTATTTTATTTTTAATTATAGAATAAACTAAATTTTGTAACCCATACATTGCTATTTTTTAACTTATTTTAGTATTTTTATTATAAATTTAATAGAAAGTAGACAATACAATGCTATTTTTAAACTTATTTTAGCATTTTTATTATAGATTTACTTGAAATTTGGAATGGTAAATTTGGATTAAAAAAATGAAAAGATTCATTTACAATATTAACATTTATATATTTTTAATTATACAATTATTTATTTTTTATTATTATTTTTTAATATTTTTTTTTAACTTTATAATAAATCCTTTCAGTGGAGCTCTATAATAAATCCTTATTACATCATTATTTTATTATTAATAAAAACAAAGTGTGCCTTTGTTACTTAGTGAATTCATCATTAATTAAAAAACAAAGTGTGTGGGGTATGGTAGGAGCGACATATAGGTTCTTAAAAAAAGACATCATAAACACTCACACATGATGACCCCATTCCAATACCAATTAGAGTGGAAGCTGTAGTGATTTGAGAGAGGAAGGCTATGTAGTCATTACATTCATAAAACCAAGGTTTCCCTCTAACTTTTTTAAACATACATGACAAAGATATCATATTGGTTCCTTGTTTTTGTTGGTTTCAAGGGAAGGAGGTTAAGTGTCAAATCAAAACTTTAACAACAAACATTCTTGCACATTTTTCTAAGAGATTTGAGAGCTCTAACAAGAATAATAACGAAGAATTGATTATTCAATTAAAAAAACCATCTCTATTGTTCTCTCAGGAGGGATGAACACTGGTCCACTGGTCCACATTATGATGCACTGGAGTTGAGCATGTTTGATTATATATTTACCTGAATACCTAACCAACTAACCAAACATCATGACATTCCATTCAATTAATTTTGAAAGCACGAGGGAGAGCATGTCCATATCCATGCGTAAATGGGACCCTTGGAACTATATAGATTTAGATATATGTATAACTAAAATTAGTGCAACTGGACAATGAATAATTGATATTTAATTTTATTTATAGATAAAATATAGCATTTCAAAATATATATATATATATATATAATTTCCCTTTTCACTCATTATTTTTTAAAGAATGTGTGACAATAGTAAGCATATTGGATTAGTGTTGTGAAGATAACAAACACTCATGGTGTGGTGCTCAATGCACTTAAATCATGAGTAATGTAATGTGGGGCTCAATGCATTCAAATCCTAATCTAGAAGGTCTCCAATTATAGTTTAAATTTTAGCCTTCCCATCGTTTTCTACCTTTACTTGCCTAATGTTTTTATCATGTGGTGTACATATGAGACATAATTACCGGCCCATCTTTCAAAGGCAATTATTATGTATCGATTTTATCATTCAATAAGGTTATTACTGTTTATATTCAGTGGAATTCAAAGAACGGTTAAAGAAAAATAGATTAGGTATAAAAAGACAAAGTGCCCATGTTTTATGCAAATAATATTAAGTTCAAACTTTACGCCAACTCCAAAAAAATTAGTTTTAAAGTCCAAACTCGTTCCCATTTAATATATAAAAGGAAAATTATGCTTAGAGGTCATATGTTTTTATTAGCTGGTATGGATGCCTTCAGACATGAGAAGACTTTTTGCATCTTCTATATATTGTAAAGCGATAATTATACAATATTAAATAATATTTTTATTAATATATTTAAAAATATTGTATAATGGAGAATGTAGGTTTTCACAATTTAGGTTTTTTGAATTGATGTTTGTGCGAGTTTAGATTGTAGCTTGGGTGATTGGGAGGAACGATTATTGCCCTCCCCATCCAAGTTTAATTTTTGTAAGTGACATGATGTTTTTGTCGAGCCCCTATTGTATTGTATTTCTGGCCATACCTTGATTCTCTACCTAAAATAGTAGGTGTTGGCATTCTCTCAATGGACTAGCCCTCAACATATAGTGAACCACCATTTAAAAAAAAATGGGAATGGACATCCTACCCATCATAAGGGTAACTGTGTGTGAGTTTATCTTCCAGCTTTTCTTTGGTCTTCATAAATTGGCACAAAGTTCCCTAAACTACATTGTTTTATATTATTAAAATTTTATGGAGTGAGTTAATAAGTAAATAAATTTAGATTTTTTTAAGTTAATTTTGTTTTAATTATTATTATTATTTTAAATTTTTCATGATTTGTATTTTTTATAATGTGTTATTTAAAGATAAAGATTCATGGTCAAAGTTCCCATAAATTAAGTGGAACTATAACTACCAATAAAATTCATTATTAAAATTTAGAAAAATTTCAATAAAGGTTGAATTGGTCTAATTGTTTACTTTCTCCAATATTTATGACTAAATGCATCGGATTGCCAACTATTAAAAGCTTGCATTGAATTTCCGTCCATGATATTACCACCCAATTAAAATATATAAGAGAGTGCTCTTAAATATATTTTACTTTATGTAATTAAATCTTCATTGAGTGAATTAATAAGTGGAGAAATTCAATATTTTTGGCAAGTCAATTTTGTTTTGGTTAGACAAAGTATTGCTTTGTTCTAATCTTTTTTTCAAAATTTTGATGATCTAATTTGTCTTAAATTTGGTCAAAGCCCTAATTTTAAAAATCCATGGTCAAAGTTCTCATCAATTATGTGGAACAATACCTTTCGACAAGATTCATTCCTAGATTTGGGAATAATTTTCCCAGAAAAAGGGGTTGAGTTTGTTAACTTATTCCAATCTTTATGACTAAATGCATTACTTTCCAATTATTCAAGCCCAAAGTAATACGATCTTGTAGCAAACAACCATTAGTTTCCAATGAGTTTTCTTTATAATTTCGACATGATTTTCACAAATTGTTGGAATTACAACTTTTAATCGTTGAAACTATAGTATGGAGTTGTTCCAATGAGGATGGGGATTTACAAATTTATTTGTAATGTCAGAATTTGCAAAACTTTAGAATTTCATTGTCAAAATCCCAATTCTCCATTTTTAGATTCCATCAAATAACCTACCATAGAGGAAAGTTTGCTCCAAGATTAGACAATTCCTTCAACCCTTGTCTCCACTCATGAGATTGCTCCCTATTTCTTTTGTAACCTAGTCTGTCTTATATTACTAGAACAAGAAAATATAAAGAAAGTTAGGAAACCAGACCAACCACAAAAGAGAGATTTTTATACTTGTTCGATAAAGTCCACGGTCCCATGTCTTAAAAAACCATTTTTTAAATCCCTTATTTTTATTTATCTGCCTAAGATAAATAAGATAGCTAGAGACAAAACTAACATTGCATGTGTTGAAAATGAGAAAACTAGCATAAAAAGAACTAGATAGCTTGTTCATAATCTAAGATTGATATGGTGGGCACCTATGGAGCTGCACATGTCGAGTTCTTTGGAACTAGAATATGTGCTTCCTTGAATACCATTCTATTGGAGGAGCCTAGTCGATTAGATGACTAGGTCTTCCCGACCAACTAGAGAATAGTAAGCTTAGTTAGTCGAGTTGGTTAGGTCGAACGACTAGACAGTTGGGGAGTTATAACCGTGTAACTACTATATGCAATATATAATAGGATGGTAAACCAGAAGATGTAATGCTACTTGTACATGATTGCCTAATCATATAAGATACTTATTGCTCCTATCACCACTAATTGTATTCTTTCTAGTACCTTTGTGTATGTATGTATGATCTTGCATCTTGTTATGTACTATTATGCTATTGGATTCCCTATGTAATCCCTTAGATTACAACATTGGTTCTGTTGCCGGTAGTACTAAATTGGGATAAAAAGATGATAACTTCTACATAAATGGTAAGCGAGGAGGAAATTAAAGAGTGGTCGAATCGAAGGATAGCGAATTACATCCAAAAATATGCTAGAAGGAACAAGTTAACCATGCTAAGGCCAGATAAATTTTTTTCATTGAATGACATGAAAACTTTATAGAAGCTGTACCTCATGAGATAAAGAAGTTGGTCAATTGGATTCATGAGAAAAATCGACCCTCATAATGAAATATTTTTGATGCATAGACTCAACAATGGAGGATGAACGAATTTGTATGAGTGGCTTGAGCAGATAAGCGATGACTACTATGAAGAGTATGCTATCAAAGAAAGGACCTCGCTCGACGAAATCAAAGCCATATTTTACAACGACTTCCATGACTCCTTTTTCGTCATAATACTGACTCTGCTCTTTAAATTTTTAATTGAAAAATGATTCGGTCACATAGTCGAGCCTTTACCTCCACTAGGCCCTGCTGCAAGTTCAAATTGGTAGCAGAAACAAAAAGATTTTACACTTCGTCCGCAAGCGAGAGTGGGAGTACTTCCTCAATAAATGAACACCTTTATTGACTCCAAACTCATCATTCGCCAATAGTTGGGTTGGAAATGGGGGTCTCTGACCGCATGAGATGAATAGAAATATGATGCTAGTCGACAAGGAAAGATGAGAATGAATCCCCACAAGAAGTCAAGTCTGCCTCGACAAAAAAAAATGTCCTGCTAGCTATAAGCAAACAAGAGAAATTCATAAAATCGAAAGAGAAAAGAGATTCAAAGAGATGGGAGGAGCCGAGAGACATTTCAAATCCACTGCACGACAAAATAAGTATAAATAAACCAGTTAATATGGTTGAGCAGCTAAAATACCTACCTGAGTCGAGGGAAATTCAACTAGACGATAGAAAGGGAAAGGTGCCAATGCTAATCAAAGGGTCACAATTGATGGTGTTGACCCCACAATATTTGCACATTGTAATTCCCGATGTCTCAAATCCTCTCGATTATGTACCTATGATCATGATGAATGGCCCGAGTGTTAGACAAATGGTTGAGCGCGACCTGAGAATTGGACTGATGAACAAAAATATAGGGTGTTGATTAGATCCATATGGAGGAATTACGGACCGACGGATGATTTTAAGACCACTACGTGGTAACTGGATCATCTTTACGCTAGAATTCCGAAGAAACTATTTTCATATGTTATATTCAAAACATGTGGAGGTACCCCTACCAAAAATCTTATCTATTAAGGCCAGAAGTCCATCGGAACCCTGACCTGTCGACGAAGAATCAATAGAAGAAGTTAGGCTGTCTTGGTACAAAATCATCCCAAAGAAGAAATTATGTCTGTAGTTGGTAGGTCGTCTCCAATAAGTAAATTAAATAATAGTTTAGGTAAAAATAAAATCCTTGTTAATATGGCTTATACTCATCATATCTACTTTCCAATCTATGTAGGGGATGAATATCCACACAAACACTGGTTTGTTTGTGAAATGATTTGGGAAGCTAATGTGATTGATGATGAGAATCGTCAGATAGCCCATTTTGACGGTGGCCTTTGTAAGAGAGATTTAACGTGGTACATGAACTTTGCTGAAAACTAGCCGAGAACAAAGTCAACAATCAAGAAGAATTTCTTGGAATCGAAGGATACTGCATCTGGCAGGTCGTCCTCAACTTTGGGTCACAAGCCAACATAATGACAAGATTGACATGGGAAGGAAATTAGGAATTCGTCGACCGCAGCTGTCCGATTCGGGTATCTATCTTAAGATTTACGACTAGGTCTTAAACAATCCCATTGGAGTTTGGAAAAATGTTAACACTAGCATCATGGGCATCGACACACATATCAACTTCAAAGTAATAGACCCAAAGGAAGGAGCGAAATCCTTCCTGGAGTTGGTCGAGTGACCATGGGGAATTGAAAAAGATAGAATGAAACTCAAGGGAGATGTTAAAAAGGTTATTGTCCCCATTTAAGCATAGATAAGAAAATTATAACAAGTGATGCAAAACAATGAAGATTCAATCGAACCCAATGAGTATTGATAAATTCACTTAGGGTCACCCATGTCAGTCGATCAAAATTAAGACTCTGAACTTTACGATTGGAAGATAGAAAATTACGAAGCACATGTAAGAGAATGTTGGTTAGTCGAGGTCATCCCTCGCCACCCAGTAAAGAAGTGTTTCACAATATTTATTATTCCAAAAATATTTGAAAAAAGAACAAGGGAATATCCAACCCTTGTGTCGACGAAAAACTGACTAAATTAACTCACCTATGGTACAAAGAACGAGAATCACCTTCAACACACGTCTAAGAGGTTTCCAAAAATGCTGGTGAATAAGGATGACTACAAAGTTTAGTCGAGACTTTCACTGGAAAAATGGCTAGATGGTGGAACACCCATCATTCACACATGCAAACTTGGACGAATTCCTCAACATATTTTATCGAAATATTTCATGGAAATAAATTAATGGCTCAAGTGCATGGTTGGATTCGGGGGAGTCTTCCGTGATCACGAGGGTCAAATCATCAGGATCTACTATGGCAACATTGGGCATGACAACAACAATGCAGTTGAACTGGAAGGTCTCTTGCAGCGTATCATCATTGCCAAAGACAATAACCTCCACCCTCTAATAGCGGAAGGAGATTCACAGCTAATCCTTGGCTTGGCCTCTAAAATTCAAAATGGTTCTCAAATATCCAAACTCTCATCAAGTTGGAGATTGGAAAATAAAATCCAAAAGCTGGAAATTGCTCTGAGTGATCACAGGAATATCACCTTCCATCATGTGAAGCGCAGAGCCAACTCCTTAGATGACATATTAGCTAATAAAGGTGTCTCATGCAATCTTTCCCTTTGGAATGACATCCTAAGCAACTCCTCCAACCAGCTCATGCAATTCTGCACTACTCAAGCTAGAAAGGATCTCTCCACCCAGGATGTGGGTGACACAACCACTAGAGCCACGACAGGGAGCGCCATCTGCCCACCTGACAGAGTGGCTCCACCACCTTGCAACAGGCCCCTGTCCGCGCCTCACCCAAGACCCTGCCTTTAATGCTGGTTATGGCCCTATTCCACCTGGCCTCCTCGCTCGAGTTTGTTTTTATAACCCACATGGCCTGGCGGTTGGCATTTATGTCGACTCTGGTTTTTACGTCCCCCCTTCCCACCTGGTTCATTTACGCCATTAATATCTCCCGTGCGAAGTCTGATCCTCTAGCTACGGGATCATAGATATGAGGCTCCCCATCCATGCCCCTGCGGTCATCACATGCCTCTGCTGTTCTCTGTCTGGATCCATTGCCGAAAGCTCCACCCCTGCTCAATTTTCCTGTGACTTCACTGATATAGCCATGACTAGAATGCGCATCACTTCCAAGAGGGGTGGTGGTCATGGTGCAGGGAAAATGCGACCTTTGCCGAGAAGGAAAAAACTACAAACAATGGTTACAAGGACAACATCTCCATCCCTATTCGCCCACTGGTAGACGACTGGGAGTTACGTAGTGTGGCAGAAATTCTGGCCTTTGGCAGCCAAGGCACCCAGGTTAACTATTACTGGCTTATGAAAAATATGCTTGGCACACTGGTTGAAGAGATGCTCACCCACTGGAACCTGACTAAGGTTGCAATCATGGATACTAGTGCCAATATGGCCCATTTGGATGGAGTGCTGGTTGCTCTGGAGGCCAACCTGACCGGCCGCAGGTATTCTCTGTTTCCTCACCTAGCTCCTCCACCCAATTATGGTCCTACTAGGCCTGCTGAAGGTTTTGCTGATGATTTAACCATTCATATTGAGGGCGCTACCACTTCCATAGATGCCCAAGCCATTGGCAGTTCCCAGCACGATTCCATGGGCATTGCAGCTTCGGACGACATGGTTCCTGTTCGTGGCCCCAATTCTGGCCCAAGTTCTCCAGCAGCAGTTGTGGTTCAAGGAGCTCCTACCAAGGGGATACCCTTTCCTATCCCCTCGACCATTGATGTTCTACATTACAAGTGAGTCTTGAAAGCCAAGGATGAAGCTATTCCTCCACGCAAAGACGAGCCCCTACCCATCAAGCTCCCGAATCAGCAGTGGGATGACGATTTCTTCGGCTCCTGCCCAATCTCTGAGTAAAATCATGGCTCCCAGAATGCAGAAGCCAGTACCTAATGCTGCTCTGTGTGAGCCCAGCTCTTCTGTTTTTTGCGGTTATTTTTTATGTTTTCCTTGTTTCTGCTAATGTCCCATCATCAGACGCTAGTCTATCTCTCTAGTCTGGTTTTGTTAATGTTTTTACTGATCGGATGTCATAATGTCTATGCTACTCAGCCCATTGTAGGGCAGGTCTACAAAGACTCTTTCTTATACTCCTGGTTCCATGAGAAGCTTCAGGATTCTCCCGACTCTACTGATTCTCATGAGATTGTAACATTTTTTGTACTCTAATATAATTTACCTATGCTGCTTACAAAAAAAAAAATCGTCCAAGGATTAAATCTTGTTGTACATGTTGAAAACTATGAAAAAATTGGAAAAGAATGGTTATCTGGATGAAAGAGTATGGCCACATCTATTCCCAAGGACATTGGACGACTTACCTAACAAATGGTACAAGATCATGAAGAAGCAAGAGGAGAAAATTTCAGCTGGAAAACACTTAAAGAGAATTTGATTAAGGATTATTCATTCTCCCCTGCAGAGGAATGCCTGCGAAAAGCGGTTCAATAGATAGAGAAATTTATCAAACCATCACAACAACCAGTTGAAACAACAAACAAAACTGATAGACCTATCTCAGAATGCAACATAATCATCACTACTCAGAAGCAATTGGCCCATCTTCCGACCTGACTGGATATGGAAAATGAGAATACCCTAGGGAAAAGTTTTCAATGGAAAAGGGATCATCCACGTATAACCCACCAAATAAAATCAGTTTTGGAAATTTCCACAAAAGACAAAGAGGATGATGATGAACGAAAAGAATTACCACTGTTGTCCATAGAATTCAAAGAAGGGGAATGACCAATTGACGAGTCGAAAACACCAGAATTGATGGATGTTGAAATAAAAATAAAAGAAGTTGACATATAGACCAATGTAATACCCAAGGTGAAAAAAATAGGCGACTACTGGTCGGAAAAACAAACCACAAAAATAGTAATTCTACTGAAGGAATATCAAAATGTCTTTGCCTGTGATTATAAGGACTTGAAAGGACTAGTACAAGAGACGGGAGAAATGAATATTGAAATAATGCCTGACACAAAGCCTATGAATAAGTGATCGTATAAGCTAGATCATAAGTACAAGGACATAGTGAAGAAGGAAATACATAACATGCTAGTTGTTGGTATACTATACCCAATGGATCAGTCGGAATGGGCTAACCCCATGGTCATTCAACCAAAAAAGAATGACCCTAAACAACTATGAATATGTATCGACTTTAGAGGTTTGGATAAAGTGACACTTACAGATCTGTTTCCAACTCCCTTCACCGACGAAATTATTAATGAAGTCGTCGGACACGAGTGTTATTATTTTACAGACAGATTATCTGGATACAATCAGGTACCCATAACGAAGGAAGATCAACACAAAAAGACATTTGTCTGTGAATTTGGATCTTTTGCATACAAGGTCATGCCATTTGGATTGAAGAATGCAACAACTGTTTTCTATCGAATCATTATAAAATCCTTTAAAGAGTTTTGTACAAAACAATGGCTATTTATTTCGACAATTGGACCATTTACACAATGATCAGAGACCATGTACAGTGGTTCCGACTGATACTAGAAATATGTCGAAAAATCTAGCTGTCCCTAAATATAAGGAAATGAAAATTTTCCATTCCCATTGGCGTATTGTTGGGCCATGTCATGTGTCAAGAAGGAATCAAAGTGGATTTAGCAAATATTAAATTCATCCTTGATATGAAACCTTTGGTGAACCCCAAGCATGTCATAATTTTTCTAGGGATTACATGGTACTACAAAAAGTTCATCCGATACTACTTAGATATGACATTTCCCTTAGAAGAATTGCTTAGACTAAATATTGAATAAAAGTGGACCCCAAAGTATGAATAATTGTTTGAGCCGCTCAAACAGAAAATTGGTAGAAGCTCCTATACTCATATTTATGGATTGGTTGAAGAAATTTCATGTTCACATTGATGCGTAAGGTATTGTAGTCGGTGCAATCATCCAAGAGATGACGAGCTAGACTATCCAAGCACATATGCTAGTCGAAAATTAAACAAAGCAGAAAGAAACTACTCTATTACTGAACGTGAAGAGTTAGGTATGATATTTGCACTACAAAAATATCAACACTACCTATTGGCCAACCCATTTATTTTCTTCACATATCACCAAGCACTAAAATATTTGGTAAATAAACCATTGCATCACGGTCGAATATGTCGATGGATTCTTTTTTTTCAAAAATTTGAATTTGAAATTTTAGTATGACTGGGTAAGTTGAATGTGGGACCTGACCACTTATCCCACATATAAATTGGTGAAGATTCAGTCATAATAGATGAAGAAATCCTTGATGCTCACCTCTTTAGAGTCGAGGTTGTGCTGATTGAATTAGCATAGATAGCAGAATTTTTACAAGAAGAACAAGTGCCACAAGGAACTTCAGAAAAGAAGAAGAAGATTTTAGGCATGAAGGCATCCCCTTATACGTTTAATGTGTATCTTTATAAGCTAGGTCCTGATGACATACCCCGTCGATGCACACTAGAACATGAACGAGACATTATCACTGGAAAAACACATTTTGGTCCAGCAGGTGGACACTTTCAAGTTGATATGATTGCCAAGAAAATATTACAATCCGAGCTATGGTGTCCATACCTAAATAAAGATTACAAAGCATATGTGAACTAATGTGATAAATTCCAATGTATGGGCCAATTGTTGTGTTGACATGAAATTTCACTTATCTCTATAAACCATGGTCTTACATTTGAAATCTAGGCAATCAACTTCGTTGGGCCTTTTTCGACTCCTGGTCGCTAGACGGGTGCTCGATATATTATCACTGCGGTTGAATATGCAACTAAGTGGGCCAAAGTAGAACTAGTGAAACCTTGTACTAGTGAAATTGCAACTAAATTTATATACAAAAACATAATTACAAGATTTGGATGCCCCCTTACTTTAGTCAGCAATCGAGGTACACATTTAATCAATAAGACTATCGATGTACTACTAAAAGAATTTATGATTGATCATCATAAAAGCTCAACATATCACATGTAGTTGAATGGAGCATTCAAGTCGTTCAACAAAACATTGACAAATGGGATAACAAAATTTTGCAGTACTAACAAGGACGATTGGAAATCCTCGAGTTGCAGACCATCACCTAGTTTTGATCGAAGAAACAAAGAAACACCAAGGAAGTTTTCCAATAAAATACCAACCAAGATATCTCCCTGATGATTGATGAAAGAAGAAAAAAGGCGTGGACCTAGAGACCAGCGAGACCACCAACCTAAACATTGACCATCAAGCATACTGACTGAAGTGAGAACACAAATTTCGACAAAATTTACACCAAGCATGTGAGTGAGCCGTTTCTTGCAAAATCCATGTTTAATGCTCTCACTTTCCCACATTAAAAACTTGTTGATTACCATGCCTATAAAACCACTAGAACTTGAAGACTCATGGATTAATTTCTGCATAGAGTTAGAGAGAGAACAATCAATCCATAGAATCACACACTTTCTATTAGACATATCGACCGTAGAATCATTGATGGCACCAAATAAATTCACCGCAGTAGCAAGAGCCAAATCCACTGAGGAGAAAACCGGAATGCATCTAGACGAAGCTTCCATGACACCCCTGGAAGCTAGAATTCATAGAATAAATAAATAAAAAATGAATGATCTAAATTGGGGAAAAAACTACACAGAGATGAAATCATTGGTAATTTAGGACAACCAATGGATATAACTTTCCAATAAACTCACCATCACGAAGATTCATGGCTATTTAAATGCATCGTTGATAGTCCCATTTCAAAACTTAAAGGACATCATAACAAAATTTATTGTTAACATATACCACGATGGGAAAATATGGATATACCAACCCATTTTTCTCACAGATTCTCTCATTGTTGTAATTACTTATCAAGTAAAGGACCATCAGTACCCATCACGACTAAACCACTGTCACTAGTCGAAGAATTCATAGGGATGCATGCAGGTAAAAATTCAAAAGGGATTATAACCAACAAAGTCCGGTTTGAGTCGGTCAAATGGGTCATCGTGATAATTTCCCCGTGTTTAACAAGTTCAGGTCGACCATCCAACTAGAGGCTCGATATGTTAGAAACAATCAAGTAGGTCACATATGAGGCCAAAATATTCAATTGAGCCAAACACTTGGCACAATTGATCAAAACTAACTGCGAAAAGTGTCAGGATTTGACACATGCAATTAGGTTCCCGTTGTTACTTATCTAGGTAGTAATGGATAAAATTAGCCCAGTCTATGAAATGGATTTCACCAACATAGAACATCGACTGATGAAAATGTTCCAAATATTTCTAGGGAAGGGACCATCCTACAAGGTAGCCAAAGAAAAGACCTACTTGGAACTCTGGTTCTAGGAAGTAAAAACTAGATCTACCCATTCGAGAGTGACACAACACATTTGTCACTGCCTACCCCATGGAGCATATATTAAACTTGACCTCGACCATACAAAAGTATGGTACATGTAGGGTGCAATAGGAGATGTGAAAGAGCTCGACTATTTTCCAAATACCCCTGAGTTATTTACTAATTTATCAAAACATACAAATACTAAAATACTAATACTGACCTTAGACATAGCTCAAGCATTAAGGGAGTTTTGAGGTAAAAAATGGGCCTCAAAACAAAAAAAGTACCATCAAAATTCAATTTATAAGAACCAATAGGATTCAAGATGATGATGTCAACCATAAGGGTAAATTTGTAAAAAACATTGGAGGGAAAAATAAAAAACTACTTCTTCTTATCGTATTTTTGACATATCTCCTTAGCGGTTTACCCAAATTTCAAGTTTGGGCACTCATTGGATGCGGAATTTAATTCTACATCCAACCCATACCCACACTGCATACTTCTGAGGCACCCACGATGTGAAAAAAATAAAATTTCAATAAAAAATGTATTTTAATATTAAAATATGTTTTTTAATTGAAATTTTCATTTTTTCATACCATGGGTACCTTAGAAGTATGTAGTGTGGGTATAGGTTGGATGCAGAATTAAATTCTGCATCCAAAAAATTCCTAAACTTGAAATTTGGGTAAATTGATAAGTAGATATGTCAGAAATATGATAAGAAGTAGTTTTTCTTTTTCACCTCTAAAATTTAGAACTCTAATTTTATTATTATAACTCTTATTTTATTATTTCCCTTAGGAGGCCCATTTTATACATCAAAACTCCCCTAATGGATTGGGCTATCATTGAACCATTGATAGATGGAGAGCTATAATACCAAAGGGAAACAACGCTATACATCACATCATTTGGCCCAGATGATGAACAAGAAAATCCACTAGCACTGGTACCCGTTGCTAGTCAGAGCAAAGAGCCAGTCAGGGAACCTTCAGGAGAGATGACGAAAAAGAACCACTCATCAAAGATGTAGTCGAGCCCGAATTTGATGAGCCTCGACTGAAGGAAAAAGTTGATTGAGTCGCTAAATAGATTCTTACCTTTCAGCACAATCTCAGAGGTAATGCAACCAGACATAATGCAATGATTAAGAGAAAACAACTCTGGTTAGAGACCACAAAAGATGATCTCAAAGAAATCAAGGAGTAGGATAAGCATGTATTAGTCAAAGATGCAAAGAGAAAAGTGATTCCAAAAATACAAATCTAGAAGGATTACGAGCAGAAGTGACCATCGCAACCAACTATTTCAAATACTTCTTTTGTAGTGATACTACTGCCGCCAAAGGAACTAAAAATAACCAAGACTTCACATACAAAAAAATTGGTCGATTTTCAGATGAATCTTTGCTACCATCACGATCCCAACTTGAAGAAGAGGAAGAATAGATACCTATACCAAGTTCGTACCCTTTCAAAATAACCACTGAGTTTAGTAAATTATTTACTACTTATTTATAAAATATACCCCTGTTATCCAAAATTTTTGCAACATCCCTGGAAGAGCTAGTCACCTAGACCCCTTATCCAAACTTCTATTATCCCTTCAACCACTGTGGAAGTCCATTCTCAAACTTTTTCCAAGCAACTTCGACAGTAACCCATCCATTCCCCCCACTAAATTCTACTTCACTTACTATGTCGATACCTTTATTGACCACAACAAACTCCACCATCATCACGACTTCTCCATTATCCCTTCCGACTTCAACATTACTTGCTTCCACTATTGTCACGACCCATCCACTTCTTTCAGTATTGAGTATGCCTTCGTCCACATCCTCTAAGTCACCTCCACCTGCGTCGACCCCACTCGCATTGTCCTTACCGCCATTGAATCTACCTCATTCGACCTTTCCTTAGACATCTCTACTACCTTTGACTACAACTACATCGAATCTGACCGCTTCAACTTCACAATTTTTCACACCGCCCTCATCAACCATAGCTACATCAGCTTCGCCATAGACGACCACGACTTCTAACAAAATTAAAAATAAGTCATCTAAGAAAAATAAAAATAAGAAGATCAAAAGTGACTGCACCTAGCTCACTTTGATAGTTCAACCACCAACGGGATCAAAAGCAGACAAATTTGTTTTTATTCCCTCCAAAGCATCATAAAAAAAACTTGATGACTTCATCAAGGGGGATACCAAAGAACATAGCAAAAGATGGTTAGAAGACTCTAAACGAATTAAAACATTAAAGAGGAACAAGAAAATGTATGGACAATATGTGTAACAAAGGTAGAGCAGATCCAGAGCCCCACCTAGAGAAAACAATTGGTAAACTACAAACTCTAGTTGAATTTGTACTTGAGAGTTATGAGAAATTCCAAGACTAGCTTACCCAAAAATAACATGATGAAACTGGTCTATTAATTTCCGACCACTTTAAAGCATTCATAGAATGCGACCAAAATTTAAAAGAGTATGAAGTACAAGCAATCAGGGCCACACTCGTTCTCAATAATTGGTACGCATATTACGAGAAAATTTGTGTTGATATTCAAAATTCCCAAAGCATGTTGTTAGAAATATATAAACATAAGAAATCGGTTGACCTAACCACAACACATACTATAGATGAGAAACTTCACATGGAGCAGGAACAACAAGATTAGTGAAGGAGAAAAATATATCAATGGCTACGTGAATTAAAATGAGCACAATAGGAAGTCAGTCGGATGACTAACCACATTTTCAAACTAATGAGATTGGTATAAATATAGATACATAACATTGTCATAGACATGCAAAATATGGTGGATCAACATATGCAAGTAAAGCTAATCCGATTGTCAGAACTCACTAGGATGGTCCTCACTGAATGGGATGACTTTCAAGACTACCTCGCCCTCACTTCTCCATGATGGATTTTGCTAGAAAATTGAGTTTGGCGTCCAAGAGTGGCTTCCTTGGATGGATTCTAAGCTAAATCTACTTGCCAAGGTTACTAGAGGGATAGACGCGGAAGCTTCCAAGTATAGCCTTCATTTACCAATACATTATAATAATTTTTACGTACTTGGTGTCCCTCATGCTGGATTTCTCGACATTTGAAACCTAACACTCCATTTCTTTCTACAAATCCTTAGCTCACATCAACTATTGCTTCTGCTTCACCTATTTCTCAGTTGCTTCAATTTCCTATTGTACCCACTGTAGAGTGAACCTCTTATACTATGCATCCAAGGCCTAAACCTTTATGAATCTCAACACATGCAAGTTTGAACTCAACCCCTAACTTCCTTGTGTCTTATCCCTTTGCTCACCATGTTGGTCAAAACGAACCAGATTCCTATGTCATGTGATGGGTGTTGCCACTATAGAGGGTGTGCCTGTTCCCAGTTGTAAACCCTAGCTAAGAGATCCCACCAGAGATCAACACTCCCCAACACACCAGTCCTGACCTTCCGTTTCCCAGAGGCCAACATTAGACTAGTGGAATGGTTGTGCGATAATATTCCATAATTTCCTCCCCCACCCTCCATAATCACTCCCGTCTCCATTTTTTTTCTCATTTCCAACACCATCGAGGGAAGGGAAGCCATTAAATCCTTTATGGTAATGGGGACAACCATTATTCCAACAATTCTGCACTAGTCTAGATTCCTCTCCATTTGTATGTTGTTCCATTGACCATCATAAATATCCTGCGGAATGCATACTTGAACCAAGACTGACCTCCCTTCCTTAGTGCCATTTGTCTGTAAGACCTTGCAAAGTGTGAATTCCACTAGGTTCTCATGTTTGGGGTCCAGAGATGCCACTTGATGCATCCCTTCCACTTGATGTGGGAGGAGATTGCTCCCTAGTTAAAACATATATTTGAGTGATTTAGCTCTTCTTAAATATCATTTACTTATTCCAATACTAGACGAATTATTCTTTTCCAAAGAACATGTTGTATTCCTTTTATTTTCCTAGATATAAGGTTATATTTGATATATCTAATTATGAGAAAAATGGCTTATGAGCCTACCCCCTATATTGCTTCATAAAGGAAATAAGATATATAATCCTAGCATGTTGTCTTTTTATCTGTAATATCTAACTACATATCCCAAAAGGTAAAAAGTACACAAGTATAAAAATAGCTATAAAAAAAGCCACACTTGTGAAAGTCCAAATAAAAGACACACCATTTGACTTTTATGGTGTTATCACTAAAATATTATCCTTGCCACCACTAGCATTGTTGCTCCATCATTGTGCTCCATTGTCTCCATCTCCCCAAACTCATAAGATACATCCTCTTTGGAAAGGGAGTTTTCCAATTGGTTTTTCTCTTGATATATGTGATTGAATTTACCCTTCAATCCCAATAATTTTCTAATAATATTATTCAAGTCTATATTTCTACATGTTGCTTCTTCTTCCATTCACAGAATATTAGTCTAGGAGTCATAAAAAATTTGGATCTTGTTCACATTATCTTCCTTCGCCAACATCATGATAACTTCAGCAACCCATGATTCTATTGTATTACTTGTGCCTATCTCCACTCCACATGCAAAGGCGATTAGTCATTGTTCCGATAAAAAGAGGGCACCTCTTGTAGCACATTGATCCAAATTACTAGTTGAGGCATTATAAAAAAATGTGAGGTTTATTTGTCCTTTGTAGTGGAATTACCACTCTTACTAAATTTACCACCTTAGGGAAATTGGTTCAAGTCATGTTTATATTATAATAAACATGTTCAAGAGTTGTAGAGACACCTAAAAATAGATGATTGTTTCTAGAAATACACAGAGCCCATGTGAGAAAAGGTGGAAGGGAATGATGATCACCTTCTAAAGTGTCCTACATCCATCCCTAAAAATATTCAAGCAAAGGATTACCCTTCCATGCGCCATACCCTACTATTAAAAGTTTGATCACATCCCAAACCTCTAATTTTTAGTGGCATGCGAAAAAAATATGATAGAATTTCTCCCCAAATTTTGTGCATAGAGAGCATATCCATGGTCCATCCCATCCACATTTTTGAAGATTCTCACAAGTGGTAATTTTGTTTAAAAGATAATTCAAAAAAATATTATTGACTTCTTAGGAGCCTTAAGTTTCCAAAATATACTCCATCATCATTTTAGACCTCCCTACAACTCTCCTATGAACACTACCAGTAACGTAGTTTTATAATATATAACCACTGGTCTGATTTGGGCCCCATACCAATGAATCTTGAATATCTCTAATGGATATTGAACCTTTGACTAGTTCCCTTCTGTACAAGGCCCAATCCTTGGTAAAGTTTCCCATCTCCTCAAATCCTCCATGTATATCCATCTCTACCATCCTCCTTGAAAATGTACTTGAGATTGTGCATATTTTTGTTTTGAAATCAAGAGAAATACAAGTTCTCATCATCTGTACCACTTGCACCACCACCCAGAGATGTAATCCCAACTTCACATCATCCCCTATAAGACACATGAAATGATTTGTAATAGTTGGAAAAGAATCTACAATAACCCTCCATAATATTGAACTTGCAATGCACTTTTTCTTTGGAAACATGTCCATCATTTAATAGCAAGGGGATTTATATAACTAGTTTGCATTATTCTTTTCCATAAAACTTTAGAATCCAACCACCTCAAGAATCTCTTTGCAACAATTTCTTTCCCCAAAACATGAATATATTTGAGTCCCAAGCCCTAGGGGATTTGGGTTGATCTATTCTAATCCACTGCACTAAAGGGATTCCCAACTTATATTTCTAACCAACACATACATAACATAGACATTTCCTCTTGATTTGATTCATCACCCCTTTTGGGATGATTCACATTGACATCCATTACAGTGGGGTTGCATCTAACATTGCTTTAACTAGGGTAAGAAATAAAACAATTGAGAGATATCTGCTGTACCACAACCAAATATTCCTCTATATATTTTATTTATCCATTCCAAATCCCTTATCCCTTAATCACTTCCTTTAGTTTAAACACTAGGAATTTGAAACACACCTAAAGCATTTTTATCTAGTAGGGAAATATTGCTTTAATCCATTTCTTTTGGTGTTCTGAAACCTTATTGAAATATATCATTGATTTTATAATATTTATTTCCATTCCCATGGACATACAAAGTAATTTAGAGCTTGATATATGGTCTTAGCCTCCCTAAATAGTCACAATAAAAAATAGTCTATCTTTGACAATAACAAATGATATAATACCTCCTCTCTTTCTACCTTGATACATCTAGTAATGCCTTCCTCCCTAAGAACCTTGACTTATCCACCTAAAATTTTCTCCCTCCAATAAGAACATGAATGGATTTAGAGGGAATCCTTGATAGAGATCTCTAGTGGATTTGAAAAACATTATGGTCACCCCATTTACTGGCACAATGAAGGAAACTGAGGGGAAAGGCTCTTCCACCCACCTAATAAAGTTTACCTTAAATTCCAAATGAAAAATCAATATCCTAAAACAAAAGCAATTTACTCAATCATATACCTTTGAGGGATTGATCTTCACCACAAAATATAATAAGCTCTTAACTTTGATAGATTGTAGGGATTCTTATGCTATAAAAGCCACATACATTATATTTCTTCCCCTCAAGGAAGTGAAACTACTCTAAATATATGTGTTTGGAAAGACCGATCTTAAAAATTCTTGCTCTGGTCTTGGATATTATCTTGTAGATATTATTACAAAATGAGATGGTTAAATAATTATTGAAGGATGTTGGGGAATCCTTATTTGGGTTGCTTGCTATGAACATTGAATTGAATGCGCTTGAGATATTACCTTCTTGTTTGGATCCTTCCATCAATCTTATTATATCTATGCCTATAAGCTTGTTGAAATCTAGTAATAGTCCTAGTATCCATCCCTTGGGTCTCAATTCTTTAGTATTTTGAAATGTCTTTATAACTTCTAGTATGTATAGATTCTATATCAGTGCCATCAAATTAGTGTTTTGGTCCTTAATATCCATTTTCCCATAGTAGTAAGTTAAGGCCAATATCACTCTTGCAGGTTCCTTATATACTCCCTTATAGTGGGTCATTGATGCCTTTGTTACCTCTCCAAAGTTAACACACTAAACACCTTCATTATTTCAGATGAACCAAATTGTATTACACATTTCATTTGTTTACAAAATAAGGTATACACAAACAGGTTGAACACCTTAAGACAAATGCTTACACACAAATCAAAGATTAGTACACCAATGTTTACATGGTTAAAACCCTCAAAGAGGGAAATAGTCCATGGCCCTAGCCAACACAACCACTTGAGACAATATATTAATGAAAAACATTAATATATTAGATGAATATTTCTCACGATCAATTATCAACAAATGATCCTCAATGTTATTTACATAGAGGTCATGGATCAATTGGGCATTAAAACATGGATCAAGTGCCAATATGTTATGAACCAAATCATGTGCATGTACATGTCAAATATGAGGGTATTATCTCATAGGCGAGAGTGATCAAACACCAAGCACAAAGAATGGAGGATGTCATTATATTTGAAAAAAAGAATGATGATATGGGTGTGCAAAATCCTAGAGAAAACATCAGATGTGAAACCATATTGACATCCTCATTACCAATAAAGATTCCAAGAAAGAAAAAAATATCTACAATGACAATATCAAGGAAGAATATGGAACACTTGACAATATTCATGGAACAGGGCATCGGAAAAATATTGTTCAACAAGATATTATCAGAGACTAGAAACTACAACAAATTGGACAACTCACAATCACAAAACATGGAATCAAAATTTTGCAACAACTGTCTATCGAGGATTGAGACCAAAGATAATCAAATTTGGATTGATGGATCATCATAAATGCGAAAAGAAAGGAGAAATATACAGAAATCCTATTACCTGGTTTCATCACATGTAAATCCATTAACTGCAAAGCTTCGAGGACAAAGAATTCCAAAGAGTGGGGTGGATATATGGGGTTAAATGTATATGATATGACCCTAGCGGTAGAATATATGGGGTTAAATGTATATAATATGATCCCATAGGGGGATATATGGGGCTAAATGTATATGCAAAGAAGTAAATGTACATATAATAGGGTTGGACTAATGAAGGGGCCGCATGTGCAATGGGTGGATATGTATATATAAAGGTAATGTATTCATTGTTGAGGGACATGTGAAATGGTTGTATGATTGTGTTGGGGCACTCAGAGAAATATCTAATATTCTTTAAGGAGTTATTTTTTAACTCATCTTTCTTATCTATATTGTATTTGTGCCCCATGTTTACATTGATGTACTTGGTGTGTACTCTTGTCTCTTATGCTAATTTTAAGTATTTGGTTCATAACACAATAATACTAAGGACAAGATGAACCATTAGATCACTTTATGTCTAGAACACAATTGTGACCATTGAATTAGTGATTTACAAAATCACACTAAAGAAACACACTTTTTTCTATAATACATTAGATCAAGTTGATCTTAACTAACTCAAAAGTGTCTAAATATCCTAAGATTCCCCCTTAAGAACAATTTGGGATATGATTGCAAAATTTAAAAAGGTGACACATTAGAAGAAGAAAGGAGGCATTAGAGCCTATCCTCCTTAATGACAACTCCCTCAACACCTAATATAGAACAAAAAATTGAAATTGTGGTTTCTATAAGGATTTTTGTGAAAATGTTCGCAACATAAGCATTTGTTTGGTAATAAACCACTTTAAGGATGTGATCCTAAAGAAACTTCCTGATGAAGTGCATGTGTAGCTCAATGTTAAGTTTCTTGATGAAGCACATGTGTAGCTCAATATTTAGATGTAATATGAATGGCACTTTGATTGTCACACCATAGTGTGTTCAGATGTTGTTATTGAGTTCCAAACATTGAAAGGATTTATATAAGACAAATGGATTCTTGACTTGCATGAACTGTTTCTCAATATTCCTCTTATATTGAAGACATAGAAAGTGCATTTTTATTCTTACAAGCACAAGTAACATGTTCAAAACCAAGATTGAAAACATAACCTACAATAGACTTGTGATCATCAGGATAATTAACTCAATCATACTTATTGAAAGAAACCAACAAAGGAGCCCCCCTGAATTGTATTGGATACTAGAATGAAATATACTCTAGATATATTGAGATATCCTCTCTTATTCTTTATAATGGGTGTCATGGAGTGCTTGCATATACTCGGAAAGAAGACAAACAAATGAAATATTTGAATGGATATGAGTCAAATACAAAAAGTACCAACTAACTAATAGCACAAAGTGGCATCCACTTTGGCTGTGGTATAGGTGCCAACAAGTTCGACTCTATACTAGAAGGAATATGGAATAGGTTTACAACATTCCATGAGAACGCAATGAAGAAGGCCATATGCATACCTATGTTGGGATAGGGAAATTCCTTCCTTGGTTCAGAAGACTTAGAGGCCAATAAATTAATGCAAATGTCCCATGTTTTCCATGTCCAAGTTTTTACTAAGATTGGATTTCAAACGGGTTAGAAGTTTGGAGTCACTACTAGTGAGCATAGATTCATCAACATAAAGAACAAGTATGATGATATGGTGACCCAATTCCTTGGTATACGCATTAGAGTCATGATGACATCTAGAAAAGTTAGATTCAAGAAGAAAGATGTCCATTTTGGAAAACCAAGCCCAAGGAGGTTTATTAAGGACATAGAAAGATTTCTTAAGATGACAACAAGACTGGAATCATGAATATAGCCAAAAGGTTATTAATAAAAATTATTTTGACTAGTGGTTGAACCACCCTCCATCTAGATATTTCAAAAATTATTTATTTTTATAAATCATTCTTTAAAGGACTTGAAAAATATCGATCATTGAATCTAAAAACTGAGTGAAACCAAACACTATTCTTGAAAAATTACAAACCTCTTATCAAGATAAAGAAACTTTGGTATTAAGCATATTATACCATTTAAAAATATTATGAATTAATCTATCATCTCTTCGATTAAATTTAAATCATACAAAAGTGAGAGATGAGATGAGAGTGTAGATCATGAAAATGATCTTAATAGAACATTGTCATGTCATATTTACTTGTTTTGATTTTTATATTTTATATTTAAATATAATTTTACATTTTGATTTTTCCATCAAGATTTATGTGATGACGATGATGATGATTGTTTTTGTCTATTGAGACCAATTTTGATTTATTGAACACTTATGAAAAATAATAAATAATTTATTTTAACAATTTATTCATGTGATTGAAGAAATGGAAAAAACTTTCCTAGTTTCCATAGTTTTGGTGAGTTAATAGGTTATCAAGATTATTAGTATTACAAATATTTTGGAATTCAGATTTAAAGTGGTTATATGCAAGACATTTAAGAAAATGTGCTTTTCATTCTCCACCTTCTTAGCATCACACAAATGATGAATTCTTTTATCTTTGTCATGGCATTTTTATATTGTTTACTATTAAAATTTGGTAAATTTTTTATATTGTCATGGAAATTTTCATATCTATTATATCAAAAAACTTACTTGAACTTGAGAACAAGTCCAAAGTCTAAAATCCAATCCCCTTCACTTGAAAATGTATCTATAAAATAATTAAACAATGTTTGTGGGATTTGATAATTTTTTTCAATCCTTCCATTCAAATCCTTTGTCTGATATGTTATCTTTCTACCCAGAAAATGATGAGTTGTATTTCTAATTAATAGCATGTTTGAATTCTTTATAGAGGAATATTATTATCGATTGAGTGAATGCTATAATGCTAATTGACACTCTCGGAATTGAAGTATGGATCCCTCCGTAACATTGATCCACTCATGCCTACCACTCCCAATCTTTCAATAACATTGCCAAAAAATACTTGAAATCAAACCATTGATACCATTTGGACATGTCATAAATTATTTCTGATATTTTTTATAACTATAATGTCTTGGATTTATTTAAAAGGTCTAGGTTCATTTCTACTCTTGGTTTTAGATGTAGTGCTTCTTAATGATCCAATATAATGAATCATTATATTATTTGTCATCAATATTGGTACTTTCTCGGTGGAAAAATTGGAGGTACTAGCTTGTAGGGCCCATTTTATGAGCATGCCCTACTTTGGTGATTTGGGGTCTAGAACCTTCTAGAATCTATTTGAGTCCTTAATTGATCATTTTTTAGGGAAATTTTTTTCCAGTATTAGATCCCAACCTCTCAACTATTCTGCACATTGATGCCTTTCCAATTGTGTAAAAATCACTTCAATTGGACTTCATATGAAGAAGTTATGATGCTTGCAAGTTGACCTATCCTATTGACTACCATGGTACGAAGTGGATGCCACATCAATTTCAACTATTCAAATAGGTGGAGCTAGTCAAGTGTGGAATTTTAAGAAGATTCTATAGGGTAAAAACCAATTATTTGGGGGTTGAGGAATGAAAAATCCCTAACCCTATCCCTAGACAACTATGAGATTATGTGTTAAATACTTGGCCACTAACAAAGTAAGGGGTTCCATTCTTGTTGTATTGTATATTGTTCCATAGTTGAGAAAAAACATTTGGGAGTGGGATATTGGAGTAGAGCAGAGGAGGTAGAAGATGTTTTACTATCCATATTGGCACATAGTCCATGGAAACTACGTAGTGAGTGCCCCTTTCTTTTTATTTTGATTTTATAGCTTAGAATAAAAGAATAGAGCATAAGCCTCATCTTCAAGCTAGGTTTTTACCATACCGGGTTTTCCTAGAGTATATCTTGTGTTTATTGTATGGATGGTCTATTATTTGCTAGTTTCTTTCATTTCAATTTATTTTAACATTAAGTGAGTAACATTAAATTTGCAATCTAGAGTAAAACACTCTATAGTAAAATGTTGTAGCATATTATAAGATTTATTGGGACAAACTGTTCTAGTGGAATATCCACAATAGTTTATAGATCATATTGGTATTTGAGTATTTTTCATTGGCATTTTTATGGGAATTTATAGAATCTAGGGATTGGTGTATGGAATAAGTCTTAAAATCCTAGCCATAGTGGATGAGTTCAGTAATAACAATCCATGGAATGAAACAAAGGAGATATTTTTAGAGATGAAATCAAAAGATTCCAACATATCTAGCAATATGGCCATTCTTATGGTAGCTCTAGGGAACAAGTTTAGACCTTTTGGGGAGTTTCATAGCTCTAACTCAAAATCTATACCAAATTGAAAACTTATAGATATTGAAGACCTAGAAAAGGAGTCGAAAAAGGATCTAGAGAAAGAGAGACCAAGTTCTAGTGCCATCACTTATTTACAATATCTATTCAAAATGGAATTGAAAGTGGAATTGAACCTTACCAAGGTGATATTGATGTTGTTAAATTAAATCAATGGTTACAAAAGCTATAATTTTATTTGAGTGTCCATAACCTAGGAGAGGATAAAATATTTTGTTTTGTCAACTAAAGTTGGAGGGCCATACCCTAACATGGTGGGAAAATCACATGAAGTCACTTTGGATGGAGGTGAATCCCACAATAACTAAGTGGGAGGCATTTAAAACCCTCATCACACTCTAGTTATAACCTATTCATTAGGAAGAGGAATCGTGGATCTGTTGGCATTACTTCAGACAAAAGCAAAGACGGAGTGTGCAAGACTACACCATTGTGTTAAGAAAAATGACTATTATGTTAGGTATATATTTAAAGAACCCAAATGTACTCTTGAACTATAAATTTTTTTAAGGATCCATAATTTTCTTAAAGTGTAGAAACCTTGACGAATCTTACCCATTCTTAAATTTCCAACCATAAAATGCTTGGCAATATTTATGTTAAAATATTCAAATTTATTAGGATTTAGTATAGCTTCTAGACAATTTTGCTGATATTTAGAGTAAAATATTTTTATCCCATGGAATTTGGGTGAATATTTTTAGAAAAAAATGGAAATTGATGAATCATTTTTTGGAAAAAAACATGGACGATTAGCTCATGGGCTAAATTTCACCCCCTAAATTTTTCCATATCTTGAAGTATCTAGGTGGTTTATAAAGTCATTTATGGAGGTAAGTGAGGCTCTTCAAACATAGGATAGTTGATGAGGTTTCTGTTAAAGAAAAAAATATAGATAATATGGATAAGATTAAAGGAAACACAAGTGGTTCCAAGCAAAATATCACCAAGATGCTTCCAAGGAGGGAAATGAGTGGAAAGGAAAGGACAAGAAGACACCAACCACTAATAAACAATGCAAGGATACAAATAACCATTGAAACTATTGTAATGGCACTGAAGATAAATGTTGGAAGCTACATCTTGAGTTAAATGCAAAGAAACATAAGAAGGATTCCAATAAAAAGTACATGTTATCTATAGATTCAAGAAACTTGGTAGAGAGAACCTTAGATGTAGATGAAAATATTGTCTGCACTATAGTGCATAAGGAGGCGAATCTGTGTAGCCTCCATCCCAAGGAAGAGAAGGAGATGACTGTGCTCTTCCATATTAATATCTAGGTTAAGAAGACAAAGGTGGATGCTCTATTCGATTTAATTTTATAAGACAATTTCATAGAAAAATATTTGGTCAACAAGCTTGGGTTGGAAGTTCATGACCATTCTCACCAATATCCATTGGGATTGGTAGACAAGGATGCAAAGCTTAGGCCCAATATATAGTGTAAAATAATTTTTTCTATAAGTGAAAATTATATTGGTGAAGTGGAGGTAGATGTAGTACCACTTTATGTGTGTGGTGTATAGTTTGAAATCCCCTACATGTACTTGATAGATGCAACGTTCATGAGGAGAGAAAAAAAATACCTCTTAAATGGTGATAAGTTCTTCATCATTAAATCATGTTGGAGGAGCCTAGTTGATGATTCGATTAGGTTCTCTCGACCGACCACGTAATGGTTGGCCCAGTCTAGTAGAGTTAGTTAGGCATTTTATAAGCAGACAATTATATAGATACAACTATCTAATCGATTGTCTATTTCATATATATTGGATGTTGAGTTAGGATGATATAGAGAGGATTAACCCCTTTTGTACATTACGACTTATTAAAATAATAGAAGACTTGTTGTTGGTGACCATTAATCTTATTCTTTCTTTCTCTCTTTACGTATGATTGTTATCATACATGATATTTGTTGTAATGCACTATTGGTACCCTAATGTAATCTCATATATTACAACATTGGTTTTGTTGTTGGTAGTACTAAACCAAGAAAAAGAATGAACATTTGTACATAAATGGTGAACTAGGAGGAAATCCAAGAGTGGTGGAACAGAAAAAATGCAAAATATATTCAAATTATTCTCGAATGAACAAGTTGACTCTTGCAAAGGCAAGAGAAAATTTCTTTATATAATCCCATGAACGATTTATAGAGATCGTTCCTCAGGAAATAAAAAAATTTCTCGATGGCATTCATGAGCATACTAGAAGGTTAGAATGAAAGATTGATTATGCAAAATATCTATAATGGTGGATGAACAAATTTGCATGAGTGGGTGTAGAAGATAGCCGATGATTTTTGTAAAGAGAAATCCATATAAGAAAGAACCTCCCTATATGACATTAGAACCAATTTCTATAACGACTTGCATCATAGAATTTTTTGTACGATTCCATCTTTGCTGTTTAAATTTTTAAATGAAAAAGGATTCAGCCACATAGTCGAACCTCGACCTCCTTTGGGCCTTGGTTTCTCAAATTAGGAAAAGACGCAAAAATATTGGGAGCACTTCATCCAATAAAGAGAGAATATTTTCTCAGTAAATGAGCATCGTTAATGAACCCACACATGTTTCCCATCAGTAGTCAGTTTGGAAATGGGGAGTCTCCGACCATGTGTAATGAATGAAATATAGATGATACTAGATGACAAAATGAAAATGGAATGAATCTAGAAAAAGATCAAGTACGACTCGACGAAAATTAGATGGCCAACCAAAAGTAGACAACTAATATTCATAAAATTGAAAGGGAGAAAAGACAGAAAAAATGGGAAGAACTTAGGAACATCCTAAGTCCGTTTCGTAACAAGAGTAACATGAAGAAAATGGTTAAGAAGGTTGAGTAGCCAAAAGGCCTACCTGATCGAGGGAAAGTCAACTAGATGAAATAAAGGAAGAGGCATCAACACTGATTGATCAATCAACAAAGCAAGGTCTGGAATCTCCGCAGATAGTAATACTTGAAGTTACGAGTCTCGTAGATCCACTCCCGATGATTTTGACTCATGGTCCAAGTGTAAGATAGATCGTCAAGCATGACTTGGGAATTGGAGCTAGAAAAAGTAGCATATGTGTTGACTAGATGACTGTGGAAGAATCATGGATCGACTGATGGTTCAAAGACGACTTCATGGTAACTGTATTACTTGTGCACCCAAATTCGAAAGAAACAATTTTCACCTATTCTATTCAGAGCACATGGAAGCACCCCCCCTGCCAACAACATTATTAATTGAAGCACAAATTTCATCGGAGGTCTAAATTGATAACGAAGAGTCAGTAAAATAAATTCGACTATTATGGCACACAACTCAACATAAATAAGTACTCCTAAAATTGGTAATTTCATTCTAGGAAATAATCAAAATCTTTCCAATATGCATTTTCATAATTTAGTACACATCCCAATATATGAGGGGGATAAAGATCCCAGAAGACACTAGTTTGTATGTGATACCATGTGGGAAACTAATCTTGTTAATGATGAGAATCGATATATAGCACAATTTGTAGGTGGCATCCATAAAAGAGCACTCATTTGGTACATGAATTTCATTGAAAATCAAACCAGAACAAAGACTTTCTAGAATTTTTCCATACTCAAGACAACATGCATTTAGCTGCGAAAAAGTTAAAATAAATCACACAAATTCCAGGTGAAACAGTTCGAGATTATGATAAAAGATTCAAATATTTACTTATCCAGATATCATACAAGATTGATCAAAATATGTTGATCTAGTGGTTCATCGGGGGCCTCCTACCCAAGAACAAAACACCTATGAGCGTACATGAATTCAAGACATATGAAGATGCTTTAAAGAAAGATAAAAATGTTGAGTCCAATGACGATTTCACAATTGCACTTGTCAACAAAAGACCAGAGGAAAAATTGGAATTCATTAGTCCCATCTTCAGACTTGGACGACATCCTTAACTTACGTTTTCGAGCGATTTGGAGGAAAGAAATTAACAGCACATGCAAAATTTCCTAAATTTATCTAAGGTCAAGATCCAGTCTACCATATCAATAACTATGAAAAAGAATGGACAAGACTCAGTTACCGCAATGAAAGGGCATGGCCACATATGTTTCCAAGCACATTGGACAACTTTCCTAGTAAATGGTATACAATCAAATGCAAACGAGGTGAGACATTTAATTGGAAATCCCTTAAAGAAAATTTCATTAAGGATTTTTCATTTACTCCCACAAAAAATTGTCTTAAAGAAGCTGTACAAGAAATTCAAAATTTTATCAAACCAATAGAATGACTAGCTTGTGCAGTCAGAACTACATCTACTCATTGACCAAACAAGATTTGCAATAATATCATGATCGTCCAGAAGCATCATGCCCACCTCTCGACTTGCTTGGACCTAAAAAATAATAATACCCCATGAAAATGTTTCAGATGGAAGAGAAATCATCCTCGCGCAGTCTATCCAGTTAAATTAGTTATGAAAGTATCTACTTATGATAAGGAAGAAGATGGAGAGATAAGAGAAAAATATTTTCCTCCATCGTTTACAAAATTTAAATAAGGTGAATGATACATCAATGAATCAAAAGACCCAGAATGGATGGACGTGGAAATCAAGGTGAAAGAAGTTGGCATATCAATCGATGGAAGACCCAAATTAGAAAAAAATGGAGTTTATTTGTCAAAGCAACATACAATAGAGATAGCGAATCTTTTGAAAGAATACCATGACGTGATTTATAGAGATTATAAATATTTAAAATACTTGGTGCAGGAAATGGGAGAAATAAAGACAAACATTATTCCAGATGCAAAACCTGTTAAGAAGCAACCGTATAATTTAGCTCACAAATATAAGGATATAGTCAAGAAAGATATAAAAAATATTCTAGCCACTAGAATTATATATCTAGTCGACTAGTCAAAATGGGATAGCCCAATGGTCGTCCAACCTAAGAAGCATGACCCAAAAAGACTTTGGATTTGTGTCGGCTTCAAAGGACTAAATAGCGTAACTCTTACATATATGTTCCCGACACCACTTGCAGACAAAATCATCAATGAAGTTGTCGGTCATGAATGTTACTCCTTCATAGACATAATTTCAAGGTACAATCAAGTTCCCATAGAAAAAGAGTATCAACATAAGACTACATTTGTGTTTGGATTTGGGTCATTCTCATTTAAAGTTATGCCCTTTGGATTGGAAAATGCACTAGCAATATTTTCCAGAATTATGATAAAGCCTTTTTCAGGAATTCTTATATAAAACCATGGATGTGTACTTCTATGACTCGACCATATATACAATGCTAAGAGATCATGTTCAATGGCTTCCATTGATGTTAAAAATATGTAGACAGATCCAACTATCATTAAATATCAAAAAGTGTATCTTTTCCAACCCAATCAAAATAATTTTGGGCCATGTATTTTGCAAGGAAGGAAACAAGTTTGACTTGGCAAAGATCAAAGTTGTTCGGTCTAGGAAATGCACTCTTTCTTTTATCCTTATGTTCCATTATGAAGATACTCGAGTCTCTTTTTCCATTATTTTCAACCCTATATCATTCATATTCCATGGTTTTCCTTAAGGTACAACTTTATGTATATACTGTGTTATTTTAATGAATAATGAGGTTATTAAGGGGTTTAGTGACTGATTGAGACTACTCATGAATGTTTGTGTAGATTCTATGTTGGCAGGTTGGAAATATTGGATGTTGTTACTCTTCCACAAGTTATGATGTTGTTACTCCACCACCACTATGATGATGATATTCTTGAATGCTTATGGTTGTCAAGATTCCTTGCTAATACTCACATCTGGTCTACGATCGATAATCCTATAGAGGAAGGCACATTTCCAAGGCATAAATGTGGTTGTACTGAGTCAATTCTTCCATGAAGACCACAACCCAGCTATCACAACGAATCAACAAGACTCATGAAGAATTTTTCAGTGATTAGTTGCAACAACTCCACAAATGCTTTCAAACTATTCCAAATATTGTTAGGAAAGGCATTATAATTGTTAGATTCTAAACACCGTTCCAATATTTTGTTTCTTGAGGTTATCATTACAAATGTATAAAAAGGATAATTCATCCCATGTCAGGGTGTTAGGAAATAACTCAATTATGAATAGATAAGTGTTGTAACTCTATTGTAACTTATTTTAATTCATTAATAGAAGGAGTATGTTGGTTCCTACATTCTAATAATGTAGATCATGAGTTGTTTCAGCATTCCTGGTCAGAGGAGGAAGGCCCTACTTCCTTGAGCAGGTGCTGTTGCAGTGTTATTTATTCTAGTTAGATGTTTTATAGTTAGTTAATTTATTCGTTGATTGTTAATTGCTATTACTACATCATTGATTAATGATTGAAGAAGTTGTTAGTTCATTTGTTAATGATTAGCTATTTATGTTGTTACTATATTGTTTCCATATTAGAGCTGTTACTCTGTATTTCATTATAACTTATTAAGTAGAAGTATTTCCTCCATTATAGCATGTGTGCTTGAAGTGTGTATTTTATTTCTGTATATGTTACTTTATTTCTGAAGAGTAATTTCTATAGTTGTTTGAGCGTTTTAATTCAAGCAGTGTGATTTCACTTATAGTAAGAGTGTTTTCTTTCAATTCCAGTTGTGTGAGAATATAAGATAACCAATGTTAAAGAGGAAATTGTTGCTTGCATAGACCTTGCATGATAACCTTGAAATAACAAGACATTCCCTGGATTGATAATTAATGTAAGGGCCAACTATTTGTTTTAAAAGACAATTACAAGCACCAACATTTTGGCACCATTGGAGGGGAGGGTATTGAAGGTGCAAAAGTACAAACTTAGCATTGGTTTTAGTTTCATTGTCTTTGGTTCTGTTGAGGCCTCAACAATAAATACAGAAGGTAAGAACCTACACATCCTCCATCAATATCTAGAGTGAGATTTCCATGGCAGACTCTCATATCACTAGTATTAGAGAATATATGGCATGATTTAGAGTGTTTCTGGTTCTTCTGAGGCTTGAGCCACAAAATTGATGGAAGGTAAAACCTACACATCTACCATTAGTTTCCCTAGTGAAATATTTGTGGTAGAATCCTGTCTCATCGATATCAAAATACTTAGGTAGAGGAGGTCAATGTCAGAAATATCAAGGGCGAAGAATGTACATACAAGAGATCATCTCAAAAGCATAATCAGAAGCAACATCTCGTAACGCTACCGAGGTAGCATATCATGCAGGAATGAGTCTTTAGTCTTCCTCTCAAAATACGTCACTTATAGTAGTAGAAGCCAAGATTAGAGAATTGATAGAAGGACAGGGACTTAGGGAGAAACAATACCACAAGAAGGATTTGGCCCATAATTTTCTCCATAAACAAGATCCTTTGCAGCAACAGAAGCTGAGTTTCAAATTCTGACAGAGGGACAAGGGGAAATAGGGGAATCAACACCCAAATGAAAAATTTTAGAGACTGTACGTGAACCAATTCTCGAGACATCTATTCTTATTCCAGAAAAAGGTAGTGTTGTTAATCCTCCTACGCTAGAATGAAAGCATTCCAATCCATCACAGCAGGTTCATGTTGATTACAGGATCCCATAAGAATATTGGAATCTATGGAAAAACATGGCCACCTCAACACCCACGATTGAATTTCCAATTAGTGACACACAAGGGGGCACCCTAATGAATTTTATTTCCCTATCATCCCTTCCCAACTTCAATGGTACAACCATTGAAGATCCATACACCTTTCTTTTTAGTTTGACGTGTTATGCTGAAGCTATGACTATACCACTGAATTACAAAAATTGAATTTGTTTACTTCTAATTTGAAGGATGTGACATTAAGGTGGTTCATGGAACTCGGTGGTGTAACTATAACTTCATGGGATGAGAAGAAAGAGGCTTTTCTCGAGAAGTACTAGGACTTTTCAGATCACGAGAATTGAGATAAGAGATCTTCAAAATGACCCAAAAGGAAGAAGCAAATTTGGAAGATTAGATTGAAATTTTCCAGTATAATATGGAGAGGTCTCCACATGCCACCCTATGAAGCAATAATTTAAATACAATTTTGATTCGAGGAATGAGAGATGAGTGGTTGGATATGTTGAGTTTGTTGGGAAAAGGAGATGTTTCAAAATAAAGTTATGATACAATTTGCGAACTATGTAGAAGGTGTTCACAAGGAGATTTCATAAACAAACCTGGAATAAGAAACATTTCGAGTAAGGATACAAAGTCAGATAATGGAGGAGTAATTCGTACAGAATTTGGTAATTTGCTAGATGATTTTAAGACCGATATCCTTACCACATTGTCTTCACAGTTGGATGTTTTTCCGGCTAAACAAAGGAAAATAGAAGCAGAGAAGGCATTGGATATCTTATGTTGATGTTGTAGACATAAGCACTCTTCAATGGAATGCCCACTTAAGACTGTTAAAGTTTGTGTGATTGGTTAACAAGATCATCCTACAAAATCATGTCATGATCATTACCACGATTGAAATCAATATATCAGGGGACCAATGAAGAAAGCAAGCAAGCCTATTTCATAACTTGAAAGAATCCATGACAAGCTTGACCACCAGGCATGAATCACGATTCCCCCTCATTTTTCAATACTTGGAGTAATCAATTTAATATTTAGTAGATGAAATTTCCCACTCTTTGATAGCAGAAGCCTCAACAATTATAGTACCCTTCACCATGGTTACAATGGTCACCCAAGTCAGCTCAAAATCCTTTTTAGCCACTGAATTGGTGAATACCTCCTTTCCTAGACATCAATTTCCAATGCAACAAATTCAATTCCCCATACGATAGTGGCTTCAACTCCCTTCAAATATACTGATGAATGTTCTTGTCCTATGACCCCATCTTCGTGTACAAGATGATCCAAACCAAAATAATCAAATGGTTAAGCAAGTTGAGACGTCTAATTTCCCATCCTATTGTATTACCCCTCTTGAATGTAACGATGTACACCTTAGGTATGGGAAAATAATAAAATCAGAAACCACACCTATGATTAATGAACAACGTGAAGAAGATATCCGACCTCCTAAAACAAAGCCTCATCATGAACAAGTTGAGATAATTCCCTCTATTGCAACTCCTAGAGATTAAACAATCACACCAAACACGACTATGTTGGGTTCAACTCAGACACTTGCTTCTACTCCTGCATATCTAGAAAGGTTAGCCATAGCCAAGGCACCTTCACATCTTGAAATCAATTTTGTGGGAGAACTACAAAATTCGTGTGTTAAAATTATGTTAGTACAAGAAATCAAGGATGTGTCGATCTATGCCAAGACGACCGAAGAGTTATGTCTTAAGAGAATTAGAATGAAGGCCAAAGACCCACCTACCATCCATGTGTTTGTCAAACTGTCTAATCTGATTCTGGACATAATTACACCTGTTAAGTATAATGATCTTGAGAATCCAATGGTTACTGTCCAGATTCAAGGAATTTGTTTTTCAAACACATTGGTGGACTTGGGATCATCCAACAATATTATGACCAAGGAAACTTGGGAATCACTTGGCCTTGCTAATCATAGAGCAACTCCTACAGTCTTGGAATTGGTCGATCGATCTACCATCAAACAAGAAGGAATTATAGAAGATGTAATTATTTCTGTAGACTCCTGGGAAAATATGGTTGAATTCTTGGTACTACAAACAAAATCTCTCCTGGAGGTCCATCCCTTTATCTTGGGAAGACCTTGGTTAGCCACAACCGACTCATACATATGGTGTAGATTAGGAAACATTACGATTTTCGATGGAGATTCTACAAATAACATGGTCCTTTATCCACCAGCTAAACCAAGTATGGGGTATGAGAGTCCTTTATGGGATGAATTTGAACCTAAAGAAGGGAATGTGTTAGAGCATTAAAACCCACTCAATACTTAGGATATAATTTATTTCACTTTTTATTATTTTCCTAGGTAGTTTTACTATGTTTTTGGCCACTTATTGAATTCCTTGGTCCACCACTTTCCATCCTTATCCACATGAGTGCATTCATGAGCATCCTGAATTCTTTTTTGGTTGTTCTAAATGTCAAAGGTGCCTTTCCTGCTTTTGCCCTGCTTTTTCTGTTTTTTAGTAGATAAGGTAAAATCTAGGCACTCTAGAAGTTTTGGCAACTACTTTTTTTGTGGCCAACACACCTTTCCTCTTTTTCACTCCAAAAGAAACCATCTTTTTCTAATTTCATCCTACATCACCTTCCAAAATCATTTTGGACATTCGTGAGCTTTATGGTTGAGTTGGAGATGGATGTTTCTACCTTGGTGGGTTTTAGCTAGTTTAGTATGCCTGCTTTTTGTGAGCTATTCGAGTGCATCCAAAGCATTTCTATTTTATGATGTAATTCTATATATTTGCAGCCACTTGATGGTACATGGTTGGATGATGTACATATGTGCTAATACAGTTTAATATTGTGCATATTTCTGAGTCTGATTTTGAGTATTCTTGACAATTCTAGACTAGCAATTTGTGTGAGAAGTGTTATTCAATCTTATGATCATCCTATGATATGATTTCACATTTTATCATATCTATTTAGGGGAGCACAACTGCATCCAGTAGCACACTAGAAGAAAGGAGTTTCCACATAAGTCCTGTGGACCATTGCCTTGTACTCTTGGGTTTATCTCAAGAGGTCTACTTGGGAATGTCAGACTCCTGAAAGTGCCTACTGTCATATTGCAGAGCTCTATAGTTTGAATCATTCTCCAGTGAGTTGTTTGGTTGTTTTTTTTACAGGTACATATCAGTCCTCAGTGCGCACCTCATTCTGCTCATGGATCCATCTCACAATGTGCTTTTGAATCCATTTAAATATTTTCAATGGAAGGCGTAGATGGATATTTTGTTGAGCTCAAAAGGCCTCTATAGAGTAACAGTGGGAACTTAAGTAGAGCCTACTTCAGCTGTAGAGAAGTCTAAGTGGAACAATCGGAGAGATAAGGCTTATGGACTTCTCTGCCTCAACACATCGTCAGATATTCTATTCCATTTGGATGGTCTAACTTCATTGAATGAAGTTTGGGAGAAATTAAAATCTTTGTTGGGTAAAATCGATGATCTGAGAGGACATCAACTAGAGAATAAGCTGATTTATCTAAGTCTGGGAAGTTTAGAGAATCTACAGGATTATTTCTCCAAATTCAAGTCATTGGTTTTGCAGTTGAAGTAGTGCGGTATTGAGAAAAAGAATGTGCAGTTAGTTTTGGAAATCCTTTCGAAATTGGGGCAAGACTACTCAATTTTTGTATCAACTTTTCATGCTACAAAACTTGCTGTAAAGAATTGGAAGATGCCAAGTATGTCCGAATTCATGTAGTCTTTGACTCGGGAGAAGAATAATCTTATGTTGATGGGTGCAATGAAGCCTTCAAAAGATCAAGTTCTAGTTGCTGGTGACTCAAGGAAATTGAAGGGTAAGAAGAAGGAAAACTCCAAAAATCCTTCTGAGCAAAAGAAGGAGAGGTCTAAGCCATAAGAGGAGCCCTCCACCTCCATAAAGGATCAATAGAAGAAGAAGAAGAGGACCAAGTGCTCATATTTCCAAAGGGGCTTTCATTCTGAAATCTCATGTATGAGAAATACCATAGATCAGATGGCTCAATTCCTTGAGAAGAACCATATCCCCGATCCTAAAGATGCAAAGAAGAAGGAAGGAGGTTCTAACTCAGATGACAAGGAGTGAGTCCATTCTCTAATGGCCAACACATATTCATCCACTTTTTACATCATTGATTCCAGAGCCATCATTGATTCTAGAGCTTCAAGGTACATGGTTGCAACCAGAGAATAATTTTCTACTCTCAGTTTCTCCGATGGCCCAAATCCTATCATTATTCTTGGAGATGACTCAGAAACTGCTTCAAAGGGTAAAGGTAGAGTAGATCTTGACAATGGATCATTTTTTAATGCCCTTTATGTCCCTGTTCTAGCTACAAAATTCCTATCTGTCTACCAAATGACCCATACCGGTTCACCCAAAAGAGTTGTCTTCACCCCTAATGATGTGGATAGCTCTGAGATCTCCATAGGAGGAGTTGTTGCATTAGGAATTGTGGATCATTCCACTAGAGTCTACAAGTTTTCATAGTTTTTGCTTATGTCTCCACCAATAACACTCATCTCTCATGCTAATGAAGCAATCAAGCTTTGGAATGAGAGGTTTTGCCATCTAAATTACAGATACCTTCATGAACTTCATGATAAAAACATGGTTGTAGGGTTTCCAAACATCACTTCCACAAAGGGAGTCTGCCAGGGTTGTGTTCTAGGAAAACACCAAGAGAGAAAGTTTGAGAGATTAAGGCTTGCGAGAACCTATGAACCTTTGGAGTTTATCCATAGTGATATTTTTGGTCCTTTACCTAACATGTCACTAAACAAAGCTAGATACCTATTAAATTTCATTGATGATCATACTAGGTATTGATGGGTCTATTTTTTGCAGTTTAAGTCTGAAGTTTTTGGCCATTTCAAGGTTTTCAAAGCCTTGGTTGAGAACCAGTCTCGAAGGAAAATAAAGGAAATACGATTTGATAATGGGGGAGAGTACATCAAATATAAATTTTAGTATCTCTATGCAGTGGATGGAATCCACATGCAACACACTGTGCCATACACTCCTCAGCAGAATGGAGTTGCTGAGAGGAAGAATCGATCTCTTAAGGAGATGGAAACTTGTATGTTGGATGCAGGGTATTTACCACCAAATTTGTGAGTTGAAGCAAACAATTGTGAATCCAATATAAAAAACACAGTCCCACATAAAGCACTAAAAGGAGTTACCCCTCATGAAGCTTGGTGTGGTAAGAAGCCTAATATTACACATTTCATGATTTTTGGTGTCAAGGCTTGGGCTAGAGTGCCATCCGAGAAGAGAAGGGCCTTAGAGCCACAGAGTAGGCCATGTTTGTTTGTTGGATACTTAGAAGAATAAAAGGGTTACAAAATTCTTGATATGATCACCCAAAAAGCATTCATAAAAATAAGTGTTCAGTTTGAGGAAGAGACCCTACAAGGAGTTGAGATTGGAGAATCTTCTCAGCCACCAACGGAAGAAGAAAATGAAGAGTTGAATGAGGCTTCTGATGATGAATCTTCAAATTCAGATTCATATGATGATCTTGATGATATGATTTCATACCAAAGATCACCAAAAAGGCCAAAGTGGGTATAAAAAACCATAGAAGTTGTTGGTGAACTTGGGAGCTAGTCAAGCTTCCACCAGGCATAAAGCTAGTAAAATACAAATGGATCTACGAGACTAATATGGATGTTGATTCTGATGCAGTAAAACACAAAGAAAGGTTGGTGGCAAAGGTATTTTAACAATTCCAAGGTCTGTACTATAATCATACTTTTCACCACATGATGTGAAGTATGCTTTTCTTCATGGTGATCTCGAGGAGGAGATCTATATGCAGCAACATGAAGGCTATGTTGCATATCCGTCACTTTTGTGCAGATTAAGGAAAACATTGTACGGACTCAAGCAAGCTCCCAGAGCTTGGTATGCAAAAATGGACCATTTCCTCCTGACACAAGACTTTCACTGGTGCAAATCTGATCCAAATGTGTATCTTAAGCACACCAATGGTAATATTGTGATTATAGTATTATATGTTGATGATTTACTAATCATAGGAAGTGCCACTGATGAATTTTCATCACTGAAGACAACTTTGCATCAAGCTTTCTCCATGACAAACTTGGGGATTCTTAGGCAGTTTTTGGGGCTTGAGATCACTCAGTCACCCTAAGGAATCACTGTAAGTAAATATTAATATGCTTCTGATCTACTAAAAAGGTTCAAGATTTCATAATGTAAGGCTGCAAAGACTCCTTTCCTTTTAGGATTCATGCTAGAAGAAGGGGATTCTACACCCTTGGTGAACAACACTCTCTACAGGCAGCTAGTTGGAAGTCTGTTGTACTTGACTCACTCCTGACCAGATTTGGCATATGTAGTAAGTAATGTTGCAAGGTACATGGAACAGACACATGAGATACATTGGAGGGCTGCAAAAAGGATCTTATACTTTGTGCAAGGCACCAAGAAACATGGGATCCACTATGTTGTCAATTCCTCTTTGGATCTAGTTGCATTTTCTGACTCAGATTGGGTTGGAGATAGCATAGAACGGAAGTCTACTTCCAGTTTTGTATTCATGCTTGGAGGAGGTCCTATACGATGGTATAGTAAAAAGAAAAGTACAATTACACTCTCTTCAACAGAGGTAGAGTACCGGGGAGCAGTGAATGCAGCTGCTCAGTGCATCTGGTTGCAATGAATTCTTGTTGAGTTCCGGATTGAATTTAGCACTCCCACTATTCTTTGGGTTGATAATAAGAGTGTTATAATGATATCCTCAGATCCAGTACTTAGACAAATAACCAAGCACATTTAAGTGCACATGCTTTACATCCGAAGTCCAGTGCATGAGAGATTGATTGTGTTGGACTATTGCCCCACTGCTGAGCAAACTGTTGACATTTTAACTAAATCCTTCACATAGAAGAATTTCAGCCATCTTAAGTTGCTGCTTGAAGTGGATGAACATGAAGCGAAGGCTGCTTGAAGATCATATTTCAAGTTTTGTTCTTGTCCATTTTGAGGGAGGGTTTTGTCCCATGAGGTTTTCCCCATCTCCTTGGCTTTTAGACAACAATATGTAAAGGGTGACCAAGCCTTTGTTGCTGGCCCCTAATATTTTTGATATTTTTTGTCACATATAGTCAGGCTTAAGGGATGGTGCTAGAGCATTGAAACCCACTTAATACTTAGGATATAATTTATTTCACTTTTTATTAATTTCCTAGGTAGTTTTACTATGTTTTTTGCCACTTATTCACTTCCTTGGTCCACCAATTTCTATCCTTATCCACATGAGTGCATTCATGATCATCCTAGATTATTTTCTGGCTGTTCTAAGTTTCAAAGGCGGCTTTCCTGCTTTTGCACTTCTTTTTCTGCTTTTCAGTAGATAAGGTAAAAGCTAGGCACTCTAGAGGTTTTGGCAACTACTTGTTTTTGTGGCCAACACACCTTTCCTCTTTTTCACTCCAAAAGCTACCATATTTTTCTAGTTTCATCCTACATCACCTTCCAAAAGCAGTTTGGAGAATTCATGATCTTTATGGATGAGTTGGAGATGGATGTTTATACCTTGGGGGGTTTTAGCTAGTTTAGTAAGCCTGCTTTTTGTGAGCTATTCGAGTTCATCCAAAGAATTTTTATTTTTCTGATGTAATTCTATATATTTGTAGCCACTTGATGCTACATGGTTGGACGATGTACATTTATGATAATACAGTTTAATATTGTGCATATTTCTGAGTCCGATTTTGAGTGTTCTAGACAATTCTAGACTAGCAATTTGTGTGAGAAGTGTTATTCAATCTTATGATCATCCTATGATCGGATTTCACATAATGTTCGACCTTTTATTACCATTGAAAAATATATGTACTTCAAGGATGAGACATAGGATGACGCCATTAATAGTTTTATCAACAATCCTCCATCAGTCTCCTAGCATGTTTTTTAAGTTACTAGAAGCTATAATGGATAAAAATGCCTAAGAAAATCCTTAGGAAGGTCTTGGTGAAGAGGGAATAACAACTATGGTTTTCCATAACAACATTCCAGTAGAAATAGAACCAGGGAAAACACTGAATATCAATCCAAACTTTTATTCATCTTAAACTGAACGGATGAGGCAAATTCTACGTGCAGAAAAAGAAGCCTTTGCATCGAATTACATGGAAATGAAGGGAATCCATCCAGATCTATGTACCCACCATATCTATATAAAGGAATATCGTTGTCCCACCTACCAACCCTAAAGAAGAATGAACCTTGTCCTAATGGACATTGTCAAACAAGTGATTCAAAAATTGTTGGATGCCAATTTTATTTACCCAATCTTTGATAATGAATGGGTATCACCACTTGTTGTTGTTCCTAAGAAAAAATGTAAGTGGAGAATCTATGTCAATTATCGATAACTAAACAAAGAAACACAAAAGGACCATTTTCCCTTGCCATTCATCGTTTAGGTCTTTGATACCTTGTTAGGGAAGTAGTTCTTTTCCTTTCTTCATGGTTTCAATGGCTATAACCAAAAACAAATGGGTCCTGAAGATTAGGATAAAAATACCTTCACTTTCCCTTGGGGTACCTTTGCATACCTTGTCCTTCCTTTTGGGCTCTGTAATGCACCTGCTACTTTCTAGAGGGATGTGTTAGGAATTTTCTTTGATATGGTCAATGACGGTATTGAAATTTACATGGACGACTTTACATCATTTGGTGCTTCATTTGATGAAGTGTTGTCTAATATGGAAAAGGTGCTTCAACACTGCAAACAGACTAGTATTTCCTTGATCATAGAGAAATTCCATATGATGATAACCGCAGGGGTGGTATTGGGACATTATCTTTCTTTTGCAAGGATACAAGTTGAACCGACCAATATTGAGGTAATCCTAAAAATTCCTATTATGAAAACATAAAAGAGGTATGCATTTTCTAGGACATGCTGGTTATTGCCATCACTTTATTGATAATGTTTATAGAATTGCATCTCCTCTATTTTTGCTGCTTGCTGAAGATGTAGAATTGTTCTGGATTGAACTTTGCCAATATGATTTTATAGTGTTAAAAGAACGGTTATCTACATCCCATGTCATTTGCGCCCCTCATTGGACATTACCATTCTATATCTCTTCAGACGCCTCTTATACTGCTATTAGAGCTATACTAGAAAAAGAGGAGGAAAAGAAGCCTTATGCCATTTATTACGCCAACAAGAATTTGATGCCGGCTGAGACAAATTAAATGGTAATGAAGAAGAAATTTCTTGTTGTCATTTATGCAATCATTAAGTTTCAACACTATTGTAACATCCCGTAAATTCACAAAAAAAAAAAATTTAAAGTAGCGTTAAAAGCTGTATTTATTAATGCGGAAATAAAATAAATACTAATCCTTTACTAATGACAAATTACGATAACGACAAATCATAATTCATATCACAAAATACCTCATTAGTTTTGCTTGTGTTTAATTGTAATCTACATGCTGTAATTAAGTTTATCTTGTAATATATTTTCTTGACAAAGTACTGAGAGTTGCTCTTGGATGATGACGAAGGGGTCCTACGAGGTACCCTGAGGTTTACTTAGCTATGTTTAGCTAAAGCATTTGAACTTGTTTCTTTGCGCAGATACGCAGGTAAGAGTATTACGACAATTTCAAATGTTACAAGCAATTCTAATTATGTTTTCAGTTAGCCATCAATGCTTATAGTAACTCTAAGTACTTCCCTGCATGAGTTGTTAATGGTATGGATCTTTGTCCTATTTATCATTTACGTGCTAGTTTACAAATTATAAGTGCTATTAGAATCCTGTCATCATTTCTCCATTTTGCAAGGAGTGATAATATCATGTGCATTTATTACGTGAATAATTCAAATTATATGTTACTCTAGAAACATGAGCTAAAAGTTATTTAGATACATGGATTAACTTGAAATCCTAACTATAGTAGATTATGCATTTCTCAACTTATAAATGCATGAAACATCGTACTAAAATAGAAACATTTACTATAATACTACCATCATATTTATGGTGATTATGTTGTGAAATTGCCACACTATAGGTTTAGACCTTTCTAATTTAACATTTATACATTGTGATATTTATGCAACTTTGTGAAAAGAGATGGCAATATAAACAAACATTACGATGTGCAAAATGATGAATTCTAAACTATACACTGAGCATGCGACCTTTGTCATATATATAAAAACCATGCATTCGATTGACAATACAGTGGAGAAGATATGGGTTAAATGTTGTAACCCTAAGTCTTTGCTTTGACATATGAAATTGACAGGTATTGAATGTAATTTCATTAACATGATGGCAGACTGTCGAAACCGGTCATATCCTTAAATTCGCCTGCCTACTGTGTTGTGTGGAATCCTTGTGAGTTCCATTGTGGCTGTGGTTCGCGTGATAGTAGTTCCAAGTACTACCAATACACCGAGCTGTATACTGTGTTGTCCCTTGGTCTACTGAGTTAGCATCGTAGTGGATGTGATAATAAATATGGCATTTAAACATGGTTGTTTCCCGAACTTCAACGTGCATTGCTGGATTCTTCTCCATCGTTGATCTCACGTGTTCTTGGTTTTTGGAATGAAACCTTATTCCTTCGTTATGAATTGCAACGAAAAGGTTTCTTGGTTTTTATTTTGTTCTGGTGGTGGTAATGTGGAGAGGCCGACTGCCTACTACAATGTAGGGTTTGGTAGTTTATGGTTTGGAGGACTCCTTCCTCGAGTTCGACCCCTGAACCTGTGGGAAAAATTATTTGTTTCAGGTTTTTCTTTTCTTGTAGACTTGAGCCATTATTGTTAGGAACCCGTGTCAACCTTTCTCTTTACTATGTTAGTATATTGTTGTTGGATGCATATGCTTTGTAAGTCGTCCCATAGTATTTGTTGATCCATAGTTTATATTAGCCCATAGTATTGACCCATAGTATTGGACGCATATGCTTTGTAAGTCATTCCGTAGTATTATATGTCCCATGGTTTTGACTCATAGTATTGGGCATAGACTTAGTATATAAGTGTGTGTTGAGGTCATTGAAGGCACCGTGAAGTTATTTGTATTGAGCTTGCTCAAAGGAGGTTGCCCCCTCGAAGTGGCCTGCGATCAATATAAAAGTGATTCTGAGTTCTGTTATTTCTGCTATCTCGTGTGTTTTCATTAATTAATTATTGCAGGTTCATCACATCTGGTATCAGAGCACTTTCTTGGGCTCGTTGGATGGAATTTCTGCCAAATTTTTTTTTCGCATCTATTGCAAGTTCAGATCTGGGAATAATCCCTATCCGCTTAAATGTGGGAATTACTTGGGCATAAGCCCTAAAACTCATTGTGAGGAGTACCACAGGAACCCCAAAGTAGCTAGCCCATTGAGAGGACCTGCCAGGGAAAAGTGCAACGACCCCTACCTGATTGACTAGTTCCCACTCGTGAGGTAAACCAAGAGCTGTCATTTATGGCAAAGCGGTTATCAATTTTACCTAAGCTGTGGAGTGAGGGGTACTGCCCCAATACATAAGTCGTCAGATAGCATTGGTGGTCGATTGAATCCCCTGAATTGATAGGAAGCCGCACATACCTGGGGTCCATATCTATTTTCAGCTGAACTGTTTCCAATCACTTCCGCTCTAGATCCAACCATTTCAGATCTATTCTTAAAGTTGTTCCAGATCCAGTCACCATTTCAGATCCAACCATTTTCGATCCCTTCCGCGCTGTTGTAGATCCATCTGTTGCGGATCCCTTCCATGTTGATGTTGCCGATCCATTTCTGAATTTAAAAAAAAAAAAAAAAAAAAAAAAAAAAAAAAAAAATCCCCATTTGTCTATTTTTAGAGTTTTCCATAACTACTTCCCAAGACCAGAAATCCCACATTTGTCTATTTTTAGAGTTTTCCATAACTACTTCAATTTTCACCCAAATGCCTTCAAATTTTGCCACCGTGTTCCTTCCCTAATTCTGCTTCTTTGTCCCTCTCTACCAAATTTTCTCATTCTTTCACCCTGCTTCTGAAATCCCCATTTTTTGCTTCCCCGTCCATCAGAAAGTGTCCAAAACCTAGTCAAACCCCAATTACCCATCCGAGTTTTTCCCAAATCCAAATCTTCCTTTACTAAATAAGCTTTTGTTTGTGTTTTTCTATCTATTTCCAAAAAAAAAAAAAAAAAACTCTTGGTTGTGGTTGTCACCCGCGCAGGAGCAAAAACCATGGAGGAAGCACTTGCAGCCATCCAAACCAAACTCCAAGATCTGGATGAAAAATTTCTCAGCCTCCATCTTCAACATTCAACCATGAACAATAACCGACAGCCATAATCTTTTGCAGCCACCGAGTTCTCTTCTTCCAACAATTTTCGTGGGCCGAAGCTTGATTTTCCTCGCTTCAATGGTACTGATATGACTGGATGGATATACCACGCAGAACAATATTTCATTCTGCATAATACTTTTGATGTCCAGAAAGTTCCCCTTGCTTCCTTTCATTTGGAATAGGAAGCCCTTCAATGGTACCGTTGGTACATCAAAGCTCATCCCGAGCCAAACTGGACAGATTTTTTTCAACTCCTTTTGCCACGATTTGGTCCTAGTGCTTTTGACGGCTTCACAGGAGCACTCACTAAACTTCACCAAACTGGCACAGTGAGAGAGTATCAAACGGAATTTGAGAAACTCACCAATCACACAGAAGGATTGTCTGATGAATTTTACAGGAGTTGTTTTATCAGTGGTCTTAAGGATGAAATTCGGTCAGAGGTTAAAATGTTATGTCCCAACACAATGATGGAAGTCCTAGGGTTGGCTAAGTTGGAAGAAGACAAGCTTGCAACCCAACAGCACTCCAAACCCACTTTTGTTCCCTTCCAAAATATGGGTTCTCAACGACCTCCCATCCCGCCAGCTCCTCGACCAACTCCTATCAAGCATTTGTCTGAAACCGAGATGCAGGCACGCCGAGAAAAAGGGCTTTCTTATAATTGTGATGAGAAATTCACTCGGGGACATAGATGTGTTCAACAAAAGCTCTATCTCTTGGATGTGGATTCTCTGCCTGCCTTTGAACTTGGTGAAGAAGCTCCAGATACAGTAGATGATCAGATCGACATTCAGCACCCGCCTGTTGACACCCCATCTCAGGACGACCCACCCGCGATCTATCTCCATGTTGTAACCGGCGTCACAACCCCACAAACAATGCAGGTCATGGGATACTTCAAGAAGTTCCCTCTTACCATACTCATTGATTCTGGTAGCACTCATAACTTCATTGACCCTCGGATTTCCAAACAGGCTGATTGTTTTGTACATCCTTGCTCCAACTTTGAAGTCATGGTTGCCAATGGGGGCACCTTAACTTGCAAGGGGAAGTGTCACAATGTGCGTATCTCTATGGAAGATTATAACCTGCGCTCTAACATATTTGCCTTGTCCTTAGGCGGATGTGATGTGGTTTTGGGCATTCAATGGTTATGCACACTTGGCCCCATCTTATGGCATTTTGCTGAACTTTGGATGCAGTTTTCAGTCAATGGGGCACAACACAAATTAATGGGCTTACAACCAGGGTCTCTCCGCATCATCAGTTCACGTCTCCTAGAAAAAATCCTTAAGAAGAATTCACATGGTGTCATCGCTCAGCTCCATTCCATTCAGATGCACCCATCAACGGTCTCCACTACTTCCTTGGATATATATGTAGGTGTCTTTGCTGAACCAATGAACTTGCCGCCTTCAAGAGACCTTTCTGGTAAGATTTTAGTCGCATCTACCTCTCATCAGGAAATGATGGCTATTTTTGCATGCAGTACAGAAGTGGCAGCCATACCTATTAGGGAATTATTTCTGCATCAAGACTGATCTCCAGAGTCTGGAAAATTTTCTGGAACAATGGGTCTCCTCCCCAACACACCTGAAATGGGTTATCCCTATGCAATCACTTACAAGAAGGGTAAGGACAATATGGTGGCAGATGCTCCTTCTCGCCCAATTGCTGACCCAGTTTCTCTTACAGCTCTTTCTCTGCTTGTTCCAAATTGGTTGCAATATGTTCAACAGGGATATTTCTTCAATGAGCTCCATGCTTCTTCATCAGCAGGGCACTTTGGTTTCTTCAAAATGTATGACCGGGAACAATGTAACTTCTTTTGGCAGGGACTGTAAATGACAATTCAACAAATGGTGGCTGATTGTGATACTTTCCAGGTCAACAAGGGTGAAATGACACTCCTTTCGGGATTTCTCAAACCCTTGCCCATCCCTACACAGCTTTGGCCAACTATTTCTATGGATTTCCTAGAAGCGCTCTGGTGGTACAATACCACATCTCAAAGGAAACCATATGAAGCAGTCTATGGACAGACACTGCTAGTTCTTCTTCCATACACCCTTAGAAGCTCCCCAGTTCAGGAGATTGACTCGGTTCTTTGAAACTGCGATCAGATTCTTCTCATTCTGCAGGACAATCTTCACATGGCCAAAATTCGACTGAAACAACAAGCCGATCAACACCGTTCTGAGCGCACTTTCCACACAGCTGATAGGGTTCTTCTTCGTCTACAGCCTTCCAAGCAATCCTCCCTGACACTCCAAATGTGTCAGTGGCCCGAAATGCAACCCGAGGATGCTACCGGGGAACCACTCCTTCAGATTCTGTAGCAATTTCCCCAACCAAAGCTTTAAGGACAAAGCTTTTTCTAAGGTAGAGGGGATGTTAGGAACCTGTGTCAACCCTTCTCTTTACTATGTTAGTATATTGTTGTTGGACGCATATGCTTTGTAAGTCGTCCCGTAGTATTTGTTGATCCATAGTTTATATTAGCCCATAGTATTGACCCATAGTATTGGACGAATATGCTTTGTAAGTCGTCCTGTAGTATTATATGTCCCATGGTTTTGACTCATAGTATTGGGCATAGACTTACTATATAAGTGTGTGTTGGGGTCATTGAAGGAACCGTGAAGTTATTTGTATTGAGCTTGCTCAAAGGAGGTTGCCCCCTCGAAGTGGTCTACGATCAATATAAAAGTGATTCTGAGTTCTGTTATTGCTGCTATCTCGTGTGTTTTCATTAATTAATTATTGCAGGTTCATCACAATTATACAGTCTTGAATGGAATAATAAGAATAGAAGTCGGAGTTTTATTGTAGTCTTAGAACCTGGGTTCGATTCTCTTGCAAGGATAGCTCGTTTCTCAAAAATTGGAACCCTCTTCTCTGTGTTTGAAAGATGGATCCGACATTATTGTTTTCTTAAGGTGTCTCTTGCTCCAAAGCTGCATACACAGGTAATGTCTCAAACTTAAAGTGTTTATGTTATCTATTGCATCGATATATATCTTTGTAGTTTCTCATTTAACCACCTGTGGTTTTTTGTGACAGGTTGTACTTCGTCGAAGGTTACTATGCTTGAAGCTTGGTGGGAGGAAGCTGCTCGGTAAGCCTCCGTGGTTCTTTCCTTCGCAGGTTCTCCTGGCCTATTGTGGCCGAAGCTTGATGTTTGATGAGAGTTTGATATTTTTGGTTCTCGGCAAGGTTTTGTTGGTGTTTGTAATTTTTGAGAGCCAATGACAAGAGTCCATAGGTTGGAACCCTCGGCTTGTCTTGATACTTTTCTCTGCAACGTTTCGCTGTAACTCTTGTTGAAAATGTAACTTGTTGCAGATGTATCTACTTTAAAGGGATGAACCCTCAATCATTACAATATTAAGAAAACTTCATAAATTTTCTGTGTGATATATAAGTTTGACTAAGTTAATGTTTGAGTAGTTAATACAGTATTTTGGTGAAAATCAAGAACCATGGGCTGACTCATTTCTGTGAAAAGAATGGTCTTGTACTACAATGATGAGACTTTTATTTGAATGGTAATATGAGTTTGTATTTGACACATAACTTAAAATAGTTTTTTCCGAACAGTTTCTATGTTTATAAAAGTTGATACTTTGGCTAGAAAATACAGTGTTGATTTAGGCCGAGAGCCGTGGTTTAACTTAACTCACAAACGAGAAACCCTATGTTTATATGGTTTAGTTTGAAATTGGAATGGTGATAAGACTTAGTTTTGTAACGAACCCTATCTTAAATGAATATTACGATTGATAAAAATAATAATACTATTGTCTGAGTTTATCTTGTATAGTTAGTTATTGTGATGTGATAGTATATAAAAAAAATAGTAATATGTTTAGTTTTAGAAACTGATAATACCTGAGTTATTATTTCGAATATAAGGGTTTAACCGTTGACTAGTTATGGACCTGCCGTGATATTGTAAAAGATTTGTTTTCTCTGTTGAGCTAGGATTCTACCTCATGAAAATGTTTAAAATTTAATATTTGTAGTTGGTACTAAATCAAAAAATGAAATATAAATACTGCAATGAAAATAGTAATATACAATGATACTATTATTTGGGAATGATAAATATCTATTTATCATCATATGTACTGAGTAGCAACTCTGTATAAAAGATTATTTAAATTTGCAGCTGTTAAATTTATAGGAAATATGATACCTGGAATAAGTGGAATTTTAGCACCCTACTGTTGGAAAGAATATTAATAGAATATACAACATAAATTTTTAAAATAGATAGTAATAATTGAAAACCTAGTTTTTGTGTAGAAATGAAATGTTTTACTTTTGTTACTAAGTAAAAATGCTTCAATATCTGTTTTATGATAGGCTGTTCTATATTCTGAGTTTAGACATATATAATTGGTATTACAGATTTAAAAGAAACACTACATTATTAGTCTAATCATTCACTTGGCATTCTGCCCATCATTCATCTGATTTAATTCTACTTCTCTGTACTAGAGTACTATACAGAAAACAGTATGGAAAAAATATAGAGGATATATTTAATCAATCATATCATTTACTTAACCATCATTATACAAAATCATATTTAGGTCAAAAATTGAAAACAATTACTTCTGTATGCTATTAACTGTAAATACTAAATCCACAAATGCAGAAAACCATTTAACTGAAAAATAAACAAGACAGAATAGTAGAACCTGGTGAATGTAGGAGAAACAAACAACCCAAGGAGCCTGTTCCACCCAACCTGTTCCTGAAGACAGACAAATTACTTGCCTTAGGACCCCCGAGCTTGTTCACTCAACCACTAGGAAGAAGAATCTGTAGAAGCTTTAGGTCATCAACTTGCAGCAACAATTTGGATCATTCAATCCTATAGACTTAGCATTAAAAGAGACCCGCACCAGCACCTCTGGTTCCCTTCTCAGAATATTTTCAGCAGACTCACAATGCACTTCCACTTAGCCTCCCTATTCGAATTTCTCAGTGATCACCTGATACACTTGAGGAATTATTTCTGCAGAAAATAATGTGGAGCTCCCTGCTCAATTTGAATTGCCTTATCTAGGCTTCCTAGGCATTTTTAGTGGTTAACGTGGTCATTAATGAGCTAACAACTCTGCTCCACCCACATGGGGGATAATGCCACAACTTTAGGGGTAATTGTCCCATAACCAATAGCTAGTGGTGAAGTGCAAATGCGGACACCTATCCCATGCCTTCTAACAACTTCCATTCCTCCTAGTGGGTCAGTGAACACTCATTTAACAGTTCCCTTGGGTGTTTGTCTCTTGTTTTAATTTATTAAATAATAATAATATGTTGTTACAATCATCCTTGACCAGATTTGGTCATAATTATAAAACTTTGTAATTATAATTTAACATAATGTTTTTGCAAATAAAATAAATAGTCTCAAAATTTGGGTAAGTGACAACTACATAACTGGTTACCCATTTTTGTGCATATTGATCACTCGACCATCTGATATTTATCAAATAAACCTGTTACAAATTCTCAAGTTACTAGGTGGCTATGATTATTACAAGAATTCAACATCACTATTATTGATAAACCAGGGAAGGAAAACATTGTTGAGGATTTCCTCTCTAGGCTTACCATTGATAGTGACACCTCACATGTAGAGGATAGTTTCCTGGATGAACATTTGTTAGCATTATCAACTCACACACCTTGGTATGCAGATATCACTAATTTTCTCGCCGTAGGAAAATTTCCATATCATCTCACTTAGAGGAATCAATGCAGCATTATTAAGAAAAGTGCCAGGTATTCATGGGTGGGAGGATATATGTTTTACACTGGAGCTGATCAGTAAATCTAATGATGTGTGAGGGATGATGAAATCCATGACATCCTTAAGGCCTGCCATGATGAACCCTATGGAGGGAATTTTGTTGACAAGAGAGCGTGTCATAAGATGTTATGAATGGGTTAGTTTTGGTTGACTATATTCAAGGATTGAAAGAAATATGTATAGGGGCATGACAACTGCCAATGGATGGTCCAACCCATTCAATTAGATGAAATGCCGTTACTGAACCAATTAATAGTAGAACCTTTCGAGAAGCGGGTTCTCGATTTCGTCGGACCAATCAATCCCGCATATCGCCATAAATCCTACATTATAGTATGTATAGACTACGTCACCAAATGGGTGGAGGTGAAGGATCTTCTAAGGGTCACACGGCAAGTTGTTTTAGACTTCCTATTTGAAGAGATCTTCAATCATTATGGGATACCATGGGGGATAGTCACAGACAGAGGGTCACAATTCACGGGACACCAAATTGAGAAGCTAATTGTAAAATACAAAATCCATCTTTGGGTCACCTCGCCTTACCACCCACAAGCAAACGACCAAGTGGAGAGCACTAATAAGGTACTAGAAAATATCCTCACGAAGTATGTGGCCAGTCATCTTTGTGGATGGGCTGATCGGCTTCCAGAAGCTCTATGGGCCTATAGGACTACTTAGCGGGATACCACATGTTTTTCTCCATTTGATCTTGTGTATGGTAAGTTCCCTGTATTTCCTATTGAATTTGAAATCAGTACACTCCGAACTGCTCTGGAGGTTGGTTTAGATTGGACTATAACACATAAGCATTGGCTAGACCAGCTCAATAAGCTAGATGAAATTTGTTTGGCGACACTTCAAAACACTTCCATTGTACAACAACAACGTGCAAAGTGGCATGACCAATTCATTAAGAAAAGGAAGTTTCGGCCAGGAGATTGGGCAGTGTTATATGACTCTAGGTTTAAGGATTTCAAAGTGAATCTTCACACTAGATGGTTGGGTCCTTACGAGGTAGACATGGTTTTTGATAATGGGATTGTTAAACTTATAACCATAGATGATGCACACACTCCTTTGCTCACTAATGGACACCGATTTCGATTGTATCATCAACCATACTCGAAGGACTCTTTTATCAAGCAAATTTCTTCTATCCCAAATTTAGAAATAGTAAATGAGGAGGGGCATTCCCCAATGCCTTTAACTACACGATTTTTGGTTTATGAGTATATATATATATATATATATATATATATATATATATATATATATATATATATATATATATTTTATTTTTTTTTCTAACTATGAAAACTCCTTTGGAGCACAAAACTATGAAAAATCCCTTTGGAGCACAGTTGGACAAATGGCAATTGAAAATAAGCTTGCTAGTGGTCGACATTTGAAAAAAAAGGCAAAAGAATCCTGAAATTACTTGTCTTCCAATTCTTGACTAATAATAACTGTAGGTTTTTTTGAAGTGTTGCAACTCCTTTTTTGCTGAAAACTGTTTGTTTTCTTTAAGTTTGAAAAAAGTTGCAATTCCTTGAGTAGCAGCACATTGAAAATTGTTGCAACTCCCCTAGTAGCAACAACTTTTAATTTTATTTTATTATTTTTTTTTTTCGCGACATATTGTTTTTCAGAATAAAAAGTGATGCAATTCCTTGAATAACAACACGATTGATAGTACTAGAACTCTGCGAGTAGCATCACGTTTTTGCTGCAACTCTTTGAGTAGCAACCATTAAATATTGTTGCAACTACTTCAATCATAGCACATTTGATATCACCACCTCACCATGCTAAAACTCCTCCAAATTTAGCGCCAGACTCAAACAATGTCTCCTCCACTATTCTTTGATGCCAAACTTGATTGACATTGGAGCTACTGACACCTCCTCTGCTAACATCAATACATACATATTGTGTCTACCACTGAATCTACAAGTACTAATTGTTTTTGAATAATGTCTTCCAAGGATGCAAATTTATTATCAAGCATGACTTCTAACTCTTTTTGAAATTTAGCATCTCTTTCTTCCCTACTTTTCTCTGATGATTGTGTATAATCATAAATGCTTTGTAAGACAAGTTTGCTAGGTCTCCCTTTGAGAATCTTTGGTAACTACAGTGAATTGTTCATACTTGTGAAAAAAATAAATATATGAGACTAGGAGAAAGAGAAAGGAACTTGTGCACTTGGTTTAGCTTCGACTCTGCAAACTGTTGGAATTGTCGTCGATTTTGTAGCTTATATTGTGCCCTCGCCTACTTCTATTGCCGCCTTAGGGTTTGCAATGTGCCCTCGCTTCCTCATATTGCATATGTTATGTGCCTCAGAATTGTAGTTATATATGTGTGCCTTAGGCCGCATATAAGCTTTGCTATGTGCCTTAGAGAGGGTACGCTGCATGCGCTTCATATCACAGATAAACTGCTTTTCATTAGTCAGATCACAAAATGTTACCTCAAAAACTAGCACCTTTCCAAGAATGTGGACCTAAATGACATGTGTGGGTGCGGCGGACCTAGTAAACCTAATGCTTTTATTGAAATTTTTTCAAGAAGAACAAGATGAGAATAGATCTGAAAGATAGTTAATGAAAACAAGCCAATCCCTACCAAACCTTCCCACGGTTAAGGAGTGCCTATATGAGTCAATGAAGGATATATTTATTTCCATCATATATAAGATTGTACTAAGTTAATTTCTTAGCGATTATATTTTATTTTCAAATAATTTTTTATTTTAAAACTTTAAGACATGATTAGTTTGATTATAATCCAAATGTGTTGGAAATTTTCTTTCATTTTAACTGGAATTAAATGTTACAAAACTAAAAATTTAGATAAGTAGAAACTTTAAATGCCAGATTCAGATCACTATCTTAATAAATTGTTGCTGTGACGAGGGAATATGCATGTGAGAACAATCCCCAATATCTCAACTTTGTACACAATAGGTAGGGAACGAATAGTCTTCCATTGCTCCATAATTTGATTCATCATATAATTTGATTTGCTTATAATTGATTTGTATTGCTAGATTAGAAAATTGGTCCGCCTCAAAGTTGAACTTTCTAAGAATATGTTTAGCTTCCCAATTGTAGAACAATTTGAGAAGATATTTGCATCTATGAATGTTCATTTTTAAATTCCAGATTCAGATCACTATCTTAATAAATTGTTGCTGTTGCGCGTGATATGGGGCATTCAAATCGTCCCGGTATTTCGGTGAGTGGTTCTCCGGCGAGGCACAGTTCCACTCCTTTCTGGTCATTTTTTTGGAATTTCGATAATCTGGGTTGTCTTAAAATGACCCAAAACCCTTGGGGCACAGTTCCATGACAGTTCCGCAATAAACTGGTGGAACTTTGCTTTCACCGGTTTTTATAGCCGGATCAAGAGAAGAAATCGCCGAAAAAACGAGACGATTTGAGTGCCAGTTATCCCACGCCTTGCTGTGAAAATAACAACTGGTGTATTGAACGTTCCCGTGAATTGAAGATTGAAATGTCAGCCGAATAAAAGCAACGGAAAGATTTCTCGCCAGACATCGAATGTAGGCTTTTAGGTAACCGATCAGGAGCTGCATTGAATGCAGGGTTTTTCTTGTCGACACGATAGTAAGTGATACAGACTTACAGTTGTGGACAGCCTTTCGGGTGGTGCTGCGTTGCAGGAGAAAACACGCTTGTCCATCACAAACGACACAGGCGGCCATGGTACTGAAACTTACAGGGAGGCAGTAGCCAGGTTGTCCATGAAAAACATTAATGAATACCAACTTTATTTGTTGTGACATACATTGTATTGAAACATGAAGGGATGCGTGCTTGGGCACCATAACCAAGAAACAACAGTAAACAATTCAGAATGGTGCACATGGACACACTCAGAAACTGACAGATTGCGGTTATTTAATAGAGAGGCTACTAATCTGGGTCTGCACTGAGCAGCAGAACATCAACTTTTCTGATCAGTCACGGCGTACTTACTTCTACAACATGTAAATCTCTACCTAACACATATTATTGACTGTATATATCTGAACTTGAAGGCCAGCCGCGAGAATAATGTGGCTTCCCCTTGGCTGTACTCAGTTCTGAGCAAATTGCCATTTACGGCTTCGAGCACATGCAAAGATGCTGCTGCAGTCCTTGTGGATTATGGAACTCCGTTGGAGCAGCCATGATTAATGAATTGAGGAAAAATAATTAGTGGTTCGACTCTCATACACAAAATTACCATATTTTCCAATGGTAATCCAAGCCAGAAGATGTCTCAACACATTAAAACTTGGGTGGATGGAATGAAATCCATCTAACCCACCAATGTTACTAAAAACTTTGTTCATTAAATTAAATATAATTTAATCTCTATCTTTGAGGTATAAGCATTATCCATTTTGCTTGCTAATTTATGATATTGATTTATCACAAAATTGATCTATGCACAACCCCTTATACACATTGTGTTAGTGTTAACTATGCCACCTTAATGGTAAGAATGTGACCCTTAGTGTCACATTAAGCAACAAAGCCCATTCAAGGTGTGTTCAATGCAAGCCTTCTCCAGTGTAGGACCCAAATAATGCTCTATCTTGAGAGGGTCATCCTCAGCATTGTGCTTAGCATTGTGTCGAGTGAGAATGCTATTCCAATGCTTTTAACTTTTTTGACATAAGACCGATTTTTTAATCACATTAAACATCTTTGATGTGAACAATCAACAACATGCATTACCTCAATGTTTTGTCTTAACATACCTATTATCACCAACTAAGCAATCCCACAAAATAAACATCAGGGGATTAAAGTGGACATAATGATTAGCAAGGGTATGCACAAGATGATGATCAATTGTGATTGAATCAATGCATTCCCTAGATTGATCGAGGTTGTTGTCAAGGGTCATCTCATAAATGATTTTCATACTAACAATTTTACATCTTGGATTTCTTATGCATTTTTTAGGCCTTCATATGTGTCTTCTGTGATTTTGATATCTATCGAAGAGCATCATGTTTCTAATACAAATTGTTTTCCAATGACCTAAAGAAAATTGAAAAGAAAGAAATGAGATCAAAGTTATGGGTATGACAAGCTCTCATTTTTCAAAGAACACCTCTTTGCCTAATGTAACTTGCATATTCATCCCTAACTTAAAGTTAGGGTTAGGGTATTTGCATCTTAGGGTTTTTGTTTCTTTGAGTGTTTTGACAATTAACATAAGATGTATTTTCGACCTCTTGTTATGGGTTTTTTGTAAATGAGAGTTGTAGCAATTACATCTCTTAGAGATAGCTACCACCATTCTACCCATTGTATTTGTGCACTGATTTTTCAGCATTACTTTAGTATTATAATTTGGTTTTCTTTGTATTTTATGTTTCATTTAGTTCTAACATAATCTAGAGCCCTCCATATTTTTATTTCTAATTAAAGTAGTGACCAATCTTAAATATAACTTTCAACTAGGTCAAAAAATTTGAAAGGGCCTTCAATAAAACCATACTCGTCTTCCTCATCTACACATATTTCAATATATCACAAATTGTAACAAACATATTAAGATCTTCTCTTATTTGTTATTCACTTCTCTTCACTTTACTTCTTCTCTTATTTCCTTTCCTTTTAGTAAATCTACACAAACATGGCATGTGTTAGTGTTGAAGGTACAGAGCATACTCTGACAAAACAACTATGATTATATAAATATGTGTATAATTTGACCAATATATTACTTATATCTATTGTAATATAATAGTAAACCAATTCCAAGGAAAATAATAGTAAACCAAAAAACATTTATATATATATATATATAATGACTTGTTATTCTCATTACAAAGTGTATTATAATATAAAGCCTAATATTATATGTAATTATGAAATTGTAAAGAATCTTTATAAACTTTTACAACTATCCATTTAATTAGATTTCATATTCTCTTGTGATGCAACCATTCTTAATGTGTGTTATAATATAAAGTGTGGTGACCATAATATAAAGTGTGGTGACCATGAAGTTGTGAGGTATCTTTATGAACTTCTACAACCATAAATTCAATTAGATTTCACATTCTCTTGTCATGCATCCATTCTTAATGTGTTATAATATAAAGTGTGGTGACCATGAAGTTGTTTGATATCTTTATAAACTTCTACAATTATAAATTCAATTAAAGTTCACACTCTTCTTATGCATCCATTCTTAATGTTTTCTTAGAAGAGAAAGTGTGCTAAGAAGGTATCATTTTTGTTATATGGTCTTCATCTTGCATGAGTGCATGGATAGAAATTTTCATGTATTTTCTTTAATCCACTTCCAATCATGGCATCTTTAAAATTTTAATTCACTTTTGCGAAGCTCGTAATTTTTAAAGCTTATGACTGTTGCAAATGCTTTATGATATATTTCTATTCTACGATTAAGTGAAAGTTGTTCTACCAAATGAAAATATCATTTTGGCATGTATATGCTATAATTTTTTATACTTTCGTGGTTTTGTTAGCATGGCTCGAGTGTTCATGCATCTTGTTTACTCTGAGAATGTTTTCTTTAGTTTCAATTTGTTAATTTAATTATGTTATAAATGTAAAGCATGTTGTTGGTGTGATCTTGCTTTTATTAATATCATTTTCAAATTGGTGTAAATAGTTAGAAATAATAATATTATATAAAATAAATATGTAAGAAGCATAAGTATTTTTGTTTTGGAAATTTTATATAGAGAAAATTACTATTAATTAAATATTTATTAGCCTTGGCTATTTTGATTAACATTGACCACAATGGAGTTACTCAAGTCTAGTAAACTTCTCTTAGATACTACATGTTAGAAATATTTTAAAATATTTTTTAGCTATAAATAACATAATTAAAGTGTTAAAAATTTTCATTTAATCATTTAAAAATAAAAAATCACCATCACAAATTTTAAAAAAAAACTAAAGAATTTTTTTTATGGGTTTTTTCTTTTCAATTAAGTAATATTGTCATTTTACATTATATAGTTTTATGTTAAAATTTTAAATAGAAAAGTCAATTATGTTTATTTATTTTATAAATGATAATGATGATGTTTGTTATTAACATTAACTTTGGTTTATCAAACATTAAAAATGTAAGGAATCACTTGGTTTTCTTTATGATTTTACTTTTGTGTTGAAATGTTTTTTAAGGGAAGCATTCATAGATCACCATAGTTGTGATGAGTTATATTGTAACAAATATTTTTAAATTGCACTTTAACGTAGGTGTATATGAGACATTTTATGAGAAAGTGATTCATCTTCAACCCTCTTAGTATCACAAACATGACAAATTCTTTCATCCCATGTTGTTTTAGGAATTGTCTAGAGCCCTATTTCACTATGGAGCTCATGAGAGTTTGTTCTTATTTTAGCAATGTTGATTTTCTTCTATAAGCTAGTTAAAACATAGAGATAATTTTGATCTTCTAGATTAGGGTTGATCACAACCTTATAATATCTTAATTTTCTCTTTATCCTCTAATTATTTATCAGACCACAACTTCTACTTAAATCTATATGCAATAATACTTTTTAATATTATCATTATTATGCTGACTGACTGCTTCCTCAACTTCCCAATGATTTAGTCTTGATTAACCAATTGGAGAAGTAATAACTCCGAGATTAAGGCTTAAATCCTAAGGCCAAAAACTAGAACCCAACTTGTTGGGAGACTCAAAGATGATGCTATGTTCAAGGATGATTGAATTGCTGCCACTAAATAACATATATTTGAGATCTTCTCGCCTTCTCTTTTTTTATAATATTTTATTTTTACCTTTTTTTCATATTATAAAGCCTGAAAAATAATAAAAGAAAGCTATAGTACATTTGAGAAGATGAGCATCACATTGTGTGTAACTATGTTCCAAGCGCACAGAACATACCTACGCAAAAAATGCAAAAAAAGGATGTGCAGGATGTGGACACTCTTGAAGCATGTCTTCTCTGGTCAGGGTAGCAGGATGTGAATGCAATAATAAGCAAAGGAGAGCAGCTTAGGAGAGTGCATAGGCAGTAAGCGGCTAATGGAAAACTGCAACGAGCATTAGAATCGAAAGCACAAGAAGCGGCATGTAAATGCAGTAACACAAAATGATTTATTTTTTTAGAGTCCCCCATGGTAATGGGAAGAATAAAATTTAGAGAGAGTCATGAGGCTTCAACTCAATGACATGGAGGGGATAATTAGGGACTCTTGAGCCTAACACAAAGTTTGGCATGGGCACTAGAAGACAACATGGGTTCTGACAAGGGTTCCCATGAGTTGGTAAGCTCTACCATGAAAGTTACAACTTTTATGAGAACATAGGGATAAAGTCACAAATCCATGTGTTGGGATTCTGAGGTATGAAAATAATGGTAGGGATGTTGCAAATTATGCATAGCAGAAATGAGCTACCCTATATGACAGTTGAGATCACAGACCTGTTAAACGGACCAATTGGAAAAATTATGCTTTGGTTCGCGGTCTCTTGTCAAATTAGTCCAAAACTCAGAAAAATTGTTAAAATAGGGCCAAAACTATATAAAAGTGTCTAAAAATTTGATATAAACAAATTATATGGTAAAAATAAATTACAATTCATTTTCACCTTGGTTTTTTACTTATTTGGAGCTTTTTGCCCTAGATTTTCAACTACGGATTATGGAGTCCTCAGGCCATCGTTTAAGTTTTCGTTAGTTATGGGCATTTTTCTCCTCTCTTATCTTTCATTTTTATCCATTTTTAATTGTTTTTAGTCTAATTTATTACCTTCTAGCTGCATTCTAATCCCAAAACTATGAATTCACGCCTTTTGATCTTGCAGAGTGCAAATTACTGAGGTATTCACACCTATACAACTCATAGGGCACAAATGTTCACACCTATTTTGAAGAAAAAGCACAAATGCAATGCAAAAAGATGAAAAAGTTGCGCCTTGGTAATAAAAATCACTTTCTTGTGCTTATGCATTTGATAGGGAGGAATCGTGAGCACAAGGATCTTGACCATGATGCCCTGGCAGACCCACTGATACTAAATACACTTCGCCATTGTGGATTACTAAAGTTCTTTAGAGTCTCCTACACAAGGGACAAAAATGACTTGTTATAGGTATTGATCCAATATTGGGACCTTGATTAGGGTGCTTTTATCATTGAAGGGGAAGTGCTAGAGATCATAGTGGATGAAATTTATTTCCTTACTGGATTATCATGGAGAGGATCCTCGGTGAAGCTTAAAGGTTAAAATAGAGGAGAGAACATTCTCACCATGTAGGAATATGTGAACACATTTTGTGTTCCAGGGACCCAAAATTCAGGCACACATGTGCCTATTTCTAGCATTACTAACTTCCCCTTGAAATTCATTGTAACCGTAATCACTAGGGTAATGGGATCAATAGCTTTACACTTGGACTCACGAGGATTTATGAATCAGATCATTTGACTGTCTTAGTCCACAGTCTTTGATTGGTGCACTGGTCTCTTGAAGAACATGAAAAGCTAGTTGACAGATTGCAAGACAAGGAAGAACAAAAAATTCGACTATGGAAACATTTTAGTTTCACTCTTATTTGAGAGGCTTCCAGCTATGAACTTAAGAGTATCATTACCACCATTAGACCCCCAAAATACCTGGATGAAAGGTGGACCAATGTTATGCTTCGGTTGGGAGGAGGAGCAGTTCCAACAAAATTTGATGATGAGTTGCATGAGTGGTGGGGAAGGAAAATCCCAACTAAAGATGAGTTTCCATATGCAGGTTTAGACTTCAAGGGAGGTATAAACCTAATACTTCCTCTTGGCTCAGCATGGGGCCAGATAAGTGAGTAATTCTTTTTGGTATATTTCATTTTTTTGTATTTTGAAATATTTTAACACTAAAGAGGAAAATATTCTTGGTATGTAAGTCTAATAATGATGCATAAATTGGACTAGAATGCTCTACCAAAAATCCCTACTTGCAATGACATGAGCCTAGAGCGGATGAAGGTGTGGAGGCCACCTTGGCTTTCATGGAGGAGAGCCTAAGAGGTCTCACCCATGGAATCTCCACTACCAGGATTGAGCATCTACTAGAGGCCATGCAACGACAGGTGGTAGGAGTACCTTCTAGATGGCTTAGGTTGTTTCAGTAAGTGGCCACTTGTCTCTTGTGCTACAAATGCACAATAGGATCTTAGGATTGAGTTATTAGACATTGCTTTTTGTACATTTTGATCCAGTACAGATATTGTATTTTTCCATGTATATGCACCATTGAGGGCTAGGAAGCCCTTATTTTGTATTATGACTCACACTTTTGTACTTGATTAAAGTACTTTTATATTAATGAAAACAAATTTTATCACCCTTATCTACAATTTGCACATTCTCTCATTCTTTGTATTGTTCATGCTTTTAATTGTCTGACAAACACCTATCTAGAACATAATTAGTTATTGTATCTAACACAACATTAAGTCTTCTTGGCACATGAATACAAGTAATAAATTCAAAGTGGCATTCAAGAAGATGAACCCTCATAAACTTGCTTAGTAACATAGGATGATAGACATAGAATATACCATTAAGCTACAACACTAGCAACTATGAGTCTAGGTGGATAGTTAACTGTTGGATTCCAAGTGAAATCCCCCCAATAGTAACTTAATCACAACACTATATTCAAAATTTTTATTGGTTATTAGACTGAGATACAGTCCACCTAAGCTCACAAGAATGCCTACGGGCTTGTAGATTACCCAAGTTGTGGAAGCATTGTTCCAAGTGCGATGACAAGCTCTGTCCACACATTCCACAAATGTAGGTGCATCCGATGTCATCTGGAAATCGAGCACAAAGCACGATGATTAATGACTAATGCTAATAAAAACATAAAAGTAAAAGAAACGTAAGCTACTTATAATACAACAAGTCCAGGAAAATTATGTCTAAACACAAGTTCCTAGTCATACTACCTCTTTAGGTAGATTCCATTCCTAGGCCCTATAATGTTTCCCTCGAAATATTATAACTCATAAGCTCCTTTGTTTAGAACTTTCCTCACTATGTAAGGGACAAGCCATTTCAAATTCAATTTACCAGATCTAAGCTAGTCATGGTCTTGGTCATAAACTATCACCATGTATCCTACTGAGAAGACACAAGAATAGATAGACTTGTCATACTAAGCTTTGATGTGTCTTCTTTTCGCTTCATTATAAGTAGCGACATCCCTTCTATGCTCGTAAAATTGTTCCAAGTACACTAAACATTCTTCTAACCACGTAGTATCTGGTAGGAGATCAATAACCAATTTCAATGATAGGATTTCCTTCTTATCAATCCTCACATCATCCTCGGTTGATGGAAACAATGCATGCTGATGCATGTCTCCCCAATATCTCTCTCCCAAAGAAAAATATCCAATGATATCTTCATCATGAGACATGCTTGTATCTAAAGGGTCATGACACGGTAAGGAATTGATAACCCAAATGAGCATAGAATACTGAGCATTCATCTCTACCTAAGAAAAGTGACGATCTTGGTCTACATTCTTAGATATGACAACTTGATGGTTGTAGAAAAATCTGGCAAGGCCCTTCTATACCTAGTCCCTAGAGTAGGTTTTGGCACTATTCAAGGGTCTTCAATATAAGAAGTTCTAAAATGAGAGGATTTTATTGTGGAGCTAATGGCGACTATCTAAAATACATGTATAGGGGATGCATTAGCACTTAAGTCAGGTGGGGAGGGATTAAAAGGTCACATTAATGTAGGATACATCCCCACTCCAAAACTTTCACATTCTCTCTTGGAATGGCCTTCTAGGGGGACATTTTCCCCATTATTATCGGTAGACTTATTTATGCAAAACGATAGTTGATCGATGGTGACTATATTTCCTTCGTGGGGAAATTTAATCACTCAAAAAATCAAAGATACTACAACCATCATGGCATGGGTCCAACTTATTCCTAGCAGCATGTTATAGTCTAGCAGAGCGTTGACAAGTTCTACCTGTTGGTTGTGGAGTATGATCTCCAGATTCAGAGATATTATTATTCAGCCGTGTCCGTACCCTAGGTTTGGTTATGATCCCAGCACGACCCTAAGGGAGTCTGGGGTAGTGTCCACACCCCCCGCTGGGAGGCACGGGGGCTAGCGCCCCTGAAAAAGGGGGTTTGGGGGCAACACCCCCAAATTACGGGGGTTCGGGGACAATGCCCCCGAGAAAATTTTTTTGGGGCTATTTTTCGCCAGCTGTTTTGCGGGCCCATGGTTTTGGGTATCCCATGGTATTTTCCCATTGTATTTCCCCTATAAAAAAAAGACATTGTAATACAGCTAAAAAGAATGATGTATTAGGTTTTATGCATTGTAAAGATCTCTGAGATCTTTTGAGAGAGACTGTGAGACAGTGAAAAGGAAGTGCAGCGGTTGTGCTGCAGGTTGTATCCCTTCATTTTGCTGGACGGAATAATAATAAGGACTAGCAACTTCAGTGTGGATGTAGCCCAAGTTGGGTGAACCACGATATATCTGTGTCTCTCTTGTAATGTGTGTGTGATTATATTTGCATTTCTGTTTATTGTTATTGCTCTACGATCCTGTTTTTCTAACACTACCTCCACACTATTTTTTTTTCCCCATATATCTATTGGGAGAGCCAAGATGATTCATCTAAGTTGAAATAAGTGACCATCAAAGTCTTTAAGCATTTTAAAAGGGGGAATAGTGCCATGTGAGCCAATGGATTTGCAATATCATAAGAAAATTACACATGTGGATGACCCTTCATCTACAACAGTTTGATATGCATTTGACCTTCGATTCAATACTTAGATTTGAAATGTTGTGTGATGAGGTAGGTAGGGCTTCCAACTTCCAATTTTCCAAATAGAATCTCAATAAATGACCATACAAAGGATTCATATTGTCTATGGTCAAAAGTAGAGTCTTACATTGAGTAGGACAAATCTAGAGGATTTCTAGCGTGGACATTATACAAGGATCTTGAGCCAGGTACTCAACTATGCTATAATTTTGGGAAGCACATGCATTGGGGTTGTACATGCCCTTGTTTAGCACACCTTTTGGTATCTTGGGAATAGTGTTATTATATGTATTTTCTATGTACATAGGGTTAGCTACTTTTGGTTCAGGAATATCTTTTCCTTTGGACCCAGATGTAGTTGAATCGTAGTTTCGAGTTCTAGTCTAGAGGTCCATCTCTCGTTGACACATACAAACTTCATTATTTCTTGAATTCCCCCCTTATGAGGAGCTACACTAATTTCCCCCTTTCTAGGTTGTAGGGTTTGGGTTAGTAGTAGCAATCATTTTTTGTTGCTGTAGAGGGAACAAATTAATTAGCACGACAGGTTGCCTAGTAGCTTCTTGTTGTGCCAACCATCATTGAGCAACCTTCAATTTAGGGCATAAGTAAGTTAGGTGATCATCTGTGCATAGCCTGCATGGGAGCTTGGCCTTACTTTTTTCCTTTTTACCCCCACCAACATTGTTATTATTGTTATTGTTGCATGCATTATTATTCCCTTGTTCCCATTCTTTTTATTTTTGTTCTTCTTCCCTTCAGGATGCTGGTTTCCATTAGAATTGGTTGTTTGTACTGACAAAACATTTGAGGGAGGGTTGGGTTTGGTAATTTTGGTGTTGTTCTGAGCAGCTATAGGTTCATTCTAGTTGAAACCTTTCCAAGCTATGGAATTTTCAATTGAACCAGTCATGCCATCGACATGTGGCTCAAGAGTGGGTTTAGTCAGATCGACATCTGCTCTAGGAGCAGTAGGAAATATCTCATACAACATCCTGGACTGGGAGTAAACCAAGTCAATTTTATGGGACTTAATGATGGCTTTCTCTTTTGTTTGTACCCCAGAGAGGGCCACATCCTTTGCGATAAACAATTGCAATGATTTTATGAATAATCTGTTAAGAACTCATCAGGAATTTGTTCTTTTATCAAGCTATGTCTCCTTTGCCACTCATCAATGTGATTAAATATGTGATTATAATGATTTGTGCCAGTCTCATAATAGACTGAAAGTTGTAAATGGTTTGGAAATGTCATGGCAATCACATTAAAATTCTAAAAGGAGGCTTGTGGTAATTCAATGTACCACTTTGTCACTATCCTTGTTAATTTCCTTTGGAAGAGACACAATCTATAGCATCATCCATCAATGAGTTTGATAAAAAAAAGATATGGAAAGTCATCACATGGTTAGTCGGATCTTCCTTAGGTTTTTCTTCAAACTTAGGAATGTCTAAAGGGAGTTTTGTAGGGATTGGAGGCCGTATAGGATTGTGTAACACCGTATCATTGGTTACTTTAGACAAATATGGAAAATTCAAAGTAGCCAAGAAAGGTAATTTCATCTGTTCGATAGAATTCCAAGTCCCGAGAGAATTAGATGTCCATTGGTTTGTATTGACAAAATTGTTCTGGTATATAAGGGTTCCCAGGAATTGTGAAAGGTTGATTATTTTTTCCAAAATTCTAGTTTTGACCAAACTGAGTCTGCATAAAATGTGTGGTGGTCCCTTCGAGTATGCCACCCATTCCCATTAATATTTGGATGCCCCGAGGAGCACTAAAATTTTCTACATTTCCCATGTTTATCCCTCCTACTCCAGGTGAAGGAACATTTCCTTGGTGCACATTGCATCCCCAAGGAAATCCAACACTGGTTCCTCCTATACTTGAACCAAACATATTTTCTTGTGGCATATTGAGTCCAAAAGGAGTACCATTGTTCATACCTGCCATTCATTAGAAAGGAATAATACTCTGAGGTAGGATAGAGCTCGTAAGGACTCTAGTCACATTGGAAGTGGCAGGCATGGACATATGTCCGCCATGGGGTGGGAAAGAATGGGATGGAACTGATGGACCAATTCTAGGAGCAATGGTATTCATTAATATGGGAGGGATATTAGCATTCACAGGTTGGAAACTTGGATATATCATCCCAAAGGAGAAGGGGTTGGTGCCTTGTGAAATAGATGTAGACCCACTCAAATGAGGAACATTCGATGGAATATCCCCTCTAGTAGACATCGGTTAGGATGGTGGGAACCATCCAGATGGTGCCGTGGATGAAACATTAGGATGTACCTCTCCTGAAGGAATGGAAATGACTGGGGGTGTTGTGCCTCCATTGACATGTACCTCTCCTATGTTATCCACACTATCCCACTCAGATAATGGATTTTAACTCTAGGTATATGTAACTTAGACTTGTGGTTGTACAAAAAATGAGGACTTTGAGGTGGATTCAACTATATTGATGGGTTTGAAAGATCTTCTATCGCAACTGGGCTTTCGTTTTTCTTAGCGTGACATGGTGAATTTATGAGTGAATCAAAATGGCATTCCAAATCACAAATATATCCCTCCTTAGACAACCTCTCAGATTCACTAGATCTTGAACGATTTTCTCTTTCTTCGTGATTGAACTCAGGTTCTTGGTTCTCTTATTCCCCCCCCTATGGGGGTGGATCATTTTGTTCTAATATTCACCCTTGGGTAAGTATCTCTATTTGTTCAATATAAAGTTGTCAAATACTTAGGGAACCATGTAAAAGTTGATAAATGCTACATGGGACAAATAGATGAAAATTGGCTTTGGCACAAAAGATTGGGACATATCAATTTTGATAACTTGTTTTGAATCAGTAAGAAACAATCCATTAGAGATATCCCAAAAATCACAAAACCCTTGAATTATGTTTGCAAACACTGCTTGCATGGAAAGCAAACAAGAGTAATCTTTAAGACAAAAGAATATTCTATAACAAAACCGTTGGAGCTAGTGCAGGTTGATATCTACAGCCCAATGAGAACCAAAGGGATAAATGGTGAGTCCTATTTTCTTCTCTTCATTGATGATTGTACCAAAATTACATGGGTCTTCTTCCTTAAACATAAGTCAGGGACATTTTAATGCTTCAAAATTTTTAAAGAAGTAGTTGAGAATGAAACTGAATTAAGGATTAAGTGTTTAAGATCACACAATGGAGGTGAATACATTTCAAATGAATTTGTAGATTTCTGTGAAAAACTTAGAATCTAAAGACACTTCTCAACTGCCAAAAATGAACAGCAAAATGGAGTAGTATAAAGGAAGAACAGAACTGTGCAGGAAATGGCTAGAACAATGTTAAATGATTCAAAATTATTAGATATTTTTTGTACTCACTCTATTCATACAACTATATAATCTTAACAGATGTCAGATATAGAAAAATAATAACTTGAATCCTTTTGAACTTTGGAAAGGTAGGCCAACCACTGTCAAGAATTTGAGAGTGTTTGGAAGCAAGTGCTATATCAAGAGAAACGATGAAAACTTGGGAATATTTGACTACATATCCGATGAAGGAATCTTTCTTGGATATGCCACCAGAAGCAAAGCATACAAGTGATACAATTTACGACTAAATAAGATGGTAGAAATACCAGATGTAAAGGCAGATGAAGTGTTCACGCACATAAGAGTAGATGATGATGATGAGTAGTTAGTATTTGAACAATTATCTGAGGACCTGCCGAAAAATGAAGAGACAAGAGAATCTCAGGACAAGACATATCAAGGTGAACCAGAAGAAGGAAGACCAGATACAAAGGCCCCTTCCAGATATGATCCGCGTGGATATTGGTGGTAGCCCACCTCTTCCTACTGTCTCAAAAAAGTCTTCTGGTAATTTTGGAAAATTACTATTTTTAGCAGTTTTTTGGGTCCTAAACTTCTGGAGCCATTTTGAGGCCCTAAACGATGTTTTTTCGCCGTCGGATTCTCAGGAAAATATGGGTATTGCGCGCCTCTGCCTTTCACGTGCCAGACTCGAGATTTACTGACTCTTTTTGTAATCCTTGAATAGATCTTTCCAACGAGCTATTGTACGCCCCAAATGGATATCGTATGCAAAAGTTGTGACCCTAGGAAGTTAATGTACTAACTTACCCAAATGGGGCCCACATGAATTTTGGTGCTTCATCTCCCAGGGTTAGGTTTTTGGATGTTTGGGATTCTTTCCCTCATGATTATGATAAATAGGCCCTTTCGGCCTCTCTTTGTATTCATCTTGGCATGGATGAGCCTAGAAACCACATCTCTTCTCAGAGATAGCTACCACCATTCCAGCTATTGTATTTTACAGTATGTTCTATTTCCGCTATTTAATAGAATGTGTGTTTACTATATCACTGTGTTCTATGCAATATATCTATGTATATGATTCTATATATGCTATCTGATTTCGTTCCTACATAAATCTGGATCAATGGTATCAGAGTGGTTTTCTCTTTGATTGTTTATCGGTGCATGTCCCCGACGAGGTCAGGATACAGATAGTTGGGTCTCAAACTAGTTTCACTTGGGGAAGACCACTCTCGCCGCCCCAAATGGCCTCCCATGGCAGAAGAAAAGAGAGACGATGGAGCAGTAGATCTTATCAAGTCATTGCTCGAGGAAGCCCTCGCGCGACAGAGGAACGAGATGATGGATAACTTCGCCCAGATCCTTCAATGCATGCCGACGACAACAAATACACTTTCAACAAGCAACCATTTCGGAGATGCGACTCCCTTCAAGGTACAAGTTAACTTTGATATCCCTTTATTTGAAGGCTAGATCGATGCCGATGCCATAGATAAATGGTTGAATCTACTAGAAGGGTATTTCTCTGTCCACAATTTTTTCGACAGGGAAAAGATCATCTTTGTGCTCCTCAAGGCCATCCCCCATGTAAAAAATTGGTGGGAAACTTATTGTGAGCAAAAGTCATCAAACGAGTTTGGATTGTTTGAATATTCCAATCCCACTTGGGCCTCTTTTATAGATGCCGTTAAGGAACAATATTACCCTGTTGGAAACTATGATGACTAGTACACAAAATGGACCATTCTGCACCAAGAGAGGGACCAAATGGTGTCGGAGTACACCAAGAAATTTCATACCTTGCACAAAAATCTAGGTATCAAGGACTCCGAGTGGCACCTAGTACTAAAATATCGCAGTGGCCTACACCGGTACATACGAACAGAGATGGATTTCCTGGAAATCTCTTTCATTCGGATCCGCCTATCGATATGCTGTCAAAATTGAGCAGAAAGTTCAGCAAAAGAACAAGCGTGACTTTGGACCTACGCAGAAGCAAGGCAAGGGAAACTCTGGCTCGCAGAACACAGGGCAGGGAAAGGATAACTAGTCCCAACTACAGGCGAAGAAGGGTAACAAAAAGACAAAGAAGGACACCGGGAAGTGGTGCGAGTTCCACAAAATCCCCTGGCACAACACTAATGAATGTCGCTCAAAACAGTCATTGATGGCTGAGATCAAAGCTTCAGAATCAGATCCCAGTTCTGATTCTGACTCAGAACATAATTTCACAGCTGCGCGGAAAGGGAAACAGATCATTCATGCAGAACCCAGTGCCATTGTTGCCACCACACAGATTCAACCAGAGGAACCTGAAGAGTCGGAGGAAGAGGAGCGCCTTTTCCACTCACAGATGTGGGTGAAGGGAATTCCCCTACACTTTGTTGTGGACAATGGAAGCCAGAAGAACCTGATATTAGCATAAGTCATCAAGAGACTGGAGCTACCAATAACACCACACCCACAACCATACACCATTGGATGGCTAAGCCAAGGACGAGGGATCCACGTCAGTCACCAATGTCGCCTACCATACGGCATCAAGCCCTTCAAAGATGAGGTATTTTTTGATGTGGCCCCACTTGAAGTATGTGATGTTCTTTTGGGACAACCATATATGTGGAAGTGTCATGCTGTATATGAATCACGACCTCGCAGTGTCATTGTCACTTTGGGAGGACAACTCTATCGGATACCAGAGATAGTTGCACCTACCCCAACCAAGCAGGGAAGGAAGATAATCTCCCACATTGGGAAATTTACCCTATTCGCAATTGCCACTGAAGGAGAACATCAGATCGCAGAGACATCCACAACCTTTGGCCATTATCCCTCTACTCAGCAGAAACACGAAAAATAGAAGTTCAGTGCAACATCGCCTATTCGAGTACCTTTGCAGTGCAAGGCCACGCTTTCAAGGTGATTCCCCAAAAAGAAACCATCCAAACCAGTGCAGACCAAGGATACCACAACAACCAAAAATGTTGAACAGCTCCAGCGCAGCCAGCAACAACAATTACACCCCTCTAAAGATTTCAAAGAAAGGCAACCTTTTCGCTTCAGCAAACGCCGCACAAGGAGCTCAACTCAACACACAGATCAACATATGATAAGGGATTTAACGCAATGGAGACCATTGCTTCCTAAGGAGGGAGGATTGATCCAGTTGGATATCGGTGGCAGCCCACCTCTTCCTACTGGCTCAAAATAGTCTTTTGGCAATTTTGGCAAATTACTATTTTTTGTAGTTTTTCGGGTCCTGAACTTTCGGAGCCATTTTGAGGCCCTAAACGATGTTTTTTCGGCGTCAAATTCTCGGGAAAATATGGGTACTACGCGCTCATGCCCTTCGCGTGCTAGACTCAATATTTGCTAACTCTTTTTTTAATCCTTGAATAGATCTTTCCAACGAGCTATTGTACGCCCCAAATGGATATCGTATGCAAAAGTTACGACCCTGGGAAGTTGATGTACTAACTTACCCAAATGGGGCCTACATGACTTTTGGCGCTTCATCTCCTAGGGTTAGGTTTTTGGACGTTTGGGATTCTTTCCCTCATTCTTATGATAAATAGGCCCTTTCGGCCTCTCTTTGTATTCATCTTGGCACAAATGAGCATAGCGGCCACATCTCTTCTCAGAGATAGATACCACCATTCCAGCTATTGTATTTTACAGTCTGTTCTATTTCCTCTATTTAATAGAATGTGTGTTTACTGTATCACTGTGTTCTTTGCAATATATCTCTGTATATGTTTCTGTATATGCTATCTTATTTCGTTCCTGCATAAATCTAGATCAAGATATGTCCAAAAGAATCATTCTGAGGATTTGATTATCGAAGATAAGAACGTTGGTGTAGGAACCAGAAGGAGATACTTAAAAAATACGGCTGAAGAGCTTCATATTTCCTTGTTGTCTGAAATAGAACTAGATTTTATTGAGGAATCCAAATCTTATGAGCACCGGGTCAAATCTATGGAAGAAAAATTAAACTAGATTGAAAAGAATCAGACTTGGGAAATTGTTCCAAGACCCAAAATCAAAAATTTTATTTGCACAAAATCGGTATTCAGGAACAAAATTAATGAGGAAGGACAAGTAGTTAGAAATAAGGCAATGTTGGTAAGCAAGGGATATGCGCAGATTGAAGGAATATATTTTGAAGAAACCTTCACTCCTATAGCACGAATGGAAGCAATTAGGTTGCTTTTGGCCTATACTTGTTCTAAAAACATCACTATATATTAAATGGATGTAAAGTTGAAATTTTTAAATGGATAAATAGAAGAAGAACTGTACATAGAATAACTAGAAGGAATCTCTCTTTCAGATAATAAAGACTATGTTTGTAGATTGAAGAAAGCTCTGTATGGAATCAAGCAAGCACCCAGATCTTGCTATTCAATATTAGACAAGTATCTGCAAGAACAAGGATTCAAAAGGGGTAATGTAGACAATAACCTATACATAAAAATTGAGCATGAAAATATGATTGTTGCTGAAGTATATGTAGATGATATAATTTTTGGAAGTGATAATGACAGTTTGAGTCAACAATTTGCTAAGGACATTCAAATGGATTTTGAAATGTCTATGCTCGAAGAACTGTCTTTCTTTCTCAAACTCCAAATATCTCAACTTGATAATGGTATCTTCATTTCTCAAACCAGATATGTGAAAGAAATGTTAAAGAAATTCAATATGGAGGATTGCAAACTAGTATGTACACCCATGGTCACTAGTTGCAAATTAAGCAAAGATGATGAAGCAAAGGAAGTAGACAAAAAACTCTACAGATCAATGATTGGAATATTATTATATGTAACAACCTCAAGGCCAGACATAATGCAAGTTGTGGGACTGGTTGCAAGATTTCAAGCAACACCTAAGGAAACACATGCCCAAGCAGTAAAAAGGATCTCCAGATATTTGAAAGGAACCTTAAAATTTGGCTTGTGGTATCCACCAAGTAATGATATGAACTTGTTAGCATACACAAATGCATACTGAGTAGGTAGTATTGATGACAGAAGAAGCACAAGTGGAGCTGCATTTTTCTAGGAAATTGCCTAGTACCTTGGATAAGCAAAAAACAACCCGCAGTAGCACTTTCTATAGCAGAAGTTGAATATATCGTAGCAACAGCCTATTGTGCGCAAGTTTTGTGGATGAAACAAACCCTAAAGGATTTCCAAGTGAAAATTGATTAGTCCACACCAATTTTATGTGACAACACAAGTGCAATTAGCATTTAAAAAAACCCCCCTATGCACTCGAAAACTAAACATATTCCTATGAAATACCATTTTGTGAGAGAATAGGTCACTAAAAATATTGTCAGACTAAAATATGTAGACACCAAAGAACAAATTGCATATATATTTACAAATCCACTCCCAAGAAACACATTCGAATATCTTAGACATAAACTAGGTGTTGTTCCCAGTCCACAACATGATGAGAGCTTTGGAAAGAGGGCATAAAGCAAGGGGAGCAATGTTTTGCGCATGGTAGAAGCGATAGAAAGATAAATAAAGAAGCTTGAAAACATAAAGAGTGATATTTGAGAAAGAGGTTAAATGTGATAGGAATAGAAGATCAATATAAAAGGAAATTAGCAACCGTGCAGGGGGAGCATATCTTTAACTGAGACAACTATAGAGACAGTGATAAATGTACAGGTTGCAAGGTGACTTAGCTATGCGTAGTAGCAACAACAAAAGGAAATGGAATAAATCACGAATCCAGGGGGTGTAATCAAAACAAACAATGGCATGAATAGTCAAATGAGGTGAGCATGAAAGCCAGAGCAAAGCCAAAGTATAAGTTCAGATAAGAGCCTGAAATTGTGCATGGGAAGCACCTCTTTTCCATTGATGTCAAAGGGGGATAGATACCATGAAGCATGTATCAGTGTCATAGAACTGCACAAAAATCATGAAGAAATGAAAAACAACTGATAAGTAATTATCGAAGGTTGTGCAATAGAGAAAAAGTTCAAATCGACAAGAACACAGGGGGAGTACTGTATTGCGGGCAAGAAGAACAAAGGAATTCATGATCAAGGGGAGCACAACTTCATAAGGTGTTGACATCAATGCAAAAGGGGGAGATTGTTGAACTTTGGTTGTCATTGATGTCAAAGAGGAATTAGTATCCATGAGCCAGTTTGAAGAAGTACATAACACTATGTGCGCAAGTCCCTGATCCCATCTAGTCACGGTACCTCAAAGTTAATATCAAAGAGTTGGTTGGATATGATAGTCTTTTGAAACTTTGAATAAGTATATCAACATAAACCTTAAACAGGTATTTCCATCTTACTCAATATGTATGCAAGTCTTGGAAGTGTGCAATACCCACCAAGTAATGGTATTTCAAGGGTGCAAGATCCAACAAGTAGTGGTTCCCAAGTGTGAAAATCCCACTATGCTAAGGAACTAGTGTGCGCAAGACCCACAAGTCATGATACCTCAGTTGCGCAAATCAAGACAAGTGGCAGATGCTTGAGTAAGCTTGATCGTGAATAAAGGAAGAAGGGATGTTATTATCTGACTTGTGGAAACATTGTCCGGACAAGTTGAGTATAAATAAGAAGCACAGTTGATGACTGAAAAGTAAGCTTGAAGATGAACAAGAGATAATATTATGAATTTGAAAGCTTCGAATTATTGGGGTATCAATGGCTCATTGATCCGAAACAACATGATCTAGTAGAGAGCCAAGTGCACAAGAACAGAAGAGCAGTACAACAGATGATGCATAGGATGATATAGTATATGAGACAAATGCACAAGAACATAAGAGCAGATGTTGAACAACACGTAGATTGCAGAAGCATATGAAATATGAGAACTAGTGTGCGATACTGAAGCAGAGAAGTGAAGTAAGAGAAGAACTGCTGATAAAGTACAACAATTGCATAGAGAATAGCATATAGAAGGTGCACATAAAGGAAAGGAATGCAACAAGTCTGAGGTGTGTGCAGATTAGTAGACAACAAGAAGAACTTCTATAGTTATATCAGGGTGGCAGGAAGGGGCAAGGACAGGGAGTTGGAGCTTCCTTCAAGTTGGAGCCTGTAAATCAAGGGGGTCTGTGCCTCCTTCTAGTTGGTGCTAGTAAATGAGGGAGTTGGTGCTTCCTTCAGGTTGAAGCTTGTAAATTAGGGGGTTGGAGCCTCCTTCCAATTGGTGCTGGAGAATCTTGGAAGTGGGTGATTCTTATGAATCTAGTATTTATTATTTAAGAAATCATTTCGTGGTTTTCTCCCCTTTGGGTTTCCACGTTAAATCTTTGTGTTATGTGTCTTATGCATGTGTTGATGAATGCCATTGTTCATGATGCATACATAATATAAGTTCTATTTGAATTTGGTAGAAGTGAAAATTGTTTAAATTGTGCTTAATACTGATTCACCCCACTCTTAGTATTAATAATATTTCCAGCACCTCTCACTATGGTGAAAACAACATATAAACAATATAATCTTTGACCAAAAATGCAAGAAATGTTCAAGAAGAAACTTGTCAATCAAACATTCTTAGACTCAAACAATCTAAAAAGTTCTACTAGGCAACAAAGTTTTTTGAAGCCAATTTCCTTAAAAATAAGGTAACCAGGATAACAAACAACTTGATAATTATTCTCTTTGATTTCGCACTCAAGGCTTACCAAACTCACAATCAATGAAAAGAAAACGAAGAAAAAACACACCTCAAAAACTTTTCACAATCTTTTGACTCAATTTCAAGGTAAAACACTCTCAAATACCACCCAGATCACTCCATACAAGACACAAAATACCCTACAATGCTTAGAGAATCCACACAACCCACATCTTTTGGAAAAAAGAGGGAAATAAATATGAAAAATCAAAGTTCTTAACTAATTCATGCCTATTTAGAAGAAGAATCATGAACATTTGTGCATGTCTACACTAAAAAGCGTGAATTACACGTACCATTTTTTATTGCAACCATAGGAAAGCACAAATGACACTTGCAATGGATTAAAAAATAAAAAATTCAGGGAAACTTCAATTTTTTGGGGAATTTTAAAATTTTTGGGAGATGGCTAAGACATTGAAAAGTGAAGTGAAAAATCATTCAACAAGGGACCTAGAGAGGTTATCTCTCCCAATTGGAATCACTAGTTTTGTTGTTCAAAATTTAGTCCTATTACTAGGGAAAGGTCACCAACGTACTAAATAAATATAAATTGACCTTAATGACTCTATATAAAGGTTTAGAAGACTCACAATCATGCATCAAACCACTTAGAAGACTCTAACAAGCAAATATGGAGAAGAGATTATAAGGAAGAGGAGTATGCAACTTTTGGGAAGGTTGATCCTAGCTGCTCTTTCATCACTTTTCCAGATCTTCTCCTTATTTCCCAATTCTAACTTGAAAAACAACCAAATCCACCTTTCAAACACATTTGACTACAACAAAGAATATAAATAACTTGAAATGTAAATAGAACATAAACTATTTGATCAATTTCAACATAGCCATGAATCATTCTTCAAATAAACAACCAACATATGGAACACATGTTTGGGTGAGGGAAAGATGTAAAATTTAAATTATGACAATGAAGCAAGTACAAATCATACATTCTCACTGTAAGGCACCTTATTGAAGTTGAAAATATCGTCTCTCTACTCTTGCACTCCAACATTCCCACTCTAATCTGCTGAATGTATATATGGATGAATTCACTTGAGGGAAAAAATTTCCACACTCATGGATATATGGATTAACTATAGGGGATACTGATGTGGATGGGAACGAGGATTGTGATGAAGATTGATTCCTCCAGTGTTATCTTGCTATCTTGGGTGTCCCCCTCTTGGACCATATCGTCTCCTTTTAAGTTTGATGGAGATAGTTGGATATAGTTTCCAAGTGGTTCAAGGACTTGCAATTGAGCAATTAGTTTGGAAAAATATCGTAACTCCCTATTTTCAATTTTTTATATTTTTTCATGGAATTATGGGGAATTCACGCCCTAGACAAATGAAACATGGGAATGATTCATGCCTTGATAGTGTGCAATGTGAGAATGAGTAGTTTTTGATGTATTCATGCCTTGGTCAAGGAAATGTGTGAATGATTCATGCCTTGCCAGTGTGCAAGGTGCGAATGTTCTCCTTAGTGGTTGCAACTTTTCAATATGAAGGGAATGGTGCTAGGATCTCACTTTGAATGCTTAGGGTCATCATTAGGGATCAAATCATGGGATCTTCCATCCATAAGTGTCTTTTTTGTGAACAAATAGTGACACTTTGAGTGTCGTTTTTTGAACTGTCGTCATGGGTGGAGAAGTGATGATTTGAGTTATAATAACCAATGATTGGCTAAGGAACTCCATTGTTATGTCTACCTCATGCCCAAATTTCAAATATTGATAGCTAATGATGAGATGATGAAATATCAAGGGCATTATGAAAATATAAAACTCCAATTGGGTGATTATCATCTCAAAACTCATATGTTGGCCATAAATATGGGTGGTTGTGATATAGTTTTGGGGGAAGAGTGGATATGCACATTGGGGCCAATTACCATGGAATTCAAGGAATTATACTTGAGCTTTACTTAGGACTCTGATACTCACACCCTCAAAGTGATCCAAGCAATCTCCCCTGAAATTATAAGTTCTCATCGAATGTAAAAATGATTGAAGAAAGGTCACTTAGGAATTATTGCTCACTTCCATGCCATCTAGGATCTGGATAACACCACACCCGAATTCCATCCTAACTTGTAGATGATTTTGGACAAACATCAATAGGTCTTTGAGACACCAAAGGGTTCAACCCCATCTATAAAAGAGTATGATCATGGTATTTCCTTGATTTTGGGTAGTCAACCACCAAATGTATGACCATATAAGAATCCATTTGCACAAAAGTATGAAATTGGAAAGATAATTTAGGAGATACTAGAGGTAGGAGTCATATGTCCCAACACTCACCCATATTCATCCCCAGTGGTCATAGTTTCAAAGAAAGAAGGCGATTGGCACATGTGTCCTGATTTTCGTTCCCTCTACAAGTTGACCATCAAAGATACATTTCCCATCCTAGTCATTGATGATATTTTGGATGAGATCCATGGGGATAAATTTTCACCAAACTTGACCTTCGTTCAGGACACTACCAAATTAGGATGAAAGAGGATGAAATTCCAAAGACAAATTTCTGGACACATGAAGGCCATTATGAGTTCTTGGTAATGTCCTTCGGAATTTGTAGTGCCCCCTCTACTTTTCAAAGCCTCATGAATAAAAATTTGAGGCCATATCTTCATGATTTTGTGTTAGTTTTCTTTGATGACATTTTGATTTATACTAAAAATTGGGATGCCCATGTACAACATGTTAATAAATCCTTGCAACTCATTTTGGACCATCAGTTATTGACCAAACACTCTAAATGTGATTTTGGAGTCTTAGAGGTTGGATAATTGGGTCACATTATTGGACAAGATGGGGGGTGAAAGTGGACCCCAAAAGATTGCATCAATGCAAGAATGCCCCCTCCCTAAATCTTAAAGAGCTTACGTGGGTTTTTGGGTATTACGAGATACTATAGGAATTTTGTGAAGAAATATGGTAAAATTACAGCACCATTGACAACCCTGCTCAAGAAAAATGCCTTAGCATTGAACAAAGTGGCATAAAAAGCATTTTCAGTTCTAAAGAAAGCCATGTGCACGACACTAGTCTTAGTTGTGCTTGATTTTACTAGGACTTTTGTATTGGAATGTGATGGCTACGAAAAAGGCTTGGGTGCAGTTTTAATGCAAGAATAAAGGAAGTTAGCATTCACAAGTAAGAAATTGTGTGACAAGGAGTTGGGGAATTCTACATATGAGAAAGAAATGATGGTCATCCTATATGCAGTTGACACATGGAGAATGTATCTCATAGAGCCATGCTTCCATACCAAGACATATCAACATAGCCTAAAATATTTTTTGGAGCAAAGGTTGGAATTCCTATAAAAACAGAAATGGGTCACCAAAATGCTTGCCTATGATTATGAGATCATCTACAAAAAGGGAAAATAAAATGTTGTCCCAAATGTCTTGTCAAGGAAACATGAGGAAGAGGGATCACTATTTTCCTTATCCTCTCCAGTACTTGAATGGCTAGAGGAAGCATGAAAAGAATGGATAACAAATGTTGCTACATATCAACGCATCAAGTTCCTTCAGGAGGATCCCAACCCTCCCCAGGATTACACTTGGTAGCAAGATACATTGCGATATAAAGGTTGTCTTTTTTTGGTACCTATATCTACCTTAAAACAAACATTATTAATAGAGTTACATTCATATCCTCTCGCAGGTCACTTGGGATTTTAGAAAACTTATGCACATGCCTTGAATTGATTCTTTTGGGAAGGAATGAAAAGGATATCCTTAATTTTGTAGAAGAATGTGGCACTTTCCAAATAAACAAGGGTGAGACAGTAAAGAATCTTGTGGCATTGCAACCATTGCTAATCCTTGCCACTATTTGGACTGAAATTTCCATGGATTTTATTGTTCTTCTTCCGAAATCAGGTAACGAATCAGTCATCATGGTGGTAGTCAATCAATTTTCCAAATATGCTCATTTTTTTGCTCTCCAACACCCATTTACCCTTGCAATGGTTGTCCGGATGTTTTTGGACCTTATTTTCAAACTCCATGGAATGCCTACATCCATTGTGTTAGATCGTGATCCCACAGTCACCAACAAATTTTGGAAAGAACTATTTAAACTACAAGGAACCTAGCTACAAATGAGCACATTTTATCATCCTCAAATAGATGGCCAGACAAAAGCAATTGACAAGTTCATTGAAACCTATTTGGGATGTTTTGCATCCAAAAAGGAGCACCAATAGGAATAGTGGTTACCTTTGGCAGAATGGTGGTATAATACCACTTATTATGAAGCTACAAAAATGACACCATATGAAGCAGTCTATGGCCAAAAAATACCCTTTGTGGTTTCTTATCTACTAGGTACTTCCAAAGTACATGCAGTTGATACTTTTATGCATAATCATGATGTCACTCTTTGCACACTTATGAAAAATTTAGCAATGGTTCAAAACTAGATGAAGCAATAAGTAGACCAACACTACTTAGAGAGTTCATTTGTAGAAGGTGACCAGGTGTTCCTTCAGATCCAAACTTATAAGAATACCTCTCTCAAAGTTAAAGGCCATCAGAATCTTGCACTAAAGTTTTATATCCCATATCAGATTATCCAATGGATTTGTTAGGTGGCCTACAAATTATCACTCCCAACACACTCCAAAATCCACATAGTATTTCATGTGTCATGTTTGAATAAGGTAGTGGCTCAGAATTGTCGAGTTCAAACTACATTACTAGAACTAGATGAAGAAGGATCCATTTGGCTCCAACCAGAATCAATTTTGGACACTCAAGAGCGTTAGCTATGTCAACACACTATCCATGAAGTTGTGATTCAATGGGATACCTCAGTAGAAGATGCTACTTGGGAACCATCGACCATTTTGCAGTAATTTCCCCATCTCCAACCTTGAGAAAAGGGCTACATTTGAAGGGGAGGGAATGTTAGGGTTCTACCTTAACCCCATTACATTATCAATGTATAAGGCCATAAGGCCCATTAGATAGTTACTTAATGAAAAATGGACATATTTATTAAATAAAGGCCCATAAGTGGTGGACCCTCTCTCTCTCTCTATATATATGTATATATATATATATATATATATATATATATATATATATATATTATCTCTCTCTCTCTCTCTCTCTCTCTAGAGAGAGAGAGAGAGATAATATATATTATCTCTCTCTCTCTCTCTAGAGAGAGAGAGAGAGAGAGAGAGATAATATATATATATATATATATATATATATATATATATATATAGAGAGAGAGAGAGAGAGAGAGAGAGAGAGAGATAATATATATATATATATATATATATATATATATAGAGAGAGAGAGAGAGAGAGAGAGAGAGAGAGAGAGAGAGATGGATGTAATGTGGAGTCAAGACTTGACATTGTATTTGGAGCTTTGGTCTTGGAGGTTTCCCCTTGAAGAGGAAAGTGAACATAACTATCTATTTATTTATTCTCTCTTGTATTTTTCTACCTTTTCTATGAATTTCCAGGTTTAACCATATTACAATTCTAAACTCTCCCCTGCAACGATGCCACTTTGTATGCTGTCACCTAGGTTGTACCCCCTCACAAAACATTTCTCTAGATATCAAACATGAGGGGAATAAGATGGTAGGAAGAACACAGACATAGCATCCTGTGTGGGATGCACCTTCTCATACCACTTTAGTCCATAAATCCAATCCTCGGGCCAAGGGAGGGAACCCTACCTTGGTAGGGTTGTGTCAGAAAAACAGGATCGCAGAGCAATAACAATAAACATAAATGCAAATATAATCACATAGACACATTACAAGAGAGACACCAATATATCGTGGTTCACCCAAGATGGGATACGTCCACACTGAAATTGCCAGTCCTTATTATTATACCATCCAACAAATGAAGGGATACAATCTACAGCACATACGTTGCAATTCCTATTCATTGTCTCACAGTCTCTCTTCACGATCTCAGAAATATTTACAATGCATAATACCTAATACATCATACCCTATCTGTATTACAATGTCTTTCTGTTATAGGGGAAATACAATGGGAAAATACCACGGGATACCCAAAACCATGGGTCCGCAAAATGGTTGGCCAACAAACATCCCAAAAAAATTTCTCGGGGGCTTCACCCCCGAACCCCCATTCTCGGGGGCGCTTCCCCTGAACCCCCGTATCTTGGAGGTGTTTCCCCCGAACCCCAAGGTTGGGGAATGAGTGTACAGTCCTTTTGCATATCATATAAAGCTGGGGTACACAACTGAGACAATACCATCTATGAGACTGGAAGATCTAGCTCCACAACCAACAATCTCCCACTTGGAGATTGATCACAACAACTCCACCACTGCTGTACTTGTTGGATATTGGACTTGGAAAATTTCTCATCTTCACCTTCACGCTAGAAGGCCAACTGAAACCGAGCAACAACTCAATTTCTCTCTGGTCACTACCTTTGTAAACATGTCTGCAGGATTCTGGCTAGTATGTATCTTTTCCAGCTTCAACAGTTCATCTTCCAGAACAGAGCATATGAAATGGTACTTGAGTTGCATATGTTTAGTCCTGGAATGGAATGCTGAGTTCTTTGCAAGATGAATGGAACTTTGGCTGTCACTATAAATCCTGCTATCCTTCTACTTCTTACCCAATTCCTCCATAAACCTATGCAACCAAATCATATCTTTACTAGCCTCTATAACAACAACATACTCTGCTTCCATTGTTGAAAGTGAAACAACCTTTTGTAGTTTCGAAATCCAACTTACTGTTGTTCAACCTACATTAAACACATAACCTGTGGTGCTCCTCCTGCTATCCTTATCACCTTCCATATCTGCATCAATATATCCTTGTAGAACAATGTCTGAACCTCCCAAACATAATTCCTAAGTTGTAGTACCTATCAAATACCTGAGAATCCATTGTACTGCCTTCCAATGTTCTTTACCTGGATTGTTCATATATTTGCTTACAACTCCCACTGCATGTGCAATATCTAGTCTTGTGCACACCATGGCATACATCAAGCTACCAACTATTGATGAATAGGGAATCTTGGATATGTAATCTGTCTCTTCATGTGTCTTGGGACACATTTCCTTACTTAGATTGAAATGGCTGGCCAAAGGTGTACTAACTGGTGTTGCATTCTGCATTCTGAACCTCTCCAACACCTTTTGTATATACTCACCCTGAGACAATGTCAATTTGCGATTTTTCCTGTCTCTTGTTATTCTCATACCAAGGATTTTCTTTGCAGCACCCAAATCCTTCATCGCAAATGAATTAGCTAGCTTCCTTTTGAGTACATTTATATCCTGCATGTCAGACCCTGCAACAAGCATGTCATCCACATACAATAACAAGATAATATATCTTTCATTGTCTAGCCTCTTGAAATAAACACAATGGTCAGAATGACATCTACTATAACCTTGTTCTGTCATAAACCTGTCAAATTTTAAATACCACTATCTTGGAGCTTGCTTCAAGCCATACAAGCTCTTCTTCAACCTGCATACCAAATTTTCCTTCCCTTTGACCTCATACCCTTGTGGCTGCTGCATATATATCTCTTCCTCCAAATTCCCATGGAGAAAGGTTGTTTTTACATCTAACTGTTCAAGATGAAAATATTCTATCGCCAATAGAATTTAGATAGTTCTAATTAAAGTCATCTTAACAACATGAGAAAATATTTCATCAAAATTTATACTGTAAGGGAAACCCTGCATGCAATCTCATACACCTTGCACACTCCATGATCATTCTATTCATCCTTTTTAACACACCATTTTCTTGTGTTGTTCTTGGGATTGCATTCTCTCTACGAATCCCATGGTATGAACAGTAACTATCAAACTCCTTTCCGCAGTACTGAGACACTTCAACCTTGTTCCTGTCTCATTCTTAACCAAATATTTCCACTTCTTAAAAGTAGCAAACACATCAGATTTATGTCTAATGCAATAAACCCAAGTTTTTCTTGTTGCATCATCAATAAATGTAACATAATAATGAGAGCCACCAAGAGATTGTACCTGAGACGGTCCCCATACATCTGTATGCACAAGCTCTAACTTTTCATTCTTCTTCTGTTTCCCAACCCTGAGAAATCTGACTCTCTTATGTTTTCCATAAACAAAGTTCTCACATAATTCCAAACTTACCTGCTTCAAATCTGGCAGCAACTTCCTTGATGGAGATTCTGCATCCCCTTCTCACTCATGTGGCCAAGCCTATGATGCCACAATGTTGTATCTGTTCTTGTGGAAGCTAAAGAGATAGAATGATTATTATTATGAGGACATAAGTACAACGTACCTACCCTGTCTCCTTTTGCTATCACCATTGATCCTTTAGTGATCTTCCATCATGTTTCTCCAAACGTAGATAAATAGCCGCCATCTCCCAACTGCCCTGTTGAGATCAGATTTCTTTTCATAGTAGGAATATGCCTAACATATTTTAGTAGCCATTTAGTTCCATTCTTAAATTTTATCCATACCTTACCCATTCCAACAATTTTACATGGCTCATCATCACCCAATAAAACATGTCCAAAATCCCTTGGAACATAATCATGAAAATATTTCCTACGGGGTGTAGCATGACATGAAGCCCCTGAATCTACTACCCAATAATCACTAGTATTATCTAATGCAATAATCAAAGCATCCTGTAACACATCACTTGCTACATTTGCTTCCTGGGTAGTATGGACTTGGATCCTCTCATTTTAGACTTGATGCGATTACCTTTGCTCTTTCCTTTCTCCCTTTGTCTTTCCCTACTCTCCATGGTCAACGCATTACCTGATGTCTCACCTGTGCTTTTTCTTCGCATTTTCTCGCTAAGAATAACACTAACAACATCATCAAATATCAAGGTGTTTGAACCCGACACAGATTTACTTACAACCATGACCAAGCCATTCCATCTTTCTTGCAATGAACACAATATTAGAAGAGCCCTAACCTCATCATAAAAGTTCACACCTACATAACTTAATTGATTTGTAACCGTATTAAATTCATTTAAATGATCAGCAACAAATCCACCTTCAGAAATATTCATATTAAATAAATGCTTCATTAGAAATACCTTTCTGGAGGCCGAGGGTTTTTCATACAACTTACCCAATGCGCTCATCAAACCCACTGTTGTCTTTTCTTTTGAGGTATTGAAAGCCACTGACAAAGTTAGGGACATACATATTGTTCCTAGTGCTTTTCTATCAAGAACTTCCCATTCTTCATCGTTCATAGTCGCCGACTGCTTTGCTCTTCCTCCCAATGGTAGGAATATATCCTTCTAGTACAGATAGTCCTCCATTTGCATCTTCCATAACTGGTAGTTTTGGCCATTAAATTTCTCGACCTTAAACTTTCCTTCTTCTACCATTGCTCCCACTCGAACCAGAAACCCTAGTTTCCTACGAGTTTATCTGCCAAATAGACCTTTGTCTTTGATACTAATTGTTAGAAAAAAAGGATCGCAGATCAATACCAATAAACATAAATGCAAATATAATCACACACACACATTACAAGAGAGACACCAATATATCGTAGTTCACTCAAGATGGGCTACGTCCACACTGAAATTGCCAGTCCTTATTATTCTACCATCCAACAAATGAAGGGATACAACCTGCAGCACATCCGCTGCACTTCCTCTTCATTGTCTCATGGTCTCTCTTCATGATATTAGAGATCTTCACAATGCATAATACCTAATACATCATACCCTAGCCGTATTACGATGTCTTTCTTTTATAGGGGAAATACAATGGGAAAATACCATGGGATACCCGAACCCCAAGGTTGGGGAACAAGTGTACAATCCTTTTGCATATCATATAAATTTGGGGTACACGGCTGAGACAATATCATCTATGAGACTGGAAGATCTGGATCCACGACCAATAGGTTGAAGGATCTTAGTTTTCCACCCAATGAAATACCTTTGTATCTATTAATATATGTTGACTAGATTTACAACAAGGGTATGTGGTGCATTAGGTAGACCCTTGTTGCTGATGAATAAATTTGAATGTTATTTTTAAATGTGGGGGGTCCTCAAATAATGTAAGAAAAAAAAATCAACCAAAAATTATTTATGGGGTGCCTTAATCACAACTCCATAACTTGGAATACAAATGTAATATTACAAACATGTTCTGTATAAGAGAGCTAATCATACATTCCATCTAGAAAATTCTTGTAACAAACATAAAACCAAGTGGGAAAGATGAATATAGATCCACTAATTCATTCAACAAAATGGAAGACAAAGAATGGAAGGAAAATTACATAACTTGCTTGGAAACTTCATCTCATAGTCTACTGGAAAATCTACCTCGGTCTTGATTTACACAATAAAATGTACAACAATTATTTTGATTGCAATAGGAAACACCCGAAGGGACCCTTTGATCTTGATCATGGGTCTATAGTTCTCCTTCCCACAAAATGAATCCTTAGAGAATGCCTACAATAGGGAAAAGTATTAAAATTTAGATTGCACAACAATCACAACACGAGGTTATGATACATGTGGCAATCCAACCTAGATCTAGATAGCAAAAACAATCCCACTTAGAATTATTTGCACAAAGAGATAGAAAGAATAGAGAAGAAATATTTGAACATACCACTAGAGGAAAAATCACTCTAGTGGGAAGAATTCCACTCTTATATTATTCATTAACATGAGTACAATATATATATGCTCTCAAGAGACAAAATCAAGAGGCTTAGTGGCAAGTTGAGTAGCTCACAATAATGAGTTTTAGATTGGACCAATTCACCCATCAATGACATGAGACCAAGTGTAACTCATAGATTGGGCTATAATGAGGTTCAATGAACATAGATAGACCATGAGCAGGTTTGTCTAGTCAAAATAATGTGAAAGGTACCATTATGAGGGTGCAGGGGTGAGTAGTTGGCTAAGTAGTGGCCATTAATGCACAAGTTGACCAAATAATTAAGAGGGCGCACTCCATCTCCTTAAATCAGGGAAAAACAATAAGTCCCACACAAATGAAAGGTAGTCGGGCACATTGAATCCTAAAATGATGGAAATGAGTGGATACGTGGACAAACAAGGCTTCATGGATATATCACTAGTCTAAGGTGGTCAAATGTGGACAAACTATGGTCCAAGGCACTAGACTAGGCACTAATGAGCCAAATATGTTGATGTATATGTAACTTCGGAATGTATTTCATATATGTATATCGTATCCCTACAGAGAGGCTATTATTCCTATGTACAAAAGTGTTGTCATTTGTATTTACAAGTGTCGCAAGTGTTGTAACTTATACAAGATGGGTTATTAGACCACTGAGTGTGGGGTCGGCCCTGAGTTGGGTTACCATGGGTTATTAGACTCTCCTAGAGAAGTCGGCCCTGTTAGGTTATTAGGCAAGTTGAGTTGTGTATAAATAGAGTGAGGGTGTCACTCTATTTGATCATTCACTTACTCATCTATCTCTCTCATTGAGTGATGCGAACTAGTGGAGGAGGAGAAGCTGTTAAGGAGACTATCTCTTGTACTTGGGTTTTGTATCATTGCTCTTTCTATCTCTGAGGAAGTTGTGGGGTTTTTCACCTTATTGGTTTTCCCTGAGGAAACTATGTGTCTATTGTCTCTTGTGCTTGTCTCTTATGATTGATATGCTGTGCTTGTTATTCTCTCAGATAAGATCCTAGATGATATGGAATTAATGCTCGAAATCTAACAAAATAACACTAGGTAGAACAATATGAAGGTCCATGGCATGAATATGATGGTGATATTGTTCTAACACCTCCCCTTAAGACAAAATGGTAGTGAGCATGAGAAATAGGGCCCAAGCAACAAAGGATTATGGTCACCCTTTACATTATTAATCCATATAAAATGAGGAAAGAGGCAAAACCACATGGGGAAAATCCTCCCTCTAAAATGGACATGAAAGACATAAAAAATAAACTACTCCAAAACACAATAAGGTGTGAACTTGTTCATATGTCTGGAGGAACCTTCTTCTTGGGAAGAAGAGGAATGTGCTCAACTAGATCATGTACATATACAACTGCATGATGGAAATTGAAGCCATGTAGAACAACTAAGTAACACTGATAGTAGAGCAAAGGTTGCTCTTTAGACTTGATCTTAGACTTGTCTCTTGTGCTTGTCTCTTATGATTGATATGCTATGCTTGTTATTCTCTCAAATAAGATCCTAGATCATATTGAATTAATGCTCAAAATCTAACATGGTATCAGAGCTAACCTGAGAAGAAGACACTGTGTAGCTGCAGAAGCTAGGTCTTCTTGATTTTTGGGTTTCTCTCCACATATATTCAAAGGCAGGAGGCTATATTGGCTCTCCTTGCAAGGGCGCATATTTCTATTGAAACTTAATTAAATTCTGAGCATTTTCAGTTTTTGACCTAAAAATTAGGGTTTCTACAAAAATTGGAATTTCTGAAATATGAGACAACGACTGGAAGCTCCTCTGAAAAATCGAAGTTTAGAGCTTTGGATCAAACTTTTTGGTTCGGTGAATCTCCGATAAAGTCAAACCCTAATTCAGGGTCTTGCCTAGTGAATCCAGAAGTTTCAGGGGTGAAACTTTGCAGTTTTCAAATTCTGAATATACCAAGTTGATCTGCTCAGCAAGGTGCATCTTTCTATCCTTTCAGAAGTTTGAAATTCAAAGTTTGAATTTTTAGGGTTTCTTTGACAAACCCTAATCCAGCTCCGGATCCAATTTTCAGCAAATCAAGTGGTAAGACCTAAATCTTTTATTTCCATTTCAGTTTCTCATTAAGATGTCTCACCACACCAAGATTGATGATAAGCTTGAAGGGGCTGATAAATTCCAAGCATGGAATTATAGGATTGGGTTAATCCTGGAAGAAAATGAATTGGACACCTACATAAGTTAAGAGGTCCCTGTCCCAGAGGGAGAAGAGGCTAAGGCCTTAAACAAAAGGAACTTGGTCAAGACTAAGAGAATTATTGCTTATTCTATCAAAGACCATCTCATACCACATGTGTCATCTCTAAAGACACCTAAGGAGATGTTTGATTCCTTGACCAAGCTATTTGAAGGGAAGAACTTAAATCAGAAGATGACCTTGAGGAATCAATTGAATAATATCAAGATCCATAATGCAGAGACCATGCAGTATTATTTCTCAAGGGTATCCCAGATAAAAGAACAACTTGAAGCTATGGGAGAAGATATAGAGAATGGAGAAGTGGCAATGACCACTCTTAATGGCCTTCCTAGGTCATGGGATTCCTTCATCCAAGGAATTTGTGCTAGGAGGAAACTTATCACATTCAGTAGGCTGTGGGAAGAATGCTCACAAGAAGAAGCTCAAATTATAGCTCAAGAAGAGATGATGGTGAATGAAGACCAAGCTCTCACAACACACTCCAAGAAGTATGATGATAAGAAGGGACACCATCACAATAAGAAATAAAAGCATCACCATCAGAACCAAAGGGGTAGCTTCAGATCTCGAAGAAACACATCCAATGACCTATGCTTTACATGTGATGAAAAGGGGCACTATGCCAGGGATTGTCCCAGAAACAGTAAATATGGCCCCCAAAAGAAAAAGAAGTACATCAAAAGAAAACATCATGCTCACACTGTAGAGGATGATGAACCTCCTAGGAAGAGGGCTAGGGAAGAAAGTGAATATTCTTCAAGTGATGAAGAGTATGTTTTGATTTCTTCTCTCACTGGTACTATTGCTCATGGAAGCAATGATTGGCTTATAGATAGTGGGGATTCCAAACATATGATAGGATTCAAGGGATCCTTTGTGAAACTATCTAAACATGAATCACCCCATAAGGTGAAACTTGGGGATGACTACCAGTATCCAATAAAAGGAAGTGGTGAAGCCTCCTATAAGCTAGACTCTGGAAAACCTATGAAGATAAAAGAGGTACTTTATGTTCCAGGTCTCAAGAAAAATATTCTCTCCATGTCTGCTTTGGATGCAAAGGGGATAAGAGTTGCATTTGTAGATGGCCAAGTACTCATGTGGCCAAAAGGTAAAACCATTGATGATGCAGTGATGATTGGAGAACAAGAGGGAGGATTGTACAAATTAAAGGGGCAACCTGAACATGCCATGGCACATGAATCCATGGAGCCAAGTGAACTTTGGCATAGAAGACATGCTCATGTGCACTATAGAGAACTTCCAATAGCAAAGAATGAAGTTATTTGCAAAGGATGTGCAAAAGGAAAGAACACAAAGAAGACATTTCCAAGTAGTGAAAGCAAAGCAAAAGGAATTTTGGAGATTATCCACTCTGATGTATGCGGTCAAATGTATTCCATCTCTCTGAGTGGGCATGTATATTATGTTTCCTTCATTGATGATTTCTCTAGGAATACTTGGGTTTATTTCTTGAAGAACAAAGATGAAGTGTTTGATAAGTTCAAGGAATTCAAATCCTTGATAGAAAATCAAACTGATAAGAAGATCAAGATCTTTAGATCTGACAATGGCGGAGAATTGACTTCAGGATACTTCAAGAAGCTATGCAGTGATTCAGGGATTAAGAGGGAGTTGACTACTCCTTACAATCCACAACAAAATGGGGTTGTAGAAAGAAAGAATAGAACTATCATGGAAATAGCTAGGGAAATGCTTCATGACCAAGATCTACCTATGCACCTATGGGCATAAGCAACAAGGACAACTGTATATGTACAAAAAAGAACACCTCATAAGATACTTGACACCAGAACACCAGAAGAAGTGTTCACTGGGAATAAGCTAGAAGTTAGCCATCTCAGAATATTTGGCTGTCCAATGTACACACACATTACAAAGGAAAAGAGGACAAAGCTATATCCCTAAGTAAAGAAGGGCATCTTTGTGGGATACAGTGAAATCTTGAAGGCTTACAACTTATACTTTCCAGGGTTCAAGAAGATTGATATCAACAGGGATGTAACTTTTGATGAAAACTCAACATTCATCAAATCAAGGAAGACACCTGCTGAAGACAATGAAGAACCAAGATTACCCAAAACACAAGACACCACCATGAATGAAATTATTCCAGAAGAAGATCGTGAGATAGAAGATCCACAAGAACCTGTAGATCCACCCCGTGAGAAGAACTTTCACAAGAGGAAACCAGCATGGGCTAGAGAGCTCATCCAAGATGCAGAAACGTATGGTATTCCAGAGGAAGAACACAGAGAAAGAAAAAGGACTAGGTCACATACCAGCTATTTTGCCTTACTCTGTGATATTATGAACAAAGAACCTTCCAGTTATGAAGAAGCAGCGGAAAAGAAAGAATGGAAGGATGCCATGGTCGAGGAATACCAGTCGATCATGAAGAATGATGTTTGGGATGTGGTCTCAAGACCTGAAGGGAAGTATCTTGTGACCTCCAAGTGGATCTATAAGATCAAGCATGCTGTAGATGGTAGCATAGAGAAGTACAAAGCAAGGTTTGTAGATCGTGGCTTCTCCCAGAAAGAGGGGATAGATTATGAAGAGAATTTTTCTCCTGTAGCCAGATACACTTCCATCAGATTAGTACTTGCTCTGGCTGCAGTGATGAAATGGAAGATACACCAGATGGATGTCAAGACAGCTTTCTTGAATGGTGTAGTCGAAGAGGAAGTGTATGTGGATCAACCACTTGGTTTTGAGACACATGACAGGGAGTCATATGTGTGCAGGTTGAAGAAATCCTTGTATGGCTTGAAGAAAGCTCCTAGAACTTGGTATGGTAGGATAGATAGCTTCCTATCCAGCTTGGGCTTTATTAAGAGTAAAACGAATTCCAACCTTTACTACAAGGTTGAGGAAGGCAATCCAGTGATACTACTATTGTATGTGGATGACCTGTTTGTGACAGGTGAGGATAGATTGATTGCTGACACGAAGAGGAAGCTTGCTACCGAGTTTGATATGAAGGACTTGGGTATGATGCACTACTTTCTAGGCATGGAGGTGTGGCAGAGTGCAGATGGAATCTTCCTTGGACAAGGGAAGTATGCAGTAGAGATCCTGAAGAGGTTCGGGATGATGGAATGCAAGGCCATGGCCACACCTATGGCATCGAACCTGAAGCTTATGTGTGATGCTTCATCTGAGCCGGTTGATGTCATGGTGTATCATCAGATGATTGGGTCCTTGATGTACCTGAAAAACACAAGACCAAATATTTTATTTGCGGTGAACACATTGAGTCAGTTCCTAACGGATCCGAGAAGTGTTCACCTGGTTGCTGTAAATCATATTCTGAGGTACCTGAAGGGTATGGTTTATTATGGGCTCAAGTATGATGCAAATCAAAAGTTTAACCTGGAGGTTTATGTTGATTCAAATTGGGAAGGCAGTGGTGCAGATAGGAAGAGCACTTCTGGGTGCTTCTTCAGTATGGGATCAAGTGTGATCTCTTGGTTTAGTAGGAAGCAGTCCTGTGTGGCACTGAGTACAGCCGAAGCAGAGTATGTTGCAGCTTGTTCAGCTAATTGTGAGGCAGTATGGCTTAGGAAGCTACTATCTAAGTTATTTGATCTCCTGTTGGATGCTACTAGTATCTTTTATGACAACCAGAGTTGTGTGAAGCTATCTGAGAACCCGGTGTTCCATGACAGGTCAAAACACATTGAGATCAAGTATCACTATATCAGGGATATGGTGAAAAGAGGAGTAGTGAAGCTCCTGTATGTTGCAACAGATGAGCAGATAGCCAATGTGTTGACCAAGCCGCTGGCCAAAGTGAATTTTGAATACTTCAGACAAAGACTTGGTGTGCTTCAGATCGAGATTCCCTCCAAAGGGAAGTGATGAGTCTGGAGACACAGATGCACATGATCCATTCTCACGTAGTGGTAGGTAGGTCCTCCTATGGTGCATATGTAATGGCTGGAGCCATTCTCACATAGTGGTAGGTAGGTCCTCCTATGGTGCAGATGTAAGGGCTGGGGCCATTCTCACATGGTGGTAGGTAGGTCCTCCCATGGTGCAGATGTAAGGGTTGGGCCATTCTCACATGGTGGTAGGTATGTCCTCCCATGGTGAGATGTAAGGGATGGGTGGGTTTTTTTGACATGGTGGCAGGTAGGTCCTCCCATGGTCATTGATGTAATTGCCAAGATTTTCCGACATGGTGGCAGGTAGGTCCTCCCATGGTCGTTGATGTAATTTCCAAGCCTTTCTGACATGGTGGTAGGTAGGTCCTCCCATGGTCATGATGTAAGTGTTGTGCCTTTCTGACATGGTTGTAGGTAGGTCCTCCCATGGTCATGATGTGAGTGCTGAGCCCTTCCCAGATGGTGTCAGGTAGGTCCTCCTATGCCGGTGTATGTAAGTGTTGTGTGATGTGCATCTGGGTTGTGCTCCGTGGACGATGATGATGATCTAAAGATGATGATGTGACAGTATGGTACACAGGTTTTGCAGAGGCATATAATCAGTCCTGAGATGCTCTTGCAGGTTTTGCAGAGGTAGTGTAATCAGTCCCAGGAGATCTTGCAGGTTTTGCAGAGGCAGTGTAATCAGTCCCGGGAGATCTTGCAGGTTTTGCAAAGGTAGTGTAATCAGTCCTGAGGTGTACTTACTTGATGGCTTGCTCGCAGAGATGATGAAGACCTACATGGAGGCTAGGCCTACAACCATCATGAAAAAGGGCTGGCTCTGTAGAAATTCCTATGAGGAGTAGATTGGAGATTGATTGATATAGCAACATTGACGATGACAATGATCTGATGATCCAGAGAAGAAGACTTGTGCTAGAAGACCTGTGTCGAGAAATACCTTCCTAGTTAAGAGGGAGTGTTGATGTATGTGTAACTTTAGAATGTATTTCATATATGTATATCGTATCCCTACAGAGAGGTTATTATTCCTTTGTTCGGAAGTGTCATCATTTGTATTTACAAGTGTTGCAAGTGTCTTAACTTATACAAGATGGGTTATTATACCACCGAGTGTGGGGTCGGCCCTGAGTTGGTTTACCATGGGTTATTAGACTCTCCTAGAGAAGTCAGACCTATTAGGTTATTAGGCAAGTCGATTTGTGTATAAATAGAGTGAGGGTGTCACTCTATTTGATCACTCACTTACTCATCTATCTCTCTCATTGAGTGATGCACACTAGTGGAGGAGGAGAAGCTGCTAAGGAGACTATCTCTTGTACTTGGGTTTTGTATCATTGCTCTTTCTATCTTTGAGGAGGTTGCGGGGTTTTTCACCTTGTTGGTTTTCCCCAAGGAAAATCTGTCTATTGTCTCTTATGCTTGTCTCTTATTATTGATATGCTGTGCTTGTTATTCTCTCAGATAAGATCCTAAATCATATTGAATTAATGCTCAAAATCTAACAAAATAACACTAGGTAAAACAACATGAAGGTCCATGGCATGAATCATGGGGGCTTCACTAGAAGAAAATATAATATCGTGTTCATTCATATTGCGGTATTAAATATTCATGAAAACCTAAAAATTATATTGCTTATATATTAAGGGGAAAAGGTTTTTTAATTTAATGTAACAATACAAAAATACTTTGGGTTCTTTTTTATATGGGTGGGATGACAAATATCCACCAAATAAATATGGCAGGATCACGGTCGGATGAGAAATCGGGTTGAGGCAAGGATCGGGCTTACCGATACGCAGGGAAATCGCGTCTTGAGGCATGCTTGAGGCCAGGGGTTTCGTGGTGAAGTGGGTTTCCAAACGATCATAGTCGAGAGATAGTGGTCATTCACAACCAATTGTTACCAATAGCACTCAGCCAGTTGTTACCAGTAGCCTTGGGAGGCTCTAAGCCTCTAGGGTCTGTTATAGGCCCTCGATAGGCCTTGGGGGATTGAATACCAAGCCACTTGTGCCTATTACAGGCCTTGGGATGTTTAGTCATCGTCCTAGAGCTTGTTACAGGATCCGGAAGCTTGGATACCTATCCCATAACATGCTTAGTCAAGGATTGGGGAACTGCAACATGCAATCTAAATGTTGTACTATGTGCATTGGCTAGATAGTGACATACAAGAGGTGATCTCCTATCTCTTCATTAGACCATTAGATGTTGCAAATCATAATTATATGTGGTTGAGTAATTGCATTGTGGGTAAAGTAGTGTGCATACACAATATACATTGAAAGGAGCAAGGTGCATTGTAGAATGCATGTGGGGTCATAAGAGGGGTATCATACCAATATACTAGGTAGAAATATAAAGGGGTATAAAAAATGTTAATGAAAAAATTGATACATACAATATCTAGTGAAAATAGGGGTTTTTTTTAAATTGGTAAGGCATATTGGGAGGGGGTTAAAAAAACGATTTTGGAAGGTATTTTCCAATATTTAGTGAAATTAGGGGTATTGTTTCATATGCCATGAACGAACTTGCTATGATAGCGGTTTATTGAGTGAAGCCCCCGTGTCATGAATATGATGGTGATATTGTTCTAACACCCCCCCTTAAGACAAAATGGTAGTGAGCATAAGAAATAGGGCCCAAGCAACAAAGGATTATGGTCACCCTTTACATTATTAATCCATATAAAATGAGGAAAGAGGCAAAACCACATGGGGAAAATCCTCCCTCTATAATGGACATGAAAGACATAAAAACTAAACTACTCCAAAACACAAGTAGGTGTGAACTTGTTCATATGTCTAGAGGAACCTTCTTCTTGGGAAGAAGAGGAATTTGCTCAACTAGATCATGTACATATACAGCTGCATGATGGAAATTGAAGCCATGTAGAACAACTAAGCAACACTGATAGTAGAGCGAAGGCTTCTCTTTAGACTTGATCTTCGAACCAACCAGGGTGCCGGGTCCAAAAGAGACTTGATATGCTTGAGAATAAGTGACCCCAAGTGAATCATAAGGCTCTTGAAGCATCAACTTCGAACCAAAAGAGTTGTAATCAACTCCAAGAAAGAGGAACAAGAGTCCCAAGTATGCCAATGTGATGGTTAAGGCTTCTCCATCTTCCGTGCAACTTTGAAAATCAGTGCTCGCAATCATATAGGAATACATAAGAAGCATGGATCCAAGGAGGGAAAATGCTACAATTCCAAGCTTTGATCCTTCTCCCATAACATGCAAGGGATCACTCTTTCACACACTAGAAGAATCGATAGAAGAATTGAATAAAAATGATGAGAGATGGAAGGAATTCTCTTCAACAGTATTGATGGAAAAAACTTGTATATCATCTTCATGGAAAACTGTCATGTCCCCTTCCATCAATCTGGTGCAAGGGAGGGAAACATGACTGACATACCGGGCTTATTTGACAATCTCAGCCCCATACATTACTCATAAATTCATAACAATTAAAATCTTCTGTGTGCAGACTCATACTCAATATAAACACAATGGAAATAAACATATTTGCAAACACACAAACAATAATGCATCATCATATCTAACACAGACATATGATGGTGCATTATGCAGAGAATTCAATCTCGTACTCATGATATGCACAGACTTCATGTCGATTTCATTAAGACAATCATTTTGTTTCATTAACATGGGAGATTAACATTCAAAATTAACACACTGCAAAACACATAATGCATATAATGTAAATCACAGAGAACACTTATATGGAAGATGAAGCTGTCCAACAACTGGCTATGTGAGAGAAATGTTCCACCCAACCATAGATCTCTGTCCATCTTGTATTCTTTCAGCTGAGAGATCACCCCCGAGCTGGGTTGTGTATCCACTAAGGAGGAACTAAATAGGCTCACTCACAGCCATGGTTTCACTCAACAACTATGCTAAGCCAACTCACAGTTGGGCTTATCAAGCATACAACAGACAAAGGAGGGAAATGCTAAGCCAGTGAGATCATCCATAGAGCTACAGGCATCTCAGATGAATTCAATAGTCAAGGCACCCACATTACCTACCACACCCAACACAAGGAAGGTCCCCTTATCTGCTGCATAGTCCCTCAGGCATCCCTTCCCTCCATTGCTCTTTAGGGTGGGCATAGAAAGGTTCAGCTGCTAATCCTTGAGATTCTATCCCACTGGGTTTATCAAGCAAACCCAACCTCTGCTCAGTCATTCACAATTGGATTTCTCACAATTCTGTGCATCAAATAACTCAATCCCGTCATTGGTTTTCTGGGCTATAAAAACTGGGTTTTCCAATGGATTTCGGAGTATCTAATACTCTCAAATTTGCCCCAAGTTTCATATATATAGATCCCCCATTGGATTTCACTGTCAAATACCAAATCTGGGCGTTTTTGGTTTTTCACAATGTGGGTTCTTGCAAAGTTTCGATTTTGGGTTTTGCTCACTATTGGGAATTCGTTTTTGGATGGCAAATGATGCTGGGATTTTCCACACTGGAATGGGAATGAGGAAGAAGCAACTCTCATGAGGTAGAGTGACTTGTGGTACAAGAAAACAAATCCCATACTCTGCCATACGAATTTCTGGGCTGCTCATGCTCCATTGAAGCCACGGGGGCTTCACTAGAAGGAAATATAATACCACGTTTATTCATATTGTGGTATTAAATATTCATGAAAACCTAAACATTATATTGCTTATATATTAAGGGGAAAAGGTTTTTTTTTAATTTAATGTAACAATACAAAAATAATTTGGGGTCATTTTTATATGGGCCGGCTGACAAATATCCGCCAAATGGAGATGGCGGGATCACGGCCGGATGAGAAATCGGGTTGAGGTAAGGCTCAGGCTTACCAGTATGCAGTGAAATCATGTCTTGCTTAAGGCCAGGGGGTTTCGTGGTGAAGTGGGTTTCCAGTCAATCATAGTCGAGAGACATTGGTCATTGACAGCCAATTATTACCAATAACACTCATCCATTTGTTACCAATAGCCTTGGGAGGCTCTAAGCCTCCAGGGCCTGTTATAGGCCCTCGATAGGCCTTGGGGGTTTGAATACCCAACTAGTCGTTACTATCACAGGCCTTGGGAGGTTTAATCAGCATCCTAGACCTTGTTACAGGCCCTAGGGGCTTGGATACCTAGCCCACAACAGGCATAGTCAGCGATTGGGGAACTCTAACATGCAATCTAAATGTTGGAATATGTGCATTGGCTCTAGTGACATACAAGAAGTGATATCCTATGTCTTCATTAGACCATTAGATGTTGCAAATCATAATGATATGTGGTTGAGTAATTGCATTGTGGGTGAAGTAATGTGCATCCACAATATACATCGAAAGAAGCAAGGTGCATTGTAGAATGCATGTGGGGTCATAAGAGGGGTATCGTATCAATATACTAGGTAGAAATATAAAAAGAGTATAAAAAATGTTAATGAAAAAATTGATACATACACTATCTAGTGAAAATAGGGGTTTTTTAAAATTGGGAAGGCATATTGGGAGGGGGTGAAAAAAAAAAACGATTTTGGAAGGTATTTTCCAATATTTAGTGAAATTAGGGGTATTGTTTCATATGCCACGAACGAACGTGCTATGATAGCGGTTTATTGAGTGAAGCCCCCATGATTGAAGCCATGGACTGAAATCTTCAACTAATTCCTTACAACAGAAATAAATGTCATCAAGGAAAGTCAAATTGGTTCTCACAATGACATTTGGCAGCATATGGTTCATCCCCACAGCCCCCTCACCACTCCCTAGTGGATACACATGGCCCCTTCTCATTTGTTGCTCCTATAGCCAGTTTTTGGTATTTTATTGCAATATTAAATATTTACATCAATTTACAATATCCCATGGCTTAATGGCACATGGGTAACAAAATGTCAAATGCTTGTCCATTTAAAATAAAATACAAACATATGCTAGCAGGGCCTTGGCCTTGAGCTCCACGATAGGGAAACATACATCGCATGTACACAATATTCACATTAAGAACCAATATTTCATAAGGGTCAAAATTGGGGTATTACAAAAACAGAGGAAGCCATAGAGGAAGAAAGTTTAACTAGATCATTTTTTCAGTCTTATGTCATTTATTCATGTACCTGCAAGCAACACTGTTTGAAATTCCTTACTTCGACAACATGCTTAAGAAAGGCCAAAAGGCGAAACCAAATGACCAAAGGTAATAACTGGAAGTAACTATGGAAATTGTTTTGCATCAGACTAGCTCTGATACCATATTAGAAATTAGATTGCACAACAATCACAACACTAGGTTCTTATACATGTGACAATCCAACCTAGATCTAGATAGCAAAAAAAATCTCACTTAGAATTATTTGCACAAATAGATAGCAAGAATAGAGAAGAAAAATTGAACAGAACACTAGAGGAAAATCACTCTAGTGGGAAGAATTCCACTCTAATATTATTCATTAACATGAGTACAATATATAGATGCTCTCAAGAAACAAAATCGAGATGCTTAGTGGCAAGTTGAGTAGCTCACAATAATGAGGCTTAGATTGGACCATTTCATCCATCAATGACATGATACCAAGTGTAACTCATAGATTGGGCCATAATGAGGTTCAATGAACATAGATGGACCATGAGGATGTTAGTCTAGTCAAAATAGTGTGAAAGGTACCATTATGAGGGTGCATGGGTGAGTAGTTGGCTAAGTAGTGGCCATTAATGCACAAGTTGACCAAATAATTAAGAGGGCGCACTCCATCTCCTTAAAACATAGAAATACAATAAGTCCCACATACATGCAAGGTAGTGGGGCACATTGACTCCTAAAATGATGGAAATGAGTGGATAAGTGGACAAACAAGGCTTCATGGATATATCACTAGTCTAAGGTGGTCAAATGTGGACAAACTATGGTCCAAGACAGTAGACTAGGCACTAATGAGCCAAATAACACTAGGTAAAACAACATGAAGGTCCATGTCATGAATATGATGGGGATATTGTTCTAACAAAAAGAATGAAATGAGAAAATAGATGGCGTTGATGTTGCATATCCCATTACATGGCGCTTAGAGAAATTTTGGCAGCCCTACCCTATACAATTTGCTCCCCCCTGTTTTGTAAATGAGAAACATATCTTCTTTATAGTATGTCAGGAGAGAGATGCGAGACCTAATCATTAGGTTATAATATTTTTCCCCTTCTCCGATAGGAATGCTTTCCTTTGTTCCATATTCATCTAAAAGAGAGACATTTGAGGCCCTTTGCAAAATTCACAGATGAATTTGTAGATAATTTGGAGGTACAATAGTTTTTTCCTTTTTCTTCATATAGTGGCTTTGTTGGTAGCTCATTGTAATATTTAATTGGGATGGATGTCTCCAAAATAGCCACAAATTCCCCTTTTTTGTATGCCAAATGCATCCTACTCAACTAAAAAGAATCATTTGGTGAAGGAATGGGTTGAAATTGTGTTTATTTGGTACTCCCTTGGTCTTCACACATATCGTTCTAGCAACTTCTGCAGTGGGTAGGAATAGAGCTCTTGACTTTTTTTCTTCGATATATCCATTTTCACTTAAAACCACTCTTCTTGTGAGTACACAGGGGTCGTTAGATGAGAATTGTTGATTGGTGATCCGTTGTTTCCATGGCTCCTTCAAACGTTCCATATGGTCTTTCCTCCAATCACATGAAGGAGACACATTGACTTTTTTGGCATTTTTGCACGAGTTAGAGGGCCATGTTCCCTGTTATCATTGGAAGTCATAGGATAATAGGGCCATGTCTACCCCATCTGTTTTTTCATTGGTGGGTGGTTACCCATTGAGGTTTTTCTTGACATAGGATGTGGTCCCATGAGCGAATATTTTATCATTGAATCTCCAACTAGATGGTGGATTATCGATCAATATCCATAATCATAGCTTGACCATTGGGGGGTGGAATCCCCTTCATATCCCCCATTGTTGTTCTTTAGCATGAATGACCCATATTTAAACCCCGATACATGCTTGATATATCTCGAACATTGGTGGGAGGACCCCTTTTTCCATCTCATGTGCTTGTTCCTTAGTGCGAATGGACAAGATTAACATGTGAAAACATGTGCGATATATCTCAACCTTTTTTAGGAGGACTCCCTTTTTCATCTCATGTGATTGTTACTTAGTGTAAATGGCCCAAATTAACACATGAAAACATGTGCAACATATCTCGACCATTGGAAGGTGGACCTCCCTCTCAGGGAAAATTTTAGGGGCTAAATTTATCCCATGCGCTAAATCTCATGTTTTTTTTTCCAAACAAATAGTCTCCATTTTCCATTTTTTCCAATATGATTCTCTCAAATTCTGTAGGATTAAATGTTTTACTCTAAAAATTGCCAAAATTGTCCAAAAACTATATAAAACCCTTAGAAATTTGAATATTTTTTAAAAAATATCGCCAAACGTTTAATGATTGGAAATTTGATAGTTAGTAAGATTCGCCAAGGTTTCTACACTTTAAGAAAATTATGGATCCTCAAAATTTTCCATAGTCCCTTTATATCCCCCATGCTTGTTCCTTAGCGTGCATGGCCTAGATTAAAACTTGGGGACTATTATATTTTGGAGCATAAATATCTATATTCTAATCAAGAAAGAAATACATTTGCAAGCAATCAACGATGTGACAAAATCATGTCATAAATGATCAAAACATGAAAAAGAAGACAATAGATCTTTAAATAACACATTGAACTATTATATTCCATCAAATGTACAAATAATGATTGAGTTATTACATATAGGCAATTCAAATAGGTCTAGGAGGCAATTTGACTTGCCCATGTAGTGCATGAGATCCTAGCTAGGCATAACTAGAGCCAAAATTCTCTTTGTTAGCCATGCAAACTCTCTAAGGTGAGATAAAAACCCCATAACCAAACTAAGTACACCCTAAGTGGAAATAGTCATCTAATTGCAAGGATAAATTGATGGTAGGCTCATGCATGTGGTATTCATCCCTAAAAAGACTCAATGGACATGCTAATATCCCAAAATAGCCTTTAGAGGCAGTTGAGGCCCTGAATAGTGGAATGAACACCCATGTATTTTTCCTGAACTCTAACTATCGTGGATCTTTCCTAAAATCAAGGAAATATTCCCTAAACAAATTAATGTTCCCTTAAAATCTAAAAATAGATGGTTAGGATCTCTATAAATGGAAGTTGGCCTATAAATAGCAGTTTTGGTACCTTGGATCTTAGGAGGAAGCTCTAGGGTGGTTCAACAGGTCAATTTGGATGAAATTTGGACCAATAGACTCATGAGACCATGAAATAAGTCCCTCTGTGGGAGAGTGATTCTATGGATAAGGTTTATGCTATAACACCCCCCCATAAGCCAAACTAGCTTAAATAAATGCAAAAGAAAATTGGGTCCTGGAAATATGTAGCCATGTTAGGTACCTAGTGTACAAAAAGATTCTTTGCGACTAAGAAAGAGAGAAAAACTGAAGGGAACCTCCCCCCCCCAAAAAAAAAAATAATGTGAATAAGAATGCCAAGGATCCTTTTCAAAATATTCATTCAATCCCAAGGAAGCTCGCAATTGGTTAAATTGCTTCTCAGTGTAGGTATTTGTGAAGATGTCTACAATCTTCTCAAAGGAGGGACATCATTGCAAATCAATGATCTAGTCATGAATCATCCCTATTATATAGTGCACGTGTATCTCAATTTGATTGGTCCTTTTTCAATGAATAATCTCTCTTGAAATCTAAATGGTACTTTGATTATCACAAAAGATAATAATAGGCATGTGAAACTCTAACCCAATCTCAATGAGAATGTGGTGAAACCAAATGGATTGAGTTGATGCATCCACTGCACCTTTATACTTTAGTTCTATTGTTGATAAAGCAATGTATTTATGATTCTTTCTTGAGCAAAAAATAGACCTTGAGCCTAAACTAAAAACATACCTTGAGGTGGACTTGCAATTGGTTCCACTACCAACCCAACTAAAATTTGTGTATCCAACTAAATCCAGAAATATCACGTTGCATAATCTATCCCATGATCATAAGTGCCCTTCACATTTTAGAGAATCTTGTTGGCATCTTTCTAATGCATCTCATGAGGCTCTTGTATGTATATGGAAACCAAATCAACAATAAATAAGATGTTCAGTCTACTGTGAGTGTGATAAAGAAGACTTGCAACAATTTTTTGATACTGGGTATTGTCCACCAAATATGTAGTACTTCCATATTCAAATTTTACTTATAAAAGGAAGGGTAATGGGGCTACTTTGCAATCATCCATTTGGAATCCAATGATAATATCTTGTGCATACTTTGACTATGCTAATGTGTGTTGGTTCCATGGACACATCAAACATGATTAACACGATAGAAATATAGTGGTAAAGAAAACAATAATAACATACACATCTAGAAACCATGATTTATCCTAGAAACCCCTCAACCAAAGGGAAAACTAGCAAAATATGTCTTCCCCTTGGTCAAATCTAGCCAAGGCCTAGCTCTACCATCCATGGGTACCCTGGACCATCAGTTAGAGTTCTAAAGATGCACTCATATTCACACTCTTTACAATGGAGTTCAATCAACCTATTTATAGGCTTACATCACAAGAATAGCACAGGTATACCTCACAATACCATGGGTATATTACAACAATAACTAAAATTCGGTTAACTTTCTAAATGACTGAGTCAACATTAACCTAACATTTCTCCTTTTAAACTTGCTTGGGAATGTCATCCTTTCCCCCATCAAGTTTTATCTGCTGGAAATTTAGCCTCCCCCTATCACCTAGGTCTACAACTTGACTTTACTGGTGATTTACTAGGGGTATTCATGCCTCTATTGGTCTTATATCCATATGACCATTTACAGTGATTATAACTCCATTAATGAAACATTGATACATGAGCATCTACCATCTCATACACTAATACCAAAGCATTATTGAACCAAGTATTTGAATTTTTCTACTCAATCAACTATAGAATTCACCATATGCTCCAATCGATCCTTCTGCATAGTCAACAATAGACTTCACAGTCTGATCTAGTTGATCCTTATGCACATTTGATAACAAAATTCACCATCTACTCTAGTTGGTCCCTATGCATAGTCGACAACATAATTCACCATATGCTCCAATCAAACCCTGTTCATGCTACTCCTATTATCTCTTCGTTGGTCACTAGCACATCCACTTTCATGACATCTATATCTAGATAAAAAAATCATGACAGGTTCTAACAAATTCTAACCATTAGCAACATAGGCATCTCTCTGAAGTTGAAACAACTCTGTTGTGTAGTCAAATAATCAACCAATTGACTACCCAGTTTATTTTAACCACGACTACTCAGTCAACCTAAGCTTATACACCCAGCTTACCTTTTGTGACTACTTAATCGATATTGACCTTGACTGTCTTGAACCATCCCGATCGAACCACAATACTTAGTAGACCCCATTGACCATTCAACCATATCCTTAATCAACCAGCTGGTCTCGTCGATTACCCTGTCAAGCACTTTACTACCAACCATTTGTTGAGACATTGACCGTCAATCAATCTGAATTTTCATCAACCATCTGTCAAGTTGTCGGCCATCGGTCAATCCATGTTCCCATCGACCATCCATCGAGCTCTCGACCATTGGTTGATCCATGTTCCAATTGACTAGTAAATCACCTTTGTCCATTTGACAAGTTGAATTTAATTGTTTGATTCACCCAACCAACTGACCACATCTCCAACCTCTCCATTGATCACGATTGAACTGACCATCCACAACTTATGATGAATTTGATTGCTTTTACTATAGATCTCACGCTTTAAATATGAAGCTTTTGAAACATCTCACACGACCTCAAATTGGATCATGCATACCATGGTTGATTTCTTCCAATTGTAGACTTCATGCCATTTTTCATGCATACCCCCATGTAATTGACCCGACCGTTTATTCATTTATCTAGCACTATCTTGATAGTACCCAAAAACAACATGCTTCGATATACCATGGTGGGAAACATATCTGTATACATTCACTCCATGTTTCTTCAAAATACCTTAGACCTATCATTTCCATTTCTTATTTGGAAAATCCATTACACCAATGGATACAACCACACCGATTCACACTCCACCATGCAAATCTAGGCAATTCGAAAAATGTTCTTCAATCATTTTCATTAACAACAAATCCATCTTATATACTCTACAATGTAAATCCAAAAAACCAGATCTTAATCATATCACTCTCGTTGGAGAGTTAGAGTCTACCAAGATCTGATACCAAATGTTGGTACTATGGATGCAACAAATGTTATTAACATGGTAGAAATATAACAATAAAGAAAACAATAACAACATATACATCTAGACACCATTATTTATCTTGGAAACCCCTCAACTAGGGGAAAACCAACATAATATATCTTCATTATGGCCGTTGGCCAAATCCATCCAAGGCATGGTTGATCGTGGCTCTACCGACCATGGACACCCTCGACCATCAGTCATAGTTTTGGAGATGCACTCATATGAACACTCTTTATAATGGATTTTGACTAGTCTCTTTATAGGCTTACATCACAAGAATACCATGGGAAAACCTCCCAATACCATGGGTCTATTATAACAATATCCAAATTCAGTTAAATTTCTCTATAATCGATTCAATATTAACCCAACAATGTGACTCCCAAATATGATTGGGTGATTTGGAGTCCAAGAAAGAATTGTAATAGTCCTAAATAAACTGTGGAAAACCTACCATGCAAAGAATATTTTAACCATGAAATGGATGTGGTATAACTTCTCGATCATCCACATAGAGTACAATTAGAAAAAGTGAGTCACATTCTAGAAGCATGTAGACATTTAGATCTGAATTACATCTTGTGAATCATTGGGACAACAAAAAATAATGCATCTTTGCATACCAAGCTCAAGGAGCTTGCTTTAGGCCATACACATATTTATTCAATTTGCAAACAAGTGACGTGTCTTGAATTTACCCCTTTGGATGCTCCATATAGATATATTCCACAAGGTCCCCATGAAAAAATGCCCTCTTCAAATCCATATGATGAAGCTCCCATTGTTGATCTATTGCAAAGGCGAGCACAAGTTGAACTGGATCCATATTGGAAACCGGTGCAAATTTTTTTGTGTAGTCAATACCATGCACCTATGAGAAACCTTTGGCCATTATTCTTTCCTTGTACTTACTTATGAGTCAATTGGATTCCATATTAATCCTATAGATCCACTTACATCCGACCAAATTTCTCCCCTTAGGAAGAGTTACCAAATCCCATGTGTTGTTATCAATGAGGGATTAATACTCCTCATTTATGGCTTCTTCCCAATGTGGATTGTTGAAAGCTTTTGCATGTGTTTGAGGATCAGCAATAGACACCATATAGAAATGTGTAGGAATAAATGGTTCTATGGATTCAGGTGTATGTGGGGAAACATGAAACTATGAGTGGGTTCTTCATGCATCAGAAGGGTCAACAACTAGTTCCCATGTTGCTTAGAGAGTTTGTTATGCCCAACAAGGCCGGACTATAAGATCTGCAATATTCTGTTATTCACTATCCTCAATTTCTTATGCATGTGACTATGAAGGTTCATTCAATTATGAAAATTATATCGATACATTAGAGGAATAATTGGAAACATCATCATGAATGACTAGTAGTGCACTGGTAAGAGTAGTTGCATGCACGAGGACTAATATTCAAACTTCTTTCAATGAAAATATTTTCAGTTTTAGGATATAGTAACCTATACTCCTTTACCCCTTCTAGATATCCTATAGAGGTGCATTCTACACTTTGTGGATCCAAGGCCCTCCTTTTCTTGGAAGGTATGCAAGCCCATGTACAGGATCCAAGCACCCTAAATTGCTTTACTGTTGGTTTTTCACCACTCCATGATTTGAATGGTGTAACTTATTTCAATATCTTACGTGGAAATTTGTTTTGAATGTAATTAGAACAATTTATAGTATCAACCCATAGCTTTGGAGCAGGTGACTTGGACTATTACATGCATGTGGTAATTTCCTTCAATGTTCTATTCTTCCTTTCTGCAACCCCATTTTGTTGTGGAGTATAAGGAATTGTATGTTGCAACTCAAGTTTGACTGCTGCACATATATGTTGTACATATTTATTGACATACTCCCCCCCATTGCATGTATGTAGGATCTTGATTCCCTTCCTTGACTTATTCTCTGCAAGTGCTTTTAAACATTGGAGGAATTCAAATGCATCATCTTTGTGTTTGAGGAAGTACACCCATGTGTATCTCAACTAGTCATCAATAAAAGTCAATACATTCTTGGCCCTGCTCATGGATGGGTGGGGGAATGGAATCATAATGTCACTGTGAAATTCAAGAGGGGAAGAGGCTCTCCATGCGTTCCCTTTCTCAAATATTTCTTCAAGATCCTTTCCAAGTGCACAACCTGGGCATACTCCATCCAAATATGAGATGTTAGGCATCCCTATAACCATACCTTCCTTTCTTAGTTGATGCATGTAACGATAGTGGAGGTGATTTAACCTCTCATGCCATAACCTAATAACATAATTAGAGTGCATTATAAGTACAGATGAAGGATATTTGGGGACAAAGTTAGAGAAAACATACAACTTTGATTTGTGGCCCGCTCTCCCAATTGCAACCATTGACCCATCATTCATGTTGGATATTACTACTGAATCTTGGTGAAATCCAATCAATTGCTTGATCCCAAGTGAGTAATTTTATAGATGGAAAGGAGGTTCATGTACAAAGAGGGTACACAAAGCACAAATTGAAACTATCCATCCTTTTTTTGAATGTCTCCCTTTCCATGCACCTTTATTGGGGTATTGTATCCCATGAGGACCTCTGGATTAGTGCATGGATCAATGGTAGAGAACATGTACTCGAATGAGGCCATGTGATTTGAGGCTATGGATTCAAGGATCCATGAAGTTGATAATTAATTTGAAACTACCATAAGTGCATGTCTTATTTATGGATGATGTGTTTCACCTCCATGGTTGCGCTTCTTCTCTTCAATTTCTTCAATGAACTTCTTGTGTTTGCGATCATGTTATTTATGTGGGACCTTCATGTAATAAGAACACAATGGATGCTCCTTCTTTGGATTTCCTTCTTTGTTGTGTGCCTTATCATGTACAAACTTAGGATTTGGTTCCTTTTTTACTTTGAATGGAGGATTTTTCTTGCTTGTGCTTCTTCTCCCCTCATTCGCTGCAAGTGAATGCAAAGTTTGACGACTTTGGGAGGCCCATTTGGTTGATCTTATCCTACTCTTGAATAAGGGAGGCTACAAAGTTATGCAATGTATCCATGGTCCAAGAGGCACCAAGCGCTAATCTTATAGAATGGGAGGAGGAGACAAACACACCATAGTTCGGTCTCAATTTGGATAGAATTGAGAGCACCATTTGAGTGTTTTCCTTCTATATATTTCACATCTTAAGCTAAAGTAGTATGGAATTGAACTTGGTGAATAAATATTGAATGGATTCGAAATAACTAGGTATCATATTCATTATCTCAACCTCCAATTGGTGGCCCCTCATCTCATCTTGCGTTCCAAAGAGGGTAGACAACTTGGTCCATATTATATTTGGAGACATTTATACTTCGATGTGGTATATAATATCTAGAGACACTAAGTAGCATAGTAATATGAAGGCTTCATCCATTCTATACAGGTACTTAAAATTCTTTATGGTTGAATTTGGATGTACTTTGGTTGCCTTTGTGATCATGTAGAGTCCCTTCTTTCACAAGAGCATCTCTACTATTGATTTCTACTTTAAATACTTGAAGAGGGTGAGGATTTGTTGGGGAGATAGATCCATTCCAATTGATGCGCTTATGATGGTTGCTACAACATACAATGTGTTCTCTTTAATTGCGAATATGTGCACTAACTCCTTTAGAACCCTTAAATATTTGATACCATATAAAATTTTGGAGCATAAAGATCTAGATTCTAAAAAAGAAAACAATACATTTGTAAGCAATCAACATTGTGTTGTAAATATTGTTGTCATTGATGTCAAAGGCAAGGGGATACTATAGATGTCCAAGAAGAAGATGTATATTTTTTAATATATTAGTGTTCCCCCACTTCCAATACATGTAATGATGATTCCCAAGTGCATATATTTATGTACACCCCACTTTCCCACTTGTGAAGGCAAGAAAACCAAAGAAATATGAATAAACTACACAATGGGATCACCTTGTGGGTGTAGGAGAACACCTTGCAATAGTGAGGAGGAAACGTAACCATGCCCCTTGGAAAATGGAGACAGTATTGATTGGTATTGAAGGCATTGAAGACAATGTATGTGCCCACCTTGTAAATAAATAAAAGGGTTTGAAGGGGAAAGCACCTTTATGTGGCTTCTTCAACATGTAGGACCTAGAAGAAGAGGGATCCCCTAGGTGCACATTAGAATGTATAAATAAGTGGAGCACTTCCCCATTCATTCACCCACTCATACAAGAGATGGATATCTAATAGGATAGGGGCACTTTTAGAAAGTATTGTAGCATTTGAAGAAGTGGATGAGAAAAGATTGAATATAATTCCAAAAGGGGAGAGTTTTAAGTAATCTTGGAGTCTTTGATATAACTTTTGTTATAGGATGTTGTAATGAACCTGCAATAATTAATTAATGCAAATACACAAGTTATCAGAAATAATAGAACTCAGAATCACTTTTATATTGATCAGAGACCACTTCGAGGGGGCAACCTCCTTTAAGCAAGCTCAATACAATTAACTTCACCGTGCCTTCATAGGTCTCAACACACACTTATATACGAAGTCTAGGCACCAATACCATGGGTCAATACTATGTGTCAATAAAAACCATGGGCTAAGTCTAGGCGCCAATACTATGAGTCAAAACCATGGGACATATAATACTATGGGACGACTTACAAAGCATATGCGTCCAATACTATGGGCTAATATAAACTATGGATCAACAAATACTACCAGACGACTTACAAAGCATATGCGTCCAACAACAATATACTAATAAAGTAAAGACATGGGTTCCTAACATCCCCTCTCCCTTAGAAAAAGCTTTGTCCTCAAAGCTTTAGATGTGGAAATTGATGCAGAATTTGAAGGAGTGGGTCCCCTGTAGCATCCTTGGGTTGCATTCCGAGCCACTGGCGCCTTTGGAGTTTTAGGGAGGATTGCATGGAAGGCTGTAGACGAAGAAGAACCATATCAACGATGTGAAAAGTGCGCTCAAAACGGTGCTGATCTGCTTGTTTCAGTCGAATTCTTGCCATGTGAAAATTTCCTGCAGAATGAGAAGAAGCTGATCACGGTTTCGAAGAATTGAGTCAATTGCCTGAATTGGGGAGCTCCTGAAGGTGTATGGAAGAAGAACTGGTGGTTCTTGTCCAGAGACTACTTCATATGGTGTCCTTTGAGATGTGGTACTATACCACTAGAGCGCTGCTAGGAAATCCATAGAAATAGTTGTCCAAATCTGTGGAGGGTTGGGCAAGGGTTCAAGCAGTCCCGAAAGGAGGGTCGTTTCACCCTTGTTGACCTGGAAAATATCACAGTCAACCACCATCCGTTGAATTTTCATTTTGAGTCCCTGCCAAAAGAAGTTACATTGTTCTGGGTCATACGTTTTGAGGAACCCAGAGTTCCCTACTAATGAAGAAGCATGGAGTTCATAGAAGAGATAGACCCGTTGAATAGATTGCAACCAATTTGGAACAAGTAGAGAAATAACTGTAAGAGAAATTGGGACATCAAATGTGCGAGGAGGGCATCTTCCACCATATTGTCCTTACCCTTCTGGTAAGTGGTCGCATAGTCATAACCCATGAGTTGGATAACCCATTTCAGGTGTGTTGGGGAGGAGACCCGTTGTTCCAGGAAAGTTTCCAAACTTTGGACATCAGCCTTGATGCAGAAATAATTCCCCAATAGGGATGGCTGCCACTTCTGTACTAAATGCAAAATAGTCATCATTTCCTGCTGAGAGGTAGATGCAGCTAAATTCTTACCGGAAAGGTCTCTTGAAGGCAACAAGCTCATTGGTTCAGCAAAGACACCTGCATATCTATCCAAGGAAGTAGTGGAGACTGTTGATGGGTGCATCTGAATGGAATGGAACTGAGCGATGACACCATGTGAATTCTTCTTAAGTATTTTTTCCAGGTGATGTGAAATGATGATGCAGAGAGACCCTGGTTGTAAGCCCATAAATTTGTGTTGTGCCCCATTGACTGAAAATTGCATCCAAAGTTCAGCAAAATCCCATAAGATGGGGCCAAGTGTGCGTAACCATTGAACGCCCAAAACCACATCACATCCACCTAAGGACAAGGCAAACATGTGAGAGCACAGGTCATAATATTCCATAGAGATACGCACATTGTGACACTTCCCCTTGCAAGGTATGGTGCCCCCATTGAAAATCATGAATTCAAAGTTGGAGCAAGGATGGACAAAACAATTAGCCTGTTTGGAAATCCGACGATCAATGAAGTTATGAGTGCTACCAGAATCAATGAGTATGGTAAGAGGGAGCTTCGTGAAGTATCCCCTGACTCGCATTGTTTGTGGGGTGGTGACGCCGATTACAGCATGGAGAGAGATATCGGGTGGGTCATCCTGAGATGGGGTGTCAACAGGTGGGTGTCGAATGTCGACCTGATCATCTACTGTATCTGGAGCTTCTTCATCAAGTTCTGAGGCAGGCAGAGAAGCCACATCCAAAAGATAGAGCTTTTGTTGAACACATCTATGTCCCCGAGTGAATTTCTCATCAAAATTATAGAAAGCCCTTTTTCTCGGCGTGCCTGCATCTCTGTTTCAGACAATTGCTTGATAGGAGTTGGTTGAGGAGCAGGCATGATGGGAGGTCGTTGGGAACCCATATTTCTGAAGGAAACAAAGGTGGGTTTGGAGCGTTGTTGAGCTGCGATCTTGTCCTCGGCCAGCTTAGCCAACCCTAGGACTTCCATCATTGTGTTGGGACAAAACATTTTGACCTCTGAGCGGATTGCATCCTTGAGACCACTGATAACATAACTCCTGTAGAATTCATCAGACAATCCTTCTGTGTGATTGGCTAGTTTCTCAAATTCTGTCTGATACTCTCTCACTGTGCCAGTTTGGTGAAGTTTAGTGAGTGCTCCTGTGAAGTTGTCAAAAGCACTAGGACCAAATCGTGGCAAAAGGAGTTGGAAAAAATATGTCCAGTTTGGCTTGGGATGAGCTTTGATGTACCAACAGTACCATTGAAGGGCTTCCTGTTCCAAATGAAAGGATGCAAGTGGAAATTTCTATACATCAAAAGTATTATGCAGACTGAAATATTGTTCTGCTTGGCATATCCATCCAGTTGGATCAATACCATTGAAGCGAGGAAAATCAAGCTTCGGCCCATGAAAATTGCTGGAAGAAGAGAACCTGGTGGCTGCAAAATATTCTGGCTGTCGGTTATTGTTCATGGCTGAATGCTGAAGATGGAGGCTGAGAAATTTTTTATCCAGATCTTGGAGTTTGGTTTGGATGGCTCCAAGTGCTTCCTCCATGGTGTTTGCTCCTGTGCGAGTGACAACCATAACCGGTCATTTTTTTTCTTTCTTTCTTGGAAATGGATAGAAAAACACAAACAAAAGCTTATTTAGTAAAGGAAGATTTGGATTTGGGAAAAACTGAGATGGGTAATTGGGGTTTGACTAGGTTTTCGACACTTTCTGATGGATAGGGAAGCAAAAAATGGGGATTTCAAATTTGATGGCGTTTGGGTGAAAATTGGAGTTATGGCAAACCCTAAAAATAGACAAATGTGATATTTCTGGTCTTGGGAAGTGGAATTTGGGATAGGGTCTTCAGGAATGAAATATGCAGGATGGGATTGCAGGGATGTCAGTGAAGTTTCAAAGAAAACAGAGTTGAAACAAGGGAGATATGGCCGAAAAATAGAATTTTATAGGAGATGGCCGAAAAACAATTTTTTTTTTCCCGAAATGGATCGGCAACAGCGGCGTGGAAGGGATCCGCAACAGATGGATCTGCAACAACGTGGAAATGATCGAAAATGATTGGATCTGAAACGACGACTAGATCTGGAATGACTTTCAGAATAGATTTGAAACGGCTGGATCTGGAGCAAAAGTGATCGGCAACAGTTCAGCTGAAAATAGATATGGAACCCAGGTATGTATGGCTTCCTAACAGTTCAGGTGCTTCACTCGGACACCAATGCTATCTGACGACTTGCGTATTGGGGCAGTAACCCTCACTCCACGTCCCAGGTAAAATTGATAACCGCTTTGCCACAAACGACAACTCTTGGTTTACCTCACGGGTGGGAACTAGTCAATCAGGTAGGGGTCGTTGCCCTTTTTGCTGGCAGGTCCTCTCAATGGGCCAGCTACTTTGGGGTTCCTGTGGTACTCCTCACAATGAGTTTTAGGGCTTATGCCCAAGTACTTCCCACAGTTAAGCGGATAGGGATTATTCCCAAATCCGAAGCTGCAACAGATGCAAAATTTTTTTTTGGCATAAATTCCACCCAAGGAGCCCAAGAAAGTGCTCTGATACCAGATGTGATGAACCTGCAATAATTAATTAATGCAAATACACAAGCTATCAGAAATAATAGAACTTAGAATCACTTTTATATTGATCATAGGCCACTTCGAGGGGGCAACCTCCTTTGAGCAAGCTCAATACAATTAACTTCGTTGTGCCTTCATAGGCCTCAACACACACTTATATACTAAGTCTAGGCGACAATACCATGGGTCAATACTATGTGTCAATACAAACCATGGGCTAAGTCTAGGCGCCAATACTATGAGTCAAAACCATGGGACATATAATACTATGGGATGACTTACAAAGCATATGCGTCCAATACTATGGGTCAATACTATGGGCTAATATCAACTATGGATCAACAAATACTACGGGACGGCTTACAAAGCATATGCGTCCAACAACAATATACTAACAAAGTAAAGACATGGGTTCCTAATAGATGTTTCATAGTGTGAAACTTGGAGGAGATGGAGGAGATATATTTAAGTACCCATGGTCCAAGTTTCAGATAATGGTTCACTATATTTTAAGAGATAATACCTTGGGAAGTTAGGGTTTCTAAATGATATTGAAATTAGATTCAAATAGGTCAGTATGGAATTTTCACTATAAATTTTGTTATAAGACATTTTAGACCATGAAAGTTGGAGGAGATGGAGGTGAGATATGAAAGTACCTATGGTACAAGTATCAAATGTTGGTTATCTATAGTTTCATATATATGACCTTGGTAAGTTAGGGTTTATGAATGATCATGAAATCAACTTCAAATATGCCATTATGGCATTTTCACTATAACTTTTGTTATAGGGCGTTTTAGATAGTGAAAATTGGAAGAGATGAAGGAAAGATATTGAAGTGCCTATGTTCAAAGTTTACAATAATGGTTCACTATAGTTTTGGATATATTTCCTCTGGAAATAAGGGTTTATGAATGATATTGAAATCATCTTCAAATACATTATGGAGCAAGTATAAGGTGGATTTTGGAGGAGATCAAGAGGCATAGTATGAAGCAGCTTTGAAGCAGATTATGGTGCATATGTAGAGAGAGTTGATGTCTGTTCGAAGTGTGATTATTGGCATAGGATTAGAACATAGAAGGAAGTACTAGCAATAGCAGTAGGATATTGGTGTCTCCAATAGGTTTGTTCCTACATCTTACTATGTTGGTTCTCAGTTGTGGAGATTGGTGTCTCTAGTAGGTTGGTTCCAACATCTTACAGAGTTGGTTCTTAGTTGTGGATATTGGTGTCTCTAATAGGTTGGTGCCTACATCTTGATAAGTTGTTTCTTATTTGAGGGGATTTGTGTCTCTTATAGGTTAGTTCCTAAAACATTGTAATAGTAGGTTGGTGCCTACATGAATTGACAAATATAGGTTTTCATGGCTTTCTCCCGAAAGGGTTTCCATGTTATATCTGTGTTAGTATGATTTGAGGTTATGTTTATTTACTATTTCAAAATGAATGAATGATTTATGAATGTTTAAATAAAGAAAAAAGTATCTTATACTGATTCAACTCCCCCTCTTAGTATAAAAATTAGTCCAACAATTAATATCAGAGAAGGTTTCTTTAGAAACAATTTAACCACTGGAAGGAATATCATAGGACCACACATGGAAATAAAAACCAATATTAATTAAGGTGGAGAGAAAGAGATGGGATCAGGAAAATTCAAAGGTAAACTACCCTTTTGTCTTAGTTGCGGTAAAATAAGACATTTTTGTTTCCAAGTGTCCATATGTAGGAAGGAAAGACAGTGATTATGATGAAGATGAGAATACTAATGAGAGACGTGTCTTCTCTAAAAAATCTTGTTTGATTTATGGATCATACACATGAATAAATATTTGAAGACCCTTGGGTCAAATATATGGGATTAGTTCATGATAGGTTGTACAAATCCATCGTCACCACCAATAGATGCGAATAGGAAGAAGCTTAGTGAAAATAATGCAAAAGATTTGAATGCAATTCTATGTGGTCTATTAAACTCTGAGTTTGACAAGGTAATGGAGTTTACATCATCTACAGATATTTGGGAAAAGCTCTAGAATATTTAAGGAGAAACGGATACAAATCATATCAAAGAATAAAATGAAGATAATAAGACATAAAAGTTAGATTCAGATTCAGAAGATATTGATGAAGAAAATGAATACAATTGGAAAGAAAAAATCATATTCAGAAGAAGAAGAAATTGATGGAGAAGTGAATATTGAAGTTGAACTCACTCGTGACTTAGAAGAAATAAAGAAGCTAAAGCAAAATAATATAAAGCAGAGAGAGCAACTACAAAATATGGAAAGAAGGTTCATGATATTGATGAAACATAAAGGAAAATTGTCATCCCGAAGACTCAACTAGAAGAGATAGTGAGAATTTAGCTGAAGGAAAATGAAGAAATATATGAGAATCTAGAATATGAAACTGTTTCATTAAGAAAGGAACTAGAAAAATCAAATGCACAATTACACATAAGTTTGAAGAGAACTAAAACTTAGAATGAAATACTCAGTCACAAAATTTCACCATTCATCAACACTGGTCTTGGCTATGATGAAAATCAAAAGACCCCTGAAGATAAAAGAAAAGAAGATGAAGAAAATCCTAAAAACTATGGCATTGTTCTCAAAGGATCCATCAACAATGAAAGTAGCAGCAAGAATGGAAATGATGACCAAAACAACTTGATTCTTTTGTCAAGAGCAATAATAATGAGTTCAGAAGAGTTGTTCCACCAAGAAGGCCTTTCACAAACTGATACCAAAATCCCTTCTTTGGATATTGTTTTTCTTGAAATAGTTTTGGTCATAACGCAATATATTGCAGAGCTTATGCAATAAGTGATCATGTGAGAAACAAAAATAGAGGTCCTTATAAAACCTCAAAGGATGAATATGTGAACAACAAAACCAAAAGTTCTCATGGGTTTTCTAACATAAACTACAATTCATTTGCTCCCCTACTATGGGCACATAGCTCATTACTATACAAGTGGCATAGTGGGATCTTCTAAACAAAACAAAGAAGAATATGTCTTTCCAAACAAAAAGAAGGATACTCTAAGGCATGGAATCAAAAGGAACATAATAAGGAAGAATGTGGACTTTCACTCTATGCTCAAGACAAAGGGAAAAATTGGTACATTGATAGTGGATGTTCAAAACACATGACAAATCAAGTTTCTCACCTTAAAAGAAGAAAAAGGAAGCAGTGTTACTTTCAGAGGTAATGCTTCTACAATTGTAGCTAGAAAATGTATTGTTATTCTTGATAATGGAAAGATTAAAACACAGAATGTCTTGGTTGTTGAAGGGATGAAACACAATCTTCTCAGTGTCAGTCAAATTTGTGATCAAGGTTACAATATCACCTTTGATTCTAAGGGGTGTGATATAAGGAAAATTAGTTCGTGAATATTAGTGGAAAATGCAAACAAAACCTCAAGCAATGTATACATACTCGATGAAGTCAAAGGATAAAAAATAGATAAAGATAGGATTGATATTTTTCCCCTCTCACCACTAAGTGCTTGAGGAGAAAAAGCTTAGTGGGAGAAGCCCTTTTCCATTGACATCAAAGGGGGAGAATTGTATACAGGGTGTTGAACTTTGGTTTTCATTGATGTCAAATGATGTCAAAGAGGACTCAATATCATTGTGCCAATTTGAAGAGGTATATGAAATCCAGTTTGAAGAAGCACATCCATATTGAAGATGTACATCTAGTTTGAAGAAGTACATAAGGTACATGTGAAATTCCCAATCCATCTAGTTATGATAATTCAAAGGTAATTTCAAAGAGGTGTTTGGACAAGTCTCTGGAGTGCACAAGAGTCTCAAAAGCAAGAAATGGTTGGACAAGTCAAGTGCACAACACCCATCAAGCAATGGTACTTCAAGAGCACAAGACCCAATAGGTAGTGGTTCCCAAGTGTGCAAGACCGACTAGGCCAAGGACTGAGTGTGTGCAAGGCCCACAAGGCATGATACCTCAGTTGCATAGATCATGACAAGTGGCGGATGCATAAGTCAACTTGACCATGAACAAAGGAAGAAGGGATGCTATGAAAAACTTGTGGACATATGATCTACACAAGTCAAGTATAAATAAGAAGCCAAGTTGGAGAGTGAGAAGAAAGATTGAAGATGAGGAAGTTCTAGTATTCTGATTTGGCAATGTTCGAATTTTTGGGGTATTAATGGCTTGTTGAACCAGAAAAAAATAATATAGCAAAGAGACAGATGCGCAAGAACATAAATGCATCACATAAGATGATAGTAGTATGATGAGGTTTATCCGAGACAAGTGCACAAGAACATAAAGGAATTATTGCAGATGGTGCACATAAGGTTATAGTTGATCAGATACAGATGCATCATAATGAAACTACAAAATAGTGGAGGATGCACAATATCAGTTGAGTTTGCAGATGCATAGAAACATAACAGTATGTTGAAACATCACACATATTGTAGAAGGTTATGAAATACAAGAACCAGTGGGTAATACTGAAGAAATTGTGGAAATATATGAAGTTTGAGAACCAGTGTGCAATATTGATGAACAGATGATATGGTACAAAATTTGCAAGAACATAGTATATAGCAGGTGCTCACGAAGGAATGAATTGCAGTAAATTTGAAGAGGTGCAAAAATCAGTAGAAAGCAAAGAAAAATATTCTACAGTCATATTAGGGTGGTAGGACAGGGAAAGGAATAGGGAATCGGTGCTTCCTTCAGGTTGGAGCCTGTAAAACTAGGGGTTCGGTGTCTCCTTCCAGTCAGCCCTGGTAAATTAGGTAGTCAGTGCTTCCTTAAGGTTGCATCCTATAAATCAGGGGGTTAGAGCCTTTTTCCAGTTGGTGCTGGAGAACTTTGAAAGTTGTTTCTTCCCATGAATGTAATCTTTATAATATAAGAAACCTTTCCATGGTTTTCTCCTATTTGAGTTTCCACGTTAAATATTTTTGTTTTGTGTATTGTGCATATGATGTTGAATGTCATTGTTTATAATGAATGCATAATATAAGTGCTGTTTATATTTGGTAAAAGTGAAAATTGTTCATAACTACGCATAATACTGATTCACTGCCCCTCTTTGTATTAATAATATTTCCAACAATTGGTATTAGAGCAGGTGTCTTCAGCAACAGTTTAACAACTAGAAGATAGATCTTTGCGCATATATGGACAAGCAGTAAGGACTCTAAACCAAAAGAGCACCCAGATTTGATGGCTCCAACTACACCTTTTGGAGGATAAGAATGGAGGTATACCTACAGTGCCTTGGTGTTGATATGTGGCAATCAGTTGAAAATGGCTATAATGTTTCCACAACTACAACAATTGATCCAGGTGAAAGAATACAGTATGAATGCAATGCAAGAGAAAGGAATGCATTATTATGTAGATTAGCAGACTCTGAATTCACTAACGTCATGCATTGTCTCTAAAAAAAAGAAGTATGGGACAAACTCAAGAATATCTATGAAGGAGACAAAAAACTCAAGAAGTAAAAACTGCAGACTTATTATGGACTATTTGAGTCATTGAAAATGAAAGATGAAAAAAATATTGCATCATACTTCCTTCGAGTCGATGAGATGGTCAACGCCATCATAGATCTTGGCGTTTCACTAACTGAAGAATCGATTGTGTAGAAAATACTGAGAACTCTGCCTCCAAGAAATGAATCAAAGGTGTATGTGTTAGAATACATAACTGATCTTGAAAATTTAACAAAATATGAGCTTCATGGGATCCTCACTGCATATGAGATGAGAACTGAAAAGGAAAATCCCACTAGGAAAGAAGCATCCTTCAAAGCCACCAAGAAAGTAAAGCACAAGCATGACAAAATCTCTTTTGATGAATCAGATGAGGAAGAGGCAAAATTTGTAAGGAAGTTAAAAAGAGGGCATGGCAAGTACAAGGGTAAGTTACCATTCAAATGTTTTAAATGTGGTAGACTAAGCCATTTTTCTTCAAAGTGTCCTCACAAAGAAGATAGAGAGTGACAATGAAGAAGATGTCAATTACAAGGAATGAAGGATGACATGCCCATAGGAAAAATACGAGAACAGAAAGAAGTTCCCTAAACAAAGGAATAGTTTGTACTCTAGGGAAGAAAACAATTAATCTGAAGAAAGTGATTGCGATGATAGCCCAAGATAAGTTCTTTTTATGGAATATCTAGAAGATGAAGGAAGAGAAGAAAATAAAAAGTGTTGCTCCTCTATAAAGAAAGAAACATCAAGAACTCTTGAAAGTCAATCAAGAACACGAGTACTTCTTTAGTGGAACCTTTAATTCACCTCCAAAAATTGTTGCAGAAATTGGATCAGAAAGTTTGTCTGAAGAAGAAGAAGCTACGAAAATTGATTGGGAAGCTGAGCTAGTTAGTGCCTTGGAAGAATTAAAGAAGTCAAGAAAGAAGAAGAAACTTTTGCAGGACCAACTGTCAAAATATTAAGAACAAGTCAAGAAAGCTAAGGTCATTCAAGGGTCACTCAAAAAACAAGTGAGTGATAAGGAAATGGACCTTGAGAAACAGCTAGACTGCGTAGTAGATAAAATCAGGAAGCTAGAAGAAGAGGGATTTGTATTGAAGATATCACTCGAAGAGTCAAAGCAGAAAAATGAGCTATTGAAAAATCAACTTGAGCAAAGGAATAGAGAAATTTCTCACTTAAAAGAAGAACTGAGTGAGATAGAAAATGGAGGAATGGGATCAAAGACACATCATGAATGATACTACGGATTGCGCAAATCCAGGGAATGCCAAGACTTGTCTTAAAGTGGAAATGGAGAAAAATTGAATAACAAAACATCAATCCTAAACAAGATATTAAATGATCAAATATCACTGACAGATAAAGTTTCAAAGGAAAATGCGCATATATCCATAAAGAAAAGTAACAAATACTACCATAGTAAATTATTTGTGAAGATGTGTTGAAGCAAAATTGTCACACAAAGAATTCATACATGTGACTGTTGAAAGAAGGGTACAAATGAGTATTTCCATTAAACAAACAGAAGTTCTACGCAGATACAACATTCTTACATAATCAGAATTTGTATTATATTCAAAAGTTTCTATTGCATGAGTAAAAAATTACATGAGATATTTATCGCAGAAATCTGAGTTGGAGTATCAAGAGGAAGCATGATAAGGCCTAACAATGATTGAAGTACATTGCAATCATGGGACTCATGTTGAACAAAATTGACTTAGAGCCGAAGCTCGAGGTCCAACTCCGTGAAATGACTAGTTGGTTGCTCAGACAAGCAAAGTTCAAGATTCAATGGAATCTGCTAGACGAATTCAAAAGCTTGGATAAGTTGACAAAGTTGCAGAGTTGAAGAATATGTGTTTGTGCTACATTACTCCATCCAAATCAAATTCAATAAGTCAAGAGTTGTTTTTTGTTAGTTCTCCAGGCATTCGATTCTCTTATTTAGACTTGACAATTCCTCTGAATTACTCTACTTAACTTGATACTGTGAGTACCAGTGCATGAAGTAGGATTCCTTCATTTGGGATTTCCAGATTCCCATGTCTACATTGAACCTCGCAAATTCATCCTGCTCTGGATGAACTAGTGAATGAATATCGTTGAATGAATTGCTAAATATTTGAAAGGGATAAGACATGGAAGATGAAGATGGGGCACTCAGTAGTTGCGAAACGTAGAAAAAGATTGACAAGGAATGAACCAGGATGAAGAACCAAGGCATACACAACTCATATATAGAGTTGGGAGGTTTTTCCCCGTGCACACGAAAATAAATTGATGTTGAGGTTAATTTCATTCATGACCATGTGATTCGAAGTTGACTAGGGAGACGTCAAAATTTATTGCATGAATTAATAAGATCGGGAAAGAGGAAAAAAAGCGGAAATCCAACTCATTGTTATGTGTGATCGAAATGATGTCATCTAAAATCTTGAGTACAACAACAATATGTTAGGATTTTCACTCGAGTTATTAGTCACATCAAGTTGTTTCCAAGATAGCCGACGGAAGGAAATATGTGCAATATTAAGAAATAAGTTTTTGGGATGTCGTGGCAAGATGTGCGAAGTCAGTAAAAATATATATGCCATTAATATCAATATTAAGAAGATGTGATGAATACTTTTTGTAGTGCAGTAGATGTGACAAGATGTCGGCATAAAAGATAATACAAAAACCGGAAGCACAAGGAACTTGCAATTGCACAAGTAGAACATATTGTTGCGACAGAAAGATGAATAATGAAGGAAGAAAGAATGTTATATGACAGAAACATAAGATCAAGATAAAAGGAAGTTGGAAACTGTGCAAGGGAAGCATATTCAAGACAACTAAAGAGATAGTTTTATATGTACATGTTGCAAGGTGACTGGGATATGTGCACAAACTCCAACATAAGGAAATAAAATGAAGCATGAAGCCAAGGGAGTAATCGAAGCAAGCAATTGCATGAAGGCTAGTGAAAATATGAAATATAAGTGCAAAAGAGAATTTGAAGTTATGCAAAGAAAGAACCTCTTTTCCATTGATGTCAAAGGGGGAGAAATATCATGAAGCATGTATCAGTAATAGAGAACCGTGCATAAATGATAGAAGAAAGGTATCAATAACATGTTGCATAGAAGAACTAAGGTTCAAAATGGAAAGAACACATGGGAAGTACACACATGGGGAGTAATGTGTGCATTAGTGACAACGAGAAATATCATGAAGCATGTATCGGTAACAGAGAACTGTGTAGAAATGAAAAACTGTAGAAAGGTATTAATAGTAGGTTGTGCAAAAGAAATAAGGTTCAAAATATTAAGAACATAGGGGGAGTATTGTGCTATGTGAAAACATAACAGAGGAATTGATGATCAGGAAGAGCACAACTTCATTAGGTGTTGACATCAATTTCAAATGTGGAGATTATTGAAATTTGGTTGTCATTGATGTCAAATGATGTCAAGGAGGACTCGGTATCCTTGTTCCAGTTTGAAGAAGTATATGAAATCCAGTTTGAAGAAGCAAATCCATATTGAAGAAGTACATCCAGTTTGAAGAAGTACATAAGGTACATGTGAAAGCTGCAATACATCTTGTTATGATACTTCAAAGGTAATGTCAAAGAGATGGTTGGACAAGTCTCTAGAGTGCGCATGAGTCTCAGAAGCAAGAAATGGTTGGACAATTCAAGTGTGCAATACCCATCAAGTGATGGTACTCCAAGGGTGCAAGACCCAACGGGAAGTGGTTCCCAAGTGCACAAGACCCACTAGGCTAAGGACCGAGTGTGCACAAGACCCACAAGGAATGATACCTTAGTTGCATAGATCATGACAAGTGGAAGATGTGTAAGTCAACTTGACCATGAAGAAAAGAAGAAGGGAAAATACAATGAACTTGTGGACATATAATCTACAAAAGTCGAGTATAAATAAGAAGCCAAGTTGGAGAGTGAGAATCAAGCCTAAAGATGCAGAAGTTGTAGTATTCTGATTTGGTAATATTCAATCTTTTGGGGTATCAATGGCTCGTTGAACCGAAACAACATAATATAACAGAGATATAGATGTGCAAGAAAAGAAATGCAATGCAGTAAATGATGTGCAGTATGATGAGGTATATCTAAGACAAGAGCACAAGAACAGAAAGGCAATATCGCAAATGGTGCATAGAAGGTTATAGTTTATCAGATACAGATGTGCAAGAATGAAACTACAGAACAATGGAGGATGCGCAGTATCAATTGATTTTTTAGATGCACAGAAACATAACAGTATGTTGAAACAACGTGTATATTGTAGAAGGTTATGAAATACAACAACTAGTGGGTAATATTGAAGAAATTGTGGAAATATATCAAGTTTGAAAACCAGTTTGTAATATTGATAAAGTGACGATAAAGTACAACATTTGCAAGAACATAGTATATAGAAGGTACACACAAAGAAATGAATTGTAGTAAATATAAAGAGTGTGAAGATCGGTAGAAAGAAAAGAAAAATATTCAACCGTCATATTAGGGCGGTAGGACGGGGCAAGGAAAGGGAGTTGGTGCTTCCTTCAGGTTGGAGCTTGTAAAACCAGGGGTTCGGTGCCTCCTTCCAGTCGGTGCTAGTAAAGCAGGGAGTCGTTGCTTCCTTGAGGTTGTATCTTGTAAATCAAGTGTTGGAGCATCCTTCTAGTTGGTGTTGGAGAAATTTGGAGGTTGGTGCTTCCCATGAATGTAATATTTACAATATAAGAAAGCATTCCATGGTTTTATCCCATTTGGGTTTCCACGTTAAATCTTTGTGTTCCGTGTATTACGCATGTGATGTTGAATGACATTGTTTATGATGAATGCATAATATAAGTGTTGTTTATATTTGGTAAAAGTGAAAATTGTTCATAATTGTGCATAATACTGATTCACCCCCCCTTTCAGTATTAATAAGATTTCCAACACAGGGGAATACTTTTAGTCAAAAGGAGAGTTGCAAACAGGGGGAGTTGCTACAGGATTGTTGCAAAATTTCCTAAGGGTTTTCGTCAATGACAAAGAGTGATATTGTTGGAAATATTGTTGTCATTGATGTCAAAGGAAAGGGGGAAAAAGGAAACTGCAAATTTCCAAGTAAAGCTGAATATTGTTGAAGATATTGATGTGCCCCCACTTCAAATACAGGTACTGATGATTCCCAAGTGAAGATATTTATGTACACCACACTTTCCCACTCGTGGAGAGAAGAAAACGAAAGGAATATGAAGAAGCTACACAATAGAACCACCTTGTGGGTGTAGGGGAACACCTTGCAATAGTGAGGAGAAAAACTATCCATGCCCCTTTGAAAAGGGAGAGGTTTATTGGTCTCAACGGAATCGAAGACAAGGTATGTTCCCACCTTATGAACAAAAAAAAGGGTTTGAAATGGAAAGCACCCCCATGTGGCTTCTTGGACATGTATCGCTAGAAGAAGAGGGATCCCCTAGGAGCACCCTACAAGGGTATACATAAGTGGAGTGCTTCCTCATTTATTCAATCACTCATCTAATACATGGAGATATCATAGGAGATACACACTTGTGGAAATTATTGTAGCATTTGAAGAAGTGGTTGAGTAAAGATTGAATATCATTCCAAAAAGGGAGAGTTTCATGTCATCTTGGAATTTTCTCTATAACATTTGTTATATGATGTTTCAAACCATGAAACTTGGAGGAAATAGAGGATACATATTGAATTACATGTATTCCAAGTTTTAGATGTTACTTCACTATAGTTTCAGATATATGACCGTGGGGATTTAGGGTTTTTGAATGATCCTAAAATTAGCTTCAAAAAATTCAGTATGGAATTTTGGCTATAAATGTTTTCTAGGACATTTCAGACTGTGAAACTTGGAGGAGATGGAGGTGAGATATTGAAGTACCTATGGTCAGAGTTTCAAATGTTGGTTCGCTATATTTTTGGAGACATGACCTTTGGAAGTTAAGGTTTCTAAATGATCCTGAAATCAACTTCAAACAAGCCAGTATGACATTTTCACTATAACTTATGTTATACGAGGTTTCAGATAGGGAAACTTGGAGGAGATGAAGGAGAGAGATTGAAGTGCCTATGGTCCAAGTTTCAAATATTGGTCCTCTATAGTTTTAGATATATTCCCTCTGGAAATAAGGGTTTCAAAATGATCCTGAAATAATCTTCATGTAGATTATGGAGCAAGTTTAAGGAAGATTGTGAAGCAAATAAAGAGGCATAGTATGAAGCAGATTTGAAGAATATTATGGTGCATATGTAGAGATAGGTGTTGGATGTTCGAAGAGTGCATATTGGAATAGGATAAGAACACAGAGGGAAGTACTAGCAGCATTAGCGGGATATTGGTGTCTCTAGTAGGTTGGTGCCTACATCTTACTGAGGTGGTGCTTAGTTGTGGATATTGATGTCTCCAATAGGTTGGTGCCTACATCTTGATGAGTTCGTGCTCAATTGTGGATATTGTTGTCTCCAATAGGTTGGTGCCTACTATTGTTGATTTGGTGCTCAATTGATGGAATTGGTGTCTCCTGTAGGTTAGTGCCTGCAAACATTGTAACAATAGGTTGCTACCTACCTGAATTGATAAAGATAAGTTTCTATGGTTTTATCCTAAAAGGGTTTCCATGTTATATATTGTGTACTATGATTTGAGATTATGTGTATTTACCATTACAAAGTGAATGAATGATTGATGAATGTTTAAATAAAGAAAAAGTATCTTATAATGATTCACTCTCCCCTCTTAATATAAACATTAGTCCAACACAATGTCACAAAATCATGTCATAAATTACCAAAACAAAAGAGAAGACAATAGATATTTCAATAACACATTAAACTATTATATTCCATCAACTATACAAAGAATGTTTGAGTTAATACATATAGGAAATTCAAATAGGTCTAGGAGGCAATTCAAATTTCTCATCTAGTGCATGAGATCCCAGCTAGGCTCAACTTTTTTAGCCATGTAAACTCTTTGAGGTGAGTTAAAAACCAAATAATCAACCTAAGTAGATATTAAGTGGTCTTAGTCACCTACATGCAAGGAAAAAATGATGATAGGCTCATGCATGTGGTGTTCATCCCTAAAGAGACTCAATATATGTGCTAGTAGCTCAAAATATCCTTTAGAGAGGGATGGGACCCTGAATAGTGGAGTGAACACCCATGTTTTACTCCTCAACTCTAACTACAATGGATATTTCCTAAAATAAGGGAAAGATTCCCCAAAAGAAAGAATGCACCCTTGACAACTAAATATAGATGGATAAGAGCTCTATAAATGGCAGTTGGACTATAAATAGTAGTTTTGGTCCCTTAGAGATTAGGAGGAAGATCTAGGGTGGCTTAGAAAGAAAAATTGGATGCAATTTGGATCAATAGATTCATGTGACCATGACCTAAGTCATCTTCATGGAAATGTATCCTGGGTGAGAAAGTGATGCTATGGAGAGGGTTATTTTTCTCTAACATGAACATGTGTGATAAATATTGGCCATTTGTAGGAAAACCTCCCTTTTCATCTCTCGTGCAAGTGAGTATATGACCAATATTTAGCAACATTCTCATTCCAAAGCCTTACTACTTTGTTCCTATCAAAGGAATTCTTGAACGACTGATGGAATATATAGCCAAATGTTTCCTTTCAATGTTCAACTTCAACTCATTTATTCATAATGTCAAAATTTTACTGGTATCTTGGTGTCCATTTTCATTATGGATGGGTTACCTTGTGTCTAGCGTGGGTTTTTTATTATTAATTATTGACTCAATGGTTTGTACCATGTTTGAATCTAGTTCATTATCATATGTGGAGAATCATACTTAGTGGTGTTAGTGTTCCAAATTTAGTTGAAGACCATGGACATTTGTGGTTCCAATAAACCAACAATGGACCTTGTTTGGAGTTCTTTTCTACCAACATTTGAGTTCCTTACACTTGTACACATCTCTTGTAGATTTGGGATCTCATCTTATTTAACTTTTTGCCATCTGCTTTGGAAAAATTATACCATTTATACTAAAGGATGGATTGATGCTGTACTTGAGATTTTGATATATTAACACAACTTACAATTCAAGAATTTGTTAGTACTCGATATTTTATTGAAAAGAAAATCGTTCATGCAATGCACGAGCACATGAGATCTTTGGAATTTTCATCCCTCGAAGGTTAAAAGAGCCTAGTGAAATACCAACAGAATGCTAATGAAACCTACGATTGAGAACTAGGGGACAATAGTTGAAGAGATAAATTAGAAGGGAGGTCATTCATCTGATCTAGAGCAATATTAACGACCCAGAGATCAAGCACGCCCATGAAAAGCAAGGAAGTTGATTGAGAGTAGAACGCGTGCAGGTTCCCCGCCCATTGATATGGATCAACGGCTCATATTGGTCGTGTGTTGATAAGTTGTTCCCATTAGAAAAGGGGCTCAAGCACGCATTGTAATTGAAACCGCCTGGTACACGTGCCCCGCAGTTACTGGTCACACCGCTATGAAGGAAGTTTCTCTAAACTGCTTAACATCGACGCGTTACCACTCCGCGAAACCGGAGTGGTATTCGCCCAACCTTGAAGGTCAATGATTTAGAACTTAGCATGTACCGACAACCCGTCATTATGTTCATCCAATACATTCCTGCCACCTGTCATATGGGTCCTGCTTACTTGTTTTACTTTCCACCCCGACCTCTGATGTGTAAAGTGCACCATTTCTTATGGAGTAAAAGGTTTTTAACCTAGTTCCATTATTTTATTATTTTTACCTCCAAGAAGTCATCTCCCTCGACAACTTGTGTACTAGGTCGACATTGCATGAGCCATACCGGTCCAGGTTAGTATCCATAAATCTGATTCATCCTCTAGTTGTCAAGTTTGATCAACCAACACCATCTTCGGCAGCTTCGAGTCCAAGTACATTTCCAAAATAGCCACTTCATATTTCATTTATGCCACCTACAGGTGCAGTCAACATTCAGATGATGCACCAAATGAACCAAGCTGGCATCCCTCCAATGGGACCCATAGGAAAACCCGCTGGACAACCAGATGTCTACATGAGGGGAAATAAGAAGACCTCTCGCAGAAGAAATTAAATGTTAATCCTAGCATTATACGCTAGAGAAGAAAATTTGTAAAAAATATTTTGTAAAAAAGTAAATTGACTTTCATTTACTTTTCTATTAGAATTGGAGAAACCGAATTGGGTCACATACAAAAACTATATAAGGAATATTTTAATCCATTTTAAAGGGATAGAAATTTTAGTGGAGAGGTTCTCTATCTAATTTTTGTAGAGTTGAGAGCAGTTTAGCCATGTAATCTTGTTTTGTAAGAGATTAAAGGCACAATCATATTTCAGAGAGATGTTCTTCCTCTTTGAGTAGATCCATTGTTATTCATTGTTATTCCATTTTGCTTTAGTTCCATTGTAAGATCATCAATGTTCATAATGTTTAAAAGTTGAAATATCTATCAGGGTTTAATCATTGTATGCCTCTGTAATATCTTTTAAAATATTTTCATGTATGATGCAAGGTTGTCAGGAATTTCCTACTTGTATAATGTATACCAAATCTGATTGTATTTTACTTTCATTCCCTGAGTTTACTTTGCAAATGTATATGAATTGTTGAAATTCTTCGTCTAGAAGCTTCAGTACGTTCCAAATATCCCTAGATTCAAGAAATTTGTCATTATCAGTCACTTCTTGAATACATCTAGACTTCTGTATGTTAAAATCACCTCCATTTATCCTTATGTTCTGAAAGTGGTTGTGAATTTCCTATGCTAGATATTCCTTCCATCTGTTAAATGCTATGTATGGCCTAATCTAGTTAAACATTTTGCAAAATAATAATTCACACATATTGTATGAAGATATAGCTATGGTATCTTTAAATAAATGATCTTCTATCATGCCCGGGAGTGAGTCATTTCAACCTGATTTGCCTCTGGGAGTAACATGAAAAATGGCTGTGAGGAACCTGCAACAATTAATTGATAAAATGTACAATATATGAGATCACAAAATATTTTTATTGATCGCAGGCCACTTCGAGGGGGAAACCTCCTTTGAGAAATATCAATACAAATAACTTCACGGTGCCTTCATTGGCCTCAACACAAACTTATATACTAAGTCTAGGCACCAATACTATGGGTCAATACCATGGGCCAATACAAACTATGGATCAACAAATACTATGGGACGACTTACAAATCATATGTGCCCAACAAAAATTACACAAAATATGGATCAACAAATACTACGGGATGACTTACAAAGCATATGCGTCCAACAACAATATACTAACAAAGTAAAGAGAAGGGTTGACATGGGTTCCTAACATCCCCTCCCCCTTAGAAAAAGCTTTGTCCTCAAAGCTTTAGATGTGGAAATTGTTGTTGAATCTAAAGGAGTGGTTCCCATGTAGCATCCTTTGGCTGCATTCCATGCCATTGAATTAATACCTCTGTGATATAGCGAGAGCAAAGCTGACGAGTGCACCTATTGAGGACGACCTCTAGATCCAAAAGGATCGATCCTTCATTATTCAGTTCTGGTAAAATAGTTTTTCCTCTGATGTTGGTGCAAAGAAATTTCTTCAGACAAGAGACATGAAATACTGGATGAATGCGGGAAGAAGGAGGAAGTTCCAATTTATAAGCAACGGACCCAATCTTCTAAAGAATCCTATATGGCCCATAGAAATTTGGAGCGAGATTATGACGCCCTTTGAGTTTCAGGGAGGATTGCTTGTAAGGATGGAGATGAAGAAAAACCATATCACCTGCTTGAAAAGTGTGCTCAAAACGGTGTTGATCGGCTTGTTGCTTCATGCGATTTATTTCCATGTGAATATTGTCCTGCAAAATGCAAAGAATATGATCGCGGTTTCGAAGGACCATGTCCACTTCCTGAACTAGTGAATTGTTGGGGGTCTATGGAAGAAGAACTGGCCGTGCCTGACCATAGACTGCTTCATATGGAGTCATTTTAGAGGTAGTGTGGTAAGAGGTACTGTACCACCATTCAGCGAGAGGGAGCCACTTTTACCACTGATGCTGTTGTTCAGAGGTGAATCAACGAAGATAAGTTTCCAAGCATTTATTGATAATTTTAGTCTGACCATCTGTTTGTGGGTGATACCTTGAACTCATCTTCAGTTTGGTGCTAGTGTGGCGAAATAGTTCTTTCCAAAAATGACTAGTGAAAGTCACATCACGATTCGAGACAATGGAAGAAGGGATGCCATGAAGACGAAAGATTTGGTCCAGGAAAATTTGAGTGATTGAGGAGGTTGTATAGGGATGGCTGAGAGAACAAAAATGACTATATTTGGAGAGGCGATAAACCACAACCAAAATCACTGTCTTCCCACAGTTAAGTGGATAGGGATTATTCCCAGATCCGAACCTGCAATAGATGTGAAATTATTATTTTTTTGGAAGAAATTTCACCTAGTGAGCCCAAGAAAGTGCTATGATACCAGATGTGAAGAACCTGCAACAATTAATTGATAAAATGCACAATATATGAGATCACAAAATATTTTTATTGATTGCAGTCCACTTCAAGGGGGCAACCTCCTTTGAGCAAGCTCAATACAAATAACTTCATGGTGCCTTCATTGGCCTCAACACAAACTTATATACTAAGTCTAGGTGCCAATACTATGGGTCAATACCATGGGCCAATACAACTATGGAGCAACAAATACTACGGGATGACTTACAAAGCATATGTGCCCAACAACAATAACACAAACTACGGATCAACAAAAACTACAGCATGACTTACAAAGCATATGTGTCCAATAGTAATATACTAACAAAGTAAAGAGAAGCGTTGACATGGGTTTGTAACAATGGTGACCATACCGGGGAACAACAAGTGAAAGCATTCTTTCCCCTACTACAATTTGAATACAATATGAGCTCTGTGTGGTGAAGCAGAATAGACACCGTGGTTGAATTTTCATCTGGAGACTTCATTGGATCAAGCTGGATCCTGGTAAGAGGCACACAAGATCAAATCCTCAATCTAAAGAATTTTGGATCTTTCTAGACTCTCGAACTAATTGGAGGAATATTCATACTACTCAAGGGAGAGGTATTCCTATGTTTAATTGAATCTAATATCTCCTACAGTAAGAAATCACGAAGTACTTGTAGATTTAAATAATTTTCATAATATGCAAAACATTCCTGAAACCCCTTTAAATCCAGTTCTTGAACCACAATTCACTTCTCCAATATCATTTGCGAGTGTATCTGGACCTCATCATTATTTTACTCCACCTTAAATAAATTCACTAACCCCTCAGGATCACAATATTATCTTAGAACATTTAAATATGTGTGATAGAGGACAAGGAAATCCACCTCCTGTAGTAAATCCATGTCTAGCTAAAAGGTTTGGCACTTTAAGTTTTCCAAATAATCTTCATGACATGCCTGAGAAATATCTCAATATTTTTCCTAAATATGATGGAGAAAAGGATGTTACAGCTGAAGATCATATTTCTAATTTTCAAGATTTCATAGATAACCTTGTCATTGAGGAAGATGATGTATACATGAGACTGTTCATCCAATCTTTGGAGGAGAATTCAAGAAATGGTTTAGATCCCTACCTACAAATTCTTTAAATTCTTGTCCTTCCCTAGAGCAAGCATTCATGAGACAATGGGATGAAAAAATGGATCATCTGTATTATTTGACTGAATTTGCAGCTTTAAAGAAAAAGAATGGAGAAAATGTTAGTGAATTTAATAAAAGGTCTAACAAGATTTACAACAAGATTCCTCAAGGCATTAAACCTTCACAAGTTGCAGCTGAAGGAACATATGTAGGAGCACATGAGTCTGATTTTGCTATGATTTTAAGAGAAAGTAGATCTACTACTTTGTTGAATATGGAAGATGATGCTTTGGATGTGGAAGGAAACATGACAACCTTGGGTAAAATGAAACATAGAAAAGACATAGACAAGAGTAAATCTAGAGAGGATGCATATACATCATAAAAAATAGGGAAAATGGGATGAAAAGATCGAAGAGATGTCAAAAATGTTGAAAGGTATGTCAAACAAACTCACTAGACTTGAGGTTGATGGACATAATCAACAAAGGAGTCCTCAAGGCATGGGGCAAAGAAATGCTAATCAGTATAGGAGGCCTTTTAATCCTCAAATTCTAAGTAGAGATAGGATAAATGCATACCCTCCCATACAACCACTAGTAAGAACTAATGATGTTGAACATATAGTGGAAATTCCTCCTGATGAGGAATATGTTGAAACGCCCGAAGATATCGTCTGGGTAAATGATGATGATGATATGAGCCACCTCACTTAAGAAGAGTATGAAAGGTGACTGCAAGATGATGTTTATCAAAATGAACCTGAAGCAAAGAAAATATATAATCTAAGGCCAAGGAATTCACCAGAAAATCATCCCAAGGTAGATGCTCCTAATAAATTGATTGAATTTACAAAAGATATGAAATTTGTTGATGATCCTTCTTATATTCAAAATCCTTTTGCTGACAAAGAAAATCCTTGCACTTCATCATCTCTTGAAATTCATATTATTGCTTCTCATGTCCACAAAAAGTTGTTGTACTTCCCACTGAAGCAAAAGAGGTGGACAAATCTTCTCAGCCTTTTGATTTCAACATGAGTTTTCTAAAATTAAAATGTCCATTCCACTATCTGAATTGGCTCAACACCTTGTCTATCCCAAGAAAATTAAAATATTTCTCAAGTTGAACAATGCAAATCCTTTGTCAGACAGCTTGAAAGCTACATGGAAAGCTGTTGCACAATTGTATGCTATAATTAGGTGCCTCTCATAATTTGATGCCTAAAGTAATCATGGAGGAGTTGGGATTGGAAATTACTAAGCCTTATCATGATCTTTACAACTTTGATTCAAAACCAGTGAAATGTGTGGGAATAATAAATGTTGGTAGTAACTTTAGCTCAGTTACCTTCCAAAAGTATTAGGCTTGATGTGGTAGGAGTTAATGTACCTCTAAGATATGGTATGTTATTATCCAGGACTTGTGCAAAAAGAATGGGAGGGACAATGCAGATGGATATGAAATATGCTATGGTTCCACTGTATGCAGGGGAGACAAGATTACTCTATAGAGGTATGCTTGCATACTCAGTGAGGGGAAGAGCTTCATAAAATATCCTATATACACCATAGAAGAAGATATGGGATATTGTATGTTGACTGTAGGGGATGATTACAAAGAATAACCTCTAAAATTAATGGTAGTGGGGAATTCATGTTCTCAACATGATCATGTTTGAGATATGTATTTCGATGGATCCTCCACCAAAGTTGAAGTTGGAGCTGGGGTAATTATTATATCCAACCAAAGAATAAATTCCACTGTCCTTTAAATTAAATTTTGAGACTACAAACAATGTGGCTGAATATGAAGCATTGGTCTCAGGTTTAGAAACAAACAAAAAAGATGGGGATAAAATTGATTTCTGTTTTTTGGGACTAGGAATTAATAATGCAGCAAATAAAAGGAAAATATTAAACTAAGCATCCAAAAATGATGGCCTACAGAAATAAGGTATGGGATTTAATTGATAATTTATTTGAATCCTTTAATATCGCCACCATTCCTAGATAATCAAATCAGAGAGTTGATTCATTGGAAATAAAAGCAAGTTCTTTTAAGCCTCCGATAGAAATTAAGTTGAGACTTGAAGTTCAAATGATTTATAGGCCATCCATCCATGGCAATTGTTAAGTTTAGCCTAATTTCACAAGCAAGATCACTAAAAGAAACACAATCACAAGAAAGACAAAGATTTACCTTGGGAAACCCTCATGGGGTAGAAAACCCAACAAATCTTTCCTCAATATAGATAATCAACCAAATACAAAGATCTAGTCCAAGACTATAGCTCCTTCTCCTCCTATGCTGACCTCTCTCTCTCTTGTGCGCTACTCACAAGTGGATGAATGAATGAGATAAGTGAGGAACATACCTCCTCTACTTATACTCATCTCCCGACTGAATTTTTACCCTAATGGGGCCGACCTCTCCTAAGAGAGTATAATAACCCCTAAATAACTAACTCAGGGCCAACCTCACATGGGAGATCTAATAACCCTAGTTACCATAATCTCTCAGAGGAATAAACATCTCCGGATACATAACAAAGTCCCATCGGAGGAATGAAACATCTCCAGAATAATAAAGTACAAATATAATATTTTTAGAAGTTACAATATTTCAACACTCCCCCTTAACGAGAAGGATATTATAACAACATATGCAGGAGCAAGGAGTCATCAACAACATAATACATGATACATCCATAAATCATTGGAAGCTTTCTTCAGTAACTCAACTAGTTACTGGAACATCTTCAAGATCTTCAATACTGGAACATCAACATCTTCAGTACTGCGTCTTCATCTTCTGCAGCACCCAAATAGCTACAGTAATATCATCATCTGGATCTTCTCTATCAATAGCATCGTCATCACATGGTCATCAGCATCGTCATCACACGATCATCGGCATTGTCATCACACGATCATCAACATCATCATCACACGATCATCAACATCGTCATCACACGGTCATCAACATCGTCATCACACGATCATCATCATCGTCATACGATCATCAGCATCGTCATCACACGATCATCAGCATCGTCATCACACAATCATCAGCATCGTCATCACACAATCATCAGCATCATCATCACACGATCATCAGCATCGTCATCACACGATCATCGACATCGTCATCTAGACCATCACGATCAACATCATCGTCATCTAGACCATCATGATCAGCATTATCATATTAGCATACCTTGCAATACACATGATCCATTTAAGACACCATAAAATGTCTAGGGACGATGCAGTCCACTCGTCAACTTAGACAAAGTCTAAGGACCTCTTTTTCAGAGACATATGTCTATGGATCAATTCAGGGACCGAAGTCTGGGGATGATACAATCCCCATCACATACATTTTGAACTAGTGGTTTCGGGATGATGTAATCCCCATCACGTACATTTTGAACTAGTGGTTCCGGGATGATGCAATCCCCATCACGTACATTTTGAACTAGTGGTTTTGGGATGATGCAATCCCCATCACGTAAATTTTGAACTAGTGGTTCCGGGATGATGTAATCCCCATCATGTACATTTTGAACTAGTGGTTCTGGGATGATGCAATCCCCTTGTCTACTGGGGACCACTTCTTGAATACAACAGTCTTCAGGGACCAACTGTCCAGGGATGATACAATCCCTCCTTGTCCACTAAGGACTATTTCTCAAAGACAACAGTCTACGGATCTATTCAGGGACCAACCATCCAGGGATGATACAATCCCTCCTCATCCACTAAGGACCTCATCATCGAACTTACCGCCGGAACAGGTAACCTCATCATCAACCTCATCGTTGGAGTAGGTAACCTCATCATCGATACAATATCCTCATCACTACAGGTATCCTCATTATTGACCTTATCATCAATATAGGCAATCTCATCATCGATACAGGTATCCACATTGATACCAGTATCCAAGTATCATCATCGACCATATCACTCCCCCTTTCACGGGGGGTCCTTCTGAAAATCACCAAGCTTGTCTCGGAAATACTCAAACTTTACTCGAGGCATAGGTTTGGTAACACATCAGCAACTTGTTCGTCAGTGCTCACATACTCGAGCTTGATAGCTCCTTTCTGCACCATATCCCGTATATAGAAATATCGGATCTCTATGTGCTTTGACTTATCATGGAACACTGGATTCTCTGTTATCTTGATACAACTCTGGTTGTCACATAGGATCTCAGTGGGGTCCATCTCTAAGTCAAACAATCCTGATAAGAACTTCCGAAGCCATACCGCTTCACAACTAGCAGAGCAAGCAGCTATATATTCCGCTTCAGCAGTACTGAGAGCCACACTAGACTGCTTCCTACTAAACCACGAGATCATGGTAGATCTAAGACAATAACATCCACCCGATGTACTTTTCATGTTTGATACACTTTCTGCCCAATCAACATCTGTGTAACCATAGAATTTGAAGTCATGATCTCCATGATAACACAGACCAAAATCTATCGTACCCTTTAGGTACCTCATCACATGCTTTGCAACTATCAAGTGAACATGCCTAGGTTCCACTAGATACTGACTCAAGGTGTTCACAGCAAAGCATATATCTGGCCTGGTATTTGTCAGATACATTAATGACCCAATAATATGTCTGTACAGAGTCACATCTACTAACTTTGGATAGTCCTCAGCTAATAACTTCAAGTTGGAGTCCATAGGAGTGGCCATGGCCTTACATTCCAACATATCAAATATTTTTAAGATTTCCATAGCATACTTTCCCTGGTTGAGAAAGATTCCTTCTGGGCCTTGCCATACTTCTAGACCTAGGAAGTAGTGCATCAATCCGAGATCTTTCATCTCAAACTCTAAAGAGAGTTTCTTCTTACACTCGACAATATGTTTCTCATTTCAACTAAGAAATAGATCATCGACATATAGCAACAATATGACAGGTTCATCATCCATAACCTTGAGATAAAGATTAGGATCAGCTTTACTTTTGGTAAAGCCCAAACTTGTCAAGAAACTATCAATTCTTCCATACCAAGCTTTGGGAGCTTGCTTCAACCCATACAAAGCCTTCTTTAGTTTGCACACATGGGTTATTCTATCTTTCACTTCAAATCCTTGTGGTTGTTCTATGTACACTTCTTCCTCAATCACACCATTCAGGAATGCTATCTTTACATCCATCTGGTGTAATTCCCACTTCATCATGGATGCAAGTTCCATGATGGTTCTAATGGAAGTATACCTTGCAACTGGTGCAAATGTCTCTTCATAGTCAATTCCCTCTTTCTGAGAGAACCCTCGGGCCAGAAATATTGCCTTATATTTTTCAATACTACCATCCGCAGCATGCTTTATCTTGTATATCCATTTGGAGGATACCACACTTTTGTCCTTTGGCTTGGGAACTATATCCCAAACATCATTCTTCATTATTGACTAGTACTCCTCAACCATTGCCTCTACCCACTCTTTATTATGAACTACTTTTTTATAACTAGTAGGTTCTTGGTCTACAAGATCACACATCAAAGCCACATAGGTTTTGAATGGCTTTGGTTTCTTGCTCACTCTGGTGGAGCCTTCAGGAGCTCCATACTTTTCTGCTCCTAGTATAATGTCTCTTTCCCATGTTGTCTTTCTCTTTCTTGAAATGTTTGTGATGGTGGGTTCTTGTGGTTCTATCATGTCATGGTCTTCAGGTGTTACCTCTTTAAGGGTAGGTACAGTCTCTACAATTCTAGGAGGTGCATCTTCTTCATATACTTCTTCATATTGGCACTTCCTAGATTTCTTGAGAGCTGCCTATTCATCAAATGTCACATCCCTACTAATTTCCATATGGTGGAATCCTGGGATGTATATTCTAAATGCTTTGGATGCTTCACAATATCCAACAAATATTCCCTTCTTCCCAGAAGGATCTAGCTTGGTTCTCTTTTCTTTTGGAACATGAATATATACTGGGAATCCAAATATCTTGAGGTGACTTACCTCGGGCTTCTTTCCTGTAAACACTTCTTTTGGGGTCTTGAATTCAAGAGCACTATGAGATAGTCTATTATGCATATAGACTGTTGTCCTAGCTGCTTCAGCCCATAGATACATAGGTAGGTCTTGATCATGTATCATTGTCTTTACTGCTTCCATAATGGTTCTGTTCTTTCTTTCTGCAACACCATTTTGTTGAGGATTGTAGGGAGTGGTTAGTTCCCTCTTGATTCCAGCTTCTTTACAAAAGACTTCAAAATCCTTTGAAGTATATTCTCTGCCATTATCTGTCCTGAGTATTTTGATCTTCTTTTCTGAATGATTTTCTATCAAGGCCTTGAACTCCTTGAATTTTCCAAAGACTTCATTCTTTCCTTTTAGAAAGTATATCCAAGTCTTTCTGGAGTAGTCATCAATAAATGTGAGGCAGTATTCATATCCACTCAAGGATGTGGAGGGAATTGGTCCACATACATCTGAATGAATCAATTCCAAAATACTCTTAGTCTTTGTTTCACTCTTTGGAAATGGGTTCTTGATATTACATCCTTTGCATGTGCCATCATGATCAATATTCAAGTCTGGTAGTCCTATGACTACTTTACTCACTTGAGGTAGTTCTTTGTAGTTAATGTGAGCAAGCCTCCTATGCCATAACTCACTAGGGCTAGTGGCTTCATGAACAAGGGCAGTTTCTGGATGACCCTTGAGTTTGTATAGTCCTCCTTCCTCTTCACCAATAACAATTACATCCTTAATTGATTTTCCTTTGGACCACATGAGTACTTGTTCATCTATGAATGCAACCATATAACCTTTCTTATCTAGAGCTGAGATAGAAAGTAAGTTCTTCTTCAAACTTGGTACATATAATATCTCCTTCATCTTTAATGGAGTTCCAGAATCAAGCTTGTAGCTTGCTTAACCAATTCCTTTGATGGGATATTGATATTCATCTCCTAAAGATACTTTCTGTGGAGAGTTCTTCTCTTCAAGTTTTGCAAGAGTTTTCTTTTGACCTGTCATGTGCTTTGAAGCACCACTATCAATAAGCCATGTATCTTCTCCGGGTGATACAGCCCCAGAGAGTGCAGAGAATAGAACATATTCTTCTACATCTTCTTCTTCTATTTTAGCTCTTTTCTTCTGAGGCCTTTCCTCCTCTTCTTCTTCTTCTTCACTATTATCTTCTGCTAAGTGTGCTTGATGTCTTCTATGATGGAAACCCTTCTTCTTATTCTTTGAAGGACAATCTCTAGCAAGGTGTCCTATTTTATGACAATTGAAACATTGGAATGAGGAGTAATCTCTTCCTTGAGTAGTTCCTCTTTTCTTTTGAAATATTTGAGGAGGTTGAGACTCCTTGTAACTATCCTGCTTGAAGTAGGATTTATTCCTTCTTCTTTTGGTGTGGGTGGCCAAGGCTTGGTCGTCTTCTTTGAGCAAGGCTTATTTGTTGGCAATCCTAGCTTCTTCTTGAATGCAATCTTCCCATACCACATCAAACTTCATGCTCTCTTTTCTGGCACACATGGTTTGGATGAATGACTCCCAAGGTCTAGTGAGACCATTTAGAGTAGTCATGACTAGTTCATCTTCATCAAGGGTATCTCCAATGGCATCTAGTTGTTCCTTGAACTAGGAAACCCTTGAGAAATAGTCTTGAATAGATTCTCCTTGATTCATCTTAGTGCTCTTCAATTGAGCTCTCAGGTTCATCTTCCTGTTGATGTTCTTCCCTTCATACATTCTAGAAAGGGAATCATACATTTCCTTTGGGGTTTTCTTGGATTTCACTGGGGGAATCAAGTGGTCTTTTATAGAATCAGCTATGATTCTCTTTTCCCTAATCAAGTCCTTCCTATACTTCTCTTTGGCTTAATCTTCTTCAAGTTCTGCAATCTTATCTTTGATATATTGGGCAAGATAATTCTCTTCAAGAATGATCCTATATTTCCATGCTTGGAAATTCTATATACCCTCTAGCTTATCTTCAAGCTTAGTGCTTGGATCCATCTTAATCAGGGGGTCATAGAGATTGAAGTTTCTCAAGAGATAGAATAACACTTACCAGGAGATGTGCTTGATTGAGTTGAGAGATCTGGTGTGTTCTGCTTCTGGAAACTTCAAATTTTCACCTTCCGGATTTGCAACAGAATTTGTGGTTTTCTGGTGCACAGGTTCGCAGCTTTTCTGGTGCATAGGTGCGTAGCTTTTCTGGTTCTTTGGTTTTCTGCACTTTTGTTCAAACTAGGGTTTGACTTTCCCAGAGTTCTACCCAACCAAAAGTATCGATCTAGGGCTCAAAAATTCGATTTTGAGGAGGGCTATCCAGCCATGCAATCAGAATCCAAAAATTCCAACTTTGCAGAAACCCTAATTTTCACCGGAGGAGGAGAGAGAGGTATTTTCACCTTGTGAAAGATATCCTATTTAGGCTAGCTCTGATACCATGTTAATTTTAGCCTAATTTCACAAGCAAGATCACTGAAAGAAACACAATCACAAGATAGACAAAGATTTACCCTAGGAAACCCTCATGGGGTAGAAAACCCAACAAAGATTTCCTCAATATAGATAATCAACCAAATACAAAGATGTAGTCCAAAACTAGAGCTCCTTCTCCTCCTATGCAGACCTCTCTCTCTCTTTTGCGCTACTCACAAGTGTATGAATGAATGAGATAATTTAGGAACACACCTCCTCTACTTATACTCATCTCCCGACTGACTTTTTACCCTAATGGGGCCGACCTCTCCTAAGAGAGTCTAATAACCCCTAAATAACTAACTCAGGGACGACCTCACATGGGAGATCTAATAACCCTAGTTACCGCAATCTCTTGGAGGAATAAACATCTCCGGATACATAAAAAAGTCCCATCGGAGGAATGAAACATCTCCAGAATAATAAAGTACAAATATAATATTCTTAGAAGTTACAATATTTCAACAGCAATACCAAACAATGGAAAGTGTTTGAAGATGATGAGCAGATTAAAATATTCTTGGAAGTAATTGATGAGTTTTCCAGTACTTGCATTGATCAAGACCAAGAATCAGAGGAAGATGAAGACAATGAAAATAGGGGCGAAACAGATGATAAGCCAGATTACAAAATACCAAATCATAAGATTGTCCAGTTGAAGAGTAATTTCATTCCTAAAGGTCTGGTTCCTTTAGAAATATTGTTTGACAAGAATGATGTTCCTCATAATACCAAAATTCAACCAAAGGAAGATGATGCTGAGGGGTCAATATTGGCACTAAAGAAGCACCCAAGAATATCAAACTTTCAAAGTTGGTTCCTATTGAAGTGAAACATAGATACATAAATGTTTTTAAGGAACACATAGACGTTTTTGCATGGAGGTATGAAGATCTCATAACCTATGATACATCAATAATTGATCATAAAATTCCTTTGAAGCCCGAAACAAATCACCTCAGACAGAAACTCAGGTAAACAAATCATATTTTGATGCCCATTATTGAATGGGAAGTGAGGAGTTATTAGATGTGAAAATAATAATTCCTCTTAGATACTCTGAATGGGTTACTAATTTGGTTCTTGTCAGAAAAAAGAGGGGAGAACTAAGTCTGTGTGTTGAATTCGGGAACCTCAACAAATGCTCTCTTAAGGACAATTATCCTTTACCCAATATGGACCCGATTTTACAAAAGGTTGTTGGTGTAGACATGATATATATGATGGATGGTTTCTAAGGATATAATCAAGTGGCTATGAGTAAAGAGGATAGGGAGAAATATTTTTTTTACCACTCCTTAGGGAACTTTTATGTATGATAAGATTCCATTTGGGCTAATGAATGCAGGGGCCACTTTCCAGGGTGCAATGGACATAGCCTTTGTTGGAGAGAGAGAAAAAATCATAGGGATACACATGGATGATATGACTTTGTTCTCCAAAACTGATGAAGAACATCTATCCCATTTAAAGCAGACTTTCAAAAAGTGCAGAAAATGTGGCCTCTCTTTAAATCCCAAGAAGTCTAGTTTTTCTTTAAGAGAAGGTAAGTTGTTAGGACATATAGTGTCTAAAGATAGCCATACAAGCACTCGAAACCCGCAGAAATAAGAAATAAGTACAATCATTCATTGGTAGGATAAATTTCTTGAGAAAATGCATCCCTAATCTTGCTGAATTGATTAAAATCATTACCAACATGCTCAAAATAGGTAATGATGTAAAATGGAATAAGGAGGCAAAAGAATAATTTGAAGCATTGAAGAAAGCCATTGGGGAAACACCAATGTTGATCAGTCCTGACTATATGAAGCCTTTCTTGATATTTTCTTTTGATTCCTCTCATACAATTGTAGTCGTGCTTTTGCAAAAGAGCTGTGAAGGATATGAACAACCTATAGCATTGATCAGTAAAGCTCTAAGAGATGTTGAATCGAAGCGCAATCTCATGGAGAAACAAGCCTATGCCATGGTCAAAGATTTGAAATATTTTAGATGTTATGTTTTACATTCTCAGATAATTGCATATGTTCTGCATAGCATGGTCAAAGATATCTTGTTTTAAACTGATAGTGAAGGTAGAAGAGGAAAGTGGATTTCTAAAATTCAAGAGTATGATCTAGAAATCAAACCCACTAAGCTTGTCAAGGGTTAGGGATTGGCCAAGTTGTTGGCTGAGTCAAATTATGAAGCAATAGACTTGAACTTTATTTCAGAATTGACAGAAGAAGAAAAATTAAGAGAAATTCAAGACTCCCAGGATGATACAATGAAGGTAAAAAAAAAATTTGAAGAATCTAAGTGGTATGGGAACATTATTTACTTTTTGACAAATTTAAAATGTCATGATTATCTAACCAAATCATAAGCAATGTCACTCAAATTATAGGTAGTTAAATATTGCATATTAGATGAATATTTGTACTGGAAAGATCCCCAAGGGATACTGTTGAATGGTGTAATTGAGGAAGAAACATAAGGTATCATCATAGAGTTGCATAAAGGAGTTTGTGGAGGTTATCATGCTTGGAGAGCTACAACATACAAATTTCTGAGAGCTAGGTATTACTGGCAAAAATTATTTGCTGATACTAATCGTATTGTGAGGGCATGTGTGGAATGCCAAATGTTTGAAGGAAAACATAAATTAAGACCTCTCCCCCGAAGCCCTGTTATGACATCAAATCCTTTTCAGCAGTGGGGTTTAGATTTCATTGGAGAGATAAATCCTAATTCCAGCAATCAACACAGATAGATCTTAACAGCTACAGATTATTTTACAAAGTGGGTGGAAGCTATTCCCACTATATTGGAAAATGAAAATGTGATAGTGAAATTTTTTGAAGAAAACATCTTCTCAAGGTTTGGATGCCTAAGGAAAATCATCACTGAGAATGCCCCTGCTTTCAAATATGTTAAAATGGTGGAGTTCTGCCTAAAATATAATGTTGATTTGGGCCACTCAACTGCATATTACACTTAGGGAAATGACTTGGCTAAGTCATCCAACAAAAGCCTTCTGAGAATTATAAAAAAGATGATGACAAACAACAAAAAATCTTGGTATGTGAACCTCACATATGCCCTATGGGCCGATAGAATAAGCATTAAGAGATCAATTGGCAGTTGGTATATGGAAGAGAATCAATCTTTCCTATTTAGTCCTGAAATGGAATGCCAAAAGGGAAGATAAAGGCAAACATGGCAAGTTTGAAAATCTCTGGATAGGTCCATATGTCATTGCTGAAGTCCTAGAAAACAAAACCTACAAAATTCATGAAGTGGAAGGAGAATTGATAAAAGCTGCTATCAATGGTAGGATTCTGAATATGTTTTTTCTATACTAAAGCAAGAATTCAGGAAAGGCTATTGTACATAATAGACTAGTGTTATTTTATGTTGCAATTTACAACATTTTTTTATTTCCATCTCAATGTAAATAAATAAATTGTTGAGATAACAATTATGTTTAGATGTGATTGTCACCTTTTCGAAGGGAAGACTCCATAACCCAATGGAAAAAAAAGCACTATCCTACTGTTCTCAGAATCCTATAGAGAAGCACTCTGTCCCCGTGGATCAGATGTTAGTACCCAATATTTTCTTGAAAATAAAATCATTCATGCAATGCACAAGCACATAAGATCTTTGGAATTTCCATCCTTGGAAGGTTAGAAGAACCTAACGAAAGATCAGAAGAATGCTAATGGAACCTATGGCTGAGGACCAGGGGACAATAGTTGAAGAGATAAATTAGAAGGGTGTTCAGCCATCGGATCTGAAGAAATATTAATGGCCCAGAGATCAAGCACGCCCGTGAAAAGAAAGGAATTTAATCGAGAGTAGCATGTGTGTAGGTTCCCCGCCCGTTGATCAAGGTCAATGGCTCATATTGATCGTGTGTTGATAAGTTGCGCCCATTAGAAAAGGGGATCGGGCGCACATTGTACTTGAAATCACCTAGGACACGTTCCTCGCAGTTACTGGTCGCGCCTCTTTGAAGGCAGTTTCTCTAAACTGCTTAACATCGATGTGTTACCACTCTTTGAAACTAGAGTGGTATCCACCCAACCTTGAAGGTCAATGCTTTACAACTCATCATGTCCCAAAAATGTGTCATTCCATTCATCCAATACATGCCTACCACTTGTTGTATGGGTCCCGCTTACTTTTTTTACTCTCCACCTCGACCTCCGACATGTAAAGTGCACCATTTCTCACAGAGTAAAAGGTTTTTAGCTTAGTTCCATTATTTTATTATTTTTACCTCCAAGAATCCATCTCCCTCGAAAACCAATGTACTAGGTTGACAGTTCACGAGCCATACCAGTCCAGGTCAACATCCATCAATCTGAGTTAGCCTCCTGGTGTCAAGTTTGATCAAATATAAGCATCTTCAACAACTTAGTGGCCGAGTAAATTTGCAAACCATCCACCTCCTATTTCATTTATGCCATCGACAAGTCCAGTCAACATTTAGATGATGTATCAAATGAACCAGGATGGCATCCCTCCAATGGGACCCATAGGAAATCTCTTTGGAAAACTACATGTCTACATGAGGGGAAATAAGAAAATCTCCAATAGAAGAAATTAAATGTTAATCCTAGCATTATACGCTGGAGAAGAAAATTTGTAAAAAATATTTTGTAAAAAAGTAAATTGACTTTCATTTACTTCTCTTTTAGAATTGGGTCACATACAAACTCTATATAAGGAAGATGTAATCCATTTTAAAGGGTTGGCAATTTTAGTGGAGAGGTTCTCTATCTAATTTTTGTAGACTCGAGAGCAGTTTAGCCATGTACGCTTGTTTTGTAAGAGATTAAAGGCACAATCATATTTCATAGAGATGTTCTTGCTCTTTGAGTAGATCCATTGTTATTCCATTTTGTTTTATTTGTAAAGATTCACATGATTAATAGAAAGTAGATGCAATTTTTCAGTTCCATTTTGAGATCATCGATGTTCATAATGTTTCAAAGTTGAAATATCTGTCAGAGATTCATCATTGTATGCCTCTGTAATATATTTTAAAATATTTTCATGTATGATGCAAGGTTGCCAGGAATTTCCTACTTGTATTATGTATACCAAATTTGATTGTCTTTTACTTTCATTCCCTGAGTTTACGTTGCAAATGTGTATGAATTGCTGAAATTCTTCATGTAGGAGCTTCAGTACGTTCCAAATATCCATAGATTCAAGAAATTTGTCATTATCAGTCATTTCCATCTGTTAAACTCATCTCCATTTATCCTTATGTTATGAAGTTGGTTGTGCATTTCCTCTGCAAGAAATGCCTTTCATCTGTTAAATGGTGTGTATGATCTAATCCAGTTAAATTTTTTGCAAAATAATAATTCACTTATATCGTATAAAGATATAGCTATGGTATATTTAAATACATGAAGTTCTATCATGCTTGAGCATGAGTCATTTCAACCTTATTCGCCTCTGGGACTAACATAATCCTTAGTCAATTACTAGCACTACTACTAATAATAATCTATTTTTAAGGTCACAACCAAGCTAGATACCAATTTTGGTGTATGAGACCCCTTTGTTTGTGAGACAAGGGACCCCTATGCGCAACGATGTAACTACTATAGCCTAGAGAGGTGTACATACCCTACCCCCCTTCGGATTTGAACCTATGACCTCCTAGGAGGAAACACATGTTCTTAACCATTAGGCCCGCACAGGCCATACTAAGAGCATGATGACTTACTTTTAAACCCTAGTCATCTTCATGGAAAAGTCTCCTTGTTATTTCAAGACAATAACCCAATTAACTAACTTATGAACATTTTTTATTAGATACTATATTTGTCAAAGTTTATGAAAAGATAGGTAGAGTCCTTAGCTAGTCATGCACACATGGCTAACAATAAGTTGGCAAATATGAAAACTATTAAAATATATTTTCAGGATTTATTTATATGAATGATAAGAATCTTTATTTTAAAATTAAAAAACACACAATTAGAGAAGCTTTTAATAATATCCATGAAACTAGACCAAGAAGTCAATTAAAAGTATACTTTACTCTCTCAATTTGAATGATAAAATAGATGAGTGAAGAGAAGGGTTGAAAACCATTTTGTGTGTATTCAATGTAAGTAAAACACATGCCTAAGGTGGTCTTCAAGTACAACATATTCTCAAAACAATAGAAAGAGTAGTTGAAAACCATTTTGTGTGTATTCAATGTAAGTAAAACACATGACTAAGGTGGTCTTCAAGTACAACATATTCTCAAAACAATAGAAAGAGTAAATATAGTTGGGATTTGAATAGAAACCCATCAACACCATGAGTCTTCACATATTCCCATACCTAAGATCACGCTAATAAATAGTCATTTAATATTATATCATATGGTTGCATTCACTCCGAGTTCTAAGGGTGAGTCTCTTCTATTTTTACAATAAGTTCCAATTATTCCAATTCTAATTATTTTTCTTGTTATGACGAGTCATTCTTCTCAAGTCCCATTGAGAGGTAAAATATTAGTCAAATACTACAAATATTTTAATGTTTTGCTTTACAAAGAAGTTTCGTTTTGAAGGGTTCAAAAAATCCCTTGAAATCAGGAACATAGAAAAGGGTTTAAAAAATCCCTTAAAATGAGGAAAAGAGAGAAACATTGTGATCTCTAAACATATCAAATGAGTACATGGGCCGACTTTTCAAGTGAGTACAATTTCCACTACAAGTAGAATTTGGTCATCTCACGATCATGTGTAACTGTAGCTTGTGTTGGAGAGCCCATCTATATGTCACCTTACCAAACGCACTTTGTTGTGTAGTACATATAAAATAGTGGAGTAACACTGCACACCCTAAACTCGGAAGTAAGAGTGAGGATGTTGACTACCCAAAAAGAAACCAAGTCCAAAATAAAACCCACAGTTCAATATTTGATAAAAAGAAACACAATGTCTAGAACTATCCACCAAAAACACTAACAAAAAAAACATAAGCATTTTCATAATTGCTTAATAATAATAATAATAATAAAATAATACCGTCTTTTAGAATATAGAAATAAAATCCTCTAAAATTGAAAAACCTCCATCAACCACCAAGTTCAAAGCTAGCTTGGATAGTTCATTAGCTTCCTTATTGAACTCCCTGTGATATATGTTGAGCTTCCAATTGAGAGAATTTAGTAGTCTGATGCCTTATCTTCTTCTACCACCCATCTAGGGAAGCCACTTGTAGATTGCACTTTTGTTAAACCAATCCATTATTACTTTTGAATTTCAAGCAACCTGAATTTTAGAAATCGGTTTGATCCTTGCAAAATAAAGAAGACACCATATAGCTAGTAATTCTCCATGCGTGTTTGTCGATTTTCCACAATTCATTTTCAAATTAAAGGACAATGTATCATTTACTTTTATAACAACTCCATCTCTACATCTTCCTCCACCGTCCTACAAATCACCATCAAAGAAACCAACCAGAATGTTTTCAGAAAAAGTTGGAGGCATAGATACCTTGCTCCCGAAACTGACCTTGTCTTTATTTAATTCCCCATAACCTTCAATAATCCGTTTATTCACCTTCCTCGTAGATTCTTTCTCTCCATCAAATAAGATAGAATTTCTATACTTCGAGACTTCCCAACAAACAAAACATGAAATCTATTTTCTTTCAATACTTTTCAATTTATACTCATATTAATATGATATTTATAAAAAGTATAATACTAATTTTTTCAATTAAAAATTAATGATTTTTTTTTTTTTTAAGAAAGTATAAAATTAAAAAAATATCAACTAAAAATCTATATAAAACTATAATAAATGATATAGTAAAAACATAATAATATTAAATAATCCTCATAATATTTAAAATAAATAATACCATATTTCTATTTCTCAAATCTATAGTATACCAATCTTGTTTTTAAATTAGACAACACTAGGTCAAGGAAAAATTCAGTCAAAGATCACATGGTATAGCAATGCCAATAACCTTATAACAAGATAAATTAAATCTTGCAACTTATTATAATATGTGTGAATTAAATCTTGCAACATATAATATGTGTGAGCTCTATGCAAAGGATACCCATAACTAAAGAGAAATAAATAACCTTACTGTATTCGAGATCTAGAATTTGAAAGGATTATTCTCAATAGTAATCATAAATGCTATGAATTCATAACCAATGGTCAATTAATGAATAGGTTGACAGTATTTTTTTTTTTGATATTCGAGGAACTAGCTGAGATCCCCCAATGAGCATTGTCGATCGGGCGGGGCGGGTATAAACCTCGGGCCGGGGTTAGCCTTAATTTGGAACAGGTTCACCAGCAAGTGGGAAGGTAGGGACACGTTCAGAGATGCCAACGTACGAGACCTGCGATTGAACCATGGAGGGAGCAGGAGGAGAACCTTGGTCTCTGGCGTAGGGACCATCTGGACCAGCCACTGGGTCTGGAGCCTCAATATTTATTAATGAGTTAAAGAAGACGACATGATTTCCCCCGATGCATACCAAGTATACCAAAATTTAAATCTTTATCCTATATGATACAAAATAGAACACCATTCACATATTCTATATACCCTAGATATGAAATATCAAACTAACACACAATTTTATAATGGGAATCTACAAAATAATTGAAACAACTTTTAGAATTAAACTCTATAGAACTTACAAACTTTATGAATAAAAAAGGAAATCGTTCAACATTCGAACTCTCATCGTACCCTCATCAATGATTAATGAAAGGATCTGAATTATTTAAATAAAACTCATTATTTAATAAAATATTATAAAATATTGAGGAAACAATAATTTGAGTTAGAAGTCCAAATTATCCCCCCCAAAAAAAAACTCATTATTTAATAAAAAAATCCTAAAATATTATAAAATATTGAGGAAATAATAATTTTAGTTAGAAGTCCAAATTATCCACAAAATACATGGCAAAAAGAAGAATTTACTAAAGCCAAGAAAACCATGAAATTCTCAACATCATTAAGAAACACGATTTTTGTGGAAGTTTTTGCATAGGTGATATTCATAGATTAAATTTGCACAGGCTTTGGTGATGGTAGTAAGTAGATATTTTTCATCGAGAAATGCATTGGCATGCCATTACATTTGTGTTAATGCATAAATCTCACACACATGCGACATTTTTGCAATTCACACAGTAAGGCATGATCAACATATAGCATGCATCCCACCAAAGACATCCTCATAAGATCCAATAAGTAACATGAGTCCAGAAATGCCAAAGAACAATCAAAGGACAAGACCTTATCTCTTATTAGGTGCACTACTGCGCATATTATCAGTTCTTTACCTATTCTACCCCTGCACGGATTTCCCTTCGATATCCGTGCGATTGTCAAAACAACGAGATCCCAACCACCTGTGGTGCATTGAAGTCTCATCAAAGTCACATCACCTTCAGGAATTCGAATTTGGTCTCCCTATGTACTTGGGTTCATTGAATGGACCCCCTTTGTGTACTTTGGAGCCAAATCACAGAGTTAATGGGTTCACACTTGGATCTAGTTGTTTCTTGGTCACCTCTTGGCCTATAAAAGGAAGGCATGGGCATGCATCTTAGAATAGAAACCGAGAGCAAAGTTATTTTGCAGAAATTGTATTAGAGCTTCCTCATAGCCCATCTCTTTCATAGTTTTGCATTCTCAAATATCCTTTGCCGCCTTACTCCAAGGGGCAACTGCTTCTCTCCATTGGCTCTTTTATCTATTTAGCTACTAGTGTGAACAAAAGAGGCATCCCTAAGGGATATTGTTGGTTTCCCTTTGAAGCCTTCACCTCCTAGGTGACACTGCATGTATTTGCTTGACCATTTGGAAATCTAAAGTGGTTCATGCATTGGTTCTTTGTTGTGGTTTGCACCCTCTTGTTCCCTTTTATCATTTTTAGTTATTTTTGTTTTTGTTTTGTTCTATTACACAAAAAAAGCCTTGTAGGATCTACTTTGGGGTTCTCACATTTACTTTATGTTTCTAAATACTGGGCCTAGTCAACAACCTCAAGAGATTTCACCCAAAGTGGGATAATTTCCCACAACAATATTTATGGCGACTCCACTTCATTTTTATTCATTTTCTCTTAACTAGGTTGTTATTTGTTAGGCAGCTAATTTCTGGTATATTGTCCTTTGCAGGTGAAGAGATTCTTACCCTTCATTTCAGAAGTTCGGCCTCCTTTTGGCCATGATTTCTATTTCAACAATTGCATAGACCCCAATGTCCCGGTCGTGCAGTCAGTGCGCAGGATCCTTCGATAGTCGCGTTATCCACGTAGCTTAAAAACGTCTGCACACGTAGTTCCATCTCTCATTGTCCACAAAGCCTTTTCATGTTGTAATTGCGCTACTACACACTAGTGAGTGTTTTATCCATGTTACCGTGCACCTGTCTTTACTTTTTCTACACTACTACTCATTTTCTTTGCTTTTTATCATTTTTTCACAATATTGCAACCCCAATGGCTACTCACTAATGACCTAGAACTAATTAACTTGCAATAGTTATATGTTTCTATAGTAATTATCTCACTTAGACTAAGATTAGAGAGTAAAGAGTCATTCTCTCTTGAAATCTACTTAGGTAACCAACCTTGAGGCTTTCAACGGGCCTCATTGTTGTCACTAGTTTTCAAGACATCTCATGTTTTTTTGTTTTCTTGGCATATTTTTAGGCTAAAGTAGTGTGGAATCCACTTTTTTCTCACAAGCAAGGACCTAAAGAATCTTATCTCCGCAAGTATGCTCTTCACCTTGCACTTCTTATGAGCTTGGAGAATACCTCCATTCCACACTTTTACTTCATTAGCACTTTTTTTTTGCAAAGTACCATTAGCATCTTTTAGAGTTAAAAGTTAAATATCCATTTGTATTTATGTTACACTCTTCTAGTTAATTTGCAACAATCAACTTGCTTATCTCACATGTGTTTTCGTCACTAGCACACACTAAGGGACCTAAAATCTCTTTCATTCCAAAGTATGCTCTTCACCTGGCACTTCTTGTGAGCTTGGTGAATTAGAAAGAAAGGGAAGTGTGAAATACCTCCCTTACACTCATTAAGTGAATTTAGACCTTTAAAATCAACTTTGTAAATTGACCAACCAACTAAACTCCTCAAGAGGAGGTGACAAAATAATAGTTAGGTAGGATTTATTGGGCTAGGAATCCATTAATGCCCACCAATCTAGTTTCATTAGGTGTTTGAAACATAACATTGTTGACTCATAGGGTACTATCAAAATCTTTCTATCAACAAGTGTTAAAAGAAAACCTAGATAAGAAGTGTACCATGCCCAAGGAGGTCAAAGCTGAGGTATAGTTTCCCTTCCCTCTCCAAAGAGCCACTCAACCTTTTGTGGAGGCAACATTGTACCGCCCAGGAAAAACCAGTTATCCACACTTAACGCAAGGTATCTTAAAGGCCAAACATAGGATATCACCAAGGAGAAATTGTGAGTGTAATTGAATCATGAAGTCATCTATTGCCATTCGGAAGTGTTTCCAAGTCTTCTTGATTTGAATATTATCCCCATCGCCAGTAGAATTGAATATTATCCCATTGTCACCATCAATTGTGCTTTTAGAAGGCCCAATTACATTTGAGAGGAAGGACGTTAGGTCTTTTAGGGAATTTACACTTATTTTATTTTTAAATACAAGTTTATTAACTCATAATTAAAAGGAACCTATTGATCCAAATGGATATAGGTGGCCACCCCCCTATTCCACTGGCTCAAAACAAATTTCCATTTTGGCAATTTCCTAGTAATTTTTCTACAGTTTTTTGGGTCTCGAACTTTCGAGGTCGTTTTGAGACCCTAAACGACGTTTTTTGGAGATTCGGTGGGGCTAGTGGTTTCCCATGGCATGCATTGGCCCCCAGTTGAAATTTTTAGAGCTTAGATAGACCTTTCCAACGAGCTATCGAGCGCCCCAAACGGAGATCAGATATAAACTTTATGACCCCAGGAAGTTGATTGTTCAACTAACCACCTTCGAGCCACAAACTTTATGACAATTCATCTTCTAGGGTTAGGTTTTGGATGCTTAGGGTTATTGCACTCATGCTTATGATAAATAGGCTCTTTCGGCCTCTTCTTGTATTCAAATTGTCACTAATGAGCGTAGCCGCCACATCTTTTCTCAGAGATATAGCTACCACCATTCTAGCTGCTTTTATTTTACAGTTTGTTCTATTTCATTCATTTTAATAGAATTTGAGTTCAATATATCACTATGTTTCTCTCCATATATATATGTACGTGAATATATATATGCTCTTTCATTTTGTTATCACATGAATTCAGATCAGTGGTACCAGAGCCTTTTTCTCTTGTGGTTTCTCAGTGCATGTCCCCGACGAGATTTGAATATCGAAAGTTGGCTCTCGAACTAGTTGATATTGGGGAAAACCCCTCTCATCGGCCCAAGCAAGTTTCCATGGCGGGGAAAGAAAAGAGAGGTGATGGAGTAGTAGATCCTATTAAATTGTTTCTCAAGGAATCCCTCACACGATAGAGTAAAGAGATGATGGAAAACTTCTCCCTAATCCTTCAAAGAATGACGATGACGATGGATGCACCTTCAACGAGTAGTCATTTCGGGGGTGCGAATCCCTTCAAGGTACAAATTAACTTTGGCATTCCCTTATTTGAAGGCAAGATAGATGCAGACGCTTTGGAGAATTAGTTAAATCTGTTAGACGGTTACTTCTTTGTTCAAATTTTTTTTGATAGCGAAAATATCACATTCGCACTCCTTAACTCCCTTCCTCATATCAAAGACTGGTGGGATGGGTACTGCGAGAGGCATGCAAGAGATGAGTCTGAACTATTCAGGACATACCCCACTTGGGAGGATTTTTTCGATGTATTCATGGAGCAGTTCTACCCAGTTGGAAACTATGATGACCGATACACCAGGTGGACAACTTTGCGCTAGGAGAGAGACCAGACAGTGCCAGAGTTTACCAACATGTTCCATACCATGCGCTCCAAACTAGGTATTAGAGACTCTGAACGAAACTTGGTCCTAAAGTACCGCAGTGGCATGCATAGGTACATTCATACGGAGATGGATTTTTTGGACATATCCTCACTAGGAGAAGTTTATTGATATGCGATCAAGATCGAGCTGAAGTTTAAGCATAAGAAAAGCGTTATTTTGGGTCCACAAATGAGAAGCAAAATCTTGGCAAAGGTGCCACTAATTCACAAAGAAAAGGACAAAGCAAGTATGGCCAAATCCCCGAAAACTACCCCAAGTCGTAGACAAAGAAGGGTAATGGGAAATTAAAGAAGGACACTAGAAAGTGGTATGAATTCCACAAGATCCCCTAGCATGACACTGATGAATGCCGCTCAAAACAATCCTTGTTAACCGAGACTAAATCCTCGGATCCAAACTCTAGATTGGACTCTAATTCAGAGAAAGAAAAGGAAAAGCAGATCATTGACACAGAACCTAGTGCCACCATTGCAACCGCAAATATCTAAACAGAAGAGTCAGAGGAGATAAAGGAAGGGGAGTGCCTCTTCCATTCACAACTGTGGGTGCAGAGGACTCCACTACATTTCATTGCTCATAGTGGTATCCAAAAAAATGTCATCTCGGTCAAGGTCGTCAAAATATTGAAGCTTCTGACAGTTCCACATCCCCAACCATACAACATCAGTAAACAGTGTCACCTTTCCTATGGCATGAATGGCTTCAAAGATGAGGTAATGGGTGATGTTTCCCGCTTGAAGTTTGTGATGTTCTTTTAGGACAACCATATATGTGGAAATGTCATGTTGTGTATGATTCTATACCTCGTAGTGTCATTATTACTTTGGGAAAGAAAATCTACATGATACTAGAGACACTTCCCACTATTGCAATGTCCCTCATTACAACTAATAAGAACAGGAAAGTAATATCCTAGACATGGAAATTATTCCTCTTCATGGTTCATTGTGAAGGTGAAAGAAATATCGCAACAACATCCACCACCTCCACACAAAATCCCTCTACGTAGAAACAAAAGTTGGACAATATCGTGGAAGCATACAAATACATATTCACCACACCTACCGGGGTGCCAGTACATTTCCATGTCAAGCATTCCACTGATTTGATACCTGGCGCACCTTTACCTAATGGGCCAGTATACAGGCGTTCACTCATGGAAAATGAAGAAATCAAACGTCAGATTCAAGTTTTAATCCAAAAGGAGCAAAATCGACCTAGCTCCTCACCTTGTGGAAGCACAATTTTGTTGGTACAGAAGAAAGATGGGACATGTATACTTTGTATTGACTACTGATCTCTAAACAAGATCACAGTCCATAATCGGTATCCCATTCCTCGGATCGACGACCTTCTTGTCCAGCTCAAGGGTGCCAAATATTTCAACAAGATTGATCTAAATTTTGGCTATCATCAAGTACCAATTGAGTAGACCGATGTCTGGAAGACTTCCTTCAAATCTTGGGAATGCCTTTTTGAGTGGTTGGTCATGCCTTTCGGCTTGATTAATGATCCAACAACCTTCATGAAGATTATGGACGATATCCTACGTCCATTCACTAATTCTTTTGTGGTCATATATCTAGATGATATCCTCATCTACAACATAACATGGGAAGAACATTTGTTTCATATCGACCAGGTCCTCAACACCTTGGGACAAAATAAGTTATGCGTCAATCTATAGAAGTGCTCATTTGGCATGGAGGGGGTTCAGTCTCTAGGATACATCATGTACGAACATGGTGTTCATGTGGATTCCACTAAGATCCAAGACATTCACGATTGGCCAAACCATACAACTCTCACATAGCTTCGCAGCTTCCTAGGCCTTGCCAACTTCTATCGCATAATTGTTTTGGGATTCTCTAATATTTCTTGGTCCCTTATCCAGGTGATCAAAGGGGGATCTAAGTCCAAGTTCCTCTGGTCCAAGCCACAACAATAAGAATTTGAGGAGCTGAAGCAATGCTTATGTTCAGCGCCCGTCCTTGCCTTACCATATTTGCAACAACTCTTTGAGATTGAGACAGATGCTTCAGACCATGTTGTTGGTGCAGTCCTCACTTAGCTTGGCCATCCAGTGGCATATCACAGTGAGACACTTTCAGATATAGTCTTCAAGTACCCCATCTATGACAATGAAATGTAATCCATTGTCCAAGCCTGTGTCCAATGGAAGCATTACATCCTTGGAAAAGAAACAGTCATCCACACTGATCACAAGCCTCTGCAGTTCATGCAAACCCAAGGAAAGTTACAGAATGACCACCACCAGAAGTGATCCACTTACTTGCAGCAATTCCACCTGAACATTAAATATAAGAATGGAAGCACCAATCGAGTCGTTGATTGCCTCAGTCTACCTCCAGTAGCAGCACTGGCCACAGTGCTCAACTCTTGTGGCCACGAGACCTCTAGGTGGGTTCAACTATATAGCAGTGATCCTAAGTTTTCTCCCATCTATCAAGCCCTATGTGGAGGCACATGTATGGTATACTTTGATATCCAGTAAGGATTGATATGTCACTTGGGACATCTCTGTGTTCCTTCAAGCGAGTGTGTGAAGATGATTTGGGAAGCACATTACATTTGGGTGGTAGGGAACTTCGACACCGAAAATACAATGGCCATATTGGAGAAGCATTTTTATTGGCCCAAGCTCCAACAACTTGTCAGCCGATACATAAGATCCTGCACTGCCTGTGCCATCACGAAACTTACCATAAAAAAGCATGGGTTGTACACCCCCCTTCCCATGTCGAATAGTCCATTGGAATCCATATCCATAGATTAGATGTATGGACTAACTTCAACCAAGCATGGTAATGACTGTGTGTTTGTGGTCGTGGATTGCTTCTCTAAGATGACCATTTTGATAGCTTGCAAGAAGATTAACGTCCATGCTAAAGACAATGCTAAGCTCTTATCTAAGCGTGTTTGGGTTCATTTCGGGCTGCCACAGACTATCATTTCAGATCAGGACAACGGGTTCCCTAGCACTTTCTGGTCTAGCCTATGGTCATTGATGGATACCAAGCTCACTAAATTGACTACCTTCCACCCCTAGACCTATGGAAAAATAGAGGTATTCAACAAGATGATTGTGCATATTCTGAGAATGTACAATTATAAACATACCCACACATGGGATGAGAGCCTTCCTTATGATCATCATAGCTATAATAGAGCCCTTCATAGCTCTATTGGCCATATCCCTTTTAAAGTGTATATGGGGTTCCAACCACTAGCCCCAATTGATGTAGCTCTTCCAATTGCATCTACATGGAAAGAATATTCCCATGCTCAGGCAAAAGATGATAAGGCCACCTGATTTATTGAACAAATCCATCACATCCGCCAACAGGTCCATGATATATTGGAAAAGGCTAACACTAAGAACAAGCAACGACATGCCCAACATTGGGTTCCACGTAAGTTATAGGTGGGTGATAAGGTTTGGTTGCATTTGCAGAAAGAGAGTCTCATAGGAACCCATCGCAAGCTTCGTCCACTTCGATATGGGCCATACACCATCACCAAGGCAGTTGGTGAAAATGACTTCAAATTAAGAATTCCTCCATTCCTTGGATTGCATCCAGTATTCAATGTAGAGCTCCTTCGCCCATATTTTCCACGGTGTTGGACACCTCGAAGGTGGCAGAGCAATTAACACCAACAGAGCTTAATATCGACTGCATGGCACATGAAAATATTGATCAAATCATGGCTACATAGGTTAAGGGCACCCTCTAGTAGAAGATCCAACTATATCGGGTTGTCAAAGCAGGGAAACTACTCCACCAAGGAAGGCAGCTCACCAGGAGTCAAGTTCAGTAGAAGTTTCCCCATTTAATGGGGGAACTCAATGCAATAGAGACCATTGCTTACTAAAGCAGTAGGACTGATCTAGATGGATATAGGTGGCCACCCACCTATTCCACTGGCTCAAAATAGTTTTCCATTTTGGTAGTTTTCTAGTAATTTTTCTACAGTTTATCAGGTCCCGAACTTTCGTGGCCATTTTGAGGCCCTAAATGACGTTTTTTGGAGATTCAATGGAGCCAATGGTTTCCATTGGCATGCATTGTTTATTAGTTGAAATTTATAGATCTCGAATAGACCTTTCCAATGGGCTATCAAGCACCCCAAATGAAGATTGTATGCAAAAGTTATGACCTCGAGAAGTTGATTGTTCAACTAACCACCTTGGGGCCACAAAATTTATGATGGTTAATCTTCTAGGGTTAGTTTTTTTTTATGTTTAGGGTTCTTTCCCTCATGTTGATGATATATAGGCTCTTTTATCCTCTTCTTTTATTCATCTTGTCACGAATAAGCGTAGCCACCGCATCTCTTCTCAGAGATATAACTACCACCATTCTAGCTGCTTTTATTTTATAGTTTGTTCTATTTCATTCATTTTAATAGAATTTGACTTTACTATATCAGTGTGTTTCTCACTATATATCTTTGTACGTGAATATATATATGCTCTTTCATTTCATTCTCACATATATATGGATCACCTACATCTAGAGACTCTTGCATGAAACCAACATTGTACATATCACTCAGTTGTTGCACCATATTGCATCTGTTGTGGTTGGCATATTTTTTCATGTGTTCAATTGTGTCTATTTTCACCATCACTCTCACTTGGCATTAACCTTTCACCATTGAGGAACAAAAACATCACCTAAGGTAGTCTCGAATCCTACAAGGCCTATCTCTTCTCTCGAGGGGTGCTTTCCCTCTTTCTCCTCGTGGTTCATGAGGGAGATACTCTAGTTGGGACCGATCCTAGGGCACATTTTTAGGATCATCAGGGTGAGGCAACTCCTTACTTGAATCATTTTCTCCTCTCGGAAAAGGTTAAATCCTTTCACTTCATCCTCCTTCATAAGAGATTCTCCTTCATTTTCTCCCATTGGAGAGAATTTAGATCCCTTTCCCCCCTCCTCTCAGATGATTCCCTACTTTTTCATCTCCCCTCATAGATCCTTTGGACCATTTTGAACCCTCCTATCTTGTAGGAGGTCATTCATTATTTTCAACACCACCCCAGTCTCCCCCTCGATGAAACCACACATAACACAAAATGGCAGGACCAAATCCCACCTTACCTTTCATGGCTAGCCTCAATATTCGAGATTTGGACAAATTGATTAATGACTCTATTGCACATGATCAAGCATGGCTGGCTATGCAAGATAAGATCCCCTCGGATAGGATCCCTTTGGATATTCCTAAATTCGAAGGGAAACAAGGAGATGACCCCTCCAACCATGTCATGTCCTTTCACTTATGGTGTTCCTCCAACATCATAGTGGAAGACTCAGTGAGGCTTTGCCTTTCAACTCACCCTCACCGAGACGACAACCAAATGGTATGTGAATTTACCAGGATCAACCCATGGCACCTTTACAAAATTGGCCACCTCATTTATCACATACTTCTAGCTTCCTATTAGTCGTGACCTTGGCCTCTAAATTCTCATATAATTTTGACAAAACACATGTGCACACATCGCGAACCATATCCATGAGTGACGTAGACTTCGACCATTGTGTAAGATCGATATACAACCTCCATTCCTATTAGATTGGTTTATCAAGTCACTTCAACCGGCCTTGAAAAATATGTCGCTAGGTCCATGCCACAAAATGAGGAAGAGGCCATCCTAAAGTCCCAACATTTCGATCTTATCTATGCACAATCTGGATATTTATAAACCGTCCTTCTTGATTCCCCTTGGAATCAGTCGTTGGATCCTACATTTGTGGATTTGTCACATTCGGCGGATGGGCCTATTATGTCCATTTCCCACCAAGGAAAGGTTCATCCTCCTACTCATGTTTCATTCAATATGTCCCCATAATACCCACCCATGCCTCCCGTGTCAACACCCCCTACTCCTATACCAAATCCTCCACTTGGTCAATTATAGTATGGAGCCTATAGTCCTAGTTATTCTAATGTTATCCAAACCACAATGGTACCTCAATTGCAAATGGAACACGACGCTCCTACATCTACATCGTATGGAGCTCAAACCACATTTATCCCACCACTAAGTTATAACCCCTACTACCGGTTTCCATGTCCTACTCGTTCTGGCCCCACACATCATATGGGGGTAAATCTAGTTCAACCCTCTTTGGCACAAAAATCTCAACAATTTGAGTAGTTGAATGCAACAAATCCCCAAAACCCTCAAAATCAAGGGAAGAATAAGGGAAAGAATAAAAAATACCAACAATCACTAGGGGAAAGGGGGTAACCCCCCTCCGTAGAAGTACCAGAATCTGGGAAACCCAAATACAAGGGATAATACCCCCCCCCAAGCAAGGGAAGAATGCAAACCTGAGGACCAACTTCTCATGTTCCATTTGCGGAGAATATGGTAACTACACTCTACATTTCCCTCTTATCCTCAACTACCAACAATTGATGGAGGCCAAGAAGAAGACAACGATAAATCTCCCTCAAGTCCATATCCCTACTGTTAACACCTAAAAAGTGCTCACTAGCTCATTTCCTTATTCACATGACCCATTTGTCCACTTTTTCACCATTTGAGCCTCTAAAGCCACCAAAACGTCACCAAAAGACCTTAATACCCTCATCATTTTTGAACCTTCCCCATCATCTCTATCTCAACACCTCAATGAGCCCATCATTCAAACCAACACATATGTGATCCACAATCACAAACCCCATGCACATAGCATGGGGGCAGGTCATTAACCTTGCTGACTTCTTCACATGCGTGATCTCAACCATTTTTTGAGGCCACATATCACTTGTATATTCGATTTGATTTGATACACCTAGTATTCTCCCCCCGTGGGTCATCATTCCTCCCCACCACTACATCCTTGGCTTGGTGGGCTCACCTTTATTTGTAGCCATTTTTTAACCTAGTTATTTGCTTTGACCATTCCAGAGTCCTTATGACCTCCATTTTTCACACCATTTGCACCGCCGGATTCATATTTCCGTGCTCGTGATGATGCGTGAGATCATTTCTCGCTCTCACCTCCAGATTTTTTGGGCATTTTTCCCATGGCCCCTCGTCACCTCAGTTTACGTGCCACATCTGTCGTTCTCCATTTTTGATAATCCTTATATCGCCGGATCCAGTTTTCCGTGCTCGTGATGATGCTTGAGATCATTTCTCGCTCTCACGCCCAGATATTTCGGGCATTTTTCCCATGCCCCCTCGTCGCCTCGATTTATGTGCCACATCGACCGTCGTCCGTTGTTGACAAGCCTTATATCGTCGGATTCAGTTTTCCGCGTTCATGATGATGCTTGAGATCATTTCTCGCTCTCATCTCCAGATTTTTTGGGCATTTTTCCCATGGCCCCTCGTCACCTTGGTTTACGTGCCACATCTGCCGTTGCCCCTTTTTGACAATCTTTATGTCACCGGATTCAGTTTTCCGTACTCATGATGATGCTTGAGACCTTTTCTCACTATAATCAATCCCTTTTTGTTCGGTATAATTTTATCCCTTTTTCGGGCCGAGCAATCCCTTTTACGAAAAAGGCACTTAGGGAGTTTCTGTTAAGCTCTTTTCTGACTCCTAAAAGAATGAAAAGATCGTTGAGCAACCTTGCTTCCTTTCATGCTCACTAAACATATCTGAAAGGGCGTCTACCTGGTATAAGTTTACCCCTTTTCCGGACCTTGTAGACTAATTATGAAAAAGGAATACTCTAGTCACATCGGTTAGAAGAGTTCTCCATTTGCATCATTTTATGCTTTTTCGGGCCTTGGAGACTAACTTACGAAAAAGAACACCAATGGAGTCCACTTACCGCTTTCAGACTCTCTACACATGAAAGCGACCACGAGCAATCACCATCCTGGGCTCGTAAAACCAACAGGACAGTAATCATAACCACTGCAGAGTCTTCTTATCATTTTCAGACTCCTTAAAAATGAAAGCACCAATGAGCACGAACAGTCCTGGGCTCACAAACTCCACAGGACAGTACCATTTAAGAGCACACTTTTATACCTTCTTGGAGCTCATTAAAACTACGAAGAAGGACCCAATGGTGCTTCTCGGTGCCACAATAGATCACATCTACTCATATGGAAGCTTCCCCATTTTTTGGTCACCTTTGTTCAGAGTATTCTACAGTATCTCACCCTGAGAATCCCTCGACAACACCCATCAGCTTGTCCCCCCCAGAGTCAATACATACCCTTCACTCCTTAAAAGCAATGATACCCACACCTACAAGTCAGTTCCACTCAAAATGAATATTTTTCCTCAAAACGCATAAAAAACCCTCAAAAAGGGTCCCGAATTCCCAAAAATATTAAAAAGGGAATAAAAATATTCAAAAAAGGAAAAAGGAGGGTATTAATATCTTTTGGTGACCTTTTGGTGGCTTTAGAGGCTCAAATGGTGAAAAAGTGGACAAATGGGTCATGTGAATAAGGAAATGAGCTAGTGAGCACTTTTTAGGTGTTAACACCTACACAACCCCAAACTATTGTAGTACAACAACCCTTTTCCAATCAAGGGGTATTTACTCAGTAGCAAAAATCCGGTCCCTTTGGTGACAACTCCTTCCAGAACATCTATACATTGGATGTCAACCTTTAGATTAGAACCAAAGGTTATGATAGGCCTAAATCCCCCCAAGTTGAAGATGTACCTATCCCTTCAGGGGGGCCTTTGCAGATACGACTACAAAGTAGTGAATAGATCCCACAAATCCCCAAATTCACAATCCAGCGCAGCCCTAATAACCCTCATATGAAATCCATCCACAATTATAGTATTGTGGATGACTTGGATCAGTCTCCCACTGCATTGTCCACATTAGAGATGCTACAATATTTCCCAACTCAATGAAAGACATTACTTAACGCACATGGCACCGTTGACCCTTCCAACACGCACCTCGTGACCTTTAATCTCAAGAAAGGTGAGCCATGACTACCCTCATCAATCGTATTCCAATTCCTCATCATGGTAAACCTTATGATTCGTAGATGTATCGTCAATGAAGGCACATTCGCATGCGTCATGTCCTCTAATGTTTATAAGCGATTGGGATCACTTGAGATAGTATCCTCATCTATTGATCCTCATGCATATGATGAGAGACCATCCCAACCCAGGGGACTTTACCAAAATGTCTATGTCAAGCTAGGGGAAATATGGTAATGATCGATATTGAGGTAGTCGATGCATAACTCAACTACAACATCCTTTTGGGGTGTATTTACATGTACTCTATGAATGCGTTCACCTCCTCGGGATTCTGTATCATGATGTTCCCCTTTGACTAAAAAATCGTCACCCTTGACTAACTCAACTACTATGATCCAATACTAACACCAATCCAGACAATATCTTACCCATTTTCGCTGCAACAAGTCAGCACCCCTATGTTGATATTGGCCTAGGGATGTACAAGGACTCCAACTTACTCATGGTGTACATTGTTCCACCACCTAATATCCTTGAATCAAGAGATGAACTTATGTGCACAATTTTCACCACTGAGAATGTGCCCAACTCTCCCTCGGCAGTGTCATCAACACCTCCGATGATCCATGGAATTGATCAAATGTTGAGTCCATTGGTCCCTCCTATTTTTCAAATACCATTGTTGAATCCCCCCTCGAGAGTGCAAATGACACTAGTGATGGCTCAATTAACTATACCTTGTTGACCAATGCGACTCCATTCGATAGGGGTTCCACTTCACTATCGACACATGCCGCAGTCTTCCTAAGCACCGGCCCGGACAGGTTTTATCCCGCCCAGCAACACCTGCAGAGGAGATGAGGTCTCATCTGAGGCATCCAGGAAGAGAAGATAGAACCATGTTTCCACCGAGGAAGGAGGAGGGTTGCGGCTATCTGAACTAACTCTATTGCAATACTAAACAGGAATCTCAAACATTTGACATGTATTCATAACACATTATTCGATCGCAACATTCATTATCACAGCAGTAGTAATAGTAAAGCAACATTGCATCAAGGAAACATAGCATTATTCATGAAGTGCGACATTGCATTACCATAACAAACAGAAAGAACCCAGGAATTGCACCAGAATAGTTTCATCATATCATATTATCACTGCGAAACCTTAGATACAATATTTCTTCAAAGATCAGGTCTCGACAATATCTCATAGATGCACAGAACCAACCCAAACATGTGCTTTTTTCTCCTTTTCTATTTTTTTCTCATACCTACGACTCTTATCTATATATAGGCTTCCGCCATGACAATGCTTGTCCACTTAATAACAACTCCCTAATCGAAATTTGGACAAGTGACCCAACATCTAACTAACTTGGTACACAACCGACCAAAAACCTACATTTTGTGGTATAACTGACTCAACATTACATAATATGTGGTCCAAATGACCAAAAACCCACAATCCATGGTACACATGACCCAAAATACATAACTTATCTTCCACTCATCGCCATTCGTGCCATCGTTTTCCTTATCACAGCATCGGAGATGCTGCAATAGCAATCTACCAAACCTCCCGCCAACAGGCCCCCAACACAATCTGCGATAGCAATCTACCAAACCACCTGCCAACAGGCCCCCAACACAATCTTGTGGCTTGCTCCCGAGCCATGTCAACTACTGGACATAGTACATGCCTTCGTTTTTACTTTGAAGTCCTCATACAGCTGTTCAACTGTTCTTGATGTCTGGATCACGTGGTGTTGTCTTGCTTCTTCTGCTACACTGATCATCATCTCGATGTTATGTAAGTATTACCCGAAAGTGGGCATCCCCCGACTTGCTGTCATGTATGTCTCAAATTCGTCCTCCAGTCTCGAGGAATCTGATGTAGACTGAGGAGAAGTTTATGAACAACACTGAGGTGTGAACCAGACCAACGGATCTGGCACATCTATTTTGCATCAGTAAGCACAAGTTATAGGTACCCGGGGGCGACAACCCCCCCCCTTTTGTGTGGTCACCGGGACCACAAGACTTCGAACCATCACCAACTGCCTAGACATCTCGGATGAAACTTATGCTTGTAACCCCAGGATGTCCGAGGTGCAGCCTGCTCCAGGCGCTCATGCACACTCGTCGTTCGGGCCCTCAACACACCTGGTGCGCTACCACACGAAATGAAATGGATCATTTCCACAGCCTCCTTGGAATTCCTAACTTAACAAAATGCCAGAACCCTGCGTAGCATAACCCTTCTTAACTAAAACAATCTCTGTGTGCTTACTCCCTGCTGGTCCTCTATTTATACAGTGCACTCTGTCATCCATCATCCTCAGCAAGTCGTTGCCCCACAGGCTCGCACCACAGGATAATCATAAGTCGTCATGTGCCGATTATCCTAACGGCAGATGAATCATACCTTTACCTGGTTCCCTTCATGTAGAAATGTGCGAAGCATTTCTTGGGCCATGCTGGCATGGTCTATACTTCATGCCAACCATGTGGACCATCGTGGTAAGTACAATCGTCCATACTGCCTTGGTGTATCCCTAAGTCCAACTAGGCTGTCATCTGTCACGATCGACTCGATTAATGAGCATAGCCTTCAAAGTAGGAAAAAGTCCCATCGTTGTCATGATTGTGGATGTGACCCAATTGCAACATTCCCAGGTGTTTCTAACAACTCCAACCTTGCAGCAGAAGTCCCCCTGCTTCCGCATTCCATCCATGGTGGTGCGACATCCACCAATCATCATTTTTTTCTTTCTTCGATGTGAGTCAAGCATCGTGGTGTTCCAAGCCCGCACGATAGGGCTTCAATCTATGACCATTTACTAGCTTGGAAAGAATTGCCCCATCCAACTACTACAACTGAACCGCTCCTCCAGAAGTAATACTGCTGATGCGATAGGGACCGAGCCAATGCATCTGCAACTTCCTTAGATGTTTCATAAACTTGTTGTCATACAACAACACCAAGTTTCCCTGCTAAAACTATTGATTTTTTATGTGGCGATCATGCCATGCCTTCTGTCGATCCTTCTTTACCCCTTGGTGGAACCCAGCGATGAAACGATCTTCTTCCAGTTGCACCAATTGTGCCAGACGTTCATCTAAAGCTGTGACATCATCCATGCCTGTGACAACCGCAATTCGTAGACTCGAAAAAATATACTCCATTGGCATAATCGCTTCTTGTCCATACACCAACTTAAATGGTGTCTGTCCTGTCAGCCGCTTACATGTGGTGCGATAGGCCCACGACACTGCTGGGATTTTGAGATCCCAGTCATCGCGGTTCGCATTACACACCTTTGTTAGCGCATGCTCCAATACCTTGTTAAAATCCTCCACCATGCCATTTTCCTGTGGATGATAGCGTGAAATATTCTTATGCTGTATCTACAACTCCTCCGTCAATGTGCTGATGGTGCGATTAAGAAAGTGGCTTCCTTGATCACTCAGCAATATCTTGGTGCAGCCAAAGTGAGTGATAATGTTATCAAACAAAAATCACGCCGTCGTAGCCGCGGAACAATCAACTATAGGTGCCGCCTCGGCCCATCGGGTCAAATACTCTATTGCCGTGACATATACCATGCACCCGTGCATTTCCCTAGTGGATTGATCGGTCCTACATAATCCACGGCCCATTTGTCGAACGGTTGCAATGTTATTTGAGGCATCAGCGGCATCTCATCGTGTCTAGATGGTTTTATAGTTTGCTGACAAACATCACAGGACAATGCATAGTCTGTCGCATCATTATGCAGTGTAGGCCACCACAGCCCCGCACACAACACCTTCCTAGTTGTCTCTTGACCGCCATAGTGTCCTCCTGCTACTCCTCCATGTGCTTCCGCTAGTATCGGCGCTTGCTCATGCAGCAAGACACATTGCGCAATATCTCATCAACACCCATTTCATACAACTCTCCTTCGATTAATTGGAAGTCTGTAGCCTTGAATACCAATTGCTTCTTCTGACTGGTGGTGAACTCGTCTGGTGCAGTACCCGTTGTTAGAAACTCGAGGATGGCATCAAAATAGTCATCAGCGACGCCAACCTTAAATAGTTGTGTATCCGGACACCTGTCTTCAATATTGGTGGGTTCCTCCCCTGTATCAATCCGCGATAGATGATCAGGACCAACGTTCAACCATCCTAGCTTCATAATGACTTCAAAATTGAACTCCTGAAAAAGAAGTAGCTAGTGGCATATCCTCCCCCCCAACACAAGCTTATTGACTAGGTATTTCAACATGGAATGGTCAGTGAACATTTTAAAGTGTCCACCCAACAAATAGTGCCTGAACTTCTGCAGTGTGTAGACCATTTCCAGACCCTCCCACTTAGTGGTGGTGTAGTTGCGTTCAGCAGATGACAACTTCTGACTAGCGAAAGCAATGGGGTGATCAAGATCTCTTTGGTCGGGCTGAGCCAATACTACTCCCAATGCGATTGATGAGGCATTGACATGTACATGGAACTCCTTACTCCAATCCAGAAATACCAGTATTGGTGCCGAAGCCATCTTCGTCTTCAGTGTGTCAAAACTATCTTGACATTCCAGAGTCCATTGAAATAGTGCATCTTTCTTCAACAATTTCTCCATAGGGGCGGTGATCGTTGCATATCCCTTGATGAACTTGCGATAATACCCCGTATTCCCCATAGTCATTCGTAACTGCTTAATAGTGGCCGGTGGTTGCAAACTCAAGATGAGCCCAATCTTAGCCGGATCGACCAACAACCCTTGCTTACACACAATGCAACCCAACAATATCCCAAATGGTGTGCAAAAAATACATTTCTTCAAATTCAGTGAGATCTGGTGCTGTCAGCAGAGCTCAAGCATTAACCACAGATTAGCCAGATGATCGCGGATCAACCCATAAACTATCCAATCATCCATGTATACTTGCAAAAAATTCTGAATAAAATCTTTAAATGCAGCAACAACGACCCGGGAAAATATCGTAGGTGCATTCTTCAAACCAAACGGCATTACAGTGTACTAAAAGCAGCCCCATTCAGTAACAAAAGTTGTCTTATGGTGATCTTCTTTGGCAATGCAAATCTGATGGTAGTCAGAGAACCCATCGGTGAATGAGTACATCTTCTGACCGCCCAACCCTTCAAGTACTTCATCAGTAAATGGGGTCGGAAAAGGGTCATGCAAGAAGGAATCATTTAAATTCCAAAAGTCAACACAAATGCGCACCTCACCGGTTTTCTTGTCTTTCACCACCATAGGTTTGATCCATTCGGACTCTTCCACTGGTTCAATAATACCAGCATCCAACATGTGATCAATTTTTGCCTTGACCTTTTCCTTATGCCGCGGATTCAGCCGATAAGGTCATTATCGGACTAGCTTAGCATCTGGTTTTAAAGGAATCCTCATCTCCCCTAAATCACCCAGGATCCCCTTCATATCTGAAAAATTCATAGAAACAAGTCTTGAAACTCATGGAGTAAATTAGTGACGTTACTCATCATCTCATCATCCCAATATCCGCCAACATTTGCAAAATTGGGAGTGGACTCTGTGCCGATATTAAGCTTACGAAGCTTCAATGGTTGACTGAACGGATTACTTGGCACAGCAGGTGGTATCACATCGCGAATTCCTTCAGACTCGGGAATGTTGACATTTCGGGGATCGTCGTCATTCTCTAGCCCATCGGTGATGTTGAAGCATTCCATGAGAGACTGCATCTGACAGTGTGTGTGCGGATCGACAAGGAAGGCCGTCGGAACAACCTGAAGTACCACATCGCGGATGAGTTATAAAGCATTATTGACGTCAGGGTTGGTATCCGCAAAAGTGAATGTATTAGTGAAATAGACCGTTAACTCCCCCCATGTTGTAATTTATTTGCGCAACTCGGCTACAATATACCATGAGCATGACACCTCATCTAAGGTATGGATAAAATCATGGACCCATTCATCTCTGGGTCGCACTACCCATAATCGTTGGCATTCCATCACATGATTACTGGGATTATTCTGGCCGTCATACTTTCCAGTGTGATAAACCTCAGTATCGCCGAACCGAACCATCATCAACCTTCGACACTATGACCAACCATCAATGGATTTCTTGTGTGTCTCCCACCAGCGTGCTGGAGCATCCTTCGGTGCTTCCTCCAATGCCAGCAAGTGCTGTGGTTCTGAGACTCGTTCTTCAAATTCCATCAAAATTTTGGTTAAGCCAGGAAACCCCTCATAGACTGATAGTGTGACTATTTCTGTCACAACATGACATTAAGATTGTGTAACTAAGCCACATTTTCGGAGTGACACTTCGTGCAAGAGGTTCTGCCAATGTTCTAATGCATCATTAGAGTCAGAAGATGCAGAGCTCTCACTGCGCCATCCCAACTCACCATTGGCAGTAGGATGAATATAGTCTTCAGAAATATTGAATGCATGGTCCCATCCAGTGGGATCGTTATCTTTTATAGGCTCAATGTATCGGCATCCTTCAGCGCAATCCAACGGGGCTATGAATGTGAAATCACGATTCTCAAAGGTCATCATGTGCTTCTTGAAGTTGATTACAGCTCCACTAGAGTTAGCCAATCCAATCCCCAATAACGCAGGATAGGAGCTTCCTCCCTCAACCACTTCAATGACATCGAATTCAGCATAAGTCTTCATGCCCTCAATATCGACTGTTAGCTGTAGAACTCACCCGATGGGTGTTACTTTCGCATGGTTAGCCAACCGGAGCTACACAGGAGACCAGCTCAATGGGGGACTCCCCATTTTCTGCCACACTTTCTTGGTTAAGATGTTAACATCCAAACCAAGATCAAGAATAACTGAATCGACATCATAGTCACCAATCTAGATGTTCATTCTCATCTCCTTTCTAGTCTTCCGTCGCTGTAAAGAGTTTACTGCAGACTCATGCCGTCCTTTCAGAAATTGCTGCAACCATCCCTCAATCTTAACCAGGGTGGTCGGATCCAGGGCCAATAATAGACAACTCTCCAGAAACCTTTGCAATGTTCTTGATGGTGTCGACGAACCGCCCTCCGATGTAGTGTCAAAGATAGGTGGCATATCGCAAACAACAGCCTTACCGTAGTATTTCTCCAAGGTGCGATGCGCTTGAAGGAATGCCTCCCGTTCAGCATCGATGTCAAATGGTACCATCTTCTGGCCTGCCAGCCGAATCATCGGTCAGGATCCATCCTCCGAGTAATTTTTCCTCCACGAGTTATGATAGCCACCGAAGCATCTTGTGGTCGTGGTTCTGCAGAAATTGTCACAATATTTGCACCTTGCATCTGAGTCTGCTGCAGATTTCCCTGTGGGTTCACATTTGGATTTGCATTCTGATTCGGTCGCAGGGGTTGGTTCTGTACTGGTTGTTGTACTTGGTTTTGGAATGGTTGCTGCAGCTGGGTCTGATTTTGTATTTGCGGAGCGTTCCCATCCTGCCATCATGCAATCAACTGTGGACAATTCTCAACTGTATGATCATTAACATAACATAACATACACTGATTTGGTAGTAGTGGACAGTCTTGTTGATAATGCCTCCACACCGCACAGTGATAGCATTGGACAGGTCCACAACCACCTTGTCCTCCTCCTCGACCAAATCCTCCACCGCGTCAGCCTTGGTATCCACCTCAAAATCCGCCCTGCTGCTGGTACTGTGGTTGCATAGGATTTTGTTGCATGCCTTGTCCCTGCGGTGCATACTGCGGTTGTTGGACGTACTGTGGTTGTTGCAGAGCCATTTGCATTGGAGCGTATTGCGAAACAAACTGCCGTGGTTGTTGCTGTGGTACAAACTACATCTGCGGTTGAGGTAGTGGCTAGAATACCTGCAGTTGCAGTTGTGGTTGTTGTACGGCACGCTGATCGTCCTTAACATAGAATGCATCACACATTCTTTCTTGTAGCAACCCATATGCACGGCAATCTTTATCATCGTGACCCACCGACTTGCAAAATGTGCAATAAATATTTCTCGGGGTTGTGACCATTTTTTGCATATAAGGGAAATTGTCGTGACTGTGCCCATACACATGGAAAATGAGACACCACGTCATGCTGCCACCATTCAACGGGTTTGGTGCACTTGACACCAAATAATTGTGGAAATCTGGGCAATTGTCCTTCATATGCCCTTCTCCTTGGCATCGCGTACACCATACTTCATCGCATTGTTCCTTGCTCTTCTTCAAATCTTGCAACTGCATAGTTAAGTTAGCAAGCTGTGTCTGTATCTGCGACATCCTGGCTGCATTATCTCCACTTGGTGACGCCTCTAATCGCATTGCAATCTCTAGAGCTTCATTGGGCGTCGAGATGTTTTGTTGCATCAACGAAAGTTGAATGTGGGGTAGTAGTGCCGCAATGAACCACTCTTTATGTTGGACGGCGCTCATATCGAAACTAACCTTTTCCATCAGCATCTTGAATCACTGGTCGAAATCCCATACCATCTCATGAGGATACTACTTAATTTCCTTCAATTTTGTGATGTATTGAGCTTCGGACTTGGGCCGTCTAAATTCAGCAATCAACCCATCTTGAATCTCATCTAGTGAATTCTCTGGGGCTCCCGTAGAGACTAGAACAAACTTCATGAATCAATCAAATGCACAACCTCACAGAGTCATGGCAAATTGTCCTTTCTTAGCATCAACATCAGTGATCTATTTCATGGTCCAGACCGGTTCGCACAAAAACCATACTGTTTTGGGTTGTCTTTCGCACTTCCGTGGAACAAAGGTAACTTAGCATCATCGCCTGCCATTTTGGGCTTCCTTCCTCCTTTCGTTGTGCTACTACCAGTTAACTTCTGTGGAATTGATGAACTTGGCAGTGTCAAAGTGGTATTTCTTGTTGTTTGTCAGACAGTGAGCGGAGGTGTGGGTACGTTGGTGCCAGGGTTTGGTCCTGCCTTTATCATGGGCATATCCTGGTTGTCCCTATCAGGACTGTGAGGCCGCTTCGTCCCATGTGGTCTTCCTTCGTGGTTTTTCTATTCGATCGCAGCAGGACCTTCTCCTATCCTTTGCCTCTTCTCCTGTCGAAACCTCACTCCTCCTTTTGTAAGACCACTTTCTTCCTCGGCTTCGCTCACAGTCTCCTCATAGTATTCACCCATCTACCCCTTACCATTCCATGTACCGTTCCCTGGTAATCGCGGTACCCACGGCCTCCACCTACTAGGCTGTCTACTAATCAAGATGCATCTTCAATATACCCTTTTCGCAGATTAGCATCTTAATCGATAGTTGGAGTGACAACAGAAACCTTCCCCTTGGTCCGCGGAAGAAATATATTTTAGCTTCACTATAGGATTTCTGAGTGTCAATCGCAAATTCAGTGATATATCCCTCCAAGATGTTATCGAGCCAAACTTTGACAGCCCGCGATGCCTTATTATCGACTTCCCGCAGCTCCTGAACCAATTCTGGGGTCCAAGCCGTTGGCTCACCACCCTATAAATTCCTCTTTTGGAAGGTCAACTTTGAAAACCATACGTACAGGATGACTGGAAATTCACAGAAAAACCATTCATGCGGACCGTCGTGAATATATCTTCCCACCCAGTGATCTACTACCAGTCGCGTGTTCCAACTTTCTTCTTCAGCAAACTCCTGCAGCTTCTGATCAAACCAGCTCTATATCTCTGGCTTCGTCGGGTGCCACAACATGTCCTCCTTTCACTCGTCACACGGTCCCGGCAACGGAACCATTTGTTGACCAATGTGACTCCAGTCGACAGGGGTTCCACTTCACTATCGACACATGCCATAGTCTTCCTGGGCACCGGCCCAGATGGGTTTTATCCCGCCCAGCAACACCTGCAGAGCAAATGAGGTCTCACCCTAGTTATCCAGGAAGAGCAGACGGAACCATGTTTCCGCCGAGGAAGGAGGAGGGTTGCGGCTATATGAACTAACTCTATTGCAAAACTAAACAGGAATCTCAAACATTGGACATGTATTCATAACGCATTATTCGATTGCAACATTCATTATCACAGCAGTAGTAACAGTAAAGCAACATTGCATCAAGGAAACATAGCATTATTCATGAAGTGCAACATTGCATTAACATAACAAATAGAAAGAACCCAGGAATTGCACCAGAACAGTTTCATCATATCATATTATCACTGCAAAACCTTAGATACAACATTTCTTCAAATATTAGGTCTCGGCAATATCTCACAAATGCACAGAACCAACGCAAACATGTGTTTTTTTCTCCTTTTCCATTTTTTCTCATACCTACGACTCTTATCTATATATAGGCTTCCACCATTACAATGCTTGTCCACTTACTAACAACTCCCTAACCAATATTTGGACAAGTGACCCAACATCTAACTAACTTGGTACAAAACCGACCAAAAACCCGCATTCTGCGGTATAACTAACTCAACATTACATAATATGTGGTCCAAATGACCAAAAACCCGCATTTTGCGGTACAATTGACCCAAAATACATAACTAATCTTCCGCTCATCGCCATTCGCACCATGTTTTGCCTTGTCACAGCATCGAAGATGCTGCGATAGCAATCTACCAAACTGCTTGCCAACAAAACTCCAAAGGATAAAACTTCATAACCTTCCAACCCTCCATTAGTCCAAGAACCCAAAGACATTACTTTTTCAATAGTTGGTGGTTCAAAATTAATATATTTTGTTGATCCTGTGCAAGTAGACACTCTTTTTGAGAATTCTGTGAACATAGTCATTTCATAGATTGAGACAACAACAATAGGACCTTTAAAACTGGATACCCACGTAGCTGGTAATTCTCCTCCTAAAAAAAGAATATTATTCCTGAGACAGAACGTTGGGACATTCCCTATTCACCAAGAAAGGATCCACCTAGGTATTCTCTCTTTGGCAATCGAATCTTCATGGAGGATGAAAATGAATATCGTGTCCGACAAGATGAAGGAGAAGGAGAGGTTAGAATCGAAGGTACTTCTGGATTCCCTATCTTAGACACTGCACAAGATGTAACTATGAAAAATATCCCTCCCTCCTCACTACCAACCTTCTATGGTAAGAGTAGTGAGGATCCATATACATTCTTATTCGAGTTTGACATTTTGTGTAGGAGTTATAATTACCTACAAGATGGCCAAAAGCTAAAAAAAAATTCCTACCACATTAAAAGATTCTACTCTTCGATGGTTTATGGGATTAGGAGAGTCTAGTATTAGAACTTGTGAAGACATGAAGAATGCATTTCTACATAAATTTCAGGAATATTGTAGACCTAAGGACTCTCGTAATGATATTTTTAAAATTCAACAACTTGAAGATGAGAGCCTAGAAGACTATCTTGAGAGATTTAACTATGTGTTACATAAATCTAAATATAGTGATCTTCGAGAAGATGCAGTTTGGACACTCTTCCTCAAGGGAATCTCTGAAGAATTATTAGAAAACGTTAATCTCATGGCAGCAGGAGATATCTCTCATCAGTCTTTTGCACATATTTGTGAACTATGTACGAATTACTCTGGAAGCAGAGGGAAAAGTGGAAGACACTTTTGAGAAACTTATGCTAGGAACCAAAAAGGGAACACATCCAGTCCTCGTGGAGTTACAAGGGTAGAGTTGGAAAACCTATTGGAAAATTTCAAAACAGATATCTTAGGAGCCATGGGTTCTCAAATAGATGCACTACAAGCTAAAAAGAGGCAAGATGAAGAGCATGCATCAATGAGTGTTTTCTGTCCTAGATGAAGAACTAAACATCCCCAACGAGAATGTCCATTGAATAATGTTTCAGTTTGTCACTTCTGTACAGAAGAACATCCAACTGATAATTTTCCATCATTGCCTGGGTTGCAAGCTGTGTATAAGAGTGGAAACTTTGGTGAATCATATAGGAGGCCTTGGAAACCTAGAGATCAACCATCATATCAAGATCCATCACAAATTCCACCCTATTACTATCCTTATCAACCCCCTCAACAATGAAATACTTTAGGTTGGAAGAATTGGTTGCCACAGTACCCTCCTCAGAATACCCAACAACAATAATGGCCACATGGGTGGAAAGGACAAGCTTATGCTCAACCACCTCCTCCTATGCCTAACTATCCTTATCCACCTGATAATCAACAATTTTTTCCTGGATTTATACCTCCTTCATTACCCCCTATCCCAAACCAACCTCACAATTTCCAGAATATGAATCCTCCAAGACCCACAATATTACCTGCACAACTGATACCGAATCCTAACAACAAACCAACCCAAGTTGTTAACAACATTGGGTTGTTAGCTATTCCATCATATGCCATTTCGACCGCACCAATACACAAGATTTAATTGTGGTCTGGAAGAGTTTTGCAAAATCAACCCAAGTCATCAGTTGTTATCAAAGAAGAAAACGAAGAAGAAAACATACCTAGTGAAGTTTTGAATGATGCCATTCTTGAAGATGCGGTTATTACTAAATATTCAACACACAACCATCCACATAAAGAAGTATTACAAGGGAAAAATCACCTCCATATCCAGAGCGTCTAGTAATAGAAAAACCTATAACTTATCCAAAGTATGATATCATTAACGAATTGAAAAATATTTGCATTAAGATCCCTTTGTTACAATCCATTAAGGATATCCCAATCTATATTAAGGCAATAAAGGAACTTTGTATTAAGAGACCAGGTAGAAAAAAAAAGACCATCCAATGATTCATGTAATAGGAGAAATATCAGATTGCACAGCAAACAAACCTAGAATCCCAAAGTATTCAAGTCCAAGAAACCCTGTGGTGACTATTATCATCAATAACACCACCATAGGGAACACACTTATTGATCTAGGAATTTCTATAAACCTGATGACTACCAAAGCTTTAGAAACTCTCAATTTAAGATAGTTCCTCTGCCCTACCCCAACAATGCTAGAATTAGCAGATCGCACGATGGTGCCACCTACTGGGATCTTGGATGACATCACTCTATCAGTAGCTTCATGGGAATATCCTGTGGACTTCATGGTCATAGAATCAAAAGACCCTTCCAAAGGTCACCCCATTATTTTAGGAGGACCTTGGTTGGCTACGGCCAATGCATTTATCGGATGCAGGGATGGAGAGATGATTATCTCTGATGGGTTATCTACAAGAAAACTAGCTTTATACCCACTATCTCAGCCAGTAATTGAAAACCTATTTTGGTTAGATTGTCCTTTCATAGATGAGAACTTGGAAGAACTTTCCCTTGTTAGTGATTTTTCCCGGGCACTTCAAGAGAAAGATACCGAGAATGTGTTGAATCAATTTATCTCTTCCACAACATGTGTAGACTTTCCTCAGTCTTTCTCCCAACTTGACCAGATCTTTGGAGATGAATTCCAAGAAAACATGCGTCTCTCAACATTTACGAGTACACCCTGTGTCTTCAAAATCGAATAACATCTAGGATCCTATACCATACCTTGTGAAGTTAGTTCCGACAAATTTCTACATATAAATGCAGGTTTAGATGATAGTCACAAAAAAAAATACTAAAAGTTCTCAAGAGTCAAACTAGAGCATTCGCATGGGAATATATCGATAGGAAAGGTATACACCCAGATACTTGTATCCACCACATTTACACAGAATCGAACATACCTCCGTTTAGGAAGCCCCAAAGAAGAATGAATCTAGCCCTAAAGGATATAGTAAAAGATGAACTACAAAAACTCCTTAACGCCGGTTTCATTTACCCAATTTCCAATAGTAAATGGGTGTCTCCTCTGGTGGTAGTTCCAAAGAAAGTCACAGGGAAATGGCATATCTGTGTTGACTTTCGAGAACCGAACAAGGCCACTCTTAAGGACTACTTCCCATTGCCTTTCATCGATCAAGTGTTAGACACCTTATCAGGGAAACAATATTTTTCATTCCTTGATGGGTATAGTTGATACAATCAAATCCTAATAGCACCTGAGGATCAAGACAAGACAACCTTTACTTGTTCTTGGGGGACATATGCCTATCGAGTATTACCATTTGGTCTATGTAATGCACCTACTACTTTCTAGCAGGTAGTTCTAGGAATCTTCGTTGACCTTATACATGATTGTGTAGAAGTTTATATGGATGACTTTACAATTTATGGTAATACCTTCCAAGAATCCCTTGATAACCTCGAAATAGTTCTTATTCGGTGCCAAGAAAAGACCTTAGCCCTTAGTCATGAAAAATGTAAAATGTTACTAACCGAGGGCATAGTTATGGGACATCATGTCTTAGTTCTGGGACATCATGTCTCTCTTCAAGGTATCAAGGTAGATACTGCCAAGATAGATATAATTGTTAATCTTACTCCTCCGAAAACTCAGAAGGAAGTAAGAAGTTTTCTTGGCCATGCAGGCTATTATAGACGTTTTATTGAAAATTTCACTAAGATAGCCGCACCTATGTTCAAGCTACTCACGAAAGACATAGAACTCCAATGGACTGAATCGTGCCAGCATGCCTTCGAAACCTTGAAGGCAAAGTTATCAGTGGCACCAATACTTAGGGGCCCAAATTGGTCCCTTCCTTTCCATATATCCACTGATGCTTCCGACATAGCTATAGGGGCTGTCTTAGGTCAAAAGGAGGGACAGACATCACATGCCATTTACTTTGCTAGTAAAAGTATGACTCCTGCAGAATCAAAATATACTGTTACTGAAAAAGAGTTTCTAGCAGTAGTCTATGCCATCAACAATTTTCCTCATTATATCACAGGATATGAAATATTTATACACACTGATCACTCTACCATCATATTTTTAATGAATAAACCTATCACTAATGGTAGAGTGACTCGGTGGCTTCTTTTGTTACAAGAATTTAACATCACCATTGTTGATCGTCCTGGTCGAGAGAATGTGGTAGTTGATTTTCTCTCTCGAATTCAAACTGATGATAATGCTAGTCCTGACAATGATAGCTTCCCAGATGAACATTTGTTTGTTGTGTCCGTTCGAACCCCATGGTTTGTATACATAGCCAATTATTTAGCAACTGGAAATCTACCAAACCATGTCTCTCCACCTGAGAAAAGTAGGATCATAGTTCAAAGCTCCAATTATTCTTGGGTGGATAATGATCTCTTTCATACTGGTCCTAATATCATTATTAAACGATGTGTACGAGAGGATGAGATGGCAGAAATCCTAAATGCATGTCATGGTGGACCTTGTTATAGGCATTTTTCTGATAAGATAACAACATACAAAGTGTTGCACTCTAGGTATTATTGGCCAATCATTTTCAAAGATGCTGCCAAGTATGTCAAGGGGTGTGACATTTTCCAAAGAATGGGTAGACCTACACCATCCGATGAGATTCCTTTACAACCCCAAGTCATGATTGAGCCTTTTGAAAAATGGGGTCTAGATTTTGTTGGGTCAATTTCCCCTATGTCTTGCAAGAAGTACATTCTAGTATGTACAGATTATGTCACCAAATGGGTAGAAGCCAAAGCCTTATTTTGAGCAACATAGAAATCTATGGTGGAATTCATATATGAAGAAATATTTACTCGATTCGGTGTACCTAGGGAAATTGTAACCGATCAAGGATCTCAGTTTACCTACAAATTAATGAAAGAGCTTACTGACAAATATGGTATTAGACATTGTAAATCTTCGCCATATCACCGTAAGCCAATGTTCAGGTGGAATCCACCAACAAAGTATTAGAAGCCATCCTGACTAAGACTATTCAGTTACACCACAAACACTGGGCAGATAGGCTCCCAGAAGCCTTGTGGGATTATAGAGAAACTTGGAGGAACACAAACGGCCACACACGTTATGAACTTGTGTGTGGTAAACAAGTTCTTCTACCTATTTAATTTCAAGTTAAAACCTTTTGTATGGCTGCACAATTAGGGATGAATCTAGAAGAAGCACATACACAACGAATCCTGCAAATAAATGAATTAGACGAGATTAAGAAAGATGCTATTCAGCGCACAATTTTAATTCAAAATCAATGTAAAAAGTGGCATGATAGATACATCAAACAAAAAACAATTAAAAACTGGAGACTGGGAATTACGTTTTTATTCAAGATACAAAAACTTTAAAGGTAAATTAACTACTCGCTGGATGGGTCCATATCAAATTGTTACAGCTTTTGATAATGGATCCGTTAAAATTAAAACAATTGATGATTCTCAAATTTCTTTTGTTGTATATGGACATAGACTTAGACTTTATCATCAACCAATATATGCACAAGATTTTGTGCAGAATGCCTTACAACAGGAGGAAATGGAGTTGGTAGAAGAGGAAATCATTCCTCCTTCTCCTAGTTCTTGAAATTATTTTGGGTTATTTTCATTTGTATATATGTAAATATATTCTTGTTTTTTTAATAATAAGAGTCATTTCTAACATTTGATTGCAACTCTACAGGAAATTCATTTTTATGATCGGATTATGAATTCTATAAAATAAAATAGAAAGACTCTTTTCCTTAATTCTGAAAATTTTTCATAATTTTCTCTGTATATATGTTTTTATCTTGAATAAATTTGAATCATCTAATAAGTGGTTTTGTAGTTTGATTACAAGAACTTTATAATCAGCTCATGCAATATTATCTGAAAAGTGAAGTGGTCTAAATATATATATATATAGTTTTCCTTCTCTTTCGATTAATGTTGAAATTGAAAGTTCATAATGAAAAGTTAAAACGTTCTTTACATCATTTTAACCACCTTCTTTTATGATTATGTATATGGTTTTTGATTCAGACATGTACATTTCTGATTTATCATTAGAACAGTTGCTTAAGGCCCACTTTAAATTACTATGATCTTCAAAAACTTTATCTTACACCTATGTACTACTAGCTCATCCTAGACTCATTACCAAAACTTGTCTCTTAAGCACTTTTAAAAAGGTAGCCCAAAAGTGAGTGATATTTTCTATTTTTGTGGGAAACATTACTGATCTTTTATGAAGAAGATAGACTGAGAGGTCAAAGAACAACTTTAGGTTATTATTTTTTGACATGATCTATAATTTAGGCCATTATAAATAAAGTTACTCATAAGGTTTGCGTTAAAAATTTGAATTATGTGTTTAACAGGCTTTGCACACTCTAGTGCCAACTGGCTTCCTTACTAAAAATATCATTATATGAAGCAAACCCGCCAGGGTACTGAACAAGGTCGCTGGCAGTGGGTCCATGCTAAGTAAAATATTAAACAAGGAAGCTCGGTAAATGCAAGTAAACCCGTCGGGGTACTGAACAGGCTCGCTGGAAGCAGGGCTATGCTTGCATGGTACCAAGATAAACCCGTCGGGGTACTGAACAGGCTTGCTGGCAACAGGGCAATATCGGGAAAAAGAGGTTTGGTTAACGCATTGCTATTCACATGGCTCATAAAAAACCTGAGTATACAAACACACATTTAGGATGATTGTTTATACTGTCATTAGAGAATGGTTGTAAGTTGGACTTGGACCCTGTCATCTAATTCAAACAATACCTAGGATATGATTATCCTAGAAATGGGACCCATAACAATAGTAAATCTCACAAGCTCTACGGTGAACCTTATCGATATTCTTTGGATGACAAGAGATCTTTATAATAAATCATGGATGACTATTTTTCCTATGGCATTTCACATCAATTATACTATTATTCTTCATATGGCCTTCTTAAGCACTATTGTATTCTTTTTGACGAATGTATATATCTGGATCCTTTTACATATATTAGTTAATATTTCATTTTCTTGCAAAAATTATCACAACATTTTTAAAAAAAAATTATTGCCTGAACCATGTATTAAAAATATTTGAATATTAATCAATTTTTCTTTGATGGCTTGAGGACATGCCATATTTTTGGTTTGGGGGAGGATCAGAACTGTTTTTACTTTCTGAATATTTATAAAGAAACAAGTTTATTTATCTCTGATAAAATGATAGGTATTTTCAAGAATAATGCGAAATAGCAGAAGAAGCATTGTCCTAATCAAGGACAAATAAAGAGGAATGCAACTGAAAGATCCAGAAAAGAAAATTTTACAGCATCTTTTGTGCACTAAGTCTTAGAAATTCCCTGCAAAAACAGCTTCAGTCAGCATTAGCAAGCAAATTTTGTACAGACAAAAGTCTGTATGAAGGGTTGAATGACAGGTCGAATGCCGATCCGAATGAGGTGACGAATGAGGCAAATGTATAACGATCTGAATGAAGTGCCGAATGAAACCATAGCTTATACTGGCTTTATTAAACATGCCAAGGTATCCAAATTTGAATATTATTGATAAATCTAATTGGCTAATTATGTCAGGAATCAATCAAATGCCAATTTTGCACGTGGTTTCATTCCCTTATTTATCTCGCCTCCATTAAATGAATGGATTATGCATCATTTCGAATCATTGCATGACCGCCATATGGATTTAATTATCCTATTGTAAGACCTGTCATCATATTAATCGAGTTATCATGATCTCCCACGTATAATCTATGTCTATAAGTTCATTTCGAGAATTTCATTCAACTTGTCCAAATCTCGGCTTTGGACACGGTTGTATATATCATAGCCACGTATTCTCTAACTCATGCATTTCTATGTTGGCGCTCGATTCAAGATCTTTGAATGACAAGTGTGATATCTCAAGCATGCACCTTGTCCATCGTTCAACCACTCAAATGGACTTCAATTTAAACTGATGGCTGCGTGAATTTCGCTCCATTTTGTTCGCTGTCCCATCTTCTTTGTTGAGCTGCTTCCTCTGCAATTTCTTGCACCTCTTATATCTATTTGCATCCCCCATCCTCTATCAACAATGCCAATCCATCACGAACCTGGAAGTTACTAGGATTTACTTTGCATCCCCGAGTTCAAAGAATGCCATGAGGTATTCCTTCAAGTCAGATGGGGTCTGTTTCTCCCCTTCTCCAAGGCCACAACCACAAAATTTCACTGCTGTTCGCCAAAGGATTTGATGGCAAGACGACCAAAGTTGGCCATCTCACTTTTTCTGTGATGGAAGAATCTATTGCATTAGCCACGAAGCTCCCTAGGGAAGGAGCCCGTTGGCATAAACATCTCCTTCCACGGAAGGCTCACGAATTTGCTTTGAAAGCCAAATATCAACATGTTGCTGGAACAAAAGGATTCCACTGGGAATGGGTCAAGACAGAATACCTAGATCCCTTGACTGTCATCATCCAGCTGATCACTTGTGAGGGTAAGTTTATTATTTTTAAAGTCTGCCATTTTAGATTGCTAGCACATTTGGTTAACAATCAGACCCTCAATTTCCCATTCTATTTCTTGAAAATTTTTGAGAAAATGTCAAGCTAGGTCAGGAAGAATACTGTTAATCACTCTGGAAGCTTGTACCATTACTGTATTATTAAAATATTGATCATTCACTAGCTGGAAAAGAGAGGGAAAACCTAGGATCACTTTGTTTTTGAAATTCTAAACCCTGATTTGATCGAGAAGCCTATTTCCAAATCCTCTACTTCTCAAAAACACCATAGTTTCCAAGCCAGTATTAGTGAGCCTACCCAAGCCTCTACGTAAACAAAACAAGACACCAAGCATGTGCGGTTTGATGAGAATCCCTAAGGAGATGTACACCTTGTCCATCTATCACCTTCTCCTGAGCTTACCCTTGGTGATCCTACTTTGGAACCTCCACTTTTTTCAGTACCTGCTAAATCCATGAGAACAAATCATGAACAGTTCATCGACCAGTCTGTCATATAGACTTATATTCAGCCATCATGTTCAGACAACCAGTTAGATGACCATATCCTTGAAACACCTCTCCTCACACTAGCAAATGTATATGCTTAATTGTGTGAATCCCTTGCTCCTGAAAGTCCCCCTGCACACAACAAAGACAAAGTCCCTAAAGAAAACACCGTTGAGCTTGAAGCATCTTCAAGAAAGTTGAGTCCTCAAACGAACTTGGAACATTGCATAGAACATCCCATTCTGAATCAGCAGGAAGTGGATAGATTGACCCGAGTGATAGCACGGTTGACAGACCAGAATCAAAATTATTCGGAAATAATCTCTGAACTTCTGAAAGAAAACAAGGCACTGTGCACACAAGTAAGAAGCATTGAATGCTTGGTCAATGCCAGAGTAGCATCCCATACTACTCTTCGGATCAGAGAAATTTTTAGGGGCGAAATTTAGCCAATTGGCTATTTTTTGGACTTTTTTTCAAAAATAAATTCGTTATTTGGTCATTTTTAGCCTCTAATATCACCTATATTTACATAAAATGTGTTTTTTTAACCTAATAATTGCCAAAATTTACAAGTTTCAATAGTAAATTGTATGTTTCATTTTTAATATTCGCCTACCAATCTATATATATGTTTTTTTCAATCCAAAATAATCGCCTAGAATTATATACTTAGGTATACTTTTATAATCCTTAAAAAATACCCTGCTCCGGATGAAGTATGAAACCTTGAAGGACCATTTTAGGAAGCTCTAGAAGCTTAAAGCTAAAACCACTTCCTCTTCCAAGTCGAAGGTAGCTTCTACCGTAGCTCAGCCTTCTTCCTGAACTTCTTTGTTTTGCTTAGTGGGACCTGGCATATCTATAGTTTGGGGGAATGTTGGTGTCCATTTTGACACCATTTTTTATCATCAAATCTAATCTGAGTGGTGTCATTTTCATTATTTTTGGTATGATAAGTTATTATTTCCACCATTCAGACTATCAAACAAACCAAGTATGCATGTATTCATTTATCATATGGATTTTGGTCAAATCTCGCTATATTATGATTTATTAATGTTTAAAGTGACATTTCTAGACATGCGTGGCATTTAGTTTTTGCTCTATAGGCTGCGATATTCAAATGGACCTTCATTGAAACTCGCTTTCACGCCAAAGACGCCAGTAACGTTCAGCCCTTCGTCCAGTCCATGGAATCCTCGGTTGGCATATTCCTGGGCATTAAAGACAGAAACAGACACGTGGGTTCTGTTAGCAACGTGGCGGTTATGGTTGATGAGCCACGATTCTAGAAGATTCGCCTCCCTTCTTTCCGATCTTGACAATACACCTTTTCCCCATGTCAACACTTGAGAGTTCTGACTTTCCTATTCGTTTAGCCTGATATTACACTCGTCTGCTCATGCCAATGTTCTAGAGGAGTCTCGTCTGCCCACGCTCAATTCGTCAGCACATGGTCTGCCCACGTCGACGCTCCAGCAGCCCTCTCCTCCGTCCATCCATCTTACCAGCATACATTCTTCCCACGACTGAAGGAAATGAACACACAGTTATTCGCGTCGGGTAGATTGACGCCATGAAAGCAGGCAGGCAACCTTTGCGTTGTCGTGAGCCACCAGGAAGCGGTTTTACAATCTTAAAGACTTCCTATTATTAGAGCAGTCGAACACTAAAGGGTCAACTTGCTCTCCCCATTGTAAAATTGTATATATAGACCTCTTTGTGACTGAGACGAGTTAGTCCCCGAGTCTCCAAGTCTCTAGAGTTTAGGCAATTGTTAGTCTTTTAAGCTGCAAGCACTGTGTAACTTTCTCAGTTAATGGAAGCTCCTGCGTTTTATTGTTGATGCTCTGCTGTTGGTGACTAAGTTGATCTAGTTTCCATCTCTGATTGTTGGGTAGGGCCCCTCATCAACCGGAGGTTTTATTTATGTTTTATGTATTTTCTTTTCTGCAAATAGCTAGTTTATTTTCTAGTTTATATAATTAACTTTGTTTTCCTGTACATGTCATTTCCTTACTTCTCTGTAATCTGTATTTTGCTGCTAACTTAGTTTGCTTTCCAGGATTGATAATGGTCGACCAAGCATAGTGTTTTTAGTTTGCTTTCAATCTTTTGTAATTAGATAGTTTGTTTTCAGTCTTCTGCAATTAGAGAGACTTTAGGTAGTTGTTGTTTAGTTAGTTGTTGTTTCCAGCTTAGTTATAATTAGAGTTAGTTCCATTAGTTTCTTTCTCTGTAGCTATAGGTTAAGTGTTATTCTTAGTTTTGTTTAACTATGTTATAGAAGTAGTTCATCTTTTCAATAATAATTAGAATAGGTTGCTTATACTATCTTAGCTTCTCAACAGTCTTCTCACTGACTACTTTGCATTGTAGGTTCATCTGCATTCGCCAGTTGACGATTAAGATTATCAAAACTGCCTCTTTCCTTAGTTTAATTCATTTTTCTTCCATCCGGATTGTCATTCAGACAGTCATCCAAATCATCATTCGGACTTTCATTATTTCTGCACTGTTTTTATGCTTATTTTGAATTCAGTTTCTTAGGATCTTTAATTGTAATCTTTCTTGATATTAATTAGCATTTTTAACCATAATTAGGGCTTTGATTTATGTTCCATAAAAGTTTTAATTAAGTTTGTCATTATTCTTAGTTTCCATCTCAATTTCCTTATCTTTGTTTTAGCTGTTTTTTTTTAGTTATGTCTTTCATATGTGATTTACCAATATGTTACTGTTTTAGAATTTATCAGTCTTATTCTTAATATAGTTTATTTCATGTTCTTAAGATTTATTTCAGATTAGAGTTAATAATTTCATTCTCCAAGTATTATAGTTTTAATAGTTTCTTTGTTAAGTATAGGATCAGTTTTCCATTCGTACAGATAATGAAGATGTTCATGAGATAGAGTTTGGATCATAAATAAATATCTTTATTAAGTTTTCTACTTGCTTCTATATTTCATTAGTTTTATACTATTTTTCTTATGGATAGAAGATAGATCATAATGTTTAAGGTTAATTGCAATTGGTGTCTTTGTAGTTTACATCTCTTTGTCGAAATTAGATTAGATTTACTTCCATTTTGTTTTGCTGTTACATTTGAAAGTCATTACGATTCATTCACTCCAGTTCCTATCACATTTGACATACAACATCAGGGAGAATGGAATTAGAATTAGATGCTTTAGTGTAGTTTTGAAGTATTAACTGAATGTATAAGTAGTTACTGAATTCATTAATAGTTTGTAGTTTTGCTTTGAATTAACATAGCTTTCTGTTTATGTAATTTACAATTAAGTCATTTCATAGATAGGTCTCTAATTTCATTTACAGTTGTTTCTAATTCCTAGATAGAATCTGAAGAATTGATTAAGTAGTTTCCATTCTTAAAAATAGTTTGCTCTTTAATCAATATTTGTTCTTTTTCCAATGTTTAATCATAGAGTAGAGTAGTATGATTTGATACTATTCTGATCTGTTGGTTTAATTTGGTTTAATTAGTTCATTTGTTATCTTTTCTGAAGTTTGACTCGGTTTTTCATTTTGAAAGATCTTTCGATCTTTTCTTTATTAAACATTTCTAAGGTCTGACAAGTTGAATCTTAGGTACCATTCTTCCTTAGCATATACTGTGCCTCAACTCTAAGATTACCAACCCTGGTCGACAATTAAATATTTTGGTGATTCTTCAAGACAGTAAACAGACCTCAACAAGGATGGCCCTACTCTTACAGGTATCAGTTAAGCAATGCAATAATATTTTTAAGTGTCAAGTGCAGTTGAAATTGGAAACTAAAAATAGAGGGCAGAGTCTGCACATAGTTTTGTTAAAATGTGAAGTTTTCACAATATGGAAAGATGTGTTGCGAAGCACACATATCAAGCTAAGTTGCAAAGTAAAAGAAGGAGTTCACGCTGTGAAGTTAAAGTTGAGAGAAGGGAAATGCGTAGGGAGCCTCGCGATTCACCTAACCGCTAGCAAAGTACAAGAAAATTAGTCGTTATAGTTTTTGGTCGGAAAGTAGTCGTTATACAGTACTTTCAAGAACTGGATGTTTATGCATTTAAGGCATATTCGTCCGTTGAACACATTAAATGAAGTAAAGGACCAAGATCTAAGCAATATTTGGCCAATGGACATGGCATTTAATGCTAAGTTATCCATTTTTGGGTGCTCCTTAGTGTTTTTGTGCTTATAAATAGTAAAGACCGCATACTTACCGGTTTTACCACGAATTTTAATTTTTACTGCCTATAATTTCCAAGTTTTTACCAGTCACGAGCAATAGTAAGGAGACAATGTATGTATGAGCATTCGACCTTAGACGAAATATTAAGATACTTCCAACATTATGGTTTGGAAGGATTCATGAAGATGCCCATGAAGAAAGCCATCCTAGAGAGAGGTGGATCATCTAGAGCTTCACCGCGAAATGTATTAGAGCCGAAGCACAAAGACAAGTAGAAGACCACTGAACAAGAAAAACCGAAGGACGTGAGTATTCTGAATCCATTTCCACTAGAACTTCCTCGTGATCGGCCCATCCTGCTTGTTCCAGAGTACATCCCTCCAAGGAAACACGATGCGCCAGAGGTGCTTCTCATGAAGAATCCGTAGTATGATATTTGACTGTCGCCAATGTCGAGTCATGTGCGAATTAAGGAGAATTTGCTTGGTAAAATTCGAAAGTGCAAATTTGCATACCATGACTTGCTGCAGGAAGAAAATTACACACAGTTTAAACAAGATCAGTACATGTGCAGGAAACATGATGAATCCAACAAACATACAACCATTCAAGCGTAAGATTGGATTGTGATATTGCAAGCATCAGGGTTGTTGAACCTGTTGTGCATTCCGCACTTTGATAGGAGCCTAGAGATCACAGTGGTTATGCGCACACTTCTTTCATGCACGCACTAGGGATACTTTTGGTTAGACCACAAGATCAACATCAACATAGATCTCATCTACTGAATCATGCACTTGAGCAAGATAGGTGTTGATCCCGTAGTTGAGTTTGTAGGAAAGAACAAGGACAAAGAGATTTCCAAAATAATGAAGAGAGAATTTGGTTTATTCAAGGGAAGCTACAAATATATAATAGATGGAATCAAGGATCAAGCTACACGGTTCATAGTCCAACTCCTTGCAGGAAAAATCCTAAGGAAATGCAAACCAAATGAGGTGTTAGCTGCTGTGATATACTTAATTAGTAGGGAAGGCCAAGGATGGACTTCAGTACAATTGGGAGAGCTATCTAGTGAACGAATTTCTAGATGATATTCGAGATACACAAGATGGTGGACATCAGTTACATTATAGTTGGTTGCTAGTGTTGATCACCTTCATAGGATGGAAAGAACTTAATTATCAACAGAATGTCTCGATATTCATTGGAGACCGTTGAGGACCTAGGTTTGCGAACATGTGGGAAAACTTGAAGCGAGATAGACAAAGGATAAATAACATACAGTTATTCACTTACTATGAGCAGTTATGTGAAGTCATCCATAGGAATCCGCGTATCACAAAATAAGTAACAACTATCTATATTCGCAAGATGAATTTCAAAGCCAGAATTCACTTCATCTACATTCAACTGAGAGCACAACTAAATAATCTTGAATGATTTGAAAGGACGTGCCATTGTAGTGTCAGATTCATGCAGTCAGAACTATGACTATCAGAATAAGCATCAGAGCCAGAGAAGCGACGCAAAAGGACAGTCAAGCTCCAGGGAAGTTAAGGCAAAGCATGCTCAACGGGATAAACATGCCATTTTGGGTTTAAGGGTACTATGGGGGTTGTCCCATAGTTATTTTAAAGATGTGACCTTCAGGCACAATCTATATAAAAGGAAATTTTGTATAAGGGTGATATTTTGAGAGATTATTAAATATTGTTAGATCTAGACTGATAGAGATCTAAGAGAGGAAAAATAATCTGCACCTGTGTGCGCAGAGATCTGTTGTAGAAAAGAGTCTGCAGCTGAGTGCGCAGACTAGAATTGTTACCCCTTCCGAGTAATATAAGAACAGTTCCCATGGACGTAGCTCACATTTGGGGGGTGAACCACGTAAATATTTGTGTTGTGTGTATGAATCTATGTTATTTTTTGTGTTCATGTATTTTTATGCTTATATATGTGTTTTCATATGAATTTGAATGAGAATGATATGTTAAGTAAGAATAACACACATGTATGAACATTGCGAAGTTGTGTTAAGTATGATAAATGCGTAGTTACCAGAGTAGAGATAGAAACAATTCATCGAATTCTATAGGTTGTTGATAACTATGAAGTGCGCAGTCACATATTGATAATAAATTGTTAAGTAGATTTTGAGTAAGGAGCGCATAGCAAGATTGCATAGAATAACTACGCATCACCAAGGTTGCAGAAACCTGATTATGTAACCACCCATATTTGCTTCAGATGAGACTTCAACATGTTCACAGGTTGATGCCGAAGGGACCAGTGAAGGGGATTTTGTTGGGTCTCTAATGAATAACCACGGAGAACTCGGGTCATCCCCATAGAAAGAAGAAGTGTCCAACAATTCCCAAATATTTAAAATTGATATTATTTAAGAAGGATATGGATAAATCAGATTTGAAAGGGTACAAATGGAATTTTAAAGAGCATGTGGCACTTATAGATTTTAAAGACATCAATTGAAGAACATAATCAAATCTTTAGGCACAAAAATCTCATATCTTCTATTTTTGTAATAGTTAGTTAAAGAACTGTTTTTAGAATAGTTGTATATATTTCACATTTTGCAATGTAACAAGGGTTGGATTCTGAGAGAAGAAAGACTATTGTGTACTATAAATTCAAGTTTGATATTAATATAAGTTGTAGAGAGCAGAAGTTCAGAACAATTCCCAAACAAAGATTCATGTGCCATTATTTTCCAGTTTGTAATCTTTTCATGTCAATGTATTTCTTGTTCCATTCCATTTTATGTTATTTCTTCAGTATTTGAATGAAAGTAAATGAGTTATAATTCATCTATGATGCTTTGGTTTCATCACATTAAAAAAATTTCACTATTTCCTTCCAAAATTGATACAAAACTCATCCTTGTTAGATTCTCTGTGTTAATGAATTGTGTTTCTTAATTCTGCTGCCATACTACAATGCCTGAATACCTAAGAAAATAATGTCCATCTTTCCTCTGTCATTGGTTTTCTTCAACCATTAGTCTCTTGCAGCTTGAATAAATATTCATTTATTGAAACCATTCCCAATGGTTCTACTCCTTGATTCAACCATTTTATCAAATTATGTTACTATCAAAAGATATGGCTAGTTCAGAAAACATGAACTATTGTTGAGTGACCATAGGACAGTAGATTCATAGAGGAAGCCCGCTTTGGATTGAAAAGGATAGTTTTCAATCCTAAATATTGGTTTGAGGTTACCTTGGGAGTTTTCTTCCACAACCAAAGGAAATTTCGAAGTAATAACATCCATGAACTACATCATTTCATATGCAATGGATCTACAGTGTATACAATTTGGTGGTCATTTTCTATCATTTTGCGCATGGATATGTCCATCTCAAGGAAAATAATGTCTGACACCTATCTCTCTATTGTAGGTACTTTGTCAGAACTAAGAGTCTTGGAATCTCATCGTTGTCTACTATACATCCCATTCCACCACATATTCTAATGTATTTTGGGCATCATGTTCCCTTCTGACCTCGCACATTAGGTGGTATTTGTTATAGACCAAATTGACACTTCTCCACCTGTGGCAATAGGTCAAAATATGACACTCAAAAGTGTCATTGTTCGCTCACAAAAAGGACATTTATGGATGAAAGAGCCTATGATTTGACCATTGGTGATGCCCTTGATCATTGAAACTAATATCCCTTGACATTATTCCATCTAATCCTGAGAGTTGCAACCACAAAAAGGGAAAATCCACGCCCTGCACACTATTAGAGAGTGATTCATTCACACCTTGCTCTTGAATAGGGCCAAATTTGTAAAAAAATACCCATTTGCACCTTGCACACTAACAAAGAGAGAATCATTAGCATGTTTCCTTTGTATAGGATGCAAATTCCCCCCAAAAATATAAAAATTGAAATATGGGGGGTTAAGGAAGTTTTACAAACCAACTTTCCCAGTTGTAACTCCCTAAACCACTTAGTAACCATTTACAACTATTTCCTCCAAACATAAAAGGGAAATGAAATGGACCAAGGGGGGACACCTAGACACCCAAGTTATCAAAGGAATGTTGGAGAAATCACTCACACACCCTTCATCCTTATCCATAAAAAATCCTTGTTGTTGACCCCTTGTATCCCTAGACATTTAATATTTCCCCCTCAAGTAACTTCATCCCTCGTATACATACAGTGGACAAAAGTGTGATCATCAGATTGCATGAGCAAAGAGATCGTAATATCCAGGTTTGATAAGGTGTCGATCATTGAGGAGGTATAGCTTGTACTTTCTTCTTTGTTATAATTGGCATTTGATATCTTTCCCTCCCCCAATCAAGTGTTCTTCTGATTGTGGTTTGACGTAAAGAATGTTTTGTTATTTATATTGAAATTTAGCAGATAGTTAATGTCCTTCTTGCTTTCATTTCATTTCATTCTTTGTTATATTTTAAATTTTCTTGCGAAAGGTGTTGGAATATCAAGCAATATTGAGAGGGGGGGGTGAATCACTATTTCACTATTCTTTGAATTTTATCACAATTAAAAAGACTGAATTAACAAAGAAGACAGAACACACAATTTTATCATGGAAGCACAATTGGGGAAAACCACCAACTCTTTCTGATACTGCAAAAATTATATTTACAATCAATTTGCAAGCTCCAACTTGTTGGATGCACCAACACCCAATTTCTCAACTACAACTGAAGGATGCACCAACACCCTGTTTTGTCATCTACAACTGACAGGATGCACCAACACCCTTTTAGTAGGATACAAACTGCCCTAGGTCCACCCTTCCACCCTTGTCTGTCTTCTTCAAATTTTCCAGAACCTTTTCTTCAATTCTGGATCTTCATTGGTCTCTGCCTTTACTTGCTTCTTCTTCAACTTGGACCCGAGAGACACACCACTTCTAATTCGAATTTCTGGTTATATATATCTTCATGAGTTTCATTCGCATCTCTTCAAACTGTGCTCATGCCTTTTCATCATCGTGCCTCTTCACATCTATGATAACTAATATTTTAATTTATAATTATGTTTTTCTGTTTGTTGGCAAAGTGGTGGAACCTCCTTGACTAGCAAGTTTTCCTTTGGCTAAGTTACCATGAACCAAGGGCATCTAAGCCGTAAAAATCACCCGAGGATCACACCCGGCCTGGACCGCACCAACCCTTAACATGGTTAGAGTTTTTGGTATCCACGAGATTAGAACCGACGACCTTTCTGCTTAGGGGGTGTCTTAACCATACCCCACCACCAACTGTTCTACATCTCACAGATTTAATTTATAATTATGTTTATTACATATTTTTAATTAATTAATTAAACACCTCCTTGGACATTTTCGGCCTGTGGGATTCATTCCACGTGGGCTCTCCCTATGCAGGGAACAACCCTAAGCCCCTTGCTTCTTCGTGGGCATATGGGGGCAAGTCCCTTGCAGGCATGCTTAAGCCCCTGTGGCTTTAACTTTAGCCTCTGCAGGCGTCCCTAATCCCCCTGCGGGCTTAACCTTACCTCCTGTGGGCATCCCCTAAGCCTCTACGGGCATCCTTAAGCCCCTGCAAGCTTAACTTCATCCCTTGCGGGCATAGCCAAAACCTTTGTGGGCATCTTTTAGCCCTTGCGGGCATTCCTAGGCCCCCTGTGGGCTTTAAATTTAGCCCCTACAGGAATCCTTAAGCCTCTACAGGCTTAACCTCACCCCCTGCGGGCATATTTAAGCCTCTGGGGCATTCCTAAGCTCCTGCGGGCTTATGCTTTAGACCCTCTTAGAAATAACCATGTCTTTCTTCTGTTTTTTTGGGAGATCAATAACTCGCACGTGAGAGCACAAAATGGGAATCTGACTCCATGGATGGATATCCAGTTAGCCAAGGAACATCCCCATGTCATCTGGAAAAATTATCAGCACAATGACACTCTTTGACAGGCATTTCCAAATGCCTTTTCAACATCCTGATTTTAACACTTAGCCAATTTTCTTTTGTTCTTAATATGTAAAATAATATTTTTCCTATTTTTGGCAGATTGATCTTTTGTATATCTGACCATCATAAGGAAAAATAAAAGTATGGCTGGATAGCCACTTTAACAAGGAACATATCCATGTCATGTTTTGAATTTTTTGATACTCACACATCATCTGGTAGGCATTTGAGAATAGCCTTCCAAACTATTAATTCAACACTTAGACAAAATTGTCAAACCCTAGGTCAACATGATGAGATTTTATTTTCATCAAATTTGAAGTGTGAGACACCCAATGGGTAGAGGCTAACAAGATTATTCTATCAAGACCAATTTCATCCTCTGAAGCTTCTTTCTCTCTCCTTGGTGGGCATTTTACTAGAGTAGTGTAATTTAGTCTAGGAGGCACTTTTGGCAGATCAATATCTTCACCTATAGAAACTCTTTGGACAAACCATTGATATGGTTGGATGCACCATAAAAAATTATATAGATCCATACTCTCAAAATAATTTAAGACATCAACCATAGGAAATGGCAGGCATTTTACTGAGGTCACTTAGACAGTTTTTTACCAGTAATTATATACTTAGACAATTTTTGCAATTTTTAAGGTGGATTTTTTATTTTACCAGAATCCTAAACTAATGCCACTAGATGATGTATTGCACCTCACTGAGCACACCTAAGCTTATTTCAGTCTCAGACTCATCTTCGTTTTCCCTAGGCGAGCATTTTACTAAACTTGGTGCAAAATTGCCTAAAACCCTGTTTTGGCAGACCTATAACTTCCTCCTCAAACACTCTCAAGACAAAATGAGACCATGGTCAGGTAGACCAATCAACAAGATACATCCTGAAAATATGGTGCAGGAATTTACTTTCACCAATGAATTGTGGTGGGCATTTTACTAAGGCAACTTGGACCAATTTTCCAACACTGCCATTTTTCAGAATTTCTCGAAACTGACAAATCTGTATATAACTAGGTCAAAATGTAACAATGACTTCATGAAGGTACTATAGCACCATTAGGTGGATTTTCAATTTCATTAACCATGCCACATCATTATACATGCCATGTCATCATATCTTTTATCACTAATGAATACCTTTGTCATAAATGACAATTATACTCAACAAAAGGTTGGTTATGTTGGTTTTAAAGGTTGAAATTGGGAAACAAAGAGTGGATCCAGAGAAATAAAAAGGAGTAGCTATAAAAACTATCGAAAAAGGTACATACCTCTCTTCTCCCTCATCTTCTCTCTAGTTAGATTTGCATATTGAATTTTGTGTGTGGTATTATGCATGAGTTAGACCCTTAATCTTCTTGTAAACATAGTCATTTAGGTCAGTATCATTAATTTTAGTATGCTGGTGATCTTTCCCTAGGCATTGGATTTATTTCCGAACAACAATTTCATAGAATTGAACATAATACCACTTGGTTTTTATGGTGTTCTTATTAGCATGGATTAGTTGGATGCACATCATGTTTTCTTAAATTTTCATAATAGGACATTAACTTGTCTAAATGAAGAAGAAACTTAATGGGTAGTGAAAGGAATTCCAAGGCTTATTTCTAAATGGTTGTGAAATTGAAGAGATGCTTTAAAAAAGGGTGTCAATTGTATGCATCCCATGTGGAATAGATAACAAAAGATAAAATTCCAAGTCTTAATAACTTTGTAATATTTTGTAGATGTGTTTAAGGAAATACTAAGATTACCACCAGAAAGAGACATTGATTTTTCTATTCATTTGGTGCCTAGAGTTTCCCCAATATTTAAGACTCCATATATAATGAGTACACCAGAACTAAAGGAACTAAAAATACAATTAGAAGAGTTGTTAAAGAAGGGGTATATACATCCAAGTGTCTCTCATGTGTCATTCCTTAGGGAATACCAATGCTTTTTTTGAAAAATAAGGATAAAATTTTGAGGTTATGCATTGATTTTAGATAGTTGAACAAGGTCAATATTAGGAATAAATATCCTCTACCTAGACTTGAGGATTTATTTGATCAACTGAGGGAAGAAAAAATGGCCTAAAAAATAGACACGATTTATGGCTAACACCAGGTAAGGATACCCGAGGAAGACATCAATAAGGAAAATTTTAGGACCTTGTATGGGAATTACAATTTTTTAGCGGTGCCAAATGGTTTGACAAATAAACCATTTACTTTCATGTTCTTAATGCAATAATGGTATCTTTAGGTAGTATTTGGGCAGGTTTGTCATTGTGTTCCTTAATGAAATTCATGTTTACTTAGAATCAAAGGAGATGCATGAACAACACTTGAGGTTAGTACTATAAGTGCTAAGATAGCATCATATTTATGTTAAGTTTTCCTTTTATATAAGGAAAAGTCATTGCTTGGGGAATATTATTTATGAGAAGTAAAGTGTAGTTGATTTAGAAAAGATTGAATCCATTACATGATGGTTTACACATAAGAACACATTAGACCTAAGATCATTCTGGGAACTATCTAGATACTAAAAAAGGTTCATAGAAGGATTCTCCGTGATTGCTCATCCAATCACATATTTAAAAAATAATGGATATAAATTTGAATGGACACTAGAGTGTGAGGAAATATTATTTATGTTAAATAAGTTGCTTACTAGTTCCTAAGTGCACCCATTCTTAGAAATGTTGGTCCAAATTAATATTTTTTGGTATGTACAAATTCTTGAAAGGAGGAAATTGGTGGAATTCTTAATCAAAATGGGCATGTGGTATGCTATGAATCCAAAAATCATAAGTAGCATGAGAATAATTATGTTACACATCACTTAAAGCTTCTTGAATTGTGCATGCAATGAACATGTGGAGGCATTATTTGATGGGGATAAAAATTGATCTAATAATAGACCATAATGGTTTGAAATATTTATTTGAACAACAAAATTTGAATGTTTTGCAAACAAGATGGCTGAAATTATTTGTGAATGTGATTTTGATATCAAGCATATTAGAGGGAAAGAGAACAAGGTTTTTGATGCACTCAGTAAAATATTACATGTAATGCATGCTACAACCATTAGCATGTATAAATCATACGTGAAGAACATAATTTTAGAATCTCTTATTTCATATGGAAATTACCTATAGGTAAAAGAAGGATTGTAGCAGGTAAAAGTATAATAGAAATATGAAGATTATCAAAATGGAAGATGATGGGATTCTTATGTATAAGAATATATTTTATGTTCTAGATCCTTATGAATTTGAGAAAATTAGATTGAATGAACTGCATAATGTTCCATATCATGGACATCCTAGGTAACAAAATACAATTACAGAAATAAAGAATCCATATTTTTGGCTAGGGATTAAGAAAGACATTGTTGAGTGTATAGCTATATGTATCAAATCTCAGAGAGTAAAACCAAATCACATACATCTACTAGGAATTCTACAACCGTTTCCAATACCAGATTGGAAATGGGAAGTGGTGACCATTGGTTTTATCACTAAGTTTCCCAAGACACAAAGGAAACATGAATCCTTCATAGTAGTGGTAGATAAGTTGGAAAAAATTGCTTAATTTATTCCAATTAATTTGACCAATAAGGTTCCTTACATGTAGTAGATTTACATGAAAGAGATTGCTATATTGCACAAGATACATAAGGTAATTTTTTTAGACAAAGCCTATCTAAAGGTTAATACAAACTTTAGGAAAGGGTCATTTGAATGATTTGAAACAATTCCAAACTTAAGTACAACATATCATCCACAAATAGATGGGAAAATAGAGAGAATTAATCCAGTGGTCGAGGATATTTTAAGAATGCATGTGATGGATAACCCATCCAAGTATGATGATTACCTATATTTATTGGAATTCACATAAAATAATGAATATCATGTTTCTATAATGATGATTCCATTTTAGGCTTTGCATGTTAGAAAGTCAAATACTCTAGTTAGTTCGGATAATCCTATAAACATAGTAGTACTTGGGCCAAAGTTGCTCAAAGAAATGGAAAAGACAATGGTTAAAATCAAGTAATATTTGATGATATCACAATATAGGAAAATATTTATGCAAACAAATCCATGATACCAAAATAATTAAGAGTTGGGGAGCATGTGTATCTGAAAGTTAGACCAAAGAAGATATGATTGAACTTGGGAAGCTATCCTAAGTTGGAAGCTATATACTCTTGACCCTTTAAGATATTGGATAGATTAGGGATTATTTCATATGAGCTTGCATTTCCTACTAGCATAAAATATTATAATGTGTTTCATGTATGTATGCCAAAAAAGTGTGTCCCTAATCCCAATCATGTTATTGATTAGGATTTGATATGTGTGGAGAGAAAATAAGATACTCAATTAAAACCAATATACATCCTAGACAAGAAGGTCACACTTCTTAGGAATATAGAAATAAGTTAGGTAAGGGTCCAATGGAGCCACTACAACCTTGAGGAACTACATCAGGAGCTAAAGGATGCCATGCGGGAAGCAATATATTTACATTTATTTTGATTTTGATGTAAACATTTTTAATTTTATATTCATTAAGGATAGTGGGAATATAGGGGGGGGATGTAATACCCTAGTTTTCATCCCTAGATAATTATTGTATATGTATAATATTATGAAATGGATATAAGACAAACACATGCAATTGTAATTTGTACATTGAATGATAATATAAATACAACATAGGTTTCAAAAGAAGAAGGATAAATAAGGGAGGGATATGAGTCCATGAGAGAGGAAAATATGGGGGCTTACAATTCTATGTGAAATGAATAGTATTTTGTCCATATCCTAAGTTCCTTGACCTTGACCTTGATATTAATAACCAAAGGGAGATATGTGGGATTATCATGAAGACATGCGATATCTCTTTGCATGCAAATATATTCCATGAAATTTGGGAAAGCAAGTGTTGGATTCAAATTCATTCTTCCTTGAATTCTGATATGAGTTAATTTACTCAAGTTTTAAAGCCAAAACATTATGAAGAATTATAACCACAATTGAGGAAAATATGATTGTGTGCGTAGTAAATTGTTGATATTTAGAGAAATTGATTGCTAGTGATAATCCCTCGAATCACAACATAGAGATTTTATGGATATCATATATTGGATTTCTGGAGGGAACTGGGATAGCCTAAGAAAATGTTTAGAAAAGAAGGGATTCCATTACTTTGGTTTTTAAAGTTGAGGGTAAAGAGACCTAGTAGATTTGTATTGTTGTAGTATAAGTTAATATGATAATTCTAGGAATTGAGTTATGTGAGAGAAATTAGAGACAAGCCATAGGAATTTTACCTTAGTTGATTGATAGTGTTAGCTCAAGGGTGGATTTTGTTATAGAGATAAAAGGTTTAATAGAGAACCTATGGTTGTGTAGAGCGTTTTTCTTCTATGTCTATTTGGTGAAGAATTTATCGAGATAAGTGTTATTGATTGGATTATAATTATGCAGAATTATTATTGTTCTTGTTATGGACTAAATTATCCTCTATTTTGTCCAGTTAATAATGCATACATTTTTCTAAAATTATAATTATGGGTACATAAATTGAACGCATTGTTTAATTATGCTTGCATAATTACAGTAGCATGTATGCATTTCATAAATTCTGTATTATCATAACAATGAGGTTCAAAATGGTATCAAACTAAGAAATTCTTTTGGTAATGGCATACCACATGGCCTCAAGTCTAGTGTGTATGTTACATTAAAATTTAATCACTTGAGATGAGGAATATTAAACAAGTCTTTTGCAAGCAAAATATACTACTATAATGTCAAGTAAAGTATATTATTAATACAAAATAGAGAAAAAACATTAATATTGTTTTTAAACTAAGACTAATTCCCACCTCAAGCACTTCCTATAGATTCCATTTTAATGGTTGAACCTGAGAGTTTTGTTTATTTGATTAGGTGTGATGGATCTAATTGTGCCTATGGTATCGAGAGTTCTAGTGGGAAATTGACAAAGGTAGACATAGTATAATTTTTTCCAATACTTTTACAACTTTTTCCATTTTTCTTTAGCTTTTAGTCAGACAATGGAGAATTGCACCTTTATCTCCCATTGTTTTAAATTATGGTCATAAATTTGGACCCTTTGTGATTCAACCAAGATACCATTTTTTTTTAAGAATTGAAGACTAGCACTCTACACGACCTTTGTATCTTACACTATGTTCATGACTTGGGATGCCAATGATAAGCAATCTTCAATTCTACTTTCATTGTGATGGGCCAAATTATATAACTCTTTGAACTTTTCCTCATTATTATACTTAAAATAGTGTGGGTCCATGCTTCTAGAGTATTTGAGGAGATATGATTGCACATACTAGCCTATGATGAAGATGATACATGAGGGCACAAAACTAACAAATAGAAGGAAAATAAGAACTAATAAAACAACCCACTTATTAGGCCAAGATACGTGGTAGATATGTTTCAGATTCATCTTGTAAATATGAATTCTACCTATGGAAAAAGTTTCCTGGAAATGACATATGATTATGTAATTATTGAGCAAGGAATGATGAGGGGAACTATCTTAGCTCTCACCAAGAGAAAAATAAATAAGAGTAGAAAGATCAAAGGTGTATATTTTGATGCCACATGCATCATCTTGTGCAAGAGAAAGGATAGGATGGAAGATTGTTGAATTCCCATCCCATAAATTTAATTGAACTTGAGAAGTGATAATGAGGTAGAATAGATTGTGTTCTCACCCTCTACTCTTGTTTATTAAAAAATCAAGTGAATAATGAACCCTGGAACAAATTATTAACACACAAAGTTCACATCCCTACCCAATTATGTCAAGATGCCTTCACTAAGTGTTTTCCATGTATATTTCATGACATTTTCCTAATCTAGATTATTTTCTTGGACATTTTCTTGGACAGCATGATCAAAACAGACCTAAGTGAAATAATTAGATAGAGACTTGGTTCTAATAATTAGTATAATCAAGGATAGAGAAGCATTGATCCTCTCTAATATGTATATATTTATGACCAGGAAAGGATATCCAATAATTTCTATGGCATTCCATATTATCTTACGAAGAATTTTTAGTCCTTCGAAGACTAACAAGGCTTCAACTTCATTGTTGGTGGAAATGTCAATGCCTCATTCAAATTGGGTCTCTATATGTCTTTTGTGAACATAGTACTTCCCCTAACACCTACCAACCATATATTAAGATGAAATTTAAATGCTTACCGAGTCATAATAACAAGATGCTATGCGCATTTGCATGGTGTTGATTTTTTGTTTGATATTATTAGATTTATTTTTCTATGCAAATCTAAATGGTGTATTACCACAAAAAATTAATCTTAAAAAATATTTCTTCGAAAACAAGATGGAATATGCACAAGTGAATGGTGTATTACTTTATGTTCACTTGTTATTAGTAGATTAATTTCTATGTAAAGTAATTTTAAAATTCTATAAACATACTATTTGGTTAAAGTGTTAATGTGAATTATATAATGTTTTACTTAATTTTTGTAAGATTTATATCGTGAAAATATATTTTTATGTTAATGTCATATATGTTGAAAATTTTGAACTACTAGCTAATAACAAGAATATCTCATTTATGTTTGAAATAGAAGAATATTCTTCTCTTCATACACTAGATTCAATCAACAAATTTTACCCATTCATAGAAAACTACATTGAATGATTAGTGAGAGGACATATTTTTGGATACCTTTCATTCCAACTTATTAAGGTATTACCTACAACACTACTATGTTGTGATTATCATAGAAAACTAGATTGAATGGTTTGCAAGAGGACAATTTTTGGATACATTTCCATTCCAACTTATTAAGGTATTACCTACAACACTATGATGTTGTGATTTGGATATTGGATGAAAACAACAATCACATTCGATGTGTGTTACTAAAATTTGTTATGATGTTGTGATTTGGACATTTAAACAACAATCACATTCGATGTGTTACTAAAATTTGTTATAAATGTAGGGAATTATGAATGTGTATGGAACTAGTCTTATTGTGAATTGTAAAAAAAATACAAAATGTTAAATGGATGCAAATGCATAACACAAATTTGAGTAACGAGTGGTTGTGATATGGAGATAAACAAAATGATTTGAAATTCTTGTTAATAAATACATTGAAGCTACCTAATGCTATTGCTTTTGGTTCAAACTATATTATGGAAAAAGCTTATATAATATGGAAGAAAAAAAGATACTTGGCTATACCAAATCCTATTCATTTTCTTGAAGATGCTCCATCTTCTTAAGAAAAAAATGTTAACAAATTGATTTGTGCAAAAGAGTGTTGGTTTCATTGTCATAAACTCAAATTTTGATTATAATTTTGACAATAGTTTTGGAAATAAGTATCTATAATTATTATGTTAGAAATGTTTTTCAATTTATGGATTTAACATTAATTGAAGAAGAACATATGAATAATAAACATTGTGGATATTCAATAAATGAAATATATTGACTTTTTATTGGTATATTGTAGTGTAAGTGTTGGATAGGTAATGGTTTTTCACTACTTTCATGAATTTGGATTTTCTATTTGTAATCAAATTTTAAATTCCGAAAAAAATGATTGGAGTGGAAGAGTAATCTCCATGGAAGTGGAAGAAGCATATAGAAGAATTGTGACACTTGGACCTAGATTCCCTAACTCCTATGACACCAATGATGAAGATTCTATGACACTTATGACAAAGTTCAGACCCGATTGCTGACATATTACATATATGACATGTCAAGGATAAAAATAGCCTCCAAGAGGGTGCACAAGGGGAGTTATGGAAGCCAAGAGTCCCCCATTCGAATTGATGGAAGAGGAGAGCTATGAAAAGTTTGACAAATGACATTCATGAGAATATCTCCCTAACTTGAGTTGGGATGAGTCTCTTGGATGGAATTAGAGATGAAGAGGCCTTGAGAGGTTAATAAAATACAAGAGGAAATAAATAGATCAGCTTTTGTTCATTTCTCATTTTGCAAATTGGAGAGCATAGTTTGTCCATGCTAGTGGAGTGTTTACTCTACTTGCCTTAGTACCAATTTCGAGGGTGCAAGATTCCCATCCTAATCAGAAATTGGAGAGGCCATTCAGAACATTAATTTGGAGCTAGAATGGATTCATTTGTTTCAGTTTGAAGCTACAGGGATGCTAGTGATCTTCTCTTCTTCAACTTGCTCCCACATCTCTTCCAATTTTCTCTATATATTCTTGCTCTTGGAGGAAGGGTGCACATGGAGATATGTTGATATATTTGGGGGAGTCCAAGGGGCCCCATTTATTTGTAAGATGATTTCCATACTTTGTATTTGATGCTCTCATATACCTCAGATCTAAAATCCAAGTAAAACCATGTAAAAATGACAAACTATGTATGAATGGTGTCATTTTCCCATATATATTGTGGAGACAGCTTGAAGTTGTTTGGTATCGACTTGTATCAATAAATATCTGTGGTTTTATTTATGTTTGGAGAGCCATTAATATAATGAATAAGTTTCATACACTTTATGCAAGTCCTTGTAACATTTCTCTCAAATTTCATAGCAAGTTATAGTGTTTTTGTTTCATTCCCCCCTATGTTGAGACATGTTTACAAATCTCTGATTTATGGGAGTTGCAACAACCTTTAGGAACTTATTAATGATACATTTGGGTGCCCATTAAATTCATATAACTAATACATGCCTTTGTTCTGAAATTTTGGAGGTCCGTACTGCATTTGGGAAGCCATTAGTGACCTCTACCCTTGGGGATTTGAACCTCGAATTTACTAGCAAATTTATCTATTTTATCTTGAACTTACATGAATGTTGCAGAAGTATTTTGATAGTTTATAGGAACCCATTAGGTTCCGTTTTATGTCCTAATACCCTTCAAACACTCTTAGACCCAATTCGAAATCCTTAGGCGTCTTTTGGAGCCATCTACCCTTGGGGGTTTCAACATCGATTTTCCTAGTAATTTTTCCTTTCATTCTCTAATTGTAAATGGAAGTGGATGAAGTATTTAGAAAGTGTCAAAGAATATAATAGATGCATTAATGTATCCTAATACACCTCAATCCAGTCTAGACACAATTCGAAACCATTTGGGAACATTTGGGACAGTTTGGGGTTTCACTAGTCCAAGGTTAAAAAATTGGCCAAATTGGGAAAAATCTCAAATTGGGGACACTACAATTTTTTTTCTAAATTTTATTTTACTAGGGGAATCAACAATTGGGATGAGGCTTGTACTCATGTGATAAGGGGTTTATTCATGTCTACTAGCAATATACCTCTAGGCACAACCACACTATCCCTACACAGGTGCACAATCTATTCGAGTTTTGAACCCCTGACATCACAATGAGTGCCTTAACCGTGCACCCTTTTCCCAATTATTATACACCCTAGGGATTTGTAAGTTTGTATTTTATTATCATTCTAATCATCTGTTATTTTTATATAGAAACCTCAAAACTGAATTTTGACATTAATTTTTATGTAGATTCTTTTTTTTTTACAGGAATGGGTATATTTATATTTCTTAAAAGTTGTTGGAAATCCATGAAGACGTAGAGATACAATAAGTCTAATATCCATACAAAAGTTCTCTATAAATTATGTCAAAATACTACAATATTCCTTAGAAAATACCTACTATGCAAATCCTAGAGCATTTCCATTATACCTATAACTATATTGTTTGACATACTATCCCAAAAGAAAAATGCAAGTAAACAACATAAAAAGAAATCTTCATGACCAAATTTATGCCCACTGTGGGTCTCATCTATTGACACATCATCCCTCACAAGGCCTTTTTCTCCCTATATATTCTATTATATGATCAAGGTGATTGTTGTCTACTACATAGTGTCCTCCTCAATAACTTGATCTTTCAATGAGCCTATAGAAATATTTGAGAAAACAACCATGGATTGGGAGCTCCATGCGAATCCCAAGATAATGTTGTAGTGCATTTCTAAATCGCTTGCAAATTTGTCATATTTCAAATTTTGTTCCCTAAGTTGGGTTTTTGTTTCCTCCTTTTTACCTCTTGCCTCTCCATATGCATACTTAGATATTTTATTACCTATCTCATTCCCTCTAGTTGGCCTAACCTCTATCTCAATATCCTTTTTAACCTCGACATTCCCATCACCATTATTCCATATGGGTCATTTGTACAGCATAATTTGACATTACTGAGCCATTAATGCTCATATGGCCTTCATATCAACCAGTTACGGTGATTGCTTACCCAAAATATGGTTAATTGAGATTTTTTCCACGGAGACACACCATTAGGAAATTTTTAGGGATTCACACTTATCGTGTAAGTGTAGAAACCTTGGTTATCCCTAGGGCTTTGCTCAATAGGTTGTGACCAATCTTGTTGGGAATTTAGCTAGTTGTGTGCTAGTTGGTACTTAGTTTGAATACACGTAGTTGAGGTGCACTAGTCTACATTGACAATTTTTTTAAAGATGCCATTCATGAATAGGAGGAAGCATCTTATGGATTTACCCATGAAGTTCTGCTTGGAAAAATAATGCAAAACCTTAGAACATATTAATAATTTTTAAAATTCTAGCTATAATGTCCAGTCAAATTTTTGTAAAACTTTTCTATAGATTTTTATGTAACTTCTATAAATATTTGGTGATTTTTGAAAATAATTAGAGAAATTAGCTAAATGGAGAAATTTAGTCCATAAAGTTAATCATGTTGACCATGGTTAACCATGAATACTAAGCCGCAAGGGATAAGAACATCACTATAGGAATAAAAATATTAGTGAGAAGAATAACATTAACCACTCGTTACCAACAAACCAACCCATAGTTAACTTTTATTGTTAGTATTAAAATGGATGTTTACTTATTATTTATTTAAGACTTACTAAGAGTCCCTAATTCTTTTTCCATTAAAGATATTTACATAGATATTGCTAAGGACTTTAGCAATAATGTTTACTTATTATTAAGGAAATTTGTTAATAAGAAAATTTTGATAGAAACTATTTATGAATATTAGTATACATGTTATTGTAAATATTATAATATCTATCCTAAAAACCACTATGAATATTCTTTGGACACCTTTTCGATGATAAACTTAAAAATTAAGATCAAATTTCAACACTAATAATAACATATAAAAAACTATTATATTAATCTATACCCAAATATAACAAGAATGCATTATATGCTTAAGATAATGAGTTGGTTAGTAAAAATAGAACTACGTTGTTATCCTGCAAGCAAAGCATGCGGCCATAAATGTCAAGTGCAGTTTGAACTTCATAAGCTATTATTAAACAATGTCCAAATATGTCGTGAATGCATGATTACTAAAGCTTAAGGCAATAAATTTGTTACTAAGAATAGAGCGATGTTGCTATCAAGAAAGTAAACCATATGGCCATAAATGTCGAGTGGAGTATGAACATCATGACATGTATAATAATGACTTAGATCATACTATATTTGGAAGTTGTTATAATAATGAGTAGAACATATTTGGAAGTTGTAATAATGAGTAGAACATGTTTAGGTAATGGACTACTTATAAGGCATTCAATAATAGAAATTAGAAAAACCTTTATTACTCATTGACCAAAGGGGATTCTGTCCACATAAAGAGCATGTTAATTTGGGGGTTGGGTAAGGAATAAAAATATACAGATTTTAATTAGTGTTGTATCACAGTAAGAGTTTAGATTCCTCTGGTTAAGTTAATGAACGTTTGATCATAACAGGAGTTTAAATATTTGATGATTTTGTTCATCCAAGGAGTTTTTTTTATCTGAAATTGAGATTTTTTTTCAAAATCTAGATTCTGTAATGTTTAAATCATATTTCTAAAAGTATAAATGCATTCAACACCCACAAATACCTTAGGGTACTCAGCTTAAACAAATTTAAACATTGTTATTCAAGATCACAATTTTTTGTATTGGATTCATGCCAGAAAATGCTATCATGAATGGGAGAAATAGTCGAACGTTTAGGCTACTCACGATTTTGAAAATTTTCGGCTGTAATTTTTCAAAATCTAGGTTACTACTGTCAAATTCTAGAATCTTGGGTGCCCCATGGGTTTTTGAGGATGTTGAATCCATTTCTACCATAAAAATCCCAATAAAACATAGCTAAATTCTGATTTTACAAAATAAAAATATGTTGAATTCCAACTAAAAATAGTCGGCCAATCCAAATCATCGAACTTTTAAACATCTCCATTACAAAATGGGTAGAAAAACGTAGAAATTTCTTTGCATTTTGTGAGAATACATACCACACAATCACTCTAGGCTTCTCTAGGCACTTTGGATTGGGTTGGATGTAAATTGTTACTTTATTATTAAAATGTGTTTAGTATGGTGAGAGATAGATGGGTTCCACAACACGACATAACCAAATGGGTAGACGACCCAAACCGAATTTCACTAGAAAATGTACTCAAAAGTCAGCCCATGTACTCATTAAATTGACAAAACCAAGGGTTCCTTTTTAATTTCTTTTCAAATACATGACACTCATAGTCTATTCCCTCTATTTTTCTTCATAATTTCATGTGGGGTGTGGGTCACCATTCAAATCGAAACTTCTTCATAAAAGATGTTGACAACGAAGATTCCACACTTGTACTTATGGGATACACCCTTTTAAGTTGTTAGAAGAAGATGAGTAAGTTCTTACAATAATAATAATATTTGGAATTGGTATTGGGAGTCAAAAACCAAGAGTAATACATCATTTAAATGTCACACCAAATGAGGGGCGCTTCACATGGGCATTGGGTTGACAAAATTTATTTTGTTTGGTGTGGGAAGGTGAGAGGTTATTACATTCCATTTAATTCAAACTTATTTGAATATAAAAGCACCGCATGTGCTATGAGGGGCCACAACCGAAATCAATGGCGATAATACAATAATAAATAAACTGACATAAATAGGACATAATGTGCTCTTTCCCTGGCCAACCCATCCATGGAAGAAATCAGAGTGATTTAAGGGATAGGAATGTGTGAAGACTCATGGTGTGGGGGTGGGTTTCTAGTCAAATGCCAACTAGAGAACATTGTGGGTGTCCAGTCAAATGCCAACGAGAGAGCATTTTGCCTCGTTGAGTTTGCATCCCTCCCTTTCTACTTAATCACTTGTACTTGCATTCAATACATGATTATTAATTACTCTTACCATTTTATCCTTCAAATTCTTTATAATTTCCTATGTCCTCTTCCATTTTGAATTGTCTTTTATTAAAAAAATTGCATGTGTGAATAATCTATGTAGCCTTTTAACAATGAAGAAAATTATAGAAATTTAATAATTGCACAATATGATAGACTACCTATAATTCCAACTTCCATTGTATGTTGCATAGTTGGAGTAATGAATTTATAAAAGAATTATAACTTTTAAGTTGGAAAAATTTTGGTTTTTCTTTTTATGAAGAGAATACTCAATGTAAAATGGATGATGTAAAATGGATGGCTAATATTTGCATATTATGTTGGATTTGGATTATTGATAACATTATATAATAGTGGCATCAGCCAAATCAATCAACATTAAAAATTAAATATTTGTTAATTTAATATTAATTATATTTACATTTATCAATTAAGAAATTCATTCATATGTTTTATAAATTTGAAAAATATATAATTTAACATTCATATGTTTTATAAATTTGAAAAATATATAATTTAACATAAATATGTTTTATAAATTTGAAAATATATATAATTTAACATATATGCACCTTAAACCTTAAGAATAGTTTTTTGGAAAAAACTTAGTGGTGTTTATGAATGGAAAAAATAAAATCTTGAAAATTGTGATTTTCATTCTTTTTAAGAATAGAAATTGTGGATTTTTTTCAAAAAAGAAAGTATGAAATGATGAAAAAAACTATATTTTTACAAAGGCTTGTAAGTATGAAAATGTGAATAACAAGTAATTGTTAACTCAATTGTGGTCATTTTTAATGTTATTAAAAGTTATAGACAATGTGTAAGACATTGTAAAACCTTTGAATTGTGGTCATTTTTAATGTTATTAAAAATTATAGACAATGTGTAAGACATTGCAAAACCTTTGAAAATAGTAATCAAATGTGATTGATAATTTCTAAGTTATTCTATTATTAATAAAAGTATTTGATAAATTTTTATAGTTATGTGTTTGATGTGTTTTATGAATTTCAATGATTTACTTTATATTTAAAAATAAATGATAGGAAATTTACAAGTATTGATATCAATAGAATGAGTGTCATGAAAATTCTAATAATTATGTGTTTCGCGGATTTTACACATATTTTATTAAATGTGCAATCAAATAATGAATCTAGATTTTAGACCTTAAGCTAGATTGAAAATTTTCAAACTGAGAGACACACATACACACATTACTTGATTTCTAATTTTTTTTAATATTATTATTTATATTTCTATATAAAAACCCATTTCATCTAAGAATAATAGTTTTTAATGGAAAGTTCTAACCTATACAACTATTTTAGAGCATATTAGGTTGTTTTAAAGCAGATTAGGTTTGTTGCTTTCGAAATTATTATTAAATAATTATGAATTATCATTTGAGAGTTGTTTATTATTGTTATTGTGTTGATTGAAACAAAAAATTGTATTCATTTATTTAATAAATTGGAATTTCAGTTATATAAGTTTTTATTAAATAATCATGAATTATACATTGAGAATGGTTTATTATTGTTATTGTGTTGATTGAAACAAAAAACTGTACTTGTTTATTTATAAATTGGAATTTGAGTTATATAAGTTTTTATTGGAGACTTTGAGCCTTAAACATAGTAATAGAGCTATAGTAACACATGTGTTGTATTGTAATTGCAGTATTTACCTATTGATTTTGACAACATTGCTTCTGAATTGAGTTTAGTGATTACTCTTAAAATCTAACATTATATCATTGATCATATAAAGTATCATATTTTTTATGTCATTAGGATTGTTTTTGTAAACTAATTATCACTTACAAACTAATAATACTTAGTTGTGGTGGATCCTATTATGATGTGGTACACTCTCTTTAATTTTTAAATACACTATGGGCTATAAAAATTGTGCAAGAAGCACTAGGTAACTCTTATGCTCTTTATATTTGAATGCGTGATACTAAAATATATTAATCAAATAGAAAAAATGATAAGAAATAATTACACTACTTCCATTAAATTTAATTTAGACCTTGTTTTATTAGTATATCTAAGCAAATATTTAGTATTGAGAACATTGTTTGAGATCAAATGATACATTTTTTTCTTTTTATGGAAATTTGTGCTTCTCCACTATCATATTATGTAAACTACCAAAATATCCTAAATTTAACCATTCACACATCAAACTTTAAATATAGTCATTTTCATTTAGTGATCAAATATCCATACACAAGTTAAGAAGATTATACAACATCAAAGGTAAGCAGTTCCTCCCATAAAGAGCCCAAAAATCAAATTGACTAATGGTACTATGAAGGTACCTCAATAAGAGGGGGGAAATAGATCCTAGATATCATTTTACACTACTATTTAAGGCCAACCACCATGCACATGGAGGGTAATAAAAATTCACATACCCAAAATGTACTAAGTACTCTCACTGCCGATCAATTTTTTTTTACATTAAATAGATAAAAATTAAAAAGGAAATTCCTCCACCTCTAAAGGTTATGACGGGGATCCTACATATTAGTAGGAATATAAAATACATAGAAAGTAGAATTAGGAGAAAATTCAGTTATGTGTTAGTGCATTCAAGCCCTGCGGAAACCAATGAACTGAGGATACTATTATAAAATAAATAAAGGTAAGATTGAAATATGTTAAAGAAAGGAGAGTAATGCACCTTTCTAGGAATTACAATGTCATATACCCAACTGCCTCTATCATCCATAAATATTGCGAGGTACTTTTCTCAATCTTCTATGATACCTATTATGTAACTTATATCCAATTTAACAATAGATACCCATTTGTGTTACGATGGATTTCAGAAAAATTAACACGGCATAATCTAAACATATTATGGTTTCCCAAATACACATTCAAATACTAAATACTATAGGAAATTTAAGCATGAAACCCACACCATGCCAAGCAATTCCATGCATTTAGACATTCACAAAACATTAAATAATAAATATGTAAACACATATATGAATTCATAGCATTTTCACACACAGTAAGACATTTATCTTTTAATTGTCCAATTGGATGCAAGTGAAGGACGTTCATCCCAGCTGTAGGTTTTTTCAAGCCATATCTTTCTTTGAAAGAGACACCCCCAAGTTGGGGATATTAGTCCATAAGGGCTAAGTGTTATTTCCATCCATATACCACTCAAACTTCTGCATAGCTCAAATCTCATGCAACAACCTCATGTAGGAAATCCCCTCCATAGTTGTCCCATTCTGTAATTATCCTTCCCCATTAACCTGCACAACACCATGAACAATCTCCCTTCTCTGAGCTAACAGTCCCTCAGGAAGTCTCCAGTTCCCTTCTAGCACTTCAACACAAGTTGTATACGAAGTCTTTGAATTGGAACCCCATGATATAGTCTACAGAATAGGTTCCTCTCCAAAGGTATGCTTGTTGTTGTAAATGTAACTTTGGAAGATATTCACTTGTCTTTTATACTTATTATTATTATTGTATTTTACGTGTACCTCCGACAGAGATGTTTTTCCTCCGTTCGGGGATGTCATTATTATGTCTAGTCATGCAAGGTCATTGAGGTAAAACCTCCATTGTAAGTTGGGGAATTAGATCCCCTAAAGTCAAATGTACAATGTATTATTAAGTTTCCCTAGGACAAGTCGACCCAGTTAGATTAGTGAGGCTGACCTAATTGGGAATTAGGTCTCCCAAACATAAAGTATAAATAGATAGCTTGCTCTCTCATTTGGACACACCACTCACTCACTCAAGTTCGCATAAGCAAAAGAGAGAAGACAATTTCGCTGAGGAGAAAGAGAGAAGCTGCAAAAGACATATATTTGGGTTTTCCATTTTGCTTGATATTGTATTAGTGACGAATCTATCCTTGAGGAAGTTGTGGGATTTTCTCCTTTATGGTTTCCCCGAGGAAAACTATTGTGTCTATTGTGTTTTTTTTTGCTTGTTATTCTTTCAGTTAAAGATCCTAATTAAATTGAATTAAAGTGCAAACTCTAACATGGTCTTGGAGCTAACCTGAAAAGAAGGCATTGTGTAGCAGCAAGAAACTAGGGCTTCCTAGTTCAAGGTCTTCTCTCCACAGATCATCTGAAAAAGAGGGATAGGCTAACTCGCCCTAGGAGGGCGCATCTTTTGGAGGCAGTAGAATCAAATTCCGAGAATTTTCATTTTTGTCCTTGTCACTACTACCGGGAGGAAAAGTAGGGCATCAAGGTTTTAGGGGTTTTCTCCATCAATTTGGAAAAAGTAGTACACTAGAAAACTCACCCTATGGAGGCGCATCTTCCTGTCCAATCAGAAGTTCAAAAATCCAACTTTAGAAAACTAGCGTTTCTCTAACAAACCCTAGGCCAACCAACTCCAGAACTAGGTTGGGCATCTCAAATTGGTAAGACCTAAATCTCTGTTATTTCGATTTGAGGTTCTCATTTCAAAATGACTCACCACACCAAGCTTGAGGATAAGCTTGAGGGAGTTGATAACTTCCAAGCATGGAAGTATAGGATTGCTCTTGTCCTTGAAGAAAATGATTTGGACAAATATGTTAATGAAGAGGCTCCAGCACCAGAGAGAGATGAGGCTAAGGCTATCAACAAGAAGAAATTGGTCAATGCCAAGATAATTATTGTGGAATCCATTAAAGATCATCTCATCCTTCATGTGTCATCCTTGAAGGCACCCAAGGATATGTTCAGTGCTTTGATGAAATTATTCGAAGGGAAGAACATCAATCAGAAGATGACGTTAAGGAAACAACTCAAGAATGTGAATATCCTAAACTCATAGACCGTGCAATCCTACTTCACAAGGGTCTCTCAAATCAAGGAACAACTTGAAGAAGTTGAAGAAAAGGTAGAAGGAGGAGGGATCGTTATGACCACCTTGAATGGTCTACCAAGATCATGGGATTCATTCATTCAAGGAATATGTGCCAGAAAGAATTTGATCACTTTCAACATACTATGGGAAGAATGCACTCAAGAAGAAGCTCGGATAATAGCAAGAGACGAAAAGATGGGAGCAAATGATGATCAAGCTCTCACAGTTCACGCTAGAAGAAATCACAACAAGAGGGAGGACCACCATCACAACAAGAGGGAGAACCACCATCACAGAAGACAAAGTAGAAACATAAGAGACATATCCATTGTTAGATGTTACACATGTGATGAGAAGGGACACTACTCCATAGCATGTTCCAGAAACAAAGGTTCATTCAACAATAAGACTAATAAGAAGAGACATCATGCTCACACAACTGAAGGCGGTGAACTAGCAAGGAAAATAACCAGAGAAGAAAAAAGAGACGATTCTTCAAGTGATGAAGAATATGTCCTAATCTCAACAATCATGGGAACCATCACACATGGGAGAAATGATTGGCTTGTAGATAGTGTAGCATACAAGCAAATGATGGGATACAAAGAATCCATCATTAATTTATCTGAGCATGAGTCACCTAACAAAGTGAAACTTGGGGATGATTATCAATATCCCATCAAAGGAAGTGGAGAATTTTCCTACAAACTATACTCCAGAAAATATTTGAAGATGAAAGATGTCCTATATGTTCTAGGACTAAAGAAGAAACTTCTCTCCATTTCAGCACTGGATTCTAAGGGAATGAGGGTTGCATTTATCGATGGCCAAGTCCTAATGTGGCCAAAGGGAAATACAATAGATGATGCAATAATGATTGGAGAGAAAGAAGGAGGATTGTACAAGTTGAAAGGACAACCTAAACAAGCATTGGTTCATGACTCAATAGAACCAAGTGAACTATGGAACAGAAGGATTGCACATGTGCACTATAGAGCACTACCTATTGCAAGCAAAGCAGTTTTAGGACTTCTAGAAATCTAGACAATACATGAAGGAATTTGCAAGGGATGTGCGCAAGGAAAGAATGTAAAGAAGTTGTTTCCCAGTAGTGAAAGCAAAGAAAAAGGAATATTGAAGATAATCCACTCCGATGTATGTGGTCCCATGTCATCCAACTCACTAAGTGGGTTTGTATACTATGTTTTCTTTATAGATGACTTTTCCCGTAATACTTGGATTTACTTCTTGAAAAGTAAATATGAGGTGCTTAGCAAGTTCAAGGAATTCAAATCCTTGGCCAAAATTCCCACTAAGAAAAAGATCAAGACCCTATGATTAGATAATGGCAAATAATTCACCTCAGAAGAATTCAAGGACCTATGCAGAGAATCTGGGATTAAGAGGATTTGAGCACTCCCTACGATCCTCAACAAAATGGCGTTGCAGAACGAAAGAACAAAACGATAATGGAAGCAGCAAAAGCAATGCTACATGACCAAGATATTCCGATGCACTTATGGGAAGAAGCATCAAGGACGACCGTGTATGCATAGAACTGTAATCCTCGCCGATTACTAAGAAAAAAGACTCCCGAAGAAGCTTTCTTCGGTGAGAAACTAGAAGTAAGCCATCTCAGGATATTTGGCTGCCGAGTGTACATACACATCCCGAAGGAAAAGAGAACCAAGCTATATCTGTCAGGAAAGAAGAAAATATTCATGGGATACAATGACACTTCAAAATCCTACCGAATATACTTCCCAATATTCAAGAAGATTGACATTAGTAGAGACGTAACCTTCGATGAAGAATCAACATACACCAAATCAAGAAAACTACCTATTGAAGAGATTGAAGAACCTGAAGTAACCAAAGTCAGAGACACAATGATGGAAGAAACGATTCCAGGATATCATGAAGACCGTGACATGGAAGAACCACAAGAACCTGTAGAACCACCTCATGAGAATAACTCCTACAAGAGAAGAACGACATGGGTACGAGAAACAATACAATATGGAGAGAAGTATGGCGCTCCAGAGGGGATGCACACAGAAAGAAAGAGACCCATACCATACTCCATCTATGTGGCCCTGCTATGCAACATCATTGATAAAGAACCTTCCAACTACGAAGAAGCAACGAAGAAGAAAGAATAGAAGGATGCCATGATCGAGGAGTACCAGTCGATTATGAAGAATGATGTCTGGGATATAGTTCTGAGACTAGAAGGGAAGTCTGTTGTGACTTTGAAGTGGATCTACAAGATCAAGCATGCTGCAGATGGTAACATTGAAAAACACAAGGCAATATCTGTGGCATGTGGCTTCTCCCAGAAGGAAGGCATAGACTATGAGGATAAATTTGCACCTATAACAAGATACACTTCCATTAGATATATACTTGCATTGGCTATAGTAATGAAATGGAAGGTACACTAGATGGACGTCAATCCAAAATTCTTGAATGGTGTAATTGAAGAGGAAGTGTACGTGGAGCAGCCATTGGGATTTGAGACACGTGACATAAAAAATCATTTGTGCAAGTTAAAGAAAGGCTTGTACGGATTGAAATGGGCACCCAAGATGTGGTATGACAGGATGGACAGTTCCTTATGAGTTTAGGATTTACCAAGAGTAAAGAAGATTCCAACCTTTACTTCAAGGTTGAAAGTGGAAGATGAGTGATACTTTTGCTATATGTAGATGACCAGTTTCTGACAGGTGAGGATGATCTCATTGTAGACGTAAAGAGGAGGCCTGCCACATATTTTGATATGAAGGGATTGGGGATGATGCATTATTTCTTAGGCATGGAGGTTTGGAAGAGTGCAGATGGAATCTTCCTTGGTCAAGGAAACTATGTAGTAGATATCCTGAAGAGATTCAGAATGATGGACTGTAAGGAAATGGCCACACCAATTGTCACATACCCTCCCATTTATCCAATTCTAGGAAGGGAACATGATGCCAATTTGGGGATTTTATATAAACTCATCCCATTCATTAAATTCACAGCAATTAAAAATCAAATGTGTGTAGATGCAATTTAAAGAAAACATGCACAACGGAATAACATCATCCACACACATTACATGGTGCCATTCAATTTAACACAGTCGACAAATTAATACATTTGAAAAAGTAATTACACATAAGAAAATACTCATCTTGATGTAATGTTGTCCCAAACAACTAGCTATGTCGCTGCAACGTTCCACCCAACCATAGGCCAGTTTTGTTCATCAATTCTCTCAACACAATTGCCACCCCTGAGTTGGGCATGATTCTTACAAGGAAAATGGGACATTTAAGCTCATGCACAACCAAACCAAGAGATACCCATATCAATCCCAACACTCACTTACACACAGCAAACTCAAAACTCGCCATGGATACACATTTCCAGCAATTGGATTTACAAACATGATGGCCATGGGTTTTCCCCAAATCATGGGCACACCAAAATGGACTATGAAAAGGGGGATTCAACCATAAGGAGCAAACCCGATTTCTCCCACAGGTTATGAGCATTTCAATTTCCCAAGATGGCCTCATTGAAACCCCAATCGAGCTCCCTCTTCTTCCAGTGGCTCTGAAACGCAAAAACGCCCTCTTCCCAACTAAAAAACAAGGAAAACACAGGAAAACATGGAGGAAAAATGCCCAGGCAACTCCAAAAACGTGAGAGAGGCAAAACTGCTCAGTGGGTAATGGCTTGGGGATCAAATTCATGGCTCTTTTCTTGCCAAGGGAGCCAAACACAATTCTCCATGCAGGGTGGTTTCCCATACTCGAATTTTGACAACCATACCTCTCATTCCCCAAGGCATTAACTACCTCCACCAACTCTCGGGAGAATGAATGATTGGGTACAAAAGTCAAAATGGGTAGTTGAGGGTTTGATGGGTTATCTCATTGACACTTGGATTGACTTTATTGGCTCAAGGGTTTGAATATCTCCCTCCTAATTCCCTGTGGCCTGTGATCAATATAAAAGTGATTATGAGTTCTGTTATTTCTGCTATCTTGTGTGTTTTAATTAATTTAATATTGTAGGTTCATCACATAAAATACAACTGACATAGCTTCTGACCATAGAATAAATAGGACAGCTGACAACTGACATAAATATCATAATCCCCATGCTTCAATAACTACATGAAGTGAATTTTCCCACCAACCTCATATATGCATTCAATAGTAGGGTTTAATATTCAAGAGAAGGTAATTGGCTCAATTAAAGCACATGGCATAATTTTGGATGAGTTATAAGGTTGACACATGGAAACAAAGGATTTAGTTTCCCATAGGCCCCCTTTCCTCTTCCCCTCTAGTGGAATCATATCCCCTCTAGTGCTCTTTACATAGCCATCTTGGACCATTTTATTAATTTTCAACATAGTATTTACTTACATTTCGAATTGGCATGATAAGACAATCATGTGGTACAAATAAAAATATGTACATTATACATGCCTATCTATTCACTAGTTGGTCCTATTCCTTAAGATCCACACTAGGAATCCATGCTAGCTTATTTACATAATTTACATAATTTGATTAAATACATTCCAAGTCAAAATTGGGGGTATTACAATCCCCTTCCCCTTGGAAGAGCATTGTCCTCGGTGTTTTCTCAAAAAAAGAACAAAGATGGATATGCCTCTTTCATGGCATCCTCCAACTCCCACGTAGCTTCATCGGGACCGAAGTGCTTCCATTGCACCTTTACCTGTCTGATGGTTTGGTTCTGGACCAATGTTACCTTCTTTTCTAGGATGCATAATGGATCGGTTTGGAAATCCCCCTTGGGTTTATCCTGAATCACATCCTAATCAATCACATGGTTATGATCATGTACATATTTCTTAAGCAAGGAAACATGAAAAGCATTATGAGCTCTCATGTTAGTAGGCAATGCAAATCTATATGCAACTGGACCTATTTTTTGAAGCACTTAAGATGGCCCACAATATGTCGGTGATTGCTTGGCACAACTTCCAAGATTCAAAGACCTCTTCCTTGTCCTCACTCTAAGGTAAACATGATCCCAAACACTGAATTCTCTATGCAATTTGTTCCTATTTGAATATCTTTTTGCCTATCCCGGGATGCCTTTAAATTTTGCCTAATTTTTTGCAATCTCTTTCTCCATTTCCTTAAGCAATTCTGGCCCAACTACAATTTTGTTCACTAGATTATCCCAGGTCACTGGTGTCCTACACTTCCTATCATATAAAACTTCAAATGGACTCATTCCCAAGGAAGCTTGTTGCCCATTATTATAGGCAAGCTCTACAAAGTGTAGATAATCTTCCCACTTGGATGGTTTGTCCATCATATACATGCGAAGCATGTCCTCAAGCACCCGATTTACTCTTTTAGTTTTTTCATTTGTTTGTGAATGGTAGGCAGTGCTAAAATTCAGTTGTGTTCCCAAGTCTGCAAAAATACTTTTCCATAAATTTGAAGTAAATTTGGTATCTTTGTCTGAAATTATAGCCTTAGGAAATCCATGCAATCTGAAAATTTCCTTCATGAAAATATTTGCAATGGAATCTATTTTATATGTGGCTTTAACTAGTATAAAATGTGTCGATTTTGATGATTTATCCACCACAACCATGATAGAATCATGTTGTTTCATAGTCATTGGAAAACCTATAATAAAATCAATGGAAATTACTTCCCATTTCCATTCTGGAATTGGAAAAGGATGTAACAAACATGCTGGGTGTTGATTCTCAAATTTCACCTGTTGAAACATCATGCATTTAGATATATACTCAGCAATATCATTTTTCATCCCTTGTAAAAAATATTGCTCCCTGGTAGTAGCAATTGTTTTCTAATATTCTGGGTGAGTAGAATATGGCATTTTATGGATTTCATCCTTAACAATTCTCTTCAAGTATGCCACATTTAAAATATAAATTTTGTTTTTATAAATAAGCCCATCCTCTTCCAAATGATACCATTCATACCTCTTTTCAAAATTCTGCTGCTGTAATTTTTCTTTTATTTGCACATACAATTCATCTTCAACAAGATAATTGGCAATCTGTTGTTTTAAATCTAATTGGCAAGTTGTGATGGCTGCCACATGCATTTCATGCATCTTTCTGTTGAGTGCATCAACCACTTTATTTTCTTTTCCTTTTATGTGTTTGATTTAAAAATCAAACTCACATAAAAATACCAACCATCTAGCTTGCATGGCATTTAATGTTGGCTGCTCAAATAAATATTTCAGACTAAAATGGTCTGTCCTCAATTCAAATCTTCTTCCCATTAAATAGTGTCTCCACATTTTCAAAGCGTGCACTATGGCTGCAAGTTCCAAATCATGTGTGGCATAATTCTTTTCATGTTCCTTCAATTTTCTAGACTTATAACACACCAAGTGATTTTCTTGCATAAGAAATCCTCTAATTCCTTGTTTACATGCATTTGTACACACCACAAATTCTTTTTATGGGTCTACAATTTTTAGAATTGGCGAACTTGTAAGAAGCTTCTTCAATAGCTACAAGCTTTCTTCACATTTCTGCGTCCATTCAAATTTTGTTCCCTTATTTTGAAAAGAAGTGATTGGGTGTGCAACCTTGGAGAATCCTTCAATGAATCTTCTATAGTAGCCAACAAGACCCATAAAAGGTCCCACAACTATGAAATTCCTTGGAGTTGGACAATTCATAATGGCTTCAATATTTTATGGATCCACTGCTATTCCTTCCTCTAAAATAATATGACCCAAATAATGAATTTTTGTTTTGTAAAATTCACATTTTCTTAGCTTTGCATACAACTTATGCTCTCTTAGCAATTGGAAATCCATTCTCAAATGTTCTTAATGCTCCTCTTCATTCTTAAAGTAAATAAGAATGTCATTTAGAAAACAAGAACAAACTTGTCCAAATATTTGCCAAAAATGATATTCATGAGACACATGGAGGTAGCTGGGGCACTAGTGAGACCAAATGGAACCACTACAAATTCATAGTGTCCATACCTTGTTCTAAATATTGTCTTGTGAATATCTTCTTCTTTGATTCTTACATGATTGTAACCAGACCTCAAATCAATCTTTGAAAATACTTTTTCCCCTCTCATTTGATAAAAAATATCATCAATTCGAAGTAATGGGTACTTGTTTTTCACTATCACTTTATTCAGCTATCTGTAATCAATGCATAACCTAGGTGTATCGTCTTCCTTTTTCACAAACAATACAGGTGCTCCCCATGGAGACACACTTGACCTTATGTATTTCTTTTCCAATAATTCTTGCAATTGCATTTTCAGCTCTAATAATTCTGGTGTGCTCATTCTGTAAGGTGTCTTAGACACTAGTGCAGCTTCTGGAACATTATCAATTGTGAAATCAATGTCCCTCTTGGGAGGAAGTCTTGGCACTTCATCATGAAACACATCCTTGAATTCTTGTAGCACATGATAGTCCTCCAATTTTGGATTTCATTTTCTGTTTTTTCCAATATATGGGTTGCATACAATTGACAACCTTTCCTACAAAACTTCTTCAGTTGCATGGCTAAAATATGCCTAACTGGAATTTTATTTGGAATTCCTTTCACAACCCTTGGGTTTATTTCATCATCAATGCACTCAAATCTCTTGTTGTAGAAATCAAGTTTAACTCTATGTGCTCCCAACTAGTCCATTCCAATGAGAATGTCATATGAGCCAAGTGGTAAAACATTAAGATATACACAAGTGGAAAATCCACCCATTTATAATGGACATTTCTCCACCATTTCACTAATGTTTCTCTTTGTTCCTATGGCTATTTGAACCAACCATGATTTACTATGCTTGGTATTATTAAAAGCACAAATCTTAACAATTTTAGGACTAATATAACTATGAGTAGATACAGGGTCAATCAAAATAGAAATATATCACTTAGCAATCTTACCTTCAGTCTCAAACAAAGTTGATTGATGATATGCTTGGTGGTCCTCTAGTGTAGCATAAATCCTAGGGACAATCCTTGCCACTTGACCCACTTTTTTATCTCTAAATGTTGTGAACTTGCTTTGCACTCCCATTTTGATGTGGACAATTTCTAAGCAAATGGTCCTCTTCGCATCCCCAACATTGAAGTGGTTCTCTTGGCTTGTCTCCCATCATCCTAGCTGGCTTTGTCACAAGTTGGGTTGGATGCCTTGGTTGATTTATGAAATGATGAGACTTGAACCTCTTCTTCATTTGTTCAAACTTCTCATTTTTCTTGTCCTTCCATGCCTTATGGAAATATGGATTGCTTTTGTCTTGATCATTACAATACTTAGCATTTATTATGGTCTCATCTAGATTTTGAGGCTCATCAAACTCAATTCTATCTTTGTAAGACTGAGGAAACCCACTTAGAAAATGTTGAATTTTCACATTGTCATCCCTGATATACTTGACATATCTCAACAACTCCAAAAATTTATTTACATATTCCTCCATAGTCATTTGTCTGAACTTCAACTCATGGAATTCTTTAATTTTCCCATCATAGTACCTATCAGAGAGGTAATTTTTCTTGAAGTATTTCTTGAATTGCTTCCAAACTATATTCCTTTCATTGATCTTATTCACTTGCCTAACTTTATCCCACCATATATATGCTCTTCCATTCAGATTGAATATACCAACTATGGCCTTCATATTTCCTAAGTAGTCTTGGACTTGGAAATACTTCCTCATCCCAAGAAGCCAACCCTCATCTTCTTGACCAGATTTTATCTCACCATCAAATGTGGGAGGTTTGGAATTCCTAAATTCTTCATATGACTTTTTCTTGGAATAACTCTTCCTGTTCTTCCTATAAGATGAAGAGCTCGATCCTTCAGTGGAATCCTTAGACTAGAATATATTTTTGGAGTATATGACCTATGTCTAGAATCTCTTCATGAACTATGGGACCTGCTATGAGAATGCGTCCTTGAGATACTCCCACTATTTTATTGATTTTCATAATGATGTCTAGAGTTAATATTCCTTTGAATATTTGTCAGACTTTGAAGCATAGTTACATTTAGTTGATTTTGATCTTCTTGAGCTCTAAGTGGCCTCTCATTGTCTTCTCTACAACTCTGCAGTTCCACTCTTAGGCTCCTCATAGTTTCTGCAATGTCTAGGGGATTCACTTGGATTCTCCTACCATTATTCCCATGTCTCTTCATTTTCAATATATATTTTCTCTCCCATTGCATCTGCCTCAACTTCATAAGGATCCTATGCATCATCCATGATGATGATCTTCTTGGCCCAACCAAGATCAGAGGTTTTCCAATTGCACTATACTCATTTTTTACCCCTTAATAGTCACTGATATGATTCTAAATCTACAAAAGTGTTTTGTGGAGCACCTGCAACAATTAATTAATAAGAATATGCGAAATAGCAGAAATGACAGAACTCAGAATCACTTTTATATTGATCACAGGCCACTTCGAGGGGGCAACCTCCTATGAGCAAGCTCAATACAAATAACTTCACAGTGCCTTCATAGGTCTCAACAGACACTTATATACTAGGTCTAGGCACCAAGACTATGGGTCAACACCATGGGCCACCACAAACTATGGATCAACAATACTACGGGCGACTTACAAAGCATATGTGCCAACAACAATAACACAAACTATTGATCAACAAATACTACAGGACGACTTACAAAGCATATGCGTCCAACAAAAATATACTAACAAAGTAAAGGCATGGGTTCCTAACATCCCCCCCCCCTTAAAAAAAGCTTTGTCCTCAAAGCGTTAGATGTGGAAATTGTTGTTGAATCTGAAGGAGTGGTTCCCATGTAGCATCCTCTGGTTGCATGTTGTGCCACTGAATTAAGATATATGTGATAGAGAGAGAGAGAAGCTGACGAGTGCGCCGATTGAGGATGGCCTCCGAATCCAAAAGGATGGATCCTTCATTATCCAGTTTGGGTAAAATCATTTGTCCACTGATGTTGGTGCCAGGAAATTTCTTCAGACAAGAGACATGAAAGACTGGATGAATGCGGGAAGAAGGAGGAAGTTCCAATTTATAAGAAACGGACCCAATCTTCTGAAGAATCCGATATGGTCCATAAAGATTTGGAGTGAGCTTATGATGCCCTTTGAGTTTCAGGGAGGATTGCTTGTATGGATGGAGACAAAGAAAAACCATATCGCCTACTTGAAAAGTGCGCTCAGAACGGTGCTGATCAGCTTGTTGCTTCATGCGATTTCTTGCCATGTGAAGATTGTCCCGCAAAATGCGAAGAATCTGATCGCGCTTTCGAAGGACTGTGTCAACTTTCTGAACTGGTGAACTGTTGGGGGTGTATGGAAGAAGAACTGGAGGTTCCTAACCATAGACTGCTTCATATGGGGTCATTTTAGAGGCAGTGTGGCAAGAGGTATGGTACCACCATTCAACGAGAGGGAGCCACTTTGCCCACTGATGTTGTTGTTCAGAGGTGAAGCAACGAAGATAAGTTTCCAAGTATTTATTGATAATTTCAGTCTGACCATCTGTTTGTGGGTGATACCCTGAACTCATCTTCAGTTTGGTGCCAGTGTGGTGAAATAGTTCTGTCCAAAAATGACTGGTGAAAGTCACATCACGATCCAAGACAATGGAAGAAGGGATTCCATGAAGATGAAAGATCTGGTCCAAGAAAATTTGAGTGACTGAGGAGGCGGTATAGGGATGGCTGAGAGCACAAAAATGACTATATTTGGAGAGGCGATCAACCATAACGAGAATCACTGTCTTCCCACCAGATTTAGGGAGCCCTTCAATGAAATCCATAGAAATATCTGTCCAAATCCGTGTAGGTATGGGAAAGGGTTCGAGAAATCCTGGAAGGAGTGTGGTTTCACCCTTATTACGCTGGCAGGTATCACATTTTGCCACCATCTGTTGAATTGTCCTTTTCATTCCCTGCCAAAAGAAGTTACGCCATTCCCGTTCATATGTTTTGAGGAAACCAGAGTGCCCTGCCGATGGAGAAGCATGGAGTTCATAGAAGACAACCTGTTGAAGATCTGTGCTCTGGGGAAGCACCAGATGACCCTTGTATCTCAGAGAAGCACCATCCCAAGAGTAATGTGGTATAACAGAAGGGTTGTTGGTCAAGCGTTGGATGATTTGAGATAAGGAAGAGTCATTGACATAACCCTGTTCAACAGATTGCAACCAATTTGGAACATGCATAGAAATAGCTGAAAGAGAACCTTGGGCATCAAATGTGCGAGAAAGAGCATCTGCCACAATATTGTCTTTACCCTTCTTGTAAGTGATCTCATAGTCATAAAACATGAGTTTGCTAACCCATTTCTGTTGTGCTGGGGAGGAGACACGCTGTTCCAAGAAATATTTCAGACTCTGGTGATCAGTCTTGATGCATAAATGATTCCCTAATAGGTATGGTCGCCACTTCTGTACTGCATGCAAAACAACCATCATTTCCTTCTCATAGGTAGAGGCAGCTAAATTCTTACCGGAAAGGGCTTTGCTGGTGAACGCAATGGGGTGTTCATCTTGAAGGAGAACAACACCAAGTCCATTGCCGCAAGCATCACTCTCAATAGTGAAGGGCTTGGAAAAATCGGGCATAGCTAGAACAGGTGTAGTACACATAGCTTGTTTTAGTTTGTCAAATGCACACTGAGCAACATGTGTCCATGTAAAAGCATCCTTTTTCAATAGAGCAGTTAATGGAGCTGCAATATTCCCATAATCCTTGAAAAACTTGCGGTAGTAGCCAGTCAACCCCAAAAAACCACGAAGGCTCTTGAGTGTCTGAGGATGCGGCCAATTGTTCATGGCATCGATTTTGGCAGGATACACGCGAACCCCTTGTTCTGAGATAATGTGCCCGAGATACTCAACTTCCTTCTATCCAAAAACACATTTAGACTGCTTAGTGTGGAGATGATGGTCAGAGAAAAGTTGCATGACAAGATCCAGATGCTGGAGATGTTCATCCCATGTTTTACTGTAGATGAGGATATCATCAAAGAATACCAGAATGAATTTCTGCAAGTAGGGTCGAAATATTTTATTCATTAAGGCCTGGAATGTGGAAGGAGCATTAGTGAGGCCAAAGGGCATGACCAAAAACTCATAATGGCCATCATGTGTGTGGAAAGTTGTTTTAGGGATATCATCCTCATGAACCCAAATTTGATGATACCCAGAAGGAAGATCCAACTTGGAGAAAAAGTGAGCCCCATGAAGCTCATCAACAACGGGAATTGGAAACTTATCCTTGATGGTGAGGTGATTAAGTGCTCGGAAGTCAATGCAGAGGCGCCATGACCCACCTTTTTTGCGGACAAGAAGAGCTGGAGAAGAAAAGGAACTAGTGCTTGGGCAAATAATACCTTGCTTCAATAAGTCTCGAATGAGCATTTCAATCTCCATTTTTTGGTGAAATGGGTAGCGATAGGGCCTGATGTTAGGAGGAACGCTGCCAGGAAGGAGCTGAATATGATAGTCTTCTGGCCTTGAAGGTGGCAATCCCACTGGTTCAACAAAGACACCTATATATCGATCCAGAATTTGTTGTAGATACAAAGGAGTAGTGGAGACTGTTGATGGTTGCATCTGAATGGAATGGATCTAAGCGATGACACCATGTGAATTCTTCTTGAGGAGTTTTTCCATGCAATGTGAACTAATGATGCTGAGAGAACCTGGTTGTAATCCTGTCAATGTGTGTTTTTTTCCATTGAGGGAAAATTGCATCCAAAGTTCAGCAAAATCCCATAATATAGGGCCAAGTGTGCGTAGCCATTGAGTGCCCAAAACCACATCACATCCGCCTAAGGTCAAGGCAAACATGTTAGAGCGCAAGGTATAATTTCCCATAGAGATACGCACATTTCGACACTTCTCTTTGCAAGGTAAGGTGCCCCCATTGGAAACCATGACTTCAAAGTTGGAGCAAGGGTGGATAAAACAATCAGATTCTTTGGCGATCCGAGGGTCAATGAAATTATGAGTGCTACCAGAATCAATGAGTATTGTAAGAGAAAACTTCTTGAAGTAACCCCTGACCCGCATTGTTTGGGGGGTGGTGATTCCAACTAAAGCATGGAGAGATATCTCTGGCTGGTCATCCTGAGACAGAGGGTCAATAGGAGGTTCCTGAATGTCGACCTGAGCATCCATTGTTTCTGGATCCTCGTCACCAATTTCAGAGGCAGGCGAAGAATCCACATCCAAGAGATAGAGATTTTTCTAAACACATCTATGTCCTCAAGTGAATTTCTCATCACAATTATAGAAAAGCCCCTTTTCTCTGCGTGCGTGCATCTCTGTTTTAGACAAACGCTTGATAGGAGTTGGTCGAGGAGCCTGCGGTATAGGTGGTTGTTGAGAACCCATATTTCGGAAGGGAACAAAAGTAGGCTTGGAGCGTTGTTGGACTGCAATCTTGTCTTCTGCCAACTTAGCCAACCCTAGGGATTCCATCATTGTGTTAGGACAGAACATTTTGACCTCAGAGCGGATCGCATCCTTTAGACCATTGATAAAACAACTCCAGTAAAAGTCATCAGACAATCCTTCAGTGTGGTTGGCTAATTTCTCAAATTCAGTTTGATACTCTCTCATAGTGCCAATTTGGCGAAGTTTAGTGAGGGCTCCTGTGAAGTCATCAAAAGCACTAGGACCAAATCGTTGCAAAAGGAGTTGGCAAAAGTCTGTCCATTTTGGCTCTTCATGAGCCTTAATGTACCAACGGTACCATTGAAGAGCTTCCTGTTCCAAATGAAAGGATGCAAGCAGAACTTTGTTGACATAAAAAGTATTTTGCAGACTGAAATACTGTTCTGCATGATAGGTCCATCCAGTTGGATCAGTACCATTGAAGCGAGGAAAATCAAGCTTTGGACCACGAAAATTGCTGGAAGAAGAGAACCCATTGTCTGATGAAGACTCAGATTGCCGTTTGTTGTTCATAGTTGAATGTTCAAGATGGAGACCGAGAAATTTTTCTTCCAGATCCTGGAGTTTGGCTTGGATGGTTGCAAGTGCTTCTTCCATGGTTTTTGCTCCTGCACGGGTGACAACCATAACCAGGAGTTTTTTTTTTTTTCCAGACTGGAGCGCCTACGACTCAGAAGGGATCTGGAACAGATAAATCTACAATGACCCAGAAGTGAGCGGAAATAGAGGGATCTGAAACGACGCCGAATGGATTGAAAACTGCTAGATCTGGAACGGCTTTCAGAATGGATCTGAACAGCTGGATCTGAAACGACGTAGTAGTGATCGACAACAGTTCAGCTGAAAATAGATATGGACCCCAGGTATGTGCGGCTTCCTAACAGTTCAAGGGTTTCACTCAGCCACCAATGTTGTCTGACTGCTTTCTTATTAGGGCAGTACCCCTCACTCCACAGCTTAGGTAAAACTGATAACCGCTTTTCCACAAACGACAGCTCTTGGTTTACCTCACGGGTGGGAACTAGTCAATCAGGTAGGGGTCGTTGCCCTTTTCGCTGGCAGGTCCTCTCAATGGGCCAGCTACTTCAGGGTTTTTGTGGTACTCCTCACAATGCATTTTAGGTCTTATTCCCAAGTACTTCCCACAGTTAAGCGGATACGGATTATTCCCAAATTCGAACCTGCAACAGATGCGAAAAAAAAATTGGCAGAAATTTCACCCAGTGAGCCTAAGAAAGTGCTCTGATACCAGATGTGAAGCACCTGCAACAATTAATTAATAAGAATATGCGAAATAGAAGAAATTACAGAACTCAGAATCACTTTTATATTGATCACAGGCCACTTCGAGGGGGCAACCTCCTATGAGCAAGATCAATACAAATAACTTCACGGTGCCTTCATAGGTCTCAACACACACTTATATACTAAGTCTAGGCGCCAATACTATGGGTCAAAACCATGGGCCACCACAAACTATAGATCAACAATACTACGGGTGACTTACAAAGCATATGCGCCAACAACAATAACACAAACTATTGATCAACAAATACTACGAGACGACTTACAAAGCATATGCATCCAAAAAAAATATACTAACAAAGTAAATACATGGGTTCCTAACATGTTCATATGAACACAATTTTTAGATTTATTAAGCTCTTAGAAAATCAAAAATCAATTTTGATATACTCTGGAAAACCCATATTGACAGTTTTTGTCAATTATGGCTACATGCACTTTCTTTTATCAAATTGTAGAATCATATGAATCACCAATTCATAATTTCTCTCTATAAAATTGTTCCCCATTGGACAAGCTTTCCAATGACTATAAGCATGTTCAATTCTGGATTTTGAGCTCAAAGTTGCAATCCTCCAAAATTGTCAAATTGGCCCAAATTCTACACTTTTCCTGTAGGTGCATTTAACCCCAGAGGCCAACTTCGAAAACCTACAAAATATTTCCCATGGAGAACCAGAACAAATTATTTGTTGTCATAGATATACATGTGATGAGGATTACTTAGAAATTTTAATTTCTTTGATCTGATGCTCCACTCACCTACTATAAAATTTTGGAATTCACTACTTTTATATTTTTCCACTTCTTCCATACTTTCCACGAGCATCACTAGTACCAGCACCCTCCTGACCACTAGTATGTGGATGCAAAAAATCCTGTAAAAAAAAACATATTTTAGTTCATGATCATATACAAGTACAAAATATAAAATCATAAATGAAGATATCTTATAATTGAAGATTCCACAACTTACTTTCAAGCCTTGAGAATTCTTGACCAAAAGACCAACCTTTGCTCTAATCTCATTTGTTTATGGCTGAATGAATAACATACAAAGAATTTACTCATTTTGTTTAAGCTCTTCTCTATCATGTTTATCGGGCTAGTGAAGATGCGATGTCAGCATTCTGCATGATCTCATCCACATCGGTATCTATGGATTGCTCTATTGCTAGATCAAACCCCAAATTAGTGGCATGCCAGAAAAATATATAAACATTATCAAAATGAAACCAATGGATTGAGGGAAAAATATAATAAAAAAACATATTAATCATATTTAATCTATATAATTGCAATGAGGTATACAAGTTTCCTCGAGGCTGGTGTCGTCTTATCGACAACTAGGGACTTGCCCCGATCAACACCTTGCAACAAAAATATAGAAAACATTGTCTAACTGAAACAATATACTCACGAAAAATATATATATATATATATATTTCTTGAATATTATATTTTTACAATTACAATGATATATACCTACAACCTTGAGGATAATGGCCTCTGATCAACTACTGGGGACTTTCCCTAATCACTACCCTGTGACAAAAAAAGAAGAAAATAGTTTTAGAGCCTTTTTTCTTTGATTTTTTCATATTTTTTGGGAGGATATTTTTTGTGGTTTTTTCCAAACATTTATTGCTTGCATGTTTATCTTTATTACAATCAAGTATACATGCTACCTCGAGGAAGGTGTCCCTTGATCTACTACTGGGGATTTTCCCCATTCAACACCCTGCAATAAAAATATAGATAAGATTACCAAAATGATACCAATATACTCATGAACTAAAAATAATAAAAAAACATGTTGCTCATATTTAATTTGTACAATTACAATGACCAAGTATACATACTACCTTGAAGCTGGTGTCATATGATCAATAGTCGGGGAGTTGCCCCGATCAACACCCTGCAAAAAAAATATAGATAAGATTATTGAAATGAAACCAATATACTCATGAAATAAACATAATAAAAAAACATGTTGCTCATATTTATTTTGTACAATTACAATGACTAGGTATACCTGTTGCCTTGAGGCTAGTGTTGTTTGATCAACAGCCGAGGAGTTTCCCTGATCAACACCCTACAACAAAAATATAGATAACTTTACCGAAATGAAACCAATATACTCACAAAATCAACATAATAAAAAAAAATGATGCTAATATTTAATTTGTACAATTACAATGACCAGGTATATCCGCTACCTCGAGGCTAGTGTCGTCTGATCAATAGCTGAGGACTTGCCCCGATCAACACCCTACAAAAAAATATAGAAAACATCATCAAAATGGAACCAATATACTCACAGAAAAAACATAATAAAAAACCATATTATTCATATTATATTTGTACAATTACAATGAGGTATACTTGCTTCCTCGAGGATGGTGTACTCCTCTAGTCAACTGCTAGGGACTTTCCTCGATCACTACCCTGCAACAAAAATATAGAAAAAATTACCGAGATTATAACAATAGACTCACTAAAAAAGCATAAGATACTAGATTCATTAATTAAAGTTTGGGTAAAATGTTATATGGACCACTATCATAGTAATAATGTTTGAACCCTTTCGATTCAAATTGTAATTGATCAACAACTCTTCCCCTGCAACTATTAATTTTATGGCACATACGAAAACACAGTTTCCTTCACACCCCTCAAATATGAAATTGGGTTTCTTATTTGTAGACGCAGGTTGTGTACTGTTTATAAACACTGCAATATTCCTTGTTTCTTTTGGCCTTCCGCCAATGTACATACTTGCTCATTTATGTTGATCCTTTCCTTTTAGCTCTAAATAATTTGCAAACAGTCTATATATGCTCATAATTCTTATATATTGGACTTGTCATATCCAATATCTGTAATTGTAACGGGGTCCTACGTACTCCATCAATTCATTACAAATGTCGTAATCGATCTTTATTCCATCCATGCAAAACAACCCCAAACCATATAATGATGATGGTGCAATCCGATATATCCTCTGATTCACACAAAAATCTGTGTTTATTTAAGGAATATCCTTCGATACCCATTGTTTCACTAGATGTTTGTACATTGAGGGAACTTTGATGTCGCATATGGTCTCATCATCATAAGAACATGAACCCCCTTCAACGAGAAAAAATTCCATGCATTTCTGAAATTTTCTTCTGATCTTTTGACATCTAGTTGATATCCCTCTTGTAGACATACTAGATGACTCACTTTCCTCTAGTACTTTCATTATTTTTTACAAGAGTAAACAAAAAACATCAGCAACATGCAATACTTTAAAAAATATAGCAATATATATATACCTGAATAATTACCTTGATGAAGATATTCCAATCATGCGTTTTCACCCCCCCAAAGTCACCTTTCTTTGTTAAGATGTTCTTCGTGTTCAAACAAAATCCAGTGGGAAATTTTATTTTGTTTAATGAATTCTTTTACAACATTGCTTTGTTGCTCCATTAACAACCATGGAATTGAGTTTAAATTGATCTGGTCATCATTTCTATTGAATTGAATGACATCTTTCATTGCATGATTGGCTTCCTGAATGTCATTGCAAATTTTGACAATTTTTTCTTTGTCCCTTCTTCCATCCAATATTCGGCATAATGTCTTAGTCACATTCTTTCGAATATGCATTGTATCAAACAAATGAACAATTTGTAGGTGCTCATAGTAGGGAAACCTACTGAATTGTTTGGGATAACTTTTCATTCCTCGTGGAATCCCATTAATACCTTCATGATCACATCGATGGCCATTGTGAATCATAGTTTATAAATTAATTATAGAATTCAATGCCAATTACAGTAAACAACACACAATATAAAAAAAATTCAAAACATTACATATATGATTATAGATAGACAATTTGATTCGTACCTTGGTGATTTCTATTATATTGCAACTTCCATAGGTGAGGTGTCATTCTCTATGGTTTTAATGTGTTGGGAGAGGCCCAAATGCAGCAGTTTTGATGGCACGGTCCAACTCAAAGGACACATTTGATGAAAGAAGTACAAGTTAGGCGAGGCCTAACATTAGTCAATTTTGGGAGAAACAAGTCTGCAATTCCCGGGAGTAGGGCATGGAGCACAGTGAAGTGGAAAATAAGCATCTGTCCCCTTAGTAAATGAGAAGTCCTAAGGATAAACGAAGTAGTTGGAGAAGTTATGTATGAAGCGATGGACTGCCAACTATAGGAGAAGAGAGTAAAGAGGTGGAATGGTGCAAAGGATGTGCCACTGTAGCGTCAGAGCCACGTGGTCAGAACTGTGACTGTTAGAAGAAGCATCAGAGCCAGAGGAAGCGGCACAAAAGGACAACAGATCTCCAACAAAGTAAAGACAAAGCATGGTCAATAGGAGAACCATTCCATTTTGGGTTTAAGGGTACTATGGGGTTTCATCCCATAGTTATTGTAAAGATGTGACCTTTGGGCACAATCTACAAAAGGGGTAATTTTGCAAAAGGAAGGGATATATATTTTGTGAGATTAGATTATGTAAGATCTATGTTAAGAGAGATCTAAGAGAGGAAAAAGACTCTGCAGCTGTGTGCACAGAGATCTATTGTAGAGAAGAGTCTGCAAGTGAGTGCAAAGAATAGAAATGGTAACCCCTTCCAAGAAATATAAGAACAGTTCCCATGGACATAGCTCCCATCTAGGGGGTGAACCATGTAAATATCCGTGTTGTGTGATTGTGTCTATGATTTATTTTATGTTATGAATGATTATGCTTTTATATGTATTTTCATGTGTATGTTGATGAGAATAATATGCTAAGTGGTAGACACACATGTTTGATAATGCTAAGTGTTAATGAATGTGATAAATGCGTAGTTTCCTAGTTAAAACAATTAAGGAATAATAGTAATTCAATGGAGTCTTTATTGTTAGAACTGCGAAGTGTGCAGTCACATAATTGCACTGTTAAAATAGCGGTAAATGCGAAGAAGGATAAATCCACTAAAAGTCATTCACTCTGCGCATCATCATGGTTACTGAAACCTGCTTCTGTAATCCCCCATAATTTCGCCTCGGGTGAGACCTCAGCCTGCTCGCAGGTTGTTTCCAAAAGGGACGGTGAAAAGGGGTTTGTTGGGTCTGTGAGAGAAAACTTCATAGAACCCGGGTCAAGCAAAAGAAAGAAATAGTTCACCAACAAACAGTTTCGTTGTCGTGCTAAAGAACTTGTGATATGCGATGTTATTATCATTAAGACCGTGAAGAGGGAAGTGTAATGAACAAGGTTCATTGTCGTGCTAAGAACTGGTAACCTGTTATGTGGTATACAGAAAAGACAGAAATAGAGAACTGGGTAAGCCAGACGAAACTTGAGTTTGCACAGAAAGAGAACATAAATCCAAGTCTGACCACAGAATAATGGTTGCAGAGGTATATATTCACTGACCTAAATCAAATTTTCTTCGCATCATTTGATACTGAGTTGCATCAGTGGATATCAAGTATTACAGAACGCAAAAATTGTTTCCAGGGAGGAGAACCTACAGTTTGGACTCTAGAGTTGATTCAACGACTTAAAGGAATTGACAACCAAATTTCAATAGAAGTATACTTTTTCATTTGATATCATGCTAGAGTTGTATGTCACCGAGTTTTCTGTGGAAACGTTAAAGTCCTACAGTGCAGCAGAAGGAGATTTCTTCAATGGATTTAGAGGTAAGTACCCAAAAAACCTCAGTTTATACATCAAAATGCTACTAGCTAAAGAAGGAGTCTTAAGAATGCAATCAGATTCCTAGGGCTTGAGTCTATAATGTTCAGTAACACAGATAGTGACACAAACGAACATATTGGTATTTTAAGAAGTGGAGAAAGATACAAAATTAACACTAGAAAGAGGTCTCGTGAAGCCGAACCTCGCACTTTCCTAGAAATTGAGTCAGGAAGTGATAAAGACTCATATCAGGTTGAGTCTGAGACTGAAACAGAACCTAGATGCACTGGTTATCAACCTACTACTCCGTAGAAACCCCTAGTTGAGGGCAAAAAAATTAATAGTCCGCAGAAGACTAGTAGTAGTAATACTGCCAGAGCAAATTCCCAAAATCAGTCAAGTAGTTGTATACCTTCATCATCGCAGAACACTACACCTCCTAGAATAAGAATGGCAGATGACATTAAGCTACCCATTTTTAAAGGAACTGGTATAGAAGACCCAGCGAAACATTGGTTTCTTTGTGAAGCCATGTGGAATGTTAATCAAGTCCAGGATTATGCTATAAGACAAGCTCAGTTAGTTACCACATTTAGAGACAGAGCTATAACATGGTTCATGAAGTATTCCATTGGAAAGAATAGATCGCTAGTTGATATCAAAACTGCGCTTATTAGAGAATTCAAGAAACCTAATTTGGAATCTCAGTGCATCACAAAATTAAAATAAATCAAATAGAAACCTAATGAGACTGTATGGGAGTTTGATCAAAAGTTCAAAGCATTATTAGATCAAGTTAGCTTTGAGATAACACCGCAACAACATCAAGAATGGTTCGTAGCTGCGATGTTGCCCCATATTAGATTGTCGTTCACACAACAGAAGGTAGCATCGCAAACATAAGCATTAGAGATTGCGATGAAGCTAGAAGCTTTTACTATTGGAGAAACTAGCATAGTTATGGTACAAATACAAACATAGTTATCTAATTCGACATTATAGCTACAAGATATCAAGAAAGGAAAAGTAACCAAAGAAGAAGTTTGGTGTACAAAATGTAAAGGAGAAGGGAATTCTAAAGAACATTGTCCTATATTCAGAGACTACATTAATAGTGGAGCACAAAACCCATTGAATAAACAACAAGGACCATGGTGTGAAATTTTCCAATGTAGAGGACATCGCCCAGAAGACTGTTACCTGCTTCAAAAATACGTGCAGACACCTAAGAATCTGTATTGTACATTTTGTGAGTCAGTTGGACATGATGATACCAACTGTAGAGCTTATAATCTCGTGATACAGAGAACGCACGATGTCTATAGAGTACAACGAGAAACATCGCATAATACTAATGAAAATGCACAATACGGCCAAGGTGCATATAGAGGACGTGGTGGATACAGAGGAAGAGGACGCAACACTGGCCAACAAGGACGAAGAAGAGGTCAGATTTTATGTTATAACTATGTTCAACCAAGACATTTAGCGAGAGACTATCAGAATCCATGTACTACATGTAAGTACTGTAAGTCATTTGACCATGTCATTGAAGCATGTCCCATTTTGCAAGGAAAAATGCAACTGAAAAGACTAGAAGGACAAAACCAGAACATACAGATGATCGCAGCTGAAAAGAGAAACAAGGATCACGACATTCATGTTGTGACGTGAATTGGAGCCATGACAGGAGAAGAAAAAACAAATGAAGCTTCTACTTCTGAAGAGCACTTAAACAGAGCAAAGCCTACTAATGGGACTTGGATAAGAAAAGAAACTGGGAAAATGACTTCGTTTAACCTTGACCAAGAAAAGAAGACATTCATGGAAGCCAGGAAAATATTTCAGGATGTGGAACCTTTGACTACAAGAACCCAATTGCGAAGTGAAACACCACCTGTGATTGATATTCCAACTTCGTATGATGGATCGCGAACTTCACCAGAATAGATAAGTCCTATCACACAGTTCCTACAGAGCTGCATAAATTTGTTAAGACATAAAAATGCCTTATGGGAATTACAAAACTTATTAGGAAAGTACAAACATCGTAATACAGTGAATGATGCACATAGAGCAGTTCATCATATCAAAATCCATAGAAGGACTGGAAGAGAAATGAGATTAAGTGTGTAGATTGGAGATTTTGAAATGGACTAGACCATACTCGAATTAGGCTCATAAGTGAATGTCTTGACAAAGAAAACATGGGAACAGATGGGAAAACCAAAGTTATCTTGGTCACCTATACAATTAATATTATCCAATCAACAAAAGGTTATTCCTTTTGGGAGATTATTAAATGTCCTTCTTGACATCGATAGAGTGCGAAGTAAAGAAGACTTCAAGATTATTAAGATTATAGATGACAACAATCCTTATCCTGCACTATTAGGGATTGACTGGGGAATTGATAACCTCGTGATCATCAATCTCAAGAAAAAATAGATGATATTTGAAGGACCAGATATTAGGGTCATCGCACCCTTGGATCCTACACAAGGACCCATATATATTGAACCAGTACGAGAAGAGTGCATAACTCAATATATCGATAATATCTACAAGATGACACTGAATCAGGAAGATTACACTAATCCTACGGATGACAGAACATTGAGCTAGAGATGCGACAGTTCTTGCATATTAGACTCAAATGCAGGAATGGAGAACTGGAAGAGCAGAATGCATGAAGTATCAGTAAGATGATGTACGTAGATCACAAAGTCACTACATTGGATTGGAACAGAGGTAAGTCCAATTCCTACTTATGATGGTTTAGGAAATACCCATGCATTTCTTTGTGAATATATAGTCTCAGTTCCAGCAGAACATAAGTTAGATGCTCTAGATAGCACTGCACGCTACACCAGCTAGATGGTGGGATGCGCATAAACAGAACCTGAATACATGGGAAGAATGTAAGCACATGATGGAACTCACATTTGCAGAACATGATGAGATAGCACAAGAAAAATATAATGGATAGAATGATCCCAGAGATCATATAGAGCTTTTCTTGAAGGCTTGGATACATACACCTAAGCAAGAATGGGTTCACATGTTTATACACACATTGGATCAAATACAAAAGAATTGGTATACAGAAGCCGAACTTCACAAAGGTACAGTAGATTGGCACATACTGATAATTGACTTTCAATCCACTTTTAGTTTTGAGGATGATTTTCTGAATATCAATGAGGCTTTGCAGGTCATTAAAAATAAGATATTCAATGATACCCCACTACCAATATGTAGACAACTAGATTGGGATATACAGTTTAAGCATGCCCTTGAATGTTATAATTCGCATTAGATGAAGATGAGGAGGAAGATCCTCGCGATGTGCATATGCTCGAGTCAGAAGGAGAACACGATGTCAAAGGGACCGACTTAGAAATTCCATAACAGAGTAGTCCTGTGAAGACCAGAAATATCAACATTGGTACTAAGAATGAACCAAAGTTTTCTTCTATTGGGGATTACTGGGATGAATAAACAATAAGATAGATTGCAGACCTACTGCGCAAATATTAAGATTTAATTCCCACCAAGTTTTATGAAATGAAAGGCATTTTAGGAGACTTGGGAGCTATGAAAATACCTCTCAATCCAGATGCAAAGCCTATTAAGAAGATACCTTACAGATTGAATCCAAGATATAAATAAAGGGTTAAAGCAGAAATCGATAAGATTCTTGACATGTGAATTATTGAACCAGTAGAGGAATCATAGTGGATAAGTCTTCTTGGCATTTAGGATAAGAAAGCGAAAGGAGAAATCAGAATCTATCTAGACCTCAGAAAGTTAAATGATGCCTCACTACATGATCCATTTCCTACTCCATTTACAGATGAAGTGCTAATTAATGTTGGAGGAAATAAAGCATACTCATTCACTGATGGATTTTCTGGATATCATCAGATCAGAATTGCTACAGAAGACAGGCATAAGACCACATTTTCTACTGATTGGGGATCATTTCAGTATAAAATTATGCCCTTTGGCTTGAAAAATGCACCTGCTATATTTTCAAGAGTTGTTGTAGCTGCATTTAAGGAGTATATTCATAAGTTTTTAGAAGTCTATTTTGATGACTAGACAGTATTTGGTCTACTGAAGAATCATTATGCGAACTTAGGAATGATGTTAGCAAAGTGTAGACATTATGCGAACTTAGGAATTATGTTAGCAAAGTGTAGACAACATCAAATCTACTTCAATCGAAAAAAAAAATTCTTTTGTGTTCCTTATGGAATTCTATTGGGACACATTGTATGTAAGCAAGGATTGATGGTTGATCCAGCGAAGATCGCAATTATTGTGAACCTACCAACACCTAATTCAGTGAAACAGATACGCACTACATTGGGACATACATGATACTATAGAAAGTTTATCAAAGGATATGCACATATCACTGCGCTTATGGAGAAATTGTTTAAGAAAGAAGTGAACTATAGTTGGACTGAAGATTGTCAAAAAGGATTGGATACATTAAAAGAGAAAATGGTCACCGCGCCTATTCTAGTCTTTCCGAACTAGAATAAACTATTTCATGTACACATAGATGCTTCATCTATAGCACTCTGCATTGTACTAGCTCCTCTAGTTGAGAGAGGTATCGATCATCCCATTGCATTCGCAAGTAGAAATCTATCTTTAGCAGAAAATAACTATACCACAATAGAGATAGAAGGCTTAGCGATGGTATACGCATTACATAATTTTAGACACTATCTTCTAGGTTCTCATTTATGCATGTTCACTGACCATTCAGATTTGAATTACTTGGTCAACAAACCAATGTTAGGGGGAAGAATATGAAAATGGTTGTTTCTATTTCAGGAATATGATTTTGAAATCATTGTGAAACCAGAAAGATTGAATTCAGGACTTGACCATCTCTCTAGAATTGATTCAGGCGAAGAACCAAGTAATCTGGAGGATAGTCTACCAGATGCGTAGTTGTTTTCTATCCATATAGCAGATGACTACATCAGAGATATCATAGAATTTTTTACTACAGGATTAGCACCTATAGAGTTTACTATGCAGCAAAAGAAGCAATTAACACATATTTCATTAAAATTGGAAACATTTTATTCCAAGGACAACACCAAAATTGAGTTTATTTATTTATTTTGGAATTCTAGATCCACTGTTTAATTCCAAATTTAATGAAATATGTGTTAATTAGTGGTAATAGCAGTTGAACTTCAACTCATGGAATTCTTTAATTTTCCCATCATAGTACCTATCAGAGAGGTAATTTTTCTTGAAGTATTTCTTGAATTGCTTCCAAACTATATTCCTTTCATTGATCTTATTCACTTGCCTAACTTTATCCCACCATATAGATGCTCTTCCATTCAGATTGAATATACCAACTATGGCCTTCATATTTCCTAAGTAGTCTTGGACTTGGAAATACTTCCTCATCCCAAGAAGCCAACCCTCATCTTCTTGACCAGATTTTATCTCACCATCAAATGTGGGAGGTTTGGAATTCCTAAATTCTTCATATGACTTTTTCTTGGAATAACTCTTCCTGTTCTTCCTATAAGATGAAGAGCTCGATCCTTCAGTGGAATCCTTAGACTAGAATATATTTTTGGAGTATATGACCTATGTCTAGAATCTCTTCATGAACTATGGGACCTGCTATGAGAATGCGTCCTTGAGATACTCCCACTATTTTATTGATTTTCATAATGATGTCTAGAGTTAATATTCCTTTGAATATTTGTCAGACTTTGAAGCATAGTTACATTTAGTTGATTTTGATCTTCTTGAGCTCTAAGTGGCCTCTCATTGTCTTCTCTACAACTCTGCAGTTCCACTCTTAGGCTCCTCATAGTTTCTGCAATGTCTAGGGGATTCACTTGGATTCTCCTACCATTATTCCCATGTCTCTTCATTTTCAATATATATTTTCTCTCCCATTGCATCTGCCTCAACTTCATAAGGATCCTATGCATCATCCATGATGATGATCTTCTTGGCCCAACCAAGATCAGAGGTTTTCCAATTGCACTATACTCATTTTTTACCCCTTAATAGTCACTGATATGATTCTAAATCTACAAAAGTGTTTTGTGGAGCACCTGCAACAATTAATTAATAAGAATATGCGAAATAGCAGAAATGACAGAACTCAGAATCACTTTTATATTGATCACAGGCCACTTCGAGGGGGCAACCTCCTATGAGCAAGCTCAATACAAATAACTTCACAGTGCCTTCATAGGTCTCAACAGACACTTATATACTAGGTCTAGGCACCAAGACTATGGGTCAACACCATGGGCCACCACAAACTATGGATCAACAATACTACGGGCGACTTACAAAGCATATGTGCCAACAACAATAACACAAACTATTGATCAACAAATACTACAGGACGACTTACAAAGCATATGCGTCCAACAAAAATATACTAACAAAGTAAAGGCATGGGTTCCTAACATCCCCTCCCCCTTAAAAAAAGCTTTGTCCTCAAAGCGTTAGATGTGGAAATTGTTGTTGAATCTGAAGGAGTGGTTCCCATGTAGCATCCTCTGGTTGCATGTTGTGCCACTGAATTAAGATATATGTGATAGAGAGAGAGCGAAGCTGACGAGTGCGCCGATTGAGGATGGCCTCCGAATCCAAAAGGATGGATCCTTCATTATCCAGTTTGGGTAAAATCATTTGTCCACTGATGTTGGTGCCAGGAAATTTCTTCAGACAAGAGACATGAAAGACTGGATGAATGCGGGAAGAAGGAGGAAGTTCCAATTTATAAGCAACGGACCCAATCTTCTGAAGAATCCGATATGGTCCATAAAGATTTGGAGTGAGCTTATGATGCCCTTTGAGTTTCAGGGAGGATTGCTTGTATGGATGGAGACAAAGAAAAACCATATCGCCTACTTGAAAAGTGCGCTCAGAACGGTGCTGATCAGCTTGTTGCTTCATGCGATTTCTTGCCATGTGAAGATTGTCCCGCAAAATGCGAAGAATCTGATCGCGCTTTCGAAGGACTGTGTCAACTTTCTGAACTGGTGAACTGTTGGGGGTGTATGGAAGAAGAACTGGAGGTTCCTAACCATAGACTGCTTCATATGGGGTCATTTTAGAGGCAGTGTGGCAAGAGGTATGGTACCACCATTCAACGAGAGGGAGCCACTTTGCCCACTGATGTTGTTGTTCAGAGGTGAAGCAACGAAGATAAGTTTCCAAGTATTTATTGATAATTTCAGTCTGACCATCTGTTTGTGGGTGATACCCTGAACTCATCTTCAGTTTGGTGCCAGTGTGGTGAAATAGTTCTGTCCAAAAATGACTGGTGAAAGTCACATCACGATCCAAGACAATGGAAGAAGGGATTCCATGAAGATGAAAGATCTGGTCCAAGAAAATTTGAGCGACTGAGGAGGCGGTATAGGGATGGCTGAGAGCACAAAAATGACTATATTTGGAGAGGCGATCAACCATAACGAGAATCACTGTCTTCCCACCAGATTTAGGGAGCCCTTCAATGAAATCCATAGAAATATCTGTCCAAATCCGTGTAGGTATGGGAAAGGGTTCGAGAAATCCTGGAAGGAGTGTGGTTTCACCCTTATTACGCTGGCAGGTATCACATTTTGCCACCATCTGTTGAATTGTCCTTTTCATTCCCTGCCAAAAGAAGTTACGCCATTCCCGTTCATATGTTTTGAGGAAACCAGAGTGCCCTGCCGATGGAGAAGCATGGAGTTCATAGAAGACAACCTGTTGAAGATATGTGCTCTGGGGAAGCACCAGATGACCCTTGTATCTCAGAGAAGCACCATCCCAAGAGTAATGTGGTATAACAGAAGGGTTGTTGGTCAAGCGTTGGATGATTTGAGATAAGGAAGAGTCATTGACATAACCCTGTTCAACAGATTGCAACCAATTTGGAACATGCATAGAAATAGCTGAAAGAGAACCTTGGGCATCAAATGTGCGAGAAAGAGCATCTGCCACAATATTGTCTTTACCCTTCTTGTAAGTGATCTCATAGTCATAAAACATGAGTTTGCTAACCCATTTCTGTTGTGCTGGGGAGGAGACACGCTGTTCCAAGAAATATTTCAGACTCTGGTGATCAGTCTTGATGCATAAATGATTCCCTAATAGGTATGGTCGCCACTTCTGTACTGCATGCAAAACAACCATCATTTCCTTCTCATAGGTAGAGGCAGCTAAATTCTTACCGGAAAGGGCTTTGCTGGTGAACGCAATGGGGTGTTCATCTTGAAGGAGAACAACACCAAGTCCATTGCCGCAAGCATCACTCTCAATAGTGAAGGGCTTGGAAAAATCGGGCATAGCTAGAACAGGTGTAGTACACATAGCTTGTTTTAGTTTGTCAAATGCACACTGAGCAACATGTGTCCATGTAAAAGCATCCTTTTTCAATAGAGCAGTTAATGGAGCTGCAATATTCCCATAATCCTTGAAAAACTTGCGGTAGTAGCCAGTCAACCCCAAAAAACCACGAAGGCTCTTGAGTGTCTGAGGATGCGGCCAATTGTTCATGGCATCGATTTTGGCAGGATACACGCGAACCCCTTGTTCTGAGATAATGTGCCCGAGATACTCAACTTCCTTCTATCCAAAAACACATTTAGACTGCTTGGTGTGGAGATGATGGTCAGAGAAAAGTTGCATGACAAGATCCAGATGCTGGAGATGTTCATCCCATGTTTTACTGTAGATGAGGATATCATCAAAGAATACCAGAATGAATTTCTGCAAGTAGGGTCGAAATATTTTATTCATTAAGGCCTGGAATGTGGAAGGAGCATTAGTGAGGCCAAAGGGCATGACCAAAAACTCATAATGGCCATCATGTGTGTGGAAAGTTGTTTTAGGGATATCATCCTCATGAACCCAAATTTGATGATACCCAGAAGGAAGATCCAACTTGGAGAAAAAGTGAGCCCCATGAAGCTCATCAACAACGGGAATTGGAAACTTATCCTTGATGGTGAGGTGATTAAGTGCTCGGAAGTCAATGCAGAGGCGCCATGACCCACCTTTTTTGCGGACAAGAAGAGCTGGAGAAGAAAAGGAACTAGTGCTTGGGCAAATAATACCTTGCTTCAATAAGTCTCGAATGAGCATTTCAATCTCCATTTTTTGGTGAAATGGGTAGCGATAGGGCCTGATGTTAGGAGGAACGCTGCCAGGAAGGAGCTGAATATGATAGTCTTCTGGCCTTGAAGGTGGCAATCCCACTGGTTCAACAAAGACACCTATATATCGATCCAGAATTTGTTGTAGATCCAAAGGAGTAGTGGAGACTGTTGATGGTTGCATCTGAATGGAATGGATCTAAGCGATGACACCATGTGAATTCTTCTTGAGGAGTTTTTCCATGCAATGTGAACTAATGATGCTGAGAGAACCTGGTTGTAATCCTGTCAATGTGTGTTTTTTTCCATTGAGGGAAAATTGCATCCAAAGTTCAGCAAAATCCCATAATATAGGGCCAAGTGTGCGTAGCCATTGAGTGCCCAAAACCACATCACATCCGCCTAAGGTCAAGGCAAACATGTTAGAGCGCAAGGTATAATTTCCCATAGAGATACGCACATTTCGACACTTCTCTTTGCAAGGTAAGGTGCCCCCATTGGAAACCATGACTTCAAAGTTGGAGCAAGGGTGGATAAAACAATCAGATTCTTTGGCGATCCGAGGGTCAATGAAATTATGAGTGCTACCAGAATCAATGAGTATTGTAAGAGAAAACTTCTTGAAGTAACCCCTGACCCGCATTGTTTGGGGGGTGGTGATTCCAACTAAAGCATGGAGAGATATCTCTGGCTGGTCATCCTGAGACAGAGGGTCAATAGGAGGTTCCTGAATGTCGACCTGAGCATCCATTGTTTCTGGATCTTCGTCACCAATTTCAGAGGCAGGCGAAGAATCCACATCCAAGAGATAGAGATTTTTCTAAACACATCTATGTCCTCAAGTGAATTTCTCATCACAATTATAGAAAAGCCCCTTTTCTCTGCGTGCGTGCATCTCTGTTTTAGACAAACGCTTGATAGGAGTTGGTCGAGGAGCCTGCGGTATAGGTGGTTGTTGAGAACCCATATTTCGGAAGGGAACAAAAGTAGGCTTGGAGCGTTGTTGGACTGCAATCTTGTCTTCTGCCAACTTAGCCAACCCTAGGGATTCCATCATTGTGTTAGGACAGAACATTTTGACCTCAGAGCGGATCGCATCCTTTAGACCATTGATAAAACAACTCCAGTAAAAGTCATCAGACAATCCTTCAGTGTGGTTGGCTAATTTCTCAAATTCAGTTTGATACTCTCTCATAGTGCCAATTTGGCGAAGTTTAGTGAGGGCTCCTGTGAAGTCATCAAAAGCACTAGGACCAAATCGTTGCAAAAGGAGTTGGCAAAAGTCTGTCCATTTTGGCTCTTCATGAGCCTTAATGTACCAACGGTATCATTGAAGAGCTTCCTGTTCCAAATGAAAGGATGCAAGCAGAACTTTGTTGAAATAAAAAGTATTTTGCAGACTGAAATACTGTTCTGCATGATAGGTCCATCCAGTTGGATCAGTACCATTGAAGCGAGGAAAATCAAGCTTTGGACCACGAAAATTGCTGGAAGAAGAGAACCCATTGTCTGATGAAGACTCAGACTGCCGTTTGTTGTTCATAGTTGAATGTTCAAGATGGAGACCGAGAAATTTTTCATCCAGATCCTGGAGTTTGGCTTGGATGGTTGCAAGTGCTTCTTCCATGGTTTTTGCTCCTGCACGGGTGACAACCATAACCAGGAGTTTTTTTTTTTTCCAGACTGGAGCGCCTACGACTCAGAAGGGATCTGGAACAGATAAATCTACAATGACCCAGAAGTGAGTGGAAATAGAGGGATCTGAAACGACGCCGAATGGATTGAAAACTGCTAGATCTGGAACGGCTTTCAGAATGGATCTGAACAGCTGGATCTGAAACGACGTAGTAGTGATCGACAACAGTTCAGCTGAAAATAGATATGGACCCCAGGTATGTGCGGCTTCCTAACAGTTCAAGGGTTTCACTCGGCCACCAATGTTGTCTGACTGCTTTCTTATTAGGGCAGTACCCCTCACTCCACAGCTTAGGTAAAACTGATAACCGCTTTTCCACAAACGACAGCTCTTGGTTTACCTCACGGGTGGGAACTAGTCAATCAGGTAGGGGTCGTTGCCCTTTTCGCTGGCAGGTCCTCTCAATGGGCCAGCTACTTCAGGGTTTTTGTGGTACTCCTCACAATGCATTTTAGGTCTTATTCCCAAGTACTTCCCACAGTTAAGCGGATACGGATTATTCCCAAATTCGAACCTGCAACAGATGCGAAAAAAAAATTGGCAGAAATTTCACCCAGTGAGCCTAAGAAAGTGCTCTGATACCAGATGTGAAGCACCTGCAACAATTAATTAATAAGAATATGCGAAATAGAAGAAATTACAGAACTCAGAATCACTTTTATATTGATCACAGGCCACTTCGAGGGGGCAACCTCCTATGAGCAAGATCAATACAAATAACTTCACGGTGCCTTCATAGGTCTCAACACACACTTATATACTAAGTCTAGGCGCCAATACTATGGGTCAAAACCATGGGCCACCACAAACTATAGATCAACAATACTACGGGTGACTTACAAAGCATATGCGCCAACAACAATAACACAAACTATTGATCAACAAATACTACGAGACGACTTACAAAGCATATGCATCCAAAAAAAATATACTAACAAAGTAAATACATGGGTTCCTAACATGTTCATATGAACACAATTTTTAGATTTATTAAGCTCTTAGAAAATCAAAAATCAATTTTGATATACTCTGGAAAACCCATATTGACAGTTTTTGTCAATTATGGCTACATGCACTTTCTTTTATCAAATTGTAGAATCATATGAATCACCAATTCATAATTTCTCTCTATAAAATTGTTCCCCATTGGACAAGCTTTCCAATGACTATAAGCATGTTCAATTCTGGATTTTGAGCTCAAAGTTGCAATCCTCCAAAATTGTCAAATTGGCCCAAATTCTACACTTTTCCTGTAGGTGCATTTAACCCCAGAGGCCAACTTCGAAAACCTACAAAATATTTCCCATGGAGAACCAGAACAAATTATTTGTTGTCATAGATATACATGTGATGAGGATTACTTAGAAATTTTAATTTCTTTGATCTGATGCTCCACTCACCTACTATAAAATTTTGGAATTCACTACTTTTATATTTTTCCACTTCTTCCATACTTTCCACGAGCATCACTAGTACCAGCACCCTCCTGACCACTAGTATGTGGATGCAAAAAATCCTGTAAAAAAAAACATATTTTAGTTCATGATCATATACAAGTACAAAATATAAAATCATAAATGAAGATATCTTATAATTGAAGATTCCACAACTTACTTTCAAGCCTTGAGAATTCTTGACCAAAAGACCAACCTTTGCTCTAATCTCATTTGTTTATGGCTGAATGAATAACATACAAAGAATTTACTCATTTTGTTTAAGCTCTTCTCTATCATGTTTATCGGGCTAGTGAAGATGCGATGTCAGCATTCTGCATGATCTCATCCACATCGGTATCTATGGATTGCTCTATTGCTAGATCAAACCCCAAATTAGTGGCATGCCAGAAAAATATATAAACATTATCAAAATGAAACCAATGGATTGAGGGAAAAATATAATAAAAAAACATATTAATCATATTTAATCTATATAATTGCAATGAGGTATACAAGTTTCCTCGAGGCTGGTGTCGTCTTATCGACAACTAGGGACTTGCCCCGATCAACACCTTGCAACAAAAATATAGAAAACATTGTCTAACTGAAACAATATACTCACGAAAAATATATATATATATATATATTTATTGAATATTATATTTTTACAATTACAATGATATATACCTACAACCTTGAGGATAATGGCCTCTGATCAACTACTGGGGACTTTCCCTAATCACTACCCTGTGACAAAAAAAGAAGAAAATAGTTTTAGAGCCTTTTTTCTTTGATTTTTTCATATTTTTGGGGAGGATATTTTTTGTGGTTTTTTCCAAACATTTATTGCTTGCATGTTTATCTTTATTACAATCAAGTATACATGCTACCTCGAGGAAGGTGTCCCTTGATCTACTACTGGGGATTTTCCCCATTCAACACCCTGCAATAAAAATATAGATAAGATTACCAAAATGATACCAATATACTCATGAACTAAAAATAATAAAAAAACATGTTGCTCATATTTAATTTGTACAATTACAATGACCAAGTATACATACTACCTTGAAGCTGGTGTCATATGATCAATAGTCGGGGAGTTGCCCCGATCAACACCCTGCAAAAAAAATATAGATAAGATTATTGAAATGAAACCAATATACTCATGAAATAAACATAATAAAAAAACATGTTGCTCATATTTATTTTGTACAATTACAATGACTAGGTATACCTGTTGCCTTGAGGCTAGTGTTGTTTGATCAACAGCCGAGGAGTTTCCCTGATCAACACCCTACAACAAAAATATAGATAACTTTATCGAAATGAAACCAATATACTCACAAAATCAACATAATAAAAAAAAATGATGCTAATATTTAATTTGTACAATTACAATGACCAGGTATATCCGCTACCTCGAGGCTAGTGTCGTCTGATCAATAGCTGAGGACTTGCCCCGATCAACACCCTACAAAAAAATATAGAAAACATCATCAAAATGGAACCAATATACTCACAGAAAAAACATAATAAAAAACCATATTATTCATATTATATTTGTACAATTACAATGAGGTATACTTGCTTCCTCGAGGATGGTGTACTCCTCTAGTCAACTGCTAGGGACTTTCCTCGATCACTACCCTGCAACAAAAATATAGAAAAAATTACCGAGATTATAACAATAGACTCACTAAAAAAGCATAAGATACTAGATTCATTAATTAAAGTTTGGGTAAAATGTTATATGGACCACTATCATAGTAATAATGTTTGAACCCTTTCGATTCAAATTGTAATTGATCAACAACTCTTCCCCTGCAACTATTAATTTTATGGCACATACGAAAACACAGTTTCCTTCACACCCCTCAAATATGAAATTGGGTTTCTTATTTGTAGACGCAGGTTGTGTACTGTTTATAAACACTGCAATATTCCTTGTTTCTTTTGGCCTTCCGCCAATGTACATACTTGCTCATTTATGTTGATCCTTTCCTTTTAGCTCTAAATAATTTGCAAACAGTCTATATATGCTCATAATTCTTATATATTGGACTTGTCATATCCAATATCTGTAATTGTAACGGGGTCCTACGTACTCCATCAATTCATTACAAATGTCGTAATCGATCTTTATTCCATCCATGCAAAACAACCCCAAACCATATAATGATGATGGTGCAATCCGATATATCCTCTGATTCACACAAAAATCTGTGTTTATTTAAGGAATATCCTTCGATACCCATTGTTTCACTAGATGTTTGTACATTGAGGGAACTTTGATGTCGCATATGGTCTCATCATCATAAGAACATGAACCCCCTTCAACGAGAAAAAATTCCATGCATTTCTGAAATTTTCTTCTGATCTTTTGACATCTAGTTGATATCCCTCTTGTAGACATACTAGATGACTCACTTTCCTCTAGTACTTTCATTATTTTTTACAAGAGTAAACAAAAAACATCAGCAACATGCAATACTTTAAAAAATATAGCAATATATATATACCTGAATAATTACCTTGATGAAGATATTCCAATCATGCGTTTTCACCCCCCCAAAGTCACCTTTCTTTGTTAAGATGTTCTTCGTGTTCAAACAAAATCCAGTGGGAAATTTTATTTTGTTTAATGAATTCTTTTACAACATTGCTTTGTTGCTCCATTAACAACCATGGAATTGAGTTTAAATTGATCTGGTCATCATTTCTATTGAATTGAATGACATCTTTCATTGCATGATTGGCTTCCTGAATGTCATTGCAAATTTTGACAATTTTTTCTTTGTCCCTTCTTCCATCCAATATTCGGCATAATGTCTTAGTCACATTCTTTCGAATATGCATTGTATCAAACAAATGAACAATTTGTAGGTGCTCATAGTAGGGAAACCTACTGAATTGTTTGGGATAACTTTTCATTCCTCGTGGAATCCCATTAATACCTTCATGATCACATCGATGGCCATTGTGAATCATAGTTTATAAATTAATTATAGAATTCAATGCCAATTACAGTAAACAACACACAATATAAAAAAAATTCAAAACATTACATATATGATTATAGATAGACAATTTGATTCGTACCTTGGTGATTTCTATTATATTGCAACTTCCATAGGTGAGGTGTCATTCTCTATGGTTTTAATGTGTTGGGAGAGGCCCAAATGCAGCAGTTTTGATGGCACGGTCCAACTCAAAGGACACATTTGATGAAAGAAGTACAAGTTAGGCGAGGCCTAACATTAGTCAATTTTGGGAGAAACAAGTCTGCAATTCCCGGGAGTAGGGCATGGAGCACAGTGAAGTGGAAAATAAGCATCTGTCCCCTTAGTAAATGAGAAGTCCTAAGGATAAACGAAGTAGTTGGAGAAGTTATGTATGAAGCGATGGACTGCCAACTATAGGAGAAGAGAGTAAAGAGGTGGAATGGTGCAAAGGATGTGCCACTGTAGCGTCAGAGCCACGTGGTCAGAACTGTGACTGTTAGAAGAAGCATCAGAGCCAGAGGAAGCGGCACAAAAGGACAACAGATCTCCAACAAAGTAAAGACAAAGCATGGTCAATAGGAGAACCATTCCATTTTGGGTTTAAGGGTACTATGGGGTTTCATCCCATAGTTATTGTAAAGATGTGACCTTTGGGCACAATCTACAAAAGGGGTAATTTTGCAAAAGGAAGGGATATATATTTTGTGAGATTAGATTATGTAAGATCTATGTTAAGAGAGATCTAAGAGAGGAAAAAGACTCTGCAGCTGTGTGCACAGAGATCTATTGTAGAGAAGAGTCTGCAAGTGAGTGCAAAGAATAGAAATGGTAACCCCTTCCAAGAAATATAAGAACAGTTCCCATGGACATAGCTCCCATCTAGGGGGTGAACCATGTAAATATCCGTGTTGTGTGATTGTGTCTATGATTTATTTTATGTTATGAATGATTATGCTTTTATATGTATTTTCATGTGTATGTTGATGAGAATAATATGCTAAGTGGTAGACACACATGTTTGATAATGCTAAGTGTTAATGAATGTGATAAATGCGTAGTTTCCTAGTTAAAACAATTAAGGAATAATAGTAATTCAATGGAGTCTTTATTGTTAGAACTGCGAAGTGTGCAGTCACATAATTGCACTGTTAAAATAGCGGTAAATGCGAAGAAGGATAAATCCACTAAAAGTCATTCACTCTGCGCATCATCATGGTTACTGAAACCTGCTTCTGTAATCCCCCATAATTTCGCCTCGGGTGAGACCTCAGCCTGCTCGCAGGTTGTTTCCAAAAGGGACGGTGAAAAGGGGTTTGTTGGGTCTGTGAGAGAAAACTTCATAGAACCCGGGTCAAGCAAAAGAAAGAAATAGTTCACCAACAAACAGTTTCGTTGTCGTGCTAAAGAACTTGTGATATGCGATGTTATTATCATTAAGACCGTGAAGAGGGAAGTGTAATGAACAAGGTTCATTGTCGTGCTAAGAACTGGTAACCTGTTATGTGGTATACAGAAAAGACAGAAATAGAGAACTGGGTAAGCCAGACGAAACTTGAGTTTGCACAGAAAGAGAACATAAATCCAAGTCTGACCACAGAATAATGGTTGCAGAGGTATATATTCACTGACCTAAATCAAATTTTCTTCGCATCATTTGATACTGAGTTGCATCAGTGGATATCAAGTATTACAGAACGCAAAAATTGTTTCCAGGGAGGAGAACCTACAGTTTGGACTCTAGAGTTGATTCAACGACTTAAAGGAATTGACAACCAAATTTCAATAGAAGTATACTTTTTCATTTGATATCATGCTAGAGTTGTATGTCACCGAGTTTTCTGTGGAAACGTTAAAGTCCTACAGTGCAGCAGAAGGAGATTTCTTCAATGGATTTAGAGGTAAGTACCCAAAAAACCTCAGTTTATACATCAAAATGCTACTAGCTAAAGAAGGAGTCTTAAGAATGCAATCAGATTCCTAGGGCTTGAGTCTATAATGTTCAGTAACACAGATAGTGACACAAACGAACATATTGGTATTTTAAGAAGTGGAGAAAGATACAAAATTAACACTAGAAAGAGGTCTCGTGAAGCCGAACCTCGCACTTTCCTAGAAATTGAGTCAGGAAGTGATAAAGACTCATATCAGGTTGAGTCTGAGACTGAAACAGAACCTAGATGCACTGGTTATCAACCTACTACTCCGTAGAAACCCCTAGTTGAGGGCAAAAAAATTAATAGTCCGCAGAAGACTAGTAGTAGTAATACTGCCAGAGCAAATTCCCAAAATCAGTCAAGTAGTTGTATACCTTCATCATCGCAGAACACTACACCTCCTAGAATAAGAATGGCAGATGACATTAAGCTACCCATTTTTAAAGGAACTGGTATAGAAGACCCAGCGAAACATTGGTTTCTTTGTGAAGCCATGTGGAATGTTAATCAAGTCCAGGATTATGCTATAAGACAAGCTCAGTTAGTTACCACATTTAGAGACAGAGCTATAACATGGTTCATGAAGTATTCCATTGGAAAGAATAGATCGCTAGTTGATATCAAAACTGCGCTTATTAGAGAATTCAAGAAACCTAATTTGGAATCTCAGTGCATCACAAAATTAAAATAAATCAAATAGAAACCTAATGAGACTGTATGGGAGTTTGATCAAAAGTTCAAAGCATTATTAGATCAAGTTAGCTTTGAGATAACACCGCAACAACATCAAGAATGGTTCGTAGCTGCGATGTTGCCCCATATTAGATTGTCGTTCACACAACAGAAGGTAGCATCGCAAACATAAGCATTAGAGATTGCGATGAAGCTAGAAGCTTTTACTATTGGAGAAACTAGCATAGTTATGGTACAAATACAAACATAGTTATCTAATTCGACATTATAGCTACAAGATATCAAGAAAGGAAAAGTAACCAAAGAAGAAGTTTGGTGTACAAAATGTAAAGGAGAAGGGAATTCTAAAGAACATTGTCCTATATTCAGAGACTACATTAATAGTGGAGCACAAAACCCATTGAATAAACAACAAGGACCATGGTGTGAAATTTTCCAATGTAGAGGACATCGCCCAGAAGACTGTTACCTGCTTCAAAAATACGTGCAGACACCTAAGAATCTGTATTGTACATTTTGTGAGTCAGTTGGACATGATGATACCAACTGTAGAGCTTATAATCTCGTGATACAGAGAACGCACGATGTCTATAGAGTACAACGAGAAACATCGCATAATACTAATGAAAATGCACAATACGGCCAAGGTGCATATAGAGGACGTGGTGGATACAGAGGAAGAGGACGCAACACTGGCCAACAAGGACGAAGAAGAGGTCAGATTTTATGTTATAACTATGTTCAACCAAGACATTTAGCGAGAGACTATCAGAATCCATGTACTACATGTAAGTACTGTAAGTCATTTGACCATGTCATTGAAGCATGTCCCATTTTGCAAGGAAAAATGCAACTGAAAAGACTAGAAGGACAAAACCAGAACATACAGATGATCGCAGCTGAAAAGAGAAACAAGGATCACGACATTCATGTTGTGACGTGAATTGGAGCCATGACAGGAGAAGAAAAAACAAATGAAGCTTCTACTTCTGAAGAGCACTTAAACAGAGCAAAGCCTACTAATGGGACTTGGATAAGAAAAGAAACTGGGAAAATGACTTCGTTTAACCTTGACCAAGAAAAGAAGACATTCATGGAAGCCAGGAAAATATTTCAGGATGTGGAACCTTTGACTACAAGAACCCAATTGCGAAGTGAAACACCACCTGTGATTGATATTCCAACTTCGTATGATGGATCGCGAACTTCACCAGAATAGATAAGTCCTATCACACAGTTCCTACAGAGCTGCATAAATTTGTTAAGACATAAAAATGCCTTATGGGAATTACAAAACTTATTAGGAAAGTACAAACATCGTAATACAGTGAATGATGCACATAGAGCAGTTCATCATATCAAAATCCATAGAAGGACTGGAAGAGAAATGAGATTAAGTGTGTAGATTGGAGATTTTGAAATGGACTAGACCATACTCGAATTAGGCTCATAAGTGAATGTCTTGACAAAGAAAACATGGGAACAGATGGGAAAACCAAAGTTATCTTGGTCACCTATACAATTAATATTATCCAATCAACAAAAGGTTATTCCTTTTGGGAGATTATTAAATGTCCTTCTTGACATCGATAGAGTGCGAAGTAAAGAAGACTTCAAGATTATTAAGATTATAGATGACAACAATCCTTATCCTGCACTATTAGGGATTGACTGGGGAATTGATAACCTCGTGATCATCAATCTCAAGAAAAAATAGATGATATTTGAAGGACCAGATATTAGGGTCATCGCACCCTTGGATCCTACACAAGGACCCATATATATTGAACCAGTACGAGAAGAGTGCATAACTCAATATATCGATAATATCTACAAGATGACACTGAATCAGGAAGATTACACTAATCCTACGGATGACAGAACATTGAGCTAGAGATGCGACAGTTCTTGCATATTAGACTCAAATGCAGGAATGGAGAACTGGAAGAGCAGAATGCATGAAGTATCAGTAAGATGATGTACGTAGATCACAAAGTCACTACATTGGATTGGAACAGAGGTAAGTCCAATTCCTACTTATGATGGTTTAGGAAATACCCATGCATTTCTTTGTGAATATATAGTCTCAGTTCCAGCAGAACATAAGTTAGATGCTCTAGATAGCACTGCACGCTACACCAGCTAGATGGTGGGATGCGCATAAACAGAACCTGAATACATGGGAAGAATGTAAGCACATGATGGAACTCACATTTGCAGAACATGATGAGATAGCACAAGAAAAATATAATGGATAGAATGATCCCAGAGATCATATAGAGCTTTTCTTGAAGGCTTGGATACATACACCTAAGCAAGAATGGGTTCACATGTTTATACACACATTGGATCAAATACAAAAGAATTGGTATACAGAAGCCGAACTTCACAAAGGTACAGTAGATTGGCACATACTGATAATTGACTTTCAATCCACTTTTAGTTTTGAGGATGATTTTCTGAATATCAATGAGGCTTTGCAGGTCATTAAAAATAAGATATTCAATGATACCCCACTACCAATATGTAGACAACTAGATTGGGATATACAGTTTAAGCATGCCCTTGAATGTTATAATTCGCATTAGATGAAGATGAGGAGGAAGATCCTCGCGATGTGCATATGCTCGAGTCAGAAGGAGAACACGATGTCAAAGGGACCGACTTAGAAATTCCATAACAGAGTAGTCCTGTGAAGACCAGAAATATCAACATTGGTACTAAGAATGAACCAAAGTTTTCTTCTATTGGGGATTACTGGGATGAATAAACAATAAGATAGATTGCAGACCTACTGCGCAAATATTAAGATTTAATTCCCACCAAGTTTTATGAAATGAAAGGCATTTTAGGAGACTTGGGAGCTATGAAAATACCTCTCAATCCAGATGCAAAGCCTATTAAGAAGATACCTTACAGATTGAATCCAAGATATAAATAAAGGGTTAAAGCAGAAATCGATAAGATTCTTGACATGTGAATTATTGAACCAGTAGAGGAATCATAGTGGATAAGTCTTCTTGGCATTTAGGATAAGAAAGCGAAAGGAGAAATCAGAATCTATCTAGACCTCAGAAAGTTAAATGATGCCTCACTACATGATCCATTTCCTACTCCATTTACAGATGAAGTGCTAATTAATGTTGGAGGAAATAAAGCATACTCATTCACTGATGGATTTTCTGGATATCATCAGATCAGAATTGCTACAGAAGACAGGCATAAGACCACATTTTCTACTGATTGGGGATCATTTCAGTATAAAATTATGCCCTTTGGCTTGAAAAATGCACCTGCTATATTTTCAAGAGTTGTTGTAGCTGCATTTAAGGAGTATATTCATAAGTTTTTAGAAGTCTATTTTGATGACTAGACAGTATTTGGTCTACTGAAGAATCATTATGCGAACTTAGGAATGATGTTAGCAAAGTGTAGACATTATGCGAACTTAGGAATTATGTTAGCAAAGTGTAGACAACATCAAATCTACTTCAATCGAAAAAAAAAATTCTTTTGTGTTCCTTATGGAATTCTATTGGGACACATTGTATGTAAGCAAGGATTGATGGTTGATCCAGCGAAGATCGCAATTATTGTGAACCTACCAACACCTAATTCAGTGAAACAGATACGCACTACATTGGGACATACATGATACTATAGAAAGTTTATCAAAGGATATGCACATATCACTGCGCTTATGGAGAAATTGTTTAAGAAAGAAGTGAACTATAGTTGGACTGAAGATTGTCAAAAAGGATTGGATACATTAAAAGAGAAAATGGTCACCGCGCCTATTCTAGTCTTTCCGAACTAGAATAAACTATTTCATGTACACATAGATGCTTCATCTATAGCACTCTGCATTGTACTAGCTCCTCTAGTTGAGAGAGGTATCGATCATCCCATTGCATTCGCAAGTAGAAATCTATCTTTAGCAGAAAATAACTATACCACAATAGAGATAGAAGGCTTAGCGATGGTATACGCATTACATAATTTTAGACACTATCTTCTAGGTTCTCATTTATGCATGTTCACTGACCATTCAGATTTGAATTACTTGGTCAACAAACCAATGTTAGGGGGAAGAATATGAAAATGGTTGTTTCTATTTCAGGAATATGATTTTGAAATCATTGTGAAACCAGAAAGATTGAATTCAGGACTTGACCATCTCTCTAGAATTGATTCAGGCGAAGAACCAAGTAATCTGGAGGATAGTCTACCAGATGCGTAGTTGTTTTCTATCCATATAGCAGATGACTACATCAGAGATATCATAGAATTTTTTACTACAGGATTAGCACCTATAGAGTTTACTATGCAGCAAAAGAAGCAATTAACACATATTTCATTAAAATTGGAAACATTTTATTCCAAGGACAACACCAAAATTGAGTTTATTTATTTATTTTGGAATTCTAGATCCACTGTTTAATTCCAAATTTAATGAAATATGTGTTAATTAGTGGTAATAGCAGTTGACTTTACCATAATTGCGGGACAATTATATAAATTAGGAGTAGATGAAGTATTGCAAAGATGCGTACTAGAACATGAAATACCTAGTAAATTGGTTGAAGCACACCCAAGTGTATCTAGAGGACACTACGCAGGAAGAGCTACTGCGCAGAAAATTTTGAGATCCGGACTATGGTGGCCTACAATACACAAGGATTCAAAAGGACATTGTTAAAGTTGCGATGTATTCCAAAGAACTGGAAAGCCATCTCGTCGAGATGAGATGTCGTTTATGCCGCAACTAACACTTGAAGCCTTTGATAAGTGGGCTATTGACTTCGTGGGACCTATTAACCCACTAGGGAAGCGAATTGGCTCAAGGTATATCATCACATCTATAGATTATTTAATGAGATGGGAAGAGGAAAAAATAGTGAAGGACTATAGCGCAGTCACTGCAACGCAATTCATCTTCGAGAATATATTTACAAGATTTGGATGTCCAAATATTCTAATGAGAAATCAGGGAACTCATTTCCTGAATAGGACTATTGCAGCCTTGACCGAAGAATTTCATATCTACCATCAGAAGAGTGTTAACACCCAAAAAGTGCTCACTAGCTCATTTACCACATTATATGGCTCATTTGTCCATTTTCCTACCATATTTCCATTAAAATCCCGAAAAATCCCATTAAAAAGCCTCCAAAAGGCCTAAAATGCCTCCAAAAGGCCACAAAACCATCAAAATAGCCTAAAAAAGGCTAAAAAACCCCCTTTTCCTCCAAAAATAGCAAAAATCCCCTAAAAAGGGAATAAAAAATATAAAATAATGAGGAAAAGGAAGAAAAAACCCTATACAGCTGCCCAAAACCATGTGTTTCCTAAAACCATGGGTCAGCACTCCACCACCAAAAAACTATAAATAGGTGATGGAGATCCCTTATTCCATATCCACAATCACAAGCACCCTTACTCTGCCAAAATCTCTCTCGAAACCCTAGTTCACCTTTGAACTATTTTCACCTTGAGAGCCACCTTTGGCCCATCCCCAACATTGGAGAAGGAGAAGGAGCATTCAGAAGCTTGGAGCATCCTCTTGGACACTGCAAAGGGCTTCACCAACCTTGACACTCAAGGTAACATCAATACAAAGTCATTCTTTCATTTTGGTGTTTATGCTTCATGCTTGTCTTAGAAATAATTTAATTTTTTGTTTTTGCATAATTAGTTTAATATACTGAACTGCTACTAAGGAGTCCATTCTCCTTAGTAGGTGCTCATTGGCACAAGCTGGGGGTAAAACCCTAGCTACAGTTTTGGCGACTCCCCTAGTTTTCGAATTTCTGGTTTCCGTTTTTAAATTTTTTCTTTCGGCTGTCCCTTTCGGCCGCTGCATACCGCGTCTTTTTCCTCTGCAGTCGCGTCCCGACCGCGCCTTTCAGGCCTTTACCCGCGATCCGACCGTGGCTCTCAGACTGCTTCCGACGCTCCGCCGGCGGATTCAAGTCTGTTACCTGCGATCCGACCGTGGCTAATCAGCCTGTTTGCCGCGATCTGACTGCGCCTGTCGGCCTTTTTCCTGCGTCGCGACTGCGGCTTTCTGCCTCTTTCGCGCGTCCCGACTGCGCCTGTTAGCCCTTTTGCCGCGACCCGACTGTGTCTTTTTCCATTTTTCCTGCGTCCCGACTGCCACTGTTGGCCCGATAGCCGCGACCCGACTGTGCCTTTTCCCCTGTTTCCTGCGTCCCGACTGCCTCTGTTGGCCCGATAGCCGCGACCTGACCGCCGCTGTTTCCCTTAAACCCGCGATCGGCCTGTTCTGATCCGCCACAGACCCGCGGTCTGATTTCTGCTCTTTTCCTGTTTTGAGCCCAGCCCCTCTTGCTGCAATATTTTCTGCATTTGAACAGCCCTCTGTCCCACCTGCAGCCCACTTCCTTACAGCCTTTCTGCAACATAATTTCTGTTCCTTTTACAGAATCTTTTTAAAATTTCAATATTTTTATTTCAGAAAATTTTGCAAGTTAAAAGAATCAATTTCAGCATTATTGATAGATTGGAAGTTGCCCTCCCTTGTGGCACTTCTATTTTTGGGTTCAACACCTCACGAGCACACACTCTGTCACATAAAATCAAGTGAGCCTTAAAAAGTACCTAACTAAACCAACATTCTAACCCCACTTGGGGAACACAAAAGAATCATTGTAGTTAGGTAGGATCAGGGGGATAGGCTTCCAATAACACCCCTTGGTTATTTCACTTGAGACATAGTTGTTGTCCAAATAGGGAACCAAAATCCCCTAGTACTTTTTGGCACGGTCACGACCAGTTTATCAGAGGGCCTCTCCCTTAGGAGGGTTGAAGTCGGGAGACTGGTTCCGGAGGCCTGAGTGGAATACCGCACTCCATTCAGTAACCGAAGGGCTACCTTTCGCGGTTCGCGGGATATCCCTGTATAGGGGTATTGCGGTCAACGAACTAAACGGCAGATTCACCTTTCTGGACGTGTCATGAACGGGGTATCTTAGTTGCCATTCTTCTAGGATTGTCTACCCGGTATCCCTCCCAGTAGGGGGATATCATAGCCACTTGGCTTTCCTACTCATATTGTCTGACTTGGATTTCATCACCTTGCAGAGGATATGTTTAGTTAAGTCAGAATACTTTTAGTTAGGTGTTTGCATGCTCCTTTACCTCCCTTTGGTCTAGTGAGTCCACCATTTTTCTTTTTTAGGAAACCTGCTGCTTGTTGGTATTCTGACCATCTTTGTTGTTACTCCACCTATTGTAGCACAGCTGTTGCAGTGGGTGTTTTGAGTTGGTTGTTGGCCTGAGTGCCTTGCTTTTTAGCTCTCCTTCTGCACACTCGGTTGCATTAGGATTTTTTGAGCTGTTTTCATACTCACCTCAACCCACAGAGACTTAGACACCATCTGTCACCATTGAGTCCCCGAGACATTCTCGGCGCCTCAGGGGCGAGCCCCCACAGCACGGTTGTCTCGACACCACTCGTCATAGATTCCGATCATTGTCCGTTGATACCACTCATCACAGATCTAGAGCCTTGTCACTTGACTCCACCCGTCAGCGACGTAGGTCTCCGTCACCAGATAGTGACGCACCTTACTTTACCTCTGATTCTGACGAAGAGTCTGAGAACCCTATTTATACTGCCCCTACTAGCCCCATGGCTGGTACGACTTCCACTCCATTTGTCATAGGGACCATTGGTGGCACATCCACCACTACACCAGTTACTACACCTGTTTTTGGTATGCCCTCCATGGGGCAACCATCTACCGTTCCCCTCACGGTACCTATTCCCACAGCGGGAATACCTATCCCCACTACATCAGTGGCTCACACTACCCATGGTGGTGCTGGACCATCCTCCACTACCTCAGTTCCCCCACTTGGGGGCACCACCCTAAATCTTGTCACTCCACTTGGGGGCACTGGCCCCAACTTGGTCCACAGCACTACTGTGTCACAGCCTTCTTCCAGTTTGCCGTTCATGGCTAGCCTCAACCTACCTGACCTGGCCAGATTGACCAACGATCCTATTCGACACGACCCTATGTGGCCTCATATGCCTACCAAACTACCCTCTGACATCCCTAAATTCGAGGGTAAGGCCGGTGAGGACCCACAGAACCACATCATGTCTTTCCACCTATGGTGTTCCTCTAACTCCATTGTGGACGACTCTGTTCGCCTCCGTCTCTTACAGCGCACCTTCACTGGCTCTGCAGCCAAGTGGTATATTGAGCAGCCTCATGGGACCCACGCCACCTTTTCTTCCCTGGCCTCGACCTTCCTGCAGTTCTTCCAGTTGCCAGTCCGCTATGACGCGGGCGTTGAGATCCTTCTATCTTGTAGACAAAACACGGCTACCCATATCACGGACCACATCCATGAGTGGCGTAGACGCCGTAGCTTATGCAAGATTAAACTAGATGACCGTATCTTCCTCGATTGGTTCCTCAAGTCCCTGCTTCCTGTCATCGCTAAGGATGTAGCTTCAGAAAGACCCCAGTCTGAAGAAGAGGCCATCCTTAAGGCACAGCAGTTCGACCTCATTTACGCCCAGTCGGGTTACCTTTATACCATTATACCTGACGCCCCTCGCGGCGAGTCCTCCCATCATGATGCGCCGGGGGCATCCCACGCTGCAGATGGTATCATTGGCCGTGTTTCTTCGCATCCCCAACCATTTTCTATAGCACGTCCTACCCCTGGCCCCGACCTGTCGAGGGCTACCTCCCAGTCTGGAGCAACCAACTCATATGCTCCCATGACACATCACCATTCCCATGGACCTTCATGTCCATCTCAGTGCTTCGGGTATGCGACTCCTGCTTATGCTCCTCCAGCCGCCCCTCAGCCTTACTACCATCAGCAGGCTGCCCCCGCTCCTGCGCCTCCACAAGCCCAACCCGCTTATTATCCGCCCCAGGCAGCCCCTGCGGCACATCCACAACCTGCTCCGCAGTCCTATCAGCAACCCCCTCCAGTTGCTGCACCTGCTCAGCCTCAACCTACATATCATCCTCCGCAGCCTGCTCCTGCACCTGCGCAACCTCAAAATCCACCTGCTGCCCAAGGGCAAGTTTACGCCCAACATAACCCGCAGCAAAACCAGAATAACCAACGTAATCAGGGCCAACAGAACCGCGGCAAGGGCCGTAATCGGGGAAACAACCAACCTGCAGACCAAGCTGGTCAACCGGCTAATCCCCCTGACAATAACAATGCGGCCCCCGCTAATCAAAACCCTGATCGCCCGCCCAAGCAGGCCAAAAACCCCAATTTGCGAACAAACCACCCTTGTTCTATTTGCGGAGTCTATGGACATTACACCCATGCTTGCCCACACTTGGAGCGAGCTCGGCAGCTTTGGGTTGACGAGGCCCATCGCCAAGGGCATGCGGCTCCCCAAGCACCGCCCAACCCCCCCCAACCTCAACAACCCCCTTTGGTGCTGCAAAACCCATTACCAACCCAAGGCGTAGTGAACACTCAGCCGTTGGCTCCCCATCAAGCCAATGCGGCCCAACAACAACAGATCACCTACGCTGCTCCTGATCAACCCATGTTCGACTCAGGTACCCACCACTTACTGATGATGTCATATGCTGACGTCAACCTACAGACCCGTCGGAACCAATATGGCTCCACCTCTGAAGCCACTCCCACGGATAAACCTACTAACGCTCATCCCACCGATCAGGCGTTACGTATACCTCCGCCTCCCATAGACGGCGCTGCGAAAGCACCTCGTTTCCCACTTCGCCGAATCAACAATAACCCTAACGCGCGCGCTGCGTCAAACTACAACATCGTAGACGACCTAGCCCAATCTCCCGCAGCCATGTCTGCGTTGGAAGTCTTGAAAAACTGCCCTTCCCAGCGCAAGACTTTACTTTCCGCCATCGGGGGGATTGACCCAACTGATTCGCATTTGATGGCATTTGATTTAGACCAGTCTGAACCACGCCTACCTTCCAGCTTAGCCTTCCAAGTTACAGTCTCCGTTAGGAATCTTGTTATCCATCGGTGCATCATCGATGAGGGTGCTTCCACATGCGTTATGTCTACATTTGTATGGCAGAAGCTAGGATCCCCTCCTCTCCAGCAGTCCACCACTGCGTTACGTGCCTACGACGGTCTTTCGGCCCAGCCCCAAGGCCTTCTACCCAACGTTCCAGTCCAGTTAGGTGGTAAAACAGTTCTTATTGACATAGAGGTAATCAATGCCCAATTGGATTACAACCTTCTACTTGGCCGCAGCTACATGTATGCCATGCGGGCAGTTGCCTCTTCTGTCTTTCGCACCATGATGTTCCCCCACGAAGGACGCGTGGTTAAGATTGACCAGCTCACCTACTATGATCCCAGTGCTCCGGCGGCACCGGAAAACGTTCTCCCCATGGTTGAACAACCTGTTTCTAGTGCCACCACCTCGTTTGTTTCCTCTACGGGGCCTGGAGTCTACTCAGACGCGCCGATGATCTCCACCTTTCAATCCATTCCTCCGCCATCATCTACGCCCGAAATGTCTGACTTATGTACCTTGTCCCATGACATCCTACCACCTAACAATCAACCATCCTTGTTGCCTAAACCACCATTGGTACCTAGTCACATTGGTGTTACACCGATCCATACGATCCCCTTCCTAGTTCCTCCAGCAGGAGTAGTAAGCGCCCCGGTCATGGCTACCCTTAGCCTCCCTGGGTTAACCTTGGGATTACCTGTATGGTACCTTTCGCCTCCCGTTCGCCCGCCGACACCTGATGTCGTCCTCCAGCCGGTGCAACCCATGGCTACTACCACTCAGCCACCTCCCGGTGTCTCTACCCCTTCGTCCTCCACGACACCTCCTCCTCCTCCTCAACCCACTGGGGGCAGAGGTCCACAACCTTACACTGCTGTCCCACCTCCCAAGACAGTCAAGAACCCTCCAGTGTTTCGTGCTCCTCCCAAATGCTCGCTGTGTGACGAGTTGGGCCATGCGACCCACCAATGCCCACAGTTACCCGCATTGCAGAAGCACATGCAAATGCTCGATGATGACCCCAACATCCCAACAGTCGAACTAAACCCTACTCCTAAGCCTAAAGATAAGTCCCTACGTACCAACCACTCCTGCGCCATCTGCGGTATTTACGGGCACTATTCACATCATTGTCCCGATCTCCCGGATTACAGAGCAGCTCTTTATGAGATGAACAATCTGGACCTTGAGACGGCACCACCTACCATTGAGGAGATCTACCCCCCGGTCTCTCCCCCTTCTGAAGAGGTTAATATCATCTACATGATCTCTTCAACCAACACTCCCACTACCCCCTCGTCAACCGATTTGACGACGCAGACTTTCCGTACTGATGAGGAGATTCTTGAGGCCCTAACTGCCCCGGATTATCCTTGGGATGATATGCACCACCGTTCCTATTTCATCCCAGAAGCGTCTTCCTCTAGCACCGCTACCCAATACGCGGTCGAATCCAAAGACTTCCTCCCCACTAAGGTTGACTGGTTCAAGGACCCTATTCCTGCTCCTGATGCCTTCGAGGAGGGCAACATGGCCAACATCTCACCTGTCATCGAAGTTGATATTGCTGCTCCCGGTCGTGCTCCTGAACTCATTACTCTAGGAGCATTCTGCAGTAAACAAGAGATTGAGGACTACACACACCTTTTCAAAGAATTCCGTGATGTCTTTGCCTGGTCTTATACCGAAATGCCTGGTCTTGATCCCGCAATTATAGAGCACCACATTGACACATGGCCTGATGTAACCCCCATTCGTCAAAAACAACATTCTCTTCCTCCCTCAAAGTTCCCAGGATATGCCCCTGAACTCATCACTTTAGGAGCCTCCTGCAGCGAGCGGGAGATTGCGGATTACATACAACTCTTCCAAGAGTTCCGTGATGTCTTTGCTTGGCCCTCTAACGGAATGCCCGGTTTCGACACCGCCATTCTCAACCATCACATAGACACACGGCCAGAGGAACTCCATGTTCTTACTGAAACCAACTCTAAAGGCCTCCCTTTACGCAACCCCCATGATGGGTTGCATCCTACGGAATCTCTATCCATAGAATAATTCGCGGCCCCCTTTTTTGGTCCGCATTGTACAGTTTGCTCTCTTTTTGTTTTTCACTGTTTTACCATCATCTTACATTCATCCTTTCTGCATGATTACAGATGGACCATCTTCCACCTTGTTACACTGGCTTCGCTGACGGCGCAATCCGCTGGTCTCCCAACCTGGCTTCTGCAGCATGGGTCTTGTACTCCCCTTCCAACGAGATGATTCACCTTGACGGAATATGTATAGGCGCTGCTACCAATAACCAGGCGGAGTATGATGCTGTGACCGGTCTCCTGACTGCTACCTTCCAAATGGGCATAAGTCACCTTCATGTGTTCCTTGACTCCCAGCTACTTGTTTCCCAGCTCAACAACTGCTACCAGGTGCGTGATCCCTGCCTTTTTAGAAAATTCCTGCGCACAAAACAACTCAGTCGACAATTTGAATCCATCACATTCACACATGTCCCTAGAGCTCAAAATCGTGTCGCAGACCAAATGGCCAACAACATCCTAGACTGGCATATCAATCACGCCCTGTAACATCATGCATCATCATCCCATAGCATCTCATAAAAATACATATAAAAACCCAAAAAGATTGCATCGCATCTACATTTGCATCCATGTACATACACCACATGCATATCCGTAGGGGCATCCATGTGCCTAAACAAACAAATATCATGTCACATCACATAAAATACACAAGGGGCATCCATGTGTCTAACATCCTAACCTACTTGCATCCACGTGCAATGTAAACATATCATAACACATAAAGCGCATCCACGTGCGTACAAATACAACAACATCATATAAAAAGGTGCATCCACGTGCATATATATATCTCTCAAAAAATATACATGTTCAGTGCTATACATGTCCTGAGTACCCCTGTACTCAGCTATACAAAAAATGGCTATACATGCCTACAACCTCATCTACATACATGCCGTAGCTACAAAACTCGGGGGGAGTCCCCTGCACTCCCTAATGAGAGTCGTATCCTGCATCACTGCCAGCATCGGCTGCCTTTGAGTCCTCCCCTCGCTCCTCCTCCGGCAAGTCCTCCTCGCCTCCGGCCTCCTGTGCCCGAGCCCGGTCCACCAAAATCACCACCCGAATCGCGATGGACCTAAACTCACGGGGTGCCCCCATGCAATCCCGTACCACATCCGGATCGACATCTCGCCAACCCTCGTCGGTCACTCCTATCAATAACCGATCTAAAAGCTCCCGTACAGACTCTAGGGTCACCTCTGGGTCCCGGCGCCGCACCTCTCCTCGTCCAGGTAGAGCTGGCACGGCCACAATACCCCGCCGGGCCACATGCCCTGGAGGTGGCCTCGGGCCCACATCTGCACAAACCAACCATATGTCAGTCACAGTATATCCATCTACTATCATATACATAAAATATGACGCACATAACAGGCAATAAAAACACACACGTACCGTCGGGACCCCATGCCTGTCCTGGTGCTCGGGGCGCCTCCGGATCTCCTGTGAAGTCCATATCCCGATACGGGAAGTCATCCAGCGTCAGTGGTATCTGAAGCCACTGCAGGTACAACTCCTGTGTAAAATACCTGCCCACGTCGCCACCACCACGGCGGCGCATCATCTCACCCCAACGGACCATCCTCAGCTCCCTCATCCCTCCTGCCCTAATCGGCACCCGTGGCCGCAGTGTGGGTACCCTCTCCATAAAGAAGGCACATAGGAAGGACCCAAAACAAAAGCCCTTGCCATCTTCCTTCGCTGCCGTCAGCTGTCGCTGAACGCAGGTCAGGAACATCTGGCCCCAGGCGTAGTACGTCCCATCTAAGACGCGCTCTACCATCTGCATCTGCCCCCCAGACACCTTCTCCGGTGACTGGGAACCCAATACCCGCACCACACACGCCGCCATGGCCTGCACTGCCGGCTCCTGTAGGTCCCTCACCAGGAGTGCATTCCTATGCACCCTCGCGTCCTGACCGCAGTACCTCTCCAACATGTCCTCCATGTCGACGTCCGCGGCAACCCGCGGCTGTGTGTCTGCCACCCTGCCCAAGCAGGGTAACCCCGTCAGAAAGTAAACATCGGTCAGGGTAAGGTCCACCCTCTCACCCTGTACCCGGAAAGCCTGTATGTCCGGCTCCCAGAAGCTGATCAGACGGTTCAGCAACAATGTTGCTGTCCGTATCATAGGTATCTGTGCGAACTTCAAAAGTCCGCACAACCCCAGCACTGTCCGCACATGGCGGTTCTCTCGGATGAAACCCATGGTCTCATCAGGGATCTCCCGCTCTCTCCAGAGAACCTGGGGCATCCTACCAATCACACAAAGTCAACTCATCAGTCTCATGACAACTTAAGAAAAATACTTTTCCCCCTCCAAGAAGCCCTAATAGCTCGGCCCAAAACCGCGGCTTTCGGGCTTCCTGCCGCGGTTTCCAACCGCGGCTGTCAGGCAGATAGCCGCGGTTCCCAACCGCGCCTGTCATCCCAAAACCCGCGGTTGGGAACCGCGTGTTCCTCTTTGGAACTCGCGGCACTCGACCGTGGTTCCATCCAGGAATCACGCGGTCTCCAACCGCGTGGTTCGGCCCGAAACACGCGGTCTCCAACCGTGTGGTTTGGCTCGAAACTCGCGGTCTTCAACCGCGGTCCACCCCACGTGGACCGTACAAGTCAACCCTGGGACCCACTACCCAACCCCCCTCCCGAAAAAATATGCAGGTATGAGTTTACTGAAATACCTGTATATCGTGGATCTGCAAACAGCCAGACGGATCGTCCAGAAATGCCACCTAAGCTCTGGTCCACTCAACTCACAAGTCAAAGTCAACAAAGTACAAATGACACATGTCATGTTGGACCCACCACTATTTATAGTCGGTTGACTTTTTCTTGTTTTGGTCATTCTGGCCCCATACGGCGTCCATTTTACAAACCGTTTCCACCACTGGAATCAGCGCGACGTGACCGTCATGATGGTCACCTCGTTGCATTATTTTTGTCCTGTCATTTTTTACCCATTTTTCAGACGCCACTAGTCGCCTCGGTTTGCGTGCCACATCGGCCGTTCTCCGTTTTTCACATGTTTTATATCATCGGATTCATTTTTCCGAGCTGGTGATGATGCTAGAGATCATTTCTCGCTCTCACCTCCAGATTTTCTGGGCATTTTTCAAAATGCCCCCGTCACCTCGGTTTGCGCGCCACATCGGCCGTCACCCGTTTTTGACATCCTTTATACCGCCGGATTCATTTTTCCGAGCTCGTGATGATGCTTGAGATCATTTCTCGCTCTCACTTGGTACAATTTCAACATTGTGTCCCAACACCTTGCTGCCTCGGTTTGCGCGCCACATCGGCCGCCATCGGATTGTTCCACATTGTTACATGAGCCATTCACTCCTGTCATACTGCAAATGTTTCATTATTTTGCCACCATTTCATCTACCCCGCAAGGAGGTCCATCAGTGTTCCCACCTACCCTCGTTTTTGGTCATCATTACTAAACCTTGATTGAACACTTCCTCCTTGCCTGGCCATTCCTTTTGTCCGGTATAATTTTATCCCTTTTTCGGGCCGGACAAGTCCTTTACGAAAAAGGCACTTAGGGAGTTTCCGTTAAGCTCTTTTCTGACTCCTAAAAGAATGAAAAGATCGCCGAGCAATCTTGCTTCCTTTCATGCTCGTTAAAGTACCTGAAAGGGCGTCTATCTGGTATAAGTTTAACCCTTTTCCGGACCTGGTAGACTAATTACGAAAAAGGAATACTCTAGTCACACCAGCTAGAAGAGTTCTTCATTGCATCCTTTTATGCTTCTTTGGGCCTTGGAGACTAAATCTACGAAAAAGCAACCCCCTGGAGTCTTCTTACTTGCTTTCAGACTCTCTAAAATTGAAAGCAACCACGAGCATGAACTGTCCTGGGCTCGGAAAATCCACACGACAGTACCATTCCATCATTTCAGAGTCTTCTTATTTGCTTTCAGACTCCTTAAAATTGAAAGCAACCACGAGCACGAACTGTCCTGGGCTCGTAAAATCCACACGACAGTACCATTTTACACACACTTCTTCTAGTTCCTTAACCCATGAAGAAGTACCCTCCCGTGCCTCCTGGCACTTTGATCTATCATCTCGGCAGCACCCCCAATCAGGTCGCCTTTGTTCAGAGTATTCTGCAGTCTCCTGCCATTGTACTACAGCTTGAGTCTCCCTCAGCCCAGTAACCTTCCCAGATCCAATACAGCTATGATCCATCTCCCCTTAGCCAGTTTCATATGCTGCCAGATCATTCCAATTATCATACTCTGAACAAAGGAAGTTTGAGTCCACCCGCTCTACTTGCCCAGTTGTCCCCCCACAGTTTATCAGTCCTGCCATCAGCACTATCACATTTCGGTCTTGTACCTCGCGCTCCTGTCAAGGAAACATCATTGCCTTGATAGTTGCAGGTCTCCCTCTGTCGACGACAGCTCCTCTATTCCAGAGGATAGGCCCAGAGGTCCCTACGCCTTGGACTTATCACCATCTGTGGTAGGTGCCTACGGATCATTCCGAGAGGAGACATCATTTCCTCTCCGAGTGGTTGTTCCTCACATGCTCGACTTCAGCACCTTGATCGCATCGTTGAGGATCGCGTAGGATTATATTCCATCAGTTTTTTGTCGAAGACCCCGGATTTCCCCCGACTCTAGCACATTGGTGAGTCACTTTGGAACGCCCAGTTGTATGTTCCCGTGGATGTCCGGGCTGCATTGGCGTTTGTATTCGGAAGCCATCCAGTTTCATGCTTCCTTGAGTACCCAGTTTCAGTTCCAGATCAGTTCCAGTTCAGTGTACCATGGAGAGTATGACCCCAGTCACTATGATCCAGCAGCTCATCAGTTCCTTTGGTACCACACTCAGTAGCACTGTTGATTGTTCCGGTGCACCAGTTCTGCAGTTCACACATGATCCGTTCAGCAGTATGTCCCAGATTTGTGTCCCCTCTAGACTCTTATGATGTACACAGTGGTCATGTATCTTACAGGTCCCCCTTTTCGGGCCTTACAGTTATGGTTATGTATCTTGATACGAGCATGGGTATGCCCGCCTCGTCCATATATTGAGATTATTCCTCAGTCAGTATTTGAGGTCATGTATATTTCAGGTCCCCATTTTTTGGTCCCCATCGTTGTTATTATGTTATATCCTGATACGAGCATGGGAATGCCCGCCTCGTCCATATGATCAGATGATTCCTCATCCTTTATTGAGGTTATGTACTTTTAGTTCTTGCAGTTGTTCGGGATCGTTGTTCCGGGCTCCAGTTTGTTTCTTCTCTTCTCTCCACATCCCAGGAAAACCATTCATGACTTATGATGTCCATCGGCCATACGATGAGCTCCTGCCCTCGCACATCAGGGGGCAATCTGTTAACACCCAAAAAGTGCTCACTAGCTCATTTACCACATTATATGGCTCATTTGTCCATTTTCCTACCATATTTCCATTAAAATCCCGAAAAATCCCATTAAAAAGCCTCCAAAAGGCCTAAAATGCCTCCAAAAGGCCACAAAACCATCAAAATAGCCTAAAAAAGGCTAAAAAACCCCCTTTTCCTCCAAAAATAGCAAAAATCCCCTAAAAAGGGAATAAAAAATATAAAATAATGAGGAAAAGGAAGAAAAAACCCTATACAGCTGCCCAAAACCATGTGTTTCCTAAAACCATGGGTCAGCACTCCACCACCAAAAAACTATAAATAGGTGATGGAGATCCCTTATTCCATATCCACAATCACAAGCACCCTTACTCTGCCAAAATCTCTCTCGAAACCCTAGTTCACCTTTGAACTATTTTCACCTTGAGAGCCACCTTTGGCCCATCCCCAACATTGGAGAAGGAGAAGGAGCATTCAGAAGCTTGGAGCATCCTCTTGGACACTGCAAAGGGCTTCACCAACCTTGACACTCAAGGTAACATCAATACAAAGTCATTCTTTCATTTTGGTGTTTATGCTTCATGCTTGTCTTAGAAATAATTTAATTTTTTGTTTTTGCATAATTAGTTTAATATACTGAACTGCTACTAAGGAGTCCATTCTCCTTAGTAGGTGCTCATTGGCACAAGCTGGGGGTAAAACCCTAGCTACAAAGAGCACACCATATCATCCACAATATAATGGAACTGTTGAAGCCTTTAACAAAGTATTGGAAAATGCGTTGACCAAGGTATGCAACACAAACAAGGATGATTGGGATCTCAGAATATCAAAGGTATTATGGGCATATAGAACAACTTGTAAGAAGTTGACATGTTATACACCTTTCAGATTAGCATATGGAAAGGAAGTTGTCATGCCCATGGAATAAATAGTACCAAGCCTGAGAATTGCAACATTTACATATATGGATGATGAGGAGACAATAGATGAAGGACTACTACACTTAGTTGGACTGGAGAAGGATCGCTTCATTGCAAGTTTTCACCATAAAGTGCAAAAAGACAGAGAAAAAGCATGGCATGATAGACATATTAAGACTAAATTCTTCCAGGTAAAAGATCTTATACTCCTCTATGATAACAAATTTATGAAATTTCCTGAAAAATTCATAATGCATTGGTTAGGACCATATATTGTTAAACATGTCACTAGTGGTGGCACAGTTCAGTTAGCCACACTATTTGGAGAAAATTTAAAGGACTTGTTAATGGGAGTAGACTAAAGCCTTACAGGGATATTCCTACCCCTCTAGACATCAGTTGAGAAACAAAAAGAAAAAAATTCTAAGTGTCATGTGCAGTTGAAATTGGACACTAAGAATAACAGAATAAAGAGTCTGCACACAGTTTTGGTAAAATGCAAAGTTTTCACAAAAATGAAAGCTGTGCTGCGAAGCACACGTAGCAGGCTAAGTTGTGAAGTAAGAGAAGGATCACGCAGCAAAGTTAACATCAAAGCAAAGAGAAATGCGCAGTGATCCTTTCACTCGGCATGTCTGCTAGCAAAGTCAAGGAAAAGTTAGCCAATACAATTGTCGGTCAAAAAAGCAGCCATTATACAATGTTTTTTGGAACCGGCTAGTTTCCGCATTTAAGGCATATTTTTATGTTAGGACACATTCAATGAAGAAAAGGACCAATATCTTAGTGATATTTGGCCAATGGATATGGCATTTAATTCCTAGTTAGCCATTTTTGGGTGCACCTTCATGCTGCTATGCCTATAAATAGGTGGGATCGTATGCTCATGGGTTTTACCACAAATTTTAAATTTTACCGCCTATAAATTCTAAGTTTTACCAACAAGAGTAAAAGATATATCTGAGGTGAATGTCTGAGCAGTCAATAATAGAAGACCTCTTGACGGATTTCCGCAAGTCATATCTAGAGGGATCCATGAAAAGGCCTGTAAAGAAAGGTGTTCTAGAGAGAGGCACCGCTTCTAGAATCTCACCATGCAACATGCCAGAGCTGAAGCAAAAGGGTAAAGAGCAAAGTAATAAACAAGAGAGGCCATGATCTAGAGTAATTCCAAGGCCAGGACCACAAGAACCACCCTTCCAGAGGCCCATCTTCCTTATACCTAAACATATCCCTTCACGCAGAGCCGATGCACCCCACTTTGAAGCTTCTGAAGAGCCCACAATATGACATCCCCTTGCCACCAATGTCAAGCCATTTCATAGATAACGACTTGTTGTAGTAGGACAAGTACCCCCAGTTCCATCTTGATCAGTACATGTGCCAAAAGTATAACGAAACAACAAAGCAATCCACGCTTCATGCACAATATTGTCTTACAATGCTAGAACCATGTGGATTGTTGAAACTTCTGTGCATCCCACATTTTGATCAAAGTCCTGAGCTCACCGCAGTTGTGCGCACTCTACTCTCCCACATACACCAAGGATACTTGTGGCTAGACTGCAAGATCGACATAAATATTGATCTAATCCACCGGATCATGCATCTAAGTAAGCGAGCTACTGATCCTGCAGCGGAGTTCGTTGGAAAAACCAAGGATAAGGATCCTGCGAAGAGAATGAAGGAATAATTTGGCTTGCTCAAAGGAATCCTAGGGTATGTCACAGCTAGAATCCAGGATAAAGCTACGTGCTTTACAGTCCAGTTGCTCACAGGGAAAGTTTTAAGAAAATGCAAACCTACCGAGGTGCCGACTGCTGTAATTTATTTAGCTGCGAAGGCTAAGGATGGAAATCCCTATAACTAGGCAGGTTATTTACTGAATGAGTTCTTGGACATTGTTCGTGAAACTCAGGAGAGTGGAAATCATTTACACTATAGCTGGTTACTAGTGTTGATAGCATTTGTAGGATGGAAAGAGTGGTTGTACCAACATAATGTACTGGTCATCATGGGAGATTGCCGAGGAACCAGGTTTGCAAACATGTGGGAAAACGCAAGGCCAAAGAGACAATGAGTTAATAATGAACAGATGTTCACATACTACCAATAGCTATGCGAAGTGATCAAGACCACTCTTCCTATTACCAAGGAGGTAACAATTGCGTATATCCGCAAGATGACATTCAAAGCCAGTCTCCATTGCATCTTTCTTCAGCCACAAGGATAAGTAGGGATCCCTTAATGGTTTGAATTCTCATACCACTTAGATGCATAATAAATTGAGTTGATTATGGAATATTGGCCGAAGGAGTGGAAGGTTGACGCGCCAAAAGTGCTCATCACCACATCAAATGAAAGCGAAGCCGGAAATGTGTAGAACCAAGATGAAGAGATGACAAGTGTGCAAGCCAACAGTCTAGAAATAGAAGAGGTTCATCCAGGAACTGCTGAATAATCGTCTGGAGCAAAGCGAAAGGATCCTGACACTATCGTGCCAGAAAGAGTGCAAAAGAAGAAGCAGAAGGAAACTAGAACCCCACTCAATGCGTAATTACATGATGATGATTATGAATGCATCACAAAATGAGTTAATGAGCATCTGGAAGAGACGCTCGCCCTGAAGAGCAGCAAAATCCAAGAAGTCCAAGAAAACCTCGCAGAAATCAAAAGCACGGTAGTAAGGATGGAACAAGTCCAGCAGGACTTGATAAGGAAATTAGACTCTGAAGGTAAATCAGGTGAGTCAATCTAGCAGACAATGAACGCTCGGTTAGTCCGACTAGAACCCATTAATATCATATTCCTGAGAGACAAATTAGATGAAAGTGCGAAGAATAGCGTGCACGTATGTATTAATGTTGGGATAGGGACTGCAAGAAATTCGGGATAGGGACACTGTGCAAGAAATCCGGGATAGGGACATTGTTTCTTATAACCAACATCTGCAGCTGGAGGAAAGCTATAGGGAATTTAAGGATGAATCCGTGTAGACATCCAGATAGTTCGTCGGTGTTCAAGAGAAGCAGCGTAAGATAAAAGAAACAGTTTCAGTAGTCTGTGTGAAGATACCTGAATGTGAAGAAGAGCCAGAAGTAAAAGAAACCATACTTAAGATTGGTGTTGCTGTGCACAATCTTATGGAGAAAATGATGGACATGGAGATCACCTACAAGGAAAATATTTCTAATTTAGAATCTCAATAGCAACCGGGCACTCCACAAGACATGAAGGAATCAAGAATGGAAGAGTTGAAGGCGTCAAAAGAAAACATCTCCTTAGAAGTGGCAAGATGTCAAGACCTATTGGAAGAAATTAATAAGGTATGGGCCACCCTGCGGGAAAACCATGAACTACAAGAGATATAGGATGAATTAAAACAATGACAGAAATATCTCGATGCTGTGAACATGGCTATGAAGGATTTGCCACCAAGGAAAAGAATCCATAATTTTGCAGAGAAGAAGGAACTCCAGAAGGATTTGGAAGCATTGAGAATGAAGGAGGATGACACTTAGGTGAATTTATAGCCCATGCAGGAAGAAATGTGCTCACTATTTCAGAGGATATTGAGGAAAATATACAAGAACTCCGCACTATGGAAAATACCGTCAAGGAACAACTTCAGGAATCCATCTCAGAGGAGATTCTTGAAACAATCAAGGATTTTGAACAAGAAACTAAGGAAATGGTTGCGAAGCTAAGCGAAACTCTTCAACACTTCACTGTGAGTTGAGTACCCAGAGGAGGCACAGTCGAAGTAGCCAAGTGGAAGTCGCTCGGGGACGAGCCACATGTGAGTGTTAGGGGCCTGTTGGGTGAGGCCCAAATGCAACAGTTTTGATGGCGCAGTCCAATTCAAAGGATGCTTTTGATGAAAGAAGTACAAATTAGGCAAGGCCTAACATTAGTAATTATTGGGAGAAACAACTCCGCAATTCTCGGGAGCAGGGCATGGAGTGCAACGAAGTGGTAGATAAGGATCTATCCCCTTAGTAAATGAGAAGTACTAAGGATCAACAAAGTAGTTGGAGCAATTATGTATGAAGCAGCAGACTGTCGGCTATAGGAGTAAAGAGTAAAGAGGTAGAATGGTGAAAAGGATGTGGCACTGTAGTGTCAGAGCCACGTGGTCAGAGTTGCAACTGTCAGAAGAAGCGTTAGATCTAGAGGAAGCGACGCAAAAGGACAGTAGAGCTCTAGAGAAGTAAAGACAAAGCATGGTAAATAAAAGAATAGTGCCATTTTGGGTTTAAGGTTACTATGGGGTTTCAACCCATAGTTATTGTAAAAATGTGGCGTTCGGGCACAATCTATAAAAGAGGCAATTTTGTAGAAGGAAGGGTTAGAGATTTTATGAGATTAGATTATGTAATATCTATGTTAAGAGAGATCTAAGAGAGGAAAAATACTCTGTAGCTGTGTGCGTGGAGATCTATTGTATAGAAGAGTCTGTAGCTGAGTGCACAGGCTGGAACTGTTAAACCCTTCCAAGAAATATAAGAACAGTTCCCGTGGACGTAGCTCCCATCTGGGGGGTGAACTACATAAATATCTGTATTGTGTGATTGTGACTATGAGTTATTTTATGTTATGAATGCTTATTCTTTTATATGTATTTTCATGTGTATGTTGATGAGAATAATATGCTAAGTGGTAGACACACATGTTTGAATATGCTAAGTCTTAATGAATGTGATAAATGTGTAGTTTCCTAGTTAAAACAGTTAAGGAATCATAGTAATTCAGTGGAGTCTGTATTGTTAGAACTGTGAAGTGCGCAGTCACATAATTGCATTGTTAAAATAGCGGTAAATTCGAAGAAGGAGAAATCCACTAAAATTTAGTCTCATATTCTCGCATCACCATGGTTATAGAAACCTGCTCCTGTAGTCCCCCATAGCATCACCTCAAGTGATACCTCAACCTGCTCGCAGGTTGTGGCCAAAAGGGCTGGTGAAAAGGGGTTTGTTGGGTCTGTGAGAGAGAACTTTGCAGAACCCGAGTCAGCCAAAAGAAAGAAATAGTTCACTAACATAATTCAACCTCTTCTTTCCCATTGAAAATATGTTTTTCGGTACTTTGATACCTATAATTCTCATAGAGGAAATGCCTATACTCATCAAACAACTCCTTTTCTAAACTTTTTGAATGCCTATATTTTGTCTTAGGACCACAAACTGGACATGCAGATTTTTCCTTTGTTTGAAAACCTACGAGATATGGATAAACTATGTCAATTATAATTATATTTAATGAATGGATTATTTAAAAATATGCATGAATAATTAATATATCAAGTTCATAAAATTAAATACTATTAAAGTGGACGTTATAATTACATACCACAAAAATTTGTTATCCCTGGGGCATCATGAATTGTCCATACAAGCATTGCATGGAATTGAAATTTCCTTTGTCGCATTGGTCTAGAGACATCAAAAATAGTGATGTCATTCCATAGCTTTAGTAGCTCGACAATAAGAGGCTTGATATATAAATTCATATCTTTAACTTGGTACTTTCCTAATTGATTTGAACATATACACTACATAATTATTACAATGATTTTAGGTATATAAATAACATATATGAGTAAATGAAAAAAAACATATGACATTGTGCAACAAATATGAAAAATAAGATGTTGCATTAAAAAAAATCTGTTGCGTAAAAAACTACCTGAAGCAATCATTGTCAACATTATGTGCTCCCTTTTTATTGACATCCATGGAGGAATTCTATTGTTGATAACAAAAATAGGCCACACTAAGTTGATATATCTCATCTCTACAAATGGATTGACACCATTTGTTGCCAAAGAAATCCTAATATTACGAGGTTCTTCTTTAAAGTGTGGCCATTTTTCCTCCATGTCTCTAAATGTAGAACCATCTACAGGCATTCGAAGAATTACATCTTCACTTATGTTCAATGCATGGTAATCCATAAATTGTGCTATTTTTTTCACCTAAACCATCTCTGCAAACATGGAATAATGAGAATATAACAAAGAACCTTGCGAGGCACCTTTTTAGTTATTTGATATGTTCGATATCTACTGCTATGACATTCTGGGCATTCCATTTCAAATTCATGATGCTTATAATATATAATATGATCATTGGGGCATGCATCAATTGGTTGATACTTCATTCCAATATCTTTCATGATGCAATGTAAATCTCGGTATGTGCAAGGTAAAATATTTGACGATTGTAACAAAAATTCATCTATCAAGCTACAACAAATTAACAATATATATATATATATATATATATATATGTCTATATCTATATGTATATATATATATATATAAAGAATATTAATGAAACATATTCCATCACTATTAATTTTACTTATGCACTAACAATAAAATTGTTATAAGAACGAAGATAACCTTTATCATGATCATATATATGTGATGGAATATATTACATACCTTAACATCTATGTGACTAATGTGTTTGAAAGATCATTCATAGCTTTCAAGTTCAGTATCAACAATATATAAGAGAGAAGAGTTGTATTGGAGCCTTCATAAATGGGTTCGTATGCCTTCTCAAGTAGAGGTAAATCATGAACATCATCAAAGTCGTCATTTTCGAGATCATCATCGTCATCCATTCTAACATTAAATGCATCATGGATCAATTTATTTGTACCATCATCTCCAACTATGTTATCAATATGATCATTAACTTGATCTTCAATATTCGGATCTCCATGTTCCTTTGGTGCTTGTTCTACAAGCACATCTTCTGGGCGATATGCCCTAGGAGGCCTTTCCTTTAAAATTACAAACCATCAACTAGAGATATTAGTGTAAATATAACAAATATTAAAATGATACATGCATTCACAAAAATGATCAATATAATGACATATATAATGAAGAACTTACAATGGACGATATTCATGTCCCCCCTCAACGTGTCCATATTGCATATAGTGTATTTTAGCTATTGTGATATTTATTCTTCTCATTTTAAAGCCCCTGCAATCACTACAAGGACAATAACATTTCCCATCACCCTTTCTTTTCACTCTATCCCACAATCTAGCAAGTAATTCTCGATTTTGTTCCTATGGATCATGAATATTGTTATGTGACATTTTTTTTTACCAAGCTTGAATGATGATTATTGATCTTAAAAAATCAAAATCCACACTTCAATTTTTGTAATGATAATAACAACTGATCAAATAATAATGGATTTCGAATGAAAAACAATCTGTGCAAAGGTTTTAACCTTCACAAGTCATCGGTAGAATAACATTTATGTCGTATTTTTTTTTGAAAAAGAAAGTTTCCAAAACAACAGAACTCGTCGGATATCCAACAACCTTGAGTATTGACCATTAAAAAAATTTGACAACAGGGACATCAGATTTTCTATGTAGGGACGTCGAATTTTCTATGCAATGACGCCGAATGTTCTACACTAAGGCTGTCGGATTTTCTACGAGGATGCCGTCGAATTTTCTACGACAAGGATGTTGGATTTTCTACACCAAGGACGTAGTATTTTTTACTGTCGTCGAATAACTGATGACCGTTGAATATACGATAGCAGTCAGGGTAAATTAAAAAAAAAAGAAATTCAAAGTTTTGAACCCAAAATCCGACGACACATTCAGTTTTTTTGGGTTTCGTCGGATGGCATCGTTGGATTTTGGGTTCAAAAATATTAGTGTTAATTATCACTAGCTCATAGGGTTAATGCATGTATAGTTTGCGTATGGTATCTTTGGTATTCCGATGCCACTATCAGGTATCAGTCTCAACAATTCCTAGTGAATTTTGAACTCCCATTAATGGAAGGAGTGCATGCCCTAAATGAATTAGAAGACCCCTTGTCAACTAATCTCTCACTTTTTTATGTGCATGGATTTTAGATGACATGTGGCTTGACTAAGACATAACCCTTAATAAAGGTTTATAAATTTGGATTAATGACTAAGTCTAGGATTAAGGAGCTAATCCCACCATGGTCATCTTTCCCCTTAGCCCACCAACACTTCCCCTCTTGTGGAGTCATATCCCCCCATATCATCTTCGTCTTTCTTCCTCTGCAGTCATCAAATATTTTATATTAATATTAAACATGTACATATTATAATGTTTTTTTCATCCTAACCATTTAATCTTTCCTTCTATCCTTTACATCAAGAATATACACATTTATATTAAAGGGTCAAACTGGGGGTGTTACATACAAAGACTTGTAGGAATTAGGGGTTTTTATTGAAACCTTCCCTCATTGCTAAAATTGACATTAATAGCTATTGAAATTAGTTGAGAAACCTTGTGGGAAACCTTAACTACTAGTTTGCTACTGAGGCTTGAATAAATTTCCAAATGTAGACACGAAACACAAGGCATGGATGCATATTAGTCAAATCCATGTTTGTTTGGATTCATATGAATGCATCCACTACCTTACCTTTTTTACAACACTAAGGAGACCTTTATTACTTTTTCTATCCTTGGGACACTTTTTCTTGGAACAAGTGCTTACTATATTCTCGTTATCTTGTTTATTGTTCATAGGGATTCCACCTCCATCACCATTTCCTGAATTGCTATGATTACTTTTTGAAAGTACTTCTAGTATATGAAACATAGCTATTTTAATCTTCAACCTTCTCAAAATATTGGGGTTAGGGGAAAATGAAGTTTGACTTTTCGTTACATGAGGATTAATATGGGGTTTCCCTTTTCATTCCCTATTAGAAAAATATGTAAAGAGTTATCCTTAAACATGTGCTTCTCTTATTATCATGAATTTCATAACCCTATGCCCAATTAAATCAACTTGGCCATGGGTTTCCAATCTTCAAATCCATTAGCAACATTAGGATCGACACAATTGACTTTGTCTGAAGTTATATGTTCATCACTCAGTGGATCCATTCATCCTTGAATTATATATTCCTAAAAATTAATGACAACATATTCTGGGAATCTACTATCACAACCAATCATCTTCATGTGTCTTTTGAAACATCCATGAGGGTCAAACCCTGGTTCCTCATCAATGTCCAACAAGTCCACGGAGTTCATTTTATGAGAAATATCTATAATTTTTTTAAAGTCTTTTACTGTCAAGCCCCAAATTTCAAATGGCATATGGATACATTTCTTCATTTGTTTCTTATCAATAAAAATGGACATTTAATATTCTACCTAGAAAATGTTGACAAGAAATACTTTTAAAACAATCTATATTTTCTTCTCAATCCATAAGCCTAAACTACAATATACTTCTCAATGTATAAAAACACACATTCTCCCTATCAAATCTTATGGATCCCTTTTAAACATGCACTAGTTCATGATTGGTGAACATTCTGATCACTTTTGAATGAAGGAGACCTAAATTTTATAAAAATGGTAAGGGGATTTGTGCTTCCACAACAATGGGTATTATATTTGAATTTACTTAACCTATGGGTCTATTCCAACCCTTAATGGGAACCAAAGAAACTATCCACTTAAAGCCAAACCATATACCAAGTATGAAGCCATATAAAATTTCATAGTTTTGTGGAATTCTTTGAGCTAGTGGGATATCTCATTAGATATAATATTTCCTTAGTCTTAAATTTCATTTTTTTCAATATGTATAAATCAATGGAATTAACCATAAAACTTTCAAAATTGATTGTGCATTAAATCCCATGTACTCTACCAAATAACTATATGATATGTCAAAAAAGGTTTTTCATATCCATGTGCTCTCAAAGCCTATCTTTTACAACAATATTTTGAGAATGAACTCTCTAATGGGTCTACAATACAAATCCACCACCTTGAGAATCAATAAAGTCATTCACTTTTGCTACATTAAATTTTCAATTTGGTTATACTATTTGCATCATTTTGTTGAATCCTTATGGGTGAGGAAGATGGGAAACTTCCCTTCTTCTTTGGTTTCAATAACTAGCATGTGTTTGTAGGTAAATTGGCTTACACAGAGGTGAGAATTTATTTGCAACTGAATACCTTTGCAATATAGATCACTTGTAACAGATCAAAGGTCAAAAACGTTTTTTTTCTTATCTTCCAATCAAACATGTCCAAAAAATATTATATATCATGGACCATTGCAAGCTCATGTATCCCAAAGAAAGAGAATTTGCAATGTCTCTCACCTATTTTAGCTACACATTTCCACTAACCAATGTTCTATTATGAATCTCATCTGTGACAAGATTTGGTGCTCAAGGGAAGAGAATTCAAGGTTTACTCCAGTTTGAAGTTAAATTGTATCAAATTAAAAGTAAGGGTTCATGTTCAGCTTTGGATTAAATTATAGTAAAGAAAATTTAAGTGTGATTTATTAAAACAATGAAATTTATATTTTCACATAGCCCATATGGAATGGTGATTTTTTGTGCATATCTAGGAGTTGAAATCCATTTTGGGTGGCAAACATATCAATTGATAAACAATATTTATGGGTTGAAAATATAGAAATAATAACAAAGGTTTGAAATCGACTACGTGTGTTCAGTTCGGGATCCAAAGTGCTCGATGGATAAAAAAGTCTTGGATCCTAAAATGCATATTACCCTACCATGTGGAGACCAACTGCGGCTTTATAATGTTTATGAAAGGGTTTCAAAACTGGACTTAGACCTCTGAAACCACTGGTTTTGTGGGACATTTCATATCACACGAATAAAGAGTTACAGACCATACATGTCTATAGTCATTTCACATTTATGATAATGCTATTCTAAATGGTTTGGAAATTAGTTCCTCATTTAACACAATCAAATCTATTTTGTGGGATAAACTACTTCATTTAGGAAAAAGGAAAAGTTATTTTCCATTTCACCTTGTAAACTTTAGGCTCCTACATTAGGGAAGCAAAATAAAGATGGTAATTGTACAAAGGGTTGTAGTGTTCAATTATTTAGCCTTTCTTTGAAAAGGAAGATGATGATATTTGTTCATCTGATGCGGTAGACATCGAATAATATTTTAAGATACAAGCTGAAGGAAAGTTACAATGTAAGAAGACAAGAGAGCCTCATCATCAACTACACAGAGGAAGTATACTCACTAGAAAATTTGAAAAAGAGATGTGCTAAATTTGATAAAAGGTACTAATGATCATGAGCCCTGCAATAAGCAATCCCTTGACATGACACAAGCAAAGATCTATGATAGATTCAAGAACGAACACATGGAATTGAACCTAGGCCAAAGTTATTTGAGAAATGTAAACCTTGGTATGGTAGAATATGCATAGACCACAACACATGTTGTTGTAGATACCATGTAGAATTTGATTATTTTTATGACACATATGTTCACATCTATCGTTTTCTACATACTACCGTCGATTTCATTGAGGGAATTTATTCATAGCATCATGTTTCCAGGGCTAGATGGACAAAAATATTATGGAAAATATTGTCTAATGGATTTTATTTATTGTTTCGATGTATTCATGAAAGCGAGGAGCGTGAATTTGGGAGGATGATCATATCTATGAAGAGCTTCAAGTATGTTACATATCAATTGGATAGTTGGGAAGAAAGCAAAGAGATTGCATTGGTAAAGCCCCGAGTATTATTTCATATTTCACCTTCAAAATATTCATATATATTTTAAAGGACACAATGAAATTATCCCTTTATGTTTGTGTCAACATGCACAAGTATGTGATTTCATGAATGAAGTTTTTGTAAAAACTAAACAATACATTCAACATGTGCATGTAGCGTGATGGCAGGATGAATAGGTTTGCAAAGACACATTTTCCACATGTACTATATTATTAGTTGTGGATTTCTCTTAGAAGTATACCCTTCAACCACATAATGAGATCCATGGCTAGTATTATCATTCAGATCAAGTTAGTATAATGATACATATCACATATAGGCATGGGCCAGAAAGAAACAAAGGCAGCAAGACTGTAATGAAAGAGAAAAACTTCTACATAAGTGATGATAGGTGACATGACCTACATTATGTACAACATTGCTTTCAAATGTTTTATGATAACTTGACGGAGAGAGATATACAGATGGATCAACATTGGATATGGTCATATGGTTGTGTAGGAAAATTAAAAAATGCCCATATATTCCAATGGTTGAGTATTTGCACAAAAAATACAATGTGCAATGTATTTGGAACTATTTTGAGACTAGGCATGGGAAAGATGAGCATGATGGGGTTGGTGCATGCATCAAAACTAAACTACGAAGGTAGGAGATGAAGTTTACTACAAATATTCATATCCAAGATGCAAAATATATAGTTCAATGGTGCTCTACAATAAGTTCAAGTGTTGCTCAAGAGCAATGGAATTTAATAGGGATAGGACATGTACTGATAAATTTATTGGAAGTGGTCAATATAGATTGGTCACATTCATATTATTGCAAAATAGTACAAGGAACTTGTGGGTTTCATTCAATCTGAAGCTTAAACAACCCTTTATTCAAAGTATGGAGTCGAAAAGCATCTTGCTTTTGTATATCTTGTAGTAGTGGGGAATGGGATGATTATGAATCAATAGACTAGGTTGATGAATGGGACCATGTATCACTTGTGGTTAACACATCTGTATTTGTTGAAAATTCCTGTAATGCCCTATTTTGACATTTCTACCTGAACTATTATTATATGTTGTATTTGCTTGATTGTGAGACTTTGCTAGTTTGACGACATTGTGAACGTATGGTTTTATTATGTTTCCGAGATATATATGTGTGTGTGTGATGTTAGTGTTAGCACTTAGATTTTATTCCGGTTGTAAAAGAATAATACCTAAGGTAACCTATATCAAACCAAGCTTTAGGTAGAAAACTCAGCCATTTTTCCACCAGAGAGGGCTCTCTCACAACATATATGTAAAGACTGAAATATATAAAAATTCTCTCAAAATTTCTCAAAAGGATTTTCTGGTTGAAAAGGAAAACAAGAAACGTTTGGGCATGGAGTCAAAGTTTCAAATATATAATGTGCCAGTAAGAGATTTATACCAAATAGATTTTCATAGAGGCAAGATAGTAATCATATCACAGTCAATTTGATTTTTTCAGGTGGTATAGAAAGAAGTAATGATATTCCATCAACAACAGGCATCTAACTGGGATGAATCCATTGTCAACTTTGGAGAAAATAGTGAATATTTAAATGCGATAAAACGAGGCATAACCAGTATGAATCTCGAGTTATTTCAAGAGTTCATTTAAATATAGAAGAAAAACATAATGGAAGATAAAACATATAGGGTAAACATGCACATATAAAGATAAAGGGAAAAACAGACTATAAAGCTTATCAACACATGAATATATAGTCTTCAAAAGATAGGTATTTTCACTGTACTGCCTTTATTTATCAAAAAATAGACTTCAAAACATATTTGTCTCTCAAAGAATTTCCAACCCCTTCAAAAATGACTCTCATTGTTTTTATACAAAATTCGGAAGAAGCTTGACATAACTGCTTCTTCTAACTAATAACTGAAAATAATTTAACTTAAAAGATAACTATCTTTGAGCAAATTGATAACTGTCTCCCGATAATATTACAAATTTAAAATAAAAGTTTATTTTTTCCACTTGGAATTTTTTTTGAATATCATCTTTTCGCCACTTGGCAAGAGTTTTGTCCACATAATTCCACTGGTCGGCCGTGGGTAAATCATAGTTGGTCATTTCTTTTACCAAGACTCGCATTTCAACATGACCTGCATAAGAAACAGGAAGAAGATTCTCACAGGTTGATATTAGCATATTTAAAATTTCAAAGTCCTCTGCTATTTTCTCCATTAAAATTTTCCCTGTAAGCATATGATCCAACTGCTGAAACTTTCTGTGATCCATCCTTATGTCAAACAACAATCTCTTATACTCATTAGGAGGAATCAATTCATTCTTTTCATTCCAAAAAGCAAGGAATCCTTTGTTTACTAATTTTTCAAATTGCTTCTTAAACTTTACTACTTCTTCCCTTATATCTCCAGATTTAGCTTCAATATTTTCAACATGCGAGTATTTTCCCAAGATCCTTCTGGCCCATGTGAGGACTGAAATTATGTTCATTATATTCATGGTTGTCAAGTCTGCTTCAGTTAGACTGTTTAAGAATGTTATAGCTTTCTGGGCTACTTCTTTTGGCTTTTTATTTAAGTTCTCCCTGACTGCTCTGCAACTTTCGAAGGCATCTTTGGCTACCTTTTCTTTGACTCTTATGTAATCCAGATATGGTCTTAATTTCTCAACTTCCTTTATTATTTGGTCCCATACCATGTGTTTGCAACCTTGCATAGCAGCTTGTCCTGTCACATGAGCTGCCAAACCTTTGTTATTATCACCTAATTCCTGATTCCTTGTCTGCAAAGTTTTTATTTCCTTATTTTTATTTTCATTTTCTTCCTTCAGTTTTTGTATTTCCATCTTCAATTCTTTGATTTCTCCTTCTTTCAAACTGACTTGGGACATGGCTTGTAAAATACCATCTACTCTAGTTTTATCTTCATCTGTGGCTGTTTGTACCTGTTGCTGACCGCTTCTTGTTAATCTTTTCCTTGCTTCCTCCAACTTCTCTTCTAAAACGATTTTTTCTTTTTCCCAATGTTCTTTTTCATCAGAGAGCTTTAACATATTTGCAGTAACATCGTTTACTTCATTAGATAATTCTTCTTTTTCCTTTTCCAGTATCGTTAGTTCTGGTCCCTGGATAAGCACAGTGTCTGGAATTTTTAGCTTTCGTCTTAACATCAGGATCGTATCATCTTTTTCTTTGAGCAATTTTGTTGTTGCATCTCCCTCTTTATTTATCAAATATACTTGCAATTTTTTAATCTTTTGTTGTCGAGACTTATTTTCTGCCTTCTCCTGTCTCAACTGATTATTCAATTTATCCACTGAATTTTTCAACTTGTCCGCCATTAATATTGCCCCCAAATAATTTGAATATATAACTTCTCCCGTTTGTCTGTGCAACAAAATTTTATCTGGGGCATTTATTTTAGACAAATCTACTTTCATCTCTGAAATCTTATCTTTTGTGACAACTGAAAATTTCAAAGAGTTCTCTTTGATATTTCTCTTTGATATCCAATACTTACTTCAGTATTGGATATATTTTTGACTTTCGGAAACAATTGACTGGTTTGTTTAGAGGACTCTTGTTTATTCTGACTATGTTCATTAAATACATCCATCATATTCTGGGGTCTATTTACATCACCTTCTACTAGGGTTTCTTCAATACTGTATTCTTTAAACGTGACCTCTGGCATCTTTTCTTCAGCTATTTTTGTCTCTTCTGAAACTGCTATCAACTCCTGTTGTTCATTTATTTTCAACTTTTTTCCTCTTTCTGTTCCTTCATCTTCAATGTTCATTACGTCCTGTATGGGTCTCTTAAAACCCACCAATGCAGTATTCATTGGGTCTTTTGTCTCTGTTGTTGTATCTGTCAATGACATTTCTTTGTCGTATGCATTCGGAATGATTTCTTCTTTATATTCTAGCCAATTGGCTCTGTCGGACATTCCTTCAATCATCTGATGGTTCAGTGCTTTAATGCGGTGATCTGTTCTCCATTTCGATATTATGTTCAACGGATCATACTCAATAGCCATATCTGTCTCAAAACTCATATTTTTCAATAACTTTTCTATATACACAGCAGCATTTTTATTCTTTATTGTGAATGGACCAAGTGTGAACGGATATTTAATGTCTGTTGCTTGTTTGTAAACCAAAAAATTGTTATCTTCAACAATCAACTTTTGTCTCAGAAATTCCAAAGCAAAAACCCTTAAGGTAAGAAAAGCTGGTAAAACATAAGGTTTATGTTTGAACCCGTATAATCTGATTACTGTACTATCTTTTGACAAGAACCAATCTCCCGTCGTGTACTCTGCACTCAATTGCATGCATGCCTGCATTTCTGGTAATACTTTAGGCAATTTTTTACTAAAGATCATTCTGTAAATCTCTGAGAGCATGAAATTGATGTAATTGAACATGTTATTTTCTAATAAAGTCGTGAAAATGATTTATGGGAACTGCAACTCTGCTTGACTAGCTATCATAATCATTTTCATCAAAAAAGACCGAAACCTGAAATGTCTCAGAGTGGGAAAATTGACCATCTGGTCATGAATCTTCTCTGTCAAAAATTCTTCAAAATTAAGTCGAGGGTTTTCATTTTCATCAACCCCTGACAGAAATGTACTCATTTTGTACAACAGACTCAACTGAAATTCGGTTACATACAAGTCTGTATCAAGCCCTAGAACTAAGGCCAATAATGTCAAAACCAATTGGGTATTTTTATCAAACAAATTGATATCTATAGGGTACGGGACCTCCGAAATGCTGGTTTCTGGCTTGAGACATGATGACAAAAACCTTTCTCTATCATTTTGAGAGGTTTGATGATAATTTTCAATAATGGAGATTTCAGAAAAGATCTCGGACTCGTGGGTTTGGGAAAAACCTATTCCTAGGGCTTTAATCATTTCAGCCGGCTTTATTTCATAAACGACTCTGGTTTTTTGACTGTCTAGGACAATTCTTTCTTCTCGGGAGTAATTCTCGGCACACCATGACAAAAATTATGGGAAAAAAGGGATTTGCTCTGGGCAAAAAGCTATCAAAGACGACTGGTGGACTCTATGTAGGTCTACCTCTTCTTTTAATAATTCCGACAACCTAAATTTAATCTCAGAGACTCGTAACCTAATTAGGGTATCATGAACGTCTTCGTCTCTATCCTCTAGGGATTCTTTTGCTTTAAAAACATCTATATGGTGTACAGTTTCCATTTAAACGTTTCTTTAAACAAAATTCTGTTTAAAAAGTGAGCCAGGTCACCAGACCCTACCTGTATGTACACGCCTTTCGCCTTCTGTCGTAATCACTGATCTCCACCAGTCCTCAGAGCTCTCCAAGATAGAGACACATATGCAAAATGCCGTTATGTGAAGCCCCTTTTGTTTTATATAAGCCTTTTTGATTAACTCCCTGGAAAATTTCTGAACGCGGTTTATATCCGACCGTTGATCTCGACCTTTTGATTTGGGCCGTCAGATCTCGCCTCCTTTTATCCCCTATGGTGGTATATGCGATCTTAAAGCAGTTTTTCTTCTCCGGTTTGTTCCTTGCGCGGATCAACCATCTGACGACACCTGTTTGAGTGGTTTCGCTCTCCGCGACCTCTCTACCTTTTATCAAGTGCGCACCTTCCCAGATGTGGACGAACGATGGCCATTGATTTGGTTTCAGATTTATATCGGCCCTTTGATTGCTATCAACGTATGGCGTATCTCCTTATGCTTTCTCCATCTGCCACGTATCAGGTCCCACCACGCCACGTGTTATGGCCTCGCCGCGCTTTTCTATTTGGTGGTTCCGCATGGCGCTGTGGTGGTTTATGATACCACCATTCACATATGCGGACTAATGAGATTAAGACACCTGCCCGGCGGTATTGAGTTTGCAACCGCCGACAACTCTTTGCCACCGATCACTTTGGTGATGCGCGAAACGATATTTGCCGTCGATCTTGATCTTTATCATCTCCACCATCAAAACCTGGTCTGGATTTAATCTTTTCAAAACTTTGTTTTTGGACTTTGCATAAGTGGGTTTTCCTTCTTGTTTTTTGTATTTTAAACTTTTTCTTCCACTCATTTGTGGTAATTTCTTTTGCTTTTGCATATTTTAGCAAAACTTTTTAGGGTTTAAGCATTCTCAGACATAGTGTCAACAACTGGCTCCAACTGGGGATGCTATCCTCCCTGTGAGGTAGCAAAGAATCATCGTAGACCAAGTGCCTGATCCATTGGGCTGCATTCAAATCGATTTTTTTTTTTTTTTTTTTGAAAAAATATTTACACTGTACAAAAAACTCGCTTTCACTTCTGTCTTTTAGGAAAGATAATGTTTGAGGTGTCTCCCATTGACTGGTCCTCCAGGATAAAATTATCCATTGCAATTTTTTAAGATAAATGCATTTTCTCCTTGACATCCTGCAACAATATATGGACCCTTCCAAAAATTCTCAAACTTTCCATGGTTATCTTCCTTCCTGGAGTCCCACTTCAAAACCAAATCATTTATCTGAAAGTCCTTTTCCTTAACCTTTCTGTCAAATGTTTTCTTCATTTTTTCCTGATGCATTTGGGTTCTGTTATATGCTTTTTCTCTGACTTCATGCAATTCTATCATTTGATTTATTCTCCTTTGCATATGATTTTGTTCTTCATCAACTTCTTGTAATAATTTCATAACTGGAAAACCCAAAGAAACAGGAAAAATCACTTCTGTACCGTACACCAACTGGAAAGGGGAGGTGCCAATTGCTCTCTTTGTACTGATTCTATCCGCCCACAGAGCATATTTAAATTTAGTGTGCCAAGCCCTCTTATTTTCTTCTAGCAAATTCTTTATGATTCTCACTAAAATTTTATTTGAAGATTCAGCCAACCCATTCCCTTGTGGATAATAAGCAGTTGCATGATTCAGATGTATGTGATATTTGTAACAAAAATTTATCATCTTTTTTGACTTGAATGCTGGAGCATTATCTGTCACTATTCTTTTAGGACAACCAAATCTGGACAAAATGTTATCTTCCAAAAAGTTCATAATCACTGTTTCTGTGGCATTTCTGGTTGGGATGGCCTCAATCCATTTTGTGAAGTAATCTATAGCAGTCAGAATCCAGTTATGTTTCCCTGAAGAATTTGAGTTAATTTCACCAATAAAATCTAACCCCCATTGTTGGAAAGATGCTTCAACTGAAATAGGTTTCAATGGAAATGGCAATAATTCTCTTTTTCCATCAAAAAATTGACATTCATGACATTTTGTTACTTCTTTATATACATCTGAATACATGCTGGGCCAATAAAAACTGGCTCTAAGAATTTTGTTCACATTAGCCTTCCATGAATGATGTCCCCCACACATACCTTTATGAAATTCCACCATAATATGCTGTGCTTCAATCTCCAATAGGCAATTCAACAGGATTCCTCCGGGATCTTTCCAAAATAAATTTCCATCTAATATGCAAAACTTGGCTGCTTTCAATTTTACTGATCTTGCCCTAGTTTTTTCCATATTCGCAGGTGCTTGGAGATTCTGCAAAACATATACAATGTCCGCGTACCAAGGGGATAAAGAGAAATCTTCAACTATTCGTGAATTTGGACCATTTTTGGTTGGAGTTCCAGAAAGAAAATTCATACCGAGAGAGTCCCAATTTGTCTCAGTCATCATTTTAGCCAAACCTTGGCCTTTTATCAGCTTCGTAGGTTTAATATCTAGATCATATTCCAATAACACTGCTATCCACTTTTCTCTTTTCCCTTCAGGATCTGGTTGGGTAAGAATGTCTTTCACTGCTGCTGATGGAACATGTGCTCTTATATGAGAATGCAAAATATATATCCTAAAATCTTTCAATGCTTTCACTAAAGCATAAGCTTGTTTCTCCATGATGTTGTATTTTAATTCTGCATCTCTCAGAATCTTACTAAAAAATGCAATTGGTTGTTCTGCACCTTCTTGATTCTTTTGCAACAATACCCCAACTACTGTGTGTTCTGAAGCATAAGTAAACATAATGAATCCTTTGTATAATCTGGACTAATTAACACTGGTGCTTCAGTCAATTCTCTTTTAATATTATCAAAGGATTGTCTTGCTTCTTCTGTCCATTTAATTTCCTTGTCTTTCCTTAGCATTTCAGTTATGTTTCTCAGAATTTCGGCGAAACTAGGAATGAACCTTCTTAACCAATTTACCCTTCCAATAAATGACTGAATCTCTTTTTTGCTCCTGGGAATTCCCACCTTTTGTATCGCAGATACTCTCTCCGGGTCAATTTTAATGTCTTCTTTTGATATGATGTGTCCCAATAATCGTCCTTCTTCCATGCAAAAATGAGATTTCTTAGGATTTAAGGAAATCCCAAATTTTCTACATTTTATAAAAACTCTTTCCAGATGCTTCCAGTGATCAGCAGCATTCTTTGAATAAACAGTGATATCATCCATGTATACTACCACAATTTTGTCCCTTTCATCTGCAAATGCAATATCCATGGCTCTCTGAAAGGTTGCGCCTGCATTCATCAAACCGAATGGCATTTTGGCGTACATAAATGTTCCCCATGGAGTAGTAAAAGTAGTTTTTTCTTGATCTTCTGGATGAACTTTAATTTGATTATAACCTGAGAAACCATCTAACATGGAAATTCTTTCGGCTCCCACAACTTTCTGTAAAATCTGGTCCATTTTAGGGAGTGGATAATTATCTTTCAAAGAAACTCTGTTCAAATTTCTAAAGTCTACGCATAGCCTTATTTCTCCATTCTTTTTCCTTACTGGTACTAGGTTAGCCAACCACTTGGAAAACCTCAAGGACACAATTATCTTAGCATCAAACAGCTTTCTCACCTCTTTTTCTATTAATGGAAGCAACTTGGGATTTATTCTTCTTAGTTTCTGTTTAAAAGGTTTTTCATCAGGTTTGATAGGAATTGTATGCTGTATAACAGAAACATCATATTCTTTCAAATCCTCATAGCTCCAAGCAAAAACATCCGAAAATCTTTTCATCACTTCCACGCTTTTATCTTCCTCCTTTCTTGGTAATTTCTTTGTCAGCTTTACCAATTTGGGATCCTTTTCAGAACCTAAATTGTAATCTTTTACATCCTCAGGTTTAGGTTCTACCTTTGGATTTTTCACCACATCATTTTTATCAAACAGTTTTTCTAAAGGAATTAAGCCTCCAGGGATAACATTATTCTTCAGTTGAATTATATCCTTACCTCCAATCCTTTGCTTGAACTTTTATGTTTCTTCTGGAGAATCTATTTCATCTGGACCAGCTCCAGCATCTTCTGCATCAATAGACCTGTAATTGAATTCATCTGTCATTTCTAAAAAGCGTTTAATCTGTTGATCATCTTCAAAAACCTTCCAATGTTTGATATTGTCTGGGATAGATGGTCTGTGTATGACCTCAATATCATATTTCTTTTTAGAAAAGATAGGAGTTTTGAATGCAGCTCCTGCAGTGGCCAAAGAATCTGCTACAGTGTTGTTAACTCTGGGAATTGAAACAACATCATGTTCATCGAAAAAATTTTCTAGTAAATCCCACACTTCATTTCTATGGAATCTCATTTTAGGGTGTTTGGTCTGATAAATAGCTTTTACCTGATTTATTACCAATTCAAAATCTCCAAACACTTCAATCTTTTTTGCTTTTAAATCTCTCAACACGTTCAACCCCAGAATCAAAGCTTCATATTTTGCAACATTATTGGTACATTCAAAATTCAATTGGTAAGAAAACATTAGGAATTCTCGGTCAGGTGTAATTATCCATACTCCCGCACCAGCTCCTTCTCTGCTTCTGGCCCCATCAAAGTGCATCGTCCAGGTCCCTTCTTTTATGATCTTTTCTCTTAACAATCTTTCTTTTTCATGTTCTTTAGGTTCAATTAAATCAATCTTTTCTTTAGATTCAACATCATTGTACAAGATACAAGAACCCAAATTTGTGTCTACTGCATATATAGCATGCTTATCGGGTTCTTTCAAGTCACTTACCAAATAAGCAGCCATCTTTTCAGCATATAATCTTCTGTGTACCCCCAACACCGGAATAGTAGCAAAAGACATATCCATCTGTAGAGTTCCTTTTAACTTCGAGGCCCACGGCCTGGACAATAACATACCAAACTTCGCCGGAATATCAGCAACCACCACATCCATAAGAATACCTTTGGCTGGTATTTTACTGAAATTGACTGTTAAATCCTTTATCAACCCTAAACATTTAACTTTCCTTGAATCAAAAGAAAATAAGTCATCATATGGTCTTGTGATTTCCAATCCCAAAGATTCTACTACAAGTTTTGGCATCAGATTATGAGAAGCTCCTGAGTCTAACATACAATTATGCACAACTTTATCATGAACATTCAAATTCACATAGAAAGGAGAAACTTCCCCAAAACTATTATCCTCCATTCTTGAACCCAGGCATATATTAGGAGTATCATCATCTAGTTCCAGAGTATCTATTTCCACTCAATTTTCTACTTGCATCATCTTAAAAATTTGTTCCTTGTATTCTTTATTCTTTAATATCTCATTAAAAGGTACAGAAATCTTGACTTTCGACATTTCACTTTGTATATTGAAAGGAACCAAATTTTTATCACCTTCCTTTATCGAGTCTTTTTTGTTATCTGAAATTACTTTTGGCATCTCTTCATTTTATTTTCTTATCGTTTGCTGTTCATACTAACTAGTAGAAGGTTTGTCTTTATTTCCTTTTGATTTTCCCATTGGTTCTTTTCCTTTGTCTATTATAACGTCTCGGTTTCTCAGATTTATCTTTCTTTAAAGATCATTCATAGCATTTTGGTAACCAATTTGGTATTGATCAATTTCTGTCTCCAAATTACAACATTCCCCTTCTGCAAGGAACATATCATGCTCTTGTTTAGTCAGATATACTTCTGAATCAGAACTGCCACAATGGTGAATATCACCTTCAGGTATCTCAGCTTCAACTTCTCCAGCAATATAATTTTTGGCAAAAGGAGGTATGATTTGATCTTCTTCTGCATTCCTTGGGTTTCGCTGCTCTCTCGGCCTTATAGCTGGAACAAAGGGTCTCCTAAAATTTGGGTTTTTGATTTGAGGTTCTGCTTGTTCTTTATTTGGAGCTTTGTTATCCACCACTAACCTTTCTAATAACTTTTCCATAGTTTTCATCATTGCTTCAAATTTTACATCTGTGGAAGAAGAAGAAGATGCTGCATTTTGATTATCTTCTCTAATTTTCTTTCTGTCCATATCTCTATGTCTCATCTTTCCAGAAGCCATCATATTAGCTTCAACTTCTACATCATCTTTCATCATTATTGCCAAAGTAGTAGACCTCCTCTCTCTTAAGGTGCATGAAAAGTCACCTTCAAAAGAGTCTGTATAATGTAACTTGGCTGCTCCCACTGGAGGTTTTATATTTGTAGGGATAGAATTATAGACTTTCATAAATCTGGCAGAGAAGTCTTGAACTGACTCAAAACCTCCTTTTTTTAGATTATTATATTGTGTCAACACCTGTGAAGGATTCTTCTGGTCTTCCCATCTTTCGATAAAAAGAGTTGTAAAAGCATCATAATTAGCAATTGATCCTGTAGCTAAATCTCTAAACCATTTTTTGACTTCGCCTCTCAAGCTTTGGGAAAACAACCTCATTTTTGCATCATCGTAATCCACTTCTTCTAAATCAATGAAATCACTAAAGTTATCAACATGTTGTTGTGCTGTATAGTTACCCTCATTATCAAAAGTAAAGATTCTCTGTCCATAATTTTGAGCCAAATCATGTAAAACCGCGGGCAAAACCAATGGGGCAAATCTGGCAGCCATGGGTGGTGGGTTATAAGGTGGAACAATCACTGCCTGTTGTCTATTACTTTGCACAGGTATTCTTTGGGATTTGGATATTCTAGACCCTTCCCTTTCATATTTTTGTAAATTTTCCCAAATAGATTTTAAAGAATAATCCCACAAACTTTTTGGGTCAACTTTTGCTTTTTTTCAAATTAGAATCTGATTTAGTTCTAAGCAAAATCTTTTCACCTGAACCAATATTTTCTTCCTCAAACAGATTTTCTTGCAAAGAAGGGAATATATTTGAAAACTGAGAAATACCTTCTTTCGTCTTGCCTTTTCCTTTATCTGTATTGAGGAGCTTTTCTGGATTATCCACGCCTGAGAAGAACTGCAAACCGGGATTTCTTCTTGTAGCCACAATGTCTTTCTCAAAATATCTTCAAAAAACCTCAATAATTTGTCACAAGTGAAGTCGCCAGGGAAATATCTACAACCAACTTATTTCAAGCTTCCTTGCCCAAGAAATTTGACCTTTCTTTGTCGTTTCTCCCAGGGAAAATTTTCACTTTCATTCCCCGGCAACGACGCCAAAATGTTAGCACTTAGATTTTATTCTGGTTGTAAAAGAATAATACCTAAGGTAACCTATTTCAAACCAAGCTTTAGGTAGAAAACTCACCCATTTTTCCACCAGAGAGGGCTCTCTCACAATATATATGTAAAGACTGAAATATATAAAAATTCTCTCAAAATTTCTCAAAAGGATTTTCTGGTTGAAAAGGAAAACAAGAAACGTTTGGGCATGGAGTCAAAGTTTCAAATATATAATGTGCCAGTAAGAGATTTATACCAAACAGATTTTCACAGAGGCAAGATAGTAATCATATCACAGTCAATTTGATTTTTTCAGGTGGTATAGAAAGAAGTAATGACATTCCATCAACAACAGGCATCTAACTGGGATGAATCCATTGTCAACTTTGGAGAAAATAGTGAATATTTAAATGCGATAAAACGAGGCATAACCAGTATGAATCTCGAATTATTTCAAGAGTTCATTTAAATATAGAAGAAAAACATAATGGAAGATAAAACATAGAGGGTAAAAATGCACATATAAAGATAAAGGAAAAAACAGACTGTAAAGCTGATCAACACATGAATCTTTGGTCTTCAAAAGATAGGTATTTTCACTGTACTGCCTTTATTGATCAAAAAATAGACTTCAAAACATATTCATCTCTCAAAGAATTTCCAACCCCTTCAAAAATGACTCTCATTGTTTTTATACAAAATTCGGAAGAAGCTTGACATAACTGCTTCTTCTAACTAATAACTGAAAATACTTTAACTTAAAAGATAATTGTCTTTGAGAAAATTGATAACTGTCTCCAGATAATATTACAAATTTAAAATAAAAGTTTATTTTTTCCACTCGGCAAAAATTTTGAATATCATCTTTTCGCCACTTGGCAAGAGTTTTGAAAGCATCTATGAATGGACAAAATATCTTGTCCTTCCATATTTGTCCACATAATTCCACTGGTCGGCCGTGGGTAAATCATAGTTGGTCATTTCTTTTACCAAGACTCGCATTTCAACATGACCTGCATAAGAAACAGGAAGAAGATTCTCACAGGTTGATATTAGCATATTTAAAATTTCAAAGTCCTCTGCTATTTTCTCCATTAAAATTTTCCCTGTAAGCATATGATCCAACTGCTGGAACTTTCTGTGATCCATCCTTATGTCAAACAACAATCTCTTATACTCATTAGGAGGAATCAATTCATTCTTTTCATTCCAAAAAGCAGGGAATCCTTTGTTTACTAATTTTTCAAATTGCTTCTTAAACTTTACTACTTCTTCCCTTATATCTCCAGCTTTAGCTTCAATATTTTCAACATGCGAGTATTTTCCCAAGATCCTTCTAGCCCATGTGACGACTGAAATTATGTTCATTATATTCATGGCTGTCAAGTCTGCTTCAGTTAGACTATTTAAGAATGTTATAGCTTTCTGGGCTACTTCTTTTGGCTTTTTATTTAAGTTCTCCCTGACTGCTCTGCAACTTTCGAAGGCATCTTTGGCTACCTTTTCTTTGACTCTTATGTAATCCAGATGTGGTCTTAATTTCTCAACTTCCTTTATTATTTGGTCCCATACCATGTGTTTGCAACCTTGCATAGCAGCTTGTCCTGTCACATGAGCTGCCAAACCTTTGTTATGTTGGCAGCAAGCAACAACCTCTTCATTTCTTGACAAAGTGAAGAGTGATAAGCTCTTTATGTGATAAATGAATTAAAAATTATATAGAGCTCCTTCAGAATCTTTGATTCTGAAGGTGCTCTTAATCAAAGAAAAATAATTAATGATTCTAGAGCTGATAGGGACTTGATCATCAAACTTGTCTTTTGAATGAAGGATTGATAAGTTTCGTAAATTCTCATTAAAATTATTTAAAATATTGAAACGAGTTTATGTGACTTAAGGGTTTCTGTGTCAAAGAAATATCATAAAACACATTGTTTAGGGTATTATTAGTCTCAAGACTAAGAGAATTTGGGAATTTAATATCATAAGGAATATCCTATCATAAGCTTTGTCAATATCATAGTTAATCAATAAACGAGGTTTGTATAGGAAACATTTCACATATGATAAATACCCTATATAATGATATATACTATAGTGTGTTAATAGCATGTATAAAGGTTTCGACTTAGTGTTGTATATATATATAGTTTGTACATATACGTAAAATAAACACCAAGCTGGCCATTTGATTAATACCTACTTAACCCTAAAAACGCAATTTATTACTCTTCATATCACGACGTAACGTCATAGAATAATGATGATCGTTTGATGAACTGGCCATGTGCTAAATCAATAGTTAAATCAATAAACGTTTGGGATCGATGAGCTGGTATGGAACGTGGCTTTCACCCCTTGACAGAGTCGACAATTGTATGCATTTGGCAAAACCATGTTGACAGTGTTAATTGCTAACACTCATTTCGAACTACACCATCGTACCTATTAATTATGAGCCACTGTCAATAATCAATGATCGTAATAATGGTTCTATCAGTCGTCATATCGCCGGTTCGCCAAGTTAAGTGGTGATCACTACTGGGCATGGCCAAACGCAGATAAGTTGGCATAAGCCATGGTGTAGCATGAAAGTTGTAATACTTATCACTATCCCGCTAAAATGGTAGGTTCAGAGATTTGATCTGTCATCGGATTTGAAGCATGTGAAGATTTTCTAGCATGTCGTGTGTGTGGATACCTATTCCCTCTGTTTTCACTTTCCCTTTCATTCCGCGACTAAGCCCAGACAGTGCTGAAGAAACCATGTCTCCTCTGAATCGTTTTGAAATCTCAGGGTATGAAATTATTGAAGCCAATCAGGAGGTTGCCCAGAAATTCGAGAAAATGGGATGGACGCATTTCTTTCAAAGCTTTGATGGGCATCATGTGGAGATTACCAAAATGTTTGCAATGAATTTTAAAAATGACAGGGTGCGAATTGGGGGTTTCGAATTTGTGGTCGATGAAGACAAAATTGCTGAAGCCACGAAACTTCCGCAGGTGGGAGAACGCTGGTTTAAAGGCCTTATGGTTGATAAGAAGAAGTGTTTGGCTTTGTTTACGCCTTTACCAGATAAAACGAAATTGAGGGTAGGCGTACCTGTAAAATTCCTAAAGCCCGAGTGGAGAGCTTACTATGAAATCTTGGTAAGGTACGTAACCTGTTGTGGACGTTTTTCCCATTTGCACTTGTATCATTTACGGTTGTTGTTAGCAGTAAAGGGTTATAAACTTAATTTTCCCTTCTATCTGTGGCAAAGCCTGAAGAAAATGTCACAGTCTGTAAGGAATTTCAATAACCCTGATAATAGTCTGTGTCACCATGGATTGATTAAAATTTTATTGCAATTCCAATTATCTGCAAAAGGTCTGTCTTGGGATAAATTTCTAGTCGATTGTAAATTGGGCCCAACGCAGTATTGGCCTAGTCCATCTCCTCGAGCTCGTAGAAAACAAAAAATCATAAATCCTGAGGTTAATAGCTCAGAAGATAGTGAACCAGAGGCCGTAACCATGTCCATAGACGATGAGGTAGATAAAGATGCTGATAGGGTTTCAGTTCCTTGCAATTCTAGGGAAATTTTAAATGAACCAGAACCCGATAAGAATGATGGCAACCCTGAAAAATTAAAAGAGGGATCAGCCCAAGACGAAATTGTTAAACCTGCTGAATGTGATAAAAATTCTATGCGTAAGTTGAATCATTTAGCTCAGGTTTGTTGTGACAAGGAAGGGTCGAGGGTTGGAAACCTATCATTTTCACGTAGAATCACCAGAAGCATGCATAGTCTTCATTCTACTCCAAGGTATAGGTCTGATCCACAGACTTCCAAATCTACTGCTGCCGAACCTGCAGTTGTAGATATTGAGGATGATATTCCGATACCTGTCCCTAACGCAATGGATGTAGGGAATTCCACCACTGTCCAGGGTGATGTGCAATCAGGTGAGGTCGAGGGAAATCAACCAGAAATAAATATTGACACTGTAGAACTTGAACCTTTGCACAATCAGCATTGTGACAGTCCTCGTTCTCCTCACGTAGCTAGCGAAGATGAAACCCTACAACAGGTATTAGGAAATATCTATCAGGATAAAAAAGCAGAGTCTAAAGGAAAGCGCAAACAGTATACGGTCTTGTTGGAAGAAGAAAATAAAACGTTCAAGAAAGAATTGCTAGAATGGATTGACAGGTGGAAAAGGGCCAATGTGAAAAAGAATCAATTCAAGAAATCCAAGAAATCGATATTAAAAACAAATCAGCTGCTATTGGAACGAATTGAAAAACAAAATGTTAAAATTATCAGGTTGAAGGCTAAATTGGCCGAAGCTAGAAGAGTAGTCGCTCTGCATAATGAGGCCTAATAATTCTTTTTCTTGTTGACAGGTAATGATTATTTTGATTTAGCATGTCTGTAAAATCGGAGATTTTACAGGCATGCATTTATAATTTTGTTTTAATATTTCGGTTAACTGTGTTAAATCGATTTTAATATAATGTATTTATTGAATTTAATGCAGGGGGGTTTTATCACCGCTTTCTTCCAGGAATGCAGGACATGGTGGATGCGTTGGCATGAAAGTATAGCTGATCTGTTACAAGTTGGAGTATTGTGAATGGCCAAGAATGTTCTGAGATGTCTCGACTCAGGCTAGTCGATTCTATTTTTAGTATTTGGTGTAATTAGATGCTTTTATGGTTAAGTAATTTCCTATAATGTTGCATGCAACATTTATAGCAAAAACCGACTCTCACTAGTATATGAATGAAGATTTTTGATGAACTCGGGATGGATGGAGTGTAGAAGAAAACTTCCTTAAATATATTCTATTGCTAGTATTACTTCAAACTTGAAGCTGAAGCTTTGTTGTGGATGATACTAGATATCTACGAATGATGCTGTGAATGGTATTCATTTTTGGGTTTTTTATATATACATATATTTCGGTTTGTCATCTTCTGTTAATATGTAAACTCTGAATGCTGTGTCATACTGATGTTTAAACAATTTTCTCACTTTGTCGTCTCAAGATTAGTTATTGAATGAATATGTCATTGTGGTTTGTTCATTAGTGTGTTCACTATAAACATTAGCTTGAATGATATAACTTCTTGTTTGTTTAAAATTTCATTTGTATGTTAACGGTGAATTTTAAATAAGCATTATCTCAAATTTGAATGACTGTCTTGAACAATAATTATTAATCAGTTCTGGAAGTGAAATTTGACTGTGTGTTTTAGGTTGAATCTCATCTCCATTTCTATATAGCAGAGTTATTGTTGTTATAATTTAAACATGTTTTGTTTATATCATACTTCAATTTTCTGTTATAAGATTAATGATTAATCTTAGTTTCAAATCTGCTCTCAGCTGAGATAGGGTTAAATAGGGTAGATAAATTAATTAGTTTTAAAAGTTTGTTTTATTAAGCATTGTTGATTCATTCTGCATATTGTAAATAAGCTTTCTTACTTAGAAAATTTTCCAAAAAATTGAAGTCTTTCTTTACGAAAGCAGCCTTAGGACATTTGTAAATACATAGATAGGATAAACATTAGAATAGGTTAGATTTTGCTAGCTTTAAGGTTTCCTTAAGAGACAAACTAGCTGGTAGTAGGACCATAACCTGCGAGGTCTTGTTAATTCAAACACACCGGATACTGCTTTAAGTTGATTGTGTGGATAAAACCTCTTTATTGGCCTAGATTCATAAAATCAGGCCAAAAAATGGCGCTAGAAGGAGGGCCTGAATTAAGTAATGGCAGGTGAAACTAATGAAACATTTCCAAACAGCCAACAATCTTCGGAAGTCAGTAGATCACCTCTTAGTGAAACTGTAAGGAATATCCTGGAACGTGATCCTATTACTTCTCCATTTACTCCTGCACAAAGTGCTCAAACTCTAGAAGAATCCAGACATATCCTTACTAGAGCTTACGCTAATCAGTTAGGTATTACTCCAATAGATTATGGTCTTCCTAGACAACAGCGACATAACCCACAATTGACCATAGTTACAGAAGATTTGGAAATAACTGATAATACTCCTCAACATCAAGCTGAAAGTTATCAAAGACAGATTACACAAACCAATACCACAAGGAGGTTAATTTCGGGAAGTGGTTCTGATCAGCCACCTTCTCCTCCTGAGTCACCACCCAACAGTCCAAGATCTTCTCATTCTGAGAGTTCTTCTAGTTCTCAAGGAAGTCCAATGGCAGGAAATGCAGGAGGAGGAGGTAATCCTCCACCCCCTCCACCTAATCCACAGCTCCCTTGGTTAAGGGCAGCTGCTGTAGCAATTCCTGGGGTACAACACCCATTACCAAAACATTCAGATAAAATTCTTCCTAAGTTTAACCCAGATGACAAAGAACCTGCAGAGGTACATATTGATAAATTCATGTTAGCTGTTCAGACTTTAAATGTTCAGCATGAAGATGTTGTTTGTCGACTGTTTCCTCTCACTTTTGAGGGAAGAGCCTCTACCTGGTACTTTTCATTAGTACAAGGATCTATTACAAACTGGGAGGAATTTAATAAAGTTTTTTTAGATAAATTTGGGGAAGATAAAACACCTGCTCTTTTAGCCCTAGAATTATCTAGAATTAAAATGGAACCCAAAGAAAGGATTAAAGACTTTAATCAAAGGTTTCTAACATTAAAAAATAAAATTCCAATTGCTTCTCAACCACCGGAAGATATAATCATCGAAAATTATACATCAGCCCTACCTAGGAATTCCAGAATGTTTGTTAAGAGAGCTGGAAAAACAACACTGATAGAAACATTTGATGAGGCAATTAAAGTAGAAAAAGATTTCATGTCTTATGAACCAGAAAGGAGTGGTAAAACTGATTCTTTTCCTCGAAAGAAAGTATAAAGATCTAGTTCAGATAAAGATAAAGCTTTCGATGTGGAACAGCTACAGAATGCTATTCGAACGTTAACTAATGAAGTTATTGGGTTAAAAAATACTGGTTCTGAAGCTTCCCCTTCTAGGGTTTACTTCAGAAATCAATTTAGACAAAACCCAAACGCAAACAATAGGAATGCACCCCCAGATATAGCTGCTAATGAAGAAATCTTTAACACAATTCGAGCTGTCCTCTCTTTATCTGAAACAACTAGTCAAGAGATAAATCAGAATAAAGAAGAAGAAGAATCTGAAAATGAAGATGAATCAGAAGAACCTCAACAAATCAATGGGCACTTCTGGGATAATTTTGTGAAAAAACATGAGAACAGAAGTCCACCCCCAGGACAACACGCATATAATACACGTAGTAAAGCAATTGCAAATACTCCTGGTGCTTCAAGCTCTACTTCAAACACTGATAATAATAACTCACAACCAAACAAACAAACTCAACTCGGCAAACAAACTCAGTCAAATAAGGGTACCCAAACCATTCAAAACGCTCCGAAGTTGGATTTACAATATGACATAATTGAAGATTTGAAGAAGACACGTGCAAACATTAGTATGTACGATCTCCTTCAAATCTATTCAATGCCTGATACTCCTATCATTAATCCTGCAGTAAGCACGATCGTTCCTAATACAAAGCAAAATGTTGCTGCAAACAGTTCAGGCAATGATCCAACAACAACTGATAAAGGGAAAACATCAGCTGATAAAGCTTCTTTGATAGGTAAGAACTCTAAGTCAACTACACCTCCATTCTTACTTACCTTTGAAATTTTTAATAGAAATGTCCACAACTGCATGGTAGATTCAGGAGCATCGTCTAATGTTATGCCTTTATCTGTATGCATGAAATTAAATGGCAAATTTGTTCCATCCAATGCACAAATAACTCAATTAGATAGAACAAACGTTAAGGTGGTCGGAGAAATGAAAGATGTCTTAATTAGGATTGCCTGTAATCCTTCAGTTTATCAAATCATAGACATCGTAATTGCTGATATACCTAATGCATATGGACTATTCTTAAGTAGGGATTGGTCTCAACAGCTAAATGGTTTCTTTGCCACTGATTGGTCAACCTTGTGGCTACCAAAAAATGGAAAAGCAAATCAGATAAAGATACAAAGAGAAAGGTACATGAAACATACTGTTACAGAACTACATGATCCTAGTGAACCTGTGTTATTTTCTGATTCCATTATAGGAAACTACATGTATGAGTTAGGTTTTGGAGATTTCAAAGCTGAAAACTCTCTCCTTTCTGAAAGAAGCCAGCAATCTGAGATTTGTAATGTAACAGTTATTTCTCCTAACTGTTCCCTTAAGGAGACCATTGGTGATGAAAATAATGTAAATATTGTAAATATCATAGAAAGTAAAGTAATTGCACATAATTCTATTTGGACTCTTTATTTTGATGGTGCAAAATCTAAAGAAGGAGCGGGAGCCGGTTGTTTACTAATAGATCCCCAAGGTAATAAGACTTGTATAGCCTGCAGACTAGAATTTAGTTGTACAAATAATATGGTTGAATATGAAGCTTTGATTCAAGGATTGAAAAAAGCAATCGATTTGGGCATCAAAGAGATTGTGGTCTTTGGCGATTCAGAGATCATTGTTAGACAGGTGCGTAATTCCATTCATTGTTTATCTGAACATTTGCAAAGTTATCAGAAAGAGGTATGGAATCTTGTCACATATTTTGATGCATTTAACATAAATTCTGTTCGTAGAAGTCAAAATCAAGAAGCAGACTTATTGGCAAATGTGGCTTCTAAATTGATTCCTTCAGAAAATTTTTCACCAGAATTCTTTTCTGTTGAATTAATTTTTAGGCCCTCCATACCTGATAACATTTTTAACTGGCGTGTGTTTGATAATGATACACAGGTACTGCATTTTCTGACAAATGATGGAATCTTTAAAGATTCAGCGATAGATGAAATCACTCACGACGACAATTTAAGAGATTTTTCGGTAATTAATGATTTTTGTTCAGTTGAGAAAGCTTTCGAACAGGTAAAACCCGTTCCCAACTCAGTATTGAGATTAGAAAAGTTTTTTGATCTGCAGGATAAGTTTAAGTCAGTTCCTAATTGTAAAACAAATAGCTCTTGCATGAAATCTGAAACTATCAATCTGGGAACGGAATCTAATCCCCAAACTATAAACCTAGGAATAGATTGTGATCCTGTAGAAAGAACAGCTTTCATAAAATTGTTCAAAGAGTTTAAAGATATATTTGCGTGGACATATGATGACTTAAAAACATTCAATACTCAAGTCATGCAACATATAATTCCAATTAAACAAGAATCAAAACCTTTTCAGTAGAAATTAAGAAAATATCACCCATCATTAGAACCAACAATTAAAAAAGAACTGAATAAACTGCTAACTGCCAGGATCATTTTCCCTGTCAGACACACTCAGTGGGTAGCAAACTTAGTTCCAGTTAGAAAGAAAAATGGGGATATTCGATTATGTGTCGATTTTAGAAATTTAAATAAAGCTTCTGAAAAAGATAACTACCCAGTTCCACCCATGGAACAAATTCTTCAGAAAGTATCTGGGGCTGAGATACTATCTCTCCTTGATGGTTTCTCAGGGTACAACAAAATATTAGTCTCCCCGGATGACCAATTAAAAACAGCTTTTAGAACTCCATGGGGAATGTATGCATACCGTAAGATGCCCTTTGGGTTAATCAATGCGGGAGCAACATTTCAACGAGCAATGGATATTGCCTTTAGAGGCTTGATCAATCATTCAGTCGTTGTCTATTTGGATGACGTTACTGTCTACTCTAAACATCGCCCTGATCATCTTAACCATTTGAGAAAAGTGTTTGAACGATGTAGAAAATTTGGAATATCTTTAAATCCTAAGAAAACAATATTTGCTGTTTCAGAAGGTATCTTGTTGGGATGTGTAGTATCAAAACATGGAATCATGATCGATCCGGAAAGAACACAAGCTATTTCAAAGATTACTTTCCCTTCCAGCAAGAAAGGAATGCAGTCATTCTTAGGGAAAATTAATTTTGTCAGGAGATTCATCCCTAGTTTTTCAGAGACTGTTCGTCCTTTGCAGAAAATGATTAAAAAAGATGCTGTGTTTAATTGGGGACAAACTGAAAAAGAATCCTTCCAGAAAATTTTAGAAGCTATTTCAGAAGCTCCTAGTCTTCTAAGTCCAGATTTTAACAAGGATTTTATATTATATACCTTTGCTTCTGATATTGCCTATGCAGCAGTGTTAACTCAATTAAACCAACAAAATAATGAGGTTCCAATTTCGTTCATGAGTTCGAATTTCAAAGGTGCTGAGCTAAACTATCATGAAGTGGATAAACAAGCTTATGCTATTTTTAAAGCGGTAAAACATTTTCGTCCTTACTTGTTAAAATCCAAAACAAAAGTAATTGTACCTTATTCTTCAGTGAGAAATTTGTTGGTACAAAAGGATTTAGGAGAAAAAAGGGCACCGTGGATGATAGCTCTTCAAGAGTATGACTTAGAAATCAAACCATCAACGATAGTTAAAGGACAAGGGTTGTGTAAATTAGCTGTTGAAGCTGCTCATATGCCTGATGATAAAACTGAAATTGTCATTGATAAAGATTTACTTACCAGAGAAATTTATTTCTATCCACCACCTCAAGATTCCTGGTACACAGACATACGAGTACTTCTGGAAACAGGGACTGCCCCTGATTACTTAGATCCAAGGAAGAAAAGAGCACTCAGATTGAAATCTGTCCCGTACTTATTAATAGATAATGTCCTCTTTCGAAGAAATTCAGATGGGGTATACCTTCGGTGTTTAGATAAGGATGAAACAGAAACAATTCTGAAAGAATTGCATTCTGGACCAGCGGGAGGTCATTTCGGTGGAGAAACCACAACCCATAAAATTCTTAGGGCTGGTTATTATTGGCCTACCTTGTTTCGAGATTCTTATACTTTCGTCAGAAGGTGTCAAGAGTGTCAACTTGCCGCAGGAAAAGTTAAAAAATCTGCTTTCCCTTTACAACCTGTTTCAGCTGAAAGACCTTTTCAGCAGTGGGGTATCGATATAATAGGTCCAATAAACCCTCCCTCATCAATGCGACACAAGTATATAATAACTGCAACTGATTATTTCACTCGTTGGGTTGAGGCTGCACCATTGAAAGTTGTGAATACTAATCAAGTTATATTATTTTTGGATTTCTTTATCATAACAAGATTTGGTGTTCCTGATTCCTTGGTCTTTGATAATGCATCATATTTTTCATCAATTGAATTGAGTCAGTTTGCTTTGGAAAAAGGAATAAGAATCAGATATTCAGCTAATTACCATCCTCATGGGAATGGTCTAGCTGAGTCAACAAATAAAAATTTATTGAAAATTCTTAAAAGAACTATTTCAGTTCACCATCGGAATTGGCATACATAATTAGTTAATGCTCTCTGGGCAGACAGAGTAACTCCAAAAGTTGCAATAGGTAATTCACCATTTTTCTTAGTGTATGGAACTGAAGCTATTCTTCCGCCGAATTTATTTTTACCTTCATTACAGTTAGCTCAGTCTGTACAAGAAGAAGAATGCCCAGCAATGGAGAAAAGAATTAATGCATTGTTAAAATTAGAAGAAGATAGGGAACAGTCAAAACAACACTTTAACAAACATCAATAGATTGTTAAGTCGTGGTTTGACCAATCATTTAGTTCTGATCGCGAATTCCAGGTGGGAGACTTGGTTTTAAAATGGGATAAAGCTCATGAAGTTAAGGGTAATCATACTAAGTTTCAAAAACTTTGGTTAGGTCCCTTTGTTATTTCTGAAAAAATAGGTCCAAGTACCTTTCGATTGCAAACACTTGAAGGACAGTCCGAGACATTCCCTGTGAATGGACTGATTCTTAAGAAATATTTCTGTTAATAATTGCTGTCTAAAATGTATATACTTATTCACTGTTTGTAAATAGTTTTTATATTTTTTGTATATACACTAGCAAACTGTATATGAGTCAAATTTCTGTCAACATCAAATATTTCAGGTTATTAAAATTTCATGTATATAACTAGTCCTCAAAACAGAAATATGTAATTAACAACTGTAATTAATATATATCAATAAGATCAGTTACTCACCAGTCTTGAAAATTTTGATTTAAACTGAAATCTTTTAAAGTTGTTCGGGTTGATCAAAATTTCTTGAGTTTGTAAAAATCCTTCGTTAGTTCTATTTTTAAGTATTTCCCGGATTTTCTTTCATCTGGTTTTTTTTTTTTTTTTTTTTTTTAAGGATAGCTTATTATATATCTTTTTCGAAGCTCGTGTTTTTGAAAAATCTTTATAGATTTCTATCATCGGTTTAGAAAACTTTTGTCATTTGAGGACTGTCTAGCATCTGTTCCAGCTAATAGAAGCTAAAGTGAGAGACGGAAGGTCTCAGTAATGAGCCGGTCTGATCAGAATCATAAATATCATTGGTATGACATTATTAGGAAACTAGTAATGGATTTTGGTCTTAAAACCAAGAGATAAGGGGTCTCATCACGAGCCAGCTGATTCATTTTCTGGTGGTATTTATGACTGACATTACCATTTGGTTACGATGCTGGGTAATGATCTCTCATTTTAGTTAAAACAAAATTAATGAAAATCCCAATAAAACATCACTTTTTCCTGAAGAATAGGAGGTCTCAGTAATGAGCCGACCTAATCATGATCATCAGTGTTGCCTGGAATAACTTCATTTCTGATCACCAGGGTGATGGCTTTTGATTTTAAATTAAAAGACAGGAGATCTCATCACGAGTCGGCCTGCTTATTTCAGACAACTCTCGTGAATGATACTATCACATTGGGACACCAAACCCAGATAGTAGTCTTCAGACAGAATTATTATTTTAAAAGAACAACAAAGCAAGAAACAAGAAAATTACTAAACCTCGGAACAGGTTCTAGATAGTTTTCAGAGGAAAGGTATTCGATGCTGATGGTAAGATCATCCTTACTAAGAAGCACTGGTTTCGATAAGGATATTTGTAAGCTTATCTCTAATCATATATTTGTTTCAAAAGATGAAGAATTTCTGGGTTATACTTATGAATCTGAATAAATAAAGGTTTGATATGAATAAAGGATTTTGATTATCTTTAACAGGTTTATAAGATTTCGTTTTGATCATCTTGTTTTAAGCAGAGATAACTGGTTCTCCCAGGTCGTCGCCATTTGTTGGCAGCAAGCAACAACCTCTTCATTTCTTGACAAAGTGAAGAGTGATCAGCTCTTTATGTGATAAATGAATTAAAAATTATATAGAGCTCCTTCAGAATCTTTGATTCTGAAGGTGCTCTTAATCAAAGAAAAATAATTAATGATTCTAGAGCTGATAGGGACTTGATCATCAAACTTGTCTTTTGAATGAAGGATTGATAAGTTTCGTAAATTCTCATTAAAATTATTTAAAATATTGAAACGAGTTTATGTGACTTAAGGGTTTTTGTGTCAAAGAAATATCATAAAACACATTGTTTAGGGTATTATTAGTCTCAAGACTAAGAGAATTTGGGAATTTAATATCATAAGGAATATCCTATCATAAGCTTTGTCAATATCATAGTTAATCAATAAACGAGGTTTGTATAGGAAACATTTCACATATGATAAATACCCTATATAATGATATATACTATAGTGTGTTAATAGCATGTATAAAGGTTTCGACTTAGTGTTGTATATATATATAGTTTGTACATATACGTAAAATAAACACCAAGCTGGCCATTTGATTAATACCTACTTAACCCTAAAAACGCAATTTATTACTCTTCATATCACGACGTAACGTCATAGAATAATGATGATCGTTTGATGAACTGGCCATGCGCTAAATCAATAGTTAAATCAATAAACGTTTGGGATCGATGAGCTGGTATAGAACGTGGCTTTCACCCCTTGACAGAGTCGACAATTGTATGCATTTTGCAAAACCATGTTGACAGTGTTAATTGCTAACACTAATTTCGAACTACGCCATCGTACCTATTAATTATGAGCCACTGTCAATAATCAATGATCGTAATAATGGTTCTATCAGTCGTCATATCGCCGGTTCGCCAAGTTAAGTGGTGATCACTACTGGGCATGGCCAAACGCAGATAAGTTGGCATAAGCCATGGTGTAGCATGAAAGTTGTAATACTTATCACTATCCCGCTAAAATGGTAGGTTCAGAGATTTGATCTGTCATCAGATTTGAAGCATGTGAATATTTTCTAGCATGTCGTGTGTGTGGATACCTATTCCCTCTGTTTTCACTTTCCCTTTCATTCCGCGACTAAGCCCAGACAGTGCTGAAGAAACCATGTCTCCTCTGAATCATTTTGAAATCTCAGGGTATGAAATTATTGAAGCCAATCAGGAGGTTGCCCAGAAATTCGAGAAAATGGGATGGACGCATTTCTTTCAAAGCTTTGATGGGCATCATGTGGAGATTACCAAAATGTTTGCAATGAATTTTAAAAATGACAGGGTGCGAATTGGGGGTTTCGAATTTGTGGTCGATGAAGACAAAATTGCTGAAGCCACGAAACTTCCGCAGGTGGGAGAACACTGGTTTAAAGGCCTTATGGTTGATAAGAAGAAGTGTTTGGCTTTGTTTACGCCTTTACCAGATAAAACGAAATTGAGAGTAGGCGTACCTATAAAATTCCTAAAGCCCGAGTGGAGAGCTTACTATGAAATCTTGGTAAGGTACGTAACCTGTTGTGGACGTTTTTCCCATTTGCACTTGTATCATTTACGGTTGTTGTTAGCAGTAAAGGGTTATAAACTTAATTTGCCCTTCTATCTATGGCAAAGCCTGAAGAAAATGTCACAGTCTGTAAGGAATTTCAATAACCCTGATAATAGTCTGTGTCACCATGGATTGATTAAAATTTTATTGCAATTCCAATTATCTGCAAAAGGTCTGTCTTGGGATAAATTTCTAGTCGATTGTAAATTGGGCCCAACGCAGTATTGGCCTAGTCCATCTCCTCGAGCTCGTAGAAAACGAAAAATCATAAATACTGAGGTTAATAGCTCAGAAGATAGTGAACCAGAGGCCGTAACCATGTCCATAGACGATGAGGTAGATAAAGATGCTGATAGGGTTTCAGTTCCTTGCAATTCTAGGGAAATTTTAAATGAACAAGAACCCGATAAGAATGATGGCAACCCTGTAAAATTAAAAGAGGGATCAGCCCAAGATGAAATTGTTAAACCTGCTGAATGTGATAAAAATTCTATGCGTAAGTTGAATCATTTAGCTCAGGTTTGTTGTGACAAGGAAGGGTCGAGGGTTGGAAACCTATCATTTTCACGTAGAATCACCAGAAGCATGCATAGTCTTCATTCTACTCCAAGGTATAGGTCTGATCCACAGACTTCCAAATCTACTACTGCCGAACCTGCAGTTGTAGATATTGAGGATGATATTCCGATACCTGTCCCTAACGCAATGGATGTAGGGAATTCCACCACTGTCCAGGGGAATGATGTGCAATCAGGTGAGGTCGAGGGCAATCAACCAGAAATAAATATTGACACTGTAGAACTTGAACCTTTGCACAATCAGCATTGTGACAGTCCTCGTTCTCCTCACGTAGCTAGCGAAGATGAAACCCTACAACAGGTATTAGGAAATATCTATCAGGATAAAAAAGCAGAGTCTAAAGGAAAGCGCAAACAGTATACGGTCTTGTTGGAAGAAGAAAATAAAACGTTCAAGAAAGAATTGCTAGAATGGATTGACAGGTGGAAAAGGGCCAACGTGAAAAAGAATCAATTCAAGAAATCCAAGAAATCGATATTAAAAACAAATCAGCTGCTATTGGAACGAATTGAAAAACAAAATGTTAAAATTATCAGGTTGAAGGCTAAATTGGCCGAAGCTAGAAGAGTAGTCGCTCTGCATAATGAGGCCTAATAATTCTTTTTCTTGTTGACAGGTAATGATTATTTTGATTTAGCATGTCTGTAAAATCGGAGATTTTACAGGCATGCATTTATAATTTTGTTTTAATATTTCGGTTAACTGTGTTAAATCGATTTTAATATAATGTATTTATTGAATTTAATGCAGGGGGGTTTTATCACCGCTTTCTTCCAGGAATGCAGGACATGGTGGATGCGTTGGCATGAAAGTATAGCTGATCTGTTACAAGTTGGAGTATTCTGAATGGCCAAGAATGTTCTGAGATGTCTCGACTCAGGCTAGTCGATTCTATTTTTAGTATTTGGTGTAATTAGATGCTTTTATGGTTAAGTAATTTCCTATAATGTTGCATGCAACATTTATAGCAAAAACCGACTCTCACTAGTATATGAATGAAGATTTTTGATGAACTCGGGATGGATGGAGTGTAGAAGAAAACTTCTTGAAATATATTCTATTGCTAGTATTACTTCAAACTTGAAGCTGAAGCTTTGTTGTGGATGATACTGGATATCTACGAATGATGCTGTGAATGGTATTCATTTTTGGGTTTTTTATATATACATATATTTCGGTTTGTCATCTTCTGTTAATATGTAAACTCTGTATGCTGTGTCATACTGATGTTTAAACAATTTTCTCACTTTGTCGTCTCAAGATTAGTTATTGAATGAATATGTCATTGTGGTTTGTTCATTAGTGTGTTCACTATAAACATTAGCTTGAATGATATAACTTCTTGTTTGTTTAAAATTTCATTTGTATGTTAACAGTGAATTTTAAATAAGCATTATCTCAAATTTGAATGACTGTCTTGAACAATAATTATTAATCAGTTCTGGAAGTGAAATTTGATTGTGTGTTTTAGGTTGAATCTCATCTCCATTTCTATATAGCAGAGTTATTGTTGTTATAATTTAAACATGTTTTGTTTATATCATACTTCAATTTTCTGTTATAAGATTAATGATTAATCTTAGTTTCAAATCTGCTCTCAGCTGAGATAGGGTTAAATAGGGTAGATAAATTAATTAGTTTTAAAAGTTTGTTTTATTAAGCATTGTTGATTCATTCTGCATATTGTAAATAAGCTTTCTTACTTAGAAAATTTTCCAAAAAATTGAAGTCTTTCTTTACGAAAGCAGCCTTAGGACATTTGTAAATACATAGATAGGATAAACATTAGAATAGGTTAGATTTTGCTAGCTTTAAGGTTTCCTTAAGAGACAAACTAGCTGGTAGCAGGACCATAACCTGCGAGTTCTTGTTAATTCAAACACACCGGATACTGCTTTAAGTTGATTGTGTGGATAAAACCTCTTTATTGGCCTAGATTCATAAAATCAGGCCAACATGTTATTATCACCTAATTCATGATTCCTTGTTTGCAAAGTTTTTATTTCCTTATTTTTAATTTCATTTTCTTCCTTCAGTTTTTGTATTTCCATCTTCAATTCTTTGATTTCTCCTTCTTTCAAACTGACTTGGGACATGGCTTGTAAAATACCATCTACTCCAGTTTTATCTTCATCTGTGGTTGTTTGTACATGTTGCTGACCGCTTCTTGTTAATCTTTTCCTTGCTTCCTCCAACTGCTCTTCTAAAACGATTTTTTATTTTTCCCAATGTTCTTTTTCATCAGAGAGCTTTAACATTTTTGCAGTAACATTGTTTACTTCATTAGATAATTCTTCTTTTTCCTTTTCCAGTATCATTAGTTCTGGTCCTTGGATAAGCACAGTGTCTGGAATTTTTAGCTTTCGTCTTAACATCAGGATCGTATCATCTTTTTCTTTCAGCAATTTTGTTGCTGCATCTCCCTCTTTATTTATCAAATCTACTTGCAATTTTTTAATCTGTTGTTGTCAAGACTTATTTTCTGCCTTCTCCTGTCTCAACTGATTATTCAATTTATCCACTGAATTTTTCAACTTGTCCGCCCTTAATATTGCCCCCAAATAATCTGAATATATAACTTCTCCCGTTTGTCTGTGCAACAAAATTTTATCTGGGGCATTTATTTTAGACAAATCTACTTTCATCACTGAAATCTTATCTTTTGTGACAACTGAAAATTTCAAAGAATTCTCTTTGATATTTCTCTTTGATATCCAATACTTACTTCAGTATTGGATATATTTCTGACTTTCGGAAACAATTGACTGGTTTGTTTAGAGGACTCTTGTTTATTCTGACTATGTTCATTAAATACATCCATCATATTCTGGGGTCTATTTACATCACCTTCTACTGGGGTTTCTTCAATACTGTATTCTTTAACCGTGACCTCTGGTATCTTTTCTTCAGTTCTTTTTGTCTCTTCTGAAACTGCTATCAACTCCTGTTGTTCATTTATTTTCAACTTTTTTCCTCTTTCTGTTCCTTCATCTTCAATGTTCATTACGTCCTGTATGGGTCTCTTAAAACCCACCAATGCAGTATTAATTGGGTCTTCTGTCTTTGTTGTTGTATCTGTCAACACCATTTCTTTGTCGTGTGCATCCGGAATGATTTCTTCTTTATATTCTAGCCAATTGGCTCTGTCAGACATTCCTTCAATCATCTGATGGTTCAGTGCTTTAATGCGGTGATCTGTTCTGTGTTTCGATATTATGTTCAACGGATCATACTCAATAGCCATATCTGTCTCAAAACTCATATTTTTCAATAACTTTTCTATATACACAGCAGCATTTTTATTCTTTATTGTGAATGGACCAAGTGTGAACGGATATTTAATGTCTGTTGCTTGTTTGTAAACCAAAAAATTGTTATCTTCAACAATCAACTTTTGTCTCAGGAATTCCAAAGCAAAAACCCTTAAGGTAAGAAAAGCTGGTAAAACATAAGGTTTATGTTTGAACCCGTATAATCTGATTACTGTACTATCTTTTGACAAGAACCAATCTCCCGTTGAGTACTCTGCACTCAATTGCATGCATGCCTGCATTTCTGGTAATACTCTAGGCAATTTCTTACCAAAGATCATTCTGTAAATCTCTGAGAGCATGAAATTGATGTAATTGAACATGTTATTCTCTAATAAAGTCGTGAAAATGATTTCTGGGAACTGCAACTCTTCTTGACTGGCTATCATAATCATTTTCATAAAAAAAGACTGAAACCTGAAATGTCTCAAAGTGGAAAAATTGACCATTTGGTCATGAATCTTCTTTGTCAAAAATTCTTCAAAATTAAGTCGAGGGTTTTGATTTTCATCAACCCCTGACAGAAATGTACTCATTTTGTACAACAGACTCAACTAAAATTCGGTTACATACAAGTCTGTATCAAGCCCTAGAACTAAGGCCAATAATGTCAAAACCAATTGGGTATTTTCATCAAACAAATTGATATCTATAGGGTACGGGACCTCCGAAATGCTGGTTTCTGGCTTGAGACATGACGACAAAAACCTTTCTCTATCAGTTTGAGAGGTTTGATGATAATTTTCAATAATGGAGATTTCAGAAAAGATCTCGGACTCGTGGGTTTGGGAAAAATCTATTCCTAGGGCTTTAATCATTTCGGCGGGCTTTATTTCACAAACGACTCTGGTTTTTTGACTGTCTAGGACAATTCTTTCTTCTCGGGAGTAATTCTCCGCACACCATATTGACACAAATTCTGGGAAAAAAGGGATTTGGTCTGGGCAAAAAGCTATCAAAGACGACTGGTGGACTCTATGTAGGTCTACCTCTTCTTTTAATAATTCTGACAACCTAAATTTAATCTCAGAGACTGGTAACCTAATTAGGGTATTATGAACGTCTTCATCTCTATCCTCTAGGGCTTCTTTTGCTTTAAAAACGTCTATATCGTGCACAGTTTCCATTTAAATGTTTCTTTAAACAAAATTCTGTTTAAAAAGTGAGCCAGGTCACCAGACCCTACCTGTATGTACATGCCTGTCGCCTTCTGTCACAATCGCTGATCCCCACCAGTCCTCAAAGCTCTCCAAGATAGCGACACATATGCAAAATGCCGTTATGTGAAGCCCCTTTTGTTTTATATAAGCCTTTTTGATTAACTCCTTGGCAACTTTCTGAACGTGGTTCGTATCCGACCGTTGATTTCGACCTTTTGATTTGGGTCGTCAGATCTCGCCTCCTTTTATCCCCTATGGTGATATCCGCGATCTTAAAGCGGTTTTTCTTCTCCGGTTTGTTCCTTGCGGGGATCAACCATCTGACGACACTTGTTTGAGTGGTTTCACTTTCCACAACCTCTCTTCCTTTTATCAAGTGCACACCTTCCCAGATGCGGACAAACAATGGCCGTTGATTTGGTTTCAGATTTATATCGGCCCTCCGATTGCTATCAACGTATGGCGTATCTCCTTATGCTTTCTCCATCTGCCACGTATCAGGTCCCACCACGCCACGTGTTATGGCCTCGCCGCGCTTTTCTATTTGGTGGTTCCGCACCGCGCTATGGTGGTTTATGATACCACCATTCACATATGCGGACTGATGAGATTAGGACACATGCCCGGCGGTATTGAGTCCGCAACCGCCCACAAATCTTTGCCACCAATCACTTTGGCGATGCGGGAAATGATATTAGCCTTCGATCTTGATCTTTATCATCTCCGCCATCGAAACCTAGTCTGGATTTAATCTTTTCAAAAATTTGTTTTCGGACTTTGCATAAGTGGGTTTTCCTTCTTGTTTTTTGTATTTTAAACTTTTTCTTCCACTCATTTGTGGTAATTTCTTCTGCTTTTGGATATTTTAGCAAAAATTTTTAGGATTTAAACATTCTTAGACATAGTGTCAACAGTTAGTATTATGATATTTAGTCAGGTTTCAATATGTATCATGTGTTAATTATGTCTCATATATGCAAATTACTGAATGATGGGTACGTGGATACCGTTAAATTTATATGTTGAATGAATGAATGAATGTTATGCCAGGTGCATGGCGAATAAATGAATTGATTATTGTTTTATTGTGATGAAATATATGTGTACATGTCGAGGATTTATGCATGATATTCTAGATCATATGTCGGAGACTAACTTACAGGTTAAAATGGCTAAGTGATAGCTGGATCCTACGAGTGTTACAACGTAATTTTCCACCTTGTGAGCATTAGCATTCTTTGGCCTACGGGATCCATTTTTCTGACTCAGATCCACTTTATATCCTTCAGACACACTATTTTCCCTATTTTTTCCCCTGTACGCTAGCTACATCACTACAGTGAGCGTACCCGCGAGTTGCATCACTATAGCTCGCGGGTGGCATGTAAAATGGTAAAAAACACTAGTTAATTACTTTTTACTCCCAAAAAGCAGTCATAGGGTGACCTTTGGCCCTCCATTTTCCTCGAAATGCCTCGATGTGTCCTTTCACTTACCTTTGGAAGGACTATATATTGAGCACATATGGCTTATGGACAGGAGCAGAAAGGACATCAAGAGAACTCTAGTGGATTTTTGCCCTATCTTGAGTCTACACTCATTGATCCTTGTAGTTGTGAACCCTTTAGGTTCACCTTCCAAACTCCTATCATAGTTTGAGTTTGCCATTCCATGGAAGATTGAAGTGGTGGAGACACAAGTGGATTGACCCAGATCTTGGTTCAGATTGGTTGCCGGCAAGAGGTCGTATCACATTGTACTTCTTTTTATTTGATAATAGAAATACTCATATTCTCGTCCATTAATGTTGTGAATGTTGTTTATATTACATTGGGTTGCATTTACTTATAATATCATGGACCATTGCTATTGATGATGTTAATGTCGTTTATATATTATATGCGCTGGTTGTATATTGGCTGTCAAGACTAATTTGTAGGTTCAAGTGCATGAGTTGAAAGCTCCAACGGGGATCTACATCAAACGTTTGGATCGAGGTTGGTTATATTCTTCATTATCTTAGCATTGTCATTTATATAGCATATTTTTGAGAATTGAGTTGATTTCTGGTAGTCAACTGTCTGTTGTGGTTCACCCCAAGCCATAGGAAGTTTTCTCCAACACAAAAATGGCGACTTTGCTGGGGAAAACATCCATTTTTGGGGATTTTTAAGCATTAGTCCTTATTTAGAGTTGCTATATGTCGAAGCTCTGTGTCACTGATTGGCCGTTGAGATACACTATAGAAAACTAGTTTTTTCTAAGCCACTTGACTCTTTGTTTGTTCATTTGCTTTTACCTACCCACGGGTGAGCCTAGCTCTGCCCGCGTCTACCCGCCTTTGTCTGCACTATAGCCCACAGGTACCTGCTGTTATTCCTTCGACAATAGCGTACAACTCCGGTGGTGATTTGTTTATGGCCATTGGTTGCTGCTGGGTTGGTTTTGGATGATCCTGAGTCTTTGTTGGTCTGATTCATGACTGTTCCATGCCTTGTTTGTGACCAAAACTCTTCTCTTCTCTTAGTTTATCCTTGTTGGTTTTTAACCCATCCTTGGATTTAGCCTTGTTGGTTTTTTCCTATCGAGCTCATTCTGTTGGTTGAGTCTTACTCTTTGGGATCTGCTAGGTTGTCTTAGTGATCTCCTCGGCATTTCAGTGACTAAATAGTAGGATTTTTCTTGCATTTTTCATTTCATTATATTGAAAAATACAAAAAAATAGTTTTGCATTTTCCTTTTGCTTATAAGTGAAAATACAAAAAAATTTACTTTTATGAACCACATTTTGCTTTGAGTGCTTGCTGCTTTCATTTAGGTTCTGCTTGTGCATTGAAAATATAAAAGAGTTGCATTTTTATTTCGAAACCGTTGGATTGATTTTACATGTTAGTGGCATTTTATTTATTGGATAGATGAGTCTAGAGTTTGACGATTTTGTATATTATTGAATCATATACATCATTAGTTTCACGACCATATCCTTTGAGTAACCACAACCATTAAAATTAATGCTTAATCTTAAAATTGATTAGAATGATTTTATTTATAGGGTACACCAACTAGCATAGGTTTAGAGTCTTGGAATAGATCATTGTGAGTAAACAATCCAAGACTACTAGACGAAACATTATGTGTCTGACCAGGGAGTGGTGAAATCCATGGTATACATCGGTGTTCTCGGGAAGTTCTACTCATTCCAGAGTTAAGCACGAGGTCACGGGAGGTTGGTTGCGGAGATATCCCTCCAATTTCGGCTGAACGTGGGAGATATTTCCAGGGTTTGTTCGTATATGGGGGTACCGTAGGTTCGTACTCTTGTGCTTCGGGCTTACCTACCCTACCCATATGATGGATCCCACTTGAGATTGTCCCCCTAAGCATTGGTTATATTGCAGTGACCATAGTTTCCTTACCTAGGTATCGCATAGGGTACTTGCAGTGGTTATACTGTTTGTGTCCTGAGTCAGATAGGGGTCAGACAACACAGTTGCCATTGTATAGGGACTTGACCATGTGCACATAGTGAAGTCGGGGGGCCATTATAACGGATTATGTTACCTCCGGCTACAGTTTGGGAGTCTCAAGCCTCTCCTAGGTGAGACATATTGGCTCTAGTGTCGGGAGCTCATTTAGCCACTCTGTTTGTCTGCTCTTGGCTGTAGTTTCTCTAGGTGTGTGCTCTTGATTTACTATTTTTGATTGATAGTTGGCCATTAGGGGACGCTATGATTTTATATTCTCTTTGGAGATATAATGGCGCGAAGTCCTACTCTCCGTCGATCCCATCGGTTAGCTAGTTTATAGCCTGCCGAACTTTCACGTTGTGTTGCTAGGGGACGCTGGAGGGCTCCCTCCGAGTCTTCGGATTCTTACGAGACATACGTCCTAGACATCATGACAACTATACACTCTGACACGGGAGAAATCCCTACAACTCCATTGGGTAGAGTCGAACACACTTCAGACACCCCTACTCCTTGTGAGGCGTGGGGGGGTGATCCACGTGAAACCCAACCTAGTTTGTTTGGTCTGAATCCACCCGAGGACGACCCGTTCGATCCTTCATATTCACATAATTATTTATAAGGGATGCTAGAATTACATGATGACACAGGTCCTGTGATCAAACCTACCGCGTTCTCATATGGTATGCCTAATTACAACATAGTTGATCCTTCCACTACTTTTGGTAGTCATGTTGGCACTAGTCATGGTGTTAGCAACACTGCACCCACTGGGGGAAATACCCTGCCGGGGGAACCACGTTGTCCACTCACACACATAGTATGGGGACCGATCATATTCCTCCTAAAAATGCTAATGTTGGAAGACGACTGCCTCCTAGGGCTACCCAATCTAATAGGAACACTGTTCGCAACACGACTTGCCATCCACCACCTGATACACATGCCGCTACCCTTCAACCTAGGACCACTTTCACGAATTTTAATGCCCCTCCCAACCACAGGGGTGGACATATACCACATAATTTTGCGTCCACTGCTGCTACTAGTAATGCTAATGTAGGAGGTGGGAATATACCTCATTCTCATGGTCATAACGCCACCATTGCTGCTACTAGTAACACCAATGTTGGGGCTCGGAATACATCTCATACATATGGTCACCACACGACTGCTCACACTAATTCTAATTCTTACGCTGGGTGTGGGAACATACCTTACCATCATGGTCATTACAACACGGTTCCCGCTAGGAATGGTACGTATATGCCCCATAATTATGGTGGCAACCCTTACTACAATACAGGCGGTGCTGGCCACCAGTACAACCCACCTCAGTATGGTGCTCAAAACTCATATATACCTGCTTACTCTTACATGGGTCAGGTATCAACCTTATGGCCATGGTCAAGCTTATGGTTAGTCAGGTCCGTATAATCAGCAGTTTAATGCTCATGGTCAAGAATTTGGTCCATCTTATAATTCGATTCCATACAACCAACCTTTTATGGGAGCTTATAATCAAGCTTTCCAGCCACAGCTCTTGTTCCTTGCACGTTTGAATCTTTCGGATCTTTCGAAGCTCACAAATGATCTGGTGTGTCATGACCCTAATTGGCCTCCGGTCCCTACCAAGATCCCTTTGGACATTCCTAAGTTTAATGGGAAAGGTGGTGATCATGTCACAAAGTTTCACCTTTGGTGCTCTTCCAACTCGTTGAATCACGATTCTGTTCGATTACGACTATTTCAATGCACCCTCACAAGGGAAGCTACGAAGTGGTATGTTGAGTTTCCTGGGAACACTTATAGGAGTTCCAATGAGATCGCTTTGGTTTTCTTGGATCATTTCCAGTTGCCAGTTCGTTACGATACAAGTATTGAACTTTTGTCTACCTTTCGTTAGAATAAGGCCACACATATTTCTCACCACGTTCAAGAGTGGCGTCGGCGGAAGAGGTTAGTGAAAGCCAACATTTCTCCAGAGTTTCTGTTGGAATGGTTCCTCAAGTCTCTACTCCCATATATTGCTAAGTATGTTTCGATGTCTGGCATTATGACTGAGAAACAAGCCATCTTAAAAGTCCAGTAGTTAGATTTACTCGACTCTCAGTCTGGCATTTTGTACGACATTATTCTTGACGCACCACGAACATGACACGAGCCCAAGTCAGGTCCTAGACCACATGACGATGGAATTGTGGGATCCGCAAGTACTCGCCCTTTATATTTGGTGGCTAATCAAATGCAAAATTTGTCGCTTAACCGGTCTACTCCCAGACAGGTCCACACCTTGTCCACTTCCACCCCGTCGTCCGATGTACACAGTGTGCAAACGACAAACCCATCGGGTAACCAGGAACCTGGTGGTAAGAAGAAGGGGAGAAACAACCATAAGGGTGGAAACAATGGGAACAATAATAGCAATCACAATACCCCTCATAAGGAGAATGCCAACCCTCCTCGGGAAGGTGTAAATGCTGGTGAGGACCGTAAACCTAGGCGTAAGGTAAAATTTTCTTGTAAGCTTTGTGGGGAAGATCATCTTACTCACTTGTGTCCTCAAATCGAAGAAGCATTGAAGCATCTTGCACAGACCCCAGCTGTGTTGAAGGATCCCCTTCCTCATCATCAAAACATGGCTTCGCATGCTCCCGCCACTGTTATGGACCTAATGAGACTGCAATGTCTTCCTCCAATACTAGTGGTTATGTATGCGCTAATATGGTTCAATCGGAGGTTAGTGTTGCTACCTGTCAACGCGATTATGGTGCACCATAACCTAATATAGGGAGTGAGCCTCCCCCGCCTCCTAATAATTCGTCGCATATCGAGAATCCCTCTATTATGTCGCGGATACTGAAAGGTGTTCTTAAGCACTCTACGCATAATCCCAATGCTCGAGCCACCCAGAACTACTCCATTGTAGAAGATTTGGGCCAAAATTCATGTGCCATGTCGGCTCTTGATGTTTTACTAGCATGTCCTTCTCAAAGGCATGCCCTTTTGAGTGCGTTAGGAGTTCAAGATGGGGCGAGTCCCAGTGTTATCAAGTTTGACACTACTGATGTTCAACCTCACTTACCTTACCAGGTGGCTTTTTAAATCCATGTGGAGTGCCTTCAGAATTTCGTCAGTAGAATGGTGGTTGACGAAGGTGCTTCCACGTCAGTGATGTCTTTCACTTATTGGAAAGCTCTTGGCTCTCCTCGTCTACTCACGTCTAGAACCATGCTCACTGCATTTGATGGTCGGTCATTTAAGCTGCATGGGATTATCCCTACCCTTGTTGTCCGCTTGGGAGGTAAACTTGTGCCTATTGAAGTCGAAGTGGTTGATGCGCCCATAGACTACAACCTTTTACTGGGTCGGAATTGGATGTATGCTATGAAAGATGTCGCGTTTACTGTATTCAGAGTTATTTTCTTTCCACACAAAGGAAAGATTGTGACAATCGATCAACTGAATTTCGTTAATCCTCCTCCCACAGCATCCATGGGATCTGTAGTCCCACAGGTTATAGATTCTCAGCCGACAACTGGGAACATGGGTGTTGGTATGTACCCTTCATTGATGGTATCTTATGATTTCCCTGCACCCATGAATTTTATTGGAACCATTTCCGACAATGCGTCTCCTCCATTGCAAAATGTGTCGTTCTGGACTTCATATTTTGATGATCCGTGGACTTTACCATCCACGAGTTCTACGTCTAGAGACATTACGCACGTAAGAATGTCTATTCCACTGTCTATAGATGAGCTTTCTTACCAGGATATTCAACAAGCCACTACAGAGCTAGATCTTTCTTCTTCTCGGACAGAGGAGGAAGATCCCGTTATGCTGCCAGTTTGGACAATCAACTCATCTTGTTCGAATGATTGCCTTGATGGTACTTTACCTTCAGATGAAGCTATTATCGAGGCCATATGTGGTAGTGAGAGGCCTTGGGAGGATATGCACCATCACTCTTATTTCCTGCCCAACCTCGATCTCGCTGACCAAGAAGTGTTTAGGATGACTCTTGCCGAGATGGTTGGTTACCCTGTGGCTCTTTTGGGTTCACATGAGATTTTAGCGGAGGAGAACATGGCTAATATTTCCCCAACTATACCGATCAACATCTCTCGCACTCCCGGAAAGATTGAAAATGTTTACATCGATGCTGATTGCTCTCCTGAGGAGGTTTCCATCTACACCAAATTGTTTATAGAACTTCGGGAAGCTTTCGCCTGGTCATATGAGGAGATGCCAGGAATAGACCCCAGTATTGTCAAACATGAGATTAGAACGTATCCTCACGCTAAACCAGTTCTACAATGGCTTTGTGCTGTTAACCCTAGGAAGGCAGCAGCTATTAAGGCAGAGGTGGAGAAACTGCTCAAAGCTAGTTTTATCTACCCTGTTCCCCTTACCGAATGGGTGTCAAACCCCGTTCCTGTGGATAAGAAGTGGGGAACGATCTGTGTATGCACTGATTTTAGAGAGCTGAATCTTGCATGTCCAAAAGACAACTTCCCCACCCCATTCATTGATCAGATCTTGGATGCTTGTGCGGGAAGCGATATTTTTTCATTCATGGACAACTTTTCTGGGTATAACCAGATTCAAATCAAACCCGAGGACCAACATAATACTGCTTTCATTTTTCCTTGGGGTACGTTTGCATACCAAAAAATTCCCTTCCGCTTTAAAAATGTCGAAGCTACGTTTCAGCATGCCATGACCTATGCCTTTCACAACCTTAAAATTATAATGGAGGTTTTCTTGGATTATCTTGCCAACCATTCTCGCAAGAGAATGGAACACCCCAAGCACTTCCGTTGGATTCTCAAACGATGTATACGCTACAAGATCCATTTGAATCCCAATAAATGCATATTTACAGTGAGGCCAGGTCACCTTCTAGGATTCATAGTTTCGAAAGAGGGTATTAGAGTCAATCCTCTTAAAGTTGAGGCAATACTTTGGTTGCCTCCTTTGCACAACTTTTTTCAACTTCAGAGCCTCCAAGGGAGAGCTACTTTTCTACGTCACTTTGTAGTTAATTATGCTAATCTTACCAAAGGTTTTGTGTGCTTGTTGAAGAAATACACACCATTTATCTGGGATGAGTGAGCCCAATAGTCTTTCGATGCCCTTAAGAAAGTTTTGGTATCAGCCCCTGTGCTTAGTCCACCCGACTTCGCACGATATTTTATGCTTTATGTGGTTTCATCTCAAGAGATGATTAGCATGGTCTTAGTTCAAGTTGATGATATGCTCGTCGAGCATGTGATCTATTACCTTAGTCGAAATCTAGTAGACGCTGAACTGAGATATACTCACGTGGAAAAGTTGGCACTTGTGACTGTCCATGCACTCCAACGATTATTACACTATATTTTGCTTAGAACAAGCACAGTTGTAGTGCATATCAATCCATTTCAGTTCATGCTATCATGATTCCTTATAGGGGGGAAGTACAATAAATGGATTGTGATCCTTCAAGAGTTCAATCTCAATTTTGCTTCGGTGAAGTCGTTGGTGTTTGTTGTGCTTATGTCGAACCTTCTGAGACTTGATGAGGATGTCATCCATGAAGATTCCTTTGTGGATGAACACTTGTTTCTTATCTCGTCTGAGGACCCTTGATATGGGGATGTCATTTTATATCTCCAAAATTTGAAGTTTCCTTCACATTATTCATAGGACGAGCGACGACATGTGAAACATCACACTAAAGATTATACTATCGTCAGTGACACTCTGTATCACTGAGGAAAGGATTATATTCTCCGTCATTGCTTGACTCATGAAGAAATAGAGAGTGTGCTTAATAATTTCCATGCTAGGGCATGTGGCGGTCACTTATCCAGGCTTGCTACAGCCCAACGTATTATGTGAACTAGTTATTTTTGGCCTTCTATCTTTAAATATTGTATGAACGCTATGAAGAGATGTCACCCTTGCCAGGTGTTTTCTCAGAATATACGCTCGCATCCAGTGTCCCCTCATCCATTCATTATTGTCGGTCTCTTCACCAAGTGGGCGGTGGATTTCATGGATTGAAAACCAGCTTTGGCTGGGGGGCATCACCGTATCATAGTGGTCATGGACTACTTTTCCAAATGGGCTAAGGCCATTCCTACCATAAAAGATGATGGTGCTACAGCAGCCCATTTCGTGTTCACTCATATTATTACTCGGTTCGGTATTCCGAAAGAGATTGTCACTGACCATGGAAGTCACTTTCAGAACAAAATGATGGAGGATTTGTTACTCAAGCTTGGGTTTCATCAAGAACACTCATCTTCTTACTATCCCCAATCGAATGGTTAGGTAGAAGCAGTCAATAAGTCTTTAAAGACCATTCTCCAACGTACCATCCAACAAAGCAAGAACAACTGGCATATTATGTTATATCCTACTTTGTGGGCATATCGAACCGCAGTCAAGACTGCCACCAGGTTCTCACCGTTTCAGTTGGTACATGGTATGGAGTCAATTTTACTGATTGAATGCAAAATCCCTTCGCTTAAACTAGCCATAGATATCCTCCTTGATACAATGAGTACTAAGCAACGTTTAATCCACCTTAAGTAACTTGAAGAGCAACGTCAAGATGCCGCTGTGGCTATAGATGCCAATAAACGTCGTGTTAAGGTTCAATATGATAGGTCTGTCCATCGCCGGCAGTATGTTGAAGGTTACCTGGTCCTCTTATATGACCAAGCTAAAGAACCCCTGGGGGCAGGAAATTCCAACTCCATGTGGCACGGTCCTTACGTTGTGAAGCATGTCCTAGAAAAAGGAGCCTATGAATTAGAGGACTATGAGGGGAATGTCTTGAAGCAGCCTAGGAATGGCTCTAACTCAAGCGGTATTACGCTTGAACTTCTAGTTCGAGCTAATACTTTTGTACACTATTGTATAGTTGCTTCTGTATATAGTTTAGATTTCTTTTGGTCTTTGGCTCTACTGATTCGCTTCAATTTGATTGACATTTGTCAGCGTAATCTCCTATGTTCTTAGGGTTCGTGGATGGTGCTAGCCGTCATATGCAGCAGCTTGCTTCTGTTTCCTTGGTTATTTATTCACCTGACCATCTAGTTGTGTCTTCAGGAGGTGCTTGTCTTGGTCCTACATCTAACAATGTGGTTGAGTATAGTGCCGTGATTGAGCTACTTCGGGATTCTATTTCACATGGCATCCAGTCTTTAGAAGTCCGCATGGACTCACAACTAGTTGTGTCTCAGTTGAATGGCCAGTACCGTGTGAGATATCCTACGTTATTATGGAAATTCTTAAGGGTAATACTCTTGGAACAACATTTTGTTTCAATTACATACATTCATGTTCTGAGAAGTTTTACTCACATATCTGATGCATATGCTAACTATGTCCTAGATTGGCATTTGTCACATTCACAATGAAGCTCACAAATAAAAGAGACATTCATACATTTGTACATACACACATAAAGTAGAACCGGAGAAACATAGTTTTTATAAATAATATGTCCAAAATGGTAGTGTCATAATACAAAACTGGAGCCCGTAGCCCTAAAAAATATACATATAGATACAAAAATGGGACCCTGAGATATCTACTCCCTACGAGGAGGCCTAGCTGCCGCCCCGATAGGATGTGTCTGATAATAATACTGTACTGCATTTCTTATACGCTGCAGTAGTCATACCCAGTTACCCAACACCCCCACTACTTGGCGCTGCATATCCTCTGGTAGCCGCGCCACCTCTATCTGTGGTACCCTGGCAGTTATCCATGATAGGTTGCCCCGCAGAGTTTGTAGTGTACACTCTGCTACAGCACCCCCTGCCTCATCACCCCTGCCCCGATGACAATGTCTTGGGAAGCCCTTGGGTCTCACTGGGCCCTTGTCTGCGAGAAAACAGTAAAACATTAATATATGATAATACCCCCAAAAATATTTTTTCATTTACATCTATAATAAAAAATCCATAAAAAATTAATACACCAAAAACCTAAAAAGAGTACTCACCAATGTCTCAAACGCTGCATCTAGTGGAAGCGGCATGTCACGATCTTGGTGAAAGTATATCCCTGCATAGGGATAGTCATCTATAGCTATGACCTGTCGATCCCACCAGTGAAAGAAATCCTCTGTATATGGTGATGCCTGACGGTCACCACCCTTTCGCGTCAAGACCTCTGACCACCGGGTCAGGGCTGGGTCACGGAGACTATGAGGAGGGACCTCAACCCTCGGACTGAGCCCCGGAACTCGTTCAAAGAACAAACTGCATAAGATACTGCCATATCCGAAGTTTTTTGCCTCCCCTTTCTTGCACTCTATCAACTGGGTCTTCATGGACCCCAGTAGCGTTGTGCACTAGTCAAATATCATGGGTTGCATACACTGTGACGCATAGAACATCACTGGCCTGGATGCCTAATGAAAATCTTTTGAACTAGTAATCTGTACTAGGGTTTCCACTATGATCTTCATGCTCAGATTAACTATGGCTCTGATGGGCACCTAACTCCCCATTGCCCGAGTATTTGGAACAAAATACCACTCTATATAGTCGAGGATGGTGATCCCACCACCCACAGAATGAGATCGAAGGCTTGACACTTCACCTCGGCGGGACAAACCAGTAATGAAGTAGATATCTTCCACTTCCAATGAGAGTATTTTCCCATCTAGGTTGAAGTTCTGTGCATCGATGTCCCAGTAATCTATCAAATGGCGGAGCAATAGGATTTGGGCCCTCAAACCCCCTATGTTCCAAAACTTGTATATCCCACGTGCTTGTAAGGTTTGTTGTGCATGCACATCATTACGGATGAAATCATCCACAAGGTCATTTTCCCTCTCTCTCCACTCTAGAACCATCCTGGAGGAAGAGAAACCAAAGAATTTAGTCAATTTTATTTTAAAAACTAGCTTCATGGTCGTACCTGCGGGAAATGTTTCTCATGGATGCGGGTACCCACGGTCAACGCATGTGTTGAATGCATGTACCTTTCCCTACCCGCGACCCACATAGTAATAGCCCATGGGTAGCACCGTGACCATTTAGGGCTTAGCCAAACAAAAAATCCAACTGATGAAAATTGAAATAAAAGCATTAAAATGAGAGGTATGGATGAGACTACCAACCTACTCCTAACCATTCGATGATCGGATGCCCATAGCTCCCAGAATCAGCAATTGAACTTTGAGGTGAAAACTAACCACAAAACTCCAAATGGGTGAATAGTAAAAATGAATTGTAAATTGTAAATTTTTATTACTATTTATAATTTTTGAAACCCACTTGTCTATAGTTTCCACTATTTTAAGCTTTTTTGGACTAATATAATGTCTCGGAGTAGCATTTTTTGACCAGATTTCTTCGGACAGAGTCAATGCCTACAACAGGTATATTTCACACCTGGCATATAGGTTAGAGGTCATTTTCACATTCATTATGCATTTGACCTTTTGACCATTTTCATAAACCCTAGATGCGACCTCGCTTCTTAACAGACACAGAACCTTCACATTGTTATAGAAATGTCGTTATGTGGCGGTAGGGCCTTTCCCAACATGGGTACCCTAGTCAGAACCCCCTTTTTGCATTATGGTGCCCATGCCATTATGTGTCCTTAGGATTGGGAGTCCTTTGTAGTTACGCTATGACTTTGCGATAAAGATTCATACTCTACTTTGTCTTATGCTGGCCATCTCCCATGAGGACTCCCCTAGTTATATCAAGTTTTGATTGCATTGCATTGTCTTGCTTTCCGCTTGAGCCTTGTGCCGGATCCCGCTCACTCAGTTTTTAGCCTGGTGCCTGAGCACTTTTCCCTGTCGAGCCTTGCAGAGGTTCCATTTGTCCTTCACAATTTGATGACGTTTTGACCTTGAGGGAACACCCCCCCCGAGTGTCTACATCCTCCATACGCTTCCTTGCATTGATCATAGGTATGTTCCACTGCTTGGGACTAGTCTACTCGCTATTTGACACTCGTTCCCTCACTTGTTGTACTATAAGAAATTTTATTCTTTTTCAAGCTTTTCCAAATATGAAAAAGACAAAAAAAAATCAAATATTCCAAAAAGCCAGATGGGATTATAGTTACTACTTCTAGTTGGTAGTTGTTGTGTCGCCTTTGAATAGAGCATTCATTCCACTCTATACATTATGAGTTGAGGCTATAGTTGGACCTTAGGAGTTGTACTTGTTTCTCACTTTACTCCACTGATTGGTTAAGATTCCAGTCATTATGGAGCCCTTTGTGGTACCTCCTGCATCGCACAGTCTATATTAAGTCTATGCTGCCTGAGTCTATCCATCTGCTCATGCTCTTGTTCAAAGGATGTCCTGAAACTAGAGTCAGCCACTCCTTAGATTTCTTGACTATTGCATGTCGGCCATCCTTATTGAGTCAGTCCGTTTCACCTGAGATCTTCCAAATATTTTAGTGTAGATGGTACCTCGTATTGGTTGATGGGGGATTCCTTAATGCCCTCCTTCCAGTGAGTCTCGTTCCGTCGACTTCAACCCATTTATTCCGGGACTTGAGGCTTAGAGTTTGGTTGAGTACCTTGAGGCTTGCAGTCATTAGTGGCAGGTTCTCTCGCCATCGACAGTTTTGGCAATACATCAATGTCCCCTGATCGATGGATTCATATTAGTGTTCGACTTCAACACATCTATTCACACTTTGATGATTGTACTCTATGCCTTGATGCCCATTTTCATTATTGGTGGGTTATGTCATGTCTGTTAATGGTATACATCATTGACCAGAAATCAGACGATGTCACATTAGGTTCGACCTCAACTCCTTTATTCACTTGATGGGACTTGCACCATCGAAGACTTGTGTAGAAGACCCCAGGAGATAGTGGCATTCAGTATGCTACTTATGATTATGACTTTACATCTAAGATATCATCTCTCAGATATCATTATTTTGTATCTCCAGTTTGCACCAGTTATTTCCTTTTCAGCAGGAGACCATATCTTACTGTAGAGGGATCATATCTATGATCACTTATGACATGTATTCACTATGTACTGCCTATTCATGGCCATTGTATCATATTGTTGTACTATACCAACATGTATTCAGGGATACTATTGTATTATGATGAGTGATCTGCTCCTTCCACTTGGGTCTCCATCACTCCACTTCTGAGATTTATAATGTATTTCGGCCATCGTAGCATCAGTCTATGACCTCACACATTAGGGGGCATCTGTCACAATGTAATTTTTCACCTTGTGAGCATTAGAACTCTTTGGCCGGCAGGATCCATTTTTCTAACTCAGATCCACTTTATATCCTTCAGACACACTATTTTCCCTATTTTTTCCCATGTACACTAGCTACATCACTACAATGGGTGTACCCATGAGTTACATCACTATAGCCCGCGGGTAGCATGTAAAATGGTAAAAATTACTAGTTAATTACTTTTTACTCCCAAAAAGTGGTCATAGGGTGACCTTTGGCCCTCCATTTGCCCCGAAACGCCTCGATGTGTCCTTTCACTTACCTTTGGGAGTATTATATATTAAGCACATATGGATTATGGACGGGAGGAGAGAGGAGAGCAACAGAACTCTAGTGGATTTTTTCCCTATCTTGAGTCTACACTCATTGATCCTTGTAGTTGTGAACCCTTTATGTTCACCTTCCAAACTCCTATCATAGTTTGAGTTTTCCATTCCATGGAGGATTGAAGTGGTGGAGGCACAAGTGGATTGACCCAGATCATGGTTTAGATTGGTTTCCGGCAAGAGGTCATATCACATTGTACTTCTTGTTATTTGATAATAGAAATACTCATATTCTCGTCCATTAATGTTGTGAATGTTGTTTATATTACATTGGGTTGCATTTACTTATAATATCATGGACCATTGCTATTGATGATGTTAATGTTGTTTATATATTATATGCTCTTGTTGTATATTGGATGTCAGGACTAATTTGCAGGTTCAAGTGCACGAGTTGAAAGCTCCGACGGGGATCTATATCAAATGTTTGGATCAAGGTTGGTTATATTCTTCATTATCTTAGCATTGTCATTATATAGCATAGTATTAAGAATTGAGTTAATTTCTAGTAGTCAATTGTCTATTGTGGTTCACCCCAAGCCATAGGAAGTTTTCTCCAACACAACGAGGTGGGAGAGCCTCAGGGACATGTGTTGGAATATTCTCACCACCATTTTTCAGATTTGCATGTCTGCATGCATCCATTCATCTGCATGCCTTTGCATGCAAATGCATGCACCTAGTCATCATCTTGGTTGTCCTCCAAGAACCTAGAGCCTATTTTCAACTCCCTAGAGCCTGTCTTTAGCCCCCAATATCCCTCCTACCTACCTGATGCACCCTCTTTGAATCTATTGCTTGACATGTGTGCCTTTTCTCACATACCAGGAGTTATCAATCAGTTAGAGCACCTTATCTCACCTACTAGGTGTCTGATAGTCAGTTAGAGCATTGATTGAGCAGTTCTTCCACTAATTGCTCATGCTAATTGCCTAAAGCTCCTAGTTAGCTAGTTCTGGAGTGCCACTTGACCTCCTGACAGCCTCATGCGCCTTCCTTGGAGTCTCCATCCCCTGATTTGTGCTCACATGGCTCAGTTAGACTCATTTGACTTATTATTGACCATTTATGACTACTACTACTGACTGGATGATGTCTCCAATGTTGTACAAGCTAGAATTTGAGCATGATTCGAATGACCTTCTTGGTTAATTCGAATTCTTATCACAGTTATTGTATTATTGTATTCAGTTTTCATAGTGCCAGCTCACAGCTGATGTATGATACTGCTATTCTCCATTTTCTGTGTTCATGAGTGATTATTGAGTGCATTCTTCTCTTCTTCTCTACACTTCTTGAGAGTTTGTTTTGTGAGGTTTGCTTCAGTTGCTAGATCCTACTGCAGATTATCACATGGTATTAGAGATTTCAGCAGCTATTTGAATTGCATCCATTGCAGCAGTTGCAACATTTCTTTGAGCAACTATCATTCAATGAGCACCAGAAGCCTCTGAGTTTCCATAGCAAATCCTGGTGCTATTACCTTGAATTCAATGGAGCAATCCAGTGAGGTATAGCCAGGTGTGAAGGACTTAGTCATATGTGCTCAGTGTCCTAAGATAGTGTTCATTCGAAGTGTAGCAAATATCCATCAACAAAAATCTTCTTGTTTTTCAAGTTTATTCATCCATTTGAATCCCTCTTCAACATATTCAAACTCAACATCTATTATGGATCTCCATTGTTTTTGTAGGTTATTCGAAGTGTTATGTAGTTGCAGTTGTTTGCTGCAGTTGCAGCAGTTTTGAAATATTCTGCACTGGTAATTCTGCACTAGTGATTCTGCACTGGTGATTCTGCACTGGTGATTATGCACTTGTGATTTTGCATTGATGATTCTGCACTGGTGATTCTGCACTAGTGATTCTGCACTAGTTATTTTTCACTAGTGATTCTGCACTGGTGATTCTACAGTTCTGCACCAGTGCTTTCTACACCAAAAACACACCAGTCGATTCGAGTTGAACAACATCTTCTATGTATCTAGAAGGAGTTCCTTCTCTCTCTCCATTCAACTATGATGAGTAGTAACCAAAGATGGCATCATATCTGAAGAGACATGGTCTTTTTGATGTGTGTATTGGTATTAAGAGAGATTTGTCTTTCGTAAAGAGAAAGAATATTGGCTTGATGCTTGTGACGGAGCCGTAGGAAACATATGTATTACTATGTATTCCAATAAACACCATCTCATTGATCTTGATGAACATCCAACTGATCTATGGCCTAGATTCGATAGATTATTTGCAAATCAAGAGTAAGAGGCTGATGCTAGCCATTTGGAAAACAAGCCCAGTGATACTTCCTCAAGTGCTCTCCCTATTCATGATTCAACCTCCATCATCTTCCATGATGAAGTTGTTCAAGATAAAGTTGAAATACAACACATGGTTTTAGTTGATCCATCTTCTGATTCCAACTCTGAGCAAAAGATGTCAGTTACTACTCTAGAAGTTGAAGAGACCTTCACAATGTCTACTTCCCATGAGCTTGTTGATGTGCAAGATGATGACCTACTGAGAATTTTGGAAGTAAAATCAGATTTGGGAGGAAATGCATTCACTCTCCTTGATCAAAATCTTCCTATGGACTCCTATTTGTTCATTGGCACATGTTTTCAGAGTTTCACCGAAGATGGAAGACTCTATCATTCGCTTGAGTTCAAGTATCATGCATATCCTTGTGATTTTGGTTTTGATCTCACCCCTATTGGTTCAAAGGAGATCATAAGAAACCATCCTCAAATTCTTGGATCTGATTTGAAGTTCAAGTCATCATCATTATGTCATGGTTCATTTGATTTTGATCTAACCCCTGCTGGTTCAAAGGAGATATCAAAGAACTACATACACTTTCATGGAGTTGATGCACCTGTTGATGTGCAAGATGATGACCTACTAAGTATTTTGGAGGTAAAATTAGATTTGGGAGGAAATGCATCACCCTCCCTCATCAAATGCTTTCTTTGGACTCCTATTTGGTCATTGGCACATGTTTTCAGAGCTTCATCGAAGATGGAAGTCTCTATCATTCGCTTGGGTTCATGACTCATGCACTTTTTTGTGATTTTGGTTTTGATCTCACCCCTATTAGTTCAAAGGAGATCATGAGAAACCATCTTCCAATTCTTGGATCTGGTTTGAAGTCCAAGATACTATCATCATGTCATAGTTCCTTTGGTTATAATCTCACCTATGTTGGTTCAAAGGAGATATCAAAGAAATATCTACACATTCATGGTTTTGGTTCTACCTCAGTTGGTTCGAATCACATGCTCCATAATGAAATTCATATTATGTTTTTGAAGCATGATCCACTTCTTCCCAAGAGGAAGATACCTACAAATAAGTTGAGATACATACCCTAGTTTCAGTTGAAATCATTGCAAAATGTGTTGTGAATCATAAGATAAAACTCTATGAGTTTTTACACTTCTTACCTCTCTCAAAGCAGTCTGCTCTTCACTCTCATGCAAATGAAGAGAGTAGGCTATCTCATTTCAACTACAAGCATTTTCAAAACTTGCAAGCTCAAAATGTGGTTGAAGGTATTCCAAATGGAAAGTTTTCTCATGGCATCCTCAAGGGTTGCTTGAAAGGAAAAGATTCACAAAACAATATTGGGAGAAAGAGGACTCTTGAAGAAGTGCGAATGCTAAATCCAGATCCACAAGAACCTGAAGATATAGCACCTATTGGTTCAAGTCCTATTTCAAATTGGGCCACCACTATTGCATCCATCAATGATATTTTTGAAGATCCATCATCATCATGTCCTAGTTCTTTTGATAATGATCTCACCTATGTTGGTTCAAAGGAGATATCAAAGAACTACATGCACATTCTAGAACAGTTTCATGATATTCACATTTTTGGATTTGATCCCACCATGTTTGAGCAAGAGAGCAATGCTTCATCACATGAGATTTCAGATTCAGAGTTTGGAAGTGATGTTGAGCCAGTTGTACTTGCTTCTTCACACGATATTTCAGATTCAGAGTTTGGAAGTGATGGTGAGCTAGTTTCACTTACTTCTTTTCACATGAGATTTCAGATTCAGAGTGTGGAATTGATGATGATAAGGAGAGAGAAGCATCATCACATGAGATTTCAAATTCAGAATCTAAATATGGAGATGATGATGAGAAAATGCTAGACCCAGATCCACAACAACCTAAAGGTCTAGCAACTAATGATGAAGATGAGTGAATGGGAGATCCAATTACATAAGAAATTGGTGATCTCTCATCTGATGATCCTCCTCTTCCTCGATGGGCAGCCATTACACTCCAATCTGTCGGTGATTTGGTTGGTGATCTACATGATCAGAGAAGCACCATATTAGATTTCAGAATGGAAGGTTTCATCCTTCTCACATTACTGATCCGTTTCAGATCGATCGATCCTTCTTTGGAAAAGAAGGACACTTGCCTCCTTCTGGGGTGAGTGATAATATGCTACATTAGCATCCTTCAGTCTATTTTGAGGGAGGAATTTCTCCCCACTAGGTTTTCCCTCTTTCATCACTTAGTTTATTTAGATTGATTGTACGGGGTGACCTTTGGTCTCAGTCACCAGGGACCTATTTTTTAGTTTTCAGTTATTCCCTCATAGTATAGCTTGCTGGGGGGTGTTGGAATAATCTCACCATTATTTTTCAGATTTGCATGTCTACATGCATTTTGCATGCATCCAGTCATCTGCATGCATTTGCATGCAAATGTATGCATCTAGTCATCATCTTGGTGGTCCTCCCAACACCTAGAGACTACTTTCAACTCCCTAGAGCCTTTATTGATCCCCCAGTAGCCCTCCTACCTATCTGATGTGCCCTCTTTGACTCTCCTGCATGACATGTGTGCCTTTTCTCACCTAGTAGGAGTTATCATTTAGTTAAAGCGCCTTATCTCACCTACCAAGTGTCTGACAATCAGTTAGAGCATTGATTGAGAAGTTCCTCCACTGATTGCTCATGCTAACTACCTGCAGCTCTTAGTTAGCTAGTTCTGGAGTGCCACTTGACCTTTTGATAACCTCATGCGCCCTCCTTCGAGTCTCCATCCCCTAATTTGTTCTCACATGGATCAGTTAGACTCAGTTAGTCTCATTTGACTGATTATTGACCATTTATGACTGCTACTACTGACTGGATGATGTCTCCAATGTTGTCCAAGATAGACTTTGAGCATGATTTGAATGACCTCCTTGGTTAATTCGAATTCTTATTACAGTTATTGTATTATTGTATTTAGTTTTCACAATGCTAGCTCACAGCTGATGTATGATACTGCTATTCTCTATTTTCTGTGTTCATGAGTGATTATTGAGTGCATTCTCCTCTTCTTCTTTGCACTTCTTGAGAGTTAGTTTTGTGAGGTTTGTTTCAGTTCCTAGATCCTACTGCAGATTATCACAACACGGACTCCGAAAGATAAGGGGTATGCAAGTGATTCATTATTTATTTTCACATGATTGTTATGATGTTTATTATGATGTATGGGTGCGGTAGGGTATCTGGAAACTCAACCACCCAAATTGGTTATATGATGATAAACCGAGTACAAGTGCAACGTAGTTATTATGTTGGTGTAGACATAGTCCCTTGTTCCATTAGGGGGGTGGAGGCTTTACCCACCATTTATTCCTAAAACCTAGAGTCATGGGAGCGATGTGCTATGATGCGCTCCCCAAGGTGTGTGATGATGACTGGTGGTTTCCTGCAGGGAAATCTTAGTCGATGTAGCCGACACTTCCGCTTATGGGTTCTAACTGGAGTCGATCATGGCTTGACACTTCAGGGTAGTCCAGCGGAGGAAAGGATAGGATGTGGAAGTTAGTGGTGATTAGGTATATGATGTAGGTAGATAGGTGTAGCTTGAAGTCGGAAAGAAAACGTGATCTAACAGTGTATGTTGAAAACCTTTGATTGATTATGTGTTGTAACTCAGTAATGTATGAATTGTTCATAACTTAATAAGATGCAGTAAGGTAAAAGATTGTACCTTGCAAACTATGTTTAAACTTGTGTTAGTAAACAATAAATTTCGTTATTATGATTGATGTGTGTGATTTAGTAATGTTAGTGTACTTACGCGAGGTATGTAAGTAGTAGTTACGCTTACATAACTCGCCTACATATTTATAAATTGTGTGAAATAATACTAAACTATAATGTTTAGGCATTAATTGCATTATTCCTATTTATCTAACCAAGAGATTAAATTAATACGTCGAGTTAGTAAATTAATGATTAAAATAATGGAATAGGTCGAATGAGTAACTTAATGTTAATAATGTTGATTAATGTTAATTATTGTCAATTGATGTTAATAATGTTGATTAATGGTAATTATTGTTGATTAATATTAATAATGTGGATTAAGGTTATTATTGTCAATTAATGTTGATTAATGTTAATTATTGTCAATTAACAGTAATAATGTAGATTAATGTTAATTATTGTCGATTAATGTTTTTATAGTTGACTAATGTTAATAAGTGTAAATGGTATAAGCTAGTTTAATTACCTCGTTATCATAGGTTAACCGTGTTAATAACATTAATTAAAAGTATTATTAACTGGATTTCTTAAATTATCTATGTGTTAATAATGTCAATTAATACTAATGAGACTATTATTATCTTAAGTAATAATTGTTAAATAGTTTAATAATAAACTAAGGTATAATAGGGTACTAGGTGAATGAGTTAATTAGGTCTTAGTTAAAATGATTTAATTAATATAAATGTACATTGATAAATTTTAGGTATAATTTATTTTAATTGAGTAAATTAATAAAGATATTAGTTATAATTTTGGAACTCGAATTAAATGTTCACGATTAGAAATTTGGTGAATATGTAAATGTATGGATATTATTTTATTATTATCATGGATATACTGAAATTTGGAATTTATTATACATTAAAAGAGGATTCTGACCGATTTGATATAGTGACAGGGCAGTGAAACCACGTAAATAAATTAGGTTGACTTTTACCTATACAATGAGCCCAAGAACTTAAGGGATCATAATTATTAATTATAATGGTAAATAAATAAATTAATAATATAATGGGATTTAATGAGAGTCATGGGGATTGGATCGAGGATTGACATAGGGGTTATGAAATTTATGTTGGAGATAGGGTATTAATGGCAAGGGGATATAGTCGGCCAAAAAAAAGGGAATAAGGTCAAGAAGAGAGGGGGAAGGGGGGGATGTTCACCTTATCATGTTTTTGGAAAATTTGAGCAGAGATATAGAAAATTACAGAGAGGAAGAAGAAGGGGTTCTTGTTGGATATTTTTAGAAGGGATAAAACTGGTTGGCTTGTACTCGGTTTGGGTTTGGGGGTCCAAAGGGGTACCTTTGGAGCTGGGTGCTCGATGAGACCTCGCCATTTGGCAGGGTGGCATACCAGATTGTCAGGTTGGTTGAGTTTCAAGGGTTTGGGAAGGCTTTTGGTTGCAGGGATACAACAGGGCATACAACATACAACAGGGAAAAAGGGAGCAACAAAGGGGATCTACTAGTTATTTGCAGGTACTTATCCTATAGGTATACTTATCCTAGTTATTTGCAGGTACTTATCCTAGAACTGGTTGGATTGTACTTGGTTTGGGATGGGGGTCCAAAGGGGTACCTTTGGATCTGGGTGGTCGACGAGATCTCGCCAGTTGGAAGGGTGGCATACCAAATTGTATGGGCAGTTGAGTTTCAAGGGTTTGGGAAGGATTTTGGTTGTAGGGCTACAACAGGGCAAAAGGGAGCAGCAAAGGGGATCTAGTAGCTATTTGCAAGTACTTATCCTACAAGTATAATGATCATTCCTACCTTTGTCATATTATTATTTCAAGTTATGAAAACAAAACTTATATGCTGTTACACCTACACAAACAAAAATTGTTAGAAGTAGATAAAACAGTAAATACATACATATGCAACCTGTAGATGTAAATATGTTACACTATATAGGCATGAAAATCCAAATTTAAACATAAGTTAGAAATCCAAATAGAGACTTAAAACACCAGGATGGAACAAGGTAAAAGTAGATTTATTTATAACTTAGTAAAACTAGGACATGGGTCCTACACATGGTATCAGAGCCATGGTTCTAAATTTGGAACTAGAGGGCTCACCGCAGTGAAATTGATGCAGGAGCATCGGAGCCTAGGCAGATAAGTCGAAGTTGAGCGACAGAAGGAAGCCGACCAGAGGGGGTGCTGATGACCGCTGGTGCGTGAAGCGGATTGACTCGTGGAATTTAATAAGTCGAGTAAAAGTTGTCGAAGTAGCCAAAAGGAGTGAAGGGGTCGAGAGTTGACATGTCAATGTCGAAAAACAACAGTCGATGGGTGATAAGTTGTCGTAGGTTCGTGGGGAAAGTTGATGTGTTGTCGAACCGCGACATCGACAAATTTTGAGGAGCCAATCGTGGAGGAAGGGGAGGATAGGAAAACCGCAGGAGGTTAGGATGAACCGAAAGATAGGTCGAGATGTGACCGACTACTGTAGCAGAGTTGGAAAAATAGAAATTCAAGGAGACTATACCTGGTAGCCGTTCGGAGTTGCTGAGGAAGCTAATACAGTTATTGTAGGTAGGTGAAGGACATGACAGATGTCATCACAAGCAAAGGTTGTGCATCACGGCAGGGCATTAACAGTTGTAGGTCTGCAGGATGCGTGTCTCGAGGATCGCAGTGATCTCGAGAACAATAGTAGCAGGGTAGAAATCCCAGGAGAAAGGGATCTGTTGAGAGAGATGAAAATCAGTAACAGGCGCAGCCGAGTTTGAAGTTGTGACAGAGAAGAGTCACACATGCTGATAACAAGGAGCTGAGATCGAGCCATAGCTCTGAGTTCCGCAACAAACCAGGAGAGTGTGAGGTCGACACACTGAGAGAGCACACCACAGTTCGTTCCGAGTTGTAATGGCTGAGGCCAACTAGTTTAGTTAGTTATTTACATTTCAATTATTCCACATTGTAATTGAATTGAGAAGTAATATAAGCCACTTCTGGCATCATGTTTTACATCCTATTCATGTAAACATTATGGCTGTGTCATGTGTATTGTTAAGCAAGAACCTTATTTCCTAAGGTGCCTTGTGTCAGTTGGTATCAAAACTGAAGGATCCACGTAGTTTGAGGAACGTTAGTGATATTGAGCCTGCAAGTGCGATTGAACAACTCTAGCTGAGTTTGGGTAGAGTTGTACATGACTTGTTGAAGTTCGATTGTGATTGGACGCGTGAGAGTTTCAGCAGAGGTTGAAAATGGCTCACAGAGGCGTTAATGTTCGAGGAGGAAGAGTGTGTGGCGCAACAGCTGTCACAGTGGATCGTGAGATGTTTGACGAATGAGTCCAAATGATGAAAACTTTGAAAAATGAGTTCACAACGATCAAAGAAAGCCATAGGCATGGTTATATTCCTGAGGAGTTAGACCATAGTGATGAGGAATTTAAAGGGGTGGAAGCTCGGGAAGAAGCTGTCGAAGAACCTGAAAAAAATTTGATTAAGCTTCTGACAGATATGAGAGGTTGGGCAAAGATAGATGTGCGTACCTACTCGGGAATCTTGGACCCAGGAGACTTGATCGACTGGTTCAGAGAAATGGAGAAATATTTCGACATAGAGCAGATCGAGGACCCTAAACGGTTTAAGACTGCATGTCTGAGGTTGAAATGTCATGTCTCGTTATGGTGGTATAATGTATAGGCTAAGAGAGTTAAGAAAGGCAAGCAGAAAATCAAGTCTTGGGATAGGATGGTCACCAAGTTGAAGGGGATGTTCTTTCCAAATGACTATGTGATTTTCTTGTTCAGGAAGTTGCAGAACTTTCAACAAAAAGAGATGACTGTGAAGGAGTACACGGAAGAGTTCTACCAATTGTCGGTTCGGTCAAGACAAACCGACAAAGGAGAAGAAGTTGTCTCTAGGTATGTGAATGGCTTGAAATATGCTATTCAGGATGAATTGAGAATGTCAAGATTCAGAGCAGTCGACGAAGCCTACCAGTTATCTCTGAAGGAAAATAAGAAACTGTCAAGAAAATCCGCAGCGACCAGAGGCAGGATGATTGGTCAGGGAGTGAATACTATTTCCATAAAAGGTCAAAGTAGCGGTTAAAGAAAGGAATCTGTTGAAGAGTGACGGACGGAGGGGACATCGACGTAGAAGAAAGCGCAAGAGAACCGACACGATGGTCGTGATACTTGTGGTCGATGTGTGTATAGTCGAGGTAGTCCATCCGACAGAAAAGGAGCTAACAGACCAGCCATAATCTGTTACAATTGTCGAGGAACAGGACACAAGGCATATGAGTGCATAGAGAACCTACATGCTGCATAGGAGTCGAGACCCAGACATCGAAAAGATGAACAAGTCGATGAGAAGGAAGAATCGGCATCCGATAGCAGTGGAGGGGAGAAAATAAGGAACTGAAACCTTACAGTCTAGAGATCCTTGATCCAGGAAGATCAATGTGACAAGACAGAGCTAGCAAAGTGGAAGGCGATCTTTCGAATGATGGTGCAGATCGGTGAATGGCGTTGCAAAACCATAGTGGATGGTGGAAGCACGGAGAATCTGGTGTCGACAGAATTCATCGACAAGATTGGGCTGAAGTGTAGGGAACACCCACAACCATACAAGATCTCGTGGTTGCAGAAAGGACACCATGTAAAAGTGACCAAACAGTGCCTGATCAACTTCAGAGTTGAAAGATTTGAATATAGTGTATTGTGCGATGTAATCCCAATGGATGCATGCCATCTTTTGTTAGGGATACCATGGCAGTATGATCAGAAAATGATCTATGATGGTCAAGCCAACACAGTCATAGTGTGGAAGAATGCTGTGAAAAGGACTCTTAAGCCAAGGCAAGAAGAGGAAGCCGACAGTAAACACGGAAAGAGCAATCTTTGGGAAAAGAAAGTGCTGATGAGCTCAGCGAATGAATTCCCTGTGGAAGAGGAGAAGGACTCGGGATGTTTTGCAATCATTCCAAAAGGACCATGTGTTGAGAGGGCGATAATGGAGGAAAAGATTCTTGTCGAAATCAAATAGTTGCTTGAAGAGTTTCGCGACATAATGACTGAGGAGACCCCAATGGGATTGCCGCCGACAAGGAGCATATCCCATCAGATTGACTTGATTCCAGGGTCGATTCTGCTGAACAAAGCACCACATAGGATGATTCCGAGGGAAGGTCGGGAACTCAACCGACATGTCCAAGAGTTGTTGGAAAGAGGGTTGATCAGAGAGAGTCTGAGCTCATGCGCAGTATCAACAGTATTGATGCCAAAGAAGGGTGGAGAATGGAGAATGTGTACAGACTCCAGAGCCATCAGTAGGATCACTATCAAGTATCGGTTTCCATTTCTGAGAATGGATGACTTGATGGATTGCTTGAGTGGAGCGACATACTTCACAAAGATAGACCTTAAAAGCGGTTATCACCATATTCGGGTTAGAGAAGGCGATGAATGGAAAACAACATTCAAGACGAAGGAAGGGTTGTATGAGTGGTTAGTCATGCCGTTTGGATTGACTAATGCACCCAGTACATTCATGAGATTGATGAATGAGGTACTAAAACCATTCTTGGGAAAGTTTTTTGTAGTCTATTTAGACGACATTCTGATTTTAAGTTGAACCAAGATAGAACACTTGGAACACATTCGACAGGTATTGTAGAGATTGCAAGAGGAAAAGTCGATGGTGAATGTGCAAAAGTGTTTCTTCATGAAGAAGGAATTGGTGTACTTGGGATTTGTGATTTCATGTAAAGGGCTAGTGATGGACCCAGAAAAGGTGAAGGAAACAGTGGATTGGTCGGAACCGACAAGTGCGACAGGAGTAAGGAGTTTCCATGGACTTGCCAGTTTCTACCGGAAGTTCATTCGGGGATTTAGTCGAATTTGTGCAACATTGACAGAATGCATGAGAAAGGATGAGTTCAAGTGGATGGATGCTGCCCAGAAATCTTTCGACAAGTTGAAGGAAAAGGTCACTGAGAGCCCGGTGTTAGCACTCCCATACTTTGACAAAGTTTTCTAGGTCGTTTGTGATGCGAGTGGGATGGAAATTGGAGAAGTGTTGAGCCAAGAAGGCCTACCAATTTCATTATTTATTGAAAAGATGAATGGAGCGAAGCGGAAGTATTCGGTCTATGACCAAGAATTTTATGCTATTGTCCAAGCATTGAAGAAGTGGAGGCATTATCTGTTTCCCAAGGAATTTTTGTTATAAATAGATCACCAAGCACTGAGGTATCTGAATACTCAGTCGAAGTTAAATCAACAACACATGAAATGGGTGGAATTCCTACAGGTATATACATTCATGTTGCGACATAGGTCGGGAAAGTCGAACAAGGTTGCTGACGCGCTGAGTAGGAGAGTTGCACTACTGAACACAGAGACTGTTCAGGAAATAGGAATAGAGTCAGTGAAGACAGAGTATGAGACCGACAAGGATTTTGCAAAATCATGGAAGGCTTGTCGTGAATATTGGAGTGTCGACAGGACTCCGTAATTGTGTTATTTTATCCAAGAAGGATATTTGTTTAGGAGAAGTCATTTGTGTATTCCTAGAGGATCCATTAGGGAGAACCTAATTCGAGAGTTGCATAATGGTGGATTAGCAGGTCATTTTGGCATCGACAAGACCAAATCATTGGTCGAGGAAAAGAATTATTGTCCAGGAATGACGACGGATGTCGGAAAGTGCATTCGAAAATGTCGAGTTTGCCAGTTGGCGAAAAGGAGAATTCAGAACACGGGGTTGTATACACCATTGCCGGTACTAGATACCCCTTGGGAGAATCTTAGCATGGATTTTGTGTTAGGATTGCTGAAGACACAACAGGGAAGCGACTCAATATTTGTTGTAGTCGATAGGTTTGCAAAGATGGCACATTTTATTCCGTGTAAGAAGACGAATGATGCCACAGGGATTGTTGTTCTATTCTTCAAGGAGATAGTAAGATTGAATGGGTTTCCAAAGAGTATCTAGAATAGTAAAATATTGTTCTTACAGGAAAACCCAATGTAAGTAATGTAAGTGGTCCATAAATGGATCAATAGTAATGTAAAAATGTATTGTATGGTAGATTATAATAGTTACATAGGTTTGGGCTTTATATAAGCCTGCCATGCACCTTTTCGTAAAAGGGCATGACTATTGACTTAAATAGTCCTTAATTAATAATAAATTAATATTAATATTAATTTATTATTTTATTGTTACATTGCCACTCTCTTGGAAAAGCTTTGTCCTCAATTCTTTATAATTTTTATGTATTGATTTTTGTGGTGCCGTAGTTGATGACACATGTCGATACGAACTTTTAAGCATCGAGCATAACTTCTGATATGTGGAGGGATCAATCCATCCCAATTTGATTTGTCAATGATTGTCGAGATTCCGTACTGATATGTCATCAGGAGTTTTGATCACCTTAGTGCCTTTATCTTCCGACATTTCCTCCTTTTTAGGGTGTCGGTTTTATGGTTGGGGTGTCGATAGGGAGTTTTCACACTGTAAATTTCTTTTATCAAAGTTGTCTTTTGATCACTGCTCTGAGTTGGAAGTTGTATTTTCATCCCTTGAGGTTTTAAGGTTTCATCTTGTATTTTTTCCAACCTGTTCTCTAACTGTATCTTATCCTTTTGAAACTTCTTAATCACTTCTACTTGTGATTTCCTAACTTTCTACGACTTCTTAAGTTATTCTTTACGATCCTCATTTTGACTTCTGATGCAACTATTTTCTTCCTGCTTGTCTAGAAATTTCCCTTCAATATCTTCCGTAGATTGTTCTATCTTTCGGCTATTTTTCAATTTCTTAATTTTTGTGACTAGTATCTAGTTATGATTTCTTAGTCTGAAAATTTCTTCATCATTGTTGGATAATGCTTTATTATTCTTTGCGATCTCCTATTTGTGTGCCTTTTTAGAGTCGTCATTTTGTGTTTGAAGATCTTTTATATGTTGTCGACATTGGTTGACCTTTGATTCTTGATCTCCTAATTTATCCCATTTCTTCTTCAGATATTCATCCTTGTCATTAAGGATCTTGTTCAAGCGTTTTATTTATGCTTCGTATTTAATTATTTAATTCTTTATATCTTGATCTTCTAGCCTCTGATTGAGTTCCTTTTCGACTCTTAATTCATCAATTTGTACATAAAATTTTTGTAACAACCCTAGAATCCAGAAATTTTTAAAATTTTAAAAGGTCAATAACCAACCTAACTTAAGATTTAACTGGCCAATAATCTCATGCTTAAACTAATCCTAACAAGGAAAAGTTGTGAGCTTGTAGCTCTTCTAGTGTGCTTGTTGTGATTGTAACATTTCTACTCTTGTGTGCGATAATATGTCAAAAGGAAAAATATCCTAGGAAGAGTTCTTTTTGTTTTGAACTAAGCTTGTTTGTACGTAAGCTTGCCTTCTTATATTTTGGTTTAAGAAGGGGTGTAAACTTTGCTACAATAAAATGGGTTACCTAGGAATGTAATGTTTTTAGATAGGGGCAGAGGGGTCCTTCAATCCCCGGCCTTACTTAGCTCTTAAGAGATAACACCTTAATAAAAATTTGATGCAGGTGGTAACGCATGGCCTAAGGGTTCCAAGGTGTACTTTGATAAATAAAACAGCGGTACTGTTCTCCTAAGTTGTGGACAATAGCCAGTTTCCAACAAAACTTGGAATTAGTAATGTTGTACTAAACTCTAAACCCTTGACTCGCTTGAGGGTTGTAGTGTCATGTTAACCAACGCTCATTCAAGTGATGGGACCCGAGTAACTGGTGTAATAAAGGATGCCATGTGAACTGACAGGAAATGGAGTCCACGTTAGCAACCTGAGTAACTGGGATTTGGATACAACCCTCCATCCGGCATTTAGTTCTTCAATTCGCTAGTTACAAGTTTTGGGAGGAGCACTATGCGATTTTAGCACTGGAGAAAGAGAGAGTGCTCAGGTTGAGCTACCAGACTGAGTTCGGCTTCCAACAAAACCAGGAAAACTATCCATTAACGACTCCTGCAAGGTAACAAATCGGTCTCCTCTGAATTTAGATGCCTACTTTTGAATTTCTTGTTTTCTACTGTGGAAATTTGTAATAGAGTGTTGCAACTATGTTTGCGTGATAGGAGAGAAGCTGTTGGACTTTCCTTCCAGGTGGTGGCGACTGTCTCAGTGGCATTGGCTTCAATTTCTAGACCCTGGTAAGGCCTAGGTCCGATGCACACTCTTGTTTTGTATAATGTTACATTGTAATGATGTTGAAAGGGCTTGGGAGGAACAAGGGTTTACAACCCATGCTGAGCTGCTCATTCGCCAGCGTTTATGGATTTCCTTTTTGTAAAAAATTTTGCGTCGTCCTGTTTTAAATTTGTAATGTAAGGGCAATTGTAACTGCCACATCGAGGTTTCAGCATAGTTAAAAGAAAAGAAATACTTAGATGCTTTCTTGCTCTGTCAGTGAGAAGAGAAAGATGGTTTTCATGGTAGCTAGCTCTGCTTTCTGTAGGTGAAAGAAGAATGGTACATAATTCATATGAATTCCAATGTTTACTATTGGGTCATTTCTGCCTAAAAATCGTCCTATCGTTTCCCTATCATCTATTTGTTTAAAAGAGTGCAAAATTAAAAAGTAGAGCATGTTTTGATTCCTATAGTTGAAACTGGAAATTTCTATTGTTTTCATATCGTAAATAGCTACGAATTTTAGCAATGGTGGCCCAAGAAAAATAAGGGTAGCTTCATCTTAGAGTTTGAACAATTTAGATCTAGGTTTAATATTTAAGATCTAAGTTCTAAACTATAACACGACTTTAAAAAATCAAGGATTTCATTTTATGCCAGATCTTTAAACAATTTAGATCTAGGTTTAATATTTAAGATCGAAACAACTTGAATCGTGGATCTGCAACGTAAACAATTCCATTAACAAATTCTAAGAGTTTTATTACTAAACATACTGTAAATCCACAGATCTATAAAAGAATGTCTATAAAAATCATGTTAATGAGATCACTAAAAATCATACGGAACCCTGCAGGAAATCAGATTTAGAGAGATCTACATAAAAGAATATAAGAGTTGAATCCACGATTATATTAAACAGAAATAAACTTAGGAAGGGTCCTAGCTTAATCAATTACTGAATCACCTATTTGCAATAATGGAGCTGCATGATACTGGTTAAGTGGATCATCCGTAAATTAGTAACAAAAGAAAAATACTGTATTAAAACAGAAGTAAAAAAAAATACTTATCGGTAAGTTTATTGCAGACTAGTTGACTGAGGAGCTTCCACGTTCCTCCCAACCTTAGACTGCGATCCTTTCCTGGATCGTACCACCGGTCACCGCCGAGCTAAGCTGAGCACAACAATAATCTAGACAGTCTTAGGGTGGTTTTCTATTTGATATAGCAGAGTGTCCACAAGGTTCGTTTATCAACCTATATGGTGCGAGTCCATTTAATTGACATTTCCCATGTAAAAATAATGCAATCCTCTCAGGACAGTCCTCTAATGGACACACCAGGTTTCAATTCTGGTGTTGATCGCTCCGACTCACGATTGGACCCTTTTCAATGCAACTTGGGAAAAACGTGCTTTTGCAACGTTACCCTCTCTGCTATTAATACTTTTTGGGGCAAGGCTGCTAGATATTCTGGGTTTGACAACACTTAGTTCTCTAACTAACACCTAGCATATTATTAATTATTAATTAATATTTCTTTATTTTAATCCTCACAATTCATTTTAAATATTTAACTTAATAAATTAGACTTTTACTCTTCTATTGGATAGTTCTGATTTTAATTGGGGACTACTGACCTATCTAGATCCTTGTATGCTCAGCTTCTGTTTGAGTGGTTTCCCCAGTCAGTTCGAAAGAATAAAATAGTAATAAGTCATCATTTTAAAATAATCATTCGTTCACTTGATGCTCCAGAGCCTCTAGCTCAACATCAGTTTTAGTTCGAGTCGAAGTGCTCCAGAGCTCCTTAGCTTAACACTCACTCAACTATTAGTGTTCTCCGAGCCCCCTTGGCTCATGCACGTGTCGTGCATTGTCAAATTTATTACAACGTAACATAAAATAATATTCAAATAATAGAGTAGTCTTTTCTCGGGATGTTACATCCCTCCCCACTTAAAACAACACCGTCCTAGTGTTAGGGACTTGAACCGAAACCATTAAACAAGGAGGGGTAGGCCTCTTTCATTTCAGTCTCATTCTCCCAAGTAGCCTCTTCAGGTTTGAAATGTTTCCACTTCACCTTCAGCTAGACGATGGTTCACTTTCTGAGCGATACCTCTCTCATGTCCAGTATGTGAAGTGGTTTTAGTATAAATTCCCCTTCGGGTTCTACCTGTAACAAAGACCAATCAATCACATGTTTAGAATCGTAAACATATTTCTTAAGTAAGGATATATGGAAAACATTATGCACCCTTATATGCGCAGGTAGGGCCAATTCATAGGCCAATGCCCCCCTTTTTGCCAGTATTTCGAATGGCCCACAAAAAAGTGGAGCTAATTTTCAGCATTTTCCCCAACTTAGAGAACCTCTCTTTTCTTTGACTTTTAAGAAAACATGCTCGCCAACTTGATAGTCCTTGTATGCCATTTTATGTCTGCATAACTCTTCTGCCTATCATGTGCCTCTTTCAAGTTATGTTGTACCTTTACAACTAGCTACTCCAAGTCTTTCAATAGGTCTAGTCCCAACATAAGTCGATCCACTAGGCTGTGCCAGGTGACTGGGGTCCTGCATTTCCTGCCATACAGTATTTCAAATGGGCTCATTCTAGCCGAGTCTTGAAATTCGTTATTGTATGAGAACTCTACTAAGTGTAAATATTACTCCCATTTGTTCGGATTGTTCATGACATACATCCTGAGCATGTCCTCAAGGATTTGGTTGACCCATTCTGTTTGTCCGTCTGTTTGTGGATGGTAAGCAGTGCTAAATTGTAGTTGTGTTTCTAAACCAGAAAATAAGGCTCTCCAGAAATTACTTGTAAACTTTGTGTCTCTGTCGGATATGATGGATTTAGGTATGCCATGTAGCCTAAAAATATCCTTTAAAAATATATCTGCAATATTTACAGCCTTATGAGTGGACTTAACTGGAATAAAATGCGTAGATTTAGACAACTTGTCTACCACCACCATAATTGAGCTGTTTTGTTTCTTTCTTTTTGGCAAACCTATGATAAAATCCATGCTGATTACTTCCCCTTTCCATTCTGGAATGGGTAGAGGTTGCAGCAACCCTGCTGGATGCTGATGTTCTGCCTTTACCAACTGGCATTCTTGACATTTGGTGATAATCAGTGCGATATCAGATTTTAATTTTGGCCAAAAATAAAATTTCTTAACTGCCGATGTCATTTTTTGATATCCTGGATGTCCAGAATAAGGTTTCTGGTGAAATTCAATTAATATATCAGACCTGATATTTCCACCGTCAGGAACGTATAATCTGTCTATTGACCAAAGTAGTCCTGTGTCGTCAATTTTGTAGTCTTTCTGTTGTACAAACAATTTGCCTTCTTGTATTTTCTGCACTATTTCAGTGTAACATTGATAATTTCTGTATGCTATCCTGATTTTATCAAACAAGATAGAACTGGTTTGACTTACTGTTACGTTGTGTAATAGGTAAATTCTGCGATTGAGTGCGTCTTCAATCTTATTTTCCTTTGCCTTGATGTGTTTCAGTTCAAAGTTGTACTCACTTAGGAATGCCATCCATCTAGCTTGTCTAGCATTTAAATCAGGTTGATCAAAAAGATACTTTAAGCTCATGTTATCTATTTTAAGAAGGAATTTATTTCCCATCAAATAATGTCTCCACATTTTTAGTGCATGAATAATGGCAGCCAGTTCAAGGTCATGGGTTGGGTAATTCTTTTCATGATCCTTCAGTTTCCGTGACTCGTAACAAATTACAAAGTCATTTTGAAGGAGGACTCCTCCAAGCCCTTCCTTACTTGCATAAGTGCAAACAACAAAGTCCCCATCCGGATCCGCAATCCTTAATATGGGTGTAGTTGTTAGTAGTTGTTTCATCTTCTGAAATCTCTCTTCACACTTGGATGTCCACAAAAACTTGCTTTCCTTTCTCTATAGGGAGTTCATAGGACAGGCTATTCTAGAAACGTTTTCAATGAATTTTCGATAATATCCATCCAGCCCTAAAAAGGATCTAATATCCGTGACATTTGCAGGGGTCGGCCACTCTTTGATGGCCTTAATCGTTTCCAGATCTACAACTATCCCTTTTTCGGAGATAATATGTCCAAGATATTGAATTTGATCTTTGTAGAAATTGCATTTGCTGAACTTGGCATAGAGCTGATGTTCCCTTAAGATTTGCAAGACGGTTCTGAGGTGCTCCTGATGTTCTATTTCATTCTTCGAGTAAATTAGTATGTCATCTATGAACACTAGTACGAACTTATCTAAGTACTTATTGAAAATATTGTTCATCATACACATAAAATTTGTGGGTGCATTTGTTAGACCAAAGGGCATCACCACAAATTCATAGTGTCCGTACCGTTCCCTAAAGGCAGTTTTGCTTATGTCTTCTTCTCAGATTCTTACCTGATGGTACCCAGAGCGCAAATCAATTTTGGAAAACACCCTTGCTCCCTCAACTTGGTCGAATAAGTCATCTATCCTCGGAAGAGGGTATCTATTTTTAATTGTCAGTTTGTTCAGTTGTCTATAATCAATGCACATCCATAAGGTTCCATCCTTCTTCTTGACAAAGAGGATGGGTGCTCCCCACGGGGACACACTAGGATGAATGTAACACTTGTCTATAAGCTCTTGTAGTTGAAGTTTCAGCTCTACCAATTCGGGGGTACTCATACGGTATGGTGTCTTTGAAATGGGTATAGACCCTGGTAGTAATTCTATTGAGAAGTCCAAATCCCTCTTGGGTGGAAACCCGGGAATCTCTTCTGGAAAAACATCTCGAAATTCTGCTAACATAGGGAAATCTTCAATCTGAAGTTCGTTTTCTGCCTCAAGGTTATGAATATTAACAACATACAATTTACAACCCTTCCATGCACATTTCTTTACCTGTAGAGCTGAGATCTGTCGGATTAGAACCTTTCTGGGTACACCTTGCACTTTACTCTGGTTTCCTTGCAGGTCTGTGCATGTAAAAATTTTGTTTAGATAGTCCAGCATAACCTGATGTCGTTCTAGCCAGTCCATACCTATCAGCAGGTCATAGGCTCCTAAGGGTAGAATATTTAGGTCTGCTTCAGTTTGTAAGCCATTCATATCTAGCCGACAGCTTTTAACCAGCTCAGTTATCTTTCTTTTAGTACCGGTGGTTAACTGGACTAGCCAGGGTTTGATATGTTTTACTTTGTTCAGATTACAAGTTTCGACCATTTTATTAGAAACATAACTTCGGTAAGCCCCCAGATCAATTAAAATAGATACAGGTATATTCAAAATCTTACCTTCGATTTCGACCATGGTGGATTGATAGTCCGTTTGTCTTCCTTCCAAGGCAACGCATATCTGAGGTGTTCTTGCTAGGTCTTCCATAGTTGATTCTTCCTGTAAGTTGTTGAGGACCTTTACATTTTTATTGTTTGGGCAGTCTCGGTAGTAGTGGGGTCCTTGACAACCCCAGCATTTACCTGGTGTAGGAGTGGGTCTAAACCCTCTATCAAAAGTGGGCTTGTTAACAGTTTTTTCCAAGTTGTTGGGTTGCATTACAGTCTTTGGGAAAAATCTGTTTGGTGGAAAACCGTTGTTCTGTTTTCTGTATGGAGGGGGTCTAAACCCTTTCTTTCGGTTGTCAAAAGCTGGCCTAATTTTTTCCTTCTTTTTATTTAGAAGATCAGTTCGGTGTTGATTATGCTCGTAACAGAGTCGGGCCTTGTGCAAGGCCATTTCTAGAGTTTTAGGTGCATCGAATTCGATTTTGTTTCTGTAGTAGGTTGGAAGGCATCCTAAAAACTGCTGGATTTTTACCTTCTCATCTTTCACGTATGGTACATAGTGTAATAGTTCTAAGAATCTGTTAATGAGTGCATCCATAGTGAGAGAGTTTAGCTGCAATTCATGAAACTCTTTAATCTCTCTGTCGAAGACTCTTTCTGACATGTACTTTTCTTGAAAAGTGTCCTGAAATCCTTCCAACCAACTTCCGCTCTTTAAATATCTTTGGTGTGATTTAAATATTGCCACCATCTTCCAGCCTTCCATTTAAGTTGTAAATGGCCAAGTGGGCCTTCATATGGCCGGTATAGTGATGTACCTAGAAATACTTATTCATTCCTAGCAGCCACTCTTCGGCTTTTTCTCCTGAATCAAGGTCTCCTTCAAAGGTTGGGGCCTTAATCTTCTTGAATTCTCCTTGAAGGCTGTCCTCCATATACTTTTTCTTGCGAGGGAAGGGGACATAGGAATCGGAAGAATATTCAAATTCATCATCAAGGGAGCTGGAAAAATCCAACTGTTCGGATGATTCCTCAAGTTTCCTAAAGTATGGGCTATAGCTTATCTTTCTGTAGTGATGTTTAGGTACTTTCCTGGTTGCTGAATAGGTGGTTTTCTTATGGTTCTTCTTCCCGCTTAACTTCTGTAATATTGCCTCATTAACCTCATGTTGTTCCCTTCTTTCGTTGAGATTATCATCTTTGAAATTTTGGAATTCAGCCTGCAGATTATGTACCGTCTTCAACAAATCGGAGGTTTTGTCAGTCCCATCACTGCCATTTAGTTCTACTACTATTTCCTGTTCCCTGGGAATGGAATTTAGATTACCATGTTGACTGTCCTCTCTTTTAGCATTCATAATGTTTGTTGTTTCCTGGACAAATTCTCCAATGTGTAGAAAAACAAGATTTTAATTAGTTTTACAGCAGTAGGCTCATAGGCCTCAAGTTTCTGAACTGGAGCTCTGATACCACTTGTAACAACCCTAGAATCTAGAAATTTTTAAAATTTTAAAAGGTCAATAACCAACCTAACTTAAGATTTAATTGGCCAATAATCTCATGCTTAAACTAATCCTAACAAGGAAAAGCTATGGGCTTGTAGCTCTTCTAGTGTGCTTGTTGTGATTCTAACATTTCTACTCTTGTGTGTGATAATATGTCAAAAGGAAACATATCCTAGGAAGAGTTCTTTTTGTTTTTAACTAAGCTTGTTTGTACGTAAGCTTGCCTTCTTATATTTTGGTTTAAGAATGGGTGTAAACTTTGCTACAATAAAATGGGTTACCTAGGAATGTAATTTTTTTAGATAGGGGCGGAGGGGTCCTTCGAGCCCCGACCTTACTTAGCTCATAAGAGCTAACACCTTAATAAACCTTTGATGTACATGGTAACGCATGGCCTAAGGGTTCCAAGGTGTACTTTGATAAATAAAACAGTGGTATTGTTCTCCTAAGTTGTGGACAATAGTCGGTTTCCAACAAAACTTGGAATTATTAATGTTGTACTAAACGCTAAACCCTCGACTCCCTTGAGGGTTGTAGTGTCGTGTTAACCAATGCTAATTCAAGTGATGGGACTCGAGTAGCTGGTGTAATAAAGGATGCCATGTGAACATAAAGGAAATGGAGTCCACATTAGCAGCCTGGGTAACTGGGCTTTGGATACAACCCTCTGTGCAGCATTTAGTTCTTCATTTCGCTAGTTATGAGTTTTTAGAGGAGCACTATGCGATTTTGGCACTGGCGAAAGAGAGAGTGCTCAGGTCGAGCTACCAGACCAAGTTTGGCTTCCAACAAAACCAAGAAAACTATCCATTAACGACTCCTACAAGGTAACAAATCGGTCTCCTCTGAATTTAGATGCATACTTTTGAATTTCTTGTTTTCTACTATAGAAATTTGTAATAGAGTGCTACAACTATGTTTGCGTGACAGGAGAGCAGTTGTTGGATGTTCCTTCCAGGTGGTGGTGACTGTCTCAGTGGCGTTGGATTCAATTTCTGGACCCTGGTAAGGCCTGGGTCCGAGGCACACTCTTGTTTTGTATAATATTACATTGTAATGATGTTGAAAGGGCTTGGGAGGCATAAGGGTTTACAGCCCATGCTATGCTGCTCATTCGCCAGCGTGTCGTCCTGTTTTAAATTTGTAATGTAAGGGCTATTGTAACTGCCGCATCGAGGTTTCAGAATAGTTAAATGAAAAGAAATACTTAGATGCTTGCTTGCTCTGTTAGTGAGAAGAGAAAGATGGTTTTCGTGGTAGCTAGCTCTGCTTTCTGTAGGTGAAAGAAGAATGGTACAGAATTCATACGAATTCCAATGTTTACTGTTGGGTCATTTCTTCCTGAAAATCGTCCTATCGTTTCTCTGTCATCTATTTGTTTAAAAGAGTGCAAAAGTAAAAAGTAGAGCATGTTTTGATTCCTATAGTTGAAACTGGAAATTTCTATTGTTTTCATATCATAAATAGCTACGGCTTTTAGCAATGGTAGCCCAAGAAAAATAAGGGTAGCTTCATCTTAGGGTTTCAATATCCATGTTTATGCATGTATTATAAAAATAAGAAAGCGTCCGAACCAATATGGAAATCCTGGACACTTGGTTAACAGAGGTCGAGGTTTAAATGTTTTCTTGGTTTAAATCATATGCATCAATTTTAATTTCTTTGTTTTAGCTATAAGGAAAGGTGTGGGCCTAAATTAAAGGAATCGGGCTCCTATGCATGGTTTCCCGTATTAATTACTTGAAAAAACTGTATAGTTTCTGCCTTTAGATTTCAAGAGGAGAATTTCAGTGGTTTTGTATAAGTTTATATGTAAAGAAATTTCTATTTTGAAGGAACATCATTTGCTAATGTGTCTTACTCGAGATCTTTATTAGTTAAAAGAATTGGCTCAAGAAAATCTACTACCGGTTTAAGTAATAAGTTAAGTATTTATTCTATAATATAAGGAAAAGAAAGGAATCTAATATCCCATGCAAGGTTCAGGGCATGTTTCCCGTGAATCCTTAGGGATTCCTCTCCTCGTGTAAGGGTTAAAGGATATTTCTCCACTTCTATATATTTAATAAAACCAAGGGGTTTAATCCATGCTACTTCCGTTAACAAATCAAATAAATCTACTCAACCAGATAAAAGAAATCATATGTAATGATATCCATAAATAAAAACAATGTCCTATATAATCGGATATGAACTATAACACGACTTTAAAAAATCAAGGATTTCATCTTATGCCCGATCTTTAAACAATTTAGATCTAGGTTTAATATTTAAGATCGAAACAACTTGAATCGTGGATCTACAATGTAAACAATTCCATTAACAAATTGTAAGAGATTTATTACTAAATATACGATAAATCCGTAGATCTATAAAAGAATGTCTATAAAAATCAGGTTAATGAGATCACTAAAATTCATATGGAACCCTGCAAGAAATCAGATTTAGAGAGATCTACATAAAATAATATAAGAGTTGAATCCACGATTATCTTAAACAGAAATAAACTTAGGAAGGGTACTAGCTTAATCAATTACTGAATCACCTATTTGCAATAATGGATCTGCATGATACTGGTTAGGTGGATCATCCATAAATTAGTAACAAAAGAAAAATACTGTATTAAAACATAACTTAAAAAAAATACTTATCAGTAAGTTTATTGCAAACTAGCTGACTGACGAGCTTCCACGTTCCTCCCAACCTTAGACCGCGATCTGTTGTTGGATCGTTCCACCGGTCACCCCCGAGCTAAGCTGAGCACAACAAGAATCTAGACAGTCTTAGGGTGGTTTTCTATTTGCTATAGCAGAGTGTCCACAAGGTTCGTTTATCAACCTATATGGTGTGAGTCCATTTAACTAACATTTCCCATGTAAAAATAATGCAGTCCTCCTAGGACAGTCCTCTAATGGACACACCAAGTTTCAATTTTGGTGTTGAGCGCTCCGACTCACGACTGGACCCTTTTTAGTGCAAGTTGGGAAAAACGTGCTTTTGCAACATTACCCTCTCTACTATTAATACTTTTTGGGGAAAGGATGCTAGATATTCTATGTTTGACAACACTCAGTTCTCTAACTGACACCTAGCGGATTATTAATTATTAATTAATATTTCTTTATTTTAATCCTCACAATTCATTTTAAATCTTTAACTTAATAAATTAGACTTTTACTCTTCTATTGGATAGTTCCGATTTTAATTTGGCACTACTGACCTATCTAGATCCTTGTATGCTCAGCTTCTCTTTGAGTGGTTGCCCCAGTCAATTCGAAAGAATAAAAGAGTAATAAGTCATCATTTTAAAATAATCATTAGTTCACTTGATGCTCCAGAGCCTCTAGCTGAACATCAGTTATTTAGTTCGAGTCGAAGTGCTCCAGAGCTCCTTAGCTAAACACTCACTCAACTATTAGTGTTCTCCGAGCCCCCTTGGCTCATGCACGTGTCATGCATTGTCAAAGTTTTTACAACATAAAATAAAATAATATTCAAATAATAGAGTAGTCTTTTCTCGGGATGTTAGAATTTTTCTATATAACTTTCCTGGTCGGAGATTTTTTGTTCATCGAACTTTCTTTGTAGCTTACATATTTCAATTATTGCTTCAAATTTTGTAATCCTGTCGTGTAAATATTCATTGTCTCTTTGATAGTGCTTTAACTTGGATTCTAATTTCTCTATATGTAGTCGCAAACTAGCTTCCATGATCTTCTTTTGAATTTGATTCCTTTAGCGATAGATAGTCTCTGGCTTCTTCAGCGATAAGTTGTCTTCATCTTTTTTGATGATAGAAGGTCTTTGAACTCTTTGACTAGTCTTCCTTGACTTATTTTTCGACGATAAATATCAGGTCAAATAACCCTTTTTTTCCAAAAATAATTATTATAAAATAATTGTTTTTTTATTTTTATTTATAATAATAATAATTATTAATTAATTAATTAATTAATAATATTATTATATTAATGTTATATATATAGTTTGTTTTTCCAAAATACTAATTTTTAGTTGGATTACGAAGTTATTATTATAGTCATATAATAACTAAACTCATCCCAATTAAGGTATGAGTTATTATAAACAATGTTTTCTTTATAAAACCAAGGATGGTTTTATAAAACCAAGGCAATGTGTCTTTTTATAAAATGGTTAAATAAAACCTATGTTGTGTCTTTTTTTATTCTTCTCCTTTTTTATGCGGTCTTCTTTCTTGTTCTCTCTCTCTTCTTCTTTTTTAACTTCCCTTTTATTCCCTTCTCTTTTCTTCTTCTCTTTTAATATTTTTTTTCTTCAATGAGGATGGCTAAAAGTCTAATGTAAGCTTAAAAACCTAAATCTCAAAGAAACTTTGACAATTTGGCCACAAGTCGGAATCAACAAGCTCTAATACCACTGTAACAGTAAAATATTGTTCCTACGGGAAAACCCAATGTAAGTAATGTAAGTGGTCCATAAATGGATCAATAGTAATGTAAAAATGTATTGTATGTTAGATGATAATAGTTACATAGGTTTGGGATTTATATAAGCTGGTCATGCACCTTTTTCATAAAAGGGCATGACTATTGACTTAAATAGTCTTTAATTAATAATAAATTAATATTAATATTAATTTATTATTTTATTGTTACAGTATCCGTCAAATCGGGATACAAAGTTTATGGGGCATTTCTGGAGAGAAGAAATTGAGCACAAAGTTGCAGTTCATTTTTGCATACCATCTGCAGACGGACGAATAGACCGAAGTAGTGAACAAAATTTTGGGAAACCTTTTGAGATGTCTGACATCCGATAGACCCAAGCCATGGGAGAATGTGTTGGCACAGGAAGAATTCACCGACAACAATTATGTGAATCAGTTGACAGGTTTGACCCCATTCCAGATTGTTCAAGGAAGAAGCCCACATGGAGTGGTGGATTTGGTCAAATTGCTGACATAAATCAGAAAGAGCGCGGATGCAGAATCATTTGCAGAGCACGTGAAATAAAAAAGTAACGCGACATACAAGTTGAGAGCCGACAAGAAAAAGAGGCTGCAATCGTTCAGCAGGGGAGACTTAGTCTATGCATATTTGCGGAAAGAGATATTTCCGACAGGTACATACAACAAGCTAAAGCTGAAGAAGATTAGACCATGTAAGATTCTGAAGAAGATTTCGAACAACGCTTATGTGATAGAGTTTTCGGATGACTTGAACATTTCAGCAACGTTCAATGTATCAGATCTATACAAGTTTGAAGAAGGGTCGAGTAGCGGAAGCGAAGAAGTAGTGAACATCTAATGGACAGCCCAAATTCCAGATTGACAAAATGAAGAGATCGCAGAAGTAATAGAAGAATGTGAAGTCGGGCGTACGCGTAGGACGCAAAAGAAGGAATACTTAGTGAGATGGAAGGATGATGAGTTGTAGGAGGCAACATGGATTTCCGAAGAAGAGTTCAGAAGACTGACAGAGTAGTTGAGTTCTTTTTCACTTGGGGAGCCTAATGCAGGAGCATTGGAGCCTAGGCATATCAGTTGAAGTTGATCGACAGAAGGAAGCTGGCCAGAGGGGGTGTCGACGACCGCTGGTACGTGAAGTAGATTGACTCGTCGAAGTCAATCAGTCGAGCATAAGCTGTTGAAGCAGCCGACATGAGTGAAGGGGTCGATAGTTGACATGTTAATGTCGACAGACGACAGTCGATGGGCGATAAGTTGCCATAGAGTCATGGGAAAGGTCGACGTGTTGTCGAACCGCGACATCGACAAGTTTGGAGGAGCCAAGAGTGGAGGAAGGGGAGGATTGGAAAACCGTGGGAGGTTAGGATGAACCAATAAACAGGTCGAGATGTGACCAACTACTGTAGCAGAGTCGGAAGAATAGAAAGTCAAGGAGACTGTACCTGGTATCCATTCGAGGTTGTTGAGGAAGTTAATACAATTATTGCAGGTAGGTTAAGGACATGACATATGTCGTCACAAGCAAAGGATGTGCAGCAAGGCAAGGAACTGACAGTTGCAGGGGAGAGTTAGAGAGCCCGGGAGAAAGGGATCAGTTGAGAGAGATGGAAATCAGCAGCAGGCACAACAGAGTTTGAAGTTGTGACAGAGAAGAGTCACACATGCTGATAACAGGGAGATGAGATTGAGCCATAGCTCAGAGTTCCGCAACGAACCAGGAGAGGTTGAGATCGACACACTGAGAGAGCACACCATAGTTACTTCTAAGTTGTAGTAACGGCTGAGGCCGACTAGTTTAGTTATTTATTTACATTTCAATTATTCCACATTGTAACCAAATTGAGACGTAATATAAGCCATTTTTGGCATCCTCTTTTACACCATGTTCGTGTAAATATTGTGGTTGTGTCATGTGTATTGTTAAGCAAGAACCTTATTGCCTAAGGCGCCTTATGTCAGAAATGACAAAAACAAAATGGGTATTTACCCTACCATAAAGTATTTTCTAGTTAGCATGAAAATTTCCATAATGATGAAGGGAAAAATTCTTAAGTGTAAAAGTGGAAAAGAGGTGCCGAGCAACTTCCTGTTGGGAGTCTTGGACCGGTTTTTACACCTGTAAAAGACAAGAACATTAGAGTTAAATTTCATATATATATTTATTTATATACATGTTCTTATATAAACAAATAAATTATGTTATATATGAACCAAATTTTATTTAAACGGGCTTTAAATTTATTTATTTTATATAAAACAAAATCTATTTAAAAGTAGAATTTGAAAACCTAAACAATTTTTTTTTAGGACTTTAGAGCTAAAAAAACTAAGAATTATATATATATATATATATATATATAAATGAACCTTAAAAAAAATGGATTTAAAAAAAACAAAATTTTTATTTCATAGTCAAACTATATGAAAAGAAAAATTAAAATTAAATTTAAAACAAAAAAAAGAATTATTACATAGTTAAAAAAAATATTAATTAATTTAAAAAAAAATAATTTGAATTGTTTGGGCCCAAGCATGGCGGACATGGACCATCCTAGGTGCTATCGGTGGCCATGAGCCAGCTAGGGCGCAGCCTTGCAACAACCATGGACCAGCCCGAGCGTAGCCAACGGCCATGGGCCAGCCTAAGCGCGACTTTGTGGCGATCATGAGCAAGCCTGGGTGCAACGCTGCCTGCGGCCATGGGAGGCCCGGCCACCACAGCCTAAGCGTGGCCCTAGGCCGACAACTTGACCAGCACAGTCTGGGAACGACCCAACCAGCAGCCACCTGCAGCCATGGGCGGCCTAGCTAGCGTAGCCTTAGCGTAGCCGTAGCCCGGTAGCTCGACGAACAGGGCCTGGGCGCAGCTCGACCAAGCAGTGCATGCTCCAGCCGTGGGCATGCATCCTGACCAGCTAAAGGGAGACTCGTGTCTGTAGATAAGGGGAGGAGGGGGTTCCCAGCTGGGTAGCTGCCGCTCCAGTTCCCGTTAGTGTTAAAAAAAGCGAGAGTGTAAAAAAAATATAAAACATGATACATACTAATTCAAAAATTTTAATTTGTACAAAAAAAAACTAAGCCTTTAAGCATGCCAGCCAAGAGATTGACCTAAACTGGGTGCTTCACCGAGCTAGCTCGCCATGGTAGAGTTGTAGAGCTTGCTCCTGGTGCCGTATTTCTAGAACTCGCTCACCATGGGATGTGTAGAGCAGAGCTCACTCAAAAAAATCATGGGGAAAAATGACCCGCAGCTAGGGTTTGATCTTATTTATAAAAAAATTAATATCATTTTATGCATGGAGGTGGAGCATGGTGAGGCCACATGGCTCTCATGCGAGCCACTTAGGGTTAATTAGTCTTAATACACGAGATTAGTAGGTTAACTTAGGTTATGCCATTATTAATTAGTAATTAATTATTAAGTAGTGATTAATAATTAAACATAACATAAATTATGATAATGTTTAATGATTAATTATTGATTAGTAGTAATTATTAATTAGAATTATTATTAAATAATTTATTAAGATTAATTTATTATTAATTAGAAATTATTAGTAATTTAATTAATTAGGTTATTAAATTATTAAATTATTAATTATTAATGAGATTAGTATAAGAGTATTAATGCACATTAATAATTAAGGTTTAATTTAGTATTATAATGCTAGTATAATGTTAACGGAGTTCGGGTTAAGGTAAATTAAGGTGGAAATTTCATTAATAAATTGTTATTAATGAGAAACGAGGTAATGAAATTTAATTAATTGATCATTAACTTGTTCACATAAGAAAATTTAAATTAAACTTCAGGTTGGGGCGATTTTATGACTAATGGATCAATGTACAAGGTGTGGGGTTAAGTCACAACTTAAATTTGAACATGAATTACTGGGTTGGAGGTGACCCGAGGTAGACTAAAGAATAGGCCAGGGAAGCAAGATAAAATGTTTCACGTCGAGGATCGCATCGAGAGTGGCCTTGGCGGTGGGTGCAGTCATCGGTGACTATTGGAGGCAGTAGGACGATGAGACGACACACACAGCTAAGACATAGAGTCTTATGACCGCGGCTCACAACGGTGATGTCTGCTACGGAAAGTAGTAGAGACCACGTACCCTCAACCTATTAGGCATTCACCTCAGTATCATGTAAAACCCATATATGGGTGAAGAAAGAAATAAAATTTCACACTCTAGTAGGTCTGAGTATGAGTTTGATAGTAACCTAGTCCTATTGTTGTTGTATGCTAATTGTCGTATTATGCCATGTTACAGGGATTACCATGGTAAGAACGCGAACAGGTCAGGGGAGAGGCCAGGCGATGACATTACCTGAGTTGAATGTGTCGGCACCATCACCGGAGACGATCCTTATATTGCGCTCCCTGGAGGCAATAAATGAAACACTCTGGGGACTATAGAGAGGAAGTGTTACCTCGTAAGTGGAAGTGGAGGCCCCTCCACTAAGGGAGGAAATTCTTGTGGTAGAATTTAATACGGTACCGAGACCTCCACATCAAGATATCACAAGGGAGCTTCAAAAGATAAGGCTTCCAGATTTTTTAGGGGGGCGAGTAGGGATACGAGCCGAATCTTGGTTGGAAGAGATGACCAGGTGATTAACCTTACAAGAGTACACTTCCACTTCCAAGTCCCATTTCTCCATATTTCAACTAAAGGGGGTCACTTTGAATTATTGGGGGAACCAAGAAAGGCAGTTGCACCTTGCGCCAGACATGGTTCCATGGGAACTATTTGTGGAAAATTCCAAAGGGAAGTACTTACCCGCATCCGACTAACAAGAACAAGCAGGGGATCTTCATGCCTTAGTACAAAGGCATCTATTCGTGGAGGATTATGAAGAAAGGTTCATGGAATTAGTCAAGTATGTCCCCTACTTGGACAACGACGAATGTCAGGTTGATCACTTCATGTATGGTCTCAATAGCAATATCAGGGCCCGAGTATGGATGTGGAAACTGCCTTCGATTGCTGAAGCAGCTGGTTGCGCTCGTTACAAAGAGGAGATGCTGCGTCTAAATCCCATCAGGTCATTCAAATTTCATCAGTCAGGGTTTGTGGGGAAGGCCCCTCAAAGCTACCCTCGGGGAGGGTATGCAAGGCCACATCCCTACGGAAAGAGGAGCACACCAAGGGTTGCAGTGGTAGACAGATCAGTGGAAACTAGGGAGGTGCCCCAGTCAGGCACAAGAAATCACCAAGGTGTGAGGAATTTTAGAGGATTAGTCGGCAAGGGAAGGGGGCCTAGGGGGAGGAACCACTCTCATAGCTATGAACAGGTTATCTCTTCCACTCCATTACAAGTTTCTTGTTGGGGATGTGGAGGTCCACATTACCAGCGTGACTGTCCTGAACTTCGATCTGGTACAGTGCATCGAGAAGGAAAGGCTCCAATGGGGAGTGGGGGTGGCAAGCATCAGATCTCGATAGTAGTGAACAACCATCAGGAAGAGCACTAATCCACTGTGTTAGAATCATCAGGTATGGTCAATAATGTTAAACTTAGAATATTGTTTGATACTGGTGCTACATATAGCTTTATTTATCCATATGCATTAGACAAATGTGGGTTGGCAGCCTACGAGCATGATGATTTCATCTTAGTCGAAATGGCTTTAGGGGTAAATCAAGCAGTAGGACCTAGTGTCGACAAGTGCATAGTGGATCTCGGGGTGTGTGTTACACAAGTCAAGGTGTACGTCACCACCCTTGGAACTTATGATCTCATCATAGGTATGAACTGGCTAGAGGAACATCGAGCTTTCTTGGACTGTTATGGGAAGAAAGTTCTTTGATTTGATGACAAAGGAGAGGCCATCGAGATCCAAGGAGTCAAATGGAAGGTGTCCCTATGTTTCATATCCATGATGAGCGTAAAGTAATATATACGAAATGGATGTCAGTTGTACATTGTTGAAGTGGTAAACAACGAGAAGGGACCCTCCTTTGATGAGTACCTAGTGTTAGCCGAGTTCAGTGATGTCTTTCCAAAGGAATTGCCTATATTACCTCCTAAGAGGGAACTTGATTTTATGATTGAGGTAAAACCCAGTGCTGAGCCAACATCGAAGACACCATACAGGATGACAGCCCTAGAACTTTGTGAGTTGCAAATGCAGTTGAAGGAACTAGTAGACCTAGGGTTCATCAGACCAAGTATTTCACCATGGGGTGCACCAGTAATATTTGTGAAGAAGAAGGATGGTTCCTTGTGTCTTTGCATCGATTACCGAGATTTGAACAGAGCCACAGTGAAGAATAGGTACCCGATACCTCGAATTGATGACCTATTTGATCAAATGAAAGGGGCGTCAGTCTTCTCAAAGATCTAATTGCGACCAGGTTACCACCAACTACAAATGATGGACGATGGCATACCTAAGACTGTGTTTCGAACAAGGTTCAAGCAATATGCATTTGTAGTGGTACCATTTGGCTTGACCAATGCCCCAGCTGTATTCATGAGCCTCATGAATAGTGTGTTTCGAAAATACTTAGATCGGTTTGTGCAAGTATTCTTAAATGACATCCTTATCTACTCCAAGAATGAAAGGGAGCACGAGGAACACTTGTGAATAGTGTTGTCATGCTTAAGAGAGCACAAGTACTATGGTAAGTTGTCCAAATGCTCATTTTATTAGAAGGAGATCCATTATTTAGGGCATATAATTTCTGGTGAGGGAATTTCAATTGACCCTGAGAAGGTGAAGGCCATAATGGATTGACTTGTGCCAAGAAATGTGCATGAAGTGAGAAGCTTCATGGGGTTAGTCGGGTATTATAGAAGGTTTGTTTAGGGTTTCTCAAAAATCTCAAAACCCATAACTACCCTACAACGTAAAGGAACTGGTATGAATGGACGGATGAATGTGATGTCACATTCACCGGGCTGAAAGGACTATTGACAAGTGCACCGATTCTACGAGTGCCAGACATGGATAAGGAATTAACAGTTTGCATAGATGCCTCAAGGAAAGGTTTGGGTGCAGTGTTGATGCAGAAAGGTGGAGTAATAGCTTATGCATCGAGGAAGTTAAAAACACATGAAGAGAATTACCTTCCATGACCTAGATTTGGCTGCGATATTGTTAGCTTTGAAGCTTTGGAGACATTACCTTGTTGGATAAAGCTTTGAGCTCCAGTCTGATCACCAAAGCTTAAGGTATATCTTCACTTAGAGAGACCTAAATGCTAGGCAAAGGCGATGGAGTAAATTCATGAGCGAGCATGATTTTGGGATTTCATACATCAAAGGGTTGGAGAATGTGGTAGACGATTCCTTAAGCAGAAAACCAAGACTTTTCTCTCTCATACCTTTGAAGGTTGATTTGAGGGAAAGATTAATAGGACAACTAGCTAGAAATAGTTGGTACCTAAAGGTCATGTCAGCACTCCAGAGTGGGAAACTGGTGGGACCTAAGTTTGAAGGATATGAGTTGGAAGGCGATGGTTTGTTATGGTATCAAGGGAGGATTATATTCCCGAGGAGGGAGATATTAGAGAGACTATCATTAAGGAATCCCACAGAGCAGTGTATTGTGCACACCCGAGTGTAAAGAAGATGTATGCAGACATGAAGCAACTCTTCTTTTGGGAAGGGATGAAAAGCGACGTGGTTAAATTCATCGCTAGGTTCCTTGAGTGTCAACAAGTAAAAGCTAATCATCACCACCCGAAAGGACTATTGCAACCGCATGACATTCCTATGTCTAAGTGGGAGGTTATCTCCATGGAATTCGTGGTGGTATTTCCTCTTACCTCTCATAGGCATGATTCCATTATGGTCATCATTGGAAAACTGACCAAAATTGCTCACTTCATTCCAGTTAAGGAGACCTATGATGTCACGAATGTCACTTGTGTGTTCAGATAGGGATACATCTCCATGGTTTTCCCAAGAATATTATCTCAGATAGGGATTCAAGGTTTACATCCAGTTTTTGGACAAGTTTGCAATCGGAATTAGGTACTCAGTTTAACCTAACCACAACTTACCATCCAGAGACAGATGGGAAAACAGAAAGAGTGAATCAGGTGATGGAGGACATGCTTAGGATGTATGTCATGGATCAACATACTCATTAGGAAAAGTACTTACCTTTGGTAGAGTTTGCTTACAACAACAATTACCATAGCTCAATTGGGATGCCTCCATATGAAGCGTTATATGGAAGTCCATGCAAAACACCATTGAGTTGGGAAAGTTTAGAGGATCAAGTAATTATAGGACCTGAATTGATTCAGGAGATGGAAGAACAAGTCGTTCAGATTACACAGCGGTTAAAGGAAGCTCAGGATAGAAAGAAGAGCTATGCCGATGCGCATAGGGTTGACCGAAGCTATAAGGTTGGGGATGCAGTGTTCGTCCGCATCAAGCCTAGCAAAAGTGCCATCCGGTTTTGGAAAGGGACAAAGTTGTTGTCACGATTCATAGTACCCTTTGAAATTTTAGAGAAAGTTGGACCCATCACGTATCGTCTTGCGTTGACACCCCATTTGCACAAAACTCATAATGTTTTTCATGTATCTGTTTTAAGACATTATGTAGCTGATGAGTCTCATAAAATAAATTGGAAGGAACTGCAGGTTTTGGACAAGGGGACCATCAAGCTCAAACCGTTACGTATATTGGACCACAGGGTTAGACAGCTCAGGCATTGTTTGGTGGACCAGGTTAAGGTCCAGTGGGACCGATATAGCCCAGGTTCTGCTACCTGGGAGGACGCAGAGACCATGCGTAGTGATTATCCAACACTATTTTGACCTTAAATTCGGGACAAAGTTTCCTGAAGGGTGGGTGTATGTAATGCCTTGTTTTGGCATTTCTACTTGAACTATTATTATATGTTGTATTTGCTTGATTGTGAGACTTCGTCGGTTTGAAGACACTGTGGACATATGGTTTTATTATTTTGTCGAGATATATATATATGTGTGGGGGATGTTAGTATTATGATATGTAGTCAGGTTTCGATATGTATCATGTGTTCATTTTGTCTCATATATGCCAATGAATGAATGATGGGTACGTGGATACCATTAAAGTTATATGTTGAATGAATGAATGTTATGTCAGGTGCATGGTGAATAAATGAATCGATTATTGTTTTATTGTGATGAAATGTATGTGTACATGTCGAGGATTTATTCACAATATTCTAGATCGTATGTCAAAGACTAAATTACAGGTTAAAATGGCCTAAGTGATAGTTGGATCCTATGAGGTGGGAGAGCCTTGGGGACATGGACTCTGAAAGATAAAGGGTATGCAAGTGATGCATTATTTATTTTTGCATGATTATTATGATGTTTATTATGATGTATGGGTGGGGTAGGGTTTCAGGAAACTCAACCACCCAGATTTGTTATACAATGACAAACTAAGTACAAGTGCAACGCAGTTATTATGTCAGTGTATACATAGTCCCTTGTTCAATTAGGGGGGTGGATGTTTTACCCATCATTTTTCCCCGAAAACCAGAGTCATGGGAGGGTTGTGCTACGACGTGCTCCCCAAGGTGTGTGGTGATGGCTGGTGGTTTCCTACTGGGAAAGCTTGGTCGATGTAGTCGACACTTCCGCTTACGGGTTCTAACTGGAGTCGGTCATGGCTTGACACTTCATGGTAGTCTAGTGGAGGAAAGGATAGGATGTGGCAGTTAGTGGTGATTAGGTTGATGATGTATCTAGATAGGTGTAGTTTGAAGTCAGAAAGAAAACGTGATCTAACTGTGTATGCTGAAAAAATTTGATTGATTATGTGTCATAACTCAGTAATGTATGAATTGTTCATAACTTAATAAGATGTAGTAAGGTGAAAGATTGTACGTTGCAAACTATGTTTAAACCTGTGTTAGTAAACAATGCATTTCGTGATTATGATTGATGTGTGTGATTTAGTACTGTTAGTGTACTTATGTGAGGTATGTAAGCAGTAGCTACGCTTACATAACTCGCCTACATATTTATAAATTGTGTGAAATAATACTGAACTATAATGTTTAGGCATTAATTGCATTATTACTACTTATCTAACCAAGAGATTAAATTAATAAGTCGAGTTAGTAAATTAATGATTAAAATAATGGAATAGGTCAAATGAGTAACTTAATGTTAATAATGTTGATTAATGTTAATTATTGTTGATTATTGTTAATAATGTTGATTAATGTTAATTATTTTCTATTAATATTAATAATGTGGATTAATGTTAATTATTGTCGATTAATGTTAATAATGTTGATTAATGTTAATATTGTCCATTAATGTTAATAATGTGGATTAATGTTAATTATTGTCGATTAATGTTAATATTGTTGATTAATGTTAATTATTGTTGATTAATGTTAATAATTTGGATTAATGTTAATTATTGTCGATTAATGTTAATATTGTTGACTAATGTTAATAATTGTAAATGGTACAAGCTAATTTAATTACCTCGTTATCATAGGTTAACGATGTTAATAATATTAATTAAAAGTATTATTAACTAGAATCCTTAAATTAACTGTGTCAATAATGTCAATTAATACTAATGAGACTATTATTATCTTAAGTAATAGTTGTTAAATAGTTTAATAATAAACTAAGGTATAATAGGGTACTAGGTGAATGAGTTAATTAAGTCTTAGTTAAAATGATTTAATTAATATAAATGTACATTGATAAATTTTAGGTATAATTAATTGTAATTGAGTAAATTAATAAAGATATTAGTTATAATTTTGGAACTCGGATTAAATGTTCACGATTAGAAATTTGGTGAATATGTAAATGTATGGATATTATATTATTATTATCATGGATATAATGAAATTTGGAATTTATTATACATTAAAAGAGGATTCTGACCGATTTGATATAGTGACAGGGCGGTGAAACCGCGTAAATAAATTAGGTTGAATTGTACCTATACAATGAGCCCAAGAACTTAAGGGATGATAATTATTAATTCTAATGGTAAATTAATTAATTAATAAAATAATGGGATTTAATGAGAGTTATGGGGTTGGGCTTGAGGAATGACATAGGGGTTAGGACATTTATGTTGGATATAGGGTATTAATGGTAGGGGGATAGAGTCGAAAAAAAAGGGAAGAAGGTCGACAAGAGAGGAGGAAAAGGGGATCTTCACCTTAGCATGTTTTTGGAAAATTTGAGCAGAGATATAGAAAATTATAGAGAGGAAGAAGAAGGGGTTCTTGTTGGATATTTTCAGAAGGGATAGAACTGGTTGGATTGTACTTGGTTTGGGATGGGGGTCCAAAGGGGTACCTTTGGATCTGGGTGGTCGACGAGATCTCGCCAGTTGGAAGGGTGGCATACCAAATTGTATGGGCAGTTGAGTTTCAAGGGTTTGGGAAGGATTTTGGTTGTAGGGCTACAACAGGGCAAAAGGGAGCAGCAAAGGGGATCTAGTAGCTATTTGCAAGTACTTATCCTACAAGTATAATGATCATTCCTACCTTTGTCATATTATTATTTCAAGTTATGAAAACAAAACTTATATGTTGTTACACCTGCACAAACAGAAATTGTTAGAAGTAGATAAAACAATAAATACATATATATTCAACCTGTAGATGTAAATACGTTACACTATATAGGCATGAAAATCCAAATTTAAACATAAGTTAGAAATCCAAATAGAAACTTGAAACACCAAGATGGAACAAGGTAAAAGTAGATTTATTTTTAAACTTAGTAAGACTAAGACATGGGTCCTGCAAAACCCAATTAGACTATGGCCAACCATCTATTTCAGTAGACTATGATCATATCTCTGATCTTGTACAACCAAGTAGAGATATCTCAGATCGTATCTAAGAATTTAATTTATTTTTGCTTTAATTATGTTATCAAACTCCTACACATATGCATTTGATCATACATTGCATATTTGTAGGAAACATATATTTAGTTGTTGCCACAGAAGGAAATGAATGGGGCATTGGTGATTGGTTGGAACAATGCATATAAGGGAATTAAACTCTAAATACATCTTTAGCTGGTGATGAAAGCAACGATTTTCCAACTGGATTGATGACTGTTAAGGGTGAATATCTAACGCAGAATGAAAAGTCAAGAAATACCAATGGTTATGTATTCATGGATTACAGACCAGGTGCAGTGGTATATCACTTTAAAAACCTAGTCATTGGTAGAAACGTCTAACCACAGACAATGTCTAGAAGGAGTTCGCACAAGGTACACTATTTCCTACCTCATTTAGAGCATGAGAGATTGATGGAGACCATTAGAAATAGAGAGGATCCAAATGGTCTAATTGAATGAAACCGGGTAATTATGCATAAGAGGTAGAATGACATATGGCTAGATTTATTCCAATGCATTCACATGGGACTAAAACAATTGCCCCTCTATGTGCCCTAGTTATGTGAACCTTCATCCCCTCTATTTCCCTTCTTGTGCCACATGAGGTTTGTATTATGATAGGTATGATGACTGATGAGTCAAGTTTTCAGGTATTTGATAACCTTTTTTCCAGCAGCCAAACTCAAGCAATGGTGATGAAACATACTCATTTGTGGGGGAAAATGTTTTACTTTAATTATTTAATGAAATTGTTTTATGATTATTCTTGGATGTTAGAATGCGTATCAAATAAACTAATTATATGGAAACCAAGCGTGATTGAGCAGGTTCAGGTTCATTCAAGGATGGACGTGTAGAAGACTAGAGGATCACCAAGTTCGACGCCCTGTTTCTTGATTTACAGAGGATGCACTCCCACTTTCAAGAGGAATCAACATTTATACAACTAGTTAGGATCAACATTAAATCATATAAATATCGGCCTCTCGGGTAGCGAGAGGCCCCTGCTGTTATTTTGAGAAAAACATCGTTTTAACGTTTTTTTCCCTATCGATACTGCGAAGTACAGACCTTTGTTTTGACATGGATTTTATATTTTAATAAGAGATTGATGATTAATTACAGCCATCGTTTCTAAGTTTTATTCTCTCCTGAGTATGGGTTGGGGAGGGCCCCTCCAACACGTAGGTCAGGAGATTTCTATTTGCAGGTATTTCTTTCAATTATGCGTTTTACATTGATGAACAGTTCTATTACATATGGAAGCACTTGAATGATTTATTATTTCTGTATTAGTTTATAATACATTCTGTAGTACAGCAGAACAGTTTCAGTAGTCCTGTAGGTTCTTTCTTTCAACGCATATTTTAATCAACGATTGCATATGTATCAGCTTTGCTTTTAATATCATGGTTTATATCTGAGGTTTTTGACTGTTTCACATCGTGATTAATTTCTTTAAAGTAATAGATGGATAGCTCGAAACAATCACACTTCGATTAAGTCTTGGGATTTAAAATGGTTTAGATTAGAATTCTAGTTTTAGGTATAAAGTAACTACAGACCTCGTTTTCCCAAATCTTAGAATAGATCTGTTAGGGCATTTTCATTTTCTAGATTTACCATTATGCATTAAGTAATTTCATAAGATCATTCCCTTTACTTTCAGCATTTTAATTATTTAAAATAGATTTACTGCTTTATTTCTTAGAACAGATTTACTGCTTTTGGTATCTTTATTTTTTAGAACAGGTTTACTGCTTTTAGCACTTTAATTATTTTAATTAGATTTATTGCTTTCCAGTATTTAATTTTGTAGCATAACCAGTTTACATCTTTAGTATACAACCTTTAGAACATCGATACTGACATCCAACTGTCATAGAGATTATCTTATAAGAGCACAGATAGTGCATGCACCTCTAAAGTTTGTACGTTCCCCGGGTTGACATTTAAAGTAGGCTCTTGGTATAGCTGCCCTCATTAGGCATCCATATTAGGAGCTCACCACTTTTTGGCGCCGTTGCTGGGGAGGTGCTAAATATTTTAGGAGATATCACCTAAAAACCACAAAAAGAAAACAAAAATTACATAAAACAAAAACATAAATATCTGTACCAATGAATTCCTTGTCGGCAAAGGGATAGATTTGGCCGCTTTCTGCCCAAGAACCCCATGAGAAACAATGGTAATAATAGTTCTGACCATTCTCAGTTTGAATTGGTACACTCTGAAGATGAAACTGACCACACATACGACCCAAACAGAGAAAACTTCACTACCAGTTCTAGCTCAAACACCTCAATGGAAAACAAAGTGGAGGAACCTAGGGAGCTTTTCACTTTTCCCATTAGCATACCTCTCAGAGATGCCAGAATGAATAACATAAATCCTAATAATCTGCCAAACTTTCATGGTTTGACTTCAAAAGATCCTGACACATTCCTGTTTGAATTTGAGGTAGTTTGCAGATCATTCGATTACACTACTGATGCACAAAAGCTAAGGCTTTTTCCTTCCACACTAAAAGACCTATCACTTCGATGGTTCATGAGCCTTGAAGGGAATAGTATCTTTAGCTGGGATCAAATGACACAGGAATTCTTAGAAAAATATAGGTACTACTGCAAGGCCAAAGATACTAGGGATGAAATATTTAGGATGCAACAAGGAGATAGAGAGTCATTAGAAGATTATGCCCAAATATTTCAACTTAGTTACAAATGAGCCAGCCATTGCACATTGGATCCTGAATCACTAAAGCTTGTCCTTCTCAGAGGTGTAAAAGAGGAGAATTTTGAAGTCTTAAATCTCCTTGGAGATGGAGATATATTCCAAAAATCTTTTGACTAGATCCTGCAAATCTTCAAAAACTACTCAAGATCTAGGAAAACTAAGAATGGGATGAGGGATACACATACAACCACTGGTGGATCATCATCCTCAACACCAACACTTACAAAATATGATTTATGAAACCTGTTGGATGACATGAAAACTGACATACTGCAATCCCTAGCCATGCAACTTGATGCTCTTCAAACAAAAAAGAAACAGGATGAAATTAACCAAGCCTTGGCAGTATTTTGTCCTTGTTGTAGAAAGAAGCATGAGAAGGGGCAATGCACCTTGAACACAATAGAAGTATGTGGTCTCTGCACCGATGACCATTCCACTGATAAATGTCCCCTCTTACCCTCATGTAAGGCAACTATTCAAGACCTAGCAGCTGAAGGAGCTGTAGAACAACTCTGTTTTATAAATTAGAGGAGAAATAATTTTGTTAGGCCATATCAGCAGAGCAATCAAACTTACTACAATCAAGGGCAGCCAAATTGGAAATTTGAACCGACTCCATGGCAAGCACAGCCAAATCAAAACCAATGGCAACAAAACCAACAAACATATCAACCATCCTATCAAAATCCGTATTATCCACCGTCTTATCCTCAATACCCCCCACCTTTTCCATCCACCACAAATTATGCAAACCAGTACCCCCATCCATCAAATTGGAGGGCGCCATTACAACAGCCAATTATTATTCCACCCCCACAACCTCAACCACCCCCCAGACCTCCACCTATTCCATCCCAACCAATTCCAAATCCTAATAATAACAGACCCCCACAACAGCAGCAGGCTTATAACAATGATATCACACAATTCCCAACTTATGTTGTAGACACCATAGAAATAAATGAAATAAACCTACGATCTGGAAAAACGTTGCAGAATACATCCCCACACAACATCCAACAACCTATACCTAAAGCTCAAGACCACACATCAGAACCCTATGTTCAGCATCCTGATGAACCAGAACCTCCTGAGGACGAAACCCAACCACTTCCATGCAACATAAATCCCCCATTTCCAGAAAAAACTTATCCGGAATACAAAAGAAGAGGGAGAATACAATCCTAAATGAATTCAAACACCTAAACATCCAAATCTCGATTTTACAAGCCATAAGGGATGTGCCCATTTGCAACAAATTCATTAGAGAAAAATGCCTAAAGAAGCCAGGAAGGAGGAAGTGTGACCCACCAACTATTAATGTAGTGGGACAATTGGCCGATTTGATGCTAGGTGTCATAATAGATCCTAACTATCTTGATCGTGGTAGTCCTGTAGTAAACATCACCATAAATAACAAGCAAATAAATAAAAGCTTAATAGACTTGGGAGCTGCGATCAATGTCACGACTAAGGAAACCATGTTATACCTCGGACTCCAATCACTGGTTAGACCAACCACAACGGTACTCCAACTACAAACACGTCCACTGTGAATCCCGAAGGAATGCTAGAAGACATTATGATCAATATCGAGTCCTGGGAATACCCAGCTGATTTTATAATAATCAAAATCAAAAGCAAACTTAGTGGCTATCCAATTATCCTGGGTAGACCTTGGTAAGCAAATGCGGACACTTACATAGGTTTCCGATCAGGAAATATGACAATCACCAGTGGACATACCAGGAAGAAAATCACAATCTACCCACCAACAATGAAATCTTCAGAGTTAGAATATCAAAATTGGACTAATGATTACCAGAACACACCAAATCAAAACCTCCAACCTATCTTAACAATTGATGCTACAATATCTTTAAAGGCAGTAGATGAAGATGGCCACATAGATAGATTTACACAAAATATATCTCCTAACAATCATGTTATTCAAGAATTTTTTTCTACAGAAATAGGTGAAAGTTCAAAACAGAACATGGATGACTTATGGACAGAAGTACTGCCGGAACAGATTGAGAAGGTAAAAGTCATGAAAATTCACCCTGGAAAAACAGTCAACATAAATTCCAATTTAGAACCGGAGCAAGAAGATAAATTAATGAAGATACTAGCACAACAAAGTAAATCATTTGCATGGACATATGCAGATATGAAAGGAATACATCCTGATATATGCAAACACTACATTTACATCAAAGAAGGTTCTACTCCCATCAGGCAACCACAAAGAAGGATGAACCCTGCACTAAAAGACATAGTCAAAGTGGAATTACAAAAGTTATTAGATGCAGGGTTCATCTATCCAATATCTGATAGTGAGTGGGTCTCACCACTAGTCATAGTGCCCAAAAAATGAGGCAAACGGAAAATTTGTGTGGACTACAGGGAGTTGAATAAAGAAACAAAGAAAGATCATTTTCCACTTTCATTTATAGACCAAGTGCTGGATACATTATCTGGAAACAAGTACTTTTCATTCTTAGACGGTTTTAGTGGGTACAACCAAATTTTAATACACCCAGCTAATCAAGATAAGACAACCTTCACATGCCCATGGGGAACTTAAACCTATAGGGTCCTACCCTTTTGTCTATGTAACGCCCCAACAACATTTCAAAGAGCCATACTGAGTATTTTCTCCGATTTTATGAATAACAAAATGGAAGTCTTCATGGATGATTTCGCACCTTATGGACAGAGCTTTGACCAGGCATTGAAAAATCTTGAATTGGTATTAAAGAAATGTATTGAAATGAGCTTGTGCCTAAGCAATGACAAATGCAGGATGTTAATGGAAGAAGGAATTGTTTTAGGACATCATATATCACAGAGAGGTATAGAGGTGGATCAAGCCAAAGCCTCAGTAATCAGAACATTGCCCCCACCTGTCAAACAAAGAGATGTGAGAAGCTTCCTTGGACAGACAGGGTACTACAGAAGGTTTATTGAGAATTATAGCAGAATTGTTGCCCCCATGTTTGCACTTCTCACAAAAGACAATGAGTTCATATGGACAAGAAACGGCATGTCAGCATTTGAAAGTCTTAAACAGAAAACCATCACAGCACCAATACTTCAAGGACCAAACTGGGAAATTCCATTTCACATTGACACTAATGCATCAGATAAAGCCATCGGATCTGTGCTTGGGCAAGAACAAGACAAGAAACCCTATGCCATATACTATATAAGCAAAAATTTGGCTGGGGAAGAACTCAACTACACAGTCACAGAGAAGAAATTTCTGGCAGTCATACATGCAATCAATAAATTCAGGCATTACATTACAGGATACCAAATTTTTATCCATACTGACCACTCAGCGATCAGATATCTTATGAACAAGACTAATACCAGTGCAAGAATTATTCGATGGATGCTACTTCTACAGGAATTCGACATCACTATAATAGATAAGCCAGGCAAGCATAATGTCGTAGCAGACTTTTTGTCAAGAGTAACACATGGGAAAGATAATGAATTGGTTCAAAATAACTTCCCTGATGAGCACCTTTTTTCCATATCAATAAAAATCCCATGGTTTGCTAACATAGCAAACTATTTGGTATCCGAGAAGTTTCCAGAACATTATAGCTATAAAGAAAGGACAAAAGTAATAAGACAAAGTGCCACATATACATGGATAGAGGGAATGCTTTTTAAATAGGGACCAGATCAAGTAGTTAGAAGGTGCATTAGGGAAGATGAGGTACATGACATAATGCATGCCACCCACAATGAACCCTGTGGAGGACACTATGCTGCAAAAAGGAAAGCCTACAAGATCTTACAAACAAGGTATTATTGGCCAACACTCCACAGGGATTCTTATGAGTATGTGTCCCATTGTGATGATTGCCAGAGAATGGGAAAACCAACACAAAAAAAAGAAATTCCACTACATCCACAAATCTCGTTAGAGGCATTTGATAAGTGGGGATTTGATTTTTTTGGCCCATTCAACCCATATTCCAATCAGAAGAGCTACATCCTCGTATGCACTGATTACTTTACAAAATGGACAGAGGTAGCAACATTGGATGCTGCAAATGAAACCAATGGGGCCAAACTCTTTACTGAGCAGATCTTTCACAGATTTGGGGTGCCAAGAGAATTATTTTATGATCAAGGACCACAATTTACATCAAATTTAATTGAATACTTGATGAAAATAAACAATGTAAAGCACAGACTGTCATCCTCCTACCACCCTCAAGGAAATGGTCAAGCTGAGGTAACCAACAGGGAATTAGAGAGAATCTTGACAAAAACTGTCCAACTTCACAAAATGGATTGGGCTGACAGACTTAGTGAAGCAGTCTGGGCTTACAATACTACATGGAAAACAACAACAAGATTCACACCTTATGAACTGGTCTATGGGAAAAAGGTCATGCTACTAATCGAATTTGAAGTAAAAACATTAAGAATTGCAGTCGATCTAAATATGAACCTATCAGACATTCAAAAAGAACACATGCTATAGCTAAATCAACTAGATGAACACTGCCAACAAGCACTTACACATACTGAAATCATCCAATAGAAAAGAAATAAATGGCATGACCAACATTTGAAGGATAAGAAATTCAACGAAGGTGATTGGGCACTACTCTACGACTCCAGATTTCACACATTCAAAGGAAAGCTAACCACTAGATGGCTTGGACCTTACAGTATATAGAAAATTTATGACAATGGGGCTGTGAGAATTATTACAATTGATGATGATGAGTTCCCCATGATAGTGAATGGGCATCACCTAAAACTCTACAAAAAACCACAGTCCAAAGAAGAATTTACACAAGTACTCTACCAGCAACAATTGATGCTGATAGAGCATGCTACAAATCAACAAAATTCAATGCATATCATGAAAAAACAAAAGATATATATATATATATATAATAAAAGAGAAAAAAAAAACCCAAACAAAAAGGGTAACATGAAGTTTACAGGGCATGGACCACAATTCAAGCAAAACAATATACATTCAATCAAGCCTGCAAAATAAATTCAAGCGAGGATGCCATCTATTCAAGCGAGCCAACGAAATAATTCAAGCAAGGGTGCCACCTATTCAAGAGAGCCAACAAAAATTTCTACAACTAAGGACACTCTACAATATCATCACAAGAAGCTGCCAACTCTTCAAGCGAGCCTGCAAAATAATTCAAGTGAGAGTGCCAACTATTCAAGTGAGCCTGCAAAATAAATTCAAGCAAGGATTCCATCTATTCAAGCGAGCCTACAAAATGATTCAAGCGAGTCTGCCATGTATTCAAGACAGCTAGTCACATACAGCCATTAAACCATCCAATAAGAAAAAACATCGCATGACTCGTATCCTCAACAGGCACAACTTTCAAAAGAAGGCAATGCATCAAATTCAAAATGAAAAGAAACAGAAAAATCAGCTCACATGCGCAACTACTGACATGCACAAATCTACTATAGAATCTGCCATCCATAAAAATCGCACCAGAGCATCAAAGCGGGTACACATAAATACCAAGGTAATCTCTAACATGATTTTATTTTATGATTAAAGTAAAACATTATCCCATGCTACATGAGATTCTCATCAGCTGAGGATAGCTTCTACTCTAAATTGGCGGCATGGTGGAATGACCCTAAAAAGTCATGATCGCTACTTAAAATTCAGTCACCTCATCAAATCATGATCGCAACCTTTAGTACAGATATCGATCATGAGAAGACAAAGATCAATCATGGAAAATAGGGGATTAAATGGGCCAGGTAAAGGTATGATGGAAATAACAGGTGCATAAAGACAGCGAATTAGGGTGCATAATATTCCACGACTACGCATATAAGTAACCACCCGGAATTCCCGATAAACAACCACCATTTGTATTCCTCGAACCTGTAGGCAGAGCCCAACCAAGTTGAAGGTATAAAACTGCATTCCAAAAGCCCTAGTTTTGTTTGATTATAAGAGAGGTTCTCAAAATGACAAAGGGTTTTAAAAAGAGTGAACCAGAGGATCACAGCATCATATACCAGAACATGAGAGTCCTGCAGATCGTTCGCAGTGTAGGATGGATTCCCTTCATCCTGGGTCTGAAAGGACATGATGCAGGGATAGCGCAGGAATTCGCAAGAAATTTCAAACATATTAAAGATGAATAGTACGTCACCCGGGTGAAGGGGTTACGTATCAAATTGGACGAAGAGACAATTGCCAAATTTACTGTCCTACAGAGGGGTTTGTATTGGAGCAGGGATGACAGGGAGGCAAACCAAGAAGCAAAAGCAGCATTCTTTGAGCAAGAAGAGGTCTATGACGAGGACAAAAATGGAGTCAAAAGACTCTCCATGCCAGCGCCATGGGAGGACGTAGCTGAAATCATCCTGAGGTACATCACATGCTCTGGTAGGTTAAGCTATGTTCCCATCTTTCATTTTCGGATCCTAGAACTGATAAGACACAGGACCCGTCATCCCTCAAATAACAACATTATCATCCCATTTTACCTGCTCCAATCCCTATTGGAAATGAGCAAGAAGGTGGCGAAGGGTAAAGATGATGCCTTGGCCCATCATTTGCTAATCAAGATAATTGTTTACGAGGAATTGAAGGCGTATATACCAAAACTTTCATGGGAGGAATTCGTGCTGGTATCCACAAAAGATGTTCAAAGGATGAGAAGTACACCCATAGCTAGCATACCACCTGGAGAAAGGAATGGAGCTGCCTCAATATCAGGGGCGAAAAGGAAGATTGACCTAGACCATGTAGTAGAGACCCTGGTAGAAATAAAAAAATTCAAGAGAGCACTCCCCCAGGGAAAAATTAGAAATTCCTGCCAAAAATCAAGAACCCAAGAGGAGGAGTACGAGATTCAACCAAACAGCCTGAATCCGAACAGACAAGGAAAAAAGCAGAGAACCCAGTCCCATTTTTCAAAATGTGTCGGATGGGGACGATGATAAATGGGTAGATCAGGAACACCCCACTACAGAAGAGGAACAGGATGAAGAACTGCAGGACGGAGGGGAAGAAATGAATAAAGAAGCAGAAGAAATGGATAAGGGAGAAGAGCAGAACTTAGGAGAGCAAGGCAACTTCCAGGGAAATCCTCCAGCACAAGATAACCTCGAGGTCGTCACCCAACTCGCCAAGGCACGAGCATAATTGGAGAAGCTCAGAAACGAGCTGGCAACATTAAGGATTGGGCCAGGAATCCAGCCCACACCTCCCTTATTCTCAATCGAGAAAACTCAAATACTGAAGATGCACCATGCAGAGGAGTTACAGCTAGCCGAGCAGAATCATTTAGTGCTTCAAGAAAAGTTGGCGGAGGCACAAGCCGAATTGGCCAAAAAGGAGCAGGAGGTCACCAAATTAAAAGACGTTTTGGCCACTAGTGCCGGCATATATGAAAAACCGAGGGACCTCAGACCCCGTCAGCAATCTATGCAGTCTATATGCAGGAGAAATGGGGTGAATTGCAGCTCAAGAGGTTGAAACAAGGACTCCCTATAGAGGTAAGCACCCCTAAGGAGTTTATGGATGCATGTTTGAACTCCACAGAGCTGGAGAAAGACAAATTAAGTGAGTTCTTTTTGCATAACTTTGTGGTTTCTAGCTCGCCCAACTGGTTGCCAAACCCATATGTGGGCGATTTCCAGTTGAGGGCATTACGTTTGTGGAAGAACCATGAAATTGAGCGAGCCCAGGACTACCATATCTATGTTGCACAAAAATGGAAAACCTCATTCATTATCAGACCTGAGCCAACTCACCCTGAGGGAATAATCTATAACCATAGGATCCTCACTCAGGACGAGGAACTGATACCCATTCTCCTCGCAAAACAATAGGAGGTCATGAGTCATTTTGACATTACACTCCGCAACATGCAAAAAGAAGTTAATGAGTCCATTAAGGAAAGATGGATAAGGGTGGCAAACGATATGAAGAGGAGAGAACTCCACTCTCCCCTCAGGCTTGATGATGCCCTTTTCAAAGCCACACTCTACAAAGAATCCCTAGCAAGAAACCAACTCAGATGGATCGGGATGAGACTGAATCCCCCATTCTTTCTTTCCCTAGTCATCAAGGAACAGATAAATGAAGAGGAAGAAAGGAGGACATGGATCAGGGAGGATCAGAACTTCGGGTATCACACGCAGGCAGGGATCCCTAGGGTCACAACATAGGACATCAGGGAGGTCATCGATGAATCGAATAAGTCACCCAAGGATGGGTGAATCCTTCAAGTATCGGAGAGAATGATGAGTCAAGTTTTCAGGTATTTGATAACCTTTTTTCTAGCAGCCAAATTCAAGCAATGGTGATGAAACATACTCATTTGTGGGGGAAAATGTTTTACTTTAATTATTTAATGAAATTGTTTTATGATTATTCTTGGATTTTAGAATGCATATCAAATAAACTAATTATATGGAAACCAAGAGTGATTGAGCAGGTTCAGGGTCATTCAAGGATGGACGTGTAGAAGACTAGAGGATCACCAAGTTCGGTGCCCTGTTTCCTGATTTATAGAGGACGCACTCCCACTTTCAAGAGGAATCGGCATTTAGGCAACTAGTTAGGATCAGCATTAAATCATATAAATATGGGCCTATCGGGTAGCGAGAGGCCCCTACTATTATTTTGAGAAAAACATTGTTTTAACGTTTTCTGCCCTATCGATACTGCGAAGTACAGACCTTTGTTTTGACATGGATTTTATATTTTAATAAGAGATTGATGATTAATTCCAGCCAACGTTTCTAAGTTTTATTCTCTCCTGAGTACGGGTTGGGGAGGGCCCCTACAACACGTAGGTCAGGAGATTTCTATTTGCAGGTATTTCTTTCAATTATGTGTTTTACATTGATGAACAGTTCTATTACATATGGAAGCGCTTGAATGATTTATTATTTCTGTATTAGTTTATAATACATTATGTAGTACATCAGAACAGTTTCAGTAGTCCTGTAGGTTCTTTCTTTCAACACATATTTTAATCAACGATTGCATATGTATCAGCTTTGCTTTTAATATCATGGTTTATATCTGAGGTTTTTGACTGTTTCAGATCGTGATTAATTTCTTTAAAGTAATAGATGGATAGCTCGAAACAATCGCACTTCGATTAAGTCTTGGGATTTAAAATGGTTTAGATTAGAATTCTAGTTTTAGGTATAAAGTAACTACAGACCTCGTTTTCCCAAATCTTAGAATAGTTCTGTTAGGGCATTTTCATTTTCTAGATTTACCATTCTGCATTAAGTAATTTCATAAGATCATTCCCTTTACTTTCAGCATTTTAATTATTTAAAATAGATTTACTGCTTTATTTCTTAGAACATATTTACTGCTTTTGGTATCTTTATTTCTGAGAACAGGTTTACTGCTTTCAGCACTTTAATTCTTTTAATCAGATTGATTGCTTTCCAGTATTTAATTTTGTAGCATAACCAGTTTACATCTTTAGTAGACAAGCTTTAGAACATCGATACCGACATCCAACTGTGACAGAGATTATCCTATAAGAGCACAGATAGTGCATGCACCTCTAAAGTTTGTACATTCCCCGGGTTGACATTTAAAGTAGGCTCTTGGTATAGCTTCCCTCATTAGGCATCCATATTAGGAGCTCACCAATGACATGACGAGGTATGTTATTTAAGGGTTATGTTCATTGATTAATTTCTAGTGCAAATTCAATTTTTTCATGTATGTAAATTCCTATTTTGAATATAATGTATGAGGACACTAACTGTATCATCATTTTGCAATCTAAGGTTCTAAAAAGAATCTAGTGATAGAACATGAAGGAGATTAGAATAACCTGATGTCTTTAGAAACCACCATGACATGCTCAAGAATTTGTATATCCTTAAGGTCTTGTATATGCATTGCAATCAATAGTATTATGTGTGAATTGAATGTGTATGCAATTCTTATTAGAGTCTCCCAATCAAGTTTTTCGGTAACAATCTTCCCAACCTCCTTATTATTTATTGGATGTTATTAAGGCATATAAGACCCATGCATCATTGTCAAACTTAGCATCTCTACTTTCAACTATCTTGTATTGAGATGGAATGTAGGATATGTAAGCCTTAGAAGTCTCTTTGTATGCAACAAAAATACTAGTAAAATATTGTTTTATTGTATTTTTGTTCAATATTTTATGAGGAAACGTGTTTAGAATGTATATTCATATTTAACATCTTATCCTTGGTCTTCATGTAGTAGATCTAGTTCTTTCGAGGGAAATCATCAATACATGAAACATAATAAGTGTTACTTGATAGTTAATTTGAAGTCATGGGTCCACATGTATATAATGGTTTTAGTTCAACAATCACTATTTAACTATGCTTACTTCCTGGGAAGGAAACATTAGCATTCTTTTTAGTGCACTACTCTTGCACAAAATTGTCTTCCCAATCATGGAATTTGGAAATGACTACACCATGTCCTTCAATATTGATAATTATCAATAGTGAATATGACCTAGCCTCTTACTTCAAAGGCTTCACATGATGTAACTACCATGCACTAGTTGTTATCTCATTGAATCGACTAAAATCATTTACAAACAAACATATTGAATAACTCTTTCCAAAACTAGAATAGGATTAAGGAATCTCCTTGAGATGATGACTTGTTGATTATAAAACTTAGCAATACATACTATGTCTAACATAATTTAAATTCAAAGTGCATTAATAGTTAAAAATTTGTATGTATAAAACACCATTAAGCTCATGAAAATCACTTGAGGCCATCCAAAATGAGATGGATACCATCTTGTGATGGGATATGTGGCATGATCAACAATCTCCAACTATATCACTTTCAATTACTCATGAAATCTCATGAAGGAGTTTTTGTAAAATGTCATATGTTTGGATGCAACACTATCCATATACCATGGAATTCCAAGCATAGTGTTATATAAAAGGTATGAAATCAGTAGAGGATTCTACATTTACAACAAATTTCTTATGCGATTATTGTTTTCCCTCACACTTCTTATTCTTGGGAAAAAGAGAAGCATAGTGGAAAAGATTCTAGAAATTCAAGAACTTAGTGTTTCTCATGTCCTTCTTACCCTAATTTAAGGAACCGGATTTTCCATACTTGTCTTGTAATACCCCTAGTTTTGACTTGGAAAGTATTTAATCAAAATTATGTAAATGATGTAAATATGCTAGTGTGGATTCCTAGTTCGGAGCTCAAGGCAAAGGCCCAACTAGTGAATGACTAGGCATGTATGATGTATATATTTTTATTTGGACTGTGTGGTTGGCTTGTCATGCTGATTTAGAATATATGTAAATATTATGTGCGTAAATAATAAAATGGTCCAAGAATGGTTGTGTACAAAGCACCAAAAGGGATATGATTCCCCCGAAGGGGAACAAGAAAGGGGCTCTATGGGATACTAAATCCTTGCTGGCAAGTGTCAACCTTAGAACTCACCCAAATTCTATCATGTACTTTGAATAAGCCAATTATATCATTTTTTTACTATCTCCAATCATTGAATGCATGTGTGAGGTTGGTTGGAAAAGTCACCTCATGCAGTTATTGAAGCATGGGACTGACTGCACTTTTCTGATAGTTATATCATGGCAAAGGTCAGTCTACAGCTTCCAGGAATCCTTTCTTCTACTGCCAGAAGTTATGTCAGTTGTCTTTTCACCATATTCTCTTATCCCTTGGAGTCAACCCTCATTCTATCATTCTTTCATGCATATATACACTAGGCAAAGCTCTCTTTTGCTACCCATGAACTTACCAGATTTTTTTTTACCCATAAATTCGAATTTGTAGAGAGTCCTACAGATTTGGAAGTGAAAATTAATGGTTGTAGATGAGCAGAGAGGTTGGGAAATATAGGAACCATTACCAATTGAGTTTTGTTTCTCATATGTGCTTGAGAAACCACAAATTGAAGCTACAGGTGGTTCTATAGTAGCACTTATCAAATTGGACTTCTTCTATGCACACACTAGAAGAACCAAGCAAGATGGATTTCCCAAGAGAACCATGGATCCGTGAAGGGGATGCGTGAGCAAAGAGGGGCATTGTGTGGGGAAGGTATTGTAGAAGCCAATGCTGTGAGGAATGGGTGAGACCCCTATAGAGCTCTGTATGAGCATTTGGTTAAGTATAGAGAGCATAATGGGTTGTGGGATGAGAGAGAGAATCTTGTAGGTGTTTCCTTGACCCTAGTGAACTCATAGCCCATCTTAGGCGTGGCCTCTTAGAAGAAAGAGTATATGATGGACATAGTGCCTATGGTTGGGTGGAAAATCACTCTTACACAACCAATTTATTGGATCTGTGTTGGATAAAGATAAGTATTCTCATGCATTTGAATCTTAAAAGTTTTTATTTAATTCCTATAATGTTTATGCTTGTATTTACATGATAGATGTGTGTGGATAGAATTTAATTCAATTGTGTATGTTTATTTACATTTATGCAGAAATTTTATATGTTGAAAGTTGTATTATGGATTTGGGGTGAAATTAAAGAGCCCGAAATCAGCTAGTGTCCCCTCCCGATGGTCATATTGTGTAAAGGGCACGTTACATGTCTCCTCCTAGATGAAATGATCTAATAATTTTGAAAATATTGGAATCTTAATTTGGGACGTAAAAACCAATTTCATATGATTGGTGTGTTGTAAAATCTAATATCCATGAAATCCCAAAGATCGTACCCCTTCAGCAATGTTTTTACTTGACACTTCAATAGAATGGAGTTGGAGGGGCTTTCCAATCTATTCTCATATTTGAGACTAGATGTAGTCATAATACTACTCCTAGAATAGGCTATTAGAAAAAACATATAAACAACTTAAGACAACCTATCACATGTGCACAATGGTTTCTTGAAGCATGATTGATGGTATCCCATCCTTGAAATCTCCAGGAAACTCCCCAAGAGACTATGTAATTTTGGCATGATGAGGTAAACTATTGAAACTCATCAACCTTGGGACCATGGTTAGTGTGCCCATGTCAGACATGCCCAAACACACATGCAGGAGCTTACAAACTCAATTCCGTTGCTCAATTGGGTTCTTATTCCCTAGTGATAGATTCACCGAGTGTTCCTAAAAGGATTAAGGAGGTGAGTTGAAACTCGTAGTAAAATGATGATTGTGGCTCAAATCGACGAACAGTCGAACCATTGGAAACATGACAATGCATTCCATCTAGAGGCACCTCTCTCCTGTGGGTCCATCACTTAGTTCTCATCTTGTTAAGGGATCTCATATACTAGGTGTTTTCTCAGTAAGAGTATGCATTTTTTGCATGATGAGTTCAAATATTGAAAATCCTCGACCTTGGGATAATGGGTAGTGTAACCATATTGAACATTCCCAGACACACATGGCGGATATTAAAGAACTAAATTTTGATGCTCAGTTGCAATTTAATGCTCTAGTGACAGATTCACCAAGTGTCCCTAAAAGGATTAAGGAGGTGAGTTGCAACTCACCATAAAATGATGATCATGGCTTGGATCAATGAATCATTGACTCTATTGTACTCATGAAAATGCATTCCAACTAGAGGCACCTCTCTCCTAAGGTTCCATCACCCAATGCTTGTCTTGTTAATGGATTTAAACTAGGGTTTTGTTCAATAAGAGACTATGCAATTTTGGCATGATGAGGCCAATTATTGAAACTCCTCGATATTGGGACCATGGGTATTTTTCCCATGTTGAACATGTCTAAGCAGACATGCTGGAGCTTACAAAACTCAATTTCAATGCTTAGTTTATGCCCCGGTGATATGTTCACCAAGTGTCCCTGAAAGGCTTAAGTAGGTGAGTTGAAACTCACCATAAAATGATGACCATGGATTGAATCAATGAACCATCGAATCCATTGGACTTGTGATAATGCATTACAGCGAGGGTAACCTCTCTACTATGGGTCCATCACCTGATACTCATCTTCTTAAGGGATATTAGATACTCGGGTTTCTCTCAGTAAGAGACTATGCAATTTTGGCATGATTAGGTCAACTACAAAAACTTATCGACCTTGGTACCATGGGTAGTGTTCCCATATCGAACATGCCCAAACACTATGCAGGATCTTACAAAATCCAATTTCAATGCTCAGTTGGGTTTTTATTCCCTAGTGATAGATTCACCAAGTGTCCCTAAAAGGATTAAGGAGGTGAGTTGCAACTCACCATAAAATGATGACCGTGGATCGAATCGACAAACTATTGATTCCATTGGGCTCATGATAATGCATTCCAACTAGGGGCACTTCTCTCGCATGGGTCCATCTCCTAGTTCTCATCTTGTTAAGGGATCTCAGAAAGTAGGGTTTTGCTCATTTTATCCTAAAATGATCACTTCATAGTTGTATTGGTCATGTGTGACTAATAACAATATTTGGGAGTCTGCATGAGTGGAATATAAGAATTATCCCTTTCCTTGGATGACTTAAAGTGGCAAGGATGATATGTATCTATACATTTTTCTTATTGAAGATAAAAAATATCATAGTTGAGATGTGTTGAATGGTTGTGTAAATGGTTGCTTAAGGTGTTTGAACTTTGTGGAAATACCATATTTTGGTCAAACACAACATATTTAGTAGAATAATAGGCTTCAAGAAGAATACGTGTTCAGTGACATGATTTTAAAAAAAAAGTATACCTTGATGGGGAGAGAAATATCGGTCACATTACTCTCTTAAAAGACATCGAGATTAGGAATTTTTTTTTTAAAACAATTGATATATTTTGGAGGTGTGAAATCTCAAGCACAACAGATCTATGGAACAAACACAACAATTACTAGATATGCATGTAATGATATGTGAAAACTGTGCAAAAGACTTGCAGCAGTGTTGTATTGATTTACTCAGTTTGAATTAACCAAGGAAGTCATTCGAATAGCCTGCATGGTGTAGCTAGTCTACACTAGGAGTCCTCATCATCATATCAGTGGTAGTATCATCAATGCACAAGTAACGATCAACCAGGTGTCAAACTGAGTCTAACTAAATGTAGGTAGGTGTAACTGATGGATGGAGCACTAGTGTAGTGCAGGAGAATCCAAGGAGGGCGCATGAGGAGCTCTCTGGATGTCCATCGGAGTGTTTCAGTCAATTAACTAGTCAATCTATCCTCAAGTCAAGGAACAAATCCACAAATCAAGCAACTAACCGAGTGTGTCACTGGTGGTAGGTAAGAGAGGGATCACTTAGTCATAGGAGATGAAAACAAGGTGCATGATGGACTAGGAGGGCTGGAAATAAACATAAATAAGCTCTCGGGGCTAGTAAACTAGGGACTAGGTGTTGGGGGACACCGTACTAGTGACTGGGATGCATGCATGCAAACATAAAGATGATGGTGAGAATATTCTAACACCCCCCCCCACAAGCTATACTATGAGGGAAAAAAAATATAGGGCCCTGGTAACTAAGACCGAAGGTCACCCCAATAATAAAAAAAAATCCAAAAATGCTAGAAAAAATCTAAGTGAGGAAAGAGGGAAAACCTAGTGGGAAGAAATCCCCCCCTCAAGATGAACACTGAAGGATCTATCTAATCTATCTCCACCATAGTAGAAATCACCCCCAACAGTGAACAGAGGTAAGAGAACTTCTTCTCGGTGAAGATGTCTACAATTTTCTCTTTTGTAGGGCAATATTGCAGTACAATGGTCCTGTCATGCACAAGCTCTCGGATGTAGTGCATGTGGATCTTGATATGCTTGTTCCTCCACCTATGAATTGGATCCATTGAGATCTTTATAGCACTTTGATTGTCACAAAAAATGATAGTAGAAGTGGTGCTACCAATATCAAACTCTGCTAGAATACCCTGCAACCAAACTGCATGAATACAAGCATTGGCCGCTCCTTGAGACTCTGCCTCTACTAAAGATAAGGCAATGGAAGCCTAATTTTTGCTTGACCAGTAAATAGGCCCTGTGCCAATCATGAAAACATATTTGTAAGTGGACTTTCGATCAATGATATCACCTGCCCAATCTGAATTAGTGAATCCCACTAAATCTAGCTCGGAATCTGCAACATAGTGTATGCCAAAGTGTCTAGTATCCTGCACATAGTGCAAGATTCTCTTGGCTTCCCTCCAATGAAGCTCATGGGGCTATGTTGTTGCTGCAACATCCCCCAAATTTTTTTGTAAATACTAGGGTCCCTCCTATTATTTTTTGATTTTGGTCAAAAACTTAGTTACTTGGTTTTCAACTTTTCCTAAGTATTGACCCTTTCTAGTTTTGTTGTTTTTTAGGCTAAGGCATTTTCTTCTCTTATCTTTTAAAGCAATGCGCAGTTTTGTTTTTTTAACTATGCGCGCTTAAGGCACAAATCCAAAGCTTAACTATGCACGCTTAAGGCGCAATTCGAAGGTTTAACTATGCGCTTTGAAAGCACAAATTGCAAGCTAAATCAGCTCCAAGAATTGGTAGATGGCTTCTTGTGATCTCCTTTGAACCAATAGGGGTGAGATCAAAACAAAAAACACCAAAATTTTCTTGATACTTGAACCCAAGCGAATGGTAGTGTCCTCCATCTTCAATGAGACTCTGAGAACATGTGCCAATGATTGAACAGAAGTGCATAGGAATCATGTGATCAAGGAAGGAGAATGCATCACCTCTAAAAACTGATTTAGCCCCCAAAACATTCAATAGATCATCATTCCGCACACCAACAAACTCCTGTGAAAGAGAGTCTTTAAGGACCTCTTCAGATTCTAGAGTATGAGTTGTCTTATCTTACTCAGAATTCAAAATAGAAGACATTGAGAAAATGAGTGTTGAATCTGCAGTTTCTTCTTCATTTTGAACAAATCTGTCTTGAGATATGGCTGAGGCTGAGACATATTTAGAGAGAAAAATTGAGGAGGTATCACTGGGCTTGTTCTACAAATGTATAGCATGATCCTCTTCTTTCTACTTTCCAAATTCTCTATCCAAATTGATCTTGAGATCTCTTGTATGTTCAGCAGTATTAATGAGGTAGTGCATACTAGGAGACATAGCAATACACATTGCTCCAAAGGCTCTATCACAATCATTTAGCCAATCATTCTCCTCTTCGTAGGAAGAAAAATATATCGTAATACCAATACACATATCAAAAATACATTGTCTCTTCAAATATTCAATCATCTTTGGTTTCCACTCATCATAGTTGAATCGAGAGAGAGGAGTAATTGCTTTCAGATCCATCGAAGAAGTTGTAATCTTTGAGAGAAACCTGCAGTCACAAACAAACAAGAACCATTAGATCGACAACCTGCACTTTTCAAGTTGCATCACACCCGACATAGACTATCAAGCAAGCTTGAAGAGTCAAGAACAATATCCAGGAATTATGTGGAAACTCTCGGCTTCTGGTGTAGAGTTGGAAATAGTTGCAAGTGCAGAATATGCATGCAGTGCATAATCACTAGTACAGAATCACCAGTGCAGAATCACTAGTGCAGAATCACCACTGTAGAAAATGCATGCGGTGCAGAAAATTTGGCTTGTCCCTGCCATGGCTCTCATACCATGTGAAATCTCAAGCACAGCATATCTATGTAACAAACACAACAATTACTAGATATGCATGCAATAATATGTGAAAACTATGCAAAAGACTTGCAGAAGTGCTTTATTGATTTACTCAGAAGTAGAATACAATACAATAATGTCACAATGACTAAATAGTTTGAATTAACCAAGGAGTTCATTCGAATAGCCTTTATGGTGTAGCTGGTCTACACTAGGAGTCCTCATCATCATATTAGTGGTAGTGTCATCAATGCACAAGTAACGGTCAACCAGGTGTCAAACTGAGTCTAACTGAATGTAGGTAGGTGTAACTGATGCATGGAGCACTAATGTAGTGAAGGATAATCCAAGGAGGGTTCATGAGGAGCTGTTCGGATTCAGAATAGTCAAACTAGTCTCTCTGGATGTCCATCGAAGTGTTTTAGTTAGTTAACTAGTCAATCTGTTTTCAAATCAAGGAACAAATCCACAAATCAAGCAACTAACTGAGTGTGTCACTGGTGGTAGGTAAGAGAGGGCACACTTGGTCATAAGATATGAAAACAAGGCCCATGATGGACTAGGAGGGTCAGAACATAATAGAAATAAGCTCTCGGGGCTAGTAAACTAGGGACTAGGTGCTGGGGGACACCATACTGATGACTGTAATGCATGCAAAATGCATGCAAACATAAAGATGATGGTGAGAATATCATGATAGTATGAAATCCTTTGTTTCAACATAAAACTCATCAAAGAAATTATTTGGTTGAATGTATTCTACGGGTGAAATTAATAAAAATGGTGCATATCATCCTATGGATACTAAAGTGTGGTTATGGATTCTAGGATCTCTTCATTGAGTTAAAAAATGGGATACTAGATCCAAATGCATCAGGTATCACCGTCAAAGTAATCATATAGGTAATAGAGTTAGAGATGAAACCTAGATCAACCCCATAAGAGTGTGAGGTATGGATCACACAAGCAACACCAAACATATGATGATACAGAGACATGAATGAAAAATACACCATTGGTGATGTCAAATGTGTCGAAGTAAATAAAGAGGTGCTCATAGGAATGTCTAATAAAAATGGGGTATGATCATAGGAAAAGCAGCCTACTGAAGTGGAAATGAAACAAATGGATATAGATTCCACAACTATATTATTAGGTGGAGGAACCTCTTCTGAAGTAGGCTTGATCCATTCCTTAAAAACCTTTTAACATTGCAATGTTAAGGACTATCCAACAACTAAATTAGGTGGGGGTACTACTTGTTTTGAGGCATTGTTCTAGAGTACCAACATGAGAGTGTTTTAAAAATCGGGGATTTTATAACAATCGTGTGAAAAATGGATATGTGTATCACACAAAGCAAAGCATCATTTGATATGGTGTACAATACTTATACTCATCCCAATAATTCAATAATAGTGTGGGGATATTTACATTGGATTAAAGTCTAAGAGAGAGCAATATGTTTTTCTATAAATAAATCCATTAAGTTCACCTACCATACCATTCATCAAAAGAAAAGGTTATGTTGTCAAATTTCCTCTGGAGAGTAAAGAATCCATTTTTCCTCTTCTTTGTCTCGTAAAGGAATACATATTTCACCATCTCAAGCTTGGAGTGGAGCATACAAGTAAACAAAAAATAATCCATTGAGTTAGTTATGGATTCCACCTTCCATCAAACGCTATTTTCAAGGTGCTTGCTGCATCTTTTGTTTCTCGTTTTTAACTATAAAAGTTCATATTCTTTGTAATGTATTGTATATGGAATGGCATGTGTTTGAATTTTTTTTTATTTACATAAGGTATAGTAAGGTGTTACTTACTTATTGTATCTTAGAGTTGATTTCTATTTTTATTGGTACTTGATTGACATAGTTCTCAAGTAGGTACCTTTTGGTAAATATCGATGTTAAAACCCTGACACTAGATTGGTGACCATGGTAGGGATGAAACCCTTATTTCATCCTTGGTTTCATGTGTGCCCCATTAAGTTATATATATCAAATATGTTGTTTACATATGTTTTCATCGACACTAGTTCTTTTAAACACTCCCTATATTTGGTTTACTTGGTGCATCATCGAATTTCAGGCTTGTCATTGGAACTAATTTTGATGTTCACTATCACCAAAACACATTGTCATACTTAACATGAAATTTCCTCGGGGTTGGATCTACTAAAACACTTGGTGTTGGAAAATCATAATTAAGAAAACCTTGAGCATTGCACCTAAGCATACACTTTGGATAGAAATTAAATCAATACCCCCACCTTGGTCAATAACAATACCCATTATGTGTCCTCCTTATGTATGGTGTGATTAATCTTACACATGCGAAAAACTTTATTGAAGTTGTTGTAAGATAAACAATTTGGATGGTGCAAGGTATTGTGTCACCTTGATAACTCTAAAGAGTGGAATAACCTAGATACATGTGAACTTGGTGTTATGCTCCTAGATATTATCCATCTCTACTGGTACATTGAAATATATCAATGTTAGTTGGTTGTTCTAAGTGCTAAGTATATTTTCCCAAAAAAGGGGTGTTGTATGAGTGTAGCAAATCCACATTAAAAATTGGATGCAAATACCATAAAAAGGTACTATGTCCAACTCAAATGCATTGTCACCAAAAGGAAGATCTGTAATATTACAAAGATGGTTTATGGGTCCTTTCCATTATATTTATTTTAAATACAACTTGGTAAAATATTTGCAATCCTTCTGACTATGAAGAAAGTCATAAATGTATTGCATTGAATGTCGATTATTCACCTTGATCATATTCAATACTCTATAGTTGATGCACACTTTCTTTTGCTATCTTGATTTTATATTAGAACAAGAAAACAACCAATGGACTCATCCTAATGTGAACTTTTCTAAAAATTCCTAAATATATCCATTTCCGGGTCATTCTTTATTAATGATTTGCAATAAATCAAAACCATTGAACATTGACGTTGTTCTTAGTGTTAAATCGATGTTGATCATATCTAGGAATTAATGTAAAGGAATGCCAATATATTACTTGAAATATATTCCGTATACACATATGAGTACTTTCCCAAGAAAACATGTGTGTTCACTCGTCTTTATACCCTTTATAATCCTCCTAGACATTCATTTCCATTACTATATATAACTATATAAATTAATTTAATAAAACTAATTAGAACTCATTACATTCACCATGAGCAATGCATCATTCATAGTATATTATAACATAAAATCTACATCATGAATGCAAAAATTGATAAACACATTGCCATATACACAAGATAGAAGTCGTGTACTTGTATTGAAAATAGGTACAACTATACATTTTTATACAAATGGAACATCGTTCCCAATACATATAATAGTAGGTCATGCCAAAATATGGAATAAAAACAACTCATGGAATAGACACAAATGGACATCTCATTCCGAAAATGCCACATTGTGGCTAATGTACATAGTGTGTATCTCAATCAGAACCCCCTTCCACCCTCAGAACCATCAGAAAAACTTGGGTTTATTGCATTCGACAAAAATCTAATGTTTTTGCTACTTTTAAGAAATGGAAAGCTTTGGTTGAGAATGAGAAGGGAAAAATGTTAAAGTGTCTCAGATATAATAATGGAGGTGAATAATGTGGAAATGAATTTGATAGTTATTGTTCATACCATGGGATTCATAGAGAGAGGATTGTTCTAGGAACGCCACAAGAAAATGGTGTGTTAGAAAGGATGAACAGAACAATCATGGAGTGTGCAAAGTGTATGAGATTGCATGCAGGGTTTCCCTTATAGTTTTGGGAAGATGTTGTAGATATTGTTGTTTACTTAATAAATAGAGGGCCTTCAAGTGCTTGGATGGTGAGATTCCAAAGGAGGCATGGACAGGTAAAAATATAAACTACTTATTTCTAAGAAATTTTGGTTTTGAAACATTTGTCCATTTTGATAAAGAAAATAGAACAAAGCTTGAGGCTAAATCCAATAAATGTACCTTTATTGGATACGAGGTTCATGATTTTGGTTATCGCTTACGGCATTATAAAAATAACAAAATAATTAGGAGTAGAGATGTGATATTCAATGAAAAGGTCATGTATAGAGATCAGTTGCAGGAACATAAACAAGAAAGGAAAACACGGAGTACATCGTGCTTGATGAAATAAAATAAAATGAAGTTACAAAGGTGCCAAAAAATCAAGAACAATAGCAGGTACCTCAAACTCTTGCAAGTGTTAGAAGATTTACTAAGTCAAGTAGAACCCATGAATGATACTATCCTTCACTGTATTATTTATTGATGACTAACTCGGGTGAACCAAAATGTTATGAAGAATCAATGTATGTTGAAACTAGAAAGAAGTGGGAGCAAGGAATGAATGAGGATATGGACTCATTGGTAAGAAACCAGACTTGGGATTTGGTTCAGTTTCCTGCAGGTAAAAGAACATTGTAGAATAAATTCATTTACAAGTTGAAGGAAGAAGATGGAGGAAAGAAGCGGTACAAGGCCAAAATTGTTGTAAAGAGTTTTGCACAAAAGAAAGGTATAGATTTCGATGAAACATTTTTTTGTTGTTGTTAAAATGACTTCAATTAGAACTATTTTAAATCTAGTGGCAGTAGAATATTTGCATCTTGAACAGTTAGATGTAAAACCAACCTTTCTCCATGGGGATTTGCAGGAAGAGATTTATATCTAGCAGTCATAGTGGTATGAGGTCAAAGGGAAGGAGAATTTAGTATGCAGGTTGAAGAAGAGTTTGTATGGATTGAAGAAAGCTCCAAGGCAACGGTATTTAAAATTTGACAAGTTTATGACAAAACAAGGTTATAGTAGATGTCATTCTAACCATTGTGTTTATTTCAAGAAGCTAGATAATGGAAGATATATTATCTTGTTATTATATGTGGATGAAATGCTTGTTGCGAATTCTAACATGCAAGATATAAATGTGCTCAAAAGGAAATTAAGTAATTATTTTGCGATGAAGGATTTGGTTGTTGCAAAGAAAATCCTTGTTATGAGAATAACAAGAGACAAGAAAATTCTCAAATTGACATTATCTCAGGGTGAGTACATAGAAAAGGCGTTGGATAGGTTTAGAATGTAGGATGCAAAACCAGTTAGTACACCTTTGGCTAGCCATTTCAAACTAATTAAGGAGATATGTCCCAAGACATAAGAGGAAATAGAATACATGTCCAAGGTTCCCTATTCATCAGTAGTTGGCATCTTGATGTATGCCATGGTGTGCACAAGGCCATATATTGTAGATGCAGTGAGAGTTCTAAGTAGGTATATGAAAAATCCGGGTAAAGAGCATTGGAAGGCAGTAAAGTGGATTCTCAGGTATTTGAGAGGTACTTCTACTCATGCATTATGTTTTGGAGGTTCAAACACTTTTCTATAGGGAATTAGGGATATGTTGATGCAGATGTGGAAGGTGATAAAGATAGTAGGAGAAGGACCACATTGTATGTTTTTACTATAGGTGGAACAACAATAAGTTGGATTTCGAAATTGCAAAATGTTGTTGCACTTTCAAAAAAGGAAGCAGAGTATGTTGCTGCTACAAAGGCTAGTAAATAGACGATTTGGATACAAATTTTCATGGAGGAACTAGGTAATAAGCAGGAGAATAGTAGGTTGTACAATGACAGTCAAATTGCCATTCATATTGCAAAGAACTCAGCCTTCCATTCTAATACTAAACATATACAGCTCAAATACCATTTCATACAATATGTTCTAGAAGATGAACTGTTGAAGTTGGAAAAGATACATACTAGCCAAAATCCTGTAGACATGTTGACAGAGGTAATAGCAAGAGAGAAAGTGAGTTCCTGCTCAGTTTCAGTTGGCCCTCAAACATGAAGGTGAAGATGATAAATTTTCCAGGTTTGGATTCAACCATGTTTGGATCCCAGAACATGATAGGGGGTTTGGGGGGATTTCCCCCCCACTACAGTCGCCATGGGGGGTGGTGACTATTTTGGGATCCCCACCCTAGCGGGGGTTCGAGGGAAACACCCCGGTAGTGAAATTTTAGGAAAAAATTCATTGTAAACTATTGTAATTTCATAGTCATGATTTGGTCAATAATGGGTAATTTATGCGCCCATGGTATTGGGTATCCCGTGGTATTTTCCCATGGTAATCCCTCTTTAAAAGGAAAGAATTGTAATATGGTTGGGTGTGGTAGTTGTAGTATTGTAAACATATCTATGATTGTGTGAGATATACTGTGAGAGAGTGAAGAGGAAGTTGTAATGGATGTGATGCAGGTTGTATCCCTTCAGTTGTTGGATGGTAAAATAAAAGGACTGGAAATTTCTCCATGGATTCAACCCATGTTGGGTGAACCACATTATATTGGTGTCTCTCTTGTATTGTGTATATGTGTTTTATTTCTACATCTTATTTTATTTTATTGTTCTGTGATCCTAATTTTCTAACTGGTTCATCTCCAAAATCAATCTTCCTCTTCTTTGAGCTGGAGAAATCTCTAACCTTCTTGTGTCTGGGTGTAGAAGGCTTCTCTAGGATCTAAAAGGGGAACAACAACATATCAACTTTTCCCCACAATTATATTAGTTAATACACTTAAAAAATACAATTAGAATTCAAAACTTAAATATTCACCTGAGAGGAGATAGTATACCATGATGGGGTTACCCACCTCCTTGATCCAAGCCTCTCAACAATGCCTCCCTACAACAATTAAAAAAAACAATTAATTCAAAAAATTAGAACGTATTATTTTATCAATTGCATTAATGATTTATAATATTTTAAACAACTGATAAATCTCACCGTGAAGATTTGAGGAAATGCAGGAGATTTCCCTTCCTAAATAGGAAGTGGAGCACTCGACTAGACAACATGCTCTGCGGAAATAGTGGAGGAGGGGGGAAATGTAGGTACATGTGAGGGGGGAAATGTAGGTGCAAATGGATGGAGTGGATGTAGGTGCAGGGGATGGGGATGGGGAAGAATTAGGTATAGCAACTATAGATACAACCACCTTAGATTTAGCTACAATAGATGGAACACTAGTGACTGCAATGGTGAGTGCAATGCATGGAGGGTTGTGATGGTGGATTGTTAAAGGCTAGATAGGTATGGACTAGCAAGCGTGTATGGGTTTCGGTGATGAAATACCCCCATTGTCTATACAATGGATGGAAGCACCCTAGGGGAGAATGGGTATGCCAATTATCAAAGCAGGGTTCCCAATCACTAAGCTCAGTATGAATCGTGGAATAGTGGACTGTGTATGATGGGAAGGAATGGGTGGATGTGGCGATGGAATGGTGAATAATGGAACCTACATAAGCATATGTAATACATTTGATTAGTACAAAAACATGTAAATTAACCATACTAGGACAATGAACTTCACATAAAATTTATAATTAATTTAACACATGTTACCTAGGTGAGGGGTGATCTACTTCTCATAGGTGGATACTAGTGCTCAATCTCTTTGACAAACACCTATGGAAACACAACAACATTACGATTGATTTCTCATAAATAACTTTGACATTTGCAAATAAATAATTTTTTAAATTCTACAATCATACAGTCATTTAAATACCTATGTATGAGGTTCCACATTGTCGTCTATTGCTTCCATATCCACGTTAAGGTTGGGATAACTAATTCCATCCCACCTCGATGGAGGTGTGTCATTTTGGAACAACTGTACATGCCAAAAAACTCAAATTAGATAAAAATACTTTAAGTTATGTTTATCGAATAATTTCCAATTGTACAATTAAATATATACTCAATGATTTACCATCATTTACAAATCATACTAACCTCATTAAAAAATCTCTCCCATGTAGGATCATCCATTGAGCCATGGAAAGTATCCCTGCAATGAGCACATCGATGCAGTAATGATTAATGCTATGAAGAATCCCTTTCCTGACTATTGGTCATGGAAGTTCCATGCTTAATGGGGCTCGGAGGACCTACATGTAAGGTTCTTCCACTATCCCCTAATGGATCATGTCTAGATGATGCCACAAATTCATTGTGTTGCAGTACACTACATGTAAGATGTGAAATGTAAGTTCCAGTGTTAGTCAGTCGATCTAATAGTTGAGGTGTCTATGAGGAGGAGTGTTAGGCATATAAATAGGATTAAGTGGCCCTCTCATTAGAGTATTCCTAGTTGTTGTTCGATCCTAGGAAGAGCCAAGACCAACCCATTGAAACTCACCAATGTCAAAATGGTTCATGTGGAGACCCAACTTAAACTCAATGTATAGTTTCCAAAGAAAATATAATAGAACCTCCTTATTAATGCAAGGATGTTTGTCAAAAAACATGAAATAATGACTCATCCAATTTTGTTTCCATGGATCATATGTGCACCAATCCATGCAAAGGTGTCTCTTGCATGGATCTAGGGCGTGGTTGGTTTTGGGGTCAATAAAAAATCCAACAACCATTTGTTTTGTAATTTTCAAATCTTTGATTTGTTCTTTACTAAGACTAGTGAAGTAGAATAGTGTCATCTTAGCCCTATATTTTGATATGCTCAACAATTGACTGTGTTCATGGTAAACAAAGGAAATGATGCTACCAATGGATGTGGCTAATGAAAGTCTTGATGGTTCCCTTGTGGTCCTAAGCTCTTGGACCAAGTTTATCAGATGGTTTAAATCTTGGTTAATGTGGGTTTTTGTGTTAGGGTTATCCTCAGGGTTAATGTTTGTTTGTGGATTTGGTTCAAGGTTTTCTTCCATTGTAATGAAAGAAACAACAATATTTTTTTAGATTCTGATTCTTTTAAAATTATGTTTTTTTTATTAAATCACAAGCATATAAAAGAAAGAAAAAAAAGAAGAAAAAGTTGAAGGAATATCTTGATGGAGGAGTGGGAATGTCCCTTAGTGAAGTCATATGGGTGAAGACGTGCTTGCATTATGAATGGAAACAACCAACCACCCATGGAAATGGGGAGAATAAGTCCCGTGGAGCCTTTTTTTACATATATAGAGGAACATGTGTGTTTTAAAAATGCACACGTGTTATTAACGCGCACATGTTTCCATCCATGTATTTGTTTTGCGTGGATATTTGATAATTGTCGAACCATAAACATGCATGTGATCTTGTTAACGTGCATGCACTTCTAAAATTAAGCAGATGCACATTTCTATTGCAACCAAATTGGCCATCTATTTTGTGCACCCACCCATCATTTCTATTGCAACCAAATTGGCCATCAATTTTGTGTACCTGCTATTTATTTCTCTCACTATTATTTAACTAGTCATTGCTTTCTCTCATCATTATTATATTTATTATTGTACTAGGGGAATCCAAAATTGGAGTTAGGATGGTACTCGTGTGACACGGGGTCCAGGGATCCAAATCCACAGGGCCCGAACCATGGCACATGGGTAAGATTGGGGGGATTCGAACACATAACTATTATATTTTTAAAGTATTCTTTAACTCATAACATTTCTCTATCTAATATTTCATTTCTTCTAAACCCTGATCCCTAATGGCTAATTTCTCGTAAAAACTCTGAGACTGAAAATCCAGAAACAATGTGACAAAAATCTATTTCTTCAATGAAAAATTACTAGATTAATTTAATAATAAAAAACATATACATATAATGATTTTTTTGTTTATTCCAAACAATAGTTTGAAATATGAAATATAAAATAAATACAATCTCGAATTTTGAATGTAGAGTAATGAAAGATAAATCATATCATCCAAAAACGTGCAATGGAGATTTTTCAAAAAATCTATGTACACATAGTAGAGGTGGAGGTCATTTCATTTCCTAGTTGTACAACTAGCATATCTTTGTTGTATCTCTATGCAGAGATCAAGGACATCTCGGTTGCATCTCTATGTAGAGATCAAGCATGGTTTACAGATCCACTAATCGTTGCAAGTAATCGCATGGGATATTAGAATTTTTTCTCTATTCTAGGTTAGTGTTGGGATATTCTACTGGAACATGTAGAAAATGGAGATCTATTTGAAAATATATACCAATCGGGCCATCCTTCTCTCTTCACTGGAATCACAAGGTTCAAGAATCAATCAATGAAAAAAAATTACAGTTTTTTTTAAATATTTAAAAGTGGGATCCGTGGTTATTCATTTTGGATTAGTCTTCTTCCTTGGCAATGATATTTAAACATACTCTATCATCAATTGTCAGACAACGTATTTTTTGGGAGGCAACAATCATGGGAAAGCTTATGTGTGCTTCTTTCTCTGTTCAAATCTCATCTTTCAATATTTGACAGAATTTACATAAACTTTTATGTATAATATATTTCATCACATATCATATTGTAGTCATATTATTTGGACAATAGTCATTAAGATAGAGATTCATCCTTCACAATACAAATGAAACATTAACCCAATAGGTCTTTCAATATACATGACCTAGATGTGAGGGTGTGATTACGCTCTGCGACTTTTTTTGAGAGTTAGTTTAGGTATCATTTCCTAGCGGCTAGGGATCCTTCCCTAGTCGTCCTTTCCTTCATCCCCTAAGAGCCCTCCATAAAGGTCATTTGAGAGACTTATTATGGAGGTTCTTTTTCCTACGGAAAGGAGCTAGCGCCCTTGCGCGACGACCCGTAGAGGGCGGAGCTCCTGCGGGCTCTTCTTCGGCGGCATTGGTGACAAAAACAAAGGCGGGGCCAAGGTTCCTATGCATCGAGGCGAAGGAGCAAAGACACACTCCTGGATCATGGTGGTGGCGGGTATCAAGCCGTGGGTTCAGAGTGGGTGGTGGCTATGAACCTTTCCATGCTGCAACGTCTTCGGAGGCGTGGTTTCATTTTCAGTCCGCGACACTATCCATTCTGAAGGTGCGTAGTAGCCCTGTCTAAGCACATGCACAACCATCTTTTCCCCATGGAGGGGTGAATCCATGCATAGGATCTCACTTGACACTCCAGTTCATGATTCCTATAGTTGGGATACTTTCAACAGTGGCTTTCCTGTGTGCGGTTAAGGAAAGATTGTTCGCTTGTTTTTTTTTCAGATGGCATTTTCTCTATGTCTCTTTCTATTTTTTTTTTCTCTTTGGGAGGAGTTTTTATTCCTGGGAGTCTATAATAGGGTTGTTATATGATGAAGCTTCTTAGATTTACCTCCCTTTCTGTGCATATTTTTTATAGTGCTTCTACCTGCCATTAAGTGCAAATTTTTTATAGTGCTTTTGCACATGTAAACTTTCGGGTTTTGAAAAATATGTTATGTTTACTCTAATAGAATGTGATTTTTTTTCATGTAAGAAAAGGTCTTTCAATATTGAACTAGATTCTCTCTTGGCTTGCAATCAAGGACATTCTTCACCCATAAGTGATTTTTCTTAAAATTGATAGTTAGTGACTTTATACTTACATGCAACAACCAAATTTATTATTAATACTTTTAATGTAAGCCGAAAGTATTACCATTAGCTATTTCATCTTGGATAGATGCATTTTTAGTCCTTGGTTGAAATATATATTTGTTACACTATGTGATGGAGCCGTATAAGGGCTAACTAAAAGGCCTCTGGCTCGCCGGAGTCCAGCAGAGGAATTCTTGTAAAAATCACAATTTGGGGTGCTCAAATCTCAATTTCAACGATCTGGGTAGTTTAAAATTGGGCAATTAGTCTAGAACAAGAAATCCCAATCGATGAAATTACAAAATTGCGAAAATAGCAATTTCCAGTAAGAATTTTAACAGGTTTTTATCCCAAAATCGCTGAAAAAGATGGGCGTTTTGGTTGTCTTTTATCCTGCGCGCTATGGGGTCTCTCTATGGGATCTCTATGTTGATGTATGTCAAAATTTATGCCCTAAGTATTGTCCTTTTATTTGTTAATATTTTTTTTGATATGGAGGTTTTCTCATCTTGCAATGATATTCCTTTAATGGTTGTTTAGAATTTTGAAAGAATTTTCCTATAAATTTTGATTTGGACTTAAAACATAGTTTTTCGCTAATTAGTCATCCATTTGATTACTACGACATATGATGTTTACACTAACTAATTATGCATTTGACTTCCATGTTTTATATTTGAGGTGTCTTTATTTTCATTTGAAAATGTTTGATGTTAGAGTTCCTTAAGCCTTGAAAATCATCAATTAACAGTAGTTCATCGAATCATTATGGGAAATTTGGACCATTTTATTTTTATAACATTTGAATGATATTTTGTTCTTGGATTTCGTTATAATGATATCTATTTTTTTTACTAAAATGGTCATTCTCCATTATTCTGTTACACAATCTAGCATGTTTGTGTGCTAAACTTTGTAACAAAAATGTGTCAATATATCTATTGTATGCTTCAAAGTTTGAAGGTATATGTACCCTATTTTTTTCTTGAGTGCATACTTTCTCTATTTTATTTGATAGAATTGGAAGGTGTCATTGTTTCATAAGTCAATATTTTTTCAACTCATGTTTCTTGGATTGAAAACTTGTTTTATGTTTTTTTTTCAATATGTAACAACAGTGTAATGCCAATATGTATTTGTTTAAACTATTCATGTAATAAAGGATGTTGGTTAAAACAGGTCAAAAAATGTAAAGATGAAGGTATGATGAAGGAGATGCATGGGGTGGGGGGGTAGGGGATGGGAAAAGAAGGGGGTTTGGGAGATCCACTTCTTGCCTAAATGACGGATAAGAGGATCAAAAGAGGTAATGGGTGGACAGGGAGATGGAAAGGGTAATGGGTATCATAAATGGATGGGGTGGAAGGCAAGGGATGAAAGCAAGGAAGAAATGAGATTCTCTAGCTCCAATTTCCACCCCAATGATGAGGGATGGGGAAGAGGAGATGGATAAGGCAGAGGGAGGAGGGTGAGGGAGAACAAGAGAGCGGGGATAGGATCACATCTATGGTTTTGTTTGGTAATTAAACATAGTGTAATGCCAATAGACATGTTTTTGTGTAATAAATACAATAATATAATGTTAATAGATATGTTTTTGTGCAATAATTAAAAATAGTGCAATGTCAAAAGATATTAGTTTAAAGTGCCCATATAATCAAGGATGTTAGAGGAAAGGGATTAGAGAGTTAAAGTATGAATGTATAGTGAAGGAGATGTATGGGGGTAGAGGACATGTGACGAAACAAGTTAAGAAAAAAAGGTTAAAATATCCACTTTCCACCTAAAGGTGAAGGACATGTATCGGGTAGAGGGAATGGGATGAAAAATTGGAATAGAGGAAGACCAAGAGATCCACTTCCTAGCCAAAGTATTAAGTATAGGAAATATGAGATGGAATGGGTTACATGCGAAGGATATGGATGCAGTAGAGGGGAGAGGATGATGGAAGGGAAGAAAGGGGCATCATGAGCTTTGGTTCTACCCCATGAGCTTTGGTTCTACCCAAATGATGAACCGTGGGGAATAATAGTGTAATGCCAATAACTATGCTTGTGTGCAATAATTACAAATATTTTAATTCCAATAGTTATTTCATTAAAGTGTTTATGTAATAAAGGTTGTGTGGAAATTTATCAGGACTCAAAATTCAATGCAAATTATAAATTTCACCTTCAACCTACAATGTTTATGAGATCTTAGCCCTTGAAATTTTAGCCTTCAAGGATTCTATAAAACAATGTACAAAAATAAAGTAGTACAATGTTTCACTTCCAAATAACCCAAACATCCCTAAATTCAATCATAAATTATATCAATAAAAGAGGATAAGTTTCGACCTTTTTAGGGAAACTTAATTGTTAGAATATGTAATGATGACTTATGTGATATATTGGTAAAATATCAATTAAAGGCATAAAATAACTGTAATGTTATAAAATAGAGTTATCCCACATGCATCATTGTAATTATATCCTTTGTAACCATTCTCTATATAAAGAGGAGGAAATTCATTTATCCCACATGTGTTATGGGATGTATTGTAATCCAAACCTCTTAGTATATAAGAGAGGTGAAGGAGACCCTTTTGGGTATGTGTTGATTGTAATTCATCAGACATCACATGTTGTGTATGTTATTCGTACACACATTGTATGATGGATCTTGATGTGATGCATATGTGAGGATGCCATGTAATCTTTGATATATTTTTTCATATTAATGGAAGATGCAACCCTTCTCGTGGACGTAGCCCAATTGGATGAACCATGTGTATCTGGTGTATTATTTTCCTTGTTCTTTTTATGTTCTTATTTATGTTGATATGTTATTGATTACTAAGATAGGTAAGTTAGTTTAGCTAGATCTATAGTTCTGACATGGTATCATAGCTCGTTGTTATGATCTAGCACCTTCTATAGCTTTCAATCAATAACTATTATCATCTGGGCATTGTTTATTTTGTAGATTTTATTTCTATCTGGTAGCCATTGGGCTTCTCTTCAGATATGGGCATGTTTATGCAGCTTTTTACTTCTAACCCTAACCTTGTTGTGTAGATTTTTGCAAAAAAATTTCAAGGGTTTCTTGAATGTTTTTTTTGTAGATCTATGTGATTTTTGGCTTCTCCTTAAGGAGATCTATCTTCCGTTTGTTAGATCAACAGTTTTCTTCCAAGTTTGGTAGATTTTTTGCCGGTTTCCATCTTCGGCATAATTGACACTGTTTTCGGCCTAAAACTAGACATTCTTGACTTTTGCTTCGCAAACAGTGCGGGTAACCGTGACTTTACCTACTGTGAACCCATGAGTATACTGCAGACCAACGAATTCCAGTGTACAGACCTGTGAGTGCTATGGCATACCCGCGGCTGGATCTACTGAGGACTCGCGTTTACTTCAGTATACTCGCTACCCTCCTGTGTAGATACCCACGAGTGCTTTGACATAACCACGACTAGACTGTACATAAACCCATGAATATCATAATAGAACCACGACCTTTTCCATGCATAACCTGCGAGTACACGCGAGTTTACTATGGCAGACTCACGAGTGACTTTATTTGGCGCCTTTTCTAAGGGCTGTAGGTAAAGTTTCTTTTTTTTACTATGTTCTTTCAAATCTTGGAAAGTTTCATCTCTTATCTTGAAATTCTTGTCATAAGCTTCTTGATCTCTTTGCATTAGGTTTTTTGTTCTGATTTACAGAGGTTTTCTTGTTCTTATGTCTCTAGCCTTCTTTTTGTGGAAGATGTTTTGACATTTTCAGGGGCATGGATCTCTAGTATGTAATGGTGACATCAATAAATGAACCTATGCTTAGGATTTAGTTGTTTCATGAATATATTTTCATATCTATAAGTGATATTCTAAAATGGTCTCACTCTTCTAATCATGATAATGAAGATTCTATATGTATTATCTTATGATCATTATTTGATTTATTTATATGTTATTGCTGACCTTTGTGTAAAAGCAATTTCAGTGGTTTTTTATAAGCAATATCTTTACGATCATTATATGCTCTTGCTAATTAATTTCTTGAGTAAAGTCAATTTTTTGAATCTATGTGATATCATATTTTTTGGCTTGTCATAAGTTCTTTAATTGGGATATAGTTTCTTTTTCATGTATTGTAGATATTGTATCTAGTTCCTGTGTTGTTTGTCTCTAACATTCCTATATGGAAGCATTGACATTTCCAGGACATTTCATCTCTTGCATATTTACATAGTGTTAACAAGAAATGAATCCATGATTAAGACCATTAGTGACTTGTCATTTCATAATTTTTTTATAAGTGATATCATGAGTTGATTATATTTTGCTATATGTTGATCATATTAAACATTTTGATTTATATATATCATGTCATGTTTATTTCGATCATCTTTTACTCAATATCTATATGGATTTGAGCAATCTTATAATCTTGAAATATTTGTCATGAGCACCTTGTTCTTGCTACAATGAGATTTCTATTCTTATGATTGCAGAGGTTATCTTGCTCCTACTTGTCTCTAACGTTCCTATATGGAAGCATTGGCAAGTTTTTCTTGTCTCTAACATTCATATATGGAAGCATTGACATTTTAATGGAATTCATATCCTGCATATTAACATAATGCTAATGCGAAATGCACCTATGCTTAAGAATAGTTGCTTGATGACTATTTTTTTTCATATATTTAAGTGAAATCTTGGCTCATTATTCTATCTTAGTATCTATTATTCTCACTCATGTTTATGCTCATTTATCTTTTATATCATGTCATATCCTCTTTGATCATATTTTGCTCAAATTTATATGGTCTTGCATAGAAGCGACATCATTTATTTATATGTTCTTGAGAAATTTCATTTTATCATATCTTGTGTCTTGTGGGCTTATCATGTTTTTATATGCTTTATTCTTGGAAGTTCCTTTTTGCAGATTCGTTATCCATGTTGTGGGATAGATTGATTGTAATATTCCTTCCTTTTTTAAGCATATGATGGTTTTGGATCTCTGGTTTTTAAGCCGTGTTCTTCTTAAGAAGGAATGTAATGTTGAATTTTATCATGTTCTATCATATTTCAATAATTTTGTATGATGGATATCCATCTTCTACTGTTAAAGTCATGATGTTCATCTATATGCTATCATTTTCGATGTATAGACCATTGGGGTCTTGTTTCTTCGATGTTTGAGGTCTTCTACAGATATTCATATTGCAACTCGATTGGAAGAATGTCTTCTATCCACATATCTATTGTCCATCTGGGTATTGTGTACACTGTTGTGGTGTTCTTAGCCACATGTTCTGTTGTATCAACTGTCAGAAGGTATCTATACACTGGTGTGGATTTTATATTAGATTTCTTCAGCTATCAGTTATGGTTGTGATGATTCTTGTGGTGATCTAGGCATCTTGCGGATCTAGTAGCCATGATGGCTTCTCTTTAGATATGGGCACCTTGTTGTTGGATTGCGTCACATGTTCTCGGCATTTTACTGTTGGATCTAGTAGCCATAAAGGCTTCTCTTTAGATTTGGGCATATTGTTGTTGGTATTTCATCGTACAACCTGGTTCATGTGCAATTTCATGATTTAGTGAGAATCGGTTATTCTTCATCAAATCCAAGAGGCGAAGTGTTTTGTATTCACATCTTATTGAGCATTCTGGAAGTTGTCATAAAGGGGGATGTTGGTGTGTTTCCACCTTCCTTCCATTCGTATTCTTTCTCCGAGTCATCATTAAGGGGGAGTGTTAGAATATGTAATGATGACTTATGTGCCATATTGGTAAAATATCAATTAAAGGCATAAAATAATTGTAATGTTATAAAATAGAGTTATCCCACATGCATCATTGACATAATTATATCCTTTGTAACCATTCTCTATATAAAGAGGAGGAAATTCATTTATCCCACATTTTTTATGGGATGTATTGTAATCCAAACTTCTTAGTATATAAGAGAAGTGAAGGAGACCCTTTTGGGTGTTGATTGTAATTCATCACACATAACATGTTTTGTATGTCATTTGTACACACATTGTATGATGAGGCTTGATGTGATGCATATGTGAGGATGCCATGTAATCTTTGATATCTTTTTCATATTAATGGAAGATGCAACCCTTCCCGTGGGCGTAGCCCAATTAGGTGAATCAGGCATATCTAGTGTATTCTTTCCCTTGTTCTCTTTATGTTCTTATTTATGTTGATATGCTATTGATTACTAAGATAGGTAAGCTAGTTTATCTAGATCTATAGTTCTGACATTAATAACCAATAACCAAATCTAAAACTACTCTTTCATTGCGGTACTAAAAGTAGTATAGAAATAGTATGAAAATAGTAAAATTAGTCCTTATATTCTTCATTTACATGCCAAATCAATTAAACAATTCTCCTTCTACTTATGTCAAATTAGCAAGACATATATGGTTGTAAATAAAAATGAAAAAAGAACATATATAGATAAAAATCAAATATGGAAATTGCACAAGTTTTGGACAACTAGATACTTCATTAATATACTCAAGGTGAAGTACATGTACATACCATAGCCTTCTCTTAATACTAGTACAAATCCTCCCAAATATCCAAAATCCCTAACTAGGGAAAATCAATAAAACCCTAGAAACTAAGAATATCCAATATACAATAATCACTCCAACACATCCTCCAGGTAAATAGTCCCTCTCCTCCTCTCTTCTTACTCACAATTACACCCTAAGGTTTTATCACAAAACCTTGATCTCTAATATCCAAGGGATAAACCCTAACACTATACCTCCAAGATGCTCCAAGATACTCGTATAAGACTGAGTGACTAGAGAGAGAGAGGGAGAGAGAGAGAGAGTGAGTGATCTCATGTGAAGATCCAAGAGAGAGATATAAAGCCAATATCATCACCAATTCACAAGAGAAAACTCCACATGAAGACATATCCTCTAGAATTAATAACTCCACCTAGGGTTCATGAGGAAACCCTATTTACTTCCTTTAAGAAGATAAGTACAAAAAAAAGAGTATGATGAATGATCACCAAGATGATGAATGGAAAGACTCTCTCCTTCCTTTATCTATATGAGAGTAAGGGATTCTAGCAATACAATTTGGACCTTATCCCTTACAAACAACCCATAATTATCACTTATAGGCCAACACAAGTGAGGAACTACACTCTAAAATACATGGGCCATTCTCCAAGGTGATGTTTTGCACAATAATGGATCCAAAGTGATGTAGCTATGCAATTCAAGTCCACACCCTTCCATCACAATTATCCATGGACTTCAATGATCCTCCTAAGCAATGTACTATACTAGGTAAGTTACCCCTACAAAAATAATGGTGAAGCCCTAAGAATCCTGTATCCATATCTAATCCTCTAAGAAAGAATCAATGTTTCCATATGCTAACTGGGGCCTAATTCTCTCATCCAAACTGCGCATTGCTCATTATTCAATGTAGGACACTCTAAAGCAAGTGAATCCTTCATGGGGCCCCAGTGAAGGGTGACCACCAAATTTTTAAAAGAATTCCAATACCTAAGGGAAGAACACTAAGAAAAAAACCATCTAAGGTCAAGTGCTCAATGGAAAAGATATCTCAACTATGCAAATCCATCATGAAATATCTTGCATGTCCCAATCAATATTGGACTATCCAAAGGTTGAACATACACTATGTACCCCAAATTGCATGAATCACTCTAAGCATGGCGTAAACACTTTTGGATTAACCTTAAAAGTTAACCTGTATGGTGCCAAATCTCCCACATTCTTCCAAAGTGCAAAGAGGTGTCCACAAGGAGTCACCGAGGCTTAACAGGGCCTTATAAGCTCATTTCCTAGTCTGGCCAAACTCAAAACTTTTCCATGGTTTTCACCTACGAGGAAATATCAATGAACAAACGTGTTAAACTTATCCATCTTAGACGTAAGGTTTAAAGAACTATTGAAGTGATAAATAAGACACTCATAAAATTACATGATGGTTTCACACAACATTACCTGTAAAAACTTAAGCACGACTATGCTTAGACTCCATCAACGCATATGGTGGTTGTGTAGGGTTTTGACATCGAATCCATAGGAGTTCTAAACCCTGTATGGAATGCATTTACATGCATAAATATTGTAACTATTATACAGAGAACAAGGGTCACCACATCAAACCCTTGGGAGGAAAATACCAGCAAAGTTTACAAACCCTTGAAAGTAGAGGGCTTGTCAGCCTCCTTCCCCACTACAACTGCAAAATGAATGCTCCAGGTCGTTGTTTCGGCTAGCAAAGCAAATGAAGTTAGGGTTAACATCGTTTCCAAGAACTATCATGTGAAGACCTACCACGAGGGATGCCAACGAGCAATCCACCCAAAACACTTTTAATAGCATTTAAGAATCTTATCTACCGGGCACGTAAGACCGCCAACGCATAGATTCACCAAGGATCAAGTCAAGGTTACCATCATCGCTGCATTATATGAAACGTTTTATGCCTAGTCAAACAAATAATGTATAGTTTGAATTTCAAAAGATCCATACCAAGGCTATAATATAATGTTTAAGCTTATAGCATATAGTATTGATGTATTAGTATCGATGCATAAGATCTATACTATCTAACTTAGTATAATTACATATAGTTACAAATAGATGGCATTGGTGATAACGCTTAGTAATAAGCCCTTGTTTAAAGTTTAATATTACATAAAAAGTATTTGGAATGAAAAAATATATTAATCCAATACCTAGTACAAAAAAAATAAAGAGACATAAGCATGGTATTGTTTATAAAAACATAACACTTTGAAAATATAAGTAGTATGCAAGACTTTATCCATTTTGTCCATAGCTTGGTTTTCAAACCATATAAAAGTATGAGTGGCATGTTAACACCTTTAAGTTGATGATCGAAACTAAGGCAGATATCACCCTTGCACAAGCCTAGTACTCTATACATCTTTATATCAAAACTATTTGAAGTTAAGTAAAGCCCTTTTTTTTAAATACATCAAGGTATGCTTGAGTGGTATCTCTTCTTACCTGTAAATCTGCAAATAGAATTTAGGAGCATTAGCTATCATATAGCTAATTAATCCTTGGGGCATTCACACGGATCCCTTCATTACAATGAGATGACCAGTTAGTCTCTAGAATCAAATTTATAACATAGAACGAAGGTTGACAGTGTGCACTTTAAATAAAGAGTCAATTCAAGTATTAAACATTAAATACATCTTGGAAAACATTGTATAAATAGAACATTCGAACATTAAATAACAATTAATGAAATTAAAACTTTAAGTAACTATTTTACAATGAGATAGAACATCAGTTGTTGCAACAAACGTAGTCACTTATAAGTGTCGTAAACATTTAATCACCGATGACCAATTTTAGATGTCGTCGTCAATGAAATGACTTGTTAGTATTTAAATATATTAAAACTAACTTTAATAACACTTCCGCACAAGTAATACAAGCATTTATTGCTATTTGAAAATTTTTAAATTTTTGGGAAATTTTGGGATGCTACATGTGGTATCAGAGCGCGGTTCAAACACTAAGCCTGAAGTGGCTCACTCGTGCAAATAAAAATTTATGACAAAATTACGAATTACTGATTTTTATTTTTTGTTTTCAGTTTCAACATTTTATAATCTAGTTTGCAGATATGCAAGGACTAGAAGAGTCGGCTGAGGACAGGTCCCTTAATAATGAATGGAATAATAATGAACAAAGACAGATTAATGCAGAAAACTTATTTGTTGAACTGAATGATAATTCATCGGAATTATTAAGAACAGTAAAAGATTTAAAAATTGAGATAAAAACTGTTAAGGAAGAAAACAAACACATCTTGAAAGCTCAAGAGGAGCTGAACCAAATCCTGCTAAATAATTTTCATAATAACAACAAAGATAAAGGAATAGAAAATAATGTTGAATCAGGCACTATGTCCTACCAATGTAAGGATAAAAAGATAAAATTGACTAATTATGACAACAACCCATCTTCTGATTTTGATGAAAATGTACACAAGAAAAAGCACAAGTATTCTAGTGATAGCACTGATAGTGACTACTACACTAAGAAAAAGAAGTACAGGGCATACGGAGAAATTTATGGCGAGTTTAAAAAGATCAAACCACTAACATTTAATGGAGAAACATAAAAGAGTGAGACAGTCAAAGCATGGCTGTCCAGTGTGAATAAGTATTTCCAGATTTACAACTACTCAAGTCATCTAAAAACTAAAATGGCAATTTATAATCTGACTGGAAAAGTAGACATCTGGTAGCAAGATCTGAAACAAGTAAAAGGTTTTAAAGATAAACGTGTAAATTGGAGTAATTTTAAGAAATATTTTAAAAGAAATTTTATGTCAAAACAGTATTATGAGGAAGGAGCTAAAGAGTTTTATGAGTTAAAGTTAGGTTCCATGGATATGAGGGAGTTATGCAACAAGTTTTTAAATTTATTAAGGTATGTGCCATATATCATTGAAGAAAAGCCTAAGGTACAGAGGTTTTTGAGCTATTTTCCCTCTCATATAAAGGACATGATTGAGTATGATGGTCCTCGAACTCTTGAAGAGGCCATGAGGAAAGCGAATATTTGTTATGAACAGAATAAGAAAAGAGAAGGCATATCAAGCTGGAAATAAAAAAGGCCTAACAACTTTGAGCAAAGAAAGAAGCAATTCTCTTTTAATTGTAATTTTGGAAATAATAATTCACATAATTACTCTAATAGAAATTTTCAAGGAAATAATGCAGCAAGTAATACACAGTCAAAATTTACAGCTACAACAAATAGTGATCCACCTGAAAATGTTGTTCAAAATAATGAACAAAAAGAACCTGTTAAATGTTGGTACTGTCAGGGACCTCACTATGCATCAAACTGCCCACACAGAAAGAGGACTGTCAACAACATACACACAGCACAGGAGGAGGATACTGTCGGTGACTTAGCAAGGGAGATGCCCAGGATAAATGCAGCTTTGGAGAATAGACATGTTGACCATCAAACTTCCATGGTTGAAGTGGAAGGTATGCTGAAAAATAAACTCATTTCTATTTTAATTAATATAGGAGAAAGCCTTAGCTATGTGTCACTTGATTTAGTTAAATATTGCAATATGAAAATAGACAAGTTTGATAAATCATGGTTGGTTCAATTGGCTACTGGAACAAAAATAAAAGTGATTAATTATGTAAAAGAATGCGAATTACTGATGAATCAGTTTAGGACCCATGTTAAGTTGAATGTGTTACCTTTAGGTTCTTACGATGTTTTGAATGGAATGGACTGGTTAGAGAAGCATAGGGTAGTATTAAATTGCTTTGAAAATACTTTTACTTGTTTGCATGATGAATGTGAAACTGTAACAGTGAAAGGAATTCCTAGAAAGATATATGTTAGACAAATTTCTGCTTTACAAGTTAAGAAGGTTGTTCGTAAAGGGTGTAAGTTGTTTGTTGTAAATTTAATTAATGAGGAACAATCAACTAAGGAATATAAGGTAAAGTTGGAAGACATACTTATTCTAAAGGAATTTTCTGATGTATTCCCGGAAGAAATTCCAAGACTACCTCCGAAAAGGGAACTTGATTTCACTATTGAGTTAGTGCCGAGAGCGGTACCAAATTCAAAGGCTCCTTACAGAATGAACATTCTGGAGCTAATGAACTTAAATCATAGCTTAAGGAATTGATTGATAAAAATTATATAAGGCCTAGTGTGTCTGCATAGGGAGCACCTATATTTTTTGTTAAAAAGAAAGACGTGACTATGCGCTTATGCATAGATTACCGTCAGTTAAATAAAATGACCATAAAGAACAGATATCCTTTTCCTCGCATTGATGATCTATTCGATTAACTATGCGACGCAAAGATATTTTATAAGATAGACTTGAGGTCGGGGTACCATCAAGTCAGAATTAAAGATGAGGACATCTTTAATATTTCTTTTAGAACCCGTTACGGGCACTATGAGTTCGTGGTTATACCTTTTGGGATAACCAACGCTCCAGCAGTTTTCATGTGTCTTATGAATAATGTTTTACATCAGTACTTAGATAAGTTTGTAATTGTTTTTATTGATGACATTCTAATTTACTATAGACTAAAGAAGAGCATGATGAACACTTAAAAATAATTTTACAAGTATTAAGAGAACACCAACTTTACGCTAAGTTCAACAAATGTGATTTCTATAAAGATAAAATATAGTATCTAGGGCATGTGATATCCAAGGATGGAATCGCAATAGACCCGGACAAGATAAAAGAAATTAATGAATGGCCTTCCCCTAAAGACGTAACTGGTGTACGATCTTTTATGGGAATTACAGGTTACTATCGTAAATTTATAGAGGGATTCTCCAGAATAGTGAATCCTATAACATATTTACAAAAGAAAGGTAAGAAATTTGTGTGGGATAAAAAATGTGAATAAAGTTTTAAGAAAATGAAAGTGTTGTTAACAACAACACTTATTCTAAAAATTGCTGATCCAAACAAGGATTTAAATGTATGCACTGATTCATGCAATGATGGACTTGGTGGGGTCTTAACAAAAGATGGTCATGTGATTGCATATTAATCTAGGAATTTAAAGATTCATGAGAAGAACTATGAAACTTACGAGCTAGAGTTGGCTACCGTAATTCATGCATTAAATATGTGGTTCCATCACTTAATTGGAATAAAATTTACTTTAATGACAGATAATAAAGGGTTAAAGTATTTGCTGGATCAACCAAATTTGAACGTGAGGCAATCCAGGTGGCTAGCTTTCCTTAGAGAATACGATTTCAAGATTCAACACATTAAGGGTAAAGAGAATAAAGTTGTCGATGCCTTAAACAGAAATGCTAGGCTACATTTTATTTCAGCAATCAACACTTATAAAACTGATCTAGAAAATCAGATTAAGGAAGGAATCAGAATGGATGAAAAATATCATAATTTACTTATTAAGGTTGCTGAAGATAATGCTGAAAATTTAATAACAGATTTCATAATTGATGAAAGAGGTTTATTGCTGTATAAAAGCAGACTTTATGTGCCTAATGTTGTTGAAATTAAGTTGCTGATTTTAAATGAGTTGCATAAAATTCCATACTGAGGACATCTTGGTTGCCAAAAGATGATAACAATGCAGAGAAAAGGATTATTTTTTGCCATGTATGAAAAGTGAAGTAGCTGAATATATTGCTAGGTGTATAGAGTGTCAGCAAGTAAAGGCTGAACATCGACATGCGGCTGGATTGTTGCAACCACTACCTATTCCATATTGGAAGTGGGACATAATTAGTATTGATTTTATTATTGGTTTACCTAAAAATCAGAAACAAAATGATTCTATAATGGTAATAGTGGATAAGATTAGTAAAGCATCCCACTTCATACCTGTTAAGACAACCTACAAGGCTGCTAACATTGCTGAATTTTTTATGAAACAAACTTTTCATTTGCATGGGATTCCAAAAGTTATAATTTTTTTACAGAGACTCAAAGTTTACAGGAAATTTATGGAAGTCTTTATTTAATGGTTTAGATACTACTTTAAATTTCAATACAAAATTTCATCTGCAGACGGATGGGCAGACCGAAAGGGTCAATCAGATTCTTGAAGACATGTTAAGAATGTATGTTAGAGATCAAACAAGTAAATGGGAGGAATATTTACATCTTGCTGAGTTTGCTTATAATAACCATTACCAAGCTTCAACAAAACTCAGTCCTTTTGAAATTTTATATGGCAGAAAATGTAATACTCCTATTTCATGGAGTAACCCAGTTGATAGGTTAATGCTAGGACCTGAGTTATTAAAAGAAATGGAACTAACCATGAAACAGGTGCAAGGTAATTTGAAAATTGCACAAGATAGACAGAAAAGTGATCTAGATTTAAAAATAACTCCAAAATAGTTTCAGGTTGGTGAGCATGTGTTCCTCAAGGTAAAACCTAAGAAGAGCTCCTTAAAATTTGGAAGTTGTCCTAAACTAGCACCAAGGTATTGTGGACCTTTTGAAATATTGTCCAGGGTAGGACCAGTGGCATATTAGTTGGCTTTGCCACCGAATCTTAAAGTACATAATGTATTTCACATATCTCTTTTGAAAAAGTATGTGCATGATGCTACTCATGTGATTAATTGGAATGATGTACAGGTGGAACCAGAAGGAGATTTTCTGGTGGAACCAGACTGTATCCTCGACAAGAGGGAAATTTTGCTTCGCAATCATACCATGGACAAGTAAAGGTGTAATGGAAGCACCTTATTCCAGATGAATCGACTTGGGAATTGGAAAGTAATATGCGGGTGGCATATCCAATTTTGTTCCAGGAGGAACAAGAGGATGATGAATAAAGTAACATCGAGGACGATGTTGAACTTAATAGGGGGTGTTTTTCACATACCCAAGTTCTAGAAATTTTATGTCATGAAGAAAACATTATGTTTTATTTTTATTGTAAAGTTTTATGACTATTGACCAAGTGAGGTCAAGGATGACTATAATTAATTACTTTGAATATTTTATTATTAATAAATAAAAGTGGAGACAAATATCCAAAGGAGGCTGTTTAATGAGTGTTCACTAATCCACTAGGAGGAATGGACTGGGGTGGAGAGCAAACTAACAGTTGGCAGCATCTTTAACTCATTTCTAACTGTTGCAGGGGGCAACTTCCCTACTTTCTGGTCATGTTCCCCAAGAAAGTGGAACTGAGCAGGTGGCTCATTTACTAAAATCAACTGACCAAAAGACCTAGGCATGCTACTTATCTACCCATCGAATTCAGCAATGGTTGTTCAATCTTACCTTGTGATAATTTCCGAGCACAAGCGATTCGATGAGGGGAAGGTTAGAAGTGATTGAGTGAACTAAGACTGTATTCTGAACTAGTGCAGTCACATTGCTGAGTTCAATATGCTAAAGGAGGGAAGTACTACTGTAGAGTGCTAATGTTGAGTTGCAGAGGAATTTATTCCATTTCTCCACACAGCATCTTCATCCTGGTGGTTTAGTGAACAGGCTCGGGGGTCCTAAGGCAAGTAACCTTGGCTGTATTCAGGAAAAGGTTGAGTGGAACGGGCTCCTTTGCCTATTTGTATCTTCTACAGTTACTAGGTTCAACTTGTGTTATCTTATTTACTTCTGTCTAATCAATACTAAGGATCTGAATGTTATTATGTTATTAGTTTTCAATTAAATATTAGATACAATGTACTGTTAATGAATGTTTTAGTTCTGCAAATTTATCTATTTTGAATGGCCAATATAGTTGTTAGATTAAGACGCATATTGGATGTTATAGTTAAATAAATGAATGATTGAATGATAATGCTTCCCTATATTTTTCCCCACACTTTTTCAATGCCATACTCTAGTACAAGGAAGAGTATCTAAATTAGATTTGAATAATGATATGCAGAAAATAAAGATGAATGAATGCTTTTTATAAATAAAATATGTAGTGTCTCCGTACTATATTTGTGTTTACTTGCAATAAAAATCTTTTCTGTATTAAATACAAAAAAATGTAACATTAATCTATTATACAGACTATTTTAATAGCATAACTTCCATAGTAAGAGAAGTAATGTTATTTAGGCAATCTCATGTTTTCTGTCCAAACTTAAGCTTGTTTATGGTTTTAACCTTTCGACTCAGGAAACAATTAATATATATTCCTTAGTATAAACTTCTCAAATATACATACTTTACAAACATTATAGTCTCTGTTTTATAAACCTTATAATAATGAAATTTATTGTGCAAATCCTTTATAACCAAAGCAAAGTTTGATACTGCCGTAAAGAAATAGAAATCATACATCTATAAACATTATTACACACTATTCACATTATGACATATTGTCACTGTATCACAAATATGAAATTAAATAGTTATACAGAACAAGTAGCAACTCTAGTAAGTCTGTCGACCATCTTAGGGTCCAAACCCCATCATCAACTCCAGTATCATCTACTATAATAACTTTGCAATCATATAAACAAAACGAAGGATATTCATGAGACCAGGATCCAAACCATAAGGGTTAGCCCCGTCAAATTGAAGTTATTACAACTCTCAAGGGTTTCATCTTTACTCTTTGTAGGGTACGAAACCCTCAGTATTTTTACAAACAAAATCGAAACACATAAATAATTTTCGATAGGATTTCAAAATCAGGCTCACGGCCTTTGATCACAAATAGTTTTAAAACTATACATTATATCATTTCACCCACAGTGATGGGCCCTGCCCTAAAACGTAAATATCATAGCACTATAAAGAATAGAATGAAGGAATCTACATAGGTCGAGGGTTCAACCTCCGTACATCTAATAAATAAAAACCAGAACGGGTATCAAACCCTAAAACAACAAGAACGTAGATTAACATGTTTCTTTCATTATCTGTTTTGCCAAAAAGAATTTCCTTTACTGTGGACCGAACTTCCAGTATTTCAAACAAACATTACTTTAAGTTCTTAAATACAATATTCAAGGAAACATCGAGAAACTGATGCGAGCCACGGCTCTAGGGTTCAAATCCCTTAAATAAAAAATTGCCATACAACTTAGAACATTTTACAATCAACTAAAACTAAAGTCTGAAACAAATTCGATTCTCAGCTAAACCAAACAGAACACCCGTATCGTGCCAAATATCCCACATTATTCCAAAGTGCAAAGAGGTGTCCACAAGGAGTCACCGAGGCTTACGAGGGCCTTATAAGTTCATTTCCCAGTCTGGCGGAACTCAAAACTCTGCCATGGTTTTCGCCTGCCAGGAAATATCAATGAACAAACGAGTTAAACTTATCTAGCTCAGACGTAAGGTTTAAAGAACTATTGAAGTGATAAATAAGACACTTAGAAAATTACATGATGGTTTCTCACAACACTACCTGTAAAAACTTAAGCATGACTGTGCTTGGCCTCCACCAACGCATATGGTGATTGTGTAGGTTTTCGACATCGAATCCGTAGTAGTTCTAAACCCTGTATGGAATGCAGTTACATGAATAACTCATGTAACTATTATACAGAAAGCAAGGGTCACCACATCAAACCCCCAGGAGGAAAATACCAACAAAGATTACAAACCCTGGAAAGTAGAGAGCTTGTCAGCCTCCTTCCCCACTACAACTGCAAAATGAATGCTCCAGGTTGTTGTTTCAGTGAGTAATGCAAATGCAGTTAGGGTTAACATCATGTCCAATAACTATCATGTGAAGAACTGCCACGAGGGCTGCCAATGAGCAATCCACCCAAAACACTTTTAATAGCATTTAAGAATCATATCTACCGGGAACGTAAGATCGCCAACGCAGAGATTCACCAAGGTTCAAGTCAAGGTTACCATCATCGCTGCATTATATGAATTGTTTTATGCCTAGTCAAACAAATAATGTATAGTTCAAATTTCAAAAGAGGCATACTGAGGCTATAGTATAATGTTTAAGCTTATAGAATATAGTGTCAATGTATTAGTATAGATGCATAAGATCTATACTATCTAACTTAGTATAATTGCATATAGTTACAAATAGATGACATTGGTGATAGCACTTAGTAATAAGCCCTTATTTAAAGTTTAATATTACATAAAAAGTATTTGGAATGCAAAATAATATTAATCCAATACTTAGTACAAAAGAAATAAAGAGACATAAGCATAATATTGTTTATAAAAACATAACACTTTGAAAATATAAGTAGTATGCAAGACTTTATCCATTTTGTCTATAACTTGGTTTTCAAACCATATAAAAGTATGAGTGTCATGTTAACACCTTTAAGTCGATGATAGAAACTAAGGCAGATATCACCCTTGCACGAGCCTAGTAATCTATACATCTTTATATCAAAACTATTCGAAGTTAATTAAAGCCCTTTTTTTACATACATCAAGGTATGCTTCAATGGTATCTCTTCTTACCTGTAAACCTGCAAATAGAATTTAGAAGCGTTAGCGATCAAATAGCTAAGTAAGCCTTGGGGCGTTCAGAAGGACCCCTTCATTACAATGAGATGACGAGTTAGTCTCTAGAAACAAATTTATAACATAGAACGAAAGTTGACAGTGTGCACTTTAAATAAAGAGTTAATTCAAGTATTAAACATTAAATACATCTTGGAAAACATTGTATAAATAGAACATTCGAACATTAAATAACAAATAATGACATTACAACTTTAAGTAACTATTTTACAATGAGATAGAACAGCAGTAGTTGTGACAAACGTAGTCACTTATAAGTGTCATAAACTTTTAATCACCGACGACCAATTTTAGATGTCTTCGTCAATGAAATGACTTGTTAGTGTTTAGATATATTAAAACTAACTTTAATAACACTTCCGCACAAGTAATACAAGCATTTATTGTTATTTAAAAAAATTTAAATTTTTGTGAAATTTTGGGATGTTACACATGGAAACGTCATATTGGTGTATGACTATTCAGTGCTTTTTCATTAACTTTTCTAATGCATACATCTCTCAAATTACTTGTTTTGTGAAATTATTACAGTTTTTTAGCTAGATTAAATCGGACTAATCCTTCTTTAATCCTCCATTGATGGTTATGTATACATGGATTGCTTGTGCTTGGAAACTCATTTCCTTAGTTACTTACAAATCTGAATGCATGCATATGGTAGTCAACGGTCACATAGTTATAGCTCCTATCTAGGAAATATTTCTATTAGTTTCCCTAAATTAGGCTAGCTGCATCCTCCATTTTGCATAACATTCCCCAAACCGAAAAAACTAGAAAATGGTTGCCGGGCCATAATTTAGATGGATTCCTTATTTCAAACAATGTGAGGTATAGTTGGGACCTCATATTGGGGTGAATCCCATGATGTTGACACCATGTATTTCAACCCTGTCATCACAACTAAAAATTAAGGTTTGAAATAATAGAGTTGGAAAACAAGTACTATAAAGTATTATATTAATTTATTCAATGAATAATCTAAAGAAAATATAGGGGAAACAAGTATGTTGAGGGTCTTCTTCTATTGCAGAGGAAACAAATAAATATCTTATGCTTGGGGAATTGAACAAACAATGAATAATGAAGTAAAATAACCAGAATCCCTTCAAGGACTACAAATACTAGCATATTGAACCTCCTAAAAAATAATAGTCATGTTAGAATCCACTCTCATCACAAGGGCCTTAAATAATAAAAGAAGTATCTCCTCTCCAATGATAGCTAGAATTGTTCAACAAGAAAAAATACTAGCCCAAAAATTTCACAAAGGCCTCCTTCTTCTAGGTTCTTCAAACCAACAACTTAGAGGTAGAATATATGGAAAGCAGGGGAGTTCAACTTGAGGAAGGGAATTTGTTTCTCACAGAAATGGAGGCAAATCACACCATTATCCATTTTTTACCATGACAAAATCCCTCCCTCCAAGAAGCTATAAACATAGCTTAACATGCCAAATGAAGGAGTTGAGACGAGGGGGGGGAATCCCCTATCCCCCTCTAACAAATAAAAATGGAATAGATTGGAAAATAATTAAATCCCACCCACACTTCAATACCCCTCTCCCCTCCTTTTCATAACCCTCACACACCTAAAGGATCAAGATGCTTCCCTAAAGTTTTAATGTCATGTAATGTCCAATGCATGCCTCATTACAGTCATGACCTTTGGTATGCTTTGTCTAACAAAAACGTTATGATCCCTTGGTCCATCTTAGATTAGTATTTTTTCTTTGAACATGTGCATGTCTTCCCATTGGGTGTTTCTTGTCCCCAACAATGCATTGTTTTTTCCACTGTTGCCTAGAGTTGAAGTTGAAGGAACTATAAAAATGACTAAAATGGTGGAAAAAGGTCTCAATGAAAGATCACTTTGTGGCCACACATTTTGCATCATTACTTGAAAAGCAAAAAGAACACTTGGATTTGATGGTTCATGAAGGGAAGTAAGAAAAGGACATCAACCTTCAAGAGTTCCATAGGCAACTCAATATTTTGAAAGAATGGGAGCAACAACTCAAGAACACCTTGAAAAAATTAAGGGCACGTATTATGGAGCTCAAAGCTTTCTTGGATGCGGTATTTGGCATCCTAGCTTGTTTGTCCAACTTTGTAAATTTCCTCTCTGAAGAGTTATTTCTACCTCTTCCCATGCACATTGCACCCTTGCAAAAATGTAGCAATTACCAACTCCTTGAACCAAATAGAATTAGTATCTAGTGCTCTTCATGGGCTCTGAATCTCTCTTAGTTTCAATTTTCTATCTTTTTCTGATATATATGTGAAAATACTCACAACAGATCTAAGAGATGATGTATACCTCACAAAAGAATAATTATGATTAAGCAAAAAAATAGAAGAAGAGTGGTCAATACAGTATAATGAGCAACATAATAATACGGTACAGTAGAACTCGAATAGAAGCAATAATACTTCACACACACTAGATTATTAATCACAAATGGACATATAAATAATACAATGCATGAGGAATTCGAATGCCTAAGGTGGCAATTCGAATTAGCCTTCATGGAGTGATCAAAGGATCACTGGAGTGTCATCGGAGCACAAATAGGTGTCCTCATGATCATCGGAGTGCAACTGGAAGTCTTCATCATCATCAGTGGAGTCATCAATGCTCAAGTAACTGTCAACCATCAGTCAAACTAACTCTGGTAGGTGTAACTGAGTGTAACTCAATGTAACTAAGTGTAACTGACTGTAACTGACTGTAACTAAGTGTAACTGAGTGTAACTGAGTGACAACTGGACTGGTAGGTGAAGAAGGGCGAGTTGCTCCCTAAAATCAAGGAAGAAGGGCGCATTAAGCAACTGGAGGGCTAAAACTGAATAGTGAGAAGCTCCTGGGGGCTGGCTAACTGAGGGCTAGGTGTTGGACTGATGACTGGGATGCATGCAAAATGCATGCTAACCCTAGAATGCATGCAAACCCTAAAAGTGCATGCATGATTGAAAATGTAAATGATCAAAATACTGGTGGGACTAGGATGGAGTATAGGAATATCCTAACACCCTCCTTAATCCATCCTGGGCCCTGGTAACTAAGACCAAAGGTCACCCAATACAATGAATAATAACAATCAATAAACCAAGGAAGTGGGAAAATTTCATGGGAAACATACCCCCTCCTCAAAAAATAGACTGTAAGGCACACATAAAAAATAAAAGCTTCAAACTCAAGCATGTGTGATGCTTGGTCATATGTCTGGAGGTATCTTCTTCTTGGGAAGAAGTGGATCATGCTCAAAAAGCATGTGCTTGTACTTGCTCTTCAGATCGAATGTGATGAGAACAAATCCAATAGTATTAGAATGATCCTTGAACCTGTGATTCGAATCAGCTGAGGTAGGATCAAATTTTTGAATGTGCATATAGTCCTTTGTCTTCTCCTTCGAACCACCATGGGTGAGATTATGCCAAAAAGAACTATTACATGTTTGCTTGAAATCAAAATCAGATTTAAGACTTTCAAAACAGTTTCTTGAGATCTCCTTTGAACCAGCAGGGGTGAGATCAAAACTGTCATATGCATGAGAAATTTTCTCAAGCAGTAATTGCTTAGAACCCAAATTAGATACAAGACTTGAATCATGGCTTCTTGAGATCTCCTTTGAACCATGAGAGGTGAGATCAAAACCAGTAGATGCAAGAGAAATTATCTCAAGCGAATGGCAATGGCCATATTCTTCAATGACCTTCTAAAAGCATGAATTTATGATCATATAGTAGTATAAAAGAGATGTTTGCTAAAGAGGAGCGAATGCATTACCTCCATTAGCTGATTTGACCTCTGAAATAATCATGTGATCATGATGCAAACAAATAGACTCTGGTGCAAGAGAGGATTTAGGACCTTCTGCAATATCTAGAGTGTGAGCTGGCACAGAAAGAGAAGAAAGTTTGAGCATGAGTTGAGAATCTGCAAGCTCTTTGTCAACAACTTCAATATGAGATGATACTGGTTCATGATCTGAGAGACCATCAAGGGGAGCGAATGCATCACTTTGCTTGCTTTAGAATGGGTTAGGACCAAGTCCTTCATTCTTTCTGCCAAATTTTTCATCCAGGTGAGCCCATAACTCTTTTGGAGTCCATAACTCCTTTGGAGTTTCAACACCATTATGGTATTTGAATTGGAATCTCTGGTATGCAAACAATGAAAACATTATTGCTGCAAAGTGCATGCCTTTTTTTAACCATTCAATCTTCTCTTCAGGGGATTCGAACTCTCTTTCAAAATAACAATAAAAAAGATCATGGATCTTCAAGTCTGCTATCATTCTTGGTTTCCATTCATCATAGTTGAGTGGATCAAGAGGAGTAATTCCTGATGAATACATAGAAGTTGTAGAGGACCTGCAAAAACAATATAGAATAACTGCAACTGCTACTGCTGCAAAAAAGCATAAACTATTGCAACTGTTGCACTCGAAATCTTGGTAATAACCTGCAAAAAACTCTCAAGAATGGAGATAAACAATACTCTCAACATGCTCTGATACCATGTGAAAATACTTGCAGCAGATCTAAGAGATGATGTATACCTCACAAGAGAATAATTATGATTAAGCAAGAAAATAGAAGAAGAGTGATCAATACAGTATAATGAGCAACAGAATAATATGGTACAGTAGAACTCGAATAGAAGCAATAATACTTCACACACACTAGATTATTAATCACAAATGGACATATAAATAATACAATGCATGAGGAATTCAAATACCTAAGGTGGCAATTCGAATTAGCCTTCATGGAGTGATCAAAGGATCACTGGAGTGTCATCGGAGCACAACTAGGTGTCCTCGTGATCATCGGAGCGCAACTGGAAGTCTTCATCATCATCAATGGAGTCATCAATGCTCAAGTAACTGTCAACCATCAGTCAAACTAACTCTGGTAGGTGTAACTGAGTGTAACTCAATGTAACTGAGTGTAACTGACTGTAACTGAGTGTAACTGACTGTAACTGACTTTAACTGACTGTAACTAAGTGTAACTGAGTGTAACTGAGTGACAACTGTACTGGTAGGTGAAGAAGGGAAAGTTGCTCCCTAAAATCAAGGAAGAAGGGCGCATTAAGCAACTGGAGGGATAAAACTGAATAGTGAGAAGCTCCTGGGGGCTGGCTAACTGAGGGCTAGGTGTTGCACTGATGACTGGGATGCATGCAAAATGCATGCAAACCCTAGAATGCATGCAAACCCTAAAAGTGCATGCATGATTGAAAATGTAAATGATCAAAATACTGGTGGGACTAGGATGGAGTATAGGAATATCCTAACAATATAATACTATTAGGTCCATATTTATGCCAATATATCTACAAAATTTTCAGCAAAAATATTTTGTTTTTAAAATGTATAGTAGTGTTAAATTTTTTGGAGATGATAATAAAACTAGAAAATATTATTATATTTTTTTTTGCCTTTATTAAATGATTACAGTCAACAACATTTTTAATCAATTATATTTTTCCAAGAAAAAATCACATTTTTATTACTAAAAAGCATAAAAAATTCTTTCTTCAAGTGCTTTAGCACATATACAAAGATATTTCTTGGATCTATCATAAAGACCTTCAAAAAAATTCATTGCATCACAATACTAACCTAAACAAAATATTCTACTTTTCCAAAGAGATAAAATTTTACAAAAGGTCACATTTTCAATACTTGGAACTATTTTTCTATAAAAGAAGGATATACATCACTAAATATAGTCTTCCTCAAATATTTCAATATGTTTTCATATTATTCTTTATAGTTTGTGTTTGGACTCAATCATTGAGTCCTATGTTGTTTCCATAGTGATTAATTCACAATTAGAAACTTGTAATCCTTCCTTTGAAAGAGTGCCAGCAGATTGATTTAGTTCTCTATAAATATGGATTATATAAAAACTATTGAATACTTATGCAATTTCCTTCAAATGTGTAGCTAATGGCATCGAAATTGTATTAAATATGTGAAGTGTCCCTTGGATCCATTTCACCACCAAAGATGAATCCCCAAGAACCTATAGATCCCTCATACATGTCTCTCATATGCTATCTTCAGTAGTACCTTAAGGGGCATCAGTTCTGCCTTATTGTTTGCTCCTTGTCCACCATTTTCCTTGAAAGTAATAAAATGAGTATCAAAGAAGAATAGTAACCCTCCCATACCACATAGCTGATTATTTCCTTGGAACATCCCATCAAACAAACTCCATCATCTAGTTTTTTCAATCAATAACTCTCCAACCTATCTGGGAAGTGATAATTTAGCATCGTCCTTGCAGAATTCAAAGACTGAAATCACTTGTGCAAAGACTTGAAAATTGGGTGTTGTATGTCTTCATACAAACTCTTATTGTCTGCTAACCACATACCCCACAAAATCAAAAAATATCAATATCTATAAGATTTGAGTTCCCTCCTAATAAACCATTTATGAAGGCAACCTTCAAGACTTCCTTTTGTCCACAAATATCTAATCCTCGGCCAACTACTTATGTCCTTCCATATTTGTTTTACACAAATACAATGGACAAAAAGATGGCTAGCCATTTCCTTAACTTGTCTACATAACACACACATACTTGGCCCATGAGCATTCCATTTCTAAAGTGCTTCCTAGGTTAAAGCCTTGTTATGTAGTGCAAACCACATAAATATTTTGCACTTTTTTGGGGCATTTATCTTCCATTTTTTAGTTGACCACTAAACAATAGGCTATCATTCCTCAGACATTGAGAATGAATATCCAACCTTTGATGAGTAATAACCTCCAAATTTGTTTTCAGCTCAAACTAATTGATTTAGCTCTTCACAAATTAGACCCTAGCTAATTCTATCAATTTAATCAATTATATATAAATACAAGTTTATTATTTATCTCCAATATCATATAACAATATTTTAACATAATTAACTAATATTATTAATTGTCATATATTTATTTTATGTTGTACCAATTTAAAATTTATCTTATTGATTTTCCATATTATATAACAAAATTTCGACATAATTAGCTAATATTACTAATACTATTCATTGTCATATATATTTTGGGTTGCACTACTTCTTCTTTTTTAACCATGGGAACAACAACCTCCCAAGGGTATATCCAATAGCCCACAAGCCAGATATACTAGTAACTTGTGACTAAGCAAGGACCGAGACGTCCCGAAGCCCACCAGGATGAGCCTCTATCCCAGGGGTCGCCTACCCTTCAAGCCTTGTCACAACAGGTCAATGAACAACCCTCGATAGATTGTAGACATTTTGAAATAGCCCTAAATAATTCCAAGTACTTTTTGTCTTCTACTTTTTAACAATTATAGACTATGGTTTTTCATAGTATATAACAAATATGAACAATATAATCCATGAAAGAATGGGCTGGCATCATAAATAATCCATATGTTTACTCTTCCAAATGAATAGGTAATCATTAAGTTTCTAGAAGCTCGTTAATTTTCTCAATCTTAAGAAGCTTCATACTTGATTTCACCATCCCCGAAATATGTTCCATGAAGTCAATTAAAAAAAGGTAGAGCAAACTAGATAGAATTTGACTGATAAATGGGAGCAGTCATGGTTACTCTTAAAAATAATAAAAAATGAGTCGTTGGTAATCATGAATTAGGTGTACATAATTAAAGGTAGAAAACGATGGAAAGACACAACGAAGCATAATGCTCTCTCGTTGGGATCTGACTAGAGACCCACCCACACACCACACCATCAAATCACACATTCTTATCCTGAAATCACTCTCCATTCTTCCATGTGTAGAACTAATCTCACTCATTATATATATATATTGCCACTGATTCCGGTGGTGGCCCAAGAAAAAATGTGCACATGTTATCTTTTTGGAAATATGTTGAATTGAATGGAATGTAATACCATCTCACCTTCCCACACCAAACAAAACAAATTTGTCAACCCAATGCCCATGTGAAGCGCCCCTAATTGGGTATAATATTGGAATGATTTAATTATTCTTCATATTTTTGTATTCCAAATATTATTACTCTTGTTGGTGTAACAACTTTCTAAGCTTCTTCTTATAACAAACTCTAAGAGAGTACATATCAGAAAGTACAAGTGTGAATGGAATGTTCGTTGTCAACCATTAATAAATTAATTTTATATTTTCCTTCTATAAAAAAAGTTTCGATTTGAAACGGTGCCCAACAGCAGCCACATGGGGATTATGAGGAAAAGAGAGGGAATTGACTTATGAGTGTCATGTATTTTGAAAAGAAATTCAAAGGGAAACTTAGGTTTTGTCAATGTAATGAATACATGGGATGACTTTTGAGTACATTTTCCAATAGAACTCGATTTAGGTCGTCTAAAGATGATGGAGCCCATTTATCTGTCACCATACCAAACGCTTCTCAATAATCGAGTAATAATATACCAGCGTGCCTAGGAAACCTATGGTGTATATGGTTACATGAAATCCAAAGCTATATATATATATATTGTTTAACTATTATACCATTGAGTTGATTCATATACTATTGGAATTGGTAAAATCTCAATAAAAAAATGGTTAATATTTTATTAAAATGGATTCAAATCATAAAATAATTATGTAACATCTTCTTCAAAGTTTGTTATCATTTTGATTCCAACAACGAGGAAACACTTTGTTGAATATTTGGATTTATATTCCTCGCCAAAATTCCCAATTAACCTGCTTTAGTTGTGAACAGATTATTTAGTCCGTGAAGAAAAGAATTGGAAGGAGTATGTAAACTTATTGTACATGTTTTATAATTCTTGCAACCAAAAGCAAATCCATTGCATCTACGCTCATCTCAATTTATATTATTAAATGCATTATTATATTTCTTAAACATGTTTTATTTTTTATTATAATCAATTTATAATAATAATAATAATGGTAGTTAGATATCAAATTAGTGTAGGTGATTGTCTTATTTATATGACAAGAAATTCTCTTTATATAATAATAATTATTTGATTATTAATTTATATATATATATATATATATATATATATATATATATATATATATATATATAATCTCTTTTAATTTATATCAATTTATAGATATTATATACATTTATAATAATAATAATAATACAATTTTAAAATTATCTTTTAAATATCAAATTAGTGATATGCGATTCTGAAAGAAATTTCTTTTATACAACTATTTGATTATATATATATATATATATATATATACTTTGCCTCTTTTAATTCTATATCATGTTTAAATTCCATAACATTTTTTTCCTAAAGAAAACGCATAATTCATTATAAGAAATAAATTACATTGTGTAGAGAAATCCATGTGTTGACTAGTAGTCCTCAATGCCTACAAATGTAACTTTAGAAAACTAATAGGTAGTCAAAAGCACCTACCTCATAATAACATCAAAGTATTACATCATAATATTTTCATCCCCGTGTGATGTAAACTGCTGCATCAAAATTAGCTAAAGAGCTTCAAAAACTAGCCCATTAGAATGCCTTATCATTTTGTATCATGGTCAACATTAAAAACCAAAAAATCATCTAATATATGTGGCAATTTAACCACCTTCTGTCCTCATGCAATCAATGGTCTAGGATCATGCTCTTGAATATTGTCTCCATCATGTTCCCAAAGCTTCCAAGAGCCTTTTGTCAGTTGTTGTTACACAGAAATCTTCCACCCTGTGAGCATCAGCATTCTTTGGCCTGTAGGATCCATTACAGTGACTCAGATCCCTTTTCATCCTTCAGTGATACCAGTTTATCCTATTTTTGTTCCTACCCGCATGTTGCATCACTATAGCATGCGTACCCGCGAGTTGCATCCGTATAGTCCACGAGTATCAAGTAAAATGGTAAAAACCACTATTTTATTACTTTTTACTCCCAAAAAGCAGTCATTGGGTGACCTTTGGCTCTCCATATGCCCAAGTAACGTCTCGATGAGTCCTTTCACCTACCTTTGAGAGGACTATATATTGAGCACATATGGCTTATGGACGGGAGCAAGAAGAGAATAGTAAAGGCACTCTAGTGGATTTTTGCCCTATCTTGAGTCTGCACTTATTGATCCCTGTAGTTGTGAACCATTTATGTTCACCTTCCAAACTTCTTTCTATTAATGAACAAGAAGAAGTACAAAGTGATACGACCTCTTGTCAGCAACCAATATGAACCAAGATCTAGATCAATCCACTTGTGCCTCCACCACTTCAATCCTCCATGAATGGCAAACTCAAACTAGAAAGGAGTTTGGAAGGTGAACATAAATGGTTCACAACTACAGGGATCAATAAGTGCAGACTCAAGATAGGGCAAAAATCCACTAGAGTACCTTTACTATTCTCTTCTTCCTCCCGTCCATAAGCCATATGTGCTCAATATATAGTCCTCTCAAAGGTAGGTGAAAGGACTCATCGAGACATTACTTGGGCAGATGGAGAGCCAAAGGTCACCCAATGACCGCTTTTTGGGAGTAAAAAGTAATAAAATAGTGGTTTTTACCATTTTACTTGATACCCGTGGGCTATAGGGATGCAACTCGCGGGTACGCATGCTATAGTGATGCAACATGTAAGTAGGGACAAAAATAGGATAAACTGGTATCACTGAAGGGTGAAAATGGATCTGAGTCACTGAAATGGATCCTACAGGCCAAAGAATGCTAATGCTCACAGGGTGGAAGATTTCTGTGTAACAGTTGTAGTCCTTGCTTTGATAAAGAGTCTGCCTACAAATTCTTTTCCCAATAAATATGTTGAAAACTGATTGAATGAAAAAGTCCAAAAAGTTGTATCAATTCTTTAGAAATAGGCACTAAGTATATGTTCTTCGATGCTCTCTTGAACTTCATCTAGTCAACAACTAGTTTGGAGTCTCCAAAGACTTGTAAACTACTAATGCCTTTTTTGTGATCCAAAGATAGAATTATCTTAAGAGCCAACAATTCAGCCTTGTTATTGGTACTCTAACCCAATCTTGTTGAACAACTGTACTAGTGTTGATCATATAAGAAAATTAATCCACCTATCCCACCTATAACTGGGTCAACCTGTGAGGCACCATCGAAATAAGCCCAACTAATTAATCTATCAATCTCTTCTTTTATCACCCTTTTGACTTTATAAGCAATCTCAACTTGAGAAAAAAACCTAGAAATGACCAAATAGTATTTTTTTTTTTTTAAATGTTATTTTATTTTTACTAACAAACTCATTTCTTACATACTTGCATAATTTAATGCTCATTTTCTTTATATGTTATTATGTTGTCACATCTTTAAAGTGCAATAAACATACTTGAACCTATATCAACGGTGGAAATAAGATTCACTTGTTAATACTTTGGCCAATAAAGCAATTCTACCACAAATACATAAAATTATAACTAGTTAATGCAATCAACATAATAGTGGCAAAGTGATGTCTAATATTCATTTTCTTTATATGTTATTACTTTGTAACATCTATGAATTGCAATTAATATATTTGAACCCATTAATGGCGAAAATAACATTCACTTATTAATACTCTAGATGAATCAATTCTACCATAAATGTATAAAATTATAAATAATCAATACAATCAACATAATATTATAAAAATGATAACATAGAAATAAGTTACTACATTCCTCGGTAATAAAATTACATAAGATGTTTAAATTAAAAGTGAGCTTGTTTAATTTAATATTGATGTTCAAGTGTAATTAAAAATTATTGATATTACATTAACATAATTTAATATTGATGTCTAATGTAGATAAAAATATATTATATTAAGAATAGTTTTATTGAATAATATATTTATGATATTTTAAAAATTATTTTGTATATAAATTTATTGAATAATAAATTTATGTTATTTAAAAAAATATTTTATATACAAAATTATTTAATAATACCAAGTAAAAATTAAGTAATGCAGTCAATGAAAACTTACTTTTTCAAAGAGAAAAAAAAAGCAATACATTAGTAGTATGTATGTATTTGATTTTTCTATTTAAAAACCTTTTTTTTTAAGATTAGAATTTTCTAGTAAATTATCATTTAGATTTGCATAAAAAATAAATCAAATAATATTAAATGAAAAGAAAGTAAGCTTGTGAAAATTTACATAATTTCTTTTTATTATGATATGTTAGTTTTTAAAATTTCACCATAATATATGGGGTTGTAGGTGCAAGGGGAGGTATCCATGATCCAAAAAAATATACATATACCCAACCCAATTTGCATGAGGCATTGGCATCACCACCAATAATGAGGTTGAAATCTTAGTGATCCCTAAGGACTTAAAATCTTCACTAAGATAATAAGGAACACCGTAATATTGGAGATTTTTTCCTAGTCATCAATGCTTTGAGATCAAAGAGAGTTAATGCCTCTTTATCCCTTGTTAGACTAATGATCATAACCAAATAAATATCCCACCATTTCAATCAGGCAGAATTCCATCACATTCTCCAAGAAAATAATGTAGGGGAAGATGATATGAAATATACATGGGAAACAATCAACGGAGACACACCGACATAATTGGGTACGGAATGGAACTTTGTGTATTAAGAATTTTTTCCATGATGCATTACTCATGTGTGTTTCTAAGTAAGAAGAGTGTGTGCGAGGGCGTGGGTGGTGAAACAACATCTAACCTCACTCACTATCACTTCTCAAGTCCATTTAATTAGATGGGAGGAGCATTTAATCCCCCTCCATCCCAACCTCTTTCTTGCACATGACAATGTAGGTGGCCTCCAAACTTGCCCCTTTGATCCTATTGTTATTATTTCTTCTTATGTCGTGAGAGATAAGATATTCCTCTCCTCATTCTCTACTCAACAGTTGCAGAAGAAGATGCCATTGCTTGGAAACTCCTTCCATAGTAAAATCCATCATCATTAGATTGATGTGGAACCTCTCTACCATGTAGCTTGACCTGATCAAAGGGTATTTTTGTTGGGTCCTCTTGGCCTTCTATTTATTGGTTCCATGCCATTAGGTGTTGTCCTCACCATAGGCTAGTGTGTAGAATTATATCTCCTCCAATTCCTTAGAAGCATGGACTCATATTGTTTTAAGTATAAGATTGAGGAAAAATTCAAAGAACATTGTGGCATGGCCCATCCTAGTGAAAGTAGAGTTGAAGATACCTTCTCCTTAGCATCCCAAGCCATGAAAATGATGTTAGCTACAAGATTGTTTAGAGATGTACTCCTTATTTCCTAAACAACATGGTTTCTTGGTTGAATTACAAGTGGTCCAAAGTTATTTTCATCATTTAAAACAATGAGAGGTAAGGTGCAATTCCATTTCCTATATAAAACATAAACAAAAATATTAAAAGAATCCATAAAAATGTTGGAAGAATTAATAATGTGGTTATCGACCTTCATCAATTTCTGAATGAAACTCTTGATACCACAATCGAGACAAGCTCCACCACATTTGACAAAAGAAATAAAACTCCAAGATGTGTATTAGTCTTTATTTAAAATGCCTTTATTTTTTTTTAAATGTGACTAAGATAATTTACCATGCATTATAACAATATATTCTACCCAAAAGACTTAATTAAGAATCATCAACTCAAACAATAAAATTTTAATGTATCTTATGAATTGTAAACTTTTAATGTACCTTATGAATTGTCAAAATGGTTTGATTTCTGTTTTACTACCAAATGGATTCAATTGTCTTCTTTTGAGACAATACAAACTATCACTTTTGTTTAAAAGAAAACCCCATCATATGATTGCTAAGAAAAATTGATTTATATCACACTCTAAAAAATTCACCATCATAAAAATAATTAAGAAATTTATGTATACTTCACTTTGAGATATTACAATCAACTAATATAAAAATATTAGATTTACATTTGCAATGTGGCCTTCTCTTAAACAAATATTTTAGATCTCCAAACATTCTATATCACTACATTCCTACGCTTTGATGGACCCAAAAGAAGTGGACATAACTTCAATAGATTTGGAGTAGTTGTAAATAATAATAAGAAAATAGTAGTCTGCATGTATAGCCCCTTTCTTGAGATATTCACCTACTGCAACAGGTTCAATCGAAAACGTAGATAATAAATTTAAAACTAATTCTCTTATAACAAAAGATGTCTTACGTAGATTCACTTTAAGGATGGTTCGGTGCGAAAACTGACTTTCACCCAACTCATTTTATAAAAATACATGTGTACTTCTCAAATAACGTGAGCATTTTTTGGTAGCTGCTGATCTGTTGCATCCTGGGATCTTCTTTGGGGTATCAGATCCGGCTGGATCTGCTTGTTGATGCTCAGCATATATGTATCTTTTTTCCTTGTGTCCTAATTATATTTGGATCTATATACTTATTGCTGTTGTGATATTGTGGACATGGTATAGACTTTTGTTAATATTTCTGTTTGGGATGATTATGGGACATGGTACTCTTCATGGACATTATTACTGATATTGCTAGTTGTTGCATTCTGCTGTTTAAAACCGATTTGTTCCAGGTTTTTATTGATCATATTGTATAACGTGTCATTGGATTGACAATTGGACATATTTACTATTTCGCATATTAATAATAAGTTGAATTTTCATATCAAAAATTAATACGTTTAATAACACACATTTTGTTCTTTCCAAGCTTAATAACGCATGCACATTTTAATGTTCTTCAACATACATCAAATATCCTTCTTACAAATATATTTGTGTTACATAACATAAATGCCTTATAAAATGCATGTTCGTTTTGTCCATTGAAAAATTGAAACAATTATGCATCCTATTTTCCAATTTTTTATTACAAATAAGAAAAGTGAGTGCATTATTTCACAATCTCTTACTTAGGAGTCGACTAAATTTAATGATATGAGTTACTAAAAGAGGATATCCTACATTACTTTTACACCATTTGTTATTTGGCATTTGATGGCACCAGGTAAGGATATTTTGACCTTCTTATTCATAATATCTTTATTTACTTTGTTTAAACACCCTTTCCTCCTTAACACTTAGCCCTCCCTCCACCCCTTCCATTTCCTCTCCCCCATCCTTCATAAGGATATTTTGACCTTCTTATTCATAATATCTTGCTTTACTTTGTTTAACCACCCTTTCCTCCTTAACACTTGCCCCTCCCTCCACACCTTCCATTTCCTCTCCCCCATCCTTCATCCTTTGGGTGGGATGATGATCTTTTGATCTCACCTTTATTATCTTCCTTCATCCCCTACCCTTTTCCGATTCATCTCCTCCATCCCATCCTTCATCATTGGGAGGATTATTAAAGATATTGACCTCACTTTCTTCCTTGCTTTCTACCCTTTCCCTCCACCCCATCCATCTCCTCCACCCATTACCCATACTTTGAGAGGGAAGTGAATCTCATGACCCCTTTATTTCCTTTTCCCTCCCCCCTCCCCTTTTGCTCCATCCATCTTCTCTACCCTAAATTCATCCTTCCATCTTTCGAGTACCCTTTTTATCAACATCCAAAATTTCATGAACACCCCCCTATCTATCTCTTCCACCCCCTTTCCACCAACATCATGTTAACTTTAGGGGTTAGTCTAAAAGTGTCTACACCATGTTTGGGGTGCTTCATGAGATTTAGGGTACCTGGCATATGTTGAACCACTAGATGGTCTGCGATGGATTAACAAATGTGAGTTAGTCCATGATGGATTTGCACAATTGAGATATCTTACGTAGTGGATGCTAGACCTATTATGGTTGTTAGCTTAGTGTTCTTCCATTAGACATTGGAGTTGTCTTGATAGTTTGGTGGATTCCCTTCATTGGGACCCCATGGAGGATCCACTTGCTTGGAGAGCACCCTACATGGGATGAGGAGTGATGTGCATCTTACAGGAGGAGGGAATTAGGCCCTAGTTGGGATGTGGTAGATTGGATTAGTGTTCATAGAATAGGAGATGGCTCAGGGATGCCTGGGACTTTGAAAATATTCTTGTAGGGGTAGCTAACCTAGTGAGTACATTGTTTATGAGGATTGTTGAAGTTCATGGAGGCTTGTGATGAAGCGATGTGGACTTTCTTTGCATAGCTACATCTCTTTGGAGTCATTATTGCACACAACATGACATTGAAGCATAACACATGTACGTTAGAGTGTAGCGTCTCACTTGTATTGGCCTACAAGTGTTCCTTGTAGGTTGCTTGTAAGGGATAAGGCCCACACTATATTATTAGCCTCCCTTTCCTATCATATAAATAGAGGAAGGAGAGAGTATTTATATTCATTATCTTAGTGATCATTCATTACACTCTTTTCTTCATATTTAGCTTCTTAGAGGATGTCCCTAGGGTTTCTTCATGGACCATACATGGAATTATGAAGTCTAGAAGAGATGTCTGTATGTGGATTTTTCTCTTGTCACTAGGGTTTTCTCTTCCGAAGGAGATGTTGGTGATAATCTTATCTCTCTCTCTCTCGTTTTTAGGGTTTCTTGGTCTTCTTGGAGTATCTTGGAGGGATAGGGTTAGTGTTAATCTCTTAGAGATTGAAGATTAGTGTTTTGTGATAAAACCCTAGAATGGGATTATGAAGAAGAGGAGGAGGAGATGATGTTTTCCTTGGAGATGTGTTGGAGTGATTCTTGCATAGTAGATATTCTTGGTTGCTAGGGCTTTATTGATTGATCTTATATAGGGTTTGTAGAGCTAGGAGGATTTGTACTAGCCTTGAGAGAAGGCTATGATATATACATGTACTTCATCTTGAGCATAGCAATGAAATTTCTAGTTGTCCAAAACTTGTGCTTATGCATTTTGTTATTTACAACCATATATGTCTTATTGATTTTACATAATTAAAAGAACAATTGTTAAATTGCTTTGACATCTAAGTGAATAACATAAGGGGTTGATTTCAATGCAATCATACTATTGTTTTCTCCTTGAATGGACATGAAGTTTGTGGTTTTGGAAGTGAAACCTTGTACTAATTCAACTATTGTTTTGTACCTTATTTTATAGCATCCCTAGGGCTAAAATTTCATAGGGATGAGATCTAAGAAACCTTTTAGGTTGAACGTGAAATTTATGTTTTTCATTGAATTTTGAATTTCGAGAAATTTCGACATGTTATTAGAGCTTGTTATGATTGATATCACGATCTTGTATTTAAGTTTTGATTTACTTAGGATAGGTACTTAACCTAGTTAATGTCATTGGGTGATAAACCCTAGGTTGGTTGGGAGAGAAATTTGGATCCAAGAAAGGGGTTTGTCTACTTCATTTATCATTGATTTGTGCTTGAGATGAACACTTGAACCTATGGGATTTTTTTATGAGCTTTTGTTGTGATGAGAGATGATGGATCTTCTACAATTATGGTTATTATGGATGTATTTTTCAACATGTGTAGTTCCTAGGAGGACCTATGATATGTGGATTATTTTTTCTAGTAGATGCCAGTCTATAATTTACTTATGATAGGTGTAATATTTTCTTCATTTTTAGGTTTTCCATGATAGATATGGCTTTTGTCTTCTGCTTTTGCTCTAACACAATGTTTAGTGTTGGATGTTTTGTTGACAATAGAGCTTCAAGAGATATGACATATGAAAGGTCATTATTCAATACTTTTGAGGATCCAAAGGGAGGCATGAGTGTGGAGCTTAGTGATGATGACACTTATCACATGAGAGGAGTTGGCTCCATTCCCTTTAAGATGCCTTTAGTTGATTTTATTGAGTTTGATTATGTTTTGTTTATTCCTAGTTTGAAGAAGCATCATCTTTCAATGTCTTGTATGACAAATGTACAATGGAGAGTTTCTTTTGAGGGACAACATTGCACCATCAAAGATTGTAAACTAGTTATTTTAAGGACTTTGGCTAGAGGGGTGGGAGAAGGTGGCCTTTATAGGCTATTTGTTGATCCAAAAACACTTGTACAATTTAGTGGGAGTTTGTATGAGATTTCTAGTTTTTAGGAGGCACATGTAGACCATGCATGGTTGGAGTCCATGGGGATATATTTAGAACCTATTATGGATTCAATGATTGAGTCTAGTATTCGATATTTTGTGATTACATACTATGATGGATACAATGATACTTTCATAACTTACATAATCGATATTCCAACATAATTGGAGTCTATGGTGGGTAGAGATGTAATGGTTGATGAGGATGCAAGATCTTCTAGTTCATAAAATTGTCCTTCAGTGATTGAGGAAAATGTGGGGGTTACTAATTTATAGATTGATTTCGAGATATGAGATGATTTGGATTCAAGGGGATTTGAGGTGAGATTGAGTATGGATATTTGTTCACCCACTCTAAATTATATGAGACTAATATGGATCACTCAGACATTGCAAGATGCTCAAGATCATATATGAGTGACTAGATCCACATTGAGGGTGAGTGTACATTCTAGGTAATATGCTGGTCATGTTGCATTGGTTTGTTCCATCCATGAGACTTCCAACTGTACAAAGGAGGAGAGGTTTGATGCCTTGATGGAGGATGATATTGAGATAGGCTCAATGCTTGTGGTTGATGCAATTATTCTATAATACAAAGCCATGGATCATGGATTCTCTCAAATAGATGGGTTTCCCCATGATGATACTCATGTTAGGTACCATGGATTCTATCAAACATAGGGATTTGACCATGATGATACTCATTGATGTTTGTATTTTCATAAGTAGTTGAGGTTCAAATATGCATGCATGTTATCCAATTCTCTTCAAACATGTTGCTTCAAGATTCTCTTGGGATGAGGAAGTTGACCTAGTTCATGTTTATGGCTCGATTGATAGAGGATTTGAGAAGGGATGATTTTAAGGATCCATACTTATTTAAAAGTGTATAAACCTTGGCCAATCTTACCACTTCTTAAAATGTCAATTATAAAATATTTGGCGATATTTTTCTAAAAATATTTCAATTTCTAAGGATTTTATATACTTTATATAATAATTTGGCGAGTTTTAGAGTGAAAACATTTTACCCCATCAAAATTGGGTGAAATAGGGCTTCAAAAAATGCAAATTGGCGAATCGTTTTTTGAAAAAAAACATGGAAAAATAGCCCATGGGATAAATTTCACCCCTCAATTTTCCTTGGATTTGAGGTGCATGAGAGGGATTCTCATGCAGGTTGATGATGACCTTGTGTAGGTTATACCTATACCACGAGCTTGGTATTCCAGGATTGAGAAGTTGAATTGTGTGAATATTTATCTCTATGATTTTGATAGATGTGATCCACTTGTCTTGATCTTCTATAGATATATGATTATGTGTGTAGGATGTCATAGACAGTTTGTGATGTGGTATACATTGATGTTGGCCCATGATGTTGATTTGGAGGATGATAGATGTTAGAAGATAGATTATGTTCCAGAGAGATTTTCCTTCATATTCATAGGTAGTCATTGTTCATTGAAGGATATAGATGAGCATTATAACATCGGTTACAATTTCTTTATAGATGAAAATGGTTGATTATGGGATACCAACATGTATTGAATTCCTCATACTAGATTTTGTGTAATTGTAGAGAGAGGTGAAAACAACCAGTTTAAACACTTTACTTGCAAAGAGGGAGTGTTAACTTTTAAGGTTAATCCAAAAGTGTTTACGCCATGTTTAGAGTGATTCATGCAATTTGGGGTACATAGTGTATGTTCAACCCTTGGATAGTCCAATATTGATTGGGACATGCAAGATATTTCATGATGGATTTGCATAGTTGAGATATATTTTCCATTGAGCACTTGACCTTAGATGGTTTTTTTCTTAGTGTTCTTCCCTTAGGTATTGGAATTCTTTTAAAAATTTGGTGGTCACCCTTCACTGGGGTCCCATGAAGAATTCAATTGCTTTAGAGTGTCCTACATTGAATAATGAGCAATGGGAAGTTTGGATGAGAGAATTAGGCCCTAGTTAGCATATGGAAACATTGATTCTTTCTTAGAGGATTAGATCTGGATAAAGGATTCTTAGGGCTTCACCATTATTTTTGTAGGGGTAACTTACCTAGTATAGTACATTGCTTAGGAGGATCGATGAAGTCCATGGATAATTGTGATGGAAGGGTGTGGACTTGCATTGCATAGCTACATCACTTTGGATCCATTATTGTGCAAAACATCACCTTGGAGAATGGCCCATGTACTTTAGAGTGTAGTTCCTCACTTGTGTTGGCCTATAAGTGATCATTATAGGTTGTTTGTAAGGGATAAGGTCCAAACTGTATTGCTAGAATCCCTTACTCTCATATAGATAAAGGAAGGAGAGAGTCTTTCCATTCATCATCTTGGTGATCATTCATCATACTCTTTTTTTTGTACTTATCTTCTTGAAGGAAGTCAATAGGGTTTCCTCATGAACCCTAGGTGGAGTTATTAATTCTAGAGGATATGCCTTCACGTGGAGTTTTCTCTTGTGAATTGGTGATGATATTGGCTTTATATCTCTCTTTTGGATCTTCACATGAGATCACTCACTCTCTCTCTCTCTCCCTCTCTCTCTCTAGTCACTCGGTCTTATACGAGTATCTTGGAGCATCTTGGAGGTATAGTGTTAGGGTTTATCCCTTCGATATTAGAGATCAGGGTTTTGTGATAAAACCTTAGGGTGTAATTGTGAGTCAGAAGAGGAGGAGAGGGACTATTTCCTTGGAGGATGTGTTGGAGTGATTATTGTATATTGGATATTCTTAGTTTCTAGGGTTTTATTGATTTTCCCTAGTTAGGGATTTTGGATATTTGGGAGGATTTGTACTAGTATTAAGAGAAGGCTATGGTATGTACATGTACTTCACCTTGAGTATATTAATGAAGTATCTAGTTGTCCAAAACTTGTGCAATTTCCATATTTGATTTTTATCTATATATGTTCTTTTTTCATTTTTATTTACAACCATATATGTCTTGTTGATTTGACATAAGTAGAAGGAGAATTGTTTAATTGATTTGGCATGTAAATGAAGAATATAAGGACTGATTTTACTAATTTCATACTATTTATATACTACTTTTAGTACCGCAATGAAAGAGCAGTTTTAGATTTGGTTATTGGTTATTAATGTCAGAACTATAGATCTAGATAAACTAGCTTACCTATATTAGCAATCAATAGCATATCAACATAAATAAGAACATAAAGAGAATAAGGGAAATAATACACCAGATATGCGTGGTTCACCTAATTGGGCTACGTCCACGGGAAGGGTTGCATCTTCCATTAATATGAAAAATATCTCAAAGATTACATGGCATCCTCACATATGCATCACATCAAGCTCCATCATACAATGTGTGTACAAATGACATACAAAACATGTGATGTGTGATGAATTACAATCAACACCCAAAAGGGTCTCCTTCACCTCTCTTATATACTAAGAAGTTTGGATTACAATACATCCCATAACAAATGTGGGATAAATGAATTTCCTCCTCTTTATATAGAGAATGGGCTCCCACATAATAAACAGACAAAAAATAAATTAAATTAAAAAGAAAGATCTCGAAGGAAGAATCAAGACAAAAGTTAGTTAGTCAACTAATTCCTTGATTGTGGTTGATGATAAGGAAAAAATAGGAGGAAAATGGATGCCTAACGTTGTTACTTACACATACTTGTAGGGATGAAAAAATTAGATCGAATCTTCCTTTCCTCATTAAAATTGTCACTTGTAGTTGTTAAAACCTAACTATAAGTGACATTTTCTATGGAAAAAACCTAACTAATGATATATTGTTGGGACGTGGAAAAGTCTCCCACTTTAGACATAATTCATCAAATAACCCAATTTTGGATCAATCCTCTTTGTAGGAACAAAGTGCCTTCTTCCTTAATGTTAATCTCATCCACTCCGTACTCCAAGTCAAAAAGTCACAAGTAGAGTAGTCTACAATTGTTGCATGGTTTGAACATTATCTATGACAAAATGACTAAGCCACTTTCTTATTTATTCTTCTAACATCTTCTTTAGACTATGAAACTCATTAGCCATTGTCTTCTTGAATTCCTCTAATTTAGAATTAAAAACCTTTTCAACTATTAGCTGAAAATAAACAATAATAGTGGGACATTGTAACTATATTGTCATTTCTAGTAATATTTGAAGAGATGTTTATCTTTTCTTTCTCATTTCTATCATTTCATTTGGCAAACAATTTGAGTATTCTTAGCCTATAGTCCCAACATGTCTTAATATTTTTAAGCATTTATCTAATGGAAATTAATATTTATCCTTTTAACATGGTTCATGGTTTTGAATTCTTTGTAAACAATTTTAGACAATTATCTTTGCAATAATAACTTATGTATGTGTAGGTTATTATTCAATACAATGGTATTATGTCCAAGTGTAACAATCCTATCATCAACATTCAAATGTCAGTAAGTAATTTCAACTTATATTGTAAATTAAAAAACACAGTTTTCCTTTCTTGTCTCTAAAATCACACCTTCATTACCCCTTTAGTTGTGTCTTCCTCACTATTAATAACAAGAAGTATTAGGAAATTGATGTTAAACTCAATTAATGTTATATGTTTCTTAAATACACCTCCCTATCAGTTTTCTACAGTTGCAAGCATTCCATTTTAAGGTGACATCTATAAACTATTCTAATTATTTTATTTGCAACTCCCCAAATTCAAACAACATGTGGATAAGTTGTTTCCTTTTTTCTTAACAATAATATAGACCCATTTAATTTTTTCCTAAAGAAATATAATAGGAAATACATGTCATGGAAAAATTTAGAAGGACTGCTAGTTCTTCTTTTTAACCCATAAGCCCAAAATCTAAATATACATCTCAACATATAAAAATACAACCTTTTCCATCAAAACATTTTCTAACTAATTGACAAAGTTAATCTGGTTCATTACCAATGAGCATCTTACTCACTCAAACAAATGGATATGGAATTCAATATAAATTTTAAGGGATTAGTGTCTCCATAGAATTGGGTACCAAAGTTGCACCAAATTGATCTCTTAGTCTACATCACCTCTTAATGGAAAATTTGAAACTGGTTACCAAAGAACATAACATATATTAAGTACAAGAACATATAAAGCCTTCCAATATTTGGAAATTTCTTGAGATGGTTGGATATCTCATTTGATATAACCATTCATTGGTAAAAAATGAAATGTTCATGAGTATATAATGAACTACATAAGTCACTTACCATTTTAATGTTGTCATGTATTCACTCCTATGACCTTGAGGAATAACCATAGGATGTCCACATAGGGTTTTTTCCACCTACAAATGATCACAACTTTTCTTTTCTAGACCAATATTTCGGGATTGAGTTCTCAATTGATTCAATGGTGCAAAGACATCATCATGAGATTTAACGAATTTATCCATCACATATATCCTAAAATATTGTTTTGATATTGGCAATTACAACATGTTTATGTAAGTTTTGAGGATGAGGAGGACATATGGTCTCCCTTATTATTTAGTTGGAATAATATTGTGATTGGAGTCAAAATCGCTGCACACCAAGTGACAAATTCTCTTCAAATGAATACCTTGCAATGCTTCCCCCATATAACAATCCAAATTTCCAATAATTTTGTTTTCTTCTTTGTGGGATCAAACATATGCATGAAAGCTCCATATATCATGAACTAGTGCAAGTTTTGTTTCCCATACAATGGCTTCTACCCACATCACATTTTTCGTTTCATTCACCATCTTGAGAATGATGATATCTCAAACCAAGTTCAAATGGGTCTTTCAATAGTTAGGAGTATTTTGAATTATATATTTTACATTCCATAGTAAATTGCATTAAAAAATACATCACATGTTCAAATGAGATATAAGATGTCACCATCTTTATATATTTAATGAAACAACAATATCTACCACATGTCTCCCCTATAATTGGGTTCTTTTCCTTGGCAGTGTGATATTTTTGAGTGTAAAGTGGAGGTTTATGAAGAAGAGAGAAATGAATAAGAGATCATAGGTGTGAGTCTCTACCCTTTGTCTTCATGTTGAAATGGAGAATAGTGAAAAGGGGTGGTAAGAACATAGTCTAGTGCAGAAAGAGAGTTCGTGAAATGGAAGAACTAGGGTGAGGAAAGGTAGAGTAGAGGGAAATGAGCTAGTGGAAAATGTACTCAATGCTCTATCCCTAGCCTTACACCTTTCGAGTTGTGAAGGTAGGATAGAGGAAATCAAGGTGGATAATTATTGAATATAATAATTGTAGAGCATGTTTCACCTTTCTCCCTCCCGATTATTTTTGCAAAGGGAAAATAAAACAAAGCCAAGAAATAAAAATAGACTCAAAAAGGCAAGGGAAGAGGAATATAAAGTAGAGATTAATGATTTGATAGTGAATACATTACAAAAATGAAGCTATTAAGCATGGGAACTAGGTGGAAAAGAAAAAAGTAGATAATCAAACTTTTAGATTTGAGGAGAAACAAAATTATTGATATTTTAATAGCCAATGCACTCAATATATTCATGTGCATCATTTTAGAAACTCTATTAAAATTTTAGCCACAATTGGTTAAATATGAATCCCTTTATATTGCATTTTTTTCCTATGGGAACATTGCCATGTGGAAGTCCCATTTTTTCCAATTCCCTTATGATGCACACATTGGTGTGGGAAATTATCCCATTTTGGGTGAAATACTTGAGGTTGTTGACTAGGCCCTATATCTAGAAACATAAAGAAAATGTGATAACCTCAAAGTAGATCTTATAAGGCTTTGTTAGTGCAATATAAAAAAATGATAAAAGAGAACAAGAGGGTGCAAACCACAACAAAGAACCAATGCATGAACCACTTTAGATTCCCCAATGGTCAAGCAAATACATGTAGTGTCACACAGGAGGTGAAGGATTCAAAGGGAAGCCAACAATATCCCTTAGGGTGGCCTATTTTGTTCACACTAGATGCTAGATAGCTAAAAGAAACAATCGAGAGAAGCACTTGCCCCTTGGTGGAAGGAGGCAAAGGAGCTTGGAGAATTCCAAACTATGAAGAAGATGGGCTATGAGGAAGCTCCAATACAATTTCTACAACATAACCTTGCTCTTGATTTCTCTTATAAGATATATGCCCATGGATTCCTTTTATAGGCCAAGAGGTGGCCAAGAAACAACTAGATTAAAGTGTGAACCCATTAACTCCATGATTTGGCTCCAAAGTACACAAAGGGAGGCCATTCAATGAACCCAAGTAAATAGGGAGACCAAATTCGACTTCTTGGAGGTAATAGGGCTTTGATGAGCCTTCAATGCACCGTGGGTGGTTGATATCTCGTCATTTTGACAGTCGCATGAATATCAAAGGGAAATACTCACAGGGATATCACAAGTGCATAATTGATAATATGGGAAGTAACACACCTAATCAGAGATATGGATACACGGTCCTATCCTTTGATTGTTCTTTGGAATTTATGAACTCATTTTGCTTATTGGATCTGCTGAGTATGTATTCGATAGTAGACTACATGCTATATGTTAATGATGCCTTACTGTATAAATTGCAAAAATGTCGCATGTGTGCGATATTTATGTGTTAACAGATGCCGCCTGATGTATGAGGTCCAGAGGGTACTGTAGGGTCTATAATGCATCCTCATTTCTTTTGTGCTCTCTGATGTTCTTGAAATATGTGAAGCATGTATGAAATAATAGTGTCCTCCGATGGGGGAAGGTTGTCGATGAAGTCTTAACAAATAATAGTGTTTTATACAAATGAGGAGGGCATACCCATACTCGTGAAAATATGCCAAAGTGGCTACGAAAAGAGGAGACCGAGGGGGCCACTCAATATATTGTTGGCACATGGATGAAGGCAACTTCAATCCATGCAATAGTAACTGAACCTTGAAATGTTGTTATAGGTGTTGAAGAAGCAATATTGTTGATAATCATGATAATCCCATGGGGGTGGGGGACCGGAATGCTAGTGAGGTTATTGAGTGTAGGACCTCACTGAACCGCTACTACCATGATTTAGAAATGTGAACACTGCTACCCTCAGAATGTACAAGTCTCCCTGATGCGATATATGTGTTGACATGAGAATACGAGAGACTACTAAGTTAGGAAGCACTAAGGGTTCTCCCTACTTAGTTCGATGCAATCCCTTATAGTGATTGAAAGGGACCCCAAGGTACAACTGAAACTACTACAACTCTTGGAATATAGTGATTTGATGTCGATGAGAGCTGAACTACATGATAAGACGAGGGTATTTTCCTAAGAACCAAGATCATTTTGTAACCAATTGTTAGACTCACAAACCTGACACAATACTGGCTAATAAGCATCAGGATCATGACTTCCTTTGATTGATGTCAACTTGGGGAGTAATGGATGGAAACATTCTTCAAAATAAAGGTACAAAGTGCAATGGAGGGAGATAAACTGCAGATGAAGGGCTTTGCTGGAGGCCTGACACTAAGGGTGATGGTGACTGACAAAAATCATAATTTTGGGGATAAGGAGAATCAATGACATTGATCAAAGGAGACCAGTGGTTGATTCCAAAAGAATAGTAATGTTCTCATGGTTTAGAATGAATTGGGGAATATTTTGTACATAAAGAATAATTCGTGGGGTCCCCACGGTTTTGGGTGTGTCGGGAGACCAATTTAATGATGGGTGGGATTCCCACAATTTTGGGTGAATTGTGGAATCAATTTGATGGTGGGAGAAGTTCCCTCAGTTTTGAGTGACTCGGGGAACCTTTTCCATAATGATGTGAGAGTTATTTTGCAAACACGAAGAAGGGTGCCCCATGTTACACATAAATCTTTCACCCTGTGAGCATCAACATTCTTTGGCCTGTAGGATCCATTTCAGTGACTCGGATCCATTTTCATCCTTCAATGATACCAGTCTACCCTATTTTTGTTCCTACCCGCATGTTGCATCACTATAGCATGCGTACCTGCGAGTTTCATCCCTATAGCCCATGGGTATCAAGTAAAATGGTAAAAACCACTATTTTATTACTTTTTACTCCCAAAAAGCGGTCATTGGGTGACCTTTGGCTCTCCATCTGCCCAAGTAACATCTCGATGAGTCCTTTCACCTACCTTTGAGAGGACTATATATTGAGCACATATGGCTTATGGACGAGAGGAGAAGAGAAGAGTAAAGGCACTCTAGTGGGTTTTTTTCCCTATCTTGAGTCTGCACTTATTGATCCTTGTAGTTGTGAACCATTTATGTTCACCTTCCAAACTCCTTTCTAGTTTGAGTTTTTTATTCATGGAGGATTGAAGTGGTGGAGGCACAAGTGGATTGATCTAGATCTTGGTTCAGATTGGTTGCCGACAAGAGGTCGTATCACTTTGTACTTCTTCTTGTTCATTAATAGAAATACTCATATTCTCGTCCATTCATGGTGTGAATGTCATTTATTATACATTGGGTTACATTTGCTTATGATATTATGGACCATTGTTATTGATAATGTTAATGTCATTTATATATCACATGTACTTGTCAGATATTTGTTGTCGAGACTAATTTGCAGTTTACAAGTGCTTGGATGTGCACGGATTGAAAGCTCCAATGGGGATCTACATCAAACGTTGGATTGAGGTTGGTTACATTTCTCCATTATTTTAACATTGTCATTTATAATAGCATTGTTTTGAGAATTGAGTAGATTTCTAGTAGTCATCTGTCTGTTGTGGTATTCCCAAGCCATAGTGAGTTTTCTCCAATACAGATATGCGACTCCGCTGGGGACAACATCCATGTTTGGGAAATTTTTTGAGCATTAGTCCAGAATTAGAGTTGTTGTTTATCGAAGCTCTGTGTCACTGATTGACCGTTAAGATACACTATAGAAAACTTGTTTTTTCTGAGCCTCTGGACTCTTTATTTGACCATTTGCTTTTCCTCACCCGCGGGCTAGCTTAGCTCTGCCTGCGTATACCCTCCTCTATTTACTCTACTGCTCATGGGTACCCGCAGGATTTCCTTCGACAGTAGCGTGTAACTCTGGCTTTTGTTGGTTTATGGCTATTGGTTGTTGCTGGGTGAGTTTGGTTGATTCCTGAGTCTTTGTTGGTCTCTTTCTTGACTGTTTCATGCCTTGGTTGTGACCAGATCTCTTCGTTTCTCTTGGTTGAGCCTTCTTGGTTTTTTACCAATCTTTGGTTTTAGCCTCTTGGTTTCTTCCTTTTGAGCTCTTCCTTTTGGCTGAGTCTTGCTATTTAAGATCTGCCGGGTTGTCTTAGTGATCTTCTCGGCACTTCAGTGACTGAATAGTAGGATTTTGCTTGCATTTTTTCATTCCATATATATTGAGAAAATACAAAAATATTCATTTAGTTTTTTTCATTTTCCTTTCTGTTTATAAGAGAAAATACAAAAATATTTTATTTCCATGTACTACATTTTGCATTGAGTGTTGTTGCCTTCATTTTAGGTTATGCTTGTGCATTAAAAAGATAAAAGTTTGCATATTTATTTCAGAATTGTTGGTTGATTTTGCATATTAGTGACATTGTTTTATTGGATAGATGAGTCTAGGATTGGATGATGTTGCATACTATTGAGTCTACACATCACTAGTTTCACGACCATATCCCTTGAGTAATCACAGCCACTAAAATTAATGCTTAATCATAAAATTGATTAGACTTATTTTATTTATAGGGTACACCAACTAGCATAGGTTTAGAGTCTTGGAATAGATCATTGTGAGTTAACAATCCAAGACTACTAAACGAAACATTAGGCGTCTGACCAGGGAGTGGAGGAATCCATAGTATAGATCAGTGCTATTAGGAAAGCTCTACTCAAACTAGAGTTAAGCAGGAGGTCATGAGAGGTTGGTTGAGGAGATATCCCTCTGATACCGGCTGAACGTGGGAGATATATCTAGGATTTGTTCGTATCTGGGGGTACCAGAGGTTCGTCCTCCTGTGCTTCGGGCTTAGATACCCTGCCCATATGACGGTTCCCACTTGCGACTATCCCCCTGAGCATTGGTTATATTACGGTAGACATAGTTTCCTTACCTAGGTACCGCACAGGGTACTTGTAGTGGTTATGCTGTTTGTGTCCTGAGTCAGATAGGGATTGGACAACACAGTTGTGTTCGTGTAGTGGAATTGACCCTATCGACACAGTGAAGACTGGGTGTCTCTATAACTGATTATGTTACCTCCGGCTATATTTTGGGAGTCTCAAGCCTCTCCTAGGCGAGACATACCGGCTCTAGTGTCGGGAGCTCATTTAGCCACTTTGTTTGTCTGCTGTTGGCTATAGATTCTCTAGGTGTGTTCTTTTGATTTACTATTTTTTGATCGATAGTTGGCCTTTAGGAGACGCTATGTCTCTCTCCGGAGAGAACGTGGCGTAGAGCCCTACTCTCCGTCGATCCCATCATTTGGATGGTTTAAAGCCAGCTTTGGTTACACAACGTATTGTAAGAGGATGCTGGAGGGCTCCCTCTGAGTCTTCAGATTATTACGAGACTTACGTTGAGGACTACATGGCTACACATCCCGATATCGGGCAAGACCTTTCTACTCCTTCGGGTAGAGTTGAACATACTTCCGATCCCTAGACTCCTCGTGAGAATTGGGGAGGTGATCCACCTGTGACTCAACCTGGTTCTATTTGGCCTAATCCACTTGAATGGGATCTGTTTGATCCTTTCAATCTGAATAATTATCTTTACAGGATGCCCGACTTACCCAAGGAGGAAGAACAGGACGAGCCCTTCGTTCCTTCGTTTCCACGCGATTCTAGATATAGGAGGCCTGAGACTCATGATGATTCCGGCCCTATGGTCAACCCCACTGCACTCTCTTTTGGTATGCCTAGTCACAATACTGTCGAACCTTCCACTATGGTTGGTACTCATGTTGGCACTATCCAAAGTGTTAGCCATACTATACCCACTAGGGGCACTACCCTAGCTGGGGGCACTACGTTGTCCACCCACTCACATAGTATGGGGACTGGTCAAATTCCTAACCATGCTAATGTTGGAACGCGACCACCTCCTAGAAATACCCAACCTAGTTGGAATGCTATTTGAAACACGACTCACCATCCACCACCTAATACACATGTCGCTACTCGTCAACCCAGGACTACTTTTGCACATGATACCGTTCCTCCCAACCACGAGGGTGGACACATACTGCATACTTTTGTGTCCACTGCCGCCGCTAGTAATAGTAATATAGGGGGTGGGAATATTTCCTATCCACATGGACATCACACCACCAACCCTACTACTAGTCACACCCATATTGGGCCTGGGAATACTTCTCATGCTTATGGTCATCACACGACTGGTCAAGCTAATCCTAATATTGGGGGTGGGAACATACCATACCAATACAGTCAATACAACACGGTTCCCACTATGAATAGTACATACATGCCCCATACCCATGGTGGCAACCCTTACTACAACACAGTCGGTGCTGACCACTTGTATCACCCACCACCCCAATATGGGGCTCCAAACACACATATACCTGCTTACTCTCAAATGGGTCAGGTAGGGGGAGGTTATCCATCTTATGGCCATGGGAAAGCTTACGGGCCGTTAGGTCCTCAGTATTAGTATTTTAACCCTCATGGTCAAGCTTATGGTCCATCGTATAACATAGTTCCGTTTAACCAACCTTTTATGGGGGCTTATAATCAAGCTTTCTAGCCACAGCTCTCGTTTCTTGCACGCTTGAATCTCCTGGATCTTTTGAAGCTCATGAATGATCCGATGTGTCATGACCCTACTTGGCCCCTAGTCCCTACCAAGCTCCCTTTGGACATCCCGAAGTTTGAAGGGAAAGTTGGTGAGGACCCAGGAGATCATTTCATGAAATTTCACCTTTGGTGCTCCTCCAACTCTTTGAATCATGATTCCATTCGATTACACCTATTTCAATGCACCCTCACGGGGGCAGCCGTGAAGTGGTATGTGGAGTTTCCCATAAAAAACTATAGGGGATTCAACGAGATTGCTTTGGTTTTCTTAGACCATTTCCAGTTGCCGGTTCATTATGATACTGGTACTGAGTTGTTGTCCACCTTCCGTCAGAATAAGGCCATACATATTTCTGACCACGTTCAAGAGTGGCATCGGCGGAAGAGATTGGTGAAAGCCAACATTCCTCCATAGTTCCTGTTGGAATGGTTCCTTAAGTCTTTACTTCCATATATTGCTAAGGATGTTTCGATGTCCAACATTATGACTGAGGAACAAGCTATCTTGAAAGTCCAGCAGTTAGATCTACTTTATTCTCAGTATGGCATTTTGTATGACATTATTCCTGACACACCGAGAACAAGACATGAGCCCACGTCAAATCCTGGACCACATGTCGATGGCATCGTGGGGTCCGCATGCACTCGCCCTGTAGACTTGATAGCTAATCAAATGCAAAATTTGTCACTAAACCAGTCTGCTCCCGGACAGGTTCACACCTTGTCCACTTCCACTCTGTCGTCTGATGTACACAATGTGCAATCAACGAAACCGTCGGGTAACCAACATCCTGGTGGTAAGAAAAAGGGGAGAAATAATCGTAGGGGTGGAAACAATGGAAGTAACAACAATAGAAATCATAATACTCCTCGTAAAGAGAATGCCAACTCTCCTCGGGAAGGCGGTAATGCTGGCGAGGATCGTAAACCTAGGCATAAGGTAAAATTCCCTTGCAAGCTTTGTGGGGAGGATCATCTTACTCACTTATGTCCTCGTATTGAAGAAGCATTGAAGCATTTGGCACAAAGCCCAGCTTTGCTGAAGGATCCCCTTCCTCATCATCAAAATATGGCTTCGCATGCTCCCACCACTGGTTATGGTACTAATGAAACAACAACGTCTTCTTCCAATACTAGTGGTTATGGATGTGTGAATATGGTTCAGTCGGAGGTTTGTGTTGCTACTCGTCAACGTGATTATGGTGCACCACAACCGAATTTGGGGAATGAGCCTCCCCCTCCTCCTGATAATTCCTTGCATATCGAGAAGCCTTCTATTATGCTGCGGATACCGAAAGGTGTTCTCAAGCGCTCCACGCATAATCCTAATGCTCGAGCTGCCTAGAACTACTCCATCGTAGAAGATTTGGGCCAAACTCTGTGTGCCATGTCGGCTCTTGAATTTTTGCAAGCTTGTCCTTCTCAGAGGCATGCCCTTTTGAGTGCATTAGGAGTTCAGGATGGGGAAAGTCCTAGTGTTATCAAGTTCGATACTACTGATGTCCAACCTCGCTTGCCTTACCACATGGCTTTCCAAATCCAAGTGGTTCTTCTTAAGAGCTTCGTCAAACGTACTATGGTTGATGAAGGTGATTCTGCGTCAGTAATGTCGTTAACTTGTTGGAAATCTCTTGGATCTCCTCCTCTACTCGCGTCTAGAACTGCACTCACTGCATTCAATGGTAGATCTTTTACGCCACATGGAATTATCCCTTCCCTTGCTGTCTCCTTGGGAGGTAAGTCCGTGCCTATTGAAGTCGAAGTGGTTGATGTGCCCATCGACTACAACCTTTTATTGGGTTGGAACTGGATGTATGCTATGAAGGCTGTCGCGTCTACTGTATTTCGAGTTATTTGCTTTCCCCATGAAGGCAAGATTGTGACGATCGATCAGCTGGATTATGTTGGCACTCCTTCCATAGCATCTACGGGATCAGTAGTCCTGCAAGTTTCTGATTCTCAGTCGGAAACTGGGAACATAGGTGTTGGAATGTACCCCTCATTGATGGGAACTTTTAACCATTCTGCACCTGTGAATTTTATTGGAACCATTTCCGACAGTGCGCCACCTCTTTAGAATAGTATGCCATTCCGAACTTCCTATTGTGGTGATCCATGGATTTTACCATCCGCAGATTCTATGTCTAGAGACATCGCACACGTCAGGATGTATATGCATTTATTTGTAGCGGAGCTCACTTATGATCACATCCAACAAAACACTGCAGATACGAATCTCTCTAATTCCCAGACAATTGAAGAAGATCCCATTACGCTACCAGTTTGGGCAGCCAACTCATCTTGCTGTCATGATTGCCTCGATGATACTTTTCCATCTGATGAAGCTATCCTCGAAGCCATGTGTGGTAGTGAGAGGCCTTGGGAAGATATGCACCATTTATCTTATTTCCTTCCCAACCATGACCTCATTGAGCAGGAGGAGTTTAGGATGAATCTAGCTGAGATGGTTGGTCACCCTGTGGCTCTTTTGCAGTCGCATGATGTTTTCTTGGAGGGGAATATGGCCAATATTTCCCCAACCACTTCGATCAACATCTCCTGCACTCCTGGAAAGATTGAGAATGTTTACGTCGGTGCCGATTAAACTCCTAAGGAGATTGCTATTTACACTAATTTGTTTACTGAACTCCAGGAAGCTTCCGACTAGGCATATGAGGAGATTCCAGGATTAGACCCCCGCATTGTTGAACACGAGATTAAAACGTATTTCGATGCTAAACCGGTTCGACAACACTTACGTGCTGTGAACCCTCGGAAGGAAACTGCTATTAAGGAAGAGGTGGAGAAACTGCTCAAAGCTGGTTTCATCTACCCCATTCCCCTTACCGAATGGGTGTCAAACCCTGTTCCGCTGGATAAGAAGCAGGGAACGATCCGTGTATGCATTGATTTCAGAGATTTGAACCGTGCATGTCCGAAAGACAACTTCCCCATGCCATTCATTGATCAAATATTGGATGCTTGTGCGGGAAGTGAGATTTTTTCATTCATGGACGGATTCTTGGGTTATAATCAGATTCAAATCAAACCCGCGGACCAACATAAGATGGAATTTATTTGTTCATGGGGAACTTTTGCGTACCGGAAAATGCCCTTCGGCCTCAAGAACGCCGGAGCCACTTTTCAGCGAGCCATGACCTATGCCTTTCACGATCTTAAGAAGATTATGGAAGTTTTCTTGGATGATCTTGCTGGCCATTCTCGCAAGAGAGTGGACCAGCCCAAGCACCTCCATATGATTCTCGAACGATGTATCCACTACAAAGTTCGATTGAATCCAAACAAATGTATCTTCGCTATTAGGACTGGTCACCTTCTAGGATTCATAGTTTTGAAAGAGGGTATTAGAGTCGATCCTCTCAAAGTTGAGGCAATACTTCAATTGCCTCCTCTGCATAATCTGTTTCAACTTCAGAGCCTCCAAGGGAGAGCTACTTTTCTGCGTCGGTTTATAGCTAACTATGCCAATATTACTAAAGGTTTTGCATGCCTATTGAAGAAAGACACACCTTTTATCTGGGATGAGCGAGCCCAGCAGTCTTTCGACACCCTTAAGAAAGCTTTGGTATTGGCCCTCGTGCTTAGTCCACCAGAATTTACACGAGATTTCATTCTTTATGTGGCCGTGTCTCAAGAGACAATTGGCATGGTCTTGGATCAGGTAGATGATGCGCTCGTCGAGCATGTTATCTATTATCTTAGTCGCAATTTAGTAGAAGCTGAACTAAGGTACACCCACGTAGAAAAGTTGGCACTTGCAACTGTTCACTTAGTCCAGCGGTTACGACATTACATTTTGATTCGAACAACCACTGTTGTAGCTCATATCAATCCATTTTAGTTCATGCTATCACGACGCCTTATTGGGGGTAAGTATAATAAATGGATTGTGATCCTTCAGAAATTTGATCTCGAGTTTGCTTCTGCAAAATCGGTGAAATCATTGGTGTTCGTTGAGCTTATGTCGGACCTTCCATGGCTTGATGAGGATGTCATTCATGAAGATTCCTTTGTGGATGAACACCTATTCCTTATCTCGTCTGAGGACCCTTGGTATGGGGATGTCGTTAGATATCTCCAAAATTTGAAGTTTCCTCCGCATTATTCACGAGACGAGCGAAGGTGTGTGAGACATCACGCTAAATATTATACTATCGTCGGTGACACTTTGTATTGTCGAGGAAAGGATTCCATTCTCCATCATTGCTTGATTCATGAAGAAGAAGAATGGGTACTTAATGATTTCCATGTGGGGGCGTGTGGCGATCACTTATCCGGGCTTGCTACAGCCCAACGTATCATGAGAGCAGTTAATTTTGTCCTACCATCTTTAAAGACTGTATTAATGCTGTGAAGAGATGGCACCTGTGCCAGGTGTTTTCTCAGAACATACACTCGCATCCAGCGCCCCTCCATCCGGTCGTCACCATCGGTCCCTTCACTAAGTGGGGGGTAGATTTCATGGATTGCAAACCAGCTTTGGCTGGGGGGCATCACCATATTATTGTGGCCGTGGATTATTTTTCCAAATGGGTTGAGGCCATGCCTACCGTTAAAGCCGATGGTGCTACTGCAACCCATTTCATGTTCAACCAGATTATCACTCGATTCGGTATCCCGAAAGAGATTGTCACTGACCATGGCAATAACTTTCAAAATAAGATGATGGAGGATTTGTCTCTCAAGCTTGGGTTTTGTCAGGAACACTCATCTTCCTACTATCCTCAAGCGAATGGTCAGGTTGAAGCAGTAAATAAGTCTTTGAAGACCATTCTCCAACGTACCATCCAACAAAGCAAGACCAATTGGCATATCATGTTATATCCTGCTTTGTGGGCTTATCGAACCACAGTTAAGACTGCCACCAGGTTCTCACCATTCCAGTTAGTTCATGGTGTGGAGGCACTTTTACCGATTGAATGCGAGATCCCTTCTCTCAAGCTAGCCATAGAGATCCTCCTTGATATGACAGAGATTGAACAACGTTTAGTACACCTCGAGCAACTTGACGAACACCGTCGAGATGCCGCTGTGGCCATTGATGTTAACAAGTGTCATGTCAAGGTTCAATATGATAGGTCTGTCCATCCCCGGTAATATGCTGAAGGTACTTGGTACTCTTGTATGACCAAGCTAAAGAACCCCTGGGGGCAGGCAACTTGAATCCCATGTGGCACGGTCCTTACATTGTGAGGCGTGTCCTTGAAAAAGGAGCTTATGAGCTAGAAGATTACGAGGGAGTTGTCTTGAAGGAGCCTAGAAATGGGCTCTACCTTAAGCGGTATTACCCTTGAACCTTTGGTTCGGGCTGATACTTTTGTACACTATTGTATAGTTTTTCTGTACATAGTCTAGGTTGCATTTTTGGTTTTCGGGTCTGCTGATTAGCCTCTGTTTGATTGACAGATGTCAGCAGGATGTCCTACATTCTTAGGTTTCACAGATGGTGATAGCCATCATACACAGCAGCTTGCTTCTGCTGCCTGGGTTATATTTTCACTTGACCATCTAGTTGTGTCCTCAGGAGGTGCTTGTCTCGGTCCTACATCTAACAATGTGGTTGAGTATAGTGCCATTGTTGAGCTACTTCGGGATGCCATTTCACATGGTATCCAGTCTTTAGATGTCCGCTTGGATTCACAACTAGTTGTGTCTCAGCTGAATGGGCAGTACCATGTACGAGACCCTACATTACTATGGATATTCCTTAAGGTACGACTCTTGGAGAGGCATTTTGTTTCCATTACATATATTCACATTCCGAGAAGTCATAATTATATATCTGATGCATACGCTAACTATGTATTAGATTGGAATTTGTCACATTCATCATGAAGCACATAAATACAAAGACATTCATACATTTGTACCATACACACATATAGTAGAATCGAGAACCAAAGTTGTATATATATATAAATATGTCCAAAAATGGTAGTGTTATACAAGATTGGAGCCCGTAGCCCTCAAAAATATACATATCGATACCAAAAATGATGAGAACTTGGGATATCTACTCCCTCCAAGGAGGTCTAATTTCCGCCTCGACGGGATGTGTCTCATAGTAGTACTGTACTGCGTTGGCCATCCGCTGCAGTAGCCGCACCCACTCACCAGGAACACCCACTACCTGGTGCTGCATAGCCTCAGGTAGTTGGGCTACCTCTATCAGTGATACTCGGGCAACCACCGTGATATTTTGCGCTGCAATGTTTGGAGTGTGAGCCCTAGTGCAACATCTACTACCACCTCATCTCTACCCCGATGACCATGTCTCAGGAATCCCTCAGGTCTCACTGGGCCTTTGTCTGTAAGAAAACAGTCACCCATTAGCACATGATACTACCACCAAAAGTATTTTTGCATTTCAACTATAATAAAAAAATCCATAAAAATTTAAAAAACACAAAACCAAAAGAGTACTCACCGATGTCTCCGAAAGCTGCACCTGGTGGGAGCGGCATGTCACGATCCTGTCTGAAGTCTATCCTCGCATAGGGGTAGTCCTCGATAGCAATCACCTGCCGATTCCACCAATGGAAGAACTCCTCAGTATATGGTGATTCCAGATGGCCACCACCCTGTCGTGTCAGTATCTCAACCCACCAAATCAGGGCTGGATCTTGGAGACTGTGAAGAGGGACATCCACTCTCGGGCTAAGTCCCAGAACCCTCTCAAAGAAGAAACTGCAGAGGATGCTACCATACCCAAAGTTTTTGGCCTTCCCCTCTTTGCATTCCATCAGTTGTGTCTTCATAGACACCAGCAGAGTAGTACACCAGTCGAATATAGTAGGCTACAAGCATTGTAATGCATAAAACATCACCGATTTGGATGCCTGATGTAGTGCTTTGGATCGTATGATCCACACTAGAGTTGCCACTATGATCTTTGTGCTCAAGTCCACTATGAGATTTACTGGAACTTGACTTCCCACTGGTCGTGTGTTGGCGGGACAATACCGTACTATGTAGTCTTGCATAGTGATCCCACCACCCACGGTCCGTGACCGAAGACTAGCCACTTCCCCTCTACGGGGAAAACCGGTAATGAAGTAGATATCCTCCACTTCCAGTGTCAATGTTTTCTCGTTGAGGATGAAGTGTTGAGCATCCACATCCCAATAGTTGATCAAATGACGGAGTAGTAGGTTTTGGGCCCTTAAGCCCCCGAGACTCCATTATTTATATAAGCCACATGCTTGCAATGCTTGTTGTGCTTGCAAATTGTTGTGCACGGCCTCATCTACCTCATCATGCTCTATCTCCCTTCACTCTAGAACCATCCTGGAGTGCAAAGCAAGAGATTTTTAGTCATTTTCATGCTTAAAAACTTCTTCATGGCCGTACCCGCAGGCTAGATTGTAGACAGTTGCAGGTAGACGTGGGCAGTCAGTTTTTTGACTGCGCATTTGATGCCCTACCCACGACCCGCATACTTACAGCCCGTGGGTAGCACCAAAGCCATTTAGGGCTTGGCCAAACAAAAAATCCCATCGACCAAAATTAAAATAAAAACACTTAAATCAAAGGTATGGCAGTGACCACTAAGCTGCTCTAGACGGTTCGTTGAACGGTTGCTCGTAGCTCCCACGATCGACGCTTGAATTTTCAGGTGCAAACTTACCACTCAACTCCAAAATGGTGAATAGTGCAAATGAATTGAAAATTATTAAATTTTATTACTATTTATAATTTTCTGGACCCACTTTTCTATAGTTTTTCCATTTTGGACCGTTATGAACTAATATCGTGTCATGGAGGAGTGTTTTTTCAACAGATTTCCTCGGCGAGAGTTGTTCTGATCCATTTCACACCTACGGCAGGTACATTTCACACCTGGCATATAGGTTAGATGCCATTTTCACATGCATTATGCATTTGACCTTTGACCATTTTTCATAAACCCTAGGTATGACCCTGCTTCGTGACTGACACAGAACCTTCACACTATTATAGAAGTGTCGTCATGTGGTGGTAGGGATTTCCTGAACATGGGTACCCTAGTTAGAACCCTGTTATGCATTTTGGTACCCATGCCGTTGTTTGTCCTTAGGATTGGGAGTCCTTTGTAGTCACGCCATGACGTTGTGATGAAGACTCATACTCTACTTTGTCTTATGCTCGCCATCTCCCTCAAGGACTCCCCTCAGTTATATCATGTTGTGATTGCATTGCATCATCCTACTTGCCGCTTGAGCCTTGTGCTGGCTCCTGCTTACTCAATTGTTAGCTTGGTGTCTGAGCACTTTCCCTGTCGAGCCCTACAGAGCTTATATATTTGCCCTTCACAATTTGATGACCCTTTGACCCTGAGGGAACACACCCCCGAGTGTCCACATCCTGCACGTACTTCCTTGCATTGAGCATAGGTATGTTCCACTGCTTAGGACTAGTATGCTAGCTATTTGACACTCGTTCCCTCACTTGTTGTACTATAAGAAATTTTATTCTTTTTCAAGCTTTTCCCAAATATGAAAAAGACAAAAAAAAATCAAATATTCCAAAAAGCCGGACGAGATTATGGTCACTATTTCTTGTTGGAAGCTATTGTGTCGCCTTTGACTCAGAGCATTCATTCCACTCCGTACATTATGAGTCAGGACTATAGTTGGGCCTTAGGAGCTGTACTTGTTTCTCATTTTTCTCCACCGATTGGTTAAGATTCCAGTCATTATGGATCCCTTTGTAATGCCTCCTGCATTGCATAGTTTATGTCAAGTCTATGCTGCCTGAGTCTATCCATCTACTCATGCTCTTGTTCAAAGGAAGTCCTGAAACCAGTGTTGGCCACTCCTCAGATATCTTGACTATTGCATGTCGTCCATCCTTATTGAGTCAGTCCGTTTCACCCAAGATCTTCCAAATATTTGGTGGAGTTGTAGACATAGGTGACAACTGCCAGTGTAAACACTTTCCTTGCAAAGAGGGAGTGTTAACTTTAAAGGTTACTCCAAAAGTGTTCGTGCCATGTTTGGGTGCTTCATGAGATTTGGGGTACATAGTGTATGTTCAATCCCTAAATGGTCCAAAATGGATTGCTACATGCAAGATATTTCATGGTGGATTTGCATAGTTGAGATAGATTTCCCATTGGATGCTTAACCTTAGATGATTTTTGGTTTAGTGTTCTTCCCTTAGGCATTAGATTTATTTTAAAAATTTGGTGGTCACCCTTGATTGGGGCCCTATGGATGATCTGCTTGCTTGAGAATTTCCTACATTGAATGCTAAGAAATGTGCAGTTTGGAGGAGAGAATCAGTCCCTTGTTCAAAGGATTAGAGATGGTTGAAGGATGCTTAGGGATTCACCATTATCCCTGTAGGGGAAACTTAACTAGTAGAGTACATTGCTTATTAGGATCAATGGAGTCGAAGGATACTTATGATAGAGGGATGTGGACTTGCCTTACATAGATACATCACCTTAGAGAATGACCCATGTACTTTAGAGTGTAGTGCCTCACTTGTGTTGGCATATAAGTGCTCATTATAGGTTGCTTGTATGGGATAAGGTCCAAATTGTATTATTGGCCTCCCTTACTCTCATATAAATAAAGGAAGGTGATAGTCTTTCCATTCATCATCTTAGTGATCATTCATCATAATATTTTCTTGGAGGAAGTCATCACTATTTTCTCATGAACCATAGGTGGAGTTATGAATTTTAGAGGAGATGTCTTCATGTGGAATATTATCTTGTGAATTGGTGATGATCTTGGATCTCTCTCTCTCTCTAAGGTTCCTTGGTCTTATTGGAGTATCTTGGAGGATCTTGGGGGTATACTGTTCAGGTTTATCCTTTGTATATTGGAGATTAGGGTCTTGTAATAAAACCCTAGGGTGTAATTGTGAGTAATAAGAGGAGGAGAATGCATCTTACCTTCAATAATGTGTTGGAGTGATTCTTGCATATTGGATCTTATTGTTTTCTATGGTTTTGTTTATTTTCCCTATCTATAGGTAATGGATATTTGAGAGGATTTGTACTAGCATTGAGAGGATGCTATGGTATGTACATGTACTTCATCTTAAGCATATTACTGAAGTTTCTAGCTGTCCAAAACTTGTGCAATTTCTAGATTTTATTTTAATATATATATGTTATTTATTCATTTTTATTTACAACCATATTGTCTTTATGATTTGACAGAAGTAAAAGAAAAATGGTTAAACTAATTTGACATCTATGTGAATAATATAAGGGACTGAGCTTACTATTTTAATACTAGTACTGTTGTACTACTTTTAGTAGTGATGTAAAATAGTATTTTATTTTTAGATCTAATTATTGGTTAATAAGTTGCCCTAAAAAGGTTGAAACTTATCCTCTTTGATGGATATATTTTATCCTTGAAATTTGGGAAGTTATGGTTGTTTGGAAGTGAAAAATTGCACTACTCTTTATGTTTTATTTTTGTACATTGTTTTACAGAAGCCTTAAAGCTGAAAATTCAAAAGGTTAAGATATGAGAAATTTTTTAGGTTGAAGGTGAAATTTCTATTTTGCATTGAATTTTGAATTATGAGAAATTTCCACACATCCTTTATTACATAAACATTTTAATGAAAAACTATTGACATTAAAATATTTTAATTATTGCATAAGATCATAGCTATTAGGATTACACTATTATGCCCCATCCTTCATCCTTGGGAAGGGTAGTAGAGATTTTGACCCCCTTTATTTCCTTCCTTCATTCACAAAACTTTACTACATATATATCCTCCAGTCCATTCTTCATCATTTGGGTAGAAGCATATATCATGATCCCCATTTATTTCCTTCCATCATCCCCTTCCCTCTACCCCATCCATCACCTTCACATATAAGCCCTTCCATATCATATTTTATATCCTTAATACTTTGGGTATGAATTGGATCTCTTGACCCCACTCTATTCCCCTTTTTCATCACATTCCCTCTACCCCATCCATCTCCTTCGCCTTTAGGTGGAAAGTGGATCTCTTAGCCATTTTTTCTTAAATTTTTTCATCACATGTCCTCCACCCCATCCATATCCTTTAAATTACATTCATCCTTTAACTTTTTGATCCCTTTCCTCCAAAAAAAACTTGATTATATGGGAACTTTGAACTCAAACTATTTGATCCTTTTCCTCCAACAAACTTTATTATATGGGAACTTTAAACTCATATATATTCAAATTACACAATTTTTAATTATTGCACAAAAACATGGCTATTGACATTATACTATATTATTGATTGTACAAAAACATATATGTTGGAATTACACTATGTTTAATTATCACACAAAACCATAACTGAGATCCTATCTTCCCTCACCCCCTCCCTCTACCCCATCCATATCCTCCTCCTTATCCTTCATCATTGGGGTGGGAAGTGGAGCTCATGAGTCATATTTCTCCATTTCCTTCATCCCGTGTCTTCCACCCCATCCATCTTCAACACCCATAACCCCTTCCATCCTCTCAACTCATTTCCCCTTTTGTATCCTCTTACCCATCGTTTAGGAAATAAATGGATCTACCAAACCCCCTTTTTTTACCCATCCTCTACCCTCCAACCCATGCATCTCCTTCATCATACCTTCATATTTTCATCTTTCAACCCATTTTTACCAACATCCTTTATTAGATGAACAATTTAAACAAATACATGTCAAAAATACACTATTTTTACATATTGAAAAAAGACATAAAATAAATTTTCAATCCAAGAAACATGGGTTGAAAAACATATTGATTTATGAAAAATGCCAGCTTCCAAGTCTACTAGAGAAAGAAACAAATAAATTATGCACTCAAGGAAAAATTAGGGCCACATACAAACTTTGAAGAATACAATAAATATATTGACAATTTTTTGTTACAAAGTTTAGCACACAAACAAATGTTATACTTTGTAACATAATAATGGGGAATGACCATTTGAGTCTACCAAATAAATATGATGTCATTATAACAAAATCCAATAGCAAAATATCATCAAATGCTATAAAGAGGAAAGGATCCAAATTTCCCATACCGACTTGATGAACTACCCTTAATGAAGAATTTTCAAAGTTTAAGGAACTCTAGCATGAGATATTTTCAAAATATGAAAATAAAGAGCTCAAACATAAAACATGGAGGTCAAATGCATAAATAGTTAGTGCAGACATCACAAGTCACATTGATAAAATGTGTGACTAGTTAGTGGGAAGCTATGTTTAAGTCCAAAGTATCGCATGTGTAGTTAGAGGGATCCCATACCAATCCATAGTTTCAAGCCTAATACTTTCATTCTCATCAATCCTCAATCTGATTGTGGAAAGAAAAAATGGCATGCATTGGTACATATCCTTCCATGGTCTTTCCTCCATAAACATGGATTCTAATACATATTCATTGGAAGGTAGGACCATATTTAAGGGGTCTTGAAAAGGTTAGGAAATGATGACCTAGAAAATCATATTGTATTGATCGCATGTCTCCATAGATAAATATTTATGATCGCAGTCTGCTATGGTAGATAGGAAAAATTGATATGCTATTTTGGTTGCAAACAAAGCCGATCCTGCCTTTCTGTACTCATTTCCTATGAGGAAACTGACACTATCCATTGAATTTCAAAATATGAGGTTCTAAAGTTGCATATTCTTACCATGGCACTAGTGGCAACCAACAAGATCATGTGTATCAGGGAAATATTCTCCCATGGGTTGGGTGGGGGAAGATTAAACATGCCCATAAGGGTAGAGTACATCCCCACTCCCAAATTATCGCTAGACTTCATGGAATAGATAACTAACAAGACATGTTTCCTAATTGTTTGAATGGACTTATTTATGCAATAAGATAGTTGGTGTATTGTGACGATCTTCCCTTCATGAGGAAATTGGATTACACGGAAAATCAAAGACACTACTACCATCATAGTGTATGTCCAATTGTGTCCTAAAAGGAGGTTATAATCTAAAGGACCATCGATGACTTCCACCTACATGCTTACAAATTTTCCCCTAGCTCTATTGGGAGAGATTATATGATTCCATGAGGCCTAAATAGATGGCCGTCAAAATATTTCAACATAGTGGGCGATGGAATGGTCTCAAGTGAGCCTATAACTTTATAACATGATAAGGACATAACACAAGTGGAATCTCCCTCATCTTACATAGTTCTAAAAATATTTGACCATCTGGTCGATAGTTGAATCTGAAAAGTGGTAGAGTGAGGTAGGTGACATTTCCAATTATCCAAGTCAAACAATATTAGATGAGATTCCAAGGGGTCCAAATCCCCCATTGTCAATAACAAAGTATTTTATTGTGTAGGGCACCTCTAGAGTACCTCTATTGTAGTCATCACATATGGAGCTTGCACTAGGTCTTCGATGATACTATAGTTTTGTGTGGTTCACACATTTGGATCATATGTGTTCCTCTTTCGCACACCTTTTGGTATGTGAGGCATCGTATCATTTGTTGGTTTTACGATTGGTAGAGGATTGGACAATTTAGAGTCAAGGAAATATTTTCCCTTGGATCCAGATGCAGGTGTCTCATAGTTATGATGTTTGGTTTGGACATTAATTTCTCATTCACACATGTATATATTTTCATTCGACAGGTTGGCCCTTTGGGAAGAGGCCCCCTAATTTTCGCCTATTGTAGGTGAAGGGTTGGTTAGGGTTCTAACAACCATCTATTTATGTTGAGGAGGTAACAAGTTGGTAAAAGCATCCAGTTGATTGGTAGCTTCATGATGTGCCAATAGTCATTGCGAAGCCTCCATTTTTGGGAATTGGTGAGTCAAGTGATCATCCAAGTAGATTTTACATGAAAAATTCACTTTCTTATTCTTTTTTACCCCCACCAACATTATTATTGTTTGCAATATTACGCTTATTCCCATTATTTTTATTCTTATTTGTTTCTTCCCTCTAGGTTTTTGGTTCCATTTAGCATTAGATGTATGTACTGACAGAACATTGAAGAGTTGACTAGAAACAAGGTTGTTGGTCTTGGTCGATGTAGTCACATGCACATTCTAATTCAAAGGAATTTGTCCCATTTTTGTAGTGACATGATTCACGACAACATTTTCCAATGAACCAATCACACCATTGACATGTGATCCAGGCTTTGTTTTGGCTGTGTTAGAATATTCTATGGGAGGAGTGGGAAGGACCTCATATAACATCCTATATTGAGAATGCACCAAGTCCAACTATTGGGCCTTGATGATAGCTTGTTCCTCAATAGTGACCTTAGATAGAGTTACATCTTTCGCAATATATGGTTGCAAGGACTTTATAAACTAATATACCATGAATTCATTTGGAATTTGAGCCTTAATAATATGATGCCTTCTTCACCATTCATGAATATGATCAGAGATATGTGTAGAATTATCTTTTCAAAAGGACATCAAATCCCTAGTGCCAATCTCATAATGGTTAGGAAATTTCATTGCTATTGCATTGAAAATTTTGAAAGAACATCTTGGAATATCTATGTACCATCTTGAGGATACCCCAATCAACCTTATATAGAAAAGGCATTTCCTAATGATAAAATCCATCAATGAATCCGATGAACACCAGAGATGGAAAGTCATGACATGCATGATAGGCTCTTTGCCAGATTTCGCTTCAAATTTAGGTATACCATAGGATAATTTTGACAGGACCAGGGGACAACTAGGGCTATGTAAAATTGGGTTGTTGGTTGAATTTTTCAAGTCAGAAAAATATATTGTCACTAAGAAAGGTAACTTTGTCTGCACTATAGGGTTCAAATTCGTAGGGAATTTCCTTCCCATTAACTTTGATTAATGAAATATTGTCATGTCACGTAAGGGCTACCAAGTAGTAAAATGAAATGATTGTTTTGGTTTATAGGAATGTGAGTTTAACCAGGTTGCAATTGGACATAAGGTGTGGAAGTTCATCTACCCATTCTCCCCGTCCTAGGGAAAGGCATGATTCCTTGGTGCTTATTGAATCTTGAAGAAGCTCTTGTTTCCATAGAGGGAATTGACATAGGAATGTGTCTTCCTCCAAATGGGAAGGCCTTAGAGGTGACGAAGGAACTACGAACAATTGCAGTGAAATTTGGTGTCACAAGAGGTATCCTAGCAGGGATAGACACGAATTTGGTGAATGGCATTCTAAAAGAAAATTGATTGGTACCTTGTGGTAGAGACATCGAATTTCCTATTCCACTAATAAGATCAACAATCAAAGGGAGTGATCCTATGATGATTAATATAGATGAAAGTGGATACCATGTAGATTCCATTACAAAAGACATGGTCACATTGACATCTCCTATGGGGTTATAATGGTTGATGGTGGCATTCCACTAGTAGAACACTAGAAAAACTGATTGAAATGTGGTATGAAACTACGAGTATCAAACTCATTAGTTTGGAAGAATGACAATATGTGTGATCTAGAGACAAGATGGTTTAGTTCTCCCGTTGGATCTGTAATATCTTCGATAATGACCATATCCAAGTACTTCTGACAAGGATATGTACTTCTCTTTGATGTATTAATGTGGCCATCAAACCCTCTAAGATATACCTATGCATACAATTTATCAGATTCATTAGATTTGTATTCTCTTCCTTCTTTGTTTGAATTATTTACAATTATTTGGTTTTCTTCCTTTGACCCCTATAAGGGTGGTTCAGTGTGATCTAGTCTGTGCCTGTTGGAAGGAAACTCTAAATTTTCAACTGAGAGACCTTGGATCCTTCTGGACTAACAAGGTGACTATTAGGCCACTTTAACTCAAACAAATGAAAGGGAATAAATTTTCACAACTTGTTTTCCAATAAGCCCACACTCACTGTTAGGTCGCATAAATTTCATCTTTTCACATCCTCTCTTCCCTATTTTTCATCCTATTTTATCTTCCGATGACACTTTATTAATCTTTTTTAATGCCTATTTGCGGGATTTTGGTTTAAAGTGATTTGCATTTGCATTTCTAAGTATTTTGTTGAATTTTGATTGACATTAAGAAATATTAGTGTACTTTGTATTTATATTTGAGTAATAACTCAATGTGGTAACTTCTTTAGATTCATGTATTGTAGAAGCGAGAATTTACTTCCACCAACCATGAGCCACTTTGGAGAAAGATATTCATTAGGACTAATGGATTTTTATAAATACATTATTCCTATCCTTCTTAAATGTCTCAAATTTTAATCTAAAATTTTTGAAGATAAAGGGGACAAAATGGTGGTGCATATTTGGTTTATTCACAAATATTTGAAGACCTCCATGTAATATATGATCGACATAACAAGTTAAATGTTATTAGGAACCATTTGGGATTAGTTTTGGGCATGTTGTTATGGCTCACATTCCCAAATTCGAATTTGACTTCCAAAGCATCCTAAATAGCATGGGAGTTAGAACACATCTTGGGATTATCTTTGAATTGGTTTTGAGATCCAAATTATTAGCAATTTGTTGAGGATATTTTGGATCTTCATTTATTATTTATTATGGAAACTCATAGAAATAGGAGTTTCTTCTCCATTCTATGGAGGAAGACTCTTAAAGAAATAGTCCAAATAATGACGGAGTAAACTACAATTTCATCTTCATTCAATATAGATATTAGTTTTCTAATTTTCTATAATGTGATTTTTTTATATTTTATGTTTATGTAGTTTTACTTTGCTACTTAGTTTTAATTCAATAATTTTCATTTCTGATTATATGTGAAGTTTATTTCTGCAATGCAATTTTAATCCGTAGATTAGTGATTGAGAAGTTTATTTTACAATACATGAATGCAATGAGCGTGCTTATTGAATTAATCCTATTTACTACCTTCGATCATAAACATTAACTTGTATTTGGAAAGGATAAATTTAGATTTCATTTTTGCAATTTACCTTTTTGTCAAGTGTGGTGTGAACTTAGTTTTAGAATTTATTTTCCCACATACTGTGAATTAGTTTTAGTATTTACTTTCTCACACAATGCGAATTAGTCTTAACATTTACTTTCCAACGAAGTATGAATTTAGTTTTAGCATTTACTTTCTAGCATGGTGTGAATTTACTTTCCTTGAAACTTAGTTTCACTAGTTGTTTAGTTTGTGTAGTTCCTTGCCAAGACTATGTAATTGTTCATACCACTATTTGTAAGTAAGTTTATTGAACTACAACTTCACAATAGATAAACAAGTGTAAGAGGATATTATGGCTTGCATATATAGTGCATGGTAACTCACAAGTTCCCAATGAAACCTGGTTTGAAAATTAATGTACAAACTTCTTATTTACCTTACTAAGAAATTACAAGGTAAATAAAAATCCCGTCACTCACTAAAAAAATTCTTGAAAGATTCAATCAAGAAACAATTCCCTTCCAAAGATAAGCCCAAGTTGGTTAAGACCTAGTACCAATCGGTGAAGATCTACACAAGGGCCTTCAAGAGGTTAGCTTGGGATAATTAGGGCACACGTTCAACCAATGAAGGTGCGAGAAGTAGTTACAATAACTCTCCTATAGGAATCACCCAAGGTACAAGCATTCTCATGAGGAAGAGTACCCTCCAATGAAGATGAGTGGATTTTATATTCCTTCTTCAAGTACCACAAGATTTTTTCCCTTGTATTCACTTGCTAGGAACCTAGGAAAATCAACTATGGCCACCAATTCATAGACAATAATTGGGTGAAACAATTGCAGGTTAGATGTCCGCAAATGGGAAGGAAATGTATAACACAAGTCCTTGAATCAAAACTCTAGAAAAAGTGGTGTCACCCCAAGGACTTGCCACTTCCTTATAGGTCCTATACTCATGTAGACCACTAAACAAATAACCTGAGGGAATATCTCAATTTCTTACCTAGATTAACCTTGTGATTGATATGTGTGTTAGACGTAGTGATCCAGGTGGATACTTGTCGCCACCCACTTATTCCACCAAGTTACAATTATTCTTCATCTTTTTGTCAATTTAAACTCCCCGTAAGAAGAGCATCATGGAACAGGCCCTTGCTAAGCTCTTCTTCGAGCGTGTTTGGGTTCAACCTCCCACAAACCATTTATTTAGATCGAGACATCAAGTTCCTGAGTACCTTCTAGTCTATCCTATGGTTGATGATGGACACCAATATGGCCAAATCGACTTCCTTCCATGCACAAAATGATGGGTAGACATAAGTGGCTCACCAGGAGTTAGATTCAGTAAACGTTTCTTCATATGATGGAGGAAATTGACGTAATGGGGACCATTGTTCCATAAGGGGTGAGGACTGATCCAAGTGGATACTGGTGTCCACCTACCTATTCCACCAAGTTACAATATTTTTCCATCTTCTTGGTAGTTTCCTACTATTTTTTAGGTCCCAAATTTCTGGGGTCATTTTGAGGCCCTAAATGATTTTTTTGGCCAATCGGGGGGCTAGGGTTTCCATGACATTCCCTAGCCCCAACTAAAAGTTGTAATTCTCAATTAGCTATTTCAAACGAGCTATTAATCACCCTTAATAGAGATCATATGTAAAATTTGCACCCCGATAAGTTAACGTATCAACTACACACCTCGAGGACCACAAATCCTTTTACTACCTCATCTCCTAAGGTTAGGGTTTTTGCCTCTTTGTGCTTATGATAAAAAGGCCCTTGGAGGTCTCTTTGTAACCAACTCTTACAAATGAGCATAGCCAAAACATCTCTCTTCAGAGATAAGCTACCACCATCTAATCTAGTTTGTATTGATTTGTAGTTTACATTGTTTTTTCCATTCCTTTCATTACTAGAATTTGGGTTTTACTGTATTACTATGCTTTCTACAAAACATTTGTGTGTGTGTTTCCATTTTATATTGCTTCCTTCACTTTTTTCTACAAATAATCTTGATCATGATATTTCCCAACAAGTGCCTTTTCTACTGCTGGATTTCCTCTCTCAATTACTGGATTCCTAGTTTCATTTTGATGGCCTTTGAGAAATTTACTCTCCACTGTACTACCAAGGCCCTAGAACCTAGGCTAATGTTGGTTTCTAAGTACAAAAGGTTCCTTTTAATATGCAATTTATTTTCAAGAATCAAAACTTGTTCAAGAATCGAAAATGATAAGGACATGTGACATTTCAAATACCTTTAAGAACATTCAAATGATTTTGAATATTGTCATCCTACAAAAGAAAAGAATCTATTTGAATTTGTTTAAAAAATCAATCCTATTGTGTACTTCAAAACACTATTTTCGCTATTGCTTTCAAATCGACCAATCCAACATGCAACCTAACATGGAAAATGAAAATATAACCTTCACCTACAATGCACGAAAACACTTATTTATGTTTAATGCTTTTCACTAGAGTGCGCAAAAGAAAATGAATCAAGACTTGTCCTTTCACCTATCTTGTACTAGACAACTTGAGAAGACTCTACCAGGAGGTTTTTCTTAGACATAAGGGTCACTATAAAGTATACTAAGAAAGCAATCTCTTTTCTGCTCAGATAAGATGGAAAACAGAGGCAAAATAAGGTACTTATGCTCTTTCTTTCTCATGCAAAATTTAAAGCAACAAACAAACAAGGAACTCAATGTAGCTACAAACTTTGCTTTTATCTAATGCATCCAAGAAAAAATAATGCAACTTCAAGACCATTTATAATGCGAAGTGATAACCATGATGTGATTTAACCTATAGTGCTTCAATAATTGAGAATTTCAATTCGATTCAAACCTTCCAGGGGATGCAAAAGACAACAAAGTTTTCACATCGTAGAATCTTATGTGTCCAAAATCAAGAAATTAAATGATCGAACTAATACAGATCAAAGCATACAGACATCTCAAATGGAATTTCCAAATTGACCAGGAAAAACCACACAACTCAATTCAAAATTCTGATGGCTTGCACTTTTAGTCCCTAAAGGGTGTACATGGGTTTCTAAAGAGAAACTCATGTATGTATGCAATATATACATAAGAAAACCGCCTATGTATGCGATTGTTTAGAATTAAAGGTGCACACATATGATACTTTATAGAAATAAATTAGCATATGGAAATCTATATGAGTGAAAAGAGCAGAACAAATCAAAATTTTCCTGATATTGGTGAAGTTTGATCTAGCAAGAAGTTCAAGAAATGACAAATACCAACAAAAGCTATTTTTGAACATAAGGAAAACATGAACCCTAAAAGGAACCATTTAATAAGTTATTATCCCCAGTGGAGTCTCCATTTCTGCTGTAGGAAAAAATTCACCTAATAGCTAGGGTTAAGGCTATTAAAGAATCAAAGGAAAATCCTACTCTAATTTCATACTTAGTCAACCAAACTTGAATCCAAAGAGATAGAAAGATGCACTCACTCAGATCCTAAGGATTGAATACTTTGTAAGTGGATGACTCCAGATCTTAGATTCTGGTCAATCCTAGAACTCTTATGTACCTACACACAAGACAACCAAATACCATTCTTGAATGGATTTGACTATTGGAAAATAATAATAAAAGCAACAATTGAATTCTTGGTTAAACAATGTAAATTGATTTACATAGATCAATATCAATTCAATCCACAAAAACACCATATATAACCAAATCATATCATGGATATAAATGTTTTGGGGGAGGGAAAGAAGAGTGATCTCATATATTAATTAAGAGACAACTACATAAGCAAGATATACTTGAATCTTCAGTGAGGTGTATCCATTAGAAATCTAGATTCTCCATGCTCATGCCACTGATAGATCTTCTTCCACAATATTCCTTGAACTAGGAGTAAAATGGATCAAATAGGATTATCCCCATTCACTCTAAGGAGAAAGGAGAACTCATCATGTATGGGAAACTAAGGGAAGGGATGCTATAAAAACCCTAAGGCAACCCTGATTCAAATCCTCCAACATGCGATTACTCCATTGACATATGGTGCCTTTCCTTCATTTTGAGACTTGTATTTATACTTTGAGATAGTTGGTTTAGAGAGTTGATTCTAGTATAACTGAGTCTATGTGGACGAGAATGACTTTCAAACACCGAAACTACACGTGGAATTCCACATATTTTTATTTTTTCAAATTTTTGAGATATGTACGTGTGTTGCTAAAGGATATCACACCTATATGTGTGTTTCTAATTGACAACCCATGTATAGAAGCCGAAAATGAGTTTTTTGAAGGATTTTTATCACGATCTAATTTGTAAGGGGAATTGAGGGGGTTTTTAGTATAAATGAGTAATAAAATTCTATAACATAAACAAAACATGTGAGTTTTTTCAAACTTGGTTGGCATGTATAACCATAGCTCATCTAGCAGGAGAAATATTGCAGGGACCCATGGCCTTCTACTACCTTGATTATTAGAGAAAATTGATGATATTCATGCACTTAAAGAATAGTTTCTCTAGTAATAACATAGATTCTAGCTTCACCAAGTGTGTCACCATTTGTTGAGCCCTTAACAACTCCCCAAGTTATACAAGGCCATTTCTCAAAGAACCTTTGGGTTGACAAGGCCTTTATCTTCTCAAAGTTACCCACCTTCTCAATGAGGTATGCTTAGTAAAAGGTTATCTTTAATTACTTATTTTTTTACTTTTGATTTCTATTCAAGGTTCATACAATACCAAGATAACCTGATATTCTATGCTTAAAGTTCTTTTGAACTGATCTTAGCTCAAAACTGCCCAAAGAGAAATCCTAAAAGGGAACAAAACACTTAACTTTTGCAATATTTTTACTCTTTCCTTAAGCCCATCCTCAAGGAAATATCGGAAGTATATACACCTAACTTTCCAAAACATCGGTGATGTATTCCTATAAATCAATGACACTCTGTCGTGTCAATCCTTTAATCAAGTGAAACAATGGATTATCAAGTCATTAGTTCACCTAAACATCGACAAGTTTGTATTTCAGCGTGGCGAAGTTTCATCGAGTTATAAGGCTATATTGGTGAAGCGTTGGTGATCTTGAGGATGAACTCAGTGATATTTTGATAGTTAGAGCCTTTACCCTATGACAAATCAAATTCTTTGTCATTTAAAAGTGGCCAAGCTTCAACAAGTTAGGAAGTAATTCAGTGACGTTCAACGAATTAAGTCTTTAGTACACCGAAACATTGGAAAGTTAAGTCTTTAGTCCAAACATTGGTGAGTTAATTCTTTAGTCCATTGAAACACCAACAAATATTGACTCTCTCATTCCATGTTGGTAAGTTAATGGACTACATAGTTGATACATCGACCGATTAGGAACTGATTCCCATGCATATCAGACCTTTAGATATTTAAGTTGTTGACACATTGGTGCAATAACCTGTTAATACCACAATAAGCATTCACTTGAAGATTTGGTATCTCTACTAGAGGCCAATATCCCTAACCCAACATATTTTGGTGGAGTGTGGCTTCACAAAGACTTTGTGGCAATTGGTCACAATGCATCTTCAGTTGGGACAAATTTGGGAGGGGGATGAATTTGTGACTAATTTTTATAACTGGCAGAAGTACTATAGAAGCATACCACATCTTCCAGCATTGGTCTCATGGCATATTTGGTGGGTAAGGAATTTGGCGGTATTTGAAGTTAAAACCCCCAATATTCATTTCTCATTCAACAACATTTTGACTCTTTTCAATGATTACAATCCTAGTATTGGACATAAGCTTAATAGACAACTTGGTTCTTTCAATTTATCATATCATAGACCGGTGGGCTTCTTTGATGGTTCGGAAATTAATGGTCTATTTGCTGTAGGGGGTGTACTTTACATAAACAAAGAACACTACATTAAACTGAAGATGAACCGTGGAATTGGAACAAACACTAAAGCTGAGTTACTTGGATTATGGTGTATTATTAATGTTGCTGCCATCATGGGATTACAGGAGATGACTGTATTTGGGGAATCTAGGGTGACGATCAAATGGGCACTTAAGGAATATAATTTTAATATTATTTCTCTACATCAGTGGTGTCGCAGAGTTCATGATAAAATACAATGGTTCAAAGATATTACATTTGAACACATCTATCGACAATTCAACAAGATTGCTGATACACTCTCAAAAGAAGCACATGGAGGTGATGAAGGTTTTGTCTATTGGACATAATACATTGAGGAACAAGTTTGTGCATTGGGTAGGGTCAATCTGTTTGAATTTTACTAGTCTTTGATGATTATATATGTATATGAGATGATATAACATGTCCTTTTATATGAGAGATCTAGCATAGAACTTGGGTTTAGATAGAAGACTTTTGGAGGCAGTTTTTGAACTTAAGTCTGGCCAAGACTTATACTATTGACCTATTTGATTCATGTTAATGAATACCAGTAGTACGACTTTTTTCCACTGAAAAAAGTGTTCCATTCATTGGAAAAGTAAGATACTAATCCTTTGATACGTTAGAGGATTATGCCTTGAGAATTGACCATATTTCAAAGTAATTATAAGTTGATTTTCATGGTATTTGAAGTAAGTCAATTTATATAATCTTCCTTGAATACAAAACACCATTTTACACTTCAAACAAAACCCTTGTGCGACAAGGCTACCAACCTATCAAGTAATCAGTCAAGGAAAACCAATTTGACCCATCAATTTGAGCACGAGGAGGTGAGTGCATATCACCTACACTAGTAAATTTTGAATTTTATTTATGTAAAAATTGACCATGGTTAGTATTGGTATTCAGTCTAGTGGCCTTCCCTTCATTGGCCCTATTGATTTCAAGATGACCATTGAGCCGGTCCTCCAATAGAATAAATCTATTCCTTCCTTGCCGAAAACCAATCCTTAAGAGATAACCACAACCAAATGAATCCTATAGGCCCCATTTCAAGAAGGAAAACCTCCCTATTGTCATGCACCTTTCCCATGACTAAGTCTTGGGGATTATCAACTCGACTGAGATAGTTTCCCTCTTCTCCTCATTTGATTGTTTCCCTTCAATTACTAGAATCGACTACACTAAAAACCTCGCTGCTTTTCCTTGCCACCCCATCTTAATTGTAGATTCAACCAATCTAACTAACTTTTCAATAAGTATTTCCTTCCCAAACCCCATTTCATTGATATTCTTGGCTTTTTATTATTCACTAGCATGTTAATAGTATGTTTTCTCTCAAATTCGATGATGATGAATTGTAGGAAGACGATATGGCCTATAGGAGAACCAAATCTAAGGACAAAATGGTCCATTCTCTAACCTCATATAAGGAAGAAGAGGAAGTGGTAGTTTGAACTAACTATGGTTATACATACAATAACACCAATGTTGAGCCCTACCTCCACTAGGGAGAAATATATCAAATGTTCAAACATGAACACTTCCCTACCATCTATCCTAAATATGCCGATGACGTAGCAATATACTATAGTATTAATAAATAGACTTTACATAAAGTATTATCTAGGCCATCCCTCTCTCTCTACTAAGAATTCATAGCATGGCTACTTCCCAAATTTGATTTAGACAACATATTAGTAAAATATCCCAGTGGAAAGGTCATTTCCTCTTTTAAACCATTCACTCTCGAAACTTACTTCAAGTTCCCTACACCCATGGTGTACTTGAATGGAGAGTGGGCCCATTCAGTAGACTTGGACTACCACACTTATATGAATAGATAGTTTTCAAGGAGTAAGACGTTTAGGCCTTATGATATGAGATCATATCTAATTAAATCCATAGGACCCCCATACAGGATGGCATCCACACTATTATCTAGACTCTATGGTGAGAGAGATGCCACTCAATTTAGGGAGTTATGGGTACCTATTATGTAGAATGTGACTATATTGGGAATCTCCTTGAACTGGAGTGCAATACTTTATGCAAATATTAAACATGATGTCATAAATGCACGGGATGTAGCCTTAGGAACAAATTCTAATTTCTACATCTCCAGCTACCTACTAGATGTAATATGTGCTAGCAACAATTTCCTTGGGATTGGATGGAAGTGGATTCCAAAGAACCCTCATATCCATTTCTATTACAAATCCCTATGAGAGAACAAGTACTCCAGTTACTATGCAAAAATATGCCAAGTTCCTGATGCCATTATACACTATTATACACGAGGAACCAACAAAGTGTATGTCAGACAAGGATATGGAAGCCCTGGATGCATTGGGTGATTGACTTTTCATGAAAAATGGGACCTACTTGTGTGTCCATGGTGACATCAATACTCCCCTTCTATGTCACATATAAATTATTCTTGCAAGAGGTGGCTTATCAAGTTTTCATTAATGGCATAGGAGAAACATTGACCAACAAAAAGAAAGTTGTTTGGCATCCCCTGGCCCTAACTATTGGAGGATACTATTTGAGAGAAATTATGGAATCCAGAGAACATGCTCAATCGATCAATGGATTTCAATTTGGTACATAAGTATTTTAGAGAAACGATTCTAGAAACATAGTTGAGCAACATTGTTGGGCTTGTAAGTTCAACTGGGAATATGTTGATGAATTTTGGTCAATGAGGAAGTATATAGGCAAGCTAAGTCCCTGGAGGATATTACCAAGTGAATAGGGGGGAAGAATCAAAAGTCCTTAGGTCAAGGACATTAGCAGGAGAGTACCAGTGAGCAGTAGTAGCATGATGACCTCCCTAAAGAAACTAAAGAGGAAAAGAACAAGAAAGAATAAGATATTAAATTTGTTGAGGAAAAGAGGCTCCAGGAGGCATGAGAAAAGAGTAAGGAAGAGGAATAAGAAGCAAATGAGAAATAAGAATAGGAGGTGAAGAAAAAGTAGAAGAAAATAGAGCAATACAATTTGGGATGAGACTGCTCAATTCTAGGAACATGCCCTTTTTCCACTACTCCTGTGGGACCATCCATAACTGGTAGGGGTTTTCCCCTACTCGAGCTTAGTTTGGGACGATTCACTCTATCCAAATAAGAATCTACCGCCTCCTTGGATTCTTTTATCTATGATAAAAGGATGAAGTAGATTGTTAAACAGTTATGGAAGAACCTTAAGTTGTCAAAGAGGCCTCCATTAATAATAACTACAAAGACCCTCTTGTTCACTAATTTGGATCAAGACCCTATTGCAGTAGCCTAAACAAACATATCTTTATCCATGGGAAATCAATCCAATATTGAAGAAATGGTAGGCCCAGTTGAAAGCCTACAAGCATAGAATAAGAGAGTTGAAGAAGGAGATGTCTGAGAGGAGGAAAGAAAACTTTGGATTTCAAGTCTTGCACATTTACGATACAAGAATAATTTTTACAAGCCCATGATCACATGTATGATATTTTGCTTGAATTATAGGGAGAGCACACTCAATTAAATGAGCTACTTGATCAAGCCAAAAATCATGAATGTATCCTAGACTACATAAGAATGGGTTTAAACGAGCTCGTGCAATGGAAGAATGACTAGCCACAATCACCAATAGGAATACTGAAGATGACACCTAAATACCTTCACCATAACCATTTTTCTGTTACACAACTCAAATAGGCAGGGACAAAATTACAACATAGTGTAACCAACACTATCAACAAATGCCAGAAATTATATCAGGTTGTAACTAGTGTTATACAAAGGTGCCAATTTCCTTCTCTCCGCGATATAAATCAGCCTCAACCCATATAAATTAGAAAGGGTGAAGTCAAACAGATCATTGTTTCCAGGGAAAGGCAATAAAAGCTATCAAAGAAATAACTGAAGAGGTGCCTATGTAATATGTATCAGCTCCAATGAGAGACATTAATTTATCGAATACATATGCTATGTCACATAAAAACGGTTTGGGAATTATTTTTGATGAAGTGACCAACCATGTGGTCACATTCGAGACCTAGGTTTGAAGCTATGTTATAAAAATATCATACCTAGAGAGAACACATGGAAAGAAGGGGGACACCCCCACCCAATGACCTTATGTTATGTTCACAATAACTTTTATAAATCCACATTTATTTTTCCTTCTTTTAGTTAAATATTCCAATAAAAAAATCATGTCTAATCTCTCATTTGGATGAGTGTTGCTTTATGAATGTTCTCTCATTTTTATAAATAACTTTAATTAGAATCTAAAATGTTAGGGTAGCTGAAGGGTTAGGAGAACCCAAGGGATAGGAGGAATTGTATAAATTAGAGAAAGGAGAGAAATAAAGGACCTTTTTTGGGGATTTGAGATGTTTGATAACTATTGTAAAATTTTCTTTTGAATTAACCTTAAGAAAATCTTAAGCCAAGCTTGAGAAATTTGGAGAATGTTAAGACTATTTTAGTGCTTGGATGGTTTAACATGGTGTCACAAACCCAAGTTCTAGACATTTTATGTCATCAAGAAAACATTATGTTTTATTTTTATTGTAAAGTTTTATGACTATTGACCAAGTGAGGTCAAGGATGACTGTAGTTAATTACTTTGAATATTTTATTATTAATAAATAAAAGTGGAGACAAATATCCAAAGGAGGCTGTTGAATGAGTGTTCACTGACCCACTAGGACGAATGGATTGGGGTGGAGAGAAACCTGACACTTGGAAGCATCCTCAAATCACTTCTAACTGTTGCAGGGGGAAACTTCCCTACACATATGATGCAAATACCCAACTATAATAAAAAACATGACGAAGGTATTGACAATGCAGGATAGATAACGAAAAATAATGTACCTGTGGTTTCGACTAGAAAAATAGGTTTTGGATGGAAATGATCGATTTAGAGAGAAAGAGGGGTCACCTTGTATATCTCACCGTGTTAATCATTGTGGTGTGGATGGTTCGTCAAACGAATTTATGGTTTGGTTGTGGAAAATATTTGAAGATTGGGTCAAATCACTATAAAAATGGTGGGGCCAATTTTTTGAGGTCATCTATACTTTGTGCATTCTTTGTTGTTTGGAGTTGTGTACGTTGATTTCGAGTGATTTGAGCCTCTGGTTTTTTAGTAGAGAGATCCAAGTAAGCCTGAACCTTATCCCAGTGATTTCGGGTGGGTTATTATCTAGGGTTGGGAGTGGCTAGGGCCGTACGACACTATTTAGTGCTCCTAGGGGGACTTCACACGATTTTGGATTTTCCCGCGTGGTCGCTCGGGAAGAAAAAGAATCGTGCATGGTGCACCGCGCACTATTTTGGAGAATCATGCACACTCAATTGCATGGGAAAACGATGATTTCCTCACGTCACGTGGTAGGTAATTGATGTCGGTCGTGCATATGTGTGTTGTGTAATCGCGTGGTAAGTGCAACCAAGGAGAATGAGGTTCACATGGCTAGGGCCACGTTGGGATCCTCGATTTAGTCATGCATAGCGTGGATATAACTGCAGGATAACACGCTGTCAATGTGATTTTTTAATCCATAGCCACGTAGGTTGAGTGGTGAAATATTATGTTGGCATTTGTTGGATGCGAAAGGTAAAACCTGATCTAGTTTGTCTTTGTTTCTAGGGGTTTGAGATGAGACCGACATGGCATACATTGAGTGGTGAGAGCACCATTACGATGGTATGGTAGATGATGTGGCCAATGATTTGAGGGCCACCCATATTCTTAGGGATGTGGGGCTCTTGAAAATTTTCAAGTGCCCTTTGCTTTAGTCAACTGAGTTCTTACTGTCACGAATCATTCATATGCAGGATATAGATAGAGGAGTCTTACAAGCCAGGGATTAGGATATCTAGATCATTGATCATGAGATATAATTTATGACAGGATTTTCAACCCGAGGGGTGATTGATCCTGTTCGTCCGCAGCTCGAGGAAAATCAGAGTATCCAGGGTTTTATTGACCGATACTATAGAGGAGATGTTGTGGCTGATAGCTCAGGTCAGATCTTGGTGACCCATATTTAGAGCCTTGTTGTTCGGGCAGAAGTACGGTGGTGCTATGAGTGTTGAGGGTATCCTCTACTCAAAATATCACCAAGGGACAATTTGGGATGCTAGAGCGGGTGATAGCGGGGAAGAGAGTGGCTTGGGGGCCCATGTTGTTGAAAGGGATGACGTCCTAGATGACCAATATCCGTTGCTATAGGGGCGAGCGGAATTTTTGTTATGGCAGTGTCTTGTGCTCGTATTTATTCAAGCGATTTCCATCATTGAGACCACCGATGGTGGTACCTATGTGGGGGCCTCAGGAACCCCGAATGATGTACTAAAGGCAGGTGATGACTCTTGAGAGTGGGGGTGAGGTAGGCCATGTATTTACCCCCCATTACTTGGATGTATGGGAGGAGGGGTATGAAGAGATACACCTGGAGAAACATGTATTATATAGGATATTTAGAGCTATCAAAGCCACCCGAGGGGTGGGATCTCACAGGTATGATTTATGTTTCTACATTTGGTATTTATACATAGCTTCCTTTTTATACATATTTTGAGTATGCACATATTTTTTATGTATATCGATTATTGACTATGGGTTTTTTATCCATAATGAAAATGTGGGCCCAATGAGACCCCCATGGGTGCAGAGACGACACTGTGATTGTGGTGAGCGGGATTGGACATCTAGGATTGTTGATATGGTAGGTAGTTTTGTTGGCGCTGGTGGTCCTAGGGCCGTTGCTGGTGTAGTGGGTAGAATGACAATAGGGGGGCTCCTTCCGAGGGAGTTGGCTTGCGTGATCATGCTAAGGATATCCTAGCTAATCTAGCGATGTGGCTTGGAGTGATGGTGGAGGGAATGGACAATCGGGATCTAGCTGAGTTATATGATGATGACATGGCCCAAACCCTTCAGTTTCCAGTAAAGCTTGGGTATGGGTGGCATTGGTTGATGAGGAGAGTGGCCACAACGGGTCACCAAGTATGTGTTGCACGAAGTGGTCATGGTATGGATCCTACTGCTAAAGTGAGACATCGTCACAGGTGTAGAATGGACCCAAGGGGACATCCTAGGGAGGCTGGTGGAGATTAGTCGGAGGTAGTATTGTCGTTTTCTATTTTGGGGCCCGATCAGCTAGGGCCTTCAGGCTAGATGCAAGTGCTCAGATCTCTATATTTTGTATAAGGGTTGGTCCCTATGTATTTTGGTACAGATGTAACCTATGGGAGGCCAATTGTTGATGTATCCCCCATAAGGCAACATATTCGTTTTGTCTATGGTCTATGAGACCACATTTTCTACCATTTTGGTGGCATATGTATGGTCTCATGGATGTATGTGATGTATTGATGTTGATGTATGTGATGATGATGTATATATGTATGTTTTGATATGAACTTTGTATGGTTGTGGGTACTTACACATCATTTGTATGATGAGAGACACACATATATACATACTTGGTCTGTGTACGCATGGGTTAGAGAGATGGTTGGTATATCATATGTTAATCCAACACTTGGTTTGCGACATGGTCAGCAAATGCATTGATGTACTTGGGGACATGCATGAAGGAGATGATTTCAAACTACCACATTAGGAGGTGTACCCATAAAAATTTACGAAAGAGGAGTGGATTGAGGACCTGAAAGACCTAGTTGTGTTGAGAGACAACTAGTTGGGAATCTAGGTATATGTGCATATGGTGGATGCCAAGGTGGGTGACATCACTTAAGATACCAATGACAACATCATATTATGCTTGGTTGTTGGTAATTTCCCCCAAACAAACTCCATTGTGGTAAAAATTTTGGGAGGGGGTGTAAATAGCCCATGCAATTGATGCAAGATCAGACCATTGACTTGCGCCATCTGCGAAGCCGATATATATGTTTGCTTGTGAGGACATCTGCATAAACAAAAGATCATTTTATTCTCAATCACAGGGATAAAAAATACTAAAATAGAAAATGTGACATTGTGCAAACGTGACAAGGTAAAACGATGTGTTCTCTCTTTTGTTGGTGGGGGACCTTTAAATGATGGAATGTAGAGTGGTATCAAGGTGGTATCATACTCATTAGGAAATGGTGAGTATCCAACATTTGAAAGGATACCCCCTAGTGTTGTTTAGGCAGCTAGCAATAGTGGTGGCAAATACAAATCTTCATCGGAAGGCGAGGAATCCTCACTAGTTAGTAAACCAGCCAAAGAAGATGTGGTATCAATGGTGTCCGATAGAGGGGGAAAAACTTATTCAACGGGTAAGACATGAGGGATTATGATGAGGTAGGAGAGTTGATATTGGAGCCTCATTAGTTTGAGGTGGGATTCTCGTTTGACATGTAAAATCGAACAGTGGAACGAAAAGTGAGAAGTGTCACCACATAATTGGCATGGGTGGGGTACTTGGGCCTAGAGAGGTATCTATGCCAAAGCGGGGGTTGCTTGATCTAGAATGGATGTGATGGACCTAGAGGGGATCATGTGCATATGATTCCCATAGGATGAGAATCCATCATGGTGTTATATCATCGTAAGATCCTTTGGTGGGGGATCTTGCGGCGTTCGAGGATCAACGAGAACTACTGTAATAGCTAGTTCTGAGGTAGGCATAACTGTTATTCTCATTGATGCAATGACCACATTAATGGAAGTTGTTTCTTGGGTTTGTGGGGAAGAATTATCAACCAAAGGTTGGGTGAGGAGAATGGTTACCATAGTGTCTTGAAATCAAGGTAGTTCAGGAACAAATCGGACATGCATGATTGGTATGTAATGATTTGGACTTAGGTGTGGGGGAAGATGAGGTACCACTTGCTAATATCAATGGATCATATGTAATACTCACAGGGGTTTTGATCAAAGTCCTAAGCTCCACCATGGTAGGGAACAGGTTAGTTGTGTGGCCTTGTTGTGTGCAGAGAGCACGTGGTGGAGTGACCCTCTATGTGGAAGTATTGGTCATTATTGGGGATTTTAACAGTTGTTGGTTGATACCCCTTACTTTAGGATTGACGAGCCCCAATGATTTGAGAGAAGGATTAGGTAGGAGGGGTCCTTTAAACTTAGGTTTTTTCACGCCCCTAGTGGCGGTTTTAGCGACTACTAGTGGTGATTTAGTTGTGGATGTCATAGGTTCGACTGGAGATATAGATGGTGTAACCGACCTAGAAGGCGTAACAAGTAAGATATGGACAAACTCATAATGGGCTACTAGATTTGAAGCCATCTATGGGTATGGTGGTGTAAGGTGCCACACATTTATTCCCAAGTTTAACCCAGGTATGTTGGCAGGCGGTTTGGTAGATTGCTATCGCAGCATCTCCGATGCTGCAACAAGGCTAAAGATGGTGCGAATGGCGAGAAGATGACGTGAATGGCAATGAGCGGAAGATTAGTTATGTATTTTGGGTCAATTGTACCGCGGAATGCGGGTTTTTGGTCAATTGGACCACATATTATGTAATGTTGAGTCAGTTATACCGCAGAATGCGGGTTTTTGGTCGGTTTTGTACCAAGTTAGTTAGATGTTGGGTCACTTGTCCAAATGTCGGTTAGGGAGTTGTTAGTAAGTGGACAAGCATTGTAATGGAGGAATCCTATATATAGATAAGAGTCGTAGGTATGAGGGGAAATAGAAAAGGAGAAAAAAGCACATGTTTGGGTTGGTTCTGCGCATCTGTGAGATATTGCCGAGACCTAATCTTTGAAGAAATGTTGTATCTAAGGTTTTGCAATGATAATATGATATGATGAAACTGTTCTGGTGCAATTCCTGGGTTCTTTCTGTTTGTTATGGTAATGCAATGTCGCACTTCATGAATAATGCTATGTTTCCTTGATGCAATGTTGCTTTACTATTACTACTGCTGTGATAATGAATGTTGCGATCGAATAATGTGTTATGAATACATGTCAAATGTTTGAGATTCCTGTTTAGTGTTGCAATAGAGTTAGCTCATATAGCCTCAACCCTCCTCCTTCCTCGACGGAAACATGGTTCTGTCTGCTCTTCCTGGATGCCTCGGGTGAGACCTTATCTGCTCTACAGGTGTTGCTGGGTGGGATAAAACCTGTCCGGGCTGGTGCCAAGGAAGACTGCGGCATGTGTCGATAGTGAAGTGGAACCCCTGTCGACTAGAGTCACGTTGGTCAACAAATGGTTCCGTTGCAAGAACATTTGAACAACTGTATGAGGACTTCAAAGTAAAAATGATGGCGTGTACTATGTCCAGCAGTTGACATGGCTCGGGGGCAAGCCATAAGATTGTGTTGGTGGCCTGTTGGCAAGCGGTTTGGTAGATTGCTATCACAGCATCTCCAATGCTACGACACGACAAAAGATGGCGCACATGGTGAGAAGATAACGTGAATGGCGATGAGCAGAAGATTAGTTATGTATTTTGGGTCAATTGTACTGTGGAATGCAGGTTTTTGGTCAATTGGACCACATATTATGTAATGTTGAGTCAGTTATACCATAGAATGCGGGTTTTTGGTCGGTTTTGTACCAAGTTAGTTAGATGTTGGGTCACTTGTCCAAATGTCAGTTAGGGAGTTGTTAGTAAGTGGACAGGCATTGTAATGGCAGAATCCTATATATAGATAAGAGTCGTAGGTATGAGGGGAAATAGAAAAGGAGAAAAAAGCACATGTTTGGGTTGGTTCCACGTATCTGTGAGATATTGCTGAGACCTGATCTTTGAAGAAATGTTGTATCTAAGGTTTTGCAATGATAATATGATATGATGAAACTGTTCTGGTGCAATTCTTGGGTTCTTTCTGTTTCTTATGGTAATGCAATGTCGCCCTTCATGAATAATGCTATGTTTCCTTGATGCAATGTTGCTTTACTGGTACTACTACTATGATAATGAATGTTGCGATCGAATAATGTGTTATGAATACATGTCGAATGTTTGAGATTCATGTTTAGTGTTGCAATAGAGTTAGTTCATATAGACACAACCCTCCTCCTTCCTCGGTGGAAACATGGTTCCGTTTGCTCTTCCTGGACGCCTCGGGTGAGACCTCATCTGCTCTGCAGGATAAAACCTGTCCAGGCTGGTGCCCAAGAAGACTGCGGCATGTGTCGACAGTGAAGTGGAACCCCTATCGACTGGAGTCACGTTGGTCAACATGTTTCCTCTTGTCTAAGTTTGGTTTCAATATGAGTTTGAGGTTCTTGTGTAATTTCTTTATGAACAGACTGTTCTGATGTCCCTATGGTTTCCCCTGATTGATTTCCAGAAATGATTTCCTTTGCTTTCCAAGTAGGACTATCCCCCTTGGGTGTCTTCTGATACCTTTCTGCTGAGTTAGTAGTTGGGGTGGCACGCCCCTCATAGAGGTTAGTAGGAATTCTAGTGGGGATTCTAGTAGGAGGGCTAGTTTTAATAAATCTACCTTTTGAGTCTCTAGACCTATTCATGAAAACAAAGTATAACTAAAATAAATTCTAACTACATAACTACTACTGCTGGGTTTTGGGGATGCCTGTTATAACAGGTGCGCAGGTTCTTACCGCTCACCCACCGCCAGCCTATTTTTAAATTTCAAAAGTGGACAAATTTAAATCTATCACTAAGTTTCAAAGGAGATTTCTACAACTGAATTCTACCTATCTATCTACAACTTAATTCTACCTATCTATCTACAACTCCCCGATAGCGGCGCCAAAATGTTAAGGTGTGTTTACTATCTTGAAGAATCACCAAAATATTTAATTATCGACCAGGGTTGGTAATATTAGAGTTGAGTCACAGTATATGCTAAGGTAGAATGGTACCTAAGATTTGGCTTGTTAGACCTTAGAAATGTTTAATAAAGAAAATATCGAAAAATCTTTCAAAATGAAGAACCGAGTCAAACTTTAGAAAATATAACAAATGAACTAATTAAACCAAATTAAACAAACATATCAGAATAGCATCAAATCATACTACTCTACTCTATGATTAAACAATGGAAAAAGAGCAAATACTGATTAAAGAAAAAACTATTTTTAAGAATGGAAACTACTTAATCAATTCTTCGGATTCTAATCTGGGAATTAGAAACAACTGTAAATGAAATCAGAGACCTATCTATGAAATGAATTAATTGTAAATTACATAAATAGAAAGCTATGTTAATTCAAAGCAAAACTACAAACTATTAATGAATTCAATAATTACTTATACATTCAGTTAATACTTCAAAACTACACTAAAGCATCTAATTCTAATTCCATTCTCCCTGATGTTGTATGTAATATGTGATAGGAACTGGAGTGAATGAATCATAATGACTTTCAAATGTAACAACAAAACAAAATGTAAGTAAATCTAATCTAATTTAGACAAAGAGATGTAAACTACAAAGAGACCAATTGCAATTAACCTTAAACATTATGATGTATCTTGTATCCTGTTGTTGTTGCAACATTCCCCCCCCCAAAAAATTTTGTAGATATTGGGGCCCCTCCTTTTATTTCTTTTTGAAGTTACTTAGGAGCTAAACTTTCCTTAGAAATTCTTTCATACTTAGTTTTTTTCTAAGAGAAACCATCCTTTTCGAGTTTATTGATCTTTTTCTTCTAAGTCAAAACTCAAGTTTTTCACCCGCAATGGCAGAAGAAATCGTCTTTTTCATCCACAATGACGGAAGAACTCGTCTTTTTCACCCGCAACGGGCGCCTCTTTTATCAAGACCTTTGACCTTGTACTTTTCGAGCAAAATCACCAAGTCCATCCAAAAATTCGGGTGAACTTGGTGAGTCCTCCCGCAATGGCGGACCAACTCAAGAATTCTTGCCGCAACAGTGGAAGGTTCTCATCATCCGTTTTCCAAGACTCAAAGCCAAACTTTGGACAAACTTGGCAAGTTTCCCCACAACGACGAAAACAAATCACGAAGCTCTGCTGCAACGTCAGAACGACTCCCAATCTTTGGCCGCAACGGGCGCGTATTCCTTTCCATGTCTTGGAGCCAGTGATCATCGGATAAACCCGGTAAGTGCCCACACAACTTCAGGCAAACTTATGGAACTCTCCCACAATGGGTGGACGCTTTATTCAAGTCACAAAACCTTCAACTCCGGGTGGAACTTACGAGTTCCCCACCGCAAAAACGGACAAACTCAACAACTTTAGCCGAAATAGCGGATGGAACTTCCGAGTCTTCGCCACAAGTTTGGGTGAGTTCATCTTTTCCTTCCAATTTCGGCGGTTACGCTTAAATGCCAAACGTGCCGAGGTGACCCCATCGTACGCACTTTTAATGCCATTTTAAAGCTTCCACCAACCTATTAATTAACCACAAGTGTCAGTTCTTATATAAGGTTTTTGGGAGTTTTTTTTTTCTATTGATAGAATTTGAATCGAAGAACGTCGTTTTGAAGCTGTTGGATTGCTCCAGCTTAGCTCACCCATAGCATAGTCAACCTCCGCGAGACCAACAATCTTTTTCCAGGTAGGTGGTTCTACCAATGTTTTGTTTTTACTGTTAAGTGCGTCAAACCTTTCGTGGTAATGATATCCCGTATGAGCTACATGGCCGATAGACATTCTACATATGTTGTTATTTTAGCCATTCCCAAGCCTATAACTCATAGCCATAGACCCTTCCGGTTTCCCCCTAATCCCTCAAACCCATGAGACTCAACGTGCATGGGCAGTTATTACCCATCGCGCCACTCGCGCTTTCGTCTGAGGAAGTCCTAAGCCTGGTTCTTTCTAAAAAGAGGAAAGAATCTCAGTTAGCGCCCCCCGAAACTACTTAGCATGGATGGGAGAAGTGTAGTTATGCTGAAACAAAATATTTGTTTTTGTCTTCATTTGGGAGTGTTACATATTATCATGCTGATCCTATGTTTTAAAATTCTTCCATCTTGTTCCATGTTCTGTACTATTTTTGCAATATTATGTTCATTCATGCATAATTACTTGATAGGATTAAGCGAAAATGCCGAAAGGTAGCAGAAAGAGAGCTAAGGTGGCCGAGCCAGAACCAGCAGAGCCAAGAGTTGAAACTTTGTTTGAGGATACCAAGTCCACCACAGGTGTCCCTCCTGAGGTCAAATGGGGAGATTGTTATCGTATGATCAGATACCAAGACATCCCAGGAGCACTCTTGGAGGAAGAGCACATCTATCAAAATATCCAAAGCTCTGGTATATCCAAGGCCTCCATGCACCCTGAGCTCTTTCCTTGCTCAGAAGTGATTGGATGGATCCTGGAGCATGCAAACCCGGAAACGAGAGTGTTGTATGATAGCAAAGGAGAGGCGTTTTCCTCATTCCATCTAGCCTATATTGTAGCATCCTACAAATTACCGCGCTCTCAACAACCACTGAATGATGAATGGCTAGTGCAGATGGACAATATTGAAATGGCTAAGAAGTTGCTAATCACAGGAAAGCAGTGAAGTAAAAGAGACAGTGATGAATATGAAGTTCAAAATCTAAGGGATCTTTTTTGGATGATTGCCCTTATGTTAAGTAGAAGTTTCAGCATGGCTGATGGAACCGTTTATAGGATACAATGGCCCCCCATAATCCATTACGTGGAATTTAAGGGAACTATCTTTGATTGGGAAAATATCCTCTCAGATAGTTTATCATCCGTTGTAGCTGCAACCAAAGAGGGAATGACTCTGAAGAAGTCAGAGTTCTACATGTCTTCATATCTTGTTGATTGCATTTTGGCAAAGCTCCCTTTCCCGAAGCTAGGTTGCATTTGGGATCAGTCCAACACACCAGTCTATACTACCTATAAGATAATGTGGGATCAGAATTACAGGATGCATTACAAACACATCTATGAAGACTTCATCATACCTCTGTATTGGAAAATGTTTAATGAAGAACCTAAATTCTTATCAGAGAATGCCATGGAAATGATGGAAAATTATAGTGATTTCTATTTTTCAAAAGATGGTACTTATATCAGAATGTATGGAGGCTCCAAGACACCATATATCTTTCCCAGATATGCTACTGACTACATAGTCTTGAAAGAAGTAGTTAGGCAAGTTTTTCTTGATGGAGTCGGAGGATTTTTGAATAAATTGAAGAAGGCTTCATTCCCTTCCTTTCCATTCTATGTGGGAGCGTATAAATTCTCAGGGGTTGCATTGGATGAGGAATTTATTCAAGAGATAAAGGGTTTTCACTTCGGAGAAGCAATATTTCATATAAATGATAGATGAAACAAAGTTGCAGAACATTATAAAGAGTTGTATTCCCACTTTGATTATGCCCATTACTACGGTCAAGAGGAGGAGGTATATAGGGGAATCAACAACATGACTGAGTTGCAAATTTGTCGTCATAAGGGTGGAGCTAGTTCTAGCTCTATTGCTATCCAAGATTCCAAAGAGGCCAAGTTGCAGAAAGAAAAGGAAGTAGAAGAAGCTCTAGCCAATAAAGAACTGAGGCTAAAGGAGGAAGCAGATAGAATCCAGAAAGAAGTTGTCGATAAGTTGCAAGAGAAGTAGGAACAAGCTCTTAAGCTTCAACAAGAACAATCTCTTAAGCTTCAGGAGGTAGAAACTCTTAGGCTGCAAGAAGAAGAAGCCCAAAGGATTCGCAATCAAGAGTTAGAAGAAGCAAGATTGCAACAAGTTGCTAAAGAGCAAGGAGAAAGGGAGGCAGTTGAGAATCAACTAAGGGATGAAGAGGAAGAAAGACGACTTCAAGATGAGGAAGAAAATAAGGCCAATGAAGATACACAAGCTGGTGGTTCCAATACACAGGATATGGATGTAGGTTCATCCCAATTGGTACAGACCCCACCCGCTGAAGAGGGTATCCCCATAGAAAATTTTCCACTAATCCCTTTCACCCCATCAAAGGATCACACTGTATCCCAGTGGAACAGATTTGTATATAACAGAGACAAGAAATCTATTGTTTTGAAGTCAGAGACAAGGTTAAAAAGACCTTTTGAGTCAGACATCGTCACCCATCGTGAAACTACTGTTATGCAAAACACGAAGCAAGCTCCTGTGGCTATGGCATCTATTTTTGTAGGAGTAGCCAAGGCAAGCGAGGATAATCTAATCAACATAGTCAATAAGTTCGAGTCAACTAAGAAAAGGGCTCGTATGCTGCAGCACACCGTGGCCAATGAGTAGTCCTATAGGGAGCTCGTAGTAAAGAAACATGATCACCTTCTGTCTGATCATAAGGAGTTGTTAGATAAATATCAACACCTGGAGGAGGAAAAAGAACACCTGGAAGTACAAATGATGGTACTTGAAGCAGAGAAAAATGAATCCAAAGCTAAAGTTGTTCAATTAGAAGAAGATAAGCAGTTGTTGGTTGAATAGCTAGAACAAGCAAACAGCAGAGCAATGTATATGGCTCCTTTTCACAAGCAATCTTGTGATGTGCTTATTAAGCAGATGCATGAGAAGCAAGAGCTGCTTACTGAAGAAGTTTGTAGGCTAAAGGCCATGCTAGACAGAATGAAGGAAATCAACTTTGAAGCTGTCAGACTAAGAAACAAGTACACACGGGGAAAAGCATATATTTTAAGACAGATGGAGTGGAGATAAGGGAAGGTGGATTTCCCCAAGCACCTGCCATTCAAATCTGTAGTTGATTTTAAGGAAGATGTAGCCTTCATGGAATTTTGTAGGAATTGCGGCGCCAAACTAATTACTGTGATCCAGGTAACAATGGGAAAGTTCAATAGCCTTTATCAAAATATTCAAGAAGTGCATGTAAAGTGCAAGGTTGTATTTCCCCAGACCCTTGATGAATTTCCACGTAAAGAGCAACGCCTCTCCAATTTAAAAGATGAGTTGAGCATTCAAATGGTGTATGTGAGAAGAATTGATGTGTTAACCACCAACGATCTCCATCAATGCATCGTGCTTCATTCAGTACATGCTCGAATGCTCCATGAAATCCGCCAGATAGCAATAGTAGAAATGCAAGACATCAAGGCAGAGCTCGACAAGCATGTGACTTCTAAGAAAATATTGCTCCCTTCACCTGCCAATGTTGTTATCAGAGACACTGGTGTTTGGTTCAGCTATATTGGAGAAGAAGCTAAGAAGGAAGCAACAGTGGCATTAATCGATAAAGGTACATCATCTACAACAGAGGCACCAGCTGAGACAAAAGCACCCTCTAAGAGAATTTTCCAGCTGGAGCAGATGCACCACCCCAAAGCTAGCTCGACAGCCACAACGCATCTTTTTTTTCCTTTCCTGTTATCGAATCATGAAGTCAAAGGGACAACTGTCCTTTTTGTTTCTGTTATGTAAAGGGTGCCACGAGTCACTTCATTTTTGTAAGGCATTTAAAAGAAAATTAAAATAATTAAAGAGAGACGATAGGTGGCAGCCCTGGAGGAATTTTGTAAACTTATAAATAGATAGTTAGTGAATAGTACAAGGACTTTTGGAAGGTGAAATATTTTTTTTGTCTTGTACGTGAACTATTTCTTTGCATGTATAAGGAATTCGATTTTTCCTAACGAAAGCCTAGGATACTACATTTTTTCCTAAAAGATGTGTTGAATGTTTGTTGGATTACTCTTGTATCAGTCATACACTACTGTGAGATATTTCCTTACTACTATGAATTATTTCTTTGTAATGAATGATTCTTCTATTTTCTATGCAAATATGTCTGTCTCAAATGAGTAATGGAATGCATTAACTGAATTAAAACTATCTTTAATATCTTGTATATTCTATTGTGGATGCATCTTTATGATTAAATAGCTATCTGTCCGATATTTAGATGTTTCTTTCAGTTTATTACTCATCTTTAAAGTTTGCTCCTTGCAAGGATAGATTAGATTTGTTTATACAATCTTAGATTAGCTTAGATTAGTTACCTGCGTTTAGCTTAGGGAACTTGCATATAATCTTTAAAATAAAATACATAAACGGTTGATCGGGCCGCAACTGGTGTTGAGAATAAAAATCTGTAAATCTTATAGTATCCAGAACTGTTAACCGGATGGATTCCCCACACCAAACGGTGAGCGATCTAATTGGGCTTACTTACCAGGGAGAATCCCTTGTTGACTGATGCTACGATCTCCGAGGCATCAATAGTGTTTGGCACTAGAAGGAGGGCCACCAGTGCATGGATGATAAAGGAGACTCTTCTTTAAGAGGAGATCCAACTGGAAACCCGCTTGAAATAGTAATCCCAGGCAATCCAGAGCTTGAAGTAACAAATCAAGAAAATATTAACTCTGAATTTGAAAATCAAGAAACGCTATATGCCATACCTTTTGCTGAAGTAGAAAACTTAAGAAGACATACCCGTGCTTATGTTAAGTAGCTTGGCAGTTTAAACGTGATTCCTTTTCTTCCTAGAAGAAGAGCTCCTAGATGGGAAAGACAATATACACGTGATTCGGTTCTTGTTCAGAGCTTTGAAGAAATGGTGGATTTATCTTTAGAGTAAATCATAGAACCACTTGGAGAAATCGAACTCAAATATCCTCTAGATCTTGAAGAACCTTTCACTCCAAATAATTATCCACCTAATACTCCACACGATTCTCCACCTAATTCTCCATGAGGAGCCATGGCTGTACCAACATGGAGAACAAGAGGAGCTCTGAATTTGGCTAGACCTTTTCACAATCTACCTAAGAACCCTGAGAAAGTTTTTCCTAAGTATGATCCTGGTAACAGTATCTCTGTTGAAGATCACCTCAAGATCTTTTATTTAGCTCTAAGTCTTTTAAATGTACAGCACGAAGATGTCATCTGTAGGCTTTTTCCATATACTTTCGAACCTAAAGTTTCTTCCTGGTATTTTAGCTTACAAGCTAGTTCACTATCGAATTAGGAAGAGTTTGAAAAATGTTTTTAAAAAAATATGGAAATCAGAAAATTGTAGCTACACTCATGAAAGAGTTGTTGTCCATGAGAATGGAAAAGAAAGAAAAGGTCCAAGAATTCAACCAAAGATTCACCACACTGTTAAATAATTTTAGTGCAGCAACTAGACCAGCTGAAGAATCCTTAGTTGAGTATTATACTACAACACTTGATCCTCCAATAGCAATGTTTGTCAAAAGAACCAAGAAAACTACTTTAGTAGAAAGTTTCGAAGAAGCTAGGAATGTAGAGGAAGAAGCGGACAACATTGCTAAACATTCTATAGACGTGGAAGCAAAACCAACGACTACTAAGAAAACCCTGCTGCTTACTAGGAATAAAGATGAGTCATCAGCAAATATGGAGAATGTAGTCAAAATGATGCAGAAGTTGTCCAATAAAATTGTAGATCTTGAAAAGGATAAGGTGGCTAGCACATCTAGGAAACCTTTCAAACTTTTCTACAAGAAAAGGGAAGAAAAGGATCAGCTTCATCTGCCTACAAACAACTCTCCCGTTTTGAATTTAAATGAAGTAGGAATGGAACATTTCTATACCTTTCATCAAGAACCACACTCTGAGAAGAGCTGCCCACAATGGATAAATTCGATGAGCTTGGTAATGAACCAAATGCTAGATGCACAAATACCAGATCAAGACAATCCTCTAGAAGAGCCAACTCTCGAACTAGAGGAGCCCGTTCCAGACACTACCATGGTGTTATGGGACTGGGTCCCTTTGACTGAGTTAATAGAAGATGACTTCAAGGAAAGCCAGGTCTCAGCTGTAAACATTAAAACTCGCAGTAAAGGCCCAATTGCTGACCCGAGTTCAAGCTCGGCTATACCCAAGCCTAAATATCCAAAGAAGTGCCTAAAAGACACATCATGGTTATTCCACCACAACCTAAAGCTAACCACATGCCTACCAAACAACCAAATGTTGAGACAACAACTCAGCAATTAAAAAACAATTCGAGTAGGACAGATAATCAACCAAAAGTCATACAAGAATGTGACATGGGATATGACATAATTGAAGATATAAAGAATGTAAAAGCAAATGTTTCAATATTCGATATGTGTAGTTTTCCTCAGCAATGAAAAAATTTGTTGCAAGCTCTTGAACCCCAATCTAGTGCGCCGTTAGAAGATACTCATGAAGATCCTGAAATTAATGAAGCTAGTATTGGTGGGAAATCTAAATCCCAAACATTGCCTTTCCTTTTAACTTTTGAAATTTTCAATCACATGTGCACAACTGTTTAGTAGATTCTGGAGCATCCTCGAATGTTATGCCATTGTCGATCTACAAAAGGATTAATGGGCAGCCAATTCCATCCCCAGCTCAGATTATCCAGCTAGATAGAATAGCTGTTAAAGTCATTAGGGAAATGAAAGATGTCCTTATTAGATTATCAGTGGATCCTAGGGTGTGTCAGTTTATCGATATAATGGTAGTTGATATTCCTAAAGCCTATGGTTTGATCTTAAGCAGAGACCAGTCTACAAAAATCAATGGTTACTTTGCAACGGATCGGTCCCATTTATGGTTACCATATAAGAATAGGAAAAATCAGATTAAAGTTTTGAGAGAACCACACATGAAACAAAATGTAACTCAGCTAGAGGAAAAGAATGAAGCAGTAGCATTTTCATCTTCAGTTTTGGGAAATTGTTTCTTAGAAATCGAGCCAGGCAACTATCAATCAGACAATGTAAGCCATGAATCAGATGAACAGTCCAATCTCCTTCAATTTTCTCGGACTGATGATATTGATTGTAACATAGTTAGCTTAGTTACTAGCTTAGATGACAAAGATACTAACTTAGTTAGATCAAAGAATGTTTTTTGGATTTTATACTTTGATGGTTCCAAAACTCTGGAAGGATCCGGAGCTATTTGTGTTCTACTTGATCCTTAAAACAACAAACATTTCTTGTCCTGTTGATTAGAGTTCGATTGCACTAACAATACTGCCGAATATGAAGCTTTAGTTCACAGATTAAAGAAATCCATCGGTTTGGATGTTAAATATTTGAAAATATTTGGTGACTCAGAAATAGTTGCCAGGTAGGTGAGAGATACCATTCATTGTCTTTCACCACATTTGAAAGGTTATCAGGTTGAGGTATGGGATTTAATTTCGCATTTTGATGCTTTTAATATAAAATCCGTTCCTAGATTGCAAAATGCTGTGGCTGACTTATTAGCAACTTCTGCTTCTAGGTTGGTGCCTACTAATAATAAATGTTCAATTGAATTGGTTTTCAGGCCTTCAGTTCCAGACAATATCACAAATATCAGAGTTTTCGATGATGATGATTAGATCATCAATTTTCTAACAAATGAAAACATGTTCCAAGAAGCTGTTATTGAGGAAGAAAAACATGAATCTGATTTGCAAAACAAGGATACAATCAAAGGAAATTTTATGCCCAAAGGGGTGAGATCACTTGAAGGCTTGTTCAATTTGCAGAGCAAGTTTAAGAAGCCGACAAATGTCAAGACTTACAGCTCTTCTATGCAGTGTGATTTAGTAAATCTGGGCATCGAGGCAGAACCAAAATATGTTAATCTTGGTAAATGTTGTTCACCTGGTGAGAGAGATAAGTTCATTAAGATTTTTCGATAGTATAAAGATGTTTTTGCATGGACTTATGAAGATATGAAAACATATGACACCCGCATTATTCAACATGTCATACCAATGAAAGTAGGTGTTAAACCATTCCAACAGCAGTTGAGAAGAATGCACCCCACTCTTGAGCCTTTAATTCAAAAGGAATTGAAGAAATTATTAGATGTTAAGATCATTTTCAAATTCCAGCACTCTGAATGGGTTGCTAACCTAGTTCCCGTAAGAAATAAATCAAGAGAAATAAGATTATGTGTTGATTTCCGAAATTTGAACAGAGCCCCTGATAAAGATAACTACCCCATCCCTTCGATGGAACAAATTCTACAGATGGTATCAGGATCGGAACTCTTCTCTCTCCTAGATGGTTTCTTTGGTTACAACCAAGTATTAGTAGCTGAAGAAGACCGTCTGAAGACTACTTTCCGCACTAAGTGGGGAACCTTCTCCTACCGAAGAATGCCGTTCAGCCTGATAAACGCAGGAGCCACTTTCCAGCGAGAAATGGACATTGCCTTCCGAGGATTGGGCGGTCATTGTGTCGTGGTATTTCTAGACGTTGTGACAGTTTTCTCAAAAAGGAGAGAAGACCATGCTGTTCATTTAAAACAGATTTTTTATCGTTGCCGAACGTATGGCATCTCTTTAAACCCCAAGAAAAGTGTTTTTGTTGTTCTTGAAGGTAATCTCTTGGGTCACATCATTTCAAAAAAGGGAATTTCAATAGATTAAGAGAGAGTACAGGTGATCAATAAAATTCCCATGCCCCACAACAAAAAATCTATGTAATCGTTCATGGGCACTATCAATTTTGTTCGAAGGTTTGTTCCCGATTTCGCACAAACTGTTAAACCTTTGTAACACATGGTCAAGCAAAGTGTACATTTCAAATGTTCAGACTTTGAAAAGAATGCGTTTAAAGATATCAAAGCAACTATAGTGAACGTGCCATCTCTGAGAAGTCCAGATTTTGACAAAGATTTTATTTTGTATACTTTTGCTTCGGATGACTCTCTCGCAGCTATGCTTACACAAAAGGTAGAATTAGGAGATGAATACCCAATTTCCTTCATGAGCACTAGTCTGCAGGGCACTGAACTGAATTATCCTGTTGTTGATAAACAAGCTTATGCCGTATTCAGAGCGGTAAAACAGTTCAGGCCATATATTCGTAAGAGCAGAACTAAGGTCGTAGTTCCTCATCCAGCTGTCAGATATCTTTTCGGTCAAAATAAATTGGGAGAAAGAAGGGGGAATTAGGTTACAGCTCTTCAAGAATACGATTTAGAATTTAAATCGGCTACTATCATCAAAGGTCAAAGCCTATGTAATTTGCTCACTAAAAATCCAGTTGATGAAGAGCACAGTTGGGGAAATGAAGCCGAACTAAACATGATCGAGGTATGCCCTATTTTCACCACTCCCGAATCCTGGTATAGAGATCTGGTACACTATCTGCAACAGGGATACTTACCAGAGCATTGGAGCTCTAAGCAAAGAAGGGAACTTCGTTTGAAATCAACAGCTTATCAAATCATTAAGGGAGTACTATTCAAAAAAATTATGATGGAACTTTTCTTAGATGCTTAGAGAAAGATGATGCAAGTAAGGTAGTCAAAGAATTACACGATGGCCCTGCTGGGGGACAATATTCCGGAGATACAACAGCTCACAAAATATTGAGGGCCGGACACTATTGGCCCACCTTGTTCAAAGACGCCCATGCCTATGTAATAAATTGTGATGTATGTCAAAGGAGTGTTGGGAAACTACCCAAAGCAGCAGGACCATTGCAGCCAGTGATTATCTAGGAGCCTTTTGAACAATGGGGCATAGATGTCATTGGAGAAATAAAACCAAATTCTTCTCTGCAACATCAGTATATCATGACAGCCATAGATTATTTTACAAGATGGACAAAGGCTGTCCCATTGTGCAAAATCAACAAGGATGCAGTTATCAATTTCATAAAGGAGAATATCATAACCAGGTTTGGGGTTCCAATTTCCCTAGTCTTTGATAATGTGAATTAATTTTTGTCTTTTAAGATAAATGAATTTATTTATGGGAGAGGAATTTAGTTACATTATTAAGCCAATCATTATCCCCAAGGAAACGGATTAGCTGAATCTTCGAACAAAAACCTCATTCGGATTCTTAAGAAAACCGTGATTGAGAATCAGAGGAGCTGGAACATAGCTCTCCCAAATGCTTTTTGGGCAGATAGGGTTACTCCAAAACACGCTTTAGGGGTCTCCCCATATACCCTTGTCTATGGTAAAGAAGCCGTCCTCCCTCACAACATATTAGTCCCATCTTTGGAATTGGCCCAAGCCTCCCAAGGTTCCAATAGCCAGCTTCTACAATCTAGAATTGAAACCTTTCTGAAACTTGAAGAATACCGACAAAAAGCCAAAGACCGATTCCACCAACACCAAGACATAGTTAAAAGGTGGTTCGATAAGAGAAAATATGGAAAAAGAAGTTTTGAAGTAGGTGACCTAGTTCTGAAATGGGACCATCCCCATGAAGGTAAAGGAATGCATACAAAATTTCAGCACTTATGGGTAGGCCCTTACCAAATTTCTGAAAAGCTTGGCCCAAATACCTACAAACTACAGGATTTACAAGGAGAGGAGGTAACCCTACCTCTAAATGGCCTCGCTTTGAAAAAGTATTTCTCATAATCCTGTGAGGACTCCTGTGTACGTAATTTCTTTGTTTTTGTTTTTGTCTTTTATCTTTTCCTTGAAGTTAGCCTTTTGTTTTCTACGCTCAGATTTTTTCTTTTATTCTTTAAATAAAACCCAACTCAGCTGTTGGTAAGGCAGAAGATAGATCTTCGAGCTAAGCTCAATCCTCAAAGGGTGAAACCCACTTAAAAAGAATTGTTTTGGTGACTTTGTCTTCAGTGATTGAATTTTCAGGAATATGAGAGATCCTTTCTCTGATTGGTCAAAGCAACCCTATTTTAATAACTAAGATTCAGCATTTCCTTCCTACTATCTTGAGGTCCCATCCACTTTAACATAATTATCTATCTCAAGGATTTCACTATAATCAGACCCATGGAAAGGAAGCATGTCTCACAGATATATGGCATTTAAAATGATCCTATGCTACAAATGAAAGCCAAAAGAGCTTATACTAAAGAGTTGATTTCCAGAAATTCTCGCCTCAATCAAAGCACGACAGAGAGATACTAAGCACATTCAATCAAGAAAGTTGTCCAAATAAATCATCTCAACAAGGTTCTTCTCTGTCTGTGAAGCATGATAATCAAACAAACTTATCACTCACACAAAAGGACATTATGGATTGAATAACCAGAGAAATCTAATATGCAAGTTGAAGAAATTCTTTTCTAGAAGACTCGAATGACAAAAGTCATCAAGAAATATCCAAAAGGGTATAAGTAGCTTGGGAATGAGGAACAAACGAATATGACTATGAGATATTGTTACGATCCTATGGAGTCTTTTTAAGTTGATCTCTCAGAGGAAAAATTCTAAAATGAACCCCATACTCAGGCCATGAGAGAGTTGAAAAGAAGTATGATTCTAAGTTGCCCTCTCCCAAAATGACCATGATAATGAGAGTGATCACAGTGTTCGTGAAAGCTGAACTATGAAGACATTTTGTCACTCATGTAAATCAACAGTTTGTGAGTTTTCTACCCCTAAGTAGAGTGGTTTTTTTTAGAGATCTATGTTCACCAGAGAATCACCAATTGTTTTTGCTGCAACATCCCCCCCCAAAATTTTTGTAGATATTGGGGCCCCTCCTTTTATTTCTTTTTGAAGTTACTTAGGAGCTAAACTTTCCTTAGAAATTCTTTCATACTTAGTTTTTTCTAAGAGAAACCATCCTTTTCGAGTTTATTGATCTTTTTCGTCTAAGTCAAAACTCAATTTTTTCACCCGCAACGGTGGAAGAACTTGTATTTTTCACCCACAATGGTAGAAGAACTCGTCTTTTTCACCCGCAACGGGCACCTCTTTTATCAAGACTTTTGACCTTGTACTTTTCGGGAAAAATCACCAATTCCATCCGAAACTTCAAGCGAACTCGGCGAGTCCTCCTGCAACGGCGGACCAACTCAAGAATTCTCGCCGCAACAGCGGAAGGTTCTCATCATCCTTTTTCCAAGACGCAAAGCCAAACTTCAGACAAACTTGGCAAGTTTCCCTGTAATGGTGAAAAAAACTCACGAAGTTTCGCCACAATGTCGGAATGACTCCCAATCTTTGGCCGCAATGGGCGCGTATTCCTTTTGAATTCTCGGAGCCAATGATCATCGGATCAACCCGGTAAGTGCCCCCGCAACTTTGGGTGAACTTGTGGAACTCTCCCGCAATGGGCGGACGTTTTATTCAAGTCGCAAAACCTTCAAATCCAGGTGGAACTTACGAGTTCCCCACCGCAACAACGGACAAACTCAACAACTTTTTCCAAAATAGTGGATGGAACTTCAGAGTCTTCGCCGCAACGTCAGGTGAGTTCATCTTTTCCTTCCAATTTCGGTGGTTACACTTAAATGCCAAATGTGCCGAGGTGACCCCGCTATACGCGCTTTTAACACCGTTTTAAAGCCTCCACCAACCTATTAATTAACCGCACATGTCAATGCTTATATAAGGTTTTGGGGAGTTTTTTTTAGTTCTATTGATAGAATTTGAATCGAAGAATGCCATTTTGAAGTTGTTGGACTACTCCAGCTCAACTCACCCATAGTATAGTCAACCTCCGCGAGACCAACAATCTTTTTCTAGGTAGGTAGTTCTACCACTGTTTTGTTTTTATTGTTAAGTGCGTCAAACCTTTCGCGGTAATGATTTCCCGTATGAGCTGCATGGCTAATAGACATTCCGCGTATGTTTTTATTTTTTCCATTCCCAAGCCTATAACTCATAGCCGTAGACCCTTCTAGTTTCCCCCTAATCCCTCAAACCCATGAGACTCAACGTGCCTGGGCGATTGTTACCCATCATGCCACTCACGCTGTCGTCTGAGGAAGTCTTGAGCCTGGTTCTTTCTAAAAAGAGGAAAAAAGCTGAGTTAGCACCCCCCGAAACTACTTAGCATGGATGGGAGAAGTGTAGTTATGTTGAAACAAAATCTTTTTTTTTGTCTTCATTTGGTAGTGTTACATATTATCATGCTGATCCTATGTTTTAAAATTCTTCCGTCTTGCTCCATGTTCTGTACTATTTTTGCAATCTTATGTTCATTCATGCGTAGTTGCTTGACAGGATTAAGCCAAAATGCTGAAAGGTAGCAGAAAGAGAGCTAAGGTGGCCGAGCTGGAACCAGCAGAGCCAAGAGTTGAAACTTTGTTTGAGGATACCAAGTCCACCACAAGTGTCCCTCCTGAGGTCAAATGGGGAGATGTTTATCATATGCTCAGAGACCAAGACATCCCAGGAGCACTCTTGGAGGAAGAGCACATCTATCAAAATATCAGAAGCTCTGGTATATCCAAGGCCTCGATGCGCCCTGAGCTCTTTCCTTGCTCATAAGTGATTGGATGGATCCTGGAGCACGCAAACCTGGAAACGAGAGTCTTGTATGATAGAAAAGGAGAGGCATTCGCCTCATTCCATCCAACCTACATTGCAGTAGCCTACAAATTACTGCGCTCTCAGCAGCCACTGAATGATGAATGGCTGGGGCAGATGGACAATCTTGAAATGGCTAAGAAGCTGCTAATCACAAGAAAGCAACTAAGGAAGAGAGACAGTGATGAATATGAAGTTCAGAATCTAAGGGCTCCTTTTCGGATGATCGCCCTTATGTTAATCAGAATTTTCGGCATGGCTGACGGAACCATTTATATGATACAATGTGCCCCCATAATCCATTACGTGGCATTTAAGGGAACTGTATTTTATTGGGAAACTATCCTCTTAGCTAGTTTATCATCCATCGTAGTTGCATCCAAAGAGGGAATGACTTTGAAGAAGTCATAGTTCTACAGGTCTTCATATCTTATTGATTGCATTTTGGCAAAGCTCCCTTTCCCGAAGCTAGGTTGCATTTGGGATCAGTCCAACACCCTAGTCTATACTACCTATAAGATAATTTGGGCTCAGAATTACAGGATGCATTACAAACTCATCTGTGAAGAATTCATCATACCTCTATATGAGCAAATGTTTAATGAAGAACCTAATTGCTTATAAGAGAATGCCATGGCAATGATGGAAAATTATGGTGATTTCTATTTTTCAGAAGACAGTACTTATATCAAAATGTATGGAGGCTCCAAGCCACCATATATCTTTCCCAGATATGCTACTGACTACATAGTCTTGAAAGAAGTAGTTAGGAAAGTTTTTCTTGATGGAGTCGGAGGATTTTTGAATAAATTGAAGAAGGCTTCGTTCCTTTCCTTGCCATTCTATGTGGGAGCCTATAAATTCTCAGGGGTTTCATTGGTTGAGGAATTTATTCAATAGCTAAAGGGTTTTCACTTCGGAGAAGCAATATTTCATATAAATGACAAACGAAACAAAGTTGCAGAACATTGTAAAGAGTTGTATGCCCGCTTTGATTATGCCCATTACTACGATCAAGAGGAGGAGGCATATAGGGGAATCAACAACATGACTGAGTTGCAAATTTGTCATCACAAGAGTGGAGCTAGATCTAGCTCTATTGCTGTCCAAGATTCCAAAGAGGCCAAGTTGTAGAAAGAAAAGGAAGTAGCAGAATCTCTAGCCAATAAAGAACTGAGGCTAAAGGAGGAAGCATATAGAATCCAGAAAGAAGTTGTTGATAAGTTGCGAGAGAAGCATGAACAAGATCTTAAGCTTCAGCAAGAAGAAGCTCTTAAGCTTCAGGAGGCAGAAACTCTTAGGCTGGAAGAAGAAGAAGCCTAAAGGCTTCAAAATCAAGATTTAGAAGAAGCAAGATTGCAGCAAGTTGCTAAAGAGCAAGAAGAAAGGGAGGCAGTTGAGAATAAGCTAAGGGCTGAAGAGGAAGCAAGATGGCTTAAAGCCGAGGAAGAAAATAAGGCCAATGAAGATACATAAGCTGGTGGTTCTAATACACAGGATATGGATGTAGGTTCATCCCAATTGGTGTTAGAACATTTTTACACCTATGTACATTAATCATTTATTAATTGATGATTAATTAGCCCAAGTGATTAATGATTACATCCCTAAGTTGATTAGATTGGTAAATGGTCAAACTGTCTTGAACTAGTTAGCAATGTGAACAAGTGCTGAGTCAAACCAGCTGTTTGGAGCGCTCCCCAGGGCAATTAATGCATTCAGCATGCCTAGAGCGCCCTCCTCAGGTCAATTAATGCACTCAGCATGCTTCTCTTCTACCTAGGGCGCATTTGCTCAGTTTGTGGACAATCTTGCCAACTTTGTCATAATTTTGGCCATTTTTAGCTACCAAACCTCTAACCAACCAGTTTCTTCACATGTGTGAGGTCACATGGGCCTGTCCAGTCATTCCTAGCATTCACACAGCTGATTCGAACCAGTTTGGGATGGTTTGGGATATTTTGGTCAACCTAGGGGGTTTGAGCTATTTCTAAGCTAGATCAGTGTGAACACTCCAGATGGATTCGAATTCTTCCAGATTTGTATATATGAGTGTTCTTAACCTATGTTAAGGTTGGACAGTTAATAATATTGACATTATTCACCCATCTTATGTGTATTGTTCTTCATTCATTTAAATTTTTTATGCTATTCTTGCAAATGTTGTGCAATCTTTCACTAGTGAGGAATCCATAGTAGCTAGGTTCTGCTGTGATTGAGATTTTAGAATTGGTATAGACCCCGCTTACTGAAGAGGGTATCCCCATAGAAAATCTTCCACTAATCCCTTTCACCCCATCAAAGGATCACACTGTATCCCAGTGGAATAGATTTGTATATAATAGAGATAGGAAATCTATTGTTTTGAAGTCAAAGACAAGGTTAAAAATACCTTTTGAGTTGGACATCGTCACCCATCTGAAACTACCGTTATTGAAAACAAGAAGCAAGCTCTTGTGGCTATGGCATCATCTGTTGTAGCAGCAACCAAAGCAAGCGAGGACAATGTAATCAGCATAGCCAATAAGTTCAAGTCAACTAAGAAAATGGCTCATATGCTGCAACACACCGTGGCCAATGAGCAGTCCTATAGGGAGCTCATAGTAAAGAAACAAGATCACCTTCTGTCAGATCATAAGGAGTTGTTAGATAAATATCAACACCCGGAGGAGGAAAAAGAACACCTGGCAGTACAAATGATGGTACTTGAAGTAGAGAAAAATGACTCCGAAGATAAATTTGTTCAATTAGAAGAAGATAAGTAGTTTTTGGTTGAGCAGCTAGAACAAGAAAACAACAGAGCAATGGATATGAATCATTTTCACGAGAAATCATATGATGTGCTTAAGCAGATGCATGAGAAGCAAGAACTGCTTACTGAAGAAGTTTGCAGGCTAAAGGCCATGTTGGATAGAATGAAGGAAATCAACTCTGAAGCTGTCAGGATAAGAAACAAGTACACACGGGTAAAAAAAGATATTTTAAGACAAATGGGGTGGAGAGAAGGGAAGGTGGATTTCCCCAAGCACCTGTCGTTCAAATGTGTAGTTGATTTTAAGGAAGATGTAGCCTTCATGGAATTTTGTAGGAATTGCGGTGCCAAACTAATTGTTGTGATCTAGGTAACAATGGGAAAGTGCAATAGCCTTTATCAAAAGATTCAAGAAGTGCATGTAAAGTGCAAGGTTGTATTTCCCAGACCCTTGATGAATTTCCAAGTAAATAACAGTGCCTCTTCGATTTAAAAAATGAGCTGAGCGTTCAAATGGAGTATATGAGAAGAATTGATGTGTTAACCACAGATGATCTCCATCAATGCATCGTGCTTCCTTCAGTAGACGCTCAAATGCTCCATGAAATCCTCTAGATAACAATAGCAGAAATGCAATACATCAAGGCAGAGCTCGACAAGCATGTGACTTCTAAGAAAATCTTGCTCCCTTCACCTGCCAATGTTGTTATCAGATACACTAGTGTTTGGTTAAGCTATATTGCAAAAGAAGATAAGAAGGAAGTAGTAGTGGCATTAATCGATAAAGGCACATCATATGCAACATAGGTAGCAGCTGAGACAGAAGCACCCTCTGAGATGACTGCTCCAGCTAAAGCAGATGCACCACCCCAAAGCTAGCTCGACAGCCATAGCGCATCGATTTTTTCCTTTCCTGTTATCGATTCATGAAGTCAAAGGGATAGCTGTCCTTTTTGTTTCTATTATGTAAAGGGTGCCATGAGTCACTTCATTTTTGTAAGGCATTTAAAAGAAAATTAAAAGAATTAAAGAGAGAAGACAGGTGGCAGCCCTGGAGGCATTTTGTAAACTTATAAATAGATAGTTAGTGAATAGTACAAGGAATTTTGGCAGGTGAAAGACTTTTTCTATTCTGTACATGAACTATTTCTCTACATTTATAAGGAATTCGATTTTGCCTAATGAAAGCCTGGGATACTACATTTTTTCCTGAAAGATGTGTTGAATGTTTGTTGGATTACTCTTGTATCGGTCATACACTATTGTGAGATCTTTCCTTACTACTGTGAATTATTTCTTTATAATGAATTATTCTTCTATTTTCTGTGCAAAGATTTCGGTCTCAAATGAGTAATGGAATGCATTAACTGAATTAAAGCTATCTTTAATATATTTTATATTTTGTTGTGGATGCATATTTATGATTAAATAGATATCTGTCTGATATTTAGATGTTTCTTTCAGTTTATTACTCATCTTTAAAGTTTGCTTCTTACAAGGATATATTAGATTTGTTTATACAATCTTAGATCATCTTAGATTAGTTACTTGCATTTAGCTTGGGGCACTTGCATATCATCTTTAAAATAAAATATATAAACGGTGGATCGGGCCACGACCGATGTTGAGAATAAGAATATTTAAATCTTACGGTAACTGGAACCGTTAACTGGATGGATTCCCCACACCAAACGGTGAGCGATCTAATTGGGCCTGCTTACCGAGGAGAATCCCTTGCTGATTGATGCTACGATCTCCGAGGCATCAACATATCCATAATCAAAATAGTATAAAATTAATGAAATCTAGAAGCGAGTAGAAAACTTAATGAATATATTTATTTATGATCCAAACTCTATCTCATGAACATCTTCATTATCTCTACGAATGGAAAACTGATCCTATACTTAACAAAGAAACTATTAAAACTAGAATACTTGGAGAATGAAATTATTAACTCTAATATGAAATAAATATTAAGAACATGAAATAAACTATATTAAGAATAAGACTGATAAATTCTAAAATAGTAACATATTGGTAAATCACATATGAAAGACATAACTAAAAAAAAACAGTTAAAACAAAGCTAAGGAAAATGAGATGGAAACTAAGAATAATGACAAACTTAATTAAAACTTTTTTGGAACATAAAGCAAAGCCCTAATTATGGCTAAAAATGCTAATTAATATCAAGAAAGATTACAATTAAAGATCCTAAGAAACTGAATTCAAAATAAGCATAAAAACAGTGCAGAAAGAATGAAAGTCTGAATTACGATCCAGATGACAGTTCGAATGGAAGAAAAACGAATTAAACTAAGGAAAGAGGCAGTTTTGATGATCTTAATCATCAGCTGGCGAATGCAGATGAACCTACATTGAAAAGAAGTTAGTGAAAAGACTATTGAGAAGCTAAGATAGTAGAAGCAACCTATTCTAATTATTATTGAAAAGATGAACTACTTCTATAACATAGTTAAACAAAACTAAGAATAACACTTAACCTACAACTACAGAGAAAGAAACTAATGGAACTAACTCTAATTATAACTAAGCTGGAAACAACAACTAACTAAACAACAACTACCTAAAGTCTCTCTAATTGCAGAAGACTGGAAACAAACTATCTAATTACAAAAGACTGAAAGCAAACTAAAAACACTATGCTTGGTCGACCATTATCAATCATGGAAAGCAAACTAAGTTAGTATCAAAATACAGATTACAGAGAAGTAAGGAAATGACACGTACAGGAAAACAAAGTTAATTATATAAACTGGAAAATAAACTAGCTATTTGCAGAAAAAAAAAATACAGAAAACATAAATAAAACCTCCGGTTGATGAGGGGCCCTTCCCAGCAATCAAATATGGAAACTATATCAAATTAGTCACCAACAACAGAGCATCAACAATAAAATGCAGGAGCTTCCATTAACTGAGAAAGTTACACAGTGCTTGCAGCTTAAAAGACTAACAATTGCCTAAACTCTAGACACTTGGAGACTCAGGGACTATTTCGTCTCAGACACTAAGAGGTCTATATATACAATTTTACAATGGGGAGAGCAAGTCGACCCTTAGTGGTCGACTGCTCTAATAATAGGCAGTTTTAAGACTGTACAATGACTTCCTGGTGGCTTACAAAAATGCAAAGGTCGCCTGCCTATTTTCACGGTGTCAATCCTATCCGACGCGAACAACTGTGTGTTTGTTTCCTTCAGTCGTGGGCAGAATGTATACCGGCGAGCTAGATGGACGGAGGAGAGGGATGCTGGAGCATCGATGTGGGCAGAGCATGTGCTGGCGAGTTGAGCGTGGGTGGACGAGGCTCTTCTAGAACATTGGCGTGAGCAGACGTGCATAATATCAGGCTGAACGAACAGGAAAGTTGAAACTCTGGAGTGTTGACGTGGGGAAAAGGTGTGTTTTCTATCTCGGAAGGCAGGGAGGCAAATCTTCTAGAACCGGGGCTCATCAACCATAACCACCACGTTGCTAACATAACCCACGTGTGTATTTCTATCTTTAATGGCCAAGAATATGCCAACCGATGATTCCGTAGACTGGAGGAAGGGATGGACGACGAGATGAATGTTTTTGGCGTCTTTGGCATGAAAGTGAGTCTAAATGAAGGTTCATTTGAAGACTGCAGCATGTAGAGAAAAAACTAAATGCCACGCATGTCTATAAATGTCACTTTAAACATTAATAAATCATAATATAGAAAGATTTGACCAAAATCCATATGATAAATGAATACATGCATACATGGTCTGTTTGATAGTCTGAATGGCGGAAAGAATAACTTATCATAACAAAAATAATGAAAATGACACCACTCATTGTAGATTTTATGATAAAAAATGGTGACAAAATGGACACCAACGATCCCTGTAAGGTTTAGCCTACTCCCATTAACAATTCCTTGCAAATTTTCTCCAAGTAATGTGGTTAACTGAATTGCGCCACCATTAGTAACATGCTTAACAATGTATGGTCCTAACCAATGCATTTTGAATTTTCGAGAAAATTTCATAAATTTACTATCATAGAGAAGGACAAGGTATCCTACCTGGAAGAATTTATTCTTGATGTGTCTATTGTGCCATATCTTTTCTCTGTCTTTCTGCACTTGTTGGTGAAAACCCGCAATGAAGCGATCTTCCTCCAATCCAACTAAGTGTAGTAATCTTTCATCCATTGTCTGATCATCATCCATATCTGTGAATGCTGTGTTGATGTATATGTAACTTCAGAATGTATTTCATATATGTATTTTGTATGTACTCCTATAGAGATGGTATTATTCCTCTATACGGAAGTGTCGTCATTTATATTGTAAATGTTGTAACTTATACTTGATGGGTTATTAGACCACCTTGTTGGGGGCGGCCCTGTATAAGTCATGTGGGTCAAAGGGTTATTAGACCACCCTATTGGGGTCGGCCATGTGGGTCGAAGGGTTATTAGACCGCCCTATTGGGGGTCGGCCCAGTCAGCATTATGTTATGTGGTTAAGTTCGAGCCTACATGATTTATGTAAAAGGCAAGTCAAGTCAAGTATAAATAGAGTGCGGGAGGCACTCTATTTGATCACTCACTTCTCACTCATGCACTCAAGGAGGAGTGGCGCACTTATGGAGGAGGAGGATCTGCTGCTAGGATATTTCTATCTCTTGTTTGGGTTGTATCATTGCTCTATCTATCTCTGAGGAAGTTATTGGGGTTTTTCACCTTTATGGTTTTCCCCAAGTAAATCTTTGTGTCTCTTGTGTGCTTGCATTATTGTCTCCATGATTGATATGCTGTAGATATGCTGTACATGTTGTTCTCTCAGTTAAGATCCTAGATCAGATTGAATTAAATTCTGAAAATTTAACATGGTATCAGAGCTAGCCTGAAAGAAGGCATGATATGGCATGTATGACACTTGTTGCACTTACGATGCTAGGGCTTGATATAGCAAAAACCAGTCATCGTAGCACTTTTGCTATAAATCCGTTTTGGAGAAGTTTTGGGATCTGAAATATTTACAGGTCGAATATTAGATACCCGTGTACCTTGTGTCCAAACGAAAACCTCTAATTCGTTGTACTTTGTGATTTATGATCTGTACAATACAGGGTTTCTACCTCTTCCAAATCTAAGTCAAAATCAGGTGACCTTGGGAAAAAGGTCATAACTTGGGCTAGGAAGCTCCAAATGAAATTTCGTAAAACGTGACAGGTAGTATGCAGACTGTACTATCTCATGAAAAGTTTGCAGAGGCCGAAGTTTAACCAATGACACGTGGCACGCCGTACACGTTCTCTCTCTTGTATTATCCCATAAACAGGTCACGTTGCGACACTTGGCATAACTTTCTCTCAGAGAATCCAATTGAGGTCAGACCTATCTGGATGGAAAGGTAACAGGTTAGGATATCTCAGGAGCCTTTTTCAGACCCTGTGGATCGAAACGTTCAGAGTTACACCAGAAACAATCAGGTACATATTTCTGTCAAAACAGAATTATTTTTGAGTACCTTCATTCATGGCTTCCGAAATTTAGGGCTTCGGAGAAAGTTGGAATTTTTGTAATCGGAGACCACGGCTGGATGCTACTCATCAAAATAGAAATTTAGAGACCAATATCAGAATTTTTGGTTGGGTAGAAGGCCAGGCTTGATCAGACCCTAGTTCGGGATTTTGATCAGAAAAGTGGAAAATTAGGGCTTCTGTAAAAATGGGAATTTTTGAAATCTATGACCATGGCTGGAAGCTCCTCAGAAAAATAGAAGCTTAGAGCTTTGGATCAAACCTTTTGATTGGGCAGAAGAGTGGGATTCATCAAACCCCAGTTCAGGGTCACGTCTAGTGAATCTGGAAGTTTCAAAGGCAAAATTGAGGAGTGAAACTTTGCAGTTTTCAAATTCTGAATATACCAGCTTGATCAGCTCATCAAGGCGCATATTTCTATCCTTTCGAAAGTTTGAAATTCAAAGTTTGAATTTTTCGGGTTTCTCTGACAAACCCATATCTAGCTCCAGGTCCAGTTGTTGCAAATAAAGTGGATTGGGTTAATCCTAGAAGAAGATGGATTGGTTACCTGCATAAGTGAAGAAGTTCCTGTTTCAGAGGGAGATGAGGCTAAGGCCTTACATAAGAATATTACAAGCGATCTCGACAGGTATGACTCATCGAGGTATGTTTCGATATTTGTTCATGATTAAGTTTATGGTATGTTTGTCTTCATGTTATTATGGTTAAAACAATCTTGATTTTAGACTTGTCGTATCACCTTAACAAAATTATGAATGCATTCATTAATTTTACTAATGCATTATGGTGTTGTATGAGGTTTATGTTGTCAACTAACATGAAAGGTACACCAAGAAAGACAAATCATGTTATGGTTCAAGAACATATGATCATGATGACATGAGGACAAAGATTCATCCATTGTCATGGATCTCATAGAAGTTCCATTTACGAGGTATGTATAACTTGGTTTTATAATGGTTAACCTATGAGATATACAGGTTACTAGCACAAGTCATTGAAGAACAAGAAGACATCATGTGAGTATGTTAGACATAACTAGCTAGCATGCTAATCTAGGTATGTTTTTCCTATATCAAGATAGAATCCTACCTTGTGTTAGGATCTTATACTGTTGTGTTGTTGATAATGATTATTCATGAAGTCATGGGTTTGAATAGTCATGGTTGTATGCATACTATGTTTCGTACCATAATTGATGATATGACTAACCAGAAGAATCATGAAGGTATAGGTTTGAGTAATCATGGGTTTTATGCATATTATATCTCTTATCTTGATTGATGATTTAACTAACCAAAAGAGTCCTATGATCAAATAAGAATATGCATGAGTAAAAGAAGACTTCCCTGAAACCTTGAATACTAATGTTTATTATCTATGTTTGAAATGATCCTGACTATACATGCTTGAGATTATTGTGTTTTGATAATATTAAGATTATACTAATGAATGTTTTATTACGTATGAGACCTTGAGGATAACACAATGATGATACTAACAAGCATGCATAGGGATCGAGAATGAATATAAGTTCAAGGACAAGTAATCCAGGAAGAAAAGATCAAGAGGGAGTACACTCCAGTGGTTTCTGCAAGGATGCAGATATTCAGAGGGAGTTGACCATCTCTCTACATTCCACAATAGAAAGGTGTAGAAGAAGCTACTTCAGATTAGGACTCCAGTAGCTCCTGCAAGGAAGCGAAGACTCGGAGAGAGTCCACCCAACGAACAAACAAAGATAAGTATTTGAATTGTCATTTCTTAAATAATACTGTTCAATAATGTATATACTGATGTTCCTAGAATTAGGTTGTGTATTATGCATATTAGAATAATTGCATTGATGAACAGTATACTACTAATATGTATGGGTAAGTGGCCTATGGCACTGTACAACATTCCATTGCTACTTATCTAGAATGAAACCGCTTTGTTGACATGTTGGGAGTTGTGCACACTCTTAACAATGTTCTGGTAGAGATTGGAAGGCATCTAGAAAGTTACGGGATATGGATAAATGTTGTATTGAAGCATTGGCTAAGATAATTGCATGACTGTATGACATATTTCTTTATGTGTAAGAATTTGTTCTGAAAAATATGAGATGTTTTCTAATCATGCAATTTAACTTGTTGTGTAGGAAAGATCGTATGCCATCACCTACAAAAGAAGAACTACAACATTTGTTCAACAACAAAATTATCTACTGAAAATATTGAAGTTCCCAGGATACGGGAAGAATGCCATGATCCGTCGATCATGAAGAACGATGTTTGGGATGCGGTCCTAAGACCTGAAGGGAAGTTTGTTGTGACTTTCAAATGGAACTATCAGATCAAGCATGTTGCAGATGGCAGCATTGAGAAATATAAAAGTGATGAAATAGAAGATGCACCAGATGGATTTCAAGACAGCATGGTGTAGTCATATATGTGTGCAGAACTTGGTATGGTAGGATAGATAGCTTTCTATCCAGTTTAGTCTTTACCAAGAGTGAAGAGGGTTCCAACCTTTACTACAAGGTTGAGGAAGGAAATCCAGTGATACTACTATGTGGATGACCTGTTTGTATCAGGTGAGGATAGATTGATTTCCGACACGCAGCTGAAGCTTGCTGCCGAGTTCGAGATGAAGAGCTTGGGGATGATGCACTATTTGTTTTTGGCATAGAGGTGTGGCAAAGTGCAGATAAATCTTCCTTGGATAAAGGAAGTATGCAGTAAGAGATCGTGAAGAGGTTTGGGATGATGGATTGCAAGGCCACACCTATGACATCGAATCTGAAGCTTCTTTGTGATGCTTCATTTGAGCCGGTTGATGTCTCTATGTATCGTCAAATGATTGGGTCCTTGATGTACCTGACGAAAACGAGACCATACATTTGCTTTGCTATGAACACATTGAGTCAGTTCCTGACAGATCCGAGGAGTGTTCACCTGGTTGCTGTAAAGCATGTTCTGAGTTACCTGAAGGGTACAGTGGATTATGGGCTCAAGTATGAAGCGAATCAAAAGTTTAACCTCTAGGGTTATGTTGATTTAGATTGGGTTGGCAGTGCTGCAGATAGGAAGAGCACATCTGGGTGCTACTTCAGTATGGGATCAGGTGTGATCTCTTGGTTTAGCAGGATGCAGTCCTGTGTAGCACTGAGTACAGCTGAGGTAGAGTATGTTGCAGCTAGTTGTGAGGCAGTATGGCTACGGAAGCTACTGTCTGAGTTATTTGATCTCCCGTTGGATGCTACTGGTATCTTCTGTGATAACCAGAGTTGTGTGAAGCTATCCGAGAATCTAGTGTTTCATGACAGGTCGAAACACATAGAGATCAAATATCACTATATCAGGGATATGGTGTAGAGAGGAGCTGTGAAGCTCCTGTATGTTGCGACGGACGAGCAGATTACAGATGTGCTGACGAAGCCACTAGCCAGGGTGAAGTTCGAGTACTTCAGAGAGAGGCTTGGCGTTCTTCAGATCGAGGACACTTCGAGGAAGAAGTGATGGACACATTTGCTAAAGCCATTCCAAGCATGTTGGAAAGGGAGCCTTCACATGGCTATGGATGTAAGCACTGGATGATGTTCTGGTTTCTGCTGGATATGATCAGTTGGATCATTTATGTATGTACACATCATGTTGGATGCTGGATATGATTGGTTGGATCATGTGTATGTATTTTTTATATGCATCATGTTGGATGCTGGATATGATCAGTTGGATCATTTATGTATGTACGCATCATGTTGGATGCTGATGGATACATTGTGTGGATCATGTATCTTTGTATGATCAGGTAGATCATGTATGCTGATGGATACATTGTGTGGATCATGTATCTTTGTATGATCAGGTAGATCATGTATGCTGATGGATACATTGTGTGGACCATGTATCTATATATGTATCAGGTGGATACATTGTATGATCAGGTAGATCATGTATATTGATATGTATCAGGTATGATCAGGTAGATCATGTATGTTGATGGATACATTGTGTGGATCATGTATATTTGTATCAGGTGGATACACCATGTGTGATGATATATATCAGGTAGATACTTGGTGTGCATCAGATGGATGCATTGTATGATCAGGATGATCGTGGATGATGAGCTTCTCCAGATGATATGCAGCAGGATGTTGCAGTGATGATGTTCAGGATTATCATGTGTACATCAGGATGATGTATGGTGAGTATTATATGATACTTTGTGGTCGTGGATTAGGTTGTACAGGTAAGCATGTAATTTGTTCCCTGGGAGATTTGCAGATGGTCTTTCGAGGTTTTTCGTATGGCATGTAATTCGGTGCCCTGGGACATCTGGCAAATTATCTTTCGAGGTTTTGATTGGGAGGACATATAATTTGTGCCCTGGGAGATCTGCAGATAGTCTTTCGAGGTTTTTCCTATGGCATGTAATTCGGTGCCCTGGGATATCTGGTAGATGCTCTTGCGAGGTTTTGTCCTATGGCATGTAATTTGCTCCTGGGAGATCTGGACAGGATGAAAAAGGCCTCAGATGCTTCAGCCAGGTTTTGCCATGACCACATGTAATTTTCCCCTGGGAGATCTGGACAGGATGAAAAAGGCCTCAGATGCTTTAGCTAGGTTTTGTGGTGGACCACATGTAATGTGCTCCTGGGAGATCCGACAGGTAGAGCCGTGTGCTCGTAACAGCCTGGGATGCTTCAGCCAGGTTTTGTGGTGAGATCACATGTAATGTGCTCCTGGGAGATCCGACAGGTAGAGCCATGTGCTCGTAACAGCCTGGGATGCTTCAGCCATGTTTTGTGATGGGTCAGATCTAATGTGCTCCTAGGAGATCCTACAGGTAGATCTGTGTGCTCGTAATAGCCTGGGATGCTGCAGCCAGGTTTTGTGACGCACGTAATGAGTCCTGAGAATTCCACAGTATGGCTAGTGATGATGAAGACTTGCAGATGGTGGGCCTACATCCAGTATGAAAAAGGACTGGCTCTGTAGAACTTCCTATGACGAGTAGATTCATAGATTGATTGAGATAGAAGCAGCAGTGACGATGATGATGACTTGATGACGATTATCCAGTGACGATGATCCATAGAAGATGACTTGTGCTAGAAGACCTATGCTGAGAAATACCTTCCTAGTTGTTGATGTATATGTAACTTCGGAATGTATTTCACATATATGTATATTGTATTCCTATAGAGATGGTATTATTCCTCTATAAGGAAGTGTCGTCATTTATATTGTAAGTGTCGTAACTTATACTTGATGGGTTATTGGACCACCTTATTTGGGGTCGGCCCTGTATAAGTCATGTGGGTCAAAGGGTTATTAGACCACCCTATTGGGGGTCGGCCATGTGGGTCAAAGGGTTATTAGACCACCCTATTGGGGGTCGGCCCACTCAGCATTATGTTATGTGGTAAAGTTCGAGCCTACATGAGTTAGGTAAAAAGGCAAGTCAAGTCAAGTATAAATAGAGTGCGGGAGGCACTCTATTTACTCACTCACTTCTCACACATGCACTCAAGGAGGAGTGGCGCACTTATGGAGGAGGAGGATCTGCTGCTAGGTTATGGCTATCTCTCTTGGTTGGTTGTATCATTGCTCTATCTATCTCTGAGGAAGTTATTGGGGTTTTTCACCTTTATGGTTTTCCCCAAGTAAATCTTTGTGTCTCTTGTGTGCTTGCATTATTGTCTCCATGATTGATATGCTGTAGATATGCTGTACATGTTGTTCTCTCAGTTAAGATCCTAGATCATATTGAAGTAAATTCAGAAAATCTAACATGGTATCAGAGCTAGCCTGAAAGAAGGCATGATATGGCATGTATGACACTTGTTGCACTTACGATGCTAGGGCTTGATATAGCAAAAACCAGTCATCGTAGCACTTTCGCTATAAATCCATTTTGGAGAAGTTTTTGGATCTAAAATTGTTACAAGTCGAATTTCAAATATCCAGGTACCTTGTGTCCAAAGGACAACCTCTAATTCGTTGTACTTTGTGATTTATGATCTGTACAATATAGGGTTTTTGCCTCTTCCAGATCTGAGTCAAAATCAGGTGACCTTGGGAAAAAGGTCATATCTTGGGCTAGGAAGCTCCAAATGAAATTTCGTAAAAAGTGACAGGTAGTACACAGTCTGTACTATCTCAGAAAACTTTTTCAAAGGCCTAAGTTGAACCAGTGACACGTGGAACTCCGTACAAGTTCGCTCTCCTGTATTATCCCATAAACAGGTCACGTTGCGACATTTGGCATAACTCTCTCTCAGAGAGTCCAATTGCGTTCAGACCTGTCAGGATGGAAAGGTAACAGGCCGATCTATCTCAGAAAACGTTTTTAGAGGCCGAAGTTAAAACAGAGACACGTGGCACCCCGTACAAGTTCGCTCTCCTTTTTTATCCCAAAACAGGTCACGTTGCGACATTTGGCATAACTCTCTCTCAGAGAATCCAATTGAGGTCAGACCTGTCAGGATGGAAAGATAACAGGTCAGGCTATCTCAGTAAAATTTTTCAGAACCTGTGGATCAAAAATTTCGGAGTTACACCAGAAACAATCAGGTACATATTTCTGTCAAAACAGAATTATTTTTTGGTACCTTCATTCATGGCTTCCGGAATTTAGGGCTTTGGAGAAAGTTGGAATTTTTGTAATCGGAGAGCATGGCTGAATGCTACTCATCAAAATAAAAATTTAGAGACCAAGATCAAAATTTTTGGTTGGGCAGAAGGCCGGGATTGATCAGACCCTAGTTCAGGACTTTGATCAGGAAAGTTGAAAATTAGGGCTTCTGTAAAAATGGGAATTTTTTAAATCTGTGACCATGGCTGGAAGCTCCTCAGAAAAATAGAAGCTTAGAGATTTGGATCAAACCTTTTGATTGGGAAGAAGAGTGGGCTTCATCAAACCCCAGTTCAGGGTCACGTCCAGTGAATCCGGAATTTTCAAAGGCAAAATTGAGGAGTGAAACTTTGCAGTTTTCAAATTTTGAATATACCAGTTTGATCAACTCATCAAGGCGCATATTTCTATCCTTTCGGAAGTTTGAAATTCAAAGTTTGAATTTTTGGGGTTTCTCTGTCAAACCCATATCCAGCTCCAGGTCCAGTTCTTGCAAATCAAGTGGATTGGGTTAATCCTAGAAGAAGATGGATTGATCATCTGCATGAGTGAAGAAGTTCCTGTTTCAGAGGGAGATGAGGCTAAAGCCTTACATAAGAAGATTACAAGCGATCTCGACAGGTATGACTCATCGAGGTATGTTTCGATATTTGTCCATGATTAAGTTTATGGTATGTTTGTCTTCATGTTATTACGGTTAGTACAATTTTGATTTTAGATTTGTCGTATCACCTTAACAAAATTATGAATGCATGAAAGAAGATATTCATTGGTTAGGGTGTTGACACTTATGATTGTACTAATGCATTATGGTGTTGTATGAGGTTTATGTTGTCTACTAACATGAAAGGTACACCAAGAAAGACAAATCATGTTCTGATCCAAGAACATATGATCATGATAACATGAGGACAAAGATTCATCCATTGTCATGGATCTCATAGAAGATCCATTTACGAGGTATGTATAACTTGGTATAGTTAACCTATGAGATATACAGGTTACTAGCACAAGTCATTGAAGAAGGAGAAGAAGACATCATGTGAGTATGTTAGACATAAATAGCTAGCATTCTAATCCAGGTATGTTTTTCCTATATCAAGATAGAATCCTACCTTGTGTTAGGATCTTATACTGTTGCGTTGTTTGATAATGATTATTCATGAAGTCATAGGTTTGAATAAGTCATGGCTATATGCATATTATATTTCTTACCATAATTGATGATATGACTAACCAGAAGAATCATGAAGGTATAGGTTTGAATAATCACAGGTTTTATGCATATTATATCTCTTATCTTGATTGATGATTCAACTAACCTGAAGAGTCATAGGTTTGAGTAATTACAGGTTTAGACATGTTATGTTTCTTATGATTTGACTAACCATAAGAATCCTACATAAACCTTGAATGCTAATGCTTATTATTTTCTGTTTGAAATGATCATGACTATACATGCTTAAGATTATTGTGTTTTAATAGTATACTAATGAATGTATGATTTTATATGAGTTCACAAGGATAACACAATCATGATTCTAATAAGCATGCATAGGGACCAAGGATGAATGTAAGTTCAAGGACAGGTAATCCAGGAAGCAAAGATCAAGAGGGAGCACACTCCAGTTGTTCCTCCAAGAAAGCAAAGGAACACACTTCAGTAGTTTCTGCAAGGATGCAGATATTCAGAGGGAGTTGACCATCTTTCCACAATAGAAAGGTGTAGAAGAAGCTACTTCAGATTAGGACTCCAGCAGCTCCTGTAAGGAAGCAAAGACTCAGAGGGAGTCCACCCAACAAACAAACAAAGATAAGTATTTTAATTTCTTGCATATTTGTTTGTTTAAATAAAATTGTTCAATGATGTATATGCTCATGTTCCTAGACTTAGGATATGTATTGTGCATTTTAGAATAGTTGCATTGATGAACAGTATATTACTAATATACATGGGTAAGTGGCCTATGGCACTGTACAACATTCCATTGCTACTTATCTAGAATGAAACCTCTTTGCTGACATGTTGGGAGTTGTGCACACTCTGAACAATGTTCTGGTAGAGATTGGAAGGCATCTAGAAAGTTACGGAATATGGATAAATGTTGTATTGAAGCATTGGCAAAGATAATTGCATGACTGTATGACACATTTCTTTATGTGTAAGAATTTGTTCTGAAAACTATGAGATGTTTTCTAATCATGCAATTTAACTTGTTGTGTAGGAAAGATCGTATGCCATCTCCTACAAAAAGAAGAACTACAACATTTGTTCCAGCAACAAAGATATCTATTGAAGATATTGAAGATATTGAAGTTCCCAGGATCTGGGATGAAGAAATGAAATGCCATGATCCGTCGATCATGAAAAATATTGTTTGGGATGTAGTCCCAAGATGTGAAGGGAAGTTTGTTATGACTTCCAAATGGATCTATCAGATCAAGCATGTTGCAGATGGTAGCATTGAGAAATATAAAAGTGATGAAATAGAAGATGCACCAGATGGATTCAAGACAACTTCCTTGAATGGTGTAGTTGAAGAAGAAGTGTATGTGGAGCAGCCACTTGGTTCTGAGACACATGATAGGAAATCATATATGTGCAGAACTTGGTATGGTGAAGATAGATTGATTTCCGACACGCAGCGGAAGCTTAATACCGAGTTCGAGATGAAGAACTTGGGGATGATGAACTATATATTTTTAGCATGGAGGTGTGGCAGAGTGCAGATGGAATCTTCCTTGGACAAGGGAAGTATGCAGTAGAGATCCTGAAGAGGTTCGGGATGATGGATTGCAAGGCCATGGCCACACCTATGGCATCGAATCTGAAGCTTCTATGTGATGCTTCATCTGAGCCAATTGATGTCTCTATGTATCGTCAGATGATTGGGTCCTTTATGTACCTGACGAACACGAGACCAGACATTTGCTTTGCTGTGAACACATTGAGCCAGTTCCTGACGGATCCAAGGAGTGTTCACCTGGTTGCTGTAAAGCATGTTCTGAGGTACCTGAAGGGTACAGTGGACCATGGCCTCAGGTATGAGGTGAATCAAAAGTTTAACCTGCAGGGTTATGTTGATTCAGATTGGGCTGGCAGTGCTGCAGATAGGAAGAGCACATCTGGGTGCTGCTTCAGTATGGGATCAAGTGTGATCTCTTGGTTTAGCAGGAAGCAGTCCTGCGTAGCACTGAGTACAGCTGAGGCAGAGTATGTTGCAGCCTGTTCAGCTAGTTGTGAGGCAGTATGGCTACGGAAGCTACTGTCTGAGTTATTTGATCTCTCGTTGGAGGCTACTGGTATCTTATGTGATAACCAGAGTTGTGTGAAGTTGTCCAAGAACCCAGTGTTTCATGACAGGTCGAAACACATAGAGATCAAGTATCACTATATCAGGGATATGGTGCAGAGAGGAGCGGTGAAGCTCCTGTATGTTGCGACAGACGAGCAGATTGCAAATGTGCTGACGAAGCCACTAGCCAGGGTGAAGTTCGAGTACTTCAGAGAGAGGCTTGGCGTTCTTCAGATCGAGGACACTTCGAGGAAGAAGTGATGGACACATTTGCTGAAGCCATTCCAAGCATGTTGGAAGGAGGATCCTTCACATGGCTGTGGATGTAAGCGCTGGATGATGAGCATCAGGATGATGTTCTGGTTTCTGCTTGGATATGATCAGTTGGATCATTTTTATGTATGTATGTACGCATCATGTTGGATGCTGGATATGATCAGTTGGATCATTTTTTTTATGTATGTATGTACGCATCATGTTGGATGCTGGATATGATCAGTTGGATCATTTTTATGTATGTATGTACGCATCATGTTGATGCTGGATATGATCAGTTGGATCATTTATATGTACGCATCATGTTGGATGCTGGATATGATCAGTTGGATCATGTGTATGTATTTTGTATATGCATCATGTTGGATGCTTGGACCATGTATCTGTATATGTATCAGGTGGATACATTGTATGATCAGGTGGATCATGTGAGGTGATATGTATCATGTATTTGTATCAGGTGGATACATTGTATGATCAGGTGGATCATGGATGATGATATGTATCAGGTAGATATGTGGTGTGCATCAGATGGATGCATTGATGATCAGGATGATCATAGATGATGAGCTTCAGGATGTTGCTCCAGATGACATGCATCAGGACGTTGCAGTGATGATGATCAGGATGATCATGAGTACATCAGGATGATGTATGGTGAGTATCAGGTTGATACTCTGTGGCCGTGGATCAGGTTGTGCAGATGAGCATGTCTGGGAGATCCTATAGGTCGGAGTTGTGTACCCGTAACAGCCTGGGATGCTCTTTCGAGACATTGCTCTGGGAGGACATGTAATTTGTGCCCTGGGAGATCTCAGGTCGGAGTTGTGTACCCGTAACATCCTGAGATGCTCTTGCGAGGTTTTGTCCTATGGCATGTAATTTGGGCCCTGGGAGATTTCAGGTCGGAGTTGTGTACCCGTAACATCCTGAGATGCTCTTTCGAGGTTTTGCCATGACCACATGTAATAGCGCCCTGGGAGATTTTAGGTCGGAGTTGTGTACCCGTAACATCCTGAGATGCTCTTGCGAGGTTTTGTGGTGGACCACATGTAATTTGTGCCCTGGGAGATTTCAGGTCGGAGTTGTGTACCCGTAACATCCTGAGATGCTCTTTCGAGGTTTTGTGGTGGGGTCACATGTAATAGCGCCCTGGGAGATCCTACAGGTCGGAGTTGTGTACCCGTAACATCCTGGGATGCTCTTTCGAGGTTTTGTGACGCACGTAATAAGTCCTGAGGATTCCATAGTATGGCCAGTGATGACGAAGACCTGCAGGTGGTGGGCCTACATCCAGTATGAAAAAGGACTGGCTCTGTAGAACTTCCTATGACGAGTAGATTCAGAGATTGATTGAGATAGCAGCAGCAGTGATGATGATGATGACTCGATGACGATTATCTAGTGACGATGATCCAGAGAAGATGACTTGTGCTAGAAGAACTGTGCTGAGAAATACCTTCCTAGTTAAGAGGGAGTGTTGATGTATATGTAACTTCGGAATGTATTTCACATATATGTATATTGTATTCCTATAGAGATGGTATTATTCCTCTATAAGGAAGTGTCGTCATTTATATTGTAAGTGTCGTAACTTATACTTGATGGGTTATTGGACCACCTTATTTGGGGTCGGCCCTGTATAAGTCATGTGGGTCAAAGGGTTATTAGACCACCCTATTGGGGGTCGGCCATGTGGGTCAAAGGGTTATTAGACCACCCTATTGGGGGTCGGCCCACTCAGCATTATGTTATGTGGTAAAGTTCGAGCCTACATGAGTTAGGTAAAAAGGCAAGTCAAGTCAAGTATAAATAGAGTGCGGGAGGCACTCTATTTACTCACTCACTTCTCACACATGCACTCAAGGAGGAGTGGCGCACTTATGGAGGAGGAGGATCTGCTGCTAGGTTATGGTTATCTCTCTTGGTTGGTTGTATCATTGCTCTATCTATCTCTGAGGAAGTTATTGGGGTTTTTCACCTTTATGGTTTTCCCCAAGTAAATCTTTGTGTCTCTTGTGTGCTTGCATTATTGTCTCCATGATTGATATGCTGTAGATATGCTGTACATGTTGTTCTCTCAGTTAAGATCCTAGATCATATTGAAGTAAATTCAGAAAATCTAACACTAGTTAAGAGGGAGTGTTGATGTATATGTAACTTCAGAATGTATTTCATATATGTATGTTGTATGTACTCCTATAGAGATGTTATTATTCCTCTATACGGAAGTGTCGTCATTTATATTGTAAATGTCATAACTTATACTTGATGGGTTATTAGACCACCTTGTTGGGGTCGGCCCTGTATAAGTCATGTGGGTCAAAGGGTTATTAGACCACCCTATTGGGGGTCGGCCATGTGGGTCGAAGGGTTATTAGACCACCCTATTGGGGGTCAGCCCAGTCAGCATTATGTTATGTGGTTAAGTTCGATCCTACATGATTTATGTAAAAGGCAAGTCAAGTCAAGTATAAATAGAGTGTGGGAGGCACTCTATTTGATCACTCACTTCTCACTCATGCACTCAAGGAGGAGTGGCACACTTATGGAGGAGGAGGATCTGCTGCTAGGATATGTCTATATCTTGTTTGGGTTGTATCATTGCTCTATATATCTCTGAGAAAGTTATTGGGGTTTTTCACCTTTATGGTTTTCCCCAAGTAAATCTTTGTGTCTCTTGTGTGCTTGCATTATTGTCTCCATGATTGATATGCTGTAGATATGCTTGTTAACACCCAAAAAGTGCTCACTAGCTCATTCCCTTATTCACGTGACCCATTTGTCCACTTTTCCACCATCTGAGCCTCTGAAGCCAACAAAAGGTCACCAAAAGATCTTGGTACACCCCTTTTTCCCACTCAAAAATATTATTTTTCCTAAAAAGCATAAAAAACCCTCAAAAAGGGTCCAAAATTCCCAAAATATTAAAAAGGGAATAAAAATATTAATTTTATTCAAAAAAGGAAAAAGGAGGGAAAAGTACCTAAACCATGTTGGTCAATACCATCTGGTTTCCACAAAACCACAAATGGTATTCCCCACCACCAAAACCTATAAAAAGGTGGTAGGGACTCCTCATTTCACATCCATCCATATTCCTATCCTCATGTTGCCAAAATCTCCCTTGAGTTTTGGCCATTGTAGCAAGCCTTGGAGAAAGGACCCATTGGAGATTGGAGCTGCTCACCATTGGAGCCATTCAACAACCTTCATCACTTGGAGGTATTGTTCTTGCAAGCATTTGCTTGCCCCATTGTCGATACAAAAAATTATTTTTTATCTTTCTCGTTCTTGTTCTTTAATTCAAAATGCATATGCTAGTTTAGCTTAGTTTAGATTTAGTTTATTGTTTTTATTTTTATTGAAACTGCTGCTACTAGTTAGCAGGTGCTCATAGCACTACGCTTGGTTGCAAAACCAAGCCAACAGTTTTTTGGCGACTCCGCTGTTTTTTGAATCTTTAGATCTCACTTTTGCTTTAAATCTTACTTTTTGATAGTATTTGTTAGTTTAATTCATAGATCTGCCACCCTAGACAACATATCCATTGCTATTCTAGGTCTTGGCCCATTGTTTAGCCATTAACAGCCCGAAATTCTCAATTTTCGGCGTCATTTTGCGGCATCCGTGTATGGCTTTCGCCTCGCGGCTTTTCTCCCAACAGTCGTGCGGCTTTTTTTTGCACAGTTCACCACGGCTTCGCGGCCATTTAGCGCGCTGCACATCACGGCTTTGCGGACCTTTTCCGCGCTGCACATCGCGACTATGTGACGAAATCCCGCACTGCACATCGCGGCTTCGCGGTCAAAACCCACGCTGCACATCGCGGCTTCGCTGTCATAACCCGCGCTGCACATCGCGGCTTCGCGGTCAAAACCCGCGCTGCCCATCGTGACTGTGTGACAGAAACCCGCGCGGTCCATCGCGGATTTTCTGTCAGAACCCGCAATGTTAATTTTTTCATTCGGCCGAATCGATTAAAAAATTAATTTCTTACTGTACTTTCTGCCCACATAGCACATTTTCCAGTATTAGAAATTCTGCATATTTTACAGCCATAGAAAAATTTTACTTTTTAGAATGCCCATGTGAAGAAGTCTTTTTAAATATTTTCAGAACTTGAAAGAAGGACTTGACTGCATTTTATCTAGATTAAAATTTTCGCTGTTTGCTTCTTTAATATTTTGCCCATAGCAATTATTGAAAACGAAATCCATTTATTTCGAAAAGAAGTTATATTATTTGCTTTCCTGTTTGAAAGATCCTTTGTTTTTTGAATAGTCCTTGAAAAGCATTTAATTTCCATTTATTGAAAAAGTCATAATATCTGCTTTTTATTTCAAAAGATCCCTTGTTTTTTGAATACTTAGCATTTACTTTTTTCAATTTCAGTTTAAAATACCACACATGCACCCAATCAAACACTAATTTTAAACTGAGCCTCAAAACTTACCCTAATTTCAACCCACTTTTAATCCCACTTGGGGAACACTAAAAGAACTTTGTAGCTAGGTAGTATTGAGGGGATAGGTGTTCCAATAACACCCCTCAGTTATTACATCTGAGACATAGTTGTTGTCCTTTAGGGAGCTAAAATCTCTTAGTATTTATTGGCATGGTCACAACCGGTTTATGGGAAGGCCTCTCCCCTAGGAGGGTTGAAGTCGCGAGGATGGTTCTGGAAGCCTGAGTGGAATACCGAAATCCATTCAGTAACCGAAGGGCTACCATTCGCAGTTCTCGGGATATCCCTGTATAGGGGTATTGCGATCAAGGACCAAACGACAGATTTACCTTTTCTCGACGTGTCATGAACGGAGTATCCTAGTAGCCATTCTTTAGGATTGATTACCCGGTGTCCCTCCCGGTAGGGGGATATCTAGCCGTGGACTCAACACTCAATATTGTCTGACTTGGATTTCATCACCTTGCAGAGAATATAGTTTGTTGATTCACAATACTTTTAGTTAGGTGTTTGCATGATTCAACCCACCTTTGGTCTAGTTACACCTATTTTTTCTAGAAGTTGTTTGCATGTTGGTACTCTGACCATTTGTTGCATCCCTCCACTTATTGTAGCACAGCTGCTAGAATAAGTGCCTTTTTTGAGGTTGATTTGTTTTGGCCTAAGAGCCTTCATTTTCACTCCCCTTCTTGCACCCTTGGTTGCATTAGGGTTTTGAGTTTTTTATACATTACCATTTTACACATACGGATTTTTCCACAAAAACTTATTTTCTCACCATTGAGAGTTTTAGACGTTCTTGTCGTCTACAGGGTGAACTCCCAGAGTTCAGTCTACTTGGATCGCCACGTCACAGACGCCGAGCCTTATCCGTTGACTCGACACATCGTCGGTCAACTAGACAGTCATCCGATTCTGACACGCCTCACTTCACATTTGATTTAGAGGCAGAATCCGAAAAACCCACTGCGTTATTCCCAACCAACATTATGGCTGGAACACCTTTTGACCCACTCTTTACCAACACCATAGGTGAGACATCCACAGACCCTTCTACTGCGGTGCCATCCATGGCAGCAACCACCCCCTTGGGTATGCCTAATATGGGAAACACTCCACCCTTAGGAACGCCCAACACAGGGCCACCTCCTGTTATAGGAATCCCCAACACAGGGCCACCACCTGTTATGGGTATGCCTAATATAAGGGTCACACCCCCTCTCAGTTCCACAAACGAGATTCCAGGAATCACCACTGCTATTCCTAACCCTGGTGTAACCCATGTTGCACTTGGAAACGCTGGCCCTTACCAGACCACAGCTATTGGAGGACATATACCTTCAATCCCTAGCATACCTCTAGGCTCTACTGGACCCCTACATCACACCACCATGACTAGGCATGTCCCAGTCCCATTCACCACATCTGCTAGCTTACCGTACATGGCGAGTCTGAACTTACCAGACTTGGCCAGGCTTACCAATGACCCTATCAGACACGACCCTGCGTGGCCTCATATGCCCACCAAACTCCCCTCCGACATCCCTAAGTTTGAGGGCAAGGCAGGTGAAGACCCCCAGAACCATATCATGTCCTTCCATCTTTAGTGTTCCTCCAACTCCATAGTGGATGACTCTGTCCGCCTCCGTCTATTACAGCGCACCTTCTCTGGCTCTACAGCTAAGTGGTATATCGAGCAGCCCCATGGGACCCATGCCACCTTTACCTCCCTTTCCTCGACCTTCCTGCAGTTCTTCCAGTTACCTATCCGCTATGATGCGGGAGTTGAGATCCTACTGTCTTGCAGACAGAACACGGCCACCCACATCACTGACCACATTCATGAGTGGCGTAAACGCCAAAGCCTCTGCAAAATCAAGTTAGACGACTGTATCTTCTTAGATTGGTTTCTAAAATCCCTCCTCCCTCTCATTGCCAAGGACGTGGCATCTAAATGACCCCAGTCCGAGGAAGAAGCTATCCTAAAAACTCAGGAATTCGACCTAATTTACGCCCAATCAGGCTATCTCTACACCATCATACCAAACGCCCCACGAGGTGATTCTTCACGTGGTGACGCGCTGGGGGCATCACATGCCGCTGATGGTATTATTGGCCAAGTCAGATCACAAATTAAACCTTTTAGCATGCTGAGCACCATAAATGCCCCCGACCTCTCTAGGGCTACATCTAATTCTGGAGCGACAACTTCCTACGCTCCAACGAATCAGACTCATCACACTCATGGACCCTCTTATCCACACCATTGCTATGGGAAAGTACCATTGGCATATGCACCTCCCACATACTATAAACAACCTGCCACCCAGAACCCGATTCAGTTCCCACCACAACCAATCTATTACCATCAGCATGCCACACATGCTCCTATTCACTCACAAGCCCCAACGACTTATTTCCCACCACAGGTAGTCCTTGTTGCACCACAACCTCTGATCGCTCAGACTTATCCTCCAAACAACAACAACGCTACCCCCGCCAACCAAAACCCTGATCGACCACCGAAACAGGGTAAGAACCCCAATTTATGAACAAACCACCCATGTTCCATTTGCGGGATATACGACCACTATACACACACTTTCCCGCATTTGGGGCGAGCACGCCAACTATGGTCTGATGATGCCCAACGCCAAGGGCACACGGCATAACCAGTGCCACCTCCTCAACCACAACCCATGGTTCTGCAGAATCCTTTTCCCACACAAGGAATGGCGAACACTCGTCCGTTGGATCCTCTTCAAGGAACCACAGCACCACAACAGCAAACCACATATGCTACACACACAAACCAACCGATGGATTCATGTAGTCATCATCTCCTTATGATGTCATCATCCGACATGAATCTCCAAACGCGTCGAAACCAATCCTCCCCCATTGCACCTAAAAATCTTCTCCCCATGGTTGAACAACCTATTTGTGGTGCAACTACCTCGTTTGTTTCCTCTGTGGGACCCAGATTTTACTCAGACACGTCGATGACCTAAACATTCCAATCCATTCCACCCCTGTCACCCGCGCCCAAAGTATCTGACCTATGTACCCTGTCCCACAATACACAAACACCCAACAATCAACCGTCCTTGTTACCTAAACCACCATTGGTCCCTAGTCACATTGGTGTTACACCCATCCACACAATCCCCTTTCTATTCCCTCCCTCAGGCGTAGTAAGCGCTCCGGTTATGGCTACCCTCAGTCTCCCCGGGTTAACATTGGGATTACCCGTGTGGTATATTTCGCTTCCCATTCCCCCGCCGACACCAAATGTCATCCTACAACCGGTGCAACCCATTGTCACTTCTACCCAACCACCTCCCGGTATCACTACCCCTTCGTCAGCTACAAATCCCCCTCCTCTCATCAGGCCCACTGGGGGCAGAGGCCCCCAACCATACACTGCGGTACCCCCACCCAAGGCAGTTAAACCTCCCCCCGTGTTTCGTGCTCCTCCTAAATGCTCGTTGTGTGATGAGTTAGGCCATCCAACCCATCAGTGTCCACAGTTACCTGCATTACAGGAACACATGCAAATGCGTGACGACGACCCCAACATCCCGGTTATCAAAATCGACTCAAACCCCAAACCTCGTGATAAGTCATTACGCACAAACCATCCTTGTGCAATATGCGGAATCTACGGCCATTATTCACATCACTGCCCTGATCTCCCAGATTACAGAGTAGCACTGTATGAGTTGAATAATGTCGACCTAGAGATATCCCCTCTTCTCATTGAGGAAATTCATCCCCCACCATCTTCCTCCTCGGAAGAAATTAATACCATTTACACGATTTCCACTGGATACCCCTCTGTCCGGTCAGCCCTGTCCGTTGATCCCTTTGACACACAGGTTCAACCCTTTCAAATCGACCAGGAAACCACATGTCCACAACATGGGGGCAGGACCAAAACCTTTCCTACTCATCATCATCGTGATCCTCGTCGGAGATATTGGGGGCATCCACCCCACAAAGGGAATCCCCCATCATCATATCATCACTTCAGTATGCCACCACGACCCACATCATCATGGTATAACACCCCGTCAGCAGTTGCTCAATGCCCTATTGATCTCTCTCTGAGACAACATCTACACCACATTGACACCTCTGAGTTAGGGGGCATAATAGATTACCTCGACCCCGGGATAGGGGGCATGATCAATCATTTTGAACCTTCCCCATCATCTCTATCTCAACACCTCAATGAGCCCATCGTTCAAACCAACACATATGTGATCCACAATCACAAACCCCATGCACATAGCATGGGGGCAGGTCATTAACCCTGCTCACTTTTTCATATTCGTGATCTCAACCATTTTTGAGGTCACGTGTCACTTGTATATTTCAGTTGATTTTATACACATAGTATTTCCCCCCGCGGGTCATCATTTCTCCCCACCAATGCATCATTGGCTTGGTGGGCTCACCTTTATTTATAGCAATTTTTTAACCTAGTTATTTGCTTTGACCATTCCGAAGTCCTTATGACCTCCGTTTTTGACGAGTCTTATATTGCCGGATTCAATTTTCCGCGCTCGTGATGATGCTTGAGATCATTTCTCGCTCTCATGCTCAGATTTTTTGGGCATTTTTACCATGCCCCCTCGTTTTCTCGGTTTGTGTGCCACATCGACCGTCGTCCATTTTTGACAAGCCTTATATTGTCGGATTCAGTTTTCCACACTCGTGATGATGCTTGAGATCATTTATCACTCTCACCTCCAGATTTTTCGGGCATTTTTTCCATGCCCCCTCGTCACCTCGGTTTGCATGCCACATCCGCTGTTCTCCGTGGTTGACCATCTTTATATTGCCGGATTCAGTTTCCCGCGCTTGTGATGATGCTTGAGATCATTTCTCGCTCTCACGCCCATACTTTTCGGCCATTTTTTCAAAATGCCCTCTCATTGCCTCGGTTTGCGTGCCACAACGGCCGCAGCCCCCTTTGGACAATCTTTATGTCACCAGGTCCAGTATCCTGCACACATGATGATGCTTGAGACCTTTTTCTCGCTCCCATCAATCCCTCTTTGTTCGGTATAATTTTATCCCTTTTTCAGGCCGAGCAATCCCTTTTACGAAAAAGGCACTTAGGGAGTTTCTGTTAAGCTCTTTTCTGACTCCTGAAACAATGAAAAGATCACCGAGCAACCTTGCTTCCTTTCATGCTCGCTAAACGTATCTGAAAGGGCATCTACCTGGTATAAGTTTACCCCTTTTCTGGACCTTGTAGACTAATTACGAAAAAGGTATACTCTAGTCACATCGGATAGAAGAGTTCTCCATCTGCATCATTTTATGCTTTTTCGGGCTTTGGAGACTAACTTACGAAAAAGAAACACCAATGGAGTCCACTTACTGCTTTCAGACTCTCTAAAAATGAAAGCGACCACGAGCAATCACCATCCTGGGCTTGTAAAAACCAACAGGACAGTAGTCAAAACCACTGCAGAGTCTTCTTATCGTTTTCAGACTCCTTAAAAATGAAAGCACCAATGAGCACGAACAGTCCTGGGCTCACGAATCCACAGGACAGTACCATTTTAGAGCACACTTTTATCCCTTCTTGGAGCTCATTAAAACTACGAAGAAGGACCCAATGGTGCTTCTCGTTGCCACAACAGATCACGTCTACTCATATGACAGCTTCCCCATTTTGGTCGCCTTTGTTCAGAGTATTCCGCAGTATGTCACCCTGAGAACCCCTCGACAGCACCCATCAGCTTGATTCCCCACCAGAGTCATACATACCCTTCAGTCCTTAAAAGCAATGATACCCACACCTATAAGTCAGTTCCCTACACTTCCAGGTCAACCATGTCATCATGCTCTGAACAAAGGAAGTTTGAGTCTACCCACTATATGACCCCAGTTACTTCCCATCCCCACAAGTATGTCAGTCCTACCATCAGTACTACAATACTTCAGTTATACACCTCGCGCTCCTATCAAGGAAACATAATTTCCTTGTTAGTTGCTGGTCTCCCTCTGTCGACGACAACCAAATTTATGCCAGAGGATAGACCTAGAGGTCCCTGTGTCTTGGAATCATCACCATTTATGATGAGTGCCTACGAATCATTTTGAGAAGAGTCCTCAGTGCCTCTCCAAATGGTTGTTTCTCACATGCTCGACTTCAACACCTTGATCGCATCGTTGAGACTCGCACAGGGCATTGGTCCGCTCAGTTATTAGTTGAAGACCCCAGATACCTTCTGACTCCTCCACATTTGAGAGTCTACCTATGGATACAACCAGTTACACTGTTCCTATAGATATCCGGGTTGCGTATGGCGACAGTATTCAGATGTACCCCAGTTTTATACTCCCTCGAGTATACAGTTACAGATACTTCCCAGAGATGGCTCACAGTCATTACGTCCCTATAGATGTTGGACACCTTCAGTTCCAACAAGTTCATCAGTTATTCCAGTGTATCAGTTATTGAGATCAGCCATGTCATGATCATAAGTACATCCCAAAATAATGTACCCTCTGGACCATTATGATGTACCAGTATATTTTTTATGTATTAGATCCCCCTTCTTGGGACTAATTGTTATGTATATGTCTTGATATGAGCATGCGTATGCCCGCCTCGTCCATTATCAGAGATTATCCCTCATTCATATTGAGGCAATGTAATATTTGTTTATTTTTTGCAGCTTCCATGGGACGCGGATCCAGTCTCCAATCGGTCTCTCCTCCTCCCTACAACCCCAGGAAAAAGACAAAAGAACTATGATGTCTATCGGCCATACGATGAGCTCCTGCCCTCACACATCAGGGGGCAATCTGTTAACACCCAAAAAGTGCTCACTAGCTCATTCCCTTATTCACGTGACCCATTTGTCCACTTTTCCACCATCTGAGCCTCTGAAGCCAACAAAAGGTCACCAAAAGACCTTGGTACACCCCTTTTTCCCACTCAAAAAGATTATTTTTCCTAAAAAGCATAAAAAACCCTCAAAAAGGGTCCAAAATTCCCAAAATATTAAAAAGGGAATAAAAATATTAATTTTATTCAAAAAAGGAAAAAGGAGGGAAAAGTACCTAAACCATGTTGTTCAATACCATCTGGTTTCCACAAAACCACAAATGGTATTCCCCACCACCAAAACCTATAAAAAGGTGGTAGGGGCTCCTCATTTCACATCCATCCATATTCCTATCCTCATGCTGCCAAAATCTCCCTTGAGTTTTGGCCATTATAGCAAGCCTTGGAGAAAGGACCCATTGGAGATTGGAGCTGCTCACCATTGGAGCCATTCAACAACCTTCATCACTTGGAGGTATTTTTCTTGCAAGCATCTGCTTGCCCCATTGTCAATACAAAAAATTATTTTTTATCTTTCTCGTTCTTGTTCTTTAATTCAAAATGCATATGCTAGTTTAGTTTAGTTTAGATTTAGTTTATTGTTTTTATTTCTATTGAAACTGCTGCTACTAGTTAGCAGGTGCCCATAGAACTAAGCTTGGTTGCAAAACCAAGCCAACAATGCTGTACATGTTGTTCTCTCAGTTAAGATCCTAGATCAGATTGAAGTAAATTCTGAAAATTTAACATGCTGCAATTCTCAAGTTTGGTACTATGTATTCCATGGGCATGACAACTTCATGTCCATCTGCTAATCTGAAAGTTGTATGACCTGTCAAATTTTTACAAGTTGTTCTATATGCCCATAATACTGCTGGTACTCGAAGATCCCAATCATCCCTGTTTGTGTTTCATACCTTGGTCATTGCATTCTCCAATATTTTATTAAATGCTTCTATAGTTCCATTAGCTTATGGATTATATGGTGTGCTCTTCTAATGGTAGATCTAAAATTAGTCTGTCAAGGTTGCAATAGTTCTATTCAAGAAAAACAAGGCCTTGTTTTTGTTCAAGGTATATTATCAAGCCACCATATCAAATGAAACATACCATAATTTCTGGTTTACATTATTGTTTGGCGTATCCCAAGTGAAGAATGTTTTGATGCAAAAAGTACAAGTTAAGCGAGGCCTAACATCAACCAATTTTGGGAGAAGAAACTCCACAATTGCCAGGAGAAGGGTATGGAGCGAAGTGAAGTTGACAGGAAAGGACTTGTCCCCTTATTAAAGATGAAGTACTAAGGACGGTCAAGGGTAGTTGGAGTAGTTATGAATGAAGTGGTAGCTGCAGAAGCGAAGAGTAAACAAGTGGAATGGTGCAAAGGACGCGCCATTGTAGTGTCATAGCCATGCGGTCAGAACTGCAACTGTCAGAAGAAGCGTCAGAGGCAGAGAGGCGACGCAAAAGTACAGCAGAGATCCAACGAATTTAAGGCAAAGTGTGGTCAACAAGAGAACCATAGTTATTGTAAGGATGTGACCTTTGAGCACAATCTATATAAAGGGAAATTTTGTATAAGGAAGGGCTAGAGATTTGGAGAGATTATTAGATATTGCTAGATCTAGAATGAGATATCTAAGAGAGGAAAAGACTCTACAGTTGTGTGCGCATAGATATGATGTAGATAAGACTTTGCGGTTGAGTGCACAGATTGGAACTGTTAACCCTTCCAAGTAATATAAGAACAGTTCCCGTGGACGTAGCTCCCATATGAGAGGTGAACCACGTAAAAATATTTGTTATGCGTGTGAATCTATGATATGCTTAGTGTTCATGTTTGAATATGCTTTTATATTTGCTTTCATATGAATGTGAATGAGAATGATATATTAAGTAAGTGGAACACACATGTATGAGCATTGCGAAGTCATGTTAAGTATGATAAATGCGTAGTTATCGGAGTAGAGATAGAAATGATTCAATGAAGTCTGTAGGTTGTCGATAATTGAAAAGTGCGCAGTTACATATTGGTAATAATATGTTAAGTAGATGTTGAGTCTGTAGGGTTATTGAACTTGCTACGCATTCTGCACTTTGATAGGATCCCAGAGCTCATAGAGGTTGTGTGCACACTACTTTCATGTATGTTAGCGACCAAAATGTAATGGACTTTTGAGAGCGTTTTTATCTCTCTTTATTTCTTTCATCTATCTTTTGGCCAGTATCTTAACCTCCAGGTCTGTCGGGTTTTGGGGATTTGCTGCAAACGTTTGGAGGAACCACAAGTCGACACATAGCCCAAGCCATATGTCAAGCTACAGGTTATACCACATAACACACAGTCCCATTCATATTCTAAGTCGACAAATCATGAGTCAAGCTATGATATGTCAACATACAAAGCCCAGCGTTGAGTGCCATTCCTATTCACTCCATTAATGAGTCATTTATGCAATTGCATATATGAATGTCATATTATTTACAAGCCTAACACATATGGGATTCTACTCAGCAAATAAAACGCAACCATCAAGCCGCATGCAAAGGTGCCACGAGAAAAAAGGATGGGTGTTGTCAATAGTGTGCAGACAGGGGCAGAATGCTATTTATTCACCCAGATCAGATCTTCTTGTAGCCAGATCACTTAAGGAGACTTCCAAGCCAATGCCAACATCTAAATACAGAATATAAATGTATTTTGTAGATTTTGAGGAGAATTTTAAAGTCAAATTTGGTTTCCTATTCGGTTGAAGGATGAGAAGATGAGCTTCCAGATGTCAATTGAAGATTCTAGAAGACATAGTCATCATCCAGCACACAGGAGGAGCTGTCAAAGACTTAGTATTAGAATATGGTTTGAATTCCGTTATATAGAATCTGTTCCTATTATTTTGTTGTTATTTTAATATTACAAACTATCCTTAGTTATTCGATCCTTTTGAATAGGATCTGACTTTCTGATGTAAAAGCTATAAGCTAAAGTTTACAGTCAGATGTCAAGAAGGAAAAAACAGTCCGAGGACTGTGATTCAACTTTGGAGGCTTGTAGCCATACTTTATTTCAGACATCTATGGATTCAGCTTGGCACAGAAGCTTCTTTTGTCGGGTTTGTTCAATTTTTATCTTCTTTCTTTTCATGTTTATGTATATTTGATGACAGATGATTGTCATCTCATCTCTTTATCGATGTACTAAACCTGTATGTATTCTTTCATGATTCATCTAATTCCTGGTAACTATCATCTTATCACTATGTTGATGATCTTGGACTGCAAATACTTTACCTATCATAGCTGGTCATTCACATATGCTATTTTATGTAAATTTCTGCTAGTATGATAAGTCTTCTCCATGCTTCCATACATTTGATTTAAACCTTCTAAACAGTATAGTAGAAATCCTTCATCTTCGAATGGATTCATGTGTTTTTGAGTGGATGTGAGCATATTTAGTCATCCAACTTGATTCTTTTTCCCATACATTATTGAATATTTAAGTTACCACGCTCATTCCCTTCTCAGTCAGGGAAAGACTCCTGGAGTGATAACAAAATGGCGCCATTGCCGGGGAATGGAAGTGATGTTAGTTTCCCTGGGAAGAATGACATAGATCTGATTTTTGATGGTAGACAAAAGAAGGACACAGAATTGACTGTATCATCTGCCTGGCGACTCCATGATTAAAGAATCCACTGGGGAGGATCCGGTTAACAGAAGATGAAGAGGCTGAATTTCAAATCCAAGTATCAGTTCATTAGTCTGCTTCATGCACTGTTGTTGTTCTTTATCAGCTCTTTCATGTTGTTCCCTTTGCATGTAAAGAGAATCATTTTCTACTTTGTATATTCAGAAAATCATCATTCTTCTTGTGTATATCCGTATTTAGAAGAAGAAGATCTGCATACTACTTATATTGTAGATGTTGATTCAGTACTTATACCTCAGCCCGTTCATAAAGATGATCATTGAATTCAAATCTCCCTTGAAACTGATTAGCCATGTAACCTTACAAAGGTCAAAACTGATTCAAACTCTGTCCAAAGCTCAACACCTTTTGGCATTACTATTGAACCTTGTCATCAACATGATAGCTCTCATAATTAGCCCACTACCTTTCAAATTAGGATCAGGATGAAGATGTTCAAGCCTTTGAGGCTGCCCTATCTCCTTCATCCTTATCCTATTGACTGCTATGAATATCTTCCCCAGTTTTCTGGAGAGAACCAAGTTTCAGCTGAGAAGCACCTAGAATCCTTTGAAGATTATGTTGATTGTTTTCAGATTGTTCATGAAGATGTGATCATGATATTTTTCTCCAATTCTTTGATCAGATAGCTGCTGCATGGTTTAAGGGTCTAAGAGCTGATTCTATTGGTTCTTGGATCGAGTTGTCAAATTCCTTTTTGAAGCATTGGGTTGAGAACAAATCTCTTGATTTGTATCTCGCTGAATTTTATGCTTTGAAGAGAGAGGAGGATGAAGCTCTGTCTGTTTTCAATCCAAGGTTTTACTGCAGCTATCATGACATGCCTTTGGAGATCCGACCTACAGAGACAGTTTCCATGATATACTATGTTATGGGTCTGCATTCAGAACGTTCCCTTCTTCTGCTAGAAATGAAGTCTTCATCCTTAAGGAGCTTGTTTGAAGATGCTCAAGAGGTAGAGGAGAACATTCATGCTTCCAGGATGATTAGAGAGCGGGTTTACTCTGAAAATCTGCAAGCACATGAGCAAGCAGAATGTCACTACATTTCAGATTTTGAGCAGCAAGGTAAGGAGTATAAAGCATATCTAGAACAACAACAAGTAAGTGAAATTATTTCAGATTCAGGTCAGGATTCTTCAATATTTGCTAAGTATTCTAGAGACAAGTATGCATGTGAAGTTTATGATCAGTTTGTAAACTAGGAAGAGCCTATGATAACTAATGATTACATAGGCCATTATATGTTCTTAGCTGATCCTTATCCATATGATGTAAACCCTGTTTTTTTATCCTCTTGTGATCATTATGCTGAAGAGAAATTTTTAGTTTTTTATGATCAAAGTTGATCTTAAGAGAACAAGAAGGTCATAAATTTTCCAGCAGAGGAATTGCCATTGATATACAGTTGTTTCCCAAGGATCAGCATGTTTCTGATCTTCCTTTCAAGGATCCGGTGGCAACATTCATGGAGTTATACTTTTCAGAAAACTTGAAGATTTCATAGTTCTTATCATTGTTGTTACATTTCAAACATCAGCTGCTAATCAGTGATAAAGATGAGATTTCTTCAGTTTTAAAGTTGTTTGGATGGCTATTATGGAATTCAACATTCACTTAACCAATTGCAGAACTAGTTAAAGTAGAGTAGGGTAGGAAATAAGTTTGTTGCCCGAGCATTTCTTTTCTTCTATTTTGCAGTAGAAATAGAAGTCAGTTTATATGAATAAAGGAAGATCTTGAACATGTCAATTTTTGAAGGTGTACAGAGATCAATTGCACAGGCCTTGAGATTTTGGTTTCACAGATGACTCCATAGCCCAACAGATAAGGCGACTGGAACTACTAGGTTCCAGGAACCTCACAGGGAGGATCCATCCCAGAGTTGGAGCCAGATGTTAGTGACCAAAACGTAATGGACTTTTGAGAGCGTTTTTATCTCTCTTTATTGCTTTCTTCTATCTTTTGGCTAGTATCTTAACCTCCAGGTCTGTCAGGTTTTGGGGCTTTGCTTCAAAAGTTTGGAGGAACCACAAGTTGACACATAGCCCAAGCCATATGTCAAGCTACAGGTTATACCACATAACACACAGTCCCATTCATATGCTAAGTCGACAAGTCATTAGTCAAGCTATGATATGTAAACATACAAATCCCAACGTTGAGTGCCATTCCTATTCACTCCATCAATGAGTCATTTATGCAATTGCATATATGAATTTCATATTATTTACAAGCTCGGTACATATGGGATTCTACTCAACAAATAAAACGCAACCATCAAGCCGCATGCAAAGGTGCCACGAGAAAAAAAGGATGGGTGTTGTCAATAGCGTGCAGACAGGGGCAGAATGCTAGTTATTCACCCAGATCAGATCTTCTTGCAGCCAGATCACTTAAGGAGACTTCCAAGCCAATGCCAACTTCTAAATACAGAAGATAAATGTCTTTTGTAGATTTTGAGGAGATTTTTAAAGTTAAATTTGGTTTCCTATTCGGTTGAAGGATGAGAAGATTAGCTTCCAGATGTCAATTGAAGATTCTAGAAGACATAGTCACCATCCAGCACACAAGAGGAGCTTTCAAAGACTTAGTATTAAAATATGGTTTGACTTCCTTTATATAGAATTTTTTCCTATTATTTTGTTGTTAGTTTAATATTACATACAATCTTTAGTTATTCGATCCTTTTTAATAGGATCTGACTTTCTGATGTAAAAGCTATAAAGCTAAAGTTTACAGTTAGATGTAAAGAAGGAAAAAACAGTCTGAGGACTGTGATTCAACTTTGGAGGCTTGTAGCCATACTTTATTTCAAACATCTATGGATTTAGCTTGACACAAAATCTTTTTTCGTTGTGTTTGTTCAGTTTTCATCTTCTTTCTTTTCATGTTTATGTATATCTGATGACAGATGACTGTCATCTCATCTCTTTATCGATGTACTAAACCTGTATGTATTCTTTCATGTTTCATCTAATGCCTGGTAACTGTCATCTTATCATTGTGTTGATGATCTTGGACTGTAAATACTTTACCTATCATAGCTGGCCATTCACATATTCTATTGTATGTAGATTTCTGCTAGTATGATAATTCTTCTCCATGCTTCCATACATTTGATTTAAACCTTCTAAACAGTATAGTAGAAATCCTTCATATTCGAATGGATTCATGTGTTTATGAGCGGATGTGAGCATATTTAGTCATCCAACTTGATTCTTTTTCCCATACATTATTGAATATTTAAGTTACCATGCTCATTCCCTTCACAGTCAGGGAAAGACTCCTGGAGTGATAACAATGTACACACTAGGGATACTTGTGGTTAGACCACAAGATCGACATCAACATAGATCTCATCTACCGAATCACGCACTTGAGCAAGAGAGGTGTTGATCCTGTAGTTGAGTTTGTAGGAAAGAACAAGGACAAAGATATTGTAAAGATAATGAAGAGATAATTTGGTTTGATCCAGGGAAACCACACATATACAATAGATGAAATCAAAGATCAAGATACACACTTTACAATTCAATTACTTGCAGGAAAGATCCTAAGGAAATGAAGACCGAATAAGGTGTCAGCCGCCGCGATCTCCTTAGCTGCGAAGGCCAAGGATGGACTACAGTACAATTGGGAGAGCTATCTGTTGAACGAATTTCTAGATGACATTGGAGATACACAATATGGTGGACATCAGTTCCATTACAGTTGGTTGTTAATGTTGATTGCCTTCGTAGTATGGAAAGAACATAACTATCAACAAAATGTCCTGGTATTCATTGGAGACTGCTGAGGACCGAGGTTTGCGAACATGTGGGAAAAATCGAAGCCATACAGACAGAAGATAAATAACATATAGTTTTTTACGTATTATGAGCAGTTATGCAAAGTAATCCAAAGGAATCCGCGTATCACCAAAGATATAACAACTATTTATATTCACAAGATGCATTTCAAATCCGTACTTCACTTCATTTACATTCAGCCGAGAGCACATATAAATAATCCTAAATGTTTTGAAGGGCTATATCAATTAGATGGGCATAAAATAGATCTTATTATAGAAGACTGGCCTCTAGAGTGGAATATTGATGCACCAACAACACTGATCACTACATCAGAGGAAAGCGTAGCTGAAAAAATGCAGAACTAAGAAGATGAGACAACAAGTGAGCAAAATATAGAACCGGATCAAGGAGAAGAACAAAAAAAAGATGTTGGTTTCCAGCAGGAGATAAAAGAAAGGAACATGACAAAGTTGTTCTGGAAGGACCACAAAGAAAGAAAAATAAATCAAATAAGGCTCCGCTCGATGCGCAATAGCATGATGATTATTATGACTACATCGCATCCCGAGTAAATGAGCATATTGAAGAGACACTTGCATTGAAGGACAACAAGAAAGAAGCAGTTCAAGCGAGCATGATGGAGAGACTCGTAGAACTACAAATTCCAGTAGCAAGAGTTGAACAAGTCCAGCAAGACTTAGTAAGGGAATCAAATTCCGAATATAGGACAGATGAGTCAAGCCAAAGGAAAATAAAGGCTCCTGCTGTGATGTTGAGACCTCGGCTAGTCAGAATAGAGACAATGAATGTCATATTCCTGATTGATGAGCTTACTGAAGGTACAAAGCAACTCGCACATATGGACATTAACGTTGGGATGTTTCCCATCGAAGGATTACATAATCTACATTTGCTGGTTGTGGAAGAAATCAGAGATAGAGACATGGTATCTTATAACCAGCATATGAAACTGGAATATAGCTACAAAGAGATGAAGAATGAATGCGCACTGAATACCAATGAGTTAGCATATGCGCAAGAGAAGCAAAAAAAGTTGAAGAAATCTGTCATTGAAGTCTACACGAAGATCCCAGACTGCGCCGAAGAGCCTGAAGTAGAAGCAACCATCCTGAAGACTAGTGCTACTGTGGACAATCTCAATGCTAAGATGGAGGATATGGTGATTGGATACAAGGAGCATAATAATGATGACTTAGATTCTTAGCAATAGCTGGCACTCCGCCATATATGAAAGAAGCAAGAACCGAAGAGTTGAAGGATTCAACAGAAAAAATCTCTGCAGAAGTGGCGAGATGTTAATACCTACTTGAAGAAATCACCAAGGTATGGGCTATGTTGCAGGAAGACAATGAATAAGAGAAAATTCAGGATGAAGTTCAGTAAAGGTAGAAGGATCTCGATTATGTGAACATGGCTATGAAGGATTTTCCGCCAAGGAAATTGTCTAGAAGTTCATAAAGACGAAAGAGGTTTAGAAGGAGTTGAAAGCGCTAAGGATGAAGGAATCTGAAACTTCGTCGAAGTTGCAACTGATGCAAGAAGATTCACTGGAACTTTTAGATGAAATTGAGGAGAAACTGCAAGAAATCCGCACAACAAAGAATGCAGTGAAGGAGCAACTCCAAGAACCCGTCTCAGAGATGATGCTCAAAACGATCAAGGAGTTTGAGCAAGAGACTAAGGAAACAATTGCGAGGTTGAGCGCAACGTTTTCAGGAATTTCTTGCTAATTAGAACATCCTAGTGGATGAACAGTCAAAGAACCCTAGTGAAAGTGGCTCGGGGGCAAGCCACAAGTAAGTGTTAGTGGCCTATTAGGCGCAGCCCAAGTGCGGGATGTTTTGATGGAAAAAGTACAAGTTAGGCGAGGCCTAACATCAACCAGTTTTTGGAGAAGCAACTTTGCAATTCTTGGGAGGAGGGTATGGAGCGAAGTGAAGTTGGTAGGAAAGGACCTATCCCCTTAGTAAATATGAATTAATAAGGATGATCAAGGTTAGTTGGAGCGGCTATGAATGAAGTGGTGGACTGTCAGCTACAGAATCGAAGTGGAAAGAAGCATAATGGTGCAAAGGACATGCCAATATAGTGTATGAGCCACGTGGTTAGAACTGTGACCATTAGAAGAAGTGTTAGAGCAGATAAGCAGTGCAAAAGGACAACAGAGCTCTAGTGAAGTTAAGGAAAAGCGTGTTTAATAGGAGAACCGTGCCATTTTGGGTTTAAGGGTACTATGGGGATTGGACCATAGTTATTGTAAAGATGTGACCTTCGGGCACAATCTATATAAAGGGAAATTTTTTATAAGGAAGGGTTAGATATTTGGAGAGATTATTAGATATTCCTAAATATAGACATCTAAGAGAGGAAAAGACTATGCCGTTGTGTGCACAGAGATCTATTGTAGAGAAGAGTCTCCAACTAAGTGTGTAGACTAGAACTATTACCCCTTTCAAGTGAATCTATGATATGCTTAGTGTTCATATTTGATTATGCTTGTATATTTTATTTCATATGAATGTGAATGAGAATGATATATTAAGTAAGTGGAACGCACATGTATGAGCATTGCGAAGTCATGTTAAGTATGATAAATGCGTAGTTATCAAAGTAGAGATAGCAACGATTCAATGAAGTATGTAGGTTGTTGATAATTGTGAAGTGCACAGTTACATATTGGTAATAATCTATTAAGTAGATGTTGAATAAAGAGTACATTTCAAGCTTGCATAACCTAACTGTGCGTCACCAAAATTGCAAAAACCTGATTCTTTAACCACCCATCTTTGCTTTGGGTGAGACTTCATCTTGTTCGCAGGTTGATGTCGAAAGGGCCAGTGAAGGGGATTTTGTTGGGTCTACAAGAGGAGATACACAGAACTCGGGTCAGCCCATAGAATAAGTTTCCAACAATTATGTTTTGGAAACAAATGGCCAGTATTCTATGCCCATTTCGGTTGTTATTTTTTTTCCATGTCATGACCCCTTAGACACTATTTTTCCATTTGAAAAATAAATTCTCGAGTAAATGTCATTAGGAAATAGGCCTTGGAGGGACATGCACCAACACGCATCATTCCTTCCAACTGAAAAAAGTGACCTTAGAATTGACATATATGGAACTATTAAACTAAGTCCTATGGAGTGGTATAGGATCTCTCTCGCACCTTGGCAAGTTTATGCTGAAGGAAACATGGTAAAAATTTCTAAAACCACCCCCATGGACATCTCCAGGACCCCAGGTGTTGTTGAAAATTTCTTTATTAGTGTTCATTGTTCACCGGAGGAAATTGAAACATATAGAACACTGTTCAAAGAATATAGAGATGTCTTCACTTGGTCATACGAAGAAATGTTGGGAATCGACCCAACTATTGTTGAACATGAGATTAAGACATGTCCTAATTCCAAATCTATTCAGTAGAAGCTTAGACCAATTAATCCAAGGAAGTTTTCCACTAATGTCATAGTTTCCCTGAAATGATGAGGGATATATTGAAGATCCATCACTAATTGATGATCATATATTCGTCATCAACACAGAAGGCGCATGGTACGGTGATATTTTGATTTATCTATAAAACCAAAGGGTTCCACCTTAGTCCACTCATGAGAAAAGATGTAAGATATGTCACCAACCAATACATTATGTCATTATTGGTGATACTTTATATCATCGAAGTATCTATATTGTCCTCATATGATGCTTAGTTCATGAGGAGGCTAAGAAGGGTTTGAAGGATTTCCATAGTGGAGCATGTGGTGGTCACTTATTCGGGATTTCTACAACCCAAAAAATTCCACGCACTGAATACTTTTGGCCTTTAATCTTCAAATATGTTATTGAGGCCATCAAGAAGTGTCATTCATGAAAAAGATGCACGCCCATCCTACTCCTCTTTATCCAGTTATCACTGTTAGACCTTTCACCAAGTGAGGGATTAATATCACAATGTGTAATCCGACATTTCCTAGCAGCCATAAGTACATTATTTTGGCCATAGACTACTTTACGTGGATCAATTCCATGCCTACCTTCTGTTGCAACGGTGAGACTATTGTGCACTTGGTATTTAATCAAATAATTAGTCATTTTGGTATCGTTAGGGATATTGTTACTGATAATGGATCTCATTTCCAAAACAAAATTATGGCACAATTGTCTAAGAAACTTGGCTTCTTCTAGGATTTCTCTTCACCATACTATCCTCAGTCAAATGGACAAGTAGAATCTATCAATATGTATTTGAAAACCATGTTTCATAGGAAATTGAATAAGCATAGGTCCAACTGGCACATCATGCTCTACCCAAATCTTTGAGCTTATCGAATCTCTGTCAAGAATGTGACAAGATTTAGTCCTTTTCCAACTTGTTCACGGAGTAGAAGAAATATTATCTATTGAGTGTGAAATTCCATCTTTTAAACTAGTTGTAGAACTCCTTCCAGACACTAATGAGCTTGGAAATCGCTTTTTATTTCTGCAATAATTAGACAAGCATAAAAGGGACACTCTTACTGCCATTGGATCGACAAAAAATGTGTCAAGACCCATTATGACAAGTCAGTCCATCTATGGATCTTCTTTGAAGGAGATCTTGTATTAGTCTATGACCTTAAACACGGTGAATTAGGGTATGGGAAATTCAATTCTATGTGGATTGGTTCATACATCATTCAGAAAGATGTCAATAAGGGGTCCTATGAGCTAGAGGATTTTGATGGAAACATCTTGGGGTCTAGAAATGGACTCTATCTTAAGAGATAATTTTTCTAGACTTTGGGTATAGGAAGAACTCTCTTGTAATTAATGTATTATAGTTTTCTCTGCTTTTATGTTCTGCTTACATCGGTTGTTAGCTGATTATGGTTTTTGCTCACTTGAAAGATGTCATTTCCAATGCACATGTTTTGAAGTTATGCTAACGGAGCTTGTCGTCACACTAGGAATGTTGCTTTTGTAGACTGGGTAATGTATGACCCAGTTGACCAACTTGTGAGTTCAAGTGGAGTGCCTCTCAGTTCGGATACTAACAATATCACAGAATATAGTGTCGTGATCAAGTTGATGTCAGAATCCATCATTACGGGTATCACACATCTAACTATCCATTTATATTAGTAGTTGGTAGTGTCTTATTCAAAATTATGTATCGCGGTCGATGTCTTGTATTGTTGTGTAAGTTTTTAAGAATTCCATTGTTGGAATGTCAATTTGAATTTATTATGTACATACAAATTCCTAGAGGACACAATCATCTAACTGATTTGCTAGCTAATTATATATTATATAGACATATGTATCATAATCAATAAGAACGCATGTAAAGCATACATCACCATTGAATAAAATGTAAATAAAGATGATAAAATCATGATCCATATAGCCCCGAGGGGTAGCTTAGTTGGTTGGAGCTTTTGAGTCCAAGACTGAAATAGTTAAGGTTGAAGGTTCAAATCTTTGCCTTTGGGTCCTTCAGGGTTAGGCTCCTAAACCTAGAGCCGACAAGGTGAGGTACCTTCGGGTGGCCCCCATAGAATTATTACCATGGATGTAGCAAGCATCCATATATGGGGTTGTGAACCACATGAAAAAAATTTCATCATCCATATATATAAAAGTAGGTAAAAAAAGTACAAACAAGGTGAGTCTAACTCCAAAAACTATGATTTCAATACCACTCGTGTGACTCATACTACAAAAATGGGCATTCAACCCTACATGATATAAGTACAATCGCTGGATACAAAAAAGGTCTCTCAAAAAGATTGTAATCAATCTGAGGCCTCACCTCCCTGATCTGTTGCCTTTTGGTGGATAAGAACACATGGGGCCATGTTCCTATTGATGCCTCAAAATTCATAGCACCAACAGTTAGGGATTCTCCCTGGTAAGAAGTCCCAATTAGATCGCTCACCGTTTGGTGTGGGGAATCTGTCCAGTTAACGAACCAGCTACCGTATGTGATTTAAAGGTTTGTTTTCACCGATTTGACCTGATCCACCGTTTATGTATTTTATGTTTAAAGATGAGATGCAAATGCTCTATCTAAATGCATGTAACCAAAACAAATCTAATCTGAAACTATCTAATCTATCCCTGCAGGGAGCAAATCTGAGATATGGGTAATAAACTGGAAATGTACCTAAGAATATCACAGATAGTTGTTTCAATAATATAAGCACATTTACAATAGAACATAAAAGATATCAAAGATAACTCTGATGTAATTAAAACATTCCATTACGCATTTAACACATAAATGTTTGCACAGGAAATAAGAGCATTCACAACCAAGAATTAATTCAGAACGGTTAGGAACAATCTCACAGTATGAATATGAATGGTGAAGAAATAATTCCACAAACATTCCACATATCCCTAGAAAAATTGTTGTGCTAGATTTTCCCAGGAAAATAAATCCTTCTTTATTAATGCATAAAAATAGTTCTCGTACAAAACAATCTAGTCCTTTCACCTGCCAAAAAGTGATTTCCTTCTATTCTATTCTTCTATTTATGGCTTTACAAAATTTGTCTCTAGTGTCTCTTCACATACCCTAACCCTAGGGAATCTTTGAGTGCCTACATAATACAAAATTAGTTTTCAGCTATTTTTTAATGTTTATACAATAAATCAGCTTCTAGCTGTCTTTAATATTGGTACAATGCAAAATCAGCTTCTAGCTGGCTTTTCTGCCTCAGCTGTTTTTTCCACCTTAGCTATGTAACTGGTCCACATGCTCGTTTCTCTCATAATAATGTTGTTGCGTGCAGGAATCATCATCTTTAGGGAGATTTCATATTTATACAACTCTGCTTCAATACCTGTTACTCCTGCTAATGTTGCCTCGGAGATGTCTTCGAAAAAGTAGGCATGAATAGAGGATTTCCCAATGAACCGATGGAGGTTTTCCACTGTTAGGACATATATCTTCTTTATGTAGGCTATGTATGTTTCCAGCTCGCCCTGTAGTTCTAACAAGCGTTGTTCTCGGACAGGGAAATATTCCATGATCTGAGGGAAAACCATCTGGCATTTCTCGTGGGTTTCCCAGATTTTCTGATAGAAGCTGGCACACTTCCCAATGGTTTTCTAGATTCTAGAGTTTATTTTTATACCACAACCTCTACTAAACTCGATGAGAACCGAATCCAGCTAAAAATCGGCCAAGGACTTGAGAGGTAGGTTCCCCGAAAATCCTGATTTCCCTTCTCTCCATTAAATTTGTTTCTTGATTTCCTCCATGGTGCAGACGCACTTTATCCTAAGTCTTAGAGCCTCAACATCGATTTCTTTCATCCTTGAAATCATTGCCTTCATCTTGCATACTTCTTCTATGATAATTTCTTGCGACCGATGAAATTTCTTATGTGTGTCACATGCTTGCTCATGGAAAGGAGTTAACTCTGGCTTCTTCTCATCTGCAACTTTCAGTTTCTCTACCAAAAACTCCTTTTCTTCTACCAACCTTTCAAAATGATGCTTAAAATGCCCAACCTCTTGTCTACTATTAGCTTTGTTCTTTTCTAATTCTTTAATGCGAGTTTCTAAATCTCTCTTCTTGCCTTCTGTGATTACTAATTGCACATTCAGTGCATCCTTTTCAGTTTCGGTCCTTTGGTTTTCTTCTTCTATCTCTTCTTTTTCAGACAGGAGAGCATTATGCTTCCTTTTCATATCCTTACCTTGATGTACCTCTTTCATCAGATTATCTTTCACTTTGAAGAGATTTTCTTTCCCTTTTTTCATTTCTGCTATCAATTGGTTGACATTGACTCCACTTTCCTGTGCTGTAGCTACATTGGTTGTTGTTGCGAACTGAGGGTCCTTGTTAGTGCCCTCGAAAATTGGGATTTTTTTATTGTGACGACATATTGGTAGGTTGGAAATTTCATCCTATTTTCCGACTTCCTTATAATAGCCTTCTTTTTCAAGTCGAAAAAGATTGAATCCAACTTCGCCATTGTGTGCTGCTTTGGAGGGGTGAACGAGGTGAGAGCGAGTTCTTGAGGTGAGACATGTCCTTCAGTGGTTACTTCTGGTAGGTTTGTCTTTGATACATCTATGTCCATATCTTGTGTGCTCAGGCTTCCTTGTTCCACAGCTTCCTTGGAATTTTCTTCTTATTCCTTTTGCCTCTGCATTTCGGCTGCTTCCTTTTGCAGTCTATCAACTTCCTCTTTCTAATTTTTCTCAGCTTGTTCCTTCTAAATCCTATTTGCTTCTTCCTTCTGTAGTCTTTGAGTTTGTTCCTACTGAATTTTGGCAGTCTCTGCATCTTGACGCCGTTTTTCTTCCTCTTCTCTTTGCATTTTTTCTGCCTCTTCTTTATGAATCCTTGTTACCTCTTCCTTTTGCTTTACTTTAGTTTCCCCGGAAGTCCTATCCTTGGAACTGGAACTGACTCCTCTCTTGGGGTGATATTTTTTTCCTAACTTGGTCATGTTCTTCGCACTTCGAAAGAATTCTTCATCTTTGTTGAAAAACTGCGTGTAATCAAAAGTGACCCAACAAGAAGCACAATGGGCAACAATTTTACCTTCGGGGTGCCTTCTGAAACTGTTTGTTCCAAAATGGAAGACTTCTAAGCATTGAGCAAAATCAACACCATCATTTTTGTTGGGAAGCTGGTATGCTCCAATAGTAAACAACATTGGCGGGTAGGCAGCCTTCTTCTTGTCATGGAGCACCCTACTAAACCATCGATGAAGAGTTTCCTCACGACTTCTTTATGCACGACGTATTCAGTGGCATATCGAGGCAATAGAGATGGGGGTCAAGTTCCTCCACTCATTCTAATATATGTCCTTCAAAGGAGAAGTAATAATATTCGAATGCCTCTATGACTGGCATAGCGTTCTCTGACAGAGAATTAGGTTCTTCTTGGAAAATCAGTTGATACAGTGACATAATGAACCTTTCGTAAATTTGGGTGTAATGGCTTGCGTACTTGTGGGCCAATGTTATTTGGTAGTCCACGTAGACGGGAGACTCCTTACGGTTCCAAATGCATCCCAATTTAGGGAAGGGGGGAATATGCAGTTCGCTAGGTAAGAGGACATAAAGAAATCAACTTTCTTTTGTGTTAACCCTCCTTGTGTTGTAGTTATATGTGAGCACATGCTATTAGAGATGATGTCTGCCCAGTTGAACACTGTACTATGTGTGGCACTGTAGTACATCAATGGCACCTAGCCGAGTTTATACATATTTCCATTCTCTAGGAAAAAAAATCGACTTAATATTAGGGCGATGATCATGTACGGAGTCCTCAGGTGTTGACTCTAGAATAAGAAAGTTTAAGAAGCATAAATCAGAATCTCAATGCATTACAGAGATAAAAAAAGATAAAACAAAAACCTAATGAGAATGTGTGGGAATTTGATCAGAAATTCAAATCCTTATTTGATCAAGTTAGCTTTGATATATGTTGTAGTCCCAAGGTTCATGTGGTTACCATAGAGACATTACATAATATAGGCAAAGCATACACAATGATACATATACACAAGATGAGACAGATAAAGATAACACAAGCCTTTATATTAACCAACAAGAGCAGAATACAATCATAGAACCAATCTTAACTAGTACATCGGCTCAACAGCCTATATATATATATATCTATGCAAATACAGTTACATAACCGTATGTCGTTTTATCCAACCGACCCGACCTATGCTAGTCGACACGACCTGTTGACATGTGCTGTAGAGTGGTTGGGTGGAGGGCTTAGTTGACAGGCTGACCTAGGCTCCTCCATCATATCCCCTACCTCAAAATATTTCTTCGTCCTGAAGAAATGGAGAGATCAAAATTGAAAAAAGTGTTATGAAGACAGTTATGATGAAGGTAATCTGGAACCAATAGCATCAGGTAGCTGGAGACAGGCTTCAAGAATAACTTCAGCAGAAACAGAGAGGTGGTGTTGGAACTCTTCCCAAGTGCGTAGCAGATTCTGGATGTCGATAGTCAGAGTTGTGAGTTTTGACAAGTTTTCCATCTTGTCATGAGTGGATGTAGCCTGTAAATGGATCATATCAGGACTGAATATGGTAATTGTTCTTTCAGCAACAACAAGTAACTGATGGAATTGGGGCTGAATTTTTCCAAGTTTGAGGAGGCCGCCTCGGGCTTGAGACATCCACTGAACTTTTTTTTTTAATTTATCCAATTTCTTATTTTCCATGATAATCTGACTATCAATTTTTTCAATAAAGACTTCCTCTGCAGTCAAGCGCCGGTGCTGAAGTTTGCTTAGAAGTGTTCTTGTTTTCTGAAGATCTTTGTAAACGTCACGATAATATACATACCAATTGTTCAAAACTTCTGTAAGTTTTTTTGCTTGACTATTGTATTGTTTGAGTACTTTGAGAGCTTTTGAAAAGGCTGTAAATTGATTTGTCATGAGGGAATCTACCTCGATAGCTTGATCATGTTGTTTCTTGAGAAGTTCGGATTGTAGCATCGACATGACAGACTCAAATAGCTAATATGATCTATCAAGAGGTGATGTTTTGTCAGAATTGGCTAGAAGCGGGATAACTGGCTGAGCTAAGTTTTCACATTTAGCTAGGAATGCAGTCCTTTCTTATGTAGCTGCAGTATTTGTTCCTCTAATTTATGTCGGAGACATCTTTTCACTCCGAAGACTGCATCTTCAAGTAAATCAAGCTCTTCTTGGGAGGCCAGTTGTGGTTGATAGCTTGTAGCAGCTCCAATCTGATCTAAGTATACAAAAAGAGTATTTTCTGATTTGCCTTGCTGTGTTTGCTGCATTTGCAGTTGCTGCTGCAATTCTCTTTCTTTGCATTTATTCTCTTTGTGTTTCCTGCGGCTACTCTTTTCATTATCTTTTTCTTTGCTTAAGATTTGTTGTTATAGCCCCTTATCTTTTTCGACTGTTATTGGATGACTGTTGATGTATGCTTGTGTGCTGGCAACAACTTGTTCTTCCTAGGTTTGTGTACTTGGTACTACTATTGTGGTGACTAGAGTTTCATGTTCAACAATTTCAGCACTTGGTGGAATATCTGCTGGTATGTTGGAAGTTTCCATATTGCTTGTACTGGTATCTGGAATATTTGTGTGCTCTCATGGTCTTGTCATGTCGGCTGCAATTTCTTGAGTTGCGGTTGATTCCTTGGCTTGAGTAGAAGTGGCTTGAACTGCTTCTGTCATGGTTGCTTCTTTGTTGTGCTACTGCGTAACTGGACTAGACTTGGATCCGTCGACAGGGAGACTCGACTGACTTATCGGGAGTGACGGAAGGTCGACTGATGTCGTAATTGGACTCAATGAGATGGTACTGTCGAGCAGACCCAAACAAACTAAACTAGACTCTGTTGTAGACTTGAATGGTTTATTGCTGCGTTGTTTCCCCACATTAGATTATTATTGATGCAACAGAATGTTGCCTCACAAATAGAAGCATTGGAAATTGCAATGAAGCTAGAAGCTTTGCGCATAGGAGAATCTAGTGCAGGAATGGTAGACAGAGCTAGAAAAAAGGACATTACAGTTACAGGATATACAAAAAATAAAAGAAGTAAGAGAATATTTTTGGTGCACTAACTGTAAAGGAAAAGGACATTCCAAGGAACATTGTCCTGTATTCAGAGATTACCTCGCTAGTGGGGCACCAAATCCATCAAATCAACCTCAAGGACCATGGTGCAAAATTTTTCGATGCAGAGGACATCGACTAGAGGATTGTTACCTACTCCAGAAGTATGTACAGACACAAAGAACCTGAACTGCACATTTTGTAATTCAGTTGGCCATGATGACACCAATTGTATAGCATATGACCTTATGATAGAAAGAAAACATGATGTCTACAGAGTCTAAGGAAAAACACAGAACATTAATGAGAATGCGCAGTATGATCAAGGTACATACAGAGGACATGGTGGATTTAGAGGAAGAGAATGTAATACTGGCCAAGGACAAGGAAGAGGTCATATTTTATGTTATAACTACGCTCAACCTGGACATTTGGCAAGAGATTGTCAGAACCCATGAACTACTTGTAAGTATTGTAAATCTTATGACCATATCATTGAAGCATGTCCCATTTTTATAGGAAAAATGAAAGAAAAAAGACTAGAATGAAAGAACCAAAATATTTCGATGATCGCAGCTGAGAAAAGGAACGAAAATCACAACATCCATGTTGTGACGCGTAGTGGAGCTTTGACTGGAGATGCTAGAACAAATGAAGCTTCAACTTCTGATAATCATATAAATGGATCAAATCCTATTGATGGGGCTTGGGTGAGAAAAGAAGTTGGAAAAATACCTATATTTGACCCTAAAAGAGAAAATGAAGTATTCATGGAAGCAAGAAAATAATTTCAGGACTCAGTATATTCAACCACAAGGATTCCTTTGTGAATTGAATAGACACCTGTACTAGGTATGCCATCCTTGTATGATGGCTCGTGAGCTTCGCCAGAAAAGACAAGTCCTGTAACACAATTTCTGTCGAGTGACATAAAACTAATAAGGCATGAACACGCCTTAAGAGAATTATAGAATGTATTGGGATACTACGAACAACATAGTACAATGAACAACCGACATAGATCAGTCCATCACATTAAGAACCCTAAAAGGATATGAAGAGAAATGAGGTTAAGCGCGCAGATCAGATATTTTGAAATGAACCAGGTCATTCTTGACATGGGTTTAGAGGTGAACGTGCTAACAAAACAAACATGGGAGCAAATGGGGAAACCAAAGTTATCTTTCTCTCCTATATAGTTGAGATTTGCTAACCAATAGAAGGTTATACCTTTTGGTATATTGTCAAGCATTCCTGTTAACATTGATGGATTGCAAAGTAGAACAGACTTTGAGGTTATTGAGATCATAGATGACAGTAATCCTTATCCTGCATTATTAGGGATTGACTAGGAAATTGATAACCTCACAATTATCAACTTGAAGAAAACCAAATGATATTCGAAGGATAGGATATTAAGGTTATTGCACCCCTGGATACCTCACAAGGAACAAGGTATTTTGAGCCAATAAGAGAAGAGTGTAGAGCTCAAGAACTTGATAATATATACAAGATGACAGTTAATCAAGCAGATTACATTAATCCTATAGAAGATGGAACATTGAGCTGGAGATGTTACAGCTCTTGCGTATCAAAGTTAGACACATGATTGGAAACCTGGCAGAGTAGAATGCATGAAGTATCAATTAGAATATGTGCAGAGATAACAAAGTCACTTTGTTGGATTGGAACAACAGTAAGTCTAATTCCTACTTATGATGGTTTGGGAAATATACATGCATTCTTTCATGAATATCTAGCATCAATTTCAGAGGAACATAGACTATTAGCTCTATACATAGCTTTGAGAGCTACACTTGCTAGGTGGTGAGTTGTGCATAAAGACTAATTGAGCACATGGAAAGAATGTAAGAACTTAATGGAAATCAGATTTGCTGAAAAAACTGAGAATGTACAAGCAAAATACAAGCATGGAAGCATATACCAAAGACAGAATGGGTCCATATGTTTGTGCATACATTGGATCTAGTAGCAAAACTGGTATATAGACACAGAACTTCGACAAGGTACAACAGATTGGCACATGATGATAAATAATTTTTAGCTAACTTTCAATTTTGAGGATGATTTTCCAAGTATTAATGAAGCTTTGCAGATTATTAAAACGAAAAAATTTGATGATGTCCTGTTTCCTGTGTATAAACAACTAGATTGGGAAATACCATTGGAGCATGCCCTTGAGTGCCATAATTTGTCACAAGATGAAGATGAAAATGAAGATCCTCGTGAAGTTAATATACCGAAATCTGAAGGAAAATGCGATGTGCAAGGACCTCATCTAAAAATTCCAGATATGAGTAACCCTATTAAGACTAAAAAGATCAATATTAGCATGGATGATGAACCAAAGTTTGCTTCTATTGGAGATTACTGGGATGAAGAAACAGTGGGACAGATCACAATACTATTGCGCGAATATCAGGAGTCGATCTCTACCAAGATTTTTGAAATGAAAGGATTTTAAGGTGACTTGGGAGTTATGAAAATACTACTCAAGCAGGATGTGAATCCTATCAATCAAAGAACTTATAGATTGAACCCCAGATATAAATAAAGAGAGAAACAAAAATTGATAAAATGATCGAGGAAGGAATCATTGAACCAATAGAAGAGTCAGAATGGATAAGTCTCATGGTGATTCAAGACAAGAAATCTAAAGGAGAAATCAGAATTTGTGTGGATCTTAGGAAATTGAATGATGCATCTGTACATGACCCATTTCCTACTCCATTTATAGATGAAGTACTAGATAATGTAGGTGGACAGGAAGCATACTCTTTCACTGATGGATTTTCGGGCTACCATCAAATCATAATTGTTGTGGAAGATAGGCACAAGACTACATTTTCTACTGAATGGGGATCATTCAGTACACCGTTATTCCTTTTGGATTGAAAAACACACCTGCTATCTTTGCAAGAGTGGTTGTAGCTGCAATTAAGGATTATAGTCATAAATTCTTAGAAGTTTATTTTGATGGCTAGACAATATTCAGTCTTCTGAAGAACCATCATATGAACTTAAGGATGATGTTAGCGAAGTGCAGATAGTATCAAATTTCCTTGAACTTGAAGAAGTGTGTCTTTTGTGTTCCTTATGGTATTTTATTTGGACACATAGTATGTAACAAGGATTGATGGTTGATCCAGTGAAGATAGTGATCATAGTAAACCTCCCAGCGCCTAATTTAGTTAAGCAAATATGTACTACATTGGGACACATAGGATACTATAGAAAATTCATTAAAGGATATGGGAAGATAAATGCGCCCATGGAGAAACTACTGAAAAATGAAGCGAAGTAAAATTGGACTGAATATTTACAAAGAGGATTTGACACACTGAAAGAGAAGATGGTTACAATGCCTATTCTAGTCTTTCCTAACTAGAATAAGCCATTTCATGTACACGTGGATGCTTCATCTATAGCACTTGGAATTGTAATAGCACAACCGAGTGAAGGAAGCATCGACCATCCCATTGAATTTTCAAGTAGAAAGCTATCTTCAGTAGAAAATAATTACACCACAACAGAGAGGGAAAGCTTAGATATGGTGTATGCATTGCATAAATTCAGACACTACTTGCTAGGTTAGGAATTTTGCATGTTCATTGACCATTCAACTTTGAAGTACTTGGTCAATAATCCAGTGTTAGGGGGGAGAATATGCAGATGGTTCTTACTTTTTCAGGAATATGATTTCGAGATCATAGTGAAGCCAGGAAGATTAAACATAGGACCTGATCATCTTTCAAGACTTGAGTGAGGAGAAGAAACTAATAATTTGGAGGATAATCTACCAAATGTACAGTTGTTTTCTATAATTCACATAGAAGATACTACTTCAGATACATTGTAGAATTTCTAACTATAGGGTAAGCACCGACAGAACTTACTACACAACAGAAGAAACCCTTAGTGGTAAGATCAACTGATTTTACCCTGATTGCAGGACAATTATACAAATTGGGACCAGATGAAGTATTGCATAGATGCATACTAGAACATGAGAGAACTATAATACTTGTTGAAGCACATTCAGGAGTATCTAGAGGACACTATGCAGGAAAATCTACTACACAAAATATTTTGAGAGCAGGACTATGGTGGCCTACTATACATAAAGATTCAAAGGAATATTGCAGGAATTGCGATGTATGCTAGAGAATAGGAAATCCATCTCATAGAGATGAGATGCCATTGATGCCAAAATTGACTTTGCAAGCCTTTGATAAATGGGATATTGATTTTGTGGGACCTATAACCCACTAGGGAAAAGAAATGGATCGAGATACATTATTACAGCTACAAATTATCTAAGCATATGGGAAGAAGTAAAACCAGTGAAGGACTATAACACAATTCATTTTTTAGAATACCTTGACAAGGTTTGGATGTCCAAAGATTCTAATGAGTGATCAGGGAACCCATTTCCTAAAGAAAACCATTGAATCCATGATAGAAGAATTTCAGATCTATCATCATAAGAGTACACCTTATCATCCACAAGCTAATGGCACTGTAGAATCCTTTAATAAAGTGTTGGAAAATGAATTAACCAAGGTATGCAATACAAACAAGGATGATTGGGATCTCAGAATACCATCAATATTGTGGGAATATAGGACAACTTGTAAAAATTTGACATTCCATACACCTTTTAGGCTATCATATGGACACGAAGCTGTCATGCCCATGGAATACATAATACCAAGCTTGAGAATTGCAGCAGTTACAGACATGGTTGATGATGAAACAATGGATGAAACAATACTACAGTTAATTGGATTGGAGGAAGACCGCTTCATTGCAGGATTTCACCAACAAGTGCAGAAATATAGAGAAAAGGTATGGCATGATAGTCACATGAAGCACAAGTTATTCTAGGTAGGAGACCTTTTCCTCCTTTATGATAGAAAATTTATGAAATTTACTGGAAAATTCAGAATGCATTGGTTAGGACCATACACTGTTAAACATGTTACTAATGGTGGCACAGTTCAGTTAGCCACACTACTTGGAAAAAAACTTGCAAGGACTTGTAAATGGGAGTGTATTAAAGCCTTACAGGGATTTCCCTACTCCTACAGGAAAAATTTAAATGACTCAATAGTGTTTAAGTTTTTACTGCAGTTGGAATTGGACACTAAAACAAAGGAGAGTTAGCACCCGACATTTTTGTTAAAATGTGAAGTTTACAAAATTTGAAGATGTGTTGCGAAGCACACATAGAAATTCAAGTTGAGAAGTTCAATTAAAGGAAGAGGGTAGTGTTGTGAAGTTCCATCAAAATAAGGTAAATGCGAAGTAAGCCTCGCCACTCACCTAACCTCCAACGAAGCTAGAGAAACTAGTCGTTACATTTTTGTTCGGAAACTAGCCGTTATACAGTACTTTTGGGAAACTAGATTTTTACGCTTTAAGGCATATTTGTCCGTTGAAGACACATTTAATGAAAGGAAAGGACCATGATCTAAGAAATATTTTTCCAATAGACAAAGAATTTAATGTTAAATTAGTTGTTTTTGGGCGCGTCTTAGTAAATTTGTGGTTATAAATAGTAAGGATCGCATAGTTATCGGTTTTACCGTGACTTCTAATTTTTATCGCGAGTAATTTCTGAGTTTTTACCAGTTACGAATAAAGCAGTTTGATAGTTTATGTCTGAGCAAGAAAATATACAGGATATATAAGAAAATTATAGTAGTATGGTCTAGAAGGAGTTATGAAGACTCACGAAGTCCAAAGCTTACAACGGTTGTGTGTACATTGTTGTTATGTTGTCACTAGGGATAATTGTGGTTATAATGTAAGATCGATATCAATATAGACCTCATCTACAGAATTCCTCACTTAAGAAAACAAGGCACTGACCCTGCAACAGAATTCATGGGAAATAATAAATACAAAGAGCTCGCAAGGAGGATGAAGAGCGAATACGGCTTGGTAAAAGGAACCCATGGCTATTAAGCGAACTAGATTAAGGATGTTTCCACGCAGTTCATATTACAACTGCTCGTTGGAAAGGTATTAAGGAAATGCAGGCCGATAGAAGTGTCGGCTGATACGATCTCCTTAGTTGCTAAGGCTAAGGATGAACTATAATTCAATTGGGCAAGTTACCTTTTGAATGAATTCCTGGACGATGTAGCAGATGCACAAGACAATAACTATCAGTTTCACTTCAACTGGATGATAGTCCTGATCACATTTATGGGCTGAAAAAGAGCCAAAGTACCAACAGATTGTACCAGTGTTCGCTAGATACTGGTTTGGACCAAGATATGTGAACATGTGGAGAAATTCAAGGCCATAAAGATAAAGAGTGAACAATCTTCAGTTGCACATATTTTATGAGCAGCTATGCAAAGTAATCAGGCGTACTTTGCGTATTCCTAAGATAATAACAACAACATATATCTAAAATATGAGATTCAAAGCGGGCCTCCACTTTATCTTCATATAGACTATAGAACTAGCAAACCCAAAATGGTATGAGGGTCAATATCAGCTCGATGCGTAGAAAATTGACCTCATCATTGAAGATTGGCCGCCCGAATGGAAAATTGATGCACTAGAGGCATTGATCACCACATTTGAGGAAAGCATAAATGAACGCGATAAACAAGAGAAAGGAGAAGAGAAAGAAAGATAATAACATCAGACTGGAGACTTGCCAGAAGGAGATAAGAGGAAGAACCCCAACACAGATGTGTTAGAGGGATCAAAAAGAAGGGAGCATAAAGAAACTAAGACTCCAATCGATAAAAAGTTGCATGATGACGACTATGACTTCATTGCAGCCAGATTCGACGAGCATATTGAAGAGACGCTCGCAATAAAAGACAGCAAGCAAGAGAAACTTCAAGCAAGCATGGTAGAGAGCATCGCAAAAATAAAAAGTACGGTGGAAAGAGTAGGGAAAGTCCAAATATATCTAATGTGGGAATCTAACTCCGAAGACAAATAAGAGGAGTCAAGATGAAGGAAAAGAAAAGTGCCTGCACTAACAATGCGACCCCAATTAGTCTACATAGAGCCAACAAACGTGATATTCCCATCTGATGAAATCACTGAAGGTGCGAAGCAGCTCGCACAATTGGATATTAATGTGGAAATGTTACCCATTGAAGGACTACACGATCTACATTTGCAATTTGTAGAAGAAATTAAAGACAAATATATGATCTCATACAACCAGAATCTCAAGCTAGAATAAATTTATAAAGAGTTGGGGAATGAATGCATAGCGAAGACCAATGAGCTAGAAAATGCTCATGAGAAGTAGAAAAAGATAAGGAAGGCCGTAGCAGAAGTCTGTGTGAAGATTCCAGATTGTGCATAAGAACCTGAAGTTGAAGTGACCATTATTAAGATTGGTGCTGTAGTAGACAATCTAATGGAAGATATGGAGATTGGTTACAAATAAAAGATTGCTGACTTAGAGTCAAGGCAACAACCTGGCACTCCGCCAGAAGTAAAATAAGCAAGGGATGAAAAACTAAAGACTTCAACAGAGAACATCTGTACAGAAGTTGCGAGGTGTAAAGACTTAATAGAAGAAGTGACTAGTTCATGGGCCATGTTGCAAGAAGACCCAGACTTACAGAAAATTCAGGATGAATTGCAAACAAAGCAAAAGGACCTCGACACAATCAACATGGCTATGAAGGATTTGGAATGAGTTTTCGGATGATCCACAGTCGGCATTTTTGTTGTCGATGTTTCAAATCCCAAGCTCGATTCATCATTAGGACAGAATACGGTGTAGAAAGGTTGCTAACCAACGTATAAGTTGTTAGGGATGCCAGATCATATCCCCTTCTCCCTTATCCCTTCATCTTCCAATTCTTCAAAAACGATCTTTCAAAATTGATGCTAATTACTAATAATTTCAAAAAATTCTTTCAAAATTGATGCTTATTACTAATATTATTCCTATTGTAACAATATTATTAATCTTATTCACCAATTATTCACGATAATAGTTTAAGTAATAATCATCATAATAGTTCAACATAATAGTTTAAGTAATAATCATCATAATAGTTCAAGTAATAATCTTTATAGTTAAAGTAATCATCTTTATGATAAAAAAGCATGAAACCCTAATTAATTAAATAATTCTCCAAAAAAGATCTAAAAAGATAGGACTATTCATCATAAGTGTTATTAATAAGATCAATAATACTCCAAGAATGATCCTTATTTAACTATTTCAATAATTTAATAAGTCAAACTAAAGGATCCAATTTTTCAAAAAAGATAATCAAAATTTTGCAAAATAATTACTGAAATTAATAATCATTATGAACTACAAATAATTATTAGTAATAAGATCCTTACTAATGATAAGTTAGTAATACTTATTACTCAAAAGATTTACTAATAGGATCATCAATAAGTATTAATAAAATTATTTATATATAGTTCTCATTAATAATTGTTAATAATTATTAATAATTAATCGTTATAGAATCATAATGAATAATTATTAGTAATAAGAAATTCCAAGAATAATTTACAAAATTATAACCAATAGACAAGTCGGAGGCTAGGTTAGTGATACTGACCAGAGATTGTGACTGAAACATACCTGGTTTTATCCATTACCTTCCTTGTTGATTAGAGGTAGTCATCTCTCGCTTATTTCAAGCCCCCCGTCTCTATTCAGGTTGTTCGGGTGCTTCATGATTTCCAAGGCCTCTCTCACCCTTCGTTTGTAGTAGTGGTCCTCAACCGCAAGCAGCTAAAGAATACAAGCAAGAGACTAAGCAGGCTATTGTGAATCTAAGCAAAACATATCAAGAGTTCGCAACGAAGATGAGCACGCCAAGTGCTGCGAAATCAAAGAATCCCAGTGTAAGTGGCTTGGGGACGAGCCACAAGTAAGTGTTAGGGGCCTGTTGGGCGCATCCCAAGGAAAGGAAGTTTTGGACGCAAACTACAGTTAGGCGAGGCCTGACATTTGTTGGAATATTCTCTCTATCATTTTTCAGATTTGCATGTGTGCATGCATTTTGCATGCATCCAATCATCATGCATGCATTTGCATGCAACTGCATGCATTTGCATGCAACTGCATGCATTTGCATGCAACTGCATGCATCCAGTCATCATTTTGGTGGTCTCCCCAGCACCTAGATCCTAATTCCAGCTCCCGAGAGCCTGTTTTCATCCCCCAGTAGACCTCCTACCTACCTGATGCGCACTATTTGACTAAGCTGCATGGCATGTGCGCCTTTTCTCAGATACCAGGAGTTATCATTCAGTTAGAGTACCTTAATTATCTCACCTACCAGGAGTCTGAAAGTCAGTTAGAGCATTGATTGAGCAGTTCTTACACTGACTGCTCATCCTAACTTCCAGTGTCTCCTATTTAGCTAGTTTTGGAGTGCCACTTGACCTTCTGACAGCCTAATGCACCCTCCTTGGAGTCTCCATCCCCTGATTCATGCCTAGATGGTTCTGTTAGACTTAGTTAGACTCATTTGACTGAACTTTGACCATTTATGACTGATAGTACTGATTGGATGATGTCTCCAATTTTATCCAAGCTATACACTTAGGATGAGTTCAAATGACCTTAGCTCAATTCGAATTCTATTGATAGTTATTGTATTGTATTTAGTTTTCACAATGCCATCTCACAGCTGATGTATGATTACACTGCTATTCTCCATTTTCTGTGTTCATGAGTGATTATTGATTGCATTCTTCTCTTCTTCTCTGCACTTCTTGAGTAAGTTTTGTGTGATTTTTGTTAAAGCTATGAGATCCTACTGTAGATTATCACATGGTATCAGAGCTTGCAACAGCTATTCGAATTGCAGTAGTTGCAGCAACAAAAGTTGCAACATTTCATTGATCAGTTGACTTTCACTTGAGCACTAGAATCCTCTAAGTTTCCACATCAAATCCTGGTGCTATTACCTTGAATTCACTAGAGCAATCCAGTGAGGTCTAGCCAGGTGTGAAGGACTTAGTCATATGTGCTTAGTGTCCTAAGGCAGTGTTCTTTCGAATTTTAGCAAATCTCCATCAACAAAACTCTTCTTGTTTTGCAGGTTTATTCATCCATTCGAATTCCTCTTCAATTCGACCTCCACTGCTCCAAATGGATCTAAAACTCAATTCTTCCAACTATGTCGAATGGAAGGCCAAGATGACCATCTTCATGAGGTCCAAGAGATTCACCAAGATACTAAATGGAACTATGGTCGAACCCCTCAGTGCAGTAGGGAAATCCAAGTACTTGGATAGGCTTGATGAAGCAGTAGGCTTACTTTTTCTCTCAATTTCTAAATATATTCACTTCCATGTCATCGATATAACATCTCCAAAAGAGGTTTGGGACAAGCTCGAATCCCTCTTTGGATAGAAATATAATTTCATCTCATTGAGTCCTGAAAGCTTCGAATCCATCAATGCTTTCCTAACCAAGTTCAAAAGCTTGATTTCACAGTTGAAGAGATATGAGATAGTGAAAGAAGAGAAACAACTCATACTTGTCATTCTCTCAAAATTGGGGCCAAATTTCTCATTTTTTGTCTCCACATTTCAGTTAGCTAATATTTCCATTCCAAAATGGAAGTTTCATACACTTGATGACTTCATCCAATCTCTCACACAAGAGGAGGAGAAGTTAATCTCCATGGGAATGATAAAACCAAAGTTGGATTCGTCCCTTACAACTGTTGATGCCAAAAGACTGAATGCAAAAGGCAAGCAAAAAGTATTTGAAAAGAGAAAGAATGATACAAAGCCAAAAGATGTTCCATATCAGTCAGATGGGGCTTTGAATTCAAGGAAGAACAATGTCAACACCCAAAAAGTGATCACCATCTCATCTCCCTCATTACAAGACTCATTTGTCCATATTTCCTACCATATTTGCCTCCAAAACCTTAAAAAACCATTAAAAAGCCACCAAAAGGCCAAAACCCCCTTTTTTCCCCGAAAATAAGTTAAATTCCTCCAAAAATAGCAAAAACCCTCTAAAAAGGGAATAAAAATATAAAAAAAGAAGAAAAAGAGGGAAAAAAGAAGCAAAAACCCTATACAATTGACCTAAACCATATGGTGCCAAAAACCATGGGTCAACACTCCACCACTAAAAACCTATAAATAGGTGATGGAGGCTCCCCATTTCATATCCCCAATTTCTACCATCCTTATGCTGCCAAAAATTCTCTTGAAACCCTAGCTCACCACTTTGAGCTAATTTCACATTTGAGTGCCCCTTTGGCCCATATCCAAAACACTTTGGAGAAGGAGAAGGAACCCATTGGAGCTTGGAAGCAGACCTCCTGGACTACTACAAGGGCTCCACCAACCTCAACATTTGAGGTAAACTTAATACAAAATAAATTTTCATTATCTTTCCATTGTCTTTTTATGCACATGCTAGAATAGTTTACTGTTTTTATTTACTGTCATATTTTACTGTTTTATTGAACTGCTACTAAGGAGGCCCTTCTCCTTAGTAGGTGCTCATTCTCACAAGCTAGGGTGAAAACACTAGCTGCAAACAAGAAACATAAAAAAGAGAGATCCAAGTGCACATATTGTCATCGAGGATTTCATCCTGAGAATTCTTGTATGAGGAAGACCATAGATTTGATGGCTCAATTACTTGAGAAGAACAATCTCCCTGTACCTGCATGTGTCTATGTCTATTACACACACACTTTCCCACATTTGGAGCAGGATCGACAACTCTGGACTGGTGATGCCCACCGCCAAGGGCACGCAGCTCCTCAGGCGCTACCAAACCCCCCACCACCTCAGACTCAACCCTTGGTGTTAAAAAACCCTTTACCAACCCAAGGCGTCGTGAACACTCAACCGTTGGCTCACCCTCAAGGAAACGTGCCTCCACAACAACAAATTGCTTATGCCACGCCTAATCAACCCATGCTAGAATCAGGTACCCATCACTTGTTAATGATGTCATCTGCCGATGTCAACCTTCAAACCCGTCGGAACCAATATGGCTCCACCCTTGAAGCCCCTCCCGCCGATAAAAACACCAACGCTCTTCCCTCCGATCAGTCGTTACAAATACCTCCAGCTCCACTAGATGGCACCTCCAAAGCCCCTCGATTCCCACTTCTCCACATCAACAATAACTCCAATGCTTGCGCTACGTCTAATTACAACATCGTAGATGATTTAGCTCAGTCCCCCGTAGCCATGTCTGCATTGGAGATCTTAAAAAACTGTCCTACACAGCGCAAGACTTTTCTTTCATCCATTGGTGATATTGACCCAACTGATTCACGAATGATGGCCTTCGATTTAGACCAATACGAACCACGCCTGCCTTCCACACTAGCATTCCAAGTTTCTGTATCCATTCGAAATCTTGTCATCCATCGGTGCACCATCGATGAAGGTGCCTCTACATGCGTTATGTCCACATTCGTTTGGTAGAAGTTGGGATCCCCTACTCTTCAACAGTCCACCACTGCGTTGCAAGCCTACGACGACCGTTCGGCTCAACCCCAAGTTCTCTTAGCTAATTTCCCTCTCTAGTTGATTGGTAAAATAGTGCTTATTGACATAGAGGTCATCAACGCCCAACTTGATTATAACCTCTTACTTGGCCACAGTTACATGTATGCCATGCAGGCGGTTGCCTCATCTGTTTTTCATACCATGATGTTCCCCCATGACGGACGCATGGTCAAGGTCGATCAACTCACCTATTATGATCCCAATGCCCCCGCTGCACCCAAAAATGTTCTCCCCATGGTTGAACAACCTGTTTGTGGTGCATCTACCTCATTGGTTTCCTCAGTGGGACCCGAAGTTTACTCAGATATGTTGATGACCTCATAATTCTAGTCCATTCCACCCCCGTCACCAGCGACCGACATATCTGACTTATGTACCCTTTCCCACAATACACCAACACCCAACCATCAACGACCCTTACTACCCCAACCACCATTGGTACCTAGTCATGTTGGTGTTACACCCATCCATACAATCCCCTTCCTATTCCCCCCTTTGGGAGTAGTAAGCGCCCCGGTTATGGCTACTCTCAGCCTCCCCGCTTTAACTTTAGGATTACCTGTATGGTACATCACGCCTCCGACACCAAATGTCATCCTACAACCGGTGCAACCCATCACCACTACAAGTTAACCACCTCCCAGTGTCACTACTCCTTCCTCATCCACCAATTCATCCCCTCTTATCAAGCACACTGGTGGCAGAGGTCCATAACCATACACTGCTTTAACCCCGCCCAAAATGGTTAAAAACCCCCCCACATTTTGTGCTCCTCCCAAATGCTCTTTGTGTGATGAGTTGGGCCATGCTACCCATCAATGTCCACAATTACCCACATTACAAGAGCACATGCAAATGCTTGACAACGACCCCAACATCCTGTTTTTCCAACTTGACCCTACCCCTAAGCCTCGTGATAAATCACTACATACCAACCACCCTTGTGCAATATGCGGTATTTACGACCATTACTCCCATCACTGCCCTGATCTCCCAGATTACAAATCCATCCTCTATGAGATGAATAACTTGGACCTCGAGACGGCTCCCCCCACCATTGAAGAGATCCACCCCCGAGCATGCCTGCCAACCGGAGAGATTAATACCATTTATATGATCTCTTCTACTAGCACTTCCTCATCAACCGATTTGATGACCCAAAGTTTCCGCAATGATGAGGAGATTCTCGAGGCTCTTACTGCACTTGATTACCCCTGGGAGGATATGCATCATCGTTCCTATTTCCTCCCGGAAGAGTCCTCCCCCACCACAGCCACCCAATTTTCGGTTGAGTCCAAAGATTTCCTCCCCGCCAAATTCGACTGGTTTAAAGAGCCCATTCCCGCTCCCGATGCCTTCGAGGAAGGTAACATGGCCAATATTTCACCCACAATCCACGTTGATATCTCTACCCCAGCTGGTTCTCCTGAACTCATTACATTAGGAGCTTCCTGCACCGAACACAAGATCGGAGAGTACAAGAAACTTTTCCAAGAGTTCTGCGATGTCTTTGCCTGGTCCTATACCGAAATGCCTGGACTTGACCCCGATATCATAGAGCACCACATTGACACGTGGCCAGATGTACCCCCCGTTCGCCAGAAATAGCGCCCCATTCATCCATCAAAGCTCCCCGCCGTTAAAGCAGAGATTGAAAATATTCACACAGCAGGATTCATTTATCCTATTGCATACACCACTTGGGTTTCTAACCCCATCCATGTAAACAAAAAACAAGGCACCATCCGAGTATGTATTGACTTCCACAATTTAAGCCGAGCATCTCCCAAAGACAACTTCCCCACGCCATTCATTGACCAAGTCATCGATGTGTGTGCGGGCCATGAGGTCCTATCCTTCATGGACAGTTTCTTAGGATACAACCAGATTCAGATCCGCAAGGAAGATCAATATAGGACTACCTTTACCACCCCATGGGGCACCTTTGCCTATCGTGTCATGCCTTTCGGCCTTAAAAATGATGGTGCCACCTTCCAGCGGGCCATGACCTATTGTTTTCATGACTTGGTCCATATCATGTTAGTCTATCTTGACGATCTTACAACTCGTTCCCGGAAAGGATCAGACCACCTAAAAGACCTCCGGCAAGTCTTTTTGCATTGTCGCAAGTATCAGATCCGCTTGAACCCACTCAAGTGTGTATTTTTCATTCCAGTAGACCGGTTGTTGGGTTTCATTGTTTCCCATAAAGGAATTGTTGTTGATCCCCTCAAAGTCCAAGCCATCATAGACCTTCCTGCACCACGCATGCTGCGGCAGCTCCAGAGTTTACAAGGGAAATCTAATTTCCTCCGTCGCTTCGTTACTGATTATGCCACCATAGTTCATGGTTTCTTACGTCTACTTCGTACCCACATCCTATTTTTTTGGGACGACCAGGCGCAAGCTGCTTTCGAAGACCTTAAAAAATCTCTCATGCAAGCCCCTTTGATTTCCCCCCCGGATTTCTCTCAGGACTTCATCCTTTACGTCTCGGAATCCGACCATGCCATGTCAGAAGTCCTTGTCCAAGAAGACGATGCTCGCCAAGAGCATGTCATTTATTCTATCATCCAAACCTTGTCTGGACCACCCCTACGTTACCCGTATGAAGAGAGGATGGCCCTTATCGTTGTCTTTTCTGTACAAAAATTGCGACATTACATTTTACTCAATCATACCACAATTGTCGCTGACTCCAACCCCATGGTCTATCTCTTGAACCAGGGACTTCTGCAAGGTCACATTGCTAAATGGGTAATTATCCTCCAAGAATATGACCTAAATTTTACAACCCCTAAGAGCACTAAATCCCTCACACTTTCCCAGCTCATAACCGATCTCCCATCCCTTTTGCCCTCCCCACAAATCTCTGATGAGTTACCTGACAATCACGTGTTCATCATCTCGTCTGATGACCCATGGTATGGTGATATTTTGCTATACCTTCGCACGCAGAAGTTTCGACCCGACATAAATCGTGATGGACGTCGCCGTATCCGTCACTAGGCCTCTCGATATCTCCTCTTGGGTGATGTCCTTTACCAGCGAGGAGTTGATACTATTCTCTGTCGTTTCCTTACACACGAGGAAGTCGAACAAGTCCTCAATGACTGTCATAGGGGTGCCTGCGGCGGAAATATTTATGGAATGGCCACCGTCCAAAAGGTAATCTGTGTCGGATACTTCTGGCCTACACTCTTTACCGACTGCATCACAACAGTCAAACATTTCCATAATTGCCAACTTTTTGCCCCTAAATCTCGAACAGCACCCGCCCGCTACACCCAGTCATCACCGTTGGTCCCTTCTGCAAATGGGCCACCAACTTCATGGAATGTAAACCCTCATCCGCAAACGGCCATAAGTACATCATTGTTGCCATCAACTACTTCACCAAATGGGCTGAAGCCATGCCCACCATCAATTGTAAAGCCGATACCGCTTCCCATTTCTTTTTTAACCATGTTATTTCACGATTTGGGGTCCCCAAATAGCTGGTCTCAGACCATGGTTCACATTTTGAAGATTCCATTTGGTGCAAGTTGTCCACTCTTCTGAAGTTCGAACATCAGTATTCCTCTACTTACTAGCCCCAAGGGAATGACCAAGTTGAGGCCATTAACAAAATTTTAAAGACCACCCTCCAATGCACTGTTGACCGACATAAGTCCAATTGGCATCACATGCTTTTCCCTGCATTATGGGCTTACCATACATCAACTAAGACTGCCACTGGTTTTACCCCGTTTCATTTGGTTCAGGGTGTAGAGTCTGTCCTCCCCATCGAGTGTCAGATACCTTCCTTACACATTGCCATCGAGCTTCTCCCAAACACCTCCCCACTTGAACAACGTCTGCTATCATTGGAACAAGATGACGAAGACCATCGCGCCACCCTCCAAACCATTAAATCTGCCAAGAACCGCTCCAAAGCTGGCTACGATAAACATGTCCACCCATAAAATTTCCGTGAAGGAGACCTAGTCCTCGTCTATGACCAAACCCACGACAAAACCGTTAAAGGGAAGTTCGAATCCATGTGGCAAGGCCCTTACATCGTGCATACCTACCTCGGACACGGGGCATATATTTTAACTGACTCAGAAGGCCACCCTTTGTGCAACCTGCATAATGGGTTGTATCTCAAACGATTTTATCCTTAAACAAACCCGTGGCCCCATTGGTCCGTAGTGTGCAGTTTGCTTTCTTTTTTGTTTTTCAATTTTTTCCATGCACCTCGCCATCTCGATTTGCGTGTCACATCGGCCGTAGCCCATTTTTGATATGCTTTATGTCGTCGGATTCATTTTTTTGCGCTCGTGATGATGCTTGAGATCATTTCTCGCTCTCACCCTTAGATGTTTTGGGTATTTTTTCCAAAATGCGCCCCCTTCATCTCGGTTTGCATGCCACCTCGGCCGTTATGCATTTTTGACACTTTTTATATTGCCAGATTCAGTTTTCTGAGCTCATGATGATGCTTGAGATCATTTCTCGCTCTCACTAGGAACAGTTTCAACATTGTGTCCCAACACCTTGCTACCTCGGTTTGCGTGCCACATCGGCTGCTATCGAATTGTTACACATTTTAACATGAGCCGTTCACTCCATTAATACTACAATTATTTCATATTTTTCCACCATTCATCATCCTGCAAGGAGGCCCACCAGTGTTCCCCCCCAACCTCGTTCTTGGTCCTCATCAATGTTCCTTGATTGAACACTCTCTCCTTGCTTGGCCATTCCTTTTGTTCGGTATAATTTTATCCCTTTTTCGGGCCAGACAAGTCCTTTACGAAAAAGGCACTTAGGGAGTTTCTGTTAAGCTCTTTTCTGACTCCTAAAAGAATGAAAAGATCACTGAGCAATCTTGCTTCCTTTCATGCTCATTAAAGTACCTGAAAGGGCGTCTATCTGGTATAAGTTAAACCCTTTTCCAGACCTGGTAGACTAATTACGAAAAAGGAATACTCTAGTCACACCGGCTAGAAGAGTTATTCATTGCATCCTTTGATGCTTTTTCGGGCCTTGGAGACTAACACACGGAAAAGAACCCCCCTGGAGTCTTCTTATTGATTTCAGACTCTCTAAAATTGAAAGCAACTACGAGCATGCACCGTCCTGGGCTCGTACAAATCCACACGATGGTACCATTACATTATTTCGAAGTCTTCTTATCGCTTTCAGACTCCTTAAAATTGAAAGCAATCTCGAGAATGAACTGTCCTAGGCTCGTATAACTCCACATGATAGTACCATTTTGAGCACACTTCTTCCAGCTCCTTAAACCATGAAGAAGTCCCCCCGAGTGCCTCTCGGCACTATGATCGATCATCTCGCGAGCACCCCCAATAGGGTCACCTTTGTTCAGAGTATTCTGCAGTCTCCTGCCTTCTTACACCAACTTGAGTATCACTCATCCCAGTCACCATCCCTGATCCATTAAAGCTATGATCCCCTTCCCACCAGTCAGTTTCATATGCTGCCCGATCACCCCCGCCATCATACTCTGAAAAAAATAAGTTTGAGTCCACCCACTCTGTTTGCCCCGTTATTCCCCACCTTCCCAGTATGTCAGTCCTACCATCAGTACTCTCACACTTCGGTTCTCCACCTCGTGCTCCTATCAAGGAAACATCATTGCCTTGGTATTTGCAGGTCTCCCTCTGTCGACGCCAGCCCATCTATTCCAAAGGATAGACCTAGAGGTCCCTGCGCCTTGGACTCATCACCATCTGTGGTGAGTGCCTACAGACCATTTTGAGAGGAGTCATCAGTGCCTCTCCAAGTGGTTGTTTCTCACATGCTCGACTTCAACACCTTGATCGCATCGTTGAGAATCATGCAGGGTATATATCCCTTCAGTTATTGGTTGAAGACCCCGGATTTCCCCTGACTCTAGCACATTGGTGAGTCACTTCGGAACACCCAGTTATATGTTCCCGTGGATGTCCGGGTTGCATTGGAAATTGTATTCGGAAGCCATCCACTTATATGCTTCCTTAAGTACCTAGTTCAACTCCAGTCCAGTGTACCACTGAGGGTCTAACTCCCCATCACTATGATCCTATAGTTCATCAGTTCCTCTAGTACCATACTCAGCACCACTATTGACATTCCAGTGTATCAGTTCTTCAGCTCAAACATGGTCATCCCGACAGTATATCCCAGATTTGTGTCCCCTCTAGACCCTTATGATGTACATACTGGCTCTCCATGTATCTTTCACGTCCCCATTTTTGGGCCTTATTGTTATTTTTATATATCTTGATGCGAGCATGGGTATGCCTACCTCGTCCATATATTGAGATTCTTCCTCATTCATTATTTGACATCATGTATCTTTCAGGTCCCCATTTTTGGACCCCATTGTTATTGTTATAGATCTTGATACGAGCATGGGTATGCTCGCCTCGTCCATATGTTGAGATTATTCCTCATTCATTATTGAGGTCATGTATTTTCAGTTTTTGCAATTTGTTCGGGACTGTTGTTCTAGGCTCTAGTTCATTTCTTCTCCTCTCCACATCCCAGGAAAACCATAAAAGACCTATGATGCCTATCAGCCATACGATGAGCTCCTTCCCTCACACATCAGGGGGCAATCTGTTAGCACCCAAAAAGTGCTCACCATCTCATATCCCTCATTACAAGACTCATTTGTCCATATTTCCTACCATATTTGCCTCCAAAACCTTAAAAACCCATTAAAAAGCCACCTGTAGCTAGGGTTTTACCCCTAGCTTGTGCAAATGAGCACCTACTAAGGAGAATGGACTCCTTAGTAGCAGTTCAGTAAATGTAAATTATTAAACTAAAACAAAAATGTAAATTAATCTAAAACACATGCATAAAACATAAAGAACAAAAGATAAATAATGGTTTTTGTATTGATATTACCTCCAATGTGGAGGTTGATGAAGCTCTTGCAATGTCCAAGAGGGTTACTCCAAGCTCCAATGTGCTCCTTCTCTTTCTCCAATGGTGGAAATGGGCCAAAAGGGGCTCTCAAGGTGAAAGTGGCTCAATGGTGAGCTAGGGTTTCAAGAGAGATTTTGGCAGAGTAAGGGTATACTTGATTGTGGATGTGAAATAAGGGATCTCCATCACCTATTTATAGTTTTTTGGTGGTGGAGTGCTGACCCATAGTTTTGGGAACCATATGGTTTAAGGCAGCTGTATAGGGTTTTTTCCTCCTTTTCCTCATTAATTTATATTTTTTATTCCCTTTTTAGAGGGATTTTGCTATTTTTGGAGGAAAAGAGGGTTTTTTAGCCTTTTGAGGCTTTTTTGATGGTTTTGTGGCCTTTTGGAGGCATTTTAGGCCTTTTGGAGGCTTTTTAGTGGGATTTTTAGGGTTTTTAAGGGAAATATGGTAGGAAATTGGACAAATGAGCCATGTAATGAGGTAGATGAGGTAGTGTACACTTTTTGGGTGTTAACAGATTGCCCCCTGATGTGGGAGGGCAGGAGCTCATCATATGGCCGATGGATATCATAAGTAATATATGGTTTTCTTGGGGTATGGAGAAGAGAAGAAACAAACTGAAGCCCGGAACAACGATCCCGAACAACTGCAAGAACTAAAAGTACATAACCTCAATAATGGATGAGGAATCATCTGATCATATGGACGAGGCGGGCATTCCCATGCTCGTATCAGGATATGACATAATAATAACAATGGGGTCCAAACAATGGGGACCTGACATATACATGACCTCAAATACTGACTGAGGAATAATCTCAATATAATCTCAATATATGGACGAGGCGGGCATACCCATGCTCGTATCAAGATACATAAAAGAACTGTGAGGCCCGAAAAGAGGGACCTGTAAGATACATATAGAACCACTGTGTACATCATAAGTGTCCAGAGGGGACACAAAATCTGGGAGATACTGCTGGGCGGACCATGTCTGAGCTGAACAGTGGATACACTAGAACAATCAACATTGCTTCTGAATGTGGTACCAAAGGAACTGATGGGCTGCTGGACCAGAGTGACAAGGGTCATACTCTCAATGGTACACTGAACTGGAACTGATCTGGGACTGAACTGGGTACTCAAGGAAGCATGTAACTGGATGGCTTCCGAATACAATTTCCAACGCAGCCCGGACATCCACGGGAACATATAACTGGGTGTTCCAAAGTGACTCACCAATGTGCTAGAGTCGGGGGAAATCCGGGGTATTCGACAAATAATGGTAGGTATGTAAATCCTGCGCGATTCTCAACGATGTGATCAAGGTGCTGAAGTCAAGCATGTGAGAAACAACCATTCACAGAGGCAATGATGACTCCTCTCAAAATGGTCCGTAGGCACTCACCACAGATGGTGATGGGTCCAAGGCGCAGGGACCTCTGGGCCTATCCTCTGGAATAGAGGAGCTGTCGTCGACAGAGGGAGACCTGCAACTATCAAGGAAATGATGTTTCCTTGACAAGAGTGCGAGGTGGAGAACCGAAATGTGATAGTACTGATGGTAGGATTGACAAACTGGGTGGACAACTGGGCAAGTAGAGTGGGTGGACTCAAACTTCCTTTGTTCAGAGTATGATAATGGGGATGATCAGGCAGCATATGAAACTGACTGATGGGAAAGGGATCATAACTGTATTGGATCTGGGATGGTGACTGGGCTGAGGGAGACTCAAGTTGGGGTAAAAATGGCAGGAGACTGCAGGATACTCTGAACAAAGGCGACCTGATTGGGGGTGCTGCTGAGATGATCGATCATAGTTCCTGGAGGCATGGGATGAGACTTCTTCATGGGTTAAGGAACTAGAAGAAGTGTGTGTAAAATGATACTGTCGTGTGGATTTATACGAGCCGAGGACAGTTCATGCTCATGGTTGCTTTCAATTTTAAGGAGTCTGAAAGCGATAAGAAGACTCTGAAGAAATGGAATGGTACTGTCGTGTGGATTTTACGAGCCCAGGACAGTTCGCGCTCGTGGTTGCTTTCAATTTTAGAGAGTCTGAAAGCAAATAAGAAGACTCCAGGGGGTTGCTTTTTCGTATATTTAGTCTCCAAGGCCCAAAGAAGCATAAAAGGATACAATGAAGAACTCTTCTAGCCGGTGTGACTAGAGTATTCCTTTTTCGTAATTAGTCTACCAGGTCCGGAAAAGGGGTAAACTTATACCAGATAGACGCCCTTTCAGGTAATTTAACGAGCATGAAAGGAAGCAAGATTGCTCGGCGATCTTTTCATTCTTTTAGGAGTCAGAAAAGAGCTTAACAGAAACTCCCTAAGTGCCTTTTTCGTAAAGGACTTGTCCGGCCCGAAAAAGGGATAAAATTATACCGAACAAAAGGAATGTCCAGGCAAGGAGGAAGTGTTCAATCGAGGAACATGTGTGATGACCAAGAACAAGGGTGGGGGGGGAACACTGATGGGCCTCCTTGTGGGGTGAATGAAATGGTGGCAAAATAACGAAACATTTGCAGTATGATAGGAGTGGATGGCTCATGTAAATGTGTGGAACAATCCGATGGCGGCTGATGTGGCGCACAAACCGAGGTAGCAAGGTGTTGGGACACAATGTTGAAACTGTACCAGGTGAGAGCGAGAAATGATCTCAAGCGTCATCACGAGCTCGGAAAAATGAATCCGGTGATATAAAGAGTGTCGAAAATGGATAACGATCGATGTGGCACGTAAACCGAGGTGACTTGGGGTGTTTTGGAAAAAGACCTGAAAAATATGGGTGTGAGAGAGAGAAATGATCTCAAGCATCATCACCGGCTCGAAAAAATGAATCCGATGATATAAAATATGCTAAAAATGGAGAACGGCCGATGTGGCATGCAAACCGAGGCGACTAATGGTGTCTGAAAAATGTGTAAAAAATGATGGGGAAAAAATAATGCAACGAGGTGATGATAAGGACGGTCTCATCGTGCTGATTCCAATGGTGGAAACGGTTCGGGAAACGGACTCCGTATGGGTTCACAATGGCCAAAACAAGAAAACGTCAACAGACTATAAATAGTGAGTGGGTCCAACATGACATGTGTCATTTGTACTATTTGACTTGTACTTGTGATCAGAGTGGACCAGAGCTGAGGTGGCATTTCTTGACGATCCGACTGGTTGATTTCAGATCTAGGAGATACAGGTATTCTGTCAAACTCATACCTGCATGTTTTTTAGGGTCGGGGGTTGGGTAGTGGGTCCCAGGGTTATTTGTACGGTCCACGTGGGGTGGACCGCGGGTTCGGGGGACGAAACCGCGGTTGGCGACCGCGAGTTTCGGGGTGAACCACGCGGTTGGGTACCACGTGTTTCTCGTCTGGATATGCAGTCTGGTACCACGCGTTCCAAGGAGGAACACGCGATGCGAAACCGCGGGGTTAGCCCTAACAGGTGCGGTTAAGAACCGCCACTGTAGGCCTGATAGCCGCAGTGTGAAACCGTGGTAGGGAGCCCGAAAGCCGCGGTTTTGGGTCAAGCTATAAAGGTTTTCCGGGGGGAAGGGAAGGACTTATTTATTTGACATGAGTCGGATGAGGCTACTTTGTGTGATTGACAGGATGTCGCAGGTTCTATGGAGAGAGCGGGATATTCCAGATGAGATCATGGCCATCATCCGAGAGGATCGCAATGTGCGATCGGTGCTGGGACTATTCGGACTTCTAAAGTTCACCCAGGTACCCATGATACGGTCGGCAGCATTGCTGCTGAACCAACTGATTAGTTTCTGGGAGCCGGACATATAGGCTTTCCGAGTACAGGGTGAGAGGGTATACCTCACCCTAACCGATGTATACTTTCTGACGGGGTTGCCCTGTCTGGGCAGGGTGGCAGACACACAGCCGCGGGTCACCGTGGATGTAGACATGGAGGACATGCTGGAGAGATACTGTGGTCCTGAGGTGAGGGTGCACAGGAATGCACTCCTGGTGAGGGAACTACAGTAGCCATCAGTACAGGCCATGGCGGCATGTGTGGTTCGGGTATTGGGGTCCCAGTCACCTGAGAAGGTGTCTGGGGGCCAGATGCAGATGATAGAGCGCGTACTGGATGGGGTGTAATACGCATGGGGCCAGATGTACCTGACCTACGTTCAGTGGCAGCTAACAGCAGCGAAGGAATCTGGCAAAGCTTTTTTCTATGGTTCGTTCTTGTGTGCCTTCTTTATGGAGAGGGTGCCCACACTGCAGCCGCGGGTGCCGATCAGAGCAGGAGGTTTGAGGGAGCCGCGGATGGTGCGGTGGGGCGAGATGATGCGCCGCCATGGTGGCGGCGATGTTGGCAGGTATTTTATGCAGGAGTTGTACCTACAGTGGCTCCAGATACCATTGACACTGGACGACTTCCCGTATAGGGACATGGACTACACGGGAGATCCAGAGGCGCCACGAGCACCAGGACAGGCATGGGGTCCCGAGGGTACGTATGTGTTTGCTTGCATGTTATAGATGTCAAGGTTTATATATATGATAATAGATTGATATACTGTGACTGACATATGGGTGATCTGTAGATGTGGGTCTGAGGCCGCCGCCAGGACATGTGGCACGGAGGGGGATTGTGGCCGTTCCAGCTTTGCCTGGGCGAGGGGAGGTCCGTCGCCGCGATGCAGAGGGGAAACTGGAGTCGATACGGGCACTACTAGACCGTTTGCTGATAGGGGTGACCGACGAGGGATGGCGGGATGTCGATTCGGACATGGTTCAGGATTGCATGAGGGCACCCCGAGAGTTCAGATCCATAGCGATCCAGGTGGCGATCTTGGTGGACCGGGCACGGGCACAGGAGCCCGTAGGAGATGAGAACTTGCCGGAGGAGGAGAGAGGGGAGGACTTAGAGGAAGCCGATGCAGGCAGTGATGCAGGATATGACTCTCATTAGGGAGTGCAGGGGGACTCCCCCCGAGTTTTGTAGCTATGGCATGTATTTTGATGAGGCGTTAGGGATGTATAGCCATTTTTTGTATAGCTGAGTACAGGGGTACTCAGGACATGTATAGCACTGAACATGTATTTTTTGATATATATATATATATGCACGTGGATGCACCTTTTTGTATGATGTTGTTTAGTTGTACGCACGTGGATGCGCATTATGATTTGTGATATGTTTTACATTGCACGTGGATGCAAGTAGTAAAGGATGTTGGGCACGTGGATGCCCCTTGTGTATTTTATGTGGTTTGTATTGCACATGGATGCAAATGGTTATGTGATGATAGGCACGTGGATGCCCCTTGCAATCTTTTTGGGTTTTTATATATTTTTATGAGATGCTATGTATGATGGAGGTTTTCTTACATGGTGTGATTGATGTGCCAATCTAGGATGTTGTTGGCCATTTGATCTGCGACACTGTTTTGAGCTCTTGGGACATGGGTGAATGTGATGGATTCAAACTGTCAGCTGAGTTGTTTTGTGCGTAGGAATTTTCTAAAGAGGTGAGGATCACGCACCTGGTAGTAGTTTTTGAGCTGGGAGACAAGCAGCTGGGAGTCAAGGAACACATGGAGGTGACGTATGCCCGTTTGGAGGGCAGCAGTCAGGAGACCGGTCACAACATCATACTCCGCCTAGTTATTGGTAGAAGCGCCTATACAGATTCCGTCGAGGTGAATCATTTCATGGGAAGGGGAATATAGGACCCACGCTGCAGAAGCCAGGTTGGGAGACTAGCAGCTTGCTCCATCGGCGAAGCCAGTATAGTGAGGTGGAAGATGGTCCATCTGTGGTCATGCAAAAAATGAGGAATGTAAGAGTGCGGTAAAAAATGTGAAAAACAAAAAAGAGAGCAAATTGTACAATGCGGACCAGTGGGGCCGCGAGTTATTTAGGGATAAAAGCGTTTGAGATACAACCAATTACGAGGGTTGCGCAAAGTGTGACCTTCGGAGTCGGTTAAAATGTATGCCCCCTTGCCGAGACAAGTCTGCACGATGTAAGGGCCTTGCCACATGGATTCCGTTTGCCGGTTTTGTCATGGGCTTGGTCATAGGTGAGGACGAGGTCCCCTTCGTGGAAAGTTTGAGGGTGTACATGTTTGTCGTAACCAGCTTTGGAGCGGTTCTTGGCAGCTTCAATGGTCGGGAGAGCGGCACGACGGTCTTCATCGGCTTGTTCGAGGGATAGCATACGTTGCTCAAGTGGGGAGATATCTGGGAGAAGCTCGGCGGCAAAGACATCACGGAACTCTCTGAAGAGGATTTTGTATTCTTCAATCTCTGCCTTGACAACTGGGAGCTTTGAGGGATGAATGGGACGCTGTTTCTGACGGATGGGGGGTCCATCAGGCCATGTGTCAATGTGGTGCTCGATAATGGCGGGGTCAAGACCCAGAATTTCGGTATAGGACCAGGAAAAGACATCATGGAACTCTCTGAAGAGGTTAGTGTATTCCTCAATCTCTTGCTTACTGCAGAAGGCTCCTAAAGTGATGAGTTCAGGGGCACTCCCAGGGGCAGCGATATCAATTTGGATGACAGGTGAGATGTTAGCCATGTTACCTTCCTCGAAGGCATCAGGAGCAGGAATAGGGTCCTTGAACCAGTCGACCTTGGTGGGAAGGAAGTCTTTGGATTTAACCGCAAATTGGGTAGCGGTGCTAGAGGAAGATGCTTCTGGGAGGAAATACGAACGATGGTGCATGTCATCCCAGGGATACTCCGGGGCAGTGAGTGCCTCAAGAATCTCCTCATCGGTGCGGAAAGTTTGTGCCGTCAAATCGGTTGACGTGGGAATGGTAGTGGAAGAGATCATGTAAATGGTGTTGACCTCCCCGGATGGGGGTGAGATCGGGGGGTGAATCTCCTCAATAGTGGTTGGGGCCGTCTCAAGATCCAAATTGTTCATCTCATAGAGAGCCACTCTGTAATCTGGGAGATCGGGACAATGATGTGAGTAGTGCCCGTAAACACCGCATATAGCACAAGGGTGATTAGTACGCAGGGATTTATCTTTAGGCTTGGGGGTGGGCTTGAGTTCGACAACCGGGATGTTGGGGTCGTCGTCGAGCATCTGCATGTGCTTCTGTAATGCTGGTAACTATGGACACTAATGAGTCGCATGGCCTAACTCGTCGCACAATGAGCATTTGGGAGGAGCACGAAATACTGGGGGGTTTCTGACTGTCTTGGGAGGTGGTACAACAGTGTAAGGTTGGGGACCTCTGCCCCCAGTGGGTTTGGGAGTAGGGGGAGGAGTCGTGGAGGACGAAGGGGTAGAGACACTGGGGGGTGGCTGAGTGGTAGTAGCCATGGGTTGCACCGGTTAAAGGACGACGCTTGGCGTCGAAGAGGGAACGGGAGGCGAAAGATACCAGACGGGTAATCCCAAGGTTAGCCCAGGGAGGCTAAGGGTAGCCATAACCGGGGCACTTACTACTCCCGATGGAGGGACTAGGAAGGGGATTGTATGGATAGGTGTAACACCAATGTGGCTAGGTACCAGTGGTGGTTTAGGCAACAAGGGTGGCTGATTGGTGGTTGTTTGGTTATCGTGGGAGAGGGTACATAAGTTAGACACTTCGGGCGTAGATGACGAGGGAGGAATGGATTGGAAGGTGGATGTCATCGGCGGGTCTGAGTAAACTCCAGGTCCCAAAGAGGAAACAAATGAGGTAGCAGCACCACTGATCGGTTGTTCAACCATGGGGAGAACATTTTCGGGTGCAGCGGGAGCATTTGGATCATAGTAAGTGAGTTGGTCGATCTTAACCACGCGTCCATCATGGGGGAACATCATGGTACGAAAGACAGAGGAAGCGACCGCCCGCATAGCATACATGTAGCTACGACCGAGTAAGAGGTTGTAATCAAGCTGGGCGTTGATGACCTCGATATCGATGAGGACGGTCTTACCACCTAATTGGACAGGGACATTGGCTAGGAGACCTTGGGGCTGAGCCGAACGACCGTCGTAGGCGCGTAACGCAGTGGTGGACTGCTAGAGGGTAGGGGATCCCAACTTCTACCATACGAATGTAGACATAAAACATGTGGAGGCACCCTCATTGATGATGCATCGATGGATGATAAGATTCCGAACGGAAACAAAAACTTGGAATGCTAAGGTGGAAGGCAGGCGTGGTTCGGACTGGTCCAAATCAAATGCCATCAAATTCGAATCATTTGGGTCAATAGCCCCAATGGATGAGAGTAAAGTCTTGCGCTGGGAAGGGCAGTTCTTCAAGTCTTCTAACGCAGACATGGCTGCGGGAGATTGGGCTAGGTCGTCTACAATGTTGTAGTTTGACGCAGCGCGCGCATTGGGGTTGTTGTTGATACGGCGAAGTGGGAAGCGAGGGGCTTTGGAAGCACCATCTATCGTAGGTGGAGGTATACGTAATGCTTGATCAGTGGGATGAGCGTTAGTGGTTTTATCAGTGGGAGGGGCTTCATAGGTGGAGCCATATTGGTTCCGACGGGTCTGGAGGTTGACATCAGCGGAAGACATCATCAACAAATGGTGGGTACCTGAGTCGAACATGGGTTGATCAGGAGCGACGTATGTGATTTGTTGTTGTTGGGGTTGTGCGTTGGCTTGAGGGGGGGGCCAATGGCTGAGTGTTCACCACGCCTTGGGTTGGTAAGGGGTTTTGCAGCACCAAAGGTGGCTGCTAAGGTTGTGGGGGGTTGGGCTGCGCCTGAGGAGCTGCATGTCCTTGGCGATGGGCATCATCAACCCAAAGTTTCTGAGCTCGCTCCAAATGTGGGCAAGTATGTGTGTAGTGGCCATAGACCCCGTAGATAGAACAAGGATGGTTCGTTCTCAAATTAGGGTTTTTAGCCTGCTTGGGCGGGTGATCAGGGTTTTGGTTAGCGGGGGCCGCATTGCTGTTGTCTGGGGGATTAGCCGGTTGACCACCTTAGTATGTAGGTTGGTTGTTCCCACGATTACGGCCCTTGCCACGGTTTTGTTGGCCCTGGTTGCGTTGGTTGTTCTGGTTTTGCTGCAGGTTGTTTTGGACGTAAACTTGCCCTTGAGCAGCAGGTGGGTTTTGAGGTTGTGCAGATGCCGGAGCAGGCTACGGTGGATGATAGGTAGGTGGAGGCTGCGCAGGTGCGGAACCTTGAGGAGGTTTCTGATATGTCTGCAGAGCAGGTTGTGGGGTTTCCGCAGGTGCTGCCTGTGGCAGGTAATAAGCTGGTTGGGCTTGGGAAGGCGCAGGAGCTGGTGCAGCCTGCTGGTGGTAATAAGCGGGTTGGGCCTGACGAGGCGTAGGAGCTGGTGCAGCCTGCTGGTGGTAATAGGGCTGAGGTGCGATCGGGGGGTTATAAGCAGGGGGCGCATGACCGAAGCACTGAGGTGGACAGCTGGGTCCATGGGAATGATGGTGATGTGTCATAGGAGCATATGAGTTGGTGGCCCCAGACTGTGAGGTGGCCCGCGAAAGGTCGGGGCCCGGGGTAGGACGTGCTATGGAAAAGGGTTGGGGATGCAAAGAAACACTACCAATGATGTCGTCTGCAACGTGTGATGCCCCCGGCGCATCGTGATGGGAGGACTCACCACGAGGGGCGTCAGGTATAATGGTATAGAGGTAACCCGACTGGGTGTAAATGAGGTCGAACTGCTGTGCCTTAAGGATGGCCTCTTCTTCATACTGGGGTCTTTCGGAAGCTACATCCTTAGCAATAACAGGAAGAAGGGACTTGAGGAATCAATCTAGGAAGATACGGTCGTCTAATTTGATCTTTCATAAGCTACGACGTCTACGCCGCTCATGAATGTGGTCCGTGATATGGGTAGCCGTATTTTGTCTACAAGATAGGAGTATCTCAACGCCCGCGTCATAGCGGACAGGTAACTGGAAGAACTACAAGAAGGTCAAGGCCAGAGAAGTATAGGTAGCATGGGTCCCATGGGGTTGCTCGATATACCACTTGGCTGCAGAGCCAATGAAGGTGCGCTGTAACAGACGGAGGCGAATAGAGTCATCCACTATGGAGTTGGAGGAACACCATAGATGGAAGGACATGATATGGTTTTGTGGGTCCTCACCCGCCTTGCCCTCGAATTTAGGAATGTCAGAGGGGAGCTTGGGAGGCATGTGAGGCCATGCTAGGTCGTGTCGGATAAGGTCATTGGTCAGTCTGGCTAGGTCAGGTAGGTTGAGGCTAGCCATGAATGGCAGATTGGAAGAAGGATGTGACACAGGGGTGGGTTGGACCAAGTTGGGGCCCATGCCCCCAAGTAGAGGAGCAGGGTTGGGAATGTTTCCCCCAAGTGGGGGAACTAAGGTAGTATAGGATGGTCCTGCACCACCATGGGTAGTGTGAGTCACTGGTGGAGTGGTGGTATGTATGCCAGCTACGGGAATAGGAATGGTGACCGGGATGGTGGATGTGGCCCCCATCGAGGGCATTCCCAGAGCATGTGTGGTAACTGGTGTAGTGGTGGATGTGCCACCAATGGTCCCTACAGCGAAAGGAGTGGAAGTCGCGCCAGCCATGGGGCTAGTAGGGGCAGTGTAAATAGGGTTCTCAGACTCTTCTTCAGAATCAGAGGTAAAGTAAGGGGCGTCAATATCTGGTGACGGAGCCCTATGCCGTTGACGAGTGGAGTCAAGTGACAAGGCTCTAGATCTGTGATAAGTGGTATCAAGTGATGATGATCTGTGGCGATGACGTGTGGTGTCAAGTGAACTGTGCTGTGGGGGATCGCCCCTGAGGCACCGAGAATGTCTCGGGGACTCAATGGTGACAGATGGTGTCGAATCTCTGTGGGTTGAGGTGAGTAAAAGATAGCTCAAAAACCCTAATGCAACCGAGTGTGCAGAAGGAGATGTCAAAAAACAAGGCACTCAGGCCAACAACCAACTCAAAACACCTACTGTAACAGCTGTGCTACAATAGGTTGAGTGCCAACAAAATGGTCAGAATACCAACAAGCAGCAGGTTTCCTAAAAATGAAAAATGGTGAACTCACTAGACCAAAGGGAGGTAAGGGAGCATGCAAACACCTAACTAAAAGTATTCTGACTCAACTAGACATATCCTCTGCAAGGTGATGAAATCCAAGTCAGACAATATGAATAGGAAAGCCAAGTGGATAAGATGTCCCCCTACCGGGAGGGACACCGGGTAGTCAATCCTAGAAGAATGGCAACTAAGATACCCCGTTCATGACACATCCAGAAAGGTGAATCTGCCATTTGGTCCTTTTACCGCAATACCCAAATACAGGGATATCCTGAGAACTGCGAAAGGTAGCCCTTCGGTTACTGAATGGAGTGCGGTATTCCACTCAGGCCTCCGGAACTAGTCTCGCGACTTCAAACCTCCTAGGGGAGAGGCCCTCTGGTAAACTGGTTGTGACCGTGCCAAAAAGTACTAGGGGATTTTGGTTCCCTATTTGGACAACAACTATGTCTCAAGTGTAAGTAACCGAGGGGTGTTATTGGAAGCCTATCCCCCCGATCCTACCTAACTACAAAGATTCTTTTGTGTTCCCCAAGTGGGGTTAGAATATTGGTTGAGTTAGATAGTTTTTTAAGGCTCACTTGAATTATGTGACAAAGTGTGTGCTCGTGAGATGATGATGAACCCAAGTAGAAAGTGCCACTAGGGAGGGCAACTTTCTATCTAGCAATAACAATACAGAAATGAACTTTTAGAATGCACAATTTTCTTTTTCCAATGTAAAGTGCTGAAAATGTAAAAACGATTTTGTAAATGAAACAGAAATAAAAACTACAGAAAAATGCTGTAAGGAAGGGTGGCTGCAGGTAGGACAGAGGGCTGTGCTGGTGCAGAAAATAGTGCAGCAAATTTCTGGGCTCAAAACTATAAAAAATGCAGAAATCAGACCGCGGGTTTGTGGTGAAACTGAGCAGTCGGACCGTGGGTTTGAGGGAAACAGGCGCGGACAGGATGCAGGTTTTTGGCAGACAAACGCAGTCGGGACGCAGCAAAAGGGCTGAAAGTCGCAGTCAGGACGCGGGAAAGACGGCAAAAGGCACCAGCGGGTTGCGGGAAACGGGCCGAAAGCCGCAGGCGGGACGTAGGAAAGACGCCTAAAGGCACCGACGGGTTGCGGGAAACTGGCCGAAAGCCGTAGGCGGGACGCAGGAAAGACGCCGAAAGGCGCTGGCGGGTTGCGGGAAACTGGCCGAAAGCCGCAGGTGGGACACCGAAAACAGGGAAAAAGTCGCAGTTAGACTAGATCAAACAAGATAATAGCCGCGGCCGAATCGCGGGTAACAGACTGAAAGCCGCCGACAGGTCGCCGGAAACAGTCTGAGAGCCGTGGTTAGGTCGCAGGTAAGTTCCTGAAAGACGTGGTCGGGACGCGACTGTTGGGGGAAAAAACGCGGTAGACGGCGACCGAAAGGGACAGCCGAACAGAAAATATTTAAAAACTGTAACCAGAAATTCAAACTTAGGGGAGTCGCCAAAACTGTAGCTAGGGTTTTACCCCTAGCTTGTGCAAATGAGCACCTACTAAGGAGAATGGACTCCTTAGTAGCAGTTCAGTAAATGTAAATTATTAAACTAAAACAGAAATGTAAATTAATCTAAAACACATGCACAAAACATAAAGAACAAAAGATAAATAATGGTTTTTGTATTGATATTACCTCCAATGTGGAGGTTGATGAATCTCTTGCAATGTCCAAGAGGGTTGCTCCAAGCTCCAATGTGCTCCTTCTCTTTCTCCAAAGGTGGAAATGGGCCAAAAGGGGCTCTCAAGGTGAAAGTGGCTCAATGGTGAGCTAGGGTTTCAAGAGAGATTTTGGCAGAGTAAGGGTATACTTGATTGTGGATGTGAAATAAGGGATCTCCATCACCTATTTATAGTTTTTTGGTGGTGGAGTGCTGACCCATGGTTTTGGGAACCATATGGTTTAAGGCAGCTGTATAGGGTTTTTTCCTCCTTTTCCTCATTATTTTATATTTTTTATTCCCTTTTTAGAGGGATTTTGCTATTTTTGGAGGAAAAGGGGGTTTTTTAGCCTTTTTGAGGCTTTTTTGATGGTTTTGTGGCCTTTTGGAGCCTTTTTAGTGGGATTTTTAGGGTTTTTAAGGGAAATATGGTAGGAAATTGGACAAATGAGCCATGTAATGAGGTAGATGAGGTAGTGTACACTTTTTGGGTGTTAACACCACCAAAAGGCTAAAACCCCCCTTTTTTCCCCCAAAATAAGTTAAATTCCTCAAAAAATAGCAAAAACCCTCTAAAAAGGGAATACAAATATAAAAAAAGAGAAAAAAGAGGGAAAAAAGAAGCAAAAACCCTATACAATTGACCTAAACCATATGGTGCCAAAAACCATGGGTCAACACTCCACCACTAAAAACATATAAATAGGTGATTGAGGCTCCCCATTTCATATCCGCAATTTCTCCCATCCTTATGCTGCCAAAAATTCTCTTGAAACCCTAGCTCACCACTTTGAGCTAATTTCACATTTGGGTGCCCCCTTGGACCATATCCAAAACACTTTGGAGAAGGAGAAGGAACCCATTGGATCTTGGAAGCAGCCCTCCTGGACTACTGCAAAGGCTCCACCAACCTCAACATTTGAGGTAAACTTAATAGTTTATTGTTTATTATTTACACATGCACATGCATCAAAATAGTTTATTGTCTTTTTATGCACATGCTAGAATAGTTTATTGTTTTTATTTACTGTCATATTTTACTGTTTTATTGAACTACTACTAAGGAGGCCCTTCTCCTTAGTAGGTGCTCATTCGCACAAGCTAGGGTGAAAACCCTAGCTACAAACAAGAAACATTAGAAAGAGAGATCCAAGTGCACATATTGTCATCGAGGATTTCATCCTGAGAATTCTTGTATGAGGAAGACCATAGATTTGATGGCTCAATTACTTGAGAAGAACAATCTCCCTGTACTTGCATGTGCAAGGAAGCAAGATAACGAACCCTCTAAATATGAGGACAAAGAAAGATGCCATGCCCTCATGGCAAGTGCATCAAAATAATCCTCATTCATCATAGATTCATGAGCATCAAGACATATGTACTCCTCCAAATATCTGTTCTCCAACTTCAAGTGCTCAGTTGGCCCTTCCATCATGTTGGGCAATGATTCTGAAGTCTTCTCTGAGGGGATTGGAAGGATCAATCTTGACCATGACTACTTCTCATATGTGCTTTATGTTCCATCTCTCACAGCAAATCTACTTTCAGTGTACTAAATGACTCATATTGGAGAGCCTAAGAGAGTGATATTCTCTCCAAATGAAGTTGAGATACAACACATGGTTTCAGGTGAAATCATTTCAAAATATGTTCCAAATAATAAGACAAAAATCTATGAGTTCTCACACTTCTTACCTCTCTCAAGGAAGTCTGATCTTCACTCTCATGCAAATGAAGAGAGTAGGCTATCTCATCTCAGCTACAAACATTTGTAGAGAATTCAAACTCATAAGTTAGTTGAAGATCCTCCCAATCTCAGATCTGCCATAAGCACCTGTAAAGGTTGCTTGAATAGAAAAAATCCAACAAAGAAGGTTGAGAGAATGAAGACTCAAAAAGTAGAGCGAAAGCTAGATCCAGATCCAAAAGAACCTGAAGATCTATATCCTATTGGTTCAACTCCTATTGCAAAGTGGGCCACCACTGTTGCATCCACCAGTGATCTTGTTTAAGATCCACCATCATCATGTCATAGTTCATTTGGTAAAAATCTCACCCATGTTGGTTCAAAAGAGATATCAAAGGACTACATGCACATTCATGGAGCTGCTGATCCTACCTCATTTGGTTTGGATCACATGTTTCAGAATGATATTCACAATCTTGAATTTGTTCCCACCATGTTTGGTCAAAAGGGCAAGTTCAGGAAGCCTCCAGATTCACTTGCTCCATCACATGAGATTTTAGATTCAAAGTTTGGAAGTGATGATGAGCAAGAGAGCAAAGTTCCATCACATGGGATTTCAGATTCATAGTTTTGAAGTGATGATGAGCCAGATTCACTTGCTTCATCACATGATATTTCAGATTCAGAGTTTGGAAGTGATGATGAGCAAGAGAGTGAACCTTCATCACATGATATTTCAGATTCAGAATCTAAAGATGGTGATGACGAAGAGAAAATGCTAAACCCAGATCCACAAGAACATGAAGGTCTAGCATTTGATTCAGAAGATGAGCGAATGGGAGATACAATTCCACAAGAACCTGATGATCTCTCACCTAATGATACTCATCTTTTGAGATGGGAAACCACTACTCTTTGATCTACCGGTGATGTGGATGGTGATGCAACTGATCGACGGAGAACCAAATCAGATTTTCAGAATGGAAGGTTTCATCCTTCTCACATTACTGATCCATTTCAGATCGAGTGATCCTTCTTCGGAAAAGAAGGACACTTGCCTCCTTTTGGGGTGAGTGATGAAATGCTACATTAGCATCCTTTAGTCTATTTTTGAGGGAGGAATTTCTTCCCATTGGGTTTGCCCTCTTTCCTCATTTATTATTTAGATTATTGTATGGGGTGACCTTTGGTCTCAGTCACCAAGGCCCTATTTTTTAGTTTTCAGTTATTACCTCATAGTATAGCTTGCAGGGGGGGTGTTGGAATATTCTCTCCATCATTTTTCAGAGTTGCATGCCTACATGCATTTTGCATGCATCCAGTCATCATGCATGCAATTGAATGCATCCAATCATCATGCATGCAACTGCATGCATCCATTCATCATTTTGGTGGTCTCCCCAGCACCTAGAGCCTAATTTCAGCTCCCTAGGGCATGTCTTCAGTCCCCAGTAGCCCTCCTACCTACCTAATGCACCCTGTTTGACTCACCTCCATGACAAAGAAGGTTGAGAGAATGAAGACTCAAAAAGTAGAGCGAAAGAAGGTTGAGAGAATGAAGACTCAAAAAGTAGAGCGAAAGCTAGATCCAGATCCAAAAGAACCTGAAGATCTATATCCTATTGGTTCAACTCCTATTGCAAAGTGGGCCACCACTGTTGCATCCACCAGTGATCTTGTTGAAGATCCACCATCATCATGTCATAGTTCATTTGGTAAAAATCTCACCCATGTTGGTTCAAAAGAGATATCAAAGGACTACATGCACATTCATGGAGCTGCTGATCCTACCTCATTTGGTTTGGATCACATGTTTCATAATGATATTCACAATCTTGGATTTGTTCCCACCATGTTTGGTCAAAAGGGAAAGTTCAGGAAGCCTCCAGATTCACTTGCTCCATCACATGAGATTTCAGATTCAAAGTTTGGAAGTGATGATGAGCAAGAGAGCAAAGTTCCATCACATGGGATTTCAGATTCATAGTTTGGAAGTGACGATGAGCCAGATTCACTTGCTTCATCACATGATATTTCAGATTCAGAGTTTGGAAGTGATGATGAGCAAGAGAGTGAACCTTCATCACATGATATTTCAGATTCATAATCTAAAGATGGTGATGACGAAGAGAAAATGCTAAACCCAGATCCACAAGAACATGAAGGTCTAGCATTTGATTCAGAAGATGAGCGAATGGGAGATACAGTTCCACAAGAACCTGATGATCTCTCACCTAATGATACTCATCTTCTGAGATGGGAAACCACTACTCTTCGATCTACCGGTGATGGGGTTGGTGATGCAACTGATCGACGGAGAACCAAATCAGATTTTCAGAATGGAAGGTTTCATCCTTCTCACATTACTGATCCATTTCAGATCGAGTGATCCTTCTTCGAAAAAGAAGGACACTTGCCTCCTTTTGGGGTGAGTGATGAAATGCTACATTAGCATCCTTTAGTCTATTTTTGAGGGAGGAATTTCTTCCCATTGGGTTTTCCCTCTTTCCTCATTTATTATTTAGATTATTGTATGGGGTGACCTTTGGTCTCAGTCACCAAGGCCCTATTTTTTAGTTTTCAGTTATTACCTCATAGTATAGCTTGCAGGGGGGGTGTTGGAATATTCTCTCCATCATTTTTCAGAGTTGCATGCCTACATGCATTTTGCATGCATCCAGTCATCATGCATGCAATTGAATGCATCCAATCATCATGCATGCAACTGCATGCATCCAGTCATCATTTTGGTGGTCTCCCCAGCGCCTAGAGCCTAATTTCAGCTCCCTAGGGCATGTCTTCAGTCCCCAGTAGCCCTCCTACCTACCTGATGCACCCTGTTTTACTCACCTCCATGACATGTGCACCTTTTCACAGCTACCAGGAGTTATCATTTAGTTAGAGCACCTTATCTCACTTACCAGGAGTCTGAAAGTCAGTTAGAGCATTGATTGAGCAGTTCTTCCACTGATTTCTCATCCTAACTTCTTGTAGCTCCTAGTTAGCTAGTTTTGGAGTGCCAGTTGACCTTCTGATAGCCTCATGCGCCCTCTTGGAGTCCCCATCCCATGATTCATTCCTAGATGGTTTTGTTAAACTTAGTTAGACTCATTTGACTGACCTTTGACCATTTATGACTGATACTGCTGATTGGATGATGTCTCCAATGTTATCCAAGCTAGACATTGAGGATGAATTCGAATGACCTTAGCTCAATTCAAATTCTATTGATAGTTATTGTATTGTGTTCAGTTTTCATAATACCGGCTCACAGCTAATGTATGATTATACTACTATTCTCCATTTTATGTGTTCATGAGTGATTATTGACTACATTCTTCTCTTTTTCTCTGCACTTCTTGAGTGAGTTTTGTGTGAGGCTCGTTATAGCTATTAGATCCTACTGCAGATTATCACAACATTGACCAGTTTGGTAGACAAGTGACTTCGCAAATCTTGGGCAGAGGGTATTAATCGAAGTATAGTCGACAAGAAAGAACTAGTTTCCTTAGTAAAGACGAAGTACTAAGGACAACCATAGGTGTTTGAAGCAGTTAAAGACCATGCGACGACCTGACTGCTACAAGAGAAGAAAGTAAATAAGTAGAATGGTGTAAAGGACACGCCACTACAGAATTTGGAACTGTGCCTATCAGAGGAAGTGTCAGATTCAGAAGGAGTGGCGCCCAAGCGACAACAAAGTTAAAGCTAAGCGTGGTCGACAGGAGAACCACGCATGGTTTTTGGGTACTATGGGGGTTGTCCCATAGCTATTGTAATATGACACCTACGGTCACATCTATATATATGGGTATTTTTGTATAAGGGAGGGTTCCTCTATGCTACTGTTATCGTGTATTTCGTTAGTTAGAACCAAGAGAGAACTGAGTGAGAACAAACCCTACAGCTGGGTGCATAGAGATCTATTTGTAGAGAAGAGTCTGTAGCCGATTGCGTAGACTGGAACTATTACCCTTGTGGACGTAGCTCCTGCCTGGGGGTTAACCACGTAAATCATGTGTTATGTATGAGTTTATGGCATGCATTGAGTTCATGTTATTATATTTTTATGTATTTTATTTCGTATGTATGTGAATGGTAATCATATTTTAAGTTAATGGAAAGGATGTGGATGAATGTTGCATCATAATGCTAAGTATGATGAATGTGTAGTTAAGCAGTAAAGATAGAAGGAATTCAGTGTAGTTATGTAGGCTATCGATAATTGCAAAGTGCGAAGTCATCTGTTTACATTGTTTTGTTAAGTATATGTTTGCAAGGTCGGTTAACCACATCCACACATCGCCATGGTTATAGAAACCTGATTCTATAACCCCCCATACTTTGCTTCGGGTGAGACTTCGAACTGTTTACAGGTCGATTCTAAAAGGGCCGATGAAATGGGTTTTGTTGTTTCTACAATAACTTCTCTGAACCCGGGTCATCCCAAGCAGACCAACAACTTGTTTGAAAACCTAATTTTCTAAAAATCAAGGGTCTTTGCTTCACATCTAACAAGAGTAAATGTTTATCTTTTGCAATTCTTAAGAATGCAACAAGATGGTGGTGATCATTCCCCATCAGGAAACTGACATGTAACTGTAGATTGACATTTTGTACATGTAAAATTAATTTGCACCACTAAAGGTTTAACTATGTTCATCTTCACAACTATGTTGTGCACAAATACAAGTCTTCCTACCAAGATAATCATGGCATTTCAAAAAATGAATTCGTCAATGCAGATTTCGAGTTAAATAATTAGAGTTGAGTAAACATAATTAGATTCTAGTCACTGACTCCTAATAAAAAAGAAAATTATAGAAAACAATTACAAATAAAGGAAGATTTCAAATTATTGATTGCAAGTATAGAAGCAGAATGGTTATGGAATCTAATATTGATTTTCCCATGATAATTCTCTTGCTTGTCACACACCAATAACCCTTTGACAGGAGTATGTAAGTTAATTATGGGATAACAAAGTTTTCTAAATTTGTGGCACTTTTTATTGCCTTACATTGTAATTGGTAGTATATTACATGGACACTGAATAACAACTTCAAAAGGCCTTTTTTAAGACAAACACACAAATAAACTTAGATAAGGTAAGATAATTTTATTAATGTCCAACTAATGAACACAAAATTACTCTAATGGGACCATTGAATATAAAGATATTATTACAATGCAGAAGTACCAAACTTAAGAAAACTAGAAAAAAAGACATTAGTATACCTCATGGACAACACTTGCCATGGGAAAAGGATATTCTTTAGGCACCGCCTCCAATGCTGCACACAACTCTTTAAATGTACATGTTTTCTTAAGTTCTAAGACGTTTGGAGGTAAAGAGGACATTCTATATTCGTGTCAGACCTATTTCAACAAAATAAAAAAAAATGTATCTAATTAGTTTTGATACAATAAACAACATTTTGCTTATTAAATGATATGTCTAATAACATTAGGACTAAATTTGATAAACATCAACTTGGATCTAATATTATTTCATTCAAGTTGTTGTAACACTCATTATTATACATTACTTTCATTTTTATTCGAATCTTTACAATTGCAATGTCGACCATCAATAAGATACGTTTGAAATTATAGTTAGAAGGTTGCATTCTCAACCATAATGCTCACAATTTTATCATTTCAGACACGACATAATGTTGGATAACCAAATAATTGAAAAAGTGAATTCCAATGAATTCCAAGTAGATATGGTGTCAATAGACACCAATATAGCACCAAAGCACAACTGAACATAGCTCAACATAAGATGGATAACACCATATACTATTATTTAGCATCACAATAGATCGATCCATAGGATCATCTATATATATAACACAAACTATAAATAAATCCCATAAGACAAGGAAGGCATGGTCAACTTTGATCACCTTGGATGAACCCCAACCTTATACATTCTTCCTTGACTTGCACACCATTTAGTTTAGTAGGAACTGTTACCTCCCAAATTCGAACTTTATATGTGTAAAATATCCAAGATAAAAATGAAAACCCAGAGGTAACTCGAAGGGGCTACCCATTGCCACATGAGTAACTCCCTCTCCAACTTTAGGTTGGCTCTTATCCAACAAAAGGTGGGTATCCCTAAGGATAGGATTGCTAAGACTATGACAAGGAGGCTCAAGGTTCTGTGAACAAATAGCTCAAAAAAACATGGTATTCTTGTAGTATATAAATAAGATGATGGAAGATATTTGATTTTGCTGAAACATATACTAATGAGGATATTATCCGGGGAAGTACTCCATCCGAAATCTTATTTTACATGACATTTTATGCCTTAAAACATTGATAGGGTTTTCTCTTGTCAAAATTATCTGCCATAATAACAACCACAATATTCCCATAAACAAGGTAAAAATAATACATATGTGGACCAAGCATGCCCACAAAAGATCATTAATTAGTTTTCTACTCATTCAACTTACTGTCACTAATAATCCCTACAGGAGCAAGCTCCATCCTTTAAATGATGGAAATGATTTGTATCCCTTACAACAATTTCTCTCTTAGAAACCTTGGACATTAACTTAAAGGTGTTGTGGAAGTCCCCACACATTCGAAGATTCTTCATGATCCTTAAGGTTCTCTTTGTTGGTGTACTAATAATCCCAAAGGAAACTACCAACTTCTCATTATGAAAGCAAATAGGGAATTTCTTCTGGACTTGTTTCATATCATGAAGCACAAATTTTTTGTAAGGCGCATATCCTGGCGTTTCCATCTTCTCATTCAATGTATTTAACTTTGTGTAGATTTCCTGTACTTGAGGGTGTGAGTTATCATCTGAAACAATTTTGATGTATTGTTTTTTTTGCATGATGAAATTGTAGATTCCACATTCCAACTAAAAACATGTACAATGAACACCCTAAATGAAAAAAAAAACTAAGTATTGTGTTTTAGTTAACACTTAGCACACTCTCAACATAGATTTGTCTTTATAAGAAGTGTGCAATTAGTCAGTAGATACCCTACGGATCAAGATATTCATTTATGTCTTTACAACATATATAAATTTATTAAGCACCTACAAAATTTACATATCTCAATTGCAAGCATTTTTCTTTATTCTTTCGATGTTTGTTTATTATTAGGTGCAATTTTTTTTTACATGTAAAAAAATTAAGATAAAGAAAATAAATTGGATCCATCTCAATGCTGCTTGATAGATCTAGGTTTAAAATAAATCTATGTTGGTTTTATATACATGCCTGTTACCTTTGAGATTCAATGATCATGCACTTTTTCATACCAATTTGATCAAGTACTTTTCCAGGAAACATGTTAAGAAATGGCATAAATTTAGGATATTGATGAAACCCTATTTTTGCTACAAGCTCTTGCGCTCTTTTTATTGTTTCATAATTTGGAATACTTACATACCTTGGCATAAGACTGACCATCCCATTTACAATTTTTGTACTTCCTGATACTATAGTTGCAGGAACAATGGTTGATGTGGTAAGTGATAAAGGAACATAACTTGATGTTGATGTCGCCTCCATTAATGAGGATGGTATTGATGTTTGACAAGGTGCCACAGATGGTGTTCCAACATAACTTGAAACAATAGATTTTATTAAATTGCATGGAAGAAGTCACATATTGTAAACTTAAAATATAACAACGTAGACTTCAACCAAGAAAAAAGGAAGGAAATGAAAAATATGTATATTTCATGCAGTAATTGCTTAATTAGAAATTCACCTAATACAATTTCTTCAATTTTTTTGAAATCTCTTTCGGGATTTGTAGTACGTTTTCTTTTTTCCAAATCATCAAGGGACAGACTACCACCTTTTCCAAAGAGGTGCTTTCTACAACTTGGGTGGGTGACATGTGTCACATATGTAACACATAATATAAAATAATATAAAACAATATAAAACAAAAAATAATCTATACTGTCTAGACTGCTATGTGAACAAGATAATTTAAAGATCTGAATTTTTTATTTCCTCATCCTTAGGTCAGATCATTTTCAATCACAGACAACAAAATAAAATCCAAAGACATAAGTAGGCATGGAATTGCTACCATTAGAAATCTTAGATTACATGACACTTTATGCCTCAAAACGTAGACAGGGTTTTCTCTTATCAAAATTATCTACCATAATCACAGCCTCAATATTCCCATAAACAAGGAAACAACAATACATATGTGAATTGAGCCTTCCCACAAAGGAGCATTAATTACTTTGCTACTCATTCAACTTACTGTCACCAATAATCCTTACAGGATTGAAGCTCCATCCTTGAAATTATGGAAACGATTTGTATTCCTTACCACGATTTCTCTCTTAGAAACCTTGGATATGAACTGAAAGGAATTGTGATAAGCACCACACATTTGAAGATTCTTCAAGATCCTTATATATGTCTCCATTGGTGTACTAAAAATCCCAAAGGAAACTGCCATCTTCTCATTGTGAAAGAAAAGAAGGGCTTCCTTCTAGACCTCTTACAGATCATGAAGCACAAGTTTTGTGTCTGGTGCATATCCTTCTGCCTCCATATGCTCATTCAATGTCAAGTTAACTTTGAATAGATTTCCTCTACTTGACGGTGCCAGTTATCATCTGAAACAATTTTTATATATATATATTTTTTTGAATGATGAAATTGTACATTCCCCATTCCAACTAAAAACATGCAAATTGAACACCCTAAAAGAAAAAAGAAAAAAAACAAAGTATGGTGTTTTAGTTAACACTTAGCACACTATAAGCATAGATCTATCTTTATAAGAATCATGTAATTAGTCAATAGATCCCCTGCAGATCAATACATCCACTTCTCTATTTACACCAGATATAAATTTATTAAGCACCTACAAAATTTACACATCTCAAATTGCAAACATTTTTCTTTATTCTTTCTATGTTAGTTTATTATTAGGTGCAATTTTTTTTATGTGTAAAAAATGTAAGATAAAATGAAGAAGTTGGATCTCTCTCAGTGTTGCTTGATCGATCTAGGTTTAAAATGGATATAAGTTGTTTTTATATACACAATTTTCCCCATTGAGCTGCAATGACATCATTGCAGACCAATTGTGATTGGGATATGATCTAGTAATTGATTTTATTGGTGAAATATTACCACAACTAACCACCCTTTTTCCCAAGAAGGTAAAGAAACAGAGTATTCATTCCAAGCCAACCACCTAACTTCCATGGGGGGTTCACTCAGTGAACTTGTTACATAGCACGATCGTTCACATGATATTAAAGAATATCCTTAATTCCACTAAATATTGGAAATTTCCTCATAAAATTTTATAGTTGAATCCCCCTCCCAACATGCCTTCCAATTAAGAAAACCCCTAGTTTCACCAAATATTGTATGTATCCATTTTTATCAACCCATTTTTAATACCCCCTTTATATCATATTATCTAGTTGTAACAAACAGGAGTCCTAACACATCTTAGTATAAGCAAAAATTATGCTAAATAAAATAATAGTATAATGCTAATAATGATCCCACTAGGATTGCAGGGGTGATTGATCAATTTGTAGTCTTGGATAGTTGAAGACCCAACAAAATAGTACTGAGAAGGCAAAATGCGTAAAAGGAAAACCAATCTAGAGATCAATATAACAAAGAATGTAAGGCCGATAGTCGAATAGTTAGTGCAATGTTTAGAAAATATGAGAATTGTATATGTTTCACACCACAACTTGCCAATCTACCAATTTTATATCATGTTAACATAAGTATAGTGTAATGTCCCTTGTTAGGAATTTTATTAAAATGGCAATTTTTTACTTTTTTCCTTAGTTAGACCTTTGACTAGTTTTGAGCTCTAGGTCCCCAAATTGCTCCAATTGCTCCCAAATATTCTGAGAAGGTATATGGATGATGTTATAACATAAATATGTGTTTCAGGGATGATTTTGGACCTTTAAAATATTTTTTCAAATCCTCTTTCAATTCTGGACAATGTAGATAATTTTACTAGTAATTTCCCTTTGACTAGTATTGGTCTCTAGGTCTCAAATTGACTCCAAATGCCTTCAAATATTCAAGGAAGTTGTATGAATGATATTAGTACTTGAATATGATGTTTAGGGATGATATATGGCCACCAAAATACCTCTTCAAACTCTCTTAAGCTTCTGGAACAAGTATGCAATTTTACTAGTAATTTGGGGTTCAAATCCCCCTGGGATAAGTATTGAAAATGGCTTCCTAAATGCCTCCAAAACCACTCAAATTTATGAAAAGAGGTAGGAAATTTATTAAGTATTTTATTATGGTCTCATGTGCACCATTAATTGATTATTATATATGTTCCAACCTTCTCCCATTTAGTTGCAAAAATCACCCATTCGACCCTTGGGGAAATGACACTATTTCTTCTCCCAATGCAATTAAACTAAGTAAAAATACTTCAAATGCTCAAGTACAGTACATGAAACTTGTAAAATAAATCCATGGAAGTCTATTAATCACAAATGTATCATAGAATCATCCATTCATTTGAAATCATAATCATTACCTTGGTTCACAACAAGGTAGTGGGGAAATGGCACTATTCTTTCATTAAAAATGAGATTTACACATTTCTACTTGGAATTTCGACCTGAATTTTTTGGAGATGAAGAATAGAGTATTTAATTCATATTAAAAAATACATGGGGCATTATAAGCTCCCCCAAAGAGTACAATATCTCACCAAAAATTCCCTCCCTCAAGGATCAAGAATATGCCATCAAAACTGGAAATGGTTGAAGGAGTGAGCTGAAATAGAATAAACCATGAGCTTCCCTGTAGCTTACACCTGCAAATAAATATTCCATTAAATATCCCAATGAAAGGTCTAAATGGCCTTTCCAATTACCAACTTGGATGGGAAGCTTTCACCCTCGAAATTGGCTAAGGAAAGAAACTAGTCATCCACTAGCTCTCCCTCTTCACAAATGCAATTGCAAATTCTACAAAGGATAAAAATATCATTTCATTATTTTTTATTGAAATTTATAAACTTCTAATGTCCTCCATAGGTTGAATTCTTTCCAAGAGACTCATGCCAACTCAAGTTGGGAAGAGATTCCAAAGAACGCCACTTGTACAACAATTCCTAGTCTCCCACTTCCACCAAATCACATGTGGAAGCATCTTAGCTTCCCTAACACCCTTGAGTGTTAAATTTTCAGAATTTACTTCAATCTGATCTAGGATCTTAACTGAGAGAACAACATGTACAGGAAATCTATAGCATATCTGTTAAATTTTGAGCATTAATTCACAATACTCTAGGATCTTTGCTGAGAGAATAACATATACAGTATATCAATGCATGACAATCACAATAAGCATGAAAAGCATCACAAGAATCAAAATCATGAGAGACGAGAGACATAGAGTTTCCGTGGGGAAAACCCTAAGGTGAAAAACCCCACAACTTCCTCAGAGATAGAGAGAGCAATGGCTCAACCAAAGTACAACCAAAATACATTGAGATAGGCTCCTAGTAGTAGATGATCGTCCTCCTCACTAGTTCACCACTTTCTGAGTGAGAGTGAGATACTTTTTCGAGTGATCTAAATAGATATTACCTGATCTCTATTTATACTAATCTGTTTTCCCAGTGACCTTATGGGGCCGACTTGTCTAGCTAGGTACATCCACATTATAATATATATTTCAGGGCCGACCCCACACATGGTGGTCTAATAACCCATCGGCAAGTGCACACATTTGCGACACTTGTCAATCCACATGACGACACTTCCTTATAGAGGAATGACACATCTCTTATAAGGGTACAATAAATATATATAAAATACGCAAATGAAATACATTCCGAAGTTACATATACATCAACACTCCCTCTTAACTAGGAAGGTATTTCTCGACACAGATCGGCTAGACAAGTCTTCTTCTTGGGATCATCGTCATCGATGCATCGTCATCATCATCGTCACTGCTGCTACTATCTCAACCAATCTCTGACTCTACTCGTCATAGGAAGTTCTACAGAGACAGTCCTTTTTCATATTGGATGTAGGCCTGCCACCTGTAGGTCTTCATCATCACTGGCCATACTGTGGAAATCTCAGGACTTATTACGTGCGTCACAAAAACTTAAAAGAGTATCTTGACTAGCAAGAACCCTAAAGAGCATTTGAGGCCTTTTTCATCTTGTCCAGATCTCCAGGACTTATTACATGTGACCCCACCACAAAACATCGAAAGAGAATCCCAGGACTGATTATGAGCACAAGGCTCAACCTATCGGATCTCCCAGGGCACAAATTACATGTGGTTATGGTAAAACCTCGAAAGAGCATCCCAAGACTGATTACGAGCACACGGCTCAACCTATCGGATCTCCCAGGGCACAAATTACATGCCATAGGCAAAACCTCGAAAGACTATCTGCAGATCTCCCAGGGCACAAATTATATGTCCTCCCAAGAAAAACCTCGAAAGAGCATTTGCCAGATGTTGCAGGGTACGAATTACATGCCATAGGAAAAACCTCGAAAGACCATCTGCAAATCTCCCAGGGCACAAATTACATGCTTATCTGCACAACTCGTTCCACGACCACAGAGTATCAACCTGATACTCACCATACATCATCCTGATGTACACATGATCATCCTGATCATCACTGCAACATCCTACTGCATGTCATCTGGAGCAACATCCTAAAGCTCGTCATCCATGATCATCCTGATCATATAATGCATCTACCTGATGCATACCAAGTATCTACCTGATACATATCATCATACATGATCCACCTGATCATACAGTGTATCCACCTGATACAAATACAAATACATGATACATATCACCATACATGATCCACCTGATCATACAATGTATCCACCTGATACATATACAGATACATGGTCCAAGCATCCAACATGATGCTTATACAAAATACATACACATGATCGAACCGATCATATCCAACATCCAACATGATGCATACATACATACATAAAAATGATCCAACTGATCATATCCAACATCCAACATGATGCGTATATACATATATAAAAATGATCCAACTGATCATATCCAGCATCTAACATGATGCGTACATACATATATAAAAATGATCCAATCCGGTCATATCCAAGCAGAAACCAGAACATCATCTTGATGCTCGTCATCCAGGGCTTATATCCACAGCCATGTGAAGGATCCTCCTTCCAACATGCTTGGAATGGCTTCAGCAAATGTGTCCATCACTTCTTCCTCGAAGTGTCCTCGATCTGAGGAATGCCAAGCCTCTCTCTGAAGTACTCGAACTTCACCCTGTCTAGTGGCTTTGTCAGCACATCTGCAATCTGCTCGTCCGTCGCAACATACAGGAGCTTCACAGCTCCTCTCTGCACCATATCCCTGATATAGTGATATTTGATCTCTATGTGTTTCGACCTGTCATGAAACATTGGGTTCTCAGACAGCTTCACACAAATCTGGTTATCACAAAAGATACCAGTAGCATCCAACAGGAGATCAAATAACTCAGACAGTAGCTTCTGTAGCCATACTGTCTCACAACTAGTTGAACAAGCTGCAACATACTCTACCTCAGCTGTACTCAGTGTTACGCAGGACTGCTTCCTGCTAAACTAAGAGATCACATGTTAAGATCCTAGTGGGAGACCTTCACTAACACCTTGAGGTTTTGGTGTAACGGTTCGTATCATTTGGTATCAAAGCCTCCACCAAGGTTCAAGTCACAGAGCGGGTGGAAACATCGGCATTGCAGTGTTCGCCCGGGGCTCGTACGACGCAAAGGGGACACCACTGTACGGGCGCACATCCATCCCAGAGTCTGGACTGCGGAGCGTGGTGGGATGTTAAGATCCTAGTGGGCGACCTTCACTAACACCTCGAGGTTTTGGTGTAATGGTTCATATCATCACACATGATCCCATACTAAAGCAACACCCAGATGTGCTCTTCCTATCTGCAGCACTGCCAGCCCAATCTGAATCAACATAACCCTGCAGGTTAAACTTTTGATTCGCCTCATACTTGAGCCCATAATCCACTGTACCCTTCAGGTACCTCAGAAAATGCTTTACAGCAACCATACGAACACTCCTCGGATCTGTCAGGAATTGACTCAATGTGTTCACTGCAAAGCAAATATCTGGTCTCATGTTCGTCAGGTACATCAAGGACGCAATCATATGACAATACACAGAGACATCAACCGGCTCAGATGAAGCATCACATAGAAGCTTCAGATTCAATGCCATAGGTGTGGCCATATCCTTGCAATCCATCATCCCGAATCTCTTCAGGATATCTACTGTGTACTTCCATTGACCAAGGAAAATCCCACCTGCACTCTGCCACACCTCCATACCTAGGAAATAATGCATCATTCCCAAATCTTTCATATCGAACTCGGCAGCAAGCTTTCTCTTAGTATCTGCAATCAATCTGTCATCTCCTGTTACAAATAAGTCATCCACATACAGGAGTAGAATCACAGGATTCCCTTCCTCAACCTTGTAATAAAGGTTGGAATCCGCTTTACTCTTGGTAAATCCCAAACTAGATAAGAAACTGTCCATCCTACCATACCAGGTTCTGGGAGCTTGTTTCAAGCCATACAAGGCTTTCTTCAATCTGCACACATATGACTCCCTGTCATGTATTTCAAAACCGAGTGGCTGCTCTACATATACTTCCTCTTCAACTACACCATTCAAGAAAGCAGTCTTGACATCCATCTGGTGTATTTTCCATTTCATTGCTGCGGCTAGGGCAAGTACTGTTCTAATGGAAGTATACCTGGCTACAGGTGCAAACGTTTCTTCATAATCTATTCCCTCTTTCTGAGAGAAGCCATGAGCTATGAATCTTGCCTTGTATTTCTTTACACTGCCATCTGTAGCATGCTTGATTTTGTAGATCCATTTGGAAGTCACAACAGACTTCTCTTTAGGTCTTGGGACAACATCCCAAACATCCTTCTTCATTATTGATTGGTATTCCTCAACCATGGCATCCTTCCATTCTTTCTTTTCCACTGCTTCTTCATAACTGGAAGGCTCTTTGTTCATAATGTCACAAAGTAAAGCAACATAGCTGGTATGTGATCTGGTTCTCTTCTTTGCTCTGTGTTCTTCTTCTGGAATGCCAAATCTTTCTGCATATTGAATGAGCTCTCTAGCCCATGCAGGTTTCCTCTTGTGAGAGTTATCCTAACGGGGTGGATCTACAGGTTCTTGCGGATCTTCAAACTCATGAACAACTTCTGGAACTGCTTCAGTCATGGTAGTGTCTTGAAATCTAGTTTCCTTAGGTTCTTCATAAACTTCGATAGGTGCCTTCCTTGATTTGATGAATGTTGAGTTTTCATCAAATGTTACATCCTTGTTGACATCAATCTTCTTGAACCCTGGAAAGTATATTCTGTAAGCCTTCGAGCTTTCACTGTAACCCACAAAGATACCCTTCTTTCCTGAAGGATCTAGTTTAGTCCTCTTTTCCTTTGGAACATGAGTGTATACTGGACAACCAAATATTCTAAGATGACTGACTTCAGGTTTCCTACCATAAAAGACCTCTTCTGGTGTCTTGTTGTCCAATATCTTGTGGGGTGTTCTGTTCTGCACATATACAGCTATTCTCGCTGCTTCTACCCATAGATGCATAGGTAGATCCTGGTCATGTAGCATTGCCCTTGCTTCTTCCATGATAGTTATGTTCTTCCTTTCTGCAACTCCATTCTGTTGAGGATTATAAGGAGCAGTCAACTCCCTCTTAATCCCTGCATCACTACAAAGCTTCTTGAAGTCATCTGAGGTGAATTATCCACCATTGTCGGATCTGAATGTTTTCATCTTCTTGTCAGTTTGATTTTCCATCAAGGTTTTGAATTCCTTGAATTTATCAAACACCTCATCTTTGTTCTTCAAGAAGTATACCCAAGTATTCTTGGAGAAGTCATCAATAAATGAGACATAGTAAACATACCCACTCAGAGAACTAGATGACATAGGACCACATACATCTGAGTGGATGATTTCCAGGATGTCTTTTGCCTTGCTTTCACTGCTTGGGAAAGCCTTCTTAATGTTCTTACCTTTTGCACATCCTTTGCAAACAACTTCATATTTGGTCTTGATTTCAGGAAGACCCTCTACAGCCTTGCTTGCAATTGGAAGTGCTCTATAGTGCATATGAGAAAGTCTTCTATGCCAAATTTCACTTGGATCCATGGATTCATGTACCATGGCATGTTCAGGATGTCCCTTCAATTTATACAAACCTCCCTCTTGCTCTCCAATCACTACTGCATCATCTATGTTCTTTCCCTTTGGCTACATTAGGACTTGGCCATCCACAAATGCAACCCTCATACCTTTTGCATCCAATGCAAAGATGGAGAGTAAGTTCTTCTTGAGCCCAGGTACATAAAGGACTTCTTTCATCTTCAAATATTTTCCAGAATCTAGGTTTTAGGAGGCTTCACCACTTCCTTTGATTGGGTATTGATAATCATCCCCAAGTTTCACCTTATGGGGTGATTCATGTTCAGATAGATTCACAAAAGATTCCTTAAACCTAGTCATGTGTTTGGAAGCCCCACTGTCAATCAACCAATCATTACAACCATGGGAGATAGTACCTGTGAGAGCAGAAATTAGAACATATTCTTCTTCACTTGATGAGTCATCATCACTATTACTTTCTGCCCTATCCTTCTTCTTTGGGGGTTCATCATCTTCGACAGCATGAGCATGATATCTTCTTTTGTTATTCTTATTCTTCTTATTGAAGTTGTTGTTGTTTTCTTTCTTCTTCTTGGGACAATCTGAAGCAAAGTGTCCTTTCTCATTGCAATTGAAGCATCTGAGATCTTTCTTATCTTTATGATAATGGTGGTGTGAGGATCTTCTGTTATGAGATGATTCCTTCTTGGACTTGCCTTTCCTAGCATGTGCTGTGAGAGCTTGATCTTCATTTCCCATCTTTTCTTCTCAGGCCACAAGCCTAGCTTCTTTTTGAGAGCATTCTTCCCGCAATCTGTTGAAGGAGATCAACTTCTTTCTTGCACAAATTCCTTGAATGAAGGAATCCCATGACCTGGGTAGGCCATTTAGAGTGGTCATCACCACTTCACCATTCTCCACCATTTCATCCACTGCTTCTAGTTGTTCCTTGATCTGGGAGACCCTTGAAAAATAAGATTGAATGGTTTCTCCATTCTGAAGCTTTACTCCTTTCAATTGGTTCCGCAGGGTCATCTTCCGATTTATGTTCTTCCCTTCAAATAGCTTGGTCAAAGAGTCAAACATCTCCTTGGGTGTCTTTAGAGAGGACACATGGGGTATGAGATGGTCTTTAATGGAATCAGCAATGATTCTCTTTGCCTTGACCAAGTTCTTCTTATGCAATACCTTGGCCTCTTCATCCTCTGGGATAGGGATGTCTTCTTTCACATATGAGTCCAACTCATTCTCTTCCAGGATTAACCCAATCCTATACTTCCAAGCTCGGAAGTTATCAGCTCCTTCAAGCTTATCCTCAAGCTTGGTGTGGTGAGACATCTCTAAGAGTACTTCAAATGGAAATAGAAAAGATTTAGATCTTACCACTTGAAATGCTAAAAACTGGATCTGGTCCCGGATTAGGGTTTGTCAGAAAAACCCTAAAAATTCAAAATGTGAATTTCAATTTTCTGAAAGGATAGAAAGATGCGCCTTGATGAGCTGATCAGCCTGGTGTATTCAGAATTTGAGATCAGCAAAGTTTTACCCTTAAAATTTGCCTTTTTGTCCTCCCGGGTTCACTAGGGAGAGCCCTGAATTAGGGTTTGAGTTTCCTGGAGATCTACCCAACCAAAAATCTCGATCCAAAGCTCCAAACTTTGATTTTTGCAAGGCACTTCCAGCTATGTCTTCAGATTTCAGAAATACCTATTTTTGTGGAAACCCTAATTTTTAGGGCCAAATATGAAAATGCTCGGAATTGAATTATGATTGGACAGATAGATGCGCCCTGATGAGTAGATTCAATCTACTATACTTCTTTTCCAAAATCTATGGAGAGAAACCCAATAAACAAGAAACTCAAGTTTCTGTCACTGCAAAATGTCTTCTTCTCAGGTTAGCTCTGATACCATGTTAAATTTTGAGCATTAATTCACAATACTCTAGGATCTTTGCTGAGAGAATAACATATACAGTATATCAATGCATGACAATCACAATAAGCATGACAAGCATCACAAGAATCAAAAGCATGATAGACAAGAGACACAGAGTTTTCGTGGGGAAAACGCTAAGGTGAAAAACCCCACAACTTCCTCATAGATAGAGAGAGAAATGGCTCAACCAAAGTACAACCAAAATACACTGAGATACTCTCCTAGTAGTAGATTATCCTCCTCCTCACTAGTGTGCCACTTTCTGAGTGAGAGTGAGATACTTTTCCGAGTGATCTAAATAGAGATCACCTGATCTCTATTTATACTAATCTGTTTGCCTAGTGACCTTATGGGGCCGACTTGTCTAGCTAGGTACATCCACATTATAATATATATTTCAGGGCCTACACCACACGTGGTGGTCTAATAACCCATCGGCAAGTACACACACTTGCGACACTTGTCAATCCACATGACGACACTTCCTTATAGAGGAATGACACATCTCTTATAAGGGTACAATAAATATATATAAAATACACAGATGAAATACATTTCGAAGTTACATATACATCAACAATATCAACCATGGACACAATCATGCAAGCACACAAGAGACACAGAGTTTACTTGGGGAAAACCATAAAGGTGAAAAACCCCAATAACTTCCTCAGAGATAGATAGAGTAATGATACAACAAGAATACAAGAGATAGTCTTCTCCTAGTAGCAGAGCCTCCTCCTCCACAAGTGCGCCACTCTCCAAAGTGTGAGTGAGAGAAATAGAATGTGTAAAATGAGAGAGACACACTCTCTATTTATACACTAACTTGATTTGACCTCTACTCAACTAGGTCGGCCTCAACTTAACCACTTAACATAATGCTGACTAGGCCGACCCCCACTAGGGTGGTCTAATAACCCTTTGACACACATGGCCGAACCCCAATAGGGTGGTCTAATAACCCTTTGAACCACATGACTTATACAGGCCCAACCCCAACAAGGTGGTCTAATAACCCATCAAGTATAAGTTACAACACTTACAATATAAATGACGACACTTCCGTATAGAGGAATAATAAAATCTCTATAGGAATACAACCATTTCCATATAGAGGAATAATAACATCTCTATAGGAATACAATATACATATGTGTGAAATACATTCCGAAGTTACATATACATCAACACTCCCTCTTAACTAGGAAGGTATTTCTCGACACAGATCTTCTAGCACAAGTCATCTTCTCTGGATCATCGTCACTGGATAATCGTCATCGAGTCATCATCATCATCACTGCTGCTGCTATCTCAATTAATCTCTGAATCTACTCATCATAGGAAGTTCTACAGAGCCAGTCCTTTTTGATACTGGATGTAGGCCCACCACCTACAGGTCTTCGTCATCACTAGCCATATTGTGGAATCCTCAGGACTTATTACGTGCGTCACAAAACCTCGAAAGAGAATCCTAGGATATTACGAGCACACAGCTCTACCTATAGGATCTCCCAGGGCCATATTATATGTGACCTCACCACAAAACCTTGCAAGAGCATCCCAGGCTGTTAGGAGCACACAGTTCTACCTATAGGATCTCCCAGGGACAGATTATATGTGGTCACCACAAAACCTTGCAAGAGCATCCCAGGCTGTTACGAGCACACAGCTCTACCTATAGGATCTCCCAGGGATATATTATATGTGGTCATGGCAAAACCTTGCAAGAGCATCCCAGTACTTATTACGGGCACACAGCCCAACCTATCGGATCTCCCAGGGACATATTATATGCCATAGGACAAAACCTCGAAAGAGCATCTGCCAGATATCGCAGGGCTAGATTATATGCCATAGGAAAAACCCTGAAAGACTATCTACAGATCTCCCAGGGCCAAATTATATGTCCTCCCAGAGCAAAACCTCGAAAGACTATCTACAAATCTCCCAGGGCCAAATTATATGTTGATCTGCACAACCTTATCCACGTCCATAGAGTATCAACCTGATACTCACCATACATCATCTTGATCATCATCACTGCAACATCCTATTGCATGTCATCTGGAGCAACATCCTGAAGCTCATCATCCATGATCATCCTGATCATACAATGCATCTACCTGATGCATACCAAGTATCTACCTGATACATATCATCATACATGATCCACTTGATCATACAGTGTATCCACCTGATACAAATACAAATACATGATACACATCACCATACATGATCCACTTGATACATATACAGATACATGGTCCAAGCATCCAACATGATGCATATACAAAATACATACAAATGATCCAACCGATCATATCCAGCATCCAACATGATGCGTACATACATATACATATAAATGATCCAACTGATCATATACAACATCCAACATGATGCGTACATATATAAATGATCCAACTGATCATATCTAGCATCCAACATGATGCGTATACAGAGCAGTAACTGGAGCATCATCCTGATGTTCATCATCCAGCGCTTACATCCACAGCCATGTGAAGGATCCTCCTTCCAACATGCTTGGAATGGCTTCTGCAAATGTGTCCATCACTTCTTCCTCGAAGTGTCATCAATCTGAAGAACACCAAGCCTCTCCCTGAAGTACTCAAACTTCACCCTAGCTAGTGGCTTCGTCAGCACATCTGTAATCTGCTCATTCATCGCAATGTGCAGGAGCTTCACAGCTCCTCTCTGCACCATATCCCTGATATAGTGATATTTGATCTCTATGTGTTTCGACCTGTCATGAAACACTAGGTTCTCAGACAGCTTCACACAATTTTGGTTATCACAAAAGATACTAGTAGCATCCAACGGGAGATCAAATAACTCAGACAATAGCTTCCATAGCCATACTACCTCACAACTAGATGAACAGGCTGCAACATACTCTGCCTCAGCTGTACTCAGTGCTACGCAGGATTGCTTCCTGCTGAGCCAAGAGATCACATCTGATCCCATTCTGAAGCAACACCCATATGTGCTCTTCCTATATGCAGCACTGCCTGCCCAATCTAAATCAACATGACCCTGCAGGTTAAACTTTTGATTCGCTTCATACTTGAGCCCATAATCCACTGTACCTTTTAGGTACCTCAGAATATGCTTTACAACAACCAAGTGAACACTCCTCGGATCTGTCAGGGACTGGCTCAATGTGTTCACCGCAAAGCAAATATCTGGTCTCATGTTCGTCAGGTACATCAAGGACCCAATCATCTAACGATACATAGTGACATCGACTGGTTCAGATGAACCATCACACAGAAGCTTCAGGTTCAATGCCATAGCCTCCCATTCCATCATCCCGAACCTCTTCAGGATCTCTACTGCATACTTCCCTTGTGCAAGGAAGATTCCATCTGCACTCTGCCACACCTCCATACCTAGAAAGTGCTGCATCATACCCAATTTATGCACATATATGACTCCTTGTCATTTGTCTCAGAACCAAGTGGCTGCTCCACATACACTTCTTCTTCAACTACACCATTCAAGAAAGCTGTCTTGAAATCCATCTGGTGTATCTTCTATTTCATCACTTTTATATTTCTCTATGCTGCCATCTGCAACATGCTTGATCTTGATAGATCCATATGGAAGTCATAACAAACTTCCCTTCAGGTCTTGGGGCTACATCCCAAACATCATTCTTCATGATCGACGGATCATGGCATTCTTCCCGTATCCTGGGAACTTCAATATCTTCAATAGATAATTTTGTTGCTTGAACAAATGTTGTAGTCCTTCTTTTGTAGGTGAAGGTATACGATCTTTCCTACAAAACAAGTTAAATTGCGTGATTAGAAACATCTCATAATTTTCAGACGAATTCTTACACATAAAGAAATATGTCATATAGTCATGCAATTATCTTAGCCAATGCTTCAATACAACATTTATCCATATTCCGTAACTTTCTAGATGCCTTCCAATCTCTACCAGAACATTGTTAAGAGTGTGCACAACTCCCAACATGTCAACAAAGAGGTTTCATTCTAGATAAGTAGCAATGGAATGTTGTACAGTGCCATAGGCCACTTACCCATCACATGCATATTAGTAGTATACTGTTCATCAATGCAATCATTCTAATATGCACAATACATATGCTAAGTCTAGGAATATGAGCATATACATCATTGAACAATTTTATTTAAACAAACAAATATGCAAGAAATGATAATTAAAATACTTATCTTTGTTTGTTCGTTGGGTGGAATCCCTCTGAGTCTTCGCTTCCTTGCAGGAGCTGCTGGAGTCCTAATCTGAAGTAACTTTTTCTACACCTTTATGTTGTGGAATGTAGAGAGATGGTCAACTCCCTCTGAATATCTGTATCCTTGCATAAACCACTGGAGTGTACTCCCTCTTGATCTTTGCTTCCTGGATTACTTGTCCTTGAACTTATATTCATTCTCGATCCCTATGCATGCTTGTTAGTATCATCATTGTGTTATCCTCTAGGTCTCATACATAATCAAACATTCATTAGTATAATCTTAATATTATCAAAACACAATAATCTCAAGCATGTATAGTCAGGATCAATTCAAACACAGATAATAAACATTAGTATTCAAGGTTCAAGGAAGTCTTCTTTTATTCATACTTATTCTTATTTGATCATAGGACTCTTCTAGTTAGTTAAATCATCAATCAATATAAGAGATATAATATGCATAAAACCCGTGATTACTCAAACGTATACCTTCATGATTCTTCTGGTTAGTCATATCATCAATTATGGTAAGAAACATAATATGCATACAACCATGACTATTCAAACCTATGACTTCATGGATAATCATTATCAACAATACAAAAGTATAAGATCCTAACACAAGGTAGGATTCTAGCTTGATATAGGAAAAACATACTTGGATTAGCATGCTAGATAGTTATGTCTAACATACCCGCATAATGTATTCTGGTTCTCTTCAGTGACTTGTGCTAGTAACCTGCATATCTCATAGGTTAACCGTTATAGAACCAAGTTATACATACCTTGTAAATGGATCTTCTATGTGATCCATGACAATGGATGAATCTTTGTCTTCATGTCATCATAATCTTGAACTAGAACATGATTTGTCTTTCTTGGTGTACCTTTCATGTTAGCGGACAACATAAACCTCATACAACACCATAATGCATTAGTACAATCATAAGTGTCAACACCATAATGAATGCATTCATAATTTTGTTAGGGTGATACGACAAGTCTAAAATCAAGATTGTTTTAACCGTAATAACATGAAGACAAACATATCATAAACTTAATCATGAACAAATCTCGAGACATACCTAGATGAGTCATACCTGTCGAGATTGCTTGAAATCTTCTTATGTAATGCCTTAGCCTCATCTCCCTCTAAAACAAGAACTTCTTCACTTATGCAGGTGACCAATCCATCCTCTTCTAGGATTAAACCAATCCACTTGATTTGCAGGAACTGGATCTGGAGTTGTATTAGGGTTTGTCAGAGAAACCCCAAAAATTCAAACTTTGAATTTCAAACTTCCAAAAGGATAGAAATATGCGCCTTGATGAGCTGATCAAGTTGGTATATTCAGAATTTGAAAACTGCAAAGTTTCACCCCTCAAAATTGCCTTTTAGATTTCTGGATTCACTAGGGAGGACCCTGAATTAGGGTTTGAGCTTCCCGGAGCTTCACCCAACCAAAATATTTGATTCAAAACTCTAAGCTTCGATTTTTCTGAGGAGCTTCCAGTTGTGGTCACAGTCCTAAATTTTCCATCTTTTCGATCAAAGTCCGGAACTAGGGTTTGATCAAGCCCGGCCTTCTGCCCAACCAAAAAATCTGATCTTGGTCTCTAAATTTTGATTTTGATGAGTAGCATCCAGCCGTGGTCTCCGATTACAAAAATGCCAACTTTCTCCGAAGCCCTAAATTCTGGAAGCCATGAATGAAGGTACTAAAAAATAATTATGTTTTGACAGAAATATGTACCTGATTGTTTCTAGTGTAACTCTGAACCTTTAGATCCACAGGGTCTGAAAACATTTTCTGAGATATCCCGACCTGTTATCTTTCCATCATAATAGGTCTGACCTAAATTGGATTCTCTGAGAGAGAGTTATGCCAAGTGTCGCAACGTGACCTGTTTATAGGATAATACAGGAGAACGAACTTGTACAGCATGCCACATGTCACTCGTTCAACTTTGGCCTCTGAAAAAGTTTCCTGAGATATCCTAACCTGTTATCTTTCCATCCCGACAGGTCTGACCTCAATTGGATTCTCTGAGAGAGAGTTATGCGAAGTGTCACAATGTGACCTATTTATGGGATAATACAGGAGAGCGAACTTGTACGGCATTCCATGTGTCACTGGTTCAACTTCAGCCTCTGAACACAATTCTTGACATAGTACATTCTGTGTAATACCTGTCACTTTTTACGAAATTTCATTTGGATCTTCCTAGCCCAAGTTATGACCTTTTTCCCAAGGTCATCTAATTTTGACTCAGATCTGGAAGAGGCGGAAACCTATATTGTATAGATCTTAAATCACAAAGTACAACGAATTAGAGGTTTTCCTTTGGACACAAGGTACACGGGGATCTGATCTTCGACTTGTAAAATTTTTAGATCCGAAAAATTTGCCACAACGGATTTATAGCGAAATTTCTACGATGACTGGTTTTTGCTTTATCAAGCCCTAGCATCGTAAGTGCAACAAGTGTCATACATGCCATATCATGCCTTTTTTCAGGCTAGCTCTGATACCATGTTAAATTTTCAGAATTTACTTCAATCTGATCTAGGATCTTAACTGAGAGAACAACATGTACAACAAATCTATAACATATCAACCATGGACACAATAATGCAAGCACACAAGAGACATAGAGTTTACTTGTGGAAAACCATAAAGGTGAAAAACCCCAATAACTTCCTCATAGATAGATAGAGCAATGATACAACCAGAATACAAGAGATAGTCTTCTCCTAGCAGCAGAGCCTCCTCCTACACAAGTGCACCACTCTCCAAAGTGTGAGTGAGAGAAATAGAATGTGTAAAATGAGAGAGACACACTCTATATTTATAAACTAACTTGACTTGAACTTTACTCAACTAGGTCGGCCTCAACTTAACCACTTAACATAATGCTGACTGGGCCGACCCCCACTAGGGTGGTCTAATAACCCTTTGACCCACATGACTTATACAAGGCCGACCCCAACAAGGTGGTCTAATAACCCATCAAGTATAAGTTACGACACTTACAAAATAAATGACGATACTTCCGTATAGAGGAATAATAACATTTCTATAGGAATACAACCACTTCCGTATAGAGGAATAATAACATCTCTATAGGAATACAATATACATATACGTGAAATACATTCCGAAGTTACATATACATCAACATTGAGCGCCCTCTTGGAGTCTATTTTTAGCCCTGACATGTCATATATGTCATATGTCAGCCTTCAGGTCTGATTTGTGTCATAGGTGTCATAGCATCTTCATCATTGTTGTCATAGAGCTAGGGAATCTAGCCCAAGCATCTCACTAGCTCCAAATTGCCTCTTACTCTTCCATGGGAGTTACTCTTCCTCTATATTTCTACCTCATTGACTCATGAAAATTATTATTGACCTTATAACTCATCCAAAGAACATTAGGCTTCCCATAGATTCGAAATTGCAAGAAGAGGATGCCATGTGGCACATACATTCTAGCTTGTGTGGGTCCCACTTCCTCCATGTGTCTTCATGATCAAATGCCACTTTGATTTCCACTTGTATATATTTATTTATCTCCTTTATTAAATATTTATTCCATCCTAATGTTCCAACATCATTTATTATCCCCATTAATCACAATCCCAAAGCTTCCACCCCAAACCTAGGAAACTAGTAATTTCCCTCCTTGGCAATTATTTGACCTTTAGCATCAATTTGAAAACTCTAATGAATATGGGCAATGTGATTAGGCCACTGTGAACCAATGCCAAATTTGGGACATTACAAATCCTCCCTTCCCAATATTGCTTGTCTTCAAGCAATTTCAAACATGAGTGTTGAAGAACTTGCTTTTTGTATAATTCTTTGAAGTTGCCATTGAATTGCCCAACCTTGAGTCTTTGCGTTTCCATGAAGATTTTAGAGAGGAACAACCATGCTTGCTGCTGCATTGATCTGATAAAAATCACTTTATTAAGTGGGAAATCCATCTCCCATACTACTTGTTTCCCCAAAAAATATGAAACCAATGTGATAAAATTATTCCAAGGTCCCATTGCTTGTATTGCACCCCAACAATTAAGAGTGCTCTCCAACCCACACCATTAGATAAGAGGATTCCTGGATCCCATTTTCTTGTATGCTTTCTTCCAAACATCATGATTACCAAATATATATCATCAAAGTGTTGATGTATATGTAACTTCAAAATTTATTTAACATATATGTATGTTGTATTCCTATAGAGATGTTATTATTCCTCTATATGGAAGTGTCGTCATTTATATTGCAAGTGTCGTAACTTATACTTGATGGGTTATTAGACCACCTTGTTGGGATCGGCCCTGTATAAGTCATGTGGATCAAAGGGTTATTAGACCACCCTATTGGGGGTCGGCCATGTGGGTCAAAGGGTTATTAGACCACCCTAGTGGGGGTTGGCTCAGTCAGCATTATGTTAAGTGGTTAAGTTGAGGCCGACCTAGTTGAGTAAAGGTCAAGTCAAGTTAGTGTATAAATAGAGAGTGTGTCTCTCTCATTTTACATATTCTATTCTCTCACTCACACTTTGGAGAGTGGCGCACTTGTGGAGGAGGAGGCTCTGCTGCTAGGAGAAGACTATCTCTTTTATTCTGGTTGTATCATTGCTCTATCTATCTCTGAGGAAGTTATTGGGGTTTTTCACCTTTATGGTTTTCCCCAAGTAAACTCTGTGTCTCTTGTGTGATTGCATTATTGTGTCCATGATTGATATGCTTTAGATTTGTTGTACATGTTATTCTCTCAGTTAAGATCCTAGATCAGATTGAAGTAAATTCTGAAAATTTAACATGGTATCAGAGCTAGCCTGAAAAAAAGCATGATATGGCATGTATGGCACTTGTTGCACTTACGATGCTAGGGCTTGATATAGAAAAAACCAGTCATCGTAGCACTTTCGCTATAAATCCATTTTAGCGAAGGTTTTGGATCTAAAACTTTTACAGGTCGAATATCAGATCCCCATGTACCTTGTATCCAAAGGACAACCTATAATTCATTGTACTTTGTGATTTATGATCTGTACAATAAAGGGTTTCTACCTCTTCCAGATCTGAGTCAAAAACAGGTGACCTTGGAAAAAAGGTCATAACTTGGGCTAGGAAGCTCCAAATGAAATTTAGTAAAATATGACAGGTAGTACACATATTTTACTATCTCACGAAACTTTTTTAGAGGCCGAAGTTGAACCAGTGACACGTGGCATGCCGCACACGTTTGCTCTCTTGTTTTATCCCATAAATAGGTCACATTGTGACACTTGGCATAAATTTCTCTCAGAGAATCCAATTGAGGTCAGATCCATCGGGATGGAAATATGACAGGGCGGGCTATCTCAGGAAAAAATTTCAGACCCTGTGGATTGAAAAGTTTGGAGTTACACCAGAAACAATCAGGTATTTATTTCTGTCAAAACAAAATTATTTTTTGAGCACCTTCATTCATGAATTTCAGAATTTAGGGTTTCGGATAAAGTTGGAATTTTTGTAATCGGAGACCACGGCTGAATGCTACTCATCAAAATAGAAATTTAGAGGCCAAGATCAGAATTTTTGTTTGGGCAGAAGGCCGGGCTTGATCAGACCCTAATTCAGGACTTTGATAAAAAAGTGGAAAATTAGGGTTTCTGCAAAAATGGGAATTTTTTAAATCTGTGACCATGGCTAGAAGCTCCTCATAAAAATAGAAGCTTAGAGCTTTGGATCAAAACTTTTGATTGGTAAAAAGAGTCGGCTTCATCAAACCCCATTTCGGGGTCACGTCCAGTGAATCCAGAAGTTTCAAAGGAAAAATTGAGGAGTGAAACTTTGCAGTTTTCAAATTCTGAATATACCAGCTTGATCACATATTTCTATCCTTTCGGAAGTTTGAATTTTTGGGGTTTCTTTGACAAACCCTAATCCATCTCTAGGTCCAGTTCTTGCAAATCAAGTGGATTGGGTTAATCCTAGAAGAACATGGATTGGTCACCTGCATAAGTGAAGAAGTTCCTGTTTCAGAGGGAGATGAGGATAAGGCCTTACATAAGAAGATTACAAGCGATCTCGACAGGTATGACTCATCGTGGTATGTTTCGAGATTTGTTCATGATTAAGTTTATGTTATGTTTGTCTTCATGATTTTTACGGTTAGTACAATCTTGATTTGAGATTTGTCGTATCACCTTAACAAAATTATGAATGCATGATAGAAGATATTCATTGGTTAGGGTGTTGACACTTATGATTGTACTAATGCATTATGGTGTTGTATGAGGTTTATGTTGTCTGCTAACATAAAAGGTACACCAAGAAAGACAAATCATGTTCTACTTCAAGAACATATGATCATGGTGACATGAAGACGAAGATTCATCCATTGTCATGGATCACTTAGAAGATCTACTTACGACGTATGTATAACTTGGTTTTACAATGGTTAACTTATGAGTCATGTAGGTTACTAGCACAAGTCATTGAAGAGAACCAGAAGACATTATGCGGGTATGTTAGACATAACTAGCTAGCATGCTAATCCTGGTATGTTTTTCCTATATCAAACTAGAATCCTACCTTGTGTTAGGATCTTATACTGTTGTGTTGTTGATAATGATTATTCATGAAGTCATAGGTTTGAATAGTCATGGTTGTATGCATATTATTTTTCTTACCATAATTGATGATATGACTAACCAGAAGAATCATGAAGGTATAGGTTTGAGTAATCATAGGTTTATGCATTAATGATTTAACTAATTAGAAAAGTCCTATGATCAAATAAGAATATGCATGAGTAAAAGAAGACTTCCCTGAAACCTTGAATACTAATGTTTATTATCTGTGAATGATCATGACTATACATGTTTAAGATTATTGTGATTTGATAGTATTAAGATTATACTAATAAATGTGTGATTATGTATGAGACCTCAATGATAACACAATGATGATACTAATAAGCATGCATAGTGATTAAGGATGGATATAAGTTCAAGGAGAGGTAATCCAGGAAGCAAAGATCAAGAGGGAGCACACTCCAGTTGTTCCTGCAAGAAAGCAAAGGAGCACACTTCAGTAGTTTCTGCAAGGATGCAGATATTCAAAGGGAGTTGACCACTTCTCACAATCCACATCAGAATGGAGTTGCAAAGATTCAGATGGAGTCCACCCAGCAACCAAACAAAGATAAGTATTTGAATTGTCATTTCTTACATAATGTTATTCAATGATATATATGCTTATGTTCCTAGAATTAGGTTGTGTATTATGCATATTAGAATAGTTGCATTGATGAACAGTATACTACTAATATACATGGGTAAGTGGCCTATGGAACTGTACAACATTCCATTGCTATTTATCTAGAATGAAACCTCTTTGCTGAGATGTTAGGAGTTGTGCACACTCTTAACGATGTTCTGGTAGAGATTGGAAGGCATCTAGAAAGTTACGGAATATGGATAAATGTTGTATTGAAGCATTGGCTAAGATAATTGCATGACTGTATGACATATTTCTTTATGTAAGAAATTGTTCTAAAAACTATGAGATGTTTTCTAATCACGCAATTTAACTTTTTGTGTAGGAAAGATCGTATACCATCACCTACAAAAGAAGGACTACAACATTTGTTCAACAACAAAATTATCTATTGAAGATATTGAAGTTCCCAGGATATGGGAAGAATGCCATGATCCTCCGATCATGAAGAATTATGTTTGGGATGTAGTCCCCAAGACTTGAAGGGAATTTTTTTATAACTTCCATATGGATCTATCAGATCAAGCATGCTGCAGATGGCAGCATAGAGAAATATAAAAGTGATGAAATATAAGATACACCAGATGGATTTCAAGACAGCTGTCTTGAATGGTGTAGTTGAAGAAGAAGTATGTGTGGAGCATCCACTTGGTTCTGAGGCACATAATAGGGAATCATAAATGTGTAGAACCTGGTATGATAGACAGATTTCTATCCAGTTTGAGCTTTACCAAGAGTAAAGCGGATTCCAACCTTTACTACACGGTTGAGGAAGGGAATCCTGTGATTCTGCTCCTGTATGTGGATGACTTATTTGTAACAGGAGATGACAGATTGATTGCCGACACACAATGAAAGCTTGCTGCCGAGTTCGAGATGAAGCACTTGTGGATGATGCACTACTTTCTGGGCATGGAGGTGTGGTAGTGCAGATGGAATTTTTCTTAGTCAAGGGAAGTACACAGTAGATATCCTGAAGATATTTGGGATGATGGATTGTAAGGCCATGTCCAAACCTATGGCATCGAACCTGAAGCTTCTATGTGATGCTTCATCTGAGCCAATTGATATCTCTATGTATCGTCAGATGATTGGGTCCTTGATGTACCTGACGAACACGAGACCAGATATTTGCTTTGCAGTGAACATATTGAGCCAGTTCCTGACAGATCAGAGGAGTGTTCACCTGGTTGCTGTAAAGCATGTTCTGAGGTACCTGAAGGGTACAGTGGATTATGGGCTCAAGTATGAAGCAAATCAAAATTTTAACCTGTAGGGTTAAGTTGATTCAGATTGGGCTGGCAGTGCTGCAGATAGGAAGAGCACATCTGGATGCTGCTTCAGTATGGGATAAGGTGTGATCTCTTGGTTAAGTAGGAAGCACTCCTGCATAGCATTGAGTACAACTGAGGCAGAGTATGTTGCAGCCTGTTCAGCTAGTTGTGTGGCAGTATGGCTTCAGAAGCTACTGTCTGATTTATTTGATTTCCCGTTGGATGCATTGGTATCTTTTGTGATAACCAGAGTTGTGTGAAGCTGTCCGAGAACCCAGTGTTTCATGACAGGTCGAAACACATAGAGATCAAATATCACTATTGTTGATGTATATGTAACTTCGGAATGTATTTCATCTATGTATTTCATATATATTTATTGTACCCTTATTAGAGATGTGTTATTCCTCTATAAGGAAGTGTCATCATGTGGATAGACAAGTGTCGCAAGTGTGTGTACTTGCCGATGGGTTATTAGACCACCATGTGTGGGGTTGGCCCTAAAATATATATTATATTGTGGATGTATCTAAAGAGACAAGTTGGCCCCATAGTGTAACTGGGAAAACAGGTTAAGTATAAATAGAGATTGGGAGATTTCTATTTGGATTATTCGAAAGGACACACTTCTCTCACTCAGAAAGTGGCGCACTAGTGAGGAGGAGGATCATCTGCTCTAGGAGACTATCTCAAGTGTATTTTGGTTGTACTTTGGTTGAGCCATTGCTCTCTCTATCTCTGAGGAAGTTGTGGGGTTTTTCACCTTAGGGTTTTCCCCATGAAAACTCTGTGTCTCTTGTCTCTCATGCTTTTGATTCTTGTGATGCTTGTCATGCTTATTGTGATTGTTATGCATTGATATACTGTATATGTTATTCTCTCAGTAAAGATCCAAGAGTATTGTGAATTAATTCTCAAAACTTAACAACTATATCAGGGATATGGTGCAGAGAGGAGCTGTGAAGCTCCTATACATTGCGACGGATGAGCAGATTGCAGATGTGCCGACGAAGCCACTAGCCAAGGTGAAGTTCGAGTACTTTAGGGAGAGGCTTGGTGTTCTTCAGATTGATGACACTTCGAAGAAGAAGTGATGGACACATTTGCAGAAGCCATTCCAAGCATGTTGGAAGGAGGATCCTTCACATGGCTGTGGATGTAAGCGCTGGATGATGAGCATCAGGGCGATGCTCCAATTATTGCTTTGTATATGCATCAAGAGGATGTTGGATATGATTAGTTGGATCATTTATATGTATATGTATGTACGCATCATGTTGGATGCTGGATATGATCAGTTGGATCATTTATATGTATATGTATGTACGCATCATTTTGGATGCTGGATATGATCAGTAGGATCATTTTTATATGTTTTTTATATGCATCATGTTGGATGCTTGGACCATGTATCTGTATATGTATCAGGTGGATACTGTGTATGATCAGGTAGATCATGTATGTTGATATGTATCAGGTATGATCAGGTGGATCATGTTTTTGAATTTGTATCAGGTGGATACATTGTATGATTAGGTGGATCATGTATGATGATATGTATCAGGTAGATACTTGGTATGCATCAGGTAGATGCATTATATGATCAGGATGATCATGGATGACAAGCTTCAGGATATTGCTCCAGATGACATGCATCAGGATGTTGTAGTGATGATGATCAGGATGATCATGTATACATTAGGATGATGTATGGTGAGTATCAGGATGATACTCTGTGGCTGTGGATTAGGTTGTGCAGATGAGCATATGATTTGGCCCTGGGATATTTGCAGATAGTGTTTCAAAGTTTTTCCTATGGCATGTAATCTGGCCCTGGGATATCTGACAAATGCTCTTTCAAGGTTTTGCTCTGGGAGGACATATAATTTGGCCCTGAGAGATCTGCAGATAGTCTTGCAAGGTTTTTCCTATGGCATATAATTTGGCCCTGTGATATTTGGCAGATGCTCTTTCGAGGTTTTGTGCTATGGCATATAATAGTGCCCTGGGAGATCCGATAGGTTGAGCTGTGTGATCGTAATAAGTCCTGGGATGCTCCTACAAGGTTTTTCCATGACCACATGTAATATCACCCTAGGAGATCCGATAGGTTGGGATGTGTTCCCGTAATAAGTCCTGGGATGCTCTTGCAAGGTTTTGTGGTGACCACATACAATAGTGCCCTCAAATATCCGATAGGTTCAGCTATGTGCTCGTAATCAGTCCTGGGATTCTCTTTCGAGGTTTTGTGGTAGGGTCACATGTAATAGCTCCCTAAGAGATCCAATAGGTTGGGCTGTGTACCCGTAATAAGTCCTGGGATGCTCTTGAAATTTTTTGTGATGCACGTAATAAGTCTTGAGGATTCCACAGTATGGCCAGTGATGACGAAGACCTGCAGGTGGTGGGCCTACATCCAGTATGAAAAAGGATTGGCTCTATAGAACTTCCTATGACGAGTAGATTCAGATATTGATTGAGATAGCAGCAGCAGTGACGATGATGATGACTCGATGATGATTATCCAGTGATGATGATCTAGACAAGATGACTTGTGCTAGAAGACCTGTGTCGATAAATACCTTCCTAGTTGAGGGAGTGTTGATGTATATGTAACTTCAGAATGTATTTCACATATATGTATGTTGTATTCCTATAGAGATGTTATTATTCCTCTATACGGAAGTGTCGTCATTTATATTGTAAGTGTCGTAACTTATACTTGATGGGTTATTAGACCACCTTGTTGGGGTCGTCCCTATATAAGTCATGTGGGTCAAAGGGTTATTAGACCACCCTATTGGGGGTCAGCCATGTGGGTCAAAGGGTTATTATACCACCCTAGTGGGGCTCGGCCCAGTCAGCATTATGTTAAGTGGTTAAGTTGAGGCCAACCTAGTTGAGTAAAGGTCAAGTCAAGTTAGTGTATAAATATAGAGTGTGTCTCTCTCATTTTACATATTCTATTCTCTCACTCACACTTTGGAGAGTGGCGCACTTGTGGAGGAGGAGGCTCTGCTACTAGGAGAAGACTATCTCTTGTATTCTGGTTATATCATTGCTCTATCTATCTCTGAGGAAGTTATTGGCGTTTTTCACCTTTATGGTTTTCCCCATGTAAACTCTCTGTCTCTTATGTGCTTGCATTATTGTGTCCATGATTGATATTCTTTAGATTTGTTGTACATGTTGTTCTCTCAGTTAAGATCCTATATCAGATTGAAGTAAATTATGAAAATTTAACACAAAGTACATAACAACATAATGAAAATGTACATCAAGGATATGCTTCATCAAAGAGTCAGGAAAGTGCTTATACCTCCAATCAAGTAGACCACCATTTTCCAAGTGCATACAAGCTTCAAGTGACCAATCAAATCCGCTCCAATGACATAGGTGAGGATCCCGTGTCCTACCATGCTACTCCAAAAGGATGTGATATGCATCAAAATATTCAGCCATGTATTCTTTCATCCAAGAAGTGAATGAAGAATCTCCACTAAAGTTTGAACCAAATAATGAGCAGAAAAAAAAGGAGACTTCAAAGGACTCAAAGAAGTCTCACCCATACATCCATGAATGTGAGAATAATAAAGATATATCAAAGTATGCGTATGCCAACATAAATGTTCTCCAATCATAAATTTATTCACCTAAGTGTTGGATTAAGTTCCTCCAACATCAAATGAACCAAGTGTTGAGCAAGAAAAACCATGAGTCTTCAAGTGACTCAAATGCATATCATAGGTACATCCAAGTTGATGTGGATCATCATAGAGTAACAAAGGATGTTGCTTCAAATGTGAATAGGAATGTGCTCCAACCATATCATCATAAAAATTAATTATAGGAGTTCCATACTCCTCATGTGGCACCATAAAAAAAGAACCTTTTCACGCATTCTTCATTGAGACTAATGCTGCAAAACATGGAATTGTAGGATGTAGGTGAATTAACTATTTCACCCAAATGATCAAAAAGTGCATAATTTTCATCATGGAAAGGATCCATATGGTTAGTATCATGCACCTCCTTCAAAAGTGTGAAACCTTTGTTGTATATTAGTTCCAATGTAGAGGAATCATGCTCTTCTTTAAAAATTGCATAACCTTCATCAAGAGACAATTCAAGTTCCTCTTCCACCACATCAAGTGTTTGGATCTCTTCAAGTTCATCTTCAAACACATTAAGCACCTTCAAATTTTCACATTTCTCATGATCCACCATTTCATGAAAATCCTCTAAACAATCTACCATTTGACAATCTGAAACATAGGAGGAAAAACAAGTATCTTGCAACTTTTCAAGAAGTTGCTCATTTTGAATTGTGACATTATGAATATCCTCATTATTATTCAAGTATGCATCATGTAACAATTCATTAAGCTCAAGCAAATGGTTTCTATAAAAAAACAAAGACATGAAATTAACTTCGATGTGGCACATTGCTCTTTGAATCTTCTCCATGTCTTCAATGAAGGATGTTTCCTCCAATGAAGTAGCTCTCCAACAAGAATTTGACACCATTGCTTGAGTCTCATAGAGAATGTTGAGGGAATCTTGGATCTTATTTTAATTCATCTTTAATTACCCTTCAAGAAAATGAGTCTCTTGCAAATGACCCTCCTCATCTTATTCATTTTTTCTTGGACCAACTTCATGAAGCTCGAGTGGTGGTGGGGAAGTTTATCTTGGTTCTTCTTCAACTGCTACAAGGTCTTCATTATCATGCTTAATGGCACTTGAGCTTACAGCAACACTTTCAAAAGTGATCTCTATTTCACCAACATAGAGGTGTGAGCACCCATCAGTAGGTACTCCTTCATAGTTTAAGCATCCATCAGTTGATGCTCTTTGGTTCATGTCTAAGCTAGAAGGTGTCTCGAAATGATATTCCATATTTTCAATAGAATATTCTTCATGCTATTTTGATGTCTCTTCCTTTTGCTCCTTCAAGCAAGCTGATTCATTTTGCCCTTGTTTTCCTTAGGATCAATATATTTGGAATATCGTTTTGAAGAATTCCCAAAAGTTCTCCTCAAGTAGGACATCATTTCACCCATACATATATGATCCTCTCTATAAGGTTCTTTACAAGAAGGGAATAAAAATTTCTTTATTAACTCCACATCTTCATGTTTGGGCCTATTTTAAAAAATATGTTAAGCATAGTACTCAAAAGACATGGCATTTTGTGTATTTTTTCTCAAAGAAGGATATTCTTGATATTCTTGATATTGTTGGGGCAAGGTTTTATATTTTGCTCTCCATCTTTGTAAATCATCCATAGCATTATCCTTTGGTGGTGTGAAATCCTCATATTTATCATACATAGGGTCATAATCATAATCTTCATTCCTCTTGAAATTTTAAGAAGTGTTGCATGATGGCACCTCTTCCTCATACCATTCACATTCTCTTTCATATTGTTCATAAGCATCTGCATATTCCTCATAAGAATTGTACTCATAGGATTCATCATAATAGTAAGACATGGCTGCAACTTATTCTTAAATGTATGATATTAAATAACAGGTTCAAGGACCATGCTCCGATACCACTGTAATGTCCCTTGTTAGAAATTTTATTAAAATGGCAAATTTTCACTTTTTTCCCTAGTTAGACCTTTGACTAGTTTTGAGCTCTAGGTCCCCAAATTGCTCCAATTGCTCCCAAATATTTTGAGAAGGTATATGGATGATGTTAGAACATAAATATGTGTTTCAGCGATAGTTTTGTACCTTTAAAATACTTCTGCAAATCCTCTTTCTATTCTGGACAATGTAGGGAATTTTACTAGTAATTTCCCTTTGACTAGTATTGGTCTCTAGGTCTCAAATTGACTCCAAATGCCTTCAAATATTCAAGGAAGTTGTATGAATTATATTAGGAATTGAATATGATTTTCAGGGATCATATATTGCCACCAAAAGACCTCTTCAAACTCTCTTAAGATTCTGTACCAAGTATGCAATATTACTAGTAATTTGGGGTTCAAATCCCCCTGGGATAAGTACTGAAAATGGCTTCCCAAATGCCTCCAAAACCATTGAAATTTATGAACAGAGGTAGGGAATGTATTAAGGATTTTATTAAGGTCTCATGTGCACCATTAATTTATTATTATATCTGTTCCAACCCTCTACCATTCAGCTACAAAAATCACCCATTCGACCCTTGGGGAAATGACACTATTTCTTCTCCCAATGCAATTAAACTGAGTAAAAATACTTCAAATGCTCAAGTACAGTACATGAAACTTGTAAAATACATCCATGTAAGTCTATTAATCAAAAATGTATTATAGAATCATCCATTCATTTGAAATCATCAGCATTACCTTGGTTCACAACAAGGTAGTGGGGAAATGGCACTGTTCTTTCATTAAAAATGAGATTTACACATTTCTACTTGGAATTTCGACCTGAAAATTTTTGGAGATGAATAAAATATTATTTAATTCATATTAAAAAATAAATGGGGCATTAGAATCTCCCCCAAAGAGTAAAATAGCTCACCAAAAATGCCCTCCCTCAAGGATCAAGAATATGCCATCAAAATTGGAAATGGTTGAAGGATTAAGATGCAATAGAAGAAACCATGAACTTCCCTGTAGCTTACACCTGAAAATAAAGACTGCATTAAATATCCAAATGAAAGGTCTGAATGGACTTTCCAATTACCAACTTGGATGAAAATCTTTCACTCTCGAAATTGGCTAAGGCAAGAAACTAGTCATCCACTAGCTCTCCCTCTTCACAAATGAAATTGCAAATTATAAAAATGATCAAAAGCTCATTTAATTCTTTTTTATTGACATTTATAAACTTCTAATTTAATCCATGGGTCGAATTCCTTCCAAGAGACTCATGCCAACTCAAGTTGGGAAGAGATTCCAAAGAACGCCACTTGTACAAGAATTCCTAGTCTACCACTTCCACCAAATCACATGTGGAAGCATCTTAGCTACCCTAACACCCTTGAGAACCCTATTAGATTCTATGTTAGCCTTGACATGTCATATATGTCATATGTCATCCTTCAGGTCTGATTTTTGTCATAGGTGTCATAGCATCATCATCATTGTTGTCATAGAGCTAGGGAATCTAACCCAAGTGTTTCACTAGCTCCAAATTGCCTCTTCATCTTCCATGGGAGTTACTCTTTCTCTATAGTTATACCTCATTGACTCATGACAAGCATTATTGGCCTTATAACTCATCCCAAGAACATTATGCTTCCCATAGATTCGAAATTGCAAGAGGAGGATGCCATGTGGCATATACATTCTAGCTTGCGTGGGTCCCACTTCCTCCATGTGTCTTCATGATCAAATGCCACTTTGATTTTCACTTGTATATATTTATTTATCTTGTTTATTAAATATTTATTCCATCCTAATGTTCCAACATCATTTATTATCCCCATTATTCACAATCCCAAAGCTTCCACCCCAAACCTAGGAAACTAGTAATTTCCCTGGTTGGCAATTATTTGACCTTTAGCATCAATTTGACAACTCTAATGAATATGGTCAATGTGATTAGGCCATTGTGACCCAATGCCAAATTTGGGACATGACAAATCCTCCCTTCCCAATATTGCTTGTCCTCAAGCAATTTCAAACATGAGTGTTGAAGAACTTGCTTTTCGTATAATTCTTTGAAGTTGGCATTGAATTGCCCAACCTTGAGTATTTGAGTTTCCATGAAGATTTTAGAGAGGAACCACCATGCTTTCTGCTGCACTACTCTAATAAAAATCACTTTGTTAAGTGGAAATCCATCTCCCATACTATTTGTTTCCCCAAAAAATTTGAAACCAATGAGATAAAAATTATTCCAGGGTCCCATTGCTTGTATTGCACCCCAATAATTAAGAGTGCTCTCCGACCCACACCATTAGATAAGAGGATTCCTGGATCCCATTTTATTGTATGCATTCTTCCAAACATCATGAGTTCCAAATATATATCATCAAAGTACATAAAAACATAATGAAAATGTACATCAAGGATATGCTTCATCAAAGAGTCATGAAAGTGCTTATACCTCCAAGCAAGTAGACCACCATTTTCCAAGTGCATACAAGCTTCAAGTGACCAATCAAATCTGCTCCAATGACATAGGTGAGGATCCAATGTCCTATAATGCTGCTCCAAAAGGATGTGATATGCATCAAAATATTCAGCCATGTATTCTTTCATCCAAGAAGTGGATGAAGAATCTCCACTAAAATCTGAACCAAATAATGAGCAGAAAAAACAAGGAGACTTCAAAGGACTCAAAGAAGTCTCACCCATACATCCATCAATGTGAGAATAATACAAATATATCAAAGTATGTGGTTTCCAACAAAATTTTTCTCCAATCATAAATTTATTCACCCAAGTGTTGGATGAAGTTACTCCAACATCAAATGAACCAAGTGTTGAGCAAGAAAAACCATGAGTCTTCAAGTGACTCAAATGCATATCATAGGTGCATCCAGGTTGATGTGCATCATCATAAAGTAAAAAAGGATGTTGCTTCAAATGTGAATAAGAATTTTCTCCAACCATATCATCATAAAATGTAAATATAGGAGTTCCATACTCCTCATGTGGCACCATCAAAAAGAACCCTTTCACCCATTCTTCATTGAGACTAATGCTGCAAAACATGGAATTGTAGGATGTAGGAGAATTAACTAGCTCACCCAAATGATCAAAAAGTGCAGAAGTTTCATCATGGAAAGGATCCATATGGTTAGTATCATGCAACTCCTTCAAAAGTGTGAAACCTTTGTTGTAGATTAGTTCCAATGTAGATGAATCATGCTCTTCTTTAAAACTTGCATAACCTTCATCAAGAGACAATTCAAGTTCCTCTTCCACCACATCAAGTGTTTGGATCTCTTCAAGTTCATCTTCAAGCACATTAATCACATTCAAATTTCCACATTTCTCATGATCCACCATGTCAAGAGAATCCTCTAAACAATCTACCATTTGGCAATCTAAAACATAGGAGGAAAAACAAGTATCTTGCAACTTTTCAAGAAGTTGCTCATTTTGAATTATGAGATTATGAATACCCTCATTATTCTTCAAGTATGCATCATGTAAAAATTCATTAAGCTCAAACAAATGGTTTCTATCAAAAAGAAAAGACATGAAATTACCTTTGATGTGGCACATTTCTCTTTGAATCTTCTCCATGTCTTCAATGAAGGATGTTTCCTCCAATGAAGTAGCTCTCCAACAAGAATTTGACACCCATGCTTGAGTGTCATGGAGAATGTTGAGGGACTCTTGGATCTTCTTTTCATTCGTATTTAAGGACCCTTCAAGAAAATGAGGATCTTGTAAATGACCCTCCTAATCTTATTCATTTTTTCTTGGACCAACTTCATGAAGCTCGAGTGGTGATGGGGAAGTTGATCTTGGTTCTTCTTCAACCGCTAAAAGGTATTCATTATCATGCTTAATGGAACTTGGGATTGCAATAACAATTTCAAAAGTGATCTCTATGTCACCAACATAGAGGTGTGAGCACCCATCAGTAGGTAATCCCTCATAGTTTAAGCATCCCTCAGTAGATGCTCTTTGGTTCATGTCTAAGCTAGAAGGTGTCTCGAAATGATCTTCCATATTTTCAATAGAATCTTCTCCATACTCTTTTGATGTCTCTTCCTTTTGCTCCTTCAAGCAATTTGATGCATTTTTCCCCTTGTTTTCCTTAGGATCAATATCTTTGCAATCTCTTTTTGAAGAATTCCCAAAATTTCTCCTCAAGTAGGACATCATTTCACCCATACATATATGATAATCTCTCCAAGGTTCTTTACAAGAAGGGCATAAACCTTTCTTTACTAACTCCACATCTTCATGTTTAGGCCTATTTTCAAAAATGCGTTCAACATAGTACTCAAAATACATGGCATTTTGTGTATTTTTGCTCAAAGCAAGATATTCTTGATATGATTGATATTGTTGGGGAAAGGTTTTATATTTTGCTCTCCATCTTTGTAAATCATCCATAGCTGTTAATACCCAAAAAGTGCTCACTAGCTCATTCCCTTATTCACATTACCCTTTTGTCCACTTTTCCACCATTTGAGCCTCTAAAGCCATCAAAAGGTCACCAAAAAGACCATAATACACCCTTTTTTCCCCTCAAAATATATATTTTTCCTCAAAAAACATAAAAAAAACCCTAAAAAATGGTCCAGAATTCCCAAAAATATTAAAAGGGAATAAAAATATTCAAAATATTCAAAAAAGGAAAAAAGAGGGAAAAAGGTACCTAAACCATGTTGGTCAATACCATTGGTTTCCTCAAAACCAAAATGGTATTCCCCATCACCAAAAACTATAAAAAGGTGATAGGGGCTCCTCACTTTCCATCCATCCATCATCCTATCCTCATGCTGTCAAAATCTCTCTTGAGTTCTTTGACCATTGTAGCAATCTTGGAGAAGAGACCATTGGAGCCTAGAGCATCTCAACCTTGGAGCTGCTCAACACCAAACATCCTCACCATTTGAGGTATTGCAATACAAAAGTCATTTTTTATTTCGTTTCTTGTTCTTGTTCTTAAATCTTTTCAAGTTTATTGTTATATGCACATGTTAGTTTAGATTTAATTCATAATCATTTTTACTTTCTATATTGAAACTGCTATCACATTGTTGATAGGTGCTCATTACACAAGCTTGCTTGCAAAACCAAGTAATAGTTTTTGGCGACTCCGCTAGCTTTCGAGCTTTAAATTTTTGCTTTAGATCTTTATTTTAGTAGTTTTTCCAATTTAAAACTGTAGATCTGCCATACTAGTCAGCTTCTTGATAGCTGCCCTAGCCATTGACTCTTTCTGTAGCCCGAAACAACCCAAAATTTCAATTTTTGGGTTCATTTTTCGCCGGCCTATTTGTGTCCATACATCGCGACTTTCGACACCCACAGTCGCACGATCCATCGCGACTGTGCACCTTTTTTTCGCGTGGTCCATCGCGACTTTTTGGCATTTTTCTGCGCGGTCCATTGCGACTGTGCGACTTTTTTCCGCGCGGTCCATCGCGATTTTTGGCATTTTTTTGCATGGTCCATCGCGACTTTTTGGCATTTTTCTGCGCGGCCCATCGCAACTTTTCGGCATTTTTCCGCGCAGCTCATCACGACTTTTGGCTTGAAACCCGCGATGTAATTTTCTGGCAGTGCGACTCAACTTTCAAACGGCCATATCTCCCTCTCACGAACTCCTTACAAGATTTGTACTCATAGGATTCATCATAATAGTAAGAAACGGCTGGAACTTATTCTTCAATGTATGATATTAAACCACAGGTGCAAGAACCATGCTCTGATACCATTGTAATGTCCCTTGTTAGGAATTTTATTAAAATGACAATTTTTCACTTTTTTCCCTAGTTAGACCTTTGACTAATTTTGAGCTCTAGGTCCCCAAATTGCTCCAATTGCTCCCAAATATTCTGAGAAGGTATATGGATGATTTTAGAACATAAATATGTGTTTCAGGGATGATTTTGGACCTTTAAAATACTTCTTCAAATCCTCTTTCAATTCTGGACAATGTAGGGAATTTTACTAGTAATTTCCTTTTGACTAGTATTGGTCTCTAGGTCTCAAATTGACTCCAAATGCCTTCAAATATTAAAATAAATTGTATTAATGATATTAGAACTTGAATATTATGTTCAGGTATGATATATGGTGACCAAAAGACCTCTGCAAACTCTCTTAAGATTCTAGACCAAGTATGCAATTTTACTAGTAATTTGGGGTTCAAATCCCCCTGGGATAAGTACTGAAAATGGCTTCCCATATACCTCCAAACCCACTCAAATTTCTGAAAAGAGGTAGGGAATCTATTAAGTATTTTATTAAGGTCTCATGTGAACCATTAATTAATTATTATATATGTTCCAATCCTCTCCCATTCGGCTGCAAAAATCACCCATTCGACTGTTGGGAAAATGACACTATTTCTTCTCCCAATGCAATGAAACTGAGTAAAAATACTTCAAATTCTAAAGTACAGTACATGAAACTTGTAAAATACATACATGGAAGTATATTATGCACAAATATATCAGAGAATCATCCATTCATTCAAAATCACCAGTATTACCTTGGTTCACAACAAGGTAGTGGGGAAATGGCACTGTTCTTTCATTAAAAATGAGATTTACACATTTCTACTTGGAATTTCAACCTAAAACTTTTTGGAGATAAAGAAAAGATTATTTAATTCATATTAAAAAATAAATTGGGCATTAGAATATCCCCCAAAGAGTACAATATCTCATAAAAAACGCCCTCCCTCAAGGATCAAGAATATGACATCAAAACTGGAAATGGTTGAAGGAGTGAGCTGCAATAGAAGAAACCATGAGCTTCCCTGTAGCTTACACCTGAAACTAAAGACTCCATTAAAGCTCCAAATGAAAAGGTCTGAATGGCCTTTCCAATACTAGCTTGGATGGGAATCTTTCACCCTCGAAATTGGATAAGGCAAGAAACTAGTCATCCACTAGCTCTCCCTCTTCACAAATGCAATTGCAAATTCTACAAATGATCAAAAGCTCATTTCATTCTTTGTTATTTACATTTATAAACTTATAATGTCCTTGATCGGTTGAATTCCTTCCAAGAGACTCGTGCCAACTCAAGTTGGGAAGAGATTCCAAAGAACGCCACTTGTACAACAATTCCTAGTCTCCCACTTCCACCAAATCACATGTGGAAGCATCTTAGCTGCCCTAACACTCTTGAGAACCCTCTTGGAGTCTATTTTTAGCCCTGACATTTCATATATGTCATATGTCAGCCTTCAGGTCTGATTTGTGTCATAGGTGTCATAGGTGTCATTGTTGTCATAGAGCTAGGGAATCTAGCCCAAGTGTCTCACTAGCTACAAATTGCCTCTTCCTCTTCCATGGGAGTTACTCTTCCTCTATATTTCTATCTCATTGACTCATGACAAGTATTATTGACCTTATAACTCATCCCAATAACATTAGGCTTCCCATAGATTCGAAATTGCAAGAGGAGGATGCCATGTGGCACATACATTCTAGCTTGTGTGGTTCCCATTTCCTCCACGTGTCTTCATGATCCAATGCCACTTTGATTTTCACTTGTATATATTTATTTATATCCTTTATTAAATATTTATTTCATCCACTGGGTTGGAAGGCGCAGGAGGGGTCATCTTCGACCCTGGAGGAAACAAAATGAAAAGTTATGCTTAGGGGCTTGGAGCAAAGACCAACAATGACGTCGAATGGCTTGCCTTACTAAAAGGCCTGGAAGTAGCCATCACTATCGGAATAAAAGATCTGACAGCTATTGGATATCCCCTCCTCATAATCTGAGAAGCTCGTAACATTGTCAGGAAACACACCATCCCTACCCACAAATACCACCATATCCTCAATTTCATCAGCATAGATTTTCAACATCTTAATTTCCTCCATGTGTTGCGCTCTAATAATCAGCATGCTGACACAATGGAAAATAAAGGAGTGATGCATAGCTCAGGGCTGCTATCCTATGATGGTGAAGAACCCTTTAATTACTGGATTCCCTAACCCCTTAACTCCTTGGGGCCCCCACATCTCTCCCCGACTCAAGCCTCTTATCAATACCACCACCTTAGGCTCCAACCTCCCCAAGTGCTGCATGAAAACACTTGGAAATCTATACGAGGGTAGATGGAGGAATTTAATGCCTTCACCTGGCCTCCCTCCATCTACCCCCACTACCTGACACGCTCTGAATTATCTCCTCTCCCAACGCTTCCAGACTCGCTCGTGGTTAAACCTCTCCCTGAGGATGAATCCACATTCCACCTCCCGCTATGTGCCTTCTCTGGTCATGATCTCTGCCTCACCCTCGCCTCGGCCCTCTTGCAAGCTCTGCGAAAAGACTATGCCATCAACCCCCGGCCTCTCCCTCCCTAAAGAAGAGCTCCTCCAGCCTCTGCGCTCGTTCCTTGTGGACCTCACGTCCCTTAATTTGTGTGACGACGAGCTCGAATCCCTCGATAACCATTCTACCACCCTAAATCCCGAGGTAGGAACCATGGAAGCACAGGTGAATAGGACTCGTATTGAGGCAGCAGACATAAAGAAGAATATGATGAGGGTCTTCACCCTTCTGCACACTCTCAGCATCGAGGTCAGAAACAACAATGATTTAATGAATGGTCGAATCTCCTCCATGTCAGAAGTGGTGGATTATATAACCAACAACATCTCCAATGTGGACTCCAAGGTGGATGATAACTACAGAAACATTTCAGACGTTGAAGGAAAGATTGATAGGCTCAGAGAAGATCTGGCTCGTTTCGTTCCAAGGTTCCCTGACTCTACAAGCTCCAGCTCCAACCCAGCTGACTCCATGGAAATTCCAGAACCTCCTCGTCCTTGTCAGAAGTAATGCAACACGCGGGCTCTACATTTTGCGGGTTATATTTCATTTTCTGCATTAGCTTAGAACTTCTAGCTACAAGTTGTTTACATTTTGGGTTTTTGTTAGACTTTAATGGATCTTGCATCCAATTTTTTTAATGCTCTGCTTCAGCAAGTTTATATTAGGACAATTTGTAAGGGTTTACAGTTGCAATATCAGACTTTATAGAACTAGGAGAAGCAATAGAGAAGCAGAAAAAAAAATCTTGAATGCTGGTCCCTTACAAAGGAAAACCAGACACTCTCTCTATGTAATTTTGAAGACTCTTTTATTAATATAATATCCATAACCGTTCTTTTTAAAAAAAATATATTTATTCCATCCTAATGTTCCAACATCATTTATTATCCCCATTATTCACAATCCCAAAGCTTCCACCCCAAACCTAGGAAACTAGTAATTTCCCTCCTTGGCAATTATTTGACCTTTAGCATCAATTTGACAACTCTAATGAATATGGCCAATGTGATTAGGCCATTGTGACCCAATGCCAAATTTGGGACGTGACATATAGCCATAGAGAGATCATGTTTTCTATAAGCTTAATAAATTGAACTCCATAAAAATGCAAAATTAAAACCTTTTCGTGGATGGACTCCCCTACCTTCCTATCAAAACAAACATCATTGATGTTTGAACCCAAATGAACATAGAAAAATTCATCTTACTTTCCAATAACACCATATGATCATGTTCATATCTTGGATTTGGTTCATTCACAAGATGCAATATATGAATTTCCTCCACTTCCTCTACATTTATTCCTGCAATCAAGGGAATTAACAACATTTAGTTACCTTTTCTTGAGTTATATCTAGTTTTTTTTAAAATCTTTACAGGAGAGAGAAAAATATCCATTGTTGCGTTTCAAGCATGCAATAGTTATAAAGATACATATATGGTGAAACTTATATGATACCATTTCATGGTAATGATAACACATAGGGTATGTAAATAAGGATTTAGATTTTCACCTGTGTTCATGTCAGTTCCAATACAATATTAAGACATATACCTTGCATTAAATAATTGAAATTACAATTATGAATGTGCCAAATATAACTCAATCCAACAGCTATTCCTAACTGGCAATGTGAAAATGTTAAAGAAGAATACAAAAAGTTGAAATAAATAGATAGTCAAGAAAGATTGATCTCACTTTTCTTGGTTGTCATGGAGCAAGGTTTGATTGAATATCAATACCCACCTAAACCTTGAACTAAAAATGAAGAGTTAGATATTTTACTCAAATGCCTACAAAAAATACAATACAATTGTTAAAATATGGAACTCCCAATTAACTACATCTCTTAACCTAAAGATGAAAAACGATATAACATCAATTCAAACCAAGCCTAAATAAGCTCTAAATGAGGATAGCTCAAGGCCAGTAATCCAAAGAGACTTCCATCGATATTATCATTGGTACACTATGATCATATTTATGCAAAACTTAGGATCATAAGCAATATCAAATAAAATTGGAGGGTGCTTAAGTTTTAGGTGGGTATGAATTGAGCCCATGATTTGGAGGTATGAATCCATCCATCTCAAAATTTGAAAGTTATTCCTCGGCCCACCCAAATAAAATAAACCCCAATATTTATATTACTATATCGAATTAAAAATCCCCCTTGATCCCTTAATATGGGGCAATATATTTTTTAGTTTTTTAAGAGTATTCAAACCCCCAATATGAATGGACATGATATGATATTTCCTCTCTAGTGAACCCCCCATGCTAACTTCCTAAACAACTCTAAACAAAGAAAACAATCACAATACTGAACTGCAAAAGCATGCATTTTTTATATCTATATATTTCATATCTTGGTGTAGAAACATGTCCACAGCTAAATAATGGTACATTGGTTGCTACCTTTCAACAACCTAGGATTATTTTTTGAATTAGAAGCAATTTAACCTCTTACTTTCATGGTTATATATGCTAACCTAAGAAGACATGTATGAAAATAAAAATGGTTATTTTGAAAAAGAGAAAAAAAAAACATTACAAACATGTTAGATATTTATTCAATTTGCCTTCAAATTATAGCAGTGTTTCCATTTGAAAAATTGCAGGAACTAAATATAATGTTCATACTCATCAAATTCAAAATTCATCATCACAATGAATAGGAAGGAAATGGAAATGGCATAACTATTCCATCAGTTACGAACCAAAAAAAATTTGAAAAATCGTGTAAGTAATCTTAAAAATGAGACTTGCTCCAAACATATAGTACATACTTTCAATAGGAAAGTATGTTTGAATGTAAAACACACACACTTAAAGGGAAAACATATGCAATACCTTCTAAGAAGAATCCAATGCATAACCACACAGAACCCATTTGTTGTTCCAACATCCATGTCCAACACTGACTTGCCTGGAAACCTTTATTAGCTTGTCGTCTACCTGGGAATTTGTCTCCTCTAAAAATGTTGAATGGGTTAAAAAGACATATAAGTGAAATCCAATAAAGTATTGAATTTAAAAATCAAATACACCCACAACTTAAAATAATATTTACAATATGAACTAAGCGGTGTTCTCTTATTAGCAAATTGTTTCCCTCTTCTTGATTGGGAACTGTTGTGATTTGAAATTGTACATTATCTCCTTTCATTTGGATACTTGCATGATGAATGAGTAGGACAAATCATTACAAATTTAGCTTGCAGAAAACATGGGAAACAAAAAGGCACAATCCCCTCTTAATTTTTAGGTCTATAAACTTGAAGAATGTTCTTCAAAATACTTAAGACGAGGTTTCAAATTATTACAACATCCCATCTACATACTGGAGTAGAAATGGCACACGGGACATGAAATATCTTATGACACTTTGTGAAACAACAAACTAGAGCAGCCCCCTTGAATCCACATATAGTGCATTTGATTATGTTTCCTCTTACAACGGCCACTTCCATATTCATGACACAATCATCCTTGAAATAGACATATGGTTCCCTAAATTTGTCCAAATTTTAATTGGATTAAAATCCATGCTAAATTTCAATGCATGCATTAAACACAAACATCATAGGATTTGTGAACGATGATCACTCTAAAGGATATGCTCGAATGGACTTCTTCTATTAAAATTTGAACAATATGAATAATTTTAATAGAATGTAAATCCATGCAAAATTTGAAAGAAGGAAATAAACATAAAAGATAGTCTATGTCAACATAAATCGTTTGAAAGGGTACGTTTGAATGACCTTCCTCTATTAAAAATTAAAATTTAAAATCAACTGAACATTAACAACTAAAAAATTTCAAAACAAATGCAATTTTATTTTCTAATTGCATACCATTCATCACAGATCGTATGCACATGTATAACATCTGATGGCATTTCTTCTTGCTCTATTACCGATCTCCCATCGTTGTAATAATGCATCATCTACCCTATAATCTGGAATATGCATTGTTACTTAATAGTTTGGAAAACTGTGATGTACCTGCAATAATTAATTAATGAAAATACACAAGATATCAAAAATAATAGAACAGAATCGCTTTTATATTGATCACGGGCCACTTCGAGGGGGCAACCTCCTTTGAGCAAGCTCAATACAATTAACTTCACGGTGCCTTCAATGACCTCAACACACACTTATATACTAAGTCTATGCCCAATACCATGAGTCAAAACCATGGGACATATAATACTACGGGACGACTTACAAAGCATATGCGTCCAATACTATGGGTCAATACTATGGGCTAATATAAACTACGGATCAACAAATACTACGGGACGACTTACAAAGCATATGCGTCCAACAACAATATACTAACATAGTAAAGAGAAGGGTTTACATAGGTTCCTAACATCCCCTCTCCCTTAGAAAAAGCTTTGTCCTCAAAGCTTTGGTTGGAGAAATTGCTGCAGAAGCTGAAGGAGTGGTTCCCCGGTAGCATCCTCGGGTTGCATTTCAGGCCACTGACGCCTTTGGAGTGTCAAGGAGGATTGCTTGGAAGGTTGTAGATGAAGAAGAACCCTGTCAGCTGCGTGGAAAATGCGCTCAGAACGGTGCTGATTGGCTTGTTGATTCAGGCGAATTCTGGCCATGTGAAGATTGTCCTGCAGAATGAGAAGAATCTGATCGCGGTTTCGAAGAACCGAGTCAATTGCCTGAACTGGGGAGCTGCTAAGGGTGTATGGAAGAAGAACTGGCGATGTTTTTCCATAGACCGCTTCATATGGTGTCCTGTGAGATGTGGTATTGTACCACCAGAGCGCTGCTAGGAAATCCATAGAAATAGTTGGCCAAAGCTGTTTAGGGATGGGCAAGGGTTTGAGCAATCCCGAAAGGAGTGTTGTTTCACCCTTGTTGACTTGGAAAGTATCATCGTCAGCCACCATTTGTTGAATTGTCATTTTTAGTCCCTGCCAAAAGAAGTTACATTGTTCTTGGTCATACATGTTGCAGAACCCAGAGTGCCCTGTTGATGAAGAAGCATGGAGTTCATAGAAAAGAGAGCCCTGTTGAACATATTGCACCCAATTTGGAACAAGCAGAGAAAGAGTTGTAAGCGAAACTGGGTCATCAATTGTGCAAGAAGGAGCATCTTCCACCATATTGTCCTTACCCTTCTTGTAAGTGATCACATAGGGATAACCCATGAGTTGGATAACCCATTTCAGGTGTGTTGGGGAGGAGACCCATTGTTCCAAAAAAATTTCCAGACTCGGGAGATCAGTCTTGATGCAGAAATAATTCCCTAATAGGTATGGCTGCCACTTCTGTACTGCATGCAACATAGCCATCATTTCCTGCTGAGAGGTAGATGTGGCTAAATTCTTACCGGAAAGGTTTCGTGAAGGTAGCAAGCGCATTGGTTCAGCAAAGATACCTGCAGATCTATCCAAGGAAGTAGTGGAGACTGTTGATGGGTGCATCTGAATGGAATTGAGCTGAGCGATGACACCATGTGAATTCTTCTTCAGGATTTTTTCCAGGCGATGTGAACTGATGATGCAGAGAGACCCTGGTTGTAAGCCCATAAATTTGTGTTGTGCCCCATTGCCTTTAAACTGCATCCAAAGTTCAGCAAAATCCCATAAGATGGGGCCAAGTGTGCGTAACCATTGAATGCCCAAAACCATATCACATCCGCCTAAGGGCAAGGCAAACATGTCAGAGCGTAGGTTATAATCTTCCATAGAGATACGCACATTGTGACACTTCCCCTTGCAAGGTAAGGTGCCCCCATTGGCAACCATGACTTCAAAGTTGGAGTAAGGATGGACAAAGCAATCAGCCTGTTTGGCAATCCGAGGGTCAATGAAGTTATGAGTGCTACCAGAATCAAGGAGGATGGTAAGAGGGAGCTTCTTGAAGTATCCCCTGACCCGCATTGTTTGTGGGGTGGTGACGCCGGTTACAGCATGGAGAGAGATCTCAGGTGGATCGTTCGGAAATGGGGTGTCAACAGGCGGTTGTTGAATGTCGATCTGAACATCCACTGTATCCGTAGCTTCTTCACCAAGTTCTAAGGCAGGCGGAGAATCCACATCCAAGAGATAGAGCTTTTGTTGAACACATCTATGTCCCCGAGTGAATTTCTCATCACAATTATAGCAAAGCCCGTTTTCTCGGCGTGCCTGCATTTCTATCTCAGACAAATGCTTGATAGGAGTTGGTTGAGGAGAAGGCGTGATGGGAGGTCGTTGGGAACCCATATTTCTGAAGGGAACAAGGGTGGGTTTAGAGCATTGTTGAGCTGCAATCTTGTCCTCAGCCAGCTTAGCCAACCCTAGGACTTCCATCATTGTGTTGGGACAAAACATTTTGACCTCTGAGCGAATTTCATCCTTGAGACCACTTATAAAACAACTCCTGTAGAATTCATCAGATAATCCTTCTGTGTGGTTGGCCAATTTCTCAAATTCTGTCTGATACTCTCTCACTGTGCCAATTTGGTGAATTTTAGTGAGTGCTCCTGTGAAATCATCAAAAGCACTAGGGCCAAATCGTGGCAAAATGAGTTGGCAAAAATCTGTCCAGTTTGGCTCGGGATGAGCTTTGATGTACCAACGGTACCATTGAAGGGCTTCCTGTTCCAAATGAAAGGATGCAAGTGGAACTTTCTGGACATCAAAAGTATTATGCAGACTGAAATATTGTTCTGCTCGGTATATCCATCCAGTCGGATCAGTACCATTGAAGCGAGGAAAATCAAGCTTCGGCCCACAAAAATTGTTGGAAGAAGAGAACCTGGTGGCTGCAAAAGATTCTGGCTGTCGGTTATTGTTCATGGCTGCATGCTGAAGATGGAGGCTGAGAAATTTTTCATCCAGATCTTGGAGTTTGGTTTGGATGGCTGCAAGTGCTTCCTCCATGGTGTTTGCTCCTGCACGGGTGACAACCATAACCAAGTGTTTTTTTTTTTTTTTTTTTTTTTTTTTAACAGACTGGAGCAGCTACGGCTCGGAAGGAATCTGGAACAACGCCGAACGGCTGGATCTGGAACGGCTTGCAAAATGGATCTGAAACGGTGCAGCAATGATCGGCAATAGATGGATCTGCAACAGCGCGGAACTGACCGGCAACAGTTCTGGACAGAGGAAATCTGCAATTGGGCAACTGAAAATAGATATGGACCCCAGGTATGTGCGGCTTCCTATCGGTTCAAGGGATTCACTCGGCCACCAATGCTGTCTGACGGCTTGCGTATTGGGGCAGTACCCCTCACTCCACGGCTCAGGTAAAACTGATAACCGCTTGGCCACAAACGACAGCTCTTGGTTTACCTCACGGGTGGGAACTAGTCAATCAGGTAAGGGTCGTTGCCCTTTTTCGCTTGGCAGGTCCTCTCAATGGCCAGCTACTTCGGGGTTCCTGTGGTACTCCTCACAATGAGTTTTAGGGCTTATGCCCAAGTACTTCCCACAGTTAAGCGGATAGGGATTATTCCCAGATCCGAACCTGCAACAGAAAAAATTTGGGCAGAAATTCCACCCAATGTTCAAAAATCGGATCTATATTGCTTAGAATCACTATTATAGCATGTTTTCGGAACTGGAACAACCACTCTGCTTCTACCCATGAAAGCGGAATAGAAATCTGGGCACTCGGTCAAAATATTTTCTCGCCGCAATTTCCGCGGCCGTCACCGAAATTCTGAAAAATTGCTGATTTTAAATCCGCGATATCTCCACTTTTAGAACTCCAAATGAGATGATTTTTTTTTTGAAACTGCGTATTTTTGAAAGAGGAATTCAGATATGCAATTGGTTTCTTTTGATTTTGTGCAAAAAGTTTCAGAAAATGATCTGAAAGTCGCCGCCCAAAAAAAGAAAAAAAAATTCCCACTTGTGCCAAGGAAAGTGCTCTGATACCAGATGTGATGTACCTGCAATAATTAATTAATGAAAATACACAAGATATCAAAAATAATAGAACAGAATCGCTTTTATATTGATCACGGGCCACTTCGAGGGGGCAACCTCCTTTGAGCAAGCTCAATACAATTAACTTCACGGTGCCTTCAATGACCTCAACACACACTTATATACTAAGTCTATGCCCAATACCATGAGTCAAAACCATGGGACATATAATACTACGGGACGACTTACAAAGCATATGCGTCCAATACTATGGGTCAATACTATGGGCTAATATAAACTACGGATCAACAAATACTACGGGACGACTTACAAAGCATATGCGTCCAACAACAATATACTAACATAGTAAAGAGAAGGGTTTACATAGGTTCCTAACAAAAACCCCATAGTATCAAGTCTATCAACACTGGAAAAAAAAGTCAATATGACATCACCTATGAGTTGCTAGTATTTCAACAAAAAGTACAAAAGAAGTCATCCTTTGCTGTACTAGGTTCAGTTCTGTACCAATTTCCAGGGTTTTGTGAGCACATCTCCAAAATTATATCCTATGTAGTTTATCTAAGACTACCACCATTTTTAATTGTTTGGACATCATGTTGATGCTTTGGTGTTAGGTTGATAGTAGAGTCTTTCATGTCATTATTTTGAATATTTTTGTGAATATTCCCAAAATATTAGTCTTGCTGGTCTATTAATTCAGTACCAATTTGGGACTTCACTTTAGCATAATTGTATGTAACATCTTTATCGGTATGTAATCTGAAAATGGCATTAAATATATCAGTTGATGTGAAAACCGGATCCTTATCTGCACCATTGGGATTTATCTTTACACTTTCACAAGCAACTATAAAATCCTGGCAAGAGAAAGCATTTATTTAATTAAAATCTGGTCCATTTTTAGTTTGTAGTTCCTTTGTGTCTCCCTTCTGCAAGCTCTCTTTAAATGCTTTATTCCTACTATAGACTTGGGCCTCATATTTCTATGTCCCTTTCTTCCATGCCAAGCATTTCCACTTTTCTTGGTAAGCCCAGTTTCTTCTAAAGATGTCTTATGTAAAACATCTTCAGGTTCAATAATTGCATCCAGGTTAAATTATTCTTGCAATATTTATTTGAATGCCTAATTTCCAAGATATGTGTATCTACAAATTCATCTACTCATATGTTCGTACATGAACTGTAATTTGAAAAATAATATTCTATTGTGGTGTCTTTAGCATCCGACATCATTTACTTGCTCAATTTCAATTTGGCCCTTATTTAAGCCATTAGAAAGAAATATATATCTAACATGAAAATATAAATTCTCACTTTTCTATCGAATTCGCTAAGCGGAAAAGCGCATTTTTTGAGTTTCCTATAAAATAAGTATGTGATGGCTCATAGGTCTAGTATGGTATTAGAAGTGGTATCGATTCGCTCCCTCCAACTTGGCTGAGTTGTTGTTTGAGAATTTGGAAATGATAGGTGAAGTCTTTTTCATCTATTTTCCCCTCTAATCTATTTCAATGATTTTTGGCATGTTGAAGGAATAAGAGAGGATTTTACTCGGTTCCTATGATCTATTTATATACAAAATATCACACATGATAGGTAGGACCCTACTAATCCATATTGGTTCCTGGATATTTTTCATCTTTATTAGTCATACTCTCCTTTGAAGGGGTGATTTTAAAGATCAAATGTCCACACGAAGGGGTCTGAAAAATCCAATTATATGAACAGAGATAGCCAAATATTTAACATGTCAGAATTGCATGGTGACACAACCACCTCAGATAATTTTTGGATCCGCATCTCCTAATACAAAATGAAGCAAAAATGAACCAAAAAAACAAATATTAGGAACTCCATCCCAAACACTGGAAGAAACTTAATTCCATAACCAAATACTTGTTGTTTTATAGGGATGGAGTTGAGTTGCAGTGAACCTAACATTTGTGTCCATTCAAACACGTCACTATCAAATGTTTCAGGAACACTAATCCCAATATTCACTTCATCCTGTATGAAAAAAGACTAGAACAAAACTTACAAGGACATGGTAACAAATTTAATCCACCCACGCCTATGATAAAGACAATAATATTGAATTTCTGAGAGAAAAAAAACAATAATTGAATATTTGGAGTCATATATGCTGCCATGTTGATGAATTATTCTTCGAATATGGTCTCTTAGAGATGCACACTCTCTCTAGAGTGTTAGGTTTTCAAAAGATATTCCTCTTTTTTGTTTTGATCTTGGCCATCTCTAGCCACATGCAATAATTCAAAGTGTGTTTGTTTCCCGCAAATTCTTTCCATTTCGTTTCTTCTGGCCATTCCCAATAGGTAACTTGTCAGCACAGTTCCCGCCTTGTCTGTTTTTCCTTGGTCACAAGGGGGGAAGTGCCATGGCCTTCTGGGAAAGCAAGCTAAACAAGGATGTTATTATATGATCGACTCACCCAGTTCTTTTATATAGAAGGACAAGTAAACGTTTTATTTATGTTGTTTAATCTCGGCATCCAAGTTAGGCATCGAGGAAGGATTTGAACCCATTAGATGCACTGACTGGATACCACACTATTATCTCCTCACTTGGTTACTGCTCGAAGAAAAGTAAGAGCTTCAATTTGATAAGATAAAAGAGGAAGGTTAAGGAATTGAGGCAAAAATACTTGAGGTTAAGGTTAAGGTCATTTGAGGGGAAAAGACTTGAGGTGAAGGGGTTTTGGGAAAGGAGAAAGAGAATAATTTTGAGGAATAATTTAAAAAGGGATTTTTTTTCTTTTATTTGAGTGAGATATGAAATGGAGAAGGAAAATAGGTAGTAAATAAAATAAAGAGGTAAATAAATGGAAGAGGAAATGGGAAGTGTTTTTATATAAAAGGAGGTTTTTTTTAAATGTAATGGGTTTTTTTTGTCTCTTTTCAAAATTTTAAAAAGGGTAAATGTGTTAAGTTTAGCCTAATTTGACTAGCAAGATCACTGAAAGAAACACAATCACAAGATAGACAAATATTTACCCTAGGAAACCCTCATGGGGTATAAAAACCAACAAATCTTTCCTCAATATAGATAATAAACCCAATACAAGATGTAGTCCTCAACAAGAGCTCCTTCTCCTCCTATGCAGACCTCTCTCTCTCCTATGTGCCAATCACAAGTGAGTGAATGAACGAGATAAGTGAGGAACATACCTCCTCTACTTATACTCATCCCCCGACTGACATTTTACCCTAATGGGGCCGACCTCTCCTAGGAGAGTCTAATAACCCCCAAATAGTAAACTCAGGGTCGACCTCACATGGGAGATCTAGTAACCCTAGTTACCACACTCTATCGAAGGAATAAACATCTCCAGATATACAATAGGGTCACAACGGAGGAATGTACCATCTCTGGAATAATAAAATAAAAATATAATATTCTTTGGAGTTACAATATTTCAACACTCCCCCTTAACAAGAAGCATATTATAACAACATCTACAGGAGCAAGGAGTCATCAACTACATGGTGCATGATACATCTATCAATCATTGGAAGCTTTTCTTCATACATCATCATCAGTAAATCAATAGTTACTGGAACATCATCATCTTCAGTACTGAGTCTTCATATTCTACAACACTCGATCAGGTACAACATCATCATCTCGATCTACAACATCTGGATCATCTCGATCTACAGCATCTGGATCATCTCAATCTATAGCATCTGGATCATCTCAATCTACAACATCTGGATCATCTCAATCTCAAGCATCTGGATCATCTTGATCTACATCATCTAGATCATCTCGATCTACAGCATCTGAATCATCTCGATCTACAACATCTGGATCATCTCGATCTACAGCATCTGAATCATCTGGATCATCTGCAATACACATGATCTAGTTACAGGATGATCAATCCTTATCAATTTAAGACAAGTCTCATGTCTATGGACGATGCAATCTAGATCTACTTCCAGGATGATCAATCCTTATCAATTTTAGACAAGTCTCATGTCTATGGACGATGAAATCCAGTCACATACCTTTTGAACAAAATGTTCAAGGACGATGCAGTCCTATCACGTACCTTTTGAACCAAATGTTCAGGGACGCTGCAGTCCTATCACATACCTTTTGAACAGAATGTTCAGGGACGATGCAGTCCTATCACATACCTTTTGAACCAAATTTTCAGGGATGATGCAGTACTATTACGTACCTTTTGAACCAAATGTTCAGGGACGATGCAGTCCTATCACATACCTTTTGAACCAAATGTTCAGGGATGATGCAGTCCTATCACGTACCCTTTGAAAAAAATGTTCAGGGAAGATGCAGTCCTATCACATACATTTTGAACCAAAGGCTCATAGATGATGCAGTCCTATCACGTACATTTTGAACCAAGGGCTCAGGGATGATGCAGTCCTATCACGTACATTTTGAACCAAAGGCTCAGGGACGATGCAGTCCTATCATGTCCACAAGGGACCACTTTCTCAGAGACAAATGTCTACGGATCTCTTTTAGGACATGTGTCCAAGGATGATACAATCTACTTGTCAAATTAGACCAAGTCTAAGGACCACTTCATCGACCTCATCGTCGGTATCACCAATATAGGTATCCATATCATTGACCTCACTGTCGATGCAGGCAATATCATCATCAGTGACCACATCACTCCCTCTTTTGAGGAGGGTCTTTCTGAACTACACTAAGCTTGTCTTAGAAATACTCAAACTTTACTTGAGACAGAGGCTTGGTCAATATATCATAAACTTGTTTGTCAGTGCTTACATAGTCGAGCTTGATAGCTCCTTTCTGCACCATATCCCGTATATAGAAATATCGGATCTCTATGTGCTTTTACTTATCATGGAACACTGGATTCTCTATTATCTTAATACAAATCTGGTTGTCACACATGATCACAGTGGGATCCATCTCTAAATCAAATAGTATTGATAATAGTTTCTAAAGCCATACTGCTTCACAACTAGCAGAGCAAGCAACTTTATATTCTACTTCAGTTGTGCTGAGAGCCACACTAGACTGCTTCCTGCTAACCACGAGATCAGGGCAGATCCTAGACAATAACATCCTCCCGATGTGCTTTTCCTGTCCGATACACTTCCTTCCCAGTCAGCATCTATAAAGCCATGCAGACTGAAGTCATGATCTCCAAGATAACATAGATCAAAATCTATCGTACCTTTTAGGTACCTCATCACATGCTTTGCAGTTATCAGGTGAACTTGTCTAGGTTCCACTAGATACTGACTCAAGGTATTCATGGCAAAGCATATGTCTGGTCTGGTATTTGTTAAATACATTAATGACCCAATAATCTATCTGTATAGAGTCATATCCACCAATTCTGATGAGTCATCAGCTAAAAGCTTCAAGTTGGAATCCATGGGAGTGGCCATGGCTTTGTATTCCAACATGTCAAATCTATTTAGAATCTCCACAGCATACTTTCCCTGGTTAAGAAAGATTCCTTTGGGGCCTTGCCATACTTCTAGTCCTAGGAAGTAGTGCATCAATCCAAGATCTTTCATCTCAAATTCTGATGACAGCTTCTTCTTGCACTCGATAATCTGTTTCTCATTTCCAGTAAAAAATAGATCATCCACATACAACAATAATATGACAGGTTCATCATTCATAACTTTGATATAAAGTTTAGGATCATCTTTACTCTTGGTAAAGCCCAAGCTTGTCAAGAAACTGTCAATTCTTCTGTACCAAGCTCTGGGAGCTTGCTTCAACCCATACAAAGCCTTCTTCAGTTTGCATACATGGTTTCTATCTTCAACCTCAAATGCTTGTGGTTGTTCTATGTACACTTCCTCCTCAATCACACCATTCAGGAAGGTTGTCTTCACATCCATTTGGTGTAATATCCACTTCATCATGGATGCAAGTGCCATGATGGTTCTAATGGAAGTGTACTTTGCAATTGGTGCAAATTTTTCTTCATAGTCAATTCCCTCTTTCTGAGAGAAACCTTTGGCCACAAACCTTGCTTTATACTTTTCAATGCTGCCATCCGCAACATGCTTTATCTTGTATATCCATTTGGAGGATACCACACTTTTGTCCTTTGGTTTGGGAACTATATCCCAAACATCATTCTTCATTATTCATTGGTATTCCTCCGTCATTGCCTCCACCCACTCTTTCTTATGGGATGCTTATTCATAACTAGTCGGTTCTTGATCTACAAGATCACACATCAGGGCCACATAGTTGTAAAATGTCTTTGGTTTCTTGCTCACCCTAGTGGAGCCTTCAAAAGCTCCATACTTTTTTGCTCCTAGTATAATGTCTCTTGCCCATACTGGTTTTCTCTTTCTTGAAATTTCCATGACAAGGGTTCTTGTGGTTCCACCATGTCATGGTCTTCAGGTATTGTCTCTTCAGGGGTGGGTGTGGCTTTTGTAATCCTGGAAGGTGCATCTTCCTCATATACTTCTTCATACTGGAACTTCCTAGATCTCTTGAGAGCCTCCTCTTAATCAAATGTCACATACCTACTTATTTCCATATGATGGAATCCTAGAATGTAAATTCTGAATGCTTTGGATGCTTCACAATATCCAACAAATATTCCTTTCTTCCCAGAAGAATCTAGCTTGGTCCTCTTTTCTTTTGGAATGTGAATGTACACTGGGCATCCAAATATCTTGAGGTGACTTACCTCAGGCTTCTTCCCTGTAAACACTTCTTCCAGGGTCTTGAAATCAAGAGCACTATGAGATAGTCTATTTTGTACGTAGACTACTGTTCTGACTGCTTCATCCCATAAATACATAGGTAGGTCTTGATCATGTATCATTGTCTTTATATCTTCCATGATGGTCCTATTCTTTCTCTCTGCAACACCATTTTGTTGAGGATTGTAGGGAGTGGTTAGCTCCCTCTTGATTCCATCTTCTTTACAAAATACTTCAAAGTACTTTGAAGTATATTCTCCACCATTATCTGTCCTGAGTATCTTGATCTTCTTTTCTGAATGATTTTCTATCAAGGCTTTGAATTACTTGAACTTTCCAAAGACATCATCCTTTCCCTTTAGGAAATATATCCAAGTCTTTCTTGAGCAGTCATCAATGAATGTCAGGTAGTATTCATATCGACTCAAGGATGTGGATGGCATTGGCCCACATACATCTGAGTGAATCAATTCCAATGTACACTTGGTTTTTGTTTCACTCTTTGGGAATGGGTTCTTGATATTCTTCCCTTTTGCACATCCTTTGCAGGTTCCCTCATGATTAACTTTTAAGTTTGGTAGTCCTATGACTACCTTGATCACATGAGGTAGTGCTTTGTAGTTAATGTGAGCAAGCCTTCTATGCCAAAGCTCACTTGGGTTAGTGGCTTCATGAACAAGGGCAGCTTCTGGATGGCTTTTGAGTTTGTATAGGCCTCCTTCCTCTTCACCAATAACAATTGAATCCTCAATTGATTTTCCTTTGGGCCACATAAGTACTTGACCATCTATGAATGCAACCCTATATCCTTTCTTATCTAAAGCTGAGATAGAAAGTAAGTTCTTTTTCAAACCTGGTACATATAGGATTTCTTTCATCTTCAATGGGGTTCCAGAATCAAGCTTGTAGCTTGCTTCACCAATTCCCTTGATGGGATATTGATAGTCATCTCCTAGAGATACTTTCTGTGGAGAGGACTTCTCTTCAAGTCTTGAGAGAGTTTTCCTTTGTCCTATCATGTTCTTTGAAGCACCACTATCAATGAGCCATGTATCTTCTCCAGGTGTCACAGACCCAAAGAGTGCAGAGAATATAACATATTCTTCTGCATCTTCTTTCTCTACTTTAGTTCTTTTCTTTTGAGGCATTTCCTCTTCTTCTTCTTCACTATCATCTTCTGCTACATGTGCATGATGTCTTTTGTGAAAATTCTTCCTCTTCTTTTGTGAAGTACAGTTTATATCAAGGTGTCCTAGTTTGAGACAATTGTAACATTGAACTGTGGAGAGGTCTCTTTCTGATTTTACTCCCCCTCTCCTTTTAAATCTATGAGGAGGTTGAGACTCCTTGAGACCAATATTCTTGGAGTTGCCAGTGACTCCTTCTTCTTCTTTTGGTGTCAGTATCCAAGGCTTGATCATCCTCTTTGAGAAGGTCTTCTCTATTGGATACCCTAGCTTCTTCTTGAATGCAATCTTCCCATACCACATCAAACTTCATACTTTCTTTCCTAGCACATATGGTTTGGATGAATGACTCCCAAGGTCTAGTGATACCATTAGGAGCAGTCATGAATAGTTCATCTTCATCAAGGGTATCTCCAATGGAATCTAGTTGTTCCTTGAACTGGGAAACCCTTGAGAAATAGTCTTGAATGGATTCTCCTTTATTCATCTTGGTGCTCTTCAATTGAGCTCTCAGATTCATCTTTCTATTGATGTTCTTTCCCTCATACATTCTGGAAAGGGCATCATACATTTCCTTTGGAGTCTTCTTGGATGCCACTTGGGGAATCAAGTGGTCTTTGATAGAATCAACAATGATTCTCTTTTCCCTAATTAGGTCCTTCCTATACTTCTCTTTGGCTTCATCTTCTTCAGGTTCTGCAACCTCATCTTTAATATATTGGACAAGATCATTCTCTTCAAGAATGAGACCAATTCTGTATTTCCATGCTCGGAAATTTTCTATACCCTCTAGCTTGTCTTCAAGCTTAGTGCTTGGAGCCATCTTATCCAGGGATCAAAGAGATTGAGGTTTCAAAAGAAAGAATAGTACTTACCAGGAGATGATCTTGATTGAATTGAGAATTCTGGTGTGATCAGCTTTTGGAAACTTCAACTTTACACCTTCTGGATCTTCAACAAATTTTCTGGTTTTCTGGTCTTTTCTTTTCTGTATTTCTGGTGCACAGGTTCACATCTTTTTTGATTCACTGGTGCAGAGGTGCGCACTTTTTCTGGTTTACTGGTTTTCTGGTCTAGAAGTCAAACTAGGGTTTGACAAAGCTCGGGGTTATACCCACTCAAAAATTTTGATCCAGGGCTCAAAACTTCAATTTTGAGGAGGGCTATCCAGCCATGCAATCAGAAACCAAAAATCCAACTTTTGCAGAAACCCTAATTTTCACCGGAGGAGGAGAGAGAGGTATTTTCACGTTGTAAAAGATGTCCTATTCAGGCTAGCTCTGATACCATGTTAAGTTTAGCCTAATTTGACTAGCAAGATCACTGAAAGAAACACAGTCACAAGATAGACAAAGATTTACCCTGGGAAACCCTCATGGGGTAGAAAACCCAGCAAAGCTTTCCTCAATATAGATAATCAACCCAATACAAGATGTAGTCCTCAACAAGAGCTCCTCCTCATCCTATGCAGAGCTCTCTCTCTCCTATGCACCAATCACAAGTGAGTGAATGAATGAGATAAGTGAGGAACATACCTCCTCTACTTATACTCATCTCCCGATTGAATTTTTACCCTAATGGGGCCGACCTCACATGGGAGATCTAATAACCCTAGTTACCACACTCTCTCGGAGGAATAAACATCTCCGGATATACAATAGGGTCACAACAGAGGAATGTACCATCTCCGAAATAATAAAATACAAATATAATATTCTTTGAAGTTACAATATTTCAACAAAATGATATTTAAGAAAATAGGGTTTTTTGACATGGAATTCAAAGGCGATATGAGATAGTCACGAAATAATGGAGAAATTTTAAATTTTTTTTTTAATGAGGAAAATTTGGTTTTAAAACAAAGGGAAAGGGGTAATTTATTTGTTTGGGTAAAACATAGGATAAGGGAAATGATATAGGAGGGAAAGGAAATAGGAAAAAAGACAAAAAGGGAGGGTTTTTTATTATTTGAAAATGGGGAATGTTGGATTTTTTGCAAGGAGAAGCCCAAGGAGGGTATTTTTGAACTTTTTAGACATAGTTATGATGAGAATGATGAAAAATGGATGAATATGGAAAATTAATGGAGGACGCAATCTTGACAATTTTTAGTTGTCACAACGCAAAAAACATGTACTTATCGAAACTTTGACAAATAGTCGAAAGGGTCAAATGTACTTAGAATTTGGAAAACAAGATATGATTGTGATCAGTATGATGAGATGAAAACAATGACATTGACTACCTTACATGATCATTCCCATATGTAAAGACAACTAATCCCCAAAACTTATGACGACTAATTTTGAGTGCACATGATGACAAAAATATTGCACTTACAGAAGAGGCTTGAGGCCAGGGAACACATCCACCAACATATGGATATGTAAGGACCTCACTGGATGTCCTGAAATAAGAAAATGTTGTCAAGTGACAAAAGGGGGTCTCTCATGAATCCCTATACAGTGTTGCAATGTTTAAATTTAGTAAATTTTAACAATTCATTCTCAAAATTGCAATTTCCCATTACCAAGTGATGCAATAAACATCACTTGGGTCTCTAAATCCATGTACAATGTTAAAATTTACTAAATTTTAAGGGAGTCTTTGAATACATTTATAATGTTAAAATTTAGTAAAATTTACAAATTCATTGTCAAAGTTGTAATTTTCCATTGTTGGAGTGACACAACTAAAATGACTAACATAAAAGAGTAATTCATGTTCTTAGTCGTTGTTATCTAGTCATATTTTTATTCTTGTGACTAAATTAGTCAGTTAAGTTAGTCATTTTTATTTTAGTCACTTGTTATCTAGTCGTATGTTTTATCCTGTGACTAAACTAGTCATTTATCTTAGTCATTTTTAGATGGATCACTTAAAATTGCTCAATTTTAGTCGTTTATCCCTTGAAAAAACTGTAGTGACTAAATTTTTGATTCTCCTGGTAACTTATCTGTCATTTCTTACTAGTTCTCATGGCCTACCAAGGCTGATTTAGCCAATTCATGACCACCTTGTATGAGTTGGAGCACTGATGTTTCCTTAGATGGGGATTTTTGCTAATTGTAATTGTAATGTCCCCCGGGGATATAAAAGGGTATCAGGGACATATAATATATATATAAGTCTAATTATATAATTTTAGCACAATGTATTAGTCAAATAAATAATTAATTTCATTTTTCATGATTTAATTTCGACAAAATCCCTTTAATTTCCAATAAATTAAAATAAATTCAGTAACTATTCCAACAATTGATCCAAGGGTTGGGAAAGATTACTAAAACTATTTAACAATAACACATATCCATTCCAATCCAAATCAGAAATAATTTTCACCTCTGAAGGCCATTTTCACTTAATCATGATTAACTAGTAATTAAGGTTAATTACGACACTTAACGATACTTAGTGCGCAAATGACGACACTTATCACAAATCCAATTGTGTATCAAATAACCATAAATTATCAATACAAATGGCTTAATAATATATAATTACATGTAAATAAGTCCTAATTTCCAAAATTCCAATAATTAATCATGGTAATTACGAAAGAGAGTCCATAGGACTTGTTAACTAGTTTTCCAATATAAGTAGATAGTCTTGCAAAAAATAAAATTGTAACCATGTCATTAAAACCAAAAGAAATAATACATGCATTAACAACATATTTAAGCGTGCACCTACAATCAATTAAAGGTTTATTTGCATATCATTCCAATTTCACATAAGGTGATCTTTTCCATCAATTCCAATGAAACTAGTTAGCATTCACCATAAGGAATTGAGTCTAAATAACTAAACGAAAATCAAATGCATACATAATTAAAGGATCACACCTGATAAGTATCCACCTGCTACACAATAAAATGTTAGAAATAGAGCACATGGCTGTAGCATTCCATTTTTACAAAAATAGAGATTTTAATCCACAACTAGTTATCAATTTTTGCTGCAATGTGCGTAGTTTCCAATTTACATTTCCAAATGCAAAATAAAGAAAAATATATGAATATTGTAGCTCATGGAAAGTGTATCAAGTTTCACCTACATTCATATGTGTTTATCTTTCCTCCCATATACATTCCATTAAATAATTCACAAAACTAACTAATTCCACTCATCTGAATTGACTAGTAATTCTAGGAATCACTAGAATAATTAAATCCACAACTCATAGAATAATTCAAATGCCATTCCAAATCTAAAGAATTTTTTTTTATCAGTCATAACATATTTATATATCATTCTAAAATTTCATCAAACACTTTATATGAAAAGTCACAAATCTACTCAAAACAATTCCATTGAAGGAGCTAGAAATTGGAAATTGATCTAGAATTTTGGTATACCTTTCCCAAAAACTATAAAAAAAATATTTACCCTAAAATTATAACACAAATTTAAAGTTTATTTATCATACATAAGTACAAAAATAACACTCTGGAATTTTTACAAACAATTCATGTTCCAAGTCTCCAAACTATCCAAAGCAATACAATCGAAGAACTAGTTTTCAAATAAAAGGTAGAATCATCAAAGAGAAGTCTCTTAAGCCATTATGAGGATAATATACCATAAAAATACACATTATATAATGAACAGAGGAAGAAATATAATTTATTTAGCAGAGGTTCCAAAGAATCATTTCCTCAAATAATTTGTGAACAAAATCCCAAAAACTAGTTTCAAATTCCTTCACAAAATTTACTTGCATAAATAGATTGAATTCCATGAGAAAATTATTCCACAAATAGCTCATACATTTCATGTGCATCCATAAATAAATCATATCGGATCCAAATAAATTAAATAAACGTGATATAAATCACTTATCTTTTCCAAATAGGCGACCGAAATCAACCATGCCACATCCCACCTAGCCATAGACACAACGCAAGACAAAAATCACTTTGCAATGGCTACCCCCTATTGATGCATTTGTAACTTCAGAAGATATTCACTTGTATATTGTATTTGTACTTTATTGTATCCCCAACGGGATGTATTATTCCTCCGATTAATGGAAGTGTCATCAATTGTACTTGCAAGTGTTGCAAGTTATATTGTAAGTGTCGTAACTTATACTTGATGGGTTATTAGACCACCTTGATGGGATCGGCCCTGTATGAGACATGTGGGTTAAAGGGTTATTAGACCACCCTAGTGGGGGTCGGCCTAGTCAGTATTATGTTAAGTGGTTAAGTTGGGGCTGACCTAATTGAGTAAAGGTCAAGTGAAAGTAAAAATATTAATAGAGAGTGTGACTCTCTCATTTGACACATTCTCTCATTCACTCACTTTGCATTAGTGAGAGATACGAGGAGTGCAAAAAAGTGGAGGAGGAGTAGCTGATACAGTCATCTATCTCTCGGGTTTGATCTTTGTGATCTTTGTATTGGTGCTTATTCTATCTCTGAGGAAGTTGCGGGGTTTTTCACCTTCTTGGTTTTCCCTAGCGAAATGTTTTGTGTCTCTTGTCTCTTATGCTTGATATGCTATACATGTTGTTCTTTCAGTTAAGATCCTAAATCTTTTGAATTAAATAATGAAAATATAACATGGTATCATAGCTAGCCTGAAGGAAGGCATGGTATGGCATTTATGACACTTGTTGCACTTGCGACAAATTGGAAGCTAGGGCTTGATATAGAAAAAACCAGTCATTATGGAACTTTTGCTATAAATCCATTTTGGAGAAGTTTCAGGTTCTGAAACATCTACAGGTCTAAGATAACATCCCCATGTACCTTTTGTCAGAAGCACAGCATCTAATTCACTGTACTTTCTGTTTTATGATCCGTACAATCTAGCATTTTTGCTTCTTCTAGATCTCAATCATAAACAGGTGACCTAGGGAAAAAAATCACAACTTGGGCTAGGAAGATCCAAATGAAATTCTGTAAAATGTGGTAGTAAGGGAACGGATTGTAGTTTCATAGGTCCAATTTTCAGAGGCTGAAGTTGAACCAGTGACACATGTAACTCCGTACAAGTTTGTTATCCTGTTTTATCCCATAAACAGGTCACATTGTGACATTTGGCATATCTCTCTCTCAGAGAATCCATTTGAGGTCATACCTATGGGGTTGGAAATAATATAGGTCAAGCTACTACAGGACAAAGTTTTAGACCCTTTGAATCTGAAATTTCAGAGATGCACAAGAAACAATAAGGCACATATTTCTGTGAAATAGAATTGGATTTTGAGCATTCTCATTTTTGGTTTGTCACTACTACGAAAAATTAGCTTTTCGGAGAAAGTTGAAATTCTTGGAATTGGAGACCATGGCTATATTCTCCTCATCAAAATCAAAATTTAGAGAGAAAGATTGAATTTTTTGGTTGGGCAGAAGGTCGGGCTTGATCAAACACTAGTTCGGGATTTTGATCGGAAAGGTGGAAAATTAGGGCTTCTGCAAAAGTTGGAATTTTTGAAATCTGTGACCATGGCTGGAAGCTCCTCAGAAAATAAAAGTTTAGAACACAAGATCTGTTGGCTGCTTTTTGGACAGACCCGCGTTTTAATGATGCGCAGCAACAAAACCCCTTGGCGCACTGGCCCTCTCGGCAACGAGCTGCGCAGCAGCTCGAGGTCTCACCCGAAGTGGCTATGGGGGGCTAAGGAATCAGGTTTCCTTAACCTAGGCGACGCGGAGATTGCTCTTTCCTCCTTGACGATTCCTCTAAGGCGACAGTCTGACCCCTCTTCAGACTTATGAGCGCAACAGCTCTCAAGCTCCTGCTCAGCAGCCTAGCTGCGCGGTACTTTCCCTCCCGCGCTAGGGCCAATTACCCTCTGCGCGGATATCCTATGTGTCGTCTCGCTAGCACGTCCGTCGCAGCAACAAGTTCCCCTATCGCCGCGGCGATGTTATCTCCCGAGTCCTTCGACCCTTAACTATTATGGTCCTCAAGGAAGCTTCCAAGAACTTACTCAATACACTCCTAAAGATAATGCAATATTTCTGTATTTGCTGTTAGTAAACTAAAACAGGTAATCACCTCAATCACAACATCACAATAGCGAGAAATATGAAGTCCACCTCCACGGGGAAAAACCACGTCCACGGGAGTATCTTATATTAACCAGAAAATGATAGATTTATACAATATGCTACCCACACAGCTGCAGCCTTAGATCTTTCCAGGAAACTCCACGCACACAGCTGGGAGCCCTTCTCTCGATCTATTCTCTTCCTCTTCAGAGATTACAATAGTTCAGACGTCAACTCTGACTGTCTGCAACTCAAGGATTAGCTTCACTGCTAACCAGTCTAACTCCTGTTTTCTAGCAACACGGTAGAAAACCATCAACAAGATCGTAACAAAGGATGATCAGTACGATCGATCCTTCTTACATCCAGCCTCTACTATCGTAGCTAGCTCATTCACAGGCTTAGCTAACTGACTCACTACTCAACTGACTAACCAACTAACTGACTCTCTAACATCTACCCATTACAATTATTCATATATATAGGTGGCCATGGCGGTCGCACCTTTACAAAACTGTGGGCCTTTCCCAGCAGTAATCCCCCAAAACCCTAACCACGCACATGGCTAGGTGTACTGTAGGCGCCGCTTGCAGTCATGTCGCCGCTTCCTGCAGGCTCCATGAATTCTGGCGCAGCTTACGGGTATGGGTGCCTCGTCCTTCGCCTTCAATGCTTTGGTCCGTTGCTCCTCCTTGATCCGAGCACCCATAACTTCTGTACTTAGCCTTAAATGAGGGTAGCTGAGCCCTCTACTCCATTGCTTCATTAATTAGGGTAGCTGGGCTTTCCACTCTGCTACCTTCATTCCCTTCTTACGTGCGCGTGAGCTCCACGATTTCCGGTCCGTGATCCGCGCTGAGCTCCTCCATCTGGCACCGTACTGCGCACCGTCTTCTTCTGTCCCAAAATTGGCGCTTATTCAAAACTTAGCACTTTCTCTTCCATACTCGTGCTTTTTCCTCAAAATTCACAGCTTTTACCATAGCTGCGACCTTGGTTCCAACAGGCCCCTAACACTTACTTGTGGCTCACCCTCGAGCCACTCGCACTAGCGTGTGGGCGCTTTACTTGTGCATCTGCTTCTGCTTGGGTCTGCGCGAATGCTCTCTTCCACTGCGCAATAGCGGAGTCCAATTGATCGACACACTCCACAACTGTCTGGACCGTTTCTGCAGTGGCTTCTTCTTTAGTCACGACATCAATCACCTCTTGAGATTCGGCAATTTCTTTGATTTTTACCTCGACTTGACCAACGATGTCAGCATACTCATCCATAAATGGCTGAATGCTGTTGGTGAGCTTCTCATCTTCAGTTCTGAGCTTGTGCAGTTGCTGTTGCATTCTGCGCACTTCACTCATTTTCTTCATTTTTGGTAAGCCTGTTAAGGCCTTAGCTTCTTCAGTCAGAACAGTTAGGGACTGTTCTGCGGCTTGCACCTGTTCCAAAAGACCAATTTTAAAAGGGAGCATCTCAAGCTCCGTCCAAGCTTCCATAGCTTGGCTCATCAGGTTCTCGGTTTCCTGCATTCTGTCTTTCATTTGTGTGGAAGCTCTGCTCAGCGCTTCGAATTGTTCCTGCGCATCATCTGTAAACTGCGCGGCAACACGAGCTTCCAGCTCGGTGATCTGGGTTCTATGGCCCTCAGCCATAGCAACTATTTCATGCTCCAGGGTTTTCACCCTTCCTCCAATAATTTGAACCTTCTCAACCAGAGGGAGGTCTGGTTGAATTTCGCAAGCGGGCAACTCCTGGGCAATCTCATCCACTGCGTTTCTTATGCCGATGTCTTGCGCCTCATAAAGTGCAAGTTTCTCGGAGATATTCTTATGGCTTGCCTTCAGCTCTATCTCCTGCGATTGCAGTCGTTGGTTTTCATGGAATGTAGAGAGATCTCTAGCTCTCAACTCAAGGGAAACTTTCTCATGCACTAGCTGTAGAGTCTCTATAGGAATTAGAGACAAATTTATTTCGACGGGCCCAACTGCGCTTACCTGTAGTGCAGCTAGCGGATCTGGAAGTGTCATGCTCGTAGGTGGAATATGCACGACAGTATGCCGTTCTATGAGTTCTTCAACTCGCTTAGTACTTGGAATTTCTTGTGGCATCTGCGAAGTAGATGCTGGCGCATGGGTCTGCGCAATCCTTCCTGCGAGACCTTTTATTTCCACGAACTGCAGGTCTAGAGCACTTCTGATGTGAGCGTGCGTGTTCCGCAGCTCGCGAAATTGCTCTTTCAAATACTGGTCGATCCCCGAGGGAATGGCCTCAGAGGGATGCGACACCTTTTGTTTCTTGGTGGCTGGCTCTGTCGAGCCTTCATCACTTCTTTGCTCGGGGGCTTCCTTGCCCTTATCCTTCTCATGCACAGTGGCGGGTGGCATCGCGGATGCGATGTCGGTGGCTTCTCTCCATTCGTCCGACCAGGACTTGATAGTTTCTTCGACATCTTCGGTGGTCATCCTGTAAAGGCCTACGGCCCATTCCTCTTGAATGCCGCAGGGACGGAGGTAAAGTTGATGTAAGTCGGCAGTAAAGGCCAACTTTCCTTCATACATCTTCGCTATCTCCTCACTCAGCCTTGGCATTTCCTGAATGGTATCTCTGAGGAGATAGTAGTATTCACAAAATACAGTGCGGTTCATCTTGCGCTTCGCGGGATTAGGAGATTCCCAAAGGTTTACATAGCCAATTCCGGCAGGTTCTCCTGCGCGGAGCGGAAGGAACTGAGTGTTCGGGGGCTCCTTCCACCCGACGAGAGCACATAAAATTAAAAGCCAAGAAAAACGGAATGACTGACCGGGGTTATCCTGAACGTTCCGGCAGTCGTCCAAAAAAGAATTAAGGAGGAAGAGGCACCAGTTGTACTGCTCCCCCTCCGCAGCTGCGATGGCAAGTTCCACGACAGCTCCAGTAACTTCCTTCGGTCTGCACTTCGTGAGAAGTCTGCCTGCGAGCAGACTTCCTGTAAATTTGAGTGCTTCGTCTTCTACTATTGTGAGGTCATAAGCCCAACCTCCTCTTGTAAGGTTGTATTTCTGCACCAGCTTTGCAGCCAGTTTTCTATCCTTCTCCTTTCCCATAAAATGGATATTAGGATCCTTACCAACCTTAGATAGGCCAGTAATGCGATGAATCAAATCAACATTTAAATCGATTGGCCTCCCGAGCCAAAGGTAACCTCCATGAACGCAGGATAGCAGTGTTTTAACAACTGCGTTCACTTCATTGCTACGCCCAAAATGCGGTAGCTTTAACAGGTTCAGGAGTCCAGGGCGCTCAAGATTTGCTGCAAATCCCTTGGGGATGAATTCGTCAACCTTTCTGCTGGGGTTATGCACTACCATCAGATATCGGTCTAGCTGGAACTGAGGATATGTTTTATAGTCTCCGAGGTTGAAATCAGAGAACTTGACCAGTGGAAGGTGTCCGAGCAAGGACCCTTCTATTCGCACGCTAACCGGTAGTGGGGGTAACGGAAGCGGATAATTTGCATTCTTCAGAATATGCACCTCTGGTGCATCGTCTGGACGCGGCGGAATATAATTCACCATAGTGGCCAACGGCTCTGGAACGGGCTCTTCTGGCTGTGGCTGAGATGCTTGTGTGGCCGGAGATTGTCTAGGGTCCTGATAACCAGGGTGTACATAAGTCGAAGCAGTCACGGGGGTAGTCATACCGAAATCCAGGCCTTGGCGCAGGAATTGACGAACAACTTCTTCAGTCGACAGGTTCTCCGTCGTGAACGGGTATAGGTAACAAGAACTTGGACGGAAACAGTGAACTGGCGTGGGATATGAACACTGACAACAAGGGAAGCACTCTGCACAACTCAGCTCTGAAAACAATGGCTTAGATTCTAAAACAAGACTCTGCAGTTCGAGAAAAGTAACCCGAAATTATACAAGTGTGGGGTATTTATAGCCAAAGGTGATAGTAAATGCGGGCAAGTGGGGTTACTAGCTATAGGAGGCTATGCATGAGTTGACAACCCTACGATCCGCTTCGCGGTTGCGGTGCATTTTTTGTGATGGACGGGCTCTGACAGGCTTCCGGGAGAGGCTAACGCTTTCGGCTCATGAGTTAAATGCAAATCTTACGGAGATCAAGCCAAATCTTGTCAGAGCGGCTATACTTAAATGGCGGGCTTATCCTTCATTTATTTCTCGAACGCGGCTTCATAACTGCTGTAATTCAAATTTTTCAGCGGGTCATTTCAGCTTAGGAAACTGTGCCTATAGGGGTCCACAACAAGAATTCTTCAAGCGGCAAATTGACACAGTGAACTTCGCAAGAGCGATGGTTAGACCATCCGGATAGCTTCGCAAGAGAGCAATTAGGTTCGCTCCAACCAAACTTTATAGACATGCGCGGATATTTCAAAGAACTGCGCGGGAAGCCAGAGACTGAGGGTCTCGCGACTTCCGTGTAGACTGATAATGCGATGCCTCTTTCAACTACACTGGACATCTGCATTTCTTTGAGCAGCTATTTAAGTCGACAGGGTGGAGTGGCCGTCGCGGTAAAGCTTAAGCCGACTCCCGTTGATCATGGTAGGTAGCAATTCTCCATTCAGCTTCGCAAGCTGAACTGCTCCTCCTTCAGTTATCTTCGTCACCTGAAAAGGGCCTAACCAGTGTACACGAAACTTGCCTGGAAACTTGATGAATTTACTATCATAGAGGAGTACCAAGTCTCCTTCTGCAAAGTGTTTATTCTTAATGTGCCTGTCATGCCAAGCTTTCTGTCTTGCCTTCTGTACCTGTTGATGGAATCCGGCTAAAAGTCGGTCTTCTTCTAAGGCAAGCAGTTGTGAAAGTCTTGCGCTCATAGTATCAGGATCTGTCATTTCTGTAATTTGCGCAATTCTGAGACTGGGAATAATGTATTCCATAGTCATAACTGCTTCTTGTCCATACACCAAACTGAAAGGTGTGTGGCCTGTTAGTTTCTTGCAGGTGGTTCTGTAAGCCCATAATACAGCTGTGACTCTAAGGTCCCAATCATCTCTTTGTTGATTACAGATCTTCGTTAGGGCATTCTCAAGAATTTTATTGAATGCCTCCACCGTGCCATTAGCTTGAGGGTGGTAGGGTGTACTCTTATGGTGACTAATTTGGAATTCTTCAGTAAGAGCTTCTATAGTCTCATTGAGGAAATGTGTACCCTGATCACTCATGAGAATCACTGGGCATCCAAACCTAGTGATAATGTTCTCAAAAATGAACTGCGCGGCGGTGGCAGCGTCGCAGTTCTTCACTGGCTTAGCCTCAGCCCATCTGGTGAGGTATGCAGTAGCTGTGATGATGTATCTTGCGCCGGTTCTCTTTCCTTGTGGGTTGATAGGACCTACAAAATCAATGGCCCATTTATCAAAAGCACGCAGTGTTATCTGAGGTCTTAGCGGCATTTCATCTCTTCTTGAAGGTTTTCCTATTCACTGGCACACATCGCAACATTTGCAGAATTCCTTAGTATCCTTATGCAATGTCGGCCACCAAAGACCTGCGGCTAAGATCTTCTGAGCAGTCGGCTTTCCTGCGAAATGGCCTCCTGCGGTGCCTGAGTGCGCTTCTGCGATGATAGAGTTCTTTTCATGCGGTAGGATACATCTGCGCAAGACTTCATCGGGGCCCAGCTTATAAAGCTGGCCTGCTATCAAAGTGAAGTCTGCGGCTTTGACGACAAGTTGTTTCTTCTGCTGGACTGTAAACTCAACTGGCGCTTGTCCGGTGGTAAGAAACTCAAGGATATCAGAATAATATTCATCTGATGCTTGAATAGAGAACAACTGCGCGTCAGGAAGATTGTCCTCCAGATTTGTAGGTTCTTCTCCTGACTCTATCCTGGATAAATGGTCAGGTCCTGCATTCAATCTTCCTGGCTTTACAATAACCTCAAAATCATATTCTTGAAAGAGCAGTAGCCATCTGCAAATTCTTCCCCCTAACACTGGCTTATTGACCAATTATTTCAAAGCAGAATGGTCAGTATACATTTTAAAATTTGTGCCCAGTAAGTAGTGTCTGAACTTCTGTAGGGCGTAAACCATAGCTAGTCCTTCTCTCTCTGTAGTAGTGTAGTTTTTCTCGGCTGTGGACAGCTTCCGGCTAGAGTAAGCAATGGGGTGATCAATCCCTCCTTCTCCTGGTTGTGTAAGTACGACCCCCAATGCGATGGAAGAAGCATCGACATGAACATGAAAAGGTTTATTCCAGTCTGGGAAAACTAGAATTGGCGCAGTGATCATCTTGTCTTTAAGTGTGTCCAAGCTCTGTTGGCATTCTTCTGTCCATTGGAATTTCGAATCCTTTTTCAGCAGTCTTTCCATAGGTGCTGTGATCTTTGCATAACCTTTGATAAATTTTCTGTAGTATCCAGTATGTCCCAATGTAGTGCGCAATTGCTTGACTGAGTTGGGCACAGGTAAATTAGCAATGATGGCAACCTTCGCAGGATCCATCAGGAGTCCTTGTCTGCATACAATATGACCCAACAAAATACCAAAAGGAGCACAGAAGATACATTTTTTCAAGTTAAGGGAAATCTGATGCTGTCTACATTTTTCTAACATCATTCGCAGGTTCCCCATATGGTTCTTTAGTAAACCAAACACAGTCCAATCATCAAAATAGACTTCTAAAAATTTATGGATGAATTCCTTAAAAACAACAACAACGACTCTAGAGAAGATAGCAGGTGCGTTCTTAAGACCAAAGGGCATTACCGTGTACTGGAATGAGCCCCATTCAGTCGCAAAAGTAGTCTTATGGCGGTCGTCTGGATGGATTCTGATCTGATGGTATCCCGAAAATACATCAGTGAAGGAGTAAGCCTCTTGTCCTCCAACATTATCAAGCACTTCGTCTGTAAAGGGCGTAGGAAATGGATCATGCGCTGATGCATCATTGAGTTTGCGCAAGTCCACACAAATTCTTATTTCACCTTTTGTCTTCTTCTCTTGTACAACCATAGGACTAATCTAATCGCTTTCTTCTATTGGCTCAATAATACCTGCTGCGAGCATCTTGTCAATTTCTTCTTTGACTTTTTCTTTATAGTGCGGGTTCAACCTGTATGGGCGCTGCTTTACTGGCTTGGCATCTGGTTTCAAAGGTATGCGCATCACTCCTAAGTCTCCTAGGATGCCTTTCATTTCTGTAAACTTGGTAGGAAAGATATCCTGGTAGTCACGTAATAAATCTGAAATATGCCCAACAGTTTCATCATCCCAATAGTCTCCTATAGAAGCAAACTTGGGTTCAGCTTCTGTACCAATGTTAACCTTTTTAAGCTTGATGTGTTCTGTAATGGCAGGGATATCAAGCTGAGGACCTTCAACATTGCGCGTCCCTTCTGATTCTGGAATATTGATGTTGCGAGGATCATCCTCCTCTTCTCTAGTGGTGGAGTTATAGCATTCGAGGGCATGTTCTATCTGAACAGCCCAATCTGGTTGGGAATATTCTGGTAATAGACATGGTTCAAATACCTTCTCTCTAATACTCTTCAGGGCCTGATCAATACTTGGATGCTCTAACTCAAAGCTGAAGGTGAGTTGAAAATTTTCCATCATAAGAGGCCAAGTAAGAGTGCCTCTGCGCAATTCTGTTTCAGTGTACCAGTTCCTTGGAACTGTGTCCAATGTGTGGATGAATAGGTGAACCCACTCATCGTCCGGAATATCCGACCATTGCTGAATACATGCTTCAATGTGTGACCTGGGGTCACTCTGTCCCTTGTATTTGTGCGACACTTCTGCTGTAGTGTCCTGGAATCTGCGCAGTATCAATCTGCGACAGTCTTGCCATGTGTGAATATTCTCTTTATGCGCACCCCACCATCTTGCGGGTGTAGCACACATTGATACATCTAATGCCTGTATGCGCTGCTGTTCTGGAAGTTGTTGTTCATATGCCTGTATGAATTCACTTACGCTGGTTAAACCATCAAAAATTGGAGTGTCGGTCAATTCTGTACCAATCCATCGAATGGATTTAGTCATCATGGCGCAACGTCTTGTAGAAACCTCATGTAAGTGATTCTGCCAGTTTTCCAATCCTGCATCTGAGTCTGACGTGCACGAGCTATCGCATCGCCAGCTGATATGGCCATCTTCTATAGGATTAACATAGTCACTCTGACTAGCAGTCATCTGATACAAACTTTCCATTTGGCGCGCTTCTTCTTCTGCCCGAATGGGTTCTATATACCTTGGTCCTTGAATAGGATCAAGCGGTGCAATGACCCTAATCTGGTCGTCCTCGAAGGTCATCTGTCTTTTCTTCAAATTAATGACAGCCAAATTATCAAATGCCCAGTCTATACCTAAAAGTGTTGGGTAAGGTCTACTATCATCCAGGATTTTGATTACTTCAAATTCTGTAGAACTTCTTACTCCCTCAATATCAATAGGTACATTGGGTAATCTGCCCAATGGAGAGACTCGTTGTTGATTTGCAAGTCTTAGCTAGATGGGGGATCTTGTAAGTTGAGGACTTCCCATCTGTTCCCATGTCTGCACGGTGAGAACATTAAATTCTGAGCCCAAATCTAAAATGACTTCATCCATCTCAAATGCTCCAATCTGCGCTGTGAGCCTCATCTCTTTTCCAGTTCTAATGTGACTCCCAATCTGGTGAACAGCACGCTGCGGCGTGTTCGTCGAAGCAGATTGTTGACATTTATCCAATAGGTGTTGAAGTTCCATAGTTGCTTTTTCATTGCGCAACAACTTTAAGCAGTTCCTTAGAAAATTATGGACAATACCTAGTGCATTTTCTTCATCGGGCCTTCCGGATGTAGTGGCCTGTTCTTGTACCAGGTTGTCTTGTCTTAGCACTTGCGATCTAATATCATTATGCGGAGTTGTAACAGAACTTGAAGCTCTGGAATCTGAGAAATACTCTTGGGCTTGCTTGAATGCTTCTTTTTGCTTCTGCAGGTTAAGTGGGGTTGGTTTAATATTAGCGCGGCGCACCCATTGCGTCGCTTGCTTTCCAGTTCCCGACTCTGGCGCACCAGTGGTTGTTCCACTGCGCGTCACAATATTAACTGTACGGGCTGGTTCTATTTTTTCTGCTCCAATCAATTGAATGTTCTGGTTGACCTGTGGCGTCTTTGCTTGCATCTTAGCCGTCAACTGAGGGCATTCTTCAATGATATGATCATAAGATTTGCAATATCTGCAAAGGGTTGTAGGGTTTTGGCAATCTCTTGCAAAATGACCTTGCGCTCCATAATTATAACAAGTGATCTGGCCTCTTCCGCGGCCAAAATTTGTTGTACGTCCGCGGCCTCTGTAATTTCCTGTTCGGCCGTCGCGAGTTTGGTCATACTGTGGACCTACTACAGGTCCTTGTGCTTCTGATTGTACTCTATAAACATCGTGTTTCCTTTCCATCATAAGGTCATATGCTCTGCAATTGTTTTCATCATGGCCTACTGATTTACAGAAATTACAATATAGATTCTTTGGAGTTTGTACATATTCCTGAAGTAAGTGACATTCTTGAGGTCTATGACCTCTAGTTCTACAGATTTCACACCAAGGCCCCTGTGGCTGTCGTAAAGGATTAGGTGCTCCAGTTGCAATATACTCTATGAAAACAGGACAGTGGTCCTTTGAATGACCTTGTGCTTTACATTTTGTACACCATATCTCCTCCTTAGCATCCTTGTCTTTCTTAATATCATGCACTTGCAGGGTTAAGTTTGCTAATTGGTTCTGCAACTGCGCAACATCGTTGCTTGTTCCAGCAATTGGTGAAGCTTCTAGTTTCATAGCCATCTCTGGAGCTTGTTCCTGAGTAGTGAGATTCTGTTGCATAAGAGGAAGTCTAATGTGTGGAAGCAGCGCAACAATGAACCATTCCTTATGCTGCTGTGGTGCAAACTCAAAGCTTACTTGATCTATCAAGGCTTTGAACTTTTGGTCAAAGTTCCATACTGACTCTGTAGGTAACTGCTTGATGTCTTTGAGCTCTGTTATACACTGTGATTCTGATTTAGGTTTCTTAAATTCTCTAATCATTGCATTTCTTACATCAGCAAGCGTCCTATTCTGTGCTGCTGAGTATTTCATGAACCAAGTTAAGGCTCTTTCTCTTAGTGTGGTTGCTAACTGAACCAGTTTAACAACATCATCATTAATTTGCTTAATTGTCCAAATGGCTTCACATAGGAACCAGTGTTGCTCAGGGTCTTCTATCCCTGTTCCTCTAAAAGTTGGTAGTTTCATGTCATCACCCATCTTTCTTGTGCGAGGTTGAGATGGAGGTGCTGTAGCAGTTCCTCTGGGCTGTTTAAACAAAGGTGGTACAGAGGTACTAGAAGTACCGTGTGGGCTACTAGAAGGTGTTACTACGGGATTATACTGAGCTTTGTCTGGCTTCTGCGGTGTAAAAGGGTGATAAGGGATATGAACACTCCCTTGTCTTTCTATGTGACTTGCTCTAGGAACTTGACTGTCTTCTGAGCTCGACTCAAAAGAATGTTGGTCAAGGCCTACTTTATACCGTTTTCCACTACGAGTGCAACCAATAACTTCAGGGTCACTATCAGAGTCTACGGAGATTACTTGTCTATGCTATGCATCTGAAGCTATACATAGTTTTGTTTTTTCATACAGAAGCATTTTAATCCATAAGTTCAAAGAATTTAAGAACTTACCTCTAGGTGCTTGAAAGAAACTCCTCTCAGCTTCACTGAAACTCTTTCTTGTATCCACTGCAAACTCAGTGATGAAACCTTCCAGCAGACTATTCAACCAAAAGTCTACTGCGCGGGACACAGAATTATCTACCCGCTTCAGAATACTGACTAGCTCAGGCGTCCAAGCAACTGGTCGATCAATATACACAGTGGGTCTAGTATGTGCTAACTTGGCTATCCAAGCATGCAACTCAAGTGCAAATGTGACAAAGAAAATTTCGTGAAGGTCAGTATAGATATACTTCTGCAACCATTCTTCTGGCTGGAGTCTAGAGCTTCTATTTTCTTGTTCAGCGAACTCTTTAGCCTTTAAATCGAACCACTCCTGAATTTTTGTAGCTGTAGGATTCCAGTAACACATTTGTTAGCTGAGCAAGTCTCAAGGCAACAGAACCATGTGTTGGCTCAACAACAGGGTTCAAAGCAACGGAACCATTTGTTGGCTTCAGCAACAATTTTCTACGTCGCAAAAATAGCAAGTCTCACAGTAACAAGTGACGAGGCAACGGAACCATTTGATGGCTCCTTCTTTCTCTGGGTTTCGCCTCAATCTCGCGTGTCGCTGAAATAACAAGTCTCATTCACGCGGCAACGGAACCATTTGTTGGCTGCTTTTTGGACAGACCCGGGTTTTAATGATGCGCACCAACAAAAACCCTTGGCGCACTGGCCCTCTCGGCAACGAGCTGCGCAGCAGCTCGAGGTCTCACCCGAAGTGGCTATGGGGGGCTAAGGAATCAGGTTTCCTTAACCTAGGCGATGCGGAGATTGCTCTTTCCTCCTTGACGATTCCTCTAAGGTGACAGTCTGACCCCTCTTCAGACTTATGAGCGCAACAGCTCTCAAGCTCCTGCTCAGCAGCCTAGCTGCGCGGTACTTTCCCTCCTGCACTAGGGCCAATTACCCTCTGCGCGGATATCCTATGCGTCGTCTCGCTAGCACGTCCGTCGCAGCAACAAGTTCCCCTATCGCCGCGGAGACGTTATCTCCCGAGTCCTTCGACCCTTAACGATTATGGTCCTCAAGGAAGCTTCCAAGAACTTACTCAATACACTCCTAAAGATAATGCAATATTTCTGTATTTGTTGTTAGTAAACTAAAACAGGTAATCACCTCAATCACAACATCACAATAGCGATAAATATGAAGTCCACCTCCACGGGGAAAAACCACGTCCACGGGAGTATCTTATATTAACCAGAAAATGATAGATTTATACAATATGCTGCGCACACAGCTACAGCCTTAGATCTTTCTAGGAAACTCCACGCACACAGCTGGGAGCCCTTCTCTCGATCTATTCTCTTCCTCTTCAAAGATTACAATAGTGCAGACGTCGACTCTGACTGTCTGCAACTCAAGGATTAGCTTCACTGCTAACCAGTCTAACTCCTGTTTTCTAGCAACACGGTAGAAAACCATCAACAAGATCGTAACAGAGGATGATCAGCACGATCGATCCTTCTTACATCCATCCTCTACTATCGTAGCTAGCTCACTCACAGGCTTAGCTAACTGATTGACTACTCAACTGACTAACCAACTAACTGAATCTCTAACATCTACCCATTACAATTATTCATATATATAGCTGGCCATGGCGGTCGCACCTTTACAAAACTGTGGGCCTTTCCCAGCAGTAATCCCCAAAAACCCTAACCACGCACATGGCTAGGTGTACTGTAGGCACCGCTTGCAATCATGTCGCCGCTTCCTGCAGGCTCCATGAATTATGGCGCAGCTTACGGGTATGGGTGCCTCGTCCTTCGCCTTCAATGCTTTGGTCCGTTGCTCCTCCTTGATCCGAGCACCCATAACTTCTGTACTTAGCCTTAAATGAGGGTAGCTGAGCCCTCTACTCCATTGCTTCATTAATTAGGGTAGCTGGGCTTTCCACTCTGCTACCTTCATTCCCTTCTGACGTGCGCGCGAGCTCCCCGATTTCTGGTCCGTGATCCGCGCTGAGCTCCTCCATCTGGCACCATACTTCGCACCGTCTTCTTCTGTCCCAAAATCGGCGCTTATTCAAAACTTAGCACTTTCTCTTCCATACTCGTGCTTTTTCCTCAAAATTCGCAGCTTTTACCATAGCTGCGACCTTGGCTCCAACAAGATCGAACCTTTTGGATGGGCAGAGGATCGGCCTTTATCAAACCCTAGTTCAGGATCCTATCTAGAAGATCTAAAAGTTTGAAAGGCAATTTTGAGGGGTCAAATTTTGGAGATTTCAAAATTGAAGTATACCAACTTGATTAGCTCAGCAAGGCGCATCTTTTCATCGAATCAGAAGTTTGAAATTCAAAGTTGGTATTTTTTAGGGTTTCTCTGCCAAACCCTAGGCAGCTCCAGATCCAACTTCATCAAATCAAAGCGGATTGGGTTAATCCTAGAAGAGAATGAATTGGATACCGACATAAGTGAAGAAGTTCCAGTTCCAGAGGGAGATGAAGCTAAGGCCTTACATAAGAAGACTACAAGCAATTCCGACAGGTATGATTTGAGGAGATTCAGGTATGTTTTGAAATCTGTACATGATTAAGTTTATGATATGTTTGTCTTCATATTTTTGAGGTTAGTACAATATTGATTAATGTTAGACTTGTCTTATAACCCTAGTAAAAGTATGAATGCATGTGAATGATAGAACACATTCATTGATTAGGCTTATGACACTTATGATTGTACTAATGCACTGTGGCATTGTATGAGGACGATGTTGTCCACTAACATGAAAGGTACAAATCAAGTTCTAGATCAAGAACATATGACCATGGTGATATGAAGACAAAGACTCATGGATCACATAGAATCTCTACTTATGGGGTATGTATAATTTGGTTCTACAATGGTTAACTTATGATATATGCAGGTTACTAAGCACAAGTCATTGAAGAGAACAAGAAGACGTTGTTTGGGTATGTTAGACATAACTAGCTAACATGATATTCTAGGTATGCTTTTTCCTATATCAAGTTAGAATCCTACCTTTTGTTAAGATCTTATACTTTTGTATGAATGATAATGATTAGTCTTGAAAGTTAGAAGTTTAAGTAATCAAGGGTTTATGCATATTATGTTTCTTACTTTGATTGATGATATGACTAACCAGAAGAGTCCTATGGTCAAATAAGAATATGCATGAGTAAAAGAAGTATTCCCTGAAACCTTGAATACTAATGCTCATTACCTATTTATGAAATTATCATGACCATACATATTTAAGATTATTTAGAATCATAATGTTTTGATAGTATTGAGGTTATACTAATGAATGTATGACTATGTATGAGATATTGAGGATGACACAATCATGACACTAGTGCACACTTAAGCATGCATAGTGGTCTAGGATGGATATAAGTTCAAAGACAGATAATCCAGGAAGCAAAGATCAAGAGGGAGCTCACTCTAGTAGTTCCTACAAGGAAGCAAAGATTGAGAGGGAGTCCACCCAACAACCAAACAAATATAAGTATTTAAATTGTCATTTCTTGTATATATGATTTTGTTCAGTCATGTACATACTTATGTTCCTAGATTTAGGATGTATATTATGCATTTTAGAAAAGGCTACATTAATGAGCAAGATACTACTAATATAGTAATGGGTAAGTGGCCTATGGTACTGTACAACATTCCATTGCTACTTATCTAGAATGAAACCTCTTTGCTGACATGTTGGGAATTGTGCACACTCTTAACAATGTTCTAGTAGAGATGGAAGGCATCTAGAAAGTTACGGGATATGGATAAATGTTGTATTGAAGCATTGGCTAAGATAATTGCATGACTGTATGACATGTGTCTTTATGAGTAAGAATTTGTTCTGAAATATATAATATGTTTCTAATCATGCAATTGAACTTGTGTTGTAGGAAAGACCGTGTACCATCACCTAGAAAAGAAGGAATAGAACATTTGTTCCAGCAACGAAGTTCAGAGAAAACTATCTATTGAAGATATTGAAGAATCTGAAGTTCCAAGGATCTAGGATGCAGTAATGGAAGAATTCCATGATCGAGGAATACCAGTTGATCATAAAGAATGATGTTTGGGATGTGGTCCTGAGACCAGAAGGGAAGTCTATTGTGACTTCCAAGTGGATCTATAAGATCAAGCATGCTACAGATGGCAGCATAGAGAAATACAAGGCAAGGTTTGTGGCTCGTGGCTTCTCCCAGAAAGAGGGGATAGATTATCAAGAGACTTTTTCTCCTATAGCCAGATACACTTCCATCAGAACAGTACTTGCTCTGGTTACAGTGATGAGGTAGAATACACACCAGATGGATGTCAAGACAACTTTCTTGAATGGTGTAGTCGAAGAGGAAGTGTATGTGGAGAAGCCACTCAGTTTTGAGACACAAGACAGGGAGTCATATGTGTACAGATTGAAGAAATCCTTGTATGGATTTAAGTAAGCACCTAGGACATGGTACGGAAGAATAGACAGCTTCCTGTCTGTCAGAACCCGAAATTTCTGAAAAATTTAAAATTTTATTTATAACAATAAATGTTAACTAAATAGTATTTCTGGTCCTGTTTTAATTTCAGTAACTAACGTAATCTGTTTAAAAGACTCTGTCTTACTAAAAATTTGATTTCTGAGATTGTAAATAATGACTGTTTTTGCTTCAAACTGCAAGGGAAAAGCTAGTCGTAGCTGACTGGCTTACTTAGCTTCCGAGCTAATGCATAAGTCGTCTTCTGTTTCTCAGGTACGCCGGTGAAGTAAGGATCACTGTATTTTAAACTTGGTAAGCATCAATACTCCCTGTACTTTAAAACTTTAAAGAAGATTCATTTACTGTTGCAAGTTGTAGTGCAAGACAGTGAAGTTATTCTCATGAACTTACACTTGATTTAAGATTGATAGTCTGCCTCGACATGATATATCTTATTCAGATAGTATCATCAGGTTTTGTGATGAATTACATTGTTTCCGTTATAATTATTGTTTTAAGAATATGACTCTATGTTACTGCTGTAACTATCACTGGAACAATTGTTTGTATCATAATTATTATCTGCATAAAGCGACTTAGCATCATGTGATATGTTGTCAACTAATACCGGTGATTACTGTTGTGTTCACGTATTATTAACGTGAGTTGAAAAGGTGGCGCCTCTAGCGTTGTTCCATTATATTAATCTAATATCGGGGTCCAATGTCTACTTAGAGTTTAATTTATGTCACCTGACTGCGCCTTGGTTTTTAAACTACATTCATGGTGTGAACCAGTAGAGGAATTTATATTTCAGTATCTTCATAATAGAGATTATTATTCTAATTGTTTACTGTTTAACAATAGTATTAGTAGAAAATACGATGATAGTATATAATGGCAAATGTGTATCTTGTCATATAGACTTGGCAACATTTCAATGTATTAAGTAACAAGGTGTTTTCAATTGAAAGTTGACTACCTTATTGCTTACATAGGAATGTAATATGCTCATGGCATTAATCTATGGCTTGGTTTCAATATATAAATAATATAATGATTGTGCAACAATCATAATATTCCCATACGTTGGCAAACTTTATATTCAATATGGTGTTAAGATTGTATCTATCATACTAGGTTAAAAGAAACTCTATGGTTGAAGTTGACTATATCTCGTTCATATCATTGTAGGGAAAATACATACCACGTACCTTGGGATTATTGAAGGTTCGAATGCAAGGCATGCACTATTTGTTGATTGAATGTATTTCATATTGTATTTCCATACGTTTGAGTTTGACTTGTATCTATGCAATGATTTTTGAAATCGATGAATAAAGATTTGGATGACAACTGAACTATATGGTCTCGACCCAGATTACGTTGATATATTTCAATGCTACGTGGTTAACTCTCCTCCATGCATTTGGTGATATATAAGCTGTTAACGAAACCCTACCAGGTTATTGTCTTTGCCTCCGGGCTCGGGTCCTAAGGGTGAAACCCTCCATGTCTGGATTTCGTAGTTGGGTATTGTAACAAAATGCACAGTGTTGTGGTTCTGGTTTTCATGGTTTCATTCTATGGTAGGATAAGTCCTCGGCTCTGCTGATAGCGTTTGCTACAGTTTCCTCGTTTCGTGGTCTTGTTGCTCCTTCTTTGTTTAAGTCCCAGCTACTTACAGTCCTTCATTGTGCTGGTGTGGTTATGAGACAGGGTTTTGCTAATGTCTTTAAGTTATGAGAGGGTTGATGCATTTAGGTTTGGGGGTGTGCTTCTCGACTGGTTCAATCCCAGCTTGAGGGTTTCGTCTAGAGTGTTACCTGTCGTGGCTGTCAAGAAATGTTATGAAAGTTTCCCTTGCTCGCTCACCTGATGAAGGTGATGGGGTTTCACTGCTTGTTCAACTTGTGGCTACCGGTTGTCCGCTGTTACATTCCTCCATGGCTCGGTAAGATAAAAATCATGTTTCTTTTTCACAGTTTTTATGTTTTGAAATTATTAATTAGATTTACGTTTGTATTACTACCCTCAGCATTCAATAAGGTGACTAAAAATCCCTCGGCTCCGTTAATGTGCAGGTCACGCGGCTCTGAAGATGTACAGGGCTTTTATCACCAATGCTGGCTCCTCCGGGTAAGCCTGGTTATCCACGGCTGTCTCTTCCTTTGCTGGTTTTGTGGTTAGGGTTGAGTCTTGGAGGAAAACTCCTGTGTAGTGAGGTCGTTAACGACTTGATGTCATGGGTGCAGTCATCTGTAATAAGTTGTTTTGTTTGAAATGAAAAGGGGTTTGAAACCCTGTTATGTTTATGGAGAGCCATTCACGGCTCAGACTGTATGAGGTCAGGGTTTCTGTTAATGTACTTGTAATTGCTAGGCGTAGGGTTTTATCCACGCTGTTTAAATTAATATTTAATATGATAATAGGCCTGTCATGGCCGTGTTTCATTTTTGTGTTTTGTTAAAATATTAGAATGTTTGAAATGTAGGGATGAATGAGTTCTTCGATACTTGCAATGGATGATAACTCTACTGTATGGAGTTCATGTATCGTTTCTCTGTGTTTTCTAGGATTTTGAATGTTTAATTAAAAGAATGTGGATGTTCTCTGACTATAACTGTAATAGTTAAATAGTATAGGGTTATTCTGGCGAGTTGGGGTTCTGTTTTGTGTTCAACACATATATATGGAAATGTTAACTCAATGGTGACTGGGAACGAGTTGTAACAAATTTATTTTGATTCCTGTATAATTATTTAATAACACTGTGGATAGAAATTATATACTTAGAACTATGTATAAACCTACTGTAGGTTTTATCTGCCATATAAGGCATTCTTTTCATTTGTTTTCCGTCTGTCAAGTGAAAGATGTAAGGCTACGGTCGTGTAGGGTTTATGGACTACTCGAAGGGAGAATATTTAAAATGAAATAAATATTATTACTGTGTATAATTAGGAAGGTTGGTAACAGCCAATAATAGTTGCATTCGATGACAGTTTCTCTGTGTGGTTGTCTTGTTTGAAACAACTCTGTTAACTCTGTCATGATAACATGGCTAACAAATTAACACACTAGGTTGAAGGGGAATAGTACTCTACAGTTTCTATGTGTTTGTATTTGACTACTGTGTTAATGAATAAGATTATATGGAAGCTTGTAACAATAAAATATTGTTACAGTCACACCCCCCTTTAGTTAGTCGATAGCTGTAAATCATATTCTGAATATAAACAATATAATAATATGAGTTTTGTTTATCTGTTAACTCGATACAAGTATGACCTGTAACTAAAGTTGACTGAAATATGAAACAAATATATGTATACAGGTAGATTATTCTAATAGGAAATATCTCAAAGTAAAAACTAATATTTATCTATATCTATTCTTATGACTGTTTAATAGCTATAATTCTGGAATATCTACTGTTTAATATTCTGTCTATTATTTAACTATTAACAAGAATTCTAGAAATACATAAACATGGTATTTGTTAACTGTAACAGTAACAATTATATGCTGCATAGGATAATTACTCTATTTAAATAAAAGTAGGAAAAATTCTAAAACATCTGAGTTCTGTAATTTATACCAAAAGAAAATACAGAGGCTGATTTACTGAAATTGAATACAGCCAAAACATATGAAAATTATTTAAACTAACAGCAGGAAGAGTGACAGAACCTGTAGCTATAGTAGACAATAACAGCAATGGGAGGCTGTTCCTCCCTACCAATTCCTGGAGAGTGCCCAGACAGCACTTCTCAGGACCCCCGAGCTTGCTCTGGTCTAACTGGCTGGAATCTAGGTACGGCCAATAATTCCCTCAGCCCAAGCAGCTATACTGGAACCAAGTTACTGCAACTTCCTGTATCAAAACACTTCCTTACTGATTTTCCCACTTCCTCAATGGGACTCCTGAATAGCATTCACCTGAATGTATTCTCCCTCTAGAACAATTGCTGAACCCCCAGCTCAGTTCATTGAGTAGTATTTAAAAGATTGCCTAGGTCTTAGTTGGGCTAACTGTCATTAATGAGCCACCTGCTCAGATTCCACTTTCTTGGGGAATCATGACCCCAAAATATAGGGAAGTTGCCACCTGCAACTCAGGAAGTGTTTGAGGATGCTGCCACTTGTCTTTTGTCCTTCCACCTAATTCCATCCACCAGTTAGACCAGTAACCTCTTTTAACAGCTCTCCCATGCTGTTGTCTCCATAATTTATTTATTAATAATAATTATTCAGAATTTACATTCCATTTCTGGAGACTCTGCTGAGTCATCCATTCCTACTTAGCATTAAATTTAACATAATGTTCTCAGGAATATTAAAAATAATTACATTATTTTAATAAAATTGGGGTATGTGACACTGTCCAGTTTTGGCTTTACCAAGAGTAAAGTAGATTCCAACCTTTACTACAAGGTTGAGGAAGGAAATCTAGTCATGCTACTACTGTATGTGGATGACCTGTTTGTTACAGGTGAGGATGGGTTGATTGTCGACACGAAGAGGAAGCTTGCTGTCGAGTTTGAGATGAAGAAATTGGGGATGATGCATTACTTTCTAGGTATGGAGGTGTGGCAGAGTGCAGATGGAATCTTCCTTGGACAAGGGAAGTATGCGCTAGAGATTCTGAAGCGGTTCGGGATGATGGAATGCAAGGCCATGGCCACACCTATGGCATCGAACCTGAAGCTATTGTGTGATTCTTCATCTGATTTGATTGATGTCACAGTATATCGTTAGATGATTGGGTCATTGATGTACCTGACGAACAAGAGACCAAATATTTGCTTTGTGGTGAACACCTTGAGCCACTTTCTGACAGATCCTAGACATGTTCACCTGATTGTTGTAAAGCATATTATGAGGTACCTGAAGGGTATGGTTGATTATTGGCTCAATTATGATGCGAATCAAAATTTTAACTTGGAGGGTTATGTTGATTCTGGTTGGGTAGGAAGTGCTGCAGATAGGAAGAGCACTTAGGGGTGCTACTTCAATATGGGATCAAGGGTGATCTCTTGATTTAGCAGGAAGCAGTCCTGCGTAGCACTGAGTACAGTCGAAGCAGAGTATGTCGCAGCTTGTTTGGCCAGTTTTGAGGTGGTATGGATTAGGAATCTACTGTCTGAGTTATTTGATATTCCGTTGGATGCTACCTGTATTTATTGTGACAACCAGAGTTGTGTGATGTTGTCTGAGAACCCAGTGTTCCATGACAGGTCGAAGCACATTGAGATCAAATATCACTATATCAGGGATATGGTGCAGAGAGGAGCAGTGAAGCTCCTGTATGTTGCGACATATGAGCAGATTGCAAATGTGTTGACCAAACCACTAGCCAGAGTGAAGTTCGAGTACTTCAGAGAGAGGCTTGGTGTTCTTCATATAAAACTTCGAGGAAGAAGTGATGGGACACATTTGCAGGAGCCATTCCAAGCATGGTGGTAGGAGGATCCTCCCATGGTTGTGGATGTAAGAACTGTGTGATGAGTATCAGGACGATGCTTCAGATGACATACATCAGGATGATGTTATGATGATGATCAGGATGATCATATGTGATGATTATCAGGATGATACTCTGGATGATATGCATCAGGATGATGCTATGACGATGATCAGGATGATCATGTGTGATGAGCATCAGGATGATACTCTGGATGATATGCATTAGGATGATGCTATGATGATGATCATGATGATGATGTGATGATGATGTGCATCAGGTTAATGCACCGTGCGATGATGACCAGTTGGATCATGAGTATCATGATGATACTTCAAGGTCATGGATGATATGTGGTAGGTTGTGCAGTAGCATGTAAAAGATCCTGGGAGATCCGATAGTTTGAGCTGTGTGCTCGTAATCAGTCTTGGGATGCTCTTTCGAGGTTTTTCTAGGGAGGCATGTAATTAGTCCTGGATATCCGATAGGTTGAGCTATGTGCTCGTAATAAGTACTAGGATTCTCTTTAGAGATATTGCTAGTCGTGCTATGGCACATAAATGTTCCTGGGATGCTCTTTAAAGGTATTTCCTTTCACATGTAATCAGTCCTGGAGATGCAATAGGTTGAGTTGTGTGCTTGTAATAAGTCTTGGGATGATCTTTAGAGATCTTGTCGGTCGTGCTGCGGCACATAAATGTTCCTGGGATGCTCTTTAAAGGTATTGTGAAGGGATGCATGCAATCAGTCCTGAGAGATATTGACGGTCTTGCTTAGGCACATAAATGTTCCTGGGATGCTCTAGTCAGGTATTGCATCAGCACATAATTAGTCCTAAGATTCCACCTCTATCAAACCGTTCACATAGATGATGAATACCTACAGGAGGCTAGGCCTACACCCAGCATGAAAAAGGGTTGGCTCTATAGAACTTCCTATGACGAGAATAATTCAAAGATAGCCCCGTGATCGAGATGTCGGGTACAACTGCAGTGATGATGATGATGCTCTGTGATCCAGTGACAATGAGCCAGCTCCAGAATTGAATACTTGTGCCTATATGTATTGATGACCTGTGTCAAGAGAATACCTTCCGAGTTAAGAGGGAGTGTTGATGTATTTGTAACTTCGGAAGATATTCACTTATATATTGTATTTGTACTTTATTGTATCCCCAACAGAGATGTATAATTCCTTCGATTGGAAGTGTCATCAATTGTACTTGCAAGTGTCGCAAGTTATATTGTAAGTGTCATAACTTATACTTGATGGATTATTAGATGACCTTGATGGGGTTGGCCATGTATGAGTCATGTGGGTTAAAGGGTTATTAGACCAACCTAGTGGGGGTCGGCCCAGTCAATATTATGTTAAGTGGTTAAGTTGGGGCTGACCTAGTTCAGTAAAGGTCAAGTGAAAGTAAAAGTATAAATAGAGAGTGTGACTCTCTCATTTGTTAGATTCTCTCATTTACTCACTTCGCATTAGTGAGAGAGAGGAGTGCACAAAAGTGGAGGAGGAGTAGTTGCTGCAGTCATCTATCTCTTGGGTTTGATCTTTGTGATCTTTGTATTGGTGCTTATTCTATCTCTGAAGAAGTTGCGGGGTTTTTCACCTTCTTGGTTTTCCCCAGTGAAATGTTTTGTGTCTCTTGTCTCTTGTCTCGTATGCTTGATATGTTGTACATGTTGTTCTTTCATTTAAGATCCTAGATCCTTTGAATTAAATAATGAAAATATAACACCCCCGAGACAAAACCATGATGCCAAAAGAAATAGCACACGCAACCAAAAATTATCTCAATAATTCATTCCAACCACAAACCAATGGCAATTTTGGCCTCTACTTCCACTCTAGGGAAATTCTAGTGGCTCCAGGACAACAATCCAACCACAACCCAATGGCAAGTAGCACTTCTAATACAGGGAAATTCTAGTGGGTCCATGACAACCTCAAATATAAGGAAGTGGAACTCACCCCTAATACTAAACCATGATCTCCAGAGGAAATACACAACTCTGTTAAACCTCAAATCCAATGGTAGTGTACCTCACCCCTACTGCCAATCCATGATCTCCAGAGGCAATTCTGGGACATACACCAATGGCTCCAGTAACTCAGCCGTGGGAACAAGTTCCACAAGGGTGTAATGAACAGCAAGGATATCATACAAATAGCATCAAAATCGAACCACAAGTTCCAAACACAAGCACAAGAGAAAAATAATGAACCAACACACAAGTATGACTAGCCAACACAAGCAAATTAAATTCGTTCATGAGAAATTCAAATTCGTAAGGAGAGAGGCAAAAGGGATGAGTTACATTCCAAAAATATAAAATAGGAGTTACACATCATTAGGCTACACCAAGAGACAGACTAACCCAACTCAAGAGGGTGCACTAGGTGTGTGTGTGTGTGAGAGAGAGAGAGAGAGAGAGAGAGAGAGAGAGAGAGAGAGATACTCTAACACTAATAAAAATTAATCATGGAATAAATGAAACCAAGGATTAACATAACATGTGAGGGTACACAACCAAGAGGGTCCACCAAGTCCATGAGAAGGGTGTATAACATCAACATAGACACAAACACAAAGATAACACTTTTCCCACATCCCCTTGCTCATAACATCAGGGTTCTTCATACTCTTTTATGTGGCATTGGTTGATATCAGTTATTTTATTTTATTAATGAATTAATAATAACATAATAATAATAATGTGCAAACCATAGTCCCAACACCTTGTGCCATATTGTCACAACATCAAAATAATAATAACATGTCGAGGGGATAAACTAGAGGGTATACATTCCCCTCCCCCTAAAAAATGCATTTTCCTCGATGGATATTACATACATGCCTTTACAAAAGGATAATAGACATGCCCATACATTCCTAATAAATATAACATCTTTCTAACCACAATACTGTTGATGTATATGTAACTTCGGAATGTATTTCATATATATATATTGTACCCTTATTAGAGATGTGTTATTCCTCTATAAGGAAGTGTCGTCATGTGGATTGACAAGTGTCGCAAGTGTGTGTACTTGCCGATGGGTTATTAGACCACCATGTGTGGGGTCGGCCCTAAAATATATATTATATTGTGGATGTATCTAGATAGACAAGTCGTCCCCATAGTGTAACTGGGAAAATAGGTTAAGTATAAATAGAGATCGGGAGATCTCTATTTGGATCATTCAGAAAGTCACACTTCTCTCACTCAGAAAGTGGCGCACTAGTGAGGAGGAGGATCATCTGCTACTAGGAGATTATTTTAGTGTATTTTGGTTGTACTTTGGTTGAGCCATTGCTCGCTCTATCTCTAAGGAAGTTGTGGGGTTTTTCACCTTAGGGTTTTCCCCACGGAAACTCTGTGTCTCTTGTCTCTCATGCTTTTGATTCTTGTGATGCTTGTGATGCTTATTGTGATTGTTATGCATTGATATACTGTATATGTTATTCTCTCAGTGAAGATCCTAGAGTATTGTGAATTAATGCTCAAAATTTAACATGGTTTCAGAGCTAACCTGAGAAGAAGACATTTTGCAGTGACGGAAACTTGAGTTTCTTGTTTATTGGGTTTCTCTCCACAGATTTTGGAAAAGAAGTATAGTAGATTGACTCTACTCATCAAGGAGAATCTATCTGTCTAATCAGAATTCAATTCTGAACATTTTCAGATTTGGCCCTAAAAATTAGGGTTTCCACAAAAATAGGAATTTCTGGAATCTGAAGACATGGCTGGAAGCTCCTTGCAAATATCAAAGTTTAGAGCTTTGGATCAAGATTTTTGGCTAGGTAGACCTCTAGGAAACTCAAACCCTAATTCAGGGCTCTCCCTAGTGAACCTGGGAGGACAAAAAGACAAATCTGAAGGGTAAAGCTTTGCTGATATCAAGTTCTGAATACACCAGTCTGATCAGTTCATCAAGGCGCATCTTTCTATCCTTTTAGAAAGTTGAAATTCATATTTTGAATTTTTAGGGTTTTTTCGACAAACCCTAATCCGGGACCAGATCCAGTTTTTAGCATTTCAAGTGGTAAGACCTAAATCTTTTCTATTTCCATTTTAAGTACTCTTTAAGATGTCTCACCACACCAAGCTTGAGGATAAGCTTGAAGGGGATGATAACTTCCGAGCTTGGAAGTAAAGGATTGGGTTAATCCTGGAAAAGAATGAGTTGGACTTATATATAAAAGAAGACATCCCTATCCCAGAGGATGAAGAGGCTAAGGTATTTCATAAGAAGAACTTGTTCAAGGCAAAGAGAATCATTGCTGATTCTATCAAAGACCATCTCATACCCCATGTGTCTTCTCTAAAGACACCCAAGGAGATGTTTGACTCTTTGACCAAGCTATTTGAAGGGAAGAACATAAATCGGAAGATGACTCTACGGAATCAATTGAAAGGGGTCAAGATGTTGAATGGAGAAACCATTCAATCTTACTTCTCCAAGGTCTCTCAGATCAAGGAGCAACTTGAAGCTGTGGATGAAGTAGTGGACAATGGTGAAGTTGTTATGACCACTCTGAATGGCCTACCTAGGTCATGGGACTCCTTTATTCAAGGAATCTGTGCAAGAAAGAAACCGATCTCTTTCAGTAAACTATGGGAGGAATTCTCTCAAGAGGAAGCTAGACTTGTAGCTCATGAGGAAAATATGAAAGGTGAATATCAAGCTCTCGCAGCTCACACCAAAAGAAGCAAGCCCAAGAAGGAGCACTCTCGCTATAAGATATCCTATCAAAAGAATAAGAAGGATCTAAGATGCTTCACATGCAATGAGAAGGTTCACTTTGCCTCAGATTGTCCCAAGAACAAAAGGGATAATAACAACAACTCCAACAAGAAAAAGAAGGGCAGAAAAAGAAAGTTCCATGCTCATGTTGCCGAGGATGATGAACCTCCAAAGAAGAAGGCTGGGGCAGAAAGTGATGATAGTGATGATGACTCATCAAGTGAAGAAGAGTATGTTCTAATATTTGCTCTCACAGGTACTATCTCCCATGGTTGTAATGATTGGTTGATTGACAGTGGGGCTTCCAAACACATGACTGGGTTTAAGGAATATTTTGTAAACCTATCTGAACATGAATCACCTCATAAGGTGAAACTTGGGGATGATTTTCAATACCCAATCAAAGGAAGTGGTGAAGCCTCCTATAACCTAGATTCTAGAAAATATTTGAAGATGAAAGAAGTCCTTTATGTACCTGGGCTCAAGAAGAACTTACTCTCCATCTCTGCATTGGATGAAAAAGGTATGAGGGTTGCATTTGTGGATGGCCAAGTCCTAATGTGGCCAAAGAGAAAGACCATAGATGATGCAGTAATGATTGGAGAGAAAGAGGGAGGTTTGTATAAATTGAAGGGACAACTTGAACATGCCATGGTGCATGAATCCATGGAGCCAAGTGAACTTTGACATAGAATACTTGCTCATATGCACTATAGGGCACTTCCAATTGCAAGCAAGGCTGTAGAGGGTCTTCCTGAAATCAAGACCAAACATGAAGGTGTTTGCAAAGGACGTGCAAAATGTAAGAACATTAAGAAGGCTTTCTCAAGCAGTGAAAGCAAGGCAAAAGATATCCTAGAAATAATCCACTCAGATGTATGTGGTCCTATGTCATCCAGTTCTCTTAGTGGGTATGTTTACTATGTCTCATTTATTGATGACTTCTCCAGGAAAAATTGGGTATACTTCTTGAAGAAAAAAGATGAGGTGTTTGATAAGTTCAAGGAATTCAAAACCTTGATGGAGAATGAAACTGACAAGAAGATAAAAACATTCAGATCCGACAATGGTGGAGAATTCACCTCAGGTGACTTCAAGAAGCTTTGCAGTGATTCAGGGATTAAGAGGGAGTTGACTGATCCTTATAATCCTCAACAGAATGGAGTTGAAGAAAGGAAGAACAGAACAATCATGGAAGCAGCAAGGGCAATGCTACATGACCAGGATCTACCTATGCATCTATGGGAAGAAGCAGCTAGAATAGTTGTATATGTGTAGAACAGAACACCACACAAGATATTGGACAATAAGACACCAGAAGAGGTCTTTTCTGGCAAGAAACCTGAAGCCAACCATCTCAAAATATTTGGTTGTCCAGTATACACTCATGTCCCAAATGAAAAGAGGACCAAACTAGATCCTTCAGGAAAGAAGGGTATCTTTGTGGGTTACAGTGAAAGCTCGAAGGCTTACAGAATATACTTTCCAGGATTCAAGAAGATTGATGCCAACAGGGATGTAACATTTGATGAACATTCAACATTCATCAAATCAAGGAAGGCACCTATTGAGGTTTATGAAGAGCCTAAGGAAACTAGATTTCAAGACACTACCATGACTGAAGCAATTCCAGAAGTTATTCGTGAGTTTGAAGATCTGCAAGAACCTGTAGATCCACCCCGGGAGGATAACTCTCACAAGAGAAAACTTGCATGGGATAGAGAGCTCATTCAAGATGTAGAAATATTTGGCATTCCAGAAGAAGAACACAGAGCAAACAAGAGAACGAGATCACATACCAGCTATGTTGCTTTACTCTGTGACATTATGAACAAAGAGCCTTCCAGTTATGAAGAAGCAGCAAAAAAGAAAGAATGGAAGGATGCCATGGTTGAGGAATACCAATCAATAATGAAGAATGATGTTTGGGATGTTGTCCCAAGACCTAAAGAGAATTCTGTTGTGACTTCCAAATGGATCTACAAAATCAAGCATGCTGCAGATGGCAGTGTAGAGAAATACAAGGCAAGATTCATAGCTCGTGGCTTTTCTCAGAAAGAGGGAATAGATTATGAAGAAACTTTTGCACCTGTAGCCATGTATACTTCCATCACAATAGTACTTTCCCTGGCTATAGAAATGAAATGGAAATACATGATAGGGAGTCATATGTGTGCAGATTGAAGAAAGCCTTGTATGGCTCGAAGCAAGCTCCCAGAACTTGGTATGGTAGGATGGACAGTTTTCTGTCTAGTTTGGGCTTTACCAAGAGTAAAGCAGATTCCAACCTTTACTACAAGGTTGAGGAAGGGAATATTGTGATTCTACTCCTATATGTGAATGACTTATTTGTAACAGGAGATGACAGATTGATTGCAGATACTAAGAGGAAACTTGCTGCCGAGTTCGATATGAAAGATTTGGGAATGATGCATTATTTCCTAGGTATGGAGGTGTGGCAGAGTGCAAGTGGGATCTTCCTTGGTCAAGGGAAGTACATAGTAGATATCCTGACAAGATTAAGGATGATGGATTACAAGGCCATGGCCAGACCTATGACATCGAACCTGAAGCTTCTATGTGATGCTTCATCTGAGCCGGTTGATGTCTCTATGTATCGTCAGATGATTGGGTCCTTGATGTACCTGACGAACACAAGACCTGATATTTGCTTTGCTGTGAACACATTGAGTCAGTTCCTGATAGATCCGAGGAGTGTTCACCTGGTTGTTGTAAAGCATGTTCTAAGGTACCTGAAGGGTATAGTGGATTATGGGCTCAAGTATGAGGTGAATCAAAACTTTAACCTACAGGGTTATGTTGATTCAGATTGGGCTGGCAGTGCTACAGATAGGAAGAGCACATCTGGGTGTTGCTTCAGTATGGGATCAGGTGTGATATCTTGGTTTAGCAGGAAGCAGTCCTATGTAGCACTGAGTACAACTGAGGCAAAGTATGTTGTAGCCTGTTCATCTAGTTGTGAGGCAGTATTGGTACGGAAGCTACTGTCTGAGTTATTTGATCTCCCGTTGGATGCTACTGGTATCTTTTGTGATAACCAGAGTTGTGTGAAGTTGTCCGAGAACCCAGTGTTTCATGACCAGTCGAAACACATAGAGATCAAATATCACTATATCAGGGATATGGTGCAGAGAGGAGTAGTGAAGCTCCTATACATTGCGACGGACGAGCAGATTGCAGATGTGCTGACGAAGCCACTAGCCAGGGTGAAGTTTGAGTACTTCAGAGAGAGGCTTGGTGTTCTTTGGAATGATGACACTTCGAGGAAGAAGTAATGGACACATTTGCAGAAGCCATTCCAAGCATGTTGGAAGGAGGATCCTTCACATGGCTGTGGATGTAAGCGCTGGATGATGAGCATCAGGACGATGCTCCAGTTACTGCTATGTATATGCATCAGGAGGATGCTGGATATGATCAATTGGATCATTTATATCTATATGTATGTACACATCATGTTGGATGTTGGATATGATCAGTTGGATCATTTATATGTATGTATATGTATGTACGCATCATGTTGGATGCTGGATATGATCGGTTGGATCATTTGTATGTATTTTGTATATGCATCATGTTGGATGCCTGGACCATGTATCTGTATATGTATTAGGTGGATACATTGTATGATCAGGTAGATCATGTATGTTGATATGTATCATGTATGATCAGGTGGATCATGTATTTGTATTTGTATCAGGTGGATACATTGTATGATCAGGTGGATCATGTATGATGATATGTATGAAGTAGATACTTGGTATGCATCAGGTAGATGCATTGTATGATCATGATGATCATGGATGACGAGCTTCAGGATGTTGCTCCAGATGATATGCATCAGGATGTTTCAGTGATGATGATCAGGATGATCATGTGTACATCAGAATGATGTATGGTGAGTATCAGGTTGATACTCTATGGCCGTGGATTAGGTTGTGCAGATGAGCATATAATTTCGCCTTGGGATATTTGCAGATAGTCTTTCAAGGTTTTTCCTATGGCATGTAATCTGGCCCTGGGATATCTGGCAAATGCTCTTTCGAGGTTTTTCTCTGGGAGGACATATAATTTGGCCCTGGGAGATTTGCAGATAGTCTTTCCAGGTTTTTCCTATGGCATATAATCTGGCCCTGGGATATCTGGCAGATGCTCGTTCGAGGTTTTGTCCTATGGCATATAATATGTCCCTAGGAGATCTGAAAGGTTGGGCTGTGTGCCCATAATAAGTCCTAGGATACTCTTGCGAGGTTTTTCCATGACCACATATAATCTTTCCCTGGGAGATCCTATAGGTAGAGTTGTGTGCCCGTAACATCCTGGGATGCTCTTGCAAGGTTTTTTGGTGACCACATATAATCTATCCCTGGGAGATCCTATAGGTAGAGCTGTGTGCTCGTAATAGCCTAGGATGCTTTTGCGAGGTTTTGTGGTGAGGTCACATATAATATGGCCCTGGGAGATCCTATAGGTAGAGCCGTGTGCTCGTAACAGCTTGGGATTCTCTTTCGAGGTTTTGTGACGCACGTAATAAGTCTTGAGGATTCCACAATATGGCCAGTGATGATGAAGACCTGCAGGTGGTGGGCCTACATCCAGTATGAAAAAGGACTGGCTCATGATCTATAAAATGTTAATCTATATACATAAAATATATCTTGAAGATTCATGATCTGCATGAACTAAATCATACGAAATACATTAGTATATACAAGGTACATGAGATATGGATACTTCCTCAACAAAATACTTGAAATGAATCTACCTAAATCTTATTCTAATCAATTCAATCATATGAAATGCATCAGGTGTATCAATCAATTTCATGAAGTGCATCAAGTATACCATTCATTCTCATGAAGTGCATCAAGTGTGTACTCTTTCGTTATGAAATGCACTCCAATCAATCAATCACATGAAATGCATATACTTTACCGACAAATAAATGAAATGCATCATGCATATGCTCTATCAAAAAAATATATGAAATGTACCTAATATATATGAAATGCATTCCAATCAGTAAATCACATGAGATGCATTACCAAGATGCTTTTACATGATTTATCATCCAAATACTTTCCCTGTAGGGATGCATGATATTTACCATGATACTTTACATAGATGCCTTTCAACAAAGGTATTTGATATACCACAAGGATACCCTAATAAGATAATTTTAGCAAAGATCACGAGGATATTCTTTTAACAATGATACTTGTATTAGTATTGGATATATAAGGATACATGAAGTACATCTTCAACACAGGTACCTGGATCATGCTTTAATCAGTCACACAACTAGTACATACTTTTCAACAAGATATATGAAATACCACTAGGATATTACCAAGATACCTACACATGAAATTTCACCAAGTACCACCAAAATACCTTTCAACAAAGATCACAAATATACCTTTTTAAGGAAGATTGCAAAGATAAAGATCACAAAGATATTTTTCTAAAAAAGATTGCAAAGATCACCTAGACATTTTATGCATTTAATGTAATAGGTAAGAAAGCTTATATGCAACAATCCCAATCTAACTAAGTGTTGATGCCTCGGATATGCAGGTGCTAGAATGGTGTCCAATACAAACAACAGAGGGTGACAACCCAAGTTGAAAGGATTTGAAAGACCCTATGCAGAGGATTTTATATCCCCATCCTGTTTGGTATGGTAATCACCCACGGATAATTGGCCTCCGCTGGTACTCTAAGAGTTGGTAATTTGACCAAATAGGTCAGTTTTCCAATCAAGTAAAACAAGGGTGTGAAAATGGTAAAGCTAACCTGACCTAACCTATTTCAGAAGAGGAAACTAATCTAAGTTAGTCCTATTCTAGAAAGAAAGCTTGATATTGTGCAAGGTAACTTGGTTTGTGTTTTAATAAGTTATTTCATCAGTTTAACATAAATGTAAAATCAGATTATTAACCTATTACTTCAAAGTATGATCAAACATTTAAAATTGTTGATAACAAGTTAAAGATTTAAGCGCATCCAAGAATATCCTGTTGTTCTTTTGCCAATTTAAAAACTAGCATGAACTTAATATTGACTGTAAATTATTTGCAGAAATAAATAAAGATGTTAATAAATAAACTTATTCAACACATTTGTAAATCCAAATCGTGAATTGATAAACCAAAACTCAAGATCCAGAATTGTTAATTGATTGCAAATTAATAAACAGTAATTGATAATTGACTCAGAGCATCATCAAACTAATCAAATAAACTTGATAAGTAAACAAGAATACATATGGAGAAGCTTTACTGTATTTAACACAACTGCAAGAAATTGCAATGTCTGCAAAACAGGGCATGTCCAATTGTTCCTTGTTGATTTGAACTCTCAAATCATCATCAACCTTGGCAGCGTCTCATCAGTTCTGAAAGATAAATCTTCCAACTCTATCGATCGCTTCCCCCCTATAATATCATTGAAGGTAGGTATTTATATAGAGAAAATTATAAGAGAAGATCATATCCATTTCCCCAAATGATGAGCTAACTAACTGAGTTGTTTCATTTGCAATATCTGTCCATGAGACAAATCAGGGAAAATCCATTTTGAAGAACCAGACGTATCTCCCAAATGAAGAACTTTATGAGGATTATGCATATCGACAAACTAATTGGGAACCTTCTGCACAAAACACATGTGTCGTATTTTCCAGATTCATCTCCATCGCTCCAGAAATCACATCCAAAGATCAGTGCTTTCCACTGGGCACGTTTTTTTATCACTTCAAATTTGGGATGCAAATTCGTCAATATGATTCCTCTGAATCCAAATCAACACCTGCACAATCCAGAAGATAAATTAAAATATCATTCCAAATCCAATCAAAGAAATCTAGATTAATAATAACCCATTTGCAAATAAAAAAATAAATAAAAAATCTTATGCAAATCCGAAATTGACTTTTCATGCAAATTTCTGGGGTGGTTAAGCTATTCATTTGGAAAAAATAACCTTCTCACATCATTCCTTATCCTTCCAGCTTTCCACCAAGCTATCATGGGCATGATTTGGAATTATAAATCTCAAGATATTGCTCTTAGAAGATAACACTCAACAGCCGTTGATTTCATTTCGGAATGAATTGTAGCCATTGATTTAATAATTAAAATCCACTATTCATATTAATCATTTTCCAAATGAATAAAACCAAAACAAAAAATCCAAAAATCATAACTCCCCATAAAATTGGAAATCAAATGTCGGGAAGGAAATTATGATTTTTAAACAAATTAAAATAGGAAAAACCAATGATTAAAACCAAATTAAAAAATCTAAGTGAAAAATTAAGTTACCAAAATTTACGGACCCAAAATTACATTAAAATATAACCTAAGATAAACTTAGGGTCCAGAAAAATGCATGAATGAAAAGTGAAAAAACGAAACCCGCAACCCGAAATTTTGGGTTTCGGGTTTAGAAATTGCAAAATAAAAAGAAATGTGTTTCCGAAATCCACAACCCAAAATTTTCGAGTTTCGGGTTTCAGGTTCACAAACTTCAGAATAAATGCATTTTCGAAATCCGTAACCCGAACCTGAATTTTCGGGTTTCGGGTTTGAAAACAATGTTCAAAGTAAAAATAACATTTCCCGCATCCCGAAAATGCATAAAAATACTTAGGAAGCTTGGAAAATTGCAATTTTTTTTATTTATTGAATGAAGTAATGAAATATCCATAATTATTTACGAAGAAAATGCAATATTTGAGAACCCTAAACCTAGAAGTAAAAACCGAAACTATTTACAAAACAATTCTTAAGAAAATAAATGTTGGAAACAAGTTACTTATATAGGAAAATAATCACTCCTATAATATAAGAGAGTTAATGCCTGAATGTTGAATTTTAATCCCACTAATTTCCAAATAATTTTGAAACAAAATATCATGGAAGTTAGGGAAATTAGGACCCAAACAAACTAGAACAAATTGTGTATAAATTTAATATATGGATTTAATGACCTACACAAATTAAGTTAATGAAAGTCAAAACATGATCATGAATATTTAAAATATTTCAATAAGCTTAAACTAAACATTAAAAATATTAAACTAATATAAGCAAACAAACCCAAAGACTAAGATTATTTACACTATTTACATTATGATTCTAGGCATGCAAAAGTTAAATAAAACTCCATCAAGCTCAAATACCATACTAATGCAATATTCAAAATCATCAGAGAAGAAACCATCAGATCAATCAAAATCCCAAAATGAAGGTAATCAACCAGCCATCATCTCGAATAATCAGTTTGTGCAGCGAAGACCAAATCTAGGTGGGGAGTGTAAGGAACAACATAGTAAATTAGCCACCAAGATCATGAAACCAACTCAAATGAACTAAAATCAAATAAGTAAATATGGAAACAATCCAAGTAATTATTCAAATAATGTAGCGTAACCTCATCCACAGGATCAAGACAAATCAACGTTTGGGATTGAATCTCATGGCTGCGGGGTCAAGTTGTTGCTCACAACGTTTATTCACAAAGTTTTATTATGACTCGCGAAAGCCGCAACCCGAAACTTGCGGGTTGCGGGTTTCGGAAAAGGGAACAATCGCAAAAAGGAAAAAGGCTTTCCCGAATCCTGAAATGTGACATTTTCGGGTGTCGGGTTTTGAGAATGCACAATGCGACCAAAATAAAAAATGAACACCCGAAGGCCGAAAGCCGTACTTGTGGGTTTCAGGTCGAAAATCACCGAACATTATTATGAAAGGAAAACCCACAACCCGCACTTGTCGAGTTTTGGGTTGACCCCAAGCGAAAGACTGAAAAGCAAATTTCCGCAACCCTCATCTGTCGAGTTGCGGGTTTCCAAAGTGTCGGGTTATGGGTTTCCAAAGTGTCGGGTTTCGGGTTGACAAAAGCAAATGACAAAATACTCAAAATTTGAGGCTTCCTGCAAACCAAAAACAGTTAGAAATTTTCAGATCAAAAGGCAAACACACAGAACAAAAGTATGGGTAAGGGATCTTAGGGATAAAAACCAAAATCTCATATTTAAAAGAAAAATCACCCAACTACCTTTGTGTTTATTCAAAAATGGGGCTCCTGTGCTTCATCTAAGCATGGGATCTGTTGTGGCCACAAAAAATGGCGACACGCTGGGACGAAGCAGTTATCTCTACCTTACAGTATTGAAATTCATAAAAATTAGGAATAAAAATGAAATGCCTTCTCATGCTAAATTTCAAATAATCTGAATAGCTTCATCATTGAATGATATAGTATAGATCAGACTAATATTTACAGATTAAAACTTCTTTCCCGAAACTGATTCCCTTAAAAGTAACTAAATTGAAACTTTTATGTTGAGTTAAAGATAAAGTTCTAAGGATAATGATGGAAATATTCAAATAGAATTATCAGCACAGTCTATTATTGATTTTTCACAATCAGGGATTAACTAATCAAAACATTTGATTTCCAACAAGTATAAAACATTTATAAATTTTTTCTTTATAGATAAGATTTCAAGACTGCAAAAGAGTGATAAGCTCTTTTATTTTAGAAGTGAAAATCATGAAAAACTCAAAACAAACCAGCAAGAAAAGAAAATGCGGGAATGATAAAATCAAACATATATATACAACTGGAACCAAAAGTAAATCAAAATCTCACAACTATATCAACTACTAAAATCTTGTTTTAATAAGTCATGAGACATTAGATTCAATCAGGTTTTTTATTGAAAACAAATAAAGAAGCCTAAAGATTAAACTAAATTAAAATGTGCAGTTATGAAATTAAGAAGACTCTTCTATTCCATTTTATATCAGGAAAGAATGAAAATTTATGCACTTTTATGAAAATGTTGTCTCAAAACATTTCATGATAAAGTCATTATAGTTTAGAAAATGAAGATATAATTTGAACATGAATGTTTTAAAATAAATCCAATGATAAACAAGAGCATGAATAATGAAAGTAAAAGAAGATAAAAATACTTCCCTAAATGCCTTCGATGAAGCCTTGATTTCAGTTTTGAAACTAATGTATCATCACAACTTCTTTATTAACAAAATTTTTTATCAAAATTAACTAACTTATCCCTAAATCCTACTTGTTGAATATCACCAAAATAAGCGAAGTCATATTTCCAATGTAATTGTTTAAGTAACTTGAAACCTGCAAAATAAAACAAGTTATGTATTAGCATTGGAAATCGCAATACTCCAAATGAAATCAAAGGACAAATCAAATCAATTTTCTTATGTACAAAGAATGAAGGATGACATGGAAACTTTTTGATAAATGATTCTTCCAACCAACCAAAAATTAAATCATAAAAATCATGTTGGAAGTGATATGATGTTTGTAATGCATTCATAGAGAGAACTGATATCTCATGAGGATCATAAGTAAAATGAATCTTATCAAGAATATGATTAGAAAAATGCGAAAGGGATTCAGTGGAGAATGAATTCTTCAAAACATTACCATCATTAATAAATTGAAAGGAACAAAATGACAATCTAGTGTTATCTTAAAATCAATTACCTCATTTTTTCCTTCAATCTGAAGCTTAGAATTAATGACATTAGATCTAGATGTGGTCATCATGTCGCAATGAGATAGACCAATATCTAATACAAAATGAAAAAAATATTGTATCCCTTTCCATATTACAGACTGAATCATAATCCTTAATGATATGAGATGAAATAGATGAATATGCATCTATTACATGAGTAATGGTAGTAAGAATATTATTGTCCTCTTCATCGCAATTTAGAGATAAACCAGATTGAACATAAATATGTCCCTCATTCTTAAAATACTTACTTTGTATCCCATCAAAATCTGACCATAACATAATATCAGTTTAAAAATTATTAACACAAATGTAGTATTTGATCAGAAGAAATATCTTGATACAAAGAGAAACAAGTTTCAGAATGTAAAAAATTAAATGCTTCTCTAGTGATAAACTAGCTTTCATTAATTGTTTCGAGAGAAACATAATTAGTAAAAATCTGATCTAATAATGAATTTTGAATGAGGGAACCTGATTGATCATGAGAAGAAGATAATGTAATATCAATAATAGAATCATCATTAGCACATCCAATTGCGGGATCCAGAATCTTTAATTCTTCTTCCACTGCATCATCTATAACAAGAATTTTATGATCATTACTTAATATAAGATTTGAATTGCAATCCTTATTATTTTGTTCCAGAAACTGTGTATCACAAAATCCTAATTCTTGTGCATGCACAACAATTTCATTATTTTGAGCGGAATTAACAGGATTAGATCCTAAATCAACATTGACTGAAGAACTAAGATAATTATCAATATGCACATCATCAATTTCAGATTTATCATTATTTTCCAAATCAAGTGTATCAGAGAGAGAATTAAGATGGAAAAACCAATCAATTGCGTCCTTTTCAGAAAGTTGGTGTCTCTCATGGAACCTGCAACATATTAACATAAATCTGGAGAAGAAATCATCAAGAGATTCATCTTTTTATCTACGAATATTTTCTATTTCAAAACCAAGTTTTCTGTAACTATAATTGTCATGAGTACTAAGAAATAACTCTGTGAAATGTTTCAATGAATGAATAGATTTAGTTGGTAGAAATTCATACCAACTCCAAATTCTTCCTTCGAAAGTAGCGGTAAAAATTATTCTCCATTGAAGCTCAATCGTTGCAAGAAATTAGTCATCCCTATGAGTAACAGAAAGTGGAAGAAGACAAAAGTATTTCCTGGGACGCATCTGAAGAAGTGTCGTTTCCAACTTGGACTTGGCCTGTCGCTGCAAATACTTTATCGAAGAAAACCTTAAAAAGTAATCTAATTATTAAAAGAAATAATCAAAACTAATCTATTCTACACCTACTCCTACACTAATCTAAAAGTAAACAAAAACTAAGTATAATCGAATTTCCAGTGTATCCATGAAAGCATACAACAACCTGCAAAAAGGAAGAAGTGAATAATAAGAAAAACTGATATGAATGCTTGAAAATAAGAATGGAAAAAGAATGCATCAAAGCAAATAAAAATAGATTTATGTACAAATAAAGATAATGGAGTCCTATCATAATGATGAAATCTTGCTAAGAAAGATTTCTCAAGCCAATCAACAACCCAATCATGGTATTTACAATTAAAATCAAAAGAATGACAGAAAGAGTTTGAAAGATTCATGCGATGAAATGGATTATTTGAAAGAAAATCAACATTATTATTATATGAATCCAAAACTTCTTCTTGAACAATTTTCTCTTTAGGAATATTTTCTTGAACAAGATCAGCAAAATCAAATCCAATTTGTTCTAGTTTATTCTCATAAAAATCATCATAAATTGGTTGATTTAATCGAAAATTCTCAAAGAGATCAAATGGTGTATGAGTATTTAATTGAGAAGAACTAAAGATATCAGATGTTGAAAGTATGGAACTAGTATCATTAACATCCTGATAAGAATCTTCTTCATCAAGTATTTTATTATAAGAAGAAAAGGTGTCTTCATTGAATGATGAATCATAAGAAGAAAAATTCTGAAAATTATCATTAGAAATAGTATTCATTTCCAGCAAAGAAAAATCACAAGAAAACATAGATGGATGAAAAAGATAAGAACCTTCTTGATCTTATTCATGCATTTCATAATTAACTTGTACCTCTTTAAGACTTAACAATGGAGAATTAGAATCTGGAATATATGATTGGAAGCCATTGTTATCGAATAGATCGGGATATAAAGACAAATATCAAGAGGAAATAAGTACATGAAATTCAACTCTTTGTAAAATATTTTCAGATTGAGATTCCTTAAGAAATGTTTTCTCTTCAAGAGAGGTTTGTATGAAAGGTTTCAAATCAGAATTTATTTCTTCTTCTAATTTAGTATCAACATTTTGTGAAATATGTTCTCCTACAGAGTCACTTAGGTCAGAAAATGGCAATTGGGAAAACATATCACAAATTTTAGAACAATTAATTGATTCAAGATCTATCAAAGGTTTAACAGAATAATAAATATCATAATCTTGAATCTCTTTACTTATGCTAGAAGAAGATTGTTCGATATCATGATCAGAACTATTCTCTTTTACTTTAGAAGAATCTTCGATAGAAAAATGATCTCCTTGATGATTAGTTAGACATTGAGTTTCACGTGAAACAGATATGGGCATATCAACATTTAAATCATCCAAATCATCATATTGATTATGATCCATATCTAAAAAAGAGAAGGAATTCATTTCTATAATTTCTAAATATTTAGATTCTTCATGCAAATCTAAACCAAGAGGTGAATGATTATGGATGTATAATTCAGATTTATCATCTACTAAGTGATCAAATTCATGTGAACTAGAGATAATATGCTGAAACCATTCAAGTATCAAAGGACGATCTATTAAATGGAATCTACAATAGAGATTACAATTTCTAATTGCAAAATCTTCTAATGATTCATCTTTTTTGATAGTGAGTTTCTTCCACTCATCACATAATCCAACAAAATCATAGTGTCCAAAAGAAAGTACAAAGATCTACAAAATGTTCAAAAGAATGGACAGAGGCAAAAGGTAAGATCACAAACCATTCTTTGAATCGTCCTTCAAAAGTGAAGGCTAACAATCTGCACAAAACATCTTGATCCAAAATTTCATTAACAAAACAGTTATAGGCAAATTGAAGAACATGTTCTTGTGCTAATATCTCTCCTTCACCATCAAATTTTACCTCTATCAAATACTTCAGCAAATCTGTTTGAAGATGAAAATTAATTTGTATAGAAAAACAACTAAATACAAAATCTTGGGTCGGAGCCATTATAAAATAATCTGATTAAAATAGCTCAAATGACCTTACATGTTGGATGGTGGCCCTCCTTCTAGCGCCATTTGTTGATGCCTTGGATATGCAGGTGCTCGAATGGTGTCCAAGACAAACAATGGAGGGTGAAAACCCAAGCTGAAAGGCTTCGAAAGACCCTATGCAAGGGTAGTTCTATCCCCAACTTGTTTGGTATGGTAATCACCCACAGATAATCGTCCTCCGCGGGCACTCTAAGAGTTAGTTATTTGACAAATTAGGTCAGTTTTCCAATCAAGGAAAACAAGGGTGTGAAAATGGTAAAGCTAAGCTAAGCTAACCTATTTCAGAAGAGGAAACTAATCTAAGTTATTCCTATTCTAAAAAGAAAGCTTGATTTTGTGCAGGGTAACTTGGTTTGTGTTTTAATAAGTTATTTCATCAGCTTAACAGAAATGTAAAACCAGATTATTGTTAAATTTTCAGAATTTACTTCAATCTGATCTAGGATCTTAACTGAGAGAACAACATGTATAGCAAATCTACAGCATATCAATCATGGACACAATAATGCAAGCAGACAAGAGACACAGAGTTTACTTGGGGAAAACCATAAAGGGGAAAAACCCCAATAACTTCCTCAGAGATAGATAGAGCAATGATACAACCAGAATACAAGAGATAGTTTTCTCCTAGCAGCAGAGCCTCCTCCTCCATAAGTGCACCACTCTCCAAAGTGTGAGTGAGAGAATAGAATATGTAAAATGAGAGAGACACACTCTCTATTTATACACTAACTTGACTTGACCTTTACTCAACTAGGTCGGCCTCAACTTAACCACTTAACATAATGCTGACTGGGCCGACCCCCACTAGGGTGGTATAATAACCCTTTGACCCACATGGCCGACCCCCAATAGGGTGGCCTAATAACCTTTTGACCCACATGACATATACAGGGCCGACCCAACAAGGTGGTCTAATAACCCATCAAGTATAAGTTACGACACTTACAATATAAATGACGACACTTCCGTATAGAGGAATAATAACATCTCTATAGGACTACAATATGCATATATGTGAAATACATTCCGAAGTTACATATACATCAACACTCCCTCTTAACTAGGAAGGTATTTCTTGACACAGGTCTTCTAGCAAAAGTCATCTTCTCTGGATCATCGTCATTGCTGCTGCTGTCTCAATCAATCTCTGAATCTACTCGTCATAGGAAGTTCTATAGAGCCAGTCCTTTTTCATACTGGATGTAGGCCCACCACCTGCAGGTCTTCGTCATCACTGGCCATACTGTGGAAATCTCAAGACTTTTTACGTGCGTCACAAAACCTTAAAAGAGTCTCTTGACTAGCAAGAACCCTAAAGAGTATCTGAGGATTTTTTCATCCTGTCCATATCTCTAGGACTTATTACATGTGACCCCACTACAAAACCTCGAAAGAGAATCCCAGAACTGATTACAAGCACAAGGCTCAACCTATCGGATCGCTGAGGGCACAAATTACATGTGGTCACCACAAAACCTTGAAAGAGCATCCCAGGACTAATTACGAGCACAAGGATCAACCTATTGGATCTCCCAGGGTACAAATTACATGTGGTCATGGCAAAACCTCAAAATAGCATCCCAGGACTGATTACGAGCACATGGCTCAACCTATCAGATCTCCCATGCCACAAATTACATGCCATAGGACAAAACCTCGAAAGCGCATCTGCCAGATATCCCAGGGCACAAATTACATGCCATAGGCAAAATGTCGAAAGACTATTTGCAGATCTCCCAGGGCACAAATTATATGTCCTCCCAAGCAAAACCTCGAAAGAGAATTTGCCAGATATCCCAGGGTACAAATTACATTCCATCGGCAAAACCTCGAAAGACTGTCTGCAAATCTCCCAGGGCACAAATTACATGCTTATTTGCACAACCGATTCCACAGCCACAGAGTATCAACCTGATACTCACCATACATCATCCTGATGTACACATGATCATCTTAATCATCATCACTGCAACATCCTGCTGCATGTAATCTAGAGCAACATCCTGAAGCTCGTCATCCATGATCATCCTGATCATACAATGCATCTACCTGATGCATACCAAGTATCTACCTGATACATATCATCATACATGATCCACATTATCATGGAGTGTATCCACCTAATACAAATACAAATACATGATACATATCACCATACATGATCCACCTGATCATATAATGTATCCACCTGATACATATACAGATACATGGTCCAAGCATCCAACATGATGCATATGAAAAATACATACAAATGATCCAACCGATCATATCCAGCATCCAACATGATGCATACATACATATACATATAAATGATCCAACTGATCATATCCAACATCCAACATGATGCGTACATATATAAATGATCCAACTGATCATATCAAGCATCCAACATGATACGTATACAAAGCAGTAACTGGAGCATCGTCCTGATGCTCATCATCCAACGCTTACATCCACATCCATGTGAAGGATCCTCCTTCCAACATGCTTGGAATGGCTTCTGCAAATGTGTCCATCACTTCTTCCTCGAAGTGTCATCAATCTTAGGAACACCAAGCCTCTCCCTGAAGTACTCGAACTTCACCCTGGCTAGTGGCTTCATCAGCACATTTGCAATCTGCTCATCCGTCGCAATGTATAGGAGCTTCACGGCTCCTCTCTGCACCATATCCCTAATATAGTGATATTTGATCTCTATGTGTTTTGACTTGTCATGAAACACTAGGTTCTCAGACAGCTTCACACAACTCTGGTTATCACAAAAGATACCAGTAGCATCCAACGGTAGATCAAATAACTCAAACAGTAGCTTCCGTAGCCATACTGCCTCACAACTAGCTGAACAGGCTGCAACATACTCTGCCTTAGCTATACTCAGTGCTATGCAAGACTGCTTCCTACTAAACCAAGATATCACACCTGATCCCATACTGAAGCAGCATCCAGATGTGCTCTTGCTATCTGTAGCACTGCCAGCCCAATCTAAATCAACATAAACCTACAGGTTAAAATTTTGATTCACATCATATTTGAGCCCATAATCAACTGTACCCTTCAGGTACCTCAGAATATGCTTTACAGCAACCAGGTGAACACTCCTCGGATCTGTCAGGAACTGGATCAATGTGTTCACCGCAAAGCAAATATCCGGTCTCATGTTCGTCAGGTACATCAAGGACCCAATCATTTGATGATACATAGTGACATCAACCGGTTCAGATGAACCATCACACAGAAGCTTCAGGTTCGACGCCATAGCCTCGTAGTCCATCATCCCAAACCTCTTCAGGATATCTACTACATACTTCCCTTGTCCAAGGAAGATTCCATCTGCACTCTGCCACACCTCCATACCTAGAAAGTGGTGCATCATACCCAAGTTTTGCACATATATGACTCCCTGTCATGTGTCTCAGAACCAAGTGGCTGCTCCACATACACTTCTTCTTCAACTACACCATTCAAGAAAGCTGTCTTGAAATCCATCTGGTGTATCTTCTATTTCATCACTTTTATATTTCTCTATGTTGCCATTTGCAGCATGCTTGATCTTGATAGATCCATATGAAAGTCATAACAAACTTCCCTTCAGGTCTTGGGACTACATCCCAAACATCATTCTTCATGGTCAAAGGATCATGGCATTCTTCCCATATCCTGGGAACTTCAATATCTTCAATAGATAATTTTGTTGCTGAACAAATGTTGTAGTTCTTCTTTTGTAGGTGATGGCATACGATCTTTCCTACACAACAAGTTAAATTGCATGATTAGAAAACATCTCATAGTTTCAGAACAAATTCTTACACATAAAGAAATATGTCATACAATCATGCAATTATCTTAGCCAATGCTTCAATACAACATTTATCTATATCCCGTAACTTTCTAGATGCCTTCCAATCTCTACCAGAACATTGTTAAGAGTGTGCACAACTCCCAACATGTCAGCAAAGAGGTTTCATTCTAGATAAGTAGCAATGGAATGTTGTACAGTTCCATAGGCCACTAACCCATGCATATTAGTAGTATATTGCTCATCAATGCAACTATTCTAATATGCATAATACACAACATAATTCTAGGAACTTCAGTATATACATTATTGAACAGTATTATTTAAACAATAAAATATGCAAGTAATGAAAATTCAAATACTTATCTTTGTTTGTTTGTTGGGTTGACTCCCTCTCACTCTTTGCTTCTTTTCTGCAACTCCATTCTTATGTGGATTGTGAGAAGTGGTCAACTCCCTCTGCATCCTTGCAGAAACTACTGAAGTGTGCTCCTTTGCTTTCTTGCAGGAACAACTGGAGTGTGCTCCCTCTTGATCTTTACTTCCTGGATTACCTGTCCTTGAACTTACATCCATCCTTAATCACTATGAATGTTTGGATTTCCTGAGATAGAAAAGCCTGTATAATACCTGTCACTTTTTACGAAATTTCATTTGGATCTTCCTAGCCCAAGTTATGACCTTTTTCCCAAGGTCACCTGATTTTGACTCAGATTTGGAAGAGGCAGAAACCCTATATTGTACAGATCATAAATCACAAAGTAAAACGAATTAGAGGTTGTCCTTTGGACACAAGGTACATGGGGATCTAATCTTCGACCTGTAAAAGTTTCAGATCTGAAAACTTCGCCATAACGGATTTATAGCGAAAGTGCTACGATGACTGATTTTTTCTATATCAAGCCCTAGCATCGTAAGTGCAACAAGTGTCATACATGCCATATCATGCCTTCTTTCAGGCTATCTCTGATACTATGTTAAATTTTCAGAATTTACTTCAATCTGATCTAGGATCTTAACTGAGAGAACAATATGTACAAGAAATCTACAGCATATCAATCATGGACACAATAATGCAAGCAGACAAGAAACACAGAGTTTACTTGGGGAAAACCATAAAGGGGAAAAACCCCAATAACTTCCTCAGAGATAGATAGAGCAATGATACAACCAGAATACAAGAGATAGTCTTCCCCTAGCAGCAGAGCCTCCTCCTCCACAAGTGCGCCACTCTCCAAAGTGTGAGTGAGAGAATAGAATATGTAAAATGAGAGAGACACACTCTCTAATTATACACTAACTCGACTTGACCTTTACTCAACTAGGTCGGCCTCAACTTAACCACTTAACATAATGATGACTGGGCCAACCCCCACTAGGATGGCCTAATAACCCTTTGACCCACATGGCCGACCCCCAATAGGGTGGTCTAATAACCTTTTGAACCACATGACTTATACAAGGCCAACCCCAACAAGGTGGTCTAATAACCCATCAAGTATAAGTTACGACACTTACAATATAAATGACGACACTTCCGTATAGAGAAATAATAACATCTCTATAGGAATACACTATGCATATATGTGAAATACATTTCGAAGTTACATATACATCAACAATTATTAACCTATCCCTTCAAAGTATGATCAAACAATGAAAATTGCTGATAACAATTTAAAGATTTAAGCGCATCCAAGAATATCTTGTTGTTATTTTGTCAATTTAAAAATTAGCATGAACTTAATATTGACTATAAATTATTTACAGAAATAAATAAACATGTTAATTAATAAACGTATTCAACACATTTGTAAATCCATATCGTAAATCATGATAAACCAAAACTTGAGATCCATAATTGTTAATTGATTGCAAATTAATAAACAGTAATTGATAATTGACTCAGAGCAACATCAAACTAATCAAATAAACTTGATAAGTAAACAAGAAGACATATGGAGAAACTTTACTGTATTTAATACAACTGCAAGAAATTGTAGTGTCTGCAAAATAGGGCATGTCCAATTGTTCCTTGCTGATTTGAGCTCTCAAATCATCATCAACCTTGGCAGCATCTCCTCAGTTTTGAAAGAGAAATATTCTAGCTCTATCGATCACTTCCCCCCTATCAGATCATTCAAGGTAGGTATTTATACAGAGAAAATTATAAGAGAATATCAGATCCATTTTCCCAAATGCTGAGCTAACTAGCTGAGTTGTTTCATTTGCTAGATCCGTCTATGAGACAAATCTGGGAAACTCCGTTTTGAAGAACCAGTCGTATCTCCCAAATGAAGAGCTTTCTGAGGATTCTGCACAATCACAAACTAATTGGGCACCTTCTGCACAAAACCCATGTCTCGGATTTTCCAGATGCATCTCCATCGCTCCAGAAATCACGTCCAAAGATCACTGCTTTCCACTTGGCACATTTTTTATCACTTCAAATCTGGGATGCAAATTCGTCAATATGATTCCTCTAAATCCAAATCAACACCTACACAATCCAGAATATAAATTAAAATATCATTCCAAATCCAATCAAAGAAATCTAGATTAATAACAATCCATTTGCAAATCAAAATAAATAAACAAATCTTATTCAAATCTGAAATTGACTGTTCATGTAGATTTGCAGGGTGGTTAAGCTATTCATCTGGAAAAAATAACCTTCTCACATCATTCCTTATCCTTCCAGCTTTCCACTGAGCTATCATGGGCATGGTTTGGACTTATAAATCTCAAGATATTGTTCTTGGAAGATAACACTCAGCAACCATTGATTTCATTTCGGAATGAATTGTAGCCGTTGATTTAATAATTAAAATCCACTATTCATATTAATCATTTTCCAAATCAATAAAACCAAAACAAAAAATCTAAAAGTCATAATTCCCCATAAAATCAGAAGTCAAATGTCTGGAAGGAAATTAGGATTTTTAAACAAATTAAAATCGGAAAAACCAATGATTAAAACCAAATTAAAATACCTAAGTGAAAAATTTAGTTACCGAAATTTACGGACCCGAAATTACATTAAAATATAACCTAAGATAAACTTCGGTTCCGAAAAAATGTATGGATGAAAAGTGAAAAAACGAAACCCGCAACCCGAAATTTTGGGTTTCGGGTTTAGAAATTGCAAAATAAAAAGAAATGTGTTTCCAAAATCCGCAACTCGAAATTTTCAGGTTTCAGGTTCACAAACTTCAGAATAAATGCATTTCCGCAACCCTAATTTTCGGGTTTCAGGTTTCGGGTTTGAAAACAATGTTCAAAGTAAAAATAACATTTCCAGCATCCCGAAAATGCATAAAAATACTTAGGAAGCTTGGAAAATTGAAATATTTTTTATTTATTGAACGAAGTAATGAAATATCCATAATTATTTATAAAGAAAATACAATATCTAAGAACCCTAAACCTAGAAGTAAAAACCCAAACTATTTACAAAATAATTCTTAAGAAAATAAATGTTGGAAACAAGTTACGTATATAGGAAAAGAATCACTCCTATAATATAGGAGAGTTAATGAATTCCATAAATAGGTTTCTAGTATAATCATTTTCCAGGAATAAAAAACCAATAAAAGAATAACAACCTTTCCTTTTGCACAATAATAAATGAAAAACTTTTTAAATTGCAAAATGTAAAATGTATTTTCAAGATCAAATTAGATTATTGAAAATAAAAGACTTATCCATGATCAAGTTAATTTCACATTTGTGAACGTTGAATTTTAATCCCACTAATTTCCAAATAATCATAAAATGAAATCTCATGGAAGTTAGGGAAATTAGAACCCAAACAAACTAGAACATGTGTTCTTTTAATTTTCATAACATCAAATTGTGTATAAGTTTAATATATGGATTTAATGAACTACACAAATTAAGTTAATGAAAGTCAAAGAATGATCATGAATATTTAAAAGATTTCAATAAGCTTAAACTAAACATTAAAAATGTTAAACTAATGTTAAAAAACAAACCCAAAGACTAAGATTATTTACACTATTTACATTATGATTCTAGGCATGCAAAAGTTAAATAAAACTCCATTAAGCTCAAATACCATACTAATGCAATATTCAAAATCATAAGAGAAGAAACCATCAGATCAATCAAAATCCCAAAATAAAGGTAATCAACCAGCCATCGTCTCGAATAATTAGTTTGTGCAGTGAAGACCAAATCTAGGTGGGGAGTGTGAGGAACAACATAGTAAATTAACCACCAAGATCATGGAACCAACTCAAATGAACTAAAACCAAATATGGAAATATGGAAACAATCCAAATAATTATTCAAACATGCAGCGTAACCTCATCCACAGGATCAAGACAAATCAACGGTTGGGATTGAATCTCGCGGCTGCGGGGTCAAGTTGTTGCTCACAACGTTTATTCACAAAGTTTTATTATGACTCCCGAAAGCCGCAACCCGAAACCTCCAGGTTGCGGGTTTCAGAAAAGGAAACTACGCATAAAGGAAAAAGGCTTTCCCAAATACCGAAACGCGACATTTTCGGGTGTCAGGTTTCGGGAACACACAATGCGACCAAAATAAAAAATGAAAACTCGAAGGTCGAAAGTCATACTTGCGGGTTTCGGGTTTTGGGTTGGAAATCACCGAACATTATTATGAAAGGAGAACCCGCACCTGTCGGGTTTTGGGTTTTGGGTTGACCCCGGGCAAAAGACTGAAAAGCAAATTTCCGCAACCCGCATCTGTCGGGTTGCGGGTTTCCAAAGTGTTGGGTTTCAAGTTGACGAAAGCAAATGACAAAATACTCAAAATTTGAGGCTTTCTGCAAACCAAAAACACTTTAGAAATTTTCAGATCAAAAGGAAAACACACAGAACAAAAGTATGGGTAAGGGATCTTAGGGATAAAAACCAAAATCTCATATTTACAAGAAAACTCACCCAACTACCTTTGTGTTTATTCAAAAATGGGGTTCACGTGCTTCATCTAAGCATGAGATCTATTGTGGCCACAACACTAAGAAACCAAAAAGGGGCATAATGACTAGCAGTTAAATATGCTAGCTTTCATCTCCACACAAAGCATAAGTCTTCTTTAGAGAATAATAAAAAATCTAATATAAATCAACTAATAGTAATTAGTATCAACCAATATCAATCATACATCAGTCATACATGTGTCGGTCCATAATATATAATCAATTCGTAATACTTCAACCATATATCAATCATATGTTGATCATATGTCAATCATACACCAGTATCAACCAATGACAACCATACATGAATCAACTGACCATACAAACATCAATCATAGTACATCAACCAGAATCAAAATACATCAACCAGAATACATCAACCAGAATACATCAACCAGAACACATCAATCAGAATACACCAACTGAAAGCAAAATACATCAACCAGAATACTTCAATCAGAATACATCAATCAAATTCAAGATACATCAATCATAATACATCAATTGGAATACATCAATCAAATCAGGATACATCAATCATAATACATTAATCAAATTACATTAATATTTAACAATCACATCTATCCCATATCTGATAAACATCGATTAGTTTCTTAATAGCATCACCCAAGCACATCGATCATACCATTATCAACCAATGATGACAATAACAAGAAATAGAAACCATATGAATAATAGTATCATCCATACATTATCCAATCAACATCAACCGTGGTTCATCAATCATACACACAACAACCATAAAAACCAAGAAGAACCAATAATAGCCATACATACACAATACAATAATGACAATATCATAATTCGTACCTATATCAACCATTAATCAACCAACGTTGATCCTTAGCAACCAATAGTATTAAAAAAAATACATCAACCATTCAAGCATCATACACCGACCATAGAAATCATTTCAAATAGTTACTATTTATCATAACGTTATATATCATTATTAGCACATGACGATATATATAATATCCATATATTAATAATACATTTATAGAACCAACAACATCACACAAACACTACTAATATTGCACTTATGTAAACGCTCAACACATACACAATCATACATCTTTCCTACACACATGCTTCGTCAATAGCAATGTTATACATACTTTGATGAAAATCCCATATAATTCCCATATGCTAACAATACATTATGTTATTAATTATTTACACATAGCAAACTACTTATACTATGAACCAAAGTAACTACATAATCACCTCAAACAACCAAACATCCTACCACCAAAATCTTCTAATATTCTACAATAAAATAATTACTAGCTATATAACATACCATCATACATTCATACCATATACACCATACTTACTATTATTATGTATTATTTCTATACATACTCCCATTTGTCTAATACATATTATAATTCTTCAATCATAGATCATATTATTATTAGTCATATAAACATCATATTAGTCATATAAACTATATATCCTATATTTTATACACACGTATAATTATTATGTTATACCATAATATTTATACAATTATAATGGTCTAATTACTTAATCAAATTCTATCATATTAGGTACGCATTATATCATATATACTAACACAATACTTCCAAACACTCCCAATATTTTACACTTACTTCATTACATATTTTCACATCTATACATATAGTATATACGCAATATCATATACACGTAATACTAATAATTATTGCATATTTTAAAATACATATTACAATACACACACACACACACACACACACACATATATATCCATTCATATCTATATAAATTTTTAACAACTATATGTATACCACACACACACACACATATATATAATATACTATATATTTATATTATGCTATATTCAATATCACATACCCATCTATCTTACATCACATATTATGTTATACATATTTAAATTTATGTCATATATATATATATATAACATTATCATACACTATTATACTACCTATTTACACACATAAAATAAAATAAATAGAATTAAGATAATATGAACCATTAAAGACAAGTGGCTCATTTCCTCCAAAAATACACAAGGATATACTCACATACATTGAAAATAAAAATAAAAATAAAAAGGACAATCGAACCACTATCAAGATAACTGGCCTATTTCCTAAAAATAGACAAGGTGTTACTCATCAATGTAATCACCCCCATCCAAATGGCATAAATAATCCTATAAAAGCATACCATCAATAGAAAATCCAAAATCTATATAGGGTATAAATGCCACTTAATAAAACTATATAATCTTAATAATTTAGCATTAAATTAATACTGATAATGGTACATAGTACATACTATTATAATGACAATTATTTACTTATCAATTAATAATCATAATGTACCAGTAAATAAATCATACCACAAGAATCATTTCAATATTAACAATTCAATGAGCAATAAAAGAGACAATGCAAGATGAACAAGCATCGGCCAATCAAGTCATTGAACAATAAAAGAGGCAATGCACAAGCATCAACCAATCAAGTCAATGAATAGTAAAATAGGCAATGCATAAGCATCGATCAATCAAATCACTGAAGCAGTAAAAGAGGCAATTCAAAAGCATCAACCAATCAAATAACTAAATAATAAAAGAAGCAATGAAAGGTGAACATGCATAAACCAATCAATCCACTCATTTATTATATATGTACCACACAGTACTTAGAAATCAAGCTATTGAACAATAAATATAAAATATTAATTAATTCTAAAACATACAACAAACTGATCTATGAATTGAGGCTTCTTATTCTTCCATTAACATAAGGGAGATTAAAATTCTTTCACAAGGAACATTTCTAAATTTCGGCCAATGCATATAAACAGAGTTATGAATCCCTAATAGGCCCAAAGTCACAGAGTTGGAACCTACGCTCTGATACCACCTCTAATTCCCTTTGAGGCTATCAAAGGGTCTCAAGGAAATATCATTATCTCTATAAGGCTAACTAGATAATTTTAGCACAGCAGATTAGTCCAATAAATATTTAATTTCATTTTTCATGATTTAATTCCGACAAAATCCCTTTAATCTCCAATAAATTCAATAACTATTCCAAACACTGATCGAAGGGATGGGAAAGCTTACTAGAACTATTTAAAAACATCACATATCCATTCCAATCCAAATCATAAATAGTTTCCACCTCTGAAGCCCATTTTCACCTAATCATGATTAATTAGTAATTAAGGTGTTAATTACAACACTTAATGACACTTAGTGCGCAAATGACGACACTTATCACAAATCCAATTTTTTAACAAATAACCATAGATTATCAATCCCAATGGATTAATAACATATAATTACATGTAAATAATTCCTAATTACCAAAACTACAATAATTAATCATGGTAATTACGAAAGAGAGTCCACACCACTAGTTAACTAGTTTTCCAATATAAGCAACTAGTCTTGCAAAAAATAAACTTGTAACCATGCCATTAAACCCAAAATAAATACTACAGCCATTAAAAACATATTTAAGCATTCAACTACATCCAATTAAAGGTTTATTTACATATCATTCCAATTGCACATAAGGTGATCTTTTCCATCAATTCCAATGAAACTAGTTAACATTCACCGTAAGGAATTGAGTCTAAATAAATGAAACAAAATGAAATGCATCCATAAGTAAAGTATCACAATTGATAAGTACCCACCTACAAAACAATAACATGTTAGAAACATAGCACGTGGTTGTAGCATTCCGTTTTTACGAAAACATAGATTTCAATCCATAACTAGTTATCAATTTTCGCCGCAATGTACCTAGTTTCCAATTTAACTTTCCAAATACCAAATAAAGAGAAATATATGACTACTGTATCTCATGGACAGTGTATTAGGGGTCACCTACAGTCATAAGTGATTAAAACATTTAAGGTAGGGATGTGTCTACCCTAAATTGCTATATTACTATGAAGTGGTGAGGTTCAATCATCAGAAATGGACAATCATCTACCATTTCCTAAGATATTAAACCAATTATATAGAATTTCCTAAGACCTTTAAACCATTATGAATTCAAACTAAAATTGAGAATAAGAACTTAAACTCATGAATGGAAGTAAAATTGAATTATTTCATTTGATATCAAAGGAGAAAATAGACATACTTACAATCTTGCTTGAGATGCCTCCATCCTCCCTTACCTTGAGCTATCCTTCTCCATCCTTTATTTTTATGAACACGAGCTTTCCAATCCTCCAAATATCCCCAATATACCTTTTCTCTTACTTTGTCCTCCTCTCACCATGTCCCAAATGCCTTTGTTTTATAGTATTGGGAAATGGGATCTCAAGCTTCATCTTTCAATGCGCGATAATCCCTTTCTTGATTTTTGATTTTTTTTACTCAAAAACCCACTTTCCATAGTATTTTCAAAATTTTGTCACAAATTCAAAATTCTCAAGCACAATTAATGCAAACTTGTGCATTTCTTCTCACTGTTGACTGGTGGATCTTCGATTTGAGCCTTCAATTGAGTATTTTCAATCACTGAAATTTGTCTCTTTGGGATACCTCTTTCTTCACTCAATCCTTTCGATCATGGAAGTAGTGATTAGATAAGAGAGGATTGTTATCTTATGTACTTATCTTCTGAATTCATGTTGCGGGGGCATAGTAAAATATGCTTCTTCATTACACTTTGTTAAGGGTGTTAATTTTATTGTTAACAGATGCCCCCTAATGTGTGAGGTCCGAAGTAGAGCTAAGAACCGGAATACATTATCGAAACGGATACTCTTCATACTAATAATATTTATTGATCAGAGCAAGAATGACAAAGGATTAGCTCATAGCCACAGGATTCAGGAGAACACCTGCAAGACAAACATAACAATTTCTCAAATATAAAATATTTTCCTGAGTCGGGCATACCCATGCTCGGCAGTAAACTAGCATGGCCACGAACAATACAAAGTGGATCCATTCCAAACGTAAATTTTTCAAAAGTGTAAACATGCACTTCGATGAGTGCGAGAACAAGGTCTTCATTGAACATCTGACATGGTAGTCTAATCTTGCGCAAATCAGGTAGTGCATCGATGAGTGATACAACTGATTTTTCCAAGGTATTCAGTACAAACCGAAAATAGTACGGGTTTATATCATGCGAATAAATGAACTGATGTCGAGCATAATAAAACACCATATGATTACCAGTCATTGATGTATATTGTTAACAGATGCGAAGAGACCCACCGATAATGATGATAGACTCTAAGGTACTGAGTACAAAATAGCAGGTGCAAATAAATGTTATGAAGTCAAACACTTGTAGAATCAAATAATCAAGGATCATTGATGTATATCCATTGTCATTTGTGAGAAAACCTACCACTAATGACTACAAGATCCAAGGTACTCCTAGGTTTCTAGATTCATTTCCTAGATGATGGATTTGGTGTCGATATGAATAAATCCACTGGAAGGAGGGCATTAATGCATCCCACATCAACCCATATGAAAACAAAGATCAATAGTCTGATATAATTTGGTAGAAATGTGAGATCCAACACTGTATACTAACATAAGGAAGGCCGATAGGATTGGTCAGAAATATTTGAGGAATGCCCGACATAGTTTGAACTTCCCTTGAGCACATAACATGATGCAGAATGGACACTTGGAAACATAGGAATTGAGTAACCAACCTTAATGAAATCTGTCAATGCTAGATTCATTAACGAAAGCTCCATTGGTGACGAGAAGGATAACCCATCAGTGGAGATTTGTTCAAAATACTAGTACAGTTTCCTAAAGCAAATGTAGATGGTGTATCGACGACGGATACCAAATTATGTGCCGTGTTCAAGGGAGACAAGGACTATCTATTTCCATTTTCTTCAAGGATATAGTATGAAATTATTCAATTCTCCATCTTTTCATTTAAGGTAGGGACGCATCTACCCTAAATTGCTATATTGCTATGAAGTGGTGAGCTTCAATCGTAAAAAATGAACAATTATCTAACATTTCCTAATATCTTTACACAATTATCTAGCATTTCCTAATATCTTTAAACCATTATGAATTCAAACTAAACTTGAGAAGAAAAACTTAAACTCATGAATGGAAGGAAAATTGAATTATTTCATTTGATATCAAAGGAGAAAATAGACATACTTACAATCTTTCTTGAGATGCCTCCATCCTCCCTTGCCTTGAAATATCCTTCTCCATCCTTGATTTTGATGAATATCAGCTTTCCAATCCTCCAAATATCCCCAGCATGCCTTTGCTCTTCCTTTGTCCTCCTCTCACCATGTCCCAAATTCCTTTGTTCTATAGTATTGGGAAATGGGATCTCAAGTTTCATATTTCAATGTGGGATAATCCCTTTCTTGATTTTTTATTATTTTTACTCAAAATCCCACTTTCCATAGTATTTTCAGCCTTTTGTCACAAATTTAGAATTCTCAAGCACAATTAATGCAATCGTGTGCATTTATTCTCACTGTTGACTGGTGGAGCTTAGATTTGAGCCTTCAATTGAGCAGTTCAATCACTGAAACTTGTCTCTTTGGGATACCTCTTTCTTCACTCAATCCTTCTGATCATGGAAGTAGTGATTAGATAAGAGAGGATTGTTCTCTTATGTACTTGTCTTATGACTTCATGTTGCGGGCGCATAGTAAAATATGCTTATGCCTTACACTTTGTTAATGGTGTTAATTTGATTGTTAACATATGCCCCCTAATGTGTGAGTTCCAAAGTAGAACTAACGGACGAAATACATTATCGAAACTGATACTCTTCATATTGATACTCTTTATTGATAAAAGCAAGGATGATAAACGATTAGCTCATAGACGCAGGATTCAAGAGAACACCTGCAAGTCAAACATAGAAATCTATCAAATATACAATATCTTCTTGAGGCAAGCATACCCATGCTCAGCAGTAAACAAGCATGGCCACGAACAATAAAAAGTGGATCCACGTCAAAAGTAATTTTTTCAGAAGTGTAAACATCCACTTCGATGAGTACAAGAACAAGGTCTTCATCGAACTTATGACATGGTAGTCTAATATTTTGCAACTATAGCAATGCATCGATGAGTGATACAACTGATTTTTGCAAGGTATTCAATACAAACCGATGATAGTATGAGTTTATATCATGCAAATAAATGAACTGATATCAAGCATAATAAAACACCATCTGATTACCGGTCATTGATGTATACCATTAACAGATGCGAAGAGACCCACCGATAATGATTATGGACTCTAAGGTACTGAGTACAAACTAGCAAGTGCGAATAAATGGTCTGAAGCCGAACACTTGTAGAATCAAATAATCAGGTATCATTGATGTATATCCACTGTCATTTGCGAGGAAGCATGCCACTAATGACTGCAAGATCCAAGGTACTCCTAGGTTTCTAGATCCATTTCCTATATGATGATTTGGTGTCGATATGAATAGATCCAACGGAAGGAGGGCATTAATGCATCCCACATCAACCAATACGAAACAAAGATCAATAGTTTGATATAATTTAGTAGAAATACGAGATCCAACACTGTATACTAACACAAGGAAGGCCGACATGATTGGTCAAGAATATTTGAGGAATGGCCGACACAGTTTGAATTTACCTTTAACACATACCACGACGCATAATGGACACTTGGAAACATAGGACTTGAGTAACTGACCTTAATGAAATCCGTCAATGCCATATGCATTAACGAAATATCCATTGGTGATGGGAAGGATAACCCATTGGTGAAAATCTGTTCAAAATACTGGTATAGTTTCCTAAGGAAAATGTAGATGGTGTACTGACAGTGGATACCAAATTATGTGTCATGTTCAAGGGCGACAAGGAAAGACTGTTGCCATTTTCTTCAAGGATATAATATGAAATGATTCAATTCTCCATTTTTTTGGATTTTTTTGTTTTCCAATTTTTAACATTTTTCATTTATTAGCTTGAAAAAATAATAAAGCATGCTATGATACATTAGAGGAAATGAGTGTCTCAAGGGCATGCACCTATATTTCAATGGCATGGGTTAGGCCAAGGAAAAGATACATATTACAAACAAGAGCTGAGCTAGTTATGTACACTCTAATGGGTGTTTCCTCCATGGGTATGTGTCAAATATACAAAAGCAATGGTTTATAGGCATCATGTAACAAAAAGTGACTGCAAAGGAAAATACGCAAGATAAGAAATAAGCAACGAAGCAGTTGGAACGAATGTTCAAGTGGATATTTTAACACATGCTTATGTAAAATGACAAAAATTTGGGAGACCATCAGGATATGGTCGGGAATGTATGAAAGAGAAATATGTGGTCTCAAACTCCAAGTCATGACAGGACTAATAAGGCTCCCAGGCCTATGAGAATAACTCATCATGGACACCAAAATGGCAATGGGGTGATGACTAGGGTGTCCCATGTTCGGTAGGCTCTTCTACCAGAATGGTGGAAAATACATATATGATGGGGTAACCCACCAATTTCTAACAGGTTCGATCCTAAGGAAAATTTGGGTTTTAAAAGGTTCAAGTGCATATTTACAGAGGGATAATCTAAACCTATATTCAAGTTTCCAAATATACCTAATCAAATCAAGGAACATGCAAAGAATGCTCCTATACTTGGGTATATTTAAACCAAGTATGCTCCAAGTGGCCCCACAAAAGATTTCCTTAGGTGGGTGCAACCAAATGCTCATAACTTCAAGGATAGCTTCATCTATTGATAAAAGGTAATCCAATAAATCATGTGAGCCGGGAGCTATCACAGCCCAAATGGGTCGCGCAACAAAATCATATTCCTCCATCAAGGGAAGATTTTGATCTGAATCTGTCGAAGCTATTTGAGTAGCTTGGTATAAAAGTTCTAAGACATATAGGGGTGATCCAAATGCTTTCCAACATTTAAATGACATTACAAAAGCTGAGGTCGCTTCATCCAATATGGTTAGATAGATTTTCTTACCATGAGTTGTTACTTTAACATGAAAAGCAACTTCAGAAATGATCCTACATATTGAATGGTTTATGTCTGATGTGATCGAATCGCATCGGATGGATCAACGGCGTTGATTGTAGACAATAGTTCATTTATTTGCACATGACGACATTGCAATACCTCCAAGGCCGACATGGCACATGGTACTTGAGCTAGGTCCTCAAGAAAATTACCCTTCTGAGCAGCTCTCATGTTAGGATTATGCATTGTTCTATGTAGAACACCTTTGGGGGGGTGTGGTACTAAGTATATGGTTGGTTTTTCAATGGAGAGAGAACCACTTGGTTGTGATACCGATTGAGCCGATGTACTAGGAGAGACATCATAAGAATCAAGTCTTGTTTGAATGTTCACCTCATGATCACACATGAATACATTGGCATGGGGATCATTGCCCCCTTGCGGGGGGGTTGGTTGGTTTCCTTTGGAAGGGGTACCGTTGTCAAAATAGTGGGTTGTTGTTGCCCAATGCATTGAATCATGTTTGGTGCATATCTTTTCCCAAAGTTAGCATTTTCTTACTCTTGTAGTTCTTCTTCTTTTCCCTAAGGTCTATCGTTGAGACTATGAAGATGTCAGAAGTGTTGGAAGGATTAGCAGATTGTTGCATTTCCTGGCCAGCTACTGGTTGTGAAGTTTGAATAGAAACATGTCCCAAATGTTGGGTAATATGATCAAGCTCGTTGACACAATCCATCATACCATTGGCATGAGGTCCATGTGGTGGCCTAGGTGGATCGAATGTAGGTTTTGCAGGTTGGTTCCAAAAATGTTGGTTACTTCCTAGAACCTGACCACTCCATTGCGGAATGGGTTTAATGGTTGGATTTCCCCCTTGCGGGGTTACGCCCCAAAAAGATTGGTTACTTTCTAGAACCTGACCACTCCATTGATGTGGTCTTGGGTGTGATAAGAATTCCATGGTGGGTTGCCCCTTTGCGGAGACTAACCCCAAGATGATTGGGTACTTCCTAGAACATGATGAATGGGTGGATTTTCTCCTTGTGGAGGTGGGTCCCAAGAATATTGGTTACTTCCTAGATCCCAACCACACCATGGCGGTTGAACTTGGGATTGAAAATCAATCCAAGGTTGACTTCCTCCTTGCGGAGGTTGCATCCAAAAAGATTGGTTACTTCCTGAATGTTGTCAATTCCATGGTGGAACAGGATGGATGGATGGATTTACTCCTTGCGGAGGTAGGCCCTGAAAAGATTGGTTACTTTCCAGAATATGACCATACCATTGATTGTTTCCTTGTTTTTGGTAAGTGTTCCAAGGTTGATTTCCTCCTTGCGTAGGTGGGCCCCAAGGATAATGGATACTCCCTAAAACCTCCCCACTCCATTGAGGAATGGGGTTGATAGGTGGATTTCCCCTAGGCATTGTGCTAGGATAATTCAAAGGATAACCCCCCATGGCATTTCCACTAGTATGAGGAGCATTACCCCAATTGGCATAAATGTTCCATGGTTCATTGCTTCTGCTAGGAATATTACTATTCCATGGTGAAGGGTTACCCCCAGAAGCAGAATTTGGACAAGTGTTAGGCATACCAAGAGGATTTTGGTTTAATCCTTGTGTTTTTTTACCTTAATTGGCTGAACCATATGGAAAACCAATGTTTTGTAAGGCAGACCCTTCAACAGGGATTCCTCCAGATGAAGTCGATGTATTTTTGGGATTTGAACCTGAAACTGTACCAATTGGCACTAAAGTGCTAGTTGAACTTGCACTAATAACATGTATACTAACTGTTGGGATTGATGTAGAGGTCAAATTGGAAGTATTTCTACCTCTAACAACTATTTTATGTTGCGATGATGTAGTCCCTTGTGATCCTGATGAAGCCATAGGGTCCATTGTTGGATTTTGCATGTTATTAAAACTTTCAAAAAGAGGTTTGATATCACCCGGTGACTCAAGGATAGTAAGTACAACTAGTTCTGAAAGACTCATCAAAAGTGGAATTACATGAGCATTTGTGTGATTTTTAAATGTTTCAATTTCAACTAGAGTAAGATAATCAACTATGTATGTATTCAGTTCATGATGTGACGATGAATTTTTAGGGTTTGTTTGATGTTGTTCTTCTCGAGTAATATTAATGGAGATTAAAATCAATTTTGTTTCCAAGTCACTAGGATGTAGTTTTTCTATCTGTCTCTGCAATGTAGAAGGGCCTTCGATTTCTAGTGACTCACCTCACTACCACCGTGACTGACGGATCGGGAGAGTAGCCACTAGTAAGAATTTGATAAAAGGATGTGTTTAAAATGATATTCTTAATTAAAAATTGAATCAAACAATCCTAAGGCAGTCTAGGCTCAACAAAAAAGTGTCCACACAATAAAAAGTCCTATGGATCCAATAAAGCAGTTTACTTTTCCAAAGAACTGAATTTCAGTGAAAATATGGATTAGAGGGCATTCCGAAACTAGTAGCTACTAAGGGATATCAACCCTCAAACAATTAATAATAGAAAAGGTATGAGAAACAATTACAATAAACTTTAATTGCCAGCGGTGCAATTATTGGTTCTCGACCAATCACCCTCCCAAGGAGTAAAATCTTGAAAGTCTATCTCAGGTACTACAAGTATCCCCCACTCACAATAGCCTCTGTGATATCCTAGGAATAGAAACTAAGGTTGCCACTTCATAATCAATGGTCGGGTGGAACAATTGTAAGTCTAGGAAAAATCTCATGACTAGGTATTCTAGAAAAGTGATGTCACCCTGAGGACTTGTCACTTTACATAGAATTCTTTGATGAGCTCATGTCCCACTAAACAAGCAAGAGGGGGGGGACCACCCTTACTTATTCATATTGACCTCGTGCTTGACACATGTGTTAGATCTCCATTCCTGACAATATTTTCATGCTACTAATGGATTTAAACTCTCAATAATCAATGCTAGTTTCAAAAGTTTGTAGTCGACGAGTGTTAACTCTCCAAACCTATTACAGTGAACTAACCTAACCTTGTTGGTGATATGAAAAATCAAATCTTTTTTAGTTTTAGATTAAGCACCAATTTTAAGGGTAGTTTTCTTAGTTTCAGGAGTGGATGTGAAATTGGTGGTGTGTTGACTCGAAAATGTGAACCAAACAATGCAATATGCTCAGTACTCTACCTTTCAATTCGATGAATGTTAGAAAATAGTGAAAAGTTAGAGGTTCATGTGTGTCTTTCAAACTTGCAAAATGATTTGGTAGATTTCTGATATTTATGAACAGTTCTTCTGAAATATGCATAATAATTTATTTCAAAAATTAATGTAAACCAAACAAATATCTCAGTGAAAATGAATCTAATTCTATTACACGGTGGATCTACGTTTCTAGTTTGCAGGTCCAGCCGAAAGTGCAAGAAAAGAGGATATGCATAGCCCTTTTGACTTCTTATGAAATAAATTCTTAGACTTGATATCTACTTTCTCGTTTGCAGGGCCACCCGAAAGTGCAGGAAAAGAGTATACACTAGCTTGAGAATTGTATGCAAAAATTGAAATCTACCCTATTACACTTGAGATCCACTTTCTCGTTCACAAGCTCTCCCGAAGGCCCAAGTGAAGAGGATACAGTGGCCCAGACACAACTTATCACAAGAAAATCGAGATATAACGCTACAACTTTCTCTAATTGTGCATGAGAATAATGAGAATATTGTATATCCAAAACAAAATTTGACTAATTGACATATTATTTAAATATCGATCCTGGATGGAATCAGAAAGGATATCTGACCATAAAAATATCATCTTTAAATTTGAAGTGGATGGTTGTATATGGAAGGTCCCCTTTAAATTTAACTATTCATGGATATCTGATCAGGATTTAATTGATTTGGTTAAAACATAATGGTCTTCGGCATATCTGAAGGGGTTCTATCAGCAATGGACTCCTTGGTGAAAAAACTAAAACATTTGAAATAGGTTGTGATCAAGTGGGAAAAGAAAAAAAAGAAAGAGATGAAGTAATATCTTACTATGATTAAAGAACAAATTAAAGGCCTCTACTCCTTAGTAGAAAATCCCTCTTTCTCTCAGACGGATCAGGGGTCATTGATGGAGTTGGAAGGAAGAAGGATTCATATATTAAAAAGGGAAGAGGAGTCCTAGAACCTGAAGAGACGGGAAATATGGATTGAATTTGGTGACTCTAATACCGAATTCTTTCACAAATTTGTTGAGACTAGGCGTATTAAAAACACTATCTGGGAGATCAAAGGGGATGATAGTGAGTTGAAACATTCTTTTGAAGATTTACAATTGGAGGCAACAAGATACTTTGAAAATATTTATACAGATCCAAAATATGTGACTATTGGAACAATTCAAAGTCATCAAGAATTTCCCTAGATTCTTCTGTCAAGAAGAGGGGGACGTTATGTTTAAACAAGTGACATATAAGGAAGTGCATGAGGTCTTGAATGATTTTTCAAAAGCTAAAATTCTTGGCCCAGATGGCTGGATAGTTGAGTTTTTTTTTATTTTCATTCGATCTTATGGGCCAGGACATTTTAGACGTGGTGGAAGAGTCCTGCCTATCTGTTCGGATCACAGGTGCCATGAATTCTACTTTTATTTCCCTAATTCCCAAGAGCTCTTTTCTGTGTGACCTTAAGGATTTTAGGCCTATATCATCGTGTAACTTAATTTATAAGATAATATCTAAGATCATAACATTTAGTCTTATTCCTATCTTATCGAAGCATATCTCTTGTGAACAATTTAGGTTTTTGGATGATAGGAAGATTCTAGATGCTATCGGAGTGGCATAGGAGAATTTTAACAACATTAAGAAAAAATGGTTGAAATATATTATTCTCAAATTGGACCTTGCGAAGGCATATGATAGGGTGGATTGGAATTTTCTTAGATTGATTCTTATTCATATTGTTCTTCCTTGGGTAGTTTGTCGATGGATCATGGCTTGTGTCTCCTCGATAAATTTTGTTGTCTTGATTAATGGTTCTCCATCTTGTTTTTTCTCGGGCTCGAGGGGTTTCCCACAGGGATTCCCTTTATCTCCCCTTATCTTTCCACTAGTCAATGAAGGTCTCAGCAGATTATTGACTAAAGCGAGATCGGATGGTTCAATTGAAGGGATAAAGGTAACCTTTTTCTTCATGGGTGACTCATCTAATCTTTGTGGATGATGTGCTTCTCTTTGGGGGTGTTAGTTTGGAGGAATGGCATGTGATGAAAATATTCTAACACTCTTCTGCATAGTTTCTGGAATGCATATCAACTAGGAGAAATCTTTCTTTCTAGAATATGATATATCGGAGGAGATAAAACATGAGCTTGGCCATCTCTTCCCCTTTATGTTTGGTAATATTGAGGATGGTACTAAATACTCAAGGTTTTCTATATGACCGAATTATTATCTCATTAAATATTGGCAATGGCTCCTTGCAAAATTTGACCTTAGGATTAATAATTGGTGCTAGCAGTGGCTTTCCATGGGTGGCAGAATTACACAGGAAAAATTGGTTCTATATAATCTGGCGGTTTACTGGATCTTCTTATATAAATTTCCCAAATCTATTATTAATGAGATCTGCAGATGGGTTTTCAATTTTATTTGGTCCGGTTGTGGTGAAAAGAAGAAATTCCATATGATAAACTGGCTCCATCTCGCAAAACCGAATCATTTGGGTGGATGGGCCCTCAAAAATATTTTTTTATTTACTAATGCTTTAGCATCTAAAATTTTCTGGTGGGCACTATCCTCTGACGGTCTCTGGAGTCACATTATTAAGGAAAAATATTTTAGAAATATTTCTGTGGAGCAATCGTTTCGAATGGGTAGTTTTTTCCCAAAAGGGGCATCTAACATATGGTCTGGTCTTTCTGGGTCTACGTTGGTAATAGGAAATTGGATGGTATGGCGGCTAGGTAATGGAAGAAATATCAGACTCTGTTTATACTCTTTCATTGGGGGCCCTGTGGAATATAAGATGCCATGGGATCTTCTTCACTTTTTTAAATATAAGGGTTTCAACATCCTCAAACAAATAGCAATTGGATTACACCAGTGGATAAAATATGAACAACTTGGTCTATATGGTTCTATGGGTTGCATCTAGGATGATTATATTTTGGACATGAAAAGAAATCATGTTTTGTTTACAGAAAAACAAGATGCACGTCTTTGGTCCTAGAATGTAAAATCAGGTCAGGTCACAACTAAAGAGGCTTATGAATATATCTTCTCAAGGGATCCGTCCTCTCCAAATTGGTGGCATGTGGCTTCCTGGCACTGGAAAACTCCTCTAAAAATCAATTTTTCCATCTGGATGTCATTGGAGAACAATATTCTCACTTGGGATAATTTTCTGCAAAGGGGTGGTATTGGCCCAAATAGGTTCCCCTTGTGTTGTTCAGAAGTGGAATCAATGGAACATCTTTTTATGAGTTGTGCTTTCATGTAGGATGTGTAGGTTATCACAAGTACCTGTTTGCTGTCTTGGGATACTTAGCAGAAAAGCACTTTTTCATATAGTTTAAAACTATGGGCTCCAATTGAGGATAAATGGCAGGATCTCCCATGCTATACAGCTTGGGAAATATGGATATGTAGAAATCAGGCACTTTTTTAGAATAAGAAGCCATATGCAAGACTTGTATGCAACAAAGCTTTAGCTACCTGCTTGGATTTTTATAACCAAAAAGTGATTACAACAAAGGTAAAGCAGAACTCTATGGCTATCCCTATTTTATCTAGATCAATTTTTCAAGAATTCTTCGATGGCGCGTCTCAGTGCTCGGTCAGTCAAAGTGGGGAGGGGGAAACTATCTGGACTAGTCCATCCTTCTGTTTCAGACTTTGGTTAAACTGCGACCCTTGTTCAAATATGAGGAGTCAATTATTGGCTTTATGGATACTCTTATATTTATCTACTTCACGGAATATCTGGGATATTCAAATAGTTGGGGACTCAAAAGTGATTATTGACTAGGTATTGCATGAGCCTACCTCAGTTCATATCTTGGGTAATTGCATGGAGTAAATCCATTTTCTTATTGGGTAGTTCGACCAAATATATTTCCAATATATTAGGCAGAATTTTAACACCGAAGGGGATGGTCTCTTGAAGAGTGCCTTAACTACAGAGGAGGGATTACTCTTTTGGGAAGCCTAGGAGGATGATTAGCCAATTAACCATTGATCCTATCATATTTTTTGAGTTATTCCTTATATTATTGATCTGGTTTTTGTATTTTTCACACTATTTTGGTGGCTTTTACACTCCTTTTTTTGCAGGGATTTGATGGATCTTTTCTGGTTTTTCAACATCTTGTTGGAGATTCAGGACAATTATGCCTTCCATTCGTAGCGACTTATATATTTTGGTTACCTTTTTGATGTTATGGAGCTGATCACTTGGCTCCTCCTATCGACATATTTTTTTTGGGTCATATTTGGGCACTTTTTTGGCCCTATTGTATACTCTTTCGATTATTTTTTTTATCTATGTCCTGTCCTGTCAGGTTTCGTTTTGCAGACTCATAACTTATATTTATGTTTGATCAGCCCTGATATTTTGGGCCTTTTGTATCTATTGATTTATTTGCGCCTGGTTGGGGGCGTTCTATTTCTATGGTGTCCCATTATGGGATGGTTTATCTCGGGTGGATGGCCTAGGGGCTTGGTTGTTTTTTCTGTGTGATTGTTGGAGTACTTAACAACATGTGTCTTGTGACTTGTTATACGATTTTAATTATAATAGTATGGATATTTTTTCTCTTTGAAAAAAAAAACTTAACAACAATTAATTGTATAGTGAATTGGTTAGATCATATATCAGAACAAAAAATCATTATGTTGTAACAACATTTTTCATAAAATACATTAAACAAGGACCACCTTTGCATGAACAATGGGATTAAAAGGAAAGTAAGTAGGGATTTATGGATGGTTTTCATTGTCTCTTTTTTTCCCTCTTTGAAGAGTGTTATAACGAGGTGTGTTTGTAGCTCATGGCAAGGGGATTATTATTAGATATATAGACCTGATTTATGAAAAATAATTTAATTTATTCATTCATTGTGATCGAATTTAAGTAATCAATGTGCGGGAAATTTTTTAAGGACCCATACTTATTTAAAAGCGTGTAAACTTTGGCGAATCTTACCAATTCTTAAAATCTCAACGATAAGATATTTTGCAATATTGCTCTAAAAATATTTCAATTTCTAAGGATTTTATATACTTTATATAATAATTTGGAGATTTTTAGAGTGGAAAAATTTTACCCCATCAAAATTGGGCGAATCAAGGCTTTAAAAAATGCAAATTGACTAATCATTTTTTGGAAAAAAAAAACATGGAAAAATAGCCCATGGGCTAAATTTCGCCCCTAAAATTTTCCATGTCGAGGTGTAGTATCTTAGGTTTTGTGTATAGGTTTGATGGTTATTTGTTGCAATATCATATGACTCTTTTTTCGATAATCTTATCCATGACAAAATAGGGATATTGGATATCCAGTGGACAATGCACAACACTGAAACCGCCCTTTTAGTTTTGGAGTAAGACTTATGACTATGTTTTATTGGCTAAGAGATATTCTTCCTCAAACTTAAAGACACTTTGTTTTAATGACAAAGACCCAGAAAGCATAAAATTTTGATCTCATATAGACCACCAATGCATTATTATAAGTGATGAGTTTTGCACACTTTAGGGTTTAAAAGAACTCATGCAAGTAGGCAACAAAAGGTTTTTCCTCACAAAAAAATATGGAAGACTCCAAAAGACAAGTTACAAGTTAACTTACTTTGCCTTTTGTGCTTGTTAGTTAAAAATATAGATACATAAAATTAAATTTATATATGGAAGTTGAGGTGGAAGATAGGATGTCATTATCGTGAGAGTGACAAATAAGTTAAGCAAATCCTAAGCTTATATATCCCAACTAATAATTATAAGAAACTTAATAAGTTTATGTTTGAAAAAGCATCAATTGGACTAGATTGATCTCTATATATAATAATGGAGAGTTAAAAAGTGGATAAACTCAATTTTTTGATAAATTTATTAAAAGATAAAATTTCATCTTGATTAATTTTTTTTCTATATAATTAAAATAATTTAGATCTTATTAAAATGAGTTAAAACTCCCAATAAAAATGTTATATAGTTAATATTTTCAAAACGAACCATAATTTATAACAAAACTTTTATTATTTAAAAAAAAGTTATTGAAAAAATGATTGATTTTCTACTTTTTTTACTTATATAACTTATATTAATTAATTAATATCATATTTATTACTTAAATTATCAATTACTTATATGAAGAAACATAATAATTAGGATCTTATGTAATTTGTATTAATTAATTGATATCATATTTATGGTTTAAATTATCAATTGTTTATATGAAGAAACATAATAATTAGTATAAAAAATTATAAATGAGAAATTAATTGATTCTTATTCATTTTGGAAGTAATAAATTTTAAATTTAATTTTATATTTTATATTTTAAAAATAATATTTACAATCCATCAAATTAATTTGGAAAAATAAATTCTTGACATAAAATTTTATTTTTTCAAATTAAATATATATATATAATAAATAATAAATATCTAACATTAAAATGATTTATAATCATTAAAAAATTATTAATTTAAATTGTATTTACTAAATGTGATAAAAATTTAATGACACGGAAGAAAATAGAAGAGAAACTATCATGTAGAAATCTCAATCAGGATCATAGTAAGATATTTCAAACACAAGCAATACATTCACAATTAGAAAAAAACATAACACTCAATCATAATCATAAAAAGATATGTTAATATAAAAATTAAACATATACGATGACAGCTGCACGTCAAAGACCACCCACATAACGCATCATGAAAATATCCAAAAATAGGATATTTTTGGATATCATGCCTCAACCCTAACAGATATTGTCTGAATCAAAATACTATGCACCCCACCGTGCTTCCAAAGAAGAGGGCAGAGACCCACTTGGAGCCCAAAAGTCAATTAGAGAAGTTCCACTTTCCCTTAGATTAGATTTTATGACCACCGTCCAAAATGTTTCAAGAATGACATATGCACACGTCATCCAATTACTATGTGAAAGTTGGCAATTCCACGTAAGCCCATGGAAGATTATAACGGCCGTTCCCATTTAAAGACGATGGAGACGCATTCAGAATGGACGGAGATATGAGAGAGACGGGTGCGACATCAATCCCACGTGGCAACAAAAAGGCCACCGATCATGCAGTACCACTGGCATGCGTAATGTTATAACTATCGCCCTCGTTAGTGTAATCTACGTTCCATACAAATATTTCGTATTCACGTCAAAAATTAACGTGCAAGCAACGTGGCAATTCCACGAAAGCCCATTGGAGATTTATAACTGCTGTTGCCATCTAAAGATGATGGAGACGCAATCAGAATGGACGGAGAAACGAGAACGACGGGTGCCACATCAAGTCGACGTGGAAACAAAAATGGCCACCGATCGTGCAATGCCAGTGGCAAACGTAACGTTATAACTACCCTCGTTAGTGGAATCTATGTCTCGTATTCACGTCAAATATGAATGTACAACATTGGCATCATTGTATCTTCATATTAAAGATTTGATGTTTTTATATGAAAATATGAAAGTGGGACCATGTGTTTCTTGCTTTCGGTCATCACACAACTTTGCTTTTTTGCTTTTTGTTTGAAGGTCACGCTTTGTTTTTAGCTTTTTGTTTGGAGACCACTATTTGGAGTGGTGACTTACAACTAACAATTCATTGTAGAGAGGCACATCATTTCTTTTAGGATTCTATGTTTAGGGTGAAAGTTAAAAAATAAGACTATAGGCATTGTGTTGGGTAACCAATTGAAACACTTATAATGAATCTATATGTAAAAGTACAAGCTAGGCATTACTTTTGATATTCGTTGGCTTGCATTAACATATTATGCCAAGACTTCCATGTATTCCTATTAACTTTGACCTTTTTATAAGTGTAAAGTACTATCCATGTTTGCCCAAATTTAAACATTATTCATTATTATAATAACTATATTCACCTCTATCCCATAACCATATTCACCACTATCACATAAGCCCCTTTTTAACCAAAATTAAAAGATATATATAATAACATTTAAGAATTTTTGTATATCTACCATGCATCATTGTGTATCCTAAAGATATGTATAATAACATTTAAGAAATTTTGTATACCTACCATGCATCATTGGATAAGCTTGTATATCTTAAATTATTTTTATGTATCCTAAAGATATATATAATAACATTTAAGAAATTTTGTATATCTACCATGCATCATTGGATAAGTTTGTATATCTTAAATTAATTTTGTGTATCCTAAAGATATATATAATAACATTTAAGAAATTTTGTATATCTACCATGCATCTTGGATAAACTTGTATATCTTAAATTAATTTTGTGTATCCTAAAAATATATATAATAACATTTAAGAAATTTTGTATATCTACCATGCATCATTAGATAAGCTTGTATATCTTAAATTAATTTTGTGTATCCTAAAAATATATAAAATAACATTTAAGAAATTTTGTATATCTACCATGCATCATTGGATAAGCTTGAATATCTTAAATTAATTTGGTGTATCCTCCTTGCATCAATTGATAAACTTATATATTTAAAATTTAAAAGTTGAGGAAAAAAATTATTTAAAAAGTGTGTTTTTCAAAGTCTAGAATTGATAGTTTCAGATATGCTCATTTGATATTCAACCTAATATTTAAAAATTTGGTAAACAACATTCCATAAAATATAGATAATAAAGTTTAAGAAATTGTATATAGCTACCATGCATAGTTGGATAAACTTGTATATCTAAAATTAATTTTGTGTATTTTGCATCCATCAATTGATAAACTTTTATATTTAAAATTTAAAAGTTAGAAAACTTTATTTCAAAGGTGTGCTTTTCAAATTTTATAAATGATAGTTTAAGATATGCTTCATTGGCATCAAACTCAACATATAAAAATTTGGTAGACATCATTTTGATTTAAGTGATTTTAGATGTTTGGATTTAATTATCATACAAGAAAACAAAACATGTTCACAACACAATATAAATTTTATTTGTTGTATATGTTTAGATTTAATGATCATATAAGAAAAACAAAACATGTTGTTATAAGGTTTTGTGAATGAGAAATAATGTAAAAGAGAAGAATATTGATGTGGTGTGAAATTTGACAGGGATATGTTGTAATTGTTATTGTTACGTACAGATTAGACTAAAGTATTATACTACTATAAAGAAGAATGAAGAATGTGCCAGAAGTAATGTTGAAATTTGATGTTCATCCTTATCCATTAGACAAAAAATTTATAACGTCCAATATTTATATTGTTCATTAATATATATTCACATAAATAAACAACTCATCAATTTTAATTTCACAAAAAATATAAATTGGATTTTTTAAAATAAAATATTAATAATTGTTTTCAAATATATAAAATAATAGAAATACCAAATAAGAAACAAGCATTCAATATAAAGACAAATAATAACTAAAAAAGGGTATAGTAACAAGATTTGATTGCATTGGCCTTTGGTGTACATAATTGTTTCCATATTAATCATAACTTTACTATCCTAAAACAATGGCCACACTCACGAGTCTTCAACTTATATGTTTTTTATATAAAAAATATAAACTTAAATGAAATAAGAAATAACAATTTTGCATAACAAGATAAAAGGGATACTCAAGAACACACAAATCATTTCAAATAAGCTTGCATATCTTAAATTAATTTTGTGTATCATAAAAATATATATAAAAACATTTAATAAATTTTGTATATCTACCATGTGTAATTGGATAAGTTTGTATATTTGAAATTAATTTTGTGTATCATCTTTATATCAATGGATAAACTTATATATTTAAAATTTAAAAGTTAGAAAAAACTTTATTTAAAAAGTGTGCTTTTCAAAGTCTAGAATTGATGGTTTCAGATATATTATTTTGATATTGAACCCAATATTTAAAAATTTGGTAAATATCATTTCACAAAATATAGATAATAACTTTTAAGAAATTGTATATATTTGCCATTCATCATTGGATAAACTTGTATATCTAAAATTAATTTTGTTTAGATAATAACTTTTAAGAATTTGTATATATTTGCCATCTATTATTGCATAAACTTGTATATCTAAAATTAATTTTTTTTAATTTCCATGTATAAATAGATAAACTTATATATTTAAAATTTAAAAGTTAGAAAACTTTATTACTTATATATTTAAAATTTAAAGGTTACAAAACTTTATTTCACAAGTGTGCTTTTAAGGTCTATAATTGATGGTTTAAGATATTCTCCATTGGTATCGAACTCAACATATAAAAATTTGGTAAACATCATTTTGATTCAAGTGATTTTAGATGTTTGGATTTAATTATCATACAAGAAAACAAAACATGTTTACAACATAATATAAAGTTGATTTGTTATATACGTTTGGATTTAATTATCATATAAAAAACAAAACATGTTTTAAAGTTTATTTGTTAGAAGGTTTTGTGAATAAGAAATGAGGAATATTGATGTGAAATGAAATTTGATAGGGATATGTTGCAATTATTATTATTAAGTAATGATTAGATTAAGATATTATCCTACTATAAAGAAGAAGGAAGAAGGTGCAAACTTGAATGTTTGGAAGTAATGTTGAAATTTGATGTTCATCTTTATTCATTAAACAAAAAATTTATGATATCTAATATTTTTATTTTTCTTTAATTAAAATTCACATAAATGAATAACTCACCAATTTTAATTTCACAAATATTCAATATAAATACAAATAATAAGTAAAACAAAGTATAGTAACAAGATTTGATTGTATTGCCATACTAATTCTAACTTTACCATCATAAAAGAATGGACACATTCATGAATCTTCAACTTATATGTTTTTTTATATAAATAAATATAAAGTTAAATGTCATAAGAAATAACATTTTTGCATAGCAAGATAAAGGGGATAGTAAAAAACACAATAAATCATTTCAAATAATTGTGTGGCTATTGTTCCACTTAATTTTTTGAGTAAACATTGAAATCACACACACTTTACTTATTTAACCTTTAAAAAAATACATACATTAAGACCATGACTCTAGAATTTCAATTTATGGTTTAGGATTTTTCTATATCATGTTGCCTCATTTGTACTTTTGTATTAAAAACTTGTTAAACTCTTTTTTTTAAATAGTAATTTTCATGGAATTGGAACGACTCAGATGAAGAAGTATATATAGAGATTATTGGTAAATTATAATCATAAAGGAGTCATATGCTAAAGCTATTAGTAATTCTAAATGCATTAAAAATAAAATAATAAAATTAAAATTAAAAATAACACTATACACACTTTATTTCCTTATGCACATTTCAAGACTTAGATCTCCAATATTTGAAGTTTCAACTTATCCTACTTTACATCCACATGATGATATTTATAAATAAAAATTGATTTAAAAATTTAACTATACATATATATATATGTATGGTGATTATTAATTCCCAATAATAACTTTAGTGTGTCCATATATATCCTTATTTTTAAAGGTTTCTTATCATAAACTCTTATTTAATATATATTAAATAAGATTTCACTTTATTATAAAAGATCCATGAAATAAGGAGGGATTACACAAAGAGTTGGTTTATAGAATACACATATAAGGAGAAAATGATGGGTAGATAGGTTTCCTTCCTACAACCTCCCATAAAAAAAGTTCAAAATAGGTAAAAGAATCTCCATGACCCTCACATAAAATAAGTAAAAAAATTCAAATTGAACATAGAAAAAAAAAAAAAAACCTAGGAGAAAATTAAAGAATATGAAGAAGAAAATAAATCCATAAGTTAATTGCGCCTAGAGGCGATTCTACAACCCAGTATGGGGAAGATGTTGTCACATTACATCATGTAACAGAACATCCCCAAACACTATGGAGGAGATGTTGTCAAGTTACATAGTATGCAACCTAATGTACCAAGATAGTAATAAGCGGACATAAATTTTAATGAAAAAATTAATAATAAATTTTAAAGAATAGGAACAAAGTAACAAAACGATGTAAGAAAAAGTAAAACATCGTAAAAAAAAATGAAAGTAAAATAATGTTAACTAGTTAAAGTATTATTTAATGTGGTACATTGGGATGAGTTTAAAACGTGTGTTTTTAACTAATTTGTATAGAATAAATGAAAAGTAAAACAATGTTAAATACTTCAAAGTAATTAATAAAGTTAAAAAATTAAATAATGTAAAATAGTTAAAGGTATATAAATCATTAAAATTAAATAGGTCAAAATAGGTCATAATCATTAAGGGGATTTGATCCCTTTCGGCTCATAGTAGATCCAGAGTTTAGATAGATCTAAGCTAATTAAATTAAAAAATTGATTATATGAAACCAAAAGATAAAAGTCATTATGTTATATCTTAAGCTCTTTTAAGTTTTTAACATGAAATAAAGTATAACAAGGGATGGAAATTGAAATAGAAGAGAAAAATAAGAGAGATGTAACCTGGTTAAACCCACTTTATCGTTCATTACAACTAATGAACAATATACATTAAAATTAGTTATGTATACTATTAACGAGCGATCAAACGAGAGGAGGATCCTAAGGTTATTGAGTGCCTTAAGTGAACATAAGCTTTAAACTAGGATTTGTAAGCAAAAAACACTATAAGGAAACAAGATTTTAGCATTTTTTTTATAGAGGTTATTTTTAAAGTTTCTCATTTGTGGAGGTTTTTAGTGCACCTTTTTGCTAAGGTGGTGGGTAGAAGTTTTTATGAAAATTGGGTCAAGAGGTGTTCCTATTTTTAAAAGGTACATTATTATGTTTAATAAAAAGAGTACTTGTGCTTAATGAGTCAATGAAAATGTATGCATTATAGGGACGATAATCTAAAAAGACATTGGTGATCTGTTATGTACATAAAATAACAAATAAATACATTAATAATAATAATAATAATAATAATCATACGCCTTCGGTGTTAAAAGGCTTATATAATGGCCAATCATTGTATTGTGTAATCATCATCATATATCATTTTTATCAAATAATTATGGGTTATTCGAATATTATGAGTTTCTTGAATTTAATTGCTCCAAGTGGTATCAAAGCCTAGTTTAAAAAAAAAAATTATATCTACCATGCATTATTGGATAAGCTTGTATATCTTAAATTAATTTTGTGTATCCTAAATATATATATAATAACATTTAAGAAATTTTGTATATCTACCATGCATCATTGGATAAGCTTGTATATCTTAAAATAATTTTGTGTATCCTGCTTGCGTCAATGGATAAACTTATATATTTAAAATTTAAAAGTTAGAAAAAAACTTTATTTAAAAAATGTGTTTTTCAGAGTCTAGAATTGATAGTTTCAAATATGCTCATTTGGTATTGAACCAAATATTTAAAAATTTGGTAAACACCATTTTATAAAATATAGATGATAACTTTTAAGAAATTGTATATATCTACCATGCATCATTGGATAAACTTGTATATCTAAAATTAATTTTGTTTATTTTTCCTGCAGCAATGGATAAACTTATATATTTAAAATTTAAAAGTTTGAAAACTTTATTTCAAAGGTGTTCTTTTCAAATTTTCAAATTGATGGTTTAAGATATGCTACATTGGTATCGAACTCAACATATAAAAATTTGATAGACATCATTTTGATTCAAGTGATTCAAGTTTATTTGTTGTACATGTTTAGATTTAATGATTATATTTGAAAAACAAAACATGTTCACAACACAATATAAAGTTTATTTGTTATAAGGTTTTGCGAATGAGAAATAATGTAAAAGAGAGGAATATTGATGTGGTGTGAAATTTGATAGGGATATGTTGCAATTATTATTCTTAAGTAATGATTAGACTAAAGTATTATACTACTATAATGTAGAAGGAAGAAGGTACAAACTTGAATGCTTGCAAGTAATGTTGAAATTTGATGTTCATCCTTATCCATTAAACAAAAAAAGTATAACGTCCAATATTTATATTGTTCATTAGTTTACATTCACATAAATGAACAAATCATCAATTTTAATTTCACAAAAAACATAAATTAAATTTTTTAAAATAAAATATTAATGATTGTTTTCAAAGATACAAAGTAATAGAAATAAGAAATAAGAAATAAGCATTTAATATAAATACAAATAATAAGTAAAACAAGGTATAGTAACAAGATTTGATTGTATTGATATTTGGTGTACATACATTTTTCCATATTAATCCTAACTTTTCCATTGTAAAACAATGCCCACATTCATGAGTCTTCAACTTATATGTTTTTTTAAATAAATATAAACTTAAATGACATAAGAAATAAAATTTTGCATAGCAAGATAAAAGGGATACTCAAAAACATGCAAATCATTTCAAATAAGCTTGTATATCTTAAATTAATTTTGTGTATCCTAAAGATATATATAATAACATTTAAGAAATTTTGTATATCTACCATGTGTCATTGAATAAGCTTGTGTATCTTAAATTAATTTTGTGTATCGTCCTTGCATAAATGAATAAACTTATATATTTAAAAGTTAAAAGTTAGAAAAAAATTTATTTATCTCCCATGTATCATTGGGTAAACTTCTATATCTAAAATTAATTTTGTGTATTTTCCATGCATCAATGGATAAACTTATATATTTAAAATTTGAAAGTTAAAACTTTATTACTTATATATTTAAAATATAAAGGTTACAAAACTTTATTTCAAAAGTGTGCTTTTTAGGGTCTATATTGATGGTTTAAGATATGCTCCATTGGTATCAAACTCAGCATATAAAAATTTGGTAGACATCATTTTGATTCAAGTGATTTTAGATGTTTGGATTTAATTATCATACAAGAAAACAAAACATGTTTACAACACAATATAAAGTTTATTTGTTATATATGTTTGGATTTAATGATCATATTAAAAAAAAAACATGTTTTAAAGTTGATTTGTTATAAGGTTTTGTGAATAAAAAATGAGGAATATTGATGTGGAATGAAATTTGATAGGGATATGTTGCAATTATGATTGTTACGTAATGATTAAATTAAGGTATTATACTTAATATAAAGAAGAAGGAAGAAGGTGCAAACTTGAATGTTTGGAAGTAATGTTGAAATTTGATGTTCATCTTTATTCATTAAACAAAAAAATTATGACGTCCAATATTTATATTGTTCTTTAATTTACATTTACATAAATGAACAACTCATCAATTTTAATTTCGCAAACATTCAATATAAATACAAATAATAAGTAAAACAAAGTAAAGTAACAAGATTTGATTGTATTGGCCTTTGGTGTACATAAATTTGTCCATACTAATTCGAACTTTACCATCATAAAACAATGGCCACATTCATGAATCTTCAATTTATATTTTTTTTATATAAATAAATATAAACTTAAATGACATAAGAAATAACATTTTTGCATAGCAAGATAAAAGGGATACTCAAAAACACAATAAATCATTTCAAATAATTGTGTGGTTATTGTTCCACTTAATTTTTTGAATGAACATTGAAGTCACACACACTTTACTTATTTAACATTGAAAAAAATACATACATTAAGACCATGACTCTAGAATTTCAATTTATGGTTTAGGATTTTGTATATCATGTTGCCTCAATTGTACTTTTGTATTAAAAACTTGTTAAACTCTTTTTTTACAATAGTAATTTTCATGGAATTGGAACGACTGAGTATGATATTACTAGTAAATATAATCACAAAGGAGTCATGTATGCTAAAGCTATTAGTAATTCTAAATGCATTAACAATAAAATAAAAATTAAAATAATATAAAATTACATCAAATTGTTTTTCCTATTTAAAATTTGCAATGCAAAATCTCTTCATCTGCACACTATACACACTTTACTCCCTTATGCACATTTCAAGGCTTAGATCTCCAATATTTGAAGTTTCAACTTATCCTACTTAACACCCACATGATGATTTTCATCAATAAAAATTGATTTAAAAATTTAACTATATATATATATGGTGGTGATTATTAATGCCAAGTACTAACTTTAGTGTGTCCATATATATCCTTATTTTTAAAGGTTTCTTACCATAAAATCTTATTTAATATATCTTAAATAAGATTCCACTTTATTAGAAAAGATCCATAACATAAGGAGGGATTACACACAGGAAAGAGTCTGTTTATAGAATACACATATAAGGAGAAAATGATGGGTAGATAAGTTTCCTCCCAACAACCTCGCATAAAAAAAAGGTTCAAAATAGGTAAAAGCATCTCCATGACCCTCACATAAAATAAGTAAAAACATTCAAATTGAACATAAAATTTCAGCACATCTTGGAAGGAGAGTTAAGTTACCACCTGTCTATTGGGAGAGAAGAAAAACTAGGAGAAAATTAGAGAATATTAAGAAGAAAATAAATGGATAAGTTAATTGCGCCCAGAGGCGTTTCTACAGTCCAGTATGGGGAAGATGTTGTCACGTTTCATTATGTAACGTAACATCTACAAACACTATGGAGGAGATGTTGTCAAGTTACATAGTCTGTAACTTACCAAGATAGTAATAATTGATTGGACATAAATCTTAATGAAAAAATTAATAATAACTTTTAAAGAATAGGAAAAAAGTAACAAGCTTAAAACGATGTAAGAAAAAGTAAAAAGTAAAACATTGTAAACAAATTAAAAGTAAAACATTGTAGAAAAATTACAAGTAAAATAATGTTAAATAGTTAAAGTATTATTTAATGTGGTAGATTGGGATGAGTTTAAAACGTATGTTTTTACTAATTTGTATAGAAAAAATGTAAAGTGAAACAATCTAGAAAAATTAAAAAGTAAAACAATGTTAAATAGTTAAAAGTAATTAATAAAGTTAAAAAATAAAGTAATGTAAAATAGTTAAAGGTATATAGATCATTAAAATTAAATAGGTCAAAATAGGTCATGATCATTAAGGGGATTTGACCCCTTTCGGCTCATGGTAGATCCAGAGTTTAGATAGATCTAGGCTGATTAAGTTAAAGAGTTGATTATGTGAAACCAAAAGATAAAGGTGATTATTTTATATCTTGAGCTCTTTTGAGTTTTGAACATGAAATAAAATATAACAAGTGATGGAAATTGAAATAGAAGAGAAAAATAAGAGAGATGTAACCTAGTTAAACCCACTTTCCCGTTCATTACAACTAATGAACAATATACATTAAAATTATTTATGTATACTATTAATGAGCAATCAAACAAGAGAAGGATCCTAAGGTTATTGACTGCCTTAAGTGAACATAAGCTTTAAAATAGGATTTGTAAGCAAAAAACACTACAAGGAAGCAAGATTTTAGCATATATTTTTATAGAGGTTATTTTTAAAGTTTCTCATTTGTGGAGGTTTTTGCTAGGGTGGCGGGTAGAGGTTTTTATGAAATTGGGTTGAGGTGCTCCTATTTTTGGAAGGCACGCTACTGTGCTTAGTAAAAAAGAGTATTGGTGCTCAATGAGTCAATCACAATGTATGCACTATAGGGACGATAACCCAAAAAGACATTGGTGATCTATTACCTACATAAAATAATAAATAAATACATTAATAATAATAATAATAATAATAATAATTAGTTAATTAAAAATTCATACGCCTTCGGTGTTAAAAAGGCCTATATAAAATGGCCAACCATTGTATTGTGTAATCATCATCATATATCATTTTTATCAAATAATTGTGGGTTATTCGAATATTATGGGTTTCTCAAATTTAATTGCTCCAAGTGGTATCAGAGCCTAGTTTTATAAAAACCACACGTGGTTTTTATAAAAGAAAAGTAAAGAAAGTTAAAAGAAAAAAAAAGAGAGAGAAGAAAGAAAGAAGAAGCCCTTGACAAGAAAAATACCTCCAAGCATAAGAAACATGTCCGACATGAAAGATCGAATGGAAAAAGTGGAGCAAACCCAGGCCCAAGACTCCAAAACTCTTGAAGGTATTAACTCAAGACTAGATCAAATTGAAGCCAAACTACACAAGGGAAAGGAAGAATTGACAAATACGGTGAAATACGAAGTCAACAAATTTGTAGCATGGGATATGGAGGAAGTAAGAAGAAAAATAAGATCAATATTATAAGATGGACTACATAAAATCGTGTAGTAATTTGAGGATAGAGACGCCGCTAAAAATGGGGATTCTCCAAGGAGAGACCAGTCATGACACAAGGTGCCTTATGACCTAAGGTTCTTGCTTAACAATACACACAACACCCGACGTTCACATGAACAATATGTAAACAGGATGCCATGAACTGGCTTATATTACTTCTCTGAAACCATTACAATGCAAACTGCAAGGTAATAACTAACTATTGTCATCCTTAGCCAAATACAATACAGAAGTAATTGTGTGCTCTCTCTCTCTCTGTCGACCTCACTGTCTCCTAGTCCATTGCGGAACTCTGAGTTATGGCTTGATCTCTCTGGTTCTGAAGATGTGTGACTCTTCTCTCTAGTCTACCTATCTTCTCTCCAAACTCTGTCAAATACCAAGTGATCCAAGTGATCCCACTCCCTGGCCTTCTACTCTGTTGCTGTTGTTCCCGATGTCCATTCCAACAAACGAGACACACATCCCCCTATCCATCAATCTCCATGATCTTGCAAACCTGCAACTATCAACACCTCTTCTGTGTTTCATAGCCTCTACCTATGTTGACATCCGTCATGATCTCAACTACCTACAATAACCGCCATTAACTTCCTTAGCAACCCTGAACTATTTCCAAGTACTCTACCTTCACTTTCTGTCCTTCTGACCCTATTACTATGGTTGGTCACATCACTCGACCATTCTGTTGATTCAACTCTACTCCACTATGGTTTGCCAGTCCTCCCCTTCCTCCGCGCTTGGCTCCACCAAACCTGTCGGAGTGGTAGTTCGACGCATGTCGACCTATCGATGCCCTTCGCTCAACCTGTTGATCATTGCTTCGGTCGATCACATCCCGACTGCTCCTGCTCGACTTATTGACTTTGACGAGTCAATATGCTCTTCCGCACCACTGGTCGTTGGCACTCCCTCTGGTCAGCTTCCTCCATGTCGACTATCTTTGATCAATTTTTCTAGGCCTTGATGCTCCTGCATCAGACTCACCAGCTGAAAAAAAAATCGACTGCTCCGTCAGTCTCTTGAACTCTTTTTTGGAAATCCAGGTCGCCTCCTGCAACTCATCGTCTTTCCATTGCAATAAGTATTCCTGTTTTCACGAACTGCGTGTATGCCCTACTTCGCGTTCCTTTATTACTTCTGCAATTTCTTTCTTCTGTCGATCTAGAATCTACTCTATCTAGGCCATCTTCGACACCCCCGTACTTCCACTGCATGAACCGTCTTCAAACTTGTACAAATATCAGACATTGAACATTGGTGAAATGCTTGAGTCATTCGGCAGCTCCAACACATAAGCGTTGTCCAAAATTTTCTTCAGAATCTTACATGGTCCAATCTTCTTCAACTTCAGCTTATTATATGTTCCTATCATAAATCTTTCCTTCCAAAAATGTGCATAGGCCAAGTCTCCTTCACTGAACAATTGTAGTCTCTTCTTCCTGTCGGCTCTCAACTTGTATGCCGCATTGCTCTTTTCTATGCGCTTTCGCACATCCTCATGCACTTATTTCATATTTCCTGCGAACGATTCAACATCTATGCTTTTCCTTATTTTTGTTGGTAACTCGAGCAAATCCATCACTCCATGTGGGATTCTTCCCTAAACAATTTGGAATGGGCTCAAACCCGTCAACCGATTCACAAAATTATTGTATGCAAACTTTGCTTGCGCCAACACGTTCTCCCACTACTTGGGTGTATCGACCGTAAAAAATCTCAGAAGCTTTCCCAAACTTTTATTCACTACCTCGGTCTGTTCATCTTTCTTTGGATGATATGCCAAGCTAAACTGCAACCTCGTGTCCAGTTTGTTCCATAGGGTTCTCCAGAAATGTCCCATAAACTTGGTATCTTTGTCCGACGTGATACTCTTCGACAACCCATGCAATCTAACTACTTCCTTGAAGAATAGTACAATAATGCCGGTGGTGTCACTTGTCTTCTTACACGATATAAAGTGTGCCATTTTCAAAAACATGTCGACTACAACAAAGATTGAGTCGCTCCCTTGCTATGTCTTCGGAAATCCTGAAATAAAATCCATGCTCAGGTGCTCCCATGGGGTATTTGGTACAAGTAACAGTGTATATAACCCCGTGTTCTAACTTTTCCCTTTTTCCAACTGGCAAACTCGACATAGTTGAACCCACTTTCCGACATCTGTCGTCATTTCTGGCCAATAGTACTTCTCTTCGACCAATGCCCTGGTCTTGTTGATGCCAAAATGAACTGCTAATATGTCACTATGCAGCTCTCAAATTAGGTTCTCTCGAACTGATCCGTTGGGAATACATAAATGATTTCCCCTAAAGAGGTATCCCTCTTGGATAAAATAATCCAAGTATGGAGTTCTGTCAACAATCCATGGTTCGTGAAAAGCTTCCCATGCTTTTGCAAAATCCTCATTGGTCTCATACTCTGTCTTCACCGACTCTACTCCTTTTTTATGAACTGTCATCGTGTTCAGTAATGCAACCCTCTGACTCAGCACATTGACAACCTTATTTGACTTTCCTGACCTATGCCGCAACATGAATGTATATCCCTATAGGAATTCGACCCATTTCATGTGCCGTTGGTTCAACTTCGATTGAGTATTCAGGACCTCAGTGCTTGGTGATATCTGTACAACACAAATTCCTTGGGAAACAAATAATTCCTCCACTTCTTTAGTGCTTGGACAATAGCATAGAATTCCTGGTCATAGACCAAATATTTTCGCTTTGCGTCATCCAATTTCTCACTGAAGAATGCAATTGGTCGACCGTCCTTGCTCAACACTACTCCAATTTCCGTTCCACTCGCGTCACAATCGTCCTGGAAAAATTTGTCAAAATATGGGAGCGTTAACACTAGGCTCTCAGTGACATTTTCCTTTAACTTGTCGAAATCTCATTGGGCAATCTCTATCCACTTGAACTCCCCTTTCTTCATGCACTCTTTCAGAGGTGCACAAATCCGACTGAATCCTTGAATGAACTTCCTGTAGAAACTAGCAAATCCATCGAAACTCCTTACTCCAGTCGTACTTGTTGGTTTCGACCAATCCAATATTTCCTTCACCTTTTTTGGGTCCATCACCAACCCTTTCCCCGAGATTATGAATCCCAAGTACACCAATTATTCCTTCATGAAGAAACACTTTTGCAGGTTTATCATCAACTTCTTTTCCTACAATTTCTGCAATACCTATCGAATGTGCTCCAAGTGTTCTGTCTTGGTTCGACGGAAAATCGTAATGTCATATAAGTAAACTACGAAAAACTTTCCCAAGAATGGTTTTAGTACCTCATTCATCAGCCTCATGAATGTACTGGGTGCATTAGTCAATCCGAATGGCATGACTAACCACTCATACAACCCTTCCTTTGTCTTGAATGTTGTTTTCCATTCATCTCCTTCTCTAACCTGAATCTGGTGATAACCACTTTTCAGGTCTATCTTTGTGAAGTACTTTGCTCCACTCAAGCAATCCATCAAGTCGTCCATTCTCGTCAATGGAAACTGATACCTGATCGTGATCCTGTTGATGGATCTGGAGTCTGTACACATTCTCCATTCTCCACCCTTCTTCGGTGCTAATACTGCTAGTATAGCGCATGGACTCAGACTTTCTCTGATCAACCCTCTGTCCAACAAATCCTGGACCTGTCGGTTGAGTTCTTGACCTTCTGTCGGACTCATCCTATATGGTGATTTGTTTGGAAAAATCAACCCTGGAATCAAGTCAATTTGACGGGATATGCTCCTTATTGGCGGCAATCCTGTCGATGTCTCATCGACCACTATGCTTCAAAACTCTTTGAGCATCTTTCCGACTTCGACCGAAATTTTCTCCTCCATTTTCGTCCCCTCGACACATGGTCCTTTCAGAATGATGACATAACACCCTGACTTCTTTTCCTCCTCTGCAAGGAATTCTTTCACTGAACACATCAACACGCGTTTCTACCAAAAGTTGCTCTCGTCATGCTTACTGCTGGCCTGTTCCTCCGGCTTCGGCTTAAGAGTCCTTTTCACGCCATTTTTCCACACTGTGATTGTGTTGGATCCACCATCAAGATAATTTTTCAATCATATTTCCATGGTATCCCTAACAATAGATGGCATGCGTCCATTGGGATTACGTTGCACAGTACACTATCTTCAAATCCTTCAACTCTGAAGTTGATCAGGCACTATTTGGTCACCTTCACATGATGTCCTTTATGCAACTATGAGATCTATTATGGGTGTGGGTGTTTTCGACACTTCAATTTGGCTTTGTCGATCACCTCCATTGACACAAGATTATCAGTGCTTCCACCATCAACTATGGTCTTGCAACGCCATTCACTGATTCGCACCTTCATTGGAAAGATCGCCTTTCGCGGTGCCGGCTCTTGCTTGTCGCATCTATCATCCAAAACCAGTGTCTTGCTGGCTGGCATGGCCCAAATTTTCTTCTTACCATCCTCACTGTTTTGAGATGTCGATTCTTCCCTCTCATCGACCTACTCATCCCTTCGACGTCTGGGTTTCGACTCCTCTGCAGCATGTAGGTTCTCTAGGCATTCATATGCCTTGTGTCCCACTCCACGACACTTGTAACAGATTATGGCTGGTCTGTTAGCTCCTCGACCATGAGTCTCATGACCATCGCATCTGTTCTCTCGTGCATTCTCCCTTGTCAATGTCCCTTTCATCCTTCGACTTTCTTCGACTTTCCTCGATAGTTTCTCTTCTTCCTTCAGAGCTAACTGGTAGGCTTCACCCACTGCTCTAAATATGGACATGCTCAATTCATCCTGAATGGCATATTTCAAGCCATTCACATACCTAGCGACTGCTTCCTCTCCTTCATTGATTTGACCCGACCAAATCGACAGTCTGTAGAACTCTTCCGTGTACTCCACTGTCATCTCCTTTTGTCGAAAGTTCTGCAATTTCTAGAACAAGGAAATCACATAATCACCCAGCGAGAACTTCCCTTTCAACTTGGTGACCATCCTATCCCAATACTTAATTTTCTCCTTGCTTTTCTTGACTCTGTCAGCCTGCACATTTTCCCACCACAATGAGGCATGACCCTTCAACCACAGACATGCAGTCTTAACCCATTAGGGATCCTCGATCTTCTCTATGTCGAAGTATTTCTCCATCCCTCTAAACAAGTCGATCAATTCTTCTAGATCCAGACTTCCCAAGTAGGTACGTACGTCCATCTTCGTCTGACCTCTCATATCCGTCAAAAGCTTGATGATTTTTTCTTCTGGTTCATCTCCCATTGCTTCTTGTGCTTCCACTTCTTCGAATTCCTCATCGTTGTGGTCTAACGCATTAGGAATACAACCACGCCTTTGTATTTAATTGATTGATGCGCCTTCACTTGTCAAAGTTTTCATTGTTCGGACGTACTCGACAAACATCTCATGATCAACTGTGACTGCTGCGCCATGTGCTCTTCGTCCTTGGACATTAACGCCTCTATGAGCCATTTTCAACCTCGACTAAAACTCCCACTCATCCAATCGCAACCGGACTTAAACAAGTCATGCACAACTCTACCCAACCTCAGCTGGATCTGTTCAATGCACTCGCAGGCTCCATATCACTCGACGTTCTTCTGCACGCAGGATACACTTCCCGATATGATGCCACTTGACGCAAGGCACCTTATGACCTAAGGTTCTTGCTTAACAATACACACAACACACAACATTCACATGAACAATATGTAAACATGATGCCATGAACTGGCTTATATTACTTCTTGGAAACCATTACAATGTAAACTACAAGGAAATAACTAACTATTGCCAGCCTTAGCCAAATACAATACATAATTAACTATGTGCTCTCTCAGTGTGTCGACCTCACCCTCTCCTGGTCAACTGAGGAACTCTGAGCTATTGCTCGATCTCTTTGGTTCGGAAGATTTGTGACTCTTCTCTCCAGTCTACCAATCTTCTCTCCGAACTCTGTTAACTGCCAAGTGATCCAACTAATCCCACTCACTGGCCTTTTACTCTGTTGCTGTTGTTCCTGATGTCCATTCCAACAACCGAGACATGCATCCCCCTGTCCATCATTCTCCCTGATCCTGCAGACCTGCAACTGTCAACTCCTCTACCGTGCTGCACAGCCTCTACCTATGTTGACATCTATCATGATCTCAACTACCTGCAATAAATGCCATTAACTTCCTTAGCAACCCCAAACTATTGCCAAGTACTCTGCCTTGACTTTCTGTCCTTCCGACCTTGTTACTATGGTCAGTCACATCACTCGACCATTCTGTCAGTTCAACTCTACTCCCCTGCGGTTTTCCAATCCCCCCCTTCCTCCGCGTTTGGCTCCTCCAAACCTGTCGGAGTCGTAGTTCGACGCATGTCGACCTATCGACCCCCATTGCTCAACCTGTCGGTCGTTGCTTCTGTTCGTTGCATCCCGACTGCTCCTACTCGACTGATTGACTTCGATGAGTCAATATGTTGTTCCGCACCAGTGGTCGTCAGCACTCCCTCTGGTCAGATTCCTCCATGCCAACTATCTTTGACCGATCTTCTTAGGCCCCGATGCTCCTGCATCAAGTCATCCCCCAGTTCAACAAACACAAATAATCATAAATCAAATTCATTCAAAGGGGAAATTCCACAAGAAGATACATATCACAGATATTCTTCAGCTCCCAACCAACCAATCCCAAGACCAATTCAACCAGTGGGTGGATTTCAAATGAATACCAAATTAGAGCTACCCAAGTTCGATGATGCAACAAAGAAGAATGTGGCATGGATCAATAAATCTGAAGAAATCTTTTGCATACACCAAATTCTATCGGATGACGAGAGAATAAAATACACCTCCATGCAACTAGACGTTTGAGCATACAATTGGTATATGTTGTGGAAGATTACGACAAAAAAGGGTTCCCACAAATGGAACACATTCAAGAATGAATTCTGTAAGACATTTGAAGATATAAAGGAGAAATACGTTTTTGCAAAGATCACTAGATTGCAACAAAAAGGTGACATGGATAAATACACCTCCGAATGGGAAGAATTAGAGACATGAGTACTAGAGCTAACAGATAGTCAACAAATCTAGACATATGTGCATGGGATCAAGACATACATTAGATATGAGCTATAATTATACAATTTATCAAACTTGGATAAGGCTAGACGTAAGAAAAAAATTATTCAAGAGAATTTTAAAAAATCAAGACAAGGGAACCTTGACAAGAGTTATTTGCGACAGCAAGGAACACAATGCAGATATTGCAGAGATAGTTGGTCTCTAGGTCATCAATGCAACAATCCCCTATCATGCGACTATGAAGTTGAACAAAGTTCAAAAACATTCACCAGTCACTTCGACAATGAAAGGGAAAAGAAGAAAAATACTTGTCGTCGATGTGGAGAAGATTGGGTCCTAGGCCATAAATGCATAACTAATCACACAACTCACTACAAAATTATAAATGGAAAAGAAGTATAGGTCCCTACAGAAGAAGATACATATGATTTTGATGCAGACTCAAGCTCCCCTAAACTATCAATAGCAACAATTACGTGTATCCAACATAATGGTAAAGAAGAAGATTTAGCAACACCTAAGAGAATTAACACCCAAAAGAAGGAAAGCTAGTTACTTACAAAGAAATATACTCCACCTCATTTAAGAATTCACGACAACAAGGATGAACAACTCTTACTCTAGGAAACAAAATCAAAATAGACAGGACCCTATAGGTTACATCTTATAGGATCTATTAAGGGAAAAAACATTACAATTCTAGTCGACTCTAGAAGTACACACAATCTAATAGATATCAACAAAGTAAAGGAACTTAGTATTTTCGTGTACCTAGTGAAAAATATCAAGGTGACAACCATCGATAATTGACACATAGAAGAAGTAAGGGAATGCCATCAAATACAAAAATTAAAATTGCAACTCAATTGTTATGCCTTACCACTCAAGGAAGCATATATGATATTAGGCGTCGACTGGTTAATTCCATTGGGAACTGGCCTACCAACCTACAAAAAAAATACATGGCATTTAAATGGAAGGGAAGTAAGTACTGATTGTATGGGTCGAGAAGTTCACCACCCATGCAGATGGAATCACGGCACAAAAAGCATTCAGAATCACGCTAAGATAAAGGAATCGGTCTAGATGATATAGCTCAAATCAATGTTCAACATAAATCCAGAGAAAAATACGACATTAAAAAATTCATCTTTGAGGACAAAGCTTCCCTTAAGGGGAAGGCAATGTTACGTACATAAAATAATAAATAAATACATTAATTATAATAATAATTAGTTAATTAAAAATTCATACCCTTTCAATGAAGCGGTGCTAAAAGGCCTATATAATGGCCAACCATTTTATTGTGTAATCATCATCATATATCAATTTTATCAAATATTTGTGGGTTATTCGAATATTGCGGGTTTCTCGAATTTAATTGCTCCATGATCCATTTTGGTCTAGGGCCACTTATGCTCATGCACAAAAGGGATAACAACCCAAAAACATTTAGTGCTACATTTTGGTCTAAGTGCATTGGTGCTCTCTATTGATATAGGTGCTCTAATGCTCCTAGACCTATGTGCAATTAAAAGGGAACAACCCAAAAACAATGGTGTCAATTTTAGTCTAGGCTTAGATTGGTCTAGGTGCACTAGTGCTCCAAGACCAATTTGCAACAAAGGCACAACAACCCAAAAAGGTATCAATTCTCCAATTTGGTGCAATTGCAATTGTGTTATATATTCGTCTAGGCACACTGATGCTCCAAGTTCATCCAGGTACATTGGTGCTCCCCTTTTGTATAGGAGCAAGAATGCGCTTAATGCACCAAAGCACTTGATAATAAATCATATATATTTTTAACTTATTAAAGGATATAGGAAATCTTACAAGTCGATTATTAAAAGGAGGAAAATTTAGGGATTGTTTCCATTCTATATTTCACATGACAAAACAGGAAGGGGGTGGTGGTTTTATGAGAGGATGAAATAATAATAGTGAGATAAACGCAAGTAAAGACAAATATTGTTGGAAATAAAATCAAACCCTAGGTTCCAAAATTGGGCCAACAATAAAGTCCATTAGCATAGAAATTTAATACCATAAAAAGGGTAAAGTCTTAGCTAACACACTAATGAAAATTACAGAGAAAAAGATCATTGTTTAGAGAAAAAATGCAATGTTATACATTCATCATACATTTTAGATATACATAAATAACACAAGTTTTTTGTTAAGAAGGAGAACTATCACATAATACCATCTATTTATTTCATAAGATAAGGCCATACATGACTCCTTATAACTCCATGCAATTATAAAAGGATTTGAACCCTAATACCTACTAAGAATTACACACAAGAACCAACCAACCAAGTCTAGTTATTTTATTTACAATTCCCTATATACAACTCTAGATTAGTTGCAACTAGTTACAAAGCAATTACAACTTCCTACAACTCAACCTTTTCGCACATGGACAAGATTACAAGTTGATTCTAATTACAACTTCCATATAGTCATCAATACTAAGAATTACATACAAGCACCAACCAAACAAGTCTAGTTCTTTTATTTTTAATTCAATATATATAAATCTAGATCAGTTACAATTTCTTACAAAATAGTTACGACTTCCTACAACTCAACCTTTCATCACATGGACAAGATGACACATTTATTATAATTACAATCTTAATATTAAATGACAATTCAAAACATGGTGTGTAGACTAAAGCTGGTTGCACAAAGACAAATGGGCACATAAAGGCTAGCTGCATGCAAATCTTCAAAATTTAATTATAGGGTACCAACATGTCCCTAACACTATGATTGTCTTGTCTCCAAGACAATGGAGATTATCCCTACAAAATAAAGCCATTAAAGGAATCTATTTCCTCAATGTTTACCTAACTCATTAGAATTTTGAGTAAGGTTTTCATTGGAATCCTCTAAGGCCTTGATCTCCTGCTAAAATATTATAGCTTACCCCAAAGCAGGTTTTCCTTTCTTTGGATTGATATATTCACAATTCTAAGGAGGTGTAACAGCTTTAATGTTTACATCTATCAAGCATGTGTACTTCTTCTTTTCATGCTCCTAAAACTGTGTCGACATGATAGTAGGTTGTTGTTGCTCAAAATGTGTTGTGGAAATAGGATTAGTTAGGGAAGTCACCTTAGCCATGATCTCCTTTCCCTCACCCATCGATAATTCTTGAATAGATTGGTGCTTATCTGAAATTTGCACTACCCATTGTTCGATATCATTGTTGGAGATATACACCCCCAATCGACGACAAACTAAGTAGGAAAGAAGAAAGGAAATCACAAAAAGGGGCTTGCTTCGTATTAGAGTAACCAAGCAAGCCCATGGGGTAGTATGAGTAGGAATACAGGAATATGAGAGAAGACACAAGATATATGTTGTTAAAAAGGGAATTAATAAAATTTTGTCTATAATTGGATATAAGGTATTTTGGTAATGGAAGAGAATGGTTTTTCGACCAAACTTTGACTAAATATTGTTTAATGGGTTTTTTACTTTTGGAGAGGTTTTAACACTATATCTTGTGATGTTAAGTTAGTTTACTAATGTTTATTAATAATAAAAGTTGTCTTTGAGATGTGAAGTAAATTTAGTGCTTATCCATTGTGACTAAATAGTTAGCCAACATTTGGGGGAAAGTTTGACTCGAGACTCTACACCATAGATCGAATAATCATACTATTACAAATTTTGAGATAGGAACTATTGATGTATGAAATTCAATATTAATTTTGGGGGGGTAACCTTGAAAAGAAGACATAAGAATTTACTTTGAAATAGCCAAACAAAATGAGTCCTTCAAGGATTCCAACCCAAAGGAAAGCTCAAAAAACTGACTAGAAAGAGGGGATGAAGATTGACATGAACTTCCAATCTAAAGAAATCCCTTGGGGCGATCAATCAAACTGGATCATTTGAATATATATTAGAACCCATTGATCAAGGAAGGATATGAAAAACACAATTGAAAAAAACATGATAACGATTGCCTTGTAGGAAACACCAATAAAACTAGAATAAATCCAAATTTACCCCAAATACCATTAATTGATGAATCCATGGATGGATAGGATCATATATTCCTCCTCAAGTTGAAATGGTAAGTGTTTGGAGAGAAAAACCCAAAAAAGGTAACGATAAATATTCAATGGAACACTATTAGGACTAGTTTTAAAGTGATACTAGAGATATGAGAGGAATGAAAACTTTCAAAATTTTTACCAGGGATACCAATGGAACCAATGTTGTAGTCGAGGGGGTTGCATTGTTACCAGTGATACATATTATATTATTATAATCAACCAAACACAACGATACATATACAATAGACATAATAGATGGAGAGGAAGCACAAGCCTTTATATTATGTATCAAGAAATGCATAATAGTTACATGTATGAACAGATCAACTTAAATCTATGAACCGGATCACCAGCCTATATACATGTTTTGACAGACAGTTACATAACTAATTGTCGGTTCAACTGACCGACCCGACATGAAATTGTCGAATCAAACTATCGACATGTTTTACAAGTAGTCAATTGGAGGACCTAGTCAACAGGCTAACTTAGGCTCCTCCAACAAGGTCATAGAAAAATTTGTGTATGTCTATGCATACCTAGAGGAAAAACAATCCATAATTGCTCAATTTAAAGATATCAGACAATGGAAAGGATAAATCATAACATATTATGATGCAATAATTTAAAGCTTGGTTGAACAAATTGGTTATATTGTACTAGAAGTAAAGAAGATAGACTATTTTTTATACTAATAAATAGAATTAGAGTGCATATTGTTGGGTCCAGGAAGTGCCCCTATTTGGCAACCTTTATTAGATCATTTTTCCCTGATTCCATCCTACTTTCATGATCTATATACATGTCTTTTCTATATCACCTAATGATATTGACAGGTATAATTTGTTATTGCCTTATTTATTTTTATGCCTAAGATTGTGAAGATTCGAATCCTAACCTTTGGTTTATGCTAACACTTGTGAGTTTATTTAGTTCAAATCTAAAGCGCAGGTGTATCAGCCAGGTAGTGCCAGCTGTTACTCTTCCAAGCCTAATTCTTCATACTCCAAGGAACAACGCATCCTCCACGTGAGCTGTAATAGATCCTCGTTATAACAGAATCTACTGAAACAGAACCTAGCTGCGACAGATAGGTCGCATCCCAGTTGTTGAGTCTGTTGATCTATTGATTTCTCGAGCAACAACATTATTCATGGTTAACAACCTTGTGTAACACGTATGTATCAGTTAGCTGTAACTCTGCAGCATGAAGATCAAAGATCTTCATTGCTGCGCTATTTTAGTGGATCTAAAACTGTATTTTCTTTGTATAAATTCCAGAAAGCTCTCATAGCCTGGGGTTGGACAATCATTACTTGTGTAAGCTGTAATAGAGCACTAAGATTCACGATCTTCCATCAATAATATGAGAGCAGAGTTCTTCATTTATGTGTGTTAATTTGCTATGACTCTCAGCATTTGTGTTAGAATGCCAAGCCCCACCTTCTCACAGAGATAGCCGGCTTAAGTAGGTAGAGTAGTTTAGTTTTACTTCTATTGTGTGGTGTGGAATGATTGCAGACATTATTGGTAGCTGTAACAGAGATTAGCTTTCCTTTTTGGTAGTCTATAATTGCATCTTGAATAGCTGTAATAGAGTGGTGTGATAGTCGACTGTGTAGGATAATTTACTTAATCGCATGTGTGTTTTAATCAGCTGTGACAGCCAAGCTCAATCCCAATTATCTTCTAGTTGTTTATGCTTTCTAGGATTTCCAGTAATTATCATTTAGAGTTCAAGCTTGTGTTTTAATTCTGGTTGTTGTTGTATCTTCAATTGCATTTATAGATTAGACAATTAATGGCAGAATTATAGTAGCTACTGGATGGATCATTTTGATAAATATTGAATGCTGTAGTTTGATAATTATAGGATTTAACTTCTTGCAAAAGTAATCTAGTTTCATTTAATCATTAGATTATTAACTTGCTGGGTTGATTTCTGTAGGGAAGTTGCTTTACTTTGGATTCTTAGATGTATGAATTAGATTAGTGTTCTTATGGGATGAGTTGGTTGGACACATAGGTAGGATCATTATTTACATTCAGCAAATCAACTACTTGATCTGTTTATGCATAGACTGTGCTTATTTCCTTTGAAATAAAAGACCTTCCTGGGTTTGACAAATTATATTGACCATTCTGTGTGTTAGCTTTAATTAACTGACATATAGGGTGACCAACATTTTGGCGCCATTGTCGGGGATGGTAATAGATAGACAGAGTTAGTAGTTGGTTTCATTTGATTTTATTTTAGTTCAATTCTTTATTGCATGCATGAATACAAGAAAAACAAATCAGGAACCCCTTTTGAATACTAACATTGCAGGTGGAAGAGGTCGAGGTCGTAATGCAGGTCAGGGAAGATGCACATATATTGTTGAGATAATTGCTAGAGCTTATTCTTCCACTAGACCATCGCGAAACTCTACAAGCAGGGGAAATTCTATTCCTCCCAATCTTGAACATTCAGCATCCACAGTGGAGAACAAAACAGGACCTTCAACTCCTATTGCGGAAAGTAAACCTCCTAAAGATAAGGGAAGTGTTGTAGGTGTACCGGATAGAGAGGAGATTTATCATATTGAGGGAACCAGAGTTACTAAAGAGGTGTGGTTGGAGACTCGCAGAATAGCAGAGGAAGAAAGATGGCAAAGAGAAGAGAGGAGAAAAGAAGAAGAAGCTAAAGCATAGGAAGAATGCATAAAAAAGACTGTTGAATTTTGGACAAGAACCATGGCTGGTAGAGAATAGGGGGATGAGAATGAACATGAGGATCACCGAGAGGAAGAAGGAGAAAATAATCAGCCTGGTAATACGGTGGCTACATTAGAATTCCCTATCCTCCAAACATCTGGAGCAACTCCTATGAAGAATATCTCACCATCAGTGCTCCCTAATTTTCATGGTAAGTCCTCTAAGGATCCTGATGAGTTTCTTTTTGAGTTTGATATCCTCTGTCGCAGCTATGATTACACCTCTAGTGCTCAGAAGCTGAAGCTATTCCCATCCACCTTGAAAGGAAATGCTCTGCGCTGGTTCATGAGTTTGGGTCATGTGACCATTACTAATTGGGACCAAATGAAGAACGCCTTCCTTTCTAAATATCAAGAATATTGCAGAACTAGAGATAGAAAGGAAGAGTTGTTCGAAATGGTTTAGAAGGATGAAGAGAGTTTGGAAGACTTTGTGGAGAGATTGCTATACAATTTGCAAAGATCTGGTCATGCTAAGATTGGCAAGGATGTGCTCAAGATTATCTTGCTAAGAGGAATTAGAGAAGTTTGCCTTGATATGTTGAATCTGCTGGGGAAAGGGGATATTTTGAAGGAACCTTTTGAAAAGATTATTGAATTATGTAAAAGGTACTCTGGGGGATCTTCCAGAACCAGGAAACGAGACAAAGACCAATACCAAGATGTCTTTACTAGGACTCAGAAGTCATCTAGTGGAGGTGCCACTCGAGTAGAAATAGGCAACCTATTGGAGAACTTTAAAACATATATGGTGAGATCCCTTTCCTCAGATCTGGATGCCATGAGGGAAAAACAAAAACAAGTAGTAGAAGATCTTACACTTGGGTTATTCTGTCCTAAATGTAGAAAGAAGCATCCACTGAAGGAGTGCCCGTTGGACAAAGCAAAGGTATGTAGGATATGTGAACTCAAGCATGATATTAAGGAGTGTCCTTCATTACCTAAGGTTAAAGCAGTCCTGCAGGCATCTATTCCAGATGTAGAGCCAACATACTTTATGGTACAGAAGAAACCATGGCAGTCTAGAAACCAAGGTATGAATCCAGATCTAGCATTTTTCTTGCATAATATGAATGGAATGAACAACATGCATAATATGAATACACAATTCCCTTCACATTATTCCAATATCCAGTGGCCTCCATCTCAGAACCCAATGCAAAATCCTAATTCATGGACACCATGGCCACAACAGTCAAACCAAGCTCCTTGGAATTCCAACTAGAGAAACTCTTACCAAGGAAATAACTTTCCCCATCACCAAACTCAGTATCAATAGTACCCTCCTCAACAGTATCAGCATCAGCAGTATCAACAACCACAGCTCCCTTTCCAGAACAATGCCGCACCTATGAATGCACCACTTCGACCACAGCTACCTGCACAACCTAACCCGAACCCAAACAATAAAGCAGTCCATCAATTTGAGACTGCCAACATGCCTACGTAGTCCATTACTCAAATTCCCTATAATGATATACAACTACGATCAAGGAGGGTAGTGGAGCCTATTATCACTGAGGACGTGTCATCCCCAGTGATTGAAACTGGAGTAAATCAACACTATTCAGCAAGCCCCATTATTAAGGATGTTTATACTGCTACTGAAGCAGCAGCTGAAACTCAGGAAGCAACACACGATCTGTCATAGCCTACACAGTTGAATAGAGAACCACCATACCCTGAACGATTGCAGCTACAGAAAACAGTGGAACAGCCCCGATTTGATCTTGTGGGAGAGCTGAAAAATTTGTATGTTAAAATTCCACTGTTACAGGCCCTCCATGATGTGCCCATTTATGCTAAGACAGTTAAAGATTTGTGTGTCAAGAAACCTGGAAGAAGACCCAAGGATGCTCCCATTGTCCACGTGTTAGGAAACCTTTCAGAATTAATAATGGGAAAGGCCCCTATGGCAAAGTATGATGACCCTACGAACCCGACTGTTACAGTGCACACAGGGAACACACAAATTCCAAGTGTCTTGGTGGATTTGGGCACAACTATTAACGTTATGACCATATAGACTGTGAAGAAATTGGGACTCACTAATCTATGGCCAACCCCTACTGTTTTGGAACTTGTTGATAGATCAACAATCAAGCCTGAAGGAATCATAGAAGACCTTGTAATCTCAGTTGACTCGTGGGAATACCCTACGTATTTTTTGGTGTTACAGCCGAAATACCAGTTGGGGGGACACCCACTTATCTTGGGAAGACCTTGGTTGGCCACAACTGATGCATGTATCAGCTATCGATTAGGTTCGATGACCATTTTAGATGGGACTGAGATCAAGAATATAACCCTATACCCTCCAACTCGACTAAGCACAGAAGCTGATACTCCATTATGGGTATATTTGGAGGAGGAAGAGGGTGTGCAGCCACTATTAACCATAGGGAGAGCCTTAACATTTAAAGATGAAATAGAGGATGATGCCATTAATAGTTTCACTAGTGAGCCCACGTCAGTCAATAAGAATGTCTATCAGATCTAGGACAGTACTCTAGCTATAACATAACAAGAAAATATTACAGAAGAAACTCTGATTGGTGATGATAATGTAATTCCAGTACTTAAGAATTCGAAGAGTGTTCTAGTGGAAATTGAGCCAGGAAAAACATTGAATATCAATCCTAATCTGGCACCTAGCGAGCTGGAATAGTTAGTCACTCTGTTGAAATAGCGTAAGGGAGCTTTTGCTTGGGAGTACACAGACATGAAAGGAATTCCTTCTCATTTGTGCACTCATCACATCTATATTAAGAGCGACTACATGCCTATATGTCAACCCCAACGAAGGATGAACCTGAACCTGAGAGACATAGTGAAAGAGGAAATCCAGAAACTGTTGGAAGCTAGATTCATATATCCAATTTCATACAGTGAGTGGGTTTCTCCACTTGTGATCATGCCAAAGGAGAATGGGAAATGGAGGGCCTGTGTGGATTACAAAGAATTGAACAAGGAAACACAGAAGGACCATTTCCCCTTACCTTTCATCGATCAGGTCCTTGATACCTTGTCTGGGAAGAAGTATTTCTCTTTTCTGGATGGCTTTAATGGCTATAACTAGATTCAGATTGCTCCAAAAGATCAGGACAAAACCACTTTCACCTACCCCTGGGGGACTTTTGCATATCGAGTACTTCCTTTTGGGTTGTGCAATGCATCAGCTACATTTCAGAGAGTAGTGATTGGAATCTTTTCAGAAATGGTGAATGACTACATGGAAATTTTATGGATGACTTTACTCCATATGGTGACAGTTAAAAAGAAGCACTGAAGAACTTAGAAAAGGTCCTGAAACGCTGTGAACAAATCCAACTCTATTTGAGTAATGAAAAGTGCCACATGATGATGAGTGAAGGCATAGTGCTAGGGCACTTCATCTCTTCTGATGGTATCCAAGTAGATCCATCCAAAATCAAGGTAATTGAAAACATACCAACTCTTGCGACACAGAAGGATGTACATAGCTTCTTGGGGAATGCTGGCTATTACAGAAGGTTCATAGAAAATTTTTCCAAGATAGATTCTCCTTTGTTCACTCTGTTGATGAAGGATGCACAGTTTGTCTGGAATGATGCATGCCAAACAGCGTTTACCGAGCTAAAGAAGAGGCTATCTACAGCACCCATCTTACGAGGACCCAATTGGGCTCTGCCTTTTCACATTTCTTCAAATGCCTCAGACACTGCCATTGGAGCAATTTTGGGACAACAAGAAGGTAATGCTATTTACTATATTAGTAAAAATCTGTCTCCTGCTGAACTGAATTATACTGTCACAGAAAAAGAATTTCTTGCCATTGTTTATGCCATCAAGAAGTTTAGACATTATATTACTGGATATTCTACTTTTGTGCACACTGATCATTCTGCTATCAAGTATTTAATGAATTAAACCAATCACGAATGCTAGAGTTACTAGATGGCTATTACTGTTACAGGAATTTTATATTACAATTATTGATAGACCAGGAAAGGAAAATGTTGTTGCATATTTTTTATCTCGACTTACTAATAGTGATGAAAATTTACTAGTCGAAGATTCCTTCCCTAACGAACATTTGTTTGCAGTATCAGCTCATTCCCCATGGTATGCAGATATTGCTAACGTTTTGGCTGCAGGTAAGCTTCCAGCACATCTGTCAAAGAGAGAAAGAGGGAAGATCATACAACAAAGTGCTAGGTATTGCTGGATTGATGGCCATCTTTTCTACACAGGGCTTGATTTAGAAATAAGAAGATGTGTTAGAGAAGATTAAATATTCAACATTCTTAAAGATTGCCATGATGAGCCCCATGGGGGACATTTTGCGGATAAGAGGACAGGTCATAAAGTTTTGAGAATGGGCTATTTCTAGCCTACATTGTTCAGAGATGCAAAGAAGTATGTTCAGGCATGTGATAGCTACCAAAGGATGGGCCAACCTAGCAGATTAGATGAGATTCCTTTACAACCACAGCTTGTGGTTGAACCGTTTGATAGATGGGCTCTAGGCTTTGTAGGGCCTATCAACCCTCCCTCAAAGCAAAAAGTTCATATCCTGGTTTGCACAGATTACATGACTAAATGGGTAGAAGCTGTAGCCTTGGTCAAGGCCAATGATCAGGCTATGATTGATTTCCTGTATGAAGAGATTTTTACTTGGTTTGGAGTACCTAAGGAGATCATTACAGATGGTGGACCACAGTTTGTATCTCACAAGCTCAAAGCACTGTTGCAGAAATTTCATATTCAACATAGAATAACCTCACCATATCATCCACGGGCCAATGGGCAGGTGGAGAGCACGAACAAGGTTATTGAGGCTATTCTGACAAAAATAGTGAAGAGCCATCATAAATATTGGGCTGAAAGACTTCCAGAGGCATTGTGGGCCTATCGTACCAATTGGTGTAACACCACTGGTTTTTCCCCATATGATCTAGTGTATGGCAAGAATGTTGTTTTTCCAATTGAATTTGAAATCAGAACTTTAAAAACAGCCGTGGAAGCAAACCTAGATTTATTAGAGGCACAAAGGAATTGACTATATCAGCTCAATGAATTGGATGAGAAGTGCATAGCTGCAGTGCATCATACAGGCTTAATCCAACAACAATGCTCTAGATGGCATGACAGATTTATAAAAAAAAGAGTCTTCCAGGAAGGAGACTGGGCCCTGTTGTATGATTCACGATTTAAGAGGGACTTTAAAGGAAAATTGTGCACTCGTTGGTTGGGACCCTATCAGATAGATCGGGTATTTGATAATGGAACATTCCGGTTGATCACCATTGATGAGAACAAAGTACCATTATTCGCAAATGGTCATCGGCTGTGACTATATCACAGGCCAATCTCAAGGAAGGATTTTATTTCACAAGTTGCAGCTGATCCAGAGTATCAATTAACGTCAGGGCGGGGGTTTTTAAACCCTGTGAATTCTTAAAAGTTGTAGTTTCCACACATATTTTTGTACATAAATAATTGGTTTTTCTTTCATTCTGTATTTGATCTAATTTTAATTTTTCTTTCACTTGATCGGTTTGTTTTGAAGAACTGTGTGCAGGAACTCACTGGAGGAGCAGCAGCCATGACTGGGCCAGATGACTGTAGACACCCCATATTTGTTCCTAATCTAATAAAGCTCTTTGAAGAAGATGGATAATTCATGGTCTTCCACAGATAAAATTTGCTTATACCACAGTCTGACGCAACTGCGACTCCCCCACATTTGCCCGTTCTGCCAAATTTCGTAGCTGGGACTCCGCCACTTTTGCTCATTCAGCTAAATTCCATAGCTGCGACTCCACTATTTTTGTTTACCTTTCAAATTTTGTTGCTGCGACTCTGCCACTTTTTCCCATTCTGCCAAATTCCGCAGCTGCGAATCCACTATTTCTGCTTACTTTTCAAATTTCATAGCTGCAATTCCACCACTTTTCCTTTGCTTCACTTTTCCACAGTTGTGACTCTGCTATTTCTGCTTATCTTTTTAAGTTGGCAGCTGCTACTCCTCCATTTCCGCTTCATTTTTACTCCTTTTCAGCAGCTAAGACTCCGCTACCTTTTTTTACTCCACTAAATCCAATAGCTGAGACTCCGCTACCTTTGTCCATTCTGCTAAACATGGTATCTGCGACTCTGCTATCCTTGATTGATTTTGCTAAATCTAGCAGCCGCAACTCCATTCTTTTCCACGTCATCCTCACTCCTTCCGTACAACTGCGACTCCGCCATTTTCACTTATTCTGCTAAATTTCACAGCTGATACTCCTCCAATTTTTCTTCTCTCTGATCGGTGCTGCCAATAATAGTTTGATCGGGCGTCAGTCTCAGTCACCTATTTCATCAGTCTAATCGCAGTCCTCCATGAAGAAAATCATTCAGATATCGTGGTTCCTATCAGTTCACATGGCGTGGCCACATTACTTCAACACATGTGCATTTACGCTTGTTTTAAAAATGGAGATGATGATGAAGGAGGGTTATAATAGTTGGTGCACCATAATAATTACCTCGTGGCTGAACACCTAAATGAAAGGTACGGTTTGGAACTTTTACATGATTTGGCAAGGAATTAAATATGGTAATAATAATTATATGTTGTCTTAACCCTTGATTGAATGAACCTATACTGTTTAATTATCAGAGGGTATGTCAGAACCACGTTTGTATTTATTCCCTGACACCACACCCGAATAGTACCAAAACACTCCAAATATGCCAATTTTTCATAACCATCTTATCTTACTGGAATTTTATGCCTACGTCGACTTTCCTAAAATACCCTAATTTCGAACTCCAACTATCGCTTGCATGTTCATATGCTGCACCTCCCACGTCGAGACTGGTGACTGTTGTATTTGTTCTGAATTTTGAGAAGAAATTAAGATGGGTAACCCGGTCCGACATGAATCAGTAGACACAGAAGCTGTGCGTGCTAATGCAGAAGTCCTTAATATTTTTACAGTAATAGGTTGGATGGAATATTTTGAACGATTGAACGGTTTTCATACAGAAACCGCATTGCAGTTTTCCCTTAACCTGATTGATACTTACTCTAAGGTTAGAGGGATGTGTGTGGATATTACAGAAGAGATTATATCAGAGGTTACTAGTTTACCCCGGGTTGGGAAGAAATTGTTTGGATGGAAGGTGCATAATGCAAATGCTGTTAGAGAATTCTTAGCAGTTGGGGAGCATGTTCATCCGAAGCATTGTGGGATGGAACTGGCATCCTTACCACCACCCTGGAATCAAGTGCCAATCTTTGTGAAAAGATACATTTCCTGTGGAGGTAGGTACCAAACTATTTCTTTCTCTAAAATCCCCTTACTTTCTCATTTACACCATGGTAATTTGGTGAATATACCATTCTCTCTGCTCAAAGCCCTACAAACCATGGCTGGTTATGCAAAAACCGCCCAACACCCAGTTTCCTCTCTTACTAATCATGGCCTAATTAAATTACTGGTTTTAAGAGCCATTGTAAATCGTAATTTAACTTGGGAATAATTTTTGGTTGGAGATGCACCAATTATACAAGCTGTTTTGGAAATGGAGGGTGTTGGTGAAGGCACTGAGGACCGGCGTTCCTCAAACCCAGTTGGGGGCGAGGTTGGAACAACAGGAAACTAGGCCAATGCGAAGAGGAAGTAAACAAGGGAAAAGCAGCAGTAACAGAAAACCCTATAGCTGAAGAAACTGTGATGAAAACTATAACTGCAGAAGAAGTTACTCAAATAAAGGAAGCTGAAACTGGAGCAACTATTGGAGCTATGACAGTAGAAGCTGCAGTTGCAGAAGCAGGGATTCAGAAGGAAGGATATCAGATAGGAATAGTAGAAGAAGGCACTGTAGGAGATACATCCCAGAAATATGTCTTGCTTGTATTTACATGACAGGGCTTGCTACATTGATTTTCCATCTAATCCTTTACCTATTCTAGGGGATGTTCAGTTGAGGGAATTTGCCTCTTTTGTCATCAACCATGTGAGATGGCGAGATGCTTTCCAAACCATCCTCAAGAATGAGGAGAATTCTACTCTTTGGATTAGGGGGGAACCTCAAAATCCATCAGCATTCATAGAAAATCATGCTAAAACTCTCAGGGTTCCCCCAATTTCCCGATATTTTGAGAGACTATGAGATAGACTCCTTACCACATGTGTCCCAATGATTCTCAATATGCAGCAGGATGCACTGGAAGGTAGTGAATACATATGGCTGTACTCTTCCTCATCTCTTAAGGAAATGGATCCATATGGCTTTGAAAATTTTAGGCAAGCTTTGACAAGGATTCCTAGATATGTACAGTGCATGGAAAGGTGTGGGTCTTGGTGGCTTGGTTTGAGATTCAAATTCCCTCTCATTTGGTTGCCTATAAGCAATTCTTACAGAACCCGCTATGCTCTAACATTAGAAGAAGAAGAGCTGTGGTGGGGGCATTGGGTATCCTGCTATGGGTTTGTTCCTTGAGGGGAGGCACCAGAACTTGCTTACAACCTCACAAATCTCCACAGATTCCACTTAGACTCAGATTCAGATTAAGGGAGGTTGTTGCATGAGAACATGTAATCAAATAGTTGGGGGGAGATGTTGGGTCGAGGAAATGCCCCTTTTTGGCCACCTTTATTACATCATTTTGCCCTGATTCCATCCTACTTTCATGAGCTATATCCATGTCTTTTCCAAATCACTTAATGATATTGAAAAGTATAATTTGTTATTGCCTTATTTCTTTTTATGCCTGAGATTGTGAAGATTTGAATCTTGACCTTTGGTTTATGCTAACACTTGTGAGTTTATTTAGTTCAAATCTAAAGTGCAGGTGTATCAGCCAGGTAGCGCCAGCTGTTACTCTTCCAAGCCTAATTCTTCATACTCCAAGGAACAACGCATCCTCCACGTGAGCTATAACAGATCCTCGTTATAACAGAATCTACTGAAACAGAACCTAGCTGTGATAGACAGGTCATGTCCCAGTTGTTGAGTCTGTTGATCTATTGATTGCTTGAGCAACAACATTATTCATGGTTAATAGCCTTGTGTAACACAGCTGTATCAGTTAGTTGTAACTCTGCAGAATGGAGATCAAAGATCTTCATTGCTGCGCAATTTTAGTGGATTTGAAACTGTATTTTCTTTGTATAAATTCCAGAAGGCTCTCGTAGCCTGGGGTTGGACAATCATTACTTGTGTAAGCTGTAACAAAGCACTAAGATTCACGATCTTCCATCAATAATATGAGAGCAAAGTTCTTCATTTCTGTGTCTTAATTTGTTGTGACTATCGGCATCTCTGTTAGAAGGCCAACACCTTCTCACGGAGATAGACGGCTTAAGTAGGTAGAGTATTTTAGTTTTACTTCTGTTGTGTGGTGTGGAATGATTGCAGACATTATTGGTAGCTGTAACAGAGATTAGCTTTCCTTTTTGGTAGTCTATAATTGCATCTTGAAAAGCTGTAATAGAGTCGTGTGACATTCAACTGCATAGGATAATTTACTTAATCGCATGTGTGTTTTAATCAGCTGTGACAGCCAAGCTCAATCCCAATTATCTTCTAGTTGTTTATGCTTTCTAGGATTTCCAGTAATTATGAGTTAGAGTTCAAGCTTGTGTTTTAATTCTGGTTGTTGTTGTATCTTCAATTGCATTTATAGATTAGACAATTAATGGCAGAATTACAGTAGCTACTGGATAGATCATTTTGATAAAGATTGAATGATGTAGTTTGATAATTATAGGATTTAACTTATTTCAAAAGTAATCTAGTTTCATTTCATCGTTAGATCATTAACTTGCTGGGTTGATTTCTGTAGGAAAGTGGCTTTACTTTGGATTCTTATATGTATTAATTAGATTAGTGTTCTTATGGGATGAGTTGGCGGGACACATAGGTAGGATCATTATTTACATTTAGCAAATCAACTGCTTGATCTGTTTATGCATAGACTGTGTGTTGATGTATATGTAACTTTGGAATGTATTTCACATATATGTATATTGTATTCCTATAGAGATGTTATTATTCCTCTATACGGAAGTGGTTGTATTCCTATAAGAGATGTTATTATTCCTCTCTACGGAAGTGTTGTCATTTATATTGTAAGTGTCGTAACTTATACTTGATGGGTTATTAGACCACCTTGTTGGGGTAGGCCCTGTATAATTCATGTGGGTCAAAGGGTTATTAGAACACCCTATTGAGGGTCGTCCATGTGGGTCAAAGGGTTATTAGAACACCCTATTGGGGGTCGGCCATGTGGGTCAAAGGGTTACTAGACCACCCTAGTGGGGGTCGGCCCAGTCATCATTATGTTAAGTGGTTAAGTTGAGGCCAACCTAGTTGAGTAAATGTCAAGTCAAGTTAGTGTATAAATAGAGAGTGTGTCTCTCTCATTTTACACATTCTATTATCTCAGTCACACTTGGGAGAGCGGTGCACTTGTGGAGGAGGAGGCTCTGCTTCTAGGAGAAGACTATCTCTTGTATTCTAGTTGTATCATTGCTCTATCTATCTCTGAGGAAGTTATTGGGGTTTTTCACCTTTATGGTTTTCCCCAAGTAAACTCTATGTCTCTTGTGTGCTTGCATTATTGTGTCCATGATTGGTATGTTGTAGATTTGCTATACATGTTATTCTCTCAGTTAAGATCCTAGATCAGATTGAAGTAAATTCTGAAAATTTAACATGGTATCAGAGCTAGCCTGAAAGAAGGCATGATATGGCATGTATGACACTTGTTGCACTTACGATGCTAGCGCTTGATATAGCAAAAACCAGTCATCGTAGAAGTTTAATTATAAATCCATCTTGGTGAAGTTTTTGGATCTGAAACATTTACAGGTCGAATATCAGAACCCCATGTACATTGTGTCCAAAGGACAACCTCTAACTCATTGTACTTTGTGATTTATGATCTGTACAATATAGGGTTTCTGACTCTTCCAGATCTGAGTCAAAATCAGGTGACCTTGGGAAAAAGTTCATAACTTGGGCTAGGAAGCTCCAAATGAAAGTTTGTAAAATGTGATAGGTAATAGATAGACTATACTATCTCAAAAACGTTTTTCAGAGGCTGAAGTTGAACAAGTGACACATGGCACGCCGTACAAGTTCGCTCTCCTGTATTATCCCACAAATAGGTCACGTTGCGACACTTGGCATAAATCTCTCTCATAGAATCCAATTGAGGTCATACCTATTGGGATGGAAAGATAACAGGTCGAGCTATCTCAAGAAACATTTTCAGAGTCCCAAGTTGAACCAGTGACACGTGGCACTCCGTACAAGTTTGCTCTCCTGTATTATCCCACAAACAGGTCACGTAGTGACACTTGTCATATCTCTCGCTTAGAGAATCCAATTGAGGTCGTACCTATCGGGATGGAAAGATAACAGGTCAGGACATCTCAAGAAAAATTTTCAGACCATGTGGATTGAAAAGTTTGGAGTTACACTAGAAACAATCGGGTACATATTTCTGTCAAAATAGAATTATTTTTTAGCACCTCCATTCATGGCTTCCGGAATTTAGGGCTTCAGAGAAAGTTGGAATTTTTGTAATCGGATACCATGGCTGGATGATTCTCATAAAAATCAAAATGTAGAGACCAAGATCAGAATATTTGGTTGGGCAGAAGGCCGGCCTTGATCAGACCCTAGTTCAGGACTTTGATCAGAAAAGTGGAAAATTAGGGCTTCTGTAAAAATGAGAATTTTTGAATTTGTGACCACGGCTAGAAGCTACTCAAAAAAATAGAAGCTTAGAGCCTTGGATCAAACCTTTTGATTGGGCAGAAGAGTGGGCTTCATCAAACCCTAGTTCGGGGTCACATCCAGTGAATCCGAAAGTTTCAAATGCAAAATTGAGGGGTGAAACTTTGCAGTTTTCAAATTCCGAATATACCAACTTGATCAGCTCATCAAGGTGCATATTTCTATCCGTTTGGAATTTTGAAATTCAAAGTTTGAATTTTTGGGGTTTCTTTGACAAACCCTAATCCAGCTCCAGGTCCAGTTCTTGCAAATCAAGTGGAGTGGGTTAATCCTAGAAGAAGATGGATTGGTCACCTGCATAAGTGAAGAAGTTCCTGTCTTAGAGGGAGATCAGGCTAAGGTCTTCCATAAGAAGATTACAAGCAATCTTGACAGGTATGGCTCACAGGTATGTTTCATGGTTAAGTTTATGATATGTTTGTCTTCATATCATTGCAGTACAATCTTGATTAATTACTAGACTTGTCGTATTACCTTAATAGAAGATATTCATTGATTAAGGTTTTGACACTGATGATTGTACTAATGCATTGTCATGTTGTATGAGGTTTATGTTGTTCGCTAACATAAAAGGTACACTAAGAAAGACAAATCATGTTCTACTTCAAGAACATATGATCATGGTGACATGAAGACAAAGATTCATCCATTGTCATGGATCACATAGAAGATCTACTTTCGAGGTATGTATAACTTGGTCCTACAATGGTTAACCTATGAGACATGCAAGTTACTAGCACAAGTCACTGAAGAGAACTAGAAGACATTATGCGGGTATGTTGGACATAACTAGCTAGCATGCTAATCCAGGTATGTTTTTTTTCCTATATCAAGCTAGAATCCTACCTTGTGTTAGGATCTTATACTGTTGTGTTGTTGATAATGATTATTCATGAAGTCATAGGTTTGAATATTCATGGCTGTATGCATATTATGTTTCTTACCATAATTGATGATATGACTAACCAGAAGAATCATGAAGGTATAGGTTTGAGTAATCATGGGTTTATGCATTGATGATTTAACTAATCAAAAGAGTCCTAGGATCAAATAAGAATATGCATGAGTAAAAGAAGACTTCCCTGAAACCAATACTAATGTTTATTATCTGTGAATGATCATGACTATACATGTTTAAGATTATTGTGTTTTGATAGTATTAATATTATACTAATAAATGTGTGATTATGTATGAGACCTCAAGGATAACACAATGATGATACTAATAAGCATGCATAGTGATTAAGGATGGATGTAAGTTCAAGGATAGGTAATCCAGGAAGCAAAGATCAAGAGGGAGCACACTCCAGTTGTTCCTGCAAGAAAGCAAAGGAGCACACTTCAGTAGTTTCTGCAAGGATGTAGATATTTAGAGGGAGTTGACAACTTCTCACAATCCACATCAGAATGGAGTTGCAAAGATTCAGAGGGAGTCCACCCAGCAAATAAACAAAGATAAGTATTTGAATTGTCATTACTTGCATATTTTATTGTTTAAATAATACTGTTCAATAATGTATATACTGATGTTCCTAGAATTAGGTTGTGTATTATGCATATTAGAATAGTTGCATTGATGAACAGTATACTACTAATATACATGGGTAAGTGGCCTATGGCACTGTACAACATTCCATTGCTACTTATCTAGAATGAAACCTCTTTGTTGACATGTTGGGAGTTGTGCACACTCTTAACAATGTTCTGGTAGAGATTGGAAGGCATCTAGAAAGTTACAGGATATGGATAAATGTTGTATTGAAGCATTGGCTAAAGATAATTGCATGACTGTATGACATATTTCTTTATGTGTAAGAATTTGTTCTTAAAACTATGAGATGTTTTCTAATCGTGCAATTTAACTTGTTGTATAGGAACGATCGTATACCATCACCTACAAAAGAAGGACTACAACATTTGTTCAAGCAACAAAGTTATCTATTGAAAATATTGAAGATATTTAAGTTCCCAGGATCTGGGAAGAATGCCATGATTGAGGAGTACCAGTAGATCATGAATATGTTTGGGATGCAGTCCCAAGACCTGAAGGGGAGTTTGTTGTGACTTCCAAATGGAACTATCAGATCAAGCATGCTACAGATGGCAGCATAGAGAAATATAAAAGTGATGAAATAGAAGATACACCAGATGGATTTCAAGACAACTTTCTTGAATGGTGTAGTTATATATGTGTGCAGAACTTGGTAGGATAGACAACTTTCTATCCAGTTTGGGCTTTACCGAGAGTAAAGTGGATTCCAACCTTTACTACAAGGTTGAAGAAGGGAATCCTGTGATTCTACTCCTGTATGTGGATGACTTATTTGTAACAGGAAATGACAGATTGATTGCAGATACTAAGAGGAAGCTTGTTGCCGAGTTCGATATGAAAGATTTGGGAATGATGCATTATTTCCTAGGTATGGAGGTGTGGCAGAGTGCAGGTGGGATCTTCCTTGTTCAAGGGAAGTACATAGTAGATATCCTGAAGAGGTTTGGGATGATGGATTGCAAGGCCATGGCCACACCCATGGCATCGAACCTGAAGCTTCTGTGTGATGCTTCATCTGATCCGGTTGATGTCTCTATGTATCGTCAGATGATTAGGTCCTTGATGTACCTGACAAACACGAGACCAAATATTTGCTTTGCGGTGAACACATTGAGCTAGTTCCTGACGGATCCGAGGAGTGTTCACCTGGTTGCTGTAAAGCATGTTCTAAGTTACCTGAAGGGTATAGTGGATTATGGGCTCAAGTATGAAGCGAATTAAAAGTTTAACCTACAGGGTTATGTTGATTCAAATTGGGCTGGCAGTGCTGCAGATAGGAAGAGCACATCTGGATGTTGCTTCAGTATGGGATCAGGTGTGATCTCTTGGTTTAGAAGGAAGCAGTCCTGTGTAGCACTGAGTACAGCTGAGGCAGAGTATGTTGCAGCCTGTTCAGCTAGTTGTGAGGCAGTATGGCTACAGAAGCTACTGTCTGAGTTATTTGATCTCCCGATGGATGCTATTGGTATCTTTTGTGATAACCAGAGTTGTGTGAAGTTGTCCGAGAACCTAGTGGTTCATGACAGGTCGAAACACATAGAGATCAAATATCACTATATCAGGGATATGGTGTAGAGAGGAGCCATGAAGCTCCTGTATATTGCGATGGACGAGCAGATTGCAGATGTGCTGATGAAGCCACTAGCAAGGGTGAAGTTCGAGTACTTCAAGGAGAGGCTTGGTGTTCTTCAGATTGATGACACTTCAAGGAAGAAGTGATGGACACATTTGCAGAAGCCATTTCAAGTATGTTGGAAGGAGGATCCTTCACATGGCTGTGGATGTAAGCGCTGGATGATGAGCATCAGGACGATGCTCCAACTTGCTCTGTATATGCATCAGGAGGATGCTGGATATGATCAGTTGGATCATTTATATGTATATACGCATCATGTTGGATGATGGATATGATCAGTTGGAACATTTATATGTACATGTATGTACGCATCATGCTGGATGCTGGATAAGATCAGTAGGATCATTTGTGTATGTTTGGTATATGCATCATGTTGGATGCTTGGACCATGTATCTGTATATGTATCAGGTGGATAATGTGTATGATCAGGTAGATCATGTATGTTGATATGTATCAGATATGATCAGGTGGATCATGTTTTTGTATTTGTATCAGGTGGATACATTGTATGATCAGGTGGATCATGTATGATGATATGTATCAGGTAGATACTTGGTATGCATCAGGTAGATGCATTATATGATCAGGATGATCATGGATGACGAGCTTCAGGATGTTGCTCCAGATGACATGCAGTAGGATGTTGCAGTGATGATGATTAGGACGATCATGTGTACATCAGGATGATGTATGGTGAGTATCAGGTTGATACTCTATGGCCTTGAAATAGGTTGTGCAGATAATCATGTAATTTGTGCCTTGGGAGATTTGCAGATAGTCTTTCGAGGTTTTTCCTATGGCATGTAATTTGTACCCTCAGATATCTGGCAAATGCTCTTTCGAGGTTTTGCTTGGGAGGACATATAATTTGTTCCCTGGGAGATATGCAGATAGTCTTTTGATTTTTTTCCAATGGCATGTAATTTGTGCCCTAGGATATCTGGCAGATGCTCTTTCGAGGTTTTGTCCTATGGCATGTAATTTGTTCCCTGGGATATCTGATAGGTTGAGCCGTGTGCTCTTAATTAGTCCTCGGATGCTCTTTTGAGGTTTTTCCATGACCACATGTAGTTTGTGCCCTAGGAGATCCGATAGGTTGACCCTTGTGCTCGTATTCAGTCCCGGGATGCTCTTTCAAGGTTTTGTGGTGACCACATATAATTTGTGCCCTGGGAGATCCGATAGGTTGAGCCTTGTGCTCGTAATCAATCCTGGGATTCTCTTTCAAGGTTTTGTGGTGGGGTCACATGTAATAAGTCCTGGAGATCTGGATAGGATGAAAAAGGCCTCAGATGTTCTTTAGGGATCTTGCTAGTCAAGAGACTCTTTTAAGGTTTTGTGATGTACGTAATAAGTCTTGAGATTTCCATAGTATGGTCAGTGATGACGAAGACCTGCAGGTGGTGGGCCTACATCCAGTATGAAAAAGCACTTGCTCTGTAGAAATTCCTAAGACGAGTAGATTCAGAGATTGATTGAGATAGCAACAGCAGTGACAATGATCCAGAGAAGATGACTTGTGCTAGAAGACCTGTGTCGAGAAATACCTTCCTAGTTAAGAGGGATTGTTGATGTATATGTAACTTCGGAATGTATTTCACATATATGTATATTGTATTTCTAAAGGGATGTTATTATTCCTCTATATGGAAGTGGTTGTATTCCTATAAGAGATGTTATTATTCCTATATACGGAAGTGTCATCATTTATATTGTAAGTGTCGTAACTTATACTTGATGGGTTATTAGACCACCTTGTTGGGGTCAGCCCTGTATAATTCATGTGGGTCAAAGGGTTATTAAACCACCCTATTAGGGGTCAGCCATGTGGGTCAAAAGGTTATTAGACCACCCTAGTGGGGGTCGGCCCAGTCAGCATTATGTTAAGTGGTTAAGTTGAGGCCGACCTAGTTGAGTAAAGGTCAAGTCAAGTTAGTGTATAAATAGAGAGTGTGTCTCTCTCATTTTACACATTCTATTATCTCACTCACACTTGGGAGAGTGGTGCACTTGTGGAGGAGGAGGATCTACTGCTAGGAGAAGACTATCTCTTGTATTCTGGTTGTATCATTGCTCTATCTATCTTTGACGAAGTTATTGGGGTTTTTCACCTTTATGGTTTTCCCCAAGTAAACTCTGTGTCTCTTGTGTGCTTGCATTATTGTGTCCATGATTGATATGTTGTATATTTGCTGTACATGTTGTTCTCTCAGTTAAGATCCTAGATCAGATTGAAGTAGATTCTGAAAATTTAACACTGTGCTTATTGCCTTTGAAATAAAAGACCTTCCTGGGTTTGACAATTTATATTGACCATTTTGTGTGTTAGCTTTAATTAACTGACATATAGGGTGACCAACACATATGGGGACCATGAACCCTAAAAGATATAAACACACAATACATGTAATATTACAAATGGAGGGTAAGGTTATTGAATATGATAGATAGAGAAATAATAAGAAGGAGGAGCAAGATGAAAGGCTACAACACCTATGGGAATAAATGGAAAAATAAGAGAAACAAAGCAACCTAAACCAAAAACTACAACAAAACAACAAACCAAGGAAAATCAAGATCCTACATGCCAATATCAAAATATTAAAAAAAAATAGTTATTGTCAAACTCATAATACCATTGAACACTCCTAGAATAACTACCTGGAGAACCTTAGAAACTAGCAGGGACCCTACAAACCTAAATTTCCATGCAACATCAACCAAGGAGCATCATGAATCCAAGTCTTTGAGAAGCAACAAGACTAACATGTCTTCTGAATACACTCACAATCAAAATCTCAAACAATAGTACAAATGCTACCAAGAGGAAAAGTAGCCTACACATGCTACGACTATAGGGCTTGGGGGCATACAATGAATAATAGTCTTTTTGTTAAATATAAAGCATCGGGAGACATTCTCCAAACCAATATTGTGTATCCAAGATTGATCCTCCCGTATAGAGGTGACCACTTTGATTGCCTTCTGTGTAAAGGTTATTCCTCCCGTATAGAGGTAATTGATCAAAGTAATGGTATTGTAAAGTCTTGTTGTACAAGGCTTCGGACTTGTGTGTCAAGTCATGATTCTCATGTGAACCTTATGTATAAAGGTATCCTTGAGATGTACCTTCCATATAGAGGTGGACCTTCCATATAAATGTCATGCTTTACTTGTTAAAAGCAGATTCTAATGTTGTGTGATGTATTATTAACCATGATCACCAGTTTTCTATTAAGTCTCATTTAGATATTGATCACCTCTAAAGTGAATTACTTTAGCATATGATAATTTGGTCGAGAATAATATAATACGATCTCAACATCCAATAATTCTTCTTAGTATAATCTAATGTGATGGATAATTAAAGTTAGCACATGTTGACCATGCAGTAAGAGATAAAGAAATAAAAGATAAAGCATAGAGATCAAGAGAATTCAAAATTTTCCATGTAGACACTTCAGCTAATTAAAGAGAACTCAAATTGTTAAAGATTCAATTATAAAGCTTCAGTTAAGTATCAATTTATGCCTCAATCAGTGCTTCATTTAAAGCATTAGTTAAAGATATGCCTCAGCTAACTAAAGAACTCATAGTGGTCACTTCAAGTAAATCAATCATCATGATTTCAGTTAACTAAGTGTTAAATAAGAAGGACTAGTTAACTAAAGTGTTTTCACTTTAGTTAAACTAAAAGATGACACTTCAGTAAATCAAGGAAAATCAGTTAAAGAGAGTGAACTAAGTGACGACAAAAAGTATCCAGTGAACTAAATGACGACACTTAATTTAGCCACCTGACCAAGTGGGAAAGCTTTCAGTTAAGAGGCAAGTTCATCCGAAGTGATAGCTTAGTGGGATAAATCACTGTATGAGAAGTGGGGCACATTTCTACATGCAAGATTGATACATCAAGTTTGAGGGTGAGTTCATCCTAATGTTAGAAGATAAAAATAGAAGAGAAGAATGTATAAATATGTTATACAGGATTGATGAATCCAGTGTGAAGCAAAATATCTTCTACTTTGAAGGCAAGGAACTTCTCTTTTTGTGTTGGATATTATTATTGAAGGCAATATGCTTCTCCAATTGATCTCTCTTCTCTATTGCTTATGTATCTTCACCAAGAGTGTTTTGGTGATCTCTTATATTCCGAAAGAAATATGCTATGTTGTTAAAAAAAGAATTCTCTGTTATACATTATATTATAATGATAAGAGTTGCTGGGGTTTTTGTTCTCATTGTTTTGAGTATTTTCCCTAGGGTATATATTGTGTTATGGTTGTATGAATTTCATGTGATTGAATTGTCTTAATGCTTCAAGTTTCTACATCTAAAAGAATTAAATATCAATGCTCAGCCAAATATTAATGTGGTATTAGAGCTCAGGGTGTGAAGGATCTCGGTTTTGCATGCCAGCTAGAGCCTACATTGATCCTGAGAAGTTGAACACAAGATTTGAATACGATGGCATCAATATCTGTACGACTAGAAGATCATCTTGAGGGAACCTCAAACTTCAACACTTGGAAGGATAGGATTCTCAACATACTAGAGGAACATGACTTGGATGGATACATATCCACTATAATGGAGTGTTATAGCTTGAAATGACACCTCTCTGTCCGTGACGACACTTGCTTCCCTTGGTCGCATGACGACATTTCTTGAGATCAAGTTCAGTCACACAAAAGGACATTTGTGGATGGAGGAGTCATTTGGGACACTAAAAAATGGTTGAAATTACCTCATTCTTGAACCATTTGATGTATATGGTCCTTAGGAACATTTTTCCAGACCAAACCATCTCCTGAAAATGAGCAGAAAAGCCTGTTTTTGGCCACTTTTTAACATGAGCACTGGTACACAGGCATGATAGTAGCGTGTGTACCCTACTCTAGTGTACAATAGTAGCGCTCAAACCTCATGAGCATGACTCCACTGTTGAAATAGTAGCTCTCAACTCCATATGTAAGCTACTTTGTCTACTGTAGAGTAGAGTACACCCCTGTTTTGGTCAAAATATCAAAATTCGAGTAAGTTAAGTTGGTTGGGGAACCTCCTACTCGGTTATAACTTATTTTCCTCTCCTTCACTAATTATATAAGGAGGGTAGAAGGGCCATGTGAGGGGAATAAGCCCAATTACAAATTTATGCTGGAGGAATGGAGACCCTCATCCCCCTCTCTTGTGCTTAGTTTTGGTAAACCCTAGCACAGTTGATTAGAGGATGGAATCCTTGGAGAACAGAAGCAGGAGACCTTAAATCTAGGTTTCGTGAAGTGCCAAGCTTGAAAGAAGGTATAACTTTATGTACTTGCTTTCATTCATCAATAAAGATCATACGTTCTTCTCTTTCCAAATATGACCTATTCTCGTATGTCTCTGATTTGATTATTGTTTAATTATAGTTTGATGTCTTGTTATGTCATGGATATCAGTCTTATATATGTAGTCAAATGTGTTTGAGAAAGGTATCAAGTTGTTTTGCAGGTCTGGGCATTGCGACACTGGATAAGCATTGAAGAGCGAGGGAGGAAAATCTAGGATCAACCTTCTGAATGAGGTGCCTACATCTCTAAACCCTAATCTCTTCATTTATTTGTTGTACTTGCAGAATGCTTGTAAGTCTATCTTTATCACCGTAAGTTGGTAGTTTCTCCCCTGAACTATAGGTGCATTTTCCCCACAACATAGAGGAGTCTACATCTAATGCGGGGTGCATCAACTTCAAGAAGTGTTGAAATTCAATATGCTAAGACAGAAAATAGCAGCATTACATTCCATTTCACAATAATAGCATATACAGGATCACTGAAGAAACAACAAGCACAGCATAAACACAAGAGACAGAGATTTATCCTGGGAAACCCTCATGGGGTAGAAAACCCAGCAAAGCTTCCTCAATATAGATGACCAGCAATATACAAAGATGCAAACCCTGAGCATAAGCTCCTTCTCCTCCATAGCAGACCTCTCCTCCACAAATGCGCCTTTCTCAAGTGAGTGAGAGTGTATAATGAGGAACACACCTCCTCTATTTATACACTACTCTGATATGTATTTTACACAAGTACATGTAGGCTCGTATTTAACCATTAGGTTAAATACCCCATTATAACTGATTGGGCCGACCCCTCTAGGGTGGTCTAATAACCCTTTGACCCACATAACACATACAGGGCCGACCCCCACTAGGGAAGTCTAATAACCCAAGTTACCACATTCCGACGGAGGAATAAACATCTCCGGATATACAATAAGATCTTCACGGAGGAATGAATCATCTCCGGAATAATAAAGTACAAATATAATATTCTTTGAAGTTACAATATCTCAACACTCCCCCTTAACGAGAAGGATATTATAACAGCATCTGCACGAGCAAGGAGTCATCAACATCATACATGATACATCTATAAATCATTGGAAGCTTTCTCAACATCATCAGTAACTCAACCAGTTACTGGAATATCTTCAATACTGGAACATCAACATCTTCAGTACTGAGTCTTTATCTTCTGCAGCACTCAAACAGCTACAGCAACATCAATATCTGAATCCTCACGATTGTCAGCATCGCCATCACACGATCATCAGCATCGTCATCTCACGATCATCAGCATCATCATCATACGATCATCAGCATCGTCATCTCACGATCATCAGCATCGTCATCACACGATCATTAGCATCGTCATCTTACGATCATCCACATCGTTATCTCACGATCATCAGCATTGTCATATCATCTCGATCTACAGCATCTGGATCATCTCAATCTACATCATCTGGATCATCACGATCTACAACATCTGGATCATCTCGATCTACAGCATCTGGATCATCTCGATCTATAACATCTGGATCATCTCGATCTACAGCATCTGGATCATCTCATCTACAGCATCTGGATCATCTCGATCTACACCATCTGGATCATCTCAATCTACACCATCTGGATCATCTCGATCTACAGCATCTGGATCATCTCGATCTACAGCATCTGGATCATCACGATCTACAGCATCTGGATCATCACGATCTACAGCATCTGGATCATCTCGATCTACAACATCTGGATCATCTCGATCTACAGCATCTGGATCATCTCGATCTACAGCATCTGGATCATCTCGATCTACAACATAAGTATCCTCAACCATACAAGTACATTAATCAATACATGTATCATCAAAAGTATGTATTCTCACCAATACATCTATCATCAAAACATGTATTCTTACTAATACATATATCATCAAAAGCATGTATTCTCACTAATACATCTATCATCAAAAGCATGTATTCTCACTAATACATCTATCATCAAAAGCATGTATTCTCACTAATACATCTATCATCAAAAGCATGTATTCTCACTAATACATCTATCATCAAAAGCATGTATTCTCACTAATACATCTATCAATACAAGTATCCACACTGATACAAGTATACACAACAGCAGCATACCCTGCAACACACATGATCCAATTACGGGATGGTCAATCCCTCTCACTTTAGGACATAGGTCCAAGGATGATACAATCCTGATCCACTTATGGGATGATCAATCCCTCTCAATTTAAGACATCTCTCATGTCTATGGATGATGCAATCCAGATCAACTTACAGGATGATCAATCCTTATCCTTTTAAGACACCTCACCATGTCTAGGGATGATGCAATCCCGAATCAACTTACAGGATGATTAGTCCTTATCACTTTAAGACACCTTACCATGTCTAGGGACGATGCAATCCCAATCTACTTACAAGATGATTAGTCCTTATCACTTTAAGACACCTCACCATGTCTAGGGATGATGCAATCCCAATCTACTTACAGGATGATTAGTCCTTATCACTTTAAGACACCTCACCATGTCTAGGGATGATGCAATCCCAATCTACTTACAGGATGATTAGTCCTTATCACTTTAAGACACCTCACCATGTCTAGGGACGATGCAATCCCAATCTACTTACAGGATGATTAGTCCTTATCACTTTAAGACACCTCACCATGTCTAGGGACGATGCAATCCCAATCTACTTACAGGATGATTAGTCCTTATCACTTTAAGACACTTCACCATGTCTAGGGACGATGCAATCCCAATCTACTTACAGGAGGATTAGTCCTTATCACTTTAAGACACCTCACCATGTCTAGGGACGATGCAATCCCAATCTACTTACAGGATGATTAGTCCTTATCACTTTAAGACAAGTCTCATGTCTAGGGACGATGCAATCCCATCACGTACATTTTGAACCCAGTTCATGGACGATGCAGTCCTCACGTACATTTTGAACCCAGTTCATGGACGATGCAGTCCTCACGTACATTTTGAACCCAGTTCATGGACGATGCAGTCCTCACGTACATTTTGAACCCAGTTCATGGACGATGCAGTCCTCACGTACATTTTGAACCCAGTTCATGGACGATGCAGTCCTCACGTACATTTTGAACCCAGTTCATGGACGATGCAGTCCTCACGTACATTTTGAACCCAGTTCATGGACGATGCAGTCCTCACGTACATTTTGAACCCAGTTCATGGACGATGCAGTCCTCACGTACATTTTGAACTAGTGGTTCCGGGATGATGCAATCCCCATCACTTTATTCTCGAAGACCATACGTCTACGGATCAATTCAGGGACCAAGGTCCGGGGATGATACAATCCCCACTTCTAGGAGACCTTAAGTCTACGGCTCTCTTTAGGACTGAAAGTCCAGGGATGATCCAATCCCCTCAACTGTCCACTAAGGACTTCATTCTCGGAGACCTCACATCTACGGCTCTCTTTAGGACTGAAAGTCCAGGGATGATCCAATCCCTTCAACTGTCCACTAAGGACTTCATTCTCGGAGACCTCACGTCTACGGCTCTCTTTAGGACTGAAAGTCCAGGGATGATCCAATCCCCTCAACTGTCCACTAAGGACTTCATTCTCGGAGACCTCACGTCTACGGCTCTCTTTAGGACTGAAAGTCCAGGGATGATCCAATCCCCTCAACTGTCCACTAAGGACTTCATTCTCGGAGACCATACGTCTACGGATCTATTCAGGGACCGAAGTCCAGGGATGATACAATCCCTACCTGTCCACTAAGGACTTCATTTTCGGAGACCATACGTCTACGGATCTATTCAGGGACCGAAGTCCAGGGATGATACAATCCCTACCTGTCCACTAAGGACTTCATTTTCGGAGACCATACGTCTACGGATCTATTCAGGGACCGAAGTCCAGGGATGATACAATCCCTACCTGTCCACTAAGGACTTCATTTTCAGAGACCATACGTCTACGGCTCACTTTAGAACATGTGTTCAAGGATGATACAATCCCCACATGTATTCTCATCAATATACTATCAATCCTGGGAACCCATACAGAACCTGATTCACACTTCTTCTTTAATTGCACCATTAAGAGAATGGTCTTATCTAGCCACTTGGAGCAAACATCTCATCATGATTCTCTTCCTCTTTCTAAGAGAATCTTCTAGCCACAAGCCTTCTATATTTTGTTTGATTTGTAAATCTTCTTGTTGAACATCCATCACTTGTTCGGTGTTCATTATTCTTCATGATCTTTCCTACAAAACAAAATTAAGTACATGATTAGTAATCCTTCATAATCATGAAATCATGATAACCTATTATGCATACAGATATCATTTACATAGTTATGCAACTATCTTGACCAATACTTTGGCACAACACTTTCCCATATCCTGTATGCATACAGTGGCTATCTAGATGCCTTCCATCTCTACCAGAACATACTATTGAGAGTGTGCACAGCTCTCAGCATGTCAGCAAAGAGGTTTCATTCTAGACAAGCAACAATGGAATGTTTGTCCAACTTACCAATCATATGCATATTAGTAGTATAATGTTCAATGCTCTATGAATGTTTGCACTCAGCATGATATGTTCTAGGAATACAAATATGCATACAAGAAATATCATTTACTATTTCAAATAACAACTCAAATACTTATCTTTTATGTTTGTGTGGTTGCCTCCCGCTTGATCTTCTATATGTCCTTTGAACTTCTATTCATTCTGTACCACTATGCATGCTCAAGTGTGCACTAGTGTCATCCTCATGATCTCATACACAAACATTCATTCATTAGTATATTCTCAAAACATTCTAATTCTAAATAATCTTGAATATGTACAGTCATGATCATTAGTATTCAGGGTTTCAAGGAAGTCTTCTTTTACTCATGCATATTCTTGTTTGATCTAGTTAGTTAAATCATCAACTAAGATAAGAGACATAATATGCATAAACCCTTGATTACTAACCAATCATACCAAGTATACTTACACAAGGTAAGATTCTAACATGACATAGAAAAACATACCTGGATTAGTATACCTGCTTAGTTATGTACAACATACCTAAAAAGTCTCTTCAATGATTTAGAGATCTTGAGCTAGAACCTGCATGTCTCGTAGGTTAAACATAATATAACAAAGTCATACATACCTCGTGAGTCTTTGTTTTCATGTTGTCATGGTCATGGAACTTGATTTGTCTTTTGTAATGTACCTGTGTCTTGTTAGCAGACAACATCAACCTCACACAACACCATAATGCATAAGTACAATCATAAGCCCTAATCAATGAATGTCTTTAATCATTCACATGCATTCATATTGGTACTAGGGTGATAAGACAATTAATAACATTAATCAAGATTGTACTAATAACTAACATGAAGACAAACACATTATGAACTTAATCAAGAATCAGATTTCAAGGCATACCTGAACCTCCTTAAGTCATACCTGTCGAGATTTTTTGTAGTCTTCTTATGTAAGGCCTTAGCCTCAACTCCCCCTGAAACTTGATCTGGAGCTTGATTAGGGTTTGCTAGCGAAACCCTAAAAATTCAATCTTTGACTTTCACACTTCTGAATGGATGGAAGGATGTGTCTTGCTGAGCTGATCAAACTAGCATAATTCAGTTTTGAAATCTCCAAAGTTTGACCCCTCAAAATTGTCTTTGAAACTTCCGGATTCACTGGACGTGACCCTGAACTGGGGTTTGATGAAGCCCACTCTTCTACCCAATAAAAATGTATGATCCACAGCTCTAAACTTCTATTTTTCTGAGGAGCTTCCAGCTGTGGTCACAGATTTCAAAAATTCCCATTTTTACAGAAGCCCTAATTTTCCACTTTTCTGATCAAGGTCCCGAACTAGGGTCTAATCAAACCCGGCCTTCTGCCCAACCAAAAATTCTGATCTTGGTCTCTAAATTTCTATTTTGATGAGTAGCATCCAGCCGTGGTCTCCGATTACAGAAATTCCAACTTTCTCCAAAGCCCTAAATTCCGGAAGCCATGAATGAAGGTACCAAAAAATAATTCTGTTTTGACAGAAATATGTACCTGATTGTTTCTGGTGTAACTCTAAAATTTTTGATCCACAGGATCTGAAAAAGTTTCTTGAAATAGCCTGACCTGTTATCTTTCCATCCTGACAGGTCTGACCTCAATTGGATTCTCTGAGAGAGAGTTATGCCAAATGTCGCAACGTGACCTGTTTTGGGAAAATACAGGAGAGCGAACTTGTACGGCGTGCCACGTGTCACTGTTTGACCTTCGGACTCTAAAAAAGTTTTTTTGAGATAGCTCGGCCTGTTATCTTTCCATCCTGATAGGTCTGACCTCAATTGGATTCTCTGAGAGAGAGTTATGCCAAGTGTCGCAACGTGACCTGTTTATGGGATAATACAGGAGAGAGAACTTGTACGGCATGCCACGTGTCACTGTTTGACCTTCGGACTCTGAAAACGTTTTCTGAGATAGCTCGGCCTGTTATCTTTCCATCCTGACAGGTCTGATCTCAATTGGATTCTCTGAGAGAGAGTTATGCCAAGTGTCGCAACGTGACCTGTTTATGGGATAATACAGGAGAGCGAACTTGTACGACGTGCCACGTGTCACTGGTTCAACTTCGGCCTCTGAAAAAATTTTCTGAGATAGTAGAGTCTGTCTACTACCTGTCACTTTTCACGAAATTTCATTGGGAGCTTCCTAGCCCAAGTTATGACCTTTTTCCCAAGGTCACCTGATTTTGACTGAGATCTGGAAGAGGCAGAAACCCTAACTTGTACTGATCATAAATAACAAAGTACAATGAATTAGAGGTTGTCCTTTGGACACAAGGTACCTGGAGATGTTAGCTTCGTCCTGTAACAATTTCAGATCCGAAAACTTCGCCAAAACGGATTTATAGCGAAATTGCTATGATGACTGGTTTTTGCTATGTAAAACCCTAACCTTCAAATTGTCGTAAGTAAAGCAAGTGTCTTTAGTGCCATACCTTGTCTTCCTTCAGGTTAGCTCTGATACCATGTTGAAATTCAATATGCTAAGACAGAAAATAGCAGCATTACATTCCATTTCACAATAATAGCATATACAGGATCACTGAAGAAACAACAAGCACAGCATAAACACAAGAGACAGAGATTTATCCTGGGAAACCCTCATGGGGTAGAAAACCCAGCAAAGCTTCCTCAATATAGATGACCAGCAATATACAAAGATGCAAACCCTGAGCATAAGCTCCTTCTCCTCCATAGCAGACCTCTCCTCCACAAATGCGCCTTTCTCAAGTGAGTGAGAGTGTATAATGAGGAACACACCTCCTCTATTTATACACTACTCTGATATGTATTTTACACAAGTACATGTAGGCTCGTATTTAACCATTAGGTTAAATACCCCATTATAACTGATTGGGCCGACCCCTCTAGGGTGGTCTAATAACCCTTTGACCCACATAACACATACAGGGCCGACCCCCACTAGGGAAGTCTAATAACCCAAGTTACCACATTCCGACGGAGGAATAAACATCTCCGGATATACAATAAGATCTTCACGGAGGAATGAATCATCTCCGGAATAATAAAGTACAAATATAATATTCTTTGAAGTTACAATATCTCAACAAGAAGAACCAAGCTAAGGCCAAATGGATCATCTATGATTCGGTAAAAGATAACTTGATTCCCATGATCACACTGCTGAAGACCGAAAAAGAATGTTATGATACATTGACTAATCTATATGACAATAAGGCCTCGAGTCAAAAGAGGGAATTGAAGAATAAGCTTTGAAACTTAAATATGGATACATATGAGACAATGGCCTCCTTCTTCACAAAGATCTCCCAGGTAAGATATCATCTTGCTAGTATTGGAGCAGTGGTGGATGAAAATGATCTTCTCAAAACCTCTATTGATGATCTCCCATCCTCATGGGAGACATTCTTGGCCATGGTAAATGGCTGAGAGGTAAAACCTAACTTCGAAAGGTTGTGGAATGAATACCTCCAAGAGGATGCGTAAATCCATATCAAGTCAGTGTGCATCAATGAATAAAACCTTTCCCTCACGACAAGAATGGAGAAAGAAAAGAATTTCTCTCATCCAAAGAAAAAGGATTTCAACAAAGGATTTGAAAAGTCAAAAGCTAGATTCTAAAATTGCAACAAGAAAGGCTATTTCTCAAGAGAGTGCAAAGCAGAGAGAAAAGGAAAGTTTCATGCTTCTACCGCCATAGAAGATGAAACTACTAAAAATAATGCATTTGAAGAAAAGGAGACAAAAAGGGAGTATTACCTTATCTCATCCCTTTCAGGAACCATCATCACAAGTGTATACACATGGTTGATTGATAGTGGCGCATCCAAACATATGACTGGTTACAAGAGTGTCATCACTGATCTAAAGGAGAATGAGTTCACATGCATGGTAGAATTGGTGGATAACTCAACATATTCAATCCAACGAGTTTGATCCACATCATTCCAGCTGAGCACCAATGATATTCTACCTGTGGAGGACATTCTATATGTTCCAGTATTGAAGAAGAACCTCCTTTCAATTCCAGTTCTTAAATACAAAGGCTTCCAAGTTATCTTTATGGATAACAAAGCACTTTTATGGCCGAAGAACAAAAGCCTAAAATCTGCTGCTGTGATTGGAGTTCGAGAGGGAGGATTCTACAAGGTACCCGGGATGTAAATTCAAGCTATAATTCACTACAATATCAGTATATGTAAGCTATGACACTGAAGTCTTGGACACATGCACTACAAATCACTACCAGGACTTCAAAAGATGGTAAAAGGTATGCCCATATTTGATTTTGAGTATGATAGTGTATGTCGGGGGTGTGCACTTGGGAAGAATGTTAAGAAATGTTTTTCCAATAGTACTACTAGATATGAAGGGATTTTAGATTTAATACATTCTGATGTATGTGGTCCTATGTCATCCCCCTCCCTAAGTGGATTCTTATATTATGTACTATTCATAGATGATTTTTCTAGTAATTCATGGATTTATTTCATGAAGACCAAAAGTGATACTCTTAGAAAATTTAAAGAGTTTAAATACCTAGTTGAAAATAAAAAATAAAAGCACATATGTGCATTAAGGTCTAATAATGGAGGTGAATTTGATTCACATGCATTTAATGAGCTATGTAGTGATGCAGGAATATGTAAATAGTTAAGAGTACCATACAACCCTCATCAAAATGGGGTTTCCAAAAGGAAGAATAGAACCATATGTGAGTCTACAAAATTCATGATGCATGATCAAGATATGTCGACCTTATTATGGGCAGAAGCCACCCGTACAATTTTCTACATCTAGAATAAAATATCTCATGCCATTATAGATGAGAAGATACCAAAAGAAGTGTTTACCAATGAGAAGCCATACATCTCACACTTTAGGATCTTCAGGAGCCCAATATACATTCATGTACTGAAAGTAAAGAGAACAAAGATGGAGCCTCCTGGAAAGAAAGGAACCTTTGTGGGTTATATCAAGTCATCCAAAGAATACCGAATATATGTACCTAGTGAGAGACACATTGAAGTTAGACGAGATGTTACCTTCCATGAGGAAGCTTCTTTGAAAATATCGAAATAGATTCAATGTGATTCAGAGATGGAGGATCCTGAGTTTGATTCTCCCCCTTCAGAGTTTGAGAGGGAGAAACTAGAAGATTGCTCAGATTCTCTAGCTCCAAAAGAACTAGCAGAACTAGTTGAGCGGTCACCTGATGAACCTCCCACTAAAAGAATATATGCTTGGTGCTAAGACATCTTAGAAAATGAAGAGAAACATGGAGCACTAGCAGGCTCATCCAGAGAGCGCAATCTACCTGAAAAATATTTAGGGTATGCTGCACTGATGAGCCACATCAGTGATTTAGAACCATCTGCATATGAAGAAGTTGTAGAGCCGCAAGTTTGGAAAGATTCAATTATAGAAGAGTACAACTCTATAATGAAGAATGATGTTTGGTAGGTTGTTCCCAAACTTGATGGGAAGTCCATTGTGACTTTCATATGGATTTACAAGATAAATCATGCTGCTTATGGTACCATTGAGAAGTATAAATCCATATTATTTTCTAGAGATTTCTCTTAGAAAAAGGAATTGATTATGATGATACCTTTTCCCCCATGGAAAGGTACAACACTATCTGAGCAATGATTGCACTTGCATCTATTCTAGGATGAAAAATTCACCAAATGGATGTGAAGACATCCTTCCTCAATGGAGAGGTTGAAAAATATGTTTATATTCAACATACTGAAGGATTTTTGGTGCATGGGAAGGACTCCCATTCTTGCAAGATAAGGAAATCTCTATATGGGCTTAAGCAAGCCCCTAGGGCTTGGTACTCCAGATTTGATAGCTACCTTCAGAAAAATGGGTTTCTGTAAGAGTGAAGCAGATCCAAATTTGTACTTCAAAGTAGTGAAGAACCAGCCATTGATATCGGTTTTGTATGTTGATTATTTGTTTCTCACTAGAGAGGAACATTTGATTGCTTGGTGCAAGAGGGAGCTCACCTCGGAGTTCAAGATGAAGGACTTAGGTATGATGCAGTACTTTCTTTTTCTTGAGACATGGAAAAGAAAAGATGAAATTTTTGTATATCAAGGGAGGTACACTGTGGATATATTGCACAGGTTTGGAATGATAGATTGCAAATCTATGACTACACCAATGGTTTCCAATTTGAGGAAACTTCACAAGTTAGGCTCTGGTTCAAGTCCACTAGATCCCACATTATATAGAAAAATTATAGGCTTACTAATGTACTTGATACATTCAAGGTCTAATATATGTTATTCCATTAGCATTCCGAGTCAATTTATGTCTGATTCGAGACAAAGACACAAGACAACTGCTAAGCATGTGCTTAGGTACCTTTGAGGTAAAATTTTATATGGAATCAGATACGCCTCCAGTGGAGGAGTCATGTTACTTCGTTATATAGACTTAGATTGGGTAGGAACCATTTTGGACCGTAAGAGTACATCTGGCTACTATTATAGCCTAGTCTTAGCTATGATATTGGTCCAGTAGGAAACAGGGCTCCATACCCCTGATCACTACCAAAGGAGAATACATAGCTGCTAGTGTTTCCTCTCGAGAAGCAATGTGGATCAGAAATCTACTTGTAGGGTTGTTCGGTGAAAATATTGAGCCTACATTTATTAGTTTTGACAATCAGAGTTGCATCAATATTTTTTAAAACCTAGTGTTTCAAGACAAGTTAAAGCACATTGAAATGAAGTATCACTTCATCTGAGACATGGTTCAAAAAGGTATAGTGAAACTTCAGTACATTGCTACTAATGAGAAGATTGCAAATGAGTTAACAAAACCTCTGTCAGTGACAAAGTTCAGGTGCTTCTGAGACAATATTGGTATGGCAGAGAATTCCTCCCTCGCTGAGAGGGAGTGTTAAATATACAGCATCAAGAGACATTCTCAAAACCAATATTGTGTAGCTAAGATTGATCCTCCCGTATAGAGGTAGTCACTTTGATTTCCTTCAGTTTAAAGGTTATTCCTCCCGTATAAAGGTAATTGATCAAAGTAATGATGTTGTAAAGTCTTGTTGGACAAGTCTCCAGACCTGTGTGTCAAGTCATGATTCTCATGTGAACCTTACACATAAAGGTATCCATGAGATGGACCTCCTATATAGAGGTGGACCTTCCATATAAAGGACATTCTTTACTTGTTAAAATCATCTAATGTTGTGTGATGTATTATTAACCATGATCACTAGATTGTTATTAAGTCTCCTTTAGAGATTGATCACCTCTAAAGTGAATTACTTTAGCATATGATCATTTGGTCTAGAATAATATGATATGATCTCAGCATCCGATAATTCTTCTTAGTATAATGTAATGTGATGGATAATTAAAGTTAGCACATATTGACCATGCAGTAAGAGATAAAGAAATAAAAGATAAATCATAAAGATCAAGAGAATTTGAAATTGCCCATGCAGACACTTTACCTGATTAAAGAGAAATCAAATTGTTAAAGCTTTAGTTAAGTATCAATGTATGCCTCAATCAATGATTCAGTTAAATATATGCCTCAATTAACTAAATAACTCACAATGGTCACTTCAAGTAAATCAATTGGCATGATTTCAGTTAACTAAGTGTTAAATAAGAAGGACTAGTTAACTAAAGTGTTTTCACTTTAGTTAAACTAAAAGATGACACTTCAGTAAATCAAGGAGAATAAGTTAAAAATAGTTAACTAAGTGAAAATAAAAATGATATAGTTAACTAAATGATGACACTTAAAATAGCCACCTAAATAAGTGGGAAATATTTCAGTGAAGAGGCGAGTTCATCCTAAGTGACATCTCGTGAGATAAATCATTGCATGAGAAGTGGGGTGCACTTATGCATGCAAGATTGATACATCTAGTTTGAGGGTGAGTTCATCCCAAAGTTAGAATATAAAAATAGAAGAGAAGAATGTATAAATATGTTATGCGGGATTTATGAATCCAGTGTGAAGCGAATTCTCTTCTCCTTTGAAGGAAAGGCACTTCTCTTTGTGTGCAGGATATTATTATTGAAGGCAATATGCTTATCCAATTGATCTCTCTTCTATATTGCTTTTGTATCTTCACCAAGAGTGTTTTGGTAATCTCTTCTCTTCCGAAATAAATCTTCTATGTTGTAAAAGAAAGCATTCTCTGCTATCCATTATATTATACTGAGAAGTGTTGTTGGTGTTTTTGTTCTCATTGTTTTGAGAATTTTCCCCAGGGTATATCTTGTGTTATGTTTGTTTAATTTTCAGAATTTACTTCAATCTGATATACGATCTTAACTGAGAGAACAACATGTACAACAAATCTATAGCATATCAATCATGGGCACAATAATGCAAGCACACAAGAGACACAGAGTTTACTTGGGGAAAACCATAAAGGTGAAAAACCCCAATAACTTCCTCAGAGATAGATAGAGCAATGATACAACCAGAATACAAGAGATAGTCTTCTCCTAGCAGCAGAGCCTCCTCGTGCACAAGTGCGCCACTCTCCCAAGAGTGAGTGAGAGAATAGAATGTGTAAAATGAGAGAGACACACTCTCTATTTATACACTAACTTGACTTGACCTTTACTCAAATAGGTCGGCCTCAACTTAACCACTTAACATAATGCTGACTGGGTCGACCCCCACTAGGGTGGTCTAATAACCCTTTGACCCACATGACTTATACAGGGCCGACCCCAACAAGGTGGTCTAATAACCCATCAAGTATAAGTTACGACACTTACAATATAAATGACGACACTTCCGTATAGAGGAATAATAACATCTCTATAGGAATACAATATACATATATGTGAAATACATTCCGAAGTTACATATACATCAACACTCCCTCTTAACTAGGAAGGTATTTCTCGACACAGGTCTTCTAGCACAAGTCATCTTCTCTGGATCATCGTCACTACTGCTACTATCTCAATCAATCTCTGAATCTACTAGTCATAGGAAGTTCTACAGAGCCAATCCTTTTTTATAATGGATGTAGGCCCACCACCTGTAGGTCTTCGTCATCACTGGCCATACTATGGAATCCTCAGGACTTATTATGTGCATCACAAAACCTCGAAAGAGCATCTGCCATACATCCCAAGGCACGAATTACATGCCATAGGAAAAACCTCGAAAGAGCATCTGCCAGATATCCCAGGGCACGAATTACATGCCATAGGAAAAACCTCGAAAGAATATCTGTAGATCTCCCAGGGCCATATTATATGTGACCTCACCACAAAACCTTGCAAGAGCATCCCAGGCTGTTACAAGCACACAAATCTACCTATAGGATCTCCCAGGGACAGATTATATGTGGTCGCCACAAAACCTCGCAAGAGCATCCCAAGCTGTTACAAGCACATAGCTCTACCTATAGGATCTCCCAGGGCACGAATTACATGTGGTCATGGCAAAACCTCGCAAGAGAATCCCAGGACTGATTACGGGCACACAACCCAACCTATCGGATCTCCCAGGGACAGATTATATTCCATAGGACAAAACCTCAAAAGAGCATCTGCCAGATATCCCAGGGCACGAATTACATGCCATAGGAAAAACCTCGAAAGACTATCTGCAGATCTCCTAGGGACAAATTATATGTCCTCCCAGAGAAAAACCTCGAAAGAGCATTTGCCAGATAGCCCAGGGCATGAATTACATGCCATAGGAAAAACCTCTAAAGACTATCTGCAAATCTCCCAGGGCCAAATTATATGCTCATCTGCACAACCTGATCCACGGCCATAGAGTATCAACCTGATACTCACCATACATCATCCTGATGTACACATGATCATCCTGATCATCATCACTACAACATCCTGCTGCATGTCATCTGGAGCAACATCCTGAAGATCGTCATCCATAATCATCCTGATCATACAATGCATCTACCTGATGCATACCAAGTATCTACCTGATACATATCATCATACATGATCCACCTAATCATACATTGTATCCACTTGATACAAATACAAATACATGATACATATCACCATACATGATGCGTACATATATAAAAGTACATGGTCCAAGCATCCAACATGATGTGTATATAGACCAATAACTGGAGCATCGTCCTGATGCTCATCATCCAGCGCTTACATCCATAGCCATGTGAAGGATCCTCCTTCCAACATGCTTGGAATGGCTTCTGCAAATGTGTCCATCACTTCTTCCTCATAGTGTCCTCGATCTGAAGAACTCCAAGCCTCTCTCTGAAGTACTCGAACTTCACCCTGGCTAGTGGCTTCATCAACACATCTGCAATCTGCTCCTCCGTCGCAACATACAGGATCTTCACAGCTCCTCTCTGCACCATATCCCTAATATAGTGATATTTGATCTCTATGTGTTTCGATCTGTCATGAAACACGGGGTTCTCGGATATCTTCACACAACTCTGGTTATCACAGAAGATACCAGTAGCATCCAACGGGAGATCAAAAAACTCAGACAGTAGCTTCCATAGCCATACTACCTCACAACTAGCTAAACAGGCTACAACATACTCTGCCTCAGCTGTACTCAGTGCTACACAGGACTACTTCCTGCTAAACCAAGAGATCACACCTGATCCCATACTGAAGCAACACCCAGATGTGCTCTTCCTATCTACAGCACTGCCAACCCAATCTAAATCAACGTCACCCTGCAGGTTAAACTTTTGATTCGCCTCATACTTGATCCCATAATCAACTGTACCCTTCCGGTACCTCAAAACATGCTTTACAGCAACCAGATGAACACTCTTCAGATCTGTCAGGAACTGACTCAATGTGTTCACTACAAATCAAATATCTGGTCTCGTGTTCGTCAGGTACATCAAGGACCCAATCATCTGACGATACATAGAGACATCAACCAGTTCAAATGAAGCATCACATAGAAGCTTCAGGTTTGATGCCATAGCCTCGCAGTCCATCATCCCGAACCTCTTCAGATCTCTACTGCATACTTCCCTTGTCCAAGGAAGATTCCATCTACACTCTGTCACACCTCCATACCTAGAAAGTGGTGCATCATACCCAAGTTCTGCATATATATGACTCCTTGTCATGTGTCTCAAAACCAAGTGGCTGCTCCACATACACTTCTTCTTCAACTACACCATTCAAGAAAGCTGACTTGAAATCCATCTGGTGTAGCTTCTATTTCATCACTTTTATATTTCTCTGTGCTGCCATCTGCAGCATGCTTGATCTGATAGTTCCATTTGGAAGTCATAATAGACTTCCCTTCAGCTCTTGGGACCGCATCCCAAACATCGTTCTTCATGATCAACGGATCATGGCATTCTTCCCGTATCCTGGGAACTTCAATATCTTCAATAGATAATTTTGTTGCTTGAACAAATGTCATAGTCTTTATTTTGTAGGTGAAGATATATGATCTTTCCTACAAAACAAGTTAAATTGCATGATTAGAAACATCTCATAATTTTCAGACAAATTCTTACACATAAAGAAATATGTCATACAGTCATGCAATTATCTTAGCCAATGCTTCAATACAACATTTATCCATATCCCATAACTTTCTAGATGCCTTCCAATCTCTACCAGAACATTGTTAAGAGTGTGCACAACTCCCAACATGTCAGCAAAGAGGTTTCATTCTAGATAAGTAGCAATGGAATGTTGTACAGTGCCATAGGCCACTTACCCATGTATATTAGTAGTATACTGCTCATCAATGCAACTATTCTAATATGCATAATACACAACCTAATTTTAGGAATATCAGTATATACATTATTGAGCAGTATTATTTAAACAAACAAGTATGTAAGGAATGGTAATTAAAATACTTATCTTTGTTTGTTTGTTGGGTGAACTCCCTCTGAGTCTTTGCTTCCTTGCAGGAGCTACTGGAGTATGCTCCTTTGCTTTCTTCCAGGAACAATTGGAGTGTGCTCCCTCTTGATCTTTGCTTCCTAGATTACTTGTTCTTGAACTTACATCCATCCTTAATCACTATGCATGCTTATTAGTATCATCATTGTGTTATCCTTGATGTCTCATACATAATCACAAATTTATTAGTATAATCTTAATACTATCAAAACACAATAATCTTAAACATGTATATTCATGATCATTCACAGATAATAAACATTAGTATTCAAGGTTTCAGGGAAGTATTCTTTTACTCATACATATTCTTATTTGATCATAGGACTCTTCTGGTTAGTTGAATCACCAATCAAGATAAGAGATATAATATGCATAAAACTCGTGATTATTCAAACCTATACCTTCATGATTCTTCTAGTTAGTCATGTCATCAATTATGGTACGAAACATAATATGCATACAACCATGATTATTCAAACCTATGACTTCATGAATAATCATTATCAACAACACAACAGTATAAGATCCTAACACAAGGTAGGATTCTAGCTTGATATAGGAAAAACATACTTGGATTAGCATGCTAGATAGTTATGTCTAACATACTTGCATAATGTCTTCTGGTTCTCTTCAGTGACTTGTGCTAGTAACCTGCATGTCTCATAAGTTAACCATTATAGAACCAAGTTATACATACCTCGAAAGTAGATCTTCTATGTGATCCATGACAATGGATGAATCTTTGTCTTCATGTCACCATGAGCATATGTTCTTGAAGTAGAACATGATTTGACTTTCTTGGTGTACCTTTTGTGTTAGCAAACAATCATAAACCTCATACAACATCACAATGCATTAGTACAATCATAAGTGGCAAAACCTTAATCAATGAATATCTTCTATTAAGGTGATACCACAAGTCTAGTAATTAATCAAGATTGTAGTGTAATGATATGAAGACAAACATATGATAAACTTAACCATGAAACATACCTGTAAGCCATACCTGTCAAGATTCCTTGTAATCTTCTTATGGAAGGCCTTAGCCTCATCTCCCTCTGAGACAAGAACTTCTTCACTTATGCAGGTGACCAATCCATCTTCTTCTAGGATTAATCCAATCCACTTGATTTGCAAGAACTGGACCTGGAGCTGTAATAGGGTTTGTCAAAGAAACCCCAAAAATTCAAACTTTGAATTTCAAACTTCCGAAAGGATAGAAATATGCGCCTTGATGAGCTGATGAAGCTGGTATATTCAGAATTTGAAAATTGCAAAGTTTCACTCCTCAATTTTGCCTTTGAAACTTTTGGATTTACTGGACGTGACCTCAAACTAGGGTTTGATGAAGCCCACTCTTCTGCCCAATCAAAAGGTTTGATCCAAATTTCTAAGCTTCTATTTTTATGAGGAGCTTCCAGCCGTGGTCACATATTTCAAAAATTCCCATTTTTGCAGAAGCCCTACTTTTCCACTTTTCTGATCAAAGTCTCGAACTAGGGTCTGATAAAGCCTGGCCTTCTTCCCAACCAAAAATTCTGATCTTGGTCTCTAAATTTTGATCTTGATGAGTAGCATCCAGCCATGGTCTCTGATTACAAAAATTCCAACTTTCTCTGAAGCCCTAAATTCTGGAAGCCATGAATGAAGGTACTCAAAAATAATTCTGTTTTGATAGAAATATGTACCTGATTGTTTCTGGTGTAACTCTGAACTTTTCAATCCACAGGGTCTGAAAACATTTCCCGAGATATCCCTACCTGTTATATTTCCATCCCAATAGGTATGACCTAAATTGGATTCTCTGAGATAGAGTTATGCCAAGTGTCGCAACGTGACCTGTTATGGGATAATACGAGAGAGCGAACTTGTACGGCGTGCCATGTGTCACTATTTCAACTTCGGCCTCTGAAAAGGTTTTTTGAGATATTCCAACCTGTTGTCTTTCCCTCCCAACAAATCTGACCTCAATTGGATTCTCTGAGAGAGAGTTATGCCAAGTGTCGTAAGGTGACCTGTTTATGGGATAATACAGGAGAGCAAACTTGTACGGCGTTCCACGTGTCACTGGTTCCACTTCGGCCTCTGAACAATTTTCCTGAGATATTAAAGTCTGTGTACTACCTGTCACTTTTTACAAAATTTCATTTGGAGCTTCCTAGCCCAAGTTATGACCTTTTTCCCAAGGTCACCTGATTTTGACTCAGATCTGGAAGAGGCAGAAACCCTATATTGTATAGATCATAAATCACAAAGTACAATGAATTAGAGGTTGTCATTTGGACACACGGTACATGGGGATCTGATATTCAACCTGTAAAAGTTTCAGATCCGAAAACTTCACCCAAACTGATTTATAGCGAAAGTGCTATGATGACTGGTTTTTGCTATATCAAGCCCTAGCATCGTAAGTGCAACAAGTGTCATACATGCCATATCATGCCCTCTTTCAGGCTAGCTCTGATACCATGTTAATATTTCAGAATTTACTTCAATATGATCTACCATCTTAACTGAGAGAATAACATGTACAACAAATCTACAGCATATCAATCATGGGCACAATAATGCAAGCGCACAAGAGACACAAAGTTTACTTGGGGAAAACCATAAAGGTGAAAAACCCCAATAACTTCCTCAGAGATAGATAGAGAAATGATACAACCACAATACAAGAGATAGTCTTCTCCTAGCAGCAGATCCTCCTCCTCCACAAGTGCGCCACTCTCCCAAGTGTGAGTGAGAGAATAGAATGTATAAAATGAGAGAGACACACTCTCTATTTATACACTAACTTGACTTGACTTTGTGACTCAACTAGGTCGGCCTCAACTTAACCACTTAACATAATGCTGACTGGTCCAACCCCCACTAGGGTGGTCTAATAACCCTTTGACCCACATGTCCAACCCCGAATAGGGTGGTCTAATAAACCTTTGACCCACATGACTTATACAGGGCCGACCCCAACAAGGTGGTCTAATAACCCATCAAGTATAAGTTACGACACTTACAATATAAATGATGACACTTCCGTATAGAGAAATAATAACATCTCTATAGGAATACAATATACATATATGTGAAATACATTCTGAAGTTACATATACATCAATAATGTTTGTATGAATTTCATGTGATTGAATTATCTCGGTGATTCAAGTTTCTACATCTAAAAGAATTAAAGATCAAATCTCAACCAAATACTAACACTTTTTAGTATTCCCAAGGTGACAATGTTTTCACTTTGCAAACCCATAAATCATAAAACCAATTCGTGCCCAATGCTACTCAAGGATGTTTAGGAAAAGAGTTGAAAATTTATCCAAATTGAGCATCATACAAAGGAAGAATGAGTAGTGACATAGGTCCACAGCTAGAAGGTTACTCCTAACCCTCATTCAATATAGAGGAAGAAAACTTGTATTTCAACACTCAAAAAGTACTATATTAAGAATCCATCCAAGCAATATGAAACCAAACACAGAATTGAAATATGCAACCATGAAAAGAAGAAAAAAATAGTCAAACACAAGACTTAGTTGCACAACTTTAGCAATTGACCATCGAAAAACAATATATAATATACTTAGGGAGGATAATATGGGGTACATAGGGATGTAACCAATGGGGCTATTGAATGTAATGTGAATAGTCCCACTTGATAGTTGATGGGTAATCAATATTCCCATTATGTAGTTAGAAAAAATAATATAATTGTTGTTAGGGAAAGTGTTCCTATGGTTGGGGTGAGGCCACCAACGTATTGGGGTGAAGGATAGACATTCAGTGTTCTGCAAATACAATATTTGAGAAAAAGCTTAGGGTTTAAGATAATGTGTACCTTACAATACAAGGTTGACCCAAACCTATCCTTAAGTCCTCCTCATGCTCTTTAATGCAACAACATGCAAAACCATTCCAAAAAACCTTCCTCAAACCAATTTGAATTCAAATAGAAGATTAACATTTGAAAGAGCATAAAACATCAAATTGTAATCAAATCTGAAACATGCATGAACAAAGTCATTTGGAAAGGGAAGAATGTCCAAAATTATTAATGAACGAAGCAAGTACATCAAATTACCTTCCTTCAAGCATGGAACTTCATGAAACCAAGATTCAAGGTTCTCTACGTCTCTCCTCCAAGAATCCCAACCTCCAAGCAATGCATTAGGGTTTATAAGCAGCTAGGGTACAAGTGAGGGGGATGCGAATCCAAATTCCTCCAACATAACATTGCAATGGGATAAGTCTTCTTCATGGTCCTTCTCCCTCTCTTATATAGAAAATGAATAATATAGGGTCGAGGAGGAAGTAGTTACAACTGAGGAGATGGTTCCAAAACCACCCAAGCCACCCCTTTTTCAATAGTATATAGATATATATTTGTTATTTTTTAAGGTACACGATGGTGAATAAGGGATCAAGAGTGTGTAACATGTGAAACCAGCATGTATGCAACAAACATGTAGGTGAACCATTTTCCAAGCATGTTTGTGAAAAAATGGTGCAAAAGGGTTCATTTCTAGGGTTTTTCAGGAGAAGTTTTGGTGTCCAAACTGGTTCATAAGATTCTTAACTATCCAATGGACCATAAAAGAAGTAAGGACATCCTAATAAAGTCCCAAATATGTCTCTTCCATCCACAGTTCCATTTTGTGTGATCCACGACAGTCTCATGAAGTGTCATCACTGAAGTGTTGCCATGAGTGTAAAACATGCAAGTGTCGTCACAGACGGACAAGTGCTCGAATTTGGCTATAATAGATGCCCCCTAATGTATGTGTTTACATGGGAATACAATGACCGAAATACATTATAAATAATTAATGGTTGGGTTATGGAGTTGAGAAAACTGAAGAAATTAAGAATCGTAGGGTCAAACAAACTACCTGAAAGAAAGGAAAATGTCAGACAATCTCATCCCTGGGATAAATGTCGATGCTCAAATGGTGGAACATGACCTCCAAGAGGATACAATGATGATCTAATACATATGTATAACTGATCTATATATCATGGCCACTAAAATATAAGCGTGTATCCATGAGAACCATAAGTGTAAACATAGCCACAGGAATACAAAGGTGGATCTATGTCAAAACGGGAGATCATAGCCATAGTAAACAAACTGGATCTATGTCTCATAAAGAGCCATAATGAGTGTGGCTTAGTCTTGCACAAATTTGGAAATAATAAAATATGATGATGATATTATACGCCCAAGGACTTCAATCCAAACTATCTCAAGGTACAAATCCTAACCATGTGAATAAATGATTAGATGTCGAACATGGAGGAAACCATTTGATTACCGGTCATTGATGTAAACCGTTAACAAATGTGAGGGAACCCACCAATGATGAAAATGGTCCCCAAGGTACCTAGTACATTCTAATAGGTGTGAATAGATGTTCTTGAAGTTGAACACCTAAAGAATCCATCGAGTAAGAGATATTGATGTATTCCCATAACTCGATAGCGATGGAAATTTCCACTGATGACTGCAATAACCAAGGTACTACTATAAAGTCTAAAATTCATTCCCATAGAAAGATGAGTTGAATTCGATGGGAAGAAGTCCATTGGAAGGGATGCCTTAAGGAATTCTCCATCATCCAACATGAGGAACAATCAAAGGTTGAAATAACTTGGACTAGGACTGAGTACTTGATGAAACATACTGATGCCAAGGAATGGCCGACACATGAGGTCAAGGAAACTGCAGAATGGACAACACAGGTTTTATCCTTGAACAATGAGAACAACATAGGAATTCCTTAGGTAGATTTGAACACAAAGGGACCATGATATAAATCTGCAATGGATGAGCCATTAAAAAATTCTCCATATGATTGGAAGAGTAACCAATCGAAGGAGTAAAAACCGTGAGATCATTTTTATACTAAGGCCAAAACTAGAACCCAACTTGTTTGCTAGACTCAAAACAATTGTTTTTTTCAAGGACATAGTTGACTTGTTGCCATTATATTGAAATACATTTGACATATTTCCCTTCCCTTTTCTCTTTTCAAGTACCTTCTTCCTTTTTTAAAAGAACTAAAGCATGCTTGATAATGGTCCAACCATGTGTAATTGTATGAGTCCATGGAAGGGAAACTCAACAAATTCTTTGTTGTTTTACAAGTTTGAAGATAATATAGAAGATTACTCAATAATATATTGATCCATGGATTTTAATATTGAGCCCAAATCTGTTTGTGCTTGTTGGTGTTTTCATATTTAAAGAGTCTGAAAAAATTAAACAAGAACTCTATATGCCATCTCATGGATTTGATATCGATCCCGAGTTGGTAGATGCTTGCAGGGTTTTCATATTTTGAGAGTTTGAAAAACCTAAAGAAGACTCCAACGGGTACTTTTTCATAAACTTAGTCTCATTTTCCAAAAAAGGGTAAAACAATGTGAGAGAGAACTCTTCTAGCCATGTATGATTAGAGTATTCATTTTTCCTATATAGTCTAAACGGTCTGGAAAATTTTTAAACTTATACTGTAGAGACAAACTTTCAAGTACTTTAACGAGTATGAAAGAGACAAGTTGTCTCGGTGATCTTTTCTTATTTAAGGAGTCTAAAAAGAGCTTAAAGAGGACTCCATAAATTTCTTTTTCATGAAAGTTTAACGAGCTCGAAAAAATAAGCCCGTGGCCACCTTACTATTTTTAATGAGCTCAAAGGAAATATGAAATAATGCGCATGGCCTCCTTGTTGTTTTTAAAGATCTTGAAGGAAGGATGGAAGAATGCTCATAATGGGAGGAGATGCATGTCAGGGGCCTGTGAGACTAGTTCCAAGCACATGGAACAAACTTATGAATAATGCAAGGAACATGAGCAAGATAAGGACACTGAGGGTGTGTCTCCTCTGGGTAAAGGGTGTCAAATCACAGAGGAAAAATGATACATGAATTAACGGAAATGAGATCATATATGGAGGCTTATATAACAAAATTCAAGTGTGGAAGCCGACATCAGGTTCATAAGAACACGCGGCTTCAAAGGAAATGCATATGCGACTTATACAAAAAAATGGGAGCCTAATAAGGAATGGTCATAAATATATGAAGAAGAAAGATACGAGGCTTGTTCTCAAATTCATGGTAACACTAGAGAGGCTTCCAAGCCTATGATAAAAACTCAGCATGGGCACCAAAATTGCATAAGGGTGCTAACTAGGTTTGTTAAATTTTGAGCATTAATTCACAATACTCTTGGATCTTTACTGAGAGAATAACATATACAGTATATCAATGCATAACAATCACAATAAGCATCACAAGCATCACAATAATCAAAAGCATGAGAGACAAGAGACATAAAGTTTCCGTGGGGAAAACCCTAAGGTGAAAAACCCCACAACTTCCTCAGAGATAGAGAGAGCAATGGCTCAACCAAAGTACAACCGAAATACACTTGAGATAGTCTCCTAGAGAAGATGATCCTCCAACTCACTAGTGTGCCACTTTCTGAGTGAGAGAAGTGCGTCTTTCCAAATGATCCAAATAGAGATCTCCTGATATTTATTTATACTTAACCTATTTTCCCAGTTACACTATGGGGCCGACTTGTCTATCTAGATACATCCATAATATAATATATATTTTAGGGATGACCCCACACATGGTGGTCTAATAACCCATGGGCAAGTACACACACTTGCAACACTTGTCAATCCACATGACAACACTTCCTTATAGAGGAATAACACATATCTAATAAGGGTACAATAAATATATATGAAATACATTCCGAAGTTACATATACATCAACACTCCCTCTTAACTAGGAAGGTATTTCTCGACATACATCTGCTAGACAAGTCTTCTTCTCGGGATCCTTGTCATCGATGCATTGTCATCATCATCATCACTGGTGCTGCTATCTCAACCAATCTCTAACTCTACTCGTCATAGGAAGTTCTACAAAGCCAGTCCTTTTTCATACTGGATGTAGGCTCACCACCTGCAAGTCTTCGTCATCATTGGCCATACTATGGAATCCTTAGGACTTATTACGTGCGTCACAAAACCGTGAAAGAGCATCCCAGGCTATTACGAGCACACGACTCTACCTATAGGATCTCCCAAGGCCATATTATATGTGACATCACCACAAAGCCTTGCAAGAGCATCCCAGGATGTTACGAGCACACAGCTCTACCTATAAGATCTCCCAGGGAAAGATTATATGTGGTCACCACAAAACCTCGCAAGAGCATCCCAGGCTATTAGGAGGACATAGCTCTACCTATAGGATCTCCCAAGGATAGATTATATGTGGTCATGGAAAAACTTCGCAAGAGCATCCCAGGACTTACTATGGGCACACAGCCCAACCTATCGGATCTCCCAGGGACAGATTATATGCCATAGGACAAAACCTCAAAAGAGCATCTTCCAGATATCCTAGGGCCAAATTATATGCCATAGGCAAAACCTCGAAAGACTATCTGTAGATCTCCCAGGGCCAAATTATATGTCCTTTCAGAGAAAAACCTCGAAAGAGCATTTTCCAGATATCCCAGGGCCAGATTACATGCCATAGGAAAAACCTTGAAAGACTATCTGCAAAACTCCCAGGGCCAAATTATATGCTCATCTGCACAACCAGATCCATGGCCATAGAGTATCAACCGGATACTCACCATACATCATCCTGATCATCATCACTGCAACATCCTGCTGCGTGTCATCTAGAGCAACACCCTGAAGCTCGTCATCCATGATCATCTTGATCATATAATGCATCTACCTGATGCATACCAAGTATCTACCTAATACATATCATCATACATGATCCACTTGATCATATAGTATATCCACCTGATACAAATACAAATACATGATACATATCACAATACATGATACATATCACAATACATGATCCACCTGATCATACAATGTATCCACCTGATACATATACAGATATATGGTCCAAGCATCCAACATGATCCATATACAAAATACATACAAATGATCCTACTGATCATATCCAGCATCCAATATGATGCATACATATAAATGATCCAACTGATCATATCCAACATCCAACATGATGCGTACATACATATAAATGATCCAACTGATCATATCCAGCATCTAACATGATGAGTACATACATATATAAATGATCCAACTGATCATGCAAAGCAGAAACCAGAACATCATCCTGATGCTCATCATCCAACGCTTACATCCATATCCATGTGAAGGATCCTCCTTCCAACATGCTTGGAATGGCTTCAGAAAATGTGTCCATCACTTCTTCCTCGAAGTGTCATCAATCTGAAGAACGCCAAGCCTCTCCTTAAATTACTTGAACTTCACCCTAGCTAGTGGCTTCGTCAACACATCTGCAATCTACTCGTCTGTCGCAACGTACAGGATCTTCACAGCTCCTCTCTGCACCATATCCATGATATAGTGATATTTGATATCTATGTGTTTTGACCTGTCATGAAACACTGGGTTCACAGATAGCTTCACACAACTCTAGTTATCATAGAAGATACCAGTAGCATCCAACGGGAGATCAAATAACTTAGACAGTAGCTTCCGTAGCCATATTGCCTCACAACTAGTTGAACAGGCTGCAACATATTCTGCCTCAGCTCTACTAAGTGCTACGCAAGACTACTTCCTGCTAAACCAAGAGATCACACCTGATCCCATATTGAAGCAGCATCCAGAAGTACTCTTCCTATATGTAGAACTGCCAGCCCAATCTGAATCAACATAACCTTGCAGGTTAAACTTTTGATTCGCTTCATACTTGAGCCCATAATCCACTGTACCCTTCAGGTACCTCAGAACATGCTTTACAACAACCAGGTGAACACCCCTCGGATCTGTCAAGAACTGACTCAATGTGTTCACAACAAAGCAAATGTATGGTCTCGTCTTCGTCAGATACATCAAGGTCCCAATCATCTGACGATACATAGAGACATCAACCGACTCAGATGAAGCATCACTTAGAAGCTTCAAATTCGATGCCATAGGTATGGCCATGGCCTTGCAATCCATCATCCTGAATCTCTTCAGGATATCTACTGTGTACTTTCCCTGACCAAGGAAGATCCCACTTGCACTCTGCCACACCTCCATACCTAGGAAATAATGCATCATTCCCAAATCTTTCATCTCGAACTCGGTAGAAAGCTTCCTCTTAGTATCTGCAATCAATCTATCATCTCCTATTACAAATAAGTCATCCACATACAGGAGTAGAATCACAGGATTCCCTTCCTCAACCTTGTAGTAAAGGTTGGAATCCACTTTACTCTTGGTAAAGCCCAAACTAGATAGGAAACTATCCATCCTACCATACCAAGTTCTAGGAGCTTGTTTCAAGCCATACAAGGCTTTCTTCAATCTGCACACATATGACTCCCTGTCATGTATTTTGAAACCGAGTGGCTGCTCCACATATACTTCCTCTTCAACTACACCATTCAAGAAAGCAGTCTTGACATCCATCTGGTGTATTTTCTATTTCATCACTTTTATATTTCTTTATGCTGCCATCTGTAGCATTCTTGATCTGATAGATCCATATGGAAGTCATAACAAACTTCCCTTCAGGTATTGGGACTACATCCCAAACATCATTCTTCATGATTGACGGATCATGGCATTCTTTCCATATCCTGGGAACTTCAATATCTTCAATAGATAAATTTGTTGTTGAACAAATGTTGTAGTCCTTCTTTTGTAGGTGATGGTATACGATCTTTCCTACACAACAAGTTAAATTGCATGATTAGAAAACATCTCATAGTATCAGAACAAATTCTTACACATAAGGAAATATGTCATACAGTCATGCAATTATCTTAGCCAATGCTTCAATACAACATTTATCCATATTCTGTAACTTTCTAGATGCCTTCCAATCTCTACCAGAACATTGTTAAGAGTGTGCACAGCTCCCAACATGTCAGCAAAGAGGTTTCATTATAGATAAGTAGCAATGGAATGTTGTACAATGTCATAGGCCACTTACCCATCATATGCATATTAGTAGTATCTTGTTCATTAATGCAAATATGCAAAATACATATCCTAAGTCTAGGAACATAAGCATATGTATCATTGAACAATTTTATTTAAACAAACAAATATGTAAGAAGTGGTAATTAAAATACTTATCTTTGTTTGTTTGTTGGGTGGACTCCCTCTGAGTCTTTGCTTTCTTGCTGGAGTTGCTGAAGTAGCTTCTTCTACACCTTTCTGTTGTGGAATGTAGAAAGATGGTCAACTCCCTCTGAATATCTGCATCCTTGCAGGAGTTGCTACAGTGTGCTCCCTCTTGATCTTTGCTTCCTGGATTACCTGTCCTTGAACTTATATTCATCCTTGGTCCGTATGCATGCTTATTAGTATCATGAATGTGTTATCCTTGTAATCTCATACAAAATCATACATTCATTAGTATATTCTCAATATTATCAAAACACAATAATCTCAAGCATGTATAGTCATGATCATTTCAAACATAAATAATAAGCATTAGCATTCAAGGTTTATATAGGACTCTTATGGTTAGTCATAACATGTCTAAACCTGTGATTACTCAAACCTATGACTCTTCTAGCCAGTCATAACATTAAATAAGGTAAGACACGTAATATGCATATACCCATGATTATTCAAACCTATGACTTCATGAATAAACATCATGTCATGCATACTTATATAATAGATCCTATGATATAAGAAACACATACCTAGTCACCATATTTTCTAGTTATGTCTAGCAATGTGTTCTTGTTCTCTTCAATGACTTGCATAACTCATTAGCTAACTTTTGCAAAAATAGATTATACATACCTCCATGTGATCTATGAATATGGATGAATCTTTGTCTTCATGTCACCATAGCAAGTTCAGGTTGTCCCTTCAATTTGTACAATCCTCCCTCTTTCTCTCCAACCACTATTGCATCATCGATTGTTTTACCCTTTGGCCACATTAGGACATGGCCATCCACAAATGCAACCCTCATACCTTTTGCATCCAATGCAGAGATGGAGAGTAATTTCTTGTTGAGCCCAAGTACATGAAGGACTTCTTTCATCTTCAAATATTTTTCATAATCTAGGTTGTAGGAGGATTCACCACTTCCTTTGATTGGGTATTGAAAATCATCCCCAAGTTTCACCTTATGGGGTGATTCATGTTCAGATAGATTCACAAAAGATTCCTTAAACCCAGTCATGTGTTTGGAAGCTTCACTGTCAATCAACCAATCATTACAACCATAGGAGATAGTACCTGTGAGCAGATATTAGAACATACTCTTCTTCACTTGATGAGTCGTCATCACTATCATCACTTTCTGCCCTAGCCTTCTTCCTTGGAGGTTCATCATCCTCGGAAGCATGAGCATGGAACTTTCTTTTGCTGCCCTTCTTCTTCTTATTGTAGTTGTTGTTATTATCCCTTTTGTTCTTGGGACAATCTGAAGCAAAGTGACCCTTCTCATTGCATGTGAAGCATCTTAGATCCTTCTTATTCTTTTGATAGGATCTCTTGTAGTGAGAGTGCTCCTTCTTGGGGTTGCTTATTTTGATGTGAGCTACAAGAGCTTGATCTTCACCTCCCATCTTTTCCTCATGAGCTACAAGTCTAGCTTCTTCTTGAGAGCATTCCTCCCATAGTTTACTGAAAGAGATCAATTTCTTTCTTGCACAGATTCCTTGAATAAAGGAGTCCCATGACCTAGGTAGGCCATTCAGGGTGGTCATAACAACTTCACCATTGTCCACTACTTCATCCATAGCTTCAAGTTGCTCCTTGATCTTAAAGACCTTGGAGAAATAAGATTGAATGGTTTCTCCATTCAACATCTTGACCCATTTCAATTGATTTCGCAGAGTCATCTTCTGATTTATGTTCTTCCCTTCAAATAGCTTGGTTAGAGAGTCAAACATCTCCTTGGGTGTCTTTAGAGAAGACACATGGGGTATGAGATGGTCTTTAATAGAATCAACAATGATTCTCTTTGCCTTGACCAAGTTCTTCTTATGCAATACCTTAGCCTCTTCATCCTTTGGGATAGGGATGTCTTCTTTTATATATGAGTCCAACTCATTCTCTTCTAGGATTAACCCAATCCTATACTTCCAAGCTCAAAAGTTATCATCCCCTTCAAGCTTATCCTCAAGCTTGGTGTGGTGAGACATATTAAAGAGTACTTCAAATGGAAATAGAAAAGATTTAGGTCTTACCACTTCAAATGCTGAAAACTGGATCTGGTCCCAGATTAGGGTTTGTTGGAAAAACCCTAAAAATTCAAAATGTGAATTTCAACTTTCTGGAAGGATAGAAAGATGCACCTTGATGACCTGATCAACCTGGTGTATTAAGAATTTGAGATCAGCAAAGATTTACCCTTTAGACTTGCCATTTTATCCTCCTAGGTTCACTAGGGAGAGCCCTGAATTAGGGTTTGAGTTTCTCGGAGATCTACCCAGCCAAAAATCTCGCTCCAAAGCTCTAAACTTTGATTTTTGCAAGGAGCTTCCAGCTATGTCTTTCGATTTTAGAAATTCCTAATTTTGTGGAAACCCTAAGTTTTAGGGCCAAATCTGAAAATGCTCAGAATTGAATTATGATTGGACAGATAGATTCTCCTTGATGAGTAGAGTCAATCTACTATACTGTTTTTCCAAAAACTGTGGAGAGAAACCCAATAAACAAGAAACTCAAGTTTTAGTCACTGCAAAATGTCTTCTTCTCAGGTTAGCTCTGATACCATGTTAAATTTTGAGCATTAATTCACAATACTCTTGGATCTTTACTAAGAGAATAAAATATACAGTATATCAATGCATAACAATCACAATAAGCATCACAAGCATCACAAGAATCAAAAGCATGCGAGACAAGAGACACCGAGTTTCTATGGGGAAAACCCTAAGGTGAAAAACCCCACAACTTCCTCAGAGATAGAGAGAGCAATGGCTCAACCAAAGTACAACCAAACTACACTTGAGATAGTCTCCTAGAGAAGATGATCCTCCTCCTCACTAGTGCGCCACTTTCTGAGTGACAGAAGTGTGTCTTTCTGAATGATCCAAATAGAGATCTCCCGATCTCTATTTATACTTAACCTGTTTGCCCAGTTACACTATGGGGCCGACTTGTCTATCTAGATACATCCATAATATAATATATATTTCAGGGCTGACGCGACACATGGTGGTCTAATAACCCATCAACAAGTACACACACTTGCGACACTTGTCAATCCACATGACGACACTTCCTTATAGAGGAATAACACATCTCTAATAAGGGTACAATAAATATATATGAAATACATTCCGAAGTTACATATACATCAACAAGGTTGACCCATGTTAGGTAGGCTTTGTTGTTGGACTAGTGCACAATACATATAGAGATGGTTACACACAAACATCCAACATGTTCGACCCTATGGATAATTCAGATGGAAAATGGTTCAAATGCATCAGAACAACAAGAAGACCTAAACCTATATGCAAGGTTCCGAATATACCTGACATGATCAAACAAAATATTGAAAAGGATTAGTAAGCAATCATGAGTCTAGTTAAGAATCATGTCTCCAAGAAACAACAATACCAAGATCATATCTAAAAAATATGTAAATAAAGATCCAATACAGGTCATTGTGGTAGAAATACTTTCAAATTCATTATCATCAACAACAAGCATAATGAAGGTAGAGATAACCAATGAAGACTCTATAGTACCAAAGCCTGAGGAATTACAATCAACAGGATCAACTTCAGGATAAAGATCAAAGTTGAAAGACATGACGGAATCTACAGGAATAAATTCATCATCATGGGAGCTGAAAATTCTAGAAGCAAAAACAAACTCAACATGAACACAGATTTGTGGTTCTATGGGAGAGTTCAAAGACTCAATAGTGGTAGGATCAGACTATGAAGGAAAATTAGGGATGGACATAATCGTAACTGGATCAACATCCAAATGAATGGAAGACTTCATTATAGACTCTAAGAAAAATTCACCAGACAAAAGTATATCATCCCATATAGAACACATATCTACACATTCAGGTGGATCAATAGGGTGGAGATCAAGCTATGATGACCCTATTGGATGAATCCTATAGTCAACTATCGAAAGTGAGTCCCGAGAAGGTATTCATGAACTTAGAGGATTCCCCTCATTAGTAATTGAAATGAAAGGAGATAAACATTGGTTGAACTGAGTACCAGGGAAATTTTTAGGGGCGAAATTTCGCCAATTGCCTATTTTTGGGGCCTTTTTTCAAAAAATAAATTCGCTATTTGGTCATTTTTCGTCTCTAATATCGCCTATATTTACATAAAATATGTTTTTTAATCATAATATTCGCCAAAATTTACAATTTTTAGTAGTAAATTGTATGTTTCATATTTAATATTCACCTACCAATATATATTTATGTTTTTTTCAATCCAAAATAATCGCCTAGAATACTATACTTAAGTATATGTTTATAATACTTAAAAAATTCCCTACTGAGTACACCCAATTTCAAAGACTAAACACTTCCAAGGGTTAGATACTGAAGCGGTGTTTCCAATTCTAGTTGAACCAATATAGATAACAAGAGCATGCAAATCAAACGTGCCCATAAGAGATATATTCCAAAATTTTCACTATATGGGTGTTCTTGATCAATCATAGGATTGTTTGATTCAAAATAGGCCATGCTATTTTTTCGGGTAAATGAAAATTGATCAACTGTGAAAATCCTTCCTTCATGAGGAAACATTAAAACCCAAAAAATGGACGATCGAATGGCTTGCATGGCATAAGTCCAACTCCTTTTTCATAACAAATTTTAATCAAGAGGAGTGTCCACTAAGAATACTTTTCCTGCTAACTACATGTCAAAAGAGGGTAAAATCCCATGACGATGAAAATATCTTCCATCAAAAGCAGTAATTAGAGTCATAGATGAAACCAACTCAGGAGATCATAAAGCTCGCCAACAAGAAATAGCCATAATGCACCTAGACGCACCTTCACCTACAACAGTTCATCCAATCGTCTTAGCACCATGAACTACTTCGATTTGAAAGGAAACATGATATGGAAAATAGGGTTTGATATCATACATGTCCAATTTCTCCAACGGATTAGTGGAATCGAGACTTCCTATAGCTCCCAAAAGTGCATTTCGTTGCGAAGGGAAACTTTGTAGAACTTCCAAAGAAGACATTGCACAATATGATTGGGATAAATCTTCCACAACAAAATAGTCAGGAGTAGCCATCGCACTAAGGTTATGTGAATCCCACTTGTAGACACCTTTTGGTATCTTTGGCATTGGATCTGTCGGCTTCTCGATATGAAGAGAAGCCGACATTTCAGGAATCTATTTATCTGTCTGTGACAATTCCAGGATATAGTTCTCGGCATTGGTTTGCAATAATGTGTTTGAAGAAATCATATTAATGTATGATTGATCAGATGATGTGGCACTTTGATTTCCCCCAGCAGGATTAGAACCGCTAGAAGCCATATTTTGTCCTGTATGAAAAGGATCCTTGAGAACGACAAGTTGTTGTTGTAATAGCTTTTGAGATTGTTCTATTAAAGGGAATTGACGGGTTCAGTGATCTTCCTTGAAAATATTACAAGGAAAATTTAATTTATTTCCCCCCTCAGCTTTATCATTGAACTTGGGATTATTTTTACTACCCTCCCCCTTCTTTCCCTTATTCCTTTTAGTATTGGGTTGCTGAGTACCCTTTTGATCAGACTGCACATTGTGTACAATAACTATTTGGGAAAATGGAGTGGCAACCATAGTTGCCTCTGTTGTATAAATATTAACAGATATGTTTTTCACTTGCTTAGCTAAATATTCTACAATAGGTGTATCAACGGAACCAACGATACCATTCTTAGGATTATTAATACTCCATCCTTGTCCTACCTAGCATTATTTCTTTTTACTAGCAGTTGATGATGTCACTTTCCCCCTAGTGGTGTGTAGATGTCATCTAGGATCCATCTACCACCTAATGCGCTCTGTATGCATCATTTTAGGACCACTTAAGTAAGTTCCCTATATTTTAGGATCCTACTCAGTGTTCCATTTCAGTCCACCTGAGTCAGCTAACCCTTGTGAGGGTTTTATGCTCTGATTTCCACTTATTATGGCATCATGCACCCTTTTTTGATTGATTTGCATGACAAACTCATGGATGCTCCATCCCTATTTAGTTAATTGATTGTGTCTTCATTTAATTGGGTTTAGGTTTAGTTGAGTTGAGTTGGGTCTTCCAGAGCACTCCAGTGGTGACAATCCCTATGCTAGACACACTGAGACTCGAATTATCCCAAGTGATTCGAATTCTCTCCATTGTAACATCATTGTTGACTATACTGATTATTGGATCATGTGACATTATTTTGTTCCTATCTAAGTTCTCATGCATGATTAATTGTCTGCTCATTTTTGCTGCAATTTTCACTGTAACTCAATTTATCTACTCATTCTTTCTTTGTGAAGTATACTAAGCTCCATGATTTACTATCATTTAGAATTTAATATGGTATCAGAGCTAAGTGAGTGTAGTTTGAACATCTACTCCTAGTAGTGCACCAAAAGCCTCTGGATTTCAACAACAAATCCTGGTTCCATTGCATTGAATTCATTGGAGAAATCCTTTAAGGTCTAGCCAGGTGTTAAGGATCTAGAAATATGTGCCTATTGTCCTAAAGCAATGCTCAGTAGTAGTCTATCTCCAAAATTGAGAGACTTTTGCAAGTTATTGAAATTTTTTCAGTGCAGGAGTAGCAGCAGTTCCACCTTGTATTTGCTCCAGCAGTTCTAATGGAGAATTCAAATGCTCCTCTCTTTCCCAGGATCTTGACACCCTTCAATTACCTTGATTGAAGGGTTGATATGCAGATGGTATTGCGCAACAAGTCACTGTACAGGGTAACAATGGGAAAGGAGGTCGAACCTCAAGCAACTGTTGAGAAGGCCAAGTATCTGAATAGATTAGATGAAGCATTTGGTTTCATGTGCATTCATATTTCCATAGATCTACTCTTCCACCTCAATGGATTGAATACTCCAAGAGAGGTTTGGTTGAATTTGGAGACCCTCTTTAGAAAACAAGATGAACTAAGGGGCCATATTCTGAAGAATGAGTTGATTTCTCTTCAAACCAACAATTTCGAGACCATCCATCAATTCTTTTCCAAATTAAAATCTGTGGTCATGCAATGCAAGCAATGTGGCACTAAGAAGAAGGATGAGTAGTTGCTGCTATCCATTTTGAGCAAGCTAGGTCCTGATTTCTCCATATTTGTTTGTACCTTCCATTCAAGGATATTTTCAATCCCTGGTTGGAAAATTCCATATCTAGATGCATTCATTGAATCTCTCATCCAAGAATAAGAAAACCTGATTCAGATGGGCGATTTGCAAGCCTCCAAAAAATAGTCTCTTATGGTTGGGGAGTCAAAAAGTGCGAATGCCAAAGGGAAGAACAAGGGTAAAGAGAAGAAGAAATTTGAGACCAAGCAGAATCTAAAGTCTAATCCATTGGAAGGATCCTCTAGCTCCAAGAAGGATAAGAAAAAGGGATTCAATAAATCCAAGTGTTCCTATTGCAAGAAAGGAAACCATGCAGAGATTTCATTCATGAAGAAGATAGATCAAATGACCAAACTTCTTGAACAACACAACTTTGACCTCCCAGAAGGCGCAAGAGAGACCAATTCTAGAAGTGATTCCAATGGTCATGAGATATGCCATGCACTGAAGGATGGATTTTCACAATCACAAGCCTTCCTCATAGATTCAAGAGCCTCCAACCACATGGTTTCCTCCAAATAATCATTTTCTTCTATATATCTCAATGATGGTCCGATTATTCGCATGGGAGATAATTCTAAGATCCTTGTTGAAGGGAAAGGCATAGTACATCTGGAGCATGGAAAGTTAAAAAATGTTCTACTTGTTCTTTCTTTGATAGAAAATTTGTTGTCTATTTATCATATGACTCACACAGGTTCACCGAAGAAATTTTTCTTTGGTCTTGAAACAATTGAGATTGCAGAGACCTCTTCTGGGAATATTATAGTGAAAGGGTTTGCAAACCATGCCTCAAAGGAATATGAATTCTCTCACTTTTTTCCATACTCTCTGCCTACTCCATTGGCATCTGATGAAGATCAGAGTGATATCTATTCTAATGAAGATGAGGATCAAGATATTGATTTTTAGAATAAAGTTCAAGAAGATCCATATCCAGATCCAACACCTGCTCCCAATCCATGGCCAAGGCCAATATGGGATCACAAAGTCCTTGTATCTGAAGCGAACATAGTTGGGGATCCATCTGACCATAGAAGCACCAGATCTTAGTATCATGCAAACCTTTCACTATGTCATGCATATCCACTTCTCTCAGAGAAGTGCTACATGATGGTGGGGTTTGATCCACAATCCCTTGAAGAGACTTTCCATGGGGTATATACAACCAAGTACAAATCTCAGCTCGTTGACAAAGGGTACTCAAAGGTTCATGATTTGGAATATAATGGTCCATTCACTCTAGTAGCAAGAAGGGTTCCTGGAATACTTGGTTTGGAAAATACAACTTTGAGGGAGGTACATCAGAGGAGTAGATCTAGATCCAACACCTGCATTTCTATCCTACATAGGAGCAAAAAATTGTTTTAAGTAGCTTAGTAGTAAGGTCTAGCATTGCTTTGAAGTAGCATAGTTTGCTTCGAAACATTAAAATAAAATAAACAAATATTTTGTTTTAGGTTTGCTTAGGTTTCAAGTTTTTGAAAGAATTATAAACGAAAAGAAAAAAGTTTTGTGAATTTGAAAGCATTATTTTACAAGTACTTTACTTTCATAACAAACCATTCCACACACCACACTACAACCCTTGAGCAACAAGTAGCCATTAAAAAGGAATTTATATTAATACAATTTATTAGCAACATTTTTCCCTTTAGGGATACACGACATCAACTAGCTTAGGCTAGAGTTTAGAGCTTAAATCACCTTAAACTGCTCAGAACTGGCTTCATTACTCAAGAATCGTAGTATGAATTTCATTTAGGTAAATCCATCTATATCAAATAGTCCTGGGAAAATCTACTTAAACCAGATATAAGCATGAGGACATGGGAGATTGGAACTGTTGAGGATATCCCCTCACTTTCCTCTCAACCATAAACCAAAGTTGACTTGAGTACGGGAGTCCTTTTGGACTTCGACCTTTTCTACCCTACCCATGCATTTCGACTAGGCTAACGACTGCCCCCTAGGTTATTTCGTATTGATGGTCTCCTTAGTATCAGACATCTAGGATTCTACACAGGTAGAGTGGGTGGTTATTCCCACTTCACCTCAGACAGACGTGGAATGTAACCCTATGGCAATAATCCCGAGAAAGCGGTTTGGTGATTCAAGCACTTGCACCCAGTGGACATCTGGATGACGCCACATAACTGACCTTCGATACTCTATTAGTTTGTTCTGGGCCCTAATCATCCCAGACTTGCTTCTGAGAGTATTTGCAATTGTTTGCCTGGTTTGACTAATTAGGAATTTTTAGTGGTATGTTGTTCGCTCCTTAGTTGTAGTGGCCACTAGGTTTTTACTTAGTTTTTTTTTGTTATAGTTGTGGAGGACCAACATCTTCGTCGGTCTCGGAGGTTGCAAAACTTTCCCCCACTCATAGTGGAGCCTCCACTGCCACTGTGATGTAGGAGAACTAATTCCTGTGGTTCTTTTGAACTTACAGGTGACACGGAGATTCTTGGAGAACCACAGCCTCGAACACCAGATCGACAAGTCTTTGATACTATCGAGGTTAAGGATCTAACTGCTACAGAGTTTAATACTCCTTTTAACCATCCTCTTACAGGACCCAACGATCCACTTCTGGTGTCTGTTGGCTTCCAACAGCCTAAGTATAGTGCTTATCTGTTTATACCGGGTTATACTATTTCTAACCCAGGAGACGAGCAGGGAGTTCCACAAACTCCCACAACTTCTATGGATGCAAGGATTCTTAATCCTTCTTTCTCAAACACTTCCCAGTCGAGTTCGTTGCAGAATGCTTCGGCCTCGACCCCATCCTTTAGTTTCAATGTTGGCACTTTCGGCATGTCGATCTCATTAGTCTCGACAGCTTCCTCAGCCTCCACACCTACTTTTGGACCCAACAATGTCCCTTTATCAGGGATACCCGCAGTGAGTTTCACTCAGTCTTCTGCAACACAACCATTACAAGGTGTAACTTAGAATATTGCTTCTTCATCCGCGGTCGGATCCATCCCTTCTGCATCCATGCCCGTTATGGGTACGATGACGGCACCATCCACTACTACCATGCCGAGTTTCAACCCCTATGCGGGTTATAATGTTATTCCATCTAATATACCTGTAGGGAGTATCCCCTTCTCTTTGTTTGTTGGAGGAGGGGGTAATATCATTAACCCGCAGTTCGGTGGGGTTCACCCCCAGTCATAATGGATTGCTGCCCAAGGATATAATCCGCTTACTTTCTGATGGAACAATTTCAATCCTTTAATTTCACAACCGATGACTGGGGGAAACCCCAACCAACAATACATGAACCAGGAAATGAGTGGTTCCCAATACCAGGTTCCTGTTTACCAGATTCCATTAGCTCAACCACGTTTACCGTTTCTGGCAACTTTAAACTTGCCATATCTTTCAAAGCTTACAAACGAACCTGTGCACCATGATGCCGCATGGCCACCCATTCCCACAAAGTTTCCCTCGGACATTCTAAATTTTGAAGGCAAGACTGGTGAGGACCCTGGTGACCATGTCACAACTTTTGATCTCTGGTGTTCCTCCAACTCACTAAACAATGATTCCATAAGGTTGAGGCTCTTTCAAAGAACCTTAACTAGTGTCACAGCCAAATGGTACATTGAATTGCCTGCACCTGCCTATGGCACCTTTCGGGATATTGCCATTGTAACTTTTAACCACTTTCAACTTCTTGTCTGGTACGATGTCAGTACAGACCTTTTGTCGACATTTTGGCAGAACAAGGCCACTCATCTATTTGATCACATTCAGGAGTGGCGAAGGCGAAAGAGGCTCATCAAGGCCGACATCCCCCGTCATTCTTATTAGAATGGTACCTTAAGTCACTTTTTCCTTATGTTTCTAAGGAAGTTTCCACTTCAGGGGTGTCTTCTGAGGAGGAGGCCATTTTGAGAACCCAACAGCTCGACTTAGTTTACGCTCAGTATTTTTCAAGAATTCTACCCTATAGCGAGGAGAGGGATGATACCAACTTCTGGGGTGATAGGTAAATACATTAATCATATCACATAGGTGTTTACAAAAGGAAAGAGATCAAGGTTCTTGAAGGCATACCTTACAAACGAAGTTCGATCCTAGCTTTTCCTTGCTCCTTCGATCGATCCTCCACTTGATCTTCCGTTTGATGAACCTGCAATACAACAGATACCTTCCTCAGTGTATCTTGATTGATATAACAATGATAAAATTGAAATGTAATTTAAACATCAAATACAATCAAGCATTTAATCCAAACAAATATGCAATCCATTAGACATTTGATTGGGATGGGAAGGGTATTTCAACCTTTATTGTCAAAAGCAAATAATCAGTACAATTATACCTGATCATTTAGAGTGCTTGTGTAACCAGATCCTGGGCTCCTACTCTTCACACTAAATTTGGAATTCCTCCAGCATAACAACCCTTAATGCATAGTTTCTCCTCCTCTCTCTCATCTATCCTCCTTGTATTTATGGGACAAGGTAGGAAGTTTGGATCGAGAGGTAGTTTGATTGGGAGGTTGGGGAAGTTGCAAACCAACTTCAACTAATCCCAATTCATCAAATTAATATATTTTTTATTGTATTTTAAGGTGTATGCGGGTTTTCTTAAGTGGAGTAGCGCACAATATGCAAATTTCATGCTTACAACTAGCGTTTGCAAGGTTTTTTTAGGGTATATGCTGGTCTATTGAAGCAGAGTTGCATATGTTAAGTTTAAACCAAATAGACAAACAAGATCTCTGAAAGAAACACAATCACAAGATAGACACACAATATACCCTGGGAAACCCTCATGGGGTAGAAAACCCAGCAAAGCTTTCCTCAATAAGATGATCAACCAAAATACAAGATGTGCTCCTTCTCCTTGACTCCTTAGCAGATCTCCTCAACTAGTGCGCACTCTTCCACAAGTGAGTGAATGATCTAATGAGGAGTTCACCTCCTCTATTTATACTTGACTCCCAACTGACTAAAAGACTAATGGGGCCGACCTCACCTGGAGAAGTCTAATAACCCCTAAAATATAACTTCCGGGCCGACCCACACATGGTGGGTCTAATAACCCTAGTTAATACAAACCCCTGGAGGAATAAACATCTCCAGATACATGATAGGGTTACCTCGGAGGAATGAACCATCTCCGGAATAATAAAGTACAAATATAATATTCTTTGAAGTTACAATATTCAACACTCCCCCTTAACAAGAAGGATATTATAACAACATCTGCAAGAGCAAGGAGTCATCATATATGATACATCTACAAATCATCGGAAGCTTTCTTCAATTCATCTTCATCAGTAACTCAACCAGTTACTGGAACAGTGTCGATATCAATCCGATCATCGGCATCGTCATCAGCATCGTCATCATACGATCATCAACATCGCCATCATACGATCATCAGCATCGTCATCAGCATCGTCATCACACGATCATCAGCATCGTTGTCACACGATCATCAGCATCGTCATCACATGATCATCAGCATCGTCGTCACACGATCGTCAGCATCATCATCACATGATCATCAGCATCGTCATCACACGATCGTCAGCATCATCATCACATGATCATCAGCATCGTCATCACACGATCATCAGCATCGTCATCACACGATCATCAGCATCGTCATCACACGATCATCAGCATCGTCATCACACGATCATCAGCATCGTCATCACACGATCATCAGCATCGTCATCACACGATCATCAGCATCGTCGTCACACGATCATCAGCATCGTCGTCACACGATCATCAGCATCGTCGTCACACGATCATATTCCTAGGATGATCAATCCTGCTCCTTTTAGGACATAGGTCCATGGATGATACAATCCAATCTCCAGTTCTCGGAGACTTCAGTCTACGGATCAATTCTGGGACCTCAGTCCGGGGACGATGCAATCCCCTGCCTGTTCATTCAGGACTTCATTTATCGGAGACCCAGTCTACGGTTCTATTCTGGGACCTCAGTCCGGGGACGATACAATCCCCTACCTGTTCATTCAGGTTTTCATTATCGGAGACCCAGTCTACGGTTCTATTCTGGGACCTCAGTCCGGGGACGATACAATCCCCTACCTGTTCATTCAGGATTTCATTATCGGAGACCCAGTCTACGGTTCTATTCTGGGACCTTAGTCCGGGGATGATACAATCCCCTACCTGTTCATTCAGGATTTCATTATCGGAGACCCAGTCTACGGTTCTATTCTGGGACCTCAGTCCGGGGACGATACAATCCCCTACCTGTTCATTCAGGATTTCATTATCGGAGACCCAGTCTACTGTTCTATTCTGGGACCTCAGTCCGGGGACGATACAATCCCCTACCTGTTCATTCAGGATTTCATTATCGGAGACCCAGTCTACGGCTCTCTTTAGGACTGAAAGTCCAGGGATGATCCAATCCCCTCAACTGTCCACTAAGGACTTCATTCTCGGAGACCTCATGTCTACGGCTCTCTTTAGGACTGAAAGTCCAGGGATGATCCAATCCCCTCAACTGTCCACTAAGGACTTCATTCTCAGAGACCTCACGTCTACGGCTCTCTTTAGGACTGAAAGTCCAGGGATGATTCAATCCCCTCAACTGTCCACTAAGGACTTCATTCTCGGAGACCTCACGTCTACGGCTCTCTTTAGGACTGAAAGTCCAGGGATGATTCAATCCCCTCAACTGTCCACTAAGGACTTCATTCTCGGAGACCTCACGTCTACGGCTCTCTTTAGGACTGAAAGTCCAGGGATGATCCAATCCCCTCAACTGTCCACTAAGGACTTCATTCTCAGAGACCTCACGTCTACGGCTCTCTTTAGGACTGAAAGTCCAGGGATGATTCAATCCCCTCAACTGTCCACTAAGGACTTCATTCTCGGAGACCTCACGTCTACGGCTCTCTTTAGGACTGAAAGTCCAGGGATGATTCAATCCCCTCAACTGTCCACTAAGGACTTCATTCTCGGAGACCTCACGTCTACGGCTCTCTTTAGGACTGAAAGTCCAGGGATGATTCAATCCCCTCAATCTGTATTCTCATCAATACAAGTACAAGTATCCTCATTCATACAAGTACATAATCAATATCTAGCATCAACAGCATGTATACGTCATATATCAAAAGCATGTATTCTTACTAATACATCTAAAAGCATGTATACATCTGTCATCAAAAGCATGTATTCTCACTAATACATCTATCATCAAATCATATATACATCTAACATCAGAAGCATGTATATATCTAGCATGTATTCTCACTAATACATCTATCATCAAAATCATGTATACATCTAACATCAAAAGCATGTATACATCCAGCATGTATTCTCACTAATACATCTATCATCAAAATCATGTATACATCTAACATCAAAAGCATGTATACATCTAGCATGTATTCTCACTAATACATCTATCATCAAAATCATGTATACATCTAACATCAAAAGCATGGATATATCTAGCATGTATTCTCACTAATACATCTATCATCAAAATCATGTATACATCTAACATCAAAAGCATGTATACATCTAGCATGTATTCTCACTAATACATCTATCATCAAAATCATGTATACATCTAACATCAAAAGCATGGATATATCTAGCATGTATTCTCACTAATACATCTATCATCAAATCATGTATAAGTGAAACTAAATGAAAATAAAATAGTCCTAAATCTAACTATTTCTAAGTGACTAGGTGAAGTCTCATTGTTGATGAGACTTGCTTGTCATCAGGAACCATGCTACTCCCCCTTTCTAGGAGAGTCCTTTTGAACTACACCAAGCTTGTCTCGAAAGTATTCAAATTTCACACGAGACAGTGGTTTGGTAAGGATATCAGCAATATGATCTTCAGTGCTCACGTACTCAAGCTTGATAGCTCCTTTCTGCACCATATCTCGAATATAGAAGTATCGGATCTCTATGTGTTTTGACTTATCATGGAACACAGGATTTTCTGTCATCTTGATGCAGCTTTGATTATCACACATAATCATAGTGGGATCCATTTCTAAGTCAAACACCCCAGATAACAGTTTCCGAAGCCATACAGCTTCACAGCTGGCAGAGCAAGCAGCTATGTATTCTGCCTCAGCAGAACTGAGGGCTACACTGGATTGTTTCTTGCTGAACCAAGAGATCATGGCAGATCCAAGGCTATTAGATCCACCTGAAGTACTTTTTCTGTCTGAGACACTGCCTGCCCAATCAGAGTCTGAGTAACCATGCAACTTGAGTTCATGACTTCCATCATAGAGTAAACCAAAATCTAATGTACCTTTTAAGTACCTCATTACATGCTTTGCAGCTATTAGATGAACCTTTCTGGGTTCTACTAGATACTGACTTAGGGTATTTATAGCAAAGCATATATCTGGTCTAGTATTTGTTAAGTACATTAGTGACCCAATGATCTGTCTATATAAAGTTAGGTCCACTAATTCTGATGAGTCATTAACCAAAATCTTTAAGTTGGAGTCCATGGGAGTGGCCATGGGTTTACACTCCAACATATCAAATCTCTTCAGAATTTCCACAGTATACTTACCTTGATTCAGAAAGATTCCTCTTGGTTCTTGCCACACTTCTAATCCTAAGAAGTAGTGCATCAATCCGAGATCTTTCATCTCGAATTCTGAAGAAAGCTTCTTCTTGCTTTCAATGATTTGTTTCTCATTTCCAGTTAGAAATTGATCATCTACATATAATAAAAGTATAACTGGTTCATCATCCATCACCTTGAGATAAAGGTTTGGGTCAGCTTTACTTTTGGTAAAGCCCATGCTAGTTAAGAAATTATCAATCCTTCCGTACCAATCTCTGGGAGCTTGTTTCAACCCATATAATGCCTTTTTCAGTTTGCATACATGAGTCCTTCCGTCATTTACCTCAAACCCTTGTGGTTGATCTATGTATACTTCTTCTTCAATTACACCATTCAGAAAAGCTGTCTTAACATCCATTTGATGTAGTTTCCACTTCATCATGGATGCAAGAGCCATGATAGTTCTAATTGAAGTGTACCTAGCAACTGGTGCAAATGTTTCTTCATAGTCAATTCCCTCCTTCTGAGAGAAACCTCTGGCTACAAATCTTGCTTTGTATTTTTCAATACTTCCATCCGCAGCATGTTTTATTTTAAAGATCCATTTGGAAGAAACCGCACTTTTGTCTTTTGGTTTGGGAACTATATCCCAAACATCATTTTTCATTATTGACTGATATTCTTCAGTCATTGCTTCTACCCATTCTTTCTTTTGAGCTGCCTCTTCATAGCTGGTAGGTAGTTGATCCACTAGATCACACATCAGGGCCATATAGTTGGATACTAACTTTGGTTTCTTTCTTTCTCTAGTGGAGCCTTCAGGAGCACCATATCTTTCTGCTCCTTGAATAATGTCTCTAGCCCATGCTGGTCTTCTTTTCCTTGACAATTCTGTAACAGGAGGTTCTTGTGGTTCCAGCATGTCATGATCCTCTGGTGTGTCCTCTTCAGGAATGTGAGCATTCTCTGAGATTCTGGGAGATGTATCTTCTTCATAAACTTCTTCAAGTTGACACTTTCTAGATTTCTTGAGGGCTGCTTCCTCATCGAAGGTAACATCTCTACTTATTTCTATATGATGGAAACCTGGTATGTAGATTCTGAAGGCTTTGGAGGTTTCACAATAACCAACAAATATTCCCTTCTTACCTGAGGGATCCAATTTGGATCTCTTTTCTTTTGGAATGTGTATGTACACAGGACACCCAAATATTTTGAGATGACTTACCTCAGGCTTCTTTCCTGTAAAGACTTCTTCTGGAGTTTTGAAGTCAAGAGCACTATGAGATAGTCTATTTTGAACATATACTGCTGTCTTGGCTGCTTCAGCCCATAGATACATGGGAAGGTCTTGATCATGTATCATAGTCTTTACAGCTTCCATGATGGTTCTATTTTTCCTCTCAGCTACCCCATTTTGTTGGGGATTGTAAGGAGTGGTTAGTTCCCTTTTGATTCCAGCTTCTTTACAGAACTCTTCAAATTCCTTGGAAGTATATTCTCCACCATTATCTGTTCTGAGAATCTTGATTTTCTTGTCTGAGAGGTTTTCTATTAGAGCCTTGAACTCTTTGAATTTTCCAAAGACTTCATTCTTACCCTTTAGGAAGTATATCCAAGTTTTTCTTGAATAGTCATCAATGAAAGAGAGATAGTATTCAAACCCACTTAGAGATGTGGTAGGCATAGGTCCACATACATCTGAGTGTATTAGCTCTAGAGAACCCTTAGTCTTTGTTTCACTTTTCGGAAAGGGATTCTTGATATTCTTCCCTTTCTTGCATCCTTTACATGAGCCATCATGATCAACCTTCAAGTTTGGCAAACCTATAACCATCTTACTCACATATGGTAAAGCTTTATAGTTAATGTGAGCTAGTCTTCTATGCCATAGCTCACTGGGACTAGAAACTTCATGAGCAAGGGCAGATTCTGGATGACCCTTGAGTTTATAAAGTCCTCCTTCTTCTTCACCAATGACAATTGCATCTTTGATTGATTTTCCTTTGGTCCACATGAGTACTTGACCATCTATGAAGGCTACTCTAAAGCCTTTCTTGTCTAGTGCAGAGATAGAAAGTAGATTCTTCTTTAAACCTGGGACATATAAAATTTCTTTCATCTTCAAAGGTGTTCCTGAATCAAGCTTGTAGCTTGCTTCACCAATTCCCTTGATGGGATATTGATAATCATCTCCTAGAGATACCTTCTGTGGTGAAGACTTCTCTTCAATCTTGGAGAGAGTTTCCTTATGACCTGTCATGTGCTTTGAAGCACCACTGTCAATGAGCCAAGTGCCTTCACCAGGGGACACAGATCCAGAGAGAGCAGAAAATAGTACATATTCTTCTGGTTCTTCTTTCTTTACTTTAGATCTTTTCTTTTGAGGCCTTTCCTCCACTTCTTCTTCTTCTTCTTCTTCTTCTTCACTGTCATCTTCTGCCATATGAGCATGATGTCTTTTGTGAACAAACCTTTTCTTCTTCTTCTCTGGTAGGGTACAGTCTCTGGCATAGTGTCCTAGCTTGAGACAATTGAAGCATTGGACTGTGGAGATGTCTCCCCCTTTCTTATTGAATCTATGAGAGGGTTGAGGCCTTTTGTGGTTCACTTTCTTGAAGTAGCCTCTCTTTCCTCTTTTGGTGTGGGTGGCCAAAGCTTGGTCATCCTCTTTGAGAAGTGCTTCTCTGTTGGCAACCCTAGCCTCCTCTTGAACACAATCTTCCCATACTACATCAAACTTCATACTTTCTTTTCTGGCACACATAGTTTGAATGAATGACTCCCAAGGTCTAGTGAGACCATTTAGAGCTGTCATCACAAGTTCATCTTCATCAAGAGTATCACCAATGGCATCTAGTTGTTCTTTGATTAGAGAGACTCTTGAGAAGTAGTCTTGAATGGATTCTCCTTTGTGCATCTTGGTACTTTTCAACTGAGTCCTTAGATTCATCTTCCTGTTGATGTTCTTTCCTTCATACATTCTTCCTAGGGCATCATACATTTCCTTTGGAGTCTTCTTGGAAGACACTTGGGGAATCAAGTGGTCTTTAATGGAATCAGCTATGATTCTCTTTGCCCTAATCAGGTCCTTCCTGTGTTTTTCTTTGGCTTCATCATCTTCTGGTTCTGCAACTTCCTCCTTGATATAATGAGCAAGATCATTCTCCTCAAGAATGAGACCAATTCTGTATTTCCATGCCCGGAAATTCTCTATGCCTTCTAGCTTGTCTTCAAGCTTAGTATTTGGAGCCATCTTCTCTTGGGGGAGTCCAAGAGACAGAGCAGACTTACCTGGGAAGTTACTTTTCACTTTTCCGGAATCTGGAACAGAATTTTATCGCACTTTTGGTAGAATTAGGGTTTGACTTTCCCGGAGTTCTATCCAACCAAAAAGTTCGATCTATAGCTCAAAAGAATGCTCTTGAGAAGATCTATCCAGCCATGTAATCAGAAATCAAAAATTACAACTTTTTTCTGAAACCAAAATCTGACGTATCGCACTTTTGGTAGAATTAGGGTTTGACTTTCCCGAAGTTCTACCCAACCAAAAAGTTCGATCTATGGCTCAAAATAAAGGTATTGATGAGAGCTATCCAGCCATGCAACCAAAAATCAATAATACCAACTTTGGGCTGAAAACCCTAACTTCACCAAAGAGAGAGAAAGAGGTATTCTTACCTTGTGAAAGATGTCCTATTCAGTCTAGCTCTGATTCCATGTTAAGTTTAAACCAAATAGACAAACAAGATCTCTGAAAGAAACACAATCACAAGATAGACACACAATATACCCTGGGAAACCCTCATGGGGTAGAAAACCCAGCAAAGCTTTCCTCAATAAGATGATCAACCAAAATACAAGATGTGCTCCTTCTCCTTGACTCCTTAGCAGATCTCCTCAACTAGTGCGCACTCTTCCACAAGTGAGTGAATGATCTAATGAGGAGTTCACCTCCTCTATTTATACTTGACTCCCAACTGACTAAAAGACTAATGGGGCCGACCTCACCTGGAGAAGTCTAATAACCCCTAAAATATAACTTCCGGGCCGACCCACACATGGTGGGTCTAATAACCCTAGTTAATACAAACCCCTAGAGGAATAAACATCTCCAGATACATGATAGGGTTACCTCGGAGGAATGAACCATCTCCGGAATAATAAAGTACAAATATAATATTCTTTGAAGTTACAATATTCAACAGCATATTTTAGTAGGTAGACGCTAGTCTAGTGAAGCAGAGTTGCATATTTTAGCAGGTGAACGCTGCTCTTATTCATGTAGGGTAGTGTTCATGTCAAAATGAAGGTAAAAAACAGGGTTTTGTGAGTTGCAGAGGGGTAATTCTAGTCCATACATCATCTAGGGCAATCTTTCTCTTCAATCCAAGTTGTCCTTTTGTGTGATCAACAACTAAAGGTGATCACGGATGGAGAAGTGCAGATTTGACCTATAACAGATGCCCACTAATGTGTGAGATCAGAGGGAAGCGATGGCCGAAATACATTGTAATTCCAAGTAAGAGGAGGTGCAAGAAACCGCAAAACCAAGTCACAAAAGTACTTGAAATAATGATCAAGGTTAGCGAGCAATTACAATCTTGACATCATATAGATGTGTAGCATGATACAACATGATCTCCAATACATAACTAGGAGATGTATTAATAGCATGGCCACTAAAATACAAGCGTGGATCCATGTCAAAGTGAGAGATCATAGCAATAAGAACAAATTGGATCTATGTCTCATGAAGAACCAAAATGAATGAGGCTCAGTCTTGCATAACTTGGGTGATAACATAATGAGGTAATTCTATCAAAATCCCAAGGTATTCATCCAAACAACCCAAGGTACAAACCCTAACCATGTGAATAAATGAGCTGAAGTCGAACATGCGGGGAGTCGTTTGATTACTGGTCATTGATGTATACCGTAACAAACGTGAGGGATTCCATTGATAATGATAATGGGTCCCAAGGTACCTAGTACGATCCAACAAGTGTGAATAAGTGGACTTGACGTAGAACACTTGAGCAGCCTATCAAATAAGAGATATTGTTGTATTCTCATAATTCAACAACGAGGGAAATTGCCACTGGTGACTGTAATCCCCAAGGTACTAACCGAAACTCTAAACTTCATTCCCAGAGCAAAATAAGTTGATGTCGATAGGAAGAAGTATGTTGGAAGGGAGGCCTTAAGACATCCTCCATCATCCAATATGAGGAACACTCAAATGGTATGAATTGATGTCGAGTAGTACAAGTAACAAGACTGACACTAGGATGGCTGAGACATGAGGTCAAGGTAAACTGCAGAATGGCCGACACAGGTTGTATCCTTGAACATTAAGCACGACACAAAGTGACTTCGGTAGTTTTCAACATGATGGGGAAGTGAGATAATCCTACAATGTAGGAAACATTAGCAGACCTTCCATATGGTTGGAAGAATAACCAGCCAGGGGAGTAAACAACTCGGAGATCAGATTCACCCTAAGGTAAAAAAATAAACCCAACTGAAATGATAGACTCAATAGGTGTTGTGTTCAAGGATAGGACTGACTGAACTACCTTTGAAACTGCAAGATGTTGTGAGGCACCTGCAACAATTAATTAATACGAATATGCAAAATAGCAGAAATGACAGAACTCAGAATCACTTTTATATTGATCACAGGCCACTTCGAGGGGGCAACCTCCTATGAGAAAACTCAATACAAATAACTTCACGGTGCCTTAATAGGTCTCAACACACACTTATATACTAATTCTAGGTGCCAATACTATGGGTCGAAACCATGGGCCGTTACAAACTATGGATCAACAATACTACGGGCGACTTACAAAGCATATGCGCCAACAACAATAACACAAACTATTGATCAACAAATACTACGGGATGACTTACAAAGCATATGCATCCAATAACAACATACTAACAAAGTAAAGACATGGGTTCCTAACATCCCCTCCCCCTTAAAAAAAGCTTTGTCCTCAAAGCTTTAGATGTGGAAATTGTTGTTGAATCTGAAGGAGTGGTTCCCATGTAGCATCCTCTGGTTGCATGCCGTGCCACTGAATTAAGACCTCTGTGATAGAGCGAGAGCGAAGCTGATGCGTGCGCCGATTGAGGATGGCCTATGGCTCCAAAAGGATGGATCCTTCATTATCCAATTCAAGTAAAATCGTTTGTCCACTGATGTTGGTGCCAAGAACTTTCTTCAGACAAGAGACATGAAAGACTGGATGAATGCGGGAAGAAGGAGGAAGTTCCAATTTATAAGCAACGGATCCAATCTTCTGCAGAATCCGATATGGCCCATAGAACTTTGGAGCGAGCTTATGACGCCCTTTGAGTTTCAAGGAGGATTGTTTGTACGGTTGGAGACGAAGAAAAACCATATGTCCGACTTGAAAAGTGTGCTCCGAACGGTGCTGATCAGCTTGTTGCTTCATGCGATTTCTTTCCATGTGAAGATTGTCTCGCAAAAGGCGAAGAATCTGATCGCAGTTGCGAAGGATTGTGTCAACTTCCTGAACTGGTGAACTGGTGGGGGTGTATGGAAGAAGAGCTGGAGGTTCCTGACCATAGACTGCTTCATATGGGGTCATTTTAGAGGCAGTGTGGTAAGAGGTATTATACCACCATTCAGCGAGAGGGAGCCACTTTGCCCACTGATGTTGTTGTTCTGCGGTGAAGCAACGAAGATAAGTTTCCAAGCATTTATTGACAATTTCAGTCTGACCATCTGTTTGTGGGTGATACCCTGAACTCATCTTCAGTTTGGTGCCAGTGTGGCGAAATAGTTCTGTCCAAAAATGACTGGTGAAAGTCGCATCACGATCCGAGACAATGGGAGAAGGGATGCCATGAAGATGAAAGATCTGGTCTATAAAAATTTGAGCGACGGAGGAGGATGTATAGGGATGGCTGAGAGCACAAAAATGACTATATTTGGAGAGGCGATCAACCACAACGAGAATCATTGTCTTCCCACCAGATTTAGGGAGCCCTTCAATGAAATCCATAGAAATATCTGTCCAAATCCGTGTAGGTATGGGCAAGGGTTCAAGCAATCCTGGAAGGAGTGTTGTTTCACCCTTATTGCACCGACAGGTATCACATTCGTCCACCATCTGTTGAATGGTCATTTCCATGCCCTACCAAAAGAAGTTACGTCGTGCTCGTTCATATGTTTTGAGGAACCCAGAGTGCCCTGCCGATGGAGAAGCATGGAGTTCATAGAAGACAACCTGTTGAAGATCTGTGCTCTGGGGAAGCACCAGATGACCCTTGTATCGCAGAGAAGCGCCATCCCAAGAGTAATGTGGTACAGCAGAAGGGTTGTTGGTCAAGCATTGGATGATTTGAGATAAGGAAGTGTCATTGACATAACCCTGTTGAATAGATTGCAACCAATTTGGAACAGGCATAGAAATAGCTGAAAGAGAAGCTTGGGCATCAAATGTGCGAGAAAGAGCATCTGCCACAATATTGTCTTTACCCTTCTTGTAAGTGATCTCATAGTCATAACCCATGAGTTTGCTAACCCATTTCTGTTGTGCCAGGGAGGAGACACGCTGGTCCAAGAAATATTTCAGACTCTGGTGATCAGTCTTGATGCAGAAATGATTCCCTAATAGGTATGGGTGCCACTTCTGTACTGCATGCAAAATAGCCATCATTTCCATCTCATAGGTAGAGGCAGCTAAATTCTTACCTGAAAGGGATTTGCTAGTGAACGCAATGGGGTGTTCATCTTGAAGGAGAACAGCACCAAGTCCATTGCTGCAACCATCACTCTCAATAGTGAAGGGCTTGGAAAAATCGGGCATAGCTAGCACAGGTGTAGTACACATAGCTTGTTTTAGTTTGTCAAATGCACACTGAGCAACAGGTGTCCATGTAAAAGCATCATTTTTCAATAGAGCAGTTAATGGAGCTGCAATCTTCCCATAATCCTTGACAAACTTGCGGTAGTAGCCAGTCAACCCCAAAAAACCACGAAGGCTCTTGAGTGTCTGGGGATGTGGCCAATTGGTCATGGCATCGATTTTTGCAGGATCCACGCAAACCCCTTGTGCTGAGATAATGTGCATGAGATACTCAAATTCATTCTATACAAAAACACATTTAGACTGCTTGGCATGGAGATGATGGTCAGAGAAAAGTTGCATGACAAGATCCAGATGCTGGAGATGTTCATCCCATGTTTTACTGTAGATCAGGATATCATCAAAGAATACCAAAATGAATTTCCGCAAGTAGGGTCGAAATATTTTATTCATTAAGGCTTGGAATGTGGAAGGAGCATTAGTGAGGCCAAAGGGCATGACCAAAAACTCATAACGGTCATCATGTGTGCAGAAAGCTGTTTTAGGAATATCATCCTCATGAACCCGAATTTGATGATACCCATAACGAAGATCCAACTTGGAGAAAACAAGAGCCCCATGAAGCTCATCAAGAAGCTCATCAACAATAGGAATTGGAAACTTATCCTTGATGGTGAGGTGATTAAGTGCTTGGAATTCAATGCAGAGGCGCCATGACCCATCTTTTTTGTGGACAAGAATAACTAGAGAAGAAAAGGAACTAGTGCTTGGGCGAATAATACCTTGCTTCAATAAGTCCCGAACGAGCATTTCAATTTCCATTTTTTGGTGAAATGGGTAGCGATAGGGCCTGATGTTGGGAGGAAAGCTGCCAGGAAGGAGTTGAATACGATGGTATTCTGGCGTGGAAGGTGGTAATCCCACTGGTTCAGCAAAGACACCTGTATATCGATCCAGAATTTGTTGTAGATCCAAAGGAGTAGTGGAGACCGCTGATGGTTGCATCTGGATGGAATGTATCTGAGCGATGACACCATGTGAATTCTTCTTGAGGAGTTTTTCCATGCGATGTGAACTGATGATGCTGAGAGAACCTGGTTGTAATCCTGTCAATGTGTGTTTTTGTCCATTAATGGAAAACTGCATCCAAAGTTCAGCAAAATCCCATAAGATAGGGCCAAGTGTGCGTAGCCATTGAGCGCCCAAAACCACATCACATCCGCCTAAGGGCAACGAAAACATGTCAGAGCGCAAGGTATAATCTCCCATAGATACATGCACATTTCGACACTTCCCTTTTCAAGGTAAGGTGCCCCCATTGGCAATCATGACTTCAAAGTTAGAGCAAGGATGGATAAAACAATTAGCTTGTTTGGCGATCCGAGGGTCAATGAAATTATGAGTGCTACCAGAATCAATGAGTATTGTAAGAGGAAGCTTCTTGAAGTAACCCTTGACCCGCATTGTTTGGGGGGTGGTGATTCCAGCTAAAGCATGGAGAGATATCTCTGGCTGGTCATCCTGAGATGGAGGGTCAATAGGCGGCTCCTGAATGTCGACCGGAGCATCCAGTGTTTCTGGATCTTCGTCACCAATTTCAGAGGCAAGCGGAGACTCCACATCCAAGAGATAGAGATTTTGCTGAACACATCTATGTCCCCGAGTGAATTTTTCATCACAATTATAGCAAAGCCCCTTTTCTCTGCGTGCTTGCATCTCTGTTTCAGACAAATGCATGATAGGAGTCGGTCAAGGATCTTGCGGTATAGGTGGTCGCTGAGAACCCATATTTCAGAAGGGAACAAAAGTGGGCTTGGAGCGTTGTTGGGCTGCAATCTTGTCTTCTGCCAACTTAGCCAACCCTAGGGTTTCCATCATTGTGTTGGGACAGAACATTTTGACCTCAGAGCGGATGGCATCCTTTAGACCACTGATAAAACAACTCCGGTAAAAGTCATCAGACAATCCTTCGGTGTGGTTGGCTAGATTCTGAAATTCGGTTTGATACTCTCTCACCGTGCCAATTTGGCGAAGTTTAGTGAGGGCTCATGTGAAGTCATCAAAAGCACTAGGACTAAATCGTTGCAAGAGGAGCTGAAAAAAGTCTGGCCATTTGGGCTCTGGATGAGCCTTGATGTACCAACGGTACCATTGAAGAGCTTCCTGTTCCAAGTGAAAGGATGCCAGCGGAACTTTGTTGACATCAAAAGTATTATGAAAACTGAAATACGGTTCTGCACGATAGATCCATCCAGTTGGATCAATACCATTGAAGCGAGGAAAATCAAGCTTCGGACAACGAAAATTGCTGGAAGAGGAGAACCCATTGTCTGATGAAGACTCAGACTGTCGTTTGTTGTTCATAGTTGAATGTTCAAGATGGAGGCCGAGAAATTTTTCATCCAGATCCTGGAGTTTGGCTTGGATGGCTGCAAGTGCTTCCTCCATGGTTTTTGCTCCTGCATGGGTGACAACCATAACCAGGATTTTTTTTTTTTTTTTGTTCTGGTTGACTGGGTAGGAAAACAGAAACTACTTCAGTAAGGGAAAATCTGTACTAGGGAAAAAATCTGAAGGGTAATTGGGGTTTGACTAGGTTTTGGACACTATCGACTAGACGGGAAGCAAAAATGAGGATTTTAGAAGCGGGGTGAAAGAATGGAAAAATTTGGCAGAGGGGGACAAAGAAGTAGAATTCAGAAAGGAACTCTGTGGTAAAATTTGAAGGTGATTGGGTGAAATCTGAGGAAGTTATGGCAAACCCTAAAAATAGACAAATGTGGGCTTTCGGGCTTTGGGGAGGGGAATTGGGGATAGGGTCCTCGGGAATGAAATATGCAGAATGGGATAATAGGGGTTCCCCGAAAATTTCAAGGGAAACAGAGTAAAAACAAGGGAGATATGGACAAAAACCTGAATTTTTTTTTTTTTTTTAATATTTTTATTTATTTTTTATTATTATTATTATTATTATTATAATTATTATTATTATTATTATTATTTTATTTATTTATTTATTTTTATTTATTTTTTTCAGTTCAGACTGGAGCGGCTACAGCTCAGAAGGGATCTGGAACAGCGCCGAATGGACTGAAAGCGGTCGGATCTGAAATGACTTGCAAAATGGATCTGAACGGCACAGTAGTGATCGACAATAGTTCAGCTGAAAGTAGATATGGACCCCAGGTATGTGCGGCTTCCTAACAGTTCAGGAGTTTCACTCGGCCACCAATGCTGTCTGACGGCTTGCGTATTGGGGCAGTACCCCTCACTCCACGGCTCAGATAAAACTGATAACCGCTTTGCCACAAACTACAGCTCTTGGTTTACCTCACGGGTGGGAACTAGTCAATCAGGTAGGGGTCGTTTCCCTTTTCGCCGGCAGGTCCTCTCAATGGGCCAGCTACTTCGGGGTTCCTATGGTACTCCTCACAATGAGTTTTAGGGCTTATGCCCAAGTACTTCCCATAGTTAAGTGGATAGGGATTATTCCCCAAATCCAAACCTGCAACAGAGGCGAAAAACAAAATTTGGCATAAATTTCACCAAGCGAGCCCAAGAAAGTGCTCTGATACCATATGTGAGGCACCTGCAACAATTAATTAATACGAATATGCAAAATAGCAGAAATGACAGAACTCAGAAACACTTTTATATTGATCACAGGCCACTTCGAGGGGGCAACCTCCTATGAGCAAGCTCAATACAAATAACTTCACGGTGCCTTCATAGGTCTCAACACACACTTATATACTAATTCTAGGTGCCAATACTATGGGTCGAAACCATGGACCGTTACAAACTATGGATCAACAATACTACGGGCGACTTACAAAGCATATGTGCCAACAACAATAACACAAACTATTGATCAACAAATACTACGAGACGACTTACAAAGCATATGCGTCCAATAACAACATACTAACTAAGTAAAGACATGGGTTCCTAACAGATGTGATATAACCTTCTTATCCCTTATTCTTTTTAGATAAAATAATAGCCTTCTTGTTTTTTTAATGAGTCAAAGAAAGAATGAAAACTCAATAAGTCCAACCATGTGAAAAGTTGAATGAGCCCATGGGAGGAAGACTCGGGACCTTCTTCATTGTTTACAGAGTTCAAAGAAGAGATAGAAGATTACTTTGTAGTACTGATCTCTAGATTTTAATATCGAGCCAAGATCTGTTCTTGCTCACTGGTGTTTTCAATTTTAAGAAGTCTGGAAAACTTAAACAATAAATCTATACACCTATTCGTGGATTTTAATATCGAGCCCAAGTAGGTTAATGCTCGCTGGTGTTTTCCTGTTTATAGAGTCTGAAAAACTTAAACAATCCTTTATTTACCCTCTCGTGGATTTCACATCAAGCCTGAGTAGGTAAATGGTCACTGGTGTTTTCATGTTTCGAGAGCCTGAAAACCCTAAAGAAGGCTCCAAAAGGTTCTTTTTCATAAATTTAGTCTCCTCCCCCAAAAAAATGTAAAACAATGGAAGAAGAACTCTTCTGGCCATGGATGACTAGAGTATTCCTTTTTCGTAAGTAATCCGCAAAAGTCCAAAAAAGGGTTAAACTTATACTTAAGCAGATGTCGCTTCAAATCCTTTAACGAGTCTGAAATGATAACTATACTTGGCAATCTTGTCATATTTAAAGAGTCTAACAAGAGCTTAGAGAGAACTCCATAAAAATATTTTTCATAAAATTTTAACGAGCCCAAAAAAGTAAACTCGTGACCTCCTTACTATTTTTATTGAGCTCAAAGGAGAGATGGAAGAATGCTCATAGCCTCCTTACTGTTTTTAACGAGATTGAAGAAAATGCGGAAGAATGCTCGACGACTCCTTCAAGTAGGGTCGATTCCTAGAATCTCCTCATGAGACCAGGCAATGACATCACAAAATTCGTTAAAAATATTGGTATACAGAATGATATCTTCCAGATAACAGTCTACTCCAATGAAGATGTTTTCGGTGACCTCGGGTTCAGTGTAAATGTTAATTGGGATGGTTCTCACTGTACTTGTCCTAGTCCCTTCAGCAAAAATAGCTTGTGTAGTGGAAGGGACAGAGGACCAATCAACATTCTCACTGGGTCTCGAAAAAAACTCACCTCTCTCAATCAAGTCTAGAACAGGAAGTAGATAGGTCCTGGGGTGTAAATGTTCCCAAGGGTGTCTCAGGCCTATCATAGCTTTAAAAAATGTTTCGTCAGAAGGCAAAACCATGTCTAAACTATCAGGAGAGAGGGTAGAGTCCATTGACCGTGTGGGAGCAGGGTCCATATCCGACTCGGCAGAGACCAATAGAGTCATGATATGTTTTGTTGCAGGTCGTTGTGAATCCAAGTGGGTTACTTCTGCAACAGATTGAGGCACACTTGGTTTTGGTTCAGTAGGAAGGATCCACGGATCAGTCCTTAAACCGACCGTGAAAATTTCAATAGATGTACCTTCATCAGAACGCATGAAAAGAACTGGAGCAGGTAGGTCAAAATTTCCCATTAATGACCCAAAGAGTCCTTCTCCTAAACTCTCGCTTGCTGGGGCATATTGATCAACCAAAGGAACTGTGGATTTAGATGAAGTTTGGTTGTTTCACCAAGAGAACAAAATTTGATCGACCATGACGATATTTCCTTCATGGGGTAACATTACAACTTGGAAAACTGCCGATGCAATAGCTCGCATGGCATATGTCCAACTCCTTCCTAACAACATATTGTAGTCAAGTGGAGCATCTAGAACTTCAATCTCTACAGCAACTGTCTTACCGACAAGTGTGACGTCAAATGATGGAAATACTCCGTGTGGACAGAAGGTTTTGCCATCAAATGCAGTAAGTAGTGTGTTAGAGGGGGCTAACTCGGGAGAACCCAAGGCTTTCCAACAAGAAATTGACATTACGCACGTAGACGTGCACTCATCTACGATAGCTCGTCCAATGGTCATAGGACCATGAACTACCTCTATCTGAAGAGAAACGTGACAACCGGTACTTGATATCAGACATATCAAAACACATAGTCATGTTGGATGATTCCATACTTCCAATCGCTACCAGAAGTGCATTTCTTTGTAATGGACAACTTTGCAAAACTTCTAAGGTGGACATGGCACAAGGGGTCTGGGCTAAGTCTTCAACCACATTGTAGTTGGCAGCAGTCCATTCGTTGGGATTGTGTGAAGCCTGTTTCAAGACACCTTTTGGGATCTTGGGCAGTGAATCCACAGGTATGTGGAGAGGAGTGGAAGATTCAGGAATATCCTTATTCTGCGGATTCGGGGTATAATTTCTTGCCCATGTTTGTAAAAGAGCATATGAGTTAACCATATTAATAAAAGTTTGATGAACTGAAGCATGGGTGGTGCCCCCAGCATTGGAGGTGCCAGAAGTTGAGCCCTGCCCTTTGGGAAATGGATCTTTAAGGATGACAGGTTTCTTTTCTTGAAGCAGCTTCTGGGATTCTTCGATTAGAGGGAATTGGTGAGTTAGGTGGTCCTACTTGAAAAGATTGCAAGGGAACTTAACCTTCTTCTTTTCTCTGTTACCCTCCTCGGCATTTTCTTTGCTTTTGGGATTTTGTTGGTTCCCCTCTCCTTTCTTGCCCTTCTTTTTGTTGTTGGGCTGCCGAGGACCCTTTTGATTAGTCTGAAACTGCTGTACAGATGCAGTAGTAGAAGGAGAGTTTGTGACGTGAGTCACTTCTGCAGTCGATTGTTTGACCGATAAGGCATGAACCTGTTTAGTCAATGCTTCGAAAGCTACAAGATCAACTGAACCTACTATGTTGTCAGCATGTGGTCCAGGTTTTGGTCTACCTAGATCAATGTTCGATCATAGTGCATCAGGTATAATCTCGTAAAGGAGCCCAGACTGAGCATAAACCAAGTCTAGTTGCTAGGTCCTTAAAATGGCATCTTCTTCCGATGACACCCCAGAAGTAGCTACTTCCTTAGAAACATAAGGAAGGAGTGATTTCAGATACCACTCTAATAAGAACTCTGGGGGGATATTGGCCTTAATGAACCTCTTCTGTCTTTGCCACTCCTGAATATGATCAGATAAATGGGTGGCTTTGTTTTGTCTAAAGGTAGACAAAAGATCTGTCCCGGCATCGTACCGAACAGGAAGCTAGAAGTGGTTTAGGAAGACTATGGTGAGATCCCGAAAGTTAAAAAAGGTGGTTGTAGGTAACTCAATGTACCATTTGGCTGTAGTACCGGTCAAGGTTCTTTGAAAAAGTATCAACCTAATAGAATCTTCGTTCAACGAGTTCGAAGAACACCAGAGATGAAAAGTGGTAACATGATCACTAGGATCTTCACCAGTTTCACTTTTGAATTTTGAAATTTCCGAAGGTAGCTTAGTGGGAACTGGTGGCCATGTAACGTTATGGAACACCGGATCGTTCGTTAACTTGGAAAGATTTGGAAAATTCAGAGTTTCCAGAAATGATAAACGAGGTCTATAAGATGGCATTTGATAAGATGGAGTCATGAAGGGGTAACCTCCCATAGTTTGACCCACAAACTGTTGGTTAGGGTTTCCCCCAACCATTTGTTGGTAGGGGTTTCCCCCAGCCATCTGTTGGTAGGAGTTTCCCCTAACCATCTGTTGTTGTGTGAAAGTGTTGTTGAAATTCCTCCACCCAAATGAAAGTGGGTAGTGTTAACACCCAAAAAGTGCTCACTACCTCATCTACCCCATTACATGACTCATTTGTCCATATTTCCTACCATATTTGCCTCTAAAAGGCTAAAATCCCATTAAAAAACCTCCAAAAGGCCAAAAAACCATTAAAAAAGCCTCCAAAAGGCTAAAAAACCCCTTTTTTCCCCAAAAAATATCCAAAATTCCTCCAAGATAGCAAAAACCCTCTAAAAAGGGAATAAAAAATATTAAAAAAAAGGAGGAAAAAACCCTATACAGCTGACCTAAACCATTTGGTTCCCAAAACCATGGGCCAGCACTCCACCACCAAAAAACTATAAATAGGTGATGGAGACCCTTCATTTCATATCCACAATCAAGTATTCCCTTACTCTGCCAAAATCACTCTTGAAACCCTAGCTCACCCTTGAGCTACTTTCACCATTGAGTGCCCCTTTGGCCCATTCCCAACAATTTGGAGAAAGAGAAGGAGCAAAGCTGGAGTTTGGAGCAACCCTCTTGGACAATTGCAAGAACTTCACCAACCTTCACATTGGAGGTAAAGCTTTAATACAAAAAAACCATTTATATTATATCTTGTCTTTTATGTTTCATGCACATGCTTAGAATAATTTCCATTTAATACCTTGTCTTTTAATTACTGTTTATTGAACTGCTACTAAGGAGTCCATTCTCCTTAGTAGGTGCTAATTTGCACAAGCTAGGGTGAAAACCCTAGCTACAGCTTTGGCGGCTCCCCTTGGTTTGAATTTTTGGTGATAATTTTCAAATATTTTTCTGTTCGGCTGTCCCTTTCGGCTGCCGTAAACTGCATCTTTTGCCCCTACAGTTGCATTCCGACCGCGTCTTTCAAGCACTTACCTGCAATCCGACTGTGGCTTTCAGACTGTTTCTGGTGACCTACCGACGGTTTTCAATCTGTTACCTACGATCCGACCGCGGCTATTAGCCTGTTCGGGACGGTCCGACTGCGACTGTTAACCCTTTTTCCGTGACCCGCCAGCAGCTTTCAGCCATTTTTCTGCAACCCGCCTGCGCCTTTCGGCCTATTTCCCACGTCCCGACTGCGGCTTTCAGCCATTTTTCTGCAACCCGCCTGTGCCTGTCGGCCTTTTTCCCACAACCCACCTGTGGCTTTTGGCCTTTTTCCCATGACCCGCCTGTGGCTTTCGACCTTTTTCCCGCGGTGCGACTACATCTTTCAGCCAAAATCCCGCAACCTGTCCGCGACTGTTCAGCTGTTTCCCGCGGTCCGACCACCCAGAATCGCCACAGACCTGCGGTCCATTTCCTGCACTTTTTTCACTGTTTTTGAACCCAGTACTTTGCTGCACTATTTTATGCACTAGCACAACCATCTGTCCTACATGCAGACACACTTCCTTACAACCTTTTTCTGCAGTTTTATTTCTGTTCCATTTACAGAATCATTTTTTAAAATTCCAGCATTTTAATTGAAAAAGAGAAAATTTTGCATGTCAAAGTTTACATTATGTCTTGTTGTTGTTAGTTAAAAAGTTGCCCCCCTTGTGGCACTTTTATTTGGGTTCATCAGCTCACCCGCACACACTCTGTCACCTAATTCAAGCGAGCCTTAAAAAACTACTTAACATAACCAACATTCTAACCCCACTTGGGGAACACATAAGAATTTTTGTAGCTAGGTAGGATCGGGGGGATAGGCATCCAAATAACACCCCTCGGTTGCTTACACTTGAGACATAGTTGTTGTCCATTAGGGAACCAAAATCCCCTAGTAAGTTTTGGCACAGTCACAACCAGTTTATCAGAGGGCCTCTCCCCTAGGAGGGTTGAAGTCTCCAGACTGGTTCCGGAGGCCTGAGTGGAATACCGTACTCCATTCAGTAACCGAAGGGCTACCTTTCGCAATTCTCAGAGTATCCCTGTCTGGGGGTACTACGGTAAAAGGACCAAACGGTAGATTCACCTTTCTGGACGTGTCATGAACGGGGTATCTTAGTTGCCTTTCTTCTAGGATTGACTACCCGGTGTCCCTCCCGGTAGGGGGATATCTTTAGCCACTTGGCTCTCCTATCCATATTGTCTGACTTGGATTTCATCACCTTGCAAAGGATATGTCTAGTTGAGTCAGAATACTATTTAGCTAGGTGTTTGCATGCTCCCTTACCTCCTTTTGGTCTAGTGAGTCCACCATTTTTATTTTGTAGGAAACCTGCTGCTTGTTGGTATTCTGATCATTTTTGTTGATACTCCACTTATTGTAGAACAACTGTTACAGTAAGTGTTTTGAGTTGGTTGTTGGCCTGAGTGCCATATTTTTTGAGCTCTCCGTCTGCACACTCGGTTGCATTAGGGTTTTTGAGTTTTTTTTCACTCGACACAACCCCCCAGAGATTTGACACCATCTGTCACCATTGAGTCCCCGAGACATTCTCGGTGCCTCAGGGGTGAACCCCCATAGTACGGTTCACTTGACACCACTCATCATCGACATAGATCTTCATCACTTGATACCACTTATCATAGATCTCAAGCTTTGTCCCTTGACTCCACTCGTCAACGACATCGAGGTCCGTCACCCGATCTAGACGCCCCTTACTTTACCTCTGCTTCTGATGCAGAGTCCGAGAACCCCATTTACACTGCACCAACCAGCCCCATGGCTAGCATGACTTCCACCCCTTTCCTTATAAGGACCATTGGTGGAACATCCACCACCACACCAGTTACCACACCTACTTTGGGTATGCCCTCAATGGGTCCCCCATCTACCATTCCGATCATTGTGCCCATTCCAGTAGCTGGCATACCTAGCGTCACTCGATCAGTGACTCACACTACCCTTGGCGGTGCAGGACCGTCTCATACCACTTTCGTTCCTCCACTTGGGGGCACCATCCCTCCACCAGCCCCTACACTTGGGGGCATTGGCCCCCACATGGTCACACCCACTAGTATGTCACATCCTTCTAATAGTTTTCCATTCATGGCTAGCCTCAACCTTCCTGACCTAGCTAGACTGACTAATGATCCCATCAGACACGACCCTCGTGGCCTCACATGCCCACCAAGGTTCCCTCTGACATCCCTAAGTTTGAGGGCAAGGCAGGTGAGGACCCCCAGAACCATATTATGTCCTTCCACCTATGGTGTTCCTCCAACTCCATAGTGGACGACTCTGTCCACCTCTGTCTGTCACAGCGCACCCTCACTGGCTCTGCAGCCAAGTGGTACATTGAGCAACCTCATGGGACCCATGCCACCTTTACCTCCCTTGCCTCCACTTTCCTGTAGTTCTTTCAATTACCTGTCTGCTATGACGCAGGAGTTGAGATCCTACTGTCTTGCAAACAGAACAATGCCACCCACATCACTGACCACATTCATGAGTGGCGTCGACGCCACAGCCTCTGCAAAATCAAGTTAGACGATCATATCTTCCTAGATTGGTTCCTAAAATCCCTCCTCCCTGTCATTGCCAAGGATGTGGCATCCGAACGACCCCAGTCTGAAGAAGAGGCCATCCTCAAAGACCATCAATTTGACCTCATTTACGCCCAGTCGGGTTATCTGTATACCTTCATACCTAACGCCCCTCGGGGTGAGTCCTCCCAACACGATGCGCCGGGGGCATCCCACGCCGCAGACGGCATCATTGGCCGTGTTACCTCGCATCCCCAACCCTTTTCCATAGCACGTCCTAGCCCTGGCCCCGACCTTTCGTGGGCTACCTCTCAATCCGGAGCAACCAATTCGTATGATCCTATGACACATCATCACCATTCTCACGGACCCTCATATCCACCTCAGTGCTTTGGGCATGCATCCCCCGCTTATGCTCCCCCAGTCGCACCTCAGCCCTATTACCATCCACCGGCTGCACCAGCTCCTGTGCCCTCTCAAGCCCAACTTGCTTATTACCCGCCCCAAGCAGCCCCTGCGGAAAACCCACAACCCCCTCCGCAGACATATTAGCAACCCCCACAAGGTTCAGCACCTGTGTAGCCTCCCCCTACGTATTATCCACCGCATCCTGCTCTCGCACCTGCACAACACCAGAACCCACCTGCTGCCCACAGGAAAGTATACGCCCAACAGAATCTGTAGCAGAACCAAAACAACCAGTGCCAACAGGGCCAGTAAAACTGTGGAAAAGGTCGTAACCATAGGAACAACCAACCTCCAGACCAGGGCGGTCAACCTCCCAATCCCCCAACCAACAATAACGCGACACCTGCCAAATAGAACCCTGATCAGCCGCCCAAGCAGGCCAAAAATCCCAATCTACGAACAAACCATCCTTGTTATATTTGCGGGGTCTATGGCCACTATACACATGCTTTCCCACATTTGGAGCGAGCTCGGCAACTTTGGACTGATGATGCCCATCGCCAAGGGCAAGCGGCTCCTCAGGTGCCACCCAACCCCCCACCACCTAAGCATCAACCTTTGGTGCTGCAAAACCCCTTACCAACCCAAGGTGTAGTGAACACTTAGCCGTTGGCTCCCCCTCAAGGCAACGTGCCACCACGACAACAACAGATCACTTATGTCGCTCCTGACCAACCCATGTTCGACTCAGGTACTCACCATTTGTTGATGATGTCCTCCGCTGATGTCAACCTCCAAACCCGTCGGAACCAATATGGCTCCACCCCTGAAGCCCCTCCTGCCGACAAAAACACTAACGTTCATCCCACTTATCAAACGTTACATATACCTCTGGCTCCCCTCGATGGCACCCCCAAAGCACCTCGTTTCCCACTTCATCGTATCAACAATAACCCCAATGCTCGCGCTGCGTCAAATTACAACATTGTAGATGACTTAGCCCAATCTCCCGCAGCCATGTCTGCGTTAGAAGTCTTGAAAAAATGTCCTTCATAGCACAAGACTTTGCTCTCTGCGATTGGCGCTATTGACCCAAATGATTCACAACTGATGGCATTTGATTTGGACCAATCCGAACCACGCCTGCCTTCCACTTTAGCGTTCCAAGTTTCCGTTTCCGTTCGGAATCTTGTCATCCATCGGTGCATTATGGATGAAGGTGCCTCTACATGTGTTATGTCCACATTCGTTTGGCAGAAGTTGGGATCCCCTACTCTCTGGCAGTCCACCACTGCGTTGCGAGCCTACGACGGTCGTTCGGCTCAACCTCAAGGTCTATTAGCTAATGTCCCCATCCATTTGGCTGGCAAAACCGTACTCATTGATATAGAGGTCATCAATTCCCAACTTGATTATAACCTCTTACTTGGCCGTAGCTACATGTATGCCATGAAGGCGGTTTCCTCTTCTATTTTTCGTACCATGATGTTCCCCCATGATGGGCGCGTGGTCAAGGTCGACCAACTCACATATTATGATCCAAGTGCCCCCGCTGCACCCGAGAATGTTGTCCCCATGGTTGAACAACCTGTTAGTGGTGCCACTACCTCGTTTGTTTCCTTCGTGGGACCTGGATTTTACTCAGATCCGTCGATGACCTCAACATTCCAATCCATTCCTTCCTCGTCATCTGCTCCCGAAGTATCTGACCTATGTACCCTGTCCCACAATACACAAACACCCAACACTCAACCACCCTTGTTACCCAAACCACCTTTGGTACCTAATCACATTGGTGTTACACCTATCCACACAATCCCCTTCATAGTCCCTCCCTCAGGAGTAGTAAGTGCCTCGGTTATGGCCACCCTTAGCCTCCCCGGGTTAACCTTGGCATTACCCGTATGGTATCTTTCGCCTCCCGTTCCCCCACCGACACCAAATTTCATCCTACAACTGGTGCAACCCATGGCTACTACTAGTCAACCACCTCCCGGTGTCACTACCCCTTCATCCTCTATGAATCCCCCCCCGCTTATCAAGCACACTGGGGGAAGAGGCCCACAACCCTACACTGCTGTGCCTCTGCCCAAGGCAGTTAAACCCCCCCCCCCCCCCCCGGTGTTTCGTGCTCCCCCCAAATGCTCGTTGTGTGATGAGTTAGGCCATCCGACTCATCAATGTCCACAGTTACCCGCATTACAGGAACATGTGCAAATGCTTGACGACGAACCCAACATCCTGGTTGTCGAACTAGATCCAACCCCTAAGCCTTGTGATATGTCACGTCCCCATTATTGACCCCATTGCATTCAAAGGTAATTGATGTAATATTGTTATGAAATCATGGTGAGGAGCTCAAGGCTAAGGCCCCGCCATCGATTTAGTGATGCATATGCTTTGCATGCTAGCCAGGCACATTGGAATTTCAACATCATGTAATATGCATTTTTAATAAAAATACCCACAACTAGCTATGCAATGCAACAAAGAGATGGGGGCATGATTTCACAAGGAATTGGGAGGGAAAACATTCAAACCCTTGAGCCAATAGGGTCAAGCCAAGTGTCAAAATGAGAACCCATCAAACCCTCAACTACCCATGTTGACTTTTGTACTCAACCATTGATTTCTCCCAAGAGTTGGTTGGGGAAGTTAATGCCTTGGGAATGGAGAGGTATGGCTGTCCAAAATCGGGTATGGGCAAGCCACCCTTCATGGAAAATCGTGTTGGTCTTTTTGGGCAAGAATAGAGCCACGAAAGGGCTGCCTAAGCCATTATTCACGATGGCCTTGCTCTCTCACGCAGCTCAAGCTGCCTGGGCGTTTTCCTCCCTCGTTTTTCTGTGTCTCCCTTCATCTTTTAGCTGGGAAGGGGCGTTTTTGTGTTGGTTACCCGTGGGGAAAGAGAGCAGAACGTTTTGGGTCTTCCTGGGGGTCGTTTAGGCCATTGGAAGGGATCCTAACCAGTGGAGAGAAATCGGTTTTGCTCCCTAGGGTTGAAATCGAAATTCCACAGTTCGTTTGGGTGAACCACGAGTTGGGAGAACCAATGTGGACCCTGTTTTGTGAACACCTCTGTTGTAAATGTGTAACCCTGCCAATAATCATTTTTTTTGCTGTGAGAAAGAAGAGTATGATGGGCATGGGTGATGGGTAATCCCTGGTTCTGGCTTGAGATTGGGAATGAGCATCCATTGTGCAAGTGCAGCCTGATAAACCCAGTTAGACTGGCTTGGCTAAAATAAAAAGGTTAATAGACTGTGTGTGAGCGTGAATGTCCCCTTTGTCCTTGTGAGAATCATGCCCAGCTCGGGGGTGGCCTTCGGACGGCCTTAGTATAAGCTATCGAAGAGCCTACGGTTGGGTGGAACGTTGCAGCGACATAGCTAGTTGCTTGGGACTACTCTGTTAAAGATAAGTATTCTCTGGTGCCATCTTTCAATTATTTAATTGATGAATATCTTGAATGTATGGCGAATGAGTAATTGAAATTACTTCTGCTGTGTAATGTAAATATTTATGCCTCTTCATATGTATGGAATGCTTACTTAACTGGTACATGGGGCTGGATGCCCGGTTTTAGCCTCACGATCCCCTCCATTGCACTAGTATGATGGGTGGGAACGTGACATGATAAATCACTGCGTACGAACCACCCTTGTGCAATATGCGGTGCTTACGGCCATTACTCACATCACTGTCCCGATCTCCCAGATTACCGAGCAGCTCTCTACGAGATGAATAATTTGGACCTCGAGATGGCACCCACCACCATTGAGGAGATCCACCCCCCGATCTCATCCCCATCCAGAGAGGTTAACACCGTCTATATGATCTCTTCGACTACTACTCCCTCGTCAACCTATTTGACAACTCAAAATTTCCACAATGATGAGGAGATTCTTGAGACTCTCACTGCCCCGGATTATCCCTGGGACGACATGCACCATCGTTCGTATTTCCTCCTAGAAGACTCCTACTCCAGCACAGCTACCCAATTTGCAGTTGAGTCCAAAGATTTCCTTCCCACCAAAGTCGACTGGTTTAAGGATCCTATTCCTACCCCTGAGGCTTTTGAGGAAGGTAACATGGACAACATCTCACCTGTCATCCACATCGATATCTTTGACCCACCTGGTGTCCTTGAATGCATTACCTTAGGAGCCTCCTGCAGTGAACAAGAGATTGAAGATTACAAAAAAAAATTCCAAGAGTTTCGTGATGTCTTTGCCTGGTCCTATACCGAAATGCCTGGTCTCGACCCCGCTATTATAGAGCACCACATTGACACATGGCCTGACGTACCCCCTATTCGTCAAAAACAACACCCCATTCACGCTGCAAAGCTCTCTGCTATCAAGGTAGAGGTCAAGAAACTTCACAAGGCAGGATTCATTTATCCTATTGCCTATACCACCTGGGTTTCAAACCCTATTCCTGTTAACAAAAAACAAGGCACCATTAGAGTATGTACTGACTTCCGTGATTTAAACCGCGCCTATCCCAAAGACAATTTCCCCATGCCATTTATTGACCAACTCATCGATGCGTGTGCGGGACATGAAGTCCTATCTTTCATGGACGGTTTTTCCGGATACAACCAGATTCAGATCTGTGAGGAAGACCAGTACAAGACTGCCTTTACCACCCCATGGGGCACCTTTTCCTATCGCGTCATGCCTTTCGGCCTCAAAAATGCTGGTTCCACCTTCCAGCGGGCCATGACTTCTTTTTTTCACAACTTGGTCCATATCCTGCTCGTTTATCTTGATGACCTTACAGCTCATTCCCGGAAATGTTCAGACCACCTTAACAACCTCCGGCAAGTTTTCCTGCATTGTAGCAAATATAAAATCCGCTTGAACCCACACAAGTGTGTCTTTTGCTTTCCGGCAGGCCGGTTGTTGGGTTTCATTGTTTCCCAGAAAGGAATTGCTGTCGATCCCCTGAAAGTCCAAGTCATCTTAGATCTTCCATCTCCTCGCATGCTTTGGCAGCTCCAGAGTCTGCAGGGGCGGTCCAATTTCCTTTGACGCTTCGTTCCTGATTACGCCACCAAAGTTCATGGTTTCTTACGCCTGCTTCATACCCACATACCCTTTGTTTGGGATGAGCAAGCGGAAGCTGCATTCGAAGCCCTCAAGAAAGCTATCACACAAGCCCCCTTGATCTCCCCTCCGGATTTCTCTCAGGACTTCATCCTTTACGTCTTGGCATCTGAGCATGTTGTGTCTGGAGTCTTGGTTCAAGAAGATGCCTCTCACCAAGAGCATGTCATTTATTATGTTAGCCATACCTTGTCTGGACCACCCCTACGTTACCCATACGAAGAGAGACTAGCCCTAGCTGTGGTCTTTTCCATCCAAAAATTGTGACACTACATCCTGCTTAGTCATACCACAGTTGTCGCCGACTCCAAACCCATGGTCTATCTTTTAAACCGGCGGATCCTGCAAGGTCGCATTGCGAAATGGGTCATTATCCTCTAGGAGTATGATCTCACTTTCTGGACCCCTAAGAGCACTAAAGCCCTAGCGCTTTCCCAGCACATCACCGATCTCCCCTCCCTTCTGCTATCCCCACAAATTTTTGACGAGTTACCCGACAATCACTTGTTCACCATCTTGTCTGATGACCCATGGTACGGTGATATTTTGTTATACCTTCGCACACAAAAGTTTAGACCCAATGTCAATCGTGATGGACGTCGTCGTATCCATCACCAGGCCTCTCGATATCTCCTCTTAGGTGATGTCCTTTACCGGCGTGGGGTTGACACCATCCTCAGTCGTTGCCTTACACACGAGGAAGCTGAACACGTCCTCAATGACTGTCATAGCGGTGCCTGCGGCGACCATTTCTCTGGGATGGCCACCGCCCAAAAGGTCGTCTGTGCCAGATACTTCTGGCCCAGACTCTTTACCGACTGCATAACGGTGATCAAACATTGCCACAATTTCCAACTTTTTGCCCCAAAGGCCCGGACACCACCCACTCCGTTACACCCAGTCGTCACCGTTGGTCCCTTTTGTAAGTGGGCCATTGACTTCATGGAATGTAGTTCCCCATCCGCCAACGGCCATAAGTACATCATTGTCATCGTTGATTACTTCACCAAATGGGCGGAATCCATGCCCACCTTCAATTGTACAGCTGATACCGCTACCCGTTTCTTTTTTAACCACGTTATCACTAGATTCGGGGTCCCTAAACAATTGGTCTCAGACCATGGTTCCCACTTTGAAGATTCCATTTGGCGCGATTTATCCACCCTCCTCAAGTTTGAACATCAGTATTCCTCTGCTTACTACCCCCAAGGGAACGGCCAAGTAGAGGCCATTAACAAAATCTTAAAAACCACCCTCCAATGCACCGTTGACCGACATAAGTCCAATTGGCACCATATGTTTTTCCTGGCCTTATGGGATTACCGTACCTCTACCAAGACCGCCACCATTTTTACCCCATTTCATTTAGTTCACGGTGTAGAGTCTTTCCTCCCCATTGAGTGTCAGATACCTGCCTTACACATCACCGTCGAGCTTCTCCCCGACACCTCCCCACTCGAGCAACGTCTGCTAACACTAGAACAAGCTGATGAAGACCGTCGTGCCACTCTCCAGACCATTGAAGTGGCTAAGAACGGCTCCAAAGATGGTTACGACAAGCATGTACACCCTCGAATTTTCCGTGAAGGGGACCTCGTCCTCGCCTATGATCAAGCCCATGACAAAACTGGTAAAGGAAAGTTTGAATCCATGTGGCACGGCCCTTACATCGTGCAGACCTACCTCGGCAAGAAAGCATACATTTTAACTAACTCAAAATGTCTCCCTTTGCGCAACCCTCGTAATGGGTTGTATCTTAAACGCTTTTATCCCTAAATGAACTCGCGACCTCATTGGTCCGCATTGTACAGTTTGCTCTCTTTTTGTTTTTCACCTTTTTTACCGCGATCTTACATTCCTCTTTTTTGCATGACCACAGATGGACCATCTTCCACCTCATTACATTGGCTTCGCTGATGGAGCAAGCCGTTGGTCTCCCAACCTGGCTTCTGCAGCATGGGTCTTATATTCCCCTTCACATGAGTTGCTTCACCTTGACGGAATATGTATAGGCGCTGCTACCAATAACCAGGCGGAGTATGATGCTGTGACCGGTCTCCTGACTGCTGCCCTCCAGATGGGCATATGTCACCTTCATGTGTTCCTTGACTCCCAGCTACTTGTCTCCCAGCTCAACAACTGCTATCAGGTGCGTGATCCCCGCCTCTTTAGAAAATTCCTGTGCACAAAACAACTCAGCCGACAGTTTGAATCCATAGCATTCACTCATGTCCCACGAGCTCATAATAGTGTCGCAGATCAAATGGCTAACAACATCCTATATTGGCACATCAATCACACCATGTAGAGCATCCATCATGCATCATCATCTGTAACATTTCATCAAAAATATATAAAAACCCAAACAGATTGCAAGGGGCATCTACGTGCCTATCATCCCATAAACATTTGCATCCATGTGCAATAAACGCTAAAAACACATTCATATACAGGGGCATCCACGTGCAATACATCACATATAAAATAAAAAGGGCCTCCATGTGCCCATTACCCTACACTACTTGCATCCACGTGCAGTATAAACATACAACAAACCATAAGCGCATCCACGTGCGTACACTAAAACATCAACGCAAAAAAGTGCATCCATGTGCATATATATATATATATATATATATATATCAAAAAATACATGTCCATCTGCTATACATGTCCTGGGAACCCCTGTACTCATCTATACAAAAAATATCTCTACATCCCTAAAGCCTCATAGAATACATGCCGTAGCTACAAAATCCGGGAGGAGTCCCCCGCACTCCCTAATGAGAGTCATACCCTGCATCACTGCCTGCGTCAGCTTCCTACGAGTCCTCCCCTCTCTCCTCCTCCAGCAAATCCTCATCCCCTGCGGGCCCATGTGCCCATACCCTGTCCGCTAAGATGGCCACCCAGATCGCGATCGACCGGAACTCCTATGGTGCCCTCATACAATCCTGGATCACCTCCGGATCCACATCCCGCCACCCCTGGTTGGTCACCCCAACTAGCAACCGATCCAAAAGCATCCGCACGGACTCCAGCGTCCCCTCCGCGTCCCGTCGATGCACCTCCCCTCGGCCTAGCAGGGCTGGTACTGCCACATGCCCCCGATGCGCTGCATGTCCTAGCGGCGGTCTCGGACCAACATCTGTAGATCACACATGAGTTAGTAACAGTATATATCGTAACACATATCATATACAAATCTTTACATCCATACCATGCAAGTAAATAAATATGTACCATCTGGTCCCCATGCCTGCCCTGGCGGCTGTGGTGCCTCTGGATCCCCGGTGTAGTCCATAACCCTATACGGGTGGTCATCCAGTGGTAGTGGCATCTGTAGCCACTGCAGGTACAACTCCTGGGTAAAGTATCTACCCACCTCACTGCCACCTCGGCTGTGCATCATCTCTCCCCACCGCACCATGAGCGGCTCCCTCAGCCCTCCTGCCCTGACCGGTACCCGCGGCCGCAGTGTAGGTACCCGCTCCATGAAGAAAGCACATAGAAAGGATCCGTAACAGAATCCCTTGCTAGATTCCTTCGCCGATGTCAGCTGCCGCTGCACACAGGAGAGGAACATCTGGCCCCACGCATAGTAAACACCATCCAGTATGCACTCTACTAGTTGCATCTGGCCCCCGGATACCTTCTTAGGTGACTGGGACCCCAACACCCGAACCACGCATGCTGCCATCGCCTGTACTGCCGGCTCCTGGAAGTCCACAACCCGAAGTGCATTCCTATGCACCCTAGCCTCTGGAACACAGTACCGCTCCAGCATGTCCTCTATATCTACATCTGCGGATACACGCGGCTGCATATCCACCTGTCACGTCCCCATTTTGACCCCCTTTGCATTTAAATCGTAAATGATGTAAATATTGTAACTTAATCATGGTGAGGAGCTCAAGGCCAAGGCCCCACCATTGATTTAGCATTTTATGTACCGGAAATCAAAGAGATAGATGCCTATGGTTCTTGTGCTAGAAGGGCACGATGTAAATAAGACATCATGTAAATATGAATTTAATGAAAGATACCCACAACCAGCTACACAATGCAACAAAGAGATGGGGGCATGATCTTTACAAGGAATAGGGAGGGAAAGTAACCAAACCCTTGAGCCATGGTGTTAAGCCATTTCATTGAGGAAACCCATGAACTCTCAACTACCCATTTGGTCTCATGCACCCAATCTTTTAATTCTTCCAAGAATTGGTTGAGGTAATTAATGCCTTGGGATGGGAGAGGTATGGCTGTCAATTTTCGTGTATGGGAAAGACAACAACTTGGGAAATCGAGTTTTGGCTTGCTGGTCAATAAAACCCCCACGAAATTGGCCCAAAGCCATTCTTCACCCATGGCCATTCTTCCTCTCACGCAGACTAAGCTTACTGGAGTTGATCCTCACGTTTTTCACCATAACCCTGCAATTTCCCATGTCCAGGAACTCGTTTTTGGTATTGTGTAGTAGCTGGGAAAGGAGGGACGGGATTTTTGGCTGAGGGAGAGGTCGTTTTTGCCCTTGGGGCATTTTTCTGGAATGGGTTGCTTTCCCAGTCGAATTTACCCAGTTTTCCAATCCGTTTTGAGTCTACCCATGTTTTCTGAAGCTCAAGAAACCCCATCTCGTGCATTCCACTATTGAAACATTTTTCTCATGCCCAGCACTTACATTTTTGCTGTTATATGCATTCCTCTCCTAGCAACCTCAGAAACCCCAACTGTTGGTTGGTATGGCTGATTCTGGTGTATCTATGGTTATGTGAGATCTTGTTGTTCCCTAGTTCCTTGTGGAGATCATCCTCAGCTCAGGGGTGGCAGTGGTGCTGAGAGATTAAGGAGCACACTGGCCTACGGTTGGGTGGAACGTTGCAGAAGCGTAGCTGGTTTCTTGGGACTACTTCATTAAGATAAGTATCCTCTTGTATATTCTTTCAATTGTTTAATGGATGAATGTCTTGAATGTAAGATGAATGAGTAATTGGAATTACTTCTGCTGTGTATAAACAAATACTTATGCATCCTCATATGTCTTGCGTGCTTACTTCATAAGTACATGGGGCTAGATGCCCGGTTTGGGATCACGATCCTCTCCATTGCACTAGTATAATGGGAGGGGACGTGACACCGCCACCCTACCCAGACAGGGAAACCCCATTAGGAAGTATACATCTGTCAGGGTGAGGTCCACCCTCTCACCCTGCACCCGGAACGCCTGTATGTATGGCTCCTAGAAACTCACTAGCCTGTTCAGCAACAACCCTGCTGACCGCATCATCGGTACCTGCGCGAACTTCAACAGTCCGCACAATCCCAACACCGATCGCACATGACGATCCTCTCGGATGACCATCACTATCTCATCTGGGATCTCCCGCTCTCTCCACAGTTCCAGCGACATCCTGTCAAACACACAAGGAAAAATCATCAGAATCATGACAAAGAAATTAACCTAACCCAAACCCCCCCCAGGAATCCCTACCAACTCGCTCAAAAATGTGGCTTTAGAGCCCCTTGTCGCGGTTTCCGACCGCGGTTGTCGGGCCTACACTCACAGTCTCCAACCGCGCCTGTAAGGGCCAAAATCGCGGTTTTGAACCGCGTGTTCAGCCTTGGAACGCGCAGTATTGGACCGCGCATTCTGACCCGAACATCGCGGTCCCCTACTGCGTGATCTACCCCGAAACCCACAGTCCCTTACCGTGGTTCCAGCTTGAAAACCCGCGATCCACCCCACGTGGACCATACAAATACCCCCTGGGACCCACTATCCACCCTCAGAACCCAAAAAACATGCAGGTATGAGTTTTACGGAATACCTGTATCTCCCGGATCTGAAATCGGCCGGTTGGATCATCCAGAAGTGCCACCTCATCTCAGGTCCACTCTGATCACTAGTCAAAGTCAAATAGTACACATGACACTTTATCATGTTGGACCCACTCACTATTTATAGTCCGTTGAATTTTTCTTGTTTTGCCCATTCTGAACCCATACGGAGTCCATTTTTTGAACCGTTTCCACCACTGGAATCAGCACGACGAGACCATCATGATGGTCAACTTGTGCTCTTATTTTTTCCACACCATTGTTTGAGCATTTTTTAGACACCACTAGTCACCTCGATTTGCATGCTACTTCGGTCGCTCTCCGTTTTTAATATATTTTATATCATCGTATTCATTTTTTCGAGCCCGTGATGATGCTTGAGATCATTTCTCGCTTCACCCCCAGATTTTTTGGGAATTTTTCCAAAACACCCCTCGTCACCTCAGTTTGCGTGCCACATCGGTTGTTATCCGTTTTCGACACTTGTTATATCGTCGAATTCCTTTTTCCGAGCTCGTGATGATGCTTGAGATCATTTCTTGCTCTCACTTGGTATAATTTCAACATTGTGTCCCGACACCTTGCTGCCTTGGTTTGTGCGCCACATCGGCTGCCATCGAATTATTCCACATTTTTTTCATGAGCCATTCACTCCTATCATGCTGCAACTATTTTGTTATTTTTCCACCATTCATTACCCTGCAAGGAGGCCCATCAGTGTTCCCCCCCACCCTTGTTCTTGGTCATCATCAATGTTCCTTGATTGAGCACTTCCTCCTTGCCTGGCCATTCCTTTTGTTCGGTATAATTTTATCCCTTTTTCGGGCCGGACAAGTCCTTTACGAAAAAGGCACTTAGGGAGTTTCTGTTAAGCTCTTTTATGACTCCTAAAACAATGAAAAGATCGCTGAGCAAACTTGCTTCCTTTCATGCTCGTTAAAGTACCTGAAAGGGCGTCTATCTGGTATAAGTTTAACCCTTTTTCAGACCTGGTAGACTAATTACAAAAAAGGAATACTCTAGTCACACCGGCTAGAAGAGTTCTTCATTGCATCCTTTTATGCTTCTTTGGGCCTTGGAGACTAACACACGAAAAACAAACCCCCTGGAGTCTTCTTATCGCTTTCAGACTCTCTAAAATTGAAAGCAACCACTAGCATGAACTGTCCTGGGCTCGTACAAATCCACACGATAGTACCATTCCATTATTTCAGAGTCTTCTTATTGCTTTCAGACTCCTTAAAATTGAAAGCAATCACAAGCATGAACTGTCCTGGGCTCGTATAAATCCACACAACAGTATCATTTTACACACACTTCTTCTAGTCACTTAAACCCATGAAGAAGTCCCCCCATGCCTCTTGGCACTATGATCGATCATCTTGGAAGCACCCCCTATCAGGTCGCCTTTGTTTAGAGTATTGTGCAGTCTCCTGCCATTTTACACCAGCTTGAGTCTCTCTCATCCCAGTCACTATCCTCGATCCATTACAGCTATGATCCCTTTCCCATCAGTCAGTTTCATATGCTGCCCGATCATCCCCTACCATCATACTCTGAACAAAAGAAGTTTGAGTCTATCCACTCTACTTGCCCAGTTATCCCCCACAATATGTCAGTCCTACCATCAGTACTCTCACACTTTGATTCACCACCTCGTGCTCCTATCAAGGAAATATCATTGCCTTGCTAGTTGCAGGTCTCCCTCTGTCGACGATAGCCCCTCTATTCCAGAGGATAGACCCAGAGTTCCCTACGCCTTGGACCCATCACCATCAGTGATGAGTGCCTACGAACCATTTTGAGAGGAGTCATCATTTCCTCTCCGAGTGGTTGTTTCTCACATGCTCGACTTCAACACCTTGATCGCATCATTGAGAATGGCGCAGGGTTTATATCCCTTCAGTTATTGGTTGAAGACCCCGGATTCCCCCGACTCTAGCACATTGGTGAGTCACTTCGGAACGCCCAGTTATATGTTCCCGTGGATGTTTGGGTTGCGTTGGCGATTGTATTCGGAAGCCATCCAGTTATATGTTCCTTGAGTACCCAGTTCAGTTCCAATTCAATATACCATTGAGAGTGTGACCCCTTGTCACGATGATCCAGCAGCTCATCAATTCCTCTGGTACCACACTCAGTAGCACTATTGTCATTTCAGTGTATCAGTTCTTCAGATCCGACATGGTCAGCCCAGCAATATGTCCCAGATTTGTGTCCCCTCTGGACCCTTATGATGTACACAGTGGTTCTCTATATATCTTACAGGTCCCCATTTTCAGGCCTCACTGTTATTTTTTATGTATCCTGATACGAGCATGGGTATGCCCGCCTCGTCCATATATTGAGATTCTTCCTCATTCATTATTTGAGGCCATGTATATTTCAGGTCCCCATATTTTGGACCCCATTGTTATTATGGTTCTATATCTTGACACGAGCATGGGAATGCCCGCCTCGTCCATATGTTCAGCTTATTCCTCATTCATTATTGAGGTCATGTACTTTCATTTTTTGCAGTTGGTTCGGGACCATTGTTCATGGATCTAGTTCGTTCCTTCTCTTCTCCACACCCCAGGAAAACCATAAAAGACTTATGATGTCTATCGTCCATACGATGCGCTCCTGCCCTCACACATCAGGGGGCAATCTATTAACACCCAAAAAGTGCTCACTACCTCATCTACCCCATTACATGACTCATTTGTCCATATTTCCTACCATATTTGCCTCTAAAAGGCTAAAATCCCATTAAAAAGCCTCCAAAAGGCCAAAAAAACCATTAAAAAAGCCTCCAAAAGGCTAAAACCCCCTTTTTTCCCCCAAAAATATCCAAAATTCCTCCAAGATAGCAAAAACCCTCTAAAAAGGGAATAAAAAATATAAAAAAAAGAGGAAAAAGGAGGAAAAAGGAGGAAAAAAACCTATACAGCTGACCTAAACCATTTGGTTCCCAAAACCATGGGCCAACACTCTACCATCAAAAAACTATAAATAGGTGATGGAGACCCTTCATTTCATATCCACAATCAAGTATACCCTTACTCTGCCAAAATCACTCTTGAAACCCTAGCTCACCCTTGAGCTACTTTAACCATTGAGTGCCCCTTTGGCCCATTCCCAACCATTTGGAGAAAGAGAAGGAGCAAAGCTGGAGTTTGGAGCAACCCTCTTAGACAATTGCAAGAACTTCACCAACCTTCACATTGGAGGTAAAGCTTTAATACAAAAAAACCATTTATATTATATCTTGTCTTTTATGTTTCATGCACATGCTTAGAATAATTTCCATTTAATACCTTGTCTTTTAATTACTATTTATTGAATTGCTACTAAGAAGTCCATTCTCCTTAGTAGGTGCTCATTTGCACAAGCTAGGGTGAAAACCCTAGCTACAGGTTGGAACCCTGTGCGTTTGTCCACTGTGGATGGGTGTTAGCCCCGCCATATTGTTGGTTAAAGATATTATCCCCTCCTCCAGAAAACAAAGAAAAGGGGACATTTCCTACAGGTATATTACTTCGATTCATATTGTGACCTGCAAAGGTGTTAAAACTAGGGGTAGTCGAGGTGGACGATGCAGTCATGGTACTCATGACAGGCATAGTTGCAGAGGTATTTGTCCCAACATTGGGTGTGGAAATACAAGTACTAGGTATATGGTATGACTGTTGAGTCACGGGAGGTTGAGTGAAATTCACTGCATTATTGGGCCCTTACTCCTAGTGGTGATGTTTATTGATGAGATTTGAGGTTCATTAGCGTGAGCTTATTCTAAAGATTCAAGAGTCGGTTCCCAATCCCATAAGACCATGGTGGTATCGGGAGTGGGTTCTTCTTGTTCAAAAAGATGCTCTTCCTGAGGATCTTCTTGGTCTATTACCTGTGTGTCCAGCAATTGGTTCATAACCAAACTCATCGAGTTAATCCACTGTGGACAGCTCTTTTCAGAGTGATGTTCTTGGTGAAAGGTACATAAATGTTCCATGCCTACTTCATTTAGATTAAAACAACAGAATTGTTTGTAGGCGGAAGAGGCTACCCACTTTCATCCCTTTTCTTGTAGAAAGGTTTTAATGGTTTCCTAGACGTGCTGGCTACCTTATCCTTTTCCAGATCTATGATTTTATTAAATAGCTTCTGCATCATCTTGACCACATTTTCTAATTCAATTGATGGTTCTTCCTTATTTATGGTTAACAAAAGGGTTTTCTTAGTGGTTGTTTGTTTTGTTTCCAGCTCAAGGGAATGCTTAGCAATACTGTCCGCTTCAGATTCTACCTTCTTGGCTTCTTCAAAGTTTTCTATCAACGTAGGTTGCTTTGTTCTTTTAATAGACATTGCTATGGGTGGGTCAAGTGCTCTGGTATAATATTCAACTAAAGATTCCTCAACGGGTCTTGTTGCATCACTAAAATTGTTTAATAGTGTAGTAAACCTTTGGTTAAATTATTGAACCTTTTCTTTCTTTTCCATCCTCATAGACAACAACTCTTTCATCAGTGTAGCGACTGTTTTATGATTTCCATATTTACTTAAGAAACATTTTTCAAATTCTTCCCAATTTGATATCGATTTAGCTTGCAAACTGAAGTACCAAGAAGATACTTTAGGTTCAAAAGTATAGGGAAAGAGTCTGCAAACTACATCCTTGTGTTCTACATTGAGTAGATTCAAATCCAAATAAAAGCTCTTAAGGTGATCTTCAATAGAAATACCTTTTCAAGGATCATACTTAGGTAATACCTTCTCCATATTTTTTGGTAGATCGTGGAAAGGTGCTACTAAATTCAGGGCCCCTCTGGCTCTCCACGCAAGTACAACCATAACTATTGGTGGAGAATGAGGTTCTTCTTGATTCAGATGAGTTTGTGGTATTTCCTAATTTGGAGGAGTTTCACGTCTAATTTCACTAAAAGGTTCTGCGATCTCCTGTAAAGACAGATCTAATAATTCTTCTAGATTTTGAACAAGAACTGAATCTCTTATGTACTGGGTTTCTCTCCTAGGAGCTCTTCTTCTGGATAATAAGGGAATTACATTCAAACCACCCAGTTCCCTAACATAAGAACGGGTATTCCTTCTGAAGTTTTCTACTTCTGCAAAAGGGACAGTGTACAATGATTCTTAATGTTCAACCTCAAGATTGGGATCTTCTTGATCTTGTGATTCCGGAATGAAATTTTCTGGGATAGCTATTTCAAGCAGGTCTTCAGGGGAATTTCTTCTAACAAATGGATCTCCTCTTCCATCCATGCACTGGTGGCCCTCCTTCTAGCGCTAAAAACTAGCACTAGAAGTGGTTTCACAAGGGGTTTGAAGATGCCCGTAGTGAGGGACACATTGACAGGAAGGTTCTAAAGGGACAGCTCATGCTTAAGCAACCAAAACCTAGACAACAGTATGACGAAAACCCACAAATAGGAACAAAATCACCTACCTGTCAACTGGTGAGGGGTTCTGAGGCTTCGACAACGCTGCACACCTGATGCCCTGTGAGTGGTGGGCGTAAGCAACCTCAAACGACGTTTGGAAAAGTTTAACAATAAACAACAGTCCCAAACCCCCGAATCCTATATATAAACCCTCCGCACGTTTGAGCCATTAAGATGACTAGCCAGGGTTATTTGTGGTAATAAAATGTCATTAAGGTGATGGGACCTAGCGTTGTATCGACACCGCCAAAACATAATGTCTCGCCACCATTTTTTGTGCACCTTAACGAGTTCGAGCGATGCGTGTCGGTAGCACTTGCCGAGTATTGGTGCAAGATAAAATATCTTGTCAATCTTTAGCTTTTCAGCAGGTCTTTATGTGACACAAAATATGCTTTGCAACTATTGCAGCGATAAATCCAGAGTTTCATTAATGCGTTGTGTGGGAAAAATCTTCCACCAATCATCGGTGCTTCTTACCGATTGCAAGCAATGGTTTCGGCGTGACTCGTTGAGTCTGTGAAGCACCTGCAACAATTAATTAATAAGAATATGTGAAATAGCAGAAATGACAGAACTCAGAATCACTTTTATATTGATCATAGGCCACTTCGAGGGGGAAACCTCCTTTGAGCAAGCTCAATACAAATAACTTCACCATGCCTTCATAGGTCTCAACACACACTTATATACTAAGTCTAGGTGCCAATACTATGGGTCAAAACCATGGGCCACTACAAACTATGGATCAACAATACGACGGGCGACTTACAAAGCATATGTGCCAACAACAATAACACAAACTATTGATCAACAAATACTACGGGATGACTTACAAAGCATATGCATCCAAGAACAATATACTAACAAAGTAAAGACATGGGTTCCTAACATCCCCTCCCCCTTAAAAAAATCTTTGTCCTGAAAGGTTTAGAGGTGGAAATTGTTGTTGAATCTGAAGGAGTAGTTCCCATGTAGCATCCTCTGGTTGCATGTCGTGCCACTGAATTAAGACCTCTGTGATAGAGTGAGAGCGAAGTTGACGAGTGCACCGATTGAGGATGGCCTTTAGCTCCAAAAGGATGGATCCTTCATTATCCAATTTGGGTAAAATAGTTTCTCCATTGATGTTGGTGCCAAGAACTTTCTTCAGATAAGAGACATGAAATACTGGATGAATGCGGAAAGAAGGAGGAAGTTCCAATTTATAAGAAACAGACCCAATCTTATGAAGAATTCGATATGGACCATAGAACTTTGGAGTGAGCCTATGATGCCCTTTGAGTTTCAGGGAGGATTGCTTGTATGGATGGAGATGAAGAAAAACCATATCACCTACTTTAAAAGTGTGCTGAGAACGGTGTTGATCAGCTTGTTGCTTCATGTGATTTCTTGCCATGTGAAGATTGTCCCGCAAAATGCGAAGAATCTGATCATGGTTTCGAAGGACCGTGTCAACTTCCTGAACTGGTGAACTGTTGGGAGTGTATGGAAGAAGAACTGGAGGTTCCTTACCATAGACTGCTTCATATGGGGTCATTTTAGAGGTAGTGTGGTAAGAGGTATTGTACCACCATTCAGCAAGAGGGAGCCACTTTGTCCACTGATGTTGTTGTTCAGAGGTGAAGCAACGAAGTTAAGTTTCCAAGCATTTATTGATAGTTTCAGTCTGACCATCTATTTTTGGGTGATACCCTGAACTCATCTTCAGTTTGGTGCTAGTGTAGCGAAATAGTTCTATCCAAAAATGACTGGTGAAAGTCGCATCACGATCCGAGACAATGGAAGAAGGGATTCCATGAAGATGAAAGATTTGGTCCAGGAAAATTTGAGCGACTGAGGAGGCTGTATAGGGATGGCTGAGAGCACAAAAATGACTATATTTGGAGAGGCGATCAACCACAATGAGAATCACGGTCTTCCTGCCAGATTTAGGGATCCCTTCAATGAAATCCATAAAAATATCTGTCCAAATCCATGTAGGTATGGGCAAGGGTTCGAGCAATCCTGGAAGGAGTGTTGTTTCACTCTTATTGCACTGGCAGGTATCACATTCAGCCACCATCTGTTGAATTATCGTTTTCATGCCCTGCCAAAAGAAGTTATGCCGTGCCCGTTCATACATTTTGAGGAACCCAGAGTGCCCTACCGATGGCGAAGCATGGAGTTCATAGAAGATAGCCTGTTGAAGATCTGTGCTCTGGGGAAGCACCAGATGACCCTTGTATCTCAGAGAAGCACCATCCCAAGAGTAATGTGGTACAGTAGAAGGGTTGTTGGTTAAGCATTGGATGATTTGAGATAAGGAAGAGTCATTGACATAACCCTGTTGAACATATTGCAACCAATTTGGAACAGGCATAGAAATAGCCGAAAGAGAAACTTGGGCATCAAATGTGCGAGAAAGAGCATCTGCCACAATATTGTCTTTACCCTTCTTGTAAGTGATCTCATAGTCATAACCCATGAGTTTGCTAACCCATTTCTGTTGTGCCAGGGAGGAGACACGTTGTTCCAAGAAATATTTCAGACTCTGGTGATCAGCCTTGATGCAGAAATGATTCCCTAATAGGTATGGTTGCCACTTCTGTACTGCATGTAAAATAGCCATCATTTCCTTCTCATATGTAGAGGCAGCTAAATTCTTACCTGAAAGGGCTTTGCTGGTGAACACAATGGGGTGTTCATCTTGAAGGAGAATAGCACCAAGTCCATTTCCACAAGCATCACTCTCAATAGTGAAGGGCTTGGAAAAATTGGGCATAGCTAGAACAGGTGTAGTACACATAGCTTGTTTTAGTTTGTCAAATGCACACTGAGCAGCATATGTCCATGTAAAAGCATCCTTTTTCAATAGAGCAGTTAATGGAGCTGTAATCTTTCCATAATCCTTGACAAACTTGCGGTAGTAGCCAGTCAACCCCAAAAAACCACGAAGGCTCTTTCATGTCTGAGGATGCGGCCAATTGTTCATGGCATCGATTTTGGAAGGATCCACATGAACCCCTTGTGCTGAGATAATGTGCCCAAGATACTCAACTTCCTTCTGTACAAAAACACATTTAGACTGCTTGGCATGGAGATGATGGTCAAAGAAAAGTTGCATGACAAGATCTAGATGCTGGAGATGTTCATCCCATGTTTTACTGTAGATGAGGATATCATCAAAGAATACCAGAATGAATTTCCACAAGTAGGGCCGAAATATTTTATTCATTAAGGCCTGGAATGTGGAAGGAGCATTAGTGAGGCCAAATGGCATGACCAAAAACTCATAATGGCCATCATGTGTGCGGAAATTTGTTTTAGGGATATCATCCTCATGAACCCGAATTTGATGATACCCAGAACGAAAATCCAACTTGGAGAAAAATTAAGCCCCATGAAGCTCATCAACAACAGGAATTGGAAACTTATCCTTGATGGTGAGGTGATTAAGTACTCGGAATTCAATGCAGAGGTGCCATGACCCATCTTTTTTGCGGAGCAGAAGAACTGGAGAAGAAAAGGAACTAGTTCTTGGGCGAATAATACCTTGCTTCAATAAGTCCCAAACGAGCATTTCAATCTCTATTTTTTGGTGAAATGGGTAGCGATAGGGCCTGATGTTGGGAGGAACACTGCTAGGAAGGAGATGAATATGCTGGTCTTTTGGCCTTGAAGGTGGAAATCCCACTGTTTCAGAAAAGACACATGTATATCGATCCAGAATTTGTTGTAGATCCAAAGGAGTAGTGGAGACCGCTGATGGTTGCATCTGAATGGAATGGATCTGAGATATGACACCATGTGAATTCTTCTTGAGGATTTTTTCTATGCAATGTGAACTGATGATGCTGAGAGACCCTAGTTGTAATCCTGCTAATGTGTGTTTTTGTCCATTGAGGGAAAACTGCATCCAAAGTTCAGCAAAATCCCATAAGATAGGGCCAAGTGTGCGTAGCCATTGAGCGCCCAAAACCACATCACATCCACCTAAGGTCAAGGCAAACATGTCAGAGTGCAAGGTATAATATCCCATAGAGATACACAAAATTAGACACTTCCCTTTGCAAGGTAAGGTGCCCCCATTGGCAACCATGACTTCAAAGTTGGAGCAAGGATGGATAAAACAATTAGCTTGTTTGGCGATCCGAGGGTCAATGAAATTATGAGTGCTACCAGAATCAATGAGTATTGTAAGAGGAAGCTTCTTGAACTAACCCCTGACCCACATTGTTTGGGGGGTGGTGATTCCAGCTAAAGCATGGAGAGATATCTCTAGCTGGTCATCCTAAGACGGAGGGTCAATAGGTGGTTCCTGAATGTCGACCTGAGAATCCATTGTTTCTGGATCTTTGTCACCAATTTCAGAGGCTGGCAGAGAATCCACATCCAAGACATAAAGCTTTTGCTGAACACATCTATGTCCTTTAGTGAATTTCTCATCATAATTATAGCAAAGCCCCTTTTCTCTGCGTGCTTGCATCTCTATTTTAGACAAATGCTTGATAGGAGTTGGTCGAGGAGCATGTGGTGTGGGTGGTCATTGAGAACCCATATTTCGGAAGGGAACAAAAGTGGGCTTGGAGCGTTGTTGGGCTACATTCTTGTCTTCTGCCAACTTATCCAACCCTAGGGCTTCCATCATTGTGTTGGGACAAAACATTTTGACCTCAAAGCGGATGGCATCCTTTAGACCACTGATAAAACAACTCCGGTAAAAGTCATCAGACAATCCTTCAGTGTGGTTGCCTAGTTTCTCAAATTTGGTTTGATACTCTCTCACAGTGCCAATTTGGCGAAGTTTAGTGAGGGATCCTGTGAAGTCATCAAAAGCACTAGGACCAAATCGTTGCAAAAGGAGCTAGCAAAAGTCTGGCCATTTTGGCTCTTCATGAGCCTTGATGTACCAACGATACCATTGAAGAGCTTCCTGTTCCAAATGAAAGGATGCAAGTGGAACTTGGTTGACATCAAAAGTATTATGCAGACTGAAATGTTGTTCTACATGATAGATCTATCTAGTTGGATCAGTACCATTGAAGCGAGGAAAATCAAGCTTCGGACCACGTAAATTGCTAGAAGAAGAGAACCCATTGTCTGATGAAGACTCGGATTGTCGTTTGTTGTTCATAGCTTAATGTTCAAGATGGAGGCTGAGAAATTTTTCATCCATATCTTGGAGTTTGGCTTGGATGGCTGCAAGTTCTTCTTCCATGGTTTTTGCTTCTACACAGGTGACAACCATAACCAGGAGTTTTTTATTGTTTTTTTTTTTTTGGCTGACTGGGTAGAAAAACAAAAACAGAAACAGCTTCAGTAAAGGAAAATCTGGATTTGGGAAAAAATATTAAGGGTAATTGGGGTTTGACTAGGTTTTGGACACTGTCGAATAGATAGGGAAGCAAAAAATGAGGATTTCAGACGCAGGGTGAAAGAAAGGGAAAATTTGGCAGAGGGGGACAAAGAAGCAGAATTCAGAAAGGAACTCTGTGGTAAAATTTGAAGGTGATTGGGTGAAATCTGAGGAAGTTATGGAAAACCCTAAAAATAGACAAATGTGGGATTTCATGCTTTGGGAAGTAGAATTGGGGATAGGGTCCTCAGGAATGAAATATGCAGAATGGGATGATAGGGGATCCCCAAAAATTTCAAGCGAAATAGAGTGAAAACAAGGGAGATATGGAGAAAAGGGATCTGAAACAGATAGATTTGCAATGGCCCAGAAGTGAACGGAAACAGAGGGATCTGAAATAGCGTCGTATGGATTGAAAATGGATGGATCTGGAATAGGTTTCAGAATGGATCTGAACGGCTGGATCTGAAATGGTGCAGTAGTGATCGACAATAGTTCAGCTGAAAATAGATATGGACCCCAGGTATGTGCAGCTTCCTAACAGTTCAGGGGTTTCACTTGGCCACCAATGCTGTCTGACGGCTTGTGTATTGGGGCAGTACTACTCACTCCATGGCTCAATTAAAACTGATAATCGCTTTGCCACAAACGATAGCTCTTGGTTTACCTCACGGGTGGAAACTAGTCAATCAGGTAGGGGTTGTTGCCCTTTTCGTTGGCAGGTCCTCTCAATGGGCCATCTACTTCGAGGTTCCTGTGGTACTCCTAACAATGATTTTTAGGGCTTATGCCCAAGTACTTCCCACAATTAAGCGAATAGGGATTATTCCCAAATCCGAACCTACAACAGATGCGAAAAAAAAATTTGGCATAAATTTCACCCAGTGAGCCCAAGAAAGTGCTATGATACCAGATGTGAAGCACCTGCAACAATTAATTAATAAGAATATGCGAAATAGCAGAAATGAAAGAACTCAGAATCACTTTTATATTGATCACAGACCACTTCGAGGGGGCAACCTCCTTTGAGCAAGCTCAATACAAATAACTTCACTGTGCCTTCATAGGTCTCAACACACACTTATATACTAAGTCTAGGTGACAATACTATGGGTCAAAACCATGGGCCACTACAAACTATGGATCAACAATACTATGGGCGACTTACAAAGCATATGCGCCAACAACAATAACACAAACTATTGATCAACAAATACTATGGGACGACTTACAAAGCATATGCGTCCAACAGCAATATACTAACAAAGTAAAGACATGGGTTCCTAACAGAGTCCTGCCGAAACGCGTCGTAGCTTCAGAACAAGAGATGACTTCATTGGAAAAAACTAAGTGCTAAAAGGAACAAGATCAGTGCTTTGGCACTTTGGTGACTTTGAGAGAGACAAGCCGACTATTTTAGGAGAACTTAACGAGTTCCTCCGAAATGAGGGGTTAAAAACAAACTTCCAATCGTGTTGGCTTGACTCAGCGAGTCTTGCCGAAATGAAAGTTAGAAACAATGAAGGTGTGGTGTTTCGACGGGCTTGACTGAGTTCATCTGAATGTTGCAGTTCGACAGGGCGAGTTACGACGAAATGGGAAAAGGATTCCCAACTCAAAAATGACAACCGATCGTTTCGGCTTGACTCAGTGAGTTGAGCCTCTATTTCAGCTAAAAATAACGAGTTTACTTAGTGAAAGAAAGCTTCATTTACCTGATCCTTTTGAAAAAAATGAAGTATGGAAAGGCCTTTTAGACAAGACTTAACTCTGAAGAAAAAACTCTCCTAGGAGAAAAGGAGGGACCCCAATAATTTTCACAAATTTTGGGAGATCAAGTTGCTGATGAATGATGTTGAGGTGAGCAAACAGAAGGTGCACAAGTTGAAGCTTAATCTGATAAAGGAGCGAGCAGACAGAGAAATATGGAAAAACAAATATGATGACCTCCTATCAGAACAAAAAATATTGACAAGCAAGTATCAAAATATAGATGAATTAAAGGAAGCATTGACGGTGAAACTAATGGTACTAGAGGGGAAGAAGAATGATATTAAAGCTCGGTGTTAGGAACCCATGTCAACCCTTCTATTTACTTTGTTAGTATATTGTTTTTGGATGCATATGCTTTGTAAGTCATCCCGTAGTATTTGTTGATCCATAGTTGTGTTATTGTTGTTTGGCGCATATGCTTTGTAAGTCGCCCACAGTATTGTTGATCCATAGTTTGTATTGGCCCATGGTTTTGACCTATAGTATTGGCGCCTAGACTTAGTATATAAGTGTGTGTTGAGGCCTATGAAGGACCGTGAAGTTATTTGTATTGAGCTTGCTCAAAGGAGGTTGCCCCCTCGAAGTGGCCTACGATCAATATAAAAGTGATTCTGAGTTATGTCATTTCTGCTATTTCGCATATTCTTATTAATTAATTGTTGCAGGTGCTTCACATTTGGTATTAGAGCATTTTCTTGGGCTTCCTGGGTGAAATTTCTGCCAAATTGTTTTTCACATCTGTTGCAGGTTCGGATTTGGGAATAATCCCTATCTACTGAACTGTGGGAAGTACTTGGGCATAAGCCCTAAAACGCATTGTGAGGAGTACCATAGGAACCCCGAAGTAGCTGGCCCATTGAGAGGACCTGCCAGCGAAAAGGGAAACTACCCCTACCTGATTGACTAGTTCCCACCCGTGAGGTAAACCAAGAGCTGTCGTTTGGGGCAAAGCGGTTATCAGTTTTACTTGAGCCGTGGAGTGAGGGTTACTGCCCCAATACGCAAGCCGTCAGACAGTATTGGTGGCCGAGTGAAACCCATGAACTATTAGGAAGCCGCACATACCTGGGGTCCATATCTATTTTCAGCTGAACTGTTGTCGATCACTTATGCTCCAGATCCAGCTGTTTGCTATCTATTCTGAAAGTTGTTCCAGATCCAGTCACTGTTTCAGATCCAACCATTTTTTGATCCCTTCCGCGCCATTGCAGATCCATCTGTTGCGGATCCCTTTCGCGCCGTCATTGTTGATCCATCCCTGAAACTTCACTAACATCCCTGCAATCCCATTCTGCATATTTCATTCCTGAAGACCCTATCCCAAATTCCACTTCTGAAAGCCCGAAATCCCACATTTGTCTATTTTTAGGGTTTGTTATAACTTTTTTGGATTTCACCCAATCGCCTTCAAATTTTACCACCAAGTTCCTTTCCTAATTCTGCTTCTTTGTCCCTCTCTACCAAATTTTCTCAGTCTTTCACCCTGCTTCTGAAATCCCCATTTTTTGCTTCCCTATCAATCAGAAAGTGTCTAAAACCTACTCAAACCCCAATTACAACTCCAAGTTTTTCCCAAATCCAAATTTTCCTTTACTAAAGCAGCTTTTGTTTGTGTTTTTCTATCCATTCCACCAAAAAAAAAATTCTCCTGGTTATGGTTGTCACCCACGCAAGAGCAAAAACCATGGAGGAAGCACTTGCAGCCATCCAAACCAAACTCCAAGTTTTGGATGAAAAATTTCTCAGCCTCCATCTTCAGCATTCAGCCATGAACAATAATCGACAACAAGAATCTTCTGCAGCCAATGGGTTCTCTTCTTCCAGCAATTTTCGTGGGCCGAAGCTTGATTTTCCTCGCTTCAATGGTACTGATCCGACTGGATGGATATACCAGGCAGAACAATATTTCAATCTGCATAATACTTTTGATGTCCAAAAAGTTCCACTTGCATCCTTTCATTTAGAACGGGAAGCCCTTCAATGGTACCGTTGGTATATCAAAGCTCATCTTGAGCCAAACTGGACAGATTTTTGCCAACTCCTTTTGCCACGATTTGGTCCTAGTGCTTTTGATGACTTCACAGGAGCAATAACTAAGCTTCACCAAATTGGCACAGTAAGAGAGTATCAGACAGAATTTGAGAACCTAGCCAATCACATAGAAGGATTTTCTGATGAATTCTATAGGAGTTGTTTTATTAGTGGTCTTAAGGATGAAATCCAGTCAGAGGTTAAAATGTTCTGTCCCAACACAATGATGGAAGTCCTAGGTTTGGCTAAGTTGGCAGAAGACAAGATTGCAGCCCAACAATGCTCCAAACCCACTTTTGTTCCCTTCTGAAATATGGGTTCTCAACGACCTCCCATCCCACCAGCTCCTCGACCAACTCCTATCAAGCATTTGTTTGAAACCAAGATGCAGGCATGCCGAGAAAAAGGGCTTTGTTATAATTGTGATGAGAAATTCACTCGAGGACATCGATCTGTTCAACAAAAGCTATATCTCTTGGATGTGGATTCTCCGCCTGGCTCTGAACTTGGTGAAGAAGCTCTAGATACAGTAGATGATAAGGTCACCATTCAGCACCCACCTGTTGACACCCCATCTCAGGACGACCCACCCGAGATCTCTCTCCATGATGTAACTGGCATCACAACCCCTCAAACAATGCGGGTCAGGGAATACTTCAAGAAGCTCCCTCTTACCATACTCATTGATTCTAGTAGTACTCATAACTTCATTGACCCCCGGATCGCCAAACAAGCTGATTTTTTTGTCCATCCTTGCTCCAACTTTGAAGTCATCGTTGCCAATGGAGGCACCTTACCTTGCAAGGGAAAGTGTCACAATGTGCGTATCTCTCTGGAAGATTATAACCTGTGGTCTGACATGTTTGCCTTGTCCTTAGGCGGATGTGATGTGGTTTTGGGCATTCAATGGTTACGCACACTTGGCCCCATATTATGGGATTTTGCTGAACTTTGGATGAATTTTTCAGTCAATGGGACACAACACAAATTTATAGGCTTACAACTAGGGTCTCGATGCATCATTAGTTCACATCGCCTGGAAAAGATACTTAAGAAGAATTCACATGGTGTCATCGCTCAACTCCATTCCCTTCAAATGCACCCATCAACGGTCTCCACTACTTCCTTGGATAGATATGCAGGTGTCTTTGCTGCACCAGTGGGCTTTCCGCCTTCAAGAGACCTTTTCGGTAAGCATTTCGCCATGTCTACATCTCAACAGGAAATGATGGCTATTTTGCATGTAGTACTGACGTGGCAGCCATCCCTATTAGGAAATTATTTCTGCATCAAGACTACTCTCCAGAGTCTGAAAAATTTCCTGGAACAACGGGTCTCCTCCCCAGCACACCTGAAATGGGTTATCCACCTCATGGGTTATGACTATGCGATCCCTTACAAGAACGGTAAGGACAATATGGTGGCCAATGCTCCTTCTCGCACATTTGATGACCCAGTTTCTCTTACAGCTATTTCTCTACTTGTTCCAAAATCATTGCAATATGTTCAACAGGGCTATCTCTTTTATGAACTCCATGCTTCTTCATTGGTAGGGCACTCTAGGTTCCTCCAATAGTATGACCGGGAACAATGTAACTTCTTTTGGCAAGGACTGAAAATGCCAATTCAACAGATGGTGGTTGACTATGATACTTACCAGGTCAACAAGGGTGAAACGACACTCCGTTCAGGACTGTTCGAACCCTTTCCCATCCCTACACGGATTTGGCCAACTATTTCTATGGATTTCCTAGAAGCAATCCAGTGCTACAATACCATGTCTACAAGGACACCATATGAAACAGTCTATGGAAAAGCACCGCCAGTTCTTCTTCCATACACCCTCAATAGCTCCCCAGTTCAGGAAATTGACTCAGTTCTTTGAAACCGCGATCAGATTTTTCTCATTCTGTAGCACAATCTTCACATGGAAATAATTCAACTGAAACAACAAGCCACTCAGCACCGTTCAGTGCACATTTTTCATGTAGCTGATATGGTTCCTCTTTAGCATTCCAAGCAATCCTCCTGAAACTCAAAAGGGGTTAGTGGCCCAGAATGCAACCCGAAGATGCTACAGGGGAACAACTCCGTCCAATTTTGCATCAATTTCCACATCTAAAGCTTTGAGGACAAAGATTTTTCTAAGGGAGAGGGGACGTTAGGAACCCATGTCAACCCTTCTATTTACTTTGTTAGTATATTGTTGTTGGATGCATATGCTTTGTAAGTCATCCCGTAGTATTTGTTGATCCATAGTTGTGTTATTGTTGTTTGGCGCATATGCTTTGTAAGTCACCCATAGTATTGTTGATCCATAGTTTGTATTGGCCCATGGTTTTGACCCATAGTATTGGCGCCTAGACTTAGTATATAAGTGTGTGTTGAGTCCTATGAAGGACCGTGAAGTTATTTGTATTGAGCTTGCTCAAAGGAGGTTGCCCCCTCTAAGTGGCCTACGATCAATATAAAATTTATTTTGAGTTCTGTGATTTCTGCTATTTCGCATATTCTTATTAATTAATTGTTGCAGGTGCTTCACACTCAGGTAGTTCAGATGGAATCTGATTAGGCGGCTGCCAAAAAACAAGTTGAGGAACTAAAGGATGAATTGGAATAGGTGGACAAGGAAAAGGAACTGTTGTCAGGGGAACTAGAACTTGCAAGAGGCAGGAGTTAGGACCCCTTTCCATGAGCAAGCCTGTGACATTCTGAAGAAAATCTATCTGTCACAAGATCTCATTACAATAGAGTTCAGCAAGATGAAAGCAATGATTTTGAGAATGAAATAAATCGATGTCGATGCCCTGAGGCTCAGGAGGAAGTGCATGCACATCATGGAATACATCAAGAAACAAATTGTATGGAGGGAAGGGAAATCAGACTTCCCTGGAAATGTACCTCTCAAATCCTTAGTTGATCATCAGTTGGATTCAACACTCATTGAATTCTACAAAACCTGGGGTGTTAAGGTAAATGTGGGGATTCAAAAAACCATCGGGTGATGCAATGACCTTTACTAGAAGATTCATGAATCCTACAAAAAATGCTACATAGTTATTCCTCAAACCATAGAAGATTTCTCTGACAAAGACCAACACCTCTCAGAGCTATAGAGCGAGCTAAACATAGAATTAGACTACATATGAAAGATAGGTGTCCTGATATCAAAGGACCTCCAACATTTCATAGTGAAAGCTACCATCCATGCATATTTTCTGGAGAACATTCCTCGGGTCGCAGCGACAGGAGTAAGAGCTATTTAAGCAGAAATGCCCAAGCATGAAATTTCTTTGAAGATGATGACTCCAGTGCGTAGCAACGTAATTGTGAGGGAAATAGGCATGTGGGCCAGTTATATAGTTGAACAAGAAATACTAGCAAGAGTGGAAAGGCTAACTCAAGGACCAATAGCACCTGAAGCAAAAATGCTAGTTGAAAGCTTATTTTGGCATTGTCTAAAAAATTAAATATTAAAGACAGCTGGAGGCTGATTTTTTGTATAAACATAAAATAGTTGGAAACTAATTTTGTTTTATATGGGCACTAAAGGACAAACTTTTGGGGATCCCTAGGGTTAGGGTATGAGAAGAGACAAATCTTGTAAAGTTATAAATAAAAGAGTAGAGTAGAATGAAAGGAATTTTGGCAGGTGAAAGGACTGATTTGTCTTGTACATGAATTATTTTGCTGCATCAATAAAGAAAGCTCCATTTTTCCTAGGAAAATCTAGCATTGTGTTTTGCTTGGGAATGTGTTGAACGTTTGCTGAATTATTTATGCATCTTTCATGCATATACAGTGTGTTAACAATCAAATTAACACCCTTAGTCATGTGACAGAAGAAGCATATTTTTACTATGCACCCGCAACATGAAGACAGAACACAAGTACATTCAGAGACAAATCCTCTCTGATATAATCACTTCTCCCATAAATGGAAGGATTAGATGAAGAAAGTAAGAAACTAAGGAGACCAAGTTCAGTGATTGAACCACTCACAAAAGGTCCCAAACTAAGCTACACCAATCAAAAAGTGAAGAGAAATGCATTAAAATGCATTAATTGTGCCTAAAGTATCCTAAGTTGTGAAAAAAAAACCTAAAAACTATGGAAAAGTGGGTTTTTGAGTGAAATGATCTAAAATAATGAAAAAGAGCAATCCCACATTGAGAGGAAAAGCTTGAAGGCCCACTTCCCAATGCTATATAAGAGAGGCATTTGGGGCATTGTAAGGAGGAAAAATGAAGAGCAAAGGAATGCTGGAGAGATTTGGAGGATTGGAAAGCTTGGTTTCTTCATCAAAGTAAAGAGTGGAGAAAGGAAAGCTTATGGCAATGGAGGAGGGATGCATCTCAAGCATTGTAAGTATGTAGCTTCTTCATTGCTATTAATTAAATGATTCAATTTTCCTTCCATTTAAGAGTTTGAGTTTTTCTTATCAAGTTTAGTTTGAATTCTAAAATGGCTAAGATGTTAAGGAATTTTAGTTAATTGTTTCATATTTGGCATTGGAACTCACCATTTCATAGTAATATAGCATGTTTAAAGTATATCTAACACTACCTTAAAATCTATTATCACAGTGAGATCATTTCTAATTATTCAGAATTAATTCTCTGTTATGAATGCTTTCATTTCCTGTGCAAATATTCTGTGTTAAATGAGTAATGGAATGTTTTAATTCTGTCAAAGCTATCTTTGATATCTTTTACTTTATATTGTAAATTCATCTATATTATTGAACAACTACCTATGAGATTCTTGGGTGTATTTTCAGCATATTACTCATATTTTAGTTTTTCTCTCTGTAGGGATAGATTAATTAGCTTCGATAGTTTAAATCAGATTTGTTTTAATTGCATGCACTTAGTTAGAGCACTTGCATATCATATTTAAACTTAAAATACATAAATGGTGGATCAGGCCACAATCGGTGAAAGAAAACAAATCTTTAAATCACATATGGTAGCCGAGCCGTTAACTAGACAGATTCCCCACACCAAATGGTGAGCAATCTAATTGGGATCGCTTGCTGGGGAGAATCCCTTACAGATTGGTGCTGCGAATTTCAAGGCATCAACAAGCGTTTATGCAAAAAGTGAGTTAACTTGGCCTCAAAAGGTTCCAAAACAAATCAAATTGGAGCAAATAAGTTCAATTAGACTCAAATTGGGTGAAAAACACCAAACTGGTTCATAAATCCCCAACTTGGGTCAACAAGCCCCAAATTCTTCCAAACAAGCCCAAATTTCTTCGAAATATATGAAACATCAAATTAAGATAATTCACAATATAAGACACCACTCCCAATGGGTCCTACATAGACCTAGGATCAATAGGGACTCCAAAAAATGCAACCAAAACCCACTAAATGGCCCTCAAAGTGAAAAATTCATCTACTAGAGGGGCATGCTGGTGTAAAAGGGACACAATGGAGTGTAACATGAAGGTGAAGAGGCCTTCCACCAATTTGTATTTATCAGACACACTATTGTAAGTGCTAAGGCCAGCGTGTGGGTGATGAAAGTCCCAAAAATGAAAAATCCAACTCAAGAACTGACAAAGGAAGTGTCTAAAAACGCTTAATGGCTATTCCTAACCTGAAATCAAACTCATACCTTCAAATATACTTGAAAAAATATCCTTGGATACTCCAAAGTAGATAGGCTTCTCCCCAATAGATTCGCCAATTATGTTGTTGTTGTTAGGGAAAGTGTTCCTATGGTTGGGGTGAGGCCACCAACTTACTGGGGTGAAAGATAGACACTCAGAGTTCTGCAAATACAAAATTTAAGAAAAAATTTAGGGTTTAAGAGGATGTGTACCTTACAATAGAATGTTAATACAAACCTCTCCTTAAGTCCTCCTCTTTCTCTTCAATGCAGCATCCTGCAAAACCATTCCAAGAAACCTTCCTCAAACCAATTTGACTACAAATAGAAGATTGACATTTGAAAGGGAATAAAACATCAAATTGTAATAAAATCTAAAACATGCATGAACAAAGTTATTTGTATAGGGAAGAATGTCCAATATTTATTAATGAATGAAGCAAGTACATCAAATTACCTTCCTTCAAGCATGGCGCTTCATGAAACCAAGATTCAAGGTTCTTTGCTTCTCTCCTCCAAGAATCCTAACCTCCAAGCAATGTATTAGGGTTATAAGTAGCTAGGGCACAAGTGAAGGGGATGTGAATCCAAATTCCTCTAGCATAACACTACAATGGGATAAATATTCTTCATGGTCCTTATCCCTATCTTATATAGAAAATGAAGAAGATAGGGTCAAGAAGGAAGTAGTTACAATTGAGGAGATGGTTCCAAAACCACCCAAACCACCCTTTTTTTGAAATTATATATATATTTTTGGTATTTTTTAATGTACGGGATGGTGAATAAGGGATAAAGGGCAAGTAACATGCAGGTGAAACATGTGAAACCACAGTGTATGTAACAAACATGGAATTGAACCATGTTTCACCAACGAGTTTGTGAAAAACTGGTGCAAAACTGTCATTTCCATGGTTTTTCAAGAGAAATTTTGGTCTCCAAACTTGTTCATAAGATTCCTAAATATACAATGGACCATAAAAGAGGTAAGTACATTATACTAAAGTCCCAAATATGGATCTTCCATCCAAATTGTTCTTTTGTGTGACCTACGATAGTCTCATGAAGTGTCGTCATGAGAGAAAAACATGCAAGTGTCGTCACAAACGGAGAAGTGTCGAATTTGGATCTAACAATAATAATAAAGGGTAGTTGGCATTTGAATACTCATGAAAAAGTATAAATACACACACGTCGTTGTATTGGGAAATTTGTATGTGGGTATTCTTGTGTAACAAGCATGGATTTTGGAGTGATTCCTTCCATAAGGAATAATTAATGGTGTTACCCATAGCTTAAGGGTTTTCTCCATGTTCTTATGTTAAATCATGTGTGGATGTAATGGTGTTATTTATGAAGTCTAAGGGTTTATTTCTGAATTTTCATATCATTTGTGATTCAATTTCTATGTTAAGAATCACCACTGGTGGTATTGAATCCCTTTCTTGGGCCAGAAAAGTGGAATACATTTTATTTTTGAAGATTGTTTGGAGGAAAAAGAACATGATGTTCAAATACATTTCTAAAAAAACTATGAAAAAATTGTAGGGACTAGCTACAAATTTGAGTTTCTCTTGAAAAAATAACCAATTTAAAAAAAAATGGTTAAAGCAGAGATTGTGAAGTGGAGTTATTGTTGATTCAAAATTAGATTCTTTAGGTTTTTTTTATGATGATTGCACGAACTACAAAACATATATATTTTGATAGAGTTCCAAGATTCTATCAAAATAGTGACTATAGATGCATAATGATTGTGGAATTTCATATAAATTGTGGTCATAATAGAGATTCTGACCAATATTGATGGAGTTATGATCATTTCATATTTGTCGCGTGCAAACCCTTGGTACACAAAGAAACTCCAATGAAAACTATGTGTTTTTCACTTAGAACCCTTCTCTTTTTTTCGGTTATAGAAATCAAGATGTATTTTACAGGAATGTTTGATGATTTTAGTATTGAAGAGTACATATGTAAGAAAAATTCATTATGGGAAAAGCATTGGAGACCTAGACTATGCTTTGGTTTAAAATACAATGCTAACATATGTTGGTAGTTGCTGAACCTTGAAAAAATGTCAAAACTTCCAGAAGAAGAATTTGAAAAATGTATTTTTAGATAGGTGGTCTCATATTGTGAAGAATGATAAAGAAATCGCTAAGCTTTTATTTTCACGTAGAAACTTCCTAATATGGGTTTCTAGATGTATTAAGTAGGAAATTGCTATTATTTCTGTAAACCCTAGTAGCAAGCATACTTTTATCAATGTTAATTTGGATAAAAGTTTTCAATCCATGAAAAAGCATATTCAAAGCACATAGGTTGACAGTGAAAATGTTCAATTTTTTTAAATATTTGAATTCTACTATGGATAAATATGTTGGGATATCCTTGGAAGGCCAAAGTTTGTACAATTAATAATAATGTGCAAAATAAGTTTATGAATCTTTGGTTTATGTTGGTGCCCAATTTTTGATCAGTTGTTGTGTGTCGATCCAATCAAAGTCATAATCAATTGCGTCAAACATAAAATAGTTAGCAGCTACGTGCTAGCAACAACTTCTAGTTTTTGTTACTTCGGCCTATAGAAGGATCAATTTTTTAAAGGGTTTGGGTTGGTTGGTTCTAATTTTTTATTGATTTTGGCTCTATTTTGTGAGGGATTGTTTTGAGATGTAGTAGTTTTTGCATTTTGTTAGCAGCACAGCCTAGTGCTGATAATAGAGGGTTTTTGATAAAACTATGTGTTCATGAAATGTTGAGAGATAGGGAAGAATAAGTTGTTGAGCTTGTTGATGTATATGCAACTTCGGAATGTATTTCACATATATGTATATTGTATTCCTATAGAGATGTTATTATTTCTCTATACGGAAGTGTCTTCATTTATATTGTAAGTGTCTTAACTTATACGTGATGGGTTATTAGACCACCTTGTTGGGGTCGGCTCTGTATAAGTCATGTGGGTCAAAAGGTTATTAGACCACCCTATTGGGGGTCAGCCATGTGGGTCAAAGGGTTATTAGACCACCCTAGTGGGGGTCGGCCCAGTTAGCATTATGTTAAGTGGTTAAGTTGAGAACGACCTACTTGAGTAAAGGTCAAGTCAAGTTAGCGTATAAATAGAGAGTGTGCCTCTCTCATTTTACACATTCTATTCTCTCACTCACACTTGGGAGAGTAGCGCACTTGTGGAGTAGGAGGATCTACTGCTAGGAGAAGACTATCTCTTGTATTCTGGTTGTATCATTGCTCTATCTATCTCTGAGGAAGTTATTGGGGTTTTTCACCTTTATGGTTTTCCCCAAGTAAACTCTGTGTCTCTTGTGTGCTTGCATTATTGTGTCCATGATTGATATGCTGTAGATTTTTTGTACATGTTGTTCTCCCAGTTAAGATCCTAGATCATATTAAAGTAAATTCTGAAAATTTAACATGGTATCAGAGCTAGCCTAAAAGAAGGCATGATATGGCATGTATGACACTTGTTGCACTTATGATGCTAGGGCTTGATATAGCAAAAACCAGTCATCGTAGTACTTTCGATATAAATCCATTTTGGTGAAGTTTTCAGATCTAAAAATTTTACAGGTCAACAATTAGATCCCCATGTACCTTGTGTCCAAAGGAAAACCTCTAATTCGTTGTACTTTACGATTTATGATCTATACAATATAGGGTTTCTGCCTCTTCCATATCTAAGACAAAATTAGGTGACCTTGGGAACAAAGGTCGTAATGTTGGATAGGAAGCTCCAAATGAAATTTCATAAAAAGTGACAGGTAATACATAGACTGTACTATCTCAAGAAAATTGTTCAGAGGCCAAAGTTGAACCAGTGACACGTGGCATGCCGTACAAGTTCGCTCTCTTGTATTATCCCATAAACAGGTCACGTTGCAACACTTGGAATAACTCTCTCTCAGAGAATCCAATTGAGGTTAGACTTGTCAAGATGGAAAGATAACAAGTCCGGATATCTCAAGAAAAATTTTCAAAGGCAGAAGTTGAACCAGTGACACGTGACACGCCATACAAGTTCGCTCTCTTGTATTATCCCATAAACAGGTCACATTGTGACACTTGGCATAACTCTCTCTCAGAGAATCCAATTGAGGTCAAAACTATCGGGATGGAAAGATAATAGGCCAGGATATCTTAGGAAAAAATTTTACACCCTATGGATCAAAAATTTTGGAGTTACACCAGAAACAATTAGGTACATATTTATGTCAAAACATAATTATTTTTTAGCACCTTCATTCATGGCTTCCAGAATTTAGGGCTTTGGAGAAAGTTGGAATTTCTCTAATCGGAGACCACGGCTGGATGTTACTCATCAAAATAGAAATTTAGAGACCAAGATCAAATTTTTTGGTTGGGCAGAAGGCCGGGCTTGATCAAACCCCAGTTCAGGACTTCGATCGGAAAGATGGAAAATTAGGGCTTCTGCAAAAATTGGAATTTTGGAAATCTGTGACCACGGCTAGAAGCTCCTTAGAAAAATTGAAGCGTAGAGCTTTGAATCAAATATTTTGGTTGGGTGAAGCTCTGGGAAACTCAAACCCTAATTCAGGGTCCTCCCAGTGAATCTAGAAATCTAAAAGGCAATTTCGAGGGGTGAAACTTTGCAGTTTTCAAATTCTGAATATACCAACTTGATTAGCTCATCAAGGCACATATTTCTATCCTTTCGGAAGTTGGAAATTCAAATTTTGAATTTTTGGGGTTTCCTTGACAAACCCTAATCGAGCTCTAGGTCCAGTTCTTGCAAATCAAGTGGATTGGGTTAATCCTAGAAGAAGATGGATTGGTCACTTGCATAAGTGAAGAAGTTCCTATCTCAGAGGGAGATGAGGCTAAGGCCTTCCATAAGAAGATTACAAGCAATATTGATAGGTATGGCTTATAGGTATGTTTCATGGTTAATTTTATCATATGTTTGTCTTCATATCATTATAGTACAATCTTGATTAATTACTAGACTTGTCGTATCACCTTAATAGAAGATATTCATTGATTAAGGTTTTGACACTTATGAATGTACTAATGCATTGTGATGTTGTATGAGGTTTATGTTGTTCGCTAACATAAAAAGTACACCAAGAAAGACAAATCATGTTCTACTTCAAGAACATATGATCATGGTGACATGAAGACAAAGATTCATCCATTGTCATGGATCACATAAAAGATCTACTTTCGAGGTATGTATAACTTGGTCCTACAATGGTTAACCTATGAGACATGCAGGTTACTAGCACAAGTCACTGAAGAGAACCAGAAGACATTATGCGGGTATGTTATACATAACTAGCTAGCATGCTAATCCAGGTATGTTTTTCCTATATCAAGCTAGAATCCTACCTTGTGTTATGATCTTATACTGTTGTGTTGTTGATAATGATTATTCATGAAGTCATAGGTTTGAATAGTCATGGTTGTATGCATATTATGTTTCTTACCATAATTGATGATATGACTAACCAGAAGAATCATGAAGGTATAGGTTTGAGTAATCACGGGTTTATGCATTGATGGTTTAACTAATCAGAAGAGTCCTATGATCAAATAAGAATATGCATGAGTAAAAGAAGACTTCTTTGAAACCTTGAATACTAATGTTTATTATCTGTGAATGATCATGACTATACATGTTTAAGATTATTTTGTTTTGATAGTATTAAGATTATACTAATAAATGTGTGATGATGTATGAGACCTCAAGGATAACACAATGATGATACTAATAAGCATGCATAGTGATTAAGGATGGATGTAAGTTCAAGGATAGGTAATCTAGGAAGCAAAGATCAAGAGGGAGCACACTCTAGTTGTTCCTACAAGAAAGCAAAGGAGCACACTTCAGTAGTTTCTACAAGGATGCAGATATTCAGAGGGAGTTGACCATCTTTCTACACTCCACAAAAGAAAGGTTTAGAAGAAGCTACTTCAATAGCTCCTGCAAGGAAGCAAAGACTCAGAGGGAGTCCACCCAGCAACCAAACAAAGATAAGTATTTTTAATTATCATTTCTTGCATATTTGTTTGTTTAAATAAAATTGTTCAATGATGTATATGCTCATGTTCCTAGACTTAGGATATGTATTGTTGTAAAATCTCAAGCACAGTTGAATCTAGCTACTGTGGATTCCTCACTAGTGAAAGATTGCACAACATTTGCAAGAATTAGCATAAAAAATTTAAATGAATGAAGAACAATACTCATGAATTGGTGAATAATGTCAATATTATTAACTGTCCAACCTTAACAAAGGTTAAGAACACCCATATATACAAATCTGGAAGAATTCGAATCCATCTGGAGTGTTCACACTGATCTAGCTTAGAAAAAGCTCAAACCCCCCTAAGTTGACCAAAATATCCCAAACCATCCCAAACTGGTTCGAATCTGCAGTGTGAATGCTGGGAATGACTGGACAGGCCCATGTGACCTCACACATGTGAAGAAACTGGTTGGTTAGAGGTTTGGAGTCTAAAATTGGTCAAAAATGTGACAAAACAAGGCAAGATTGTCCACAAAGAGAGAAAATGCGCCCTAGGTAGAAGAGAAGCATGCTGAGTGCATTAAATGACCTGAGGAGGGCGCTCTAGGCATGCTGAGTGCATTAATTGCCCTGGGGAGCGCTCCACTTAGCTGGTTTGACTCAGCACTTGTTCACATTTGCTATCTAGTTCATGATAATTGACCATTTAGTAGCTAATCAACTTAGGGATGTAATCATTAATCACTTGGGCTAATTAATCATCATTAATAAATGATTAATGTACATAGGTGGAAAAATGTTCTAACACCCCCCCTTAAGCTAGACTTAGTGAAATATCAAAAATTAAGGCCTTGGCAACTAGGCTCAAGTCACCTTTTACATCATAAAATTTATTTGTCCATGTAACCAAGGTAAGGAGGAAAACCACATGGGAAATAAAACCTCCCCTCTAAAATGGACATGTGGCATATATCAAAATACACCAATCATCACCATGCATCACTCACCCCAAGCAAAGATCTAAGGTGAGTGAAGGTCTTCTCGGTAAAACACTTGGTGAAGATATCAGCAGTTTGCTCACTGGATGGGCAATACTGCAATGCTATGATCCGGTCATGCACCAAACCCCGAATGTAATGCATGTGTATCTCTATGTGCTTGGTCCTCTGTCTCTGTACTGGATCGGTAGAAATCTTGATTGTACTTTGATTATCACACCAAAGAATAGTGGGTGAATCAAAGACAATCCCGAACTCTGCAAGAATACCTTGCAACCAAACACATTGTGTGGCTGCATTGACTGCTCCCCTGTACTCGGCCTCAGCTGAAGATAAGGAAATAGTGCTTTGTTTCTTGCTTGACCAGCATATAGGTCCATGTGCAAGCATAAAGACATAACCGGAAGTTGACTTCCGATCAATACAATCACCGGCCCAATCAGAATCTGTAAATCCTACTAGTTCAAGGGATGAACCAGCAGCATAATGGATACCAAAAGACTTAGTACCCTGAACATAATGAAGGATCCTCTTGGCTGCCTTCCAATGGATCTCATGAGGCTCTTGCATGTGCCTTGCAACAGCCCCAACAGCATATGACAAATCTGGTCTAGAATGAGTAAGATATAGCAAACTCCCAACAAGTTGCCTATACAACGAACTGTCAACTAGTGGTGAAGAACCCCATTCTGTAAGCTTAACTCCTGAAAGAAATGGAAATTTTGCAGACTTACATTCAGCCATCTTAAATTTCTGCAGCAAATCTGAAGCATACCTTGACTGACATACAGAAATTCCATTCACAGATTGATCAATCTCCAAACCCAGAAATTGTTTTAGCAATCCTAGATCGGTCATGGAGAATGCACTGTGCAATGCTCTCTTAACTGAGTCAAGTTCTTTGGTGCAGCTACCAGTGATCAAAAGATCATCAACATACAGTACAATAATCAATATCAGATCACTAACATGCTGCATATACACATTTGGATCAGACTTACACCTCTCAAACCCCAAAGATAGCAGAAAATTGTCCATTTTTGCATACCATGCTCTAGGAGCTTGCTTGAGCCCATAGAGTGATTTGTTCAACCTGCAAACAAGTGTATGATCAGAAATAAAACCTTCAGGCTGCTGCATATAAATCTCCTCATTCAGATCCCCATGAAGAAAGGCACTCTTTACATCCATGTGATGAATCTCCCATCGCTTGGAAGCCCCAATTGCCAAAACTAGTCTTATGGAGTCCATCTTTGCCACCGGTGCAAATGTCTCTGTATAGTCCACTCCTTGGACCTGAGAGTAACCCTTAGCTACCAACCTGGCCTTATACTTCAGATCAGAGCAATCAGATCCAATTTTGGTTCTATAAATCCACTTGCATTGCACTAGTTTCCTCTTGGGAGGAAGAGGGACCAAATCCCAAGTTTTGTTCTCATGGAGTGAGTTCATCTCCTCTTGCATGGCTGATTGCCACCTTGGGTCTGTACATGCTTCTGAATATGACATTGGATCAGATCCAACCATCAAATAACATGCCTCACTCAGATCAGAATTATTATATGCAAAGGAATTGTGAAATTGAGATCTAGTTTTCCTAGCATCTTGGGGATCTCCCACTAGCTCTCCGGCACTTTGAATTGTTTTCTCTGCCCACTTGGGCCTTGAAGGGGGGATATGTTCAGAATCCATATCAACATCATCTTCAGCAATCTCAGAATCAGAAATATCAGAGAATGAATCACTACTTACTTCATCATCAAGACGAGGGAATGAGCATTCCCCATCACCTTGTTCACTAGCTTGCAAAAATTCTTCCTCTTCGAATTTGACACTTCTTTCAATGAAAGTTTTGTGAGTGGATGGATCAAAGAGCTTGTAGCCCTTGGAATCCTCTGCATACCCAACCATGATTGACTCCTTGCTTTGGGGCTGCAATGCCTTTCTCTTCTCCGGTGGAATTCTGGCCCAAGCCCTTGAGCCAAAAATTCTGAAATGTGAGACATTTGGCTTGTGGCCCATCCAAGCTTCAAATGGAGTGATTCCTTGCAATGATTTGTGTGGTGCCCTGTTCTGAACATATGCTGCACAATTCATAGCTTCAGCCCATAATTTAGGAGACAAATCCCTTGCTTGCAACATGCAAGTTGCCATCTCTTTCAGTGCTCTATTTTTGCGCTCTGCAACACCATTTTGCTGAGGTGTGTAGGGCACTGAGTGTTGCATCTGAATGCCATGCTCTTGACAGAGCTGCTGCAAATTGTTGTTGACATACTCTCTACCATTATCAGTCCTCAAAATCTTCATGGCCTTCCCACTGAAGTTCTCAACCATGCTCTTAAAAATCTTGAAACAATCAAAGACTTCAGATTTTTGCTTAAGGAAAAATAACCAGCAGTACCTTGAGTAGTCATCGATGAAGGTGAGCACATATTTGCTGCAGCCATAGGAGGGTGTGGGGAGTGGCCCTATGAGATCAGAATGTACTATCCCAAGAGGTTGATCAGCCCTCCTAGCCTTCCCTTTATCATACTTCCTTTCAGGATGTTTCCCAATCATGCAACCCTTGCATGTTCCACTCGAAAATCTGATTTGGGGCAGCCCTTCTACCATATTTTCTTTGCTTAAAACTTGAAGATATCTGTAGTTTAGGTGCCCATACCTTTGATGCCATAGCTTGCTGGTCTCATTCCCATGTGACAGCAGCACACTTGGTGAAGAAAATTCGAGGAAGTGGGGAGAACATGTACATCTTCATGTCATGGTCTGCAACACCCTTTGCAACAATTTTCCCGGTGGAAACTTCTGATATCTCCACTTCATCCTGAGTGAAGACCACCTTCTTTGCTGCTCCAGTATGTGTCATTTGATACACAGAGAGCAAGTTTGCTGCAAGATTTGGCACATACAGCACATTGGAGAAGAAGCCATTCTCCATAGAGATTTTCCCAATGCCATGAGCAGGGATTTCTGAGTCATCTCCCATTCGAATTGAGAGACCACTGTAGGGAGCAAGTTCAGAAAACGAGTCTCTTGAGGAAGCCATGTGCCTTGAGGCACCTGAATCAATGATAAACAAAGGTGAATGAGATGAGCTAGCCACCAAAGCATGGCAGCTCTCCTTGTCTTCAGAAACGCACTCCTTCTTCTTGGAACTTTCAGGAAGAGGAATATTATTTTTCTGTAGGAGATGTGTCATGGTGTCTATGGTTTTCTTCATGCATGAGCTCTCTGGATGAAAACCTTTTTGACAGTAGCTACATTTTTTCTTCTCAGCCTTCTTTCCCTTGTTCTTGACAGGATTCGAAACCCCCTCAGAGGATTTGGGCCTCTCATCCTTTCTCTTCTTCTCTTGAGGTTTCGAACCCTTGGGTTTTTGCTTGCCTCTTCCACATTTCGAATCTCCAGCTGCAAGCACTTGATCTTTTTGCTTGATGGAGCCCATCAAGACCAGCTTGTCTTTCTCTTGAGTTAGCATCTCCATGAATTCAGCCAAAGATGGCATCTTCCATCCTCTAACTGTGAGCCTTGTGGAGTTGAAGGAAGACACAAAAACTGAGTATTCAGAACCCAATTTGGAGAGAATGGACAACACCAACTGTTCTTCTTTCTTCTCTATGCCACATTGTCTGATCTGCAAGACCAAGTTCTTGAACTTGGTGAAGAAGTCCTGGATGGAATCGAAATTCCCTGGGCTCAGTGAGACAAGCTCATTTTCGAGCTGGTGGCCTCTCATCTCATCAGTCTTTCCAAACAGTGTCTCAAGCTTGAGCCACACTTCATTTGGAGTTGCTAGACTTTCTACATGAAACAGGAGGTCTCTCGAAATGCTGAGACAAAGGAGGCCAAATGCCTCATCCATTCTGTTAAAAAACTTGGATTTCTCCACAGCTGAGTTTGGCTCAACCTCAGTGCCCATCGTGATTCTGTAGAGACCCTTGGATCTCAGCAAAATCACCATTTCTGCCTTCCAATCGAAATAGTTGAAGGGAGTGAGCACGTTTGGGTGAGATGGCTCCATTCTCTCTGCTGCAATTCGTACTTGCTGACAATGCTGATCTTCAGTACCTGCAAACAACTCTCAAATCACTCTGGAGGGATCTACACTGACAGATTCGAACCCTGTATGGATAGTGGGTGCATTCGGGAGAGCATCACACCTGAGAGGAGCCACTAGATTTCTCCAGTAAGCTCAAGGCAATGGCCTCAGGAATTATGTGGTTTCTCCACTGCTTCTGGCAATCCACTACAACAGTCTGCTGGTTCGAATTCTAGCTCCAAGAGCTCTGATACCATGTAAAATCTCAAGCACAGTTGAATCTAGCTACTGTGGATTCCTCACTAGTGAAAGATTGCACAACATTTGCAAGAATTAGCATAAAAAATTTAAATGAATGAAGAACAATACTCATGAATTGGTGAATAATGTCAATATTATTAACTGTCCAACCTTAACAAAGGTTAAGAACACCCATATATACAAATCTGGAAGAATTCGAATCCATCTGGAGTGTTCACACTGATCTAGCTTAGAAAAAGCTCAAACCCCCCTAAGTTGACCAAAATATCCCAAACCATCCCAAACTGGTTCGAATCTGCAGTGTGAATGCTGGGAATGACTGGACAGGCCCATGTGACCTCACACATGTGAAGAAACTGGTTGGTTAGAGGTTTGGAGTCTAAAATTGGTCAAAAATGTGACAAAACAAGGCAAGATTGTCCACAAAGAGAGAAAATGCGCCCTAGGTAGAAGAGAAGCATGCTGAGTGCATTAAATGACCTGAGGAGGGCGCTCTAGGCATGCTGAGTGCATTAATTGCCCTGGGGAGCGCTCCACTTAGCTGGTTTGACTCAGCACTTGTTCACATTTGCTATCTAGTTCGTGATAATTGACCATTTAGTAGCTAATCAACTTAGGGATGTAATCATTAATCACTTGGGCTAATTAATCATCATTAATAAATGATTAATGTACATAGGTGGAAAAATGTTCTAACAATTGTGAATATTAGAATGATTGCATTAATGAACAGTATACTACTAATATGCATGTGATGGGTAAGTGGCCTATGGCACTATACAACATTCCAGTGCTACTTATCTAGAATGAAACCTCTTTGCTAACATGTTGGGAGTAGTGCAAACTCTTAACAATGTTCTGGTAGAGACTAGAAGGCATCTAGAAAGTTGTGTAACATGGATTGTTAGAACATTTTTCCACCTATGTACATTAATCATTTATTAATGATGATTAATTAGCCCAAGTGATTAATGATTACATCCCTAAGTTGTTTAGCTACTAAATGGTCAATTATCATGAACTAGATGGAAAATGTGAACAAGTGCTGAGTCAAACCAGCTAAGTGGAGCGCTCCCCAGGGCAATTAATGCACTCAGCATGCCTAGAGCGCCCTCCTCAGGTCATTTAATGCACTCAGCATGCTTCTCTTCTACCTAGGGCGCATTTGCTCTCTTTGTGGACAATCTTGCCTTGTTTTGTCACATTTTTGACCAATTTTAGACTCCAAACCTCTAACCAACCAGTTTCTTCACATGTGTGAGGTCACATGGGCCTGTCCAGTCATTCCCAGCATTCACACTGCAGATTCGAACCAGTTTGGGATGGTTTGGGATATTTTGGTCAACCTAGGAGGGTTTGAGCTTTTTCTAAGCTAGATCAGTGTGAACACTCCAGATGGATTCGAATTCTTCCAGATTTGTATATATGGGTGTTCTTAACCTTTGTTAAGGTTGGACAGTTAATAATATTGACATTATTCACCAATTCATGTGTATTGTTCTTCATTCATTTAAATTTTTTATGCTAATTCTTGCAAATGTTGTGCAATCTTTCACCAGTGAGGAATCCACAGTAGCTAGATTCAACTATGCTTGAGATTTTACATGGTATCAGAGCTCTTGGAGCTAGAATTCGAACCAGCAGACTGTTGTAGTGGATTGCCAGAAACAGTGGAGAAACCACATAATTCCTGAGGCCATTGCCTTGAGCTTACTGGAGAAATCTAGTGGCTCCTCTCAGGTGTGATGCTCTCCCGAATGCACCCACTATCCATACAGGGTTCGAATCTGTGAGTGTAGATCCCTCCAGAGTGATTTGAGAGTTGTTTGCAGGTATTGGAGTTCAGCATTGTCAGCAAGTGCGAATTGCAGCAGAGGAGAATGGAGCCATCTCACCCAAACGTGCTCACACCCTTCAACTATTTCGATTGGAAGGCAGAAATGGTGATTTTGCTGAGATCCAAGGGTCTCTACAGAATCACGATGGGAACTGAGGTTGAGCCAAACTCAGCTGTGGAGAAATCCAAGTTTTTTAACAGAATGGATGAGGCATTTGGCCTCCTTTGTCTCAGCATTTCGAGAGACCTCCTGTTTCATGTAGAAAGTCTAGCAACTCCAAATGAAGTGTGGCTCAAGCTTGAGACACTGTTTGGAAAGACTGATGAGATGAGAGGCCACCAGCTCGAAAATGAGCTTGTCTCACTGAGCCCAGGGAATTTCGATTCCATCCAGGACTTCTTCACCAAGTTCAAGAACTTGGTCTTGCAGATCAGACAATGTGGCATAGAGAAGAAAGAAGAACAGTTGGTGTTGTCCATTCTCTCCAAATTGGGTTCTGAATACTCAGTTTTTGTGTCTTCCTTCAACTCCACAAGGCTCACAGTCAGAGGTTGGAAGATTCCATCCTTGGCTGACTTCATGGAGATGCTAACTCAAGAGCAAGACAAGCTGGTCTTGATGGGCTCCATCAAACAAAAAGATCAAGTTCTTGCAGCTGGAGATTCGAAATGTGGAAGAAGCAAGCAAAAACCCAGGGTTTCGAAACCTCAAGAGAAGAAGAGAAAGGATGAGAGGCCCAAATCCTCTGAGGGGGTTTCGAATCCTATCAAGAACAAGGGAAAGAAGGCTGAGAAGACAAAATGTAGCTACTGTCAAAGAGGTTTTCATCCAGAGAGCTCATGCATGAAGAAAACCATAGACACCATGACACATCTCCTACAGAAAAATAATATTCCTCTTCCTGAAAGTTCCAAGAAGAAGGAGTGCGTTTCTGAAGACAAGGAGAGCTGCCATGCTTTGGTGGCTAGATCATCTCATTCACCTTTGTTTATCATTGATTCAGGTGCCTCAAGGCACATGGCTTCCTCAAGAGACTCGTTTTCTGAACTTGCTCCCTACAGTGGCCTCTCAATTCGAATGGGAGATGACTCAGAAATCCCTGCTCATGGCATTGGGAAAATCTCTATGGAGAATGGCTTCTTCTCCAATGTGCTGTATGTACCAAATCTTGCAGCAAACTTGCTCTCTGTGTATCAAATGACACATACTGGAGCAACAAAGAAGGTGGTCTTCACTCAGGATGAAGTGGAGATATCAGAAGTTTCCACCGGGAAAATTGTTGCAAAGGGTGTTGCAGACCATGACATGAAGATGTACATGTTCTCCCACTTCCTCGAATTTTCTTCACCAAGTGTGCTGCTGTCACATGGGAATGAGACCAGCAAGCTATGGCATCAAAGGTATGGGCACCTAAACTACAGATATCTTCAAGTTTTAAGCAAAGAAAATATGGTAGAAGGGCTGCCCCAAATCAGATTTTCGAGTGGAACATGCAAGGGTTGCATGATTGGGAAACATCCTGAAAGGAAGTATGACAAAGGGAAGGCTACGAGGGCTGATCAACCTCTTGGGATAGTACATTCTGATCTCATAGGGCCACTCCCCACACCCTCCTATGGCTGCAGCAAATATGTGCTCACCTTCATCGATGACTACTCAAGTTACTGCTGGTTATTTTTCCTTAAGCAAAAATCTGAAGTCTTTGATTGTTTCAAGATTTTTAAGAGCATGGTTGAGAACTTCAGTGGGAAGGCCATGAAGATTTTGAGGACTGATAATGGTAGAGAGTATGTCAACAACAATTTGCAGCAGCTCTGTCAAGAGCATGGCATTCAGATGCAACACTCAGTGCCCTACACACCTCAGCAAAATGGTGTTGCAGAGCGCAAAAATAGAGCACTGAAAGAGATGGCAACTTGCATGTTGCAAGCAAGGGATTTGTCTCCTAAATTATGGGCTGAAGCTATGAATTGTGAAGAATATGTTCAGAACAGGGCACCACACAAAGCATTGCAAGGAATCACTCCATTTGAAGCTTGGATGGGCCACAAGCCAAATGTCTCACATTTCAGAATTTTTGGCTCAAGGGCTTGGGCCAGAATTCCACCGGAGAAGAGAAAGGCATTGCAGCCCCAAAGCAAGGAGTCAATCATGGTTGGGTATGCAGAGGATTCCAAGGGCTACAAGCTCTTTGATCCATCCACTCACAAAACTTTCATTGAAAGAAGTGTCAAATTCGAAGAGGAAGAATTTTTGCAAGCTAGTGAACAAGGTGATGGGGAATGCTCATTCCCTCATCTTGATGATGAAGTAAGTAGTGATTCATTCTCTGATATTTCTGATTCTGATATTGCTGAAGATGATGTTTATATGGATTCTGAACATATCCCCCCTTCAAGGCCCAAGTGGGCAGAGAAAACAATTCAAAGTGCCGGAGAGCTAGTGGGAGATCCCCAAGATGCTAGGAAAACTAGATCTCAATTTCACAATTCCTTTGCATATAATAATTCTGATCTGAGTGAGGCATGTTATTTGATGGTTGGATCTGATCCAATGTCATATTCAGAAGCATGTACAGACCCAAGGTGGCAATCAGCCATGCAAGAGGAGATGAACTCACTCCATGAGAACAAAACTTGGGATTTGGTCCCTCTTCCTCCCAAGAGGAAACTAGTGCAATGCAAGTGGATTTATAGAACCAAAATTGGATCTGATTGCTCTGATCTGAAGTATAAGGCCAGGTTGGTAGCTAAGGGTTACTCTCAGGTCCAAGGAGTGGACTATACAGAGACATTTGCACCGGTGGCAAAGATGGACTCCATAAGACTAGTTTTGGCAATTGGGGCTTCCAAGCGATGGGAGATTCATCACATGGATGTAAAGAGTGCCTTTCTTCATGGGGATCTGAATGAGGAGATTTATATGCAGCAGCCTGAAGGTTTTATCTCTGATCATACACTTGTTTGCAGGTTGAACAAATCACTCTACGGGCTCAAGCAAGCTCCTAGAGCATGGTATGCAAAAATGGACAATTTTCTGCTATCTTTGGGGTTTGAGAGGTGTAAGTCTGATCCAAATGTGTATATGCAGCATGTTAGTGATCTGATATTGATTATTGTACTGTATGTTGATGATCTTTTGATCACTGGTAGCTGCACCAAAGAACTTGACTCAGTTAAGAGAGCATTGCACAGTGCATTCTCCATGACCGATCTAGGATTGCTAAAACAATTTCTGGGTTTGGAGATTGATCAATCTGTGAATGGAATTTCTGTATGTCAGTCAAGGTATGCTTCAGATTTGCTGCAGAAATTTAAGATGGCTGAATGTAAGTCTGCAAAATTTCCATTTCTTTCAGGAGTTAAACTTACAGAATGGGGTTCTTCACCACTAGTTGACAGTTCGTTGTATAGACAACTAGTTGGGAGTTTGTTGTATCTTACACACTCTCGACCAGATTTGTCTTATGCTGTTGGGGCTGTCGCAAGGCACATGCAAGAGCCTCATCAGATCCATTGGAAGGCAGACAAGAGGATCCTTCATTATGTTCAGGGTACTAAGTCCTTTGGTATCCATTATGCTGCTGGTTCATCCCTTGAACTAGTAGGATTTACAGATTCTGATTGGGCCGGTGATTGTATTGATCGGAAGTCAACTTCCGGTTATGTCTTTATGCTTGCACATGGACCTATATGCTGGTCAAGCAAGAAACAAAGCACTATTTCCTTATCTTCAGCTGAGGCCGAGTACAGGGGAGCAGTCAATGCAGCCACACAATGTGTTTGGTTGCAAGGTATTCTTGCAGAGTTCGGGATTGTCTTTGATTCACCCACTATTCTTTGGTGTGATAATCAAAGTACAATCAAGATTTCTACCGATCCAGTACAGAGGCAGAGGACCAAGCACATAGAGATACACATGCATTACATTCGGGGTTTGGTGCATGACCGGATCATAGCATTGCAGTATTGCCCATCCAGTGAGCAAACTGCTGATATCTTCACCAAGTGTTTTACCGAGAAGACCTTCACTCACCTTAGATCTTTGCTTGGGGTGAGTGATGCATGGTGATGATTGGTGTATTTTGATATATGCCACATGTCCATTTTAGAGGGGAGGTTTTATTTCCCATGTGGTTTTCCTCCTTACCTTGGTTACATGGACAAATAAATTTTATGATGTAAAAGGTGACTTGAGCCTAGTTGCCAAGGCCTTAATTTTTGATATTTCACTAAGTCTAGCTTAAGGGGGGGTGTTAGAACATTTTTCCACCTATGTACATTAATCATTTATTAATGATGATTAATTAGCCCAAGTGATTAATGATTACATCCCTAAGTTGTTTAGCTACTAAATGGTCAATTATCATGAACTAGATGGCAAATGTGAACAAGTGCTGAGTCAAACCAGCTAAGTGGAGCGCTCCCCAGGGCAATTAATGCACTCAGCATGCCTAGAGCGCCCTCCTCAGGTCATTTAATGCACTCAGCATGCTTCTCTTCTACCTAGGGCGCATTTGCTCTCTTTGTGGACAATCTTGCCTTGTTTTGTCACATTTTTGACCAATTTTAGACTCCAAACCTCTAACCAACCAGTTTCTTCACATGTGTGAGGTCACATGGGCCTGTCCAGTCATTCCCAGCATTCACACTGCAGATTCGAACCAGTTTGGGATGGTTTGGGATATTTTGGTCAACCTAGGGGGGTTTGAGCTTTTTCTAAGCTAGATCAGTGTGAACACTCCAGATGGATTCGAATTCTTCCAGATTTGTATATATGGGTGTTCTTAACCTTTGTTAAGGTTGGACAGTTAATAATATTGACATTATTCACCAATTCATGTGTATTGTTCTTCATTCATTTAAATTTTTTATGCTAATTCTTGCAAATGTTGTGCAATCTTTCACCAGTGAGGAATCCACAGTAGCTAGATTCAACTGTGCTTGAGATTTTACATGGATAAATGTTGTATTGAAGCATTGGCTAAGATAATTGCATGACTGTATGACATATTTCTTTATGTATAAGAATTTGTCTGAAAATTATGAGATGCTTCTAATCATGCAATTTAACTTGTTTTGTAGAAAAGACCATATACCTTCACCTACAAAAGAAGGACTACAACATTTGTTCAAGCAACAAAATTATCTATTGAAGATATTGAAGTACCCAGGATACGGGAAGAATGCCATGATCTGTCGATCATGAAGAACGATGTTTGGGATGCGGTCCTAAGAGCTAAACGGAAGTCTATTGTGACTTCCAAATGGAACTATCAGATCAAGCATGTTGCAGATGGCAGCATAGAGAAATATAAAAGTGATAAATAGAAGATACACCAGATGGATTTCAAGACAGCCTTCTTGAATGGTGTAGTCATATATGTGTGTAGAACTTGGTAGGATAGACAGCTTTCTATCCAATTTGGGCTTTAACAAGAGTAAAGCGGATTCCAACCTTTACTAAAAGGTTGAGGAAGGCAATCTAGTGATACTACTTTTGTATGCAGATAACCTGTTTGTTATAGGTGAAGATAGATTGATTGCCGACACGCAACGGAAGCTTGCTGCAGAGTTTGAGATGAAGAACTTGGGGATGATGCACTATTTGTTTTTGGCATGGAGGTGTGGCAGAGTGCAGATGGAATCTTCCTTGGACAAGGGAAGTATGCAGTAGAGATCCTGAAGAGGTTCGGGATGATGGATTGCAAGGCCATGGCCACACCTATGGCATCGAATCTGAAGCTTCTTTGTGATGCTTCATCTGAGCCGGTTGATGTCTCTATGTATCGTTAGATGATTGGGTCCTTGATGTACCTGACGAACACGAGACCATATATTTTCTTTGCAGTGAACACATTGAGCTAGTTCCTGACGGATCCGAGGAGTGTTCACCTGGTTGTTGTAAAGCATGTTTTGAGGTACCTGAAGGGTACAGTGGATTATGGGCTCAAGTATGAAGCGAATCAAAAGTTTAACCTGCAGGGTTATGTTGATTCATATTGGGCTGGCAGTGCTACAGATAGGAAGAGCACATCTGGATGCTGCTTCAGTATGGGATCAGGTGTGATCTCTTGGTTTAGTAGGAAGCAGTGAAGATCCTATACATTGCGATGGACGAGTATATTGCAGATGTGTTGACGAAACCACTAGCCAGAGTGAAGTTCGAGTACTTCAGAGAGAGGCTTGGTGTTCTTCGGATTGATGACACTTCGAGGAAGAAGTGATGGACATATTTGCAGAGGCCATTCCAAGCATGTTGGAAGTAGGATCCTTCACATGGCTGTGGATGTAAGTGCTGGATGATGAGCGTCAGGACAATGCTCCAGTTACTACTCTGTATATGCATCAGGATGATGCTTGATATGATCAGTTGGATCATTTATATGTATATGTATGTATGCATCATGTTGGATGCTGGATATGATCAGTTGGATCATTTATGTATGTACGCATCATGTTGGATGCTGGATATGATTGGTTGGATCATTTGTATGTATTTTGTATATACATCATGTTGGATGCTTGGACCATGTATCTGTATATGTATCAGGTGGATACATTGTATGATCAAGTAGATCATGTATGTTGATATGTATCATGTATGATTAGGTGGATCATGTATCTGTATATGTATCAGGTGGATACATTGTATGATCAGGTAGATCATGTATGTTCATATGTATCATGTATGATCAGGTGGATCATGTATTTTTATTTGTATCAGGTGGATACATTATATGATCAGGTGGATCATGTATGATGATATGTATCAGGTAGATACTTGGTATGCATCAGGTAGATGCATGATATGATCAGGATGATCGTGGATGACGAGCTTCAGGATGTTGCTCCAGATGACTTGCAGCAGGATGTTGCAGTGATGATGAGTGAGATGATCATGTATACATCAGGATGGTGTATGGTGAGTATCAGGTTGATACTCTATGGCCATGGATCAAGTTGTGCAGATGGGCATATAATTTGGCCCTGGGAGATTTGCAAATAGTCTTTCGAGGTTTTTCCTATGGCATATAATTTGGCCCTGGGATATCTGGAAAATGCTCTTTCGAGGTGTTTCTCTGGGAGGACATATAATTTGGCTCTGGGAGATCTGTAGATACTCTTTTGAGGTTTTGCATATGGCATATAATCTAGCCCTGGGATATCTGGCAGATGCTCTTTCGAGGTTTTGTCCTATGGCATATAATATGTCCCTGGGAGATCCAATAGATTGGGCTATGTGCCCGTAATAAGTCCTAGGATGCTCTTGCAAGGTTTTTCCATGACCACATATAATCTATCCCTAGGAGATCCTATAAGTAGAGCAGTGTGCTTGTAACAGCCTGGGATGCTCTTGCAAGGTTTTGTGGTGACCACATATAATCTGTCCCTGGGAGATCCTATAGGTAGAGCTGTGTGCTCGTAACAGCCTAGGATGCTCTTGCGAGGTTTTGTGGTGAGGTAACATATAGTATGGCCCTGGGAGATCCTATAGGTAGATCCATGTGCTCGTAACAACCCGGGATGCTCTTTTGAGGTTTTGTGATGCACGTAATAAGTCCCGAGGATTCCACAGTATGGCCAATGATGACAAAGACCTACAGGTGGTGGGCCTACATCCAGTATGAAAAAGGATTGGCTCTGTAGACCTTCCTATGACGAGTAGATTCGGAGATTGATTGAGATAGCAGCAGCAGTGACGATGATGATGAGTCGATGATGATTATCCAGTGATGATGATCCAGAGAAGAAGACTTGTTCTAGAAGACCTGTGTCGAGAAACACCTTACTAGTTAAGAGGGAGTGTTGATGTATTAGTAACTTCGGAATGTATTTCACATATATGTATATTGTATTCCTATAGAGATGTTATTATTTCTCTATACGGAACTGTCGTCATTTATATTGTAAGCGTCATAACTTATACTTAATGGGTTATTAGACCACCTTGTTGGGGTCGGCCCTGTATAAGTCATGTGGGTCAAAGGGTTATTAGACCACCCTATTGGGAGTCGGCCATGTGGGTCAAAGGGTTATTAGACCACCCTAGTGGGGGTCGGACCAGTCAGCATTATGTTAAGTGGTTAAGTTAAGGCTGACCTAGTTGAGTAAAGGTCAAGTCAAGTTAGTGTATAAATAGAGAGTGTTTCTCTCTCATTTTACACATTCTATTCTCTCACTCACACTTGCGAGAGTGGCGCACTTGTGGAGGAAGAGGCACTGCTGCTAGGAGAAGATTATGTCTTGTATTCTAGTTGTATCATTGCTCTATCTATCTCTGAGGAAGTTATTTGGTTTTTTCACCGTTATGATTTTCCGCAAGTAAACTCTGTGTCTCTTGTGTGCTTGCATTATTGTTTCCATGATTGATATGCTGTAGATTTGCTATACATGTTGTTCTCCCAGTTAAGATCCTAGATCAGATTGAAGTAAATTCTGAAAATTTAGCAGAGCTACATGTATGTTCCTTTATGATGATATTGTAATTTTTCCAATTAATACAATGGAGAACATGTTTCTATATATATCTTTGCGCAATGTCTTTATGAATGCATTTATGTAGGGTTTGTAATTGTTGAATGTATGCAAATTATGAATATGATGTATGTGTTGAAATGAGCTGTTAGAATGTTGAGTAGAAATAAATTAGTCCCTCCTATGTAGCCCTGATTCAGGTCTATGTGTAATCCATATGCGTCTCGGGTGAGATCTTACTCTATCCATATAGTATTGAAAGACGCCGATGCATATGGGGTTTTTGTTGGTCACCTAATTCAAACCCCGGGTCTAACAAGATGCAGCCAACAATGGTTCTGTTGCTAGGACTTGACAAGAATTGTGTTAGGGGGACAAAATGATGAGGTGGAAACCTACCAAAGAGGAGATCGAGCAATGGTTGGAGTGCAAAGATGATGAATTTACATAGAAAGAGACTAAAGATATGCATATTTTGGGCCAATATTGGAAGGAAGGGTACATTTATTATGATCTGCACGGAACTTTATTTTGGGAAGTTTCCTATTTTACTATATGAATGGGTGCAAAGGAAATATGAGATAAATACTACCTGGAGCGCGCCTTGTCCAGTAGTCTAAATGGAGGAAAAGATTCAAGAACTGAAAGATTTGAACAATACCTAGTCTAGAGCTGTGGATTTTTGGTTCTTGCATGTGAAAGAAGGATATATCATATAATTTTCTATAGGATTGAGTGAATCATATAGTCATGCATAAGAAATATTTGAAGTTGGTGTAAGAAAGATGTTCTTGAATCTAATTCCGTTGTGGATAAAGATGTTATTTTTGGAGAAGGGACTAATGACAATGAACCCTGATAGTATGGCAACGTAAGCCCTACATTGTGGGGGTGGGGCATGAAGGAGTGGGAGATCCAGTAGGTGCACTATGGATCCAAAAAAGAAAAGACTCGGGAGGGAGAAAATACATGAAATACAAGCTAAGATAAGACAAGAATTCAGAATAAAGAAGCAAGAAAATTAGTTGAAGGGAGAAGATAAGTCGGATCGGAGAGGAAAGAAGAATTCTACTGTTACGGAGAAAAACTTCCTATGGTATGGGGCAGACCACAACATACAGATGACTACTATAAATCAACTCAATTCTCAAAATAATGTTATATAACTGAAAATGATAATATATGGAGAATAAGACCAACCTTCAAGCGGATGTTCAAAGTAGATCCCCGTTGAGCTTTCAATTTCTACACTTGACCTTGCAGATTTGTCTCAACAACAAATACAAGCAAGTGCATATAATATATGAAGGACATTAGCATAATCAATAGCATGGTCCATGATATAATAAGCAAATGTAACCCAATGTAATTTAAACAACATTTATAAGATCAATTGGATGAGAAAATGAGTATTTCCATTAATGATAACAAGAAGTACATGATACAACCTCTTGCCGGCAACCCATCTGATCCGAGAACTAGGTCCCTCCACTTGTGCCTTCACCACTTCAATCCCCCATGCAATGGAAAACTCAAACTATGAAGGAGTTTGGTAGGTGAACATAAGAAGTTGACAACAACAAGGTTCAATGGATGTAGACTCAAGTCATGACAAAAATACAATAGAGTTACAGTGCTCTCTCTTTCTCCTCCCTTCCATACACCATAAGAGATCAATATATAACCCTCCAAAGGTAGGTGAAAGGTCGAATCAAGTCGTTTCGGGGTGCATGGAGGGCCAAAGGTCACCCTAAGACCACTTTTTGGGAGTAAAAATAGAGTTTTTATTGTTTTGTACCATATAACTTGATGTACGTGGGCTAGATTAGTACAACCTGTGCATACGCCAAGTACAGTGGAACAACTAGTGTTCAGGAACAAAAATAGGGAAACAATGGTTCCTGGAAGACAAACAATGGATCTGAGTCAATAAAATGAATACTGAAGGCCAATGAGTGCTGATGGTCACAAGGTGGAAAATACGTTGTAACAGATTCCCCCTAATGTGTGAGGTCAGAGAAGGTACTATGATGGCCAAAATACATTATAATCTCAGAAGTGGAGTGATGGAGACACAAATGGAAGGAGTAGCCCACTCGTCATAATATAATGATATCTATGAATACATGTCGGTACAATACAACAATTCGATACAAGGGCCATGAATAGGCAGTATATAGTGAATACATGTCATAGGTGGTCATATCCATGACCCATACAGTAAGATACGGTCTCCTGCTGAAAAGGAAACAACTGGTGCAAACTGAAGGTACACACTGCTGATGTATGAGAAATGATATCTCTCATGATCATGAGTAGCATACTGAATGCCACTAACGTATGGGGTCTTCTACACAAATTATCTACGGTGCAAGTCCCATCAAGTGAATAAAGGTGTTGAATTCGAACCTGATGTGACATTGTCTGATTACCGGTCAATGATGTATACCGTTAACAAACACGAGATAACCCACCAATAATGAAAATGGGCATTAAGGCACAGAGTACAATCACCAAAGTGTGAATAGATGTGTTGAGGTCGAACACTAAGATGAATCCATCGATCAGGGGACATTGATGTATTCCCAAAACTGTCGATGGTGAGAGAACCTACCACTAATGACTGCAAGCCTTAAGGTACTCAACGAACTCTAAGTCTCAATTCCATAATAAATGAGTTGAAGTCGACGGAATGAAACTCACTGGAAGGAGGGCATTAATGCATCCCCCATAAACCAGCACGAGGTAATAGCTACGCTGAAATATTTGGAAGAACTCGGACGAACAAAATGGACTAACTCAATAAGGATGGTCGACATGCAATAGTTAAGGGATCTGAGGAGTGGCCGACTCTGGTTTCAAAACTTCCTTTGAACAAGAGCATGAGCATATGTATAGACTCAGGAAGCATAGACTCGAGTACTAAATGATAATAACAATGTGTGATGCAGGAGGCATCAACAAAGGGCTCCATAATGACTGAAAGCTTAACCAACCAGTGGAGTAAAAAGGGAAAGTGCTCAGGAACATGAATAATAATTGAGTAAGCGGGAGCCGACACAAGGCTCAAGCGACAAGCAGGATGATGCAATGCAATCACAACTCGACATAAATGGGGGAGTCCTTATGGGATATGGTCAGAATAGGACAAAGTAGAGTATCAGTGTTTATCGCAAAGTCATGGAGTAACTACAAAGGACTCACAATCCTAAGGGGAGACAATGACATGGGTGCCAAAAGACATAAAAATGCTCTAACTAGGGAACCGATGGTCGGATTAGCCCTACCACCAAATAACGACACTTCTATAATAGTGTGAAGCTTCTGTGTCAGTTAAAAAGCGGGGTCACACCTAGGGTTAATGAAAAATGGTCAAAGGTCAAATGCAAAATGCAAGTGAAAATGACATCTAACTGTTAGTAAGCGGTTTGGTAAGGAAGAATCGCAGCATCGCCGATGCTGGGACATGTCAGAAGAGATCGTGGAAGGAAGAAGGATGAATTATTTAAGGTATTTCTGAGTCGATTGTACCGCAGAATGCGGGTTTTTGGGTCATCGCAGCATATGATATGTAATTTTGGGTTAATTGTACCACAGTAGGTGGGTTTTTGGGTCATTTGGACCGCGTCAGTTAGATTTTGGGTCATTTGTCCAACTGTTGGTTAGGAAGTTTTTAGTAAGTGGACAGGCATTGTAAAGGCGAAAGCCTATATATCGACATGTGTTTTAAGTGTTGGATTAGCTGATTAGGGTACAATTTATGGATGTTGTTTGTGCATCATTGAGTCTGTATGTGAGATCAAGAGATATTGCTGAAATCTAGTTTTGCGAAGATGTTGTATCAGGGTTTTTCTGAAGTAATATGACATGACGGAACCGTTTGGTGAAATTCCCTGTGTACCTTTTATGTTAATGCATGTTGCGATAATTTCTTGCTGCAGTTAATACTTTAATGTTATACTTGTCACGATGAATGTTTCTACTGAATTATGCTATGAATACAAATGATGTTAATCTTGAATGCATAGATATGTTTTGAATGCTGCGATAAGTTAAGTAATTGTTGCCACAATCATCCTCCTTCATTCGGTGTAAACATGGTTCCATCCACTCTCCCTTGATCGCCTCGAGTGAGACCTCATCTGCTCTGCAGGTGCTGCTGGACAAGGTAAAACCTGTTTGGGCCGGTGCTCAGGGAGATTGTGGTGGGTTGGTGTCGATAGTGATGGGAACCCTTGTTGACTGGGTTTGAGTCAACAAATGGTTTAGTTTCCAGGACCGTGTGCGAAGTGAAAGGAGGATATGTTGTGGCACCCAACGAAACCCGAGATCCAGGAATGGTTTGATTGGAAGCTACAAGAATTCGCTGAAGAAGAAAATAGGAACACTCGATTGACGGTAGATCAATGGGTGGATAGATATATTCACGACGGTCCGCATGAATGGTTCTTCTGTGAATTCCCGGTCCTTTTGTTCGAGTGGTTGGCGAAGTTGACCTTTCAGAAGAGGAACTTTGAGGTTGGTGAGCTAACAACCTAGACCCCAGAGTTGATCCAAGAACTGTAGGAGGTCAACAATAAAGCGTCACGGGCTGTTGAAGTGTGGATTGATAGCATCTTGTAAGGGTATATCATTGAATTCATGGTTGACACATAGAAGTCTTATAGTGAAGTTGAAAGATATTTCTTCTATGAACTCCGAGGAAGGTTTTTGCTGTCACTCCAACTGTCCATTAAGATGCTTATTTGTGAAAAGGGTATATTGAAGATGCATATAGATCAGTAAGCAACCTGGTGGGTGGAGGCCATGGGTTGTTAGGAACCTGTGTCAACCCTTCTCTTTACTATGTTAGTATATTGTTGTTGGACGCATATGCTTTGTAAGTTGTCCCGTAGTATTTGTTGATCCGTAGTTTATATTAGCCCATAGTATTGACCCATAGTATTGGACACATATGCTTTGTAAGTCGTCCCATAGTATTATATGTCCCATGGTTTTGACTCATAGTATTGGGCATAGACTTCGTATATAAGTGTGTGTTGAGGTCATTGAAGGCACCGAGAAGTTATTTGTATTGAGCTTGCTCAAAGGAGGTTGCCCCCTCGAAGTGGCCTACGATCAATATAAAAGTGATTCCGAGTTCTGTCATTTCTGCTATTTCTCATATTCTTATTAACTAATTGTTGCAAGTTCTTCACATGGGTATCGCGACAGCGGGCAGCTGGTGCATGGAATGATTGGGGTGTATGGGTGCGGGTCACAACAAGACTGTGAGTGAAGCCGAGGAATAGAGTTGTCTTACAAGGGGAGGAGTGAGGTTTCGACAGGAAAAGAGGTAGAGGATAGGAGAAGGTCCTGCTGTGATTGAACCGTGAGTTCACGAAGGAAGACCACACAGGATGAAGTGACCTCATAGCCCGGACAAGGACGCACAAGATACACCTAGGATAGAGGCAGGACCTAACCCTAGCAGCAATGTACCCACAACTCTGCTCACTATCTGTCAACCTATGAGAAACACCACTTCGACCCCACCGGGTCAACAAAACTTGATCGCTAGTAGTTCAATACCTGTAGGAAGGAAGCCCAGGATGGCAGGCGAGGATGCTAAGTTACCATTGTTCCATGGGAGTGGGACAGATAACCCAGAATAGTATTGGTTTTTATGTGAAGCTGTCTGGACCGTAAAACAGATCATTGATGATGACACAAGAAAGGACAGCTGGCGACGACCCTACGAGGTCGTGCCTTAGATTGGTTTATGAATTTTTTTCTAGTCCCTACAGGACCTCCAGCGAAGTCACTAGATGAGATCAGGGATGGGAAGAATTCAGGAAGCCCAACTCTGAGGCCCAATATATCACAGAATTGAAAGAAATTAAGCAGTATCCCAACGAGACGGTGTGGGATTTCAACCAGAGGTTCAAGACACTAATGGAAAGGGTTAGTTTTGATATGAGAATTGTCCAACATAAGGAGTGGTTCATCGCGGCACTACTACAGTATATCTGGCTACCATTGATGCAATAAAACATCTCGATGCCAAGTGAAGCTCTGGAGATTGCAATGCGGTTGGAGGCGTCGCCGATTGGAGACACTGCAGCTGGGATGTCGCAGATACAGACACAGCTAGCTAACTTGACCATACAACTGCAAGATTTGAAGAAGGGCAAGGAGCAGTGCGAAGAAGTATGGTGCACACGATGTTGGGGGGAAGGGAATACGAAGGATAATTGCCCTGACTTTCGCAACTATTTGGTTTCAAGAGCACGAAACCCATTAAATGGTGTTGGAATGCCATGGTGTCGTGTTTGTCAGGTCTTTGGGAACCGCCATGAAGAATGTCCATCTATGCAAAAAATGGTCACCAAGCCAATGAATCTGTATTGCACTTGCTGTAAATCAGTGGGACATGATGACAAGGATTGCGAGCATATGGGTTACTCCACAAGAGAACGTACGACGCATTCTATGTAAAGGATGACCAGTGTGCCGTACAACAACTACGACTGCAGCCACAGGTAGCCCAGCTGCTACCTGAACCACAGGTATAGCCCCAATATGCTCCAATGAAAATGGCTCCACAGCAGCCATAGTACGTTCAGCAACCGCAGTATGCGCAACAAGGGCAAGGCATGCAATCAACTCCGACGCAGCAAAAGTACAACCAACAGCAGTACTAGTAGCAGGGTGGATTCCATGGGGGATACCAGAGTGGATGTGGTGGAGGATTTGGTCATGGAGAAGGACGTGGAGGTCGTGGACCTATGCAATGCTATCACTGTGTGGTATGGGGACACTATCAGCGCGATTGCCCACAATTGCAGATGCAGTGTACATTTTGCTTCGTCGCCAACCATACAGTAGAGAATTGCCCGCAGTTGATTGCATGATGGTAGGAAGGGGATGTTCCATAGTTGCACAATCAGAATGCACTACAGCCGCCAGTACAAAATCCGGTGCAACAACCAGTCCAGAATCAAAACCAACGCCCAATTCAGAATGCTAATCAAAATGTGAATCAACCGGGGAATCCACTACTGAACCAGAATCAGGGTGCGAATGTTTCAACAATCTCAGTAGAGCCCAGGCCACATGATGCATCCATTACGGTGATCACTCAAGGAGGTGCAAAAACAGGAGAAGATACCTCACATCCGCTGATCCGGTTGGTCGGGAAGAAGAAGGTGTCATTTGACATCAATTAAGAGTGCAATACGTTCCATCAGGCACAATGGGCGTTGGATAAAGGCAAGGCTATTGTCTGTGACATGCCCCTTGTCTTTGACGACACATCAGAAGTTGGTCCATTGGTGCAGTCTGGAACTTTGTAGAAATTCCTAGAGAGTTGTTTGTCGTTAGCAAGGGATCTTGCTGTGCTTGCCGAGATAGAGGGGTTGTTGCAGCGATTGCCAAGGGATGCCAAGAATCCATGGTGAATCTTTTACAATGGAGGAATACTAGAAAGGAGATGCAGATGAATATTCAAACTGGAGATTACGGTGTCGATTCAATCATTCTGGATCTTGGTTCAGATGTCAATATCTTAACCAAGCAGGCATGGAAAAAAATGGGGAGCCCCCCATTGAGCTGGTCTCCTGTACAACTCCAGTTAGCTAATCATGCTAAAGTGACACCGATTGGGAGAGTCCCCCGTTTGGTGGTGGACATTGAGGGCATGAAGACTATGCTGACTTTGATGTCATCGAAGTGGTTGAAGGAGGTAGTTCGTTTCCCACGTTGTTGGGGATTGGTTAGGCTAACGATAGTGGAGTGGTAATCAACTTCAAGCGGCGGATGATGACTTTTGAAAACCGCGATCTCAGAGTCATAGCCCCATTGGATCCAGCTGAAGGACACAAATACCTTGAACCAGTGAAAGATGAAGATCCCAGCGGATGGGACCATGCATTCAATATTTTAGAAGATTACATTCATTCAATTGACAACGGTGAGCTTGGATGGTGCAGTGATAGTTCTACATCTTTCGACTCTGATGACGCGCTAGAACATTGGCAGAACCATTTACATGAGGTGTCATTCCATAAATGTGGGTTGATCACGTAGTCGCTATGGCAGGTCATGACTGAAACAATCACATTACCAGTGTATGAAGGATTCCCTGGCTTGTCTGATTTTTTGGTGGAGTTCAAGGAAAGAGTTTCAGAACCATAGCGATTGCTGGAATTGGACGAAGCACTGCAGGCTGCTCCAACATGCTGGTGGGTGACACACAAGGCATCAATTGATGGATGGTCGAAATGTAGAAGATTGATGATGGTACACTTCAACGATACCAAGGTCTACCACGTAGGGAAGTATGATGGTCGGAACGATCCTGGAGTCCATTTGATGGAGTGTCCGACATTATGGGCATGATGACCAAGAGATGAATGGGTCCATGCATTTATCCATACCTTGGATGAAATGATGCGGTCATGGTATACTACAGCTGAGTTACGGGGAGATATCACTACTTGGTTGGAATTGACCATATGTTTTACCCATAGATTCAGTTTTGCTGATCCCAATCCGGATGTCCATAACGCTCTACAGATCATTTGCGACATGGTTCTAAAGGTTGTTCCTGTGGCGTACCCGACGGATCCGCATATGCACTTATAGATACAATCCATCATGGAATTCTACAATATAACTAGTGGGCCCGACGATGGTGATGATCTGCGGAATGTTAATATTCTAGAGTCTAAAGGAAGCCGTGATGTGGTACCACCTGGTGCGCCAAGTGATCCGTTCAGTCATCCCTTAAAGCTTCGCAAGATCATCATTGGGACTAAGGCCACTCCCAAGTTTGCGAATGTTGGAGATTATTGGGATGATGAGATGATGAGCAAGGTCACTGAGTTGTTGCATGAGTTTCAAGACATTTTTCCTACAATTTTTTCTGAAATGAAAGGTATTTTGGGTGATCTAGGTGAGATGAAGATTCCCTTGAAACCAGATGCTAAACCGATCAGGCAACGACCTTATCGGCTCAATCTGTGACATAAGGAGAAGGTCAAAGTTGAACTTGATCGCATGTTGGATGCTGGTGTCATTGAACCAGTCGAAGAGTCAGAATGGATTAGTCCTATGGTGGTGCAAGACAGGAAGACTGGTGAGGTGCGCATCTGTGTTGATTTGCGGAATTTGAACGATGCTTGTTTGCATGATCCCTTTCCGACCCCGTTTACTTATGAACTACTTGAGGGAGTAGGTGGCCAGGAGATGTACTCTTTCACAGATGGGTTCTCAGGCTATCATCAGATCTGTATTGCAAAATAAGATCGCCATAAGGAAACCTTTGTGATAGAATGGGGATGTTTCCAGTATACTGTCATGCCGTTTGGGTTGAAGAATGCACCTACGATATGTTCACGGGTTGTTGTTGCTGCATTCAAGTATTTCATCTAGAAGTTCTTGTAGGTATACATGGATTATTGGACAGTCTATGGTTTGATCCGCGATCATCTGGCCAATATGCGGTTGATGCTGGAGCGCTATCAACAGCACCAGATATCGATGAATTTGAAGAAGTGCATTTTTTGCGCCTCGTTTGGGATATTGTTGCGTCATATTGTGTGCAAGCAAGGGTTGTTAGTCGATCCAATGAAGATTGTGCTTATTTTGATTTTGACACTGTAGAGCACAGTCAAGTAGTTGAGGGAAACATTGGGGCATACTAAGTATTATCGCAATTTCATCAGGGGATATGCAGCAATCACCACCCCTATGGAGAAGATATTAAAGAAAGATGTTGTATTTCAATGGAGCCCTGAATGTCAGGATAGTTTTGAGCAGCTCAAGGCTAAGATGGCTTCGGTACCGATATTAGTATTGCTGGACTGGAGTAAGGAATTCCATGTCCATGTTGATGCATTGTTAATTGCACTCGGTGTGGTGCTAGCACGACCAGGAGAGGTGGATCTTGATCACCCTATTTCTTTCGCTAGTCAGAAGCTGTCATACTCAGAAAAGAACTACACCACTACTAAGAAGGAAGGATTGGTGATGGTCTATGTGCTGCAGAAGTTTCGACACTACTTATTGGGAGGACATTTTAAGATATTCACAGACCACTCCGCATTAAAGTACCTAGTCAATAAGCCTATGTTGGGGGGGAAGATATGTCGATGGTTACTTCTCTTTCAAGCGTTCGACTTTGAAGTAATTGTGAAGTCAGGGTGGTTGAATTTCAGCCCTGATCATCTATCGCGGATTGAAACAAGAGAGGAGCCAACTAACATTGAAGACGGGTTGCCTGATGTGCAACTGTTTCGAGTTGAAGTAGCCAATGGCTATTTTGAAGAAATCATTCAGTTTCTGGAAATAGGTACTGCACCAGAAGAGTTCACCACTAGTCAAAAGAAGCAGTTGGTGGTTAAAGATGTTGACTTCCAACTTATTGCAGGAGAGTTATACAAGATGGGTGCTTATGAGATATTACGACGGTGTGTCTTTCTAGCACAGATATTGGAAGAAGCACATGGAGGATTAGCTGGAGGACACTATGGCGGTCGGGCAACTGCCAGGAAAGTGCTTCATGTGGGGTTTTGGTGGCCCACGGTGCATAATTATGTGACAGAATATGCATGGTCCTGTGATTCCTATCAGAGGACTTGGAAGCCATCAAGGAGGGACGAGATGCCGCTGATGCCCCAGTTAACACTACAGCCGTTTGAAAAATGGGTAGTGGATTTTTTGGGACCAATCAATCCACCGGGTAAGCGCACTGGTCCTAGGTATATCATCACGGCAATAGATTACTTGACAAGATGGGAAGAAGCTGCACCAGTCGTTAATTGTTCCGCTGCAACGGCTGCATGGTTTTTGTTTGATAACATTATCACTCGCTTTAGCTGCCCCAAGATATTGTTGAGTGATCAAGGAAGCCACTTTATCAATCGCACCATCAACGCATTGACGAAGGAGCTGCAGTGTAAGAAAAGTACGCAATATCATCCACAGGAAAATGGCACGGTGGAAGCTTTCAATAAGATATTGGAACATGCGCTGACAAAGGTGTGCAATGCAAACCGCGATGATTGGGATCTCAAAATCCCAACAATATTGTGGGCCTATCGCACCACATGTAAAAGGTTGATGGGTCAGACACCATTTAAGCTGGTGTATGGCCAAGAAGAAATCATGCCAATGGAGTACATTGTTCCAATTTTGCGCATTGCAGCAATGACAGGACTGGATTCTGCGACAGCATTGGAGGAATGTCTCGCGCAGTTAGTGCAGCTGGAGGAAGATCGCTTTATCGCTGGTTTCCATCAGGGTGTGGAGAAGGATCTCCAGAAGGCTTGGCATGATCACCACATCAAAAGAAAACAGTTTCAATAGGGTGATTTGCTGTTGTTGTATGACAACAAGTTTATGAAACATCCTGGAAAATTGTGGATGCACTGGCTTGGTCCGTATCGCATCAGTAGCATAACTTCAGGTGGAGTAGTACAGTTGTAGCAGTTAGATGGATCGATGCTCCCCAAGTTGATTAATGGTAGCAGGTTGAATCCCTATCGCTCGAGCTTGGAACAGCACGATGCCTGGGTCACATCAGGTAAAAAAACAAAAATACAGGTAGATCGGTGGTAGGTTTCCGCACTAATGGGCATTAATGGCAAATTCGTCCAATCAGCTAACAGGATCGATGGTGGATTTATGTCATTAATATAGGATTTCGGTTGCGTTAATCCAGGATTTAGTGATGATTACGGAGGATTCGACTGGAGGCTATAAAAACGGGTAGAAGTTGGTCGAAAGGCACCGAGATTTTAGTTGTTAAGTGCCTGTGCAAAGATGAAGAGTATTGTTATAGCTAGGTGAGTGCAGTTGTGTGTTGGGAAAGGTTCAGTTGAACTTGCATAGTGCTGTTAGGACAAAGAAGCTATCAATTGAGAGCGCTGCATAAGGTATGCCACGAGAGCTAGAAACAGTTGAGATTAATAGTGAGGTTGAGTCTCCTTTCACCAGGGTTGTAATTGAGGAAGAAGTTGTGTCTGCGGGCGGCGCCAATCTAGAGGCAGAAGTTGCAAACATGTCGATCGGAGCATCAGTCATTGTCAAAAAGTGTCAGGGGGGTTAGCATTCTAAGTCTCTGCAGAGCAAGAGGAAACTTAGATCATCTACCACAGTGATAGGAGAAGCTCAGGGTAGGTAGGGAAGTCCACTCGCTACATTGATGAGTCTGCCCCATGGGAGGGACTGTCGACTGTTGACATCCTTGGGTATCTCCCTCCTAGTTGGCCGGATGCAACCCCACGAAAGATGAACCCAAAGCAGAAGTATGGCATGAAGATGCTATTACTCCCTACTGGAATGGAGTGCTTTGTTGATATTGTGCCAGCGTTGATGCGCCTATGACATGATGATCATGATATGGTGTCCTACCTAGAAATTGCATCGGTCCCATGTGTGCCCAGGACACAACTTACTACAACGTTGATTCCGCAGGAATGGGAATGAGGATTGAATCAGGCCGGCTTGTTAGGGCTCATAAACATGCCGCACTTCGGGCGGCTGGCGGAAGTTAATGCATGTGTAAAGCAGCTACTTGCTTGCCTCCTTGGTGGTTCGTTGTGGCTGCATAGATAAATTCCGGTTACTATTGATTTGATCTCCCTCATTACTGGGTTGCCGAAAGATGGAGTCGACCCATCACAGTAATTCCAAGGGAAGGCGAATGATAAAAAGCAGGCAGGACAGCTGGTAAAGAAATATGGCATGGAAACGGATGGCCGTGGGTATCGCATCGATAGTATTAATGATCAGGCAGTACTCAGTGGCACCAAGATTTTATCTTGCAAGGTGGTTAGGGGCGGTCAACCTAACCAGTGCAACTTGGGGATTGTCGTATGTGCAATACAATGTGTGGAGGGTGTTCAAATGAATTGGTCCTTGTTTCTATTAAATTAGTTAGCAGAGGATGTTGCGGCAGTTCAGGTCGGAGAGGGCTCATTTACATATAGCTGGCTGCTACTCTTGATTGCATTTGTGGCTTGGAAGGAGCCCGATGTGTACCAGTGCATGGAAGTTGTAGCTGCAAAAGAGTGGCGGGGTGCGTGCTATCAGAACTTATGGTATTTAAGGGAACCTAAGCGACTCTGGGATTGCCAATTTCTATTCTGGCTCTATTGGGAGATGCTTTGCAATGCAGCAACAAAGGTACTGTGGATATCCGAAGAAACTGCGGCAATGTTTAAGACGATCATGGAGTTTGTTGTTCAACCACATGCTATTTACGTGCAGGCAAGGCATGACCCTGGTCAGCAATGGTTGCTGACCCCTTTCAAGGTAATGACTAAAGCATTGGAGGCTATCGTAAATGACTGGCCAGCGGAATGGCATGAACCTGTGGCATTGGCCAAGATTGAGGCTGGAGGGATGGAAAAGGGTCCAGAAGATTGTATATCGGCACAGGACCCGCATAGTCATCATGATTCTGATCAAGAGTCCATCAAAACACCGACGGATGATGACAGTGACCGTGCCTTGGAAGAGAATAGAACGAAAGGGCACTAAGACCTGACAACAATCAGTGGGTTTCCCCTACTGACGGAAGTGCACTTGGGTTGACTTATCAAAGTAATCACTTATGCATCCACTGCAGTAGCTCAGAAGATGACGAGAGCTACAGATGAAGGCTTCCATGCACTCATGGCTCATGTTGACTCTTTGTATGATATGGTTTCACGGAGGGCACCAGAAGATGCAGTGGCACCACAAGTTAGCACAATCAGCACTGAGTCGCAAGTCAGGAATGTAGAGATTCCCCCGATTGTGATTGTGACTGAAGATGAGGTGGTGAACACCTTGATGCAGCAGTTGGAGAAGGTGACCATCAATGTCAAAGCATTTCCAGTGGAAGGATTGACCACTATGCAGGTAGCTACCATCCAGGAGACAACAAACCGGCTGCGGTAGATTAGTGGTATGTGTGTATGATTGCAGGAGAGCGAGGCCGACGCAGAGCGTACCATTGCAGAATTGAACCGTAGGCTTGCTTTAGCATGGTAGGCTGTGGATGAGCTCGAAGAAGACATTAAGAAAGAATGGGCTGAGAAGGCTAGTGAAATCGAAGGACTAAAGAAGGAACACGATTTCCTGATTGTGGAGAAGGCCCATCTGTGGGATCAAAGCGTGCGGGTCGAGACGACTATTGTTGAGTCATGTCAACATGTGCAGGATCCTATTGAAGAGTCAGATGTGCTCCAACGGGTGTAGCAAATGGGGAATGCCATTTTCCAATTGCGGTAGGAGAATCAAGAGTTGAAAGATCAGGTGAATCCTGGTATGCTTCAAGTTGAAGTCGATGACAGAAAAAGGGCAATTGAGGAAGTATCAACTTAGGTGGAGGAGCTAGAAAAGGTCGTGATGAAGCTCACAGCCGATACCGTATAGTTTTGGAGCTAAATTTTCCAGGACGAGTAGGTTGACCAGTTGATCAAGTATTGGAGGGATGCAGAAGGAGAGTTAGTGACACTCAAGGAACCCATGCGCACAATGCCACCTATGGAACAGGTCGCCAAGTCTCAGGACTTAAAGGAATTGCAGCAATGAGTCATCAAGGCCGATGAGCGCCAGAAGAAGCATGTTGTGCAGCTGGAGCAGTTTCAGGAGGTTGGGGGACAATTCATGACCAAGGCTAGTGAAGCGCTTCAGGAAGTACAGAAGGGTCGTCAACAGGTGACGACGAAGCTCACCGCGCATCCATCCGCTGAAGATGTGGTCGAAATTCAGGTGGAAGCTATTAAAGTCAAGGAAATGGTGATGACAGTCGCACACCAGTATGAGGACTTCAAAGTGAATGCCACAGAATACACCATGTTCAGTTGACGTGGCGCGAGGGCAAGCCACAAGATTGTGTTGGGGGCCTATTGGAAGGCGGTTTGGTAAGGAAGAATCGCAGTATTGGCGATGTTGCGACACATCAGAAGAGGTTGCGGAAGGAAGAAGGCTGAATTATTTTATGTATTTCTGAGTTGATTGTATCGCAGAATGCGGGTTTTTGGGTCATTGGACCATATGATATGTAATTTTGGGTTAATTGTACTATAGTAGGCGGGTTTTTGCGTCATTTGGACCGCTTCAGTTAGATTTTGGGTCATTTGTCCAATTGTTGATTAGGAAGTTTTTAGTAAGTGGACAAGCATTGTAAAGGCGGAAGCCTATATATAGACATGAGTTGCAAGTGTGGGATAAGCTGATCGGGGTACGATTTATGGATGTTGTTTGTGCATCTTTGAGTTTGTATGTGAGATCAAGAGATATTGCTAAAATATGGTTTTGCGGAGATGGTGTATCAGGGTTTTTCTGAAGTAATATGACATGACGGAACCGTTTGGTGAAATCCCTGTGTACCTTTTATGTTAATGCATGTTGCGATAATTTCTTTCTACAGTTAATACTTTAATGTTATACTTGTCGTGATGAATGTTTCTGTTGAATGATGCTATGAATACAAATGATGTTAATATTGAATGCATAGATCTGTTTTGAATGCTGCGATAAGTTAAGTAATTGTTGCCGCAATCATCCCCCTTCATTCGACAGAAACATGGTTCCATCCACTCCCCCTTGATTGCCTCGGGTGAGACCTCATCTGCTCTGCAGGTGTTGCTGGACAAGGTAAAACCTATCTGGGCCGGTGCTCAGGGAGATCGCGGTGGGTTGGTGTCGACAGTGGTGGGAACCCCTGTCGACTGGGTTTTAGTCAACACTAACCTATATGATGGGTGTAAAATATACCTGCCGTAGGCGTGAAACAGTAAAAAAATCTACTCTCGTTGGAAAAATCTGTTCAAAAAGATACTCCAAGATGATATATTAGTCCAAAACAGCGTAAAACGGTAAAAACTATAGGAAAGTGGGTTTAAAAAACTATAAATAGTAAAAGAAATTACTATTACTATTCCATTTTCACATTTCACCCAAAATAATGGTTTTTGGTTAGTTTTCACCTCAATCTTCATTTGTTGATTTTGGGAGCTACGGGTGTCGGATCCACGAGCTGTCTGGAGCAGGTTAGTAGTCTCATCCCCCTCTTCACATTCATGGTTTTTATTTCAAGTTTTAATGGTCAAAATTTTATATTTTCAAAGATATACATCTCCTCAACGTTGTACGTGAGCTACTACTTCGCGAGTTGCGGGTAGGGATTCTTGGACGCAGTCAATGCATGTGTTGACCGCGTACAAACGCAACTATCTACATTTTTGACCGCATACAGCGCCGTGAGGATGGTGTTTTAATGCATGACTACTGAAAATTTATTTTTTCTTGCCTCCAGGATGGTCCTAGAGTGGAGAGAGAGAGAACATGATGTCATTGATGAACGAGTACGCCAAGATCTACCTGCGCAACAAGCATTACAAGCGTGTGGTCTCTACAAGTTTTGGAGCATTGGGGGTTTAAGGGCCCAAAACCAATTGCTTCGCAAGCTAGTTGATTATTGGGATATAGATGCGCAACACTTCGACCTAGATGGTCAACCACTTCCATTGGGGGTGGAGGATATTTACTTTATCATGGGGTTTTCCCACCGAGGGGATGTGGCTAGCCTCAGGTCCCGCAATGTAGGTGTTGGGATCACCATTATTGACTACATAGACCGGTATTGCCGTCCTGGTACCCAAAAGGTGGGCAATTAGATTCCCATTGAGTCCATTGCGAGCCTGAGTATGAAGATAATAGTACTCACACTCAGGAGAATATTAGGTTCAACTGCTCTACATCAGGCTTCAAGGCCATTGGTGTTCTACGCAATAGATTGTATGATACCTATAGTGTACGACTAGTGCACAACGTTACTGGTTACTATGAAGATCCAGCTAATGGAGTGCAAGCTTGGATGAGCCAAATTTTTTTGTTTTGGCAGTATACTCTGCAGTTTCTTCTTTGAGAGAGTTCCAGGTTTGAGTCTGAGGGTTGAAGTCCCTCCGCACAGTCTCCAGGATCCAACCTAGACCCAGTGGGTTTAGATACTGACGCAGCAAGGGGTGGCCGATAGGCCTCCCCATATTCTGAGGAGTTTTTTTAGTGGTGGGCACGGTAGATCATCACCATCGATGACTACCCATATGAAGGGATAGACTATCGAGGTGACCATGACATGCCGCTCCCTCTAGGGGATGCATTCAGAGAGATCGGTAAGTTACTCTTTTTGGAATATTTATTTTTTTGTATTTTTTAGTATAATTAAATGCAAAAATGTTTTTTGTGTGGTATCACATGTTGACATATGACTATTTGCTTGCAGAACCTAGTCCATGAATACCATAGGGCTTCCTGCAACATCGTCGTCGAGGCAGGGGTGGAGGTGGTTGGCGCTAAAACATAGCGCATGCTAGAGACAGGTTCAACTTGACCTGCATGACTACCAGAGTATCGGTCATAGAGGTAGAGCATCTCCCAGAGGTGATGCAATGACATGTTGTAGGAGTACCGAGTACCTGGGTGCGATTACTGCGGTGCATAGTCAATGCAGTGTAGTATTATGTTCAGACACATCCTGTCGAGGCACCAAGGCCTCCTCGTAGGGCTTAGATGCCATGGAGTCCTATATTTTTATCTCGGTTATGTATATTTTTTAGAGCTACGGGCTCCAGTTTTGTACTGCCACACCACATTTTGGACATATTATTTATGAAAACTATTGATTCTCTGGTTCTACTATTGTGTATGTACAAATGTGTGAATGGATGTTTATTTGTGTGCTTCTTTTATTGATGTGGAAAATGCCAATCTAGGACATAATTAGCATATGGATCAGGTACATGATTAAAACATCTTGGACCATGAATGTATGTAATGAAAACAAATTGACGCTCCAAAATTATTACCCTTAAGAACCTCCATCGTAATGTAGGATCCCTCACATGGTACTGAACATTCAATTGAGACACAACCAGTTGCGAATCTAGGCGGACTTCTAAAGACTGGATACCATGCGAAATGGCATCACGAAGTAGCTCAAAAATGACACTATACTTAGCCACATTTTTGGATGTAGGACCAAGACAAGCACCTCCCAAAGACACAATCTGATGGTCAGGTGAATAAATAACCCACCCATCAAAAGCGAGTCTCTGTGTATGACGGTTAGCACCATTTGCGAATCCCAAGAATACTAAAGATTCCGCTGATCTTTCAATCAAATGAAGTGAATCAACAGACCCGGACAACGAAAAGAAATCGAAACTATTTACAGAAGCAACTATACAATAGTATACAAAAGTATCAGCTCGAGCTAGAAGCTCAAGTATAATGCCGCTTGAGGTAGAGCCCATTTCTAGGCTCCTTCAAGGAGTTCCCTTCATAGTCTTCCAACTCGTAGGCTCCTTTATCAAGGGAACGCTTCGCTATGTAAGGACCATGCCACATGGGGTTAAACTTGCCTACCCCCAGGGGTTCCTTAGCTTGATCATACAAGAGGACAAAGTCACCTTTACCATATTTCTGGGGACAGACAGACCTATCATACTGAACCTTAACATGATGTTTGTTGGAATCTATAGCCACAGCGGCGTCTCGACGCTTCTTGTCAAGTTGCTCAAGGTGGATCAAATGTTGCTCAGCATATGAGGTGTCAGGTAGGAGCTCTATGGCTAGTTTCAATGAAGGGATTTCGCATTTAATCGACAAGATAGACTCCACACCATGTACTAGCTGAAATGTTGAGAAACCGGGTGGCAGTCTTAACTGCGGTTTGATATGCCCACAAAGCATGAGATAACATGATATGCCAGTTTCTCTTGATTTGCTAGATGGTTTGTTGGAGAATGGTATTTAAGGACTTATTTACTGCTTCTACCTGACCATTCGCTTAGGGGTAGTAGGAAGATGAATGATATTGACGAAACCCAAGCTTAAGTGATAAATCCGCCATCATTTTTTTTTGGAAGTAATTGCCATGGTCAGTGACAACCTCTTTCAAGATATCGAAATGAGCGATAATCTGATTGAATACGAAGTGGTTTGCAGTATCACCATCGGATTTTATGGTCGGCATGGAAAAGTAGTCCACGACCACAATAATATTGTGATGCCCCCCAACCAAAACTGGTTTGCAATCCATGAAATCCACCCGCCACTTGGTGAAGGGACCAACAATGACAACCAGATGAAGGGGCGCATGATGCAAGTGTACTTTTCGAGAAAACACTTGGAAAGGGTGACACCTCTTCACGACGTTCATACAATCTTTGAAGATCGAAGGTTAGAAGTAACCCACTCGCATGATATGTTGCGTTGTCGCAAGCCCAGATAAGTGACCACCACACACCCCACTGTGGAAGTCATTCAGCACTAACTCCACTTCTTCATGAGTCAAGCAACGATGTAGGATGGAGTCTTTTCCTCGACGATACAAATTGTCATCGACGATGACATAGTCTTCGGCATGATGTCTCACACGCCATCGTTCATCTCGTGAATAATGCGAAGGGAACTTCAGAGTTTGGAGATATATAATGATATCCCCATACCAAGGGTCCATTGGCGCGATAAGAAAAAAATGTTCATCCACAAAAGAGTCTTCATGGATGATATTCTCATCAAGTCTTGGGAAATCCGACATGAGCTCAGCAAAAACCAAGGACTTCATTGATTTCTCCAAAGCAAAATCAAGATCAAATTCCTGAAGAATAACAATCCACGTATTATACTCCCCCCCAATTAGACATCGTTAGAGCACGAACTGAAATGGATTGACATGTGCTATGATAGTGGTTTTCCTAAGTAGAATGTAATTTCGTAAACGTTGGACTGCATGAATAGTCGCAAGTGCCAATTTCTCCACATGAGAGAATCTAAGCTCAGCGTCTACTAAATTTCGATTAAGGTAGTAAACAACATGCTCTTGGAGCACATCATCCACCTGTACTAAGACCATACCAATTGTCTCTTGAGACGCAGCCACATAAAGAAAAAAATATCTAGCAAAGTTGGGTGGACTAAGCAGAGGGGCCGATACCAAATCTTTCTTTAAGGCGTCGAAAGACTGCTAGGCTTGCTCATCCAAGATAAATGGAGTGTCCTTCTTCCAAATTCGCGTGAAACCTTTGGTAAGATTGGCATAATTCATGATAAAGCATCGTAAGAAAGTGGCTCTCCATTGGAGGCTCTAAAGCTGAATTAAATTACGTGGGGGAGGAAACCGAAGTATTGCCTCAACCTTGAGAGAATCCACTCTTGTACCCTCTTTGGAAACTACGAACACTAAAAGGAGACCCATTTTCACGACAAAGATGCACTTGTTGGGGTTCAAACGAATCTTGTAACATCAACATTTTTAAAAAATGAGGCGGAGGTGCTTCAAGTGGTCCACTCTCTTACAAGAGTGGCCAGCAAGATCATCCAAGTAAGCCTCCACTATGCGCTTAAGGTCGTGAAAAGTGTGTGTCATGGCACATTGAAAAGTAGATCCAGCATTTTTAAGGCCGAAGGGAATCTTCCGATACGAAAATGTACCCCAAGGACATATAAAAGCAGTTTTATGTTGATCCTTGGGTTTAATTTGGATTTGATTATATCACGAGAAACCGTCCATTAGAGAAAATACCTCGCTTCCTGCACACGCATCCAAGATTTGATTTATGAATGGAGTGGGAAAGTTATCTTTCGGACATGCTTGGTTCAGATCTATGAAATTTGTACATACACGGATGGTTCCCTACTTCTTATATACAGGAACGGGATTTGACACCCATTCGGTAAGGGGAAGTAGGTAGATAAAACCAACTTTGAGTAGTTTCTTCATCTCTGCCTTAATCGCGGCTACCTTCCTAGGATTCACAGCATGAAGACATTATCGAACTGGCTTAACATTAGGATATGTCTTAATCTCATGCTCGAAAATACTAGGGTCTATTCCTGGCATCTTCTCATATGAGCAAGTAAAAACATCTCGAAATTCCTTGAACAACTCGGTGTATATGTGGATCTCATCTGGAGAACAATCAACACCAATATAAACATTCTCAATATTTCTGGGCGTACGAGAAATGTTGATCAGTATGGTTGGGGAGATATTATCCATATTCCCCTCCACGTAAATACCATGTGAATCCAAAGGAGCCACAGGGTGACCAAATTTCTCTGCAAGAGTTGACCTAAACTCTTCTCTCTCAATAAGGTCAAGGTTGGGAAGAAAATAAGAGCGATGACGCAAATCTTCCCAAGGCCTGTCACTACCACTCATGACCTTAATGATAGCTTCATCCAAAGGAAAAGTACCATCAAGACAATCATGTGAGCATGATGAGTCGGCTGTCCACACGGGAAACATAATGGGATCTTCTTCTTCTATCCATTAAGAGGAGAGATCCAGCTCTGCAGTGGCTTGTTGAATATCATGGTATGCAAGCTCGGCTTCAGATAGTGGCATAGCCATTCCAATGTGTGAAATGTCTCTAGACAGGGAACTCATGGATGGTAAAGTCCACGGATCACTAAAGTATGAGGTCCGGAAAGGTACATTATTCAATGAGGATGGCACACTATCGAAAACGGTTCCAATGAAGGAGATTGGTGCAACAAAGTCAAATGATCCCATCAAAGAGGAATACAATCCTACACCAATATTCCCAGTTTTCGTCTGAGAATTTTTTATCTGGGGAACAATAGTTCCCGGTGATGTTATGGTATTGGAACTAGAGAAATCTAGCTAATCAACTGTCACAATTTTTCCTTCGTGGGGAAATCAAATAACTATAAACACAGGCAACATGATCGCTCTCATTGCATAGATCCAATTCCTACCCTATAAAAGGTTGTAATCGATAGGCGCATTAACCACCTCGACTTCAATCGGCACAGATTTCCCACCCAAGTGGACTTCAAGGGAAGGGAGAATACCATGCGGCCTAAATGGCTGACCATAAAATGCAGTAAGCATGGTCATATATTTTGACAAGACAGGAGAGCCAAGAGCTTTCCAGGAATCCAATGACATTACTGAGGTGGAAGCATCGTCGTCAACCACCGTATGTTTAACGATTTTTGTAAGAACCTAACATGGACTTGAAAATCCACATGATAAAGCAAGCGAGGCTGGACATTAGTAGTGTTGAATTTAATAACGTTAGGGCTACCTTGATCCTGAACTCCCAAAGCACATAAAAGGGCATTCCTCTGCGAAGGACATGCCTGGAGAACCTCAAGAGTCGACATGGCACATGGTGTTTGGCCCAAATATTCTACAATGGAGTAGTTATGGGTGACTCGGGCAATGGGATTATGCGCTGAGCACTTAAGAACACCTTTCAGTATCTGTGGCATAGTAGTAGGATTCTCGATATTCAAAGAAGAATCAGGATGAGGGGGCTCATTCCCCATATTCGATTGTGGTGCACCATAATCACGTTGGCAAGTAGCAATACTAACCTCAGATTTAACAATGTTCACGCATCTGAAGCCACTAGCATGAGAAGAGGACGTCGAAGTTTCGGTACTCCCATAATCAGCGACGGAAGCACTCAAAGCCATATTTTGGTGATGTGGAAGGGGATATTTCAACACAGCTGGGCTCTACGCAAGATGCTTCAAAGCTTCTTCAATTTGAGGACATAAATGGGTAAGGTGATCTTCCAAACAAAGTTTGCAAGGAAATTTCACCTTACGTCTAGGCTTACGGTCCCCACCAACATTTCTGTTGTCCTAGGGAGGGTTAGCATTCTCTTTTCTAGGACTATTTTTATTTCTCCCATTGTTTCCACCCCTATGATTGTTTCTCCCTTCTTCTTTCTACCAGGTTGCTGGTTACTTGATGGTTTCGCCGATTGTATAGAATGAACATCGGACGATTGGGTGGAATCAGACAAGGCGTGAGCCCATCCGAGGGTTGATTGGTTAATAGAAAAATTTTGCATTTGATTTGTAACCAAATCTATGGGACAAGTACTCGTGGATCCAATGATGCCATCAGCATGTGGTCCAGGAATAGGATTGGGCTCATGACGTGAGCATAGTGCGTCAGGAATAATATCGTACATGATACTAGACTGAGCGTAGACTAGGTCTAGCTGTTGGGATTTGAAAATATCTTGCTCCTCAGTCATAATGCCGGACACTGAAACGTCCTTCGAAATGTAAGGAAGCAAATTCTTAAGTAACCATTCCAATAGAAAATCTGGAGGAATGTTGGCTTTCACTAGCCTCTTCCATCGACGCCACTCTTGAATGTGATCAGATATGTGTGTGGCTTTGTCCTAGCGGAAGGTATATAAGATTTCAGTGCCAGTATCATAGCGAGCTGACAACTGAAAGTGATCTAGGAAAACCAAGGCCAAATCATTAAAACTCTTGTAAGTTCCCCCAGGCAACTCGACATACCATTTTGCTACTGCCCCTATGAGGGTGTGTTGAAATAGTCTCAAACAAATAGTGTCGTGATTTAATGAATTTGAGGAGCACCATAAGTGAAAAGTAGTAACATGATCACTTGGATATTCACCATTATTCCCTTTGAACTTTGGAATGCCAGAAGGGAGCTTGGTAGGGACTAGAGGCCAAGAATAATCGTGACACACCGGATCATTCGTGAGCTTCGAAAGATCTGGTAGATTCAAACGAGCAAGAAACAGGAGTTGTGGCTGCAAGGCATGATTGAAAGCTCCCAAAAGAGGCTGACCTGGTGGACCTAAAGGATGATATAAACCATGACCATGACCATAGGGATGATAACCGCCCCCAACCTAAACTGTGTAAGGGTACGAAGGTATATTTTTGTTGTAAGCACCATAGTGAGAAGGGTTGTAATAAGGGCCAGAATCAGCTACGTTGTAATAGGCGTTACCACCATAACTATGGGGTATATAAGTGCTATTCATAGCAGGAGTAGTCATTTGATGACCATAAGTAGAAGGTATGTTTCCACCTCCTATATTCGGAGGGACATTCAGGTTAGCAAATGTAGTCGTAGGTATGGGTATATGCATAGAGGCATGTGGGTTAAAAGGTGGAATCTGAGTCGTATTATCAAAAGTGTTCCCACCGAAATTAGGGGTAGTCCTAGGAGGTGGCCCTCCTCCAACATTTGGAATATATGAAGGGATATGACCAGTCCCAAACCAATATGCGGAAAAAGAGGGTGCAGTGCGCCCAGCACCAAGGCTAGAGTTAGCATGACTACCAGACAAAGTGGATGTAACATTCATATTAAGACTGGCATACCAAATGAGAAAGGAGTTGTGGTTGAAGGGATCGTTGTATCATTAAAATATGGCATCCCATATCGAAAACCATGTGAGTCTGTACCATCAAATGGGTTTGACTCCGGGGGTGGGTTCGTCCCAAACCCAGTAGGAGTGACGTGTGGTGGTGAACCTCCCTCCCAACCTCCCCTAGGAGTGGAAGGAGGAGTGTTTCCTTCAATCTCACCCGACTGAGTCATGGGAATCCCCATAGTTCTAGATGTAGCAGTCATAATGTGAGATTCTTGAAGCTCGTGAGAAGTATCAATAGGACCAGAGGCAATCCTCCATCATCTCTTGTAAAAAGGACATGATAATTTGTCAACCAGTAAACCATCCAAGCGAAGAGATCGACAGAGAAGTGGACCTCACTCCACGATGAATTCAAAAATTCAATAAAAACAATGTCTCCTAATTCCCCAACTAAATCATCAAAGAGAACACACCTAAAGAAACTACAACCAAATGCACACAAATAGTATTGGCTCAAGGGAACTCCCAACACTATAGCCGGTATGTCTCACCTAGGAGAGGCTTGAGACTCCCAAAGCATAACCAAAGGTTACAGAATCTGTTATAAGGGCTCCCATACTTCACTACGTGCACAGGGTCAAATCCCTATACCACAGCAACTGTGATGTCCAACCCCTATCTGACTCAGGCCAATCGCAGAATAACCGCAACGAATTCCGTATGTGATACCTAGGTAAAGCAACTAAGGCCACCACGTATAACCAATGCTCCGGTGGACAGTCGCAGGTGGGATCCGTCTTATGGGCAGGGTAGCTAAGCATGAAACTCAAGAGGGTCAAATCCCCCAAGAGCCCCCGCACACGAACAAATCCTGGAAATATCTTCCACGTTCAGCTAGTATTGGAGGGCTATCTCCGCAACCAACCTCCCATGACCTCGTTCTTAACTCTGGTTTGAGTAGAGCTTCTTGAGAACACTGATGTATACCATGGTTTTCACCACTCCCTGGTCAAACACATAATGTTTCGTTTAATAGTCTTGGATTGTTAACTCACAATGATCTATTCCAAGACTCTAAACCTATGCTAGTTGATGCAACCTATCAAAGAGAAAATCGTTCCTAATCAATTTTAAGATTAAACGTTAATTTTAATGGTTGTAATTACTCAAAGGATATGGTCGTGAAACTAATGACGTGAAAAGACTCAATGATATGCACAATAGAAAAGCATTGGACCCATCTATTCAATAAAAAGCATGCCACTAGTATGACAATCAATCCAACGGTTATTTCAGAAATAAAAAATGTAGTCTCTTTATAATTTCAATGCACAAGCAAGTCCTAGATGACATCACAAGCACTCTGATGCAAAATGCAGAAACATAAAGTAAATATTTTTGTATTTTCACTTATAAATGAAAGGAAAATGCAAAACAATATTTTTGTATTTTTTCAATTTAAATGAAATCAAAATCAAACTATTCAGTAAAAAATGTAGAGCATATAAAGCAAACAACCCAGTAAATCCCAAACAGTAAGACTCAGCCAAGCTAATGAGATATAGAAACAAAAAATGGTGGGAAACCAAAAAGCTCAATAACTAAAGAAAGAGGAGTTTCTAGTCAATAACAGAGCATGGAACAGTAAGGAAACAAGCCTACTAAGACTCAGGAATACTCAGAACCAACCCAGCAACAACCCAAGGTCATAAACAAGACAATACTGGAGTTGTACATGACTGCTCATAGAACTGTAGCATATGTACGCTAGCTATTGTACTGATAGTAGTAGGTAGACGCGGGAAAAACAAAGCTGACCCGCGTACAGGGAAAGGTAAATGAGCAAAAAATGAATCAAACAGCCCAGAAAAATCACGTTTTCTAATGCAGAACCCAATGGCCAGTCAATGACACAGAATCTCAACAAACAACAACTCAAGATAAGGAAAAATGCCTAAAAATCCCCAAAATGGAGGTTCCTCCCCAGTGGAGTTGCCATTTATGTTACGGAGAAAAACTTCCTATGGTATGGGGCAGACCACAACAGATAGATGACTGCTAGAAATCAACTCAATTCTCAAAACAATGTTATATAAATGAAAATGCTAAGATATGGAGAATAAGACCAACCTTCAACCAGATGTTCGAAGTGGATCCCCGTTAAGCTTTCAATTTCTACACTTGACCGTGCAGATTAGTCTCAACAACAAATACAAGCAAGTGCATATAATATATGAAATACATTATCATAATCAATAATGGTCTATGATATAATAAGCAAATGTAACCCAATGTAATTTAAACAACATTTACAGGATCAATTTGATGATAAAATGAGTATTTCCATTAATGATAACAAGAAGTACATTATACAACCTCTTGCTGGCAACCCATCTAAACCAAGAACTAGGTCCCTCCACTTGTTCCTCCACCACTTCAATCCCCCATGTAATGGAAAAATCAAACTATGAAGGAGTTTGGTAGGTGAACATAAGAAGTTCACAACAACAAGGATCAATGAATGTAGACTCAAGTCACGACAAAAATACAATAGAGTTACAATGCTCTCTCTTTCTCCTCCCTTCCATACACCATAAGAACCGCTTTTGGGGAGTAAAAATAGAGTTTTTACTGTTTTTTACCATATAACTCGATGTACATGGGCTAGATTTGTATAGCTTGCATATACACTAGGTATAGTGGAACAACTAGTGTACAGGAACAAAAATAGGGAAAAAATGGTTCTTGGAGGACAAATAATGGATCTGAGTCAATAAAATGAATACTAGAGGCCAATGAGTGTTGATGCTCACAAGGTGGAAAAATACGCTATAACATCTAGTGATGGAAATGCATGAAGAGAATGTGTAGAAGGTCCCTCTGTGCATCAAGGGTGCACAAATTATGGGCAATAAGTGTTCACAAAGGATGAAATACCTCCCAAGAGGCATGGAATGGAAGAAAGTGAGAGCTTCAATGAGAATAGTGATATTGAACCCCTAAGGTTGGAAGGAAGGAAGAATAAAGAATATATGCAAGAGCAAGGAGTATGGATGAATGGAGCTTCTTGCATCAATATAAGAGATATTGTATAGCTAGACTCGGACTACCCTGGAACCAATATTATTGGAATACACACGCCAGGAGGTGATCTACCCTTTGGACCAACCCCCCATCGTTCTTTATCAAATTGAGAAAACCAATTATTAATCGAGTTTGTGGGAGAAGAAATACCTGAATAAGAACCAGATTCAAAATAAGTTCAAGTTACTCATACACAAGAAATTAACCCAAATCTACAATGTTCAAGGAGCAGTAGTACTATTCCAAGTCCTTCAATCACAAGTAGATGTATGAATCAACCTACACCGACAAGGATGGCGATGATGTCAGATTCTACTTTGTGATTTCCTGAGTTCCATGGGATGGGAAAAGATGATGCACAACAACATTGGTATACTTGCGAAGGAATTTGGGATGCAAAGAACATTACAAATGAGGTTGATAAGATTTCCCAACCGGAGATCATGTTCATAGATAGATCTTTGACATGGTACATGAAGTATAATACCATGACCGTCGCATGTCAGCCCCACTCATTGGATATAATTAAAACTAACCTTTTGAAAGAATTTTAGAAGCCGAATTCTAATTCATAGTGCATCACTGATATTAGAGAAACTTAGCAGCATGTTGGTGAATTTGTGTGGGACTACGACTAGCGGTTCAAGATATTGTTGGACCAAATGTATTTTCAGATCATGGATGTGAGGCACCATGTATGGTTTATTGTGGGCCTACTGTCTCACATCAGAGTTCCCTTGACACAACAAAAGGTGAAGACTCATTTGAATTCCCTGGAGATTTCCATTAGGTTGGAAGCAAATCCTAGAGGGGAGTCGTCTCCAGGAATGGCACAGGTTTAGATGCAGCTTGTTGTGTTAACTGAATAGCTACATCAGCTGTCTATGGGTAAGATAGTTAGAGAAAGAATATGATGTAGCTTCTATAGAATAGAAGGACATCACAAGAATGAATGCTCGACATCGAACAATTATTGGAGCATCCTTGCACCTAGTCATTTTTTGGTAGAGCCAAAGTTTGAATGGTGCGATATTTGTAAATCTTGGAGCCATGCACCCCCTAATTTTCCCACATTGCAGAAGTGGAAAATCACTTTGCATGCACATGCACCATTTTGTGAGTTCTATAAGTCCTTTTCTCATGATGTGAATAATTGTCACGCTCTGCAAATAACGAAAGATAATACAGTGGATTCCTACCGGGTGCAAGGTAAAGAAGAAAATAGGCAACCTGACCCAGGAGGACAACATGGAGTAGTGTGCGGTGTCTTCTGAGGTCATGGAAGAGGCTAGGATGGTGGAAGGAGGGTAATTTTCTTCAATTGTGGAGATCTAGACCACTTGGAGAGATATTGTACTAAGACATGGGCTCTGTGCGCATATTTCCATAGTATAGAACATGTGACAAGGGAATTCCTAGGAATGGTTAAGAAATTGGGAGAGAAGAAAGCTCATTGTAACTTGGTCATGATGGAACCAAGAAAAGAAAATAATGGAAAGGATCCAGCACAGGTGAACATAGTAACTAGAGGAGGAGATTGGACGGTGGAAGACCTTAATGGAGATTGCAGCATAGGATTACCATTGGAGCAAATGGTCATAAAAGTTGCACAACCTCCATCAAAGTTTCAATCATAGGACCAATTATAGATCCTATGTGAGGTGCAAAGAGTAGTTGAGGAAGCTAGGAAATGATAAGATGAAATACACCGCTTACACGAGGAAGAAGAAAACCACCAAAGAATACTACGTAAGGAAGAAATACTCTGCAACATGGTAAATGAAGAGTTAAGGTAGACCATGCAATGGGAATCAATACATCACAAAGAAGAACAACCTGCAGGATTATACAAAATTCGCTAGGAAGATCCAGTAAGTACTTTCCTGTGAACTTGTATACATGTATTAAATGATCCTCTTGATGTCAATAAAATAACCAGTATGATTGCAAAGTTACTAAAGTCTGATGAATCCAAAGAACCTATTTTTTCCGCTTCCTGAAAATATTAATGCACGTAGAGTGGGAAAGAGACGAAGAACTAGTAAGAAATTCATGTTGTCCCTTAAGTTGGAGGGATTCCATATGACGGATGTTATGATTGACTTGGGGGAAAACATCAACATTATGCATAAAAAAACTTGGGAGTTGATGGGAAATCCTAAGTTGGTGTGGTCCCCCATCCAACTTAGATTAGAAAACCAATATAAATTTTTTCCCATTGGCAGGATGAATGATGTGGAAGTAAATATTGATGGAGTAACCACAATGGTGGATTTTAAAGTGATTGAGATAGTGGAGGATATTGATCCCTACCCAGCATTTTTTGGGGTATATTGGGCATTTGATAATAATGTAATTTTGAACTTGAAGCAAATACGCATGTCCTTTGAATCCAAGGAACTGCACATGGTAGCTCCATTGGATTCCACAAAAGGAGAAAGGTATACATAGCCGGTTCATGACGATATTGGAAGTGTGGATATAGAAAAAATCTAAAATGTGATGTTGGAATTATTGATGATACTAAGGGGGGGGGTGAATCAGTATCATGTGTAGATTTACAATCTTTCACTTTTCCCAATTTCAAACTTTATATCATGTATGCATTAATCATAAACATTATTATTCATTATCACATAAATCATACACATTGTACAAGAGAATTAACTTGGAAACCCAAATGGTATAAAACCATAGAATGATTTCTTATATAGTAAAATATTACATTCATAGGGAGCACTAAATTCCAAGATTCTCCGGCACCAACTGGAAGGAGGCTCCAACCCCCTAATTTATAGGATCCAACCTGAAGGAAGCTCCAACTCCCTGATTTACCAGCACCAACAAGAAGGAGGCTCCAACCACCTGATTTATAGACTCCAACCCAAAGGAAGCACCAACTCCATGTCCTTTCCCTATCCAACTTCCCTAAGAAGTAGATATTATAGATTCCTAACTTTAGGTCTGCGTGCACAAAGATTCACACATTGCTTTAATAAATGTGCACTCTTCCACTGGTTCAAAACAAAATGTTGTTTCTCTTACACTATGTTACACCATTGATCCACTCTACAACATAGATTTCGTGCACATATATATCCACATGATTCTTGTGCATTTTCACAAATGCTCAAATCTACATGTCTGCTCCTTGTGTTTCTGCATTTCTTGTTTCCACGCGCACTTCATAAAATCATGTTTCTTTTGATTCCCCTGAGCATTTCATCTAAGATTGTCAATTCAAAATATTACACCATACATTCTTCCAAGCTTACTTTTTCACTCATCAACTTCAATTCTTATTTATACTCAACTTGTTCAAACAATGTGTCCACAAGTTGGGGCTTCTCTAAACGGTAACACCCGTTCTTCCTTTCTTTTCGAACAAGCTTGCCCATGCATCAACAACTTGTATTAACCCGTGCAAATAGGGTACCATGACTATGTGGGTCCTGCACACACTAGTTCATTGGCTTGGTGGGACTTGTGAACTTAGGGACCATCACTCGGTGATTATTGCATATTGGAGTAGCATTACTTGGTGGCTTTTGCACACTTCCGAGACTTGCATATTTATTTTTGATATACTTCTTCAAACTAGAACGAAGTCTCTTTTCCTTTCCACATCCAACCGCCCTAAGAAGTAGATAGTAAAGACTCCTAACTTCAATTCTATGCACACAAATATTTGCACATTGCTTTACTAACTGCACGGTCTTCCACTATTTTAACACAAACTATCATTTCTCTTACACTGTATTACAACACTGATCCACTCTACAACATAGATTCCATGCACATATATATCCACATGATTCTTGCACATTTTCACAAATTCTCATATCTGCGCGGCTGCTCCTTGTGATCCTACATTTCTTGTTTCCTTGTGCACTTCATCAAATAATGTTTCTTATGATTCCCCTGAGTATTTCATTCCACTGAAGCTTGTCAATTCAAAATATTACTCCATGAATTCTTCCAAGATTACTTTTTCACTCATCAAATTCACTTCGTATTTATACTCAACATGTTCAAACAATGTGTCCACAAGTTAGGGCTTCTCCAAACGGTAACACTCGTTATTCCTTTCTTTTTGGACAAGCTTACCCATGCATCTACCAATTGTCTTAACTTGCGCAAATGGGGTACCATGAATGTGTGGGTCCTGTGCAAACTAGTTGATTGGATTGGTGGGACTTTTGTGCTTGGGGACCATCACTCGGGGAGTACTGCATATTGGAGTACAATTGCTTGGTGGGTCTTGCACACTTTCGAGACTTGCATATATATATTTTTTATATACTTCTTCAAAGTAGCACTAATTTCCCTTTCACATCAACTTTGGAGTACCATGACTAGGTGGGATTAAGGACTTTTGCACATGGTTTTATGTACTAATTCAAATTGGAGCATAGATATTAAGTCCTCTTTGAAATCAATGACAACCAAAGTTCAACATGTGCCTACCAGGAAAGAGGATTACATAAACCCCACGATGGTGGAGAGATCAGCTGGATCAATGTCCATTCGTTTGATACATATTCACAAGCTGCAATTGACCGATGGAAAAACTAGTTATATGAGGTGCCCATAAGGAGATGTGTATGCGTCACAAAGTTGGCGCATTGGATTGTATAAAAGATGCACAATCCAACTGTGTTTTATGGAATATAAAAAGTGGATGTTTTCCTCGAATAAATACAATCCCGAATTCCATAGGACCGACAAGTAGAATAAATGGATATTGTTACCAGAGGAATGCCTGAGCGATGGTGGAAAATGCATAAAGAAGAGATGAACAATTGGTAAGATGTGCATATGTGTATGAAGGAAAGATTCCATCCTGTTAGAGACTTGGAACTTCTAAATAGATTCAAGGGAAATGTGAATCCCATCGAACACCTTGAATTTTGTCAGCAAAGATGGGAGATGAAGGATGTACTATGCAATCAATGGGTACATAGATTTTAATCATACATTGGATTTTATACCACAAATCTAGTATGTTTGGTAGGAGAGAAGAAGGTAGACAAAATATTGGGATAAAGACTCTACCAAATTTATTGCCACATTCCAATTCAGTACTAGAGATCCTAACATGGCCTAATTTCTCCACAAATTTAAGTAGGTTATCTTTGAAGAAATACCACACTAGGAGTTGATGTATATGGTCATATGTACCTATCATTAAGACTTGGAAAGGATAAAAAAACCAATCTATAATAGGAAATTTGATATTAAGTAGCATGATGAGGAGGAGGATCTGCGTAGCATACATATTAAGGAAACTATGGGAGAACGCATTGTGCCAGATTATCTATCTTCCAGTGCTGCACCAAAGTTTTGGGATCCCATCAAGACAAATAAATATAACATTGGAAATAAGGATGAGACTAAGATGGACATAATAGGATATTATTGGGATCAAGAGACAGTCATCCAGATAGTAGACTTGCTGAAGGAATATGAATATATTTTTCCTCTTAGCTTCTCAAAGATGAAAGGAATTGCAGGCGCGCTCAGAGAAATGAAGATTCAGTTGAAAGAGGGGGGAAATCTAGTCAAGAAATGCCATATAGATTGAACCTCCAATACAAGGATAAAGTGCGCAAAGAGCTAGAACAGATGTTGGACGTAGGGATTAACTCTTCAGTAGAGGAATCAGATTTGATTAGTCGAATGGTGGTCCAGGATAAAAAGACGAGAGAAATCTGCATCTATGTGGATATGCACAATCTTAATGCAGCATGCATAGTACATGACATGTTACCTACACCTTTCATTGATGAAGTGTTGGAGAATGTAGGAGGTTGAGAATCCTATTAGTTCATTGATGGATTCTATGGTTATCATTAGGTGCATATAGTTGAGGAGGATCGCACGAAAACCACTTTTGCAACTGAATGGGGCTCTTTTGCTTATAACTTCATGTCGTTTGGATTGAATAATGCACCAGCTATGTTCTCTAGCATATTTGTTGCGCATTCAAAGATTTCATGCATAAGTTTATGGAAGTTTATAATATTGATGACTAGATAGTGTTCAATTTGTTAAAAGATCATATGCAGTTCTTGCGCCTCATGCTGGATTGTTGCAGGAAGATGAAAATTTCACTAAATATGAAGAAGCTCATTTTCCGCACCTCGTTTCATATATTACTGGGGAATGTTGTATGCAAGGAAGGTCTATTATTTTACCCAATTAATATTACATTGATAGTCAATCTGTCATCCCCAACACATGTGAATGGATTGCATGCAACATTGGGCCCTACTGACTACTATAGAAATTTTATCAAAAACTATGTGAGTATAATAGCACCATTAGAGGATTTGTTGAGAAAGGAAGCCATCTTTGAATGGATTTCAAAATGCCAACATGAACTGGACATGTTGAAGGATAAATTGGTGTCCACACTAGTTCTCATCTTTCTCGATTGTGTGTGCATATTCCATGTGCATGTAGATGTGTCATTAGTTGCATTAGGAGTAGTTTCAGCTCATCCTGAAGAAGGAGACATTGATCACCATATCTCTTTTGCAAGGAGGAATGTTTCCAAAGTCAAGAAGAATTATACCATGACTGAGCAGGAAGGCTTGGAGATGGTATATGCACTATAGAAGTATCGATACTACTTGTTATGGAGTGCCTTCAATTTTTTCACAGATCACTCTACTTTTAGGTACTTCGTCAACAAGCCAATGTTGAGGGGGTGCATCTGTCGATGGCTGCTTCTATTTCGGGAATTTGAATTTGCAGTTGTTGTCAAGACTGGTAAGCACAATGTTGGCCTTGATCACTTGTTAAGACTTGAATCAGGTGAGGAAGGAGGTGGCCTAGATGATGATCTATTAGATGCGCTAATGTTATGTGTTGAGGCTATACCAAACTAGTTTAAAGAGATTGCAACATTTTTACTTTTGGTCGCATGTCGATGGAGTACACAGTTGCACAACGCAGAAATATAGTAACACGCAGCACAAATTTTCAGTTGATAGTAGGACAACTCTAAAAGATGGGAGCTAATGGTATCATGTGCAAATGTGTTTTGGAGAATGAAATACCGCTTCTTCTTAGAGAATCACATGAAGGCATAGCAAGAGGACACTATGCAAGGAAGGCTACTATTCATAAAGTACTAAACACAAGGCTATGGTGTCCTTCACTATTCCAAGAAACTAAATGTTTCAAACAATGTGATGTTTGCTAGCGAGTGGGAAAGTTTTCATGTAGGGATGAGATGCCTCTCTTCCTTGTTACTGCACTTGAGCCATTCAAAAAATGGGTATTTATTTTGTGGGTCTAATAAACCCACCATCACGTAGAACCAACACAAGATATATCATCACTACGACAGAGTACCTAACAAGATGGTCAGAGACTACTCAAGGAAAGGATTATACTGCAAATAAAGCTGCGAGGTTCATATTTGAGCACATTATTACCAAATTTGGTTTCCCAAAGGTGATGATGAGCGATCAAGGAACACATTTCTTGAACTTGACTATCTGAGAATTGATAGAAGAGTTCATGATACACCACCAATAAAATACAACATATCCTCCACAAGTCAATGGCATAGTGGAAGCATTTCATAAGATTTTAGAACACGCACTTACAAATTTTTGTAATGTCCAGTGTGAAGAATGGTACTAGTGCATTCCAATAGTATTGTGGTCATATAAAACAACATCTAATAGGTTCACAAATCATACCCCATTAAGATTGGTGTATGGGAAGGAAGCAATCATGTCGCTGGAGTTTTTTTTACCTAGTCTACGCATAGGTCTCACCACAAAGATGATGGATGATGAATAACTTGCATGTAGAGTGGAAGATATTATGGTACTAGAATAAGATCAGTTCATGTAGGGTTCAATCAGGCCATTGAGAAGCAACGACAAGATTCCTGGATTGACAGGAACATCAAGAGTAAGAACTTGCAACCTGGTGCTCTAGTATATATGTATGATAGGAAATTTTTAAAGAATGTAGGTAAGTTGTGCATGAGATGGATAGGTCCATTTAGGATCTTGTTTATCACTAAATTAGGCATAGAAAACCCTTCCACCTTGGAATAAGATCCAATGAAGGGATTGATCAATGGAAACCACCTTAAACCCTACTATGGACCGTAGGGGAAAGAAAAATTGTAAGGTAGGCACAACATGAAAAAAAGGAGAGAGAGAGAGAGAAGTAATTTTCCATTACTTGTGTCAGTGATAAGGTAATAGGGTGAGTTGCATTCTATTCAGTTTGAATTCTAGTTAAAACTATAAAGTGTCATGCATCAAAATCCTGTCATGGGTTAGTGTCCACATTGAATGTGATTCATTGAGTAAAGGATGTTAGCGAGCAATTCATTAGTAAAGGGGGTCAATGTAGATTCACAGTGCATATCAATTCATATATTTGCCACTCCATCACACCAATCATTAACGAAGAATCATCACGACATATTCACCATTCGTCACATTATCACACCCCATTCATTAGTCATCATGCCACTAGCCATATTCCACCTATCAATCAGAGTTTGTGTCAGCTGCAACCATTTTTTATTGATATGGAAAGATTGGAAAAGGACAATATCGTAAAGAGAAGTTACTTCACTTAAGGATCGCTAAAAAAGGTAACAACATCTAGGACAGAGAAGAATGACTGTCAATACAAGCCCGACAAACTATATAGAAAGAGAGGTAGCCCACATGAATGAAGAAGACGACGCACAAGAAAAGAGAGAGATTGTGTCGAGTTGGCCAGCATTTCCATCATTCATAGTGAGGGGAATGAAAATATCAGGAATAGTTTGGTATAGATTCCATCCCATCTAGCAGTTAAGAAGAGAGTTGCGGGGGATGGAAACAAGTTAATATGGTAGGAGATGTTGAGTTGGCATAATCGTCTATAAGAGATGCTGAGAGGGAAGATAGATGCACCAATGTGCTATAGATTGATCCAAGTGAGAGATTCAAAGTGAAGTTGTGCTAAGAGAGCTAAGATGTACAAAGTATCTATTGGTTGATAGGGTAAGTGTGTGGAGAAGGAAAATACCTATGTAACAAATAAGGGTTGAAAAAATGTACTAGCCATTAAGGAATGCCAAATGCTGAAAGTATCACTCCTCACAGAGGTTGCAGTCAAAGGTGAAGTGATAAGAAGGGTACAATGTTTGAAGTACTAGGATTTCAACATCCTGGATGAGACACAATTTCCCAAGATAGCGATGACCCAGTACACCGAAGTGAATAAAAATCCCAATGGAATAGATAATGTGGATCCACAAGCATGGGTACGCTTGCTTCACCATTTGGGGATATTGTTCTTGATGGATGTACCACATTTCGGTCGAGGGACACATATCAGTTCCTGCACTTGGTTCCTCCTAAGACAACTATAGGGAGGGTATCTATGGCTGGACAAGAATTACTATATCATGAACAAGGTGATCTGATTGGTCTTTGGTATTCCAAGAAAAGGTGAGGATCCAGTAGAAGTGATGGCCTGTGCATCTATAGATGATATCTATAAGAAATATAAGACCTGTCAAAGGGGGAGAGGCTACATCATTTTAGCAATATCAAAGGGTTGTGTTTGATTTGCAATGAAGATCTTGGCATGCAAACTATTGAGGAATTTCCATAGAGATGAGTGCCCAGCATACGTGGTCGCAACAACCAAGCAATGCACCATGGGAAAGACATTAGCATGGGAACCATACATGCGCTTGGATTTATTTCAAGGATTCTTAGACATGTGATTGAGCAATTAAAGCCCCTAGATATTGTGGAAACTGCCTTATTCTATGCTATACATCCATTCTCACAAGTTTCACACTTAAAGTGGGTAGGAGCAATCCCTACACAAACTAATCTTCTAGACCCTCCTTTGGACAAGGATTCACTTAACTCTTTGTTTCCATTCACCTTAAATATAATGTAGGACCATCATTTACACTCTTCAAAGGTAGGACAAGGGAAACCCATTCCATTATAGTTGGGTACTACTCCTAATTATGATGGTGGTTTGGGAACCCCCAACACACTACACATATGACCACCTAACACCAAATGACTTTGTTTCAACTAAGTTCCCAATGTTCCATTGACAACCAGATAAGGAGTATCAAGTCGATGTGGATACCACATTCCACATGTGGTACATGAGAATGATAAACACCACGACTGAATCATTATGTGTGCCGCAACATATTGTGGATAGATTCAATGACATAGTCATATTTGAGGCCATAGCCCACATTAATGTCCTTATTCTATCACAAGTTGATGCGGAGGTAGAGTATGTGCTTCCCTTCTGCATTACTAAAAATTATGTCAAGGACACAATGGCATAGTGGGGCACATGTAAAATTTCTATCAGAGTCAGATATTGAGACCCTCGAGGAAGCTAATATACAGAAAAAAGGACTAGAAGGGAGAAGCAAGAAGTTCTAATCAGCCCAGGAAATACCCACACCTAACAAAGAATCACAAGCGAGAGACTCATAAATCCCAATAGTCCAAGGATGCTCAGAATAAGTAGTGGACTTCCCTTGTCCCACTAACTGAGAAGGAGCCATAAGAAGAGGAAGAGGTTGAGGAAATGCCACCATTTGGATATTTACTAGGAACTACACTGATTGGGTCTTCCTCCCAGAACATTTTCCAGTCATTCGAGGACCTACCAAAGATTCCATCTAAACAAGCGAGCAAGCAAATGTAAGAGCAGGTGTAAGGGAAACAAAAAGAGAAAATGCCCTAGAAATAGAAAACGTCATAATTTGTGACAGTGTCATAGTAGTAGAAAACCTAAGAGCAAGGGTCAGGATCCCCACAGACCAAAAAACAGCCTATGGTCACGAACCCATGAGTCTTGGCACATGGAAACATGATACTTCTAGACAGTCCCTGAGATCATACAACACTGCAAGTTGTAGAATCCCAAAATTGTTGTCACTTTTAAGAGGAAATGGGGAGAATTTTTTTTGTTTTTAAGTAACATAATTTCAATATTTGTACAATCATCAATTAACCTACCAAATTGAATAACATCTAGACAATTAGATATATAGCTTTAGTGCAATATGAAAAATCCCTCCCAAGCATAGAGGCATGCAAACCAAGCTTCTCTTTATAATATTATGAAGCAGATTCTAAGTAGAAAATCACTTTCAACTTCATGCACAAACTTGGGTAAGAAATACCACACAAGTTTCAAACTTGGCACAACATAGAAGAACACTCCTTCTACACAATAAGGTAGTTCCATAACTCGATGTTATCTTTGACACAACACTCTTAACTAGAGTCATCTAACATCATACACTTTCAACTTCATGCACAAACTTGGGTAAGAAATACCACACAAGTTTCAAACTTGGCACAACATAGAAGAACACTCCTTCTACACAATAAGGTAGTTCCATAACTCGATGTTATCTTTGACACAACACTCTTAACTAGAGTCATCTAACATCATAAGCATGCCTATGTACCATAAGTCTCACATAGATATAAACCAAGATATACACACCTATCTTTCCATAATGACATACAATACTTGTTCAACATTATATCAAATAACAAAAGATACATCACGGTGTGAATACTTGTAGAGTAATGAATCAATTCGATACTCAAGCATACTTGGTGATTATAACATTAAATACAACGGGGCACGAACATACATTCATGTGCTAGATCCCATTTCATACAAAGATCTTTATTCAATAAGTTACATACTTAATCGACCTTTAGAAAAACTTGTCGACACATCTTTACTGCATAATGGAAACCCTTTTCGAACAGAGTTTTATGCAAACCAAATAATATTCAACATCATTGTGTCGTAATTTTCATTAACGAGAAATTCATCTAACCATTAGATGTAAGTGTACTATAAATCTCACCATGAGTCAATCAAGACAAAATATACACCTATATAACAATATGAGAACATGTTAAAGTTTTCTCTTACACCCATTAAATATTATGTCAACCATAGACTATGTCGAAAGGTGTAATCATAATCTTAGGAAGATTTGGCTAGGTTATGTTGACTATTCTCCTTTACATCATTCACAAAATGTATACATACTTGTTCTTTTTCACACATACCCTCACACAGATCACTATCAATGCAAACGAATCTAAGGTAATGTCTCATTCATAGTCCACAAAAGATTTTCCACATTTATTCAAGTGCACAAGAACTTATCCATTCTTCTATTACATCCACAATCACATGCTTACACATTAAAAATAATTTCTAATATATGTTTTCACATAAAATACATGGAATGGTAAAACCTTAAGCATGTGTATGATACTATTCTTCCCTAGGGTTAGCATCATACTGAAATCTCTTTTTCAACCAATGATAATCTCTTTCATTTGGCCATCTAACAATCATCTTCACATGAATACATGAATAAGTAAACATAATAGATATTATTCTTCACTTGCATTAATCTAATACAATCAAAGACACAATTAGATGAGTTAATATATATATCAATGAGTATGATAACTTTACAAGCATACTTTTCTTACCACCTCGGTAGACCTGAAGAAGGGTTGTTCTTCCCATCTTCTTCTTCCTGTATTCATGATTCATACTTACAACATTTATTAGTATTATAAAATATACTATAAAAACTCTAGATGTCTTTTCATTATTCACAATACATCAAAATGAATTACAAGCATAAACATTCATTTAGGGGAACTGTTTTGGGCAATGCAACGCTCCACCCAACCGTAGGATCTTTGATAGCTTATACTCAGTCTATCCGAAGGCCACCCCCGAGCTGGGAATGGTGATGCACAAATAGGATAGAGATTTTTAAGTCTCGTCACCCTAGAACTAATCACACACAACTCTAGAGGTTAGTGCAGTACTCCTACAAGTTAAAAGGTAGTACTCCTACCTAGACACTTCTCGTGTCCTAACATCTTAACTAGTTGGGGTGTTATTCTCGGCGGGCCCAAGTCTGTACTCAATACTTGACCTTCTATGCTCCCACAGCATATGAATGTGTTGACCAATTTCCGTTCATGGCAGTCATACCATAAGTACTATAACTAGTGCATTCAACAAGCCATCCAAGCATTTCGACATGCACTCAAATCGTTCAACATGCAATCAAAAGATATCATGGGATACGAGCATCATAAATATGTATATGAAACATAAGAAACACGTTCAACATGCAGATAATGCATTCGAAATACAACCACAAGATATCATGCATCATAATGTGTATGTAACATTTCCATGCATTCGAAATGCAACACGTAGACATCATGTAATGCCATTAATACGAACATGTGTGTGTAACGTTTCTGATGATTTCGACAAGCATCCCTTGCATTCAACATGCAACTAAAAGATATCACGTAACACGAATAACATGAATATGCATATAAACATTTCCAATGTATTCGACATGCAACTAATCGACGTAATGTTATACAATTATCTTGAATATGGTTATGAAACATGTCGAATAAATTCGACATGCAACTAATGGACAAAAGGAGATACCAACATTCGTTACATCAATGTAAACAAAATCAATGCATTAAAACATACACAACCAGGGTATGAAAGATATATATATATATATATTGTATGCAATGGGTGTGTACATACAATATATATACATATATATATACATATATAACATAATCATTGTATAATATATATAAAACATGGCCATTTTATATAATCTATATAAAATATAACCATGGTATAAAATATATATGGCTTAACCATTTTATACCGTGTATATATATATATAGCATCACCATTTTAGGAAATCTATATACAATATAACCATTGTATAAATGTATATATATATATATAATTGCGACTATTGTATAAATATGGGTGTATTGAGCATACTTAATACAACCGATTGCATAAACTACACAACCATGGCATAATATATATATCCATAACACAACCAAGGCATAATATATATATACATAAACCATATGCAATACAACCGTCCTCCCAACTCTGCGTATACCCACAGGAAGCTCGCATAAACAAATGCCTTGTCATCAAAGGAGGAATGTTATATATATATATACAGCTCGGGGTCTTTTTCCTAGCCAATCTGAGATGCCAAGCATCTTTCACACAAGCTTACTGAAGGAAGCAGATTGCCCAATTTGGTTTGCAAATCCAATGAATACAAAAACATTTTTCATTAATCCAAAAAGAAATACAGAGCTTGCAACATCCATTTCTAGCCAATCTGAGATGCCAAGCATTTTTTCACTCAAGCTTATTGAAGAAAGCAGAGTGCCCAATTCATTTTGCAATTTAAATGAATACCAAAAACGTTTTTCATTAATCCAAAAATAAATACAGAGCTTGTAACATCCATTTCCAGCCAATCTAAGATGCCAAGCATTTTTCAATCAAGCTTATTGAAGAAAGTAGAGTGCCCAATTCGTTTTACAATTCCAATGAATACAAAAACATTTTTCATTAATCCAAAAAGAAATACAAAGCTTGCAACATCCATTTCCAGCCCATCTGAGATGCCAAGCTTATTGAAGAAAGCAAAGTGCCCAATTCGTTTTGCAATTTAAATGAATACCAAAAATGTTCTTATCCCATCAATGGACACATACCAAGTTCAGGATTCGTTCTTATGCAAATCGTGCATCATACAGAGCTAGCTTTGGAAAAAACGTTTTCACTCAAATCAAATGAGGAAATATACAAGGACAACTTTAGCAAAAATGTTTTCCATTCTAATCAAATGAAGAAATACAAGCCAGCTTCAACAAAAACGTTTTCCATTCTAATCAAATAAGGAAATACAAGCCAACTTCAGCAAAAACATTTTCCATTCTAATCAAATGAGGAAATACAAGCCAGCTTTAGCAAAAACGTTTTCCATTCTAATCAAATGAATAAACATAAAAAATATTACGCTTTAACATTATGTTTTAAGATCTTTTCTAAAACATTGTATCATAAAAATGACACTAATATATATGTATATATCCAAAGTAAAAGTATGCATTTATATATATAGTTATATACTTTCATGTAAAATGCATAACTAGGAATATATATATATATTATATATTATATGGTAAGGTATGCCCATATATACCTTTATATATTCTCACATAATATATATAAATATATATATATTATCCAAGTAATACATATCCAAATGTATTCAATTAGAAATAAATATAAAGCTTATTTAAAAGCCACCTAAAAGAGATGCTCCTCTAGGTATACTTGTATAAACATAAATACATCACAGATAAAATTAACTTAACTTGTGTTAGAAAGATAGATAAAGCCAAAGGCTACGACGACTTTTACGACTTTAAGACTCTCCTCTCTGTGGTTCACCATGCCCTTTTTCCACTCTAGGTTGCATTGCGGGAACTAGTGTTTGGGTACATAGGGTACTCCCAAAAGACCAAACATCAAGAGAAACCACTTTACACAAATAGATCATAGATCAACACACCGATGTTTTGACGTGGTTTAAACCCTCGAGAGGGAAACACTCCATGGCCCTAGCCAAATAACTTCTACGGAGCAATTGAGTATGCAAAGAAATAAAGTTACAAATGAGCTTCTCATAATCGATCAACTAAACAATGACCCTCCATGCTCTTTAAATAGAGATCATGGACCAATCGGGTGTTAAGCCACAAATCAAGGTTAGGTATGATCTAAGAGAAGTTGAACTGTCAGATCACAACATATCGTGACAGCCGGATTAAATATTTACAAATGCATACTAATCCATACTAAAGAAACACACTTTTCTTAACGGATATATTACACAAGTTGATCTTAACTAACTCCTAAGTGTCTAAATATCCTAACATCCCCACTTAAGAACAACTTGGGATAGGATTGAAGGATTTACAAAAGTGACACTATTAGGAGAAGGAATGAGGCATTAGAACCTATCCCCCCTTAATGACAAATTCATAAACTCCTAACATAGATCGAAGTTTAGAAAACTTCGCTTCTATAAGAGACTTGGTGAAGATGTCTGCAACTTGATCATCTGTAGGACAAAAGAACACTTCAAGAACACGATCATGAACAAGATTTCGGATGAAGTGCATATGTAGTTCAATGTGTTTGATGCATTGATGTAGGACTGGATCTTTGGAAAGGTTGATGGCACTTTGATTGTCGCACCAAAGTGGAGTAGGATGTTGTTGCTCGAATCCAAACTCTGAAAGGATGTGTCGAAGCCATAAAGCTTTCTGACTGACATTAACTACGGCTCGATATTTTGTCTCTGCTGAAAAAAGAGCAAGAACTTGTTGTTCCTTACAATCCCAAGTGATAGGTCTAGATCCCAAACTGAAAACATAACCTACTGTAGACTTTTGATCATTAGGATTGTCGGCCCAATCTGAATCAGTGAAACCAACCAACGAAGGTTTCCCCCCTGTATTGTAATGAATCCCAAACTGAATTGTACCTCGAATATATCGAAGTATTCTTTTAGCTACTTTCTAGTGACTTTCATGAGGTGTTTGCATATAACGGGAAACATGACCAACGACAAAGGAAATGTCAGGACGAGAATGAGTCAAGTATAAGATACTACCAACAAGCCGACGATACAAGGTGGCATCTATTTTAGGTGAAGTACAAGTGGCAGAAAGTTTGACTCCAGACTGGAAGGGAGAAGGGGCTGGTGTACAAACTTCCATGTGAAAGCGAACGAAGAAGGTCACAAGCATACTTAGACTAAGAAATAAAGATTCCTTCTTTGGTTTGCAGGACTTGGAGACCAAGAAAATAATGCAGATGTCCTAAGTCTGACATTTCAAAATTTTGCTTAAGACTGGATTTCACATGGGTTATAAGCTTAGGGTCACTACCAATAAGAAAAGGTCATCAACATATAGAACAAGTATGATGAGATGGTTTCATACTTTCTTGGTATAGACATTGGGGTCAGAATGGCATCTAGAAAAACCAGTGTCAAGGAGAAAGCTATGCATTTTGGCATACCAAGCTCTAGGAGCTTGCTTAAGGCCATATAAGGATTTTTTAAGGTGACAGATAAGGCTAGAGTTATTTTGAACATATCCAGGAGGTTGTTCCATGTAAATTTCCTCCTGTAAATCATCATGTAAGAAGGCAGACTTGACATCCATTTGATGGACTTCCCAGTTATGTAAGGCTGAAAGGGAAAGAACAAGGCAGATGGAGTTCATTTTTGCGATAAGAGAAAAGGTTTCATTGTAGTCAATCCCTTCAACATGGGAAAAACCTTTGGCAACTAACATTTCCTTAAGTCTTTCAACACTTCCATCTGATGCATACTTAGTTCTGTAGACCCATTTACATCTGACAAGTTTTCTTCCTTTTGGAAAAGGTACACGATCCCAAGTATCGTTTGCCATTAAGGAACGATATTCTTCATCCATAGCTGCATCCCAATCTGGATTTCCTGAAGATTCTGCAAAGGTTTTTGGATCATGACTCTCATAAACTTGAGCCAAAAGAGAAGAGGCTCGATGAAATTGAGAACGTGTTCGACGTTGATCTCTAGGATCACCGACAAGATCACCAGCTGCTTCACATGTTGAACGGACCCATCAAGGAAGCACTTGTGCTAGTGAAACTAGAAGAACATGAGCAGGTGGAGGTGGATTTTCATCCTCACTGTCATCATCAGAAACTGGAGTTGGAAACCTGTCAAGGAAGTTGGAAGAAGAAGAATGCACAATCGTTGAATCAGGCTCGCAGGCCAAAGATGGCACAATTGCCGAGTTATGCTTGCAGGCCAAGATATTTTCATCAAATTTAACATCTCTTCTAATGATTATATCATGAGAATGTGGTTGAAGAAGTCTATAACCTTTTACATCTTCAGAATATCCAACAAATATGCACTTTTCACTTTTAGGCTGCAATGCTTTCCGTTTTTCATCCGGAATATGAGCCCATGCTTCACTACCAAACACACGGAAGTGACTTACATCAGGTTTAGTTTTACTCCATGCTTCTTCCAATGTAATACCCTGTAAAGCTTTAGTGGGGGTGCGATTAACTATGTAATTTGCACAATTAATAGCTTCAGCCCAAAATTGAAGACTTAGTCCCTTAGATTGGTTCATACAATTAGCCATTTCTTTTAAAGTGCAGTTCTTCCGTTCAACTACACCATTTTGTTGTGGTGTATATGGAACAGTGTGTTGTTGTTGGATTCCTTATTCAATGTAGAAAGTAGTGAAATTTTTGTTAACATATTCTCCTCTATTATCAGATCTTAACTTAATAATTTGATGACTCGATCGTTTTTCAACAAGGGCCTTGTAGGCCAAGAAAATGTTAAATACTTCACTCTTAAGTTTTAGGAAATAAACCCAAGTGCGTCTGGTGTAATCATCAATGAATGTTAAGAAATATTTGAAACTAGATAAGGAAGGAGATGGAAGAGGACCACATAAGTCACTATGCATAAGCTCCAGGGGAACCGAGGCATTCTAAGAGGCACGTAAGTCAAAACTATCCCAATGATGTTTTTCGAGTACACAACCGGAACAGACACCATCCCTGCAAGATACCATCGGAAGACATCTCACCATATTGTCTTTACATAGTTGTTGCAATGAGTGATAAATTAAGTGACAAAATCGCTCCTGCCAAAGTTTGCTCAAGTTATCACTATGAGAAACAAAAACTGAAGGAAAGGGTGATGACCCAAAGTTATTAAATTTGTACAATCTATTAATATCATCAACAATTCCGGTAGCTAGGACCTGTTAAGGATCTTTAAAATCCTTGATTACAATTTGGTGAGGTGTAAACGTCAGAATTTTACCTTCACCAGAATGAGTGATTTGATAAACTAATAACAAATTGCAGGAAATTCTTGGAACACATAGTACATCACTAAAATGACCATTATCTACTAGAACTATTCCAGCTCCTACAACACTTAGATATCTATCATCGCCAACAAATATTTGTTTGGTGTTACATTCATACATAGTAGAAAAGATGGCTTGATCCTTAGCCATATGATAAGATGCTCCAGAATCAATGAGCCATTCATTTGAAGTAGAAGAAGAAGATGCATTATATGAATAACCAAAAGCACAAAGTGCATGTCCATAAGAGGTAGATTTTGAAGGAGAATCTAGGCTGATGTGGTGCTTCTTCATTGTTGCTCCCAAGGATGCCATCTTCTTGAAACACTTAGATTCATCATGATTATATTTCCCGCAATAGTTGCAATGACGCTCAGTCTTCTTGCATTTTGGCTTGGATCCTTTGTCATTTTTTAAAGAAGGAGCTGATTGAGAGGATTTAGGACCCTTGTTTGACTTATTATTGTGAAAATTTTGTTTCTTGGGAGGCTTGGACCTTTTTTTTTTCTTCTGTTGAGACAATAAGGCTTTCCCAGATGTATCTACATTGTTAATTATTCCAAGATGGACGAGCTTATCTTGCTATCTAATCAAGGAATCACAAAAGGATTCAAGATTAGGCTCTTGATAGATAGCTACATTCAAGGAGTCTTTCATGGAGTAAAATGTAGATACAAAAACAGAATATGCAGGTCCAAGTTTGGAAAGAATATGATAAATGCATTATTTGTCTTCCCTCTTAATCTTGCATTCTTCACATAAGAGTTTAAGAGTTTTGTACTTAGATCAAGAATCTTGTATGCATGAAAAATCACTTGGATTTAAAGAAATCAACTCATTTTCGAGTTGGTGACCTCGAATTTCATTCTGTTTACCAAACACAGATTCCAACTTGTCCCAAGCATCATCAAGTTCATCAATTCCAGATATGTGGAATCACAAATCAGTAGAGATTGACATCCCAATCAATCCACAAGCTTCATCACATCTATTTTTCCATTTGATTTTCTTATCATCATCAGTAGGTTTTGTTTCTTTCCCTGAAATAATTCTGAAAAGTCCTCTATTTCGTAGAACATCCTCCATACAAGATTTCCATGAGAAATATTTGAAACCGATAAGTAGAATATCACAAGGGGTGTCCATATTTGAATATTAATGGCTATAAAAGTAGAAACCAATGGTCTGGATGCGAAGAGCTCAAAAAAATAGGCAGTTTAAAAAAAAAACGGCACTGAAACCTGACTCCATATGAGGAAGTTATGCTTGATCAAAGAAAATGTTGAAGATGTCCCCAATAGTGACGTGGCATATAGAGAATGATCAGCTAAAAAAAGAACCCCCCTCTTTCCAAGATGAACCTTTGACAATCACTTTACAAGAATGTTGCTTTAAGTGAATCACTTTTGTAAAATAAGTGATTTCACTTTTAGAATGATCTAACTTTAAATAGTGCAGCAATAAAAAGGAACTTAAGTGACTTACTTTTTATTTTTATTTTTTATTATTTAAGTGAGATGCACTTTTACAATAAAGTAACTTGAAAATAGAAATTGCATGCACTTTTCTTTTTAAAAGTAACTTCTAAGATTTGAACTCAAGACCTATTAAGGAATAAAGCAACTTAGAACCAAGTGAGCTAGATTAAAAGGTATGTAAAATATGGGCAGGAGGAAGGAGGCTTTTTTTTTTCTTCTTCTTGCTCGGTTTCCATGTTTGTTTTTTTTCCTGCAAAACACACCACAAACCAAAACAAAAAAAAATTTCCACACGTTTGGGGTTAGATCTTGTTAGCTTGCCCAGAAAGTCTACATTTTCTCTCTGTTTCTGATTTGCCGAGATCGCTCAAGGTGCACGGCAAAGAGCATATGCAGCCGAGAAAAACCCTTTCCCTTTCTGTTTCTGATTCGCCGAGATCGCACAAGGTGCACAAAAAAGAGAATACGCAAACAGGGAAAGCAACAATCCAAAACTAACAAAATCTAGTAATAAAAACTAACAAAATATGAGATATCTTTTGAAAAATAAAAATAAAAAAGCATCACTGTAACATTATACCTTTTGATCTGATGAAATACGCATTTCTGAAGCAACCGAAAACCGTTTTCGATCAAACAAAAACTATTTCCCAATGGAAACGGCACTCCAGACGCAATGGAATACCTCCCATAGCCCAAAAATGCACAAAAATACTAGAACCAGAAACCCTTTCAAGTTTCAGCAACAACAACTCAAGATCTATCATAATCGGAAGCGGCTCTTCATAAAAGCTCTAGAACCATGTTCAGGTACACAGGGTACTCCCAAAAGACCGAACACTAAGAGAAACCACTTCACACAAATAGATCACAGATCAACACACCAATGTTTTGACGTGGTTTAAACCCTCGAGAGGGAAACACTCCACGGCCCCGGCCAAATAGCTTCTACGGAGCAATTTATTATGCAAAGAAATAAAGTTACAAATGAGCTTCTCATAATCGATCAACTAAACAATGACCCTCCATGCTTTTTAAATAGAGATCATGGACCAATCAGGTGTTAAGCCACGGATCAAGGTTAGATATGATCTAAGAGAATTTGAGCCGTCGGATCACAACATATTGTGACCGTTGGATTAAATATTTACAAATGCATACTAATGCATACTAAAGAAACACACTTTTCCTAACGGATATATTATGGAAGTTGATCTTAACTAACTCCTAAGTGTCTAAATATCCTAACAACTAGTTTAGGTTTTAGCTAGTGTCATCACATAAGATAGCCAAAAATTGAGTAATAAAATATTTTACCAGAGATGGAGACATTACAAAACTCTCCCTCTTGGAAGAACATCGTCCTCAGTGTTGTGCCACTTTTCGCACTATTTCACCTGTGCATCTTCCTTTCCTGCATTTCTACCGTATGCACCACATTCTTTTCCCAAAATGTATTAACAACACAATAATTCTTATAACAAAAAAATCATAAAGATATGGTTTTTATACGTGCAATACTTATCTCTCGTATCGCTCTGCTCCCTATCTTGGGAAATTGCAAATACTTTGCAATGTTGGTACGAGTTCTACATGGTTCAAATGTTAGTTTCATAATATAAAACATAAAACTTTGGAGCCACTTGTTCCCATGCATAATGACTTATTGTTTCATTGTGCATGTTTATTTAACTTGCATTGTCTTGCTAACATTCTTGCATGTTAGTTTACAATATACACATATTAAGTTTTGCAATGTGCTATTAAAGTTGTTCAACTTCGGCCTGAAACTGTATTCACCGAAATACAAAGATAACTAGCACCCCTAAGTTCTTTCATCTTATCATGTCCCAACAAAAAATGTCGCACCGAGAGATCGCTTCACATCCAATGTGTAAGAAAACAAACTATACATGCATCATGCTACCAGTATACAAAGTACAATGTTAAACCAATACATTACATGTACTTCAATCTTTTTACATTTAATAGTAACATTTTTTTTAGTAACAACTCTACGACACATTCATGTATCTCAACAATAAAAAATACATCACAGTATTTTCATTTCAACTTAAGCTATTCATTAATTCACATATACATGAATTTAAATAAACATATTTTTTTCGCAAAATTTTCCATTTGCATACCTATGCTATAACTTTACCAATCATAGCATCATTAAATGTATTAGCAGGTGATGTTCAATATTTTCCATTCAAGATCTCTCGCTTGAATTCCATAAAATTATTTTTCCCCTCAAGCCCTCTCGCTTGAGTCCAGGACAACTCTATTTCCCCTCAAGCCTTCTTGATTGAGTCCAGGACAACTCTGTTTCCCCTCAAGCCTTCTCTCGCTTGAGTCCAAGAACTCTTTTTCCCCTCAAGCCTCCTCGCTTGGTCCAGGAACTCTATTTCCCCTCAAGCCTCCTTGCTTGAGTCCAGGAACTCGTTTCCCCCTCAATCCTCCTCGCTTGAGTCCAGGAAAATATTTTTCCACTCAAGCTTGCTCGCTTGATTCCAGGAAAAATTTACAAGTGTTCTCGACGTGCACCAAGCACAAAAATGGTACGCAACACCTTCTTAGTGTCATTCCCCCTAAGGCATGCATCATGCACATGACGATGCTCAACACTTACCCAGTGCTCTTGAGTTACAGAGTGCTCCAGGGACTTTTATGATACCCAACACTCACCCAATGCTCCTGAGTTACAAAGTGCTCCAGGGCTTATGCCCAAATCAATGTGCTCCAAAGCTTATGCTCAACACATAATAAGGTAGTCCATATGCTTTAGGGCTTATGCCCAACACATATAAAAGTCTTATTTTAATTTTAAGTTAGTGTTATTTTAATTTTAAGTTAGTGTTATTTTAATTTTAAGTTAGCTTTATTTTAAAAAGCAGGGCGCCTCCCTCCCCCTCCTGCTTGTCTTATTGAGGTGAGGGTTTTATTATTTTTGGAGTTATCTTTTAAATTTCACTTGATGCTCTCAATATTTCCACTTTCCAGTCATAATGTCTCATGTGCATGCAATAATGTCTCATAACATTGCATTAGCGAACCCTTGGTTCTCATTGTGGCTCTAATGCCACTATCATGGCCAACCGGCTTGACACCACAAGTTATAAGTTGAGCCTACTACACATAGCCATATATTAAATTCAACAACCATATAGAGGTATTCACTTATAGTGATTTTTGCAAACTGCTTTTGGTCTAGCGATTCTCTCGGCATTGATTAGCTTTGGTTCTTGACTGCCAAGCTTTTATAATTGTGTGTTCAATTCCTCACACACAACAACCAATTATGCATATTATTTAAAGCCTGATGGATGTCAATAGTCAATCACAAAACATAATCATAATAACATTTTCCATGATTCATATTTCATAGCAACTCTAAATCTATGTTGCAGCATCAAACATAAATGAGCCTATAGGTCCTAGAGTAGGAAACTTTGCTCTGATACCATATGTAACATCCCAAAATCCTTGTCACTTTTAAGAGGAAATTGGGAGAATTTTTTTTGTTTTTAACTAACATACTTTCAATATTCGTACAATCATCAATTCACCTACCAAAGTGAATAACATATAGACAATTAGATACATAGCTTTATTGCAATATGGAAAATCCCTCCCAAGCATAGAGGCATGCAAACCAAGTTTCTCTTTATAATATTATGAAGCAGGTTCTAAGTAGAAAATCACTTTCAACTTCGTGCACAAACTTGGGTAAGAAATACCACACAAGTTTCGAACTTGGTACAACATAGAAGAACACTCCTACACAATAAGATATTTCCATAACTCGATGTTATCTTTGACACAACACTCTTAACTAGAGTCATCTAACATCAGAAGCATGCCTATGTACCATAAGTCTAACATAGATATAAACCAAGATATACACACCTATCTTTCCATAATGACATACAATACTTGTTCAATATTATATCAAATAAAAAAAGATAAATCACGGTGTGAATAATTGTAGAGTAATGAATCAATTCGATACTCAAGCATACATGGTGATTATAACATTAAATACAACGGGGCACGAACATACATTCATGTGCTAGATCCCATTTCATACAAAGATCTTTATTCAATAAGTTACATACTTAATCGACCTCTAGAAAAACTTGTCGACACATCTTTACTGCATAATGGAAACCCTTTTCGAACAGAGTTTTATGCAAACCAAATAATATTCAACATCATTGTGTCGTAGTTTTCATTAACGAGAAATTCAACTAACCATTAGATGTAAGTGTACTATAAATCTCACCATGAGTCAATCAAGACAAAATATACACCTATATAACAATATGAGAACATGTTAAAGTTTTCTCTTACACCCATTAAATATTATGTCAACCATAGACTATGTCGAAAGGTGTAATCACAACCTTAGGAAGATTTGGCCAGGTTATGTTGACTATTGTCCTTTACATCATTCACAAAATGTATACATACGTGTTCTTTTTCACACATACCCTCACACAGATCACTATCAATGCAAATTAATCTAAGGTAATGTCTCATTCATAGTCCACATAAAAATTTTCACATTTATTCAAGTGCACAAGAACTTATCCATTCTTCTATTGCATCCACAATCACATGGTTGCATATTAAAAATAATTTCTAATATATGTTTTCACATAAAAGACATGGAATGGTAAAACCTTAAGCATGTGTATGATACTATTCTTCCCTAGGGTTAGCATCATACTGAAATCTCTTTTTCAACCAATGATAGTCTCTTTCGTTTGGCCATCTAACAATCATCTTCACATGAATACATGAACAAGTAAACATAATAGATATTACTCTTCACTTTCATTAATCGAATACAATCAAAGACACAATTAGATGAGTTAATATATATATCAATGAGTATGATAACTTTACAAGCATACTTTTCTTGCCACCTCGGTAGACCTGAAGAAGGGTTGTTCTTCGCATCTTCTTCTTCCTGTATTCATGATTCATACTTACAACATTTATTAGTATTATAAAATGTACTATAAAAAATCTAGATGTCTTTTCATTATTCACAATACATCAAAATGAATTACAAGCATAAACATCCATTTAGGGGAACTATTTTGGGCAATGCAACGGTCCACCCAACCGTAGGATCTTTGACAACTTATACTCAGTCCATCCGTAGGCCACCCCCGAGCTGGGCATGGTTATCCACAAATAGGACATAGAGTTTTAAGCCTCATCTCCCTAGAACTAATCGCACATAGCTCTAGAGGTTAATGCAGTACTCCTGCAAGTCAAAAGGTAGTGCTCCTACCTAGACACTTCTTGTGTCCTAACCCCTTAACTAGTTGGGGTGTTGTTCTCGGCGGGCGCAATTCTATACTCTAGACTTGACCTTCTATTTCCCCACGGCATATGCATGTTTTTACCAAATTCCATTCATGGCAGTCGTACCATAAGTACTATAACCCGTGCATTCGAGAAGCCATCCAAGCATTTCGACATGCACTCAAATCGTTCAACATGCAATCAAAAGATAGCATGGGATACGAGCATCATAAACATGTATATGAAACATAAGAAACATGCTTGACATGCACCTAATGCATTAGACATGCAACCAAAAGATATCATGCATCATAATATGTGTATGTAACATTTCCATGCATTCAACATGCATCCCATGCATTCGACATGCAACCTGTAGACATCGTGTAATGTCATTAATACGAACATGTGTGTGTAACGTTTTTGATGCATTCGACATGCAACTAATGGACAAAAGGTGATACCAACATTGTTACATCTATGTAAACAAAATCAATGCATTAAATCATACACAACCAGGGTATGAAATATATGTATATATATATCTCTATTATATGCACACACCCATTGCATACAATATATATATATATAACATAATCATTTTATAATATATATAAAACATGGCCATTTTATATAATCTATATAAAATATAACCTTTGTATAAAATATATATGGTTTAACCATTTTATACCATATATATATATATATATGGCTTAACCATTTTATACCATACATACATATATATATATATATATATATATATATATATATATCACACCATTTTATAAAATCTATATACAATATAACCATTGTATAAAAATATATATACACATAACCATTTTATACAAGGTATATAAAACATAACAATTTTATGCAATATTTATATATATATAGCATATCCATATTATACAATATATATATATATAATTGTGACCATTGTATAAATATGGGTGTATTGACCATACTTAATACGGCCGATTGCATAAACTACACAACCACGTCATAATATATATATCCATAACACAACCAAGGCATAATATATATATGCATAAACCATATGCAATACAATCGGCCTCCCAACTCTGTGTATACCCACAGAAAACTCGCATAAATAAATGCCATGTCATCAAAGGAGGAATGTTATATATATATATATACAGCTCGGGGTCTTTTTCCCAGCCAATCTGAAATGCCAAGCGTCTTTCACTCAAGCTTACTAAAGGAAGCAGATTGCCCAATTCGTTTTGCAAATCCAATGAAAACAAAAACATTTTTCATTAATCCAAAAATAAATATAGAGCTTGAAACATCCATTTCCAGCCAATCTGAGATGCCAAGTGTTTTTCACTCAAGCTTATTGAAGAAAGCAGAGTGCCCAATTCGTTTTGCAATTTAAATGAATACCAAAAACGTTTTTCATTAATCCAAAAAGAAATACAGAACTTGCAACATCCATTTCCAGCCAATCTAAGATGTGAAGCATTTTTCACTCAAGCTTATTGAAGAAAGCAGACTACCCAATTCATTTTGCAAATCCAATGAATACAAAAATGTTTTTCATTAATCCAAAAAGAAATACAGAGCTTGCAACATCTATTTCTATCCAATCTGAGATGCCAAGCATTTTTAACTCAAGCTTATTGAAGAAAGCAGAGTGCCCAATTCGTTTTTCAATTTAAATGAATACCAAAAACGTTTTTATCCCATCAATGGACACATACAGAGTTTAGGATTCGTTCTTATGCAAACCGTGCATCATACAAAGCTAGCTTCGGCAAAAACATTTTCACTCAAATCAAATGAGAAAATATACAAGGCCAGCTTTAGCAAAAACGTTTTCCATTCTAATCAAATGAGGAAATACAAGCCAACTTTAGCAAAAACGTTTTCCATTCTAATCGAATGAGGAAATACAAGTCAGCTTCAGCAAAAACGTTTTCCATTCTAATCAAATGAGGAAATACAAGCCAACTTCAGCAAAAACGTTTTCCATTCTAATCAAATGAATAAACATAAAAAAACATTATGCTTTAACATGATGTTTTAAGCTCATTTCTAAAAGATTGTATCATAAAAATGACACTAATATATATGTATATATCCAAAGTAAAAGTATGCATTTATGTATATAGTTATATACTTTCATGTAAAATGCATAACAAGGAATATATATATATATATATATATATATATATATTATATGGTAAGGTATGCCCATATATACCTTTATATATTCTCACATAATATTTATATACATATATATTATCCAAGTAATACATATCCAAATATATTCAATTATAAATAAATATAAAGCTTAATTAAAAGCCACCTAAAAGAGATGCTCCTCTAGGTATACTTGTACAAACATAAATGCATCACAGATAAAATTAACTTAACTCGCTTTAGAAAGATAGATAAAGCCAAAGGCTACGGTGACTTTTACGATTTTAAGACTCTCCCCCTTGTGGTTCACCATGCCCTTTTTCCACTCTAAGTTGCATTGCGGAAACTAGTTTAGGTTTTAGCTAGTGTCGTCACATAAGATAGCCAAAAATTGAGTAATAAAAGCTTTTACTAGAGATGGAGACATTACACAAGTCCAACCTAGAGGTCACACAAGTATTTCAAAAGGATAGAAATGACCACCTCCAGAATGTTGGAACCTACAGTCTTGATGGCTCAGCACACCTATGGATCTTCTGGAGACAATTAGTCGTTAGATGATAGGTGACTAGAGGAGAAGTCAACTGGAGTCGATAGAGAGACTGAACAATCAGTTGGATAGACGACTAAATGGTCGGCTCAACAAGGGTCGACATGAATTCCACCACTTACTAAATTTTGGTATGTTAAGGGTTCTACGAAAATAGTTTGGACCAAAGACCCCTATTTTTGGACTAGATATTCCCTACTTTCAGGAAGTTGGTTAGATCTGGAAACTATAAATAGGTGACCCTATGGTTTTCCTAATATATCGCTTTGATATTTTTTTATCATGATCATCATGCATTGTGATTTTTTGATCACGATGCTCTGTGCTTAACTGTTGTAACAATGTCTTTAGACACCACCTTTCATCTTGGAATATTGTTCCCTTATTTTCTTTTCATTCTATTCTATAATTCAGCCCAAGAGGTTTCCCAACATGGTATCAGAGCTTATGGTTTTCACATATCCATGTTGCCTGCAAATCATGCTGAGTCAAATCTAGGGTTGATCGACTATGGGCAGAAGATTGGTCAACTTACACCTCTACCTGAACTTTGATCAGTTCTATTAGATCATAAGGATGGATTCCAAGATAGAACCTGTTGTTGTCAATAGAAACAATTATGCTATTTGGGAGACAAATATGGAGACCTTGTTGAAGATAAAAGGACTATGGCAATTCACGAAGACTGCTAGTGTTGATCTGATGGATGTTGATGCTAAGTTTTCAATCGACGTTTTAGAAGGACAAAGCTGTGGGTGTTATCATGACATACATTTCAAGGGAGATTCATTTCCATACAAGATGGATCGATTGTCCTCATGTCGTCTGGACCAAGCTGAAGAATCTATTCAAAAATATAAATGAAGGTGAAGTAATGCATACAAACGAAGAGTTGATCTCTCTGGAACCTCTTTCCTTTGACTGGATCGAGTATTATTTAGCTCGCATCAAAGAGCTACAGCTGAAATTGGGTGAATATGAAAAGGATTTTCCAAAGAAAGATGGACAGCTCATCGAGCTGGTTCTAATGAATTTGAAGACACCATATGATGTCTTCTAATCTTTCTTTTGGGATAATTGGATGTCACACAAACAAGATGGTAGGTATTTTACCTTTGATACTTTCTGTGATTTGTTGATCAAGAACCAACAGAAGCTTCTTGAAGAAGGGAAGCTTGGTGGCAAAAACCAGGCTCACTTTCTAAATGGTAAGGTCAAGCCAAATACTAGAGAATGTGGTTGGCCTGATCAACAACCAGAATGTATAGATGAACCTACAAAAGGGAATACTGAAGAGTCATCATCGACAAAGAAGGGCCAGAAGAAGAAGACCTATTGATATTGTGCAAAGATGGGACATGTTGAGAAGAATTGTTGGAAAAAGATGAAGGACTTAGAAGGAAAGGCCAAGAACCTAGAGGATAGTGCCTCGAATGGACAGTTAACCAATGAACCTCCTGAAAATTATACCTTTTCTATTACTGCTTCCCAAGAATTACATGCCCATACTAGCTAGACCAAATGGATAGTGGACTCTGGATGTACTCATCATATGGCAAAGGATGATTTTATGTTCTCTTCCTTAAGAGGTGTTCCAGAAGAGAATATTTATCTGTCTGAATATTATGCTCTTACAGTCATTGGAAATGGTGATGTTGAATGTCATCACGGTCATATATATGGCGTCTATCATGTACCGTGTCTAAGTGAAAACTTGTTGTCAGTTGCTCATTTGAAGAAAACCATGAATATTGTTGAATTCTATCCGGATAGCTTTATCGTAAAGGATCTAAGGCTTGGTGGGGAAACTGTTTCTTTCATAATTTTGGATCCCAAATACAAACTTTATAATTTATGTGATCCTCCCTTGAATGTTTCCTGGATGACTAGACCAACTACATTCATTGCTCAAATGGACGACAATAGTCAAATTTGGCATGAACAAATTGGTCATCTAAATTTCTTAAGTATGAAGATGATGGTAACACACATATGGTTACTGGTCTCCCAAAGACTATTCCACCTGATGGAGTTTGTAAAGGATGTGTACATGGAAAGCTTCATCAAGCACCCTTTGATTCGGGGAAAGAATGGTGTGCACATGAACAATTGGAACTTGCTCACAATGATATTTGTTGCATGAACAAACCTTCATTAGCAGGTGCAAAATATATTTTAACATTTATTAATGATTTCTCTATATTTACATGGGTTTATTCCTTGAAGAATACGAGTCAAGTCTTTGAAAAATTAAAGGAATTTAGAGAACTGGTTGAAAAGTAGTGTGGTCGACCCCTTAAATTTTTTATATCAGACGATGGTGGTGAATATGTGAGTTGAAAGTTTGAAGAATATCTCCTGCAGAACAATATTTTTTGGCAGATATCTATCCCTCACACCCCTCAACAAAATGGCATCCCAAAGAGGAAGAATTGAACCTTGGTTGAAATGGCCAGGTGTTTATTGTAGGCCAAGGATATTCCAATGAAGTTTTGGGTAGAAGCTATCTACTACTCAAATTATCTCTTGAACCTTTTGCCAACTCTAGCGGTCGTTGACACGACTCTAGTTGAGAAATAGAATGGTCGAAATCCCTCTATTGGACACCTTCAAACATTTGGATGTGTCGCTTGGGCACATATCAGTGAAAACTGCATAAAGAAACTGGATGCTAAGAGTCATGCTTGCATCATGATGGGCTACTCTGATGAGTCGAAGGCCTATAGACTATTTGATCTTATCAAACAACAGATCGTGTTGAGTCGAACTATATTTTTTGATGAGACGACTTTAGGAAACAAATTGTTGAATTCTTCCTCTGGTCTTTTGAATAGTGATCTATTTTATATTCTTGAAGAGTCGGTATCAATTGTATCGATATATAGAGTTCTGACTAGATCAATGAATTATGCCCCTAAATCGACTGATACTTGGTCTACTGTAATTATTGACATTGATAGTATGAATTCTGCGATTCACATGACTGATGATCACCGACCTAAGTCACTGACAACTTCTTTACCTCAATGGGATATTAAAACCATTGAAGCTACTAGATCGGATGCTAGAAATCCTACTATTGGTCGACAAACTCGTAGTCAGAAATAATCTAACAGTGTTTCCTTAATGACACATGTACTTGACACCTATGATCCTGATACATATGTTGATGCTCAGGGTATACCAGAATGGGAATCTTCTATGTTTGCTAAAATTGATTCCTTGAATAAAAATTAGACATGGGAACTTGTTCCTCGGCCGCAAGGAAAGAATGTAGTGAAGTGTCGATGGGTCTATAAGACCAATTTTACCTCTGACACTGTTGTTGAATGCAACAAGGATCATTTGGTTTCCAAGGGATTCTCTCAGCAATAAGGCATCGACTATACTGAAACATTTGCTCATGTTGCAAAGATGAATTATGTTCGATTGGTTCTTTCCATTGTTGCTCATTTTGGCTAGGAACTTCATCAACTAGACGTTAAAAGTGCCTTTCTTCATGGTGATCTAACTGAAGAAATTTATATGGAGAAACCTCCTGGTTTTGTGACAGATTCTGATCTTGTTTTTCGACCTAAGAAATCATTGTACAATTTGAAAAAGGAACCTCATGCTTGGTATGAAAAGATCGATCGGTTCTTTGTCAATCTTCGCTTCAAACGATGTGAATCTGATCATAGCATTTATGTATTACATGTTCATGGTGATAGCATTATATGTTGATGATTTAGTCATAACTGGATATAATGCACATATTATTTTAGGATTAAAGAAACAAATTCCTGATACCTTTGAAATGACTGACCTTGGTCTTTTGCATTTCTTCCTTAGCATTCAAGTTTTATAAATGGATGATGGTATCTTTCTTTCTCAACCCAAATATTCCTTGGATATTTTGAAACGATTAAAATTGGATGACTACAAGTCATGTGATACCCCTTATCAATCAAGAGTGAAGTTGTCGAAAGACTTTGACTCTCCATGATGTGATGCCACTCTCTATCAATGGCTAGTCGGTAGACTGATTTATTTGACGCACAGCCTACCAGATATCTCCCTTGTTGTTAGTGTAGTTTCCAGGTTCATGCAGGATCCTTGAGAAAGCCACTGGAAGGATGCAAAGAGAATTGTTCACTATATTAATGGTACTTATTAATATGGAATAAAGTATTGTCGCAGTAAAAAACCACTCAATGGCTATATTGATTCCTACTAGGGTGGCGACATTGACGACCACAAGTATAATTTCAGAAATATGTTTTGACTAAGCTCTGGAACCTTGGTATGGTCGTGAAAGAAACAGAATGTAGTCTCCCTTTCAACTACAAAGGTCGAGTATCATGGTGTTTTCAATGTAGGAACATAGGCAGTTTGGATTCCTCATCTTCTCAACGAACTTAGATTTCTTATTCATGCCTCTATTGTAATTTATTGTGATAATCATGGTGTTATTCAGGTTGCTTATAATCATGTTGCTCATAGCAAGATGAATCATGTCAAACTTCATGTTCACTATTTGAGACAGCTAGTGTAGGAGAATGTTGTCTTACTTCTTTATTGCAGGATAGTTGATCAAATCGTTGATATATTTACGAAGCCTTTACCAGAAGCTAACTTTGTGAAACTTTGGGAAATTTTTGGGCTTCAAGAAGATGAAATTATGGGAGGGTGTTCAGAAAAGGTAAATTCACCTCCCGAATCACCATAGCATTGTGCTAATGGGGGGGTGTTGGAACCTACAATCTTGATGGCTCATCACAACTTTGGATTTTGTGGAGACAATCAGTCGTTAGAAAACATGCGACTAGCGGAGCAATCAACTGGAATCAGCATAGTGAATGAACAATCAGTTGGATAGATGGCTGAATGGTTAGCTCGACCACGGTTGGCACAACTTCCACCGCTGACTAAAATTTGGGATGTTGCAGATTCTACGGAAATAGTTTGGACCAAATACCCCTATTTGTGAACTAGATCTTCCCTACTTTCAGGAAATTGGTTAGATTTGGAAACTATAACCACTGACCCTATGGGTTTCCTAATATATCACTTTGAGATGTTTTTATCATGATCATTATGCATTGTGATGTTCTAATCATGATGTTATGTGCTTAAGTGTTGTAACGGTGTCTATAGACACCACCTATTATCTTGGAATGTTGTTCCCTTATTTTATTTTTCGTTATGTTCTATAGTTCAGTATGAGAGGTCTCCCAATGCATAAAATACAAATGGTCTTGCACATTGTTCTAGGGACAACAATTACGCAATATTATGATGCTACTGACCTGATCCATGTGAGTGAGTTACAGATATAGGTCAAGCAAGTATTTCAATGAAGACTAAAATTGAACCCATTAGTGATCATGGTGGTTGAACTACTGATTACTTCAAACACCCAACCTATCCCTTACAGTGAGATGAACTTGAGCCTAGTTCCTACCCAGAATTAGAACACTCTGTCTCAGAATTTTTAGAGCTTGGAAATCTCCATGCACAACTAAGCTAGTCCTACACTGGGTTGAAGTAGGTTCAACGAGAAGAGATCCAAGCATGATATCAACTAAAAGATGAAGTACACAAAGCATACATGGCACTCCCGGGCCCTATCAAAACATATCCCAAATCACTCCATCCCACAAAGAAGATTACATAGATCATAAATACAATGGTTTCCCTCCTGCAAGAAGCAATAGAGATCCATATGTAGATAAAGCTAGAACCATCCCTGAAGGAGTTGGAGCTTTCCCATAAGATAGTTGTTGCAACACAAGCCTTAGATCACACCAAGAAAGAAATGGAGACCCTGGGTGGGGTCGTTGAATGTAGTTTTAATATATGGAACCATTTAGAGGATGTTTGAGAGTTGTAGCAGGTAAACCAATGCATCAAAAGATGGGATGCATTGATAACTGTGAAGAAATAGAGCATGGAACAACTACCAATGTCTACAAATAAAGAAGCGATGTCTTATATTAGCGTGCTCACTAAGAAATTTTCAGCTAGATGACTAGAGGAGAATACCATTGCAATAGTAGTGTGTGGAGTACAGAAAAATGCATAGAAACAATTTGATAGTATGTCTAGGCAATGACTGTTGAATTTCTCTCTATAGAAGAGAAAGCAAAACCAAAAGTAAAAAAGAGTAAATCTAATGATGTTGATGCATTCACTACATGACTCAACGACATCACTAGTGAGTTCAATCCAATTCAGAATAAGTTCCAGGACTTTGTTAGTGATCTTTGCATGCGCCTACCATCAGTATTAGGATTGGAGCCATGAGCTGTGTGGCTCGGGACGAGCCACAAATTAGTGTTGGGGGGCTATTGGTGCCCAAGTTTTGATTAGATGTTTTGTGTTGAGACAATCAAAGTCAGAATCAGTTGCACTGAATAGAAAACAATTGTCAACTGTGCTCTAGCAACAACTTCACGTTTTGGTTACTCCAACCTATATAAGGCTCACTTTTCTAAATGGTTTGGTTTGGGTGGTTAGTTGTTGATTGATTTTGACTCTATTTTGTGAGGGATTGTTCTGAGATCTAATAGTTGTTGAATTTTGTTAGAATCACAGCCTAGCACTGATAATAGAGGGTTTTGTATGAAACTGTGTTCATGAAATGTTAAGAGATAGGGAAGAATAAGCTGTTAGGTTGGATGTATGTTTCTTAATGATGATACTGTAATTTTTCCAATTAATGCAATGGAGAACATATGATGTAGCGGAATATATCCCTAAGGCTGGCAGAGGGATATAGGTTGTGGGAATCCGAATGGAGGGAGGACAACACCATCCAGGTGAAGGAAAAAAAACAATGTGTGATCCAAATGGTCAGTTAATGGCCAGGAGCAGACTTGGGTCGGAGGGCCAAGTTCTAGCTGATTTGAATCTAGTCAAAGGACTAGATGAGTCAGTAGGGAATTTGATGTGTTGAGATCAATTACTGTGTAGTGGTCAGAGGGATGGAGACAAATGAGGTCACAAATAGACCCATCCAAATATGAATCCAGAGGGTTAGTCGCAGCTTAGTGGAGGTGGACATGAAGGCGAGGGAAAGACAGCTAAGCTAGTGAAGACCTAAGGTTCATGAGGAGTCCACGAACGAAGAAGGGAGCAGTCGATATTGATACCAATGTAAGACCATCCTACGAGTGGTTGAGGGAGGAAGAAAAGACTAGTCATTGGATGAATTCAACTGTAGGAAAGGAGGCGACAAAAGAAGTTCTAGAAGTTGGTTGATGAGAAGGACCAAGGTGAAGAGTCAATGAGATGATGGCCGACATGGTTGGCTAGTTGCAAGCCAACAATTCAAAGTGTAGTTTGGTAAGGGAATGCTAATGAACAAGAGGGCGAAGATGAGTCAAAGTGATTTCCGACAAGTCGAACTGACGAATGCATGGGCATCTAGGCCCAAGAAATACAGTCACGGTTGAATGAGTGAAGTCTCCCAGAGGATAATCGACGACCTCCAGAGGTGAAAGTGAAGATCCGACAAGAGAATGGAAGTTGTGGAATTTCGATCGAATCTGGTCGATGATGGATGATAGGATAGAGTAATGAATTCAAAGGAAGGGTGCATGACTACTAAAGAGAAGAGGAGGTCAAGGATGATGCTGACCAGAGGATCGAAGGAATCTGTGAGTTAGATGGATATGACATAAAAGGTGATCGATGGAGAAGCCAGAATTCCTAGGAGCAAAGCCACTGGAGTAGTTGGAATAGTTGCATAGTAGTTATGGTGGTTGTTGTAGAAGGCCAGATGGTAGAAGGATCCCAGAGGGCCATGTGAAGGATTTAAATGGAGATGACAATACCTGAGAGTAAGCGAAACTTATAGAGGAATATTTGAATGGAACTTGAGTCCAAAGGATGCCTACAAATACGAGTGTGAGTTGAAGTAGAGATGTTGTTGTTCAAGTTAGAGTTGTTGTTGTCCAGGTTAGAGATGATGTTTCCCTAAGCAAGGAACAAAAGAGAGAGCTCTAGAAGCTGTTGAGTGATAGAGGAAAACGTGTTGAGGATGAATAATTCTCTCTCATTTGTGCCAAGTGTTGAATGGTCACCATATATTCTAACTATCATAGAATTGAACCTTGGTTGTAATTCCTCTTGTAAATATATTATTTAAATTAATTGAAAGTCGTAATTCTTGGCTAGTATTTATGTGTTTGTTTGTGTTCATTTTCATTGTGTACACTGATCTACATCTAACCCACAGTCACATTTGCAACAGTTGGTATCAAAGAAGGAAGTTATCATGTGAGGTGAGTCCATTTGTGATTGGATGGAAAGGAAACTCTTTATGCAGTTGTGGGTATAGTTGTAGATGGAGGAACCGAGGATCATAAGTGTAGGATAAGACCAACAATGGATTTCTTAGTGGAATACTCGAGAATGAACCTGGGTGGGGATAGAGGGATTTGAACCCTCACGGTCTATAAAGCCAACGGATTTTCCTCCTACTGCAATTTACATTGTTGTTGAAATTGACATGTAGAATTGGACTCTATCTTTATCCTCGTCTGCCTTTGCCTCCTGTTTCTCGACCTAATGGGGGTGAAGAATAGATCGGCTGCAACCAGAGAATCATAAGTGTAGGATAAGACCAGCAATGGACTGCTTAGTGGAATACTTGTGGGAGAACCCAGCTTATGTCTAGGAAACTGAACAACAAAATGGAACTTTGCTTGAGCTCGCAAAACACATCAGTTCCAGCAGACAAGCTAGGTATAACTGTTAAACAAGGGAAGAAGAGAAATGGACTTAGTCGAGGGGACAAAAATAAGGTTGCACATAAGAGAAGTGTAGATGTGAAGAGGTTGCATGAAGAAGTGTCCTTGGAAAATATATGCAATGTATTGGGGAATACTATGCTCAAATTGGAAGTGTTGGAGGCCACAAAAGGCATTGGAGAATCTTTTGCCTGAGACAAGTTGATGAAGACCCCGATGAAAGGGAAGAGAATCGTCATGGTATAGGAGACTAATGAGATCCGAGAGTGGATCAAGGAGATATTGGAAATGGATGTTTGAGAGTGGATCAAGGAGAGATTGGAAAATGGATGAGTATAAGAAGGAGGGTCTAGCAAGGGCTCGACAAAGGAGGTTGAAGAATATTCTCCAGAAGAGGGAGAGATGCTAGAAGATGTCCCCAAAGGGACCCAACACAGAGTAGATGACGAAGAAGTGGTCGATCTAATATCACCAGAGGAAACATGGGAGTCGCATGATAACTCCCAAGAGCACATGCTCAATCATAGTTCCAACGAGATGGAAGAGAATTCAGATGAAAGGACTGCTAATGGAATGGTGATATAGGTCATAGGAATGGCCGACGAAGTGAAGGAAGATGATGACCTTCACATGGAAGGAATTGAAGTTAACATTGCAAAGGAATGTGAAGAATTTTGCTAGGATTCTGTCCGCAAAGGTGATGAAGGATGCATAACAGAGGAGAGTTTGCATAGATTCCTGGAAGAGGAAAAAAGTTTGACCAATGAGTCAAAGGAACACTTGCAAAAGGTGCAAAGGAAGTTGGAAAGGATGCCACAAAGGCTACAGAGACAACAAATGACATGGACTAGATTCAATGTCCATCGTCAGATAAGAAAGAGAAGCAAGTGATGAAAGGAATCTCTAAGGAAGGAGGTTCTACAATGGTAGTAGTGGGTCTGCCAAAGACTGGGGAGAAACTTGCATTTGAAATACAATACGTCAAGTTCATAACAATGATAGAAGCGACAAGATAGGTCCAAGAGAATATGGATGCAATCAAAAGGATAATGATGGGGTTTTTGTTGAGAAGCAGCAACCATTTGAGTGACTTGGCTATTTTTCCAATTCCTTGAGACAGGTCGCCACATGAGATGGTGACGATGGGAGGGGTCAAATAGAACCAACGAGTTATGGGATGGTCAGACAGGAATCTGACGAAGGAATGAACCAGGTAGAGGTTCCCAAGGAGGAGGAAATTTGATTGGGACAACTATTGGAGTGGACCTAAGTGCTTCATCAAGACTGGAGAGAAGAGTGGATACCGCCAGGGTTGGAGCAAAGTTGATCAGAATGAAACTATGTCTATTGCTGAGAAGGTCCAAGGAGATGGACTGAAAAGGGATGCTATCAAATTCAATGATGATAACTACAGATATACAGGTGCAGTTGGGGTCACGAGGAAGGCCCAAGAGAAGGAGAAAAGGAGAAAATTGAAGGCACTGAGATTAGTTTTCATTTTGTATCAAGTGTGGCATCATTGATAAAGGAAAAGATGCAAGTACCAATATCTTTCAATTAAAGGCCTTGGCATGAGGTTATGCCTTTTTATTTAACTGGGAGAGTTTTATGTAGGGGAATCCAACCCTAAGTCTGGCTGATGGAGATAGGTGATCGGAATTCGAATGGAGGGATCATGATGACCTTCTAGGTGTAGGAAAAAGGGCAGTGCGTGATCCCAATGGTAAGTTGATGACCATGAGTAGACTTGGTTCGAAGGGCCAAGTTGTATCCAAGTTGAATCTAGTTGAAGGATTAGATGAGTTGGTAGGGAATCAAACGTGTTGAGATCAAGGACCGTGTAGTGGTTGGGGGATGGAGATGACTGAGGTCATAGAAAAACCCAACCAAATATGAAGACAGAGGGTTAGTTACAGCTGAGTGGAGGTGTATATGAAGGAAAGAGAAATACAATTGAGCCAGTGAAGACCTAAGGGTCATGAGGATTCCACGAAAGAAGAAGGGAGCAGTTGATATTGATATGGACATGAGTAGAAGACCAGCCTGTGGATGGTTGAGGGAAGAAGAAAAGTGCAGTTGTTGGATTAACATAATTGTAGGAAAGGCGATGAGGGAAAAAGTCACAGAAGTTGGTTGATGAGAAGGACCAAGGTGAAGAGTTGATGAGATCGACGTAGTTGGATAGTTGTTGACCAACAAGTCAAAGTGTAGATCGGTCGAAGGGAATGCCAATGGAAAAGAGGAGGAAGATGAGTAAGAGTGGTTGACGATAGAGCGAGGCGAAGAATGTAAGGGAATCTAGTCCCATGAAATCAAGTCACAATTGAATGACTAAATTTTCATGGAGAATAGTCGATGACCTCCATAGGAAAAAGTGAAGAGCCGACAAGAGAATGGAATTCATGGGAATTTTGACCGACTGTGTTCGATGAAGAGCAATGGGATAGAGTAATGAAGTTGTAAGCAGGGAAACCCACGACTATAGAGAAGAGGAGGTCAAGGATGACGTTGATTAGAGGATTGAAGGAAGTCATGAGTCAACCAAGAATAATGGAAAAGGTGATTAATGGAGAAACCATAATCCCTAGGAGTAAAGTTGTTGGAGTAGTTGGAACAATTGTAGAGCAGTTATGGCAGTTATTGTAGAAGGTGAGATGGAGGAAGGAGCCAAGAGGGGCCACATGAAGGATTTAAATGTAGATAACAGTACCTAGGAGTAAGTGAAACTTCTAAATGAATATTTGAACAGGACTTGAGTCCAAAGGATGCCTACAAATACGAGAGTGTGAGTTGAAGTAGAGATGATGTTCACGTTAGAGATGCTACTATTCAGGTTAGAGTTGTAATTTTCGAGGTTAGATTTGTTGTTTCCCAAAGCGAGGAATGGAAGAGAGAGCTCTAGATACTATTGAGTGATAGAGGAAAATGTGCCAAGGACAAATAATTCCCTCGCATTTGTGTGCTAAGTGTTGAATGGTTGACGTAGATTCTGAATATCACATAATTGAACCTTGGTTGTAATTCCTCTTGTAAAGAGATTGTTTAAATTAATTGAAAGCCATAATTCTTCACAAATATTCCTATGTGTGTTTGTTTTTGTTTCCATTCTATACACTGATCCATAGTTGAACCACGGTCACGTATGCATCAACGTGTTTATGTATATATATTTGCATAGTGTCTTTATGAATGCATTTCTTTAGGGTGTGTAATTACTAAATGTATGCGAATTATGGATCTGATGTATGTGTTGAAATGAGATGCTAGAGTGTTGAGTAGAAATAAATTAGTCCCTCCTACGCAACCCTGATTCAAGTCTCTATGTAATTCATGTGTGTGTCTCGAGTGATTCCTTACTCTATTCACACGGTATTGAAATATTTTGATGCCTATGGGGTTTTTGTTGGTTAGATAAGTCAAACCCTGGATCTAATAGACTGCAGCCAATAGTATACAAAAACATTTCATTGCATGTTTTCTTCCTTACTAAACAATAAGGGATCAAGGGGGAACATGAAGAATCCCTTGTACCTATACGGACAATAGATAAATAGTTCAAGGTTGAATAAGAGGAAGGGATTGTAGAAACACATGGAGAAAATCACCATGAAAGGAATAATAATCAAGAATAATTAAGGGAATACCTGTCTCAAAGGGATTCAAAGACCAAAGAACCAATATCTAAGGTTGTTATATATCATCACCCATGCCACCATGAAAGATCATGGTCATCAAGGGAAGGTCATTAGACTAAAAACACTTACTATGAACAAACATGGAACCAAAGAGGAAACCAATATGGAGACACGAGAAGAACTAAAATTAATGCATGGATATATCATACTAACACAATGAAAACATGCAACCAAATGAGAAACCTAAATAAATATCAAGGTGATAGACAAGAAATTAGACCCCCATTTCCACATTTTACGAGGATAAATGGATGCTCATGCTTGGTACTAGTTGACTACATTGCTTAGTAGATCATATGATATAGCTTACTCTTATGTTTCAAAGATGAAACATGTGAATGGAGATGTAATTTAATGTTCCTAGGGAGGTACACAAGGGGATTATGAATATAATTTGAATAGGCCCACTTGATATTTTGTGGGTAATAAATATGCCCACTAGGTAGTTAGAAGAAACAATAGCATAATAAGGGGTGGTTGGCATATGAATAATCACGAGAAAGTATAAATACACATAAGTATCATTGTATTAGGTAATTTGGATGTGATTATTCTAGTATAACAATCATGGATTGTGGAGTGATTCATTCCATAAGGAATAATTAATGGGGTTTCCCTACATTAAGGTTTTTTTTCCATATTGTTGTGTTCAATCTTATGTGGATGTATTAGTGTTATTTATGAATTTTAATGGTTTATTTCTAAAGTTACGGGTTTAATATCATTTGTGATTCAATTTTTGGCTAAGGATCACTACACAATACCTACAAAAAATAATTGATTTATTTTATTGTCTGCTACATATGGAGGAAGGCTATAGTGACACCCCAATGGAAACACGGGAACATAAAATTAGTTCCACCTTTCAAAAGGAATTACAAATATCAACAATAGTCATGTATTAACAAATAAAAGATGTAGTAATATACATCGGGGCTGAATTAAATATTAGTTCCTCTAAATTCTAGGTAGAAATGGGGAAACCCCCACCAGAAAAAAGTAAAATAGTGATAAAAGTCGCAAACCATGTCACTTACACACCACTAGGAATACTAGCTAGTAAAAACCAATTCCTATGGAATCAATACATAGATAACATTTGAAGTATTAATTAACTAGGGAACCATACAAGGTACTATTTGGAAAACCATTGATATATGCCATGAGAGGAAGTACTTTTGATAAAGAAGTACTTATATTCCAAAAATGGAGAAGAAAATTAATAATACCACTGGATAAAATAAAGGATGCAGTAGAGGAAAAACAACACCATGCAACGAGAAGAATCATTAAGCTCACCCATAGATGGGGAAAATATCTACAAGGTGAATAAAGAAATCAAGCTAGACCCAGATGAATATAGTGTCCTCCATATGGAATTTTATTCAAAGGAATATTTTGATAACATTTTAAGGGAAATGGCTCATCGAAATCACAAAGTCTACCTAGGATACATAAGGAATTTATTCAAATTGGAACTTATGAATATCTACAAAGATGGAGAAAATTCAACAACAAATATGAATAAATTTTAAAACATATGCACTTCTAATTTGATGAAGATAAGGTACAAACATTTCCTAACACAGAGGGAACAATACAATTCCAATGGTGGCTTACACACTTTTCATCCGGAACAAACATCAGATGGGAAAAAATTTAGACTCTATTTTTATGTTGTTTCCAAAAAATCAAAGGAGAAAAATATTATGGATATTACAAATCCATCCAATAAGCATATCAATGAAGGTTGATGCAAATCAAATTAAAACAAGTACAAAAATATGGAGACCCTGATGAAGTCTACATACACATCTTTCTAGGACATGTTCATCGATTTGCATTTAAATGATATTTGCATCAAGAAAAGAGGATTGAAAAACAGGACTAGAAGTAGCTATGGAAGAGAATCCAAGAGGACCTAGATAAAGGCCACACCAATAACAATAATACATTACAAACAATGTTGAAAAATATGTATCAGTTCATAAGACATCTCGATTCTCAAAACAATGATAAAATTATATTTAACATATCAACAACACAAAAATAAGAACATATACTTCATAAATACATGATTGAATAGTATAGCATAAGGAAAATAAACACTACATCGACTGATTTGTAGAAACTACAAATGATTAGAGGGATATCTAAGAAAGTAAATATAGCCAGAGAAAGTGAAGAATCCCAATATCTAGAAATAAAAAAATTGATGGAATGACAAAATAATATCATAAGCCATCACATTATTTCAAGAATTCACAAACATCTTTTCCTATAACTACCGTGAATTGGAAGGGATCCCAAAAGAATTTGGATAATTCAATATAGAACTTAAACCTTATGTTAAACCAGCAAAACATCAACCTTACAAGAAGAATCTTCAATACAAGGAAAAGGTACAAGAAGAACTAAACAAATTAATAAAGGAAGGCGTTATCTATGAAGTCAAGGAGGGTGAATGGGTATCACTCATACAAGTCGCTAAATGGAAAAATGGAAATATATATATATGCATAGACTTTCAAAATATTAACAAGGATATGATCTACAATACCCCTTGTTTTGACATAGAATGTATTAAATCAAATTATGTAATGATGTAAATACGCCAGTATGGATTCCTAGTGTGGATCTCAAGGAAAATGCCCAACTAGTGAATGGATAGATATGTATAATGTAATATCTCTATATAGACCATGTGTTTTAGTTTGTCATGCTAAATAAAAAAAAAAGTAAATACTATATTGGGAAATAAATAAAATTAGTCCAAGATGGATGTGTAAAGAGAACTGGAGGGGATATGATTCCACTAGAGGGGAAGAGTGTTATAGATCAAATAAACACTTTTATGTCTATGATGACAGTTCAAAAGATGACATCTAAGTGTCACTGATCATTCACAAAAAGGACATTAAAAGATGGAAGAGCCTATGATTCAACTCTTAATGATGGTCCTAATCATCAAAAGCAAGATCCCAACTCATTGCCCTTCATCCTATACAATTGAAACCACAAAATATCCCATTCATGTTGTTACCCTTGAGCATGGAATGAATGCCTCAAAAAATTTACAAATAAATAATTAAAATTCAAAATCGAGGAGTTATGGAAGTTTTCAAACCAATTTGGCTTGGTTTTAACTTTGTGAACTACTTGGTAACTATCTCCAACTATCGCCATCAAACTTAAAATAATTTGAGATGGTCCAAGAAGAGGACACCCATTGTAGCAATATTATGTTGGAGGAATCAAGATTCTTTACACCCTTCATCTCCCATCTATGTCAATAACCCATGTTGCTGGTCATATATCCCTGATTGTGTAAGTTGCTTCCCTCAAGTGACTTCACCCTTGTATGCATTCATAAGATCGGAGTGGGACTGTTGGACTGCAAGAGCATAAAGAATTTATATTTGGCTTCGATAAGGTGCTTGGCGTCAATAATGTATTGATTTATATTATTTCACTATCATAATGGAAATCTGATATCTTTCCCTCCCCCAAATTAAGTGTGTTCCCTGTTGTATTATTGACTTGGAATAATTGTTCATGGATCATGGTGAAATTGCTTAAGTAGTTGATGTTTCATTTATATTTCATGTCATTTGAACTCTCCGCTATAGTCAAAAGTGTTTGAGGAAGGTTTCTTTGTTTCTAATTGCAGGTTGTAATTGGGTATTAATGAGCGAATTGGGAAAGTGATAAGGGAGCAATGAGGATCAAACTTTGGAAAATGGTGCATATATTTATTCTTCCTCTTTCCCTTTTATGTTTTGCTTGCTTGGTAGATACTTATAGGATCTTGGATGTGTGTTCTTGAGTCTTATCATAGCTATAGGAAAATCCATTTAAGTATGTTTCCATTTACTTTGTAATTCGGTGACCTTGTCCTAGTCATACGATAACATTCTAAACAACAAAACTGGCGACTACGTTGGGGAGAGTTGGCCTCTATAGGGCCCTTTTTCATTGATTTATTGGTTCTGTTTTGGGTGTTTCAATCTCTGTAAGGTTCAATTACAATCCAAACCTTGTGAAAATTCCAAAAAATTGAAGATTTTATTGCTTTTTGCTCAAACTACTACATCCCATATGCCATTCGCACCCCCCAATGGGAATAAGCGCATTTGGTAGGGTATATTCGTGCCTTGCTGTGGATACAGGCACACATGTTCACATTATATGCACTGAACATGTGTGAATGGGGTAGGGTTTTTTAATTTTCCTCAAATTTTCCACCTTTCTACTAAAAGGTATTCCTTGGTTGGATTGTTTGGGCATAATAAAGTATTTTTTCATCTATTTGGAGTGATCTGGGTGATTTTGGGAAGTGAATTTACCTTTAGGTTGAATGAAATTGTTAAAAGGTTGAAATATTTTGCATCATCCTTTTTGTTTCATTTTGAGTTTGGTAAAATTTGAATTTGAAATTTAAGAGCACGATCTCATCTTTTGTGTCTCTTGTTACCTTGTATTTAAGGGAATTTGCTTAAAAAACCTTGATTTCTTATTAGACCTAATTGTCTTCTTTGAGTCTAAGAGAGTTCATTTGATTGTTTCTTCTCAAACCTTGCTTGCAAAATTAGTTGAAAATATTAGTGTTAGGATATATATTCATAAATTTAGAGGCATATCAACTTTTTTGAGAGACTTTAATAGGTGTTATAAATATAGAGTCCATTATACCCTTACCCTAGTCTCCCTCATAAGGACCCCATAAAACTTACTACTTTTTAGAGTTGTTTACATGATTAGGCTTCGTAGTTCTCACTCACACCTTTGCTTTGTGAAAAGCATATAAATTCACACTTTTTAATAGGAACCATGGCACCCTTCCACTTGCACCTTTCATGAGGAAAAGGCATGGACATTTGGTTAGGGTGTAAAAAAAAAAAAAAAAAAATTCTTTCTTTGGATATTTAGGTCAATCAAGTCTAGTGAGGAACTGGGTCTTTCTTTGATTTTCAATTTTTTTAATCTTAATCCTTCAAAATCAGCATTTCGTGTTTTTTTTATTATGCTCTAAAAAATCATAGGTGTTTAGTATTCCCTTTGGGCATGTTCTCATTGCATGTTTAATGGAGAAAAATAATATTTCTTTAAGTGATTTGGAATATGTTTGTCCTGCATTATAAGTCATCTTAGTTTTCTTCTATTTGATCCCTTTCATAGCTTATTGGGTGAATAAAACAATTTGCATTCCTAAGTTTTATTTAGTAGAAGACCACAAGTCCGTGTCTTTTCATCTTGCTATTATTGTGCATGAATTTTTTTTTGCTTTGATCTGGAATTTCATTAGCATTTGAATAATGTTAAAAGTTATAATATGAATGAATATGCTCTTTTAAATTATGTTCATTTCATTTTTAAAGAATATCATTGCTCATTCACTTTCACATTCCTTTGAGTAAACAAAAATCTCCGAAAGCAACATAACTAAAATGAACTAAACTTTTTTTCCTTTGATAGAAAACCAATAGTAGTCTAGGTTGTAGGATTGGAGAGTTAACTTCTCCAAGGCCACATGAAACGAAACTAGGAATATTAAAGAGTGCAAAATCCAAAAGTAATGTGAAGTACTTATTCGGAACGTGCCTCTAACACAGACATCAAGCGATAGGTAAATCCGGTTCGAGTGGTTATATTTTACCTTTCCACTTGGATTAATGGGGTTATGCGAGTTTGGGAGTTGTTCAAGCAGGACAAGTTCTCAGGGTAACACCACTACTTACTGACAGCTTAAGGTCTAGGATTTGTATCCTACATTCCCTTCCCATTCGCAGAAGCTATATCCAATGATCGTTCTACCTGACTACCTAGCTCAAAGTGGCATCCTTAGTTTCTCTTCCTAGGTTTCACTCAGGTGACTGCAATGGGATTATCTTGTGGTACCTAAGAGAGACATAGAATATCCATCTTATCTCCTTGGGAGGGTATTTACCGAAGGTGAGTACTTACACCCCTAGTGATTGTTGCATGAGGATTAACATAACTATCTCTGACACCTTCCCTAGTTGGAATTGGGCCTTGATCATCCCAAGTTGACATTTAGAAAGTGCATAGTTAACTATTCATTAATTAATTTCAAAACTTAAGGTCACTCTTTGTTTTTAGCTTTTTTCTTGAAGACCATTATTTAGATTGGTGGATTACACCTGAAAATTCATCATAAAGAGGCATATCATTTCTTTTAGGATTCCTTATTTGGAGTGAAATTAAAAGAAAGGCTATATCATGTTGGGTAGCCACTTGAAACACTTCCAAAAAAATATTCTCTATCCAAAAGTGCAAGTTAGGCATCACTTTTGATGTTCGTTGGCTTGCATTAACATATTATGCCAACAATTCCATGGATTTCTATTATTAACATATTATGCCAAGGATTCCATGCGTTGCTATTAACTTTGACCTTTTGACAAGTATAAAGTACCATCCATGTTTGTCAAAATTTAAACATTATTCATTATTATAATAACCGTCTTCACCACTATCACACAATCCCAACATAAGCCCCCAAAAATATTAAATTAAAATAAATAAAAAATCACACAATCCCATAAGCTTCAAAAGTATTAAACCAAAATAAAAAATAAATTATATAATAACATTTAAGAAATTTTGTATATCTACCATGCTTCGATGGGATAAACTTGTATATTTAAAATTAGATTTATTTCAAAAGTGTGCTTTTCAAGGCCTAGAATTGATGGTTTAAGATATGCTCCGTTGGTATCGAACTGAACATATATAAATTTGGTGGACATCATTTTGATTGATTTGATATGTTTGGATTTAATGATCATATAATAAAACAGGTTTGGATTTAATGATCATCTAATCAAACAAAACATGTTTGATAAACGTAATATGGTTTTTGGGAATGGGAAATAATGCAAAAGAGTTAAATATTTACGTGGAATGAGATTTGATAGGGATATGTTGTAATTATTATTGTAATATGATGATTTGATTAAGGTGTTACATTATTATAAGAAGCAGCAGAAGGTGTAAATTTGAATATTTAGAAGTAGTGATGAAATTTGATGTTTATTTTTTTTATTAAATAAAAAAATTATAATATTTAATATTTATATTATTTTTTAATTTATGTTTATATAAATGAATAGCTCATTAATTTTAGTTTCACAATAATTATAGTTTTACAATAATTATAGATTGTGATTTAAAAAAAAATAATGATTGTTTTAATGGTAGAAAGTAATAGAATAAAGAAACAAGAAACAAGTATTTAATATAAATACAAATAATAAGTAAAACAAGGTACAGTAACAATATTTGATTGTAATGGTCTTTGGTGTACAGAGATTTATCCATATGATTTTTTATATAAATAAATATAAACTCAAATGACATAAAAAAGAACAATTTTGTATAGCAAGACAAAAGGATACTAAAATACACACGAATCATTTCAAATAAATTTGTAGCTATTGTTCCTCTTAATCTTTTGAATGAACATTGAAGTCACAAACTTTACTATTTAACCTTTAAAAAACTACATAGATTGAGGCCATGACTCTAGAAGTTCAATTTATGATTTAAATTTTTTATATATCATGTTGTCTCATTTGTACTTTTGTATTAAAAACTTGTTATACTCTTTTTTTTAACATCAGTAATTTTCATGGGATTGATAAACAATTCAGGATGAAGAAGTATATCTAGAATTTATTTGTAAATTATAATCGCAAAGGAGTCATAGGCTTAGGCTATTGGCAATTTTAAAGGCATTCAAATTAAATACATATAAAATTACTTCAAATTTGTTTTTCCTATTTGAAATTTGCAATGCAAAATCTCTCCATTTGCACACTAAACACACTTTACTCCCTTATACACCTTTCAAGTCTTAGATCCCCAATATTTGAAGTTTCAACATCTTCTTAGCACCCACATGATGTTTATCAATAAACTAATTTAAACTTTTAATACATATCTATTATGATAATGGTGATTATTGGCATGCATTGTGACTAACTTTAATGTGTGTATATTGATGCCAGGGCCCTATAAATGGAACATTATTTGGTCCATATTGGAGATACCTAAGGATATAAAAGGTATTAATTTGTGTTATTGATGGTGAACTTATGATAATCTCCATTAAATCCTATGGATGATTGTCAATTGTATATTTTGACATTTGATTAGTATTGTTTACTTAATTTGCTTATTCCTTTGATTTATTGGCTAATATTTGTCAAAATATTTCTTGAGTTGTGGTGGATTTGTAGGTGTATTTATATCAAGCCAACTGAAGGACACCAGGTCACCAAAGTCAACTCAATCCTCTTCAATCAATTCACTAGTTAAACTAGATATTAATGGAGTAATTTAAGGGATTATGTCCCCTTATGATTCTCATGATCTCTAGAACATAAAGAAGGACTCAAGCTCATACAAAGACGAAATCATTGAGTCCAAGTCGAATTCCTAAGAGGGGGAATCAATCCCACAAAATTAGCATGCATATTTCTAGTTAACTGGTAGATAATTTCCTTAAATCAAGGAACATATTGCATAGAAAATTTTCTCAAGTGCCGATTATTCTCATGAGTTTGTACCACTTAAAGAAGGTCTCAATGATCATCCAAAGTCAAATTCCCAAGTCCATGTTCGAAATCCTAAAGAGAGAATCAATCCCACCAACTTGCATGCAGATTTATAGTTAACTGAGACAACTTCCACAAATCAAGGAGTTGATTGCATGGGCAGTTTTGAGTTATTTTTGTATAAATGATAGTAACTTTGATAGAATGAAAGGAATCTTCAATTATTATTCTTATCTCAAATATTTTTCCATTTATCCCTTGTTGGTCAAGGCGAATTTGTAAGAGGCAGCTTGCTGCCCTGTCATGTCCCCTCATTGATGATCATTGGATTGAGTTCCTAACCCAACCAATCCCTTGGGTTGAGGAGAAAGTTTCATATACTTGGGGTTAATTTTGAAAGATAAGGCATTAATTAATTAGGAGTTGTTGATTTCATTTCCTTATGTTTGAGATGCACTTGATAAAAGTTATTTTTCATTAATAAATATTTATCTTAATGAAATAAAGTGGATAATGATCCACAAGGGCACATTAGACAATAATATTTGACCACGATATAGCTTGCAAAAGAAGAAAAGTTGAAAGCCGGTTAAAGCTAGGAAAGCATGAAAAAAAAGGAAAAAATGGCACAAGGCAGTAAAGCTCACAAAAAGCATAATCAAGCAGAAAAGAAGAAAAAAGCATAAAATAGGATAAGGGGGAAAAGCGGGAAAAAGCGGGAAAAAGCAGGATAAGGCAGAAAACCAGGAAAAAGCAGTCAAAAGTAGAAAAGCAGGATAGAAAAGCAAAAGAAGGATAAAGCAAAAGCAAAAAGCAAAGCACAAAATAAAGGCTTGAAAGAAAGCTATCCTTATCCACTCCATTAGGGTGCAATAACCTAGATTACTTGCTCCACAAGTTACATCAAATATATAAAAGGAGTGTGCACCACTTTCCCACGTTTTGACAGTTTAAGAATTGAATTGAGTGCAATTTTGTCTCTTTGACTTGGGAGATGTGCCCCTAGTCCAAGTTGGGAGATGTACCCCTACTTCTTCTAAGAGGATGATGACATCCAATCTTCATAATTGAGTTTATTATAGGTCCTGAAGTATGATTCAGTGAATTCAGAGTTTGTTTGCATAGATTGAGAAGCCTCTCATTCGAAATCATGATGATTCCTAGTCTTTCTATGATGGATAATTATTCTTCTTATGTACTTCTTTCTTGAGACTTCTATGCGATGTATTTAAGCTTCTAATGAATATTATTAATGTAATTTTAAACCTATGAACTCCATTCTACATATTTAATAAAGAGAAGTCTGAGTTTCATATCAATTCCTTGTACCTAGTCTAGATTGCCATGGAAAATAACTAGTTTATAGTATTTGAGCAATTGATGAAATTATACAACTCCAAATTGATTTATTTCAGTTTTTGATATCACTTAACATGTCAACAAATGCATTCCACGTATGAAACCAAGAATTCGTAGCTTTCTCCCCCCATTTGGGAAATATTGAAGTTGATCTAGTTGTGTAGTTCCAGAAGACAATTTTGCTTGTTTGCTTTGTAAACCTCACCAAAAATTCCTCAAAATTTTTGGAGCAAAACCAAACTAATATTTAACATTCAATTGATTTTTGTAAGCCTTCCTAGGTTGAAGTCCCTCACCACTGGTTCTCAGGTAGTGCCAAGTTGGAGTTCTAGTTTGCATATGTCGGGGTGCCCATGAGCCTTGGAGTATAATTCATCCTAGATGATGTTTGAAACATTAATGTTCCCAATAAATTGTTCAAGTTATATATCATATAGCATGATCCTAATCCATTCTAGAGTTGTTTGAAATTGCCTTCCTACAGCCAGTCAAGTCACTAGTGTTCATTGTTTTTCCTTAAGTCTTGTAGTAGAGTTAGTTAGTGTACAATCAAATATGATTGGTACATTATAGTGGTATCATATTGGTCCTCTAAAAATTCTCTTTTTATTCTTCTATAATTCCTAAAATAAATTCAAATCCAAAGAAGAAATATCCTCTGATAGAAGAAGAAGGAGAAGAAGAAGTTAATTCCACTGAAGGGAAGATTCAAGGAGAATCAGAGATGTCTAACAATGAAGAAAAGGATGAGTTCCAGCTCTTTTTTCAAAGCATGATGAAAGGTATCCAATATATCTCACACAACATCATCCAATCCGGGCAAGAGACAAAAGAATTCCTTTCTAAGCAACTGGGAAGCAAAGATGGGGAAGGGATCAGCAGTGGCTCCCAACATGGTGAAAAGAAGATCACTGGTGGATCTATTTTCTCAAAAATCGGGCCTCACAATCACCCTGATGAATTCAATATGGAGTCCCAATACAAACCAAGTCCTACTATTCCAAAATTCACTGAAGAGTAAAGGGAGGAACCTGAAGTTCGAAATGAAGGCCTTGTTTCATGGGAGGATAAGTATGTTGAATATCTTATGCTAAGTGAATAATGTAGAAGAGCTCTGCCCTTCAAATATTTATGTGATGCTCAGTACAAGACCAATCCAAGAGGAATATTTCGGATGCCTAATCAAAATTATGAGTTGAAGAATTCTATTGGTAAGATTTCTCTACCATACTTTGATGGCTCATCAAACTACACTGCTAGTTCTTGGATCCAAAAGCTAGACACCTATTTTCAGTTGAATCCAGTGGCCGAGAGAGATGCCATCAAGATGGATACTCTATACTTGGATGGTGAAGCCAATGATTGGTGGTTTCATGGAATGAATACACTTGTACATGATCAATTGACCACTTATGAAGAGTTCACGAGAAGATTGGATGAAATATTTGAAAGAAGAGACCTTGAAATCACTTTCCAATAGCTGGGGCATGTGAAGCAAACTGGAGCTCCTGAATCCTACATCTCCGAGTTCTAGAATTTGGCTGTGATGGTCACTGATAGCTTTGAAGCGTGCTTGATCATTTTTTTCATTGAAGGATTAGTAGAGCCTTTGAAAGGCTTGGTGAAGTCCTACAAACCCTCTACCTTACAAGATGCACTGAATAGAACAAGAGATTTGCAAGATGCTATTCCAAGGACAAGTTTTCCTCCTAGAAATATTTTTTATACTCAATTCAAGAATCAAAGGCCACCCATGAAGAGTCCTTCTGGAAATTTCAAGAAGGATAATTTCTCCAAATATTGGGACGAATTGAGAAGAAGGAAGTTGTGTTTCACTTTTTTGGAACAATGGGTTTCGGGACACATGTGTGCTAAGGGGAAAGCTCACTATATTGAAGTCTATTCAGAGAGTGCACCTGAAGAGGAATAAGAAGAGGTCCCAGTAGACGCATAAGTTGCCTATGAGACTACTGAAGAAGACCCTCCTTCATAGGTCCGCAAAATTGTAGTATTGGAAGTAGTTCCTCGCTTCCACACTCTCAGATTCAAAGGAGTGGTGCAAGGGAAATCAGTCACTGTGTTGGTGGATGGAAGAGAAACACACAAATTCATTGATTCATCTTTGGTGGAAAGAATAAATATGCCTACTAAGAAGTTCTAAGGCTTCACTTTCATAATTTGAGGTAATCATTATATGGAGTGTTCTATGTGGATTCCTAAATTGCATGTCACTATAGGAGATTACATTGTGACAGATAGCTTTTATGTTGTCAATGTGGTTGATACTAATATGGTTTTGGGAGTACAATGGTTGTATTCTATTGGGAATCACACCATAGACTACAAATTCCCTAAGATGAGATTCCAAGATGAAGGTGGAAAGGAGGTAGTGTTGAGGGCGGTCAACACCTACCCAAAGTAAGTAGTCTATGCACATAGTATGAGATACATATTGAGGCATGGATACATTGAATGGGATGCAAAGTGCCTAATCACTACTAAAGGAACCTATTTGGAGGTAGCACAGTATCTGGAAGACATACAGAAGGTGTTTAGGGACCTTCCTCATGGTAGGCCACCTGATAGAGGAGTGGAGCATAGAATAGAATTGGAGATAGGAACATCACCTATCAAATTCCATCCTTACAAGCATCCAAAAAGATTCAAGGATCATATAGAGAGAACCATAAAATAAATGCTTTACTTGAAATTCATCAGACCGAGCTCATTCCCTTTTGCATATTCTGCAGTCCTTGTAAAGAAGAAAGATGGGACCATGTGCTTATGTATAGACTACAGATCCCTCAACAAAAATACCATCAAGAACATATATTATATTCCAAGGATTTGTGAATTGATGGATGAACTACATGGAGCCAAATACTTTTCAAAGATTGGCCTTCGCTCTGGTTACCATCAAATCAGAATGTTGGAGGAGGACATTCAGAAGACAGCCTTTTGATGTCATTATCGACACTTTGAGTTTTTAGTTATGCATTTTTTCCTAACTAATGCACCAACAACCTTTCAATATTGCATGAACATAATGTTTAACAAGAAGATCCGTAAGTTTGATCTTGTTTTCTTTGATGATATTCTAATTTACAGTAGGACTTGGGAGGAGCATTTGCATCATTTGGACATTATGCTAACTATCTTGGAAGATCAATATTTTTATGCTAAACTTTCCGAATGTGAATTTGGAATGACTAATATTTTATATCTTGTTCATGTGATTGCATAAGAAGGGGTTAATGTTCACATGGAGAAGATCCCAACAATTTTGGATTGGCCAAGCCCAAGAAATATTACTGAATTGAGGGGGGTTCATTGGTTTATGGTACATATTACTAAAATTTTGTCAAAGGATTTTCAAAGTTGTCATATCCGTTGACATATATCACTAATAAAGGAGCCTTTAGTTGCTCAAAGGAATCTGAACAAGCATTCAATAGAATGAAAGAGGTAATGAGTAGTTGTCTTGTTTTTGCACTTCCATATTTTTCTCAACCTTTTGTTCTTGAATGTGATGCCTCAGGAAATGGGATTGGAGCTATCCTGATGCAAAAAAATCATCCCATATCCTTTTAAAGTAGAAATTTTCAGCCCCATGAGAGGCTATACTCATTTTATGACAAGGAGATGCTAGCCATCATGCATGTGCTATTCAAGAAGTCGTGGGGGGTAAGTTCATCATCAAAACTGATCATAATATCTTAAGACACTTCCTGTTGCAAATGGATTTGAATGATAGGAAATAGAAATCGGTAAGTAAGGTCCAATATTTCAACTTTAACATTGAATACAAGAAGATTAAGCTAAATATTGTAGCTGATGCACTCTCTAGGAAACCAGTACTTGAATTGATGAAGTTTCATGATCACTGTAAGGAACAGTTAGGAGTAGAGAGTGCAAAGAATCAGTTTGATTGTGATTTATTTGATGGAATAATTCATTATGATGCGTACAAGATACTTAATGATATCATCTCTCTTAAGGATAGGATTTTATAGGTTCTAGGATCCTAATTAAGTAGGAAGATCCTAGAGGATTCCCATGATTCACCCCTAGTAGGACATTTGGGGTTTGTGAAGACATACAATAAAGTGAGGGAAAGGTTCTCTTGGAAGGGCCTAAAGAAGGAAGTGATGGATTATGTTAGAGTTTGTGTGGCATGTCATAAAAACAAAGTATAACATACACATCCATATAGAATCCTACAACCTCTTTCTATTCTGGAGCAGAAATGAGAAAGTGTGTCTATGGATTTCATCACCGAACTCCACAAAATCCAACGTAAAGACAATATTTTTGTTGTGGTTGATAGACTAACCAAGTATGCACATTTCTTTCACAAACAATATTGCATCCATCCAAGTGGTTGAAAGTTTCATCAAAGAAGTCTTCAAACTTCATGGCATGCCCAAGTCTATCATCAGTGATAGAGATAGCAAGTTCAGTAGCAATTTCTCGCAAGAATTGTTCAAGTTGGTGTGGACAATTTTGAACATGAGTACAAGATACCATCCACATAATGATGGTCAAACAAAGAGAGTGAACCAGTGGCTTGAAGGATACCTTAGAAACTATGTTACTGGTTAGTGGAAGACATGGATTACTTGGCTTCATCTGGGAGATTTTTGTTATAACACAACTTTTCATCTATCAATTGGAATGTCACCGTTCAAATCCCTATATGGATATGATGCACCCACTTTTGCTAATATGATATTTGGTGATTTAAAAACACAGAAGGAAAAGTATTGGATCGAAGAGATTCAAGACATACTTAGGGTTCTCAAGGACAACTTGCTAGTAGCACAAAATAGACAAAAGGTGGATGCAGATAGGCAAAGAGTGTAGTGAATCTTCCAAGAAAATGCTCATTTAAATCTAAGGGATCTGATAAGCTGCAACCAAGGTTCTATGGTCCATACAAAGTCTTAAAGAAGATTGGTAAAGTGGCATATGAACTAGAATTGCCTCCACAAAGGGAAATTCACAATGTTTTCCATGTGTCCCATTTGAAGAAGGAAATAGGAAAGCAAGTTAAAGTTTCAAAAGATTTTCCTCCCCTTGATGATAAGGGACATTTGGTGTTATTTCCAGAGAATATTTTGGAGGTACAAGAAAGAAAGTTAAGAAGCAGAAGCATTAAAGAATATTTGGTGTAATGGGAAGGGTTTCCTAGTGAGGATGCTACTTGGAAAGGAGAACACATCTTACAACATACAAATTCGAAATTTCTTGGGAACAATAAATATTGGGAGGGGGGGACTATCATGTCCCCTCATTGATGATCACTGGATTGAGTTCCTAACCCAATCAATCCATTGGGTTGAGGATAAATTTTCATATACTTGGGTTAATTTTGAAAGACAAGGCATTAATTAATTAGGAGTTGTTGATTTCATTTCCTTAAGTTTGAGATGCACTTAATAAAAGTTATTTTTCATTAATAAATATTTATCTTAATGAAATAAAGTGTATAATGATCCACGGGGGAACATTAGAGGATAAGCTTTGACCAAGAGATAGCTTGCAAAAGAAGAAAAGATGAAAGCAGTTAAAGCTAGGAAAGCAGGAAAAGGAAAGGAAAAGATGGCACAAGGCAGAAAAGTAATAAAGCTTAGGAAAATCATAATAAAGAAGAAAAGCACACAAAAATACAAATCAAGATGTTGGCAGGCGATTTGGATGAGTTAACATCGCAACATCGCGTATGCTGCACTTGAATATGGATACCACGAAAGGAGGAAAGCCTTGCGCATGGCGATTGTACTTTTTGTAGTTTGGGGTCATTTGGACCACATCATGTGTAGTTTGGGTCATTTGGACCGCATTTTGTGGGTTTTGGGTCATCTTTTTGTAAAGTTTGTTAAGAAGTAATTAGGCGGTTTCCTAAGTGGACCGTAAATGTAAAGGCACAAGAGTATAAATAGATGTAGGATTGTAAGTGTTGAGATATCATCTTGTAAGTGTTGAGACATCTTGATATCTGAGACATGGAAAGAGCTAAAGACTGAGAGCTAAGCAAATATCTTGTTGTATCTGGGTTTTTGTAGAGATAAATATGATGTGACAGAGTTTTTGAGCAGAATCATTTTGTCTTTTTCATTTCTCTGTGGTAAATGCTTTATGCGACATGAATCTATGAATGATGCGGTGTTTCCTTACTGTGATTAATGCTTTATTGTAATATCTGTTGCACATTTATGGTTATGTCAATGATAAGATCTGTTGAATGATGTTGTGATTTTGCTTATTCCTGAGTTGAATGCTTAGATCTATTTCTAAATGTTCCAATAATTTGATTAGTTAATGCACAACATCCTCCTTCATTTGGAGGAAACATCGTTCTATCAACTCTCCCTTGAACATCTTGGGTGAGACCTCATATGTTTCGCAGGTGTTGTTGGACAGGGTAAAACCTGTCTGGTCCAGTGCTCAGGGAGATCGTGGTGGGTTGGATGTCGACAGCGTGAGGAACCCCTGTCAACTATGTTTGTGTTAACATAGGATAAGGAATAAAAACAGGAAAAAGCAGTCAAAAGCATAAAATCAGGATAGAAAAGCAAAAGCAGGATAAAGAAAAAGCAGAAAGCAAAGCAAAAAAGAAAATCTTGAAAGCAAGCTATACTTATCCACTCCATGAGGGCACATTATCCTAGATTGATTTCTCCACAAGTCACATCAAATCTATAAAATAATGAGTGCACACCACTTTCCCATATTTTGATAGTTTAAGAATTGAATTGAGTGCAATTTTTCATCTTTGACTTGGGCGTTTGTTATAGTGTAATTTTCCACCTTCTGAGAATCAACATTGATTGGCCTTCAGGATCCATTTCATTGACTCAGATTCATCATTTTGTCCTCCAAGAACACATAATTCCCTATTTTTGTTCATGTACGCTAGTTGTTCCATTATAGCCAGCGTGCACGCAGGATGTTCCACTATAGCCCGCAAGTACCAAGTAAAATGGTAAAAATCATTAGAAATTTACTTTTTATTCCCAAAAAATGGTCTTAGGGTGACCTTTGGCCCTCCATATACCCCGAAACGCCTTGATGTGTCCTTTCAATTACCTTTGGAAGGTTATATATTGAGCTCTTATGGTGTATGGAAGGGAGGAGAAAGGGAGAGCAATATAACTCTAGTGGATTTTTGCCATGACTTGAGTCTACAATCATTGATCCTTATTGTTGTGAACTCCTTACGTTCACCTACCAAACTCCTTTCATAGTTTGAATTTTCCATTGCATGGGGGATTGAAGTGGTGGAGGCACAAGTGCAGATACCCAGTTCTTGGTTCAGATCGGTTTCCAGCAAGAGGTCGTATATTGTACTTGTTATTTATTAATGGAAATACTCATTTTCTCATCCAATTGATGTTGTGAATATTGTTAAATTATATTGGGTTATATTTGCTTATATTATCATGGATCGTGATATTGATTATGATAATGTATTTCACATGTTATATGCACTTGCTTGTACTTGTTGTCGAGACTAATCTGCAGGTTCAAGTGTAGAAGTTGAAAGCTAAACGAGGATCTACTTCGAACATCCGGTTGAAGATTGGTCTTTTCTCCATTATCTTAGCATTATCATTTTTATAGCATTGCATTGGGAATTGAGACATTTTCTAGTAGTCAGCTGTCTGTTGTGGTCTATGCCAAGCCATAGGAAGTTTTCTCCGTAACAGAAATGGAAACTCCACTAGGGAGAACATCCATTTTTGGGGATTTTTAGGCATTTGTCCTATTTTGAGTAGTTGTTTGTCAAGCTTCCATGTTATTGATTGGCCTTCAGGATCTACAGTAGAAAAATAGCTTTTTCTGGGCGGTTTGAACTTTTTAGGGCTCATTTTCTTTTCTCTGTACATGGGTCAACCTTATTTAGACCGCATCTAGCCGCCTTTGTCTGAACCATAGCTTGCGTCTACCCGCAGCGTTTCTTTGAACAGTTGCATACAACTCAAGGATTGTTTGATTTTTGGCCTTGGGTGTTTGCTGGGTTGATTCTGAGTGTTCCTGAGTCTTAGTTGGCCTGTTTCCTGACTGTTCCATGCCCTGTTCATGACCAGAAACTCCTTTCTCTTAGTTTTTGAGCTTTGAATTTTTTCACAACTTTTTGTTTTCTAGCTCATTAGCTTGGCCGAATCTTACTATTTGGGTTTTGCTGGGCTTGTCTACTTGATGTACTCTGCATTTCTTTATTGAATAGTTGGATTTTGCTTGCATTTTTTCATTCCATTATATTGAAAAAATACAAAAACATTGTTTTTCATTTTCCTTGCATTTATAAGAGAAAATACAAAAATATTTGATTTATGTACTGCATTTTGCATCTGTGTGCTTGTGATTTCATCTAGGACTTGCTTGCGCATTGAAATATTAAAGAGATTGCATTTTATTTCGAACTATTAGATTGATTGACATATTAGTGGCATGCTCTTTTATTGATTAGATGAGTCTAGTGTTTTTCGGTTGTGCATACCATTGAGTCATATACTTCATCAGTTTCACGACCATATCCTTTGAGTAATTACAACCATTAAAATCAATGTTTAATCTTAAAATTGATTAGAAATGATTTTTATTTTATAGGGTGCACCAACTAGCTTAGGTTTAGAGTCTTGGAATAGATCTTTGTGAGTTAACAATCCAAGACTATTGAACCAACATTATGTGTCTGACCAGGGAGTGCTGAAACCCATGATATACATCAGTGTTCTCAGGAAGCTCTACTCAAACCAGAGTTAAGCACAAGGTCACGGGAGGTTGGTTGTGGAGGAAGCCCTCCAATACTAACTGAACGTGGGATATCATTTCAGGATTTTTTCATGTACGGGGGCTCTTGAGGGATCTGTACCTCTTGAGTTTCAGGCTTAACTACCCTGCCCATACAATGGATCCCACCTATGACTGTCCCCCTAAGCATTGGTTATATTTTGGTGACCTAAGTTTCTTTACCTAGGTATCGCATAGGGTGCTTGCAGTGGTTATACTGTACGTATCCTGAGTCATATAGGGGTTGGCAGCACAGTTGCATGTTGTATAGGGATTTGACCCTATGCATGTAGTGAAATATGGGAACCTTTATAACTAATTATGTTACCTCCAGTTATAGTTTGGGAGTCTCAAGCCTCTCCTAGGAGAGACATACCGGTTGTAGTGTCGGGAGGTCCCTTGAGCCAATCGTGTTTGTGTGCATTTGGCTATAGTTTTCTTAGGTGTGTGCTCTTTGATTGGTAGTTGGTCATTAGGAGGCATTCTGTTTATTTGGAGTTATAGTGGAGAGAGATCCACCTCTCCTTCGGTCTCGTCGTATAGATGGTTTTCCAGCTGACGAGGTAGTGCGTCCTTTTCATAAGAGACACTGGGAGATCCCCTCCGATACTTTTGATAATTATGAAGAACTTCAAAACTACCTTATGACTTCTGCATCTGGTACACCGGGAAGAATCCTCGTGACTCCGTCGATGGATGTCGATAAAAGCTCGTTCCTACCACTCCTAGAGATATGGGAGGGGAAGGATCACCCCCACATGTCACTTTCTCAAATTTTGGGCCATATCCACCCTTAGAGACCAATCCATCTTATACTTACCCACAGGGATTCCGATATGGGATGCCAGATGTTAATGACACCACGAACCCTTCGACCACTAATTCTTCTTCACTTGGTATGCCTAGCCTTAATTCAATTGTTACGTCAACTTCATCGGGTAGTCAAGCTACTACTAGCCTTGGAGCTACAGGTATTGTCCCTTCCAGGGGCAGTGCCACCCATTCTACTCCCTCCGAGGGAGGCACAACTTATTTCACTCCCTCTAGGGGTGGCACATCCACTTCCGCTCCATCCAAAGGCAGCACGACCTTTACTCCTCCTTTTCAATTTAAATCTGGTCATGTCCCTTCAGCTTCTATAGCTATTGGGGTAGGACCACGTCCTAGGACTGCCCCTCATTTTAGTGGGAACACTTCACATAACACATCTCATGTTACACAACCTAACGTGCATGTTTCTACACATATACCTGTGGCTACGACCACGAGTGCTTGTGTTGGAGAAAACTCACTATGGCTTGGGGTAGACCACAACAAACAGATGACTACCAGAAATCAACTCAATTCCCAATGCTATGCTATATAAATGACAATGCTAAGATAATGATGAATATAACCAATCTCGATCCAAACGTTTGATGTAGATCCCCATTGGATCTTTTCAATCCATGCACTCGAATCTGCAAATTAGTCTTGATAGCCAATATACAACAAGTACATAATATATAAACAACATTAACATCATCAATAGCAATTTCCCATTATATAACAAGTAAATGCAACCCAATGTAAGATAAACAACATTTACAACATTAATGGATGAGACTATGAGTATTTCTATTAATAAACAAGAAGAAGTACAATTTGATATGACCTCTTGCTGGCAACCAATCTGAACCAAGATCTAGATCAATCCACTTGTGCCTCCACACTTCAATCCTCCATGAATGGCAAACTCAAACTATGGTAGGAGTTTGGAAGGTGAACATAAAGGGTTCACAACTACAAGGATCAATGAGTGTAGACTCAAGATTGGGCAAAAATCCACTAGAGTTCTCTTGCTCTTCTTTCTCCTCCCGTCCATAAGCCATATGTGCTCAATATATAATCCTCTCAAAGGTAAGTAAAAGGACACATTGAGGCGTTGCTTGGGTAGATGGAGAGTCAAAGGTCACCCAATGACCACTTTTTGGGAGTAAAAAGTAACAAATTAGTGATTTTTACCATTTTGCATGCTATCCGCGGGCTATAGTGATGCAACTCGCAGGTACGATGGCTATAGTGATGCAGCTAGCATACAAGGGAAAAAATAGGGAAAAATAGTGTCTGAAGGATATAAAATGGTTATGAGTCAGTGTAATGGATCCTCTAGGCCAAAGAGTGTTGATTCTCACAAGGTGGAAGATTACGTTGTAATAGATGCCCCCTAATGTGTGAGGTCAGAGACTGATGCTACGATGGCTGAAATACATTATAAATCTCAGAAGTGGAGTGATGGAGACACAAGTGGAAAGAGTAGCTCACTCATCATAATACAATAGTATCCCTGAATACATGTCGAAAGTACAACAATCTGATACAATGGCCATGAATAGGCAGTACATAGTGAATATATCTCATTAGTGATCATAGCCATGATCCCTCTACAGTAAGATATGGTCTCCTACTTAAAAGGAAACAACTAGTGCAAACTGGAGGTACAAACTGCTGATATCTAAGAGGTGATATCTCAGATGTAAATTCATAGTCAGAAGTAGCATACTGAATGCCACTATCGCCTGGGGTTCTCTACACAAGTCTTCGATGGTGCAAGTCCCATCAAGTGAATAAAGGAGTTGAGGTTGAACCTGATGTGACATTGTCTGATTACCGATCAATGATGTTGTTACACAGAAATCTTCCACCCTGTGAGCATCAGCATTCTTTGGCTTGTAGGATCCATTTCAGTAACTCAGATCCATTTTCATCCTTCAGTGATGCCAGTCTACCCTATTTTTGTTCCTACCCACATGTTGCATCACTATAGCATGCGTACGCGCGAGTTGAATCCCTACAACCCATGGGTATCAAGTAAAATGGTAAAAACCACTATTTTATTACATTTTACTCCCAAAAAGTGATCATTGGGTGACCTTTGGCTCTCCATCTGCCCAAGTAACATCTCGATGAGTCCTTTCACCTACCTTTGAGAGGACTATATATTGAGCACATATGGCTTATGGATGGGAGGAAGAAGAGAAGAGTAAAGGCACTCTAGTGGATTTTTGCCCTATCTTGAGTCTGCAATCATTGATCCTTGTAGTTGTGAACCAGTTATGTTCACCTTCCAAACTCCTTGCTAGTTTGAGTTTGCCTTTCGTGGAGGATTGAAGTGGTGGAGGCACAAGTGGATTGATCTAGATTTTGGTTCAGATTGGTTGCCGGTAAGAGGTCGTATCACTTTGTACTTCTTCTTGTTCATTAATAGAAATACTCATATTCTCATCCATTCATGGTGTGAATGTTGTTTTTTATACATTGGGTTGCATTTGCATTTGATATTATGGACCATTGTTATTGATAATGTTAATGTCATTTATATATCACATGTACTTGTTAGATATTGGTTGTCAAGACTAATTTACAGATTACAAGTGCTTGGATGTGTGCGGATTGAAAGCTCCAATGGGAATCTACATCAAACGTTGGATCGAGGTTGGTTACATTTCTCCATTATTTTAACATTGTCATTTATAATAGCATTGTTTTGAGAATTGAGTAGATTTCTGGTAGTCATCCGTCTGTTGTGGTATTCCCAAGCCATAGTGACTTTTCTCCAATACATAAATGGCGACTCCGCTAGGAAAAACATCCATGTTTGGGAATTTTTTGAGCATTAGTCCATAATTAGAGTTGTTTATTGAAGCTCTTTGTCATTGATTGGACATTAAGATACACTGTAGAAAACATGCTTTTTCTGAGCCTCTGGACTCTCTGTTTGACCATTTGCTTTTCCTCACCCGCGGACTGGCTTAGTTCTACCCGCGTATACTCGCCTCCATTTACACTATTGCTCACGGGTACCCGTAGGTACTCCTTCGACAGTAGCGTGTAACTTCAGCTTTTGTTGGTTTATGGTTATTGGTTGTTGCTGGGTGGGTTTGGTTGATTCTTGAGTCTTTGTTGGCCTCTTTCTTGACTGTTTAATGCCTTGGTTGTGACCATATCTCTTCGTTTCTCTTGGTTGAGCCCTCTTGGTTTTTTACCAATCTTTGGTTTTAGCCTCTTGGTTTCTTCCTTTTGAGCTCTTCCTTTTGGCTGAGTCTTGTTGTTTAGGATCTGTTGGGTTGTCTTAGTGATCTTCTCGGCACTTTAGTGACTGAATAGTAGGATTTTGCTTGCATTTTTTCATTCCATATATATGGAAAAAATACAAAAATATTCAATTAGTTTTTTACATTTTCCTTTCTGTTTATAAGAGAAAATACAAAAATATTTTATTTCCATGTACTGCATTTTGCATTGAGTGCTTGTTGCCTTAATTTTAGGTTCTACTTGTGCATTGAAAAGATAAAAGTTTGCATATTCATTTCGGAATTGTTGGTTGATTTTTCATATTAGTGACATTGTTTTATTGGATAGATGAGTCTAGGATTGGACGATGTTGCATACTATTGAGTCTACACATCACTAGTTTCACGACCACATCCCTTGAGTAATCACAGCCACTAAAATTAATGCTTAATCATAAAATTGATTAGAATTATTTTTTTATAGGATACACCAACTAGCATAGGTTTAGAGTCTTGGAATAGATCATTGTGAGTTAACAATCCAAGACTACTGAACGAAACATTAGGTGTCTGACTAGGAAGTGGAGGAATCCATGGTATAGATCGGTGTTCTCAGGAAAGCTCTACTCAAACCAGAGTTAAGCATGAGGTCATGGGAGGTTGGTTGAGGAGATATCCCTTTGATACCGGCTGAACGTGGGAGATATATCCAGGATTTGTTCATATCTGGGGGTACCGGAGATTCGTCCTCTTGTGCTTTGGGCTTAGCTACCCTGCCCATACGATAGGTCCCACCTGCGACTGTCCCCCTGAGCATTGGTTATATTGCGGTAGACATAGTTTCCTTACCTAGGTACCGCACAGGGTACTTGCAGTGGTTATGTTGTTTGTGTCCTGAGTCAGATAGGGATTGGACAACATAGTTGTGTTTGTGCAGTGGACTTGACCCTGTTGACACAGTGAAGCCTAGGTGTCTCTATAACTGATTATGTTACCTCCGGTTATAGCTTGGGAGTCTCAAGCCTCTCCTAGGTGAGACATACCGGCTCTAGTGTCAGGAGCTCATTTAACCACTCTGTCTGTATGCTCTTGGCTATAGATTCTCTCGGTGTGTGCTTTTGATTTACTATTTTTTGATCGATAGTTGGCCTTTATGAGACGCTGTGTCTCTCTCCAGAGAGAACGTGGTGCGGAGCGCTACTCTCCGTCGGTCCCATCGTTTGGCTGGTTTAAAGCTAGCTTTGGTTACACAACGTATTACTAGAGGACGCCGGAGGGCTCCCTCTGAGTCTTCAGATTCTTACGAGACTTACATTGAGGACTACATGGCTACACATCCCGATATCGGGAAAGACCTTTCCACTCCTTCGGGTAGAGTTGAATAGACTTCCGATCCCTAGACTCCTCATGAGGATTGGGGAGGTGATCCACCTGCGACTCAACCTAGTTCTATTTGGCCTAATCCACTTGACTGGGATCCATTTGATCCTTCGAATCCAGATAATTATCTTTATGGGATGCCCGACTTACCCGAGGAGGAAGAACAAGACGAGCCTTTCATTCCTTCGTTTCCACACGATTTTAGATATAGGTGGCCTGAGACTCATGATGATTCTGGCCCTATGGTCAACCCCACCGCACTCTCTTTTGGTATGCCTAGTCATAATACTGTCGAACCTTCCACTGTGGTTGGTACTCATGCTGGCACTAGTCAAAGTTTTAGCCATACTATACCCACTGGGGGCACTATGTTGTCCACCCACTCACATAGTATGGGGACTGGTCAGATTCCTAACCATGCTAATGTTGGAATGCAACCACCTCCTAGGAATACCCAACCTAGTCAGAATGCTGTCCGAAACATGACTCGCCATCCACCACCTAATACACATGTCGCTACTCGTCAACCTAGGACTACTTTTGCACATGATACTGTTCCTCCCAACCATGGGGGTGGACACATACCACATACTTTTGCATCCACTGCCGCCACTAGTAATAGTAATGTTGGGGGTGGGAATATTTCCTATCCACATGGACATCAGACCACCAACCCTGCTACTGGTCACACCCATATTGGGCCTGGGAATACTTCTCATGTTTATGGTCATCACATGACTGCTCAAGCTAATCCTAATATTGGGGGTGGGAACATACCATACCAGTACGGTCAATACAACATGGTTGCCACTATGAATAGTACATACATGCTCCATACCCATGGTGGCAACCCTTACTACAACACAGTCGGTGCTGGCCACCAGTAACACCCACCACCCCAATATGGGGCTCCAAACACACATATACCTGCTTACTCTCAAATGGGTCAGGCAGGGGGTGGTAATCCATCTTATGGCCATGGGTAAGCTTATGGGCCGTTAGGTCCTCAGTATCAGTAGTTTAATCCTCATGGTCAAGCTTTTGGTCCATCGTATAACACAGTTCCATTCAACCAACCTTTTATGGGAGCTTATAATAAAGCTTTCCAGCCGTAGCTCTCATTCCTTGCACACTTGAATCTCCTGGATCTTTCGAAGCTCATGAATGATCTGGTGTGTCACGACCCTACTTGGCCCCTAGTCCCTATCAAGCTCCCTTCGGACATTCCAAAGTTTGAAGGGAAAGGTGGTGAGGACCCGGGAGATCATGTCACGACGTTTCACCTTTGGTGCTCCTCCAACTCTTTGAATCATGATTCCATTTGATTACGACTATTTCAACTCACCCTCACAGGGGCAGCCGCGAAGTGGTATGTGGAGTTTCCCAGAAACACCTATAGGGGATTCAACGAGATTGCTTTGGTTTTCTTAGACCATTTCCAGTTGCCAGTTCGTTATGATACTGGTACTGAGTTGTTGTCCACCTTTCGTCAGAATAAGGCCACACATATTTCTGACCATGTTCAAGAGTGACATCGACGGAAGAGACTAGTGAAAGCCAACTTTCCTCTAGAGTTCCTGTTGGAATGGTTCCTTAAGTCTTTACTCCCATACATTGCTAAGGATGTTTTAATTTCCATCATTGTGACTAAGGAACAAGCTATCTTGAAAGTCTAGCAGTTAGATCTACTTTAATCTCAGTTTGACATTTTGTATGACATTATTCCTGATGCACCGAGAACAAGACATGAGCCCACGTCAGTTCCTAGACCACATGCCAATGGCATCGTGGGGTCCGCATGCACTCACCCTGTAGACATGGTAGCTAATCAAATGCAAAAAATTTTGCTAAACCAGTCTTCTCCCGGATAGGTTCACACCTTGTCCACTTCCACTCCGTCATCTGATTTACACAATATGCAATCAACGAAACCATCGGGTAACTAGTAGCCTGGTGGTAAGAAAAAGGGGAGAAATAATTGTAGGGGTGGAAACAATGGAAGTGACAACAATAGCAATCATAATACTCCTCGTAAAGAGAATGCCAACCCTCCTTGGGAAGGCGGTAATGCTGGCGAGGATCATAAACCTAGGCGTAAGGTGAAATTCCCTTGCAAGATTTGTGGGGAGGATCATCTTACTCACTTATGTCCTCGTATTGAGGAAGCATCGAAGCATTTGGCACAGAGCCCAGCTATGCTTAAGGATCCCCTACCTCATCACCAGAACATGGCTTGGCATGCTCCCACCGCTGGTTATGGTACTAATGAAACGACAACATCTTCTTCCAATACTAGTGGTTATGGATGTGTGAATATGGTTCAGTCGGAGGTTTGTGTTGCTACTCATCAACGTGATTATGGTGCACCACAACCGAATTTGGGGAATGAGCCTCCCCCTCCTCCTAATAATTCCTCGCATATCGAGAAGCCTTTTATTATGCCACGGATACCGAAATGTGTTCTTAAGTGCTCCACGCATAATACTAATGCTCGAGCTGCCCAGAACTACTCCATCATAGAAGATTTGGCCCAAACTCTGTGTGCCATGTCGGCTCTTGAAGTTTTGCAAGCTTGTCCTTCTTAGAGGCCTGCCCTTTTGAGTGCGTTAGGAGTTCAGGATTGGGGAAGTCCTAGTGTTATCAAGTTCGATACTATTGATGTCCAACCTCACTTTCCTTACCACGTGGATTTTCAAATCCAGGTGGTTTTCCTTAAGAGCTTTGTCAAACGTACTATGGTTGATGAAGGTGCTTCCGCGTCAGTAATGTCGTTAACTTGTTGGAAATCTCTTGGCTCTCCTCCTCTACTCGTTTCTAGAACTACACTCACTGCATTCTATGGTAGATCTTTTATGCCACATGGAATTATCCCTTCCCTTGTTGTCTCCTTGGGAGGTAAGTCCGTTCCTATTTAAGTTGAAGTGGTTGATATGCCCATCAACTACAACCTTTTACTAGGTCGGAACTGGATGTACGTTATGAAGGCTATCATGTCTACTGTATTTTGAGTTATTTGCTTTCCCCATGAAGGAAATATTGTGACGATCAATCAGCTGGATTATGTTGGCACTCCTTCCACAACATCCATGAGATTAGTAGTCCCACAGGTTTCTGATTCTTAGTCGGCAACTAGGAACATAGGTGTTGGAATGTACCCCTCGTTGATGGGAACTTTTAACCATTCTGCACCTGTGAATTTTATTGGAACCATTTCCGATAGTGCACCTCCTCCTTCGAATAGTATGCCATTCCGAACTTCCTATTGCGGTGATCCATGGATTTTGCCATCCACAGATTCTATGTTTGCAGACATTATGCATGTTAGGATGTCTATGCCTTTATCTGTAGCGGATCTCACTTATGATCACATCCAACAAACCACTATAGATCTAGATCTATCTTCTTCCCAGACAGTTGAAGAAGATCCCGTTACGCTGCCAATTTGGGTAGCCAACTCATCTTGCTCTCACGATTGCCTCGATGATACTTTGCCATCGGATGAAGCTATCCTCAAAGCCATGTGTGGTAGTGTGAGGCCTTGGGAAGATATGCACCATCGATCTTATTTCCTTCCCAACCTTGAGCTCATTTAGCAGGAGGAGTTTAGGATGACTCTAGCTGAGATGGTTGGTCACCCTGTGGTTCTTTTGCAGTCGCATGATGTTTTCTTGGAGGGGAATATGGCCAATATTTCCCCAACCACTTTGATCAACATCTCCTGCACTCTCGAAAAGATTGAGAATGTTTACGTCGGTGCCGATTTCACTCCTGAGGAGATTGCTATTTACATTGATTTGTTTACTGAACTCTGGGAAGCTTTTTCCTAGTCATATGAGGAGATGCCAGGAATAGACCCCCGCATTGTTGAACACGAGATTAAAACATATCTTGATTCTAAACTGGTTTGACAATGCTTACATGCTGTGAACCCTAAGAAGGCAGTTGATATTAAGGCAGAGGTGGAGAAACTGCTCAAAGCTGGTTTCATATACCTTGTTCCCCTTACCGAATGGGTGTCAAACCCCATTCCTGTGGATAAGAAGTAGGGAACGATCCGTGTATGGAATGATTTCATAGATTTGAATTGTGCATGTCCAAAAGACAACTTCCCCATGCCATTCATTGATCAAATATTGGATCCTTGTGCGGTAAGTGAGATTTTTTCATTCATGGACGGATTCTCGGGTTATAATCAGATTCAAATCAAACCCATGGACCAACATAAAACGGAATTTATTTTTCAATGGGGAACTTTTGCGTACCGGAAAATGCCCTTCGGCCTCAAGAACGTCGGAGCCACTTTTCAGCGAGCCATGACCTATTCCTTTCACGATCTTAAGAAGATTATGGAAGTTTTCTTGGATGATCTTACTGGCCATTCTCGCAAGAGAGTGGACCACCCCAAGCACCTCCGTATGATGCTCGAACGATGTATCCACTACAAAAGTCGATTGAATACGAACAAATGCATCTTCACTGTTAGGACTGGTCGCCTTCTAGGATTCATAGTTTCGAAGGAGGGTATTAGAGTCGATCCTCTCAAAGTTGAGGCAATACTTCAGTTTCCTCCCCTGCGTAATCTGTTTCAACTTCAGAGCCTCCAAGGGAGAGCTACTTTTTTGCGTCGGTTTATAGCTAACTATGATAGTATTACTAAAGGTTTCGCATCCCTATTGAAGAAAGACACACCTTTTATCTGGGATGAGCGAGCCGAGCAGTCTTTCGACACCCTTAAGAAAGATTTGGTATTGGCCCCCGTGCTTAGTCCGCTGGAATTTACACGAGATTTCATTCTTTATGTGGCCGCGTCTCAAGAGACTATTGGCATGGTCTTGGTTCAGGTAGATGATGCACTCATCGGGCATATTACCTATTATCTTAGTCAAAATTTAGTAGACACTGAACTAAGGTACACCCACGTAGAAAAGTTGGCACTTGCGACTGTTCACACAGTCCAGCAGTTACGGCATTACATTTTGCTTCGAACAACCACTGTTGTAGCTCATATCAATCCGTTTCAGTTCATGCTATCACGATGCCTTATCGGGGGTAAGTATAATAAATGGATTGTGATCCTTCAAGAATTCGATCTCGAGTTTGCTTCTGCAAAATTAGTGCAATCATTGGTGTTCGTTGAGCTTATGTCGGACCTTCCACGGCTTGATGAGGATGTCATTCATGAAGATTCCTTTGTGGATGAACACTTATTTCTTATCTCGACCGAAGACCCTTGGTATGAGGATGTCATTAGATATCTCCAAACTTTGAAGTTTCGTCCGCATTATTCATGAGACAAGCGACGGCGTGTGAGACATCATGCTAAAGATTATACTATCGTCGATGACACTTTGTATCACCGAGGAAAGGATTCCATTCTCCGTCATTGCTTGACTCACGAAGAAGAGGAATGGGTACTTAATGATTGCCATGCGGGGGTGTGTGGTCGGCACTTATCTGGGCTTGCTACAGCCCAGCGTATTATGCGAGCGGGTTTTTTTTGGCTTACTATATTTAAAGATTGTATTAATGCTGTGAAGAGATGTCACCCTTACTAGGTGTTTTCTCGGAACGTACACTCGCATCTAGTGCCCCTCCATCTGGTTGTCACTGTCGGTCCCTTCACTAAGTGGGGGGTAGATTTCATGGATTGCAAACCAACTTCGGCTGGAGGGCATCACCATATTATTGTGGCCGTGGATTATTTTTCCAAATGGGTTGAGGCCATGCCTATCGTTAAAGCCGATGGTGCTACTGCAACCCATTTCGTGTTCAACTAGATTATCACTCGATTCGGTATCCCGAAAGAGATTGTCACTGACCATGGCAGTCAATTTCAAAATAATATGATGGAGGATTTGTCTCTCAAGCTTGGGTTTCGTCAAGAACACTCGTCTTCCTACTATCCTCAAGCAAATGGTCAGGTTGAAGCAGTAAATAAGTCTTTGAAGACCATTCTCTAACATACCATCCAACAAAGAAAGACCAATTAGCATATCATGTTATATCCTGCTTTGTGGGCTTATCGAACCGCAATTAAGACTGCCACTGGGTTCTCACCATTCCAGTTAGTTCATGGTGTGGAGTCACTTTTACCGATTGAATGCGAGATCCCTTCGCTCAAGCTAGCCATAGAGCTCCTCCCTGATATGACGGAGATTGAGCAACGTTTAGTACACCTCGAGCAACTTGACGAACACCATCGAGATGCCATTGTGGCCATTGATGTTAACAAGCGTAGTATCAAGGTTCAATATGATAGGTCTGTCTGTCCTCGAAAATATGCTGAAGGTGACTTGGTACTCTTGTATGACCAAGCTAAAGAACCCTTGGGGGCAGGCAAGTTCAATCCCATGTGGCACGGTCCTTACATTGTGAGGCGTGTCCTTGAAAAAGGAGCTTATGAGTTAGAATATTACGAGGGATTTGTCTTGAAGGAGCCTAGAAATGGGCTCTACCTCAAGCAGTATTATGCTTGAACCTTTGGTTCGGGCTGATACTTTTGTACACTATTGTATAGTTTTTCTGTACATAGTCTAGGTTGCATTTTTGGTTGTCGGGTCTACTGATTAGCCTTTGTTTGATTGACAGATGTTAGCAGGATGTCCTATGTTCTTTGGTTTCGCGAATGGTGCTAGCCGACATACACAGCAGCTTGCTTCTGCTGCCTGGGTTATCTTTTCACCTGACCATCTAGTTGTGTCCTCAGGAGGTGCTTGTCTCGGTCCTACATCTAACAATGTGGCTGAGTATAGTGCCGTTGTTGAGATACTTCGGGATGCCATTTCACATGGTATCTAGTCTTTAGAAGTCCACCTGGATTCACAACTAGTTGTGTCTCAGCTGAATGGGCAGTATCATGTACGAGACCCTACATTACTACGGATATTCCTTAAGGCATGACTCTTGGAGAGACATTTTGTTTCCATTACATATATTCACATTCCGAGAAGTCATAATTATATATCTGATGCATACGCTAACTATGTATTAGATTGTCATTTGTCACATTCATCATCAAGCACATAAATACAAAGACATTCATACATTTGTACCATACACACATATAGTAGAACCAAGAAACAAAGTTGTATATATATATAAATATGTCCAAAAATGGTAGTGTCATACAAGACTGGAGCCCATAGCCCTAAAAAATATACATATCGATACAAAAGATGATGAGACCCTGGGATATCTATTCCCTCCGAGGAGGTCTAACTGTCGCCTCGACGGGATGTGTCTCATAGTAGTACTGTACTGCGTTGGCCATCCGCTACAGTAGCCGCACCCACTTAGTAGGAACACCCACTACCTGCCGCTGCATAGCCTCAGGTAGTCCGGCTACCTCTGTCAGTGGTACTCGGGAAACCATCCGTGATATGTTGCACCGCAACGTCTGGAGTGTGTGCCCTACTGCAGCATCTGCTGCCACCTCATCTCTACCCCGACGACCATGTCTTGGGAATCCCTCGGGTCTCACTAGGCCTTTTTCTACGAGCAAACAGTCACCCATTAACACATGACATTACCACCAAAAAGATTTTTTGCATTTCAACTATAATAAAAAAATCCATAAAAATTTAAAAAAACACAAAACCAAAAGAGTACTCACCGATGTCTCCGAAAGTTGCGCCTGGTGGGAGAGGCATGTCACGGTCATGTTTGAAGTCTATCCCCGCATAGGGGTAGTCCTCAATAGAAATCACCTGCCGGTTCCACCAGCGAAAGAACTCCTCAGTATATGGTGACGCCAGATGGCCACCACCCTGTCATGTTAGTATCTCAGCCCACCGGGTCAGGGCTGGATCTTGGTGACTATGAGGAGGGACATCCACCCTCAAGCTAAGTCCCGGAACCCTCTCAAAGAAGAAACTGCAGAGGATGCTACCATGCCCAAATTTTTTGGCCTTCCCCTCTTTGCATTTCGTCAGTTGTGTCTTCATAGACACCAGTAGAGTAGTACACCAGTCGAATATAGTAGGCAGCAAGCATTGTGATGCATAGAACATCACTGGTTTGGATGCCTGATGTAGTGGTTTGGATCCCGTGATCCGCACCAGAGTTGCCACTATAATCTTTTTGCTCAAGTCCACTATGATATTGACCGGCACTTGACTTCCCACTGGTTGTGTGTTGGCGGGACAATATCATACTATGTAGTCTTGCACAGTGATCCCACCACCCACGGTCCGTGACCGAAGACTAGCCACTTCCCCTCTACGGGACAAACCAGTAATGAAGTAGATATCCTCCAATTCTAGTGTCAGTGTTTTCCCATTGAGAATCCACATCCCAGTAGTTGATCAAATGACGGAGTAGTAGGTTTTTGGCCCTTAAGCCCTCGAGACTCCAGTATTTATATAAGCCACATGCTTGCAATGCTTGTTGTGCTTGCAAATCGTTGCGCACAGCCTCATCTACCTCGTCATGCTCTTGTTCTCTCCACTCTAGAACCATCCTAGAGTGCAAAGCAAGAGATTTTTAGTCAGTTTCATGCTTAAAAACTTCTTCACGGGCATACCCATGGGCTATATTGTAGACAGTTGCGGATAGACGCAGGAAGTCAGTTTTTTGACTGCGCGTTTGATGCCCTACCCATGATTTGCATACTTACAGCCCATAGGTAGAGCCGAAGCCATTTAGGGCTTGGACAAACAAAAAATCCCACCGACCAAAATTGAAATGAAAGCACTTAAATGAAAGGTATGGCAGTGACCACTAACCTACTCTGGACGGTTCGCTGAACGGCTGCTCGTAGCTACCACAATCGGTGCTTGAAGTTTCAAGTGCAAACTTACCACTCAACTCCAAAATGGTGAATAGTGCAAATGAATTGAAAATTATTAAATTTTATTACTATTTATAATTTTCTGGACCCACTTTTCTATAGTTTTTGCCATTTTGGGCTATTATGAACTAATATCGTGTCATGGAGTAGTATTTTTTCAACAGATTTCCTCGGCGAGAGTTGTTCTGATCCATTTCACACCTACAGAAGGTACATTTCACACCTGGAATATAGGTTAGATTCCATTTTCACATGCATTATGCATTTGACCTTTGACCACTTTTCATAAACCCTAGGTGAAACCCCACTTTATGACTGACATGAAACCTTCACACTGTTATAGAAGTGTCATCATGTGGCGGTAGGGATTTCCCGAACATGGGTACCCTAGTTAGAACCCCATTATGCCTTTGGTGCCCATGCCATTGTTTGTCCTCAGGATTGGGAGTCCTTTGTAGTCACGCCATGACGTTGCGATGAAGACTCATACTCTACTTTGTCTTATGCTGGCCATCTCCCTTAAGGACTCCCCTCAGTTATATCATGTTGTGATTGCATTGCATCATCCTACTTGCTGCTTGACCCTTGTGTCGACTCTCGCTTACTCAGTTTCTAGCTTGGTGCCTAAGCACTTTCCATGTCGAGCCCTGCAGAGCTTATATATTTTCCCTTCATAATTTGATGACCCTTTGACCCTGAGGGAACACACCCCCGAGTGTCTACATCCTGCACGCACTTCCTTGCATTGAGAATAGGTATGTTCCACTGCTTGGGACTAGTCTGCTATATATTTGACACTCGTTCCCTCACTTGTACTATAAGCAATTTTATTCTTTTTCAAGCTTTTCCCAAATATGAAAAAGACAAAAAAATCAAATATTCCAAAAAGCCGGATGGGATTATGGTCACTATTTCTTGTTGGCAGCTGTTATGTCTCCTTTGAATAGATCATTCATTCCACTCCGTACATTATGAGTCGGGACTATAGTTGGGCCTTAGGAGCTGTACTTGTTTCTCAGTTTTCTCCACCGATTGGTTAAGCTTCCAGTCATTATGGAGCCCTCTGTAATGCATCCTGCATTGCACAGTTTATGTCAAGTCTATGCTTCCTAAGTCTATCCATTTGCTCATGCTCTTGTTCAAAGGAAGTCCTGAAACCAGTGTCGACCAGTCCTCATATATCTTGATTATTGCATGTCGGCCATCTTTATTGAGTCAGTCCATTTCACCTGAGATCTTCCAAATCTTTCAGCATTGCTGGTACCTCGTGCTGGTTGATGGGGGATGCCTTAATGCCCTCCTTACAGTGAGTCTCGTTCTGTTTACTTCAACTCATTTATTATGAGACTTGATGCTTAGAGTTCGATTGAGTACCTTGAGGCTTGCAGTCATTAGTGGCAAGTTCTCTCGCCATCGACAGTTTTGGGAATACATCAATGTCCCCTAATCGATGGATTCATCATAGTGTTCGACTTCAACCCATTTATTCACACTCTGATGATTGTGCTCTATGCCTTGATACCCATTTTCATTATTGGTGGGTCATCTCGCGTCTATTAACGGTATACATCAATGAACGGTAATCAAATGATGTATCATCAGGTTCGACCCCAACTCCTTTATTCACTTGATGGGACTTGCACCATCGAAGACTTTTGTAGACGACCCTAGGTGATTGTGGAATTCAGTATGCTACATATGACTTTGACTTTACATCTGAGATATCACCTCTCAGATTTCAGCAGTTTGTACCTCCATTTTGTACCAGTTGTCTTCTTTTCAGCAGAAGACCATATCTTAATGTAGAGGGATCATGGCTATGATCACTTATGAAATGTATCTACTTATGTACTGCCTATTCATGGACATTGTATCAGATTGTTGTACTATACCGACATGTATTCAGAGATACTATTGTATTATGATGAGTGAGTTGTTCTTTCCACTTGTGTCTCCATCACTCCAGTTCTGAGTTTTATAATGTATTTCAGCCATCGTAGCACATTTCAGTCTCTGACCTCACACATTAGGGGGCCTCTGTTACACAGAAATCTTCCACCCTGTGAGCATCAACATTCTTTGGCTTGTAGGATCCATTTCAGTAACTCAGATCCATTTTCATCCTTCAGTGATACCAGTCTACCCTATTTTTGTTCCTACCCGCATGTTGCATCACTATAGCATGCGTACCCGCGAGTTGAATCCCTATAGCCCGTGGGTATCAAGTAAAATGGTAAAAACCACTATTTTATTACGTTTTACTCCCAAAAAGTGATCATTGGGTGACCTTTGTCTCTCTATCTTCCCAAGTAACGTATCGATGAGTCCTTTCACCTACCTTTGAGAGGACTATATATTGAGCACATATGGCTTATGGATGGGAGGAAGAAGAGAAGAGTAAAGGCACTCTAGTGGATTTTTGCCCTATCTTGAGTCTGCACTCATTGATCCTTGTAGTTGTGAACCAGTTATGTTCACCTTCCAAACTCCTTGCTAGTTTGAGTTTGCCTTTCATGGAGGATTGAAGTGGTGGAGGCACAAGTGGATTGATCTAGATTTTGGTTCAGATTGGTTGCCGGCAAGAGGTCGTATCACTTTGTACTTCTTCTTGTTCATTAATAAAATACTCATATTCTCGTCCATTCATGGTGTGAATGTTGTTTATTATACATTGGGTTACATTTGCTTTTGATATTATGGACCATTGTTATTGATAATGTTAATGTCATTTAGATATCACATGTACTTGTTAGATATTGGTTGTCAAGACTAATTTGCAAATTAAAAGTGCTTGGATGTGCGTGGATTGAAAGCTCCAACGGGGATCTACATCAAACGTTAGATCGAGGTTGGTCACATTTCTCCATTATTTTAACATTGTCATTTATAATAGTATTGTTTTGAGAATTGAGTAGATTTCTGGTAGTCATCTGTCTGTTGTGGTATTCCCAAGCCATAGTGAGTTTTCTCCAATACAGATGTATACCATTAACAGACACGAGATAACCCACCAATAATGAAAATGAGCATCAAGGCACATAGAAAAATCATCAAAGTGTGAATAGATGAGTTGAAGTCGAACACTAGGATGAATCCATCGATCAGGGGACATTAATGTATTCCCAAAACTGTCGATGGCGAGAGAACCTGCCACTAATGACTGCAAGCCTCAAGGTACTCAACCAACTCTAAGCCTGAAGTTCCAGAATAAATGGGTTGACGTCAATGGAATGAGACTCGCTGGAAGGAGGGCATTAAGGAATCCCCCAACAACCAGCATGAGGTACCATCTACGCTGAAAGATTTGGAAGAACTCAGGTGAAACAGACTAACTCAATAAGGATGGCCGACATGCAATAGTCAAGAGATCTGAGGAGTGGCCGATTCTGGGTTCAGGACTTTCTTTGAACAAGAGCATGAGCAAATGGATAGACTCAAGCAGCATAGACTTGACATAAACTGTGAAACTCAAGAGGCATTACAAAAGGCTCCATAATGACTAGAAGCTTAACCAATCAGTGGAGAAAACTGAGAAACAAGTACGGCTCCTAAGGTCCAACTATAGTCTTGCCTCATAATGTATGGAGTGGAATGAATGCTCTGTTCAAAGGCGACACAATAGCTTCCAACAAGAAGTAGTAACCATAATCCCGTCCGTCTTTTTGGAATATTTTATTTTTTTGGTCTTTTTCATATTTGGTGAAAGCTTGAAAAAGAATAAAATTGCTTATAGTACAACAAGTGAGGGAATGAGTATCAAATACCGAGCATACTAGTTCCAAGCAGTGGAACATACCTATGATCAATGCAAGGAAGCATGTGCAGGATGTGGACACTCCGGGGAATGTTCCCTCAGGGTAAAGGGTCATCAAGATGCGAAAGATAAATTAAGGCTCTGCTTGGCTTGGAAAGTAAAGTGTTAAGGCACATGGCTAATAAGTGAGTAAGCGGGAGCCGGCACAAGGCTCAAGCGGCAAGTAGGATAATGCAATGCAATCACAACTCGACATAAAAGGGAAGTCATTTTTCGTAAAGTTAGTCTCCTCAGCCAAAAAAGTGTAAAACAATGAGAGAAGAACACTTCTAGTCACATATGACTAGAGTATACCCTTTTCGTAATTAATCCACAAAGGTTCGTAAAAGGGTAAACTTATATCTAAGTGGATGTCGCTTCAAATCCTTTAACGAGTCTGAAATAACAAGTATACTTGGCAATCTTGTTTGATTTTGAAAAATCCTAACAAGGGCTTAAAAAATAATTTATAAAAATCTTTTCCGTAAAGGTTTAACGAGCCCAAAAAAGTAAACTCGTGACCTCCTTACTTTTTTTAACGAGCTCAAAGGAGATATGGAAGAATGCTCATAACGAGAGCAGACGAGTGTCAAGGACATGTGAGACTAGTTCCAAGCGCATGGGACAAAGCTATGCATAATGCAAGGAACATGAGCAAGATAAGGACACTCAAGGGGTGTTTGCAAATTCAGATAGTAATAGGTTCAAATGCATCATAACAATGGGGAGGCCTAAACCTATATGCAAGGTTCTGAATATGCCTTCCATGACTGAAGCAAATGTCGAAAAGGACCGGTAACCAAGTATAAGTCCATCTAAGAATCCTGTCTCCAAGAAACATAAGTACCAAGATCATCTGTAAAATGTATGTAAAGAAAAATCTGATACAAGTCACTGCGGTAGAAACATTTTCAACTTCACTATTGCTAACCTCAGACATAACACAGGTGGAGCTAACCACTGAAGGTGTCATAGTACCAATACTTGAGGGATCAAAATGATCATCTTCAAAATAAAGAGCAATGCTAAAGGATGTGAAGGAATCTGCAGTGGCAAATTCATCATCACAAGAATTGGAAATTCTAGAAGTAGAATCAAACTCATCAAGATCACCGATTTGTAGATCTATAGGAGAGTCTAAAGACTCGTCACTAGTGAAATAAGACTTTAATGTCAAACCGAGGCTAGAGAAAACTATGCCTAGATCAAAATGTCAAACCGGGGATAGGAGGGGAATGAGATCTATGATAAAGATCCCCCCATGGCTTGTGTAATGTCCCTTGTTAGGAATTTTATTAAAATTGCAATTTTCCACTTTTTTTCTTGGTTCGACCTTTGACTAGTTTCGATCTCTAGGTCCCAAATTTGCCCCAAATGATCCCAAATCTTCTGAGAAGGTATATGAATGATATTAGAACATAAATATGTGTTTCATGTATGCCTTTGTACCTTTAAAACACTTCTACAAATACTCTTTCAATTCTGGTCAATGTAGGTAACTTTACTAGTGATTTCCCTTTGACTAGTATTGGTCTCTAGGTCTCAAATTGACTCCAAATGCCTTCAAATATTCAAGGAAGGTTTATGAATGATGTTAGGAATTGAATATGATGTTCAGGGATAACATATGGCAACCAAAAGACCTCTGCAAACTCTCTTAAGATTCTGGACCAAGTATGCAATTTTACTAGTAATTTGGGGTTCAAATCCCCCTAAGGTAAGTACTGAAAAATGGCTTCCCAAATGCCTCCAAACCCACTCAAATTTATGAACAGAGGTATGTAATGTGTTAAGTATATTATTAAGGTCTCATATTCACCATTAATGGTTTATTACAACTGTTCTCACCCTCTCCCATTCAACTGCAAAAATCCCCAATTCGACCCTTGGGGAAATGGCACTATTTCTTCTCCCAATGCAATTAAACTGAGTAAAAATGCTTCAAATGCTCAAGTACAGTACATGAAACTTGTATAAGACATCCATGGCAGTATATTTATCACAAATATATCAGAGAATCATCCATTCATTCGAAATCATCATCAATACATTGGCTCACAACAAGGTAGTGGGGAAATGGCATTGTTCTTCCATTAAAAATGAGATTTATACATTTCTACTTGGAATTTCGACCTGAAACTTTTTGGAGATGAAGAACAGAGTATTTACTTCATATTAAAAAATAAATGGGGCATTAGAATCTCCCCCAAAGAGTACAATAGCTCACCAAAAACGCCCTCCCTCAAGGATCAAGAATATGCCATCAAAACTGGAAATGGTTGAAGGAGTGAGCTACAATAGAAGAAACCATGAGATGACCTATAGATTAAACCTACAAATAAATACTCCATTAAAGCTCCAAATGAAAGGTCTGAATGGCCTTTCCAATTGCCAACTTGGATGGGAATCTTTCACCCTCGAAATTGGCTAAGGCAAGAAACTAGTCATCCACTAGCTCTCCCTCTTCACAAATGCAATTGCAAATTCTACAAATGATCAAAATCCATTCTCATACTTCATTTCTACATTTTATAACCAACATTAGCCTTCTAAGGGTCGAAATCCTCTCAATAGATTCAATAGATTTTCATTTAGGAAATATTCCACATTTGCCACTTGTCTCCTAGTTCCAACCTTCCATCTTCTCCCAAATTCGATTTTGAGTCTCTTTGGCTTCTCCAACTCCCAAATTCGCCTTCTTTGAGCCTATTTTTGGGGCTGATATTTCATATTGGTCAGATGTCATAGGTCAGGTCTGCAATTTGTCATAGTTGTCATAGATGCTACATCATTGGTGTCATAGGGGCTAGGGAATCTAGCCCAAGTGTCCACAAACTTCCACTTTGACTCTTTATCTTCCATGGAGGTTACCAATCCTTCCAAATTTGACCTAAGATGCTCAATGACATGTGTTATGACTTACCAACTCACCCAAGAGTGTTCACATTCCCATTAATTCGAATTTGCAAAAGAGAGATACCATGTATTATGAAAAATCAAGCTAGTGTGGGTCCCACATCCTCCATATGTCTCCAAAACCATTTGTCACCTAGGATTTCTCTTGAATTTCTTTATTCACTCTATTTATTAAATACTTGAACCTTTCTAATGTCTAAACATCATTTATTATCCCCCTTATTCCAAATCCCAAAGCTTCCACCCCAAACCTAGGAAACTAGTAATTTTCCTCCTTGGCAAGTATTTGACCCTTAACATCAATTTTACAAACTCTAATGAATATGGCTAATGTGATTAGGCCATTGTGACCCAATTCCAAATTTGGGACATGACAAATCCTCCCTTCCCAATATTGCTTGTCCTCAAGCAATTTCAAACATGGGTGTTGAAGAACCTGCTTTCTGTATAATTCTTTGAAGTTGCCATTGAATTGCCAAACCTTGAGTCTTTGAGTTTCCATGAATATTTTAGAGAGGAACCACCATGTTTGATGCTGCACTACTCTTATTAAAATCACTTTATTAAGTGGGGAATCCATCTCCCATGCTGCTTGCTTCCCCAAAAAAATGAAACCAATGAGACAAAAATTATTCCAGGGTCCCATTGCTTGTATTGCACCCCAACAATTAAGAGTGCTCTCCAACCTACACCATTAGATAAGAGGATTCCTGGATCCCATTTTCTTGTATGCATTCTTCCAAACATCATGAGTACCAAATATATATCATCAAAGTACATAACAACATAATGAAAATGTACATCAAGGATATGCTTCATCAAAGAGTCATGAAAGTGCTTATACCTCAAAGCAAGTAGACCACCATTTTCCAAGTGCATACAAGCTTCAAGTGACCAATCAAATCTGCTCCAATGACATAGGTAAGGATCCCATGTCCTATAATGCTGCTCCAAAAGGATGTGATATGCATCAAAATATTCAGCCATGTATTCTTTCATCCAAGAAGTGAATGAAGAATCTCCACTATAATCTGAACCAAATAATGAGCAGAAAAAACAAGGAGACTTCAAATGACTCAAAGAAGTCTCACCCATACATCCATGAATGTGAGAATCATAAAGATGTAACAAAGTATGTGGCTGCCAACAAAAATGTTCTCCCATCATAAATCTATTCATCCAAGTGTTGGATGAAGTTCCTCTAACATCAAATGAACCCAGTGTTGAGCAAGAAAACCCATGAGTATTCAAGTGACTCAAATCCATATCATAGGTGCATCCATGTAGATGTGAATCATCATAAAGTGACAAATTATGCTGCTGCAAATGTGAATAAGAATGTGCTCCAACCATGTCATCATAAAAGTTAAATCTAGGAGTTCCATACTCCTCATGTGGCACCATCAAAAAGAACCCTTTCACCCATACTTCATTGAGACTAACACTGCAAAACATGGAATTGTAGGATGTAGGAGAATGTACTAACTCACCCAAATGATCGAAAAGTTCAGGAGTTTCATCATGGGAAGGATCCATGTGGGTAGTATCATGCAGCTCCTTCAAAAGTGTGAACTCTTTGTCATAGTTTGGTTCCAATGTAGAGGAATCATGCTCTTCTTTAAAAATTGCATAACCTTCATCAAGAGGCAATTCAAATTCCTCTTCCACCACATCAAGTGTTTGGATCTCTTCAAGTTCATCTTCAAACACATCAAGAACATTCAATTTTTCACATTTCTCATGATCCACCATGTCATGAGAATCCTCCAAACAATCTACCATTTGACAATCTGAAACGTAGGAGGAAAAACAAGTATCTTGCAACTTTTCAAGAAGTTGCTCATTTTGAATTGTGAGCTTATGAATATCCTCATTATTCTTCAAGTATGCATCATGTAACAATTCATTAAGCTCAAACAAATGGTTTCTATCAAAAAACAAAGACATGAAATTACCTTTGATGTGGCACATTGCTCTTTGAATCTTCTCCATGTCTTCAAGGAAGGATGTTTCCTCCAATGAAGTAGCTCTCCAACAAGAATTTGACACCAATGCTTGAGTGTCATGGAGAATTCTAAGGGACTCTTGGATCTTATTTTCATTCATCTTTAAGGACCCTTCAAGAAAATGAGGCTCTTGCAAATGAACCTCCTCATCTTCTTCAATTTTGCTTGGACCAACTTCATGAAGCTCAAGTGGTGATGGGGAAGTTGATCTTGGTTCTTATTCAACTGCTACAAGGTCTTCATTATTATGCTTAATGAAACTTGTACTTGTAGAAACATTTTCAAAAGTGATCTCTATGTCACCAACATAGAGGTGTGAGCACCCATCAGTAGGTACTCCTTCATAGTTTAAGCATCCATCAGTAGATGCTCTTTGGTTCATGTCTAAGCTAGAAGGTGTCTCGAAATGATCTTCCATATTTTCAATAGAATCTTCTTCATGCTCTTGTGATGTCTCTTCCTTTTGCTCCTTAAAGCAAGCTGATGCATTTTGCCCCTTGTTTTCCTTAGGATCAATATATTTGGAATCTCTTCTTGAATAAATCTCAAAAGCTCTCCTCAAGGAGGACATCATTTCATGCACACATATACGATACTCGCTCCAAGGGTTTTTACAAGAAGGGCATAAACCTTTCTTCACTAACTCCACATCTTCATTTTTGGGCCTATTTTGAAAAACATGTTCAGCATAGTACTCAAAAGACATGGCATTTTGTGTGTTTTTGCTAAAAGCAAGATATTCTTGATATTTTTGATATTGTTGGGGCAAGGTTTTATATTTTGCTCTCCATCTTTGGAACTCACTCATAGAATTATCCTTGGTTGGTGTGACACACTCATATTCATCAGATTTAAATTCATAAGAATAATCTTCATTTCTCTTGAAATTGTAAGAAGTGTTGCATGATGGCACCTCTTCCTCATACCATTCACATTCTGCTTCATATTGCTCATAAGCATCTGCATATTCCTCATAAGAATTGTACTCATAGGATTCATCATAATAGTAAGACATTGCTGCCAATTATTCTTGAATGTATGTACCTAATACACAGGTGCAAGGACCATGCTCTGATACCACTGTAATGTCCCTTGTTAGGAATTTTATTAAAATTGCAATTTTCCACTTTTTTCCTTGGTTCGACCTTTGACTAGTTTCGATCTCTAGGTCCCAAATTTGCCCCAAATGATCCCAAATATTCTGAGAAGGTATATGAATGATATTAGAACATAAATATGTGTTTCATGTATGCCTTTGTACCTTTAAAACACTTCTACAAATACTCTTTCAATTCTGGTCAATGTAGGTAACTTTACTAGTGATTTCCCTTTGACTAGTATTGGTCTCTAGGTCTCAAATTGACTCCAAATGACTTCAAATCTTCAAGGAAGGTTTATGAATGATGTTAGGAATTGAATATGATGTCCAGGTATAACATATGACCACCAAAAGACCTCTGCAAACTCTCTTAAGATTCTGGACCAAGTATGCAATTTTACTAGTAATTTGGGGTTCAAATCCCCCTAAGGTAAGTACTAAAAATGGCTTCCCAAATGCCTCCAAACCCACTCAAATTTATGAACAGAGGTATGTAATGTGTTAATTATATTATTAAGGTCTCATATTCACCATTAATGGTTTATTACAACTGTTCTCACCCTCTCCCATTCAACTGCAAAAATCCCCAATTCGACCCTTGGGGAAATGGCACTATTTCTTCTCCCAATGCAATTAAACTGAGTAAAAATGCTTCAAATGCTCAAGTACAGTACATGAAACTTGTATAAGACATCCATGGAAGTATATTTATCACAAATATATCAGAGAATCATCCATTCATTCGAAATCATCATCAATACATTGGCTCACAACAAGGTAGTGGGGAAATGGCATTGTTCTTCCATTAAAAATGAGATTTATACATTTCTACTTGGAATTTCGACCTGAAACTTTTTGGATATGAAGAACAGAGTATTCAATTCATATTAAAAAATAAATGGGGCATTAGAAGCTCCCCCAAAGAGTACAATAGCTCACCAAAAATGCCCTCCCTCAAGGATCAAGAATATGCCATCAAAACTGGAAATGGTTGAAGGAGTGAGCTACAATAGAAGAAACCATGAGCTGCCCTATAGCTTAAACCTGAAAATAAAGACTCCATTAAAGCTCCAAATGAAAGGTCTGAATGGCCTTTCCAATTGCCAACTTGGATGGGAATCTTTCACCCTCGAAATTGGCTAAGGCAAGAAACTAGTCATCCACTAGCTCTCCCTCTTCACAAATGCAATTGCAAATTCTACAAATGATCAAAAGCCATTCTCATACTTCATTTCTACATTTTATAACCAACATTAGCCTTCTAAGGGTCGAAATCCTCTCAATAGATTCAATAGATTTTCATTTAGGAAATATTCCACATTTGCCACTTGTCTCCTAGTTCCAACCTTCCATCTTCTCCCAAATTCGATTTTGAGTCTCTTTGGCTTCTCCAACTCCCAAATTCGCCTTCTTTGAGCCTATTTTTGGGGCTGACATGTCATAGTGGTCAGATGTCAGAGGTCAGGTCTGCAATTTGTCATAGTTGTCATAGATGCTACATCATTGGTGTCATAGGGGCTAGGGAATCTAGCCCAAGTGTCCACAAACTTCCACTTTGACTCTTTATCTTCCATGGAGGTTACCAATCCTTCCAAATTCGACCTAGGATGCTCAATGACATGTGTTATGACTTACCAACTCACCCAAGAGTGTTCACATTCCCATTAATTCGAATTTGCAAAAGAGAGATACCATGTATTATGAAAAATCAAGCTAGTGTGGGTCCCACATCCTCCATATGTCTCCAAAACCATTTGTCACCTAGGATTTCTCTTGAATTTCTTTATTCACTCTATTTATTAAATACTTGAACCTTTCTAATGTCTAAACATCATTTATTATCCCCCTTATTCCAAATCCCAAAGCTTCCACCCCAAACCTAGGAAACTAGTAATTTTCCTCCTTGGCAAGTATTTGACCCTTAACATCAATTTTACAAACTCTAATGAATATGGCTAATGTGATTAGGCCATTGTGACCCAATTCCAAATTTGGGACATGACAGCTTGTCATCACCACTCATGGCCTCAATAAAAACTTCATATGAAGGTAAAATACCGTCGAGGAAACCATGTGAACAAGATAGGTCGACTGCACACACGGATAGCATAATGAGATCTTCATCTACTGTCCATGAAGAAGAGAGACCCGAATCTACAATGGTTGGTTGAACATGATGAGCATTCTTGACTGTAGACAAGGGCATATCCATCCCAATGTGCGAAATGTCTCTAGATGGGGAACTCGTGGAAGGTGGATCCCACGGATCACTAAAGTATGATGTCAGAAAACGTACATGATTCAACGAGGAAGGAGCATCATCATAGATGGTTTCTATGAAGGAGATTGGTGCAGGGAGGTCGAAAGATCCCATCAATGAAGGATACATTCCAACACCCATGTTCCCAGTTGCCAGCTGAGAATGAGTAACCTGTGGGACTATGGATCCTGTGGATGCTGTGGAAGAGGAATTAATGAAATCCAACTGATCGATGGTCACAATATTGCCTTCGTGAGGAAAGCAGATAACTCTGAATACAGTAGATGTGACAGCATTCATAGAGTACATCGAATTCCGACCCAGTAAAAGGTTGTAGTCGATGGGCACATCAACCACCTTGACTTTAATAGGCACAGATTTACCTCCCAAGCAGACAACAAGGAAAGGGATAATTCCATGCGGCTTAATGACCGACCATCGAATGCAGTGAGCGTGGTTCTAGACGCAAGCAGGGAGGAGAGCCAAGAGCTTTCCAACAAGATAATGACATTACTGATGCGGAAGCACCTTCGTCAACCATCGTATGTTTGACAAATATCTAAAGGCATGCCACCTAGATTTGAAAATCCACTTGGTAGGGTAAGCGAGGTTGGACATCAGTAGTGTCGAACTTGATAATACTAGGAATTCCCACATCCTAAACTCCTAATGCACTCAAAAGGGCATGCTTCTTAGAAGGATAGGCTTGCAAGACTTCAAGAGCCGACATGGCACACAGAGTTTGGCCCAAATCTTCCACAATGGAGTAGTTATGGGCAGCTCGAGCATTAGGATTATGCATAGAGTGCTTAAGAACACCTTTCGGTATCCACGGCATATTAGAGGGCTTCTCGATATGCAAGGAATTGTCAAGGGGAGGGGGAGGCTCACTTCCCAAATTGGGTTGTGGTGCATCAAAATCACGTTGATGAGTGGCAACACTAACCTCTGACTGAACCATGTTCACACATCCATAACCACCAGTATTGGAAGAAGACATTTCCGTCTCAGTAGGTCCATAACCAATGGTGCGAGCATGCGAAGCCATGTTTTGGTGATGAGGTAGGGGATCCTTCAACACGGCTGGGATCTGTGCCAAATGCTTCGATGCTTCTTCAATTCGAGGACATAAGTGAGTAAGATGGTCTTCCACACAGAGCTTGCAAGGAAACGTCACCTTACGCCTAGGTTTATGGTCCTCACCAGCATTTATGCCTTCCCGAGGAGGGTTGGCATTATTTGTATGGGGGGTATTGTGATTTCTATTTCTATTCCCATTGTTTCCACCCTTACGATTATTTCTCCCCTTTTTCTTACCACCAGGTTGCTGGTTACCTTATTGGTTCATTGTTTGCACACTGTGTACATCAAACAAAGAGGTGGAAGTGGACAAGGTGTGAAACTATCTGGGAGTAGACTGGTTTAGCAAATTTTTTTGCATTTGATTAGCTACCAAATCTATGGGGCGAGTGCTTGTGGATCCTATGATTCCACTGGCATGTGGTCCAGGAACTGACTGAGGCTCATGACGTGTGTGTGGTACGTGAGGAATAATGTCACACAAAATGCCAGACTGAGAGTATAATAAGTCTAACTGCTGGACTTTCAAGATGGCTTGTTCCTCAGTCACAAGGCCAGACATAGAAACATCCTTAGCAATGTATGAGAGTAGAGACTTGAGGAACCATTCCAATAGGAAATCCAGAGGAATGTTGGCTTTCACTAACCTCTTCCACCGACGCCACTCTTGAACATGATCAGAAATATGTGTGGCTTTGTTCTGACGGAAGGTAGACGAAATTTCAGTACCAGTATCATAGCGAACCGGCGACTGGAAATGATCTAAGAAAACCAAAGTGATCTCGTTAAAACCCCTATAAGTGTTTCCAGGAAACTCGACGTACCACTTTGCGGCTTCCCCCGTGAGGGTTCGTTGAAATAATCACAATCTAACAAAATCGTGATTCAATGAGTTGGAGGAGCACCAAAGGTGAAATGCCGTGACATGATCTCCTGGGTCCTCACCACCTTTCCCTTCAAACTTAGGAATGTACGAAGGGAGCTTGGTAGGGACTAGGAGCAAAGTAGGGTCGTGACACAACAGATCATTCATCAACTTCAAAAGATCTGGAAGATTGAAGCATGCAAGGAACGAGAGATGAGGCTGGAAATCTTGATTATAAGCCCCCATAAAAGGTTGGTTGAACGAAACCGAATTATAAGATGGACCAAAAGCTTGACCATGAGGATTAAACTGCTGATAATGAGGACCTGACGGACCATAAGCTTGACCATGGCCATAGGATTTATAGCCTCCTCCAACCTAACCCATTTGAGAGTAAGAAGGTATATAAGTGTTTTGGGCACCATATTGGGGTGGTGGGTTGTACTGGTAGCCAGCATCGACTGTGTTGTAGTAAGGGTTGCCACCATGGGTATGGGGCATATCTGTATTATTCGTAGCGGGAACCATGTTGTAATGACCATAATGGTATGGTATGTTCCCACCCCCAGCATTAGGATTAGCTTAAGCAGTTGTGTGGTGACTAGAAGCATGAGATCTATTCCCAGCCCCAACATTGGTGTTACTATTAGCAGGGATGGTGGTGTTATGTCCATGTGGATAGGATATATTCCCACCCCCTACATTGGAATTACAAGTGGCGCCAGTGGATGCAAACGTATGCGTTATATGTCCACCCCCATGGTTAGGAGGAGCATTAACATTCGCAAAAGTAGTCCTGGGTCGATGCGTAGCGGCATGTGTATTAGTGGTGGATGGCGAGTTGTGTTTCGAATAGTGTTCCTATTAGGTTGGGAAATCCTAGGAGGTGATCTTCTTCCAACATTAGCATTGTTAGGAGGAACATGACCAGTCCCAATACTATGTGTGTGAGTGGACAACGCGGTGCCCCCGACGAGGGTAGTGCCCCTAGTGGGTATAGTATGGCTCACACCATGACTAGTGCCAGCGTGACTACCAAACGTAGTGGAAGGATCAATTGTACTATAATTAGGCATACCAAAAGAGAATGCATTTGGGTTGACCATAGGACTAGTGTAGTCATGTAACTCTGGCATCCCGTGTCTATAATTGCGTGGAAACGAAGGAATGAACATCTCATCCTGATCTTCGTCCTTGGGTAAGGTTGGCATCCCATGAAGATAATTATTCGAATTTGAAGGATCGAATGGATCGTGTTCAAGTGGATTCGGCCAAATTGAACTAGGTTGAGTCTCAGGTGGATCACCTCCCCACACCTCACGAGGAGTAGGGGAATCCAAAATGTGTTCAACTCTACCAATGGAGTCAAAGGTATTTCTTCAGTATCAGAATGTGCAGCAGTCATGACGTCTAGGACGTATGTCTCGTAAGAATCCAAAGACTCAGAGGGAGCCCACCGACGTCCCCTAGCAACATGGCGTGAAAGATCGATAGGTTCTAAACCAGCCAACCGACGAGATCGCCGGAGAGTAGGACTCCACGCCACGATATCTTCGGAGATAATATAGAATCAAAACCTCCCCTAAAGGCCAACTATCGATCAAAAACAGTAAATCAAAAGCACACACTTAGAGAAACTATAGCCAAGAGCAGACAAACAAAGTGGCTAAATGAGCTCCCGACACTAGAGCCGGTATGTCTTGCTTAAGAGAGGCTTGAGACTCCCAAACTATAGTCGGAGGTAATAGAATCAGTTATAACGGCCCCCAGACTTCACTGCATGCATAGGGTCAAGTCCCTATACAATGGAAACTGTGTTGTCCAACCCCTATCTGACTTAGGACACAAACAGCATAATCACTGCAAGTACCCTATGCGATACCTAGGTAAGGAAACTATGGTCACCGCAATATAACCAATGATCAGGGGGACCGTCGCAGGTGGGATCCGTCATATGGGTAGGGTAGCTAAGCCCGAAGCACAAGAGTACGAACCTCCGATACCCCCAGATACGAACAAACCCTGGAAATATCTCCCATGTTCAGACGGTATCAGAAGGATATCTCTTCAACCAACCTCCCGTGACCTTGTGCTTAACTCTGGCTTCAGTAGAGCTTCCTGAGAACACCGATATATACCATGGATTCCTCCACTCCTTGGTCAGACACCTAATGTTTCGTCTAGTAGTCTTGGATTGCTAACTCACAATGATCTATTCCAAGACTCTAAACCTATGCTAGTTGGTGTACCCTATAAATAAAATTCGTCTAATCAATTTTAAGATTAAGCATTAATTTTAATGGCTATGATTACTCAAGGGATATGATCGTGAAACTAGTGATGTGTAAGACTCAATAATATGGAATATCGTCAAATCCTAGACTCATCTATCCAATGAAAACAATGCCACTAACATGCACAATCAAACCAACGGCTTCGAAATAAATATGAAATCCTTTTATATTTCGATGCACAATCAGAATCTAAATGAAGGCAGAAAGCACTCAATGCAAGATGCAATACATAAAAGCAAAATTTGTTTTTTTGTATTTTCTCTTATAAACAAAAGGAAAATGCAAAACTATGTGTATTTTTGTATTTTTCAATATATGGAAATGAAAAATGCAAGCAAAATCCTACTATCTAATCACTGATATGCCAAGGAAATCACTAAGACAACCCAACAGGTACTAAACAGTAAGACTCAGCCAAAGGAATGAGCTCAAAAGGAAAAAACCAACAAGGCTAAATCCAAAGATAGGTAGAAAACCAACAAGGCTCAACCAAGAGAAAAGAAGAGTTCTGGTCACAACCAAGGCATGGAATAGTCAAGAAACAGGCCAACAAAGACTCAGGATCAACCAAAACCAACCCAGCAACAACCAAAGGTCATAAAACAACCAAAGCCGGAGTTGTACGCTACTATCGAAGGAATACCTGCGGGTACTCATGAGCAGCAGAGTAAACAGACGCGAGTATACATGGGCAGAGTTAAGCTAGCCCACGGGTAAGGAAAGGAAAATGGGCAAACCGAGAGTCCAATGGCTCGGAAAAATCAAGTTTTCTATAGTGTATCTCAATGGCAAATAAGTGACACAGAGCTTCGATAAACAACAACTCTAATTAAGGATGAATGCTCAAAAAATCCCCAAAAATGGATGTTTTCCCCAGCGGAGTCGCCATTTCTGTGTTGGAGAAAACTCATTATGGCTTGGGGTAGACCAAAATAGACAGATGACTACCAAAAATGAACTCAATTCCCAATGCTATGCTATATAAATGACAATGCTAAGATAATGAAGAATATAACCAACCTTGATCCAAACGTTTGATGTGGATCCCCATTGGAGCTTTTCAATCCGTGCACTTGAATCTGCAAATTAGTCTTGACAACGAATATACAACAAGTACATATAATATATAAACGACATTAACATCATCAATAGCAATGGCCCATGATATAACAAGTAAATGCAACCCAATGTAAGATAAACAACATTTACAACATTAATGGACGAGAATATGAGTATTTCTATTAATAAACAAGAAGAAGTACAATTTGATACGACATATTGCTAGCAACCAATATGAACCAAGATCTAGATCAATCCACCTGTGCCTCCACCACTTCAATCCTCCATGAATGGAAAACTCAAACTATGGTAGGAGTTTGGAAGGTGAACATAAAGGGTTCACAACTACAAGGATCAATGAGTGTAGACTCAAGATTGGGAAAAAATCCACTAGAGTTCTCTTGCTCTTCTTTCTCCTCCCATCCATAAGCCATATGTGCTCAATATATAGTCCTCTCAAAGGTAAGTGAAAGGACACATCAAGGCATTTCTTGGGAAGATGGAGAGTCAAAGGTCACCCAATGACCACTTTCTGGGAGTAAAAAGTAATAAACTAGTGATTTTTACCATTTTACATGCTACCCGTGGGCTATAGTGATGCAACTCATGGGTACGCTGGCTATAGTGATGCAACTAGCATACAAGGGAAAAAATAGGGAAAAATAGAGTCTGATGGATATAAAATGGTTCTGAGTCAGTGGAATGGATCCTCTAGGACAAAGAGTGTTGATTCTCTCAAGGTGAAAGATTACGTTGTAACACTGCTAACCAGCATGTCCCTCCTAATGCCGGGGATGGGAAGATTCCTCATTCTGGGGGTGGGCACATTCCTAACCCTAGGGGTGGTCACATTCCTCATTCTGGGGGTGGGAACATTCCCAACACTGGGGGTGGGCACATTCCCAACGTGGGAGGAGGGCACATACCTTACACTAGGGGTGGACACATTCCAAACACTGGAGGTGGGCACATTCCTAACATTGGGGGTGGACGGTTGAAATGTACCCTGTAATTACGGTCCTCAACTGCTCCTGCTACAACTAGCAAGTATATGCCCCATCAATACGGTGGAAATCCTCCTTATAATGCAGTTAGCTATGGCCCTTATTACAACCCTCCTCAACATGGTACTCATAACACATATATTCCTTTGTACCCTTATACGGGTCAAGGTGGAAACGGTTACTAGCCCTATGGTCATGGTCACGGTTCATATCATCCTTAGGTCCGTAAGGTCAACCTCTTTTGGGAGCCTTTAATCCAGTTTCACAACCACCGCTCCTGTTTCTTGCTCATATGAACCTACCCGATATTTTGAAGCTTACAAATGATTGGGTGTGTCATGATCCTTCTTGGCCTCCAGTCCCTACCAAGCTCCCCTCGGACATTCCTAAGTTTGAAGGGAAGAATGGTGAGGATCCAGGTGATCATGTTACAACTTTTCACCTTTGGTGCTCCTTGAATTCATTAAATCACGATTCTATTCATCTGAGACTATTTCAATGCACCCTCACGAGGGCAGCCATGAAGTGGTATGTTGAGTTGCCTGGGGGAACTTATAGAGGGTTCAACTAGATAGCTTTGGCTTTTCGATACCAATTTCAGGTTCGAGTTTGCTACGATACTGGAACCGAGATTTTTTCTACCTTCCGCCAAGACAAGGCCATGCACATATCTGACCACATTCAAGAGTGGCGTCGACGGAAAAGGATGGTGAAAGCCAACATTCCTCCATATTTTCTGTTGGAATGGTTTCTTAAGTATTTGCTTCCATATATTTCGAAAGATGTTTCCATATTTGGAATTACGACTGAGGAACAAGCTATACTTAAAGTCCAGTAGCTAGACCTAGTTTACACTCAGTTTGTCATTTTATATGATATTATTCCATGCACACCGCGATCACGACACGATCCCAAACCAGTTCCTGGACCACATGCCAATGGCGTTGTTGGATCTACAAGTACTTAACCTGTGGATTTCGTCACCAACCAAATGCAAAATTTATCTATTGGCCAATACACACCCAGATAGGCTCGCACCTCGTCCACTCCTACCCAATCGTCCAATGTTCATTCTATACAGACGGCGAACCCATTAGGTAACCAACATCCTGGTGGTAAGAAGAAGGGGAGAAATAACCATAAGGGTTGGAATAATTCAAACAATGGAAGTAATTGAAACACTCCTAGGAAAGAGAACGAAAACCCTCCTCGGGACGGAGAAAATGCTCATGGGGACCGTAAGCTGAGACGTAAAGTGAAATTCCCTTGCAAGCTTTGTGGGGAAGATCACCTAACTCATTTGTGTCCTCTAATTGAGGAAGCATCGAAGCATCTTACACAGAGCTCAACTGTGTTGAAATATCCCCTTCCACATCATCAGAATATGGCTTCGAATGCTCCCGCTACTAGCTATGGGACTAATGAAACTACTACGTCTTCTTCTCACGCTGGTGGCTAAAAATGCGTAAACATGGTCCAATCTCAGGTTAGTGTTGCTACTCGTCAACACGATTATGGTTCACCACAACCGAATATGGGGAATGAGCCTCCTCGTCCTCCTGACACTTCACTGCATATCGAGAAGCCCACTACTATGTCGCGGATACTGAAAGGTGTTCTTAAGCACTCGACGCATAATTCCAATGCTCAAGCCACCCATAACTACTCTATTGTAGAAGATTTGGGTCAAAATCCATGTGCCATGTCGGCTCTTGAGGTATTATAGGCATGTCCTTCACAACGGAATGCCCTTTTATCTGCTTTGGGAGTTCAGGATGGGAACATCCCTAGCATCATTAAATTCGACACTACTGATGTCCAGCCTTGCTTACCTTACCATGTTGCTTTTCAAATCCATGTAAGGTCTTGGATAAGTTTGTTAAAGGCACGGTGGTTGAAGAAGGTGCTTCCACCTTGGTAATGTCGTTGGATTGCTGGAAAGCTCTTGGCTTTCCTCCCTTATCTAAATATATGACCATTGTAATTTTTAGGGGCGAAATTTCGCCAATTGGCTATTTTTGGGGCTTTTTTTCAAAAAATAAATTCACTATTTGGTCATTTTTAATCTCTAATATCGCCTATATTTACATAAAATATGTTTTTTTCTCATAATATTCGCCAAAATTTAAAATTTTAAGTAGTAAACTATATGTTTCATATTTAATATTCACCTACCTATATATATATATATATATATATATATATATGTTTTTTCAATCCAAAATTATCGCCTAGAATACTACACTTAAGTATACTATTAGAATCCTTAAAAAATACCTTGTATATGACTATGCTTACTGCATTCGATGGTCAGTCATTTAGGACGCATGGTATTATCCCTTCCCTTGAGGTCCACTTGGGTGGGAAGTCCATGCCTATTGAAGTCGAGGTGGTTGATGCACCCATCGACTACAACCTTCTTCTGGGAAGGAATTGGATCTACGCAATGAAAGTGATCGTATCCTCCATATTTAGAGTTATCTACTTTCCTCATGAAGGTAGAATCATGACGGTTGATCAGCTAGACTTCCCTAGTTCTAATTCCATATCATCACTAGGAACTGTTGTTCCTCAGATCAATGATTCTCAGCTGACAACTGGGAACATTGGTGTAGGATTGTATCCATCCTTGTTAGGAACATTCGACTTTGTTGCACCAATTGCTTTTATTGGAACCATTTATGATAGTGCGTCCTCCTCGTTGAACAATGTACCATTTCGGAATTCGTATTTTAATGACTCATGGAGCTTACCATCCAGAATTTCTTTGTCCGAAGACATTTCGCACATTGGAATGGTTATGTCGTTATCCGCAGCTAAGCTTGCATACCATGAAATTCAACAATCCACTGCAAAGGTGGATCCATCCTCTTCACAGATAGAGGAGGAAAATCCCATTATGCTGTCGGCATGGGAAACCGACTCGTCTTGCTCGCACGATTGTATCGATGGGGTTTTTCCTTCAGATGAAGGCATCATTGAGGCCATGTGTGGTAGTGAGAGACATTGGGGAGATTTGCATCATCGCACTTATTTTCTTCCCAACCTCTATCTCGTTGAGCAAGAAGAGTTTAGGTCGACTCTTGTCGAGAGGGTTGGTCACCTTGTGGCTCCTTTGGATTCACACGAGATTTACATGGAGGGGAATATGGCTAATATTTCCCCAACCATCCCAATCAACATCTCTCGTACACCCAGAAAGGTAGAGAACATTTATATCAGTGCCGACTGTTCTCCCGAGGATATCCAATTGTACACCGAACTGTTCAAGGAATTTCAGGATGTTTTGTCCTGGTCATATGAGGAGATGCCGGGAATAGACCCTAGTATTGTCAAACACAAGACTAAGACATATCCCAATGCCAAGCTGGTTCGGCAACGACTTCGTGCTTTGAATCCTAGGAAAAAAACCGCCATTAAGGAAGAGGTAGAGAAACTCCTTAAAGTTGGTTTCATCTACCTGGTTCCTCTTACTGAATGGGTATCCAATACTATTCCTGTAGATAAGAAGCAAGGAACCATCCATGTATGCATAGACTTTCGAGATCTGAACTGCGCATGCCCGAAAGACAACTTCCCCACACCAATCATAGATCAAATCTTGGATGCTTTTGCTAGAAGCAAAGTTTGTTCGTTTATGGATGGTTTCTCTAGATATAATCAGATCCAGATAAAGCCCGAGGACCAACATAAAATTGCTTTGATTTGTCCTTGGGGTGCGTTTGCATAACGGAAAATGCCCTTCAGCCTTAAAAACGTCGGAGCTACATTTCAGCGTGATATGACCTATGCTTTTCACGACCTTAAGTGCATAGTGGAGGCATACTTGGATGATCTTTCTGGCCATTCTTGTAAGAGAGTGGACCACCCCAAGCACCTCTGTCTTATTTTCAAAAGATGTTGATGTTACAAGACTCGTTTGAATCCCAATAAATGCATCTTTGTCGTGAGAACGGGTCACCTTTTAGGGTTCATAGTTTCACAAGAGGGTATAAGAGTCGATCCTCTTAAGGTTGAGGCAATACTTTGATTTCTTCCCCCGCGTAACCTAGTTCAAGTTCAGAGCCTCCATGGGAGAGCCACTTTTCTACGACGCTTTGTAGTGAATTATGCTAGTCTTACTAAATGTTTTGCGTGTCTATTGAAGAAGGAGACACCGTTTATCTGGGATGAGCGAGCCCAATAGTCTTTCGACAATTTGAAGAAAGCTTTGGTATCGGCCCCTCTGCTTAGTCCACCTAACTTTGGTAGAGATTTCTTGCTTTATGTCATCGTGTATCTTGAGATGATTGGCATGGTATTAGTTCAGGTAGATGATGCACTCCAAGAGCATGTCATCTATTATCTTAGTCGAAATTTAGTAGACGTTGAGTTGAGATACACTCATGTGGAGAAGTTGTCACTTGCAACTGTTCATGCAGTCCAACGCTTAAGGCATTACATCATGCTTTGGAAAACCACTGTTATAGTGCATATCAATCCATTTCAGTTCATGTTATCATGACGTCTTTTAGGGGGGAAGTACAATAAATGGATTGTTATTCTTCAAGAGTTTGATCTTGATTTTGCTTCGGCGAAGTCGGTGAAATCCTTGGTTTTCACTGAGCTCATGTCAGATTTCCCACGACTTGATGAGGACATTGTCCATGAAGATTCCTTTGTGGATGAGCACTTATCTCTTATCTCGTCGGTGGACCCTTGGTATGGGGCTATCATAGTATATCTTCAAACTTTGAAGTTCCCTTCGCACTATTCACAAGATGAACAACGGCATGTGAGCCACCAAGCTAAACATTATGACATCATTGGTGACACTTTGTATCGTCGAGGAAAAGACTCTATCCTGCGTCGTTGTTTAACTCATGAAGAAGTGGAGCATGTGCTGAATGACTTCCACTACGGGGCATGTGGTGGTCACTTATTTGGGCTCGCGACAACCCAATGTATTATGCGACCTGGTTACGTCTGGCCATCGATCTTTAAAGATTGTATGAATACCATGAAGAGATGTCACCCTTGCCAGGTGTTTTCTTGGAATATACACTCACGTCCAACGCCCCTCCATCCGGTCGTCACCGTTGGTCCCTTCACTAAGTGGGGGGTGGATTTCATGGATTGCAAACTAGCTTCGACTGGGGGGCATCACCATATCATTGTGGCCATGGACTAATTTTCCAAATGGGCTAAGGCCATGCCTACCGTAAAAGCCGATAGTGCTACAACAACCCATTTCGTATTCAATCACATTATCGCTCGGTTCGGTATCCCGAAAGAGATTGTCATTGACCATGGTAGTCACTTTCAGAACAAGATGATGGCGGATTTGTCACTCAAGCTTGGGTTTTGTCAAGAGAATTAATCTTCGTACTACCCCCAAGCGAATGGTCAGGTGGAGGCAGTCAATATGTCCTTAAAGAGCATTCTCCAACGTACCATCCAAACAAAGCAAGAGTAACTAGCATATTATGTTATATCCTACTTTGTGGGCATATTGAACTGCAGTTGAGACTGCCACCGGATTCTCATAGTTTCAGCTAGTACATGGTGTGGAGTCTATTTTACCGATTGGATGTGAAATATCTTCGTTAAAACTAGCCATAGAGCTCCTACCTGATACATCATATGTTGAGAAACATTTGATCCAACTTGAGCATCTTGACGAGCAGCGTCGAGATGCCTCCGTGGCTATAGATGCCAATAAATGTCGTGTCAAGGTTCAGTATGATAGGTCTGTCCATCCTCAGCAGTATGCTGAAGGTGACTTGGTCCTCTTGTATGACCAAGCTAAGGAACCCCTGGGGGCAGGCAAGTTTAACCCCATGTGGCATGGCCTTACATAGTGAGGCGTGTCCTTGAGAAAGGAGCCTATGGATTGGAAGATTATGAAGGGAATCTCTTGAAGGAGCCTAGAAATGGACTCTACCTCAAGCTGTATTATGCTTGAGCTTCTAGCTTGAGCTAATAATTTTGTATACTCTTGTATAGTTGCTTCTGTACATAGTTTAGATTTCTTTTGGTTTTCTGGGTCTGCTAATTCACTTCTGTTTGATTGACAAATGTCAGTGGAATCTCCCGTGTTCTTGGGATTCGCGGATGGTGCGAACCGTCATATGCAGCAACTTGCTTCTACTACATGGGTTATTTATTCACTGGACCATCAGATTGTGTCTTCAGGAGGTGCCTGTCTCGGTCCTACATCCAACAATGTGGCCGAGTACAGTGCCATAGTTGAGTTGCTTCGAGATGTCATTTTGCATGGCACCCAGTCCTTAGAAGTTTGCATGGATTCACAACTGGATGTGTCTTAGTTGAATGGACGGTATCGCGTGAGAGACCCTACATTAATATGGAGGTTCTTAAGGGTGAGACTCTTGGAGCGTAATTTTGTTTCCATTTCAGATATTCATGTTCCAAGGTGTTTTAATCATGTATCTAATGCATATGCTAATTATGTACTATATTGGCATTTGTCTCATAAATAAAGAAGCACACAAATAAACATTCATTCACACATTTGTACATAAACATATAGTAGAACTGGAGAATCATAGCTTTTATATATAAATAACATGTCCAAAATGGTAGTGTCACAGTACAAAAATCTCAAAAATATACATAATCGATACAAAATTGGGACTTTGAGATATCTAAGCTCCACGAGGAGGCCTAGCTGCCTTGGCAGGATGTGTCTGATAATAATAGTGTACAGCTCGGGGTATGCACCGTAGTAGCTGTACCCAGGTTCCTGGTACTCCCACAACGTGTTGTTGCATCACCTCTGGCAGATGCTCCACCTCTATCACGGATACCCTATTGGTCATACGGGTCAGGTTGACCTGCACGGTCTCTAATGTGCACTCTGCTGCAACGTTGACTACCTCTCCACCCCTGCCATGTCAACGATGTCTTGGGAATCCATCTGGTCTTTGCAGACCAGCATCTGCGAGCAAATAATGGAATTTCAATATGTGATACTACACCAAAAATATTTTTTCATTTTCATATATAATCAAAAATCCAAAAAAATTGAATACACAAAACATAAAAAGAGTAGCATACCGATGTCTCCGAATGCGGCTCCTAGAGGAAGCGGCATGTCGCGATCGCCACAGAAGTTTATCCCTGCATAGGGGTAATTGTCAATGGCTATGACCCGTCGGTCCCACCAGTGAAAGAAATCATCTGTATATGGTGATGCTTGTTGTTATAGCTTAAAATGACACTTCTCCGTCAGTGATGACACTTGCATCGCTTGGTCGCATGACGACACCTCTTGAGATCAAGTTTAGTCACACAACAGGACACTTGTGGATTGAAGGGTCATTAGGGACACTGAGTATGGTCAAAATTACCTCACTCTTGGACCATTTGATGATTATAACCCTTAGGAACAATTTTCCAGACCAAACCACCTCTTGAAAATCATCAAAAAACCCTGTTTTTGGCCATTTTTCCACAAAAACGCTACTCTATAAGCATAAGAGGGGCGTTTTCCTTCAAAAATATGCAACTCTGCTTCATAAAAGTAGAGCACATATGCTAGTTTGTAGTATAAAAGTAGGGCATTTTCCTGAAACAATCAAAATCTCAAATTTTGGTCAATTTGAGTTAGTTGGGGAACCTCCTAATCAGTTATAACTGCTTTTCCTCTCCTTCATTGACTATATAAGGAAGGTAGAAGGGCCATGAGTAGGGACCAATGCCATAAAAATGTTATGCTGGAGGAATGGAGACCCTCATCCCCCTCTCTTGTGCCTCGGTTTCTGATAAACCCTAGCACAACTGATTAGAGGCTGGGATCCTTGGAGAACAAAAGTAGGAGACCTTGATCTAGGTTTCGTGAAGTACCAAGCTTGAAAGAAGGTATAACTTTATGTACTTGCTTCGTTTATTAATAAATATCAGACGTTCTTTCCTTACCAAATATGACCTATTCATGTGTGTCTCAGTTTTGATTACAGTTTGCTTATAGTTTGATGTCTTCTTCTGTCATGAATATCAGTCTTATATATGTAGTCAAATGTATTTGAGAAAGGTATGAAGTTGTTTTGCAGGTGTGGGAATTGCGACACTGAATAGCATGGAAGAGCAAGGAAAGGAAAGCTAGGATCAACCTTCTTAATAAGGTACTCATCTTTCTAACCTTAAATATCTTTGCTTACTAGTTGCACTTGCTGAACATTTGTAGGTCTATCTTTCATCACTGTAAGTTGGTAGTTTCTCCCCTGAACTATAGGTGTATTTCCCTCACAATAGAATGGTGACCATACTGGGGAAATCCTATATACTTAGGGGTATCCAAGGTCATTTCTTCAGTTTTGTTTGAAGGTATTTGTTCAATTTCTCGATTAGAATTAGTTATTAGGCTCTGTTTGACCCTCCTTGGCTCTTACAGACCCTTCCTAGCCTTTACAGACCCTTACTGGCTCAGGTGTGGGGGGTTTTATCCCTATTTTTTCAACTTTTACCAAAGGTGCGCTACTGTTGTGAACCAAAGTAGTGCATTCCCTTGTGTGGATGCTAGTCTGCCTCATAGACAGTAGCACACACATCCTGGAATTGAGTTTTTTGAGTTTTTACTTGTTTGGGGGGGTTGTGGCTGCTTTTTTTGGGGTCCCTGATGACCCTAGGTCTGAGTTAAACCACTGTAAGTGGTCTCCTATCCTTTTAATGATCCTATGTTCATGATTTGGACCTTATTTGATTAATTTGGGCTTGTTTGGAAAGTTTTGGGGCTTGATGACCTAAGTTGGGGGGTTGTGGACCAGTTTGGTGTTTTGTACCCTGATTTGAGTCCGACTGAATCTACTTGCCCCATTTCCACTAGATTTGAAACCTATTGAGTCTACTTGACCCTGTTTGTATCTATTTGACTGAAATTTCTTCTTAGATTGGTTTCTTATCCTCCCTTATGCTTTTAGTTTTCTTTTTGTAGTGAAAGCTCAAGTGTCTTTGTTGCTGTTCAGGACCTTGACTGCACTGTTTATGTGCAGACCTCACTTTACCAAACCATACTTCTTTGTAAGTCATTTGCTTTGTTTGGGTCTAAAAGTAGGTTTCGTACGATTTTCCCAATGGTTGGCATGCTTACATCAATAAGAATCTAAAAAAAATATTGGTAGCTTTTACTGTTTCAATAAGGAAACCTGAAAGTTCTTTGCTTTTGCTTTGATAGTAGGTTATCTTCAATTTCAGTTTTGTTTCTCACCTTTGAAAAGCATTAAAAAAAAATTGAGTTATTTTCTGAGTAGAGTACCTTGCAAGTGGCTTAAAGGATTTAAGAGTGCTTTGCATAAAAAAGAAGAAGTTTTCTTTTGCATACTTATTTGTTTGAGTAGCTGCATTCTTAGGTTTTGAGTTTAATTTTGTACATTTAGATTTTATTTTTACCTTTTTTCATTCGAAAAGACTAAAAATTTCATTTGTATATGCATTCTAAATCGTATCTTTAGGACTTGCATTGAAAAGAAAAGATTTGTTTAGTGGTGAGCATTTCATTTCAATATTCTATCTCTTTATAACCACTCTCACACACCCACTACCTTTTTGAGTAAGCAAGTAAGCTTTAAAATAAACCCTAATAAAATGTACTAGTAACATTTTCATTTCTAGGTTACACTATTCACCAACTAGTTTTGGTTAGGGTCTTGGGTTTAAAACACCTTAAACCACCCGAGATCACACATTATGCAAAAATCTTAGTTCAACTATCACAGGTAAACCCACCTCATTCAAAACTTGTCTGGGATCTATGCAGTAGGTCTTGTGAGATCAGATTGTTGGGAATAAACCTCCTACTTTCTGTTTCGAGCATATACCAGGATTGGATCGCGTTTGGGGACTCTTTTGAGTTTTGGGCTCAGTTACCCTACCCACGCCTCCTGATTCGACCAGAGACTATTCCCCCGAGAGTTTTCAGTGTGGTGGTATACTTAGTATCTAACCATAGGATCATACATAAGTGATGGTGGAGGGTTATATCTGCTGTACCTAGGACAGACATGGGAGGAAATCCCTTGCAGGTCTTTGGGAGAGCGGTTGGTTGATTCCAGTGCTTGCACCCTTATTCATTGTATTGTGGACCTCGAGTAACTGTCCTTCTTCCTTCGTTGATCTGTTCTGGGCCTTCATCATCCCAGACTCTTCTCTGGAAGGCATCTGTTTTCTTGGTTTGATTTACATAGGACCTTTTTTAGTGGTGTGCTCTTTGCGCTACTTGTCTTAGTTTTCCTTAGAGAACTTCTTGCTCATTTGAGCAGGAAACTATGTTTAGCATTCTGGCAAGCGCCAATCAAGGTACCCCTGTTCCAGGGGATCCTTGTGCCATTCCATTCCTTGGAAACATTGGTACTCCCTTAATGGCTACTCTGAATCTTCCTGGATTCACTATAGAGCTGCCGTTTGGTTGTTCTCCACTTTGAATGCATTGCATGCTCCTGACGCTTCTTTTGTAAGCACCTCAAATCAAGAGCATTAGAACCCTGTGCCTTCTTTGCCAGTAACATATTCTTCTCCTCCTTCTACCTCATGTGGTGAAAGTAGCAATACGAGTAACCAACAGTCTAAAAGGAATAGACAGAGGAAGAATAGGAAGAAGATGCCAAAACAAGGGGGTAGAAACCCAGCCACTGCAAGTCATGTTGGAGGCAAGCACCTTGCCTCTGCAAATCATGCACGGGGCACCTACCTAGCCTCTGGAGGTCATGCTGGGAGAAAAATTTTAATCACTGAAAATCACATTGAAAGTTTGTCTTCAACCCTTGTCAGTCATGTTGAGGACACGTCATTGATCATTGCTAATCATATTAATGACAAATCACCAGTTCTTGTGAGTCATACTGGAGACACCAAATCAGCCACTGCAAGTCATGCTGAGGGAGTTGACATTGTCGACAAACCCAATAAACAGAAGTATAAGTTCCCTTGCAAGTTTTGTGAGGGAGACCACCTTACTTACTTGTGTCCTATACTTCCAGAAGTGCAAAAAGTGTGGTCCGTATTTCAAAAGCCTTCTACTTCTGAGCAACCAACAACTGTAAGTCATGCTGGGGGAAAGCTGTCAGCCAATGCTAGTCATGATGAGAGTACTGACGTTGTAAAGGAGTCTCAACCTATAGGATGGAAATCAAATATCCCTTGTAAAATTTGTAAGGGAGATCACCTTACTCACCGATGCCTTGCCATTCCAGAGGCATGAAGAGTGTGGTCCATGTAAGAAGGAATCTCTGCTCCCGAGTTGTCTATAGATTCCCTATAGTCAGATCAACCTTTGGTTGATAAAGTGGTTGAACCAAAAGAGTTCTTGGTCAACCCCACTCTTCCTTTGGAGAGTGAAGTGATCGAATCGATGCAATCTTCGACCGATCCCATCAATATTGCAAAGATTGATGCACCTACTGCGGAAGTCTTCTGCATTACCAGTTTGGATGTTCCTAAAAAAGGGGGCACTTCATTTGTGCCATGTGAACCCCTACCAAGACCTAGGATCGTTTGCTTTGATTGGAATAGCCTAGCCGAACCTCGTCTTCCTTCTTCGACACCTTTCCAGATAAAGGTTGATATCGGGAACCATACGGTTGATCGATGCATTGTAGATGAAGGAGCTTATGTTAGTATCTTATCCACTTATCCTTGGAGAGATTTGGGTTTCCCTAATGTTATTCCAGCTGTTAATTGGCCGTTGACCTTCGATAGAAGACCTAGTAAACCGTTTGGATTCCTCTGTCAATACCTGTTACTTTGGGTGGAAAAATAGTCTTAGTTGATTTTATGGTTTTAAAGGACCCTGTGGACTTTGATATGATCCTCGGGCATGATTACATTTATGCTATGCATGCTGTGGTGTCTACACTCTTTTGTGTGATGCATTTTCCTCATAACGAAAGCATTGTCACTATCGACCAGCTTGCATTCGTTGATCCTCCTTATTACCCAATTGTAGACCAATCAGATCCCTTGTCATTAGGCACTACTATGTCACATGGGACTTAGGTGGCATATTGTTCCTTGAGTTCAACTGCTACTGAGAAGAAGTCTCCGAGTTCATGCTCACCTTCTCAGGACTTTGTCCTAGCTTTTGACTAAGTGACACCTCCATCTGAATGTTTAGATATGTGTTCTATCTGGGACGATATACTTCCTCCTGATGAAGTTTTCCTAGAGTCCATAGTACAGTCTGCCATTCATTTGGATGTTGATCCAGTCGCAGTTATGTCTAGCCCCAGTTTGACCTTAAAGTCTGATCTTCCTACTATTGAGTCTTTGGACTCTCCTATAGATCCGCAAATCGGTGTTCTTGCTGAGTTTGATTCTGTTTCTAGAATTTTCAACTCCCGTGATGATGAATTTGTTTCTGCAGATTCCATCATGTCCTTCAACTTTGATCTTCACCTGAAGTCGATCTTGTGGATTGTAAGTCCTCAGGCTTGGGTACCATAGAGTCTTTATTTGCAAACTCTGCCTTATTTATGCCTGCTGTTGATGCTACTGAAGTTGAAAATATCTCTACCACAGTGACTTGTATCGGGTCTTTCTTTACATATGTTTTGGATATGATCTTTGTACTAATGTTTCTTGGAGAAAGGATTCTTAGCTAGATTTATACTTCCTTACTGGTCCTTTTCGACAACTTGTGTGACCATGTCAGGTATATTCAGAACCTTGCATATAGGTTTAGGCTTCCCCACTATTATGTTGCATTTGAACCTTTTTCCATCCGAATTCGCCATAGGGTCGAACTTGTTGGATATTAGTGTGTTAGTCATCTCTTTATGCATTGTGCACTAGTCCGACAGCAGAGCCTACCTAACATGGGTCACCCTAGTCAGCACGTTTATGCCATCTTGGTGCCCATCTTGAGTTTTTCTCATAGGCTCGGGAGCCTTTTTAGATTTACCATGACTTTGAGAAGAAGCCTCATATCTTTCTTCCTCATATATTTTTGGCCATCCCTGATAAAGATGCTACGAATATAAAATAAGATAATAGTTAAATAATTAATAGTTAGGCTAATTAAAGATAGGTTATGAAAGGAGGTGTCTCCTCAACATCAAAATTCCCAAGCTATATTTAAGGCAGGGCCACTATTGTAATCTTTTATCCATTATCTAATATATTATCTATTTTACTCCATATTTATGGCTTATCGTATATACCAGATCTTCTGGTGAAGTTATTTGTGTGAAGCAAATAATTATTAGCTTCATTTGGTATCAAAGCCTCTCGGCCCTCTGGATTCTAGCTACTGGCCATACAATTGTATACAATTGTCAGACTTTGTCTGAGCAGCTGGTCCTTGACAATAACCTAGCCATTGGCCATCTCCTCCTCCCATAACCCCAATCGCATACACTCCACACACCTTTCTCATCTCATCACACCTGCCACTCCACGTCCCTGTCAAGCACTCTATTTGCAGATAATTAAATATCAAACATATAGAGTATATGAAATTTATTGTCAACCCGAGAAAGTCTTTTTATTTCAAAGGATAAGTGCACAATATATGCTTAAACACAAAACCATTAGAAGTGAATACTTTTACCTTCGATCATCCATATTCATCCCAAGAATCTATGCAATCCCAAATGCCTTCTAATTGCTATACTAGAATTCTTTTCTATTATGCACCAGGAAGAAATGATATCAGATCTAATCAACAATTGCAGAAAGGAAATCTCATTCGTATTCTAAAGTAATCACTCGTCTAATCTGGTCAAGCTGGAAATCATAAAACATGAACTGAACATTACTCTAAAATTCAAATGAAAGGAACTGAAGCAACTGTTCTAAGAAACTGAATTGTGAAATAAAGATCAATCAACACATAACAGGAAAGCCAATTTATAAGAACTTCTGGGATCACGTCTCAACTATAGGATGAACACGACAGTGTGAACAGAAATTGAAATGTATAAAATAAACCTGACTCAATCGACTGATATTCTATACCATTCACCAATCTTACAGAATTATAATCTTTTACTGAAAAATCCACACAACAAGTATTGCTGCTGCGCACAAAAGAAAGAACAAAACATCACACAACAAGAAAGATGAAATCCTAATTTAACTCAACAATCTCTGTGGAAGACGGGCCCAGCCTTCACACAGAGACGCTGGTTGAACAACACTCTTCTTAACTCAGAAGTAACCCCTTATATTAACAGAAGAATGAGTACACAGTTGGCTTGGCTGCTAATACAAAAATAATTAAATTGTTGCTGTCCAACCCCTCGGTCGAGGCAATTCCCCATATATATACATACAATTTGCAACATCTAAACCTATAAATTGGGCAGCCATGAGGATCTCTGATCTTCAGGCGCCCTAAATAATCTAGTTGTTACAATGCGTGGCAGAACTGAAATATCCAAATATAAGAGAGTTATCAATTGCCCCAAGAGTGGCGGTCCTTCCAGCTCACAGCTGGACTCGAGCAGTGACATACTTAAGATAGCCATTTCTGTTACAGCTGACCCGTCACGACTGTGCCTTGATTGACGATACGAGCCCCAAGGAACCTTCTACAAGCAATGAACGTCCCTTCCTTCGTGACTTGTTCAGCTCCGATCTTCCTGCAGTCTATTTGTCTCACTACCTTCATAAATCGCATCATGTTAGCACAAATTAAGAGATGCACAGCTTTAATCATCACAATCATAAGTATTAATACAATAAAACAATAATCGGCCATACCTTGGTAATTTGGGGAATAAGATAAGGACAATAAGTCGAATTGCCAAGGTAATTGGTGTAAGACAAGGGAAGGGAAGATGATAAATGATGGTCAAAAAGGGCCAATTCTGGGCTCAACATCTCCCCCCAACTACCCTATTGCATGTCCTCATGCAACAACCTGCATCTGAATCTTGAACTGAACTCTGTCTAGGAGAGAGGAAGGAATGTAGGTAAATCAGGCATCTCATCTATCTTTTTGAAAGGCTTCTGTGAGCAACCCGACCTCTTCCAACTTCACTGTTTCCCTTCCACTGCTACTTACTGATATCTGGGAATGCACTTGGTGTGGTGGGAATCTTTCTGCAATTCTCTTATGCTATGCCTGGGGAAGTTGAAAAGAAATCCTCAATCTGAATCCAACTCAATGACATCTCTAGGAGGTGGAAGCACTAGTTCTTGTGGGACAGTGTCTTCCTGCGCATCTAATGTCAACAGGAGAGTTGCTGGTTCTTGTGTAACAGCAACATCCTTTAACCCTTCTTCAGCAGCTACCTTTATTGCTTTTGGAGACACTGGTTCTTGTGTAATAGTGTCTTCTTTGTCCTTCTGCTGCTGAGACTGGGTATCCTTTTCAATTTGCAGCTCCTCCTCCAAGATTTCAGTGTCACCTGAGCATGGTGTCTGTACCTGTTCATCTTCACTCCACTGTGTATCAGGAATGATATCCACTCCCAGGTTATCTCCCAACTGCAATTCAGGAGTTCTTGCTGCAGTTTCCAAGGATGTTGGTTCTTGTGTAACAACATCCTGGCTTACCTCTTCATCCTTCTTTTGCTGCAGCTCTTCTTCTATAAGTTCTGTATCATGGGAGCTCTCTGGGGTTACAACCCAGAGTTCATCATTAAATTCCAGAGTATCCTCTGTCCCGACTTCTTCTCCTATCTGCTCAGCCGGTTGTACAGTCATATTCAGGGTTGCTTGTTCTTGTGTTGCAGCATCCTGTTCCAACTTAACACTGTCCTGCCTTTCCGTTTCTTCTTCTAAAATTATTGTGTCCTGTGAACGTTCTGAGGTTACAGCATAGAATTCTTCACTACCCTCCAGAGTATCCTTCGGCTCCATGATCTCTGTATTGTGGGAACATTCTGGGGTCTCACTATATTCTTTTATAAGCTCCAGAGCATCCTTCATTCCCAGTTCTTCTCCCATCTGTTCTTTAATTTCTATGTTGTGGGAGCATTTTGGGGTTGCCATACATTCCTTATAAATTTCCAGGGCATCCCCCACTCCAAGTTCTTCTCCCATCTGTTCTATAATTTTTGCATCATGGGAAGTGGCAGCTGCATCAAGGATGTTTAAAGGTGCTGGTTCTTGTGTAACAGCACCTTCTTTCTCCACTGCTTTCCCTTCTGTGGCTACAGGCTGTTGTGCTGAATAGGTGCTAAGTAAAATTTTATGGCCTGCTTCCTCAAAGATCTCCCCACAGGTGGGGCAGAGTATTCGCTCATCCTTTTCTCCAGCTCCAGCAGAAGCTGATTCCTCCACTTGGTCTGCAGCCTCTATTAATGTGTACATTTTTCTTCCACCCTGCTTTCTGAAGGTTTCCTTCCACGTTTCCAGCTCCCTTCTAAGTGCTTGGAGGTCCTCTTTCAGCATTGCATTCTCATACAAGAGTCCCTCAATTCCAGGTTCTTCTTCCACTGGCTTTTGTGGAGCATCCCTCGGTTTTGGTGTAAGGATTGGGGGTTCAACCTGTGTTTCTAAGGCTGCCCATTTTTTTCTAGCTGCCTTTGCTGCTGTGATTGATCGAGTTCGTTTCCTTCTGATTGGTGCCACTAAATCAAACTCATTGGTGTCCCTCTTCCTTTTCTGTGGCGTTTTCTTTTGTGACTTTCCTTTTTGTGGTGTTTCTTCTTGTGGAGCTGGAATATAAGGGGGCAATACTGAGGTTAAAGGAATATTTCCCTGCCCCTCATGCTGTTCTTCTTCAATCACAGCTCCTCCTCCTACCCACTCCGGTGAAGACTCGATTGTGACCAGCTCAACATCTTCTTCCATTGCTCTGGCTCCGTCATCTTCAGGTTCCATTGTCGCAGCCTTTGATGCTGCTCCAATTTCACCTTCTGCTGTCGGAGCTGCCCTGTTATCTAGGTTTTCCACGAGGGTTTCATCTACATTGTCGCCGGATGGCTCTGTTTGTGCTTCCCCTCGCTCTCCTTCAACTGCAGTGTCGTCCCCCACTGATTCTGCTTGTGCTGGGGATTCATACACCTCGAACGGCTCTGCCTGTGCCTCGGGTTGTTCTTTCTCTGTGGTTTTACCCACCCCTGATGGTCCTGCCTGTGCCCCTGGTTGTTCTTCCTCTGTGGTTTTACCCACCCCAGATGGTCCTGCCTGTGCCCCCAGTTGTTCTTCTTCTATTTCATCCCTCCCCCCAACTTCACTGGAGGAACTCCGGTCCTCCTGTTGTGGCGGAACTGGTAATTGCTGCAATGGGATGACCCGCAAGGGAACAGGTTGCTGTGGTCGGGTTACAAATTGTTCCCATGTTATATTATGTTGGGCAAGGGTTCTTATAATAATTAACTTAATGAGGCCATGGTGGGTGAGAGAGGACAATGGATGCTTTGCAGACTGAACAAATGTGGCCATATGACGCAAGTCGTGCAATAAATAAAATGGAATATTCAACAAAATGCCATGGCGGAGATGAGAAAGCAAAAGAAGTTCAGAGTTGTACACAGTTTGGTATCTACCTTCGCAAGTAATGTATTTCTTGAGGAAGACAGCAACCTGGTCCCATGGCTGCGGCAGTGACTTCAGCGCAATCCCTCTCCTGGATGCTTCAACTTGCTCCCCTGGAAGTAAAAATTCTTCTCGTGCAACCGTTGCAGGGACTCGACGATTGAACCAAGGTTTTCCCACCATCGGGATAGCTGTAACCTTAGATATAATCACCGCAGAAACATCTATACACAGCCCCCACACTGTGGAGTGTGTTTTAGTAAGATTCAAGGCAAATTGCAGGGCTGCGTCCCGATCGAATCCGTCCAATCGCTCAAAGAACTCGACCCAGCCAGCAGCTTGAAAAATGGCCAGAACTGGCAGATTCCGTCTGAGTTCCCGGGTATTGAAAGGTTCATGGCGAACTGGAATGCCCATGGTCCTGGATGCAAGATGAAACTGCTATTCGACAGAGTACAAGATCCCAGAATGGAAGTTGCAGCACAGAGAATGCACGAATCGTTGAGCGGAGACGTTGAGTGAATGAGCTAATTCGGAAAGTTAAGCACAGAGAAGAGTTTAAAATTTTCATGCCGAATTGGGGAAGGTGGCGGTTATTAGTATTACGTCGTACGAGGGAAAGGTTTAATCAAGTATAAATGGTGGTATGAGTGAAGGTACGGCCAATCTCGTTTAAATGATATCAATACTTAATCACGTGATAAATGAAAGCCATACCTCATAAAACTGTGCGTTGGAAGGCTGCGGAAACTGATGGAGCATGCAGTTGGTGACGTCACGGAGCCGAACGCGTGCATAGTCAGCCGTGGGATCATGATGAGTCGGATAAGTCACTAATTTCTTTCACCGGTGAAACACAAGCCATCGCATCCTGGGGGTTGGAATGATGAGTTCGCCGGCATGACTGGGATGAATCAGCATCATGATTAGCAGGTTGAAACAATTCTTCTGTTAACACGGGAGTTACTACTGCAAGTTGCCAAAGAAATGATAACGCGGCCGATAAAAAAGCTTGTTGCAGCTGGCGGGAAAGAAGTTGCAGCCGCCGGAAAGGAATTCACGACAGCCGGAATTTTTTTTACGATATCAGGGAAAATTACGGCTGTCACGGAAAAGTTTTACGGCGGCGGAAAAAAAACTTACAGCTGGCGAGAAAAGATTTTATGACTACTGGAAATATGTTGCAGCCACTGGAAAGAAATGGTAGCTACCGGGAAATGATGTGGCAGTGATTTGGTCAATGAGGTGGCAGCCGCTGAGAAATAAGGTGGCAGCCGCTGGGAAATGAGGTGGAAGCTGCGGGAAAAAGATGTTGCAGCTTCCAATGTTGCAGCCGCCGAAGTTACAGCCGCCGAAATTGCAGCTGTCAGAAAAGATTTGACGGCTGACGGAAGAAGGACATTACGGCTACCGGGAAGTGAAATGGCCGTGGCTGGTAAATGGAGTGGCAGCGACTGGAAAATAGAATGGCAGCTGCGGAAAATGAGATGGCAGCCGTGGGAAATGAGGTGGCAATAGCTGGTGAATGAGGTGGCAACCATGGGGAAGATGAGGTGGCAGCCGCGGAAACTGGAGTTGCAGCCGCCGATGTTGCAGCCGCTAATGTTGCAGCCACCGATGTTGCAGCCGCCGATGTTGCAGCCGCTAATGTTGCAGCCACCGATGTTGCAACCGCCGATGTTGCAGCTGCCGAAATTGCAGCTGTCGGGAAAGATTGACGGCTGACGGAAAAAGGGCGTTATGGCTACCGGGAAAAGGAGAATATGGTTGCCGGAAAAGGATATACAGCTGCCGGAAAATATGTTGCAGTTGCCGGAAAATATGTTGCAGCTGTTGGAATTTTTTTTTTTTTTTTTTTTTTTTTAAGAGCAAGGACGGCACAGGGAGATTTTCCTTAACGGGCCCAAACTGGTCGTTCTCCTGGCGCTTCCCTGAAAATTTTTGAAAGATGACAGCAAACAAAGAGATCAAATGCAACAAAAAATGACAACTATATGCTACAGCAATAAATTATTTATGTACAGCAAATACAATTTTCAGTTTAAGGTTTGGCAAAGGTAGAGAAAAGTTCCTGCTCTGGTGCCATTTGATAGTCTGGATCAGCGGCAATCTGTGAAATGAATGCATTCTTCGAAATGGGATTCCGATACAGTCGCAGTCTGTGGCCATTAGCAAGTAATGGTATACGGTTTTCATCAATGGTAACCAAGCGAACAGTGTCGTTGTCAAATACCCTGTCAACCAAGTACGGACCCAGCCATCTTGTGCGTAATTTTCCTTTAAAATCCTTCTTGAATCGGGAGTCGTATAATAGTGCCCAGTCTCCTTCACGGAAGATTTTCTTTTTGATGAATCGGTCATGCCAACTAGATCTCTGTTGCTGAAGCAGCACAGTCTGGTCTACTGCAGCTAACCGTTTCTCATCCAATTCATTTAATTGATTCAATCTTCTTTTCTGGGCTTCTGTTACATCCAGGTTCATTTCAATGGCTGTTTTCAGGGTCTTGATCTCAAATTCAATTGGAAAGATGGCACTCTTTCCATACACCAGATCATAGGGAGAAAAGCCCGTGGTGTTGCGCCAAGTTGTGCGATATGCCCACAGTGCTTCTGGAAGCCTGTCATCCCAATCCCTTCGATGGCTTTTAACTGTTTTATTAAGGATTGCTTCGATAACTTTATTAGTGCTTTCCACCTGACCATTGGCCTGGGGATGATAAGGTGAAGCTATCTTGTGCTGCACATGATACTTCCGGAGCAAGGATTCAAATTGGTGTGAAATAAATTGTGGTCCTCCATCGGTAACTACTTCCTTTGGTACCCCAAAACGGGTAAAAACTTCACTGTACAGGAAATCAATCACCGCCTGGTCATTTGCCTTAGCCAAAGCTACAGCTTCTACCCACTTAGTCATGTAATCTGTACACACCAAGATGTAAACCTTCTGTTTGGAAGGAGGGTTGATAGGACCCACAAAGTCCAATTCCCATCTATCAAACGGTTCTAGTACCACTTGGGGCTGCAAAGGCATCTGATCTGTCTTATTAGGTTGGCCCATCCTTTGGCAGCTATCACAGGACTGAACATATCTTTTAGCGTCTCTGAACAGTGTCGGCCAATAATAGCCCATCCGCAACGCCTTATGCCCTGTTCTTTTGTCTGCAAAGTGTCCTCTGCAAGGTTCATCGTGACAGGCCTTCAGTATATGAAAGATCTCGTCTTCCCTTACACATCTTCTAATTTCAAGATCAGGTCCTGTGTAAAAGAGATGGCCTTTGAGCCAACAATACCTGGCACTTTGCTGAATAATTTTTCTTTTCTCTCGTTTAGACATATGTAGCGGAAGCTTCCCTGCAACCAAATAGTTAGCAACGTCTGCATACCAGGGTGAATGAGCTGAGAGTGCGAATAAATGTTCATCCGGGAAAGCATCCTCAACAGGTGAACTGTCATCACTGTTAGTAAATCGTGATAAAAAATCAGCAACAACATTTTCTTTTCCAGGTTTATCTATAATAGTAATATCAAATTCCTGTAATAATAAAAGCCACCTGGTTACTCTGGCATTAGTGACAGGTTTATTCATTAAATACTTAATGGCAGAGTGGTCAGTATGCACAAATGTAGGATACCCAGTAATGTAATGCCGAAACTTATTAATAGAATAAACAATAGCAAGGAATTCTTTTTCAGTAACAGTATAATTTAGTTCAGCAGGGGCTAAGTTTTTACTAACATAATAAATAGCATAAGGTACTTGACCATCCTGCTGTCCTAGTACTGCTCCAATGGCCGTATCAGAAGCATCTGAAGAAATGTGGAAAGGTATGGTCCAATTAGGTCCCCTTAAAATAGGGGCTGTGGACAGTTTCTCTTTAAGCTTATCAAATGCTGTCTGGCATGCTGTACTCCATACAAACTGTGCATCCTTCATTAACAATGAAAACAAAGGAGAAGCAAGTTTGGAGAAGTTTTCTATGAATCTCCTGTAATACCCAGCATGTCCCAGAAAACTTCGCACCTCTTTCTGAGTTGAAGGAGTTGGTATATTTTTTATCACCTTAATTTTTGAAGGATCCACTTGAATACCATCAGTAGAGATGAAATGTCCTAATACCACCCCCTCACTCATCATCATGTGGCATTTTTCAGTGCTTAGTGAGAGGCGAGCCTGTTCACAGCGAATTAAAACTTTCTTTAAATTTTCCAGTGCTTCCTCAAAATCCCTGCCATAAGGAGTAAAATCATCCATAAAAACTTCCATGCTATCATTTACCAATTCAGAAAATATGCCAATCACAGCTCTTTGGAACGTTGCAGGTGCATTGCACAATCCAAAGGGAAGCACCCTGTAGGCGAACGTTCCCCAAGGGCAAGTGAAGGTGGTCTTATTCTGATCCTCTGGAGCAATCTGAATTTGATTGTACCCACTGAACCCATCCAGGAAGGAGAAGAACTTCTTCCCAGATAGGTTATCAAGTACCTGGTCAATAAAGGGCAGAGGAAAATGATCCTTTTGTGTAGCTTTGTTCAGCTCCCTATAATCGACACAGACTCTCCATTTACCATTTTTCTTGGGTACAATTACAAGTGGGGAGACCCACTCACTATCTGAGATAGGATAGATAAATCCTGCTTCCAAGAGTTTCTGGATTTCTTCCTTCACTATATCCCTCAGATTGGGGTTCATGCGTCGTTGGGGTTGACAAACAGGCCGGGAGTCGTTTTTAATATAAATATGATGAGTGCACAGACTGGAAGGAATACCCTTCATGTCTGTATACTCCCAGGCGAATGCCCCCTTACGTTCCTTCAAGAGATTTGTTAGGCGCATCTGTTCTTCTGAGGAGAGACCAGGGTTGATGTTCAAAGTTTTTCCAAGCTCTACCTCAATAGGAATGCTTCTCGAGTTTTTCAAGACTGGGATTATGTTTGTGTCATTGACTAGTGCTTCCTCCGTAAGCTGTTCTTGTTCTTCTTTACTGAGGGTACTGTTCAGGAGTTGATAAACTTCCTTGTCTACTGAAGCAGGTTCGCTAATGAAATTATTAATGGCATCATCTTCTGTTTCGTTTTTGAAGGCTAGTGCCTTCCCTATTGTTAGTAATGGCTGAACATCTTCCTCCTCTTCCTGTTCTATCCAAAGGGAAGTTTCAACTTCTAGACTCGGCCGTGCTGGAGAGTACAGGGTGAGGTTTTTGGTTTCCATACCATCAGATATAGTCATAGATCCTGATCGACAGCTGATGCAAGCATCAGCTGTAGCCAACCAGGGCCTCCCCAAGATCAATGGGTGTCCCCCCAGCTGCGATTTTGGTTGTAACACCATAAAGTCGGCAGGGTATTCCCATGAGTCTACTGAAATAACAAGGTCGTCCAAAATCCCTTCGGGTCTGATGGTGGATCTGTCTGCCAATTCTAAGATAGTAGGGGTCGGTCTAATATTGGTGAATCCGAGCTTCTTTACAGTCTCCATTGTTATAACATTGATCGCAGCTCCTAAATCTACTAGTACGTTGGGTATCTGCGTTTGTCCTATGTGTACTGTGACAGTAGGATTGCCGGGATCCTCATACTTGGTTATAGGGGTTTTTCCAGTCATTAAAGCGGATAAATTCCCTATAACATGAACAGTAGGGGGATCTCTGGGTTTCCTTCCCGGTCTTTTAGTGCACAGGTCCCAAACAGTTCTAGCGTAAATAGGTACATCTTGAAGAGCTTGTAAAAGGGGAATCTTAACATAAAGGTTCTTCAATTCTCCTAAGAGATTGAACTGAGGTTGCCCCCCTCTTTGTGGCAGCATCAATCTCTCAGGGTATGGTGGTTGCCTTACCAGCTGGGTAGGCTGCGTGTTATCCACTTTATCGTTTAATGTTTCAGCCATCCCATCTGAGGGATGCTCAGCTCCTTCAGTGATAGGAACTGGATCAAATGGATGCTGGGAACTCTCTTCTTTGTCATACACAGATGGTGGAATATTTTCTGAAGTTACACGTTCTACTATCTTTCCAGACCGTAAGCGAATATCATTACAAGGTACAGGGGAGAGAGAGTAGGCCGGCATATTGAGAGCTTCCAATTGCTGGACTGTTTTATTATTTGGGTTAGGGTTAGGTTGGGCAGGCAGCTGAGGTCGTATTGGTATGTTAGGCACAGGATTATTTTGCAGCTGCAGCTGCGACTGCTGAGGTGGGTATTGAGGATATTGATGAAATTGAGGATATGGAGGATACGGTAACTGTTGAGGTGGAGGTGGTTGAGGAAACTGGTTCCCAGGATGGAAGTTCCTCCATCCAGGAGACCATGAAGTAGGTTGATGAGGTGGCTGTGTCCAAGGACTCCATGAATTATAACCTTGCATCGCAGGTTGAGGGGAATTCCACTGAGCATAATTCGAAGGGAATTGTGTATTCACATTTTGCATATTAGTATTCCAATTATTCAAATTATTCAAAAATGGAAATGAATCGGGAGACATAGCTTGATTCCGGGGCTGCCAGGGTTTCTTCTGTGCAATGAAGTAGGCTGAATCCACCTCTGGAGTTGATGCCTGCAGAACAGCCTTCACTTGGGGCAATGTGGGGCATTCTTTCATATCATGGTTCAGCTCGCACAGCTGACACACTTGTACTTTGTCAAGAGGGCATTCTTTCAGTGGATGAGTCTTTCTACACCGGGGACAAAACACACCTAGTGTGAGATCCTCCACTGCCTGTCTTTGCTTGGCCTTCAAGACATCAATCTCTGAAGAGATAGAGCTCATCATTTCTGTTTTAAAATTTTCAAGAAGATTGCCTATCTCTGCCCGTGTAGCTCCCCCATTGGATGACTTCTGAGTTCTGTCAAAGACATCACGTTCCAGCTTATCTCGTTTATTCTGCTTGTTATGCCTAGAAGATCCCCTGGAGTATCTCTTACATAATTCCACAATTGTCTCAAAGGGTTCTTTAGAGATATCTCCCTTTCCTAATAAATTTAGCATGTCTAAACAATCGTCCCTGATCCCTCGAAGCAGGATTATCTTAAGCACATCTAGTCCCATGTTCGTCTGCCCAGCTCTCTGCACATTGTACAACAACCTCTCTACAAAATCCTCCAAGCTTTCATCCTCCTTCTGTACCATCTTGAATAACTCCTCCCTTTTGTCCCTGGTGTTGCAATATTCTTGATATTTTTCCAGGAACACTTGCTTCATCTTATTCCAATTAGCAACAGTCCCTCCCCCAAGGATCATGAACCATCGTAATGCATTGTCCTTCAGGGTGGCAGGAAAAAGCTTTAACTTTTGAGCATCTGTGACATAATCATAGCTGCGACAGAGGATATCGAATTCAAAAAGGAATTCATCTGGATCCTCTGCCGCCCTGCCATGGAAGCGGGGTAACACCGACGGTGAGATGTTTTTCATAGGAGCTGTCCCCTCGAGCTGCTGTATTGGGAATTGCAATGTAGCCATAGTTTCTGGTGGGGAATCGACTTCATGATGGTATTGTACCACTGCTTCTTCCTCTCCGTTCTCAGTTCTGTTATTCATCTTTTCTTCTGTATCTTCTCCTTCATTTGTTTCTTTATTCCTTACCTCAGTCGTAACAGCTGCGTATTCTTCAATTGTAACAGCTGCGTATTCTTCAATTGTAACAGCTGAATCAGCCGTTCCTTCTTTAGCAGGAGTATATGCAGGAATCACAGCTGCTCCTGTATCTTCTACTGTAGATCCTGATGCTGGCGCTCCAGGATCAGCAGGGCCTCTTTTGATAGGAGTCTCCTGTTGACGAGATCTGACAGTTGAATCAGTTTTGTCAACAAGGTCGTCGATGAATGTTCTTCTGCCCAGCGGTGGACCTCGACCACGACCCGAACCACCTGTACTGTTAGTAATTTGTGGGGTTTTGGGGGTCGGGAGGTGATCGCGTTTTACCCCCCTCGTATTCATGCGAAGCAGATCATTTCAAAAACAACCAAAAAGACTGACTAAAAGCAATTATCAGATACGACTAATGACTAGTGTTTAATTTTCATCCTTCCCCGGCAACGGCGCCAAAATGTCAAGCACTCTATTTGCAGATAATTAAATATCAAACATACAGAGCATATGAAATTTATTGTCAACCCGAGAAAGTCTTTTTATTTCAAAGGATAAGTGCACAATATATGCTTAAACACAAAACCATTAGAAGTGAATACTTTTACCTTCGATCATCCATATTCATCCCAAGAATCTATGCAATCCCAAATGCCTTCTAATTGCTATACTATAATTCTTTTCTATTATGCACCAGGAAGAAATGATATCAGATCTAATCAACAATTGCAGAAAGGAAATCTCATTCGTATTCTAAAGTAATCACTCATCTAATCTGGTCAAGCTGGAAATCATAAAACATGAACTGAACATTACTCTAAAATTCAAATGAAAGGAACTGAAGCAACTGTTCTAAGAAACTGAATTGTGAAATAAAGATAAATCAACACATAACAGGAAAGCCAATTTATAAGAACTTATGGGATCACGTCTCAACTATAGGATGAACACGGCAGTGTGAACAGAAATTGAAATGTATAAAATAAACCTGACTCAGTCGACTGATATTCTATACCATTCACCAATCTTACAGAATTATAATCTTTTACTGAAAAATCCACACAACAAGTATTGCTGCTGCGCACAAAAGAAAGAACAAAACATCACACAACAAGAAAGATGAAATCCTAATTTAACTCAGCAATCTCTGTGGAAGACGGGCCCAGCCTTCACATAGAGACGTTGGTTGAACAACACTCTTCTTAACTCAGAAGTAACCCCTTATATTAACAGAAGAATGAGTACACAGTTGGCTTGGATGCTAATACAAAAATAATTTAATTGTTGCTGTCCAACCCCTCGGTCGAGGCAATTCCCCATATATATACATACAATTTGCAACATCTAAACCTATAATTGGGCAGCCATGAAGATCTCTGATCTTCAGGCGCCCTAGATAATCTAGATGTTACAATGCGTGGCAGAACTGAAATATCCAAATATAAGAGAGTTATCAATTGCCCCAAGAGTGGCGGTCCTTCCAGCTCACAGCTGGACTCGAGCAGTGACATACTTAAGATAGCCATTTCTGTTACAGCTGACTCGTCACGACTGTGCCTTGATTGACGATACGAGCCCCAAGGAACCTTCTACAAGCAATGAACGTCCCTTCCTTCGTGACTTGTTCAGCTCCGATCTTCTTGCAGTCTATTTGTCTCATTACCTTCATAAATCGCATCATGTTAGCACAAATTAAGAGATGCACAGCTTTAATCATCACAATCATAAGTATTAATACAATAAAACAATAATCGACCATACCTTGGTAATTTGGGGAATAAGATAACGACAATAAGTCGAATTGCCAAGGTAATTGGTGTAAGACAAGGGAAGGGAAGATGATAAATGATGGTCAAAAAGGGCCAATTCTGGGCTCAACAGTCCCCCTCGTTGCACTCCTTTGAAGTCTACCCACATGTTCTTCTTCTGCGTTCTCCCTCCTTCTGCACACTCATCCATATTCCATGCCAAACCAGCTCTCGCCTGGTACACATCCCCTTCTTGGCCACGGCTCCCCTCTTTCTAAACCTACACCTTCCAGCACCCTCTCCCCACGACCACGCTCGCCCATGCCCACGCTCACCCTCCTGCCCCACTACCACACTCTCCCCACGTCCGACGCTGCTCCACTCCCCACCTATGTCCACCTTCCTCCCACATCTCACTCGCTCTCCCTTCCTCCTCACACACCCACCAGCTCTCCCCTTCATGCCTCGGCTCCGCCAGCTCCAACACTCCACCATTTCTACCACTCTGCGCACCATCCGCTACTCCTATTTCGCTTTCCCTCTCCACCATTCCCTGCGCCTCTCACGTTCGCGCCTGTTTCCAGCTCTAAGAGCTCCATCCCCGTCATCTCCCTCAACCTGCCACTCCCTTCCCGCCACCACTGCTACCCCAACGACCTCTCCGCTTACTTCCTCCTCTCCCTTCCACTCACCATAGCTGTTGCGCCTTCCTTCCTCCGGTCCTCTCCACCACCATTCCATCTCCCTCGACCGTCACCATCCCAACACCCTTCCATTCTTGACTTTCGGCTTTCCCTCCACCGCCTCCTCACCGATCACCTCTCGCGCCTCCACCCTAATCCACTAACTCCCGCCACCATCCGACCACCCCTTTCACTCCACAAAACCTTAATTTAAATTTTTTAATATTAAACCTTATAATATTTGTTTAATATTTTTAATATTTGAAAAAAAGAACTATATATATATAGTTTATAAAAATATTATTAATAATAATATTATGAAATAATAATAATAATTATTAAAAATAGTAATTATTTTTGGAAAAAAAAAAGAAGAAAAAAAAAAAAGGTTATTTAACCTAATAAGAGAAGAACAAAATCAAAGAAAAAACAACATCAAAGAAGACAAAGGAAATTCAAGTCAAAGGAAGACTCGTTGGTCAAAAGAAGTCGAAGACCAAATCGAAAAAGTCAAAGAAAACTCCCTCTATCATCGAAAAAGTCAAAGACTATCTATCACTGAAGAAATCAAAGAAAGACCTTCTATCACTGAAGAAGTCAAGGCCATGGAAGCTGGGTTGCGACTACAAATAGAGAAATTAGAAGCCAAGTTAAAGCACTATCAAAAGACAATGAAGAATTACGAGACATTAATACACAATCAAAAGTAAGGATTGAACTACATAAGATACAAGAACGGTTCAATGAACAAACAATGTCCAACCAGGAATATCGCATAGAAAAATTATATGCGCAAATCAAGGAATTAAAAAAGGAGAGTGATTTCAATCAGAGGTTGAAAAATCAAGATACAAAGAAAGAAATAAACGATTATGAAGCAGAAATAATACGCTTGAACAAAATCGTTAGAGACAAATATGAAGAACTAACGCAGATACGACATAAATTAGAAAGTCAAGAATCAAAGGTCGGCCAATGTCAACAACAGATAAAAGTTCTTCAACAACAAAATGACGACTCTAAAAAGACACATAAATCAGAGATTGCGAAGAGTAATAAAGCATTATCTAAAAATGCTGAAGAAAATTTTAGACTAAGAAATCATAACAAGATACTAGTCACAAAAATTAAGAAGTTGAAAAATAGCCGAAAGATAGAACAATCTATGGACGACATTGAAGGGAAACTTCTAGACAAGCAGGAAGAAAATAGTTGTATCAGAAGTCATAATGAATATCTTAAGGAACAACTTAAGACATCTGAAGATGATAGAAAATCACAAGTCGAATTGATTAAGAAGTTTCAAAATGATAATAGGCAGTTAGAAAACAAGTTGGAAAAGATATAGAACAAAAACTTAAATCCTCAAGAGACGAAAATACAACTTCCAACTCAGATCAATGCTCTAAAGGTGACATTCGTAAACGAAAATAACATCGTGAAAGTTCCCTATCGACACCCCAACCATAAAAACCGATATTTGAAAAAGTGGGAAATGTCGAAAGATAATGGTACTAATGTGATCAAATCTCCTGACGACACATTAGTAGGGAATCCCATCAGTCCACAACAAATCAATTTGGGATGGATTGATCCATCGACATATCAGAAGTTATGTTCGACTCTTAGCAATTCGTATCGACATGTTTCGTCATCTACGGCACCACATAAAATGATGCAGAAACATTATAAGGATTTGAGGACAAACCCTTTCTAAGAGAGTGGCAATGCTACGAATATAAAATAAGATAATAGTTAAATAATTAATAGTTAGGTTAATTAAAGATAGGTTATGAAAGGAGGTGTCTCCTCAACATCAAAATGCCCAAGCTATATTTAAGGCAGTGTTCGGATATCCACATCATCTTTTTCAGGATCTTACATGCAATTAGGGTTTGCATGCACTTTGCGTGCATCCCAGTCACCAGGTTGATGCCTCCAGCACCTTAGCCACCTTATTCTAGAACCCGGGAGCCACTTAATTCATAGTTTTAGCCCTCCTAGTCAGGATGGTGGCCACTTCTCACCTACTACCAGAGAAGGGCGCACTTCTTCACCTACCACTGCAATTCCACTTTAGTTACACTCAGTTAGCTCCGATTCTCCCTGATTTGAGGCTAGTTTCACTCCCGATTGACTGTTTCACTTCCGTTGGACCTCCAGATTGACTAGATGACTTGTTCTGACTTCAGTTAGCCTCCCATGCGCCCTCCACTGAGCCCACTTCCCTATATCAGTGCTACAAACTTCAGTTACACATGTTACACTCAGTTAGATTCAGATTGACACCTGGATGACTGGTTCTTGTGCATTGATGACCACTACTGATTGATGATGAGGACTCCTAGTTGGATTCAAGCTACTCCATTCAGTGATTCGAATGACCTCCTTAGGAAATTCGAATTGCTCAGTCATTGTTACTGTATTCTATTGTAATCATTCACCCTTACTGGGATATTCAACACTGCTGCATGTTTTGCACAGTTTTACACCATATTTTCTATGTTCATCTGTTGTGATTGATTTACTTGTTCATTAGATCTGCTGTGACTAATTTTACATGGTATCAAATCCATTGCAGGGACAAGATCTCTTTTCTACAGGTGTTTCTACAAGAATATTTGAGTGAATTGCTGAAAAATTGCAAAAAGTTTTGGCATGAAAGATCTCAAGGGCATTCACTCCTGTGCATGCAAAGCTTGAAACTACTTCCAATACCACTCCAGAAGCTTGAGTTTCCACATAATTCCTTGATCTGATACATTGGACCCATTCAACATTGTTTGATCTCCAATCCTAGGTGTGATGCAACTCTAAAAGGGTGGATTGTTCGACCTCATTGTTCTTGGTTTATTGTGATTTGCAGGTTTTTGTCTCCATCATTTGCATTCGCTACTCTGCCCTTGCAAGCTTCTCTACATCAGTGTGCACTCACTCCTAGCAATGGAATACTCTTCTTCAAAGCCTATCCTCACCCCATTCAATTATTTTGATTGGAAATATGATATGGAGATCATATTACGTTCAAAAGGTTACTACTGAGTCACTCTTGGTATTGAATTGGAGCCAAACAATCTGTCAGATAGAACCAAACACTACAACAAGCTTGATGAAGCTTATGGTCTTCTTTGTCTCTCCATCTCCAAAGATCTTCACTTCCATCTAAGCGGATTGAAGACTCCAAAAGCTATATGGGAGCAACTTGAAACACTATTTGGCAAGCAGGACGAGCGTAGGGCTTTTCAATTAGAGAATGAATTGATTGCCCTTAGTCCTGAGAATTTCGAGACCATTAATGAATTCTTCACAAAATTCAAGAACTTGAACTTGCAGTTGAAGAACAGTGGAGTTATCAAAGAGTATAAACAATTGATCCTCTCCATTCTCAGCAAACTTGGTAAAGATTATTCGATATTTGTCTCTACTTTCAATTTCGGTAGGCTAACTACCCCTGTTGGCTTAGTTTTTCAACCAAGCTTAGTGCTATGGGCACCTGCTAACTAGTAGCAGCAGTTTCAATATTAAGCAAAAACAATAAACTAAATCTAAACTAAAACTAAACTAGCATGTGCATCTTTGAATTAAAAAAACAAGAACAAGAAATATAAGAAATAATTTTGTATTGAAAATGGGGGCAAGAAAGTGCTTGCAATAATAATACCTCCAAGTGATGAAGATAGTTGAGAAGCTCCAAGGGTGAACAGCTCCAAACTCCAAAGGGTCCTTTCTCCAAGGTTGCTACAATGGCCAAAAACTCAAGGGAGATTTTGGCAGCATGAGGATAGGAAGATGGATGGATGTAAAGTGAGGAGCCCCTACCACCTTTTTATAGTTTTTGGTGGTGTGGAATACCATTATGGTTTTGTGGAAACCAATGGTATTGACCAACATGGTTTAGGTACCTTTTCCCTCCTTTTTCCTTTTTTGAATATTTTGAATATTTGTATTCCCTTTTTAATATTTTTGGGAATTCTGGACCCTTTTTGAGGGTTTTTTATGCTTTTTTAGGAAAAATACTCATTTTGAGTGGAAAAAGGGGTGTATTAAGGTCTTTTGGTGAACTTTTGTTGGCTTTAGAGGCTCAAATGGTGGAAAAGTGGACAAATTGGTCATGTGAATAAGGAAATGAGCTAGTGAGCACTTTTTAGGTGTTAACAAATTGCCCCCTGATGTGTGAGGGCAGGAGCTCATCGTATGGCCGATAGACATCATAGTTCTTTTGTCTTTTTTCTGGGGTTTTGGGGAGGAGAAGAGACCGATTGGAGACTGGATCCATGGCCCTTAGAAGTTGCAAAAACAAAAAATATTACATGGCCTCAATATGAATGAGGAATAATCTCTGATAATGGATGAGGCGGGCATACCCATGCTCGTATCAAGACATATACATAACAATTAGTCCCAAGAAGGGGGATCTAATACATAAAAAATATACTGGTACATCATAATGGTCCAGAGGGGACATTATTTTGGGATGTACTCATCATCATGACATGACTGATCTCAATAACTGATACACTGGAATAACTGATGAACTACTGAAACTGAAGGTGTCCAACATCTGTAGGGATGTAATGACTGTGAGCCATCTTTGGGAAGTATATGTAACTGTATACTCGAGGGAGTATAAAACTGGGGTACATCTGAATACTGTCTCCATGCGCAACCCGGATATCTATAGGAAAAGTATAACTGGTTGTATCCATAGGTAGACTCTCAAATGTGGAGGATTCGGATGGTATCCGGGGTCTTCGACTAATAACTGAACGGACCGATGCCCCGTGCGAGTCTCAACGATGCGATCAAGGTGTTGAAGTCGAGCATGTGAGAAACAACCATTTGGAGAGGCACTGAGGACTCTTCTCGAAATGATTCGTAGGCACTCATCATAAATGGTGATGAGTCCAAGACACAGGGACCTCTAGGTCTATCCTCTGGAATAAATTTGGTTGTCGTCGATAGAGGGAGACCAGCAACTAACAAGGCAATGATGTTTCCTTGATAGGAGCGCGAGGTGTAGAACTGAAGTGTGGTAGTACTGATGGTAGGACTGACATACTTGTGGGGATGGGAAGTAACTGGGGTCATATATGGGTAGACTCAACCTTCCTTTGTTCAGAGCATGATGACATGGTTGACCTGGCAGCATAGGGAACTGACTTGTAGGTGTGGGTATCATTGCTTTTAAGGACTGAAGGGTATGTATTGACTCTGCGGGGGGTCAAGCTGATGAGTGCTGTCGAGGGATTCTCAGGGTGACATACTGCAAAATACTCTGAACAAAGGCGACCAAAATGGGGAAGCTGCCATATGAGTAGACGTGATCTATTGTGGCACCGAGAAGCACCAATGGGTCCTTCTTCTTAGTTTTAATGAGCTCCAAGAAGGGATAAAAGTGTGCTCTGAAATGGTATTGTCCTGTGGATTTGTGAGCCCAGGACTGTTCGTGCTCATTGGTGCTTTCATTTTTAAGGAGTCTGAAAACGATAAGAAGACTCTGCAGTGGTTATGATTACTGTCATGTTGGTTTTACGAGCCCAGGATGGTGATTGCTCGTGGTCGCTTTCATGTTTAGAGAGTCTGAAAGTGGTAAGTGGACTCCATTGGTGTTCTTTTTTGTAAGTTAGTCTCCAAGGTCCGAAAAAGCATAAAATGATGCAAATGGAGAACTCTTCTAGCCGATGTGACTAGAGTATACCTTTTTCGTAATTAGTCTACAAGGTCCGGAAAAGGGGTAAACTTATACCAGGTAGACGCCCTTTCAGATACTTTTAACGAGCATGAAAGGAAGCAAGGTTGCTCGACGATCTTTTCATTGTTTTAGGAGTCAGAAAAGAGCTTAACAGAAACTCCCTAAGTGCCTTTTTCGTAAAAGGGATTGCTCGGCCCGAAAAGGGGATAAAACTATACCGAACAAAAAGGGATTGATGGGAGCGAGAAAATGTCTCAAGCGTCATCATGTGTGCAGGATACTGGATCCGGTGACATAAATATTGTCAACAAGGGGCAACGGCCATTGTGGAATGCAAATCGAGGTGATGGGTGACATTTTTTTTTAAAAATACCTAAAAATTATGAAGGTGAGAGCGAGAAATGATCTCAAGCATCATCACGAGCGCGAAAAACTGAATCCGACGATATAAGGCTTGTCAAAAATGGACGACGGCTGATGTGGCATGCAAACCGAGGTGATGAGGGGGCATGGAAAAATGCCCGACAAATCTGGGCGTGAGAGCGAGAAATGATCTCAAGCGTCATCACGAGTGCGGAAAACTGAATCCGGCGATATAAGACGCATAAAAAATGGACAATCGTCGATGTGGCGCTCAAACCGAGGCGACGAGGGGCATGGAAAAAAATGCCCGAAAAATCTGGATGTGAGAGCGAGAAATGATCTCAAGCATCATCACGAGCGCGAAAAACTGAATCCGGCGATATAAGACTCGTCAAAAACGGACAACGGTCGATATGGCACGCAAACCGAGGCGACGAGGGGGGCATGGGAAAAATGCCCGAAAAATCTGGAGGTGAGAGTGAGAAATGATCTCAAGCATCATCATGAGCATGAAAAACTGAATCCGATGACATAAGGTTCATAAAAAACGGACGACGGCCGATGTGGCATGCAAACCGAGGCGGCGAGGGGGCATGGGAAAAAATGCCCGAAAAATCTGGGCGTGAGCGCGAGAAATGATCTCAAGCATCATCACGAGCGCGAAAAATTGAATCCGGCGATATAAGGTTCGTCAAAAATGGACGACAGCCGATGTGGCATGCAAACTGAGGCGACGAGGGGGCATGGAAAAAAATGCCCAAAAATCTGGGCGTGAGAGCGAGAAATGATCTCAAGCATCATCACGAGCACGGAAAACTGAATTCGGCGATATAAATGGTGTGAAAAACGGAGGTCATAAGGACTCCGGAATGGTCAAAGCAAATAACTAGGTTAAAAAATGGCTATAAATAAAGGTGAGCCCACCAAGCCAAGGATGCTGTGGTGGGGAGAAATGATGACTCACGGGGGGAGAATACTAGGTGTATCAAATCAAATCGAATATACAAGTGATATGTGACCTCAAAAAATGGATGAGATCACGCATGTGAAGAACTCAGCAGGGTTAATGACCTACCCCAATGCTATGTGCATGGGGTTTGTGATTGTGGATCACATATGTGTTGGTTTGAATGATGGGTTCATTGAGGTGTTGAGATAGAGATGATGGGGAAGGTTCAAAATGATTGATCATGCCCCCTATACCGGGGTCGAGGTAATCTATTATGCCCCCTAACTCAGAGGTGTCAATGTGGTGCAGATGTTGTCTCAGAGAGAGATCAATAGGGCATTGAGCAACTGCTGGCGAGGTGTTATACCATGAGGCTGTGGGTTGTGGTGGCATACTGAACTGATGATATGATGATGGTAGATTCCCTTTGTGGGGTGGATGCCCCCAGTATCTCTGATGAGAATCATGATGATGATGAGTAGGCAGGGTTTTGGGCCTGCCCCCATGTTGTGGACATGTGGTTTCCTCGTTGTTTTGAAAGGGTTGAACATGTGTGTCAAAGGGATCAATGGAAGGGGCCGACAGGACAGAGGGGTATCCAGTGGAAACCGTGTAAATGGTGTTAATTTCTTCCAAGGAGGAAGATGGTGGGGGATGAATTTCCTCAATTGTGGGGGGCGTCGTCTCAAGGTCCAAATTATTCATCTCGTAGAGAGCTGCTTTGTAATATGGGATATCAGGACAGTGATGTGAGTAATGGCCGTAAATACCGCATATCGCACAAGGGTGGTTGGTATGCAGTGACTTATCACGAGGCTTAGTGTTTGGGTCGATTTTGACAACCGGGATGTTAGGGTCGTCGTCAAGCATTTGCATGTGTTCCTGTAATGTGGGTAATTGTGGACATTGATGAGTTGGATGGCCTAACTCATCACACAACGAGCATTTAGGAGGAGCACGAAACACGGGGGGAGGTTTAACTGCTTTGGGAGGAGGTACCGTAGTGTATGGTTGTGGGCCTCTGCCCCCATTGGGCTTGATAAGAGGAGGGGGATTCATAGAAGATGAAGGATTCGTGATACCGGGAGGTGGTTGGGTAGAAGTGACAATGGGTTGCACCGGTTGCAGGATGACATTTGGTGTCGGCGGGGGAACGGGAGGCGAAATATACCACACGGGTAATCCCAAGGTTAGCCCGGGGAGACTAAGGGTAGCCATAACCAGAGCGCTTACTACGCCCGAAGGAGGGAATAGAAAGGGGATTGTGTGGATGGGTGTAACACCAATGTGACTAGGGACCAATGGTGGTTTAGGTAACAAGGAGGGTTGATTACCGGGTGTTTGTGTATTTTGTGAAAGAGTACAGAGGTCTGCGGCGTGGTTTTCCGATGACGGTGGTGGAATGGACTGGAATGTAGAAGTCATCGGCGCGTCGGAGTAAAGTCTGGGTCCCACTGAGGAAACGAATGAGGTAGTTGCACCACAAATAGGTTGTTCAACCATGGGGAGAACATTTTCAGGTGCAGTGGGGGCCTTGGGATTGTAATAGGTGAGTTGGTTGACCTTGACCACGCGTCCCTCATGGGGGAACTGCATGGTACGAAAAACAGATGAGGCAACAGCCCGCATGGCATACATGTAGCTGCGGCCAAGTAAAAGGTTATAGTCAAGTTGGGCATTGATGACCTCAATGTCAATGAACACGGTTTTCCCCGCCAGCTGGACGGGGACATTAGCTAAGAGACCTTGGGGTTGTGCCGAACGGACTTCATAGGCTCGCAACGCAGTGGTGGACTGCTGGAGAGTAGGGCATCCCAACTTCTGCCAAACGAATGTGGACATAACGCATGTGGAGGCACCTTCATCGATAATGCATCGATGGATGACAAGATTCCGAACGGAAACGGAAACTTGGAACGCTAAAGTAGAAGGTAAGAGTGGTTCGGACTGGTCCGAATCGAATGTCATCAGCTGTGAATCATTGGGGTCAATGGCGCCAATGGCGAAGAGTAAAGTCTTGCGCTATGAAGGATAGTTTTTCAAGACTTCTAAAGCAGACATGGCTGCAGGAGACTGGGCTAAGTCGTCTACAATGTTGTAATTTGACGCCGCGTGAGCATTGGGGTTATTATTAATGCGACTAAGTGGGAAGCGAGGTGCTTTGGAAGCACCATCAAGTGGAGTCAGAGGTATACGTAACGTTTGATCTGTGGGATTAACGTTAGTGTTCTTGTCGGCGGGAGGGGCTTCAGAGGTGGAGCCATATTGGTTCCGACAGGTTTGGAGGTTGGCATTGGCGGTTGACATCATCAACAAGTGGTGAGTACCTGAATTGAACATGGGTTGATCAGGAGCTGCATAAGTGATCTGTTGTGGTGGCGCGTTGCCCTGAGGGGGAGCTAACGGCTGAGTGTTCACTACACCTTGGTTTGGAAAGGGGTTTTGCAGTACCAAAGGTTTATGTTGAGGTGGTGGAGGGTTGGGTGGCGGCTGAGGAGCCGCTTGCCCTTGACGATGGGCATCGTCAGTCCAGAGTTGCCGAGCTCGCTCCAAATGTGGGAAAGCATGTGTGTAATGGCCATAGACCCCGCAAATAGAACAAGGATGGTTTGTTCTAAGGTTATTGTTTTTGGGCTGCCTGGGATTACGATCCGGATTCTGGTTGGGAGGAGCAGTGTTGTTATTTTGTGGAGGATTGGGAGGTGGAGGACCTTGCTGATGTTGTTGGTTATTTCCATGGTTACGTCCTCTTCCACGGTTCTGTTTCCCACCCTGGTTACACTGGTTGTTTTGGTGCTGGGGCTGGTTGTGCTGTGTGTACACTTTCCCTTGAGCAGTAGGAGGATTTTGGTTCACCGCAGGTGCGGGAGCAGGTTGTGGGGGATAATAAGCCGGTGGGGCTGGGGGTGGACCAGTTACCTGCTGGGGTTGTTGGTAACCCTGAGCTATTGGAGGTGTTGGGCTAGTTGTCGCAGCTTGCTGCAGGTAATACATTGGTTGAGGTGCAATTGGGGGGGCGTATGCAGGTGGTGCATGACCAAAGCACTGAGGTGGACATGAGGGTCCATGGGTATGGTGGTGATGTGCCATGGGAGCATATGAACTGGTTGCTCCAGATTGAGATGTAGCCCGCGAAAGGTCGGGACCATGGCTAGGATGTGCAATGGAAAAGGGTTGGGGATGCGGGGTAATACGACCAATGATGCCATCTGTGGCATGGGATGCCCCCAATGCATCGTGTTGAGATGACTCGCCCCGAGGGGTGTCTGGTATAATGGTATACAGATAACCCGATTGGGCATAAATGAGGTCAAACTGTTGGGCTTTGAGGATGGCTTCTTCTTCAGACTGGGGTCGTTCGGATGCCACATCCTTCGCAATGAGAGGGAGGAGGGATTTTAGGAACCAATCTAAGAAGATGCAGTCATCTAACTTGATTTTGCAGAGGCTTCGGCGTCGACGCCACTCATGAATGTGGTCAGTGATGTGGGTGGCCGTGTTCTGTCTGCAAGACAGTAGGATCTCGACGCCCGCATCATAGCAGACAGGTAATTGAAAGAACTGCAGGAAGGTCGAGGCAAGGGAGGTAAAGGTGGCATGGGTCCCATGGGGCTGCTCAATATACCACTTAGCTGCAGAGCTAGTGAAGGTGCGCTATAACAGATGGAGGCGGACAGAGTCATCCACTATGGAGTTGGAGGAACACCATAGATGGAAGGACATGATATGGTTCTGGGGGTCCTCACCTACCTTGCCCTCAAACTTAGGGATGTCGGAGGGGAGTTTGGTGGGCATGTGAGGCCACGCAGGGTCGTGTATGATCGAATCATTGGTTAACCTGGCTAAGTCTGGTAAGTTCAGACTCGCCATGTACGGTAAGCTAGTAGATGGATGTGGCGTAGTGACTGGGACATGACTAGTCATGGTGGTATGATGTAGGGGTCCAGTAGAGCCTAAGGGTATGCTAGGTATTGAAGGTATGTGTCCTCCAATAGCTGTGGTCTGGTATGGGCCAGCGTTTCTGAGTGCAACATGGGTTACACCGGGGTTAGGAATAGTAGTGGTGATTCCTGGAATCTGGGTTGTGGTAATCAGAGGGGGTGTGACCCCTATGTTGGGCATACCCATAACAGGTGGTGGCCCTGTGTTGGGAATTCCTATAACAGGAGGTGACCCTGTGTTGGGCATTCCTAAAGGTGGAGTGTTCCCCATATTAGGCATTCTTAGGGGGGTGGTTGTTGCCATGGATGGCACCGCAATAGAAGGGTCTGTGGACGTATCTCCTATGGTGTTGGTAAAAAGTGGGTCGAACGGTGTTCCAGCCATAAGGTTGGTTGGGAATAACGCAGTGGGTTTTTCGGATTCTGCCTCAGAATCAGATGTGAAGTGAGGCGTGTCAAAATCGGATGACTGTATGGTTGACCGACGATGTGTCGAGTCAAGGGATAAGGCTCTACGTCGGTGACGTGGAGAGCCAAGTAGACTGAACTCTGGGAGTTCGCCCTGAAGACGACGAGAGCGTCTAAAATTCTCAATGGTGAGAAATAAGTTTTTGTGTAAAAAATTGTTTAGTGTAAGGTGGTAATGTATAAAAGACTCGAAACCCTAATGGAACCAAGGGTGCAAGAAGGGGAGTGAAAATGAAGGCTCTCAGGCAAAAAAATCAACCTCAAAAAGCACTTATTATAGCAGCTGTGCTATAATAAGTGGAGGGATGCAAAAAATGGTCAGAGTACCAACATGCAAACAACTTCTAGAAAAAATAGATGTAACTAGACCAAAGGTGGATTGAATCATGCAAACACCTAACTAAAAGTATTGTGAATCAACAAATGATATTCTCTGCAAGGTGATGAAATCCAAGTCAGACAATATTGAGTGTTGAATCAATGGCTAGATATCCCCCTACCGGGAGGGACACCGGGTAATCAATCCTAAAGAATGGCAACTAGGATACTCCGTTCATGACACGTCCAGAAAAGGTAAATCTGCCGTTTGGTCCTTTTACCGCAATACCCCCATATAGGGATATCCCGAGAACTGCGAATGGTAGCCCTTCGGTTACTGAATGGATTTTGGTATTCCACTCAGGCATCCGGAACCATCCTCGCGACTTCAACCCTCCTAGGGGAGAGGCCTTTCGATAAACTGGTTATGACCGTGCCAACAAATACTAGGAGATTTTGGTTCCCTAATGGACAACAACTATGTCTCAGATATAATAACTGAGGGGTGTTATTGGAACACCTATCCCCTCAATACTACCTAGCTACAAATTTCTTTTGGGTTGAAGTTAGGGTAATTTTTAAGGCTCAGTTTAAATTATGTGTTTGAGTGGGTGCACGTGTGGTAATTTAAACTGAAATTGAAAAAGTAAATGCTTTGCAGAAAATATTCAAAAAACAAAGGATCTTTTGAAATAGTAAAGCAAATAATATGACTTCTTCAATAAATGGAAATTAAATGCTTTGCAAAGACTATTCAAAAAGCAAAGGATCTTTTGAAATAGGAAAAAAAATAATATGACTTCTTTAAGAAATAAATGGATTTCTTTATCAAAAATTGCTATGGGCAAAATATCAAGGAAGTAAACAGCAAAATTTTAATCTAGATAAAATGCAAAATAAATCCTTCTTTCAATTTCTGAAAATTTTTAAAAAGACTTTCTCAAAGATGCATTCTAAATAGTAAAATTTTTCTATGGCTGTAAAATATGCAGGAATTTTAATACTGGAAAATGTGCTATGTGGGCAGAAAATACAGTAAAAAATTAATTTTTTAAACGGATCGGCCAAATGGAAAAAATTGGCATCGTGGGTTTTGACAGAACGGTCGCGATGGACCGCGCGGGTTTCTACCACACAGTTGCGATGGGAAGCGCGGGTTTCGGCCGCGAAGCCGCGATGGACCGCGTGGGATTTTGTCACACAGTCGCGATGTGCAGCGCCGAAAATGTCCGCGAAGCCGCGATGTGCAGCGTGCTAATTGGCCGCGAAGACGCGATGAACCACGCGGAAAAGGGTCGTGCAGTCGCGATGAGCCGCGCGACTGTTGGGCGAAAATCCGCGAGGTGAAAGCCGTACACGGACGCCGAAAAGCGAACCCAAAAATTGAGAATTTCGGGCTGTTAATGGAAAAAAAATGGGCCAAGATCTAGAACAGCAATGGATCTGCTGTCTAGGGTGGCAGATCTATGAATTAAACTAACTAATACTATCAAAAACTAAGATCTAAAGCAAAAGTGAGATCTAAAATTCGAAAGCAGTGGAGTCGCCAAAAACTGTTGGCTTAGTTTTTCAACCAAGCTTAGTGCTATGGGCACCTGCTAACTAGTAGCAGCAGTTTCAATATCAAGCAAAAACAATAAACTAAATCTAAACTAAAACTAAACTAGCATGTGCATCTTTGAATTAAAAAAACAAGAACAAGAAATATAAGAAATAATTTTGTATTGAAAAGGGCAAGAAAGTGCTTGCAATAATAATACCTCCAAGTGATGAAGATAGTTGAGAAGCTCCAAGGGTGAGCAGCTCCAAACTCCAAAGGGTCCTTTCTCCAAGGTTGCTACAATGGCCAAAAACTCAAGGGAGATTTTGGCAGCATGAGGATAGGAAGATGGATGGATGTAAATTGAGGAGCCCCTACCACCTTTTTATAGTTTTTGGTGGTGGGGAATACCATTATGGTTTTGTGGAAACCAATGGTATTGACCAACATGGTTTAGGTACCTTTTCCCTTCTTTTTCCTTTTTTGAATATTTTGAATATTTTTATTCCCTTTTTAATATTTTTGGGAATTCTGGACCCTTTTTAAAGGTTTTTTATGCTTTTTTAGGAAAACTACTCATTTTGAGTGGAAAAAAGGGGTGTATTAAGGTCTTTTGGTGACCTTTTGTTGGCTTTAGAGGCTCAAATGGTGGAAAACTGGACAAATGGGTCATGTGAATAAGGAAATGAGCTAGTGAGCACTTTTTAGGTGTTAACAACCCCGAATTGGAAGATGCCTACCATGAATGCCTTCATTGAGTCCGTCACAAAAGAGCATGACAAGTTCATTCAAATGGGGTCCATAAGCTCCAAATATTCATCCGTATATGTTTAAGGACCCAAGATCTCGAATGGTAAAGGAAAGCAAAAGAAGGAGAACCAAATTCGAGCCTCACAAGCAAAGAGAGAAAGGCAAACAGACGGATGCACCATCCAGTTCAAAGTTCAAGCAAAAGGGCAAAGAAGGTAACCAAAAATCTAAATGTACTTATTGCAACCATGGCTTTCATGCCAAAAGTTCATGTATGAAGAAGACTATAGATCAAATGGCCCTCCTTTTGGAAAAGAACAACATAACTCTTCCTGACGGTGCAAGGAAGAAGGATAGGAATGATGATCATGAAAGAGGACAAGCACTCATGGCAACTGTTTCGAAGCCCACTACTCTCTTGATAGATTCAGGTGCGTCGAATCATATGGCTGCAAATATTGATTCATTTTCTTCATTCGATCTAAACAGCTCCATCCCCATCCATTTGGGAGATGACTCAAAAATTTCTTCAAAGGGGAAAGGTACGATTCATGTAGATCATGGAAGCTTTCAGAATGTTCTCTATGTGCCTTCCTTGGATTCAAATCTTCTTTCTGTGTATCAAATGACACACTGGTGAACCGAAGCAAGTTATATTCAGCCCTAATACAGTTGAAATTTCTGATATCAAAAGTGGAAGACTTGTTGCAGTCGGAAAGGCAAACCACACTATAAAATGCTATGAGTTTTCACACTTTATTCCGCTTGCAAAGCCCACTGCTCTTCGCACACATGGTAATGAGGTTAGTAGGATTTGGCATGAAAGATTTGGACATCTTAATTATAAGTATTTGCTGCTTCTATCAAAAAAATCCATGGTAGATGGTCTTCCACAACTCCGTTCCTCGAAGGGAATATGCACTGGTTGCATTATTAGGAAGCACCCCGAGCACAGATTCGACCGCAGCAAAGCTAGCAGAGCTTCTACAGTTTTGGGGTTGATACATTCTGATATTAGTGGTCCGCTACCCCATACATCATTAAATGGTTCAAGGTATGTTTTGACATTTATTGATGATTTTTTCCGCTTTACATGGATATTCTTTCTAAAAAACAAGTCAGAAGTGCTTGGAAAATTCAAGGATTTTAAGGCTTTTATTGAGACCGCCACTGAGAGAAAGATCAAAGCTCTTAGATATGATAATGGTGGAGAATATATCAAGGCCGAGTTGCTGCAACTTTGTGTCCAAAGCAGAATTCAGATCCAACATACAGTTCCCTACACACCCCAGCAGAACGGTGTAGCGAAAAGGAAAAATCGGTCACTGAAAGAGATGGCTACATGCATGATTGAATCAAAAGGTTTGGCTGCAAATATTTGGGCTGAAGGAATCAATGTTGCTACATACATACAGAACCATGTTCCACATTCATCCGTGAAAGGTATGACTCCTTTCGAAGCATTCTTTGGTCACAAACCGGATGTGTCAAATTTGAGAGTTTTTGGCTCTACTGCATGGGTTAGAATTCCTTCCAAGAAGAGACGAGCTTTGGATCCACAAAGTATTGAGTGCATACTGATAGGATATGGGGAAGAATCAAAAGCATATAAAATCATGGATATCAGATCTAAAAAGATATTCATAAAGCGCAGTGTGCAATTTGAAGAACCGCTTCAAGAATTGCAACTAGTCGAGGAAGAGATTGTCGATTCACCACCTTCACCAGAAGAAGATCCGTGCAGTGATAATGAAGGTATGAGTTCTGATATTTTAGCAGCACATGATGATCATGACATATCAGGTTCATAATCCGACCATCATGATCCTCCTCAGTTACCAAAGTGGGCCCAAAACACTCATCAATCTGTTGGTTCAAACCTTGGAAATCCTGCTGATCCAAGATGAACAAGAGCAGACTTTCAAAGAGCAGGTATGGCTCTTTCTATTGCTGATCCATTAATTCCTGAGATTTGTTATTTGATGGCTGGTTCATATCCCACGTCATACTATTCTTCCCACCGAGATCCGAGATGGCAAAGTGCCATGGATGAAGAGTATAGTTCTCTTCAAAAGAACAACACATGGGAGCTAGTTTCTCTTCCACCTGGAAGAAAATTAGTGAAGTGTAAATGGGTCTACCGCATGAAAGTTTCTGCTGATGGATCTATCAGTAAATACAAAGAAAGGTTGGTGGAAAAAGGTTTCTCCCAAGTCCAAGGAGTGGACTACACTGATACCTTTGCACCAGTTGCAAAGATGGATTACATTCGCCTTGTTTTGGCTATTTCCGCATCAAAGCACTGGGAAGTGCACCATATGGATGTGAAGAGTGCATTTCTACATGGAGACCTTGCTGAAGAGGTATATATGCAGCATCCAGAGGGCTACACATCATAACCATCATTAGTTTGCAGGTTGAAGAAATCTTTGAATGGGTTAAAACAGGCCCCAAGAGCTCGGTACGCAAAGATGGACTCCTTCCTTCTTTCTCAGAATTTCCAAAGATGTAAATCTGATCCGAATGTGTATCTTCAGTGAGTTAAAGGTAATTTTTTGGTTATTGTACTTTATGTTGATGATCTTCTAATTACTGGTAGCACTCTTACTTCAATAAACAAGCTAAAAACTACCTTAAATCTAACTTTTGACATGAGCGATTTGGGCTTGCTGAGTCACTTTTTGGGCTTGGAGATAGCTCAACATTTTGATGGGATCACTATATCTCAGCAAAAATATGCTTCCGACCTGTTATTGAAGTTTAATATGGCTGAATGTAAGGTAGACCCATTCCCATTCCTCTCAGGAATCAGTCTTGAGGAGGGAGATTCTACACCGCTTGCAGATTGCAGTATGTATCGATAGTTGATTGGTTCACTACTTTATTTGACACACTCAAGGCCTGATATTTCATATGCCATGAGTGCCATTTCAAGGTATATGCAGCAGCCACATGAGCTTCATTGGCGAGCAGCCAAGTGGATCTTCTAGTATGTGCAAGGTACGAGACAGTTTGGCATACATTATGCTACAGATTCTGAGCTTGATTTCATTGGTTTTACTGATTCAGATTGGGCAGGTGACAACATTGATCGGACGTCCACTTCTGGTTATGTTTTTATGATTGGTCATGGTGCTATTTGCTGGTCCTGAAAAAAGCAGGCAGCCATTGCACTTTCTTCAACAGAGGCAGAGTATCGAGGGGTAGTCAATGCCTGCATTCAGGCAGTTTGGTTGTAGGGTATCCTTTTCGAGTTTGGTTTTGGTGGCACTACTTTGACTGTCCTATTTTGTGACAATCAAAGTGCTATCAAGATCTCCACTGATCTAGTTCAGCGGCAGAGGACCAAACACATTGAGATTCATATGCATTACATTCGACAGTTGGTGCATGATCGCACCATCATTTTGCAATATTTCCCTACTAATGAGCAAATTGCAGACATCTTCACCAAGAGCTTCACTGAGAAGAAGTTATCTTACCTCCATTCACTGTTGGGGGTGAGTTCCATCATGGTGGAGATAGGTTGATCCATTATTATGCTTTAGATTGAGGGGGGGCTTTCTTCCCACTGGGTTTTCCCTCTTTCCTCACTTAGTTTATTTTCAACATTTTTTTTGGATTATTGTATTGGGGTGACCTTTGGTCTTAGTTACTAGGGCCCCACATTATTTTCTTTTGCACATCATAGTCTAGCTTGAGGGGGGGTGTTCGGATATCCACATCATCTTTTTCAGGATCTTGCATGCAATTAGGGTTTGCATGCACTTTGCATGCATCCCAGTCACCAGGTTGATGCCTCCAGCACCTTAGCCACCTTATTCTAGCACCCGAGAGCCACTTACTTCAGATTTTTATCCCTCATAGTCAGGAAGGCACCCACTTCTCACCTACTGCCAGAGAAGGGCGCACTTCTTCACCTACCACTTCAGTTACACTCAGTTAGCTCGATTCTCCCTGATTTGAGGCTAGTTTCACTCCCGACTGACTGTTTCACTTCCGTTGGACCTCCAGATTGACTAGATGACTTGTTCTGACTTCAGTTAGCCTCCCATGCACCCTCCACTGAGCCCACTTTCCTATATGATTGCTACACACTTCAGTTACACATGTTACACTCAGTTAGACTCAGATTGACACCTGGATGACTGGTTCTTGTGCATTGATGACCACTACTGATTGATGATGAGGACTCCTAGTTGGAGTCAAGCTACTCCATTCAGTGATTCTAATGACCTCCTTAGGTAATTCGAATTTCTTAGTCATTGTTACTGTATTCTATTGTAATCATTCACCCTTACTAGGATATTCAGCACTGCTTCATGTTTTGCACAGTTTTACACCATATTTTCTATGTTCATCTGTTGTGATTGATTTACTTGTTCATTAGATCTACTGTGACTAATTTTACAGGAAGGGCCATTATTGTAATCTTTTATCCATTATCTAATATATTATCTATTTTACTCCATATTTATGGCTTATCGTATATACCAGATCTTCTGGTGAAGTTATTTGTGTGAAGCAAATAATTATTTGCTTCAAGGCTCCCATCTTCATGCTCAAGTTGCATATGTATCTGTTATGATCCCACTTGCACTAATGAGCTTAATGCCATCTTCCACGCTTTTATCTTGTTATATAAGCCTCCATCTCTGATCTTATTTCCGCTAAGCCCTGTATCATTTTACCTTCGCAATTTGACACCTTTTACCTAGAGGAGACACACCCTGAGTGTCCTTATCTTGCTCATGTTCCTTGAATTAGGCATAGCTTTGTTCCATGCGCTGGGAGCTAGTTTCGCATGTCCCTGACACTTGTTTCCTCCCATTACGATCATTCTTTTACCTTTACTTCGAGCTCGTTAAAAACAGTAAGTAGGTTACGAGCATTCTTCTACCTTTACTTCGAGCTCGTTAAAAACAGTAAGTAGGTTTTGAGCATTTCTTCCATCTTCACTTCGAGCTCATTAAAAACAGTAAGGAAGTTATGAGCATTTTTATGTATCTCCTTTGAGCTCGTTAAAAACAATAAGGAGGTCACGAGTTTACTTTTTCAGGCTCATTAAACCTTTATGGAAAAGATCCCTATGGAGTTCTTTTAAGCCCTTTTCAGACTCCTTAAATAGGAAAAGTTTGCCGATCATAGTTGTCTTTTTAGGCTCGTTAAAATGACTGAACCGACATCCACTTAGGTATAGAATTATCCCTTTTCTGGGCCTTGGTGGATTACAGAAAAGGTATACTCTAGGTATATTCTGGTATGCGCTAGAAGAGTTCTTCTTCCATTATTTTACACTTTTTCGGGGAAGGAGACTAATTTTACGAAAAAGGACCTTTGGAGTCGTCTTTAGGATTTTCAGACTCTTGAAATGTGAAAACACCAAGCGAGCATTCACCTACTCGGGCTCGATGCGAAATCCACGAGATGGTTGATAGAGGACTGTTTAAGTTTTTCAACTCTATAAGCAAGAAAACATCGCCGAGCACAAACCAATCTGGGCTCGATATAAAATCCACGGATAGGTGTATGGAGTTTTCTTCTAGGTTTTTCAGACTCCTTAAATATGAAAATACCATCCAGCATGATTTAGTTCCTTGTCAAGCTCGTTAAAAAATGAAAAAGGAAAGGGAAGGGAAGAATGTTAAAATATCTTTCAATATGATGGCAGCAAGTCAACTATCTCCTTGAATAAAGAACCTATTTTTATTCTATCAAACAAGTTGGGTTCTAGTGTTGGCCTTAGGATAAAGCCGATCTCAGAGTTCTTACTCCTTCGTTTGGTTAGTCTTCCAATCATATGGAGAATCTGTTAATGTCTCCTACATTGCATATTTGTATTATGGTCTCTTTGTGTTAAAATCTGCCTAAGTCACTCTTATGTCGTGCTCACTATTCAAGGATATAACCTGTGTCGGTCGTTCTGCAGTTGCCTTGACCTCATGCATCAACCATTCCTTGGTGTTAGTATGTTTCATCATGTGTTCACTCCAACTCCAAATCAGCTCATACCTATTGAGTGTCCCTTGTGTTAGATGATGGAGGATGCCTTAAGGCCTCCCTTCCAATGGAATTCTTCCCATTGACTTCAACTCATTGTGCTCTGGGAATGAAGTTTAGACTTTCGGTTAGTACCTTGGGGATTGTAGTCATTAGCGACAGTTTCCCTCGCTATTGGATAGATGGGAATACATCAATGTCTCCTATCCAATGGATTCTTCAAGTGTTCGACGGAAATACCATTTATTCACACTTGCTTGAATGTACTAGGTACCTTGGGTTCCATTTTCATTATTGGTGGACACCCTCACATTTGTTAACATTATACATCAATGACCGGTAATCAAACGATACCTCCCATGTTCGACTTCAACTCATTTATTCGCATGGATAGGTTTGTACCTCTGGCTTTTTTTGGATGAAGACCTTGGGATCCTCGATAGCATCACTTTGTTTATGTTATTTCCCAAGTTGCGCAAGACTGAGCCACGCTCTTTTTTTGCTCTTGATGAAACATAGATCCAGCTTGTTCTCTATGGCCATGTTCTCCAGTTTTGACATAGATCCACCTTGTATTTATGTGGCCATGTTTACACTTATGTTCCTCATGGATCCACGCTTGTATTTTAGTGGCCATGATATATGCATCAGCATTTGGATCATTATTGTATTCTCTTGGAGGTCATGTTCCACTATTTGAACATGGACAGTTACCCCAAGGATGAGTTTTTCTGACATTACCTTTGCTTTCAGGTACTTCATTTGAGCCTATGATTCTTGGTTTCTCCAGTTCCTCGACTTCCATGATTCAACTCTTTATTATTTATAATGTATTTCGGCCATCGTTTACCTCAATCCCTCTAACCTCATACATTAGGGGGCATCTGTTATAGCTTAAAATGACACTTCTCTATCCGTGACGACGCTTGCATCGCTTGGTCGCATGACAACAATTCTTGAAATCAAGTTTAGTCACACAATAGGACACTTGTGGATGGAAGGGTCATTAGGGACACTGAATATGGTCAAAATTACCTCACTCTTGGCCCATTTGATGGTTATAACTCTTAGGAACACTTTTCCAGACCAAACGACCTCCTGAAAATAATCAGAAAACCCTGTTTTTGGCCATTTTTCCACAAAAACGCTACTCTATAAACATAAGAGGGGCGTTTGCCTTCAAAAATATGCAAATTTTCTTCATAAAAGTAGAGCACATACGCTGGTTTGTAGTATAAAAGTAGGGCATTTTCCTTAAACAATCAAAATCTCGAATTTTGGTCAATTTGAGCTAGTTGGGGAACCTCCTGATCAGTTATAACTGCTTTTCCTCTCCTTCATTGACTATATAAGGAAGGTATAAGGACCATGAGTAGGGAACATGGCCATAACAATGTTATGCTAGAGGAATGTAGACCCTCATCTCCCTCTCTTGTGCCTCAGTTTCTGATAAACCCTAGCACAACTAATTAGAGGTTGGGATCCTTGGAGAATAGAAGCAGGAGACCTTGAATCTAGGTTTCGTGAAGTGCAAAGCTTGAAAGAAAGTATAAATTTATGTACTTGCTTCAATTATTAATAAAGATCAGACGTTCTTTCCTTTCCAAATATGACCTATTCATGTGTGTCTAAGATTTGATTACAGTTTGCTTATAGTTTGATGTCTTATTTTGTCATGAATATCAATCTTATATATGTAGTCAAATGTATTTGAGAAAGGTATGAATTTGTTTTGCAGGCATGGGCATTGCGACACTGAATAGCATAGAAGAGAAAGGAAAGGAAAGCTGGGATCAACCTTCTTAATAAGGTACTCATCTTTCTAACCTTAAATATCTTTGCTTACTAGTTGCATTTGCTGAACATTTGTAGGTCTATCTTTCATCACTGTAAGTTGGTAGTTTCTCCCCTGAACTATAGGTGTATTTCCCTCACAACACCTATCGGCCACCACCCTGTCGTGTCAACACCTTGGCCCATTGGGTCAGGGCTAGGTCACAGAGACTATGAGGAGGGACTTTAACCCTCGAACTAAGCCCGAGAACTCTCTTGAAGAAAAAGCTACATAGTATACTGCCATACCTAAAGTTTTTTTCCTCCCCACACTTGCACTCCATTAACTGGGTCTTCATAGACACTAGTAATGTTGTGCACCAGTCATATATCATGGGCTGCATGCACTCTGCGACGTAGAACATCACCGGCCTTGAAGCCTAGTGTAGAGCTGCTGAACCTGTAATCCTAACGAGAGTGGACACTATAATCTTCATACTCAAACTGACTATGGATCCAATGGGTACCTGACTCCCCACCTTCCAGGTATTGGGAAGACAGTACCAATCTATGTAGTCGGGAATGGTGATCCCACTACCCACAGTGTGAGATCGAAGACTAGCCACCTCCCCTCAGCGGGACAATCATGTAATGAAGTATATGTCATCCACCTCTAAGGAGAGTGTTTGACCATCCATGTTGAAGTTTTGTGCATCTACGTCCCAGTAGTCTATCAAGCGATGGAGCAATTGGTTTGGGGCCCTCAAACCCCCAATGCTCAAGAATTTGAAAATCCCACATGCTTGTAATGCTTGTTGCATAGGAAAATCTTGGTGGACAGCCTCATCCACAAGATCATGCTCACTTTCCCTCCACTCTAGAACCATCCTGGAGGAATAAACACAAGTTGTTTATATTTTTTCATTTAAAAAACCAACTTCACGGCGATACCCACAGGAAACTGAGCAAACATAGGCATCTATCCACGGTCGACGCAAGCGTTGACAATGTCTAGACAGCCCTACCCGCGACCCGTATAGTTATAGCCCGCGTACAATGGCTTGAACAAGTAGGACTTCCCGAATAAAAACATTTTGACCTGTGAAAATCAAAATAAAAGCTATCAAATGAAAGAGGGGCATGAGATGACTATCCTTCTCTAGACGGTTCGACAAACGGATGCCCATAGCTCCCAGAATCAGCGACTGAAATCCAAGGTGAAAACTAACCAAAAAATCCAATTTGGGTAAAAAGTGAAAATGAATTGTAAATTGTAATTTTTTACTACTATTTATAGTTTTTGAAACCCACTTTCCTATAGTTTTCTCCATTTTAAGCTGTTTCGACTAATATGTCATCTTGGAGTACTATTTTGAACAGATTCCTTCGACGATATTTGTTGTTTTGACCGTTTCGCACCTACGGCAGGTATATTTCACACCCGTCATATAGGTCAGATGTCATTTTCACCTGCATTTTTCATTTGACCTTTGACCATTTTTCATTAACCCTAGGTGCAACCCCGCTTTGTAACCGACACGGAACCTTCACACTATTATAGAAGTGTCGTTATTTGGCAATAGGGCATGTCTGAGCATGGGTTCCCTAGTTAGAACCTCGTTTTGCCTTATGGTGCCCATGCCGTTGTTTTTCCTTAATATCGGGAGTCCTTTGTAGTTACGCCATGACTTTGCGATAAAGACTCATACTCTACTTTGTCTTATGTTGGCTACCTCCCATAAGGACTCCCCCCATTTTTACCAAGTTGTGATTGCATTGCATCATCCTGCTTGGTGCTTGAGCCTTGTGCCGACTCCCACTCACTTAATTGTCAACCTGGTGACTGAGCACTTTCCTTGTCGATCCTTGCAGAGCTTTCCTTTTCCTTTAACAATTTGATGACCTTTTGACCCCGAGGGAACACCCCCCCGAGTTTCCACATCCTGCACATGCTTCCTTGCATTGATCATGGGTATGTTTCACTGCTTGGGACTAGTCTGCTCACTATTTGACACTCGTTCCCTCAATTGTTGCACTATAAGCAATTTTATTCTTTTTCAAGCTTTCTAAATATGAAAAATACCAAAAAAATCAAATATTCCAAAAAGCCGGACGGGAGAATATTTACCTCTTTTTGTTGGCAGTTGTTGTGTTTCCTTTGAACATAGCATTCATTCCACTCCATACATTGTGAGTCAGGACTATAGTCAGACCTTAGGAGCTGTACTCGTTTCTTAGTTTCACTCCACTGGCTGGTTAAGCTTCCTTTGTTGATGTCTCCTGTATCACAAAGTGTTATTATGATGTTGAGACCATGTTGCATGAGTCTATCCATTTTCTCATGCTCTTGTTCAAAGGAAGTCCTGAAACTAGAGTTGGACACTCCTCAAATCTCTTGACTATTGCATGTCGGCCATCCTTATTGAGTCAGTTCGTTCGTCCGAGTTCTTCCAAATATTTCATTGTAGCTATTACCTTGTTCTAGTTGATGGGGGATGCCTTAATGCCCTCCTTCTAGCGAGTTTCGTTCTGTCGACTTCAACCCATTTATTCCAGAATTGAGACTTAGAGTCAGTTGAGTACCTTGAGGCTTGTAGTCATTCGTGGTAGGTTCTCTCGCCATCAACATTTTTGGGAATACATCAATGTCCCCTGATTGATGGATTCATCTTAGTGTTCAACCTCAACACATCTATTCACATTTTGATGATTGTACTCTGTGCTTTGATGCCCATTTTCATTATTGGTGGGTTATCTCGCGTCTGTTAATGGTATACATCATTGACCGATAATCATACGATGCCACATCAAGTTCAACTTCAACACCTTTATTCACTTGATGGGACTTGCACCGTAGATGATTTGTGTAGAAAACCTCCAAATGTTAGTAGAATTCAGTATGCTTCTCTTGATCGTGATTGTACTCATGAGAACTTACTCTCATACATCAACAGTTTGTACCTCCAGTATAGCACCAGTTGTTTCCTTTTCAACAAGAAACCATATCTTATTGTATGGATCATGGCTATGATCACATGTATTAACTATATACTGTTAATATTTAATATGCTAAGACTGAAAATAGCAGCATTATATTCCATTTCACAATAATAGCATATACAGGATCACTGAAGAAACAACAAGCATAGCATAAACACAAGAGACACAGATTTATCCTGGGAAACCCTCATGGGGTAGAAAACCCAGTAAAGCTTCCTCAATATAGATGACCAGCAATACACAAAGATTCAAACCAAAGATATGATCTCCTCCTCCACCATAGCAGACCTCTCCTCCACAAGTGCTCCTTTCTCAAGTGAGTGTGTGTGTCAAATGAGGAACACACCTCCTCTATTTATACACTACACTGACATGTATTTTACACAGGTACACGTAGGCTCGTATTTAACCAATGGGTTAAATACCCCACTACAACTGACTGGGCCGACCCCTCTAGGGTGGTCTAATAACCCTTTGACCCACATAACATATACAGGGCCGACCCCCACTAGGGAAGTCTAATAACCCGAGTTACCACATTCCGACGGAGGAATAAACATCTCCGGATATACAATAAGATCTTCACGGAGGAATGAAACATCTCCAGAATAATAAAGTACAAATATAATATTCTTTGAAGTTACAATATCTCAACACTCCCCCTTAACGAGAAGGATATTATAACAACATCTGCACGAGCAAGGAGTCATCAACATCATACATGATACATCTATAAATCATTGGAATCTTTCTCAACATCATCAGTAACTCAAGCAGTTACTGGAACATCTTCAATACTGGAACATCGACATCTTCAGTATTGAGTCTTTATCTTCTGTAGCACTTGAACAGCTACAACAATATCATCATCTGGATCCTCACAATTATCGTCATCACACGATCATTAGCATCGTCATCTCACGATCATCAGCATCGTCATCGCACGATCATCAGCATCGTCATCTCACGATCATCAGCATCGTCATCACACGATCATCAGCATCGTCATCACACGATCATCAGCATCGTCATCACACGATCATCAGCATCGTCATCACACGATCATTAGCATCGTCATCACACAATCATCAGCATCGTCATCACATAATCAACAACATCGTCATCTAGATCATCACGATCAGCAGCATCGTCATCTAGATCATCACGATCAGCAGCATCGTCATCTAGATCATCACGATCAATAACATCGTCATCTAGATCATCACGATCAACAACATCATGAATACAAGTATAAATATCATTAATACAAGTATCCTCATCAATACAAGTATACACATCATCAATACAAGTATCCTCATCAATACAAGTATACACATCATCAATACAAGTATCCTCATCAATACAAGTATACATATCATCAATACAAGTATCCTCATCAATACAAGTATACACATCATCAATACAAGCATCCTCATCAATACAAGTATACACATCATCAATACAAGTATCCTCATCAATACAAGTATACACATCATCAATACAAGTATCCTCATCATCAATACAAGTATCCTCATCAATACAAGTATACACAATAGCAGCATACCCTGCAACACACAAGATCCAATTACGGGATGGTCAATCCCTCTCACTTTAGGACATAGGTCCAAGGATGATACAATCCTGCTCCGCTTACGGGATGATCAGTCCCTCTCAGTTTAAGACAACTCTCATATCCATGGATGATGCAATCCAGATCAACTTACAGGATGATCAATCCTTATCACTTTAAGACACCTCACCATGTCTAGGGATGAGGCAATCCCAATCTATTTACTGGATGATTAGTCCTTATCACTTAAGACATCTCACCATGTCTAGGGACGAGGCAATCCCAATCTATTTACAAGATGATTAGTCCTTATCACTTTAAGACATCTCACCATGTTTAGGGACGAGGCAATCCCAATCTATTTACAGGATGATTAGTCCTTATCAGTTTAAGACATCTCACCATGTCTAGGGATGAGGCAATCCCAATCTATTTACAGGATGATTAGTCCACTCAATCTCATTTAGGACTATCCTTCCTTTCAAAATTACTGGATTTACTGTCCAAGGATGATTTAATCCATTCAATTCATTTAGGACTATCCTTTCTTTCGGAATTACTGGATTTACTGTCCAAGGATGATTTAATCCACTCAATTCATTTAGGACTATCCTTCCTTTCGGAATTACTGGATTTACTGTCCAAGGATGATTTAATCCACTCAATTCATTTAGGACTATCCTTCCTTTCGGAATTACTGGATTTACTGTCCAAGGATGATTTAATCCACTCAATTCATTTAGGACTATCCTTCCTTTCGGAATTACTGGATTTACTGTCCAAGGATGATTTAATCCACTCAATTCATTTAGGACTATCCTTCCTTTCGGAATTACTGGATTTACTGTCCAAGGATGATTTAATCCACTCAATTCATTTAGGACTATCCTTCCTTTCGGAATTACTGGATTTACTGTCCAAGGATGATTTAATCCACTCAATTCATTTAGGACTATCCTTCCTTTCGGAATTACTAGATTTACTGTCCAAGGATGATTTAATCCACAACCGTACATTTAGGACCACGTCCAAGGATGACTTAATCCTCCACCGTACATTTAGGACCACGTCCAAGGATGACTTAATCCTCCACCGTACATTTAGGACCACGTCCAAGGATGACTTAATCCTCCACCGTACATTTAGGACCACGTCCAAGGATGACTTAATCCTCCACCGTACATTTAGGACCACATCCAAGGATGACTTAATCCTCAACCGTACATTTAGGACCACGTCCAAGGATGACTTAATCCTCCACCGTACATTTAGGACCACGTCCAAGGATGACTTAATCCTCCACCGTGCATTTAGGACCTACGTCCAAGGATGACTTAATCCTCAACCGTACATTTAGGACCTACGTCCAAGGATGACTTAATCCTCAACCGTACATTTAGGACCTACGTCCAAGGATGACTTAATCCTCAACCATCCATCAAGGACTTCATTCTCGAAGACATATGTCTACGGCTCTTCTTTCGGACTGAAGTCCAGGGATGATCCAATCCCCTCACATGTTCACCAAGAACTTCATTCACGAAGACATACGTCTACGGCTCTTCTTTCGGACTGAAGTCCAGGGATGATCCAATCCCCTCACATATTCACCAAGAAATTCATTCACGAAGACATACGTCTACGGCTCTCTTTAGGACTGAAAGTCCAGGGATGATCCAATCCCCTCAAGTCCACCAAGGACTTCATTCTCGGAGACCTTACGTCTACGGCTCTCTTTAGGACTGAAAGTCCAGGGATGATCCAATCCCCTCAAGTCCACCAAGGACTTCATTCTCGGAGACCTCACGTCTACGGCTCTCTTTAGGACTGAAAGTCCAGGGATGATCCAATCCCCTCAATTCCACCGAGGACTTCATTCTCGGAGACCTTACGTCTACGGCTCTCTTTAGGACTGAAAGTCCAAGGATGATGCAATCCTCACATGTATTCTCATCAATTACTATCGATCCTGGGAACCCATACAGAACCTGATTCACACTTCTTCTTTAATTACACCATTAAGCGAATGGTCTTATCTAGCCACTTGGAGCAAACATCTCATCATGATTCTCTTCTTCTTTCTAAGAGAACCTTCTAGCCACAAGCCTTCTATAGTGTGTTTGATTTGAATTTTTTTTTTTTTTTTTTTTTTTTTTAACATCCATCGCTTGTTCAGTGTTCATCATTCATCATGATCTTTCCTACAAATCAAAATTAAGTACATGATTAGTAATACTTCATAATCATCAAATCATATTGACATGATAACCTATTATGCATACAGATATCATTTACATAGTTATGCAACTATGTTGACCAATACTTTGGCACAACACTTTCCCATATCCTGTATGCATACAGTGGCTATCTAGATGCCTTCCATCTCTACCAGAACATACTATCGAGAGTGTGCACAGCTCTCAGCATGTCAGCAAAGAGGTTTCATTCTAGACAAGCAACAATGGAATGTTTGTCCAACTTACCAATCATATGCATATTAGTAGTATACTGTTCAATGCTCTATGAATGTTTACACTCAACATCATATATTCTAGGAATACAAATATGCATACAAACTATTACAGGCAATATCATTTACTATTTCAAATAACAACTCAAATACTTATCTTTTATGTTTGTGTGGTTGCCTCCCGCTTGATCTTCTGTATGTCTTTTGAACTTCTATTCATTCTGTACCACTGTGCATGTTCAAGTGTCATCCTCATGATCTCATACACAAACATACACCCATTAGTATGTTCTAAATGTTATCAAAACATTATAGTTCTAAATAATCTTGAAAATGTATAGTCATGATTATAGTTAATAAACATTAGTATTCAAGATTTCAGGGAAGTCTTCTTTTACTCATGCATATCATCAATCAAGATAAAAGACATAATATGCATAATCCCTTGATTACTAACTTTATGAATAAGCATAACCAATCATACCAAGTATACTTACATAAGGGATCCTAAAACAAGGTAAGATTCATGGGAAACATACCTGGATTAGTATACCTACTTGGTTATGTACAACATACCTAAACAATCTCTTCAATGATTTAGAGATCCTGAGCTAGAACCTGCATGTCTCATAGGTTAAGCATAATATAACAAAGTCATACATACCTCATAAGTAGAACAAATATTATGGATGAGTCTTTGTATTCATGTTTTCATGGTCATGGAACCTGATTTGTCTTTTGTGATGTACCTGTATCTTGTTAGCAGACAACATCAACCTCACAAAACATCATAATGCATTAGTACAATCATATAGCCCTAATAAATGAATGTCTTTGATCATTCACATGCATTCATATTGTTACTAGGGTGATAAGACAATTCTAACATTAATCAAGATTGTACTAATAAATAATATGAAGACAAACACGTCATGAACTTAATCAAGAATTAGATTTCAAGACATACCTGAGCCTCCTTAAGTCATACCTGTCGAGACTTCTTGTAGTCTTCTTATGTAAGGCCTTAGCCTCAACTCCCCCTGAAACTTGATCTGGAGCTTGATTAGGGTTTGCTAGAGAAACCCTAAAAATTCAATCTTTGACTTTCATACTTCTGAATGGATGAAAGAATATGTCTTGCTGAGCTGATCAAACTAGCATACTTCAATTTTGGAATTTCCAAAATTTGACCCCTCAAAATTGCCTTTGAAACTTCTGGATCTTCTGGATAGGATCCTGAACTAGGGTTTGATGAAGCCCACCCTTCTGCCCAAACAAAAGGTTCGATCCAAGGCTCTAAACTCTTATTTTTCTTAGGAGCTTCCAGCCGTGTTTACAGACTTCAAAAATTCCAACTTTTGCTGAAGCCCTAATTTTCCATCTTTCCGATCAAAATCCCGAACTGGGGTTTGATCAAGCCCGTTCTTCCACCAAACCAAAAAATTCGATCTTGGTCTCTAAATTTTGATTTTCCTAAGTAGCATTCAGCCGTGGACTCCGATTCCAAAAATTCTAACTTTCTCCGAAACCCTAAATTCCGGAAGCCATGAATAAAGGTGCTCCAAAAATAATTTTGTTTTGACAGAAATATGCACCTGATTGTTTCTGCTATAAATCTGAAATTTTTGCTCCACAGGGTCTGAAACCCTTTTTCTGCAGTAGCCTGACCTGTCATCTTTCCATCCTGACAGGTCTGACCTCAATTGGGTTTTCTGAGAGAGAGTTATGCCAAGTGTCGCAACATGACCTGTTTATGGGATAAAACAGGAGAGCGAACTTGTACGGCATGCCACGTGTCACTGTTTGAACTTCGGCCTTTGAAAACTTTTTTTGAGATAGCTTGACCTGTTCTCTTTCCATCCTGACAGGTCTGAACTCAATTGGATTCTCTGATAGATATTTATGCCAAGTGTCGCAATGTGACCTGTTTATGGGATAAAACAGGAGAGCGAACTTGTACGGCGTTCCACGTGTCACTGGTTCACCTTCGGCCTCTGAAAAAGTTTTCTGAGATAGTACAGTCTGTGTAATACCTGTCACTTTTTATGAAATTTCATTTGGAGCTTCCTAGCCCAAGTTATGACCTTTTTTCCAAGGTCACCTGATTTTGACTGAGATCTGGAAGAGGCAGAAACCCTAACTTGTACTGATCATAACTCACAAAGTACAACGAATCTGAGGATTCCCTTTGGACACAAGGTACCTGGGGATGTTATCTTCGACCTGTAAACTTTTCAGACCCTGAACCTTCGCCAAAATGGAGTTATAGCGAAAGTTCCACGATGACTGTTTTTTTCTATGTAAAACCCTAACCTTCAAATTGTCGTAAGTAAAGCAAGTGTCGTAAGTGCCATACCTTGTCTTCCTTCAGGTTAGCTCTGATACCATGTTAATATTTAATATGATAAGACTGAAAATAGCAGAATTATATTCCATTTCACAATAATAGCATATACAGGATCACTGAAGAAACAACAAGCATAGCATAAACACAAGAGACACAGATTTATCCTGGGAAACCCTCATAGGGTAGAAAACCCAGTAAAGCTTCCTCAATATAGATGACCAGCAATACACAAATATTCAAACCAAAGATATGATCTCCTCCTCCACCATAGCATACCTCTCCTCCACAAGTGCTCCTTTCTCAAGTGAGTGTGTGTGTCAAATGAGGAACACACCTCCTCTATTTATACACTACACTGACATGTATTTTACACAGGTACACGTAGGCTCGTATTTAACCAATGGGTTAAATACCCCACTACAACTGACTGGGCCGACCCCTCTAGGGTGGTCTAATAACCCTTTGACCCACATAACATATACAGGGCCGACCCCCACTAGGGAAGTCTAATAACCCGAGTTACCACATTCCGACGGAGGAATAAACATCTCCGGATATACAATAAGATCTTCACGGAGGAATGAAACATCTCCGGAATAATAAAGTACAAATATAATATTCTTTGAAGTTACAATATCTCAACATATACTTCCTATAATGGCCATTGTATCATATTGTTGTATTATACCAACATGTATTTAGAGATATTATTGTATTATGACGAGTGAACTACTCTCTCCATTTGTGTCTCCATCACTCCACTTCTGAGATTTATAATGTATTTCAGCCATCGTAGTAGCTTCTCTGACCTCACACATTAGGGGGCATCTGTTATAGTGTAAATTTCCACCTTGTGAGCATCAACATTGATTGGCCTTTAGGATCCATTTCACTGACTCAGATTCATCATTTTGTCCTCTTGGAACACATAATTCCCTATTTTTGTTCCTATACGCTAGTTGTTCCATTATAACAAGCGTACACACAGGTTGTTCCACTATAGCCCGCGAGTAACAAGTAAAATGGTAAAAAACATTAGAAAAATAATTTTTACTCCCAAAAAGCGGTCTTAGGGTGACCTTTGGCCCTCCATATAACCCGAAATGCCTTGACGTGTCCTTTTACTTACCTTTGGAAGGCTATATATTGAGATCTTATGGTGTATGGAAGGGAGTAGAAAGGGAGATCTAGATAACTCTAGTGGATTTTTGCCGTGACTTCAGTCTACACTCATTGATCCTTGTTGTTGTGAACTCCATATGTTCACCTACAAAAATCCTTTCATAGTTTGAGTTTTCCATTTCATGGGGGATTGAAGTGGTGGAGGCACAAGTGGAGAGACCCAGCTTGTGGTTCAGATTGGTTGCCGGCAAGAGGTCGTATATTGTACTTCCTATTATTTATTAATGGAAATACTCATTTTCTCATCCAATTGATGTTGTGAATATTATTAAATTACACTGGGTTATATTTGCTTATAACATCATGGATCGTGCTATTGATTATGCTAATGTCTTTCACATATTATATGCACTTGCTTGTACTTGTTGTTGAGACTAATCTGCAGGTTCAAGTGTAGAAGTTGAAATCTCAACGGGGATCTACTTTGAACATCCGATTGAAGGTTGGTCTTTTCTCCATTATGTTAGCATTGTCATTTATATAGCATTGCATTGGGAATTGAGTCATTTTCTGGTAGTCACCTATCTGTTGTGGTCTACCCCAAGCCATAGGAAGTTTTTCCCGTAACAGAAATGCTTAGATCTATTTCTGAATGCTTAGATATTGTAAGTGTTGAGATATCATCTTGTAAGTGTTGAAACATCTTGATATCTGAGACCTGGAGAGAGCTAAAGACTGAGAGCTGAGCGAATATCTTGTTGTATCTGGGTTTTTGCGGAGATACATATGATGTGACAGAGTTTTTGAGCAGAATCCTTGTGTCTTTTTCATCTCTCTGTGGTAAATGATTTATGCGACATGAATTTATGAATGATGTGATGTTTCCTTGCTGTGATTAATGCTTTATTGTTCTATCTGTTGCACATTTATGGTTCTCTCAGCGATAAGATCTGTTGAATGATGTTGCGATTATGCTTATGCTTGAGTTGAATGCTTAGATCTATTTTTGAATGTTTCAATAAGTTGATTAGTTAATGCAAAACATCCTCCTTCATTCGGTAGAAACATGGTTTTGTCAACTCTCCCTTGAACATCTCGGGTGAGACCTCATCTGCTCCGCAGGTGTTGCTGGACAGGGTAAAACCTGTTTGGCTCGGTGCTCAGGGAGATCATGGTGGGTTGGATGTCGACAGCGTGAGGAACCCCTGTCGACTGGGTTTGTTTCAACACAAGATAAGGCCTAAGAACAGGAAAAAATAGTCAAAAGCATAAAATCAGGATAGAAAAAGCAAAAGCAATATAAATAAAAAGAAGAAAGCAAAGTAAAAAAGAAAAAGATTGAAATCAAGCTATCCTTATCCACTCCATGAGGGAACATTATCCTAGATTAATTTCTCCACATGTCACATCAAATCGATAAAATTATGAGTGCACAACACTTTCCCATATTTTGATAGTTTGAGAATTGAATTGAGTGCAATTTTTCATCTTTGACTTGGGCGATGTGCCCCTAGTCCAAGCTGGGAGATGTGCCCCTGCTTCTTCTGAGAGGATGATGACATCCAATATTCATAATTGAGTTTATTACAGGTCCTGAAGTCTGATCCAGTGAATTTCAAGCTTGTTTGTAGAGATTGAGAAGCCTCCCATTCGAAATCATGATGATTCCTAGTCTTTCTATGATGGAGAATTCTTATTCTTATGTATTGATTTCCTGATGCTTATATGAGATGTATTTTAGCTTTTGATGGTTTTCATTAATATAATTTTGAACCTATGAAGTTCATTCTACAAATTTAATAAAGAGAAGTTTGAGTTTCATATCAATTTCTTGCACCTAGTCTAGATTGCCATGGAAAATAACTATTTTTCAGTATTTGAGCGATTGATGAACTTGTAAAACTCCAAATTGATTTCTTTCAGTTGATTCTATCACTTAACATGTCAAAAAATGCATTCCATGTCTGAAACCAATAATTCATAGCCTTCTCCCCCTATTTGGGAAATCTTGAAGTTGAACTAGTTGTGTAATCCAAGAAGACATTTTTGCTTGTTTGTTCTGTAAAACTCACCAAAAATTCCTCAAATTTGATGGAGCAAAACCAAACTGATATTTGACAGTCAATTGATGTTTTTAATCCTTCCTAAGTCGAAATCCTTCAACACTGGTTCTCAAGTAGTGCCAAGTTGAAGTTCTAGTTTACATATGTTAGGGTGCCTAGGAGCCTTGGAGTAGACTTCATCCTAGATGATGTTTGAAACATTAATGGTCCCAATACATTGTGCAAAAGATATATCATCTATCATGATCCTAATTCCTTCCATATTTGTTTGAAATGGCCTTCCTATAGCCAGTCAAGTTACTAGTGTTCACTGTTTTGCCTTAAGGCTTGTAGGAGAGTTAGTTAGTGTACTATCAAATCTGATTGGTACATTACATGCCCTGTTTTTAATGGAATATTGTTAATGAAAAAATTAGTTTTGATTTATCTTTGGATTAGTCAGTTTAGTAGGGGTTCTAGGAGCTCCCTTAGGTTGGGTCTACTCAAGGGAAGGACTATGGACCCTTGCATACCTTTCCCTTTAGTCGTTTAATTCATTTCATAATTTTTAAATTTGAATTATAGTGACTATATAACTTCTACATTTTCTGTAACTATGACTATAGAAGTTCTACATTTTGTAGGCAGTTTTATGTAAAATACTTTATTTTCATTTTTTATAATAGTTTTGCTTTATTTATGATTTTAGGAAGTAGATTAGATTTCATTTATGTCTTAGAATATATTTATTTCATTATTATTATATTAAAATTTATGTTTCTCATGTCATTTGTTTTACACATATGATCTTGTTTTAAATATTTGGTTTAGCTAGAATCCTCTGCTTGTTGTGACCACTCGCACGAAACATTGAAGCTATTGAATGCCCGTCTTTGGTAACCTAAAGGTAGATTACTAAAAGGGATTTCACTAAAGGTTATAAACTATAGGAGAAGTTTCATGGTAATTGTCTCTGATGATACTAGATATAGAACTAAGTGCCGAATAAGAAAGCTAGATCTCATGCACTCGCAACCCTTAGTTAGATTTTATTTCAGAATTTGCTTTTGCTATTATTCCATATGCCATTTATTTTATGTATGAATTCATCATTTCAACTTGGCTAATGCTATCCCTCTACTTGTTTTGATCACTTGCATGGAAACCATAGCTTCTGAATGTCTACATCTAGTAACCTAAATATAGAGTAAGGGGGGATTTCACTTAAAGCTATCATAGCTAAACGTGAAATTTCACTCTATGCTTTCCCTTGAAGGGGATGATGAGGAACTAAGTTCCAAGTAGAATATTTGGATCTTACACTCTTGCTTCCTATAGTTAGCAGCCATTTATAGTTTGTTATAGAATCTTTTCAGTTGATTAGATTAGATTTCATTTCCAGTTGAGAGTAGATTTCATATATTTTTTATTAGATTAAATTTCGTTTATGTTTTCATAATAGATTTCACTTATACTATTGTACAAATTATTCCTTTTAAATTGCATACATAGTGCATGGTATGTCTTAAGTTTGTACAAACTCTCGGGTTGATAATTTAAGTAATGAACCGAGGGATTCAGTTTTATAGTTGCAATTCATTGGACCATCATATATATATCCTTATTTTTAAAGGTTTATTATCATAAAATAATGAGAAATCACACACACACACACACACGCACGCACGCACACACAATATTTTATTTATAAAATACACATATAAGGAAAAAATGATGGGTAGATAGTTTTCCAATGTGGATATTCATGGTTTCCTCCCCACAATCTCACAAAAAAAATGTTTAAATAGGTAAAAGCATCCCCTCAACCTCACTTAAAATTTTTCAAAATAAGTAAAAACATATAAATTGAAAATAAAATTTCGACATACCTTAGAAGGAAAGTTAAGTTTCCACCTATCTTTTGGGAGAGAAAACTAGGAAAAAATGAGAGAAGATGAAAAAGACAATAAAGCACTAGGTTAATTAGGTTAAAGAGTTTATTATGTGAGACCTAATGACATAGTTGATTATGTTATATTTCAATTGAGTTTTGAACATGAAAATAAAATATACCAAGTGATGGAATAGAACAAGATAAAGTATATATATATATATATATATATATATATATATATATATATATATATATATATATATATATATATATTCATTACTATTTTATGTGTTCTAATTATCTGCATGTAAGAAAATGAAAACAAAATGAAATAGAAGAGAGAAATAAGAGATATGTAACTTAGTTAGTCCCACTTTCCTATTCATTACAAGTAATGAACAATATACATTAAAAATTAGTTATATATACTTTCAATGAGAAATGAAACAAGAGGAGATTATTCTATGTGGCTATGGTTCATAGCTCTTGCGGCTAGGGTTTGATTTCTTCTGCAGTTTGGTCCTGAGTGTCTATAAAGTGGTCATGGTGATAGGAAAGGGATCCCCTCCTCCCCTCTAAGTGGATGATTCAAGAACCTCGTGGTGAATCTTGGGAAAAAACCACCTAAAAATTCAAGTTCCCACTTCGTCAAACATTTAGATGAAATACTAGAAGTTGCTCTCCCCCTAGAAGCTCCTAGAAGAGTACCCCTTGCAATGGTTGAAAGGGATTTGGATGATCAGTTCACTGGGATCTACCCCTCTCATAATGCCATAAATATATGGATCCATAAGAACTGGGCGCCCCTCCTCTCAGCAAGGATCTCATGCTACTCTGTTGGTAAGGGATTTTTTATTTTTCAATTTGAACAGAAGTCAGATAGGGATCTTATCTTCAGAAATGAGCAATATTTCATGGGTCCAAGGGGTATATACTTGAACTAGTGGTCTCCATATTTCGATCCCTAGTTGGATATCCCCACAACTGTCTCATCTTGGGTGAAGCTGCCCCACCTCCATTTTCATTGTTGGAACAATGAATCCATGAGAGTTATTGGTTACGCGCTTGGAAAATACATAGATCGAGCATAACCAAAATACCAATTCTCATGTGTTTGGATATGTTTGGGCGTAGATCTAGAATCCACTTTCAAAAAGCAACCAAGCTAACATTAGATGACTGGTCTCATATCCAATAACTAGACTATGAATAGATTCCCTTTAAATGTTGATTCTAGCATGAATATGGACACTTTGCCAATTATTATAAACAAGCCCAAAATTAACATCCTAAAACAGGACCAAAGGAAGGTTAGACCCGGGTGAACAAAGAAAGAATCCATAAGACTCAGTTTCAAGGAATAAATTTGTCCCCCAAACATCTTCCCCCCAATCCCTCCCAATCATTCCAGTCGGAAAAACCTTTCTCGCCCTAGAAGTGGAGAACCCAAATCCCCCGTCAATGAAAGAAAAAATGGATACTCCAGAAGTATCAGTATCAGTAGACACTGAAGAATATATCAATAATCTAGAATAAACTTAACCCGCATTAGAGAAGGGGAAACTCTAGGACTCCCAAGAAGTAGTTCCTGAAGATGAAACTTCATCTCAATGCTCTCAATAAGAATAATAAAACTCCCTAGATAGGACAAAAAGAAAGGGAAGAAAAACTAATAAAGAGGCCATAGAAAAACAAGTAGAGAAAGAAAAATTCCTAGGGAAACAACTCACCATAGAAAAAGCAATGGGTAGAACTAGAAAAGGAAGAGAAGGAGGTCAAACAAGAACTCTTGATGGGACTTCTAAAGGGCCCTCCAACCATGCTATAGTTAAATAATGAAGAAAGTCTCCTAGAATTGTAGGGGGTTTCGTATTCAGAGTAAACATGAATCAATGAGAAGTCTTATTAAACTAGAGAATCCTAACATCCTCCTAATACAGGAGAGTAAACTTGAGGAAATGTCTTTCCTTGAAATAGGAAAAAAAGTGTGGAAATAGAGCTCTATTCTAGTGGTTACAAAGGGATCCTCAATAGGAATCTTGTCCCTTTGGTATGTCTCAAATTTCTCTCTGGTTTCTTCTGAAGCTAATCAATCTTAACTAGTCACAAATCTTTTACACATCAAATCAAACATCCAGGTAAGCATTGTAAATGTTTGTGTTATGTTCATTTACGTAGAAAACCAGGCATGATGGCAATCCATTAGATCCATTCTAGAAAGGACAGAGGAACAAAATCTCATCTTGGCCAGAGATCTAAACCTAACCCTCTCAAGGGAAGAGAAAAAGGGTGGTTCCATTGTTCGATACCCCTTCCGAAAATAGGAAAAATACATTATGCAGGAATGGGAATTGACATATCTAAAGCAAAAAAAAGGAAAATAAACATGGTTAAATAAAAGGGTGGGTGTAGGTCACATTGTGGATTGGTTGGACAAATTTCTTATCCATTCCTCCATTCTCCTTCTAGGATTGTCCATATCCTAATTTATCATTCCATTTGGGGTATCTGATCATAATCCTATCTCATTATTGATTGAAGAGGAACGAAACCTAGACCCAAACCCATTCAAATTTAACCCACTCTGGGTTTCCAAGCCTAGCTTACAAGAAATGGTGCAAGCCGCTAGGGATATGTCGGTGATTGGATCCCCTTTATATGTATGGGAAGAAAAGCTAAGAAGGACAGAGAGAGATTTAAAAGGATGGTCCAAGCTTAATGCTCCTTCCCTCTCCCAGGATCGACATCAAAAGTACCAAATTCTAGCTCAGTAGCAAGAGAAAATTGAGAATATTCAGGTAACAGAGGAAGAGCAAGACAAAGAAAAATGTCACCAGTTGGAACTCAATAAATCCTATAGAGAAGAAGAAGAATATTGGAGACTCAAATCTAGGATCCTATGGATAAAGGGAGGAGATGGGAACACATCCTTCTTTCATAAGAAAACATAGGTAAGAAAGCAAAAAAATAATGTGGCAATAGTCACAAATGGCGAGGGAGAAAGAATAAATGACTTTGAAAATATCAAAGAAGAAGTGCATTGACATTATAAAATCTATACTCAAAGGTAGAACGAGATCTCTCTATAGAAAGTGAAGAGAACTTCTCCCACATTCTAAAGCTGGTATCTCCATGGGATAATGTAGAACTGTTTAGAAGAATTACAAAAACAATTATAGCAAGTGATATGGGACTTTGAGTCAGACAAATATCCAAGCCTAGATGGATTCACCATGAATTTCTACAAGGCTTGATGGCACATCATAAAACTCTACAGAATGGTAAATATTTCTCAACACAAACCAAAACTTGGAGGTGGGACAAAATCCTCCTTCTTAGCCCTCATCCCTAAGGAAACATCCCCCTCCTGAGTCCTCCTTCTCCAGGTTTAGGCCAACATCTCCTACAAAATTATTACTAAGATCCTGGAAAATAGAGTGAATAAAATAATGCATTGCATCATCTCAGAAAATCAAAGGGGATTAATTAAGAAGAGGAAGCTAACATATAATGTCATTTTGGTCCAAGAAGCAATACACTCGAGCAGAATGAGGAAAGAGAAAGGAATGATCATTTAGATAGACATGGAAAATGTGTTCAATAGAGTTTATCATGAATTCCTCTTCAAGGTAATGTAAATATTTGGAGTTGATCATAAATTCATTGCTTGGGTAATATCATGTATAGCCTACCCCTTGATTGCTCCATTAGTCAATGGCAGACTAGCAAAGTTTTTTCAACTAATTCGAGGACTTAGGTAGGGTTGTCCACTATCACCCTTCCTTAATGTTATGGTAGCAGGTGTTTTAAGAAGGAAACCGGAGAGAGAAATAATATTGGGAAACATCCCAAGTATAACATATAACCCTAGGGTAAAAGATATAAATAATTCCCAATTTGCAGATGACAGTCTGCTGATGGGTGGATCATACCTGACTATGGGTCAAATATTTGAAGCATCTCTGACTGCCTTCTGCAGAGTATCAAGAGGGGTGATCAATAATATAAAATTCATAATATACTCCTAGAATGTGCCAAATCAAGTTGCACTTTCTATATCCAGAAAAATAGGAATCCCAATCTCTTCTACTTGGAGGGAATTCAGATATTTTGGGATCTGTATTGTCTTCAAATCCCCCTCAAAACAAGGATGGAAAAAAATCATATATAATTTCAAGAACAAGATCCAAATTGGGGAATGATCTGGCTAAATCCAGCCAAGAATACTATTTTAATCAAATCAGTCATGTCAGCCTTACCTCTCTTTCAAGATGCTATCTCCTTAGCAATGAAATGGGTCTTAGTACAATTGTCCAAACTAATGAGGAAATGAATTTGTAAGGGAGGAAACAATACTAAAAATAAATATCATTTGATTATATGGAAAACAATAAAAAGTCCCATAAATTGAGGTGGGTTGAATATAAGAGACCTATCTCTGACCAATCTTTCCATGGATGCAAAAATTATCTAGGGCATAGTAAACAGTAAAACGGGTTGGGTACAATAGGCATTAAGAACAAATTATCTGAGGAGAAGAGGTATTCTATGTCTAGAAAAACCCCCAAAAGAATCTAATTGCACGCACATTTGGAAGTTGTGCAAGAAGGCTTGGCAATTATTCTCAAAGGACCTATATTGGGTCCCAAGAAATGGAAAGCATATCAGAATCTGGGAAGACATGATCCTAAATTGATCTCCGCTCACATCCAATTAGGAATTATTAGAGCTCGAATAATGGCTTGATTCAAAGGAAATAAAAATGTTGAGAGACCTATGTACCTGATAAAGAGGGTCTGGTAATTGGACAGGTGGAAAGACCCAAATGATCTTGAACACTTGAAAGAGAGCTTCAATCACCTTAATACAATCATAGCAGGGGTTTCTCCGATCAATAATCAATATAAGGATCATAGACGATGAGGTACCGAAGGGAAATACACATTCTCCCAAGCCTATTGTGTCCTTGAAGCCGCAGATTAGCAACCAAGCAAATCCAATATGTGGAGAAAAATATGGAAAACTATGCCCCCCCCAAGGTGAACTTATTTTGTTGGATAGTGGCACATAGGAAAATCCTCACTGGGGAAAACTTGAAAAAAAGAGGCCTTCATGGTCCATCTAGATTCTTGTTGTACAATAAAGAAGAAGAATCCATGGAGCATATTTTCCTACATTGCTGCTATACGAAGGATGTATGGATCCTAGTCATGGGATAGCTTGGCAAGGTGAGTAGCATCCCATCAGTGCTTAAATATTTTTTCAAAAAACGGTCATTGATAGCAGCTAATCAATTTAGGGGAAATAAATTCATTTCCAATCCTGATTGATTCTTCCAAAATTGACTCTCTAGAAAGTGTGGTTGGCTAGAAACAAGCTCATTTTCCAAAACACCCCAATCTTTTCGCAAAAAACAGTATCCCAAGCCATGTGGCTTATGAAGGGGTGCCAACTTTTATCTTTTATACCATTAGCTACAAACCTCTCTGTGGATGAAAAGGATTTGCTTGGTGGAGTTTCTCTTGCCACAACTCTCTCCCTCATGAAGCAGTTAAAGCATAACAACAATTGGAAACATGGGATGGAAAAGGAAGAGTTTGAAATATGGAGAAAGGATCAGGGACAAACAATATGCAATTTAATGGTTCCTCGAAATGCAATCTAGGGGAGGCATGCACGGGGAGCGAGGGGGTGTGATATATGACCCCAAAGGAGAAATTGTACTAAAATTTTCCTAGGGGATTGAGAGAAAGACAAATAACCAAGATGAATCCTATGCATTGTTGCAAGGACAAAAACTAACCCAAAGGGATAGAATGACTTCGCTATCAATCCTTCTAGAATCCTCCTTGATAATTAGATTCTTCATTTTAAACTCGGTCCAAATATATGAGCCTTTAGAGGTAACTAGTGTGAATTAGGAAAGAGATTCAACACATTTCCCAAGTCCATTTGTAACGTCCCTTCCCGTGGACGCAATTTTTGGAAGGGAACATGATATCAATCTATGGGGATTTTACATAAACTCAGCCCGATTCATTAGATTCACAACAATAAAATAGATGTGTGCATGTGCAAATCAAGCAAACATGCACAATGGAATAAAAAAATCATCCACACACATTTCATATGCATTCAACATATTAGAAACAACCATCAAATTATAACATTTTAGAAGTAAACACATAGGTAGAAAAAACACTTATCTTTATGGTGAAATGGTCCCAAGCAACTAGCTATGTCACTGCAACGTTCCACCCAACCATAGGTCTCTGCCCAGCCTGTATTCTTTCAGCACTCAGAGACTACCCCTGAGCTGGGCATGATTTCTACAAGGAAAAAAGGACATTCAAGATCATACACAGCCAAACCTCAATGCATCTCAGCCAAGCCAGTCCACAGGTGGGTTTATCAGGCTAAATCTGAACCCTATTCATTTATGGGTGCTTGCACTCAAGATCAAGCCAAAGCAATGGATACCCATCTCAACCCCAACATTCTCTTACACATAGCAACTCAAAAACTGGGCATGGATACACATTTCCAACAATGGGATTTACAACTAGGATGGCCATGGGTTTTCCCCAAATCGTGGGCACACCAAAACGGACTGTGGAAAGGGGAATTCGACCACAGGGAGCAAAACCGATTTCTCCCACAGGTTATGAGCATTTCAAATGGCCCAAACAGCCCCCATGAAACCCCAATTCAAGTCCCTTCTTCCCAACAGTTCGACAACACCAAAAACGCCCTCTTCCTAGCTAAAAACAAGGGAACACAGGAAAAACGTGGAAGGAAAACACCCAGGAAACTCCAAAAATGTGAGAGAGGCAAAACTGGTTCATGGGTAATGGATTGGGGAGAAATTCATGGCTCTTTTCTTGCCCAGGGAGAAAAACACATTTTTCCATGAAGGGTGGCTTGCCCATACTCGAATTTTGGACAACCATACCTCCCATTCCTCAATGCATTAACTACTTCACCCAACTCTTGGGAGAAATGAATGATTGGGTACAAAAGTTAACATGGGTAGTTGAGGGTTTTATGGGTTCTCTCATTAACACTTGGATTGACTTGATTGGTTCAAGGGTTTGAATGTTTCCCTCCCAATTCCTTGTAAAATCATGCCCCCATCTCTTGTTATTGCATAGCTAGTTGTGGGTATTTTATTAAAATGCATATTTACAATTCCATTATCCTGGGCGAGCACATAAATCATATGCATCACTAAATTGATGGCGGGGCTTTGTACTTGATCTCCTCACCATGATTTTGTAACAATGTTACATCATTTACATTTTAATGCAATGGGGTCAAAATCGGGATATTACAATCCCCTCCCCCTTGGAATAACACCGTCTTTGGTGTTCCAACACTTAGGAATGAATACCCACTTTACACATGTCTCAAATTCACAAAAGGTGGTCGGTCTGTCCTGTGTTTCATCTCTTTACTTTGAACTTTCAGCACTAAGTCCTTTGGCTTTCTAAAGTTGCTCCTGTTGGCTTTGATCTTCCAGCTCTGCATGTGGGCATTTCTCCATGTCAATCCCTTCCTTTTATTTACCTTCCAGCTGATCTACAAGTCTAGAATTTCATGGCTGCCATCTTTCTTGTTGTCTTGACAACTATTTGAGGAATATTTTCAGCCAAAACAAATAGCTTTTGGTCTTCTGCCATGATCAATGTGCACAACTAGCTCTCACTTCTCTCACTAGCAACACTTGGCTAGTAACAGCTACAAACAATGGCTTTCAATTTCTCCCCTGTGAGATTCATCATGGCAATTCCTATTAGGACAAGCATAACACAATATTAAAATTAGTCAATTATTTTCCCAATTGACATGGAAGTCCATTCCCTTCTCATGAGACTTCCACACGTTTCATGCTTTCCCAACATATACATGAACTCATTCATGTTCATCCTTTCACGTGGACTTAATTATTTCAGCATTCACAATTCATTTCAAGCAATTAAACACAATCTATTTTCCATTATGACATGCACTCAACAATCCTTTGTTTTTAAGATGCATTAGTCAAAAAGGAAAGAGAAGAGTAAGAGTTTCCCCCTCTTAGTCTTGTTCCAATCCAGAGCCACACCATCACTTGTGGTTCTATGCTCCTTTTCTTCTTTCACTTCAATGTGAATGCTTGACTTTCCCTTTCTGGGCTATGACACTTAGTGTCTAAGGTATGTCTAAGGATTTTCAACTGAGGAACCCTTCCCCATTGTTTCCTACAGAACCTTCGGTTACTAGGACCCACACATGTCTACTAGCACCATCTTTCATTACTGCTCATACTGAGCTCTTTGGGACGATCACATGTCCACATGCATCTCTATGATTCCTTCATAGTCCTTGCTTCTAGCAATACCTACACTCAAACATTGAGTCAATTCACATGTTTAGCTAGTTTTCATAGGGTTTATCTCTAAACAAGAGTTTGAGAAATCATAACCAACTGATATACACACATATATTCATAAGCAAGAAGCTGCAAGGTAACCAAATACTTATCTGTATTGAATGTCTTCACTTTATTTCACAGGTTCCTTCTTTGCTTTACAAGCCTTGGATTTCCCGTGGATACAATAATGAATGTTGGGCCAGCACGCAGTCTACTCCACAACTATTCAAATAGGCAATGCCAGTCTAGTATGCTGACTGGGTTTATCAATTATTTAAGGAATGTTTGGCCATCACACATGTTGCTCTACAACATCAAGTAGTTAATGTCCAACTAGTTACTCTCTGGATTTACCAAGAATTTATAGTGCACAACCAGTTACTCTCTGGTTTTACCAAGAATTTATAGTGCACAAATAGTTACTCTCTAGTTTTACCAAGAATTGTAGTTCTTTCATGGTCTTTTCTTCCTGCAATGATCAAGGTTTCCAACAAAGAAACAACAATGTATCATCTTAGCTATTAGAAGACTTATACCTGAAATCTTCATTATTCCAAACAAGAAATAAATGAAATTGAGTACTTATCTGTAATGTGCGTTTCAATCTCTGGTCCACAAGGTCCTGCTTCGCTTTGCAAGCCTTGGGATCGCCTGCAGAACTGGATGTTGGCTCGCCCAAGGCCAGTCCACGTCATACAAATAATTATTGCCCAATTAGTTACTCTCTGTATTTACCAGGTGTTCATAGTGCTCAACCAGTTACTCTTTGGATTTACCAAGCACTTGTGGTTCCCAACCAGTCCCATACCTGGTTGGCCCTCTCCATCGCCAAGCCAGCACATCCATCTAGGTCATCATCCAATGGAAAGAAACTATGCCATGGACCATTGTAGGTAAAGTATCTACTACGAATCCATAGTCATCTCAGGGTTTTCAGTCAGTCTCGGTACCCCACCTTACTACTGACCCAGTAGAGAGTTATGCCTTCATCAATATCACCACAGCCCTTCACACACACATCAATTCTTCATCCACACAAGGATGGCACTCTTTCTCCTATGCAAACCAGCGGTTCCCTTTAGGAACTCTATAGGTGACTTTATTGACTGCAGGCTAGCATGGCCCCACAATACCCACTCACACTACACAAGGATGATACCCCTTTTCTGCTACACAGCTCCTTGGGCCTATCCATCCCTTCTAGTGTCTTTTAGTGTGAGCATAGAAAGGTTACCACTGCCCATACAGTCCTTTTGAGTACCCTTCTTTCACTTTGCCTCTTAATGTGCAACACCAAATTGCATCTGTGTAAGCTGATAGCACAAGAAGGATAAGTAGGCTCATCAGTATTGCTGCTCTAAAATTGTAACCATATTTCATATCATTCACTATCAAGTATTGAAACCCCAGGAATGCGTCCATTCCCTTAGGGTGTAGTCAATATTGAAAACCCTAACATAACCCAACACCTGAAAGGTATGCATCCCCTTTACGATGTGAGTCATGTAGGCCCTAGTCACACTCAAGCAGTCTGAAATAATAAAACATGCCCTGCATATTAAATCTAATAACCAGACATGTATATTCTTAGTTAGAGTCACAAAATACTCATTCGTTTTACAGATGTATCTTTTCCTCATTTGTGAAGAATGGGGAATCCCTTCTTTGAGTTAACAGTCTTTTAGTTTTCCACCCCAATATTTCACGTCCCATAACCCACACATGCCTTCTTGGCATAATTTTACTGTCTCACTCACATGCTTTACCAACATGTAGTTTAGCTGAGACATTATCAACATTTACAATGGCGTTTCACCCGAAACCAATTTCCATAGCATGGGATCCTTCCCATATAGTTTGGCTTTTGCAGGCCATCACACATGGTCTTCCTACAATGTTTCATCCTGGAACACTTATCAAACAGCCAAACAGTCAGCAACATTTAACAATAAACTTCAAATATGATTGTTCCATAACCAATCAATGTCATTAATAATTAAATTCAATATGAATTTGCAATTCTGTCTACTACAGAAATTGATTTGTTTAACCATGAAGCCATTCTCATGTTGTTTGGCTCTCATAAGTGGTATCAATATGTCTATTATGGTTTCACCCTTGATACCATACATGAACATCCACCTACAACATGTCCTCTTGACACAATTTTATATAAGCCAAATAGTCATTAGCAATTATTAGCAAAATTTCAAATCTGAAATTTACAAATCTGTTTTCCTACATAAATTAGATTTGCAACCATGAGTTTATTCTCATAAACTTAAATCAGACAATTTTTAAATCTATTTCATGCATAAGTTAAATTTCACAACCATGAGAACCTTCTCATAACCTTTGACTTCTGCACATGGTAGATCATGGTCTTTACTATGGACTTATCCTCATTGCCATACGCAAGACTTTTCTACTTGAAATCTGAAACTTCAATCAGCTAAACATGTTGTGAGTATCTATGCATATAATCTTTTCATTGCTACAACAGTCACTAAAGTGATCTCATAACTATAACACTCAATAATTCAAACACCTTCAGATTTTAGCATTTTAAATGTAATGAAATATATATATATATATATATATGCATCATTATCATAATAAAATTGCAAGACATGGGTACACTATCCATGCAATTTAAATAAAATTAAATACTCATTACTTCACATTTCATGCAACTCTGTCCTTCCAACAAAGTGCTCTGGTATCCCATCAACATGTCTACCTTCTTCGTGCAATCATTCCACTGCATTAGCAGTATCTCATGAAATGGTCTCAGGATTAACAATAGTTCACCATTTCATCGATTATCTAATTGCAATGAAACATATACATGTCACACCCATGCATTCACACAACACATCTCAACATGTGCACCCACACATATACATGCACATTCACAACAATTACATATTATTTTAATGTGCATTCACTCAATGCATAACCCCTCAATACAACTTTTCATTAACCCATGAATACTATGCATTCCAACCTATTATGGCCTAACCATGGTTTTCTCATATGGCATGCACTACCACAGCAAGGCCATAAGTCATCACTTGCTTAAATTGGTTGTTAAACTCACAACCAACATACACAAATGGCATGATATAATTTCATATGAATGCATTGAGGTTTCTAAGAAACTATAGTGTGTAAGGATCCTTTCCTTCACTTACCCACACCTGACCATACTTGGTAGGATTATATTCACATTTAGGCACTCAGTCTCACATGCAAACAATTCAACATAGTTTAAACATATTTGAAGGGATCTCACCAAATCCTCCTTCAACATTCATGCAATTAAGCACAAATAACCATTACCTGCATGGATGTTATTAACATCGCTTGATGTTACCTGATCAGTTGGCCTCTTACCAAGGCTACACAGTCCTTTTTCCAACCTCATGATCATAAATTTGATGCACCATCCTTTCCTTATAAGGTTGTTGGTCATATGCAACAACATCATCCACATCTTTAGACATGCTTTGGTTTTCTTTGGTCCTACAACCAATGCGAACACAACTAATTATTAGCAACCACAATCATTATCTTAAGTGGCTCTTTGCATGTGTAAAACTTCACTATTTTACCAATATGCAATATCATATATATATGCACATACATTTTCACATGCACTGTGCAATGTCTATTAGTATTCCAACTAGTCCATATTCACTTCATCTATCTAATCTCTTGCATTTTCAATCATGCTTCTATGGTCTGATTCCTACAACATTAGTTGTCATCAACCATAGGCAACACCATTAATGGGATTTTGCATGTGTAGCTTCACTATCTTTACTCATATGCAACATCATGCTCATGCATAAAAAATTCACATACACCATGCAATTACTCTTTAATCATGCCCACTAATTCATATTTAATCTGCTACTCTCTTGCATTTCCAGCATCCCTAGGCCATAATTTTCAATATATAAAACTCAAGAAATATAAATACAATAGCAAGAGAGGAGTTAAGGAAATATCCATTTCCAATTCGCCATCTAGATGGAGTTCCTCCTCCACATCATAGATGATCATTTTCTTGGCTTCCCTACCAAGCACACAAGGATTCATTAGCTATGATCTTCTCACAAAGTAGAAATTCAATATATGTATGCATGTGTATAACATTCATTCTTGATACTTTCCAAGCATACAAGTATTATGTTATAAACACAAATAGTTTAAGGTGAGATATTTCTCTTTCATCCTCCATAATGTATATTGATTCCATAGCCCCTTTATGCAATTCATAGTGCACATTCCAAGCATAGAGAATTCCTTTCATACATTTAACGACTGTCTCCAGGGAACAATGGGGGTCAAGGGGGCAGCGCCCTCATTTTTTTTTTGTAAATATTTTAATTTTGCGTAATCTGGCACATAAGTTCAAGGCCATTTCCCCTTTCGGACACCTGAAATTTGTTGAGCCCGGAATTGGCCCTTTTTGATCACCATTTATCATCTTCCCTTACCTTGTCTTACACCAATTACCTTGGCAATTCGACTTATTGTCCTTATCTTATTCCCCAAATTACCAAGGTATGGCCGATTATTGTTTTATTGTATTAATACTTATGATTGTGATGATTAAAGCTGTGCATCTCTTAATTTGTGCTAACATGATGCGATTTATGAAGGTAGTGAGACAAATAGACTGCAGGAAGATCGGAGCTGAACAAGTCATGAAGGAAGGGACGTTCATTGCTCGTAGAAGGTTCCTTGGGGATCGAATCATCAATCAAGGCATAGTCGTGACAGGGCAGCTGTAACAGAAATTGCTATCTTAAGTCTGTCGCTGCTCGAGTCCAGCTGTGAGCTGGAAGGACCGCCACTCTTGGGGCAATTAATAACTCTCTCATATTTGGATATTTCAGTTCTGCCACGCATTGTAATAGTTAGATTATTTAGGGCGCCTGAAGATCATAGATCTTCATGGGTGCCCAATTATAGGATTAGATGTTGCAAGTTGTATGTATAAATATGGGGAGTTGCCTCGACCGAGGGGTTGAACAACAAACAATTAAATTATTTTGTATTAGCAGCCAAGCCAAACTGTGTACTCATTCTTCTGTTAATATAAGGGGTTACTTCTGAGTTAAGAAGAGTGTTGTTCAACCAGCGTCTCTGTGTGAAGGCTGGGCCCGTCTTCCACAGAGATTGCTGAGTTAAATTAGGATTTCATCTTTCTTGTTGTGTGATGTTTTGTTCTTTCTTTTGTGCACATCAGCAATACTTGCTGTGTAGATTTTTCAGTAAAAGATTATAATTCTGTAAGATTGGTGAATAGTATAGAATATCAGTTGACTGAGTCAGGTTTACTTTACACATTTCAATTTCTGTTCACACTACCGTGTTCATCCTATAGTTGAGACGTGATCCCAGAAGTTCTTATAAATTAGCTTTCCTGTTATGTGTTGATTGATCTTTATTTCACAATTCAGTTTCTTAGAACAGTTGCTTCAGTTCCTTTCATTTGAATTTTAGAGTAATGTTCAATTCATGTTTTATGATTTCCAGCTTGACCAGATTAGACAAGTGATTATTTTAGAATACGAATGAGATTTCCTTTCTGCAATTGTTGATTAGATCTGATATCATTTCTTCCTGGTGCATAATAGAAAATAATTATAGTATAGCAATTAGAAGGCATTTGGGATTGCATAGATTCTTGGGATGAATATGGATGATAGAAGGTAAAAGTATTCACTTCTAATGGTTTTGTGTTTAAGCATATATTGTGCACTTATCCTTTGAAATAAAAAGACTTTCTCGGGTTGACAATAAATTTCATATGCTCTGTATGTTTGATATTTAATTATCTGCAAATAGAGTGCTTGACATTTTGGCGCCGTTGCCGGGGAAGGATGAAAATTAAACACTAGTCATTAGTCGTATCTGATAATTGCTTTTAGTCAGTCTTTTTGGTTGTTTTTGAAATGATCTGCTTCGCATGAATACGAGGGGGGTAAAACGTGATCACCTCCCAACCCCCAAAACCCCACAAATTACTAACAGTACAGGTGGTTCGGGTCGTGGTCGAGGTCCACCGCTGGGCAGAAGAACATTCATCGACGACCTTGTTGACAAAACTGATTCAGCTGTCAGATCTCGTCAACGGGAGACTCCTATCAAAAGAGGCCCTGCTGATCCTGGAGCGCCAGCATCAGGATCTACAGTAGAAGATACAGGAGTAGCTGTGATTCCTGCATATACTCCTGCTAAAGAAGGAATGGTTGATTCAGCTGTTACAATTGAAGAATACGCAGCTGTTACAATTGAATAATACGCAGCTGTTACGACTGAGGTAAGGAATAAAGAAACAAACGAAGGAGAAGATACAGAAGAAAAGATGAATAACAGAACTGAGAACGAAGAGGAAGAAGCAGTGGTACAATACCATCATGAAGTTGATTTCCCGCCAGAAACTATGGCTACATTGCAATTCCCAATACAGCAGCTCAAGGGGACAGCTCCTATGAAAAACACCTCACCGTCGGTGTTACCCTGCTTCCATGGCAGGGCGGCAGAGGATCCAGACGAATTCCTTTTTGAATTCGATATCCTCTGTCGCAGCTATGATTATGTCACAGATGCTCAAAAGTTAAAGCTTTTTCCTGCCACCCTGAAGGACAATGCATTACGATGGTTCATGAGCCTTGGGGGAGGAGCTGTTGCTAATTGGAATAAGATGAAGCAAGTGTTCCTGGAAAAATATCAAGAATATTGTAACACCAGGGACAAAAGGGAGGAGTTATTCAAGATGGTACAGAAGGAGGATGAAAGTTTGGAGGATTTTGTGGAGAGGTTGCTGTACAATGTGCAGAGAGCTGGGCAGACGAACATGGGACTAGATGTGCTTAAGATAATCCTGCTCCGAGGGATCAGGGACGATTGTTTAGACATGCTAAATTTATTAGGAAAGGGGGATATCTCTAAAGAATCTTTTGAGACAATTGTGGAATTATGTAAGAGATATTCCAGGGGATCTTCTAGGCATAATAAGTAGCATAAACGAGATAAGATGGAACGTGATGTCTTCGACATAACTCAGAAGTCATCCAATGGGGGAGCTACACGTGCGGAGATAGGAAATCTTCTTGAAAACTTTAAAACAGAAATGATGAGCTCTATCTCTTCAGAGATCGATGTCTTGAAGGCCAAGCAGAGACAAGCAGTGGAGGATCTCACACTAGGTGTGTTTTGTCCCCGATGTAGAAAGACTCATCCACTGAAAGAATGCCCTCTTGACAAAATACAAGTGTGTCAGCTGTGCGAGCTGAACCATGATATGAAAGAATGTCCGACATTACCCCAAGTAAAGGTTGTTCTGCAGGCATCAACTCCAGAGGTAGATTCAGCCTACTTCATTGCACAGAAGAAACCCCGGCAACCCCGGAATCAAGGTATGTCTCCCGATTCATTTCCATTTTTGAATAATTTGAATAATTGGAATACTAATATGCAAAATGTGAATACACAATTCCATTCGAATTATGCTCAGTGGAATTCCCCTCAACCTGCGATGCAAGGTTATAATTCATGGAGTCCTTGGACACAGCCACCACATCAACCTAATTCATGGTCTCCTGGATGGAGGAACTTCCATCCTGGGAACCAGTTTCCTCAACCACCTCCACCTCAACAGTTACCGTATCCTCCATATCCTCAATTTCATCAATATCCTCAATTCCCACCTCAGCAGTCGCAGCTGCAGCTGCAAAATAATCCTGTGCCTAACATACCAATATGGCCTCAGCTGCCTGCCCAACCCAACCCTAACCCAAATAATAAAGCAGTCCAGCAATTGGAAGCTCTCAATATGCCGGCCTACTCTCTTTCCCCTGTACCTTGTAATGATATTCGCTTACGGTCTGGGAAGATAGTAGAACGGGTAATTTCAGAAAATATTCCACCATCTGTGCATGACAAAGAAGAGAGTTTCCAGCATCCATTTGATCCGGTTCCTAACACTGAAGGTGCTGAGCATCCCTCAGATGGGACGGCTGAAACATTAAACGATAAAGTGGATAACATGCAGCCTACCCAGCTGGTAAGACAACCACCATACCCTGATAGATTGATGCTGCCAAAAGTAGGGGGGAAACCTCAGTTCAATCTCTTAGGAGAATTGAAGAATATTTATGTTAAGATTCCCCTTTTACAAGCTCTTCAAGATGTACCTATTTATGCTAGAACTGTTCGGGACCTGTGCACTAAAAGACCGGGAAGGAAACCCAGAGATCCTCCTACTGTTCATGTCATAGGAAATTTATCTGCTTTAATGACTGGAAAAACCCCTATAACCAAGTATGAGGATCCTGGCAATCCTACTATCACTGTACACATAGGACAAACGCAGATACCCAACGTACTAGTAGATTTAGGAGCTGCGATCAATGTTATAACAATGGAGACTGTAAAGAAGCTTGGATTTACCAATATTAGACCGACCCCTACCATATTAGAATTGGCAGACAGATCCACCATCAGACCCGAAGGGATTTTGGACGACCTTGTTATTTCAGTAGACTCATGGGAATACCCTGCCGACTTTCTGGTGTTACAACCAAAATCACAGCTGGGGGGACACCCATTGATCTTGGGGAGGCCCTGGTTGGCTACAGCTGATGCTTGCATCAGCTGTCGATCAGGATCTATGACTATATCTGATGGTATGGAAACCAAAAACCTCACCCTGTACCCTCCAGCACGGCCGAGTCTAGAAACTGAAACTTCCCTTTGGATAGAACAGGAAGAGGAGGAAGATGTTCAGCCATTACTAACAATAGGGAAGGCACTAACCTTCAAAAACGAAACAGAAGACGATGCCATTAATAATTTCATTAGCGAACCTGCTTCAGTAGACAAGAAAGTTTATCAACTCCTGAACAGTACCCTCAGTAAAGAAGAACAAGAACAGCTTACGGAGGAAGCACTAGTCAATGACACAAACATAATCCCAGTTTTGAAAAACTCGAGAAGCATTCCTATTGAGGTAGAGCCTGGAAGAACTTTGAACATCAATCCTGGTCTCTCCTCAGAAGAACAAATGCGCCTAACCAATATCTTGAAGGAACGTAAGGGGGCATTCGCCTGGGAGTATACAGACATGAAGGGTATTCCTTCCAGTCTGTGCACTCATCATATTTATATTAAAAATGACTCCCGGCCTGTCTGTCAACCCCAACGACGCATGAACCCCAATTTTAGGGATATAGTGAAGGAGGAAATCCAGAAACTCTTGGAAGCAGGATTTATTTATCCTATTTCAGATAGTGAGTGGGTTTCCCCACTTGTAATTGTGCCCAAGAAAAATGGGAAATGGAGAGTCTATGTCGATTATAGGGAGCTGAACAAAGCTACACAAAAGGATCATTTTCCTCTACCCTTTATTGACCAGGTACTTGATACCCTATCAGGGAAGAATTTCTTCTCTTTCCTGGATGGGTTCAGTGGGTACAATCAAATCCAGATTGCTCCAGAGGATCAGGATAAGACCACCTTCACTTGCCCTTGGGGAACGTTCGCCTACAGGGTGCTTCCCTTTGGCTTGTGCAATGCACCTGCAACGTTCCAAAGAGCTGTGATTGGCATATTTTCTGAATTGGTTAATGATAGCATGGAAGTTTTTATGGATGATTTTACTCCTTATGGCAAGGATTTTGAGGAAGCACTGGAAAATTTAAAGAAAGTTTTAATTCGCTGTGAACAGGCTCGCCTCTCACTAAGCACTGAAAAATGCCACATGATGATGAGTGAGGGGGTGGTATTAGGACATTTCATCTCTACTGATGGTATTCAAGTGGATCCTTCAAAAATTAAGGTGATAAAAAATATACCAACTCCTTCGACTCAGAAAGAGGTGCGAAGTTTTCTGGGACATGCTGGGTATTACAGGAGATTCATAGAAAACTTCTCCAAACTTGCTTCTCCTTTGTTTTCATTGTTAATGAAGGACGCACAGTTTGTGTGGAGTACAGCATGCCAGACAGCATTTGATAAGCTTAAAGAGAAACTGTCCACAGCCCCTATTTTAAGGGGACCTAATTGGACCATACCTTTCCACATTTCTTCAGATGCTTCTGATACTGCCATTGGAGCAGTACTAGGACAGCAGGATGGTCAAGTACCTTATGCTATTTATTATGTTAGTAAAAACTTAGCCCCTGCTGAACTAAACTATACTGTTACTGAAAAGGAATTCCTTGCTATTGTTTATTCTATTAATAAGTTTCAGCATTACATTACTGGGTATCCTACATTTGTGCATACTGACCACTCTGCCATTAAGTATTTAATGAACAAACCTGTCACTAATGCCAGAGTAACCAGGTGGCTTTTATTATTACAGGAATTTGATATTACTATTGTAGATAAACCTGGAAAAGAAAATGTTGTTGCTGATTTTTTATCACGATTTACTAACAGTGATGACAGTTCACCTGTTGAGGATGCTTTCCCGGATGAACATTTATTCGCACTCTCAGCTCATTCACCCTGGTATGCAGACGTTGCTAATTATTTGGTTGCAGGGAAGCTTCCGCCACATATGTCTAAAAGAGAAAAAAGAAAAATTATTCAGCAAAGTGCCAGGTATTGTTGGCTTAAAGGCCATCTCTTTTACACAGGACCTGATCTTGAGATTAGAAGATGTGTAAGGGAAGATGAGATCTTTCATATACTGAAGGCCTGTCATGACGAACCTTGCGGAGGACACTTTGCAGACAAAAGAACGGGGCATAAGGGGTTGCGAATGGGCTATTATTGGCCGACACTGTTCAGAGATGCTAAAAGATATGTTCAGTCCTGTGACAGCTGCCAAAGGATGGGCCAACCTAATAAGACAGATCAGATGCCTTTACAGCCCCAAGTGGTACTAGAACCATTTGATAGATGGGCATTGGACTTTGTTGGTCCTATCAACCCTCCTTCCAAACAGAAGGTTTACATTTTGGTGTGTACGGATTACATGACCAAGTGGGTAGAAGCTGTAGCTTTGGCTAAGGCAAATGACCAAGCGGTGATTGATTTTCTGTACAGTGAAGTTTTTACCCGTTTTGGGGTACCAAAGGAAGTAGTTACCGATGGGGGACCACAATTTATTTCACACCAATTTGAATCCTTGCTCCGGAAGTATCATGTGCAGCACAAGATAGCTTCACCTTATCATCCCCAGGCCAATGGTCAGGTGGAAAGCACTAATAAAGTTATCGAAGCAATCCTCACTAAAACAGTTAAAAGCCATCGAAGGGATTGGGCTGACAGGCTTCCAGAAGCACTGTGGGCATATCGCACGACTTGGCGTAACACCACTGGCTTTTCTCCTTATGAGTTGGTATATGGAAAGAGTGCCCTCTTTCCAATTGAATTTGAGATCAAGACCCTGAAAACAGCCATTGAAATGAACCTGGATGTAACAGAAGCCCAGAAAAGAAGATTGAATCAATTAAATGAATTGGATGAGAAACGGTTAGCTGCAGTAGACTTGACTGTGCTGCTTCAGCAACAGAGATCTAATTGGCATGACCGATTCATCAAAAAGAAAATCTTCCGTGAAGGCGACTGGGCACTATTATACGACTCCAAATTCAAGAAGGATTTTAAAGGAAAATTACGCACAAGATGGCTGGGTCCATACTTGGTTGACAGGGTATTTGACAACGGCACTGTTCAGTTGGTTACCATTGATAAAAACCGTATACCATTACTTGCTAATGGCCACAGACTGCGACTGTATCGGAAGCCTATTTCGAAAGATGCATTCATTTCACAGATTGCTGCTGATCCAGACTATGAATTGGCACCAGAGCAGGAACTTTTCTCTACCTTTGCCAAGCCTTAAACTGAAAATTGTAATTTCTGTACATTAATAATTTCTTGCTGTAGCGTATAGTTGTTGTTTTCTTTCTTTTTTGCATTTGATCTCTTTGCTTGCTGTCGTCTTTTAAAAATTTTCAGGGAAGCGCCAGGAGAACGACCAGTTTGGGCCCGTAATGAAAATCTCCCTGTGCCGTCCTTGCTCTTAAAAAAAAAAAAAAAAAAAAATTCCGACAGCTGCAACATATTTTCCGGCAGCTGCAACATATTTTCCGGCAGCTGTATATCTTTTTCCGGCAACCACATTCTCCTTTTCCCGGTAGCCGTAATGCCCTTTTTCCGTCAGCCGTCAATCTTTTCCGACAGCTGCAACTTCGGCGGCTGCAACATCGGCGGCTGCAACATCGGCAACTGCAACTCCAGTTTCCGCAGCTGCCACCTCATCTTCCCCATGGTTGCCACCTCATTCACCAGCTATTGCCACCTCATTTCCCACGGCTGCCATCTCATTTTCCGCAGCTGCCACTCCTTTTCCCAGCCGCTGCCACTTCATTTACCAGCCACGACCATTTCATTTCCTGGTATCCGTAATGTCCTTCTTCCGTCAGCCGTCAATCTTTTCCGACAGCTGCAACTTCTGCAGCTGCAACTTCGGCAGCTGCAACTTCGGCAGCTGCAACTTCGGCGGCTGCAACATCGGAAGCTGCAACATTTTTTTTTTTTTTTCCCGCAACCGCCACTTCATTTCCTAGCGGCTGCCACCTCATTGACCAAGTCACTGCCACATCATTTCCTGGCAGCTGCCATTTCTTTCCGGCGGCTGCAACTTCTTTCCCGTCAGCTGCAATAGCTTTTTCATCGGCCGTGTTATCATTTCTTTGGCAAATTGTAGTGGTAACTCCCGTGTTAACAGAAGAATTGTTGCAACCTGCTAATTATGATGCTGATTCATCCCAGTCCTGCCAGCGAACTAATCATTTTAACCCCGAGGATGCGACGTCTTGTGTTTCACCGGCGAAGGAAATTAGTGCCTTATCCGAGTCATCATGATCCCACGTCTGGCTGTGCACGCGTTCGGCTCCGTGACGTCACCAACTGCATGCTCCACCAGTTTCCGCAGCCTTCCGACGCATAGTTTTATGAGGTATGGCTTTCATTTATCACGTGATTAAGTATTGATATCATTTAAACGAGATTGGCCGTACCTTCACTCGTACCACCATTTATACCTGATTAAACCTTTCCCTCGTACGACGTAATACTAATAACCGCCACCTTCCCCAATTCGGCATGAAAATTTTAAACTCTTCTCTGTGCTTAACTTTCCGAATTAGCTCATTCGCTCAACGTCTCCGCTCAACGATTCGTGCATTCTCCGTGCTGCAACTTCCATTCTGGGATCCTGTACTCTGTCGAATAGCAGTTTCATCTTGCAGCCAGGACCATGGGCATTCCAGTTCTCCATGAACCTTTCAATACCCGGTAACTCAGACGGAACCTGCCGGTTCTGGCCATTTTTCAAGCTGCTGGCTGGGTCGAGTTCTTTGAACGATTGGACGGATTCGATCGGGACGCAGCCCTGCAATTTGCCTTGAATCTTACTACAACACACTCCATGGTGTGGGGGCTGTGTATAGATGTTTCTGAGGTCATTATATCCGAGGTTACAGCTATCCCGATGATGGGAAAACCTTGGTTTAACCGTCGAGTCCCTGCAACGGTTGCACGGGAAGAATTTTTACTTCCAGGGGAGCAAGTTGAAGCATCCAGGAGAGGGATTGCACTGAAGTCACTGCCGCATCCATGGGACCAGGTTGCTATCTTCCTCAAGAAATACATTACTTGCGAAGGTAGATACCAAACTGTGTATAACTCTGAACTTCCTTTGCTTTCTCATCTCCGTCATGGCATTTTGTTGAATATTCCATTTTATTTATTGCACGACTTGCGTCATATGGCAACATTTGTTCAGTCTGCAAAGCACCCACTGTCATCTCTCACCCACCATGGCCTTATTAAGTTAATTATTGTAAGAACCCTTGCCCAACATAATATAACATGGGAACAATTCATAACCCGACCACAGCAACCTGTTCCCTTGAGGGTCATCCCATTGCAGCGATTACAGGTTCCGCCACAACAGGAGGACCGGAGTTCCTCCAGTGAAGTTGGGGGGAGGGATGAAACAGAAGAAGAACAACTGGGGGCACAGGCAGGACCATCAGGGGTTGGTAAAACCACAGAGAAAGAAAAACCCGAGGCACAGGCAGAGCTGTTCGAGGTGTATGAATCCCTAGCACAACTAGAACCAGTGGGGGACGACACTGCAGTTGAAGGAGAGCGAGGGGAAGCACAAACAGAGCCATCAGGCGACAATGTAGATGAAACCCTCGTGGAAAACCTAGATAACAGGGCAGCTCCGACAGCAGAAGGTGAAATTGGAGCAGCATCAAATGCTGCGACAATGGAACCTGAAGATGACGGAGCCAGAGAAATGGAAGAAGATATTGAGCTGGTCACAATCGAGTCTTCACCGGAGTGGGTAGGAGGAGGAGCTGTGATTGAAGAAGAACAGCATGAGGGGCAGGGAAATATTCCTTTAACCTCAGTATTGCCCCCCTATATTCCAGCTCCACAAGAAGAAACACCACGAAAAGAAAAGTCACAAAAGAAAACGCCACCGAAAAGGAAGAGGACCACCAATGAGTTCGATTTAGTAGCACCAATCAGAAGGAAACGAACTCGATCAATCACAGCAGCAGAGGCAGCTAGAAAAAAATGGGCAACCTTAGAGACACAGGTTGAGCCCCCAATCCTTACACCAAGACCGAGGGATGCTCCACAAAGGCCAGTGGAGGAAGAACCTGGAATTGAGGGACTCTTGTATGAGAATGCAATGCTGAAAGAGGACCTCCAAGTACTTAGAAGGGAGCTGGAAACTTGGAAGGAAACCTGCAGAAAGCAGGGTGGAAGAAAAATGTACACATTAATAGAGGCTGCAGATCAAGTGGAGGAATCAGCTTCTGCTGGAGCAGGAGAAAAGGATGAGCGAATACTCTGCCCCACCTGTGGGGAAATCTTTGAGGAAGAAGGCCATAAAATTTTACTTAGTACTTATTCAGCACAACAGCCTGTAGCCCCAGAAGGGAAAGCAGTGGAAAAAGAAGGTGCTGTCACACAAGAACCAACACTTTTAAACATCCTTGCTGCAGCTGCCACTTCCCAGGATGCAAAAATTATAGAACAGATGGGAGAAGAACTGGGAGTGGAGGACGCCCTGGAGATTTATAAGGAATGTATGGTAGCCCCAAAATGCTCCCACGACATAGAGATTATAGAACAGATGGGAGAAGAACGGGAAATGAAGGATGCCTTGGAGCTTATAAAAGAATATAGTGAGACCCCAGAATGTTCCCACGATACAGAGATCATGGAGCTGAAGGATACTCTGGAGGTTAGTGAAGAATTTTGTGCTGTAACCCTAGAACGTTCCCAGGACACAATAATTTTAGAAGAAGAGATGGAAAGGCAGGACAGTGATAAGTTGGAACAGGATGTTGTAACACAAGAACCAGCAACCCTGAATATAACTGTTCAACCGGCCAAGCAGATAGGAGAAGAAGTTGGGACAGAGGATACTCTGGCATTTAATGATGAACTCTGGTTTGTAACCCCAGAGAGCTCCCATGATACAGAACTCATAGAAGAAGAGCTGCAGCAAAAGAAGGATGAAGAGGTAAGCCAGGATGTTGTTACACAAGAACCAACATCCTTGGAAACTGCAGCAAGAACTCCTGAATTGCAGTTGGGAGACAACCTGGGAGTGTATATCATTCCTGATACACAGTGGAGTGACGATGAACAGGTACAGACACCATGCTCAGGTGACACTGAAATCTTGGAGGAGGAGCTGCAAATTGAAAAGGATATCCAGTCTCAGCAGTAGAATGACAAAGAAGACACTGTTACACAAGAACCAGTGTCTCCAAAAGCAATAAAGGCAGCTGCTGAAAAAGGTGTAAGGGATGTTGCTGTTACACAAGAACCAACAACTCTCCTGTTAAGATTAGATGCGCTGGAAGACACTGTCCCACAAGAACCAGTGCTTCCACCTCCTAGAGATGTCATTGAGTTGGATTCAGATTGAGGATTTCTTTTCAACTCCCCCAGGCATAGCATAAGGAGACTGCAGAAAGATTCCCACCACACCAAGTGCATTCCCAAATATCAGCAAGTAGCAGTGGAAGGGAAACAGTGAAGTTGGAAGATGCCGGGTTACTCACAGAAGCCTTTCAAAAAGATAGAGGAGATGCCTGATTTACCTACATTCCTTCCTCTCTCCTGGACAGGGCTCAGTGCAATATTCAGATGCAGGTTGTTGGATGAGGACATGCAACAGGATAGTTGGGGGGAGATGTTGAGCCCGGAATTGGCCCTTTTTGATCACCATTTATCATCTTCCCTTACCTTGTCTTACACCAATTACCTTGGCAATTCGACTTATTGTCCTTATCTTATTCCCCAAATTACCAAGGTATGGCCGATTATTGTTTTATTGTATTAATACTTATGATTGTGATGATTAAAGCTGTGCATCTCTTAATTTGTGCTAACATGATGCGATTTATGAAGGTAGTGAGACAAATAGACTGCAGGAAGATCGGAGCTGAACAAGTCATGAAGGAAGGGACGTTCATTGCTCGTAGAAGGTTCCTTGGGGCTCGAATCATCAATCAAGGCATAGTCGTGACAAGGCAGCTGTAACAGAAATTGCTATCTTAAGTCTGTCGCTGCTCGAGTCCAGCTGTGAGCTGGAAGGACCGCCACTCTTGGGGCAATTAATAACTCTCTCATATTTGGATATTTCAGTTCTGCCACGCATTGTAACAGTTAGATTATTTAGGGCGCCTGAAGATCAGAGATCTTCATGGCTGCCCAATTATAGGATTAGATGTTGCAAGTTGTATGTATAAATATGGGGAGTTGCCTCGACCGAGGGGTTGAACAGCAAACAATTAAATTATTTTGTATTAGCAGCCAAGCCAAACTGTGTACTCATTCTTCTGTTAATATAAGGGGTTACTTCTGAGTTAAGAAGAGTGTTGTTCAACCAGCGTCTCTGTGTGAAGGCTGGGCCCGTCTTCCACAGAGATTGCTGAGTTAAATTAGGATTTCATCTTTCTTGTTGTGTGATGTTTTGTTCTTTCTTTTGTGAGCAGCAGCAATACTTGTTGTGTGGATTTTTCAGTAAAAGATTATAATTCTGTAAGATTGGTGAATAGTATAGAATATCAGTCGACTGAGTCAGGTTTACTTTACACATTTCAATTTCTGTTCACACTACCGTGTTCATCCTATAGTTGAGACGTGATCCCAGAAGTTCTTATAAATTAGCTTTCCTGTTATGTGTTGATTGATCTTTATTTCACAATTCAGTTTCTTAGAACAGTTGCTTCAGTTCCTTTCATTTGAATTTTAGAGTAATGTTCAGTTCATGTTTTATGATTTCCAGCTTGACCAGATTAGACAAGTGATTATTTTAGAATACGAATGAGATTTCCTTTCTGCAATTGTTGATTAGATCTGATATCATTTCTTCCTGGTGCATAATAGAAAAGAATTATAGTATAGCAATTAGAAGGCATTTGGGATTGCATAGATTCTTGGGATGAATATGGATGATAGAAGGTAAAAGTATTCACTTCTAATGGTTTTGTGTTTAAGCATATATTGTGCACTTATCCTTTGAAATAAAAAGACTTTCTCGGGTTGACAATAAATTTCATATGCTCTGTATGTTTGATATTTAATTATCTGCAAATAGAGTGCTTGACAAAATTCACCCTGGAAAATCGCTCAAATTCTCTGTTTCGGTGGACTTAGCAATTTCTCCTCCGACCACGTCGCGAAAATCGCCAACTGCGTCATAGAAATTATGGCTAAAATCATCGACCGCATCGCAACAATTAAGTCTAAAATCGTCGACCACGTCACAGAAGTTAAGGCTAAAATCGATGACCGCGTTGCAGCAATTAAGTCTAAAATTGTCGACCACGTCATAGAAGTTAAAGCTAAAATCGCTGACTGCGTCTCACCAATTAAGTCTAAAATCGCCGACCACATCGCAGAAGTTAAGTCTAAAATTGTCCACTGCATTGCATCGATTAAGGCTAAAATCTCTGACCGCGTCGCACAAAAATTCACAAAATTTCGCTGAACCATGTCACTGGAACTGAGCTTAACTCGCCAACTGTTTTGGCGTTTTCTAGCTTATCTTTGCCGAAAGAGTCTTGGCAGAAAACTCAGAAACACTTAGAAAATTTTCAAATTTTCAAAAATTTTCTCAATGATCAATGCTGAGCAGGAAGCATACTTACCTCTACAACTTTGATAGGTAAGCCATGAAGGCCCAAATGTTGCAACCCTTGCTTTGATACCAAACTTTAATGTCCCCTCCTGTGGACCCAATTCCTTGAAGGGAACATGATACCAATCTGTGGGGATTTTACATAAACTCATCCCGATTCATTAGATTCACAGCAATAAAACAGATGTGTGCAGGTGCAAATTAGGCAAACATGCACAATGGAATAAAAACATCATCCTCACACATTTCATATGCATTCAACATATTAGAAACAACCATCAAATTATAACATTTCAGAAGTAAACACATAGGCAGAAAAAACACTTATCTTTATGGTGAAATGGTCCCAAGCAACTAGCTATGTCGCTGTAACGTTCCACCCAACCATAGGTCTCTTCCCAACCTATATTCTTTCAGCATTCAAAGACCAACCCCAAGTTGGGCATGATTTCTACAAGGAAAAGGGGACATTCAAGCTCATACACAGCCAAAACTCAATGCATCTCAGCCAAGCCAGTCCACAACTGGGTTTATTAGGCTAAATTTGAACCCTATTCATTTATGGGTGCTTGCACTCAAGATCAAGCCAAAGCAATGGATACCCATCTCAATCCCAACATTCTCTTACACATAGCAACTCAAAAACTGGGCATGGATACACATTTCCAACAATGGGATTTACAACTATGATGGCCATGGGTTTTCCCCAAATCGTGGGCACACCAAAACGGACTATGGAAAGGGGAATTCGACCACAAGGAGAAAAACTGATTTCTCCCACAAGTTATGAGCATGTCAAATGGCCCAAACACCCCCCATGAAACCTCAATTCGAGCTCCCTTCTTCCCAACAATTCCGCAACACCAAAAATTCCATCTTCCTGTCTAAAAGCAAGGGAACACAGGAAAAACACAGAGGGAAAACACCCAAGCAGCTCCAAAAACATGAGAGGCAAAACTGGTTCATGGGTAATGGCTTGGGGAGAAATTCATGGCTCTTTTCTTGCCCAAGGAGAAAAACATGTTTTTCCATGAAGGGTGGCTTGCCCCTACTCGAATTTTGGACAGTCATACCTCCCATTCCCCAAGGCATTAACTACTTCACCCAACTCTTGGGAGAAATGAATGATTGGGTACAAAAGTCAACATGGGTAGTTGAGGGTTTTATGGGTTCTCTCATTGAAACTTGGCTTGACTTGATTGGTTCAAGGGTTTGAATGTTTCCCTCCCAATTCCTTGTAAAACCATGCCCCCATCTCTTATTGCATTGCATAGCTAATTGTGGGTATTTTATTAAAATGCATATTTACATGATATTTACAATTCCATTGTGATGGGCTAGCACATAAATCATATGCATCACTAAATCGATGGCGGGGCCTTGGCCTTGAGATCCTCACCACGATTTTGTAACAATATTAAATCATTTACATTTTAATGCAATGGGGTCAAAATCGGGATATTACACCATTGGCGGAACATCCTACGGGAATTGAATGCAACTGTTGATCAGGAAGCCAACTTGGAAGTTTGGATGATGGAGCAAAAAATAAGATTCAACTTGGGGGAAATCCGATGGGACTTGATCTCATAGGATGGATTTGCTGGAAGAAGGGACATGTGTGTTTGGATTGGGTACATACGTCATGCTGAGGAGAGGAGGAATCATACAAACATGTGTGGATTTGAAGGATATTAAATGTTTCACAGAAGAGTTCGGCTCATACACACTACTTAGTAGAATGTCGGCATGATTGAAGATCAGGGAGCACAATCAGAGGGACATATCCACACCAGAGGAAACTATGTACATTAATGGAGTATTATGGCTAAAACGAAGGTGGAAGGTAGCCCCAACTTCACCACAATTTTTGTTCTTCCTCCTTGAAGCCAAATCGTTGGTGCAAGTTTGGAAGAAAGGTGATGAAAAAAAAATAGAAGTAAGGAAGCATGTTGAGGAAGGAGGAAAGACAATGCAGGGGGACCTATATCTACCACCACCACTAATGAATGGAAGATGAGAATAGAGAAACCAACCATGATTTGAGAAGATTTTCTAGAGAATTAGGTTGGGACCTCGACATTTTAGAGAGGCGATTAGACCAAGAAGAAGAAATGAAGGAACACGAGAGCGAGGAGGTGCACCACAAAGAGACAGAACCAAAGGAAGAATTAGCTAAGGAGAAGGACAAGAATGTTGAATTGGAGGAAAAAATATATGCTCTGGAATCCCACCTGTTGTTTTTGTAGTATCGTGTTGGGAAGTTAGAGATGGGATCCCACCCTGAATCCGTTGACTTTCTCTACTTTATCCCTTTGCAGGAAGCCAATTTTGGGTTCATGCCACTAGAATTCACTCAGTCAAAGAAAGAATTTATGGTTTGACAAACAGAGGATAACCATGTTTAGTAATGTCTGTTAAGCATAAATACACATTTAGACCTTGTAGAAGTTTGGAATCATATATATTTTGTCAAGGCCTTGGAATTTGTTTATGCATGTTGTAACCTCTATTAAGGGCCTATTTTTTCAAATATCAGTTAGGATAGACATGATATGATAGTTATGTAGTCTCAATAAATCTTTTGGTTTATGCAATTCATAAAAATATTTTCTAATGTCCTCAGGAACTACTCAGTAGGATGAAAGAAAAGTAAAAACTTTGATAATTTTAATTTTTGGCCCTTGGGCAACCTCTGTACTCTTGTTGTGTGGAGAAACCTTGCAATATTTTTAATATAAAAATACTTAACCATTTTTTTGAAAAAAAAAGAAATCAAACAAGAGGAGGATCATAGGGTTATTTACTTCGTTAAGTGAAGATAAATTTTTAACTAGGAATTGTAAGCAAAAAAACACTACAAGGAAACAAGATTTTAGCATATATTTTTAGAGAGTTTATTTTTAAAGTTTCACATTTGTGGAGGTTTTTAGTGGAGGTTTTTGCTAAGGTGGAAACTATATATTTTTGTGAAAATTGGTTGAGGAGTTCCAATTTTTCATAGGCATGCCAGTGTGCTTAATTCAAAAGAGTATTGATGCTCAATGAATCAATGAAAATGTATGCACTAAAGGGACAATAAGACAAAAATACATAGGTGATCCAATTTGGTCTAGGATCACTAATGCTCCCATATGAATATGCACAAAAGTGATAACAAGACAAAAAACAGTTAGTGCTACATTTTAGTGTAAGTGCATTAGTTCTCTCAATTGATCTAGGTGCACCAATGCTCCTAGACCTATGTGCACTAAAAAGGGAAAAACTCAAAAAAAAATGGTGATTAACTTTAATCTAGGTCTAGATTGGTCTAGGTACACTAGTGCTCCAAGACTAATGTGAAACAAAGGGACAACAACCCAAAAAAGTATCAATTCTCCAATTTGGTGCAAGTGCACTTTATTATAAATTAGTCTAGGGACACTTGTTGGGCCTGACATGGCCCAAGTAAGGAATTTTTGACAAAACCGTTTTGGAACTGCGAAGTTGAGCGCAATTTAGTTGAATACTTTTTGGCAAAGATAGTTTTCGAAGCTGGGAAGTTGAGTGCAGCACAGTACCGGTAGGGAAGTAACTGCGCAACTGAGGTCCGATTCCGTGAAGTGCCAGCAGGGCACCTATTTTGGGTAAATAATGAAGGGAAGGTCGAGATGCGAAAGAAACCTGTTTTGCCGAAAGTACTCCATGATTCCCCAGCAGGCGGGCAAGGAATGGTGCAGAAGGAAAGCGACTGGTCACACGAGCAGAGGAAGCATGACGTGAACCGACCACACAAGGTCGTTAGAGAAGGAACACCAGGGTGAAAGCAACAGTCAACATGCAGTCGACAGGGTGGGTTGAAAGTGACATAACCACGCGTAGAGGATGGCCATGAAGGAGGAGTCGCTATCAGATCCTAACAGTCCGGTTAGGGGAAAACCGCGACAGTTTTGGGAAACCTTAGGGATTTTTCCTATTCATTGTAAAGACATGGCCTACGAGCATGGTCTATAAAAGGGCACATTTTTTAAGGGAAAGGGTTGAATTGTGAATTTCTGAATCTTAAGTAATACTGTTTTTGCATTGTTGAATACCATTGTAAAGGCTCTGCAGCTGCGTGCACAAAGACCTATAGAGAGAGAAGAGAGTCTACAGCTGAGTGCGCAGACTAGAAATGTTGTACCCTTCCCAAGATAATATAACAACAATTCCTGTGGATGTAGCTCCCATCCTAGGGGTGAACCACGTTAAATTTTGTGTTGTGTGATTGTTTATGTGTTTGAATCTACATATTTGCTTACAATGAATGCTTAGATCTTGTTTATCAGCTTATATGTTCTTACTTTTATATGTATTTGCCATAGAGAATGAAGATGGGAATAATATGTTAAGTATCACATATGAGGATGAATGTTAGATGCATAGGTATTTACAAGTAAGAATGAATGCATAAGTTGATTGAGTAAACATTAGAGCAGTGGAGTTCGCGCCGTGCGATTCCCTCGAAGCGCAGCACCGGAAGTGCGCAGTACATTGTGTTTTGTCATATTGCATAAGTCATAAGATAAATAACCTAAGGCAATTGATGAATGGATAGGAAATTCTAAGTAAATTCACTGAAGTTGGTTAAGTCTGAAGTGGAAGTGTAGTTATCAGTTGCTTTGTCATGTCGTTGGAAAACCCTCCGAACCGCGTAGTCCTTGGATGCGCGAGTTGTTCAATCATCCTCACTTGTAGTAGTAATAGTCGCAAAGAAGGTGAACTTCGCACAGTCCTCAGTCTGCAACATGTTGTTCGCCAGATTGGTTTATGCACTCATCACCTGGTTGTGGAAACCAGATTCTGCAGCCCCCCCATAACTTCGCCTAGGGTGAGACCTCAGTCTGTTCGCAAACTGTTGCCGAAAGTGCTGGTGAAAAGGGGTTTTGTTGGTTCCTTGAACTATGAAGAACCTGGGTCTTTGTAGAAAACCTCAAGACAATTATGTAATCCAACAAAGACAAGGGTAAAGAACCAGGGGTGGAGAAGATGAAGCCAAAGGTGATGAGCTCCACAGTGCAGGAAGTTCTGTTGGGTGACAAAGAAATAACCTTGAAGTTGACCCCTCAGTATATCTCTCCGCATGCACAGGATGCATCGGCCATTAAGCTGTCGAGGAACTTGAAGTATGACATACCCCTTCCCATAATCTCCAAGCATGTAAAGGTAGAGAGAAATCTATTGGGAAAAATTGCAAAATGTAAGTTTGAGGACCACGACCCACTTCAAATGTAAAAGGACCCGGTTGAGACGAGGTACCAGCAATTTCAGCCATATTAGTATATGTTCTAGAAGAAAGATGTGAAGGGAAATACTGTGCTAGTCGCGCAGAGTTGGTTATCTGAAGTAGTGGAGTCCAGATTCCTGAACCTATTGAGGCTCCCGCACTTCGACCGGAACCCAGAACTGAATGTGGTGGTGTGCACACTCATCTCACGCACACACCAAGGGTATCTGTGGTTGGATAGGAACATCGACTTGAACATCGACCTGATCCACCGCATCACGAGGTTAAGAAAGCAAGGAAGTGACCCTAAGCAATTCTTTCAAGGCAAGAGCCATGACAAGGAGGTTGTCGCGTAGATGAAGTCCACACATAGTGTCCAGAAAGAAAAAAGAGGATTCGTCATAGGAAATATCGCTGACAATGCTACACAGTTGGTAACGCAACTGCTAATAGGTAAAAATTTGCACAAGGAAAGACCTACTGAAGTACTAGCTGGAGCGGTGCTCCTTGGGGAAAAGGTCGTGACGGGAAGAATATTTAACTGGTGCCAATACCTATTGAATGAATTTCTATAAGATGTGCGCGAGACGTAAATACATGGCAGCAACTTCCACTATAGTTGGTTGATGGTCTTGATTGCGTGTGTGGGATGGAAGGACCCAAAACACTATGTTGGCCTCAACACTGTTAGCACTAACTATAGAGGACCAAGGTATGCAAACCTTTGGGAAAATCAGATGGCAAAGAGACAACATGCGTCGAATGAAGTATTTCACACATACGATGAGCAGTTGTGCAATGTTATTATTAGTACACCACGCATAGCCAAGCAGGGAACATCTAAATACATTCGCATTGTCAATTTTTACGCTGACATGCATTCCATCCATATTTCAACGAAGGCGCAGAAGAAGAACCCAGAATGGTTCCAAGGGAACTACCATATGAATGAAGCAGATATAGACCTCATCATGAGGGAATGGATATATGAGTGGAATATCGAAGGACCTATGATCATTGATAGTGACTCCGAAGAAAGTAATACCATTCCAATGCCAATTGTTGAAGAGTCACCGTCAGGAAAAAGGAAGGAACCCGAGAGTTCCGTGCAACAGAAAGTCCATAAAAAGAAGCATAAGGTTGTAAAGGGCAAGTCAGAAGGGAAGCTCCATGATGATGATTACGAGATGATCGTATCCACGATCACCATGCAGATGGAAGAACTACTGGCCGTCAAAGATAAAAAGATGAGGTGATTCAAGATAGTTTGCAGAAGAATCTCACCACGATGCAAGGCATAACAAAAAAGTTTGAGCAAGTCCAGCGCATCTTTCCCTTGCTGTGAGACTCAGAATCCAAAGGAAGGTCAGGTGACACTTCATAGCCAAGGAAAACACCTCTATCCTTGACCTTTCCACCAAAGTCATGCATAGTCAAACTTGACCCAGTAAGCGTAAGGTTACCACCACAAGAATAGTAAGCTTCGAGCACGAAGGACTTAGAGCATGTGGACATCGACATTGTGATGCTGCCACTAGAGGGCCTACACAATTTGCATCTGCAGCTTATCAAAGAGATCCATGATAGATGTGTGGTCACTCTAACCCAACACCATCAGTTCCAAAAAAATTATAAGCAGCTGCAGGAGGCAAGCTTAAAGAAGACTATGGCACTTGAAGATGAGTAGGATCGGCAAAGGAGAATAGAGCATACCATCGCTTCGGTAGTAGCAGAGATACCGGAATGTGAATAGAATCTAGAGCCCATGGATACTATCCTTAAGATCGACTCGGTGGTCATTGATCTTAAGGATGAGATGAAAGATATGGATACTGATTACCAAGCGAAGATCACCGCATTGGAAGCGCAGAATCAGCCAAAGACACCACCTGATCAACAACAACTTAGAGCAGCAGAACTGAAAGCTGTCACAGAGAGTATAGCTAGTGAAGTGGCTAAGTGCCAAACTTTGTTGGACAAGGCGAAAAGAATGTTTATTGCACAGGAAGAGGACCCAGAGCTGCTGGAGGTCCAGAACACTGTGAAGGAAAAACAGGTCGCATTAGAATCCCTAGATGCGGAGGTGAAGGCATTGCATCTAAGAGATAGATTAAAAAGATATCTGCAAGCCAGACAACTGAAAAAATAACTTCAAGTATGGAGAGACAGGGAGGCTGAAGCTCGAGATAAATTGCAGTCCCTATAGGAGTAAGCCCATGAGCTATCGCAAAGGATTGAACAAAAACTGACAGAGCTCCGCGACGCGCATGATTCAGTCAAAGAGCACACTGAAGATGACATAGAACCGGATCTGTTAGACACCATCAAAACTATTGAACAGGATGCCAAGGTTACGGTTTCTAAGCTGAGCGCAACCTATCAATAATTCACGGCTAAGTTAGCTCCGCAGGAGGAAGAGCATCTAGGAGAAGCAAAAGTTGAAAATGGCTCAGGGATGAGCCACATGTAAGTTTTAGGGGTCTGTTGGGCCTGGCCCAAGTAAGGCATTTTTGACAAAATAATTTTGGAACTACGAAGTTGAGAGCAGTTCAGTTGAAGATTGTTTGGCAAAGACAGTTTTGGAAGCTGTGAAGTTGAGCGCAGCGCAGTACCGGTAGGGAAGGAACCACGCAGCTGAGGTCTAGTTCCATGAAGTGGTAGTACCGCGAAGTGCCAGCAGGGCACCTATTTTGGGTAAAGAGTGAAGGGAAGGTCAAGCTGCGAAAGCAACCTATTTTGTCAAAAGTACTCCATGATTTCCCAGCAGGTGGGTAAGGAGTGGCGCGGAAGGAAAGCGACCGATCACACGAGCAGAGGAAGCACGATGTGAACTAGCCGCACAAGGCCATTAGAGAAGGAACGTCAGGGTGAAAGCGACATTTGACATGCAGTCGACAGGGCAAGCTGAAAGTGACGTGACCACATGTAGAGGATGGCCATGACAGAGGAGTCGCTATCAGAGCCTAATAGTCCGGTTAGGGGAAAACCGCGACAGTTTTGGGAAACCTTAGGATTTTTTCCTATGCATTGTAAAGACATGACCTACGGGCATGGTCTATAAAAGGACACATTTTGTAAGGGAAAGGATTGAATTGTGAATTGCCGAATCTTAAGTAATATTGTTTTTGCATTGTTGAATTCCATTGTAAAGGATCTGCAGCTGCATGCACAGAGACCTACATAGAGAAAAGATAGTCTGCAGCTGAGTGTGTAGGCTGGAACTATTGTACCCTTCCCAATATAATATAACAATAGTTCCTATGGATGTATCTCCCATTCTGTGGGTGAACCACCTTAAATTCTATGTTGTGTGATTGTTTATGTGTTTGAATCTACATATTTGCTTACAATGAATTCTTAGATCTCATTGATAAGCTTATATGTTCTTACTTTTATATGTATTCTCCATAGAGAATGAAGATGGGAATAATATGTTAAGTATCACATATGAGGATGAATGTTAGATGCATAGGTATTTCCAAGACAGAATGAATTCATAAGTTGATTGAGTAAACATTAGAGCAGTGGAGTGCGTGCCGTGTTATTCCCTCAAAGCGAAGCACTCGAAGTGCGCAGTACATTGTGTTTTGTCGTATTGCATAAGTCATAAGATAAATAAGCTAAGGCAATTGATGAATGGATAGGAAATTCTAAGTAAAGTCACTGAAGTTGGTTAAGTCCGAAGAGGAAGCGTAGTTATCAATTGTGATGTCCTGTTGTTGGAAAACCCTCTGAATCGCGCAGTCCTTGGATGTGCGAGTTGTGCAAGCGTACTTGCTTGTAGTAGTATTAGTCGTGAAGAAGGTGAACATCACGCAGTCCTCAGTCCGCAGCGCACTGTTCGCCAGATCGGTTTATGCACTAATCACCTGGTTGTGGAAACCAGATTCTGCAACCCCCCCATAACTTTGCCTCGGGTGAGACCTTAGTCTGTTCACATATTGTTTCCTAAAGGGCCGGTGAAAAGGGGTTTTGTTGGTTCCTTGAACTGCGAAGAACCTGGGTCTTTATACAAAACCTCAAGACAGTTATGTCAGCCAACAACACCAATGCTCCAAATTGGTTTAGATGCATTGATGCTCCCCTTTGGTATAGGAAAAGCAATGCTCTTAATGTACCAAAGCATTAGATAATAACCATATATTTTTTTTAACTTATTAAAGGAAGTAGAAAATATTACAAGTCAATTATTAAAAGGAGGAAAATCGAACGCTTTTTTCCATTCTATATTTTATATGAAAAAATAGCAAGGGAAGGTGGTTTTATGAGAGGATGAAATACCGATAGTGACATAAATGAAAGTAAAGACAAATATTGTTGGAAATAAAATCAAACCCTAGGTTCCAAAATTGAGCCAACATTAAAGTCCATTAGCATTAACATTTTCAATACCCTAAAAAGGGTTAGGTCTTAGCTAACACAATAATGAACATTACAAAGAAAAACATAAATAATAATAAGAAAGAAAAAATGCAAGGTTATACATTCATCATACATTTTAGATATGCATAAATAACACAAGGTTTTTGTTAAGAGGGGGAATCGATGCACATTACTTTCTATTCATTCCATAATATAAGTCCATACATGATCCATGTGAATACTGGTGTCCACCCACCTATTCCACTAAGTTACAATAGTTCTCCATCTTCTTGGCAATTTTCTATGTTTTTTTGGGTCTCAAAATTCTAAGGCTTTTTTGAGGCCCTAAACATGTTTTTGGCCATTCGGGGATTGGGGGTTTCCATGACATGGCTAATCCCCATCCAAAACTCATGCATATTAGTTATTTCTTTACAATGAGACATCGTGTGCCCTAAACATATATCATATGCAAAAGTTATGCCCCTAGGAGGTTAGGTAGCCACCTTGTGGCCAACAAATCCTTTTGGCCCTTCGTCTCCTAGGGTTAGGTTTTTGGATGTTTAGGGTTTTTTCCTCTATGATTATGATAAAAATTCCTTTTTGGTATCCTTGTAATCAGCTCTTGCAAATCAATGTAGTTAAGACATCTCTCTTTAGAGATAAACTACCACCATCCGAGCTAGTTTGTATTATTTGTAGTTTACAATGTAACTTTTTCTATTCCACACATTAATAGAATTTGGGTTTTTACTATACTATTGTGAGCTCTACAAAATATTTGTGTATGCTTCCATTTTTACACTACTACCTTCATTTGTTTCTCTAAATAATCCATATCAGTGGTATCAAAGCAAGCTTCTCTTGTTGTTTCTCAGTGCATGTCCCCAATGAGATCTAGGTATCGGCAGTTAGGTCTCGAACTAATTGAGCTTGGGGAAAACCACTCTCATCACACCAAGAAGCCTCACATGGTGGGATAATAAAATATATATGATGGAGATGAAGATCTTATTAAGTTGTTTCTTGAGGAACCCTCACATGATAGAGGAATGAGATGATGGATAATTTCTCCAAATCCTTTGTTGACTATCAATGAAAATAGAGACACCTTAAACCAATAGCCAATTCAGAGGTGTGATGCCATTTGTGGTACAAGTTAAATTTGATTTTCCTTTATTTCAGGGCCAGATAGATGCAGATGCTTTGGATAAATGGTTAAATATTTTAAAGGGTTATTACTCTGTACAAAAAATTTCTAACAGTGAAAAGATCACCTTCACACTCCTTAAGTCCCCCCCATGTCAAATATTAGTGGGACATTTATTAGGAGAGGCATGCCAAAGATAAGTTTACACCATATGGGGAAGAAACTACTTGAGCAGGTTTTGTCAATGCCCTTAAGGAGGAGTTCTACCCCATCAGAAACTATGATGACCAATACACGATATGGATGACCACACTAGGAGAGAGACCAAATGGTAATATATTTTACCAAATTATTCCATACCTTGCACTCAAAGCTGGGTATCAAGGACTCTGAATGGAAATTGGTCTTAAAGTACCATAGTGTCCTACATAGATGTATCAAAAATAATATGGATTTCTCGGACATCTCGTCAATGGGAAATGCTTATCGATACACTATCAAAATCGAGTAAAAATTCACGCAGAATAATAAGTGGGAGTGGGTAACAACCAATCCAAACTACATGTAAAGGAGGGTAATAAGAATTTGAAGGACACTATAAAGTGGTGTTATTTATCCAAAAAATCATTGTTGGTCAAGATTAAATCCTCAGACATGGACTCTATATCGAACTATAATTAGAAATAAGACAAAGGAAAGAGGATCAATGATGCATAACCCATCGCCACCATCGCAACCACAAAAATCCAACCAAAAGAGCCAAAGGAGATAGAGGAAGGCGAGAACCTCTTCCACTCACAGGTTTGTGTAAAGGCGACTCCACTACATTTCATTGTTCACAACAATATCTAGAAGAACCTAATCTCAGCTTGTTGGTTGTGGATCCTTATTATCTTCTTGATTCATAGGTCCTGTTTCATTTGTGTTTGAATCATAGTTCCTAATGGGGGGGTGTGGGCGGCTTTCCTCCCCACTATTGTTGCTAGGGTTTCGGGGGGGAAGAAACAACCTTTTGGAGCCCCCTCTGGTGGGGGTTCATGAGAAGCACCCTTGTAGATATTTATTTGGAAAATTTCCTTGTAAAATATTCTGATTTCATACTCAATCCATATTGTTCATTATTAGGTTACAGATCTAAGAATAGAGATTATGTTTGTGTCTTTTTTCCCTAGAAGGAATCCCTATTTTAAATAGGGCATTGTATTATGATTATGTAGAGTGTGAGAGAGATTGTGAGAGAGTGAAGAGGAGTTTAATGTGGTAGATGCATTATGGATTGTATCCCTTCATTTTGTTGGATGAAATAAAATAAAGGATTGGTTGTTTCTCTGTGGATGTATCCCATATTAGGTGAACCATGTATATTGGTGTCTCTCTTGTATTGTGATATTGTATTTTTTATTTATGCATTAATTTTTATTTTATTTCTATGTGATCCTATTTATAAAAACTAGTATCAAAGCCGAAGGTATATTTAGTTGATAAACTCATAGGAAAAGGAGGGTTCCTGCTTTGAGTGGGAACAATGGCAAAAGAAGGAAAGTTTAGGGTCGAGAAATTTAACGGTCAAAACTACCTACTATGGAAGATGAAAATGGAGGACTATCTATATCAGAAGGATATTTTCCTATAGTTGGGAAGAAAAGAAAAGAACCCAGTGACTATGAAGGACGAAGAATGGGAGGTTATTGATAGAAATGCACTAGGAATGATATGATTGTTTCTATTAGTGTCGGTGCATTTCAACATTTAAAAAGAAAAGACAATGGAGGATTTGATGAAGGCATTGGATAAACTGTATGACAAAACCTCACCTTCCAACTAGATATTTCTTATGAAGCAATTATTTAATATGAATATGCGAGAAGGTGGGTCTGTTGTTGATCATTTAAATGAAATGAATATGGTTACCAATCAATTAAGTTTTCTAGAAGTGAAATTTGATGATGCGGTTAGGGATCTTCTGATTTTTTGTTCGTTGCTAGAAAGTTGGAATCGCTTGGTCATGGTTGTAAGTAACACTGTCTCTGGTTCAAACACTCTAAAGTTTGATGATAATGTTGGTGTTATCCTTAGCAAGGAAATGCAATGGAAAAGCACAGGTGAGACATCAGGTAATGATTTTACGGTGGAGAACAGGGGAAGACAAAGGGAGAGGGGACAAAGACCATGGAACTATGGGAATTCTAAGAAGGGAATATCTAAATCCAAACTAGGGGCGTTGGAATGCTAGTATTGTGGGAAGAAAGGACATCTAAAGAAAGGCTATAGATCTCTAAAAAAAGATATGGACAATAGGAGAATAATGTAGCAAGCGATGTGTTGATCCTTTCATTAGATAATATTATTGCTTCTTGGGTGTTAGAATCAAGGGATTCATTTCATGCCACAACGTGTCCACACCCCATAGGAAATATTTTCAAGATCATGTTCAAGGTGATTTTGGATAGGTTTATTTGGGTGATGATGAACCACATAAAATTGATGGAAGGGAAAAATATAGTTAAAGTTAAAGAATGGAAACCAATGGTCGCTAAAAGAGGTAAGGCACATTTTCTTTGAGGAGAAATCAAATTTCAATGGGGAATTTGGGAAGTGAAGGATATATAGTATATATCGACATTTATAGAAAATGCTTGAAAGGTCACTAAAGGATCAATGTTAATGGAGAAAGGAGAGAAGGTGGGTATGTTGTATTTCTATACTAGTAATGTTGACTCTTTGATTTCTATAGCTTCTACACGAGTAGATATGAAATTGTAGTATAATAGGATTTGACACATGAGTGAGAAGGGGATGCAGATTCTCCACTCAAAGAAATTATTGCCAAGTTTGAAGTAGGTTAATTTGGATTTCTATGAGCACTATGTTTATGGAAAATATAAGAGAGTCATATTAATCAGAGTTGGAAAGAAAAAGAAGAGTGAAAAGTTAGATATTTTGCATACAAATGTAAGATCCCAATGGGCCTGAAGCACACAATTATTTAAAAAAAGACAATTGTTGAGTACAATCATCTTCATATCTGCTCATTGCTATGATAAATTTGTATATCTAGGACAATAACTAAAATATCATAACAACAATCAAATGAAATAAGGATAATACATACCTGGATCCGATGAGAGATGGAAATAATGTACCTTGAGAGCTCCATAAGTGATGAGGGAAAACAACATGTGGGGGATGACTCTCCACCCAACCAACCCCTCAGTATCTCCCCTCAATGAGACACTGAGAGGCCCCGAGCCCCCAACCAATAAACCTTTTCCAATATTGTTCTTTTCTCTTCCATAAGCATGATCAGACCTCTCTCCTTCAAATATGACAAGAGTGAATGAATAAATCCCCCTTTCTTCTCCAATCCTCCTCCTTTTTATAGGTTTTTTTCATTTTCTTTGGAATTTGAATTTAGAATATTTTATTAATTTCGTTAGTAATTTCCTTTTATTTATTTATTATTTAATATTATTAGTTGTAGTTATCCTATTCATGGTGATAAGTGTTTCCTTTTATTTGATTTATTTATACATTTTAATATTTAATTTAGTTTTCCTTTTTTTTATATATTAATTAAATAGTATTTTTTGGGTTGTTACATACTCCCCTCCTTAAGGGAACTTTGTCCCAAAGTTAAATTTCACTTATATTGTGTACATATATTTTAGTAATATTGCACAGATGAGAGTCACTCATGTGGCTAGTACGAGTAATTCTTTACTTGTACTAATAATAATTTTAGTAATTAATTTTTTTTTACATGTTCTTGACTATTCTTATTAAATCATATTTTTATCAATTAATGTTATTAGGATTCTGTATTATGTTTTTTGTATAGTTTACTTCCTCCCTTACACATCCTCCACCTAAGAATCATGCCATCCAATCAAACTCCATAAACCTCCACACCAAACTCTGGATGGTCCAGCTCGCCATGGGCCCTCTACTATAACCTATCCACAGATCATATAGTAGGCATCAGAAGTTACCGGGAAGTTACCACGGTCTTAGCCACCCTCCCCTTCTAATTTGTCGACCTGAAAGGTCTCATATGGCTTAAGGTAGGGATCTATTGTACTACCAATCAACTCGAAAGGCTGGCCAAAATTCCTCCCTATACTCCCTAATGGCATCCAACCTCGATGAATCGATAGTCCCTCTCCATATACTTCCCAACATGGACCTACAGAATTATGGGAAGTTTCGAGAACGACTGGAAAAGGTTTATTTGTTGAGTTGTCCCCAACCCATAAGATTATATTTGTAATCATTATAATTCGTGGTTATGGGCTCCCACGAAATCATTGAATGAACCATCCCAAGGCCCATGAATGTATTTCCTATCAATCACCACCCCATACCATGCAATCAATGCACTAGTCATATATCATAATTATAAGTATATTCTACCACATTCCATCAAGAGAATATGACTTTATCATACACCACCCTATCCATAATAAACCATGATTAGTAAATAAATGCATGTTACCTCTTGCCATCATATGACGGTAATCATTAACATTAAACTGTATACTGCTCATGAAGTATCATCATCATGAATAACATATAATAACATGACATGCTTCTCATAACATTATGTTCAATGTACCATAAACATTATAATATCATTATGAATATTAAGCAATTATACCAAGTTACCTTGGAAAATAAATTATGATCATCATTATAAAAACATGTCATCATAAACACATGCAATCTTAGCCATTTACCTCCTCAGATCTTGATGAATTAGGGAATATATGCATGCAAATTCACCACATGCTATCATAAGAATCAACATACCATGAAATACTGCATGTTGTCACAAAATCATCATGTTGTCTTATCATTGTGATACACCATATGTTCTTGTATGCTGATCATAAGCCATCTTTCCACAAATAACCACATGAAATATCGACATAAATAATTATATGTAGCTAGCACATGCTAGAAAAATATTATCAAAGAAATCATTGCATGATATCATTGTTCCATTTCAAGGATATCACATCATTATATCATCATCAATAAGGATCACAGGAATTACTACATTATTCACTATATTGACATAAATGTAATGAAGTCATATGTATCCCTGGGACATCATTGATTTAACAATCATGTCAATATATAGTATATGTGGGTCCAATAAGTATATACAAATCCAATAAAAATCACAGAATCACATTCTTCTACATACCTTTCAAAATGTGTTTAACAACCAACATTATAAAATACTTTACTTGGTCATACCTTCAATCCAAGTTCCATAAAATAAATAATATACACACCTTTACATTTAGTTTAAATTGCAACTTTAAATGAATACTTTCATACTTATATTTTATTCAAAACCATGTGAATGATCTCTTAATATAAGTTTCGTCTTTCCTAATAAAAGAATAACTGCATACTCTCACATTTTACTTGAAAATTTGACGAGTAACATATTTTTAGAAGTGGTTAGTCCATGAATTTGATATCACTCTTAATAAAAAAATACATCATGGTAGTGAAATTAGGGAACTATACGAATTACAAGGCCCATATACCAGAACATATCTCAATTACTCACCACAAATATAGTTTTACTATTTTAAATCAGCATTGAAATTCCTTAGTCTTATTTCATAATCCATAATTTATCCCTGTTTCCTTGAATAACAAGTAGATGTACCAAGATATTTGTAGATGGCATGCCCATCAACTTGACATGGTCACCTATGTCAAATATGGAAATTTATCTCATTAAAATACTCATAATGTTCCTAAGTAGCTTTCCATGCGAATGAATCCTTATTAGATTAATCTCTTCCTCACTCCGTCATCAAATCCTTTTTACCAAATTCTGAATTCTATATTAAATAGTTGTGCATCAATGATTAGGTTCTACAGCACATGATAGTTTGGGTTATAACCATATTTATTTTAGTTTCCCATTGATGTAAGTGACCTTAAGTGACTATACATTATTAGTTAAATAGTTAGGAAGTGAACTATTACACATTACAAGGTCTTGTCAGAAATGTGGGCTAGAATTTATGTTCTTGACCTTAATGAAAAAATCCCTTATGAATTCCCAAAGTGCATTTGATTCTCACCATCCCCTACTGCCCGAGGAAAATTTGAGATAAATGACACTAGTTCCATTATTATATGGTTAAATAATTTGTATGGTACATGATTGACACTAGTGAAATAAGGATCTAATGATGCTCTTGAATCCTTGTGCTCCAATTGCAATATTTGATTAAGAAACCATCAAGCTAGATTAAAGTTATAGGTGTTATAGGTGCTTCTATCATATTATACCGATCATAAGTTTCAAAGTCATTATGTTACCTTTATCCCCTCTTAAAGAGGTGATGTCCTCAGAACCAGGAAACCAAATATGCCAAATGTCACAGATATTTGAATGAAAAGTGAAGTCTGTGTCAATTATAGTTATGGTTCGGGAAAATAATCTTCAAAGATCAATTAATATTAGGCAACAATCAAAATTACAACACAATCACAACAAATCTAGGATTTTATGAGCATACTCCTTGTAACATAGCTTCCCCTCTTGCATATATAAAGATCAACTATAGAAGAGAGCATTCCTCGCTTCATAGATCAATGTGTCTATCAATATGAACATATGCAAATTAATGGACATTTTGATTGCTAAGCTCTCTATTTTGTCATTCTCTTTTACTCTATAAAGGATCTTTTCATTCATTTTTTTTCATTTGATTATAATATTAAAAAATTCAAGTAAGCTTCATTTATCTTTAGTTCTAACAAGGTATTCCCTAAAATTCAATATTAAGTATGCTATAAATGCTCAAAACTAAATTTTCATATTCATCATGATATTAATAAGTGCACCTATTATTGTCTGGTCAACTTATTCCTTCATCGTGTATTGCTCTCTTTTGGTTGCTACCTAAATTTCTAATGCCACCTAGAAGATTTGGTTCAATTCATAGGAAATAAACAAAGCACTCCACGAGTGACTTGTGAAGCATGTCAACATGCCACATAGGATACCAACCTCCTAAAGAAGGGAGTTACATAATTATCAAGTCAAAATAGATCTACCAATGACTAAGCCTTTTTTTTAATATGTCCACTAAGATACAACCAAGGGTAACAATTGATCCATGCATACCACACCACACGAAGCATAGCCCAAACATGTTGTAAACATTCTTAAAGTAACCCCCAAAAACTAATGCTTAAGTTACACCAACTGTGAAAATCCCTAACTTAACTCATTCTATGAATTATTATTCTAATACACAAAAGATTTAGACACTCAAATCATCATTATTGGAGCCTTCTATTATGCTTAACCTACTTAATAGAATCATCTTATTACTCTTTTCACTATATAGAATAAAATTTATAACTAACATTATAAAATTAAATCAAATAGGAAATATTATTATCAAGGAAATATTAGCTGATTCTGATTGCAAAAGAAGGTGATCAACTGCTATATGGTGAGCATGAATAAAACATTTCTTCTCATAATGACGAAATGATATGACGAAATGAGGAGCCTAATTATTTTAGTATTTGATTCACATCGTGGATCATGTCCAATGCTCTATACTGAGCCGAATTAAATTCAAAAGGTGGCGTGGCATATATATATCCTACATTAAGTGATTTTTTAAAAATTGATTACCTTTCTCCTCGGCTTCAATTATGAAAATAATTAAAAAAAGCGATAAGATCACGAGACTAACGATCCTGTCTAATTTGTCAAATATTTACTGGGATGAGGGTCTAAGAGACAGAGATTATTGCGTCCTTAATAAGCATCTCAACTTCAAATATTTCACAAAAATTGCATCCCGATGCAATATATAACTTATTTTTACATAATTATAGCACAATATATCACAACTCCAGTCATAAAACTGCTCACATCGAAGTAAAAATGTTTCATCGTGAAATCTGATAAATGCTATGAACGGCGAGGGGGTGTTTTGAAACACACTCTCCTATCTACTCAAAGGTTATTAGGCAAAATTCACCTTCATAGATACCAACTAAATAGATAGAATTTAAATGGCGTTAATCCCGAACTGGTTACTAAAATGATCGAAGCAAACCCCATACCTACCAAATAATAGATAGAATCGAAACGGCGAAAATGAATTGATTCATCCTTCATACTATATTCATATAAGCTAGCGTATTAAATTGACAAATCCAAACCCAACAAAATTTCCATACAATCACAAAAGCAAATCCATAAATGTAAGGGTTGTTCTGAATCTAAATTTAGAGAGGCACTTCAAAAAAGAAAAATGTGAAATGGGTGAAACCTCACGATAATTTCTTGAATCTCTCTATGAGAATAACTATGAGATCACCTTGTTTAACACAATGATTTTTTTTCTACCCTCTAAGAGAACCCTAAGTTCTTAGATCTAATTGATCAATCTAGGTAATCGATTTCTCGTAGATTTAAGTCATAAATCCAATTAATTGAATAATGAGATATCCATAATAGATCTGAAGAATTTATAATAGATTTAGTATAAACATATGGTAAAGGTCTATTATAGATTTAATAGATCTAGTATAAATCTGAGACCTATATACATCTATATACATCTATCAAATATGCTAAGGGTTCATAGGTCCTAGGGTTAGAAAACCTAGGCTCTTATACCAAATGTAAGACCTCAATGGGCCTTAAGCACACAATTATTTAAAAAAAACAATTACTGCGTACAATCATCTTCAGATATGCTCATTGCTATGAGAAATTTGTAGATCTAGGACAATAACTGAGATGTCATAACAACAATAAAATGAAATAAGGAGAAGACATACCTGGATCCGATGAGAGATGGAAAGAATCTACCTTGAGAACTCCATAAGTGATGAGGGAAAACAACGTGTGGGGGATGACTCTCCACCCAACCAACCCCTCAGTATCTCCCCTCAGTGAAACAAGGAGAGCCCCCGAGCCCCCAACCAATAAACCTTTGCCAATACTATTCTTTTCTTTTCCATAACCATGATCAGACATCTCTCCTTCAAAGATGACAAGAGTGAGTGAATGAATCCCCCTTTTTGCCCAATCTTGCTCCTTTTAATAGGTTTTTTTCTCATTTTCTTTGGAATTCGAATTTAGAATATTGTATTAATTTAGTTAGCAATTTCCTTTTATTTATTTATTATTTAATATTATTAGTTGTAGTTATCATATTCATAGTGATAAGTGTTTCCTTTTATTTAATGTATTTATACATTTTAATATTTAATTTAGTTTTCCTTTATTGTCCTTTATATTAATTAAATAGTATTTTTGGGTTGTTACAACAAAGTATGGGGACTAGCTTAGGTATCATCGCTTGTTGTATCTCTTCTAGATATGTGTTATATTCTTTGCATGTGTGTGTGGGAATCAGGGATAATTTTAAGGACCCATACGTATTTAAAAGTGTGTAAACCTTGGCGAATCTTACCAATTCTTAAAATGTCAACTATAAAATATATGGTGATATTTTTCTAAAATTATTTCAATTTCTAAGGATTTTATATAGTTTATATAATAATTTGTCAAATTTTAGAGTGAAAAAGGTTTACCCATTCAAAATTGAGTGAAATGGGGCTTCAAAAAATGCAAATTGGCGAATCGTTTTTTGGAAAAAGACATGGAAAAATAGCCCATGGGCTAAATTTCGCCCCTAAAATTATCCTTGGTAGGAATTGGCGTATGATGATCCCCACTCATCTATCCCATTACCAATATGATTCGAATACAACTTCGAAATTGTTTGGGCTATTTTTGGGTTTATCCTAAAAATGCGTAATTTAATCATGATTAAGGGATTGAGGTCTATTTCTAATCTAGGTTAATGGATTAGCATTTTGGATGTTGTAGAATACCTACATATTGTATTTTGAGTGGTTAATAACCATAATGAAAATGTGAGAGATGTGGCTCTAACTTTTTCTTGTTTTCTTAGTTAAGGGTTTCCAAGGTAAATCTTTGTGTTTATGTGTGAATGTTGTGGTGTAATCTCATTTTGCTTAAAAGAATGTGTATGTTTTGCTTCTATGAACAAGTTTAAAACTTACATGTGGTATCAAAGCTCAATTATTGGCTTCAGGGGGATTCCCTTATTGTTGATGATTTGATGCAGTTGATAGATCTTGGGTCTGTGATAAACCTAGGTTTGGTGGGAGCTTTGTAGTAGTGATTTGTGCATTAAAAGAGAATGGTGAACAGTTTGAGAATCAAGACCGAGAAATTTAACGACTAGAAATGTGAACTATGGAATCTCAAAATGGAGGATCTTCTTCTAGATCGAGAACAATGGTTTGATGTGGATATGGATACATAACCCACTAGTGTGATGAAAGAAGACTGTGATAAATTAGAAAGAAAGGAAAAGAGTACAATCCGATTGTGCTTATCAAACTATGTTTTGTTGAATGTTTATGGAGAAGATAGTACATTAAATATTTGGAATAATATAGGGAGTTTGTATCAACCAAAATCCCTGGTAAACAAGTTAACTATATCACCTCAAGATGGATAATAACGAGACAATGACAGATCATCTGAATGTATACAATATTATGGTAAATCAAATCACCAATGTTGGTATTACAATGGCTGAAGAAGATAAATGTATGACATTATTATTTTGTTTGCCATATTCCTAGGATAACTTGATTGTAGAAATAGGTAGTTCTAGTAAAGCAACCTTAAAATTTGATGAAATAGTAGCATGCATGATATTAGAAGAAACGAGGCGGAAAACCATGGACAAACATAGCATGAATGCCTTATCTGTGAGAGGTTTCTCCCATGAGAGAAATAAAAATAATGGATTGAGGGGGAGATCTAAATCCCCAAGAAAATATTTGAGGAAGTGCTAGAAATGGGGTAAAACAAGGCACTATAAAAAGGATTGTAGATCTAAGAATGATTAGAAAGCGAAGGAATTTGATGATACCCCTTCCACAGATGTGAATACTTCCTTAAAAGAAGGAGGTTATGTGTACATTGATTCCATAAGTACCATTCCATGTCATGATGTATGCCTGATTGAATTAGGTGCATCTTTTCATCTGACTCCTCATACGGAGTGGTTTTTTAAATGTGAAAAAGTAAAATGGAGGAGATTTGTTCCTCGGAGATGGTTCAACATCCAATATCATTGGTGTGGAAGAGTTAGCTTACAACTCAAGGATGGAAGGATTATAACTCTCCCTAGAGTACTACACATTCCAAATCTAGCGATAAACTTGATATCCATAGGAAAGATGGGTGATGCAGGCATACAAACTATGTTTGCAAAAAACACATGCAAAATGGTTCGAGGATCAATGGTCTTGATTAGGGGAGTTTGGGATGGAACTCTATACAAACTACTGGGAAGCACCATCATCAATGAATGTAACATTTCTATTGTTCTTAAGGGAGGAGATAAAGAAGAAACAAGTATGATTGCATCTAGAGGAAAGACAATGCTATGGCATATAAAAGAAAAGGGAACTCTAGCATTACAAGGTAAAGGTATGGTTGAAGTTATGTTTAATTACACACGATACTTTTATTTAGTGAAAATTTCATATATGGAAAACATAATCAAGTAAGATTTGCATCTGGTGCTACAAGAGAGAAATAAATTTCATAGTTAATACATAGTGAGGTGTTTGGACCTATGCATGTTCCATCATTAGGTAGATTTGTGTATTACGTTTCATTTATAGATGATTTTTCAAGGAACACATGGATTTATTTCGTTTGAAATAAATATGAAGTTTTTGCTAAGTTTAAATCATTTAAGGCTCTTGTAGAGAATCAGATAGAAAATAAAATTAAGGTGTTCATGACAAATAATGACGAGGAGTTCTACAGGAATGCATTTTAGTAATTATGTACAAAGTGAGGTATAGAAAGACATAATACCACTCCAAATACACCTCAATATAACATAATTGCAAAAAGAATGAATAGGATGTTGATTGGAAAAGGAAAGCAACATGCTTATTAGTGTTGACATAGGACAAGAATTCTAGGTAGAGGTAGTGGATACTGCATGTTACTTGGTAAGTCGATCACTCACATCAACATTGGTTGATAAAAATCCACATGAGGTATGGATTTGTAATAAACCCTCTATTAAACATATTCCAAAGGAGTTTTTGGTTGTGATGCTTATTTACATGTTCCAAAGGAGAAAATGATTAAGCTGGATAATAAAGCTAAAAATGTATCTTTATCGATTATAAAGATGGTGTTAAAGGTTTTAAGATTTTAAATCCTGTAACTAAGAAGAATGTTTATCGGTTGAGATGTTGTTTTTAGAGAGGTCAAAGATGCTCCCATACAAAAAGTGTCTCCAATAGAAAAGGAACCAGATAAAATAGAGTTTGAGTTAGAATATGAATAATCTGACTCAAGAAAAGAAGCCGAGTCAGAAGAAGAAGAACCTTATACCCTAGTTTTGAGGAGATCATCTCGAGAAAGGAGGAAACTAGAAAGGTATTCCTCTCCTTAAATTTGGCCTAGTTTTTCTTTATCTATTACTATTGATGATCCTATAAATGTGAAGGAATCTATTGATTAAGAGGATAACGATCTCTAGAAGAAGGCCATGATTGAAGAAATGGATTCCTTGGACAAAAATGAAGTTGTGGATCTAGTTGATTTACCAACTAGAAGAAAATTTGTTGGTATAAAATGGTTTGTTGAAGAAGAAGTTTAATGCAGAAGGTAAAATGGAGAAGTACAAATCCCACTTAGTAGAAAAGGGATATTACCAAGTAGAGAGAATTTATTTTGGTAAAATATTTTCTCCACTTGCTAAATTAAACTTCTATTAGATTCTTTCTTTCTACTGTTGTTGCTTTTGATCTTGAAGTAGATCAAATGGATCTGAAGACAAAATTCTTACATGAGATATTGAAGAACAAATCTACATGAAACAACTAGAAGGGTTTACAGTAAAGGGAAGGAAAGATTTTGTTTGTAAGCTAAGGAAGTCCCTTTAAGGTATACAACAATCTCCAAGGATGTGGTACCAAAATTTCAACACATAATTTTTTGGACTGGGGTTTGTGAGAAGCAAGGCAAATCACTATGCATACTACAAACAGGCAGTGATAATTTTAATGACCCATACTTATTTAAAAGTGTATAAACCTTGGCAAATCTTACCAATTTTTAAAATGTCAACTATAAAATATTTGGCGATATTTTTCTAAAATTATTTCAATTTCTAAGGATTTTATATAGTTTATATAATAATTTGGCGATTTTTAGAACGAAAAAATTTTACCCCATAAAAAATGGGCAAAATGGGGCTTCAAAAAATGCAAATTGGCGAATCGTTTTTTGGAAAAAAACATGGAAAAATAGCCCATGGGCTAAATTTCGCCCCTAAAATTATCCTTGCAAACTGGTAGGTGATCACTTCATTAATATAGTATTGTATGTTGATGACATGTTGTTGATTGGAAACAATATGGATTTCATAAAGGAGGTGAATTCGTAACTATCCTCCAAATTTGACATGAAGGATCTTGATGTTGCGAATTTTATACTGGGAATGGAGATTAAAAGAGATCATGCAAATAGGAAAATCTAGTTGAATCAAAGAAAATATGTTGAGATGATACTACACAGATTTAGCATGTTGGAAAATAAGAAAGTCAAGGTCCCTATTCATCTAGGTGTAAATTTATTTGTAGATCATTGTCCCAAGACATAGGAAAGGAAGAATATATGTCGTGATTTCCATATGCTAGTGCAGTTGGTAGTTTGATGTATGCAATGGTCTGTACTATATTAGAAATTGTTAAATTTTCATAATTTACATCAATCTGATCTAGGATCTTAACTGAGAGAACAACATGTACAGCATATCTACAACATATCAATCATGGACACAATAATGCAAGCACACAAGAGACATAGAGTTTACTTGGGGAAAACCATAAAGGTGAAAACCCCAATAAATTCCTCAGAGATAGATAGAGCAATGATACAACCCAAGCATAAGAGATAGACATCTCCTAGCAGCAGCTTCTCCTCCTCCACAAGTGCGCCACTCTCCCAAGAGTGTGAGAGAGAATAGAATGGTGAAATAGAGTGCCTCCCGCACTCTATTTATACTTGACTTGACTTGCCTAATAACCTTTACTAGGTCGGCCTTAACTTAGCCACATAACATAATGCTGACTGGGCCAACACCCAATAGGGTGGTCTAATAACCCTTTGACCCACATGGCTGACCCCCAATAAGGTGGTCTAATAACCCTTCGACCCACATGACTTATACATGGCTGACCCCAACAAGGCGGTCTAATAACCCATCAAGTATAAGTTATAACACTTCCGTATAGAGGAATAATAACATCTCTATAGGAATACAAACACTTCCCTATAGAGGAATAATATCATCTCTATAGGAGTACAATATACATATATGAAATACATTCTGAAGTTACAAATACATCAACACTCCCTCTTAACTAGGAAGGTATTTCTCGACACAGGTCTTCTAGCACAAGTCTTCTTCTCTGGATCATCATCACTGGATAATCGTCATCGAGTCATCGTCATCATCACTACTGCTGCTATCTCAATCAATCTCTGAATCTACTCGTCATAGGAAGTTCTACAGAACCAGTTCTTTTTCATACTAGATGTAGGCCCACCACCTGTAGGTCTTCATCATCAATGGCCATATCGTGGAATCCTCAGGACTTATTACGTGTGTCACAAAACCTTAAAAGAGTCTCTTGGCTAGCAAGAACCCTAAAGAGCATCTGAGGCCTTTTTCATCCTGTCCAGATCTCGAGGACTGATTACATGTGACTCCACCACAAAACCTCGAAAGAGAATCCCAGGAATAATTACGAGCACACGGCTCAACCTATCGGATCTCCCAGGGCACAAATTACATGTGGTCGCCACAAAACCTCGAAAGAGCATCCCATGACTGATTACGAGCACACGGCTCAACCTATCGGATCTCCCAGAGCACAAATTACATGTGGTCATGGAAAAACCTCGAAAGAGCATCCCAGGACTGATTATGAGCACACGACTCAACCTATCGGATCTCCCAGGGCAAAGATTACATGCCATAGGACAAAACCTCGAAAGAGCATTTTCTAGATATCCTAGGGCACAAATTAGATGCCATAGGAAAAACCTCGAAAGACTATCTACAAATCTCCCAGGGCACAAATTATATGCTTATCTGCACAACCTGTTCCATGGCCACAGAGTATCAACCTGATACTCATCATACATCAACTTGATGTACACATGATCATCCTGATCATCAACACTGCATCAGCCTGCTGCATGTCATCTGGAGCAACTTCTTGAAGCTCTTCATCCATTATCATCCTAATCATACAATGCATCTACCTGATGCATACGAAGTATCTACCTGATACATATCATCATTCATGATCCACCTGATCATACAATGTATCCACCTGATACACATACAAATACATGATCCACCTGATCATACCTGATGCATATCAACATACATGATCTACCTGATCATACAACGTATCCACTTGATACATATACAGATACATGGTCCAAGCATCCAACATGATGCATATACAAATACATACAAATGATCCAATTGATCATATCCAGCATCCAACATGATGCATACATACATAAATGATCCAACTCATCATATCTAGCATCCAACATGATGCATACATACATAAATGATCCAACTGATCATATCCGGTATCCAACATGATGCATACATACATCAATGATGTATATACATATATAGAGCAGTAATTGGAGCATCGTCCTGATGCTTATCATCCAATGCTTACATCCACAGCCATGTGAAGGATCCTCCTTCCAACATGCTTGGAATGGATTCTACAAATTTCTCCATCACTTCTTCCTCGAAGTGTCATCGATCTGAAGAAAACCAAGCCTCTCTCTAAAGTGCTCGAACTTCACTCTGGCTAGTGGCTTCGTTAGCACATCTGCAACTTGCTCATTCATCGCAACATACAGGAGCTTCACTGCTCCTCTCTGCACCATATCCCTGATATAGTGATATTTGATCTCTATGTGTTTCGACCTGTCATGGAACACTGGGTTCTCAGATAGCTTCACACAACTCTAGTTGTCACAAAAGATACCAGTAGCCTCTAGCGGTAGATCAAATTACTCAGATAGTACCTTTCGTAGCCATATTGCCTCACAACTAGCCGAATAGGCTGCAACATACTCTGCCTCGGCTGTACTTAGTGCTATGCAGGACTACTTCCTGCTAAACCAAGAGATCACACCTGATCCCATACTGAAGCAGCACCCAGAAGTGCTCTTCCTATCTGCAGCACTTCCTGCCCAATCTGAATCAACATAACTCTGCAGATTAAAATTTTGATTCACATCATACTTGAGCCCATAATCAACTGTACCCTTCAGGTACCTCAGAATATGATTTACAGCAACTAGGTGAACACTCCTCAGATCTATGAGGAACTGGCTCAATGTGTTCACTACAAAGCAAATATCTGGTCTTGTGTTCATCAGGTACATCAAGGACCCAATCATCTGATGATACATCATGACATCAACCGGCTCAGATGAAGCATCACACAGAAGCTTCAGGTTCGATGCCATAGGTGTGGCCATGGCCTTGCAGTCCATCATCCCGAACCTCTTCAGGATTTCTACTGCATACTTCCCTTGTCCAAGGAAGATCCCATCTGCACTCTGCCACACCTCCATGCCTAGAAAATAGTGCATCATCCCCAAGTCCTTCATCTTGAACTCGGCAGCAAGCTTCCTCTTTGTATCGACAATCAATCTATCATCTCCTATTACAAATAGGTCATCCACATATAGTAGTATCACAGGATTGCCTTCTTCAACCTTGTAGTAAAGGTTGGAATCTGCTTTACTCTTGGTAAAGCCCAAACTAGATAGGAAACTGTCCATCCTACCATACCAAGTTCTAGGAGCTTGTTTTAATCCATACAAGGCTTTCTTCAATCTGCACACATATGACTCCCTGTCATGTGTTTCAAAACCGAGTGGTTGTTCCACATACATTTCCTCTTCAACTACACCATTCAAGAAGGTAGTCTTAACATCCATTTGGTGTATCTTCCATTTCATCACTGCAGCCAGAGCAAGTACTGTTCTGATGGAATTGTACCTGGCTACAGGAGCAAAAGTCTCTATGCTACCACCTGCAGTATGCTTGATCTTGTAGATCCTCTTGGAAGTCACTACAGACTCCCCTTCAGGTCTTGGGACTGCATCCCAAACATCTTCATGATTGACTGGTACTCCTCGATCATGGCATTCTTCCCAGATCCTGGAAAATTCAATATCTTCAATATTTTCAATAGATAACTTTGTTGCTAAACAAATGTTGTAGTCCTTCTTTTGTAGGTGATGGTATACGATCTTTATTATCTTTGTTTGTTTGTTGGGTTGACTCCCTCTCAGTCTTTGCTTCTTTTCTGCAACTCCATTCTGATGTGGATTGTGAGAAGTGCTCAACTCCCTCTGAATATATGCATCCTTGCAGAAACTGCTGAAGTGTGCTCCTTCTTGATCTTTGCTTCCTTGCAAGAACAACTAGAGTGTGCTCCCTCTTGATCTTTTCTTCCTTGCAGGAAAAACTGGATTGTGCTCCCTCTTGATCTTTGCTTCCTTGCAGGAACAACTGGAGTGTGCTCCCTCTTGATCTTTGCTTCCTTATAGGAACAACTGGAGTGTGCTCCCTCTTGATCTTTGCTTCCTTGCAGGAACAACTGGAGTGTGCTCCCTCTTGATCTTTTATTCCTGGATTACCTGTCCTTGAACTTATATGCATCACTATGCATTCTTATTAGTATCATCATTGTGTTATCCTCGAGGTCTCATACATAATCACACATTCATTAGTATAATATTAATACCATCAAAACACAATAATCTTAAACATGTATAGTCATGATCATTTCAAACACAGATAATAAACATTAGTATTCAAGGTTTCAGGGAAGTCTTCTTTTACTCATGCATATTCTTATTTGATCATAGGACTCTTCTAGTTAGTTAAATCATCAATCAAGATAAGAGACATAAAATGCATAAACCCTTGATTACTTACATTTCTAACTTTATGAATAAACATAACCAATCATACCAAGTATGCTTATATAAGGGATCCTAACACAAGGTAGGATTCTAACTTGATATAGGAGAAACATACCTGGATAGGTATGTTAGCTAGTTATGTCTAACATACCCACATGATGTCTGCTTGTTCTCTTCAATGACTTGTGCTAGTAACCTGCATATCTCATAGGTTAACCATTATAGAACCAAGTTATACATACCTCGCAAATAGATCTTCTAAGTGATTCATGACAATGGATGAATCTTTGTCCTCATGTCATCATGATCATATGTTCTTGAACTAGAACATGATTTGTCTTTCTTGGTGTACCTTTCATGTTAGCGGACAACATAAACCTCATACAACACCATAATGCATTAGTACAATCATAAGTGTCAACACCCTAATCAATGAATATCTTCTATCATGCATTCATAATTTTATTAAGGTGATATGACAAGTCTAAATTTAATCAAGATTGTACTAACCATAATAACATGGAGACAAACATACCATACACTTAATCATGAACAAATCTCGAAGCATACCTAGATGAGTCATACCTATCAAGATTACTTGTAATCTTCTTATGTAAGGCCTTAGCCTCATCTCCCTATGAAACAGGAACTTCTTCACTTATGCAAGTGACCAATCTATTCTCTTCTAGGATTAACCCAATCCACTTGATTTACAGGAACTGGATCTTGAGCTGGATTAGGGTTTGTCAGAGAAACACTAAAAATTCAAAATTTGAATTTCAAACTTCCAAAAGGATATAAATATGCGCCTTGATGATCTGATCAAGCTACTATACTCATAATTTGAAAACTGCAAAGTTTCACCCCTCAAATTTGCCTTTGAAACTTCCGGATTCACTGGACATGACCCCGAATTAGGGTTTGATAAAACCCACCCTTCTGCCCAATCAAAATGTTCGATACAAAGCTCTAAGCTTCTATTTTTCTGAGGAGCTTCCAGTCGTGGTCATAGATTTCAAAAATTTTGATTTTTGCAAAAGCCCTAATTTTCCACTTTTCCGATCAAAGTCCCGAACTAGGGTCTAATCAAGCCCAGCCTTCTTCCCAACCAAAAATTATGATCTTGGTTTATAAATTTATATTTTTATGAGTACTATTCATCCATAGTCTCTGATTACAAAAATTCCAACTTTCTTCGAAACCCTAAATTCCGGAAGCCATGAATGAAGTTGCTTAAAAATAATTTTGTTTTGATAGAAATATGTACCTGAATGTTTCTAGTGTAACTCTGAATTTTTCGATCCACAGGGTCTGAAACATTTTCCTATGATATCTTGACCTGTCATCTTTCCAACCCCATAGGTCTAACCTCAAATGGATTCTCTGAGAGAGAGTTATGCCAAGTGTCGCAATGTGACCTATTTATGGGATAAAACATGAGAGCGAACTTGTACGGCGTGCCACGTGCATTGGTTTAGTTTAGGCCTATGAAAACGTTACCTGAGAAGTTACAGTCCATGCACTACCTGTTACCTTTTATGAAATTTAATTTGGAGCTTCCTAGCCCATGTTATGACCTTTTTTCCAAGGTCACTTGTTTATGACTGAGATCTGGAAGAGGCAGAAACCCTATATTGTATAGATCATAAATCACAAAGTACAATGAATTAGAGGTTGTCCTTTGGAAAAAAGGTACATGGGGATCTTAGCTTCTCCCTATACGATTTTTAGACCCTGAAACCTTGCTGAAAATTATTTATAGCTAAAGTGCTACGATGACTTGTTTTTTCTATATCAAGCCCTAGCTTTGCAATTGCAACAATTGTCATACATGCCATACCATGCCTTTTTTCAGGCTAGCTATGATACCATGTTAAATTTTCAGAATTTACTTCAATCTAATCTAGGATATTAACAGAGAGAACAACATGTACAACATATCAATCATGGACACAATAATGCAAGCACACAAGAGACACGGAGTTTACTTGGGGAAAACCATAAAGGTGAAAAACCCCAATAACTTCCTCAGAGATAGATAGAGCAATGATACAACCCAAGCATAAGAGATAGACATATCCTAGTAGTAGATTCTCCTCCTCCACAAGTGAGCCACTCTCCCAAGAGTGTGAGAGAGAATAGAATGGTGAAATAGAGTGCCTCCCGCACTCTATTTATACTAGACTTGACTTGCCTAATAACCTTTACTAGGTCGGCCTTAACTTAACCACATAATATAATGATGACTGGGCCGACACCCAATAGGGTGGTCTAATAACCCTTTGACCCACATGGCCAACCCCCAATAGGGTGGTGTTGATGCCTCAAATATCGCTGCATCAATCATCAAGGGATTCTCCCCAGTAAGCGATCCCAACTAGATCACTCACCGTTTGGTGTGGGGAATTTGTCCGGTTAACGGTTCCGGCTACCGTGGGTTTTAAAGATTTGTTTGTTTTACTGGTTGCGGCATGATCCACCGGTTATATACTTTGTATTTGAATATGATATGCATGTGACCTAAATTAAATGCATGTGAGAAGCAAATCTATGCTAATCTACTTTAATTTAAATTATCCTATCCTTATAAGGAGCAGATTTAAAGAATGAGTAATAAACTGGAAACACCCCCAATAATTCCATAGATAGTTGTTAAATTGAAAGGAGCATTTACAGCAGAAAAAAAAGATTATCCAAGATTGCTCAGATAAATATAAGCATTCAATTACCCATTTAACACAGAAATTTTGCAAAGAACATGAAACCATTCATAGCAAAGAATTAATGCATAAGAGCTAGGAAAGATCTCACCGGAAATGTATGAAAATGCAGAAATAGTTCAGCAGTTAATCAACAAGACTACAAGCAAAATGTTGTGCTAGCTTCTATAGGCCAAAACGATTTTTCTTATTGATGTAGCAAAAATAGTTCCTTTACAAGACAGAAAACCTTTCACGTGCCAAAAGTCCTTACTACCTTGCTCTAATCAGCTTTATATAGCTTTACAAAATGGGCCAAAAGTTTCCACCTATAACCTAACTGTTTCTATTCTTCTAATCTGTCTTGTAGTGGTGACATTACAAAAATAAGAATATCTCAAATAAATTTACAAAAATGGGAGCACAAGTCCTTTTAATATTACAAAGGTATATGCATAAACTATTAGCCCAAGAGACACTATGAAGGCAAGCTATCCCTGAGCTGGTGCGTTGGGCGACTTTGGCGTTTCTGGGACTATTGGGGCTTCTTCCATCACTAATGCAACAACTAGGACACTTTCTGATGTGGGAACTTGACTGGCTGCCAACATCCTCTCCACTTCTGCAATATAATTTCCCCACTGATTTGTTTCTTTTACTATATTCATTCCAACTAGGGGAATCATAAATCTGAGGGACACTCTCTGCTTGGCAATTTCTTCTGCTAAAACAGTTATTTCTGCCATTGTAGCCCTGAGAATTTCTTCTAGGTAGTGCTTATGAATAGCTGCTTCGCTGATAAATTGGTGCAGGCTGAGGTCAAGACATCTAGCTTCTGCACATATTCATTTTCAGCCTTGAGTTCTTCACTTAGCTTAGATAAACGTTGTGCTTTCACCGTGAATTCTTCTAAATTTGGAGGCATGGCTATATGACAGCTTTTCCATGTGGCTCGTATTTGGGAATACAAATTCTTGCACCACTCATAAGTAGCTAAGGTCATAGTGGCCAACTTTACTCCGCAATCCTTAGAATAATCTAGGGTGCGTATATCTGCCCTGTACTCAACAACAAATTTAAGGGGAATATTTGCCAGGAACTCTGACCTCCCTTCCCTCCATTCAATGTGTTTTTTAATCTCTCCTCTGATGCATGTGTGCTTCTTCTTGACCCGAGTGGCTTCGACATTGATTTCCTTAACCTGGGCCAGTATTGCTTTTAACTTGTATATTTCCTCTGAGAGAAGTTCTTGTATGCCGTAGGTATCTCTTAGAATTTCACAGGCTTGCTCGTGGAAGGGGCTAATGTCTCCCATTTTTCTGTTTTCCAGCTTTAATTGTTACATTCTAACAATTCGTTGTCTCATTGTAACTTTTCAATGTGTTCTTTCAAATCAATGATCTCTTGAATGTTGTCGAACTTATCCAGTTCAAGCCTCAGATTTTTACCTTCAAGCTCTCCCTTTTCTTATTCTAACATCCTTACTTGTATTGCTAGGGCCCTCCAGTCAGCTTCCAGTTGTTGGAGAATTTCATTTAACTCTTCCTTCTGAGATGTGAGAGCATCATTCCTCTCGATCATAAAATTTGTATAGTTATGCTCTTTGACTAAAGCTTCCTGTAGCCGACGCACTTTCTCCTTTTCTCCACTCAACTTATCCCCTAGTATGTTGACATTCTCTGCAGGTGTTGTAACTGTGGCTATGGAGATGGATGCCAGGAGTTTAGCAGCCTCTTCTGTGTTCCGCATGACCGTAGTCTCGTGTGTAGTGATGATGTCTAGCCTAAAAGGTCTTTTCAATTTGGAACCTATCTCTTTAACAATGGTTTTCCTTTTCTTGTTATAAGAAAAATTTTCCCAATTAGAAATTGTACTACCTTTGTAGGGTGTAAAAGGAACAATGGGGAAATCTCTTATGGGGGAACCCATATCCAGATTTTGCAGGTCTAGGATTTTGGGATCAATATCCTCTTGGGACTTCTTTTCTTCCTCCTCTTTCTTTCGTGCCTCTTCCTCCTGCTCCCTTCTTAATGTATCATGTTTTTCTTGCTTCACAATTCTTTCCAATCTAATTCTCTCTTCTTCTTCTTTCCTCCTTGCCTCAGCTTCGACTGCTTGGATTCTCAAGTTCTCTTCTTCTATGCATTTATCTTCTTCAATTTTCTTTGCTTGTTCGAGGAGCCTTCGTTCTTCTTTCGAGAAAACCTTGGCAGTCTCTACGGTATCCTTTTCTCTTTGTGAACTTATTTTCCCTACAACATTATAGCTCGAGATGGCCCCTCCTTTTCCCACTTGGTAGATATGTAGCTCAGTCATATTGTTGATTCCCCTATATGCTTCCTCCTGTGGATCATAAAAGTTGGCATACTGATAGGGAGTGGAGAGTTCTTTGCAATGTTGTGCAATTTTGCCCTGTCAATCATTTTGGTGAAAAATCCTTTCTCCAAAATGAAATCTCCTCAACTCTGCTCTCCTCAACTCTGCAACAAACTCTTTCATGGTTGTAATTCCTAAAGAATTGTAGGCCCTGACATGGAAGGGTAAGGGCGGAAAAGTAGCTTTCTTGGCCTTGTACAGGGTATTATCCACTCCATCAATGAATACCTGCCTTACCATCTCCTTGTGGACTGTATAATCCGTAGCGTATCTTGGTAGAATATATGGGGCTTTGGAACCTCTGTACATCCTTATATAGGTACCTTCTAGAGAAAAATAGAAATCACCATATTTATCCAAAGCTTCCATGGCGTTCTCAGATAGGAAGTTGGGTTCTTCATTAAATATTAATTGATAAAGAGGCATGATGAACTATTCACAAATGAGCTTGTAATCCCTCTTGTAATTTTGAGCCTAGAAGATTTTGTAGGTAATGAATATCGGGATCTGCGCCGAGCTCCACATGCATCCCAACTTGGGAAAAAGACATTTTTCCACGATACAATCTATGAGGTAGGAAGCCAGATAGAATTATGCCTTCCTCTCCACTAACCCTTCTTGTGCCATTGTTATAGCTGATGACAGTCTATCTGAGATGATATCAGCCCAGTTTAAGATTGTCCCTTTGAAGGCTACATAGTGGATGATGGGGACCCATTGTAGCATAAAAATTGTCCCATCGGGTCTCCCGAAGATTCTGCTTAACATGAGAGTGATCAGTCTGAAAGGAGGCCTTAGATTCTGAACCTCATACTCTTCACTGTCTTTTCTTCTGATTTGTCTACCTGCAATTAACAACCTTCTTGCCATGTCTAGATTGTCCATATGGGTTTCTTCCAGCCATGCATCATCAAGCCGCTGCTATGCTTTGGGTAATTTGTAGGCCGTTGAGATATAAGATGGGTGAAACGAAGCAAAGGCATTTCCCGTGCTATCTGCTATGACTCTTGTCTAGGTGTTCACATGTTGCAACACCCCTCCAATTACCTCTGAGCACGGGAAGAGTTCTGGACGTGTGGCCACCTTGGATATACAAGAGTTCAGGATGTTTTGATATAAACATTCCTCCTCAAGAAGAGCCTCAGGGAAGTCCTAATCTCTTATCATGCAGTAAACATCTCCCCTGTTTACTTCTTGAGCCACGCCTATAGTGCACTTGGTATCATGGAACGTTGTTTCTATTCTTGTGCTTTCGTCGACTGCTTTTAATTTTCTCTTTCCACCTTTAGCCATTTTGAAAATCCTATTCAACAATTTAAAAATGAATAAGCACGTATGACATGATGTTGACAACACAAACTAGTGTTCTTTTGCTAACATCTTTATTTCAACAAAAACTCCTTAAAAAAAAAATGTTTCCTTCAAATACTAGTTTATAATCTCGTGAAATCATTAATTTAGTTACCTTTGTGGTTGCTATTGTGATTAGAAACCATGACAGCAAATGGACAAGGGTTGGTCCAGGTACCTTAGTCCTTAAGAGACAAAATACCGACCGGCATGCAAACGTGAAAGGCGTAAATTCTATAGCCATGGAAATGCCTACAATTAGGTATGAGAAAGGGCAGATAGGGTCTAACAGGTGAAGGGTAGGTGCAATCATTCTCCTAATTATTTTGAAAATGCGGGAGCCTTGAGGCCTTTTACGTCCATGCTTAGGGTTGCTTAACAAACGTCTCTTAGGTTGGGAGCAATAAGTCATCCAAGACTATGAAGAACAAGCTCAAATGCTGTTAATGATTGGAAGAGGCTCACCGAAATAACGGAAAGACTTTGAATAATCAAAATGGCTCTAGAATTAACTGTGACTAAGAAGAAATGACTAGGTGGGATGGTATTCTGAGTCAGACGCACCACGGGTTGACGATAAGCACAATCGTTTTAGAAAAAATGCCATGGCTAGAAAAGAACGAAAAGAAATGATAGATCATATCTTTTTAAGTAGGAACACACATCATGACCAGGCCTGTGAATGTACTTACCTGGAAGTGATGGCATGGTGCCGACGTTTGTCAAAGGGTCTATGAATTTGTGCCTACAATTATGAATGTGCTTCGTGGTTCAAACGGAATGGAAAACACTCCAGTCGACGAAAACTAATGAAATGTTAACGGGGTTCACCCCAATATATTCAACTTGGTACGTGCGGACCATTAATATGGTCGTTGCAAAGTCATAAACCGGGATTTAAGGCGTGTACGAACGGGTCTCATCAAGTCTATTTTCAATAAATACGATCGTCAAAATTGGGTAGGTTAGGTTAAGGCTTCCGACTCCTGCGAAAATAAAAGTCAAGTTTTGCCCACTGTTGTGGGAGAATTGTTCGAACACTTTCGCGGAGGAGACATGTGCAGTGGAAAACTTATGTGAGTTCGTCCGTTTTCACGGGAGAGTTAGCCAAGCTCTTCCGATTATGTGCCAACGCTTATCGAAGCGGAAACAATAGATGAGTCTTTCCGCAAAAAACTTGTTGATGTGCTTCCTATGCTTGCAGAAGAGTTAGATGAAAGGTTCCGCTATTGCAGAGAGACTTGATGAATTCATTCCGCTGCGGACCCGCTTGATCAAAAGTTTCACCCTTTCGAAGATTTTAAGTTAACTTTTCCGCCACGGGCTTGACTTAGCCATTTTATCCTGCGGTTGCGGAAGGCTTGAACCAACTCTTCTGCCGTAGTGGCAAAATTAGCTCAAAGATTCCACTGTTGCAGCCAAAAATCCTGAGTTTTACATAGGAAAAAGCATAACTCCAAAGAAATTTTAAGGCGAGTTGAGATTCCTTTTAAAGAAAATTAAGGGTAGATTTATAATACTTGAATGACCTTAGGCAGATTTTCCATTTAAAAAAAAAACAGAGGAGGGGCCCCAATATTTTTCAAAAAATAAAAAGGAGGGGGTTGTATCAATAACAGGTGGTCTAATAACCCTTTGACCCACTTGACTTATACAGGGCCAACCCCAACAAGGTGGTCTAATAACCCATCAAGTATAAGTTACGACACTTCCGTATAGAGGAATAATAACATCTCTATAGGAATAAAAACACTTCCGTATAGAGGAATAATATCATCTCTATAGGAGTACAATATACATATATGAAATACATTCCGAAGTTACAAATACATCAACATAAATTGCTCATGTAGTTGGAGTTTTGAGAATATATATATCAAAAATAGGGAACCTGCATTGGACATGTATAAAGAGGGTATTTAGATATTTGCATGGAAGCACAAATTATGAAATCTGCTACCAAGGAAGCCCTAGACCAGACATAGTAATAGATGTACATGGATTTGTTGATGCAGACTAGACTGGAGATCTTGATTGTAGAAGATCTATAAGTGGGTATGCTCTTATCCTATTTGGAGGATCTATCAGTTGGATGAGAAAGAGACAGGATGTAGTTTCACTCTTAACTACAAAAGCTGAATACATGGCATCCACCCATGCAAGTCAAGAAGTTGTATGGTTGCATAGATTGTGTCAAGGTATTGAGTTTGTACAAAAAGTTATAAATTTATATTGCGACAACCAAAGTGCAATATTTCTAGCAAAGAACCATGGTTATCATTCTAATACAAAGCATATTGATGTGCAATATCACTTTGTGAGAGATATGGTTGAATACGAGAAGGTGTTGTTGGAAAAGGTTGACACCTTGAAGAATGTTACAGACTCGTTGATGATGTTTGTTAGTACTAAGAAATTCTCTTCGTGTAGAGAATCTATGTGCATTGATGCCATGAACCCATGACCCCATCAGTACATGCCCATTGTTATGAAAAGTAAACAACAAGTGGGATAATATTGGGTATGTGATATATTCTGTGCATTTGTGTGTGGTGGTTATTGTTGGGTTTTTCATAAAAATGTGTAATTTAATATCAGTTAATGGATTGGGGTCTACTTGTAATATGGGTTAATGGATTAGGGTTTTGGATGATACGGAATACCTACATATTGTATTGTGAGTGGTTAATAATCATAATGGGAAAGTGAGAGGTGCATCTCTAAGTTTTGTTGGTTTTCCTAGTTAAGGGTTTCTAGGGTAAATCTTTGTGTATTATGTGTGAATGATGTGGAATAATATTTATTTTGCTTAAAAGAATATGTATGCTTTGCTTCTTTGCATAGGTTTAAAACTTAAAATCTCATTATTATGATACTTTTATTGATGATGCAACTAGGAAAACTTGGGGTTTATTGCATTCAACAAAAACATGATGTTTTTTTTTTTTTTTTATCTTTTTAAGAAATGGAAAGCTTTGATTGAGAATGAGACAACAAAAAGGTTGAAATGTCTTAGATAAAATAATGGAAGTGAATACTATAGAAAGTAGTTTTATAGTTACTGGTCACATCATGTTATTCATAGAGAGAAGACAATTACAAGAACATGACAAGAAAATGGTGTGTCGGAAAGGATGAACATGACAATTATGGAGCATGAAAGGAGTATGAGATTGCATGAAGAATTTCCCTTACAATTTTGGAGATATATTGTATATATTGTTTTTTACTTAATAAATAGAGGCCCTTCAATCTCCTTGGATATGTCCAAGGTCCAGTACACCTTTCACCATTCATTTCAAACTAACTAAGGATATGTGTCCCAATACACATGAGCAAATAGAATACATGTCCAAGGTCCCATACTCATTGGCAGTTGGTTGTTTGATGTATGTTATGGTGTGCACAAGACTAGATATTGCACATGTGGTGGGATTTGTGAGGACGTATATGAACAATCTAGGTAAAGAGCATTCACAGAGCATTGGGAAGTAGTAGAGTGGATTCTTGGGTATTTGAGAGGTACTACTACTAATGCATTATGTTTTGGAGTTTCAAACACTGTTCTACATGGATATGTTGATTCAGATATGGAAGGTGATAAGGATAGCAGGAGGAGAACCGTATGGTATTTTTTTACTATAGAGGAAATAATAATAAGTTGTATTTCAAAATTGCAAAAGGTTGGTGCGCTTTCAACAACAAAAGTAGAGTATGTTGTTGCTACAAAGGCTAGAAAAGAGATTATTTGTCTACATAGGTTTATGGAGGAAATGGGAAAGATGCAAGAGAATAGAAAGTTATACCATTATAGCCAAAGTGAAATTCATCTTGCAAAGAAATCAGTCTTCCATTATAATACTAAACATATATAGCTCAAGTACCATTTCATACAATCCATTTTGGAAAATGGACAGTTGAAGTTGGAAAAGGCACATACTAGCCATAATCCTATAGATGTGTTAACAAAGGCAGTAACCAAGAATAAATTGAGTTCCTTCTTAGTTTTAGTAGTCCTTCAAGCATGGAGGTCAAGATAATAAACTTGTCAAGTCCAATTTGGATCATATTCCAACAAGTGTAGTAGCAATGGAGTTGTTGTGATCATTCTCCAAGTGGGAGATTGTTGTTTGTGGAGCCTGATTATCTTCTTGATTCAGAGGTCTTGTTTTAGCTGTGTTGAGATCCTAATTCCTGATGGGGGATCTAGGAGAATCCACCCCCCACTGATTTTTCTAGGGTATCTAGGGGGGAAATGAAACCTTTTGGATCCCCCCTAGTAGGGGTTTAGGGGTAGCACTCCTGGAGAGAATGTTTTGGTGAAATTCCTTGTAAAATATTGCAATTTGTAGTTAATCCAAAACATTCATCATTAGGTTATAGATATGATGGTAGAGATTATGTTTGTTTCTTTTTCCCTAGAAGCAAACCCTCTTTTAAAGAGGGCATTGTATTGCATTTGTATAGAGTGTGAGATAGATTGTGACAGAGTGAAGAGGAGGTTGTAGAGGATGTGATGTGGGTTGTATCTCTTCATTTTGATGGAGGGAAAAAAGAAAGAACTAGTTGTTTCTCCATGGATGTAACCCATATTGAGTGAACCACATATATCGATGTCTCTCTTGTATTATGTTCTTCTGTGTTTTATTTATGCAATCATTTTTATTTTATTTCTCTAATATTCTTTTCCTAACACAACTAAGGTCATTAACATATTGAAGTTGTCAACAACGACTCACCCCCAACTTGCATACACCATCGATTGGTTGAACCAAAGGTGAGACATCCATGTCAGTCCACAATGTTTCCTATCCTATGGCATCAAGCCCTTCAAAGATGTGTTTTGTGATGTTTCCCCACTTGAAGTTTGTGATGTTCTTTTATGATAGCCCTATATGTGGACACATCATGTTTTTTATGATTCAAGGGAATATAGTGTCATTTTTAAATTGGGAGTGTAAAATTTGATTCACAGCAGAACCTAGCTACTATGGATTCCTCACTTAGTGAAAAGATTGCAACACAATTACAAGAATAGGAATAAATCTATAAATATGAAGAACAATAACACTTGAAATGGGTGAATAATGTAAATATTATTAACAATCCAGCCTCAAAATAGGTTAAGAAACTCCTTTAATACAAATCTAGAACAATTCGAATCCATCTAGAGTGTTCACACTGATCTAGCTTAGAAATAGCTCAAACCCCCCTAGGTTGACCAAAATATCCCAAACCATCCCAAATTGGTTCAAAACTGCTATGTGAACGCTGGGAATGACTGGACAGGCCCATGTGACCTCACACATGTGGAGAATCAGGTTGGTTAGAGGTTAGGCAGCTAGAATTGGCAAAACATGGGCAAAGGAGGCAAGTTTGTCCACATTCTAAGCATGTGCACCCTTGGTCAAAGAGAATCCCACAAAGCAAGGGATAAGAGCACCCTACGTATGCAGGAAGCAATAAATGACTGGGAGGGCACACCCAACAGCTAGTTTGACATGGCACAATGCTTAGTTTTGTCCACATTGCCAACTGGTTCAAGCGAAATGACCATTTGTTGGCTGCTTTTTGGATAGACCCGAGTTTTAATGAAGTGCAGCAACAAAACCCGTTGGCGCACTGGCCCTCTCGGCAACGAGCTGCGCAGCAGCTCGAGGTCTCACCTGAAGTGGCTATGGGGGGCTAAGGAATCAGATTTCCTTAACCTAGGCGACGCGGAGACTGCTCTATTTCTTCCTTAATGATTCCTCAAAGTGGAATGTCTTACTCTTCCACAGACCTCTCAGCGCAACTGCGCCGAACTCTCTCTCGACAGCCTAGCTGCACGGTATCTTCACTCCTGCGCGCAAGGCGATTATCCTCTGCATCCCTACTCTATCGTTTCTGCTTGCACACCCAGCGCAGTAACGTATTCCTCTATCGCTACAATGACAGTGTTCTATAGGTTTCTTCGACACTTAACAATTATAGCTACCAAGAAAGCTTACGAACTTACTTATCATATTCATAAAGATAACTCAGCGTTCATGTATGCACAAATAGTGAATCAAAACATACAATCACACAACACAACGTCGCAACAAGGAAAATTATGAAGTTCACCTCCACGGGGAAACCACGTCCACGGGGGGAGTATCTTATATTAATCATAGAATAGAAATTACAATCCTGCTGCGCACACAGCTGCAGCCTTAGATATTTCTAGGAAACTCCACGCACACAGTTGGGAGCCCTTCTCTCGATCTAGTCTCTTTCTCTTCAGAGATTACAATAGTTCAGACGTCGACTCAGACTATCTGCAACTCAGGGATTAGCTTCACGGCTATCCAGTTCTAACTCTTGTCTCCTAACAACACAGTAGAAGACTTACTACCTAGATAGCTTACTTCAAACAGCTAACCTGCATCTCAACATCTAAAGGCTAGCTATCTAACGTCTAACCTTTACAATTACACATATATATAGGTGGCCATGATGGTCGCACCTTTACAAAACTGTGGGCCTTTCACAGCAGTAATCCCCAAAAACCCTAACCACGGACATGGCTAGGTGTACTATAGGCGCCGCTTGCAGTCACGTCGCCGTTTCCTGCAGGTTCCGTGACTTACGGCGCAGATTGCGGGTATGGGCATCACTTCATCATTTACTGCTCCTTGTCCTTCGTCTTCAATGCTTTGGTCCATTGCTCTTCCTTGATCAGAACAACCATAACTTCTATAATTAGCCTTAAATGAGGGTAGCTGAGCCCTCTACTCCGTCGCTTCATTTATTCTGGTAGCTGGGCTTTCTACTCGGCTACATTCATTCTCCTTTGACGTTTGCACGTGAGCTCCGCAAGTTCCAGTCCGTAATCTGCGCTAAGCTCATCCATCTGGCACTGTACTGCGCACCTTTTCTTTCTGCCCAAAAATTGGTGTTTATTCAAAATTAGCACTTTCCTTTTAACACTTGTGCTTTTCCCTCAAAATTCGCAGCTTTACCATAGCTGTGGCCTAGGCTCCAACAGGCCCCTAACACTTACTTGTGGCTCACCCTCGAGCCACTCGCACTAGCGTGTGGTCTCTTTACTTGCGCATCTGCTTTTGCTTGGGTCTCCGCGAATGTTTTCTTCCACTGTGCAATAGCGGAGTCCATTTCATCGACAAATTCCACAGCTGTCTCCACCGTTTCTGCAGTGGCTTCTTCTTTACTTATGCCATTAATCTCCTGCTGAGATTCTGCAATTTCTTTGATCTTTGCCTCAACTTGGGAAGTGAGGTCAGCATACTCATCCATAAATGGCTGAATGCTGTTGGTGAGTTTAGCATCTTCATTTTTGAGCTTGTGCAGTTGCTGTCGGATTCTGCGCACTTCACTCATTTTCCTAATTTTTGCTAAGCCCTCTAAGGCCTTAGCTTTTTCAGTCAGAACAGTTAGGGACTATTCTACGGCTTGTACCTGTTCCAAAAGACCAACTTTGAAAGGGAGCGTCTCAAGCTCCGTCCAAGCCTCCATAGCTTGGTTCATCAGGTTCTCGGCTTCACCTGCTCTGCTTTTCAGTTGTGTGGAAGTTCTGCGCAGCGCTTCAAATTGTTCCTGGCTATCATCTGTAGAATGCACTGCAACACGAGCTTCTAACTCTGCGATCTGCATTCTATGGTCTTCAGCCATAGCAACTATTTCGTGCTCCAAGGTTTTCACCCTTCCTCCAATAATTTGAACTTTCTCAACCAGAGGAAGGTCTGGTTGAATCTCGCAGGCTGGCAACTCCTGGGCAATTTCATCAACTGTGTTCCTTATGCCAATGTCTTATGCTTCATAAAGTGCGAGCTTCTCAGAGATATTCTTGTAGCCTGCCTTCAGCTCTATCTCCTGCGATTGCAGTCTTTGGTTTGTCTGGAAGGTAGAGAGCTCTCTAGCTCTCAACTCAATAGAAGCTTTCTCGTGCACTAGCTGCAAGGTTTCTATGGGAATCAAAGACAAATTTATCTCAACGGGTCCAACTACGCTTACCTATAGTGCAGCCAGAGGATCCGGAAGTGTCATGCTTGTAGTTGGGATGTGCACGACAGTATGCCTTTCTGCGAGTACTTCAACTCGCTCGGTACTTGTGGTTACTTGTGGCACCTGCGAAGTAGATGTTGGCGCATGGGTCTACGCAACTCTTCCTGCGAGACCTTTTAATTCTATGAACTGCAGGTCCAAAGCACTTCTGATGTGGGCGTGCGTGGTCCGCAGCTCACAAAATTGCTCTTTCAAATACTAGTCGATCCCCGAGGGAATGGCCTCAGAGGGATGCGACACCTTTTGCTTCTTGGTCGCTGGTTCTGTCGAACCTTCATCACTTCTTTGCTCAGGGGCTTCCTTGCCCTTATCCCTCTCTTGCGCAGCAGGAGGTGGCATCGCAGGTGCGATTTCGGTGGCCTCCCTCCATTCATCCGACCAAGACTTGATGGTTTCTTCAACATCTTCAGTGGTCATCCTGTAGAGGCCTACGGCCCATTCCTCGTGAATGCTGTAAGGGAGGAGGTACAGTTGATGCAAGTGGACAGAAAAGGCCAACTTTCCTTCATATATTTTTGCTGTCTCCTGACTCAGCCTTGGCATTTCCTGAATGGTATCTTTAAGGAGATGGTAGTATTCACAAAATACAGCGCGGTTCATCTTGTGCTTCGTGGGATTGTTAGAATCCCAGAGATTAACATAGCGGATTCCGGCAGCTTCTCCTGCGCGGCGCGGAAGGAACTGAGTGTTCGGGGGCTCCTTCCATTCGACCAATGCGCATAAAATTAAAAGCCAAGAAAAATGGAACAACTGACCGGGGGTGTCTTGGACGTTCCGGCAGTCTTCCAAAAAAGAATTGAGGAGGAAGAGAGACCAATTGTACTATTCTCCCTCCGCAGCTACGATGGCGAGCTCCACGGCAGCTCCAGTAACTTCCTTCGGTCTGCACTTCGTGAGAAGTCTGCCTGCAAGCAGATTGCCTGTAAATCTAAGTGCTTCATCCTCAACAATCGTGAGGTCATAGGCTCGACCCCCTCTTGTTAATTTGTACTTCTGCACCAACTGTGCAGCTAACTTTCTATCTTTGTCCTTTCCCACAAGATGAATATTTGGGTCCTTACCAACCTTAGATAGGTCGGTAATATGATGGATTAAGTTGACGTTCAAATCGATTGGCCTCCCCAGCCAAAGGTAACCACCTTGAACGCAGGATAGCAGTGTTTTAACAACTGCATTGACTTCGTTGCTACGCCTGAAGTGCGGTAGCTTCAGCAGGTTCAGTAGTCCAGGTCTCTCCAGGTATGCTGCGAATTCTTTTGGAACGAATTCGTCAACCTTTCTATCAGTATTGTGAACTACTGTCAGATAGTGATCTGGCGCAAACTGAGGATATGTTCTGTAGTCGCCCAAGTAAAAATCAGAAAACTTGACCAGTGGAAGGTGTCCAAGCAGGGGCCCTTCTTGTCGCACGCCTTCCGGCAATGGAGGCAACGGAATTGGATACTTTGCATTCTTCAGAATATGCACCTCAGGTGCATCATCTGGGCGCGGTGGAATGTAATTCACTATAGTGGCCAAGGGCTCTGCAACGGGTTCGTCCGGCTACTGATGCTAAGATGCCCTTGTGCCCGGAGACTGTCTAGGATCAGTCCAACTAGGGTGTACGTAAGTCGAGGCCATCACCGGAGTAGTCATGCCGAAATCTAATCCTCGGCGTATAAACTGACGAACAACTTCTTCAGTAGACAGGTTCTCCGTCGTGAACCATTATAGACAACAAAAACTTGAACAGACAGATGACGAAACAGCGTGAAATACGAACGCTGAAAACAAAGGTAGCACTCTGCACAACTCGGCTCTGAAAACAATAACTTAGATTCTCAAACAAGACTATGCAACTCGTGAAAAGTAAGCCGAAAATATGCAAGTGCAGGGTATTTATAGCTAACGGTGACAGTAAATGCAGGCAAGTGGGGTTACTAGCTGTAGATGCCTATGCATGAGTTGACAAGCCCCTTATCCGCGCACTTCCGCGGTGCATTAACGGTGATGGACGGGCTCTGACAGGCTTTCGGGAGAAGCTAAAGCTTTCGGTGCATGACATAAATGGAAATCTTACGGAGATCTAGCCGAATCCGTCAGAGCAGATACAATTAAATGGCGGGCTTATCCTGCATTAATACTCAAACGCGGCTACATAACTGCTGTAATTCAAATTTTTCGGTGGGTCACTTCAGCTTAGGTAACTGTGCATATGGAGGGGTCCACAACGAGAACTCCTCAAGCGACAACTTGACACAGGGAACGCCGCAAGAGCGACGGTTTGACGACCCGGAAAAACTTCGCAAGAGCGCAAATATAGGCTCGCTCAAAACAAACTTTACTGATATGCGTGGATGGTTCAAGGAACTGCGCGGGAAGCCTGAGACTAAAAGTGTCTTGTGACTTCCGTGTAGACTGTGATAAGGCAATGTCTCTTTCAACTACACTGGACATCTGCACTTCTTTTGGCACTATAGTAGGTCGATGGGGCGGAGTGGCCATTGCGATAAAGCTTGAGCCGACTCCCGTTGATCACTGTAGGTAGCAATTCTCCATCAAGCTTCGCAAGCTGAACTGCTCCTCCTTCTGTTATCTTTATCACTCGAAAAGGTCCTAACCAATGTACACGAAACTTTCCTAGAAACTTGATGAATTTACTATCATAGAGGAGTACCAAGTCTCCTTCTTCAAAGTGTTTATTCTTAATGTGCCTGTCATGCCAAGCTTTCTGTCTTGCCTTCTGTACATGTTGATGGAATCCGGCTAAAAGTCTGTCTTCTTCTAAGGCAAGCAATTGCGAAAGTCTTTCACTCATAGTATCAATATCTGCCATTTCTGTGATTTGAGCAATTCTGAGAATGGGAACAATGTATTCCATGGGCATAACTGCTTCTTGTCCATACACCAAACTGAAAGGTGTGTGACCTGTTAGTTTCTTGCATGTGGTTCTGTAAGCCCATAATACAGCTGTGACTCTAAGGTCCCAATCATCTCTTTGTTGATTACAGATCTTCGTCAGGGCATTCTCCAGGATCTTATTGAATGCCTCCACCGTACCATTAGCTTGAGGGTGGTAGGGTGTACTCTTATGATGACTAATTTGGAATTCTTCAATAAGGGCCTCTATAGTCTCATTGAGGAAATGTGTACCCTGATCACTCATGAGAAGCACTAGACATCCAAACCTAGTGATAATGTTCTAAAAAATGAACTGCGTGGCAGTGGCAGCGTCGCAGTTCTTAACTGGCTTAGCCTCAGCCCATCTGGTGAGGTATTCAGTAGCTGTAATGGTGTATCTTGCGTCGGTTCTTTTTCCTGGTGGGTTGATAGGTCCTACAAAATAAATGGCCCATTTATCAAAAGCACGCAGTGTTATCTGGGATCTTAGCAGCATTTCATCTCTTCTGGAGGGTTTTCCTGTTCGCTGGCACACATCGCAATATTTACAGAATTCCTTAGTATCCTTGTGCAATGTCGGCCACCAAAGACCTGCGGCTAAGATCTTTTGCGCAGTCGGCTTTTCTGCCAAATGGCCTCCTGCGGTTCCTGAGTGTGCTTCTGCGATGATGGATTTCTTCTCATGCGGTAGGATACATCGGCGCAAGACTTCATCGGGGCCCAGCTTGTAGAGCTGGCCTGCTATCAAAGTGAAGTCTGCGGCTTTGACAACAAGTTGCTTCTTCTGCTGGATTGTAAACTCAACCGGTGCTTGCCCAGTAGTGAGAAACTCAAGGATATCGGAATAATATTCATCTGCTGCTTGAATGGAAAACAACTGCGCATTAGGCAGATTGTCCTCCAGATTTGTAGGTTCTTCCCCCGACTCTAGCCTAGATAAGTGGTCAGGTCCTGCATTTAATCTACCTGGCTTTACAATAACCTCAAAATCATACTCCTGGAAGAGGAGTATCCATCTGCAAATTCTTCCCCCTAACACTGGCTTATTGACCAAATATTTCAAAGCAGAATGGTCAGTATACATTTTAAAATGTGTGCCCAGTAGGTAGTGTCTGAACTTCTGTAGGGCATACACCATAGCTAGTCCTTCTCTTTCTGTAGTGGTGTAGTTCTTCTCGGCTGTGGACAGCTTTCTGCTAGAGTAAGCAATCGGGTGGTCAATACCTCCTTCTCCCGGTTGTGTAAGCACGACCCCCAATGCTATGGAAGAAGCATCGACATGAACATGAAAGGGTTTTCTCCAGTCTGGGAAAACTAGAATTGGCGCAGTGATCATCTTTTCTTTAAGTGTATCCAAGCTCTGTTGGCATTCTTCTGTCCATTGGAATTTCGAATCCTTTTTCAGCAATCTTTTCATAGGTGCTGTAATCTTTGCATAACCTTTGATAAATTTTCTGTAGTACCCTGTATGTCCCAATGTAGTGCGCAATTGTTTGACTGAGTTGGGTGCAGGTAAATTAGCAATGATGGCAACCTTCGCAGGATCCATCAAGAGTCCTTGTCTGCATACTATATGGCCCAACAGAATACCAAAAGGAGCACAGAAGATACATTTTTTCAAGTTAAGGGAAATCTGATACTGTCTACATTTTTCTAACATCATGCGCAGGTTCCCTATATGGTTCTTTAGTAAACCAAACACAGTCCAGTCATCAAAATAGACTTCTAGAAACTTATGAATGAATTCTTTAAATACAACAACAACAACTCGAGAGAATATAGCAGGAGCGTTTTTAAGACCAAAGGGCATTACCGTATACTGGAATGATCCCCATTCAGTCGCAAAAGTCGTCTTATGGCAGTCGTCTGGATGGATTCTGATCTGATGGTATCCCGAAAAGCCATCAGTAAAGGAGTAAGCCTCTTGTCCTCCAACATTATCAAGCACTTCATCTGTAAAAGGAGTAGGAAATGGATCATGCGCTGATGCGTCGTTCAGCTTGCGCAAGTCCACACGGATTCTTATTTCGCCTTTTGTCTTCTTGTCTTGTACAACCATAGGACTAATCCAATCACTTTCCTCTATTGGTTCAATGATACCTGCTGTGAGCATTTTATCAATTTCTTCTTTAACCTTTTCTTTATATCACGGATTCAATCTGTACGGGCGTTGTTTTACTGGCTTGGCATCTGCTTTCAGAGGTATGCGCATCACTCCTAAGTATCCTAGGATGCCTTTCATTTCTGTGAAATTAGTAGGAAAGATATCCTGGTAGTCACGTAATAAATATGAAATATGGCCAACAGTTTCATCATCCCAATAATCTTCGATAGAAGCAAACTTGGGTTCGGCTTCTGTACCAATGTTAATCTTTTTGAGCTTGATATGTTCTGTAATGGCAGGGATATCAAGCTGAGGACATTCAACATTGCGTGTCCCTTCTGATTCTGGAATATTGATGTTGCGAGGATCATCTTCCTCTTCTTCAGTAGTGAAATTATAAAATTCCAGGGCATGTTCTATTTGGACAGCCCAATCTGGTTGGGAATACTCTGGTAATGGACATTGTTCAAATACCTTCTTTTTAATACATTTTAAAGTGTGGTCAATGCTTGGATGTTCTGATTCGAAACTGAAGGTAAGCTGAAAAATTTCTATCATAAGAGGCCAAGTGATAGTGCCTCTGCGCAATTCCGTTTCAGTGTACCAGTTCCTTGGAACTGTATCCAACGTGTGGATGAATAGGTGGACCCACTCATCTTCTGGAATATCTGACCATTGCTGAATACATGCTTCAATGTGTGACCTGGGGTCACTCTGTCCATCATATTTGCACAACACTTCTACTGTAGTGTCCTGAAATCTGCGCAGTATCAATCTGTGACAGTCTTGCCATGTGTAAATATTCTCTTTATGCGCACCTCACCATCTTGCGGGTGTAGCGCACAGTGTGACGTCCAAAGCTTGTATGCGCTGCCCTTCTGGAATTTGCTGTTCATATGTGTGTATGTGTTGGTTTTGTACCCTTACTTTCTGGGTAGACCCGGGCTTGTGGTAATCTTTTAGACCAACAGAACCCTTAGCTCACTGGCCCTTTCGGCAACAGGTCGCAGAAGCAACCTGAAGTCTCACCCGAAGTGATTCTAATGGGTGGCAGAAGACTCAAGTGTCTTCAACCGAGTTCTGGGGCATCCAGGGTGTTAAAACCCACCTTAACCCTTTTCTCATGAGCTGACTTATCTCATTCTATTACTCCGGCTATGCCTTTGTCATACCGCATTACGCAGGGAATGCGATAAGTCTTCCCCCTATGTGAGCCCGTCTAGCGATACCTAAGATATCGTAGGTGCGATATCTTCCCCTTCTTGTCCCTGCGGTACGCGATTCTTGACCGCTTCCTGGATTAATATGTGGTCTCAGCTATTCTTATCCGATTACTGCAGTTAGTAATAACATTTAATCTCCAAGCATAACCCTTGCTAATGAACTTGACCCTTGATATCTCGCAACAATGTAACTGAGTAGAGTATTACTTTGAGTACTATCTAAGTAAACCATTCATGCATTATATTCAGTTCATGCTCGCACATTATCCTCTGCTTAACAATTATCTAGTTCGCTAGACTTTTAGCTATGATTATCGCAATGGTTATACATCAATCAGAACTTAACTGATGACCATATACATTACTTATAACTGAATGAAGCATTCGTGTATAATAAAGGCAAGTGAATGAGAACAACAGTTACACAAATCCAATAGTGCTACTTAGATAAGCACATTGTTACTCCCAGGGCGGGAACTACGTCCACGGGAATTGTGGTTCTTGTTAACAATTCTGAAGAATAAACACAGTTCCTTTCCAACTCTTTACAACAAGGGTCTTCTGGGAAACTCCACCTCAGTGGGAGCCCTTCTCTATAGACCTCTCTTCTCTTCCTGCCTCTTACAATGCACTCTCTTTCTTTCTCAATCCCTGCGGATTGCACAATCTCTCAACAAGTCGGCCCTTGTTCCCTAAGGGATGTTCAGACTCTGCATCAACAAAGACTTGACTACCCTCTACCTAATGGCTCTATCACTATGTGGCCAACCCCTTATCATATAAAAAGACTCCTATATATAGATGGCCCGAAGGTCTCATCGCAGTTACAAAACTGTGGGCCTTATCCCAACAGTGACTCAACCCTAACCACTTACAGTCAACTGGCTGTACTTCCATAGCCGCCTCCTGTCTCGTCGCCGCTTCCTGCAGTCCTTAGTCTTTAATGCGTCGGCCCGTCGCTTCTTCTTGGTTCAAGCAACGCTGACTGTAGTCCTTCTTCTTAATGAGGGTAGCTGAACCCTCTCTTCATCTTCGGCGCCTTTATTACGGTGGTTGAGCTCTCCCTTCGGCCTCTTCTTTGTACCACATGCCTTGACTTTTCTGTACCTATCGCCGTGATTCCCGTCGAAATTTGTGCTACGGCGCTATCTTTGTCTTACCGCCAAAATTGGTACTTTCTCTCCGAACTTAGTTATCCTTCCCAAAATTAGCAGCTTCCTAAATGCTGCGGAAGTTCTCTCCAACAACTCCCTTAACACTTACTTGTGGCTCGTCCCCGAGCCACTCGCAACACCAGCCTGCTTCATCTGCCTAAGCTTATCCTTTGCTGCTCGTGAGATTGTTGCGAATTGTGCCTTAAGTGCTTGAATACTTTCATCCATGTGTGTTACTTCTTCCTGCGCTGCGCTGAGCAGCTCAGCGGTTACCAAGGAGTCCTCTGTGCCCTCAATGACTTCTTTACTTGAGGTGAAGCTTTTCACCTTTTGCTCCAGTTCATCAACCAGATGTGCGACTTTGCTTTCATGCGGACTAACTTCGTTAGCCAGGTTGATCTGCTGTTCTCTGTACTTCTGCACCTGCTGTTGAAATTGTGTGATTTCTCCTTTATTTCTTATCTTCGCAAGAGCACTCAAGCCCTTGTACTCTTCTTCAGCTCTTGATATCGCATCTTCACAGTGCTTAATGTGCTGATCGAGCTCGGCTTTCTGTGGGAGCTCCTCTAGCTCCAGCCATGTTTTTGATGCATCTTCTAGGATAGCCTCTGCTGCTTCCACTCGACAGTGCATCTGCGTCTGTACAATTCTGAAAGCTTGTACTCGTGCTTCTTGGATTTCCTCTGGAGTAGGCGGCTTATTCGCTTCCAGTGCAGCAATCCTTGCTTCGTATGCTTCCTCCATCTTTTTCTTCTCTTCATCTAGAGCCTTTGCTCTTTCCGCTATTTTTCTGATCTTTTGAGTTATTTCTAACTCAGGCCTGATATCGCACTGCGGAAGTTCTGCTGCGATATTCTTTAAAACAAGAGAGACATCCTGCTCTCGCTGAACATATTGTGTCAACTGGGCACTCTCTGCCTCATGCTGTGCGATGAGCTGCACATTGTCGTTAGACAGCAAAACATTTTGCTCATATGTGACTTGTTCTCTGTGCCTCAGCTCCGTGCCTATCTGCTGGAAAATTTCGTACAACTGATCCACAGGTACTTCTGGTAGGTTCACCTCAAGAGGATGAACCATCTGTACTTCCATAGGTACAGGGAACTTAATGCTTCCCGGCGGTATACGAACAATGTTCGTGTGGCCCCTTGCAATACTTTCTTCTCTGGTCTGTGAAGGGGGCTGCGAACTTTCTGCGACTGTAGTTGGAGCTGGCTGAATCTGCATGGAAGCAGTCTTCTCAGTTATTGCCTTCAACTCTCGCAATTTCTTGTCAAGGCTGATGCGCATAAGATCCTGCGATGACTGAATCGCAGTGAATTTATCCCGCATCTTCTCCTGTATTCGGCTGGCGATGAGATCATACTCATCCTCTGTCATGATTGGTGCCGTATACTGAAAGGATCCCCATTCTGTCGCAAATGTGGTCTTGTGCCTGTCGTCTGGATGGATTCTTATCTGGTGGTAGCCTGAAAAGCCATCAGTAAATGAATAGATTTCTTGTCCTCCAACATTGTCTAAGACTTCATCAGTGAATGGTGTTGGAAATGGGTCATGCAACGACGCATCATTCAGTTTACGCAAGTCGACACAGATCCTGATGTCTCCTTTTGTTTTCTTTTCTTGTACTACCATGGGACTAACCCACTCACTTTCTTCAACAGGCTCAATGATGCCTGCTGCTAGCATCTTATCAATTTCATCTTTTACTTTTGCTTTATACCGCGGGTTCAACCTGTATGGACGTTGCTTAACTGGCTTAGCATCTTCCTTAAGCGGTATCCTCATGACTCCTAAGTCACCCACTATTCCCTTCATTTCTGTAAAGTTGGTAGGAAATAGGTCCTGATACTCGTGTAATAGGTCTGTGATTTGGCCAATTGTCTCATCATCCCAATAATCTCCAATAGAGGCAAACTTAGGGTCTGTTTCTGTGCCAATATTGCTCTTTTTAATCTTGAGTGGTTCTGTTACAGCTGGGATTTCTAAGTGTGGACCTGCAACTTCACGCGTGCCTTCTGTTTCTGCGATATTGATACTGCGAGGATCTTCATCCTCATCGCCTGAATCTTGTGCGCAGTTGTAACATTCCAGAGCATGTTCCATCTGAATAGCCCACTCGGGTTGCGAATCCGCTGGTAATGGGCAGTCCTCAAATATTTTAGTCTTTATGATCTTCAAGGCCCGATCAATGCTTGGATGCTCAGATTCAAAACTGAACGTGACCAAAAAGTTTTCAATCATAATAGGCCATGAGATAGTTCCTTTTCTTAGCTCTGTTTCTGTATACCAGTTCCGTGGAACTGTATCTAGTGTGTGGATAAACAAATGAACCCATTCTTCTGTTGGAATTTTTAGCCAATTCTGTTCACAGATCATAATGTGTGTTCTGGGATCACTCTCCCCTGTGTATTTCTGCTGTGTACAGTTTCTTTCTTTAGAGAATCTAATGCGCATCAGTCTCTTACAATCATACCATGATGCGATATGTTCCTTGTGTGTGTACCACCATCTTGCAGGTGTGGCTCGAACTGCAAGGTCAAAAACCTCCATCCTCTGCTCTTGAGGAATCTCTTGTTCAAACTGCTGCAAAAAATCATTGACGTCCGCTAATCCATCAAAAGTTGGAATATACTTGTTTTCTGCCCCAATCCATCGCAGTGATTTAGTCATGAATGCACATCTGCGAGTAGAAACTTCGTGGAGTCTATTTTGCCAATTCTCTAAGACAACATCTGAATCTGATGTGCATGAGCTATCACATCTCCAGCTAATATGTCCATCAGCTGTAGGATCAATGTAATCTGTCTGATTAGAAGTCATTTGGTACAAATTTTCCATGTTATGCACCTCCTCTTCTGCTTTGATTGGCTCAATGTAGCGAGGACCCTGTAAAGGGTCTAATGGTGCGATAACCCGGACTTGAGCATCTTCAAATGTCATCTGCCTTTTCTTCAAGTTGATAACAGCCTTGTTATCAAAAGCCCAATCAATACCTAATAGAGCTGGATAGGGTTTGGTGTCACCAATAATTTCTATGATCTCAAAATCGGCATACGTGTGAACTCCGTCGATGTCCACTGGGACATGCGATAGACGACCCATCGGTGATATTCTCTGCTGATTAGCTAGTCTCAGATGGATAGGGGATCTGCTTAGTTTTGGACTTCCCATCTGTTCCCATGTCTGCTTAGTCAATACATTTACTTCTGATCCTAAGTCTAGGATAACCTCATCCATTTCAAATAGTCCGATCTGCGCTGTGAGCCTCATCTCTCTTCCTGTCCTTGTATGGCCCATTATATGGTGAATGGTGCGCTGTGTATTGCTCAAGGGAGGGCTCTGTTGACATTGATCAATAACTTTCTGAAGTTCCTCTACAGCTTTCCCATTTCTTAGAAGTTTCAAACAACTCTGCAAGAAGGACTGTACACTCCCGGTCAATTCCTCTTCGTCGCATCTTCCAGATGTGCTAGCCTGTGGTAGCTGCGCAGTACTAACATCATGTGGTGGTTTCCGCAGTATACCCTGAGATGGTAATAATAGTGATCTGGACTGTGTCTGTTCAGCAAAGGAAGTCTTAGTTTGCTGAAATGCCTCCTTATTCTTCTGTAGATCGAGTGGGATAGGTTTTCCTGGAGCCTTGCGCACCCACTGCGTTCCTGTCGTTTTTTCCGCATCCTGCGATATGTTACTTGTGGAGAGACCACTGCGAGTTACAATATTGACTCGTGGTTATGTTTCGTTCTGCTCAGCAGCGATAAACTGGATAGTTTGATTGGTTGCTGGCTTGGCGTCCTTGATCTTAGCTATCAATATGGGACACTCCTCTATTGTGTGATCATAAGATTTACAATACTTGCACGTTGTAGTAGGGTTCTGACAGTCTCTAGCGTAATGTCCTGTGCCTCCACAGTTATAACAGGTGATAGTTCCACGGCCACGGCCAGATTCATAGCCTCCTCCGCGTCCTCGGCCTCTGAAATTTCCTCCACGGCCTCCCTGAGTCGGATCAGTTTGTGGACGTACTGCTGGTCCAGATGCTTCTGACTGAACTCTATAAAGGTCATGCTTTCTTTCTATCATTAACTCATAAGCTCGACAGTTGTTTTCGTCATGTCCCACAGATTTACAGAAATTGCAGTATAGGTTCTTTGGTGTCTGCACATATTTCTGAAGGAGAGGGCATTCCTGAGGACTGTGTCCTCTGGTTCTACAAATCTCACACCATGGCCCCTGGTTCTGCATTAACGGGTTAGGAGCTCCACTGGCGATATAGTCAACAAAGACAGGGCAGTTATCTTTACTGTGTCCCTGCGCTTTACATTTAGTACACCAAATTTCATGCGCAACCTCCTTTCCTTTCTTAATTTCATGCAGCTGTAAGGTGAGGTTAGCTAGCTGATTTTGCAGATTAGTGATACCTGTGCTAGTTTCTGCTAGAGGTGAAGCCTCTAGTTTCATTGCCATTTCTAATGCTTCATCTTGTGTATTTAATTTCTGTTGCATTAGCGGAAGTCTGATGTGTGGTAATATTGTTGCGATAAACCACTCTTTATGCTGTTGAGGCGCAAGCTCAAAGCTTACCTGATCAATGAGGGTTTTGAATCTCTGGTCAAAATCCCAAACCGTCTCCGTAGGCAATTGTTTGATATCTTTAAGTTCTGCTATGCACTGTGACTCGGATTTAGGTTTTTTAAACTCTTTAATCATAACAGTTCTAACCTGTGCAAGCGTTCTGTTATGGCCAGTGGTATACTTCATATACCAAGTTAATGCTCTTTCTCTAAATGTGGTGGCCAGCTGTACAAGCTTGACATTATCGTCTTGTATTTGCTTAATGGTCCATATGGCTTCGCATAAGAACCAGTGCTGCTCAGGGTCCTCTGACCCTGTACCTTTGAATGTTGGTAGCTTCATATCATCTCCCATTCTGTTTCTAGATGGTGGGTTCTGGTTTGCTGTATTACTACCACTCGGCGGTGTAGATGTGGAGGGTGTAGCGGTAGTATGCGCTGTGTGAAAGCTACTGGACGAGGTTTCTGCGGGATTATTCTGAATTCCGACTGGCTTTTGAGGAGTCCTAGGGTTCTGAATCTGCTGTCTCGGGTGATCTGAGTTGTTTTCTTCAGAAGAAGATGAATCGTTGACTCTATATCTTTTACCACTACGTGTATGTCCAAGATACTCGTAATCACTTTCAGAGTCTACTGACATTACAAGATCATGCTACTATTCATCTGAGAGTATATCCAGTACTCCTTTTTCATATAGTAATTGCTTAATGGACAGATTTAAAGAATTTAGGTACTTACCACGATAACCTTTGAAGAAGTACCGTTCTGCTGCGCTGAAACTCTTTCTCTGATCAACCGCGAACTCTGTGATGAAGCCTTCCAGCAAACTCGCAAGCCAGAAGTCTACTGCGCGTGAGATGGGGTTATTGACACCTTTCAAGGTCTGGATCAGCTCTGCTGTCCAGACAACTTCTCGATTCTTCTTGGAACCGCTGTTGTCAGCAAGCTTTGATAACCAACCATATAACTCGATAGCATAGGTGACGAAGAATATCTCATGGAGATCTGTAAAAATGTGCTTTTGTAGCCAAGCCTCAATGCTCAGTCTAGGATTCTTGTTTTCTTTTACAGCAAACTCTCTTTCTTTTGACTCAACCCACTGGTTAAGTTCTTGCTTGGTAGGATGCCAACAGAACATCAGCTCAATGTGTTCAAACCGGCAACGGAACCATTTGTTGGTTTTGTACCCTTACTTTCTGGGTAGACCCGGGCTTGCGGTAATCTTTTAGACCAACAGAACCCTTAGCTCACTGGCCCTTTCGGCAACAGGTCGCAGAAGCAACCTGAAGTCTCACCCGAAGTGATTCTAATGGGTGGCAGAAGACTCAAGTGTCTTCAACCGAGTTCTGAGGCATCCAGGGTGTTTAAACCCACCTTAACCCTTTCCTCATGAGCTGACTTATCTCATTCTATTACTCCGGCTATGCCTTTGTCATACCGCATTACGCAGGGAATGCGATAAGTCTTCCCCCTATGTGAGCCCGTCTAGCGATACCTAAGATATCGTAGGTGCGATATCTTCCCCTTCTTGTCCCTGCGGTACGCGATTCTTGACCGCTTCCTGGATTAATATGTGGTCTCAGCTATTCTTATCCGATTACTGCAGTTAGTAATAACATTTAATCTCCAAGCATAACCCTTGCTAATGAACTTGACCCTTGATATCTCGCAACAATGTAACTAAGTAGAGTATTACTTTGAGTACTATCTAAGTAAACCATTCATGCATTATATTCAGTTCATGCTCGCACATTATCCTTTGCTTAACAATTATCTAGTTCGCTAGACTTTTAGCTATGATTATCGCAATGGTTATACATCAATCAGAACTTAACTGATGACCATATACATTACTTATAACTGAATGAAGCATTCGTGTATAATAAAGGCAAGTGAATGAGAACAACAGTTACACAAATCCAATAGTGCTACTTAGATAAGCACGTTGTTACTCCCATGGCGGGAACTACGTCCACGGGAACTGTGGTTCTTGTTAACAATTCTGAAGAATAAACACAGTTCCTTTCCAACTCTTTACAACAAGGGTCTTCTGGGAAACTCCACCTCAGTGGGAGCCCTTCTCTATAGACCTCTCTTCTCTTCCTGCCTCTTACAATGCACTCTCTTTCTTTCTCAATCCCTGCGGATTGCACAATCTCTCAACAAGTCGGCCCTTGTTCCCTAAGGGATGTTCAGACTCTGCATCAACAAAGACTTGACTACCCTCTACCTAATGGCTCTATCACTATGTGGCCAACCCCTTATCATATAAAAAGACTCCTATATATAGATGGCCCGAAGGTCTCATCGCAGTTACAAAACTGTGGGCCTTATCCCAACAGTGACTCAACCCTAACCACTTACAGTCAACTGGCTGTACTTCCATAGCCGCCTCCTGTCTCGTCGCCGCTTCCTGCAGTCCTTAGTCTTTAATGCGTCGGCCCGTCGCTTCTTCTTGGTTCAAGCAACGCTGACTGTAGTCCTTCTTCTTAATGAGGGTAGCTGAACCCTCTCTTCATCTTCGGCGCCTTTATTACGGTGGTTGAGCTCTCCCTTCGGCCTCTTCTTTGTACCACATGCCTTGACTTTTCTGTACCTATCGCCGTGATTCCCGTCGGAATTTGCGCTACGGCGCTATCTTTGTCTTACCGCCAAAATTGGTACTTTCTCTCCGAACTTAGTTATCCTTCCCAAAATTAGCAGCTTCCTAAATGCTGCGGAAGTTCTCTCCAACAGTATGAATTTACTTACTTCAGTTAAACCATCAAAAATTGGAGTGTCAGTCACTTCTGTGCCAATCCATCGAATGGATTTAGTCATCATGGCACATCACCTTGCAGAAACCTCATGTAAATGATTCTGCCAGTTTTCCAATCCTGCGTCTGAGTCTGATGTGCACGAGCTATCACATCGCCAGCTGATATGGCCGTCTGCTGTGGGAATGACATAATCACTCTGACTAGCAGTCATCTGATACGGTGCACTTCTTCTTCTGCCCGAATGGGTTCAATATACCTTGGTCCTTGAATAGGATCAAGCGGTGCAATGACCCTAATCTGGTCATCCTCAAAGGTCATCTGTCTTTTCTTTAAATTAATGACAGCCAAATTATCAAATGCCCAATCTATACCTAAAAGTGCTGGGTAAGGTCTACTATCATCCAGAATTTTGATTACTTCAAAGTCTGCAGAACTTCTTACTCCCTCGATATCAATAGGTACATTGGGTAATCTGCCCAATGGAGAGACTCGTTGCTGATTCGCAAGTCTTAGCTGGATAGGATATCTTGTAAGCTGAGGGCTACCCATCTGTTCCCATGTCTGCATGGTGAGAACATTAACTTCTGAGCCCAAATCTAAAATAACTTCATCCATTTCAAATGCGCCAATCTGCGCTGTGAGCCTCATCTCTTTTCCAGTTCTAGTGTGACTCCCAATCTGGTGAACAGCACGCTGCAGTGTGTTCATCGAAGCAGATTGTTGACATTTGTCCAATAGGTGTTGATGTTCCATAGTTGCTTTTTCATTGCGCAAAAAACTTTAAGCAGTTCCTCAGAAAAGTATGGACACTGCCTAGTGCATCCTCTTCATCAGGCCTTCCGGATGTAGTGGCCTGTTCTTGTACCAGGTTGTCTTGTCTTAGCACTTGCGATCTAATATCATTATGCGGAATTGCGACAGAACTTGAAGCTCTCGGATCTGAGAAATACTCTTGAGCTTTCTTGAATGCTTCTTTTTGCTTCTACAGATTAAGTGGGGCTGGTTTAATATTAGCGCGGCGCACCCATTGCGTCGCTTGCTTTCCAGTTCCTATCTCTGGCGCACCAGTGGTTGCTCCATTGCGTGTTACTATATTAATTGTAGGGTCTGGTTCTCTTTTTTCTGCTCCAATCAGCTGAATATTCTGATTGACCTGTGGCATCTTTGCTTGCATCTTAGCCATCAACTGAGGGCATTCTTCAATGACATGATCATAAGATTTACAATATCTACAAATGGTTGTAGGATTCTGGCAATCCCTTGCAAAATGGCCTTGCGCTCCACAATTATAACAAGTGATATGTCCTCTTCCTCGACCAAAATTTCTTGCGCGTCCGTGACCCCTATAATTTCCTGCTCTGCCGTCGCGAGTTTGGTCATACTATGGGCCTGCTGTGGGTCCTTGTGTCTCTGATTGTACTCTATAAACATCATGCTTTCTTTCTGTTAAGTCAGTAAATTTTTCCCCATTTTTTATTTATTTTCTCCAGTTTTGGTTTGTTTTTGAATCTACTTCAGTTAAATTTTTGATTTTAAGTTTCAGTTTTAGCCATCTTAGAAACTTCATGGGTGATTGAATAAGTTTGGAGCCCAGTCTTTTCAGATTTTATTTGATTTTGGTGATTTTTTATATTGTAAAGGGGGTCAATGAGAGTCATATTTTCAAAAGTAGAATCATTAATGTCTTAGAGAACAGTTAAACTTATTTCTTAAACTAAATAACTTCCAGAACCTCCGACAAATTAGCAAAAAGTTAAAAAACTGCTAAATTTTGGCCTAAAAGTTATTCTTGTAGCGCTATACAAAAGTTTAACAAAGGGTGCGCTACAAGAATATCGCGGCCTGTGTTTTTTTTAATTTTCGAACTGATTTCAATCATGATGCAGAATGGGAGTGTCTAATCGCCTTATGTGAGTGTTTTAACACGTGTTTGCAGCAGTTTGAGCATGATTTTAGTTGGTTGCTAGTCACGAAGTAAAACAGCCTCATCATTGCATGGTATGCGGGATCAGTTGCACAGAAACCAGCAAATCCCGGTTTAGCTGTCAAATTTCTCTTGTTACACGCATCATTGCAGGAGAGTAGTGTTTGTGAAGGAGAGCTCACTGCTAAACGGTGGATTATGTTGCTGTGGAGAGGAGACAGGTGTGTTTTATCACCAGCGAAAATTACGGCTTCTGAATTCATTCACCAGCAGTTAAAGAAACGATAGGAGGACACCTATGCTCATAAGAGGAGACCGTTGACACCCCAAAATGAAGCTGTAAGCCACGACAGACGGGTAGCTGACAGGTATTCCGATATAAACCCTTATAGCTGGAAAATTTGGGTCTTTTTTGCTGCACGATTATCTAGAGAAATTGGTTGCTGAAGAGGATAGAATAGATCATAAAATAAGAAATTCACCACAGAAATAGCTATCTGAAGCCAGTATGAGGAATGTGCATGAACTGGTTTCTCTCATGACCTAATGCCATTAAACATCAGAATATACAGGAAATAGCATCGAAAAGACTCACAGATCTATCTGTAATGCTCAGTTTTTACACAGAAGGTGTTTTGTTAGTTTATGCAAGTGGTTTAAACATTGCTGAAAATTGTTATGACCTGTAAAATCACTTGCTCGGAGAACATATGAAATTTCTTATACAGACTTTGTTGTATGGTCGAGAGGAGAGAACATTGAATTGAAGGTCTGTCTAGGAGTGTGTAGCATAGTTCAAAGGAGCTCAAAACATCAGAAAACAGCTTATAAAATATATTTTGAAACCTGAAATCAGACTGTTCCTATTTCCTAAAAAGAAGGATATGCGGAAAAGTGGCAAAAGTGGTAAGGTCAACAGGGCTGAGCCTACAGACTTAACATGGATTCAGAAGCTTCCTGACTGTGCAGAGCTGTTTCAGCAGGCAGGCTGGTTGAAAATTTTCAAAAGGATAGATGGTTTTGATGCTCAGGTGTCCTGCAATTTTGCTAAGGGACTTAAAAATGAGATGATTATAATGGATACTTTGAGATTCAAGCTGACTGTGGAATTAATAGCAGAAGCTACTGAGATTAATAATGAGGGTGAGCACTGGTTTAAGAAGTCACCTTTCGAGTTTGATCCCCAAAGGTACTTGTTGCCTAATGTGACTCCTGACTGGAACAAGGGTATTCTCATTCAAAATTTCAGGAAAGAGTGGATTGAGCCCATAAGGATACTTCAGAGTTATGTGACTTGTGAAGGAAGATATTCATTAGTGTTCAAATATCATCTCAGGTTCCTTCAACACATGGCAGGGGTTTCTAAAATGAATCTACCCTTCTTTTTCTTTAAAAGCCTGCAGAAAATGTCAAGCAAGATAAAACAACATGATGATCACACTTCTCAGTCACTTTTTCACCATGGTCTCATTAAACTGATCATCACTACAGTGTTGCAGCATGAGGGAAGGACTTGGGACTTCTTTTTGTTCTGGTCAGGTGTTCATTCTAAAGGAGAAGATCAACAACCAAAAAGACAGATTGACAAGGGGAAGGTAATGATGAAAAAGTTAGGCCACTCAGTCAAACCTACAAGCAAACATGAGATTAAAGCTAAGAAGGTGACAAAACAGGTAGCAGAAGGAAGACAGGATGACAGTCAGCCCCAAGAAATTCTAGATCACACTAAAAACAAGTTCACACTATTTGAAGACAAAGAGGAATTGCTTGAAAATAAATCATCACCTGTAGCAGATCCTCAGGATGAAAGGAAACTTGATATCAAAATAGTTCCTGTAGCTAAAGAAGAAATCCATATTCAGCCAAGAAGCCCCATCACAATCCTTTCGGATGATGAAGGATATATGTTAGAAGAAGAGCAGTCTATTCCTGAGATTGAAGTTAAAACTGAAATTAAAGAAGATCAAGTTTTAGATGGCAAAACCACAAAGCCTAAGAAGAAAATCAAAAAGCTGGAAGTGGTAGAATTAGCATCTATTCAGAACCAAGGGAAGGAATTAAAGATGATGGGAGAGGCAGCTACTCTCTGAAAACCTAAAACTAGGTCGAAAAACAAACTAAGGTTAAACATGAAAAAGCTGTTAAATCCAAAAATTGAAGACTGATAAGGTGACTATCTCTGATGAAGAGTCCATGGAGGATGATAAATCAAAGATAGATAAACTGCAACCAGGTAAAAAAGAGGAGATTAAGTCAGTGCAGGTAGCAGATGAAGGAAACCCAAACCCTATCATTGAAGATACTTCTGAGAAACTGTTGACAGAGGAAGCAGAAATATTTAAGAAGTTTGACATGTTTTGGAAACCTAATTAAGAGCAAGATGCTGCAATAGAGAAATTGGTTAATTCTGACAAAGAAAATTTAAAGAAGACTGTCAAACAGTATAAGCATCAAATGAATTACATGCAGGAAGTTAATGATGGTTTAATGATGGCAAATAGAAGATTAAGAGAGGATCTTCAGGATGTTCATGACAATTTTCAGGAATTAATGGTTGATGCAAAGGAAGCACTCAGAAGGAAAAGGGCTGCTGACAGGCACTGTTCAGAACTGGAAAAGACAGTTGAAACTTTGCAGCAGGAAAATGAACACCTTCAGAAAAAGATAGCTGATCTGGAGAAGAAGCATAAAAGAATGAAGAAAAGGTCCTCAAGTCCAGATGGTATATCTCTTCTTGTGGAGGCAGTGAAAGGGATATGAGGCAGTTATTAGTTAAGGGTCATTTAAGATAAACATTTTGTTTTTTTTTAAAGAATTTGCTATTTCTAGCAAACTTGTAATTTTGTAAAAATGTAAATTTTACTTTACCTAATCTAGTGATTCGATGGAGAGTTAGGAGGGAAAAACCCTAACTGTTTTTGGGAAGAAAACTATTTAGAGAGGAAAGAAAAACATTGTAAGGGTTCTGATTTTGGAGGGCATTAGGAGGTCTGATAGCTGCTTATACTTCCAGACTTGTTCAATGATAGGTACTGTAAACTCTTGTGTGCATTTTTGATGAAACTATGAATATATGACTCTTTACCCTACCTTTGATCTGTGTTGGCTTCATTTTGAACTTATTTAGTTTCATGAATGACAAATTCATTTCTGGTTTATGTGTAATTTCCAGTGATGCTTGTCCTTTATGTGTGAACTTCATTACAGTCTTTTGTTGGATTATTGTGATATATATACATCTTTATTGATATATGTGTATGATTTAGTTGTTGCTTATCTACTGAATGTATTCCCTTTATGCTCTTGGAGTCAATGACCAAAAACATATGAAACAAAACCCTAAACCCTAGTTCGAATTGATTTTTACTTTTGAGATTGTGTTGGCTTGTTACCTTAGCCTTAGTAACAATTTATGACACAAACATCTTTGGCGTCGTTGCCGGGGACGAAGCTGAAGCATATCTTCCCGGGGATACTCATCATTTTTCTGGTTTAAGAGGTGGACTTGAACCAGCATTTTTGAAGGCTATTTTCACCAGAAAGTTGTCACAGTGGCTTCTAACAGAATCGGAACCAGGAGCAGACCTACATCTTCATTACAGCTGGGTGTGACAGACCCTGAAAATATCATAAAAACAGCAAGAAAGCTCAGCAGGTCTCAATCTTTACCAGCCTCTTGTGACTCTCACCAGTTGGGTGAATCATTAGACCCAGCTGAAACTTCACCTTGTGTAAAACCTATCATTCCTGAGAGCACTTTCCAGGTTTTCACTAATCCTCGAAGATTTTTGAAAGCTAAAACCTCTTCTCCTGATAAAATACCCATCTTTCAGTTAAAATTAGGAAGGAATCCTTTTCAAAAAGATTCTAGTCAAATTTCTTCTTCTTCAAAACCTCAGTCTAAACCTCAGTCCACAATGGCAGCCCAAAATCCACCTATGGATATGATGGACAGAATGGTAGCAGTTAGGTATGCACCATTAGTATTACCTCAGCCTTTACATGCCTTGCCTACACATGATTACCAAAAGTATATGCCTCGATTCAATGGACAAGGTGAAACAACTGCAGAAGAACATTGGGAAGCTTTTGAGAGTTATGCAGATAATCAGAACATTGAAATTAAAGATGTATGGATGAGGGTATTTGTACAAAGTCTTGATGGGGATGTGAGAAAATGGTTCAGAGGACTGCCTGCTAATTCCATCACCATAATTGAAGAACTCAAAGATCTTTTTCTGAGACAGTGGGGAGACACCAAGGACCACACTTATTACATAATTGAGTTTGGAGCTTTGAGAAGAAAGAAGGATGAGACTATTTCTGACTTTTCCAAAAGATTTAACAAGATGTATACTAGGATTCCTGCAGAAATCAAACCCACTGAAACATCAGCCAAATTGACCTATGCAAATGCTTTTGATCATGAATTCTCTTTATTACTTAGAGAGAGAAGACCTATCACCTTGATGAACATGCAAGAGGAAGCATTAGAAGTAGAGTCAAATTTGCTGGCTTCTAATAGGCTCAAGAAAGAAACACCTCAGCAGCAGTATGAAAGAAAGGGAAAGAAGGAAGCTGTTTCTACAAGTGCTGCACCTCAGTCTGTTGAAGCTAAAATAGATGAAATGGGTAAGCTTGTAAAGATTCTCACTGCCAAGCTGAATAAACTAGAACTTGAAAAGAATTCTGCTAAACCTACCCCAGAAGCTGATCGAAATCCAAATAACCAAAATTAGTTCAGGAGGCAATTTGCTCCTAGATTCATGCCAAGAGAACGCAGAAATAATGATATTCAGCGAGAAAGAAGGGAGAATGAGGATCAAAAAGTACCCCCACCTTTTCAAAACAATTTGGTGGATGAAGAAGAAATTGATCAACAGTTATTGTTTGAAGAAACTGAGACAGATCAGGATCTGAATCATTTTGGAGATGGTTTATCTGGAAGTTTTGTAACAGAAGAAGATTTTATGAATGCTGAGTACTATGATGCAGACTTGTATGAAGTTGAAGATGAATTGGAGTTTGAAAAAACTGCTGTAAATGCTGCTGCTAATTAGAATGGAATTAAAAAGACTCTTAATCTCATATCTGGCCCGAAACAAGTAGTCCAAGCTCCTAAGAAGAAAGCTGCTGTCCCTACTCCAGTTATTCCTGATAAATCAGTTGCTGATCCTGTAACAGAAAATAAGCAACCTGCAAAAAAATCCAAGAAGACTGTAGAAATTGAGGAAGTGAACAATTCAGTTCAAAATTTCAATTTGGAAAATGATTTAGGTAAACTGAAAATTCCTGTGCCATTTTCTGAGCTTATAAAAAATCCATCATATAAACAAACAGTCTTGAAGGTTATGAATTCTGCTAGTAGTCAGCCTGTTTCAGATACTGTTAATTTGCAAGAAGAAAGTCCAAAAATATTCATTGGATCTGCTTTAGCTGAGAAAACAGAAAATGAAGCTGGTGCTTCTCCTCCATTCTATGTTACCTTAACTGTCCATGATCAGATGATTCATAATTGTCTATTAGATTCTGGAGCATCCCATAATCTAATGCCTAAAGCTGTGATGGAAGCCCTAGGTCTCAGTATTACCAAACCTTATCATGACTTATATGCTTTTGATTCCCGAGCTGTCAAGTGTCTAGGAGTGATTAAAGATATGGTTGTCAGCCTGGCTCAAGTGCCAATGAAGAGTGTCATAATGGATGTTGTAGTGGCTGATATCACCCCAAAGTTTGGCTTGCTTCTTTCGAGATCCTGGGCTAAGAACGTTGGGGGAACATTACAGATGGACCTCTCTTATGCCACCATTCCTGTTTTTGGTGGAGAAAATATGAGACTTTACAGAGAGCTACAGCTTGCTTACATAGTCACAGATGATAAAAATCCTACTAATCACCCCATGTACTCTGTGGATAAAGACCTTGGCTCATGCATATTGCAGTTTAGTGAAGAAGATAATTCTGCTGGTCTGTTACAGGTGGAAAAAGATCAGCCAATAAAACATAGCATAGAGGAAAAAGATGCAGTATGGCAGTTATATTTTGATGGATCTTCATGCAGAGAGGGTGTTGGAGCTGGAGTTTTACTTATTTCCCCTGGTGGTGAAACAGTGAAACTTATGTATAAATTGGAGTTTGTTACCACTAACAACACTGCTGAGTATGAGGCTTTGCTATTGGGATTGAAAGCTGCTAAAGATTTGAGAATTCAGCAAATTTCTGCATTTGGCGACTCCGAACTAGTTGTTCAACAGGTGAAGAACAAATATCAAGTAAAGCAAGGTTTGCTGAAAGTATATCGAAATGAGGTATGGGATATGATTGAAAACTACTTTATAGCATTTAATATCACTCATATTCCCAGGAATCATAATGAGACTGCAGATTCTTTAGCCCTGGCTGCCACATATTTTAGAATACCTAAAATTACTCAGTTAAAGTATCCTATAGAAGTGAGGTATAGACCTTGTGTTCCTGACAATATAAAACACTGGAGGGTTTTTGAAGATGACATTGAAATAAAAAAATTTCTTGAGCTTGTAAATGAGTTTTCAAATATTCAAATTGATCAAGAAGAAGATGGAAAAGATGAACAATTAGATGAGTTTGCTGCAGAAGATATGGCAGGGCATAAAATCATTGAATTGAAAAGTAATTTCATTCCAAAAGGCTTAGTACCTTTGGAAAGAATATTCAGCAAAGATGATACACCTTCAAAGCCAGTAATTCAATCTTCAGAAGATAATGTGGAAGAGTATAATATTGGTTCAGCAGAACATCCAAGAATGGTAAAGCTTTCTATATTTTTAGCAGTGGAGCAAAGAAGCAGATACATTAAACTGTTGAAAAAATATATAGATGCATTTGCCTGGTCTTATAAGGAACTAAAAACTTATGACACAGCGGTTATTCAGCACAAAGTTCCTTTGAAACCTAATGTCAAACCTTTTAGGCAGAAATTAAGAAGAATCAATCCAGCCTTGTTCCCTGTGATTGAAAAAGAACTGAAGAAGTTGTTGGATGCAAAGATAATAGTGCCTCTTAGGTATTCCTCTTGGGTGGCTAATTTAGTTCCTGTTAGAAAGAAGAATGGGGAAATTCGATTATGTGTTGATTTCAGAAATCTGAACCGATCATCATTAAAAGACAATTATCCTCTCCCCAAAATTGAACAGGTGTTGCAGCAGGTAGTTGGAGCTCAAAGAATTTCTATGCTAGATGGTTTCTCAGGGTATAATCAGATTGCCATGCACCCTGATGACAAAGAAAAGACAGCTTTTACAACCCCCTGGGGGACATTTATGTATGAAAAAATGCCTTTTGGTTTGATGAATGCTGGAGCAACCTTTCAGAGAGCCATGGATATTGCATTCGTGGGTGAAAAAGATAAGTTTGTGGTTATCTATCTGGATGATATTACTGTTTTCTCAAAGTCAGATGATGAACACTTGAAGCATTTGGAACAAACCTTCATAAAATGCAGAAAATTTGGTTTATCCTTAAACCCAAAAAAATCACATTTTGCTGTGCAAGAAGGTAAATTACTTGGTCACCTGGTGTCAGCTGATGGTATCAGAATTGACCCTGAGAGAGTCAAAGCAATACTGAAGATTAGTTTGCCCAGGAGTAAAAAGGATGTGCAATCATTTATTGGCAAGATCAATTTTCTGCGGTGGTTTATTCCTAATTTTGCTGAAACCATTAAGCAAATTATAGCCATGTTAAAAAAATACCAAGAGGTCAGGTGGACTGTTGAAGCAAAGGCAGCTTTTGAGAAAATCAAGGTGTCTCTGACTGAAGCACCTGTTCTGGTAAGCCCTAATTTTGCCAAAGAATTCCTTACCTTTTCTTTTGCTTCAGAGGATACTATTGCTGCTGTCCTACTTCAGAAGAATAATGAGGGATTGGAACAACCAATTGCCTTTTTCAGTAAAACACTTAGAGATTCAGAGTTGAAATACAGTATCTTGGAAAAACAAGCCTATGCTCTGGTGAAGGCTTTAAAATTTTTTAGAATATATATTTTACATTCCAAGGTTATTTCATTTGTTCCAAACGCTGCAGTGAAAGATGTTTTGACACAGCCTGATAGTGAAGGAAAAAGGGGAAAGTGGATTGCCAAAATTATGGAATATGAAGTGGAAATCAGACCTACTAAGCTGGTTAAAGGACAAGGATTGGCCAAACTGCTAGCTGACTCAAATTGTCAAGTATTAGGATTACATGTTATGACAGAAGAATCAACACCTGAAGAAAAGCAAGCATTCCTGGAGAAAAAAAGAATCATGGACTCTTATTCATCTTCAGAGTGGTATGTTGATATTGTTCATTTTTTGTTATTTTTACAATGCCCAGAACACCTGGATAGGAAGGCTGCCAGATCTCTGAAATTAAAAGCTACTAAATACTGTTTGATAGAAGATCAATTGTTTTGGAAAGACCCAGGAGGAATCTTGTTAAGGTGTTTAGATCAGGCTGAAATAGAAGAAGTAATTTCAGAATCCCATGAAGGAGCTTGTGGAGGACATAAATACTGGAAAACAACAGCCTATAAAATTTTGAGAGCTGGATACTATTGGCCCTCTCTCTTTCATGATGTTTACCAGCAGGTGAGAGCTTGCATACCTTGTCAGAAATTTGCAGGTAAACAGAAGTTATTGTCTTTACCTTTGAATCCTATTACAGTCAATGCCCCTTTTCAGCAATGGGGTCTGGATTTTAATGGAGAAATAAATCCAGCATCTTCAGGTCAGCATCATTGGATTTTGACTGCCACAGATTTCTTTACAAAATGGGTGGAAGCTATTCCCACAAGGAATGCTACAAATAAGGTGATTATGGATTTCATTGAAGATAATATTCTGAGCAGATTTGGTTGTCCACAAAGATTGATTACTGATAATGCCAAGGCATTCAAATCCAAGGCAATGGTGGCCTTTTGTGAGAAAAATGGTATTATTCTAAAACACTCAACTCCCTATTACCCTCAGGGAAATGGTCAGGCTGAATCATCTAACAAAAATATCATTCAATGCATCAAGAAGTTGCTCAAACACAATAAAAGATCTTGGGATTCAATGTTGAAATATGCATTGTGGGCGGATAGAATTACTGTAAAACAAGCCATTGGTACTTCTCCCTTTCAGCTGGTGTATGGAACAGAAGCAGTATTTCCAGTGCAATTGGGAATTCCAGTAATGAAGTTCCTTCAGAATTCTCAAGAGGAACCAGATGATTTACAAAGAAGAATCTTCGAAATGATTAAGGTACAGCAAAATAGAGAGAAGGTAGACAAAGAAGCACAGCTGTACAGAGCTAAAATGAAAACCAGGTTTGACAGAAATATTAAAGAACATATTTTTTCAGAAGGTGAGTTGGTTTTAAGATGGGATGCAAGAAACGAACAGAAAGGTAAGCATGGCAAATTTGATAATCTATGGTTTGGCCCTTTTCTGATATCTAAAGTTTTGGAAAATAATACATTCATCTTGCAGTCCCTTGAAGGAGAGGAGTTGCTCAGCCCTGTCAATGGGCGATTCCTCAAGCATTTCTACAGATAAGGAGGGCCATTGTCACTTTTCATTGTATATACCGGTGTGAGTGAGATTAAATAAAGACTCCATAGCCCAATGGAAGTTTAGATTGAAGACAGAAGGCACTAGTCTACAAAGTTCTTGAAGCCTCACAGGGAGGACTTCATCCCGCAGCTGGAGACAGATGTTAAGTCAGTAAATTTTTCCCCATTTTTTATTTATTTTCTTCAGTTTTGGTTTGTTTTTGAATCTACTTCAGTTAAATTTTTGATTTTAAGTTTCAGTTTTAGCCATCTTAGAAACTTCATGGGTGATTGAATAAGTTTGGAGCCCAGTCTTTTCAGATTTTATTTGATTTTGGTGATTTTTTATATTGTAAAGGGGGTCAATGAGAGTCATATTTTCAAAAGTAGAATCATTAATGTCTTAGAGAATAGTTAAACTTATTTCTTAAACTAAATAACTGCTAGAACCTCCGACAAATTAGCAAAAAGTTAAAAAACTGCTAAATTTTGGCCTAAAAGTTATTCTTGTAGCGCTATACAAAAGTTTAACAAAGGGCGCGCTACAGGAATATCGCGGCCTGTGTTTTTTTTAATTTTCGAACTAATTTCAATCATGATGCAGAATGGGAGTGTCTAATCGCCTTGTGTGAGTGTTTTAACACGTGTTTGCAGCAGTTTGAGCATGATTTTAGTTGGTTGCTAGTCACGAAGTAAAATAGCCTCATCATTGCATGGTATGCGGGATCAGTTGCACAGAAACCAGCAAATCCCGGTTTAGCTGTCAAATTTCTCTTGTTACACGCATCATTGCAGGAGAGTAGTGTTTGTGAAGGAGAGCTCACTGCTAAATGGTGGATTATGTTGTTGTGGAGAGGAGACAGGTGTGTTTTATCACCAGCGAAAATTACGGCTTCTGAATTCATTCACCAGCAGTTAAAGAAACGATAGGAGGACACCTATGCTCATAAGAGGAGACCGTTGACACCCCAAAATGAAGCTGTAAGCCACGACAGATGGGTAGCTGACAGGTATTCCAATATAAACCCTTATAGCTGAAAAATTTGGGTCTTTTTCACTGCACGATTATCTAGAGAAATTGGTTGCTGAAGAGGATAGAATAGATCATAAAATAAGAAATTCACCACAGAAATAGCTATCTGAAGCCGGTATGAGGAATGTGCATGAACTGGTTTCTCTCATGACCTAATGCCATTAAACATCAGAATATACAGGAAATAGCATCGAAAAGACTCACAGATCTATCTGTAATGCTCAGTTTTTACACAGAAGGTGTTTTGTTAGTTTATGCAAGTGGTTTAAACATTGCTGAAAATTGTTATGACCTGTAAAATCACTTGCTCGGAGAACATATGAAATTTCTTATACAGACTTTGTTGTATGGTCGAGAGGAGAGAACATTGAATTGAAGGTCTGTCCAGGAGTGTGTAGCATAGTTCAAAGGAGCTCAAAACATCAGAAAACAGCTTATAAAATATATTTTGAAACCTGAAATCAGACTGTTCATGTTTCCTAAAAAGAAGGATACGGGGAAAAGTGGCAAAAGTGGTAAGGTCAACAGGGCTGAGCCTACAGACTTAACATGGATTCAGAAGCTTCCTGACTGTGCAGAGCTGTTTCAGCAGGCAGGCTGGTTGAAATTTTTCAAAAGGATAGATGGTTTTCATGCTCAGGTGTCCTGCAATTTTGCTAAGGGACTTAAAAATGAGATGATTATAATGGATACTTTGAGATTCAAGCTGACTGTGGAATTAATAGCAGAAGCTACTGAGATTAATAATGAGGGTGAGCACTGGTTTAAGAAGTCACCTTTCGAGTTTGATCCCCAAAGGTACTTGTTGCCTAATGTGACTCCTGACTGGAACAAGGGTATTCTCATTCAAAATTTCAGGAAAGAGTGGATTGAGCCCATAAGGATACTTCAGAGTTATGTGACTTGTGAAGGAATATATTCATTAGTGTTCAAATATCATCTCAGGTTCCTTCAACACATGGCAGGGGTTTCTAAAATGAATCTGCCCTTCTTTTTCTTTAAAAGCCTGCAGAAAATGTCAAGCAAGATAAAACAACATGATGATCACACTTCTCAGTCACTTTTTCACCATGGTCTCATTAAACTGATCATCACTACAGTGTTGCAGCATGAGGGAAGGACTTGGGACTTCTTTTTGTTCTGGTCAGGTGTTCATTCTAAAGGAGAAGATCAACAACCAAAAAGACAGATTGACAAAGGGAAGGTAATGATGCAAAAGTTAGGCCACTCAGTCAAACCTACAAGCAAACATGAGATTAAAGCTAAGAAGGTGACAAAACAGGTAGCAGAAGGAAGACAGGATGACAGTCAGCCCCAAGAAATTCCAGATCACACTAAAAACAAGTTCACACTATTTGAAGACAAAGAGGAATTGCTTGAAAAGAAATCATCACCTGTAGCAGATCCTCAGGATGAAAGGAAAGTTGATATCAAAATAGTTCCTGTAGCTAAAGAAGAAATCCATATTCAGCCAAGAATCCCCATCACAATCCTTTCGGATGATGAAGGATATATGTTAGAAGAAGAGCAGTCTATTCCTGAGATTGAAGTTAAAACTGAAATTAAAGAAGATCAAGTTTTAGATGGCAAAACCACAAAGCCTAAGAAGAAAATCAAAAAGCTGGAAGTGGTAGAATTAGCATCTATTCAGAACCAAGGGAAGGAATTAAAGATGATGGGAGAGGCAGCTACTCTCTGGAGACCTAAAACTAGGTCGAAAAACAAACTAAGGTTAAACATGAAAAAGCTGTTAAATCCAAAATTGAAGACTGATAAGGTGACTATCTCTGATGAAGAGTCCATGGAGGATGATAAATCAAAGATAGATAAACTGCAACCAGGTAAAAAAGAGGAGATTAAGTCAGTGCAGGTAGTAGATGAAGGAAACCCAAACCCTATCATTGAAGATACTTCTGAGAAACTGTTGATAGAGGAAGCAGAAATATTTAAGAAGTTTGACATGTTTTGGAAACCTAATGAAGAGCAAGATGCTGCAATAGAGAAATTGGTTAATTCTGACAAAGAAAATTTAAAGAAGACTGTCAAACAGTATAAGCATCAAATGAATTACATGCAGGAAGTTAATGATGGTTTAATGATGGCAAATAGAAGATTAAGAGAGGATCTTCAGGATGTTCATGACAATTTTCAGGAATTAATGGTTGATGCAAAGGAAGCACTCAGAAGGAAAAGGGCTGCTGACAGGCACTGTTCAGAACTGGAAAAGACAGTTGAAACTTTGCAGTAGGAAAATGAACACCTTCAGAAAAAGATAGCTGATCTGGAGAAGAAGCATAAAAGAATGAAGAAAAGGTCCTCAAGTCCAGATGGTATATCTCTTCTTGTGGAGGCAGCGAAAGGGATATGAGGCAGTTATTAGTTAAGGGTCATTTAAGATAAACATTTTGTTTTTTTTAAAGAATTTGCTATTTCTAGCAAACTTGTAATTTTGTAAAAATGTAAATTTTACTTTACCTAATCTAGTGATTCGATGGAGAGTTAGGAGGGAAAAACCCTAACTGTTTTTGGGAAGAAAACTATTTAGAGAGGAAAGAAAAACATTGTAAGGGTTCTGATTTTGGAGGGCATTAGGAGGTCTGATAGCTGCTTATACTTCCAGACTTGTTCAATGATAGGTACTGTAAACTCTTATGTGCATTTTTGATGAAACTATGAATATATGACTCTTTACCCTACCTTTGATCTGTGTTGGCTTCATTTTGAACTTATTTAGTTTCATGAATGACAAATTCATTTCTGGTTTATGTGTAATTTCCAGTGATGCTTGTCCTTTATGTGTGAACTTCATTACAGTCTTTTGTTGGATTATTGTGATATATATACATCTTTATTGATATATGTGTATGATTTAGTTGTTGCTTATCTACTGAATGTATTCCCTTTATGCTCTTGGAGTCAATGACCAAAAACATATGAAACAAAACCCTAAACCCTAGTTCGAATTGATTTTTACTTTTGAGATTGTGTTGGCTTGTTACCTTAGCCTTAGTAACAATTTCTGACACAAACGCTTTCCATCATAAGATCGTATGCTCTGCAATTGTTCTCATCATGGCCTACTGATTTACAGAAATTACAATATAGATTCTTTGGAGTTTGTACATATTTCTGAAGTAAGTGACATTCTTCTGGTCTGTGACCTCTAGTTCTACAGATTTCACACCAAGGCCCTTGAGCCTGTGGTAGAGGGTTAGGTGCTCCAGTTGCAATATACTCTATGAAAACGGGACAATGGTCCTTTGAATGACCTTGCGCTTTACACTTTGTACACCAAATTTCTTCCTTAACATCCTTGCCTTTCTTAATATCATGCACTTGCAAGGTTAAGTTTGCTAATTGGTTCTGCAATTGTGCAACATCGTTGCTTGTTCCAGCAATTGGTGAAGCTTGTAGTTTCATAGCCATCTCCAGAGCTTGTTCCTGAGTAGTGAGATTCTATTGCATAAGAGGAAGTCTAATGTGTGGGAGCAGCGCAGCAATGAACCATTCCTTATGCTGTTGTGGTGCAAACTCAAAGATTACTTGATCTATCAAGGCTTTGAACTTCTGGTCAAAGTCCCATACTGACTCTATAGGTAACTGTTTGATGTCTTTGAGCTCTGTTATACACTGTGATTCTGATTTAGGTTTCTTGAATTCTCTAATCATAGCATTTCTTACATCAGCAAGCGTCCTATTCTGTGCGGCTGAGTATTTCATGAACCAAGTTAAGGCTCTTTCTCTTAGTGTGGTTGCTAACTGAACCAGTTTAACAGCATCATCATTAATTTGCTTAATTGTCCAAATGGCTTCACATAGGAACCAGTGCTGCTCAGGGTCTTCTATCCCTGTTCCTCTAAAAGTTGGTAGCTTCATGTCATCACCCATCCTTCTTGCGCTAGGTTGAGGTGGAGGTGCTGTAGCAGTGCCTCCTGGATGTTTGAACAAAGGTGGTACAGAGGTACTAGAAGTACCATGTGGGCTACTAGAAGGTGTTACTGCAGGGTTATACTGAGCTCCGTCTGGCTTTTGCGGTGTAAAGGGGTGATAAGGGATATGAACACTCCCTTGTCTCTCTATATGGCTTGTTCGAGGAACTTGACTATCTTCTGGACTAGACTCAAAAGAATGCTGGTTAATGCCTAGTTTATACCATTTTCCACTATGAGTGCAACCAATAAGTTCAGGATCACTATCAGAATCTGTGGACATTACTTGTCTATGCTATTCATCGGAAGCTATGCATAGTTTTGCGTTTTCATATAGAAGCATTTTAATCCATAAGTTCAGAGAATTTAAGAACTTACCTCTGTGTGCTTGGAAGAAACTCCTCTCTGCTTCGCTAAAACTCTTTCTTGTATCTACTGCAAACTCAGTGATGAAACCTTCCAGCAGACTATTCAACCAAAAGTCTACTGTGCGGGACACAGAATTATCTACCCACTTCAAAATACTGACTAGCTCAGGCGTCCAAGCGATGAGTCGATCAACATGCACTGTGGGTCTAGTATCTGCTAACTTGGCTATCCAAGCATGCAACTCAAGTGCAAATGTGACAAAGAAAATTTCATGAAGGTCAGTATAGATATACTTCTGCAACCAGTCTTCTGTCGGAAGCCTAGAGCTTTTATTTTCTTGTTCAGCGAACTCTGTAGCCTTTAAACCAAACCAGTCTTGAATTTCTTTAGCTGTAGGATTCCAGTAACACATTTGTTAGCTGAGCAAATCTCAAGGCAACATAACCATTTGTTGGCTTTAGCAACAATCTCACACATCATGGAAATAACAAGTCTCACAGTAACAAGTCGCGAGGCAATGGAACCCTTTGTTGGCTCCTTCTTTCTCTAGGTTGCGCATCAATCTCGCGCGTCGCCGAATTAACAAGACTCACAGTAACAAGTCACAAGGAAACAGAACCATTTGTTGGCTGCTTTTTGGACAGACCTGGGTTTTAATGAAGCGCAGCAACAAAACCCCTTGGCGCACTGGCCCTCTCGGCAATGAGCTGCGCAGCAGCTCAAGGTCTCACCCGAAGTGGCTATGGGGGGCTAAGGAATCAAATTTCCTTAACCTAGGCGACTTGGAGACTGCTCTAATTCTTCCTTAATGATTCCTCAAAGCGGAATGTCTTACTCTTCCGCAGACCTCTCAGCGCAACTACGCCAAACTCTCTCTCGAAATCCTAGCTGCGCGGTATCTTCACTCTTGCGCGCAAGGCGATTATCCTCTGCATCCCTACTCTATCATTTCTGCTTGAACGCCCAGCGCAGTAACGTATTCCTCTATTGCTACAACGACAGTGTTCTACAGGTTTCTTCGACACTTAACAATTATAGCTACCAAGAAAGCTTCCGAACTTACTTATCATATTCATAAAGATAACGCAGCATTCATGTACGCACAAATAGTGAATCAAAACATACAATCACACAACAAGCATCGCAACAAGGAAAATTATGAAGTTCACCTCCACGGGGAAACCAAGTCCACGGGGGGAGTATCTTATATTAATCACAGAATAGAAATTACAATCCTCCTGCGCACACAGTTGCAGCCTTAGATCTTTCCAGGAAACTCCACGCACACAGCTGGGAGCCCTTCTCTCGATCTAGTCTCTTTCTCTTCAGAGATTACAATAGTTCAGACGTCGAATCAGACTGTCTACAACTCAGGGATTAGCTTCACGGCTATCTAGTTCTAACTCTTGTCTCCTAACAACACAGTAAAAGACTTACTACCTAGCTAGCTTACCTCAAACAGCTAACCTGCGTCTCAACATCTAAAGGCTAGCTATCTAACGTCTAACCTTTACAATTACACATATATATAGGTGGCCATGACAGTCACACCTTTACAAAACTGTGGGCCTTTCCCAGCAATAATCCCCAAAAACCCTAACCACGGACATGGCTAGGTGTACTGTAGGTTCCACTTGCGGTCACATCGCCATTTCCTACAGGTTCCGTGACTTCCGGCATAGATTGCGGGTATGGGCGCCGCTTCATCGTTTATTGCTCCCTGTCCTTCGTCTTCAATGCTTTGGTCCGTTGCTCTTCCTTGATCAGAACAACCATAACTTCTGTACTTAGCCTTAAATGAGGGTAGCTGAGCCCTCTACTCCGTCGCTTCATTTATTGTGGTAGCTGAGCTTTCTACTCGGCTACATTCATTCTCCTTTGACGTGTACGTGCGAGCTCCGCAAGTTCCGGTCTGTAATCTGCGCTAAGCTCATCCATCTGGCACCGTACTGCGCACCTTTTCCTTTTGCCCAAAAATTGGTGTTTATTCAAAATTAGCACTTTCCTTTTAACACTTGTGCTTTTCCCTCAAAATTCGCAGCTTTACCATAGCTGCGGCCTAGGCTCCAACACCATTTACTCACTAACCAACTTGGGGATGCAATTATTAAGCTGTTTGGTACTAATTAACCATCATTTGATAAATGATTAAGGTACATAGGTGTAATAATATTTTAACAGGGAGGACAAATCTATAGGATACCCAAGGTAGTTCCAACTACTGTAGTTTTCTTGATATCGGAAAAGCAGTGTTGGAAGGTAATTGATTAGACTAAGAAATTTTTCCTTTTCATAGTTTGATCTAAAGGTGGATGGAATCTCATTATAGTCATCATATCCTTTGTGTGATGTCTATATAAAACAAAATGAGTTGGACAAGATTATAAAAGAATATCAATATATATTTTCCTGACCCAAAGGGGTGCCTCTGCACTGCCAGGTCAAAAATTCAATTAATTTGATACCTATTTCTCCCTTACCTAATGGACTGGTATATAGAAAATCTATTATGGATAATGAGAAAATAAAATGTCATATTCAAGAGCTCATCCAAAAGGTCTAAATTCATCCAAGCTCCTCACCTTGGGGGAGCCTAGTTGTGTTGGTGTAGAATAATGATGGGATATCGTGACTTTTCATTGATTATGGAGCCCTAAAAAAATCATTGTTAAGAATTGATACCCAATAAGTTGGATTGACGATCTTCTTGATCAACTTAAGGGTGTCAAGTCCTTCAACAAGATTGATTTGAATTCAATATGTCACCAAATTCCGATCAAGCAAACTGATGTATGGAAGACAACCTTCAAGTCTAAAGAATCCCTTTTTGAGTGGTTGGTCATGCCTTTTGGCTTTACTAATTCTCCAACAACATTCATGAGGATGATGGATGATACCCAAAGGATCTAGTGATAAGCATGCCAAAAATTTTCTATCTCTCGATCTAGTGTCTGCTCTTCATCTGATGTGGTCCATGATTATTTGATATCCTCTACAAATTGGCAAATATGCTCAAATAAATATTCTAGATCTGCTTGATACAAGTGTGGCTCATGGAAATTGTGTTCTTCTTCTGCCTCCCGAGTTGCAGATCTATCTTCTATTTCCACTAGAATCTGAGAAATTTCCTGGAGTAACATCTTCCTTCACTCAAAAATACTTGAAATCTATCGGATACTTCTTGTTGGCTCTACTAATCCCTATATCACACGTTGATTGGTATATGGGGGTTCTTATAGCACACAAAACCCACTTTCTAAAGATAATGAAAAAAAATGAAATGAAACTAACTATAAAAATGAAAACGCACTCAAAGCAAACTTTAAATAATCTAAAAAAACAATTATGTACTGGGGTACTCTTGTGCTACTGAGATCCTACTATCACCAAGTTACCTTTTCACACAAGTTGGATTTATCTTTCCACAAATCAAACTAAAATAAAGCATTTTGAACCATATGCATAGTTTCTTGCCTTCCGTCTTACTATTTCTCCTCCCTTGAGTCTTAAATGTTGGAACAATCAAATTTACATGAAGAAACAAAAAGATGAAATAGAAGAAAGAACCAAACTACTTGTAACAATGCCATTATCCACTTTCAACATTTGTAAGGATTGAGTTGTAAAAGTTTTCCTCAACATCAATAATCAAGGTATTAGTCCTACTATATAAGAGGTCTTATATGTACTACAATCGCAATTAGTATTGCATATAACACTTGTTCAATTATTACCTTTACCTCATTCCATAACACTTTACTTATTAAGATGGATTAGCCATATTCGTATAAACATCATTATTAATTGAGTCTTAACAAATTAGTACATAACTATACAAAAGGGTAAACCCTGAATAATTCTCATGATCATTATGCCATCAAAACCTCCACAAGTAATTCATCATTTTACATGTAAACTTCCGCAATAGATTTTTAACATTCTTCATTGAATTTCTCTTACCTTTTTATATCACATTCCACAAGTAAATTTAAACACATCAAGTACACATAAGAAGGAGACATATATATGTGGTTCACCCAACTCTTTGGGCTACGTCCACCAAGGAATTGCCACATCATTCATTATCAATAATAGAAGAGTACATTCTACAACACAGTGTGTGCAATATTTTCTACTTTCTCAAGCCTTTCACAGAAAGCAACTTGTCTAGCCATTCAATCCTCTATCTCAGAGGCATTACAGGGATTCTCTCCCAAACTGATCACAATCAAATCATTATGATGTATATGTTGAGATAAAGGGACGGGGCCTCTCCTGAGCCATCCTTTTCCCAAGGGTTCTATAACAGACAAGTAATATATATACATGACATGTGCAGAAGGTTTACTGTACCTCAACTAGTATATATCTACAAAATAATTACATATAATGACCTAGAATATTTATATATAGTACATCATATGAAATGTACAGGGATTGACTTCCATTTCCGTTAGCATCTGAAACCACATCATAAGTATACTAATGCATATGGGTCGATTTCCCCAAGGGAGATCGTCAAGCTATAAACATTTCACACCTTCTGCATACAAAATAGATATACTCATAAGTATGGGTCGATTCCCTCCAAGGGAGATCACCCAGCTATAAACATAGCACATCATATAAATATATAAATGAATATGGATCGATGCATGGCTAGAAACATAGCACCACATATAAATACGAAAATATGAACATGCAAGGACTTTCCCCAAGCATCTTCCTAAACATAAATAATACATTCAACATAAAATACAACATGTGATGTGGAGGGATCCTTCCTGATCCCTGAGCATGTGACATCCAATATTACGTAAATAATTTATGAAACATAACTTATAAAAGGATGTTTCACCCTTCTTTGCTTAGTTAAACAGCCGAGTATGTTTGTGTGTGAACCAGCTTGTATGTATTATATAGAAAGGGATCAATCTCCCCACCCTTGTGCTGTCAACAAGAAAATCCAATCAGCATCAATATATTTATACGATTAATGGGATGGAAGGTGTATGGGGATCCTTCCCCAGGCTCCGCGCAGTCAGCACATATGCCCATAAATATTATTCTAACCAAAGAAGGGTAGATAAGGATTCAATTTACCAACCTTGCGCACTCAACAAATATGTGAATGAATGGACATAACATATATAATACGACATATATATAGATGGATTGGCTACCCAACCTCCTGCGCATACAAACAAATGCCACCAACATAAATATATAATATGTCATATGAATAGCATGCATGCAATCCGGCTTATAAAAGATTTATCAATGGAAAACTTACAAGGATCTTCCCAAACTATGTGCAATGACTAATTACACATACAAGATGCATGCAAAAGTATTTAATATATTAAATAGAAGTTTAAAGGGATCTTCCTCAGCTATGCACAATGGACAATTACACACATAGATGGCATGCAGATGTATAATCACTACAAAAAAGGAAGCCATTTAGGGATCCGCTCCCAAGCTCTGTGCCACCCACCAGATGCACATTTGCATTATAATTTATGATAAGTGAAAAGGGACTTTCCAAATCATGCACAGAAACAATAGAAGTGTGCATGCAGCATACAAATTATAACAAAAATGAAATGGAAGGAACACAGGGATCTTTCTCCAGATCTACGCCATGAGCAAACATAATGCATAGATAATAATTACCAAGAAAAACCTGAGATCCCTAAACTTCTACCTGCGCAGAAGCATGTACGAACTATACAAATGAATTGGATATCGCTGGATCTTTGGATCTTTGTAATCGCATTCCTCCTTCCTGGAAGCTATGCGAATTAAATAAAATCAATAGAAGAAAATGGATATACTCCAGCATTTATAATATAACCATTCAACATATATATATGTGGTATATCAAAGTATAGGTGGATGGGGATCGGCTTCCACCAGCCGTCCCTTCCCCAAATCGTCTATGCGCTATGAAACCGACATCCAACATTCAAAAACTAAAAGAAAATCTCCCAAACCCGATATATATCATGCATGAATCAAAATAGCAAGGTTTATATGCAGTGGATCAATACAAAAAATCATCAATACAAACAATCCCCGAAATGATTTTTCCTCACCAATAACACCCCAATTCTTAGATGTAAGATAGATATATATATCTAAAATACAGGAAACAGAGAAATTATAAAAATCCACGACTTGCGGCAGTAAAAATAATGAATGGAGAGTTTTGTGTGTGTCCCTCCAGAGATCGATCCCCACGCCCCACGCTAAAATGAATTAAAAGAAAAGAAAAACAAAATGCAGGAGGAGAGCTGAAAATCCCATGTAAATAATATTCTCCAGAAAACCAAGAAGTAATAACGCAGCAATCAAGAAGAAGTAATTACCGCCATGTAAATAATATTCTCCAGGAAAACCAAGAGGTAAAAAACGCACACACATTTAATAAAAGGATATACAAAGATAATAATAAATGGTTTATTTAAGAAACGTAATCTTTTAGTCATCTTCTCCCACAATTAACTTTTGGTAAAAAGCCATAAATATAATAATTTTCTTCAATATTTATTTCAATAATGCATTTATCGCATTACAAAATATTTTAATATATATAGCTAACAAAAATAATTATCAAACATTATTACGCTAATAATCTTTAGTATATATATATATATATATTGCTACAAAATATTAATAATTTTTCATAGCTTATATTTTAAAATGTACATTTCATTAATGCACAATTACAATTAATATAATTGAATAACGAGACCATTTTTGGTCTTTCATTGTATTAATAATATTTACAAAATCTATCTTTTATATTAATATTTTTTAAGCTTCATTTTTAAATACCTTTCTCCTTTCCATAAGGCCCTTATAAAATTACTAACCACCTAATGCCAAATCATATAGGTACTTTTATACCATTATAGGGCACTATCAAATTAAATACATTTTAGGTTTATAAAATATTAATATAAATAATATTTCACAACTAACATTTATGAAATAATCATAATGTTTTATAACTCTATATAAGCATCTCCTCATACTTACATTGTTTCACCTTACATTGTCATTACAATGCGTTATACGTATATAATTACCAATTATTATTATAACTCATAATAATTATCAAAATAAAATAGCTTATGCTAAATACTAGATAATGGTTTTAATGAGGAAGACCCTCGACGTCCTCTATCGGGACTAGGATGTCAAGGACATCCAAAGGATTTTCTTGGCTTTACTTAACAGCTTTTAGCAAGAATTATCTTAGTGTTAAGTTTTAGGTCTTAGGAGACCTTTATTGCCTCTCGACGGTTAAGGGTAACTTCGACACGCTTCTCTAGGACTACCAGAAATAACCTATAGAACCTTAGGTGAATGTTAGTGTCTACTAAGTGCTTATGAAACCATGACATCATCTGTCATCAAACCATGGCTTCCAAGTAATTTCATATCTACCCCCTCACACGATTCGTTGGTTGCTAGCATTATTAATTACAACATTTAGGAAATGAACCAAAACTTACAAGGTTTACTGGTGGGGCCTTGGCCTTGAGCTCCTCATCAGAAAACCAACACAATTTACAATTACATTTACAAAAATAATAGGGGTGTCAAAAAGGGATATTACATCCTCCTCCCCTTAAGAATAACATCGTCCTCGATGTTCATGCTTTCCAACCATTTGTTTCCCACTCATGGGTTTCCTTGTACATCATTCATTTGTCGTCTTCTGCTTGCCTTGTTATAAACTTTGAACTTTCTTGATTTCCGCAAGTTTCTCTTGCTCATAACCTGTACTTTTCACAAACAACACAAATTGTTTTTCTAGCATCTTATCATAAATACATGATTTTTTCAAAATCAATTTGAACATAAGTAATCATTTTTCCCTTGCAACATCATGTTGCGGCCTTTTCATGGCAACCCTTTTTAGAGTTCGATCTTCTTACTAAGATCTTCTTTGTAATTTATTGCCCCTGCACAATTGTTAGTCATACATTGTATACATATAAATGTTAGGAACCCATGTCAGCCCTTCTATTTACATTGTTAATATATTGTTTTTGGACGCATATGCTTTGTAAGTCATCCCGTAGTAATTGTTGATCCATATTTTGTATTGGCCCATGGTTTGTATTGACACATGGTATTGACCCATGGTATTGGCGCCTAGACTTAGTATATAAGTTTGTGTTGAGACCAATGAAGGCACCGTGAAGCTATTTGTATTGAGCTTTCTCAAAGGAGGTTGCCTCCTCGAAGTGGCCTACGAACAATATAAAAGTGATTATGAGTTCTGTTATTTATGCTATTTCGTGTGTTTTCATTAATTAATTATTGCAGGCTCTTCACATCTGATATCAGAGCACTTTCTTAGGCTCGCTGGGTGAAATTTCTGCCAAAAAAAATTTCGCATCTATTGCAGCTTTGGATCTGGGAATAATCCCTATCCGCTTAACTGTGGGAAGTACTTGGGCATAAGCCTTAAAACTCATTGTGAGGAGTACCACAGGAACCCAAAGTAGTTGGCCCATTGAGAGGACCTGCCAGCGAAAAGGGAAACAACCCCTACCTGATTGACTAGTTCCCACCCGTGAGGTAAACCAAGAGCTGTCGTTTGTGGCAAAATGGTTATCAATTTTACTTGAGTCGTGGAATGAGGGGTACTGCCCCAATACGCAAGCTGTCAGATAGCATTGGTTGCCAAGTGAATCCCTTGAACCGATAGGAAGCCGCACATACCTGGGGTCCATATCTATTTTCAGCTGAACTGTTGCCGATCACTTCTGCGCCGTTTCAAATCCATTCCGAGCCATTTCAGATCCATTTCGAGCTGTTTCAGATATACCATTTCAGATCCATTCTGACAATCGTTCCAGATCCAGTCGTTTCAGATCTATTTTGAAAGCCGTTTCAGATCCAACCATTTTTTATCCATTCGATGTCATTTTAGATCCATTTGTTTCCATTCCCTCCTGAGCCATAGTAGATCCATTCTGAACTGGAAAAAAAAAAAAAAAAACCAACAACTTCTATCCCAAATTCTACTTCCCAAAGCCCATTCTGCATATTTCATTCCTAAGGACCCTATCCCAAATTTTACTTCCCAAAGCAGAAAATCTCACATTTGTCTATTTTTAGGGTTTGCCAAAACTTCTTCAATTTTCACCCACTCGCCTCCAAATTTTGCCACCGTGTTCATTCCCTATTTCTGCTTCTTTGTCCATCTTTGACAAATTTTCTCATTCTTTCCCCCCGCTTCTGAAATCCCCATTTTTTGCTTCCCTGTCCATCAGAAAGTGCCCAAAACCTAGTCAAACTCCAATCACCCATCCGAGTTTTTCCCAAATCCAAATTTCTCTCTACTAAATAAGCTTTTGTTTGTGTTTTTCTATCCATTCCAAAAAACAAAATAAAAAACTTTTTTTCGCCATATCTCCCTTGTTTTAATTGTGTTTCCCTTGAAACTTCCCAAACACCCCTGCAATCCCATTCTGCATATTTCATTCCTAAGGACCCTATCCCAAATTCTACTTCCGAAAGCCATAAATCTCGAAATTGTCTATTTTTAGGGTTTTCCATAACTTCTTCAATTTTCACCCACTCGCCTCCAAATTTTTCCACCGTGTTCATTCCCTATTTCTACTTCTTTGTCCCTCTTTGACAAATTTTCTCATTCTTTCACCCCTCTTCTGAAATCCCAATGTTTTGCTTCTCTATCCATCAGAAAGTATCCAAAACCTAGCTAAACCCCAATTACCCATCCTAGCTTTTCCCAAATCCAAATTTCTCTTTACTAAATAAGCTTTTGTTTGTGTTTTTCTATCCATTCCCCCCCCCCAAAAAAAACTGATGGTTATGGTTGTCACCCGTGTAGGAGCAAAAACCTTGGAGGAAACACTTGCAACCATCCAAACCAAACTCCAAGATTTGGATGAAAATTTCTCAGCCTCCATCTTCAACATTCAGCCATGAACAATAACTGACAACATGAATCTTCTGAATGCAATGGGTTCTCTTCTTCCAGCACTTTCCATGGTCCGAAGCTTGAATTTCCTCGCTTCAATGGTATTGATCCGTCTGGATGGATCTATTGTGCAGAACAGTATTTCAGTTTGCATAATACTTTTGATGTCCAAAAAGTTCCACTTGCATCCTTTCATTTGGAACAGGAAGCCCTTTAATCGTACCGTTGGTACATTAAGGCTCATGACGAGCCAAAATGGACAGATTTTTTCCAACTCCTTTTGCAACGATTTGGTCCTAGTGCTTTTGATGACTTCACCGGAGCACTCACTAAAATTCATCAAATTGGCACTGTGAGAGAGTATCATACATAATTTGATAAACTAGCCAACCACACAGAGGAATTGTCTGATGACTTCTACAGGAGTTGTTTTATCAGTGGTCTTAAGGATGAAGTCCACCCAAAGGTCAAGATGTTCTCTCCCAACAGAATGATGGAAGCCTTGGGGTTGGCTAAGTTGGCAGAAGACAAGATTGCCACCCAACAACGCTCCAAACCCACTTTTGTTCCCTTTCGAAATATGGGTTCTCAACGACCTCCCATCCCGCTAGCTCCTCGACCAACTCCTATCAAGCATTTGTCCGAAACAGAGATGCGGGCACGTAGAGAAAAAGGGCTTTGTTATAATTGTGATGAAAAATTCACTCGGGGACATAGATGTGTTCAACAAAAGCTCTCTCTTGGATGTGGATTCTTCGCCCGCCTCTGAAGTTGGTGAAGAAGCTCCAGATATACCGGATGATCAGGTTGACATTCAAGAGCCGCCTATTGACTTCCCATCTCAGGAAGACCACCCAGAGATATCTCTCCATGATTTATCCGACGTCACCACCCCCCAAATAATGCGGGTCAGGGTTACTTCAAGAAGCTTCCTCTTACAATACTCATTGATTCTGGTAGCACTCATAACTTCATTGATCCTCGGATTGCCAAACATGCTGATTGTTTTGTCCATCCTTGCTCCAAATTTGAAGTCATGGTTGACAATGGGGGCAACTTACCTTGCAAGGGAAAGTGTCACAATGTGCGTATCTCTCTGGAATATTATAACCTGCACTCTGACATGTTTTCCTTGTCCTTAGGCGGATGTGATGTGGTTTTGGGCGTTCCATGGTTACACACACTTGGCCCCATCTTATGGGATTTTTCTTAACTTTGGATGCAGTTTTCAGTCAATGGGACACAACACAAATTTATGGGCTTACAACCAAGGTCTCTCTGCATCATCAATTCACATCGCCTAGAAAAGATCCTTAAGAAGAATTCACATGGTGTCATTGCTTAGCTCCATTCCATTCAGATGCACCCACCAACGGTCTCCACTACTTCTTTGGATAGATATGCAGGTGTCTTTGTTGCACCAGTGAGCTTGCCGCCTTCAGGAGACCTTTTCGGTAAGCATTTCACCGCATCTACATCTCAGCAGGAAATGATGGCTATTTTTTATGCAGTACAGAAGTGGCAGCCATCCCTATTAGGAAATTATTTCTTCATCAAGACTGATCTCCAGAGTCTGGAACATTTTCTGGAACAACGGGTCTCCTCACCAACACACCGAAAATGGGTTATCCAACTCATGGGTTATGACTATGCGATCACTTACAAGAAGGGTAAGGATAATATGGTGCTAGATGCTCCTTCTCACCAATTTGATGACCTAGTTTCTCTTACAGCTATTTCTCTGGTTGTTCCAAATTGGTTGCAATTTGTTCAATAGGGCTATCTCTTTTATGAACTCCATGCTTCTTCATTGGCAGGGCACTCTGGGTTCCTCAAAACCTATTACCAGGAACAATGCAACTTCTTTTGGCAGGGACTAAAATGAAAATTCACCAGATGGTGGTTGAGTGCGATACTTTCCAGGTCAACAAGGGTGAAACGACACTCCTTTTGGGACTGCTCGAACCCTTGCCCATCCCTACATAGATGTGGACAGCTATTTCTATGGATTTCCTAGAAGCACTCCAGTGGTACAATACCACATCTACAAGGACACCATATGAAGCAGTTTATGGACAGGCACCGCCTGTTCTTCTTCCATACACGCTCAGCAGCTCCCCAGTTCAGGCAATTGACTCGATTCTTCGAAACTACGATTAGATTCTTCTCATTCTACAGGACAATCTTCACATGGCAAGAATTCGAGTAAAACAACAAGCCAATCAACACCGTTCTGAGTGCACTTTTCACGCAGCTAATATGGTCCTTCTTCATCTAGAGACTTTCAAGCAATCCTCCATGACACTCAAACGATGTCAGTGGGTTGGAATGCAACCTGAGGATGCTACAAGGGAACCCCTCCTTCAGATTCTGCATCAATTTCCACATCTAAAGCTTTGAGGACAAAGCTTTTTCTAAGGGAGAGTGGATGTTAGGAACCCATGTCAACCCTTCTATTTACTTTGTTAGTATATTGTTGTTGGACGCATATGCTTTGTAAGTCGTCCCGTAGTATTTGTTGATCCACAGTTTGTATTATTGTTGTTGGACGCATATGCTTTATAAGTCGTCCCGTAGTAATTGTTGATCCATATTTTGTATTGGCCCATGGTTTGTATTGACACATGGTATTGGCCCATGGTTTGTATTGACACATGGTATTGACCCATGGTATTGGTTCCTAGACTTAGTATATAAGTTTGTGTTGAGACCAATGAAGGCACCGTGAAGTTATTTGTATTGAGCTTGCTCAAAGGAGGTTGCCCCCTCGAATTGACCTGCGATCAATATTAAAGTGATTCTGAGTTCTGTTATTTCTGCTATTTCGTGTGTTTTCATTAATTAATTATTGCAGGTTCTTCACAATAAATCATGATCTAAGATAATATTTTCCATACTCTCATCATGACATTTCTTTCCATGTAATTTTAGTCTTCTTCTACTTGCTTTTCCTTGAAAATAGTATTGTTAATGCTCATAACATAACGTAATACATGTGTATTTCAACATAAATATGAAAAATTTAAGTATACGGGTTCATAACATAAGTATGTGCGCATACCTCATGCATATCATATGCATAGTAGGAAACACTTCTTGAGGCGCCATCTCAACACATGTGCTTCCGGATAAAGTCTTTATCCCCTCAAGCCCTCTCACTTGAGTCCAGGAAATCATTTTCCCCTCAAGCCTTCTCGCTTAAGACCAGGATAAATTATCTTTCCCCTCAAGCCCTCTCGCTTGAGTCCAGGAAATATTTTTTCCCTCAATCCTTCTCGCTTGAGACCAGGAAAAATTCTCTTTCCCCTCAAGTCCTCTCGCTTGAGTCTAGGAAATATTTTTCCCCTCAATCCTTCTCGCTTGAGACCAGGAAAAATTCTCTTTCCCCTCATGCCCTCTAGCTTGAGTCCAGGAAATTATTTTCCCCTCAATCCTTCTCGCTTGAAACCAACATAAATTATCTTTCCCCTCAAGCCCTCTCGCTTGAGTCCAGGAAATATTTTTCCCCTCCAGCCTTCTCGCTTGAGACCAGGAAAAATTCTCTTTCCCCTCAAGCCCTCTCGCTTGAGTCCAGGAAATATTTTTCCCCTCAAGCCTTCTCGCTTGAGACCAGGAAAAATTCACTTTCCCCTCAAGCCCTCTCGCTTGAGTCCAGGAAATATTTTTCCCCTCAAGCCTTCTCGCTTGAGACCAGGAAAAAAAATATATGTTTCCCCACAAGCCCTCTCGCTTGAGTCGAGGAAATATTTCTGATTACGGCAGACGACCCCAACACTCACTTAGTGCCCGTGAGTTTCCTTGAGTGAACCAGGGACTTTTAAGTCTCCAAATCCCTGAATCAACCTTTACACACCCTCACAGGGTATTGCACTGCTCGTGCAATTAATTGGTAGTACTCCTACCTAAACACATCTCGTGTTTCACTGCCTCATAGGGCATTGCATGCAAATTGGTAGTGCTCCTACCAGAACACTTCTCGTGTCCAATTCCTCCTTCAATAAATTGGTAGTACTCCTACCAAAACACTTCTCATTTTCAATTCCTCCTTCAATAGATTGGTAGTACTCCTACCAAAAACACTTCTTGTGTTCAATTCCATATCCGGTTGCGGTTGTTTTGATTCAAGTCTGTCCTCCAAACTTAACCTTCTCTTCTTCGTTCCCTTTTTTTGCTTAGATTTTTATTTAAGTTAGCTTTATTTTATGTTAGCTTTATTTGAATTTGCAGGGCGCCTCCCTCCCCCTCCTGCTTATCTTATTAGTATAAGGGTTTTATTATTTGTAGAGTTATCTTTTTAATTTCTCGTGATGCTCTCAAGATTTTCACTTCTCTTGTCACATTGCCTCATGTGCCTGCAACATTTTCTCATAACATTGCATTAGTGAACCCTTGGTTCTCATTGTGGCTCTAATGCCACTATCATGGCCAACCTGCTTTACCAATACAAGCTTTACGTTGAGCCTAATGCACATGACAATTTATTAAGTCCGACAACCATGTAGAGGCATTCGCTTATAGTGATTTTTGTGAAATCCTTTTGGTTTAGCAACCCTCTCGCTATTGATTAATTTGGTTCTTGAATGCCAAGCCCTTAACTTCATGTGATCAATTCCTCGCACACATACACCAAATAGGTATATTAGCTAAAACCTCATGGAGGTCAAGTGTTGATCACACAAACATATTCATATTATTTGGTATCATATAACACTGTATAAAATCATAACATCATCAATTTGATAAATGATAGGTTCACCTATTCACTTATCTTACTCATGCTCTGAGTATAACTATCCATGAATCCTTAGACTCTTATAGTATGCTTACCATACTTTATGCATAACGTGCACCATGCCCTTTTTCTTTCAACAAGTCCCGCTAGTATTTAAAATCTTGTGGTCATAAGCTGCATTGTTATCACATTGATTGTTCTTTTTTTTCATTAACTTTGGTTTCTTGTGAGGTGTAATAGCTTATTCCCTGATAAGTTTACAACCTCTTTCAATGTACGTTTCAAATGGTCATTCTATCACCATTCCACTGCTTTCAACTTGGGTCTTTATACATTTACAATATTATTGTAAGACAATTTATGCATATAAACATATCTCTCTCTCTATATATATCAAACAGATTCTAGAGAACATTTCATTCCTTCGTGAATGTATCAAGGTTTAAATCATAATCCAAATTCCATTTCTAGTATGTCCACATAGTACATAATACCAAGACAAAACCAAAGCATCACCCTATGCTTATAGTTTTAATCCACAACTATGTTGGTCGAGGTGATAACATACCTCACCATACAATTCCACATTTCATTTATACAAGGAAGATGGATCAAAACATTTCTCTTGATCTTGATACAAACAACCAATTTATTAGTCATCCAAGATAACCATAATCTTAACAAACTTTTCCCTACATATGATAAATATGAAAAAAGGGATTTCAAACATTAGTATGAAATCATAGCCTACTATCTTGTCTAAATAGCTCATAACCAAACAATTTACTACTATAGGATAGTACAAATTTATCATGCATTCCATAAAGTCCTTTCAATTACCTATGCGATTGTATCTCCATCATTTATCCAAGAGGCCATACAATCTTACTAGGAGAATGCTACTCCTTGAGCACTATATCAAAGTACAAATTACTAGTACACTAAAGAATGGAACACTGTAGTATTACCTTGCTTTATCATTTCATACCTCGTGCTGAGCCCACATAGGCCCTAGTGCAGAAACATTGCTGTGATACCACTTTGTAACAATTCCATTATCCACTTTCAACATTTGTAAGGATTGAGTTGTAAAAATTTTCCTCAACATCAACAATCAAGGTATTATTCCTACTATATAAGAGGTCTTATATGTACTACAGTCGCAACTAGTATTGCATATAACACTTGTTCAATTATTGTCTTTACCTCATTCCGTAACACTTTACTCATGAAGGGATTAGCCATATTCGTATAAACATCATTATTAATCGAGTCTTAACAAATTAGTACATAACTATACAAAAGGGTAAACCCCAAATAATTCTCATGATCATTATGCCATCAAAACCTCCACAATGAACCCATCATTTTACATGTAAACTTCCACAATAGATTTTTAACATTCTTCATTGAATTTCTCTTACCATTTTAGATCACATTACATAGGTAAATTTAAACACATCAAGTACACATAAGAAGGATACATATATACGTGGTTCACCCAACTCTTTGGGCTACGTCCACCAAGGAATTGCCGCATCATTGATTCTCAATAATAGAATAGTACATTCTGCGACACAGTGTGTGCAATATTTTCTACTTTCTCAAGCCTTTCACAGAGAGCAAATTGTCTAGCCATTCAATCCTCTATCTCATAGGAATTACAGGGATTCTCTCCCAAACTGATCACAATCATATCATTATGATGTATATGTTGAGATACAGGGATGGGGCCTCTCCTAAGCCATCCTTTTCCCAAGGGTTCTATAACAGAGAAGTAATATATATAGAGGACGTGCATAAGGTTTATGACCTAGAATATTTATATATAGTACATCATATGAAATGTACAGGGATTGACTTCCATTTCCCTTAGCATCTGAAACCACAGCATAAGTATACTAATGCATATGGGTCGATTTCCCTAAGGGAGATCGCCGAGCTATAAACATTTCACACCTTCTGCATAAGTATGGGTCGATTCCATCCCAGGGAGATCACCCACCTATAAACATAGCACAGCATATAAATATATAAACGAATATGGCTAACATAGCACCGCATATAAATATATAAACGAATATGGCTAACATAGCACCGCATATAAATATATAAACGAATATGGCTAACATAGCACCGCATATAAATTCAAAAATATGAACAACATGCAAGGACTTTCCCCAATTATCTTCCCAAACAGAAATAATACATTCAGAGTAAAATACAACATGTGATGTGGAGGGATCCTTCCTGATCCATGAGCGTGTGACATCCAATCTTATGTAAATAATTTATGAAACATAACTTATAAAAGGATGTTCCCCATTCTTTGCTCAGTTAAATAGCCGAGTGTGTTTGTGTGTGATCCAGCTTGTATGTATTATATAGAAAGGGATCAATATCCCCACCCCTGTGCTGTCAACAAGAAAATCCAATCAACATCAATATATTTATACAATTAATGGGATGGAAGGTGTATGGGGATCCTTCCCCAGGCTCCGCACAGTCAGCACATATGCCCATAAATATTATTCTAACCAAACAATGGTAGACAAGGATTCAATTTACCAACCCTGTGCACTTATCAAATATGCGAATGAATGGATATAACATATATAATACGACATATATATAAGGATTGGCTACCCAACCTGTGCGCATTCAAACAAATGCCACGAACATAATTATATAATATGTCATATGAATAGCATGCATGCAATCCAGATTATAAAATATTTATCAATGGAAAACTTACAAGGATCTTCCCCAACTATGCGCAATGACTAATTACACATACAAGAAGCATGCAAAAGTATTTAATATATTAAATAGAAGTTTAAAGGGATCTTTCTCAGCTATGCACAATGGACAATTACACGCACAGATAGCATGCAGATGTATAATCACTACAAAAAAGGAAAGCATTTAGGGATCTGCTCCCAAGCTCTGTGCCACCCACCAGATGCACATTCGCATTATAATTTATGATATGTGAAAAGGGATCTTTGTAATCGCATTCCTTCTTCCTGGAAGCTATGCGAATTAAATAAAATCAATAGAAGAAAAAGGATATACTCCAGCATTCATAATATAACCATTCAACATATATATATATGTGATATATCAAACTACAGGTGGATGGGGATCAGCTTCCACCAGCCGTCCCTTCCCCAAATCATCTCTGCGCTATGAAACCGACATCCAACATTCAAAAACTAAAAAAAACTCCCAAACCCGATCTAGCATGAATCAAAATAGCAGGGTTTATATGCAGTGGATCAATACAAACAATCCTCAATACAAACAATCCCCGAAATGATTTTTCCTCGGCAATCCCACCCCGATTCTTAGATGTAAGATAGATATATATATCTAAAATACACGAAACCGAGAAATTATAAAAACCCACGACTTGGGGCAGTAAACATAATAAATGGGGAGTTTTGTGTGTGTGTCCCTCCAGAGATCAATCCCCACAATAAAATGAATTAAAAGAAAATAAAAATAAAACACAAGAGGAGAGCTGAAAATGCCATTTAAATAATATTCTCCAGGAAAACCAAGAAGTAAAAAAGGCACAGACATTTAATAAAAGGATATACAAATAATAATAAATGGTTTCTTTAACAAACGTAATCTTTTACTCATCTTCTCCCATAATTAAGTTTTGGTAAAAAGCCATAAATATAATAATTAAAAGATAGCTCGTCTTCAATATGTATTTCAATAATGCATTTATCATCATAATACATTACAAAATATTTTAATATATATATAGCTAAAAAAAATAATTACCAAACATTATTACACTAATAATATTTAGTAGATATATATATTGCTACAAAGTATTAATAATTTTTTTGTAGCTTATATTATAAAATGTACATTTCATTAATGCACAAGTACAATTAATATAATTGAATAACGAGACCATTTTTGGTCTTTCATTGTATTAATAATATTTACAAAATCTATCTTTTATATTAATACCTTTTTAAGCTTCCTTTTTAAATACCTTTCTCCTTTGCATAAGGCCCTTATAAAATTACTAACCACCTAATGCCAAACCATATAGGTACTTTTATACCATTATAGGGCACTATCAAATTAAATACATTTTAGGTTTATAAAATATTAATATAAATAATATTTCTCGACTAACATTTATGAAATAATCATAATGTTTTATAACTCTATATAAGCATCTCCTCATACTTATATTGTTTCACCTTGCATTGTCATTACAATGCATTATACGTATATAATTACCAATTATTATTATAACTCATAATAATTATCAAAATAAATTAGCTTATCCTAAATACTAGATAATGGTTTTAATGAGGAAGACCCTCACGTCCTTTGTTCGGGACTAAGATGTCAAGGACATCCAAAGGATTTCCTTGGCTTTACTTAACAACTTTTAGCTATGATTATCTTAGTGTTAAGTTTTAGGTCTTAGGAGACCTTTACTGCCTCTCGACGGTTAAGGGTAACTTCGGCACCCTTCTCTAGGACTACCAGAAATAACCTACAGAACCTTAGGTGAATGTTAGTGTTCACTAAGTACTTATGGAACCATGGCATCATCTGTCATCAAACCATGGCTTCCAATTCATTTCATCTCTACCCCCTCACAGGATTTGTTGGTCGCTAGAATTATTAATTACAACATTTAGGAAATGAACCAAAACTTGCAACATTTATTGGTGGGGCCTTGGCCTTGAGCTCCTTACCAGAAAACCAGCACAATTTACAATTGCATTTACAAAAATAACAGAAGTGTCAAAGAGGGATATTACACTACTAGTGCTCTAATCCCTTTAGCATCTCCTTGATAAACGATGCCAAAAATGTCATGTTATTTATATGCATCCTTGGCATTAAATCTATTATTTCGGGACTCATAAGCTTCAAGATGCTAGAACAAGAAATGTAGGATTAAAGCAGGATCTAAACTATCCTATTTTCAAAGCTTAGAAGATAAGAAAACTGAAGTGCAAAAACCTACTTTTAATAACTAGGCAATTCTATTATATCTTCATGGATGTAATATGAAGAAAACAAACTATTGATAATGTTGTGCTTGGGTTTGATATTTAATATGGAATTATAGTCTTGAATCAGTTTTAATTGCTCATTACTTATCCATGAATCTCCTTTGTCAATTGTATGTTAACAAAGAGTGAACTACCAAAATTAAAGTATGGAAAATAGTCATTAGCGTTTTAGGTTTGATCTCATTAATGACTTTGAACACAAACCTTTCACTTACAAAACTAGGAGTTCTTGCATTATGTAAGATAATTAATTCAACATACTTGAAAGGTTCTAATTACTATATTTACTCAAATGAAGAAATACTCTTTTTTTGTGAACAAACTAAATGAAAAGCATAACTCAAATAAACTTAAGCTATAGTACTCTAATGTTCCTAATCCTACATATCATCAAGTTATTCAATTACTAGTCTTTAGAAAGTGACCTCATTAATGACACATAGTACAATCTTGTACTCAAATGAAGAACTACTTTGTTTCTATGCACACACTAAATGAAAAACAGAACTCAAACAAACTTAAGCTACAATACTTTAATGTTCCTAAGTCAAAACACAATAATCTTAAGCATGTATAGTCATGATCATTTCAAACAGAAATAATAAGTATTAGTATTCAAGGACTCTTATGGTTAGTCATATCATAAATTAAAGTAAGAAACATAATATGCCTAAACCTTTGATTACTCAAACCTATACTTTCATGACTCTTCTGGTTAGTCATATCATCAATTAAGGTAATAAACATAATATGCATACACACATGATTATTCAAACCTATGAATAATCATTATCAATCATGCCATGTATACTTATATAAGAGATCCTATCACAAGGTAGGATTCTAACTTGATATAGGAAACACATACCTGGATTAGTATGTTAGCTAGTTATGTCTAGCATACCCACATGATGTCTTCTTGTTCTCTTCAATGACTTGTGCTAGTAACCTACATATCTCATAAGTTAACAATTATAGAACCAAGTTATACATACCTCGTAAATAGATCTTCTATGTGATCCATGACAATGGATGAATCTTTATATTCATGTCACCATGATCATATGTTTTTGAACTAGAACATGATTTGTATTTCTTGGTGTACCTTTTATGTTAGCGGACAACATAAGCCTCATACAACACCATAATGAATTAGTAAAATCATAGGTGTCAACACCCTAATCAATGAATATCTTCTATCATGCATTCATAATTTTATTAAGGTGATACGACAGGTCTAAATTTAATCAAGATTGTACTAACCGCAATAATATGAAGACAAACATACCATAGACTTAATCATGAACAAATCTCGAAACATACCTAGATAAGCCATACCTGTCGAGATTGCTTGTAATCTTCTTATGTAAGGCCTTATCCTTATCTCCCTTTGAAACAAGAACTTCTTCACTTATGCAGGTGACCAATCCATTCTCTTCTAGGATTAACCCAATCCACTTGATTTGCAGGAACTCGATCTGGAGTTGGATTAGGGGTTGTCAAAGAAACCCTAAAAATTCAAAATTTGAATTTCAAACTTCTGAAAGGATAGAAAGATGCGCTTTGATGAGTTGATCAAGCTGGTATACTCAGAATTTGAAAACTGCAAAGTTTCACCCCTCAAATTTTCCTTTGAAACTTCTGGATTCACTAGACCTGACCCTAAACTAGGGTTTGATAAAGCCCACCCTTCTTCCCAATCAAAAGTTTCGATCCAAAGCTCTAAGCTTCTATTTTTTTGAGGAGCTTCCAGCCGTGGTCACAGATTTCAAAAATTCCCATTTTTGCAGAAGCCCTAATTTTCCACTTTTCCGATCAAAGTCCCGAACTAGGGTCTGATCAAGCCCATCCTTCTGCCCAACCAAAAAATATGATCTTGGTCTCTAAATTTCTATTTTGATGAGTATCATTCAGCCGTGGTCTCCGATTACAAAAATTCCAACTTTCTCCGAAACCCTAATTCCTGGAGCCATGAATGAAGGTGCTCAAAATCCAATTCCGTTTTAACAAAAATATACACCTGATTGTTTCTGGTGTAGCTCCAAAATTATGAATCCAAAGGGTCTAACACTTCTACCTATGGTATCCTGACCTGTCATCTTTCCAACCCCACATATCAGACCTCAATTGGAATCTCTGAGAGAGAGAGTTATGCCAAGTGTCGCAACGTGACCTGTTTATGGGATAAAACAAGAGAGCGAACTTGTACGGCATGCCACGTGTCACTGGTTCAGTTTCAACCTCTGAAACAGCTACTTGAGAAAGTACAGTCTGTTCACTACCTGTCACTTTTTACTAAATTTCATTTGGAGATTCCTAGCCCAAGTTATGACCTTTTTTCCTAGGTCACATGTTTATGACTCATATCTGGAAGAGGCAGAAACCCTAGATTGTACAGATCATAAAACACAAAGTATAATGAATTAGAAGTTTTCCTTTGGACACAAGGTGTACTGGGATATGATATTCTACCTGTAAAAGTTTTAGATCCAAAAACTTTTCCAAAATGGATTTATAGAGAAAGTTATACGATGACGGTTTTTTGCTATATCAAGCCCTAGCATCGCAAGTGCAAGAAGTGTCATACATGCCATACCATGCCTTCTTTCAGGCTAGCTCTGATACCATTTTAATTTTTTATAATTTACTTCAATCTGATCTAGGATCTTAACTGAGAGAACAACATGTACAACATATCAATCATGGACACAATAATGCAAGCACACAAGAGACACAGAGTTTACTTGGGGAAAACCATAAAGGTGAAAAACCCCAATAACTTCCTCAGAGATAGATAGAGCAATGATACAACCCAAGCATAAGAAATAGACATCTCCTAGCAGCAACTTCTCCTCCTCCACAAGTGCGCCACTATCCAAAGAGCGCGTGTGAGAATAGAATGATCAAATAGAGTGCCTCCCGCACTCCATTTATACTTGACTTGACTTGCCTAATAACCTTTACTAGGTCGGCATTAACTTAACCACATAACATAATAATAACAGGGACGACACCCAATAGGGTGGTCTAATAACCCTTTGACCCACATGGCCGACCCCCAATATGGTGGTATAATAACCCTTTGACCCACTTGACTTATACAGGGTCGACCCCAACAAGGTGGTCTAATGACCCATCAAGTATAAGTTACAACACTTACAATATAAATGATGAGACTTCCGTATAGAGGAATAATAACATCTCTATAGGAATACAATATACATATATGTGAAATACATTCCGAAGTTACATATACATCAACAATATAATACATCCTGGAGATCCAGACAGGTTGTGCTAGTCACGTAAAAGGCCTCAGATGCTCTTTAGAGTTCTTGCTAGTCAAGACACTCTTTTAAGGTTTTGTGGTGGGGGTCACATGTAATATGTCCTGGAGATCCGAAAAGTTTGTGCTAGTGATGCAAAAGGCCTTGGATGCTCTTTAGAGTTCTTGCTAGTCAAGACACTCTTTTAAGGTTTTGTGATAGTCAACATGTAATAGCGTCGTGGGAGATCTTGTCGGTCGTGCTTAGGCACATAAAGGATCCCGGGATACTCTTTTGAGGTTTTGTTGATGCATGTAGTAAGTCCTGAGGATTCCACAGTATGGGGAGTGATGATGAAGACCTACAGGTGGTGGGCCTACAACCAGCATGAAAAAGGGATGGCTCTGTAGAACTTCCTATGATGAGCAGAATTCAGAGATATCCAGTGATCAAGATGTCGAGTACAGCAGCAGTGATGATGATCCAGCTCTAGAATTGAATACTTGCACCAATATGTATTGATGACCTATGTTTAGAATACCTTCCTAGTTAAGTGGGAGTTTTCATGTATTTGTAACTTCGGAAGATATTCTTCTATGTATTACATTTGTACCGTATTGTATATCCCATAGAGATGTATTATTCCTCTGATTGGAAGTGTCGTCATTTGTATTGATGGGTTATTAGACCACCAGTGTGGGGTCGTCCTTAGTTAGGTCATGTGGTTGGGTTATTAGACTTGAGTAGCAAGTCGGCCCCAATGAATTATTGGCAGGTCAAGTCAGTGTATAAATAGAGAGGTTGTGTCTCTCATTTGATTCATTCACTCACTTCTCAAGCTCGCATAGCAAAGAGAGAAAGTGGCGCACATGTGGAGGAGGAGGAGCATCTGCTAGAGACATCTTATTGGGTTTGATCCTTGTGATCTTGTATTGGGGTTTATTCTATCTCTGAGGAAGTTGCGGGGTTTTTCACCTTCTTGGTTTTCCCCAGTGAAACTCTGTGTCTCTTGTGTTATTGTTATTGTGTCTATGATTTATATGCTTTAGATATGTTGTACATGTTATTCTCTTAGTGATCCTGAATGATAATGGAATGAAATTATCGAAAAATTAACAGTTTTCAATGCCCCGTAAGATTCCCAGACAATAAATCAAATGAATATTTTATTTACGATAAACATGTTTGATATTTCATTTAATAGCATTGTTTATATGCAATATATTTATTTCAAATCCTCTTAAATAATTAAATGGAGCCAATAACTATTCATGAATTAGGTACACCAACTGAAAATGAAAATTAAGAAATAGAATTCAACTTACTTTAGTAGGGTGGTAAATACTTTATCTAACCAACCAAATAAATAATTGATTTCTAATAATATTAATGTGCATGCCAGTTTTTATGTTCTACTTTCACTTGATTTGAACATGGGTGTCTTCCTTACTTGCTAGATTGAGTCATTAAGGTTATTATCATCAAGACTATGTTGGTGGTAATTTCCCACTCTATCATCATTAATTTCAACCATAGGTGTTGATGTATATGTAACTTCGGAATGTATTTCATCTGTATATTTTATATATATTTATTGTACCCTTATAAGAGATGTGTCATTCCTCTATAAGGAAGTGTTGTCATGTGGATTGACAAGTGTCGCAAGTGTGTGTACTTGCCGATGGGTTATTAGACCACCATTTGGGGTCGGCCCGGAATTATATATAATATAATGTGGATGTATTTAAGTTGACAAGTCGGCCCCAGTAGGTCACTGGGCAAAAAGGTAAGTATAAATAGAGATAGGAGATCTCTATTTTACTTACTCGGAAAAGTAACTCACTCTCTCTCTGGAAAGTGGCGCACTTGTGAGGAGGAGGAGGATCATCTGCTAGGAGACTATCTCAGTGTTATTTGGTTGTATTTTGGTTGAGCCATTGCTCTCTCTATCTCTGAGGAAGTTGTGGGGTTTTTCACCTTAGGGTTTTCCCCACGGAAACTCTGTGTCTCTTGTCTCTATGCTTTTGATTCTTGTGATGCTTGTGATGCTTGTCATATTATGATTGTCATGCATTGATATACTATAGATGTTATTCTCTCAGCAAAGATCCTAGAGTATAATAAATTAATGCTCAAAATTTAACATGGTATCAGAGCTAACCTGAGGAGAGGACATTTTGCAGTGACGGAAGCTTGTGTTCCTTGTTTATTGGGTTTCTCTCCACAGATTTTTGAAATTCAGTATAGTAGATTGGATCTACTCATCAAGGCGCATCTATCTGTCCAATCAGAATTCAGTTCCGAGCATTCTCAGATTTGGCCCTAAAAATTAGGGTTTCCACAAAAATAGGAATTTCTGGAAACTGAAGGCACAGCTGGAAGCTCCTTGCAAAAATCGAAGGTTAGAGCTTTGGATCGAGATTTTTGGATGGGTAGATCTCCGGGAAACTCAAACCCTAATTCAGGGCTCTCCCTAATGAACCCGGGAGGACAAAAAAGGCAATTTTGAAGGGCAAGACTTTGCTGACCTCAAATTCTGAATGTACTAGGATGATCAGCTCTCCAAGGCGCATCTTTCTATCCTTTCAGAATTTTGAAATTCACATTTTGAATTTTTAGGGTTTCTCTGACAAACCCTAATCCGGGACTAGATCCAGTTTTCAGCACTTCAAGTGGTAAGTCCTAAATCTTTTCTATTTCCATTTGAAGTACTCTTAAAGATGTCTCTCCACACTAAGCTTGAGGATAAGCTTGAAGGGGCTGATAACTTCCAAGCCTGGAAGTATAGGATTGGGTTAATCCTGGAAGAGAATGAGTTGGACTCATATGTGAAAGAAGACATCCCTATCCCAGAGGATGAAGAAGCCAAGGAATTACACAAGAAGAACTTGGTCAAGGCAAAGAGAATCATTGCTGATTCTATCAAAGACCATCTCATACCCCATGCGTCTTCTCTTAAGACACCCAAGGAGATGTTTGGATCTTTGACCAAGCTATTTGAAGGAAAGAACATAAATCGGAAGATGACCCTGCGGAACCAATTGAAAGCAGTGAAGTTTCAGAATGGAGAAACCATTCAATCTTACTTTTCAAGGGTCTCCCAGATCAAGGAACAATTAGAAGCAGTAGATGAAATGGTGGAGAATGGTGAAGTGGTGATGACCACTCTAAATGGCCTACCCAGGTCATGGGATTCCTTTATTCAAGGAATTTGTGCAAGGAAGAAGTTGATCTCCTTCAGGAGACTTCGGGAAGAATGCTCTCAAGAAGAAGCTAGACTTATAGCTCGTGAAGAAAAGATGGGAGGTGAAGATTAAGCTCTTGCAGCCCACACCAGGAAAGGAAAGTTCAAGAAAGAGCCATCTCACTCCAAGATATCTTCACATCAATTCAAAGAAAGAAGAGTATGCTTCACCTGTAATGAGAAAGGACATATTGCCATAAATTGTCCCAAGAACAAGAAGGACAACAACATCTCCAATAAGAAGAAGAAGGGTGGAAAAAGAAGGTTTCATGCTCATGCTGCCGATGAACCTCCAAAGAAGAAGGCTAGGGCAGAAAGTGATAGTAATGATGACTCATCAAGTGAAGAAGAGTATGTTCTGATCTCTGCTCTCACAGGTACCATCTCCCATGGTTGTAATGATTGGTTGATTGATAGTGGGGCTTCCAAACACATGACTGGGTTCAAAGAATCTTTTGTGAACCTATCTGAACATTAATCACCCCATAAGGTGAAACTTGGGGATGATTATCAATACCCAATCAAAGGAAGTGGTGAAGCCTCCTACAACCTAGATTCTGGAAAATCTCTGAAGATGAAGGAAGTACTTTATGTACCTGGGCTTAAGAAGAACTTACTCTCCATTTCTGCATTAGATGCAAAAGGTATGAGGGTTGCATTTGTGGATGGCCAAGTCCTAATGTGGCCAAAGGGAAAGACCATAGATGATGCAGTAGTAATTGGAGAGCAAGAGGGAGGCTTGTATAAATTGAAGGGACAACCTGAACATGCCATGGTGCATGAATCCATGGAGCCAAGTGAACTTTGGCATAGAAGACTTGCTCACATGCACTATAGAGCACTTCCAATTGCAAGCAAGGCAGTAGAGGGTCTTCCTGAAATCAAGACCAAAAATGAAGGTGTTTGCAAAGGATGTGCAAAAGGTAAGAACATTAAGAAGGCTTTCCCAAGCAGTGAAAGCAAGGAAAAAGACATCCTGGAAATCATCCACTCAGATGTATGTGGTCCTATGTCATCCAGTTCCCTAAGTGGGTATGTTTACTATGTCTCATTTATTGATGACTTCTCCAAGAATACTTGGGTATACTTCTTGAAGGGAAAAGATGAGGTGCTTGATAAATTCAAGGAATTCAAAACCTTGATGGAGAATCAAACTGACAAGAAGATCAAAACATTCAGATCCGACAATGGTGGAGAATTCACCTCAAGTGACTTCAAGAAGCTTTGCAGTGATTCAGGGATTAAGAGGGAGTTGAATGCTCCTTATAATCCTCAACATAATGGTGTTGCAGAAAGGAAGAACAGAACTATCATGGAAGCAGCAAGGGCAATGTTGCATGACCAGGATCTTCCTATGCATCTATGGGAAGAAGCAGCTAGAACAGCTGTATATGTGCAGAACAGAACACCCCACAAGATATTGGACAACAAGACACCAGAAGAGGTCTTTTCTGGTAAGAAACCTGAAGTCAGTCATCTCAGAATATTTGGTTGTCCAGTGTACACTCATGTCCCAAAGGAAAAGAGGACTAAACTAGATCCTTCAGGAAAGAAGGGTATTTTTGTGGGATACAGTGAAAGCTCGAAGGCTTACAGAATATACTTTCCAGGGTTCAAGAAGATTGATGTCAGCAGGGATGTAACATTTGATGAAAACTCAGCATTTATCAAATCAAGGAAGGAACCTACTGAAGTTTATGAAGAACCTAAGGAAACAAGATTTCAGGACACTCCCGACTGAAGCAGTTCCAGAAGCTGTTCGTGAGTTTGAAGATCCACAAGAACCTATAGATCCACCCCGTGAGGATAACTCTCACAAGAGGAAACCTGTATGGGCTAGAGAGCTCATTCAAGATGCAGAAAGATTTGGTATTCCAGAAGAAGAACACAGAGCAAAGAAAAGAACCAGATCACAGACCAGCTATGTTGCTTTACTCTGTGACATTATGAACAAAGAGCCTTCCAGTTATGAAGAAGCAGCAGAAAAGAAAGAATGGAAGGATGCCATGGTTGAGGAATACCAATCAATAATGAAGAATGATGTTTGGGATGTTGTCCCAAGACCTAAAGAGAAGTCTGTTGTGACTTCTAAATGGATCTTCAAAATCAAACATGCTGCAGATGGCAGTATGGAGAAATACAAAGCAAGATTCGTAGCTCGTGGATTCTCTCAGAAAGAGGGAATAGATTATGAAGAAACTTTTGCACCTGTAGCCAGGTATACTTCCATCAGAACAGTACTTGCCCTGGCTGCAGCTATGAAATGGAAAATACACCAGATGGATGTCAAGACTGCTTTCCTGAATGGTATAGTTGAAGAGGAAGTATATGTGGAACAGCCACTTGGTTTTGAAATACATGACAGGGAGTCATATGTGTGCAGACTGAAGAAAGCCTTGTATGGCTTGAAGCAAGCTCCCAGAACTTGGTATGGTAGGATGGACAGTTTCCTATCTAGTTTGGGCTTTACCAAGAGTAAAGCGGATTCCAACCTTTACTACAAGGTTGAGGAAGGGAATCCTGTGATTCTACTCCTGTATGTGGATGACTTATTTGTAACAGGAGATGACAGACTGATTACAGATACTAAAAGGAAGCTTGCCGCTGAATTTGATATGAAAGATTTGGGAATGATGCACTATTTCCTAGGTATGGAGGTGTGGCAGAATGCAGGTGGGATCTTCCTTGGTCAAGGGAAGTACACAGTAGATATCCTGAAGAGATTTGGGATGATGGATTGCAAGGCCATGGCCACACCTATGGCATCGAATCTGAAGCTTCTATATGATGCTTCATCTGAGCCGGTTGATGTCTCCATGTATCGTCAGATGATTGGGTCCTTGATGTACCTGACAAACACGAGACCAGGCATTTGCTTTGCTGTGAACACATTGAGCCAGTTCCTAACGGATCTGAGGAGTGTTCACCTGGTTGCTGTAAAGCATGTTCTGAGGTACCTGAAGGGTAGAGTGGATTATGGGCTCAAGTATGAAGCGAATCAAAAGTTTAACCTACAGGGTTATGTTGATTCAGATTGGGCTGGCAGTGCTGCAGATAGGAAGAGCACATCTGGGTGTTGCTTCAATATGGGATCAGGTGTGATCTCTTGGTTTAGCAGGAAGCAGTCCTGCGTAGCACTAAGTACAGCAGAGGCTGAGTATGTTGCAGCCTGTTCAGCTAGTTGTGAGGCAGTATGGCTATGGAAGCTACTGTCTGAGTTATTTGATCTCCCGCTGGATGCTACTGGTATCTTCTGTGATAACCAGAGTTGTGTGAAGCTATCTGAGAACCCAGTGTTTCATGACAGGTCGAAACACATAGAGATCAAATATCACTATATCAGGGATATGGTGCAGAGGGGAGCTGTGAAGCTCCTATATGTTGCGACGGACGAGCAGATTGCAGATGTGTTGACGAAGCCACTAGCCAGGGTGAAGTTCGAGTACTTCATAGAGAGGCTTGGCGTTGTTCAAATCAAGGACACCTCGAGGAAGAAGTGATGGACACATTTGCTGAAGCCATTCCAAGCATGTTGGAAGGAGGATCCTTCACATGGCTGTGGATGTAAGCGCTGGATGATGAGCATCAGGATGATGTTCTGGTTTCTGCTTGGATATGATCAGTTGGATCATTTTTATGTATGTATGTACACATCATGTTGGATGCTGGATATGATCAGTTGGATCACTTTTATGTATGTATGTACGCATCATGTTGGATATGATTAGTTGGATCATTATGTGTACGCATCATGTTGGATATGATCAGTTGGATCATTATGTGTACGCATCATGTTAGATGCTGATGGATACATTGTGTGGATCATGTATCTTTGTATGATCGTGTGGATCATGTATCTTTGTATGATCGTGTGGATCATGTATCTTTGTATGATCAGGTAGATCATGTATGTTGATGGATACATTGTGTGGATCATGTATCTTTGTATGATCAGGTAGATCATGTATGTAGATGGATACATCGTGTGGATCATGTATCTTTGTATGATCAGATAGATAATGTATGTTGATGGATACATTGTGTGGATCATGTACCTATGTATGTATCAGGTGGATACCTGGTGTGCATCAGATGGATGCATTGTATGATCAGGATGATCATGGATGACGAGCTTCTCCAGATGACATGCAGCAGGATGTTGCAGTGATGATGATCAGGATGATCAGGTGTACATCAGGATGATGTTTGATGAGTATCAGATGATACTTTGTGTCCGTGGATCAGGTTGTGGAGTAAAGCATGTAATTTGTGCCTTGGGAGATTTGCAGATGGTCTTTCGAGGTTTTGCCTATGGCATGTAATTCGGTGCCCTGGGACATATGGCAAATGCTCTTGCGAGGTTTTGCTTTGGAGGACATGTAATTTGTGCCCTGGGAGATCTGCAGATAGTCTTTCGAGGTTTTTCCTATGGCATGTAATTCGGTGCCCTGGGATATCTGGTAGATGCTCTTGCGAGGTTTTGTCCTATGGCATGTAATTTGCTCTTGGGAGATCTGGACAGGATGAAAAAGGCCTCAGATGCTTCAGCCAGGTTTTGCCATGACCACATGTAATTTGCTCCTGGGAGATTTGGACAGGATGAAAAAGGCCTCAGATGCTTCAGCCAGGTTTTGTGGTGAGATCACATGTAATGTGCTCCTGGGAGATCCAACAGGTAGAGCCGTGTGCTCGTAACATCCTGGGATGCTTCAGCCAGGTTTTGTGATGGGTCACATGTAATGTGCTCCTGGGAGATCCTACAGGTAGAGCTGTGTGCTCGTAATAGCCTGGGATGCTGCAGCCAGGTTTTGTGACGCACGTAATGAGTCCTGAGGATTCCACAGTATGTCCAGTGATGATGAAGACCTGCAGATGGCGGGCCTACATCCAGTATGAAAAAGGACTGGCTCTGTAGAACTTCCTATGACGAGTAGAGTCAGAGATTGGTTGAGATAGCTGCAGCAGTGACGATGATGATGACGATGCATCGATGACGATGATCCAGAGAAGAAGACTTGTCTAGCAGATCTGTGTCGAGAAATACCTTCCTAGTTAAGAGGGAGTGTTTATGTATATGTAACTTCGGAATGTATTTCATCTGTATATTTTATATATATTTATTGTACCCTTATAAGAGATGTGTCATTCCTCTATAAGGAAGTGTCTTCATGTGGATTGACAAGTGTCGCAAGTGTGTGTACTTGCTGATGGGTTATTAGACCACCATTTGGGGTCGGCCCAGAATTATATATAATATAATGTGGATGTATCTAAGTTGACAAGTCGGCCCTAGTAGGTCACTGGGCAAAAAGGTAAGTATAAATAGAGATAGGAGATCTCTATTTTACTTACTCGGAAAAGTAACTCACTCTCTCTCTGGAAAGTGGCGCACTTGTGAGGAGGAGGAGGATCATCTGCTAGGAGACTATCTCAGTGTTATTTGGTTGTATTTTGGTTGAGCCATTGCTCTCTTTATCTCTGAGGAAGTTGTGGGGTTTTTCACCTTAGGGTTTTCCCCATGGAAACTCTGTGTCTCTTGTCTCTATGCTTTTGATTCTTGTGATGCTTGTGATGCTTGTCATATTATGATTGTCATGCATTGATATACTGTAGATGTTATTCTCTCAGTAAAGATCCTAGAGTATAATGAATTAATGCTCAAAATTTAACAATAGGATCATTATCATCATCATTAATTTCAACCATAGGAACATTATCATCATCATTGTTTCCATCCCCAAATAAACATGTGATCATTTCATTCAATTCTTCTTCATGCACTGCATTTTCACCATCATCATCATCCTGAAGGCTAGGTGGTGTGTCATCAATGTATGCCAATTTCATAAATTCTTCAAATTTCTCACATGGTAGTGTTATATTCAATGCCACTATTTTTTCCATGGGATGGTTTAAAGGATGTTTTGGAACATCCAATCCAAATCTTAATAAACTGGTTGGAACTTGAGTAATAGTATGTATATCATCAATATCTTTGATCTGTCAATAAATTAAAGCATTATTTAATGGTAGACAACTATTAGATAAACATTGTAACCATTTCAAAGAAATATAATAAAATACTTAACAAAACTATATATATATATATATAGGCACACTAGCTCGGAGATGAGCAAAAAAAAACTAGATTTTCCCCAATTGAATTCTAGCACCTAGGGACCTTTCCAAATTTCCTCTCAAACAAACACGGGGATGTAATAAATTCAATATGGACTGTACCATGCACCTACAGGTCTGAAAAACATAAATTAGAAAGGTTTAGATTCCATGCATTCAACAATGACACATTCTCTAGATGCATCACACATGGGACGACCCTTTGACAAAGCCAAAGACACTGAAGCAATAACCCCATGAATTATGTGTGTTTATAGCAATAGTAGTAGGGATGTGTCTACAATAATTAGCTCTCTTAATATGAACTTGGTGAGATTCAATGACATAAATACATGAAATACTCATTCATTCCTTTGATATTTCTAAGTAATTTTCAAGAAAATAGAAGGGAGGAAGACAGTAGAATACCTATTGAAGATAGACACTTCAAGAAGATCCCATTTCCTAAGCGTCCATGGCCTTTAGGCCTCCATTTGTAGCAGCTTGATAGGTTCTTAACTCTATATTCTATCTCTAAGAAATTGAAAAAAATTACAAAACTTGAAATCTATCTACCAAACTTGAATTCAAAACTAGATCTAAAACCTAAATTCAAACACAAATTGGGGGGGGGACGAATGAATTGCATCATATTGAATTGAGGAAAATAAATACTTACAACCTTGTTTCTTGAGGTGAATACTTCCTCCTTTGCTATGAGCCAACCTTCTCCATCCTTTCATTTGATCCTTCAAGAGCTTTATTGAAGATGAGCTGTTGAAGGTGAGCTTTCCAACCTTGAAATCCTTCCAACATGCCTTTATACTCACTTTATGTATCTTACCATGCCCCAAATGAATTTCATTTATAGAATTGGGAAATGGTAATTCATTATTCAACTTTCAATGTGGGATAATACCTTTTCTTGATTTTTGAATATTTTCACTCAAAAATTGACTTTTCCATTATTTTCAGGATTTTGACATTAATTTCCAGGATTTTTAGGACAATTAATACACCTTTGATGTATTCTTTCCACTCTGGGAGTTGTATAGGCTAGGTTTTGGCCCTTTGAGTGGTCCTAGACTTGGCCTCTTTAGGGAAACATGTGTCTTCACAAACTTCTTCCTTTGCGGAAGCGATGGTCAGATGAGATATTGAAGCTCTCAATTGTTCCAAATTTCTAGTCTTCATGTTGCGGGAGAATGGTAAAATGTGCTTCCATCTTCACTTGTTAAGGGTGTTAATTTGATTGTAACAGATACCCCCTAATATGTGAGGTCCTAGGCGGAGCTAAGGGATGAAATACATTATTTTTTAGACTGATACTCTTTATTGATCAAAGTAAGGATGAAAAAGGATTAGCTCATGTGCACGGGATTCAGGAGAACACCTGCAAGTCAAACATAGCAATTTCTCAAATATACAATATCTTCCTGAGGCGGGAATACCCATACTCATCAGTAAACAAGCATGGACATGAACAATACATAGTGGATCCATATCAAAAATATTTTTTTTAGAAGTGTAAACATGCACTTTGATGAGTGCGATAACAAGGTCTTTATCGAACTTATGGACACGGTAGTTTAATCTTACACAACTCAGGAAGTGCATTGATGAGTGATACGACTGTTTTTTCCCAAGGTCTTCAATAAAAATCGATGATAGTACGAGTTTATATCATGCGAATAAATGAATTGATGTCGAGCATAATAAAACACCATATGATTACCGTTCATTGATGTATATTGTTAACAGATGCGAAGAGACCCACCGATAATGATGATGGACTCTAAGGTGCTGAGTACAAACTAGAAAGTGTGAATAGATGTTATGAAGTCGAACACTTGTAGAATCAAATAATCAGGGTTCATTGATATATACCCACTGTCATTTGTGAGGAAACCAGCCACTAATGACTGCAATATCCAAGGTACTCCTAGGTTTCTAGATCCATTTCCTAGATGATGATTTGGTGTCGATAAGATTAGATCCATCGGAAGGAGGGAATTAATGCATCCCACATCAACCAATATGAAACAAAGATCAATAGTCCCATATAATTTGGTAGAATTGTGAGATCCAACACTATATACTAACACAAGGAAGGCCGACATGATTGGTCAGGGATATTTGAGGAATGAGCGACACAGTTTGAACTTCCCTTGAACACATAACACGACGCAAAATGTACAGTTGGAAACATAGGACTTGAGTAACCAACCTTAATAAAATCCACCAATGCTAGATGCATTAATGAAAGCTCCATTGGTGACGGGAAGGAAAACCCATCAGTGGAGATCTGTTCAAAATACTGGTACAGTTTAGGCAAATGTAGATGGTGTAATGACAGTGGATACCAAATTATGTGTTATGTTCAAGGGAGGCAAGGACCGACTGTTACCATTTTTTCCATAATAAAATATGATATGATTCAATTCTCCCCCTTTTTGGATTTTCATGTTTTTTAATTTTTATGTCTTTGTCATTTATTAGCTCAAAAAAGAATAAAGAATATATCAGGAAACTTCTCTTTAGGTACACCAAACCTTGTTATCATGTGATTGAATAGAAAATATGCTGTAGTTTTTCTCGTGCAGTTGAATGTAGGCATCGCCTCATCCTACTTGGTGAAGTAGTCCACTTCTACTATGATGTAGTGGTGGCCATCGGCTGAAGGTAGGTTGATTTTCATAAACACAGTTACTACATGGTGTAATGGAGCAGGATGTGCATGCATTTTTCTTGTGTAAATTTGACAAGGCTGACACTTTTTGACAGCATTGATGCAATATTTAAAGTTTGTGGGCCAAAAGTATCTTGCACGCAATATTTTCTGGGAAATTTCCAACCCAAAAAGATGACCGCCACATGCCGCAGCATGGCAATCATTCAAAACTTGTTCAACTTGCTCGTGTATTAAAAAATTTCTTAAGATAATATCTACTCCTCGACGATACAAAGTGTTTCCTATGATGAGGTATCTTTGTGCTTGGTGTCAAAAGTGACGTCATTAAATGCTAGAAAACTGAGGATCAATCCTTTGGGTTTGGAGCTATGTGATGAATGTTCCATACCAAGGATCTGATATTGCAATGAGGAATACATGTTAATCTGCCCAAGATTCAATAGATACAATATCCTCTTTCTCATAGGGTAACTCATACATTAGTTCTGCAAATTCTAACAACTTCTTGGCTTTAGCGTTTATGACCTCGAGATCGGATTCTTGCAAAATTACTATCCATTTTGAATATTTTCCACCAATGATAGGGCGGGAAAAAATGTGTTTCATGGGGTTCATTTCAGCCACTATGGCCATTTTCTTGGAATTATATAATGTCTGATTCTTTGGACAGCATGAACTGCAGCCAAGGCCAACTTTTCAACCTGGGAATACCTCAATTCAGGACCTGCAAGGCTGCAACAACCATATCCGGTTGGATTCTTAATAGTCGTATCCGACTTTCATATTGAATGATAAATAAGAATAATATATTAGATAGATGATGAATATACAATGAATTGGCCCGCTTAAATATAGCTTGGGCTTAACTTGAGGAGTCGTAACTTCTCATTACTACCTATTTACTATTATTAACTATTATTATTAACTATTATTATTTATTACTTGTATTTATTAATTAATATTCGCTACATTGCCACCCCCTTTAAAGGGAGCTTTGTCCTCAAAGTTGTATTTGTTGGCATCATCTTTTGTTCTTGATTTGTGTTGATGCTTTATTTGGGCTAAGCCATCTGGACTGATCTCTCTATCTTGTTGATGGCCTGGGTCCGTCTTATGCTTTGACTCTTTCTGCTTGGGTGGTGAACTCTCTGGTCCATACAATCGATACTTACTTCCTTTCCATTTAAATCCCATGTACTGTTTTTGTAGATTGGTAGAGTAAGTCCCTAGCGATGCTAACCAGTTGGCGCCTAATACCATGTCTACTTATTTGAGCGGCAATGCAACACAATTGAGCTATAGGTGTAAGTTTTGTATTTGCAACGACATGTTATGACATTTTCCCACTTTTTCTATGTGTTGATCCACGATGGTTGAGGCTTTAAAACCTTTTGCGAGAAACAAAAAAAATTAAGTTCCCTTTCCTTATTGATATCGATCAAATTGTGGGTACTCCCGGAATCGACCAAAATTGTGATATTTTTATCTTTAATAGACCCTGAAAGTCGTAACCTCTTTGGCCCTGTATATTTTGTTGCTTGAGATACGAGTTGTTTGTTTTCAATGTTGATGAAACTTCTTGGCTGAGGTGGAATATATCTTCCTATGATTAATGTATTTCCCTTTTTTTGGGTGTTAACATCCTTAGGTGCCACTAGGCCTTCTTCCTTATGCTTTTGTTGAATACAGGAAATGGTCGCTATTGATACTTCAGATGAGCTTGTATCTGCATCAGACTTGGATGTGTCTCCTTCCACAGGTACTTGTACTTCTTTTCCATTAATAATTTTGCAGTGTGCTGTGTGATTGGTTTGGCATTTATGGCTAGGAGTCCAATCTTCTCCACATCGATGACATCTATTCTTCTTCTTATTATTATTATTATTGTCAGCACATCGAATGGATGCTCCAAAATATTTCTTAACTTCATAACTAAATGATTGAGAGGTGTTGCATTGATGATCGGGTGACCAATTGTCTCCACAATATCTGTATTGTGCCCCTCTTTCCACTCTTTCTGTTGGGAGTTCCTTCTAGTTTGAGTTCTATTGCTTTCGCTTTGCGTCTTGTTGCCTCGAATTCAGAATGTCATGCAGTTTTAACTCTTTTTGTATGTATGGTTTTAGTCCTCCCAATTAAGTTTCTAGTCATTGTCTGTCTGCTAACCCAAATACTTTGGTAGCGAGTGATTCCCATTGGTGTGTGAATTCTTTGACGTTTCATTTCTGCTATAACCTGGTAAGCTTTGAGAAAAATTCGTCTTCGTTGATTCCTTGAAACCTTTTGAGGATATCATTTTTGAACAAATTCCATGTGTATGCAAACTGGTCACCTTTCCACCACATATACCAGTTGTAGGCATAGCCTTCAAGGTGCATAGATGCATACTTCACTCTTTCTTCATCTGTTGTGATGTTATAGATATCGAAGTATTCCTCGGCCTTATTTAACCATGCAATGCATTTTTCATCATTTCCACTGAACTTTGACATTTCTATTTTTTCTTTGGGGGGACACACTACATAATGTTGATACTGATTGCCTCTTGTCTTGTTGTGTGGTGGTGATCCAGAATTGATGGCTGAAGTACATGACATATTTGAATCATCCTTTTGTTTGCAGTGGTCATTTGTCTCATTCTTTTCCATCCTTTCCATGAACTTGTTTAACCTGTCGCTCAGTTGTTCTTGTTTTTCCTTCATCTCGTCCAATTTTTCATCTAGCCTTCTTTCTAACACTAAAACGACTTCCACTCTGATTTCATTTTTCAGCTTTGCATTGCTCTGAATTTCATATTGAATGATAAATAAGAATAATATATTAGATAGATGATGAATATACAATGAATTGGCCCGCTTAAATATAACTTGGGCTTAACTTGAGGAGTCGTAACTTCTCATTACTACCTATTTACTATTATTAACTATTATTATTTATCACTTGTATTTATTATTTAATATTTGTTACAAAGGCCCTTACTAAGATAGTAAATAACATGTTCTTGTGATGATACATATTCTTGTGCCAATACCATTCCTATGGTGGAACTAGATGCTGCCAAATATAGAAAAATGTCTCTACTATAGTTCAGAGGACTAAGTACTGGGGAAGATACCAAATATTTCTTTATTGCATCAAATGAGCATTGATCTTGGTCATACCATTGAATAGTGCATATTTTTTTAGGAGACGCATGAAACCTTTAGCTCGTTCGGAAAAATATATGGCAAATATTCTCAAGTAGTTAGATTTCCCTTGAAGGCTTTGAAGTTGTGTTATTTTTTTTTGGGTAAGAAAACTGAAGTATTGCCTCAACATTGAGGGGACCCACCATAATCCCTTTTTTTATACGACGAACCCAAGTAATCTCCCAGGTCCACACAAAACATGCATTTGTGTGGGTTAAACCTAATGTTATTTTGTGACATCGAATGTAGACGACACGTAAATGTGCACTATGTTCGTCTCTCCTTTTAGATTTGGTTTCCAAGTCATCAAGATAAACCTCAAAGAAATTCTTAATATCATCGAATGCATATGACATGGCTCTTTGAAAAGTAGCCCTGGCGTTTTTAAGGCCGAATGGAAGTTTCCGATATACAAAAGTCCCCCAAGGGAATATGAAATTTTTTTATGATGGTATTCCTTTTTTATTTGGATTTGGTTGTAACCAGAGAATCCATCCATAAATGAAAATATTTCATTCCTGTTACAGTCATCTATAATCTGATCAATGAAGGATGTGGGATAATTATCTTTGGGACAAGCCAAATTTAGATCCCTAAATTCGGTATAGACATGGATAGTTCCTTGCTTTTTATCAATAGGAACAGGATTGGATACCCATTCAGTTAAAGGAACAAGATATATGAAGCCAACTTTCAATATTTTTTCAACTTCTGCTTTGATGGCATCTAATTGTTTAGGGTTGACCGGACGTAGATTCTGTCGCACCGGTTTAACATTATGATAGTTTTTTTATCTTGTGCTCAAATATGCTAGGATCGATGCCCTACATTTCTTCGTAAGACAAAGCGAACACATCACAGAATTATTTAAACAAAGTGGTATAATGTACAATTTCCTCCGGAGATCACTCTGCACCTATATTGGTGTTTTCAACAATGGCATGCTTAATGGATATGTCGATTGGAGTGTTTTTCAAAATCTTTTCCAAATTTCCTTCTGAAATCACATTGTGTGTTTGGACGGGGCATTGGTATTTTTCCATGTCATCATCTAGGTTAAAAAAAATTGGTTTGACCTCTAATGAATTTGTCTTTGGAATAAATGATAATCTATGATGCATATCTTCCCAGGGTCATTCAAATATATTCATGACTTCAAGGATGGCTTCATCTGATGAAAAGGTCTGATCCAGGATGTCATGAGTACTAGGAGTGTCGATGTCCCATCTTGGTGAAGTGTAAGGATCATATTCCTCCATCTGGGACGGATTTTGATCTGAATCTACTAAATTCATTTGGATAGCTTGATATGAAATCTCTACAGAAGATAGGGGTACACTACTCTCTGTTTCATTATGTTTCATAGAAGTTAGTATATGTCCATCACTCTATCCAACTAATATGTCCTCCTTCGAGGATCCCTCCGATGAGGTGGATCCAACTTCTGGTATGGACTTAGAAATTTTTTTTAATGGAAAGAATACTTCTGATGTAATAGTAAAAATTGGAGTAGTGTGAGGGGTCAATACTAGTGGTGGAATCATGAAATTTCCCATGAGGGATGAAGCTTTGAAAATTCCTACCCTAATATTTTGAATCACCGATTTCGAATACCCTACAAAAGGTACACTCGAGTGGAGACCAGTTTCAGGTGTGCATTATTCTAGTTGATCAATTGTGACAATCTTCCCTTGGTGGGGGAACCGAATAACTCGTAATACTGGGACACTACAACCATCATCTTATGTATCCAACTACGTCCCAATAGAAAATTGTAATCTATGGGTGCGTCCACTACTTCAACATATACTTGAATTGTTTTACCTCCCATTTCAACTGGGCAAGCCATGATAAGTCCATGAGGAGGGAACAAATGACCATCAAATGCTTTTAGTATTGTATTGGATGGTACTAGGGTGGGTGATACCAAAGCTTTCCAACATGCTAGTGACATGACACAAGTTGAGGCTCCTTCATCCACAATGGTTTGAAATTTTTTCTTACCATGTGAAGTCACTTTAATCTAAATTGTGATTTGTGATGGAAGCCTGCATGTGGACTGTTCTAAATCAAAATTTATCAAATTACTGTCAGATGTATCAATACCACCGATAGCAGAAAATAGTGATTTTTCTTTGAGTAGGACAACTTTGCAAAACTTCCAAGGCGAACATTGCAGAAGGATCTTGAGCTAAGTCTTCAACCACATTGTAGTTTTGAGATGCTCGTGCATTAGGATTGTGTGTTGTTCTACGGAAAACCCCTTTTGGTGGTCGCGGTACTATGTATATGGTTGGTTTCTCAATTGTTATAGAACCACTACGATGAGCTCTAGTTGTTTATGCATCATTCAAAGGTGTGTCATAAGAATGAGCCCTTGTTTGAATGTTTATTTCATGTTCACCAATTATGAAAATGTTAGCGTTGGGGGAATTTCCCCCTTGTGGGGGGTTTTCATGGTTCCCACCTTAGGGATGTACTAGTGCCGCAACAACCATCTATTGTTGCTGGGGGGAAGGTTGAGTTAGGACAATAGGTTTTTTTCCCTCCTCGTTGTACCAACATTCGATGAATATCATCCATGTGAGGAAAAAGATGACTAGGATGATCCCCTTGGAAAGTCTTGCAAGGGTATTTTTTTCGGTTCTCCTAATTTCCTCCAATAGGATTATTCACCTTAGGTGCTTCTCCTGTCCCAAAATTGGTATTAGGATTCTTCTTCTATTTCTTTTTTTTTCCTTTTGGGTCCACAGTTTGAACTGTAAGTACTTCACAAGTTTGGGTGGGAGTTGCAGATTGTTGTGTTTCTTGGCCAGTAGTGAGTTGCAAAGTCTAAACAGATATTTGTCCCAATTTCTAGGTAATCTGTGTCATGTCCCCTCCCGTCATCCCAACCCATAGAGGGAACATGAGCGCAATAAGAGGGTGCCTAATTCTTCCCCAATCCATATGACTAAATTCACAATTTAATAAAATGCATAACTAAATTATACACAATAGAAATAAACATCATCTACACACAATCCATCATGCATTCAACATACCAATAACATTCATCAAATTAAACATTACAGAATACAGAATGAACATACTTTAAACCAAAAAGAATACTTATTTTTAACATGAAATTGTCCAAACAAATGGCTATATGAGAGCAATGTTCCACCCAACCATAGGTCCCTGTCCAACCTATATTCTTTCAACTGAAAGACCACCCCCGAGTTGGGTTGTGTATCCACTAAGGAGGAACTAAACAAGCTCACTCACAGCCATGGTTTCACACAAACAGTCATGCTAAGCCAACACATAGTTGGTTTTATCAAGCATGCAAGAGAAAAAGGGGAAAAATGCTAAGTCAATGAGTTCAACCACAGATCTACATGCATCTCAAGCTAAACTCAACAACTATGGCACCCACAATACCTACCACACCCAACGCAAGGAAGTTCCCCTTCTCTATTTCACAGTCCCTCGAGCATCCCTTCCCTCCAGTGCTCTTCGGGGTGGTCATAGAAAGGTCCAAGCTACTAAATCGTTGAGATTCTAGCCTTCACTGGGTTTACCAAGAAACCCTAACCTCTGTCCTATCCTTTGTTCTGTAATTCACACTTGGATTCTCACAATTCGATGACCAAATGACTCAATCCCGTAATTGGATTTTCGACCTATCAAAACTGGGTTTTCTCATGGATTTCTGGGCATCTAACACTCTCAAATTTTCCCCAAGGTTCATGTCTATGGATCCCCCATTGGATTACACTGTCCACACAAAATTATGGGCATTTATGGCACTTCAAAATGTGGGTTAATGCATAGTTGTGATTTCTGTTTTTCCTCACTGCTGACACTATGTAATGGATGAAAATTGAAGCTTCTATGTTAAAAAATGGAATGGGAATGAGGAAGAACGAACTCCCATGAGGTAGAGTGACTTGTGGGTCAAGGAAACAAATCCCATACCTTCCATACGAATTTATGGGCTTCCCATGCTCCATTGAATCCATGGTCTGATTTCCTCAACTACTTCCTTACAATAGAATTAAATGTCAGCAAGGAAAGTCAAATAAGTTCTTAAGATGACATTTGGAAGCATATGGTTCAACCCCACAATCCCCCTCACCTCTCCCTAGTGGATACACCTGGCCTCCTCTGATTAGTTGCTTCCATAGCCAATTTTTCATATTTTATTGAAATATTAATATTTACATCATTTTACAATGTTCCATGGCTTAATAGCACATGGGTAATGAAATATCAAATACTTTCCTTTTAAATAAAATCTGAGCATACACTAGCGGGGCTTTGGCATTGAGCTCCACACTAGAAAAACATACATCGCATGTATACAATATTTACATTAAAATCCAATATTTCCTAAGGGTCAAAATGGGGGTATTACATTCCCCTCCCACTTAGAACAACGCCATCCTCGGTGTTCTCAAAACTGAAAAAAATGGGAATGTCTCTCTCATGGCATCCTCAATATCCCATGTAGCCTCATCGGGACTAAGGTGCTCCCATTTCACCTTTACCTGTCTGATGGCTCGGTTCCAGAGCAATGTGACCTTCTTATTGAGGATATGCATAGGCTCCACTTGGAACTCTCCCTCAGGTTCCACTTGTATCGCATTCCAATCAATCATATGATTAGGATCATGTACATACTTCTTAAGCAAAGATACATGGAAAACATTATGAGCTCTTATGTTAGAAGGAAATGCAATTCTATATGCAAATGGTCCTATCCTATCAAGGATTTCAAATGGCCCACAATATCTTGGTGCCAATTTGGCACAACTCCCTAACTTCATGGAACTTTTCCTTGGTTTCACTCTCAATTAAACATGATCCCCAGTCTTAAATTACTTATGCACTCTTTTCAAATCTGCATAACTCTTTTGCCTGTCCTGAGCCACCTTTAAATTCTTCCTGATCCTAACAATTTCTTGCTCCATTTCCTCAATCATTTCTGGTCCAAGCACTACCCTATTCACTGGGTTGTCCCAACTCACTGGAGTCCTGCATCCTTTTCCATATAATGCCTCAAATGGACTCATTCCCAATGAGGCTTAATGTCCATTATTGTATGCAAATTCTACCAAGTGTAGGTAATCCTCCCACTTGGATGGTTTATCCATCACATACATTCTTAGCATGTCTTCAAGAATCTGATTCACCCTCTCATTTTGGCCATATGTTTGAGGATGATATGATGTACTGAAATTTAATCTAGTTCCCAATTCCTAAAACAATCCTTTCCAAAAATTGAAAGTGAACTTTGTATCACGATCGGAAATTATTTCCTTGGAAAATCCATGTAATCTGAATATCTCTCTCATGAAAATATTTGCAATGTCACTAGCCTTGTGAGTGGACTTGACTGGAATGAAATGAGATGCCTTTGATAGCTTGTCCACTACTACCATGATTGAATCATGCTTCTTCACTATCATGGGTAGACCTGTTATAAAATCCATAGAGATCACTTCCCACTTCCACTCTGGAATGGGTAAGGGCTGCAACAATCCTGCTGGATGTTGATGCTCTGCCTTGACTTGTTGGCACTATTGACACCTAGCAATGTACTCAGCTATGTATTTCTTCACACCATGCCAAAAATATTGCTTTCTTGCTGTTTTTATTGTCTTTTGATATCCTGGATATCCAGAGTATGGAATTTGATGTATTCCATCCATCACTAGCTTCTTCAAATCTGCACTATTTGGAATATGCAGTCTATCTTTATAGATGAGGATATCATCATCACCAAGTTGATACCCTGCACATTTTTCATTTATATTTCTCTACTGCAAATTTTCTTTAATTTGAAAGTAAGTTTCATCATCGTTTTGGACTTCAATAAATTTTGTCTTCAAATCTAATTTGCACATACTTAATGCTGCAACATGAAATTTTCTGCTAAGAGCATCTGCAACCTTATTCTCTTTCCCCTTTACATTCTTAATTTCAAAATCAAATTCACAGAGAAATTCCATCCATCTAGATTTCTGAGCATTCAAGTTTGGTTGGTCAAACAAATACTTCAAGATCATGTGGTTTGTCCGAAGCTCAAATCTTCTTCCCAACAAATAATGTCTCCACATCTTGAGAGCATGTACTATGGGGGCTAATTCTAAATCATGCGTGGCATAATTATTTTCATGCTCTTTTAATTTCCTTGACTCATAGCAAATAAAAAATCCTTCTTGCATGAGCACTCCACCTAGCCCTTCAATGCAAGCATCTGTGCACACTACAAAATCCTTCCTTGGATCTGCTATCTTCAAAATAAGAGCGCTGGTAAGTAACTCCTTTAGCTGCTGAAAAATTTTCTCACATTTTTCAGACCATGTAAATTTGATATTGTTCCTTTGCAATGAAGTGATTGGATGAGCTATCTTGGAGAATCCTTCAATGAACCTTCTGTAGTAACCAGCAAGACCCATAAAATATCTAACATCTAAAACATTCTTTGGAGTAGGCCAATCCATTATGGCTTCAATGTTTTATGGATCCACTGCAATACCTTCCTCGGAATTAAGATGACCCAAATATTGCACCTTCTTTTGATAAAATTCACACTTGCTTAACTTTGCATATAGCTGGTGTTATCTAAGGACTTGCAACACCATCCTTAGATGCTCCTCGTGCTCTTCTTCATTCATTGAATAAACAAGAATGTCATCCAAGAATGCAATTACAAACTTATCCAAATATTTGTTGAATACACTATTCATGAGGCACATGAATGTGGCGGGTGCATTGGTAAGACCAAATGGCGCCACAGTGAACTCATAATGACCATATCTAGTTCTGAAAGTCATCTTGTGAATGTATTCCTCCTTAATCCTCACTTGATGATAACCAGACCTCAAGTCAATCTTTGAAAACACTTTAGCTTCCTTCATTTGATCAAACAAGTCATCAATACTTGGCAATGGATACTTGTTCTTGACTGTCACTTTATTCAGTCGCCTGTCATCAATATACAGCCTTAAGGTTCCATCCTTCCTCTTGACAAATAGCACAGGTGCTCCCCAAGGAGACACACTCGGTCTAACATACCCCTTGTCCATTAATTCTTGTAGTTGCATCTTTAACTCTACCAATTCTAGCGTGCTCATTCTATAAGGAGCTTTGGAAATCGGTGCTACCCCTGGAATAAGATCGATGGTAAAAACAATATCTCTCTTTGGTGGCAATCCTGACACTTCATCCGGAAACACATCTTTAAACTCTTGCAATATGTGGAAGTCTTCTATCCTGGGTCCTTTGTCCTCTGATGAATCTGATATATGAACTACATATAATTGACAACCATTCTTATGAAACTTTTTCAGCTGCAAGGCTGAAATTTGTCTTACTGAAACTTGTTTGGGAATTCCTCTTACTAATCTCGGTCTTCCCTCTTCATTAATACATTCAAGTGATTTCTCATAATAGTCCAACTTGGCTCTATGTCTTTCCAACCAAACCATACCAATTAGGGAATCATAAGATCCTAATGGTAGTACATTTAATTCTGCATGTGTGTGAAGTCCATTCAATTCTATGGGGCACTCCACCACTACTTTGCTTACTTTTCTCTTGGTCCCTGTGGCTAACTGAACTAGCCAAGACTTATTGTATTTCACTTTGATAAGAGAACAATTTTCAACTATCTTAGGGGACACATAACTATGAGTAGATCCTGGATCAATCAAAACAGAAATATATTGCTTAGCAATCTTACCTTCAACTTCCACCAGTATTGATTGATGGTCTGCTTGGTGATTATCCAATGCTGCATAGATTCTAGGTGTTTCCTTTGCCATATCCTCCATTGTAGATGCTCCCCCTAAAGTTGTGCAAACTTCGGGGATTCTCCTTCCGATGTAGACAATATTTAAGCATGTGATTTTCTCCACATCCCCAACATTGAAGTAGTCCTTTTGATGCTTTATCGGTTGCTATTACTGGCTTGAATACACTCCTTGCTTATTGTCCTTGTGGAAAGGTTCTAGGATGATTTTTGAATGGTGGCTTGAAGCCACTTTTCTTTTGATCAAACCTCCCTCTTGGATTTCCTTTCCATGTTGAGTGAACCTCTAATTTTCCCCTGCTTTGCTCATAGCAATGCATTTCCATCCTAATGGCTTCATCAAGACTTGGTGGATTAACAAAATCAATCCTATCTCTGAAACTTTGAGGTAGACTTCCAAGGAAGCATTGGATATTTATCCTCTCATCTTTGATATAGTCCACATACCTAAACAATTCCAAAAATTTATGGACATGTTCTTCCATAGATTTATGTCCCAACTTGAGTTCATTGAACTCTTTCCTCTTACTATCATAATACCTAGCAGAAAGGTATTTTTCCTTGAAATACTTCTTAAATCGCTCCCACCTGATCCTCCTTTCACTGATCCCTTTTACTTGCAAGAGGTGTTCCCACCAAATTGAAGCTCTTCCATTTAGGTTGTACATGGAAATTCTGGGCTTTTCATTCCCTGAGTAATCATGAATCCTGAAATATTTCTTCATCCCAAGAAGCCACGCCTATGCTTCTTGGATAGTCTTGTCTTCTCCATCAAATGTGGGAGGCCTTGCCTTCTTGAATTCTCCCTATGGGATTCCCTTGAATTTATTTCTTTTATCAAATATGCTATAATTATGCCTTGTAATTCTTTGAGAACCTATGGATTCACATGATCTACTAGAAGAATATCTAGAGGAAGGTGTTCTATGCTTTTTTCTCACAGAACTCTTCCTTGGGCTTAGAGTCCTCTTTCTTGAACGCCCTCTATAGCGACTCTCTGCATCTCTTCCTTCTTTGTATGCATTTTTTGGGTTGGACCCAAGGTTTATCCTTTGTTGCATATCAGTGAGTCTCTACAAAATATAATCATTGATCTGGTTCTGTTCCTCTTGAGCCTTCATCAATATTTCATTGAAGCTTACCATGGTCTTAGCCAAATTCTGAGGAGTTATTTTCTCCCTTCTCCCATTGGATTCAGTTTCCGCATTCTCTTCTTGCACATTTTCTCCTAGTACATATTCATCATGCTCATAAGGATCCTGAGCATCATTCATGGTCACCATTTTCCTTTGGAGACCCCTTTCCCTGTATGCTGCCTCTGCTATAACTATTCAAACCTTATCAGTTGCAATCACTGTGCATTATGAAAATATTTATTAGACATCTTAAGAATACATATAGAAACATAAAACATCATTATTTAACATAATTAAACTCATGGAATAATTCTTATAGCTATTATGTCTTCCTTCTTTTCGTCCCATTCATGCAATTCTAGAAGTTGCCCATATTGACAACAATTTTGTCAAAATAGTCACTGGCACTTTTCTGCTCTGAATATCTATGATATATGAAAACCCCATTCAAATTCCAGTTATGCACCGTTGTTCCCTTCTAGATGATATTTATAATGCCTATCCATATGCTTCATTCCGACATCGGGTGTGGAAATTACATTACTCCAAAAAAATGACAATTTTTACCACAATTTTGCATTTTTACACACTTGCAAATTATCATGAAATGACAACTTCAACCACCTGTAAAAAAAAATATGGGAGGAATCATGAAAACATTTCTATCAGAAGAAGTTATTCCATATAAGAAGGAACACTCATCAACCTTCAGATCTCTGTTCTGATGTACCATTCATCTTCTATAAAATTATGGGTTTGACTACTTTTGACTTTTTCCAAAGTTTCAAAATTTTGGCCAAAAATGGCTATCTTCCAAACTGTTCATTTCTGGAACATCTTTGTCTAACAGAAAATGTATGTTTTAATGAGAATATGAAATGTGGATTTCAATAGATTTCTTGGATACGACATCTAAGGTCACTTTCATCCACTGCAAGCTGTTAAATTTTGAGCATTAATTCACAATACTCTAGGATCTTTACTGAGAGAATAACATGTACAATATATCAATGCATAACAATCATAACAAGCATGTAAATCATCACAAGAATCAAAAGCATGAGAGACAAGAGACACAGAGTTTCCATGGGGAAAACCCTAAGGTGAAAAACCCCACAACTTCCTCAGAGATAGAGAGAGCAATGGCTCAACCAAAGTACAACCAAAATACACAGAGATAGTCTCCTAGTAGCAGATGATCCTCCTCCTCACTAGTGTGCCACTTTCTGAGTGAGAGAAGTGTGAGTTTCCGAGTGATCCAAATAGAGATCTCCCGATCTCTATTTATACTAGTTTGTTTGCCCAGTGACCTTATGGGGCCGAATTGTCTAGCTAGGTACATCAACCACATAATATATATTTCAGGGCCGACCCCACACATGGTGGTCTAATAACCTATCGGCAAGTACACACACTTGCGACACTTGTCAATACACATGACGACACTTCCTTATAGAGGAATAACACATCTCTTATAAGGGTACAATAAATATACATGAAATACATAGATGAAATACATTCCGAAGTTACATATACATCAACACTCCCTCTTAACTAAGAAGGTATTTCTCGACATAGATTTGCTAGACAAGTCTTCTTCTTGGGATCATCGTCATCGATGCATCGTCATCATCATCGTCACTGCTACTGTTATCTCAACCAATCTATGAATCTACTCGACATAGGAAGTTCTACAGAGCCAGTCCTTTTTCATACTGGATGTAGGCCCACCACCTACAGGTCTTCGTCATCACTGGCCATACTATGGAAATCTCAGGACTTATTACGTGTGTCACAAAACCTTAAAAGAGTCTCTTGACTAGCAAGAACCCTAAAGAGCATCTGAGGCCTTTTTCATCCTGTCCAGATCTCCAAGACTTATTACATGTGACCCCACCACAAAACCTCGAAAGAGAATCCCAAGACTGATTACAAGCACAAGGCTCAACCTATCGGATCTCCCAGGGTACAAATTACATGTGGTCACCACAAAACCTTGAAAGAGCATCCCAAGACTGATTACGAGCACAAGGCTCAGCCTATCGGATCTCCCAGGGCACAAATTACATGTGGTCATGGAAAAACCTCGAAAGAGCATCCCAGGACTGATTACGAGCACATGGCTCAACCTATCGGATCTCCCAGGGCATAGATTACATGCCATAGGACAAAAACTTGAAAGAGCATTTGCCAGATATTCCAGGGTACAAATTACATGCCATAGGCAAAACCTCGAAAGAGTATCTGCAAATCTCCTAGGGCATAAATTATATGTCCTCCCAAGCAAAACCTCGAAAGAGAATTTGCCAAATATCCCAAGGTACAAATTACATGCCATAGGCAAAACCTCGAAAGACTATCTGTAAATCTCCCAGGGCACAAATTACATGCTTATCTGCACAACCTCTTCCATGGCCACAGAGTATCAACCTGATACTCACCATACATCATCCTGATGTGCACATGATCATCCTGATCATCATCGCTGCAACATCCTGCTGCATGTTATCTGGAGAAACATCGTGAAGCTCGCCATCCATGATCATCCTGATCATACACTACATCCACCTGATGCATACCAAGTATCTACTTGATACATATCATCACACATGATCCTCCTAATCATACAATGTATCCACCTGATACATACATAGATACATGATCCACACAATGCATCTAATTGATATATATCGATATACATGATCTACCTGATCATACAAAGTATCCACCTGATACATATACAGATACATGGTCCAAGCATCCAACATGATGCATATACAAAATACATACAAATGATCCAACCGATCATATCCATCATCCAACATGATGCGTACATACATATACATATAAATGATCCATTTGATCATATCCAACATCCAACATGATGCGTACATACATATACATATAAATGATCCAACTGATCATATCCAGCATCATCCTAATGCATATACAGAGCAGTAATTGGAGCATCGTCCCGATGCTCATCATCCAACGCTTACATCCATAGCCATGTGAAGGATCCTCCTTCCAACATGCTTGGAATGGCTTCAGCAAATGTGTCCATCACTTCTTCCTTGAAGTGTCATCGATCTGAAGAACACCAAGCCTCTCCCTGAAGTACTCAAACTTCACTCTGGCTAGTGTCTTCGTCAGTACATCTGCAATCTGCTCATCCGTCGCAACATATAGGATATTTACTGCTCCTCTCTGCACCATATCCATGATATAGTGATATTTGATCTCTATGCGTTTCGACCTGTCGTGAAACACTGGGTTCTCAAACATCTTCACACAACTCTGGTTATCACAGAAGATACCAGTAGAATCCAACAGGAGATGAAATAACTCAGACAGTAGCTTCCAAAGCCATACTGCCTCACAACTAGTTGAACAGGCTGCAACATACTCTGCCTCAGCTGTACTTAGTGGTACGCAGGACTGCTGCCTACTGAACCAAGAGATCACACATGATCCCATACTAAAGCAGCACCCAGATGTGCTCTTCCTATCTGCAGCATTGCCTGCCCAATCTGAATCAACATAAACTTGTAGGTTAAACTTTTGATTTGCTTCATACTTGAGCCCATAATCAACTGTACCCTTCAGGTACCTCAGAATATGCTTTACAGCAACTGGGTGAACACTCCTAGGATCCATCAGGAACTGGCTCAATGTGTTCACCGTAAAGCAAATATCTGGTCTCGTGTTTGTCAAGTACATCAAGGACCCGATCATCTGATGATATAGAGAGACATCAACCAGCTCAGATGAAGCATCACATAGAAGCTTCAGATTCGATGCCATAGGTTTGGCCATGTCCTTGCAATCCATCATCCCGAACCTCTTCAGGATATCTATAGTGTACTTCCCTTGTCCAAGGAAGATCCCATATGTACTCTGCCACACCTCCATACCTAGGAAATAGTGCATGATTCCCAAGTCCTTCATATCGAATTCGGTAGCAAGCTTCCTCTTTGTATCTACAATCAATCTGTCATCTCCTGTTACAAACAGGTCATCCACATATAGGAGTAGAACCACAGGATTCCCTTCCTCAACCTTGTAGTAAAGGTTGGAATCCGCTTTACTCTTGGTAAAGCCCAAAATAGATAGGAAACTGTCCATCCTACCATACCAAGTTCTGGGGGCTTGCTTCAAGCCATACAAGGATTTCTTCAATCTGCACACATATGACTCCCTGTCATGTGTTTCAAAACCGAGTGGCTACTCCACATACACTTCCTCCTCAACTACACCATTCAAGAAGGCAGTCTTGACATCCATCTGGTGGATCTTCCATTTCATTGCTGCAGCCAGAGCAAGTACTATTCTGATGGAACTGTACCTGGCTACAGGAGCAAAAGTTTCTTCATAATCTATTCCCTCTTTCTGAGAGAAGCCACGAGCTATGAATCTTGCCTTGTATTTCTCTACACTACCATCTGCAGCATGCTTGATTTTGTAGATCCATTTGGAAGTCACAACAGACTTCTCTTTAGGTCTTGGGACAACATCCCAAACATCATTCTTCATTATTGATTGGTATTCCTCGACCATGGCATCCTTCCATTCTTTCTTTTCCATTGCTTCTTCATAACTGGAAGGTTCTTTATTCATGATGTCACAGAGCAAAGCAACATAGCTGGTATGTGATCTAGTTCTCTTTTTTGCTCTGTGTTCTTCTTCTGGAATGCCAAATCTTTCCGCATCCTGAATGAGCTCTCTAGCCCATGCAGGTTTCCTCTTGTGAGAGTTATCTTCACAGGGTGGATCTACAGGTTCTTGCGTATCTTCAAACTCACGAACAACTTTTGGAATTGCTTCAGTCATGGTAGTTTCTTGAAATCTAGTTTCCTTAGGCTCTTCATAAACCTCAATAGGTGCCTTCCTTGATTTGATGAATGCTGGATTTTCATCAAATGTTACATCCCTGCTGACATCAATTTTCTTGAATCCTGGAAAGTATATTTTGTAAGCCTTCGAGATTTCACTGTAACCCACAAAGATACCCTTATTTCCTAAAGGATCTAGCTTGGTCCTCTTTTCCTTTAGGACATGAGTGTATACTGGACAACCAAATATTCTGAGATGGCTGACTTCAGGTTTCTTACCAGAAAATACCTCTTCTGGTGTCTTGTTGTCCAATATCTTGTGGGGTATTCTGTTTTGCACATATACATCTATTTTAGCTGCTTCTGCCCATAGATGCATAGGTAGATCCTGGTCATGCAGCATTGCCCTTGCTGCTTCCATGATTGTTCTGTTCTTCCTTTCTGCAACTCCATTCTGTTGTGGATTGTAAGGAGTAGTCAGCTCCCTCTTAATCCCTGAATCACTGCAAAGCTTCTTGAAGTCACCTGAGGTGAATTCTCCACCATTGTCGGATCTGAATGTTTTGATCTTATTTTCAGTTTGATTCTCCATCAAGGTTTGGAATTCCTTAAACTTATCAAACACCTCATCTTTGTTCTTCAAGAAGTAGACCCAAGTCTTCCTGGAGAAGTCATCTATGAAAGAGACATAGTAAACATACCCACTCAGAGAACTGGAAGACATAGGACCACATACATCTGAGTAGATGATTTCCAGGATACCTTTTTCCTTGCTTTCACTGCTTGAGAAAGCCTTCTTAATGTTCTTACCTTTTGCACATCCTTTGCAAACACCTTCATGCTTGGTCTTGATTTCAGGAAGAACTTCTACAACCTTACTTGTAATGGGTAATGCTCTGTAGTGCATTTGTGCAAGTCTTCTATGCCAAAGTTCACTTGGATCCATGGAATGATGCACCATGGCATGTTCAGGTTGTCCTTTCAAATTATACAAACCTCCTTCTTGCTCTCCAATCACCACTGCATCATCAATAGTTTTACCCTTTGGCCACATTAGGAATTGGCCACCTACAAATGCAACCCTCATACCTTTTGCATCCAATGCATGGATGGAGAGTAGGTTCTTCTTGAGCCTAGGTACATAAAGGACTTCCTTCATCTTTAAATATTTTCCAAAATCTAGGTTATAGGAGGCTTCACCACTTCCTTTGATGGGATATTGATAATCATCCCCAAGTTTCACTTTATGGGGTGATTCATGTTCAGACAGATTTACAAAAGATTCTTTAAAACCATTCATGTGTTTAGAAGCCCCACTGTCAATTAACCAATCATTACAACCATGGGAGATAGTACCTATGAGAGTAGAGATTAGAACATACTCTTCTTCACTTGATGAGTCATCGTCACTTTCTGTCCTAGCCTTCTTCTTTAGAGGTTCATCATCCTCAGCAGCATGAGCATGATATCTTATTTTGTTATTCTTCTTCTTCTTGTTGAAGTTGTTGTTGTTATCTTTCTTCTTCTTGGGACAGTCTGAAGCAAAGTGTCCCTTTTCATTGCAATTGAAGCATCTGAGATCTTTCTTATCTTTATGATAATAGTGGTGTGAGAATTTTCTATTATGAGATGATTCCTTCCTGGACTTGCCTTTCCTAGCATGTGCTATGAGAGCTTCATCCTCATTTTCCATCTTTTCTTCTTAGGCCACAAGCCTAGCTTCTTCTTGAGAGCATTCCTCCCACAATCTACTAAAAGAGATCAATTTCTTTCTTGCACAGATTCCTTGAACAAAGGAGTCCCATGACCTGGGTAGGCCATTCAGAGTGGTCATAACAATTTCACCATTGTCCACTACTTCATCCAAAGCTTCAAGTTGTTCCTTGATCTGAGATACCTTGGAGAAGTAAGATTGAATGGTTTCTCCATTCGACATCTTGACCCCTTTCAATTGATTCCGTAGAGTCATGTTTCGATTTATGTTCTTCCCTACAAATAACTTGGTCAGGGAGTCAAACATCTCCTTGGGTGTCTTTAGAGAATACACATGGGGTATGAGATGGTCTTTAATAGAATCAGCAATGATTCTCTTTGCCTTGACCAAGTTCTTCTTATGCAATACCTTAGCCTCTTCATCCTCTAGGATAGGGATGTCTTCTTTTATATATGAGTCTAACTCATTCTCTTCCAGGATTAACCCAATCCTATACTTCCAGGCTCGGAAGTTATCAGCCCCTTCAAGCTTATCCTCAAGCTTGGTGTGGTGAGACATATTAAGAGTACTTCAAATGGAAATAGAAAGATTTAGGTCTTACCACTTGAATTGCTGAAAACTGGATCTTGTCCCGGATTAGGGTTTGTCGGAAAAACCCTAAAAATTCAAAATGTGAATTTCAACTTTCTGAAAGGATAGAAAGATGCGCCTTGATGAGTTGATCAACTTGGTGTATTCATAAATTGAAATCTGCAAAGCTACACCTTTCAAAACTACCTTTCTGTCTTCTTGTATTCACTAAGGAGAGCCTTGAATTAGGGTTTGAGTTTCCCGGAGATCTACCCAGCCGAAAATATCTATCCAAAGCTCTAAACTTCGATTTTTGCAAGGCGCTTCCATCTATGTCTTCAGATTTCAGAAATTCCTATTTTTGTGGAAACCCTAATTTTTAGGGCCAAATCTGAAAATGCTCAAAATTGAATTATGATTCGACAGATAGATTCTCCTTGATGAGTAGAGTCAATCTACTATACTGCTTTTCCAAAATCTATGGAGAGAAACCCAATAAACAAGAAACTCAAGTTTCCATCACTACAGAATGTCTTCTTCTCAGGTTAGCTCTGATACCATGTTAAATTTTGAGCATTAATTCACAATACTCTAGGATCTTTACTGAGAGAATAACATGTACAGTATATCAATGCATAACAATCATAACAAGCATGTCAATCATCACAAGAATCAAAAGCATGAGAGACAAGAGACACAGAGTTTCCGTGGGGAAAACCCTAAGGTGAAAAACCCCACAACTTCCTCAGAGATAGAGAGAGCAATGGCTCAACCAAAGTACAACTAAAATACATAGAGATAGTCTCCTAGAAGCAAATGATCCTCCTCCTCACTAGTGCGCCACTTTCTGAGTGAGAGAAGTGTGAGTTTCCGAGTGATCCAAATAGAGATCTCCCGATCTCTATTTATACTAGTCTGTTTTCCCAGTGACCTTATGGGGTCGACTTGTCTAGCTAGGTATATCAACCATATAATATATATTTCAGGGCCGACCCCACACATGGTGGTCTAATAACCTATCGGCAAGTACACACACTTGCGACACTTGTCAATACACATGATGACACTTCCTTATAGAGGAATAACACATCTCTTATAAGGGTACAACAAATATACACGAAATACATAGATGAAATACATTCTGAAGTTACATATACATCAACACAAGCATTTCAAAATCCTCAAAAAGTGGCCCGAAATAGTGCTTTTTGGCCTTCTCGCTCACCCCGACTCCACATCCTTTGGATTTTGGCTCAAATATTTCAAACTTAACACTGTTCCTACTCCATGGCCATTCCATATCGATTTCATCTCAATCCAACCTCCTACCAAGCTTGAGGACACCGATTTGTAAAATCCAATAATTCCAATTATATGCCAAATTGGAGCATAATGGGCTCGGGACCCTCACTTGTTCTTTCATGGCCTTCGTTAATGGCCTTAGAACATTGCAGGAATCATCCAATTCTGATTCTGCATGCTCCTGCTATCCAAAAATCGAGTTTCGGGCTCTATACTTTTTTTTTGAACACGCAATCCGCAACTTCTGCAACCCGCAATCTGCAACCCGCAATCTGCAATCCGCAATCCACAACTTCCAAAATGCGGGAATCGGAAATGTAGAATGCCAAATTTACCACTCTAGAAGGTGTCCCTTCCGCAATCCATACTGAGGAAGTCGGAAATGCAGAATGTCAAATTTTTGACCTCCAAAAATGTCACTTCCGCAATCAGCAATCCACAATCCGTACTGAGGAAGTTGAAAATGCAGAACGTCAAATTTTCAACTTCGGAAAATGTCACTTCCGCAATCGGCAATCCATAATCCGTACTGTGGAAGTCGGAAATGCGGAAAGCCAAAACGTGACTTTGAAACTTTTACGTTTCCGCAATCTCCAATCTGCAATGGGGAATTGTGGAAACACCTCTACTCCTGCAAACTTTCAGAGCTCATATCTCCCTCATCCTTTAACCAAATAAGTCAAGTCTGGTACCGTTGGAAAGATCTTGGAGATCTCTATGTAATGGTGTGATCCCCTACCACATCTGAGAACTTTTATTCTGTCATTTTTTTCAATCACAATGTTGACCCAAATTCATTAATATATCTTTAAACATTCTAATATATGCCTGTAAACTCACAATTCGGCCCAAGCATCCCCAATGCTGTAACATGGGTTCTAATACCACTCAGTCACATCCCCTCCCGTCATCCCAACCTGCAGAGGGAACATGACCACAACAAGGGGGTGTCTAATTCTTCCTGAAGCCATATGACTAAATTCACGATTTAATAAAATGCATAACTAAATTATACACAACAAAAATAAACATCATCTACACACAATCCATCATGCATTCATCATACCAATAAAATTCATCAAATTAAACATTACAGAATACAGAATGAACGTAATTTAAACCATAAAGAATACTTATCTTTAACATGAAACTATCCAAACAACTAGCTTTGTGAAAGAAACTTTCCACCCAACCATAGGTCCCTGTCCAGCCTATATTCTTTCAACTGAGAGACCACCCCCGAGCTGGGCTATGTATCCACTAAGGAGGAACTAAAAAGGCTCACTCATAGCCATGGTTTCACACAAACAGTCATGCTAAGCCAACACAAATTTTGGATTATCAAGCATGCAAGAGACAAAGGGGGGAAATGCTAAGCCAGTGAGATCAACCACAGAGCTACAGGCCTCTCAAGCTAAACTCAACAACCATGGCACCCACAATACTGACCACACCCAACACAAGGAAGGTCCCCTTCTTTGCGGCACAGTCCCTTAGGAATCCCTCCCCTCCAGTGCTCTTCAGGGTGGGAATAGAAAGGTCCAAGATACTAAATCCTTGATATTCTATCCTTCACTGGCTTTAGCAAGCAACCCCAACCTCTGTTCTATCCTCTGTTCTGTAATTCACACTTGGATTCTCACAATTCAGTGACCAAATGACTCAATCCCGTAATTGAATTTTTTGGCCTATCAAAACTGGGTTTTCCCATGGATTTACGGGCATCTAACACTCTCAAATTCTCCCCAAGGTTCATGTCTATGGATCCCCCATCAGATTACACTATCCATATGAAATTATGGGTGTTTATGGCACTTCAAAACGTGGGTTAATGCAAAGTTGCGATTTCTGGTTTTTCTCACTGTTGGCACTATGTAATGGATGAAAACAGAAGCTTCTATGTTCAACAATGGAATGGGAATGAGGAAGAAAAAATTCCCATGGGGTAGAGTGACTTTTGGGTCAAGGAAACATAGCTCGTACCTTTCATACGAATTTCTGGGCTGCCCATTCTCCATTGAAGCCATGTACTGATTTCCTCAATGAATTCCTTACAACAGAATTAAATGTAAACAAAGAAAGTCAAATGGGTTCTTAATAAGACATTTGGAAGCATATAGTTCAAACCGACAAGCCCCCTCACCACTCCCTAGTGGATACACCTGGACCCCTCTTATTAGTTGCTTCCATAGCCATTTTTTGGTATTTTATTGAAATATTAATATTTACATCATTTTACAATGTTCCATGGCTTAATAGCACATGGGTAACGAAATATCAAATACTTGCATTTTAAATAAAATCTGGGCATACACTAGTGAGGCCTTGACCTTGATCTCCACGCCAAGAGAACATACATCGCATGTACACAATATTTACATTAAAAGCCAATATTTCCTAAGGGTCAAAATGGGGGTATTACAATATGTTCAAGTTTGTTGACAGATCCAATCACACCATCGGTATGAGGTCCTTTTAGTGGCCTAGCTAGATCATATGCAAGTCTTACAGCATCAGGTATTAAACCATAAAGTGTGACCGATTGGGAATATATGAAAGCCATCTATTGAGAACTCTGAATGAGTTATTATTCAGTTATGGATCCTAACATGGCTACATATTTGGAAAGAGTAGGTAATAGTGATGTTATGAACCAATCTGCTAAGAATTGATCTTGGATTCCAACTTTAATAAGACTTCAATGCCTCCTCCATTCGTGGATATGATCTGATATGTGAGTATAAGTGGACTTCCTAACTGAAGTCAAAATTTGTATACCTGTCTCATAGCATATAGGTAATTGAAAATGTGTCAGAAATACCATAGCTAAAGATGAAAATTCCATGAATGTATTGCGGGGAAACTCAATGTACCATTTCGCGGCGGTTCCCGTTAGGGTCCGCTGAAACAACCTTAACCTAATACTATCATGAACTAGGGAATTGGATGAACGCCACAAATGGAATGTCATCACATGATTTGATGGATCTTCCCCTAGTTTTTCGTCAAACTTGGGTATCTCTAAGGGTAGTTTAGTTGTTATGGTTGGACACCCATTCAAATGTAGAAAAGGATAATTAGTCAACCGAGATAAATCCGGTAGGTTCAATGTGGCTAGAAATGGTTATTTGATTGGTGCCATAGCATACGATTGATACGCGGGTGAAGCTTGCTGGCTCCATTGTTGTTGTCCTTGGGAGTGAAAAGAATTCCAAGAAGGATTGCCTCCTTGCGGAGGTTGCATCCAAAAAGATTGGTTACTTCCTAAATGTTGTCCATTCCATTATGGAATATGATGCATGTATAGATTTCCCACATGTGGAGGTATGTTCCAATATGATTGGTTACTTGTTGGAACATGACCATTCCATTGAGGGATAGGATTAATGGGTGGATTTCACCCTTGTGGAGGTGGGACCCAATAAGATTGGTTACTTGTCGAAATCTGACCACTCCATTGAGTGTTTCCTTGGTTTTGATAAGTGTTCCAAGGTTGATTTCCCCCTCACGGGGGTGGTGCCCAAGAATATTGGTTACTTCCTGGAACTTTCCCACTCCATTGCGGAATGTGGTTGATAGGTGGATTGCCTCCTAGTGTGTTACATGTTGGGGGTATGGGATTCCCCCCAGTATTTGTGTTAGAAAAATTTGTAGTATGAATTCCCGAGGAATTTCCACTAACCTGTGGAGCATAACCCCAATTGGAATTACTGTTCCATGGTCCATTGGTTCCGCCAGAAATATTAATATTCCATGGTGAAATTTTCCCCCCAGAAGTAGAACTTGGAAAAATGTTAGGTATACCAAGAGGATTTTGTTTTACTCCTTGATTGTTTTGACCTTTATTATCCAAACCATATGGAAAACCCATATTTGGTAAGGCACACCCCCCAGTAGGGATCCCTGCAGACGAAGTGGATGTACTTCTAGGATTGGGACCCGAAAATGTACCAACTAGCATTGAAGTGTTGGTTTAACTTGTTCTAATAACATGTATACTAACTGTTGGGATTGATGTAGAGTCCAAATTGGAAGTATTTCTACCTCCAATAACTGTTTGAGGTTGCAATGATGTAGTCCCTTGTACTCCTAGTGAATCCATAGGATCAATTGTTGAATTTTTCATATTAGTCCAAAACCTGAAAAGAGAATTGATGTAATCTAATGACTCACTGATGTGAAGTGCCACTAGGTATGAAATATTTGTCAAAGCTAGGTTTACGTGAGTATCTATGTTGTTCTCTAGTGTTTCAATTTTAAATGGAGCAAGATTATCAACAATGTTTTTTGTTTTTTTCATTAGGTGAAGTTTCAGTATTTATTTGATGGTGTTATTCTCTATTGTTGTTAATTGAATCTAGAAGCTGTTCAGTTTCCAAGTCACAAGGTTGGTTTTTTTGTATCTGTCTCTGTGATGTAGCAAGGCCTTCAATTTATGGTGACTCACCCCGCTGTCGTCATGACTAGTGGATTGGGAGATTAGCTACTTTGAATAATTTGATAAAAGGATTTGTTTTTAAATGGTATTCTAAATCACAAATAGAATCAGACAATCCTAAGGCACTCTAGACTTAAAAAGGAAAAAGTGTCCACACAGTAAAAAGGTCCTATGAATCCAAGAAAGAAGTCTACTTTTCCAAAGAACTGAAGTCCAGTGAAAATTTGGATTAGAGGTCCTTCTGAAACTAGTAGCAAATGAGGAATAGCAAGCCTCAAACTATTACTAATAGTGAAAGTATTAGAAACAATTACAATAAACTTTAATCACAAGGGTTGCAAGTATTGGTTCTTGACCAATCACCCTCCCAAGGAGTAAAAGCTTCAAATTATTCCTCAGGTACTACAAGTGTCCCCAACTCACAATAGCGTATGTGATATCCTAGGAATAGCAACTAAGGTTACCACTTCACAAACAACAGTCGGGCAGAACAATTCTAAGTCTAGGACAACTCTCATAACCAGGTATTCTAGAAAAGTGATGTCACCCCAAGGACTTGTCACTTACATAGAATTCCGTGATGAGCTCATATCGCACTAAACAAGCAAGAGGGGGGGGGGGGGTACCACCCTTACTTATCCATATTGACCTCGTACTTGACACATGTGTTAGATGCACTTTTTCGACAATATTTTCTTTCTACTAATGGATTTAAACTCTCAATAATCAATGCTAGTTTCAAAATTTGTGTATCCCATGAGTGTTACTCTCCCAACCTAATCCAAGGAACTAGCCTAACCTTATCGGTGATATGAAAATCAAATCTTGGTTAGTTTTAGATTAAGCACCAATTTTAAGGGTAGTTTTCTTAGTTTCAGGAGTGGAAGTGAAACTAGTGGTGTGTTTACTCAAAAATATGAACCAAACAATGCAATATGCTCACTACTCTACCTTTCAATTCGATATGTTCTAAATTAATGAAAAGTTAGAAGTTAATGTGGGTCTTTCAAACATGCAAGTTGCAAAATAGAATTAAAATAAAAATTTTTTACAACATGCATAAAACTATTTTCAAATGTTTGAATGTGTTTCCAAATCTAGTGAAGTTTTGGTGATGCAAAATGTTTTGGTAGGTTTTTGATATGTAGGAATAGTTCTTCTGAAATATAGTTAATTTCTAATTTCAAAAATCAATGTAAACCAAAAAATATCTCACTTGAAATGAATCTAATTCTGTTACACAAGGATCTTTGTTTCTCGTTTGTAGGGCCACCCGAAAGTGAAAGCAAAGAGGATACACAAATCCCTTTGCAGAATTATGAAATAAAATTTTACACGTGAGATCTACTTTCTCATTCACAAGATCGCTCGAAATCCCAAGTGAAGAGGATACAGTATCTCAAGAACTAAATGCGAAAATTCAAATCTACTCTGTTACAAGTGAGATGCACTTTCTCATTCACAAGATCTCCCGAAATCCCAAGTGAAGAGGATAGAGTGGCTCGAAAAGAAATTGCTTGAAAAATCAAATCCTAAACTATTACAATTGAGATCCACTTTCTCATTCACAAGATCGCTTGAAATCCCAAGTGAAGAGGATACGTTGACTCGTACACAACTTATCTCAAGAAAATTGAGGACTAAATATACAACTTTCTCTAATTGTGCATGAGAAAAATAAAATATTGTAGATCCAAAACAAAATTTGACTAATTAAAGTTGTTTTTTTCGGTTTTGGAGGGAAGTTATTTTCAAATTATCTCAATGTGTAATGTTCAATTTTTTGTTTTTTAATGAAAATATCTTTTTGAAATGTTTTCAAATGATATTTTCATGTGTCATGACTGTGATTTGGTTTCTTGTTTCAGATAAGCAAGTGTACGGGATTAAAAAATTAAAGTGCCTAAAGGTTATTTAAACAATTGTTTATGCTTTTTCAATTGTTATAATTTGAAAACTATTAATTAAATAAAAATTCTTTAGGGATCAATCCTAATCTCATCGAATCAGGGATCTAAAATAAAAATATGACCTCAAGAAATCAGATCTACAACAAATTATAAGAAATTTTTTGAAAAAATTGCCAAATTAGGTCATCCTTAAAGGTTTTGGAGGGAAAATTCAAATTTAAAGATTTCAAACCAAATCCTCCCAAATGTTTCCAAATCAGTAGTAAATTGATCCTAAAATGTTTTTAATTTCATGTGCAGGTTTGCAAACACAAAAATGCCTAAAAGTGGCCCTAAAACAGTAAAATCCCACAACTAGTTTTGACCATTTTTACAAATCTGAACCAAAAAGCTTTAAAAATATTTAAAAATATTCCAAATATTAGATAATTAGGGTCCATGTAAGGTCCAAAATATAATTTAATGAATTCCTAATCCAATCCAAGCAAAAAAAAATCACAAAAAACTAGACAAAAGTGAGGAAACTAGCTCCAAAAATTCAAAACCCCCATCCTACGCAAGTGCATAATGCAGAGCAGTGCGACTTTATCAGGATGACACACTTTGTACACATGAAGGGTGATTCAATGGAACACTTTTCTCACAAAAAGGGTGTGTCACCCTAAGGATGGTGCTCTGTGTGCACAGGTAGGGTGCCTCATCTTTTCAAGATCAAGAAAGCTGAGCCGAATTTTCAATATTTTTGGCTTTTTTACTGTTGATTAAGGCCATTTTTGAGCTTCTAAGGGTCTTTCAACTTGGTACATAGGTACTATAAGAGTTTTAAGGAAATATTTAATTACATATTTAAGGTTGAAACACCAACATTTTGAAGAAATTTTCAAATTATCCTCAGTATGGTCGCCAATCTTTTGATAGCAATAGTAGTAGGGATGTGTATACACTAATTATCTCTCTTACTATGAAATTAGTGAGATTCAATAACATAAATACATGCAATACTCATTCATTCCTTTGATATTTCTAAGTAATTTTCAAGAAAATAGAAAGGAAGAAGAGAGTAGAATACCTATTGAAGCTAGCCACTTGAAGAAGATCCCATTGCTTGAGCATCCATGGCCTTTAGGCCTCCATTTGCAGCAGCTTGCTAGGTTCTTACCTCTAGCTTCTATCTCTCAGATATTGAAAAACTTTGCAAAAATTGAAATCTATCTACCAAACTTGAATTCAAAACTATATCTAAAACCTAAATTCAAACACAAATTCGGGGTGTGTATGAATTGCATCATATTGAATTAAGAAAAAGAAATACTTACAACCTTGTTGCTTGAGGCGAATCCTTCCACCTTTGCTTTAAGCCAACATTCTCAATCCTTCCTCCTTTGCTTTAAGCCAACATTCTTGATCCTTGAATTTGATCCTTAAAGAGCTTTGTTGAAGATGAGCTTTCCAACCTTGAAATCCTTCCAGCATGCCTTTACTCTCACTTTCGGTATCTTACCATGCCCCAAATTTCTTTCTTTTATAGCATTGGGAAATGGGAATTCATGATTCAACTTTCAATGTGGGATAGTACCTTCTTGATTTTTGAATATTTTCACTCAAAAACTGACTTAGCATTATTTTCAGGCTTTTGACATTAATTTCCAGTATTTTTAGGACAATTAATACACCTTTGATGTATTATTTCCACTCCAAGAGTTGTAGAAGCTGGGTTTTGGCCCTTTTTGTGGTCCTAGACATGGCCTCTTTAGGGAAACCTTTGTCTTCACAAACTTCTTCCTTTTCGGAAGCGGTAGTTAGATGAGAGATGGAATCTCTCAATTGCTCCAAATTTCTAGTCTTCATGTTGCGAACGAATGGTAAAATGTGCTTTCGTCTTCACTTGTTAAGGGTGTTAATTTGATTGTTAACAATATATATTTGTGTGTGTATGTGTGAAGTACAATTTCACACCTCACCTTATCACATAGTTGGTCCAAATAAATCTCTCCAAACCGTATCAAGGGAAAAAATAAGAAAACCGTAGCCGCCAAATCCTAGCTAGGAATCACTCTTGACCGAAGGTATCCATTTCACCAAATATCATCCTCAAACTAACATACACACCAACAAGTTCTCATTGATACCTACACTTGCATCCCATAAGTGTACAATATAGTCTCCATCTATGATCTTCTCCACATCAAGCACTCCAAGTAGCAATAGGGTTTCCAAAATTCACAAAACCCTAATATTCTCTCACCAAATCTACAAGATCAAGTACTCCTTTGATCCTCTACAGTTTATCTCAAACCCTAACATTCTTGTATCCTTAAGGAAAATCCCTAACCCTAGCCTTCCCTTAAATTTCCTCAAGAACCCTGGCACTCAAGACAAAGAGAGAAAATACAAATAAAGAGTACAAAGACATTAGTTCACCCTAGTTTTGACATCTATATCTCAAACATGTGGGTACATTAGTGAAAAGAAATGAAGTGATGGAAATATTCTTTCCTCTTATTTATATGAAAGGTGGAAAAGGCCAATAATACAAAATAGACTGAATCTAGTACAAGCAACCTAAATCTACTCAAGGAAGGCCCACATGTGCAATGTGCATTGTGATCTTTTTGGGCATTGAACCAACACTAAAAACAACTCAATAATGAAGATTACGTTGAAATTCAAATATGTGAATACAAAATGTTTGGACAACTTGAACACTTCATATATATATATATATATATATATATATATAATACAATTGCATACCTCACCTTATCACAAAGTTGGTACAAATCAAACTCTCCAAACCATATCAAGGGAAACAATAAGAAAACCCTAGCCACCAACCCTTATCTAGGGATCACTTTGAACAAAGCTATCCATTTAACCAAAGATCGTCATCAAACTAACATATACACTAAACATTTATCATTAACACCTACACTTGCATCCCACAACTGTACAATACAGTCTCCATCTATGATCTTCTCCACATCAAGCACTCCAAGTAGCACTAGGGTTTGCAAATGTCACAGAACCCTAATCTTCTCCAATAAAAGCTACAATATCAAGTTATCATTTTCTCCTCTATATTTTATCCCAAACCCTAACCTTCTTTGTCTCCTTAAGTAAAATCCCTAACCCTAGCCTTCCCTTAAATTTCATCAAAAACCCATACACTCAAGACAAAGAGAGAAAATACAGATAAAGAGTACAAAAACATTAGCTCACACTAGTTATTACATCTATAACTCAAACATGTGGGTACATTAGCATTAGTGAACAACAATGAAGTGATGAAAATAGTCTTTCCTCTTATTTATATGAAAGGTGACTAAGGCCAATAATACAAAATGGACCCAATCTAGTACAAGCAAACTAACTCTACTCAAGACATGCCCACATGTGCATTGTGATATTTTTGGGCATTGAACCAACTATAAAAAAACTGAATAATGAATATAACATACAATAGGAATCACTCTTGACCAAAGCTAGTCATTTCATCAAAGATCATCATCAAACTAGCATACACACTAACAATTTCTCATTGACACCTACACTTGCATCCCACAAGTGTACAATACAGTATCCCTCTATGGTCTTCTCCACATCAAGCACTCCAAGTAGCACTAGGGTTTCCAAATGTCATAAAAACCTAATATTCTCTAACCAAATCTACAATATCAAGTGCTCATCTAGAGTTTATCTGAAACCATAACCTTATTTGTCTCCTTAAGGAAAATTCCTAACCTTAGCCTTCCCTTAAATTTCCTCAAGAACCCGTGTACTCAAGAAAGAGAGAGAAAATAAAAATAAAGAGTACAAAGACATTAGTTCACCCTAGTTTTTACTTCTCTAACTCAAACATGTGGGTACATTAGTGAACAACAATGAAGTGATGGAAATACTATTTCCTCTTATTTATATGAAAGGTGACAAAGTCCAATAATACAAAATGGACCCAATCTAGTAAAAGAAACCTAACTCTACTCAATACAATCTCACGTGTTGAGTGCTCTTAATACATGTCAAACTTGGAGACATGCACATCCAATAAGAAATACATCAAGGTTGAGTGTTCCTTCTTCAAAGGCCTCCAAAGTTCCAATGTTTCCTCTTAATCAATGTGTACCTCTAATTACACCACACCTACATGATCACTCATCAACTCAAACATCTTGAAGCTAACTACAAGCCCCATGCAAGCAACCAAATGTCCCCATGCCATCTAGGGTTGAATTCCCTCTTCCAAGATTCCCAACACTCCTCAAGGTGAATTACTCTCCAATCAAGAAAATGACTCTCTATGTATGTACCATAAAGAATCTAATCGTGCTCACTAGGTCTTTAATGATCCAAGTGTGCCACATTATAAGCATCAATACAATGTCTATCAATTCAATCATAAGATATATCCAATGTGTATGTTCATCACCATATAATCAAGGTTATCAACACACCATGCACTCCACATCACATGAAACATCCCAAGGAATGGTATAAATTCTTTTGAAGTAACCTCAAAATCTAACACTTCTTAGACTAGTCTATACCTCAAGAACATGATTATGTATATGCTCACATTGAGGCATAAGGAGAAAGGATCACTACACCACATCCAACCATGAATGTTACGAATATATATATATACAAATTTGTAATGTCAAGCTCATCTCTCTACTGAATTGGTAGAAAACTTTCAATCGGTCCCAACACATGAAAAAATGGCATACAAAGCTTTATTCTAGCAAGATACAACCCAAAGATGAGTTGTCACAAGTATGATGGGATATTTGTGTGCAATTTATCTAAGAATTTGAAATCATTTACAAGTATCCAAGTACATTGAAAATTTGGGAGAGTTTATTAGTGTAACTTTTAAGCCTTGCACTTCAATCCCATCATGGTCTCTAGTTTTTTTATCAATAGAAAATCCACCATGAATACGATTATTAGGTGTGTATCATACATTATTGGAAAAGAAAGGAAATAGACATCAATCAAGTGGTTTAGAGAGAGTATTGGACAAAGAGTAAGTCTAAATGAGAGACAAATACGTTTGATCTCCATACATATTGCAGTGGGTATGCTAGGTAATAACGGTTCAATCCATTTCACATATAATTCCACACAGAGGTGGAAATGGTTTGAACTTCGATTGTTTACTTTAATAGACCAAAGTTCAAATCACAATAGCATCCAAAGGGTATTTCCATATGTCTAGGTCACACTTGTCCTATTAAGTCCGCATTACACCATCAAAGGGAATCCACCAAAATTATGGTCACATGTATATGTAATTTATTATTTTGGCATTGTTATCTTTACTTAAATATAAGATGGATGTGCAAGGATTTAATCTTGTTTGGATTTTGCATTAGCTTCTAACAAAATCCAACAATTCAAAAGTATAACCAGGAGACTAGGGTCCTTTGAACACAACTTGAAGAGGGAAATAAATGTGAAAATGAAAGTGTGAAAGGGGAGAAAGTTGCACAAAGGTCATCACCATTCAACCACTAGAATCTATTACCATGAAAGCAATGCAAAGAAGACAATCCATTCAAGGTTGAGTTCTATAGGAAACACAAAACATTAGTCATCACAAAGGTCATTCGGCAGGAAACATGGTGAATTAATTGGTTCTATTAGCACCGTATTATGCATCCCAATTGGCTTACATTATGGTTCCCTTAGTCAATTCTAAATCTAGTAATCTATTGTGCCATATTTAGTGCCAACCAATGTTTGAAAGTGAAAAAAATAATAAAAATCACAGGGATAAAATGAAACTGACAAATAAAATCACACCAATTTGAGATTTATTGTACATTCATAATGCCATAGAATCCACCAGGAAGGGAAGAGGGAGATTCAACAAGGGAGGGAAATTCAAGCTCTGTGTTTGGATATTTAGCATTCATCAAGGAAAGGAAGAGGGAGATTTGACAAGGGAGGGCCATTCAGGATTGGAAATTGGAGATTCAAAACTCAACAAGGAAGGGAGGAGGTATATTTGAAGAGGGAGGGCTATTCAGGCTCAACATCTGTTTTCATAACCACATATTGACCTTTCGTTCCCCAACTTTCCCTTGTGTGGCATCTCTCCCTTCCTCTAGCAATGATTGGAATACTGTCTCTTAGATTTTAGGGATTCACTTTTCCCAATTCTCCCTTGTGTGGTATATTTCCCTTCCTCCAGAAGGGATTGGATTGTCTCCTATCTCATAAAGATCGGGCTGAATTGGAAGAGGAAGAAAAGGAAAGAAAAGGAAAAAGTGCTAGTAGTGGAGGACAAGAGGTATGCTAATATGTATTTATAGATATTTTAATTGGTATAACTTTGGATTTTAGGATTTTCTTTATGCGTTTCTAATTATAGTTTTATAAATTTAATATATATTGTAACCCAAACAAATACCTCGTTTTTCAATTAATAGAGAGAGGAAATTGACATAGATAAAGATACATCAACATCAATTTTGGTGGTGAGGGCAGTTAATAAACTCAATCATGTTGACATAAAAAATATTTCTAGATACTTTCAAAATCGACCAACTAAAAGTAAGAAACCCTCACAAACTAATGAACCAGTAGAATAGGAATCAATTGATTCCCCAACCACTCCTAGTTCGAGAAAAATATCCAATAGAAGATCATTAATAATAACATCAAAGAATCTAGAACAGGGTGTCAAGACATCCAATTTCTTAGCAACACATGGGACACAAAATTCATCTTCCACGTCAATTTCTTATGGATCATGTATCGGTTCATATGGTACGAGGATAGAATATGATTTGGTTTCGGGGGAAATCCATCGATAAGTGGTAGGGAATGTCTTTATCAATATGTTGAAGGAATCCTACATGAAACAATTTCAATACCATCTCCATCTCTTGTTCTCCAAGGTTCCAATGCAATAAAAAAAAAGGTCATTCAAGACATGGAAGTTGGATTCGGTGAAGGTTGGTCGGTTAAGAAGGACAAACTACAAATTTTAGAGAATTTCAAAACGTTCTGATGCAACTAGACCAAAAAAATAAATAAATAAGCTTCCCCCCAATCAAAGTTGTTAAGAAAGGCCAATGGATGTACCTATAAAGGTATGGAAATAATTGAGCAAATATTATGAGAAGTTGGATACTCTAAGAAAGATGGGTGAGGAGAGAACCCATGTATTTTTATTTTTCATATAACATTATTTCAAATTTATTAATAAGTTTTTATAATTTATTTGTGCATAAACAAATTCAAGTATATTATGTTCAAGATAAGACATCAAAGGCTAGGATATCTGTTAAGATTTAATATGCTAAGACAGAAAATGGCAGCATTACATTCCATTTCACAATAATAGCATATACAGGATCACTGAAGAAACAACAAGCACAGCATAAACACAAGAGACACAGATTTATCCTGGGAAACCCTCATGGGGTAGAAAACCCAGCAAAGCTTCCTCAATATAGATGCCCAGCAATATACAAAGATGAAACCCTGAGACATGATCTCCTCCTCCATAATAGCAGACCTCTCCTCCACAAGTGCGCTATCCTCAAGTGAGTGAGTGTATCAAATGAGGAACACACCTCCTCTATTTATACACTACTCTGACATATCTTTTACACAAGTACATGTAGGCTCGTATTTAACCATTAGGTTAAATACCCTATTATAACTGACTGGGCCAACCCCCACATGGTGGGTCTAATAACCCTAGTTACCACAACCCGACGGAGAAATAAACATCTTCGGATATACAATGAGATCTTTACGGAGGAATGAAACATCTCCGGAATAATAAAGTATAAATATAATATTCTTTGAAGTTACAATATTTCAACACTCACCCTTAACGAGAAGGATATTATAACAGTATCTGCACGAGCAAGGAGTCATCAACATCATACATGATACATCTATAAATCATTGGAAGCTTTCTCAACATCATCAGTAACTCAAGCAGTTACTGGAACATCAACATCTTCAGTACTGAGTCTTTATCTTCTGCAGCACTCGAACAGCTACAACAACATCAACATCTGGATCCTCACGATCATCAGTATTGTCATCTCACGATCATCAGCATCGTCATCACACGATCATCAGCATCGTCATCACACGATCATCAACATCGTCATCACACGATCATCATCATCGTCAGCATACGATCATCAGCATCATCATCACACGATCATCAGCATCATCAGCATTGTCATCACACGATCATCAACATCGTCATAACACGATCATCAGCATCGTCATCACACGATCATCAACATCGTCATCACACGATCATCAACATCGTCATCATACAAGTATCCATACCGATACAAGTAACCACATCATTAATACAAGTATCCATACCGATACAAGTAACCACATCATCAATACAAGTATCCTACCGATACAAGTAACCACATCATCAATACAAGTATCCTACCGATACAAGTAACCACATCATCAATACAAGTATCCTACCAATACAAGTAACCACATCATCAATACAAGTATCCTACCGATACAAGTAACCACATCATCAATACGAGTATCCATATTGATACAAGTAACCACATAAACACACACAATCATATTACAGGATGATCAATCCTGCTCTCTTTAGGACGTAGGTCCATGGATGATGCAATCCCGTCATGTACCTTTTTGAACCGAGGTCCAAGGACGATCCAGTCCTACCATGTACCTTTTGAACCGATGTCCAGGGACGATCCAGTCCTATCATGTACCTTTTGAACCAAAGTCCAGGGACGATCCAGTCCTATCATGTACCTTTTGAACCGAAGTCCAGGGACGATCCAGTCCTATCATGTACCTTTTGAACTAAATTCCAGGGACGATGCAGTCCTATCATGTACCTTTTGAACCGAAGTCCAGGAACGATCCATTCCTATCATGTACCTTTTGAACCGAAGTCCAGGGACGATCCAGTCCTATCATGTACCTTTTGAACCGAAGTCCAGGGATGATCCAGTCCTATCATGTACCTTTTGAACCGAAGTCTAGGGACGATCCAGTCGTATCATGTACCTTTTGAACCGAAGTCCAGGGACGATCCAGTCCTATCATGTACCTTTTGAACCGAAGTCCAGGGATGATCCAGTCCTATCATGTACCTTTCGAACTGAAGCTCAGGGATGATCCAGTCCTATCATTCAATTCTCGGAGACTTCATGTCTACGGCTCAATTCAAAGGACTAAAGTCCGAGGACGATCCAATCCCCTTACCTGTTCATTCAGGATTTTGTTCTCGGAGACATCATGTCTACGGCTCAATTCGAAGGACTAAAGTCCGAGGACAATCCAATCCCCTTACCTATTCATTCAAGATTTTGTTCTCGGAGACATCATGTCTACGGCTCAATTCAAAGGACTAAAGTCCGAGGACGATCCAATCCCCTTACCTTTTCATTCAGGATTTTGTTCTCGGAGACATCATGTCTACGGCTCAATTCAAAGGACTAAATTCCGAGGACGATCCAATCCCCTTACCTGTTCATTCAGGATTTTGTTCTCGGAGACATCATGTCTACGACTCAATTTAGGACTGAATTCCAGGGATGATCCAATCCCCTCAAGTCCACCAAGGAATTCATTCTCAAAGACATACGTCTACGGCTCTCTTTAGGACTGAAGTCCAGGGATGATCCAATCCCCTCAAGTCCACCAAGGACTTCATTCTCGAAGACATACATCTACAGCTCTCTTTTGGACTGAAGTCCAGGGATGATCCAATCCCCTCAAGTCCACCAAGGACTTCATTCTCGAAGACATACGTCTATGGCTCTCTTTAGGAATGAAGTCCAGGGATGATCCAATCCCCTCAAGTCCACCAAGGACTTCATTCTCGAAGACATATGTCTACGGCTCTCTTGAGGATGATGCAATCCTATATGTCCATCAAGGACTTCATTTTCGAAGACATACATCTACGGCTCCTTTTAGAACATGTGTTCAAGGATGATGCAATCCCCTTGTCACCTTAGACCCTGTCTAAGGACCATCCACCAACCTCTCTGTCGGCATCACCAATATAGGTATTCACATCATCGACTTCACTGTCGATGCAGGCAATCTCATCATAAGTGATCACATCACTCCCCCTTTCGAGGAGGGTCCTTCTGGACTATATTAAGTTTGTCTCGGAAAACTTTACTTGAGGTAGAGGTTTGGTTAGTACATCGGATCGATAGAGGTTTGGTTAGTACATTGGTAACTTGTTACAAATTCTAACTTTAATTCCTATCTACACCATATCTCGTATATAGCAATGCCAGATCTCTATGTGCTTTTGACTTATCATGGAACACTGGATTATTTGCCATTTTAGTACAACTCTGTTTGTCACATAGGATCACAGTTGGGTCCATCTCTAAGTCAAACAATTCTGAAGCCATGCCGTTTCACAATTAGCAGAGCAAGCAGCCATATATTCCGCTTGTACTAGACTGCTTCCTGCTAAACCACAAGATCATGGCTGATCCCAGACAATAACATCTTCTCGATTTGCTCTTCCTATCTGATACACTTTCTGCTCAATCAATATCTGTGTATCCATCTGAATTCATGATCTCCATAGATCAAAGTCTATTGTATCCTTTAGGTACCTCATCTCATGCTTTGCAACTAATAGGTGAACACTTCTAGTTTCCACTAGATACTGACTCAAGGTGTTTACAACAAGGCATATATCTGACCTAGTATTCGTTAGACACATCAATGACTCAATAATTTGTCTATACAGAGTTATATCCACTAATTCTAATGAGTCATCTACTAAGAACTTCAAGTTGGAATTCATGAGAGTGACCATTCCAACACATCAAGTCTTTTAAATATTTCTCAGCATACTTTCCCTATTTGAGAAAGATTCCTTCTGAGCCTTGCCATACTTCCAGACCTAGGAAGTAATGCATCAATCTGAGATCTTTCATTTTTCATTTCTGTAGCCATCTAATTCTTATTCCTTATCAGAAAGATATCATCTACATACAATAATAGTATGATCCATAACCTTACGGTAAAGGTTAGGAACAACTTTACTTTTGGTAAAGCCCAAGCTTATCAAGAAACTGTCAATTCTCCCTTTGTGACTGAACATCATTGACACTCTACATTGAATGATCTTCTGCATATCTATCTGTGCCATCTCTCGTTAGATGGGTCTACTGATATGGGCCTCAATATCATTCGAACTCTGTGGTGAGTTCCTTCTTGCATCCATTCGATCTGTGTTCTAGAAACCATATTCAACCTTGTAGCAAAGGTTGAGATCCACATAACCCATGGTGATCATTAAGCTCATCAATTGATTATCGATCCTAGGTACCCATAGAGAACCTGATTCACACTTCTTCTTTAATTACACCATTAAGAGAATGGTCTTATCTAGCCACTTGGAGCAAACATCTTGTCATGATTCTCTTCCTCTTTCTAAGAGAATCTTCTAGCCATGAGCCTTCTATAGTGTGTTTGATTTGTAAATCCTTCTGTTGAACATCCATCGCTTGTTCAGTGTTCATCATTCATCATGATATTTCCTACAAATCAAAATTAAGTACATGATTAGTAATACTTCATAATCATCAAATCATATTGACATGATAACCTATTATGCATACAGATATCATTTACATAGTTATGCAACTATTTTGACCAATACTTTGGCACAACACTTTCCCATATCCTGTATGCATACAGTGCCTATCTAGATGCCTTCCATCTCTACCAGAACATACTATCGAGAGTGTGCACAGCTCTCAGCATGTTAGCAAAGAGGTTTCATTCTAGACAATCAATAATGGAATGTTTGTCCAACTTACCAATCATATGCATATTAGTAGTATACTGTTCAATGCTCTATGAATGTTTACACTCAGCATGATATATTCTAGGAATACAAATATGCATACAAGCAATATCATTTACTATTTCAAATAACAACTCAAATACTTATCTTTTATGTTTGTGTGGTTGCCTCCCGCTTGATCTTCTGTATGTCTTCTGAACTTCTATTCATTCTGTACCACTGTGCATGCTCAAGTGTGCACTAGTGTCATCCTCATGATCTCATACACAAACATACATTCATTAGTATATTCTCAATATTCTAATTCTAAATAATCTTGAATATATGTAGTCATGATCATTAGTATTCAGAGTTTCAAGGAAGTCTTCTTTTACTCATGCATATTCTTGTTTGATCACAGTACTCTTCAGGTTAATTAAATCATCAAGATAAGAGACATAGTATGCATAAACCCTTGATTACTAACTTTATGAATAAGCATAACCAATCATACCAAGTATAATTATATAAGGGATCCTAACACAAGGTAAGATTCTAACTTGACATAGGAAAACATACCTGGATTAGTATACCTGCTTAGTTATGTACAACATACCTAAACAATCTCTTCAATGATTTAGAGATCATGAGCTAGAACCTGCATGTCTCATAGGTTAAGCATAATATAACAAAGTCATACATACCTCGTAAGTAGAACAAAGATTATGGATGAGTCTTTGTCTTCATGTTGTCATGGTCATGGAACTTGATTTGTCTTCTGTGATGTACCTGTATCTTGTTAGCAGGCAACATCAATCTCACACAACACCATAATGCATTAGTACAATCATATAGCCCTAATCAATGAATGTCTTCGATCATTCACATGCATTCATACTGTTACTAGGGTGATAAGATAAGTCTAACATTAATCAAGATTGTACTAACAAATAATATGAAGACAAACACATTATGAATTTAATCAGGAATCAGATTTCAAGACATACCTGAACCTCCTTGAGTCATACCTATCGAGACTTCTTGTAGTTTTCTTATGTAAGGCCTTAGCCTCAACTCCCCCTGAAACTTGATCTGGAGCTTGATTAGGGTTTTCTAGAGAAACCCTAAAAATTCAATCTTTGACTTTCACACTTCCGAATGAATGGAAGGATGTGTCTTGCTGAGCTGATCAAACTAGCATACTTCAATTTTGAAATCTCCAAAATTTGACCCCTCAAAATTGCCTTTGAAACTTCTGGATCTTCTGGACAGGATCCCGAACTAGAGTTTTATGAAGCCCACCCTTTTTCTCAATCAAAAGGTTTGATCCAAGGCTCTAAACTCTTATTTTTCTGAGGAGCTTCCAGCCGTGGTTATAGACTTCAAAAATTCCAACTTTTGTTGAAGCCCTAATTTTCCATCTTTCCGATCAAAATCCCGAGCTAGGGTTTAATCAAGCCCGGTTTTCTACCCAACCAAAAAATTTGATCTTGGTCTCTAAATTTCGATTTTCCTGAGTAGCATTCAGCCATGGATTCCGATTCCAAAAATTCTAACTTTCTCCGAAACCCTAAATTCTGGAAGCCATGAATAAAGGTGCTCCAAAAATAATTCTGTTTTGACAGAAATATGTACCTGATTGTTTCTGCTATAACTCCGAAATTTTTGCTCCACAGGGTCTGAAAACGTTTTTTGCAGTAGCCTGACCTGTCATCTTTCCATCCTGATAGGCCTAACCTCAATTGGATTTTCTGAGAGAGAGTTATGCCAAATGTCGCAACGTGACTTGTTTTGGGATAATACAGGAGAGCGAACTTGTACTGCGTGCCACGTGTCACTGTTTGAACTTCGGCCTCTGAAAACTTTTCTTAAGATAGCTCGCCCTATTATATTTCCATCCTGACAGGTCTTACCTCAATTGGACTCTCTGAGAGAGAGAGTTATGCCAAGTGTCGCAACGTGACCTGTTTATGGGATAAGACAAGAGAGCGAACTTGTACGGCGTGCCACGTGTCACTGGTTTAGCTTCGGCTTCTGAAAATGTTTCCTGAGATAGTACAGTCTGTGTACTACCTTTCACTTTTTATTAAATTTCATTTGGAGCTTCCTAGCCCAAGTTATGACCTTTTTTCCTAGGTCACCTGATTTTGACTGAGATCTGGAAGAGGCAGAAACCCTAACTTGTACTGATCATAACTTACAAATTACAACGAATATGAGGGTTCCCTTTGGACACAAGATACCTGGAGATGTTATCTACGACCTGTAAAGGTTTTAGATCCTGAACCTTCTCCAAAATGGATTTATAGCGAAAGTTCCACGATGACTGGTTTTTGCTATATAAAACCCTAACGTTCAAATTGTCGTAAGTAAAGCAAGTGTCGTAAGTGCCATACCTTGCCTTCCTTCAGTATAGCTATGATACCATGTTAAGATTTAATATGCTAAGACAGAAAATAGCAGCATTACATTCCATTTCACAATAATAGCATATACAGGATCACTGAAGAAACAACAAGCACAGCATAAACACAAGAGACACAGATTTATCCTGGGAAACCCTCATGGGGTAGAAAACCCAGCAAATCTTCCTCAATATAGATGACCAGCAATATACAAAGATGAAACCCTGAGACATGATCTCCTCCTCCATAATAGCAGACCTCTCCTCCACAAGTGCACTATCCTCAAGTGAGTGAGTGTATCAAATGAGGAACACACCTCCTCTATTTATACACTACTCTGACATATCTTTTACACAAGTACATGTATGCTCGTATTTAACCATTAGGTTAAATACCCTATTATAACTGACTGGGCCGACCCCCACATGGTGGGTCTAATAACCCTAGTTACCACAACCCGACGGAGGAATAAACATCTCCGGATATACAATAAGATCTTTACGGAGGAATGAAACATCTACGGAATAATAAAGTATAAATATAATATTCTTTGAAGTTACAATATTTCAACAATATCAAAGAGCCATGCCACTCCTCGTAGTGTCTAGAAAGGATTAAAAGATTTGATTTGCATGTTCGTAAGTATATTGAATATGTGAAATGATCATTGTATATTTCCAAGTAAAAAATAAATAATTCATTATTAATTTGTCCATGTGTCATATTCTGGGAGGAAGGTAAGTATGGCCATCATCCAAGTCACATGGAGAAAGAAATGATGCAAAACAAAAAGTGGATCGATTTTTTGATTTGGATGGAGAATGAGGTGATATGGATGGTAATTAATTCCATTGAAATTAGTAAGATAACTCTAAATATCACATTCATTGATTAGTAAATATCACAGTAAAAATATCTACTACTACTACCTATACATCGTAGATTAGTAAAATATTTTATTCTCCACTACCATAGTGTTAAATAGTTTACTATCCAAAGATCGAGTCTTTCTCCTAGGTGCCATATCCAATCAAGCCAATGTATCACAATGATTGTTGATATGCACCTTTTGATACTTAGTGACATATAGGGCATGCAATTGTCTCTTTACCAAAATAAATATATTAAATAAAATCCACATTATGATCATTTCCATAAAAATGCATGATCCTTGGGCATAACATGCTACCCAATGGCCATGCATGATTCCATGATTTTTCCATTTGGTTGGTTAGGTCATTAGGATAGTTTTGAAGTTTAGTTTTTCAATTGGATTATAAGAAATCGTTTGTTTCCAAGATACACCATGAGAGTAAATAATTTAATAGAAGGAATTATCACTGTATTTTGCACCCCCATCAGACTAGAGACATTTGATCTTATACATACTTTGAGCTTTAACAATTTTTTTGAAATCCCAAAAATTGTCAAAAACCTCATCCTTTCATTTAATTGTGTAGATCACTAGAAACCAAGAAAAAGCATCAATAGAGGTGAAAAAGTGATTGGATTATGCAAGATATGCGACCACGGGAACACAAATATTATTGTGTGTTAATTCAATGGGTTTGGAGTTTCATGTTGACTTTTCCTTTGGAAATGTTTCTCCATGATGCTTACCCATCACATATCCCTCACAAACACCACTAAGAAGGTGGATTTGTGGAACACCTTCAGCTAGGTGAAGACAATTCATGTACCTCAAGGATTCATATGATCGATACAAAAGTGGCATAGCTTACTATAATTGTATGCATTAGACACCATTGCAATTCAATTATTTGAATTTGTAGGTATTGCATTTAGTTTCATTATAATATCTAGAGGGAAAAATTTGAAGTTGTCATTGATGTATTTAACAACCCATTTATCTAGCCAAAATTTAACCCTTTTATTGATGTGAGTAAGGTGATATATAAAGAGAAGATTGGTTCACACTCCAGGAACATGGAGAATATATTTATACTGGGAATTACAAATTTGAACAATACTGCAACCGGAGATGGGGGGAATGGATTCATGATCACTAATACTTACCTACTCACCTTTATGTTGTAATTGGTGAGGAGGTTTGATTATTTATCATACTTCTTGTAGTCACAAAATATACAAATCATTATTGAGTGGAGTTGAATGATCATTGTTGACACGGACCTGTCGGCAGGGGTTCACTCCACGCAGTGTCAATAAATCTCGACATAGACACCCATAGATATCATCCCAGAAAGGGTTTAGCCTTTCCAGCAACACTAGCAAAGGGGAGGCACCTAAGGGAGCTGCAGGAAGAAATCTTCCGTAGATATAAGAGGACATGCATCATTGACAGTTAACTGCAGCATAACTTAGAAATTGGCATAGTTAGAAATTGCATCATAAAACCATCATCGCATACAGAGACATACTAATCAGATATATGCAGTAACATATTATAGAAACATATTTAACAGATCTGCGATACACATCATAACTACGACATAACAGATCTATCCATACTGTGACACAACACATCTAATCAAACTATGACAACACATCTAATCACATGAGAGATAAAGTCATGGATGAAACATTCCTTCTCATTAAAACCAGACTTCATACACCAAATCCATCTTACAAATATGTTACACAGAAATCTTCCACCCTGTGAGCATCAACATTCTTTGGCCTATAGGATCCATTTCAGTTACTCAAATCCATTTTTATCCTTCAGTGATACCAGTTTGCCCTATTTTTGTTCCTACCCGCATGTTACATCACTATAGCATGCGTACCCGCAAGTTGCATCCCTATAGCCCACGGGTATCAAGTAAAATGGTAAAAACCACTATTTTATTACTCTTTACTCCCCAAAAGTAGTCATTGGGTGACCTTTGGCTCTCCATCTGCCCAAGTAATGTCTCAATGAGTCCTTTCACCTACCTTTGAGAGGACTATATATTGAGCACATATGGCTTATGGACGGGAGGAGGAAGAGAATAGTAAAGGCACTCTAGTGGATTTTTTCCCTATCTTGAGTCTGCACTCATTGATTCTTGTAGTTGTGAACCAGTTATGTTCACCTTCCAAACTCCTTGCTAGTTTGAGTTTGCCTTTCATGGAGATTTGAAGTGTTGGAGGAACAAGCGGATTGATCTAGATCTTGGTTCAGATTGGTTTCCGACAAGAGGTCATATCACTTTGTACTTCTTCTTGTTCATTAATAGAAATACTCATATTCTCGTCCATTCATGGTGTGAATGTCATTTATTATACATTGGGTTACATTTGGTTATGATATTATGGACCATTGTTATTGATAATGTTAATGTCATTTATATATCACATGTACTTGTTAGATATTGGTTGTCAAGACTAATTTGCAGATTACAAGTGCTTGGATGTGCGTGGATTGAAAGCTCCAACGGGGATCTACATCAAACGTTGGATCGAGGTTGGTTACATTTCTCCATTATTTTAACATTGTCATTTATAATAGCATTGTTTTGAGAATTGAGTAGATTTCTGGTAGTCATCTGTCTGTTGTGGTATTCGCAAGCCATAGTGAGTTTTCTCCAATACAAAAATTTATGTATTGGAGAAAACTCACTATGGCTTGGGAATACCACAACAGACAGATGACTACCAGAAATCTACTCAATTCTCAAAACAATGCTATTATAAATGACAATGTTAAAATAATGGAGAAATGTAACCAACCTCGATCCAACGTTTGATGTAGATCCCCATTGGAGCTTTCAATCCACGCACATCCAAGCACTTGTAATCTGCAAATTAGTCTTGACAACCAATATCTAACAAGTACATGTGATATATAAATGACATTAACATTATCAATAACAATGGTCCATAATATCATAAGCAAATGTAACCCAATGTATAATAAATGGCATTCACACCATGAATGGACGAGAATATGAGTATTTCTATTAATGAACAAGAAGAAGTACAAAGTGATACGACCTTTTACCGGCAACCAATCTGAACCAAGATCTAGATCAATCCACTTGTGCCTCCACCACTTCAATCCTCCATGGAAGGAAAACTCAAACTAGCAAGGAGTTTGGAAGGTGAACATAACTGGTTCACAACTACAAGGATCAATGAGTGCAGACTCAAGATAGGGAAAAAATCCACTAGAGTGCCTTTACTATTCTCTTCCTCCTCTCGTCCATAAGCTATATGTGCTCAATATATAGTCCTCTCAAAGGTAGGTGAAAGGACTCATCGAGACGTTACTTGGGCAGATGGAGAGCCAAAGGTCACCCAATGACTGCTTTTTGGGATTAAAAAGTAATAAAATAGTGTTTTTACCATTTTACTTGATACCCGCGGGCTATAAGGATGCAACTCGCAGGTACGCATGCTATAGTGATGCAACATGTGGGTAGGAACAAAAATAGGGCAAACTGGTATCACTGAAGGATAAAAATGGATCTGAGTCACTGAAATGGATCCTACAGGCCAAAGAATGCTGATGCTCACAGGGTGGAAGATTTATGTGTAACAGATGCCCCCCTAATGTGTGAGGTTAGAGACTGAAATGTGCTACGATGGCCGAAATACATTATAAAAATCAGAATTGGAGTGATGGAGACACAAGTGGAAAGAACGGCTCACTCGTCATAGTACAATAGTATCTCTGAATACATGTCGGTATAGTACAACAATCTGATAATGGCCATGGATATGCAGTACATAAGTAGATACATGTCATAAGTTATCATAGCCATGATCCCTCTATAGTAAGATATGGTCTCCTGCTGAAAAGAAGACTACTGGTACAAACTGGAGGTACAAATTGCTGAAATCTGAGAGGTGATATCTCAGATGTAAATTCAAAGTCATATGTAGCATACTGAATGCCACAAGTGCCTGGGGTCCTCTACATAAGTCTTCGATGGTGCAAGTCCCATCAAGTGAATAAAGGAGTTGGGGTCGAACCTGATGAGACATTGTCTGATTACCGGTCAATGATGTATACCATTAACAGACGCGAGATGACCCACCAATAATGAAAATGGGCATCAAGGCACAGAGCACAATCATTAGAGTGTGAATAAATGGGTTGGAGTTGAACACTAGGATGAATCCATTGATCAGGGGACATTGATGTATTCCCAAAACTTTCGATGGCGAGAGAACCTACCACTAATGACTGCAAGCCTCAAGGTACTCAACCGAACTCTAAGCCTCAAGTCCCAGAATAAATGAGTTGAAGTTGACGGAACGAGACTCACTGGCATGAGGGCATTAAGGCATACCCCATCAACCAACATGAGGTACCAGCAATGCTAAAAGATTTGGAAGATCTCAGGTGAAACGGACTGACTCAATAAGGATGGCCGACATGCAATAGTCAATAGATCTAAGGAGTTGCTGACACTGGTTTCAGGACTTCCTTTAAACAAGAGCATGAGAAGATGGATAGACTTAGGCAGCATAGACTTGACATAAACTGTGCAATGCAGGAGGCATTACAAAAAGGGCTCCATAATGACTGGAAGCTTAACCAATCGGTGGAGAGAACTGAGAAACAAGTACAGCTCCTAAGTCCCAACTATAGTCCTGACTCATAATGTACAGAGTGGAATGAATGCTCTGTTCAAAGGCGACACAATAGATGCCAACAAGAAATAGTGACCATAATCCCCTCCGGCTTTTTGGAATATTTGATTTTTTTGTCTTTTTCATATTTGGGAAAAGCTTGAAAAAGAATAAAATTGCTTATAGTACAACAAGTGAGGGAACAAGTGTCAAATAGCTAGAAGAATAGTCCTAAGCAGTGGAACATACGTATGCTCAATGCAAGAAAGTGCGTGCAGGATGTGGACACTCAGGGGTGTGTTCCCTCAGGGTCAAAGGGTCATCAAATTGTGAAGGGAAAATATATAAGCTCTGCAGGGCTCGACAGGGAAAAGTGCTCAGGAACCAGGCTATCAACTAAGTAAGCAGGAGCTGGCACAAGGCTCAAGCGGCAAGCAGGATGATGCAATGCAACCACAACATGATATAACTGAGAAGTCCTTTTTTGTAAAGTTAGTCTCCTCACCCGAAAAAGTGTAAAACAATGAGAGAAGAACTCTTCTAGTCACGTATGACTAGAGTATACCTTTTTGTAATTAATCCACAAAGTTCTGGAAAAGGGGTAAACTTATACCTAAGTGAATGTCGCTTCAAATCCTTTAACAAGTCTAAAATGACAAGCATACTCGGCAATCTTGTTTGATTTTGAAAAAGTTTAACAAGGGCTTAAAAAAGACTTTATAAAAATATTTTCCGTAAAGGTTTAACGAGCCCAAAAAAGTAAACTCGTGACCTCCTTACTGTTTTTAATGAGCTCAAAGGAGATATGGAAGAAGGCTCGTAATGAGAGCAGATGAGTGTCAGGGATATGGGAGACTAGTTCCAAGTGCATGGGACAAAGCTATGCATAATGCAAGGAACATGAGCAAGATAAGGACACTCAGGGGGTGTCTGTGAATTTGGATAATAATAGGTTCAAATGCATCATAACAATGGGGAGGCCTAAACCTATATGCAAGGTTCCGAATATTCATACCATGGCCGAAGCAAATGTCGAAAAGGACCAGTAAACAAGTATAAGTCCAGCTAAGAATCCTGTCTCCAAGAAACATAAGTACCAAGATCATTTCTAAAACGTATGTAAAGAAAAATCCGATACAAGTCACTGCGGTAGAAACATTTTCAACCTCACTATTGTTAACCTCAGACATAACGCGTGTAGAGCTAACCACTGAAGGTGCCATAGTACCAATACCTGAGGGATCAAAATGAAGAGCAAAGCTGAAGGATGTGAAGGAATCTGCAATGGAAAATTCATCATCACAGGAGTTGGAAATTCTAGAAGTAGAATCGAACTCATCAGGATCATTGATTTGCAGATCTATAGGAGAGCTCAAAGACTCATTAGACTCAAACGTCAAATCAGGGCTAGATGAGATGGTGAATGGATCCAAATTCAAATGGATGGCAGGTTGTATTATAGGCCCATCTTGTTCAATAAGATCAAGGGGAGGAGGGGAATGAGATCTATGATAAAGATCCCCCCACGGCTTGTCATCAACACTCATGGCCTCAATAAAAACTTCATCTGAAGGTAAAATACCGTCGAAGAAACCATGTGAACAATATAGGTCAACTACACACACGGGAAGCATAACAGGATCTTCCTCTATTGTCTGGGAAGAAGAGAGATCTGGTTCTGCAGTGGCTTGTTGAATATGCTCGTAAGCGAGCTCTGCTACAGATAAAGGCATAGACATCCTGACATGCACAATGTCTCCAAATGTGGAACTCGTGGATGGTAAAGTCCACGGATCATCTAAATAGGAGATCTAGAATAAAATATTATTTGAAGGAGGAGGCGCACTATCGAAAATGGTTCCAATAAAATTCACAGGTGTGGGATGGTTAAAAGTTCCCATCAATGAGGGGTACATCCAAACACCTTTGTTCCGAGTTTCTGGCCGAGAATCAGAAACTTGCGGGACTACAGATCCCGTGGATGCTATGGATGGAGTGCCAACATAATCTAGCTTATCGATCATCACAATATTTCCTTCATGGGGAAAGCAAATAACTCGAAACACAGTAGACGCAACAGCCTTCATAACGTACATCTAGTTCCGACCCAGTAAAAGGTTGTAGTCGATGGGCGCATCAACCACTTCAACTTTAATAGGCACGGACTTACCTCCCAAGGAGACAACAAGGGAAGGGATAATTCCATGCGGCGTAAAAAATCTATCGTCGAATGCAGTGAGTGTAGTTCTAGATGCGAGTAGAGGAGGAGAGCCAAGAGCTTTCCAACAAGTTAATGACATTACTGACGTGGAAGCACCTTCATCAACCATAGTACATTTGACAAAGCTCGTAAGGAAAACCACCTAGATTTGAAAAGCCACGTGGTAAGGCAAGCGAGGTTGGACATCAGTAGTATCGAACTTGATAACACTAGGAATTCCCCCATCCTGAACTCCTAATGCACTCAAAAGGGCATGCTTTTGAGAAGGACAAGCTTTCAAAACTTCAAGAGCTGACATGGCACACAGGGTTTGGCCCAAATCTTCTACAATGGTGTAGTTCTAGGAGGCTCGAGCATTAGGATTATGCATGGAGCGCTTGAGAACACCTTTTGGTATCTGTGGCATAATAAAAGGCTTCTCGATATGCAAGGAATTATCAGGAGGAGGGGGAGGCTCATTCCCCAAATTCGGTTGTGGTGCACCATAATCATGTTGACGAGTAGCAACACAAACCTCCAACTGAACCATATTCACACATCCATAACCACTAGTATTGGAAGAAGACGTTGTCGTTTCATTAGTACCATAACCAGTGGTGGGAGCATGCGAAGCCATGTTCTGGTGATGAGGTAGGGGATCCTTCAGCACAGCTCAGCTCTATGCCAAATGCTTTGGTGCTTCTTCAATACAAGGACATAAGCGAGTAAGATGATCCTCCCCATAGAGCTTGCAAGGGAATTTCACCTTACGCCTAGGTTTACGATCCTTGCCAACATTACCGCCTTCCCGAGGAGGGTTGGCATTCTCTTTACGAGGAGTATTATGATTTCTACTGTTGTTACTTCCATTGTTTCCACCCCTACGATTATTTCTCCTCTTTTTCTTACCACCAGGCTGTTGGTTACCTGACGGTTTCGTTGATTGCACATTGTGTACATCAGATGACGGAGTGGAAGTGGACAAGGTGTGAACCTGTCCGGGAGTAGACTGGTTTAGCGAAAATTTTTGCATTTGATTAGCTACCAATTCTATAGGGCGAGTGCATGCGGACCCCACGATGCCATCAGCATGTGGTCCAGGAACTAACGTGGGCTCATGTCTTGTTCTCGGCGCGTCAGGAATAATGTCATACAAAATGCTAGACTGAGAATAAAGTAGATCTAACTGTTGGACTTTCAAGATAGCTTGTTCCTCAGTCATAATGCCGGACATGGAAACATCCTTAGCAATATATGGAAGTAAAGACTTAAGGAACCATTCCAACAGGAACTCTAGAGCATTGTTGGCTTTGACTAATCTCTTCCGCTGACACCACTCTTAAACGTGGTCAGAAATATGTGTGGCCTTATTCTGACGGAAGGTGGAGAACAACTCAATACCAGTATCATAACGAACCGGCAACTGGAAATGTCTAAGAAAACCAAAGCAATCTCGTTGAATCCCCTATAGGTGTTTTCGGGAAACTCCACATACCACTTCGCGGCTGCCCCCATGAGGGTGTGTTGAAATAGTCGTAATCGAATGGAATCATGATTCAAAGAGTTGGAGGAGCACCAAAGGTGAAATGTCGTGACATGATCTCCCGGGTCCTCACCACCTTTCCCTTCAAACTTTGGAATGTCCGAAGGGAGCTTAGTAGGGACTGGGGGCCAAGTAGGGTTGTTACACACCAAATCATTCGTAAGCTTTGAAAGATCCGGGAGATTCAAGAGTGCAAGGAACGAGAGCTGCGGCTGGAAAGCTTGATTACAAACTCCCATAAAAGGTTGGTTGAATGGAACTGTGTTGTAAGATGGACCAAAAGGTTGACCATGAGGGTTAAATGGCTGATAATGAGGACCTGACGGCCCGTAAGCTTTCCAATGGCCATAAGATGGATAACCTCCCCCTTCCTGACCCATTTGAGAGTAAGCAGGTATATGTGCATTTTGAGCACCATAATGGGGTGGTGGGTGATACTGGTGGCCAGCACCTACTGTGTTGTAGTAAGGGTTTCCACCATGGGTATGGGGCATGTATGTACTATTCACAGTGGGAACCGTGTTGTATTGACCGTAATGGTATGGTATTTTCCCACCCCCAATATTAGGATTAGCTTGAGCAGTCGTGTGATGACCATAAGCATGAGAAGTATCCCCAGGTCCAATATGGGTGTGACCAGTAGCAGGGTTGGTGGTGTGATGTCCATGTGGATAGGAAATATTCCCACCCCCTACATTATTATTACTAGCAGTGGCAGTGGACGAAAAAGTATGCGGTATGTGTCCACACCCGTGGTTGGGAGGAACGGTATCATGTGCAAAAGCAGTCCTAGTTTGACGAGTAGAGACATGTGTATTAGGTGGTGGATGGCGAGTCGTGTTTTGAACAACATTCCAACTAGGTTGGGTATTCCTAGGAGGTGGTCGCATTCCAACATTAGCATGGTTAGGAATCTGACCAGTCCCCATACTATGTGAGTGGGTGGACAACGTAGTGCCCCCAGCTAGGGTAGTGCCCCCAGTGGGTATAGTATGGCTAACACTTTGACTAGTGCCAGCATGAGTACCAACCATAGTGAAAGGTTCGATAGTATTGTGACTAGGCATACCAAAAGAGAGTGCGGTGGGGTTGACCATAGGGCCGAAATCATCATGAGTCTCAGGCCTCCTATATCTAAAATCGTGTGGAAACGAAGGAACGAAAGGCTTGTCCTATTCTTCCTCCTCGGGTAAGTCGGGCATCCCATAAAGATAATTATCCAGATTCGAAGGATCAAACGGATCCCGGTCAAGTGGATTAGGCCAAATAGAACCAGGTTGAGTCTCAGGTGGATCACCTCCCCAATCCTCATGAGGAGTCTGGGGATTGGAAGTATGTTCAACTCTACCCGAAGGAGTAGAAAGGTCTTGCCTGATATCGGGATGTGTAGCCATGTAGTCCTCAATGTAAGTCTCGTAAGAATCCGAAGACTCAGAGGGAGCCCTCCGACGTCGTCTAGCAATACGTTGTGTAACCAAAGCTGGCTTTAAACCAGCCAACCGACGGGACCGGCGGAGAGTAGGGATCCATGCCACGTTCTCTCTGGAGAGAGACACAACGTCTCCTAAAGGCCAACTATCGATAAAAAAATAGTAAATCAAAAGCACACACCTAGAGAATCTACATCCAACAGTAGAAAAATAGAGTGCCTAAATGAGCTCCCGACACTAGAGCCGGTATGTCTCGCCTAAGAGAGGCTTGAGACTCCCAAACTATATCCGGAGGTAACAGAATCAGTTATAGAGACACCCAGGCTTCACTGTGTCGACAGGGTCAAGTCCACTGCATGAACACAACTGTGCTGTCCAATCCCTATCTGACTCAGGACACAAACAGCATAACCACTGCAAGTACCCTGTGCGGTACCTAGGTAAGGCAAATATGTCTACCGCAATATAACCAATGCTCAGGGGGACAGTTGTAGGTGGGACCCATCGTATGGGTAGGGTAGCTAAGCCCGAAGCACAAGAGGACGAACCTCCGGTACCCCCAGATATGAACAAATCCTAGATATATCTCCCACGTTCAGCCGGTATCAGAGGGATATCTCCTCAACCAACCTCTCGTGACCTTGTGCTTAACTCTGGATTGAGTAGAGCTTTCCTAAGAACATCGATCTATACCATGGAGTCCTCCACTCCCTATTCAGACAACTAATGTTTCGTTCAGTAGCCTTGGATTGTTAACTCACAATGATCTATTCCAAGACTCTAAACCTATGCTAGTTGGTGTACCCTATAAATAAAATAAGTCTAATCAATTTTATGATTAAGCGTTAATTTTAGTGGCTGTGATTACTCAAGGGATATGTTCGTGAAACTAGTTATGTATAGACTCAATAGTATGCAACATCGTCCAATCCTAGATTCATCTATCCAATAAAACAATGTCACTAATATGCAAAATCAACCAACAATTCCAAAATAAATATGCAAACTTTTATCTTTTCAATGCATAAGTAGAACCTAAAATGAAGGCAACAAGCACTCAATGCAAAATGCAGTACATGGAAATAAAATATTTTTGTATTTTCTCTTATAAACAGAAAGGAAAATGTAAAAAACTAAATGAATATTTTTGTATTTTTTCAATATATATGGAATGAAAAAATGCAAGCAAAATCCTACTATTCAGTCACTGAAGTGCCAAGAAGATCACTAAGACAACCCAACAGATCCTAAACAGCAAGACTCAGCCAAAAGAAAGAACTCAAAAGGAAGAAACCAAGAGGCTAAAACCAAAGATTGGTAAAAAACCAAGAAGGCTCAACCAAGAGAAATGAAGAGATCTGGTCACAACCAAGGCATGAAACAGTCAAGAAAGAGGCCAACAAAGACTCAGGAATCAACCAAACTCACCCAGCAACAACCAATAGCCATAAACCAACAAAAGACGGAGTTACACGCTACTGTCGAAGGAATACCTGTGGGTACCCGCGAGCAGTAGTGTACACATAGGCGGGTATACGCTGGCAGAACTAAGCCAGCCCGTGCGTGAGGAAAAGAAAATGGTCAAATAAAGAGTCCAAAGGATTAGAAAAAAGCAAGTTTTCTACAGTGTATCTTAATGGCCAATCAGTGACACAGAGCTTCGATAAACAACAACTCTAATTATGGACTAATGCTCAAAAAATTTCCCAAACATGGATGTTTTCCCTAGCGGAGTCGCCATTTATGTATTGGAGAAAACTCAATATGGCTTGGGAATACCACAACAGATAGATGACTACCAGAAATCTACTCAATTCTCAAAACAATTCTATTATAAATGACAATGTTAAAATAATGGAGAAATGTAACCAACCTCGATCCAACGTTTGATGTAGATACCCGTTGGAGCTTTCAATCCGCGCACATCCAAGCACTTGTAATCTACAAATTAGTCTTGACAACCAATATATAGCAAGTACATGTGATATATAAATGACATTAACATTATCAATAACAATGGTCCATAATATCATAAGCAAATGTAACCCACTGTATAATAAATGACATTCACACCATGAATGGACAAGAATATGAGTATTTCTATTAATGAACAAGAAGAAGTACAAAGTGATACAACCTCTTGCCAGAAACCAATCTGAACCAAGATCTAGATCAATCCACTTGTGCCTCCACCACTTCAATCCTCCATGAAAGGAAAACTCAAACTAGCAAGGACTTTGGAAGGTGAACATAACTGGTTCACAACTACAAGGATGAATGAGTGCAGACTCAAGATAGGGAAAAAATCCACTAGAGTGCCTTTACTATTCTCTTCCTCCTCCCATCCATAAGCCATATGTGCTCAATATATAGTCCTCTCAAAGGTAGGTGAAAGGACTCATCGAGATGTTATTTGGGCAGATGGAGAGCCAAAGGTCACCCAATGACTGCTTTTTGGGAGTAAAAAGTAATAAAATAGTGGTTTTTACCATTTTACTTGATACCCGTGGGCTATAGGGATGCAACTCGCGGGTACGCATGCTATCGTGATGCAACATGTGGGTAGGAACAAAAATAGGGAAAACTGGTATCACTGAAGGATAAAAATGGATCTGAGTCACTGAAATGGATCCTACAGGCCAAAGAATGCTGATGCTCACAGGGTGGAAGATTTCTGTGTAACAAAATCACAGAACTGACAGAGATATAGATCCATAGGACCAATCCTCAAAGACCACGATCAAAGTCAATACAAAGATGCGATAATATCTAATTCCCAACGGATTACAATGTGACTCATATTTATAGGCTCAATGGCCTTTACAAAATTGGTCCACTTCGCAAAGTGGACATATCTTAACCACTAAGTCAAACTAGCTCCTAACTCTGCTTGTAACCGCTCTAACCGCTTTTCTTTGCTCCACGATCACTCTTTTCCCTTGTTGCTATCCACTTGTCATTGTTTGTACCAAAACTTCTATGAACCAGCATCGTGCCAACAACCATAGAACAGTGTGATGCCTCACCAACATTGTCTTCAAAGAGATGACAATTACCAGTTCTTTGTTGAGCATTATCTTCAATATTTTGAATTCGAAAGTAATAGATTTTGAATAGATGTACCTCCTTGAGCATATTAAATCCTTATTTTGGAAAACCATTAAGTGTACAATGGAGAATGATGCATACATGAGGAGGGAGTATCCTTATTATAGGAATTCTTCCATGGAGGCAATTCACCCAATTTTCTCAAATTGACTTGATGTTGGATAAGATTACAAAATACATCTTCTAAAGTAGGAGAAGCTAGTTTTGGAAAGAAAAGAGGAATGTAGAAAATAATAGAAGTTTTTTTTTAAAGTGAAAGAGAGGTTATTAAGGACAATATTGATATTAAGGATCTAGTTTACATTTACCACCACTTGTAAGAATGTCTACTTTTATATTATTCATCTTAGAAATGTGCTCCTCAACAACAACAAAATATGCCATTTTGAAGTTAGAGAGATCTATCTCAACTTTATTGATTTTAGTGATGTTCGCCATGCCAAGTGGGGTTTGAAAAGCATCCCAAACCCGATCTACACTTTTTTTTGTGTGAAATATTGGGTTCCATGTACATAAATATATATCCAAGAGTTCCATCCTTCTTCAAACATATGAGATAATAGTTGTCATCAATTGTAGCAAGAAATAATTTTTCTAAATAAATCCATAAATCTTTGTTGTAGACTACAGTTTCCATCTGAAAAGTGCATGCATGATATTTAACCCCATTGAGGTAGACAAAAATATATTTTCCATCCATAGGCATCACTATAGACATCACAATACTAGTGTAGATTTACAATAACTTGTCATTGAATTAAAGGGGAAAATTTGTGATGTCGTTACGAAGGGATCAAAATTGCTCCATGTTTCCTTAAATTCACTAAAAAACCAAGAAAATTTGGCAAGTAAGGGTGTGCTAGTGAATATAATGGTGAAAACCCTAAAAACAAATTGTTGTCCCAAAAATAGGATGTTGTAAAACCCTAATTTTATATCTATAATAGTCTTGAAACAAAGTTGAAACCTTAATTTCAGATCTATAATAGCCTTGAAACAAAGTTAAAAACTTAATTTCATATATGAAAAACCAAAGTGTATTGGATAAATGAAGGGAAAAACTAAAGTGTATTGGAAGAACTTCTCCAATTGAATGGACCTTTCATATGCAAAACATTATGGAGGAGTGTTAGGGTTGAGGTAAACAAGTAATTAGTGGGGATATGTATACATAATGAAAGTAGGGTTGAAACTACCATCCTATAGGCACCATCTTGAATCATGCTCACAAGATAAAACAAGAGGGAATCACCTAGTTATACTTGAATGTAGAGGTATCCATTGACGCATTCTCAACAAGATATGACCAAATGTCAAGGTAAAATAAAGTAGTATTCATAGAATTATATATCTCCGCTTTTATGCCTTTGTTAAGAAGGTTTGATACCTAATTCAATGGAGAAAAGGTGATGCACATGTATCTATGATACATGACACATGTTGTTGGCATAATACATGACTGCATCAATTTTTTTAAACTCAGTAGTATTATAGATCAGGAGTTCCAAATATCATGAAAGCACATTATTATTCATGGCATTATACTTGAGAACATAAATAATTTTAAAATATATATATTTAGAAAGGAAAGTGAAGCTAGTCAAAGTTAGTTAGGGTTTGGGCTTCCATATGATCCAACCAACTCAATTTAGGGTTTAGGTAAATAAATTTCTAGGATGTCATGCAAATGCAAATACCCTCTAGGTAGATTTCATGCATGTTCCATATAGGTAGCTTCCCTAGGAAAAATCTGCCAAATTTCCTTGAATGAATTTTGGATGCGAGTTACAACTCATGATAAAATGAAAACCAACACTCTGATGGATAAATTACCAATCCAATTAGATTCGTGACATGGGAATATAGTTAGGGGAACCTATAGCACATGGGTTGATGGCCATGAACTTGGTGTACTTGACAATTTCTTAATATAGGGTTTTGCTCACTAAGAGGTAATGCAACTTTCTGGTCTGAGGGTGAAATTTTGAAATCCCAAGCTTGAGGCACCATGGAAAGTGTGTCCATGTATTCCACCCAAATAAACATGCAATAGCTTATATATTTTCAAAATGTCAAGCGGTTTTTTTTCTATGCCCTGGGACAAATTTGGCAAATGTCCTTGAACGAGTTTTGGATGTGAATTGCAACTCACTATAAAATAAAAAATAGTTTTCCAATTGATTAACGGTCAATATCGTTGTATTTGTGACAGGGGAATCCATCTATCCACACCCTTATCCCATGGATCCATTGATAGAAACTCATTCTATTCCACGGTTTTGCAAACTAGGGTTTTGTTCAGTAGAGGCAATGGAATATTTGGATTCAGGAGTCAAATTTTGAAAACCCTACCTTGAGGTCCCATGGAGAGTGTTTCCTTGTATTCCTTTCCCAAAAAAACATGCACAATCTTACGGATTTCAAAAATTTTACCTAGCCTGTTTTTTATTTCTTGGGACAAATTTGCAAAGTGTCCTTGAACAAATTTTGGATGCAAGTTGCAACTCGTAATAAAATGAACACCAACACTTTGATGGACGAATGGTCAAGACAATTGGATTTTGTGACATAGTAATCTATATAGGGGAACTCCTATCCCATGGTTCCATGGCCACGAACTTGGTGTAAACACATGTATGCATTTAATCACAATGTAGAGCCAATCTACTAGTATGATTAATCATTTTATGCAACTCAAGGACATTTTTAAGGTAAGATATAAATCAAGAAAACAATTTCAAATATGAATCTTCATGTGAAAATTTTAGAGAAAATGAGGGTCTCCAAATATACTAACATGGGGTTAGTTGAGGCCTCAATAGGTCCCAAGTTAGATTTTGGTTCATTTTTGAATACCTAACATCCTTGTATGTTTCAATTTGTACAAGTCTTTTGAGTTATGCCTGAATCTCAGTAGAGACTTGTTTGCTTGCTATTAAAACTATAGGCATAGATTTGAGAGATTCTAAGTTATGATTCTTAATTTACCACTAAAATAGTTTCAACCAAATCCCATAGAGAACATATAGAGGATAATATTATTCTAGTAAATTTCATTCTAGTTATTGCCACATGAGTTTGAGAGTGTATATAAATATATTGAGACGGGTGAATGGGAAAAATCTTGACAACAAATCAATTAAGTGCATCTTTATGGAGTTGAGGGCTATAAGTTGTGGATTGTGTCTTGGAATCGACATATTACCCAACCGACTTTAGTTATTTTTCTTTACCTTCCACAGGCGATGAACTAAGAAATTCCAATGAGACTCTTAATGGTGATAAGTCCCCTTTCTAGGAGTAGGCCATGGAGGAAGAAATGAAGGCCTTGGAATAGAACTAGACTTTACATTTGCATGAGTTGCATGAAGAAAGGAAAGTGTTTGGATGCAAATAGGTGTTAAAGAATAAGTATAATGGACATGGTTTTATAGAGCAATATGATTCTCATTTGGTAGTGTTGACACAAAAAATGACAATGAATTTTGAACTTTTAGAGCTTATCATGGGTGTTGTAAATGTCAATGGGTTTCATGTGTTGAATATGCACTTTATTGTAATGTCCCCATTCAAATAATTGCATAGTAAGAAAATCCCATCAATCCTACTAGTTTCCTAGGTTGGATGGGCACATTTGGAATTGCAATAAGGAAGCTAATAAATGATGTTTAGACATTAGAAGGGTTCAATTATTTAATAAATAGGTTGAATAAATAAATTCAAGAGAAATTCTAGGTGGCAAGTGGTTTTGAAGACATATGGAGGATGTGGGACCCATACTAGCTTGATTTTTCAAGGACACATGGCATATTTCTCTTGCCAATTCGAATTCATGAGAATGTGAAAATCCTTAGATGAGTTGGTAGGCTCATACACACGGAATTTAGCATCATAGGTCTTATTTGGATGGAATGGTAACCTCCATGGAAGAGGAAGAGTCAAACTAGGAGTTTGAGGACACTTGGGCTAGATTCCCTAGCTCCTATGACAACAATGATGAAGCATCTATGACATCTATGACAAATTTCAGATATGAACTATGACATCTGACCATTATGACATTTCATCCCCAAAAATAGGCTCCAAGAGGGCGCTCATGGGAGTTGGAGAATCCAAAGAGACTCCTCATCGAATTAGTGGAAGGTGGAAGGCTAGGAAAGGTAGGACACATGGAAAATCTTGATCCCTTACCCTAATTCGAATTGGATTGAATTTATGGATGGATTGGGAATGTTAGAAGGCTAAGGATTTTTATAAAATACAGGGATAAACCAAGAGAAGGTCCTTTTATCATTTAAGAAAAAATGCATTTGTGAAGAGAGAGCTAGTGGATGACTAGTTTCTTGCCTTAGCCAATTTTGAGGGTGAAAGATTCCCATCCAAGTTGGTGTTTGGAGAGGCCACTCAGGTATTTCATGGAGATTTAATGGATTTTTTATTTTCAGGTATCAGCTACAAGGCATCTCATGGTTTTTTTTAGTGTAGCACTTTCTCTCAACCATTTCCAGTTTTGATGGCATATTCATACTCCTTGAGGTATTGCACTTTGGGTGAGATATTGTACTCGTTGGGAGAGATAATCATGATGTATTTATGATTGTAATAATATTTATATACTCTTTTATTCATCTTCAGAAGGTTTTAGGTCGAAATACCAAGTGGTTGTATGTAAAAATGTTGATTAATGAGCAAACAATGACCATTTCCCCACTACATTTATGTATACCATTGTAATCCTGATGATTTCGAATGAAAGAATTTTTATCTGATATATTTATGATGAATGGAAAGAAATTAATGAGTATTACAAGTTTCATGTTCAGCACTTAAGCATTTGAAGTCATTTTACTCATTTTATTTGCATTTGGAAGAGATTTGGTGCCATTTCCCCAAGGGTTGAATTGGTGGTTTTTTCTGCTATTAGGGAGGAGGTTAGAATAGACCTAATAATTGATTAATGGTGCATATGATACCTTATTAATTTCCCTTAGAAATACCCTACCTCTGTTCTGAATTTCGAATGGGTATGGCGGCACTTGCAGAGCAATTTTCAGTACCTACCTTGGGGGGATTTGATCCACAAATTGCTAGTTAAATTCCATACATTGAACAGCATATTAAACAAGTTTGAAGAAGTATTTGGAGGGTTATAAATAATTCCTTAACCTAATATTCAAGTCCCAATATCAGTCATATACCCTTACAGAATATTTGGGAGCATTTGGGTTAATTTGGAGACCCATACATCAAAACTAGTCAAAGGTTGAAATTGGGGAAAAAGTGGAAAATTGGGCATTTTAATAAAAAATTTAAAAAGGGCATTACAAGTGATATCAGATCATGGTATTGGAACCTAATAGTATTAACAAGAAGTCAAAAAAATATACCACTACCCTTAGAACCAGAATTTGAAGGTGTTGTTGTTGAGGAAGAAACACTAGGAGAAGAAGAGTCTTTTGTTAAAACCATGGGTAGAGAGGAGTACGAAAACTTAAGAAATAAGGAGGAATTTGTTGCAGCCTTAAAACCATATTTTGAATAAATTTCCATGGTGTGAAAGACATAAGTAAACATATGATGAAAGGATTTGAATTGATGGTTAGCCAACTTGGAAACGAAGGGATAGTAGGAGGCAGCAACAGTTCTCATGGTGAGAAAAATAAGCCTATGGGAGAGCATATTTTCTCAAGTACCGGACCCCATAATAGAGAAAATGAATTTCAGAGAACAACAAGGTCTACTGCACCTAAATTTATTATCCCCAAAGAAGAGCCTGACATTCATGTGGATCTTACTACAATAGCAAACGAATGGAATGATTTGAGTGAAGATTGTAAGAGAAGTCTACCATTTAGTACATACCTTGATGTTGCACAGAAACTAAAAAAGAAGGATGACAATAGGGCTCTATTCCAAAACAAAGAATTAAATTGTGCTATTGGTAAAATGTCACTTCCTACTTTTGATGGTTCCTCTCAAAATTCTGCTAACATTTGGGTGCAAAAATTAGAGGTGTATTTTCAACTGAATCCTATGGTGGAAGTGGATGCACCAAAAATGGCCATTTTTCACTTGGAAGGAGATGCCAATGAATGGTGGTTTCATGGCTTGAAAACCTTGGGTCATGATCAGGTTAAAACATATGAAGAATTTGTTGACAGGGTACTAGAGAGATTTGAACACAAAGATCCAGAATTTCCTTTCAAGGCACTAGCTCAATTAAAGTAAACTGGGACCCCTACTGAGTATATGCTGGACTTTCAAAAATTATCAGTCAAAGTGGCTAATGTATCTATGGGAAGGTTGGTATTTATTTTCACTGAAGGTTTGGTTGAACCCGTAAAAGGCTTGGTCAAATCCCACAAGCCAACTACATTAAAAGATGCAATGAGCTTGACTAGGGATCTCCAAAATGTGCTTCCTAGAACGAGATTTCCTCCCAAGCCTGACGTCAGAATTGAAAAGAAAACTTGGAAAAGAGATGCATATGATAAGAATCCATGGAAAGAAGATGGATATGGAAAGGATAAGAAAGAGGAACTAAGCATGGAAGATCTCATAAGGAAGAAATTGTGTTACTCATGCTTCCAACCGTGGGCACTAGGACATAAATGTGCTAAGGGAAAGGCCCAATTCATTGAAGTATTTTGTGATGATGGGTATGAAGGGGGAACAGAGGAAGAATGACATACTTCATCCCAAGAAGAGGTATATACTACATCAGAATAAGGGAAACAAGAGGTGAAGCATCCCTCACCCACCAAAGTAAGAATGGCAATACTTTCAGCATTACCTCAATATCACACTATTCGATGCAAGGGTGTGGTACTAGGACAAAGAACTTCAGTTTTGGTAGATGGGAGAGCCACACATAAATTAATTGATGCAGACATGGTGGAGAGGAGGAAGATACCTATTGAACCATTTGATGGCTTCGCAATTGTCATTCCCAGTCACAACACAATGGAGTGCAAAACATGGATTCCACAGCTGCAAGTCACTGTAGGTAACTATACTTTTGTTGATAGTTTTTATGTGGTTGATGTTGCTGATACTAATGTGGTTTTGGGAGTGCAATGGATGTATTCAATAGGAGAGCATATAGTAAATTATCAAATTCCTAAAATGAAATTCCAATATTCAAAAGGAGTACTAAGGGTTGTGAGAGGGAAACACACCTATTTGAATCAGGTAGTTTATTCCCACAACATGAAGCACCGCAATAGAAAGGTTTTTGGAAACATTCCTCATGGAATGCCACCTAATAGAGGAGGAACAATTTTTCAGCATGGTAAATTGAGATTTCTTGAGGTCAAGCAATCTTGGGTGGGGAGGACTATAATGTCCCCATTCAAATAATTGCATAGTAAGACAATCCCATCAATCCTGCTAGTTTCCTAGGTTGGATGGGCACATTTGGAATTGCAATAAGGAAGATAATAAATGATGTTTAGACATTATAAGGGTTCAATTATTTAATAAATAGGTTGAATAAATAAATTCAAGAGAAATTCTAGGAGGCAAGTGGTTTTGAAGACATATGGAGGATGTGGGACCCACACTAGCATGATTTTTTAAGGACACATGGCATCTTTCTCTTGCCAATTAGAACTCATGATAAGGTGAACATACTTGGATGAGTTGGTAGGCTCATACACATGGAATTTAGCATCATAGGTCTAATTTGGATGGAATAGTAACCTCCATGGAAGAGGAAGATTCAAACTAGGAGTTTGTGGACACTTGGGCTAGATTCCCTAGCTCCTATGACAACAATGATGGAGCACCTATGAAATCTATGACAAATTTCAGATCTGACCTCTGAAATATGACCATTATGACATGTCAGCCCCAAAAATAGGCTCCAATAGGGCACTCATGAGAGTTGGATAAGCCAAAGAGACTACTACTCGAATTGGTGGAAGGTTGAAGGCTAGGAAAGGTAGGACACATGGCAAATCTTGATCCCTTACCCTAATTCGAATTGGATTGAGTTTATGGATGGATTGGGAACCTTAGAAGGATAAGGATGTTTATAAAATACAGGGATAAACCAAGATAAGGGTTTTTTATCATTTGATAAAAAATGCATTTGTGAAGAGAGAGCTAGTGGATGACTAGTTTCTTGCCTTAGCCAATTTTGAGGGTGAAAGATTCCCATCCAAGTTGGTGTTTGGAGAGGACACTAAGGTATTTAATGGAGCTTTAATGTAGTTTTTATTTTCAGGTATCATCTACAGGGAATCTCGTGTTTTTTTTATTGCAGCACTTTCTCTCAACCATTGCCAGTTTTGATGGCATATTCATACTCCTTGAGGGATTGCGCTTTGGGTGAGATATTGTACTCATTGGGAGAGATAATCATGATGTATTTCTGATTGTAATAATATGTATATACTCTTTTATTCATATTCATAAGGTTTCAGGTCGAAATACCAAGTGGTTGTATGTAAAAATGTTGATTAATGAGCAAACAATGACCATTTCCCCACTACATTGATGTATACCATTGTCATGCTGATGATTTCGAATGAAAGAATGTTTCTATGATATATTTATGATTAATGGAAATTAATTGATGAGTATTACAAGTTTCATGTTTTTCACTTAAGCATTTGAAGTAATTTTACTCAGTTTATTTGCATTTGGAAGAGATTTGGTGCCATCTCCCCAAGGGTCGAATTAGTGGTTTTTTCTGCTGTTAGGGTGGAGGTTAGAGCAGACCTAATAATTGATTAATGGTGCATATGAGACCTTATTAATGTACCTCAAACATCCCCTACCTCTGTTCTGAATTTAGAATGGGTTTGGAGGCACTTGGAGAGCCATTTTCAGTACCTACCTTGGGGGGATTTGATCCACAAATTGCTAGTTAAATTCCATACATTGACAAGCATATTAAACAAGTTTGAAGAAGTATTTGTAGGGTTATAAATCATCCCTGAAATGCATATTAAATTCCCAATATCATTCATATACCCTTACAGAATATTTGGGAGCATTTGGGTTAATTTGGACACCTAGACATCAAAACTAGTCAAAGGTCAAAATTGGGGAAAAAGTGGAAAATTGAGCATTTTAATAAAATTTTAAAAAAGGGTCATTACATTTACTCACCAACTAATTCCCTAGAAGAAAATCATTTTAAAATGTGCTTGAAAGGAGAAAATCCTTGATTATGTTTATGAGGGCATTATTCTTTGTAGTAGATGGTGGTCTTTGGTCATATTCAAATAAATGTTAAAGGGATACCTATATATATCATCAATAAGGGTATATTTAAACAAATTAAATAGCATATGGAATTGAAAGTGGAGACTAGATACACTATAGTGAATTCGACACCCCAACACCACACGTACCTCACAAGTGAAAGGTGCGTTGGGTTAGACTAGGCACTTATGTTCGTTTCAAAAGGAAAATATGATTCACCAACTCCATTGAATATACAATAGAGTAGTCTTGTGGAATCGGATATGAATCTTGGCATGATTGCATGTTGAACAAAAATAATAAATCTCCCCCTTGACACTTTTGAGATCTACATACCTAATGCTAATATTTTCTTGAAGTGAAACTCAAATAAAACACCTTATGAATATTCATGCCTTTGAATTCTTTATACAACCCTATATTTCAATCTTTTGTTTGAAGAAAGGTGCATTATTCAACAAGTCTTCGAGGTAATTGGAATGATCCATAAGTAGAACATAACTCATGGTAGTCATACTGACCAAAATAAATAAAGGTCTAGTATCATGTGTAGTAGCAGCGGCCTCATGTGTAAGGTATATTACTTTAGGATCTTAGTTTTAGTCACATAATATCATGTGTAAAGATGAGTGGTGTAAAGGGAATCCTCATGGTGCATTCTTGAAAAGATAAAACAATAGGAATTTGAAAGCGTTTAGGGTGTTTAGACCCTGTTTCCTTTGTTTCTTTTCATGATGTGGAGATGAATTACTTCTTGGGGATTGCTCACATCAGTGGAGAAGTATGATATTGACTTGCAGTAGGAGTTGGGTATGTCTTATCATATTTTTGTGCATGTTTCAAATTGTTGAGGGCGGTTCTAAAGGATGTAGCCATTAACAATAAAAATGTGTCAATAGAGCCATGATGTGGAGGCTTCCTAAGACTAAATTTGCAGCATAATAGAGGACAATTGTATTGGTAAGTGACAAGATTTGAGTTCTTATTTTAGTTCCCTAGCAAACAACATTATCACCAACATCCAAATGTAGACTAGAGGACACATCCATATCTCATTTCATACCTACAAATTTATATTTGTGTCGTAGCATTAAATATACAACAATCATATCTCATCATTACCTTTAAATATCAAACTTTACATCACTAAACAACAATGAAATGTTTGTTCTCTCATGTGTATCTAAGATCCAAAACGCAACAAGAAATGAGCTATTAACATCAACATATGTAGGGTTGATGTGAACACTCTTTTCCAGTGCTACAACTTAGGGAAGAAAGGCACATCTAAAGATGATTCTCCATCATATCTAGGGTATATAGGAGGGTGTAGTCCCAATATATTGAAAACCTAGCAAGTTTGAGGTGGCCTGATGTAGCATGTATTTTGGAATCCTTTTTGGTAAGTGACAGTAGTACCTGAGGTAACCCTAATGCAACAACATGACAGTTTCATATGGAAAAATCATAATGGAGTTTTCATTCCAAATGATCTTTGTTTATAAAAAGTTGGAGGTCCTACCTCATTCTAAATACTCTTCACACATGTTGAGACATTGAGATGATTTGGACCACTTCCACATATTTGGAGGCTTGGTGTAGATGACTTGCCATTGCGGATATGATCCATTGGTTGAAGTAATGTGGATTTCCTCTTCACATCCCACAATTGTGGGGTATTCTTGGAACTTTTTACATATTTGGAAATGTGATGGGAATGACATGTCACAGCTTGTATACATATTTGGAGGAAAAAATTGGATGAGGTGGAATTTCTCGGAAGGTTTCTATTGGTTAATAATGGGGTGTTTTTTGTCCATGTGTACCTCTTTGTTGTGGAGAAAATTTTAGTTTCCCACATGTGTGGGAAATTGGAGGAATTAGCACATGGATTCGATTGGTGGTTTCAGTTAGATGGCAGTGTTGGTTGGAATTTTGGGTAGGACTCCTCATCTTACAGCCCCACAAGGAGATAGAACTAGCTTAGAGGAAGCATTTGGAGGCTAATGAGGGACACATATGTGGCATATTGGCACATTTTTCATGGACATCGATATCCACTTTCTGATGTAGACATGGAACCCAACTTGAAAGGGGATTTCTTGATTTATACTTGATGTATTAGGGTTGGAATATGTCTTATTTTATATTTGTTGGAGGATGATATTTTTCCCTCCTGTTTTTAGGGTTTTAGGTGGATTATATTCTTATTTTATTACAAAGGTAGTTGAGAATTTATCCTATAGAAGGATAGATCATCCTCATTTCATTCTCATGTTTTGGATGAGGTAAAACCCCCTAAATACTAGGTTTTTTATCCTTTTGGTGCTTATGTGAGTTATTATGACAATTTTCATGAGGAATTGATGCAATGACTGTGTAGTGGATGGATTTATGTGATTATGCAAGGATATTGGTGATGATGCAAGTAACTATTATTGGTTATCTTTATGAAAGTTTGAAGCATTGTTTGGTGCAACTTTTGGATTTGAGATTCGAAATTCTAAAACCCTACCTTGAGGTCACATGGAGAGTGTGTCCAAATATTCCTTTCCCAAACAATCATGAACAAGCTTACGGATTTCAAACATGTTTCCTGGTCTAGTTTTTATGCTCTAGGACAAATTCAGAAAATGTGCTTCAAGTTTTAACCCTCCCATGTATAGGTAAGAATAGTCTCCTTGAATGGTTTTTGTGCATGCCCTTTCCAAAAGAATAAGGTAGTACACAATTACACCATATTCCAAAACTCTCAAAGCATTGATAACAGGTACTACTCCAACTTTGGGAGATGTGAACAAATAATTGTATTTTATTTGAAACCATCTCCAAAAGTCCTTGGCAATTGGACATGCTCCATTGTTTCTTTTTTTTGACATCGATCACAAAATGTACAAGAGATAATTGATTTACTAAGTTTGGATTTAGAGTCTCCAAACTATGATGGAGAACCAATTGATATAAAAAAATCATTTAAACAAAATTTTGTTCCTTCAAGAGAGTCAAGTATCTTCTTAGCCATTTGTTATTAGATTAATAAATTACCACATCCTATTTAAGTGAAAATGATAGGAACCTTAAGTCACAACCTTTTGTACATTTACTTTGTTTCCTTCCCGTTAGTTCACAGCTCCAATAGGATCATGAATCTTGAAGATGGATCTTGGAGAGAAAACGTATGGGGACAATTTTGCATAATTCTACAAACATTGGGTTGCAGTCAGCTACAATAAGTCCTTGAGCACTATATAAATCTCTTTTACATGATAATGACAAATGTATTGTTCCTTATTTGAAATATCGTTGCAATAGAAGAAACATTTTATGGCGAGATCCTTTCTACGATAACATGGTAATAAACCAAGATGACCTAGTGGGGTGGAACTATCCAAATTGCCCTATTTTCCAAAATCCAACTATCTTGGAGACCCTCAAAATCCCGGTGAAGAAAAAATGTAATTAATTGGAAATCAACTCAAAGTATTTTTGGGACTATTGATAATGATATGGCCTTCACATTTCCAAGGATATAAAAAATGTTGAATATTCCCATAATTCCACCTTTGTCTACATCTTTCTTACCATTTGTCTCTAGTCTTAAACATGAGGAAAATCTATTTGTAACATCATTCACAACCATGTTTAATATAAACTTGTTAGCTTTTATCCATATAAATATTTTTCTTTTATATGTGTGTCCTTGGAATTTTGTGATTCAATGACACAAGAAAAATATTTAAACATTATGATATGATTTTATCCAAAAACAAAATTCCTTGTCAAAAGATCTCATGTTCTATAGTCATTATTAGTATTCAAATTAGCAAGAAGAATCAAAAGAGTGCCCATGTGAGCGTTGATGTGGTAAATACATTATGCTACACATAATCAAGATTCACAATTAGTCCCACAAACACACGATTCAAGATATTTACTTCATTATATACACACATAACCAAAGCTTTTATGCCATGTTAGCAATAACACAAGTGATTACTTAAACCCATTACTACATTAATCACATAACACTAAAGTTATAAAACATATATAATGCAAGATATTTATATGAGGTTGGGAAAACTAGAGTTATTCCCTACCACTAATTTTGGGACCACTAGAATATTTGCACAAATGTTACCTTACAAGAAGAGGAAACCAAGGAAGAGCATTTACTTCGGTGCAAGGAGGAATTTCATGCAAGGGGTGCATTTAATACTTATAAATTTTACTTTATTATCTAAAATAGAAGAATACATCTAAAATAATTATTTGTTTGAGTAAATCAAAATTAATTTTGGTAATATATCTTGTAGAAATCGCACACATGTTTGGCTTGCAATTTTAGACCAAGACTCTTTCCATTTGTGGGATTCCAACCTTTTCTGGACTATTTTTCATGGGTCAGTCTATTCCCCAAAATTCATATCCTTGTGTGCTGAGCAATACTCTCTAATTAAGAAAACCATTTTTTCATCAAACCTATCTAAAACTTTATGAAGCATTAAAATGCCATCAAATTCCAATAGGAAAAATTAACAGTCATTCTCAAAATACTCCCAATTAATTCCACCTCAAAAGAATACTACAAGACAAAAATTCAAGCATGCCATAAGGGAAGACAAGTGGATAGTAGTATCCTACAATTCCAAACCAGCTTGTGAGTCATCCAACCCCATTGGATTTTATGCCACCTAGAGGGAAAGTGAATATTCATATGATGCATCAAATGAGGCAAGTGGGCATACCTCCAAATATTCAAGAAACATGTCAAGCAATGGGTCATCCAGCTACACATACTAATGTGTACATGTGAGGAAAGAAAACATAGACAACATGAAAGAAGAAAAGCTCAAGTAAAAATAATTAAAAAAGTGAAACACATAAAATTAGTTAGAAAGTTTTACTTAAAAGGACAGACTTACAAGTTCGGTAAGTTTAACTAAATTTAGTTTCTCCTGGAATTCCTATATAATGATTTGTGTAGAGGGTCTCTATCAATTGTTGAGCAGTGAACCATTTTGTAATGTAATATCATTATTAGAGATTAAGCTTGCAGAGTGATACAAAGACGTTTTTCCTCTATATTTTGTCCATCTCCATTGTTATCATACTCCGCTATGTCTATGTATACTCTCATGAGATGCTAATGAAATTTCTAAGTAACAGTTCAACTCCATATTATGTTAGTGATATTGTATGTTGATGAATGTTGAGATCGATTGCAGAGATTTCAAATATTTTGACATATGGTCTAGTTCCAAAGATTTTATGCTATTTAGTAGTATTTTAAGTATTCTTTTATTGTTTTTTCCATGAATGTATTCTTTATAGTAAATTCACATGATAAACTCGTGATTTTCCATACATTTTTTTAAAATACTACTGAATTATTTAAATCAAACCTCAGTATGTTTAGGATTCCACTAGGTTTAAAGAGACTCATCCTGCAAGCGCCTCTTGAGCCTATTATTGTCTCCATCTACTAAAATTCACCTTCATTATTATCCAAAGTTCTATAATACTCTGCAAAATTCCTCCACAATTGTTTTACACCACTAGAATTGTTATCAAAGTGGCACAAGGTCGGTCACGACAAGGGGCCTCTTTCTTAACTATGACACAAAACAACACATAGGTGCTCACACAGACTGGATGTGAACTGAATGCCAGAAGTTAGCTTCTATTAAACTGAATCAAATTACAATGTTTAACTACAAAGAAATCTATGAAACTAGTCATCCTTATCCTATTACAATATACATATATGAAACTCTATCTCTAAGTGTGTTTCGGCTGTGTGTGATCCTCTGATATTCGATCCCCTCTTTGGTTCCTTCACACTACTATTCTACTTTTCTTTGCTGCTCTTCCCGAGGTCTACTCTGTTCCCTGAGACACTCTTCCTCTATTCATCGAATCCTCCATATCTTGTAGACCTGCAGTTTTCAGCGCCCTCTGTTCGTGCTACACAACCTCTACCTATGGTGACATCTGTCATGATCCTCAACCACCTTCATAAATTCTCATAACTTCCTCAACAACATCCAACGGCTGCTAAGTACTTCATATTGACTTCTTGACTTCTCTAACTCTACTACAATTGTCGGCCCCATGCCTCGACCATACTGCACTTCGTCATCCCTCGACCTTACTCATCAGATTCACTTAGCTTCCACGGCTTCCAGTCATCCTCATCCTTCATGCTTGGCTCTCGTCGTAATCCGTTGGTGTCATTGTTTGAGAACTCATCGACACCCAACCTCTTTCATGTATGCTCCCTATCGTCTGTCGACCTTCGACTTTTAGACTCTCGACCTCTTACTCCTATCGACCGTGCTTCCACAGATTTTGTTCGACTACTTGGCTTCGACAACCAGTCTTGCTTCGCACCAGTGGTCATTGACACTCCCCCTGGTCGACTTATTCTTTCGATAAACTTTGACTATTTCTCCTAGGCTCTGATGCTCCTGCATCAGAATCCCCAGGTGAAAAAGAACTCGATTGCTCCATCAGTCTCCCGAATTCCTCTTCTAAAATCCATGTCTCCTACTACAACTCATCATCTCTCCAATGAACCAGATATTCTTTCTTTTGCGAACTTCATGTGCATCCGACTTCGCATTCCTCTAATACTTTGGCGATTTTCTCCTTGTCGTGTCGATCTAGAGTCTGCATTGTCTAGTCGATCTTTGACACTTCCGTGTTGTTTCTTATTGAACCTTCTTCGAATTCTACAGATCTGAGACATTGAACATGGGTGAAATGCTCAAGTCTTTCGGAAGCTCCAATACATAATCATTGTCTGAAATCTTCTTCAGAATCTTACATGGTCCAATATTCTTCAGCTTCAGCTTGTTATATGTTCTTGCTAGAAATATCTCCTTCCCCGAGTGTGCATAGACTAAGTCTCCTTCGTTGAATGACTGTAGCCTCTTATTTCTGTCAACTCTCAACTTGTATGCCGCGTTTCTCTTTTCAATGCGCTTCCTCCCATCTTCATGCACTTCCTTCATATGCTTCATGAATGTTTCTACATATGTGCTCTTTCTAATTTCTGTCAGTATCTCAACCAAATCTACCACGCAAATTCTGTTGTCGGTATCTCAACCAAATCTACCATGCAAATTCTGCTTGCGTCAATACGTTCTCCCACTACTTGGGTCTCTCGGTAGTCAAACATCTTAGAAGGTTTCCCAAAATTCTATTTACCACCTCGGTCTGTCCATCTGTTTGCAGATGATATGCCGAGATAAACTGCAACCTTGTCTCCAGTTTCTTCCATGCAGTTCTCCAGAAATGTCCCATAAACTTGGTATCTCTGTCCAACGCTATACTCTTCGGCAACCCATGAAATTTGACTATCTCCTTGAAGAATAGTACAACAATGCTTGTGGCATCACTTGTCTTTTGACATGGAATAAAGTGTGCCATCTTCAAAAATATGTCGACTGCAACAAAGATCAAGTTGTTACCTTGCTGCATCTTCAACAATCGTATCACAAAATCCATGCTTAGGTGCTCCCATGGGGTATTCAACATTGGTAATGGTGCATACAACCTCATTTTTTGACTTCTTCCCTTTTCCAACTAGAAAAATTGACATTGTCATACCCACTTACCGACATCTATCGTCATTCCTAGACAATAATACTTTTCTTCGACCAACACCTTGGTCTTGTCGATGCCAAAATGACCTGCTAATCTGCCACTGTGTAGTTCTTGGATTAGATTCTCCCTTACAGATCCTTTGGGAATTCACAATTGTTGTCCCTTGAATAAGTGTCCCTCTTGGATGAAATAATACAATTCTGGAGTTCTGTCAACACTCCATGGTTCGCTACTATCCTTCCATGATTTTGCAAAATCCTCGTCGGTCTCATACTTTGTCTTCATCGAATCTATTCTTGTTTCCTGAATGGTCGTCATGTTCAGCAATGCAACTCTTCAACTCAGCGCGTCGGAAACCTTGTTTGACTCGCCTGACTTATGCGTAACATGAAGGTATATCCCTACAAGAATTCGACCCACTTCATGTGTCGTTGATTCAACTTCGACTGAGTGTTCAAGTACCTCAGTGCTTGGTGATCTGTTTACAACAAAAATTACTTGGGAAACAAATAATGCCTCCACTTCTTCAACTCTTGGACAATAGCATATAATTCTTGGTCGTAGAACGAATATTTTCGCTTCTCTTCATCCAACTTCTCACTGAAGAATACAATTGGTCGGCCCTCCTGGCTCAACACTACTCCTATTGCCACTCTACTTGCGTCACAATCGACTTGGAAAACTTTGTTGAAATCTGGGAGCTCTAACACCGGGCTCTCAGTCACCTTCTACTTCAACTTGTCGAAATATATCTAGGAAGCTTCCATCCACTTGAAATCCACTTTCTTCTTGCACTTGGTCAATGGTCCCCAAATCCGACTGAATCCTCTGATGAAATTCTGGTAGAAGCTAGCAATTCCATGGAAACTTTGCACTCCTATCGTGCTTGTCGGTTTTGGCCACTCCAATATAGCCTTCACCTTCTATGGGTCCATCACTAACCCTTTACCCAAGATTACAAATCCCAAGTATATGAGTTCTTCCTTCATGAAGAAACATTTTTGCAGGTTCACCATCAACTTCTCTTCCTGCAGCTTCCGCAATACTTGTCGAATGTGCTCCAAGTGTTCGACCTTGGTGTGACTAAATATCAGGATGTCGTCTAGGTACACTACAACAAACTTTCCCAAGAATGGTTTCATTACCTCATTCATCAACCACATGAATGTATTGGGTGCATTAGTCAATCCAAATGGCATGACTAACCACTCATACAGTCCTTCCTTCATCATGAAGGTTGTTTTCCATTTCATCACCCTCTCTGACCTTAATCTGGTGATAACCACTTTTCAGGTTGATCTCGGTGAAGTATCTCGCTCCACTCAAGCAATCCATCAAGTCATCCATTCTCAGCACTGGAAACTGGTACTTGATCATGATCTTGTTGATAGCTCTAGAGTCTGTACACATCCTCCATTCTCCACTCTTCTTCGGTGCTAGTATAGCTAGTACCGCACACAGGATTAGACTCTCTTTGATCAATCCTTTGTCTAACAAATCTTGCACCTTTCGATTGAGTTCTTGACCCTCTGCTGGATTCATTCTACGGGGTGCCTTTTTTGGCAAACTTGATCATGGAATCAAGTCGATCTGATGGGATATGCTTCTCGTTGGTGGCAATCGCGTCAGTGCCTCGTCGAATACTATGCTCCGAAACGCGTCGAGCATCTCTTTGACTTCGACTAGAATCTTCTCCATTGTTGACCTCTCCACACATGGTCCCTTCAAGATTATGGTGAAACATCCTGGTTGTTTCTCCTCCTCTGTGAGGAATTCCCTGGCTGAGCACATCAGCACTTGCTTCTCCCAATAGTTTCTCTCACCCTGCTTGCAATCGGCTTGGTCCTCATGCTTCGGCTTTAGCTTCCTCAGCGTTCCATTTTTCCACACTGAAACTATGTTGGTTTGATGTAGCTAGGGTTTTCACCCTAGCTTGTGCAAATGAGCACCTACTAAGGAGAATGGACTCCTTAGTAGCAGTTCAATAAATAGTAAATTAAAGTAATAAAACAATACGAATTCTAAACTAGCATGAGCATTAATAAACATAACAAAACATGGAAATATGGTGAAGATCTTTCTTTTTTGTATTGAAATTTTACCTTAAGTGTAGAGGTTGGTGAAGTTCTTGCAATAGTCCAAGAGGGTTGCTCCAAACTCCAGGTTTGCTCCTTCTCTTTCTCCAAAGGGTTGGAAATGGGCCAAAAGGGGCACTCAAGGGTAAAAGTAGCTCAAAGGTGAGCTAGGGTTTCAAGAGTGATTTCGGCAGAATAAGGGCGTATTTGACTGTGGATATGAAATGAGGGGCCTCCATCACCTATTTATAGGTTTTTAGTGGTGGAGTGCTGGCCCATGGTTTTGGGAACCATATGGTTTAGGTCAGCTGTATAGGGTTTTTTTCCTCATTTTTCCCTCTTTTTCCTCTTTTTTTATATTTTTTATTCCCTTTTTAGAGGGTTTTTGCTATTTTGGAGGAATTTTGGATAATTTTTGGGGGAAAAGGGGTTTTTTAGCCCTTTGGAGGCTTTTTTGATGGTTTTGTGGCCTTTTGGAGGCTTTTTAATGGGATTTTAAGGTTTTGAAGGTAAAATATGGTAGGAAATATGGACAAATGAGTCATGTAATGGGGTAGATGAGGTAGTGAGCACTTTTTGGGTGTTAATAGATTAACCCCTGATGTGTGAGGGCAGGAGCTCATTGTATGGCCGATAGACATCATAATTCTTGTATGGTTTTCCTGGGATGTGGAGAAGAGAAGAAACAAACTGGAGCCTGGAACAACGGTCCCGAACAAACTGCAAAAACTGAAAGTACATGACCTCAATAATGAATGAGGAATAATCTGAACATATGGATGAGGCGGGCATTCCCATGCTCGTATCAAGATATAGAACAATAATAACAATGGGGTCCAAAATATGGGGACCTGAAACATACATGGCCTCAAATAAGGAATGAGGAAGAATCTCAATATATGGACGAGGCAGGCATACCCATGCTCGGATCAAGATACATAAAAAATAACAGTGAGGCCTGAAAAGGGGGACCTGTAGGATACATAGAGAACCACTGTGTACATCATAAGGGTCTAGAGGGGACACAAATCTAGGACATATTGCTGGGAGGACCATGTCTGAGCTGAAGAACTGATACACTAGAATAACAACAGTGCTACTAAGTGTGGTACCAGAGGAACTGATGAGCAGCTAGATCATAGTGACAAGGAGTCATACTCTCAATGGTACACTAAACTAGAACTAAACTGGGTACTCAAGGAAGCATATAATTGGATGGCTTCCGAATACAATTGCCAATGCAACCCGGACATCCACGGGAACATATAACTGGGTGTTCCGAAGTGACTCACCAATGTGCTAGAGTCAGGGGAAATCCGGGGTCTTCGACCAATGACTGAAGGGATATATACCATGTGCAATTCTCAATGATGCAATCAAGGTGTTGAAGTCGAGCATGTGCGAAACAACCACTCGGAGAGGCAATGATGACTCCTCGCAAAATGGTCCATAGGCACTCACCACAGATGGTGATGGGTCCAAGGCACAGGGACCTCTGGGTCTATCCTCTGGAATAGAGGGGCTGTCGTCGACAGAGGGAGACCTGCAACTAGCAAGGCAATGATGTTTCCTTGATAGGAGCGCAAGGTGGAGAACCGAAGTGTGAAAGTACTAATGGTAGGACTATCATACTGTGGGGGATAACTGGGCAAGTAGAGTGGGTGGACTCAAACTTCCTTTGTTCAGAGTATGATGGCGGGGACGATCAGGAAGCATATGAAACTGACTGAGGGGAAAGGGATCATAGTTGTAAGGGATCAATGATAGTGATTGGGATGAGTGATACTCAAGCTGGTGTAAAATGGCAAGAGACTGCAGACTACTCTGAAAAAAGGCAACCTGATTGGGAGTGCTGCCGAGATGATCAATCATAGTGCCAAGAGGCATGGGGGGACTTCTTCACGGGTTAAGGAACTAGAAGAAGTCAGTGTAAAATGGTACTATCATGTGGATTTATACGAGCCCAAGACAGTTCATGCTCGTGATTGCTTTCAATTTTAAGGAGTCTAAAAGCGATAAGAAGACTCTGAAATAATGGAATGGTACTGTTGTGTGGATTTGTACGAGCCCAGGACAGTTCATGATCATGGTTGCTTTCAATTTTAGAGAGTCTGAAAGTGATAAGAAGACTCCAGGGGGTTGCTTTTTTGTGTGTTATTATCCAAGGCCCGAAGAAGCATAAAAGGATGCAATGAAGAACTCTTCTAGCCGGTGTGACTAGAGTATTCCTTTTTCGTAATGAGTCTACCAGGTCCGGAAAAGGGTTAAACTTATACCAGATAGACGCCCTTTCAGGTACTTTAACGAGCATGAAAGAAAGCAAGATTGCTCGGCGATCTTTTCATTATTTTAGGAGTTAGAAAAGAGCTTAACAGAAACTCCCTAAGTGCCCTTTTCGTAAACGACTTGTCCGGCCCGAAAAAGAGATAAAATTATACCGAACAAAAGGAATGGCTAGGCAAGGAGGAAGTGCTCAATCAAGGAACATTTATGAGGACCAAGAACGAGGGTAGGGGGGAACCCTGGTGGGCCTCCTTGCGGGATAATGAATGGTGGAAAAATAACGAAACGATTGCAATATGACAGGAGTGAATGGCTCATGTAAAAATGTGGAACAATCCGATGGCGGCCGATGTGGTGCACAAATCGGGGCAGCAAGGTGTCAGGACACAATGTTGAAACTGTACCAAGTGAGAGCGAGAAATGATCTCAAGCATCATCACGAGCTCAGAAAAATGAATCCAGCGATATATAAAAAGTGTCAAAAATGGAGAACGACTGAAGTGGCACGCAAACCGAGGCGACGGGGGGTGTTTTGGAAAAATACCCAAAAACATATGGGGGTGAGAGCAAGAAATGTTCTCAAGCATCATCACAGGCTCGGAAAAATGAATCCGATGATATAAAATATATCAAAAACGGAGAGCAGCCGAAGTGGCATGCAAACTAAGGCGACTAGTGGTGTCTAAAAAATGCTCAAATTTTTTTTGGTGAGAACGAGAAAGGATCTCAAGCATCATCACAGGCACGGAAATATGAATCTGGCGGTGCAAATGGTGCGAAAAATGGAGGTCATAAGGACTCCAGAATGGTCAAAGGAAATAACTAGGTTAAAAAATGGTTGAAAATAAAGGTGATCCCACCAAGCGAAGGATGCAGTGGTGGGGAGAAATGATGGCCCGCGGGGGCGAAATACTAGGTGTATCAAATCAAATCAAATCTACAAGTGATATACGACCTCAAAAATGGTTGAGATCACAAATGTGAAAAAGGGAGCAAGGTTAATGACCTGCCCCCATGCTATGTGCATGGGGTTTGTGATTATGGATCACATAGGTGTTGGTTTGAACAAGGGGGTCATGGACGTGCTGAGATAGATGTGATGGGGTATGGTCAAAATGATTGATCATGCCCCCTATCCCAGGGTTGAGGTAATCTATTATGCCCTCTAACTCAAAAGTGTCAATGTGGTGTTCTATGATAGTGGGGTCAAGACCAGGCATTTCGGTATAGGACCAGGCAAAGACATCGCGGAACTCTTGGAAAAGTTTTTTGTACTCTCTGATCTCATGTTCATTGCAGGAGGCTCCTAAAGTGATGAGTTCAGGGGCACATCCTGGGGCAGCGATATCGATGTGGATGACGGGTGAGATGTTTCCCATGTTACCTTCCTCAAAGGCATCAAGAGAGGGAATAGGATCCTTAAACCAGTCGACTTTGGTGGGAAGGAAATCTTTGGACTCAACCGCAAATTGGGTGGCTATGGTGGAGGAGGACTCTTCTGGGAGGAAATAGGAATGATGGTGCATGTCGTCCCAGGGATAATCCGGGGCAATGAGAGCCTCTAGAATCTCCTCATCATTGCGGAAACTTTGAGTTGTCAAATCGGTTGATGAGGGAGTGGTAGTTGAAGAGATAATATAAATGGTGTTAATCTCGTCGGATGGGGATGAAACCGGGGGGTGGATCTTCTCAATTGTGGGGGGTGCCGTCTCAAGGTCCAAATTATTCATCTCATAGAGAGATGCTCTGTAATCTGGGAGATCAGGTCAGTGATGTGAGTAATGGCCGTAAACACCACATATTGCACAAGGGTGGTTGGTACGCAATGATTTATCACGAGGCTTAGGGGTTGGATCGAGTTCGACAACCGGGATGTTGGGGTCATCGTCAAGCATTTGCATGTGTTCCTGTAATGCAGGTAATTGTGGACATTGATGTGTCAGATGGCCTAACTCATCACACAACGAGCATTTGGGGGGAGCACGAAACACGGGGGGGGTTTAACTGCCTTAGGAGGGGGTACAGCAGTGTATGGTTGTGGGCCTCTGCCCCTAGTGGGATTAATAAGAGGAGGGGGATTCGTAGATGATGAAGGGGTAGTGACACCGGGAGGTGGTTGACTAGTAGTGACAATGGGTTGCACTGGTTGAAGGACGACATTTGGTGTCGGTGGGGGAACGGGAGGCGAAATATACCACACGGGTAATCCTAAGGTTAACCCGAGGAGGCTGAGAGTAGCCATAACTGGGGCACTTACTACTCCCGAGGGAGGGAATAGGAAAGGGATTGTGTGGGTGGGTGTAACACCAATGTGACTAGGTACCAATGATGGTTTGGGTAACAAGGGCGGTTGATTGTTGGGTGTTTGTGTATTGTGGGAAAGGGTACATAGGTCAGATACTTCGAGCACAGGTGACGAAGGAGGAATGGATTGGAATGTGGAGGTCATCGGCGTATCTGAGTAAACTCCAGGTCCCACGGAGGAAACAAATGAGGTAGTTGCACCACCAACAGGTTGTTCAACCATGGGGAGAACATTCTCGGGTGCAGCGGGGGCATTTGGATCGTAATAGGTGAGTTGGTCAACCTTGACCACGCGTCCTTCATGGGGGAACATCATGGTACGAAAAACGGATGAGGCAACCGCCCGCATGGCATACATGTAGCTGCGGCCAAGTAAGAGGTTATAATCAAGTTGGGCATTGATGACCTCTATGTCAATGAGCACGGTTTTACTAGCCAGCTGGACGGGGACATTAGCTAAGAGACCTTGGGGTTGATCCGAACGGTCGTCGTAGGCTCGCAATGTAGTGGTGGACTACTGGAGAGTAGGGGATCCCAACTTCTGCCAAAAGAATGTGGACATAACGCATGTAGAGGCACCTTCATTGATAATGCAGCGATGGATGACAAGATTCCGAACGGAAATAGAAACTTGGAATGCTAAAGTGGAAGGCAGGAGTGGTTCAGACTGGTCCAAATCGAAGGCCATCAATTGTGAATCATTTGGGTCAATAGCACCAATGGCGGAGAGCAAAGTCTTGCGCTGTGAAGGACAGTTTTTTAAGACTTCTAACGCAGACATGGTTGCGGGAGATTGGGCTAAGTCATCTACAATGTTGTAATTTGACGTAGCGCGAGCATTGGGGTTATTGTTGATGCGACGAAGTGGGAAGCGAGGTGCTTTGGAGGCACCATCGAGTGGTGCCGGAGGTAGACATAATGTCTGATCGGTGGGATGAACATTAGTGTTTTTGTCGGCGGGAGGGGTTTCAGGGGTGGAGCCATATTGGTTTCGACGGGTTTGGAGGTTGACATCAGCGGATGACATCATTAACAAGTGGTGAGTACCTGAGTCGAACATGGGTTGATCAGGAGCGGCATAAGTGATTTGTTGTTGTGGGGGCGCGTTGCCTTGAGGGGGAGCCAACGGCTGAGTGTTCACTACGCCTTGGGTTGGTAAGGGGTTTTGCAGCACCAAAGGTTGCTGCTGAGGGGGTGGGGGGTTGGGTGGCGCCTAAGGAGCCGCATGCCCTTGGCGATGAGCATCATCAGTCCAGAGTTATCGAGCTCGCTCCAAATGTGGGAAAGCATGTGTGTAGTGGCCATAGACCCCGCAAATAGAACAAGGCTGGTTTGTTCGCAAATTAGGATTTTTGGCCTGCTTGGGTGGTCGATTAGGGTTCTGGTTGGCAGGTTCCGCATTATTATTGTTTGGGGGATTGGGAGGTTGACCACCTTGGTCGGGAGGTGGGTTGTTCCCACGGTTACGGCCTTTGACACGGTTTTGTTGGCCCTGTTGGCGTTGGTTGTTTGGGTTCTACTGTGGATTCTGTTGGGCATATACTTGCCCTTGGGAAACAAGTGGGTTATGGGGTTGTGCAGGTGCGGGATCAGGTTGCGGTGGATAATAAGTAGGTGGAGGTTGCGCAAGTGCTGCACCTTGTGGGGGTTGTTGATACGTCTGCGGAACGGGTTGTGGGTTTGCTGTAGGGGCTGCCTGTGGTGGGTAATAAGTAGGTTGGGCTTGAGAAGACACAGGAGTTGGTGTAGCCTATGGGTGGTAATAGGGCTAAGGTGCGACCGGGGGGGCATAAGCGGGGGACGCATGACCAAAGCACTGAGGTGGACAGGAGGGTCCATGGGAATGGTGGTGATGTGTCATGGGAGCATACGAATTGGTTGCTTCGGATTGAGATGTAGCCCGCGAAAGTTCGGGGCAATGGCTAGGACGTGCTATGGAAAATGGTTTGGGATGCGAGGCAACACGGCCAATGATGCCGTCTACGGCATGGGATTCCCCTGGCGCATCGTGTTGGGAGGAATCGCCACGAGGGGCGTCAGGTATGATGGTATATAGATAACCCGATTGGGCGTAAATGAGGTCAAATTGTTGGGCTTTAAGGATGGCCTCTTCTTCATACTAGGGTCATTCGGATGCCACATCCTTGGCAATGACAGGAAGGAGGGATTTTAGAAACCAATCTAAGAAGATACGGTCGTCTAACTTGATTTTGCAGAGGCTGCGACGTCGACGCCACTCATGAATGTGGTCAGTGATGTGGGTAGCCATGTTCTGTCTGCAAGATAGTAGGATCTCAACTCCAGCGTCATAGCGAACAGGTAACTGAAAGAACTGCAGGAAGGTCGAGGCAAGGGAAGTAAAGGTGGCATGGGTCCCATGGGGCTGCTTGATGTACCACTTAGCTGCAGAGCCAGTGAGGGTGCATTGTAACAGACGAAGGCGGACAGAGTCATCCACTATGGAGTTGGAGGAACACCATAGATGGAAGGACATAATATGGTTCTAGGGGTCCTCACCTGCCTTGCCCTCAAACTTAGGGATGTCGGAGGGGATCTTGGTGCACATGTGAGGCCACGCAGGGTCGTGTCTGATGGGATCGTTAGTCAATCTAGATAGGTCAGGAAGGTTGAGGCTAGCCATGAATGGAAAACTAGTAGAAGGATGTGACATACTAGTGGGTTGGACCATGTTGGGGCCAATGCCCCCAAGTGAAGGGGATGGGTTTGGGATGTTGCCCCCAAGTGGAGGAACGAAAGTGGTATGGGACGGTCCTGCACCGCCAAGGGTAGGGTGATTCACTGATGGAGTGGGGATGGGTATGCCAGCTACTGGAATGGGTGCAGTGATCAGAATGGTAGATGTGTGCCCCATCGAGGGCATACCCAAGGCAGGTGTGGTAGCTGGTGTGGTGGTGGATGCTCCACCAATGGTCCCTACAAAGAAAGGGGTGGAAGTCACGCCAGCCATGGGGCTGGTAGGTGCAGTGTAAATGGGGTTCTCGGACTCTGCCTCAGAATCAGAGGTAAAATAAGGGGCATCTAGCTCGGGTGACAAAGTTCTATGCCATTGACAAGTGGAGTCAAGTGACAAGGCTCGAGATCTATGATGAGTGGTATCAAGTGATGAAGATCTATGTCTGTGACGGGTGGTGTTAAGTGAACCGTGCTGTGGGGGCTCGCCCCGGAGGCGCCGAGAATGTCTCGGGGACTCAATGGTGATAGAGGGTGTCAAGTATGTGGGGGTTGTGTTGAGTGAAAAACAACTCAAAAACCCTAATGCAACTGAGTGTGCAGAAGGAGAGCTCAAAAAATATGGCACTCAGGCCAACAACCAACTCGAAACACTTACTGTAACAGTTGTGCTACAATAAGTGGAGTATCAACAAAAAATGGTCAGAATACCAACAAGCAGCAGGTTTCCTAAAAAATAAAAATAGTGGACTCGCTAGACCAAAAGGAGGTAAGGGAGCATGCAAACACCTAACTAAATAGTATTATGACTCAACTAGACATATCCTCTACAAGGTGATGAAATCCAAGTCAGAAAATATGGATAGTAGAGCCAAGTGGCTAAAGATATCCCCCTACCGGGAGGGACATCGGGTAGTCAATTTTAGAAGAAAGGAAACTAAGATACCCCATTCATGACACGTCCATAAAAGGTGAATCTGTTGTTTGGTTCTATCACCGCGGTATCCCCATACAGGTTATACCCCGAGAACTGCGAAAGGTAGCCTTCGGTTACTGAATGGAGTGCGGTATTCCACTCAGGCCTCCGGAACCAGTCTGGCGACTTCAACCCTCCTAGGGGAGAGGCCCTCTGATAAACTAGTTGTGACCATGCCAAAAAATACTAGGGGATTTTGGTTCCCTAATGGACAACAACTATGTCTCAAGTGTAAGCAACTGAGGGGTGTTATTTGGATGCCTATCCCCCCTATCCTACCTAACTACAAAAATTATTATGTGTTCCCCAAGTGGGGTTAGAATGTTGGTTGTGTTAAGTAGTTTTTTAAGGCTCACTTGAATTAGGTGACAAAGTGTGTGCGTGTGAGATGATGAACCCAAATAAAAAGTGCCACAGGGTGGGAAACTTGCTAACTAAAAATAACAATACTGAATTTAAACTTTGAAATGCAAAATTTTCTCTTTTTCAATTAAAATGCTGAAATTTAAAAAATATTTTGTAAATGGAATAGAAATAATACTGCAGAAAAGGCTGTAGGGAAGGATGGCTGCAGGTAGGACAGATGGTTATGCAAGTGCAGAAAATATTGCAGCAAAGTGATGGCTTCAAAACAGGAAAAAGTGCAGAAAACAGACCGTGGGTCTGTGGCAAATCTGGGCGGTCGGACCGCGGGAAACAGCTCAACAGTCATGGACAGGTTGCGGGATTTTGGCCGAAAGATGCAGTCGGGCCGCTAGAAAAAGGTTGAAAGCCGCAAGCGGGTTGCAGGAAAATGGCTGAAAGCCGCAAACGGGACACATGAAAATGGCCTAAAGACGTCGGCGGGTTGCAGAAAAATGGCTGAAAGTCGCAGGCAGGATGCAGGAAAATGGCCTAAAGACGCCGGCGGGTTGCAGAAAAATGGCTGAAAGCCATAGGCAGGATGCGGGAAAATGGCCTAAAGACGTCGGTGGGTTGCAGAAAAATGGCTGGAAGCCGCAGGCAGGACGCAGGAAAATGGTTAACAGTCGTCGTCGGATCGCACCAAACAAGCTAATATCCACGGTCGGATCGCAGGTAACAGACTTGAATCCGCCGGCAGGTCGCCGGAAACAGTCTGAGAGCCGCGGTCGGATCGCAAGTAAATGCCTGAAAGACGCGGTCGGAACACAACTGCGTGGGGTAAAAGACGCGGTTTACGGTAGCCGAAAGGGACAAACGAAAGGAAAAAATAGAAAAATATTGCAGAAAATTAACAACGTTTAAAACTTTTAAAACTATAACCAGAAATTCAAAGGAACACTAGGGAGTCGCCAAAACTGTAGCTAGGGTTTTCACCCTAGCTTGTGCAAATGAGAACCTACTAAGGAGAATGGACTCCTTAGTAGCAGTTCAATAAACAGTAAATTAAAGTAATAAAACAATACGAATTCTAAACTAGCATGAGCATTAATAAACATAACAAAACATGGAATTATGGGTAAGATGTTTCTTTTTTGTATTGAAATTTTACCTCAGGTGAAGAGGTTGGTGAAGTTCTTGCAATAGTCAAAGAGGGTTGCTCCAAACTCGAGCTTTGCTCCTTCTCTTTCTCCAAAGGGTTGGAAATGGGCCAAAAGGGGCACTCAAGGGTGAAAGTAGCTCAAAGGTGAGCTAGGGTTTCAAGAGTGATTTTGGAAGAGTAAGGGTGTATTTGACTATGGATATGAAATGAGGGGCCTCCATCACCTATTTATAGGTTTTTAGTGGTGGAGTGCTGGCCCATGGTTTTGGGAACCATATGGTTTAGGTTAGCTGTATAGGGTTTTTTCCTCCTTTTTCCCTCTTTTTCCTCTTTTTTTATATTTTTTATTCCCTTTTTAGAGGGTTTTTGCTATTTTGGAGGAATTTTGGATAATTTTGGGGGGAAAAGGGGTTTTTTTATCCCTTTGGAGGCTTTTTTTATGGTTTTGTGGCCTTTTGGAGGCTTTTTTGGTCTTTTGGAGGCTTTTTAATGGGATTTTAAGGTTTTGAAGGCAAAATATGGTAGGAAATATGGACAAATGAGTCATGTAATGGGGTAGATGAGGTAGTGAGCACTTTTTGGGTGTTAACACTTGACCATCATATATCATATTTTGATCATATTCCCATGGTCTCCCTAACAACAAATGACATGTGTCCATTGGGATTACATTGCACAGTACACTGTCTTTAAGATTCCAAACCTTGAAGTTAATTAGGCACTATCTGGTTACCTTCACATGGTGACCCTTTTGTAACCAGGATATCTTGTATGGATTTGGGTGTTCTCGACATCTCAAACCCAACTTGTCAATCAACTCCATCGACACTAGATTCTCTGTATTTCCATCATCGACTATGTTCTTGCAATACCTGTCGTTGATCAGCACTCTAGTTCGAAAGATAGCCTTTTGTTTTTTCGGATCCTTCTCATCACGTCGGTTGTCCTGAACCAATGTTCTTATGTCCGTCATAGTTCAACCTCGTCTTCGACCATCCTCACCACTTTCGGATGTCGAATCTATCTTCTGGTCTCCCTGGTCATATCGTCGACCTTTGGGTTTCGACTCGTCTTCCAGATGTAGATTCTCTGGGCATTCGTAGGATTTGTTTCCCACACCTCGACACTTTTAATAGAATACATCTATTCTGTCAGCTCCTTTCTTGTCTGTCAAACTAGTTCGACCATACGCACCCCGATCGTGGGCCTCTCAACCTTCCCATCATTTTTTCTGCGCTTTCTCTCTGGTCGCTGTCCCTTCCGCACGTCGGTTGTCTTCGACAAATTCTCTCCTGGTTCCGCTAATTTGGCCTTTTACAAAAATATTCTTCGCACCTCGACCAATCATCCTCCCTCTCGTCGATGTAGCTTTCCTCGATAGTTTCTCTTATGCCTTCAGAGCTAACTGGTAGGCTTCACCGACTACTCTAAACCTTGATAGGCTCAACTCATCCTGTATGGCATACTTCAAGCCATTTACATATCTCGCGAAAGCTTCTTCGCCTTCATTGGTTTGACCCGACCGAATCGACAATATATATAACTCTTTCGTGTATTCCTTCACGGTCATCTCTTTCTATCAAAAGTTTTGCAAATTCCTGAACAAGGAAATCACATAGTCACCCAGAAAGAACTTCCCTTTTAGCTTGGAAACCATCCTGTCCCAAGAATTGATTTTCTCCTTTCCCTTATTGACTCTGTCAGCCTGTACACTATCCCACCACAATGAGGCATGACCCTTCAACCTCAGACATGCAGTTTTAACCCCTTTAGGATCCTCCATCTGCTCTATGTCAAAGTATTTCTCCATTTCTATGAACCAGTCTATCAAGTCTTCTGAGTCCAAACTTCCTGAGTAGGTAGGTACATCCATCTTTGTTCTACCTCTCATCTATGATAGTAGCTTGATCAATTTATCTTCTGGTTCCTCCTCGACATATTCATGTGCTTCCATTTCCTCAACTTCCTCGTCGTTGTGGTCAAGCGCATCAGGAATGCATCCATGTCTTTGGCTCTCTTTGATCGCTGCAAATTCACTCGTCAAGCTTCGCATAGTTCGCATGCACTCATCGAACATTTCACGATCAAATGTGATTGTTGCGCCATGCACTCTTCGTCCTACACCTCATACATTAATGCCTCTTTGAGCCATTCTTTCTACTAATTTGAAATATTTACTCGTCCAATCGCAGCTGGACTTCACGACTCGCGTGCAACTCTACCCAAGTGCAGTTGTATTTGTCGACACACTCGCAGGCTCTTTAGACTTTCCAAGCTCAACTTCTCAACACTGGATTCTCTCCATCTCTGATACCGACTGGCGATAGTTAGGTTGGTATCACTATCTCTCCTTCTCACAGGAAACTTTGGTATCTCATACCAACTGGCACAAGGTCGGTCCCGACAAGGGGCCTCTTGCTTAACTATGACACACAAGAACACACAGGTGCTCACACATACTGGATGTGAACTAAATGCCAGAATTTGGATTCTATTAAACTGAATCAAATTACAATGTTTAACTACAAATAAATATATGAAACTAGTATTCCTTAGCCTGTTACAATATACATATATGAAACTCTGTCTCTATGTGTGTTTCGGCTGTGTGTGATCCTTCGATCCTCTCATCTTCGGTTCCTTTGCACCGCTCTTCTACTTTGCTCTGCTACTTATCCCGAGGTCTACTATGTTCCTTGAGACACTCTTCCTCTATCTTCCTAATCCTCCAGATCCTGCAGACCTACAGTTGTCAGTGCCCTCTGGTTGTGCTACAAAACCTTTTCCCGTGGTGACATATTTCATGATCTTCAACCACCTTCATAACTTCTCATAACTTCCTAAACAACCTCTAATGGCTGCTAAGTACTTCATGTTGACTTCTGCACTTCTCTGAATCTGCTACAATTGTCGGCCCCATGCCTTGACCATACTGCACTTCGTCATCCCTTGACCTTACTCGTCGACTTCACTTAGCTTCCACTACTGCTAGTCTGCCCCGTCCTCCACGCTTGGCTCTCACCACAATCCATCGATGTCGTTGTTGGACAACTCGTCGACACCCGACCTCTTTTGCATTTGCTCCTTGTCATTTTTTGACCTTCGACTTGCCAACTCTCAACCTCTTACTTCTGTCGACCGCACTTCGATAGATTCTGCTCGACTACTTGGATTCGACAGCTAGTATTCCTTCACACTAGTTGTCATCGGCACTCCCCCTGGTTGAATTATTCTGTTGATCAACATCGATTGTTTATCCTAGGCCCCGAATCTCCTGCATCACAAAGGTTATTTATTCAAATATTTCAAGAAATATTAATTTCGCACTAAATTCCATAGAGATTCATCTTGCAAATATATAAAAATTGAGTTTTTTCATTCCCTAGCATGCACTATTTCAATCTTGTACACCTCAGGGACTAACATGAGAAATGGTGTAATTACTTGGGACGGAAGATAAGGAAGTTGTTTTCCTCAGGCATGAAAATTGTTAAAGTTCTGGTTTCTGGGCAATGGAAGTGGGTCAGACGGATTTGGTTGAATCTTTCCACCTGACGACTCCATTGATGCAAGGCAGCTTCTGATAGCATGCACACCAGATCCAATCCACAGTCAAAATATTTATGGATCCTTCCTAACTCAAGAACCCATTGGTGGAATCTCCGTACAACTCAAGGATATCAGGGAAAAGCTATTCCTCATATAAATTCTCCTTTGATATCTCATGATTTCCAAAATCAAGAAAGTATTGAATATTTAAATAATTAGGGTGATACTCAAAAGACTCTTGCAACTCCTTTAAATCATGTTGTAAAACCTACATTTTCTTCTTTATCACCTTATGTTAACACTTCTAGCCCTGAACATGCTGAATTCCATCCTCAAAGGACTCCTGATTACACCTGAAACCAATAATATAATCTTGCAACATCTAAATATGTCAGAAGAGGAGGAGGAGGTCCACATCCACCCCCACCTATAAACCCTTGGGTAGCTTCCAGGTATGGTCCATTAAATCTACCTAATGACCTTCATGACCTCTTGAGATCTTATTAAATATTTTTCCAAAATTTGATGGAGAGAAAGGTGCAACAACTGAGGAACACATGGTTATGTTCCAGTATTTTTCTGATAATATTTACATAGAACATGATGATGTGTTTATGAGGTTGCTTGTGGAAACCTTAGAAGGTGAAGTAAGGAAATGGTTCAGAGACTTGCCAGCAAACTCTTTAAACTCATGGCCTGCTCTAGAGATTTATTTTATGATACAATGGGGTGAAAAGAGAGATCACTTATTCTATTTAATAGAGTTTGTTGCATTAAGGAAGAAGAATGGGGAAACATCTAGGGAATTTAACAAAATATACAATAAAAATTTTCTGGACATTAAGCCTTCACAAGTTGTTGTTTATCCTTATAGAAAGAAGAAATGAAACTCTTCTAAGTATGCAGCATGATGTTGTATATGTGGAAGGTAATATGACTTCCTCAGGAAGGCTAAGATACAAGCATGATTCAGATAGGAAGAATCCTAGAGATGAGGTTGGTACCTCTGGTAAAAGTAAAGAAAATCAAGATGAAAAGATGCAAGAAATGTCAAGATTACTTAGAGGTCTTTCAACTAAAACCAGCAAGATGGAAATGGAAGGAAATAGTCCTAATATAAATCCCCAATCATTTGAAAAAATAAATCCAAATTAGTATAGAAGTCCCTTTAATCCTCAAATCATGAACAGTGATAGAAGAAATGACTATCGACTTATTCAACCTCCCGTGAGAGAAAATAATGATACTCATGTAGTTGATATGCCTCCAAATTAAGAGGATATTGAACCTCCTGAAGAAATGTTATGGATGGGAGATGACAGTAGCATGGTCCACCTCATAGAAGAGGATTATGAGAGATCTTTACAAGAAGAAGTCTATCAGAATGATCAAGAAGTGCAAAGAAAATAAAATTTTAGGCCAAGGAATAATGCTCCAAATCATAATTCTACTCCCTCCCATAGAAAATACTTTGCAAACCAAAAAAATGACAAAAACACTAATGATCATGTTCCTGCTATAAATCCTCCTCTTCCTCCAAGTAAACTTGCAAATCCAGTTAACCAAAAGAAGGATGAAATTTCACAATCAAATAGAATAGAGATTGAAAGAAAAGGGCAAGATAAATCTTCAATCCCTTTTGATCTAGAGCATGAATTATCTCAGATAAAAATCCATGTTCTTATGTCCAAATTGGCCAAAATCCATGTATATCATAAGAATATAGAAAATTTCCTAAAACTATCTGGACCAATTCTGCCTCCCGATACTCTGAATTTAGCAGATGAAAATCATGCTATATCTATAGGTTTAGAAGTTGAAGAGGAGACTGATGACCATAGTGCTCCTTTTTACATAACTCTGAATGTGCATGGGAAATTTTCACATAACTATATGCTGGACTTTGGAGCCTCACACAACCTAATGCAAAAAGAGATCATGGAGGAGTTAGATTTGGAAATTACTAAATCTTACCATGATCTTTAAAGTTTTGAATCCAAGAAAGTGAAATATATGGGAATGATAAAGGATCTAGTAGTTAATTTGTCTCAAATTTGTACCAAGAGTGTTGTAATGGATGTATTAGTGGTAGATGTACCAACAATATATGGGATGTTACTATACAAAACATGCGCCAAAAAGGTGGGAGGTACTATCTAGATGGACCTAAAGTATGCAACTGTTCCATTATTTGCAGGTGATTCAAGAAGATTGTATAGGGAAGCTAAATTTGCATACATAATTAGTGATCAGAGAAGTCCCATAAACTACCCTGTGTATGCCATAAAAGAAGACATGGGGTGTTTCATTATGGATATGGATGGAGAGTGTGAAGAGACATCCCACACATATTTTTTTCTTCCTCAAACATTATACCTTCTGCAAGCTAGTTGTGGGAGATGTATTTTGATGGATCTTCATCCAAAGGAGAAGAAAGAGATGGTGTGATTTTATTTACCCCAAAAAAAAAGAAATTTCCTTATCTTTCAAACCAAATTTTGATACTACAGATAATGTTGAAGAGTGTGAATCCTTTTTTTTGGGATTAGAAGCTACTAAAAAGATGGGAGTGAAAGAGATTTGTGTCTTGGGAGATTTAGAATTAGTGGTGCAACAAATCATAAGTGTGTACCAAACTAAGCATCCCAAAATGAGAGCATATATAAATCAGATACGAGATTTAGTAGAAAACTTCTTTATTTCTTTCAATATCACCACTGTACCAAGAGAAAAAAAAACAAAGAGCAGACTCACTAGATGTATCTGCTAGTATCTTTAAGACTCCACTTAGCCCTAGATAGAGGCATGAAGTCGAAATAATATATAGATATTCAATACCTAACAATTTGAAACATTTGAAATTATTCAAAGATGATGAGAAGATAAATAGATTTATGTAGATGATTGAAGACTTCTCAAATTCTATCATATATCAAGATGAAGACAATGAAGAAGATGAGAAAAAATTTCTAGAAGGGGAAGAGAGGAGGAAGGAAATAAAACCACAACTCAACATCAGAAATATCCATTCATAAAATCTCACATATCAAGAACAATGTCATTCCCAAAGTCCTAGTGCCATTGGAGAGGCTCTTTGATACAAATGGCAGCCTCGTGAAGCCCACTATGCAACCAAAAGAGGAAGATGTAGAAGATGTAAGTATTGGCACAACAGAAGATCCCAAATTTTTCAAACTTTCAAAACTATTTCCCATTGAAGTAAAACAAATGTATTTAAAGATTTTTAAAGAACATGTAGATGTATTTACATGGAAGTATGAAGATATTAGGACATATGATACATTTATCATCCAATATAAGATACCTTTGAAGCTTGGAGTTAATCCTTTCAAATAGAAGCTTAGATAAAAAAATCCCATGCTGCTACCCATAATTGAAAAGGAAGTAAGGAAATTATTAGATTCCAAAATAATAGTTCCTTTGAGATACTCAGAGTGGCTAGAAAATCTTGTACATGTCAAGAAGAGGAATGGGGCAATTAGGTTGTGTGTTGATTTTAGAAATATGAATAAGTGTTCTTTAAAAGATAATTACCCTTTACCCAAAATGGATTAGATTTTACAAAAAGTAGTAGGGGAAAAAGGAATATAAATGTTGGATGGTTTTTCAAGTTACCATCAGGTGGCTATGAGCAAAGAAGATAGGGAAAATACAACATTCACCGCACCTTGGGAAACTTTTATGTATGATAAAATTCCATTCGGGTTAATGAATGTAGTATCCACTTTTCAAAGGGTCGTGAATATAGAATTTGTGGGAGAGAGAGACAAGTTCATAGTGATATATCTTGATGACATGACTATTTTTTCCAAAACAGATAATGAGCACTTGTCCCACCTAAAGCAGACATTTAATAAATGCAGGAAATATGGAATGTCTCTAAACCCAAAGAAGTCACATTTTTCCTTATAGGAAGGAAAATTATTTGGGCACATTTCTAAAGATGGTATAAGGATAGACCCAGAAAAAGTGGAATCTATTCAATTGATAAACCTTCCCAAGAACAAGAAGGAATTCCATTCTTTCATAGGGAAAATAAATTTTTTGAGGAGATTTATTCCAAATATGGTAGAGCCGATAAAGACCATTTGAAACATGCTAAAAATAGGTAATGATGTAAAATGGACCAAGGAGTCCAAAGAAGCATTCCAGTAGCTCAATAGATCCATAGGGGAAGCCCCTGTGTTAATTAGGGGAAGCCTTTCATGATATTCTTTAATTATAAAAATCAAGAAGGATATGAACAACCCATAGTGATTTTTATTAAATCCCTAAGAGATGCAGAATTAAAGTATATCCTAATGGAAAAACAGGCAGATGCCATGGTGAATACCCTGAAATATTTCAGATGCTATGTGTCGCATTCTCATGCAATTGCATATGTCCCACACATCATAGTGAAATATATTCTATTCCAAACAAACAATGAAGGTAGAAGAGGAAAGTGGATTGCCAAAATACAAGACTATAGCCTGGAAATTAATCCCGCAAAGCTAGTAAAATTTCGGGGACTAGAAAATTTGTTGTTTGATTCAAATTGTGAGGAATTGGACTTGAATCTAGTGGTTGAATTGACTGAGGAAGAGAGAATAGGGAAAAATAATGAGCCTAGAAGCAGGCTTATGAAGGTAAATCCTAAATTCTCAGAGTCTCCATGGTACAGGGATATTATTTCCTATTTGATAAATCTTGGAATGTCCGAAACATATGACTAGATCATAGGCTAGATACCTGAATCTGGAAGCAATAATATATTGTTTTTTGGATGAATATATCTATTGGAAAGACACTCGAGCTATATTTCTCAATTGCCTAATAGAAGATGACACAGAAGGGATAATTACAAAACTTCATAAAGGTATATATGGGGGACATCCTTCCTGGAGAGATATAGCTGTAATATCCCTATTTTGACCCTATTGCATTAAAGTTGTAAATGATGTAAATATCGTTATTAAATCATGGTGAGGAGCTCAAGGCCAAGGCCCTGCCATTGATTTAGCATTTTATGTAGTGACAATTAAAAATCGATGCATATGGTTCTTGTGCTAGCTATGCACAATAGAAATTAAAGACATCATGTAAATATGAATTTTAATGAAATACCTACAACTAGCTATGTAATGCAACAAGAGACGAGGGAATGATTCTACAAGGAATAGGGGGGGGAATTATTCAAACCCTTGAGCCAATGGTGTTATGCCAAATGTCAATGAATGAACACCAACAACTCATTTTGACTTATGCACCCAATCATTTAATTCTTCTAAGAGTTGGTTGAGGTAGTTAATGCCTTGGGAATGAAGAGGTATGGCAGACAATTTCGTGCATGGGCAAGCCATCAACCTGGGAAAACGTATTTTGCTTCTGGGGCAAGAAAACACCCATGAAAATTGTGCCCAAATCCATTCTTCACCCATGGTCTTTGCTCTCTCACACAGTCTGAGCTAGCTGTGTCTTTCTCCTTCATGTTTCTATCATTTTCCTGCATTTTCCATAGCTGGGAAATCATTTTTGTATTGCACAGTGGATGGGAGGAAGGGAGTCACGATTTGGGGGATTAGAGAGGCCGTTCCTGCCCCTTGAATGCCATGAACGTTTTCTAAAACCGAATTTGCTTCCCCGGGGATGATTCCCTATCTACCAGTTAATTTTTGGTTGCCCAGGTTTTTCTTCATACCCAACACTTGTGATTTTGCTGTTGTGTGCATCCCTATTTTGGTTTGAACTTGTGAGCAAGAATTAGGAGTGGAAGTGGACCAGAATTGGCTTGATAAACCTAGTGAGGAGGTAACCTCTCAAGAAGATCAAAAGGGTTGGTTTTTCTTCTATGCACACCTTGAAGAACACTAGAATGGAAGGTATGGCCTGAGGGACTGTGTAGTAGTGAAGGGAATACTTCCTTGTGCCAGATGTGTAGGTATTGTGGGGACCAAGCTAGATAGATCTTGCAGAGGGTGTCCATATCTCTGTGATTGAGCTTACTAGCTTAGCAATTCTCCCTTTCCATTTCTTTATCAGCTTGATAAACCCAACTGTAGATTGGCTTGGCTTATTTTGGTGCATACTGGGCTATGTGTGAGTCTGTTGTTCCCTCTTTCCTTGTAGAGATCATGCTGAGATCGGGGGTGGCAGTTGTGTTGAGATATTGATGATCACAACTGGCCTATGGTTGGGTGGAACATTGCAGTTGCATATCTAGTTGCTTGGGACTACTTTGTTATAAGATAAGTACTCTCTTGTGTTAACTCTACAATGTATTTATTTGATGACTATCATGAATATCTTGAATGTATGATAAATGTGTAATTGAATTTACTTCTGCTGCGTTTCTTGCATTTATACATCTGCATATGCCTTTTGATAATAGGTGAAGCTCTATTTAGTAATCATGGGGCCAGATGCCCAGCTTTAGCATCACGTTATCTCCATCGCATTGGTATGATGGGAGGGGACGTGATAGTGTGGTATTAGAGCCATAGGCTACACAATTGGGCCTCTATGGGCCAAATTTGATCAATATTACAAAGGGAAGATCCCTTCTTGATCCCCATAGGTTGCAACATCAGGCCTAAATAGGCTAAGTTGAATAATTTGCAGAGGTAAGATCACCCCCTGCTAAGCAACAATCATCATGGAAAGAATGCAAAATTTCAAATTTTCCTAAGTGTTTTTGAAAATTTTGTCTAAGTTTGAGTCGGCGCCAGATTGCGAGCTTTTCGCCGAAATGAGTTGATGACGAACTGTAGGTTCTGCCGAAATAGTCAGCAAAAATTTGCGATTTTCGGCAAAGTTTGCGAAGTTTGGAGATATGTTTCGGCAAAACTCATTGAGTGGAGCCGAAGAGTTTATGCCGAAGTGCTCGGTGAGAACTGACGAGTTTGACCTGAAACGGATTGGCAGGAAATTTTGACTTCGTCGACCGGCATAAGTCAATGTGTTGCTCCAAAACGGAACGACGAGAAACTATGAGTTCGTCAACCTGCAGAAATCGGTGAGTTGCTCCGAAACGGGTCAGAGGAGATAGACGAGTTCGCCGACCGGAAGAACTTGGTGAATTGCTCCGAAACGGGTCGGAGGAGATAGACGAGTTCGTTGACTGGAAGAACTCGATGAGTTGCTTCGAAATGGGTCGGAGGAGATAGACGAGTTCACTGACCGGAAGAACTCGGTGAGTTTCTCTAAAATAGGTCGAAGGAGATAGATGAGTTTGCCGACCGGAATAACTCGGTGAGTTGCTCTGAAACAGGTTGGAGGAGAATTTCCAAGTCTGCCGAAACAAAGAATTTCAATAGTTTTCAGTGAGATTTTCAGGTGCTGAAATTTGAAAAATGGCCTTGAGCTTATATCCCCCTTGACCCCCATCGTCCCCCTCATATGTAGTTGATTGTGAGAAAAGTCTATGATTTGACAAATTGTCAATATAATATTTTCCCACGTGCATGAAAGTAATTTATGAATTTATGAGAATATAATGCATCTAACGATTGTGTTGACGACACATTTTGCAGAATCACAGTTACATCAGGGCAACCTTCTAGATAGTACAGTTAGAAAGTTTTGGGTCTTGGTTGGGCCAAGAAAATAAACATCCTGGATGATGCACAAGATCCCTATGAACCTGAGACAGATGCCATGGGGGAGAACATACATGTTGAAAATGCTGAAACAAAATCTAATGGGAGAAGAAATCAAGAGACTCCTCCAGGTATTGCAGCCACCATGAGGAGCCTAAGGGTGGAGTTGCAAAGATGTAGAGAAGATAATGAAAGGATGATTAAAGCTCAGGAAGAAAAAAATCCGTTGAATGCAGCCATACTGCATAGTTTGACAGATATCCAAAGGAAAAAAAACTCTAGGCATCACACATCAAATCTAGAAAGGAGTGGGAATAGTTCAAGGAGGAATTCCTACAAGAGGACTAATAGCTCAAGAAGAATTTCTATAGACAGAACATATACTCCATAAATCTATTCTAGTGGATCATCTGACTCTAAAGAATCCATTGAGGGTTCAAGTTCTTCATCTTGCAGAAATAAGAGGAAGAGGCACTACAAGAACAATTCGCATGGGGAATTTAAGAAGGAAAAACCTCCTACATTTGATGGAGAGGTAAAGTCTGGTCAAGAAGCTGAAGCTTGGCTTCTTGGGATGAGAAAGTATTTCCAAGTCCAAGACTACTCTGGAAATATGAAGGAAAGGGTAGCCATCTTCAACCTAAATGGAAGAGCATCTAAATGGTGGGATCACATCAAGAAAGTGAGGAAGATCAATGAAAGAAAGATTGTGTGGAAGCAGTTCAAGAAATACTTCAAGCAGAAGTACCTCTCTAATGGGTACTATGATGATAAGATCAAAGAGTTCCATGAGCTGAAATTGGGACAATTGACCATGGAAGAATATGCAAACAAATTCTTGGAGATGCTGAGGTATGTCAGGTATATTCGATATGATAAGGTGAAAATTCAATGTTTCTTAAGTGGGCTACCTCAGTCATATAAAGACAGGATTGAGTTTGATGAACCTCAAACTCTAAAGGAGGCAATAAGGAAGGCCAAGTATTGCTATGATCAAAACAAAAGCAAACCTGATTTCCATAAGGCATGGAAGGACAATAAAAATGAGAAGTTTGACCAAAGGAGGAAAGGTTTCAAACCTCTTCATCTCCGAAATCAGCAAAGGCAGCCATCACAGGTTGTGACTAAGCCAACTAGGATGATGGGAGACAAGCCAAGAGATCCAAAGGATCCAAGATAACCACTTCAATGTTGGGGTTGTGGAGGAGACCACATGCTTAGGAACTGTCCACATCGGAATGGGAATGCAAATCAAGTTCACAACATCCAAGGAGCTGAAACTGTGGGTCAAGTGGCAAGGAAAATCCCTAGAATCTATGCAGCACTAGACGACCGCCAGGCAGATCATCAATCAACTATGGTTTAACTTGAAGGTAAGATTCCTAAGCAATCTATTTCTATTTTGATTGATCCTGGATCTACTCACAGTTATGTCACTCCTAAAATTTTTGAGGTTTGTGCTTTTAAGAAATTAAAGCATAGTAAATCTTAGTTAGTTCAACTAGCCACTGGAACTAAGAGAAAAGTTAGTGAAATTGTAGAGAAATGTCCATTACAGATGGATGGGCTATTCACTTATGCAAATCTGAATATTTTGCCACTTGGTTCCTATGATGTTCTCATTGGGATGGATTGGTTAGAATCACACGGGGTTAAACTTGATTGGTACAATAAGACATTTGAATGCATGGACGAAGAAGGAAACCCAAGGGTTGTAAAAGGCATTCCAAAGGTGATTTCTATTAGGTAGGTTTCAGCCATGCAACTTAAGAAGTTCTGTAGAAAGGGTTGTCAATTGTATGCAACCCATATTTTGGAGGCAACAGAAAATGAAACTCCTAAGTTAGAGGACTATCATGTCTTGCAAGAATTCATGGATGTTTTTCCTGATGAGATTCCTAGACTTCCTCCCAAGAGAGACATTGATTTTACAATTGAACTTATGCCAGGAGCTGCACCAGTTTCTAAGACACCCTACAAGATGAGTACACATGAATTGCTAGAATTGAAAATGCAATTACAAGAGTTGTTGGAAAAGAAATATATTAGGCCAAGTGTGTCCCTGTGGGGAGCACCTATTCTATTTGTGAAAAAGAAAGATGGGACACTCAGGATATGAATTGACTATAGGCAGCTGAACAAAGTTACTATGAAGAACAAATACCCATTGCCTCGAATTGATGACCTTTTTTATCAAATGAAAGGAGCAAAGGTATTCTCAAATATTGACTTAAGGTCAGGTTACCATTAGGTAAGAATCAAGGAGGAAGATATTCATAAGACAACCTTTAGAACGAGGTATGGACACTATGAGTTTGTGGTGGTACGATTTGGTCTCACAAATGCACCAGCTACATTCATGTGTCTCATGAATAACGTTTTTAGCAAGTATTCGGACAAGTTTGTTCTGGTATTTCTAGATAACATTCTTATCTATTCCAAGAATGAAGAAGAGCATGAAGAACACTTGCGAGTGGCTTTGCAATTGCTAAGAGAGCATAATTTGTATGCAAAGCTAAGCAAATGTGACTTTTATAAAGATAAAATTCATTATTTGGGTCACGTTATTTCCGAGGAGAGAATATCGGTGGATCCCGAGAAGATTGAAGCCATCATGAATTGGACAACTCTAAGAAATGTGACAGATGTGAGATATTTTATGGGCCTTGCTGGTTACTACAGGAGGTTTATTGAAGGATTCTCCAGGGTCGCACATCCAATCACTTCCTTGCAAAAGAAGGGAATAAAGTTAGAATGGACACCAAGATGTGAGGAAAGTTTCCAACGGTTGAAGAATCTTCTTACGAGTGCACCAATTTTGAAAATTGCAGACCCAGAAAAAGACTTTGTGGTGTGTACCGATGCATACAATCAAGGAATTGGAGGAGTTCTTATGCAAGATAGCCACATGGTATGCTATGAGTCAAGAAAGTTGAAGGAGAATGAGAAGAACTATGCTACTCATGATTTGGAACTTGCAGCCATAGTACATGCTTTAAAGATGTGGAGGAATTACTTAATGGGAAGGAAATTTGAGCTTATGACAGACCATTGTGGACTGAAATACTTGTTTGATCAACCAACGTTAAATGCTAGGCAAGCTAGATGGTTGGAATTTTTGTGTGAATTTGATTTTGAAATCAAACACATAAAATGAAAAGAAAACAAGGTGGCTGATGCACTCAGCAAGAAAGTACATGAAATGCATTTGGCAGCGCTTAGTACTTTCCAACTAGATTTGAGACAACAGATTGTTAACCATATTGTTGAGGATGAAGTGTACGCACAGATAAAGGACAAATTGCAGCAGCAAGACCTTGAAAAAAAGTATGAAGGCTATCATTTGGAAGAAGACAGACTTCTTACTTATAAGAATAGAGTCTATATTCCAAATGTGGCAGATTTGAGGAGTATTGTTATGGATGAAATCCATAAATCTCCATACTCTGCTCACCCAGGATATCAGAAAACAATTGCTACAGCAAGAACATATTATTTTTGGCCAAGGATGAAGAAGGACATGGCTGAATACATTTCTAGGTGCATGAAATGTCAGCAGGTGAAGGTTGAACACCAACACCCAGCAGGTTTATTGCATCCATTGCCAATCCCGGAATGGAAATGGGAAGTAATTTCCATGGATTTTATTACAGGGTTTCCAATGACTGTGAGACAACATGATTCCATCATGGTTGTGGTGGACAAGTTAACAAAGGAAACACATTTTATACTGGTTAAGTCTACATATAAAGCCGATTGCATTGCAAATGTTTTCATGAAGAAAATCTTCAGATTACATGGATTGCCTAAGGAAATAATTTCTGACAGGGATACCAAGTTCACTTCCAACTTTTGGAAAGGTCTCTTTGCAGATTTGGGTACACAGTTGAGCTTTAGTACCACGTACCATCCTCAAACAGATGGGAAAACAGAAAGAGTAAATCAGGTGCTTGAAGACATGCTTCGCATGTATGTAATGGACAAACCATCTAAGTGGGAGGATTATCTACACTTGGTAGAGTTTGCATATAACAATGGGCAGCAAGCATCATTGGGAATGAGTCCATATGAGTCTTTGTACGGCAGAAGGTGTAGGACACCAGTGACTTGGGACAATTCGATGAACATAATTGTACTTGGGACAGAATTGCTTAAGGAAATGGAACAAGAGGTTGCAAAGATCAGGAAGAATTTAAATGCAGCCCAGGATAGACAGAAAAGATATGCAGATAAGCATAGGGTGCATAGGGAATTCAGTGTTGGGGATCATGTTTATCTTAGAGTGAGGCCAAGGAAGAGTTCCTTGAATCTTGGGAGTTGTGCCAAGCTATCACCTAGATATTGTGGGCCATTTGAAGTGCTTGAAAGAATAGGGCCTGTTGCATATAGACTTGCATTTCCTGCTAGCACTAGAGCTCATAATGTTTTTTTATGTCTCTTTGCTTAAGAAATATGTACATGATCCTAACCATGTGATTAATTGGGATGTGATCCTGGTGGAACCCGAGGGATATTTCCAAACTTATGCATTACGCATCCTAGACAAGAAGGTAGCATTGCTCCAGAATCGAGCCATCGGATAGGTAAAGGTGCAATGGAAGCACTACAGTCCCGATGAGGCTACATGGGAGCTGGAGGATGCCATGAGAGTGGCATATCCATTTTTGTTCAATTTTGAAGAGCACTGAGGACAGTGTTATTGTAAGGGGGAAAGGAATGTAATATCCCTATTTTGAGCCTATTGCATTAAAGTTGTAAATGATGTAAATATCGTTATTAAATCATGGTGAGGAGCTCAAGGCCAAGGCCCTGCCATTGATTTAGCATTTTATGTAGTGACAATTAAAAATCGATGCATATGGTTCTTGTGCTAGCTATGCACAATAGAAATTAAAGACATCATGTAAATATGAATTTTAATGAAATACCTACAACTAGCTATGTAATGCAACAAGAGATGAGGGAATGATTCTACAAGGAATAGGGGGGGGAATTATTCAAACCCTTGAGCCAATGGTGTTATGCCAAATGTCAATGAATGAACCCCAACAACCCATTTTGACTTATGCACCCAATCATTTAATTCTTCTAAGAGTTGGTTGAGGTAGTTAATGCCTTGGGAATGAAGAGGTATGGAAGACAATTTCGTGCATGGGAAAGCCATCAACCTGGGAAAAAGTATTTTGCTTCTGGGGCAAGAAAACACCCATGAAAATTGTGCCCAAATCCATTCTTCACCCATGGTCTTTGCTCTCTCACACAGTCTGAGCGAGCTGTGTCTTTCTCCTTCATGTTTCTATCATTTTCCTGCATTTTCCATAGCTGGGAAATCATTTTTGTATTGCATAGTGGATGGGAGGAAGGGAGTCACGATTTGGGGGATTAGAGAGGCCGTTACTGCCCCTTGAATGCCATGAACGTTTTCTAAAACCGAATTTGCTTCCCCAGGGATGACTCCCTATCTACCAGTTAATTTTTGGTTGCCCAGGTTTTTCTTCATACCCAACACTTTGTATTTTGCTGTTGTGTGCATCCCTATTTTGGTTTGAACTTGTGAGCAAGAATTAGGAGTGGAAGTGGACCAAAATTGGCTTGATAAACCTAGTGAGGAGGTAACCTCTCAAGAAGATCAAAAGGGTTGGTTTCTCTTCTATGCACACCTTGAAGAACACTAGAATGGAAGGTATGGCCTGAGGGACTGTGTAGTAGTGAAGGGAATACTTCCTTGTGCCAGATGTGTAGGTATTGTGGGGACCAAGCTAGATAGATCTTGCAGAGGGTGTCCATATCTCTGTGATTGAGCTTACTAGCTTAGCAATTCTCCCTTTCCATTTCTTTATCAGCTTGATAAACCCAACTGTAGATTGGCTTGGCTTATTTTGGTGCATATTGGGCAATGTGTGAGTCTGTTGTTCCCTCTTTACTTGTAGAGATCATGCCGAGATCGGGGGTAGCAGTTGTGTTGAGATATTGATGATCACAACTGGCCTATGGTTGGGTGGAACATTGCAGTTGCATATCTAGTTGCTTGGGACTACTTTGTTATAAGATAAGTACTCTCTTGTGTTAACTCTACAATGTATTTATTTGATGACTATCATGAATATCTTGAATGTATGATAAATGTGTAATTGAATTTACTTCCGCTGCGTTTCTTGCATTTATACATCTGCATATGCCTTTTGATATTATGTGAAGCTTTATTTAGTAATCATGGGGCCAGATGCCCAGCTTTAGCATCACGTTATCTCCATCGCATTGGTATGATGGGAAGGGACGTGATAGTGTGGTATCAGAGCCATAGGCTACACAATTGGGCCTCTATGGGCCAAATTTTATCACTATTACAAAGGGAAGATCCCTTCTTGATACCCACAGGTTGAAATGTATTTCTATTTTGATTGATCCTGGATCTACTCACAGTTATGTCACTCCTAAAATTTTTGAGGTTTGTGCTTTTAAGAAATTAAAGCATAGTAAATCTTGGTTAGTTCAACTAGCCACTGGAACTAAGAGAAAAGTTAGTGAAATTGTAGAGAAACGTCCATTAGAGATGGATGGGATATTCACTTATGCAAATCTAAATATTTTGCCACTTGGTTCCTATGATGTTCTCATTGGGATGGATTGGTTAGAATCATACAGGGTTAAACTTGATTGGTACAATAAGACATTTGAATGCATGGACGAAGAAGGAAACCCAAGGGTTGTAAAAGGCATTCGAAAGGTGATTTCTATTAGGTAGGTTTCAGCCATGCAACTTAAGAAGTTCTGTAGAAAGGGTTGTCAATTGTATGCAGCCCATATTTTGGAGGCAACATAAAATGAAACTCCTAAGTTAGAGGACTATCATGTCTTGCAAGAATTCATGGATGTTTTTCCTGATGAGATTCCTAGACTTCCTCCAAAGAGAGACATTGATTTTACAATTGAACTTATGCCAGGAGCTGCACCAGTGTCTAAGAAACCCTACAAGATGAGTACACATGAATTGCTAAAATTGAAAATGCAATTACAAGAGTTGTTGGAAAAGAAATATATTAGGCCAAGTGTGTCCCTGTGGGGAGCACCTATTCTATTTGTGAAAAAGAAAGATGGGACACTTAGGATATGAATTGACTACAGGCAGCTGAACAAAGTTACTATGAAGAACAAATACCCATTGCCTCGAATTGATGACCTTTTTTATCAAATGAAAGGAGCAAAGGTATTCTCAAAGATTGACTTAAGGTCAGGTTACCATTAGGTAAGAATCAAGGAGGAAGATATTCATAAGACAGCCTTTAGAATGAGGTATGGACACTATGAGTTTGTGGTGGTAACATTTGGTCTCACAAATGCACCAGCTACATTCATGTGTCTCATGAATAACGTTTTTAGCAAGTATTCGGACAAGTTTGTCCTGGTATTTCTAGATGACAATCTTATCTATTCCAAGAATGAAGAAGAGCATGAAGAACACTTGCGAGTGGCTTTGCAATTGCTAAGAGAGCATAATTTGTATGCAAAGCTAAGCAAATGTGACTTTTATAAAGATAAAATTCATTATTTGGGTCAGGTTATTTCCGAGGAGAGAATATCGGTGGATCCCAAGAAGATTGAAGCCATCATGAATTGGACAACTCCAAGAAATGTGACAGATGTGAGATCTTTTATGGGCCTTGCTGGTTACTACAGGAGGTTTATTGAAGGATTCTCCAGGGTCGCACATCCAATGACTTCCTTGCAAAAGAAGGGGATAAAGTTAGAATGGACACCAAGATGTGAGTAAAGTTTCCAACGGTTGAAGAATCTTCTTACGAGTGCACCAATTTTGAAAATTACAGACCCAGAAAAAGACTTTGTGGTGTGTACCGATGCATACAATCAAGGACTTGGAGGAGTTCTTATGCAAGACAGCCACATGGTATGCTATGAGTCAAGAAAGTTGAAGGAGCATGAGAAGAACTATGCTACTCATGATTTGGAACTTGCAGCCATAGTACATGCTTTAAAGATTTGGAGGAATTACTTAATGGGAAGGAAATTTGAGCTTATGACAGACCATTGTGGACTGAAATACTTGTTTGATCAACCAACGTTAAATGCTAGGCAAGCTAGATGGTTGGAATTTTTGTGTGAATTTGATTTTGAAATCAAACACATAAAAGGAAAAGAAAGTACATGAAATGCATTTGGCAGCGCTTAGTACTTTCCAACTAGATTTGAGACAACAAATTGTTAACCATATTGTTGAGGATGAAGTGTACGCACAGATAAAGGACAAATTGCAGCAGCAAGACCTTGAAAAAAAGTATGAAGGCTATCATTTGGAAGAAGACGAACTTCTTACTTATAAGAATAGAGTCTATATTCCAAATGTGGCAGATTTGAGGAGTATTGTTATGGATGAAATCCATAAATCTCCATACTCTGCTCACCCAGGATATCAGAAAACAATTACTACAGCAAGAACATATTATTTTTGGCCAAGGATGAAGAAGGACATGGCTGAATACATTTCTAGGTGCATGAAATGTCAGCAGGTGAAGGTTGAACACCAACACCCAGCAGGTTTATTGCATCCATTGCCAATCCCGGAATGGAAATGGGAAGTAATTTCCATGGATTTTATTACAGGGTTTCCAATGACTGTGAGACAACATGATTCCATCATGGTTGTGGTGGACAAGTTAACAAAGGAAACACATTTTATACCGGTTAAGTCTACATATAAAGCCGATTGCATTGCAAATGTTTTCATGAAGAAAATTTTTCAGATTACATGGATTGCCTAAGGAAATAATTTCTGACAGGGATACCAAGTTCACTTCCAACTTTTGGAAAGGTCTCTTTGCAGATTTGGGTACACAGTTGAGCTTTAGTACCGCATACCATCCTCAAACAGATGGGAAAACAGAAAGAGTAAATCAGGTGCTTGAAGACGTGCTTCGCATGTATGTAATGGACAAACCATCTAAGTGGGAGGATTATCTGCACTTGGTAGAGTTTGCATATAACAATGGGCAGCAAGCATCATTGGGAATGAGTCCATATGAGTCTTTGTACGGCAGAAGGTGTAGGACACCAGTTACTTGGGACAATTCGGTGAACATAATTGTACTTGGGACAGAATTGCTTAAGGAAATGGAACAAGAGGTTGCAAAGATCAGGCAGAATATAAATGCAGCCCAGGATAGACAGAAAAGCTATGCAGATAAGCATAGGGTGCATAGGGAATTCAGTGTTGGGGATCATGTTTATCTTAGAGTGAGGCCAAGGAAGAGTTCCTTGAATCTTGGGAGTTGTGCCAAGCTATCACCTAGATATTGTGGGCCATTTGAAGTGCTTGAAAGAATAGGTCCTGTTGCATATATACTTGCATTTCCTGCTAGCACTAGAGCTCATAATGTTTTTTTATGTCTCTTTGCTTAAGAAATATGTACATGATCCTAACCATGTGATTAATTGGGATGTGATCCTGGTGGAACCCGAGGGAGATTTCCAAACTGATGCATTACGCATCCTAGACAAGAAGGTAACATTGCTCTAGAATCGAGCCATCGGATAGGTAAAGGTGCAATGGAAGCACTACAGTCCCGATGAGGTTACATGGGAGCTGGAAGATGCCATGAGAGTGGCATATCCATTTTTGTTCAATTTTGAAGAGCACTAAGGACAATGTTATTGTAAGGGGGAAAGGAATGTAATATCCCTATTTTGATCCTATTGCATTAAAGTTGTAAATGATGTAAATATTGTTATTAAATCATGGTGAGGAGCTCAAGGCCAAGGCCCCGCCATTGATTTAGCATTTTATGTAGTGGCAATTAAAAATTGATGCATATGGTTCTTGTGCTAGCTATGCACAATAGAAATTAAAGACATCATGTAAATATGAATTTTAATGAAATACCCACAACTAGCTATGCAGTGCAACAAGAGATGGGGGCACGATTCTACAAGGAATAAGGCGGGGAATTATTCAAACCCTTGAGCCAATGGTGTTATGCCAAATGTCAATGAATGAACCCCAACTACCCATTTTGACTTACGAACCCAATCATTTAATTCTTCTAAGAGTTGGTTGAGGTAGTTAATGCCTTGGGAATGAAGAGGTATGACAACCAATTTCGTGCATGGGAAATCCATCAACCTGGGAAAGAAAACACCCACGAAAATTGTGCCCAAATCCATTCTTCACCCATGGTCTTTTCTCTCTCACGCAGTCTGAGCTAGTTGTGTCTTTCTCCTTCACATTTTCTATCATTTTCCTGCATTTTCCATATCTGGGAACTCGTTTTTGTATTGCACAGTGGCTGTGAGGAAGGGAGTCACGATTTGGGGGATTAAAGAGGTTGTTCCTGCCCCTTGAATTCCATGAACGTTTTTTAAAAATGAATTTGCTTCCCCAAGGATGATTCCCCATTTACCAGTTCATTTTTGGTTTCCCACGTTTTTCTTCATACCCAGCACTTGTGATTTTGCTGTTGTGTGCATCCCTCTTTTGGTTTGAACTTGTAATCAAGAATTAGGAGTGGAAGTGGACCAGAATTGGCTTGATAAACTTAGTGAGGAGGTAACCTCTCAAGAAGATCAAAAGGGCTAGTTGCTCTTCTATGCACACCCTAAAGAACACTAGAATAGAAGGTATGGCCTGAGGGATTGTGTAGTAGTGAAGGGAATACTTCCTTGTTCCAGGTGTGTAGGTATTGTGGGGACCAAGCTAGATAGATCTTGCAGAGGGTGTCCATATCTCTGTGGTTGAGCTCACTAGCTTAGCAATTCTCCCTTTCGATTGCCTTAGCAGCTTGATAAACCCAACTATAGATTAACTTGGCTGATTTTGGTGCATACTGGGCTATCTGTGAGTCTATTGTTCCCTCTTTCCTTGTAGAGATCATGCCCATCTTAGGGGTGGCAGTTGTATTGAGATATTGATGACCACAACTGGCCTATGGTTGGGTGAAACGTTGTAGTTGCATATCCAGTTGTGCGGGACTACTTTGTTATAAGATAAGTACTCTCTTGTGTTAACTCTGCAATGTATTTATTTGATGACTATCATGAATATCTTGAATGTATGATAAATGTGTAATTAAATTTACTTCCGCTGCGTTTGTTGCGTTTATACATCTGCATATGCCTTTTTATATTATGTGAATCTTTATTTAGTAATCATGGGGCTAGATGCCCAGCTTTAGCATCACATTCTCTCCATCGCACTGGTATGATGGGAGGGGACGTGACAACAACTTACAAAGTTCTCATAACTAGGTATTATTGGCCAAAATTGTTTGCTTAAGCAAATCAAATCGTAAGAGAATGTGTTGATTGTCAAATGTTTGCAAGCAAGCAAAAATTGAAACCCTTACCTTCGAAACCAATAAAAGCATCAACTCATTTTTAGAAGTGGGATTTAGACTTTATTGTGGAGATAAATCCAAACTCAAGTGGTCAGCATAAATGGATCTTAACAGCAATAAACTATTTCATCAAATGGGTTGAATCTATCCCAACTAAATCAGCAAGTGACACTATGATAATCAAATTCTTGGAAGAAAACATCTTGTCAAGGTTTGGGTGTCCAAACAAAATACTAGTTGATAATTCCCAAGATTTCATATCAGCAAAAATGATAGATTTCTACCAGAAGTATAACATTGAATTAGGGAACTCCACCCCATACTATCCCCAAGGGAATGTTCTAGCAGAATAAACAAATAGTAGTCTTCTCATAATCATCAAGAAAATGTTGTCAGAGAATAATAAGGCTTGGGATGTGAACTTGAGATATGCTCTCTGGGTTGATAGAATAAGTTTCGAAAGATCTATTGGGACATATCTTTTCAATTGGTATATGGAAAATAATTTATTCTACCTATCCAACTAGGATTTCCTGTACTAAAGTTGATCCAAAATGAAGCAGAAGAGAAAAATGATATGGTCAGAAGAATGTATGAGCTAATAGGACTACAACAAGATAGGGATTAGGTCAATTTTAAATTGAAATAACATCAGATGAGGATGAAAAATACTTTTGATAAGGGGGCCATATCAAGAGACTTTCAGCCAGTGGATCTAGTCCTCAAATGGTGTTGGTTGTGGAACCTGATCTTCTTTATTCAGAGGTCATGTTTCAGACATTTCTAGATCCCATCCCATGATGGGTGGGTTTGGGGGGGATTTCCCCCATAAAATAGTCGACGCCCCCCTAGCAGGGGTTTGGGGGCAGCGCCCCCGTAGCGAAAATTTCAGAAAAAATGCCTTGTAAAATGTTGTAATTTCATAGTCATGACTTGGTCAATAATGGGTGTTCCATAGTATTTTACCATGGTAATCGCCCTTTAAAAGGAGGCATTGTAATATGGTTATGTATTGTATCATTGTAAAGATCTCTATTATTGTGTGAGAGAGAATGTGAGAGAGTGAAGAGGAAGTTGCAGCGGATGTGTTGCAAGTTGTATCCCTTCATTTGTTGGATGATATAGTAATAAGGACTGAAAATTTCTGTGTGGACGTATCTCATCTTGGGTGAACCACATTATATTGGTGTCTCTCTTGTATTGTGTTTATGTGATTTATATTTGCATCTTATTTATTGTTATTGCTATGCGATCCTTTTTTTCTAACAATTGGTTTCAGGGCCAAAGGTCTATTTGGAAGATAAACTCGTAGGAATGAAGGGTTCCTGGTTCGAGTGGGAGAAACAGCAGAAGAAGAAAAGTTTAAGTTCGAGAAATTTAACAGCCAAAAATATCAGTTATAGAAAATGAAAGTGGAGGACATTCTGTACCAGAAGGATCTATTCCTACCGTTGGAAGGAAAAACAAAACAGTCCGAGACTATGAAGGATGAAGAATGGGAGGTTCTTGACAGAAAGGCACTGGGAAAAATACAGTTGTTCCTAGCTTCGTTGGTGGCTTTCAATATTTCAAAAGAAAAGACAACGGAGGGTTTGATGAGCGCATTCTTGGCACCCCAACAAATCCCCTTAATTCTGCAAATAAAGTGGCCTGCATTAGAATTTTGTAAATACTTAGCTTTTAGTTTTCATGTTATCGTGTTTGGTTTGGTAGGTGATTTTATGCTTTTCTTTCCTTGATCTTTCTACTCTTCCTATCCTTTCTCTTTGGCTTGGCTTTTTAAAAGATTTGGAAAAGTTAGGTGATCTTCTATGTCGGTTTGGTGTATGAGGCATATATTTCAATCTTTAAATCTTTCTTGATGGTCATCATATTTCATAAAGTTCTTTTTCTAACATAAATTAATAAATATTTCACGTAGGAGAGAATTGGATAAAATGTAAAATCTTAAGATTTCAACATTTCAAATTTTAGAAGTTTACAAAAATATTCTATTCATCAGCAATTAATTATACACTTTGTAAACTTTATTTATTCATTTATATTCAATTTCTCCCTCTTAAAAATATTTAAAAATAAATAATAATTTTATGGGGATAACTCATATGAATTATTATTCAACCAAGGGGCAACTTTTATTAGCTTATGTGTATTTTAAAAAATATAAAAAACACACAAAACTTTATATAAAACTACAGCCTAGATCCAAATCCTAGGCTCTATCAAGCGCCGAGAGGGATCAAATCTCCCGAGGTGCATGGCCTTGAATAGCTCCTTGAGTGCAATACCTTAGCCACCTAATCCTAAGCTCTAAAGTCTCTAGTTTAAGTCTCATATTTACTTTCACAAGATCTCCCCTATATTGGGCAACGCCTCTCTACACAATTAAAACAAGCCAGGAATAAGAATATATGAACCTTATATCATTATACCTTTTAAATTAAGATGTTAAAATATTTACGCCTCTCATGTTAATATGTTTTAACAAAATTTACCAAATGCATTTAAAATGAAATTGACCAAATGGCTAAACCCTATGGTAAGGAGATTTGTGAGGAAGATCAACGTATTACAGGGATACTTATTTATGAAGTTGCCACGTTTCTCACTATTAAACCTGCCAGGATTCTCTCATTTCACCAATGCGTCACCATGCCTGATCACTTCATCACCAAATATTTGCATCTAAGTTTTGGTTGATGCATAACAAACTGCCACGCTAAGACTGCCACGATAATAGCTTCAAAATTGTATCAACGAGGAGGTGACTTGGATCATGCTTTAACAGATCGCTATTCTGGTGCATTAGATCGTTGAAAACAGTAAAGGCTGCATTAAGAGAACTGATGACAAATCACTGAGGTCTCATTTATGATGAAGTCCGTTGCAAATTTTAGGCAAAGCAAAAAAATCATTTGAGGGTTCATCAACTCATTAAGACGTCAATAATAGAAGGAACCACCATCTACCTGTCCATCAATTTACCAAAGACTACTCTTTTTACCAGCTGATGAATGAGATCTCTCCAATTATACCAAGATCGCTTCGACCCTCGTGGAGTAATCTTATTCATTTTATAAATATTGACATGATACAAAGAAGATTGTGGAGCTGGCACTCACCAAACTGCAACACGTCAAGTGAATAATCATTAATTCTTTGAGTTATCCAAAAATGTGCAATCAGATCTCAGCAGAGCTGTCATGAAGATGCATTAAAAATCTAGTTGTCAAATACGATGAAGACGCCATGATTCGAGTGTTAGTTTGAGTTAATTAAATTAATCTGATTGTCAGATCGAAGAAGCAGAAGTAAAAAGTTCAATATACAAGAATCATTCGATAACTATGAGTGTTGTTCACATTGCTTAGATTGTTATGCAAGGTGACGATAGCACAGAAATGAAAAGGAAGAATTTTTCTTTAATTTATTTACCATTCTAAATTTTTAGTTAATTTATTTACCATTCTAAATTTTTAGTTAATTTATTTCACTTGATAACATAAAATCACCTGATGTTGCAGTTAATTCAGAATCCATCGGCAAACTATAAGGCATAATATTATCAAGTCGGCGTCGGATGTATCATCTGTCAAAATATTTTCAACTGATTTAGAATCATGCTGGAAAATATATGAACTCGAATCAAGTTAAAATCTATTTTACGATTTGTTTTATTTTTACTTATTGTAGTTTTGTATGTTGATGCAGGTTGAAATGATTGGGGAAGGAGACCGGTCGAGATATGATGTAATTGTTTGATAGTAACTAATTCATCCAACCGAGCAAGCAATGTGCAGTTTTGTTGGTGAATGCGTTGAAGCAATGTGCAGTTTTGTTGGTGAATGCGTTGAGGATGCCAGCGTGGAGGTTCAAACCTAGGTTGCAATGATCAATGGAACTGAATTCCTATCACTTTTCAGCAAGCGATTTTCGGCAGCAAACTGGGAGCAAACTAAGGAGAAAATCAAAATTCCGGGACATGGGTTTTTTCGCAGAACATACCCATTTAGTTGAGTGGTGAGCCGGTTTCCTAAAAAAATGAAGTATCTGGGAGATATGTGAGGTGATTTGGACACGTTTTTTTTAGTTGGGGCCAGCTAGGAGAGTCAGTTCGCCTCTCAGTTTTTTGTTTGTTTGTATTTTTCTATTTAAACAATGGCAGAGGTTACTGTGTGGGGGAAGCTCTGTAAAGAATGAAGGGAATTGTTTTCCCAGAGCCTCTACTGTTTTCTCCTTGGGTTCAAATTCTGGATTACGAAGGAAGACATTTCTAAAACAGTATTTTTAATATATTCTGCTTCAGCTTGAGTTTCTTTGAATTTTTTCTGGAGATCCAAGTTATTGCAGAAGGTTGAAGGCCTTGATCGAGTCTTTGATATATATTACATATGTTGTATCTATCTTTCTGGTTCATTCTTTATTATCTATCTTTTTAAATTGCATATATATAATGTGTTGTTATGTATGGAATTATATTTTGGTGGATTTGAATTAACCTGTTAATTTTAGGATATGAGCAATTTATTTGAAATCTGAAAATAATAGACTGCTTTCTGTTACTTCATATTTTGTTTAAATTGATGTTATATTATGCTTAACTTGTATATCTGTTGTGTTCTGTATACAAACTAAATTATAATTATCTATTGCCATATATTCAGAATTACATGAATTGATTTTCAGTTTGATTTATATTCATAATCATTCTGCAGGAGTTTTACCTTTCGTAGGAAGATCATAGTTTACTTTAATGTTTGGGGATTTTTATGCCATATTGAAGTATTAATTGTTCTTTTGTTTTAAACTTTAAATCATAGTTTTCCTCATGCTCCTGGCCCAGATAGGACATAGTCATTAGGTTATCATAGTGTAAATTTAGGAGCTGCTAAATATTTTCCTTCTAGGATAAGCTAGCCCTTAGAGTTAGTTAGGCATTAGTTTTAGTTTCTTTTGTCAATTAGCATTTAGGTTAAGAAACCTGATATTCACACATCCTCAGGAGACTCTCTACTTAGAGAGCACATCTTAAAGGCAGCAGGGTCTCGATCCTCTGAGAAACAACTATCTCAAACATACATAGGGTTTTTTTAAGCTCTCGGTGTGGGATGTTTTTCCGTAAGTTGGCCAAGGACAGTTTTTTTGGCCAACAAAACCGTGGCCTCCAACAAGGTATTTCTAATGAAGTTTTTATTTAATATGTTGCTGATCATTTAAATGAGTTTATTACAATTACAAACAAGATAAGTTCTGTAAAAGTGAACTTTGATGATGAGGTTAGGGATCTTCTAATCTTGTGCTCATTGCCAAAAATCTAGAATGGCTTGTTCATGGTTGTAAATAACTTTGTCTCTGGTTCAAATAATTTGAAATTTGATGATGTTGTTGGTGTTATTCTTATAGAGGAAATGCGAAGGAAAAGCACAAGTGAGACATCAGGTAATGTATTGACCATGGAGAACAGGGGAAGACAAAGGGAGAGAGGAAAGAGCCCAGGTAATCGCAGCAAGTCCAGGAAGGAAAAATCCAAGTATAAATTGGGAAAGATAGAGTGTTGGACCTGTGGAAAGAAATGACATCTGAAGAAAGACTGCATATCTCTAAAGAAGAAAGGAGATGGACAAGAGAAGACTACTTAGGAAGAAAATGTAGCAGGTGATGTTTTACAAGATACTTTGATTCTTGCATTAGATAATAGTAGTAGATTTAGGGGCTTCATGTCATGCTACACCCCATAAGAAATTATTCCATGATTATGTTCCAGGCGATTTCGGACATGTTTTATTGAGTGATGATGAACCATGTAAAGTTATTGGAATGGGTAAGGTACGAATAAAGTTAAAGAATGGTAAATGGATGCTGAAAGATGTAAGGCATATTCCTTCTATGAAAATAAATCTGATCTCAACAGAGCAGTTGGGAGATGGTAGTTGTTTATCTACGTTTGGATAAATGTGGTGGAATATCACTAATGGATCAATGGTGATAGCAAAAGGAGACATGATAGGTATGTTGTATTTATGTCCTCATAATACTGATTGTTATATCTCTCTAGCTTCCACAGGAACAGATACAACATTATGGCGTCATAGGCTTGGCCACATGAGTGAGAAGGGGATATAGATTCTCCACTCAAGGAAGTCGTTGCCATATCTGAAGCAGGTAAGTTTGGAATTATGTGAAAAATGTGTTTATGGAAAACAAAAGAGATTCATATTTCTCAAGGTTGGGAAACATAAGAAGAGTGAAAAGTTAGAGCTTGTACATATAGATGTATGGGGACTGGCTCAGGCACAATATATTGGTGGCTCTCGTTCTTATGTTAATTTTATTGCTGATGCATCTAGAAAGACTTGGGTTTATTGCATTAGACAAAAATTTAATGTATTTTCTACTTTTAAGAAATTGAAAGATTTGGTTAAGAATGAGACCGGAAAAAGGTTGAAGTGTCTCAGATCTGATAATAGAGGGGAATATTGTGTAAATGTGTTTGATAGTTACTATTCATACCATGGGATTCATAGAGAGAAGAAAGTCCCCAAAATACAACAATAAAATGGTGTGTCGGAAAGGATGAACAGAACAATCAATGGAGTGTGTAAGGTGTATTAGATTGCATGCAAGTTTTCCCTTACATTTTTGGGCAAATGCTATAAATACCGATGTTTACTTAATAAACAGGGTGCCTTCAAGCGCTTTGGATGGTGGTAGTCTAGAGGAGGCATGAAAAGGTAAAAAGGTAAACTACTCTTTTCTGAGAACTTTTGGTTGTGAAGCATTTGTCCATATTGATAAATAAAATAGAACAAAGCTTGAGGCTAAATCCAAGAAATGTACATTTATTGGATATGGGGTTGATGATTTTGGTTATCGCTTATGGGATTATGAAAATAAAAAAATCATTAGGAACATTCAATGAAAAGGTCATGTATAAAGATCAGTTGCAGGGAAAGAAACATGAAAAAGAAAACACAAAGTACACAGTGCTTGATGAAATCAAAGAAAATGAAGTTCCAAAGGTGCCAGAAAATCAAGAGCAGCAGTAGGTACCTCAAAATCCTGCAAGTGTTACAAGGTCTGCTAGGTTAAGTAGATCCCTGAACGATTCTCTCCTTACTGTATTATTTATTGATGACTGATTCTAGTGAACCAGAATGTTATGAAGAAGCAAGGTAGGTGGAAACTAGAAAGAAGTGGGAGCGAGGAATGAATGAGAAGACGGACTCATTGGTAAGAAACCAGACTTGGGATTTGGTTCAGTTTCCTGTAGGTAAAAGAGCATTGCAGAATAAATGGGTTTACAGGTTGAAAGAAGAAGATAGAGAAAATAAGCGATACAAGTCCAGACTTGTTGTAAAGGGGTTTGCATAGAAGAAAAGTATATATTTTGATGAAATATTTTATCTTGTTGTTAAAATGACTTCAATTAGAACTATTTTAACTCTAGTGGAAGTAGAATATTTGTATGATGAACAATTAGATGTAAAAACAACCTTTCTCCATGGGGATTTGGAGGAAGATCTTTATATGAAGTAGCCACAAGGGTATGAGGTCAAAGGGAAGGAGAATTTGGTATGCAGGTTGAAGAAGAGCTTGTATGGCCTGAAGCAAGCTCCAAGACAGTGGCATTTGAAATTTGATAGGTTTATGACAGAACAAGGTTATAGTAGATGTCATTCTGACCATTGTGTTTATTTCAAGAGGCTGGATAAATGAAGATATATTATCTTGTTATTGTATGTGCATGACATGCATGTCGTAGGGTCTAATATGCAGGATATAAATTTTCTCAAAGGAAGTTAGCTAATTCATTTGTGGTGAAGGATTTGGGTGTTGCAAAGCAAATCCTTGGTATCAAAATAACAAGAGATAGGAAAAATAAAGAATTGACATTGTCTCACGGTGAGTACATACAAAAGGTGTTGGAGAGGTTTAGAATGTGGAATGCAAAACCAGTTAGTACACCTTTGGCTAGCCATTTCAAACTAAGGAGATGTGTCCCAAGACACAAGAAGAGATAGATTACATGTTCAGGGTTCCCTATGCATCAATAATTGGCAGCTTGATGTATGCCATGGTGTGCACAAAACCAGATATTACACACATAGTCGGAGTTGTGAGCAGTTATATGAACAATCTAGGTAAAGAACATTGGAAGGAAGTACAGTGGATTCTTAGGTATTTGAGAAGTACTACCACTCATCCATTATGTTTTGGATGTTTAGACATTATTCTACAGGGATATGTTGATGCATATATGGAAGGTGATAAAGATAGCAGGAGGAGCACCACAGGGTATGTCTTTACTGTAGGTGGAACAACAATAAGTTGGATTTCGAAACTACAAAAGGTTGTTTCATTTTCAACAACAGAAGCAGAGTATGTTGTTGATACAAAGGCTAGTAAAGAGATTATTTGGTTACATAGGTTCATAGAGGAATTGGGTAAGAAGCTGGAGAATAGTAGGTTATACAGTGAAAACCAGAGTGCCATTCATATTGCAAAGAACTCATCCTTCCATTCTAAGAATAAAAAAATATAGATCAAGTACCATTTCATACGTTATGTTCTGGAAGATGAACTATTGAAGCTGGAAAAGATACACACTAGCCAAAATCCTACAGACATGTTGACAAAGGTAGTAACCAGAGAGAAACTGATTTCCTTCTTGGTTTTAGTTGGCCTTCAATCATGAAGGTGAAGATGAGAAATTTTCCAGATCCAAGATTCAGAGCATAGTCTAGCAAGTGCAACAGTAGTGGAGTTGTTGTGATTAGTATCCAAGTGGGAGATTGTTGGTTTTGGAGCCTGATCTTCCTTATTCAGAGGTCATGTTTTAGACGTGTCTGGATCCCATCCCATGATGGGGGGTTTTGGGGGGATTCTGCCCCCAAAATAGTCGCCTCCCCCTAGCAAGGGTTCGGAGGCAGCGCCCCCATAGCGAAAATTTTGGAAACAATGCCTTGTAAAATGTTGTAATTTCATAGTCATGACTTGGTTAATAATGGGTGATTTATGGGCCTATGGTATTAGGTGTTCCATAGTAGTTTCCCATGGTAATATCTTTTTAAAAGGAAGGTATTGTAATTCAGTTATGTATTGTAGCATTGTAAAGATCTCTATGATTGTGTGAGAGAGACTGTGAGAGAGTGAAGAGGAAGTTGCAACGGATGTGCTACAGGTTGTATCCCTTCATTTTTTGGATGACATAATAATAAGGACTAGCAATTTCTGTGTGTACGTATCCCATCTTGGCTGAACCACGTTATATTGGTGTCTCTCTTGTATTGTGTTTATGTGATTTATATTTGCATCTTCTTTATTGTTATTGCTTTGTGATATTGTTTTTTCTAACAAATGGTGTTATAGCTTAAAATGACACTTCTCCATCCGTGACGACACTTGCATCGCTTGGTCGCATGACGACACTTCCTAAGATCAAGTTTAGTCACACAACAGGACACTTGTGGATTGAAGGGTCATTTGGGACACTTAACATGGTTGAAATTACCTCACTCGTGGTCCGTTTGATGGTCATAACCCTTAGGAACACATCTCTAGACCAAACCACCTCCTGAAAATCATCAGAAAACCCTCTTTTAACCTACTTTTAGGGAAAAACGCTACCCTACAAGCATGATAGTAGCGTTTGCTTTCAAAAATATGCAGCTCTGCTTCATAAAAGTAGCATTTTCCTTCAGAAATATGCAACTCTGCTTCACTAGAGTAGCGTTCACCTTGAAAAGTACGCTGATTTGCAGTAGGAAGAGTAGGGTACTTTCCTGAATCAGTGAAAATCTTGAATTTTGGTCAAATTGGGTTGGTTTGGGAACCTCCTGATCGGTTATAACTGCTTTTCCTCTCCTTCATTGACTATATAAGGAAGGTAGAAGGGCCATGAGAGGGGACCAAGCCCACAACAATGTTATGATGGAGGAATGGAGACCCTCATCCCCCTCTCTTGTGCCTAAGTTTCTGATAAACCCTGGCACAACTGATTAGAGGCTGGGATCCTTAGAGAACAGAAGCAGGAGGCCTTGAATCTAGGTTTTGTGAAGTGCCAAGCTTGAAGGAAGGTATAATTTTATGTACTTGCTTCATTCATTAATAAAGATCAAACGTTCTTCCCTTTCCAAATATGACCTATTCATGTGTGTCTTAGATTTGATTACATTTTGCTTATAGTTTGATGTCTTTTTCTGTCATGAATATCAGTCTTATATATGTAGTCAAATGTATTTGAGAAAGGTATGAAGTTGTTTTGCAGGTGTGGGCATTGAGAGACTGAATAGCATTGAAGAGCAAGGAAGAGAAAGGTTGGGATCAACCTTCTTAATAAGGTACTCATATTTCTAACCTTAAATATCTTTGCTTACTAGTTGCACTTGCAGAACATTTGTAGGTCTATCTTTCATCACTGTAAGTTGGTAGTTTCTCTCCTGAACTATAGGTGTATTTCCCTCACAATAGAATGGCGACTCCGCTGGGGATAGCCTATCTACTTAGGGGTATCCAAGGTCATTTCTTCAGTTTTTTTTGGAGGTATTTGTTCATTTTCTTGATTAGAATCAGTTATTAAGCTCTGTTTGACCCTCCTGGGCTCTTACAAACCCTTCCTAGCCCTTACAGACCCTTACTGACTCATGTGTGGGGGGTTTTGGCCTTATTTTTTCAACTTTTCCCACATGGACGCTACTGTTGTGAAGCACAATAGTGTTTTCCCCTGTTTGGACGCTGGTTTGCCTCATAGACAATAGTGTACACATTCTGGAACTGATTTTTTTGAGTTTTGATCTGTTTTGGGGGGCTGTGGCTGCATTTTTTGGGATCCCTGATGACCCTAGGTCTGAGTTAAACCACTGTAAGTGGTCTCCTATCCTTGTACTGATCCTATGTTCATGATTTGGACCTTCTTTGATCAATTTGGGCTTGTTTGGAAATTTTTGGGGCTTGTTGACCCAAGTTGGGGGGTTGTGGACCATTTTGGTGTTTTGTACCCTGATTTGAGTCTGACTGAATGTGCTTGCTCTATTTCCACTGGATTTGAAACCTACTGAGTCTACTTGACCCTGTTTGTGTATATTTGAGTGAAATATCTCTTTAGATTGGTTTCTTATTCTCCCTTATTCTTTTAGTTTTATTTTTGTAGTGAAAGCTCAAGTGTCTTTGCTGCTGTTCTGGACCTTGACTGCATTGTTTATGTGCAGACCTGACTTTACCAAACCATACTTATTTGTAGGTCATTTGTTTTGTTTGGGTCTGAAAGTAGGTTTGTACACTTTTCCCAATGGTTGGCATGCTTACATCAATAAGAATCTGAAATTCGTATTGGTAGCTTTTACTGTTTCAATAAGGAAACCAGAAAGTTCTTTGCTTTTGCTTTGATAGTAGGTTACCTTCAATTTCAGTTTTTGTTTCTCACCTTTCAAAAGCATGAAATTTTTTTGATTTATTTTCGGAGTAGAGTACCTTGCAAGTGGCTTAAAGGATTTAAGAGTGCTTTGCATCAAAAGAAGATTTTTTCTTTTGCATACTTATTTGTTTGAGTAGCTGCATTCTTAGGTTTTGAGTTTAGTTTTGTACATTTAGACTTTATTTTCACCTTTTTGCATTCGAAAAGATTAAAAATTGCATTTGCATATGCATTGTAGATCGTATCTTTAGGACTTGCATTGAAAAGGAAATATTTTTTTAGTGGTAAACATTTCATTTAAGTATTCTATCTCTATTATAACCACTCTCACACACCCACTACCTTTTTGAGTAAGCAAGTAACCTTTAAAATGAACCCTAATAAAATGTACTAGTAACATTTTCATTTCTAGGTTACACTATTCACCAACTAGTTTTGGTTAGGATCTTGGGTTTAAAACACCTTAAACCACCTGAGATCACACATTACGCAAAAATCGTAGTTTGACTATCACAGGTAAACCCACCTCATTCAAACATTTCCTAGGATCTATGCAGTAGGTCTTGTGAGATCAGATTGTTGGGAATAAACCTCCTACTTTCTGTTTCGAGCATATAACAGGATCGGATCGCGTTTGGGGACTCTTTTGAGTTTCGGGCTCAGTTACCCTGCCCACGCCTTCTGATTCGACCAGAGACTGTTCCCCCAGGAGTTTTCGGTGTGGTGGTATCCTTAGTATCTGACTGTGGGATCATACACAGGTGATGATGGAGGGTTATATCTACTCTACCTAGGACAGATGTGGGAGGAAATCCCTTGCAGGTATTTGGGAGGGCGGTTAGCTGATTCCAACGCTTGCACCCTTAGTCATTGTATTGTGGATCCCGGGTAACTGTCTTTCTTCCTTCGTTGATCTATTTTGGGCCCTCATCATCCCAGACTCTTCTTTGGAAGGCATCTGTTTGCCTGGTTTGATTTACTTAGGACCTTTTTTAGTGATGTGCTCTTATGTGCTACTTGTCTTAGTTTTCCTTAGAGAACTTCTTGCTCATTTGAGAAAGAAACTATGTCTAGCATTCTGGTGAGCGCCAATCAAGGTACCCCTGTTTCGGGGGATCCTTGTATTGTTCCATTCATTGTAAACATTGGTACTCCCTTAATGGCTACTCTGAATCTTCTTGGATTCACTATAGGGCTGTCGGTTTGGTTGTTCTCCACTCCGAATGCCTTGCATGCTCCTGATGCTTCTTTTGTAAGCACCTCAAATCAAGAGCATAAGAACCCTGTGCCTTCTTTGCCAGTAACATATTATCCTCCTCCTTCTACCTCATATGGAAAAAGTAGCAATACTAGTAACCAACAATCTAAAAGGAATAGATGGAGTAAGAATAGGAAGAAGATGCCAAAACAAGGGGGCAGCAACCCAGCCACTGCAAGTCATGCTGGGGGAAAGCACCTTGCCTCTACAAATCATGCAAGGGGCACCTACCTAGACTCTGGAGGTCATGCTGGGAGAAAAATTTTAGTCACTGAAAATCACACTGAAAGTTTGTCTTCAACCACTGTCAGTCATGTTGAGGACACGTCATTCATCAATACTAGTCATGTTAATGACAAGTCACCAGTTCCTCTGAGTCATACTAGAGACACCAGATCAGCCACTGCAAGTCATGCTGAGGGAGTTGACATTGTCGACAAACCCAATAAATAGAAGTATAAGTTCCCTTGCAAGTTTTGTGAGGGAGACCACCTTACTTACTTGTGCCCTGTACTTCCAGAAGTGCAAAAAGTTTGGTCCTTAGTTTAAAAGTCTTCTGCTTCTGATCAACCAGCCACTGCAAGTCATACTGGGGGCAAGCTATCATCCAATGCTAGTCATGCTGAGAGTACTGACATTGTAAAGGAGTCTCAACCTATAGGACAGAAAACAAAGTTCCCTTGTAAACTTTGTAAGGGAGATCACCTTACTCACTGATGCTCTGCCATTCCAGAGGCACGAAGAGTGTGGTCTATGTCAGAAGGAATCTCTGCTCCTGAGTTGTCTATAGACTCCCTACAGTCAGATCAACCTTTGGTTGATAAAGTGGTTGAACCAAAAGAGTTCTTGGTCAACCCCACTCTTCCTTCAGAGAGTGAAGGGATCGAATCGATGCAATCTTCGACTGATCCCATCAATCCTACAAATATTGATGCACCTACTGCGAAAGTCTTATGCATTACTAGTTTGGATGTTCCTGAAAAGAGGGGCACTTCATCTGTGCCATGTGAACCCCTACCAAGCCCTAGGATCATTTCCTTTGATTGGAATAGTCTAGCCGAACCTCGTCTTCCTTCTTCGACACCTTTCCAGATAAAGGTTGATATTGGGAACCATACAGTTGATCGATGTATTGTAGATGAAGGAGATTCTGTTAGTACCTTATCTGCTTATGTTTGGAGAGATTTGGCTTTCCCTAATGTTATTCCAGTTGTTAATTGGCCATTGACCTTCGATAGAAGACCTAGTGAACCATTCGGATTCCTCTCTCATGTACCTATTACTTTGGGTGGAAAAACAGTCTTAGTTGATTTTATGGTTTTAAGGGACCATGTGGACTTCGATATGATCCTCGGGCGTGATTACGATTATACTATGCATGTTGTGGTGTCTACGCTCTTTCATGTGATGCATTTTACTCATAATGAAAGCATCATCACTATCGACCAACTTGCATTCGTTGATCCTCCTTATTACCCAACTGTAGACTAGTAAGATCCCTCGTCATTAGGAACTACTATGTCACATGGGACTTATGTGGCATATTGTTCCTTGAGTTCAACTGCTACTGAGAAGAAGTCTTTGAGTTCATGCTTACCTCCTCGGGACTTATTCCCAGCTTTTGACCAAGTGACACCTACATCTGAATGTTTAGATATGTGTTCTATATGGGACGATATACTTCTTTCTGATGAAGTTTTCCTAGAGTCCATAGTACAATCTGTCATTCATTTGGATGTTGATCCAGTCACAGTTATGTCCAGCCTCGGTTTGACCTTAAAGTATGATCTTCCCACTGTTGAGTATTTAAACTCTCCTGTAGATCCGCAAATCGATGTTCCTGCTGAGTTTGATTCTGCTTCTAGAATTTTCAACTCCTGTGATGATGAATTTGTTTCTGCAGATTCCATCATGTCCTTCAACTTTGATCTTCATTCAGAAGTCGATCTTGTTGATTGTAAGTCCTCAGGCTTGGGTACCATAGAGTCTTAATTTGAAAACTCTACCTTGTTTATGCTTGTTGTTGATGATAGTGAAGTTGAAAGTATTTCTACCGCAGTGACTTGTATCGGGGTTTTCTTTACATATGTTTTAGATATGATCTTGGTACTAATGTTTCTTGGAAACATGATTCTTAGCTGGATTTATACTTGCTTACTGGTCCTTTTCGACACATTGTGCGACCATGTCAGGTATATTCGGAACCTTGCATATAGGTTTAGGCTTCCCTAATATTATGTTGCATTTGAACCTTTTGCCATCCGAATTCGCCATAGGGTCAAACCTGTTGGATATTCGTGTGTTAGCCATGTCTTTATGCATTGTGCACCAGTTCGACAGCAGAGCCTACCTAAAATGGATCACCCTAGTCAGCACCCTTATGCCATTTTGGTGCCCATGCTGAGTTTTTCTCATAGGCTTGGGAGCCTTTTTAGATTTACCATGACTTTGAGAAGAATCCTCATATCTTTCTTCCTCATATATTTTTGTCCATCTCTGATAAGGATCCCATATTTGTGTTCAAGTTGTATATGCATCTGTTATGATCCCGCTCACGCTAATGAGCTTGATGTCGGCTTCCACGCTTTTAGCTTATTATATAAGCTTCCATCTCTGATCTCATTTCCACTAAGCCCTGTATCATTTTGCCTTTGCAATTTGACACCTTTTACCTGGAGGAGACACACCTTGAGTGTCCTTATCTTGATCATGTTCCTTGAATTAGGCATAACTTTGTTCCATGCGCTTGGAGCTAGTTTTGCATGTCCCTAACACTCGTCTCCTCCCTTTTCGAGCATTCTTCCACCTTTACTTCGAGCTCGTTAAAAATAGTAAGTAGGTTACGAGCATTCTTCCACCTTTACTTCGAACTCGTTAAGAACAGTAAGTAGGTTTTGAGTATTCTTCCATCTCTCCTTTGAGCTCGTTAAAAACAGTAAGGAGGTCACTAGTTTACTTTTTCGGGCTCATTAAACCTTTACAGAAAATATCCCTATGGAGTTCTTTTAAGCCCTTTTCAGACTCATTAAATAGGAAAAGTTTGCCGAGCATAGTTGTCTTTTCGGGCTCGTTAAAATAACTGAACTGACATCCACTTAGGTATCGAATTACCCCTTTTCCGGGCCTTGGTGGATAATTTACGGAAAAGGTATACTCTAGGTATACTCTGGTATGCGCTAGAAGAGTTCTTCTTCCATTATTTTACACTTTTTTCGCGAAGGAAACTAATTTTACGAAAAAGGACCTTTGGAGTCGTTTTTAGGGTTTTCACACTCTCAAAATGTGAAAACACGAAGTGAGCATTCACCTACTCGGGCTCAATGTGAATCCATGAGATGGTTGATAGAGGACTGTTTAAGTTTTTCAACTCTATAAGCAAGAAAACACCCCCGAGCACAGACCAATATGGGCTCAATATAAAATCCATGGATAGGTGTATGGAGTTTTCTTCTAGGTTTTTTAGACTCCTTAAATATGAAAATACCGTCGAGCATGCTTTAGTTCTTTGTCAAGATCGTTAAAAAATGAAAAAGGAAAGGGAAGGGAAGAATGTTAAAATATCTTTCAATATGATGGCAGCAAGTCAACTATCTCCTTGAACAAAGCACATGTTTTGAGTCTATCAAACAAGTTGGGTTCTAGTGTTGGCCTTAGGATAAAACCGATCTCAGAGTTCTTACTCCTCTGTTTGGTTAGTCTTCCAATCATATGGAGAATCTGTTAATGTATCCTACATCGCAGATTTGCATTGTGGTCTCTTTGTGTTAAAAGATTCCTAAGTCACTCTTGTGTCATGCTCACTGTTCAAGGATATAACCGGTGTCGATCATTCTGCAGTTTCCTTGACCTCATGCATCGGTCATTCCTTGGTGTCAGTATGTTTCATCATGTGTTCAGTCCTACTCCAAATCAGCTCATACCTGTTGAGTGTCCCTCGTGTTGGATGATGGAGGATGCTTTAAGGCCTCCCTTCCAACGGATTTCTTCCCATCGACTTCAACTCATTGTGCTCTGGGAATGAATTTTAGAGTTTCGGTTAGTACCTTGGGGATTGCAGTCATTAGTGGCAGTTTCCCTTGCTATTGGATAGATGGGAATACATCAATGTCTCCTATCCGATAGATTCTTCAAGTGTTTGATGGCAAGACCATTTCTTCACACTTGCTTGAATGTACTAGATACCTTGGGTTCCATTTTCATTATTGGTGGACACCCTCGCGTTTGTTAACAATATACATCAATGACCGGTAATCAAACGATACCTCCCATGTTCAACATCAACTCATTTATTCACATGGATAGGTTTGTACCTTGGGTTGTTTTTGGATGAAGACCTTGGGATCCTCGATAGCATCACCTTATTTATGTTATCGCCCAAGTTGCGCAAGACTAAGCCACACTTTTTTTGGCTCTTGATGAGACATAGATCCAGCTTGTTCTCTATGGCTATGTTCTCCAGTTTTGACATAGATCCACCTTGTATTTATGTGGCTATGTTTACACTTATGTTTTTCATGGATCCACGCTTGTATTCTAGTGGCCATGATATATGCATCTGTATTTGGATCATTAGTGTATCCTCTTGGAGGTCATGTTCCACTATTTGAACATGGACAGTTACCCCAAGGATGAGATTGTCTGACATTGCCTTTTCTTTCAGGTACTTCATTTGAGCCTATGATTCTTGGTTTCTCCGGTTACTCCGCTTCCATGTTTCAACTCTTTTTTATTTATAATGTATTTTGGCCCTCGTTTCCCTCACTCCCTCTGACCTCATACATTAGGGGGCATCTGTTATAGCTTAAAATAACACTTCTCCATCCGTGACGACACTTGCATCGCTAGGTCGCATGATGACACTTCTTGAGATCAAGTTTAGTCACACAACAAGACACTTGTGTATTGAAGGGTCATTTGGGATACTTAACATGGTTTAAATTACCTCACTCGTGGTCCATTTGATTGTCATAACCCTTAGGAACACATCTCCAGACCAAACCACCTCCTGAAAATCATTAGAAAACCCTCTTTTAACCTACTTTTAGGGAAAAGCGCTACCCTACAAGCATGATAGTAGCGTTTGCTTTCAAAAATATGAAGCTCTGCTTTATAAAAGTAGCGTTTGCATTCAGAAATATGCAACTCTGATTCACTAGAGTAGAGTTCACATTGAAAAGTACGCTGCTTTGCAGTAGGAAGAGTAGGGTACTTTCCTGAATCAGTCAAAACCTCGAATTTTGGTCAAATTGGGTTGGTTTGGGAACCTCCTGAACGATTATAACTGCTTTTCCTCTCCTTCATTGACTATATAAGGAAGGTAGAAGGGCCATGAGATGGGACCAAGCCCACAACAATGTTATGTTGGAGAAATGGAGACCCTCATCCCCCTCTCTTGTGCCTCAGTTTATGATAAACCCTAGCACAGTTGATTAGAGGCTAGGATCCTTGGAGAACTGAAGCAGGAGACCTTGATTCTAGGTTTCGTGAAGTGCCAAGCTTGAAGGAAGGTATAATTTTATGTACTTGCTTCATTCATTAATAAAGATCAGACGTTCTTCCCTTTCCAAATATGACCTATTCATGCGTGTCTTAGATTTGATTACAATTTGCTTATAGTTTGATGTCCTTTTCTGTCATGAATATCAGTCTTATATATGTAGTCAAATGTATTTGAGAATGGTATGAAGTTGTTTTACAGATGTGGTAAATGTGACACTGAATAGCATTGAAGAGCAAGGAAGAGAAAGGCTGGGATCAACCTTCTTAATAAGGTACTCATCTTTCTAACCTTAAATATCTTTGCTTACTAGTTGCACTTGTAGAACATTTGTAGGTCTATCTTTCATCACTATAAGCTGGTAGTTTCTCCCCTGAACTATAGGTGTATTTCCCTCACAACAAATGGGATGCGAGAAGACAAGATAGGGGAAAGAATGGAAAGTTTGACAACCTGTGGATGGGCCCTTACCTCATATTAGTTGTGAAATATGACAACAATACTTTCATACTTGGGGAGCTAGATGGTGAAATATTGGAGATTGCTATCAATGGGTGACTCCTCAAACATTTATTCATGTACTGAAATCCCATAAAAGTATCATAATTGTACATAGTAGAATAAATGTGGTTAAAGTTTGCTTCATTTTTCATTACAAGTCATTCAAGATTTTAGAATTTCCATTTTTACATTTTCATGTCTATAAATACTATTGTAATCTGAAAAATTTGAAGTTAAAAGGGTCTCATGAGAAATGACTCCATATCCCAACACAAGGTACTAGTCTACAATTCTCAACAGTCTACAGAGCAAACAATTGTCCTCACTAGAGATGATATTAGTACTAATATCTGCACAGGGATTTGGGCCTTCGAAAAGAGTATAATTCCAAAGGTTATATTTTAGACCATGAGGAGCTAAGGGAAAAATTTGCATAGAAATTTGGGTGGTTACGTTATAAGAGGAGGATAAGATGATGGGACCACGGGCTAATATACCAAGTGTTCAAAGTAGTAGTGGACAATCGTCAATCTGCAAACAGATCAATGGTCATGCGTAATAACACACTGGAAAAGTGCCAACATGGTAGGGTGAACAGTCGAGCTAATCAAATAAGTTAATCGTCAGATCAATGGCCCACATTGATAGTGCGCTGAAAAAATCCCCAAGGGATATTTTGATCTGAGGAGCATTTGTAGCCAACACCAAGGACAGATGATGAATTTTTATTGATTACTCCTTGAAAATCACTTTTGTAATACTATCAAGCCTATGAGGAATTACCGCTCATGGAAACTACTTTGGTTCTTACCCAAAACCACCAATCAAAAAGTGTCCACATTCGTAAACTGTGTGACACCATGGTGTACATGTCAATCCCTTCCAGGTGGACATATGTCAAATGGGGCCCATGCCCGTAATCAACGCCATCCAAAGAGCGCCAAATCAAGTGATGCCAATTGTCCTAAAATATTTCAAATATGGATCTATTAAAAGGGGAAAATACAATTGTTTCTTTATTATCCTTATTATTTCAAAGAAGAGTGGCATCCGAAACCTTTATGCCTTCCCAGCAAACACCAGTGACCAGAAGTATCTGACCACCACCAATTTTACCCATGTATTTACAGTCTTAATTGTTTAATTGTTGCTTGTTTTAAAGTCTATTTAATAGTAATTGGCCCTAATTCACCCTGTTAAACCTTACCAACCCAATTGAGCTACCAACTATCTATTCTACCTCAAAATGGACCATAAATCTAAATCCCAGTTTCTCGAGCCTATTTTTGTTGGTGATGAACATAGCTACGATAAGAATGGCAATATATTTGAAAACATCATCACCGGCTTAGACCTAAATTCAACCCTTCAATAAGCCCAATCATTAGCCACTGCATACCAACACCCTTTCCATTTGTGGGATTCCAACCTTACCTAGACCGTATGTCCTAGGTCGGTCTATTTCCTAGAATTCATAGCCTGGTGTGTTGAGCAATATTCTTTGATTAAGAAATCCATTTTTTCATCAAACCTAGCTAAAACATTATGAAGCATTAAAGGGCCCTCAAATGCCAATATTAAAAACTTGGTAGTCAGTATCAAAATAATCCCAATTAATTCCACCTTAAAATTAGACTACATGACAAACTTCCAACATGCCACAAGGGCATACAAGTGGACAACAGTATCCTACAGTTCCATGCTAGTTTGTGAGTCATCCAACCCCATTGGATTTTATGCCACATGGAGGGAAAGTGAATATTCATATAATGCATCAAATGAGGCAAGTGGGAATACCTCTAAATTTTCAAGCAATGGTTCAACTATCTATGCAGCCTAATGTGTACATGTGAAGACAGAAAACATAGACAACAAGAAAAAAGAAAAGATGAAGTAAAAAGAAGTCAAAAAGTGAAATACTAAAAATCAATTAGAAATTTTTACTGAAAAGGAAAGACATACAATTATGTTAAAGTTAACTGAATTTAGTTACTCCTGGAGAGTCTTATATAATGTAATACAATTTCATAACTCATGGCCGATGATTTGTGTAGAGGGAATCTATCAGTTGTTGAAGGGTGAACCATTTCTTAATGTAATATCATTGTTAGATATTAAGCTTGCAGAGTGCTACAGAGACGTTTTTCCTCTATATTTTTTCCATCTTCATTTTTACCATACTCCTCTATGTCTACATATACTTTGATGAGATGCTAATAAAAGTTCTAAGTAACAGTTCAACTCCATATTGTGTCAGTGATACTGTATGTTAATGAATGTTGAGATCGATTGTAGATATTTCAAATATTTTGACTTTTGTTCTAGCTTCAAATCTGTTATGTTATTCAGAAGTATTTGAGGTATTCTTTTATTGTTGTTTCCATGAATGTCTTGTTGCTAGTAAATTCATAGAATAAACTCATGATTTGTCATACATTTTGCTAAAAGACTATTGAATTCTTTAAATCAAAGCTCAATATGTTTATGCTTCCACTAGTTTTAAAGAGACTCATCCTACAGGCCTCTCTTGATCCTATTATTGTCTCCATCTGCAAAAATTCACCTGCATTCTTATCCAGAGTGATGTAATACTCTGCGAAATTCCTCCACAATTGTTTTACAGCATCAGAATTGTTCACAAAGGTTACTTATTCAAATATTTCAAGAAAGATTAATTTCACATTAAATTCCAAAGATATTTAGCTCGAAAATCTATAAAAATTGAGTTATGCCATGCTCGAGCGTGCACTATTTCAACCTTGTACACCTCAGGGACTAACAATGCCCAATCACTCTATGAAATGTTTACTGTAACCATTGGTTTGTGGTTCCCAATCATTCTATTCAATGTTTTCGGTAAGACTCCAACTAAGGTCCTTGCTCTTAGAAAAAAGGTGGTAGATTGCATAGTTAGACCAGAGTAAACATGATTTATATAAGGAAAGTCCTTAGAAAAAGAGACTCATCAATGACAATGTGGATTGAGTTTTCATAACTAATATGATCTCTTTGTTGAGGTTCTTCCAATGGTTTGTGTTCATTGTTAATACCATTTTTTCTAGTTCTTGCCAATGTAGTGCTTTCTGATAAGATTATGTTGCATAAACCATTTATGCAAGGTTTCCCTTTGGATCCTTACTTTTTTTCTTGCTGTAAATGTCTAAGGTTACCTTTTTTGAGGTTGTTGGAATATTAGGGTAGATCATAGGGGGAGTGATCAGATTCATTTCAATTATTTTGATTCCAAGGGAAATTAATGACCACTTCATTGAAAAAATCTTCCATCCATATTTCTCAAGGTATTGTGGAAAAAGCTATGTACTATATCTACAAGAGTTTTGTGTTGTATTTGTTATGAATATCCCTAGTTAATGTAATAAAGACCCTAGTTTGACTGATGCATGTACATTCATGTAGTATAGAATGATTCATGTGGGGTTGACTTGTCCTTCACTTATGTGGTCTTATGTCCTTATTTAATGCTAGCGTCCCTCACCTATTTTTATTCATTATCATCATTGTACTCTTCATTATACGTGTCTTAGAGATGTTGGGGTTCATGAGGCAACCATAGGAGCTCGAAATTAGTTTTCATGAGGAAACCCTATGAGAAGATAAGGTGAGATAAGGTGAGAAAGAGATGTCTTGTATGTTCTTGGAGAGATTGCTAGTGTGATGCTAGGGTTTTCTCTTATGATAACTAGGGTTTGTGCTATATATGTAAACCCTAGAGAAGAACATGATGTGGAATATGATGATGGTTCTTATGGCTCTTTTTGTAGCAATAGGATTTCCACCCCAATAGAAAACATGGAGAGTGGAGCTAATGCCTTGCATGATTTAGGAACCTTAATACTTTCAGATGTCATACTAGGACACGATTTTGATGATCAATGGAGGTATTGGTGCTTTTGTGATGATAAAACAATGGAAGACTTGGGGTTTGAGGATTTAAACCCTGGGATGGACATGTAAATTTGGAGGCTATCACTAGAGTTGTCTTGCCATGTACTTGTGTGATGCAACATGGATAGGGTTTGCAAATACTAAGGAAGATAACCATGCTATTGTGAGGATCTTGTTTAATACAAGATTGTTTTTTAATCCAAGGAGGACTTTCCTATATTAATGCTTTCTTGTTGGACATCTTTGATGGTGTCTAGGGTTTTCATGGTTTCCCTAGCTAGGGTTTCAGAGAGCTTGAAATTTTGTACCAATGTTGTGATAAAACTATGATATGCACATGTACTTCACTCTTATACATATATACTATATGAAATTTTCTATTTTCCAATATTTTTTTTTGAAATACTTATTAAACTTACAATCATACCCACTCAGGGATTTGAACCCGAGTCTCCACATTAATACAAGCCCAGTCACCTCATTGCTTGTGGGTAGTTGTCCAATACTTGTGTAATTGCAAATTTCATTTTCATCTTTCATTATATTCTTGATTGGGTAATATCCAACACTTATTATTGTTCATGTTTATTTGACTTGTTTAATGGTCGAAATTGTTGAGTGATTTGACCAACATATTGAAGATAAAAGGGAAGATTTGTTGTTGTACATCTATAGTGATTAAGGTGATTTCAGATCTGGCTTATGCTTGGAAAAATTGTTTTCTAAGAGCCAAAACTTGTTGGAAAATGTTAGGTATCCTTTCTCTTGGGTTCCATAATGTGATGGGTTGAACTAAGATGAAATATTGTCTGCTATTTGTTGTTGTAAATTGACAATTCATATCATTCGTACCGTTATTACCAATACACACAACACACAAAAAATTGATTCTCTAACACTAGAAAACCTAGAAAGTAATTGGTGAATAATTGAAGTGCACAATAGGAAATGAAGAAAAAATCTAAGACCCTGCATTTATTGGTAGTACAATAGGAAAAACCAAACATCTAGTAAGAAACACTAAAATATGGCCTTGCATTTTTTGATACAATATGGTGCTTTACATTTATTGGTAGTATGGAACCATGACTCAACATTTATTGGCACTATTAATTTCAACTATAGATTTAATGGAAATATGAAACTATGGTTTTGGATTTATGGTAGTGCACAATTGTGACCTATATTCACTAGCCTACATGATCCATAGCTTTACTAGTTATGAGTTTGGAATGTACATATATGATGGATTTGATTGTAAACTTCCATTTACAATCGTATTCATATATTGAATTGAATTATGGCATTTATAATTCTATTTTTTTGTAGACTTGTATATATTGCAAAGTCAATGTTGAGAATCAAACTTTTATATAATGACATGAGAGGGAAATCAAACTTTTATATAATACATTTTCCAGCTGATAGTTAACTTGTATTTCAATTTTTTTATGATCTTTACTAACATTTATTACAATTGTTGCATCTTTTACTTAATTGGAATGGCATCTTTGTTGTAACTTATCTCATATTTGATTATGGTCCACTTTCATATTTCATATGTTGTAATATTAGCTATATAATACAATTATGAATTATGGCATGAAATTAATACTAAATTTTAATTTTGAATGTTTTTTTGCGGAACACTAGATTGGATGATCCAACAGATGAAGATCCAGAGTGTGCTCATTCTGGATCAGATCTTGGAGGTGATGATGTAGATGAATATGATGATGAGGAGATTCCTAGGATGATGACTGTTAACACCTAAAAAGTGCTCACTAGCTCATTCCCTTACTCACATGACCCATTTGTCCACTTTTCCACCATCTGAGCCTCTGAAACCAACAAAAGGTCACCAAAAGACCTGAGTACACCCCTTTTTCCATTAAAAAAGATTATTTTTCCAAGAAAATCATAAAAAACCCTCAAAAAGGGTCCAAATTCCCAAAAATATTAAAAAGGGAATTAAAATATTATTTTTATTCAAAAAAGGAAAAAGGAGGGAAAAGTACCTAAACCATGTTGGTCAATACCATTTGGTTTCCACAAAACCACAAATGGTATCTCCCACCACCAAAACCTATAAAAAGGTGGTAGGGGCTCCTCATTTCACATCCTTCCATTATCTCATCCTTATGCTGCTGAAATCTCCCCTGAGCACTTTTTAGCCATTGAAGCAACCTTGGAGAAAGAGACCTATTGGAGTTTGGAGCTACTCATCTTGGGAGTTGCTCAACATCAACCTTCACCTTTGAAGGTAATATCGCAAGCACTTGCTTGCCCCCCACTTTTCAATACAAAAAATTATTCATTATGTTTCTTGTTCTTGATTTTGAAATGTTTACATTATTTGCTTAGATTCTTGCTTAGATCCATGAAAAGTATTGTTTATTTAGTTTAATTGTTTTTATTTCTATTGAAACTGCTGCTACTAGTTAGCAGGTTCCCATAGCACTAAGCCTGGTTGCAAAACCGGGCCAACAGTTTTTTGGCGACTCCGCTTTGGTTTGAACTTTAGATCTCTAGTTTTGCCCTTAAATCTTAGTTTTTATGAGTTTTTAACCTTTAGATCCATAGATCTGCCATCTTAGACAGCAGATCCATTGTTGTTCTGAGATTTGGCCCCACCAACAGCCCGAAATTTTCAATTTTCGGGTTCGTTTCTCGGTTTCCGTGCACGGCTTCCGCCTCGCGGCTTTTTGCCAGACAGTCGCGCGGTCCATCGCGACTTTTCTGCGTTTTTCCGCGCGGTCCATCGCGGCCTTTTTCGAGACAGTCGCGCGGTCCATCGCGACCTTTCTGCTTTTTTCCGCGCTGCTCATCGCGACTGTGCGGCCAAAACCCGCGCGGTCCATCGCGACTGTGCAGCCAAAACCCGCGCGGTCCATCGCGACTGTGCTGCCGAAACCCGCGCGGTCCATCGCGACTGTGCGGCCGAAACCTGCGCGGTCCATCGCGATTGTGCGGCCAAAACCCGCGCGGCCCATCGCGGCTGTTCGTCCAAAACCCGCGCGGCTGAATTTTTCATTCGGCCATCCCGATTTTGAAAAATATTTTTTACTGTACTTTCTGCCCATAGCACATTTTTTACAGCATTAAATTCTACAGATTTTACAGCTTTGAAAAAAATTTTACTATTTAAAAGTGCATACCTAGAAATCTTTTTAAAAAATTTTCAAGAAAGTGAAAGAAAGACTCATTTTGCATTTTTCATCTAGATTCAAATTTTTTCTTGTTTACTTCTTTAGAATCTTGCCCTTAGCAATTTTCCTTGAAACGAAGAAATCCATTTATTTCTTTTAAAAAGGAGTTTATTATTTGCTTTCATAAATCCAAGAAATCCTTTATTTTTTGAGTTATTTTTTAAAAAGCATATTAATTCCTTTTAGTAAAAAAGTCTTAAATATTTGCTTTTTATTTTCGAAAAATCCTTTATTTTTTGAAAGTTTCCCTTAAAGCATTTAAATTTTTCAAAGTTTAGTTTACAACACCTCACGTGCACTCACACGATCACTTAATTGAACTAAGACTTAAAACGTACCCTAATTTGAACACACTCTTAACCCCACTTGGGGAACACTAAAAGAATTCTTGTAGCTAGGTAGTATTGGGGGGATAGGTGTTCCAATAACACCCCTCAGTTCATACATCTGAGACATAGAAGTTGTCCAATTAGGGAGCTAAAATCTCTTAGTACTTTTTGGCGCGGTCACAACCAGTTTGTGGGAAGGCCTCTCCCCTAGGAGGGTTGAAGTCGCGAGGATGGTTCCGGAATCCTGAGTGGGATACCGAAACCCATTCAGTAACCGAAGGGCTACCATTCGCAGTTCTCGGGATATCCCTGTATTGGGATATTGCGATCAAAGGACCAAACGGCAGATTTACCTTTTCTCGACGCGTCATGAACGGAGTATCCTAGTAGCCTGTCTTTTAGGATTGATTACCCGGTGTCCCTCCCGGTAGGGGGATATCTAGCCGTTGTCTCTACATTCATATTGTCTGACTTGGATTTCATCACCTTGCAGAGGATATCGTCTGTTTGAGTCACAATACTTTTAGATTAGGTGTTTGCATGATCTTTACCACCTATTGAGTCTAGTTACACCTATTTTTTCTAGGAGCCGCTTGCATGTTGGTATTCTGACCGGTTGTTGCATTCCTCCACTTATTGTAGCACAGCTGCTAGGATAAGTGCATTTTTTTAGGATTGATTTTTTGGCCTGTGAGCCTTCTTTTTCACTCCCCTTCTTGCACCCTTGGTTGCATAAGGGTTTTTGAGTCTTTTACATATATATCACCACCTGATACTTAAAACAATTTTTTACATACAAAACATATTCTCACCATTGAGAATTCTAGACGTTCTCGTCGTCTACGGGGCGAACTCCCAGAGTTTAGTCCACTTGGCTCTCCACGTCACGGACGCAGAGCATTATCCCTTGATTCGACACATCGTCAATCAATTAGACGGTCATCCGATTCTGACATACCCCACTTCACCTTTGATTTGGAGGTAGAATCCGAAAACCCCACCGAATTACCACCAACCACAAGTATGTCTGGAACACCAGTTGATCCACAATTTACATTAACCATAGGTCAGACATCCGCAGACCCTTCTGCGGTAGAACCATCCATGGCAACAACCACCCCCTTGGGTATGCCCAATATGGGTAACACTCCACATTCAGGAATGCCTAGCACAGGACCACCACCTGTCATGGGCATGCCCAACATGGGGGTCATACCCCCTTCGGTTTCCACAAACCCTATCCCAGGAATCCCTAGTACGATTCCTAACCCAAGTGTAACTCCTGTTGCACTTGGGAGTGCTATCCCAGGAATCCCTAGTGCGATTCCTAACCCAAGTGTAACTCATGTTGCACTTGGTAGTGCTATACCAGGAATCCCTAGTGCGATTCCTAACCCAAGTGTAACCCAAGTTGCACTTGGGAGTGCTAACCCATATCAGGCCACACATTTTGGAGGGCACATACCCTCCATACCTAGCATACCTATAGGCACTACTGGACCCCTACACCATACCATTATGGCTAGGCAAGTCCCGGTCCCGGTCACCACATCCGCTAGTCTACCATACATGGCAAGTCTCAACCTGCCAGATTTAGCTAGGCTCACAAATGACCCCATCAGACATGATCCTACTTGGCCCCATATGCCCACTAAGCTTCCCTCTGACATCCCTAAGTTTGAGGGTAAGGCCGGAGAAGACCCCCAAAATCACATCATGTCCTTCCATTTATGGTGTTCCTCAAACTCCATAGTGGATGACTCAATCCGCCTACGGATTTTACAACGCACCTTCACTGGCTCCGCAGCCAAATGGTATATCGAGCAACCCCATGGGACGCATTCCACATTTACCTCCCTTGCCTCGACCTTTCTACAATTCTTCCAGCTACCTGTCCGCTATGATGCGGGCGTCGAGATCCTACTGTCTTGCAGACAGAACACGGCCACGCATATCACTGACCATATTCATGATTGGCGTCGACGCCGAAGCCTATGCAAGATCAAATTAGATGATCGAATCTTTTTAGACTGGTTCCTTAAATCCCTCCTCCCTCTCATTGCGAAGGATGTCGCATCTGAAAGACCCCAGTCTGAAGAGGAGGCCATCCTTAAGGCCCAACAATTTGATCTTATCTATGCCCAATCAGGTTACCTATACACGATCATACCTGACGCCCCACGAGGTGACTCTGCACGCGGTGACACACCGGGGGCATCACATGCCGCTGATGGCATTATTGGCCAAATTACACCGCAAGCAAAACCTTTCAGTATGGTGAGCACCATGCCCGCCCCAGACCTTTCTAGGGCTACATCTAGTTCCGGGGCGACAACTTCTTATGCTCCAACAAACCAGACCCATCACGTTCATGGACCCTCTTGTCCACAACATTGTTATGGCCAAGCGCCATCGGCATATGTACCCCCTACATACTATGCTCAACCTACGGTACAAAACCCCATGCAGTTCCAACAACAGCCCATGCATTACCCACAACCGGTTGCACCGGCTAACCTCACACCTCCACCAGCTCAGGGGTACCAACAACCCCAGCAGGCAACTGGACCACCTCCAGCTCCACCTGCATACTATCCACCGCAACCTGCTCCCGCACCTGCGGCTCCTCAGAATCCCCCCAATGCTCAAGGGCATGTGTACGCACAACAACATCAGCCCCAATATCAAAATAACCAACGCAACCAGGGTGGGCAACCCAACCGCGGAAGAGGACGCAACCGTGGAAACAATCAAAACCGTAACCAAGCTCCACAACCTACCCATCCTCCGCAAGACAATAACGCGGCGCCCGCTCATCAGAATCCTGATCGGCCACCTAAGCAACCCAAAAATGCTAATTTACGAACAAACCATCCTTGTTCCATTTGCGGTGTCTATGGCCACTATACCCATGCTTGCCCACATCTGGAGCGAGCTCGACAACTATGGACAAATGACGCCCATCGTCAAGGGCAGGCGGCTCCTCAGCCACCACCCAACCCCCCACCACCCCCACAACAACCTTTGGTCCTCCAAAACCCTTTTCCAACACAGGGAGTGGTGAACACTCAGCCGTTAGCCCCCCAACAGGGCAACGTGCAACCACAACAAATAACTTACACAGCTCCTGATCAACCCATGTTTGATTCAGGCACCCACCACTTATTGATGATGTCCACCACTGACGTCAATATCCAAACCCGTCGGAATCAATACGGACCAACTTCTGAAGCCCCCCCCGCCGAAAAGGATACTAATGCTAATCCCACTGATCAGACATTGCGTATACCTCAGGTTCCACTCGATGGCGCTTCTAAAGCACCTCGCTTCCCCCTTCGCCGAATCAACAACAACCCCAATGCACGGGCTGCGTCCAATTACAACATTGTAGATGACTTAGCTCAATCTCCCGCAGCCATGTCTGCGTTAGAAGTCTTAAAAACCTGTCCTACTCAGCGCAAGAATTTACTTTCCGCCATTGGGGCGATTGACCCAAATGATTCGAAATTAATGACCTTTGATTTAGACCAATCTGAACCACGGCTGCCTTCTACCATAGCAGTCCAAGTTTCCGTTTCTATTCGGAATCTTGTCATCCATCGATGTATCATCGACGAGGGTGCCTCCACATGCGTCATGTCCACTTTTGTTTGGCAAAAGTTGGGATCCCCTGCTCTCCAGCAATCCACCACTGCATTGCGGGCCTACGACGGCAGGTCAACTCAACCTCAAGGTTTATTACCCAAGGTACCCGTCCAATTAGGTGGGAAAACTGTGCTCATTGACATAGAGGTCATTAACGCCCAGCTCGACTATAACCTTTTACTTGGCCGCAGTTACATGTACGCCATGAAAGCGGTCTCCTCCTCCGTCTTCCGCACCATGATGTTCCCCCACGAGGGACGCGTGGTCAAAATTGACCAACTCACCTACTATGATCCCAACGCCCCTGCAGCACCCGAGAATGTTCTTCCCATGATTGAACAACCCGCTTCTAGTGCAGTTACCTCCTTTGTGTCTTCTGTGGCACCCGGACTTTATTCGGATACACCAATGACCTCTACATTCCAGGCCATTCCACCACCGTCACCGGAGACCCAAGTCGCAAACCTCTGTACTCTTTCGCAGAATACGCAAACGTCCGGGGGTCAACCACCATTGATCCCCAGTCACATTGGTGTTACACCCATCCACACCATCCCCTTCCTATTTCCTCCTTCGGGTGTAGTAAGCGCCCCGGTTATGGCTACCCTTAGCCTACCCGGGCTAACATTGGGATTGCCCGTGTGGTATATTCCTCCTCCCGTTCGACCACCGACACCAGATGTCATCCTCCAACCGGTACAACCTATTGTTACCACAAATCAGCCTCCTCCTGGTGTCGCAATCCCTTCGTCGTCAACGACACCTCCTCCTAACCTCGATATCCCTTCGTCGTCAATGAAACCTCCTCCTGGTCTCACGATTGCTTCGACGTCAAAGGATCCCCCTCTTCTTGCTAAGCCCACTGGGGGCAGAGGTCCACAACCATACACTGCTATACCACCTCCTAAGGCAGTCAAACCCCCACCGATGTTTCGAGCTCCCCCCAAATGTTCATTATGCGATGAAATTGGCCATCCAACTCATCAATGCCCACATTTACCGGCACTCCAAGAGCATATGAATATGTTGGACGATGACATCGGCATCCCAGTAGTCAGATTAGAGCCACCTCTACAGCCTCGCGACAAATCACTGCGCACTAACCATCCTTGTGCTATATGCAGTGTTTACGGCCACTACTCTCACCATTGCCATGATCTACCTGACTATAGAGCAGCGTTGTACGAATTAAACAATGCCGACTTAGAGATATCTCCTCCCCTCATTGAGGAGATCCACCCCCCACCATCATCCTCGTCAGAAGAAGTCAATACGATATATATGATGTCAACAACCTTCAAACCAGAACCCCTTGATTTATGGTCTGACTACTTCAATACTGATGAGCAGATTTTGGAGACACTCACTGCACCTGACTACCCTTGGGATGATATGCATCATCGCTCGTACTTCCTCCCGGAAGCATCTACCTCCACCGCGTCCAACCAGCTATCAGTCGAGTCGAAAGACTTCATACCCGCTAAGGTCGATTGGTTAAAGGACCCCATCCCAGCACCGGATGCCTTTGAAGAAGGGAACATGTCAAACATTTCCCCCACTATACAGATAGACATTTCCACAACACCAGGGAAACCTGAGCTCATCTCGCTGGGCGCATCTTGCACTCAAGCAGAAACTCAGGCGTACAAAAAGCTCTTTCAAGAATTCCGTGATGTCTTCTCCTGGTCCTATACCGAGATGCCTGGTCTCGACCCCGCCATTATTGAACACCACATCGATACATGGCCGGAAGTACCCCCTGTTCGTCAGAAACAACAACCTATTCACCCTGCCAAGCTCCCCGCTGTTAAGGCTGAAGTCGAGAAACTTCGAAAAGCAGGTTTCATCTACCCTATTCCGTACACCACATGGGTGTCAAACCCCGTTCCTGTCAACAAAAAGCAAGGCACCCTTAGAGTATGCACTGATTTCCGCGATCTAAACCACGCTTGTCCAAAAGACAATTTCCCCACGCCATTCATTGACCAACTCATTGATGAGTGTGCGGGCCATGAGGTCCTATCCTTCATGGACGGGTTTTCCGGATATAACCAGATTCACATCCGCAAGGAGGATCAGTACAAGACTGCCTTTACCACCCCATGGGGCACCTTTGCCTATCGCGTCATGCCATTTGGCCTTAAAAATGCTGGTGCCACTTTCCAGCGAGCAATGACCTATTGCTTTCACGACTTGGTCCATATCCTGCGAGTTTATCTTGACGACCTCAAAGCTCGTTCCCGAAAACGATCAGACCACCTTAACGACCTCCGGCAAGTTTTCCTGCGTTGTCGCAAATATAAAATCCGCTTGAACCCACACAAGTGTGTCTTTTGCGTCCCGGCGGGCCGGTTGTTGGGTTTCATTGTTTCCCAAGATGGAATCACTGTCGATCCCCTGAAAGTCAAAGCCATCTTAGAACTTCCCCCTCCTCGCACGCTTCGACAGCTTCAGAGCTTGCAAGGGCGGTCCAATTTTCTTAGGCGCTTTGTCCCTGATTATGCCACCAAAGTCCACGGGTTCTTACGCTTACTTCGTACCCACATACCCTTTGTTTGGGACGAGCAAGCAGACACGGCATTCGAAGCCCTCAAGAAAGCTCTCACACAAGCCCCCTTGATATCCCCACCGGATTTCTCCCAAGACTTCACCCTTTACGTCTCGGCATCTGAACATGCCGTGTCCGGAGTTTTGGTACAAGAAGATGCTTCCCACAAAGAGCATGTGATTTATTACGTCAGCCAGACCTTATCTGGCCCACCTCTACGTTACCCATACGAGGAAAGATTAGCACTAGCTGTAGTCTTTTCCGTACAAAAACTGCGACACTATATTTTGCTTAGTCATACCACGGTTGTCGCCGACTCCAACCCCATGGTCTACCTCCTCACCCGGCGGCTCCTTCAGGGTCGTGTCGCTAAATGGGTCATTATCCTCCAGGAATATGACCTTACTTTCAAGACTCCCAAAAGCACCAAAGCCCTCGCGCTTGCTCACCTCATTACAGATCTCCCATCCTCTTCAACATCACCCGTCATCCAAATGGACCTGATTGACGAGCAGATCTTCGTCATTTCGTCTGACGACCCTTGGTACGGAGACATTTTGACTTACCTTCGTACGCAAAAATTCCGACCACACATCGATCGTGATGGACGCCGTCGCATACGACACCACGCCCCCTGATACCTACTTATTGGGGATGTACTTTATCGACGCGGCGTTGATACTATCTTACGCCGCTGCCTATCCCATAGTGAGGCAGAACAAGTCCTCAATGATTGTCATAGCGGTGCCTGTGGAGGCCATTTCTCCGGCATGGCTACCGCCCAGAAAATCATTCGGGCCGGTTATTTTTGGCCATCATTGTTTACTGATTGCATCACCGCAGTCAAGCATTGCCAGAACTACCAGCTATTTGCCCCCAAAGCAAGAACCCCCCCTGCCCCCCTTCATCCAGTCATCACTGTTGGACCATTCTGCAAATGGGCCATAGACTTCCTCGACTGCAATCCCCCGTCAGCCGGCGGTCACAAACACATCATTGTGGCCGTAGATTATTTCACCAAATGGGCAGAAGCCATGCCGACCTATAATTGCAAAGCCGACACTACGGCACGGTTTTTCTTCAACCATGTTATCGCTCGTTTCGGAGTACCACAACAGCTAGTCTCTGACCACGGCTCTCACTTCGAAGATGCCGTCTGGAAGGAATTATCAACCATGTTGAAATTTGAACACCATTTCTCTTCCACTTACTACCCCCAAGGAAACGGCCAAGTCGAAGCGATCAATAAAATCTTGAAGACCATTCTCCAACGTACTGTAGACAATCACAAATCAAATTGGCATCACATGCTTTTCCCGGCACTCTGGGCATACCGCACATCAACCAAAACCGCCACCGGTTTTACCCCTTTCCATTTAGTTCACGGTGTCGAATCTGTCCTCCCTATTGAGTGCCAGATCCCTGCTCTAACCATCGCCGTTGAGCTCCTACTGGATACTTCCCCGATCGAGCAACGTTTACTGCTCCTAGAGCAGGCCGATGAAGATAGGCGCACCGCCATTCAAAACATGGAAGCTGCTAAACAACGATCGAAACTAAGTTACGACAAACGCGTCCACCCAAGAACCTTTTCGGAGGGAGACCTTGTCCTCGCTTACGATCAAGCTCATGATAAAACCGGAAAGGGAAAGTTCGTGTCTATGTGGCAAGGCCCCTACATCATACACACCTGCCTCGGGCAGGGGGCATACATTCTGACCGATTCAGAAGGCAACACCCTGCGCAACCCACGCAACGGGTTATACCTTAAAAGATTTTACCCATAGAAAATCTCATGGACACCATCGTCCATTTTAGTATAGGCATACATTTTTCGTTCACAAAATTTTTCAAAAAACCTAAATATTCGTTTTCTCTGCATGACCACAGATGGAGCCTCTTCCACTCTGCCATGTCGGTTTCGCTGATGGTGCAAGCCGTTGGTCTCCCAATCTCGCCTCCGCAGCTTGGGTAATATACTCCCCTTCACATGAGTTAATTCACATTGATGGAGTATGTTTAGGTGCCGCCACCAATAATCAAGCTGAATACGATGCCGTGACCGGTCTCCTGGCCGCTGCTCTCCAGATGAGCATACGTCACCTCAACGTTTTCTTGGACTCACAGCTCCTAGTTTCCCAGCTCAACAATGATTACCAGGTACGCGATCCGTGTCTTTTCAGAAAATTCCTGCGCACTAAACAAATGGTTAGACAGTTTGAATCCATTACATTCACACATGTCCCAAGACACCTCAATAGTGTAGCAGACCATATGGCCAACAGTGTCCTCGACTGGCACACCAATCACATCATGTCATATCCATAAACAAAAATGCATCCATGTGCAAAACATGTGCCTCCACGAGCATATACAAAAAACCAATATTGCATCCACGTGCATAACATGTGCCTCCACGGGCATAAAACAAACAAACCAAAATAATGCATCCATGTGCATAACATGTGCCTCCACGGGCATATATATAAATCTACAAACACACTGCATCCACGTGCATAACATGTGCCTCCATGGGCATATACAAAAGACAAATGTGCATCCACGTGCATACACGACAATATATCCAAAATATATATCCACATATATATACAAATCGAATAGAGTTACCTGCAACTCGCTAAATCGAAAACCAACGGTGAAATCTCCCGGAAATCAAGAAAAAGCTCTGACAGCTCTATCAAACTCGCACGTAACAATGACAAGTCATATTGGGCCCCACGTCCTATTTATAGAAATTCCACAAATTTCAAACAACCATTGCGGTGTCATACGAAGTCCATTTCTCAAACCGTTGGTACCGTTGGGATCAGCACAGCGAGAACTTCATAGAGGTTCCTTCCGTTTCCCGTTTTCACGGGGTCCATTTTTTGATCATTTTTTAGCCTCTCTCATGGCCTCGGTTTGCGTGCCACATCGGCCGTTCTCCATTTTAGACATGCCTTATATAGCCGGATCCAGTTTTCCGCACTCGTGATGATGCTTGAGATCATTTCTCGCTCTGACCTTTAGATTTTTCGGGCATTTTTTCCACTCCCCCTCGTCGCCTCGGTTTGCGTGCCACATCGGCCGTTCTCCGTTTTAGACGTGCCTTATATAGCCGGATCCAGTTTTCCGCGCTCGTGATGATGCTTGAGATCATTTCTCGCTCTCACCTTTAGATTTTTCGGGCATTTTTTTCCACGCCCCCTCGTCACCTCGATTTGCGTGCCACATCGGCCGTTCTCCGTTTTCGATGTGTCTTATATCGCCGGATTCAGTTTTCCACGCTCATGATGATGCTTGAGATCATTTCTCACTCTCACCTTGAGTTTTCTCGGGCATTTTTTCCATGCCCCTCGTCACCTCGATTTGCGTGCCACATCGGCCGTTCTCCGTTTTCGACAATCCTTATGTCACCGGATCCAGTTTTCCGCACAGATGACGATGCTTGAGACCTTTTCTCGCCCTCATCAATCCATTTTTGTTCGGTATAATTTTATCCCTTTTTCGGGCCGAGCAACCCCTTTTTACGAAAAAAGGCACTTAGGGAGTTTCTGTTAAGCTCTTTTCTGACTCCTAAAACAATGAAAAGATCGCCGAGCAATCTTGCTTCCTTTCATGCTCGATAAACGTATTTGAAAGGGCGCCTACCTGGTATAAGTTTACCCCTTTTCCGGACCTCGTAGACTAATTACGAAAAAGGTATACTCTAGTCACATCGGCTAGAAGAGTTCTCCATCCGCATCATTTTATGCTTTTTCGGGCCTTGGAGACTAAACTTACGAAAAAGAAACACCAATAGAGTCCACTTACCGTTTTCAGACTCTCTAAATATGAAAGCAACCATGAGCATGCACCGTCCTGGGCTCACATAATCCACAGAACCGTACCATTTTAGAGCACACTTTTATCCCTTCTTGGAGCTCATTAAAACTACGAAGAAGGAATCAATGGTGCCTCTTGGCGCTACAACACATCATGTCTACTCACATAGCAGCTTCCCCATTTTGGTCGCCTTTGTTCAGAGTATTCTGCAGTATGTCACCCTGAAACTCCCTCGACAGCTACCATCAGCTTCACCCCCCAGAGTCAGTACATACCCTTCAAGTCCCTAAAAGATGATCCCCACACCTACAAGTCAGCTCCCTACACTGCCAGGTCAACCATGTCATCATGCTCTGAACAAAGGAAGTTTGAGTCTACCCATTTTTTGACCCATTTATTTCCCATCCCCACAACTATGTCAGTCCTACCAGCAGTACTACATCACTTCAGTTCTACACCTCGTGCTCCTATCAAGGAAACATCATTGCCTTGTTAGTTGCTGGTCTCCCTCTGTCGACGACAACCACATTGATTCCAGAGGATAGACCTAGAGGTCCCTGTGTCTTGGACTCATTACCATTTATGACGAGTGCCTACGAATCATTTCGAGAGGAATCCTCAGTGCCTCTCCAAATGCTTGTTTCTCACATGCTCGACTCCAACACCTTGATCGCATCGTTGAGACTCGCACAGGGTATTGGTCCGTTCAGTTATTAGTCGAAGACCCCGGATACCACCTGACTCCTCCACATTTGAGAGTCTACCTATGGATACAACCAGTTACATTTTTTCTATAGATATCCGGGTTGCGTATGGCGACAATATTCAGATGTACCCCAGTTTCATACTCCCTTGAGTATACAGTTACATTATTTCTCAGAGATGACTCATAGTCTTTGAGTCCCTGTAGATGTTGGACACCTTCAGTTTCAGCAGTTCCACAGTTATTCCAGTGTATCAGTTATTGAGCTCAGTCATGATCATGAGTATATCCCACAATCATGTCCCCTCTGGACCATTTAATGTACCAGTATATTTCTTTACGTATTAGATCCCCCTTCTTGGGACTAATTGTTTTGTATATGTCTTGATACGAGCATGGGAATGCCCGCCTCGTCCTTTATCAGAGATTATACCTCATTCATATTGAGGCCATGTAATATTTTTTGTTTTTGTAGCTTCCAAGGGCCGTGGCTCCAGTCTCCAACCGGTCTCTTCTCTCCCCTAAACCCCAGAAAAAAGGACAAAAGAACTATGATGTCTATCGGCCATACGATGAGCTCCTGCCCTCACACATCAGGGGGCAATCTGTTAACACCTAAAAAGTGCTCACTAGCTCATTCCCTTACTCACATGACCCATTTGTCCACTTTTCCACCATCTGAGCCTCTGAAACCAACAAAAGGTCACCAAAAGACCTGAGTACACCCCTTTTTCCATTAAAAAAGATTATTTTTCCAAGAAAATCATAAAAAACCCTCAAAAAGGGTCCAAATTCCCAAAAATATTAAAAAGGGAATTAAAATATTATTTTTATTCAAAAAAGGAAAAAGGAGGGAAAAGTACCTAAACCATGTTGGTCAATACCATTTGGTTTCCACAAAACCACAAATGGTATCTCCCACCACCAAAACCTATAAAAAGGTGGTAGGGGCTCCTCATTTCACATCCTTCCATTATCTCATCCTTATGCTGCTGAAATCTCCCCTGAGCACTTTTTAGCCATTGAAGCAACCTTGGAGAAAGAGACCTATTGGAGTTTGGAGCTACTCATCTTGGGAGTTGCTCAACATCAACCTTCACCTTTGAAGGTAATATCGCAAGCACTTGCTTGCCCCCCACTTTTCAATACAAAAAATTATTCATTATGTTTCTTGTTCTTGATTTTGAAATGTTTACATTATTTGCTTAGATTCTTGCTTAGATCCATGAAAAGTATTGTTTATTTAGTTTAATTGTTTTTATTTCTATTGAAACTGCTGCTACTAGTTAGCAGGCGCCCATAGCACTAAGCCTGGTTGCAAAACCGGGCCAACAATGACCTTGATCACGATGATGTTGATGTTGCTAGTGATGATGATGTATGATGTTTATGTTGATGTTGTTGATGTTGATGTTGAAGATGCCCATATTGACTCCTATAATGGATTGTTGTTCTTATGACATTATGATACCTATATCATTTTGAATTATATATATATCAATTTGACTTGTATCATTTTGACATGTTATTGATCTAATGGTATATTTGACTTTCACTTGTTTTAATTATAGATGATGATGATGTTATCAGTATTATATTGTTAATTTATATATATTGGAAGTTGCCAATGTTTTTTGATGGATACTTACTGTGTATGATGTTTTTGCTAGTTTGGATGGATGTTGTCAATTTCCATTAAATTTCTTCATAAATGTCATGTTATAAATTTGCAATGTGATATTTGTTTTTTTAGATAGATATAAGTTATTTAAGAATTATGAGACATTTAATTTATTTAATTGAAATTACTAAAATCTTACTTCTTATTATATTGGTATTGACTTGTTGTTTTTACTATTTCTATAATAATGTCCATGACATGATATTGATATAATGGTATATTTGAATTTCACTTGTTATAATTATAGATGATGATGATGTAATCAAAATTATATTGTTAATTTATATATAGTGGAAGTTGGAGATGTTTTTTTTATGGAGATTTAATAAGTATGATGATTTTGCTAGTTTGTATCGATCTTGTGCATTTCTCTAAAATTTCTTTATAAATGTTATGCTATAAATTTGAAATGTGATATCTTTTTTTATAATGATATATGTTATTTAATAACAATTATATATTTCTTTAATTTAATTGAAATTATTAAAATGAAATTAATAAAGTGGAAGCTATAAAGGAACCAACATGAGGTGCTAAAATGGAAGCAAAATGTGGCACAAAAATGGAATCCAAACTAGGAGCTATTTGTGGCTCTAAATAGAAAGCTAAACTAGGTGCTAAATAAGAAGAAAAACTCAGTGTCACACAAGAAGCAAACATGGAAGCTATTATGGAAGAAATATCAGAAGCAAAAATGGAAGCTATAATGGATGCAATGTTGGAAGTAAAAATGGAAGCTATAAGGGAATCAATACTAGAAGCAAAAAAGGAAGCAATAATGGAAGTCATATTGGAAGCAAATATGGATGCAAAACTTGGCGTTGAAAAATAAAGTAAAACCTAGCACTAAAAGGAAGCAAAACTCGGCGCTACAAAGGAAGCAACACTCGACACTAATAAGGAATTCAAAATAAAAGCAAAACTGGAAGCAAACTAGGAATCCTAACCCGACGCTAACAAGGAATCCAGACCTTGTGCTAATAAAGAAGGCACAAAGCAAGGCACAAACCCAACTTAGCATTATAGGAGGCGCTAAACCCGACACAAAAGTCGGCACGAATGAAAAATGTCATGTATCACTGGATTTAGCGCCCACTGATGAGGAAAATTTGGAAAACAAATGACACTAAAAAATGACACAAAATGTAGAGCTTTTGGCCTGTTTTATTTGTAGTGGTAACAACTTGGATAAAATAGTCACCAATGGATGCATAAACAAACTAGTTAAACAAAGTAAAGAAAGCAACAATAACCGAGTTGATGGGCCCTTTCCAAACTAGTATTCAGCTAGTAAAGAACAATGACACTAATTCAGAGAATAACAATTTCTAGAAAAGTGAAGATTTCATTAAACGTAGTTTGGTTACAACGCCAAATTACATATGGAACGCAACAGTGTTATGATGTTTACAATCAGAAACATAAACTCTATTTATATCATTTACTCTATTTACATATTAGAATGAATATATGTAGAAGATAGGAAGTCTCACAAATAAGATCGTTTCCTTCTATACTCGATGATTGTTCTACAAAATGGTAGAGGAATCTCTGACCCACCAAAATCCTTGGATATGAAACTAAAAAGAGGATGATAATAGAAAAGGAGTTCTTGGATAGCCTTATCTTCATGACACATAGTGCATGAAGATAATAATCTTGTCCCGGCACATGACAAAATAAGAAATCTCATTATAACTTGCACCAAATGGGAAAATGTTGATTGCCTCATTGATTGATGATCTGGAACCACCTAGAGAGGCTTGGGTGCATTTAAGTGAACATGAATCCATCTCGAGGCCTCAACACAAAAACCCATGTGCCCAATATTCCATTAACACAACACATCCATCTGAAGCTAAAACTAAGTATCAGAACTTGGTTCTGGAAATTCTACAGGTGATGCCATAAATATCCACGATACTGAAAAATTAGTTGGAAGTTTTCATCATTATTAAAATTATCCTAAAACCTCAATCCAATCCATCAAAAACATCAAAATAAACAAAAATAGCAACATTTACCTCTATGTGCTTGTAAGGAAGGATTTGGATTGAAAAGCATAGGAATATAGGGTAACAGAGGCGGTATTAGATAGTTAAATAGAGCAGAAATGATGATAGGGTACATCCAAACGAGGTCAAAATAGGAGTCCAACAATGACCTTAAAAGCATTGTATAGGAATAGTCTAACATACAACTGGGGATGTACTCGAGGGTATCATAGTGAAAAAATTCCCTCCACCATTTGTAGTCGTGAGGTGCCCAAATCCTCACTTCAAAGGAACATGTGCCAAGATTCTGAGTTAGAGAACAACCATCACATTGATCTTGAAAATGGTCTCCCTTGCAAACTAGTCATAAAGCATTGGTAAACAATATGAAAGGAAACAATATTAATAAAAATTCCAAAGATACAAATTAATAAATACAAAATAAATATCATTTATATTTACATTTACACAATTAAGCATATGCATATTTATCGATATGATTATTTTTCATGGGTAAATTACAAATCTATTCTCTAAAGACATTTTTTATGTTTTAAGAAAATTTTGAGTTACCTTTAAATAAAATTTAATATAAAAAAAAAATGAGTGTAATACGTGCTTCAGATAGGTAAGAAATTAGAGATAGTTCATTCCTACAAGTACTTAGCTCATAAATTCAATTCCAATTATAACAAAAATTCTTGTATGGAAAAAAATGTAATAGGAGACATGTATAACCTATATATTTATGTAAAATATGTAGATAAATTCAACTTTGATGTTGGAAATTCATGGCGTGGTTTTAAAAAAATCATATAGGTAGTGGTTTTGTATGGTTATCCACTCTAAGACTAGATGAAATTGATTAAAAGAAGAATTAAGAAAAATTGCTCAATCATTAATTCATGTTAAGCTTTCACCACCTAGGAGTGGAAATGTAGACATGGAAAAATTAAAACTTAGAACAATTATACATATTTTGCAAACAAGAGGATATCGAGGATGGGAAGCATGCGATGCTACATTATCCTATGTATAAATAAGAAAGATATAAACATTAAATAAAAAATGAAGATTTAAGTAGCTAATAAAGTTTGTTGAATTTGCTAAGAAGATAAATAAGTGATCATATTACATGTTTTCTAACACCACAAAAAATTAATACATTGTAAATTGAAGCTTAAATAATAATAATCTATTCAATTTTATAATAAATTTAATATTTTTAAATTAAATACTTTAAATTATATAATATTCTTAATTTAAAAAAAATAGTATAATATTTTTTAATTAAAAAAAATATAAATAATAGATATTCAAATATCTTATATTTTTATTAAAAAATTGTTTATGATCTTTTTAGATATATATTCTATTAATATTTAAGAATAATTTTCTAAATTTTCTTTTAAATAATTTTCTTTTTAATATATTTTAAAGTCCTTTTAATAATTCAAAATTTCAATATTTTGAACCACCTTAAAATTAAAATTAAGAATAAGTGAGAACAAGGGTTACGAGCAGTAAAGTCCATGTCTTAGAAAAGAAATTGAAAGGAAAAAATAAGAACTATGAAATACTAAACATCAACAGACATACTAATTTCCCCAATGTTAGTAGCAACTGCAAGATAATTGAACCTCACTTGAAGTGGTGTTTCTTCATCATTGACTTCACTAAGTGTTTCCATAGCGCATTTCCCCACTCTTTTGTCATTCCAGCTACTATGACCAACATAGCTCCAATTCTATAGAGAGTACCAATTGTTGGGCCTAATATATTTTGGGTACCATTTTTGGCAAGATGGTTTTGGTGTGGACAAAGACAAAGTAAAAATGGCTCGACAAAGTGGCCGAGAAACCAGGAAAATGGTTATGTTGATGATGTCAAAGGGAGAAGTTTGGTCAATTATTTAGAGTTTTTCCACTTACATTAATGAGTCGAGTAGTCAATTAGTGGATTAGTGGGGGCGGGGTAGGCTGTGTGCACCCTATAAATATATAATAAGATGGAAATTATGGGGTTTTTTGTTAGTTGAGGAGTGAAGAGTTTGTTGTTCGAGGTCATTCTATGTCTGTGTTAAAGAACTATTCTATGTATGTCGAAGTTGTTTTGAAGAACCGAGTCATACAGTCTGCAAGATGTGTGCACAGATCTATAGTAAATCCAAGGAAGAATATGTAAGTCCGAATATGAAGTGCTTATTAGCTGCGACTCATTATAAAGAAGAAGCGCTTCTGTGGTTTTTCCCATCCTAGGTTTCCATGTTAAACATAGTGTTATTTGTGTGATGTATTATGTGTTTCTTTCCTCTACTTATAAGTACATCCATGAATGAATGAATGTTCTTAATTGTGAATCTTTTGAATGTGAAGCATAATATATGCTATATAAATTCTGGTTAATTCATGGGTTATGTCGAAGTGCTAGATCTCTCGATGTTATATATTTGTCAAGGTAATGGTTTGTTTGTTAAATGATTGGTTTGTCTAGCTACTCCCCTTCTGTGTTGCATAATCCTAGGTCCTGCAGTCTCCATAGGTACTTCGGGTGAGACTTCATCTACTTTGTAGGTGTTGCTGAAAGGGATAAAACCCTTTTAGGCTGGTATCTGTGGTGTTTATTGGTGTTATGTTAGATTTTTGAACCCTGGTCGAAGTAAAAGTGCACCAACAAATGGTTATGTTGTTGAGACCGAGATTTGTGTCGAAGGGGAATGTGGCTTATGTGGAATCTGACTAAGCGAGAGATCCAGGACTGGGTAGATCATCAGCTGAAATAATATTCTAAAGAACAAAATAAGCATCCCTAATTGGACGATGAAGGTTGGTTAGATAAGTATGTTTTTTTTATATTCATGAAGTTTTATTCGGAGATTTTCCTGTGATATTGCATGAGTGCTTAGCAATATTGATTGAGAAGAAGACAAAATTCCAAGAAGGTGAGCCTCGAAGTTGGAGCCTGAGTTGATACAATGACTGAAGTTTGTGAATAACAATATTTTTTGCGTAGTGGATTACTGGTTGGGCAACATAATAGAGGGGTATATTGCCGAATTTATTGTTGACACTATTAAGTCATATAGTGTAGCAAAACAATAATTCTTTAAAGGTCCATGTGCTAAATACCTAATATCACTAAATTTGTCGATCAAGAAGCTACTTTGTGAAAAAGGGGTGATGCAAATGGAATTTGACAAGTAAAATGATTGTGCACAGTCGACATGGGTATTGAATGGAGGAAGGTCTGGACGAATATGTGGAATGAGATGAAATGATAAGGGGTGAAGAGAGTGAGATAGATGAAGAGTGTGGCCATCTACAAAGTGGGAAGAGATTTTGTTCGAACAAGAGGAGGAGAAATGCGACAGAAAGAGAGGGTTGCAGTGCGACTGAAAGAAGAAACTACGAACCAGTACCACAACTTGACGAAGATTCTTACGACGAGGAGGGAGAGTACCTGCTCATTTCAGAGGAAGAAGAAAAAATTGTAGATCCAACTCATACCCAAGGCTGCAACATACCCACGACCCCGTGTAAATCTCTAGAAACTTAGATAAGGCATAGTAACTCATCGCAGTTTTTTCAAGCTAGTCAAAGTAGTGGTAACATACATAGTAGTACTTCTCCAAGTGGAAATACTATAAGTAGTGGTAGATTAGTGACGAGTTAGAAAAAACCACGGAGGTCCAAAATGGCTAGGGATGATATGAAATTACCTATTTTCAATGGGAATGGGTCAGAGGACCTAGAAAAATACTGATTCTTATGTAACACAGTTTGGACTGTCAAACAAGTACAAGACGACAACATCAAATTGGCGCAGTTAATTATGACCTTTAGGGTTTGTAATACCCCTAGTTTTGACTTGGAATGTATTTATCCAAACTTATGTAAATGATGTAAATATGCTAGTGCGAATTGCTGGTGCGGAGCTCAAGGCCAAGGCTTGACTAGTGAATGTCTAAGCATGCATGATGTTTATATTTTATTTGGACTGTTTGGTTGGATTTTATGCTAATTTAGAATATTATGTGCATAAATAATAAAATGGTCAAAGACTGGTTGTGTAAAGAGCACCAAAGGGGCTATGATTCCACCAGAGGGGAAAAGGAAAGGGCGCCCATGGGTGACTAAATCCTTCTTGCCAAGTGTCAACCTTAGAACTCACACCTAAATTCTGTCATGTGCCTTGAATAAGCCAATTGTCTCTTTTTTTACCATTTTCCGATCATTAATGCACTTTTGTGAGAGTTCTGTCTTGACAGAAGTCAGTCTGCAGCCGCTAGGAGTCCTTTCTTCTACTGGTAAAAGTTATGCCAGTTGTCTTTTCACAATTTTCTCATATCCCTTGGAGTCAGCCTTCATTTCTCATTATTTCATGTAGATTTAGCGTATGCAGAGCTCTCCCTTGTTGTCCATGAACTTACCATGTTGTTTTGAACCCATAAATTCGAATTTGGAGACCATGCTGCCGATTTGGAAGTGAAAATTGTTGGTTGTAGCTGAGTAGAGAGATTTGGAAATCTAGAAACCCTTACCCATTGAGTTATGTTGCTCCTAGGTTCTTGAGAAGCCACGAATTGAGGCTACAGGTGGTTCTATAGCAGCCGATATCAGATTGGACTTCTTCTATGCACACACTAGAAGCACACATCAAGATGGATCGCCTAAGAGAACCGTGGATCAGTGAAAGGGATGACTGAACTAGAAGGGCGTTGTGTGGGGCAGGTATTGTGGAAGCCAGTGTTGTGAGGGTTGAGTGACACCCTTGTAGAGATCTGTATGAGCATTTGGATAATCATAGAGAGAAGTATGTGTTGTGGGATGAGAGAGAGAAGCGTGTAGGTGTTTCCTTCACCCCAATGGTCTCATAGCCCAGCTTGGGGGTGTCCTCCCAAAATAAAGAGTATATAATGGATGGAGTGCCTATGGTTGGGTGGAAAATCAGTCTTACACAACTAGCTTCTTCGATCTACGTTGGATAAATATAAGTATTCTCATGCATTTGAATTTGAAATGTCTTTATTTTATGCTTGTAATGTTTATGTTTGTATTTTCATGTTAGATGTGTGTGGATAGATTTTAAATTCCGTTGTGCATGTCTATTTAAGTTTCTGCACACATTTTATTTGTTGAAAATTATATTATGGGTTTGTGGCGAAACTTGAGAGCCATGATTTGGATAATTTCCCCTCCCGATGGTCCGATAGGGCGAGGGGGACATTACAGAGTGGTATCAGAGCTTATGGTTGCAATACCAGAGCTATATGGGCCAGAAATCATGATTTACAAGCAAAAATTAGAAATGGTGTAGTATAAATTTGTTTCTATTAAATTGCAGTTAAGGGGATGGGAGTAAGTTTGAAGTAATTTCGAATCAGTCCCCTTATTGGCGAATGAAAACTTTGCATAAACCCCAAAATTTTGAAAATTGGGAAAATTTTAGTTGGGCCCCACCTGTGCCAGGTGACAAGGTGATGTGGAGGAGCTGCGTGGGAAGAAGGTGCATCGTGGACCAACCACATCAGATCTATGTGTGCAGGTGACCGTAAGGGATGGAGTGTGAAGGCGGAGAAGATATGAATGTTGAGCATCAAGGCAGATCGACGGTCGATAGTGATTCAAGCTCGCAAAGGTGCACACGACTTAGTTTATTTTCGTTATCCTTAATGAAAACCACCGCATCCACGTGTCATCCTATAGTACATTTAGGATCGCAAAAGGTGTCTCGGGAAACAACTTCTCACGGAGCCTAAAACCACCTTTTGCGTCCAACAGGGAGTGACGTGAAATGAGGATATGTGATATGCAGTAATGTGAGAAGGGATGGGACCCTCGTCAGTCATGTCAATTATGGTATATTGTGTAGATCAAGATCAATGGCTCACAGTGTTTCAGGGCCTTGAACATGCACACAAGATAATAGAGCTACACGACCCTGAAGTGGTAAAACACTCGATGATGTGTCACTCTCTCATGCATTTAGGATCACAAAAGCAGTTTTAGGAAACCACTCTTCCGGGATCCTGAAACCGCTTATCACTGATAGTGGTAAGGCAATGTAGGTGGCATATGAAGGGTGCGGATCAAGGGAAAGGCGACATTTCTCACAGCTGATTTTTTTGTTCCTGAAATCAAAAAATGCATTTGGTATTATGTGCCACATTGTGCGAAATCGAAGGATTTACAAAAAAAGCGGGGGGAGCCCCTTGACTCTCATCGTCCCCCCTCATATGTCGTTGAGTGTGAGAAATTTATGTGATTGTCAATATGGGTTGTTCCCAAGTTGCATGAAGATTAATGTTATAATTTTATAAGACTCTAATAAATCTAACAAATGTGTTATAAACACTTTTGCAGATTCATAATCCTATCAGTGACAGTTAAGGTTCAACATTTTAGTTTAGTGCAGTTGGGAATTTTTTTATCTTGGTTGGAACAAGAAGAAGAGTATCATCATGGAGGATGCATGGGATCCTTATGAGGTTGAGGCAGATGAAATGGGAGAGAATGTATAGGTTGAGAATGCAGATATAGAATCTAATGGTAGAAGAAACCAAGCAACTCCCCAGACATTGCTGAAACCATGAGGAGCTTAAGGGTGGAACTGCAGGGTTGCAGAGAAGACAACGAAAGTATGATTAGATCCCAAGAGGAGAAGAATTAGTTGAATGAAGATATGATTCAAACCTTGATATGCACTAAAAGGAAGATAAACCATGGGAGGAATTCAGAAAATCAGAAAAATAGTGGGAGTAGCTCAAGGAGGCATTCCCACAAGAGATCGCATAGTTCAAGAAGGATTTCTAGAGATAGGACATATACTCCAGAAATCTCTTCTAGTGAGTCATCTGACTCTAAAGAATCCATTGAAGTTTCAATCTCTTCATCTCATAGAGACAAGAGGAGGAGGTCTTCCAAGAACAACTCTCATGGAGAATTTAAGAAGGACAAACCTCCTACTTTTGATGGTGAGGTTAAATATGGTCAAGAAGTTGAGGCTTGGATTCTTGGGATGAGAAATTATTTCCAAGTCTAGGACTATTCAGGAAATATGAAGGAAAGAGTGGCCATATTCAATTTGAATGGAGGAGCGTCTATATGGTGGGAACAACTTAGACAAGTAAAGAGGATCAATGAAGGGAAGAGTGTGTGGAAGCAGTTCAAGGAAAAGTACCTTTCTGACATGTACTATGATGGAAAAATCAAAGAGTTCCATGAGATGAAATTGGGACAAATGACAATGGAATAATATGCAAACAAATTCTTGGAGCTACTAAGATATGTCAAATATATTAGGGATGATAAGGTGAAAATTCGACATTTTCTAAGTGGACTTCCCCAGTCATATAAAGAAAGAATTGAGTTTGATGAACCTCAAACTCTAGAGGAGGCCATAAGAAAGGCCAGGTATCGTTATGATAAAAAAAAAAAAAAACCAAAATTCCATAAGGCATGGAAGGATAAGAAAAATGATAAGTTTGACCAAAGGAAGAAGGGCTTCAAGTCTCCTCAATTTAGAAATCAGCCAAGGCATCCACCACAAGGCATCACTAAGCCAACTAGAATTATGGGAGACAATCCAAGAGAGCCACTTCAATGTTGGGGATGTGGAGGGGACCACATGCTTAGGAATTGTATACATAGGAATGGGAGTGAAAAGCAATTTCACAACATCCAAGGAGATGAACAGTGAGTCAAGTGGTAAGGGTCATCCCTAATGTTTATGCAGCACTAGAGGACCGCCAAGCATACCATCAATCAACTGTGGTTGAATTTGGAGTTAAGATTGCTAACCAATCTATTTTTATTTTTACTGACCTTGGATCTACTCATAGTTATATCAGCCCTAAAATTGTTTAGTATGATCAATAGTGATTTTTAGTTTGGTATTTGTTGTTTTGCTTTCATTTTATAGTTCTGGCCTAGCCTTGGACCCTGTACTTGCATATCTGGTCATTTCCTTTGCAGTACCATTCACCACTTCCATTTTTACGGCTCAGCCAGGAACCCCAGAGACCCATTCCTGCGATGCAATGCATGACTTTATTCCAATAACCTACGCCCTTCGCATGACTTCCAGCCTGAAACCCGCACTCCAATGCGACTTTTAGCCTGCAAATCGCGCGCTCAAAGCACCTTTCGGCCTGATAGTCGCGCGCTCCACTCTCCTTTAGGCCTGTTACACATGTGCTCAACGTGCCTTTCCGCCTGCAACCAGCGCACCCCAGACACCTCTGTGCCAAAAAATGGCATCCCAGACGCATCTTTTCTGCCTAGACCCGTGCCCTTTTTCCTGTTTTTTTTCCTATTTTGGTGCGACAATTCTGTAGCCTGCAGTGCCGAGAGCATTACTTTTTCCTTTACAGATGCGCCATGCATCTAGTTTTTCCTTTTTTCTTGACCTTGGATGCACTAGAACCCCTTATTTGCTTGCACCCATTTGACATTGGTACCTTTCTGCTGTTTGCTTGCTGTAGAATTTGAAACTTTTTCATTTTGCATGCATCCTCGCTGCATTGATATCTCTTGCATCATATTTTCAACAATTTCTTTTATTACATACATGTTATAGGAATTAGTACTTTTATTTTAGTCTCAGATGTTTATTTCATCATTTACTCTTGGCAATATTGGGTTTACACCACTTGTGCACCCACACACTCCCCATAATTCAAGTGATACTAAAATTGGCTTAATTAAACACACATTAACCCAAAAACAACTTTGTATCTAGGTAGGACATTGGGGTTAGGATTCCAAATAACACCCCCTTTGTCATACACATTTGAGACATAGTTGTTGTTCTTTAGGGAGCCAAAATCCCATATTATTTATTGGTACGATTGACACCGATTTGTCGAAGGGCCTCTCCCTTATGAGGGAAAGTGGCAAGACTGGTTCCGAAATTCTGAGTGGAATACCTCTCTCCATTCTGTGCTAAAGGATACCAACTCGTTGTTCTCATCGTGCATGCTGGTGTTAACACCCAAAAAGTGCTCACTAGCTCATTCCCTTATTCACATGACCCATTTGTCAACTTTTCCATCATTTGAGCCTCTAAAACCATCAAAAGATCACCAAAAAGACCACAATACACCTTTTTTCACCTCAAAATATGTATTTTTCCTCAAAAAACACAAAAAACCCTAAAAAAGGGTCCAAAATTCCCCAAAAATATTAAAAGGGGATAAAAAATATTCAAAATATTCAAAAAAGGAAAAAGAGGGAAAAAGAGACCTAAACCATGTTGGTTAATACCATTGGTTTCCTCAAAACCATAATGGTATTCCCCATCACCAAAAACTATAAAAAGGTGATAGGGGCTCCTCACTTTCCATCCACATTTCATCCTATCCTTATGCTGCAAAATTCCTTTTGAGAGCCATTGCCTCCCATTTCGAGTTTGAAGACCCCCATTTACGCATCTTGGAGAAGAGACCATTGGAGCTTGGAGCACCTCAACCTTGGAGCTACTCAACACCAAACATCCTCACCTTTGAGGTAATACAAAAAATCTATTATTTTTTCTCTTGTTCTTCCCATAGATCTCTTGCTATTGATTTAGTTCTTGTTTATTTACACATGTTTATGTTAATGTTAGATTAAATTTATAATTGTTTTTGAATTTCATTTGAAACTGCTATTACTTTGTTAATAGGTGCATCCTTGCACATGCTTGGTTGAAAAACCAAGCAACAGTTTTTGGCGACTCCGCTGGGTTTCGAACTTTAAATTTTTGCTTTAGATCTTCATTTTAGTTGTTTTTTGCATTTAAAACTGTAGATCTGCCATCCTAGTGAGCTTCTTAATACCTGCACTAGACATTGGCCCTTTCTGCAGCCTGAAACAACCCAAAATTTCAATTTTTGGGTTCATTTTTCGGTGACATTTTTCGTCCACTCCATCACGGTTGTTCGGCTCTTTTCCACACGGCCCATCGTAGCTTTTCGGTCATTTTTCGCGCTGCCCATCGCGGCTTTTCGGCCTTTTTCCGCGCTGCTCATCGCGGCTTTTCGGCCTTTTTCCACGTTACACATCGTGACTTTTAGCCTGAAACCCGCGATGCCCATCACAACTTTTAGCCTGAAACCCACGATTCCCATTGCGACTTTTAGCCCGAAACCCACGATGTAATTTTCTGGCAATGCTACTCAACTTTCAAATGGCAATATCTCCCTCTCCGGAACTCTGTCTGAGATGGTTTGTTTTTTCAAATTGGGTGTTTTCGAACAAGGAATCCAAATATACTATTAGATTTAAGAAATGTTTCATAGAAATTTCTCTAATATTTTATTTTAGTGTTATTTATCACTTCAGTTCACCCATTTTGGCCCATATTTTCCAGCCATCTTCCCTGCACTTTTGAAAAGCCTACTGTTTCATTTTGTAGCATTACATATTGATATTTCTTAGTATTATTTTGCTTTACTTCATCATTTTTAAAAAAATTCAGTCTAGTGAAAGAAAAATTGTGAAGCAATTTCATTTTTGCAAAATTAAAACCAAATTTTTAATTTGCTATATATTTTTTCCCAAAGCATTAGAATACCACTTATTTCAATGATATTTGCTTTACTTTAAATTTTTTGAAAAATCCACACCTTTTTGAAAAGTTTACCATAGCATTTACATTTAAATTGCTGTCATATTTTGCAAATTGAAATCATCATTTTAGTTTGTAATTAAATCGCCCAAGCATGGCAAAGTGTTTTGGTCCAATAACCACACAAGCACACAATCTGTCACATTTTAATCAAGAGAGCCATAAAATTTACCTTAACTCAACCAATATTCTAACCCCACTTGGGGAACAAAAAATAATTTTGTAGTTAGGTAGGACTAAGGGGATAAGTATCCAAATAACACCCCTCACTCATTTTTCATGTTGAGACATAGTGATTTACATTTAGGGTACCAAAATCCCTTATTATTTGTTGACATGGTTTAACACCAATTTATCGGGAAGGCCTCTCCCTTAGGAGGGTTGAAGTAGCTAGACTGGCTCCAGAAGCCTGAGTGGAACACCGCTATCCATTCAGTAACTGAATGATACCTTTTGCAGTTCTCGTTGTACCACCCTTATGGGAGTACAACGAAGATAGAACCAAACTGCAAATTCACCCAACCGAACGTGTCATGAATGGGGTATCTTAGTGGCCAAACTTTTAGGATTGTCTACCCGGTGTCCCTCCCGGTAGGGGGATATCTAGCCTTTGATTCCACTACTCATATTGTCTGACTTGGATTCCATCACCTTGCAAACGATATGTTTTCATTGAGTCATAATACCACTTCTAGTTAGGTGTTTGCATGCTCCATTACCTCCTTTTGGTCATAGAGTCTACCTTTTTCTATTTTTAGGAACTATTTGCATGTTGGTTTCCTGACCACTTTTTTTTTTATTACTCCACTTACTATAGCATAGCTGTTATAGTAAGTGTTTTTGAGGTTGATTTTTTTAGCCTGAGTGCCATTTATTTTTTATGGTCCCCTGTTGCATGCATGGTTGCATTAGGGCTTTACAGCTTTCCACTCACCACCACCTAGTAATCTTTCAATAAAACTGTCACCATTGATTCCCTGAGACGTTCTTGGCACTTCCGGGGAGACCCCCTGCAGTACGGTTCCCTTGACTCCACATGTCATCGAAATAGAGCCCCATCATTCGATTCTGACATGCCTCATTTCACATCAGATTCTGAGGAAGAATCTGAAAATCCCACATACACCACACCCATTAGCCCCATGGCTGATTTTTCTTCCAACCCTTTCAACACAGGGACTGTTGGTGGAACGTCTTCCACCATCCCAGCTACCATATTCGCCACTACTCCCACAACCAATGTTGGTATGCCCAACCTGGGAACTACTTCCACTCTAGGCATGCCTAATATGGGAACTACATCGACTCTAGGGATGCCCAACACAGGACCTACACCTGCTCTAGGTATACCTTTGACTGGAATCACTTCCAGCATACCAAACCCTGGGTCTATGTCTATACCAAATCCAAACCCATCTATAACTCAAGCTACACTTGGGAACACAGTTCCCACCCATACCCCTTTAATTGGAGGACATATCCCTTTCACACACATTCCCCTAGGAGGCAGTGGCCTAATACATAATGCCACCACCAGCACTTATGCCCCCATGACAACATCACACCCCTCTGCCAGTTTGCCATTTATGGCTAGCCTTAACCTACCAGACTTGGCTAGGCAAACAAATGATCCCATCCGACATGACCCTACTTGGCCCCCTATGCCCACAAAGCTCCCTTCAGACATCATAAAATTTGAAGGAAAAGCTGGGGAAGACCCCCAAAACCACATCATGTCATTTCACCTATGGTGTTCCTCAAACTCCATAGTAGATGATTCTATTCGACTCAGACTTTTACAAAGAAATTTCACTGGCTCTGCAGCCAAGTGGTACATTGAGCAGCCACATGGGACACACACCACTTTTACATCCCTCGCCTCAATGTTCCTTCAGTTCTTTCAACTACCTATATGCTATGATGCAGGAGTGGAAATACTTTTGTCTTGTAGACAGAACACCGCTACACACATCACTGATCATATCCATGAGTGTCGTAAGCGCCGTAGCCTCTGCAAGATAAAGCTTGACGACCGTATCTTTTTGGATTGGTTCCTCAAATCACTCCTCGCCCTCATAGCCAAGGATGTAGCTTTTGAACGACCCCAGTCGGAAGAAGAAGCCATTCTAAAAGCCCAATAGTTTGATTTGATCTACGCCCAGTGTGGCTACTTGTATACCATTTTACCTTATGCTCCCCACGGTGATTCCTCTTGGACTGATGCGTCGGGGGCATCCCACGCTGCAGACGACATCATTGGACAAGTTGCGCCCCACAACCAAGCCTTTTCCATTATGCGCAATAATACTGGCCCCAATCTTTCATGGGCCACATCTCACTCCGGAGCTACAAATTTGTATGCTCCCATGGCCCACCCCACCACACTCATGGACCCTCATGTTCACCACAGTGTTATGGTCACGCACCTTCAGCCTATTCACCTCTGGTTGCACCCCTTACATATTACCATCAGCAGGCCACACATGGTCCTATTCACTCACAAGCCCCAACGGCTTATTACCCACCACAGGAAATGCTTGCTGCACCACAACCTCCAGCCACTCAGACTTATCCTCCAAACAACAACAATGCTACCCCCGGCAACCAAAACCCTGATTGACCACCGAAACAGGGTAAGAACCCCAATTTAAGAACAAACCACCCATGTTCCATATGCGGGGTATACGGCCATTACACACACACTTGCCCCCATTTGGAGCGAGCGCTCCAACTGTGGTCTGATGATGCCCAACACCAAGGGCATGCGGCAAAACCAGCGCCACCTCCTAAACCACAACCCATGGTGTTGCAGAATCCTTTTCCCACACAAGGAGTGGCGAACACTCATCCATTGGATCCTCCTCAAGGAACCACAACACCACAACAACAAATCTCATACGCTCCACACACAAACCAACCGATGGATTCAAGTACTCATCATCTCCTTATGATGTCATCGTCCGACATGAATCTCCAAATGCGTAAAAACCAATATGCCCCCATTGCACCTAAAAATGTTCTCCCTATGATTGAACAACCAGTTCAGAATGCACCTACATCGTTCGTCTCCACAGTTAGACCCGGATTATACTCAAAATAACCTATGAATTCCACATTGCAATCCATCCCACCCCCTTTGAATTTAACTGAGATATCTGCTTTGTGCACCCTCTCGCATAACACACAGGTACCAAACCAATAGCCCCCTTTACTCCCGAAACCACCCTCAGTGCCAACTCATGTAGGAGCCACACCAATTAATACTCTCCCATTTTTATTTCCCCCTTCAGGTGCCATCAGCACGCTAGTCATGGCTACACTTAATCTCCCATGATTAACATTAGGACTACCTATGTGGTACCTACCTGTCCCAACCTCTCCTCCGACACCGAATTCCATTTTACAACTTGTGCAACCTATCAATACCTCCAATCGCCCACCCCCCGATGTCGCGAACTTCCAAAACCGACCACCCCCAACTGTGGCCACCACATCAACAACTAGTTATGCTCCCCCTGAACTCCACTACAATGGGGGCATAGTCCCACAAATTTACACCATTGGACCCACAACCCGTACCGCCCCACCGACTCCCAAGTTGGCGAAGAATCCCCCAACAATCCATGCTCCCCCCAAGTGCTCTTTGTGCGACGATATAGGCCATGCTACCCATCAATGTCCACAATTACCGACACTTCAAGAACACAAGCAAATGTTGGATGATGACACTAACATACCAGTTGTCAAACTTGAATTTCCCCCTCAGCCTCATGATAAATCGTTGCGTACCAATCACCCTTGTGCAATATGCGGCATTTACGGCCATTACTCACATCACTGCCCTGATCTCCCAGATTATAGAGCAGCTCTATACGAATTGAGTAATGCCGACGTAGAGATATCCCCTCCTCTCATTGAGGAAATTCATCCCCCACCATCTTCCTCCTCAGAATATATTAACACAATTTACATGGTTTCCAATGGAGACCCCTTAGTCCGGTCGACCCCTTCCATTGATCCCTCCGACACACATGTTCAACCCTTTCAAATAAACGAGGAAACCACATGTCCACAGCATGGGAGAAGGCCCAAAACCTTGCCTACGCATCATCATCGTCATTCGCGTCAGCGATATTGGGTGCATCTACCCCGCAAGGAGAATCTCCCATCATCATATCATCACTTCAGTATGCCACTATGGCCCACAACCTCATGGTACACCCCCCCACCAGCAGTTGGTCAATGCCCTGTTAATCGCTCTCTAAGACAGCATTTGTACCACATTGACACCTCTGAGTTAGGGGTCATAATAGATTACCTCAACCCTGGGATAGGGGGCATGATCAATCATTTTGAACCTTCCCCATCACATATATCTCAGTATTTCAATGACCCCATTGTTAAAACCAACGCATATGTGATCCACAATCACAAACCCCATACACATAGCATGGGGGCAGTTCATTAACCCTGCACACTTTTTCACATTTGTGATCTCAACCATTTTTGAGGTCATGTGTCACTTGTATATTTGATTTGATTTGATACACCTAGTATTCTTCCCTTGCGGGTCATCATTTCTCCCCACCACTGCATCCTTGGCTTGGTGGGATCACCTTTATTTGTAGCCATTTTTTAACCTAGTTATTTCATTTGACCATTCCGGAGTCCTTATGACCTCTATTTTTCGCACCATTTGCACCACAGGATTTATATTTTCGTGCCCGTGATGATGCTTGAGATCATTTCTCGCTCTCACTAATCACTTTTGGGCATTTTTTCCATGCCCCATTCCACATCGGCTGTTGTCAGTTTATTGGCGATTTTTATACCATTGGATTCAGTTTTCTGAACTTGTGATGATGCTTGAGATCATTTCTCGTTCTCACCACCATATTTTTTGGGCATTTTTTCACCCACCCCTCGTCGCCTCGGTTTGTGTGCCACATCGATCATTGTCCATTTTGAAGTTCTTTATATCGTAGATTTTAGTTTTTCGCGCTCGTGATGATGCTTGAGATCATTTCTCGCTCTCACCACCAAATTTTTCAGGCATTTTTTCCCATGCCCCTCGTCACCTCGATTTGCGTGCCGCATTGGCAGTGGTCCATTTTTTACGAGTCTTATATCATCGGATTCAGTTTTCCATGCTCGTGATGATGCTTGAGATCATTTCTCGCTCTCACCCCCATAGTTTTTGGGCATTTCTCCAAAATGCTCCCCATCGCCTCGGTTTGCATGCCACATCGGCCGTGGTCCGTTTTTGACGATCTTTTTGTCATCGGATTTATTTTTCCGCGCTCGTGATGATGCTCGAGATCATTCCTTGTTCTCACCAATACCTTTTTGTTCAGTATAATTTTATCTCTTTTTCGGGCCGAGCAATTCTTTTATGAAAAAGGCACTTAGGGAGTTTCTGTTAAGCTCTTTTCTGACTCCTAAAACAATGAAAAGATAGTCGAGCAACCTTGCTTCCTTTCATGCTCACTAAAAGTATCTGAAAGGGCGTCTACCTAGTATAAGTTTACCCCTTTTCCAGACCTTGTAGACTAATTACGAAAAAGGAATACTCTAGTCACATTGGCTAGAAGAGTTCTCCATTTGCATCATTTTATGCTTTTTCGGGCCTTGGAGACTAAAACACGAAAAAGAACACAATTGGAGTCTACTTATCGCTTTCAGACTCAAAAAATGAAAGCAACCACGAGCGATCACTGTCTTGGGCTCGTACAAATCCACAAGATGGTACTCCTCCACCAATTCAGAGTCTTCTTATCGTTTTCAGACTCCTTAAAAATGAAAGCACTCATGAGTATGAACAGTCCTGGGCTCACATAAATCCACAGGATAGTACCATTTCAGAGCACACTTTTATCCCTTCTTAGAGCTCATTAAAACTACGAAGAAGTACCCAATGGTGCTTTTCAGTGCCACAATAGATCATGTCTTCTCACAAGGCAGCTTCTCCATCATGGTCGCCTTGGTTCAGAGTATTCTGCCATATGTCACCCTGAGAGTCCCCCAATAGCATCCATCAGCTTGTTCCCCCTAGAGTTACTCCAGTATGTAATACATATCCTTGATCCCTTAAAAGCTGTGGTCCTCACACCTAAAAGACAGTTTCATATACTGCCAGGTCAACCATGTCATCATGCTCTGAACAAAGGAAGTTTGAGTCCACCCACTCTATGACCCCAGTTTTTTCCACATCCCCGCAGTATGTTAGTCCTATTATCACAGTTCCATTGCACACCTCACACTCCTATCAAGGAAACATCATTTCCTTGGTAGTTGTCGGTCTCCCTCTGTTGACGCCAACCAAATCTATTCCAGAGGATAGACCTAGAGGTCCCTGTGCCTTGGATTCATCACCATTTGTGATGAGTGCCTACAGATCATTTCGAAAGGACTCCTTAGTGCCTCTCCAAATGATTGTTTCTCACATGCTCGATTTCAACACCTTGATCGCATCGTTGAGACTCGTACATGGTATCGGTCCTTTCAGTTTTTTGTTGAAGACCCCGTATATCACCTGACTCTACTGCATTTGAGAGTCTAATTGAGTAAACCACCAATTACACATTCTTATGGATATTTGGGTTGCGCTCGGCAACAATTTATAGATGTACCGCATTTTTATACTCCCTCGAGTATACAATTACATATACACCTCAAAACTGACTCACAGTTATTGAGTCCCTACAGATGTTGGACACCTTCAGTTTCACCAGCTCATCAACCCTCGTGATACCTTATTCAAAACAGTTGTCGCTTTATTCTAGTGTATCAGTTATTGAGATCAGTCATGGCATGATCATGAGTACATCCCATCATTGTGTTCCCTCTGGACCATTACGATGTACCAACAATTTTTATGTATTATTCAGGTTCCCCTTCTTGGGGCTAATTATTATGTACATGTCTTGATACGAGCATGGGTATGCCCGCCTCGTCCATTATCAGAGATTATTCCTCATTCTTTTTTAGGCCATGTATTTTTTCAGTTTTTGCAGCTTCCAAGGGGCCGTTGTTCCAATTTCCAATCGGTCTCTTCTCTTCTCCAAGCCCTGGAAAAATACAAAAGAACTCTGATGTCTATCGGCCATACGATGAGCTCTTGCCCTCACACATCAGGGGGAAATCTGTTAACACCCAAAAAGTGCTCACTAGCTCATTCCCTTATTCACATGACCCATTTGTCCACGTTTCCATCATTTGAGCCTCTAAACCCATCAAAAGGTCACCAAAAAGACCACAATACACCTTTTTCCCCCTCAAAATGTGTATTTTTCCTCAAAAAACACAAAAAACCCTCAAAAAGGGTCCAAAATCGTCAAAAAATATTAAAAGGGAATAAAAAATATTCAAAAAAGAAAAAAGAGGGAAAAAAATACCTAAACCATTGTTGGGCTTGGCCCAACAGGGCCATTTTTTATAACATTTTTGAGGCTAGATGGAGCTGAGCTGAGCGCAGCTCAAAAAATAAGTTAATTTTGGCTAAGTATTGGGGGTACTATGAAGATGTGCATACTACGGAGTTTTGAAGGATGCTACAAAGATCAGCGCTGAACAGGTTCAGTGCTGCGAAGGTAGTAGGCCACGTGGAGCTAGTAAAGTTGTGTACTAGACGGAGGATGACCAGATGGAGTGGATAGACCGGCGATGGTCTACTTTTGGTAAGACTGCTGGAAAGATTCTGAGTTGAGGGCATAATTAGATCAAGAAGGCGACCGACTGTACGAGTCCATTAAGTAGAGGGCGGATTGGGAAAGTGACAGTTCGGTGTACAGCAGAGTACATGACCTTTAAGGGGAAAACGGTGGATGGAAAGCGACTGCGAGCTGAGTCAGTTGTACATGGCTGATAAGGGATGGACGACCTGCAGAGAAAGCGACTGGGAGATGAGAACGAGTCCGCTAGTGGAAGGGTGGCTCGAAGTGGATGACCTATTGGTGTGCGCGCAACAGGAAGGCTGAAAGCGACGGATCTAAGGCATGGAGGACTGCCACAATAGCAGAATCGCTATCAGAAGCCCGCATGACGGTTCAGAGGGACCGTAGTGGTTTGGAAACCCTAAGGGTTTCGGTCTTCAATGTTGTAAAGACACGACCTTCGAGCGTGATCTATTTAAGAAGACCATTTTTGTATAGGACGGGTTGGTCAAGGTCAAGGTGAAGGGTCGTTGTTGGTGATTGTATGGTGATAATATTGTATTGTAATATCTTTTTGAGTCAAGAGTACATTGTAAAGGCTCTGCAACTGAGTGCACAGAGACCTATCTGAGCAAGAAGAGAGCCGCAACTGAGTGCACAACTAAGAACTGTGAGCCCTTCCTTAAAAGAAATATCAAACACAGTTCTTGTGGACGTAGCTTCCCACCTGGGGGAGTGAACCACGTTAAATAGTGTGTTGTGATACTGAATGTTTATGTGTTTGCATTTATATTTATCTGCTCTGAAGTTGAATGTTTGGATATTTGCTTACAGTCTGTTATGAGAAGGCTTTTATATGCATTCGCCATCAAGAGAGTATGGAGTGATATGTTAAGTCTGCATGAATGGATGTATGGTTAATATTAGCTTTGCTTCTAGGGACATTAATTATATCATCTGTTTGAGCATGGGGAATTTTTTTCACATATTTGAATGGATGCAGTCGACGAATGTATAACAGTTAGTCCATACCTGAGGGTTATGCTTAAAATAGTAACATACTAAGTGTGTGGGGGAGCATTAAGTAGTAAGTTAGTTAAGTGTATGACTGAATGGATGAAGGATATTCATCGCATTGCCTTAAGCATTTTGCAAATAGTCCAAGTGTAGGAAGTCAAGCAGCAGTGTCCGCAGAATAGTATTAATCCCTGCAGTAAGGAGGAAGGTAGTGGTGCGGGCCGCAGTGTTGACCATCACCGCGTAGTCCGTCCCTCGCAGCATACAGCTGGTGCCCTACCGCGAACTGCGTCACAATCATCAACTCATCACTCACTGTAGGCATCTGAGTCCATAGTGCCCCATTAGAAACACCTCGGGTGAGACCTCATCCTGCTTGCGGGATGTTGCCGAAAGGGCCGATGCGAAGGGGTTTTGTTGGTTTAAGGTAACCGTGCAGAACTTGGGTCTTCATAAAACCTCTGGTCAGCATTGTATAGCCAACAAATGGTTCTATTGTCGCGCTAGAATATGTGATGAGTTCCAGTTGTGATGAGTGATGAAGAGTCTGAGGTCCCAGAAAGTGCATTGAACTGGCATCTTGAAGACAGAAATCCAGGCTTGGTGGGATAAGACCATAAGAGACTATAAAAGACAAGATAACAGACAACCGCGTCTAACTGACACACAGTGGTCGGATAGCTATCTATTGGACGACATTCATGAAATTTTCTGGGCCACATTTCCGGATGAGCTGCACGCGTGGATCTTGCGGCTCGCAGAAAAGAAAACATGTTTTCAAGGTGGCATTCGTACAGAGTGGAATCCTGAGCTCATATCACAGCTCAAAGTAATAGACAGTGCATTAACACGCGCAGTGGATTTTTGGGTCGATCATATGCTAGAAGGCTTTGTCACAAAGTTTGTTGTGGATACACTCAAATCCTACAGCCAAGCAAAGCACACTTTTTCGGAGGTTTCTAAGGTAAGTTCCTGAACAATCTCAGTCTATACATTAAGATGCTATTAGTTGAGAAAGGCGTTTTAAGAATGTAGTAATCATTTCAAGTTGTCATGGTAAATAGCATTTATAGCGATTCTGACGAAGATACTCACAACTTAAGAAGTGGGAAAAGGTACACGTTCAATAAGAATCCTATAGGCTCTGGACTCCACGTAGATACTGATATTCCCTCTGACATTGAAAATGAAGCCGCACCGCCATTTACCCCTCAGAATCCTCCACTTGTAGAGCCAACCCTGCCAAATACAGCCTAGTACGTCTACCCCTATACACCCATTTGTCTTTACTGCGTAGAGTCCTTTACGACATCCTAGCACCCCTCAGGGCACACCTCAAGGTGCCCCCTCGAGTGCTACACCTCCCCCTAGAGTCATGGCCCATACAGATATGAAGTTGCCTATATTCAAAGGGATGGGTCGAGAAGATCCTGACCAGCACTGGTTCCGTTGTGAAGCTGTCTGGAGTGTCAGACAGATCCGGGATGATGATGAGAAGAAAGCCCAGCTTATTACGACATTCAGAGATAGAGCGCTGCACTGGTTCATCAAGTACTCTACCACGTAGCCTAGAACCCTGGCAGAGATTAAAGCTGTGCTGATAGCAGAATTCAAGAAACCAAAGTCTAAATCTCAATGTATAACTGAGCTGAAGGAAATCAAGCAGAGACCGATATAATCGGTTTGGGAATTCGACCAGAAGTTCAAGACACTCTTGGACCAAGTGAGCTTTGTTATAGCACCCGAACAACATAAAGAATGGTTCATTGCTGTGCTGTTGCCGCACATTAGGTTACCATTAATGTAGCAGAAGGTTACATCCCAGGAAGAGGCCTTGGAAATCGCGATGAAGTTGGAGGCTTCACCGATTGGTGAGTCTAGTTCTGGGATGACGCAGATTTAGAACCAGCTTACCACCCTGACACTGGAGCTACAGAGCATGAAAAATGGAAAATATCAACGATATGAACCTCATCATGAGATCTGGTGCATGAGTTGCAAAGGAGAAGGTCATGATCGGGAGCATTGTCCCCTATACCACAACTATCTCGCCAGTGGTGCGCCTATCCCCATCAATTAGAACCAGGAACCCTGGTGTGAGATATGCAGAACTACTGGTCATATACCTGAATATTGTTACCTAATACAGAAATATGTGAAGACACCTAAGAATCTATATTGTAATTTCTGTAAATCAGTTGGACATGATGAATCCATTTGCCGCGACTATGAACTAATGAATGAAAGAAAGCACGACATGGATTCAATGAGAGGTGCTGGCTTGTACAGAGTGCAAGAAGATAACCAGCCAAATCAAGAAAGCATGCATTATGATCAATCTACCTACAAAGGCCGTGGTGGTGGATACCACGGTAGAGGAAAAAATACCGGCCCGGCACAAGGAAGAGGCCGCGACGGGGTCATCTGCTATAACTGTGGCCAGCCAGGTCACGTATCCAAAGACTGTGTAAACCCCTGCACCACCTATAATTATTGTAAATCATTTGAGCATGTGATAGAAGATTGCCCGGTGCTAGAGGTAGAGATGCAGAAAAGAAGAAGGACAGATGTGCCAGACCTGAACATCCAGTGGATCGCAGCATAGAACAGACCTGTGGATCCTAGCATTAAAGTAGTCACACGTAGTGGCATGGAGACAGGTCGTGATATGGGAGCAGAGGCTTCCACTTTAGGAGAGGCTCATGTGAAGCAGGGCCCTCTTGAAACAATATGGGTAAGAAAATCCCAAGGAAAGACGCTTGCTCTGGATCTGAAGAAGAACAAATAAGCTTTCGTTGACGTGCAGGACACCTTCAGAGAACCAGCACCTAAATCACCAAGGATCCCGCTGCGCAGCGAAGTACCATGTGTTGAAGACACACCTGCTTCATATGACAACACAAGACACACAGCGGATGTTAGCACCTCTGTTGCGCAGTTCCTAAGAAGCTGCTGAAAAGTGAAAACACGATAGCAGAGCTGGAGAAGCTAATAAATCTATACAAACCACAAACAGAAGCAAAAAATTCTGATGGCACACTACATCATATAAAGAAACAGAAGAGCTTGGGTCGCGAGATGAGGCGCACTGCGTAGATAGGAGACTTTGAGATGGGCGAAGTTATCCTTGATCTGGGATCAGAAGTAAATGTCTTGACCAAGCAGACATGGCAGCAGATGGGTCGACCAAAGCTGTCATGGTCACCTATCCAGCTGAGAATGGCCAACCAAGTGAAAGTTATACCATTTGGCCACTTAGCTAATGTTGTGGTTGATATTGATGGAGTACAAAGCCATGCTGACTTTGAAGTCATCGAGATTGTTGACGATAGCCATCCCTTTCCTGTGCTGCTAGGAATTGACTGGGCTATTGACAATTTGGCCATTATAAATTTGAAAACAAAGAAGATGATATTCGAAGGCAAGCATCTGCGGGCTATCACACCATTGGATCCTGTATATGGGGACAGATATAGTGAGCCGATTCAGGAAGAATCTAAGGCCCAGAATTTGGAACGACTATACCAGATGACTGTGAACCAGTAGGATTACATTAATCCTACTGTGGATGGTACACTCAGCTGGAGATGCGACAGCTCCTGCATTTCTGACTCGGACGCTGGACTGGAAAATTGGCAGAATCGCATGCATGAAGTATCAGCTAGAAGGTGCGCACAGGTCACGAAAGCATTGCGCTGGATTGGAAAGGAGGTAAGTCCAATCCCTACATTTGATGGTTCTGCTAACGTTTATACTTCTATTCAAGACTATACTGCAGCAGTTCCAGAAGAGCACAGGTTACCAGCATTGGATATGGCACTCTATGGCATACCTGCCAGATGGTGGGCTTCGCACAAACACATATTGATCACTTGGGATCAATGTAGAACAAAGATGCAGATTCAGTTCGCAGCAAGGGTTTCCTTACCCTTTGAGAAGTTCAACGGGTAGATAGATCCTAGTTAGCATTTGGAAGTTTGCTTGCAGGCATGGGAAGAAATACCACCTGAAGAGTGGGTGCACTTGTTCGTGCATACTTTGGAAGAGGATATTCCAAAGAAATGGTATCTAGACCTGGAGTTACGCAGGGAGACCTCAGATTGGGAATCATTAACTGCGAACTTCCAGAGAGATTTCAGCTTCGAGGATGAGAACCCTTTGATACATGAGGCACTGCAGATAATCAAGGAACGTGTATTCAGACAAGATTGTCCTCGTGAAGATATGTCATGGGGAGAATTTTTTGGCACACATGATAGTCCCGCGAACATACACTCAGAATGGAAAGAACATGAAGAACATCCGATAGACTGTTATAATTTAGTTGAAGATGATCAGCATGGAAGAGAAGAAGATGAAGATGATCCGCGCACTATCAATATACCAGAGTCAGAAGGTGTGTGTGATATAGAAGGACCGCCATTGGAAATCCTGGACATGAGTGGACCAGTCAAGACACAGAAGGTAAACATTGGCACGAGTGAAGAGCCGAAGTTCACATCTATCGGAGACTACTAGGATGACCAGACTGTCGCCGAGATTGCAGACACTTTGCACAAATATCAGGAGCTATTCCCAACCAAGTTTACAGATATTAAAGGAATATTGGGTGACATAGGAGTCATGAAAATCCCTTTGAAGCCAGGTGCTAAGCCCGTGAAGTAGAGACCGTATAGACTGAATCCATGATACAAAGAGAGAGTCCGTGCAGAGTTGGAAAAAATGTTAGAGGAAGGAATCATGGAACTTGTCAAGGAATCTGAATGGATCAGTCCTATGGTTGTCCAGGACAAGAAGACGAAGGGCAAGATCAGGATTTGTGTCGATCTCAGAAAACTTAATGATGCCTCTATGCATGACCCATTCCCTACTCCGTTTACAGATGAGGTACTTGACAATGTTGGAGGGAATGAGGCCTATTCATTTACTGATGGTTTCTCCAGTTATCATCAGATCAGAATTGATCCCGCAGACAGGCATAAGACAACATTCGCCACAGAATGGGGCTCGTTCCAGTATACAGTCATGCCGTTTGGTCTAAAGAACACGCCTACCATCTTCTCTAGAGTTGTCATTGCAACGTTCAAAGATTTCATGCATAAGTTTTTGGAAGCATATTTTGATGACTGGAATGTCTTTGGTTTGCTGAAAAACCATTGTGCAAATCTGAGAATGATGCTTGAAAAATGTAGACAGCATCAGATCTCGCTGAATCTGAAGAAGTGCATCTTCTGTGTTCCATATGGAATCTTACTGGGACATATTGTCTATAAGCAGGGCTTGATGGTGGACCCTGCGAAGATTGCCATTATTGTGAATTTACCTACACCAACTTTAGTTAAGATGCTGCGCTCTACCTTGGTTCATACAGGTTATTACAGGAATTTCATTAAAGGTTATGCAGGAATAACCGCAGCAATGGAGAAGTTGTTGAAGAAGGACGTGCCGTTCGTTTGGAACGAAGAGTGCGAACAGGGTTTTGACACCCTTAAAGAAAAGATGGTTACCGCACCAATCCTAGTCTTTCCAGACTGGGCAAAGCCATTTCATGTTCATGTGGACGCATCATGCATTGCCCTGGGCATTGTGTTAGCTCAACCAGGAGAAGGGGGTATTGACCACCCCATCGTATTTTCTAGTAGAAATCTATCAACAGTAGAGAAGAACTATACCACTACTAGCGGGAAGGACTTGCGATGGTATATTCCCTTTAGAAGTTTAGACATTATTTACTTGGTGCGCACTTCCTTATGTTCACTGATCATTCTGCATTGAAGTACCTGGTCAACAAGCCAGTGTTAGGGGGGCGTATATGTACATGGCTGCTATTCCAGGAGTACGACTTCGAGATCATTGTTAAACTCAGCAGGATGAATTTGGGACCTGACCACCTGTCTAGAATAGAGTTGGGAGAGGAGCCAACGAACATTGAAGACATTCTGCCCGATGCGCAGCTGTCTACTATACAGGTTGTAGATGGTTACTATAAGGATATCATTGATTTTATGATATCATTGGTTACTAGGGGTGACACCGCAAGAATTTTATGTTCAGCAAAAGAAGCAGCTAGTAGTCCGCGCCGCGGATTTCACTATTATTGCAGGATGGTTATACAAACTTGGACCAAATGAAGTACTACAAATATGTGTACTTGAACACAAGAAACCATATATACTAGAAGATGCGCATTCAGGGATTGCGGGAGGTCATTACGTAGGAAAGGCTACTATGCAGAAGATATTACGTGCAGGGCTGTGGTGGCCTACCATCCACAAAGACTCTAAGGAATACTGCAGGAACTGCAATGTCTGTTAGAGGACAGGGAAGCCGTCACGGAGAGACGAAATGCCATTGAACCCGCAGTTAACCTTACAGGATTTTGAGAAGTGGTAAATTGACTTTGTGGGACCTATAAACCCACCAGGGAAGAGAACTGGTGCGAGGTATATCATTACTGCCACGGATTACCTCACCGGGTGGGCAGAAGCTAAACCAGTAAAGGACTGCAGCGCAGGTACTGTCGTGCAGTTCATTTTTGAGGAACTTTTGTCAAGATTCAGCTGTCCAAAAATTTTGATGAGTGATCAGGGCACTCACTTTCTGAATAAGACCATAGAGGCCCTGACATAGGCATTCCACATTCGGCATCACCGCAATATGCCATATCATCCGCAGGCGAATGAAACTATTGAAGCTTTCAACAAGATACTGGAAAACGTGCTGACGAAGGTGTGCAATGTAAACAGGGATGATTGGGACCTGCGCATCTCGTCTGTGCTTTGGGCATATAGGACAACTTGTAAGAAATTGACGGGACAAACACCCTTCCGATTGGCTTATGGGCAGGAGACCATAATGCCAATGGAGTACATTGTCCCCAGTCTGAGGATTGCTGCATTTACCAGAATGGCAGATCGCGAAGCATTAGAAGAAAGACTGTTACAATTAGTCGTCTTGGAGGAGGATCATTTCATTGTAGGATTTAAATAGCAAGTCCAGAAGGATCATGAAAAGGCATGGCATGATCGCCATATCAGGAAAAAATGCTTTCAGGTAGGTGATTTAGTCCTCATGTATGATAGCAAGTTCATGAAATTTCCTGGCAAGTTTAAAATACATTGGATTGGTCCATATATTGTGATGCATGTCACTGACAGTGGTGCAGTTCAGTTAGCCTTTTTAGCTAGTGATACACTACCCACTATGATAAATGGAAGTAGACTTAAGTTGTACCACGATAGTCCTACTTCTCAGCATGCGGAAAGATAAACGCGGTGAGAAATTTCTAAGTGTCAAGTACAGTTGAAATTGGGCACTAGAAATGTATAGAGTCTATAGATGGATCATAAAGGAAGAATGTATGAGCAGCATAGCACTGCTGAAGCAGCACAGGAATGAGGAAGACAACAGTGGAAAAACAACCGCGTAGTTCAAAGATCAATACCACGAAGAAACTGCACAGGATTCGAAATGGTTTTCCACGCAGATCGGCGCAGCACTCAAAGAAAAATAATCGTTGCATGGCTTTTGAGAAAATAGCCATTGAAATGATCATTGCAGCAAACGCTCGAGCATTTAAAGGAAAGATAGCCATTCTGGACACACTTATGATAGAAGAGATGGGAGGATCTGTTCAAATTGGCCAATGGAAAACTCATTAAATGCAGATATAACCATTGGGAGGCGCGGGGAGGACCTAGCTATGCCTACAAATAACACCGCTATAGGACTCGTGGGCATTACTCAGTACTTAGAATTTTCTTTCGATCACTCCCTGAGCTAGTATTCTTCTATCATATGATTATCACAGCCCTTAGCTAACCAATGAATTCCAAACCCTCCTATAGAGAAGAAGAGCTAACCATTGAAGAAGCACTTAAGGTCTTTCAGTACAGGGGAAATTACAAAGTTAATGAAAACCCCTGCCAAGAAGGTTGTAATCGAGCCAGGTCAAGCATCCTGAAGATCACCTCGTCATAATCCGAGCATGCGGGAAAAAGGGAAAGATAAAGCAAAAGACATAACTGCACCTTGAAGAAAGATCATAAAGATGGGCTCGTTGGAACAAAAATCACCAGTCCTTCAGAAAGAACCACTGAAACTCACATAAGAATACATATTACCTCAGGCATTGGACACCCCAGTCTTCAAATTGGTCAAGAGTGTTAAGTATGAGATCCCATTGTCACTGATCTCAAAGCATGTAGATGTTGCCAAGAACCTGCTTGGAAAAATTTTGGATTGTAAGTGGGAAGATTTTGACCTCTTAGGCGTACAAAAGGAAGAGCCTCACGCGCCTAAGTACCCACAATTCCAGCTTGAACAGGACATGTGCTGGAAGAAGGAGGCCAAGGGTACACCTAACTTGGTTTCCGAAAGCTGGCTGACGCCGGTAGTTCTGTAAAGCTTGTTAAACCTCCTCAGAATGGCACATTTTGACCGATCAACGGAAGTTAATGCGGTGGTTCGTACACTGATGGTGCTAATCCACCAGGGATACCTGTGGCTAGACAATAACATTGATGTCAATATTGCCCTGGTCCACCGCATAACAGGTCTCAACAAGCGCAGTAAAGATCCTAAGCAGTTCTTCCAAGGGAAGAGCAAAGAAAAAGAAGTTGTTGAGAAAATGAAGAAAAGTCAGCCATTGACAAAGGGGAAAAGAGGCTTTCCCACAGAGGATATTGAGGATAGAACGACAAAATTTGTGACCCAGTTACTCGCAGGAAAAATCCTCAGAATGGCTAGGCCTCTGGAGGTGCTTGCGGGCATAGTATTACTTGGTGTCACAGTAGATATGGCACCAAGTTCAATTGGTGTCAACTCCTTCTAAATGAGTTCTTCGATGAACTCAATGATACCCAGGAAAATGGTGGACAGTTCCACTTCACATGGCTCATCATCCTCATCGCCTTTTTCCGATGGAAGGAGCCAAGGGACTATGTGGGGATTAACATAGAAACCAATGATCCTAGAGGATTCCGGTATGCCAACCTCTGGGCAAATGTCATCGCAGAGCGACATCATGCAACAACTGAGGTGTTCTACCAATATTATACTCAGCTGCGCGATGCGATTGTCCGTACACCCCACATCACAAAGAAGATAACATCAAAGTACATTCGCGTTCTGGACTTTAGCGTAGACATGCGATGTATCTTCATTGCACCAAAGGAAAAAATGAAGAACCCAGAGTGGTTCCCAGGTAACTACCACATGTATGAGGAGGATATTGAAGCACTCATGAAGGATTGGCCCACCGACTTTCGTGTGGAAGTTGTTAAGTCAGTAAATTTTTCTCCATTTTCGATTTATTTTCTCCAGTTTTGGTTTGTTTTTCAATCTACCTCAGTTAAATTTTTGGTTTTAGGTTTCGGTTTTAGTCTCCTTAGAAACTCTATGGGTAATTGAATAAGTTTTGAGCCCATTCTTTTTAGCTTTTATTTGATTTTGGTTGATCTTTTATATTTCAAAGGGGGTTAAAGAAGGTCATATTTTCAAAGGTTGATTCATTAAAGTGTTTAGAGAGCAGTTAAACTTATTTCTTAAACCAAGTAACTGTTAAAACCTCCGACAAATTAGCAGCAAGTTAAAAAACTGCGAAATTAGAGCATGGCAGCTATTCTTGTAGCGCTAGACAAAATTTTAACAAAGAGCGCGCTACAAGAATATCGCAGCCCTTTGTTTTTTCAAATTTCAAACGGATTTCAATCATGATGCAGTATGTGAGTGACTAATCGCCTTGTGTGAGTGTTTTAACACGTGTTTGCTGCAGTTTAAGCATGATTTTAGTTGGTTATCAGTCACGAAGTAGAACAGGCTCATCATTGCATGGTATGCGGAATCAGTTGCACAAAAAACCAGCAAATCCCGGTCTAAGCTGTCAAATTTCTCTTTCTACACGCATTATTATAAGAGAGGAGTGTTCGTGAAGGAGAGTTAACTGCTAAAAAGGTGGAGTGTGTTGCTGTGAAGAGAAGACAAGTGTTTTTTAACGCCAGCGAGAATTAGGGCTTCCGAATTCATTTACCAGCAGCCAAAGAAACGATATGAAGACACCTATTCTCATAAGAGGAGACCATTGATACCCCAAAACGAAGCTTTAAGCCACGACAGATGAGTAATTGACAGGTATTCCGATACAAACCCTTATAGCTGGAAAATTTGGGTCTTTTTCGCTGCACGATTATCTGAAGAAATTGGTTGCTGGAGATGATAGAATAGATCATAAAATAAACACTTCACCACAGAAATAGCTATCTGAAGCTAGTATGAGGAATTTGCATGAACAAAGCAGCAAAGTAGTCTTAAACTTAAAGTATTCAGCATGGGAAATTTTAATGACAGTTTGAACGAAGATTGTTTATCATTTGCTCTCCTATACATTCAAAACTCTGGTAGTGATGCAGACTGGTTATAATGAACTAATTGAATGGGTTTTTCTCATGACCTAATGCCATTTTAAATCAGAATCTATAGGAAATAGCATTAAGAGAACTCACAGATTGATTTGTTATGCTCATTTCTTACACAGAAGGTGTTTTGTTGGTTTGTTTAAGTGGTTTAAAAATTGTTGAAAATTGTTATGACTCGTGAAATCACTTGCTTGGAGAACCATGTTCAATTGCTTGGAGAACATGTCGAGTTTCTTATATAGACCTAGTTGTATGGTTGAGATAAGAGAACGTTGAACTTGAAGGCCTGTCCAGGAGTGTGTAGCAAATTTTGAAGGAGCCCAAAGCACAAGAAACCAGTTTACAAAATATTTTTGAAACCTAAAGTCAGAACTGTTTCTGTTTTCTGAAAAGAAGAATATGGGGAAAAGTGGCAAAAGTGGTAAGGTCAACAGGGCTGAGCCCACAGACCTAACCTGGATTCAGAAGCTTCCTGATTGTGCAGAACTGTTTCAGCAGGCAGGTTGGTTGAAGTTTTTCAAGAAGATCGATGGCTTCAATACTCAGGTCTCATGCAAGTTTGCTAAGGGACTTAAAAATAATATGATTATGATGGATACTTTGAAATTCAAATTGACTGTGGAATTAATAGCAGAAGCTACTGAGATCAGCAACGAGGGTGAGCACTGGTTTAAAAAAACACCTTTCGAGTTTGAACCCCAAAGGTACTTGTTGCCTAATGTGACTCCTGACTGGAACAAGGGTATCTTCATTCAAAATTTCAGGAAGGAGTGGATTGAGCCCATAAGGATACTTCAAAGTTATGTGACCTGTGAAGGAAGATATTCATTGGTATTTAAATATCATCTCAGGTTCCTTCAACACATGGCAGGAGTTTCTAAAATGAATCTGCCCTTCTTTTTCTTTAAAATCCTGCAGAAAATGTCAAGCAAGATAAAGAAACATGATGATCACAATTTCCAATCACTTTTTCACCATGGTCTCATTAAACTGATCATCACCACAGTGTTGCAACATGAGGGAAGGACTTGGGATTTCTTTTTGTTCTGGTCAGATGTTCATCCTAAAGAAGAAGACCAGCAACCAAAGAGACAGACTGATAAGGGGAAGGTAATGATGAAAAAGTTAGGTCACTCAGTCAAATCTACAAGTAAAGATGATGTTAAAGCCAAGAAGGTGACAAAGCAGGTAGCAGAACAGAGACAGGATGAAAGTCAGCTCAAAGCAGTTTCACATTACCCTAAAAGCAAGTTCACACTATTTGAAGACAAAAAGGAATTGCCTGAAAAGAATCCAGCACCTATAGCAGATCCTCAGGAGGAGAAAAAGGTTGACATTGAAATGGTTCCTGTAGCTAAAGAAGAGATCCACATTCAGCCAAGAAGCCCCATCACAATTCTTTCGGATGATGAAGGATACATGTTAAAAGAAGAACAACCTATTTCTGAGATTAAAGTCAAAAATGAAATTGAAGAAGTTCAAGTTGCAGATGGCAAAACCACGAGGCCTAACAAGAAAAGAAACAAGCTGGAAGTGGTGGAATTAGCTTCTATTCAGTACCAAGGGAACGAACTGAAGATGATGGGAGAGGCAACTACATTCTGGAGACCTAAAACTAGGTCGAAAAATAAGCTGAGGTTAAACATGAAAAAGTTATTAAATCCTAATTGAACACAGATAAGGTGACTATCTTAGATGAAGGGTCCATAGATGATGACAAATCAGAGATAGATAAATTGCAGCCATGTAAAAAAGAAGAGATTAATTCAGTGAAAGCAGCAGATGAAGAAAACCCAAAGCTCAGCATTGAAGACACTTCTGAGAAACTGTTGACAGAAGAAGTAGAAATCTTTAAGAAGTTTGACATTCCTTGGAAACCTAATGAAGAGAAAGATTCTGCAATAGAGAAAATGGCTAATTCTGACAGAGAAAACTTACAGAAGACTGTCAAACAATATAAGCACCAAATGAATTATATGCAGGAGGTCAACGATGGTTTGATGATGGTCAATAGAATATTAAGAGAAGATCTCCAGGATGTTCATGACAATTTTCAGGAACTAGTGGCTGATGCAAAGGAAGCACTTAGAAGGAAAAGGGCTTCTGATATGCACTGTTCAGAGCTGGAAAAGACAGTTGAAACTTTACAGCAGGAAAATGAACACCTTTAGAAAAAGATAGCTGATATGGAGAAGAAGCATAAAAGAACAAAGACAAGGTCTTCAAGTCCAGATGGTATATCTCTTCTTGTGGAGGCAGCGAAGGAGATATGAGGCAGTTATTAGTTAGGGGTTATTTAAGATAAGCATTTTTGTTTTAGTTAAAGAATTTGCTATTTTTAGCAACCTTGTAATTTTGTAAAAAGTGTAAATTTTACTTTACCTAGCCTAGTGATTCGATGGAGAGTTAGGAGGAAAAACCTAACTGTTTTTGGGAAGAAAACTATTTAGAAAGGGAGGCAAAACATTGTAGAGGTTCTGATTTTTGGGGAGCATCAGGAAGTCTGCTAGCTGCTTGTACTTTCAGACTTACTCAGAGATAGGTACTGTAACTCTTATATGCATTTACTGATGAAACTATGAATATATGACTCTTTCCCCTTCATTTGATCTGTGTTGGCTTCATGTTTGAACTTCTTTAGTTTCATGAATGACAAATTCATTGCTGGTTAATGTGTATTTTCTAGTAGTGCTTGTCCTTTATGTGTGAACTTTAGTACAGTCTTTTGTTGGATTTTTGTGATATATATGCATCTTTATCAATATATGTGTATGATTTAGTTGTTACTTATCTGCTGAATGTATTCCCTGCATGTTCTTGAATTTTATGACCAAAAACACATAAAACAAAACCCTAAACCCTAGTTTGAATTGAGTTTTACTCTTGAGATTGTGTTGGCTTGTTACCCTAGCCTTAGTAAAAATTTCTGGCACAAACATCTTTGGCGCCATTGCCGGGGACGAAGCTGAAGCATATCTTCCCTGGGATACTCATCATTTTTCTGGTTTAAGAGGTGGACTTGAACCAGCATTTTTTGAAGGCTATTTTCACCAAAAAGTTGTCACAGTGGCTTCTAACAGAATTGGAACCAGGAGCAGACCTACTTCTTCATTACAGCTGGGTGTGACAGAGCCTGAAAAGATCATAAAAACAACAAGAAAGCTCAGAAGGTCTCAATCTTTACCAGCCTCTTGTGACTCTCACCAGTTGGGTGAATCATTAGACCCAGCTGAGAACTTACCTTGTGCAAAACCTACCATCTCTGAGAGCACTTTCCAGGTTTTTACTAATCCTCGAAGTTTTTTGAAAGATAAAACTTCTTCCCCTGATAAAATACCAATCTTTCAGCTGAAAGTAGGAAGGAATCCTTTTCAAAAAAGTTCCAGTCAAATTTATTCCTCTTCAAAACCTCAGTCTAAACCTCAGTCCATAATGGCAGCCCAAAATCCACCTATGGATATGATGGACCACATGGTTGCAGCTAGATATGCACCATTAGTTTTACCTCAACCTTTACATGCCTTGCCTACACATGATTACCAAAAGTATATGCCCCGATTCAATGGACAAGGTGAAACAACTGCAGAAGAACATTGGGAGGCTTTCGAGAGTTATGCAGATAATCAGAACATTGAAATTAAAGATGTATGGATGAGGGTATTTGTACAAAGTCTTGATGGGGATGTGAGAAAATGGTTCAGAGAACTGCCTGCTAATTCTATCACCATAATTGAAGAACTCAAAGATCTTTTTCTGAGACAGTGGGGAGACACCAAGGATCACACTTATTACATAACTGAGTTTGGAGCTTTGAGAAGAAAGAAGGATGAGACTATTTTTGACTTTTCCAAAAGATTTAACAAGATGTATAGTAGGATTCCTGCAGAAATCAAACCCACTGAAACATCAGCCAAGTTGACCTATGCAAATGCTTTTGATCATGAATTCTCTTTATTACTCAGAGAGAGAAGACCTATCACCCTGCTGAACATGCAAGAGGCAGCATTGGAGGTAGAGTCCAATTTGCTGGCTTCTAACAGACTCAAGAAAGAAACACCTCAACAGCAGTATGAAAGAAAGGGAAAGAAGGAAGCTGTTTCCACAAGTGCTGCACCTCAGTCTGCTGAAGCTAAAATAGATGAAATGGCTAAGCTTGTAAATATTCTCACTGCGAAGTTGAACAAACTAGAACTTGAGAAGAATTCTGCTAAACCTGCCCAGAAGCTGATCGAAATCCAAATAACCAAAATCAGTTCAGGAGGCAATTTGCTCCTAGATTCATGCCAAGAGAGCGCAGAAATAATGATATTCAGCGAGAAAGGAGGGAGAATGAGGATCAAAAAGTACCCCCACCTTTTCAAAATAATTTGGTGGATGAAGAAGAAATTGATCAACAGTTACTGTTTGAAGAAACTGAAACAAATCAGGGTGTGAACCATTTTGGAGATGGTTTATCTGAAGGTTTTGTAACACAAGAAGATTTTCTAAATGCCGAGTACTATGATGCAGATTTGTATGAAGTTGAAGATGATTTGGAATTTGAAAAAACTGCTGTAACTGCTGCTGCTAATCAGAATGGAATTAAGAAGACTATTAATCTCAGATCTGGCCCGAAACAGGTAGTCCAAGCTCCTAAGAAGAAAGCTGTTGTTCCTGCTCCAGTTATTCTTGATAAATCAGTTGCTGATCCTGCAACAGAAAAGAAGCAACCTGCATAAAAATCAAAGAAGAATGTAGAAATTGAGGAGGTAAACAAGTCAGTTCAAAATTTCAGTTTGGAAAATGAGTTAGGTAAACTAAAAATTCCTGTTCCTTTTTCTGAGCTTATCAAAAATCCATCATATAAACAAATAGTCCTAAAAGTTATGAATTCTGCTAGTAGCCAGCCTGTTTCAGATACTGTCAATTTGCAATAAGAAAGTCCAAAGATATTCATTGGATCTGCCTTAGCTGAGAAAACAGAAAATGAAGCTGGTGCTTCTCCTCCATTCTATGTTACTTTAACTGTCCATGATCAGATGATCCATAATTGTCTATTAGATTCTGGAGCATCCCATAATCTAATGCCCAAAGCTGTGATGGAAGCCCTGGGTCTCAGTATTACCAAACCTTATCATGACTTATATGCCTTTGATTCTTGAGCTGTCAAGTGTCTAGGAGTGATTAAAGATATGGTTGTCAGCCTTGCTCAGTTACCAATGAAGAGTGTCATAATGGATGTTGTAGTGGCTGATATCACCCCAAAGTTTGGCTTGCTTCTTTCAAGATCCTAGGAAAAGAAAGTTGGAGGAACCTTACAGATGGACCTCTCTTATGCCACCATTCCTGTTTTTGGTGGAGAAAATAGAAGACTTTACAGAGAGCTACTGCTTGCTTACATAGTCACAGATGATAAAAACCCTAGCAATCACCCAATGTACTTTGTGGACAAAGACCTCGGTTCATGCATATTACAGTTTAGTGAAGAGAATAATTCTGCTGGTCTGTTACAAGTGGAAAAAGATCAACCAATAAAACACAGCATAGAGGAAAAAGATGCAGTGTGGCAGTTGTATTTTGATGGATCTTCATGTAGAGAGGGTGCTGGAGCTGGAGTTTTACTTATTTCCCCTGGCGGTGAAACAGTGAAACTCATGTATAAATTGGAGTTTGTTACCACTAACAACACTGCTGAGTATGAGGCTTTGCTATTGGGATTGAAAGCTGCTAAAGATTTGGGAATTCAGCAAATTTCTGCATTTGGCGACTCCGAACTAGTTGTTCAACAGGTGAAGAACAAATATCAAGTAAAGCAGGGTTTGCTGAAAGTATATCGAAATGAGGTATGGGATATGCTTGAAAACTATTTTATAGCATTTAATATCACTCATATTCCCAGGAATCATAATGAGACTGCAGATTCTTTAGCCCTGGATGCCACATATTTTAGAATCCCTAAAATTACTCAGCTAAAGTATCCTATAGAAGTGAGGTATAGACCTTGTGTTCCTGATAATATAAAGCACTAGAGGGTTTTTGAAGATGACATTGAAATAAAAAAATTTCTTGAGCTTGTAGATGAGTTTTCAAATACTCAAATTGATCAGGAAGAAGATGAAAGAGATGAACAGTTAGATGAGTTTGCTGCAGAAGAGATAGCAGGGCATAAAATCATTGAGTTGAAAAGCAACTTCATTCCGAAAGGTCTAGTACCTTTAGAAAGATTATTCACCAAAGATGATACACCTTCAAAGCCAATAATTCAATCTTCAGAAGACAATGTAGAAGACTACAATATTGGTTCAGCAGAACATCCAAGAATGGTAAAACTGTCTAAATTATTAACAGTGGAGCAAAGAAGTAGATATATTAAGTTGTTGAAAAAATATATAGATGCATTTGCATGGTCTTATAAGGAACTAAAAACTTATGATACAGCAATTATTCAGCACAAGGTCCCTTTGAAACCTAATGTCAAACCTTTCAGGCAGAAACTAAGAAGAATCAATCCAGCCTTGTTCCCTGTAATTGAAAAAGAACTAAAAAAGTTGTTGGATGCAAAGATAATAGTGCCTCTTAGGTATTCTTCTTGGGTGGCTAATCTGGTTCCTGTTAGAAAGAAGAATGGGGAAATTCGATTATGTGTTGACTTCATAAATCTGAATCGATCATCATTAAAAGACAATTATCCTCTCCCCAAGATTGAACAGGTTTTGCAGCAGGTAGTTGGAGCTCAAAGAATTTCTATGCTAGATGGTTTCTAAGGGTACAATCAGATTGCCATGCACCCTGATGACAAAGAAAAGACAGCTTTTACAACCCCTTGGGGGACATTTATGTATGACAAGATGCCTTTTGGTTTGATGAATGCTGGAGCAACCTTTCAGAGAGCCATGGACATTGCATTCGTGGGTGAGAAAGATAAGTTTGTGGTTATCTATCTAGATGATATTACTGTCTTCTCAAAATATGATGATGAACACTTGAAGCATTTGGAGCAAACCTTCATAAAATGCAGAAAATTTGGTTTATCCCTGAACCCCAAAAAATCACATTTTGCTGTGCAAGAAGGTAAATTACTTGGTCACTTGGTGTCAGCTGATGGTATTAGAATTGACCCTGAGAGAGTCAAAGCAATACTGAAGATTAGCTTGCCCAGGAGTAAAAAGGATGTTCAATCTTTCATTGGCAAGATAAACTTTCTGCGGTGGTTTATTCCTAATTTTGCTGAGACCATTAAACAAATCACAGTAATGTTAAAAAAGGACCAAGAAGTCAGGTGGGCTGTTGAAGCAAAGGCAACTTTTGAGAAAATCAAGGTGGCTCTGACTGAAGCACCTGTTTTGGTAAACCCTGATTTTGCCAAAGAATTCCTTACTTTTTCTTTTGCTTCAGAGGATACTATTGCTGTTGTCCTACTTCAGAAGAATACTGAAGGATTAGAGCAACCAATTGCCTTTTTCAGTAAAACACTTAGAGATTCAGAGCTGAAATACAGTATCTTGGAGAAACAAGCCTATGCTCTGGTGAAGGCTTTAAAATTTTTCAGAATTTATATCTTACATTCCAAGGTTATTTCATTTGTTCCAAACGCTGCAGTGAAAGACATTTTGACACAGCCTGATAGCGAAGGAAAGAGGGGAAAATGGATTGCTAAAATTATGGAATATGAAGTGGAAATCAGACCTACTAAGCTGGTCAAAGGACAAGGATTGGCCAAACTGCTGGCTGACTCAAATTATCAAGCATTAGGATTACATGTTATGGCAGAAGAATCAGCACCTGAAGAAAAGCAAGCATTCCTGGAGAAAGAAAGAATCATGGACTCTTATTCATCTTCAGAGTGGTATGCTGATATTGTTCATTTCTTGTTATTTTTGCAATGCCCAGAACACTTAGATAGGAAGGCTGCCAGGTCTCTGAAATTGAAAGCTACTAAATATTGTTTGATAGAAGATCAATTGTTTTGGAAAGACCCAGGAGGAATCTTGTTAAGGTGTTTAGATTAGGCTGAAATAGAAGAAGTAATTTCAGAATCTCATGAAGGAGCTTGTGGAGGACATAAATATTGGAAAACAACATCCTATAAAATTTTGAGAGCTGGATACTATTGGCCCTCCCTCTTCCATGATGTTTACCAGCAGGTAAGAGCTTGCATACCCTGTCAGAAATTTGCAGGTAAACAGAAATTATTATCTTTACCTTTGAAGCCTATTGCAGTCAATGCCCCTTTTCAGCAGTGGGGTCTGGACTTTATTGGAGAAATAAATCCAGCATCTTCAAGCCAGCATCATTGGATTTTGACTGCCACAGATTTTTTTACAAAATGGGTGGAAGCTATTCCAACAAGAAATGCTACAGATAAGGTGATTATGGAGTTCATTGAAAATAATATTCTGAGTAGATTTGGCTGTCCACAAATATTGATTACTGATAATGCCAAAGCATTCAAATCCAAGGCAATGGTGGCCTTCTGTGGGAAAAATGGTATTATTTTGAAGCACTCAACTCCCTATTACCCTCAGGGAAATGGTCAGGCTGAATCATCTAACAAGAATATCATTCAATGCATCAAGAAGCTGCTGAAACATAATAAAAGGTCTTGGGATTCAATGTTGAAATATGCATTGTGGGCAGATAGGATTACTGTGAAGCAAGCCATTGGTACTTCTCCCTTTCAACTGGTGTATGGAACAGAAGCAGTATTTCCAGTTTAGTTGGGGATTCCAGTAATGAAGTTCCTTCAGAACTCTCAAGAGGAACCGGATGATTTGCAAAGGAGAATCTTTGAAATGATTGAGTTACAGCAAAATAGAGAGAAGGTAGACAAAGAAGCACAGCTGTACAGAGCTAAAATGAAAAACAGGTTTGACAGAAATATTAAAGAGCATATTTTTTCAGAAGGTGAGTTGGTTTTAAGATTGGATGCAAGAAAGGAACAGAAGGGTAAGCATGGCAAATTTGATAATTTATGGTTTGGCCCTTTTCTGATATCTAAAGTTTTGGAAAATAATACATTCATCTTGCAGTCCCTTGAAGGTGAGGAGTTGCTCAGCCCTGTCAATGGGCGATTCCTCAAGCATTTCTACAGTTAATGAGGATCATTGTCACTTTTCATTGTATATACCGGTGTGAATGAGATTGAATAAAGACTCCATAGCCCAATGGAAGTTTGCAAGCAGTTATATTGAAGACAGAAGGCACTAGTCTACAGGTTCTTGAAGCCTCACAGGGAGGACTTCATCCCGCAGCTGGAGCCAGATGTTAAGTCAGTAAATTTTTATCCATTTTCGATTTATTTTCTCCAGTTTTGGTTTGTTTTTCAATCTAGCTCAGTTAAATTTTTGGTTTTAGGTTTTGGTTTTAGTCTCCTTAGAAACTCTATGGGTAATTGAATAAGTTTTGAGCCCATGGTTTTTAGGTTTTATTTGATTTTGGTTGATCTTTTATATTTCAAAGGGGGTTAAAGAAGGTCATATTTTCAAAGGTTGATTCATTAAAGTGTTTAGAGAGCAGTTAAACTTATTTCTTAAACCAAGTAACTGTTAAAACCTCCGACAAATTAGCAGCAAGTTAAAAAACTGCGAAATTAGAGCATGGCAGCTATTCTTGTAGCGCTAGACAAAATTTTAACAAAGAGCGCGCTACAAGAATATCGCAGCCCTTTGTTTTTTCAAATTTCAAATGGATTTCAATCATGATGCAGTATGTGAGTGACTAATCGCCTTGTGTGAGTGTTTTAACACGTGTTTGCTGCAGTTTAAGCATGATTTTAGTTGGTTATCAGTCACGAAGCAGAACAGGCTCATCATTGCATGGTATGCGGAATCAGTTGCACAAAAAACTAGCAAATCCCAGTCTAAGCTGTCAAATTTCTCTTTCTACACGCATTATTATAAGAGAGGAGTGTTAGTGAAGGAGAGTTAACTGCTAAAAAGGTGGAGTGTGTTGCTATGAAGAGAAGACAAGTGTTTTTTAACGCCAGCGAGAATTAGGGATTCCGAATTCATTTACCAGCAGCCAAAGAAACGATATGAAGACACCTATTCTCATAAGAGGAGACCATTGATACCGCAAAACGAAGCTTTAAGCCACGACAGATGAGTAATTGACAGGTATTCCAATACAAACCCTTATAGCTGAAAAATTTGGGTCTTTTTCGCTGCACGATTATCTGGAGAAATTGGTTGCTGGAGATGATAGAATAGATCATAAAATAAACACTTCACCAGAGAAATAGCTATCTGAAGCTAGTATGAGGAATTTGCATGAACAGAGCAGCAAAGTAGTCTTAAACTTAAAGTATTCAGCCTGGGAAATTTTAATGATAGTTTGAACAAAGATTGTTTATCATTTGCTCTCCTATACATTCAAAACTCTGGTAGTGATGCAGACTGGTTATAATGAACTAATTGAATGGGTTTTTCTCATGACCTAATGCCATTTTAAATCAGAATCTACAGGAAATAGCATTGAGATAACTCACAGATTGATTTGTTATGCTCATTTCTTACACAGAAGGTGTTTTGTTGGTTTGTTTAAGTGGTTTAAAAATTGTTGAAAATTGTTATGACTCGTGAAATCACTTGCTTGGAGAACATGTCGACTTTCTTATACAGACCTAGTTGTATGGTTGAGATAAGAGAACGTTGAACTTGAAGGTCTGTCCAGGAGTGTGTAGCAAATTTTGAAGGAGCCCAAAGCACAAGAAACCAATTTACAAAATATTTTTGAAACCTAAAGTCAGAACTGTTTCTGTTTTCTGAAAAGAAGAATATGGGGAAAAGTGGAAAAAGTGGTAAGGTCAACAGGGCTGAGCCCACAGACCTAACCTGGATTCAGAAGCTTCCTGACTATGCAGAACTGTTTCAGCAGGCAGGTTGGTTGAAGTTTTTAAAGAAGATCGATGGCTTCAATACTCAGGTCTCATGCAAGTTTTCTAAGGGACTTAAAAATGATATGATTATGATGGATACTTTGAAATTCAAATTGACTGTGGAATTAATAGTAGAAGCTACTGAGATCAACAATGAGGGTGAGCACTGGTTTAAAAAATCACCTTTCGAGTTTGAACCCCAAAGGTACTTGTTGCCTAATGTGACTCCTGACTGGAACAAGGGTATCTTCATTCAAAATTTCAGGAAGGAATGGATTGAGCCCATAAGGATACTTCAAAGTTATGTGACCTGTGAAGGAAGATATTCATTGGTATTTAAATATCATCTCAGGTTCCTTCAACACATGGCAGGAGTTTCTAAAATGAATCTGCCCTTCTTTTTCTTTAAAAGCCTGCAGAAAATGTCAAGCAAGATAAAGCAACATGATGATCACACTTCCCAGTCACTTTTTCACCATGGTCTCATTAAACTGATCATCACCACAGTGTTGCAACATGAGGGAAGGACTTGGGATTTCTTTTTGTTCTAGTCAGATGTTCATCCTAAAAAAGAAGACCAGCAACCAAAGAGACAGACTGATAAGGGGAAGGTAATGATGAAAAAGTTAGGTCACTCAGTCAAATCTACAAGTAAAGATGATGTTAAAGCCAAGAAGGTGACAAAGCAGGTAGCAGAACAGAGACAGGATGACAGTTAGCTCAAAGCAGTTTCACATTACCCTAAAAGAAAGTTCACACTGTTTGAAGACAAAAAGGAATTGCCTGAAAAGAATCTAGCACCTATAGCAGATCCTCAGGAGGAAAAAAAGGTTGACATTGAAATGGTTCCTGTAGCTAAAGAAGAGATCCACATTCAGCCAAGAAGCCCCATCACAATTCTTTCGGATGATGAAGGATACATGTTAGAAGAAGAACAACCTATTTCTGAGATTAAAGTCAAAAATGAAATTGAAGAAGTTCAAGTTGCAGATGGAAAAACCACGAGGCCTAACAAGAAAAGAAACAAGCTGGAAGTGGTGGAATTAGCTTCTGTTCAGTACCAAGGGAAAGAACTGAAGATGATGGGAGAGGCAGCTACATTCTGGAGACCTAAAACTAGGTCAAAAAATAAGCTGAGGTTAAACATGAAAAAGTTATTAAATCCTAAATTGAACATAGATAAGGTGACTATCTTAGATGAAGGGTCCATAGATGATGACAAATCAGAGATAGATAAATTGCAGCCATGTAAAAAAGAAAAGATTTATTCAGTGAAAGCAGCAGATGAAGAAAACCCAAAGCTCAGCATTGAAGACACTTCTGAGAAACTGTTGACAGAAGAAGTAGAAATCTTTAAGAAGTTTGACATTCCTTAGAAACCTAATGAAGAGCAAGATTCTGCAATAGAGAAAATGGCTAATTCTGACAGAGAAAACTTAAAGAAGACTGTCAAACAATATAAGCACCAAATGAATTATATGCAGGAGGTCAACGATGGTTTGATGATGGCCAATAGAAGATTAAGAGAAGATATCCAGGATGTTCATGACAATTTTCAGGAACTAGTGGCTGATGCAAAGGAAGCACTTAGAAGGAAAAGGGCTTCTGATATGCACTGTTCAGAGCTGGAAAATACAGTTGAAACTTTACAGCAGGAAAATGAACACCTTCAGAAAAAGATAGCTGATATGGAGAAGAAGCATAAAAGAACAAAGACAAGGTCTTCAAGTCCAGATGGTATATCTCTTCTTGTGGAGGCAGCGAAAAAGATATGAGGCAGTTATTAGTTAGGGGTTATTTAAGATAAGCATTTTTGTTTTAGTTAAAGAATTTGCTATTTTTAGCAACCTTGTAATTTTGTAAAATGTGTAAATTTTACTTTACCTAGCCTAGTGATTCAATGGAGAGTTAGGAGGAAAAACCTAACTGTTTTTGGGAAGAAAACTATTTAGAAAGGGAGGCAAAACATTGTAGAGGTTCTGATTTTTGGAGAGCATCAGGAGGTCTACTAGCTGCTTGTACTTTCAGACTTATTCAGAGATAGGTACTGTAACTCTTATATGCATTTACTGATGAAACTATGAATATATGACTCTTTCCCCTTCATTTGATCTGTATTGGCTTCATGTTTGAACTTCTTTAGTTTCATGAATGATAAATTCATTGCTGGTTAATGTGTATTTTCTAGTAGTGCTTGTCCTTTATGTGTGAACTTCAGTACAGTCTTTTGTTGGATTTTTGTGATATATATGCATCTTTATCAATATATGTGTATAATTTAGTTGTTACTTATCTGCTGAATGTATTCCCTGCATGTTCTTGAAGTTTATGACCAAAAACACATAAAACAAAACCCTAAACCCTAGTTTGAATTGAGTTTTACTCTTGAGATTGTGTTGGCTTGTTACCCTAGCCTTAGTAACAATTTCTGGCACAAATAGAAGTCATGGATGTTGAGACAGACTCTGAAGAGGACGAGCCAATCCCGCTGGCATGCCCAATTGTGGAAGAAACTGGCAAGCGTAAAGAGCCAGAGACTCCGCAGAAGACAAAGGCAAGAAAGAAGGTGAAGGATACAAAGATTCAATCTGAGGAAATCCTAAATGAAGATGATTATGAGATGATAGCTGAAATAGTTTCAGAACAAATGAAGGAGCTCATGGCGGCTAAAGATAAGAAGGATAAGGTCATCCAGGATGACCTGCAAAGGATGTGGCTCGCAATGCAAGTCCTAATGAAGAAAATGGATGATGTACAGAAAAGACTTACCTCGCCATGAGAAGCAAGAGCCGAAGGGAGGTCGGCAGGAACCTCGCATCAAGAATCGCCACAGCTAGCAATAACGCTACCGTCGAAAACCTGAATTGTCCATGTCAACCCATTGGCTGTTGCATTGCCAATGGCAGAGTAGTTGGTCTTAGACACAAAGGGAGTTGAGTGGGTAGAGCTCGACTTGGAAAAAATCCCCTTACCAGGATTGCACTTCATCCACATGTAGATCGGCGAGGAGATGCATGACCGAATAGTAGAGTCAATGAAGTCACAAGCGGAGCTCACCACAGCAAACAGAGAGCTCGCGTTGCGCGCATACATGCAGCTAAGAAATGAACAGGACCACTGACGGAACTTGGAGACTACCATATCTAATGTTGTGAAGGATATTGAAGGCATAGAAATCCAGGATGATCCTATAGACACAGTTCTGAGGATCGGAGATAAGGTGAGATCCTTGCAGTCAGAGATGCAGGATAAAGAGATTTATTATGAGGCCGATATTGCCACATTGAAGGATAAGCTGAATAAGCAGACACCATTAAATGAGCAATAGCCGAGAGAACAAGACATCAGTACCGCTGTGCATAATATGGTGAGCAGCATCACTCAGTGCCAAGAGCTGCTGGAACAAGTCTCCAGGGAATTCACTGCTCTTGAAGAGGATCAAGCGCTGCAGCACATGAAGACCGCAGTAAAGGAAAAACAGACCGCCCTAAATAAATTAGATGCAGAGGTCAAAGCTCTGCCACCAAGGGAGAGGCTGGCCAGGTATAAGGAAGTATCAGGCTTGAAGAAGCATGTCCAGGCATTAAGAGAGAAGGAGACCGAAATGGACAATCAGTCACAGCAACTCATGGAGGATGCTACAGCACTGTCACAATAGATAGAAGACAAGCTGGTAGAAATATGCGACAGCTGGGAGCAAGTACAGGGATAGATTGGAGCAGAGATAACCCCAGTGCTGCTCGAAACGGTTCAGCAAGTTGAGCAGGATACCAAACAAGCAGTCGAATAGTTACTTGGCGTATATAATGAGTTCACCGCCAAGCTAGTTCCACCGATCGCGGAGCAAAGTGAGACAACTACAGCAGCAAGTGGCTCGGGGATGAGACACATGTAAGTGTTAAGGGCATGTTGGGTTTGGCCCAACAGGGCCATTTTTTATAACATTTTTTAGGCTAGATGGAGCTGAGCTGAGCACAGCTCAGAAAATAAGTAAATTTTGGCTAAGTTTTGGGGGGTACTACGAAGATGTGTGCAGTACCGAGTTTTGAAGGATGCTGTGAAGATCAGTGATGAACAGGTTCAGTGCTACGAAGGTAGTAGGCCACGTGGAGCCAGTAAAATTGTGTACTGGATGGAGGATGACCAGATGGAGTGGATAGACCGGCAATGGTCTACTTTTGGTAAGACTACTAGAAAGATGTCGAGTTGAGGGCATAAGCAGATCAAGAAGGAGGCTGACTGTACAAGTTCGTTAAGCAAAGGGTGAATCGGGAAAGTGACAGTCCGGTGTACAACATAGTACATGACCATTAAGGGGAAAACGGTGGATGGAAAGCGACTGGGAGCTGAGCCAGTTATACATGGCCGATAAGGGACGGACGGCCTATAGAGAAAGTGACTGGGAGCTGAGCCAGTCGAACGAGTCCGCTAGTGGAAGGGCGGCTCGAAGTGGATGACCTTTTGGTGTGAGCGCAACAGGAAGGATGAAAGTGACGGATCTAAGGTGTGGAGGACTGCCACGACGGCAGAATCACTATCAGAAATCGACATGACGGTTCAAAGGGACCGTAGTGGTTTGGAAACCCTAAGGGTTTCGGTCTTCAATGTTGTAAAGACACGACCTTCAGGCGTGATCTATTTAAGAAGACCATTTTGGTATAGGAAGGGTTGGTCAAGGTCAAGGTGAAGGGTCATTGTTGGTGATTGTATGGTGATAATATTGTATTGTAATATCTTTTTGAATCAAGAATACATTGTAAAGGCTCTGCAGCTGAGTGCACAGAGACCTATCTGAGTAAGAAGAGAGTCGCAGCTGAGTGCGCGGCTAAGAACTATGAGCCCTTCCTTAAAAGAAATATAAAACACAGTTCTTGTTGACGTAGCTTCCCACTCAGGGGAGTGAACCACGTTAAATAGTGTGTTGTGAGACTGAATGTTTATGTGTTTGCAGTTATATTTATCTGCTCTGTAGTTGAATGTATGGATATTTGCTTACAGTCTGTTATGAGAAGGATTTTATATGCATTCACCATCAAGAGAGTATGGAGTGATATGTTAAGTCTGTATGAATGGATGTATGGTTAATATTAGCTTTGCTTCTAGGGACAGTAATTATATCATCTGTTTGAGCATGGGGAAAGTTATTCACATATTTGAATGGATGCAGTCGACGAATGTATAACACTTAGTCCGCACCTGAGGGTTATGCTTAAAATTGTAACATATTAAGTGTGTGGGGGAGCATTAAGTAGTAAGTTAGTTAAGTGTATGGCTGAATGGATGAATGATATTCAGCTCATTTCCTTAATCACTTTGCAAATAGTCCAAGTGTAGGATGTCAAGCAACAGTGTCTGCAGAATAGTATTAAGCCCCACAGTAAGGAGGAAGGTAGTGGTGCGGGCCACGGTGTTGACCATCACCGCGTAGTCCGTCCCTCGCAGCGTATAGCTGGTGCACTTCTGCGAACTGCGTCACAGTCATCAACTCATCACTCACTGTAGACATCTGAGTCCGCAGTGCCCCATTAGAAACACCTTGGGTGAGACCTCAGCCTGCTTGCGGGCTGTTGCCGAAAGGGCCGATGCGAAGGGGTTTTGTTGGTTTAAGGTAACCGCGCAGAACCTGGCTCTTCATAAAACCTCTAATTAGCATTGTATAGCTAACAACCATGTTGGTTAATACCATTGGTTTCCTCAAAACCATAATGGTATTCCCAATCACCAAAAACTATAAAAAGGTGATAGGGGCTCCTCACTTTCCATCCACATTTCATCCTATCCTTATGCTACCAAATTCCTTTTGAGATCCATTTCCTCGCATTTCGAGTTTGAATACCCCCATTTCAGCATCTTGGAGAAGAGACCATTGGAGCTTGGAGCACCTCAACCTTGGAGCTAGTCAACACCAAACATCCTCACCTTTGAAGTAATATAAAAAATCTATTATTTTTTCTCTTGTTCTTCCCATAGATCTCTTGTTATTGATTTAGTTCTTGTTTATTTACACATGTTTATGTTAATGTTAGATTAAATTTATAATTGTTTTTGCTTTTCATTTGAAACTGCTATTACTTTGTTAAAAGGTGCATCCTTGCACATGCTTGGTTGAAAAACCAAGCAACAGCTGGCGCCCATACCAGGTGCGCGACGACCAAAGAATTGAAGCCATGGGACACCTTTCCTAACGTGCCATGAACTGGATAGCTTAGTTTCCATTCTTCTACGACTCTTTTACTCAGATTCCCTCTCGGTAGAGGGATGTCCTTTAGCCATTTGGTTCTACATTTCGTATTGCTTGACTGGGGACTTTATCACCCTGCAGGGGATACGATTTGTGTGAGCTTCCATATCTTTTAGATAGGTGTTTGCATGCTCCTATACCCCCTTGGTTAGTGAGTCTTTTTTATTTCTAGGAGTGCTTCCTGTTGGTATTCTAACCATTTTATTGCCGCTCCACTTGTTGTAGCATGCTGTTGCAACAAGTGTTTTTGAGCTTGTTGTTTGCTTGAGTATCGTCTTTTTACGAGCTCTCCTTTTTCACACATGGTTGCACTAGTATTTTTTAGCCTTTTATCCACCACAGCTCTTTAGCACTTTTACACCTATCACCATTGATTCACCGAGACACTCTTGTCACCTACGGGGACAATACCCGCAGTACAGTCCCCTTGACCCCATTCATCACGCTCCCTTGAGAAACGGATCTTCGTCATCGGATCTTCATCCTGACTCCCCTTATTTCACATATGATTCCTGAGCCAGATTCACCTATGTACACAGATCCGTCTAGCCCCATCGTCAGCGTGAACCCAAACCCCTTTCACAGCAGGATTGTCGGCAGTGGATCCACCACTAGCCCAGCCACCATTTTAGCATCTATCCTTGCTATGCCAGTTACAGGACCTACACCTAGCATTTTAGTCACTACTTTGATACCCATCAGTAGTGGATCTGTTCTAACCACCATCCATTTTGTCACTAGTAGTATCCTTGGGGGCACTGGCCCTTCCTCTGTGATCCCTCCTCCCTTTACAAGAGGTCCCTCGATCCCCATTATGACCCACGCGACTGCCCCACCACTCAGTGGAAGTGGCCCCACAATTGCTTCCATGGCTAGCATGCAGGCCACTTCGACCACGTCACATCCTCCTATTAGTTTTCCATGCATGTCCAGTCTCAACCTACTCGATTTGGCCCGATTGACTAATGATTTGATCCTACATGATCCTACATGGCCTCCCATGCCTACCAAACTCCCTTCGGACATCCCAAAATTCAAAGGGAAGGGTGGTGAGGACCCCCAGCACCATATCGTGTCCTTCGGCTTATGGTGTTCCTCCAAATCCATAGTGGATGACTCGATCCTCCTATTAATTTTACAACAGACACTCACTGGCACTGCATCCAAGTGGTGTATTGAAAAACCACATGGGACGCACTCCACTTTTACCTCCCTCGCTTCGAATTTCCTTCATTTCTTTTAGTTACCCATTTGTTATGATGTTGGTGTTGATCTTTTACTATCTTGCAGACAGAACATGGCTACCCACATCATTGACCATATCCATGAATGGTGTATATGTCATAGTTTGTGTAAGATCAAATTATAAGACCGTATCTTTTTAGATTGGTTTCTGAAATCCCTCATACTAGCTATCTCCAAGGATGTGGCATCTGAACAGCCCCAAATCGAAGAAGAAGCCATACTTAAATCCCAACAGTTTGACCTTAACTATGCATAGTCAGACTACCTTTACTCCATTTTACTTGATGCTCCTCGCAGTGATTCCTCCTGGAAGGATGCACTGAGTGCATCCCATGTTTTTGACGGTATTATTGGACACATTGCATCTAGTAGTTAGCCATATGTCCATATGCCTCCCGCTGCCACCCCAACTTATAATCCTACACCCAGCTCCACACCACCTTCCATGAGTAGTGGTCCCGACCTTTTGCGCACCACGACACACTTTGGAGAAACACCTTTGTATCTTCCCCCGGCCCAGGCTCCTCATATACATGGAACTTCTTGTTCAATGCATTGCTACGGTCATACCCCGCTAGCATATGTCCCCCCTACCGCACCACCTGCTTACTACCATCCACCAGTTGCACCCATGTATGTACAACCTATAACCCCTCTCACTTATTATCCACCACAGGATGCCCCAGCACCCACCTAACTGTAAACCTCTCCCATTCTTCAAGGAAAATTTTATGCTAAAAAAAACCAACCGCAGAACCAACCTACCTAACGGAACCAACAAGGACAACAAAATCAGGGATGCAGACGTATTCAAGGCACTAACCAGCATCCTGTCAAAGGAGGTCCACCACCGAACCCCCTGATAACAATGGTGTCACACCAGCTAACCAAAATCCTAATCGACCACCTTGACAAGGTAAAAATCCCAACTTACATACGAACCATCCATGTTCTATTTGCGGTGTCTATGTCCATTACATGCACAATTGTCCTCTCCTAGAGCGAGCTCGCCAACTATGGAGTGACGATTCCCAACGCCAAGGATATGTTGCACCTCTGGCACCACCAAACCCACTGCAAACCAACACACAACCTATGGTGTTGCAGAACCCCCTACCCACACAAGGGGTTGTAGCCACCCAACCTTTGGATCCCCCTCAAGGGGTTGTCGCACCGCAACATCCAATTGCTTACGTTGCTCCTGTTATTCAACCCATTGAATTAGGTACCCACCACCTCTTAATCATGTCTTCAGATGATATCAACCTTCAAACACACCATAACCAGTATGCTTCCACCACCGAGACCATTCCCGTAGACCAAGATGTTACTAGTCTTCCCACAAATCATTCGTTGCGCCTACCCCCAGTACTGTTCGAAGGGGCCCCCAAAGATCCTTGATTTCCTTTGCGCCACATCAATAACAACCCTAATGCTCGTGTTTCCCCCAACTATAATATCGTGGATGACTTAGCCCAATCCCCCTCAGCTATGTCAGACTTAGAAATTTTAAAGAACTTCCCAGCGCATCACAAAATAATGTTGTCCTCCATACGTGCAATTGATCCTTCTAACTCACAAATGATGGCATTTGATTTAGACCAATCTGAACTGCACATGCCTTCCACCTTAGCATTTCAAGTCTTTATGTCAATCTAGAATCTTGTTATCCATTGGTGCATCATCGATGAGGGTGCCTCTACATGTGTCATTTATTCATTTGTGTGGAAGAAGCTAGGATCCCCTCCCCTATAGCCATCCATGACCTCCTTATTATCTTATGATGACCATTCATCTCAGCTGCAAGGCCTTCTTTCCAATGTTCCAATCCAATTAGATGGAAAAACTGTGCTGATTGAGATTGAAGTCGCCAATGCCCAACTCGACTACAACCTGCTCCTAGGATGAAGCTACATGTACACCATGAAGGTTGTTTCCTCATCTTTGTTCCGGATTATGATGTTCCCCCATGAGGGACAGGTTGTAAACATCGACCAGGTCACTTACTATGACCCGAATGTGCCCGCTACACCTGAAAATGTTCTCCCCATGGTTGACCAATCTATTTTTTGTGCCCCTACCTCTTTGGTTTCCACCGTAGGGCCTATAATTTATTCAGAGACTCCAATGGTCTCCACATTTCATTCCATACTGCCTCCCCCTCCAGGCGTTGATATATCTGATATGTGCACCATTTCATCAAGTTGATCGGTCCCTATCCCTCAACCACCACCTCGGTCCCAATCACCATTAGTATCAACCCATGTTGGATCCAAATCGATCCACACAATCACGTTCTTATTCCCCCCATCAGGGTTTGTAAGTATTCTCGTTATGGCCACGGTGAATCTCACAGGATTGAAGTTAGGACTTCCCATGTGGTATTTTCCTGCCCCTAATCCTACTCCAACGCCACAATTCATTCTTCAACCGTTCCAACCAATCACCACCACCAATCATCCACCTCCCAATGTGGTGGAAAAACTACGACTAAAATCATGCACCCCCCCCTCCATCCCGTGCACCCATCAAGTGTGCCTTGTGCGATGATTTGGGCCACGCAACCCATAATTGTCCGCAATTTTCCAACCTTCAAGAAGACATGAAGACACTAGACGATGACCCCACTATACCGATTATCGAGCTACCGACCACCCCTCCACTGCGTAAAAAATCATTTCGCACCTACCACTCCTGCACCATATGCGAAGTTTACAACCATTACTCTCATCACCGTCTCGACTTACCAGATTATCAGTTGGTGCTTCACGAAATGCTCCAGTATTCTTTATAATCATCCATTAATACCATTGAGGAGATTCACCTTCTTGAATCTTCCTCCTCGGCAGAGGTTAACACTATTTATATGATTTCCACATGTGGCGAACCAACCATTCCCCCGAACTCTATATTTACTTCTTTCGATCTGTCTACACAATGTTTTCATAGTGACAAAGAAATCCTCGAAGCACTAACCGCACCTGAATTTCCTTCGGATGACATGCATCATAGAGCCTACTTCATTGCCGAGGAGTCTACTCCTGTTACAGCTAATGAAATTTCCATTGAGTCAAAATACTTCATCCATAGCCAAGTGGACTGGTTTAAAAACCCCATCCCAGCTCTTGATTCCTTCAAGGAAGGTAACATGGCTAACATCTCTCCCGACATATAGGTCTATATTTTTGTCACACTCGGTACAGTTGAGAACATTACGTTAGGCGCCTCCTGTACTCCAGACGAAGTCGCTTCCTATAAGAAGCTCTTCCAAGAGTTATGTGATGTTTTCTATTGGTTATATACTGAGATGCCTGGTCTTGACCTTGACATTGTTTAGAACCGTATTGATACTTGTCCTGACATCCCTCCTGTCCTCCAAAAGCAATGTCCCATTCACCCCTCCAAATTACTAGCAGTGAAGGCCAAAATTGAAAAATTACGTCAAGTTGGGTTCATTTATCCCATTGCTTACACCACATGGGTGTCCAATCCAGTGTCGGTTACAAAAAACAAGGCACAATTCGTGTCTATAATGACTTTCATGATCTGAATTTAGCTTGTCCCAAAGACAACTTTCCTACGCCTTTCATTGATCAGCTCATTAATGCATGTGTGGGTCATGAGATTCTATCCTTCATGAACAGTTTCTCTAGCTACAATCAAATTCAAATTCGTAAGGAGGATCAGTATAAGACTTCCTTCACTACTCCATGGGGCACTTTTTCCTATCATGTTATGCCATTTGGTCTTAAAAATGTTGTTGCTACATTTCAGCAGGCCATGACCTTTTGATTTCATGACTTGGTCCATATTATCCTTGTATACTTGGAAGACCTCACCACTCGATCCAAGAAGTGATCCGACCACCTGGATGATCTCTGGCAAGTCTTTTTGCATTGTCGCAAATACAACATTTGCTTGAACCCCCTCAAGTGTGTTTTTTGTGTTCTTGTTAGCCGATTATTGGGTTTTATTGTTTCCCAAAAAGGAATCATTGTTGACCCGTTAAAGGTTCAATCCATTCTTGACCTCCCATCACCATGTACATTACACCAATTACAGAGCCTTCAAGGCAAAGCCAATTTTCTCCGTCGCTTCATTCCTGACTATGCTACCAAAAGTTCATGGTTTCCTTCGCTTGCTTTGGACCCACGTTCCCTTTGTTTGGGACGAACAAGCACAAGCAGCATTTGAAGATTTAAAACAAGCCTTGACTTTCGCCCCATTGATTGTTGGAATATTTTATATTCCTTGGAAGGTAATAATGTATTTGTATTATTTCGGAATTCATCCACAATCTTATGTAAACGAGTAATACATTATATCCCATATTCATTATGGTAAATTATACTCTTGATATCCATCATTATATAGAGAGATGTTATTATGGAGAATTATATTATCCCACATGCATTATGTGAGAGTAATTCCTCCACATCTATTGGTATATAATAGGGTCAAGGGAGTCACATCATATACAACAAGTGATAAAGTGGTATATGCTCATTGATAGTATTGACACATGGTATTGTGATCTCAAGCTTTGTTATATTGTATTGGGGTTATTTATAGTTTCTCTCTTGTAATTTTGAAGTAGATTTCTGGAGATAATAAGAAGACAACCTTCCCATGGATGTAGCCCAATTGGGTGAACCACGTATCATCTGGTGTATTCTTTTCCTTGTTCTCTTTCTGTTCTTATTTATGTTGGTATTTTATTGATTGCTAAGATAGGTAAGACAATTTATCTAGATCCATATCTTTGACATGGTATCATAGCGAGTTGCTATGATCTAGCACCTTCTATAGCTTTCAATCAATAACTATTATCATCTAGGCATTTTTTATCTAGTAGAATTTCTTTCTATCTAGTATCCATTAGGCTTCTCTTCGGATCTGGGCATATTTCTGCAGTTTTTTTTCTAACCCTAACCTTGTTGTTCTTGATTTTTTTTGTAGATCTATATGTTTTTTGGATTCTCCTCAAGGAAATATATCTTTTGGTTATCAGATCGACAGTTTTCATCCAAGTTTGGTAGAATTTGTGCAGGTTTCCATTTTCGGCCTAAAACTGGACACTCGTGACTTTCCCTAATGCGAACCCGCGAGTATACTACAGACCCATGACTTCCAGTGTACAGACCCGCATGTGCTACGACATACCCGCATATGCTCTACTATTGTACTTGCTCTTACTTTAGTATGTTGATGCATTTGTAACTTTGGAAGATATTCACTTATATATTGTATTTTTACTTTATTGTATCCCCAACAGAGATGTATTATTCCTCCTATTGGAAGTGTCGTCAGTTGTGCTTGCAAGTGTCGCAAGTTATATTGTAAGTGTCGTAACTTATACTCGATGGGTTATTAGACCACCTTGATGAGGTCGGCCCTGTATGAGTTATGTGGGTCAAAGGGTTATTATACCACCCTAGTGGGGTCGGCCCTGTCAGCATTATGTTAAGTGGTTAAGTTGGGGCCGACCTAGTTGAGTAAAGGTCAAGTGAAAGTCAGTGTACAAATAAAGAGTGTGTCTCTCTCATTTTACACATTCTATTATTCACTCACTTCGCATTAGTGAGAGAAGAGGAGGGTTTGCACAAGTGGAGGAGGAGAATGTTTTGAAGATATCTATCTCTTGGGTTTGATCATGGTGATCCTTGTATTAATGCTTATTCTATCTCCGAGGAAGTTGCGGGGTTTTTCACCTTCTTGGTTTTCCCTGGTGAAATTTTTTGTGTCTCTTGTCTCTTGTCTCTTATGCTTGATATGTTGTACATGTTGTTCTTTCAGTTAAGATCCTAGATCTATTGAATTAAATGATTAAAAAATAACATGGTATCAGAGCTAGCCTGAAGGAAGGCATGATATGGCATTTATCAGACTTGTTGCACTTGCGACAAATTGCAAGCTAGAGCTTGATATAGGAAAAACCAGTCATCGTAGGACTTTTGCTATAAATCCATTTTGGAGAAGTTTCAGGTTCTAAAACTTCTACATGTCGTAAATAAAAGCCCCATGTACCTTTTTTATGAAGCACAACATTTTATTCGTTGTACTTTGTGATTTATGATCTGTACAAGTTAGGGTTTCTGCCTCTTCCAGATCTCAGTCATAAACAGGTGACCTAGGAAAAAAGGTCACAACTTGGGCTAGGAAGCTACAAATGAAATTCTGTAAAAAATTACAATAAGAGAACGAAATGTACTTTCTCAAGTAAGTTTTTCAGAGGCCGAAGTTGAACCAGGGACATGTGGCACGCCGTACAAGTTTGTTCTCCTGTTTTATCCCATAAACAGGACACGTTGTGACACTTGGAATAACTCTCTCTCAGAGAATCCAATTAAGGTCATACCTATGGGGTTGGAAAGATGACAGGTTAGGATACCACAAGCTGATGTTTCAGACCCTTTGGATTCGTAATTTCAGAGATGTAGCAGAAACAATCATGTGCATATTTCTGTCAAAACAAAATTGGATTCTTAGCACCTTCATTCTTAGCTTATCACTGCTGCGGGAATTTAGGGCTTTGGAGAAAGTTAGAATTTTTGGAATCGGAGACCACAGCTGAATGCTCCTCATCAAAATCAAAATTTAGAGACCAAGATCGAATTTTTTGGTTGGGCAGAAGGTCGGGCTTGATCAAACCCTAGTTTGGGATTTTGATCAGAAAGATGGAAAATTAGGGCTTCTGCAAAAGTTGGAATTTTTGAAGTCTATGACCATGGCTAGAAGGTCCTGAGAAAAATCAAAGCTTAGAGCTTTGGATTGAAATTTTTGGTTGGGAAGAAGGGTGGGCTTTATCAAACCCTAGTTCGGGGTCTTGTCTAATGAATCCAGAAGTTTCAAAGGCAATTTTGAGGGGTCAAATTTTGCAGTTTTCAAAATTGAAGTATACCAGCTTAATCAACTTAGCAAGGCACATCTTTTCATCCAATCAAAAGTTTGAAATTCAAAGTTTGAATTTTTAGGGTTTCTCTGACAAACCCTAATTCGGCTACAGATCCAGTTTTTGGAAATCAAGTGGATTGGGCTAATCCTAGAAGATAATGAATTGGACACCTGCATAAGTGAAGAAGTTCCAATTCTAGAGGGAGATGAAGCTAAGGCCTTACATAAGAAGACTACAAGCAATCTCGACAAGTATGACTTGAGGAGATACATGTATGTTTTGAAATCTGTTCATGATTAAGGTTATGATATGTTTGTATTCATATTATTGAGGTTAGTACAATATTGATTAATTTTAGACTTTTCTTATCACCCTAGAAAAAGTATAAATGCATGTGAATGATAGAAGACATTCATTGATTAGGGTTATAACACTTATGATTGTACTAATGCACTTTTAACACCCAAAAAGTGCTCACTACCTCATCTGCCCCATTACATGACTCATTTGTCCATATTTCCTACCATATTTACCTCCAAAACCTTAAAATCCCATTAAAAAGCCTCCAAAAGGACACAAAACCATTAAAAAAGCCTCCAAAAGGCCAAAAAACCCCTTTTCCCCCAAAAATAATCCAAAATTCCTCCAAAATAGCAAAAACCCTCTAAAAAGGGAATAAAAAAATACAAAAAAAAAGGAAAAAGAGGGAAAAAAGAGGGAAAAACCCTACATAGCTTACCTAAACCATATGGTTCCCAAAACCATGGGCCAGCACTCCACCACTAAAAACCTATAAATAGGTGATGGAGGCCCCTCATTCCATATCCACAATCAAATACACCCTTACTCTGCCAAAATCACTCTTGAAACCCTAGCTCACCCTTGAGCTACTTTCACCCTTGAGTGCCCCTTTGGCCCATTTCCAACCCTTTGGAAAAAGAGAAAGGAGCAAAGCTGGAAGCTTGGAAGCAACCCTCCTGGACTGCTGCAAGAGCTCCACCAACCTTCACATTGGAGGTATAATCAATACAAAAACCCTTTTTATTATCTTGTCTTTTCTGTTTTATGCACATGTTTAGAATAATTACCATTTTACTGTATTGTCTTTCATTTAATGTTTTTCTGAATTGCTACTAAGGAGTCCCTTCTCCTTAGTAGGTGCTCATTTGCACAAGCTAGGGTGAAAACCCTAACCACAACACTGTGGTATTGTATGAGGTCGATGTTGTCCGCTAACATGAAAGGTACATCAAGAAACTACAAATCAAGTTCTAGATCAAGAACATATGACCATGGTGACATGAAGACAAAGACTCATGGATCACATAGAAGCTCCACTTACGAGGCATGTATAATTTGGTTCTACAATGGTTAACTTATGAGTTATGTAGGTTACTAGCACAGGTCATTGAAGAGAACAAGAAGACATTTCTAGAAATAACTAGCAAACATGATAACCAACATACATAGTGGTCCAGGATGGATATAAGTTCAAAGACAAATAATGCAGGAAGCAAAGATCAAGAGGGAGCTCACTCTAGTAGTTCCTGCAAGGAAGCAAAGATTGAGAGGGAGTCCACCCTACAACCAAACAAAGATAAGTATTTGAATTGTCATTTCTTGTATATATGATTACTTAAATGATGTTGTCCAGTCATGTACATACTTATGTTCCTAGATTTAGGATATGTATTATGCATATTAGAAAAGTTGCATTAATGAGCAAGATACTACTAATATGCAAGTAATGGGTAAGTGGCCTATGGTACTGTACAACATTCCATTGCTACTTATCTAGAATGAAACCTCTTTGCTGACATGTTGGGAGTTGTGCACACTCTTAACAATGTTCTGGTAGAGATGAAAGGAATCTAGAAAGTCACAGGATATGGATAAATGTTGTATTGAAGTATTGGCTAAGATAATTGCATGAATGTATGACATATGTATTTATGAGTAAGAATTTGTTCTGAAATATATAAGATGTTTCTAATAATGCAATTGAACTTGTCTTGTAGGAAAGACTGTGTATCATCACCTACAAAAGAAAGACTACAACATTTGTTCCAGCAACGAAGTTCAAAGAAAACTATCTATTGAAGATATTGAAGAATCTGAGGTTCCCAGGATCTGGGATGCAGTAATGGAAGAATGCCATGATTGGGGAATAACAATCGATCATGAAGAATGATGTTTGGGATGTGGTCCCAAGATCAGAAGGGAAGTCTTTTGTGACTTCCAAGTGGATCTATAAGATCAAGCATGCTGCAGATGGTATCATAGAGAAATACAAGGCGAGGTTTGTAGCTCGTGGCTTCTCCCAGAAAGAGGGAATAGACTATGAATAGACATTTTCTCCTATAGCCAAATACACTTCCAACAGAACAGTACTTGCTCTGGCTGCACTGATGAAGTGGAAGATACACCAGATGGATGTCAAGACAACTTTCTTGAATGGTGTAGTCGAAGAGGAAGTGTACGTGGAGCAGCCACTCGGTTTTTGAGACACATGGCAGGGAGTCATATGTGTGTAGATTGAAGAAATCGTATGGCTTGAAGCAAGCTCCTAGGACTTGGTATGGTAGGATAGACAACTTTCTATCCAGTTTGGTCTTTACCAAGAGTAAAGCGGATTCCAACCTTTACTACAAGGTTGAGGAAGGCAATCCAGTGATACTACTATTGTATGTGGATGACCTGTTTGTTACAGGTGAAGATAGGTTGATTGCCGACACGAAGAGGAAGCTTGCTGTTGAGTTCGAGTTGAAGGACTTGGGTATGATGCATTACTTTCTAGGTATGGAGGTGTGGCAGAGTACAGATGGAATATTCCTTGGACAAGGGAAGTATGCAGTAGAGATCCTGAAGCGGATCGGGATGAAGGACTACAAGGTCATGGCCACACCTATGTCATCGAACTTGAAGATATTATGTGATTCTTCATCTGAGCCGGTTGATGTCATGGTCTATTGTCAAATGATTGGGTCCTTGATGTACTTGACAAACACAAGACCAGATATTTGCTTTACAGTGAACACATTGAGCCAGTTCCTGACGGATCCCAGAGGTGTTCACTCGGTTGTTGTAAAGCATATTTTGACATACCTGAAGGGTACGGTTGATTATGGGCTCAAGTATGATGCGAATCAAAAGTTTAACCTAGAGGGTTATGTTGATTCAGATTGGGCAGGCAGTGCTGCAGATAGGAAGAGCACCTCGGGGTGCTTCTTTAGTATGGGATTAGGTGTGATCTCTTGGTTTAGGAGGAAGCAGTCCTGCATAACACTGAGTACAGCCGAAGCAGAGTATGTTGCAACTTGTTCGACAGTTGTGAGGAAGTATGGCTTAGGAAGCTATTGTCTAAGTTATTTGATCTTTCGTTGGATGCTACCTGTATCTTCTGTGACAACCAGAATTGTGTGAAGTTGTATGAGAACCCAGTGTTCCATGACAGGTCGAAGCACATCGAGATCAAATATCACTATATCAGGGATATGGTGCAGAGAGGAGCAGTGAAGCTCCTGTATTTTGCGACAGATGAGCAGGTTGCAAATGTGTTGACTAAACCACTAGCCAGAGTGAAGTTTGAGTACTTCAGAGAAAGGCTTGGTGTTCTTCAGATAGAAGATACTTAAAGGAAGAAGTGATGGGACACATTTGTTGGAGCCATTCCAAGCATGGTGGTAGGAGGATCCTTCCCATGGCTGTGGATGTAAGCATTGCGTGATGAGCACCAGGACGATGCTCTAGTTCCTGTTTTGTATATGCATCAGTTGGATGCTTTGTATGATCAGTTGGATCATGTATGATGATATGCATCAGGACGATGCAGTGACGATGATCAGGATGATCGTGTGTGATGAGTATCAGGATGACACTCTGGATGATATACATTAGGATGATGCAGTGACGATGATCAGGATGATCATGTGTGATGAGTATCAGGATGATACTTTGGATGATATGCATCAAGACGATGTAGTGATGATGATCAGGATGATGATGTGCGATGAGTATCAGGATGATACTCTGGATGATATGCATCAGGATGATGTTATGATGATGATCAGGATGATCATGTACATCAGGATGATGTATGGTGAGTATCAGGTTGATACTCTGTGGCCATGGACAGGTTGTGCAGATGAGCATGTAAATTGACTTGGGAGATCTTGTCGGTCAAGCTGTGGGACATAAAGGATCCTGGGATACTCTTTTGAGGTTTTGCTCTAGGAGGACATGTAATATTTCCCTGGGAGATCTTGCTGGTCGTGCTGCGGCACATAAAGGATCCTGGGATACTCTTTTGAGGTTTTGTCCTATGGCATATAATAGCTCCCTGGGAGATCCGATAGGTTGAGAAGTACGCTCATAATCAGTCCTGGGATTCTCTTTCGAGGTTTTTCCATGACCACATGTAAGTAGACCTGGGAGATCTTGCTGGTCGTGCTTCGACACATAAAGGATCCTAGGATACTCTTTCAAGGCTTTGTGGTGACCACATGTAAGTAGACCTAGGAGATCTTTCTGGTTTTGCTTTGGCACATAAAGGATCCTGGGATACTCTTTCAGGGCTTTGTGGTGGGGGTCACATGTAAGTTGACCTAGGAGATCTTGTCGGTCGTGATTCGGCACATAAAGGATCCTGGGATACTCTTTCGATGCATTGTGATGCACGTAATAAGTCGTGAGGATTCCATAGTATGGCCAGTGTTGATGAAGACCTACAGGAGGTGGGCCTACACCCAACATGAAAAAGGGATGGCTCTGTAGAACTTCCTATGACGAGAAGAATTATGAGATAGCCCAGTGATCAAAATGTCAAGTACAACAACAGTGACGATGATGCTCCATGATCGAGCTCCAGATTTGAAAACTTGTGCCTATATGTATTGGTGACTTGTGTGAAGAGAATACCTTCCTAGTTAAGAGGGAGTGTTGATGTATTTGTAACTTCGGAAGATATTCACTTGTATAATGTATTTGTACTTTATTGTATCCCCAACGGAGATATATTATTCCTCCGATTGGAAGTGTCGTCAGTTGGACTTGCAAGTGTCGCAAGTTATATTGTAAGTGTCGTAACTTATGCTCGATGGGTTATTAGACCACCTTGATGGGGTTGTCCTTGTATGAGTTATGTGGGTCAAAGGGTTATTAGAACACCCTAGTGGGGTAGGCCTTGTCAGCATTATGTTAAGTGGTTAAGTTGGGGCCCACCTAGTTGAGTAAAGGTCAAGTGAAAGTCAGTGTATAAATAGAGAGTGTGTCTCTCTCATTTTACACATTCTATTATTCCCTCACTTCGCATTAGTGAGAGAAGAGGAGGGTGCGCACAAGTGGAGGAGGAGCATGCTGCTGAAGATATCTATCTCTTGGGTTTGATCATGGTGATCCTTGTATTGATGCTTATTCTATCTCTGAGGAAGTTGCGGGGTTTTTCACCTTCTTGGTTTTCCCCGGTGAAATTTTTTGTGTCTCTTGTCTCTTGTCTCTTATGCTTGATATGCTATACATGTTGTTCTTTTAGTTAAGATCCTAGATCTATTGATTTAAATGATGAAAAACTAACACAGTATACCCGCTACCCTGCTATGCAGAGACCCGTGAATGCTTCGGCATAACTGTGACTTCCCTGTATAGCAACCTGCAATTAGTCGCGACTTCAGTATACAACAACCCATGAGTAACCGCAACTACACCATATAGAACCCGCAAGTTTACTGTTGGAAGACTCGTGAGTGAATTTTCTTGGCACTTTTCAAAAGGGATATAAGTAAAAGTTTCTTTTCCTTTACTGTTTTTCTACTGTATTTCTGCAGATCAGTACGGTAAAGTGTATTACTTGTCTTCTATTCACTTTTTTCTCTTGTCATTTCTAACATTTGGGTTTCTTGTCAATATTTCTATCATTATGACCTCAGAAGTAGCTTTTGTTCCTAAACTTGTAGGTCCTAAATATCTTGCATGGAAGAGAAAAATGATTGATGTTCTCAGGAGTAAGAATCTATGGAGGATTGTTAATGGTGAACACCAAAAACCTACTGATGCTAAAGATGTGGCTATATGGGAAGATAAATGTGATCAATCAAGAGGGCTCATTGGTCAAACAGTTTCAGATAGTCTTCGAGTAAGTATTGAGGCAAAATATATCCCAGTTGAAGTATGGAAAATTCTTGCTTCTTTATTTGATAAATCTAATTATGTTTCTTCTTATTACCTTGAAAATAATATTTTTCAGCTAGATCCTACTAACTTTGAAAGAGTAGAATTATATCTTTCTGAAGTGAAAACTTTAAATGAAAAATTAAATAATTGCGGTAAAGATTACAAGAAAACAGGCATTGCTCTTATAATTCTTGTAGAACAAAAATTACCATCTTGTTTTGATATGTTCATCCAAACTAGGAATAGAGCTCTTGAATTGTCTTCAAACACCACGAAACCTACTTTTGATGATTTTTGTAAAGGGTTGATTAATGAGCAAGAAAGGTTGATTGTTTCAGGACAAGTCTCACCGAATAAAGCTCTTATGGCACATAATAGGAATCCTAAGAAAAGTTTTAATAATGTTAAAGGTTTCAGTTCACACACTTCTAATCATACTAATAAATCTGGTCATGCTTCTAATGCACATCATGAAAATAGTAAGAAGAAGAATGTGTATGATCCTTGTAAGCATTGTGGTAAAACTAACCATCCTGAAAAGAATTGCTTTAAAGAGAAACATTTAATGGCTAAGGCTAAAAAGAAAGGTTCTGATGAATCACAAGTAGCTTTATGTGCATCTGTTGTTTCATCTAGTGTTTCTTCTTCTAATGTGGAATGGATAATGGTTCTATTGCTTCTAAACATATGACTTGTAATGCTTCTTTATTTACATCTTATGACAATAATAAAAATACATCTCAGAAAGTCTCTATAGGTGATGGTAAACAACTTTTCGTAATTGGTTCTGGTAATGTTAATGTTTCTAATGGTTATTTGGAAGATATTTTTCATGTTGAACACATTCCCATCAACTTGCTTTCTATTTATTGTGCATGTCAAAAAGGATATAAATTTGAAGCTTGGCCTAATAAATTTGTTCTTAAAGATATCAATCAAAATTTTAAAGTAGTTTCCTTTGGTCCTGTTGATCATACGGTTGGTTTATTAAAATTTGTTGGTTCTAATTCAACTAAAATACAACCTTTTTATTCCTATGTTGCTCATTCTGATGAACTAAGTAAATTATGGTTTGAAATATTGGGTCATTTGAATTATGGTAAAATGAAAATGTTAATTAAAATGGTACATGGCTTGCCTAATATTCTGTCTACTAATGGTGTTTGTGAAGGTTGCGTACTTGGTAAACATCATAGAGAAATGTTTGATAAAGGTAAAGCTTGGCGTGCTAAAGAACCTTTGTAATTAATTCATAGTGACATTTTTGGTCCTCTTGAAGTTCATTCTATATCTCATACAGTCTATTTTCTTACTTTTATTGACGACTTTAGTAGAAAATCATGGGTTTATTTTTTGAAAAATAAAAGCGACACTTTTTCTAAATTTCAAGTATTTAAATCCTTGGTTGAAAATGATTCTGGTAAAAGAATTAAGACTTTAAGAACTGATAATGGGGGGAATTTGTTAAGAAATAATTTGAAGTATTTTTATCTAAACATGGAATTCAACATCAAAAGACTATTCCTTACACACCTCAACAAAATGGTGTTGTTGAAAGGAAAAACAAAACTTTAGTTGAAATGGCTAGATGTATGCTTTATTCTAAAGGATTACACAAGAAATTTTGGTCTGAAGCCATAAGTTGTGCTAACTTTATTTTAAATAGATTTCCTAAAAAATATGTTAAGCATGTTACCCTTGAGGAAAAATGGAATGGTAGAAAACCAGATATTAGTAACTTTAAGGTGTTTGGTTGTGAATGTTGGGATCATATTGCTGATGAAAAACATAAAAAGTTAGAACTCAAGTCTCACAAGTGTATATTCATTGGTTATGCTGAGGATTCCAAGGCTTACAAGTTGTTTCATCCTTCTAATCAAAGTGTCATAATTCGAAGAGATGTTCAATTTAGTGAAGTATCTCCACCACCTGAGTCTGTAGAACCTCATGTTACCCTAAATATTCCATTGTCTCCCGTTACTCCTATATCTATTAATCCTTTCAGTCCTGAACCTGTTGTTGAACTTAGTTCACCCTCTTCTTCAAGTGTTCCACCTGAAAGTCTCGAAACTCCTAAAGTGAATTATGTTCCTTCTAACCTTCCTGTTTGGCCCCAGAAAACTCTTGAATTTGCAAGTAGTGAGATTGGTAACCCTTCTGATACTCGTAGAACTAGATCTAACTTTTCTCTTATGACAAAAGTTTTGGCCACATATGATCCTACCTCTTATGCTCAAGCTAAGGGTAAACCTAATTGGGAACAAGCTATGTCTGCTGAGTATGATTCTCTTATGAAGAACAAGACTTGGTCTTTTGTTCCTCTTCCTTTGGCAAATAATTTAGTTCGTTGTAAATGGATTTATAAAACTAAGTTTACTGTAGAAGGACAGATTGAAAAATATAAAGCTAGATTAGTTGCAAAAGGTTTTAATCAACTTGAAGGTCTTGATTATATTGAAAAAATTTCTCCCGTTGCTAAAATGAATACAATAAGAACCATTTTATCTCTTGCTTCATCTTATAAATGGGAAATACACCAAATGGATGTTAAAAGTTCTTTTTTAAATGGTAATATTAATGAAAACATTTATATGCAACAACCTCCTGGTTTTATTAATATTGAATCATTAAGTTTTGTATGCAAATTACAGAAGTCCTTGTATGGTCTCAAACAAGCACCTAGGGCTTGGTATGAAAAAATTGATACATATTTCTTGAATAATGGTTTTAAGCGTTGTATATTTGATCCAAATTTGTATGTTAAGAACATTGGTGATCATATACTCATTATTTTGTTATATGTGGATGATCTTATTATAACTAGTATCCAACTTGTTTTAATTCAAAGTATGAAAAGTGATCTTCAAAAGCATTTTGAAATGAATGATCTCGATATATTGCACTATTTCTTGGGTCTTCAAATTTGGAATATGGAAGATGGTATTCTTCTCTCTTAGCCGAAGTATGCTACAGATTTATTGGCTCATTTCCATATGAGTGATTGTAAACTTGCTCCTATGCCATTTCAGTCCAGTGTAAAGTTAATTGTTAAGTGTACTACTCCTGTTGTTGATGCTACTCTTTATCGTCAGCTCATAGGCAGATTGATATATTTAACTCATAGTAGACCGAATCTCTCTTTTTCCATCAGTATGGTTTCTCGGTTCATGCAGCAAGCTCATGAAAGTCATTGGAAAGCAACAAAGAGAATTCTAATATATTTATAGGGGACATTGCACTATGGTGTCTTTTATTCGAACAGTGCTATAGTTTCACTTTCTGGATATACAGATTTTGATTGGGCAGGTGAAAATTCTGATCGATGGGAAACTGCTGGTTATATATTTCAACTTGGTTCAGGTCTGATTTCTTGGTCCAGCAAGAAGGTGAAGACTCTTTCTTTATCGTCATGTGCAACAAAGTATAGAGAAACCAAAGAAGCAACTAAAGAAGCAGTTTGGTTATAGCATGTTCTCACTGAGCTTGGTCTGGTTTCGAAATCATCCACTGTGTTGAAATGTGATAATCAAGGTGCAATTCAGCTTGCTTATAATCTGGTATATCACTCCAAGACAAAGAATATCAACCTTGATGCTCATGACATTCGAGGTCTTGTCACAGATGGTATTCTTTGTCTTGAGTATTGTCCTACATATCAACAGGCAGCCGATATCTTCACCAAATCATTAATAATAACGAAGTATGTGCATATGAGTTCCTTACTTGGGATGAGGGAATTTGTCATCAAGGGGGAGTAGTAATGACTTCTTCCTTCCTTAGTGTTAGTGAGGGATTTTCTCCCAGCCATTATTGAGGGGGCGTTTCAGAATATTTTATATTCCTTAGAAGGTAATAATGTCTTTGTATTATGTCAAAATTTATCCACAATCTTTTGTAAAAGAGTAATACATTATATCCCATTTCATTATGGTAAAGTATACCCTTGATATCCATCATTATATAGAGAGATGTTATTATGGAGAATTATATTATCCCACATGCATTATGCGAGAGTAATTCCTCCACATATCTTTGTATATAATAGGGTCAAGGGGGTCACATCATATAAAACAAGTGATAAAGTGGTATATGCTCATAGATAGTATTGACACATGGTATTGTGATCTCAAGCTCTGCTATATTGTATTGGGGTTATTTATAGTTGCTCTCTTGTAAGATTGAAGGATATTTCTTGAGATAATAAGAAGACAACCTTCCCGTGGACGTAGCCCAATTGGGTGAACCACGCATATCTGGTGTATTCTTTTCCTTGTTCTCTTTATGTAATTATTTATGTTGATATGTTATTGATTGCTAAGATAGGTAAGCTAGTTTAGATAGATCCATATCTCTGACATTGATTTCACCTCCTGATTTCTCGAATTATTTTATCCTTTATGTTTCAGCATCCAAATATGTCGTTTATGGCGTGTTAGTCTAGGAATATAGTGCGCATCAAGAATGTGTCATATATTATGTAATCCAGAGGTTGTTTGTTCCACCACTATGATATCCCAATGAGGAGAAGTTGGCCCTCGCCGTCATCTTCTCTATTCAGAAGTTACGCCACTACATTCTTCTGAGTCAAACTATAATTGTGGTAGACTCCAACCCCATGGTCTATCTCTTGAGTTGCTGCCTCTTTCAAGGTCACGTGGCTAAATGGATCATTATCCTTCAAGAATATGACCTGAAATTTTTTTCACCTAAGAGAACCAAATCCCTTGGATTGGCACATCTCATTACCGACTTACAGTATTCGTCAATGTCCCCTCCAATCATCTCTAACTTGCCCAATGACCACTTGTTCACCGTTTTTCAGATGACCCTTGTTATGGTGATATCCTTGTATACCTATGAACATAGAAGTTTTGATCCAACCATGGCCGTGATGATCGTCATCGCATCCACCATCACGCTTCATGGTACCTCCTTCTCAGTGATGTCCTTTATCGATGCGATGTTGACACCATTTTACATCGATGCCTTACACATGACGAGGATGAAAAAGTTTTGAATGATTTTCATAGTGGAGCCTGTGGTGGCCACTTCTCCAAAATGGCTACTTTTCAAAAGGTCATTGTTGACACAGATCTGTTGACAAGGTTCTACTTCTCACTGTTGTCAACAAACCTTGACACAGACTCTCATAGACATTGTCCCATAAATGTTTTATCCTTTCCAGCAACACCCGCAGAGTGAGTGAAGTCTCACTCGAGATATCTAAGGGGGTTGCAGGAACCATGTTTCCGCAGTTGTAAGAGGACATGCATCATTTCATGTTCAATTTTTATGTAACTCAGAGATCGATAGAATAATTGTTCGCATCGAAACATAATCATTTCACAGTGGACAAATTAATCAGATGTATGCCCTAACATATTATTGAAGCATACATAATTGTGATTTCATTCATAAAACACATTGGGCCAAGTTGTGATATCAAGCATTTCATATTCATTCATACTACAAAATTTTTCCAGGAAACAGATACATAGACCAATCAATCCTTCTCATTACTCATCAACATGTCTCATACATCGTAGAATTCAATGGAATACACTTTTGCAGAACCAGCAAAAATAAGAACAAAAGAGGCACGATCCAAGAGATCTGATTCAAATCAAGATCAAGATTGATCGATTGACACCCAAAAAAATATGCCCTTAGTCTTACAATTCTACTTCTATTTATAGGCTCACTTGGTCATTACAACTTGGTCCAATGACCCATTACTAACTAATTTCTTAACTAATTATTTTGCATTATTGGATTTCTTGCACTCTTCGACCGGTCCTTTTCCTCTGTTGATGACCCTTTCATTGCTGATTGTACCAACTTATGCGCTTTAGACCCATTCCAACAGGACCCCAACACAAACTTGTGCCTCCAACCACCTCAGCTGGATGTTGTTGGTGCATTCACCTGCACTTTGAATTCATCATAAGCTATCCTAATATGATCGATAGCTTCCTTTTCCACTTCTTTGAGTGCTGCGCAATATTCCACTTCTAGTTCTATTCGATGCTCCCCACCTGTCTCTTGCACTTTTTCCATATTTTCCTTGATTCGCGTCATTCCTACCATTGCTTTGACCACCAATTGTTCAAATTTTGTCTGCAGTTCATCCAAGTGCGTCATTCTTCTTTGTTGCCTTGTCTGCGCCTTCATGTTGACGTGATGCTGCAGTTCTTTCAACTCTGTTTCCTTCTTCAGATGCGCCAGTAGGTGCATCTCCTTGAGTGATCCCCTCAATTCCTCCAACTAAGCTTCTACTTCGCTCAGTTGCACGTTCAGCTGCTTCAATTGCTCATCCTATCCTAGAATTCCCCAAAATTGCGATACATCTTCTGTGATGCTCTGGGCAATTTTCTCTAGTTCTGTGATCTTTCTCGTAACTTCTTCAATTGCACTCTTCCTTTCTTCAATTTTCTCTAGTGGCGTGCTTGGAACCACCCTTGTCTGTAATTCCTCATTATCTTTCCACAGGTCTGCGATGACCGTTCCTAACCTTAATTCCTTTACCTCTGCCAACATATATTTACCTATTTCTAGCGTTTCTTCACATGCCATGGAGATGGCCTATTCCAATCTTCTTCTGTCCTCGATCGCATGTGCCTTTTCACCCATTACCGCTTATTGTTCTTCACATAGCCATTCAATATTCGCTTCCATGCTTTGAACCTACCTCTTGTAACTGACCATTTGATCATGCGTTGAAGCTTCACGATCATTGATCTCTTCACTCACTGTGGTGTCAGTGCGATGCAACATAAACATCGACAACATGTTCATGTCTACCCTGATCAAGTCTCTTCCTTTCAGTGCGGCATCCAAATATTCATCTCCTATCGCTATCACGTTAGGTAATATTTGTATGATCCGCTGATGGGTACCAATGTCTATGTCGACTCTGCTTACTTCTTATACAATTGGCTTTCCTTGTTCTAGTTGCATCCTCATTTCTATGACTGCAAGAACTATGACACTTGATGGAAATATGTCGTCACATGTTGTGTTACCTTGGCGTGGTTCTCGTCCTCCACAGTTGTTATCTTCTCAAGGAGCTAGTTCATTTGTTCATCGGGGAGACTGACAATAGTGCTCCCTTCGCCTTTCTCCATTCTATGCTTTGTCCTTTCTTCATCTTGCTAAGCTTCAAGCTATGAATCTATTGGAGTGGTTGATGACGCACCATCGTGACTTATGGTGCACGATTGTTCTTCTTCACCTTCACCTTCATCCTCTGAGTCTTTGTTTTCTTCTTGCGCCTTTGGTCCATCTGTCGGTTTCCCATCCTCCGGGTCTGACAGTTGGTCTTCACCTACTAGAACCTTCCACTCGTCTGGCCATTCCTCCACTATGGCATCCAGTTCCACGTCACTTAGCTTGTATTGCATCGGTATCCACTACCTTTGTGGGTTTGCGCGTTCTTGAATGAATATCTCTTGGGGCCCTACCGACAGCCTTGTGATTCTCCTATACTTCTTGGTTGCTTCTTCTGTTAGTCATGGAATTTTTACTGCTTCTACTTTAAGTTCTTCTAAATATATAAAGAATTGAATGTTATTACCTGTTTCTCTCTCCTTTTCGTTTAATGCCCACAAAGTTTTGTATCATTCCCCACGACACACTTTGGAAATTTTAGTCTCCATCCCTTAGTACTATGGTGGTTCCATCCATGCAACCGACGTGATCAATAGTAGAATCCATGAGTACATGAATGGATTTCCTTTCTCCTGGAATACTACCACATCCTCCATTAACTCATTTGAAAAAAATATAACTAGTTCATTCGAACTCCGGCCGTGCACTGCTCCGCGAATGCAATAACCCCTAATGTACATTGATTGGGGCGATTCTTCCTTACAATATTAATTTCCAACAACTTTGTTGCAATCATAACTGCCTGATCGTTGATCATTTCGATCAAGTATCCTCGAGTGTTCTTATCCACCCCATACTTTTCCTTCATTTTTGCAGCAAACTTCTTGTGATTATCCTTCCCTTGGAAGTATTGCGAAGGATCCACACTAGCCTTGGGTAATCCAGTTATCTGCGAAATGAGATCGACCGTGATTCGAATATTTGTGTCCAACCATAGGTATCCATCATGAAAACAAACTAGTAGTTTCTTTATACATGCATTTGCTTCCACTGATCTCCCAAAATGTGTCATATGAATGATTGATAGGAGCCCCAATCACTCTAGCCCCAATTCCCACTGCGTTGGCTCCCTTGTTATTGGTCCTCCTTCTCCATTCGCTTTCTCAACGTGTGTGTGTTGAGTGCACTCCGGATATGCCAGAATATCATGGTCATTGTACCACAGTTTTTGTAGTCGTTGCACTATGTTTCCAGTGGTATGGACACCCTTCAGTGTTGCTGGCTCCTTGATAGTGTACTTGACATTCTTACCAAGTCTTATTGCTAGTGCCCCTTCCTTCCGCGATGGCACGTACCCTAGAATTTCCACGACTGTACGACCTTGTTGGATGCCTCTTGTTGTTGTTTCTTCCTCTATGGAATCTAATGTGCTCGCTTCTCCTTCTACAGCTGCAACCCATGTCAAGTTGCGGGTCGTCTTGGTTTGTCTTTCTAAACTTTTTGATCGGTTGGTCCTTCTCTTCTTCCTGAATATCCACGCTGGTGCAGATGCAATATTTGGTTGTTCTTGGATGATGGTCACCTTCGCCCTTGGTTGTTCCTATGTGCTCGTGCTAGAGATTACTTGCACCATTACAACTTGCTAACTTCACTTCTGCTAATATTCGCTTTTGAATCTTCATTCACAATTCTCACAATGCACAATGGATCGAACTATCCTCTTCTACATGCTTTTATAACTTTTGCTTCCCACTCCCCGTTCATTGAGTCGATCTTGGCCGACAATGATTTCCAAATACTCCATTGATTTATAGAATCCTTTGTCGATTTACAAAATCACTCATTGGATATTAAATTCGCCTTCATCCACTTTCACCGTCATCCTCCAGATCTTAACGACTACATTTATTGCCCGATTTGACCAGTTCGCACTCCGCCAGACATCGACAGGCTCCAAACCTTGTCATTTTTTTAACTTTGTCTCTCTGCCATCGACACATGTATGAATTCCAACCTTGTCGTGGTTACTTTGATAGAATAAAGAACTCAACTCTTGTCGTCGCTCTGTCGACAGATTCCCGATATTCGTAGTGTACCTGTTTCAATTTTCTTTTTCTCTTTTTCAAACAATTTTATTTTTCTCTCTCTTCTTTTTTCCGCACATTTTCTATCTTCCTCAGTGGCTCCATGCCATGCTATCCCGATAGGGCTTTAGCCAGATTCCATTTACTAACTTTTTCAATAGTGTTCAGTCTAGCTTTTGCAGCTGAACTGCACCTTCGTCAGTGATGAAATCTATGATATATGGACCCAACCAATGCATCTAAAGCTTACCTGGATGCTTCCTAAACTTACTATCATATAGAAGAACCATGTCTCCGAGATGAAAGTGATTTTCCTTTACATGGAGATCATGCCATGCCTTCTGTCGTTCTTTTTCTACATGCTGATGAAATCCTACGATGAACCGATCTTCTTCAAACTAGAGTAGTTGTGCCAATCTCTCTTCAATGGCTCTGTCGTCGCTCATTCTTATCGTTGCTGCTATGAGAATACTGGGCATGATGTACTCCATCGGCATCACTGCTTCTTTCCCATATACCAACTTGAAAGGAGTCTGGCCTGTCAATATTTTGCATGTTGTCCTATAGGCCCATAGTATCGCATGAATCTTCAAATCAAAATCGTCGCGGTTTTTGTTGCATACTTTAGTGAGCACATTCTCCAATATTTTGTTCAACGCTTCAACTACTCTATTTGCTTGTGGGTAATATGTGGTACTCCTTCTATGTTGTATCTGGAATTCCTCAGTCATTGCTTTGATCATCTAATTGACAAAATGTGTGCCTTGATCACTCATCAATATCTTTGGGAACCCAAATCTAGTGACCACACTATAAATAATAAACCTTTTTGTTGTCGCAGCTGTGCAATCCTTCACCGGTGTTGCTTTGTCCCATCGTATTAAGTAATTAGTCGCAGTGATGATGTATCTCACACCTATTCTTTTCCCTGGTGGGTTAATGGGTCCCATAAAATCTACTACCCATTTGTTGAAAGGTTGTAATGTTAACTGAGGCACTAGCAGCAAAGCATCCCTTCGGGATGGTTTCCCTGTTCTTTGACACACGTTGTAGCTCTTAGAATAATATTCTACGTCTCCATGCACTATTGGACACCATAAACCATCTTTGAGTATCTTCCTAGTGGTTTCATTCCCTCCATAATGACCTCCTGCGATCACACAATGAGCTTCCACCAATACTCTTTCTTGTTCATGTGGAAGGACACATCAATGAAGAACTTCATCTAGTACCATCTTATATAACTTCCCTGCGATTAGTTAAAAATCAACATCCCTGATGACTAGTTGCTTCTTGTGACTGGTGGTGAACTCCTCAGGTGCTTTCCTCGTCGCCAATAAATGAACAATCTATTCATAATGGTCATTGATCATTCTAATCCTAAATAGCTACGCATCAAAAAAGCCTTCATCGATACTCCTTTTTTATTCGCCTGATTCAATCCTCGACAGATGATCAGGTCCTACATTCAATCATCTAGGCTTGACGATTATTTCAAAATCAAATTCCTGGAACAATTGTTAACACCCAAAAAGTGCTCACTAGCTCATTCCCTTATTAACATGACCCATTTATCCACTTTTTCCACCATTTGAGCCTCTAAAACCTTCAAAAGGTCACCAAAAAGACCATAATACCCCTTTTCCCCCTCAAAATATGTATTTTTTCTCAAAAAACACAAAAAACCCTAAAAAATGGTCCAAAATTCCCAAAAAATATTAAAAGGGAATAAAAATATTCAAAATATTCAAAAAAGGAAAAAGAGACCTAAACCATGTTGGTTAATACCATTGGTTTCCTTAAAACCATAATGGTATTCCCCATCACCAAAAACTATAAAAAGGTGATAGGGGCTCCTCACTTTTCATCCACATTTCATTCTATCCTTATGCTGCCAAATTTTCTTTGAGAGCCATTGCCTCCCATTTCGAGTTTGAAGATCCCCATTGAAGCTTTGGAGAAGAAGATACCATTGGATATTGGAGCTTCTCAACCATAGAGTTGCTCAACACCCATCATCCTCACCATTTGAGGTAATACAAAATCAAGTATTTTCCAAGTTATTGTTCTTCCATAGATCTTATTGCTTATGTTTTGAAATCTAGTTTTTTATATATTTGCACATGCTTATGTTAGATCAGATTATATTAGTTTATTCATAGTATTTTTTATTTTATATTGAAACTGCTATTACAAGTTAATAGGTGCATCCTTGCACATGCTTGGTTGAAAAACCAAGCAACATTTTTTGGCGACTCCACTGGGTTTCAAACTTAAAATTTTTGCTTTAGATCTTTATTTCCGTATTTTTTCCCATTTAAAACTATAGATCTGCCATACTAGTCAGTTTCTTGATAGCTGCCCTAGACATTGGCCCTTTCTGCAGCCTGAAACAACCCAAAATTTCCCATTTCGGGCTCATTTTTCGACAGTCGTTTTTCCATCCGTACATCGCGACTTTCGGCCCCACAGTCACGTGGTCCATCGCAACTTTGAGCCTTTTTCCCGCGTGGTCCATCTCGACTTTTAAAAATTTTCCCGCGCGGCGCATCGCGAGTTATCGAACTTTTCCCGCACTGCACATCGTGACTATTTCGCACTTTCCCGCATGGTCCATCGTGACTTTTTCCCATATCACCGCGCAGCTCATCGTGGGTTTTGGCCCGAAAGCCGCGATATTTCCTATTTCGTTTTTTTTCCATATTTTCAAAAAAAATTCGCCCAAACTAGCTTATTTTTCCAGCATTAATTTTTGCAATTTTTACAGCCCACTGTGCTATTATTGCAACATTATTAAAGTGATATTTGTTAAATACTTTATTTATCTTCTTAAAAAACTTTAGATAATTGAAAGAAATATTTTTTAAAGTATTTATGAGATTCTAAGTCTATACATTGCAAAGTTAGAACCATATTTTTAAAGTTGCTTCATTTTTTCCCAAGAAAGACTCTAAAAATCCATTTATTTTTACATATTTTATGTGCTTTACTTTTTAAAGAATCCATATTTTTTGAAAAATCCATTAAAGCATTTATATTTGAAACGTCTTTCATTTTTTCGCAAATTAAATTCATTATTTTCATTTGTGATTAAATCGCCCATGCGAGGCACATTGTTTTGGTATACACATACACCAGCACACAATCTGTCACACTAATTCCAAGTGAGCCTTAAAAATTACCCTAACTCAACCAATATTCTAACCCCACTTGGGGAACACAAAAATAATTTTGTAGCTAGGTAGGACTGAGGGGATAAGTATCAAAATAAGACCCCTCACTCATTTTTCATGTTGAGACATAGTGATTTTACATTTAGGGTACCAAAATCCCTTATAATTTGTTGACATGGTTTAAACACCAATTTATCGGGAAGGCCTCTCCCTTAGGAGGGTTGAAGTAGCCAGACTGGTTCCGGAAGCATGAGTGGAATACCGTTATCCATTTAGTAACTGAAGGATACCTTTCGTAGTTCTCATTGTACCACCATTATGGGAGTACAATGGCGATAGAGCCAAACTACAGATTCACCCAACCGAATGTATCATGAACGGGGTATCTTAGTGGCCAAGCTTTTAGGATTGTCTACTCGGTGTCCCTCCCAATTGGGGGATATCTAGCCTTTGATTCCACTACTCGTATTGTTTGACTTGGATTTCATCACCTTGCAGAGGATATGTTTCATTGATTCATAATACCACTTCTAGTTAGGTGTTTGCATGATCCATTACCCACCAATGGTTAGTCAGTACACCTTTTTCTATTTTTAGGAGTCGTTTGCATGTTGGTTTTCTGACCACATTTTTTTATTACTCCACTTACTATAGCATAGCTGTTATAGTAAGTGTTTTGAGATTGATTTTGGCATGAGTGCCATTTATTTTTTACGCTCCCCTCTTGCATGCACGGTTGCATTTGGTCTTTAGAGCTTTCCACTCACCACCACCTGGTCATCCTTTAATAAAATTGTCACCATTGATTCCTCGAGATGTTCTCGGCGCTTCCGGGGAGATCCCCCACAGTACGGTTCCCTTGACTCCACACATCATCGTAATAGAGCCCCATCATCCAATTCTAACGCTCCTCATTTCACATCAGATTCTGAGGCAGAATCCAAAAATCCCAGATACACCGCACCCCCTATCCCTATGGCTGATTTTTCTTCCAACCCTTTCAACACAGGGACTGTTGGTGGAGTATCATCCACTCCCCCCACCACAATGACCATCATGGAAGCTACACCTCCCTTAGGGATGCCTAATATGGGACCTACACCTACATCAAGTACGACTTTCATGGGATCTCTGCCCAATACAGCACACCCACCTCACTTAGGCATGCCCACCATGACAACTATACCTACTATGCCTGCTACCACCCACATTCCAACCCCTCTTGGACATCTTCCCAACCCATCTGTGACTCTTGTTGCACTTGGAGGCACGGGTCGCTCCCACACTCTTATGGGTGGAGGGAACATACCTCCCATGACAAATAGCCCCCTAGGGGGCAGTGGCATAATACATAACGCCACCACTAGCACTTATGCCCCCATGACAACATCACACCCCTCCACCAGTTTTCCATTTATGGCTAGCCTTAACCTACCAGACTTGGCTAGGCTAACAAATGATCCCATCCGACATGACCCTACTTGGACCCCCATGCCCAAAAAAATCCCCTCAGATATCACAAAATTTGAAGGGAAAGCAGGGGAAGACCCTCAAAACCATATCATGTCATTTCACCTATGGTGTTCCTCAAACTCCATAGTAGATGATTCCATCCGGCTCAGACTTTTACAAAGAACTTTCACAGGCTCCGAAGCCAAATGGTACATTGAGCATCCACATGGGACACACCCCACTTTTACATCCCTCGCCTCAATGTTCCTTCAGTTCTTTCAACTACCCGTACGCTATGATGCAGGAGTGGAAATACTTTTGTCTTGCAGACAAAACACTGCTACACACATTAGTGATCATATCCATGAGTGGCGTAAGCGTCGTAGTCTCTACAAGATAAAGTTTGATGACCATATCTTTTTGGATTGGTTCCTCAAATCACTCCTCCCTCTCATAGCCAACGATGTATCTTCTGAATGACCCCAGTCGGAAGAATAAGCCATCTTAAAAGCTCAACAGTTCGACCTCATATATGCCCAGTCCGGATATCTATACACCATTTTACATGACGCCCCGCGCGGTGATCCATCCCGCCATGACGCACCGAGAGCATCCCATGCAGCCGATGGTATTATCGGCTGCGTTATGGTGCAAAACAAACCTTTTACCATGATGAGTACAAACAATTCCCTATACACTTCTAGGGCTACATCTCATTTTGGAGCTACAACTTCATATGCTCCAGTAATACAAACCCACCACACTCATGGACCTTCATGTGCACCACAATGTCATGGGAAAGCACCATCAGTTTATGCACAACCTCCATATTATAACCAGCAGGCCCATCAGACTCCGGTTTGACCACAAGCCCAAGTGGCTTATTATCCTCAACAGGCCGCACCTCTTGCTCCAACACTTCCAGTAGCTCAAGGTTACCCACAACCACAACAAGCAACAAGTCCACCTCATAACCCTCCTATTTACTACCCACCGCAACCTCCTCCAGAGCCTGCCCGACCTCAAAACCCACCTACTGCCCAAGGGCATGTGTACGCACAGCAAAACCAACCTCAAAACCATAACAACTAGCGTAACCAAGGAGGTCAACAAAACCACGGAAGAGGACATAACTACGCAAATAACCAGCAACACAACCAAGGTCGACCACCACCTAATCCCCCAAATAATAATAATGCTGCTCCTGCTAAACAAAACCCTGATCGTCCACCAAAATAGGGAAAAAATCCCAATTTGAGAACAAACCACCCATGTTCTATATGTGGGGTCTATGACCATTACACACATAATTTCCCCCATTTAGATCGAGTGTGTAAACTCTGGACCGACGACGCCCAACGACATGGGAATGCTACATAGCCAGCACCCCCTCCTTAGCCACAACCCATGATATTGCAAAACATCCTACCAAACCAAGGTGTGGTAAACACTCGTCCAAATGATCCCCCTCAAGGATATACTGCAACACAGCAGCAAATCACCTATGCAGCAACCGATTACCAGCATCCAGAGTCCAACACTCATCATTTGCTAATGATGTCATCAAACGATGTGAATCTTCAAACCCATCGAAATCAATATGGCTCCTCCCCTGAGGCCACACCTACCGACCCATCTTCGAGTACTCTCCCAACCGATTAACCACTTCGCATACCAAGGATGCCCATGGACGGGGGTCCAAAAGCACCTCGTTTCACTTTGAGACGAATTAACAATAACCCCTATGCTCGTGTAGCTTCCAACTATAACATTGTAGAGGATTTAGCTCAATCCCCCACTGCTATGTCTGCTCTCGAAATCTTAAAAAATTGTCCTGCACAGAGAAAATTGTTGTTATCTGCCATCAGTGCCATAGACCCTAACGACTCCAACATGATGGATTTCGACTTAGACCAAGCCGAACCTCATTTACCTTCATCTCTAGATTTTAAAGTTTCTGTGTCCATTCACAACCTCATCGTTCATTGATGCATAATCGATGAAGGTGCCTCCACCTGCGTTATGTCGACTTTCGTATGGCAGAAACTTGGTTCCCGAATGCTACAACCATCAACTAACGCATTACGAGCTTACGATGGCCGTGCCGCTCAACCTCAAGGTTTGTTAGTGAACGAACCCATACAGCTTGGGGGAAAATTGGTTCTCATATATATAGAAGCCATTAACGCCCAACTTGATTACAATCTCCTTCTGGGATGAAGCTACATGTATAAAATTAAAGCTTTCGCTTCTTCAGTTTTCCACCTCATGATGTTCCCCCATGAAGGATGCCTAGTCAAAATCGACCAGATTAAATACTACAATCTCAATGCCCCCATAGCACCTGAAAATTTTCTTCCCATGATCGAACAACTCGTTCAGAATGCACCTACATCGTTCGTCTCCTCAGTCGGACCCGAGATATATTCGGATAATCCCATGACCACCACTTTCCCTTCTATCCCACCCCCTCTCTGGGTAACTGAAGTATCCTATTTGTGAACCCTATCGCACAACAAACAACAACATCCTTAACAACCTCAACCACCGCCACAAGCACCCATCATGCCTTGTCATATCAGAACAACACTGATTCACACTATCCCATTCTTGTTTCTATTTTCAGGAGTTGTCAGCACGCCAGTAATGGCTACACTTAACTGTCCAGGTTTAACGTTAGGATTACCTGTGTGGTACTTACCTGCCCCAACTCCCCCACCAACTCCAACCATTGTTTTACCACTGGTGCAACCCATGAATATTTCAAACCATCCACCACCTGGCATACCAAACCCCCAAAATCGCCCACCACTTGGTGGTTCAAACCCCCAAAAATGACCAAATCCAACAGGGGGCACTACATCGACATCTAGTAATGTCCCCCCTCAATCCCGCCACACTCAGGGAAGAGGTCCACCAACCTACAACACTGCACCCACAACTCGCACCCCCCCAGTGACTCCCAAATGAGCTAAGAATCCCCCAACCCGTGTGCTCCCTAAGTGCTCCTTGTGTGACGATATTGGCCAAGCTACCCATGTATGTCCACAACTACCGGCACTTCAAGAACACATGAACATGTTGGATGATGACACCAACGTTCCACTCATCAAACTAGAACTCCCCCCTCAGCCACACGATAAATCATTGCGCACAAACCACCCTTGTGCAATATGCGGCATCTATGGCCATTATTCACATCACTGCCATGATCTCCCATATTAAAGAGCAACACGATACGAGTTGAATAATGACGACCTAGAGATATCCCCACCACTTATTGAGGAAATATTCCCCCTAGAATCTTCCCATTCAGAAGAAATCAATACCATTTAAATGATTTCAACTACCTATAAACCCGAACCAATTAATTTAATGGCACATTACTTCTGTACCGATGAATAAATCCTAGAAACATTCACTGCACCGGACTACCCTTGGGATGATATGCACCATCGATCATACTTCCTCCCTGAGGCGTTTACCTCCACTGCGGCAAACCAACTATCTGTTGAATCCAAGGACTTCTTACCAACCAAGGTCGATTGGTTCAAAGATCCAATACCAGCTCCAGAAGCCTTCGAAGAAGGTAACATGGCTAACATTTCGCCCATTATAAAAATCGACATCTCCAACAGCCCCATAAAACCTGAGCTTATCTCTTTGGGCGCATCATGCACTGAAAAAGAAACCCAAGCTTATAAGAAAATCTTCCAAGAATTTCGAGATGTATTCTCCTAGTCTTATACTGAGATGCCTGGTCTTGATACTAACATCGTAGAACATCACATAGGCACCTTGCCCAACATATCACCCGGTCTGCCAGAAACAACGTCCCATTCACCCATCCAAGCTTCCAGCCGTCAAAGCAGAAATTGAGAAGCTTCGAGCAGCAGGTTTCATATACCCTATTGCATACACTGCCTGGGTTTCAAACCCAGTCCCAGTCAATAAGAAAGTCAGCACCATCCGCGTTTGTACTGACTTTCGTGACCTCTACCTAGCTTGTCCCAAAGACAACTTCCCCGCACCATTTATTGACCAGCTAATTGATGAGTGTGCGAGGCATGAGGTACTTTCTTTTATTGACGGTTTCTTCGTATACAACCAAATCAAAATCCATAAAGAAGATCAATACAAGACTGCCTTTACTGCCCCATGGGGCACCATTGCCTATCGCGTCATGCCTTTCGGTCTCAAGAACACTGGAGGCACTTTCCACTGAGCCATGAATTATTGTTTCCACGATATGCATAAAATCATATTAGTTTATCTAGATGACCTCACGGCTTGATCTAAGAAACGATATGACCATTTAGATGATCTTCGACAAGTCTTCTTGCGTTGTCGAAAATACAACATCCGCCTGAACCCACTCAAGTGTGTCTTTTGCGTTCCAACAAGTCGCCTGCTAGGATTTGTCATTTCAGAAAAAGGGATCAATGTCAACCTCATAAAATTCCAAGCCACAGTAGATCTACCATCACCTCGTACATTAAGACAACTACAAAGCCTCCAAGGGAAGTCCAACTTCCTTCGTCACTTTGTCCCAGATTACGCCACCACAGTACATGGTTTCCTCCGTTTACTTCACCTTCATGCCTATTTTTTTGGAGACGACCAAGCAGAAGGGGATTTCACAGACCTGAAAAAAGCGCTTACAAGTTCCCCCTTGATTTCTCCTCCAGATTTCACGAAAGACTTTACACTGTCCATTTCGCCATCAGATTACGCCATTTCCGGAGTGCTCATCCAAGAAGACTCCGCTCATCAAGAACATTTCATTTACTATGTGAGCCAGACCTTGTCAGGCCCACCATTGCGCTACCCACATGAAGAGAAAATGGCCCTTGCTGTCATCTTTTCAGTAGAAAAGCTGCGACAATACATTCTCGTCAGCCACACCGTGGTTGTGGCCAATTCAAACCCAATGGTCTATCTCTTGAATCGCCGCCTTCTATCAGGCCGTGTTGCCAAATGGGTTATTATCTTACAAGAATATGACCTAACTTTTAAAACACCAAAGAGCACCAAAGCATTAGCACTCTCTCAACTCATTACGGACTTACCATCCTTGTCATCATCACCAACTATCCACACTGAAATAATCGACGAAAATTTGTTCATCATCTCGTCTAACGACCCTTGGTACGGTGACATTTTGGTATACCTCCGCACACAGAAGTTTCGACCCAACATTGACCGTGAATGACGCCATCGCATCCATCACCATGCCCCCCGTTATCTCCTTTTGGGTGATGTCCTCTATCGACATGGCATCGACACAATCCTATGATGATGCCTTTCCCAAGACGAAATAGAACAAGTTTTTAACGACTGTCATAGCGGTGCCTGCAGTGGCCATTTCTCTGGAATGGCCACTGCCCAAAAGGTAATTCGTGCAGGTTATTTTTGGCCATCATTATTCACTGATTGTATCACAGCAGTCAAACATTGGAAAAACTACCAGCTCTTTTCCCCCAAGGCAAGAACCCCCCTGCTGCCCTTCATCCATTCGTCATCGTTGGACCATTTTGAAAATGGGCCATCAACTTCATGGATTGCAATCATGCATCAGCTGGGGGCCAAAAACACATTATTGTGGATGTTGATTACTTTACCAAATGGGCAGAAACCATGGCTACTTACAATTGCAAAGCCGACACTGCAGCCCGTTTTTTCCTCATCAATGTTATTGCTCGTTTCGGAGTACCAAAGCAACTCGTCTCAGACCACAGATATCACTTCGAGGACTCCGTTTTAAGAGAATTGTCAATACTCCTTAGGTTTGAACATCATTTCTCCTCCGCCTACTACCCCCAAGGGAACGACCAAGTCAAAGCTGTTAACAAAATTTTGAAGACCATCCTCTAGCGCATTGTCGACAAACATAAATCCAATTGGCATTACATGCTTTTTCCCGCATTATGGGCTTATTGCACATTGACCAAAACCGCCACCGGTTTTACCCCATTTCGTTCAGTTCATGGTGTGGAGTCTGTCCTCCCCATTGACTTCCAAATACCAACATTGCAAATTTCTGTAGAGCTTCACCCCGATACTTCGCTAATTGAAGAACACTTACTTCTTTTAGAATAGGCTGACAAAGATCGTCGTGCAGCTCTCCAAAAAATCGAAGCCGCAAAGAACATATATAAACTCCATTATGATAAACATGTTCACTCACGAGCATTTAGTGAAGGAGAACTGGTCCTTGTTTACGATCAATCCCATGACAAAACAGGAAAAGGAAAGTTCCAATCTATGTGGCAAGGCCCATATATCATACACACTTGCCTTGAACATGGAGCCTACATTTTGACCGACTCGGAAGGCAATCCCATGCGCAACCCCCATAAGGGGTTGTACCTCAAAATATTCTACCCATAAAAACTCCTGGACACCATAGTCCATATTGTACAGTTTTTAATTGATTTTTTTTTTCATTGTAAATTTTCAAAACCTTACATTTTCTTTCTTTCCTGCATGAACACAGATGGATCTTTTCCCACTCTACCACATCGGTTTTGCCGACGGCGCAAGCCGTTGGTCTCCAAATCTTGCTTCAGCAGCTTGGGTAATTTATTCCCCTTCACATGAGTTGATCCACCTCGATGGAGTGTGCATACGGGCTGCCACAAACAACCAAGCTGAGTACGATGCCGTGACCGATATCCTCGCCGCTGCTCTCCAAATGGGCATAAGTCACCTTCGTGTTTTCTTGGACTCCCAGCTCCTTGTTTCCCAGTTCAACAACTGTTATTAGGTATGTGATTCCTGTCTATTTAGAAAATTCCTGCACACAAAACAAATGATTCGACATTTTTAATCCATCTCTTTCACTCATGTCGCAAGAAATCATAACATTATAGCAGACCAAATGGCTAACAACATTCTAGATTGGCACATCAACCAAAACATGTAGGGCATCATGACATGCATCACATAGGCATTATTAAATCATCAAAGCATTGCATCCACGTGCATAAGATATGCCTCCATGGCTGTACAAAAAATCAAAACATTGCATCCACATGCATAAGATATGCCTCCACAGGCGTACAAAAAATAAAAACATTGCATCCACGTGCATAAGGTATGCCTCCATGGGCATACAAAAAATCAAAACATTACATCCACGTGCATAAGATATCCTGCCAGGGGCATACAAAATCATAACTTTGCATCCACGTGCATCAAACATGCCTCCACGGGAAAAAAAACAAATTACAATTGCATCCATGTGCAACAAAACGTAAACAAAAAGACAAGATATGCATCCACGTTCATACACGACTATATACCAAAACATATATATATATATATATATATATATATATATATATATATATATATATATATATATATATCATCATAAGAGTCATAATGTAAGCGATGCTCTCAACACCCAAATATACAAAAAATACACTAGTCGTACAGAATATGTATCAACAAAATACATCCCCGTATGCTCATCAGCATTTGGGGGTAGGTACAAGATCATCTAATCATCATGATCACCAGGATCCTCTGGATCCTCCTCCTCTGGCTCCTACGGATCATACTGATCCCGAGCTCTTGCCTTGGCCATCACCACAGCCACTCTCAGCAGGATTAACCGCCACTCACGGGGAGCATCGAAAAAACGCTCGATAGTAGGCCGATCTAAATCCCTCCAACCCTCCTCTGGTGCACCCACTAGAAGCCCCTCTAAGGAATGGCGTACATCCTCTAGGCTGTCATCTCACGGGCGCACAACTCCTCGGACACGAGGCGGCGATGCTGCTGCCGGAGGAGGTAGCACCACCATCATCCATCCTCGACGTCCTATGTGATCCACTGGTGGCCTCAGACCAACATCTATAAAGAACCCACAATGAATCAAGTTAGTATCATATAAAAAAAAAACATCTCTATCTATACTCATAACAAACATATAAACATGATATAATAGAGAAACAAAAAAAAAGACGTACTGTCCAACCCCCAAGCCTATCCCTAGGCTCGAGGCATCTCAAGGTCTCCTTGGAAGTCTATACCCACATATGGATAGTCATCTATAACAATGGGCATATGCTCCCACTGGTCATACATCTCCGACGAGAAGAACCGTCGGATGCCACCACCACCCAAGGGAATCATCTCCCCCGACCGCACCATCCGCGGCTCACTCCTCATCCCCTCCCGAACTGGCACACACGGCTGCAAGGTAGGGACCCGCTCAAAAAAGAAACAACAAAGGAAAGAAGCATAGCTGAACTCTCCTCCCTCTTGACTAACCTTCTTCAGATCTCGCCGAACACATGCCAAAAACATCTACCCCCAAGCAAAATATGTCCCCCTCAGGACACTGTCTACCATCATTGTTTGTCCCCCAGACAAACGATGGGGTGCCTGTGCACCAAGAACCCACAAAACACAAGCAGCCACCACCTGCATATCCAGCTCCCGCAAGTCAGACACACTCAATGCGTTGTTCTGTATAAGGGTCCCCAGAATGTAGCATCTCTCAAGTAGATCCTCAATATCCATGCCAGCCAGAATCGTCGGCTGTAGCTCCCCGATCTCCCCCAAACGGGGAAAGCCAATAAGAAAGTACACATCGGCCTAGGTGATCTCAAGTCGCTCACCTTGCACCATGAAAGCCACCTCCTCCAGGACCCAGACGTCAACCAACTTGTTCAGCATCTCTCTAATTGAACACATAATATGAATCTGAGCAAACTTTAGTAGTCCACCCAAAGCCAAGGACACCCGCACATTCAGGTCATCCCAAATCCTTCCCATCAGCTCCACATCAATCTCCCTCTCCCTCCACGTCACTAGCGGCCTCCTCAACATCCTGCCAAAAAACAAAGGAATTTTTTTTAGAAGCAAAAGTTTTTCTCAAAAACCCCATCGTGACTTTCAGGCTCTTAGCCGGGATGGACATCGCGACTTTCAACTTCAAAGCCACGATGAACATCGTGGGTATCAGTCCCACAGTTGCGATGGGCATCGCGGCTATCAGCCTCCACAGCCACGATAACCATCGCGACTGTCAGCCTCCACAGCCACGATGAACATCGGGACTGTCAGACCTCACATTTGCGATGCACATCGCAGCTATCAAGCCCATACCTGCGATGCGCATCGCGGAAAATGAGTCGAAACCCGCAATATTTCATGTTGGGAAGCCAGCATGGAATTACGCAGCCTCCGGGGCCCCGACGCTAACCAAAAAGGAAATAATTTTAAAGGCTAAGGAACATAGGCTTACCTGAAACTCGCAGAATGAAAAACCAATGGTCGAATCTCCCAAAAATTGAGAAAATGCTCTGACCACCTCCATTACTCTATGAAACTCAATGGTGAAAATGACACTTGTCACATTGGGCCCACTTGCTATTTATAGAAATTTGACAATTTTCAAACAACCATTTCAGCATCATACGATGTTCGTTTTTCAAACTGTTGGTACCATCGGAATCAGTGCAGTGAGAACTTCACCGTAGTCCACTCCTTTTCCCGATTCCACCAGTTCCCTTTTTCGGCCATTTTTCCCATGCCCCTCGTCGCCTCGATTTACGTGCCAGATCAGTCATCATCCATTTTTGACAAGTTTTATATCGCCGGATTCAGTTTTCCACGCTCGTGACGATGCTCGAGATCATTTCTCGCTCTCACCCACATATTTTTTGGGCATTTTTCCCATGCCCTTCGTCGCCTTAATTTGCGTGCCACCTCGGCTGTGATCCATTTTTGATGAGTTTTATATCGCCGGATTCAGTTTTCTGTGCTCATGACGATGCTTGAGATCATTTCTTGCTCTCACCACTAGATTTTTTGGGCATTTTTCCCATGCACCTCCTCGCCTCTATTTACGTGCCACCTCGGCCGTGATGCATTTTTTACGAGTTTTATATTGCCGAAATCAATTTTCCACGCTCGTGACGATGCTTGAGATCATTTCTTGCTCTCACCACCATATTTTTTGGGCATTCTTTCCCATGCCCCTTGTCGCCTCGATTTTCGTGCCACATCGGTCGTGATCCATTTTTGACGATCTTTACGTTGTCGGACTCAGTTTTCTGTGCTCATGACGATGCTCTAGATCATTTCTCACTCTCTCCAATACCTTCTTGTTCGGTATAATTTTATCCCCTTTTTGGGCCGAGCAATTCGTTTACGAAAAAGGCACTTAGGGAGTTTCTGTTAAGCTCTTTTCTAAATCCTAAAACAATGAAAAGATAGCCGAGCAATCTTATTTCCTTTCATGCTCAGTAAAAGTATCTGAAAGGGCATCTACCTAGTATAAGTTTACCCCTTTTCCGGACCTTGTAGACTAATTACGAAAAAGGAATACTCTAGTCACATTGGCTAGAAGAGTTCTCCATTTGCATCATTTTATGCTTTTTTGGGCCTTGGAGACTAACACACGAAAAAGAACACCATTGGAGTCTACTTACTGCTTTCAAAATTTCTAAAACTGAAAGCAACCACAAGCAATCATCGTCTTAGGCTCGTACAAATACACAGGATGGTACCCATCCACCAATTCAGAGTCTTCTTATCATTTTCAGACTCCTTAAAAATGAAAGCACTCACGAGCATGAATAGTCCTAGGCTCACATAAATCCATAGGATAGTACCATTTCAGAGCACACTCTTATCCCTTCTTGGAGCTCATTAAAACTACGAAGAAGGACCCAACGGTGCTTTTCAGTGCCACAACAGATCATGTCAACTCATAAGGCAACTTCCCCATTATGGTCGCCTTTGTTCAAAGTATTCTGCAGTATGTCACCCTGAGAGTCCCCCAATAGCATCCATCAGCTTGCCCCCCCCAGAGTCACTCCAGTCTGCAAGACATATCCCTGATCCCTTAAAGCTATGGCCCTCACACCTAAAATTCAGTTTCCTATGCTGTCAGGTCAACCATGTCATCATGCTCTGAACAAAGGAAGTTTGAGTCCACCCACTCTATGACCCTAGTTTTTTCCCACATCCCCACAGCATGTCATGCCTACTATCACAGTTTCGTTATATACCTCGCACTCCTATCAAGGAAATATAATTTCCTTCATAGTTGTCGGTCTCCCTCTGTCGACACCAACCAAATATATTCCAAAGGATAGACCCATAGGTCCCTGTGCCTTGGACTCATCACCATTAGTGATGAGTTCCTACGGATCATTTTGAAAGGAGTCCTCAATCCCTCTCCCAATGATTGTTTCTCACATGCTCGACTTCAACACCTTGATCACATCGTTGAGACTCATACAAGGTATCAGTCCTTTTAGTTTTTTGTTGAAGACCCTGGATATCAGCTGACTCTACCACATTTGAGAGTCTAATTGAGGAAACAACCAATTACACATTCCTATGGATATTTGGGTTGTGTTGGGCAACAATTTACAGATGTACTGCAGTTCTATACTCCCTTAAGCATACAATTACAAATACTCCTCATAAGTTGACTCATTTACTGACTCTATCACATTTGAGAGTCTAATTGAGTCCCTACAGATGTTGGACACCTTCAGTTTCAGCAATTCATCAACCCTTCTGATACCTTATTCAGAACGGTTGTTGCTCTTTTCCAGTGTATCAGTTATTGAGATCGGTCATGGTATGACCATGAGTATGTCCCAGCATTGTGTCCCCTCTGGGCCATTATGATGTACCAACATATTTTTATGTATTATTCAGGTCCCCCTTCTTGGGCCTAATTGTTATGTATATGTCTTGATACAAGCATGGGTATGCCCGCCTCGTCCATAATCAGAGATTATTCCTCATTCATTTTGAGGCCATGTATTTTTTCAGTTTTTACAATTTCCAAGGGCCGTTGTTCCGGTCTCCAATCGGTCTCTTCTCTTCTCCAAACCCCAGAAAAAAATACAAAAGAACTATGATGTCTATCATCCATACGATGAGCTCCTGCCCTCACACATCAGGGGGCAATCTGTTAACACCCAAAAAGTGCTCACTAGCTCATTCCATTATTCACATGACCCATTTGTCCACTTTTTCCACCATTTGAGCCTCTAAAACCTTCAAAAGGTCACCAAAAAGACCATAATACCCCTTTTCCCCCTCAAATTATGTATTTTTCCTCAAACAACACAAAAGCCCTCAAAAAGGGTCCAAAATTCCCAAAAAATATTAAAAGGGAATAAAAATATTCAAAATATTCAAAAAGGGAAAAGAGAGGGAAAAAGAGACCTAAACCATGTTGGTTAATACCATTGGTTTCCTTAAAACCATAATGGTATTCCCCATCACCAAAAACTATAAAAAGGTGATAGGGGCTCCTCACTTTTCATCCACATTTCATCATATCCTTATGCTGCCAAATTCCCTTTGAGAGCCATTGCCTCCGATTTCAAGTTTGAAGATCCCCATTGAATCTTTGGAGAAGAAGAGGCCATTGGATATTGGAGCTTCTCAACCTTGGATTTTCTCAACACCCATCATCCTCACCATTTGAGGTAATACAAAATCAAGTATTTTCCATGTTATTGTTCTTCCATAGATCTTATTGCTTATGTTTTGAAATCTAGTTTTTTATTTATTTGCACATGCTTATGTTAGATCAGATTATATTAGTTTATTCATAGTTGTTTTTGTTTTATATTGAAACAGTTATTACAAGATAATAGGTGCATCCTTGCACATGCTTGGTTGAAAAACCAAGCAACAGTTTTTGGCGACTCCGCTGGGTTTCAAACTTAAAATTTTTGCTTTAGATCTTTAGTTCAGTATTTTTTCCCATTTAAAACTGTAGATCTACCATACTAGTCAGCTTCTTGATAGCTTCCCTAGCCATTGGCCCTTTCTGTAGCCCGAAACAGCTCAAAATTTCCATTTTCGGGCTAATTTTTCGACGGTCATTTTTCCGTCCGTACATCACGACTTTCGGCCCCACAGTCACGCGGTCCATCGCAACTTTGAGCCTTTTTCCCGTGTGGTCTATCGCGATTTTTCAACCTTTTCCCGCGCTGCACATCGTGACTGTTTCTCACTTTCCTGCGTGGTCCATCATGACTTTCGTCAATATCGCCGCGCGGCTCATCATGGGTTTTTTCCCGAAAGCTGCGATATTTCCTGTTTCATTTCGGCCCATTTTTTCAAAAAAAAATCGCCCAAACTAGCTTATTTTTCCAGTATTAATTTCTGCAATTTTTACAGCCCACTGTGTTATTATTGCAACATTATTAAAGTGATATTTGTTAAATACTTTATTTATCTTTTTAAAAAATTTCAGATAATTGAAAGAAATATTTTTTAAAGTATTTATGAGATTCTAAGTCTATACATTGCAAAGTTAGAACCATATTTCTAAAGTTGCTTCATTTTTGCCCAAGAAAGACTCTAAAAATCCATTTATTTTTACATCTTTTATGTGCTTTACTTTTTAAAGAATCCATATTTTTTGAAAAATCCATTAAAGCATTTATATTTGAAACGTCTTTCATTTTTTCGCAAATTAAATTCATTATTTTCATTTGTGATTAAATCGCCCATGCGAGGCACATTGTTTTGGTATATGCATACACCAGCACACAATCTGTCACACTAATTCCAAGTGAGCCTTAAAAATTACCCTAACTCAACCAATATTCTAACCCCACTTGGGGAACACAAAAATAATTTTGTAGCTAGGTAGGACTGAGGGGATAAGTATCAAAATAACACCCCTCACTCATTTTTCATGTTGAGACATAGTGATTTTACATTTAGGGTACCAAAATCGCTTATTATTTGTTGACACAGTTTAAACACCAATTTATCGGGAAGGCCTCTCCCTTAGGAGGGTTGAAGTAGCCAGACTGGTTCCGGAAGCCTGAGTGGAATACCGCTATCCATTAAGTAACCGAAGGATACCTTTCGCAGTTCTCTTTGTACCACCCTTATGGGAGTACAACGGCGATAGAACCAAACTGCAGATTCACCCAATCGAACGTGTCATGAACGGGGTATCTTAGTGGCCAATCTTTTAGGATTGTCTACCCAATGTCCCTCCCGGTAGGGGGATATCTAGCCTTTGATTCCACTACTCATATTGTCTGACTTGGATTTCATCACCTTTCAGAAGATATGTTTCGTTGACTCATAATACCACTTCTAGTTAGGTGTTTGCATGATCCATTACCCACCATTGGTTAGTCAGTACACCTTTTTCTATTTTTAGGAGCCGTTTGCATGTTGGTTTTCTGACCACATTTTTTTATTACTCCACTTACTATAGCAGAGCTGTTATAGTAAGTGTTTTGAGTTTGATTTTGGCCTGAGTGCCATTTATTGTTTACGCTCCCCTCTTGCATGCACGGTTGCATTTGGGCTTTAGATATTTCCACTCACCACCACCTGGTAATCTTTTGATAAAATTGTCACCATTGATTCCCCAAGATGTTCTCGATGCTTTCGGGGAGATCCCTCGCAGTACGGTTCCCTTGACTCCACACATCATCGGAATAGAGCCCCGTCATCCGATTCTGACGCACCTCATTTCACATTAGATTCTGAGGAAGAATCCGAAAATCCCAGATACACCACACCCACTAGCCCTATGGCTGATTTTTCTTCCAACCCTTTCATCACAGGGACTGTTGGTGGAGCATCATCCACTCCCCCCACCACAATGACCATCACGACAGCTACATCTCCCTTAGGGATTCCTAATATGGGACCTACACCTACATTAGGTACGCCTTCCATGGGAACTCTACCCAATATAGGACACCCACCTAACTTAGGCATGCCCACTACGGCAACTAGACCTACTATGCCCGCTACCACCCACATTCCAACCCCTCTTGGACATATTCCCAACCCATCTGTGACCCCCATTGCACTTGGTGGTGCGGGCCCCTCCCACACTCTTATGGGTGGAGGGCACATACCTCCCATGAAAAATACCCCCCTAGGGGGAAGTGGCATAATACATAATGCCACCACTAGCACTTATGCCTCCATGACAACATCACACCCCTCCGCCAGTTTTCCATTTATGGCTAGCCTTAACCTACCAGACTTGTCTAGGTTAACAAATGATCCCATCCGACATGACCCTACTTGGTCCCCCATGCCCACAAAACACCCCTCAGATATCCCAAAATTTGAAGGGAAAGCGGGGGAAGACCCTCAAAACCATATCATGTCGTTTCACCTATGGTGTTCCTCAAACTCCATAGTAGATGATTCCATTCGGCTCATAATTTTACAAAGAACTTTCACGGGCTCCGTAGCCAAATGGTACATTGAGCAGCCACATGGGACACACCCCACTTTTACATCTCTCGCCTCAACGTTCCTTCAATTCTTTCAACTACCTGTACGCTATGATGCAAGAGTGGAAATACTTTTGTCTTGCAGACAGAACACCACTACACACATCAGTGATAATATCCATGAGTGCCGTAAGCGCCGTAGTCTCTGCAAGATAAATCTTGATGACAGTATATTTTTGGATTGGTTCCTCAAATCACTCCTCCCTCTCATATCCAAGGATGTAGCTTCTTAACAACCCCAGTCGGAAGAAGAAGCCATCTTAAAAGCTCAACAGTTCGACCTCATATATGCCTAGTCTAGATATCTATACACCATTTTACCTAACGCCTCCCGCAATGATCCATCCCGCCATGACATACGGGGAGCATCCCATGCCACTGACGGTATTATCGGCCAGGTTATGGTGCAAAACAGACCTTTTACCATGATGAGTACAAACAATGCCCCATACACTTCTAGGGCTACATCTCATTCTGGAGCTGCAACTTCATATACTCTAGTAATACAAAACCACCACACTCATGGACCTCATGTCCACCACAGTGTCATGGGAAAGCACCATCATCTTATGCACAATCTCCATATTATAACCAGCAGGCCCATCAGACTCCGATTCAACCACAAGCCCAAGTGGCTTATTATCGTCAACAGGAAGCACCTCTTGCTCCAACACTTCCAGCAGCTCAAGGTTACCCACAACCTCAACAAGCAATAGGTCCACCTCATAACCCTACTTCTTACTACCCACCGCAACCTACTCCAGAGCATGCCCAACCTCAAAACCCACCTACTGCCCAAGGGCATGTGTACGCACAGCAAAACCAACCTCAAAACCAGAACAACCAACGTAACTAAGGAGGTCAACAAAACCGCGGAAGCGGACATAACCACGGAAATAACCAGCAACACAACCAAGGTGGACCACCACCTAATCCCCCAAATAATAATAACACTACTCCTACTAATCAAAACCCTGATCGTCCACCAAAATAGGGTAAAAATCCCAATTTGAGAACAAACCACCCATGTTCTATATGCGGGGTCTACAACCGTTACATGCATAATTGCCCCCATTTAGATCAAACGCGTAAATTCTGCACCAACGATGCCCAACGACAAGGGCATGCTGCACAACCAGCACCCCCTCCTCAGCCACAACCCATGATATTGAAAAACACCTTACCAAACCAAGGTGTGGTAAACACTCGTCCAAATGATCCCCCTCAAGGATCCGCTACAACATAGCAGCAAATCACCTATGCAGCAACCGATTACCAGCATCCAGAGTCCAACACTCATCATTTTCTAATGATGTCATCAAACGATGTGAATCTTCAAACTCATCGAAATCAATACAGCTCTGCCCCTGAGGCCACACCTACCAACCCATCTTCGACTACTTTCCCAACCGATCAACCACTTTGCATACCCAATATGCCCATGGAGGGGGGATCCAAAAGCACCTCGTTTCCCTTTGAGACAAATTAACAATAACCCCAATGCTCATGCAGCTTCCAACTATAACATTGTAGAGGATTTAGCTCAGTCCCCCATTGCTATGTCCACTCTCGAAATCCTAAAAAATTGTCCTGCACAAAGAAAATTGTTGTTATCTGCCATCGGTGCCATAGACCATAACGACTCCAACATGATGGCTTTCGACTTAGACCAAGCCGAATCTCATCTACCTTCATCTCTAGCTTTTCAAGTTTATGTGTCCATTCGCAACCTCGTCGTTCATCGATGCATAATCGATGAATGTGCCTCCACCTATGTTATGTCGACTTTCGTATGGCAAAAACTTGGATCCCCAATGCTACAACTTTCAACTACCGCATTACGAGCTTACGATGGTCGTGCAGCTCAACCTCAAGGTTTGTCAGTGAACGTACCCATACAGCTTGGGGAGAAATTGGTTCTCATAGATATAGAATTCATTAACGCCCAACTTGATTACAATCTCCTTCTGGGATGAAGCTACATGTATAAAATGAAAGCTGTCGCTTCTTCAGTTTTCCGCCTCATGATGTTCCCCCATGAAGGACGCGTAGTCAAAATCGACTAGATTACATACTACGACCTCAATGCCCCCGCATCGCCTAAAAATGTTCTTCCCATGATCGAACAACCCATTAAGAATACACCTACATCATTCGTCTCCTCAGTCAGACCCGGGATATATTCGGATAATCCCATGACCACCACTTTCCCTTCTATCCCACCCCCTCTCCGGGTAACTGAAGTATCCGATTTGTGCACCCTATCGCACAACGACCAACAACCTCAACCACCACCACAAGCACCCATCGTTCCTAGTCATATCGGAACAACACCGATTCACACTATCCCATTCTTGTTTCCATTTTCAGGAGTTGTCAGCACGCTAGAAATGGCTACACTTAACCTTCTAGGTTTAACATTAGGATTACCTATATGGTACTTACCTTCCCCAAATCCCCCACCAACTCCAACTGTTGTTTTACAACTGGTGCAACCCATGAATATTTCAAACCATCCACCACCTGGCATACCAAACCCCCAAAATCACCCACCATCTGGTGGTCTGAACCCCCAAAACCGATCAACTCCAACAGGGGGCACTACATCGACATCTATTTATGTCCCCCCTCAATCCAGCCACACTAGGGGAAGAGGTCAACCAACCTACAACACTGCACCCACAACTTGCACCCCCTAGTGACTCCCAAATTAGCTAAGAATCCCCCAACCCGTGTGCTCCCTAAGTGCTCCTTGTGTGACAATATTGGCCACACTACCCATCTATGTCCACAACTACCAGCACTTCAAGAACACATGAACATGTTGGATGACGAAACCAACATTCCACTCATCAAACTAGAAATCCCCCCTCAGCCACGCGATAAATCATTATGCACAAACCACCCTTGTGCAATATGCGGCATCTACGACCATTATTCGCATCACTACCCCGATCTCCCAGATTATAGAGCAACACTATACGAGTTGAATAATGTCGACCTAGAGATATCCCCACCACTTATTGAGGGAATATTCCCACCAGAATCTTCCCATTCAGAAGAAATCAATACCATTTATATGATTTCAACTACCTATAAACCCGAACCAATTAATTTAATGTCACATTACTTCCGTACCGATGAAGAAATCCTCAAAACACTCACTGCACCGGACTACCCTTGGGATGATATGCACCATCGATCACACTTCCTCCCTGAGGTGTCTACGTCCACCGCGGAAAACCAACTATCTGTTGAATCCAAGGACTTCTTACCAACCAAGGTCGATTTGTTCAAAGATCCAATACCAGCTCTAGAAGCCTTCGAAGAAGGTAACATGGCTATCGTTTCGCCCATTATAAAAATCGACATCTCCACCACCCCCGAAAAACCTGATCTTATCTCTTTGGGCGCATCATGCACTGAAAAAGAAACCCAAGCTTATAAGAAACTTTTCCAAGAATTTTGAGATGTCTTCTCCTAGTCTTATACTGAGATGCCTGGTCTTGATCCTAACATCGTAGAACATCACATAGACACTTGGCCCAACATATCACCGGTCCGCCAGAAACAACGTCCCATTCACCCATCCAAGCTTCCAGCCGTCAAAGCAGAATTTGAGAAGCTTCGAGTAGAAGGTTTCATATACCCTATTGCATACACCACCTGGGTTTCAAACCCAGTCCCATTCAATAAGAAAGTCAGCACCATCTGCGTCTGTACTGACTTCCGTGACCTCAACCTAGCTTGTCCCAAAGACAACTCCGCCACTCCATTTATTGACCAGCTAATTGATGAGTGTGCGGGGTATGAGGTAGTTTCTTTTATGGATGGTTTCTCCGGATACAACCAAATCAAAATCCATAAAGAAGATCAATACAAGACTTCTTTTACTACCCCATGGGGCACCTTTTCCTATCGTGTCATGCCTTTCGGTCTCAAGAACGCTGGAGCCACTCTCCAATGAGCCATGACTTATTGTTTCCACGATATGTATAAAATCATATTAGTTTATCTAGATGACCTCACGGCTCGATCTAAGAAATGATCTGACCACTTAGATGATCTTCGACAAGTATTCTTGCGTTGTCGAAAATACAACATCTACTTGAACCCACTCAAGTGTGTCTTTTGCGTTCCGACAAGTCGCTTGCTGGGATTTGTCATTTCAAAAAAAGGGATCAACGTCGACCCCCTAAAATTCCAATCCATAGTAGACCTACCATCACCTCGTACATTAAAACAACTACAAAGCCTCCAATGGAATTCCAACTTCCTTCATCGCTTTGTCCTAGATTACCCCACCATAGTACATGGTTTCCTCCGTTTACTTCACCTTCATGCCCATTTTTATTGGGACGACCAAGCAGAAGGGGCTTTCACAGACATGGAAAAAGCGCTTACAAGTGCCCCCTTGATTTCTCCTCTAGATTTCACGAAAGACTTTACACTGTACATTTCGGCATCAGATTACGCCATTTCTGGAGTACTTATCCAAGAAGACTCCACTCGTCAAGAACATGTCATTTACTATGTGAGCTAGACCTTGTCCGGCCCACGCTTGCGCTACCCACATGAAGAGAAAATGGCCCTCACCATCGTCTTTTCAGTACAAAAGCTGCGACATTACATTCTCCTCAGCCACACCATGGTTGTGGCCAATTCCAACCCAATGGTCTATCTCTTGAATCCCCGCCTTCTACAAGGTTGTGTTGCCAAATGGGTGATTATCTTACAAGAATATGACCTAACGTTTAAAACCCAAACGAGCACCAAAGCATTAGCACTCTCTCAACTCATTACGGACTTACAATCCTCGTCATCACCACCAACTATCCACATTGAACTAATCGATGAACATTTGTTCATCATCTCAACTAACAACCCTTGGTATGACGACATTTTGGTATACCTCCGCACATAGAAGTTTCGACCCAACATCGACCGTGATGGATGCCGTCACATCCATCACCATGCCCCCCGTTATCTCCTTTTGGGTGATGTCCTCTATCGATGTGGCGTTGACACAATCCTACGACGATGCCTTTCCCAAGACAAAGCAGAACAAGTCCTTAACGACTGTCATAGCGGTGCCTGCGGTGGCCATTTTTCTGGAATTGCCACCACCCAAAAGGTAATTCACGCAGGTTATTTTTGGCCATCATTATTCACTGATTGTATCACAGCAGTCAAACATTTCCAAAACTGCTAGCTCTTTGCCCCCAAGGAAAGAACCCCCCCACCACCCTTCATCCATTCGTCACCATTGGACCATTTTGAAAATGGGCCATCGACTTCATGGGTTGCAATCCCGCATCAACCGGCGGCCATAAACACATTTTTGTGGTTGTTGATTACTTTACCAAATTGGTAGAAGTGATGCTTACTTACAATTGCAAAGATGACACTACAGCCCGTTTTTTCCTCATCCATGTTATTGCTCGTTTTAGAGTACCAAAGCAACTCGTCTCAGACCACGGATCTCACTTCGAGGACTCTATTTGGAGAGAATTGTCAATACTCCTTAAGTTTGAACATCATTTCTCCTCCTCCTACTACCCCCAAGGGAACGGCCAAGTCGAAGTTGTTAACAAAATTTTGAACACCATCCTCCAGCGCATTGTCGACAAACATAAATCCAATTGGCATCACATGCTTTTTCCCGCATTATGGGCTTATCGCACATCGACCAAAACCACCACCGGTTTTACCCTATTTCAATTAGTTCATGGCATGGAGTCTGTCCTCCCCATTGAATGCCCGATACCAACATTGCAAATTTCCGTAGAGCTTCTCTCCGATACTTCACTAATTGAAGAATGCTTACTTCTTTTAGAATAGGCCGACGAAGATTTCCGCACAACTCTCCAAACAATCGAAGCCGCAAAGAACAGATTTAAACTCCATTACGATAAACATGTTCACCCACGAGCATTTAGTGAAGGAGACCTGGTCCTTGTTTACGATCAAGCCCATGACAAAATAGGCAAAGGAAAGTTTCAATCTATGTGGCAAGGCCCATATATCATACATGCTTTCCTTGAACATGGAGCCTACATTTTGACCGACTCGGAAGGCAATCCCATGCGCAACCCCCATAATGGGTTGTACCTCAAAAGATTCTACCCATAAAAACTCCTAGACACCATAGTACATATTGTATAGTTTTTAATTGATTTTTTTTTTCACTGTAAATTTTCAAAACCTTACATTTTCTTTCTTTCTTGCATGAACACAGATGGATCCTGTCCCCCTCTACCACGTTGGTTTTTCCGATGGCGCAAGCCATTGGTCTCCAAATTTCGCTTCAGCAGCTTGGATAATTTATTCCCCTTCACATGAGTTGATCCACCTCAACGGAGTGTGCATAGGGGCTGCCACAAACAACCAAGCTGAGTACGATGCCATGACTGGTCTCCTCATTGCTGCTCTCTAAATGGGCATAAGTCACCTCACCTTCGTGTTTTCCTGGAATCCTAGCTCCTTGTTTCCCAGTTCAACAACTGTTATTAGGTACGCGATCCCTGTCTATTTTGAAAATTCTTGCACACAAAAAAAATGATTCGACATTTTGAATCCATCTCTTTCACTCATGTCCCAATAAATCATAACATTGTAGCAGACCAAATGGATAACAACATTCTAGAGTGGCACGTCAACCAAAACATGTAGGACATCACGACATGCATCACATAGGCATTATAAAATCATCAAAACATTAAATCGACATGCATAAGATATGCCTCCACGGGTGTACAAAAAATCAAAACATTGCATCCACATGCATAAGATATGCCTCCACAGGCATACAAAAAATCAAAACATTGCATCCACGTGCACAAGATATGCCTCCAGGGGCATACAAAATCATAACTTTGCATCCATGTGCATCAAACATGCCTCCATGGGCAAACAAACAAATTACAATTGCATCCACGTGCAACAAAATGTAAATGAAAAGACAAGATATACATCCACGTGCATACACGACTATATACCAAAACATATATATATATATATATATATATATATATATCATCGTAAGAGTCATAATGTCAGTGTTTCTCTCAGGACCCAAATATACAAAACATACACTTGCCGTACAAAATATGTATAACCAAAATACATCCCCATATGCTCATCAACATTTGGGGGTAGGTATAGGATCACCTAATCATCATGATCACCGGGATCCTCTGGATCCTCCTCCTCTGGCTCCTCCGGATCATACTTATCTCGAGCTCTCCTCTCGGCCATCACCACAGCCACTCTCAGTAGGATCGACCACCACTCACGGGGAGCATCGAAAAAACGCTCTATAGTAGGCCAATCTAAATCCCTCCAACCCTCCTCTAGTGCACCCACTAGAATCCCCTCTAAGGTATCGCGTACGTCCTCTAGGGCATCATCTCGTGGGCGCACAACTCCTCGGACATGAGGTGGTGGTGCTGCTACCCGCGGAGGTACCAATACCATCATCCGTCCCTGAGGTCCTATGTGATCCACTGGTAGCCTCAAACCAACATCTGCAAAAAACCCACAATGAATCAAGTCAGTATCATATAAAAAAAAACATCTCTAGCTATACTCATAACAAACATCTAAACATGATATAATAGAGAAACAAAAACAAAGACGTACTGTCCAACCCCCAATCCTATCCCTGAGCTCGAGGCATCTCAAGGTCTCTTCGGAAGTCCATACCCGCATATGGATAGTCATCAATAACAACGGGCATCTGCTCCCACTGGTCATACATCTCTGACGAGAAGAACCGTCGGATGCCACCACCACCCTGAGGCATCATCTCCTCCCACCGCACCATCCCCGACTCACTCCTCAGCCCCTCCCAAACCGGCACACACGGCCGCAAGGTAGGGACCCGCTCAAAAAAGAAACAATAGAGGAAAGAAGCATAGCTGAACTCTCCTCCCTCCCGACTAATCTTGTTCAGCTCTCACCGAACACAGGCCAAAAACATCTGCCCCCAAGCAAAATATGTCCCCCTCAGGACACTGTCTACCATCATCATTTGTCCCCCAGAAAAACGATGGGGTGCCTGTGCACCAAGAACCCGCAAAATACAAGTAGCCACCACCTGCATATTTGGCTCCCGCAAGTCAGAGACACTCAATGCGTTGTTCTATATATGGGCTTCCGGAATGCAGAATATCTCTAGTAGATCCTCAATATCCATGCCAACTAGAATCCTCGGCTACAGCTCCCCTATCTCCCCCAAACGGGTCAAGCCAGTAAGAAAGTACACATCGGCCAAGGTGATCTCAAGTCGCTCACCTTGCACCATGAAAGCCACCTCCTCTGGGACCCAGAAGTCAACCAACTTGTTCAGCAACTCTCTGATTGAATGCATAATAGGAATCTGAGCAAACTTTAGTAGTCCGCCCAAAGCCAAGGACACCTGCACATTCAGGTCATCCTGAATCCTTCCCATCAACTCCACATCAATCTCCCTCTCCCTCCATGACACCAGTGGCCTCCTCATTATCCTGCCAAAAAACAAAGGAAATTATTCTAGAAACAAAAAAATTTCTCAAAAATCCCATCGCGACTTTCGGGCTCTTAGCTGCGATGGACATTGCGACTTTCAACTTCAAAGCCACAATGAATATCACGGGTATCATCCCACATTCACGATGGGCATCGCGGTTGTCAGCCTCCACAGCCGCAATGAACATTGTGACTATCATCCCCCACATCCGTGATTAACATCGGGACTGTCAGACCCCACATCCGCGATGCACACCGCGGCTATCAAGCCCATATCTGTGATGTGCATTGCGGAAAATGAGCCAAAACCCGTGATATTCCACATTGGGAAGCCAACGTGGAATTACGCAGCCTCCGGGGCCCCAACGCTAACCAAAAAGAAAATAATTTGAAAGGCTAAGGCACATAGGCTTACCTGAAACTCACAAAATGAAAAACCAACGGTCGAATCTCCCACAAATCGAGAAAATGCTCTGACCACCTCAATTACTCTGTGAAACTCAACAGTGAAAATGACACTTATCACATTGGGCCCACTTGCTATTTATAGAAATTTGACAATTTTCAATCAACCATTTCGGCATCATACGATGTTCGTTTTTCAAACCGTTGGTACCATCGGAATCAACGCAGCGAGAACTTCACAATAGTCCACTCCTTTTCCCAATTCCACCAAGTCCCTTTTTCAGGCATTTTCTCGATGCCCCTCGTTGCCTCGATTTGCATGCCACATAAACCGTCATCCATTATTGATGAGTTTTATATTATCGGATTCAGTTTTCCACGCTCGTGACGATGCTCGAGATCATTTCTCGCTCTCACCACTAGATTTTTCTGGCACTTTCCCATGCCCCTCGTTGCCTCAATTTGCGTGCCACCTCGACCATGATCCATTTTTGACGAGTTTTATATCGCCGGATTCAGTTTTCTGCGCTCATGACGATGCTTGAGATCATTTCTCGCTCTCACCACCAAATGTTTTGGGAATTTTTCCCATGCCCCTCGTCGCCTTGATTTTCATGCCACCTCAGTCGCGATCTATTTTTTACGAGTTTTATATTGCCGGATTCAATTTTCTGTGCTCGTGACGATGCTTGAGATCATTTCTCGCTCTCACTACCATATTTTTCAAGCATTCTTTCCCATGCCCCTCGTCGCCTCGATTTGCATGCCACACCGGCCGTGATCCATTTTGGATGACCTTTATGTCACCGAACTCAGCTTTTTGTGCTCATGATGATGCTCTAGATCATTTCTCTCTCTCTCCAATACCTTCTTGTTCGGTATAATTTTATCCCTTTTTCGGTCCGAGCAATTCTTTTACGAAAAAGGCACTTAGGGAGTTTCTGTTAAGCTATTTTCTGACTCCCAAGACAATGAAAAGATAGCCGAGCAATCTTGTTTCCTTTCATGCTCACTAAAAGTATTTGAAAGGGCGTCTACCTAGTATAAGTTTACCCCTTTTCCGGACCTTGTAGACTAATTACGAAAAAGGAATACTCTAGTCACATTGGCTAGAAGAGTTCTCCATTTGCATCACTTTATGCTTTTTCGGGCCTTGGAGACTAACACATGAAAAAGAACACCATTGGAGTCTACTTACTACTTTCAGACTCTCTAAAACTAAAAGGAACCATAAGCAATCACCGTCTTAGGCTCGTACAAATACACAGGACAGTACCCATCCACCAATTCAGAGTCTTCTTATCATTTTTAGACTCCTTAAAAATTAAAGCACTCACGAGCATGAACAATCCTAGGCTCACATAAATCCACAGGATAGTACCATTTTAGAGCACACTTTTATCCCTTCTTGGAGCTCATTAAAACTATGAATAAGGACACAATGGTGCTTTTCAGTGCCACAACAGATCATGTATACTCAGAAGGCAGCTTCCCCATTATGGTCTCCTTTGTTTAGAGTATTCTGCAGTATGTCACCCTGAGAGTCCCCCAATAGCATCCATCATCTTCCCCCCCCCAGAGTCACTCCAGTCTGTAATACATATCCCTAATCCCTTAAAGCTATGGCCCTCACACCTAAAAGTCAGTTTCCTATTCTTCCAGGTCAACCATGTCATCATGCTCTAAACAAAGGAAGTTTGAGTCCACCCACTCTATGACCCCAGTTTTTTCCCACATCCCCATAGTATGTCAGTCCTACTATCATAGTTTCGTTATACACCTCATGCTCCTATCAAGGAAACATCATTTCCTTGGTAGTTACCGATCTCCCTCTGTCGACGCCAACCAAATCTATTCCATAGGATATACCTAGAGGTCCCTGTGCCTTGGACTCATCACCATTAGTGATAAGTGCCTACGGATCATTTTGAAAGGAGTCCTCAGTGCCTCTCCCAATTATTGTTTCTCACATGCTCGACTTCAACACCTTGATCACATCGTTGAGACTCATACAAGGTATCGGTCCTTTTAGTTTTTTGTTGAAAACCATGGATATCACCTGACTACCACATTTGAGAGTCTAATTGAGGAAACAACCAATTACACATTCTTATGGATATTCAGGTTGTGCTCGGCAACAATTTACAGATGTACCGCAGTTCTATACTCCCTTGAGTATACAGTTACAAATACTCCTCAAAAGTTGACTCATTTACTGACTCTATCACATTTGAGAGTCTAATTAAGTCCCTACAGATGTTGGACACCTTCAGTTTTAGCAATTCATCAACCCTTCTGATACCTTATTCAAAACGATTGTTGCTATTTTCTAGTGTATCAGTTATTGAGATCGGTCATGGTATGACCATGAGTACGTCCCACCATTGTGTCCCCTCTGGACCATTATGATGTACCAACAAATTTTTATGTATTATTCAGGTCCCCCTTCTTGGGCCTAATTGTTATGTATATGTCTTGATACAAGCATGGGTATGCCCGCCTCGTCCATAATTAGAGATTATTCCTCATTCAATTTGAGGCCATGTATTTTTTCATTTTTTACAGCTTCCAAGGGGCCTTTGTTCCAGTCTCCAATCGGTCTCTTCTCTTCTCCAAACCCCCCCCCCAAAAAAAAGAAGAAGAAGAAGAAGAAGGAACTATGATGTCTATCGGCCATACGATGAGATCCTGTGCTCACACATCAAGGGGCAATCTGTTAACACCCAAAAAGTGCTCATTAGCTCATTCCCTTATTCACATGACCCATTTGTCCACTTTTTCCACCATTTGACCTCTAAAACCTTCAAAATGTCACCAAAAAGACCATAATACCCCTTTTCCCCCTCAAAATATGTATTTTTCCTCAAAAAACCCTAAAAAAGGGTCCAAAATTCCCAAAAAATATTAAAAGGGAATAAAAATATTCAAAATATTCAAAAAAGGAAAAAGAGGAAAAAAGAGACCTAATCCATGTTGGTTAATACCATTGGTTTCCTTAAAACCATAATGGTATTCCCCATCACCAAAAACTATAAAAAGGTGATAGGGGCTCCTCACTTTTCATCCTATCGTTATGCTGCCAAATTCCTTTTGAGAGCCATTGCCTCCCATTTTGAGTTTGAAGATCCCCATTGAAGATTTGGAGAAGAAGAGACCATTGGATATTGGAGCTTCTCAACACCCATCATCCTCACCATTTGAGGTAATACAAAATCAATTATTTTCCAAGTTATTGTTCTTCCATAGATCTTATTGCTTATGTTTTGAAATCTAGTTTTTTATTTATTTGCACATGCTTATGTTAGATCATATTATATTAGTTTATTCATAGCTGTTTTTGTTTTATATTGAAACTGCTATTACAAGTTAATAGGTGCATCCTTGCACATGCTTGGTTGAAAAACTGAGCAACAACAGTAATATCCATCAATAGTTCTTTCCGCCCAACATAGGCTTATTGACCAGGTACTTTAAAGCTGAGTGGTCAGTTAACATCTTAAAATGTCCTCGTAACAGATAGTGGCGGAATTTCTGCAACACATATACCATCGCCAGACCATATTTTGATTTAGTATGTCGAGGCTCTTCTGGAACTCATCGTTCCATTCGAAATTCGCATCATTCTTTAATAACTTCTCCATCATCACAGTGATTGTTGTGTATCCCCTTATAAACTTTTTGTAGTATCCAATGTGGCCCAATGTGGCCCTCAATTGTTTCACTGTCATTGGTGATGGTAGGTTGACAATGATTGCGATCTTAGCTGGGTCGACCAAGATTCCCTCCTTGCACACAATGTGTCCCAACAGGATGCGAAATGGTGCACAAAATATACACTTCTTTAGATTCAGCAAAATATGATGTTGTCGACATATTTACAGCATCATCCTGAGGCTTGCAACATGGTCTTTCACTAACCCATACATAGTCCAGTCATCCATATATATCGCGAGAAATTTATGGATGAAGTATTTAAACGTAGCAACGACTAATCTTGAAAATATTGCAGGGGCATTCTTGAGACCAAAAGGCATCACCATGTACTGAAATCATCCCCATTCCGTTACGAAGGTGGTTTTGTGTCGATCTTCCTTCGCAATATTAATTTGGTGATAGCTGAAAATCCATCTGTAAATGAGTAGACTTCCTTTCCTCCAACCCCTTCCAGTACTTCGTCAGTAAATCGGATGGGAAATGGATCATGAAGGCATGTGTCATTCAACTTCCTTAGATCAACACAGATTCGAATTTCACCAATCTTCTTGTCTTGAACAACCATTGGGCTGATCCATTTTGATTCTTCGCCAGGTTCAATGATCCCTGCATCTAGCATCTACTCTATTTCGGCCTTGACATGCTCTTTGTATCTGGGGTTCAACCTATATGGTCGCTTCTTAACTAGTTTAGCATCAAGTTTCAGTGGGATATTCATCTCAAAGAACTTTGTTGAAAAAAGTCTTGGAAATCATGCAGTAGGTCGGTGTCCTTTCCAATTGTTGAATCACCCCAATAGTATCCAATAATAGCAAACTTTTTGTTTTCCACTATACCAATATTGACCTTCTTTATCTTCAATGGCTACTTAAATTTGTCGAATGGCATTTCTGATGCTTCAATGTCGCGGATTCCTTCTGATTCTAGGACATAAAAATCTCTAGGATCTTCCTCTTCATCAAGTCCTCCTATCACATTGTAACACTCCATCATCATTTGTGGTGTTGTTGTCCATTGTAGTCCCATCAGTCATTCGATCGGAACTCTCTCGAGTACTTTTTCATGGATTTCCTGCAGTGCACTGTGGATGAAAGGATTCTCATTTGCGAAACTGAAAGTATGACTAAAGCTAGTATTAAATTCCTCCCACATTGTCATTCCTCAACGTATTTCTGTGGATATGTACTGGTTCCATGGTACTTCATCTAGTGTATGGATGAACGCATGAACCCATTCCTACCTCGGCCTCATTCCCCATGCGATTTTAAACTCCTCCAAATGATCCCTCAGATCACTTCTTCCATCATATTTCCTCCCTTTGTAGCATTCATTCTCCCCAAATCGGACTTCCATTAATCGTTGACATATTGGTCATATTGCTATCGATGTCTTATGCGCAGCCCACCACCTTGCTAGAGTAGCCTTCAATGCTTCTTCTAGCGCCAGCAGGCGCTGTGGGTCTAAGACTCTATCTTTGAATTCATTGATAAATATTTCCAAGTTAGGTAATTCTTCATATGTCGGAAGATCACATACTTCTATCGCTACCCATCTCAATGACTGAGTCACTCGTGTGCACTTTCTAAATGATACTTCATGTAGTCGATTCTTCAATTTCTCTAATGCCTCATCGGAGCCTGATGACACCAAAGTTATACTTTGCCACCCCAATTCTCCATTGGTGGTGGGATTGACATAGTCTTTTGAGACATTGTAGACATTGTCCCATCCTTCCGTGAACTCATCCCTCATTGGTTCGACATATCTCTTCCCTTCATGTGGAACTAGGGGGGCAATGACCCTCATGCCGTGGTTCTCAAAACACATTGTTCGCTTCTTGAAATTAATGACTGCCAAGTTTTCCATTTCCTAGATTATCCCCAATAGTGCAGGATATGGGATTCTATTGTCGACTATCTCTATAACATCGAAATCTGCATATGACTTTATCCCTTCTACTTCGACAGGTAGATGAGGCAATCGACCAATTGGTATAACTTTGCTATGATTTTCCAGATGAATTTGCATAGGATAATTTCCCATGTCTATTTGGTTAGGATATTCACATCGGATCCTAAATCCAGAATGATGGAATCTACGTCATACACACCAATCTGAGCATTCAGTCTCATTTCCCTTCCCGTATTCTTCTTATGCAACCGGTTGACTATCCGTTCTGGTCGCCCTTATTCATTTCGGTACAAGAAGCTCGCTATCTCTGCCAATGCATCTTGATCCTTCGCTAATGTCAAACAAATTCTTAGAAAAAATTTCAGAGTGCTAACCTTCCCTTGTGACCTCTAATAGACAGGTGACTTACCATAATCGATGGCATCTCATAGACAGGTGACTTACCATTATTCTTGATAAGTGCATCCCTTGCTTCTAAAAATGTTTCTTTCTTTGTTTCCACATCAAACTATACCTTCCTCCAAGTCGTAGGTTGGACATTTGGCAGTGGCCTATCTTCTCCTGTGGCAGCTCCTCCTCTGGTTGCTACTGCGACATTTACTGTTTGACTCCTTATATCATCCTATATCCTCTGCACATTTGGAATAGGATTCTAGTTCTGATTTAGGTTTGGGTTCGGTTGTGGCTACGACACATTCTTATCCTGCCATTTCGCAATTAGCTACGGACATTCTTCAACAGTGTGATCAATTGTGCTACAATAAGTACACTAAGGTGTTGGATTTAGAAAATCCCTTCGATAGTATTCGGCCACTCCATAATTATAGCAGGTAACCGGTCCTTGACCTCGACCAAAAGTTCCTCCACGACCAAAGCCTCTGTTGCGACCACCACAAAATCATCCTTGCTACTGATATGGTGACGGATTGTACTGTGGTTGATTGAATTGTGGCTATGGTTGATTATATTGTGGTTGTGGTTGAGTGTACTACGGTTGGTTATACTTCGGCTGCAGTTGATTGTACTATGGTTGGTTATACTGCAGCTGCGGTTGAGGTCTCTATGCTTGTCGTTTCTCTTCTCCCTTTATAAAGTATGTATCTGTAGTTCTTTCTTGGAGCAAATCATATGCTCTGCAATATATCTCCTCATGCCCAACTAATCGACAAAAGTTACAGAAAATATTACGTGGCTTGGACACAACCTCCTGTAAGTACACACATTCTTCTAAGTGATGTCCTCTTGTTTGAAAAATTCGGCACCAGAGAATTCCTCCTTGACTGAGTGGATTTGGTGCTCCAGACTGTAAATATTCACAGAATTCAGGACACTGATCTTTGTGGTGTCCTTCAGACTTGCATCAACTGCAACATATTTCTTCACGAAATTCTTTCCCCTTCTTAATGTCTTGTAGTTGGATAGTCAATTTTTCCAACCGCGACTGGATCTGGCTCATGCCAATCCCTATTTTGCAAATCGGCGATGCTTCTAGTTTCATTGCGATCTCCAGAGCCTCCGCCTGGGATACGATCTTCTTCTGCATTAGTGGCCTATGAATGTGAGGTACCAGCGCTGCAATAAACTATTCTTTATGATGTACATCACTCATCCTGAAACTAAATTTGGCCATCAGAGTTTTAAATCTCTTATCAAAATCCCACACTGATTCATTACGGAATTGATTTATTTCCTTTAACTTTGTAATATACTTTGATTTCGACTTCGGTTTCTTAAATTCATTGATCAATCTAGCCCTGATTTTTGCTAAGGTCTTTTGTGGATGCCCTGCAGGTACATTCACAAAATTCATATGCCAATCCAGTGCATGACCCCTAAAGGTCGTTGCCGATTTTCCTTTCTTGATATCATCATTTTGTAATTGTTTGATTGTCCATACTACTTCGCAAAAGAATGAGTATTGTTCGAGATCCTCGGTCCCATTACCCTAAAAAAGAGGTAGCTTTACGTCGTCTCCTTCCATCCTTGGTTTCCTACTGGTGTTTTTCAATCCGCTACTATTAACATTATTTTGACACATAGGACAACCCTGCGAAGAACTTGTATTTATTCCTCCAAAGTTTGGCACAGTACACGGAGTTGTGGGTATGTTGTAACTTTGGGTTTGTCCTTCCTCAGGTTCATAGGTAGCTTGGTCGTTCCCTTCATCACTGTAGGGTCACTTAGTCCCTTGTGGTCTCGTTTCACAGTTATCCATTCCGGTCACACTAGGATTCTCTCTCTCTATCTCAGTCCTCCTCTTCTTCTTCGGCCGGAACCTCACTCCACTTCGCAGGTGAGCACTATTTTCCATAGCTTCCCTCACAATTTCATCGTAGCTCATATCCATATACCCCACATCATTTAATCAAAGCCGCATCCGCATGGTACCCACAGCCTCCACACACTAGAGATTTACTCATTGCAGTTCATCTTCAATATCCCTTTTTCACAGATGAGCATCTTGGTCCACAATTGTAGTGACAATAGATACCTTCCTCTGGGTCCCTTAAATAATTTCCTCTCTACGTCATTGTAGGATTTAACTATGTCGACAATGAACTCAGTAATATAACCCTCCAAGATGCTATCTACCCAAACGTCAATATCCCTTGAAGCTTTATTGTTAACCCTACTCAACTGCTGAATTAATGCCAGAGTCCAATGTTTAGGCTCACCTCCTTGGAAATTCTTCTTTTGGAAATTTAGTTGCGCCAACCATTCATACAATAATATCGGGAATTCACAGAAAAATACTTCGTGGGTATCAGAGTAGATATACTTATGCAACCAATTGTTTGTCGACCATCTAGGGTTCTGATTTTCTTCTTCAGCGAACTCTCATGTCTTCTTATCGAACCAATCCTGAATCTCCAGTTTTGTTGGATGCCACAGCTTGTCCTCTTCTTCTCACACTAGGGTCTCGGAAACGGAACCATTTGTTGAAACAGATCTGTCAACAAGGTTCTACTTCGAACTACTGTCAACAAACCTCGACACAGACTCCCATAGACATCAGCCCAAAAACGTTTTATCCTTTCTAGCAACACCCATAGAACGAGTGAAGTCTCACTCGAGATATCTAAGGGGGCTGTAGAAACCATGTTTCCATAGTTGTAAGAGGACATGCATCATTTCATGTTCAATTTCTATGTAACTCGGAGATCAACAGAATCATTGTTCGCATCAAAACATAATCATTTCACAGTCGAAAAATTAATCAGATCACACATTAAAGACCGTTGACGGGGTAGGGTTGGAGAGGTAGTTGGCACTGGAGGAGATCGTACATTAAAGACTATGTGGGTCATCCTATCCCGCATGACCAATAGGGTACCCATGATAGAGGCGATGCAACAACATGTTGTGGGAGTATCGGGCACCTGGGTGCGACTACTTTGGCGCATAGCCTAAGCAGTCCACTACTACTATCAGACACATCTTGTCGAGGTAGCTAGGCCTCCTCCTACAGCTTAGATATCTCAGAGTCTCATATTTTGTATCGATTATGTATATTTTTGAGAGCTACGGGCTCTAGTTTTGTACTGTGACACTACCTTTTTGTACATGTTATTTATATAAAACTATGATTCTCCGGTTCTACTATATGTGTATGTACAAATGTGTGAATGAATATTTATTTGTGTGCTTCTTTATTGATGTGACAAATTCCAATCTGGGACATAATTAGCATATGCATCAGATACATGATTAAAACACCTTGGAACATGAATGTATGTGATGGAAACAAAATGACACTCTAAGAGTCTTACCCTTAAGAACCTCCATAGCAATGTAGGATCCCTTACGCGATACTAGCCATTCAATTGAGGCACAACCAGTTGCGAATCCAGACGGACCTCTTAAGACTGGATACCATGCGAAATGGCGTCCCGAAGTAACTCAACTACAACACTGTACTCCGCCACATTGTTGGATGTAGGACCGAGACAACACCTCCCGAAGACACAATCTGATGGTCTGGTGAATAAATAACCCATGCAAAAGAAGCGATTTTTTGCGTATGATGGCTAGCACCATCCATGAATCCTAAGAACACAGAAGATTCCGCTAACATCTGTCAACCAAACAGAAGCGAATCAGTAGATCCAAAAAACTAAAAGAAATCTAAACTATGTACAGAAGCTACTATACAATAGTATACAAAAGTATTAGCTTGAGCTAGAAGCTCAAGCGTAGTACCTCTTGATGTAGAGCCCATTTCTAGGCTCCTTCAAGGCAATCCAATCATAATCTTCCAATTCGTAGGCTCCTTTCTCAAGGACACACCTCACTATGTAAGGACTGTGCCACATGGGATTAAACTTGCCTGCCCCCAGGGTTTCCTTAGCTTGGTCATACAAGAGGACCAAGTCACCTTCAGCATACTGACGGGGACGGACGGACCTATCATACTGAACCTTGACATGACATTTGTTGGAATCTATAGCTATGGTGGCATCTCGACACTACTCATCAAGCTACTCAAGGTGGATCAAACATTGCTCAACATCTGATGTATCAGGAAAGAGCTCTATGGCTAGTTTTAACGAAGGGATTTCGCATTCAATCAGTAATATAGACTCCACACCATGTACTAGCTGAAATGATGAGAAACCGGTGGCATTCTTAACTACGGTTCGATATGCCCACAAAGTAGGATATAACATAATATGCCAGTTTCTCTTTCTTTGCTAGATGGTACATTGGAGAATGGTCTTGAAGGATTTATTGACTGCCTCAACTTGACCATTCGCTTGGGGGTAGTAAGAATATGAATGTTCTTGACGAAACCCAAGCTTGAGTGAAAAATCCACCATCATCTTTTTCTGAAAGTGACTGCCATGGTCAGTGACAATCTCTTTCGAGATACCGAATCGAGCAATAATCTGATTGAACACAAAGTGGGCTACTGTAGCACCATCGGATTTTACGGTAGGCATGGCCTCATCCCATTTGGAAAAGTAGTCCATGACCACTATGATATGGTGATGCCCCCCAACCGAAGCTGGTTTGCAATCCATGAAATCCACCCCCTACTTAGTGAAGGGACCAATGGTGATGACCGGGTGAAGGGGCATTGGATGCGAGTCTATATTATGAGAAAACACCTGGCAAGGGTGACATCTCTTCACAATGTTCATACAATATTTAAAGATTGATGGCCAGAAGTAACCTACTTGCATGATGCATTGGGCTGTCGCAATCCCTGATAAGTGACTACCACACGCCCCACTGTGGCAATCATTCAGTACTAACTCTTCTTCTTCATGGTTCAAACAACGACAGAGGATAGAGTCCTTTCCTCGACGATACAAAGTGTCATTGACGATGACATAATCTTTTGCTTGGTGACTCACACGTCGTCATTCATCCCGCGAATAGTGTGAAGGGAAATTCAAATTTTGGAGATATGTGATGATATACCCATACCAAGGGTCCGTTGACGATATAAGAAATAAATGCTTATCCATAAAGGAATCTTCATGAACGATATCCTCATCAAGTCATGGAAAATCTAACATGAGCTCGGCAAAAACCAAGTATTTCACCTACTTCGCCAAAGCAAAATCGAGATCAAACCCCTAAAGAATCACAATACATTTATTGTACTTCCCCCCTATGAGACGTCATGATAGCACGAACTGAAATGGATTGATATGCGCTATAACTGTGGTTTTCCTAAGCATGATGTAGTGTCGTAAACATTGGACTACATGAACATTCGCAAGTGCCAACTTCTCCACATGAGTGTATCTTAGCTCAGCATCTACTAAATTTAGACTAAGATAATAGATGACATGATCTTCGAGCGCATCATCTACCTGAACTAAGACCATGCCAATCATCTCAAGAGATGCGGTCACATAAAGGAGGAAATCTCTAGCAAAGTAGGGTGGACTAAGCAGAGGGTCCAATACCAAATCTTTCTTCAAATTGTCGAAAGACTGCTGGGATCGCTCATCCCAGATAAATGGTGTATCCTTCTTCAACAGGCACGCAAAACCTTTGGTAAGACTAGCATAATTCACTACAAAGCGTCGTAGAAAAGTGGCTCTCCCTTGGAGGCTCTGAAGTTGAACTATGTTACGCGAGGGAGGAAACCGAAGTATTGCCTCAACCTTAAGAGGATCGACTCTTATACCCTCTTGTGAAACTATGAACCCTAAAAGGTGACCTGTTCTCACGACAAAGATGTACTTATTGGGATTCAAACAAATCTTGTAACATCGACATCTTTCGAAAATGAGGCGAAGGTGCTTGGGGTGGTCCACTATCTTATGAGAATGGCTCGCAAGATCGTCCAATTAAGCCTCCACTATATGCTTAAGGTCATGAAATGCATAGGTCATAGCACGTTGAAACGTAGCTCCGACGTTTTTAAGGCCGAAGGGCATTTTTCGGTACACAAATGTACCCCAAGGACATATGAAAGCCGTTTTATGTTGGTCCTTAGGACTTATCTGGATCTGATTGTATCCGGAGAAACCATTCATAAATGAAAAAACTTCGCTTCCCACCCACGCATCCAAGATTTGATCTATGAATGGTGTAGGAAAGTTGTCTTTCGGACATGCGCGGTTCAGATCTCTAAAGTCTGTGCATTCATGGATGGTTCCTTGCTTCTTATCTATAGGAACAGGATTGGACACCCATTCAGTAAGGGGAACTAGGTAGATGAAACCAACTTTAAGTAGTTTCTCCACCTCTTCCTTGATCCCGGCTTCCTTCCTAGGATTCACATCACAAAGTCATTGCCGAATCGGCTTGGCATTCGGATATGTCTTAATCTCGTGTTTGACAATGCGAAAATGTCCCGAAATTCTTTGAACAGTTCGTTGTAATAAGGATCTCCACGGGAGAACAATCAGCACCGATATAAACGTTATCTATCTTCCTGGGTGTGCGAGAGATGTTGATCGGTATGGTTGGGGAGATATTGGCCATATTCCCCTCCACGTAAATCCCATGTGAATCCAAAGGAGCCACAGGGTGACCAACCTTCTCTGCAAGAGTTGTCCTAAACTCTTCTCGCTCAATGAGATCGAGGTTAGGAAGAAAATAAGATTGATGATGCAAATATTCCCAAGGCCTCTCACTACCACACATGTCCTCAATGATGGATTAATCCGAAGGAAAAGTACCATCAAGACAATCGTGCGAGCAAGACAAGTCGGCTTCCCATGCTAGCAACATAACGAGATCTTCCTTCTCTGTCCATGAAGAGGGCGGATCATGTTCTGCAGTGGCTTGTTTAATTTCATGGTATGCAAGCTCACCTACAGATAATGGCATAGCCATACCAACGTGCGAAATGTCTCCAGACGATGTACTCATGGATGGTACAATCCACAAATCATTAAAATACGAGGTCCGGAATGGTACATTATTCAATGAGGAGGACGCACTATCAGAAAAAGTCCCAATAAAATAAATTGGTGCAACAAATTCGAATGTTCCCAACAAGGATGAATACAATCCTACACCAATGTTTCCAATTGTTGGCTGAGAATCATTGATCTGGGGAATGACAGTTCCCGGCGATGCTATGGAATTAGAACCAGGGAAGTCTAGCTAATCAACCGTCACGATTCTACCTTCATGAGGAAAGAAGATAACTCTAAATACGGAGGATACGATTGCTTTCATTGCGTAGACAATTCCTACCCAAAAGAAGGTTGTAGTCGATAGGTGCATCAACCACCTCGACTTCAATAGGCACAGAATTCCCACCCAAGTGGACCTCAAGGGAAGGGATAATACCATGCGGCCTAAATGACTAACCATCGAATGCAGTAAGCATAGTCATAGATTTAGACAGGGGAGGAGAGACAAGATCTTTCCATCAATCCAATGACATTACCGAGGTGGAAGCACCTTCGTCAACCACCGTGCATTTAACAAACTTATCCAAGCACCTTACATGGATTTGAAAAGCAACAGGGTAAGGTAAGCGAGGCTGGATGTCAGTAGTGTCGAATTTAATGACGCTAGGGTTGTTCCCATCCTCAACTCCCAAAGTAGATAAAAGGGCACGCCGTTGTGAAGGACATGCCTGTAACACCTCAAGAGCCGACATGGAACCCAGAGTTTGACCCAAATATTCTACAATAGAGTAGTTTTGGGTGGCTCGATCATTGGTATTGTGCGTCGAGCGCTTAAGAACACCTTTCGCGTGGCATAGTAATGGGATTCTCGATATGCAGTGAAGTGTTAGGAGGAGGAGGAGGCTCATTCCCCATATTTAGTTGTGGTGCACCATAATCGCGTTAACGAGTAGCAACACTAACCTGATATTGGACCATGTTTACGCATCCATAGCCACCGGAATGAGAAGAAGATGTTGTAGTTTGATTAGTCCTGTAGCCAGTAGCGGGAGCATTAGAAGCCATATTTTGATGATGCGAAAGGGGATCTTTCAACACAGCTGGGATTTGTGCAAGATGCTTCGATTCTTCTTCAATTCGAGGACACAAGTGAGCTAGGTGATCCTCCCCACAAAGTTTGTGTCATGTCCCAAATTTTTAATTGGGTCACAATGGCCTAATCACATTAGCCATATTCATTAGAGTTTGTAAAATTGATGTTAAGGGTCAAATAATTGCCAAGGAGGAAAATTACTAGTTTCCTAGGTTTGGGGTGGAAGCTTTGGGATTTGGAATAAGGGGGATAATAAATGATGTTTAGACATTGGAATGGTTCAAGTATTTAATAAATAGATTGAATAAAGAAATTCAAGAGAAATCCTAGGTGACAAATGGTTTTGGAGACATATGGAGGATGTGGGACCCACACTAGCTTGATTTTTCATAATACATGGTATATCTCTTTTGCAAATTCGAATTAATGGGAATGTGAACACTCTTGGGTGAGTTGGTAAGTCATAACACATGTCATTGAGCATCTTAGGTCGAATTGGGAAGGATTGGTAACCTCCATGGAAGATAAAGAGTCAAAGTGGAAGTTTGTGGACACTTGGGCTAGATTCCCTAGCCCCTATGACACCAATGATGGAGCATCTATGACAACTATGACAAATTGCAGACCTGACCTCTGACATCTGACCACTATGACATGTCAGCCCCAAAAATAGGCTCAAGGAAGTCGAATTTGGGAGTTGGAGAAGCCAAAGAGACCCAAAATCGAATTTGGGAGAAGATGGAAGGTTGGAACTAGGAGACAAGTGGCAAATGTGGAATATTTCCTAAATGGAAATCTATTGAATCTATTGAGAGGATTTCGACCCTTAGAAGGCTAATGTTGGTTATAAAATGTAGAAATGAAGTATGAGAATGGATTTTGATCATTTGTAGAATTTGCAATTGCATTTGCGAAGAGGGAGAGCTAGTGGATGACTAGTTTCTTACCTTAGCCAATTTCGAGGGTGAAAGATTCCCATCCAAGTTGGCAATTGGAAAGGCCATTCAGACCTTTCATTTGGAGCTTTAATGGAGTCTTTATTTGCAGGTGTAATCTACAGGGCAGCTCATGGTTTCTTCTATTGCAGCTCGCTCCTTCAACCATTTCCAGTTTTGATGGCATATTCTTGATCCTTGAGGGAGGGCATTTTTGGTGAGCTATTGTACTCTTTGGGGGAGCTTCTAATGCCCCATTTATTTTTTAATATGAATTAAATACTCTTTTCTTCATCTCCAGAAAGTTTCAGGTCGAAATTCCAAGTAGAAATGTATAAATCTCATTTTTAATGGAAGAACGATGCCATTTCCCCACTACCTTGTTGTGAACCAATGTATTGATGATGATTTCGAATGAATGGATGATTCTCTAATATATTTGTGATCAATATACTGCCATGGATGTCTTCTACAAGTTTCATGTACTGTACTTGAGCATTTGAAGCATTTTTACTCCGTTTAGTTGTATTGGGAGGTGAAATAGTGCCATTTCCCCAAGGGTCGAATTGGGGATTTTTGCAGTTGAATGGGAGAGGGTGAGAACAGTTGTAATAAACCATTAATGGTGCATATGAGACCTTAATAAAATACTTAACACATTACATACCTCTGTTCATAAATTTTAGTGGGTTTGGAGGCATTTGGGAAGCCATTTTCAGTACTTACCTTAGGGGGATTTGAACCCCAAATTACTAGTAAAATTGCATACTTGGTCCAGAATATTAAGAGAGTTTGCAGAGGTCTTTTGGTGGCCATATGTTATCCCTGAACATCATATTCAATTCCTAATATCATTCGTACACCTTCCTTGAAGATTTGAAGGCATTTGGAGTCAATTTGAGACTTAGAGACCAATACTAGTCAAAGGGAAATCACTAGTAAAGTTACCTACATTGACCAGAATTGAAAGAGTATTTGCAGAAGTGTTTTAAAGGTACAAAGGAATCCATGAAACACATATTTATGTTCTAATATCATTCATATACCTTCTCAGAAGATTTGGGATCATTTGGGGCAAATTTGGGACCTAGAGATCGAAACTAGTCAAAGGTCAAACCAAGGAAAAAAAGAGTGGAAAATTGCAATTTTAATAAAATTCCTAACAAGGGACATTACAATGGTATCAGAGCATGGTCCTTGCACCTGTGTATTAGGTACATACATTCAAGAATAATTGGCAGCCATGTCTTACTATTATGATGAATCCTATGAGTACAATTCATATGAGGAATATGCAGATGCTTGTGAGCAATATGAAGCAGAATGTGAATGGTATGAGGAAGAGGTGACATCATGCAACACTTCTTACAATTTCAAGAGAAATGAAGATTATTCTTATGACTTTAAATCTGATGAATATGAGTGGGTCACACCAACCAAGGATAATTCTATGAGTGAGTTCCAAAGATGGAGAGCAAAATATAAAACCTTGCCCCAACAATATCAAAAATATCAAGAATATCTTGCTTTTAGCAAAAATACACAAAATGCCATGTCTTTTGAGTACTATGCTGAACATGTTTTTGAAAATAGGCCCAAAAATGAAGATGTGGAGTTAGTGAAGAAAGGTTTATGCCCTTCTTGTAAAAACCCTTGGAGCGAGTATCATATATGTGTGCATGAAATGATGTCCTCCTTGAGGAGAGCTTTTGAGATTTATTCAAGAAGAGATTCCAAATATATTGATCCTAAGGAAAACAAGGGGAAAAATGCATCAGCTTGATTTAAGGAGCAAAAGGAAGAGACATCACAAGAGCATGAAGAAGATTCTATTGAAAATATGGAAGATCATTTCGAGACACCTTCTAGCTTAGACATGAACCAAAGAGCATCTACTGATGGATGCTTAAACTATGAAGGAGTACCTACTGATGGGTGCTCACACCTCTATGTTGGTGACATAGAGATCACTTTTGAAAGTGTTTCTACAAGTACAAGTTTCATTAAGCATGATAATGAAGACCTTGTAGCGGTTGAAGAAGAACCAAGATCAACTTCCCCATCACCACTTGAGCTTCATGAAGTTGGTCCAAGCAAAATTGAAGAAGATGAGGAGGTTCATTTGCAAGAGCCTCATTTTCTTGAAGGGTCCTTAAAGATGAATGAAAATAATATCCAAGAGTCCCTCAGCATTCTCCATGACACTCAAGCATTGGTGTCAAATTCTTGTTGGAGAGCTACTTCATTGGAGGAAACATCCTTCCTTGAAGACATGGAGAAGATTCAAAGAGCAATGTGCCACATCAAAGGTAATTTCATGTCTTTGCTTTTTGATAGAAACCATTTGTTTGAGCTTAATGAATTGTTACATGATGCATACTTGAAGAATAATGAGGATATTCATAAGCTCACAATTCAAAATGAGCAACTTCTTGAAAAGTTGCAAGATACTTGTTTTTCCTCCTATGTTTCAGATTGTCAAATGGTAGATTGTTTGGAGGATTCTCATGACATGGTGGATCATGAGAAATGTAAAAATTTGAATGTTCTTGATGTGTTTGAAGATGAACTTGAAGAGATCCAAACACTTGATGTGGTGGAAGAGGAATTTGAATTGCCTCTTGATGAAGGTTATGCAATTTTTAAAGAAGAGCATGATTCCTCTACATTGGAACCAAACTATGACAAAGAGTTCACACTTTTGAAGGAGCTGCATGATACTACCCACATGGATCCTTCCCATGATGAAACTCCTGAACTTTTTGATCATTTGGGTGAGTTAGTACATTCTCCTACATCCTACAATTCCATGTTTTGCAGTATTAGTCTCAATGAAGTATGGGTGAAAGGGTTCTTTTTGATGGTGCCACATGAGGAGTATGGAACTCCTAGATTTAACCTTTATGATGACATGGTTGGAGCACATTCTTATTCACATTTGCAGCAGCATAATTTGTCACTTTATGATGATTCACATCTACATGGATGCACCTATGATATGGATTTGAGTCACTTGAATACTCATGGTTTTTCTTGCTCAACACTGGGTTCATTTGATGTTAGAGGAACTTCATCCAACACTTGGATGAATAGATTTATGATGGGAGAACATTTTTGTTGGAAGCCATATACTTTGTTACATCTTTATGATTCTCACATTCATGGATGTATGGGTGAGACTTCTTTGAGTCATTTGAAGTCTCCTTGTTTTTTCTGCTCATTATTTGGTTCAGATTCTAGTGGAGATTCTTCATTCACTTCTTGGATGAAAGAATACATGGCTGAATATTTTGATGCATATCACATCCTTTTGGAGCAGCATTATAGGACATGGGATCCTCACCTATGTCATTGGAGCAGATTTGATTGGTCACTTGAAGCTTGTATGCACTTGGAAAATGGTGGTCTACTTGCTTTGAGGTATAAGCACTTTCATGACTCTTTGATGAAGCATATCCTAGATGTACATTTTCATTATGTTGTTATGTACTTTGATGATATATATTTGGTACTCATGATGTTTGGAAGAATGCATACAAGAAAATGGGATCCAGGAATCATCTTATCTAATGGTGTAGGTTGGAGAGCACTCTTAATTGTTGGGGTGCAATACAAGCAATGGGACCCTGGAATAATTTTTGTCTCATTGGTTTCATTTTTTTGGAGGAAGCAAGCAGTATGGGAGATGGATTCCCCACTTAATAAAGTGATTTTAATCAGAGTAGTGCAGCAGCAAGCATGGTGGTTCCTCTCTAAAATATTCATGGAAACTCAAAGACTCAAGGTTTGGCAATTCAATGGCAACTTCAAAGAATTATACAGAAAGCAGGTTCTTCAACACCCATGTTTGAAATTGCTTGAGGACAAGCAATATTGGGAAGGGAGGATTTGTCATGTCCCAAATTTGTAATTGGGTCACAATGGCCTAATCACATTAGCCATATTCATTAGAGTTTGTAAAATTGATGTTAAGGGTCAAATAATTGCCAAGGAGGAAAATTACTAGTTTCCTAGGTTTGGGGTGGAAGCTTTGGGATTTGGAATAAGGGGGATAATAAATGATGTTTAGACATTGGAATGGTTCAAGTATTTAATAAATAGATTGAATAAATAAATTCAAGAGAAATCCTAGGTGACAAATGGTTTTGGAGACATATGGAGGATGTGGGACCCACACTAGCTTGATTTTTCATAATACATGGTATATCTCTTTTGCAAATTCGAATTAATGGGAATGTGAACACTCTTGGGTGAGTTGGTAAGTCATAACACATGTCATTGAGCATCTTAGGTCGAATTGGGAAGGATTGGTAACCTCCATGGAAGATAAAGAGTCAAAGTGGAAGTTTGTGGACACTTGGGCTAGATTCCCTAGCCCCTATGACACCAATGATGGAGCATCTATGACAACTATGACAAATTGCAGACTTGACCTCTGACATCTGACCACTATGACATGTCAGCCCCAAAAATAGGCTCAAGGAAGTCGAATTTGGGAGTTGGAGAAGCCAAAGAGACCCAAAATCGAATTTGGGAGAAGATGGAAGGTTGGAACTAGGAGACAAGTGGCAAATGTGGAATATTTCCTAAATGGAAATCTATTGAATCTATTGAGAGGATTTCGACCCTTAGAAGGCTAATGTTGGTTATAAAATGTAGAAATTAAGTATGAGAAGGGATTTTGATCATTTGTAGAATTTGCAATTGCATTTGCGAAGAGGGAGAGCTAGTGGATGACTAGTTTTTTACCTTAGCCAATTTCGAGGGTGAAAGATTCCCATCCAAGTTGGCAATTGGAAAGGCCATTCAGACCTTTCATTTGGAGCTTTAATGGAGTCTTTATTTGCAGGTGTAATCTACAGGGCAGCTCATGGTTTCTTCTATTGCAGCTCGCTCCTTCAACCATTTCCAGTTTTGATGGCATATTCTTGATCCTTGAGGGAGGGCGTTTTTGGTGAGCTATTGTACTCTTTGGGGGAGATTATAATGCCCCATTTATTTTTTAATATGAAGTAAATACTCTTTTCTTCATCTCCAGAAAGTTTCAGGTCGAAATTCCAAGTAGAAATGTATAAATCTCATTTTTAATGGAAGAACGATGCCATTTCCCCACTACCTTGTTGTGAACCAATGTATTGATGATGATTTCGAATGAATGGATGATTCTCTAATATATTTGTGATCAATATAATTCCATGGATGTCTTCTACAAGTTTCATGTACTGTACATGAGCATTTGAAGCATTTTTACTCCGTTTAGTTGTATTGGGAGGTGAAATAGTGCCATTTCCCCAAGGGTCGAATTGGGGATTTTTGCAGTTGAATGGGAGAGGGTGAGAACAGTTGTAATAAACCATTAATGGTGCATATGAGACCTTAATAAAATACTTAACACATTACATACCTCTGTTCATAAATTTTAGTGGGTTTGGAGGCATTTGGGAAGCCATTTTCAGTACTTACCTTAGGGGGATTTGAACCCCAAATTACTAGTAAAATTGCATACTTGGTCCAGAATATTAAGAGAGTTTGCAGAGGTATTTTGGTGGCCATATGTTATCCCTGAACATCATATTCAATTCCTAATATCATTCATACACCTTCCTTGAATATTTGAAGGCATTTGGAGTCAATTTGAGACCTAGAGACCAATACTAGTCAAAGGGAAATCACTAGTAAAGTTACCTACATTGACCAGAATTGAAAGAGTATTTGCAGAAGTGTTTTAAAGGTACAAAGGCATCCATGAAACACATATTTATGTTCTAATATCATTCATATACCTTCTCAGAAGATTTGGGATCATTTGGGGCAAATTTGGGACCTAGAGATCGAAACTAGTCAAAGGTCAAACCAAGGAAAAAAAAAGTGGAAAATTGCAATTTTAATAAAATTCCTAACAAGGGACATTACAGTTTGCAAGGGAATTTCACTTTATGTCTCGGCTTACGGTCCCCACCAGTATTTCCGTCGTTTTGAGGAGGGTTGCCGTTCTCTTTCCTAGGAGTGTTTCGATTACTTCCGTTATTCACATTGTTCCCACCCTTACAGTTATTTTCCCCTTCTTCTTACCACCAGGTTGTTTGTTACCTGATGGGTTTGCCGTCTATATAGAATGAACATCGGATGACTGGGTAGGAGTGGAGGAAGCACGAGCCTGTCCGGGTGTGGATTGGTGAATAGACAAATTTTTCATTTGGTTGGTGACCAAATCCAAGGGTCGAGTACTTGTAGATCCAACAATGTTGTCGGCATGTGGTCCAGCAACTGGTTTGGGATCATTTCGTGACCACGGTGCATTAGGATTAATATCATATAAGATGTCAGACTGAGTGTATACCAGGTCTAGCTGCTGGAATTTAAGTATAGCATGTTCCTCAGTCGTAATGCCAGTTACGGAAACATCTTTCGAAATATATGGAAGCAAAGACTTAAGAAACCATTCCAACAGAAAATCTGGAGGAATGTTGGATTTCACCATCCTCTTCCATCGACGCCACTCTTGAACGTGGATAGATATGTGTGTGGCCTTGTCTTGGCGGAAGGTAGACAAAATCTTAGTGCCAGTATCGTAGCGAACCGACAACTGAAAGTGGTTAAGGAAAACCAAATCTATCTCATTGAAACCTCTATAAGTGCCCCCAGGAAACTGGACATACCACTTCGCGGGTGCCCCCGTGAGGGTGCATTGAAATAGTCTTAGTCAAATAGAATCATGATTTAATGAATTCGAGGAGCACCAAAGGTAAAAAGTCGTAACATGATCACCCAAATCCTCACCATTCTTCCCTTCAAACTTAGGAATGTCTAAAGGGAGCTTGGTAGGGACTGGAGGCCAAGAAGGATTGTGACACACCAGATCATTCATAAGCTTTGAAATATCGGGTAGGTTCAGGCAAGCCAAAAATGGGAGCAGTGGTTGTGAAACTAGATTAAAGGCTCCCAAAAGAGGCTGACCTTGCGGACTGTAGGGAAGATATGAACCGTGACCATGACCATAGGGCTGGTAACTGCCCCCACCTTGAACCACATATGGGTACGAAGGCATATATGTGTTGTGAGTACCATGGTGAGGAGGGTTGTAATAAGGGCCATAGCTAGCTGCATTATAAGAAGGATTGCCACCATATTGATGGGGCATATACGTGCTAGTTGTAGCAGGAGCAGTTGAGTAATGACCGTAATTATAGGGTATGTTTCCACCCCTAGCATTAGGAATGTTCCCACCTCCAGTGTTGGGAATATACCCACCCCCAGTGTTGGGAATGTGTCCACCCCTAGTGTAAGGTATGTGTCCTCCTCCCGCGGTGGGAATGTGCCCACCCCCAGTGTTGGGAATGTGCCCACCCCCAGAATGAGGAATGTGCCCACCCGTGTCAAGTCCCCTCCCATCATTCCAAACCACAGAGGGAACATGACTGACATTGCAGGCTTATTTGGTAAACTCAGCCCCATACATTACTCAGAAATTCATAATAAATAAAAACTTCTGTGTGCAAATTCATACTCAATATAAACACAACGAAATTAAACCATATTTGCACACACACAATTGTAATGCATCAACATATCTATCACAAGTGGATGATGATTCAATATGCAGATAATCAAACCCCTTCTCATGCTATGCACAGACTTCATATCAATTCCATTAACATGAATAATTATCATTCAGATTTAACACATTACAGAACACAGAATGCATATAATTTAACTACAGAGAACACTTATCTTGAAGATGAATCTGTCCAAACAATTGGCTATGTGAGAGCAACGTTCCACCCAACCATAGATCTCTGTCCAGCCTATATTCTTTCAGCTGAGAGATCACCCCCGAGCTAGGTTGTGTATCCACTAAGGAGGAACTAGATGGGCTCACTCATAGCCATGGTTTCACTCAACAACTATGCTAAGCCAACACACAGTTGGGTTTATCAAGCATACAAAAGACAAAGGAGGAGGATGTTAATCCAGAGAGCTCAACCACAGAGCTACAGGCATCTCAAATGAACTCAATAGTCATGGCACCATCAATACCTACCTCACCCCACACAAGGAAGGTCCCCTTCTCTATTGCACAGTCCCTCAGGTGTCCATTCCCTCCAGTGATATTCAGGTTGGGAATAGAAAGGTCCAACTGCTAATTCCTTGAGATTCCAGCCTTCACTGGGTTTATCAATCAAACCCAACCTCTGTTCAGTGCTTCACACTTGGATTTCTCACAATTCTGTCATCAAATAACTCAATCCCGTCACTGGACTTCTGGGCTATAAAAACTGGTTTTTCCAATGGATTTCAGGGTATCTAATACTCTCAATTTCACCCCAAGGTTCATATCTATGCTTCCACCATTGGATTTCACTGTCAATATCGAATTCTGGGCGTTTATAGCACTTCAAAACATGGGTTCTTGCAAAGTTGCGATTTCTAGGTTTTTTTACTGTTGGGCATGTGTAATGGATGAAAAATGATGCTGGGATGTTCAACAATGGAATGGGAGTGAGGAAGGACCAACTCACATGAGGTAGGGTGACTTGTGGTACAAGAAAATAGAGCCCATACCTGCCATACGAATTTATGGGTTGCCCATGCTCCATTGAAGCCATGGACTGATTTCTCAACAACTTCCTTACAACAGAATTAAATGTGAGCAAGGAAAGTCAAATGGGTTCACAAGATGACATTTGGAAGCCTATGGTTCAATCCCACAACCTCCTCACCACTCCCTAGTGGAATACACATGGCCCCTTCTCATTAGTTGCTTCCATATCCAGTTCTGGTGTTTTATTGCAATATTAATATTTACATCAATTTACAATATTCTATGGCTTAATAGCACATGGTTAACAAAATGTCAAATGCTTGTCCATTTTAAATAAAATCTGAACATACGCTAGTGGGGCCTTGGCCTTGAGCTCCATGCTAGGGAAACATACATTGCATGTATACAATATTTACATTAAAATCCAATATTTCATAAGGGTCAAAATTGGGGTATTACATTCCCCTCCCCCTTAGAACAAAACCATCCTAGGTGTTCTCAAAACTGAACAAAATTGGGAATGCCTCTCTCATGGCATCCTCCAGCTTCCATGTAGCCTCATCGGGACTAAGGTTCTCCCATTGGACCTTTACCTACCCGATGGCTCTATTCTGGAGCAAAGTGAGCTTCTTGTCGAGGATGCACATAGGCTCTACTTGGAACTCTCCCTCGGGTTCCACCTGTATCACATTCGAATCAATCATATGATTAGGATCATGTACATACTTCTTAAGCAAAGATACATGGAAAACATTATGACCTCTCATATTAGTAGGCAATGCAACTCTATATGCAAATGGTCCTATCCTATCAAGGACTTCAAATGGACCACAATATCTTGTTGCCAACTTGGCACAACTCCCCAACTTGAGAGAACTTTTCCTTGGTTCCACTCTCAAGTAAACATGATCTCAAATCTGAAATTCCTTATGCACTCTTTTCAAATCTGCATAACTCGTTTTCCTATCCTGAGATGCCTTTAAATTCTGCCTAATCTTAGAAACTTCCTGTTCCATTTCCTTAATCATCTATGGTCCAAGTAATACCCTGTTCACCAGGTTGTCCCAATTCACTGGAGTCCTGCATCCCTTTCCATACAATACCTCAAATGGACTCATCCCCAATGATGCATGATGTCCATTATTGTATGCAAATTCTACCAAGTGTAGGTAATCTTCCCACTTGGATGGTTTATCCATCACATACATTCTCAGCATGTCTTCAAGAACCTGATTCACCCTCTCAGTTTGGCCATCTGTTTGAGGATGATATGTTGTACTGAAATTCAATCTAGTTCCCAATTCCTGAAATAATTCTTTCCAGAAATTGGAAGTGAACTTTGTATCACGATCAGAAATTATTGCCTTGGGAAATCCATGCAATCTGAATATCTCTCTCATGAAAATATTTGCAATGTCATTAGCCTTGTGAGTGGACTTGACTAGAATAAAGTGAGCTACCTTTTATAACTTGTCCACCACAACCATGGTTGAATCATGCCTCTTCATTGTCATGGGCAGACCTATTATAAAATCCATAGAGATCACTTCCCACTTCCACTCCAGAATGGGTAAGGGTTGCAACAATCCTGCTGGATGTTGGTGCTCTTCCTTGACTTGTTGGCACTTTTGACACCTATCAATGTACTCAGCTATGTCCTTCTTCATACCATGCCAAAAGTATTTCTTTCTTGTTGTTGTTATAGTCTTTTGGTATCCTAGGTGTCCAGAGTATGGCATTTGATGTATTTCATCCATCACTAGCTTCTTCAAATATGCACTATTTGGAATGTACAGTCTATCTTTGTAGATGAGGATATCATCTTCATCAAGCTTATATCCCGCACACTTTTCATCTATATTTTTCTGCTACAACTTTTCTTTAATTTGAAGGCAAGTTTCATCATTGTTCTGGGCTTCAAGAACTCTTGTCTTCAAATCTGATTTACACACACTTAATGTTGCAACATGAAATTTTCTGCTAAGTGTATCTACAACCTTATTCTCTTTCCCTTTTACATGCTTAATTTCAAAATCAGATTCACAAAGAAACTCCATCCATCTAGCTTTCCTAGCATTCAAGTTTGGTTGATCAAACAAATACTTCAAGCTCATGTGGTCTGTTCTAGGCTCGAATATTCTTCCCAACAAATAATGTCTCCACATCTTGAGAGCATACACTATGGCTACAAATTCTAAATCATGTGTGGCATAATTATTTTCATGCTCCTTTAATTTCCTGAACTCATAGCAAATCACAAATACTTCTTGCATGAGCACTCCACCTAGCCCTTCAATGAAAGCATCTGTGCACACTACAAAATCCTTGTTTGGATTCACTATCTTCAAAATAGGAGCGCTGGTAAGTAACTCCTTTAACTGCTGAAAACTTTTCTCACATTTTTCAGACCATACAAACTTATTATTCTTCCTTTGCAATGAAGTGATTGGATGAGCTATCTTGGAGAAGTCTTCAATAAACCTCTTGTAGTAACCAACAAGACCCATGAAAGATCTCACATCTGAAACGTTCCTTGGAGTATACTAATCCATGATGGCATTAATCTTCTCTGGATCAACTGCAATTCCTTCTTCAGAAATGATATGACCCAAGTATTGCACCTTCTTTTGGTAAAACTCACACTTGCTTAACTTGGCATACAATTGATATTCTCTAAGGACTTGCAATGCCATCCTTAGATGCTCCTCGTGTTCTCCTTCATTCCTTGAATAGACAAGAATGTCATCCAAGAACACAATCACAAACTTATCCAAATATTTGCTGAATACACTATTCATGAGACACATGAATGTAGCAGGTGCATTGGTAAGACCAAATGGCACCATGGTGAACTCATAATGACCATATCTAGTTCTGAAAGCTATCTTGTGAATGTCTTCTTCTTTAATCATCACTTGATGGTAGCCAAACCTTAAGTCAATCTTTGAAAACACCTTAGCTTCCTTCATTTGATCAAATAAATCATAAATCCTTGGCAATGTATACTTGTTCTTGACTGTCACTTTATTAAGTTGCCTTTAATCAATACACAACCTTAAAGCCCCATCCTTCTTCATAACAAATAACACTGGTGCTCCCCAAGGAGACACACTTGGCCTGATATACCTCTCGTCCATTTACTCTTGTAGCTGCATCTTTAACTCTACCAATTCCGGTGTGCTCATTCTATAAGGAGCTTTGGAATTCGATGTTAAAATAAATATCTCTCTTTGGTGGTAATCCTGGCAATTCATCCGGAAACACATCCTGGAATTCTTGCAACAATGGGAAGTCTTCTATCCTTGGTCCTTTGTCCTCTGATGAATTTGATATATGGACTGCATATAATTGACAACCTTTCTTATAAAACTTTTTCAACTGGAAGGCTGAAATTTGTCTTACTGAAACTTGCTTGGGAATTCCTCTTACCAATCTTGGCCTTCCCTCTTCATCAATGCACTCAAGTGCTTTCTCATAGCAGTCCAACTTGGCTCTATGTCTTTCCAACCAATACGTGCCAATTAAGGCATCATAAGATCCTAATGGTAATACATTTAAATATGCATATGTGTGGAGTCCATTCAATTCTATGGAGCACTCCACCACTACTTCACTAACTTTTCTCTTGGTCCCTATGGCTAATTGAACTAGCCAAGACTTATTATGCTTCAGTTTTCTAAGAGAACAACCTTCAACCACTTTTGGAGAAACATAACTATGAGTAAATCTTGGATCAATCAAAACAGAAATAGATTGCTTAGAAATCTTACCTTCAACTTCCACCACTGATGATTGATGGTCTGCCTCATGGTTATCCAAAACTACATAAATTCAAGGCGTTGCCCTTGCCATGTCCTCCACTTTTGCTGCTCCCTTTAAGTTGTGCAACCTTCAGGGATTCTCCTTCTGATGTGGACAATCCTTAAGCATGTGATTTTCTCCACATCCCCAACACTAAAGTGGCCATTTTGATGCTTTGCTGCTACTGCTGGCTTGAATCCACTCCTTGCTTGCTACCCCTCTGGAAAGGTTCTAGGCTGATTTTTGAATGGTGGCTTGAAGCCACTCTTCTTTTGATCAAACCTCCCTCTTGGATTTCCTTTCCATGCTAGGTTAACCTATGATTTTCCTTTACTCTTCTCATAGCAATGCATTGCCATCCTAATGGCTTCATCAAGACTTGGTGGATTAACAAGCTCAATTCTATCTCTGAAACTTTGAGGTAGACTCCCAATGAAGCATTGGATTTTTACTCTCTCATCTTTAATGTAATCCACATACCTCAATAATTCCAAAAATTTATGGACATGTTCTTCCATAGATTTTTGTCCCAACCTAGGTTCATTGAACTCTTTTCTCTTACTGTCATAATACCTGACAGAAAGGTATTTTCCTTGAAGTACTTCTTAAATCTCTCCCAGCTGATCTTCCTTTCAGTGATCCCTTTTACTTGCAAGAGGTTATCCCACCAAATTGAAGCTCTTCCATTTAGATTGTAAATGGAAATTCTGGATTTTTCATTTCCTAAGTAGTACTAAATTCTGAAATATTTCTTCATTCCAAGAATCCATGCCTTTACCTCTTGGCTAGTCTTGTCTTTTCCATCAAATGTGGGAGGCCTTGCCTTCCTGAATTCTCCCTGTGAGATTCCTTTGAAATTCTTTCTTCCATTAAAACTCATGTTCATATACCTTGGACTTCTTTGAGAACCTCTGGAATCACATGATTTGCTAGAAGGAGATCTAGAGGAAGGTGTTCTATGCTTCTTGCTCACAGAACTCTTCCTTGGGCTTGGAGTCCTCTTCTTTGAACGACCTCTAGAGTGACTCTCTGCATCTATTCCTTCTTCACCTACATTGCTTGGGTTGGACCCAAGGTTTATCTTCTCCTACATATCAGTGGGGCTTTGCAAAATAGCAGCATTGAGTTGGTTTTGTTCTTCTTGAGCCTTCATCAATCTTTCATTGAAGCTCACCATGGTTTCAACCAAATTTTGAGGACTTACTTGCTACCTTGTCCCATTAGATTCAGTCTCAGCATTCCCTTCTTGCACATTTTATCCTAGCACATCTTATTCATGCTCATAAGAATCCTGAGCATCATTTATGGTCACCATTTTTCTTTGGAGACTCTCTTCCCTGTATGCTACTTCTGCTACACTATTTAATCTTATGAGCTGCCAGCACTGTGCATTATGAAAAATTTTGTTAGACATCATAAGAATTCATATAGAAATATACAACATCAATATTTAACATAATCAAACTCATGGAATCATTTACAGAGTTAATATGTCTTAATTTCTTTTGCCCATTCATGCAATTCCGGAAATTGCCCATATTATCAACACAGTCACTGGCACTTTTCTGCTCTAAATATATATGGTGTATGATAACCCCATTCAAATTCTAACTATGCACCATTGTTCCCTGCTGGATAACATTTCCAATGCCTATCCACGTACTCCATTCTGAATTCGAGTGTGGAAACTACATCACTTCAAAAATGACAATTTTTACCAAAATTCTGCACTTTTATGCTGTTGCAAAATATCTTGAACTACCAACTTCAACCACCTCTGGAAGAAAATCTATGAAGAATCATGAAAACGTTTCTATCGGGAGAAGTTAGTACAACAAACAAGGAACACTCAGCAACTCGTGGATCTATGTTCCGATGCACCATTCATTTTCTATTAAATTATGGGTTTGTCTATTTTTAACTTTTGACATTTTCCAAATTTTCAAGATTTTGAGCCAAAAATGGCTCTCCCAAACTGAGCATTTCTAGAAAATCTATGTCTAATGGAAAATGTATGTTTTACTGCAAATAATAAATGTTGAGTCCAGTAAATTTCTTGAATCCTTCTTCTAAGGTCTCTTTCATCCACTGCAAGCTTTTCAAAATTCCAAAAACGTGGCCCGGAATAGTGCTTTTTGGCCTTCTTGCACACCCCGACTCCACATACTTTGGAGTTTGGCTCCAAAATTCCAAACTTAACACTGTTCCTGCTCCATGGCTGCTCCATATTAGTTTCAGCTCAATCCAACCTTCTTTCAAGCGTCGGGACACCGATTTGTAAAAGCCAATAATCCCAAATTTATGCTAAACTGGAGCATAATGGGCTCGAGATCCTCACTGGTTCATTCATGGCCTTCATTAATGGCCTCAGAATGCCACTAAACGCATCCAATTTTGATTCCGCATGCTCCTGTAATCCAAAGATCAATTTTCAGGCTCTATATTCGTTTTTTTTTTTTTAACCTGAACCCGCAATCCGTACTACGAAACCGAAATTGCGGAAATTCCAAAACGCAAATTTCAAATTTTTGCATTTCTACAACCCGCAATCCATACTACAGAACCGGGATTGCGGAACCGGAACTGTAGAAATTCCAAAACTCAATTTTCAAATTTGTGCGTTTTCGCAACTCGCAACCCGCAATCCATACTGCAAAACCAGGATTGCAGAACTGGAATTGCGGAAATTCCAAAACTCAAATTTAAAATTTTTACATTTCTCACACCTGCAACTCGCAATCCCGCAATTGCGGGTGCAGAATTGCAGGAATCGAAAATGCAAAATTTGGAAATCCTCATTCCCGCAATCCCCAACTGTGGAACACCTCTGTCCATTCAACTTGCGGGGTTCATATATCCTTCATCCCTTAGCCAAATGAGGCGAGTTTGGTACTGTTGGAAAGCTGTTGGAGAGCTATATGCAATGGTGTGATTCCCTGCAACACCTAAGAACTCTGCTTTTTCCATTTTCCCAAATCAAAATGATGCCCTAAACTTCACCAGACCACGTTAAAACATTATGGTATACGCCTGTAACTCACAGTTTTGCCCAAGCAGCCCCAGTGCTGCAACATGAGCTCTAATACCACTCTGTCACGTCCCCTCCCATCATTCCAAACCACAGAGGGAACATGACTGACATTCCAGGCTTATTTGGTAAACTCAGCCCCATACATTACTCGAAAATCATAATAAATAAAAACTTTTGTGTGCAAATTCATACTCAATATAAACACAACGGAATTAAATCATATTTGCACACACACAATTGTAATGCATCAATGTATCTATCACAAGTAGATGATGATTCAATATGAAGATAATCAATCCCCTTCTCATGTTAGGCACAGACTTCATATCAATTCCAATAACATGAATAATTATCATTCAAAATTAACACATTACAGAACACATAATGCATATAATTTAACTACAGAGAACACTTATCTTGCAGATGAAGTTGTCCAAACAACTGGCTATGTGAGAGAAACGTTCCACCCTACCATAGATCTTTGTCCAGCCTATATTCTTTGAACTAGGAGATCACCCCCAAGCTGGGTTGTGTATCCACTAAGGAGGAACTAGATGGGCTCACTCACAACCATGGTTTCTCTCAACAACTATGCTAAGCCAACACACGGTTGGGTTTATCAAGCATACAAAATACAAAGGAGGAGGATGCTAATCCAGTGAGCTCAACCACAGAGCTACAAGCATCTCAAATGAACTCAACAGTCATGGAACCCACAATACCTACCTCACCCAACACAAGGAAGGTCCCCTTCTCTGTTGCACAGTCCCTTAGGCATCCCTTCCCTCCAGTGCTATTCAGGGTGGGCATAAAAAGTTCCAACTGCTAATTCCTTGAGATTCCAGCCTTCACTGGGTTTATCAAGCAAACCCAACCTCTGTTCAGTCCTTTACACTTGGATTTCTCACAATTCTATCATCAAATAACGCAATCCCTTCACTGGACTTCTGGGCTATAAAAACTGGGTTTTCCAATGGATTTTGGGGTATCTAATACTCTCAATTTCGCCCCAAGGTTCATATCTATGGATCCCCCATTGGATTTCATTGTCAATATCAAATTCTAGGTGTTTATGGCACTTCAAAACGTGGGTTCTTGCAAAGTTGCGATTTCTATTTTTTTTTACAGTTGGGCATGTGTAATGGATGAAAGCTGATGTTGGGATGTTCAACAATGGAATGTGAGTGAGGAAGGACCAACTCCCATGAGGTAGGGTGACTTGTGGTACAAGAAAAATAGAGCCCATACCTGCCATATGAAATTCTGGGTTGCCCATGCTCCATTGAAGCCATGGACTGATTTCTCAACAACTTCCTTACAACAGAATTAAATGTCAGCAAGGAAAGTCAAATGGGTTCACACGATGACATTTGGCAGCCTATGGTTCAATCCCACAACCCCCTCACCACTCCCTAGTGGAATACACATGGCCCCTACTCATTAGTTGTTTCCATAGCTAGTTTTGGTGTTTTATTGCAATATTAATATTTACATCAATTTACAATATTCCATGGCTTAATAGCACATGGTTAACAAAATGTAAAATGCTTGTCCATTTTAAATAAAATCCGAACATACACTAGCGGAGCCTTGGCCTTGAGCTCCACACTAGGGAAACATACATTGCATGTATACAATATTTACATTAAAATCCAATATTTCATAAGGGTCAAAATTGGGGTATTACAACCCCCAGCATGAGGAATGTGCTCACCCCCAGGGTTGGGAATGTGCCCACCCCCAGCATGAGGAATGTGCCCACCCCCAGGGTTGGGAATGTGCCCACCTCCAGCATGAGGAATGTGCCCACTCCCAGTGTTAGGAGGGACATGATGGTTAGAATTCATGGTTTTAGTCACAGGTATATGTGTTGAGACATGCACGTTAGGTTGTGTAACGTGAGCTGTGTTATGTGAAGTGTTCCCACTAAATTGAGGGGAAGTCCTAGGACGTGGTCCTCCCCCAACAACTATAGAATATTAAGGTACATGACCAGATGTAAATTGAAAAGGAGTAGAAAAAGTTGTGGCGCCTTCGGACGGAGCAGAAGTGGATGTGCTACCCCCAGAGGAAGTGGAAGAAGCTGTACTGCCCCCGGAGGGAGCAGAATGGGTGGCACCGCCCCCGGAAGGGACAGTCTCCGTAGCTCCAAAGCTAGTATTAGATTTACTACCCAATGAAGTGGTCATAACAGTCGAATTAAGGATAGGCATACCAAGGGAAGAAGGATTAGTGGTCGAAGGGTTCGTGGTGTCACTAAGATCTGGCATCCCATATCGGAATCCCTGTGGGTAAGTATCATAAGATGAATTTGTCTCTTGGGGTGGATATGGCCCAAAATTTGCAAAAGTGACGTGTGGGGGTGAACCTTCCCCTGCAAGATCCCTAGGAGTGCAAGGAATGGGCTATCCATCGACATCCACCGACGGAGTCACGAGAATTCTTCCCGGTGTGCTAGATGCAGAAGTCATAAGGTAGTCGTGAAGTTCTTCTTAATTATCAAAAGTATCGAAGGGGATCCTCCGGTGTCTCTTATGAAAAGGACGTGCTACCTCATCAACTAGTAGAATAGCTAAACGATGAGACCAATGGAGAGGTGGATCTCGCTCCACGATAACTCCAAATAAACAAAATGCCTCCTAATGGCCAACTATCGATCAAAGAGCACACACCTAAGAAAACTACAGCCAAATGCACACAAACAGGACTGGCTCAAGGGACCTCCTGACACTATAGCTGGTATGTCTCGCCTAGGAGAGGCTTGAGATTCCCAAGCTATAACCGGAGGTAACAAAATCAGTTATAAAGGTTCACAGACTTCACTGCATGCACAGGGTCACATCCCTATACAACAGGAAACTGTGTTGTCCAACCCCTAGCTGACTCAGGATATGTACAGTATAACCACTACAAGCACCCTATGCGATACCTAGGTAAAGAAACTAAGGTCACCACAATATAACCAATGCGCAAGGGGACAGTCGCAGGTGGGATTCGACGTATGGGTAGGGTAGCTAAGCATGAAACTCAAAAGGGTCAAATCCCCCAAGAGTCCCTGTACATGAACAAATCCTAGAAATATCTTCGTGGGCTATAGTGGAACAGCTCACGTGTATGCAGGCTAAAGTGTAACAGCTAGCGTACAGGAAGAAAAATAGGGAAAAAGTGTATCTAAAGGACATAAAGTGAATGTGAGTCAGTGAAATGGATCCTGAAGGCCAAAGAGTGCTGATGCTCACAAGGTGGAAAATTACGTTGTAACAGCAGTCAAAATCAAAATTGAGAAACTGTGGAAAGTCGGATTCATTTATCCCATTGCTTACACCACCTAGGTTTCCAACCTTGTTCCCATCAACAAAAAACAGGGCACTATCCATGTCTATACTGATTTTTGTGATCTCAATCGCACTTGTCCCAAAGACAATTTCCCCACACCCTTCATTGACCAACTCGTTGACGCTTGTGCAAGACATGAGGTTCTATCCTTCATGGATGGTTTCTTTGGATACAATCAAATCCACATTTGAAAGGAGGACCAATACAAAACCGCATTCACTACCACATGGGGAACCTTCGCCTATCGCGTCATGCCATTCGGTCTTAAAAATGTTGGTTCCACCTTCCAGCGGGATATGACATATTGTTTCCATGATTTAGTTCATATCTTTCTCATTTACCTTGATGACCTCAAGGCTCGCTCAAAGAAGTGTCTTGACAATTTAAATGACCTCCAGCAATTTTTTATGCGTTGTCACAAGTATAGAGTTCGCTTGAACCCACTCAAGTGTGTCTTTTGCATTCCTGCAGGCCGGTTGTTGGGTTTTATTGTTTCCCAAAAAGGAATAACCATTGACCGCTTAAAATTTCAAGCCATCCAGGACCTCCCATCCCCCTGTACAGTACAACAATTATAGAGTTTGCAGGGGAGAGTCAACTTTCTCCGTCGCTTCGTTCCCGAATACGCTACGAATGTTCATGGTTTTCTTCACTTACTTCGTACCCACATTCCTTTTTTCTGGGATGAACAAGCACAAGTGGATTTTCAAGCCCTCAAAACAGGCTTGACTAACACCCCATTGATTTCACCTCCGGATTTCTCCAAGGATTTTATGCTTTACGTTTCAGCATCTGAATACGTCGTCTCAGGGGTGCTCGTTCAAGAAGATAGTGCGCAAAAGGAACATGCAATCTACTATATGAGTCAGACCTTATCTAGCCCACAACTGCAATATCCCTATGGGGAGAAGTTGGCCCTCATCGTCGCTTTCTTAGTTCAAAAGGTTCGCCACTACATTCTATTAAGTCGGACTACAGTCATAACCGATTCCAACCCTATGGTCTACCTCTTGAGTCTCCACCTTCTTCAGGGTCGCTTGGTTAAATGGGTCATCATACTCCAAGAGTACGACCTCACAATCACGACACCTAAGAGTACCAAATCCCTTGCATTGGCACAACTCATGTCGGAATTACCATCATCGTCTACTTCACCATCCATCAATACCAGCATCCCCGATGACCACTTGTTCATTATTTCGTCAGAGGAACCCTGGTACGGTGACATCCTTGTGTACCTACGCACACAAAAGTTTCAATCCAACATCAGACATGACAATCGTCGTCGCATACGCCATCATGCCTCATGATACCTCCTCTTGGGAGATGTCCTTTATCAGCGCAGTATTGACACCATTTTATGTCGATGCCTCACTCAGGACAATGTAGAACAAGTCCTTAATGATTGTCATAGTGGTGCCTGTGGCAACCATTTCTTGGGAATGGACACCACCCAAAAGGTTATCCATGCTAGATATTTCTATCCCACCCTTTTCACCGATTGCATCACCATAGTTAAAATTTGTCACAACTTCCATCTCTTTTCCCCCAAGGTGAGGACCCCTCCCACCCCCCTCCATCTAGTTATCACCGTTGGCCCTTTCTGCAAATGGGCCATTGATTTTATGGAGTGCAACCCCCCCTCGGCGAATGGCCACAAATACATCATTATGGTTGTCGACTATTTTAGCAAGTGGGTCGAGGCCATGCCTACTTTCAATTGCACGGGTGAGACTACAGCCTGTTTCTTTTTTAACCACGTCATCACTCACTTCGGGGTCCCAAAACAACTCGTCTCTGACTACGGCAAACATTTTGAATAATCTGTCTGGAAGGAGTTGTTGACCTTTCTTAAATTTGAGCACCAATATGCCTCCGCCTATTACCCTCAAGGAAATGACCAAGTAGAGGCGATTGACAAAATCCTGAAGACCATCCTTCAATGCACTGTAGACCACAACAAGTCCAAATGGAATCTTATGCTATTTCAGGCACTTTGGGCTTGCCGCAGATCTACTAAGACTGCCACGGGTTTTACCCCTTTTCACTTAGTTCATGGTGTCGAGTCTATTCTTCCCATTGAATGTCAGATTCCCGCCCTGCACATTATTGTAGAACTCCTCATGGACACATCACCGGTCGAACAATGCATAATCCTCTTAGAGAAATCCAATTAAGACCGTCGCATGGCCTTACAAACCATTGAGGCTGCCAAGAATCGATCCAAAGACGGCTATAAGCATATCCAGCCCCGCAATTTTCAAGAAGGAGACCTAGTCCTCATTTATGACCAAGCACATGAAAAGACTGGGAAAGGAAATTTTGAGTCCATGTGGCAAGGCCCATACATCGTCCACACCTTCCTTGTACATGGGGCATATATCCTCACTAACCCTGAAGGAAACCCCTTGAGCAACCCGTTTAATTGGTTGTACCTCAAATGCTTTTATCCTTAGCACTTTTTGGACCCACTAGTCCATGATTGTACAGTTTCATTTCTTTTTGTTTTTTACTTCTTGCATTTAGACCCTTACACTTTGCTTCCCTGCATGACCACAGATGGATCCTGGTCCACCATACTACGTTGGTTTCGTTGATGGTGCAAGTTGTTGGTCCCCGAACCTCTCCTCCGTAGCATGGGTATTGTATTCCCCCTCACATGAGTTGATCCACCTTGATGGACTGTGCATAGGGGCTGCCACCAATAACCAGGATGAGTACGATGATGTGACCAGTTTCTTGACTTCTTCCCTCTAGATGGGTGTAAGCCACCTTCGTGTGTTCCTTGACTCCTCACTACTTGTCTCCCAAATCAACAACTTTTACCAGGTACGGGATCCTTTCCTTTTTAGAAATTTCCCGTGCACTAAACATATGGTCAGACAGTTTGATTCCATTTCATTCACTCATGTACCAGGAAGTCAAAACAATGTAGGAGACCAAATGGCTAACAATATTCTAGACTGGCACGTAAATCATAACATGTAGTAATCAAATCATAACCATGCATCTATCCATCATATAGGCATACATAAACATCATATAAAACAAAAAGAAGCCATAATCATAAGTTGCATCCACGTACATACACATACACATAGCCATCATCATAAGCTGCATCCATGTGCATATATATATATATACATCATAAATAGAAATGTCATCGTTCCCACAACACCCCTACACATACATACATAGAGGAGCCCAAACATCATCCTCATCATATAATACATATGAATACAAAATCCCCATCCTCATCGCATGGGGGCAGTTCCATCAACTTCCTAATCAATCGAAATCATCCCCATCGTCATCATCGTCATCCTCGTCCTCCTCGTCTTCCTCTTGCTCCTCCTCTGCCTCCTCCTCTGAGGGCTCATCTGACTCTGTCTCGAGGTCCTCATGACAATAGTTGGGGGAATCCCCTCGTGCCATGGCCCACACCGTCTCCTTTGCCATAGCAATGCACCTCACAATCGGCGTCCACTCCCATGGAGCATCTAAACGACCTCAATCCGAGGAGGAGGCCATTCTGAAATCCCAACAGTTCGACCTCATTTATGCTCAATACGACTACCTATATTCCATCTTACCTGATGATCTATATGGTGAATCCTCTCGGATGACATGTCAGGGGAATCCCACAGTGTCGACAGCATCAACGGACATGTTGCTTCTCACAATCAACCCTATACTGTTATTCCCCCTACCAGAGGCCCTGACCTTTCGCGTGCCATGACCCACTCTGAAGCAAAAACATCGTATGCTCCCATGGACCGACCCCCTCATATCCATGTACCTTCATGTCCACCGCAGTGTTATGGTCATGCACCACCAGCTTACAACCCTTCTGCGGCACCTATTTCCTACTATCATCAACAGGATGCACCCGCGCATACCCAACCCCAAGCACCTCTTGCTTATTATCCCCTGCAGGCAACACCTGCACAACAACAAGCCCCTTCCGCATACTATCCACCACAGGCTGCACCAGCACCTACTCAACCCCAATCCCCTCCCGCTTACTATCCTCCACAGGTAGCCCCAGCACCCGCTCAATCACAGAACCCTCCCAACCCCCTAGGGAAAGTTTATGCCCAACAAAACTAGCAACAAAATCAGCCTGCTCAACAAAACTAGCAAGGCTAGCAAAACTGAGGAAGAGGACATAACCGCGGGAACTATCAACGCTAAGACCAGGGCATCCAACAACCCAACTCTCCAAACAATAGAAACACCGCCCCAGCCAATCAAAACCACCTCGTTAAGGAAAGAACCCTAATTTACGAACAAACCACCCATGTTCCATATGTAGGCTGTACGACCATTACATGCACACTTGTACCCATTAGGAGCACGCTAGCCAACTTTGGACCGATGACTCCCAACGACAAGAACATGCTGCTCCGCCGACACCTCCTAACCCCCTACCACCTCAGACACAACCTATGGTGTTATAGAATCCCTTTCCCACACAAGGATTGGTGAACAGCCAACCGTTGTCTCCCCCTCAAGGACCCCCGACACCACAAAAATAGATCACATATGCTGCACATACCAATCAACCCATAGACTCAGGCACCCATCACCTCCTCATGATGTCATCGACTGACATCAACCTCCAAACCCGCCACAACCAGTATGGTTCCACCTCTGAAACCATCCCCACCAATAAGGCTGCGAATACTCTTCCCACCTATCAGTCATTACACATACCCCAGACACCATGCGATGGGGCCCCTAAAGCTCCTTGCTTCCCATTACGACTCATTAATAACAACCCCAATGCACGTGCTATCCCCAATTATAATATCATGGATGACCTATCCCAGTCCCCAGATGTGATGTCATCCCTTGAGGTTTTGAAGAACTATCCTACACAATTCAAGACATTATTATCCACCATTGGTGCTATAGACCCTTCCGACTCACGGATGATAGCTTTCGACTTAGAACAATCTGAACCACGCATGCCTTCCACATTAGCATTGCAAGTTTCGGTGTCAGTCTAAAATCTTGTTAACCATCAATGCATCATCAATAAAGGTGCCTCAACATGCATCATGTCTACATTTGTGTGGTAGAAGCTCGGATCACCTACATTACAACTATCCACAATTTCCCTATGAGCTTACGATGGTCACTATGCTCAACCTCAAGGCCTCTTGGCCAACGTTCCAGTTTAGTTAGCTAGGAAAACCATCCTCATAGACATTGAGGTCATCAATGCCCAACTTGATTACAACCTCTTGCTCGGACGCAGTTATATGTATGCTATGAAGGATGTTGCCTCATCAGTATTTCGCATTATGATGTCCCCCCATGAGGGACGAGTGGTTAAAATTGATCAGCTCACATACTACGACCCAAATTCCCCGGTCGCACCAGAAAATTTTATCCCCATGGTTGAACAACCTATCCTTGGTACACCCACTTCTTTGGTGTCCACTGTTGGACCCAGAATTTACTCAGAGAACCCCATGACATCTAGCTTTTGGTCCATTCCACCCTCTAAGCCAGCAGTGGAGATATCTGACTTGTGCACCATTTCATCCAAACCAACGGGGCCTAACCCACAACCACCTTTATTGCCGCAGCCACCACCAATACCTAGTCATGTTGGAGCAACACCCATTCACACTATCCAGTTCCTATTCCCACCTTCAGGATTAGTGAGTTCCCCAGTCATGGCTATGTTGAATATCCCTCGGTTAACACTAGGACTACCTATGTGGTCCCTACATGCTCCCACTCCTCCCCCAACACCACATGTCGTTCTCCAACCAGTCCAGCCAATCAACACCTCTAACTTCCCACCCCTCGGTGTGGAGAACACCTCTAAGCGCCCACCCCCAGGTGTGGCGACCACATCTACAACAAACCATGCCCCTCCACTACCCAGAACCACGGGGGTTAGAGGCCCACAAACATATACTGCCCCACCGGCAATAAAGAAACCCGCAACACCTCAACCTCCATTTTGCGCTCCTTCTATGTGCTCATTATGTGACGACTCGGGACATGCTACGCATAACTATCCACAACTACCAAACCTTCAAGAGAACATGAAGACGTTGGATGATGATCCTAACATCCCGGTGGTTGAATTAAATCCCACCCCTCAACAACGCAATAAGTCGCTACGCACCAACCACCCTGCGCCATATGTGGAATCTATGGCCACTACTCACATCACTGCCCAGATCTACCCGAGTATAGATTGGTTCTCCATGAGTTGAATCAATCTTCTTTGAAGTCGTCCATTACTACTATTGAGGAGATTCACCCCCCGGAATCCTCAGCCTCGGGAAAGATCAACACGATTTACATGATTTCCACGACAGGTGAACACATGGTGCCCCCAACATCTAGTCTTCCCTCCATCAATTTTTCAACACAGTGCTTTTGTAGCGACGAAAAAATCCTTGAAGAACTCATTGCACCCGACTATCCTTAGAAAGATATGCATCATCGATCCTACTTCATTCCTGAGGATGCCACATGTACTATGGCCAACCAGTTCTCAATCGAGACAAAGGACTTCCTCCCAGAGAAGGTAGACTGGTTCAAGAACCCCATTCCAGTCCCCAATGCCTTCGAGGAGGGTAACATGGCTAACATTTGACCTACCATATAGGTTGACATTTCCACCACACCCGGTACACCGGAACTCATCACATTAGGTGCTTCTTGTACTGAACATGAAGTTGGGGAGTATAAGAAACTCTTCCATGAGTTTCACAACATTTTTGCTTGGTCCTATACTGAGGTGCCTCGCTTAGACCTAGCCATAGTTGAACACCACATTGATACTTGGCCAGAATTCCCCCCCGTTCTCCAGAAGCAGAGACCCATTCACCCATCTAAGCTTCCCGTAGTCAAAATCAAAATTGATAAACTGTGGAAAGTTGGATTCATTTATCCCCTCGCTTACACCACCTGGTTTTCCAACCCTATGCTCGTTAACAAAAAATAGGGCACTATCCGTGTCTATACTGATTTTGACAATCTCAATCGCGCTTGTCCTAAAGACAATTTCCCCACACCCTTCATCGACCAACTCATTGACGCTTGTGTAGGACATGAGTTTCTATCCTTCATGGATGGTTTCTCTAGATACAATCAAATCCACATTCGAAAAGAGGACCAATACAAAACTGCATTCACTACCCCATGGGGAACCTTCTCCTATCGCATCATGCCATTTGGTCTTAAAACTTTTGGTGCCACTTTCCAGCGGGATATGACATATTGTTTCCACGATTTATCTCATATCATTCTCATTTACCTTGATGATCTCATGGCTCACTCGAAGAAGTGTCCTGACCATCTAAACGAACTCCGGCAAGTTTTTATGTGTTGTCGTAAGTATAGAGTTCTCTTGATCCCACTCAAGTGTGTCTTTTGCGTTCTTGCAGGATGATTGTTGGGCTTTATTGTTTCCCAAAAAGGGATAACCGTCGACCCCTTAAAATTTCAAGCCATCCTGAACCTCCCATCCCCCCATACAGTACAACAATTACAGAGTTTGCAAGGGAGAGCCAACTTTCTCCGCCGCTTCATTCCTGAATATGCTACGAATGTTCATGGTTTTCTTCACTTACTTCGTACCCACATTCCTTTTGTATAGGATGAACAAGCACAAGAGGCTTTTCAAGCCCTCAAAACAGGCTTGACTAACACCCCGTTGATTTCACCTCTGGATTTCTCCAAGGATTTTATGCTTTACATTTCGGCATCTAAATATGTCATTTCAGGGGTTCTCGTTTAAGAAGATAGTGCACGAAAGGAACACGTAATCTACTATGAGTCAAACCTTATCTGGCCCACAACTGCGTTATCCCTACGAGGAGAAGTTGTACCTCACCATTGTTTTCTTAGTTCAAAAGGTTCGCCACTACATTCTATTAAGTCGGACTATAGTAGTAGCCGATTCCAACCCTATGGTCTACCTCTTAAGTCACCTCCTTCTTCAGAGTCACGTGGCTAAATGGTTCATCACAGTCCAAGAGTACGACCTCACATTCACGACACCTAAGAGTACCAAATCCCTTGCAATAGCACAACTCATGTAAGAATTACCATCATCGTCTACTTCACCATCGATCAATACCAGCCTCCTCGACAACCACTTGTTCATCATTTCATCAGAGGACCCCTGGTACGACGACATCCTTTTGTACCTATGCACACAAAAGTTTCAATCCAACATCTAAAGTGACAATCGTCATCACATATGCCATCATGCCTCGTGATACCTACTCTAGGGATATGTCCTTTATCGACGCGGTATTGACACCATCTTATGTCGATGCCTCACTCGAGACGAGGTAGAACAAGTCCTTAATGATTGTGATAGTGGTGCCTATGGCGACCATTTCTCAGGAATGGCCACTGCCCAAAAGGTTATCTATGTTGGATATTTATGCCCCACCCTTTTCATCGATTGCATCACTGCAGTTAAACATTGATGCAACTTCCATCTCTTTTCCCCCAAGGTGAGGACCCCTCCTGCCCCCCTCCATCTAGTTATCACCGTTGGCCCTTTTTGCAAATGGGCCATATATTTTATGGAGTGAAACCCCCCTTGGCGAATGGCCACAAATACATCATTGTGGTTGTCGACTATTTCACTAAATGGGCCAAGGCCATGCCTACTTTCAATTGCACGAGTGAGACTGCAGCCTTTTTCTTTTTTAACCATGTCATCACTCGATTCGGGGTCCCAAAACAACTTGTCTCCGACCACGACAAACATTTTGAATACTATGTCTGGAAGGAGTTGTCGACCCTTCTTAAATTTGAGCACCAATATGCCGCCGCCTATTACCCTCAAGGAAACGACCAAGTAGAGGCGATTAACAAAATCCTGAAGACCATCCTTAAACGCACTGTAGACCGCCACAAGTCCAACTGGAATCATATGCTATTTCCGGTACTTTGGGCCTACCGCACATCTACTAAGACCGCCACGAGTTTTAACCCTTTTCACTTAGTTCATGGTGTCGAGTCTAGTGTTCCCATCGAATGTCAGATTCCTACCATACACATTGTCATCGAACTCCTCCCGGACATATCACTGCTCAAACAACGCCTAATCCTCTTGGAGCAAGCCAATGAAGACTGTCGCATGACCTTGCAAACCATCGAGGCTGCAAAGAATCGATCCAAAGCCGGCTATGATAAGAATGTCCAACCCCTCAATTTTCAAGAAGGAGATGTAGTCCTCGTTTATGAACAAGCACATGAAAATACTAGGAAAGGAAATTTTGAGTCCATGTGGCAAGGCCCATACATCTTCCACACCTGCCTCGTACATGGGGCATATATCCTCACTGACTCTGAAGGAAACCCCTTGTGCAACCCCCGTAATGGGTTGTACCTCAAACGCTTTTATCTATAGCACTTTTTGCACCCACTAGTCCATGATTGTATAGTTTCATTTCTTTTTGTTTTTTACTTCTTGCATTTGTATCCTTACACTTTGCTTCCCTATATGACCACAGATGGATCCTGGTCCACCATACTACATCGGTTCCGCCGATGGTGCAAGTCGCTAGTCTTCGAACCTCGCCTCCGCAACTTGGGTATTGTATTCCCCCTCACATGAGTTGATCCTCCTCGACGGATTGTGCATAGGGGCTGCCACCAATAACTAGGCTGAGTACGATGCTGTGACCGGTCTCTTGACTTCTTCCCTCCATATGGGTATAAGCCAACTCCATGTTTTCCTTGACTCCTAACTGCTTGTCGCCCAACTCAACAACTTTTAATAGGTATGGGACCCTTTCCTTTTTAGAAAGTTCCTGTGCACTAAACATAGGGTCAGACAGTTTGAATCCATTTCATTCACTCATGTCCCAAGAAATCAAAACAATGTAGCAGACCAGATGGCTAACAATATTCTAGACTGGCACATAAATCAAAACATGTAGGAAGCAAATCATAAGCATGCATCTATCCGTCATATAGGCATACATAAAAATCATAAAAAACAAAAAGAAGCGATAATCATAAGTTGCATCCACATGCATACACATACACATAGCCATCATCATAAGCTGCATCCATGTGCACATATATATATATATACATCATAAATAGAAATGCCATCATTCCCACAACACCCCAACACATACATACATAGAGGATCCCAAACATCATCCTCGTCATATAATACATCCAAATACAAAATCCCCATGCTCATCACATGGGGGTAGTTCCATAAATTGCCCGGTCAATCAGAATAATCCCCATCGTCATCATCGTCGTCGTCCTCCTCCTCCTCCTCCGTGTCCTCCTTTGAGGGCGCATCTGACTCCGTCCCGGCATCCTCATCACTATATTTGGGAACATCTCCTCATGCCATGGCCTACACAGTCTTCGTCGCCATAGCAATGTGCCTCATAATCGGCCTCCATTCCCGTGGAGCATCATAGAAAATGTCGATCAGCACCTGGCTCAAGTGCTCCAAGCCAGTCTCTATCACCCCGTCTAGGAGGCGGTCAATACCAACCCGCAAAGTATCCAATGTCACTGAGGAACTCCGCCATCGACCCTTCCCACTCCCAGGAGAATACACACCCTCTACATGGCCCCTCTGTGTACGGTATCTCCTCGGTGGCCGCAATCCAATATCTGCACACGAAACAAGATATCATCAGTCTCAGTGTCATACAAAACATCTAGCTACCATCTATGCTATGATATCTATAAAATATGATGTTGAAACATACATAAAAACATACCATCGGGTCCCCATGCCTATCTAGGAGGTCGCGATAGTGGAGGATCTCCTCTGAAATCCATTCCGACGTACGGATAGTCTTCAATCACAACTGGCAACTGCATGCATTGAGCGAACAACTCCTCAATAAAAAATCGCCCCCCCCAGCCCGCCACCCCCACGGGTCATCATCTCACCCCACCGACGCATCCACGGCTCCATCGGCCCCTCATCACGCATCGCTAAGTGCGGTCGCAATGTCGAGACTCGCTCAAAGAAGAAGGAGCAGAGAAATGAGAGAAAATAGAACCCCCCTCCTCGACTGCTCACCTTGTTCAACTCCTGCTGAACCATTGTCAGGTACATATGGCCCCACCCGTAATAGGTCTTGGCTAGAACCCGCTCCACAAGCACCATCTTCCCCTAGAGACCCTATGGGTCGAATGTGATCCCAGTACATGCACCACCAGTGATGCAATTGCTCGAGTCTCCACGCTCTAAATGTCATAGATCAATAGTGCATTGTCATGCACAAAAGCTGTCGGATAACAATGCCTCTCTAGTAGGTCCTCCATAGAAATATCACTTGGACGCCTCAGCTAGGTATCCAAAAACCTACCCAACCATGGAAGCCTTGTCAAGAAATACGCATCGGTGAGCATGATCTCCAACCGCTCACCCTGGATCATGAATGCCTCGGCATCTGCATCCTAGAAACCGACTAACTTGTTCAACAACAAGCTAGCCGGGCATCAGGGACACCTGTGGAACTTCAATATTCCACACTAAGTCAGGTTGGACTGCACATCCTCGTCCCCTTAATCACCTCTAGTATCGGATCCCCTAGCTCGCGCTCCCTCCATGCTACTGGCATCCTTCCAACCAAAAAACCAAAACCCATAAGTCCAATATATATACAAAAAAAAACCTAACACAGGGCTGAAATGTGCGCTCCAAAGTGTGAATTTCTGCCCCATGTCGCGCTTCAAAAGGGAGGCTATCAAGGCCCAAGCCACGCTTTGAAGTACGCATTTCCACCAAAATGTTGCACCTCAAAGCACGGCTACCTGGCCCAGCTTTGTGCTCCAAAGTGCGGCTACCCAGCCCACATTCATGCTTCAAATCACGACTGTCTGGCCCACAGTCGCACTTCGAAGCACGACTATTTGGCTCCCATCCGCACTTCAGAAGCACGGCCATCAAGACCAAGCCCGCACTCTGAAGCACAAGATTTCTCTCGAAACCCGCACTCTGGCGTAGTGGCGACCAAGATTTGCTTGGTGCACCTACCCAGGGCCCCAAACCCCCCAAAAAGGAATCAAAAACATCATAAAACACGATAACACTTACCTGCAAGTCACATAATGCAATTCCACCGGTCAAAATGCAAGAAATATGAATTTTCGTTTCTAGGGCCCTCCACACTTCTCCCAAGTTGAACACTGACAATGACACATGTCACGAGGGTCCCTTTGCTATTTATAGCCATTTCCCCCCCATATCTTGTTTGGACCATTCCAGAGCCATACGAACTCCGTTTTTCGCACTGGTTGCAATGTCAGATTCATATTTTTGCATCCGTGATGATGCTTGAGATCCTTTCTCGCTCTCACGAAAAAAAAAATTCGAGCATTTTTTCCATGCCCCCCGTCGCCTTAATTAGCGTGCCATTTCCATTTTTGTGTCGTTCGCACCACCAGATTCATATTTTCTCAGTTGTGATGATTCTTGAGATCATTTCAAGCTCTCACGAAAACTTTTTTTGGGCATTTTTTCTATGCCCCCCGCTGCCTCGATTGGCGATTGGTGTGCCATTTCTATTTTTTGCGCCATTCGCACCAGCGGATTCATATTTCCGCGCTTGTGATGATGCTTGAGATCATTTCTCGCTCTCATGAAAACTTTTTTTAGGCATTTTTTCCATGCCCCTTGCCACCTCGATTTGCGTGCCACATTGGCCACTATCATTTTTCTCCATTTTTTGCATCATGGCCCATCCATGAACCCTCCGCTCCATCCCTACTGCATTCATTGCGTTATTTTTCCACCATTCATCAACCCGCAAGGAGGCACCATCAGTGTTTCCCCCCCTGGCCATTGTTCTTGTTTCACATACTTGACCCTTGATGGAACATTTCCTCCTTGCTTGGCTATTCTATTTGTTTGGTATAATTTTACCCCTTTTTCGGGCCGAGCAATTCCTTTACAAAAAAGGAACTTAGGGAGTTTCTGTTAAGCTCTTTTCTGATTCCTAAAATAATGAAAAGATTGCCAAGCAACCTTTCTTCCTTTCATGCTCGTTAAAGTACCTGAAAGGGCGTCTATCTGGTATAAGTTTAATCCTTTTCCGGACCTGGTAGACTAATTACGAAAAAGGCACACTCTAGTCACAACGATTAGAAGAGTTCTCCATAGTAGACTTTTTATGCTTTTTCGGGCCTTGGAGACTAAGATATGAAAAAGATCCCCCTTGTATTCTTCTTATTTTCTTTCCGACTCTCTAAAACTGAGAGCAACCACGAGCATTTACCGTCCTGGGCTCATACAAATCCACATGATGGTACCTTTCCACCATTTCAGAGTCTTCTTATTGCTTTCATACTCCTTAAAATTGAAAGCACCCACGAGCATGAACTGTCTTGGGATCGTATAAATACACACGACAGTACCACTTTGAGCACACTTATATCCCTTCTTCAAGCTCCTTAAACCATTAAGAAGGCTAAAACGGTGCTTCTCTACGCCATGACAGATCACATCTAGTCCCACTATTATGGTAGCCTACCCGTTTTGGTCTCCTTTGTTCAGAGTACTCTGCGATGTGTCACCTTCCGAGCCTCTTGACATCACCAATCAGTTTCCCCCTTGAGTCTCCCCCATTGTAGTCACAATCCCTGGTCCCTTACATTATGATCCCCTTCCCTGAAGTTAGTTTCATATGCTGTCAGGTCAGTCTTTCCATCATACTATGAACAAAGGAAGTTTGAGTCCCTCACCCACTATGCGACCTCAGTTGTTCCCCCCCCCCCACACTATGTCAGTCCCACCTTTAGTACTATCACCTCTTGGTTATACACCTCGCACTCCTGTCAAGGACACAACATTGCCTTGGTAGTTGCAGGTCTCCCTCTGTCGACGCCAACCCATCTATTCCAAAGGACATACCCATAGGTCCCTGTGCCTTGGAATCATCACCATCAGTGGTGAGTTCCTACGTACCATTTTCGAAAGGAATCCTTAGTGCCTCTCTGAATGGTTGTTTCTCACGTGCTCAACTTCAACACCGTGATCACACCATTGAGATTCGTGGAGGGTGGTCCCTTCAGTTATTGGTAAAAGACCCCGGATGTCCCTTGACTCTAGCACATTGGTGAGTCTATTTGGAACCCTCAATTATATGTTCCCACGGATATCCAGGATGCGCTTGGCGATAGTATTCGGAAGCACCCCAGTTGTATGCTTCCTCGAGTACCTAGTTCAGATGCAGTTCAGTGTACCTTTGAGACTCTAACTCTCCGTCATTGATTCCATCCAGTTGTTGGACACCTTTCGATACAGTAGAGCATCGGTTGTTATGGTACCACATTCAATATGAATGCCATTTTTTCCATGTATCGGTTCTTCAAATCAGTCATGGTTAGACCATGAGTATGTCCCAGAATTGTGTCCCCTCTAGACCATTATGATGTACACAACAGTTCTCCATGTATTTTTCAAGTACCCTTTTGGGGCCTCATCATTATTTTTATATCTTGATATGAGCATGGGTATGCCTTCCTCATCCATATATTGAGAGTGTTCCTCATTCATTATTGAGTCCATGTATTTTCATTTTTTGCAGTTCGTACGGAGCCCATGTTCCAGTCTCCAACCAGTTTTCAATCTTATCTGTCACAATGCTCAGACCCCTAGAAAATGACAGAACCTATGATTTCTATCGGACATACAATGAGCTCCTGCCCTCACACATTAGGGAGCAATCTGTTAACACCCAAAAATTACTCAATATCTCATCTCCCTAGTCACATAACTCTGTTGACCATTTTTCCTACCATTTTGGCCTCCAAAACCTTAAGAAATCCTCAAATGGTTACCCAAAAGGAAAAAATCAATGTTTTCCTCCTCAAATTAACCCAAATCCTTCAAAAATACTAAAAAACCCTCAAAAGGGGTCAAATATTCCCAAAAAATAAATAAAAGGGAATTAATTTGAAACTAAATCCAAAAAAGGAAAAAAGGAGGGAAAAAGAAGGGAAAAACCCTAAACCATTTTCCCCCAAAACCATGGGTCACCACTCCACCACCCAAAAAATATTTAAATAGGTGATGGAGGCCCCCCCATTTCACATCCATTATTTGTCCTATCCTTATGCTGCCGAATTTCACTTAGAACCCTATCCCACCATTTGTGCTTGTGTTTTCCATTTTCGTGAATCCTTTGGCCCAACCTTGGAGCATTTTGGAGAAGAGAAGGACATTGGAGTACTGGTGCACCTCCCTAGTACGGCTGCAAGGACTCCACCAACCTCATCATTGAGGTAAAAAACCATGTAACTCCCTTATTTATTGTTTAATGAAGAAGAACCGTAAACCCATCTTTTTGTTGTGTTCTAATATATGGTTTTATTGTTTACTATTTTAGTTTATATTTTTTATTTCCATTATGCACATTGTTAACACCCAAAAAGTGCTCACTACCTCATCTACCCATTACATGACTCATTTGTCCATATTTCCTACCATATTTACCTTCAGAACCCTAAAATCCCATTAAAAAGCCTCCAAAAGGCCTAAAAAGCCTCCAAAACGCCACAAAACCATCAAAAAAGCCTCCAAAAGGCTAAAAAACCCCCTTTTCCCCCCAAAAAATATCCAAAATTCCTCCAAAATAGCAAAAACCCTCTAAAAAGGGAATAAAAAATATAAAAAAAGGAGGAAAAAGAGGAAAAATGAGGAAAAAACCCTATACAGCTGACCTAAACCATATGGTTCCCAAAACCATGGGCCAGCACTCCACCACTAAAAACCTATAAATAGGTGATGGAGACCCCTCATTTCACATACACAATCAAATACACCCTTACTCTGCCAAAATCACTTTTGAAACCCTAGCTCACCCTTGAGCTACTTTCACCATTGAGTGTCCCTTTTGGCCTATTTCCACCATTGGAGAAAGAGAAGGAGCAAAGTTGGAGTTTGGAGCAACCCTCTTGGATCATTGCAAGAACTTCACCAACCTCTACACTTGAGGTAAAATTTTAATACAAAAAAGAAAGATTTTCACCATTTCTATTTCATGTCTTTGTTATGTTTATCAATGCTCATGCTAGTTTAGAATCTGTATTACTTTAGTACTTTAATTTACTGTTTTATTGAACTGCTACTAAGGAGTCCATTCTCCTTAGTAGGTGCTCATTTGCACAGGCTAGGGTGAAAACCCTAGCTACAGTTTTTGGCGACTCCCCTTGGTTTGAATTTCTAGTTATAGTTTTTAAATATTTTCTTGTCTTTTCCTTTTTGCTGTCCCTTTCGGCTACCGTAAACCGCATCTTCTACCCTCTACAGTTGCGTTCCGACCGCGTCTTTTAGGCATTTACCTGCGACTCGACCGCGGCTCTTAGACTGTTTCCGGTGACCTGCTGGCTGATTTAAGTCTGTTACCTGCGATCCGACCGTGGCTAATTAGCTTGTTTGTTGCAATCCGATTGCGGCTATTACAAATTTTCCGGTGTCGTGCCTGCGGCTTTCAGCCAGTTTTCTGCAACCCGCCTGCGTCTGTCGGCCCGTTTCCCGCATCTCGACTGCGGCTTTAAGCCCTTTTTCTGCAACCCAACTGCGTCTTTGGGTATTTTTCCCATGTCCCGCCTGTGGCTTTAAGCCATTTTCCTGCAACCCGCCTGTGGCTTTTTACCTGTTTCCTGTGGTCCGACTGCCTCTTTCGGCCAAAAACCCGCAACCTGTCTGCGACTGTTGAGCTGTTTCCCGCGGTCCGACCGCCCAGAATTGCCACAGACCCGCGGTCTACTTTCTGCACTTTTTTACTTGTTTTGAACCCAGCACTTTGCTGCTCTATTTTCTGCACCTGCACAACCATCTGTCCTACCTACAGCCATACTTCCCTACAGCCTTTTATGCAGTTTTATTTCTGTTCCATTTACAGAATCATTTTTTAAAATTTCAACATTTTACTTGAAAAAGAGAAAATTTTGCATTTCAAAGTTTACATTCTGTCTTGTTATTTTTAGTTAGAAAGTTGCCCCCCCTTGTGGCACTTTTACTTGGGTTCATCACCTCACACGCACACACTCTGTCACCTAATTCAAGTGAGCCTTAAAAAACTACTTAACACAACCAACATTCTAACCCCACTTGGGGAACACATAAGAATTTTTGTAGTTAGGTAGGATCGAGGGGATAGGCATCCAAATAACACCCCTCGGTTGCTTACACTTGAGACATAGCTGTTGTCCATTAGGGAACCAAAATCCCCTAGTAATTTTTGGCACAGTCACAACCAGTTTATTAGAGGGCCTCTCCCCTAGGAGGGTTGAAGTTGCCAGACTGGTTCCGGAGGCCTGAGTGGAATAACCCAATCCATTCAGTAACCGAAGGCTACCTTTCGCAGTTCTCGGGGTATCCCTGTATGGGGGTACTGCGGTAAAAGAACCAAACGGCATATTCACCTTTTCTGGATGTGTCATGAATGGGGTATCTTAGCTGCCTTTCTTCTAGGATTGACTACCCGGTGTCCCTCCCGGTAGGGGGATATCTGTAGCCACTTGGCTCTCCTATCCATATTGTCTGACTTGGATTTCATCACCTTGCAGAGGATATGTATAGTTGAGTCAGAATAATATTTAGTTAGGTGTTTGCATGCTCCCTTACCTCCTTTTGGTCTAGTGAGTCCACTATTTTTATTTTTTACGAAACCTGCTGCTTGTTGGTATTCTGACCATTTCTGTTGATACTCCACTTATTGTAGCACAGCTATTGCAGTAAGTGTTTTGAGTTGGTTGTTGGCCTGAGTGCCATTTTTTTGAGCTCTCCTTCTTCACACTCGGTTGCATTAGGGTTTTTGAGTTGTTTTTCACTCAACACAACCCCCAGATATTTGACACCATTTGTCACCATTGAGTCCCCGAGACATTCTCGGCGCCTCCGAGGCGAGCCTCCGCAGCACGGTTCACTTGACACCACCCGTCATAGACATAGATCTTCATCACTTGATACCACTCATCATAGATCTCGATCTTTGTCACTTGACTCCACTCGTCAACGGCATAGAACTCCGTCACCCGATCTAGACGCCCCCTATTTTACCTCTGATTTTGAGGCAAAGTCCGAGAACCCCATTTGCACTGCACCAACCAGCCCCATGGCTGGCGTGACTTCCACCCCTTTCTTTGTAGGGACCATTGGTGGAGCATCCACCACCACACCAGCTACCACACCTGCTTTGGGTATGCCCTCGATGGGCCCCCCATCTACCATTCCGATCACTGCACCCATTCTAGTAGCTGGAATACCTATTCCCACTCCATCAGTGACTCACACTACCCTTGGCGGCGTAGGACTGTCCCATACCACTGTCGTACCTCCACTTGGGGGAAACATCCCGAACCCAGCCCCTCCACTTGGGGGCATTGGCCCCAATTCGGTCACACCCACTAGTACGTCACATCCTTCTACTAGTTTGCCATTCATGGCTAGCCTCAACCTTCCTGACCTAGCTAGACTAACTAACGATCCCATTAGACACGACCCTGCGTGGCCTCACATGCCCACCAAGCTCCCCTCTGACATCCCTAAGTTTGAGGGAAAGGCAGGTGAGGACCCCCAGAACCATATTATGTCCTTCCATCTATGGTGTTCCTCCAACTCCATAGTGGACGACTCTGTCTTCCTCCGTCTATTATAGCGCACCTTCACTAGCTCTGTAGCTAAGTGGTACATCGAGCAACCCCATGGGACCCACGCTACATTTACTTCCCTTGCCTCGACCTTCCTGCAGTTCTTTCAGTTACCTGTCCGCTATGACGCGGGAGTTGAGATCCTACTGTCTTGCAAACAGAACACGGCTACCCACATCACTGATCACATTCATGAGTGGCGTCGACGCCGCAGCCTCTGCAAAATCAAGTTAGACGACCGTATCTTCTTAGATTGGTTTCTAAAATCCCTCCTTCCTGTCATTGCCAAGGATGTGGCATCCGAACGACCCTAGTTCGAAGAAGAGGCCATCCTCAAAGCCCAGCAATTTGACCTCATATACGCCCAGTCGGGTTATCTCTATACCATTATACCTTACACCCCTCGCGGCGTTTCCTCCTAGCATGATGCACCGGGGGAATCCCATGCCGCAGACGGCATCATTGGCCGCGTGGCCTCGCATCCCCAACCCTTTTCCATAGCACGTTCTAGCCCTGGCCCCGACCTTTCGCAGGCTACATCTCAATCCAGAGCAACCAATTCGTATGCTCCTATGACACATCACCACCATTCTCACAGACCCTCATGTCAACCTCAGTGCTTTGGACATGCGTCCCCCGCTTATACTCCCCCAGTCGCACCTCAGCCATATTACCATCCACAGACTTCACCAGCTCCTGTGTCCTCTCAAGCCCAACCTGCTTATTACCCGCCACTGGCAGCCCCTATGGGAAACCCACATCCCACTCCACAGACGTATCAACAACCCCCACAATGTTTAGCACTTGCGCCGCCTCCACCTACTTGTTATCCACCGCAGCCTACTCCCGCACCTGCACAACCCCAGAACCCACCTGTTTCCCAAGGGCAAGTTTACGCCCAACAAAATCCGCAGCAGAACCAAAACAACCAGCACCAACAGGGCCAGCAAAACCGTGGCAAAGGCCGTAACCGTGGAAACAACCCTCCTCTAGACCAAGGTGGTCAACCTCCCAATCCCCCAGACAACAATAATGCGGCCCCTGCCAACCAGAACCCTGATCGGCCGCCCAAGCAGGCCAAAAATCCTAATTTGCGAACAAACCATCCTTGTTCTATTTGTGGGGTCTATGGCCACTACACACATGCTTGCCCACATTTAGAGCGAGCTAGGCAACTCTAGGTTGATGATGCCCATCGCCAAGGGCACACAGCTCCTTAGGCGCCACCCAACCCCCCACCCCCTCAACAGCAACCTTTGGTGTTGCAAAACCCCTTACCAACCCAAGGCATAGTGAACACTCAGCCGTTGGCTCCCCCTCAAGGCAACGCGCCACCACAACAACAGATCACTTATGCCTCTCCTGATCAACCCATGTTCGACTCAAATACTCACCACTTGTTGATGATGTCGTCCATGATGTCAACCTCCAAACCCGTCATAACCAATATGGCTCCACCCCTGAAGCCCCTCCCACCGACAAAAACACTAACGCTCATCCCACTGATCAGACGTTACGTATACCTCCGGCTCCACTCGATGGCGCCTCCAAAGCACCTCGTTTCCCACTTCGTCGTATCAACAATAACCCCAATGCTCGCGCTGCATCAAATTACAACATTGTAGATGACTTAGCCCAATCTCCCGCAGCCATGTCCGTGTTAGAAGTCTTAAAAAACTGTCCTTCACAGCGCAAGGCTTTGCTTTCCACCATTGGTGCTATTGACCCAAATGATTCACAATTGATGGCATTCGATTTGGACCAGTCCGAACCACGCCTGCCTTCCACTTTAGCGTTCAAAGTTTCTATTTCCGTTCGGAATCTTGTCATCCATCGGTGCATTATCGATGAAGGTTCCTCTACATGCGTTATGTCCACATTCATTTGGCAGAAGTTGGGATCCCCTACTCTCTAGCAGTCCACCACTGTGTTGCGAGCCTACGACGGCCGTTCGGCTCAACCCCAAGGCCTATTAGCTAATGTCCCCATCGAGCTGGCTGGTAAAACCGTTCTCATTGACATAGAGGTCATCAATGCCCAACTTGATTATAACCTCTTACTTGGCCGCAGCTACATGTATGCCATGCAAGCGGTTGCCTCATCCATTTTTCGTACCATGATGTTCCCCCATGACGGGCGCGTGGTCAAGGTCAACCAACTCACCTATTACGATCCAAATTCCCCCGCTGCACCCGAAAATGTTCTCCCCATGGTTGAACAACCTGTTAGTGGTGCCGTTACCTCATTTTTTTCCTCCGTAGGACCTGGAGTTTACTCAGATACACCGATTACCTCCACATTCCAATCCATTCCTCCCCCGTCACCCGCGACTGAAGTATCTGACCTATGCACCCTTTCCCACAATACAAAAACACCCAACAATCAACCGCCCTTGTTACCCAAACCACCATTGGTACCTAGTCACATTGGTGTTACACCCATCCACACAATCCCCTTCCTAGTCCCTCCCTCAGGAGTAGTAAGCGCCCCGGTTATGGCTACCCTCAGCCTCCTTGGGTTAACCTTAGGATTACCCATCTGGTATCTTTCGCCTCCCGTTCCCCCGCTGACACCAAATGTCGTCCTCCAACCGGTGCAACCCATTGTCACTACTAGTCAACCACCTCCTAGTGTCGCTACCCCCTTCGTCATCTATGAATCCCCCTCCTCTTATCAAGCCCACTGGGGCCAGAGGCCCACAACCATACACTGCTGTACCCCCTCCCAAGATAGTTAAACCCCCTCCCGTGTTTCGTGCTCACCCCAAATGCTCGTTGTGTGATGAGTTAGGCCATTCGACTCATCAATGTCCAAAATTACCTGCATTACAGGAACACATGCAAATGCTTGACGATGACCCCAACATCTCGGTTGTCGAACTCGACCCAACCCCTAAACCTCGTGATAAATCACTACGTACCAACCACCCTTGTGTCATATGCGGTATTTACAGACACTACTCACATCACTGTCCCGATCTCCCAGATTACAGAGCAGCTCTCTACGGGATGAATAATTTTGACCTTGAGACGGAACCCCCCACAATTGAGGAGATCCACCCCCCGGTATCATCCCCATCCGGAGAGATTAATACCATTTATATGATCTCTTCGACTACCACTCCCTCGTCAATCAATTTGACAACTCAAACTTTCCGCAATGATGAGGAGATTCTCGAGGCTCTGACTGCCCCGGATTATCCATGGGATGACATGCACCATCGTTCCTGTTTCCTCCCAGAAGAATCCTCCTCTACCACAGCCACCCAACTCACGGTTGAGTCCAAAGATTCCCTTCCCACTAAAGTCGACTGGTTTAAGGATCCTATTCCTGCACCTGATGCCTTTGAGGAAGGTAACATGGCCAACATCTCACCCATCATCCACATCGATATCTCTGACCCACCTGGTGCTCTTGAAATCATTACATTAGGAGCCTCCTGCAGTGAGTATGAGATTGGAGAATACAACAAACTTTTCCAAGAGTTCCGCGATATCTTTGTCTGGTCCTATACCGAAATGCCTAGTCTTGACCCCGCTATCATAGAGCCCCACATTAACACCTCTAAGTTAGGGGGCATTATAGATTACCTCGACCCTGGGATAGGGGGCATGATCAATCATTTTGAACATTCCCCATCACATCTATCTCATTATTTTGCTGATGACCCCCTTGTTCAAACCAACACATATGTGATCCACCATCATAAACCCCATGCACATAGCATGGGGGCAGGTCATTAACCCTGCCCACTTTTTCACATGTGTGCTCTCAACCATTTTTGAGGTCACATGTCACTTGTATATATGATTTGATTCGATACACCTAGTATTCTGCCCCCGCGGGTCATCATTTCTCCCTACCACTGCATCCTTGGCTTGGTGGGCTCACCTTTGACCATTCCGGAGTCCTTATAACCTCCGTTTTTCTCACCATTTACACTGCCGGATTCATATTTCCGTGCCCATGATGATGCTTGAGATCATTTCTCGCTCTCACCAGAACCTTTATTGACATCGTGACATGACACCTTGTCGCCTCGATTTGCGTGCCACATCGGCCGTAGCCTGTTTTTGATATACTTTATATCATCGGAGTAATTTTTTCGAGCTCGTGATGATGCTTGAGATCATTTCTCGCTCTCACCCCCAGATTTTTTGGGTATTTTTTCCAAAATGCCCCTCGTCATCTCGGTTTGCATGCCACATCGGCCGTTATCCATTTTTGACCCTTTTTGTATCGCCGGATTCATTTTTCCGCGCTCGTGATGATGCTTGAGATCATTTCTCGCTCTCACTTGGTACAGTTTCAGCATTGTGTCCTGACACCTTGCTGCCTCGATTTGTGCGCCACATCGGTCGCCATCGAATTGTTCCACATTTTTCCATGAGCCATTCACTCCTGTCATACTGCAACTATTTCATTATTTTTCCCCCATTCATTACCCCGCAAGGAGGCCCACCAGTGTTCCCCCCTACCCTCATTCTTGGTCATCATCAATGTTCCTTTATTGAGCACTTCCTCCTTGCCTATCCATTCCTTTTGTTCGATATAATTTTATCCCTTTTTCGGGCCGGACAAGTCCTTTACGAAAAAGGCACTTAGGGAGTTTCTGTTAAGCTCTTTTCTGGCTCCTAAAACAATGAAAATATCACCGAGCAATCTTGCTTCCTTTCATGCTCGTTAAATTACCTGAAAGGGCGTCTATCTGGTATAAGTTTAACCCTTTTCCAGACCTGGTAGACTAATTACGAAAAAGGAATACTCTAGTCACACCGGCTAGAAGAGTTCTTCATTACATCCTTTTATGCTTTTTTGGGGCTTGGAGACTAACACACAAAAAAGCAACCCCCTGGAGTCTTCTTATCGCTTTCAGACTCTCTAAAATTGAAAGCAAACACTAGCATGAACTGTCCTGGGCTCGTACAAATCCACATGACAGTACCATTCCATTATTTCAGAGTCTTCTTATCGCTTTCAGACTCCTTAAAATTGAAAGCAATCACGAGCATGAACTGTCCTGGGCTCGTATAAATCCACATGAAAATACCATTTTTCACCCACTTCTTCTAGTTCCTTAACCCATGAAGAAGTCCCCCCGTGCCTCTCGGCACTATGATCGATCATCTCGGCAGCACCCCCAATCAGGTCGCCTTTGTTCAGAGTAGTCTGCAGTCCCCTGCCATTTTACACCAGCTTGAGTATCCCTCATCCCAGTCACTATCCTTGATCCATTACAGCTATGATCCCTTTCCCATCAGTCAGTTTCATATGCTGCCAGATCATCCCCGCCATCATACTCTGAATAAAGGAAGTTTGAGTCCACCCACTCTACTTTCCCAAGTTATCCCCCACAGTATGTGAGTCCTACCATCAGTACTCTCACACTTCGGTTCTCCACCTCGCGCTCCTATCAAGGAAACATCATTTCCTTGATAGTTGCAGGTCTCCCTCTGTCGACGACATCCCCTCTATTCCAGAGGATAGACCCAGAGGCCCCTGCGCCTTGGACCCATCACCATCTGTGGTGAGTGCCTACGGACCATTTTGAGAGGAGTCATCATTGCCTCTCCGAGTGGTTGTTTCTCACATGCTCGACTTCAACACCTTGATCGCATCGTTGAGAATCGTGCAGGGTTTATATCCCTTCAGTTATTGGTCGAAGACCCTGGATTTCCCCTGACTCTAGCACATTGGTGAGTCACTTCGGAACGCCCAATTATATGTTCCCGTGGATGTCTAGGTTGTGTTGGCGATTGTATTCGGAAGCCATCCAGTTATATGCTTCCTTGAGTACCCAGTTTAGTTTCAGTCCAGTGTACCATTGAGATTATGATTCCCCGTCACTATGATCTAGCAGCTCGTCAGTTCCTTTGGTACCCCACTCAGTAGCACTATTGTTATTCTAGTGTATCAGTTCTTCAGCTCAGACATGGACAGCCCAGCAGTATGTCCTAGATTGGTGTCCCCTCTGGACCCTTATGATGTACACAGTGGTTTTTTATGTATCCTACAGGTCCCCCTTTTCGGGCCTCACAGTCATTTTTTATGTATCTTGATACGAGCATGGGTATGCCCGCCTCGTCCATATATTGAGATTCTTCCTCATTCATTATTTGAGGCCATGTATATGTCAGGTCCCCATATTTTGGACCCCATTGTTATTATTGTTCTATATCTTGATACGAGCATGGGAATGCCCGCCTCGTCCATATGCTCTGATTATTCCTCATCCATTATTGAGGTTATGTACTTTTAGTTTTTGCAGTTTGTTCGGGACCGTTGTTTCGGGCTCCAGTTTGTTTCTTCTCTTCTCCACACCCCAGGAAAACCATACAGGACTTATGATGTCTATCAGCCATACGATGAGCTCCTGCCCTCACACATCAGGGGGCAATCTGTTAACACCCAAAAAGTGCTCACTACCTCATCTACCCATTACATGACTCATTTGTCCATATTTCCTACCATATTTACCTTCAGAACCCTAAAATCCCATTAAAAAGCCTCCAAAAGGCCTAAAAAGCCTCCAAAAGGCCACAAAACCATCAAAAAAGCCTTCAAAAGGCTAAAAGACCGCCTTTTCCCCCCAAAAAATATCCAAAATTCCTCCAAAATAGCAAAAACCCTCTAAAAAGGGAATAAAAAATATAAAAAAATGAGGAAAAAGAGGAAAAAGGAGGAAAAAACCCTATATAGCTGACCTAAACCATATGGTTCCCAAAACCATGGGCCAGCACTCCACCACTAAAAACCTATAAATAGGTGATGGAGACCCCTCATTTCACATACACAATCAAATACACCCTTACTCTGCCAAAATCACTCTTGAAACCCTAGCTCACCCTTGAGCTACTTTCACCATTGAGTGCCCCTTTTGGCCCATTTCCACCATTGGAGAAAGAGAAGGAGCAAAGTTGGAGTTTGGAGCAACCCTCTTGGATCATTGCAAGAACTTCACCAACCTCTACACTTGAGGTAAAATTTTAATACAAAAAAGAAAGATTTTCACCATTTCTATTTCATGTCTTTGCTATGTTTATCAATGCTCATGTTAGTTTAGAATCTATATTGCTTTAGTACTTTAATTTACTGTTTTATTGAACTGCTACTAAGGAGTCCATTCTCCTTAGTAGGTGCTCATTTGCACAAGCTAGGGTGAAAACCCTAGCTACACACATGCTTAGGTTTTAGATTTAATATTCCTGTCATTTACTTCAGTTTTTTACTGTTTTCTGAACTGGTGCTAAGGATTCCATAATCCTTAGCAAGTGCTCATTTGCACAAGCTAGGGTGAAAACCCTAGCTACAGGCGTCATAGCCTAGGGAGACATTTTGTGGAATGTCAATAAATTGTCATATGCATACCATGACGTCGCCAAGTTTCAAGAGTTTCACTACAAAAACTACATGCAGACTATCACTATGGTTAAAGCCACTCCATTGAAGCTCAAGCCCATGCAGTAGGCCATTGGCATAAAAAGAGCATGCATTATGTCGCTCATGCATATCATGCACTTTGGTTGCACTGCGGAAACCAATTCATGTGTGAATCAGTTGTTATTGTGTTTCCATGGAGGGTGCTTATGGTTAGAAACTAAGGTGTCAGTGGACACTGACCTGATTGCAAGGATCACAAGGTTTCCCAAGGCTGGGTTAGACCCTACCCAGTTCTTCGTTGGCAAGGAAAGAAATAGAGACCTGGCCACAAGGATGAAAGAGAAATACCAATTGTCTAAGAACAACCATGGATTTTATGTGGCCTCTATCAACAACCAAGTAGTTCGCTTCGCTACAAAGGCGTTAACGATGAAGGTATTAAGGAAGGTTCGACCGAACTAGGTGACTACACCAGTGATCGCTGCGGTAGAGGAGTGCGCCCAAGGAGTACAAATGAACTGGGTGACATTTTTGCTAAATGAGTTTCTTGCTGACTGCATGGATTCCCAAGACAATGGTACACCTTTTACTTATTCATGGTTTCTCTTATTAATATCATTTGTAGGATGGGCTGAGCCAGAAAATTATTAGGGCATGCAACCCTATTATGCTTCCTGGTACATAAACTTGTGGTATTCTGACATCAAGATACAGCAACAAGAAAACAATGTTATGTTGTATATGCAAATAGAGGCACTGCAGTATTATGTGGTGCGGATACCATGTATTGAAGAAAGTGACGTGGTGAAGTATCACGACATTGCGATGTTCAAGGAGGGACCTCACCACATGTACATTCAATCACGGAGAGATCCACACCAGCAATGGATAACTACAGGGTTCAAGTTGGCACCAAAATAAGTTGATGAAATTATCCAGGAGTGGCCAGAAAAATGGAAAATCCCCATTGAGCGAGAAAATATCTCACCGGATCCATCGCAGTAGGATCAACGATGGGATGGTACCTCTGGACAACAACAAAACACAAGTCAAAACCATAGTACATAAAACATTGGAGCCGGTGGTGATGAAGGAAACCCACCCCCTTTAGATCATGAGGACCAAGATTCAATCCAGACTGCAACTAATCTGGGTCTAGAAGAAGAGAGAAAGGTTGGAACATCGACATAAGGGGGAAAGGAAAAGCAGAAAGCATAGAAGTCCGGCAATCAGTCAAAGTAACTAGGAAGGTATATGAGGAATTCTTGTTGAATATGAGGGAACTTGTACCACAATTTTGAAAGGGATCGGGACGAGCCACATGTGAGTGTTGGGGGCCTTTTGAGCCTAGTATATTTTGGGTACCATTTTTGGCAAGACAGTTTTGGTGTGGACAAAGACAAAGTAAAAATGGCTCAACGAAGTGGTCAACTCCACCGAAGAGGCGGAGAAACCAAGAAAATGGTTATGTTGATGATATCAAAGGGTGGATTTGAGTTAATTAGTTAGAGTTTGTCCAGTTACATTAATGATTCGAGTAGTCGGTTAGTGGATTGGTGGGAGCAGGGAAGGCTGTGTGCACCCTATAAATATGTAATAAGAGGGATATTTTGGGTTTGTTAGTTAGTTGAGGAGTGAAGAGTTTGTTGTTCGAGGTCATTCTATGTCCGTATTGAAGAACTATTCTATGTATGTCAAATTTGTTTTGAAGAGCCGAGTCGCACAATTTGCAAGCTGTGTGCACAAATTTGTAGTAAATCCAAGGAAGAATATGTAATTCCTAACATGAAGTGCTTATTGGATGCGACTCATAATAAAGAAGAAGTGATTCTGTGATTTTTCCCATCCTGGGTTTTCACGTTAAACATGGTGTTATTTGTGCGATGTGTTAAGTGTTTCTTTCCTCTGCTTATAAGTACATGCATGAACGAATGCATGTTCTTAATTGTGAATCTTATGAATGCGAAGCATAATGTATGTTATATAAATTATGGTTAACTCACGGTTTATGTCGAAATAAATAGCATGTCGAAGTGCTAGATCTGTCGATGTTATATATCTGTCAAGGTAATGGGTTGTTTATTAGATGATTGGTCTGTCAAGTTGCTCCCCTTCTGCACTGCAAAAGCCTGGTTCCTGCCGTCTCCATAGGTACTTCGGGTGAGACTTCATCTTCTTTGCAAGTGTTGTCGAAAGGGCTAAAACCCTTTCAGGCTGGTATCTGTGGTATTTGTTGGTGTTATGTTAGATGTTTGAACCCTGGTCAAAATAAAAGTGTGCCAACACCAATTAATATAAGCCCATCTTTACGATATTACAATTATAACAAAGTAATATACGTTTGCTTTTTTGAATTCTCTTTTTGTTCTGCACTCCACATCTATAAAAGGATTTCAGTCTTTAAGGTTTGAAGTCTACAAGCAATACTTAAGAGCAACGTGTCACCCAGCAGAAGGAATAGCCAGGATAGATTGAGGAAGAACTATTTTTTACTTACAAGATCATAGAGAGCATGGCACAGGGCTATCAAATTTAAATAAAAAAATCATACAAATAAGTAGTTATAATACTTGTAGCAATAGAAAACGGTAAGCATGCTATTGAATTTTATGTCATATTGTAGGAGTTCCTACTATGCTAAAAGGAGGGAACTAATTTCTCAACATCAACAATCAACCGCTTGAACTATTGAAGACAATTCACTTTATTAGATTTGTATTCTCTCACAACACGATCTCAAATGCATGCTCTCAAATGCACAATCTCAAATGCATGCTCTCAAATGCATGCTCTGGAATGCATCTTTTAGCCACACTTTGGTTGTATATTGAGATCTTGAAATTTTTTTTTTCTTAGTTTGTGGGAAGTTTGTATTTTACAAATTTAGCAAACTATTTTTATTTGTTTCTATTATTTAATCTTTATTTCCATAATATAGCACCAATAAAGTTTAAAAAAATATTATAGAAATTAAAATAATATAAAAATAACTAAAACTTTCGCTACACTTTACCTCGAAATATTAAATGTACAACAAAGATTATTGATAGAAAAAGACATAGTTCGTGTCTATGACACGAACTAATAATATTAAAAAAATTGGATACATTGTCAAAGGTTTCGTTGCTATCTTGAGGGTTGACGTTTTGATTAAGAGTTACCTCTCCATCGCTTTTACCAAATTAATTTGTATACATTAGCATATATCCCTCCTTAAGTTAGGAATATTTAAAATATTTTAGATTGGTTTCATTATATATTATATTAGAGTAATGTTTTGTTTTAATTTTATTTTTGTTATCGTTAGAAATGAATTTTATAAATTATAAGAGAGAAGTATCATATAATATATAATATGCATAATTGCAAACTTAATATAAAAATTTTATTTGTTATTTTAAAAAATAAATTAAAAAATTTGATATCTTCCACTTGATTTAATATTTTAATATTATATAGGTGCGAAAATAAGTTTTTATTGAAAGAACATAAACGTCAAACACATTTATGCATATATATAAATTTTCATTTAAACTTTAGTTTTTTGCATGGCAAGCACAAAGGTTAATACATTTAAGTGAATTGATCATTGCATGGGCTAAAACACCACTTATTGTTTCATATAATTAACATTTCCATATAGAATTGAAATTTTATAATTTAAACAAACTATAACATATTGAAATTTTATAATTTAAACAAACTCTAACATATTCATGGATTAAGTTTGATCCATGTAGACTTCAAATCTATCAAACATTGAAAAGATTAAATTTTAAAATGTATTTAATTTTTTATACTTTAAAAAGCATTTTATTAAACTTTAACTTTATAACAATAAAAATTTTAAAATAATGAAATTATAAAATTAAATTAAATTATTTTTTATAATTTAAAATAATAGAAAAAATGATATGTTTTATTTAGGAAGAAAATGGTTATCATTCATCTTAAATAATTAAATCTTACAAGTGTCTTCTACCCACTCTTAAATAATTTCATGTGAGTGATTCTGTTTTCCAGTAAATTCTCCAAAATAATATATAATAATTAAGAAAGAGTAATCCACATTTTTATGATGAAGAAAAAAGAAGAATATTAAGTCTCTTGAAGGGGGTATTTTCTTTATACAATGTATTAAATACGCAAGACAAGATGACAAATGAATCACCCTTATTATAAATAGGAGATGAAGTGGTCATTATGTAACCTAATACTGAACCGACTAACTATAACTAATATAATAATAACAAATCATTGTTAGGGCCTTAACATAGCCCTCCTCTTGAAAAAGCTTGTAATTGAGGGTGTTTCTTCGTGAATTGTCCATCTTCCTATGTAGCTTCGACGACATATTCTTCCACCTAATTAAGTACTCCATAATGGTTCTATTCTGAAGAGATAGAGAACGTCTATCAATAACTTTATCTGGTTCCAAAATCAACTTCCCTTATTCATCTAATTATGGTAGTTCTATTTGCACTAGTATAGTATGTCCGAAAACATTTTTCAAGCAAGATACATGAAAAACCTTATGAATGTGGGAGGAAGGAAAATCTAACCCATAGGCTACTTCTCCAATCTCGTGAATAATCTTGTAGGGTCCATAAAATTTTGGAGCTAATTTTTTATTCTTCTTTTGTTTGAGAGTGGATTGCTTATAAGTTTGCAGTCTCAAATATACCTAGTACCCTCCTCAAATTGTCTTTCAATTTTGTATTGATCTGGTTGTTGCTTCATCATATTATGGGTCATATGAATGTTTTCTTTAAGGATTTGCAAAGTTTCTTTAGTCTTTTCCATATGTGTATCCATTACCTGTACTTTGGAATGATCCTACAAAAAATGTGAGATACCAGGAGCTAGATAACCATAAAATACTTCCAATGGAGTCATCTTTGTAGATGTGTGATAGGTGGTATCATACCATGATTCTACTAAATGAAGCCACTTGAACCATTGAGATTGCTTCTCTAAATAAAATCAATGGAGATGACCTTCTAAACATTTGCTTGCAATTTTTGTTTGTCTATTTGTTTGTGGGTGATCTGTTCATGTTATCTTCCATAACTCTTTCCAAAATTTTCCTGTGAATTTTTTATCACTATCACTGATGATTAATTTAAGGAACCCATGAAGTCTATGAATTTCCTTCATGAGCACTTCAGCCACTTGAATTGCTATATAAGTACTTTGAATTCCACAAAAATGTGCATATTTTGTGAGTCTATCCACAACCACAAAAACAACATCCTTACCTTGTGATTTTGGTAAACATGTAATGAAGCCCATTGATATCTCTTCCCATCTTTGATTTGGCATGTGTAAAGGTTGAAGTAAACTTAGAGGCTTGACTATCTCAACCTTGTGTTTGGCACACCTAGCATTCTCTTACAAATTTTTGAATGTCTTTCTTTATTCCTTCCCAAAAAATTCATTGTTGATCCTTTGATGAGTTTTAATAAACCCTAAATGCCCCGACATGAGAGTTATGATACTCGCTTAATATTTGTTTTCAACTTTGATTGAGGGAATACAAATATTCTACCCTTGTAACAAATAATAATATATCTCTTATATTCCCAATATTCCATAGATTTATTCTCATCTTTTAGACATTGTATTTTATGTCTTGTATTATTATCTTCTTTCCATTCATGACAAGCTTCGTCCAACCACGCAAGAATGGAAGATGCGATGGAATATAAGTTGGAGGATTCGTATGTTCTGGAAAGGGAATATGCTACCACATTTTCCTTCCCTTTTTTGTAGATTATTTCAAAATCAAACATGTTAACGCTTAAATTTTGCATACATGCGACATTTGATCTAATATTCTAGAGAGATGCCATCAACATACATAATTCTTCTCACCAAAGGAATCCTCATCATATCCAAAAGACATATTGATCCCTAAAATTCCAAATTCATTCAGTATGGAAGTTAATGTGAATAAAATAATTGGAAACCCATGGTAATTAGTGTGACCTTCCTATTCAATTACCCATGCAAATCTGCGTGGGATTTCCCTTGAGACTGTAATGTCCCTTGTTAGGAATTTTATTAAAATTGCAATTTTCCACTTTTTTCCTTGGTTCGACCTTTGACTAGTTTCGATCTCTAGGTCCCAAATTTGCCCCAAATGATCCCAAATATTCTGAGAAGGTATATGAATGATATTAGAACATAAATATGTGTTCCATGGATGCCTTTGTACCTTTAAAACACTTCTGCAAATACTCTTTCAATTCTGGTCAATGTAGGTAACTTTACTAGTGATTTCCCTTTGACTAGTATTGGTCTCTAGGTCTCAAATTGACTCCAAATGCCTTCAAATCTTCAAGGAAGGTGTATGAATGATATTAGGGATTGAATATTATGTTCAGGGATAACATATGGCCACCAAAAGACCTCTTCAAACTCTCTTAAGATTCTGGACCAAGTATGCAATTTTACTAGTAATTTGGGGTTCAAATCCCCCTAAGGTAAGTACTGAAAATGGCTTCCCAAATGCCTCCAAACCCACTCAAATTTATGAAAAGAGGTATGTAATGTGTTAATTATTTTATTAAGGTCTCATATGCACCATTAATGGTTTATTACAACTGTTTTCACCCTCTCCCATTCAACTGCAAAAATCACCAATTCGACCCTTGGGGAAATGGCACTATTTCTTCTCCCAATGCAATTAAACTGAGTAAAAATACTTCAAATGCTCAAGTACAGTACATGAAACTTGTAAAATACATCCATGGCAGTCCATTAATCACAAATTCATCATAGAATCATCCATTCATTCGAAATCATCATCAATACATTGGTTCACAACAAGGTAGTGGGGAAATGGCATTGTTCTTCCATTAAAAATGAGATTTATACATTTCTACTTGGAATTTCGACCTGAAACTTTTTGGAGATGAAGAAAAGAGTATTTAATTCATATTACAAAATAAATGGGGCATTAGAATCTCCCCCAAAGAGTACAATAGCTCACCAAAAACACCCTCCCTCAAGGATCAAGAATATGCCATCAAAACTGGAAATGGTTGAAGGAGCGAGCTGCAATAGAAGAAACCATGAGCTCCCTGTAGCTTACACCTAAAAATAAAGACTCCATTAAAGCTCCAAATGAAAGGTCTGAATGGCCTTTCCAATTGCCAACTTGGATGGGAATCTTTCACCCTCGAAATTGGCTAAGGCAAGAAACTAGTCATCCACTAGCTCTCCCTCTTCACAAATGCAATTGAAAATTATACAAATGATCAAAAGCTATTCTCATACTTCATTTCTACATTTTATAACCAACATTATCCTTCTAAGGGTCGAAATCCTCTCAATAGATTCAATAGATTTTCATTTAGGAAATATTCCACATTTGCCACTTGTCTCCTAGTTCCAACCTTCCATCTTCTCCCAAATTCGATTTTGAGTCTCTTTGGCTTCTCCAACTCCCAAATTCGCCTTCTTTGAGCCTATTTTTGGGGCTGACATGTCATAGTGGTCAGATGTCAGAGGTCAGGTCTGCAATTTGTCATAGTTGTCATAGATGCTCCATCATTGGTGTCAGGCTAGGAAATCTAGCCCAAGTGTCCACAAACTTCCACTTTGACTCTTTATCTTCCATGGAGGTTACCAATCCTTCCAAATTCGACCTAAGATGCTCAATGACATGTGTTATGACTTACCAACTCACCCAAGAGTGTTCACATTCCCATTAATTCGAATTTGCAAAAGAGAGATACCATGTATTATGAAAAATCAAGCTAGTGTGGGTCCCACATCCTCCATATGTCTCCAAAACCATTTGTCACTTAGGATTTCTCTTGAATTTATTTATTCACTCTATTTATTAAATACTTGAACCCTTCTAATGTCTAAACATCATTTATTATCCCCCTTATTCCAAATCCCAAAGCTTCCACCCCAAACCTAGGAAACTAATAATTTTCCTCCTTGGCAATTATTTGACCCATAACATCAATTTTACAAACTCTAATGAATATGGCTAATGTGATTAGGCCATTGTGACCCAATTCCAAATTTGGGACATGACAGAGACTCATGTGACTGTCAAAACAACACGACTTCTTTTTTTGCAATGCATTTAAGGCTCAAAATATCTCTCTTGGATCCAAAATTTGAACATGGACTCCTCACATGCTTGGGAGTGTTGAATATCCCCTCTCATGTACTTGGGAAACTAGTTCAAAGTAAGGAGTGTTCACATATGGATCTAGATGTTTCTTAGCCTCCATTTGGCATATAAAAGGAAGCCATGGGAATGCATTAATAGGAGAAAATTATAGCAAAGTTATGCTATTGGAATTACATTGAAAACTCTACCTTCAATCTACTTCCTCCCTCATATTGGCATTCACAAGCTCCCTTTCTTTCTTCCCCTAAGAAGCAAGTGTTTCTCCATTGTTGCATCCTACCTCAAGAAGCAATATTCTCCTTTCATTCTTTTAGTTTAGTTTAGTTTTATTGAAGTTGCTTTAGCTTGGGATTTGTTGGTCTACTTAACCCACAACTAACACTATTTCCTTGGATACAAGTTGCAAGGACAACATGGAATATTGATCACCCTTGTGTCATTTTCCCTTAACAGTATTTATGGAAACTCTACTCTTATTTTTGGACAGTGCATGTTATATAGGTTGTATTTTGATAGATAACTTAGTTTGGGTGTTGTGTATGTGTAGGATTTTACTATCAGCCTATCAGCAACCAGAATTCAAAGGCCCACTTCCTGGATTAATTTTTTTATGAGTAGTGTGAATCTTGGCATCTTGTACGCACTACATCCCGCAAAAATATCTTTGACACATGAATGAGTTGCACAATTGAATTTCTTTGTAAACCATGTAGTAAATTCACACGACCTTCGTGTTGACACAGATCTATCGGCAGGGGTTCACTTCGCGTTATGTCAACAAAGCTCGACACAAAATCCCATAGATATCGGCTTGGAAAGGGTTTAGCCTTCCCAACAATACTCGCAGAGCGAGTGAGGTCTCATCCGAGATACCTAAGGGGGCTGCAGGAACCAAGATTCCACAGGTATAAGAGGACATGCATTATTCACATTAACTTGCAGCATAACCCGGAGATCGACACAATTATCATTCGCATTATAACACCATCATTGCATATCAAAACATACTAATTAAATAGACACAGTAACATGTTATCAAAACATATTCAATAGATCAACGACACCTAACAGATCTATCCATACTGCAACAAAATACATCATACTGTAGTACAACACATAAGCAATAGATTCATAGATAAACATTCCTCTTCATTATACATCAATCTGTCTTACAACTCAGAAATACAAATCCGCAAAATCCATCTCAACTGCTCAAGGAAAATACAAAATGTTATCCAGTGCGAAAGATAGATCAGAATTCCGTAAATGCGAAGATACATTCATCGACCCAGATATCATATCATAGAAAAATAATGGATAAGATCAAATCAGATCAGATGCCCGAAGGCTTACAATACTACTCCTATTTATAGGCTCACTAGTCGTTACAAACTTGGTCCACTTCATAAAGTGACCCATTGACTAACTAACTACTCTGCTTTGTCCACTTTACTTCTACTTTATCCACGTTGTTGCACTCCGCAACTGGTTCTTTACCCTTGTTGCTGTTTGTACCAAAAATTATGCAACTTATCCCCTTGCCAACACTTCACTTCATTGTAATCACGCTATTAGCGCGAATGTGGGTCCAATACCCGCGTGACTGTGCATTTTCTTTGATTTTTATATTTGTTTTCAATATCATCTATAGTTTCAATGAATGCCTAAGGAATCGGGAAATTAATAACTCACTATAGTTGTATTTTCATAAGTAATTAGATAACTTAGCTTAAGATAGGCAGTAAAGAAGTGACTTCTTGAAATCTTTTTATGCTAAAAGGATTTGAGGATTTCAATGGGCCTCTTAGTACTCACTAGTGACTGAATGAGTATGCTTGCCACTTCATTGAATTTGTTAGTCTAGGAAATTATATTCGACTTCCTTTAGTTATAAATATTTTTCTTCTTTCTTATTTCTTTGTTTTATGCAAGATAGTTTAGTCCACTTTATCACACAAGCGAAGGACCTAAAGACTCCTTTACCCAAAGTATGCTCTTTGTATTTCTCTCTTAGTGATCTTGCCAAATTAAAAAAAAAAAATTAGGTTTGAAATACCTTCTTTGCACACATTTACTTCATTAAATCATCTTGAATAGTTGTTGTTTGCTTAGAGTTTAATAAAAGTGGGTTCCCATGTATCTTTACTTTATTCTCTTTTACTTAGTTGAAAATTTCAATTTCATTTTTCTATCCAAAAACATGTGTGTTTTCCAGTTAAGCATACACTAAGAAACCTAAACACTCTTTCACATCTAGTATGCTCTCCATCTTACAGTCTTAGTGATCTTGATGGATCAGAATGATACAAAAGTTTGAAATACCTCTCTCACACTCAATCAAATTTGGACTTGTAATTTTCAAACCAACTAAAATCCTCAACAGGAGGTCACAAAATAACATTTTAGTTAGTTTAGTATTGATTTGGATCGGCATCAAAATAATTCCCACCAATATTATACATTCTTGAAACATAGTGTTGTTGACTTTTAGGGTACTTTAAACCCAAATATCAACAAGTGTTAAAAGAGAAACCAGATAAGAAGTGCACGGTGCCAAAGGATGTGAAATATGAGGTATAGTTGTTTCTTCTTCCCACCAAGAGTCACTCAGCTCTTATGGAGATGACACTTTTGTAAATTTTGCACAGTTGATCTAGAGACAAAGAAAATATTCACTTAGTTTCACATAGAAGCACATGAAACTAGAGAAGAAAAGATGTGATATAAAACAAGAGAATTAGAGCTCAATTGGAATACTCTCCATAACTCTATTAATCAGCAATGTGTATACATTTATAATACATCCTCAATAGATAAATTTGTGATCCTTAGGAGGCATTTCGAATCCATACATGTGGCAGGATTATCTTGGAAGATTCACATCACTAGACATGAGCATCAGTTGCAACTCCGATGAAATGGCCAATTAAACTAATGGTAGGTGGTAGTTAATTGATGGTAGGTGGCTTGGAGGGAACATTAGTTATTTAAATTACAGTATGTAGACCAAGAGTGCGCATTATGGATTTTTAGGCTCAAAATAGCAAAGAGAGAATCTTAGGAAGGGTGAATGAGTGAGTTAACTATCGGTGATCTTTGGTGATGAAAAAAAGGAAGGTGCCCAGGATCCCTAAATTTAAGGAGGACCCTAAAATTTAGGAAACTGACTGAACATGTCCCAGAAATCATGCATAAATGGCTAATGAGGCTAGTTATGACCAATCAATATCTGGTGATAATCACAATGATGAGAACTATGCCCTAGGAACTCAACTAGGGTGTTTACGCACTACGAAAAAAAAAAAATTAATGCCTAATGTCTAAATGGGTAATATATACCAACACCCCCCCTTAATCCTATCTTCTGTGAGGAAAATAAAAAATATGGCCCTGGTAACAAAGCCCAAAGGTCACCCTTTACAAAAATTGAATTTATTTGTCCATATCAACCGAGAAAAGAAGGAAAACCCAATGGGAACAAATCCTCCCCTCAAAAAGGACACGACACAAAAATGAAAAAAATTCTTCACAATATATTCTTCTTCACTTGAATGATCTAAATGTATCGCTTCTTGGTGAGAGACTTGATGAAGATGTTGTAGATGCCTTGATCATGCACAATTGTTTGAATGGAGTGTAGGCAAAAAATAAGTGTAGGAGACCCTTTGAACTCAAGTTCTGCTGATAGATGAGCATCAAATGAATACTTCTTAATATGAACACATACATAATCATATCTAAATACATAATAAAAGATGGACAAGATATCTGTGCACTCTCCTATTTGAAATGAATCAATGAACTCATCAAGATCAGTAACATGTGCAAGTGCATAATGGATAATGTAGCCATGAAACTTTGTTTCAAACCGATTGATAACCTTCCTAATTTCAAAAAGGAGATTAGGAGGATCTGTAGCAACAAAGTAGGAACTATATGGAGTAGAAAAAATCAATGGTTAAGTTTCTCCCTGAGCGAGTAGGATCATAAAAAGAAAAGATGGTGCAGCATAATTATATTGATAATTGAGAGAACCTGTAGGGTCTTTAGGCTATGTAACCTTGAACTTCGAACCAAAAAAGGTGAGATCAGGTCCAAACATGTTGAATATCATTCCAAATAGATACAATGTGATAGAAATGTATCCATATTCAATGAATCCTTGAGGAAAGGTGCCATACATTATGTAGGAATAAGTAGAATGCATGGGATCACAAACGGTGAGTGCAAATGGATTACTCTTGAAAAATGATCTAGCCTTGAAGTCATCCAATATAACATCATATTTTGCACCATCAACTTGTGAAGTATGAACATGATCATCAATAACTAGCTTATCATCCTCAAAATAAAAATTTGAAGAATGATTAGAGAACAATGAATGGAGATGGAAATAGATGAGTCCCTCAGTTTCATTAATTGAACCTTCTTCTTATGGATCAACTTCATGAGAAGGATTTAAATCTGATTTCACTTCAACTTATAGAGAAATAGAGGAAGAGGAGATCTCTTCAATAGCAGCTTCATGAGATGTAGAGGAATATATTCGATCAAAGAGAATATCATCAATAGAAATTAGCGCAATTGGATCTGCAAAGTTCTTCTTCATCTTGAACAACTTCATGAGAGGTGGAGGCAGCAAAGACATTAGAAATAATACACGAGGATATGTCACTAGGATCACTCTCCAAATGGCTAGCATGAACCTCTTTCTTATGCTTTCCAAATGCTCTACCCAAGTTGGTCTATATATCACTTGGGTATTCAACAGTATCAATAAGGTAGCACATACTAGGAGATATAACAAGACACATTGCTCCATAGTCTCTATAGCAGTCATTTACCCAAGCACACTTCTCTTCATAGGATGCAGGCTTGCTAACAATTCCAATAGATATATCAAAGAGATCCTGGCTCTTTAGATACTCAATCATCTTCGATTTCCACTCAGAGTAGTTGAATGGAGAGAGAGGAGGAAATGATCTTGAATCTGTTGATCTTGTACCTACAAAGGATGCTTGCTTCGATAATTTGTACTTTTCAGAGTACATCACACCTGGGTAGGACAAAAAATGACCGAAGGAAATTTCCACAGGATTTATGTGAACCCTCCTTTACTTCTAGTTTAATACTGGAAGAAACTAGACAATCATAAGAAGACACTGACTTGAATCCATAGAATTTGTAATTGCAAAACAACACTCTGAATATTACTTTGCTCAGCAAAGCTCTGATGCCATGTGAAATTTTGCACAACGGATCTAGAGACAAAGAAAATCCTCACTTAGTTTCACAGAGAAGCACGGGAAAATAGAGAAGAAAATATGTGTTAGAACACAAAAGAATTAGAACTCAATTGGAATACACTCCATATCTCTATTAATCAACAATGTGTGTACATTTATAATACATCCTTAATAGAGGAATCTTTGAGCCTTAGGAGGCATTTGGAATCCAGACATGTGGTAGGATTATCTTGGAAGATTCACATCACTAGACATGAGCACCAGTTGCAACTCTAATGAAATGGTCAGTTAAACTGATGGTAGGTGGCTTGGAGGGTGCATTAGTTAGTTAACTAATAGTAGGTAGACAAAGAGGGTACATTCGAGAGTTTTAGGTGCAAAATAACAAAGAGAGAATCTTAGGAAGGGCACATGAGTGAGTTAGCTATAAGTGGTCTTCAATGATGAAATGAAAAAGGTGCTCAGGATCCCTAAATTTAAGGAGGTCCCTAAAATTTAGGAAATTGACTCAACATGTCCCATAAATCATGCATCAATGGATAATGAGGATAAAGATGACAAATCAATAGTCGGTGATAATCACAATGATGATAACTATGCACTAGGAAGTCAACTAGGGTGTCTATGCACTAGGAAAACAAAAACAAAAAAATCCTAATGTCTAGATGGGTAATATATCCCAACAACTTTACCTCTCAGGCCGAACCACTTATCCACTTATCCACACCTGACTCTATCATACCTTAACTAACCAACGTCAAGGGATTTCAATATCACCAGTGTTGGGTGAGCTATTGGAAGTCCCAGTAACATTTGAGAGGAAAGGATGTTACATATTTAAGGGAATTCACATTTGTTTTATTTTTATTTACAATATCACCTAGCTTATAATTAAAAAGAACTAACTTGTGTACTACTTACACAAAGACTCAAGCACCTATCACTCACTTTTCACTGCATTGCATATGTTGTGGTTTTCATATTTTTGTATTTGTTCATTTGTGTTTATACCCGATTTATCATCACTCTCACTTGATCACATATACCATAACCATAGTGAAACAAAGAAATCAAAGGCAGTCTCTCAGAGTGCAAAGACTTTATCCTCTCCAAAGAGGTGTTTTCCCACTCTCTCCCCATGGTACACATCGGAGATATTCTATCTGGGGGCATTCTCAAGCATCGTTGTTAGAGATCAACAAGGACACACATTGCTTAGATACCCCATTTATCCACCTATTGGATATCATATAACTCCTTTACCTCTCCACCTCATGGAAGAGGCAGTACTTCATATCCACCTTGTGGAGGAAATACTCCCTCATCTTCTCCATCTTCAGGAGAAATGACAGCACCATTCATGCCACCCTCATATCTAAGAGGGTGGAATACACATACCACTATGGTGAGTGTTTTGGAAAAAATTGCACAAGTACACTCTTCCACTTGGTAAGGGGATATGCCTTGTAGGTTGCAACAAGGCCTCAGTCCTTGGATCCCCTGTGGATTGGTTGGTTGTATCCTCCAAGTGATCGTGCAATATATTGTTAGTGTAATCCACATAAAAAACAAAGAAAATGAAAAAATGAAAAATAAAAAGATGGGTGGAGAATGCAAATTCCAATAACAATCCAACATATGCCAAACCAATTTTGTATTTCCCAATGGTCAAGTTGTACAACACCTAGGAGGTGTGGGATTCAAGGAAATCCAACAATATCCCTTAGGGAGGCATTTTTTGTCCAAACTAGATGTTAAGTAATGTGGAAAAATGGAGAGGAACTCTTACCCCCTTGATGGAAGGTGGCAAGGGAGCTTGCGAATGATTACAATGATAGGAAGAGGTGGGCTATGAGGAAGCTCCAACACAAATCCAACAACATAACCTTGCTCTTGATTTCTCTGTACAAAATTCATGCTGATGGATTCATTTTATAGGCCAAGAGGCAGCCAACGAACAAATAGATCCAAATGTGAACTCATATCCTCCATGAACTAGTTCCCAAGTACACCAAGGGGGTTATTTAATGCCACCAACTGTGCGAGGGATTGGATTTAGGTGCATGTAGGTGATGTATCCTTCAATGCACCACAATAAGTTGGTGGTCTTGTCGTTTTGATAGCAGCGTAACTATCGAATGAATAGTTGCGCGAGCGTAGCGCGGGCATTGTTCTAATAACCTATGCTATAGAGCAGATTGACAGTGTATTAGCCGTGTGACCCCTTTTTTTGACTAGTTTTTTGGCACTTTTGGACTTGTGTTGTCTTTTGGATTGTTGATGATTCCTATGGCAGAATGAATTATCCATGTTGATGATGCCTTACTAGAAGAATCGCAAAAATGCAGCATGTGTGTGGAATTTAGGCGTTAACAAATGGCCCTTGATTTATGAGGTATGGAGGGTATTGTAGAATCGATAATGCATCATGTGTTCTTTTTTTTCTCTCCTATTATGTAGGACAAAGTTTATGTGGAAAATAGGGTCCTCCCATGGGGGAAGGTTGTTGGTGATGATCATTGGATTTGTAGTAAAGAATAGGTTTTATACAAACAAGGCGGGCATACCCATGCTAGTGAAAAGTTGTCGATGTGATTACAATAATAGAGGAAAAACCGAGGTCACTCAACTATACTGTTAGGACATGGATGAAGGTGGCTTCAAGCCATGTTTGAGTAAACGGCCTAGGAACTAACGCGGAGTGTTGAAGAAGCGGTATTGTTGATGATCAATATAAACCCATAGGGTTGGGGGACCGATTGATGTGTGAAGCTGCCTAAGAGCTTCAATATGCCAAATGGATTGTGACCATGATTTTATGAATGTGAACATTGCTACCTTCAAAATTATTTTCTCCCCTGATGCGATGATGTGTTGGCATTGAACATAGGGGAAACCACTTGGTTTGGGAGCACTAATGGCTCTCCCTACTAAGTTCAAGGTGATCCCTTATAGTGATTGAAAGAGATCCCAAGGTACAACTGAAACTAATAAAACTTTCAGAATGTAGTGTTTTGACGTCGATGAGAGTTGAAGCACATGATAAGATGATGGTCTTACCATGAGAACCAAGAGCATATGGTAACCAACGGGTGGATGGATAGACCTGACACAAGACTGGTTTACAAGCATGGGGCTCGTAACTTCCTTTGATTGATGTAAACATGTGGAATGGGGACGGTAGCTTTTCTTTCAGAATGGTAAAGACTGAAACGGACATAGACAAACTGCAAATGAAAGGGATTTGATGGAGACACAAAATGGAGAGTAATGGTGACCGAAAAAACAAACACTGCTAAGGATATTGAGACTCAAATACATCGATCAAAGGTGACCATGGGTTGCTGCCAAAATAATATGGTGTTCTCGCAATGTAGGGTGATGGGGGAGCTATTTGTACATAAAGAATAATGGTGGGGTCCCCACAGCTTTGGGTGTCTTGGAGGACCAATTTGATGATGGGTGAATTCCCCATGGTTTTAAGTGGATTGGGGGATGTTTTCCAAGATGATGTGAGGGGTTTGTTTGCAAATGCAAAGAAGAGTTCCTCATGAATCAATTCCATGCAGTATGCATGTGGGATAACTGAATAGAATTGGGTACTTCTGAGGGTGAGGGCCCCATAGGTTTCTTCAAGGAGGTGCTGATACGAAGAATATTTTGGAAGATAAATTGTTAATGGAGGTATGAGTGGGATTTGTTATAATATTTATCGTAACATGATCTAAGGAAGCTGATGATGTTTACTTGGTGGAGTAAATTCTTAATTACAAAAGTATAAGCTAAGGGTGGTCTTGTCAGGTTGTGTCATGTTCCTTGGGCTTGGGGGGGGTCAACATCATGGGTGTCAATTGATGACTGGGATGGAAAGGGTGCGAATACCCATGGGGAAAATTTTTATTCTCAGTGATGATGTTGATGGCACATCAGGACCTGGAATAAGGACCCTATGGTTATCAGCGGGAATACTGATAAATGCATTATAAACGAAGATTAAATAGTGCATATATACAAGTTTTGGAATGATACCTTTGGTAGAGTGATTTGCACCATTGCTAAATCATGGATCCTTATTCTTATAAAAACAAGGGTCACAAACTTGTCTTGGTCAAGGTCCTGCACATATGGCACACATACCCAAGTGTAGTAAAGAACATGACCAAGGTATTGACAATGCAAAAAGTATATAACCAAAACAAGTCGCACTTGTGGAGTACTGAAGTATTATGGTTATAAGCGTTTGAGGTACAAATTGTTAACTAGGTAGTTGAGGGTGATACCTTTGGGGTCAGTTAAATAGGGTGATACTTTACTGCAGTGATCCACCTGAGTTATTTGGTCTTTTGGATACTTCATTCTCTATTGTTAGCACTTATGCTACCTCTAGGCAAACCATGCTGCTTCCCGTTACTTCTTCACAGACCATATGCCATTTATTCAAGTGATCTTCTTCACACTCTTTCACATCTTCTAAGGCTTCATGCTCTTTCATTTATTGTCTACAGTTTCCCCCCTTTCGTGTTTTCCTGCTGACTCCATGCATTGCTTCTATGTCAAGCCTAATTATGTATGTCTCAGCTTCATCTTTCCTTTCATTATGTCCTATTGAATTCACACATATTTTCATGTCTCTTCCTCTTCATGTCAGCTTCTGATGTGTATGTCATGCCTCATCTTCATGCATTTCTCCCCCTTTGACATCAATGGAAAAGAGGTGCCATAAATTTGCACCATATGAATTCTTCTTGTTTGTTTTGAACTAGCATCCATCATGACTATATCCATGGATAAATCACCTTATCTTTATGCTACATTACTTTGCACAGCTTATGTACTAATATTCTTTCATAATTATCTTTGATTGATTTTCTAATAAAGATGTTACATTGCTCCTTCACCTTGATGCCCTATTACTGTCACAATACCTCATGATTCCTTGCACATTGATCATGATATCATCCTTAGTTACCCATTGCGCAGTGCTTATCGCATCTATATTTATGCTTCTTTTTTAGGTTCTCATTGTGTTGAGGATTGAGAATCACACCCAATTTTTATCTGGGATATTCAAATGTGCTTCATGGAAGTGGTTTTGTAAATATGTCCGCAATTTGTTCCTTAGTATCAACATATTCTATTTTGACCACATTATCGGCTACTTGCTCTCTCACAAAATGATACTTGATGGGGATGTGCTTAGTCTTGCAGTGCATAACAACATTCTTGGAGATACTAACAACACTTGTGGATACTAATAACAACATTCTGAGAGCATCAAATTTACCATAGAGAAGGAAGAGAATAATTGTCTCCCCTTTTTGGATGTACTTACCACGAAAAAACAAGATGGATCATTATCCCATCAAGTGTATAGAAAGAAAAATCATACGGAAATATACTTACATGCAAAGTCACATCACCATCCAACCCAAAAGATCGGGATAATCAAAACGTTAGCCACTCATGCTTTAAGAATGTCTGATAAAGACCACCTAGAAGAGGAATTTTAACATCTAAAAATGGTCTTTTTAAGCAATGGATATGATGGAAAACAAATTAATGGAACTTTTCAAAAAGCGCATAGGGTCAAAATTGATATTCAGAGCAATGAAAATTGTTTTCCTAAGACTACTCTTCCCTACATCCATGGCACTACTGACAAAATTTCCAAGGTCCTAAGGAAGAGAAACATAAGTGTTGCTTTATCACCTCCTAACTCCCTAAGAAACATTCTAGACACTACTAAGGATCCTATTGACAAAAAACTCCAAAAAGGTGTTTACGCGATACCCTTCTCATATGACAAGAGGTACATCAACGAAACAGGTCGCTCTATTAAGGTCGGGCTAAAAGAACACATCGCTGACATTCATCATAAACGAATTAAGAATTATGTCGTTGCTGCGCGTTGTCATAACACCAATCACCATATTTGCATCGATAACAAGAATTTTTTGGAAACCATCCCTCACTATTATAAAAGAAATATTAGGGAAGCTCTTGAGATTGAAAAACATGCGAACAAATTTAACTAGGATGATGGTCTAAAGTTAAAAGAAGCTTGGAAGCCTGTTGTCCATGCCATCAAAATTAACCCTACCTCCTCTCGAATTTGATATCATTGAGTAAGGCTGACCTTAATCATTGATATGAATTCACAATGAATGAATTACATGGATATATATTTATATTCTCTCATTAAGAAGAGGATTTGTTTGAGCTTAACATATCCTAATGATAAACCCGGTCTTAGGGTTTGAAACAACATTGAGATAAACAAAACCACTGTAGATTTCTTGTCTTATTTAACACTTGTGTTGTCGCATAGTATTTGTATTGGACAATCTATATTTACTTGAAGATCCTTCAAATTTTGTTTCATTCATAACACTTGTGAACAACAAACAGTTGCGGCAATGTATATGGATTTTGTTGTAGATTATGCCACAGATGGTTTTTTTTTGTTGATCCATGACACAAGATAGTTCCCTAAGAAAAACGCAGCACCACTAGTAATTCTCCTATCATCAATACTTCCAGCCTAGTATGCATCATTGTACGTGACTAAGTCAATATTTTTTCTTCGTGGGTACCATGACCAAGATACATAGTCCCTGTTAAATACCTGAAAATTCTTTTGACTACTTGAACATGAGTTTCCTTGGGTGCTTCCAGAAACCTTGTGTTACACCTAAAATATTCCCATCATGAGATTCAGTGTATACACCTCTGGAGTTACCTTGATTAAGTGATTGACCTGGAAGGATTTGTACCTATTTTGTGTTGGGTTTTGAGAGGTCATCGCAGGTTGCACTCCTGCAACATGAGACGTCGTACCTTGCTCCATTATAGGGTGTGACGAAGTTAGATAGATGGAAAAAATAGCTTCTTCGAGCTCCTTCTCGAAGCTTGCTGACTTGGGACCCTGTCCCTGACCTCTTGCGAGAGTTGGCACTCGATTCCTAACACCTTGGAAAGATCCCTTAAGCCTCTCTTATCATATCTCAACCTATCCTATCCACTTAGTCCTATTTAAATGAAGCTCACTCCCATTCTAAGAGGAGGAAGTCTATGGCACTCTTATGCTGGTGAAACTAAGCCTGATAGGTCTAATACTCTAGCTTGGAGAACATCTACTTCTCTCTAGGAGCTTTGGTATGGCTTGTCGGAAGGAGCTTACAGCGTTAAGGAAATGGTTGTAATCCTCTTTTCTATTGTATTTCTCCACTCTTCAATATAGTTAATATAATTGCTTTCCATAAATGTTGTCTCTTCGATAATGTTTAGAATTTTCCTCCTTAACTGCTAACTTAGATCTGTCATATGAGATATATGCTTTCACTTCTCGTGGTTTGTTACATGTTCAATAGGGTCTAGCTACTCCCAATCTGGCAGTGCTGGAGCATTGGATCAAGAAAGGAGAAATGGATCTACGAATCTAAGGTAAGCGATCTACCCTTACATTTGTACTTCTACAAGATCTAGGAAAGTATTTTATGTTATGTCTTATTTGTTCTAGACTTACGTTAAGCTATGGAGATCAAGCCTTGAGTCCTCTCTTGGTAGATTGTCCGCGAAACAAATATGGAGACCATACTGGGGATAGTTCATTTTGTCTTAATAGTTGTCAATATGGGAGTCATTTTCAGTTGATTGCTTGACACAATCCTTTTATTTTTCACTTGCTTCTTGAGTTGATATTCACCATCAGATCTTTGCATCGAAGACTCTGATCTATTTCCTCTGAGTTTATACTACTCATTTCCAAACCATTTAATGGTTCATTGCTTGGAGATTTGATCCATTTCAAAACTTAGATCTCACCTGTCACACCTGGTTAGTGAAAATAGAGCAACACTATGTCTTTCCTGGTCTCTGTTCTTTGCCTATTGGCCACTCGTCGCAGTATTTCATTGGCATACTGTGACACCGTCGCACTTCCCGCATTAGTGAACTGCGATATCTCACTGTGTACAAACACATAGTGCACTGATTTGTCGAATTTGGTATGCAGGCATCCCCTCTCCGTCTATTGATCTGAGCTTTGGTTTTCTATATGAACTCACTCTGTGCTGCATGATCCAGCCAGAAATTCCATCTTTGATTTGTGTGTCGAGTGTTTGGTTCAGTTTGGTTTGGTTTTGGGTTCCGCTTCGGACAAGCCTGAGGACCGGTAGTGGTGGACACTTTTGTCTCCTCCACCTTCATCCGCTCACCCTTGCATTCCCTCCTCCCCATTAACTGATCTGGTCATTAGATCAATTCCCAGACCTCGTTTTCATTATCTTTTGATCTTGACTTGCTTGGTTTGCTTGCTACTGTCTGATTTTGAGTCTTGTGTGTCTTCCAGTCTGACTGAGTGCTTGTCTTTTCTTGAGTTTTCTGAGTGTATTGAGTGCTGCAAGTAGTGTTTCCATTTTAGTCATTTACATCTAAAAGCACAGTTGCTATCAATCTAATCTTGTGATTCGTCCATTGAAGAGTTAAAAGTGTTTCTTTCCCGTCATTTCTCAAGCATTGTTGAATCAAATTCGTGCATCGGAATGTTTTGCTCATGCATTTTTTGAAAAAATTGAATGAATGTGTGCTCAGTTGCGTTTTTCTTGAATTATGAATCGTTCATCTTCTTGAAAGACTAGGAGCATGTTTCAGTTCTTGCAAAATTAGTTCCATGTTAAGGAAAGATAGATGCATTTTTAATTCTTATTGCTTTTAGATCATTGAAAGTGAAATTGAAAAGCTTGCATACTCCATCTTAAAATCCCTCTTTTCATTACCTAGTGTCGTTTTTCTTTGAAAAGAAAAAGAAAAGGAAAAAATGTTGTGATTTGGATTAGTAGTGTTGTGATTTTTGTGTTTCGTTTAAAAAGGAAAAGAATGTTTCAGTATCATTTTTCATAGAGTTGGGATTGTGTTACATTGCATTGCTTTGGCAAAATTATTGGAAAGAAAAAGAAGATTTCTCCTTCCCATTGATACCATTCATCGAAAGAAAAGCATACTTTTTGCATGTAGCTAGGGCTTGCATTATGTTTACGATTATGTACTCACCTCATGCATTCACCTGACCATCCAAGATAAAATTAACGGTAGAACTAGGGTAAAATATTTAGAAACTTGTGTGTAAGTTAGAGACGTGTTTCGGCATTGTTAAGCGTGGCAGCTGTCATTAATTTCCAGCACTATATCCTAGGGGTATTGTAGTCTTCCATGTACTTATTGGTATATCGAGCTCATTCACGTACCCACCAAGTACCATAATCCGTACTTGGTGTATATCGAAGGGTGTATCACTTACTCGATGGTATATCAGAAGGTCTCTTGCCGAACAATTGTGCATTAGATAACACCACTACGGATTTGAGCTCCCACGTACCTTGCGTATATCGGGAGACACCACTAGGATTCCCGTAACCAACTGAGTTAACCATTTGTCCGTCTTGGAAAAGCAATATACTGAGAACAACACTCGGGGAGATTAGCATGCATGTACTATCCAGGTAATCGGGTATGCAGGAAAGGGTATGGTCCCAATCCTCCTTGTCACGTCATATTGTTGGACCCTTCAATATATAACGGTTTGCGATGCCTTGATAATCCCGTGAGGTTCCAGACTTTGAATCCACTCTGTCACATAAGTCTGCTTGTTGCCTTAGTTTGAGTAGGTTTTTCTGGACTGCTTTTGTTTTGTAGCATACCCTTAGGAGAAACGTTGTTTCAACCACCCTAGTTGATTTTCCTGACGTTCTAGAGGATTTTTCCTGGAGAAGTTCCCGTAGGATCTTGAACTTATCACCCGAATATCCCCTTAATCCATAGGTTATTTCGAGGGTAAGAATGGATCAGCATAACATGATCGTAGTTATTGAAGTTGAAAACCCTACCCTGAATGTTGGGGGACTTTTGTTTCCCTAAAATCCACCAGATTCATCCACCTCCAACCCCCCATAGGGTGAAGAGGTGGACATTTCTACTTCACAAGACAATACCCTCCCAGCAGTTATGCCTAGAGAGTCTGGATCGTTGGAATGGATAAATCAACCCCAGAACGACCCCACAACAGCTGCTGGTCCAGCTGCATCCTATTGGACATCTTCCACCGGTCGCCTAATGGCTCATTTTTCCATTGCATCCCCACCCAACTGGACTACTCTAGAACTCTCTGTAATGTCCCCATTTTTCTCCCAGTGCCAATTCTAGAATGGAAATGGGAAGTAATATCCATGGACTTTATTACAAGATTGCCAATGACTATGAGACAACATGATTCCATCATGGTTGTGGTGGACAAGTTAACAAAGGCAACACATTTTTATACCGGTTAAGTCCACACATAAATCCGATGCCATTGCAAATATTTTCATGAAGGAAATTTTCAGATTACATGGGTTTCCTAAGGCAATAATTTCTGACAGGGATACCAAGTTCACTTCCAATTTTTGGAAAGGTCTCTTTGCAGATTTGGGTACACAGCTAAGCTTTAGTACCGCATACCATCCTCAAACAGATGGGAAAACATAAAGAGTAAATCGAGTGCTTGAAGACATGCTCCGCATGTATGTAATGTAAAAACCATCCAAGTGGGAGGATTATCTACACTTGGTAGAATTTGCATATAACAATGGGAAACAAGCATCATTGGGAATGAGTCCTTATGAGGTTTTATACGATAGAAGGTGTAGGACACCAGTGACTTGGGACAATCCAGTGAACAGAATTGTACTTGGGCCAGAATTGCTTAAGGAAATGGAGCAAGAAGTTGCCAAGATCAGACAGAATTTAAAAACAGCCTAGGATAGACATAAAAGCTATGCAAATAAACATAGAGTGCATAGGGAATTCAATGTTATGGATCATGTGTATCTTAGAGTGAGATCAAGGAAGAGTTCCTTGAAGCTTGGGAGTTGTGCCAAGCTATCACCTAGATATTGTGGGCCATTTGAAGTGCTTGAAAGAATAGGGCCAGTTGCATATAGACTTGCATTGCCTACTAGAACTAAAGCTCATATTGTTTTTCATGTCTCTTTGCTTAAGAAATATGTACATGATCCTAACCATGTGATTAATTGGGATGTGATCTAGGTGGAACCCGAGGGAGAATTCCAAACCGATCCGTTGTGCATCCTAGACAAGAAGGTAACATTGCTCCGGAACCGAGCCATCGGACAGGTAAAGGTGCAATGGAAGCACTATGGTCCCAATGAGGCTACATGGGAGCTGGAGGATGCCATGAGGGTGGCATATCCATTTTTGTTCAATTTTGATGAGCACTGAGGACAGTGCTAATGTAAGGGGAGGGGAATGTAATGTCCCCATTTTGACCCCCTTTGCATTAAATCGTAAATGATGTAAATATTGTTATTTAATCATGGTGAGGAGCTCAAGGCCAAGGCCCCACCATTGATTTAGCGTTTTACGTATCGGCAATTAAAAAAAATAGATGCCTATGGTTCTTGTGCTAGATAGGCACAATGTAAATTAAGACATCATGTAAATATGAATTTTAATGAAAAACCCACAACTGGTTGTGCAACGCAACAAAGAGATGGGGGCATGATTCTAAAAGGAATAGGGAGGGAAATTATTCAAACCCTTGAGCCAATGGTGTTAATCCATGTGTCAATGAGAAAACCCATAAACCACCAACTATCCATTTTGGGTTACACACCCAATCATTTAATTCTTCCAGAAATTGGTTGAGGCAGTTAATGCCTTGGGAATGAAGAGGCATGGCAGCCAATTTCGTGCATGGGCAAGCCATCAACCTGGGAAAACGTACTTTTGCTTATGGGGCAAGAAAACACCCACGAAATGGTGCCCAAAGCCATTCTGAACTGATAGTCTTTCCTCTCTCACGCAGTCTGAGCTAGCTGGGATTTCCCCATCACGTTTTTTACCAATTTCCTACACTTTTCCAGAGCTGGGAACTCGTTTTTGTGTTACACAGTGGCTGGGAGAAAGGGATTCACGTTTTGGGGGTTTATAGAGGTCGTTTTTGTCCCTGAAATGGAGAAAAACGTTTTCTGAAAACGAATTTGATCTCCCAGGGTTTATTTCCCATCTACCAATTCGTTTTGGTTGCCCACATTTTTCAACACTTGTATTTTGTTGTTGGGTGTATCCCTGCATTGGTTTGAACTGTAAGCAAGAAATTAGGAGTGGAAGTGGACCTGAATTGGCTTGATAAACCTAGTGAGGGGGATAACCTCTCAAGAAGATCAAAGGGCTGGTTGCTCTTCTATGCACACCTTAAAGAACACTAGAATGGAAGGTATGGCCTGAGGGACTGTGTATTAGTGAAGGGAATACTTCCTTGTGCCAGGTGTGTAGGTATTGTGGGGACCAAGCTAGATAGATCTTGCAGAGGGTTCCCATATCTCTATGGATGATCCCCCTAGCTTAGCAATTCTTCCTTCCATTGCCTAACAACCTGATAAACCCAACTGTAGCTTGGCTTGGTTGATTTGGTGTATCTTTGGGCTATGTGTGAGTCTGTTGTTCCCTGATTCCTTGTAGAGATCATGCCCAGCTCGGGGGTGGCAGTGTGTTGAGATATTGATGATCACAACTGGCCTATGGTTGGGTGGAACGTTGCCGTTGCATAGCCAGTTGCTTGGGACTACTTTGTTATAAGATAAGTATTCTCTGTGTTAACTTTGCAATTATTTATTTGATGAATATCTTGAATGTATGATGGATGTGTAATTGAAATTACTTTCGTTGTGTTTTCTTATAATTATACATTTCCATATGTCTTTTTATATTATGTGAATGCTTATTTAAAAGTTCATGGGGCTAGATGCCCAGCTTTAGCATCACGTTCTCTCTATCATGTTGGTATGATTGGAGGGGACATTACACTCTCTAGACCCATCTACAGGCCTGACCCCGCTGAGATTTTCGGCCCTATCCAGGATCATATGGAACAATTACGGGTTTGTCACCTACCCAAATTTCTGAACATTATTATTTAGTTGCAAAAATACTTTATGTTAAATTTAATTATAAGTTTTGTAATTATGATCAGTTTTGATCATGGATGAATGTAATTACTGAATATTATTTTTTAAATAAATTAATTAGGAGACAAACACCCAAGAGGATTGTTGAATGAGTGTTCATTGGCCCACTAGGAGGAATGGAAGTTGTTGGAAGGTATGGGACACATGGCAGTAGTTGCATCACACCACTAACTATTGGTTATGGGACAACTTCCCCTTAAATAGGGCATTATCCCCCGGGTGGAGGGAGTGAGCAGGCAGCTCATTTAATGACCCAATAACATTTGAAAAGGCATAGGCAGCCTATAAAGGAAAATTCAAATTGGGCATGAAGCTCTTGATCAATTATTCTGTAGAATATTTTCCACTTGTGAATCAGGTGATTTCAAGAGAGATTCGAACAAGGGAGGTTAGTGGTGATTGAAAACTGAGTTTTGCATATTATTGAGGAGAAACAAAGTTGTAGGAGCAAGTCTTTTGGACTGCTACCTATTGAAGATTTAGAAGATTACTACTAAATTAAGAAGAAGTCCTAATTATTGAAGTTTCTTCCTCCTGGTGGTTCAGTGAATAGGTTCGGGGGTCCTAAGACAGTATTTCACTGTTTTCAGGAATTTGGTTGGGTCGAACAGTCTTCCTGGGTTGTTTGTTACCCTACAGAATTTCTCAGGTTCTTAAATATTTCCTAACTTATTCTCAGTAAATAATTATGATCTGTTTATCTAGTATTTTTTTGTTTATTTGTTTTCGAAAAAGAATCTGATCCTAGAAATTGCTTAAGTCCAAATGTTTAAAGTTTAATGTTAAAGCTGAATCGATAAACCAATATCCCTATTTTTTCACATGCTGTTATGAAGCATCGTACTCTAGTAGAGATATGCAAATTAAAATAGATTAGAAGATAGGCAAAAATTGCCATTTGAATTCGATAGATAGATAGTTATTATATATGTTTCAATTTTTTTGTTCCCAAGTTAAATCAAAGTAGAAAGATTTTGCATAATATCTATGTATGTATTATAAGTATCAGAGCCTTCTGAGAATTTAAAATAATGTATAATTTCTGCATTCTTATCAATATTCTATATAAAAGAAAAATATAGAGATCACAAGTATACATGTATCATAACAGAGTAACAATTAAATGATAGTGATCATCAAAATAAGTTTGTACATAACAATCATTTACTAGTTTTTCATATTGTTTATAGACACTTGATTTCATTATCTCTGTTAATGTTTTTCAAGATTATTATCTTTCTGTATTATTATCATGAATTACATGCTGTAAGCAAAAGCTTTTCACAGTCCTTCTAAAATTCTCAGTTTCTACAAATACACTCATACACACCATTTTTCTTTTATTCCTTATTTTATCAATTTCATAAACTTATAGTTTAAGCAGATAATAGATTTAATAGAAATATTCTATTGGGGGTAAGTAATAGTTTTCTATATCCTATTATAAGCATCATGTTGATTATCTTTCTAACAAATAATAGAATCTTTATAAACATCATTTTGTTTTTACTCACCTATTTTATTGCAAGCTGTTAGTGTCATTTGTATTATCTTAGTTTTCATTTCAAACCCTAGTTAGGTTTATTTTTCCATTCTTATCTTTATTACATCTAGATACAAATAAAACACAAATGTAGGGTTTAATACTATTCGTTCCAATGTACATATTATTGTAAACCATTTCGACATATTACTCTATGTTAAATTTTCAGAATTTACTTCAATCTGATCTAGGATCTTAACTGAGAGAACAACATGTACAGCATATCTACAGCATATCAATCATGGAGACAATAATGCAAGCACACAAGAGACACAAAGATTTACTTGGGGAAAACCATAAAGGTGAAAAACCCCAATAACTTCCTCAGAGATAGATAGAGCAATGATACAACCAACCAAGAGAGATAGCCATAACCTAGCAGATCCTCCTCCTCCATAAGTGCGCCACTCCTCCTTGAGTGCATGTGTGAGAAGTGAGTGCGCAAATAGAGTGCCTCCCGCACTCTATTTATACTTGACTTGACTTGCCTTTTTACCTAACTCATGTAGGCTCGAACTTAACCACATAACATAATGCTGACTGGGCCGACCCCCAATAGGGTGGTCTAATAACCCTTCGACTCACATGCCTTATACAGGGCCGACCCCAACAAGGTGGTCTAATAACCCATCAAGTATACGTTACGACACTTACAATATAAATGACGACACTTCCATATAGACGAATAATACCATCTCTATAGGAGTACATACAACATACATATATGAAATACATTCCGAAGTTACATATACATCAACACTCTATTATTTATCAACTTGCACAATCATGAAACACGACATCAACCTACAGTATCAAGACAAGCAACTTAAATATCTACACAAAATTGTCGAGCATATATTTTATTACCGAGAAGAGTATCATCTTTACACAGAAAACAATCCCTCGGCTCTTCTTCATACTATCACTCAAAACACAAAACAAGTCGCTCTTCACAGACTCTTAAAAAAATCACATAAGACATCTTCAAAAATGAAGTCGACGCTCTCAAGAGAAAACATTTTAAAAAGTATGTTTGTAACAAAAACCCTACATGGTTTATTCCATAATCCAACAGTTTGAAGAACCCAAATTTCTAGTGCATCGGCGAGTCACAGCTCCAACCAACAATACTAAAAGTTCAAAGTATAAAATTTTAGAATATTCAAACAACGAGCATTATAGCACTGCTCAGCAACGAGCTTTAGAATTTTTTCTCAAACTTCAACAACGACAGAGTTATGGCAAGTCTTGGTAAGGCTTCCATTCATCCCTTGAAACCTTTTCAACCACAGAAGAAGAACACTATGAGGGTATGGAAGACCCGAAGCTTACCAGTGTGGGAGCACGCAATTTCTCCATTTGACAAACCCTCGACAAACCTTTTCCAAAACCCTATACCTAACAAACGATATCTCGGGGTTAGATAAATGTTACATTTAAAACTGAAATCGAAAGCGCAGAAAAAGAAATAATCTCTTCTCAGAAGAAAGCTTACCTTCATAAACCTTGGCAAACACTTGGAGTCCTCAAACAAATGACAAGATTGATGCTGTAAACGCTACCAGGAAGTTTTTAACCATGATTTTGATAACACTCTGAACCAAAGACTTAGGTCTCCACTAAATGAATGCCATTGTAGAGGTTTAAAGACCTGTAACTACAACTTGTTTAGAAGGTCTCGAGGTCGAACCTCTCCCAAGGCATTTGACAAAAAATTCGGCAGCCTATCGGCCACCCCAAACCGAAACAATAACACAATGAAATAGCTTTTCCCAGTTCATAAACCAAAATAGCGACGATGGTAGGGTTACCAATCCAACGGCCCAATTTCATCACCATCAACGGTCTCCACTTTTCCAGCAATCGTAGCACTGAAATAAACGACGTCAACATTTAATGCCCGACCTATTTTACAGGTCGACATTGCCACGATGGCACACGGTGGAGAAACACGATCAACGCATGGCATATAACCCTTACACAACAATAAGCATGGAGGCATTCACGTCTACGTGGATCTCTAGGATTACCACTCAGCAGGGAGGCAGTACCAAGTTTTAATGCAGGATCGTTGGGCGATCTCTACCTCAGCTCGAGACCGGCGCCAAGTTAAATGAGCCAGCAACCTGTCTATTTTCACATTAATTGCATGTCAAAATTTTCGACGGGACTGTAAACCTTGCAAATTCATAGTATTATAACCTTTTATATTTACCATAGTATTTTAACATCTATGCAAAGTTCCATATAATATTTCATTATAGTGCTTGCACTTTATTACCATCGAATCCAACATATTACAATGTTGGCAAACGCAGATTATAGCTAGGTCATGATTCTTTTTGTTGCATGCTATTGTAATAGTTACACCTGTATTTTAATATTAATATCAAACCGAGGATTAATATAGTTGCACCACTATATTCATAAGACCTAGATTTTATCACGATATCGAATGGAATTTAAATAGCTCAAGTCTTGTTTGTACCATAGTCAATCTATGGTTTACATTTGTTTATATATTTAATTGTTACCAATGTCTAGTCTTTGGGAAAGAACACAATTTATTATTAAGACCCAAATAAGTATAGTGGTGAATATGAATTTTAAACCATAAAACTTATATAGTTAATCAATAGTGTTGTATAAGCTCACAAGCACATACATGCTATAATATATAGTTTGGTAATGGGAGTAATAATTTTCTCCAACCCCTATCCACTTTTATTCATGCGATACAATGGTACTGTACCATCTTGGTACTACTAGCTAAATGGTGACAACAAGACAACTATGATGACGATAGAATTAGTTAGTGAAAGGACGACGACAAAACTAGCTAAGTATGAAGATGACTACAGTGACGATGCTGCTAATTAGATGCTTATTCATACAACTAACTTGGGTTGATCTTACTACGATACAAGATGAATTATGGAAAGGAAAAGTGTAAGCATGTGAATCATACCTGTATGCTTGTATAAATGCAACAGTCTTTAATCATTTCTATTTTTATTTTGAAACGATGAATTGGAACTCACACGAACTAGAATTTATTGCAATCATGAAACTTCTTATCTGTCGTCTGCACATAGAACAGGTCCAATGTTTTAGCGTACATCTAAGTAAGCTTCCGGGTCCCTCATAGGACTCCCTTGGATAGCAAAGAAGCAAACTGTCAGTATCATCTCAAGGAAAGAGCATTATATCACATTCTAACCTAACATTTCATTATTACATCAATCATACTTATCATTGCATTAAAAAGGGTCGCATCAAAGTCTGATTTATTTGTGCATTTAACTATCATAATCATAGTTGTTATGAATGCAATTAAGTTGTCACTATCGCTTTAGTTATAACATAATTTTATTTATGTTGAGTACAACAGCTGTTTAGTTAGCATTGTTACATCTATAAATTATTATTTTCCGCAATTATAAATTATCACAAATTAAGCTAATTATTGCTATTTACAAAAAATTTAAATTTTTATGAAAATATGGGATGTTACAAGGTTAGAGGTAATGAACTTCAAAGACAAAGTCTCAAGCAATGACCTGGGTATAGAGATACCTTAGTCCATCCGATATCTTTTCGTTCACCTGAACCGTCCCCCCACAACCTAACCATTAATGAGACTGGTCAACCCTCGCAAGAGTCCAGTCCTGCACCTCAAGTGAACCATCCAGTTGAAGGACAACGATCCAACACACCTGTTACTACCATGGTTACTTTAACAAATCCTCCCCCACCTTAAAATTTTGAGGGGAGGATGCTCCATTCCCCTGGATTATCTCATTGGTAACGTTGTTACTATGGTAGCTAATCGACAACCTATGTTGGTTCAATCTTTGAATAGTGGTCATCCTATTGTGGCTGGGGGGAAACCCCCGTTTCCTAACCAGAACGTAGGTAGTGGAATCCCCAACAGACCTCCCGTTGGACCTCCCCAACCCACTAAACCATCCACCATAGGATTATCTCATGTTGGGGGGCGATCCAATGTAACTCAACCCTCATGGAGTCAAGCGTAACCAGGTTCTATTAACCCTACATCGGGCCAATCTAATCCTGGAAACACACCATACGGGATACCCTATCCCGGAAATCCCTACACTCTATGGGGGCAACAGCTCGTTTTAAAGCATGGACCCTAACCAACTATCACTCAAGCGCCACCACCCTCAATTGGTCCCCCCCCACCCCCTGCTGGAGGCAGTGGACCCCCACCTAACTTAGGAGGAGGCAGACCTCTCCCTTTCAGTGGAGGTCCAACTCATTTTACCAACAACGGCCCCCACCCTTCCGGCAGTGGCGGGAATGGTCCACCACCCCCCCTAGGCAGATGTGGCGGAGGACCATCCTATTATGGTGGAGGAGGAAATTTTCCTTCGGGCAGTGGAGGTGGTCCACCACCCCCTCCAGGCGGAGGCGGTGGTGGATCTAATTATTGTGGTGGTGGTGGTGGTGGAGGCCCCCATCCTTCTAGCGGTGGAGGTGGCCTATCGCCCCCTCCAGGAGGAGGCGATGGTGGGCCACCTTATTATGGTTATGGACCCCCACCTCCTCCCGGTGGTAGCGGTGAACCTCCACCTCCTCTCGGTGGTGGAAGTGGACCCCCACCTTATTGGAATAGACCACCTTATGGTGGAGAACCCCTTACGGTCCGGGTGGCACACCCCCCTATGGCCAGTTTCCTTCCGATACACCCTATGGTCATACTGGTCCTTAGACGCCTTATCCATACTATCAATACACGCAGCCTAATCCACAACTACCCTTTTTGGCTACCTTGGACCTACCTGACCTATATCGTTTAACCAACGACCCCATTTACCATGAAGCTAATTGGCCACCTATTCCGGTGAAACTTCCATCTGATATCCCTAAATTTGATGGTAAGCCGGGTGAAGATCCTAAAAACCACGTGATGACATACCATTTATAGTGTTCATCTATTTCCTTAATAGACGACTCGATCCATCTTAGATTGTTTCGGAGGACTCTCACCGGTTCGGCTACCAAATGGTATATCGAGCTACCACTCCACTCTTTTCCTGATTTTGGTTCTCTTTCCAGGAACGTTTTGACTCATTTCCAGCTGCCTATACGGTATGAAACTGGTATCGAGCTTTTAACCTCGCTTTGTCAAAATACTGCCACTCACATTTCTGATCATATTCATGAGTGGCGAAGGAGACGTCATCTCATTAAAGCTCCTATCCCAGACCAATTCCTAGCAGACTGGTTTACAAAGTCCCTCATCCCTGTCATAGCACAAGATGTTTCCATGGGAGGTGTTGTCACTGAAGAACAAGCCATTGCGCGCGCCCATGTGCTAGACTTAGTGTATACTCAATATGGCACATTGTTTGATATTCTTCCCGATGCACCCCGTGACACCAACGACCCCACGAAACCACTCAAGGGACCCCAAGCCGATGGAATCATTGGATCCCTTCACACCCAGCCTCCTCATCAAACTATCGGTTCTTCACACCCTCAGGGTTCATCCCCATCACCAACACAGGCTGGTCTCAGCACCACCAAGTCATCCACTCTTGCTGCTACTGAAGAAGTGAGTTCTGTATCATCAGCTTCACCTCAGAAGTCCGGTAATAAGAAAAAAACACGGGAAAACCTAAGAAATCTTCTTCCTAATAGGAACAAAAGAGCACTCCTAAGGACACCAAACAGAAGTGGAAGCCAAAGTATCCTTGTTTACTATGTGGAGATTATCACTTCTCCAAAGAGTGTCCCCATAGAGATGAAGTCCAAAATTTTCTTAGGGGTAAACCCACTCCTGCAATACTCAACGACCCATTTCCCGCTCAAAACCTGCAGATGATTTCTCAAAATCCCTCAGCCTAGAAGGAACCATCCAACACCATGCATGTTCTCATGGTGCATAACAAAATGATCAATTTGAACACTCGGTCACGATCATACGACCCGGTCCTTTCGAAAGAACTTGTTGGAAGTAATACTGAAAAAGCTTCCAACTCTATACCTGATGTCACTGTACCGTCAGCATCTCTCACCATTGAGAAGCCATCCTTAGATTCGATATTGCGACCACCCAAGAGCACGATTAGAAAATTTGTTTTCAATCCTAATGCTCGGGTAGCACAGAATTACAATATCGTAGAAGACTTTCCACAAGCCCCTTGCTCCATGTCCACGCTGGAAGTTTTGTAGAATTGTCCCAATCAACGCAAAACTCTCCTTGCAGCAATCAGTGTGGTTGAACCTAATTCTTCGAATACCATCATGTTCCGACTTGACTACTTCAAGACGAGGCTTTCCCATCAGCTCACATTCCAAGTAGCTGCAAACATTGCTGGGAAAATTGTCCATCGTACTCTTTTGGACGAAGGCACCTCTACTTTTGTCATGTCGATCACCTATTGGAGAGCCATCGGCTCTCCTAAATTGAATAATTCTCCTACCACGTTGAAATCATTCGACGGATGTGGATTTCAACCTCATGGAATCTTACAAGCTCTCACATTCGAGTTAGGTGGAAAGACTGTGACCATGAATGTGGAAGTGGTCTCCACCTTAATAGATTATAATCTCTTCCTTGGTCGCAACTGGTTTTATGCCATGCAAGCGGTAGCCTCTTCAGTCTTCCGCATAGTACAATTCCCCCATCAAGGATGAATTTTTACCATCGACCAATTAGATTTTTGCACATCGGATGCTACTACTCATCCTGGTGACCATATTCCTTCCATCAGACAAATGTCAAAACAGTATGAGAGTATAGGGGTTGGCCTTTTGAAAGATTCATCTCTCACGGGGGTTTTTCCCACTTCAGACCCCCCTAATCATGTTGCCTCAGCGAACAAGATCTCCACAGAGATTTCATCTTACTCCACTGATACTTGGCTTGTACCAGACGAAGCCACAACACACCTGATTGGAGACGCGATGCCTCTTTCGCCCACTAAATGTATTTATGAGGCTATCCAATCAGCACCAAAGGACCACTTAACTTTGGCCTCCCCACCCTGTTCTCTACAACGGGCATCATCTCTCCCTGATCTCTTACTTTAGACTTTTCATTCAGATGAGTCCATCATGGAATTCATGAATGTTGATGATGCTCCGTGGGATGACCTCCACCATAGGTCATCTTTTCTTCCGCCTTGGGAGTACATAGAGGACAACATTAGCGCCATATTTTCAATGGATATCTACCCGTTCCCTCATTCTCCCATACTTACATGTCTTTCAGGCTCCGAGGGAAACCTGGCCAACATTGAGCCTACCACCCCGGTAGACATTTTGGTAAAACCTGATGTAGTGGAACACATTCGCATAGGGCAAAAGTGTTCCCCTAAAGAAATAGCTGTTGGTACGGCCTTATTCAAGCAATTTAGAGACGTATTCGCTTGGTCCTATGAGGAGATGCCTCGGATAGACCCCGCGATTGTTTCTCATGAAATAAAAACCTATCTCGACATGAAACCTGTACGTCAAAAGTTGCGACCGGTACACCCCTAGAAGACTGCAGCGATCAAGGCAGAGATTGAAAAGCTCTTAAAGGCTAGCTTCATCTATCTTATCCCGTTGACGAATTGGGTCTCAAACGTCGTCCCTGTGAACAAAAAGCAGGGCACCATTCGCGTCTGTGTCGATTATCGGGACCCTAACAAGGCTTGTCTAAAGGACAATTACCCAACCCCATTCATTGACCAGATTATCGACAATTGTGGTGGGAGAGTCATCTTTTCATTCATGGATGGCTTCTCTGGTTACAACCAGATCGGTATCAACCTAGCCGACCAACATAAGATGGATTTCATCTGTCCTTGCGGGACATTTGCATATCGCAAACTACCATTTGGCCTTAAAATCCCTGGCGCCACGTTCCAGCGGGCCATGTCGTATTCCTTCCATGACATTAACGACTTTGTGGAACCTTACCTGGACAATCCCCCTGCTCATGCAAAGCAGTGTGAGTTCCACATGGATCATCTGACGACTATTTTCCTCAGATGCAGATGGCACAATATCCATCTGAATCCTCATAAGTGTATCTTTTGCATCAAGCTTGGATGCCTCTTAGGGTTTATTGTCTCGAAGGATGGGATCCATATCGATCCCTTAAAGATGGACACGATTGTCAACCTACCACCTCCGACTAATGTGACAGAACTTCAAAGTCCCCAAGGGAAGGTGACTTATTTAAGGCATTTTGTTTGTAACTTCGTGGAGAAGACTCAGGGGTATGTGAAGCTGCTTAAGAAGGACATCCCATTCATTTGGGATGACCAAGCTCAAAAATATTTCGACAACATCAAACATGCCATCACGCATGCCCCGTGCTCCAACCGCCCAATTATTATCAAGATTACATCTTATATCTCGCTGCTTCTGCTACCACTATCGCCATGGTTTTGGTACAGGAGGATCAAAATGCCCAAGAACATGTAATATACTATGCAAGTAAGGGTCTATTGATACTAAAACTAGATATTCACATGTCGAGAAGCTTGCTCTCGCGGCAGTCATTGTCGTCCAAAAGTTTCGACACTATATACTGCTCCGCACCACCACCATCATTGCAGACTCGAACCCCATGTACCACGTATTGACGTGATAGGTGCTTGGGGGAAAGTACTCACATTGGATTGTGATACTGCAATAATTTGACCTTCTTTTTGAGAAATCCAAGTCTAAAAAGTCTTTGGTGTTTGCTGAGCTTATTTGTGACCTTTCCTGTTCTGATGTAGAAGTTGAGCACAATGATTCTTTTTTTGGACGAATCATTGTTCTTATCAGTACGACTGATCCGTGGTATGGGGATATTTCATTATATCTTCAAACCCAACGCTTCAATCCTCAACTGTCTCGCGACGACCGTCGTAGAATACGTCACCATGCGAAGTATTATTTGATCATAAGTGATACTTTGTACCGCAGTGGCGCCGATTCAATTCTTCGACATTGTCTAACTCATGATGAGGTTGAACGCGTTCTGAATGACTGTCACGCTGGGGCATGTGGCGGTCACCTCTATGGGATGGCTATGGCCCATAAGATTTTACGCGCATGATTTTATTGGCCTACTATCTTCAAATATTGTATTGAGGTCGTGAAAATATGTCCTCCATGTCAACACTTCCATACAAAAAAGTGCACCCATCCCGCCCTGTTACACCCGGTTATTGTCCTAGGCCCCTTCACAAAATGGGGCATCGATTTTATGCATTGTAAGCCTACCTCGATCGAGTGGCATAGTTACATCATAGTAGCTGTGGATTACTTTACAAAGTGGGCCGAGGCAATGCCTACATACCAAAATGACGGTAGAACTGCCGCACTCTTCATGTTCAATCATGTAATAGCGTGGTTTGGAGTTCCGCAGGTGATAGTGATCGACCATGGTTCTCACTTTCAGAACCATATGGTTGATGAATTGAGTGATATATTGGGTTTTAACCATGAAAAATCGACACCCTACTACTTGTAGTCCAATGGACAGGTCGAGGCCATTAACAAGGTCTTGACAACTATGGTGCAAAGGATGGTAGGTATGCATATGTCCAACTGTCATAATATGTTATTTTCAGCATTATGGGCCTACAAAACTTTCGTTAAAATCGCCACAGGTTTTACTCCTTTCCAATTGGTGTATGTATTGGAGGCTGTCCTTCCTATAGAGTGCGAAATTCTGTCTCTACAACTCGTTGTCGAACTTCTTCCTAACACTACTACCAAGGAAGAACGTTTCCTATACTTAGCAAAACTTGACGAGTCCCACCGAGATGCTTCCCTTGCTAATGAAGCACACAAGAAATGCATCAAAGCTTAATACGACAAGTCTGTTGAACCTCGTATCTTCAACGAGGGTGATCTAGTCCTCACATACGACCAAAAGCATGATAAACTAGGAGTAGGAAAGTTCGAGTCCATGTGGCATGGACCTTACATTATCAAATGTGTTTTGGAAAAGGGAGCTTACGATATTGAATACTATGATAGAATCTCTTTGGGTGAACGCCATAATGGGATTTACCTGAAAAGGTACTATGCCTGAACCTATCATGCATAGATTTGTTTCTTGTATATACTATACATGGCGTGTTTTTGTGTGGTGTGACGCGTTCATTTTTTAGTGTCTTTAGATCTTGTTTCCGCTTCTTATACCATGTTCTATCTACGTGTGCAGATGGCAACGTGCTATGTATTCATGGACAGCACCAGCCAGCATACCCACAACCTTGCTTAGCAGCCTGGGTACTGTATTCCCCAATAGGCGAGCTCATCAGCTCGGGAGAAAGTTGCCTCGAATTTGCAACCAACAATGCCGCAGAATATCATGCGGTAATTGGAACCCTAACCAATGTTATTTCCTTGGGTATGAACCACATTGTCATCCACATGGATTCTCAATTAGGGGTTTCCCATATTAACCAGATTTACGCTATCCGTGATCCTACTCTACTCCGTCTCTTTAGACGAGTACGTCTTCTGGAAAGGTCATTTGAATCCATTCAATACTTGCAAATTCCACGAGAGTTAAACACAGTTGTTGACTCAATGGCCAACTTCATTCTAGATTGGTACATCACACACACATAATACTCATAATATGTAAAAGCATTTACGACATGTAAATAATGTACTGTATAAAAGAAAAGCATATGGACAAGATCACATCATTCATCATTTTAAAAACACATAATGTATAAATTGTCGGGAATGTCTGTATATATATATATATCATCAAAAGTAGTTCTAGTACAAAAATATGAAGCATGAAGGCTTTCAGTGAGTCTCTACAAAAATCTGAAGCCTCATAGCTTTCTGTAGTACAAAATCTGAGGCCTCTAAGCTCTTAGTACAAGTATAATGATGTCATCAGGCCTGATGCCTGGCCCGTACACCCCTATGACAGACAGCTCTCTGTTGCTGAGTGAGGAAGCAATCCACAGTCCTTGCTACCTTGTGGAGTAAGGCGTTGAAGCGTACCGAAGCCCCAACTCCAAACCTCTGCATAGATCTCGGTAAGTAATCCACTGCTGGCTTAGGAACATCTATTATCAGCTGGGACAAGTTCTTGTACACGTCCTCCATCTCCATAATGGCAGCATGAACACCTGGGGGCACAACTGCTTCCCCACCTCTATCTCTCCTCGCTAGAAGAGAGGCTCCCATGGGACATGCGGGGCCCACGTCTGCACACACATGTTATATACTTGTCAGCACTACAACAAAAAAATCATAAATATACAGAACTAAAAAATACAAAGGTTTTTGTTCTTACCCATGTCTCCCCATGCCGCACCCTCAAGCAACACCAAGTCAGGATCCTCTCTGTAATTCATACCACTATACGGGTAGTCCTCAACCATGAGTAACTGGCCTTCCAGCCAGCTGAAGAACTCACCACCAAAGCTGATGATAGGACCCCTGCCATGGCGAACCGTCACCTCTGCCCATCTGAGCATGTGGGGATCTCTAGGCTCCTTGTCATCTAGTCGTACCTGTGGGAGCAAGAGGGGGATCCACTCCAAGAGGAATGATACCATGATCGATCCATATCCAAACTACTTGAGCTCTCCCCGCCGACACTTGGTCAGCTAAGATCGGACATTTGCGAGGAGATACTTGCACCAATTGAAGATCCTGGGGGACATACAGTCCTCCGCATAAAGCATCTAAGTTCGAGTGGCCATGTGTGGGGCTTGGCTCCCCGCCACTCTAGTAATTGTGAACAATATGGTACATAGACGAAATTCCACAACATCCCTAATAGGAATCTTCCCATTGGAAGATCAAGCAAAAGCAGTACAATGCTGTGACATCATGTCATCGATAGTGCGGTCACTAGCCCGTGTTCCAGTGAGAACTACAGGGTCCCCTCTCCGGGACAAACCAGTAAGAAAATAGATGTCCACAACATATATAGTGATAATGTGCTCACCGATCACAAAGTATTGTTGGTCCGCATCCCAACACCGGAGCATGTGTGACAATAGCGGGATTTGGGACCTCATCCCCTGAATCTCAAAGAACTTGAGCAAACCGCAGTTTCTCAAGGAATTCACGCACTCTGGATCATTGGCAGCTTGTACGTCTTCTACCTTGTGTTCACTTTCCTGCCACTCTAAAACCATGTTTTCTTGCTAGCAACCTACCAAAATGGGCATTTAAACACTGTTAGATCTTACTTCAACCACAACAAGTTCCCTTTTTGGGTTTAATTTGATGTTTGGGAAATGCATCTCTGTCGTCGCACTATGATTTTTCACATAGTGTGATGACGTCTCACCCCACACATTCGACATTTGCGCCAAGTCGGTCTCGTCACAGTTCCCAAAAGGGCAAACTGCGACGAGTCGAGGGCGCAATAGCCCTCCATGAGTTCATAAAAAAACCCAAAAAATTGAACCTAAAATCAAAATCTAATCCACTAGAAATTTTTTGGATGAATTTTAGGCTTACCTACTCCAGACGGTGGGTGAAATGGTGGCTCGTAGCTCCCGGAATCGACAAAGGAAGTTTTGGCTCCAAATTGGCACTTCTACTCCCAAATTGGCAAATGAAACAATGGTGACTATTTTTGGCCCATTTTTCTATTTATAAATGAAAAAGAATATTCCTTTTTCAAATATTTGATGCTCTAGGGTCATTTTCCATAGTTTTAATTATTTTTTATCATATTTGGGATATTATTTGGCTATTTGACCTGGTTTCCGAGAATGCAGGAGTTGTAAGTGGTCTTTCATGTCGTTTCTCGTGTCACAACGATCATTTCAGGTATGAACACTCCTTTGAATGTTTTGTCATTATTTTTACAACGGTTAGATTGTAGTTATTGCGTGATGATGAGCTCACTCTTCGTTTGTTCTCGTGCTCTTGAAACTATGAGAATAAGTACCGAGTTGCGATTTACCACTTTTTCGGGCTCATTAAACTCTCATGGAAAAGGACACCCCCTGGAGTATACTGTTAAGCTCTTTTCAGGCTCTCGAAAAACAGAAAGATTGCCACGCGAACTTGTCGCATTCATGCTTGTTAAAGAATTTGAATGGTCATCTCCCTGGTGATAATTTACCCCTTTTTTGGACCAGGGGGCACTAATTACGAAAAAGGTATACTCCAGCCAATCATGACTGGAAGAGTCCTCTCCCATGTAATTTTACCCTTTTTTGGGTGATGAGGCTAACTTTATGAGAAAGGACTATTGGAGTCTTCTTTAGTTCTTTTCGGACTCTCTAAACATGAAATGACGATCGAGTTTACCTTCTATGGACTTGTTAAACTTTTACATTGAAGGGCTCGCCATGGGAGGAACCCCTTCTATCCCAGGTTCAGAAAATGTTTGGGATTGGACTCATCTATGAGATGAGCTATACCGAGCATCTGGTTACCCTCATCAAGCTCGTAAAAAACACATGAGGCACTCATCATTCATGATGGGGAAAAAGGAAAGCTTTTGTATTTACACCTTTGTTAGTGGCAGTACATAGTCGTTCTTGAACATGGCACTCATCTACATTTGCATACAATACTTGGACCATCTATTTGTCCTTGAGTCTCACTTACTTTCTGAGTCTTATTACTCCTTTGAGTCATTCAAAGAAATCCTCCATCATCAGTTGCATTGGGATTTTTTGTCGTACTCGTCAAGTCAATACTTCCAAGTCATGCCATGCCCATGTTCAAGAACATTTTCACTATTTGCAATCAGTACACCTTCAATCATGTTGGTCCACTCTGAGTCAGTCTCACATGTTACTGTACCATCCAATTCACTTTACACATCTTTTGTCGTGTTTTGTGTCGATGATGGGGGATTCATCATGGCCCTCCTTCGACGGATTTATCTTTGTCGAATTCAACACATCATCCAAATATTGAATCTAGAAAACAACCAAGTACCTTGGACCTACATGCCTCAATGGAAGGTTACCTCGCTTTCAACATGAGTTTACATCATTGACTCTTGATTGAAAGATTTCATCTTGCTTTCAACTTCAACTCACTTATTCACGCTTGATGATATGTACTGTGATACCTTGGGAATCATTGGAATCAATGATGATCTCCCTCGCGCTTGTTAATGGTTTAAATCAATGACCGGTAATTAAGTGGTTTCTACCATGTTCGACGTCAAGACATTTGTAATGACATGGATAGATTCGTATCATTGCGGGTTCAGCTTGAAGACCCTGGGGAGTCATGTTTTACCCAGGTTGCGATGGATTTTGTATTGAGTTACATTACACGGATCCACATTTGTATTGGTTGTGGCTGTGTTATCATCTCATCATGGATCTACGCTTGTGTTTAGTAGCCATGATTGTGTTCAGTCGGTCATTACTACCATGGATCTGCATTGTCTTGGTCGGAAGCCATGTTGTATATCATTTAAGACTGTGTACTCAGAGTCAGTTGTAATACAACATCATCCTTCTTCCAACAAGTCCATTGCCATTCCTTCTGTCAAAGAATTTCACCTATCTATTTTTCAACGGCTTCATGCTTTGGGGGGCATTCTGTTACACCTAAAATATTCCCATCATGAGATTCAATGTATACACCTCTGGAGTTACCTTAATTGAGTGATTGACCTGGAAGGATTTGTACCTATTTTGTACTGGGTTTTGAGAGGTCACCGCATGTTGCACTCCTGCAACATGCAACATCACACCTTTCTCCATTACAGGGTGCGACAAATTCAGTTAGATGGCAAAAATAGCTTCTTCAAGCTCCTTCTCGGAGCTTTCTGACTTGGGACCCTATCCCTGACCTCTTGGGAGAGTTGGCACTCGATTCCTAACACCTTGGAAAGATCCCTTAAGCCTCTCCTATCATATCTCAACCTATCCTATCCATATCCTATCCACTTAGTCCTATTTAAATGAAGCTCACTCCCATTCTAAGAGGAGGAAGTCTATGGCACTCTTATGCTGGTGAAACTAAGCCTGATAGGTCTAACACTCTAGCTTGGAGAACATCTACTTCTCTCTAGGAGATTTGGCATGGCTTGTCGAAAGGATCTTGCATCGTTAAGGCAATGGTTGTAATCCTCTTTTCTATTGTACTTCTCCACTCTTCAATACAGTTAATATAATTGCTTTCCATAAATGTTGTCTCTTCGATAATGTTTATAGTTTTCCTCCTTAACTGTTAACTTAGATCTGTCATATGAGATATATGCTTTCACTTCTCGTGGTCTATTACATGTTCAACAAGTCTAGCTACTCGCAATCTGGCAGCGCTGGAGCATTGGATCAACGAAGGAGAAAGGGATCTACGAATCTAAGGTAAGCGATCTACCCTTACATTTGTACTTCTACAAGATCTAGGAAATTATTCTATGTTTTGTCCTATTTGTTCTAGACTTACGTTATGCTAGGGAGATTAGACCTTAAGTCCACTCTCGTTAGATTGTCCGCGAAACACCTTGCGACAATTAATCCAATAGCTTGCATGATGTCTGGTCTAGAAGCAATTACATATAATAGACTGTCAATCATTGATATGTAAATCCTCTAATCAACTTCCTTAGCCTCATCTTATTTACTCAATTTGGATCTTGTAACCATGGGTGTATAGACTGACTTGCAATCTTCCATGTTGAATCTTTTTAGAATTTCCTTCACATACTTAGATTGGGATATGAAGATGCCATCATTTAACTTTGAAATTTGCAACCCAAGGAAAAAGGGATGTTCTCCTAGCATAGACATTTCAAACTCATTTTGCATATCGTTCACAATTACTGACTAATTCTATCACCATTGCTTCCAAAAATGATATCTTCAACATATACTTTCACGACTATCACTTTTCATTTTCAATTTTAATGTAGAGATTATTGTCTACACTCCCCATTTTGAAACCTTGGTTTTGCATATATTTTTCCAGGGTTGAATACCAGGATATGGGAGCTTGTTTGAGTCCATACAAATATTTCTTTATATTGCAGAAATAATCCTTGTTTCCCGAGAGTGAAAAACCATAAGGTTGTTCAATGTACACTTCTTCAATATCTCCATTTAGAAAAGCCGATTTTACATCCATTTGATATACTTTGACATTTTCTGCACAGGCATACACCAGGAAGAGTCTAATAGCTTCCATCCGTTCCATGGGGGCAAAATTTTCCTCAAAATCTATTCCCTCGATTTTCACATATCTTTTGCATACCAATCTTTCCTAGTTTCTGACAACTTGTCCATGTTCATTTAGATTGTTTCTGAATACCCACTTTGTTCCTATAACATTCTTGTTTTTGGGTCTTGGAACAAGTTCCCAAGTCTCATTCCTTTTTATTTGGTCTAATTCTTCATTCATATCCTTCATCCATCCTTCATCTGATTTGGCCTGCTCAACCCCTTATGGTTCTATTTGTGATAGTAATGGGAAATACACTGGCTCAGTTGGGTTGTTGTAACTTCTTATAGTTTTTACGTTGGCATCTTTGTCTCCATTAATCAAATCTTCTGAATGATTTTTTCTGAACAAATATGCAGGTGTCCTTTGTGTCTGGTCTTCCTTCTTCTAGTCCACGCTAATATACTTCCTCCTGTAGTACTTATATTTCTTTATTTTCTTCATACAATTGTTATGTCCGTCGTAATTCAACATCTTCTTCAATTCTTCTACGAGTCAAGACTTCATCAACTTTTACTTCAGGACTTTCCACTACTTTCCTGACTCACAAATTGTAGCACTTGTAAGCTTTGATTTTGTAGGAATAAATGAGAAAGATCCCTTCATCTAATGTGGAATCAAATTTTCCTATTGTATCATCATTTCTTTTGATGTAACATTTTCTTCCAAATATTTTGAAATGCTTAACTATAGTTGGTCTTCCTTTCCATAGTTCATATGGTTTTGAGTAGCTATTTGTCCTAATCAAGCATATGTTGAGGAGGTGGACAATTGTATGAATGGAATGTGTCCAAAACATGTCTGAAAGCTTCGATTCGTTTAACAATGTCCTGGCCATTTCTTGAATAGTCATGTTTTTTCTTTCTGCCACCCCATTTTGCTGTGGAATTCTGGATACTAAAAAATGTCTTCTAATTCCATGTTTATCACAATAGTTATAAAACTTGTTTGATGTATACTCTCCTCCATTGTCATTCCTCAAGCATTTTATTCTCAAATCAATTTCATTCTCAACCGCTTCTTTAAATGTCTTGAAACATTCGAATGTTTCTGATTTTGCATTAAGAAAGAACACCCATGTCATTTGAGTGAAATCATCAAAAAATAGTATAAAGTATTCTTCAGCATTCATTCCTTTGGTTCTCATTGGACAACAAACATTTCAATGCACTAATTCCACAGGTCTTGAGGTAGTATATTATTTTGTTGGATACTTGATTCTAGTTTGTTTCCCATGTAGACAATTTTTGCAGAAGAAATTTGATAGATTAGTAATCCTTGGAATGTCCCTCACTACGTGTTTCCTACTAATCCTGACCAAATTATCAAAATTGATGTGTCCCAATATTCTATGCTCGAGCTAGCTTTCATCGGTTTATCCCATGTAGAATTTTTCTTCTCTTTCTTCATCTAGAATGTAAACATTCTTAGGGGTTATGGAGGCTGTAGCTACGATTATTCCTGCATCCTTGTTTTTTATTTTGCAGTTTTCTAAGTCAAAGGTCAAAGTGTGTCCTTGGTCGCACATATGGCTAACACTTAAAATATTTTGTTTGACAATAGAACATTATTTACCTTATTTCTTTTATTTCCTAGGATTTCTATGCCTTTACCCAAAATTGTAGTTGAGCCATTGTCCCCAAAATAGGCATTGCCTCCTTTGTCTTCTCTGAACTTCAGAAAGGTTTTTCTATCTCCATTCATGTGATTGGAGCATCAACTTTATATATACCCATTGGCCCCTTTTACTTTGTGCATGTAATGCTAGGAGGCATGCTTCCTGATTATCTTGATCTTTATAATCTTCGGCTATCTTAGTGGATTGCATAGGTTGGTACTGCTTTTCGTAGTCATGAGTATCATGTTCTGACGTTTCACAATATTCATCTTTTAAACTTAAAATGATGAAAGGATTGGAATCGTCAAACACGAATTCAGGAGGTTTACTAAGGATATTCTGTTTAGGATTTGTCTTATTGCTCAAACTTTTCTTTCTGGTGTATGCTAATGTGCGAGCTCTACAATTTACTGCTTGATGACCAAAATTATGACAATAAAAGCAATTTCCAAAGAAAATATTTTGGTACCTGATAGGATAGAATTTCAAGGTTGTGCAGGACTTTCCACTACTTTCCTGAGTCACAAATTGTATCACTTGTAAGATTTCAATTTTGCAGGAATAACCGAGAAAGATCCCTTCATTGAATCTAGAATCAAATTTTCCTAATGTATCATCATTTCTTTTGATGTAACATTTGCTTCCAAATATTCTTGTTACAACGTAATTTTCCACCTTGTGAGCATCAACATTCTTTGGCCTGCAGGATCCATTTTACTGACTCAGATCCACTTTATATCCTTCAAACACTATTTTTCCCCATTTTTTCCCTTGTATGCTTGTTGCATCATTACAGTGAGCGTACCCATGAGTTGCATCACTATAGCCCGCAGGTAGCATGTAAAATGGTAAAAATCACTAGTTTATTACTTTTTACTCCCAAAAAGTGGTCATAGGGTGACCTTTGGCCCTCCATTTTCCCCGAAATGCCTCGATATGTCCTTTCACTTACCTTTGAGAGGACTATATATTGAACACATATGGCTTATGGACGGGAGGACTATATATTGAGCACATATGGCTTGGGTTGCATTTACTTGTAATATCATGCGCCATTGCTATTGATGATGTTAATACCATTTATATATCATATGTACTTGTTGTATATTGGTTGTCAAGACAAATTTGCAGATTCAAGTGCACGGATTGAAAAGCTCCAACGGGGATCTACATCAAACGTTTGGATCGAGGTTGGTTATATTCTTCATTATCTTAGCATTGTCATTTATATAGCATAGCATTGAGAATTGAGTTGATTTCTGGTAGTCAGCTGTCTATTGTGGTCTACCCCAAGCCATAGTGAGTTTTCTCCAAAACAGAAATGGCGACTCCACTGGGGAAAACATCCATTTTTGGGGATTTTTGAGCATTAGTCCTTAATTAGAGTTGTTGTTTGTCGAAGCTCTATGTCACTGCATGGCCATTGAGATACACTATAGAAAACTGGTTTTTTCTGAGCCATTAGACTCTTTGTTTTCCCATTTTCCTTTCCTTACCCGCGGGTGAGCTTAGCTCTGCCCGCGTACACCCACCTTTGTTTACTCTACTGCTCGCGGGTACCCGCAGGTATTCCTTCGACAGTAGCATACAACTCTGGATTTGGTTGATTTATGACTTTTGGTTGTTGTTGGGTTGGATTTGGATGATCCTGAGTCTTTGTTGTCCTATTTCTTGACTATTCCATACCTTGGTTGTAACCAAACTCTTCTTTTCTCTTGGTTGAGCCTTGTTGTTTTTTTACCTATTTTTGGATTTAGCCTTGTTGGTTTTTTCCTTTTGAGCTCATTCTGTTGGCTGAGTCTTGCTGTTTGGAATCTATTGGGTTGTCTTAGTGATCTCCTTGGCATATCAGTGACTAGATAGTAGGATTTTGCTTGCATTTTTCATTTCCTTATATTGAAAAATACAAAAAAATATATACATATAGTTTTGCATTTTCCTTTTGTTTATAAGAGAAAATACAAAAAATAAAAATTGCTTTTATGTATTGCATCTTGCATTGAGTGCTTGATGCCTTCATTTAGGTTCTGCTTGTGTATCAAAAATATAAAAGGATTGCATTTTTATTTCGAAACCATTGGATTGATTTTGCATGCTAGTGGCATTGTTTTTATTGGATAGATGAATTCTAGGATTTGATTATTTTTGCATACTATTGAGTCATACACATCACTAGTTTCATGACCATATCCCTTGAGTAACCACAACCATTAAAATTAACACTTATTCTTAAAATTGATTAGACCGATTTTATTTATAGGGTACACCAACTAGCATAGGTTTAGAATCTTGGAATAGATCATTGTGAGTTAACAATCCAAGACTACTAGACGAAACATTAGGTGTTTGACTAGGGAGTGGAGGAATCCATGGTATACATCAGTGTTCTCAGGAAGATCTACTCAAACCAGAGTTAAGAACGAGCTCACGGGAGGTTGGTTGAGGAGATATCCCTCTGATACCAGCTGAACGTGGGAGATATTTCTAGGATATGTTCGTATCTGGGGACTCTTGGGGGATTTGACCCTCATTGAGTTTTAGGCTCAGCTACGCTGCCCATACGATGGATCCCACCTACGACTGTCCCCTTGAGCATTGGTTATATTGCGGTGACCATAGGTGCCTTACTTGCATGCACTTCCTTGCATTGATCATAGGTATGTTCCACTGCTTGGGACTAGTTTTCTTTCTATTTGACACTCGTTCCCTCACTTGTTGTACTATAAGCAATTTTATTCTTTTTCAAGCTTTCTCAAATATGAAAAAGACCAAAAAAATCAAATATTTCAAAAAGCCGGACGGGATTATGGTTACTACTTCTTGTTGGCAACTGTTGTGTCGCCTTTGAACAGAGAATTCATTCCACTCCATACATTATGAGTCGGGACTATACTTGGACCTTAGGAGCTGTACTAGTTTCTCAGTTTACTCCACCAATTGGTTAAGCTTCTAGTCATTACGGAGCCCCTTGTGATGCCTCGTAAGTCTATCCAACTGCTCATGCTCTTGTTCAAAGGAAGTCCTGAAACCAATGTCGGCCACTCCTCAAATCTCTTGACTATTGCATGTCGGCCATCCTTATTGAGTCAGTCTAATTCACCTGAGTTCTTCCAAATATTTTAGCATAGCTAGTACCTCATGCTGGTTGATGGGGGATGCCTTAATGCCCTCCTTCCAGTGAGTCTCGTTCCGTCGACTTCAACCCATTTATTCCGGAACTTGAGGCTTAGAGTTCGGTTGAGTACCTTGAGGCTTGTAGTCATTAGTGGAAGGTTGTCTCATCATCGACAGTTTTGGGAATACATCAATGTCCCCTGATCGATGGATTCATCCTAATGTTCAAATTCAACTCATCTATTCACACTCTGATGATTGTGCTCTGTGCCTTGATGGCCATTTTCATTATTGGTGGGTAATATCGCATATGTTAACGGTAAACATCATTGACCGGTAATCAGATGATGTCACATTAGGTTCGACCTCAACTCCTTTATTCACTTGATGGGACTTGCACTGTTGAAGACTTGTGTAGAAGACCCTGGGTGATAGTGGCATTCAGTATGCTACTTATGAATATGACTTTACATATGAGATATCACCTCTCAGATATCAATAGTTTGTACCTCTAGTTTGCACCAGTTGTTTCCTTTTTAGCAGGAGACCATATATTACTGCAGAGGGATCATGGCTATGATCACTTATGACATGTATTCACTATGTACTTCCTATTCATGGCCATTGTATCAGATTGTTGTACTACCAACATGTATTCATGGATACTATTATATTATGACGAGTGAGCTGCTCCTTCCACTTGTGTCTCCATCACTCCATTTCTGAGATTTATAATGTATTTCAGCCATTGTAGCATCAGTCTCCGACCTCACACATTAGGGGGCATATGTTACAACGTAATTTTTCACCTTGTGAGCATCAGCATTCTTTGGCCTGCAGGATCCATTTTACTAACTCAGATCCACTTAATATCCTTCTGACACTATTTTTCCCCATTTTTTCCCTTGTACACTTGCTGCATTATTACAGTGGGCATACCCGCGAGTTGCATCACTATAGCCCGCGGGTAGCATGTAAAATGGTAAAAATCACTAGTTTATTACGTTTTACTCCCAAAAAGCCATCATAGGGTGACCTTTGGCCCTCCATTTGCCCCGAAACGTCTCAATGTGTCCTTTCACTTACCTTTGAGAGGACTATATATTGAGCACATATGGCTTATGGATGGGAGGAGAAAGAAGAGCAAGAGAACTCTAATGGATTTTTTCCCTATCTTGAGTCTACACTCATTGATCCTTGTAGTTGTGAACCCTTTATGTTCACCTTCCAAACTCCTATCATAGTTTGAATTTGCCATTCCATGGAGGATTGAAGTGGTGGAGACACACGTGGAGTGACCCAGATCTTGGTTCAGATTGGTTGCTGGCAAGAGGTCATATCACATTGTACTTCTTGTTGTTTATTAATAGAAATACTCATATTCTCGTCCATTAATGTTGTAAATGTTGTTTATACTACATTGGGTTGCATTTACTTGTAATATCATGGGACATTGCTATTGATGATATTAATGCCGTTTATATATCATATGTACTTGTTCTATATTTGTTGTCAAGACTAATTTGCAGATTCAAGTGCACGGATTGAAAAGCTCCAATGGGGATCTACATCAAACGTTTGGATCGAGGTTGGTTATATTCTTCATTATCTTAGCATTGTCATTTAGATATCATAGCATTGAGAATTGAGTTGATTTCTGGTAGTCATTTGTATGTTGTGGTCTACCCCAAGCCATAGTGAGTTTTCTCCAAAACAGAAACGGCGAATCTGCTGGGGATTTGACCCTCATTGAGTTTTGAGATTAGCTACCCTGGCCATACGATGGATCCCACCTGCGACTGTCCCCCTGAGCATTGGTTATATTGCGGTGACCATAGTTTCCTTACCTAGGTATCACATAGGGTACTTGCAGCGGTTATGCTGTTTGTGTCCTGAGTCAGATAGGGATTGGGCAGTACAGTTGTTTGTTGCCGAGGGTTATGGCCCTTTGCACTCAGTGAAGCCTGGGTGTCTCTATAACTGATTCTATTACCTCCGGCTATAGTTTGGGAGTCTCAAGCCTCTACTAGGAAAGACATACCGGCTCTAGTGTTGGGATCTCATTTACCCACTCTGTTTGTATGCTCTTGGTTGTAGTTTCTCTAGGTGTGTGCTTTTGATTTACTGTTTTTGATTGATAGTTGGCCTTTAGGGGATGTTTTGATTTTATATTCTCTTCGGAGATGTCGTGGCACGGAGTCCTACTCTCCACCGCTCTTGTTGGTTGGCTGGTTTACAACCTGCCGAGCTTTCATGCTGCATTGCTAGGGGACGCCGACGGGCTCCCTCTGAGTCTTCAGATTCTTACGAGACATATGTACTATATGTCATGACTGTTGGACACTCTGATACTAAAGAAATACCTATGACTCCATCGGGTAGAGTCAAACACACTTCAGACATCCCTACTCCTCGTGAGGCATGGGGGGACGATCCACCTGAGACTCAACGTAATCTATTTGGTCTAGATCCACCAGAGGACGACCCATTCAATCCTTCATTTCCACATAATTATATACAAGGGATTCCAGAGTTACATGATGACACTGGTCCTATAGTCAACCCTACCGCATTCTCTTTTGGTATGCCTAAAACATAGTTGATCCTTCCACTACGTTGGTAGTCACACTGGCACTAGCCATAGTGTTAGCCACACTGCACCCACTGGGGGCAATACCCTCACCGGAAGCACCATGTTGTCCACTCACACACATAGTATGGGGATTGGTATTATTCCTCCTAACAATGCTAATGTTGGAAGACGACCTCCTCCTAAGGCTAGCCAACCTAATAGGAACACTGTCTGCAACATGACTCACCATCCACCACCTAATACACATGCTGCTACCCGTCAACCTAGGACTACTTTCGCAAATGTTAATGCTCCTCCTAACCACGAGGGTGGACATATACCGCATACTTTTGCATCCACTGCCGCCACTAGTAATGCCAATGTAGGAGGTGGGAACATACTCTATCCACATGGACATAACGCCACCATTCCTGCTACTAGTAACACCAATGTTTGGGTTGGGAATATATCTCAAGCTTATGGTTACCACACGACTGCTCATGTTGATCCTAATGCTGGGGGTGGGAACATACCTCACCATTATAGTCATTAAAACTCGGTTCCCGCTACGAATAGTATGTATATGCCCCATACTTATGGTGGAAACCCTTACTACAACACAGTCGATGCTGGCTACCAGTACAACCCACATCAGTATGGTACCCAAAACACTTATATACCTGCTTACTCTCATACGGGTCAAGTCAGAGGAGGTTATCAACCTTATGGCCATGGTCAACCTTATGGTCCATCAGGTCCTCATTATCAGCAGTTTAATGCTCATGGTCAAGCTTTTGTTCCACCTTATAATTCGGTTCTGTTCAACCAACCTTTTATGGGAGCTTATAATAAAGCTTTCTAGCCGCAACTCTCGTTCCTTGTACGTTTGAATATTCCGGATCTTTCAAAGCTCATGAATGATCGGGTGTGTCACGACCCTAATTAGCCTCCGGTCCCTACCAAGCTCCCTTAAGACATTCCTAAGTTTGAGGGGAAAGGTGGTGAGGACCTGGGTGATCATGTCACAACGTTTCACCTTTGGTGCTCCTCCAACTCGTTGAATCACGATTCCATTAGATTATGACTATTTAAACGCACCCTCATGGGGGTAGCAGCGAAGTGGTATGTTGAGTTGCCTGGAAATACTTATAGGGGATTCAATGAGATCTCTTTGGTTTTCTTGGACCATTTCCAGTTGCCGGTTCGCTATGATACTTGTACTGAACTTTTTTCTACCTTCCGTCAGAATAAGGCCACACATATTTCTGACCACGTTTAAGAGTGGCATCGGTGGAAGAGGTTAGTGAAAGCCAACATTCCTCTAGAGTTTTTGTTGGAATGGTTCCTCAAGTCTCTACTCCCATACATTGCTAAGGATGTTTCAATGTTCGGCATTGTGACTGAGGAACAAGCCATCTTGAAAGTCCAGCTATTAGACTTACTATACTCTCAGTATGGCATTTTTTATGACATTATTCCCGACACACCGCGAACATGCCATGAGCCTCAGTCAGTTCCTAGACCGCATGCCTATGGCAGTGTGGGCTCCACAAGCACTCACCCTATAGATTTGGTGGCTAATCAAATGCAAAATTTGTCGCTAAACTAGTCTACTCCCGGACAGGTTCACACCTTGTCCACTTCCACCCCGTCGTCCGATGTACACAGTGTGCAATCGATGAACCAATCAGGTAACCAGCAACCTGGTGGTAAGAAAAAGGGGAGAAACAACCGTAAGGGTGGAAACAATGGGAACAACAATAGCAATCGCAATACCCCTCGTAAGGACAATGCCAAACCTCCTCGGGAATTCGGAAATGCTGGTGAGGACCGTAAACCTAGGCATAAGGTGAAGTTTCCTTGCAAGCTCTATGGGGAAGATCATCTTACTCACTTATGTCCTCGAATCAAAAAGCATCGAACAATTTGGCACAGAGCCCAGCTATGTTAAAGGATCCCCTTCCTCATCATCAAAACATGGATTCGCATGCTCCCACCACTAGTTATGGACCTATTGAGATGGCCACGTCTTCTTCCAATACTAGTGGTTATGGATGTGTGAATATGGTTCAATCGGAGGTTAGTGTTGCCACTCGTTTACGCGATTATGGTGCACCACAACCTAATATGGGGAGTTAGCCTCCCCCTCCTCTTGAAAATTCCTTGCATATCGAGAAGCCCTCTAATATGCCACGGATACTGAAAGGTGTTCTTAAGTGCTCTATGCATAATCCTAATGCTCGAGCCGCCCATAACTACTCCATCGTGGAAGATTTGGGCCTAACTCTATGTGCCATGTCAACTCTTGAATTTTTGCAGGCCTGTCCTTCTCAAAAGCATGCCCTTTTGAGTGTGTTAGGAGTTCAGGATGGGGGAAGTCCCAGTGTTATCAAGTTCAACACTACTGATGTTCAACCTTGCTTACCTTACCACGTGAATTTTCAAATCTAGGTGGTGTGCCTTCATAATTTTGTCAAACATACAATGGTTGACGAAGGTGCTTCCACATCACTAATGTCGTTAACTTGTTGGAAATCTCTCGGCTCTCCTCCTCTACTCGCATCTAGAACCATGCTCACTGCATTCGACGGTTGGTCATTTAATCCACATGGAATTATCCCTTCCCTTGTCTTCTTGGGAGGTAAATCTTTGCCTATTGAAGTCGAGTTGGTTGATGTGCCCATCGACTAAAACCTTTTACTGGGTCGGAATTGGATGTATGCTATGAAGGCTGTCGCGTCTACTGTATTCAGAGTTATCTGCTTTCCTCACAAAGGCAAGATTGTGACCATCGATCAGTTGGATTTCATTAATTTTCCTTCCACAGCATCCACGGGATCAGTAGTCCCGCAGGTTACTCATTCTCAACCGGCAACTGGGAACATGGGTGTTGGTATGTACCCTTCATTGATGGAAACTTATGATTTTCCTGCACCTGTGAATTTTATTGGAACCATTTCCGACGATGCATCTCCTCCTTTGCATAATATGTCGTTCCAGACTTCCTATTTTAATGATCCATGGACTTTACCATCCACGAGTTCCACATCTGGAGACATTACGCACGTCGGGATGTCTATGCCACTGTTTGTAGCTGAGCTTGCTTACCAGCATATTCAACAAGCCACTGCAGAGCCGGATCTCTCTTCTTCTTAGACAGTCGAGGAAGATCCCGTTACACTACCAGTTTTGGTAGCCAACTTGTCTTGTTCACACAACTTCCTTGATGATACTTTGCCTTCAGATGAAGCTATTATGGAGGCCATGTGTGGTAGTGAGAGGCCTTGGGAGGATATACACCATCACTCTTATTTCCTTCCCAACCTCGAGCTCGCTGAACAAGAAGAGTTTAGGATGACTCTAGTAGAGATGGTTGGTCACCCTCTGGCTCTTTTAGGGTGGCATGATATTTTTGTGGAGGGGAATATGGCTAATATTTCCCCAACTACGTCGATCAACATATCTCATACTCCTGGAAAGGTCGAGAATGTTTACATCGGTGATGATTGCACTCCCGAGGAGGTTGCTATTTACACTGAATTGTTTACAAAACTCCGGGAATATTTCGCCTAGTCATATGAGGAGATGCCAGGAATAGACCCCCGCATTGTTGACCATGAGATTAGAACATATCCCAACGCTAAACCGGTTCGACAGTGCTTACGTGCTGTGAATGCTAGGAAAGCAGCCGCTATCAAGGCAGAGGTGGAGAAACTGCTCAAAGCTGGTTTTATCTACCCCGTTCCCCTTACCGAATGGGTGTCAAACCCCGTTCCTGTGGATAAGAAGCAGGGAACGATCCGAGTATGCACTGATTTTAGAGATTTGAACTGTGCATGTCCGAAAGACAACTTCCCCACGCCATTCATCGGTCAGATCTTGGATGCTTGTGCGGGAAGTGATATTTTTTCATTCATGGACGACTTTTCAGGGTATAACTAGATTCAAATCAAACCCAAGGACCAACATAAGACAACTTTCATTTGTCCTTGGGGAACGTATGCATATCGGAAAATGCCCTTCGGCCTTAAAAATGCCGGAGCTATGTTTCAGCGTGCCATGACCTACGCCTTTCACGATCTTAAAAATATTATGGAGGTTTTCTTGGATGATCTTGCCGGCCATTCTATCAATAGAATGGACGAACCCAAGCACCTCCACATGATTGTCGAACGATTTATATGCTACAAGATTCGATTGAATCCCAACAAATGCATCTTTGCAGTAACGACTGGTCGCCTTCTGGGCTTCATAGTTTTGAAAGAGGGTATTAGAGTTGATGCTCTTAAAGTTGAGGCAATACTTCGGTTGCCTCCTCTGCGCAACTTGTTACAACTTCAAAGCCTCCAAGGGAGAGCCAATTTTCTATGCCATTTCGTAGTCAATTATGCTAATATTACCAAAGGTTTTGCGCACTTATTGAAGAAAGACACACCCTTTATCTAGGATGAGCGAACCCAGCAGTCTTTCAACGCCCTTAAGAAATCTTTGGTATCGGCCCTTGTTCTTAGTCCACCAGACTTCGCATGAGATTTTATCTTTTATGTGGCCGCGTCTCAAGAGACGATTGGCATGGTCTTGGTTCAGGTTGATGATGCGCTTGTTGAGCATGTCATCTATTACCTCAGTCGAAATCTAGTAGATGTTGAGCTAAGATATACTCATGTGGAAAAGTTGGCACTTGCGACTGCTCATTCAGTCCAGCGGTTACAAAATTACATTTTGCTTAGAACAACCATAGTTGTAGCACATATCAATCCATTTCAGTTTGTGCTATCACGACGCCTTATAAGGGGGAAGTACAATAAATGGATTGTGATCCTTCAGGCATTCGATATCGATTTTGCTTCGGCAAAATTGGTGAAATCGTTGGTGTTTGCTGAGCTTATGTCGGACCTCCCGAGACTTGATGAGGATGTCATTCATGAAGATTCCTTTGTGTATGAGCACTTATTTCTTATCTCGTCCAAGGACCCTTGGTATGGGAATGTCATTGTATATCTCCAAACTTTGAAGTTTCCTTTGCATTATTCATGAGATGAGCGACGGCGTGTGAAACATCACGCTAAAGATTATACTATCGTCAGTGACACTTTGTATCGCCAAGGAAAGGATTCTATTCTCCATCATTTCTTAACTCATGAAGAAGCGGAGCGGGTGCTTAATGATTGCCATGTAGGGGCGTGTGGCGGTCACTTATCTGGGCTTGCTACAGGCCAATGTATTATGCGAGTTGGTTACTTTTTCCCTTCAATCTTTAAAGATTGTATTAACGTTGCGAAGAGATGCCACCCTTGCCAAGTGTTTTCTCGGAATATATGCTCACATCCAGCGCCCCTTCATCCGGTCATCACCGTCGGTCCCTTCACCAAGTGGGGGGTGGATTTCATGGATTGCAAACCAACTTTGGTTGGGGGGCATCACCATATTATAGTGGTCGTGGAATACTTTTCCAAATGGGCTGAGGCCATGCCTACCGTAAAAACCGATGGTGCTACTGCAGCCCATTTCGTTTTCAATCAAATTATCACTCGGTTCAGTATTACGAAAGAGATTGTCACTGACCATGGCAAACACTTTCAGAACAAGATGATGGAGGATTTGTCTCTCAAGCTTGGGTTTCGTCAAGAACACTCATCTTCTTATTATCCCCAAGCAAATGGTCAAGTTGAAGCAGTCAATAAGTCTTTGAAGACCATTCTCCAGCGTACCATCCAACAAAGCAAGAACAACTGGAACATCATGTTATATCCTTCTTTGTGGGCGTATTGAACCATGGTCAAGACTACCACCGGGTTCTCACCGTTTCAACTAGTTCACGGTGTGGAGTCACTTTTACCAAATGAATGCGAAATACCTTCGCTTAAACTGGCCATAGATATCCCCCCTGATATGATGGGTCTTGAGAAACATTTAATCCACCTTGAGCAGCTTGACGAGCAGCGTCAAGATGCCGCCGTGTCTATAGATACCAACAAACGTCGTGTTAAGGTTCAGTACGATAGGTCTATCCGTCCTCGACAATATGCTAAAGGTGACTTGGTCCTCTTATATGACCAAGTTAAAGAACCCCTAGGGGCAGGCAAGTTCAACCCCATGTGGCATGGTCCTTACATCGTGAGGCATGTCCTAGAAAAAGGAGCCTATGAATTAGAAGACTATGAGGGGACTGTCTTGATGGAGCCTAGACATGGGCTCTACCTCAAGCGGTATTACGCTTGAACCTCTAGTTCAGGCTAATACTTTTGTACACTACTTTATAGTTACTTCTGTACATAGTGTAGCTTTCTCTTGGTTTTCGGGTCTGCTGATTATCTTCCATTTGATTGAAAAATGTCAGCAAAGTTTCCTACATTCTTAGGATTTGAGGATGGTGCTAGCCTTCATACACAGCAACTTGCTTCTACTGCCTGGGTCCTACATCTAACAATGTGGTTGAGTATAGTGCCGTGATTGAGCTACTTCGGGATGCTATTTCACATGGTATCTAGTCTTTAGAAGTCCACCTGGATTCACAACTAGTTGTGTCTCAGCTGAATGGGCAGTACCGTGTGCGAAATCCTATGCTACTACGGAAATTCCTAAGGGTAAAACTCTTGGAACGACATTTTGTTTCAATTACGTACATTCGTGTTCCAAGAAGTGTTAATCATATATCTGATGCATACGCTAACTATGTATTAGATTGGCATTTGTCACATTCACAATGAAGCACACAAATGAAAGAAGACATTCACAGATTTGTACATATACACATATAGTAGAACCGGAGAACCAAAGTTTTTTATAGATAATATGTCCAAAAATGGTAGTGTCATGATACAAAAATGGAGCCCATAGCCCTCAAAAATATACATATCGGTACAAAAATGAGATCCTAAGATATCTACTCCCTACGAGGAGGCTTAGCTGCCGCCTCGACAGAATGTGTCTGATAAAAATAATGCACTGCATTCTCGACATGCTGCAGTAGTCGCACCCAGTTACTCGGCACCCCCACTACCTGGCGCTGCATATCCTCTAGTAGCTGCACCAACTCTACCTGTGGTACCCTGGAAGTCATCCATGATATGTTGGAACACAGAGTCTATAGTGTCCGCTCTGCTACAACACCTACCATCTCACCACCCCTGCCCCAGCGACGATGTCTCGGAAAACCATCGGGTCTCACTGGACACTTTTTTGCGAGCAAACAGTCAAACATTAATACATGATACCACCCCCAAAATGATTTTTTCATTTACATCTATAATAAAAAATCCATACAAATTTAATAGACCAAAAAACCTAAAAAGAGTACTCACCAATGTCTCCGAACACTACATCTAGTGGGAGTGGCATGTCTCGATCCCGCCGGAAGTCTATCCTTGCAAAGGGGTAGTCATCTATCACTATGATCTTCCGGTCCCACCAATAAAAGAACTCCTCTGTATATGGTGATGCCTGACGACCACCAACCTGTCATGTCAAGACCTTGGCCCACCAAGTCATGGCTGGGTCACATAGACTATGAGGAGGGACCTCAACCCTCGGACTGAGCCTTGGAACCCGCTCGAAGAAGAAGCTGCACAAAATACTGCCATACCCGAAGTTTTTTGCATCCCCCTGCTTGTACTCTGTCAGCTGGGTCTTCATGGACCCCAGTAGTGTAGTACACACCAGTCAAATATCATAGGCTACATACACTGTGATGCATAGAACATAACTGGCCTCGATGCCTGGTGAAGATCTTTTGAACCAGTAATCCGCACTAAAGTTGCCACGACAACTTTCATGATCAGGTTGACTATGGATCGGATGGGCACTTGACTTCCCACTTCCCAAGTATTTGGAACACAATACCTCTCTATGTAGTCGGGGATGGTGATCCCACCACCCACAGTTCAAGACCGAAGGCTTGCCACCTCACCTCGACGGGACAAACCTGTAATGAAATAGATATCTTCCACCTCCAGTGAAAGTATTTTCCCGTCTAGGTTGAATTTCTGTGCATCAACATCCCAATAGTCTATCAAACGTCGGAGCAATAGGTTTTCGGACCTCAAACCCCCTATGCTCAAAAATTTGTATAAACCACATGCTTGTAGAGCTTGTTGTGCATGCACATCATTACGAACGGCCTCATCTACTAGGTCATGTTCTCTCTCTCTCTCCACTCTAGAACCATCCTGGAAAGAGAAAAACTCAAATATTTAGTCAATTTTGCTTAAAAAAATAGCTTCACGGCCATACCCGTAGGCAGTTGTGCTCACAAAGGTGGGTACCCGCGGTCAACGTGTGCGTTGACTGCATGTACCCAACCCTACCCACGACCCACATAGTTATGACCCGCGGGTAGCGCCGTGACCATGTAGGGCATGGCCAAACAAAAATTTTAACCAATGAAAACTAAAATAAAAACATTGAAATGGAAGGTGGGGATGATATTACCAACCTGCTCCTGATGGTTTGATGATCGGATGCCTGTAGCTCCCAGAATCAGCAGTTGAACTTTGAGGTGAAAACTAACCACAAAACTCCAAATGGGTGAATAGTAAAAATGAATTGTAAATTGTAAGTTTTTGTTACTATTTATAATTTTCAAAACCCACTTGTCTATAGTTTTCACCATTATACACTGTTTTGGATTAATATAACGTCTTGGAGTATCATTTTTTACTAGATCTCTTCGACAGAAGTTGTTTTCGAGCATTTCACACCTACGACAGGTACGTTTCACACCTAACATATAGGTTAGATGTCATTTCACATGCATTATGCATTTGACCTTTTGACCACTTTCATCAACCCTAGGTGTGACCCCGCTTCTTAACTGACACAGAACCTTCACATTGTTATAGAAGTGTCGTTATGTGGCGGTAGGGCCTTTCCGAACATGGGTACCCTAGATAGAACCCCATTTTGCATTCTGGTGCCCATGCCATTGTTTGTCCTTAGGATTGGGAGTCCTTTGTAGTTACACCATGACATTGCAATAAAGACTCATACTCTACTTTGTCTTATGCTAGCCATCTCCCATAAGGAATCCCCCATTTATATCAAGTTTTGATTGCATTGCATCATCCAGCTTGCCGCTTGAGCCTTATGCCAGCTCCCGCATACTTTGTTATTAGGTTGGTGCCTGAGAACTTTTTCCTGTCGATCCCTGCAGAGCTTACAATTGTCCTTCACAATTTGATGACCTTTTGACCCTAAGGGAACACACCACCCGAGTGTCCACATCCTGCATGCACTTCCTTGCATTGATCATAAGTATGTTCCATTGCTTGGGACTAGTTTCTCTCTATTTGACACTCGTTCCCTCACTTGTTGTATTATAATCAATTTTATTCTTTTTCAAGCTTTCTCAAATATGAAAAATACCAAAAAAATCAAATATGTCAAAAAGCCGGACAGGATTATGGTTAGTACTTCTTATTGGCAGTTGTTGTGTCGCCTTTGAACAGAGCATTCATTCCACTCCATACATTATGAGTCGGGACTATAGTTGGACCTTAGGAGCTGTACTAGTTTCTCAGTTTACTCCACAGATTGGTTAAGCTTCCAGTCATTATGAAACCCCTTGTGATGCCTCCTGCATTGCACAGTTTATATTGAGTCTATTCTTCCTGAGTCTATCCATCCGCTCATGCTCTTGTTCAAAGGAAGTCCTGAAACCAGTGTCGGCCACTCCTCAGATATCTTGACTATTGCATGTCGGCCATCCGTATTGAGTCAGTTCGTTTCACCTGAGTTCTTCCAAATATTTCAGCATAGATGGTACCTCGTGCTAGTTGATGGAGGATGCCTTAATGCCCTCCTTCCAGCGAGTCTCGTTCCATCGACTTCAACCCATTTATTCCAGAACTTGAGGCTTAGATTTCGGTTGAGTACCTTGAGGCTTGCAGTCATTAGTGACAGGTTCTCTCGCCATCGACAATTTTGGGAATACATCAATGTCCCCTGATTGATAGATTCATCCTAGTGTTTGACTTTAACTCATCTATTCACACTTCGATGATTGTGCTCTATGCCTTGATTCCCATTTTCATTATTGGTGGTTCATCTCGCATCTGTTAACGGTATACATCATTGACCGGTAATCAGACGATGTCACATCAGGTTAGACCTCAACTCCTTTATTCACTTGATGGGACTTGCACCATCGAAGACTTGTGTAGAAGACCCCGAGCGATAGTGGCATTCAGTATGCTACTTATGACTATGAATTTACATCTAAGATATCACCTCTGAGATATCAATAGTTTGTACCTCCAGTTTGCACCAGTTGTTTCCTTCTCAGTAGGAGACCATATCTTACTACAGAGGGATCATGGCTATGATCACTTATGACATGTATTCACTATGTACTGCCTATTCATGGCCATTGTATCAGGTTATTGTACTACCGACATGTATTCAGGGATACTATTGTATTATGACGAGTGTGCTGCTCCTTCCACTTGTGTCTCCATCACTCCATTTTTTAGATTTATAATGTATTTCAGCCATCGTAGCATCAATATCTGACCTCACACATTAGGGGGCATCTGTTACAACGTAATTTTCCACCTTGTGAGCATTAGCATTCTTTGGCCTGCAAGATCCATTTTACTGACTCACATCCACTTTATATCCTTTAGACACTATTTTTTGCCATTTTCCCCCTTGTACGCTTGCTGCATCATTACAATGGGCGTACCCGCGAGTTGCATCACTATAGCCCACATGCAGCATGTAAAATGGTAAAATTCACTAGTTTATTACTTTTTACTCCCAAAAAGTGGTCATAGGGTGACCTTTGGCCCTCCATTTGCCCCGAAATGCCTCGATGTGTCCTTTCACTTACCTTTGAGAGGACTATATATTGAACACATATGGCTTATGGACAGGAGGAAAAAGAAGAGCAAGAGAACTCTAGTGTATTTTTGCCCTATCTTGAGTCTACACTTATTGATCCTTGTAGTTGTGAACCCTTTATGTTTACCTTCCAAACTCCTATCATAGTTTGAGTTTTCCATTCCATGGAGGATTGAAGTGGTGGAGGCACACGTGGATTGACCCAGATCTTGGTTCAGATTGGTTTCCGGCAAGAGGTCGTATCACATTGTACTTCTTGTTGTCTATTAATATAAATACTCATATTCTCATCCTTCAATGTTGTAGATGTTGTTTATACTACATTGGGTTGCATTTACTTGTAATATCATGGGCCATTGCTATTGATGATGTCAATGCCGTTTATGTATCATATGTACTTGTTGTATATTGGCTGTCAAGACTAATTTGCACATTCAAGTGCATGGATTGAAAAGCTCCAACGGGGATCTACATAAAATGTTTGGATCGAGGTTGGTTATTTTCTTCATTATCTTAGCATTGTCATTGATATAGCATAGCATTGAGAATTGAGTTTATTTCTGGTAGTCAGCTGTCTGTTGTGGTCTACCCCAAGCCATAGTGAGTTTTCTCCAAACCAATTCTGAAATGCTTAACTGTAGTTGGCCTTCCTTTCTAAAGTTCATATGGTTTTGAGAAAATATTTGTCCTGATCAAGCATATGTTGAGGATGTGGACAGCTGTATGAATGGCATGTGTCCAAAACAAGTCTGAAAACTTCGATTCATTTAACATTGTCCTAGCCATCTCTTGAATAGTCATGTTTTTTCAATCTTCCACCCCATTTTGCTGTGGAGTTATGGCTACTAAAAATTGTCTTATAATTCCATGTTTATCACAATATAAAACTTGTTTGATGTATACTCTCCTCCATTTTCAGTCCTCAAGCATTTTATTCTCAAATCAATTTCATTCTCAATCGCTTCTTTAAATGTCTTTAAACATTTGAATGTTTCTGATTTTGCATTAAAAAAGAACACCCATGTCATTTGAGTGAAATCATCAATAAACAATAGAAAGTATTCTCCACCATTCATTCCCTTGGTTCTCATTTGACTACAAATATTTGAATGCACTAATTCCAAAGGTCTTGAGGTAGTATATTATTTTGTTGGGTACTTGATTCTATTTTGTTTCCCATGTAGACATTGTTTGCAGAAGGAATTCGATGGCTTAGTAATACTTGGAATTCCCCCCATTGCTTGTTTCCTACTAATCCTGACCAAATAATAAAAATTGATGTGTCCCAATCTTCTATGCCAAAGCCAAATTTCATCGCTTTGTCCCATGCATAATTTTTCTTCTCTTTATTCATCCAAAATGTAAACATTGTTAGGAGTTCTGGAGGTTGTTGTTTGGAACCCATGTATTTACTTTGTTAGTATATTGTTGTTTGACGCATATGCTTTGTAAGTCGTCCCGTAGTATTTGTTGATCCATATTTTATATTATCCCATAGTATTGACCCATAGTATTGGACACATATGCTTTGTAAGTCGTCTCATAGTATTATATGTCCCATGGTTTTGACTCGTAGTATTGGCGCCTAGACTTATCCCATGGTTTGTATTGACACATAGTATTGACCCATGGTATTGGTGCCTAGACTTAGCATATAAGTGTGTGTTGAGGCCTATGAAGGCACCGTGAAGTTAATTGTATTGAGCTTGCTCAAAGGAGGTTGTTGTCGTGCCCACTATATGCCAGTTAATTAAAACTTAACATGCAAAGTGCTAAACATAAATTATCAACCCAAGGAAGTCTTTTATTTCAAAGCTATCGTGCAAAATATATGCGAGTACAATTTCTACCTGACATTGTTATCTATTGGTATGCAATCGTGATTGTTTGTAGACTAGATCACACATGCTTGAAAGTAAATCAATCCTCAGCCTATTCATAAAATCACACTGTAAATCTAATCACACTTTAACAAAATAAATTATCATGAAATAAGATCTAATTACATAAACCTGAAAGCAATGCTAAGTTGGACAATGATCTATCAAAATGAATTAACAGAAGAACACTATGATAAATCAAATGAATAAAACATGAACTGAATAATAAAACAACTATGATAAATCTAATGAATGAAAGCATGAGTTAGCAATTAACAGATCTACAAAATAAAACAATTACAATTAACACTACCAACATCTGCTCAGGGAAGAGGGCCCTTCCTCCACTGAGCAGATCTGGATCTCCACAATGAAAGTCTACAACTCCAGAATTAAGAAATTGCCAGCATGTATTATCATAATGAAAAAATTACAACAGATCTGGATCAAATCCTACATCATAACATTGTGTTCTCTCCTATCTTGCATCTCCTATCATCCATCTCCTATCCTGCCTAATCTATCATGCTTAATCCCTATCAACTTTTTTCTCAATGAGATTGATTACATATTTATACATAAAATTATCTCATGGAAATGAAGAACTAAGCCCCCAACTTGTGATCTGCAACAGCTAGAACACGGTCGTAACTGTTGGCAACTTTAGAACCGGCCGCAACACCAAATCTGGAAAATACCCTCTCGAAGAACCACCTGCATATCGCAAACCGTAGCTTTTTTTGATGATTTCCTCCCGAATCAGGTAAATGAGAATGTTATTCACAAAACCCATATCTCGAATTTTTGAGATTCATTTCCATATGCCCGCAAATCAAGACGCGAATCAAGGTGTTCTTATGTGGCATGCGTTTTTTGTTAAGGCTGTAACAGCTGGCTATGAGCGTCCTGTACATGACAACTCACTCCACAAACCATCATTAATAAAATTATGCATAATAGTCTTTTAATTCATCAAAGATAAAAGAAAATAATCACTATTAACCACTTCAAAGATCAATGGAAGTAGCATGCTGTTCAATGCCCAGCTACAACAAATGGATGAAAAATGGAATGATAAATGAGAAATAATGGTAAGAAAATGGATGAAAGGTATGTCGATAAATGATGGAAAAATGGACAATTCCAGGGCCCAACATCTCCCCCAAACTGAACTTGTTGCATGTCCTCATGCAACCCAATATCTGTGTAGCATCCAACTTGAAAAAAAACTCATTCACTTGTTCCTTCATTTTACCATTTGCACAGCTGCAGCTAGAAGAAATAGAGAGTTTAACACAAATTGGCAAAGTCACTTAGCGGAGGATTTAGCAGAAAATTTGGCGGATTCGCAGCTCTTTAGTAGAAATTTGGCAAAGTCACAGCTTATTTTAGCAAAGAAATTGGCAAAGGTTTTAGCGAATATTTTGGCGGAACAACGCTAAATGTAGCGGCAAATTTGGCAGAGTCAGCTTATTTTAGCAGAGAAGTTGGCGAAGGTTTTAGCGGCAAATTTGGCGGAACAACGCTAAATTTAGCGGCAAATTTGGTGGAGTCAGCTTATTTTAGCAGAGAAGTTGGTGAAGGTTTTAGTGGCAAATTTGGTGGAACAGCGCTAAATTTAGAGGCAAATTTGGTGGACTTGCTGTTGGCCCAGTTTTGCAACCAGGCTTAGTGCTATGGGCACCTGCTAACTAGTAGCAGCAGTTTCAATGTAAAGCAAATAACAATAAACTAAATCTAAACTAAACTAAACTAGCATGTGCATTTTGAATTAAAAAACAAGAACAAGAAAGATAAAAAATAATTTTTGTATTGACAATGGGGTAAGCAAATGCTTGCAAGTACAATACCTCCAAGTGATGAAGGTTGTTGAATGGATCCAACGGTGAGCAGCTCCAATCTCCAATGGGTCCTTTCTCCAAGGCTTGCTACAATGGCCAAATACTCAAGGGAGATTTTGGCAGCATGAGGATAGGAATGTGGATGGATTTGAAATGAGGAGCCCCTACCACCTTTTTATAGGTTTTGGTGGTGGGGAATACCATTTGTGGTTTTGTGGAAACCAAATTGTATTAACCAACATGGTTTAGGTACTTTTCCCTCATTTTTCCTTTTTTGAATAAAATTAATATTTTTATTCCCTTTTTAATATTTTGGGAATTTAGACCCTTTTTGAGGGTTTTTTATGCTTTTCAGGAAAAATAATCTTTTTGAGTGGGAAAAAGGGGTGTACTAAGGTCTTTTGGTGACCTTTTGTTGGTTTCAGAGGCTCAGATGGTGGAAAAGTGGACAAATGGGTCATGTGAATAAGGGAATGAGCTAGTGAGCACTTTTTGGGTGTTAACAAATTGCCCCCTGATGTGTGAGTGTGAGTGCAGGACCTCATCGTATGGCCGATAGACATCATAGTTCTTTTGTCTTTTTTCTGGGGTTGTAGGGAGGAGAAGAGATCGATTGGAGACTGGATCTGTGTCCCATGGAAGCTGCAAAACAAAAAATATTATATGGCCTCAATATGAATGAGGAATAATCTCTGATAATGGATGAGGCAGGCATACCCATGTTCGTATAAAGACATATACATAACAATTAGTCCCAAGAAGGGGGATCTAATACATAAAAAATATAGTGGTACATCATAATGGTCTAGAGGGTACATTATTTTGGGATGTACTCATGATCATGACATGGCTGATCTCAATAACTGATACACTGGAATAACTGATGAACTGTTGGAACTGAAGGTGTCCAACATCTGTAGGGACGTAATGACTATGAGCCATTTCTGGGAAGTATCTGTAACTGTATACTCGAGGGAGTATAACATTGGTGTGCATCTGAATACTATCGCCATACGCAACCCGGATATCTATAGGAACAGTGTAACTGGTTGTATCCAAAGGTAGACTCTCAAATGTGGAGGAGTCAGAAGGTATCCGGGGTCTTCAACTAATAATTGAGCCGACCAATGCCCTGTGCGAGTCTCAACGATGCGATCAAGGTGTTGAAGTCAAGCATGTGAGAAACAACCATTTGGAGAGGCACTGAGGACTCTTCTCGAAATGATTCATAGGCACTCATCATAAATGGTGATGAGTCCAAGACACAGGGACCTCTAGGTCTATCCTCTGGAATAAATGTGGTTGTTGTCGACAGAGGGAGACCAGTAACTAACAAGGCAATGATGTTTCCTTGATAGGAGCGCGAGGTGTAGGATTGAAGTGTGGTAGTACTAATGGTAGGACTGACATACTTGTGGGGATGGGAAGTAACTGGGGTCATATAGTGGGTAGACTCAAACTTCCTTTGTTCAGAGCATGATGACTTGGTTGACCTGGCAGCGTAGGGAACTGACTTGTAGGTGTGGGAATCATTGCTTTTAAGGATTGAAGGGTATGTATTGACTCTGGGGGGGAATCAAGCTGATGGGTGCTGTCGAGGGGTTCTTAGGGTGACATACTACAGAATACTCTGAACAAAGGCGACCAAAATGGGGAAGCTGCCATATGAGTAGACGTGATCTATCGTGGCACCGAGAATCACCATTGGGTCCTTCTTCATAGTTTTAATGAGCTCCAAGAAGGGATAAAAGTGTGCTCTAAAATGGTACTGTCCTGTGGATTGTGAGCCTAGGACTGTTCGTGCTCATTGGTGCTTTCATTTTTAAGGAGTCTGAAAGCGATCAGAAGACTCTATAGAGGTTATGACTACTATCCTGTTGGTTTTACGAGCCCAGGATGGTGATTGCTCATGGTCGCTTTCATGTTTAGAGAGTCTGAAAGCGGTAAGGGGACTCCATTGGTGTTCTTTTTCGTAAGTTTAGTCTCCAAGGCCCGAAAAAGCATAAAATGATGCGGATGGAGAACTCTTCTAGCCGATGTGACTAGAGTATACCTTTTTCGTAATTAGTCTACGAGGTCCGGAAAAGGGGTAAACTTATACCAGGTAGACGCCCTTTTAGATACATTTAACGAGCATGAAAGGAAGCAAGGTTGCTCGGCGATCTTTTCATTGTTTTAGGAGTCAGAAAAGAGCTTAACAGAAACTCCCTAAGTGCCTTTTTCGTAAAAGTGGATTGCTCGGCCCGAAAAAGGGATAAAATTATACCGAACAAAAATGGATAGATGGGAGCGAGAAAAGGTCTCAAGCGTCATCATGTGTGTGGGATACTGGATCTGGTGACATAAAGATTGTCACAAAGGGGGCTGCAGCCGTTGTGGCACGCAAACCGAGGCAATGAGAGGGCATTTTGAAAAAATGGCCGAAAAGTATGGGCATGAGAGCAAGAAATGATCTCAAGCATCATCACAAGCGCGGGAACCTGGATCTAGCGATATAAAGATGTTCAACCACGGAGAATGGTGGATGTGGCACACAAACCGAGGCGACGAGGTGGCATGTAAAAAATGCCCAAAAAATCTGGGGGTGAGAGTGAGAAATGATCTCAAGCATCATCACGAGTGCGGAAAACTGAATCCGACGATATAAAGACTGTCAAAAATGGAGAACGACGGATGTGGCACGCAAACCGAGGTGATGAGGGGGGCATGGGAAAAAATGCCCGAAAAATCTAGGCGTGAGAGCGAGAAATGATCTCAAGCATCATCACGAGCATGGAAAACTGAATCCGACGATATAAATATTGTCAAAAATGGAGAACGACGGATGTGGCACGCAAACCGAGGTGACAAGGGGGGCATGGAAACATGCCCTAAAAATATGGACGTGAGAGCGAGAAATGATCTCAAGCATCGTCACAAGAGTGAAAAACTAAATCCGATGATATAAGGCATGCCAAAAACGGACGACGGCCGAAGTGGCACGCAAATCGAGGCGACGAGGGCACCCAAAAAATGGTCAAAAAATGGATTTGTTGAAAACAGGAAAAGGAAAAATCTATCATGAAGTTCTCACTGCGCTGATTCCAATGGTATGAACGGTTCGAGAAACGGACGTCGTATGAGACCGGAATGGCGGTTGGAAAAATTGTTGGAATTCTATAAATAGGGCGTGGGGCCCATATGATGTGTCATTGTTACGTGCAAGTTTGGCAGAGCAGTCAGAGCTCTTTCTCGATTTTCGAGAGATTTCACCGTTGGTTTTCGATTCTGCGAGTTTCAGGTAACTCTATTTGCTTTAGCCTTTTCAATTATGTCTCTTTTGTTTGGCGGCGGGCCCCCGAAGGCCGCGAAATTCCATGTTGACCCTCCAACGTGGAATATCGCGGGTTTTGGGTCTGTTCCCGCGATGAACCGCGCGGGTTTTAGGCTGACAACCACGATGTTCATCGCGACTGTGAGGTTGGAACCCGGAATGTTCATCGCGAGTTCATGGGAGATAGTCGCGATGTTCATCGCGACTGTTTGGCCAATATCAGCGATGTTCATCGCGGGTTTTAGCATGGAGGCCGCGATGGTCATCGTGGGTTTTAGCATGGAGGCCACGATGGTCATCGCGGCTTTTGGTGGAAAAGCCGCGATGGGATTTTTCAAAAAAATTTGTGCTGGGGCTAAAAATTTCTTCTGTTTTCTGGTAGGATGTTGAGGAGACCGATGTCCTCATGGCGAGAGCGGGAGATCGATGATGATCTGATGGAGAAGATTCAGACTGATCCGGGGGTGCGACAGACTCTGGCTGTGAGCGGACTTTTGAAGTTCGCTTAGATCCCACCTATTCGTTTAGTGAGACGGCTCCTGAACAAGCTGGTGGGTTGGTGGGTGCCGGCGGAGGGTGCATTTATTATTGGGGGTGAGAGGTTAGAGATCACCCTCACGGATGTCTATTTTCTGACTGGGTTGCCTCGTTTGGGGGAGGTGGGCGATCTCTTGCCGAGGATCCCGCCGGGTGTAGATATGGAGGATTTGTTACAGACCTTTTGTGTTGATGATGCCATTTTGCAGAACAGCTCTATTAGTCTGCGATCCCTACGTGAGTGGGATATGCGGGCTGTTGGGGCATGTGTTCTGCGGATATTGGCTGCTACTTGCGCCACATCGTTTGTCTGGGGGACAAACGATGTTGGTGGACTCTATTCTTCGGGGGACTTATTACACCTGGGGGCAGATGTTTCTGGCTGGAGTCCGGAGAGATCTGGACAAGGCCAGTCGAGAGGGAGGTGAGTTCTGTTATGCCTCTTTTCTATGTTGTTTTTTCTTTGAGCGGTTCCCGACCTTGCGGCCACAGGTACCCATTCGTGCTGGTCTGGTGAGTGAGCCTTGCATGATGCGGTGGGGGCAGATGATGCCTCGTGGCGGCGGTGGTTTCCGCGGTTTCTTTACGGAGGATTTTTATGAGCAGTGGGAGAAGATGCCCCTGCTGATTGAGGACTACCCCTATGCCGGCATGGACTACTGAGGCGACCCAGAGATGCCTCGTGCCCGAGGACAGGCCTGGAGTTTAGACGGTATGTTTTGTGTTTTATTTTATACTATATCATGTGTTGTTTGATTTATCATCTATGATTATAGTTGGATAGTATATGATGGCTTACTTGCTTTGTGCAGATGTTGGTCCAGTGCCACCGGTCGACTACGTGGCTCGTCGGGGGCGGGCGATGGTGGTTGCAGCGGTACCGCCTCCACGCGATGGAGGATTTGCGGCTCGTGGGCGAGGGGTTGGCCCTCGAGATGACGCCATAGAGGGTGTCAGACAGACCTTCGACAGGATCCTAGCTGGACTCCTTGAGGATGGTTGGAGAGACCCGGATCGGGATATTTTGGAGGGTTGCTTTGATGCGCCGCCTGAGTGGCGGTCGCTCTTGTTGAGGACAGCGGTGTTTGTGGCAGAGCACAGGGGTGGTGCTCGGGATGTCCCGATAGAGCCGGCTGAGATGAGGATCCGTCTACGGGATGATCCAGCGGAGCTAGCAGAGCAGACAGTTCGGGCTCGCCATGATCCGGCGGGGCCAGCGGAGGAGGTGCCAGAGGAGCGCAGGGACCCTCAGGACTAGATGATATGTATTGGCCCCCAAATGCTGATGAGCATATGGGGAAACTCTTTTTGTACGGCTGATGTATTTTTTGTATATTGGGTGCTGAGGGCACCTATGACATGTTCTGACTATACGAGAGATATATATATATATGTATATATTCGATGTTGGTATATAGTCGTGTATGCACTTGGATGCACTTGTTGTCTTTTATGTTTGCCCGTGGAGGCATGTTTGAGTTTCTGTATGCCTGTGGAGGCACATGTTATGCACGTGGATGCACATTTGGTTTTTTGTATATGCCCGTGGAGGCACATGTTATGCATGTGGATGCACCTTTTGTTTTGGTATATGCCCGTGGAGGCACATGTTATGCACATGGATGCATTATTTGTTTATGGTATGATGCGATTGGTGTGCCAGTCAAGTACATTGTTGGCCATGTGGTCTGCTACACTATTGAGGTTTCTTGGGACATGTGTGAATGAAATGGATTCAAACTATCGAATCATTTGTTTAGTGCGTAAAAATTTTCTGAACAGACAGGGATCGCGTACCTGGTAATCATTGTTGAGTTGGGAAACTAGGAGTTGTGAGTCCAAGAAGACGTTAAGGTGACGTATGCTCATTTGGAGAGCTGTGGCCAAAAGACCAGTCACGGCATCATATTCAGCCTGGTTGTTGGTAGCGGCACCCAAACACATTCCGTCGATGTGGATCAACTCATGTGAAGGGTAATATATTACCCAAGCTGCGGAGGCCAGATTGGGGGACCAACGGCTTGCACCATCGGTGAAACCGACGTAGCATAGTGGAACATGGGTGTGAACGGGATCAGTGGAAGAGGCCAACCGAACAGAGGGGTATCCAATGGAGATTGTATAAATGGCGAGGTCAAGGTCAGGCATTTCGGTATCTGACCAAGTAAAGATATCAGTGAATTCTTGGAACAGTCGTTGGTATTCTCCGATCTCATGCTCACTGTGGGAGGCTCCTAATGTAATGGTATGAAGGACACTAAGTGGGTCAGAGATGTTAATGTGGATGACGGGAGAAATATCGGCAATGGGATCCTTTAACCAGTCGACTCTAGTAGGAAGGAGATCTTTGGACTCAACCGCAGATTGGGTAGCGGTGGTGGATGAAGTCTCTTCCGGAAGGAAGTATGGAATATGGTGCATATCTTCCTAGGGATGATTAAGGGAAGTAGGAGCCTCTAGAATTTCTTCATCATTGCAGGAGCTTTGAGTGGTCAAATCAATTGATGAGGTAGTGGTAGTCGAAGAGATCATGTAGATGGTGTTAATCTCTCCGGATGAGGATGATGGGGGAGGGTAGATCTACTCGATAGGTGTCGTCTCAAGGTCCAAATTGTTCATCTCGTAGAGAGCTGCTCTGTAATATGGGATGTCAGGACAGTGATGGGAGTAGTGGCCGTAAATACCGCATATCGCACATGGGTGGTTGGTACGCAGTGATTTGTCACGAGGCATGGGGTTTGGATCGAGTTTGACAACCGGGATGTTGGAGTCGTCGTCCAACATTTGCATGTGTTCCTGCAATGCAAGTAACTGTGGACACTGATGAGTTGGATGGCCTAACTCATCACACAATGAGCATTTGGGAGGAGCACGAAACACGGGGGGAGGTTTAACTGCCTTGGGTGGGGGTACCGCAGTGTATGGTTGTGGGCCTCTGCCCCCAGTGGTCCTGATGAATGGAGGGGGATTCGTCGACGACGAAGGAGTCGTGATACCGGGAGGTGGTTGGGGTGAAGTAACAATGGGTTCCACCAGTTGTAGGATGACATTTGGTGTCGGCGGTGGAACGGGAGGCGAAATATATTACACGGGTAATCCCAATGTTAACCCGGGTAGACTAAGGGTAGCCATAACCGGGGCGCTTACTACACCCGAAGGAGGAAATAGAAAGGGGATTGAATGGATGGGTGTAACCCCAATGTGACTAGGGACTAATGGTGGTTTGGGTAACAAGGAGGGTTGATTATCGGGTGTTTGTGAAAGAGTGCAGAGGTTAGCGACCTGGGTCTCCGGTGACGGTGGTGGAATGGCCTGGAATGTAGAGATCATTGGCGCCTCGGAGTAAAGTCCGGGTCCTACTGAGGAAATGAATGAGGTAGTTGCACCACAAACAGGTTGTTCAACCATGGGGAGAACATTTTCAGGTGTGGCGGGGGCCTTGGGATCGTAATAGGTGAGCTAGTCGACCTTGACCATGCGTCCCTCATGGGGGAACTGCATGGTGCGAAATACGGATGAGGCAACAACCCGCATGGCATACATGTAACTGCGACCAAGTAAAAGGTTATAGTCTAGTTGGGCATTGATGACCTCAATGTCAATGAGCACGTTTTTACCCGCTAGCTGGACAGGGACATTGGCTAAAAGACCTTGGGGTTGTGCCGAACGACCGTCATAGGATCGCAATGCAGTGGTGGACTGCTGGAGAGTAGGGGATCCCAACTTCTGCTAAACGAATGTGGACATGACGCATGTGGAAGCCCCTTCATCGATAATGCACCAATGGATGACAAGATTCTGAACAGAAACGGAAACTTGGAATGCTAAAGAGGAAGGCAGGCATGGTTCAGACTGGTTTGAATCGAATGCGATGAGCTGTGAATCATTGGGGTCAATGGCGCCAATGGAAGAGAGCAAAGTTTTGCGCTGCAAAGGACAGTTTTTCAAAACTTCTAAAGCAAACATGGCTGTAGGAGACTGGGCTAAGTCGTCTACGATGTTGTAATTCGACACAGCGCGAGCATTGGGATTACTGTTGATGCGACGAAGTGGGAAGCGAGGTGCTTTGGAAGCGCCATCAAGTGGAGCCGGAGGTATACATAACGTTTGATCTGTGGGATTAACGTTAGTGTTCTTGTCGGTGGGGGGGGGCTTCAGAGGTGGATCCATATTGGTTCCTTCGGGTTTGGAGGTTGGCATCGGCAGTCGACATCATCAACAAATGGTGAGTACCTAAATCGAACATGGGTTGATCAGGGGCTGCATAAGTGATCTGTTGTGGTGGCACGTTGCCTTGAGGGGGGGCTAACGGCTGAGTGTTCACTACAACCTGGTTTGGAAAGGGGTTTTGCAGCACCAAGGGTTGATGTTGAGGTGGTGGAGGGTTGGGTGGCGGCTGAGGAGCCGCTTGCCCTTAACGATGGGCATCGTCGATCCAGAGTTGCCGAGCTCACTCCAAATGTGGGCAAGAATGCGTATAATGACCATAGACCCCGTAGATAGAACAAGGGTGGTTTGTTCTGAGGTTTTTATTTCTAGGCTGCTTAGGATTCTGATCCGGATTGCGGTTGGGAGGAGCAGCATTGTTATTCTGTGGAGGATTGAGAGGTGGAGGACCTTGCTGATGTTGTTGGTTATTACTGTGGTTGCGACCTCTACCACGGTTCTATTGCGCACCTTGGTTCCGCTGGTTGTTTTGATTCTGGGGCTGGTTGTGCTGTGTATACACTTTCCCTTGAGCAGTGGGAGGATTTTGGTTCGCCGCAGGTGCGAGAGCAGGTTGTGGTGGATAATAAGCCTGTGGGGCTGGAGGTGGTCCATTTGCCTACTGGGGTTGTTGGTAACCCTGAGCTATTGGAGGTGTTGGGTTAGCTGCCACAGCTTGCTGTGGGTAGTATACTGGTTGAGGTGCAGCTGGGGGGGCATATGCAGGTGATGCATGACCAAAACACTGAGGTGGACATGAAGGTCCATGGGTATGGTGGTGATGTGCCATGGGAGCATATGAACTGGTTGCTCCAGACTAAGATGTAGCCCGCGAAAGGTCGGGACCATGGCTAGGATGTACAATGAAATAGGGTTGGGGATGCGAAGCCATACGACCAATGATGCCATCAGCAGCATGGGATGCCCCCGACGCATCATGTTGGGATGACTCGCCCCGAGGGGCGTCAGGTATAATGGTATACAGATAACCCGATTAGGCGTAAATGAGATCAAACTATTGGGCTTTGAGGATGGCCTCTTCTTCAGACTGGGATCTTTCCGATGCCACATCCTTCGCAATGAGAGGGAGAAGGTATTTTAGAAACCAATCTAGGAAGATACGTTCGTCTAACTTGATTTTGCAGAGGCTTCGACGTCGACGCCACTCATGAATGTGGTCAGTGATGTGGGTGGCTATGTTCTGTCTGCAAGATAGTAGGATCTTGACGCCCGCATCATAGCGGACAGGTAACTGAAAGAACTGCAGGAAGGTCGAGGCAAGGGAGGTAAAGGTAGCATGTGTCCCATGGGGCTGCTCGATATACCACTTGGCTGCAGAGCCAGTGAAGGTGCGTTGTAATAGACAGAGGCGAACAGAGTCGTCCACTATGGAGTTGGAGGAACACCATAGATGGAAGGACATAATATGGTTCTGGGGGTCCTCACCTGCCTTGCCCTGAAACTTAGGGATGTCAGAGGGGAGTTTGGTGGGCATGTGAGGCCACGCAGGATCGTGTATGATAGGGTCATTGGTGAGCCTGGCTAAGTCTGGAAAATTCAGACTCACCATGTACGGTAAGCTAGAAGATGTAGTGACTGGGACTGGGACATGCCTAGTCATGGTGGTATGATGTAGGGGTCCAGTAGCACCTAAAGGTATGCTAGGTATTGCAGGTATATGTCCTGCAATAGGTGTGGTCTGGTATGGGCTAGCGCCTCCAAGTGCAACATGGGTTACACTTGGGTTAGGAATAGTAGTGGCGATTCCTGGAATCTGGGTTGTGGGAATCAGAGGGGGTGTGACCCCTATGTTGGGCATACCCATAACAGGTGGTGGACCTGTGTTGGGGATTCCTATAACAGGAGGTGGCCCTGTGTTGGGCATTCCTAAATGTGGAGTGTCCGCCATATTAGGCATACCTAAGGGGGTAGGTGTTGCCATGGATGGCACCGCAGTAGAAGGGTCAGTAGACGTCTCTCCTATGGTGCTGGTAAAAAGTGGGTCAAATGGGGTTCCATCCATAAGGTTGGTTGGGAAAAACGCAGTGGAGTTTTCGGATTCTGCCTCAGAATCAGAAGTGAAGTGAGGCGTGTTAGAATCGGATGACCGTCTAGTTGACCGATAATGTGTCGAGTCAAGGGATAAGCCTCGGCATCTGTGACGTGGCAAGCCAAGTAGACTGAACTCTGGGAGTTCACCCTGTAGACGACGAGAGCGTCTAAAATTCTCAATGGTGAGAAAATAAGTTTTTGTGTCAAAATATGTATGTGTAAAATGGTAATGTATAAAAAACTCAAAACCCTAATGCAACCAAGGGTGCAAGAAGGGGAGTGAAAATGAAGGCTCTCAGGCCAAAAAATCAACCTCAAAAAAGGCACTTATTCTAGCAACTGTGCTACAATAAGTGGAGGGATGCAACAAATGGTCAGATTACCAACATGCAAATAGATTCTAGAAAAAATAGGTGTAACTAGACCAAAGGTGGGTTGAATCATGCAAACACCTAACTAAAAGTATTGTGAATCAACAAACTATATTCTCTGCAAGGTGATGAAATCCAAGTCAGACAATATTGAGTGTTGAGTCCACGGCTAGATATCCCCCTACCGGGAGGGACACCGGGTAATCAATCCTAAAGAATGGCTACTAGGATACTCCGTTCATGACACGTCGAGAAAAGGTAAATCTGTCGTTTGGTCCTTGATCGCAATATCCCTATACAGGGATATCCTGAGAACTGCGAATGGTAGCCCTTCGGTTACTGAATGGATTTCGGTATTCCACTCAGGATTCCGAAACCATCCTCGCGACTTCAACTCTCCTAGGGGAGAGGCTTTCCCACAAACCGGTTGTGACCGCGCCAATAAATACTAAGAGGTTTTAGCTCCCTAAAGGACAATTATGTCTCAGATGTAATAACTGAGGGGTGTTATTGGAACACCTATCCCCTCAATACTACCTAGCTACAAAGTTCTTTTAGTGTTCCCCAAGTGGGGTTAAAAGTGGGTTGAAATTAGGGTAAGTTTTAAGGCTCAGTTTAAAATTAGTGTTTGATTGGGTGCACATGTGGTATTTTAAACTGAAAATTGAAAAAAGTAAATGCTAAGTATTCAAAAAACAAAGGATTTTTTGAAAACAAAAACAAATTTTATGACTTTTTCAATAAATGGAAATTAAATGTTTTTCAAGGACTATGCGAAAAACAAAGGATCTTTCAAACAGGAAAGCAAATAATATAACTTCTTTTTGAAATAAATGGATTTCGTTTTCAATAATTGCTATGGGCAAAATATTGAAGAAGCAAACAGCAAAAAAAATTAAAGCTAGATAAAATGCAAAAATAGGTCCTTCTTTCAATTGATGAAATTTTTTAAAAAGACTTCTTTCTCATGTGCATTATAAATAGTAAAATGTTTCGATGGCTATAAAATAAGCAGGATTTCTAATACTGGAAAATGTGCTATGTGGGTAGAAAGTACAGTAAGAAATTAATTTTTTAAACGATTCGGCCGAATGAAAAAATTAGCATCGCGGGTTCTGACAGAAAAGCCGCGATAGACCGCGCGGGTTTCTGTCGCACAGTCGCGATGGACTGCGCGGGATTTCGACGCACTATCGTGATGTGCAGCGCGGAAAATGTCTGCGAAGTCGCGATGTGCAGCGCGCAAATAGGCCGCGAAGCCGTGGGTAACCGCGCGGAATAGGGCCGCGCAGTCGCGATGTGCAGCGCGGTAAATGACCGCGAAGCCACGATGTGCAGCGCGCAAACAGGCCGCGAAGCCGCGGGGAACCGCGTGGAAAAAATCCCAAAAGCCGCGATGGACCGCGCGACTGTTAGGCTAAAAACCGCTAGGCGAAAGCCGTGCATGGAAGCCGAAAAACGAACCCGAAAATTGAGAATTCCGGGCTGTTAATGGCAATAGATGGGGCCAAAACCTAGAGCAGCAATGGATTTGCTGTCTAGGATGGTAAATTTATGGATCTAAAGGATAAAAACTAATAAAAACTAAGATTGAAAGCAAAACTAGAGATCTAAAGATTCAAAAAACAGCGGAGTCGCCAAAAACTGTTGGCCCGGTTTTGCAACCAGGCTTAGTGCTATGAGCACCTGCTAACTAGTAGCAGCAGTTTCAATGTAAAGCAAATAACAATAAACTAAATCTAAACTAAACTAAACTAGCATGTGCATTTTGAATTAAAAAACAAGAACAAGAAAGATAAAAAATAATTTTTGTATTGACAATGGGGCAAGCAAATGCTTGCAAGTACAATACCTCAAAGTGATGAAGGTTGTTGAATGGCTCCAATGGTGAGCAGCTCCAATCTCCAATGGGTCCTTTCTCCAAGGCTTGCTACAATGGCCAAATACTCAAGGGAGATTTTGGCAGCATGAGGATAGGAATGTGGATGGATTTGAAATGAGAAGCCCCTACCACCTTTTTATAGGTTTTGGTGGTGGGGAATACCATTTGTGGTTTTGTGGAAACCAAATGGTATTAACCAACATGGTTTAGGTACTTTTCCCTCCTTTTTCCTTTTTTGAATAAAATTAATATTTTTATTCCCTTTTTAATATTTTGGGAATTTGGACCCTTTTTGAGGGTTTTTTTATGCTTTTCAGGAAAAATAATCTTTTTGAGTGGGAAAAAGGGGTATACTAAGGTCTTTTGGTGACCTTTTGTTGGTTTCAGAGGCTCAGATGGTGGAAAAGTGGACAAATGGGTCATGTGAATAAGGGAATGAGCTAGTGAGCACTTTTTGGGTGTTAACACTTGCAGCTGTCGGAAAAGATGTCGCAGCCGCCGGAAAAGATGTCGCAGCTGCCGGAAAGCGGTCGCCGGAAAAGATGTCGCAGCTGCCGAAAAAGATGTCACAGCTGCCGGAAAAGATGTCGCAGCTGCCGAAAAGCGGTCGCCGAAAAATATGTTGCAGCTGCCGGAAAAGATGTCGCAGCTGCCGGAAAATGGGCAGCTGCCGGAAAGCGGTTGCCGGAAAATATGTCGCAGCCGCCAGAAAAGATGTCATAGTTGCCGGAAAAGATGTCGCAGCTGCTGGAAAGTGGTCGCCGGAAAATATGTTGCAGCTGCCGGAAAAGATGTCGCAGCTCCCGAAAAACGGGCAGCTGCTGGAAAACGGCCGCCGGAAAACGGGAAACGGCAATATTTTACGACGTTTTAGCCTTTTTGAACAGGAAACTTCTAAAGCCATTTTCTCCCAAACGACGAACTGGGTTGGGCTAAAATTTTGCAGGCAAGTAGCTACCACTCTAATGCATCTCCACGCCAAAAATAGACAAACCCACATCACGGATTTTGAGAAAAATGCGAATTGGCTGTAGGTGATTATGGCCATTTTCTTGAAAACCGCGCACTGGATTGAGCTGAAACTTGCCACGATTGTTCATCATGCTATTATGCATTCCCTGTCCAAATTTCATGAGAATCTAACTTACTAATTGAAAGATATGCCCAAATCAAATTCTGCACTTTTGATCATGAATAAAAATGTATTGCAGCTGAACTTCCAGAGCCAATATTTCAAAAACTACAAACTGGGTTGGGCTGAAATTTTTCAAGCAAGTAAATACCATTATAGTGCATCTCCTCACCAAAAATTAGATGAACCCACATCACGGATTTCGAGAAAAATGTGAATTGGCTGTAGGTGATGATGCTCATTTTCTCGAAAACCGTGCACTGGATTGAGCTGAAACTTGCCATGGTTGTTCGTCATGTTGTTAGGCATTCCCTATCCAAATTTTATGAGGATCCAATTCGTGGTTTGCGAGATATCCTCAATTCAAATTCAGCATTTTATGTGCATGAGAAATATAAATGTGAATGGAAAACCAACAAGCATAGTGGTTCCTCCCCCAAACTGAATAATTTGTCATGTCCTCATGCAAAAGAAGAGTTGTCATCTTAGTTGGAAACAACCATCTCCCCCAAGCTGAGGACACATCATGTACTCATGCTTAAAAACTCTTCACGGCAGAAAACAAGTTTTGATTTGCACATCAATCCTCCATATTGTTATAAAAATTATTACTGATAAAAATGACCATTTTTCAAGTGTTGTGTATGGTAGGACTGTTTCAACGTAGTTCAAGAGGTCCTCTCAATTGTTTCCATGCTCATAAAAATAGTAATGACAACATATAGCACCAAAAGAACCAATTGCAACAAGCATAAAGCCCATATCCAACTAAGAATGAGAATCTCAAAGCACCAAGCCATTTCAAAATAATTGGTAGCCACCATATTCAACAAATCCATGTATCAATTAACAAAACCTATGAATGTATGTATCTCACTTCATACATTCATGTAGCTTCCAATAATCTAATTTTGAAAACAGAGCATGGATCTGAAAATGACTATGTATTGCTGCTCCAAAAACTCAGATTACTGAAATATGTATTCTGCTATTACCTTCATTTTTGCCTTGGATATACCTTCACCTTCTGAGATGCAACAATGCAATGAGCTTAAAATAGATGGCTGGTCATGAAACCGTGGGCTGAGCATGGCTTAACACTGACAATTGATGCTTTTGTTATGTGGATAGAAACCTTGTAATCATGAAATCTCATGTCCCCAAAAAAACTTAGTTTGCCGCCATGGAAATATAAGCATGTTTTCCCAAATATGTCTTTCATTATTATGGGAATATTTTCATAGTGACAGCAACATCTCTCTTCCATTATGAACTACAACATCAAATATGCAAGGACCATGATAACAATTGTAAGCCAATGTGGGCATTACTGAATAATGAAACTCATACCTCTGAATGTATTCTCTGTTATATGGTAGCATAAAATTCTACCATTGTAAGTTCTCAAGAAGCAACAGCAATGCCTTGTGTTCCTACAACTGGTTCTTGTGTGATAGCAGTAGATCATTTTTCATGGTTTTCTAGGCTTCTTGAGATAATTAATGAATTCAGAAAACTCCCCGATCATTTTTGCTTGTACTTCAAGAGAACATCTTCAATGAGAAAACAATCTGCAAACCTTGATTCTGGTCATAAACTTGCTACAAATTATTAGAGGACTACCTTTTAAACTGAATGTAAAGCATGCCCTCATGCATCATTTCCTCAATTTGCATCCATAGAGGATTTGTAGTTCCCACATGCATAAAAAATAAATCCAAAAGCTGGAAAGAACAACCTTCAAGTAACTGATTTATTTCTTCTCATTGTTGGTTTTTATGTGGCAGTAGCAATGATTCTTGTCTTACTGTTGGTTCTTGTGTGGCAGCAGCAAGACTTTGTTTTTTCTTACTGCTGGTTCTTGTGTGGCAGAAGCAAAACTTCCTATTGTTGGTTCTTGTGTGACAACAATAAGGTATCCCTTTTTTTTGTGTGCTTGGTCAGTTGGGTTGGTGAGATGTTGGGTTGGAATTTGAAGTGGATGTGCATGGATAATGAAGTATTATAACTGAGTGGGAAATGATGGGAATGGATGGACATAAAAGGCTATTTAGAAAATGGAAATGGCTAATGCTTAGTGGTTCTTCATGACATTTCCCCAAATCTTTAATAAATCAAAAACTCATGCTATTTTACCTCAAGTTTTACCTCCATAGAAGCCTTGGTTGACATGAATGGACTGGTGTATGCTGGAGCTATGTAGGCTAATCTGATGCTGAGACATATGTATATGAGAGTTGAAACTGGATGAGACTGAATTTGATCCATGATATTGTGCTGGTTGCATGTAAGACTAACTGCTGAGACAATTGATGAGGAGAAGTTCTACCATAGAAGCAGAAAGTCCTTTCTCTTATTATGAAAATCAACTGCTGAACTGAAAATGGAAAGGAATTGCAAAACTACTGAACAAATGATGCTGCAAATCATTGTTGAAACCATTAGATCACATAATCTTCAACTGCTACAAAACCGAGGTACAATTCTTACCATGCGAATGAATGTGCTGAAGTCGAGCATGGAAAGAAATCATTGGATTACCAGCCATTAATGTATGCCGTTAACCAATGTGAAGAAACTCACCTTTGATGACAGTGAGCTCTAAAGTACCTTAGTGCATCTTGACAGGTACGAATGGATGTGCTGGAGTCGAGTCACCTGCAAGATTTGTCAATCAAGAGGCATTGATGAATCCCCATGATAACAACAAGGAAATCTGCCATTGATTCATGCAGATACCAGGGCACTATAAAGACTCTAATCTCAATCCCAGATGATGTGTTGGAGTCGATGGGACAAGACCATTGGAAGGTGGACCTTAATGAATTCCACATCATCCAATACGAGTACAAAATAAATGATTGTGAAGAATCATAGTGAAACATAGAACCAACATGAAACTCAGAAGGGGAAAGTATATGTGAAGTCATGATGTAGTAGTGATGGGAAATAAAATGGTTATGGTGACTACATAAGCAGTGGAAAATGGGACTTCGACATGAATGGACTTTTGGGGTTTTGAAATGAGGAGGGTGCATGAATCGACCATAAGGCAATTGGCTTCTTGAGGGGTTTTATTTTTTTGGCAACAATTGGTATGACAAGTGTCTAAAAAGTATTCTTGGCATGTAGCAATGGGACTTAACATCGGAAATATTGGACTCTGTATGATTTGCACATCAATCTCTCCATTTTTTTTTTTGTGCTCAATCCATTTGCAAATTGAGAAAAATTCTTCAAGAGTCACTCATGCATGCATTGACCTTCTTCTTCCAAGGACCTGCAAAAACCTAGCACTTGCCTGCAATAAAACATTAGATGATGGAAGAAGAGAGATAATTGGTCTCTCTTCACCCAACACTTATGAAAAAAACAACAAGCAATTACTCATAAAACAAATCCAAATAAAAATAAACAAAGCAAAATCCATTTTATACCTGCGGCAGAGCAATGTCCATCTAGACTCACCAACGGTATTCTGATCATAGCTTCTTCGTTCCTTGCCCAATTTGAGTGATTCCAAAGCCAAATGAAAGTAAATTCATAGGTCTATTTCCATTAGAAACAGGTTTTTAAAATTCTATGCAATGATCTTCCAAATCACTCAGCAACAGCCTGCATGACAAGGTGTTTTTTTGAATTCTGGACTAGACCAACAGTCATGGTTTTAGGCTTAAATTTTTCGTTTGATAACGGATTGATGTGATTCCAATTGGATATGAAAGTAGATTCATGTAGGTATCTCCATTAGAAACAGGTTTTTAATCCAACAAGAATTGATGGGTCAAATAAGCCAATGAACAGTCTAGAAAATATACTTTTAGGAATGCAGATTTGTGACAGACAGTCGGTATTTTGGTCATAAAATTTGCGTACGACATCGGAATGGAGTGATTCAAATTGAATTGTAAACTAGATTCATAGGGGAATATACCAATGAAACAGGTTTGCAAAATATGTCCAATAAGGCATCCAAAAATTGACTATCCCAGCTCTGTTCTTAAGTTGCCAGCTTGACACCCTGTTAGTATTTTGGCCTTAAAATTTGCGTTTGACACCCAATCATAAAAATTTAAATTGTTTTGGAAACTAGATTCAAAGGGATACTTGGGATGTAAACAGGTTTTAAAAATAAGTTCATTTGGTCTCCCAAAAATGGACTGTCCCGACTGTGTTCCAGTAAGATTTTCAAGCCAAAATGTCACCAAAAATTTAATAAATTAAATTTGACCCACAAAAAGTGATCGAAATAGGTGTGAGTGATTTTAATGATGTAAATTTAAATATAACACACATCCATATCAAAAATTTCAAGCATTGAGCACCTAGATTGTCTTACACGATTTGTTGCAGCCACAACTGCAACTCTTCAAAAAAATGACATAATGTTGAAGTAAAGCAATGTGCATTTTTATGGAAAATAAAAACTAAAAAAAAATATCATGATGTGCAACACACACATATCTCAATCTCATAAATTTTTATCTGTAGCACAGCCACAACTGGGTGTTGCAGCTCCCTGTCACAGCTATTGTTGCAGCTCACTGTTGTAGCTGGGAGTAATCACAGCTGAGAGTAATCACTCACAGCTGGGTGTTGCAGCTAACAACTTTATGTCAAATTTCAAGCTTGAAGGGTTCCATAATCATGGGCTCATTTTCCTGTGGATCCTTCATTCACTTTCTCGAATTACTGTAATTTTGTTTTCATGATATTTTTATTTTTATTTGTAACAAATAGAGACAAATTGAAATTGGGAAATTGATGACAAAAAGGACTTAAGCATTTTTGTTCAAATAGTCAACAATTCCAAAGCATTCATGAAAACATCTCATACCCATTCCTTATCTTTCTACTTTCTGATCTTCCAGATCGCAACAAGGCGCAGGAAGAGAGCATACTTATTCAAAAATAAAAAAAAACTTAAACAAACAAAAGCATGGTTTTATTCTATTACTCTATCCTACCCTATTCTACTTGGAACTAAAAAAAAAAAAATTCAAGTGTATGCATATTTCCAATGGAGCCATTTTCGAAAAAGTGACTCAAGTATGCTCATACTCCCAATAGAAAAATATAACTTTATGAATTCTAGGATATGAGAGATCAACTTCCCTTGAAATGATGGTGCAAAGAATTGGTGAAGTATGAAATGATGCTACAGACCGATGACAGATTGAAACCAAGCTTCAATATAGTCTTTGCTCCCTTGATTTCTCATGGATGTGACATCGTGAAGCTCCTTAGTAAACTGATCTTCCTCAATGCATAAGGGTTTCAGATCTAATGATGTGAATGATGCTTTTGGTTCCAATGGCTATTCTCCATCAAATATTATGTGTGTATTGTTGATCTTGTCTGCTTGCTTATGAGGACTAGAAGAAACTCCATCTGCAAAACATGGATTTAAAACATGTCCAGGCCTCATAGTGATTTGCTGCAACAATGCACAGCCTTTTTGCAGCGGTGTAGATGAGGTAGAACAAGAGGGAAATGTAGGAACATTTTGCAGTTCAGCACTGTAAGCATACTGTACTGCTTTATTATGGTTAGGGTGGAGGGTGGATTGGACATGAAATTGTGTTGGGTACCAAGGCGTTTGATGAGAAGATAGATGTGGCTGATGTAGATGATTGATTTGTGAGGTTAATATTGAAGACCAACTTGTGTTGCAACATGAGGGAGAGTGGCCATATGATCATAAGATAGGCCATTCCAACCTTGTGGGTAAGGTAGGTAAGAGTTAAATTGAGGCTGCAATAGCTGCCATGGTGGAAGAGTATTCAATGATTGAGTATGAGAGTAAGAAAATGGAAGGATATAATTTCGAACCATAGATGTAGGCCATGGTTGACATGATTGTTGCAACAAGTTGGCTGCAACTCCCAGATCTCTATGATATGTTTCTTTCATCTTTGGTAAGGAGGGACAATGATCTGTGGAATGATTCAAGTCACATATACCACAACTTTCAAGACTATCCAAAGGGAAATCCCTTGCCTCTCTTATTTCCTCCTGCTTTTCTTTATCCTTCAAAACACCCAATTGTAAATCAGCTTTAGAAATGTCAAATAAATTGCTAATTTCAGCTCGTAAACCTCTTGTTTTTGCAACAGATTCCAAAAATAAAGATAAAAGTTCCTTAGAATTATTACCAGTCTTGAAGTTTCCTCTTGAATACCTTCTGCATAACTCACAAATATCATCATATGCTAATTGAAATACATTACCTGTTCTGATCAGATTCAATATTTCTAAACATTCAGCTTGGATTCCCTTGAGTAGAAGTGTTTTTAAGATCTCCTTCCCTAGTTTCCTCTGTTTGGATCTTTGGAGATTATATTGAAATCATTCTATGTATTCCTCCAAACTCTCTTCTTCTCCTTGTGTCATTTCGAAGATGTCTTCCATTGTTAAGTTTAAACCAAATAGACAAACAAGATCTCTGAAAGAAACACAATCACAAGATAGACACACAATATACCCTGGGAAACCCTCATGGGGTAGAAAACCCAGCAAAGCTTTCCTCAATAAGATGATCAACCAAAATACAAGATGTGCTCCTTCTCCTAGACTCCTTAGCAGATCTCCTCAACTAGTGCGCACTCTTCCACAAGTGAGTGAATGATCTAATGAGGAGTTCACCTCCTCTATTTATACTTGACTCCCAACTGACTAAAAGACCTAATGGGGCCGACCTCACCTGAAGAAGTCTAATAACCCCTAAAATATAACTGCAGGGCCGACCCACACATGGTGGGTCTAATAACCCTAGTTAATACAAACCCCTGGAGGAATAAACATCTCCAGATACATGATAGGGTTACCTCAGAGGAATGAAACATCTCCGGAATAATAAAGTACAAATATAATATTCTTTGAAGTTACAATATTCAACACTCCCCCTTAACAAGAAGGATATTATAACAACATCTGCAAGAGCAAGGAGTCATCATATATGATACATCTATAAATCATCGGAAGCTTTCTTCAATTCATCTTCATCAGTAACTCAACCAGTTACTGGAACATCAATGTCAACAGTGTCGATATCAATCCGATCATCGGCATCGTCATCAGCATCGTCATCATACGATCATCAGCATCGTCATCATACGATCGTCAGCATCGTCATCAGCATCGTCATCACACGATCATCAGCATCGTCATCACACGATCATCAGCATCATCATCACACGATCATCAGCATCGTCATCACATGATCATCAGCATCGTCATCACACGATCATCAGCATCGTCATCACACGATCATCAGCATCATCATCACACGATCATCAGCATCGTCATCACACGATCATCAGCATCGTCATCATACGATCGTCAGCATCGTCATCAGCATCGTCATCACACGATCATCAACATCGTCATCACATGATCATCAGCATCATCATCACACGATCATCAGCATCGTCATCACACGATCATCAGCATCGTCATCACACGATCATCAGCATCGTCATCACACGATCATCAGCATCGTCATCACACGATCATCAGCATCGTCATCACATGATCATATTCCTAGGATGATCAATCCTGCTCCTTTTAGGACATAGGTCCATGGATGATACAATCCAATCTTCAGTTCTCGGAGACTTCAGTCTATGGATCAATTCTGGGACCTCAGTCCGGGGACGATGCAATCCCCTACCTGTTCATTCAGGACTTCATTTTTCGAAGACCCAGTCTACGGTTCTATTCTGGGACCTCAGTCCGGGGACGATACAATCCCCTACCTATTCATTCAGGACTTCATTATCGGAGACCCAGTCTACGGTTCTATTCTGGGACCTCAGTCCGGGGACGATACAATCCCCTACCTGTTCATTCAGGACTTCATTATCGGAGACCCAGTCTACGGTTCTATTCTGGGACCTCAGTCCGGGGACGATACAATCCCCTACCTGTTCATTCAGGACTTCATTATCGGAGACCCAGTCTACTGTTCTATTCTGGGACCTCAGTCCGGGGACGATACAATCCCCTACCTGTTCATTCAGGACTTCATTATCGGAGACCCAGTCTACGGTTCTATTCTGGGACCTCAGTCCGGGGACGATACAATCCCCTACCTGTTCATTCAGGACTTCATTATCGGAGACCCAGTCTACGGCTCTCTTTAGGACTGAAAGTCCAGGGATGATCCAATCCCCTCAACTGTCCACTAAGGACTTCATTCTCGGAGACCTCACGTCTACGGCTCTCTTTAGGACTGAAAGTCCAGGGATGATCCAATCCCCTCAACTGTCCACTACGGACTTCATTCTCGGAGACCTCACGTCTACGGCTCTCTTTAGGACTGAAAGTCTAGGGATGATCCAATCCCCTCAATCTGTATTCTCATCAATACAAGTACAAGTATCCTCGTCCATACAAGTACATAATCAATATCTAGCATCAACAGCATGTATACATCATACATCAAAAGCATGTATTCTTACTAATACATCTAAAAGCATGTATACATCTGTCATCAAAAGCATGTATTCTCACTAATACATCTATCATCAAATCATGTATACATCTAACATCAAAAGCATGTATACATCTAGCATGTATTCTCACTAATACATCTATCATCAAAATCATGTATACATCTAACATCAAAAGCATGTATACATCTAGCATGTATTCTCACTAATACATCTATCATCAAATCATGTATACATCTAACATCAAAAGCATGTATACATCTAGCATGTATTCTCACTAATACATCTATCATCAAAATCATGTATACATCTAACATCAAAAGCATGTATACATCTAGCATGTATTCTCACTAATACATCTATCATCAAATCATGTATACATCTAACATCAAAGGCATGTATACATCTAGCATGTATTCTCACTAATACATCTATCATCAAATCATGTATACATCTAACATCAAAAGCATGTATACATCTAGCATGTATTCTCACTAATACATCTATCATCAAATCATGTATACATCTAACATCAAAGGCATGTATACATCTAGCATGTATTCTCACTAATACATCTATCATCAAAATCATGTATAAGTAAAACTGAATGAAAATAAAATATTCCTAAATCTAACTATTTCTAAGTGACTAGGTGAAGTCTCATTATTGATGAGACTTGCTTGTCATCAGGAATCATGCTACTCCCCCTTTCTAGGAGAGTCCTTTTGAACTACACCAAGCTTGTCTCGAAAGTATTCAAATTTCACACGAGACAGTGGTTTGGTAAGGATATCATCAATTTGATCTTCAGTGCTCACGTACTCAAGCTTGATAGCTCCTTTCTGCACCATATCTCGAATATAGAAGTATCGGATCTCTATGTGTTTTGACTTATCATGGAACACAGGATTTTCTGTCATCTTGATGCAGCTTTGATTATCACACATAATCATAGTGGGATCCATTTCTAAGTCAAACACTCCAGATAACAGTTTCCGAAGCCATACAGCTTCACAGTTGGCAGAGCAAGCAGCTATGTATTCTGCCTCAGCAGAGCTGAGGGCCACACTGGATTGTTTCTTGCTGAACCAAGAGATCATGGCAGATCCAAGGCTATAACATCCACCTGAAGTACTTTTTCTGTCTGAGACACTGCCTGCCCAATCAGAGTCTGAGTAACCATGCAACTTGAGTTCATGACTTCCATCATAGAGTAGGCCAAAATCTAATGTACCTTTTAAGTACCTCATTACATGCTTTGCATCTATTAGATGAACCTTTCTGGGTTCTACTAGATACTGACTTAGGGTATTTATAGCAAAGCATATATCTGGCCTAGTATTTGTTAAGTACATTAGTGACCCAATGATCTGTCTATATAAAGTTAGGTCCACTAATTCTGATGAGTCATTAACCAAAATCTTTAAGTTAGAGTCCATGGGAGTGGCCATGGGTTTACACTCCAACATATCAAATCTTTTCAGAATTTCCACAGTATACTTACCTTGATTCAGAAAGATTCCTCTTGGTTCTTGCCACACTTCTAAGCCTAAGAAGTAGTGCATCAATCCGAGATCTTTCATCTCGAATTCTGAAGAAAGCTTCTTCTTGCTTTCAATGATTTGTTTCTCATTTCCAGTTAGAAATAGATCATCTACATATAATAAAAGTATAACTGGTTCATCATCCATCACCTTGAGATAAAGGTTTGGGTCAGCTTTACTTTTGGTAAAGCCCATGCTAGTTAAGAAATTGTCAATCCTTCCGTACCAAGCTCTGGGAGCTTGTTTCAACCCATATAATGCCTTTTTCAGTTTGCATACATGAGTCCTTCCGTCATTTACCTCAAACCCTTGTGGTTGCTCTATGTATACTTCTTCTTCAATTACACCATTCAGAAAAGCTGTCTTAACATCCATTTGATGTAGTTTCCACTTCATCATGGATGCAAGGGCCATGATAGTTCTAATTGAAGTATACCTAGCAACTGGTGCAAATGTTTCTTCATAGTCAATTCCCTCCTTCTGAGAGAAACCTCTGGCTACAAATCTTGCTTTGTATTTTTCAATACTTCCATCCGCAGCATGTTTTATTTTAAAGATCCATTTGGAAGAAACCACACTTTTGTCTTTTGGTTTGGGAACTATATCCCAAACATCATTTTTCATTATTGACTGATATTCTTCAGTCATTGCTTCTACCCATTCTTTCTTTTGAGCTGCCTCTTCATAGCTGGTAGGTAGTTGATCCACAAGATCACACATCAGGGCCATATAGTTGGATACTAGCTTTGGTTTCTTTCTTTCTCTAGTGGAGCCTTCAGGAGCACCATATCTTTCTGCTCCTTGAATAATATCTCTAGCCCATGCTGGTCTTCTTTTCCTAGACAATTCTGCAACAGGAGGTTCTTGTGGTTCTAGCATGTCATGATCCTCTGGTATGTCCTCTTCAGGAATGTGAGCATTCTCTGAGATTCTGGGAGATGTATCTTCTTCATAAACTTCTTCAAGTTGACACTTTCTAGATTTCTTGAGGGCTGCTTCCTCATCGAAGGTAACATCTCTACTTATTTCTATATGATGGAAACCTGGTATGTAGATTCTGAAGGCTTTGGAAGTTTCACAATAACCAACAAACATTCCCTTCTTACCTGAGGGATCCAATTTGGATCTCTTTTCTTTTGGAATGTGGATGTACACAGGACACCCAAATATTTTGAGATGACTTACCTCAGGCTTCTTTCCTGTAAAGACTTCTTCTGGAGTTTTGAAGTCAAGAGCACTATGAGATAGTCTATTTTGAACATATACTGCTGTCTTGGCTGCTTCAGCCCTTAGATACATGGGAAGGTCTTGATCATGTATCATAGTCTTTACAGCTTCCATGATGGTTCTATTTTTCCTCTCAGCTACCCCATTTTGTTGGGGATTGTAAGGAGTGGTTAGTTCCCTTTTGATTCCAGCTTCTTTACAAAACTCTTCAAATTCCTTTGAAGTATATTCTCCACCATTATCTGTTCTGAGAATCTTGATTTTCTTGTCTGAGAGGTTTTCTATTAGAGCCTTGAACTCTTTGAATTTTCCAAAGACTTCATTCTTACCCTTTAGGAAGTATATCCAAGTTTTTCTTGAATAGTCATCAATGAAAGAGAGATAGTATTCAAACCCACTTAGAGATGTGGTAGGCATAGGTCCACATACATCTGAGTGTATTAGCTCTAGAGAACCCTTAGTCTTTGTTTCACTTTTCGGAAAGGGATTCTTGATATTCTTCCCTTTCTTGTATCCTTTACATGAGCCATCATGATCAACCTTCAAGTTTGGCAAACCTATAACCATCTTACTCACATATGGTAAAGCTTTATAGTTAATGTGAGCTAGTCTTCTATGCCATAGCTCACTAGGACTAGAAACTTCATGAGCAAGGGCAGATTCTGGATGACCCTTGAGTTTATAAAGTCCTCCTTCTTCTTCACCAATGACAATTGCATCTTTGATTGATTTTCCTTTGGTCCACATGAGTACTTGACCATCTATGAAGGCTACTCTAAAGCCTTTCTTGTCTAGTGCTGAGATAGAAAGTAGATTCTTCTTTAAACCTGGGACATATAAAATTTCTTTCATCTTCAAAGGTGTTCCTGAATCAAGCTTGTAGCTTGCTTCACCAATTCCCTTGATGGGATATTGATAATCATCTCCTAGAGATACCTTCTGGGGTGAAGACTTCTCTTCAATCTTGGAGAGAGTTTCCTTATGACCTGTCATGTGCTTTGAAGCACCACTATCAATGAGCCAAGTGCCTTCACCAGGGGACACAGATCCAGAGAGAGCAGAAAATAGTACATATTCTTCTGGTTCTTCTTTCTTTACTTTAGATCTTTTCTTTTGAGGCCTTTCCTCCACTTCTTCTTCTTCTTCTTCTTCTTCTTCACTGTCATCTTCTGCCATATGAGCATGATGTCTTTTGTGAACAAACCTTTTCTTCTTCTTCTCTGGTAGGGTACAGTCTCTGGCATAGTGTCCTAGCTTGAGACAATTGAAGCATTGGACTGTGGAGATGTCTCCCCCTTTCTTTTTGAATCTATGAGAGGGTTGAGGCCTTTTGTGGTTCACTTTCTTGAAGTAGCCTCTCTTTCCTCTTTTGGTGTGGGTGGCCAAAGCTTGGTCATCCTCTTTGAGAAGTGCTTCTCTGTTGGCAACCCTAGCCTCCTCTTGAACACAATCTTCCCATACTACATCAAACTTCATACTTTCTTTTCTGGCACACATAGTTTGAATGAATGACTCCCAAGGTCTAGTGAGACCATTTAGAGCTGTCATCACAAGTTCATCTTCATCAAGAGTATCACCAATGGCATCTAGTTGTTCTTTGATTAGAGAGACTCTTGAGAAGTAGTCTTGAATGGATTCTCCTTTGTGCATCTTGGTACTTTTCAACTGAGTCCTTAGATTCATCTTTCTGTTGATGTTCTTTCCTTCATACATTCTTCCTAGGGCATCATACATTTCCTTTGGAGTCTTCTTGGAAGACACTTGGGGAATCAAGTGGTCTTTAATGGAATCAGCTATGATTCTCTTTTCCCTAATCAGGTCCTTCCTGTGTTTTTCTTTGGCTTCATCTTCTTCTGGTTCTGCAACTTCCTCCTTGATATAATGAGCAAGATCATTCTCCTCAAGAATGAGACCAATTCTGTATTTCCATGCTCGAAAATTCTCTATGCCTTCTAGCTTGTCTTCAAGCTTAGTATTTGGAGCCATCTTCTCTTGGGGGAGTCCAAGAGATAGAGTAGACTTACCTGGGAAGTTACTTTTCACTTTTTCGGAATCTGGAACAGAATTTTATCGCACTTTTGGTAGAATTAGGGTTTGACTTTCCCGGAGTTCTATCCAACCAAAAAGTTCGATCTATAGCTCAAAAGAATGCTCTTGAGAAGAGCTATCCAGCCATGTAATCAGAAATCAAAAATTACAACTTTTTTCTGAAACCAAAATCTGACGTATCGCACTTTTGGTAGAATTAGGGTTTGACTTTCCCGGAGTTCTACCCAACCAAAAAGTTCGATCTATGGCTCAAAAGAAAGGTATTGATGAGAGCTATCCAGCCATGCAACCAAAAATCAATAATACCAACTTTGGGCTGAAAACCCTATCTTCACCAAAGAGAGAGAAAGAGGTATTCTTACCTTGTGAAAGATGTCCTATTCAGTCTAGCTCTGATACCATGTTAAGTTTAAACCAAATAGACAAACAAGATCTCTGAAAGAAACACAATCACAAGATAGACACACAATATACCCTGGGAAACCCTCATGGGGTAGAAAACCCAGCAAAGCTTTCCTCAATAAGATGATCAACCAAAATACAAGATGTGCTCCTTCTCCTAGACTCCTTAGCAGATCTCCTCAACTAGTGCGCACTCTTCCACAAGTGAGTGAATGATCTAATGAGGAGTTCACCTCCTCTATTTATACTTGACTCCCAACTGACTAAAAGACCTAATGGGGCCGACCTCACCTGGAGAAGTCTAATAACCCTTAAAATATAACTGCAGGGCCGACCCACACATGGTGGGTCTAATAACCCTAGTTAATACAAACCCCTGGAGGAATAAACATCTCCAGATACATGATAGGGTTACCTCGGAGGAATGAAACATCTCCGGAATAACAAAGTACAAATATAATATTCTTTGAAGTTACAATATTCAACATCCATGACCCTGCAATAATCTTGGTACCTTTTCAAGAACACATGTTTCATGTCTTCCCAAGTTTGTATACAATTCCCACCGAGGCTCATGAACCATCGGAGGGTTGTTCCCTTTAGAGTAAGGGGAAATACATTCAACTTTTGATCATTAGCACAATAACCATATCCTCTACAAAGTACTTAAAATTGAAATAAAAATACATCAGGGTCTTTGTTTTCCAAACCGTGAAAATTTGGTAGAACATGTGGGGGAATTCTTTTTGTTGGTGCCACTTCGCTCGAATCTTTGATGGGAAATTCGAATGTAACAACTTCTCCATCTTTTTCACCTGCCATCTCTTCATTAGATTCTTTGTGTGCTATCTTGAGGCTCCTCCTTCGAATGTTCCTGTCAACTTGTTAGTAGAATGGGTGGTGCTTACAACACCACTAAGGGGAATGATAAGATTTATGCTACCAAGATTGAAAATGAAATAAAACTGAATGTAAAGACAAAAAATTAACACTCAAAATAAATTCAATAAACTGAAATGTAATCATGCAACCTACATGCCCTATTTTAACAATGCATCTGCAAAACAATGTCAGATGTACTATTGTACAATTGATAACTTCCCCGGCAACGGCGCCAAAATGTCGTGCCCACTATATGCCAGTTAATTAAAACTTAACATGCAAAGTCCTAAACATAAATTATCAACCCAAGGAAGTCTTTTATTTCAAAGCTATCGTGCAAAATATATGCGAGTACAATTTCTACCTGACATTGTTATCTATTGGTATGCAATCGTGATTGTTTGTAGACTAGATCACACATGCTTGAAAGTAAATCAATCCTCAGCCTATTCATAAAATCACATTGTAAATCTAATCACAGTTTAACAAAATAAATTATCATGAAATAAGATCTAATTACATAAACCTAAAATCAATGCTAAGTTGGCCAATGATCTATCAAAATGAATTAATAGAAGAACACTATGATAAATCAAATGAATAAAACATGAACTGAATAATAAAACAACTATGATAACTCTAATGAATGAAAGTATGAGTTAGCAATTAACAGATCTACAAAATAAAACACTTACAATTAACACTACCAACATCTGCTCAGGGAAGAGGGCCCTTCCTCCACTGAGAAGATCTGGATCTCCACAATGAAAGTCTACAACTCTAGAATTAAGAAACTGCCAGCATGTATTATCATAATGGAAAAATTACAACAGATCTGGATCAAATCCTACATCATAACATTGTGTTCTCTCCTATCTTGCATCTCCTATCATCCATCTCCTATCCTGCCTAATCTATCATGCTTAATCCCTATCAACCTTTTTTCTGAATGAGATTGATTACATATTTATACATAAAATTATCTCATGGAAATGAAGAATTGAGCCCCAACTTGTGATCTGCAACAGCTAGAACACGGCCGTAACTGTTGGCAACTTTAGAACCGGCCGCAACACCAAATCGGGAAAATACCCTCTCGAAGAACCACCTGCATATCGCAAACCGTATATTTTTTTGACGATTTTCTCGCGATTCGAGTAAATGGGGATGTTACGCACAAAACCCATATCTCGGATTTTTGAGATTCATTTCCATCTGCCCACAAATCAAGACGTGAATCAAGGTATTCTTATGTGGCATGCGTTTTTTGTTAAGGCTGTAACAGCTAGCTATGAGCGTCCTGTACATGACAACTCAATCCACAAACCATCATTAGTAAAATTATGCATAATAGTCTTTTAATTCATCAAAGATAAAAGAAAATAATCACTATTAACCACTTAAAAGATCAATGGAAGTAGCATGTTGTTCAATGCGCAACTACAACAAATGGATGAAAAATGGAATGATAAATGAGAAATAATGGTAAGAAAATGGATGAAAGGTATGTCGATAAATGATGGAAAAATGGACAATTCCAAGGCCCAACAGTTGCCCCCTCGAAGTGGCCCGTGATCAATATAAAAGTGATTATGAGTTCTATTATTTCTGATATCTCGTGTATTTGCATTAATTAATTATTGCAGGTTCATCACATCTGGTATCAGAGCACTTTCTTGGGCTCGCTGGGTAAAATTTCTGCCAATTTTTTTTTTTTTCGCATTTGTTACAGGTTCGGATTTGGGAATAATTCCTATCTGCTTAACTGTGGGAATTACTTGGGCATAAGCCCTAAAACTCATTGTGAGGAGTACCACAGGAACCCCGAAGTAGCTAGCCCATTGAGAGGACTTGCCAGCGAAAAGGGCAATGACCCCTACCTGATTGACTAGTTCCCATCCGTGAGGTAAACTAAGAGCTATCATTTGTGGCAAAGCGGTTATCAGTTTTATCCAAGCCATGGAGTGAGGGGTACTGCCCCAATACGCAAGCCGTCAGACAACATTGGTGGCCGAGTGAAACCCCCGAACTGTTAGGAAGCCGCACATACCTGGGGTCCATATCTATTTTTAGCTGAACTGTTGTCGATCACTACTGCACCGTTTCAAATCCAACCGTTCAGATCCATTCTGAAAGCCATTCCAGATCCATCCATTTTCAATCCATTCAGCACCATTTCAGATCCCTTCCGAGCCATAGCCGCTCCAGTCTGGAAAAAAAAAAATTCCAGTTTTTTCTCCATATCTCCCTTGTTTTCACTCTGTTTCCCTTGAAATTTTTAGGGAACCCCTGTCATCCCATTCTGCATATTTCATTCCTGAGGACCCTATCCTCACTTCCCCTTCCCAAAGCCCGAAATCCCACATTTGTCTATTTTTAGGGTTTGCCATAACTTCCTCAGATTTCACCCAATCACCTTCAAATTTTACCACAGAGTTCCTTTCTGAATTCTGCTTCTTTGTCCCCCTTTGCCAAATTTTCCCATTCTTTCACCTCGATTCTGAAATCCTCATTTTTTGCTTCCCTGTCTATTTGACAGTGTCCAAAACCTAGTCAAACCCCAATTACCCTTCAGATTTTTTCCCAAGTCCAAATTTTCCTTTACTGAAGCAGTTTCTGTTTTTGTTTTCCTACCTAGTCAACCAAAAAAAAAAAATCTTGGATATGGTTGTCACCCGTGTAGGAGAAAAAACCATGGAAGAAGCACTTGCAGCCATCCAAACCAAACTCCAAGATCTGGATGCAAAATTTCTCAGCCTCCATCTTCAGCATTCAGCCATGAACAATAATCGACAGCAAGAATCTTCTACAGCCAATGGGTTCTCTTCTTCCAGCAATTTTCGTGGGCCAAAGCTTGATTTTCCTCGCTTCAATGGTACTGATCCGACTGGATAGATATACCGAGCAGAAAAATATTTCAGTCTGCATAATACTTTTGATGTCCAGAAAGTTCCACTTGCATCCTTTCATTTTAAATAGGAAGCCCTTCAATGGTACCGTTGGTACATCAAAGCTCATCCCGAGCCAAACTGGACAGATTTTTGCCAACTCCTTTTGTCACAATTTGGTCCTAGTTCTTTTGATGACTTCACAGGAGCACTCACTAAACTTCACCAAACTGGCACAGTGAGAGAGTGTCAGACGGAATTTGAGAAACTAGCCAATCACACAGAAGGATTGTCCGATGAATTCTATAGGAGTTGTTTTATCATTGGTCTCAACGATGAAATCCGCTCAGAGGTCAAAATGTTTTGTCCCAACACAATGATGGAAGTCCTAGGGTTGGCTAAGATGGCTGAGGACAAGATCGCAGCTCAACAACGCTCCAAGCCCACCTTTGTTCCCTTCAGAAATATGGGTTCCCAACGACCTCCCATCACGCCTGCTCCTCAACCAACTCCTATCAAGCAATTGTATGAAACAGAGATGCAGGCACGCCGAGAAAAAGGGCTTTGTTATAATTGTGATGAGAAATTCACTCAGGGACATAGATGTGTTCAACAAAAGCTCTATCTCTTGGATGTGGATTCTCCGCCTACCTCAGAACTTATTGAAGAAGCTCCAGATACAGTAGATGATCAGGTCGACATTCAACACCCGCCTGTTGACACCCCATCTCAGGACGACCCACCCGAGATATCTCTCCATGCGATAACCAGCGTCACCACCCCACAAACAATGCAAGTCAGGGGATACTTCAAGAAGCTCCCTCTTACCATACTCATTGATTCTGGTAGCATTCATAACTTCATTGATCCTCGGATTGCCAAATAGGCTAATTGTTTTGTCCATCCTTGCTCCAACTTTGAAGTCATGGTTGCCAATGGGGGCACCTTACCTTGCAAGGGGAAGTGTCACAATGTGCGTATCTCTATGGAAGATTATAACCTGCGCTCTCACATGTTTGCCTTGTCCTTAGGCGGATGTGATGTGATTTTGGGTGTTCAATGGTTACGCACACTTGGCCCCATCTTATGGGATTTTGCTGAAATTTGGATGTAGTTTTCAGTCAATGGGGAAAAACACAAATTTATGGGATTACAACCAGGGTCTCTCTGCATCATCAGTTCACATCGCCTGGAAAAAATACTTAAGAAGAATTCACATGGTTTCATCGCTCAGCTCCATTCCATTCAGATGCACCCATCAACAGTCTCTACTACTTCCTTGGATAGATATGTAGGTGTCTTTGCTGAACCAATGAGCTTGTTTCCTTCAAGAGACCTTTTCGGTAAGAATTTAGCCGCATCTACCTCTCAGCAGGAAATGATGACTATTTTGCATATAGTACAGAAGTGGCAGCCATCCCTATTGGGGAATTATTTCTGCATCAAGACTGATCTCCAGAGTTGGGAAACTTTCTTGGAACAACGGGTCTCCTCCCCAACACACCTGAAATGGGTTATCCAACTCATGGGTTATGACTATGCAACCACTTGCCAGAAGGGTAAGGAAAATATGGTGGAAGATGCTCCTCCTCACACATTTGATGACCCAGTTTCTCTTACAACTATTTCTCTACTTGTTCCAAATTGGTTTCAATCTGTTCAATGGGGCTATCTCTTCTATGAACTCCATGTGTATTCATCAGTAGGGCACTCTGGTTTCCTCAAAACGTATGATCAGGAACAATGTAACTTCATTTGGCAAGGACTCAAAAGGACAATTCAACGGATGGTGGTTGACTGTGATACTTTCCAGGTCAACAAGGGTGAAACGACCCTCCTTTTGGGACTTCTCAAACCCTTGCCCATCCCTCCACAGATTTGGACAACTATTTCTATGGATTTCCTAGAAGCGCTCCAGTGGTATAGTACCACATCTCAAAGGACACCATATGAAGCAGTCTCTGGACATGCATTACCAGTTCTTCTTCCATTCACCTTCAACAACTCCCTAGTTCAGGCAATTGACTCAATTCTTCGAAACCGTGATCAGCTTCTTCTCATTCTACAAGACAATTTTCACATGGCAAGAATTCGACTGAAACAACAAGCCGATCAGCACCGTTCTAAGCACACTTTTCACATCGTTGATATGGTTCTTCTTCATCTACAACCTTCCATGCAATCCTCCCTGAAACTCCAAAGGCGCCAGTGGCTCGGAATGCAACCTGAGGATGCTACAAGGGACCCACTCCTTCAGATTCTGCATCAATTTCCACATCTAAAGCTTTGAGGACAAAGCTTTTTCTAAGGGAGAGGGGATGTTGGGAACCCATGTCTTTACTTTGTTAGTATATTGTTGTTGGAGGCATATGCTTTGTAAGTCGTCCCGTAGTATTTGTTGATCCATAGTTTATATTAGCCCATAGTATTGACCCATAGTATTGGACGTATATGCTTTGTAAGTCGTCCCATAGTATTATATATGTCCCATAGTTTTGAATCATAGTATTGGCGCCTAGACTTATCCCATGGTTTGTATTGACACATAGTATTGACCCATGGTATTGTGGCCTATGAAGGCACCGTGAATTTAATTGTATTGAGCTTGCTCAAAGGAGGTTGCCCCCTCGAAGTGGCCCGTGATCAATATAAAAGTGATTCTGAGTTGTATTATTTCTGATATCTCGTGTATTTGCATTAATTAATTATTGCAGGTTCATCACAGTTGTAGCTATGATTCTGTATGTATCCCTGTTTTTTATTTTCAATTTTTCTAAGTTGAAGGTAAGAGTGTATCCTTGGTAGTACATATGGATAACACTTAAAATATTGTGTTTCATGTTCTCGGTTAATAGTATATGCCTTATTTCTTTTATTTCCTAGGCTTGCTAGGCCTTTACCCAAAATTTTAGTTGCGCCATTGTCTCCAAAATAGACACTGTCTCCCTTGCCTTCTCTGAACTTTAGAAAGGTGTTTTTATCTCGGGCCATGTGCTTGGAGCATCCACTGTCTATATACCATTTCCCCCTTCTAATTTGTACATGTAAGGATAGGTTGCATGCTTCCTGGTTATCTTGATCTTTCTGATCTTCAACTATCTTAGTGGATTGCACAGGTTGTTGTTGCTTTTTGCAGTCATGAGTATCATGTTTTGTCGTTTCACAATATTCGTCTTCTGAACTTAAAATGCTGAAAGGATTGGAATCATCAAACAAAAATTAAGGAGGTTTACTCAGGATAGTATGTTTAGGATTTGTCTGGTTGCTCAAACGTTTCTTTCTGGTGTATGCTAATGCGCGAGCTCTACATATTATTGCTTTATGACCAAAATTATGACAATAAAAGCAATTTCCAAAGAAAATATTTTGGTACCTGATAGGATAGAAATTTCGAGGTTGTGCAGAACTTTCCACTACTTTTCTGAGTCACAAATTGTAGCACTTGTAAGCTTTTCTTTTGCAGGAATAATCGAGAAATATCCCTTCATCTAATATAGAATCAAATTTTCCTAATGTATCATCATTTATTTTGATGTAACATTTTCTTCCAAATATTCTGAAATGCTTAACTGTATTTGGTCTTCCTTTACATAGTTCATATGGTTTTGAGCAACTATTTGTCCTGATCAAGCATCTATTTAGGATGTGGATAGTTGTATGAATGGCATGTGTCCAAAACATGTATGACAACTTTGATTCATTTAACATTGTCTTGGCCATCTCTTGAATAGTCCTGTTTTTTTTCTTTCTGCCACGCCATTTTGCTGTGGATTTCCCGCTACTAAAAATTGTCTTCTAATTCCATGTTTATCACAATAGTTATAAAAATTGTTTGATGTATACTCTCCTCCATTTTCAGTCCTCAAGCATTTTATTCTCAAATCAATTTCATTCTCAACCGCTTCTTTAAATGTCTTGAAACATTCAAATGTTTCTGATTTTGCATTAAGAAAGAACACCCATGTCATTTGAGTGAAATCATCAATAAACAATAGAAAGTATTCTTCACCATTCATTCCTTTGGTTATCATTGGACCAAAAATATTTGAATGCACTAATTCCAAAGGTCTTGAGGTAGTATATTCTTTTGTTGGGTACTTGATTCTAGTTTGTTTCCCATGTAGACAGTGTTTGTAGAAGGAAATTGATGGATTAGTAATCATTGGAATGTCCCTCACTGCTTGTTTCTTATTGATCCTAACCAAATTATCAAAATTGAAGTGTCCCAATATTTTATGCCATATCTAGCTTTCATCGGTTTGTCCCATGCAGAATTTTTCTTCTTTTTCTTCATCCAAAATGTAAAGATTATTAGGAGTTCTAGAGGCTATAGCTATGATTCTGCATGTATCCCTGTTTTTTATTTTGCATTTTTTTATTCGAAGGTAAGAGTGTGTCCACGATCGCACATATGGATAACACTTAAAATATTGTGTTTCATGTTATCGACTAATATAAAATTATCTTCCTTATTTATTTTACTTCCTAGGCTTGCTAGGTGTGAAATTCCATAGGGGTAGATCACTGAGCTTGAAAAAACCTCACAATTTCATAATGTAATTACTCAGAAGAATTAGACAAAAGCATGCATCAATTCACTCATAAAATTGAAACACACATGAAAAATTGTTGTTTATACATTAATCAGTTGTAAGTTGGGAATCAAAGAATGTTACAATAGAATGAATTTGATACACTCAGGATGATTCAAATTCACCTCAATTCTAGGCTTAGTTTGCATTGGAACCATCTCCTGATAAGGTCTAGTGGCCACCGATGATGAATAATCAGTCAACTGGAGTAGGACTGAGCATAATGGAATCATGTGGGCACCAAAATAGGGGAGGAGACTCCAAGGGGGTGCATAACTAGATGTCAATGGTCAAGGAGGGCGCTCCTACACTCAGTAGCCGTCAACTAGGAGCTAGAGTCAGTTAATTGAGCAATCAATGGGACATTGTTCCCTAAATCATGGAATTGACTGTAAGATCTCCTAAATCTATGCATGAGGGCGCATTGTAACTCCAATGATGTAAATAAGGTGCAATAAGTGGCGATGAGGGTTAATGATGGCCAAAAACAAGATCCATGGGGGCCAAAATAGGGACTGGGTGCTAGAAGACTCAATTGTCGATGCATGGAATGCATGCATGCAAAACCAAAATAATATGGTGAGAATATTCCAACACCCCCCTTAAGCTGGACCATAAGGAAAAATACAAGTAAATAAATCAAAAATAGGGCCTTGGTTACTGAGACCAATGGTCACCCCACACAATCAATATAGAAAAAGTGAGGAAAGAGGGAACCCCCCCCCTCAAGATATACTGTAAAAAACTAATCAACCAAGGTAGCACTCACCCCAAGAAGGGATCAGAGATGAGTGAACTTCTTCACTGAAAACGTCTTGGTAAAAATGTCTGCAATCTACTTTTCTATAGGACAATAGAGTAGTGTGATGGTACAATCATGCACTAATCCTCAGATGTAATGCATGTGCATCTCAATGTGTTTGGTTCTTTGTCTCAGAACCAGATCTGTAGAAATCCTGATAGCACTCTGATCGTTACAATATATGACTGGTGGAGTACTGTAGAGAATCCCAAACTTCCTTGCAGGAGGGAGAGAAACAAGATCCCAAGTCTCATTCCTTTGATGATATTGGTACTCTTCATCCATAGTTGATATCCATCTTGGATATTGGGAGGCCTCAAAGAAGGTTTTGGGATTTGATCCAATCATTAGAAAACATCTGTCAGAAAGAAAGGGATATGTATCAAAGAGTGCAAAACTTGCATTTTGAAAATCAAATCTAGTTCTTCTTGGATATTGTGGATCTCCAACAAGATCATCTACATATTCAAGGGTTTTGGCATCCCATCTTGGAAGAGGAGGTGGATCCTCAGGTGCTAGATCTTCAGGTTCTTGTGGATATGGATCTTGTATTCGCTCGTATTCACTTTGGAATCAAAATTTGAACTTTCATGAGAGGATGCTTTGCTATCTTTTTCAATATGTTTTGGTGGAGTAGTTGGCAAGATGTCTACTTCAACATGGTGGGCATCATGCAATGGCCACTCCTCAAACTGGAAAATTCTCTCAAGGAAGGTCTGCATGGTAGGAAAATCTAGCAGTTTGTAGGCCTTTGCATTCTATGCATAACCAACTAGTTAGCACTATTTTCTTTGTGGCTCTAAATCTCTCCTCCTATCGAAAGGAATCCTTTCCCAAGCTCTAGATCCAAAGAATTTTAGATGAGACACATCTGGCTTGTATCCCATCCATGCTTCGAAAGGATTTTTTACTTGTAGGCCTTTGTGTGGAATTTTGTTCTGGAGGTATGCAGCACAGTTGATAGCTTTTTCCCAAAGTCTAGGAGCCAATGCTTTAGACTCAAGCATGAAAGTTTCCATCTCTTTCAAATTTATGTTCTTTCTCTCTGCTACACCATTCTGATGTGGTCTGTAAGGAATATTGTGCTGCATATCAATACCCTTATCTACACAAAATAAATTAAACTCATTCTTCACATACTCTCCTCCATTATTAGTACAAAGGACCTTGATCTTCTTATTAGTGAAATTTTCTACAGAAGCTTTAAAAAATTTGAAGTATTCAAATACTTCTGACTTCAACTTAAGAAAATATACCCAACTGAACCTAGAATAATCATCTATGAATGTTAAGATGTATCTTGCATTATTCAAAGATAGGCGAGGAAGAGGTCCTGATATGTCACTGTGAATCAACTCAAGAGGATTCCTACCAATCAAGCAAACTTGACAGGTGCTTTAAGAAAATATGAGGTTTGGAAGCCCTTCAGCCATTTTTTGATTGTGCAGTTCTTGCAAATATTTGTAGTTGAGGTTCCCAAAACTCTCATGCCAAAGTCTTCTCACTTCATTTGCATGAGTAAGAAGTGCACTTTGTTTTTAGTAAGGCGATAAGTGAGAAAACTCATAGCATCTAGAATGGTGATCTACAATGTCTTGTGCAGTGATCTTCCCATAATATATCTCTTGGATTTCAACCACATTAGGAGTAAATATTACTTTCTTTGGAGCTCCTGTATGGGTCATTTGATAAATAGAAAGGAGGTTGGATTCCAGGGTAGGCACATATATCACATCATTGAAGTATCCATGTTCCATATTGATCCTTCCAATCCCTTCTGAAGAAACTTCATAATCATCTCCCATAAGGATAGAAGGCCCAACAGTGGGTTCGAATTCAGAGAATAGATCCTTAGAAGCATACATGTGTTTGGATTCTCTAGAATCTATGATGAAGGAGGTTGCATCCGAAGTGCCATCCATGCTTGCATGACACCTCTCTTTGTCCTCTGATATAGGATCAACTTATTTTCTTCTAGCATTTCTAGGTACTGGAAAATTGTTTTTCTCTATAAGTTGGGCTATGAGATCAATGAACTTCTTCATGCAAGCACTTTCTGGATTAAAACCTCTATTACAGTATGGACATTTGGTCTTCTCTTTTTGGTTTTTCTTGCCTCTCTTTGGATTCAAGGTCCCTTCTAACTGTTTGGCAGTCTCCCTTAACCTATGCTCATAAGGTTTATTTTCCTTACCCTTATGCTTCCCTTTAGCATTTGCATTCTTTCCTTCTCCTACAGCAAGAGCTTGATCCCTCTTTGGTTTTATTACTCCCATCTGCACCAATTTGTCTTGATCCTTTGTGAGAGAGAGGATGAATGCATTTAGAGTGGGCATTTTCGAGTTTGGAATGGACAAATTTTTTGTTTGGAAGGTGGATACAAACACAAAATAGTTTGATCCCAATTTTGAAAGAATAACAAGAATCAACTGCTTGTTGTCTTTCTCAATTCCACATAGTTTTAGCTTCACAACCAAGTTCTTGAATCTTGTGAAGAAATCTGTGATGGATTTGAAACTACTGGGGCTCAGTGAGATCAACTCATTTTCCAATTGGTGACCTCTCAAATCATCTTGTTTCCCAAATAAGGATTTGATCTTTGTCAAAACCTCCTTTGAATTTTTCAGATTGGAGAGATGAAAGAGTAGATCTTTGGAAATGTTAATGCATAGCAATCCAACTGCTTCAACAAGTTTGTTTAGATACTTGGCCTTTTCTGTAGCACCTTTTGGTTCGACCTCAATTCCCTATAACACCCTGTATATTCCTCTGTTGTGCATGAAGATCTCCATTTGTTCCTTCCATTCAAAGAAGTTGAAGGGAGTGAGTTTGGGGATCAAGGTGAGATCCATAGTAGTTGACTGAATGCGCTTGTGATCATGGAATAACCTGCAAAAACAATGGAAATTTATCTAGAATATTGTTGTATAATCTATTGAGCACTACTTTAGGATAGTAGGAACTTTTAAATGGATCCTTCAAACCTACCTAGACCCCAAATTGTTTATCCAATGAATTCAATGCAATGGCACCTCGATTTGTTGTGGAAATCCAGAGGCGTCTGGTGCACTACTGAAAAACAATTTCCCAATAAATTGTTGCAACTGTTGCAACTCTAAAATATCTCACAAGATCTATGCCATGTGAAATTACACAGGGGTAGGTCACTGAGCTTGAACAAACTTCACAATTTCACAATGTAATTACTGAGAATAATTAGACAAAAACATGGATCAATTCACTCATAAAACTGAAACACACATGAAAAATTGTTGTTGATACATTAATCAATTGTAAGTTGGAAATCAAAGAATGTTACAATAGAATGAATTCGATACACTCAGGAGGATTCAAATTCACCTCAAGTCTAGGCTTAGTTTGCATTGGAACCATCTCCCGATAAGGTCTAGTGGCCACTGATGATGAATAATCAGTCAACTGGAGTAGGACTGAGCATAATTGAATCATGTAGGCACCAAAATAGGGGAGGAGACTCCAAGGGGGTGCATAACTAGCTGTCAGTGGTCAAGGAGGGTGCTCCTACACTCAGTAGTAGTCAACTAGGAGAGACAGTCAGTTAATTGAGCAATCAAGGGGACAAGGTTCCCTAAATCATGGAATTGACTGTCAGATCTCCTAAATCTATGCATGAGGGCGCATTGTAAATCCAGTGATGTAAATAAGGTGCACTAAGTGGATAGGAAGTCTAATGATGGCCAAAAACAAGCTCCAGTGGGGCCAAAATAGGGACTAGGTGCTTGGATACTCAACTGCTGATGCATGGATGCATGGAGTGCTGCATGGAATGCATGCAAAGCATGCAAAACCAAAATAATATGGTGAGAATATTCCAACACTATAGCTTTACCCAAAATTTTAGTTGAGCCATTGTCCCCAAAATAGACACTACCTCCCTTGTCTTCTATGAACTTTAGAAAGGTATTTTTTTTATCTCCGGTCATGTGCTTGGAGCATCCACTATATCTTGATATTTCTGGTCTTCATCCGTCTTAGTGGATTGCACAGTTTGTTGTTTCTTTTCACAGTCCTGAGTATCATGTTCTGACATTTCACAATATTCGTCTCTTGAACTTAAAATGTTGAAAGGATTGCAATCGTCAAACACGAATTCAGGTGGTTTACTAGGGATATTCTGTTTAGGATTTGTTTGGTTGCTCAAACTTTTCGTTCTGGTGTATGCTAATGTGTGAGCTCTAAAATTTATTGCTTTATGACCAAAATTATGACAATAAAAGAAATTTCCAAAGAAAATATTTTGGTACCTGATAGGATAGAAATTTCGAGGTTGTGCAAGACTTTCCACTACTTTCCTAAGTCGCAAATTGTATCACTTGTAATCTTTGATTTTGTAGGAATAACCAAGAAAGATCCCTTCATCTAATATGGAATCAAATTTTCCTAATGTATCATCATTTCTTTTGATGTAACATTTTCTTCCAAATGTTCTGAAATGCTTAAATGTAGTTGGTCTTCCTTTCCAAAGTTCATTTGGTTTTGAGCAATTATTTGTCTTGATCAAGCATCTATTGAGGATGTGGATAGCTGTATGAATGGCATGTGTCCAAAACATGTCTGACATCTTTGATTCATTTAACATTGTCCTGGCCATCTCTTGAATAGTCATGTTTTTTCATTCTGCCACCCCATTTTGCTGTGGAGTTTTGGCTACTAAAAATTGTCTTCTAATTCCATGTTTATCACAATATAAAACTTGTTTGGTGTATACTCTCCTCCATTGTCAATCCTCAATCATTTTATTCTCAAATCAATTTCATTCTCAACCGTTTCTTTAACTGTCTTGAAACATTTGAATGTTTCTGATTTTGCATTAAGAAAGAACACCCATGTCATTTGAGTGAAATCATCCATAAACAATATAAAGTATTCTTCACCATTCATTCCTTTGGTTCTCATTTAACTACAAATATTTGAATGCACTAATTCCAAAGGTCTTGAGGTAGTATATTCTTTTGTTGGGTACTTGATTCTAGTTTTTTCCCATGTAGACATTGTTTGCAGAAGGAATTTGATGGCTTAGTAATCCTTGGAATGTCCCCCACTATTTTTTTCCTACTAATCCTGACCAAATTTTGAAAATTGATGTGTCCCAATCTTCTATGCCAGAGCAAACTTTCATTGATTTGTCCCATGCAAAATTTTTCTTCTCCTTCTTCATCCAAAATGTAAACATTGTTAGGAGTTCTGGGGGCTGTAACTACGATTCTACATGTATCCCTGTTTTTTATTTTGCATTTTTCTGATTCAAAGGTAAGAGTGTGTCTCTGGTCGCACATATGGATAACACTTAATATATTGTGTTTAATGTTCTCGACTAATAGAACATTATCTACCTTATTTATTTTATTTCTTAGGCTTGCTAGGCCTTTACTCAAAATTTCAGCTGAGCCATTGTCCCCAAAATAGACACTGCCTCCCTTGTCTTCTCTGAACTTTAGAAAGGTAATTTTATCTCCATTCATGTGCTTGGAGAATCCACTTTCTATATACCATTGTTGCCTTCTACTTTGTGCATTTAAGGCTAGGATGTATGCTTCCTGATTATCTTGATCTTTCTAATCTTCAGCTATCTTAGTGGATTGCACAAGTTGCTACTGCTTTTCGTAGCCATGAGTATCATGTTCTGACGTTTAACAATATTTGTCTTCTGAACTTAAAATGTTGAAAGGATTGGAATCGTCAAACACGAATTCAGGTGGTTTAATGAGGATAATATGTTTAGGATTTTTCTGATTGCTCAAAATTTTCTTTCTGGTGTATGCTAATGTGTGAGCTCTAAAATTTATTGGTTTATGACCAAAATTGTGGCAATTTCCAAAGAAAATATTTTGGTACCTGATAGGATAGAAATTTTGAGGTTGCGTAGACCTATTTTCCAAAATATTCGTCCTTCAATATTCTCTTTCAAATCTTTGGCTTGTTCTTGTTAAATTTTCTGAATTTACTTCAATATGATCTAGGATCTTAACTGAGAGAACAACATGTACAGCATATCTACAGCATATCAATCATGGAGACAATAATGCAAGCACACAAGAGACACAAAGATTTACTTGGGGAAAACCATAAAGGTGAAAAACCCCAATAACTTCCTCAGAGATAGATAGAGCAATGATACAACCAACCAAGAGAGATAGCCATAACCTAGCAGCAGATCCTCCTCCTCCATAAGTGTGCCACTCCTCCTTGAGTGCATGTGTGAGAAGTGAGTGAGTAAATAGAGTGCCTCCCACACTCTATTTATACTTGACTTGACTTGCCTTTTTACCTAACTCATGTAGGCTCGAACTTAACCACATAACATAATGCTGAGTGGGCCGACCCCCAATAGGGTGGTCTAATAACCCTTTGACCCACATGGCCGACCCCCAATAGGGTGGTCTAATAACCCTTTGACCCACATGACTTATACAGGGCCGACCCCAAACAAGGTGGTCTAATAACCCATCAAGTATAAGTTACGACACTTACACTATAAATGACGACACTTCGTTATAGAGGAATAATACCATCTCTATAGGAATACAATATACATATATGTGAAATACATTCTGAAGTTACATATACATCAACACTCCCTCTTAACTAGGAAGGTATTTCTCAGCACAGTTCTTCTAGCACAAGTCATCTTCTCTGGATCATCGTCACTGGATAATCGTCATCGAGTCATCATCATCATCGCCACTGCTGCTGCTATCTCAATAAATCTCTGAATCTACTCGTCATAGGAAGTTCTACAAAGCCAGTCCTTTTTCATACTGGATGTAGGCCCACCACCTGCAGGTCTTCATCATCACTGGCCATACTGTGGAATCCTCAGGACTTATTACGTGCGTCACAAAACCTGGCTGCAGCATCCCAGGCTATTACGAGCACACAGCTCTACCTGTAGGATCTCCCAGGAGCACATTACATGTGATCTCACCACAAAACTTGGCTGAAGCATCCAAGGCTGTTACGAGCATGCGGCTCTACCTGTCGGATCTCCCAGGAGCACATTACATGTGATCTCACCACAAAACCTGGCTGAAGCATTCAGGCTGTTACGAGCACACAGCTCTACCTGTCGGATCTCCCAGGAGCACATTACATGTGGTCCACCACAAAACCTGGCTGAAGCATCTGAGGCCTTTTTCATCCTGTCCAAATCTCCCAGGAGAAAATTACATGTGGTCATGGCAAAACCTGGCTGAAGCATCTGAGGCCTTTTTCATCCTGTCCAGATCTCCCAGGAGCAAATTACATGCCATAGGACAAAACATCGCAAGAGCATCTCAGGATGTTACGGGTACACAACTCCGACCTGAAATCTCCCAGGGCACAAATTACATGTCCTCCCAAGCAAAACCTTGCAAGAGCATTTTCCAGATGTCCCAGGGCACCGAATTACATGCCATAGGTAAAACCTCGAAAGACCATCTGCAAATCTCCCAGGGCACAAATTACATGCTTTCCTGAACAACCTGATCCACGGCCACAAAGTATCATCTGATACTCATCAAACATCATCCTGATGTACACATGATCATCCTGATCATCATCACTGCAACATCCTGCTGCATGTCATCTGGAGAAGCTCGTCATCCACGATCATCCAAGTATACATAGATACATGATCCACACAATGTATCCATCGGCATACATGATCTACCTGATCATACAAAGATACATGATCCACACAATGTATCCATCAACATATATGATCTACCTGATCATCATCACTGCAACATCCTGCTGCATGTCATCTGGAGAAGCTCGTCATCCACGATCATCCAAGTATCCACCTGATACATACATAGATACATGATCCACACAATGTATCCGTCAGCATACATGATCTACCTGATCATACAAAGGTACATGATCCAACCGATCATATCCAACATCCAGCATGATGCATACATACATAAATGATCCAACTGATCATATCCAGCATCCAACATGATGCGTACATACATAAATGATCCAACTGATCATATCCAGCATCCAACATGATGCGTACATACATAAATGATCCAACTGATCATATCCAGCATCCAACATGATGCGTACATACATAAATGATCCAACTGATCATATCCAAGCAGAAACCAGAACATCATCCTGATGCCCATTATCCAACGCTTACATCCACAGCCATGTGAAGGATCCTCCTTCCAACATGCTTGGAATGGCTTCAGCAAATGTGTCCATCACTTCTTCCTCGAAGTGTCCTCGATCTGAAGAATGCCAAGCCTCTCTCTGAAGTACTCGAACTTCACTCTGGCTAGTGGCTTCGTCAGCACATCTGTAATCTGCTCGTCTGTCGCAACATATAGGAGCTTCACAGCTCCTCTCTGCACCATATCCCTGATATAGTGATATTTGATCTCTATGTGTTTCGACCTGTCATGAAACACTGGGTTCTCGGACAGCTTCACACAACTCTGGTTATCACAGAAGATACCAGTAGCCTCCAATGGGAGATCAAATAACCCAGACAGTAGCTTCCGTAGCCATACTGTCTCACAACTAGCTGAACAGGCTGCAACATACTCTACCTCAGTTGTACTCAGTGCTACGCAGGACTGCTTCCTGCTAAACCAAGAGATCACACCTGATCCCATACTGAAGCAACACCCAGATGTGCTCTTCCTGTCTGCAGCACTGCCAACCCAATCTGAATCAACATAACCCTGCAGGTTAAACTTTTGATTCTCCTCATACCTGAGCCCATAATCCACTGTACCCTTCAAGTACCTCAGAACATGCTTTACAGCAACCAGGTGAACACTCCTCGGATCGATCAGGAACTGGCTCAATGTGTTCATAGCAAAGCAAATGTCTGGTCTCGTGTTCGTCAGGTACATCAAGGACCCAATCATCTGACGATACAAAGAGACATCAACCGGCTCAGATGAAGCATCACATAGAAGCTTCAGATTCGATGCCATAGGTGTGGCCATATCCTTGCAGTCCATCATCCCGAACCTCTTCAGGATCTCTACTACATACTTCTCTTGTCTAAGGAAGATTCCATATGCATTCTGCCACACCTCCATGCCAAAAAACAAATAGTGCATCATCCCCAAGTTCTTCATCTCGAACTTGGTAGTAAGCTTCCGATGCGTGTCGGCAATCAATCTATCTTCACCATACCAAGTTCTACACATATATGATTTCCTATCATGTGTCTCAGAACCAAATGGCTGCTCTACATACACTTCTTCTTCAACTACACCATTCAAGGAAGCTGTCTTGAATCCATCTGGTGTATCACTTTTATATTTCTCAATGCTGCCATCTACAACATGCTTGATCTGATAGTTCCATTTGGAAGTCATAACAAAATTCCCTTCACATCTTGGGACTACATCCCAAACATCATTCTTCATGATCGACAGATCATGGTATTTCATTTCTTCATCCCAGATCCTGGGAACTTCAATATCTTCAATATCTTCAATAGATATCTTTGTTGCTGGAACAAAATGTTGTAGTTCTTCTTTTGTAGGAGATGGCATACGATCTTTCCTACACAACAAGTTAAATTGCATGATTAGAAAACATCTCATAGTTTTCAGAACAAATTCTTACACATAAAGAAACATGCCATACAGTCATGCAATTATCTTAGCCAATGCTTCAATACAACATTTATCCATATTCCATAACTTTCTAGATGCCTTCCAATCTCTACCAGAACATTGTTAAGAGTGTGCACAACTCCCAACATGTCAGCAAAGAGGTTTCATTCTAGATAAGTAGCAATGGAATGTTGTACAGTGCCATAGGCCACTTACCCATGCATATTAGGAGTATACTGTTCATCAATGCAATTAATATAATATGCATAATACACAACCTAATTCTAGGAACATCAGTATATACATTATTGAACAGTATTATTTAAGAAATGACAATTCAAATACTTATCTTTGTTTGTTCGTTGGGTGGACTCCCTCTGAGTCTTCACTTCCTTGCAGGAGCTGCTGGAGTCCTAATCTGAAGTAGCTTCTTCTACACCTTTCTGTTGTGGGATGCAGAGAGATGGTCAACTCCCTTTGAATATCTACATCCTTGCATAAACCACTGGAGTGTACTCCCTCTTGATCTTTGCTTCCTGGATTACCTGTTCTTGAATCTCATATTCATCCTTGGTCCCTATGCATGCTTATTCGTATCATGAATGTGTTATCCTTGTGATCTCATATAAAATCATACATTCATTAGTATACTATTAAAACACAATAATCTCAAGCATGTATAGTCATGATCATTTCAATCATAAATAATAAGCATTAGCATTCAAGGTTTATGTAGGATTCTTATGGTTAGTCAAATCATAATAAACATAACATGTCTAAACCTGTAATTACTCAAACCTATGACTCTTCAGGTTCGTTGAATCATCAATCAAGATAAGAGATATAAAATGCATAAAACCTGTGATTATTCAAACCTATACCTTCATGATTCTTCTGGTTAGTCATATCATCAATTATGGTAAGAAACATAATATGCATACAACCATGATTATTAACTTCAATGAATAATCATAATCAATCATGCCAAGTATACTTAAATAAAGGATCTTATCACAAGGTGAGATTCTAACTTGATATAGTAAAAACATACCTGGATTAGCATGCTAGCTAATTATGTCTAACATACTCACATGATGTCTTCTTTTTCTTCTTCAATGACTTGTGCTAGTAACCTATATATCTCATAGGTTAACCATTATAAAACCAAGTTATACATACCTCGTAAATGGATCTTTTATGAGATCCATGACAATGGATGAATCTTTGTCCTCATGTTATCATGATCATATGTTCTTGGACTAGAACATGATTTGTCTTTCTTGGTGTACCTTTCATGTTAGTAGACAACATAAACCTCATACAACACCATAATGCATTAGTGCAATCATAAGTGTCAACACCCTAACCAGTGAATATCTTCTATCATGCATTCATAATTTTGTTAAGGTTATACGACAAATCTAAAATCAAAATTGTACTAACCGTAATAACATGAAGACAAACATACCATAAACTTAATCATGGACAAATATCGAAACATACCTCGATGAGTCATACCTGTCGAGATCGCTTGTAATCTTCTTATGTAAGGCCTTATCCTCATCTCCCTCTGAGACAGGAACTTCTTCACTTATGCAGGTGATCAATCCATCTTCTTCTAGGATTAACCCAATCCACTTGATTTGCAAGAACTGGACCTTGAGCTGGATATGGGTTTGTCAGAGAAACCCCAAAAATTCAAACTTTGAATTTCAAACTTCTGACAGGATAGAAATAAGTGCCTTGATGAGCTGATCAAGTTGGTATATTCAGAATTTGAAAACTGCAAAGTTTCACTCCTCAATTTTGCTTTTGAAACTTCTGGATTCACTGGACGTGACCCTGAACTGGGGTTTGATGAAGCTCACTCTTCTTCCCAATCAAAATGTTTGATCCAAAGCTCTAAGCTTCTATTTTTCTGAGGAGCTTCCAGCCGTGGTCACAGATTTCAAAAATTCTCATTTTTACAGAAGCCCTAATTTTCCACTTTTCTTATCAAAGTCCCGAACTAGGGTCTAATCAAGCCCGGCCTTCTGCCCAACCAAAAATTCTGATCTTGGTCTCTAAATTTCTATTTTGATGAGTAGCATCCAGCCGTGGTCTCCGATTACAAAAATTCCAACTTTCTCCAAAGCCCTAAATTCCGGAAGCCATGAATGAAGGTACCAAAAAATAATTCTGTTTTGACAGAAATATGTACCTGATTGTTTCTGGTGTAACTCTGAAATTTTTGATCCACAGGGTATGAAATAGTTTCTTGAGATATCCTGACCTGTTATCTTTCCATCCTGACAGGTCTGACCTCAATTGGATTCTCTGAGAGAGAGATATGCCAAATGTCGCAACGTGACCTGTTTTGGGATAAAACAGGAGAGCGAACTTGTACGGCGTACCAAATGTCACTGTTTTAACTTCGGCCTCTGAAAAAGTTTCCTGAGATATCTGGGCCTGTTACCTTTCCATCCTGACAGGTCTGACCTCAATTGGACTCTCTGAGAGAGAGTTATGCCAAATGTCGCAACATGACCTGTTTATGGGATAATACAGGAGAGCGCACTTGTACGGAGTTCCACGTGTCACTGGTTCAACTTCGGCCTCTGAAAACGTTTTTTGAGATAGTACAGACTGTGTACTACCTTTCACTATTTACGAAATTTCATTTGGAGCTTCCTAGCCCAAGATATGACTTTTTTCCCAAGGTCACCTGATTTTGACTCAGATATGGAAGAGGCAGAAACCCTATATCGTACAGATCATAAATCACAAAGTACAACGAATTAGAGGTTGTCCTTTGGACACAAAGTACCTGGAGATTTAATATTCGTCCTGTAACAATTTCAAATCCGAAAACTTCGCCAAAACAGATTTATAGCGAAAGTGCTACGATGACTGGTTTTTGCTATATCAAGCCCTAGCATCGTAAGTGCAACAAGTGTCATACATGCCATATCATGCCTTCTTTCAGGCTAGCTCTGATTCCATGTTAAATTTTCTGAATTTACTTCAATATGATCTAGGATCTTAACTGAGAGAACAACATGTACAGCATATCTACAGCATATCAATCATGGAGACAATAATGCAAGCACACAAGAGACACAAAGATTTACTTGGGGAAAACCATAAAGGTGAAAAACCCCAATAACTTCCTCAGAGATAGATAGAGCAATGATACAACCAACCAAGAGAGATAGCCATAACCTAGCAGCAGATCCTCCTCCTCCATAAGTGCGCCACTCCTCCTTGAGTGCATGTGTGAGAAGTGAGTGAGTAAATAGAGTGCCTCCCACACTCTATTTATACTTGACTTGACTTGCCTTTTTACCTAACTCATGTAGGCTCGAACTTAACCACATAACATAATGCTGAGTGGGCCGACCCCCAATAGGGTGGTCTAATAACCCTTTGACCCACATGGCCAACCCCCAATAGGGTGGTCTAATAACCCTTTGACCCACATGACTTATACCGGGCCGACCCCAAACAAGGTGGTCTAATAACCCATCAAGTATAAGTTACGACACTTACAATATAAATGACGACACTTCCTTATAGAGGAATAATACCATCTCTATAGGAATACAATATACATATATGTGAAATACATTCCGAAGTTACATATACATCAACAGTTCTTTATTATGGGGTCTTGAGAGAATTTTCATAACTTTTACCGAAGTAAGTTTATTCATCAATGTTGTTCCTACCTCTTTGTTCTAACTGGAGGCTTAATTTTTGGAGTTCATTTCTTAGAGAGACAAGTTCAGCTTCCAGACTTTCACATTTTCTATCTTTCAACTTCAACGGCCTAGGGGTGTCTGATTCCAATATTAGAAGAGATTACTGGAAGATATTGCTTTTCTTTCTTGACTTCTTCAGTTCGTCTAGTGCACTGACTAATTCTCCTTCAAAGTCTAAATCAACCATATGTTCATATTTTTAGTCCATGTCTGTTGGATTCTGCGTTGGAACCTATCTTCCAGATGTTAATATGTTATTGAAGGAACCCACTCTGATACCAATTGTTGGAATTGATTTAATACTGAGAGGGGGGCGAATCGGTATTAGCACAACTATTATTAGTTTTTTCCTTCTTTAAAGATTAGCCTTTACTTAATATTTATCTTCAGTTATGCATTAGAAAATAAACATCCACATATATGCACCACATGAACAACACATAACACATAGGGTTTTTTATGTGGAAACCCAAACAGGAGAAAACCATGGAATGCTTATTTATAATGAGAAATAATACATTGAATTAAGCACCAAATTCCTATGTTTACCAGCACCAATTGGAAGGAGGCACCAACCCCCTGGTTTTACATGCACAGACCTGAAGGAAGCTTCCACTCCCTTTGTTTTCTCCAGCACCAACTAGAAGGAGGCACCGATGCCCTTTCTTCTTTGTTTTACAGGAACCAACCTAAAGGAAGCTTCAACTCCCTATCTCCTTTCCCCATTCGACCGCCCTAATGTCCAAATATGTGTTTTTTTCATACTGAACTTCATCTCTGTGCACTCTTATGATCTTCTGCTGAAGATTATGTTGTGTGTTGTCTTGATATGTAGTCTATACTCTATCATTGTGCTGCATACATCACTTGACTTCTCATTCCTCTGAAATCACACTTATGTTGATGGCTTAATTCATGTACCATGTGCTTGTTGATAATGCAGACTACGTCTTTGTTATCTCAACGTTCTGCTCTGTGTGACTACTATGGTCAACTGATACTGTGTTTTAAATTGATAGTTTGTTGTTCTGAAATGAAGCACTAGTAATAGATGGAACTGTGCACTTTTTGTTGTGTCCAATATGATTAAGTGTTGCAGTCTCTCGGATAATCTGCGATGTCTTGTGCATCAAATGATTCGTTTGTTGTGTTTAACAAAATTTTCTCATATCATATACTTCATGATGCACTTATCGGATTCTGCTTCTATTCTATCGTTGTGCATCAGATGGAGTTCTCAACTTCACACACTTTCGCTTCTGCTCATATGCATTAGCTAGAAATAGATGCATTATCGGATAAAATTTGGTTATGTCTCTACAACATCTGTGACTATCGACGTGCTGATCGTATTAATGTCCTTCAAAACATCAAGCACTTCCGCATACTTTAGTACTTGCACATATGTCACAGATCTACAACATCTTTTTTCCCACCTGTTATAGGTCAAATCTGCATTTCTTTGTCCGTGATCACATTTCTCTGTCGATCACACAAAAGGACACTATGGATGGAAGAGCTAGATTTACCCTGGATGGGTTATTGCTGAGATTACACTCTTCAGTTGAAAATCTGATTTTTTCTACAGTTTTCATGATGTGTGCGCTACTATTGACATAGTGATCTAGTGTTCAAAACGTCGGTCTTATTGAATACAACCTACGCACATCCTCCAAAATGGTGTGAACATTGGTTGTCAAATGCAGAAGTTGCATACTGTGCGCTAGTCTATTTGTATGAAACCCACGTACATCTTAAGATGAAATGAAAAAATATATTAATATTACGAATTGGGATTAGTTGAAGTTGGTTCTGCAACTTACCCAACCAACCAATTCAACCACCTCTTGAATTCAACTGCCTACTTTGTGACATAAATACAAGGGGAATCCATGAGAGAGGGACCTAGAAGGAATGATAAGTTGTTGTTATGTTGGAGGAATTCTTAAGTCACTGTGAGGAGCAGGAGCCCAGGAATCGGTTGCAGAAGTGTCTAGAAAGATCAGATATATATCTGTACTTATCTACATTTCTTTGACAATAAAGGTTCATCACTGTGAAAGATTGGGCGAAAGCTAGGACCAGCCGTCGTTAAAAAGGTAGAACTTTCGGAACCTTAATCTTTTTCCATTCGTAGTAATTAATGCAAAACATGTATGTATTTACCTGTCACCCCATGTAATTTGGTAGTGTCATCTCCCCCACTATAAGGTATTTTCTGCACAACAGAACTGGCAACTCCACTGGGAGTAACCGGTTGTTTTCTGCTCTAGGGGACCTTGCTAGGTTTTCTTCCAATTTATACAGTCTTTTTGTTTTCTGAGAGGTTTTTTATAGGGTACTTTGCAGTTCCATTTTGACTTGAGTCATTTCAGTTTGAGTAAGTAAAGCCTTTTTTGATTGCTTTCAGTCCCTGTGCGTTAGTCTTCTGTGCATACAGAGGCGCACTTTCTGCCCTATGCACTAGTTCCCTTGAGCTATAGTCGTGCACTTTTAGTTGCAAGCGTTGGTTTCTATACCAGATAGAGGCGTACTTTCCTATAATTCTAAGCTTTGCACTAGGTTTTGGATTTTAGGCATTTTTGGGTCTACTGTTGGCATTTGCCTTGCTTCTTTAGCTGATTACTGAGACAACTTTGTCTTTTATGAGTCTTGTTCACCTCTTGAAAGTATTTTAAGTTGCTTTTACTTGTTTCGGTACTTGTTGTTAGGTGTCTTTCCTATTTTTTCATGCTTTTTGAGCCTGTGCGCGACTCTCTGTTAGTCATAGTAGCGGACTTTTTTCCCTAGACACTTGTTGCACTCTTGCAAACATGCGCACTCAATGCTTGTTTTCTGCTGCTACAGTTGCGCACTTTTATTGAGTCTTGCTTTTTTTTTAAGGGTTTGATTCTGGTTTAAGTTCTTAGGGTGGTCCTTGAAAAGCCTTCTGGTTTGGATACCTTTTGAACTCCTTTTGAGATCAGTCTGTTTCGGTTTAAGCCTTTCTTAGCTTTTCCTTTTGAGTCTGTGTGGTAGTAGGGTTACCTTTGGTTTGCTTACCTACTCTTTTATTTGGTGAGTGTTTTCTTGGTTTTTGGTGCTTAGAAGCAGTCTTCTTGGTATTTTTTTCCATTGCATGCATCTGTTTTCCTTTATTCTTTTACATCCTGTTCCAAGCTTAGAGTTTTTTCCATCGAAACAACTCGGTAGGTCAAGTCTTTTTCAGTCTTTTGATTCAATTGCTTTAAGCCTTTAGGTTGTTTACCTTTACCCACACTTTTTGTTAGGTCTTACTTGTGCCTTCTTTCAAGTTCATTTTCTTTTGCAAATAGAATAAAAGACAAAAAATGAAATTGGTAGCTTAGTAGTGAGATTTATCATCATTTTCGAAGTAGCATAGATTGTCTTGCTTTGAAAATTTAAAAGAAAATCATTTTTTTTTATTTTTTTTTATTTTTTTTTATTTAGGATTTCCTAGTTTCAGTTTTGAAAATATAAACGAAAAAAAAAGATTTTTGTGAAGTTTGATGCATTATTTTTATATGCACTTTGCTTTCTGTCGAAACCATTCCACACACTTCACTACCCTTCTTGAGTAAAACTTAGCCTCTAAAAAGAAATCTTAATAAAATTAACTAGCAACTTTTTCTTTTTAGGTATACACATCATCAACTAGCTTAGGCCATGGTTTTGGGGTAAATCACCTTAAACTACCCGAAATTGGTTTCATTACTCAACAATCGTAGTAAGACAATCTATTAGGTAAATCCACCTATATCAAAATATCCTAGGAACAATCTACTCAAACTAGAGTTAAGAACGAGACCGTGTGTGACTGGAACTGTTGAGGATACCCTCTCACTTTCCTTTCAAACATAAACCATAGCTGATTCGAGTACGGGGGTCCACTAAAACTTTTAAGTGCTTTTGGATTTTGGGCTTTGCTACCCTGCCCATGCGTCTTGTCTAGGCTGACGACTGTTACCCCAAGTATTTTTGTATTTTTGGTATCCTTAGTATCATAACCCTAGGGCTCTACACAGGTAGAGTGGAAGGATATTTCCACTTCACCTCAGACAGACGCGGAAGGTAAGCCTTTGGCAGTAATCCCGGGAGGGCGGTTTGGTGATTCAAACGCTTGCACCCAGAGGACCTCCATTGGATGTCGTGTAACTGACTGTCGATACTCTATTAGTTTGTTTTGGGCCCTCATCATCCCAGACTTTCTTCTAAGAGTATTAGCCTTGTTTGCCTGGTTTTGATCACTGTAGGACATTTTTAGTGGTGTGCTCTTTGTGCTGCTTGTTTTTAGTTGGGCTTAGAGATTTATATCCCGTTGAGTCGAAAACTATGGATAGAATCCCAGTGGGAACCAATAAAGGGACCCATGTTCAAGGGGCTCCTTGTGCTTTTCCATTCATTGGGAACATTTGTACTCCCTTAATGGCTACCTTGAATCTTCCGGGATTCACTATAGGGCTACCGGTTTGGTTGTTTTCCAATCCGAATGCCTTGCTTTCTCTTGATGCTTCTCAAATAAGCACCTCACATCAAGAGCATCAGAACCCTATGCTTGCTTCGCTAGTAACATATTCTCCTCCTCCTTCTACCTCAGGTGGTGAAAGTAGTAATACTAGTAACCAATAATCTAAAAGGAATAGGCGAAGGAAGATAGGAATAAGGTGCCAAAGCAAGGGGGCAGCCACCCAACCTCTGGAAGTCATGCTGAGGGAACCCACCCATCCTCTAAAAGTCATGCCGGGGAACCTACCCAACCTCTGGTGGTCATGTTGGGAGAACTCACTCAGTCATTGTAAATCATACTGAACCTAGCCACCTAGCCTTTGGAAGTCATGCTTGGGGCACCTACCCAGCCTCTGGAGGTCATGCTAGGAGCAAATATTCAGTCACTGCAAATCATACTGAAAGTATGTCTTCAACCACTATTTCTCATGTTGAGGACACGTCATTGATCACTGCTGGTCATATTAATGAGAAGTCACCAGTTACTGTGAGTCATATTGGAGACACTAAATCAGCCACTACAAGTCATGCTGAGAAAGTTGACATTGTCGACAAACCTAATAAACAAAAGCTTAAGTTCCCTTGTAATTTTTGCGAGGGAGACCACCTGACCTATTTGTGCCCTGTACTTCCAGAAGTGCAAAAGGTGTGGTCTGTAATTCAAAATTCTTCTGCTTCTGAGCAACCAGTCACTGCAAGTCAAGCTAGGGGCAAGATGTCATCCAATGCTAGTCATGATGAGAGTATTGATGTTGTAAAAGGAGTCTAAGCTTATAGGGTGGAAGCCAAAGTTCCCTTGTAAACTTTGTCAGGGAGGTCACCTTACTCACCTGTGCCCTACTATTCCAAAGGTGCGAAGAGTGTGGTCCATGTCTAAAGGATCCTCTGATCCTGAATTACCTATATATTCCCCACAAACTAGTCAACCTTTGGTTGATGACGTGGTTGAAACAATGCAATCTTTGGTCAACCCTACTCTTACTTCGGAGAGTGAAGTGATCGAGTCGATGCAATCTTCGAGTGATCCCATCAGTCCTTCAGAGACTGATGCACCTGTCCCTGAAGTCTTTTGCGTTGCCAGTTCGGATGTTTTTGAAAATGGGGGCACTGCATCTGTGTCGAGTGAACCCCTACCAAGCTCTAGGATCATTTCCTTTGATTGGAATAGTCTAACTGGGCCTCGCCTTCCTTCTTCTTCACCTTTCCAGATAAAGGTTCATATAAAAAACCATGCGGTTCACCGATGTATTGTAGATGAAGGAGCCTCTGTTAGTATCTTATCTGCTTATGCTTTGAGAGATTTAGGTTTTCCTAACGTTGTTCTAGTTTTTAATTGGTCGTTGAACTTCGATAGAAGACCCAGTGAACCGGTGGGATTCCTCCCTCAAGTACCTGTTACTTTGGGTGGAAAAATAGTCTTAGTTGATTTTATGGTTTTAAAATACCCTATGGATTTTGATATGATCCTTGGGCGTGATTACATATATGCTATGTAGGATGTGCTGTCTACGCTCTTTCGTGTGATGCATTTTCCTCACAACAAAAGCATTGTCACCATCGATCAACTTACATTTGTTGATCCCTCTTATTACCGAACTATAGACCAAGTATTTCCCCCGTTAGTAGGCACTACCATGTCACAATCAAATTATGTGGCATATTGTCCTTGAGTCCAATTTCTACTGAGAAGAAGCCTCTGAATTCATGCTTACCTTCTTGGGATTGGGTCTCGACAAATGACCAGGTGATGAATCCATCTGAATGTTTAGACATGCGTTCTATTTGGGATGATATACTTCCATCTGATGAACTTTTACTAGAGTCTATAATGTAGTATTCCATTCATTTGGACATTGATCCACTGTCGAGCATTCTTCGACCTTTTCTTTGAGCTCATTAAAACAGTACGGAGGCTACGACCATCCTTCCACCTTCACTTCGAGCTCATTAAAAACAGTAAGGAAGTTATGAGCATTCTTCTATATATCCTTTGAGCTCGTTAAAAATAGTAAGGAGTTCACAAGTTTACTTTTTCGGGCTCATTAAACCTTTATGAAAAAGATTTTTATAAAGTCATTCTTAAGCTCTTGTTTGACTTTTCAAAAACAAACAAGATTGCCAAGTTTGCTTGTTCTCTTCAGAATCGTTAAAGGAATTGAAGGAACATCCACTTAAGTATAATTTTACCCATTTTCCAGACTTTTGTGGATTAAATATGAAAACGATATACTCTAGTCATCCGCGGCTAAAAGATTTCTTCTCTCATCGTTTTACATTTTTTCGGGGGAGGAGACTAACTGTACGAAAAAGGACTTTTGGAGTCTTCTTTAGGGTTTTCAGACTCTCGAAACAGGAAAATACCAAACGAGCATTCACCTACTTGGGCTCGATGTGAAATCCACGAGAGGGTATATAGAGGATTGTTTATGTTTTTCAGACTCTATAAATAGGAAAATACCAGCGAGCACATACCAACCCGGGCTCGATACTAAAATCCATGGGTAGGTGTATGGAGTTATTGTTTAAGTTTTCCAGCCTCCTTAAAATTGAAAACACCGGCGAGCAAGAACAGATCTCGGCTCGATATTGAAATCCATAGATCGGTATTATAGAGTATTCTTATATCTCCTCTTCGAACTCTATAAACAATGAAGAAGGTCTTGAGTCTTCCTCCCATGGGCTCGCTAAACTTTTACATGGTTGGGATTACTGAGTTTGCTTTCTTGGACTCATTAAAACAACAAGAAGGACATTCTTTTACCAAAAAGAATAAGGGATGAGAAGGGTATATCCTCATCTTTTTAGTTTCAAAGACAGTTAATTCAGTCATGTCCTTGAACACAACACCTATTTGAGTCCATCATTCAGTTGGGTTTTAGTTTTTGACGTTAGGGTGAACCTGATCTCAGAGTTTCTACTCCTTCAGTTGGTTATTCTTCCAATTGTTAAGATTCAATATGCTAAGACAGAAAATAGCAGCATTACATTCCATTTCACAATAATATCATATACAGGATCACTGAAGAAACAACAAGCATAGCATAAACACAAGAGACAGAGATTTATCCTGGGAAACCCTCATGGGGTAGAAAACCCAGCAAAGCTTCCTCAATATAGATGACCAGCAAAATACAAAGATGAAACCCTGAGACATGATCTCATCCTCCACAATAGCAGACCTCTTCTCCACAAGTGCGCTATCCTCAAGTGAGTGAGTGTGTCAAATGAGGAACACACCTCCTCTATTTATACACTACTCTGATATGTATTTTACACAAGTACATGTAGGCTCGTATTTAACCATTAGGTTAAATACCCCATTATAACTGACTGGGCCGACCCCCACATGGTGGGTCTAATAACCCTAGTTACCACAACCAACTTGGAGGAATAAACATCTCCGGATTTAAAGTATAATCACATCGGAGGTATGGAACATCTCCGGAATAAATAATATACAAATATAATATTCTTTGAAGTTACCATATTTCAACACTCCCCCTTAACGAGAAGGATATTATAACAGTATCTGCATGAGCAAGGAGTCATCAACATCATACATGATACATCTATAAATCATCGGAAGCTTTCTTCAGTTTGTCTTCATCAGTAACTCAAACAGTTACTGGTATATCAATGTCAACATCATGACGATCATCAGCATCGTCATCACATGATCATCAGCATCGTCATCACATGATCAGCAGCATTGTCGTCACATGATCAGCAGCATCGTCATCACACGATCAGCAGCATCGTCGTCACACAATCAGCAGCATTGTCATCACACGATCAACATCATCATCACACGATCGGCAGCATCGTCATCACACAATCAACATCATCGTCATCACACGATCAGCAGCATCATCATCACACGATCAACAGCATCGTCATCACATGATCAGTAGCATCGTCATCACACGATCAGCAGCATCATCATCACACGATCAGTAGCATCATCATCACACGATCAGCATCGTCATCACACGATCAGCAGCATCGTCATCACACGATCAGCAGCATCATCATCACACGATCAGCAGCATCATCATCACACGATCAGTAGCATCGTCATCACACGATCAACATCGTCATCACACGATCAGCAGCATCGTCATCACACGATCAGTAGCATCGTCATCACACGATCAACATCGTCATCACACGATCAGCAGCATCGTCATCAATACACATGATCCTTCCTTTCAAATTTATTGGATCAATTTCATCACAATCATATTTAAGACTATCCTTCCTTTCAGAATTACTGGATTTACTGTCTAAGGATGATTAGTCCAACCACAATCACAGTTAAGACTATCCTTCCTGGATTTCCTGTCTAAGGATGAATAATCCAACCATAATCACATTTAAGACTATCCTTCCTGGATTTACTGTCTAAGGATGATTAATCCAACCACAATCACATTTAAGACTATCCTTCCTGGATTTACTGTCTAAGGATGAATAATCCAATCACAATCACATTTAAGACTATCCTTCCTGGATTTACTGTCTAAGGATGATTAATCCAATCACAATCACATTTAAGACTATCCTTCCTTGATTTACTGTCTAAGGATGATTAATCCAACCACAATCACATTTAAGACTATCCTTCCTGGATTTACTGTCTAAGGATGATTAATCCAATCACAATCACATTTAAGACTATCCTTCCTGGATTTACTGTCTAAGGATGATTAATCCAACCACAATCACATTTAAGACTATCCTTCCTGGATTTACTGTCTAAGGATGATTAATCCAATCATGTGCATTTTGAACCAAGGTCCAGGGATGATGCAGTCCTATCCTCTATTCTCAGAGACACCTGTCTACGGTTCACTTTAGAACTGAAAGTCCAGGGATGATCCAATCCCCTCAAGTCCACCAAGGACTTCATTCTCGAAGACCTCACATCTACGGCTCTCTTTAGGACTGAAAGTCCAGGGATGATCCAATCCCCTCAAGTCCACCAAGGAATTCATTCTCGAAGACCTCACGTCTACGGCTCTCTTTAGGATTGAAAGTCCAGGGATAATCCAATCCCCTCAAGTCCACCAAGGACTTCATTCTCAGAGACCTCACGTCTACGGCTCTCTTTAGGACTGAAAGTCCAGGGATGATCCAATCCCCTCAACTGTCCACTAAGGACTTCATTCTCTAAGACCTTACGTCTACGACTCTCTTTAGGACTGAAAGTCCAGGGATGATCCAATCCCCTCAACTGTCCACTAAGAACTTCATTCTAGGAGACCTCACATCTATGGCTCTCTTTAGGACTGAAAGTCCAGGGATGATCCAATCCCCTCAACCGTCCACTAAGAACTTCATTCTCTGATACCTCACGCCTACGGCTCTCTTTAGGACTGAAAGTACAGGGATGATCCAATCCCCTCAACTGTCCACTAAGGACTTCATTCTCGGAGACCTCACGTCTACGACTCTCTTTAGGACTGAAAGTCTAGGGATGATCCAATCCCCATCTGTATTCTCATCTATACAGGTACAAATATCCAAGAGCATGTATCACATCAAAACATGTATACATCACTAATCAAAACATGTATACATCTAGCATGTATTCTCACTAATACATCTAACATCAAAACATGTATACATCACATCAAAAACATGTATACATCTAGCATGCATTCTCACTAATACATCTAACATCAAAACATGTATACATCACATCAAAAACATGTATACATCTAAAATAAAAGATTTATAAGAGTTCTAAATCTAAATAATTCTAAGTAGCTAAGTGCAGTAAATAGGTAACCTCATCATTGATGAGACAGACTTGTTATCAGATACTATGCTACTCCCCCTTTCGAGGAGGGTCCTTCTGGACTATACCAAGCTTGTCTCGGAAGTATTTAAACTTTACTCGAGACAGAGGTTTAGTCAATATATTAGCAATCTAATCCTCAGTGCTTATATACTCGAGCTTGATAGCTCCTCTCTGCACCATATCTCGTATATAGAAGTATCGGATCTCTATGTGTTATTGACTTATCATGGAATACAAGATTTTCTATCTTGATTCATTTCTAAGTCAAACACTCCATATAATAGTTTCTGAAGCCACACTGCTTCACAGCTGGCAGAGCAGACAGCTATATATATATGCTGCTTCAGCAGTACTGAGAGCCACACTAGATTGTTCCTTGCTGAACCATGAGATCATGGCAAATTCAAGACTATAACATCCACCTGAGGTACTCTTTCTGTCTGAGGCACTTCCTGCCCAATCAGAATCTGAGTAACCATGTAAACGGAGTTCATGACCTCCAAGATAATATAGACCAAAATCTATTGTACCTTTTAGGTACCTCACTACATGCTTTGTAGTTATTAAGTGAACCTTTCTAGGTTTTACTAGACACTGACTTAGGGTATTTGCAGCAAAGCATATATCTGGCCTAGTATTTGTTTAAATACATCAATGACCCAATGATTTGTCTATATAGGGTTAGGTCCACTAAATACGATGAGTCATTAACTAACAACTTCAAATTGGAGTCCATGGGAGTGGCCATGGCTTTATACTCCAACATAGCAAATCTTTTTAGAAACTTCACAGCATACTTACCTTGGTTGAGAAAGATTCCTTCTAAGCCTTGCCATACTTCCAGACTTAGGAAGTAATGCATCAATCTGAGATCTTTCATTTTTCATTTCTGCAGCCATCTTCTTCTTTCTTTTCATGATCTGTTTCTCATTCCCTATAAGAAGGATATCATAATAATAGTATGATCCATAGCCTTAAGGTAAAGGTTAGGAACGACTTTAATTTTTTGGTAAAGCCCAAGCTTATCAAGAAACTGTCAATTCTCTCTTTGTGACTGAACATCATTCACACTCTGCATTGAATGATTTTCTGCATATCTATCTGTGCCATCTCTCGATGGATGGGTCTACTGATATGAGCCTCAATATTATTCAAACTTTGTGGTGAGTTCCTTCTTGCATCCATGTCATCTGTGTATAAAAACCATATTCAACCTTGTAGCAAAGGTTGAGATCCACATCACCCGTGGTGATCATTAAGCTCATCAATTGATTATCGATCCTGGGTACCCATACAGAACCTGAATCACACTTCTTCTTTAATTACACCATTAAGAGAATGGTTTTATCTATCCTCTTGGAACAAACATCTCATCATGATTCTCTTTCTCTTTTCTAAGAGAATCTTCTAGCCACAAGCCTTCTATAGTGTGTTTGATTTGTAAATCCTTTTGTTGAACATCCATCGCTTGTTCATCATTCATCATGATTTTTCCTACAAATCAAAATTAGGTACATGATTAGTAATACTTCATAATCATCAAATCATATTGACATGATAACCTATTATGCATACAGATATCATTTACATAGTTATGCAACTATCTTGACAAATAATTTGGCACAACACTTTCTCATATCCTGTATGCATACAGTGGCTATCTAGATGCCTTCCATCTCTACTAGAACATACTATCGAGAGTGTGCACAACTCTCAGCATGTCAGCAAAGAGGTTTCATTCTAGACAAGCAACAATGGAATGTTTGTCCAACTTACCAATCATATGCATATTAGTAGTATATTGTTCAATGTTCTATGAATATTTACACTTAGCATGATATATTATAGGAATACAAATATGCATACAACCTATTACAGGCAATACCATTTACTATTTCAAATAACAACTCAAATACTTATCTTTTATGTTTGTGTGGTTGCCTCCCGCTTGATCTTCTGTATGTCTTTTGAACTTCTATTCATTATGTACCACTGTGCATGTTCAAGTGTCATCCTCATGATCTCATACACAAACATACACCCATTAGTATGTTCTAAATGTTATCAAAACATTATAGTTCTAAATAATCTTGAGAATGTATAGTCATGATTATAGTTAATAAACATTAGTATTCAAGATTTCAGGGAAGTCTTCTTTTACTCATGCATATCATCAATCAAGATAAAAGACATAATATGCATAATCCCTTGATTACTAACTTTATGAATAAGCATAACCAATCATACCAAGTATACTTATATAAGGGATCCTAACACAAGGTAAGATTCATGGGAAACATACCTGGATTAGTATACCTACTTAGTTATGTACAACATACCTAAACAATCTCTTCAATGATTTAGAGATCCTGAGCTAGAACCTGCATGTCTCATAGGTTAAGCATAATATAACAAAGTCATACATACCTCGTAAGTAGAACAAAGATTATGGATGAGTCTTTGTCTTCATGTTTTCATGGTCATGGAACCTGATTTGTCTTTTGTGATGTACCTGAACCTTGTTAGCAGACAACATCAACCTCACACAACATCATAATGCATTAGTACAATCATATAGCCCTAATCAATGAATGTCTTTGATCATTCACATGCATTCATACTGTTACTAGGGTGATAAGAAAATTCTAACATTAATCAAGATTGTACTAATAAATAATATGAAGACAAACACATCATGAACTTAATCAAGAATTAGATTTCAAGACATACCTGAGCCTCCTTAAGTCATACCTGTCGAGACTTCTTGTAGTCTTCTTATGTAAGGCCTTAGCCTCAACTCCCCCTGAAACTTGATCTGGAGCTTAATTAGGGTTTTCTAGAGAAACCCTAAAAATTCAATCTTTGACTTTCACACTTTTGAATGGATGAAAGAATATGTCTTGCTGAGCTGATCAAACTAGCATACTTCAATTTTGGAATTTCCAAAATTTGACCCCTCAAAATTGCCTTTGAAACTTCTGGATCTTTTGGACAGGATCCCGAACTAGGGTTTGATGAAGCCCACCCTTCTGCCCAAAAAAAAGGTTCGATCCAAGGCTCTAAACTCTTATTTTTCTTAGGAGCTTCCAGCCATGGTTACAGACTTCAAAAATTCCAACTTTTCCTGAAGCCCTAATTTTCCATCTTTCCGATCAAAATCCCGAACTGGGGTTTGATCAAGCCCGGTCTTCCACCCAACCAAAAAATTCGATCTTGGTCTCTACATTTCGATTTTCCTGAGTAGCATTCATCCTTGGACTCCGATTCCAAAAATTCTAACTTTCTCCGAAACCCTAAATTCCGGAAGCCATGAATAAAGGTGCTCCAAAAATAATTCTGTTTTGACAGAAATATGTACCTGATTGTTTCTGCTATAAGTCTGAAATTTTTGCTCCACAGGGTCTGAAATCCTTTTTTTGCAGTAGCCTGACCTGTCATCTTTCCATCCTGATAGGTCTGACCTCAATTGGGTTTTCTAAGAGAGAGTTATGCCAAGTGTCGCAACATGACCTGTTTATGGGATAAAACAGGAGAGCGAACTTGTATGGTGTGCCACGTGTCACTGGTTCACCTTCTTCCTCTGAAAACGTTTCTTGAGATAGTACAGTCTGTGTACTACCTGTCACTTTTTACGAAATTGCATTTGGATCTTCCTAGCCCAATTTATGACCTTTTTTCCAAGGTCACCTAATTTTGACTGAGATCTGGAAGAGACAGAAACCCTAACTTGTACTGATCATAACTCACAAAGTAAAACGAATATGAGGATGCCCTTTGGACACAAGGTACCTGGGGATGTTATCATCGACCTGTAAACTTTTCAGACCCTGAAACTTCTCCAAAATGGAGTTATAGGGAAATTACCACAATGACTAGTTTTTGCTATGTAAAACCCTAACCTTCAAATTGTCGTAAGTAAAGCAAGTGTCGTAAGTGCCATACCTTGTCTTCCTTCAGGTTAGCTCTGATACCATGTTAAGATTCAATATGATAAGATAGAAACTAGCAGCATTACATTCCATTTCACAATAATAGCATATACAGGATCACTGAAGAAACAACAAGCATAGCATAAACACAAGAGACAGAGATTTATCCTGGGAAACCCTCATGGGGTAGAAAACCCAGCAAAGCTTCCTCAATATAGATGACCAACAAAATACAAAGATGAAACCCTGAGACATGATCTCCTCCTCCATAATAGCAGACCTCTTCTCCACAAGTGCGCTATCCTCAAGTGAGTGAGTGTGTCAAATGAGGAACACACCTCCTCTATTTATACACTACTCTGATATGTATTTTACACAAGTACATGTAGGCTCGTATTTAACCATTAGGTTAAATACCCCATTATAACTGACTGGGCCGACCCCCACATGGTGGGTCTAATAACCCTAGTTACCACAACCAACTTGGAGGAATAAACATCTCCGGATTTAAAGTATAATCACATCGGAGGTATGGAACATCTCCGGAATAAATAATATACAAATATAATATTCTTTGAAGTTACAATATTTCAACACCAATCACATGGAGAGTCTGCTAATGTCTCCTACATTGCAGGCTTATATCACTTCCTCGTCATGTTAAAGTTGCCTAAGTCACTTTGTGTCGTGCTCACTGTTAAAGGATGCAGCCTGTGTCGGCGATTCTATAGTTACCTTAACCTCATGTGTCGGCCATCCTGGTGTCAGTTTGTATCATCTTGTTACTTGTCCTACTCCAAATCAGCTCAAACTTGTGCGTGTTTCTTGTGTTGGATGATGGATGATGCATTAAGGCCTCCCTTCCAATGGATTTCTTCCCATCGACTTCAACTCATTATGCTCTGGGAATGAAGTTTAGAGTTTCGGTTAGTACCTTGGGGATTGCAGTCATTAGTGGCAGTTTCCCTCACTGTTGAATAATGAGAATACATCAATGTCTCTTATTCGACAGGTTCCTCAGGTGTTTGATTTCAAGTCCACTTATTCACACTTGTTGAAACATACTAGGTACCTTGGGCTCCATTATCATTATCGATGGAAGCCCTCGCGTTTGTTAACGGTATACATAAATGATCGGTAATCAAACGATACCCCCTATGTTCGACTCCAACTCATTTATTCACATGGTTAGGGTTTGTACCTTGGGTTGTTTGGATGAAGACCTTGGGACTCTGATAGCATCACCATATTTATGTTATCACCCAAGCTGCGCAAGACTGAGACATAGATCCAGCTTGTTGTTATGGCTATGATCTCTTATCTGTGTCATGGATCCGTGCTTGTATTTCAGTGGCCATGCTATATATACATCTCCTATTTATGTATCATATATCATGTTGTATCATACCGAACATCTATATGACGTCAAGATTGTAATTGCTCGCTAACCTTGATCGTTGTTTTCAGGTACTTTTGTGACTTGGTTCTGTGGTTTCTTGGTCCTCCTCTGACTTGGAATTATATTTCGGACATCGTTTCCCTATGACCTCACACATTAGGGGGCATCTGTTATAGGTCAAATATGCACTTCTCCGTCCGTGATCACATTCCTCTGTCAATCACACAAAAGGACACTATGGATGGAAGAGATAGATTGAATATGGATGAGTTATTGTTGAGATTACACTCTTCAGCTGAAAATCTTATTTTTTATATAGTTTTCATGATGTGTGTGCTACTATTGCCACAGTGATCTAGCATTCATAACGCTGGTCTTATTGAATACAACCTGCGCACATCCTCCAAAATGTTGGGAATGTTGGTTGTCAAATGCAGAAGTTGCATACTGTGCGCTAGTCTATTTGTATGAAACTCGTGCACATATTAAGATGAAATGAAAAAATATAATAATATTACGAATTGGGATTAGTTGAAGTTGGTTCTGCAACTTCCCCAACCTCCCAATTCAACTGCCTCTCGAATTCAACTGCCTACCTTGTTCCATAAATACAAGGGTAAGCCATGAGAGAGGGACCTAGAAGGAATGATAAGATGTTGTTATGCTGGAGGAATTCTTAAGTCATTGCGAGGAGCAGGAGCCCAGGACTCAGTTGCAGAAGTGTCTGGACAGATCAGATATATCTGTACTTATCTACATTTCTTTGACAATAAAGGTTCATCGCTGTGAGAGATTGGGTGAAAGCTAGGACCATCCGTCGTTAAAAAGGTACAACTTTCGGAACCTTAATCTCTTTCCATTCATAGTAATTAATGAAAAACATGAATGTATTTACATGTCACCCCATGTAAGTTGGTAGGTCGTATCCCCCACTATAAGGTATAATTTTCCTGCACAACACCACCATCAAAAATTCATTCTATTGCATGTGTGCATTCCACTCTTTGCTAGATGATTTGTTCTTTCCACGAGCCCCTTGATGCCCTAAAAATCAAACTGAAACTTTCACACAAATATCTTATTCTCCCGCCATCAAGATTACATCAAATCTCCAACTTGCATCTCAATTTATACATGTCCTACATGGATTGTATGTTCACAAGTTGGTCGTGACATCCCTTCTTCCATATTTCATGGATTATGCATATGCCAAATTTCATATTCTACGTTTTTGATGTGTCATATGATATGTGTCTTCCATCCTCATGGTACAAAACTTAGTGGGACTTTACACCTTGGTGGTGTACCATTGCGCTCTTGATGTACCATTGCCTTAAGATATGTGCGCAATCTTACACTTCATCTTGATGTGTCCATGATTTGTGTTGTACCATCCCTTGTGGGTAATGCGCTCTTTGGTGCATTGATAATTTGTAAAAACTACGCATTCTTCAACTTATTATTGGTGGGATTATTATCCTTTCCACTTCAAAGCTTACTGGTAATTCGCACTTGATGTTTTGATGCTTTGCGGATTCTGTGCATACTCTAACTTATACCAAGTGGGTCTTTGACCTTTTCCTTATCAACCTTTGTGGGACTTGTGCACCTACTGTACTGCTGGCTATGGAATTTTCTCATAGATGGTCTTCAACCATTGTACCCTTCTAGGAACTTGTGCACATTCCACTTATTGAAAGCATCTTCTAATTGGCTATGCTTGCGTGCTTTCAGGATTGTCCAACCATTAACTGCTTTCACATTTCCAACCAATGATCAGGATTTCTTGTGCATTCCTTATGTCCTTGTACCATTTTCTCAACCAATTCCTTGGATGCTTGTGCACATGTACCATTATCCAACCAACTCTTTTGATTGATATCATGAGAGAGTATGACTTGGTGGACTTGATTTCTATGCAAGGACCACATGTTGTAGTATACATTACTTGTGTTCCTTTCTTAAGATGGATTTGCATGATGTATCTTCGCATGTATTTCCTCAAACTTGTCATGCATGATGTATCCTTCGACAAAAAAATTTAGAATGAATGAATTTCTAGATATATTCCAAATTTGCTTTCATATATGTCACCTTCACCATTACGCATATACTTCCAGTATTCATATTCTTCTACATCTTGCACATATACTACTTCAAAGTGGCTTCCATATACTTCTTCATACTTTTGCAAGAATACTGTATCCACTTTGACATGAGTTGATATCAATGACTCTGACTGAATCAGTTGACATCATTGTTAGAACAGTAATCCACACTTAGTACCATAATCCATAAATTTTTATTGCCCATGTGCTTAATTAAACCATGTTTTGGATTAAGTGACTATAGTTGGTCAAATACCCACTTTTGAGAGTGTTCACACCCACTTCCAAGCAAACCAGTTCACGCAGCCTCCAGTTTTGTCCACAAGTGCACCCTCATTAATTGTTGGAGCACCCTCTCTCCTTGTTTTGGGGAATTTTAGTTGACCAAGGGCGCTAGGGTGGATTTTTGCCCATTTTTGGCTAGATTTGGAGCATTTAATGCTCCCTTGGGCCCCCAAACCTCCTCTACTTGATCACCCATGCCTGCCTTGAGCTCATTAATGACCCAGCATGCTTCAGCCACCTCCACACTAGAATTCGTGGCTATTTGGGGTGATTGGGATTGAGTTGGACCCACCTAGGGGGGATTGAGGCCAATTTGGCATTGATGACTTGTACACTCAGCTTGAGCCACCTAATTCTCTCGATTTTCTCATGGATGTAATAAAAACCTGTTACTAACATTTTCACATGTTAGACAGTCAGTTAATCAAAGATTTGAGCATACATTGTGTGTAAAATTATCATCTTTTTCAAGTTTTTCCACTGTTTTTGCAAATTAATTCGATTTTGTGAGGTTCTCCATAGCTCCTAGATCTTCTGTGATCAAAATAATCACATGGTATCAGATCCATCGTGGAGTTAGTGAGTTGCAGGCCAATATTGAGCATTGAACTGCATTCTAGAGAGGATTTCCAGATAAAAATTGAGTGTTTTTTGCAGGTGTTTCAGTAGTTTTCTCATCATGAACGCAGCAGTCATGGAAGCAAACCAAATGTTGCTCACACCCTTCAATTTTTTTGATTGGAAGGCTGAGATGGTCATCAAGCTGAGATCTAAGGGTCTCTATAGAGTGACCATGGGCACAGAAGTGGAGCCAAATTCTGCTGTGGAGAAAGCAAAGTACTACAATCGACTTGATGAAGCTTATGGATTGCTATGCCTGAGCATTTCAAGGGAACTCTTGTTTCATACAGACAGTTTGACAACTCCCAATGAAGTATGGGTGAAGCTAGAATCACTCTTTGGGAAAACTGATGAACTGAGAGGCCACCAGCTTGAAAACGAGCTCATTAGCTTGAGCCCAGCGCATTTTGAAACCATCCAGGAGTTCTTCACGAAATTCAAGTCACTGGTGCTTCAACTGCAACAATGTGGAATTGTTAAGAAGGAGGAACAACTGATTCTGTCCATCCTTTCGAAGCTAGGCCCAGAGTTTTCAGTATTTGTTAGCACATTTCACTCAGCCAAAATGACCCTTCGAAATTGGCAAATGCCATCACTAGCTACCTTCATGGAGTGTCTCACTCAGGAGCAGGATAAACTAGTTCAGATGGGCACCATAAAATCAAAGGACCAAGCATTGGCAATGGGTGTTTCAAATGCAAGCAAAGGAAAGCAGAAAGCCAAGAATTCGAAGCAGCAAGAGAAGAGGAAGTTTGACAAGACCAAGTCTGCAGATGGGGGTTCAAATCTGTCAAAGGGGAAGGACAAGAAGGGAAAGGAAAAGACCAAATGCACCTATTGTCATAGGGGATGGCATCCAGAGAGCTCATGTATGAAGAAAACCATTGACTCAATGGCGCAGCTGCTGGAGAAGAACAACATCCCAGTCCCTGAGGGCGCAAGGAAGAAGGAGAGCACCTCAAACCCTGACAATAAGGAGAAGTGTCATGCTTTGGTAGCAGGTACTTCGAATCCCTCATCCTTTATCATTGACTCAGGAGCTTCCAGACATATGGTTTCATCCAGAGAGCTCTTCTCCTCTATGCATTCGAATGGTGGCCCAATAGTTTGAATGGGAGATGATTCAGAAATCCAGACCAAAGGGATTGGTAGGATTGACATGGAGCATGGCTATTTCAGTGATGTGCTCTATGTACCTTCATTGGCTGCAAATTTTCTATCAGTCTATCAAATGACCCATACAGGAGAAGCCAAGAGAGTGACATTTACTCCAGATTTGGTAGAAATCTCAGAAATCTCCTCAAATCAAGTTGTGGCTGTAGGGTATGCAGATCATGATGAGAGAATGTACAAATTCTCAAATTTCATTCCAAATTCTAGTGACCATGCTCTTGTCTCTCATGCCAACGAGACCTCCAAGTTGTGGCATGAAATATTTGGCCACATGAACTACAAATACCTCCAGACACTGCACAAGGACGAGATGGTGGAAGGGCTTCCAGAAATCAAATCATCAAATGGTGCATGCATTGGGTGTGTAGTTGGAAAGCATCCTGAGCACAGCTATGAGAAGGGAATGGCAAGGAGAGCCACTCAACCACTTGGATTGGTACATTCAGACCTTATTGGTCCTCTTCCCACTCCATCATATGGTGGATCAAGGTATGTACTTACATTCATAGATGACTACTCTCGATTCTGCTGGGTTTACTTCCTTAAATTGAAGTCAGAAGTGTTTGAGAAATTGAAGATTTGGAAAGCCCTAGTGGAGAACCATAGTGGTCATAAGATAAAGATCCTTAGGACTGATAATGGAAAGGAATATGTGAATAATAACATTCAGAACCTTTGTGAGGAATGTGGCATCCAAATGCAACATTCAATCCCCTACACACCTCAGCAAAATGGTGTGGCAGAGAGGAAAAATAGATCTCTCAAGGAGATGGCTACTTGCATGATTGAAGCTAGGGATCTAAGCCCTAAGCTATGGGCTGAAGCCATCAATTGTGCTGCTCATATTCAGAACAGAGCCTTTCACAAATCAGTCAAAGGAAAAACCCCCTATGAGGCATGGTTTGGCCAAAAACCAAATGTGTCAAATTTCAGGATTTTTTGGTCTAGAGCATGGGCTCGAATTCCATCAGAAAAAAGGAAGGCTTTGGAGCCACAGAGCAGGGAATGTATCATGGTTGGATATGGTGAGTACACAAAGGGCTACAAGCTCTTTGACACATCCACACTTAAAACTTTCATTGAGAGAAGTGTGCAATTCGAAGAAGAACCAATTCCAGATTTTGAGCTTGCACCGGGGGAAAGCTCCTCTCCTCCACACGTTAATGAGATTAGTGATGATTCCACCTCTGATTTTTCTGATATTGCTGAAGATGACATGGCTGAAGATGACATTGCTGTACATGAGTCACCATCAAGGCCCAAGTGGGCTGAAAAAATCATAGAAGCTGCAGGTGAATTGGCAGGCAATCCCCAAGAGCCTAGGAAGACTAGATCTCAAACAATCAATGCTTCCTTTGCAAATGAAAGTGAACTTGTTGATCACTGTTATATGATGATTGGATCTGATCCAACATCATATCAGGAAGCTCATCATGATCCAAGGTGGAGAGCAGCAATGCAAGAAGAATTCCAGTCTCTCCAAGAGAACAAAACATGGGATTTGGTGCCTCTTCCTCCCAAGAGGAAACTTGTGCAATGTAAGTGGATTTTCTGAACCAAACCTGTTGCTGATGGTTCTGATCTAAAGTATAAGGCTAGGTTAGTGGCTAAGGGCTACTCACAAATCCATGGTGTGGATTATACAGAGACCTTTGCACCGGTTGCAAAGATGGACTCAATTAGACTAGCTCTAGCCATGGCAGCTAGTAAAGGTTGGGAAGTTCACCACATGGATGTCAAAAGTGCATTCTTGCATGGTGAGCTACAGGAAGAGATATATATGCAGCAGCATGAAGGATTCCAAGAGGATCCCACACTTGTATGCAGGTTGAAGAAGTCACTCTATGGACTCAAGCAAGCCCCCAGGGCTTGGTATGCCAAAATGGATGCTTTTTTGCTCTCAATTGGTTTCTGTCGATGCAAGTCTGATCCAAATGTTTATTTGCAGCATTGTGATGATAATTTGCAGGTGATTGTACTGTATGTTGATGATCTCTTAATTACAGGGAGCTGCACCAAACAAATTGGCTCAATTAAAGCTTCTTTGCACAGTGAATTTGCCATGAGCGACCTAGGATTGCTAAGGCAATTTTTGGGCTTGGAAATTGAGCAATCTGAGAGAGAGGTATATTGTTGAGTCAATATAAGTATGCTTCAGACCTGTTATTCAAGTTTAAAATGGCTGAATGTAAGGCAGCCAAGTGCCCATTCCTTTTAGGCATAAAACTAGGTGAATTTGAAGACTCTCCATTGGTGGATTGCACACTCTACAGGCAGCTAGTTGGAAGTTTGCTGTACCTTACACATACAAGACCTGATTTGTCTTATGCTATAAGTGCTGTATCAAGGTATATGCAGCAGCCACATGAGATCCATTGGAAGGCAGCCAAAAGGATCGTTCATTATGTCCAAGGAACAAAGAGCTTTGGGGTACACTATGCAGCTGGTTCTTCACTTCAACTAGCTGGATTTTCTGATTCCGATTGGGAGGGAGATCCCATCGATAGAAAGTCCACTTCAGGTTTTGTGTTTATGTTTGCTGAAGGTACCATTTGCTGGTCAAGCAAGAAACAACATACAATTTCTCTTTCATCAGCAGAGGCCGAGTACAGGGCAGTAGTGAATGCAGCCACACAGTGTGTTTGGTTGCAAGGCATTCTTCGGGAGTTTGGTGTTGCTATTGATTCTCCAACCAATATTTGGGTGGATAATCAAAGTGCCATCAAGATATCTACTGATCCAGTACAAAGGCAAAGAACAAAGCACATTGAGATCCACATGCATTACATTCGGGGCTTGGTGCATGACAGGGTGATTTCACTGCAGTATTGCCCATCCACCGAGCAAACTGCAGATATTTTCACCAAGTGCTTTACTGAGAAGACCTTCACTCACTTGAGAGCTTTGCTTGGAGTGAGTGATGGATGGTGATTGCTGCAATTTAATTGCAGGTTCAGCCCCATGTCCATTTTTGAGGGAAGTTTTTATCCCATGAGGTTTTACTTCTTTTCCTCGGTTCATATGAACAAATAAAATTTCTGTTTGTATTGAGGCGACTTGAGCCTTTGTTGCCAAGGCCTCCCACTTATCTTTCATGAGATGTACTAAGTCATGGTTAAGGGGGGGTGTTAGAACAGTAATCCACACTTAGTACCATAATCCATAAATTTTTATTGCCCATGTGCTTAATTAAACCATGTTTTGGATTAAGTGACTATAGTTGGTCAAATACCCACTTTTGAGAGTGTTCACACCCACTTCCAAGCAAACCAGTTCACCCAGCCTCCAGTTTTGTCCACAAGTGCACCCTCATTAATTGCTGGAGCGCCCTCTCTCCTTGTTTTGGGGAATTTTAGTTGACCAAGGGCGCTAGGGTGGATTTTTGCCCATTTTTGGCTAGATTTGGAGCATTTAATGCTCCCTTGGGCCCCCAAACCTCCTCTACTTGATCACCCACGCCTGCCTTGAGCTCATTAATGACCCAGCATGCTTCAGCCAGCTCCACACCAGAATTTGTGGCTGTTTGGGGTGATTGGGATTGAGTTGGACCCACCTAGGGGGGATTGAGGCCAATTTGGCATTGATGACTTGTACACTCAGCTTGAGCCACCTAATGCTCTCGATTTTCTCATGGATGTAATAAAAACCTGTTACTAACATTTTCACATGTTAGACAGTCAGTTAATCAAAGATTTGAGCATACATTGTGTGTAAAATTATCATCTTTTTCAAGTTTTTCCACTGTTTTTGCAAATTAATTCGATTTTGTGAGGTTCTCCATAGCTCCTAGATCTTCTGTGATCAAAATACTCACAATCATCTTTGAAATTACTTGACAGTCAAACACTTGACATCAATGACAACCAATTCTCATCATGAATGTCATTGTTTATGATGAGTGCTTAGTATAAATGTTGTTTATATTTGGTAAAAGTAAAAATTGTTCATAACTGTGCTTGATATTGATTCATCCCCTCTCAGTATTAATAAGATTCCAACAATTGGTATCAAAGTGGGTGTCTTCAAGTAATAGTTTAACAACTGGAAGATATGTCTTTGCATAGTTATGGGTGGAAAGAGAAGATATTCTCAAGGTGAAGAACCATGGTCACATGAAGATGGAAGCATGGAAATCTCTATGTCATATAATCAAGGTGTTTTATTCGCACTCAAAGAAAAACTATAGAAGAGGTCAAAAGAGTTCAACCAATATCATGCAAACTCTAAAAAAGAAAGAAGAATAGTAAAAAAGGATGGCAACATACTTTACTAATCAATTACAGGAGATAGATAAAACCTATCAAACTGAGAAACTTAAGATTGACACATTGCAAAGTGAACTTAAGAAATCAGCTACATAGAATAAAAAATTATCCAAAGAGATCATACTTCTAAAGAAAAAATTGGAAGATACTAAACAAGAAAGATAAGAAAGAGTTGCTAAGTCAAATTAATAAATATTGTCACTCAAAGATCAACTCCAAAAGTCCCAAATACAAAATAATGATGCCATCATGGTGATCAATGAAAAACAAATTCAAATTCAAGCAAGACAGCTCGAGATCATTTCTCTAAAAGAGAAGAATTGTGAGAATACAAAAATAATCGATGGATAGAAGACTAAATTACTGGAAAAGGGACAAGAAGTTGAAATACTGCAAACACAGCTAAGAACAAATGACAAGTTTGTTGAAAGTGCAAAAGTCCTGAACGATATTTTAAGCAAACATATATCGCCATTTAACAAATATGGTGTAAGTTGCAAGGTTGGAATCAGCAAGAAAGGAGAGAATTCTCTCAAGGTAGAAAATGAAGAAACTAATAGAGAGGAAAATCAAAGGACAAATTAAAAGAATATTGTGCAATTAAAGGAAATGTACTCATGCAAAAGTATTGAATGTAGGAAATGCAACATGGTTGGACATACTGGAAAGTTCTATAACAACATAGTTTGTTACAAGTGTAATAAAATTGCTCACAAATATCAGAACTATGGAAATTCAAATAAATCCATCAACTATTGGAAGAAGAAAAAAAATGAAGAATCTTATCCTGTTCCTTTCAAAAGAAGCTATACTCCTGCAAATAAATGAAAAGAACAATGTAGAATGATTTGGAGAAGGAATTCTATGGATGGAATTAATAGCTTGATTCTATGTGAAATTAGTAAAGAAATGTATAATTTCCTTGTACCAAATGAAAATGTGGATATCTTGGGAGACCAATCTATCTCCTCTCCAACACAAGATTAATCCACAGACAGATGGACCTGTCACGGAAAGAAGATTGTGCGCAAAAGTAGACTACGGTAAAAGGTAATCATTAATGAATAGTGGAGTAGTGATAGTAGTGGTGATTACATAATGGGAAACATTAGTAACTAGTGGCATAGGATGGTTAATTGAATTTGGACAAGATCAATAAAAATATCCTAAAAATTGAAACATTCCATTTTTAAAAAACGGGCCAAATCTAGGCAAATCCACAAAGAACGAAAATCATTAATGACAGAGGGGAGTGACCAAACTCTTTATAAGCCGTGAATATCTTCAGTATGAACCCATCGAATCTACTGAGAAAATTAGCTAGAGAGTGAACAGTTGTGAGTGAAGGTTGAAGCTCAGAAGCCATGGAACCCAAGAGATAATGCAGGTCAAAGAACCCATCAGTGAATGTGCATGGAGAATTTGCACAAACACCAGGTGCTTCTTCATCAAATCCTGTAAAGGTCCCTCATGACTAAATTCCATCCAGAAAACCTACTACAGAGTATGTTAACTTTCCCAATGTAGAAGACTCATATATACTGGCACGAAAGGCTTCTGAAGGTGTGATAGTTGAAGAAAATACACTCAGGGAACTGTACAAGTTTGGGTTTGCAGATCATGATATCACCGACACTAATAAATTCCCTGAATTGATTATGGACAAGTACACGGATAGGAGGGTCATCCTAGACCCTAAGGTACTAGTTTTGATGGATCTCCATACATGGTAAAATGAGCTGTCAAAATCAGGGATACTGAACTTGTTGGAGATCCCTCACTTTGGAAGGTCCCCACACGTGAAAATGTGTGTGGAAATGATGTTATCACAAGTGCATTGTGGGTACCTGTGGATTACCATGCCTATATCCATTGATTCCGAAATGATTGAGCCGATCACATGGATGTCTAAAATAGGAGAATATGTAAGTCTTCTCATGGACAAGAGACAGGAGAAATCCCTTTGAAAGAAGATGGCAAAAAAATATGGAACTCAATGGGACAGCAGAGGATACTCGGTTGCATAGATAAATGATAATGCTATGAGGTTTTTTTTCAGTTACTGGCATGAAAGTTATTCCATAAGAGTTACCAAGACTAGGTCTCAGTAGCAATGATTGCAACCGTAGAGAAATGTGCAGATGGAGTGCAAATGAATTGGTCAATGTTTTTGGTGAACGAATTTCTGGAGGACTTCTAGGAAACACAAGAAAAAGGTACACCTTTCCATTACACTTGGTTATTCATATGTATCATGCTAGTAGGATGGAAAGAACCATAAGGGACTCAATTCTTTGACAGAAATAGGAGGTCATTCCTAGCAGCCAAGTATACAAACTTGTGGTTTTCTGAAATTGCGCACAGACAGGAAGACTACAACATCAATTTTTACCTACACTGTGAGGATATTAGAGTCATATTACTAGAAACACCATGCATACAAGACCACATAGTTGAACCATACAATGGAATTGCATACTTCAAAATAGGAATGCATCATACTTACATACAAGCCAAAAGGATCCTTACAAGCAATGTCTACCTACCATGCTTATTTGTTCTGAGGAGGATATTGCGCAAATCATCCATGAATGGGATCCAACATGGAGGGTTCCATTAACAAAAGAAGAGGTTGTGCAGTAGGAAAAACCTAATCACCCAACACCCATAGAAGAGGAAATTGTCAACACATAAATTCCTCCTAAAACCTCATAGCAATCTGCACCAACTAAGAAGAGAAACGAAATGACTCATCCTGGAGATTCTTCAAGGAAGAAAAGGAAAACATCGAAACCTAGCCTTGTTTAGACATTGACAACAAGTGATATTTACAAATTGGTGAGGAAGTTAGAAATGAAATTGAAGAGAAATGGAGAATATGCCTACAAAGGGTGAAATTGAAGATCTTGCGACAGAGCAAGAGGAGATCCTGCTAAGGATCGAAGAAAATTTTGCGGCAATGAAGCAGTTGATACTCGCGACCAAGGGAAAAGGAAGAAATGATGTGGAAGCATGCTCAAACGCACATCTAGGTATTTCATAGACACGCCCTGTCATGCAAACAAAGAGACAAAACCGCATTAGAGATTTAAAATTTCATCTGCAGCTCTGATGGTTGTTGACTATATGTTATATTCTTTGAATGTTTGTGGGGGGGGTGTGCGTTGGTCATTTCCATTCCAGCGAACGCAAAAAAAAAATTGGGTTGTTTTGAACTATTTTTGGTAATTTTCTAAAAATATGTAATTTAATCCCGGTTAAGGGATTGGGGTCTATTTTCTAATCCGAGTTAACGGATTAGGGTATTGGATGCTACATAATACCTATATTGTGTTGTGAGTGATTCATAATGATAATGAGAAAAACAAGAGGTGTGGCTCTAAGGTTTGTTGGTTTTTCCTTGTCAAGGGTTTCCAGGGTAAATCTCTGTGTATTATGTGTGAATGTTGTGGTGTAATACATGTTTTGATTAAAAGAATCAGTATACTTTGCTTCTTTTCATGGGATTAAAACTTACAATGCTTCCCACTCAAGATGCAGGAATCAGTGAGTCATGTAGAAATGATTCTATCCCATTTAACTTTGAATGAGCTACATGCACTGCATACATACATTGTGCAGAAGATCAATTGGAGACATGAATCTATTACAGTTGACTGGTATAAAATAAATAATGAGAAGGAATTTCTATAGGAATAATTTTCTAGGCTTAAGTTAGAAAAAGAAAAGACTATGCAAAAGACATATGAGCTGGAGAAGAAAGTAGAAGAATCAGACACAATAGGTGATCAACTGAAACAAGAAGTGGAGGAAGTATAGAAGAAATCCTTAAAGCTACAAAATGTAGTGGACAAAGTATACAATGTGCTTCCAGAGGTTCAAATCAATACTTTTCCAGAAAAAAAAAAGTGTTAAATGTAGGTGGGGCCATTCAAGGGCTACAGGCTAAATTTGAAGAACTGTCAGCAAGACAGCAACCAGGAACACCTCTAGAGGTCAGAGTAGAATGTGAAAGAAGGTTAGAAAGAATAAACATTGCAATAGAAAACATCAAGACCTTGGAATTAAAATGTACAGAGATACATGAAGAAAGTGCTCAACTATGGGCCAAGTTGGTCGCATATGAGTAGTTGAAGGAAGTAGATCAAAGGCTACAAGTTGCACAAGAACAAAAATAAAGGATGCATGAAAAATTAGCTTGCTTGCCAACTATTCAAAATTTGAGCAAAATATGATAGTACAGAAAACAACAACAAGAAGTAGGCATGATTCAGGATGAATGGAAAAAGATTGCTAGCAAGCTTGAACCTCGCAAGAAGAATCCATTAGCATCACAAAAATTTTCCCACATTTACAAGGGGAAATCAGGGAAGCAATTGATGGGTGTCTAGAAACGCCGAAGTCAGCTTCGGATGAGAAGACATAAGTAAAAATTTTAGCCAAAGAAGGAGAAATGGAAGAAAAGGTTGCAGCCGCAAAGGCAACTCTACAGAAGTTTGCAACTACAATTCAATCAAGAACATGATGCAGGAATAAAGCACGAAGTCAGGGGGAGTAATGAAGCAAGTAACTCCACGAAGGCCAATGCAAATCGAAATCATAGTGGAGAAGGGAACCTAAAAGTGTGCACCTATTTTTCGTTTATGTCAGAGGGGGATAAATATCATGAAGCACGCATCAGTGATAGAGATCTATGCAGAAATGAAACTTGAAAAGAAGTATTGATGGAAGGTCACACAAATGAACAAAGGAGAAAGATCATGAAGCATGCATCAGTAGAAGAGAACCGCGCAAAATAAAAAGATGGAAGAAAATTAATAACAGTAGGACGTGCAGAAGAGAAAAGGTTCAAACTAACAAGAACACAGGGGGATGGGGTACTATGCTATGTGCGAACATAATAGAGGAATTCACAATCAGGAAGAGAATAACTTCATGAGGTGTTGACATACACATGCTAGTAACACAACTTCATGAGGTGTTGACATACACAGGCTAGTAACACAACTTCATGAGGTGTTGACATCGATGTCAAAGGGGAATATTGTTGAACTTTGGTTTTCATTGATGTCAATTGATGTCAAAGAGGACTCATTATCCTTGTGCCATTTTGAAGAAATATATGTAATCCAATTTGAAGAAGTATATCCAATACACCCAGATTGAAGAAGTACATCCAGTTTGAAGAAGTACATAACATATGTGTGCAATTCCCAATATATCTAGTCGTGACACTTCAAAAGGAGATTTCAAAGAGATAGTTGGACAAGTCTCGAGAGTGCACAAGAGGCTCGGGAGAAAGAAGTGTTTGGACATTTGGACAATTTCCTGAAATTGCACAAGAACTAACAAGCAATAGAAGTATACAAGTCTCATAATTGCGTAAGAGTCCTAGAAACAAGAAGTGGTAAAACAAGTCAAGTGCACAAGACCCAGCAAGTGATGGTACTTCAAGGGTGCAAGACCCCACATGAAGTGGTTCCCAAGTGCGCAAGTCCAATTGTGCAAAGAAACAAGTATGCACAAGAACCATAAGGTATGATACCTTAGTGGTGCAAATAATGGAAAGTGGCAGATGTGTAAGTCAGCTTGACCATGAATTAAGGAAGAATGGATGTCATCGATAAACTTGTGGACATACGGTCTATGGAGGTCAAGTATAAATAAGAATCCAAGTTGGAAAGTTAAAGTAAGCTTGAAGATGCGAAAATGGTAGTACTCTGATTTGGAAAGCTTCTAATTATTGTGGTATCAATGGCTCGTTGAAGTAGCATAACATAATATAGCAGAGAGCCATATGTGCAAGAAAATAGATGCAACACAACAGATGATGTGTAGTATGATGTAATTTATCTGTGACAATTGCATGAAGATAGAAATATAGAACAACAGATGATGTGTAGGATAATGTGATCTATCTAAGACAGATGTGTGAATACAGAGAAGCAAAACAATAGATGAAGCGCAAAATGATGTAGAATATGGAGTGAGTGTGAAAGAACAAAAAGGTAGAATCATAGATACAGATGCAAAAGAATAGCACAACAAAACAGTGAAGGATGCACAATATTGTTTGAGTTTACAGATGTACAAAATAGAATAGTATGATGAAATAGAGTGCAGACTGCAGAAGGTTATGAAATACAATAATCGATGTATAATATTGAATATTTTGATGTAGTGAAGTAAAGTGTTTGATACGGTACAAAAATTGCAAGATCAGAGTATATAGTAGGTGTGCACAAAGGAATGTATTGCAGTAAATATGAATAGTGCGTAGATCAGTTGTAAGCAAAGAAAAATCTACTACAATCATATCAGGGAGGAAGGACGGGGCAAGGAACAAGGAGTTGGTGCTTCCTTCAAGTTGGTTCCTATAAAAACAGGGAGTCAGTGCCTCCTTCCAGTCAGTAATGGTAAATCAGGGAGTTGGTGCTTCCTTCAGGTTGTAGCCTATAAATCAGGGGGTTGGAGCCTCCTTCCAATTGGTGCTGGAGAACTTTTGAAAGTTTATGCTTCCCATGAATGTAATCTTTATAATATAAGAGAGTGTTCCACTCTGGGCTAGGAAGCATGAGGGGGACAACAGTTTGACTCAATGAGTTGGATTTGTTATGACAGAATCATAAGAAATAATATAAGCAAGCAGGATTACGCTACACAGATAAACACAAATACACACAGACAATATGCAGGAATGCAAACTGATCTCTATTACTGGATGTAAATATCCGGGATGATAAGATGTATATTAAAATAGTTTACATGATTATAAAGAGTGCTTAGATGCTTGGGTGCCTTCCCGTTACGTTCAGTTACAAAAGAAGTTATAACGATTCGACAGTTCAACCGTTATAGTCGATTGAAAGAAAGAAAGACAGTCTGTCCAAGTTCGACAGTCACAAGTCACAAGATGGTGTTGCGCAAGTCGCAGGTCGACACTGAATGTCTACATGGTAAAACTATGAGGTCGTTGAATGTATCGAAGGTGCAAAGATGTCGAAGTCGTTTCAAAGTCGAAAACTTGTCAAAGTTGTGTCAAGGATGATGACTTGTCACAGTATATGTCAGAATTTGACAACAATGCCAACTGCGATATGGATCAAACCAAATTCCTTAAGAAACAATGGTCTCTATTGTTTGCTCGTGAAGGTAAGGAAACTTGTCGGTTAGCTCAGAAGCAGAGTAACACTTTCCTTGTGCTAGGATCTGTCCTGCTTTAGCAACCTGAAATAAGGGAATTGCGTTTGTTCTTGTAAGGCGTACTCGGTGTCCCACAATGGTGTTGCAAGGAAGAGGCTCCTGAACATTTGGATGGATGTCATCGAGATCTTATGTCTACAAGTCATTCTATTCCAACAGTGGTGCATGGTATGGTCAAAGTAGATCCACGTTGAATACTGGATGTAGAACCAAGCATGCAGGAATGATGAGCTAGAAAGCGTTTTCGCCAATCTGCTAAGAATACTGTATGGACCATATCGAAAAGGTTCGAGCTTCTTGAATGGACTAGTGAAGCGCTCCTTCTTAATATGTAACCAGACCTTATCCCCAATTTGGAATGAATGAGGGATACAATTCTTATCATGTCGGGCCATAGCTTTCGCATTTGCTCATTGCAACATGTCCTATTGTTGTCGCTGGATGTCGCAAATCTGTTCTCAAAACTGGACTTCTTTATCAACTTCTCGCTGGTTGGAGTCGGTGTTGGAGTTCGACTGTGTCGAGGAGCTGATCAAGTTGATAGGCATTGAGGGTTGAAATATTTAATAGATCTCAAATGGACTCTTTCCCATAAAGCTGTGCTGAACATGATTGTAGCTATGTTGTAGATATGAAATACTTTCATCCCATGTTCGTCGATGCTTGTGGTTGTACATGCAAAGCAGTTGTACAACCAAGAGATTCACAACTTATGTATGTCCGTCGGTCTGAGGATGGAAAGATGTCGACAATGAGAGTCATGTGTCTAGTTGTTGCTAAAGGGTCTTCCAAAAGATGATGAGGAATCTAGCATCTCGGTTGAAAATTATGGTTGTCGGTAAACCATAGTGTTTCCAAACATGTATGAAGAAGAGTTGAGCAGTCTGTTGCATTGTTGTCGTCTTCTTGCATGGTATGAGAATGGCCATCTTGAAAAATCTATCGACTACTACTAAGATCGCATCATGCTGATGTTTGGTAGTAGGATATCCTGTCAAGTAGTCCATAGAAATAGATTCCCATGGCCGACTAGGAACTAGAAAAGTTGTGTACAATCCCTGTCATTGATTAGGCGGTGTAGAAATGGCACAAACCACGCATGATCAAATGTACTTGTTGACATCGGTTTTAAGTGTAGGCCAAAAGAAATACTTCTGCAGAATAGAAAGTGTCTGTAATACTTCAAAGTTTCCTGCAGTCTTGTTATAGTGAGTGCCCCAAATGAGTTGTTTGCGATGCTCACCAGTCGGTACACAAAGCTGTCTGAGCTTGTATAGCATGGTATATTTCAAGAAATAGTCGACAGTCAATGACTTGTCAGTATTAATCTGTCGATAGACTGGAGAAAATTCGATGTCTTCCTGATACAACTGAGGCTAAGTAGTGGAGTCATATCCCTGTATACTCATCACTATATAAAGGGGAGTAATGGGTGGTATGCTTAGACAATCAGTGGTGTCATTAGCTTTCCCTTTCTGATACTTAATTACCAACTGGAATTGTTGCAGGTAATTAATCCACTTAAGCTGTCGATTTGTTTGTATTTTCAACTGGGTCGGAGCGAACTGAAGAGTCTTATGATTAGTGAAAATGATCGTTTCCTTCCCAAGAATGTAATGCCTCCATTTCTTGAGAGCTTGCACAATGGCGTACAGTTATTTTTTGTTAGATTTAAACCAAATAGACAAGCAAGATCTCTGATAGAAACACAATCACAAGATAACACACAATATATCCTGGGAAACCCTCATGGGGTAGAAAACCCAGTAAAGCTTTCCTCAATAAGATGATCAACCAAAATACAAGATGTGCTCCTTCTCCTCTTGACTCCTTAGCAGATCTCCTCAACTAGTGCGCACCCTTTCACAAGTGAGTGAATGATCTAATGAGGAGTTCACCTCATCTATTTATACTTGACTCTCAACTGACTAAAAGACCTGTTGGGGCCGACCTCACCTGGAGAAGTCTAATAACCCCTAAAATATAACTACAGGGACGACCCACACATGGTGGGTCTAATAACCCTAGTTAATACTAACCCTCGGAGGAATAAACATCTCCGGATACATAATAGGATTACCTCGGAGGGATGAAACATCTCCGGAATAATAAAGTACAAATATAATATTCTTTGAAGTTACAATATTTAACACTCCCCCTTAACGAGAAGGATATTATAACAGCATCTGCAGGAGCAAGGAGTCACTACACATGATACATCTATAAATCATCGGAAGCTTTCTTCAATTCGACTTCATCAGTAACTCAACCAGTTACTGGTACATCAATATCAACATCACGATCTTTAGCATCGTCTTCACATGATCAGCTGCATCGTCGTCATACGATCAACAGTTTCGTCATCACACAATCAACGGCATCGTCATCACACGATCAGCAGCATCGTCATCACACGATCAGCAGCATCGTCATCACACGATCAGCAGCATCGTCATCACACGATCAGCAGCATCGTCATCACACGATCAGCAGCATCGTCATCACACGATCAGCAGCATCGTCATCACATGATCAGTAGCATCGTCATCACACGATCAGCAGCATCGTCATCACACGATCAGCAGCATCGTCATCACACGATCAGCAGCATCGTCATCACATGATCAGTAGCATCGTCATCACACGATCAGCAGCATCGTCATCATACGATCATACAAGTATCCTACACAACAATATGAGTATCCCACCGATACAGATAACCACATCATCAATACAAGTATCCTACCGATACAAGTAACCATATCATCAATACAAGTATCCTACCGATACAAGTAATCACATCATCAATACAAGTATCCTACTGATACAAGTAACCACATCATCAATACAAGTATTCTACCGATACAAGTAGCCACATCATCAATACAAGTATCCTACTGATACAAGTAACCACATCATCAATACAAGTATCCTACTGATACAAGTAACCACATCATCAATACAAGTATCCTACCGATACAAGTAACCACATCATTAATACCATTACTTTCTCGGAGACCATTCGTCTACGGATCAATTCAGGGACCGAAGTCCAGGGATGATACAATCCCCTTCACGTACATTTTGAACTATCAGTTCCGGGATGATGCAATCCCCATCACGTACATTTTGAACTATCAGTTCCGGGATGATGCAATCCCCATCACGTACATTTTGAACTATCAGTTCCGGGATGATGCAATCCCCATCACGTACATTTTGAACTATCAGTTCCGGGATGATGCAATCCCCATCACGTACATTTTGAACTATCAGTTCCGGGATGATGCAATCCCCATCACGTACATTTTGAACTACCAGTTCCGGGATGATGCAATCCCCATCACGTACATTTTGAACTATCAGTTCCGGGATGATGCAATCCCCATCACGTACATTTTGAACTATCAGTTCCGGGATGATGCAATCCCCATCACGTACATTTTGAACTAAGGTCCAGGGACGATGCAGTCCTATCTTCTATTCTCGGAGACCTCACGTCTACGGCTCTCTTTAGGACTGAGAGTCCAGGGATGATCCAATCCCCTCAAGTCCACCAAGGACTTCATTCTCGGAGACCTCTCGTCTACGGCTCTCTTTAGGACTGAAAGTCCAGGGATGATCCAATCCCCTCAACTGTCCACTAAGGACTTCATTCTCGGAGACCTTACGTCTACGGTTCTCTTTAGGACTGAAAGTCCAGGGATGATTCAATCCCCTCAACTGTCCACTAAGGACTTCATTTTCGGAGACCTTACGTCTACGGTTCTCTTTAGGACTGAAAGTCCAGGGATGATTCAATCCCCTCAACTGTCCACTAAGGACTTCATTTTCGGAGACCTTACGTCTACGGTTCTCTTTAGGACTGAAAGTCCATGGATGATTCAATCCCCTCAACTGTATCTTCATCCATACAGGTACAATCATATATCACATCAAAACATGTATTCATCACATCAAAACATGTGTTCATCAAAACATGTATACGTCAACAATCACATCAAAACATGTGTACATCAAAACATGTATACATCAGTACACATCACATCAAAACATGTGTACATCAAAACATGTATACATCACTAATCAAAACATGTACACATCACATCAAAACATGTGTACATCAAAACATGTATACATCAGTAATCAAAACATGTACACATCACATCAAAACATGTGTACATCAAAACATGTATACATCACTAATCAAAACATGTACACATCTCATCAAAACATGTGTACATCAAAACATGTATGTATTCTCACTAATACATCATATCAAATCATGTATAAACGATATGTAAGAGTTCTAAATCTAAATAATTGTAAGTGGCTAACAAAACAAAAAAAAAATAAGTGACAGAAATACTATGCTACTCCCCCTTTCGAGGAGGGTCCTTCTGGACTAAACCAAGCTTGTCTCGGAAGTATTCAAACTTTACTCGAGACAGAGGTTTAGTCAAGATATCGGCAACCTGATCTTCAGTGCTTATGTACTCGAGCTTGATGGCTCCTCTCTGCACCATGTCTCGTATATAGAAGTAACGGATCTCAATGTGTTTTGACTTATCATGGAACACAGGATTTTCAGTCATCTTAATGCAGCTTTGATTATCACACATAATCACAGTAGGATCCATCTCTAAGTCAAAGATTCCAGATAAGAGTTTCCGAAGCCACACCGCTTCACAGCTGGCAGAGCAAGCAGCTATATATTCTGCTTCAGCGGTACTGAGGGCCACACTAGATTGTTTCTTGCTGAACCAGGAGATCATGGCAGATCCAAGACCATAACATCCACCTGAAGTACTTTTTCTGTCTGAGACACTACCTGCCCAATCCGAATCTGAGAAACCATGCAACTTGAGTTCATTTTCTCTAAGATAGTAAAGACCATAGTCCACTGTACCTTTTAGGTACCTCATGATATGCTTTGCAGCTATAAGGTGAACCTTTCTAGGTTCTACTTGAAACTGACTTAGGGTATTTACAGCAAAGCATATATCAGGCCTAGTATTTGTCAAGTACATCAAAGATCCAATGATTTGTCTATATAGGGTTATGTCCACTAGTTCTGATGAATCATTAGCTAGTAGTTTTAGGTTGGAGTCCATGGGAGTGGCCATAGCTTTACACTCCAACATATCAAACCTTTTGAGGATCTCCACAGTATACTTACCTTGATTTAGAAATATCCCTTTTTGCTCTTGCCATACTTCTAGGCCTAAGAAGTAGTGCATTAATCCGAGATCTTTCATTTCGAATTCTGAAGAAAGCTTCTTCTTGCTTTCAATGATTTGTTTCTCATTTCCTGTTAGAAATAAATCATCTACATATAATAGCAATATAACAGGTTCATCATTCATTACCTTAAGATAGAGATTGGGGTCAGCTTTACTTTTGGTAAAGCCCATGCTTAATAAGAAGCTGTCAATTCTTCCATACCAAGCTCTGGGAGCTTGCTTCAAACCATATAATGCCTTCTTCAGTTTGCATACATGGGTCCTTCCGTCTTTGACCTCAAAACCTTGAGGTTGTTCTATGTATACTTCTTCTTCAATTACACCATTCAGGAAGGCTGTCTTAACATCCATTTGATGCAATTTCCATTTCATCATAGATGCAAGTGCCATGATAGTTCTAATCGAAGTATACCTAGCAACAGGTGCAAATGTATCTTCATAGTCAATTCCCTCCTTTTGAGAGAATCCTCTGGCTACAAACCTTGCCTTGTATTTTTCAATGCTTCCATCTGCAGCATGTTTTATTTTGAAAATCCATTTGGAAGAAACCACACTTTTATCTCTTGGTTTGGGGACTATATCCCAAACATCATTTTTCATTATTGACTGATATTCTTCAGTCATTGCTTCTACCCATTCTTTCTTTTGAGCTGCTTCTTCATAGCTAGTAGGTAGTTGATCCACAAGATCACACATCAAGGCCATATAGTTGGACACTAGCTTTGGTTTCTTCCTTTCTCTAGTGGAGCCTTCAGGAGCACCATATCTTTCAGCTCCTTGTATAATATCTCTAGCCCATGCTGGTCTTCTTTTCCTAGATAATTCTGCAACAGGGGGTTCTTGTGGTTCCAGCATGTCATGATCCTCTGTTATGTCCTCCTCAGGGATGTGAACAGTATCTGAGACTCTGGGAGATGTATCTTCTTCATAAACTTCTTCAAGTTGACATTTTCTAGATTTCTTAAGAGCTGCTTCCTCATCGAAGGTTACATCTCTACTTATTTCTATATGATGAAAACCTGGTATGTAAATCCTGAAGGCTTTGGATGATTCACAATAGCCAACAAATATTCCTTTCTTACCAGAAGGATCCAACTTGGTTCTCTTTTCCTTTGTAATGTGGATGTACACAGGACACCCAAATATTTTAAGATGGCTTACTTCGGGCTTCTTTCCAGAAAACACTTCTTCTGGAGTTTTGAAATCAAGAGCACTATGAGATAATCTGTTTTGAACATATACTGCTGTTCTGGCTGCTTCAGCCCACAGATACATGGGAAGATCCTGGTCATGTATCATAGTCTTCACAGCTTCCATGATGGTTCTATTTTTCCTTTCTGCAACCCCATTTTGTTGGGGATTGTAGGGAGTGGTTAGTTCTGTTTTGATTCCAGCTTCCTTACAGAATTCTTCAAACTCTTTTGAAGTATACTCTCCACCATTGTCTGTTCTGAGAACCTTGATTTTCTTTTCTGAGAGATTTTCTATTAGAGCCTTGAACTCTTTGAACTTCCCAAAAACTTCATTCTTACCCTTTAGAAAGTATATCCAAGTTTTCCTTGAATGATCATCAATGAAAGAAAGATAGTATTCAAACCCACTTAGAGAGGTGGTGGGCATTGGACCACACACATCTGAGTGTATTAACTCCAAGATCCCTTTGGTCTTTGTTTCACTCTTTGGAAATGGGTTCTTGACATTCTTGCCTTTCTTACATCCTTTGCATGAGCCATTATGATCCACCTTTAAATCTGGTAGTCCTATGACCACCTTGCTTACATAAGGTAAGGCTTTGTAGTTAATGTGAGCTAGTCTTCTATGCCATAGCTCACTGGGGCTAGAGGTTTCATGAACAAGAGCAGCTTCTGGATGACCCTTGAGTTTATATAAACCTCCTTCCTCTTCACCAATAACAATTGCATCCTTAATGGATTTGCCTTTGGACCACATTAACACTTGTCCATCAATGAATGCAACTCTATAGCCTTTCTTGTCTAAAGCTGAGATTGAAAGCAAATTCTTCTTTAATCCTGGAACATATAGAACTTCCTTCATCTTCATGGGGGTTCCAGAATCGAGTTTGTAGTTTGCTTCACCAATTCCCTTAATGGGATATTGATAGTCATCTCCTAGAGATACCTTTTGGGGAGAATTCTTTTCTTCAAGATTTGAGAGGGTCCTCTTCTGTCCAGTCATGTGCTTTGAAGCACCACTGTCAATAAGCCATGTACCTTCACCAGGGGTTATGGATCCAGAGAGTGCGGAGAATAGAACATATTCTTCTGCATCTTCTTCTGTGTTTCTTCTTGACCTCCTTTTGAAGAAGGTCCTTTCTTCTTCTTCCCCTTCATCTCTAGGCCTTTTATTGTGAGACCTTTCTTCCTCTATTTCTTCTTCTTCACTGTCATCCTCTGCAAGATGTGCTTGATGTCTTTTGAAGTGATTACCCTTTTTCTTCTGTAGAGGGAAATCTTTAGCAATGTGTCCTAATTTGTGACAAGAGTAGCATTGGAAAGAAGAGTAATCCCTTCTTTGAGTAGATCCTCTTTTCTTGTGAAATCTGTGAGGAGGATGAGACTCCTTGAGACCACCTTTCTTGAAGTAGGATTGACTCCTTCTTCTTTTGGTATGAGTGGCCAAGGCTTGGTCATCTTCTTTGAGCAAGGCTTCTCTATTTGCAACCCTAGCCTCCTCTTGTACACAATCTTCCCAAACTACATCAAACTTCATACTTTCTTTTCTGGCACACATAGTTTGAATGAATGACTCCCAAGGTCTAGTGAGACCATTTAGAGCTGTCATCACAAGTTCATCTTCATCAAGGGTATCACCAATGGCATCTAGTTGTTCTTTGATTTGATGGACTCTTGAGAAGTAGTCTTGAATGGATTCTCCTTTGTTCATCTTGGTGCTCTTTAACTGAGTCCTTAGATTCATCTTCCTATTGATGTTCTTTCCTTCATACATTCTTCCTAGGGCATCATACATTTCCTTTGGAGTCTTCTTGGAAGACACTTGGGGAATCAAGTGGTCTTTAATGGAATCAGCTATGATTCTCTTTGCCCTAATCAGATCCTTCCTGTGTTTCTCTTTGGCTTCATCTTCTTCTGGTTCTGCAACTTCCTCCTTGATATAATGAGCAAGATCATTCTCCTCAAGAATTAGACCAATTCTGTATTTCCATGCTCGGAAATTCTCTATGCCTTCTAGATTGTCTTCAAGCTTAGTATTTGGAGCCATCTTCTCTTGGGGGAGTCCAAGAGACAGAGTAGACTTACCTGGAAAGTTACCTTTTACTTTTCCGGAATCTGGAACAGAATTTTATCGCACTTTTGGTAGAATTAGGGTTTGAATTTCCCAGAGTTCTACCCAACCAAAAAGTTCGATCTATAGCTCAAAAGAATGCTCTTGAGAAGGGATACCCAGCCATATAATCAGAATTCAAAAATTACAACTTTTTTCTGAAACCAAAATCTGACGTATCGCACTTTTGGTAGAATTAGGGTTTGGATTTCCCGGAGTTCTACCCAACCAAAAAGTTCGATCTATAGCTCAAAAGAAAGGTATTGAAAAGGGCTATCCAGCCATGCAACCAAAAATCAATAATATCAACTTTGGGCTGAAACCCTAACTTCACCAAAGAGAGAGAAAGAGGTATTCTTACCTTGTGAAAGATGTCCTATTCAGTTTGGCTCTGATACCATGTTAGATTTAAACCAAATAGACAAGCAAGATCTCTGATAGAAACACAATCACAAGATAACACACAATATATCCTGGGAAACCCTCATGGGGTAGAAAACCCAGTAAAGCTTTCCTCAATAAGATGATCAACCAAAATACAAGATGTGCTCCTTCTCCTCTTGACTCCTTAGCAGATCTCCTCAACTAGTGCGCACCCTTTCACAAGTGAGTGAATGATCTAATGAGGAGTTCACCTCATCTATTTATACTTGACTCTCAACTGACTAAAAGACCTGTTGGGGCCGACCTCACCTGGAGAAGTCTAATAACCCCTAAAATATAACTACAGGGCCGACCCACACATGGTGGGTCTAATAACCCTAGTTAATACTAACCCTCGGAGGAATAAACATCTCCGGATACATAATAGGATTACCTCGGAGGGATGAAACATCTCCGGAATAATAAAGTACAAATATAATATTCTTTGAAGTTACAATATTTAACATTTTTCGTACGTCGAATACCTTCTAACAGTTTCGTTAAAAAATTTGGAATGAAAAGCGACTGGGTGACCAGAATGAGTGATCACTGTTCCCAAGGAATAGTCCGATGCGTCCATCTCAATCTGGAAGGGATGATGAAAATCAGGTAACACAAGTATTGGTGCAGTGCAGAGCTTGTGTTTGAGTTGTTCAAAAGTTGCTTGCTCTATCAGTGTCCATTTAAAGACAGTTTTCCCACTTCCTTTCTTCAACTTATTCAAGGGCTAGGCTATGTGACTAAAACCGAGTATGAATCGTCGATAGAAATTTTCCAAACCAATAAAAATTCTTAGTTCTTGAACATTGTGAGGAATGGGCCAATCTTTGATAATTTGTACTTTGTCTGGGTCGACGTGAATGCTTGCAGAGTCAATTACAAACCCCAAATATTTGATGTTGTTCATCACAAAGGAACATTTGTCCATGTTCAAGTAGAGTCGATGTTGCTGGAGAGTGTCAAGGACCTGCTGAAGTTGTCCGACATGTTCTTCGCATGACCGGCTGAAAATCAATATGTCGTCAAGATAAAAAATAACCCATTTGTCGATGAAAGGTCAAATAATGTTATCCATGTATCGCATGAAGGCCACAGGTCCGTTGGTTAAGCCGAAAGGCATGACTAACCATTCAAACAATCATTCCTTGGTCTTGAAAGCAGTTTTCCATACATCTAAGGGGTCAATTGGAATCTAATGATATCTCGACTTGAGGTCGATCTTAGTAAATAATTTAGCACCTTTCAGATAGTCGATGAGCTCTTCTATCCATGACAGAGGGTACCGATTCTTCATCGATATTTTGTTGAGTTCCCTGTATTCGATGCACATGCGCCAAGTCCCGTGTTTCTTTGGAACAAGGACAACTGGACTTCCACAAGGGAAGGATCTGGGTCAGATATGACCTTTGTTGATCAAATATTGGATTTGTTTGTGACTCTCTTCATTTTTTAGAATGGATCTTCTGTAGATAGATGCGTTAGGAAAAGAAGAACCAGGAGAAAGTCCAATAGAGTTTTTAACCTAACAATGTAGAGGTACTCCATCTGGAAATTGGAATAGGTTTTGATACTCATCATGAATATTGTTGATTTGCTGCTTCTGTCGAGAGCTGCACTGGTTGGTGACTCAACTAGTTGTTGTAGTATTCCTAGAATGTTGCATATTTATCATAATCAATGTGAACATATGAGCATGATTGATGATCTTCTTTGTCTATTTAGCAGATATCATGGAAACCGTTGGCATAGGTCATTGTTCTAGTATGTTGTACCATTGATTCTGGATTTTGACAATCACCTTCTACGGTCGTGAATGGTAATTTCCATGGCAATCCCATAGGTAAGGTTTCCAAAATAGGGCGTCAGCTACAAAGAGAGGTGCCATGTCGCAAAGTACTTCATTTTCAAAAGGATTTATGAAGTATGTGATCTTGCATTGTCGGGCGATCCTTAGCTCTTGTCAATCCTTCATCCAACCAATGTTGTAAGGCTGAGGAAGTGGAGTGGTCACAAGACCTAGTTTCTTCACAAGTTCTTCAGAAACAAAGTTCTTTTGGCTCCTGTTGTCCACAATCAGTTGCAATGGATTGTTTTGAACCCATATCTGTGTATGGAACAGGTGCTCTCGTTCCTCCTTGTCGACGATAGTCGAGGCTGCTGGAGTTGTCGATGTCAAAAGAGTCATTTCTTCTAGGTCAGATTCTACCACAGTCTTGTCGAACGCGTCGGATGTTGACACTTTTTCCAAAAAGGTCTTACAATCTTTGCATTCAGACGTATCATGCCAATATGAGTGATGGTAGTCACACCATTTTCTGGTTGGTTGCTTTCTACGTTCCTTTTTATGAAAAGGCTTCTTTCTGTGATCTGGATTTGGCAGAGTCTACGAAGATTTTGACTTGACGAATTCGGCTGGTGCCTTCTTGTTGGGTGGTCATCCTAATGTCGGCTTTGTCGTGAAGCACGCTTTTCCCTTCTTCTTGGTTTCAAGTTTGCTGGCTTAGTGGAATGCATCCGCAATCGTATTGATAGTCAGAAACTCCATCTTCTGCTGAATGAAATGGGATAATCTGCTAACATACTTCAGAACAAGGAATTTTTCTTCATCTTGAATGCCAAGCCTAGCCATGAGTCGATAGAAATCATCAGTGCAGCTTTGCACGGATTGGTCGTTCCATTGCCTTAGCTGCTGCCACTTCTTATACTGCTACTCAAGGTACTTCAGCGGGTAAAACAACTTTTGGATATGTTCGATGAATTTATCCCATGTGTCAATGGGGTCTTCGCTTTTCTCCATCTTTGTCGAAAGATTCTCCCACCAGCAGTGCACGGATGTTGACATCTTTAAGGATGAAATGGTGATCTTGTCGGATTCTGAGAGTTGATTCACAGAGTAATAGGACTCCAATTGTTGAACCCAATTGTCGACGGATTCCATGTCAATATTTCCTTCTAGATTCAGTATGTCCAAATTCATTTGCACTTTGAAGGGGTTGATTTTGTCGAAGTTGGTTCTCAACGAAAATGCTCCTGATGTCAAAGAAAATTGCGTGAGAATATCGTTGAACTGGGTGAACATCTCAGTTTGTTGTCGAGCCAGCGCTTGCTCTATGAGTTGTTGTGTCTCCTTGATTGAATGTCTTTTGCATTCTTCTTCTACCATCTCTGGAGGTAGTGTCTACTTGGATTGTGAGTTTGCAAGTGCGTTTGAACTGGCATAAGTTAGGTAACTTCGCTGGAAGTGTATAAAAAACTTAAGCACAAACAAAGTTGATGCGCTCTGACGAATCTCAGAGTGAGCTCTGAATCTGCTCTAATACCAATGATCCACTCAGGGACAGAAAGCACGAGGGGGACAAAAGTTAGACTGAATGAGTCGGCTTTGTTATGACGGAAGCATAAGAAATAAGATAAGAAAGCAGGATTACAATATGCAGATAAACAGAAATACACACAGACAATATGCAGGAATGCGAACTGATCTCTATTACTGGATGTGAAGATCCAGACTGATAATATGTATATTACAATAGTTTACATGCTTATAAAGAGTGTTGAGACACTTGGGTGCCTTCCTGTTACATTTATTTACAAAAGAATTTATAACAATTCGGCATTTCAACCATTATAGTTGATTGAAATACAAAAAGACAGTCGCAAGATGGTGTTGCACAAGTCATAGGTATGTTAGAAAAACAGGATTGCAGAGCAATAACAATAAATAAAAATGAAAATATAATCACAAACACATTACAAGAGAGACACAGATATATCGTGTTTCACCCCAACTTGGGCTACGTCCACACTGAAGTTTCCAGTCCTTATTATTATTTCGTCCAGCAAAGTGAAGGGATACAACCTGCAGCATAACCGTTGCACTTCCTCTTCACTGTCTCACAGTCTCTCTTCTTGATCTCAGAGATCTTTACAATGCATAATACCTAATACATCAACCCTATCCGTATTATAATGTATTTCTTTTATAAGAGAAATACAATGGGAAAATATCATGGGATACCCAAAACCATGGGCCCAAAAACTGCTAGCGAAAACAACCCCAAAATTTTTTCTCGGGCGCCCGCTATCCCCCACGCCTCCAGCCGAGGGAGTCGACACTCCTCCCGACCCCCCTAGGGTCATGCCGAGATCATAACCAAACCTAGGGTACAGACATGGCTGAATAATAATATCTCTGAATCTAGAGATTAGGCTCCACAACCAACAAGGTTGACGCTGCATGTCAACGTCACAAAACTGTGAGGTCGTTGAATGTTTCGAAGGTGCAGAGTTGTCAAAGTCATGTCGAAGTCAAAAACTTGTTGAAATTGTGTCAACGACGATGTCTTATCACAGTATATGTCGGCATTCGACAACAATGCCAACTGCGATATGGATCAGTGAACATTTCGTGGTTTTCTCCCATCTAGGTTTCCACGTAAAATATTCATGTTCTGTGTATTGTGCATGTGATGTTGAATGTCATTGTTTATTATGAATGCTTAATATAAGTGTTGTTTATATTTTGTAAAAGTGAAAATTGTTCCTAACTGTGTTTAATACTGATTCATCCCCCTCTCAATATTAATAAGATTCCAACATGTTCATTGGTCTATACTTGAAAATAAAACCGCATGTCTGAATCTAGATACAATGTTCACAAAAACCTCTTTCATATTCATAAAAGGATAGGTCATTTCCCACAATGAATCTACCAAGGTGGCAGTTTTTTAAACAACCTATGCTCAGATTCAAGCTATGAATTGCTTAGTAAAATGCATGCCATAGAATTTATATTTATCAATAATTGAAAGTAAAATCATAGTTCAGTGAAGCTAGTTACATTGTTTCCAAAAACCTCTTTCATATTCCTAAAATGATGTGTCATCTTCCCCCAATGAATCAGTCAAGATGGGAGGTTTTCAAACAACTTCTGCTCATATTCAAGCTATGGACTACTTATATAGGATTCTATGTAAAAAAAGTATAAATTTGAACAAATGGGCTTAATAAAATGCACTCCATGGGTTGTACATTGGTCAATAATTGAAAGTAAAACAATAGGCATGAAGCTAGTTACATTGTTCGCAAAAACCTCTTTCACTTTCCTAAAATGATGGGTCATTTTCCCACAATGAATCTTCCCAGATGGTGGTTTTTCAAACAACTTATGCTCAGATTCAAGCTATAAACTACTTAGTAAAATGCATGCCACAGTCTGTACATTGGTCAATAATTGAAAGTAAAACCAAAACCTTAAAGATAGTTACATTGTTCGCAAAAACCTCTTTTAGATTCCTAAAATCATGGGTCATTTGCCCACAATGAATCTGCCAACATGGAAAATTTTCAAACAACGTATGATTAGATTCAAGTTATGAATTGCTTAGTAAAATCCATTCCGCAGTCTGTACATTGGTCATTACTTAAAAGTAAAACCACAGGTTGTAGCTAGTTACATTGTTTACAAAAACCTCTTTCAAATTCCTAAAACAATGTGCCCAATGAATCTACCAAGATGGAAGTTTTTGAAACAACTTATGCTTAGAATCAAGCTATGGACTACTTATACAAGGTGTTATTGTAAAAAACAAATTGTAAATTTGCAAAAATGGGTTAGTAAAATGCACGCCATAGTTTGTACATTGGTAAATAATTTAAAGTAAAAGAATAGGCATGAAGCTAGTTACATTGTTCACAAAAACCTCTTCCAGTTTCCTAAAATGATGGGTCATTTGCCCATAATAAATCTACCAAGATGACATTTTTTCGAACAACTTATGCTCAGAGTCAAGCTATGAATTGCTTAGTAAAATTTCCACCATAGTATGTTCATTGGTCAGTAATTGAAAGTAAAACCACATTTCTAAAGCTAGATACATTGTTCACAAAAACCTCTTTCATATTCCTAAAATGATGGGTGTTGTAGTTAAGTGAATTGCATAGTTACCAGCGATACATGATATAGAATAAACAAGAAATTAGATAGATATGAACACAAGATAAGTAATGGTGGTAGAGACAACAAGTCTTTCTATTACTCAGAACCAAAGTACAATACAATGTCTTAGTGTCTCCCTATATCTGGTTCTCCAGCCTATATATATAGTTTACAGACAGTTATAAAATAACCCATCGGTTCACTAACCAGCGTGACTAACTGACTCAACATGTAGTGGTTGACACGACAGTTCGACATGTTCTACGAAGTGGTCTAACGGAGGACCTAGTTGGACGACCGACCTAGGATCCTCTAACATATCCCCCACAAACAAGACCTTTCTTCGTGCCAAAGAAATTGGAAAGTAACTGGAGCTATATTAACAAATGAAATTCACTGCGGTTTGTCTCGTAAACTAAGTGTAAACTTTTTTGACTCTTAGTTGGTACCAACTACTACTTTGGTTGGAAATGGGTCATCAAGTCTAGAACCATTTTCATGCAAGTAGAAGAAGATGAAAACATGATCTAGTACTGAACAACATTCGATGAATGTCGGAAGCCTACAATCATCGACCGCAGCAATGCATGTTGTTTTAGAGAAGAAAGCGCCCCAGAAAACAATTATTTGGAATGCTAATCTTCTCACATCTGATTTGGCTTGCACACCAATCGGTTATTGAAAGAAGAGTAATGGAGACGCGATCGGGGCCAAGGAACATAATGACAAATCCTGGTCTTAGGGCTTAGAGAGTGCTCGAAATGCCCATATATTGTGGAGTGGCGAGGTGATGTCAAGAAACACATGTCAAAATTCTCATATATCACGAAAAGATATGGGGAGCGACCATAAGGCTCAAGCATTTCTGATAGAACAAAAAAGGAAAGGGAACAGAGGTGGTAAAAAAGAATTCCATGGCTTCCCAAATATTTCAGTTTGTTTCTATGTGGGGTATGGGTAACCTTTTATAGTGAGTGGCCAATGAAGTGGTGGATTGACATGGATGGGATGGTGGTCATAGATATCACATGTAGTGGCTGCATATTTGTTAGAGTAAGCGTACATGTATCAATCCGATCGATTCCTTGAGAATGGATTGTATGATGACATGGTGGTAGTTTAAACGATGAGAATCTGAAATTTTGATGATCCTGACTGCACAAATGGTAAATGATCGCTTATGTCACCCGTGTGGAGAAAATAATCTCATAATGCCACATTCGACATTATGTCTTGTCACGAACAATTGATTAGTGATAATGATGAATCAGTCGATATATTGTTGGTCGTATTTGTGTCGGTTCGGTTGAGCATATTTGTTCATATTTTCTTGTCGGTCTGTTCCACATTTTCTAACTTCTTTCTTCCCCACCCTTTTTTTCATTCTTTGTAATGTTTTAGTCGGGCGTCGTTGACAAGTTCATGGAATATGCTCCCTTGTAGTGTTTTCATTCGAACTGCTCCATTAGCGTGGATTTATTCAATGACATAGGAGCCCATCCATGCAGTGTGTATATTTTTAGGTTTCCCTTTTATTCAATTGTCATAAAGCAGGTCCAGATCACCAACTAATATATTTTTGTTCTTTATATTTCGGTCATGCCAATATTTATGTTGTTGTTTTTGGATTTCTTGATGATGGATTGATATATGTTGTTGTTCTTCAAGTTTCAAAAGTTGGGAGTACCTTTATTTTCTCTCATGTTCTATATCAATATGTATTATTTCCACAATCGATGGTGCTTGTTGTCGAAAATGTAGAGGAACGACTGGTTCTTGTCCGTATACAAGATCAAATGGTGTCTGACGTGTTGACCTTTTGTATGTTTTTCTATACGCCCATAATACTTCAGGTATCTTGTCATCCCATTCATCCTTATCTATATTGCACATTTTAGTCAATATTTTAGTTAGTATTTTATTGAATGCTTCTATTGTGCCATTAGACTGAGGGTTATATGTTGTACTTTGTCTATGCTTGACCAAAAATTATTTTGTTAGTATGCTAATTGTTTTGTTGACAAAGTGGGTCCCCTGGTTGCTAATCAAGGTGAGTGGACAACCAAATCTCGTAATAATGTTCTCATAGATTAATTTGGAAGCTATTTCACTTGAGTAAGTCTCGACAGGTTCTGCTTTTGCACATTTAGTAACATACTCGGCCGCAGTAATGATATATCTTGATCCTGTTCATCAACCAGAGGTAGGAAATGGACCTATGAATTCGATTCCCAAATTTCAAAAGTTAATCTCGGATTCTCTGATATTAATGGAATTTGAGTACTTCGAAATGGTCTACCAAGTCGCTGACATCTGTCGCATTTAGTCACAAATTCTCGACAATATTTATGGATTGTCGGCCACCATAATCCTGACTACTGAATTTTTCGGGCTGTTGTGTCAGCTTGAAAATGTCTACTTATTGATCCATTATGTGCTTCATTAATTATACTTTGTCGTTCGTGGTCAAGAACACATCATCGTAGTACATCATCTGATCCCAATTTATAGATAAGTTCATTTATTATAGTATATGGTGCAGCTTTCATTGCTAAAATCTTCTTTTTTCTTTTCATGCATTCCTTCTGGATCTTGTTCTTCTTCTAGGAACTGAGCAATCTCTGCTAAGTCTGATGGAATAGCTTCAATTCTAAATAAGTGAGCATCAGGTAAATCATCCTCAATTCCAATTGGTTCTTCCCTTGTGTCTATTCTCCACAAGTGGTTAGGTCTGACATTTGCTTTACCTGGTCGAACTATAACTTCAAACTTGAATTCTTGGAATAACAGTAAGCATCGACATATTCTTCCATGGTGTAGGGGTTCATTGACCAAGTATTTCAGGGCCTGATGATCTTTATAGAACACAAAAGGATTGGCGAGTAGATAATGTTAGTATTTCTGGAGTGCAAATACCATTCCTAATGCTTCTCTCTCAGTTTTGAATAGTTCCTCTCTGCCTTATTTAATTTTCTACTACCGTAGGCGTTAGGGTAATCCATTCCATCATCTCCAGGTTGGGTTAGGATTGCACCGATTTATAGACTAGATGCATCAATATGTACATGAAATTTGATTGACTAGTTTAGAAATCTTAAGATGGGAGCTTCGACTAGTTTTGTTTTTAATATGTTGAATGATGTAGTGCATTCGCTTGTCCACTGATAGTATTGATATTCTTTTAGTAATTATTCTAACAGATATGTCATGTTGGAGTTGTGACGAATAAAATTTATGTAGTACCCTGTATGCCCTAGCAACACTCTGACTTGTTTGGAGTTAACTAGAGGTTTCAAGTTGATAATTACTTTAATTTTTGTGAAGTCAACTTTTATAACTTCTATACATACAACATGTCCAAGTAGGATTCCTATTGGAGTGGCGAATATGAATTTCTTGATATTCAGTGATAGTTGAATCTGAAAAAATCTTTATAAGTTAAGTATTAGCCATTTGAAATGATTTCTCAACATAGAATAAATCATCCAATCGTGAAATATGCGTCCATAGTTTTGTAGATCTATTCTTGGAAATATTTGACAACTATTATGGAGAACGCGGCTAGTGCATTCTTCAATCCAAATGGAATTACTTTATATACAAATGTGGTCTTCTTTTGATATTCTTTGGCAATAGGTACTTGATTATACCCGGAGAAGCCGTCCATGAACGAATATCATTCATGTAATGCGACCTCATTAATAATTTCATCAGCGAAAGGTGTTGGAAATGGATCTGTAAGTGTTACCTTGTTAAGTTCTTTGAAGTCGACACAAATGCATAATCATTTTGAGTTGTTCTTTTTAGGTTGGACGACCATTGGGATTTCCCACTCTGATTGATCAATGGGATAGATAAATATGGCGGCAAGCATGTTGTCTATTTCTTTCTTGACTATATCTTTATATTTATACACGAGATTATAGGGTCTCTTCTTGATCGGTTCTGCATCTAGTTTGATTTCAATCTTTATTTCTACCATTTCTTGGATAATTCCTTTAAGATATTTATAGTCTTGTGTGAAGACATCGTGGAATTCTTTTAATAATTTTGTAATTTCTGTTGTTTGTTCTTCATTCCAATAATCTCCTAACTTAGCCATTTTGGGTCTATCATCATTATATATATCTACTTATTTGATCTTAATATTTGCATCCATCCATTCAGTTTCTCTAGTTTCATTGATTTGTCGCTCACCTTCTTTGAATTGTGTAAATGTCAGGGGGGGAATCTGCTTTTGTCATCCTTTCAAGATCAATTTGTTCTAGAGATTCAACATTAAATACTGATCTGGTCAATTTTGATGTATTTGGATGTTCTCGTTTCCAATGGAAGCTTTTCTTTTTTGTTTTGTCTGTTTCCATTTGTATTCTTGTTGAGTGTTGTAGTTTTGTTGATTTGACATTGTTACATGCAGCGACTTGTCGGTCAAGTCGTGGTTGATTTTCAGATGATATTTGGCTATTTGCTGGATGCAGGAATTTTTCACTTGATTGCTTTCTTCTATTAATAGATCATCCTGTGGAGAAAACATAAAATATTTGACAAGAAATTTATTTTAATTCTTTCCAAATAAATGTTTCTCCTCTTGCTTCCTCCATTTCATACCATTTTTTTGGTAAATTGTCAAGTGTACTTGGGAAGAGATGCGGCCAGGTTCTTTCGTCTCGGTAGCCCAATATTTTCCATTATTTTTTGCAGTTGTCAATATGCTTTTTAGGATTTTGACCTTGTGTGAAGATCGGAATATTTTCTTGTGATGTGATTTTTCTTCCTCCAAATCTTTCAACAAAGTATGTTGATGCGGTAGTCCAAGTATGGAGTCTCGACTGATGTGTATCCCACCATCTTGCAGCTTGACCCGTGAAGGTTTCTACTAAACTCTGAAGTCGACCTTGTTCTCCTATATGCTTTGATACTTTCTTGACATGGAGTGCGGGTGATTCTCGTTCTTTGTAACCCAACGGAGGAATACCCATCGACTCATTTCTCACCCGTGTGAGCATCGGATATTCTCTGATTTTTCTTTCGAAAATATTCAGAATAGTGGATAAAGAGAAATAGTGTTGGATTTTCTTCTTAGGGATCACCTCAACCGTCCGATATTATCATGCTTGTAATTCATAATTCTCTATTTTCCAGTTGTAGAGTTCAACATATGAATTATATCCAGCTGATGCAGGGTTTCTAAGGTGGATCTCTCCTTGTGTGTTAGGCTCGGTATACTCTTCATTGTTTGTTACTTGATAGAACTGTCGAATGTCCATGTCGTCATCGATAGGTTCTATCCAAGGATTTCCTTGTGAAGGGTGAATGGGAACAATCACTTTCTTCCCCTTTCCTTTAATTTTTATTATATCTTTATCAAGAGACATTGAAGCTTTCATCTTCCTTCCCCATGGTCGACCAACTAAGCCAGGAAAGGAATTGGATCCTTCTTTTGGGTTGATAATTTCAAAGTCGACTTATGTATTTATTCCCATGATGGATGTGTCGACATTTTTCCATACCCCAATTGGTTCAATCAATCCTTGGTCGGATAATTTTAGATAGATGCCTGAATCATGTAGTTGTGGTCAACCAAGTTGTTCCCAAGTGTCTCTAGTCATGATATTTGCTTGTGATCTGAAGTCAAGGATGACTTTTCAAATAGAGTATCCTTCAATTTCTAAGAACCCGAAATTTCTGAAAAATTTAAAATTTTATTTATAACGATAAATGTTAACTAAATAGTATTTCTGGTCCTGTTTAATTTCAATAACTAAACATAATCTGGTTTAAAAGACTCTGTCTTACTACAGTTGTGATTTCTGTGATTGTAATTATTGACTGTTTTGTTTCAAACTGCAAGGGAAGAGCTAGTCATAGCTGACTGGCTTACTTAGCTTACGAGCTAATGCATAAGTTGTCTTCTGTTTCGCAGGCACGCCGGTGAAGTAAGGATCACTGTATTTTAATCTTGGTAAGCATCAAGCTCTACTCCCTGTACTTTAAAACTTAAAGAAGATTTATTTACTATTGCTAGTTGTAGTGTAAGATAGTGAAGTTATTCTCAGGAAATTACACTTGAAAAAAAAGATTGATGGTCTGCCTCGACATGATATTTCTTATTTGGATAGTATCATCAGGTTTTGCGATGAATTACACTGTTTCAGTTATAATTATTGTGTTATGAATATGACTCTATGTTACTGCTGTAACTATCACTGGAACAATTGTTTGTATCATAATTATTGTCTGCATAAAGCGACGTTAGCGTCATGTGATATGTTGTCAACTAATACCGGTGATTACTGTTGTGTTCACGTATTATTAACGTGAGTTGGAAATGTGGCACCTCTAGCGTTGTTCCATTATATTAATCTATATATCGAGATCCAATGTCTACTTAAAGTTTAACTTATGTCACCTGACTGTGCCTTGTTTTTAAACTACATTCACGGTGTGAACCAGTAGATGAAATTATATTTCAACATCTTAATAATAGAGATTATTATTCTCATTGTTTACTGTTTAACAATAGTATCGGTAGAAATACGATGTTAGGTTATAATGGCAAATGTGTATCCCGTCATATAGTTTTGGTAACATTTCAATGTATTAAGTGATAATGTGTTTTCATTTGAAAGTTGACCACCTCATTGTTTAAATGATGGTAGAAATGTAATGTGCTCATGGCATTAATCTATGACTTGGTTTCATTATATATAAATACATTATCATGATTGTGCAACAATCATAATGTTTTCCATACCATGGACAAGATTTATATCCAATATAGTGTTAAGGTAGTATCTACCATATTAGGTTAATAGAAACTCCATATTTGATGTTAACTATATCTCGTTCCTATCATTGTAGGGAAAATACATACCATGTTCTTGGAATTGTCGAAGGTTCGGTTGCAGGCATGCACTATATGCTAATTGAGTGTATAATATAGTGTTATTTCCATGCGTTTGACTTATATCTATGCAATGATTTTGAAATCGGTAAATAATGATTTGAATGGCAACTGAACTATATGATCTCGACCCATATTACGTTGATATATTTCAATGCTACGTGTTTGACTCTCCTCCATGCATTTGGTGATATATAAGCTGTTTATCGAAACCCTACCAGGTTATTGTCTTTGCCTTCGGGCTCGGGTCCTAAGGGTGAAACCCTCCATGTCTGAATTTCGTCGTTGGGCACTGTAACAACATGCAAGGTGCTGTGGTTCTGGCCTCGTGGTTTCATTCTGTGGTAGGATAAGTCCTCGGCTCGGCTAATAGCGTCTGCTATAGTTTCATTATTTTCTTGGTCTCGTTGCCATTATTTGTTTGAGTCCCAGCTACTTACAGTCTTCCACTGTTGCGGGTGTAAGCTTGAGGCAGGGTTTCGCTGGGTTTTGCTGTTGTCTTTAATTTATGAGAGGGATGAGCATTTGAGTTTGGGGGTGTGCTTCTCGACTGGTTCAATCCCAGCTTGAGGGTTTCGTCTGGAATGTTACCTGTCGCGGCTGTCAAGAAATGTTATGAAGGTTTCCCTTGCTCATCCAACTGATGAAGATGATGGGGTTTCACTGCTTGTTCAACTTGTGGCTACCAGGTTGTCCGCTGTTACATTCCTCCATTGGCTCGGTAAGATAATGTCCATATTTTTCACAGTTTTTATGTTTTGCAAATATTGTTTGGATTTACATCTGTATTACTACCCTCGGCATTCGTTAATATGACTAAAATCCCTCGGCATTCGTTAATGTGCAGGTCACGCGGCTCTGAAGGTGTACAGGGCTTTATCTCCAACGCTGGCTCCTCCGGGTAAGCCTGGTTATCCACGGCTGTCTCTTCCTTTGTTGGTTTTGTGGTTAGGGTTGAGTCTTGGAGGAAAACTCCTGTATAATGAGGTCGTTAATGTCTTTGTGACATGGGTGCAGTCACCTGTATAAATTTGTTTTGTTTGTAAAGGAAAGGGGTTTGATACCCTGTTATGTTTATGGAGAGCCATTCACGGCTCAGACTGTATGAGGCCAGGGTTTCTGTTATTGTAATTGTATTTGCTAGGAGTAGGGTTCTATCCACGCTGTATAAATTAATATTTAAAATAATATTGGGCCTGTCATGGCCGTGTTTCATTTTTGTGTTTTGTTATAATATTAAAATGTTTGAAATGTAAGGATGATTGAGTTCTCCGATACCTACATGGAATGATAACTCTACTGTATGAAATCCATGTATAGTTTCTCTGTGTTTTCTTGGATTTTGACTGTTTAATAAAAGAATGTGGATGTTTTTTGACTATAACTGTAATAGTTAATTAGTATAGGGTTATTCTGGCGAATTGGAGTTCTGTTTTATGTTCAAAACATATATATGGAAATGTTAACTCGGTGGTGACTGGAAACGGGTTATAACAAATTTATTTTGGTTCTGGTATAATTATTTAATATAACTGTGGATAAAAATTTATATACATAAAACTATGTATAAACCTACTGTAGGTTCTGTCTGTCGTATAAGGCATTATTTTCATTTGTTTTCAGTCTGTCAAATGAATGTTGTAAGGCTACGGTTGTGTAGGGTTTGTGAACTACTCTAAGGGAGAATATTTATAATGAAATAAATATTATTACTGTGTATAATTATGAAGGTTGGTAACAGCCAATAATGGTTGCGTTCGTTGACAGTTTCTCGGTGTGTTAATATGTTTGTTTAGAGGTAGGAATTTCTTCAACAGTGCTTGTGTATTACATGTATATGAGTTCGATAACGAACATAAATCTATGCCTGTAAAATGTGTAAAGAAACATTGAAGTCTCTTGAGTCTTGGCTTCGAGCCATTCAATACGTTTGTCTTGTTTAAAACAACTCTGTTATGATAACATGGCTATTAAATTCTAATACTAGGTTGAAGGGGAATAATACTCTACAGTTTTATGTGTTTGTATTTGACTACTATGTTATTGAATAAGATTATATGGAAGTTTGTAAACAATGAAATATTGTTACAGTCACACCCTTTAGTTAGTCGTTAGCTGTCAATAATATTCTGAGTATAACTATATAATAAGATGAGTTTTGTTTATCTGTTAGCTCGATACAAGAATGACCTGTAACTAAAGTTGACTGAAATATGAAACAAATATATATATATATATACAGGTATATTGCTCTAATAGGAAATATCTCAAAGTAAAAACTAAGATTTATCTATATCTGTTCTTATGATTGTTTAATAGCTATAATTCTGGAATAACTACTGTTTAATATTCTGTCTATTATTTAACTATTAACAGAAATTCTAGAAATACCTAAACATGGTATTTGATAACTGTAACAGTAACAAATATGTTCTGCATAGGATAATTACTCTATTTAAATGAAAATAGGGAAAATTCTAAAACATCTCAGTTCTGAAATTTATACCAAAAGAAAATACAGAAAGACTGATCTACTGAAATTGAATACAGTCAAAACATAGTTGAACTAGTCTATTTCATATAAAAATTAATTAAACCAGCAGCAGGAAGAGTGACAGAACCTATAGCTATGGTAGACAATAACAGCAATGGGAGGCTGTTCCTCCCTACCAATTCCTGGAGAGTGCCCAGACAGCACTTCTCAGGACCCCCGAGCTTGCTCTGGTCTAACTGGCTGGAGCTAGGTACAGTCAACAATTCCCTCAGCCAAAACAGCTATACTGGAACCAAGTTACTGCAACTTCCTGATTCAAAACACTTCCTTACTGTTTTCCCACTTCCTCAATGGGACTCCTGAATAGCATTCACCTGAATGTATTCTCCCTCTAGAACAATTGCTGAACCCCCAGCTCAGTTCATTGAGTAGTATTTAAAAGATTGCCTAGGTCTTAGTTGGGCTAACTGTCATTAATGAGCCACCTGCTCAGATTCCACTTTCTTGGGGAATCATGACCCCAAAATATAGGGAAGTTGCCACCTGCAACTCAGGAAGTGTTTGAGGATGCTGCCACTTGTCTTTTGTCCTTCCACCTAATTCCATCCACCAGTTAGACCAGTAACCTCTTTTAACAGCTCTCCCATGCTGTTGTCTCCATAATTTATTTATTAATAATAATTATTCAGAATTTACATTCCATTTCTGGAGACTCTGCTGAGTCATCCATTCCTACTTAGCATTAAATTTAACATAATGTCTCATGAATATTAAAAATAATTACATTATTTTAATAAAATTGGGGTATGTGACATTTCAAATAGAGTATCCTTCAATTTCTAAGTCGACAAGTGGGTCTGCATCATTTTTTATCTCTCTAACTTAGTCGAAAGAGGTTTCTAGTTTGTTTGCTTTCGACATATTTACTTTTAATGTTGTGTAATAGGTCTATAAATTTTGCGACAGCTTCTTCCTTGGTTATTAAATTGAGAATTTCATTAATATGTCTCTTTCGAAATTCATCATTATCTTCTTTTGATGCTAACTCTTGAAATATTTTTGCATCATTATTATATAAGTGCTATGCATTTGTATTAGGATAGTCATCTCTAATTTTTATTTTGCTAATTTGCGGATGATCAAAACCAATTTTAGTTCCTTAATGAGTTACAATCTGAATATTCTTAGTTTTATCAATATCATACTAATGAACACTAGACATGATGTTAATGTTCTTTTTATTAGTAATTTTCTCAAGTATGGTGGGGCAATCTTCCAAGAAGTGATCACCCACCCCACATTTGGTACATAATTTGAGATCTGTACGATCTTTGAAGGTAAATTCTGCAAAGAAATGGCCTTCAATCAGACATGTAAAGCACTGCATTCGAAGACATGGTCGAGGATCTCGATTTCCAATGTTTCTTCCATGACCTTGAAATCCTCCTCGTCGATGGAAGTTGTCATTTCTTCAATCGTAGCGTAGATCGTTGTTCCTATCATTTGTATCATTCCTTTGGTTGATAGCATTGGTTTGATAGACTACCTGGTAATTCTGTTTGTTCTTTAGATTTAAGCTACATTCTGTTGTGGAATGAGATTTGACTTCACATATAGTCCACCATTGAGCTTGATCATTTTTCATAGTGTAGGGATAATCTTTCATTACGTGCGAGTCGTGTTCTTGGCAGATGTCACATAAAGGTTTTGTTTGTAGAAACCTGGCATCATGTTGACAGTCATCTTGTCGAAAATAATATTTTGTATGACCGGCTGTTGAACATTTTGTGCAAAAAAATCATCTCCTCCTAAACGGATTTTGCGAATAGATTTTTTCATGCTTCCCAATTGTTCTTCAATGCGGTGGTCGACAGGGGCTATAGGGTAGTCATCTTCCATTTATATCTGCAATATTTCTTTTTTCAAAGCATCCTCATATGTATTAAAATCAGTGAAACGAATGTGCACTCTGATTTTATGTATCAATCCAGCCACGAACCATTGGACCAATAAGGATTCTTCAATGTCATGCTCAATTTGGCTCAGAAAATCTTTAAATCATTTATCGAAGTCCCTAACAGTCTCTGTCAGTTTTTGCGTTGTAGTATTCAATTTCTCGGTAGCAAGATATTTGGAATCTGGGGTCTTGAAGAAAGACAAAAAATGTTGTTTGATCTGAGATTTTAATGCAGTCGGCGTCCTTTCCTTAAAAGTGATGTACCATGTGAGTGCTTGTTTTCGAAGGGCACCCGCGAACTATTCCATTTGATTATCTTCATTAGAAATAACATTAGCTTCCCATATTGATTCGCAAACAAACCGATGTCTTCTTGGGTATTCATCACCTTAATAGAAGGGAAGGTGTGTCATTATGTGTGCCATATACGTTGCGACTTCAACTTCTAAGCTCACAGGTGGTGACAGTGGATTGTTTCCAATGGAAGAAATGCTCGTACTGTCACATCCCCTCCCATAATCCAATGCAAGGATGGGAACATGATGCCAATATCTGGGGCTTTGACATAACCTCAGCCCATTCATTAGATTCATATAATTAAAAAAAAAAAGTGTGCAGATGCCAAACAAGCAAGTATGCACAGGGGAATTAAAACATCATCCAGACACAACTCATGCCCATCTAGCATATCAAAATAATCAACAAATTAAACATTGCAAAAGTAAATACACATCAGATACTTATCTTCGTTGTTGAAATGGTCCCAAGCAACTAGCTATGTCGCTGCAACGTTCCACCCAACCATAGACAAGTTGTGTTCATCAATCTCTCAATACAACTGCCACCCTTGAGCTGGGCATGATTCTTACAAGGAAAAGGGGGCATTCCATCTCATACACAACCAATTAATAATTCCATCTGAGCCAAGCCATTCCACAGCTGGGTTTATTAGGCTACATTTGAACCCTGGATGCTTGCACTCAAGCTCAATCCAAACCAATGGATACCCATACCCATACCCCAACATACTCTTTACACACACAACAAAACACATTCTTTGGGCATGGATACACATGTTTAACAATGGGATTTACAAACAGGATGGCCATGGGCATTCCCAAAATCGTTTCCATCCAAAAAAAAATTATGGGATGGGGAAAACATTCACAGGGAGGAAAACGATTTCTCCCCCAATTATCTAAGCATTCAACAGCCCTACTTGTCTCTATGGAACCCAAATTAGATTCCCCTTCTTTCTCACTGGTATACAACACAAAAACGCCCTTCTCCCAGCTAAGAATGAAGGAAAACACAGACAAACATGGCTGGAAAACACCTAGGTATCTCCAAACTCGTGAGGGAGAGCAACTAGTTGATGGATAATGGCTTGGGGAGCAATTCATGGCTCTTTTATTTCCCAAGAAGAAAAACGTGATTTTCCATAAAGTATGGCTTTCCCATACTTGAATTTGGACAACCATACCTCTCCATTCCCAAGGCATTAACTACCTCAACCAACTCTTGGGAGAAATGAATGATTGGGTACACAAGTCAACATGGATATTTGAGGGTTCATGGGTTCTCTCATTGACATTTGGCTTGACCTGATTGGCTCCAAGGGTTTGAATATTTCCCTCCCAATTACTTGTAAAATCATGCCTCCATCTCTTGTTGCATTGCATAGCTAGTTGTGGGTATTTTATTAAAATGCACATTTACATGATGTTTAAAATTCCAATGTGCCTATCTAGCACGCAAACCATATGCATCAATAAATCGATGGCAGGGCCTTGGCCTTGATCTCCTCACCATGATTTTATAACAATATTACATCATTTACATTTTAATGCAATAGGGTTAAGATGGGGACGTGACATACCCCTCCCCTTGGAATAACACCGTCCTCGGTGTTCCCACACGTCGGATTATATACCCACTTTATACATGCCTCACATTTCACAATTGGTGGCAGGTCTGTCCTGCATTTCATCCCTTTACTTTGAACTTTCAGGACCAAGTCCTTTGGCTTCCACAAGCTGCTCCTGCTGGCTTTGATCTTCCATCTCTGCAGGTGGGCATTGCTCCACAACAATCCCTTCCTTTTATTCACCGTCCAGCTGGTCTACAAGTCTGGAATTCCATGGATGCCATCTTTCTTGCTATCCTGGAAACTATTTGAGGAATATTTTTAGCCAAAAAAAATTGATTTTGGTCTACTTCCAAGATCAATGTAAACAACTGGCTTTCACTTTGATCACTAGCAACACTTGGCTGGTAATAGCTGCAACCAATGGCTTTCAATTTCTCACCTGTGAGACTCATCATGGCAATTCCTGTTAATACAAGCATAACACAATATTAAATTAGTCAATTATTTTTCCCAATTGACTTGGAACGTCCATGCTTTACTCATGAGACTTCCACACATTTCATGCTTTCCCAACATACACATGAACTCATTCATGTTCATCGTTTCACAGGAAAATAACTATTTCAGCATTCACAATTCATTTCAAGCAATTAAACACACTCTATTTTCAGCGATGACATGCACTCAACAATCTTTTGTTTCTAAGATGCATCAGTCAAAAGGAAAGAGAAGAGTAAGAGTTTCCCCCTCTTAGTCTTGTTCCAATCCGAAGCCATACCATCACTTGTGGTTCTATGCTCCTTAGCCTCTTTCAATTCAATCTGAATGCTTGACTTTCCCTTTCTTGGCTATGACACTTAGTGTTTAGGGTCTATCTAAGGATTTTCAACCAGGGAACCCTTCCCCATTGTTGCTTACAGAACCTTTGGCTGCTGGAACCCACTCATGTCCACTAGCACCATCTTTCATCACTGCTCATACTGAGCTTTTTTAGGACGGTCACATGTCCACACACATCCCTATGATGCCTTCATAGTCCTTACTTCCAACAACACCTACACTCAAACATTGAATCAATTCACATGCTCAATTTACTTTCATAGGGTTTATCTCTAAACAAGAGTTTGATAAAATCATAACCAAATCATATACACATGTATATTCATAAGCAAGAAGCTGCAAGATAATCAAATACTTATCTGTATTGGATGTCTTCACTTTATTCCACAGGCTCCTTCTTTGCTTTACAAGCATTGGATTTCCCGTGGATACAATAAGGAATCTTGGGTCAGCACCCAGGCTACTCCACAACCATTCAAATAGGCAATGCCATGCCAATACGCCAATTGGGTTTTATCAATTAATTAAGGAATGTTTGGCTAGCACACCGGCTGCTCCACAACATCAAGTGGTTAATGCTCCCACCAACTATTCTCTGAATTTATTGAGCATCGGTTACTCTCTGGATTTACCAATAATTTTATAGTGCCCGACCAGTTACTCTCTGGTTTACCAAGAATTTTATAGTGCCCGACTAGTTACTCTCTGGTTTACCAAGAATTTTATAGTGCCCGACCAGTTACTCTCTGGTTTACCAAGCGTTTGTGGCTCTTTTAGGGTCCTTACTTCCTGCAATGGTTAAGGTTTCCAGCAAAGAAACAACAGTGTATTAGCTTGGTTGTCATAATACTTGTTCATGAATTTTTTTTCATTATATGAATGAAAATCAAATACTTATCTGTATTTTTCATTTCCTTGCTACTCCATAGGTTTCCTTCTCTGCTTTACAAGCCTTGGATCACCTGTGGGGTGGATGCTTGGCCAACACACCTGCTTCTCCACAACATCATCTGAATAGGAAATTCCAAGCCAGTACACTGATTGGGTTTATCAGGCATCCCTAAAATCAATATGCTAAGCCAGTACGCAGATTGGGTTTATCAAGCCACTAGTACAAAATGAGAGATAAGTGACCAAGCGACCAAAAAATTTGGTTACCACAGCTTTTTCAAGGGATAAATGGCCAAAATTGTGAAATTTTAAGTGAAATGACTAAAAATGACCAAGATAAATGACCAATTTGGTCATGGGATAAGAACTAAACTAAAAATGACCAAGATAAATGAACAATTTGGTAAGGAGATAAGAACTAAACTAAAAATGACCACATAACAATTGGTCATTTATGTGGGCATTTTTACTTGTGTCATTCCAGCAATGGAAAATTATAATTTTGATAATGAATTTGTACAATTTACTAAATTTTAACACTGCAGATGGATTCGGAGACCCCCTTCTTAACACTGCAGATGGATTTGGAGACCCCTTCTTAACACTGCAGATGGATTTGGAGACCCCCAGGGGGTCTCCGAATCCATCTGCAGTGTTAAAATTTAGTAAATTGTAACATTAATAGTACACAATTTGGATTATTTTTCAATACATGTCTTCTAAGGGATCATTTCTTTGAGGCCATCCCCATACCTACTGTTAGCACTTAGATTTTATCCCGGTTGTAAAAGAATAACACCTATGGTAACCTATTTCAAACCAAACTTTAGGTAGAAAACTTAGCCATTTTTTTCACCAGAGAGGGATCTCTGTCCATAATTTTGAGGCAAATCATGTAAAGCAGAGGAAAAACCAATGGGGCAAATCTGGCAACCATGGGTGGTGGATTATAAGGTGGAACAATCACTACCTGTTGTTTATGACTTTGCACATGTATTCTTTGGGCCTTGGATATTCTAGACCCAGCCCTTTCAGATTTTTGTAAGTTTTCCCAAACATATTTTAAAGAATAGTCCCACAAACTTTTTGGGTCAACTTTTGTTTTTTTCAAATCAGAATCTGATTTAGTTCTAAGCAAAACTTTTTCACTTGAACCAATATTTTCTTCCTCAAACAAATTTTCTTGAAAAGAAGGGAATATATTTGAAAACTAAGAAATACCTTATTTCGTCTTGCCTTTTCTTTTATCCGTCTTGAGGAGCTTTTCTGGATTATCCACGCCTGAGAAGAACTGCAAACCAGTATTTCTTCTCGTAGTCACAATGTCTACTTCTGAATATCTTAAAAAAACCTTAAAACATTTTCACAAGTGAAGTCGCCAGGGCAATATCTACAACCAACTTACTTCAAACTTCTTTGCCCAAGAAATTTGACCTTTCTTTGTCATTTCTCCCAAGGAAAATTTCACTTTCGTTCCCCGGCAATAGCGCCAAAATGTTAGCACTTAGATTTTATCCCGGTTGTAAAAGAATAACACCTAAGGTAACCTATTTCAAACCAAACTTTAGGTAGAAAACTTAGCCATTTTTTCCACCAGAGAAGGCTCTCTCACAAGATATATGTAAAGGCTAAAAATATATAGAAGTACGTTCACAATTTCTCAAAAGGATTTTCCTGGTTGAAAAGGAAAACAAGAAACATTGGGCATGGAGTCAACTTTTTCAAATATTTAACGTGCCAGAAGGAGATTTATACCAAACAGGTTTCCACAGAGGCAAGATAGCAATCATATCACAGTCAATTAGATTTTTTCAGGTGGTATAGAAAGAAACAATGGCAGTCCATCAACAACAAGCATCTAACTGGGATGAATCTATTGTCAACTTTGGAGAAATAGTGGATATTTAAATACGATAAAACGAGGCATAACCAGTATGAATCCTGATTTATTTCAAACGTTCATTTAAATATAGAAGAAGAACATAATGGAAGATATAACAAAGAAAATGGACATGCACATATAAAGATAAAGGAAAAACAGACTGTAAAACTGATCAACACATGAATCTTTGGTCTTAAAAGATGGGTATTTTCACTGTACTGCCTTTTATTTATCAAAAATTGGACTTCAAAACATAATCGTCTCTCAAAGAGTTTCCAACCCTTTCAAAAATGACTCTCATTATCTTTTATACAAAATTCGGAAGAAGCTTGACATAACTGCTTCTTCTAACTAATAACTGAAAATGTTTTAACTCGAAAGATAATTGTCTTTAAACAATAGATAACTGTCTTCAAATAATATTACAAATTTTAAAATAAAAGCATCTTTTTTTCCACTTGGCAAAAATTATGAATAGCATCTTTTTTTCCACTTGGCAAAAATTATGAATGTATCTATGAATGGACAGAATATCTTGTCCTTCCATATTTTTCCACATAGTTCCATTGGTCGGCCATGGGTAAATCATAACTGGTCATTTCTTTCACCAAGACTCGCATTTCAACATGACCTGCATAAGAAACAAGAGGAAGATTCTCATAGGTTGAGATTAACATATTTAAAATTTAAAAGTCCTCCACAATTTTCTCCATTAAAATATTCCCTGTAAGCATATGATCCAACTGCTGGAACTTTTTGTGATCCATTCTTATGTCAAACAACAATCTCTTATATTCATTAGGAGGAATCAATTCATTGTTTTCATCCCAAAAGGCAGGGAATCCTTTGTTTATTAATTTTTCAAATCACTTCTTAAACTTTATTACTTCCTCCTGTATATCTCCAGCTTTAGCTTCAATATTTTCAACATGTGAATATTTTTCCAAGATTCTTCTGGCCCATGTAATGAATGAAATTCTATTCATTGTTGTCAAGTCTGCTTCAGTTAAACTAATCAAGAAAGTTATTGCCCTCTGTGCTATTTCTTTTGGCTTTTTATTTAAATTCTCTCTGACTGCTCTACAACTCTCAAAGGCATCTTTGGCTACTTTTTCTTTGACTCTTATATAATCAAGATAAGGTCTTAATTTTTCAACTTCTTTTATGATTTGATCCCATACCATATGTTTGCACCCTTGCATTGCAGCCTGTCCTGTCACATGAGCTGCCAAACCTTTATTATTATCAGTTAATTCCTGATTCCTTATTTGCAAGGTTTTAATTTCCTTATCTTTAGCCTCATTTTCTTCTTTGAGCTTTTGTATTCCCATATTCAATTCTTTAATTTCACCCTCTTTCAAACTCGATTGGGACATGGCTTGTAAGAGACCATCTAATCCAGTTTTATCTTCATCTGTATCTGTCTGTACCTGTTGCTGACCAATTTATACTAATTTTTTCTTTATTTCCTCCAATTGCTCTTCCAAACCAATTTTCTCTTTTTCCCAATGATCTTTTTCCTCAGTGAGCTTCAACATTTTTGCAGTAACATCCTTTACTTCATTTGACAGCTCTTCTTTCTCTTTTCCCAGTACTGTTAGTTCGGCTCCTTGGATAAGCACAGTGTCTGGAATTTTTAGCTTTCGCCTTAACATCATAATCGTATCATCCTTTGCTTTGAGTAATTTTACTCCTGCATCTCCTTCTTTATTTATCAAATCTATTTGCAATCTTTTTATTTGTTGTTGTCGAGACTTATTTTTTGCTTTCTCTTGTCTCAACTGGTTATTCAATTTATCCAATGAATTTTTCAATTTGTCTGCCCTTAATATTGCTCCCAAATAATCTGAATATATAACCTCTCCTACTTGTCTGTGCAATAAAATTTTATCTAGGGCATTGATTTTTGACAAATCCACCTTCATCTCTGAGATATTATCTTTAGTAACAACTGAAAACTTTAAAGAATTTTCTTTGACATTTCTACTAGTAAACAAATTTACTTCAGTGTTGGATATATTTCTAACTTTTGGAAACAACTGACTGGTTTGCCTAGAAGATTTCTGTTTATTCTGACTATGTTCATTAAATACATCCATCATATTGTGTGGTCTATTTACATCATCTTCCACAGGGGATTCTTCAATATTGTACTCCTTTACCATGACCTCTGGTATTATGACTTCAATTCTTCTTTCCTCTTCTCAAACTGCCATTAACTCTTGTTTTTAATCCATTTTCAACTTTTTTCCTTTTTATGTTCCTTCACCCTCAATGTTCACTACATCCTGTATGGGTCTTTTAAACCCCACCATTGCAGTATTCATTGTGCTTTTTGCCTCTGCTATTGTATCTGTCAATACCATTTATTTATCATGTGAATCTGGAATGATCTCTTCCTTATACTCCAGCCAATTGGCTCTGTCAGACATTCCCTCAATCGTCTGATGATTCAACGCTTTGATGTGATGATCCATCCTTCGTTTTGATATTATGTTTAACGGATCATACTCAATAGCCATGTTTGTCTCAAAACCCATATCTTTCAATAATTTCTCTATATAAACAGCAGTGTTTTTATTCTTCACTATGAATCAGCCAAGTGTGAATGGATACTTGATATCTGTTGCTTGTTTGAAAAGCAAGAAATTATTATCCTCGACAATTAACTTCTGTCTTAGGAACTCCAAAGCAAAAACCCTTAAGGTAAGAAATGCTGGTAAAACATAAGGTTTATGTTTGAAACCATACAATATGATCACTGTATTGTCCTTTGACAAAAACCAATCTTATGTAGCATACTCTGCATTCAATTGCATACATGTTTGCATTTCGGGTAATACTCTAGGCAATTTTTCACCAAAGATCATTCTGTAAATCTCAGAGAGCATATGATTTATGTAATTGAACATCTTATTTCCTAACAACGTTGTGAAAATGATCTCAGGGAATTGCAACTCTTCATGACTGGCTACCATGATCATTTTCATCAAAAAAGACTGAAATCTGAAATGCCTCAGAGTGGGGAAATTGACCATCTGGTCATAAATCTTCTCTGTCAAAAATTCTTCAAAATTAAGTCGAGGGATTTGATTTTCATCAATCCCTGACTTAATTGTAATCATTTTATACAAAAGACTCAGCTGAAACTCGGTTACATACATGTCTGTATCAAACCCTAGGATTAAAGCCAACAATGTCAGAACCAATTGGGTATTTTCATTAAATAAATTGATATCTATAGGGTACGGGATATCTGAAATGTTGGTTTCTGATTTAAGACATGTAGACAAAAACTTTTCTCTATCATCTTGAAGGGTTTGATGATAATATTCAATAACAGAGGTTTCTAAAAAAATCTCAAACTCGAGGGTTTGGGAAAATTCTATTTCTAGGGCTTTAATTATTATGGCAGGCTCTATTTTACAAACGAATCTGATTTTTTGACTATCTAAAACAGTTCTTTCTTCTCTGGAGTAATTCTCAGCACACCATGACACAAATTCTGGAAAAGACGGGATTTGGTCAGGGCAAAAGGCTAATAAGGATGACTGGTGGACTCTATGCATGTCTATACCTTCTTTTAATAATTTAGACAACCTAAGTTTAACTTCAGCGATTGGTAACCTGGTTAGGGTATCATGAATGTCCTCATCTCTATCTTCTAGGGCTTCCTTTGCTTTAAAAACATTTACATCATGTATAGTTTCCATTTAAAACGTTTCTTCAAACAAAATTCCGTTTAAAAAGTGGGCCAGGTCACCAGACCCTACCTATATAGACACGTCTTTATCTTTTTGTCACATGCTGATCTCCACCAGTCTTCAGAGCTCCCAGGGATAGCGACACATATACAAAGTGTCGTTGTTTGAAACCCTTATGTTTTATATAAGCCCTTTTGATTAACTTTATGGCAGTTTTCTGAATGTAGTTTATATCCAACCGTTGATCATGAGCCTTTTGATTTGAACTGTTAGATCTTGCGTCCCTTTATCTCCCATGGCGGTATCCGCGATCCCAATAATGGTTTTCTTCTCCAGTTTTTTCCTTGTGCGGATCAACCATTTATGACACCTGTTAGAGTGGTTTAATTTCCGCGACTGCTCTTTCTTCTATCGAGTGCGCACTTTTCCTGATGGGGATGAATCTTGGCCGTTGATTTTGTCCCAATGTATATTGTCCCTCCGATTGATATCAACATGTGGCATATTCCCTTTCTCCTTCTCCTTCTTCCACGTGCTATGTCCCACCGCTTATTATTCTGCCACGTGCTATGGCCCGCCGCGCCTTGTCCTTTGTGTTAAATTTTCAGAATTTACTTCAATCTGATCTAGGATCTTAACTGAGAGAACAACATGTATAGCATATCTACAGCATATCAATCATGGAGACAATAATGCAAGTACACAAGAGACACAAAGATTTACTTGGGGAAAACTATAAAGGTGAAAAACCCCAATAACTTCCTCAGAGATAGATAGAGCAATGATACAACCAACCACAAGAGATAGACACAACCTAGCAGCAGATCCTCCTCCTCCATAAGTGCGCCACTCCTCCTTGAGTGCATGTGTGAGAAGTGAGTGAGCAAATAGAGTGCCTCCCGCACTCTATTTATACTTGACTTGACTTGCCTTTTTACCTAACTCATGTAGGCTTGAACTTAACCACATAACATAATGCTGAGTGGGCCGACCCCCAATAGGGTGGTCTAATAACCCTTTGACCCACATGGCCAACCCCCAATAGGGTGGTCTAATAACCCTTTGACCCACATGACTTATACAGGGCCGACCCCAAAAAAGGTGGTCTAATAACCCATCAAGTATAAGTTACGGCACTTCCGTCTAGAGGAATAATAACATCTCTATAGGAATACAATATACATATATGTGAAATACATTCCGAAGTTACATATACATCAACACTCCCTCTTAACTAGGAAGGTATTTCTCAGCACAGTTCTTCTAGCACAAGTCATCTTCTCTGGATCATCGTCACTAGATAATCGTCATCGAGTCATCATCATCGTCACTGCTGCTGCTATCTCAATCAATCTCTGAATCTACTCATCATAGGAAGTTCTACAGAGCCAATCCTTTTTCATATTGGATGTAGGCCCACCACCTGCAGGTCTTCATCATCACTGGCCATACTGTGGAATCCTCAGGACTTATTACGTGCGTCACAAAACCTCGAAAGAGCATCCCAGGATGTTACGGGTACACAACTCTGACCTGTAGGATCTCCCAGGGCGCTATTACATGTGACCCCACCACAAAACCTCGAAGGAGCATCCCAGGATGTTACGGGTACACAACTCCAACCTGAAGGATCTCCCAGGGCACAAATTACATGTGGTCACCACAAAACCTAGCAAGAGCATCTCAGGATTTTACGGGTACACAACTCCGACTTGAAATCTCCCAGGGCAAAAATTACATGTGGTCATGGAAAAACCTGGCTGAAGCATTTGAGGCCTTTTTCATCCTGTCCAGATCTCCCAGGAGCAAATTACATGCCATAGGACAAAACCTCGCAAGAGCATCTGCCAGATATCCCAGGGCACCGAATTACATGCCCTCCCAGAGCAAAACCTCGAAAGAGCATTTTCCAGATGTCCCAGGGCACCGAATTACATGCCATAGGCAAAACCTCAAAAGACCATCTGCAAATCTCCTAGGGCACCGGATTACATGCTCATCTGCACAACCTGATCCACGGCCATAGAGTATCAACCTGATACTCACCATACATCATCCTGATGCATCCATGATCATCCCGATCATCATCACTGCAACGTCCTGCTGCATGTCATCTGGAGCAACATCCTGAAGCTCGTCATCTATGATCATCCTGATCATACAATGCATCCATCTGATGCACACCAAGTATCCACCTGATACATACATAGATACATGATCCACACAATGTATCCATCAGCATACATGGTCTACCTGATCATACAAAGATACATGATCCACACAATGTATCCATCAACATACATGATCTACCTGATCATACAAAGATACATGATCCACACAATGTATCCATCAACATACATGATCTACCTGATCATACAAAGATACATGATCCACACAATGTATCCATCAGCATCCAACATGATGCGTATACAAAATACATGCACATGATCCAACCGATCATATCCAAGCAGAAACCAGAACATCATCCTGATGCTCATCATCCAACGCTTACATCCATAGCCATGTGAAGGATCCCCCTTCCAACATGCTTGGAATGGCTTCAGCAAATGTGTCCATCACTTCTTCCTCGAAGTATCCTCAATCTGAAGCACGCCAAGCCTCTCTCTGAAGTACTTGAACTTCACCCTGGCTAGTGGCTTCGTCAGCACATCTGCAATCTGCTCGTCCGTCACAACATACAGGAGCTTCATAGCTCCTCTCTGCACCATATCCCTGATATAGTGATATTTGATCTCTATGTGTTTCAACCTGTCATGAAACACTGGGTTCTCGGACAGCTTCACACAACTCTTGTTATCATAGAAGATACCAGTAGCATTCAACAGGAGATCAAATAACTCAGACAGTAGCTTCCGTAGCCATACTGCCTCACAACTAGCTGAACAGGATGCAACATACTCTACCTCAGCTGTACTCAGTTCTACGCAGGACTGCTTCCTGCTAAACCAAGAGATCACACCTGATCCCATACTGAAGCAGCACCCAGATGTGCTCTTCCTATCTGCAGCACTGTCCGCCCAATCTGAATCAACGTAACCCTGCAGGTTAAACTTTTGATTCGCTTCATACTTGAGCCCATAATCCACTGTACCCTTCAGGTACCTCAGAACATGCTTTACAGCAACCAGGTGAACACTCCTCGGATCCGTCAGGAACTAGCTCAATGTGTTCACAGCAAAGCAAATATCTGGTCTCGTGTTCATCAGGTACATCAAGGAGCCAATCATCTGACGATACATAGAGACATCAACCGGCTCATATTCGATGCCATAGGTGTGGCCATGGCCTTGCAATCCATCATCCCGAACCTCTTCAAGATCTCTACTGCATACTTCCCTTGTCCAAGGAATATTCCATCTGCACTCTGCCACACCTCCATGCCAAAAAAACAAATAGTGCATCATCCCCAAGTTCTTCATCTCGAACTCGGTAGTAAGCTTCTGCTGCGTGTCGGCAATCAATCTATCTTCACCATACCAAGTTCTGCACATATATGATTTCCTATCATGTGTCTCAGAACCAAGTAGTTGCTCCACATACACTTCTTCTTCAACTACACCATTCAAGGAAGCTGTCTTGAATCCATCTGGTGTATCTTCTATTTCATCACTTTTATATTTCTCTATGCTGCCATCTGCAACATGCTTGATCTGATAGTTCCATTTGGAATTCACAACAGACTTCCCTTCAGCTCTTGGGACCGCATCCCAAACATTGTTCTTCATGATCGACGGATCATGGCATTCTTCCCATATCCTGGGAACTTCAATATCTTCAATAGATAATTTTTGTTGCTGAACAAATGTTGTAGTTCTTCTTTTGTAGGTGATGGCATATGATCTTTCCTACACAACAAGTTAAATTGCATGATTAGAAAACATCTCATAGTTTTCAGAACAAATTCTTACACATAAATAAATATGTCATACAGTCATGCAATTATCTTAGCCAATGCTTCAATACAACATTTATCCATATCCCGTAACTTTCTAGATGCCTTCCAATCTCTACCAGAACATTGTTAAGAGTGTGCAAAACTCCCAACATGTCAGCAAAGAGGCTTCATTCTAGATAAGTAGCAATGGAATGTTGTACAGTGCCATAGGCCACTTACCCATGTATATTAGTAGTATACTGTTCATTAATGCAACTATTCTAATATGCACAATACATATCCTAAGTCTAGGAACATGAGCATATACATCATTGAACAATTTTATTTAAACAAACACATATGCAAGAAATGATAATTAAAATACTTATCTTTGTTTGTTCGTTGGGTGGACTCCCTCTGAGTCTTTGCTTCCTTACAGAAGCTGCTGGAGTCCTAATCTGAAGTAGATTCTTCTACACCTTTCTGTTGTGGAATGTAGAGAGATGGACAACTCCCTCTGAATATCTGCATCCTTGCAGAAACTACTGGAGTGTGCTCCTTTTCTTTCTTGCAGGAAGAACTGGAGTGTGCTCCTTTGCTTTCTTGCAGGAGCAACTGGAGTGCGCTCCCTCTTGATCTTTGCTTCCTGAATTACCTGTTCTTGAACTCATATTCATCCTTGGTCCCTATGCATGCTTATTAGTATCATGATTGAGTTATCCTTGTGATCTCATATAAAATCATACATTCATTAGTATACTATTAAAACACAATAATCTCAAGCATGTATAATCATGATCATTTCAAACAGAAAATAATAAGCATTAGCATTCAAGGTTTATGTAGTATTCTTATGGTTAGTCAAATCGTAAGAAGCATAACATGTCTAAACCTATAATTACTCAAACCTATGACTCTTCAGGTTAGTTGAATCATCAAACAAGATAAGAGATATAATATGCATAAAACCTGTGATTATTCAAACCTATACCTTCATGATTCTTCTGGTTAGTCATATCATCAATTATGGTAAGAAACATAATATGCATACAACCATGATTATTCAAACCTATGACTTTTCAGGAATAATCATTATCAACAACAGTATAAGATACTAACACAAGGTAGGATTCTAGCTTTATATAGGAAAAACATACCTGGATTAGCATGCTAGCTAGTTATGTCTAATATACCCGCATAATGTCTTCTTGTTCTTCTTCAATGACTTGTGCTAGTAACCTGTATATCTCATAGGGTAACCATTATAAAACCAAGTTATACATACCTCGTAAATGGATCTTCTATGAGATCCATGACAATGGATGAATCTTTGTCCTCATGTTATCATGACCATATGTTCTTTGACCAGAACATGATTTGTCTTTCTTGGTGTACCTTTCATGTTAGTAGACAACATAAACCTCATACAACACCATAATGCATTAGTACAATCATAAGTGTCAATACCCTAATCAATGAATATTTTCTATCGTGCATTCATAGTTTTATTAAGGTGATATGACAAGACTAAAATCAAGATTGTACTAACTGTAGTAACATGAAGACAAACATACCATAAACTTAATCATGAACAAATGTTGAAACATACCTCGATGAGTCATACCTGTCGAGATCGCTTGTAATCTTCTTATGTAAGGCCTTAGCCTCATCTCCCTCTGAAACAGGAACTTCTTCACTCATGCAGATGATCAATCCATCTTCTTCTAGGATTAACCCAATCCACTTGATTTGCAAGAACTGGACCTGGAGCTGGATATGGGTTTGTCATAGAAACCCCAAAAATTCAAACTTTGAATTTCAAACTTCTGAAAGGATAGAAATATGCGCCTTGATGAGCTGATCAAGCTAGTATATTTAGAATTTGAAAACTGCAAAGTTTCACTCCTCAATTTTGCCTTTGAAACTTTCAAATTCACTGGACGTGACCCTGAACTGGGGTTTGATGAATCCCACTCTTCTACCCAATCAAAAAGTTTTATCCAAATCTCTAAGCTTCTATTTTTCTGAGGAGCTTCTAGCCGTGGTCACAGATTTCAAAAATTCCCATTTTTACAGAAGCCCTAATTTTCCACTTTCCTCATCAAAGTCCCGAACTACGGTCTGATCAAGCTCGGTCTTCTGCCCAACCAAAAATTCTGATCTTGGTCTCTAAATTTTTATTTTTATGAGTATCATTCAGCCGTGGTCTCTGATTACAAAAATTCCAACTTTCTCCAAAGCCCTAATTTCCGGAAGCCATGAATGAAGGTACCAAAAAATAATTCTGTTTTGACATAAATATGTACCTGATTGTTTCTGTTGTAACTCTGAAATTTTTGATCCACAGGGTCTAAAAAAGTTTCTTGAGATAGCCTAACCTGTTAGCTTTCTATCCTGATAGGTATGACCTCAATTGGATTTTCTGAGAGAGAGTTATGCCAAATGTCGCAACGTGACCTGTTTTGGGATAATACAGGAGAGTAAACTTGTACGGTGTGCCACGTGTCGCTGTTTCAACTTCGGCCTCTGAAACTCTTTCCTGAGATATCTCGGCTTGTTATATTTCCATCCTGACAGGTCTGACCTCAATTGGATTCTCTGAGCGAGTGTTATTCCAAGAGTCGCAACGTGACCTGTTTATGGGATAATACAGGAGAGCGAACTTGTACGGTGTGCCACGTGTCACTGGGTCACCTTCGGCCTCTGAAAACGTTTTCTGAGATAGTACAGTCTGTGTACTACCTGTCACTTTTTACGACATTTTATTTGGAGCTTCCTAGCCCACGTTATGACCTTTTTCCCAAGGTCACCTTATTTTAACTCAGATCTGGAAGAGGCAGAAACCCTATATTGCACAGATCATAAATCACAAAGTACAACGAATTAGAGGTTTTCCTTTGGACACAAGGTACCTGGATATTTAATCTTTGTCCTGTAACAATTTTAGATCCGCAAAATTTTCCAAAACGGATTTATAGCGAAATTGCTATGATGACTGGTTTTTGCTATATCAAGCCCTAGCATCGTAAGTGCAACAAGTGTCATACATGCCATATCATGCCTTCTTTCAGGCTAGCTCTGATACCATGTTAAATTTTCAGAATTTACTTCAATCTGATCTAGAATCTTAACTGAGAGAACAACATGTACAACATATCTACAGCATATCAATAATGGAGACAATAATGCAAGTACACAAGAGACACAAAGATTTACTTGGGGAAAACCATAAAGGTGAAAAACCCCAATAACTTCCTCAGAGATAGATAGAGCAATGATACAACCAACCACAAGATATAGACACAACCTAGCAGCAGATCCTCCTCCTCCATAAGTGCGCCACTCCTCCTTGAGTGCATGTGTGAGAAGTGAGTGAGCAAATAGAGTGTCTCCCGCACTCTATTTATACTTGACTTGACTTGCCTTTTTACCTAACTCATGTAGGCTTGAACTTAACCACATAACATAATGCTGAGTGGGCCGACCCCCAATAGGGTGGTCTAATAACCCTTTGACCCACATGGCCGACCCCCAATAGGGTGGTCTAATAACCCTTTGACCCACATGGCCGACCCCCAATAGGGTGGTCTAATAACCCTTTGACCCACATGACTTATACAGGGCCGACCCCAAAAAAGGTGGTCTAATAACCCATCAAGAATAAGTTACGGCACTTCCGTCTAGAGGAATAATAACATCTCTATAGGAATACAATATACATATATGTGAAATACATTCCGAAGTTACATATACATCAACACTTTGGTGGTTCTGCACGACATTGTGGTGGTTTGTGATACCACTATCACGTTGATGCGGATTAATGAAACTATGACAAGTATCCCGCGGTATTGAGTCCGCAACCACTCACTTACGTTTGCAAACGATCCTTTTAGCGGTGCGGGAAAATATAACGGTCGTTGGTCTCTACAATTGTCATCTCCGCCGTTGAAACTTGACCAAGACTTAACCTCCTCAAAAAAAAATTACTTTCGGACTTTGCATATGTGGGTTTTTCTCGTTGTTTTTGTATTACGAACCTTTACTTCAACCCATTTGTAGTAACTTCCCTTCTCTTGGATATTTTTTGACAATATTTTTTAGGGTTCGATCATTTTTAAATATAGTGTCAACACCTACTATGTTAGATGATAGGAGAATCATTGAGATACTCATTTAGGGTTTTCTCTACTAATTAGTGCCTTGGGTGTGGTGAGTTGATATCTAGATAATACATCATGTCTTGCATATAGTTTATCAAGTAATAGATGAGTTCTTATTGTACACGTGGTTGAGTCAAGTATTAGATATTTGTCGTCTTTCTCTTTTGGATTTTTCATGTCTTGAAGTTAGTGTCACTCCATTCAGCTTGTTGTACTGGTTGTGTTCATATTTTATTTCAACAAAACCATCGTCGTTTGACCATCTTGGCAGTCTCTTAAAGTTTCGACATACACCAAATTAATATGTGGCTTGGTTGTGGCCTGAAAAATAGATTATTATTATTATTATTACTCACATTAAAAAACAACAACATAAATATAAATATTTCCATACACAAATTCATAAAAGTTTAAAAATTTAATTTTCTTAAATATTTTTTTACTATAAAAAAAAAAAGAAATGATTCCTATGCGCTATTAAATCCCATCATAATTTTTTAGCCAAATAAAAAATTTCAAATCATCAAATTTAAAAATTCACAAAACTATTTATATTTTTTGCCTACCTAAACCAAAATGAAGGAAATCAAGATGGTTTTTTATTGCTTCAAGAATTTACCTTCTCCATTGTGATTAAAACTCGGAAATCATGCATTCACTGTAATGGTTAGACATGGGAACTTGGAAGTCAAACAAACATATTAAAATAAATTACATTTAAATGATTTTTGGAATATATGAATGTCCCTCCAAAATTGCAAACCCGACATAGAAAGCGATTAATAGAGAGAGAGAAAGAAGCAATCGAAGGTTAAAAGTCTGGAGTTCGATTCCACAGATCGTTGATCCCCCTGTTCGTTTTGCAACTTTGAAGAAATTTCAACTGGAATTGGCTCCATTACAGGTGAATCTAAGAATTTACCCTTCTATTTGCGGTTGTTTTTGTATAATAATTATTTTTTCAACAGGTCGATGATTTGAGGATTATGTCTACATCTGCTGATTAAAATTTTGGAGGCCCTTGTTCTATTTGCTTTGAACTTTAGGTTTTCATTTTAGGGTTTCACAAATTTAAGTGTTACAGATTGATTTAGTGATATAAATTAGGGTTTATGGCCTACCTTCGACACGTTTGATAAAAAATTTATTTTCTACCAATTAAGCCTTGTTATATTCTGTGCTATTGAGGTTATTTTTATTTTTGTCTGGTTTTCTTTATTTGACAGTTTTAGGGGTTTTAACACTCGTATCTGGTGCAAAACTCTTATTCTAAGACATATTTTATGCATCCTGTAAATTATTAGTTGATCAGCTTATTCCACGGCTTCCTATACCTTTGTTATCTCGATCTCCAGCTCCAGAGCTGTAGGAAACAATTCACAGACATTTACAGTAAACAACAACCCTTGCACTAGTGAATTTACTGTCTGGATGGATAGGCCAGCTCTCTCTATCATCTTTATATGCTACCTTTTATTTCTGAATTTACCATGTTGCGCATACTGTACACCGTTCTACATACCTCTACATTTTAACGATTTGGCCAAAAGGGTCATATGGTAGGAAAGAAAACCAAATCGTTAGTATTAAAAATGTCGGTAGGAAAAGGCACCAAAAGCTGATCTTTGTTGGGAATGAATTGAAATTAGATTGTTATGTTTCTGCACTTATCATTTTCTCTTGTTTCATCACCAAATAACTCCTTAATCATGCAGAAGGTTGAAACCAACCTGTCAGTATCTGCTTTTAAACTCATGACTAATGCAATGTCCCAAAGCTTTGAGTCACTGGGGTCCAAAAGAGAACAGTGTCCATCAATGACAAGCTCTTCTTTCCAAGACACAAATCCTTTTTGTTTGATGTCTTCACATAATATGCCATTGACATTATTTATATCCATCTGTTGTCCTTTACAAAAATGGTTAAAACTTGTCGTTGATTTAACTTTTTCGTCCTCAACAATAGGTGATCCATCAGTTCTTATCCACATGGATCCACTTAAATTCTTTTCACAGTTCCATTCATAAGACATGCAAGAGTCATCTTGCAAATATTGCTCCTCAATCAGATCACTTTGAATATTACTGTGACCAACAAATTCCCATGTTACATCATCAGTATCTTCATCCTGGCTTTCCACAAACATTTTTTCATTGCGGTCAAAATTAATGTTTTGATTGCTCCTATAGCTTGTCTACCCTTCTAACATGGAACTTGCTGCCATTTCATCATCCTCTTCCATTGTATCTACCGTTTTATTGATCTCAATCTTTAAAAAAAGCACATAAAAGGAACTCAGCCTATTTTAACAATTGGTGAAAAGCTTTTCAGTTATTTATATTCTTTCAGATCCGTCTAGACCTTTTCTAGATATTCCAACCAGCAATGCCTTTCCTCATATTAGAGAGGCATTTAGTGCCAGGATGAATTAGTTTAGAGCTTGTTATAGTTCAAATATGCACTTCTCCATCCGTGATCACCTTTAGCTGTCGATCACACAAAAGGACAACTTGGATTGAAGAGCATGATGACCTTAGATGATGCTTTGACCTGACCTACTCCTCTGCAAGCTAGAAAAACCCTGTAAAACCTCACATTTTGACATGTGCACTACCCTACAGGCATAATAGTAGCGCACATGCCCTACTCCATAGGCATAAGAGTAGCACACACATCCTAGTATGCCCTACTCCACTTCAGCAAACTAGCGCACACTTTCAAAAAGATTGCAAACGCTAGTTGTAAAGCACTGAAGTTGCATATTGAGCGCTACTCCATTGTGAAAAACTCGCGCACATATTGAAATGTGATTAAAAATATATTAATTTGACGAATTGGGATTAGTTGAAGTTGGTTCTGCAACTTCCCCAACCTCCCAATTCAACCACCTCTCGATCTAAACTGCCTACCTTGTCCCATAAATACAAGGAAAATTGAGGAGAGGGGTTAGACATATTTAGACTCTCATTCACAAGAGGAGAAACTCACATTAAGGGTTATTATGCTAGAAGAATTCCAAAGTTAGAGAAGAGAAGGAGCCCAAAATCCGGTTGCACAAGCACTCTGGATGATCAGGTATAATTTGTACTGACTATTTGCTTTTGACAATAAAGGTTGAAACATCCTTCCTGTCCCAATCAAATGTCTAATGGATTGTGTGTTTGTTTCGTTAAATGCTTGATTGTTTTTTATGTTTAAATTGTATTTCAACTTCATCATTGTTATATCAGTCAAGATACGCTGAGGAATGTATCTTTGTATTGCAGATCTATTGAGCGCAAGATCGAGCAAAGCTAGGATCGAACGTCATTAATAAGGTATGTCTTCAAGATCCTTGATCTCTTTCCCTTTATAGATGCTTATGTAATCTGATCAATGTGTTTACCTGTCACCCCAGAAGTTGGTAGTTTCCCTTTCCTCGCTATAAGGTAGAATTCCTGAACAACAGACTAGCGACTCCACTGGGGAATCGGTTGTTTTTCTGCTCTAGGAAACCCATTTTGTTTTCTTTCCAATAATTTCTGATCTCTTTGATCCTCTGAGAGGCCTTGTAGGTCACCCCTACCTGCTTTCCTTTTCCTGACTCAACCGTTTTCACCTCTGCAAAACTTGATTTCAACCTCTCTTGACTTGTGTGCTACTCCTCTGTACATACAGTTGCGCATACCTGAGTTTGTGCACCACTTTCCCCATTGCACAGTAGGGCACATCATCCAGAATGCGCTAGTTTTCCTACTACACAGTAGAGCACACTCCTGTAACTCTCTGTTTGATGTGGGGTTTGGATTTCCACCTGTTTGGTTTGGTTTCTAGTTTTGTACATGGCCTTCTTAACTGGTATTTGAGGTTTTTAATTTTTCATTGAGTCTCGTTAGCCTCTCTGAAGTCCCTTAGGTCATTCTTTGCTTGCTTGACTACTTTTGAGATGTCTTGTTTTCTTGTGACTCTTTTTGGAGACTGTGCGTTGTTCCTTAATAGACATAGCTACTCGTCCATACCCTAGTAGCGTGTTGCAGGTATACAAACCTTTGTGTTTAACAATTTTTGTTTGTTGGGACACTAGTATGCTCTGTTGGTGTCTCATTCGTTTACTTAGGGTTTGGCCCATTTTTTTTGGAGTCTTTAGGGTTTTTTCAAAAGCTTTTTTGAGTCCTGACACTTATTCACCCCGTTGTCAGTTTCAATACCAAGTAAGTTGAAGTATCTTAGTTTTCTTCCCTTTGAGTCTTTGTGTTTGTAAGGTCGTCTTTAGCTCGCTTGCCTACCTTCTACTTGGCTTAGTGTTTTTGTTTAGGGTTTGGTGCTTTGGAGCAACCTTCTAAGTTTGCTTTCCAGTTATAAGCGTCTCTCATCCCTGTTTTCTTTCCACTTTGTTTCCATGTTTAAATCTTTTTCCTTTAAAAAAAAACTTTGTAGGACAAGTCTTTGTCAAGTCATTGATTTGCCTGTTGTGAGCTTTAGAGACATTTTTCCTTACTTGCATCTATTTTGTAGGTCTTACTTGCTTCCATTTTCAAGTTCTTTTTCGTTTATACATAACAGAAAAAGAAAAATGAGTTTGGTAGTTTAGAGTAGTACGGTTTATAATCATTTCAGAGTAGCATAGTTTACTTTGTTGTGAAATTGAAAAGAAAATGAAAAAAGAGAACTTTGTTTAGGTTTGCTTAGTTTTCATTTTGGAAAGAGCAAAAACGAAAAATAGAAAAAGTCATTTGTTGCTTTGAAAGTTATTTCATTTTTTCACTTTACTTTTCTCAAACCATTCCACACAATGCATTGCCCCGCTGAGTAAAAAGTAACCTTAAAAATAACTTTAATAAAATCAATTAGAAACAATTTTTCTTTCTAGGGATACACGACACCAACTAGCTTAGGCTAGAGTTTCGAGCTTAAAACACCTTAAACTACTCGAAGCTTGTTTCATTGCTCAAAAATCATAGTGCGACTTTCATATAGGTAAACCCATATGTATCAAATATTCTTGGGAAACTCTACTGAAACTAGAGCTAAGCATGAGGCCATGGAAGATTGAATTGTTGAGGATATCCCCTCACTTTCCCTTCAACCATAAACCAGGGTCGATTTGTGTATGGGGGTCCATCCGGACTTCGGGCTTTTCTACCCTGCCCACGCGTTTTAATCAGGCTAACAACTGTCCCCCTAGGATATTTCATACTTATGGTATCCTTAGTATTAGACCTATAGGATCATACACAGGTGATGGCAGAGGAGTATATCTGCTGTACCTAGGACAAACGTGGGAGGAAATCCCTTGTAGGTATTTGGGAGGGTGGTTGGGTGATTCCAGCGCTTTCACCCTTAGTCATTGTAGTGTGGACCCCGGGTAACTGTCCTTCTTCCTTCGTTGATCTGTTATGGTCCCTCATCATCCCAGACTCTTCTTCGGAAGGCATCTTGTTTGCCTAGTCTGTATACTTAGGATTTTTTTAGTGGTATGTTGCTTGCCCCTTAGTCTTTGTGGCCACTAGGTTTTTACTTTGTTTTATTTTTATATAATTGTGGAAGACCAACAGCTTCGTAGGTCTCGAAGGCTGCAAAACCTTCTCCCACTTAGAGTGGAGCCACTACCCGCCACCACCACAATGAAGGACAGACTCCAGTGGTATTTTTGAAACTACTGGTGAAATAGAGGTTCTTGGTGAACCACAACCTAGAACCCCAGATCAAAAATTTTGTAATACTGTAGAGGTTGAGGATATTACTTCCATTGATTTTAACACTCCTTTTAACCCTCCTCTGACCGGACTTAACGATCCGCTTCTGGTACCTGTTGGTTTCCAGCAACCCGAGTATAGTGCATGTTTTTTCACACCTGGGCATATTATGACTAACCCAGGAGAAGAATAGGGAGTTCAACAGACTCCCATAATGGGGTTGAATACAAGGATTGTAAATCCTCCTCCCACCACTACACCGCGTTCGTCGTAGACGGCTTATGCTTCAACTCCATCCTTCAGTTTTAACGCTGGTACATTAGGCATGCCAAGCTCAACAGCTTTGACATCCGCCTCTACCCCTACTTTTGGACCCAATAGTACAGTGAATGTCACCCCACCTCCTGTGACTCAACAATCATACCATATACCTAGTACTTGGATTTCCACACCCAATGTAGGGCCGAATGCCTCTGCAACTATGCCTGTCATGAGTACCATGACTGCCCTGTCCACCTCGACTACCTCTATTTTTAACACCTTTGCAGGTTACAACATGAATCTAAATAATGTACCTGCAGGAAACACCCATTTTTCTTTTTTTTTTTCTGGAGGAGGGGGGTAACATCCTTAATCAACAATATGGCGGGGCTAACACCCAGCCACAGTGGATGAATACGCAGGGTACCAACCCACTTTTGTTTGGATGGGGGGATTTCAATAACACTTTCACACAACAACAACTGGCAGGGGGCAACCCCTACCAGCAGATGGCTGGGGGGAACCCTTTCTAGCAGATGGATCTGGGAAACCCCTACCAACAAATGGCTGGGGGAAACCCCTACCAGCAAATGGCTGGGGGAAACCCCAACCAACAGTTAATGGGTCAGACTATGGGAGGTTCCCCCTTTATGACCCCAGCTTATCAAATGCCATCTTATAGACCTCGTTTGCCATTTCTGGAAACTATGAATTTGCCAAACCTTTCCAAGTTAACGAATGATCTGGTGTACCATAATGCTACGTGGCCACCAGTTCCTACTAAGCTACCTTCGGACAATCCAAAATTCGAAGGAAAAAATGGTGAGGACCCTCGTGATCATGTTACCACTTTCCATTTATGGTGTTCTTTGAACTCGTTGAATGAAGATTCCGTTAGGTTGAGACTTTTTCAAAGAACCTTAACCGGTGCTATAGACAAATGGTACATTGAGTTACCTGCAGCCACATTTTTTAATTTTTGGGATCTCGCGACAGTTTTTCTGAACCACTTCCAGCTTCCTGTTCAGTACAACGCCGAGACAGATCTTTTGTCTACATTTAGACAAAATAAGGCTACTCACTTATCTAATCACATTCAGGAGTGACGAAGACGGAAGAGGCTCATTAAAGTCAATATACCTCGAGAATTCCTTTTAGAGTGGTATCTAAAATCACTCCTTCCTTACATTTCTAAGGAAGTAGCTACTTCTGGAGTATCTTCAAAGGAAGAAGCCATCTTATGGACCCAACAGCTAGACCTAGTTTATGCACAATCTGGGCTCTATGAGATTATAACGGATGCACCTCGATCAAACATTGATCTTAGCAGACCTAAATCTGGACCACATGCTGACGGCATAGTTGGTTTAGTTGATTCTGTAGCTTTCGATGCATTGACTAAGCAGGTTCATGCCTTATCCATCAAATAATCAACTGCAGAAGCAACCTCCGTCACAACCTCTCCTTCTACTACTGAATTTGTAAACCAGATTCAAAACAATCAAAAGGGCCCTCGGCAGCCCAACAATAAAAAGAAGGGCAAGAAAGGAGAGGGGAACTAACAAAAGCCCGAAAATAAAGAGAATTCCGAGGAGGGTAACAGAGAAAAGAAGAAGGTTAAGTTCCCTTATAAGATTTGCAAGAAGGATCACCTCACTCATCAATTCCCTCTACTCGAAGAAGCCCAGAAGCTGCTTCAAGAAAAGAAACCTACCGTACTTAAAGATCCATTTCCTAAGGGGCTGGGTTCATCTTCTGGTACCTCCAATGCTGGGGGCACTACTCATGCTTCAGTTGATCAAACTTTCATTAACATGGTTAGCGCGGATGCACTTTTGCAAACGTGAGCAAGAAATTATACCCCGGATGTGCAGAACAAGGATAAAGATATTCCTGAATCTTCCACCTCTCTCCACATTCCAGTGGATTTGTTTCCCAAGATCCCAAAAAGTGTCTTGAAATGGGCCTCGCACAATCCCAACGCTCGGGCTGCTTCCAACTACAATGTGGTTGAAGATCTAGCCCAGAACCCTTGTGCTGTTCCCACCTTAGAAGTTTTGCAAAGTTGTCCGTTACAACGAAATGCACTTCTGGCAGCGATTGGAAGTATGGAATCATTCAGCTTGACCGCACGCTTTGATATGTTTGATATCAAGTATCGATTGTCGTACCACATTTCCCTACAGATAGAATTAGTTCATGGTCCCATGACCATTGGATGGGCTGTTGTAGATGAGGGCATGTCGACGTGCATGATGTCCATTTCTTGCTAGAAAGATTTAGGCTCTCCCGAGTCAGCCCCCTCTAACACACTACTTACCGCATTTGATGATAGAACTTTCCATCCACATGGAGTCTTGCCATCATTTGATGTCACTCTGGCTGGTAAGACAGTTGCTGTAGAGATGAAGTTCTAGACGCTCCGCTTCATTACAACATGTTATTAGGCAGGAGTTGGACATATGCCATACGAGCTATTGCATCAACAGTTTTTCGAGTTGTTATGTTCCCTCACGAAGGTAAGATCGTCATGGTCGATCATCTTTCATTCTCTCGACGAAACAACCAGACTTCATTGGAATCCACAATTCCTTTAGTTGATCAATCTACCCCAGTGTTGGCTGCTTTTTGGACAGACCTGGGTTTTAATGAGGCGCAGCAACAAAACCCCTTGGCGCACTGGCCCTCTCGGCAACGAGCTGCGCAGCAGCCCGAAGTCTCACCCGAAGTGGATATGGGGGGGATAAGGAATCAAGCTTCCTTAACCTAGGCGACGCGGAGAAAGCAATCTTCTCCCTCTCTCTTTCAGGAATATTCCTCAAAGTGGTACATCTTACTCTTCCGCAGACCTCTCAGTGCAACAGCGCTGAAGCTCTCGCTTACCAGCCTAGCTGCGCGGTATCTCCGCTCTTGTGCACGAGGCAATTACCCTTTGCGTCGATATTCTATGTATCGTTTCTGCTTGCACACCCAGCGTAGTAACGCATTCCCTAAGCACTGTGGCGATAGTGCTCTTATTGACTCCTTCGATAGTGCGCGAGAATAACTTCTAAGGGAGATTCAAGGACTTGATTTATATACCCATTCGTAAAGACAATGAAACGTTCATGTAAACACAGATAGTAAACTAAAACATGCATTCACACAACATAGCATCCTAACACTGAGAATTATGTAGTTCACCTCCACGGGGAAATCACGTCCACGAGAAGTGTATCTTATATTAGTCTCAAAATAGAAATTACAGTCCTACTGCACACACAGCTGCAACCTTAGCTCTTTCCAGGAAACTCCACGCACATAGCTGGGAGCCCTTCTCTAGATCTAGTATCTTCTTCTACAGAGATTACAATGGTTCAGACGTCGACTCAGACTGTCTGCAACTCAGTGACTAGCTCCACAGCTATCACCTCTCCAACTTATCTAACATCTAATGGCTAACGTCTAACGTCTAACCTTCTTATGTCTAAAACATCTAACCTTCTTCCTTTACAATTACACATATATATAGGTGGCCCTGGGGGTATCACCTTTACAAAACTGTGGGCCTTTCCCAACAGTAATCCCCAAAAACCCTAACCGCAGACATGGCTAGGTGTACTGTAGGCGCCGCTTGCAGTCACATCGCCGCTTCCTGTAGGCTTCGTGATTTCCGGCGCAGATTGCGGGTATGGGCGTTGCTTCATCATTCACTGTTCCTTGTCCTTCACCTTCAATGATTTGGTTCGTTGCTCTTCCTTGATCAGAGCAACCATAAATTTTGTACTTAGCCTTAATGAGGGTAGCTGAGTCTTCTAAATCAATGAAATCACTAAAGTTATCAACATGTTGTTGTGCTCTATAATTACCCTCATTATCAAAAGTAACGATTCTCTGTCCATAATTTTGAGGCAAATCATGTAAAGCAGAGGAAAAACCAATGGGGCAAATCTGGAAACCATGGGTGGTGGATTATAAGGTGGAACAATCACTACCTGTTGTTTATGACTTTGCACATGTATTCTTTGGGCCTTGGATATTCTAGACCCAGCCCTTTCAGATTTTTGTAAGTTTTCCCAAACATATTTTAAAGAATAGTCCCACAAACTTTTTGGGTCAACTTTTGTTTTTTTCAAATCTGAATCTGATTTAGTTCTAAGCAAAACTTTTTCACTTGAACCAATATTTTCTTCCTCAAACAAATTTTCTTGAAAAGAAGGGAATATATTTGAAAACTAAGAAATACCTTATTTCGTCTTGCCTTTTCTTTTATCTGTCTTGAGGAGCTTTTCTGGATTATCCACGCCTGAGAAGAACTGCAAACCAGTATTTCTTCTCGTAGTCACAATGTCTACTTCTGAATATCTTAAAAAAACCTTAAAACATTTTCACAAGTGAAGTCTCCAGGGCAATATCTACAACCAACTTACTTAAAACTTCTTTGCCCAAGAAATTTGACCTTTCTTTGTCGTTTCTCCCAAGGAAAATTTCACTTTCGTTCCCCGGCAACAGTGCCAAAATGTTAGCACTTAGATTTTATCCCGGTTGTAAAAGAATAACACCTAAGGTAACCTATTTCAAACCAAACTTTAGGTAGAAAACTTAGCCATTTTTTCCACCAGAGAAGGCTCTCTCACAAGATATATGTAAAGGCTAAAAATATATAGAAGTACGTTCAGAATTTCTCAAAAGGATTTTCCTGGTTGAAAAGGAAAACAAGAAACATTGGGCATGGAGTCAACTTTTTCAAATATTTAACGTGCCAGAAGGAGATTTATACCAAACAGGTTTCCACAGAGGCAAGATAGCAATCATATCACAGTCAATTAGATTTTTTCAGGTGGTATAGAAAGAAACAATGGCAGTCCATCAACAACAAGCATCTAACTAGGATGAATCTATTGTCAACTTTGGAGAAATAGTGGATATTTAAATACGATAAAACGAGGCATAACCAGTATGAATCCTGATTTATTTCAAACGTTCATTTAAATATAGAAGAAGAACATAATGGAAGATATAACAAAGAAAATGGACATGCACATATAAAGATAAAGGAAAAACAGACTGTAAAACTGATCAACACATGAATCTTTGGTCTTAAAAGATGGGTATTTTCACTGTACTGCCTTTTATTTATCAAAAATTGGACTTCAAAACATAATCGTCTCTCAAAGAGTTTCCAACCCTTTCAAAAATGACTCTCATTATCTTTTATACAAAATTCGGAAGAAGCTTGACATAACTGCTTCTTCTAACTAATAACTGAAAATGTTTTAACTCGAAAGATAATTGTCTTTAAACAATAGATAACTGTCTTCAAATAATATTACAAATTTTAAAATAAAAGCATCTTTTTTTCCACTTGGCAAAAATTCTGAATAACATCTTTTTTTCCACTTGGCAAAAATTCTGAATGTATCTATGAATGGACAGAATATCTTGTCCTTCCATATTTTTCCACATAGTTCCATTGGTCGGCCATGGGTAAATCATAACTGGTCATTTCTTTCACCAAGACTCGCATTTCAACATGACCTGCATAAGAAACAAGAGGAATATTCTCACAGGTTGAGATTAATATATTTAAAATTTAAAATTCCTCCACAATTTTCTCCATTAAAATATTCCCTGTAAGCATATGATCCAACTGCTGGAAATTTTTGTGATCCATTCTTATGTCAAACAACAATCTCTTATATTCATTAGGAGGAATCAATTCATTCTTTTCATCCCAAAAAGCAGGGAATCCTTTGTTTATTAATTTTTCAAATCGCTTCTTAAACTTTATTACTTCCTCCTGTATATCTCCAGCTTTAGCTTCAATATTTTCAACATGTGAATATTTTTCCAAGATTCTTCTGGCCCATGTAATGAATGAAATTCTATTCATTGTTGTCAAGTCTGCTTCAGTTAAACTAATCAAGAAAGTTATTGCCCTCTGCGCTATTTCTTTTGGCTTTTTATTTAAATTCTCTCTGACTGCTCTACAACTCTCAAAGGCATATTTGGCTACTTTTTCTTTGACTCTTATATAATCAAGATAAGGTCTTAATTTTTAAACTTCTTTTATGATTTGATCCCATACCATATGTTTGCACCCTTGCATTGCAGCCGGTCCTATCACATGAGCTGCCAAACCTTTATTATTATCAGTTAATTCCTAATTCCTTATTTGCAAGGTTTTAATTTCCTTATCTTTAGCCTCATTTTCTTCTTTGAGCTTTTGTATTCCCATATTCAATTCTTTAATTTCACCCTCTTTCAAACTCACTTGGGACATGGCTTGTAAGAGACCATCTAATCCAGTTTTATCTTCATCTGTATCTGTCTGTACCTGTTGCTGACCAATTTATACTAATTTTTTCTTTATTTCCTCCAATTGCTCTTCCAAACCAATTTTCTCTTTTTCCCAATGATCTTTTTCCTCAGTGAGCTTCAACATTTTTGCAGTAACATCCTTTACTTCATTTGACAGCTCTTCTTTCTCTTTTCCCAGTACTGTTAGTTCGGCTCCTTGGATAAGCACAGTGTCTGGAATTTTTAGCTTTCGCCTTAACATCATAATCGTATCATCCTTTGCTTTGAGTAATTTTACTGCTGCATCTCCTTCTTTATTTATCAAATCTATTTGCAATCTTTTTATTTTTTGTTGTCGAGACTTATTTTTTGCTTTCTCTTGTCTCAACTGGTTATTCAATTTATCCAATGAATTTTTCAATTTGTCTGCCCTTAATATTGCTCCCAAATAATCTGAATATATAACCTCTCCTACTTGTCTGTGCAATAAAATTTTATCTGGGGCATTGATTTTTGACAAATCCACCTTCATCTCTGAGATATTATCTTTAGTAACAACTGAAAACTTTAAAGAATTTTCTTTGACATTTCTACTAGTAAACAAATTTACTTCAGTGTTGGATATATTTCTAACTTTTGGAAACAACTGACTGGTTTGCCTAGAAGATTTCTGTTTATTCTGACTATGTTCATTAAATACATCCATCATATTGTGTGGTCTATTTACATCATCTTCCACAGGGGATTCTTCAATATTGTACTCCTTTACCATGACCTCTGGTATTATGACTTCAATTCTTCTTTCCTCTTCTGAAACTGCCATTAACTCTTGTTTTTAATCCATTTTCAACTTTTTTCCTTTTTATGTTCCTTCACCCTCAATGTTCACTACATCCTGTATGGGTCTTTTAAACCCCACCATTGCAGTATTCATTGTGCTTTTTGCCTCTGCTATTGTATCTGTCAATACCATTTATTTATCATGTGAATCTGGAATGATCTCTTCCTTATACTCCAGCCAATTGGCTCTGTCAGACATTCCCTCAATCGTCTGATGATTCAACGCTTTGATGTGATGATCCGTCCTTCGTTTTGATATTATGTTTAACGGATCATACTCAATAGACATGTCTGTCTCAAAACCCATATCTTTCAATAATTTCTCTATATAAACAGCAGTGTTTTTATTCTTCACTATGAATCAGCCAAGTGTGAACGGATACTTGATATCTGTTGCTTGTTTGAAAAGCAAGAAATTATTATCCTCGACAATTAACTTCTGTCTTAGGAACTCCAAAGCAAAAACCCTTAAGGTAAGAAATGCTGGTAAAACATAAGGTTTATGTTTGAAACCATACAATATGATCACTGTACTGTCCTTTGACAAAAACCAATCTTATGTAGCATACTCTGCATTCAATTGCATACATGTTTGCATTTTGGGTAATACTCTAGGCAATTTTTCACCAAAGATCATTCTGTAAATCTCAGAGAGCATATGATTTATGTAATTGAACATCTTATTTTCTAACAACGTTGTGAAAATGATCTCAGGGAATTGCAACTCTTCATGACTGGCTACCATGATCATTTTCATCAAAAAAGACTGAAATCTGAAATGCCTCAAAGTGGGGAAATTGACCATCTGGTCATAAATCTTCTCTGTCAAAAATTCTTCAAAATTAAGTCGAGGGATTTGATTTTCATCAATCCCTGACTGAATTGTACTCATTTTATACAAAAGACTCAGCTAAAACTCGGTTACATACATGTCTGTATCAAACCCTAGGATTAAAGCCAACAATGTCAGAACCAATTGGGTATTTTCATTAAATAAATTGATATCTATAGGGTACGGGATATCTGAAATGTTGGTTTCTGATTTAAGACATGTAGACAAAAACTTTTCTCTATCATCTTGAAGAGTTTGATGATAATATTCAATAACAGAGGTTTCTAAAAAAATCTCAAACTCGAGGGTTTGGGAAAATTCTATTTCTAGGGCTTTAATTATTACGGCAGGCTCTATTTTACAAACAAATCTGATTTTTTGACTATCTAAAACAGTTCTTTCTTCTCTGGAGTAATTCTCAGCACACCATGACACAAATTCTGGAAAAGACGGGATTTGGTCAGGGAAAAAGGCTAATAAGGATGACTGGTGGACTCTATGCATGTCTATACCTTCTTTTAATAATTTAGACAACCTAAGTTTAACTTCAGCGATTGGTAACCTGGTTAGGGTATCATGAATGTCCTCATCTCTATCTTCTAGGGACTCCTTTGCTTTAAAAACATCTACATCATGTATAGTTTCCATTTAAAACATTTCTTCAAACAAAATTCCGTTTAAAAAGTGGGCCAGGTCACCAGACCCTACCTGTATAGACACGTCTTTATCTTTTTGTCACATGCTGATCTCCACCAGTCTTCAGAGCTCCCAGGGATAGCGACACATATACAAAGTGTCGTTGTTTGAAACCCTTATGTTTTATATAAGCCCTTTTGATTAACTTTATGGCAGTTTTCTGAATGTAGTTTATATCCAACCGTTGATCATGAGCCTTTTGATTTGAACTGTTAGATCTTGCGTCCCTTTATCTCCCATGGCGATATCCGCGATCCCAATAATGGTTTTCTTCTCCAGTTTTTTCCTTGTGTGGATCAACCATTTATGACACCTGTTAGAGTGGTTTAATTTCCGCGACCGCTCTTTCTTCTATCGAGTGCGCACTTTTCCTGATGGGGATGAATCTTGGCCGTTGATTTTGTCCCAATGTATATTGTCCCTCCGATTGATATCAACATGTGGCATATTCCCTTTCTCCTTCTCCTTCTGCCACGTGCTATGTCCCACCGCTTATTATTCTGCCACGTGCTATGGCCCGCCGCGCCTTATCCTTTGTGTTAAATTTTCAGAATTTACTTCAATCTGATCTAGGATCTTAACTGAGAGAACAACATGTATAACATATCTACAGCATATCAATCATGGAGACAATAATGCAAGTACACAAGAGACACAAAGATTTACTTGGGGAAAACTATAAAGGTGAAAAACCCCAATAACTTCCTCAGAGATAGATAGAGCAATGATACAACCAACCACAAGAGATAGACACAACCTAGCAGCAGATCCTCCTCCTCCATAAGTGCGCCACTCCTCCTTGAGTGCATGTGTGAGAAGTGAGTGAGCAAATAGAGTGCCTCCCGCACTCTATTTATACTTGACTTGACTTGCCTTTTTACCTAACTCATGTAGGCTTGAACTTAACCACATAACATAATGCTGAGTGGGCCGACCCCCAATAGGGTGGTCTAATAACCCTTTGACCCACATGGCCAACCCCCAATAGGGTGGTCTAATAACCCTTTGACCCACATGACTTATACAGGGCCGACCCCAAAAAAGGTGGTCTAATAACCCATCAAGTATAAGTTACGGCACTTCCGTCTAGAGGAATAATAACATCTCTATAGGAATACAATATACATATATGTGAAATACATTCCGAAGTTACATATACATCAACACTCCCTCTTAACTAGGAAGGTATTTCTCAGCACAGTTCTTCTAGCACAAGTCATCTTCTCTGGATCATCGTCACTAGATAATCGTCATCGAGTCATCATCATCGTCACTGCTGCTGCTATCTCAATCAATCTCTGAATCTACTCATCATAGGAAGTTCTACAGAGCCAATCCTTTTTCATATTGGATGTAGGCCCACCACCTGCAGGTCTTCATCATCACTGGCCATACTGTGGAATCCTCAGGACTTATTACGTGCGTCACAAAACCTCGAAAGAGCATCCCAGGATGTTACAGGTACACAACTCCGACCTGTAGGATCTCCCAGGGCGCTATTACATGTGACCCCACCACAAAACCTCGAAGGAGCATCCCAGGATGTTACGGGTACACAACTCCAACCTGAAGGATCTCCCAGGGCACAAATTACATGTGGTCACCACAAAACCTAGCAAGAGCATCTCAGGATTTTACGGGTACACAACTCTGACTTGAAATCTCCCAGGGCACAAATTACATGTGGTCATGGAAAAACCTGGCTGAAGCATTTGAGGCCTTTTTCATCCTGTCCAGATCTCCCAGGAACAAATTACATGCCATAGGACAAAACCTCACAAGAGCATCTTCCAGATATCCCAGGGCACCGAATTACATGCCCTCCCAGAGCAAAACCTCGAAAGAGCATTTTCCAGATGTCCCAGGGCACCGAATTACATGCCATAGGAAAAACCTCAAAAGACCATCTGCAAATCTCCCAGGGCACCGGATTACATGCTCATCTGCACAACCTGATCCACGGCCATAGAGTATCAACCTGATACTCACCATACATCATCCTGATGCATCCATGATCATCCCGATCATCATCACTGCAACGTCCTGCTGCATGTCATCTGGAGCAACATCCTGAAGCTCGTCATCTATGATCATCCTGATCATACAATGCATCCATCTGATGCACACCAAGTATCCACCTGATACATACATAGATACATGATCCACACAATGTATCCATCAGCATACATGGTCTACCTGATCATACAAAGATACATGATCCACACAATGTATCCATCAACATACATGATCTACCTGATCATACAAAGATACATGATCCACACAATGTATCCATCAACATACATGATCTACCTGATCATACAAAGATACATGATCCACACAATGTATCCATCAACATCCAACATGATGCGTATACAAAATACATACACATGATCCAACCGATCATATCCAAGCAGAAACCAGAACATCATCCTGATGCTCATCATCCAGCGCTTACATCCATAGCCATGTGAAGGATCCCCCTTCCAACATGCTTGGAATGGCTTCAGCAAATGTGTCCATCACTTCTTCCTCGAAGTATCCTCGATCTGAAGCACGCCAAGCCTCTCTCTGAAGTACTTGAACTTCACCCTGGCTAGTGGCTTCGTCAGCACATCTGCAATCTGCTCGTCCGTCGCAACATACAGGAGCTTCATAGCTCCTCTCTGCACCATATCCCTGATATAGTGATATTTGATCTCTATGTGTTTCGACCTGTCATGAAACACTGGGTTATCGGACAGCTTCACACAACTCTGGTTATCATAGAAGATACCAGTAGCATTCAACGGGAGATCAAATAACTCAGACAGTAGCTTCCATAGCCATACTGCCTCACAACTAGCTGAACAGGCTGCAACATACTCTACCTCAGCTGTACTCAGTTCTATGCAGGACTGCTTCCTGCTAAACCAAGAGATCACACCTGATCCCATACTGAAGCAGCACCCAGATGTGCTCTTCCTATCTACAGCACTGTCCGCCCAATCTGAATCAACATAACCCTGCAGGTTAAACTTTTGATTCGCTTCATTCTTGAGCCCATAATCCACTGTACCCTTCAGGTACCTCAGAACATGCTTTACAGCAACCAGGTGAACACTCCTCGGATCCGTCAGGAACTAGCTCAATGTGTTCACAGCAAAGCAAATATCTAGTCTCGTGTTCATCAGGTACATCAAGGAGCCAATCATCTGACGATACATAGAGACATCAACCGGCTCAGATGAAGCATCACATAGAAGCTTCAGATTTGATGCCATAGGTGTGGCCATGGCCTTGCAATCCATCATCCCGAACCTCTTCAAGATCTCTACTGCATACTTCCCTTGTCCAAGGAATATTCCATCTGCACTCTGCCACACCTCCATGCCAAAAAAACAAATAGTGCATCATGCCCAAGTTCTTCATCTCGAACTCGGTAGTAAGCTTCTGCTGCGTGTCGGCAATCAATCTATCTTCACCATACCAAGTTCTGCACATATATGATTTCCTATCATGTGTCTCAGAACCAAGTGGTTGCTCCACATACACTTCTTCTTCAACTACACCATTCAAGGAAGTTGTCTTGAATCCATCTGGTGTATCTTCTATTTCATCACTTTTATATTTCTCTATGCTGCCATCTGCAACATGCTTGATCTGATAGTTCCATTTGGAAGTCACAACAGACTTCCCTTCAGCTCTTGGGACCGCATCCCAAACATTGTTCTTCATGATCGACGGATCATGGCATTCTTCCCATATCCTGGGAACTTCAATATCTTCAATAGATAATTTTTGTTGCTGAACAAATGTTGTAGTTCTTCTTTTGTAGGTGATGGCATATGATCTTTCCTACACAACAAGTTAAATTGCATGATTAGAAAACATCTCATAGTTTTCAGAACAAATTCTTACACATAAATAAATATGTCATACAGTCATGCAATTATCTTAGCCAATGCTTCAATACAACATTTATCCATATCCCGTAACTTTCTAGATGCCTTCCAATCTCTACCAGAACATTGTTAAGAGTGTGCACAACTCCCAACATGTCAGCAAAGAGGCTTCATTCTAGATAAGTAGCAATGGAATGTTGTACAGTGCCATAGGCCACTTACCCATGTATATTAGTAGTATACTGTTCATTAATGCAACTATTCTAATATGCACAATACATATCCTAAGTCTAGGAACATGAGCATATACATCATTGAACAATTTTATTTAAACAAACACATATGCAAGAAATGATAATTAAAATACTTATCTTTGTTTGTTCGTTGGGTGGACTCCCTCTGAGTCTTTGCTTCCTTACAGAAGCTGCTGGAGTCCTAATCTGAAGTAGATTCTTCTACACCTTTCTGTTGTGGAATGTAGAGAGATGGACAACTCCCTCTGAATATCTGCATCCTTGCAGAAACTACTGAAGTGTGCTCCTTTTCTTTCTTGCAGGAACAACTGGAGTGTGCTCCTTTGCTTTCTTGCAGGAGCAACTGGAGTGTGCTCCCTCTTGATCTTTGCTTCCTGAATTACATGTTCTTGAACTCATATTCATCCTTGGTCCCTATGCATGCTTATTAGTATCATGATTGAGTTATCCTTGTGATCTCATATAAAATCATACATTCATTAGTATACTATTAAAACACAATAATCTCAAGCATGTATAATCATGATCATTTCAAACAGAAAATAATAAGCATTAGCATTCAAGGTTTATGTAGTATTCTTATGGTTAGTCAAATCATAAGAAGCATAACATGTCTAAACCTATAATTACTCAAACCTATGACTCTTCAGGTTAGTTGAATCATCAAACAAGATAAGAGATATAATATGCATAAAACCTGTGATTATTCAAACCTATACCTTCATGATTCTTCTTGTTAGTCATATCATCAATTATGGTAAGAAACATAATATGCATACAACCATGATTATTCAAACCTATGACTTTTCAGGAATAATCATTATCAACAACAGTATAAGATACTAACACAAGGTAGGATTCTAGCTTGATATAGGAAAAACATACCTGGATTAGCATGCTAGCTAGTTATGTCTTATATACCCGCATAATGTCTTCTTGTTCTTCTTCAATGACTTGTGCTAGTAACCTGTATATCTCATAGGGTAACCATTATAAAACCAAGTTATACATACCTCGTAAATGGATCTTCTATGAGATCCATGACAATGGATGAATCTTTGTCCTCATGTTATCATGACCATATGTTCTTGGACCAGAACATGATTTGTCTTTCTTGGTGTACCTTTCATGTTAGTAGACAACATAAACCTCATACAACACCATAATGCATTAGTACAATCATAAGTGTCAATACCCTAATCAATGAATATTTTCTATCGTGCATTCATAGTTTTATTAAGGTGATATGACAAGACTAAAATCAAGATTGTACTAACTGTAGTAACATGAAGACAAACATACCATAAACTTAATCATGAACAAATGTTGAAACATACCTCGATGAGTCATACCTGTCGAGATCGCTTGTAATCTTCTTATGTAAGGCCTTAGCCTCATCTCCCTCTGAAACAGGAACTTCTTCACTCATGCAGATGACCAATCCATCTTCTTCTAGGATTAACCCAATCCACTTGATTTGCAAGAACTGGACCTGGAGCTGGATATGGGTTTGTCAGAGAAACCCCAAAAATTCAAACTTTGAATTTCAAACTTCTGAAAGGATAGAAATATGCGCCTTGATGAGCTGATCAAGCTAGTATATTTAGAATTTGAAAACTGCAAAGTTTCACTCCTCAATTTTGCCTTTGAAACTTTTGGATTCACTTTACGTGACCCTAAACTGGGGTTTGATGAATCCCACTCTTCTACCCAATCAAAAAGTTTTATCCAAATCTCTAAGCTTCTATTTTTCTGAGGAGCTTCCAGCCGTGGTCACAGATTTCAAAAATTCCCATTTTTACAGAAGCCCTAATTTTCCACTTTCCTCATCAAAGTCCCGAACTAGGGTCTGATCAAGCTTGGTCTTCTGCCCAACCAAAAATTTTGATCTTGGTCTCTAAATTTTTATTTTGATGAGTAGCATTCAGCCGTGGTCTCTGATTACAAAAATTCCAACTTTCTCCAAAGCCCTAATTTCCGGAAGCCATGAATGAAGGTACCAAAAAATAATTCTGTTTTGACATAAATATGTACCTGATTGTTTCTGTTGTAACTCTGAAATTTTTGATCCACAGGGTCTAAAAAAGTTTCCTGAGATAGCCTGACCTGTTAGATTTCTATCCTGATAGGTATGACCTCAATTGGATTTTGTGAGAGAGAGTTATGCCAAATGTCGCAACGTGACCTGTTTTGGGATAATACAGGAGAGCAAACTTGTACGGCGTGCCACGTGTCACTGTTTCAACTTCAGCCTCTGAAACTCTTTCCTGAGATATCTCGGCTTGTTATATTTCCATCCTGATAGGTCTGACCTCAATTGGATTCTCTGAGAGAGAGTTATGCCAAGTGTCGCAACGTGACCTGTTTATGGGATAATACAAGAGAGCGAACTTGTACGGTGTGCCACGTGTCACTGGGTCACCTTCGGCCTCTGAAAACGTTTTCTGAGATAGTACAGTCTGTGTAATACCTGTCACTTTTTACGACATTTTATTTGGAGCTTCCTAGCCCACGTTATGACCTTTTTCCCAAGGTCACCTTATTTTAACTCAGATCTGGAAGAGGCAGAAACCGTATATTGCACAGATCATAAATCACAAAGTACAACGAATTAGAGGTTGTCCTTTGGACACAAGGTACCTGGAGATTTAATCTTCGTCCTGTAACAATTTAAGATCCGAAAAATTTTCCAAAACGGATTTATAGCGAAATTTCTATGATGACTGGTTTTTGCTATATCAAGCCCTAGCATCGTAAGTGCAACAAGTGTCATACATGCCATATCATGCCTTCTTTCAGGCTAGCTCTGATACCATGTTAAATTTTCAGAATTTACTTCAATCTGATCTAGAATCTTAACTGAGAGAACAACATGTACAACATATCTACAGCATATCAATCATGGAGACAATAATGCAAGTACACAAGAGACACAAAGATTTACTTGGGGAAAACCATAAAGGTGAAAAACCCCAATAACTTCCTCAGAGATAGATAGAGCAATGATACAACCAACCACAAGAGATAGACACAACCTAGCAGCAGATCCTCCTCCTCCATAAGTGCGCCACTCCTCCTTGAGTGCATGTGTGAGAAGTGAGTGAGCAAATAGAGTGTCTCCCGCACTCTATTTATACTTGACTTGACTTGCCTTTTTACCTAACTCATGTAGGCTTGAACTTAACCACATAACATAATGCTGAGTGGGCCGACCCCCAATAGGGTGGTCTAATAACCCTTTGACCCACATGGCCGACCCCCAATAGGGTGGTCTAATAACCCTTTGACCCACATGACTTATACAGGGCCGACCCCAAAAAAGGTGGTCTAATAACCCATCAAGAATAAGTTACGGCACTTCCGTCTAGAGGAATAATAACATCTCTATAGGAATACAATATACATATATGTGAAATACATTCCGAAGTTACATATACATCAACACTTTGGTGGTTCTGCACGACATTGTGGTGGTTTGTGATACTACTATCACGTTGATGCGGATTAATGAAACTGTGACAAGTATCCCGCGGTATTGAGTCCGCAACCACTCACTTACGTTTGCAAACGATCCTTTTAGCGGTGCGGGAAAATATAACAGTCGTTGGTCTCTACAATTGTCATCTCCGCCGTTGAAACTTGACCAAGACTTAACCTCCTCAAAAAAAAATTACTTTCGGACTTTGAATATGTGGGTTTTTCTCGTTGTTTTTGTATTACGAACCTTTACTTCAACCCATTTGTAGTAACTTCCCTTCTCTTGGATATTTTTTGACAATATTTTTTAGGGTTCGATTATTTTTAAATATAGTGTCAACACCTACTATGTTAGATGATAGGAGAATCATTGAGATACTCAAAAAGGGGTTTCTCTACTAATTAGTGCCTTGGGTGTGGTGAGTTGATATCTAGATAATACATCATGTCTTGCATATAGTTTATCAAGTGATAGATGAGTTCTTATTGTACACGTGGTTGAGTCAAGTATTAGATATTTGTCGTCTTTCTCTTTTGGATTTTTCATGTCTTGAAGTTAGTGTCACTCCATTCAGCTTGTTGTACTGGTTGTGTTCATATTTTATTTCAACAAAACCATCGTCGTTTGACCATCTTGGCAGTCTCTTAAAGTTTCGACATACACAAAACTAATATGTGGCTTGGTTGTGTCCTGAAAAATAGATTATTATTATTATTATTACTCACATTAAAAAACAACAACATAAATATAAATATTTCCATACACAAATTCATAAAAGTTTAAAAATTTAATTTTCTTAAATATTTTTTTACTATGAAAAAAAAAGAAATGATTCCTATGCGCTATTAAATCCCATCATAATTTTTTAGCCAAATAAAAAATTTCAAATCATCAAATTTAAAAATTCACAAAACTATTTATATTTTTTGCCTACCTAAACCAAAATGAAGGAAATCAAGATGGTTTTTTATTGCTTCAAGAATTTACCTTCTCCATTGTGATTAAAACTCGGAAATCATGCATTCACTGTAATGGTTAGACATGGGAACTTGGAAGTCAAACAAACATATTAAAATAAATTATATTTAAATGATTTTTGGAATATATGAATGTCCCTCCAAAATTGCAAACCCGACATAGAAAGCGATTAATAGAGAGAGAGAAAGAAGCAATCGAAGGTTAAAAGTCTGGAGTTCGATTCCACAGATCGTTGATCCCCCTGTTCGTTTTGCAACTTTGAAGAAATTTCAACTGGAATTGGCTCCATTACAGGTGAATCTAAGAATTTACCCTTCTATTTGCGGTTGTTTTTGTATAATAATTATTTTTTCAACAGGTCGATGATTTGAGGATTATGTCTACATCTGCTGATTAAAATTTTGGAGGCCCTTGTTCTATTTGCTTTGAACTTTAGGTTTTCATTTTAGGGTTTCACAAATTTAAGTGTTACAGATTGATTTAGTGATATAAATTAGGGTTTATGGCCTACCTTCGACACGTTTGATAAAAAATTTCTTTTCTACCAATTAAGCCTTGTTATATTCTGTGCTATTGAGGTTATTTTTATTTTTGTCTGGTTTTCTTTATTTGACAGTTTTAGGGGTTTTAACACTCGTATCTGGTGCAAAACTCTTATTCTAAGACATATTTTATGCATCCTGTAAATTATTAGTTGATCAGCTTATTCCACGGCTTCCTATACCTTTGTTATCTCGATCTCCAGCTCCAGAGCTGTAGGAAACAATTCACAGACATTTACAGTAAACAACAACCCTTGCACTAGCGAATTTACTGTCTGGATGGATAGGCCAGCTCTCTCTATCATCTTTATATGCTACCTTTTATTTCTGAATTTACCATGTTGCGCATACTGTACACCGTTCTACATACCTCTACATTTTAACGATTTGGCCAAAAGGGTCATATGGTAGGAAAGAAAACCAAATCGTTAGTATTAAAAATGTCGGTAGGAAAAGGCACCAAAAGCTGATCTTTGTTGGGAATGAATTGAAATTAGATTGTTCTGTTTCTGCACTTATCATTTTCTCTTGTTTCATCACCAAATAACTCCTTAATCATGCAGAAGGTTGAAACCAACCTGTCAGTATCTGCTTTTAAACTCATGACTAATGCGATGTCCCAAAGCTTTGAGTCACTGGGGTCCAAAAGAGAACAGTGTCCATCAATGACAAGCTCTTCTTTCCAAGACACAAATCCTTTTTGTTTGATGTCTTCACATAATATGCCATTGACATTATTTATATCCATCTGTTGTCCTTTACAAAAATGGTTAAAACTTGTCGTTGATTTAACTTTTTCGTCCTCAACAATAGGTGATCCATCAGTTCTTATCCACATGGATCCACTTAAATTCTTTTCACAGTTCCATTCATAAGACATGCAAGAGTCATCTTGCAAATATTGTTCCTCAATCAGATCACTTTGAATATTACTGTGACCAACAAATTCCCATGTTACATCATCAGTATCTTCATCCTGGCTTTCCACAAACATTTTTTCATTGCGGTCAAAATTAATGTTTTGATTGCTCCTATAGCTTGTCTACCCTTCTAACATGGAACTTGCTGCCATTTCATCATCCTCTTCCATTGTATCTACCGTTTTATTGATCTCAATCTTTAAAAAAAGCACAGAAAAGGAACTCAGCCTATTTTAACAATTGGCGAAAAGCTTTTCAGTTATTTATATTCTTTCAGATCCTTCTAGACCTTTTCTAGATATTCCAACCAGCAATGCCTTTCCTCATATTAGAGAGGCATTTAGTGCCAGGATGAATTAGTTTAGAGCTTGTTATAGTTCAAATATGCACTTCTCCATCCGTGATCACCTTTAGCTGTCGATCACACAAAAGGACAACTTGGATTGAAGAGCATGATGACCTTAGATGATGCTTTGACCTGACCTACTCCTCTGCAAGCTAGAAAAACCCTGTAAAACCTCACATTTTGACATGTGCACTACCCTACAGGCATAATAGTAGCGCACATGCCCTACTCCATAGGCATAAGAGTAGCACACACATCCTAGTATGCCCTACTCCACTTCAGCAAACTAGCGCACACTTTCAAAAAGATTGCAAACGCTAGTTGTAAAGCACTGAAGTTGCATATTGAGCGCTACTCCATTGTGAAAAACTCGCGCACATATTGAAATGTGATTAAAAATATATTAATTTGACGAATTGGGATTAGTTGAAGTTGGTTCTGCAACTTCCCCAACCTCCCAATTCAACCACCTCTCGATCTAAACTGCCTACCTTGTCCCATAAATACAAGGAAGATTGAGGAGAGGGGTTAGACATATTTAGACTCTCATTCACAAGAGGAGAAACTCACATTAAGGGTTATTATGCTAGAAGAATTCCAAAGTTAGAGAAGAGAAGGAGCCCAAAATCCGGTTGCACAAGCACTCTGGATGATCAGGTATAATTTGTACTGACTATTTGCTTTTGACAATAAAGGTTGAAACATCCTTCCTGTCCCAATCAAATGTCTAATGGATTGTGTGTTTGTTTGGTTAAATGCTTGATTGTTTTTTATGTTTAAATTGTATTTCAACTTCATCATTGTTATATCAGTCAAGATACGCTGAGGAATGTATCTTTGTATTGCAGATCTATTGAGCGCAAGATCGAGCAAAGCTAGGATCGAACGTCATTAATAAGGTATGTCTTCAAGATCCTTGATCTCTTTCCCTTTATAGATGCTTATGTAATCTGATCAATGTGTTTACCTGTCACCCCAGAAGTTGGTAGTTTCCCTTTCCTCGCTATAAGGTAGAATTCCTGAACAACAGACTAGCGACTCCACTGGGGAATCGGTTGTTTTTATGCTCTAGGAAACCCATTTTGTTTTCTTTCCAATACTTTCTGATCTCTTTGATCCTCTGAGAGACCTTGTAGGTCACCCCTACCTGCTTTACTTTTCCTGACTCAACCGTTTTCACCTCTGCAAAACTTGATTTCAACCTCTCTTGACTTGTGTGCTACTCCTCTGTACATACAGTTGCGCATACCTGAGTTTGTGCACCACTTTCCCTATTGCACAGTAGGGCACATCATCCAGAATGCGCTAGTTTTCCTACTACACAGTAGAGCACACTCCTGTAACTCTCTACTTGATGTGGGGTTTGGATTTCCACCTGTTTGGTTTGGTTTCTAGTTTTGTACATGGCCTTCTTAACTGGTATTTGAGGTTTTTAATTTTTCATTGAGTCTCGTTAGCCTCTCTTAAGTCCCTTAGGTCATTCTTTGCTTGCTTGACTACTTTTGAGGTGTCTTGTTTTCTTGTGACTCTTTTTGGAGACTGTGCGTTGTTCCTTAACGGACATAGCTACTCGTCCATACCCTAGTAGTGTGTTGCAGGTATACAAACCTTTGTGTTTAACAATTTTTGTTTGTTGGGACACTAGTATGCTCTGTTGGTGTCTCATTCGTTTACTTAGGGTTTGGCCCATTTTTTTTGGAGTCTTTAGGGTTTTTTCAAAAGATTTTTTGAGTCCTGACACTTCTTCACCCCGTTGTCAGTTTCAATACCAAGTAAGTTGAAGTATCTTAGTTTTCTTCCCTTTGAGTCTTTGTGTTTGTAAGGTCGTCTTTAGCTCGCTTGCCTACCTTCTACTTGGCTTAGTGTTTTTGTTTAGGGTTTGGTGCTTTGGAGCAACCTTCTAAGTTTGCTTTCCAGTTATAAGCGTCTCTCATCTCTGTTTTCTTTCCACTTTGTTTCCATGTTTAAATCTTTTTCCTTTAAAAAAAAACTTTGTAGGACAAGTCTTTGTCAAGTCATTGATTTGCCTGTTGTGAGCTTTAGAGACATTTTTCCTTACTTGCATCTATTTTGTAGGTCTTACTTGCTTCCATTTTCAAGTTCTTTTTCGTTTATACATAACAGAAAAAGAAAAATGAGTTTGGTAGTTTAGAGTAGTACGGTTTATAATCATTTCAGAGTAGCATAGTTTACTTTGTTGTGAAATTGAAAAGAAAATGAAAAAAGAGAACTTTGTTTAGGTTTGCTTAGTTTTCATTTTGGAAAGAGCAAAAACGAAAAATAGAAAAAGTCATTTGTTGCTTTGAAAGTTATTTCATTTTTTCACTTTACTTTTCTCAAACCATTCCACACAATGCATTGCCCCACTGAGTAAAAAGTAACCTTAAAAATAACATTAATAAAATCAATTAGAAACAATTTTTCTTTCTAGGGATACACGACACCAACTAGCTTAGGCTAGAGTTTCGAGCTTAAAACACCTTAAGCTACTCGAAGCTTGTTTCATTGCTCAAAAATCATAGTGCGACTTTCATATAGGTAAACCCATATGTATCAAATATTCTTGGGAAACTCTACTGAAACTAGAGCTAAGCATGAGGCCATGGAAGATTGGAATTGTTGAGGATATCCCCTCACTTTCCCTTCAACCATAAACCAGGGTCGATTTGTGTATGGGGGTCCATCCGGACTTCGGGCATTTCTACCCTGCCCACGCGTTTTAATCAGGCTAACAACTGTCCCCCTAGGATATTTCGTACTTATGGTATCCTTAGTATTAGACCTATAGGATCATACACAGGTGATGGCAGAGGAGTATATCTGCTGTACCTAGGACAAACGTGGGAGGAAATCCCTTGTTGGTATTTGGGAGGGTGGTTGGGTGATTCCAGCGCTTGCACCCTTAGTCATTGTAGTGTGGACCCCGGGTAACTATCCTTCTTCCTTCGTTGATCTGTTATGGTCCCTCATCATCCTAGAGTCTTCTTTGGAAGGCATCTTGTTTGCCTAGTCTGTATACTTAGGATTTTTTTAGTGGTATGTTGCTTGCCCCTTAGTCTTTGTGGCCACTAGGTTTTTACTTAGTTTTATTTTTATATAATTGTGGAAGACCAACAGCTTCGTAGGTATCGAAGGCTGCAAAACCTTCTCCCACTTAGAGTGGAGCCACTACCGCCACCACCACAATGGAGGACAGACTCCAGTGGTATTTTTGAAACTACTGGTGAAATAGAGGTTCTTGGTGAACCACAACCTAGAACCCCAGATCAAAAATTTTGTAATACTGTAGAGGTTGAGGATATTACTTCCAGTGATTTTAACACTCCTTTTAACCCTCCTCTGACCGGACTTAACGATCCGCTTCTGGTACCTGTTGGTTTCCAGCAACCCGAGTATAGTGCATGTTTTTTCACACCTGGGCATATTAAGACTAACCCAGGAGAAGAATAGGGAGTTCAACAGACTCCCATAATGGGGTTGAATACAAGGATTGTAAATCCTCCTCCCACCACTACACCGCATTCGTCGTAGACGGCTTATGCTTCAACTCCATCCTTCAGTTTTAACGCTGGTACATTAGGCATGCCAAGCTCAACAGCTTTGACATCCGCCTCTACCCCTACTTTTGGACCCAATAGTACAGTGAATGTCACCCCACCTCCTGTGACTCAACAATCATACCATATACCTAGTACTTGGATTTCCACACCCAATGTAGGGCCGAATGCCTCTGCAACTATGCATGTCATGAGTACCATGACTGCCCTGTCCACCTCGACTACCTCTATTTTTAACACCTTTGCAGGTTACAACATGAATCTAAATAATGTACCTGCAGGAAACACCCATTTTTCTTTTTTTTTCTGGAGGAGGGGGTAACATCCTTAATCAACAATATGGCAGGGCTAACACCCAGCCACAGTGGATGAATACGCAGGGTACCAACCCACTTTTGTTTGTATGGGGGGATTTCAATAACACTTTCACACAACAACAACTGGCAGGGGGCAACCCCTACCAGCAGATGGATGGGGGGAACCCTTTCTAGCAGATGGCTCTGGGAAACCCCTACCAACAAATGGTTGGGGGAAACGCCTACCAGCAAATGGCTGGGGGAAAACCCAACCAACAGTTAATGGGTCAGACTATGGGAGGTTCCCCCTTTATGACCCCAGCTTATCAAATGCCATCTTATAGACCTCGTTTGCCATTTCTGGAAACTATGAATTTTCCAAACCTTTCCAAGTTAACGAATGATCTGGTGTACCATAATGCTACGTGGCCACCAGTTCCTACTAAGCTACCTTCGGACAATCCAAAATTCGAAGGAAAAAATGGTGAGGACCCTCGTGATCATGTTACCACTTTCCATTTATGGTGTTCTTTGAACTCGTTGAATGAAGATTCCGTTAGGTTGAGACTTTTTCAAAGAACCTTAACCGGTGCTATAGCCAAATGGTACATTGAGTTACCTGCAGCCACATTTTTTAATTTTTGGGATCTCGCGACAGTTTTTCTGAACCACTTCCAGCTTCCTGTTCAGTACGACGCCGAGATAGATCTTTTGTCTACATTTAGACAAAATAAGGCTACTCACTTATCTAATCACATTCAGGAGTGACGAAGACGGAAGAGGCTCATTAAAGCCAATATACCTCGAGAATTCCTTTTAGAGTGGTATCTAAAATCACTCCTTCCTTACATTTCTAAGGAAGTAGCTACTTCTGGAGTATCTTCAAAGGAAGAAGCCATCTTATGGACCCAACAGCTAGACCTAGTTTATGCACAGTCTGGGCTCTATGAGATTATAACGGATGCACCTCGATCAAACATTGATCTTAGCAGACCTAAATCTGGACCACATGCTGACAGCATAGTTGGTTTAGTTGATTCTGTAGCTTTCGATGCATTGACTAAGCAGGTTCATGCCTTATCCATCAAACAATCAACTGCAGAAGCAACCTCCATCACAACCTCTCCTTCTACTACTGAATCTGTAAACCAGATTCAAAACAATCAAAAGGGCCCTCGACATCCCAACAATAAAAAGAAGGGCAAGAAAGGAGAGGGGAACTAACAAAAGCCCAAAAATAAAGAGAATGCCGAGGAGGGTAACAGAGAAAAGAAGAAGGTTAAGTTCCCTTATAAGATTTGCAAGAAGGATCACCTCACTCATCAATTCCCTCTACTCGAAGAAGCCCAGAAGCTGCTTCAAGAAAAGAAACCTACCGTACTTAAAGATCCATTTCCTAAGGGGCAGGGTTCATCTTCTGGTACCTCCAATGCTGGGGGCACTACTCATGCTTCAGTTGATCAAACTTTCATTAACATGGTTAGCGCGGATGCACTTTTGCAAACGTGAGCAAGAAATTATACCCCGGATGTGCAGAACAAGGATAAAGATATTCCTGAATCTTCCACCTCTCTCCACATTCTAGTGGATTTGTTTCCCAAGATCTCGAAAAGTGTCTTGAAATGGGCCTCGCACAATCCCAACGCTTGGGCTGCTGCCAACTACAATGTGGTTGAAGATCTAGCCCAGAACCCTTGTGCTGTTCCCACCTTAGAAGTTTTGCAAAGTTGTCCGTTACAACGAAATGCACTTCTGGCAGCGATTGGAAGTATGGAATCATTCATCTTGACCGCACGCTTTGATATGTTTGATATCAAGTATCGATTGTCGTACCACATTGCCCTACAGATAGAATTAGTTCATGGTCCCATGACCATTGGACGGGCTATTGTAGATGAGGGCATGTCGACGTGCATGATGTCCATTTCTTGCTGGAAATATTTAGGCTCTCCCGAGTCAGCCCCCTCTAACACACTACTTACCGCATTTGATGATAGAACTTTCCATCCACATGGAGTCTTGCCATCATTTGATGTCACTCTGGCCGGTAAGACAGTTGCTGTAGAGATTGAAGTTCTGGACGCTCCGCTTCATTACAACATGTTATTAGGAAGGAGTTGGACATATGCCATACGAGCTATTGCATCAACAGTTTTTCGAGTTGTTATGTTCCCTCACGAAGGTAAGATCGTCATGGTCGATCATCTTTCATTCTCTCGACGAAACAACCAGACTTCATCGGAATCCACAATTCCTTTAGTTGATCAATCTACCCCAGTGTTGGCTGCTTTTTGGACAGACCTGGGTTTTAATGAGGCGCAGCAACAAAACCCCTTGGCGCACTGGCCCTCTCAGCAACGAGCTGCGCAGCAGCCCGAAGTCTCACCCGAAGTGGATATGGGGGGGATAAGGAATCAAGCTTCCTTAACCTAGGCGACGCGGAGAAATCAATCTTCTCCCTCTCTCTTTCAGGAATATTCCTCAAAGTGGTACATCTTACTCTTCCGCAGACCTCTCAGTGCAACAGCGCTGAAGCTCTCGCTTACCAGCCTAGCTGCGCGGTATCTCCGCTCTTGTGCACGAGGCAATTACCCTTTGCGTCAATATTCTATGTATCGTTTCTGCTTGCACACCCAGCGTAGTAACGCATTCCCTAAGCGCTGCGGCGATAGTGCTCTTATTGACTACTTCGATAGTGCATGAGAATAACTTCTAAGGGAGCTTCAAGGACTTGCTTTATATACCCATTCGTAAAGACAATGAAACGTTCATGTAAACACAGATAGTAAACTAAAACATGCATTCACACAACACAGCATCCTAACACTGAGAATTATGTAGTTCACCTCCACGGGGAAATCACGTCCACGAGAAGTGTATCTTATATTAGTCTCAAAATAGAAATTACAGTCCTACTGCACACACAGCTGCAACCTTAGCTCTTTCCAGGAAACTCCACGCACACAGCTGGGAGCCCTTCTCTAGATCTAGTATCTTCTTCTACAGAGATTACAATGGTTCAGACGTCGACTCAGACTGTCTGCAACTCAGTGACTAGCTCCACAGCTATCACCTCTCCAACTTATCTAACATCTAATGGCTAACGTCTAACGTCTAACCTTCTTATGTCTAAAACATCTAACCTTCTTCCTTTACAATTACACATATATATAGGTGGCCCTGGGGGTCGCACCTTTACAAAACTGTGGGCCTTTCCCAACAGTAATCCCCAAAAACCCTAACCGCGGACATGGCTAGGTGTACTGTAGGCGCCGCTTGCAGTCACGTCGCCGCTTCCTGCAGGCTTCATGATTTCTGGCGCAGATTGCGGGTATGGGCACTGCTTCATCATTCACTGTTCCTTGTCCTTCACCTTCAATGCTTTGGTTCGTTGCTCTTCCTTGATCAGAGCAACCATAACTTTTGTACTTAGCCTTAATGAGGGTAGCTGAGTCCTCTATTCCGTCGCTTCATTTATTGTGGTAGCTGAGCTTTCTACTCGACCACATTCATTCTCCTTTGACGTGTGCGCGCGAGCTCCGTTATTTCATGTCCGTAATCTGCGCTGAGCTCGTCCATCTGGCACCGTACTACGCACATGTTCGCTTCTGCCCAAAATTGGTGCTTTCTCAAAATTAGCACTTTCCCTTCAACACTTGTGCTTTTTCCTCAAAATTCGCAGCTTTACCATAGTTGCGGCCTAGGCTCCAATAGGCCCCTAACACTTACTTGTGGCTCATCCCCGAGCCACTCGCACTAGTGTGTGGTTGCTTTACTTGCGCTTCTGCCTTTGCTTTGGTCGCGGCAAATTCTTTCTTCACTGTGCAATAGCGGAGTCCATTTCATCGACGCACTCCACAGCTGTGTGCGCCATTTCTGCAGTGGCTTCTTCTTCAGTTATGCCATCAACCATCTATTGGGATTTAGCAATTTCTTTGTTCTTTGCCTCGGCTTGGGCAGCAAGTTCAGCATACTCATCCATAAATGGCTGAATGCTATTGGTGAGTTTAGCATCTTCATTTCTAAGCTTGTGCAGTTGTTGTTGTATTCTGCGCACTTCGCTCATTTTCCTCATTTTTGCTAAGCCTTCTAAGGCCTTAGCTTCTTCACTCAGAACAGTTAGGGACTGTTCTGTGGCTTGTACCTGTTCCAAAAGACCGACTTTGAAAGGGAGCTTCTCAAGCTCATTCCAAGCCTCCATAGCTTGCGTCATCAGGTTCTCGGCTTCATCTGCTTTGCTCTTCATTTGAGTGGAAGCTCTTTGCAGTGCTTCAAATTGTTCCTGCCTATCATCTGTAGAATGCGCTGCAACACGAGCTTCCAACTCAGTGATCTGCGTTCTATGGTCTTCAACCATAGCAACTATTTCCTACTCTAGGGATTTCACCCTTCCACCAATAATTTGAACTTTCTCAACCAGAGGAAGGTCTGGTTGAATCTCGCAGGTTGACATCTCCTGGGCGATTTCATCAACTATGTTTCTTATCCCAGTGTGTCTTGTGCCTCATAAAGGGCAAGCTTCTCAGAGATGTTCTTATAGCCTGCCTTCAGCTCTATCTCCTGCGATTGCATTCTTTGGTTTGCATGGAATGTGGAGAGCTCTCTAGCTCTCAGCTCAATAGAGACTTTCTCTTGCACTAACTGCAAGGTTTCTATCGGAATCAAAGATAAATTTATTTCAACGGGGCCAACTACGCTTACCTGCAGTGCGGCCAAAGGATCCGGAAGTGTCATGCTTGTAGGCGGAATGTGCATGATAGTATGCCTCTCTGCAAGTACTTCAACTCGCTCAGTACTTGTAGATGCATGCGGCGCCTGCGAAGTAGATGCTGGCGCATGGGTCTGCGCAACTCTTCCTGTGAGACCTTTTAACTCCACGAACTGCAGGTCCAGAGCACTTCTGATGTGAGCGTGCGCGGTCCGCAGCTCACGAAATTGCTCCTTCAAGTACTGGTCGATCCCCGAGGCAATGGTCTCAGAGGCATGTGACACCTTCTGCTTCTTGGCCGCTGGTTCTGTTGAACCTTCATCACTTCTTTGCTCAGGCGCTTCCTTGCCCTTATCCTTCTCTTGCGCAGCAGGGGGTGGCATCGCGGATGCGACTTCAGCGGCCTCCCTCCATTCATCCGACCAAGACTTGATAGTTTCTTCAACATCTTCAGTAGTCATCCTGTGTCACGTCCCCTCCCATAATACTAGTGCAATGGAGAGGATCGTGATCCCAAACCGGGCATCCAGCCCCATAAACTCATTTCCTGAGCAATCACATACTAAATGGAGATATGAAGATGCATAAATCTTTTAAAAACACAGCGGAAGTAAGTCATGTGCAGAATTAACACACATCCAACGTTTTCATGATAGCCATTAAGTGTAGACATTGCAGAAATAGCAAATGAAAATACTTATCTTTAAACCAAGTAATCCCAAGCAACTAGCTACGCTTCTGCAACGTTCCACCCAACCGTAGGCCAGTGTGCTCCTTAATCTCTCGGCACCACTGCCACCCCCCGAGCTAGGCACGATCTCCACAAGGTAAAGGGGAAACAGGCTCTCACATAGCCAAAGGTATGCCAGAATCAGCCAAGCCAACTAGCAGTTGGGTTTCTCAGGCTGCTAAGAGGTGGACAGAGGTGAGTTACTAGGCTAGTGGCTCAACCATGGAGCTATGGATACACCATTGGGCTCATCAAGCCAAATCTGTCCTCTTCCACTCTTGAAGCCTCTGCTCACAGGTTCAAATCTAAAACGGGATGCACTGATCAACAAAACCACAATTACTGGGCATGAGGAAAACGATTTCCACAGTGGGATGCATGAGATGGGGTTTCAACTCACTCAGAAAAAATGTGGGAACACACAAAAACGAAATGGGAAGATGGGGAACAACCCTGGGAAGCCAATCCGTTTTTAGAAAAACGTCCTTGGACATTCGGGGGCAAAAGCGACCTCCATACAGTCCCCAAATCGTGGTTCTCCTCTCCCAGGCTACTGCATATGCAAAAACGAACTCCCAGGCATGGAGAAATGCAGGATTTGGATGAAAAACGGGTAGGGAAAGACCCAGCTAGCTCCAACTGCGTGAATGATCAAAGGCTCTCGTTCAGAATGGCTTTGGGCACCATTTCGTGGGTGATTTCTTGCCCAAGGAGACAAAACACGAATTTCCAGGTTGATGGCTTGCCCATGCACGAAAATGGCTTGCCCATGCTTCTTCATTTCCAAGGCATTAACTGCCTTAACCAATTTCTTGGGAGAATTAAATGATTGGGTGCATGAGACAAAATGGGTAGTTGGAGGTTTTATGGGTTTCCTCATTGACACATGGATTAATACCATTGGCTCAAGGGTTTGAATAATTTCCCTCCCTCTTCCTTGTAAAGATCGTGCCCCCGTCTCTTTTGTTGCATTGCGTAGCTGGTTGTGGGTTTTTTTTTCATTAAAATTGCATATTTACATGATGTCCGATTTTACATTGTGCACTGCTAGCACAAGAACCATATGCATCTATTCTAATTGCCGATACATAAAACGATAAGTCAGTGGCGGGGCCTTGGCCTTGAGCTCCTCACCATGACTAAATGACAATATTTACATCATTTACAATATTAATGCAATAGGGTTAAGCTGGGGACGTTACATCCTGTAAAGGCCTACGGCCCATTCGTCCTGAATGCCGCAAGGGCGGAGGTAAATTTCGTGCAAGTTGGAAGAAAAGACCAACTTAGTTCCATATCTTTGTGTTGTCTCCTCGCTCAGCCTCGGCATTTCCTGTATGGTATCTTTGAGGAGATGGTAATATTCACAAAATACAACGCGGTTCATCTTGCGCTTCGCGGGATTACTAGAATCCCAGAGGTTTACATAGCGCATTCCTGCAACCTCTCCTGCGTGTCGCGGAAGGAACTAAGTGTTGGGGGGCTCCTTCCACCCAACAAAAGCACATAAAATTAAAAGCCAAGAAAAATGGAACAACTGACCGGTGGTGTCCTGGACGTTTCGGCAGTCTTCCAAGAAAGAATTGAGGAGGAAGAGAGACCAGTTGTACTGCTCTCCCTCCACAGCTGCGATTACGAGCTCCACGACAGCTCCAGTGAATTCTTTAGGTCTTCACTTTGTGAGAAGTCTTCCTGCAAGCAGACTACCTCTAAATCTAAGTGCTTCATCCTCAACTATAGTGAGGTCATAAGCCTGACCTCCTCTTGTCAATTTGTATTTCTGCACCAACTGTGTAGCCAACTTTCTGTCCTTATCTTTACCAACAAAATGAATATTGGGGTCCTTACCAACCTTAGATAGGCTGGTAATACGATGAATCAAGTCGACATTTAAATCGATTGGCCTCCCCAGCCAAAGGTAACCACCATGAACGCAGGATAGCAGTGCCTTAACAACTGCATTGACTTCATTGCTACGCCCGAAGTGTAGTAGCTTTAACAGGTTCAAAAGTCCAGGCTTCTCTAAATTTGCTGCAAATTCCTTCAGGACGAATTCATCAACCTTTCTGGTGGGATTATGGACTACCATCAGATAGCGATCAAGCGCAAACTGAGGATACGTTCTGTAGTATCCCAAGTTGAAATAAGAAAACTTGACCAGTGGAAGGTGTCCAAGCAGGGACCCTTCTTGTCGCACGCCTTTCGCCATTGGAGGCAGCGGAATCAGATATTTTACATTCTTCAGAATATGCACCTCGGGTGCATCATCTGGACGTGGCGGAATGTAATTCACCATAGTGGCCAACGGCTCTGGAACGGGCTCATCCGGCAGCTGCGGCTAAGACACCCTCATTCTTGGAGATTGCCTGGGATCAGTCCAACCAGGGTGCGTGTAAGCCGAGGTCATCACCGGGGTAGTCATGCCGAAATCTAAGCCTCTGCGCTTAAATTGATGAACAATTTCTTCAGTGGACAGGTTCTCCGTCGTGAACTGGTATAGACAACAAGGACTTGAATAGACAAATTGCGGAACAGCATAGGATACGAACGCTGAAAACAAATGAAGTAGTCTGCACAACTCGGCTCTGAAAACAATAACTTAGATTCTCAAACAAGACACTATGCAACTTGAGAAAAGTAACCCGAAGATATACGAGTGCGGGGTGTTTATAGCTAAAGGCGATAGTAAATGCGGACAAGTGGGGCTAATAGCCGTAGGTGCTTATGCATGAGTTGACAACCCCCCTACCCCCGCGCCTCTGCGGTGCATTAATTGTGATGGACGGGCTCTGATAGCCTTCCGGGAGAAGCTAAAGCTTTCGACGCATGACATAAATGTGAATCTTTAGGGAGATCAAGCCGACTCTGTCAGAGCGGATACAATTAAATGGCGAGCTTATCCTTCATTAATATTCAGACGCGGTTATAGGACTACCGTAATTCAAATTTTTGGCGGGTCATTTCAGCATAGGTAACTGTGCATATAGAGGGGTCCACAACGAGAACTCCTCAAGTGGAAACTTGACACAGGGAACTCCGCAGGAGCGACAGTGTGATAAGCCAGGAAAAAAAACTTCGCAAGAGCGCAAAATAGGGTCGCTCCAAACAAACTTTATTGACATGCGCGGATGTTTCAAGGAACTGCGCGGGAAGCCAAAGACTGTGCTAATGCGATGCCTCTTTCAACTACACTAGACATCTGCACTTCTTTAGCATCTAATTACGTCGACAGGGCGGAGTGGCCGTCGTGATAAAGCTTGAGCCGACTCCCGTTGATCATTGTGGGCAGCAATTCTCCATTAAGCTTCGCAAGCTGAACTGCTCCTCCTTCTGTTATCTTTATGACCCGAAAAGGGCCTAACCAATGTACACGAAACTTGCCTGGAAACTTGATGAATTTACTATCATAGAGGAGTACCAAGTCTCCTTCTTGAAAGATTTTATTCTTAATATTCCTGTCATGCCAAGCTTTCTGTCTTGCTTTCTGTCTTGCCTTCTGTACTTGTTGATGGAATCCAGCTAAAAGTCTGTCTTCGTCTAAGGCAAGCAATTGTGAGAGTCTTTCACTCATAGTATCAGTATCTGCCATTTCTGTAATTTGCGCAATTCTGAAGCTGGGAACAATGTATTCCATGGGCATAACTGCTTCTTTTCCATACACCAAACTGAAATGTGTGTGACCTGTTAGTTTCTTGCATGTGGTTCTGTAAGCCCATAACACAGTTGTGACTCTAAGGTCCCAATCATCTCTTTGTTGATTACAGATCTTTGTCAGGGCATTCTCCAGAATCTTATTGAATGCCTCCACCGTACCATTAGCTTGAGGGTGGTAGGGTGTACTCTTATGGTGACTAATGTGGAATTCCTCGGTAAGGGCCTCTATAGTCTCATTCAGGAAATGTGTACCCTGATCACCCATGAGAATCAGTGGACATCCAAATCTAGTGATAATGTTCTCAAAAATGAATTGCGTGGCAGTGGCAGCGTAGCAGTTCTTAACTGGCTTTGCCTCAGCCCATCTGGTGAGGTATTCAGTAGCTGTGATGATGTATCTTACGCTGGTTCTCTTTCCTGGTGGGTTGATAGGTCCTACAAAATCAATGGCCCACTTATCAAAAGCACGCAGTGTTATCTGGGGTCTTAGCGGCATTTCATCTCTTCTTGAAGGTTTTCCTGTTCGCTGGCACACATCGCAACATCTACAGAATTCTTTAGTATCCTTGTGCAATGTTGGCCACCAAAGACCTGCGGCTAAGATCTTCTACGCAGTCGGCTTTCCTACGAAATGGCCTCTTGCGGTTCCTGAGTGCGCTTCTGCGATGACAGAATTCTTCTCATGCGGTAGGATACATCTGCGCAAGACTTCATCAGGGCCCAATTTATAAAGCTGGCCTACTATCAAAGTGAAGTCTGTGGCTTTGACAACAAGTTGCTTCTTCTGCTAGATTGAAAACTCAACTGGCGCTTGCCCGGTAGTGAGAAACTCAAGAATGTTGGAATAATACTCATCGGCTGCTTGAACAGAAAACAGCTGCGCATCAGGCAGATTGTCCTCCAGATTTGTAGGTTCCTCCCCTGACTCTAGCCTAGATAAGTGGTCAGGTCCTGCATTCAATCTACCTGGCTTCACAATAACCTCAAAATCATACTCCTGGAAGAGCAGTATCCATCTGCAAATTCTTCCCCCTAACACTGGCTTATTGAACAAGTATTTCAAAGCAGAATGGTCAGTATACATTTTAAAATGTGCACCCAATAGGTAGTGTCTGAACTTCTATAGGGAATACACCATAGCTAGTCCTTCTCTTTCTGTAGTGGTGTAGTTCTTCTTGGCTGTAGAGAGTTTTATGCTAGAGTAAGCAATGGGGTGGTCAATACCTCCTTCTCCCGGTTGTGTCAGCACAACCCCCAATGCTATGGAAGAAGCATCTACATGAACATGAAAGGGTTTTCTCCAGTCTGGGAAAACTAGAATATGCGCAGTGATCATCTTTTCTTTAAGTGTATCCAAGCTCTGTTGGCATTCTTCTGTCCATTGGAATTTCGAATCCTTTTTCAGCAATCTTTCCATAGGTGCAGTGATCTTTGCATAACCTTTGATAAACTTCCTGTAGTACCCTGTATGTTCCAATGTAGTGCGCAATTGTTTGACTGAGTTGGGCATAGGTAAATTAGCAATGATGGCAACCTTCGCAGGATCCATCAGGAGTCCTTGTCTGCATACAATATGTCCCAACAAAATACCAAAAGGAGCACAGAAGATACATTTTTTCAAGTTTAGGGAAATCTGATACTGTCTAAATTTTTCTAACATCATCCGCAGGTTGCCTATATGGTTTTTTAGTAAACCAAACACAGTCCAGTCATCAAAATAGAATTCTAGAAACTTATGAATGTATTCTTTAAAAACAGCAACAACGACTCTAGAGAATATAGCAGGTGCGTTTTTAAGACCAAAGGGCATTACCGTATACTGGAATGAGCCCCATTCAGTCGCAAAAGTGGTCTTATGGCGGTCTTCTGGATGGATTCTGATCTGATGGTATCCTGAAAATCCATCAGTGAAGGAGTAAGCCTCTTGTCCTCCAACATTATCAAGCACTTCGTCTGTAAAGGGAGTAGGAAATGGATCATGCGCTGATGCGTCGTTCAGCTTGCGCAAGTCCATGCAGATTCTTATTTCACCTTTTGTCTTCTTCTCTTGTACCACCATAGTACTAATCCAATCACTTTTTTCTACTGGCTCAATAATACCTGCTGCAAGCATTTTATCAATTTCTTCTCTAACCTTTTCTTTATATCGTGGGTTCAATTTGTATGGGCGTTGTTTTACTGGCTTGGCGTCTGCTTTCAGAGGTACGCGCATAACTCCTAAGTCTCCTAATATGCCTTTCATTTCTGTGAACTTGGTAGGAAAGATATCCAGGTAGTCACGTAATAAGTCTGAAATATGGCCAACAGTTTCATCATCCCAATAATCTCCTATAGAAGCAAACTTGGGTTCGGCTTCTGTACCAATGTTAATTTTTTTGAGCTTGATGTGTTCTGTAATGGCAGGGATATCAAGCTGAGGACCTTCGACATTGCACGTCCCTTCTGATTCTGGAATATTGATGTTGCGAGGATCATCTTCCTCTTCTCGAGCGGTGAAATTATAGCATTCCAGGGCATGTTCTATCTGGACAGGCCAATCTGGTTGGGAATATTCTGGTAATGGACATTGTTCAAATACCTTCTTTCTAATACACTTTAAAGCGTGGTCGATGCTCGGATGTTCTGACTCAAAGCTGAAGGTAAGTTGAAAACTTTCTATCATAAGAGGCTAAGTGATAGTGCCTCTGCGCAATTCTGTTTCAGTGTACCAGTTCCTTGGAACTGTATCCAACGTGTGGATGAATAGGTGAACCCACTCATCTTCTGGAATATCTGACCATTGATGAATACATGCTTCAACGTGTGACCTGGGGTCACTCTGTCCATCATATTTGTGCAACACTTTTGCTGTAGTTCCCTGAAATCTGCGCAGTATCAATCTGCGATAGTCTTGCCATGTGTCAATATTCTCTTTATGCGCACCCCACCATCTTGCGGGTGTAGCGTGGAGTGCTATATCCAATGCTTGTATGCATTGCTCATCTGGGTTCTATTGTTCATATGTATGTATGAATTCACTTACTTCAGTTAAACAATCAAAAATTGGAGTGTCATTCAATTCTGTGCCAATCCATCGAATTGATTTAGTCATCATGGCGCAATGCCTTGTAGAAACCTCATGTAAGCGATTCTACCAGTTTTCCAGTCCTGCTTCTGAATCTGATGTGCACGAGCTATCGCATCGCCAACTGATATGGCCGTCCGCTGTGCGATTGACATAGTCACTATGACTAGCAGTCATCTGGTACAAACTTTCCATGTGGCGCACTTCTTCTTTTGCCCGAATGGGTTCAATATACCGTGGTCTTTGAAGTGGATCAAGCGGTGCGATGACCCTGATCTGCTCATCTTCAAAGGTCATCTGTCTTTTCTTCAAATTAATGACAGCCAAATTATCAAATGCCCAGTCTATGCCTAAAAGTGCTGGGTAAGGTCTACTATCATCCAAAATTTTGATTACTTCAAAGTCTGCAGAACTTCTTACTCCCTCAATATCAATAGGTACATTGGGTAGTCTGCCCAATGGAGAAACTCGTTGCTGATTCGCAAGTCTTAGCTGGATAGGAGATCTTATAAGCTGAGGGCTACCCATCTGTTCTGATATCTGCATGGTGAGAACATTAACTTCTGAGCCTAAATCCAAAATGACTTCGTCCATTTCAAATGCTCCAATCTACGCTGTGAGCCTCATCTCTTTTCCAGTTCTAGTATGACTCCCAATCTGGTGAACAGCACGCTGCGGTGTATTCATCGAAGCAGATTGTTGACACTTATCCAATAGGTGTTGAAGTTCCATAGTTGCTTTTTCATTGTGCAACAACTTTAAGCAGTTTCTCAGGAAAGCATGGACACTGCCTAGTGCATCCTCCTCATCGTCAGGCCTTCCAGATGTAGTGTCCTGTTCTTGCGCCAGGTTTTCTTGTCTTAGCACTTGCGATCTGATATCATTATGCGGAATTGCGACAGAAGTTGAAGCTCGTGGATCTGAGAAATACTCTTGAGCTTGCTTGAATGCTTCTTTTTGCTTCTACAGGTCAAGTGGGGTTGGTTTAATATTAGCGCGGCACACCCATTGCGTCGCTTGCTTTCCAGTTCCCAACTCTGGTGCACCAGTGGTTGCTCCACTGCGCGTCACTATATTGACTGTAGGATCTGGTTCTCTTCTTTCTGCTCCAATCAACTGAATATTCTGATTGACCTGTGGCGTCTTTGCTTGCATATTAGCCATCAACTGAGGGCATTCTTCAATGACATGATCATAAGATTTATAGTATCTGCAGATGGTTGTAGGATTTTGGCAATCCCTTGCATAATGACCTTGAGCTCCGCAATTATAACACGTGATCTGTCCTCTTCCTTGACCAAAACCTGCTGCGCGTCTGCGGCCCCTATAATTTCCTCCTCGGCCTTCGCGAGTTTGGTCATACTGTGGACCTGTTGTGGGTCCTTGTGCCTCTGACTGTACTCTATAAACATCATGTTTCCTTTCCATCATAAGATCATATGCTCTGCAATTGTTCTCATCATGGCCTACTGATTTACAGAAATTGCAATATAGATTCTTTGGAGTTTGTACGTATTTCTGTAACAAGTGACATTCTTGTGGTCTGTGACCCCTAGCTCTACAGATTTCACACCAAGGCCCCTGGGCCTATGGTAAAGGGTTAGGTGCTCCAGTTGCAATATATTCTATGAAAACAGGACAATGGTCCTTTGAATGACCTTGCGCTTTACATTTTGTACACCAAATTTCTTCTTTAACATCCTTTCCTTTCTTAATATCATGCACTTGCAAGGTTAGGTTTGCTAACTGGTTCTGCAACTGCGCAACATCATTGCTTGTTCCAGCAATTGGTGAAGCTTCTAGTTTCATAGCCATTTCTAGAGCTTGTTCTTGTGTAGTGAGATTTTGTTGCATCAAAGGAAGTCTAATGTGTGGAAGCAGCGCAGCAATGAACCATTCCTTATGCTGCTGCGGTGCAAACTCAAAGCTTACTTGATCTATCAAGGCTTTGAACTTCTGGTCAAAGTCCCATACTGGCTCTGTGGGTAACTGTTTTATGTCTTTGAGCTCGGTTATACACTGTGATTCTGATTTAGGTTTCTTGAATTCTCTAATCATAGCATTTATTACATCAGCAAGCGTCTTATTCTGTGCTGCTGAGTATTTCATGAACCAAGTTAAGGCTCTTTCTCTTAGTGTGGTTTCTAACTGAACTAGCTTAACAACATCATCATTAATTTGCTTAATTGTCCAAATGGATTCACATAGGAACCAATGTTGCTCAGGGTCTTCTAGCCCTGTTCCTCTAAACGTTGGTAGATTCATGTCATCACCCATCCTTCTTGCACGAGGTTGATGTGGAGGTGTTGTAGCACTACCTCCGGGATGGTTAAACAAAGGTGGTGCTGAGGTACTAGAAGTACCATGTGGACTACTAGAAGGTGTTACTGCGGGGTTATACTGAGCCCCATCTGGCTTTTGCGGTGTAAAAGGGTGATAAGGGATATGAGCACTCCCTTGTCTCTCTATATGGCTCGCTCTAGGAACTTGACTATCTTTTGGGCTAGACTCAAAAGAATGTTGATCAAGGCCTACTTTATACCGTTTTCCACTATGAGTGCAACCAATAAGTTCAGGATCACTATCAGAATCTGCGGACATTACTTGTCTATGCTATTCATCGGAAGCTATGCATAGTTTTCCTTTTTCATACAGAAGCATTTTAATCCATAAGTTTAGAGAATTTAAGAACTTACCCCTGTGTGCTTTGAAGAAGCTCCTCTCAGCTTCGCTGAAGCTCTTTCTCGTGTCTACTGCAAACTCGGTGATGAAGCCTTCCAGCATACTGTTCAACCAAAAGTCTACTGCACGGGACACAGAATTATCTACCCGCTTCAAACTGCTAACTAGCTCAGGCGCCCAAGCAATGGGTTGATCAGCATGCACAGTGGGTCTAGTATCTGCTAGCTTGGCTACCCATGCATGCAACTCAAGTGCAAATGTGACAAAGAAAATTTCGTGAAGGTCAGTATAAATATGCTTCTGCAACCAGTCTTCTGTCTGAAGCCTAGAGCTTCTATTTTCTCGTTCAGCAAACTCTCTAGCCTTTGAATCAAACCAGTCTTGAATTTCTTTAGCTGTAGGATTCCAGTAGCACATTGCCTTCAAAGTAATATGGTTGAAGCCAGAAACGAAACCATTTGTTGGCTGAGCAAGTCTCAAGGCAACAAGTCGCAAGGCAACGGAAGCATTTGTTAGCTTCAACAGTCGCAAGGCAACAATATCGCACGTCGTCGAAATAACAAGTCTTAAGGAAATGGAACCATTTGTTGGCTTCCTTTTTCTCTAGGTTGCGCATCAATCTCGCACGTCGCCGGAATAACAAGTCTTAAGGAAACAAAACCATTTGTTGGCTGCTTTTTGTATAGACCCGGGTTTTAATGAGGCGCAACAACAAAACCCCTTGGCGCACTGGCCCTCTCGGCAACGAGCTGCGCAGCAGCCCGAAGTCTCACCCGAAGTGGCTATGGGGAGGCTAAGGAATCAAAATTCCTTAAGCTAGGCGATGCGGAGACTGCAATCTTCTCCCTCTCTCTTTCAGGAAGATTCCTCAAAGCGGTACGTCTTACTCTTCCGCAGACCTCTCAGTGCAATGGCGCTAAAGCTCTCACTTACCAGCCTAGTTGCGTGGTATCTCTGCTCCTATGCACGAGGCAATTACCCTCTGCATCAATATTCTATGTATCATTTCTGCTTGCGCGCCCAGTGCAGTAACACATTCCCTAAGCGTTGCGGCGATAGTGCTCTTATCGACTCCTTCGATAGTGCACGAAAATAACTTCTAAGGGAGCTTCAAGGACTTGCTTTATATACCCATTCGTAAAGACAATGAAACGTTCATGTAAACACAGATAGTAAACTAAAACATGCATTCACACAACACAACATCCTAACACTGAGAGTTATGTAGTTCACCTCCATGGGGAAATCACGTCCACGGGAAGTGTATCTTATATTAGTCTCAAAATAGAAATTACAGTCCTGCTGCGCACACAACTGCAGCCTTAGATCTTTCCAGGAAACTCCATGCACACAGTTGGGAGCCCTTCTCTAGATCTAGTCTCTTCTTCTACAGAGATTACAATGGTTCAGACGTCGACTCAGACTGTCTGCAACTCAGTGACTATCTCCACAGCTATCACCTCTCCAACTTATCTAACATCTAATGGTTAACGTCTAACATCTAACCTTATTATGTCTAAAACATCTAACCTTCTTATGTCTAAAACATCTAACCTTCTTCCTTTACAATTACACATATATATAGGTGGCCCTGGGGGTCGCACCTTTACAAAACTGTGGGCCTTTCCCAGCAGTGATCCCCAAAAACCCTAACCGCGGACATGGCTAGGTGTACTATAGGCACCGCTTGCAGTCATGTCGCCGCTTCCTGCAGGCTCCGTGATTTCCAGCGTAGATTGCGGGTATGGGCGCCGCTTCATCATTCATTATTCCTTGTCCTTCGCCTTCAATGCTTTGGTCCGTTGCTCTTCCTTGATCAGAGCAACCATAACTTCTGTACTTAGCCTTAATGAGGGTAGATGAGTCCTCTATTCCGTCGCTTCATTTATTGTGGTAGCTGATCTTTATACTCGGCCACATTCATTCTCCTTTGACGTGTGCGCGCGACCTCCGCTATTTCCAGTCTGTAATCTGCGTTGAGCTCGTCCATCTGGCACCGTACTGCGCACTTGTTCGCTTCTGCCCAAAATTAGTGCTTTCTCAAAATTAGCACTTTCCCTTCAACACTTGTGCTTTTTCCTCAAAATTCACAGCTTTACCATAGTTGCGGCCTAGGCTCCAACACCCAGTAAGCGAGAGTTTAGGAGCAGGGATTTATAGGTCATTAATAGGAACTTTTGACCTACCCTCTCCCATTCTTTTCATGCGTTCTAATGTAGGTACATCTACTGAAACTTTCATGGTTGGTTTAAGGATTGATCCGTGGATCCTTCCTACTATATCAGAACCATCAGTGCCTTTAACCGTTGCAGAAATAGCATACATAGAAGCACAACATGCTGCAACGGAACATATTGTGACTCCGCCAGTCTTTGCTGAGTTGGATATGGACTATGCTCCTACATGGTTAGTGCATTCTATCCACTGTTTTGATTGTTTAGATATGGTTTTAAATTCTGATGAAGCCATTTTGGAAGCCATGATGGGCCTGGACCATCCATGGGAACATATGCATCACAGGTCTTACCTACTTCCAAATCTAGACAGGATAGAGAGAGGAGAGTTCTCTATGAGACTCGGTGGATTTGTTGATTTGTCCTCTTTTCCTTCTACTTCAAGAGCTGTTTACGCTGAAGGGAATATGGCTAATATATCAAGAACCATCCCGATTAACATTTCCACCAAACCCGGGGTCATGGAAAACTTTTTTATTGGAGCAAACTGTTCTCCAGAAGAGATCGCTCTGTATACCAATCTTTTTAAAGAATTCCACGACATTTTTTTCCTGGTCTTATGAGGAGATGCCAAGCATCGATCCAGCCATCGTTGAGCATGTCATCACAACATACCCTAATGAAAAAATTGTGAGATAGAAGCTTCGTCCTGTGAATCCTCGAAAAGCGGCCACCATTAAGTCAGAGGTTGAAAAATTGCTTAAAGTTGGATTTATCTACCCGATTGACATGACAGAATGGGATTCAAATCCTATTCTGGTTGATAAAAAACAAGGTACCATCCGAGTCTGTACCGACTTCCGGGACTTGAATAAAGCTTGTCCGAAAGATAACTATCCCACACCATTTATTGACCAGATCATAGATGCCTGTGCAGGACACGAGATGTTTTCTTTCATGGATGGATTTTCGAGATATAATCAAATTCAAATCAAACCCGAAGATCAACACAAAACAACTTTTATTTTCCCGTGGGGAACCTTTGCTTATCAGAAGATGCCGTTTGGCTTAAAGAATGTTGGAGCTACTTTCCAACGAGCAATGAATTTCGCTTATCACTATATTAAGCACATAGTTGAACCCTACTTGGATGACCTCCCAGCGCGATCTCGAAAGAGACGGGATCATCCAGCTCATTTGAGACTTGTGTTTGAACGATGCAGACAATATAAGATTCGATTGAATCCTAATAAGTGTGTATTCTGCATCGAATTAGGTCATTTACTGGGTTTTATTGTATCTAGTCGTGGCATAATGGTCGACCCATTAAAAGTTGAGTCGATTGTAAATCTGCCTCCTCCTCGCACCTTGCGACAACTTCAAAGTCTGCAAGGCATGTCTAACTTCTTGCGATGCTTTGTCATAAACTATGCTAAAATCACAAAAGGTTTCATGAGACTGCTTAAACAAGATACCTACTTCTTGTGGGATGAGGATGCTCAAACATCATTTGAGGCTTTGAAAAAGGCACTACTTTCATCCCCCTTGTTAAGCCCGCCTGATTAAACAAAATATTTTCTCTTATATCTGGTGGCATCTGTTTACACAATTGGCATAGTACTAGTTCAGGAGGACGACACGCTCCAAGAGCATGTTTTTTATTATCTCTCGCACGCATTGATAGCTCCTGAGATCAATTATTCACATGTTAAGAAGTTAGCACTAGCTGCGGTCTATGCTGTGCAAAGGCTTCATCACTACATCATTTTACGAACAACTACTGTGATAGCAGAGGTCAATCCTATCCAATATGTTCTCACTCGATGCATCATCGGTGGGAAGTACAATAAATGGATTGTAATCTTACAAGAGTTCGATTTGTTTTTTCAATCGGCCAAGTCAAAGAAATCACTAGTGTTTGTTGAGTTAATCTCAGAGTTTCCGAGTGACTTAGTGCATGTTGACGAAGAGTCATCATTCTCGGATGAACATATCTTCCTTATAGCCTCCTCTGACCCATGGTACGGGGATATTTTAGTATACCTCTCTAGACTTTGAGGTGTCCTACCACTTTTTCTGGAGAAGAACAACGCAAACTGAAAAGTCATGTGAAAAACTATCTCATCATCTCTAATACTTTGTATAGACGTGGGATAGATTCCATCTTGCGACGTTTTTTGACTTTAGAAGAAGTAGAATCAGTATTAAATGATGCTCACAGTGGAGCTTGTGGGGGTCATCTTTCTGGGTTGGAAACAACTCAAAAAATACTCCGTGCCAGGTATTTTTGGCCCACAATCTTCAAAGATTGTATGGAAGCTATGAAACGCTGTCGTCTGTTTTTCACTAGGAAAATGAGAGCACATCCAGCTCCTCTTCATCCTATGGTTACAGCAGGTCCCTTCACAAAATGGGGGGTTGATTATATGACTTGCAATCTAGTTTCAGCTGGAGGACATCATTATATCATCGTTGTCGTCGACTACTTTGTTGGTGTATATGTAACTTTGGAATGTATTTCACATATATGTATATTGTATTCCTATGGAGATGTTATTATTCCTCTATACGGAAGTGTTGTCATTTATATTGTAGGTGTCATAACTTATACTTGATGGGTTATTAGACCACCTTGTTGGGGTCGGCCCTGTATAAGTCATGTGGGTCAAAGGGTTATTAGACCACCCTATTGGGGGTCGGCCATGTGGGTCAAAGGGTTATTAGACCACCCTAGTGGGGGTCGGCCCAGTCAGCATTATGTTAAGTGGTTAAGCTGAGGCCGACCTAGTTGAGTAAAGGTCAAGTCAAGTTAGTGTATAAATAGAGAGTGTGTCTCTCTCATTTTACAAATTCTATTCTCTCACTCACACTTTGGAGAGTGGCACACTTGTGGAGGAGGAGGCTCTGCTGCTAGGAGAAGACTATCTCTTGTATTCTTGTTGTATCATTGCTCTATCTATCTCTGAAGAAGTTATTGGGGTTTTTCACCTTTATGGTTTTCCCCAAGTAAACTCTGTGTCTCTTGTGTGCTTGCATTATTGTGTCCATGATTGATATGCTGTAGATTTTCTATACATGTTGTTCTCTCAGTTAAGATCCTAGATCAGATTGAAGTAAATTCTGAAAATTTAACATGGTATCAGAGCTAGCCTGAAAGAAGGCATGATATGGCATGTATGACACTTATTGCACTTACGATGCTAGGGCTTGATATAGCAAAAACAAGTCATCGTAGCACTTTCTCTATAAATCCATTTTGGTGAAGTTTTCGGATATGAAACTTTTACAGGTCGACGAGCAGATCCCCATGTACCTTGTGTCCAAAGGAAAACCTCTAAATCGTTTTACTTTGTGATTTACGATATGTACAATATAGGGTTTTTGCATCTTCCAGATCTGAGTCAAAATCAGGTGACCTTGGGAAAAAGGTCATAACTTTGGCTAGGAAGCTCCAAATGAAATTTCGTAATAAGTGACAAGTAGTACATAGACTGTACTATCTCAAGAAAAGTTTTCAGAGGCCGAATTTGAACCAGTGACATGTGGCACGCCATACAAGTTTGCTCTCCTGTATTATCCCATAAACAGGTCACGTTGCCACACTTGTCATATCTCTGTCTCAAAGAATCCAATTGAGGTTAGACCTATCGGGATAGAAATAAAACAGGTCAGGCTATCTCAGAAAATATTTTTAGAGGCCGAAGATGAACCAGTGACACGTGGCAATTCGTACAAGTTCGCTCTCCTCTATTATCCCACAGGTCACGTTGCGACACTTGGCATAACTCTCTCTTAGAGAATCCAATTGAGTTCAGACCTGTCAAGATGGAAAGATAACAGGTCGGGCTATCTCAGGAAAACTTTTCAGACCCTGTGGATCGAAAAGTTCGGAGTTACAGCAAAAACAATCAAGTACATATTTATGTCAAAACAGAATTATTTTTTAGCACCTTCATTCATGGCTTCCGGAATTTAGGGCTTCGGAGAAAGTTGGAATTTTTGTAATCGGAGACCACGGCTGGATGCTACTCATCAAAATCGAAATTTAGAGACCAAGATCATATTTTTTGGTTGGGCAGAAGGTCAGGCTTGATTAAACCCCAGTTCGGGACTTAGATCGGAAAGATGGAAAATTAGGGCTTCTGCAAAACTTGGAATTTTGAAAATCTGTGACGACGGCTGGAAGCTCCTCAGAAAAATCGAAGCTTAGAGCTTTGAATCAAATCTTTTGGTTGGGTGAATCTTTGGGAAACTCAAACCCTAATTCAGGGTCCTCCCTAGTGAATCCGGAAATCTAAAAGGCAATTTTGAGCGGTGAAACTTTGCAGTTTTCAAATTCTGAATATACCAACTTGATCAGTTCATCAAGGCTCATATTTCTATCCTTTCGGAAGTTTGAAATTCAAAGCCTGAATTTTTTGGGTTTCTCTGACAAACCCTAATACATCTCTAGATCCAGTTCCTGCAAATCAAGTGAATTGGTTTAATCCTAGAAGAGGATGAATTGGTCACCTGCATAAGTGAAGAAGTTCATGTTTCAGAGAGAGATGAGGCTAAGGCCTTACATAAGAAGATTACAAGAAATCTTGACAGGTATGGCTTACAGGCATGTTTCATGGTTAATTTTATCATATGTTTGTCTTCATATCATTACAGTACAATCTTGATTAATTACTAGACTTGTCATATCACCTTAATAGAAGATATTCATTGATTAAGGTTTTGACACTTATGAATGTACTAATGCATTGTGATGTTGTATGAGGTTTATGTTGTTCGCTAACATAAAAGGTACACCAAGAAAGAAAAATCATGTTCTACTTCAAGAACATATGATCATGGTGACATGAAGGCAAATATTCATCCATTGTCATGGATCACATATAAGATCTACTTTCGAGGTATGTATAACTTGGTCCTACAATGGTCAACCTATGAGACATGCAGGTTACTAGCACAAGTCACTAAAGAGAACCAGAAGACATTATGCAGGTATGTTAGCCATAACTAGCTAGCATGCTAATCCAGGTATGTTTTTCCTATATCAAGCTAGAATCCTACCTTGTGTTAGGATCTTATACTGTTTTGTTGTTGATAATGATTATTCATGAAGTCATAGGTTTGAATAGTCATGGTTGTATGCATATTATGTTTCTTACCATAATTGATGATATGACTAACCAAAAGAATCATGAAGGTATAGGTTTGAGTAATCATGGGTTTATGCATTGATGATTTAACTAATCAAAAGAGTCCTATGATCAAATAAGAATATGCATGAGTAAAAGAAGACTTCCTTGAAACCTTGAATACTAATGTTTATTATCTGTGAATGGTCATGACTATACATGTTTAAGATTATTGTGTTTTGATAGTATTAAGATTATACTAATAAATGTGTGATTATGTATGAGACCTCAAGGATAACACAATGATGATACTAATAAGCATGCATAGTGATTAAGGATGGATGTAAGTTCAAGGACAGGTAATCCAAGAAGCAAAGATCAAGAGGGAGCACACTCCAGTTGTTCCTGCAAGAAAGTAAAGGAGCACACTTCAGTAGTTTCTGCAAGGATGCATATATTCGGAGGGAGTTGACCATATTTCTACATTCCACAAAAAAAAAATGTAGAAGAAGCTACTTCAGCAGCTCCTGCAAGGAAGCAAAGACTCAGAGGGAGTCCACCCAACAACCAAACAAAGATAAGTATTTTTAATTATCATTTCTTGCATATTTGTTTGTTTAAATAAAATTGTTCAATGATGTATATGCTCATGTTCCTAGACTTAGGATATGTATTTTGCATATTAGAATGATTGCATTAATGAACAGTATACTACTAATATGCATGTGATGGGTAGGTGGCCTATGGCACTGTACAACATTCCAGTGCTACTTATCTAGAATGAAACCTCTTTGCTGACATTTTGGGAGTAGTACAAACTCTTAACAATGTTCTGGTAGAGACTGGAAGGCATCTAAAAAGTTGTGGAACATGGATAAATGTTGTATTGAAGCATTGGCTAAGATAATTGCATGACAGTATGACATATTTCATTATGTGTAAGAATTTGTCTGAAAATTATGAGATGTTTCTAATCATGCAATTTAACTTGTTTTGTAGAAAAGACCGTATACCTTCACCTACAAAAGGACTACAACATTTGTTCAAGCAACAAAATTATCTATTGAAGATATTGAAGTTCCTAGGATATGGGAAGAATGCCATGATCTGTCGATCATGAAGAACAATGTTTGGGATGTGGTCCCAAGAGCTGAAGGGATGTCTGTTGTGACTTCCAAATGGAACTATCAGTTCAAGCATGCTGCAGATGGCATCATAGAGAAATATAAAAGTGATGAAATAGAAGATACACCAGATGGATTTCAAGACAACCTTCTTGAATGGTGTAGTCATATATGTGTGCAAAACTTGGTAGGATAGACAGCTTTCTATCCAGTTTTGGATTTACCAAGAGTGAAGCGGATTCCAACCTTTACTACAAGGTTGAGGAAGGGAATACTGTGATTCTACTCCTGTATGTGGATGACTTATTTGTAACAGGAGATGACAGATTGCTTGCACATACTAAGAGGAAGCTTGTTGCCGAGTTCGATATGAAATATTTGGGAATGATGCACTATTTTTTTTTTGGCATGGAGGTGTGCCAGAGTGCAGATGGAATCTTCCTTGGACAAGGGAAGTATGCAATAGAGATCCTGAAGAGGTTCAGGATGATGGATTGTAAGGCCATGGCCACACCTATGGCATCGAATCTGAAGCTTCTATGTGATGCTTCATCTAAACTAGTTGATGTCTCTATGTATTGTCAGATGATTAGGTCCTTGATGTACCTGAAAAACACGAGACCAAATATTTGCTTTGCTGTGAACACATTGAGTCAGTTCCTGACAGATCCGAGGAGTGTTCACCTGGTTGCTGTAGAGCATGTTCTGAGGTACCTAAAGGGTACAGTGGATTATGGGCTCAAGTATGAAGCGAATCAAAAGTTTAACCTGCAGGGTTATGTTGATTCAGATCGAGCTGGCAGTGCTGCAGATAGGAAGAGCACATCTGGATGTTGCTTCAATATGGGATCAGGTGTGATCTCTTGGTTTAGAAGGAAGTAGTCCTGCGTAGTACTGAGTACAGTTGAGGTAGAGTATGTTGCAGCCTGTTCAGCTACTTGTGAGGCAGTATTTCTACGGAAGCTACTGTCTAAGTTATTTGATCTTTTGTTGGATGCTACTGGTATCATTTGTGATAACCAGAGTTGTGTGAAGCTGTTCGAGAATCCAGTGTTTCATGACAGGTCGAAACACATAGAGATCAAATATCACTATATCAGGGATATTGTGCAGAGAGGAGCTGTGAATCTCCTGTACATTGCGACGGACGAGCAAATTGCAGATGTGCTGATGAAGCCACTAGCCAAGGTGAAGTTCAAGTGCTTCAGGGAGAGGCTTGGTGTTCTTCAAATTGATGACACTTTGAGGAAGAAGTGATGGACACATTTGCAGAAGCCATTCCAAGCATGTTGGAAGGAGGATCCTTCAAATGGCTGTGGATATAAGTGCTGGATGATGAGCATCAGGATGTGCTCCGTGTATGCATCATGTTGGATGCTGGATATGATCAATTGGATCATTTATATGTATATGTATGTACGCATCATGTTGGATGATGGATATGATCAGTTGGATCATTTATATGTATGTACGCATCATGTTGGATGTTGGATATGATCAGTTGGATCATTTATATGTATGCACACATCATGTTGGATGTTGGATATGATCTGTGACCACGGCTGGAAGCTCCTCAGAAAAATTGAAGCTTAGAGCTTTGAATCAAATCTTTTGGTTGGGTGAATCTTTGGGAAACTCAAACCCTAATTCAGGGTCCTCCCTAGTGAATCCGGAAATCTAAAAGGCAATTTTGAGGGGTGAAACTTTGCAGTTTTCAAATTCTGAATATACCAACTTGATCAGCTCATCAAGGCGCATATTTCTATCCTTTCGGAAGTTTGAAATTCAAAGCCTGAATTGTTTGGGTTTCTCTGACAAACCCTAATACAGCTCTAGATCCAGTTCCTGCAAATCAAGTGAATTGGTTTAATCCTAGAAGAGGATGAATTGGTCACCTGCATAAGTGAATAAGTTCATGTTTCAGAGGGAGATGAGGCTAAGGCCTTACATAAGAATATTACAAGCAATCTTGACAGGTATGGCTTACAGGCATGTTTCATGGTTAATTTTATCATATGTTTGTCTTCATATCATTACAGTACAATCTTGATTAATTACTAGACTTGTCATATCACCTTAATAGAAGATATTCATTGATTAAGGTTTTGACACTTATGAATGTACTAATGCATTGTGATGTTGTATGAGGTTTATGTTGTTCGCTAACATAAAAGGTACACCAAGAAAGACAAATCATGTTCTACTTCAAGAACATATGATCATGGTGACATGAAGACAAATATTCATCCATTGTCATGGATCACATATAAGATCTACTTTCAAGGTATGTATAACTTGGTCCTACAATGGTCAACCTATGAGACATGCAGGTTACTAGCACAAGTCACTAAAGAGAACCAGAAGACATTATGCATATATGTTAGCCATAACTAGCTAGCATGCTAATCCAGGTATGTTTTTCCTATATCAAGCTAGAATCCTACCTTGTGTTAGGATCTTATACTGTTTTGTTGTTGATAATGATTATTCATGAAGTCATAGGTTTGAATAGTCATGGTTGTATGCATATTATGTTTCTTACCATAATTGATGATATGACTAACCAAAAGAATCATGAAGGTATAGGTTTGAGTAATCATGGGTTTATGCATTGATGATTTAACTAATCAAAAGAGTCCTATGATCAAATAAGAATATGCATGAGTAAAAGAAGACTTCCTTGAAACCTTGAATACTAATGTTTATTATCTGTGAATGGTCATGACTATACATGTTTAAGATTATTGTGTTTTGATAGTATTAAGATTATACTAATAAATGTGTGATTATGTATGAGACCTCAAGGATAACACAATGATGATACTAATAAGCATGCATAGTGATTAAGGATGGATGTAAGTTCAAGGACAGGTAATCCAAGAAGCAAAGATCAAGAGGGAGCACACTCCAGTTGTTCCTGCAAGAAAGTAAAGGAGCACACTTCAGTAGTTTCTGCAAGGATGCATATATTCGGAGGGAGTTGACCATCTTTCTACATTCCACAAGAAAAAAATGTAGAAGAAGCTACTTCAGCAGCTCCTGCAAGGAAGCAAAGACTCAGAGGGAGTCCACCCAGCAACCAAACAAAGATAAGTATTTTTAATTATCATTTCTTGCATATTTGTTTCTTTAAATAAAATTGTTCAATGATGTATATGCTCATGTTCCTAGACTTAGGATATGTATTGTGCATATTAGAATGATTGCATTAATGAGCAGTATACTACTAATATGCATGTGATGGGTAGGTGGCCTATGGCACTGTACAACATTCCAGTGCTACTTATCTAGAATGAAACCTCTTTGCTGACATGTTGGGAGTAGTACAAACTCTTAACAATGTTCTGGTAGAGACTGGAAGGCATCTAGAAAGTTGTGGAACATGTATAAATGTTGTATTGAAGCATTGGCTAAGATAATTGCATGAATGTATGAAATATTTCATTATGTGTAAGAATTTGTCTGAAAATTATGAGATGTTTCTAATCATGCAATTTAACTTGTTTTGTAGAAAAGACCGTATACCTTCACCTACAAAAGGACTACAACATTTGTTCAAGCAACAAAATTATCTATTGAAGATATTGAAGTTCCTAGGATATGGGAAGAATGCCATGATTTGTCGATCATGAAGAACAATGTTTGGGATGCGGTCCCAAGAGCTGAAGGGATGTCTGTTGTGACTTCCAAATGGAACTATCAGTTCAAGCATGCTGCAGATGGCAGCATAGAGAAATATAAAAGTGATGAAATAGAAGATACACCAGATGGATTTCAAGACAACCTTCTTGAATGGTGTAGTCATATATGTGTGCAGAACTTGGTAGGATAGACAGCTTTCTATCCAGTTTGGGCTTTACCAAGAGTGAAGCGGATTCCAACCTTTACTACAAGGTTGAGGAAGGGAATCCTGTGATTCTACTCCTGTATGTGGATGACTTATTTGTAACAAGAGATGACAGATTGCTTGCAAATACTAAGAGGAAGCTTGTTGCCGAGTTCAATATGAAATATTTGGGAATGATGCACTATATTTTTTTTGGCATGGAGGTGTGGCAGAGTGCAGATGGAATCTTCCTTGGACAAGGGAAGTATGCAATAGAGATCCTGAAGAGGTTCAGGATGATGGATTGTAAGGCCATGGCCACACCTATGGCATCGAATCTGAATCTTCTATGTGATGCTTCATCTAAACCAGTTGATGTCTCTATGTATTGTCAGATGATTAGGTCCTTGATGTACCTGAAAAACATGAGACCGGATATTTGCTTTGCTGTGAACACATTGAGTCAGTTCCTGACAGATCCGAGGAGTGTTCACTTGGTTGCTGTAAAGCATGTTCTGAGGTACCTAAAGGGTACAGTGGATTATGGGCTCAAGTATGAAGCGAATCAAAAGTTTAACCTGCAGGGTTATGTTGATTCAGATCGAGCTGGCAGTGCTGCAGATAGGAAGAGCACATCTGGATGTTGCTTCAATATGGGATCAGGTGTGATCTCTTGGTTTAGAAGGAAGTAGTCCTGCGTAGTACTGAGTACAGTTGAGGCAGAGTATGTTGCAGCCTGTTCAGCTACGTGTGAGGCAGTATTTCTACGGAAGCTACTGTCTAAGTTATTTGATCTCCCGTTGGATGCTACTGGTATCATTTGTGATAACAAGAGTTGTGTGAAGCTGTTCGAGAATCCAGTGTTTCATGACAGGTCGAAACACATAGAGATCAAATATCACTATATCAGGGATATTGTGCAGAGAGGAGCTGTGAATCTCCTGTACATTGCGACGGACGAGCAAATTGTAGATGTGCTGATGAAGCCACTAGCCAGGGTGAAGTTCAAGTACTTCAGGGAGAGGCTTGGTGTTCTTCAAATTGATGACACTTTGAGGAAGAAGTGATGGACACATTTGCAGAAGCCATTCCAAGCATGTTGGAAGGAGGATCCTTCACATGGTTGTGGATATAAGCGCTGGATGATGAGCATCAGGATGTGCTCCATGTATGCATCATGTTGGATGCTGGATATGATCAGTTGGATCATTTATATGTATATGTATGTACGCTTCATGTTGGATGCTGGATATGATCAGTTGGATCATTTATATGTATGTACGCATCATGTTGGATGCTGGATATGATCAGTTGGATCATTTATATGTATGCACACATCATGTTGGATGTTGGATATGATCATTTGGATCATTTTTATGTATGTATGTACGCATCATGTTGGATGATGGATATGATCAGTTGGATCATTTTTTTATGTATGTATGTACGCATCATGTTGATGCTGGATATGATCAGTTGGATCATGTGTATGTATTTTGTATATGCATCATGTTGGATGCTTGGACCATGTATCTGTATATGTATCAGGTGGATACATAGTATGATCAGGTGGATCATGTATGGTGATATGTATCATGTATTTGTATTTGTATCAGGTGGATACACGGTATGATCAGGTGGATCATGTATGATGATATGTATCAGGTAGATACTTGGTATGCATCAGGTAGATGCATTGTATGATCAGGATGATCATGGATGACGAGCTTCAGGATGCTGCTCCAGATGACATGCAACATGATGTTGCAGTGATGATGATCAGGATGATCATGTGTACATCAGGATGATGTATGGTGAGTATCAGGTTGATACTCTATGGTCGTGGAACAAGTTGTGCAAATAAGCATGTAATTTGTGCCCTGGGAGATTTGCAGATAGTCTTTCGAGGTTTTGCCTATGGCATGTAATTTGTACCCTGGGATATTTGGAAAATGCTCTTTCGAGGTTTTGCTTGGGAGGACATATAATTTGTTCCCTAGGAGATCTGCAGATAGTCTTTCGAGGTTTTTCTTATGGCATGTAATTTGTGCCTTGGGATATCTGGCAGATGCTCTTTCGAGGTTTTGTCCTATGGCATGTAATTTGTTCCCTGGGAGATCCGATAGGTTGAGCCGTGTGCTTGTAATCAGTCCTGGGATGCTCTTTCGAGGTTTTTCCATGACCACATGTAATTTGTGCCTTGGGAGATCCGATAGGTTGAGCCTTGTGCTCGTAATCAGTTCTGCGATGCTCTTTCGAGGTTTTGTGGTGACCACATGTAATTTGTGCCCTGGGAGATCTGATAGGTTGAGCCTTGTGCTCGTAATCAATCCTGGGATTCTCTTTCGAGGTTTTGTGGTGGGGTCACATGTAATAAGTCCTGGAGATCTGGACACGATGAAAAAGGCCTCAGATGCTCTTTAGAGTTCTTGCTAGTCAAGAGACTCTTTTAAGGTTTTGTGATGCATGTAATAAGTCCTGAGATTTCCACAATATGGCCAGTGATGACAAAGACCTGTAGGTGGTGGGCCTACATCCAGTATGAAAAAGGACTGGATCTGTAGAACTTCCTATGACAAGTAGATTCAGAGATGGATTGAGATAGCAGCAGCAGTGACGATGATGATGACTCGATGACGATTATCCAGTGACAATGATATAGAGAAGATGACTTGTGCTAGAAGACCTGTGTTGAGAAATACCTTCCTAGTTAAGAGGGAGTGTTGATGTATATGTAACTTCAGAATGTATTTCACATATATGTATATTGTATTCCTATAGAGATGTTATTATTCCTCTATACGGAAGTGTCGTCATTTATATTGTAAGTGTCGTAACTTATACTTGATGGGTTATTAGACCACCTTGTTGGGGTAGGCCTTGTATAAGTCATGTGGGTCAAAGGGTTATTAGAACACCCTATTGGGGGTCGGCCATGTGGGTCAAAGGGTTATTAGACCACCCTAGTGGGGGTTGGCCCAGTCTACATTATGTTAAGTGGTTAAGTTGAGGCCGACCTAGTTGAGTAAAGGTCAAGTCAAGTTAGTGTATAAATAGAGAGTGTGTCTCTCTCATTTTAGACATTCTATTCTCTCACTCACACTTTGGAGAGTGGTACACTTGTGGAGGAGAAGGCTCTGCTGCTAGGAGAAGACTATCTCTTGTATTTTGTGTTGATGTATATGTAACTTCGGAATGTATTTCATCAGTATATTATATGTATATTTATTGTACCCTTATAAGAGATGTGTTATTCCTCTATAAGGAAGTGTCGTCATGTGGATTGACAAGTGTCGCAAGTGTGTGTACTTGCCGATGGGTTATTAGACCACCTTATGGGGTCGGCCCTAATTAATATATAATATAATGTGGATGTACTCAAGTAGACAAGTCGGCCCCAGTAGGTCACTGGGCAAAAAGGTGAGTATAAATAGAGATAGGAGATCTCTATTTTACTCACTCGGAAAAGTATCTATCTTTCTCTCTGGAAAGTGGCGCACTAGTGAGGAGGAGGAGGATCATCTGCTAGGAGACTATCTCTGTATTATTTGGTTGTATTTTGGTTGAGCCATTGCTCTCTCTATCTCTGAGGAAGTTGTGGGGTTTTTCACCTTAGGGTTTTCCCCACGGAAACTCTGTGTCTCTTGTCTCTATGCTTTTGATTCTTATGATGCTTGTGATGCTTGTCATATTATGATTGTCATGCATTGATATACTGTAGATGTTATTCTCTCAGCAAAGATCTTATAGTATTGTGATTTAATACTGAAAATTTAACATGGTATCAGAGCCTAACTGAGAAGAAGACATTTTGCAGTGACGGAAGCTTGTATTCCTTGTTTATTGGGTTTCTCTCCACAGATTTTTGAAATTCAGTATAGTAGATTGGATCTACTCATCAAGGCGCATCTTTCTGTCCAATCAGATTTCAGTTCCGAGCATTTTCAGTTTTGGCCCTAAAAATTAGGGTTTCCACAAAAATAGGAATTTCTGGAAACTGAAGGTACAGCTGGAAGCTCCTTGCAAAAATCGAAGGTTTGAGCTTTGGATCGAGATTTTTGGCTGGGTAGATCTCCGGGAAACTCAAACCCTAATTCAGGGCTCTCCCCAGTGAACCCGGGAGGACAAAAAGGCAATTTTGAAGGACAAGACTTTGCTGATCTCAAATTCTAAATGTACTAGGCTGATCAGCTCTCCAAGGCGCATCTTTCTATCCTTTCGGAATTTTGAAATTCACATTTTGAATTTTTAGGGTTTCTCTGACAAACCCTAATCCGGGACCAGATCCAGTTTTCAACACTTCAAGTGGTAAGTTCTAAATCTTTTCTATTTCCATTTGAAGTACTCTTAAATATGTCTCTTCACACCAAGCTTGAGGATAAGCTTGAAGGGGCTGATAACTTCCGAGCCTGGAAGTATAGGATTGGGCTAATCCTGGAAGAGAATGAGTTGGACTCATATGTGAAAGAAGACATCCCTATCCCAGAGGATGAAGAGGCCAAGGTATTGCACAAGAAGAACTTGGTCAAGGCAAAGAGAATCATTGCTGATTCTATCAAAGACCATCTCATACCCCATGTGTCTTCTCTCAAGACACCCAAAGAGATGTTTGAATCTTTGACCAAGCTATTTGAAGGAAAGAATATAAATCGGAAGATGACCCTGCGGAACCAATTGAAAGCAGTAAAGTTTCAGAATGGGGAAACCATTCAATCCTACTTTTCAAGGGTCTCTCAGATCAAGGAACAATTAGAAGCAGTAGATGAAATGGTGGAGAATGGTGAAGTGGTGATGACCACTCTAAATGGCCTACCCAGGTCATGGGATTCCTTTATTCAAGGAATTTGTGCAAGGAAGAAGTTGATCTCCTTCAGTAGACTTCGGGAAGAATGTTCTCAAGAAGAAGCTAGACTTATAGCTCGTGAGGAAAAGATGGGAGGTAAAGATCAAGCTCTTGCAGCTCACACCAAAAGAAGCAAAACCAAGAAGGATCACCCTCACCCCAAAAGATTTCATCAAAAGAATAAGAAGGACCTAAGATGCTTCACATGCAATGAGAAGGGTCACTTTGCTTCAGATTGTCCCAAGAACAAAAGGGATAATAAGAACAACTCCAGTGAGAAAAAGAAGGGCAGCAAAAGAAGGTTTCATGCTCATGCTGCCGAAGATGATGAACCTCCAAAGAAGAAGGCTAGGGCAGAAAGTGATAGTGATGATGACTCATCAAGTGAAGAAGAGTATGTTCTGATCTCTGCTCTTACAGGTACCATCTCCCATGGATGTAATGATTGGTTAATTGATAGTGGGGCCTCCAAACACATGACTGGGTTCAAGGAATCTTTTGTGAATCTTTCTGAACATGAATCACCCCATAAAGTGAAACTTGGGGATGATTATCAATACCCAATCAAAGGAAGTGGTGAAGCCTCCTACAATCTAGATTCTGGAAAATCATTGAAGATGAAAGAAGTACTTTATGTACCTGGGCTCAAGAAGAACTTACTCTCCATTTCTGCATTAGATGCAAAAGGTATGAGGGTTGCATTTGTGGATGGCCAAGTCCTAATGTGGCCAAAGGGAAAGACCATAGATGATGCAGTAGTGATTGGAAAGCAAGAGGGAGGTTTGTACAATTTGAAGGGACAACCTGAACATGCCATGGTGACATAAATACAAAGATTCATCCATAGTCATGGATCACATAGAGGTATGTATAATTTGTTTTTGCAAAAGTTAACTAATGAGTCATGCAGGTCATTGAAGAGAACAAGAACACATTGCTAGACATAACTAGCAAATATGGTGACCAGGTATGTGTTTCTTATATCATAGGATCTATCATATAAGTATGCATGGCATGATTGATGATGATTGTTCATAAAGTCATAAGTTTGAATAATCATGGGCATATGCATCTTACCTTAATTAATAATATGACTAACCAGAAGAGTCATAGGTTTGAGTAATTATAGGTTTATACATGTTATGTTTCTTATGATATGACTAACCATAAGAGTCCTATATATAAACCTTGAATGCTAATGCTTATTATTTCTGTTTGAAATGATCATGACTATACATACTTGAGATTATTGTGTTTTAATGAATGATACTAATAAGCATGCATAGGGACCAAGGATGAATATGAGTTCAAGAACAGGTAATCCAGGAAGCAAAGATCAAGAGGGAGCACACTCCAGTGGTTTCTGCAAGGGTGCAGATATTCAGAGGGAGTTGTCCATATCTCTACATTCCACAACAAGAAGGTTTAGAAGGACTCCAGCAGCTCCTGCAAGGAAGAAAAGACTCAGAGGGAGTCCACCCAACAAACAAACAAAGATAAGTATTTTAATTATCTTGCATATTTGTTTGCTTAAATAAAATTGTTCAATGATGTATATGCTCATGTTCCTAGACTTAGGATATGTATTGTGCATATTAGAATGATTGAATTAATGAACAGTATACTACTAATATGCATGTGTTGGGTAAGTGGCCTATGGCACTGTACAACATTCCATTGCTACTTATCTAGAATGAAACCTCTTTGCTGACATGTTGGGAGTTGTGCACACTCTTAACAATGTTCTGGTAGAGATTGGAAGGCATCTAGAAAGTTACGGGATATGGATAAATGTTGTATTGAAGCATTGGCTAAGATAATTGCATGACTGCATGACTGTATGACATATTTCTTCATGTGTAAGAATTTGTTCTGAAAATTATGAGTTGTTTCTAATCATGCAATTTAATCTGTTTTGTAGGAAAGACCGTATATCTTCACCTACAAAAAGGACTACAACATTTGTTCCAGCAACAAAGATATCTATTGAAGATATTGAAATTCCCAGGATCTGGGATGAAGAAATGAAATACCATGATCCGTCGATCATGAAGAATGATGTCTGGGATGCGATCCCAAGAGCCAAAGGGAAGTCTGTTGTGACTTCCAAATAGAACTTTCAGATCAAGCATGTTGCAGATGGCAGCATAGAGAAACATAAAAGTGATGAAATAGAAGATACACCAGATGGATTCAAGACAGCTTTCTTGAATGGTGTAGTTGAAGAAGAAGCAGCCACTTCATTCTGAGACACATGATAGGAAATCATATATGTGCAGAACTTGGTATGGTGAAGATAGATTGATTGCCGACACGCAGCGGAAGCTTACTACCGAGTTCGAGATGAAGAACTTGGGGATGATGCACTATTTGTTTTTGGCGTGGAGATGTGGCAGAATGCAGGTGGGATCTTCCTTGGTCAAGGGAAGTACACAGTAGATATCCTGAAGAGATTTGGGATGATGGATTGCAAGGCCATGGCCACACCTATGGCATCGAATCTGAAGCTTCTATGTGATGCTTCATCTGAGCCGGTTGATATCTCTTTGTATCATCAGATGATTGGGTCCTTGATGTACTTGAAGAACACGAGACCAGACATTTACTTTGATGTGAACACATTGAGCCAGTTCCTGACGGATCCGAGGAGTGTTCACCTGGTTGCTGTAAAGCATGTTCTGAGGTACCTGAAGGGTACAGTGTATTATGGGCTCAGGTATGAGGAGAATCAAAAGTTTAACCTGCAGGGTTATGTTGATTCAGATTGGGATGGCAGTGCTGCAGATAGGAAGAGCACATCTGGGTGTTGCTTCAGTATGGGATCAGGTGTGATCTCTTGGTTTAGCAGGAAGCAGTCCTGCGTAGCACTGAGTACAGCTGAGGCAGAGTATGTTGCAGCCTGTTCAGCTAGTTGTGAGGCAGTATGGCTACGGAAGCTACTGTCTGAGTTATTTGATCTCCCGTTGGAGGCTACTGGTATCTTCTGTGATAACCAGAGTTGTGTGAAGCTGTCCGAGAACCCAGTGTTTCATGACAGGTCGAAACACATAGATCAAATATCACTATATCAGGGATATGGTGCAGAGAGGAGCTGTGAAGCTCCTGTATGTTGCGACGGACGAGCAGATTGCAGATGTGCTGACGAAGCCACTAGCCAGGGTGAAGTTCGAGTACTTCAGAGAGAGGCTTGGCGTTATTCAGATCGAGGACACTTCGAGGAAGAAGTGATGGACACATTTGCTGAAGCCATTCCAAGCATGTTGGAAGGAGGATCCTTCACATGGCTGTGGATGTAAGCGCTGGATGATGAGCATCAGGATGATGTTCTAGTTTCTGCTTGATATGATCAGTTGGATCATTTTATGTATGTTCGCATCATGTTGGATGCAGGATATGATCAGTTGGATCATTTTATGTATGTATGTACGCATCATGTTGGATGCAGGATATGATCAGTTGGATCATTTTATGTATGTATGTACGCATCACTTTGGATGCTGGATATGATCAGTTGGATCATGTGTATGTATTGTTTATGCATCATGTTGGATGCTTGGACCATGTATCTGTATATGTATCAGGTGGGTACATTGTATGATCAGGTGGATCATGTATGATGATATGTATCAGGTAGATACTTGGCATGCATCAGGTAGATGCATTGATGATCAGGAGGATCATGTATGATGATATGTATCAGGTAGATACTTGGTATGCATCAGGTAGATGCATTGATAATCAGGAGGATCATGTATGATGATATGTATCAGGTAGATACTTGGTATGCATCAGGTAGATGCATTGATGATCAGGAGGATCATGTATGATGATATGTATCATATATTTGTATCAGGTGGATACATTGATGATCAGGAGGATCATGTATGATACTTGGTATGCATCAGGAAGATGCATTGATGATCAGGTAGATCATGCAGCAGGATGTTGCAGTGATGATCAGGATGATCATAGATGACGAGCTTCAGGATGTTGCTCCAGATGACATGCAGCAGGATGTTGCAGTGATGATCAGGATGATCATAGATGACGAGCTTCAGGATGTTGCTCCAGATGACATGCAGCAGGATGTTGCATTGATGATCAGGACGATCATGGATGACGAGCTTCAGGATGTTGCTCCAGATGACTTGCAGCAGGACGTTGCAGTGATTATGATCAGGACGATCATGAGTACATCAGGATGATGTATGGTGAGTATCAGGTTGATACTCTGTGGCCGTGGATCAGGTTGTGCAGATGAGCATGTTTGGGAGATCCTATAGGTCGGAGTTGTGTACCCGTAACAGCCTGGGATGCTCTTTCGAGACATTGCTCTGGGAGGACATGTAATTCGTTGCCCTGGGAGATCTCAGGTCGGAGTTGTGTACCCGTAACATCCTGAGATGCTCTTGCGAGGTTTTGTCCTATGGCATGTAATTTGGGCCCTGGGAGATTTCAGGTCGGAGTTGTGTACCCGTAACATCCTGAGATGCTCTTGCGAGGTTTTGCCATGACCACATGTAATTTGTGCCCTAGGAGATCTCAGGTCGGAGTTGTGTACCTGTAACATCCTGAGATGCTCTTGCTAGGTTTTGTGGTGGACCACATGTAATTTGTGCCCTGGGAGATCTTAGGTCGGAGTTGTGTACCCGTAACATCCTAAGATGCTCTTTCGAGGTTTTGTGGTGGGGTCACATGTAATAGCGCCCTGGGAGATCCTACAGGTTGGAGTTGTGTACCCGTAATATCCTGGGATGCTCTTTCGAGGTTTTGTGACGCACGTAAAAGTCCTGAGGATTCCACAGTATGGCCAGTGATGATGAAGACCTGCAGGTGGTGGGCCTACATCCAGTATGAAAAAGGACTGGCTCTGTAGAACTTCCTATGACGAGTAGAGACAGAGATTGGACGAGATAGCAGCAGCAGTGACGATGACGATGACGATGCATCGATGATGATGATCCAGAGAAGAAGACTTGTCTAGCAAATCTGTGTCGAGAAATACCTTCCTTGTTAAGAGGGAGTGTTGATGTATATGTAACTTCGGAATGTATTTCATCAGTATATTATATGTATATTTATTGTACCCTTATAAGAGATGTGTTATTCCTCTATAAGGAAGTGTCGTCATGTGGATTGACAAGTGTCGCAAGTGTGTGTACTTGCCGATGGGTTATTAGACCACCTTATGGGGTTGGCCCTAATTAATATATAATATAATGTGGATGTACTCAAGTAGACAAGTCGGCCCCAGTAGGTCACTGGGCAAAAAGGTGAGTATAAATAGAGATAGGAGATCTCTATTTTACTCACTCGGAAAAGTATCTATCTTTCTCTCTGGAAAGTGGCGCACTAGTGAGGAGGAGGAGGATCATCTGCTAGGAGACTATCTCTGTATTATTTGGTTGTATTTTGGTTGAGCCATTGCTCTCTCTATCTCTGAGGAAGTTGTGGGGTTTTTCACCTTAGGGTTTTCCCCACAGAAACTCTGTGTCTCTTGTCTCTATGCTTTTGATTCTTATGATGCTTGTGATGCTTGTCATATTATGATTGTCATGCATTGATATACTGTAGATGTTATTCTCTCAGCAAAGATCTTATAGTATTGTGATTTAATACTGAAAATTTAACATTTTGGTTGTATCATTGCTCTATCTATCTCTGAGGAAGTTATTGGGGTTTTTCACCTTTATCGTTTTCCCCAACTAAACTCTGTGTCTCTTGTTTGCTTGCATTATTGTGTCCATGATTGATATGCTGCAGATTTGCTGTACATATTGTTCTCTCAGTTAAGATCCTAGATCAGATTGAAGTAAATTCTGAAAATTTAACATACTTCACCAAGTGGGCCGAGGCAATGCCTACTGTCAAGGCAGATGGAGAAAATGCCTCTTATTTTGTATTCAATCAAATTATTGAAAGGTTTGGCATACCCAAAGAAATTGTGACTGATCACGAAAGTCATTTTCAGAATAGTATGATGACCGATTTGTACACGATGTTAGGTTTTCGGCAAGAACATTCGTCTTCATATTATCCACAAGCGAATGGACAAGTTGAAGCGGTTAACAAAACTTTAAAGATAATTATGTAAAGAACTATTAATGCCAGTCGAAATAACTGGCACATCATGCTATACCTTGGTCTTTGGGATTACCGAGCGAATGTAAAGACTTCTACCAGGTTCTCTCCCTTCCAACTTGTGCATGGGATAGAAGCAGTTGTTCCGATTGAATGCGAGATTCCTTCGTTGAAGTTGGTTGTCCAACTCCTACCAGATACTTCAGCACTGGAAGAAGTTTTGTTGCATTTAGAACATCTAGATGAGCAGCACTGCGACGCGCTCACAGCAAATGAAGCTCATAAGAAATGAGTCAAAGGACAGTATGACAAGTCTGTCAGACTTAGGGTGTTTCTCAAAGGAGACCTTGTTCTACTTTGGGATCAGGACAAGGAACCTTTAGGACCTGGCAAGTTCAATTCCATGTGGCTCGGTCCCTACATAATTTCTAAGGTACTGAAGAGAGGTGCTTACGAGCTAACAGACTACGAGGGTAATAAGTTTCCTGAGCCTAGAAATGGGCTCTACCTGAAGAAGTACTACGCTTAGGCATTTGTGCTTTTTCTTGTAACATAACTGTATATTTTGTAAAGCTAGTTTTTTCTTATGCTTGTTAGTTAAACTTATGTGCATCCTCATTTCATGTATCAGATGTCAACTAAACATTTCTTAGGATTTGTTGATGGCGCCAGTCGCCACACTCGACAATTGGCTTCAACAGCTTGGGTCATTTACTCACCAGCTGGCCAACTATTCTCTTCGGGGGGGTTTGTTTGGGTGCCACTACGAACAATGTGGCCGAGTACAGTGCGGTTATAGAACTTCTCTGAGATGCTCTTATTCATGGCATTTCACATTTGGAGGTAAGACTTGATTCGCAATTAGTTGTATTTCAGTTAACGGGTGTTTATCATATTAGAGATCATGTTTTGCTACGACAGTTTTTGCGAGTTAGATTATTGGAAAGACAGTTCAATTCCATTATATATCAACACATTCCAAGAAATTTGAATGCATTAGCTGATTCATTTGCAAATTATGTTTTAGATTGGAATTTGTATCATACATTTCTATCAATAGCATTTCACACATAAATTAAACACACACACATGTAAATAACGGATACTGTATATATATCTGATACTGTATCAAAAAACATAATATGAGTTTTGGATCATAAGTCTATCACAAGTCATGTCATAATATACAAAACTGGGCTCGGTGGCCTCAAACATATACATGAAATATCCATCTCCTATGGAGAAGGAGGGGCCTCATCGGCATCTACTGCCTCTCGGTAACATATGACCAACCTAGCTATTTCTCACAGCAACCTAATCCATGTTGGGGGCACACCAGCTACATCCTCCTGCATATCAAGAGGCATCCGCTCAATGCGATATGTGGGAATGTCATGAGTCAACCGACTCATCTTCCTCTCTATAGTCCCTAGCATAGAATCAGCTGCACCCACATCTGTTGGCCTTACGAAAACAGTAGGATGTCCCTCGGGACGAATCAGTCCAATATCTGCATATGACACTTGTTTAGTACTTCAAAACTCATTATAAAAATCATATACTTGAAAATTTGAAAAAAATAAATAATTTTCAAAACATAAACATACCTACATCTCCCCAGGCACCACTTGGAGGAAGTACCAGCTCTGGATCATGACGGAAGTCTAAACCAGCATACGGAAACTGCTCGAATGCCGAAACCTATCTTTCCCACCATCCCCAAAAATCATCAGTATGATAGCAAAAGTGGCTTTCACAACCACCCTAGCGGAGAAAAATGTCACCCCAACGGCCCAATATCGGCTCACGAGGAATTACTGGAGCTAGAGGCATGCCCAAGCTAAGAGAAGGTACCCTCTCGAAGAAGAAGGTACAAAGGATGCTGCCATATTCAAAGTTCTTCATACTTCTGGCCTTACAACCCGAGAGTTGAAGCTTCATATTTTCTATTAGACTAGTGCACCAATCGTATACATGACATTGCAAGCATTTGATACCGATATGCATGTAATTCCTTAAGGCTAAATGTTGTGTGGTGCTTCCCCCCATTCGGTTTAACATACTAACAATAACCTTCAAAGGGAGGCTATCAATAGTAGAAATTGTGATTTGACTTTCTGATTTCTCGGTTCTTGCCACACAGTATGCATTCACATATTCTTGCACCGACATGGCACCCATATTGCGTGAAGATCCTTTCAAGTTTACCGCATCTCCCCTCCTAGAGAGGCCAGTAATAAAGTATATGTCCTCAATAGTAAGGTCTAGGGTTTGTCCCCAGATATCAAATACATTGGCATCTACATCCCAATATTGAATGAGTCTTTGAAGCAATCGTTTGAGTGCCCTCATTTTCACAGTTCTATAAAACTTAAACAAATCACACCTTCGAAGCACATGGAGAGTTGTCGGGTCTTGCATAGCCCCCCTATCCATCTCCTCATGTTCTCCTTCCCGCCAAACAAGTACCATCCTACCACAAAAAGATCAAATTTTTTGAGTCTTGACACTTTTTTCACCATGTTCAGGGGTGTGCGCCACTCTATAGCCACACAGTCACGCATGGGCGCTACTGTGCATGAGCAATAGTAGCGCATACCTCCAGTATGCCCTATTTTTCCTCTTGAAGAGTAGCGCACACGCACTCAACGAGTTGAACATGCCCCCAAAATCAATTTTGAGCATAAAAATTGACAAATGAAGTATGGAAATGCAAGTAGGGATGAATATAACTTACTTGGTGGAGGAAATAAGTTGAATGGTGGCCCGAGTTGATCGCTACGAAGGATTGAAGATCAAGGGTTTGCTCCAAAAATCTCTTCTAGAATTCCAAATGTGATATTTGAGTTTTTCAATTTGAAATTACATATATGAATTTGAATTTGATTTTTACCCACTTTTGTGAAAACTCTATAGTTTCAAATTTCATCAAAATGTTCTATTTAATCATTGAACAGCTACAAATGATAGTAAGGTAATTTCAACTAATATTTCTCAAATTTTCACTAGTTTTTCATAGCATCAATCTATTAAGACTTAATTTCTTGATGATAGACCATTTCATGTAGTTTATGGTTAAAATTATATATCATTAAAGACTTTTTGTCGTCACTATTAACATGGTTGTTGAGATTCTAGTCTTTAGCAGGTCATGAGCCGTGATCCTAGAAGCTATCATTTAAGTCATTTTAAGCTCTTATTTGGACTATTGAAACCTAAACAAGATCGCCGAGCAAAGTTGTCCTCTTCAAGCTCGTTAAAGGAACTGAAAGCCCATCCGCTCAGGTATAGAATTACCCCTTTTCCGGGCCTTGGTGGATAATTTACAGAAAAGGTATATTCTAGGTATACTCTGGTATACGCTAGAAGAGTTCTTCTTCCATTGTTTTACACTTTTTTGGGGGGAGGAGACTAACTTTACAAAAAAGGACCTTTTGGAGCCTTCTTTAGGGTTTTCAGGCTCTCTAAATATGAAAACACCAAGCGGGCACTCACCTACTCGGGCTCGATGTGAAATCCACGAGAGGGTAAATGGAGGATTGTTTAAGTTTTTCAGACTCTATAAATAGGAAAACACCGGCGAGCATTAACCTACTTGGGCTCGATATTAAAATCCACGAGTAGGTGTATGGAGTTATTGTTTAAGTTTTTCAGACTCCTTAAAATTGAAAACACCGGCGACAAAGAACAGATCTCGGCTCAATACTAAAATTCAGAGATCAATAATATAGAGTAATCTTCTATCTCTTCTTCAAACTCTGTAAACAATGAAGAAGGTCTTGAGTTTTCCTCCCATGGGCTCGTTAAACGTTTCACATGGTTGGACTTATTGAGTTTTCATTCTTTTTTGGACTCATTAAAACAACAAGAAAGGTATTCTTTTATCTAAAAAGAATAAGGGATAAGAAGGATGTATCATATCTTCAGTTTCAAAGGTAGTTCAGTCAGTCCTATCCTTGAACACAACACCTACTTGAGTCTATCATGTTAGTTGGGCTTAGTTTTTGACCTTAGGGTGAACCTGATCTCCGAGTTGTTTACTCCCCTGGTTGGTTATTCTTCCAACCATATGGAGGGTCTGCTAATGTCTCCTACATTACAGGCTTATATCATTTTCCCATTATGTTGAAAACTGCCTAAGTCACTTTGTGTCATGCTCACTGTTCAAATATTTGCCCGTGTCGGCCATTCTACAGTTTACTTGGACCTCATGTGTCGGCCATCCTAGTGTCAGTCTTGTTACATGTATTACTCCATATAAGCTCATACCAGTTGAGTATCCCTCATGTTGGATGATGGAGGATTCCTTAAGGCCTCCCTTCCAACGGACTTCTTCCCATCGACATCAACTCTTTTTGCTTTGGGAACGAAGTTTAGAGTTTCAGTTAGTACCTTGGAGATTGTAGTCACCAGTGGCAATTTTCCTCGCTGTTGAATCATGAGAATACATCAATGTCTCTTATTCGACAGGTTCCTCAAGTGTTCGACTCTAAGTCCACTTATTCACACTTTTTGGATTGTACTAGGTACCTTGGGCCCCATTATCATTATCGGTGGAAGCCCTCACGTTTGTTAACAGTATACATCAAGGACCGATAATCAAACGATACCCCCCATGTTCGACTTTCAACTCATTTATTCACATGGTTAGGGTTTGTACCTTGGGTTGTTTTGGATGAAGACCTTGGGATGTTGATGACATCACCTCATTATGTTATCACCTAAGCTACGCAAGACTGAGCCTCACTCATTTTCAGCTCTCCCTGAGACATAGATCCAGTTTGTTGTTATGTCTCTGATCTCTCAGATTGACATGGATCCACGTTTGTATTTCAAGTGGCCATGCTATATTTACATCTCCTAGTTATGTATCAGAGATCATGTTGTATCACACTATACATCTATATGATGTCAATATTGTAATTGCTCACTGACCTTGATCTTTGTTTCAGATGTTTTCGTGACTTGGTTCTGTGGTTTCTTGCTCCTCCTCTGACTTGGAATTATAATGTATTTCGGCCATTGCCTCCCTCTGACCTCACACATTAGGGGGCATATGTTATAGGTCAACTCTGCACTTATCCATCTGTGATCACCTTTAGCTGTCGATCACACAAAAGGACAACTTGGATTGAAGAGCATGATGACCTTAGATGATGCTTTGACCTGATCTACTCCTCTGTAAGTTGGAAAAACCCTGTAAAACCTCACATTTTGACATGTGCGCTACCCTACAGGCATAATAGTAGAGCACATGCCCTACTACATAGGCATAAGAGTAGCGCACACATCCTAGTATGCCCTACTCCACTTCAGCAAACTAGTGCACACTTTCAAAAAGCCTGCAAACGCTAGTTGTAAAGCACTGAAGTTGCATATTGAGCACTACTCCACTGTGAAAAAATCACGCACATCTTGAAATGTGATTAAAAATATATTAATTTGATGAATTGGGATTAGTTGAAGTTGGTTCTTCAACTTCCCCAATGTCCCAATTCAACCACCTTGTCCCATAAATACAAGGAAGATTGAGGAGAGGGGTTAGACATATTTAGACTCTCATTCACAAGAGGAGAAACTCACATTAAGGGTTGTTATGCTGGAAGAATTCCAAAGTTAGAGAAGAGCAGGAGCCCAGAATCCAGTTGCACAAGCACTCTGAATGATCAGGTATAATTTGTACTGTTTATTTGATTTTGACAATAAAGGTTGAAACATCCTTCGTGTCCCAATCAAATGTCTAATGGAATATGTGTTTGTTTGGTTAAATGCTTGATTGTTTTTTATGTTTAAATTGTATTTCAATTTCATCATTTTTATATCAGTCAAGATATGCTGAGGAAGGTATCTTTGTATTGCAGGTCTATTGAGCGGAAGATCAAGTTGAAGATGGAGCGCAAGATCGAGCAAAGCTAGGATCGAACGTCGTTAATAAGGTATGTCTTCAAGATCCTTGATCTCTTTCCCTTTATATATGCTTATGTAATCTGATCAATGTGTTTACATGTCACCCCAGAAGTTGGTAGTGTCCCTTTCCTCTCTATAAGGTAGAATTCCTGAACAACAAAGATCTTCTGTAGAGGCTACATAAATTACCTCATTTCAACTGGTCTGCAACATTGGGACCAATGCGCCCCACAACCACTTAGTTGGATAGCAATAGCGAAAAATCTAGATTGAAGGTAATATAGAAAGCTACACAAAACAAGTACTCCATTTTATGGGCCTGGGTTGTTCAGAGAGTGTAATTTCTGCTTCGTTTATCTTTCATATCTTTACTTATTGCTCTGGGAGGTATGTCAATGGAAAAGTACTTTTGCATTAACGAGTATAAATCAATTAGAGTATGAGAGACATGCCAAGAAATGAAATTAACTAAAATTATAAAACCATATTGTATATAGATAACAAAATGAAATAAAAACCTTAAGTACTTTCACATATTCATATTGAATATAAAACAAGCATACCATATCAGAATACAAATCTTCTGAACATCTAGACCTGCTGTCATGAACATTTGAGACCGATCTGCATGTTTCCACGTCCTTGGCCTGATGCCCAATGGAGATCTTTTCTTGTTGCATTTGGATGCCATCTTCACGCAAAACAGAGCCACCAATTGCTCCATTATTTAACATTGCCTCAGCTACTTCTTCAGTTGGCATGACAAATTGAGAAAGTTTGTACTTCTCGTGTTTGATACTGCAAACAGTGTTCTTCCTATATATGGGTTCAACTTCTGTGGTAGCAGCATGTTCCAACCTCTTCGTGCAACTATCAAAAGTTCCTTTCTGATTTGTTACAGATTCTGGATATGTGCCCATTGCAGAAACACCATTCTCAGTCTTCACAACTTCCACCAACTTCTCATCTAATTCATCTTTCTCTAGAGAAGTATCATCATTACAATTAATGCTATTACCAAGGCTTGTAACACCAGAAGAATTCAGTGATTCATCTGCACAAAATTTCTGCAAGTTGTCTAGTTGTACACACTCTGGTAGACATGTTTTCTGAGAAATTTTACATGGAACAAACTCAAGTCCAACTGTTTAATCAAGATCATATTCCAATGACTTTTGGTATTTAGCAGGTTGATGAACTTTTCCATTTTCAAGAACTTGTTTGTTTGGTTTAAGAACCATGGTTGGACCTGCACAGTAATTGCCTCAGACCTCAACAATCCAATACCATAAAACCTAAAAGACTAGAAGGTATTAAGGTTATGAAACATTAAAGATTAGAAAGTTCAGATTCAAATGTCAACGAATTTCCTGGTCTCTAATAGTAATAATATCTTAAGGCACATGGGATTCAAATCTCAGCAAAAGATACCAAATTTTTAACGATTTGTAGACAAAGCCTTTTCCTATTTAAATATATATTGCTATCACTGCGTTGTGACTGTGGTAAGAATGCAAGTCAGTCAAGTAAAGATACAGGAGATGGCCTTTATTCATGCCCCAGTTCATTTATGGGATAAATATGGGCAAGTTGTTCGATTTATACTTTTTCCCAATATGTTATCCAATCCAAGAGAGTAGTTGAATGTGCTTGTAAATCATGGGGCTAGTGAATCACTAGGGAAACTCAAATTTGTATTTTTCTCACATTTGTATTCTTTGAAATATAAAATGCCAGATATGATTATCAACTGTATTTTTTATGCCAAGCAAGATGTCTTTTAAGTTGTAACTATAACTGTACTATTATAATTCCAGTATGGGGTTCTTAATTTCTTATAATATTATATTAGTAAAATATTGTCTATGAAGCTTTTAAATGTGAGCCTGTGCTTCTGTCAGGTTGGTTTAACTATTGCTGCACAGATATATGAGCTTGATGCGGAGGCTCCATTCAAAATATCGGACATATTGGACATGTATGCAGTAGCAAAGCACTCTACCCCTGTTTGTGCCGATGCCCATGATCTTATAGAAATTGGCAAACTTCAGTTAGCAGAGGTGTGATATTTTTTCAAATTGCAATAGACTGGACCTCTTTGTTAAGAATGCATTTTTAAAATTTTGCATTGAATTTTCTTTCCCTTTCCGCAAGTGCATACAATACATATTTTATGTTTTGAGGTGTAATCCTAGAATCCCTAGGATATTGTATTGAATTTGTGGACATTTTTCCTATATATTAGGGGAGGCTTAATGAGGCATATGAGTTCTCTGAAGCATTTTCAATTGTCCAACAGGTTTGTATGGCCTTTCTTTGGTGCAATTTTACTAGAATCAATTGCAATATATTTTCTTTCGTCTGTAAGCTAGATATATTTAGTAAACTAAAATTTAAGGTTTCATGTGACATTTTTTTATAAATGTAGGTTTCTGGTCCTATGCATCGAGAGGTGGCAAATTGTTGCTGGTACTTTTCTTTCCTTTTGGATTTTACTTACCATATAGGAAATGGACTTGTTATTAGTAATGTTTATTGTGATATGGTCTGAGAAGAAAGAGTCATCGTTGTGTGGGATTGAACCCAGGTGATATTATGGATGTTTGAAATTCTCATTAGATGCTATGGTCGCATTACGTTTCAAGATAAGATATAACCAAGTGTGATTTATGAAAGAAAAATATTTATTGTGTGGGATACCAAAGATGTCAATGTCCCAATGATTATGCAACACCATTGTACTGAAATATTTGTTGGGATTAGTATCAAAGTTGTTGTTTGTTGGAAGCGTATTGAAACAATATTAATCTTATTTCTTTACAGAGAATTTTTTACTTTTGAATTCTAGATGTTCTGATCATTAAACTAAGGAAAGATGTAATGAAAAGCAGTTCACTCCTGGATTTCATATGTTTTATCTTCTATTTTGTCTTCTGCATCTAGGGCATCTGTGAATTGTGTATATAATTTTACCAATATATAAAGTGATACCAATTAGTTCCATCAATGATTAAAAAGATGTTGCTTATTGCACTGCAGTTATCATAGGGATTCAGTAAGCCTAAGGGCATGTGCAAAATATTCTTGTACATAAAACATACTTGATGAGCATTCTAAAAACATATTTCAAGGAAAATTATCTGATCTTTGGGTATGCCCTTTTTAGTTAACAATTCCAGTTAAGCAATGAAGATTAGTTTTGAACATGTTTCAAGGAAAGTTCCAGGAATAATTTCATTGCGATTTCCCCTTAACTAGGGAGCTTCCTATGAAAGATAGAACTTTAGCATCTAGAAATAAATGTCTTCTACTCTTACATATATTCCTAGACTATAGCTATTAAAAATGGCCATGTTTCTTTGGAGGTCCCTTTGGAGGAAGGAAGAGATGGAAAAGGGTTCTCTCTAGTGGCATAGGATGTTTGCACTCTTCCTAGGGAGAAAGGAAGGGTTACACTAACTGATAATTTCTCTTAGGAAATGTTCTTTATTTCAAGTGTATTGGAAGGGCCACTACTAGGGAATCCCCCTAGCAGGTCTGTTGATTCCTCGGATATCGTAGCATCAATCAGAAAGGGATTCTCCCCGATAGATTATCCCAATTAGATTATCTACAGTTTGGTATAGGGAATCCGTCCGGTTAGCGGTTCCGACAACCATGGGTTTGGAGTTTTATTCCAATTATATCGGTTATGGCCCGATCCACCATTCTTTTGAATTTTATGTTTTATAATGATATGCAAATGCCTAGTCTAAATTTAATCTAAATGCAAGACTGGAAAATAGATCTAAGTTTAAGACTGAAATAAATCTAACTATCCCTGCAAGGAGCGAATTTAAAGCATGAGCAATGAGCTATAGGAGTTATCTTAAAGAAAGAACAGATAGCCATTCAATCTGAAAGAGAAAGCTACAGCAAAAATGAAAGATATCAGAAGATAGCTTCTAATTAAACATAGCACATTTCATTACTCATGAAAGAGAGAATTCATTTGCAAAGAGAGAAGCAAGATCATTTAATACAAATGAAATAATTCAAGACAGTCATAAAGATCTCACAGCAAAGAATATCAGACACAGGAATAATCCACAGTGCATCCAATCTTCATCTCATTGCAAAAGGGCGTCCTCTCCAGCTTTTATTAGAAGATTTTATTTTCTTAGAACATATACAAGATAGCTCGTACAAGTATGAAAATAATTCCCTGCCAAAAGTCCTTTCTATTCTTTCCTAACTTCTATTTATAATGTTACAATAATGCCCTTTGGGCTGCCACCTGGCCCTTTTACACTTGTCACCTACATAAATTTTCTTCTATAACAGACAAAAATGTGGCTCCTTCTCTTACAGAAATTATTTTAAAAAGGAAAAGGACAGTTGTCCCCTAACTTCCACGTTTTACACATATGAAAAACCCAAAATACAAAAATACAAAATTAATGCTCTCAGCACTTTTATTCCTAGGCATGCGCTTCAGTTGGAAGAGAAGCACTCGATCCAACTGTTGCTGCTGCTGCTGCTTTAGGAGAGGCACTGGAACCCACTGCTGCTGCTGCTGCTACCTGGGAAGAAGGAATCGACCCAGCTGGAGTTTCTGTCACTGCTGGGAAAGAGGAAATCGAGCTAGCTGCCACAACTGTTCCTGCTGGGAGAGAAGAGTCTGGATTTGTTGTCACAGTTGCTACTGCTTCCTTCTTCTCCTCTTCTGCAATGTAGCTATACCATACACCAGTGTCCCTTATGACTACATTTGCGGAAGCAAAGAGCAAGATTTTCTGAGAAGTTACATTTTTCCTAAGCTCTGCTCCAATGCCTTGAATTTCTGTTACTGCAGCTTGATGGACTTCTTTAAGCAAATGGATGTGGATTGACGACATTTCGATATGATGTTGGAGTTCATCAATGGCTAGGACATCAATCTTCTTCACATATTCAGTTTGGATGCCCAGCTCTTCCTTCAGCTCAGACAAACGTTGTTCTTTGCCCGGGAAATCATTAAGGGACTGCGAGAAAATCAATTTGCACTTGTCATGCAGTCCCTGGATTCTTTGATACAGACCGTTAATCCTATCCATTGTCCCTCGCACGCTGGCCATTAGCTTACTGCCACAGTTTCTGCAGAATTCCAAAAGGGCTATGTCTTCATTAAAACCTTCTATAGATTTGAATGGGAGATGCGTGGGGAAATCCACCTTTCATTCTCTCCATTCTATTTGGCTCAGGATACTTGCCTTAACTCGAGTATGCTTAGCTTTAAGCCTATAGGCCTCTGCATTAACTTCTTTTAATCTGACCACCATGGCCTTGAGCTTGCAAAATTCATCAGTGATTAGCTCCTGAGTGTCATACATTTGCTTCAAGATGCTGCAGGACAGCTCATGGAAAGGAGACATGTCTACCTTTCTGTCTTCAGCCTGCTCTAATTGCTTTGCTAATGCTAGCTTGTCTACTTCTAGCTGGGACACTCTGGTTCCTGCATCGATCTTTTCTCCAAGAATCATCATCTGGACTGTCAATTGGTCCTTTTCTTCCTCTAGCAGGTTATACTTGTCTAACAACTCTTTATGCTCAACGGACAGGCGATTATACCTATTAACCACAAGATCCCTGTAGGCCTTCTCATTGGCCATTGTATGTTGTAGCATGCAAACTCTCCTCTTATTCGACTCAGATTCTTTAACTATATCAGCCACATTGTCCAGCGTTGCTCTTGTTGTCTCTACAGAGGCAGATGCCATAGCTAAAGGATCCTTTTTTGTGTTCTGCATTGTTGTGGTCTCTCAGTGAGTAACAATATCCTCCTGGAAGAGTCTCTTTATCCTCTCTTCCAATTTAAGGACCATAGCCTTTCTCTTCTTGTCATAAACAAATTCATTCCATCTGGACACGGTATGTTCTTCGGATGGAGTATACGGGACGATTGGGAGATCCATAATATCTATTTCTACTTCCGCGGGTGGGGTCTGGACTACCTGAGCTGGATCTGTTCCCACATTTTGAGTACCAGAAACCCCTACTTGAGAGGTATCTATTTCCATGTCCTGGGTGCCAGAGCCTCTAGCCTGGAAATCTTCAAACGCCTTGAGGTCTTCTTCCGCTTTCCACCCTACTTCATCTTACTGTCTTCTCTCTTCTTCTTCAGCTTTCTGCTGCCTTTCATCTTCAGCCTCTTTCTGTAACCTCTCGCTTTCTACTTCTTGCTGCCCTCTTGCCACCTCAGCCTCCTGCTGCAATCTGGAAACTTCAGCCTCTTGCAGTAACCTCACTTCCTCAGCTTCCTGCTGTGCCCTTGCTTCCTCTCTTAACCTTTGTTCTTCTTGGGCTCGGGCATCACCAGCTTCTTTCTCTTTTTGCTGGCCGTCTTTCTGGGCCTTTCTAGATCTAGAAGTTGCTCCACTGCCTTGGCGACAGATCCATAGCTCAGCCATGTTGCTGATGCCTCTGAATGCCTCTTCCTCGGCATCATGATAGTGAGCGTACTCAAAATGAGCATAAATTTCTTTACAATGCTCGGCAACTTTTCCCTTCCTGTCATTCCTATGGAAGATTACCTTGCTGAAGTGGAAGGATTTCAGCTCCTGAAGAAACTCCTCGGCTGAGGAAACCCCTGAGAATTTGCATGCTCCTATGCAGAAGGGCAAAGGCGGGAAAGAAGCCTTACGTTGTTTACTGAGCACTGCTCCAATTCCATCCAGGAAAATTTGTCTCACTGCCTCCTTAAGGACCACATAATCTATAGCATACTTTGGTAAGATATATGGATCTTTAGTTCCTCCAAACATTCTAAGGTAGGTGCCTTGCGCTAAAACATAAAAATCTCCATAGTTTTCAAGGACTTCCATCGCATTTTCCGACAGGCAGTTGGGCTCTTCTTTGAATATCTGCTCATATAGGGGCATGATGAACCCCTCACAGATGAGCTTATAGCTGGGTTTGTAATTCTGATCCCACAACATCTTGAAAGTGGTATAAACCGAGGTGTTGGCCTTATCCCATGTGCAGCCTAAGTTGGGAAAAGATAACTTGGCCAAAACACAATCATTAAGATATGAGGACATGTAGAATTCTGCCTTCTTTAAGGCCAGTCCTTCTCTTGCAGCAACTACCATTGATGCCAAACTGTCTGACAGGGGAGTGGCCCAGTCGAACACAGTTCCTTTAAATGCCACGAAGTGGATGATGGGGACCCACTGAATCTTGTACATGTTGCCATCGGGCATGCCGAAGATTCTGCACAACATCAAGGTGATCAACCTGAAAGGAGGTCTCAGATTCTGGACGTCATATTCGTCATTACCTTTCTTCCTCAAATGCTTTCCTGCGACTAGTAATTTTTTGGCCATTTCAATGTTGTTCATCTGGCCCAACCATTCATCGGTCAGAGCTTGCTGGGGGCGGGGAAATTTATAGGCTGCGGCAAGATATGCGGGGTGGAATGAGGCGATGGCTATTTTTTCGCTGTCATTTATTACTCTTGCCTACGCATTAGTATGTTGGAGTATCCATCTGATTACTTCAGAACATGGGAACAGTTCAGGGCGGGTAGAAGCCCTGGCTATGCCTGAAGTTCTGATATTGAGATAAATCTGCTCCTCTTCTAGCAACATATCCGGGATATTTTGGTCTTGGATCATCCTGTAGATGTCACCCCAGCAGATTTCTAGAGGAATACAGGTTGTGCACCTAGTATCCTGGAGTGTAATCTCAGTCCTAAGTGGTGCTGGATGTGGTTCCGTCATTTCAGCCTTCTTCCTACCACCTTTTGGAATTTTGACTTATCTCTGCTGGCAACCAAATACAAGTCATTATAAACAATGTGCAACATGCTGTGAGATTTTAACAAAGAGCAGCACCAATTTAACATGTTAATGAGGTATATAAATAAATTGTGAAGCTGCATGTTGGGAAGCAAAATACACCATTCCAAACAAGAAATCTAGTTATAGAGACTTGATTCTTTTTAAAGGGACAAGGTTCGGAATGCTCCCGAAAGGATAGGTATGTCGAGGGAACAACCTGCTCTTGGTCTAGCTCTAGGAGAGATGGTAACCTTCGTCATTGTGCTTTTAATGGTTAGTGGCGGGTGAGTTTGGGGTGAAACAACCCTACGACGAAATAAGGGGCCGCTTTTCCCACATTTTTTAATAGGCGAGGGCTTCAGTCGACCGTCATGGCTATTTATAGCACTTGACTCGGCGTTTTGTGGTAGGCTTGAACAGGGGCGATGGCGCCTGGAATATGGCTGACGAAAAGGCTCGGGCGGTTAATGTTTTTTTGGCTTTCGGCTGGTGAAACGAGAAACCCATGGGGCCTTGGTGGCTTTAAGGACGATAAAAATGAAATATGCAATCGGTGCCTATCAGCTACGTCTTAGACGAAATAGAAAATGGAAAGGTAATCTAACGTCTAAATAAGACAAAATTAACGGTTAGAAATCCTACCTGGCACCTTGAAGATGGCTGGACGAGGAGGACACGGACGTGGACAAGCGAGCTGAGCTGGAGTAGTTCGGGCGAGGTTTCCAATGGCGTTTGCTAATCGAAACAATAACAATGGCCAACCCAAACCTTAATCGTTTATTTAAACGTTTTAGGCACGTGCGGCATTCAATATGGTGGGTGGCGTATTTAACACAAGATTTAAATTTAATGTACACCGCGGTGTTTTCAATTGGTCTCGATATGCGCACGCGACTGCCACCTACGGGACAGGCTCATGAATTCCACCCGCCATTACGGTATGATAGAACGAAGGTTTCCGCTGTTTCGAAGGGAAATGGCGAATGGCTCCCACAGTCTTTCAAAAAAAACTCTCCGCGGGGTTTCGGGAGGAATATCGCAAACACTTTCGTAGTTTCGGAAGGGTTTTGCGAAGGCTTCCGCAAAAGGCTCCTGCAGTCGCGGAAGGGAAACCGAAAACGTTCCGCAAAAGTTCAAGTCTTTCGGAAAGATATCGTGGTGGCTTCCGCTGTTTCGGGAGGTTCTCGCGAATGGTTTCCGCAAAAGAAAATTTTCTAAGTCTTGGCCAGGCTTCGAGAGTGCTTCCGAAGTTGCGGAAAGCTTTCGCAATTGGCTTCCACGGAACGGATTGGTGAATGGCTCCGTTGTTTCAGAACGGATAAGCGAATGGTTCCGCAATAAGTCTTTCGGCGGGCTTCAGAAAGATACCTTCATTTTTTAAAAGTTTCTAAGTCTTTGCGGGGTTTTGGAAAAATATGGTGAAGGCTTCCGCAAAAGACTTCCGCAATCGCAGAAGGAAAACCCAAACGGTTCCGCAAACTTTTCTCGCCGGGGTTGTGGAAAGATAACGCAAAGGCTTCCGCAATTGCGGAAGGCTTGAGCGAAAAGCTTTCGCAACTTCGGGACTTAAGAATTTTCAAAAAGAAACTAAGTCATTTGGCGGCCCCGGGGAAAGTTGGCGAATGGCTCCCACGTTTCAGGAAGCTTTCTTGAATTCTTCCGCCGTTTCGGAAGGAATTCGCCAATAGCTTAACAATAATTTCTAAATCTTTTCGGGAGACTTATGCAAACGGTTCCCACTGTTTCGGGAGAAAAAGTTGAGTGGTTCCGCGGGGCTTTCTTCAATCGTTCCGCGAACTTTCAAAAAATTTCTAAGTCCCTTTTTGAGAAGCTTATAAAAATGGCTTCCGCCGTTTCGGGAGGCTAACCCAAATGGTTTCCACTATTTTGGAGAGATAACTCGAAAAATTCCGCATCTTATGGAAGCTTCCATGAATTCTGTCTTTGGAAGGAAACTTGGAAAGGTTCATGGCAAGATTTTCTGTTGAAAAAAAAAGTTAAAAGATGGAAATGGCCTCTTAAGGTAGCCTTTCTAAAAATAAAAGGAGGGGCCCCAATATGTACAAAATTTTGGGGGGGATGTTACTGCAACAACAATGGCGAGTCGCTGGCAAACACAGATCTCTGAAAAATTCCTCTCCATGGTCCGACACCTTATCAAAGATATCCATCTTATGTGCAATATTCAGCTGAGCATTTGAATTTCTGTGAAGGAAAAGGAACTTTACCTGCTAGCCATTGGGGAAAGGGGATCTTTGACAGAGACATCTTTAAAACTCTCAAAGGGCCGACATATGAGATTAATTTTAGAAGGGTCATATTTCAGATGGTTACTACTGTCAGACTCCACAGGATTTGCAACACTTTCTCATGGAAATTATTGCTCTTGTTCCTCATTCCCATGCCGCTTGCATCCTTTTGGATGTTTGTACTTTGGACAGATTAGCTATTTGAGCCTTCCAGAGACATTTTCTTTGGACATGATCTTTGATTTAGGCTCCTCAATCCATAATGTCCTTTTGTGTGAGTTAAAATTTTTATTGATTTGATAAAGCCTCACAGACGGAGAGGAGCCCATTTTGGGCTGAGCCTTTTGGACAACCTTCTTGACTTTACATGTCTTTTTCTTTTGTCTCAGCCATGCTTTAATTGAGGTGAGAATCTGTCGAAAATAGACCCTTGAATATAAGCCATTTTGGCTGTTAAATTTGCAGCATGGAGTCATTTCAATACCCTATGTCCTCGAGATGCGCTACTTTCCATGGGTCCAACTTTAATAACCTTCTTGAGATGCCTTTAAGTGTGAGAGTGGGTGGAGCCCAGAGATAGTAATGAAGATGGTCATGGGTCTCAGCTATTTAAACAGGATTAGTGTGACTAGCAGAGTAGGCTTCCTTCCTTCTGAACATTTCAGCGAGAGCACAACAGATAGACTTTATTTGAGCATAGTTCCGGACTCATGGGTTGCGAGATTTCTTTGAGAGACCTATCCTCGATGAGAAACTCAACCATAAGGGCTTTCAGAAAACAAACTTGTTGCAAAGGTTCAAATGACAATGAAAGAAACAAAATGGCCGAAAATAAAGCAAATAAAGGCTAAAGCAACAATAAAAGAAAACTTTATTTATGTACAGAAAGTCTCAGCGAGACTATGCAAAGTATTGTTTCAGGGCGAGGCCATTGAGAGGAAGGGTTACTTCTTCTCCCTCGATATTTGTCAGTTTATAAGTGGATGGGCCTAATTTTGCCAAAATTTGGTACGGTCCAACCGATAAATGTTGGAATTTCGTATGCATTCCTTTGCCTTCATGATTATGGTCCCATTTCAGGACTAAGTCACCAACTTCAAAACTTCATTTACTGGACTTCATCTTATCAAACCATCTCTTAACTATGTCTTGGTGTTGATGGAATCGATCTTTAGCTTTCGGTCGGGCTTCTTCAAGTTGAAGCAGGGTATTGATCCTGGATTGTAAGGCTTGGCTACCAGAACCCCGAGAGGCTTGGGATAACTGTAAGGATGGGAGCAAGATGTTTGGGGGAAGGATGGCTTCCTTGCCATAGATAAGAGTGAAAGGGGAAACCCCTAATGCGTTCTTTGGAGTCACCCTGTCTGCCCATAAGGCGTTTGGGAGAGCTGTATGCCAACTTCTCTGGTTTTCTATCACGGTCTTCTTAAGAATCCGAATCAGATTCTTGTTTGAGGATTCAGCTAATCCGTTCCCTTGAGGATAATAATTGGCTGAATAATGCAACTTAATTCCCCATTCATAAAAAAATTCATTTATCTTGCAAGACGAAAAATAAGTAGCATTATCAAAAACAATGGAAATTGGAACCCCAAACCTGGTTATGATGTTCTCTTTCAAGAAGCTGATGACCGCGTCTTCATTGATCTTGCGCAAAGGGATAGCCTCCGTCCATTTAGTGAAGTAGTCAGTAGCCGTCAGGATGTATCGATGTTGCAACGAAGAATTTGGATTTATCTCTCCGATAACATCTATACCCCACTGCTCAAAAGGCTCAGAGATAATAACTGGCTGCAAGGGTCCTGCTGCCTTAGGTAATTTCCCGGCACTTCTTTGGCATATATCACAGTTTCATGCATATGTGTGGGCATCTCGGAATAGAGTGGGCCAATAATAACCAGCTCTCAGTATCTTGTGTGTTGTTGTCTCTCCTGAATAATGTCCACCTGCGGGGCCATCATGTAATTCTTTGACAACTTTATTTGCATCTTCCTTTTCCAAACACCTAAGGAAAACTCCATCATAATTTTTTCTGAAAAGTATTCCATTGATGATTTGATAAGGTCCTGATTTCAAGCGTAGTTCCCTTCTTTGTTTGGAGTTCCAGTGCTCAGGTAGATATCCCTGTTGTAAATAGTGCACCAGATCTCTATACCATGACTGGGGAGTTGAGAAGATGGGACATACTTCAACCGAATTTAGCTCAGCTTCATTCTTCCAATATTTTTCTTCATCGGTCGAGTTTCCCGCAAGTAATTTGCATAGGCCTTGCCCTTTGATGATCGTGGCTGGTTTAAATTCTAAATCATATTCCTGGAGAGCTGTGACCCAGTTCCCTCTCCTTTCTCCCAATTCCTTTTGAACGAAAAGGGATCTAACAGCTGGGTGGGGAACTATGACTTTAGTTCTGTTCTTAAGAATATATGGCCTGAACTGTTTGACTGCTTTGAAGACCGCATATGCATGCTTGTCAACCACGGGATAGTTTAGCTCAGCCCCCTGCATACCAGTGCTCATAAACGAAATTGGGTATTCGTCCCCCAGCTCCACCTTTTGCGTGAGTACAGCTGCGAGGGAGTCATCCGAAGCAAAGGTATACAAGATGAAATCCTTATCAAAATCTGGGCTTCTTAAGGAAGGAGCCTTAGCTATAGCTTCCTTGATATCTCTAAATGCGTCCTTTTCCAAGTCTGTCCACTTGAAATGGATGCTTTGTTTAACCATTTGTTGCAACGGTTTAACAATTTGTGCGAAATCTGGAACAAATCTGTGGACAAAATTGATAGTGCCCATAAAGGACTGCATAGATTTATTGTTGTAAGGAATTGGAATCTTATTAATAGCTTGGACTCTTTCTTGATCTATTGACACTCCCCCTTTAGAAATGATATGACCCAAGAGCTTACCTTCGGGAACTGCAAACACACTCTTCTTGGGATTCAAAGAAATACCATATTTTCGACAGCGATAAAAAATATGCTTCATATGAACAACATGATCTTCCCTTTTCTTTGAAAAGACTGTCACATCATCCAAGTATACAACAACACATTTCCCACCCAATCCTCGGAAGGCGATATCCATTGCTCTTTGGAACGTAGCCCCTACGTTTATTAGACCAAATGGCATCCTTCTGTATGCGAAATTTCCCCACTTAGTTCGAAAAGTGGTCTTAAGACGGTCTTCTTCGGCTACTAATACTTGATTGTAGCCAGAGAAACCATCGAGTAAAGAAAACAGCTCAGATCCTGACACCATTTGAAGGATTTGTTCCATTGAAGGAACGGGGTAGTTGTCTTTATCCGAAGCTCTGTTTAAATTTATGAAATCTACACATAGCCTTATCTCTCCTGACTTCTTTCTTACGGGAACCAAGTTCATGACCCACTCAGAATGCCGGACCTTAAAAATTATCTTAGCGTCTAGGAGCTTCTTTAATTCCTTTTGAATCAGCGGTTCTAGAGTAGGATGCATCCTTCTTAACTGCTGCTGAAATGGCTTGACACCCGCTTTCATTGGTATAACATGCTGAATAATGCGGACGTCATACGTTTTCAGATCTTCATAGGTCTATGCAAAAACATCCTTGTATTGTTTAAACAATTTGATGAACCTATCTCTTTCTTCTGGTGAACAACATTTGCCAAGGTTGACAAATTTTGGTTCTGCCTCGGTACCCAAATTAACTAATTCATGTTGCATTGATGAGCTATTAGTTTTGGTGTTAGCCGACCTTTTGAACTTATTTTGAAGATCGAACAACATTTCGAGGGACCTTACCCCCTTGGGAATGAAATTTCCTTTCTCCTCATCCTTTTTCATCAAATTAGCATCATGCTCTTCTTCATCTATCGCACCTCCTTGGAAGTTGTCTTCGTTTGTTAGAAAGCTGATAATTTGTTCGTCATCATCGAAGAATCTAAATTTTGTGATGTTATCAGGAACGGAAGGCCTGAAAATCAATTCAATTGAGCATTTATTATTTGACGGCACCAACCTAGAAGTAGATGTTGCTAAAAAATCAGCTGCAGAATTTTGCAATCTAGGAATAGATTTTATATTGAAAGCGTCAAAATGCATAATTAAATCCCATACCTCAGCCTGATAACCCTTCAAATGAGGTGAGAGACAGTGAATGGTGTCCCTTACCTGTCTTACAACTATCTCGGAGTCACCAAAAAATTTCAGGTACTTAACATTTAAGCCAATGGCCTTCTTTAATCCATGTACCAAAGCTTCATACTCAGCGGTGTTATTAGTACAATCAAATTCTAATCTACAGGACAAAAATACTTGTTTCTTTTTGGATCCATTAGAACACAACCGGCTCCGGATCCTTCCAGAGTTTTAGAACCATCAAAGTATAATGTCCAGAAAATATCTTTAGATTCAACTAAGTTAGTCTCTCTGTGATCTAAATCAGTAACTAAAGTAACTATGTTACAATCAACATCATCAGTCCGAGAGAAATGAAGGAGATCGGACTGTTTATCTGATTCATGGCTAATGGCTTCAGACTGATAATTACCCAGATCCATTTCTAAGAAATAATTCCCCAGAACCGAGGATGAGAAAGCTATAGCCTCATTTTTTTCTTCTAAATGAGTCACGTTTTGCTTCATATGTGGTTCTCTCAGGACTTTAATCTGATTCTGCCTATTCTGATAAGGCAACCACAAATGAGACCAATCAGTAGGAAAGTAGCCACTCAGCTTGGTAGACTAGTCCCTACTTAAAATCAGCCCATAGGCTTCAGGAATATCAACCACCATTATGTCAATGAATTGACAGACTCTAGGGTCGGCTGATAGTCTAATGAGAACATCTTTCATCTCCCCAATTACTTTGACAGCAATCCTATCTAATTGGATAATTTGGGCTGGAGATGGCACAAGCTTCCTGTTGATTTTTTTACAAATGGACAGTGGCATGACATTTGAAGATGCCCCAGAATCTACCAAACAGTTGTGAACATTGTGATTAAAAATTTCAAAGATCAATAGGAATGGAAATGTTTGAGACTTAGATTTCCCTCCGATGCTAGCTTCATTAATTTCGGGATTTTCTTGAGAGTCCGTTAATGGAGTGCTGGTCTGGGGTTGTAGAACATGCAGCAGTTTGTCTCGTTGATGGGGCAAGCTGCACATGTCAAATATTGACACATTTTCTTTGACCTTCTTGATATCTTCAATAATATCGTATCCTATGTCAGATTCGTTCCCAATTCGGGCTGGCTGATTTGTTTTTCTCGTTGTGACCTTAGGTGGCTGAACTATGATGTCAGCATTTGACTGCTTGGTCGATGTTCATCTAACTTTGGGATGTGGTGGGATAACTGTTATATGCCTCCTAGGCAGTTCTTTTGAAACTTTATGCTTATGAAGAGCTGCGTTTGGCACAGGATCCGCAATAGGGCCTTTGCTGCGAGTAGCAACGTTTATGGTAGGGGGAGAGCTTTCTATGGGATCCTCTTCTGCTAATTCAGTCATAGGTACCCAATCCCATAGCACCATAGTAGTGTCTGGGGTTGGTTCCTCTAATTCAGGGCTCGATTCCTCTGGAGAATCATCTTGGTCTGGGATCTGTGAATCTAGCATTTGGTTCATGACTAAGCTCATGGAATTAATCCATTGCGGACAACTCTTTTCCGAATGTGGTTCTTGATGAAAGGTGCAGAAATTTTTCATCCTGATTTCATTCAATTTTAAAACAAGGGAAGTATTCATTGCTGGATGAGTTTGATCACCGTCTTCCCTCCTTTTATAAAATGGCTTGAAAGGTTTCCTAGATGTGCTAGCATCCTTGTCTTTCTCGAGGTCTACAATTTTATTAGATAATTTCTGCATCATCTTGACTACATTTTCCATGTCTGTAGATGATTCTTCTTTACCTCTAGTGAGCAGCAAAGGTTTTTTGCTGGCTGTTGGTTTTGGTTCTGCATCTAAGGCATGTTTAGCAATGCTATCAGCTTCTTCTTCTACCTTTCTAGCTTCTTCGAAGTTCTCTATCAGGGTAGTTTTCTTGGACCTTTTTACGAACATTGCTATGGGCCCTTCAAGAGCGGTTGTATAGTATTCAATCAGAGATTCCTCTGCTGGTTTATTAGCTTCACTGAAATTATTTAAAAGCGTAGTGAATCTTTGATTAAAGTCTTGAACCTTTTCTTTCTTTTCCATTCTCATGGATAAGAGTTCTTTCATAAGTGTTGCCAGTCTTTTGGTTTCCATACTTTTTTAAAAAATAGTTTTCGAATTCATCCCAACTAGAGATCGAGCTGGGTTGTAGGCTAAAGTACCAGGATGATACTTTTGGCTCGAATGTGTATGGGAATAGTCTGCAGACTACATCTTCATGTTGTACGTTCAAAAGATTCAGAGCTAAGTAGAAACTCTTGAGATGATCTTCTGCCGAAATGGATTTCCCTGGGTCGAACTTGGGTAAGACCCTTTCTGGATTTTTGGGAAGATTATGGAATGGCCCAACTAGATTCAGCGCTCTCCTTGGTCTCCAAGCAGGTACAGCCATGTTTGGATGTGGAGAACCTGGCGGAGAATTGTAAGGTGAATTATGGGGAGTAATCTTGGGAGTGATAAGTTATTCAAGGTTTTCTTGATCTGAAATATTTTCTGAGTTTTCAAGATCTGCCTTGTTCAGAGGGTTTGAAATTTCTTCTAAATTTAAATTCACAAGTTCTTCAAAACTTTGCACAAGAATCGAATCTCGGGTATATTGTGGCTCTTTTCTAGGGTTACTTTTCCTAGGGAGAAAATTTACAGCATTTAAACCACCTAGCTGCCTAACGTAGGATCTTGTATGCCTCCTCAAATCCTCTATTTCGGCAAAAGAAACAACGTATAATGCTTCTTGAGGCTCAGGATCAGAAATGAGGCTTTCTTGATTTAATATTTCAAGATCTGGGCTGTTTGAAATGCTTTCTTTAAGTGGGTTTTCAGTGACATTTATGACAGTGGGAGATTTTCCTCTATCAGCCATGCACTTTCAGGTCCTCCTTCTAGCGCCAAAAAACTGTTGATGCCTCAGATATCGTAGCATCAATCGGAAAGGGATTCTCCCCGATAGATTATCCCAATTAGATTATCTACCGTTTGGTATAGGGAATCTGTCCGGTTAGCAGTTCCGGCAACCGTGGGTTTGGAGTTTTATTCCAATTATACTAGTTATGGCCCGATCCACCGTTCTTTTGAATTTTATGTTTTATAATGATATGCAAATGCCTAGTCTAAATTTAATCTAAATGCAAGACTGGAAAATAGATCTAAGTTTAAGACTGAAATAAATCTAACTATCCCTGCAAGGAGCGAATTTAAAGCATGAGCAATGAGCTGTAGGAGTTATCTTAAAGAAATAACAGATAGCCATTAAATCTGAAAGAGAAAGCTACAACAAAAATGAAAGATATTAGAAGATAGCTTCTAATTAAACATAGCACATTTCATCACTCATGAAAAAGAGAATTCATTTGCAAAGAGAGAAGCAAGATCATTTAATACAAATGAAATAATTCAAGACAGTCATAAAGATCTCATAGCAAAGAATAGCAGACACAGGAATAATCCACAGTGCATCCAATCTTCATCTCATTGCAAAAGGGCGTCCTCTCCATCTTTTATTAGAAGATTTTATTTTCTTAGAACATATACAAGATAGCTCGTACAAGTCTAAAAATAATTCCCTGCCAAAAGTCCTTTCTATTCTTTCCTAACTTCTATTTATAATGTTACAATAATTCCCTTTGGGCTGCCACCTGGCCCTTTTACACTTGTCACCTACAGAAATTTTCTTCTATAACAGACAAAAATGTGTCTCCTTCTCTTACAGAAATTATTTTAAAAAGGAAAAGGACAGCTGTCCCCTAACTTCCACGTTTTACACATATGAAAAACCCAAAATACAAAAATACAAAATTAATGCTCTCAGCACTTTTATTCCTGGGCATGCACTTCAGTTGGAAGAGAAGAACTCGATCCAACAGTTGTTGCTGCTGCTGCTTTAGGAGAGGCACTCGAACCCACTGCTGCTGCTGCTGCTTCCTGGGAAGAAGGAATCGAGCCAGCTGGAGTTTCTGTCACTGCTGGGAAAGAGGAAATCGAGCTAGATGCCATAGTTATTGCTGCTGGGAGAGAAGAGTCTGGATTTGCTGTCACAGCTGCTACTTTTTCCTTCTTATCCTCTTCTGCAATGTAGCTATACCATACACCAATGTCCCTTATGACTACATTTGCAGAAGCAGGGAGCAAGATTTTCTGAGAAGTTACATTTTTCCTAAGCTCTGCTCCAATGCCTTGAATTTCTGTTACTACAGCTTGATGCACTTCTTTAAGCAAATGGCTGTGGATTAACGACATTCCGATATAATGTTGGAGGTCATCAAGGGCTAGGACATCAATCTTCTTCACATATTCAGTTTGGATGCCCAGCTCTTCCTTCATCTCAGACAAACGTTGTTCTTTGCCTGGGAAATCATCAAGGGACTCCGGGAAACTCAATTTTCACTTGTCATGCACTCCCTGGATTCTTTGATACAGATCGTTAATCCTATCCATTGTCCCTCGCACGCTGGCCATTAGCTTATTGCCACAGTTTCTGCAGAATTCCAAAAGGGTTATGTCTTCATTAAAACCTTCTACAGATTTGAATGGGAGATGCGTGGGGAAATCCACCTTTCCTTCTCTCCATTCTATTTGGCTCAGGATATTTGCCTTAACCTGAGTATGCTTAGCTTTAATCCTATAGGCCTCTGCATTAAATTCTTTTAATCTGACCACCATGGCCTTGAGCTTGCAAACTTCATCAGTGATTAGCTCCTGAGTGTCATACATTTGCTTCAGGATGCTGCAGGACAGCTCATGGAAAGGAGACATGTCTACCTTTCTGCCTTCAGCCTGCTCTAATTGCTCTGCTAATGCCAGCTTATCTGCTTCTAGCTGGGACACTCTGGTACCTGCATCGATCTTTTCTCCTTCTAGAATCATCATCTGGACTGTCAATTGGTCCTTTTCTTCCTCTAGCAGGTTATACTTGTCTAACAGCTCTTTATGCTCAACGGATAGGAGATTATACCTATTAACCACGAGATCCCTGTAGGCTTGCTCATTGGTCATTGTATGTTGTAGCATGTGAACTCTTCTCTTAGTCAACTCAGATTCTTTAACTATATCAGCCACGTTGTCCAGCGTTGCTCTTGCTGTCTCTACAGAGGCGGATGCCATAGCGAAAGGATCCTTGTTTGTGTTCTGCATTACTGTGGTCTCTCGGTGAGTAACAATATCCTCCTGGAAGAGTCTCTTTATCCTCTCTTTTTATTTAAGGACCATAGCCTTTCTCTTCTTGTCATAAACAAATTAATTCCGTCTGGACATGGTATGTTCTTCCGATGGAGTATATGGGACGATTGGGAGATCCATAATATCTATTTCTACTTCCGCAGGTGGGGTCTGGACTACCTGAGATGGATTTGTTCCCACATTTTGAGTACCAGAAACCCCTGCTTGAGAGGTATCTATTTCCATGTCCTGGGTGGCGGAGCCTCCAGCCTAGGCATCTTCAACCGCCTTGAGGTCTTCTTCTACTTTCCTCCCTACTTCATCTTGTTGTCTTCTCTCTTATTCTTCAGCTTTCTGCTGCCTTTCATCTTCAACCTCTTTCTGTAACCTCTCGCTTTCTACTTATTACTGCCCTCTTGCCACCTCAGCCTCCTGCTGCAATCTGGAAACTTCAACCTCTTGCAGTAACCTCGCTTCCTCAACTTCCTGTTGTGCCCTTGCTTCCTCTCTTAACATTTGTTCTTCTTTGGCTCGGGCATCATCAGTTTCTTTCTCTTTCTATTGGCCGGCTTTCTCGGCCTTGGTAGAGCTAGAACTTGCTCCACTGCCTTCGCGACAGATCCGTAGCTCAGCCATGTTGCTGATGCCTCTGAATGCCTCTTCCTCGGTATCATGATAGTGAGCGTACTCAAAATGAGCATAAATTTATTTACAATGCTCGGCAGCTTTTCCCTTCCTGTCATTCCTATGGAAGATTACCTCGCCGAAGTGGAATGCTTTCACCTCTTGAACAAACTCCTCGGCTGAGGCAACCCCTGAGAATTTTTATGCTCCTATGCAGAAGGGCAAAGGCAAGAAAGAAGCCTTATGCTATTTGTTGAGCACTACTCCAATTCCATCTAGGAAAATTTGTCTCACCGCCTCCTTAAGGACCACATAATCTGTAGCATACTTCGGCAAGATATATGGAGCTTTAGTTCCTCCAAACATTCTAAGGTAGGTGCCTTTCTCTAAAACATAAAAATCTCCATAGTTTTCAAGGACTTCCATCACATTTTCTGACAGGCAGTTGGGCTCTTCTTTGAATATCTGCTCATATAGGGGCATGATGAACCCCTCACAGATGAGCTTATAGTTGGGTTTGTAATTCTGAGCCCACAACATCCTGAAAGCGGTATAAACCGGGGTGTTGACCTTATCCCATGTGCAGCCTAAGTTGGGAAAAGATAACTTGGCCAAAACACAATCAATAAGATATGAGGACATGTAGAATTCTACCTTCTTTAAGGCCAGTCCTTCTCTTGCAGCAACTACCATTGATGCCAAACTGTCTGACAGGAGAGTGGCCCATTCGAACACAGTTCCTTTAAATGCCACGAAGTGGATGATGGGGACCCACCGAATCTTGTACATGGTGCCATCGGGCATGCTGAAGATTCTGCACAACATCAAGGCGATCAACCCGAAAGGAGGTCTCAGATTCTGGACGTCATATTCGCCATTACCTTTCTTCCTCAAATGCTTGCCTGTGACTAGTAATTTTTTGGCCATTTCAATGTTGTTCATCTGGCCCAGCCATTCATCGGTCAGAGCTTGCTGGGGGCGGGGAAATTTATAGGCTGCGGCAAGATATGCGGGGTGGAATGAGGCGATGGCTATTTTTCTGCTGTCATTTATTACTCTTGCCATCGCATCAGTATGTTGGAGTATCCATCCGATTACTTCAGAACATGGGAATAGTTCAGGGCGGGTAGAAGCCCTGGCTATGCCTGATGTTTTGATATTGAGATAAATCTGCTCCTCTTCTAGCAACATATCCGGGATATTTTGGTCTCGAATCATCCTGTAGATGTCACCCCAGCGGATTTATGGAGGAATATCGGTGGTGCACCTAGTATCCTGAAGTGTAGTCTTAGTCCTAAGTGGTGCTGGATGTGGTTCCGTCATTTTAGCCTTCTTCCTACCACCTTTTGGCATTTTGACTTATCTCTGCTGGCAACCAAATACAAGTCATTATAAACAATGTGCAACATGCTGTGAAATTTTAACAAAGAGCAGCACCAATTTAACATGTTAATGAGGTATATAAATAAATTGTGAAGCTGCATGTTGGGAAGCAAAATACACCATTCCAAACAAGAAATCTAGTTATAGAGACTTGATTCTTTTTAAAGGGACAAGGTTCAGAATGCTCCTGAAAGGATAGGTATGTCGAGGGAACAACCTGCTCTCGGTCTAGCTCTAGGAGAGATGGTAACCTTCGTCATTGTGCTTTTAATGGTTAGTGGCGGGTGAGTCTGGGGTGAAACAACCCTACGGCGAAATAAGGGGCCGCTTTTCCCACATTTTTGAACAGGCGAGAGCTTCAGTCGACCGTCATGGCTATTTATAGCACTTGACCGAGCATTTTGTGGTAGGCTTGAACAGGGGCGATGGCGCCTGGAATATGGATGATGAAAAGGATCGGGTGGTTAAAGTTTTTTTGGCTTTCGGCTGGTGAAACAAGAAACCCATGGGGCCTCAATGGCTTTAAGGACGATAAAAATGAAATATGCAACTGGTGCCTATCAGCTACGTCTTAGACGAAACAGAAAATGGAAAGGTAATCTAACGTCTAAATAAGACAAAATTAATGGTTAGAAATCCTACCTGGCACCTTGAATATGGTTGGACGAGGAGGACACGGACGTGGACGAGCGAGCTAAGCTGGAGTAGTTCGGGCGAGGCGTCCAATGGCGTTTGCTAATCGAAACAATAACAATGGCCAACCCAAACCTCAATCGTTTATTTAAACTTTTTAGGCACGTCCGGCATTCAATATGGTGGGTGGCGTATTTAGCACAAGCTTTAAATTTAACGTACGTCGCGGTCTTTTCAATTGGTCTCAATATGCGCACGCGATCGCCACCTGCGGAACGGGCTCATGAATTCCACCCGCCATTGCAGGATGATAGAATGAAGGTTTCCACTGTTTCGAAGGGAAATGGCGAATGGCTCCCGCAGTCTTTCAAAAAAAATGCTCCATGGGGTTTCGGGAGGAATATCACAAACGCTTCCGTAGTTTCGGGAGGGTTTCACGAAGGCTTCCGCAAAAGGCTCCCGTTGTCGCGGAAGGGAAACCGAAAACGTTCCGCAAAAGTTCAAGTCTTTCGGAAAGATATCGTGGTGGCTTCCGCTTTTTCGGGAGGTTCTCGCAAATGGTTTCCGCAAAAGAAAATTTTCTAAGTCTTGGCCGGGCTTCGAGAGTGCTTCCGAAGTTGCGGAAATCTTTCACAATTGGCTTCCATGGAACGGATTGGCGAATGGTTCCGCTGTTTCGGAATGGATAAGCGAATGGTTCCGTGATAAGTCTTTCAGCGGGCTTCGGAAAGATACCTTAATTTTTTAAAAGTTTCTAAGTCTTCGCGGGGTTTCGAAAAAATATGGTGAAGGCTTCCGCAAAAGACTTCCGCAATCGCGGAAGGAAAACCCGAACGGTTCCGCAAACGTTTCTTGTCGGGGTTGCGGAGAAATAACGCGAAGGCTTCCGCAATTGCGGAAGGCTCGGGCGACAAGCTTTTGCAACTTTCGGACTTAAGAATTTTCAAAAAGAAACTAAGTCATTCGGCGGCGCCAGGGAAAGTTGGCGAATGGCTCCCGTGTTTCGGGAAGCTTTCTTGAATTCTTCCGCCGTTTCGAAAGGAATTCGCCAATAGCTTAACAATAATTTCTAAATCTTTTCGAGAGACTTATGCAAACGGTTCCCGCCGTTTCGGGAGAAAAAGTTGAGTGGTTCCGCGGGGCTTTCTTCAATCGTTCCGCGAACTTTCAAAAAATTTCTAAGTCCCTTTTTTAGAAGCTTATAAAAATGGCTTCCGTCGTTTCGGGAGGCTAACCCGAATGGTTTCCGCTGTTTCGGAGAGATAACTCGAAAACTTCCACATCTTCTGGAAGCTTCCACGAATTCTGTCTTTGGAAGGAAACTTGGAAAGGTTCATGGAAAGATTTTATGTTGAAAAACAAAGTTAAAAGATGGAAATGGCCTCTTAAGGCAGCCTTTCTAAAAATAAAAGGAGGGGCCCCAATATGTACAAAATTTCGTGGGGGATGTTGCTGCAACAACAAGGTCCTTGTTAGACACAGATTAAAAATAGGTTTCCACGTTGGGCATATCAAAGGGAACTTGGTATTTGGGGCATGATTGGAGGGTTCTCTTAATTCAATATCATGTTTGTTATTCCCAAAATAAATTGGTAATATTAGGAGGTATTCTTCTACGAGCTAAACAGGAGTGTGAGGGACATAGAAATGGATGGGATCTTGTAGTTGGATTAATCTAGACCTTTCCAGCACCAACAGGGCAGATTGGGTCTACTCCCAAGCTATGTAGATAAGAGGCTTTCTAAGGGAGATTTCATACATAGGTTAATCTACAAGATAGTCAAACTGACTCCATGGTTAGAATGAAGAGGAAACAAATGAGCTCATTGTATTCTAGTTAAGAATCCTACCACTTATTCCTATGTATACATTGTACCTGCATTCAGAGTTAGAATTTGTTTAGAAGCCCATTAACCTGGGCATACGATTGTGAGGCCTTTAGAAGCAACTAATTTCCTGTGGTAGAAAGAGTTTATCATGAGTGATAACTTTGTTTAGATATAAATTGTTCTAAATTCCAATTAGATGTATTTTTTGGAAAATCACGTAGAAAACAATTGCAATATGGTACATTGAAAGGTTGAGTGTGGTTTTGTAGTTCCATTACCATGTTGCTACTATTTACAGTCTCTGTTTTTATTAGATGTTCCCAATCAATATAAATGTTGTTATGTAGAATGAGAAAAAATGATGCATAGTTTTAAGTGATTTTTTCTTTCAAATTATGCATTATTCCATTTGACTTAAGTCCCAATATTCTGATTTTAGTCAATTCTATTCATTATGAATATGTTTGGCGTGTTAGCTTCTTGCTTTGCAGCATCATATAGGTTTGACATGGTAAGTTGCATTTTCGTTTGGAAACCCCAAGTCTATTGACAGAGCCATGCAATCCAGTGGGTGGGATGAATTGTTAGTAACATATACTCAGTCTCGCTACTCTGTATTCTACACATGCATAAGGGGAAAAGTATGAAAGGTTTATGTAGACCAAAGGAAGCCACATGATTTTGTTTGAGACAATTGTGCATTTTTGCAATTTTATGTCTTGTTTGCAAGTGCTATCACTGTAATCAATTTTGCTGAAATCTCTATTGTATGTTTTCAAGGCACCACTAGCAACTTGTGGCACAGCTTCAGTTGCAACCTTACATCATTCATTGTCTTCATTTGGTGGACCTATATAACATTCTTCGGGTAATCCATTACAGGGTCGGATGCGAATTCCCTTGCCTTCAATACCACCTTCTTCAGTAGTTGGTTCTCAAATCAAGACTCCAACAAAAAAGCCTCTAATTGGATAGAAAAATCCTTATGAGGTTGCTGGTCCTTCAGTACAACTTCCAAGGTCAATATCAATATTGTTGGGTGTTATTTGTTACTCTGTTCTAGGCCATAGATTAGATTGTATTATATTATATCTGGATACACTCATGATGCATGCACTTATTAAATCCATTTAATTCTTGATCTCAAGGAACATTGTCTCTTTTTGTGTTTTGTCTTTTAAGAGGTTTCAATTTTATTCCATAATCATTATCTATTATATTACATGCAGTAAAAAGAAAAAAGACAATTGGGGGTTTTCTAGATCAAAGCATTGACCAACTTAATGATGTTAATGTTGTCAGTGGAGTGAACCTAAGGGTAATGTGTAGTTTTAAATAATAGCTGATATGGATATGGCATTGGTTGGATTGCCTTAATGTACTCATGAAATGTTGGAAAGCTTGATGGCCAACTTAAATACAGTTTACATGTCAATTTGTTTTGAATTTGACAATACTGTGGTTTCTTTGCTCTGGTCCAGGAAGAGGAGGAACAATTATTTGCTGGGACGAAAGAAGAAATCCATGATACAGAGGCAATGAGAAGGGTTGTGCAAGAGGACGAGGATAGAATGTTCTTACAAAAGGGACCACTGCATGCCAAATTAGCTGGAATCAATTACATTTCTTCTTATCTTTCTCTTGATTAGTTGGAAAACCTGATGGTTATTGCATACATATCTCTTAATGATTGTTGCCTCATTCATTGAAACACTCTTAAATGCATCTATTTTTAAATTGGTGTGCCTTAGGCCCTTATGCTATCCCATCATGCATAAAATTAAAAGATGTTTTAACATATTCCAAATAATCTTCATTATCTATGGTAGTGGCAAAGTGTGGTATAAAAAATGTAAGCAGTGACTCCGAGCACTGCTTATCACTGGTAAGAAATTATTTTTGTGGTGTTGACTTATTGTCTGCTATTTTATGTTTGATTCATACATCAGTTTTGCATTGCATTGAAGAACGTTACGAACCATGGTGGGCCACTTGATTAGACTGTCTAAATAGGTGATTTCCTTGGATCAATCCTTAGTTCGGAAACTTGCAACTAAACCCCTATTCTTCGTAATTGTGATCAGGTTTTCACAGCGAGATGATCTTGAGAAGGTCAGCCACAAAGTTACCATTACAGCTGATGTATGGCGTCAAATTCAACTAATGAATAAAAAAGCAGAGGAGGATTGGGAGAAGAAGCAAGCAGATGAGGCAAGAAAACTCCGAAAGCTGAATGAGGCAAGTTCCTTCATGTTCATATGTAGCACAAAGAACTGTTCATTTTTATTTCAAATATTTCCTTCTATCTATTGAAGGATTAGGCTATTAGAATACCTTAACATGCATAGGATGCCTAGAAATTGTTGCCATTGTTTTCTCACTAATTTGTTGAATTGTGGGATGTATCAATAGTTTTGTTTGCATGTTTGTAGATTTATTTATTAGGTTTTGATGTTCATTGGTTGAAGAAGAGGAAGAAAAATGGATATGTGCTTTCCCTAATCACCAAGTAAATTTGGATGCAAAATGCAAGGGAAAATAAAGGTTCTGCACCTAAAGCTTTTCCAACACATATGGCTGGTCAAATTGATGGTATGTACATGTTGAAGATTTTCTTGACACTATAAAAACCATATTACACTAACAAAGCATATTGTGTTATTTGAAGATTGTTGTATGATACTACTACAAAGTCCAAATAATTTAAAAGCCAATATTTAACAACTTAAGTCACGTCTATTGGGTGTAGGGTTGCCTTTTCAAAAACATGATCAAATTGTAGATGCTACAAACTCTGCCTTTGTTTCTATTTCTATTGAAGATGTTAAAAGCATTGTTGTTCGTCATAACTTAACATTAATGCTTATGTATTCATCTTCATATGGGTTACTCATAAACAAGGAAAATTCAGAGATAATTGAGGTTCCCATTAACATCTTTCAGACAAGCATGAAAGATGAAACCAATTATGTGACTGACTTCTAGTAACTGTCTTAGGACTTGACACCATCATCAAGCACTGGGAATTCTAGCCTAGCTATGTTAATGAGAAATAAAATTTCCAATTTGACATAGGTCACCATTGCAGTCTAACAAATGCAGATGCCCAAGATCATGAAAAGACAATTGTGATTCTTGATTTGGTACCACTTGGATAGAGATATGTGACCCTTGTCTAGAATTTGGCAAGATGGTGTTAACTGTTGGAAATTTTATTCTCATATCAATCCATAAGGAATTCTATTTAAGGGTGCTAGCTCAATGGTAGAGCACCTGCCTTATAGGCAGGAATTTGGTGGTTTGATTCCTCCGTGCCCTATTTATATTATGAAACCACTAAAAAGAGATAAATGACTAAAATGACCAAAATTTGAATATAAATGACCACTAGTAGAACATGAGAGATAAGTGACCAAAATATGCATATAAATGACCATTTTTGAGTTGGCAACGCTAGTAGCAAATTAGAGGTCATTTATCAAGTGACAAAAAATGTGCTCATTAATTGTGACAATTAATGACCAAATATATTACCAAATATATGACCACAAGATAAGCTATAAATGACCAAGCTAAATATGACCACATTTGTGGTCGCGTGATATATGGCCACTAATTTGCTACCAATGGTCACCAACTCAAAAGTGGTCACTTATATGCGGATTTTGGTCATTGTTTTGGTAACTTATCTCTCATTTTGTACTAGTGAGCATTTCAAAAATCAGTATGGTAAGCCAGTACACTGACTGGGTTTATCAAGCATACAACGACCATTTCCAAGCTAGTTCTCCGACTGGGTTTGTCAGGAAATAACACCCTTCACCAATACCTCCACAACATGCAAATAACCAATGCCAAACCAATACACTGACTGGGTTTATCAGGCATCCAATTTAACAACATGCCAAGCCAGTATGCTGATTGGGTTTGTCAGGCATCCAATTTAACAATATTCCAAGCCAGTATGCCGACTGGGTTTGTTATGCATCCAATTTAACAACATGCCAATCCAGTATTCCGACTGGGTTTATCAGGCATCCAATTTAACAACATGCCAAGACAGTATGTCGATTGGGTTTACCAGGCATCCAATTTAACAACATGCCAAGCCAGTATGCCGACTGAGTTTATCAGGCATCCAATTTAACAACATGCTAAGCCAGTACGCCAACCGGGTTTATCAGACATCATACAATTCTTCATCCACACAAGGATGGCACTCCTTCTCCTGTGAAAACTAGCGGTTCCCTTTAGGAACTCTATAGGTGACTTTCTTGACTGCAAGCTAGCATGGCCCCACAATACCCACTCACACTACACAAGGATGATACCCCTTTTCTGCAAAACAGCTTCACAAGCCTATCCATCCCTTCTAGTGTCCTTTAGTGTGAGCGTAGAAAGGTTACCACTGCCCATACAGTCATTTTGAGCACCCTTTCTTCACTTTGCCTCTTAACGTGCAACATCAAATTGCATCTATGTAAGCTGATAGCACAAGAAGGATAAGTAGGTTCATCAATATTCCTGCTCTAAAATTGTAACCATATTTCATAACATTCACTATCAAGTATTGAAACACCAGGAATGCGTCCATTCCTTAGGGTGTAGTCAATATTGACAACCCCAACATAACCTGGCATCTGAAAGGTATGCATCCCTTTCCAATGTGAACCATGTAGGACCTAATCATACTCAAGCAGTTTGTAATAATAATGAAATAATAAAACATGTTTTGCATATTAACTCTAGTAACGAGACATGCATATTCTTTAGATGGGGTTACAGAATACTCATTTGTTTTACAGATGTATCTTTCTTTATTGGCGAAGAATGGGGGCTCCCTTCTCTGAGTCAACAGTCCTTCGGTTTTCCACCCCAATCCTTTCACGTTCCTTAACCCACACATGCCTTCTTGGCATAATTTTACTGTCTCACTCACATGCTTTACCAACATGCAGTTCGACTGAGACATTATCAACATTTACAATGGCGTTTCACCCGAAACCCATTTCCATAGCATGGGATCCTTCCCCTCCAGTTTGGCTTCTGCAAGCCATCACACATGGTCTTCCTGCAATGTCTCATCTTGACACACTTATCAAATAGCCAAACAGTCAGCAACATTTAGCAATAAGATTCAAATCTGATTGTTCCATAACCAATCAATGTCATTAATAATTAAATTCAATATGAATTTACAATTCTGTCTCCTACATAAATTAATTTGCTTAGCAATGAGGCTATCCTCATATTGTTTGGCTCTCGTAAGTGGTATCACTTTGTCCATTATGGTTTCACCCTTGCTACCATACATGAACATCCACCTACAACATGTCCTCCTGACACAATTTTATATAAGCCAAACAATGATTAGCAATTATAAGAAAATTTTCAAATCTGAAATCTACAAATATGTTTTCCTACATAAATTAGATTTGCAACCATGAGATTATTCTCATAAACTTAAATTAGACAATTTTCAGATTTGTTTCATGCATAAGTTACAACCATGAGAACCTTCTCATAACCTTTGGCTTCTGCACATGGTAGCTACACATGGTAGATCCCGGTCTTTACTATGGACTTATCCTCATTGCCATACACAAGACTTTTCTACCTGAAAACTGAAACTTCAATCAGCCAGATGCGTTGTGAGTATCTATGCATATAATCCTTTCATTTCCACAACAGTCATTGAAGTGATCTCAAAATTATAACACTCAATAATTCAAACACCTTCAGTTGTTAACATTTGAAATGCAATGAAATATATACATTTCTATATATGCATCACTATCACAATAAAATTGCAAGACACAGTCACACTATCCACGCAATTTAAATAAACTGTAAATACTCATTACTTCACATTACATGCAATTATGTCCTTCCAACAGAGTGCTTTGGTATGTCTACCTTCTTCATGCAGTCTTTCTCCTGCATTCATAGCAGCTCATGAAATGGTCTTGAGATTAACAATAGTCCACCATTTCATCTATTATCTAACTGCATTGAAACATATATATATATATATATATCACAACCATGCATTCACACAATGCATCTCAACATGTGCACCCACACATATGCATGCACATTCACAACATTTACATAATCTTTTAATGTTCCTTCACTCAATGCATAACCCCTCAATACAACCTTGCATTAATCCATGAATACTATGCATTCCAACATATTATGGCCTAACCATTCCTATCTCATATGGCATACACTACAACAAGACGATAAGTCATCACTTGCTTTGGTTGTTAAACTCACAACCAACATACACAAATGGCATGATATAATTTCATATAAATGCATTGAGGTTTCTAAGAAACTATAGGGTGTAAGGCTCCTTGCCTTCACTTACCCGCTCCTGAACACACTTGGTACAATTATATTCACATTCAGGCACTTAGTCTCACATGCAAACAATTCAGCATAGTTTAAACATAGTTGAAGGGATCTCACCAAATCCTCTCTCAACACTCATGCAATTAAGCATAATTAACCATTAATTGCATGGCTGTTATTAACATCGCTTGATGTTACCTAATTAGTTGGCCGCTTACCAATGCTACACAGTCATTTTTCCAACCTCATGATCATAGATTTGTTGCACCATCCTTTCCTCATAAGGTTGTTGGTCATATGCAACAACCACCTGTTAACACCCAAAAAGTGCTCACTAGCTCATTTCCTTATTCACATGACCCATTTGTCCACTTTTCCACCATTTGAGCCTCTAAAGCCATCAAAAGGTCACCAAAAGACCATAATACACCCCGTTTTCCCCTCAAAATGAATATTTTTCCTCAAAAAGGGTCCATAATTCTCAAAAATATTAAAAAGGGAATACAAATATTCAAAATATTCAAAAAAGGAAAAAGGAGGGAAAAAGGTACCTAAACCATGTTGGTCGATACCATTGGTTTCCTCAAAACCATAATGGTATTCCCCACCACCAAAAACTATAAAAAGGTGGTAGGGGCTCCTCACTTTCCATCCATCCATCATCCTATCCTCACGCTGTCAAAATCTCTCATGAGACTTTTGGCCATTTTCAGCATCTTGGAGAAGAGACCATTGGAGCTTGGAGCTACTCACCCTTGGAGTTGCTCAACACAAATCCTCACCATTTCAGGTATCTTTATACAAAACATCTATTCTTTTATTTCTTGTTCTTTCCATGAATTGTTTTTAAATTTATTTTTTATATGCACATGTTAGTTTAGATTTAGATTTAATTCATAATCATTTTTTGCTTTCTATATTGAAACTGCTATCACATTGTTGATAGGTGCCCATTGCACAAAGCTTGGTTGCAAAACCAAGCCAACACCACCATTCACATCTTTAGCCATGCTTCGGTTGTCTTTGCTCCTACAACCAATGCGAACACAACTAATTATTAGAAACCACAATAATTATCTTGAGTGGCTCATTGCATATGTAAAACCTCACTATTTACCAAAATGCAACATCATATATATATATGCACAAACATTTTCACATGCATTATGCAATGTTTATTAATATGCCATCTAGTGCATATTCATCTTATCTATCTAATCTCTTGCATTTTCAATCATGCTTCTATGATCTGGTCCCTACAACATTAGTTGTCATCAACCATAAGAAATACCTTTAGTGGGCTATTGCATGTGTAACTTCACTACCTTTACCCATATGCACACATCATGCTCATGCATAAGTCATTCACATGCACTATGCAATGACTCCTTAATCATGCCCACTAATTCATATTTAATCTGCTACTCTCTTTCATTTCCAACATCCATATGCCATAATTTTCAGCATATAAAACTCGAGAAATATAAATACAATAGCAAGAGAAGAGTTAAGGAATTATCCTCTTCCAGTTTCTCATCATGACATGGAGTTCCTCCTCCACATCATAGCTGATCCCTTTCTTGGCTTCCCTACCAAGCATACAAGCAATCATTAGCTATGATCTTCCCACGAATTAGCAATTCAATAGATACATACATGTATAACATTCATTTTTGCTATTTTCCAAACATGCAATTCTTATGCTATAAACATAAATAGCTTAAGGTGAGGAATTTCCCTCTTATCAACATTGCCTTGTTGCTCCCATTGCTCTTCCTCAATGCATATTACAGCCAATTACTCTTAATAAGGACTCCATAACCTTCTATGCAATTCCTACTTCTCATCCCAAGCATGGAGAATGCATTTCACACTTTCAACGACTATCTACGGGGGACGATGGGGGTCAAGGGGGCTTGCGCATAAGTTCCATGCCATTTTTCAACTTTCGGCACCTAAAAAATATCCATGGAAAATAGCTGAAATTCCTTGTTTCGAGGAAACTCACCCAGTTCTGCTGAAGGGTAAACTTGTCTATCTCTTTCGACCTATTTCGGGCCAACTCGTTGAGTTCTTCTTCCCTTTCAGACCAACTCACCGAGTTCTTTCGTCGTTACAGACCAACTTGTCGAGTTCTGCCACTGAAAACACTTAAAAAAATCTTTCGCCGTTTTGGACCAACTTGCCGAGTTCTTCCGCCGTTTTGGGCCAACTTTCCGAGTTCTTCCTCCCTTTCGGACAACTTTGCCGAGTTCTACCACAGTTTTGGACCAACTCGCTGATTTCTTCCCCCATTGCGGACCAACTCGCCGAGTTCTGCCGTTGAAAGACACTTAGAAAAATTTTGAAATTTTTTTTCTTTTCCCCCGACACTTCCGCAACTTCGTCGCCACAACTCAGCCAAATTTTCCAACCGTGTCGGCTCCACTCGACGAGTCTCACCGAAATGTATCGGCTCAACTCCGCGAGACTCGCCGAAACGCATCGGCTCACTAAACAAAAACACTTAGAAAATTCTTTAAAATTTGAAATTTTTGAAAATTTTATTAATTATCAGTGCTAAACCGGAAGCATACTTACCTCTACAACTATGATAAGTAGCCCATGAAGGCCCAATGCTGCAACCAACAACTTTGATACCATCTATCACGTCCCCTCCCATCTATCCAATGCAAGGAAGGGAACATGATGCCAATATATGGGGATTTGACATAATCTCAGCCCATTCATGAGATTCATATAATTAAAAAAAAAAGTGTGCAGATAGAAAACAAGCAAGTATGCACAGCGGAATTAAAACATCATCCACACACAACTCATGCCCATCCAGCATATCAAAATAATCAACAAATTAAACATTGCAGAAGTAAACACACATCAAATACTTATCTTCATTGTTGAAATGGTCCCAAGCAACTAGCTATGTCGCTGCAACATTCCACCCAACCATAGGCCAGTCGTGTTCATCAATCTCTCAACGCAACTGCCACCCCTGAGCTGGGCATGATTCTTACAAGAAAAAGGGGGCATTCCAGCTCATACATAGCCAATTAATCATTACATCTGAGCCAAGCCATTCCACAACCGGGTTTATCAGACTACATTTGAACCTTGGATGCTTGCACTCAAGCTCAAGCCAAACCAATGGATACCCATACCCATACCCCAACATACTCTTCACATACACAACAAAACATGGTCTTTGGGCATGGATACACATGTTTAACAATGGGATTTACAAACAGGATGGCCATGGGCATTCCCAAAATCGTTTCCATCCAAAAAATGGATTGTGGGATGGGGAAAACATTGACAGGGAGGAAAACGATTTATCCCCCAATTATCTAAGCATTCAACAGCCCAAGTGGTCTCTATGGAACCCAAATTCGATTCCCCTTCTTCCCCACTGGTATACAACACAAAAACGCCCTTCTCCCAGTTGAGAATGAAGGAAAACATAGACAAACATGGCTGGAAAAGGCCCAGGTAGCTCCAAACTCGTGAGGGAGAGCAACTAGTTGATGGATAAAGGATTGGGGAGCAATTCATGGCTCTTTTCTTTCCCAAGAAGAAAAACACGATTTTCCATGAAGGATGGCTTGCCCATACTCGAATTTGGATAGCCATACCTCTCCATTCCCAAGGAATTAACTACCTCAACCAACTCTTGGGAGAAATGAATGATTGGGTACACAAGTCAACATGGGTATTTGAGGGTTCATGGGTTCTCTCATTGAAATTTGGCTTGACCTGATTGGCTCCAAGGGTTTGAATATTTCCCTCCCAATTCCTTGTAAAATCATGCCCCCATCTCTTGTTGCATTGCATAGCTAGTTGTGGGTATTTTATTAAAATGCACATTTACATGATGTTTGAAATTCCAATGTGTCTGGCTAGCACGCAAACCATATGCATCAATAAAGCGATGGCGGGGCCTTGTCCTTGAGCTACTCACCGTGATTTTATAACAATATTACACCATTTACATTTTAATGCAATAGGGTCAAGATGGGGACGTGACACGTACACTTCTTTTTGACAAGTACTAGCTCTCGATGTGCATTAACATGGGTTAATGTGTTAAGATTTAATATGCTAAGATATAAAATAGCAGCATTACATTCCATTTCACAATAATAGCATATACAGGATCACTGAAGAAACAACAAGCATAGCATAAACACAAGAGACACAGATTTATCCTGGGAAACCCTCATGGGGTAGAAAACCCAGTAAAGCTTCCTCAATATAGATGACCAACAATATACAAAGATGCAAACCAAAGACATGATCTCCTCCTCCACCATAGCAAACCTCTCCTCCACAAGTGCGCCTCTCTCTTAAGTGAGTGTGTGTATCAAATGAGGAACACACCTCCTCTATTTATACACTACTCTGACATATCTTTTACACAAGTACATGTAGGCTCGTATTTAACCATTAGGTTAAATACCCTATTATAACTGACTGGGCCGACCCCACTAGGGTGGTCTAGCAACCCTTTGACCCACATAACACATACAGGGCCGACCCCCACTAGGGAAGTCTAATAACCCATGTTACCACATTCTGACGGAGGAATAAACATCTCCGGATATACAATAAGATCTTTACGGAGGAATGAAACATCTCCGGAATAATAAAGTACAAATATAATATTCTTTGAAGTTACAATATTTCAACACTCCCCCTTAACGAGAAGGATATTATAACAGTATCTGCATGAGCAAGGAGTCATCAACATCATACATGATATATCTATAAATCATTGAAAGCTTTCTCAACATCATCAGTAACTCAAGCAGTTACTGGAACATCAACATCTTCAGTACTGAGTCTTTATTTTCTGCAGCACTCGAACAACTACAACAACATCAACATCTGGATCCTCACGATCATCAGTATCGTCATCTCACGATCATCAGCATCATCATCACACGATCATCATCATCATCATCACACGATCATCAGCATCGTCAGCATCATCATCACACGAGTATCCATACCAATACAAGTATCTTCATCATTAATACAAGTATCCATACCGATACAAGTAACCACATCATCAATACAAGTATCCTATCGATACAAGTAACCACATCATCAATACAAGTATCCTACCGATACAAGTAACCACATCATCACACACAATCATATTATAGGATGATCAATCCTGCTCTCTTTAGGACATGGATCCATGGATGATGAAATCCTGTCATGTACCTTTTGAACCGAGGTCCAAGGACGATCCAGTCCTACCATGTACCTTTTGAACCAAAGTCCAGGGATGATCCAGTCCTATCATGTACCTTTTGAACCGAAGTCCAGGGATGATCTAGTCCTATCATGTACCTTTTGAACCGAAGCTCAGGGACGATCCAGTCCTATCATGTACCTTTTGAACCAAAGCCCAGGGATGATCCAGTCCTATCATGTACCTTTTGAACCGAAGCTCAGGGATGATCCAGTCCTATCATTCGATTCTCGGAGACCTCATGTCTATGGCTCAATTCAAAGGACTAAAGTCCGAGGACGATCCAATCCCCTTACCTATTCATTCAGGATTTTGTTCTCAGAGACATCATGTCTACGGCTCAATTCAAAGGACTAAAGTCCGAGGACGATCCAATCCCCTTACCTGTTCATTCAGGATTTTGTTCTCGGAGACATCATGTCTACGGCTCAATTCAAAGGACTAAAGTCTGAGGATGATCCAATCCCCTTACCTGTTCATTCAGGATTTTGTTCTCGGAGACATCATGTCTACAAATCAATTCAAAGGACTAAAGTCCGAGGATGATTCAATCCCCTTACCTATTCATTCAGGATTTTGTTCTCGGAGACATCATGTCTACGGCTCAATTCAAAGGACTAAAGTCTGAGGATGATCCAATCCCATTACCTGTTCATTCAGGATTTTTGTTCTCGGAGACATCATGTCTACGGCTCTCTTTAGGACTGAAGTCCAGGGATGATCCAATCCCCTCAAGTCCACCAAGGACTTCATTCTCGAAGACATATGTCTATGGCTCTCTTAAGGATGATGCAATCCTATATGTCCATTAAGGACTTCATTTTCGAAGACATACGTCTACGACTCTCTTGAGGATGATGCAATCCTATATGTCCACCAAGGACTTCATTTTCGAAGACATACGTCTACGGCTCTCTTTTAGAACATGTGTTCAAGGATGATGCAATCCCCTTGTCACCCTAGACCCTGTCTAAGGACCATCCACCAACCTCTCTGTCGGCATCACCAATATAGGTATTCACATCATCGACCTCACTGTCGATGCATGCAATCTCATCATAAGTGATCACATCACTCCCCCTTTCGAGGAGGGTCCTTCTTGACTATATTAAGTTTGTCTCGGAAAAATTTACTTGAGGTAGAGGTTTGGTTAGTACATCGGATCGGTAGAGGTTTGGTTAGTACATTGGTAACTTGTTACAAATTCGAACTTTGATTCCTATCTGCACCATATCTCGTATATAGAAATGCCAGATCTCTATGTGCTTTTGACTTATCATGGAACACTAGATTCTTTGCCATTTTAGTACAACTATGTTTGTCACATAGGATCACAGTTGGGTCCATCTCTAAGTCAAACAATTCTGAAGCCATGCCATTTCACAATTAGCAGAGCAAGCAGCCATATATTCCGCTTGTGCTAGACTGCTTCCTGCTAAACCACAAGATCATGGCTGATCCTAGACAATAACATCTTCTCGATGTGCTCTTCTTGTCTGATACACTTTCTGCTCAATCAATATCTATGTAGCCATCTGAATTCATGATCTCTATAGATCAAAGTCTATTGTATCCTTTAGGTACCTCATCTCATGCTTTGCAACTAACAGGTGAACACTTCTAGTTTCCACTAGATACTGACTCAAGGTGTTTACAGCAAGGCATATATCTGACCTAGTATTCGTTAGACACATCAATGACTCAATAATTTGTCTGTACAGAGTTATATCCACTAATTCTAATGAGTCATCTGCTAATAACTTCAAGTTGGAATTCATGAGAGTGACCATTCCAACACATCAATTCCTTTTAATATTTCTCAGCATACTTTCCCTGTTTGAGAAAGATTCCTTCTGAGCCTTGCCATACTTCCAGACCTAGGAAGTAATGCATCAATCTGAGATCTTTCATTTTTCATTTATGATTCTTATTCCCTATCAGAAAGATATCATCTACATACAATAATAGTATGATCCATAACCTTACGGTAAAGGTTAGGAACAACTTTACTTTTGGTAAAGCCCAAGCTTATCAAGAAACTGTCAATTCTCCCTTTGTGACTGAACATCATTCACACTCTGTATTGAATGTTCTTCTGCATATCTATCTGTGCCATCTCTCGTTAGATGGGTCTACTGATATGGGCCTCAATATCATTCGAACTCTGTGGTGAGTTCCTTCTTGCATCCATGCCATTTGTGTCTAGAATCCATATTCAACCTTGTAGCAAAGGTTGAGATCCACATTACCCATGGTGATTATTAAGCTCATCAATTGATTATCGATCCTGGGTACCCATACAGAACCTGATTCACACTTCTTCTTTACTTACACCATTAAGAGAATGGTCTTATCTAGCCACTTGGAGCAAACATCTTGTCATGATTCTCTTCCTCTTTCTAAGAGAATCTTCTAGCCGTGAGCCTTCTATAGTGTGTTTGATTTGTAAATCCTTTTGTTGAACATCCATCGCTTGTTCAGTGTTCATCATTCATCATGATGTTTCCTACAAATCAAAATTAAGTACATGATTAGTAATACTTCATAATCATTAAATCTATTATGCATACAGATATCATTTACATAGTTATGCAACTTATTTTTACCAATACTTTGGCACAACACTTTCCCATATCCTGTATGCATACAGTGGATATCTAGATGCCTTCCATTTCTACCAGAACATACTATCGAGAGTGTGCACAGCTCTCAGCATGTCAGCAAAGAGGTTTCATTCTAGACAAGCAACAATGGAATGTTTGTCCAAATTACCAATCATATGCATATTAGTAGTATACTGTTCAATGCTCTATGAATGTTTACACTCAGCATCATATATTCTATGCATACAACCTATTACAGGCAATATCATTTACTATTTCAAATAACAACTCAAATACTTATCTTTTATGTTTGTGTGGTTGCCTCCCGCTTGATCTTGTGTATGTCTTTTGAACTTCTATTCATTTTGTACCACTGTGCATGCTCAAGTGTGCACTAGTGTCATCCTCATGATCTCATACACAAACATACATTCATTAGTATATTATCAAAACATTCTAATTCTAAATAATCTTGAATATGTATAGTCATGATCATTAGTATTAAGGGTTTCAAGGAAGTCTTCTTTTACTCATGCATATTCTTGTTTGATCATAGTACTCTTTTGGTTAGTTAAATCATCAATCAAGATAAGAGACATAATGTGCATAAACCCTTGATTAACTTTATTAATAAGCATAACCAATCATACCAAGTATACTTATATAGGGCATCCTAACACAAGGTAAGATTCTAACTTGATATAGGAAAACATACCTGGATTAGTATACCTTCTTAGTTATGTACAACATACCTAAACAATCTCTTCAATGATTTAGAGATCCTGAGCTAGAACCTGCATGTCTCATAGGTTAAGCATAATATATCAAAGTCATACATACCTCTTAAGTAGAACAAAGATTATGGATGAGTCTTTGTCTTCATGTGGAACTTGATTTGTCTTTCGTGATGTACCTGAATCTTGTTAGCAGACAACATCAACCTCACACAACACCATAATGCATTAGTACAATCATATAGCCCTAATCAATGAATGTCTTCGATCATTCACATGCATTCATACTATTACTAGGGTGATAAGATAAGTCTAACATTAATCAAGATTGTACTAACAAAAAATATGAAGACAAACACATTATGAATTTAATCAGGAATCAGATTTCAAGACATACCTGAACCTCCTTGAGTCATACCTGCCGAGACTTCTTGTAGTCTTGTTATGTAAGGCCTTAGCCTCAAGTCCCCCTAAAACTTGATCTGGAGCTTGATTAGGGTTTGCTAGAGAAACCCTAGAAATTCAATCTTTGACTTTCACACTTCTGAATGGATGGAAGGATGTGTCTTGCTAAGCTGATCAAACTAGCAAACTTCAATTTTGAAATCTCCAAAATTTGACCCCTCAAAATTGCCTTCGAAACTTCTGGATCTTCTAGACAGGAACCCGAACTAGGGTTTGATGAAGCCCACCTTTCTGTCCAATCAAAAGGTTCGATCCAAGGCTCTAAACTCTTATCTCTCTGAGGAGCTTACAGCCGTGGTTACAGACTTCAAAAATTCCAACTTTTGCTGAAGCCCTAATTTTCCATCTTTCTGATCAAAATCCCGAGCTAGGGTTTAATCAAGCCCGGTCTTCTACCCAACCAAAAAATTCGATCTTGGTCTCTAAATTTTGATTTTCCTGAGTAGCATTCAGCCGTGGATTCCTATTCCAAAAATTCTAACTTTCTCCAAAACCCTAAATTCCGGAAGCCATGAATAAAGGTGCTCCAAAAATAATTATGTTTTGACAGAAATATGTACCTGATTGTTTCTACTATAACTCTGAAATTTTCGCTCCACAGGGTCTGAAAACTTTTTTTGCAGTATCCTGACCTGTCATATTTCCATCCTGATAGGTCTGACCTCAATTGGATTTTCTGAGAGAGAGTTATGCCAAATGTCGCAACGTGACCTGTTTTGGGATAATACAGGAGAGCGAACTTGTACGACGTGCCATGTGTCACTGTTTGACCTTCGGCCTCTGAAAAATTTCCTGAGATATCGTGCCCTGTTATATTTCCATCCTGACAGGTCTGACCTCAATTGGACTCTCTGAGAGAGAGTTATGCCAAGTGTCGCAACGTGACCTGTTTATGGGATAAAACAGGAGAGCGAACTTGTACAGCATTCCACGTGTCACTAGTTCAGCTTCGGCCTCTGAAAAAGTTTCATGAGATAGTACAGTCTGTCTACTACCTGTCACTTTTTACGAAATTTTATTTGGAGCTTCCTAGCCCAGGTTATGACCTTTTTTCCTAGGTCACCTGATTTTGACTGAGATCTGGAAGAGGCAGAAACCCTAACTTGTACTGATCATAACCTACAAAGTACAACGAATCTGAGGGTTCCCTTTGGACACACGATACCTGGAGATGTTATCTATGACCTGCAAAGGTTTTAGATCCTGAACCTTCTCCAAAATGGATTTATAGCGAAAGTTCCACGATGACTGGTTTTTGCTATATAAAACCCTAACCTTCAAATTGTCGTAAGTGCCATACCTTGCCTTCCTTCAGTTTAGCTCTGATACCATGTTAAGATTTAATATGATAAGACAGAAAATAGCATCATTACATTCCATTTCACAATAATAGCATATACAGGATCACTGAAGAAACAACAAGCATAGCATAAACACAAGAGACACAGATTTATCCTGGGAAACCCTCATGGGGTAGAAAACCCAGTAAAGCTTCCTCAATATAGATGACCAGCAATATACAAATATGCAAACCAAAGACATGATCTCCTCCTCCACCATAGCAGACCTCTCCTCCACAAGTGCGCCTCTCTCTTAAGTGAGTGTGTGTATCAAATGAGGAGCACACCTCCTCTATTTATACACTACTCTGACATATCTTTTACACAAGTACATGTAGGCTCGTATTTAACCATTAGGTTAAATACCCTATTATAACTGACTAGGCCGACCCCACTAGGGTGGTCTAACAACCCTTTGACCCACATAACACATACAGGGCCGACCCCCACTAGGGAAGTCTAATAACCCATGTTACCACATTCCGACGGAGGAATAAACATCTCCGGATATACAATAAGATCTTTATGGAGGAATGAAACATCTCCGGAATAATAAAGTACAAATATAATATTCTTTGAAGTTACAATATTTCAACATAATGCATGTTCTTCACTTTCGACAACAATATGAATGGCTCCGGTCAGTTCGTCGTCGGCTGTCGGGGGGCGACTTTCTTCAACAACTTATGTCGAAACCCAGGTAAAGTTATGTTTTATCTAGGTTATACTTTGTTTCGGAGATCCCAAATTACTCAAGGAATCACTTAATGGTCGAAGAGGTTAGGGGACAATTCCTCACGTTCTGAATAGAGTAGATGAAAAATTCGGTTAGAGAAATCGGGATCAAAATTAACCCAGTTTCCTTCATGCGTTTGATGGACCAATAATCTATCGACCTCATCACCTTCACCGTTCCATCAACTCCAAATTCCAGTTTGTCTAGCGTGAATTCCTAAGTATTCTTCGACAATTTATTTTACTTGGGCACTTCGAGTCAGATGTAATGGAGAGTGTGGAGTGATAGCTTCAGGTATACTCACCTGGAGAGCACTTCCATGCTCCATCCATAGATCTTCATTCACCGGTGACAGGCCTTCATCAACTCCTTTGGTTTGTTGAGCTCGACACGACTCTGCCGGATTTCCATCTGCATCTGTCATTATACTCGACTTTCCTTTTTTTTGGAGCGTACTATATTGCTCCCTTAACTCCTCGCACCTCTTCCTCCTCTTTTCTCATTCTATCTTCTGAATATCTGGAGTGATTTGATGGATCATTGATCTATCTTTGTCAAATTTTTGGGATTTTTCACTGTTGGCCATCTTGTGTTTTCTTTTGTCGACTATTATTCATTTATTCTATCAAACCATGGTCATTTAGCCCCCCATTTCCATCCCAAAGTTATTTAGAGAAATCGGGTGGTGCAACAATTCATTTGCTGAGGAAGTGTTACCACTCTCGCTCTGTCATGATTTTTTCCCATTGTTTTTGCTTTTCTTCCCAGTTCGTGTTTCAGAGAGGTGGTAACAATAATGGTCGAGGTTCAAAAATATGCATTGCTTCCTTGTCGATTAGTAATTTAAACAGAAGCATCAGTAGAGAGAAAAGAAATTTCTAGGTCAGGTCGTTATAGAACCTGTGCATCACGTTATCGACATAAAATCACTCCTCGGTCACGTACTCTTGACAGAACTTGTCAGCAATTTTTTCAAACCATTCAGATAAATTTGTCCATCCTCCTCTGTTTAGTTTTGTTAGCAATTTTCGATCTCTTTCATCAGTTGTTTTTTTCATCCAGAATTTTCTTCAATGCAAATGGCACGGACTCAACGAACTTTTCATGAGTTTCAGAAAAGAACTTCTCCCTTGGTTGAGCAATATTCAACTTTTTTTGTCTAGTATAATTTTGTAAGTAGTTTTCTATTTTTCTCTCCCATCATTCCTTTATCTCATGTTATGTTATCATTTAATCCTGCTCATTATCGTGCTATGCATGTATCACCGGCAACGGAACCAATGTTGTAGTTAAGTGGATTGCATAGTTACCAGTGATACATGATATATAATAAAAAAGCAATTAGATAGATATGAACACAAGATAAGTAATGGTAGTAGAGCCACAAGTATTTCTTGATCCATATAGCAGTTGGCATTGTTTTCGAATGTCGACATCTACTGTGATAACTCATCGTTGTCGACACAACTCCGACGAGTTTCGACGTTGACATGTTCAACGACCTCACAGTTTCACGATGTCAACATGCAGCGTTGACCTGCGAATTGCGCAACACCATCTTGCGACTGTCGAACTTCGACAGACTGTCTCTATGTCTTCCAATCTACTGTAACAGTTGAAATGCTGAATCGTTATAACCTATTTTGTAATTGAAAGTAACGGGAAGGAACCCAAGCATCTCAGCACTCTTTATATAAGCATGTAAACTATTATAATATACATCTTATTAGTATGGATCTTTACATCCAGTAATAGAGAAGATCAGTTCGCATTCCTGCATATTGTCTGTGTGTACTTGTGTTTATCTGCGTAGTGTAATCCTTCTTGATTATTCTATTTCTTATGCTTCCATCATAACAAAGCCGACTCATTCATTCGAACTGTTTTCCTCGTTGCTTCCTGGCCCCGAGAGGATCATTGGTATCAGATCATACTTAGACATTATCTAGATCTTCGTTAGAGCGCATCAGCTTTGTTCATGCTTAATTTTTGCATAGACACTTCCATCGAAGATACCTTACTTATACCGGTTCAAACTCACTCACAGACTCAGCAATCGAAGCAAACACTACCTCCAGATATGGCAGAAGAAACAGGTGAAAGACATGCAATCAACGAGACACAACAGCTCGTAGAGAAAGCGCTGGCTCGACAATGAACTAATATGTTCACCCAGTTCAATGATATTCTTACGCGATTTTCTTTGACTTCAAGAGCATTTCCAATGAGAACCAACTCTGACAAAATTAGCCCCTTCAAAGAGAAAATGAGTTTGGACATACCGAATCTAGGAGGAAAGATTAATGCGGAATCCGTCAACAATTGCGTTCAACAATTGGAATCCTATTACTCTGTGAATCAACTCTTAGAAGTCGACAAGATCACCATTGCATCCTTAAAGATGTCAACATCTATGCACTGCTAGTGGGATATTATTTCAACAAAGATGGATAAAAGCGAAGACCCCATCGACACATGGGATAAATTCGTCGAACACATCCAGATGGAGTTTTACCCGCCAAAGTACCTTGAGCAACAGTATAAGAAGTAGCAACAGCTAAGACAATGGAAAGACTAGCCCATGCAAAGCTACACCGACAAGTTCTATCGACTCATGAATAGACTTGGAGTTCAAGAAGAAGAAAAATTGCTTATTCTAAAGTACATCAGCAGATTATCCCAGTACATTCAGCAGGAGATGGAGTTTCTGACTGTCAATACGCATGCAAATGCATTCCAATATTCCAGCAAACTTGAAACCAAGTAGAAGGGAAAAGAAAGTTTCGTGACAAAGCCGACATCAAGACGACCACCCAACAAGAAGGCATCATCCGACTTCGACAAGTCAAAATATTCACAGACTCCTCCAAACCCAGATCACAACAAGAATCCTTTTCACAAAAAGGAATGTAGCAAGAAACCGACTAGAAAATGGTGCGACTACCATCACTCATCTTGGCATGATACGTCTGAATGCAAATCTTGGAAGACCTTTTTGGAAAAAGTGTTGACATCCAACGCGTTCGACAAGGATGTGGTAGAATCTAACCCAAAAGCAACGACTCTTTTGACATCGATAACTCCAGCAGCCTCGACTATCGTCGACGAGGAGGAACGGGAGCGCCTGTTCCATACACAGATATGGGTTCAAAATAATCCATTGCATCTGATTGTGGACAATGGGATTGAGTTGAACTTTGTTTCTGAATAACTTGTGAAGAAACTAGGTCTTGTGACCACTCCACATCCTCATCCTTACAACATAGGGTTGATGAAGGATGGACAAGAGCTAAGGATCACTCGACAATGCAAGCTCACATACTTCATAAAGGATTTTGAATATGAAGTACTATGTGATGTGGCACCACTCTCCATAGCTAACGCCCTATTTGGGAAACCTTACCTATGGGATCGCCATGGAAGTTACCAGTCACGATCGCAGAAGGTGATTTTCAAAGTTCGCAACCAACGACACAGCATACCTGAACAATGACCTACACCAACAGTTGCAATGATATCTTCTAAACAGACAAAGAATCTCATCAATCATGCTCAGAAGTTTGCATTGATTATGATAAAGCCGCAACATTCTAGGAAGAATGCAGCAACTAGTCGAGTTACTGACCAGTGCAGCTCCCGACAGAAGCAACAGATCAAAAATATTATTGATGAGTACTAGAACCTATTCCAAGTTCTAGATGGATTACCTCTACATTTTCAGGTAAAACACTCTATTGAAATTTCTCTTGGTTCTTCTTATCCTAACGCATCTATCTACAGAAGATCCATTCTCGAAAATGAAGAGATTCGTAGATAAATCCAATATTTGATCGACAAAGGTCATATCTGACCCAACTCCTCCCCTTGTGGAAGTCCAGTTGTCCTCGTTCCAAAGAAAGACGGGACTTGGTGCATGTGCATCGACTACATGGCACTCAAAAAAATATCAGTGAAGAATCGGTACCCTCTGTCGTGGATAGACGATCTCATCGACTGTCTAAAAGGTGCTAAATTATTTACTAAGATCAACCTCAAGTCAGGATATCATCAGATTCCAATCGATCCCTCATATGTATGGAAAACGGCTTTCAATACCAAGGAAGGGATGTTTGAATGGTTAGTCATGCCTTTCAGCTTAACCAACGTACCTGCGACCTTCATGCGATACATGGATAACATTCTTCTACCTTTCATTGGCAAATGGGTCATTGTCTATCTTGACAACATATTGATTTTCAGCCGATCATGGGAAGAACATGTCAGACAACTTCAGCAAGTCCTCGACACTCTCCAGCAACATCGACTCTACTTGAACATGGACAAATGTTCCTTTGCGATGAAAAAAATCAAATATTTGGGGTTTGTAATTGACTCTGCAAGCATTCACATTTACCCAGACAAAGTACAAATTCTCAAAGATTGGCCCATTCCTCACACTGTTTAAGAACTAAGAATTTTTCTTGGTTTGGAGAATTTCTATCAACGATTCATACTCGACTTCAATCACATAGCCCGACCCTTGAATCAGTTGACAAAAGGAAGTGGGAAAACTGTCTTTAAATGGACATTGACACAACAAGCAGCTTTTGAACAGCTCAAGCACAAGCTATGCACTGCACCAGTATTTGTGTTACCTGATTTGCATCAACCCTTTGAGATTGGGGAAAATGCATCAGACTATGCCTTGGGCATAGTGATCACTCAGTCTGGTCACCCAATCGCTTTTCATTTTGAAACTTTTAACGACACTATTAGAATATATTTGACATACAAAAAAGAACTTTACGCCATTGTGCAAGCTCTCAAGCAATGGAGGCATTACATCCTTGGCAAGGAAACAGTTATCCTCACTGACCATAAGCCTCTTCAGTTCGCTCTGACATAATCAAAACTACAAACAAATCGACAGCTTAAGTAGATTAATTACCTGAAACAATTCCAGTTGGCAATTAAGTATCGGAAAGGTAAATCTAATGCCGTCACCGATTGTCTAAGAAGACCACCCATTACTCTCCTTTTTATAGTGATGAATATGCATGGATATGACACCACTACTTGGCCTCAATTGTATTAGGAATACATCAACTTTTCACCAATCTACCGACAACTTCATACTGACAACTTGTCAAACGTCGACTATTTCGTGAAAGATAACTTGCTATACAAGCTCGGATGACTTTGTGTACCAACAGGTGAGCATCGACAACAACTCATTTAGGACACGCACTACGGCAAGATTGCAGGACACTTTGGAGTAGCAAAGACACTTTCTATGCTACAGAAGTTTTTTTTTCCCTACACTTAAATCTGATGTCAACAAGTACATTCAATCATGCATGGTTTGTGCCATCGCTAAACCACCTAATCGACAACATGGATTGTACACACCTTTTCTAGTTCCTAGTCGACCATGGGAATCTATTTCAATGGACTACTTGATAGTATATCCTAATACCAAACATCAACATGGCACGATCTTAGTAGTAGTTGACAGATTTTCCAAGATGGCCATTCTCATACCATGCAAGAAGACGACGACAGCGCAACATAATTCTCAGCTCTTCTTCACACATGTTTGGAAACACTTTGGTTTACCAACAACTATTATTTCCGACCGAGATTCCAGATTCATCATCATCTTTTGGAAGACCCATTGGCAACAACTAGACACACGACTCTCATTTTCGACAGTTTTCCATCCTCAGACTGATGGAAAGACGGAAGTTGTTAATCACTTGGTCGTACAATTGCTTCACATGTACAATCACAAGCATCAACGAACATGGGATGATATTATTACATACATATAGCACAACTACAATCATGCTTAGCATAGCTCTACAAGAAAGATTCCATTTGAGATATGTTATGTATTTCAACCCTCAGTGGTTATCGACTTGATCAGATCCTCGAAACAACCGAACTCCGACATTGACCATAATCAGCGAGAATTTGACAAAGCAGTCAAGTTTCGAGAATAGATTTGCAACATCCAGTGACAAACATAGGACATGTTGGAACGAGAAAAAATGAAAGCTAAGGCCCAAAATGATAAGCATCGTATTCCTCATTCATTCCAAATTGGGGATAAGGTTTGGTTACATCTTTAGAAGGAGTGCTTCACTGGCCCATTCAAGAAGTTGAAACCTTTGCGATATGGTCCATACAATATTCTTCAGCAAATTGGTGAAAACGCTTTCCAGCTCAACATTCCTGCATGCTTGGGTCTACATATAGTATTCAATGTGGATCTACTTTGACCATACCATGCACCACTGTTGGAATAGAACGACTTGTAGACAACACAACCTAACGAAATCCATCCAGATGTTCAGGAGCCACTTCCTTGTGACACCATTATGGGATGACGAGTACACCATACAGGAAAAACACAATTCCCTTGTTTCAGGTTTCTAAGGAAAGACAGATCCCAACACAAGGAAATTGGTACTCTGGTACTAAACTAACCGACAAGTTTCCTCACCTTCACGACAAAAAAATGGAGACCATTGTTTCTTAAGGAAGGAGGTATGATCCATATCGCAGTTGGCATTGTTGTTGAATGTCGACATCTACTGCAACAACTCATCATCATTAACACAACTCCGACGAGTTTCGACTTTGACATGAATTCGACACGTTCAACGACCTCACAGTTTCGCGATGTCAACATGCAACGTCGACGTGTGACTTGCACAACACCATCTTGCGACTTCCAACTGTCGAAATTTGACAAACTGTCTCTTTGTCTTCCAGTCGATTGTAACAGTTGAACTGCCAAATCGTTATAACTTCTTTTGTAACTGAACGTAACGGGAAGGCACCCAAGCGTCTCAACACTCTTTATATAAGCATGTAAACTATTTTAATATACATCTTATTAGTCCATATCTTTACATTCAGTAATAGAGAATATCAGTTCGCATTCCTGCATTTTGTCTGTGTGTACTTGTGTTTATATGCGTAGTGTAATCCTGCTTGCTTATTCTATTTCTTATGCTTCTGTCATAACAGAGCTGACTCATTCAGTCGAAATGTTGTCCCCCTCATGCTTCCTAGCCCAGAGAGGATCATTTCTATTACTCAGAACCAAATTACAATACAATGACTCAGTGTCGCCTGTATCCGGCTCTCCATCCTATATATATAGTTTACAGATAGTTACATAATGACTCGTCAGTTCACTAACCGACGTGACTAATTGACTAGACATGTAGTGGTTGATATGATGGTTTGACATGTTATACGAAGTGGTCGAATGGAGGACCTAGTTAAGTGATCAATCTAGGATCCTCCAACAATGGGTCATAATTTCCCCACAATGAATCAGCCATGATGACAATTTTTCAAACAAATTATGGTTAGATTGAAGCTATGAACTGCTTAGTAAATGCATGGCATATTATGTACATTGATCAATAATTGAAAGTAAAATCACAGGTGTGAAGCTAGTTACATTGTTCACACAAAAATATTTCATATTCCTAAATGATGTGTCATTTTCCCACAATGAATGTGCCAAGATGGAATTTTTTCAAAAAACATATGCCCAGATTCAAGCTATGGACTGCTTATGCAAGGTGTTATGTAAAAACAAAGTGTAAATTTGCAAACACATGCTTATTAAAATGCATGCCACATTCTATACATTGGTCAATAATTGAAACTAAAACAAAAGGCCTAAATTTAGTTACATTGTTCGCAAAAACCTCTTTCGGTTTCCTAAAATGATGGGTCATTTTCCCACTATGAATTCTCCTAGATGCTAGTTTTTCAAACAACTTATGCTCATATTCAAACTATGAAATTCTTAGTAAAATGCATGCCATAGTCTATACAATGGTCAATAATTGAAATTAAGACCACAGGCCTGAAGCTAGTTACATTGTTCACAAAAACCTCTTTCAATTTCCTAAAATGATGAGTCATTCTCCCACAATGAACTACCAATATGGTATTTTTTCAAACAACTTATGCTCAAATTCAAGATATGAACTACTTAGTTAAATGCATGCCACAACTTGTACATTGGTCAATATTTAAAACGAAAACCACAAGTCTGCAACTATCCTCTTTTAGATTCCTAAAATAATGTGTCATTTTCCCCCAACAAATCTCCCAAGATGGAAGTTTTTCAAAAAACTTATGCCTGAAGTCAAGTTATGGACTACTTATACTAGGTGTTATTGAAAAAACAAAGTGTAAATTTTCAAAAATGGGCTTAGTAAAATGCATGCATATTGGTCAATAATTGAAAGTAAAACAATGGGCCTGAAGCTAGTTACATTTATCCCAAAAACCAACTTCAGTTTCCTAAAGTGATGGGTTATTTTCCCACAATGAATCTTCCAAGATGACAATTTTTCAAACAACTTATGCTTAGAGTCAAGCTATGAACTTCTTAGTAAAATGCACTCCATAGTCTATATATTGGTCAAAAATTGAAATTAAATCCACCGATCCGAAGCTATTTAAATTGTTCACAAAAACCTCTTTCGGTTTCCTAAAAAGATGTGTCATTTGTGTGTCATTTTCCCCCAACGAATCTCTCAATATGGAAATTTTTCAAAGAACTTATGCCCAAAGTCAAGCTATGGACTATTTATACAGGGTGTTATGTAAAGAACAAAGTGTAAATAGGCCTAAATCTAGTTACATTTTACTTTCAATAATTGAAAGTAAAACCATATGCCTAAATCTAGTTACATTTTACAAAGAAACCTCTTTCAGTTTCCTAAAATGATGGGTCATTTTCCCACAATGAATCTGCCAAGATGACAATTTTTACATAAAATTACATAAGTTAGAAAAATGCAAGCACATGATACATATTTGAGTCAGTTTGAGTGATTCTTGTTGAAAAATATATATAATTATTATAATATATGTATTATACTTATAATTATGCATACTTTGAAAGTTTCATGTGCTTATTTGAAATTAATGCTAAAATCGTAAGTTTGTTATGTAAAAACAAATTGTAAATCTGTAAAAATAGTCTTAGAAAAGGGCACACCACAGTTGTATTACAGGTAATTTACTGAAATTAATACTATTTACCTGGAGATATATATACTTTTGAGAAAAACCTCCTTCATAATTTTGAAATTATGTTTTATTTGTCTGTAGTAAATTTTTCAAAATTTCATTTTTGATGTTTTGAACTTAATTTTCTCATTTCAGTCAAATGCACGCACAACCCTCATTTTCACTATTTTTGAGTGAGCTCAGTTTTATATGGTTTTTGGTATTATTTTATATCCTCTTGTACTTTTTGTTAAATATTGTAACTTCAAAGAATATTATATTTGTACTTTATTATTCCGGAGATGTTTCATCCCTCCGAGGTAATCCTATTATGTATCCGGAGATGTTTATTCCTCCGATGGTTAGTATTAACTAGGGTTATTAGACCCACCATATGTGGGTCGGCCCTGTAGTTACATTTTAGGGGTTATTAGACTTCTCCAGGTGAGGTCGGCCCCAACAGGTCTTTTAGTCAGTTGAGATTCAAGTATAAATAGAGGAGGTGAACTCCTCATTAGATCATTCACTCACTTGTGGAAGAGTGCGCACTAGTTGAGGAGATCTGCTAAGGAGACTTAGAAGGAAGGAGCACATCTTGTATTTTGGTTGATCATCTTATTGAGGAAAGCTTTACTGGGTTTTCTACCCCATGAGGGTTTCCCAGGATATATAGTGTGTTTATCTTGTGATTGTGTTTCTATCAGAGATCTTGCTTGTCTATTTGGTTTAAATTCAACATGGTATCAGAGCTAGACTGAATAGGACATCTTTCACAAGGTAAGAATACCTCTTTCTCTCTCTTTGATGAAGTTAGGGTTTTCAGCCCAAAGTTGTTATTTTTGATTTTTGGTTGCATGGCTGGATAGCTCTCTTCAATACCTTTCTTTTGAGCTATAGATCGAACTTTTTGGTTGGGTAGAACTTCGGGAAATCCAAACCCTAATTCTACCAAAAGTGCGATACGTCAGATTTTGGTTTCAGAAAAAAGTTGTAATTTTTTATTTCTAATTACATGACTGGATAGCCTTTCTCAAGAGCATTCTTTTGAGCTATAGATCGAACTTTTTGGTTGGATAGAACTCCGGGAAAGTCAAACCCTAATTCTACCAAAAGTGCGATAAAATTCTGTTCCAGTTTCCGGAAAAGTGAAAAGTAACTTCCCAGGTAAGTCTGCTCTGTCTCTTGGACTCCCCCAAGAGAAGATGGCTCCAAATACTAAGCTTGAAGACAAGCTAGAAGGCATAGAGAATTTTCGGGCATGGAAATACAGAATTGGTCTCATTCTTGAGGAGAATGATCTTGCTCATTATATCAAGGAGGAAGTTGCAGAACCAGAAGAAGATGAAGCTAAAGAAAAACACAGGAAGGATCTGATTAGGGCAAAGAGAATCATAGCTGATTCCATTAAAGATCACTTGATTCCCCAAGTGTCTTCCAAGAAGACTCCAAAGGAAATGTATGATGCCCTAGGAAGAATGTATGAAGGAAAGAACATCAACAGAAAGATGAATCTAAGGACTCAGTTGAAGAGTACCAAGATGCACAAAGGAGAATCCATTCAAGACTACTTCTCAAGAGTCTCTCAAATCAAAGAGCAACTAGATGCCATCGGTGATACTCTTGATGAAGATGAACTTGTGATGACTACTCTAAATGGTCTCACTAGATCTTGGGAGTCATTCATTCAAACTATGTGTGCCAGAAAAGAAAGTATGAAGTTTGATGTAGTTTGGGAGGATTGTGTTCAAGAGGAGGCTAGGGTTGCAAATCGAGAAGCCTTGCTCAAAGAGGATGACCAAGCCTTGGCCACCCACACCAAAAGAAGAAGGAATCAATCCTACTCTAAAAAGGATAGTCACAAGGAGTCTCATCCTCCACACAGATTTCATAAGAAAAGAGGATCTAATCAAAGAAGAGATTACTCTTCTTTCCAGTGTTTCTCTTGTCACAAATTAGGACACATTGCTAGAGATTGCCCTCTACAGAAGAAAAAGGGCACTCACTACAAAAGGCACCAAGCTCATCTTGCAGAAGATGATAGTGAAGAAGAAGAAGTAGAGGAAGAAAGGTCTCACAATAAGAGACCTAGAAATGAAGAGGAAGAAGAAAGGACCTTCTTCAAAAGAAGGTCAAGGAGAAATGAAGAAGAAGATGCAGAAGAATATGTTCTCTTCTCCGCACTCTCTGGATCTATAACCCCTGGAGAAGGTACATGGCTTATTGACAGTGGTGCTTCAAAGCACATGACGGGACAGAAAAGGACTCTCTCAAATCTTGAAGAAAAGACTTCTCCCCAAAGGGTATCTCTAGGAGATGACTATCAATACCCCATTAAGGGAATTGGTGAAGCAAACTACAAACTCGATTCTGGAACTCCCATGAAGATGAAGGAAGTTTTATATGTTCCAGGACTGAAGAAGAATTTGCTTTCAATCTCAGCTTTAGACAAGAAAGGCTACAGGGTAGCATTCATTGATGGACAAGTGTTAATGTGGTCCAAAGGAAAATCTATTAAGGATGCAATTGTTATTGGTGAAGAGGAAGGAGGTCTATATAAACTCAAGGGTCATCCAGAAGCTGCCCTTGTTCATGAGACCTCTAGCCCCAGTGAGCTATGGCATAGAAGACTAGCTCACATTAACTACAAAGCCTTACCCTATGTAAGCAAGGTGGTCATTGGACTACCAGATTTGAAGGTTGATCATGATGGCACATGCAAAGGATGTAAGAAAGGGAAGAATGTCAAGAACCCCTTTCCAAAGAGTGAAACAAAGACTAAGGGTATCTTGGAGTTAATACACTCAGATGTATGTGGTCCAATGCCCACCACCTCTCTAAGTGGTTTTGAATACTACCTTTCATTCATTGATGATCATTCAAGGAAAACTTGGATATACTTTCTAAAGGGCAAGAATGAAGTTTTTGGAAAATTCAAAGAGTTCAAGGCTCTAATAGAAAATCTCTCAGAAAAGAAAATCAAGATTCTCAGAACAGACAATGGTGGAGAATATACTTCAAAAGAGTTTGAAGATTTCTGTAAAGAAGCTGGAGTCAAGAGAGAACTAACTACTCCCTACAATCCCCAACAAAATGGGGTTGCAGAAAGGAAAAATAGAACCATCATGGAAGCTGTGAAGACTATGATACATGATCAGGATCTTCCCATGTATCTGTGGGCTGAAGCAGCCAGGACAGCAGTATATGTTCAAAACAGATTATCCCATAGTGCTCTTGATTTCAAAACTCCAGAAGAAGTGTTTTCTGGAAAGAAGCCCGAGGTAAGCCATCTTAAAATATTTGGGTGTCCTGTGTACATTCACATTCCAAAGGAAAAGAGAACCAAGTTGGATCCTTCTGGTAAGAAAGGATTATTTGTTGGCTACTGTGAATCATCCAAAGCTTTCAGGATTTACATACCAGGCTTTCATCATATAGAAATAAGTAGAGATGTAACCTTCGATGAGGAAGCAGCTCTCAAGAAATCTAGAAAGTGTCAACTTGAAGAAGTTTATGAAGAAGATACTTCTCCCAGAATCTCAGAGACTGTTCACATCCCTGAAGAGGACATTCCAGAGGATCATGACATGCTGGAATCACAAGAACCTCCTGTTGCAGAATTATCTAGGAAAAGAAGACCAGCATGGGCTAGAGATATTATTCAAGGAGCTGAAAGATATGGTGCTCCTGAAGGCTCCATTAGAGAAAGAAAGAAACCAAAGTTAGTATCCAACTATATGGCCTTGATGTGTGATCTTGTGGATCAACTACCTACTAGCTATGAAGAAGCAGATCAAATGAAAGAATGGGTAGAAGCAATGACGGAAGAATATCAGTCGATAATGAAGAATGATGTTTGGGATATAGTCCCCAAACCAAAAGATAAAAGTGTGGTTTCTTCCAAATGGATTTTCAAAATAAAACATGCTGCAGATGGTAGCATTGAAAAATACAAGGCAAGGTTTGTAGCCAGAGGGTTCTCTCAAAAGGAGGGAATTGACTATGAAGAAACATTTGCACCTGTTGCTAGGTATACTTCAATTAGAACTATCATGGCACTTGCATCCATGATGAAATGGAAATTGCATCAAATGGATGTTAAGACAGCTTTTCTGAATGGTGTAATTGAAGAAGAAGTATACATAGAACAACCTCAAGGTTTTGAGGTCAAAGACGGAAGGACCCATGTATGCAAACTGAAAAAGGCATTATATGGTTTGAAGCAAGCTCCCAGGGCTTGGTACGGAAGGATTGACAGTTTCTTAACAAGCATGGGCTTTACCAAAAGTAAAGCTGACCCCAACCTTTATCTCAAAGTGATGAATGATGAACCTGTTATTTTGCTGTTGTATGTAGATGATCTATTTCTAACCGGAAATGAGAATCAAATCATTGAAAGCAAGAAGAAGCTTTCTTCAGAATTCGAAATGAAAGATCTCGGACTAATGCACTACTTCTTAGGCCTAGAAGTGTGGCAAGAGCCAAAAGGAATCTTTCTAAATCAAGGTAAGTATACTGTGGAGATTCTCAAAAGATTTGATATGTTGGAGTGTAAAGCTATGGCCACTCCCATGGACTCCAACCTGAAACTACTAGTTAATGATTCATCAGAACTAGTGGACATAACCCTATATAGACAAATCATTGGATCATTGATGTACTTAACAAATACTAGGCCTGATATATGCTTTGCTGTAAATACCCTAAGTCAGTTTCAAGTAGAACCTAGAAAGGTTCACCTTATAGCTGCAAAGCATATAATGAGGTACCTAAAAGGTACAGTGGACTTTGGCCTTTACTATCTTGGAGACAATGAACTCAAGTTGCATGGTTTCTCAGATTCTGATTGGGCAGGTAGTGTCTCAGACAGAAAAAGTACTTCAGGTGGATGTTATGGTCTTGGTTCTGCTATGATCTCCTGGTTCAGCAAGAAACAATCTAGTGTGGCCCTCAGTACCGCTGAAGCAGAATATATAGCTGCTTGCTCTGCCAGCTGTGAAGCGGTGTGGCTTCGAAAACTCTTATCTGGAATTTTTGACTTAGAAATGGATCCCACTGTGATTATGTGTGATAATCAAAGCTGCATTAAGATGACTGAAAATCCTGTGTTCCATGATAAGTCAAAACACATTGAGATCCGTTACTTCTATATACGAGACATGGTGCAGAGAGGAGCCATCAAGCTCGAGTATATAAGCACTGAGGATCAGGTTGCTGATATCTTGACTAAACCTCTGTCTCGAGTAAAGTTTGAGCACTTTCGAGACAAGCTTGGTTTAGTCCAGAAGGACCCTCCTCGAAAGGGGGAGTAGTATAGTATTTGATAACAATTCTGTCACTTATTTTTGTTTTGCTACTTACAACTATTTAGACTTAGAACTCTTACATATCTTTTATGCTAGATGTATACATGATTTGAAATGATGTATTAGTGAGAATACATGTCTGATGTATACATGTTTTGTTTTGATATACATGTTAGTGATGTATACATGTACACATGTTTTGATGTGATGTGTACATGTTTTGATTAGTGATGTATACATGTTTTGATGTACACATGTTTTGATGTGATGTGTACATGTTTTGATTAGTGATGTATACATGTTTTGATGTACACATGTTTTGATGTGATGTGTACATGTGTTTATTAGTGATGTATACATGTTTTGATGTGATGTGTACATGTGTTGATTATGTGATGCTTACATGTTTTGATGTACACATGTCTTGATGTGATGTATACATGTTTTGATGTGATACATGATTATACCTGTATGGATGAGAAGACAGTTGAGGGGATTGGATCATCCCTGGACTTTCAGTCCTAAAGAGAGCCGTAGACGTGAGGTCTCCGAGAATGAAGTCCTTAGTGGACAGTTGAGGGGATTGGATCATCCCTGGACTTTCAGTCCTAAAGAGAGCCGTAGACGTGAAGTCTCCGAGAATGAAGTCCTTAGTGGACAGTTGAGGGGATTGGATCATCCCTGGACTTTCAGTCCTAAAGAGAGCCGTAGACGTGAGGTCTCCGAGAATGAAGTCCTTAGTGGACAGTTGAGGGGATTGGATCATCCCTGGACTTTCAGTCCTAAAGAGAGCCGTAGACGTGAGGTCTCCGAGAATGAAGTCCTTAGTGGACAGTTGAGGGGATTGGATCATCCCTGGACTTTCAGTCCTAAAGAGAACCGTAGACGTATGGTCTCCGAGAAGTGGGGATTGTATCATCCCCGGACTTATGTCCCTGAATCGATCCGTAGACGTGTGGTCTCCGAGAAGTGGGGATTGTATCATCCCCAGACTTATGTCCCTGAATCGATCCGTAGACGTGTGGTCTCCGAGAAGTGGGGATTGTATCATCCCCGGACTTATGTCCCTGAATCGATCCGTAGACGTGTGGTCTTTGAGAAGTGGGGATTGTATCATCCCCAGACTTATGTCCCTGAATCGATCCGTAGACGTGTGGTCTCCGAGAAGTGGGGATTGTATCATCCCCGGACTTATGTCCCTGAATCGATCCGTAGACGTGTGGTCTCCGAGAAGTGGGGATTGCATCATCCCCGGACTTATGTCCCTGAATCGATCCGTAGACGTGTGGTCTCCGAGAAGTGGGGATTGCATCATCCCCGGACTTATGTCCCTGAATTGATCCGTAGACGAATGGTCTCCGAGAAAATAATTAATGATGTGGTTACTTGTATCGGTAGGATACTTGTATTGATGATGTGGTTACTTGTATCGGTAGGATACTTGTATTGATGATGTGGTTACTTGTATCGGTAGGATACTTGTATTGATGATGTGGTTACTTGTATCGGTAGGATACTTGTATTGATGATGTGGTTACTTGTATCGGTAGGATACTTGTATTGATGATGTGGTTACTTGTATCGGTAGGATACTTGTATTGATGATGTGGTTACTTGTATCGGTAGGATACTTGTATTGATGATGTGGTTACTTGTATCGGTAGGATACTTGTATTGATGATGTGATTACTTGTATCGGTAGGATACTTGTATTAATGATGTGGTTACTTGTATCAGTAGGATACTTGTATCAATGATGTAGTTACTTGTATCGGTATGGATACTCATATTATCATTATGGATACTTGTATTGGTATGGTGGCGATACTGCTGATCATATGATGACGATGCTGCTGATCGTATGGTGACGATACTGCTGATCATATGATGACGATGCTGCTGATCGTATGGTGACGATGCTGCTGATCATGACGATGCTACTGATCGTGTGATGACGATGCTGCTGATCGTGTGATGACGATGCTGCTGATCGTGTGGTGACGATGCTGCTGATCATGTGATGACGATGTTGCTGATCATGTGATGACGATGCTGCTGATCGTGTGGTGATGATGCTGCTGATCATATGATGACGATGCTGCTGATCGTGTGATGACGATGCTGCTGATCGTGATGTTAATGTTGATGTTGACAGTGATGTACCAGTAACTGTTTGAGTTACTGATGAGGATAGATTGAAGAAAGCTTCCGATGATTTATAGATGTATCATGTGTGGTGACTCCTTGCTCCTGCAGATGCTGTTATAATATCCTTCTCGTTAAGGGGGAGTGTTAAATATTGTAACTTCAAAGAATATTATATTTGTACTTTATTATTCCGGAGATGTTTCATCCCTCCGAGGTAATCCTATTATGTATCCGGAGATGTTTATTCCTCCGATGGTTAGTATTAACTAGGGTTATTAGACCCACCATATGTGGGTCGGCCCTGTAGTTACATTTTAGGGGTTATTAGACTTCTCCAGGTGAGGTCGGCCCCAACAGGTCTTTTAGTCAGTTGAGATTCAAGTATAAATAGAGGAGGTGAACTCCTCATTAGATCATTCACTCACTTGTGGAAGAGTGCGCACTAGTTGAGGAGATCTGCTAAGGAGACTTAGAAGGAAGGAGCACATCTTGTATTTTGGTTGATCATCTTATTGAGGAAAGCTTTACTGGGTTTTCTACCCCATGAGGGTTTCCCAGGATATATAGTGTGTTTATCTTGTGATTGTGTTTCTATCAGAGATCTTGCTTGTCTATTTGGTTTAAATTCAACACTTTTATTTTTTCAATTTGCATTAAAATAATCATGTTGTGCAAAACTACAAGGCTTCCTTGTAAATGAGAAATGCCCACTTAGTTCAGTAAAATACAAGCCTAAGTTATAACCTTAGATATTTTTAAGTGGTTTAATTTGGATAAGATATTTCATCTTCCTCCCATGATCTTATACAAGTATAGATTTTCTTATTGAGTCATAAAAGTAACTTCTATACAAAAAGGCTATACTTTGTATTAATTTTTACTCTGAATAAGGGTTCAGAGGAACTTCTTAAAAATGCATGCAAATTACTCTTATTAAATTATCATAGTAAATTAATTTGGTACTATGATAGCTATATATTTTTGGAAGTAAACTCCAAGTGTTATTTTTTCATAATTAACCTCCATAAGACAATTTGGGATTTAGATCTTAACCGTAATGTACCCATTTTGTCCCCTAGATCATATTGGCTTGAAAATGTAAATATAATAAAAATGTAATGTATGATTCCTAGCGTGGATCCCAAGGCCAAGGCCCCGCTAGTGATTGCTCGGCTTGTAAAGGAAAGTATTTTTATATTTTGTGGGCATGTGTTAGTCGGCCATGGAAAAATGTAACATGTAAATGTTTATAATGAAAATAAAAATTCCAAGAGCTAGCTATGTGTTGATTGTAAAATTTAGTTAACACCAAGATCTGATCAAGAAATTACACACTCTCACAAAATATCTCACACAACTAGTCAAGAACATTGAAATTTACTCGTAGAAGATACAAACTGTATTACTCAAATGAATAATAATAAATCATCCAACCTTGGGAAATTAAATGGCTATCAATATATAACATTTACATCAGATATTCAAATGCATTAGGATTCCATTCGAATACTCACAAAAGTAGACTTACTAAATTTATGCAAAACCCCCCTAAGTGGCAAGTGTGTTCTCCAAGTGTTAACACCTAAAAAGTGCTCACTAGCTCATTCCCTTACTCACATGACCCATTTGTCCACTTTTCCACCATCTGAGCCTTTGAAACCAACAAAAGGTCACCAAAAGACCTTAGTACACCCCTTTTTCCATTAAAAAAAAGATTATTTTAAAAAGGGAATTAAAATATTATTTTTATTCAAAAAAGGAAAAAGGAGGGAAAAGTACCTAAACCATGTTGGTCAATACTATTTGGTTTCCACAAAACCACAAATGGTATTTCCCACCACCAAAACCTATAAAAAGGTGGTAGGGGCTCCTCATTTCACATCCATCCATTATCTCATCCTTATGCTGCTGAAATCTCCCCTGAGCATTTTAGCCATTGCAAACCACATTGGAGAAGAGACCATTGGAGATTGGAGTTGCTCATCCTTGGAGCCATTCAACCTCACCATTAGAGGTATTGATTCCGCAAGCACTTGCTTGCCCCATTCTTTCAATACAAATTTATTATTCTTATATGTTCTTGTTCTTGATTTTAAATTATCTTTGTTATTTGCTTAATATCTTTGCTTAGATCCATGAATAGTCTTGTTTAATTAGTTTATTGTTATTTATTTCCATTGAAACTGCTGCTACTAGTTAGCAGGTGCCCATAGCACTAAGCCTGGTTGCAAAACCGGGCCAATAGTTTTTGGCGACTCCGCTTTGGTTTGAACTATAGATCTTTAGTTTTGCCTTTAATCTTAGTTTTTTTATGAGTTTTTAACCTTTAGATCCATAGATCTGCCATCTTAGACAGCAGATCCATTGCTGCTCTGAGTTTTTGGCCCCATAAACAGCCCAAAATTTTCAATTTTCAGGTTCGTTTCTCGGTTTCCGTGCACGGCTTCCACATCGCGGCTTTTTGCCAGACAGTCGCGCGGTCCATCGCGACTTTTCTGCGTTTTTCCGCGCGGTCCATCGCGGCTTTTTGCCAGACAGTCGCGCGGTCCATCGCGACCTTTCTGCGTTTTTCCGTGCTGCACACCGCGGCTTTCTGACCAATTTCCGCGCTGCCCATCACGACGGTGCGGCTAAAACCCGCGCGGTCCATCGCGACTGTGCGGCCAAAACCCGCGCGGTCCATCTCGACGGTGCGGCCAAAACCCGCGCGGTCCATCGCGACTGTGCGGCCAAAACCCGCGCGGCTGAATTTTTCATTCGGCCATCCCGATTTTGAAAAAAAAAATTTACTGTACTTTCTGCCATAGCACATTTTTTATAGTATTAAATTCTGCATATTTGACAGCTTTGAAATTTATTTTTTTTTAAAGTGCATATCTAGAAATCTTTTTAAAAATTTTCAAGAAAGTGAAAGAAAGACTCATTTTGCATATTCATCTAGATTCAAATTTTTTCCTGTTTACTTCTTTAAAAATCTTGCCCTTAGCAATTTTTTTCTTGAAACGAAGAAATCCATTTATTTCTTTTAAAAAGAAGTCTATTATTTGCTTTCATAAATCCAAGAAATCCTTTGTTTTTTGAGCTATTTTTTGAAAGGCATTTAAATTCCTTTTAGTGAAAAAATCATAAATATTTGCTTTTTATTTTCGAAAAATCCTTTATTTTTTGAAAATTTCCTGTAAAGCATTTAATTTTTTCAAGTTCAGTTTACAACACCTCATGTGCACTCACACGATCACTTAATTGAACTAAGCCTTACAACGTACCCTAATTTGAACACACTTTTAACCCCACTTGGGGAACACTAAAAGAATTCTTGTAGCTAGGTAGTATTGGGGGGATAGGTGTTCCAATAACACCCCTCAGTTCTTACATCTGAGACATAGAAGTTGTCCAATTAGGGAGATAAAATCTCTTAGTACTTTTTGGCGCGGTCACAACCGGTTTGTGGGAAGGCCTCTCCCTTAGAAGGGTTGAAGTCGCGAGGATGGTTCCGAAAACCTGAGTGGAATACCGAAATCCATTCAGTAACCGAAGGGCTACCATTCGCAGTTCTCGGGATATCCCTGTATTGGGATATTGCGATCAAAGGACCAAACGGCAGATTTACCTTTTCTCGACGCGTCATGAACGGAGTATCCTAGTAGCCTGTCTTTAGGATTGATTACCCGGTGTCCCTCCCGGTGGGGGGATATCTAGCCGTTGTCTCAACATTCATATTGTCTGACTTGGATTTCATCACCTTGCAGAGGATATCGTCTGTTTGAGTCACAATACTTTTAGATTAGGTGTTTGCATGATTTCAACCTACCTGTGGTCTAGTTACACCTATTTTTTCTAGGAGCCGCTTGCATGTTGGTATTCTGACCAGTTGTTGCATTCCTCCACTTATTGTAGCACAGCTGCTAGAATAAGTGCCCTTTTTTGAGGATTGATTTTTGGCCTGAGAGCCTTCTTTTTTCACTCCCCTTCTTGCACCCTTGGTTGCATTAGGGTTTTGAGTCTTTTATATATATCACCACCTGATACTTAAATAAATTTTTTACCCAAACACATATTCTCACCATTGAGAATTTTAGACGCTCTCGTCGTCTACAGGGCGAACTCCCAGAGTTTAGTCCACTTGGCTCTCCACGTCACGGACGCAGAGCCTTATCCCTTGATTCGACACATCGTCAATCAATTAGGCAGTCATCCGATTCTGACATACCTCACTTCACCTTTGATTTGGAGGTAGAATCCGAAAACCCCACAGAGTTACCACCAACCACCATTATGTCTGGAACACCATTTGATCCACTATTTACAACTACCATAGGTCAGACATCCGCAGACCCTTCTGCTATAGTACCATCCACGGCAACAACCACCCCTCTGGGTATGCCCAATACGGGTAACACTCCACATTTAGGAATGCCTAACACAGGGCCACCACCTGTCATGGGTATACCCAACATGGGGGTCATACCCCCTTTGGTTTCCACAAACCCCATCCCAGGAATCCCTAGTACGATTCCCAACCCAATTGCAACCCATGTTGCACTTGGAAGTGCTATCCCAGGAATCCCTAGTGCGATTCCTAACCCAAGTGTAACCCAAGTTGCACTTGGAGGCGCTGGCCCATACCAGACTATACCTATTGGAGGGCAAATACCCTCCATACCTAGCATACCTTTAGGCACAACTGGACCCCTAAACCATACCACTATGGCCAGGCATGTCCCAGGTCCAGTCACCACATCTACTAGTCTACCATACATGGCAAGTCTGAACCTGCCAGATTTAGCTAGGCTCACAAATGACCCCATCAGACATGATCCGGCATGGCCTCAAATGCCCACCAAACTCCCCTCTGACATCCCTAAGTTTGAGGGTAAGGCAGGAGAGGACCCCCAGAACCACATCATGTCCTTCCATTTATGGTGTTCCTCCAACTCCATAGTGGACGACTCAATCCGCCTCCGGCTTTTACAACGCACCTTCACTGGCTCTGCAGCCAAATGGTATATCGAGCAACCCCACGGGACGCATTCCACATTTACCTCCCTTGCCTCGACCTTCCTACAGTTCTTTCAGTTACCTGTCCGCTATGATGCGGGCGTCGAGATCCTACTGTCTTGCAGACAAAACACGGCCATGCATATCACTGACCATATTCATGATTGGCGTCGGCGCCGAAGCCTATGCAAAATCAAATTAGACGACCGAATCTTCCTAGATTGGTTTCTAAAATCCCTCCTTCCTCTCATTGCGAAGGATGTAGCATCTGAAAGACCCCAGTCTGAAGAAGAGGCCATCCTCAAATCCCAACAGTTTGATCTCATCTACGCCCAGTCGGGTTACCTATACACGATCATACCGGACGCCCCACGAGGCGACTCTGCACGTGGTGACACACCGGGGGCATCACATGCCGCTGATGGCATTATTGGCATTGATGACCTTTGATTTAGACCAGTCTGAACCACGACTGCCTTCCACCATAGCAGTCCAAGTTTCTGTTTCTATTCGGAATCTTGTCATCCATCGATGTATCATCGACGAGGGTGCCTCCACATGCGTCATGTCCACATTTGTTTGGCAGAAGTTGGGATCCCCTACTCTCCAGCAATCCACCACTACATTGTGGGCCTACGACGGCCGGTCAGCTCAACCTCAAGGTTTACTACCCAAAGTGCTCGTCCAATTAGGTGGGAAAACTGTGCTCATCGACATAGAGGTCATTAACGCCCAGCTCGATTATAACCTTTTACTTGTCCGCAGTTACATGTACGCCATGAAAGCAGTTGCCTCATCCATTTTTCGTACCATGATGTTCCCCCATGAGGGACGCGTGGTCAAAATCGACCAACTCACATACTATGATCCCAATGCCCCTGCAGCACCTGAAAACGTTCTTCCCATGATTGAACAACCAACTTCTAGTGCAATTACCTCCTTAGTTTCTTCTGTGGGACCCGGACTTTACTCAGATACACCAATGACCTCTACATTCCAGGCCATTCCACCACCGTCACCGGATACCCATGTCGCAAACCTCTGTACTCTTTCACAGAATACACAAACACCCAATAGTCAACCACCATTGGTACCAAGTCACATCGGTGTTACACCCATCCACACCATCCCCTTTCTATTTCCTCCTTCGGGTGTAGTAAGCGCCCCGGTTATGGCTACCCTTAGTCTCCCCGGGTTAACATTGGGATTACCCGTGTGGTATATTCCGCCTCCTGTTCGACCGCCGACACCAAACGTCATCCTCCAACCAGTACAACCTATTGTTACCACAAATCAACCTCCTCCTGGTGTCGCAATCCCTTCGTCGTCAACGAAACCTCCTCCTAACCTCAATATCCCTTCGTCGTCAACAAATCCTCCCCCTCCTATCAAGCCCACTGGGGGCAGAGGTCCACAACCATACACTGCTATACCACCTCCTAAGGCAGTTAAACCCCCACCGGTGTTTCGAGCTCCCCCTAAATGCTCGTTGTGCGATGAGATAGGCCATCCAACTCATCAATGCCCACACTTACCGGCACTCCAAGAGCATATGAATATGTTGTACGATGACATCAGCATCCCAGTAGTCATATTAGAGCCACCTCTACAGCCTCGCGACAAATCACTGCGCACCAACCATCCTTGTGCTATATGCAGTGTTTACGGCCACTACTCTCACCATTGTCCTGATCTACCTGACTATAGAGCAGCGTTGTATGAGTTAAACAACGCCGACTTAGAGATATCTCCTCCCCTCATCGAGGATATCCACCCCCCGCCATCATCCTCGTCGGAAGAAGTCAATACAATATATATGATTTCAACAACTTTCAAACCAGAACCCCTTGATTTATGGTCTGACTACTTCAATACTGATGAGCAAATTTTGGAGACACTCACTGCACCCGACTACCCTTGGGATGATATGCATCATCGCTCGTACTTCCTCCCGGAAGCATCTACATCCACTGCATCCAACCAGCTATCGGTCGAGTCGAAAGATTTCATACCCACTAAGGTCGATTGGTTAAGGGACCCCATCCCAGCACTGGAGGCCTTTGAAGAAGGGAACATGTCGAACATTTCCCCCACTATACAGATAGACATTTCCACAACACCAGGGAAACCTAAGCTCATCTCACTGGGCGCATCTTGCACTCAAGCGGAAACTCAGGCATACAAAAAGCTCTTTCAAGAGTTTCGTGATGTCTTTGCCTGGTCCTATACCGAGATGCCTGGTCTCGACCCCGCCATCATTGAACACCACATTGATACATGGCCTGAGGTACCCCCTGTTCGTCAGAAACAGCGACCCATTCACCCTTCCAAGCTACCTGCCGTTAAAGCTGAGGTCGAGAAACTCCGCAAAGCAGGATTCATTTATCCCATTCCGTACACCACCTGGGTGTCGAACCCCGTTCCGGTCAACAAAAAGCAAGGCACCCTCAGAGTATGCACCAACTTTCGTGATTTAAACCACGCTTGTCCAAAAGACAATTTCCCCACGTCATTCATTGACCAACTCATTGATGAGTGTGCGGGCCATGAAGTCCTATCCTTCATGGACGGGTTTTCCGGATATAACCAGATTCACATCCGCAAGGAGGATCAGTACAAGACCGCCTTTACCACCCCATGGGGCACATTTGCCTATCGCATCATGCCATTTGGCCTTAAAAATGCTGGTGCCACCTTCCAGCAAGCCATGACCTACTATTTTCACGACTTGGTCCATATCCTGCGAGTCTACCTTGACAACCTCACAACTCGTTCCCAAAAATGATCAGACCACCTTAACGACCTCCGGCAAGTTTTCCTGCGTTGTCGCAAATATAAAATCTGCTTGAACCCACACAAGTGTGTCTTTTGCGTCCCGGCGAGCCGTTTGTTGGGTTTCATTGTTTCCCAAGACGGAATCACTGTCGATCCCCTGAAAGTCAAAGCCATCTTAGAACTTCCCCCTCCTCGCACGCTTCGGCAGCTTCAGAGCTTGCAAGGGCAGTCCAATTTCCTTAGGCGTTTCGTTCCTGACTATGCAACCAAAGTTCACGGTTTCTTACGCTTACTCCGTACCCACATACCCTTTGTTTGGGATGAGCAAGCAGACACGGCATTCAAAGACCTCAAGAAAGCTCTCACACAAGCCCCCTTGATATCCCCATCGGATTTCTCTCAAGACTTCACCCTTTATGTCTCGGCATCCGAACATGCTGTGTCCGGAGTTTTGGTCCAAGAAGATGCCTCACACCGAGAGCATGTGATTTATTACGTCAGCCAGACCTTGTCTGGCCCACCTCTGCATTACCCATACGAGGAAAGATTAGCCCTAGCTGTAGTCTTTTCCGTACAAAAATTGTGACACTACATCCTACTCAGTCATACCACGGTCGTGGCCGACTCCAACCCCATGGTCTATCTCCTCAGCCGATGGCTCCTTCAGGGTCGTGTCGCTAAATGGGTCATTATCCTCCAGGAATATGACCTTACTTTCAAGACTCCTAAGAGCACCAAAGCCCTCGCGCTTGCTCACCTCATCACCGACCTCCCGTCCTCTTCATCATCACCCGTTATCCAAACAGATCTGATTGACGATCAAATCTTCATCATTTCGTCTGACGACCCATGGTACGGAGACATTTTGATTTACCTTTGCACGCAAAAGTTTCGACCACAGATCGACCGTGACGAACGCCGTCGCATACGACACCATGCCCCCCGATACCTCTTATTAGGGGATGTGCTTTACCGACGCGGCATTGATACCATCCTACGCCGCTGCCTATCCCACAGTGAGGCAGAACAAGTCCTCAATGATTGTCATAGCGGTGCCTGTGGAGGCCATTTCTCTGGCATGGCCACCGCCCAGAAGATCATTCGGGCAGGTTATTTTTGTCCATCACTGTTTACTGATTGCATAACCGCAGTCAAGCATTGCCAGAACTGCCAACTCTTTGCCCCCAAAGCAAGAACCCCCCCCCGCCCCCCTTCATCCAGTTATCACCGTCGGACCATTCTGCAAATGGGCCATCGACTTCCTCGACTGCAACCCCCCGTCAGCCGGCGGTCACAAACACATCATTGTGGCCGTAGATTACTTTACCAAGTGGGCGGAAGCAATGCCAACTTATAATTGCAAAGCCGACACTGCAGCACGGTTTTTCTTCAACCATGTTATCACATGATTCGGAGTGCTGAAACAACTAGTCTCTCACCACGGCTCTCACTTCGAAGACGCCGTATGGAAAGAATTATCGACCATGTTGAAATTTGAACACCATTTTTCGTCAGCCTACTATCCCCAAGGAAACGGCCAGGTCGAAGCGATCAATAAAATTTTGAAGACCATCCTGCAGTGCACTGTAGACAAACACAAATCCAATTGGCACCACATGCTCTTCCCGGCACTATGGGCCTACCGCACCTCGACCAAAACCGCCACCGGTTTTACCCCTTTCCATTTAGTTCACGGTGTCGAATCCGTCCTCCCTATTGAGTGCCAGATCCCAGCCTTACATATCGCCGTCGAACTCCTACCAGATACTTCCCCGATCGAGCAACGTTTACTACTCCTAGAGCAGGCCGATGAAGATCGGCGCACCGCCATTCAAAACATGGAAGCAGCTAAACAACGATCGATACTAAGTTATGACAAACACGTCCACCCGAGAACCTTTTCTGAGGGAGACCTTGTCCTCGCTTACGATCAAGCTCATGATAAAACCGGGAAAGGAAAGTTCGTATCTATGTGGCAAGGCCCCTACATCATACACACCTGCCTTGGGCAGGGGGCATACATTCTGACCGATTCAGAAGGCAACACCCTACGCAACCCACGCAACGGGTTGTACCTTAAACGATTTTACCCATAGAAAACCTGATGGACACCATCGTCCATTTTAGTATAGGCATTCATTTTTTGTTCACAAAAATTTTCCAAAAACCTAAATATTTGTTTTTCTCTGCATGACCACAGATGGAGCCTCTTCCACTCTGCCATGTCAATTTCGCTGATGGTGCAAGCCGTTGGTCTCCCAATCTCGCCTCCGCAGCTTGGGTAATATACTCCCCTTCACATGAGTTAATTCACATTGACGGAGTATGTTTAGGTGCCGCTACCAATAATCAAGCTGAATACGATGTCGTGACCGGTCTCCTGGCCGCTGCTCTCCAAATGAGCATCCGTCGCCTCAACGTTTTCTTGGACTCACAGCTCCTAGTTTCCCAGCTCAACAATGATTACCAGGTATGCGATCCCTGCCTTTTCAGAAAATTCCTGTGCACTAAACAAATGGTTAGACAGTTTGAATCCATTACATTCACACATGTCCCAAGACACCTCAATAGTATAGCAGATAATATGGCCAACAGCGTCCTTGACTGGCACACCAATCACATCATGTCATATCCATAAACAAAAAATGCATCCATGTGCATAACATGTGCCTCCACGGGCATAAAACAAACAACCAAATAATGCATCCATGTGCATAACATGTGCCTCCACGGGCATACAGAAATCAACAAACATACTGCATCCACGTGCATAACAGGTGCCTCCACGGGCATATACAAAAGACAAAGGTGCATCCACGTGCATACACGACAATATATCCAAATATATATCCACATATATACATAAATCAAATAGTCAACATGTCATAAGTGCCCTCAGCACCCGATATACAAAAAATACATCTGTCATACAAAAAATACTTCCCCATATGCTCATCAGCATTTGGGGGCAGATACAGTATCATCTACTCATCTGGATCCCTAGGATCCTCTGGCTCCTCCTCCGGATCCTCCTCCGCTGGCCCCGCCGGGTCATGACGAACCCGAACTCTCCGCTCTGCTGGCCCCGCTGGATCGTCCCGCTGACGTATCCTCCCCTGAACCGGCCCTGCCGGAGCATCCCGATCCCGGTGCCTCACCACGAACACCGCTGCCCTCAATAAGAGCGACTGCCACTCGGGCGGCGCACCAAAACAACCCTGCAAAATATCCCGATCCAGGTCTCTCCAACCATCCTCGGGAATCCCAGCTACGATCCGGGCAAGAGTCTGTCGGACACCATCCATGGCGTCATCACGAGGGCCAACCCCTCGCCCACGAGCTGCAAATCCTCCACCACGCAGAGGAGGTACAGGTACAGGTGGACGGGCGACCACCATCGCCTGCCCCTCCCGAGCCACATAGTCAGGTGGTGGCACTGGACCCACATCTGCACGAAGCAAGTAAGCCATCAGATACTATAAAAAAAAAATCATCATCAATGATAAATCAAACAACACATGATATAATATCAAATAAAGCACAAACATACCGTCTAAACTCCAGGCCTGTCCTGGAGCATGAGGCATCTCTGGGTCACCTCGGTAGTCCATGCCGGCGTAGGGGTAGTCCTCAATCACCAAAGGCATCTGCTCCCACTGCTGATAGAAATCCTTCGTGAAGTAGCCGCGGACACCACCGCCGGCATGAGGCATCATCTGCCCCCACCTCATCATACGAGGCTCACTCGGAAGACCAGCACGAACGGGTACCCGTGGCCGCAAGGTCGGCACCCGCTCGAAGAAAAAACAGCATAAAAACGAGGCATAACAAAACTCGCCTCCCTCTCTAATGGCCTTGTCCAGATCTCTCCGGACACCAGCCAGGAACATCTGCGCCCAGGCATAATAAGTACCCTGTAAAACGGAATCCACCATCATCGTCTGCCCCCCAGACATACGATGTGGTGCAGCAGCACCCAATATCCTCAGAACGCAGGCACCAACAGCTCGCATATCCCACTCACGTAGGAATCTCAGACTAATAGAGCTGTTTACCAAAACAGCATCATCCACACAGAAAGTCTGTAAGAGGTCCTCCATATCTACACCCGGAGGCAACCTCGGCGAGATATCACCCACCTCACCCAAGCGAGGCAACCCAGTCAAAAAATATACATCCATGAGAGTGATCTCTAACCTCTCACCACCAATAATGAAGGCACCCTCTGCCGGCACCCACCACTGCACAAGCTTGTTCAGGAGCTGTCTCACTGAACGTATAGGTGGGATCTGAGCGAACTTCAAAAGTCCACTCATAGCCAGGGTCTGTCTCACCCCTGCATCAGTCTCAATCCTCAGCATGAGATCACCATCGATCTCCCTCTCCCGCCACAAGGACTGAGCTCTACGCAACATCCTGCCAGGAAAACAGAAGAAATTTTTAGCCCCAGCATAAAAAAATTTTAAAAAAAAATCCCATCACGGCTTTTACACAAAAAGCCGCGATGCCCATCGCGGCTTTTCCACAAAAAGCCGCGATGACCATCGCGGGATCCATATAAAAACCCGCGATGAACATCGCGGGTCTTGGCCGGACAGTCGCAATGAACATCGCGACTATCCCCCATGAACTCGCGATGAACATCGCGGGTTCCGACCTCACAGTCGCAATGAACATCGCGACTGTGAGCCTAGAACCCGCGCGGTTCATCGCGGGTTCAGCCCCGAAACCCGCGCGGTTCCACGTTGGAGAGTCAACGTGGAATTTCGCGGCCTTCGGGGGCCCGCCGCCAAACAAAAAAGACATAATTGAAAAGGCTAAGGTGAATAGAGTTACTTGCAACTCGCTAAATCGAAAACCAACAGTGAAATCTCCCGGAAATCAAGAAATAGCTCTGACAGCTCTATCAAACTCGCACGTAACAATGACAAGTCATTTGGGCCCCACGTCCTATTTATAGAAAATCTACCAATTTTCCAACAACCATTGTGGTATCATACGAAGTCCATTTCTCAAACCGTTGGTACCGTTGGGATCAGCACAGCGAGAACTTCATACAGGTTCCTTCCTTTTCCCGTTTTCACGGGGTCCATTTTTTGACCATTTTTTAGCCTCTCTCATGGCCTCGGTTTGCGTGCCACATCGGCCGTTCTCCGTTTTCGACGTGCCTTATATAGCCGGATTCAGTTTTCCGCGCTCGTGATGATGCTTGAGATCATTTCTCGCTCTCACCTTTAGATTTTTCGGGCATTTTTTCCCATGCCCCCTTCGTCGCCTCGGTTTACGTGCCACATCGGCTGTTCTCCGTTTCCGACGTGCCTTATATAGCCGGATTCAGTTTTCCGCGCTCGTGATGATGCTTGAGATCATTTCTCGCTCTCACCTTTAGATTTTTCGGGCATTTTTTCCCATGCCCCCTTCGTCACCTCGGTTTGCGTGCCACATCGGCCGTTCTCCGTTTCCGACGTGCCTTATATAGCCGGATTCAGTTTTCCGCGCTTGTGATGATGCTTGAGATCATTTCTCGCTCTCACCTTTAGATTTTTCGGGCATTTTTTCCCCATGCCCCCTTCGTCGCCTTGGTTTGCGTGCCACATCGGCCGTTCTCCGTTTTCGACGTGCCTTATATAGCCGGATTCAGTTTTCCGCGCTCGTGATGATGCTTGAGATCATTTCTCGCTCTCACCTTTAGATTTTTCGGGCATTTTTCCTCGTGCCCCCCTCGTCACCTCGGTTTGCGTGCCACATCGGCCGTTCTCCGTTTTCGACAATCCTTATGTCACCGGATCCAATTTTCCGCACTGATGACGATGCTTGAGACCTTTCCTCGCCCTCATCAATCCATTTTTGTTCGGTATAATTTTACCCCCTTTTTGGGCCGAGCAACCCCTTTTTACGAAAAAGGCACTTAGGGAGTTTCTGTTAAGCTCTTTTCTGACTCCTAAAACAATGAAAAGATCGCCGAGTAATCTTGCTTCCTTTCATGCTCGATAAACGTATCTGAAAGGGCGTCTACCTGGTATAAGTTTACCCCTTTTCTGGACCTTGTAGACTAATTACGAAAAAGGTATACTCTAGTCACATCGGCTAGAAGAGTTCTCCATCCGCATCATTTTATGCTTTTTCGGGCCTTGGAGACTAAACTACGAAAAAGAACACCAATAGAGTCCACTTACCGCTTTCAGACTCTCTAAACATGAAAGCAACCATGAGCACGAGCTGTCCTGGGCTCAAAAAATCCACAGGACTGTACCATTTCAGAGCACACTTTTTATCCCTTCTTGGAGCTCATTAAAACTACGAAGAAGGAATCAATGGTGCCTCTTGGCGCCATGACAGATCACATCTACTCATTAGGAAGCTTCCCCATTTTGGTCGCCTTTGTTCAGAGTATTCTGCAGTATGTCACCTTGATAACTCCTCGACGACACCTATCAGCTCGTCCTCCCCCCCCAGAGTTAATATATACCATTCAGTCAAAGCAATGATCCCCACACCTACAAGTCAGTTCCCTACGCTGCCAGGTCAACCATGTCATCATGCTCTGAACAAAGGAAGTTTGAGTCTACCCATTTTTGACCCATTTATTTCCCGTTCCCACAAGTATGTCAGTCCTACCATCAGTACTACAACACTTCAGTTTTACACCTCGTGCTCCTATCAAGGAAACATCATTGCCTTGTTAGTTGCTGGTCTCCCTCTGTCGACGACAACCACATTTATTCCAGAGGATAGACCTAGAGGTCCCTGTGTCTTGGACTCATTACCATTTATGATGAGTGCCTACGAATCATTTCGAGAGGAATCCTCAGTGCCTCTCCGAATGGTTGTTTCTCACATGCTCGACTTCAACACCTTGATCGCATCGTTGAGACTCGCACAGGGCATTTGTCCGCTCAGTTATTAGTCGAAGACCCCGGATACCACCTGACTCCTCCACATTTGAGAGTCTACCTATGGATACAACCAGTTACATTTTTTCTATAGATATCCGGGTTGCGTATGGCGACAGTATTCAGATGTAACCCAGTTTTATACTCCCTCGAGTATACAGATACAAATACTTCCCAGAGATGGCTCACAGTCATTAAGTTCATACAGATGTTGAACACCTTCAGTTTCAGCAGTCCAACAGTTATTCCAGTGTATCAGTTATTGAGATCAGCCATGATCATGAGTATATCCCACAATAATGTCCCCTCTGGACCATTATGATGTACCAGTATATTTCTTTACGTATTAGATCCCCCTTCTTGGGACTAATTGTTTTGTATATGTCTTGATACGAGCATGGGAATGCCCGCCTCGTCCTTCATCAGAGATTATACCTCATTCATATTGAGGCCATGTAATATTTTTTGTTTTTGCAGCTTCCAAGGGCCGTGGCTCCAGTCTCCAACCGGTCTCTTCTCTCCCCTAAACCCCAGAAAAAAGGACAAAAGAACTATGATGTCTATCGGCCATACGATGAGCTCCTGCCCTCACACATCAGGGGGCAATCTGTTAACACCTAAAAAGTGCTCACTAGCTCATTCCCTTACTCACATGACCCATTTGTCCACTTTTCCACCATCTGAGCCTCTGAAACCAACAAAAGGTCACCAAAAGACCTTAGTACACCCCTTTTTCCATTAAAAAAAATATTATTTTAAAAAGGGAATTAAAATATTATTTTTATTCAAAAAAGGAAAAAGGAGGGAAAAGTACCTAAACCATGTTGGTCAATACCATTTGGTTTCCACAAAACCACAAATGGTATTTCCCACCACCAAAACCTATAAAAAGGTGGTAGGGGCTCCTCATTTCACATCCATCCATTATCTCATCCTTATGCTGCTGAAATATCCCCTGAGCATTTTAGCCATTGCAAACCACATTGGAGAAGAGACCATTGGAGATTGGAGTTGCTCATCCTTGGAGCCATTCAACCTCACCATTAGAGGTATTGATTCCGCAAGCACTTGCTTGCCCCATTCTTTCAATACAAATTTATTATTCTTATATGTTCTTGTTCTTGATTTTAAATTATCTTTGTTATTTGCTTAATATCTTTGCTTAGATCCATGAATAGTCTTGTTTAATTAGTTTATTGTTATTTATTTCCATTGAAACTGCTGCTACTAGTTAGCAGGTGCCCATAGCACTAAGCCTGGTTGCAAAACCGGGCCAACACCAAGTCACTCCAAAGGCTCACGAATTTCTGATTTAGTGATCAAATAGTGATGTGGGATGAAAAAACACGCTAAATCCAAAAAATGGAAGGAAGAAATGTTAGATCAGGTCCTGTCACTGAGAGGGGGGGGTGAATCAGTGACTGCTAAAATTTAAACAATTTTTGACAAATGTAAAACAAAATTCAACACATTGATTTATCGTGGAACCCCACTTGGGTAAACCGCCAAAGCTTTTCTATTATCTGCAAAATTTCTTTTTACACATTACAATAGAATTCGATCGACACCAACCAATCAGGATGCACCCACACCCTTAATTCAGCAGCACCAACTAGTAGGAGGCTACAACCCCCTGTTTAGTCAGCGGCGACTGACAAGGAAGCAACAACTCCCTTTCACAAGCACCGACCTACCCTAGCACCACCCTGCCGCCCTTAAGATATTAAGTCTCCACACACTTCTAGAACTGCATCGCTTCCTTTGTCCATTACTTCTTCTCCAAGTACTAAGTTGAAGAATCGAGAGAAACATTTTACAAATGTTTTTTTCTTTTCAATATATACTTCTCCAATGTACATTTTGAAATGTCACACCTTTTCGAAACAACACAATCCTAAAAAAAATGATATTATATTAAAAATCATTTTTTTTAATATATAACTATTTATTTTAATTAACCCCCGAGAAAATGATTTTATATTTAAATCATTTTCATTATTAAAACTATATACTATTTTATTTTAATTAATCTAAAATTGTCTTTTTTTATGATTTCTCAACCACGTCTGATAACTCATCCTCCACATCGACGCCATGTATGCACCTTTTTTTTTCAATATAGCATCGAACCATTGATTTACACTCTCTACACGCTCTAGGTTTAAGAGATCCGGCTCCCCTTCGCTTTTGTACATTTTCCACTTCATTATCCACCTCGTCTATGCCATTATCCATCTTAGCTACACGTCTGCCAAGTCAATATTCACCTCTACGCCACGTCTGCAACATCCTTGTCATCTTCCACGCAGAAGTAGCCACGTGTAGCAAAAGGATAGGGGGCCTGACAAGTCATCCCGGGCGCCGAGCTGGTGAGCTTCTTGTGGAGTCCAATCACCCAGTGCCCCTGCTTATCCTTTGCACTACGCGTCAATAGGATTAGCATTGAACTATGTATATAAACACATAAAACAATGTCTTCACTATGAATGTGGGATAATTCCTAAACCGAAACTTAATCTCCACCATTGAGTTTTAATCCGACGCCTGCTGAGTCTCTGCCATGGATCTTGAAGTTGCTGAGCCAGCACACACAAACGCTCTCCCAAGTGAGCTTCCCCTTTCGTAGTTTCTGAGCATCAACAGCTATTGCCTCATCTTTCAATTTTAAATGACGTGAAATATATTTGAAACCTTGAATCAGTTCTGGCCACAGCTTTTCTCGGTCTACACTCTCCATGCACTCCGGTTCATTCATGGCTTCCGCACACATTACATCAGATACCCCAACTGGCTTGATTCATCTAAGCAATTCTTCGACACATAGAGTTGGTGAGACTCTTGATGTTGAGATAGTGGGCAACATTTACAAGATCAAACAGAGTTGAAAGATCCACATTGTTCACGAACTTTACATCCCATTCGTTGATACCGTCTGCGGTTTTCATGGGATGAGGAGGATGGTTGACATGATATCTGCAATATTCAATCACCATTTCTAAGATCTTGCTGGACGTGTTATGCACATGAATGGGATTCTCAGCACCCATCACCTTATTTATGCTCGCCATGGTGGAAATCATCCCATCTATGTACACTGACTGCGATGTCACTACCTTCATATTTAAGAGAGAAACCCTTGTGGGCACACATCTTCGAAGGTGAGACTTCATGGTTTCAGAAATGGTTTGAACACTTTCTTTCCAACCAACTTTATACATCCCCATTTCGACATTGAGTGGAGTTGCAATGCAAATAAATTCTATAGTGAAGATGGGTTTTATTTCCTTCCTCGTGTGTGATTGCTTGGCCAAATCCCAATACAAAATGCGGTTCTTTTGTGATTTCAAGAACTGTAGACCCTTGAATTAACTCTTAGTAAACCAAAAGATTTCCCTGTTAACATACCTTTCTGATGTAAGCTTGACTAGAATCGGCAATCATCCTTTTCAATGAGAATCCGATTCTGAATGTATTCTGACTTGTTCTTGAATGCAGAATTGGTTTGAGAATCATTTGAAGTTTCTCCAGTCTCGGAAGCTTGAACATTGTCTCTACCCTGGGGTAAATCATTTAGATAACTATAGTCCACCTTTTCTTCCTTTCTATTCACATATGTCTGGAAATCGTCTCTCTGATGTGGATGATAGCCTTGGGCAAAACGCATCTGTAAGGGATGGTCATCATCAATGACTTCATTTGATCCCTTTATTTCCTTGGTGCAATCCAGATTCGAATGATGAACCAAGTAATTGGTATGGGATCTGCTTTTGTCTTCATTGAATAGCACAAGTCTATGCAACAATAGCATTAGCTATAGGTGTACAGACACAATTGGTTGTTTGAAGCTGAAATTCCAGATTTGGTTGCATCATGATTGGAAAGTGGCAGACTTAGGCATCGAATGAGAGCATGTCCATTTCAAATTGGCAATTGTCAACGAGTCATTCATTATTTCAGTTGTCTGGATATTGTTGTTAGCTTTTCAAGGATAGTAACTTGTACCTTGTTTTGAGATCAGAGATTTCAGCAGCAATGTGTCCTTTCAGCATTGTCATGGCTAGTTACCATTACCACTTATGATTTCCATCAATGACAATACTCTGCCATGTATCTTTGCTTCCCTTCCACTGCCATATTGCCAACAAGAAACATGAAGGAGTGAAAGTGGTCCAAAAAACAGTTTCCCTAGTTGACTAGCTTTTCACCTTTCACCCAAAAGTAGTAAAACACAGCATGTGCACCTTTCTCACCGGAATCTTATCCAGAATGGTATGAAATGCGCAACTTAGGAAACTTGTGGTCCACACCTGGAAGGCTTGTGGTACCCCCAAAGATGCCTTGTGGTCCACACAATGACTCATATGCCAACTATTTAGTCTAATACATAGTAATTAATCATAAAATGATTAATTAATGTCTCTAATGTATTAATTGACATAGAGTATGGGTTTTGAATATTCCAACACCCCCCCATAAGTCTGACTTTATGTGCTAATAATCAGAATATAAAAATACTAAGGGCCCAGTAACAAGACATGGTCACCCTGTACAATACTGCCTAGTCCACAAAAACAAGGATACAAGGAAAACCTCATGGGAAAAACCTCCCCTCAAAACATGGACAAATAAAAATTGAAATATTGTTGATCAATTCTTCACTCCACCACATGTTCAACCATCCCAAGTAGTAATCTAAGATAGATGAAAGTTTTCTCAGTAAAAGCTTTGGTGAAGATGTCTGTAGTTTGCTCACCTATTGGGCAATACTGCAGATCAATGGTCTAGTCATGCACTAAACTCCTGATGTAGTGCATATGAATCTCAATATGCTTGGTCCTCTGTCTCTGTACTAGATCACTTAAGAACCTTATAGCACTCTTATTGTCACAAAAGATGACAGTAGGTGTACTAAAGGCAATCTCAAACTCTAAAAGAATACCCCGCAACCACACACACTGAGTAGCAGCATTCACTGCTCCTCTGTACTCGGCCTCTGCTAAAGATAGTGCAATTTCACTCTATTTATTGATATACCAACAAAAAGGACCACCTCCAAGCATGAATACAAATATAGATGTGTATTTTCTATCAAGGCTATCACCAGCCCAATCTAAGTCAGTAAAGCCAAGAAGATCTAGGCTAGAATCTGCAACATAGTGAATCCCATCAGTCTTGGTGCCTTGCACATAATGCAAGATTCTTTTTGCAGCCCTCCAATGAAGCTCATGTGGCTTCTCCATGTACCTTGATTCCACACTCACAACATATGCAAGATCAGGTCGAGTATGAGTCAAGTATAACAAGCTGCCAACAAGCTACCTATACAAGGTGCTATCAACCAAGGGTGTAGATTATGCTTCTTCAAGTCTAACTCCTGAAAGGAATGGAGTCTTTGAAGGCTTGCAATCATCCATCTTGAAATTATTTATAATATCATATGCATATTTGGACTAAGATACCTTAGATCCATTCTCTGTTTGAGAAATCTCAAGCCCCAAAAACTGCTTTAGAATTCCCAAGTCACTCATGGAAAAAGCTTGATGCAAAGTAGTCTTTAATGAAGCTATTTGATCAGTAGAGCTATTTGTGATTAGTAAATCATCAACATATAGAACTATAATAATTATTGAACCATCAACCAGCTTCATGTAAACATTGGGATCATATTTGCATCTAACATAAGATTGTGAAAAGAGAAAGTTGTCCATTTTGGCATATCAAGCCCTGGGGCTTGCTTAAGCCCATATAAGGAATTCTTCAACCTGCACACATAGTTAGGATCAGATGTATACCCTTCTGGCTGCTGCATATAAATATCCTCCTCAAGATAACCATGGAGGAATGCACTCTTGACATCCATATGGTGCAGTTCCCAGCGCTTGGATGCAGAAATTGTGAGAACTAGCCTTATCGAATCCTTCTGTGCAACTAGTGCAAAAGTATCATTGTAGTCAAGGACATGGACTTGGGAGAAGCTATTTTCCACTAGACTAGCCTTATATTTCAATTATGTACCATCAGCTGCACACTTGGTTTTGTAGATCCACTTACACCTTACCAATTTTCTGCGTGGGGGGAGCTTGACTAGCTCCCATGTTTCATTCTTTTGCAATGACTGAAACTCCTCATTCATGGAATCCTACCATCTTGGATCATGTGAGGCTTCCTATTAAGTCCGAGGATCAGAATCCACCATTATATAACATCTCTCAGATAGGTAGGGGTCATTCACATTGAGAGGAGTCTCAAATTGTGATCTAGTCCTCCTTGTGTCCTGACGGTTGCCCACTAGTTCACTTGCTGCTTGCAAAGTATTAGCAGCCCATTTAGGCTTTGTTGGTGAATTAGAATCTATAATAAAATGGTCCTCATCATCAGAAATATCAGAATCAAAAAAATCAAGAGCAACATCACTTACTTCTTCAGGTGGTGGTGAAGATGGTTCCCCAATTTCAACATTCTGAGAGGGCTCTTCTTCTAATTGAACACTTCTTTCAATGAAGGATTTTTGAGTAGTCATGTTCAACAACTTATACCCTTTGGATTCCTATGAATAGTCAACAAAAATACAAGGTTGGATTTGGGGTTGCATAGCCCTCCTCTTCTCAAGTGGAATCCTAGCCCAAGCCTTGGAGCCAAAAATCCTGGAATAAGAGATATCAGGTTTGTGCCCTATCCAAGCCTCAAAAGGAGTGATTCCTTTGAGATCTTTGTGTGGCTATTAGGAACCCATGTCAACCCTTCTATTTACTTTGTTAGTATATTGTTGTTGGACGCATATGCTTTGTAAGTCATCCCGTAGTATTTGTCGATCCATAGTTTGTCTTATTCTTATTGGACGCATATGCTTTGTAAGTCGTCTCATAGTAATTGTTGATCCATAGTTTGTATTGGCCCATGTTTTGTATTGACACATGGTATTGACCCATGGTATTGGTGCCTAGACTTAGTGTATAAGTTTGTGTTGAGACCAATGAAGGTACCATGAAGTTATTTGTATTGATCTTGCTCAAAGGAGGTTGCCCCCTCGAAGTGGCCTACGATCAATAAAGGCGATTATGAATTTTATTATTTATGCTATCTTGTGTATTTTCATTAATTAATTGTTGCAGGTTCTTCACATCTGGTATCATAGCACTTTCTTGGGCTCGTTGGGTGAAATTTCTGCCAAACTTTTTTTTGCATCTGTTGCAGCTTCGGATCTGGGAATAATCCCTATCCACTTAACTGTGGGAAGTACTTGTGCATAAGCCCTAAAACTCATTGTGAGGAGTACCACAGGAACCCCGAAGTAGTTGGCCCATTGAGAGGACCTGCCAACGAAAAGGGAAACGACCCTTACCTGATTGACTAGTTCCCACCCATGAGGTAAACCAAGAGCTGTCGTTTGTGGCAAAGCATTTATCAGTTTTACCTAAGCCGTAGAGTGAGGGGTACTGCCCCAATACGCAAGCCGTCAGACAGCATTGGTGGCCGAGTGAAACCCCTGAACTGTTAGGAATCTGCACATACCTGGGGTCCATATCTATTTTCAGTTGAACTGTTGTCGATCACTTCCGCGCCATTTCAGATCCAACCATTTTCAATCCATTCGGCGTTGTTTCAGATCCATTTGTTTCCAATCACTTCCATGTCATTGCAGATCCATCTGTTTTTGCTCCCTTCTGCACCATAGCAAATCCATTCTGGAAAAAAAAACTGTTTTTTCACCATATCTCTCTTATTTTAACTCTATTTCCCTTGAAACTTTCTGGACACCCCTGCAATCCCATTCTGCATATTTCATTCCTGAGGACCCTATGCCAAATTCTACTTCCTAAAGTAAGAAATCTCACATTTGTCTATTTTTAGGGTTTGCCATAACTTCTTCAATTTTCACCCACTCGCCTCCAAATTTTGCCACAGTGTTCATTCCCTATTTCTGCTTCTTTGTCCCTCTTTGACCAATTTTCTCATTCTTTCACCCTGCTTTTGAAATCCCCATTTTTTACTCCCCTGTCCATCAGAAAGTGTCCAAAACCTAGTCCAACCCCAATTACCCATCCGAGTTTTCCCAAATCCAAATTTCCCTTTACTAAATAATCTTTTGTTTTTGTTTTTCTATCCATTCCAGAAATAAAAAAAACTCCTGGTTATGGTTGTCACCCGCGCAGGAGCAAAAACCGTGGAGGAAGCATTTGCAGCCATCCAAACCAAACTCCAAGATCAGGATGAAAAATTTCTCAGCCTCCATCTTTAGCATTCAGCCATGAACAATAAACGGCAGCAAGAATCTTCTGCAGCCAGTGGGTTCTCTTCTTCTAGCAATTTCTGTGGTCCGAAGCTTGAATTTCCTTGCTTCAATGGTACTGATCCAACTGGATGGATCTATCGTGCAGAACAGTATTTCAGTCTGCATAATACTTTTGATGTCCAAAAATTTCCACTTGCATCCTTTCATTTGGAACGAGAAGCCCTTCAGTGGTACTGTTGGTACATCAAGGCTCATGACGAGCAAAAATGGATAGATTTTTGCCAAGTCCTTTTGCAACGATTTGGTCCTAGTACTTTTGATGACTTCACCAGAGCACTCACTAAACTTCGTCAAAGTGGCACTGTGAGAGAGTATCAGAGAGAAACTAGCCAATCACACAGAAGGATTATCTTATGAATTCTACAGGAGTTGTTTTATGAGTGGTCTTAAGGATGAAATACAATTAGAGGTTAAAATTTTCTGTCCCAACACAATGATGGAAGTCCTAAGGTTGGCTAAGTTGGTAGAAGACAAGATTGCATCCCAACAACGCTCCAAACCCACTTTTGCTCCCTTCCGAAATATGGGTTCTCAACGACCTCCCATCCCACCATCTCCTCGACCAACTCCTATCAAGCATTTGTCTGAAACAGAGATGCAGGCACGCAGAGAAAAAGGGCTTTGTTATAATTGTGATGAGAAATTCACTCAAAGACATAGATGTGTTCAACAAAAGCTCTATCTCTTGGATATGGATTCTCCGCTTTCCTCTAAAATTGGTGAAGAAGCTATAGATACAATGGATGATCAGGGAGACATTCAGGAGCTGCCTATTACCCACCATCTCAGGATGAACAACCATAGATATCTCTCCATGCTTTATCCGGCATCACCACCCCCCAAACAATGCGGGTTAGGGGTTACTTCAAGAAGCTTCCTCTTACAATACTTATTGATTATGGTATCACTCATAACTTCATTGACCCTCGGATCTCCAAACATGCTGATTGTTTTGTCCATCCTTACTCCAACTTTGAAGTCATGGTTGTCAATGGGGGCACCTTACCTTGCAAGGGGGAGTGTCACAATGTGCGTATCTCTCTGGAAGATTATAACCTGCGCTCTGACATGTTTGCCTTGTCCCTAGGAGGATGTGATGTGGTTTTGGGCATTCAATGGTTACGCACACTTGGCCCCATCTTATGGGATTTTGATGAACTTTGGATGCAGTTTTCAGCCAATGGGAAACAACACAAATTTAAGGGCTTACAACAAGGGTCTCTCCACATCATCAGTTCACATCGCCTGGAAAATATCCTTAAGAAGAATTCACATGGTGTCATCTCTCAACTCCATTCCATTTAGATGCACCCATCAATGGTCTCCCCTACTTCCTTGGATAGATATGCAGGTATCCTTCCTGAACCAGTGGGCTTGTCGCCTTCAAGAGACCTTTCCGGTAAGAATTTAGCTACATCTACATCTCAGCAGGAAATAATGGCTATTTTGCATGCAGTACAAAAGTGACATCCATACCTATTAGGGAATTATTTCTATATCAAGACTGATCTCTAGAGTCTGGAAAATTTCCTGGAGCAATGGGTCTCCTGGCTAGCACACCTGAAATGGGTTATCCAACTCATGAGTTGTTGATGTATATGTAACTTCGGAATGTATTTCACATATATGTATATTGTATTCCTATAGAGATGGTATTATTCCTCTATAAGGAAGTGTCGTCATTTATATTGTAAGTGTCGTAACTTATACTTGATGGGTTATTAGACCACCTTGTTTGGGGTTGGCCCTGTATAAGTCATGTGGGTCAAAGGGTTATTAGACCACCCTATTGGGGGTCGGCCATGTGGGTCAAAGGGTTATTAGACCACCCTATTGGGGGTCGGCCCACTCAGCATTATGTTATGTGGTTAAGTTCGAGCCTACATGAGTTAGGTAAAAAGGCAAGTCAAGTCAAGTATAAATAGAGTGCGGGAGGCACTCTATTTACTCACTCACTTCTCACTTATGCACTCAAGGAGGAGTGGTGCATTTATGGAGGAGGAGGATATGCTGCTAGGTTGTGTCTATCTCTTATGGTTGGTTGTATCATTTCTCTATATATCTCTGAGGAAGTTATTGGGGTTTTTCACCTTTATGGTTTTCCCCAAGTAAATCTTTGTGTCTCTTGTGTGCTTGCATTATTGTCTCCATGATTGATATGCTGTAGATATGTTGTACATGTTGTTCTCTCAGTTAAGATCCTATATCAGATTGAAGTAAATTCTAAAAATTTAACATGGTATCAGAGCTAGCCTGAAAGAAGGCATGATATGGCATGTATGACACTTGTTGCACTTACGATGCTAGGGCTTGATATAGAAAAAACCAGTCATCGTAGCACTTTCGCTATAAATCTGGTTTGGCGAAGTTTTCAGATCTGAAATTGTTACATGCCGAAGCTAAGATCCCCATGTACCTTGTGTCCAAAGGAAAACCTCTAATTCGTTGTACTTTGTGATTTATGATCTGTACAATATAGGGTTTCTGCCTCTTCCAGATCTGAGTCAAAATCAGGTGACCTTGGGAAAAAGGTCATAACCTGGGCTAGGAAGATCCAAATGAAATTTCGTAAAAAGTGACAGGTATTACACCGATTGTACTATCTCAGGAAAAGTTTTCAGAGGCTGAAGTTCAAACAGTGACACGTGGCACGCCGTACAATTTCGCACTCCTGTATTATCCCAAAACAGGTCACGTTGCGACATTTGGCATAACTCTCTCTCAGAGAATCCAATTGAGGTCAGACCTATCAGGATGGAAAGGTAACAGGTCAGGCTATCTCAGGAAACTTTTTTCAGACCATTTGGATCAAAAGGTTTGGAGTTACACTAGAAACAATCAGGTACATATTTCTGTCAAAACAGAATTATTTTTGAGTACCTTCATTCATGGCTTCCGGAATTTAGGGCTTTGAAGAAAGTTGGAATTTTTGTAATCGAAGACCATGGCTGAATGCTACTCATCAAAATAAAAATTTAGAGACCAAGATCAGATTTTTTGGTTGGGAAGAAGGTTGGGTTTGATCAGACCCTAGTTCGGGACTTTGATCAGAAAAGTGGAAAATTAGAGCTTCTATAAAAATGGGAATTTTTGAAATCTGTGACCACGGCTAGAAGCTCCTCAGAAAAATAGAAGCTTAGAGCTTTGGTTCAAACCTTTTGATTGGGAAGAAGAGTGGGCTTAATCAAACCCCAGTTTAGGGTCACGTCCAGTGAATCCGAAAGTTTCAAAGGCAAAATTGAGGAGTGAAACTTTGCAGTTTTCAAATTCTAAATATACTAGCTTGATCAGCTCATCAAGGCGCATATTTCTATCCTTTTGGAAGTTTGAAATTCAAAGTTTGAATTTTTGGGGTTTCTCTGACAAACCCATATCCAGCTCCAGGTCCAGCTTTTGCAAATCAAGTGGATTGGGTTAATCATAGAAGAAAATGGATTGGTCACCTGCATAAGTGAAGGAGTTCATGTTTGAGAGGGAGATGAGGCTAAGGCTTTACATAAGGAGATTACAAGCGATCTCAACAGGTATGACTCATCGAGGTATGTTTTGAGATTTGTTCATGATTAAGTTTATGGTATGTTTGTCTTCATGTTATTACGGTTAGTACAATCTTGATTTTAGATTTGTCGTATCACCTTAACAAAATTATGAATGCATGATAGAAGATATTCATTTGTTAGGGTGTTGACACTTATGATTGTACGAATGCATTATGGTGTTGTATGAGGTTTATGTTGTCTACTAACATGAAAGGTACACCAAGAAAGACAAATCATGTTCCAGTTCAAGAACATATGATCATGATGACATGAGGATAAAGACTCATCCATTGTCATGGATCTCATAGAAGATCCATTTACGAGGTATGTATAACTTGGTTTTATAATGGCTAACCTATGAGATATACAGGTTACTAGCACAAGTCATTGAAGAAGAACAAGAAGACATCATGTGAGTATGTTAGACATAACTAACTAGCATGCTAATCCAGGTATGTTTTTCCTATATCAAGATAGAATCCTACCTTGGGTTAGGATCTTATACTATTGTTGATAATGATTATTCATGAAGTCATAGGTTTGAATAATCATGGTTGTATGCATATTATGTTTCTTACCATAATTGATGATATGACTAACCAGAAGAATCATGAAGGTATAGGTTCGAATAATCACAGGTTTTATGCATATTATATCTCTTATCTTGATTGATGATTCAACTAAAGAGTCATAGGTTTGAGTAATTATAGGTTTAGACATGTTATGCTTCTTATGATTTGACTAACCATGAGAATACTACATAAACCTTGAATGATAATGCTTATTATTTATGTTTGAAATGATCATGACTATACATGCTTGAGATTATTGTGTTTTAATAGTATACTAATGAATGTATGATTTTATATTAGACCTAGAGGATAACACAATGATGATATTAACAAGCATGCATAGGGATCGAGAATGTATATAAGTTCAAGGACAGGTAATCCACGAAGCAAATATCAAGAGGGAGTACACTCCAGTGGTTTATGAAAGGATGCAGATATTCAGAGGGAGTTGACCATCTTTCTACAACAGAAAGATGTAGAAGAAGCTACTTCAGATTACGACTCCAGCATCTCCTGCAAGGAAGTGAAGACTCAGAGGGAGTCCACCCAACGAACAAACAAAGATAAGTATTTTAATTATCATTTCTTGCATATTTGTTTGTTTAAGTAAAATTGTTCAATGACGTATATGCTCATGTTCCTAGACTTAGGATATGTATTGTGCATATTAGAATAGTTGCATTGATGAACAGTATACTACTAATATACATGGGTAAGTGGCCTATGGCACTATACAACATTCCATTGCTACTTATCTAGAATGAAACCTCTTTGCTGACATGTTGGGAGTTGTGCACACTCTTAACAATGTTCTGGTAGAGATTGGAAGGCATCTAGAAAGTTACGGGATATGGATAAATGTTGTATTGAAGCATTGGCTAAGATAATTGCATGACTGTATGACATATTTATTTATGTGTAAGAATTTGTTCTGAAAACTATGAGATGTTTCTAATCATGCAATTTAACCTGTTTTGTAGGAAAGACCGCATATCTTCACCTACAAAAGGACTACAACATTTGTTCCAGCAACAAAGATATTTATTGAAGATATTGAAGTTCCCAGGATATGGGATGAAGAAATGGAATGCCATGATTTGTCGATCATGAAGAATGATGTTTGGGATGTAGTCCCAAGACGTGAAGGGAAGTTTGTTATGACTTCCAAATGGAACTATCAGATCAAGCATGTTGCAGATGGCAGCATTGAGAAATATAAAAATGATGAATTAGAAGATACACCAGATGGATTTCAAGACAGCATGGTGTAGTCATATATGTGTGCAGAACTTGGTATGGTAGGATAGACAGCTTTCTATCCAGTTTGGTGTTTACCAAGAGTTAAGCGGGTTCCAACCTTTTCTACAAGGTTGAGGAAGGCAATCCAGTGATACTACTTTTGTATGAGGATAACCTGTTTGTTACAGGTGAAGATAGATTGATTGCCGACACGCAGCGGAAGCTTGCTGCCAAGTTCAAGATGAAGAACTTGGGGATGATGCACTATTTGTTTTTGGCATGGAGGTGTGGAAAAGTGCAGATGGAATCTTCCTTGGACAAGGGAAGTATGTAGTAGAGATCCTGAAGAGGTTCGGGATGATGGACTACAAGGATATGGCCACAACTATGGCATCGAATCTGAAGCTTTTATGTGATGCTTCATCTAAGCCGGTTGATGTCTCTTTGTATCGTCAGATGATTGGGTCCTTGATGTACCTGACGAACACGAGACCAGACATTTGCTTTGCTGTGAACACATTGAGCCAGTTCCTGACGAATCTGAGGAGTGTTCACCTGGTTGCTGTAAAGCATGTTCTGAGGTACCTGAAGGGTATAGTGGATTATGGGCTCAAGTATGAAGCGAATCAAAAGTTTAACCTACAGGGTTATGTTGATTCAGATTGGGCTGGCAGTGCTGCAAATAGGAAGAGCACATCTGGGTGCTGCTTCAGTATGGGATCAGGTGTGATCTCTTGGTTTAGCAGGAAGCAGTCCTGCGTAGCACTGAGTACAGCTGACGCAGAGTATGTTGCAGCCTGTTCAGCTAGTTGTGAGGCAGTATGGTTACGGAAGCTACTGTCTGAGTTATTTGATCTCCCGTTGGATGCTAGTGGTATCTTCTGTAATAACTAGAGTTGTGTGAAGTTGTCCGAGAACCCAGTGTTTCATGACAGGTCGAAACACATAAAGATCAAATATCACTATATCAGGGATATGGTGCAGAGAGGAGCTGTGAAGCTCCTGTATGTTGTAGCAAATGAGCAGATTGCAGATGTGATGACGAAGCCACTAGCCAGGGTGAAGTTCGAGTACTTCAGAGAGAGGCTTGGCGTTCTTCAAGATCGAGGACACTTCGAGGAAGAAGTGATGGACACATTTGCTGAAGTTATTCCAAGCATGTTGAAAGGAGGAACCTTCACATGGTTTTGGATGTAAGCGCTGGATGATGAGCATGAGGATGATGTTCTGGTTTCTGCTTGGATATGATCAGTTGGATCATTTTTATGTATGTATGTACGCATCATGTTGGATGATGGATATGATTAGTTGGATCATTTTTTTATGTATGTATGTACGCATCATGTTGATGCTGGATATGATCAGTTGGATCATGTGTATGTATTTTGTATATGCATCATGTTGGATGCTTGGACCATGTATCTGTATATGTATCAGGTGGATACATTGTATGATCAGGTGGATCATGTATGGTGATATGTATCATGTATTTGTATTTGTATCAGGTGGATACATTTTATGATCAGGAGGATCATGTATGATGATATGTATCAGGTAGATACTTGGTATGCATCAGGTAGATGCATTGATGATCAGGATGATCATGGATGACGAGCTTCAGGATGTTTCTCGAGATGACATGCAGCAGGATGTTGCAGTGATGATCAGGATGATCATGGATGACGAGCTTCAGGATGTTGCTCCAGATGACATGCAGTAGGATGTTGCAGTGATGATCAGGATGATCATGGATGACGAGCTTCAGGATGTTGCTCTAGATGACATGCAGCAGGATGTTGCAGTGATGATCAGGATGATCATGGATGACGAGCTTCAGGATGTTGCTCTAGATGACATGCAGCAGGACGTTGCAGTGATGATGATCAGGATGATCATGGATACATCAGGATGATGTATGGTGAGTATCATCTTGATACTTTGTGGCCGTGGATCAGGTTGTGCAGAGGAGCATGTTTGGGAGATCCTATAGGTCGGAGTTGTGTACCCGTAACAGCCTGGGATGCTCATTCGAGACATTGCTCTGGGAGGACATGTAATTTGTGCCCTGGGATATTTCAGGTCGGAGTTGTGTACCCGTAACATCCTGAGATGCTCTTTAGAGGTTTTTCCATGACCACATGTAATTTGTGCCCTGGGAGATTTCAGGTCAGAGTTGTGTACCCGTAACATCCTGAGATGCTCTTGCTAGGTTTTGTGGTGACCACATGTAATTTGTGCCCTGGGAGATCCTTCAGGTTGGAGTTGTGTACCCGTATCATCTTGGGATGCTCTTTCGAGGTTTTGTGGTGGGGTCACATGTAATAGCGCCCTGGGAGATCCTACAGGTCGGAATTGTGTACCTGTAACATCCTGGGATGCTCTTTCGAGGTTTTGTGACACACATAATAAGTCCTGAGGATTCCACAGTATGGCCAGTGATGATGAAGACCTGCAGGTGGTGGGCCTACATCCAGTATGAAAAAGGACTAGCTCTGTAGAACTTCCTATGACGAGTAGATTCAGAGATTGATTGAGATAGTAGTAGCAGTGACGATGATGATGACTCGATGACGATTATCCAGTGATGATGATCCAGAGAAGATGACTTGTGCTAGAAGAACTGTGCAGAGAAATACTTTCCTAGTTAAGAGGGAGTGTTGATGTATATGTAACTTCAGAATGTATTTCACATATATGTATATTGTATTCCTATAGAGATGGTATTATTCCTCTATAAGGAAATGTCGTCATTTATATTGTAAGTGTCGTAACTTATACTTGATGGGTTATTAGACCACCTTGTTTGGGGTCGGCCCTGTATAAGTCATGTGGGTCAAAGGGTTATTAGACCACCCTATTGGGGGTCGGCCACGTGGGTCAAAGGGTTATTAGACCACCCTATTGTGAGTCGGCCCACTCAACATTATGTTATGTGGTTAAGTTCGAGCCTACATGAGTTAGGTAAAAAGGCAAGTCAAGTCAAGTATAAATAGAGTGCGGGAGGCACTCTATTTACTCACTCACTTCTCACTTATGCACTCAAGGAGGAGTGGTGCATTTATGGAGGAGGAGGATCTGCTGCTAGGTTGTGTCTATCTCTTATGGTTGGTTGTATCATTGCTCTATCTATCTCTGAGGAAGTTATTGAGGTTTTTCACCTTTATGGTTTTCCCCAAGTAAATCTTTGTGTCTCTTGTGTGCTTGCATTATTGTCTCCATGATTGATATGCTGTACATGTTGTTCTCTCAGTTAAGATCCTAGATCAGATTGAAGTAAATTCTAAAAATTTAACATGAGTTATGCCTATGCGATCACTTACAAGAAGGGTAAGGACACTATGGTGGCAGATGCTCCTTCTCGCACATTTGATGACCCAGTTTCTCTTACAGCTATTTCTCTTCTTGTTCCAAATTGGTTGCAATCTGTTCAACAGGGCTATCTCTTCTATGAACTCCATGCTTCTTCATCAGCAGGGCACTCTAGGTTCCTAAAAATGTATGACCAGGAACAATGTAACTTCTTTTGGCAGGGACTGAACATGACAATTCAACAGATGGTGGCTGACTGTGATACTTTCCAGGTCAACAAGGGTGAAACAACACTCCTTTCGGGATTACTCGAACCCTTTCCCATCCCTACAGAGATTCGGACAACTATTTCTATGGATTTCCTAGAAGCACTCCAGTGGTACAATACCACATCTAAAAGGACACCATATGAAGAAATCTATGGACATGCACTGCTAGTTATTCTTCCATACACCTTCAGCAGCTCCCCAGTTCAGGCAATTGACTAGGTTCTTTGACACCGCGATCAGATTCTTCTCATTCTACAAGACCATCTTCACATGGCAAGAATTCGACTGAAACAACAAGCCGATCAACACTGTTCTGAGCGCACTTTTCATGCAGCTGATATGGTTATTCTTTGTCTACATCCTTCCAAGCAACCCTCCCTACAACTCAAAAGGCATCAGTGGCCCTGAATGCAACCCGAGGATGCTACATGGGAACCACTCCTTCAAATTCTGCATCAATTTCCACATCTAAAGCTTTGAGGACAAAGCTTTTTCTAAGGGAGAGTGGATGTTAGGAACCCATGTCAACCCTTCTATTTACTTTGTTAGTATATTATTGTCGGACGCATATGCTTTGTAAGTTGTCCTGTAGTATTTGTCGATCCATAGTTTGTCATATTGTTGTTGGACGCATATGCTTTGTAAGTCGTCCCGTAGTAATTGTTGATCCATAGTTTGTATTGGCCCATGGTTTGTATTAACACATGGTATTGGCTCCTAGACTTAGTATATAAGTTTGTGTTGAGACCAATGAAGGTACTGTGAAGATATTTGTATTGAGCTTGCTCAAAGGAGGTTGCCCCTCGAAGTGGCATGCAATCGATAAAGGCGATTCTGAGCTCTATGATTTCTGCTATCTTGTGTATTTTCATTAATTAATTGTTGCAGGTTCTTCATAGTGGCACTTTGTTATAAATATATGTGGCACAATTTATTTCCTTAGCCCAAATCTTTGGAGATAAAGACTTTTCCTCAAGCATACATGTGGCCATATCCTTAAGAGACCTATTCTTCCTCTCAGCAACCCCATTCTGCCGAGGTGTATAAGGAACTGTGTGTTGCATTTGAATGCTTGAAGAGGCACAAAATTGCTGAAACTATGATTTGATGTACTCCCCACCATTATCATATCTAATAATATTGATATGTCTACCAGACTGGTTCTCAACCGAAGCCTTGTAAATCTTGAGCTAACCAAAAACTTCAGACTTTAACTTGATGAAATAAATCCAACAATACCTGGAAAATTCATCTATGAAGGTGAGGATGTATTTAGCATGGTTCAAGGACTCATGGAGGAATGGACCTGATATATCAGTGTGAATAAGCTCCAAGGGTGCTGAGGTTCACTTAGTTTTGGATCTCCCATACTTATGGTCAAGGTGTTTTCCTAGGATGCAGGATTGACAAACACCTTTGGAAAATATGATATTGGGTATCCCTATGACTATTTCTTTCTCATGGAGTTGGGAAAGGTATTTATAGTTCCGATGGCCAAATATTTCATGCCATAATTTTCTTGACTCATCGGCATGGGTTAAAATATAAGAAGGTGAGGGGAATGGCACAAAATGAGAAAATTGTAGATTCTAGAGCTATGATCAGCAGTGCCTAATGCAACAATTCGACCTGTTGACATTTCACATATCTCAACATCATTTGGGGTAAAGGTTACCTTTTTGGGTAAACATGTGTGGGTCGTCTGATATATTGAAAATAGGTTTGCAACAAGTCTAAAAACATACAAGACATTATTGAATGAACCAAATTCGATATCTATGCTGCCTTTACCTTTGCTTGAAGTTTCAAAATTATCACCCAATACAATATTTGGACCACAAGAAGAGTCAAGTGAAGTAAAAAACTCACTTATAGACACCATGTGCCTTGAAGCTCTGGAATCAATAATGAGTGAGGTAGGCTTGGATGTGCTTGCCATCAGTGCATGTACTCTCTCCTTATCATCATAATTTTGTCCTCCATCCTTCCTCCTTGTGCTCTCTAGAAGAGGAATGTTGGCTTTCTCCAGGAGTTGATCCATTTGATCAATGGTCTTCTTCATGCAAGAGCTTTCAGGACGAAAGACCTTGCTGCAATAATTGCACTTTTTCCTCTCATTCTTCTTGTTTGGATTTCTCTTGAAATTTGAGTCTTCATGAGCTTTCTACTTGTCTTTCCTCTGATCAGTGGGCTTCTTGAAATTTCCCTTCTTCTTCCCTTTCGAACTCTTTGAATCTTCAACATTCAGACAGTGGTATTTTGATGGATTTTTAATGGCTCCCATCAAGACCAATTTGTCTTGTTATTGTGTAAGAGACTCCATGATTTCGGTGAGTTTTGGGATCTTCCAATTTTTAACTACCTTCCTTGTGGAGTGGAAGGTCGAAACAAAGACTGAGTAATCAAGGCCAAGTTTGGAGATAATTGTTAAATTTTGAGCATTAATTCACAATACTCTAGGATCTTCACTGAGAGAATAACATATACAGTATATCAATGCATGACAATCACAATAAGCATCACAAGCATCACAAGAATCAAAAGCATGAGAGACAAGAGACACAAAGTTTCCGTGGGGAAAACCCTAAGGTGAAAAACCCCACAACTTCCTCAGAGATAGAGAGAGCAATGGATCAACCAAAGTACAACCAGAATACACTGAGATAGTCTCCTAGTAACAGATGATCCTCCTCCTCAATAGTGCGCCACTTTCTGAGTGAGAGAGATGTAACTTTTTGAATGATCTAAATAGAGATCACCTGATCTCTATTTATACTAACCTGTTTGTTGAGTGACCTTATGGGGCTGACTTGTCTAGATAGGTACATCCACATTATAATATATATATTTCAGGGCCGAACCCACACATGGTGGTCTAATAACCCATCGACAAGTACACACACTTGCGACACTTGTCAATCCACATGACGGCACTTCCTTATAGAAGAATAACACATCTCTAATAAGGGTACAATAAATATATATGAAATACATTCTGAAGTTACATATACATCAACACTCCCTCTTAACTAGGAAGGTATTTCTCGACACAGATCTCCTAGACAAGTCTTCTTCTCGGGATAATCGTCATCGATGCATCATCATCATCATCGTCATTGCTGCTGCTATCTCAACCAATCTCTGACTCTACTCGTCATAGGAAGTTCTACAGAGGCAGTCCTTTTTCATACTGGATGTAGGCCCACCACCTGCAGGTCTTCGTCATCATTGGCCATACTGTGGAATCCTCAGGACTTATTACATGCATCACAAAACCTCAAAAGAGCATCCCAGGCTGTTACGAGCACACGGCTCTACCTATAGGATATCCCAGGGCCATATTATATGTGACCTCACCACAAAACCTCGCAAGAGCATCCCAGGCTGTTACGAGCACATAGCTCTACCTATAGGATCTCCCAGGGAAAGATTATATGCGGTCACCACAAAACCTTGCAAGAGCATCCTAGGCTGTTACGAGCACACAGCTCTACCTATAGGATCTCCCAGGGACAGATTATATGTGGTCATGGCAAAATGTCGCAAGAGCATCCCAGGACTTATTACGGGCACACAGCCCAACCTATCGGATCTCCCAGGGACATATTATATGCCATAGGACAAAACCTCGAAAGAGCATCTGCCAGATATCCCAGGGCTAGATTATATGCCATAGGCAAAACCTCGAAAGACTATCTGCAGATCTCCCAGGGCCAAATTATATGTCCTCCCAAAGAAAAACCTCAAAAGATCATTTGCTAGATATCCCAGGGCCAAATTATATGCCATAGGCAAAACCTCGAAAGACTATCTGCAAATCTCCCAGGGCCAAATTATATGCTCATCTGCACAACCTGATCCATTACCATAGAGTATCAACCTGATACTCACCATACATCATCCTGATGTACACATGATCATCCTGATCATCATCACTGCAACATCCTGCTGCATGTCATCTGGAGAAACATCCTGAAGCTCGTCATCCATGATCATCCTGATCATACAATGCATCTACCTGATGCATACCAAGTATTTACTTGATACATATCATCATACATGATCCACCTGATCATACAGTGTATCCACCTGATACAAATACAAATACATGATACATATCACCATACATGATCCACCTGATCATACAATGTATCCACCTGATACATATACAGATACATGGTCCAAGCATCCAACATGATGCATATACAAAAATACATACACATGATCCAACCGATCATATCCAGCATCCAACATGATGCGTACATACATATAAATGATCCAACTGATCATATCCAGCATCCAACATGATGCGTACATACATATAAATGATCCAACTGATCATATCCAGCATCCAACATGATGCGTACATACATATAAATGATCCAGCTAATCATATCCAACATCCAACATGATGCATACATACATACATAAAAATGATCCAACTGATCATACAAAGCATAAACCAGAACATCATCCTGATGCTCATCATCCAGCGCTTACATCCACAGCCATGTGAAGGATCCTCCTTCCAACATGCTTGGAATGGATTCAGCAAATGTGTCCATCACTTCTTCCTCGAAGTGTCATCAATCTGAAGAACATCAACCCTCTCTCTGAAGTACTCGAACTTCACCCTGGCTAGTGGCTTCGTCAGCACATCTGCAATCTGCTCGTCCGTCGCAACATACAGGAGCTTCACAGCTCCTCTCTGCACCATATCCTTGATATAGTGATATTTGATCTCTATGTATTTCGACCTGTCATGAAACACTAGTTTCTCAGATAGCTTCACACAACTCTTGTTATCACAAAAGATACCAGTAGCATCCAACGGGAGATCAAATAACTCAGACAATAGCTTCCGTAGCCATACTGCCTCACAACTAGCTGAACAGGTTGCAACATACTCTGCCTCAGTTGTACTCAATTCTACGCAGGATTGCTTCCTGCTAAACCAAGAGATCACACCTGATCCCATACTGAAGCAGCACCCAGATGTGCTCTTCCTATATGCAGCACTACCAACCCAATCTGAATCAACATAACCTTGCAGGTTAAACTTTTGATTCGCTTCATACTTGAGCCCATAATCCACTATACCCTTTAGGTACCTCAGAACATGCTTTATAGAAACCAGGTGAACACTCCTCGGGTCTGTCAGGAACTGACTCAATGTGTTCACAGCAAAGCAAATGTCTGGTCTCGTGTTCGTCAGGTACATCAAGGACCCAATCATCTGACGATACATAGAGACATCAACCAGCTCAGATGAAGCATCACATAGAAGCTTCAGATTCGATGCCATAGGTGTGGCCATGGCCTTGCAATCCATCATCCTGAATCTCTTCAGGATATCTACTATGTACTTCCCTTGACCAAGGAAGATCCCACCTGCACTCTGCCACACCTCCATACCTAGGAAATAATGCATCATTCCCAAATCTTTCATATCGAACTTGGCAGCAAGCTTCCACTTAGTATCTGCAATCAATCTGTCATCTCCTATTACAAATAATTCATCCATATACAGGAGTAGAATCACAAGATTCCCTTCCTCAACCTTGTAATAAAGATTGGAATCCACTTTACTCTTGGTAAAGCCCAAACTAGATAGGAAACTTTCCATCCTACCATACGAAGTTCTAGGAGCTTGCTTCAAGCCATACAAGGCTTTCTTCAATCTGCACACATATGACTTCCTGTCATGTGTTTCGAAACCAAGTGGCTGCTCCACATATACTTCCTCTTCAACTACACCATTCAATAAAGTTGTCTTGAAATCCATTTGGTGTATCTTCTATTTCATCACTTTTATATTTCTCTATGCTACCATCTGCAACATGCTTGATCTGATAGATCCAGACTCCGCTTCAGGTCTTGGTACTACATCCCAAACATCATTCTTCATGATCGACGGATCATGGCATTCTTCCATTTCTTCATCCCAGATATTGGGAACTTCAATATATTCAATATCTTCAATAGATATCTTTGTTGCTGGAACAAATGTTGTAGTCCTTTTGTAGGTGAAGATATACGGTCTTTCCTACAAGACAAGTTAAATTGCATGATTAGAAACATCTCATAATTTTCAGAAAAAATTCTTTACACATAAAGAAATATGTCATGCAGTCATGCAGTTATCTTATCCAAATCTTCAATACAACATTTATCCATGTTCCACAACTTTCTAGATGCCTTCCAGTCTCTACCAGAACATTGTTAAGAGTTTGCACTACTCCCAACATGTCAGCAAAGAGGTTTCATTCTAGATAAGTAGCACTGGAATGTTGTACAGTGCCATAGGCCACTTACCCATCACATGCATATTAGTAGTATACTGTTCATTAATGAAATCATTCTAATATGCACAATACATCTCCTATGTATAGGAACATAAGCATAATATGATTTAAACAAAAATAGACAGGAAATGATAATTGAAATACTTATCTTTTTTTTGTTTGTTGGGTGGAATCCCTCTGAGTCTTTGCTTCCTAGCAGGAGCTGCTGAAATAGCTTCTTCTACACCTTTTTGTTGTGGAATGTAGGAAGATGGTCAACTCCCTCTAAAAATCTGCATCCTTGCAGGAGCTGCTGGAGTGTGCTCCCTCTTGATCATTGCTTCCTAGATTACCTATCCTTGAACTTATATTCATCCTTGGTCCCTAAGCATTCTTATTAGTATCATGATTGTGTTATCCTTGTGATATCATACAAAATCATACATTCATTAGTATATTCTCAATACTATCAAAACTCAATAATCTCAAGCATGTATGATCATTTCAAACGGAAATAATAAGCATTAGTATTCAAGGTTTATATAGGATTCTTAAGGTTAGTCATAACATGTCTAAACTTGTGATTACTCAAACCTATGACTCTTCTGGTTAGTCATAACATTAAATAAGGTAAGACACGTAATATGCATATACCCATGATTATTCAAACCTATGACTTCATGAATAAACATCATCAATGATGTCATGCATATTTATATAATAGATCCTATGATATAAGAAACACATACCTGGTCACCATATTTGCTAGTTATGTCTAGCAATGTGTTCTTGTTCTCTTCAATGACTTGCATAACTCATTAGTTAACTTTTGCAAAAACAAATTATACATACCTCTATGTGATCCATGAATATGGATGAATCTTTGTCTTTATGTCACCATGGCATGTTCAGGTTGTCCCTTCAAATTGTAAAATCCTCCCTCTTGCTCTCCAATCACTACTGCATCATCGATTGTTTTACCCTTTGGCCACATTAGGACTTGGCCATCCACAAATGCAACCCTCATACCTTTTGCATCCAATGCAGAGATGGAGAGTAAGTTCTTCTTGAGCCTAGGTACATAAAGGACTTCTTTCATCTCCAAAGATTTTCCAGAATCTAGGTTGTAGGAGGCTTCACCACTTCCTTTGATTGGGTATTGATAATCATCCCCAAGTTTCACCTTATGAGGTGATTCATGTTCAGATAGATTCACAAAATATTCCTTAAACCCAGTCATGTGTTTGGAAGCCCCACTATCAATCAACCAATCATTACAACCATGGGAGATAGTACCTGTGAGAGCAGAGATTAGAACATACTCTTCTTCACTTGATGAGTCATCATCACTTTCTTCCCTAGCCTTCTTCTTTGGAGGTTCATCATCCTCGGTAGCATGAGCATGGAACTTTCTTTTGCTGCCCTTCTTCTTCTTGTTGAAGTTGTTGTTATTATCCCTTTTGTTCTTGGGACAATCTGAAGCAAAGTGACCCTTCTCATTGCATGTGAAGCATCTTAGATCCTTCTTATTCTTTTGATAGGATCTTTTGTAGCGAGAGTGCTCCTTCTTGGGCTTGCTTCTTTTGGTGTGAGTTGCGAGAGCTTGATCTTCACCTCCCATCTTTTCCTCACGAGCTATAAGTATAGCTTCTTCTTGAGAGCATTCCTCCCATAGTTTACTGAAAGAGATCAATTTCTTTCTTGCACAAATTCCTTGAATAAAGGAGTCCCATGACCTAGGTAGGCCATTCAGAGTGATCATAACAACTTCACCATTGTCCACTACTTCATCCACAGCTTCAAGTTTCTCCTTGATCTAAGAGACCTTGGAGAAGTAAGATTGAATGGTTTCTCCATTCAACATCTTGACCCCTTTCAATTGATTCCGCAGAGTCATCTTCCGATTTATGTTCTTCCCTTCAAATAGCTTGGTCAAAGAGTCAAACATCTCCTTGGGTGTCTTTAGAGAAGACACATGCGGTATGAGATGGTCTTTTATAGAATCAGCTATGATTCTCTTTGCCTTGAGCAAGTTCTTCTTATGCAATACCTTGGCCTCTTCAACCTCTGGGATAGGGATGTCTTCTTTTATATATGAGTCCAACACATTCTCTTCCAGGATTAACCCAATCCTATTCTTCCAAGCTCGGAAGTTATTAGCCCCTTCAAGCTTATCCTCAAGCTTGGTGTGGCGAGACATCTTAAAGAGTACTTTAAATGGAAATAGAAAAGATTCAGGTCTTACCACTTGAAATGCTGAAAACTGGATCTGGTCTCGGATTAGGGTTTGTTGAAAAAACCCTAAAAATTCAAAATGTGAATTTCAAATTTCTAAAAGGATAGAAAGATGCGCCTTGATGAGCTGATCAGCCTAGTGCATTCAGAATTTGAGATCAACAAAGTTTTACCCTTCAGATTTGTCTTTTTGTCCTCCCAGGTTCATTGGGGAGAGCCCTGAATTAGGGTTTGAGTTTCCCAGAGATTTACCCAGCCAAAAATCTCGATCCAAAGCTCTAAAGTTTGATTTTTGCAAGGAGCTTCCAGTCGTGTCTTCAGATTTCAGAAATTCCTGTTTTTGTGGAAACCCTAATTTTTAGGGCCAAATTTGAAAATGCTCATAATTGAATTCTGATTGGACAGATAGATGCGCCTTGATGAGTAGATTTAATCTACTATACTTCTTTTCCAAAATCTGTGGAGAGAAACCCAATAAACAAGAAACTCAAGTTTCTGTCACTGCAAGATGTCTTCTTCTCAGGTTAGCTCTGATACCATGTTAAATTTTGAGCATTAATTCACAATACTCTAGGATCTTCACTAAGAGAATAACATATACAGTATAGCAATGCATGACAATCACAATAAGCATCACAAGCATCACAAGAATCAAAATCATGAGAGACAAGAGACACAGAGTTTCCGTGGGGAAAACCCTAAGGTGAAAAACCCCACAACTTCCTCAGAGATAGAGAGAGCAATGGCTCAACCAAAGTACAACCAAAATACATTGAGATAGTCTCCTAGTAACAGTTGATCCTCCTCCTCACTAGTGCACCACTTTCTGAGTGAGAGAGATGTAACTTTCCGAATGATCTAAATAGAGATCACCTGATCTCTATTTATACTAACCTATTTGCCGAGTGACCTTATGGGGCTGACTTGTCTAGCTAGGTACATCCACATTATAATATATATATTTCAGGGCCGACCCCACACATGGTGGTCTAATAACCCATCGGCAAGTACACACACTTGCGACACTTGTCAATCCACATGACGACACTTCCTTATAGAGGAATAACACATCTCTAATAAGGGTACAATAAATATATATGAAATACATAGATGAAATACATTCCGAAGTTACATATACATCAACAAGAATGGCCAAGATTAGTTTCTCATCCTTTTTTTCAATACCACATTACTTCAACTGTAGAACAAGTGATTTGAATTTGGAGAATAAATCCTAGAGGTTATCGAAAGTCTGTGGACTCAATGAAACTAGTTCATTATCCAGTTGGTGGCCTCTTAATTCATCAGTCTTTCCAAACAATTCTTGAAGCTTTAGCCAAAATTCATTGGAAGAGGTAATACCATCGAGATGGAATAGAAGATCCATTTATGTAGTGAGACACAGTAAGCCATAGGATTCATCTCTTTGATTATGCCATTTTTATTTCTCAATAGTGAGTTTGGCTCAACTTGGGTTGCCATAGTCACCCTGTAGAGGCCTTTGCTCCTCAACATTATCTCCATCTGCGCCTTCGAGTCAAATTAATTGAATGGAGTGAGGATGATATGATGTGACTGATCCATGGAAGCTCTAAAATGAGTTTTGGAGTGATTTGTGTGTGCCCAAAGATGATTTTTTGCGCCTCCTGGATGATAGAATGCGCCATGTGGATGAATTACGGCACCCTCCTTGAGACTGGTTGGATCCTGCAAAACAATAGAAGGAGAAAGGAATAGCTTGATATCTCTGATACCATGTGAAATTCAGTTCACACCAAGATCTGATCAAGAAATTACACACTCTCACAAAAGATCTCACACAACTAGTCAAGAACATTGAAATTTACTCACAGAAGATACAAACTGTATTACTCGAATGAATAATAATACATCATCCAACCTTGGGAAATTAAATGGCTTTCAATATATAACATTTACATAATAGATTCGAATGCATTAGGATGCCATTCGAATCCTCACAAAAGTAGAATTACTAAATTGATGCAAAACCCCCCTAGGTGGAAAGTGTGTTCTCCAAGTCACACCAAAGGCTCATGAATTTCTAATTTAGTGATCAGATAGTGATGTGTGATGAAAAAATATGCTAAATCCCAAAAATGGAAGGAAGAAAAATCAAGGATTGAAAGTGGTCTATGTTGGAGAAAACTCACTATGGCTTGGGAGACCACTACAGACAACTGACTACCAGAAATTAACTCAATTCTCAAAACTATGCTATTATAAATGACAATGCTAAGATAATGGAGAATGTAACCAACCTCGATCCAAATGTTTCATGTAGATCCCCGTTGGAGATTTTCCAATCTGTGCACTTGAATCTGCAAATTAGTCTTGACAGCCAATATACAACAAGTACATAAAATATATAAACGACATTAACATCATCAATAGCAATGGCCCATGATATAACAAGTAAATGAAACCCAATGTAATATAAACAACATTTACAACATTAATGGACGAGAATATGAGTATTTCTATTAATAAACAAGAAAAAGTACAATGTGATACGACCTCTTGCCGACAACCAATCTGAACCAAGATCTAGATCAATCCACTTGTGCCTCCACCACTTCAATCCTCCATGAATGGCAAACTCAAACTATGATAGGAGTTTGGAAGGTGAACATAAGGGGTTCACAACTATAAGGATCAATGAGTGTAGACTCAAGATAGGGCAAAAATCCACTAGAGTTATCTTGCTCTTCTTTTCCCTCCCGTCCATGAGCCATATGTGCTCAATATATAGTCCTCCCAAAGGTATGTGAAAGGACACATCGAGACGTTATTTTGGAAGATGGAGGGTCAAAGGTCACCCAATAACCGCTTTTTGGGAGTAAAAAGTAATTAACTAGTGATTTTTACCATTTTACATGCTACCCACGGGCTATATAGATGCAACTCGCAGGTACGCCTGCTATAGTGATCCAACAAGTGGGTAGGAATAAAAATAGGGAAAAATAGTATCTGAAGGATATAAAGTGGATCTGAGTCAGTGAAATGGATCCTGCAGGCCAAAGAATGTTGATGCTCACAGGGTGGAAGATTACGTTGTAAGAGATGCCCCCTAATGTGTGAGGTCAGATACTGATGCTACGATGGCCGAAACACATTATAAAACTCAGAAGTGGAGTGATGGAAACACAAGTGGAAAGAGCAACTCACTCGTCATAGTACAATAGTATCTCTGAATACATGTTGGTATAGTGCAACAATCTGATACAATGGCCATAAATAGGCAATACATAATGGATATATGTCATAAGTGATCATAGCCATGATCCCTCTATAGTAAGATATGGTCTCCTGCTGAAAAGGAAACAATTGGTGCAAACTGGAGGTACAAACTGTTGATATCTGATGGGTGATATCTCAAATGTAAAGTCAAAGTCATGGGAAGCATACTGAATGCCACCATCGCCTGGGGTCTTCTACACAAGTCTTCGACGATGCAATTCCCATCAAGTGAATAAAGGAGTTGAAGTCGAACCTGATGTGACATCATCTGATTACCGGTCAATGATTTATACCATTAACAGATGCGAGATGACCCACCAATAATGAAAATGGGAATCAAGGCACAGAGCACAATCATTGGAGTGTGAATAAATGAGTTGAAGTCGAATACTAGGATGAATCCATCGATCAGGGGACATTGATGTATTCCCAAAACTGTCGATGGCGAGAGAACCTGCCACTAATGACTGCAAGCCTCAAGGTACTCAACCGAAATCTAAGCCTCAAGTCCCGAAATAAATGGGTTGAAGTCGACAGAACGAGACTCGCTGGAAGGAGGGAATTAATGCATCCCCCATCAACCAGCATGAGGTACCAGCTACGCTGAAAGATTTGGAAGAACTCAGGTGAAATGGAATGACTCAATAAGGATGGCCGACATGCAATAGTCAAGCGATTTGAGGAGTGGCCGACACTGATTTCAGGACTTCCTTTGAACAAAAGCATGAGCAGATGGATAGACTCGGGCAACATAGACTTGACATAAACTATGTAATGTAGGAAGCATTACAAAGGGCTCCATAATGACTGGAAGCTTAACCAATCGGTGGAGAAACTAAGATACAAGTACAGCTCCTAAGGTCCAACTATAGTCCCAACTCATAGTGTATGGAGTGGAATGAATGCTCTATTCAAAGGCGACACAACAGCTGCCAACAAGAAGTAGTAACCATAATCACGTCCGTATTTTTGGAATATTTGATTTTTTTTTGGTCTTTTTCATATTTGGGGAAAGCTTGAAAAAGAATAAAATTGCTTATAGTACAACAAGTGAGGGAACGAGTGTCAAATAGCGAGCAGAATAGTCCCAAGCAGTGGAACATACCTATTATCAATGAAAGGAAGTGCATACAGACTGTGGACACTCAGGGGTGTGTTCCCTCAGGGTCAAAAGGACATCAAATTCTGAAGGGAAAATTTAAGCTCTGTAGGGCTTGACAGGGTAAAGTGCTCAGGTACCAGGCTAACAACTGAGTAAGCGGGAGCTGGCACAAGGCTCAAGTGGCAAGTAGGATGATGCAATGCAATCACAACATGATATAAATAAGGGGAGTCCTTAAGGGAGATGGCCAACATAAGACAAAGTAGAGTATGAGTCTTTATCGCAACGTCATGGCGTAACTAAAAAGGACTCCCAATCCTAAGGACAAACAACGGCATGGAAACCAGAATGTACAAAGTGGTTCTAACTAGGGTACTGATGTTCGGAAAATCCCTACTGCCACATAGACACTTCTATAGCAGTGTGAAGGTTTCGTGTCAGTTACAAAGCGGGGTCGCACCTGGGGTTTATGAAAATGGTCAACATGTCAAATGCATAATGCACATGGAAATGGCATCTAACCTATATGCCAGGTGTGAAATGTACCTGTTGTAGGTGTGAAATAATCCAAAACAACTTTCACCGAAGAAATTTGATTAAAAAATACTACTCCAAGACATTATATTAGTCCATAATGGCATAAAATGGTAAAAACTATAGACAAGTGGGTCCTAAAAATTATAAATAGTAATAAAAAATCACAATTTACAATTCATTTTTACTATTCACCCATTTGGAGCTTTTGGTTAGTTTTCACCTAAAAGTTTCTATTGTCGATTTTGGGAGCTACAACCGACCGTTCATCAAACCGTCCAGAGCAGGTTCGTAGTCTCATCCATACCTTTCATTTCAATGCTTTCATTTTAGTTTTCAGCAGTGGTATTTTTAGTTTGGCCAAGCCCTAAATGGCTTTGGCCCTACCCGCGGGCTATAGCTATGCGGGTCGCAGGTAGGGCACGATACACACAGTCAACGCAAAGGTTGACCACGGGTACCTACACCTGTATACAAATTAGCCTGCGGGTACGGCCGTGTAGTTGATTTTTGAAAAAAAATTGACCAAAATCTTTGTTGTTTCTCACTCCAAGATGGTTCTAGAGTGGAGGGAGAGGGAGCATGACCAAGTAGATGAGGCCGTGCGCAATGATGTGTAAGCACAGCAGGCATTGCAAGCATTTGGGTATATAAATTTTGGAGTCTAGGGGGTTTGAGGGCCCAAAACCTATTACTCTGTCGCTTGATTGATTACTGGGATATTGATGCACAGAAATTCAGTCTCAACAGGAAAATCCTCACACTGGAAGTGGAATACATCTACTTCATAACAGGTTTGTCTCGTCGAGGTGAGACGGCCAGTCTTCGGTCTCATATTGTGGGTGGTGGGATCACCGTCCAAGACTACATATCGCAGTATTGTCCTGCAAACACATGAGTGGTGGGAAGCCAGGTTCCCATCAATGCCATAGTAGATCTGAGCATGAAGATCATTGTGGCTACCTTAGTGTGGATCACTGGATCCAAGCCCTGCACCAGGAATCCAGGTTGGTGATGTTCTATGCATCACAATGCATGCAGCCTATAGTGTTTGATTGGTGTACCACACTACTGGTGTCTATGAAGACTCAATTGATAGAATGCAAAGAAGGGAAGGAAAAAAAATTCGGGTATGGAAGTATCCTATGTAGCTTCTTCTTTGAGAGAGTTATGGGGCTTAGTCCGAGGATGGATGTCCCTCCTCATAGCCTCCACAATCCAGCCTTGACCCGGTGGGATGAGATCCTGACACGACAGGTTGGTGGCTGTCTAACGTCACCATATACTGAGGAGTTCTTCCGCTAGTGGAACTGGCAGGTCATTTCCATAGAGGACTACCCTTATGCAGGGATAGATTTCTGCCAGGATCGGGACATGCCACTCCCACTAGATGCAGCGTTCGGAGACATTGGTGAGTACTCTTTTTAGGTTTTTGTTATTAAATTTTTATCGATTTTTTTATTATAGATGAAATGAAAAAATCGTTTTGGTGGTAGTATCATATGCTAATGGTTGATTGTTTGCTCGCAGACAAAGTCCCAGTGAGATCGGATGGCTTCCCGAGACATGGTCGTCGGGGTAGGGGTGATGAGGTAGGCGATGCTGCAGCAGGGTGCACTCTACAAACCTTGTGGCGCAACCTATCACAGATGGTTTCCAGGGTTCCACAGATAGAGGTGGCATGACTACCTGAGGCCATGCAGCGCCAAGTAGTGGGGGTTCCTGGTGACTAGGTGCGGTTACTGAAGTAGGTGTCCAATGTAGTTCACTATTTCTATGAGACACATCCTGTTGGGGCGGCAGCTAGGCCTCCTCGAAGGGAGTAGATATCCCAGGATCTCATATTTGTATCGATATGTATATTTTTTAGGGCTACGGGCTCCAGTTTTGTATGACACTACCATTTTTGGACATATTTATATATAAAAACTTTGGTTCTCCGGTTCTACTATATGTGTGTATGTACAAATGTATGAATGTCTCTTTCTTTTGTGTGCTTCATGGTGAATGTGACAAATGCCAATCTAATACATAGTTAGCGTATGGATCAAATATATGATTAACACTTCTCGGAATAGGTATGTATGTAATTGAAACAAAATGGCGTTCTAAGGGTCTTACCCTTAGGAATTTCCAAAGTAACGTAGGATCTCGCACACGATACTGCCCATTCAACTGAGACACAACTAGTTGTGAATCCAGGCGGACTTCTAAAGAACTGATACCATGGGAAACGGCATCCCGAAGTAGCTCAATGACATCACTATACTTAGCCATATTGTTAGATGTGGGACCGAGACAAGCACCTCTTGAAGACACAACTAGGTGGTCAGATGAGAAAATAACCCAGGCAGCAGAAGCAAGCTGCTACATATGTCGGCTAGCACCATCCACGAAATCTAAAAACGTAGGAGATTTCGCTGACATCCGTTAATTAAACGGAAGCGAATCAGCAGACCTGAAAAACCGAAAGAAAGCTAAACTATGTACAGAAGCAACTATACAATAGTATACAGAAGTATCAGCCTGAACCAGATGTTTAAGCGTAATACCGCTTGAGATAGATCTCATTTCTAGGCTCCTTCAAGATAATCCCCTCATAGTCTTCTAATTCATAGGTTCCTTTTTCCAGGACACGCCTCACGATGTAAGGAACGTGCCACATGGGATTGAAATTTCCTGCCCCCAGGGGTTCTTTAGCTTGGTCATATAAGAAGACCAAGTCACCTTCAGCATACTACCAGGGATGGACAGACCTATCATACTGAACCTTGATACGATGTTTGTTAGCATCTATGGCCACAGCGGCATCTCGACGTTGTTCATCAAGTTGCTCAAGGTGGATTAAACGTTTCTCAATATCTGTCGTATCAGGGAGGAGCTCTATGGCCAGTTTAAGCGAATGGATTTTACATTCAATTGGTAAAAGTGACTCCACACCATGAACTAGCTGGAACGGTGAGAATCCGGTGGCAGTCTTAACTGCGGTTCGATATGCCCACAAAGCAGGGTATAACATGATATGCCAATTGTTATTGCTTTGTGGGATGGTACGTTGGAGAATGGTCTTCAAAGACTTATTAACTGCTTCAAATTGACCATTCGCTTGGGGATAATAAGAAGATGAGTGTTCTTGACGAAACCCAAGCTTGAGAGACAAATCCTCCATCATCTTGTTCTGAAAGTGACTACCATGGTCAGTGACAATCTCTTTCGGAATACCGAACCGAGTGATAATTTGATTGAACACGAAGTGGGTTGTTGTAGCACCATCGACTTTAACAGTAGGCATGGCCTCAGCCCATTTGGAAAAATAGTCCATGGCCACTATGATATAGTGATGCCCCCCAACCGAAGCTGGTTTGCAATCCATGAAATCCACCCCCCACTTGGTGAAGGGACCGATGGTGATGACCGGATGGAGGGGCACTAGATGCGAGCGTATGTTCCGAGAAAACACCTGGCAAGGGTGACATCTCTTCATAGCATTAACACAATCCTTAAATATGGAAGGCCAAAAATAACTAGCTCGCATAATACGTTGGGCTGTAGCAAGCCCAGATAAGTGACCGCCACACCCCCCAGCATGGCAATCATTAAGCACCTGCTCCGCTTCTTCGTGAGTTAAGCAACGAAAGAGGATAGAATCCTTTCCTCAATGATACAAAGTGTCACCGATGATGGTATAGTATTTAGCGTGATGTTTCACATGCCATCGCTCATCTCGTGAATAATGCGAAGGAAACTTCAAAGTTTGGAGATATACAATGACATCCCCATACCAAGGATCCTCGGATGAGATAAGAAACAAGTTCTCGTCCATAAAGGAATCTTCATGAATGACATCCTCATCAAGTCTTGGAAGGTCCGACATAAGTTCATCAAACACCAACGATTTCACCAATTTTGCTGAAGCAAAATCGAGATCGAACGGCTGAAGGATCACAATCCATTTATTATACTTACCCCCTATAAGGCATCGTGACAACACGAACTGAAATGGATTGATGTGAGCTACTACTGTGGTTATTCTAAGCAAAATGTAATGTCGTAACCGCTAGAATGCATGGACAATTGCAAGCGCCAGCTTTTCTACGTGAGTATATCTTAGCTCAGCTTCTACTAGATTTCGACTAAGGTAATAGATAACATGGTCGATGAGCACGTCATCAACCTGAACCAAGACCATGCCAATCGTCTCTTGAGACACGGCCACATAAAGGATAAAATTTCGTGTGAAGTCTAGTGGACTAAGCACAAGGGCCGATACCAAAGCTTTCTTAAGGGCGTCAAAATACTACTGGGCTCACTCATCTCAAATAAAAGGTGGGTCTTTTTTCAATAAGCGTGTGAAACCTGTGGTAATATTAGCATAATTGACTATAAATCAATGCAGAAAAGTAGCTCTCCCTTGGAGGCTCTGAAGTTGTAACAAATTACGTGGAGGAGGCAACTGAAGTATTGCCTTAACTTTTAGAGGATCAACTCTAATACCCTCTTTGGAAACTATGAATCCTAGAAGGCGACCAGTCCTTATAGCAAAGATGCATTTATTGGGATTCAATCGAATTTTGTAGTGCATTGTTTGAGAATCATACAGAGGTGCTCGGGGTGGTCCGCTCTCTTGCGAGAATGGCCAGCAAGATCATCCAAGAAAACCTCCATAATCTTCTTAAGATCATGAAAGGCGTAGGTCATGGCTCGCTGAAACATACCTCCAATGTTTTTAAGGCCGAAGGGAATTTTCAATATGCAAATGTTCCCCATGGACAAATGAACACCGTCTTATGTTGGTCCATGGGTTTGATCTGAATCTGATTATATCCTAAGAAGCCATCCATGAATGAAAAAATCTCACTTCCCACGCAAGAATCCAAGATCTGATCAATGAATGGCGTGCGAAAGTTGTCTTTCGGACATGCACGGTTCAAATCTCTAAAATTGGTGCATACACGGATCATTCCCTACTTCTTATCCACAGGAACGATGTTTGACACCCATTTGGTAAGGGGAACAGGGTAGATGAAACCAGCTTTGTGCAGTTTCTCCACCTCTGCCTTGATAGCAGCTACCTTCCTAGGGTTCATAGCATGTAAGCGTTGTCAAACGGGTTTAGCATTAGGATATGTTCTAATCTCATGTTCAACAATGCGGGGGTCTATTCTTGGCATCTCCTCATATGACCAGGCGAAATCTTCCCGGAGTTCTGTAAACAATTCAGTGTAAATATCAATCTCCTCAGGAGTGCAATCGGCACTGATGTAAACATTCTCCACCATTATGGGAGTACGAGAGATGTTGATCGACATGGTTGGGGAAATATTATCCATATTCCCCTCTGTAAAAACATCATGCGACTCTAAAAGAGCCACAGGGTGACCAACCATCTCTGCTAGAGTCATCCTAAACTCTTCTTGCTCCACGAGCTTGAGGTTGGGAAGGAAATAAGAGCGATGATGCATATCCTCCCAAGGCCTCTCACTACCACACATGGCCTCCATAATGGCTTCATCAGATGGCAAAGTATCATCAAGGAAATCGTGTGAACAAGACGAGTTGGTTTCCCAAACTGGCAGCGTAATGGGATCTTCTTCGACTATATGGGAAGAAGAGAGATCCGGTTCTGCAGTGGCTTGTTGGATATGCTCATAAGCAAGCTCAGCTTCAGACAAGGGCACAAACATCCCAACGTGCATAATGTCTCCAGACGTAGGACTCGTGGATGGTAAATTCCATGGATCAGTGCAATAGGAAGTCCGAAATGGCATATTATGCAAAGGAGGAGGCGCATCGTTGGAAATGGTTCCGATGAAATTCATAGGTGCATAAAGAGTATAAGCTCCCATCAATGAAGGGTACATACCAACACCTATGTTCCCAGTTGCCGGCTGAGAATCAGTAACTTGCGGGACTATGGATCCCATGGATGTTGTGGAAGGAGTGTTAATGAAATCCAGCTGATCGATGGTCACAATATTTCCTTCATGGGGAAAGAAGATAACTCTGAATACAGTGGATGCGACAACCTTCATAGCATACATCCAATTCTAACCCAATAAAAGGTTGTAGTCGATGGACGCATCAACCACCTTGACTTCAATAGGCACAAACTTACCTCCCAAGAAGACAACAAGGGAAGGGATAATTCCATGTGGCTTAAAAGACCAACCATCGAATGCAGTGAGCATGGTTCTAGACGAGAGAAGAGGAGGAGAGCCAAGAGCTTTCCAACAAGTTAACGACATTACTGACGCGGAAGCACCTTCGTCAACCATAGTACGTTTGAAAAAAATCTGATGGCACACCACTTGGATTTGAAAAGCCACATGGTAAGGTAAGCGAGGTTGTACATTAGTAGTGTCAAACTTGATAACACTAGGATTTCCCCCATCCTGAACACCTAACGCACTCAAAAGGGCATGCTTCTGAGAAGTACAGGCTTGCAAAACTTCAAGAGCCGACATGGCACATGGTGTTTAGCCCAAATCTTCTACAATGGAGTAGTTCTGGGTGGCTCGAGCATTAGGATTATGCGTAGAGAGCTTGAGAACACCTTTCGGTATCCGCGGCATATTAGAGGGATTCTCGATATGCAAGGAATTGTCAGGAGGAGGGGGAGGCTCACTCCCCATATTAGGTTGTGGTGCACCATAATCGCGTTGACAAGTAGCAACACAAACCTCTGATTGAACCATGTTCACACATCCATAACCACTAGTATTGGAAGAATCCGTTGCCATTTCATTAGGTCCTTAACCAGTTGTGGGAGCATGCAAAGCCATATTTTGGTGATGAGGTAGGGGATCCTTCAACACAGATGGGCTCTGTTCCAAGTGCTTCGATGCCTCTTCAATACGAGGACATAAGTGAGTAAGATGGTCTTCCCCACAGAGCTTGCAAGGAAACTTCACCTTACGCCTAGGTTTACGGTCCTCACCAGCATTTTTGCCTTCCCGAGGAGGGTTGGCATGCGATTGCTATTGTTATTCACATTGTTTCCACCCTTACGATTATTTCTCCACTTTTTCTTACCACCAGGTTGTTGGTTACCTGATCAGTTTGTCATTTGCACACTGTGTACATCGGATGATGGGGTGGAAGTGGACAAGGTGTGAACCTTTCCGGGAGTAGACTGGTTTAGCGACAAATTTTTCATTTGATTAGCTACCAAATCTACGGGGCGAGTACTTGCAGATCCTACGATGCCATCGGCATGCGGTCCAGGAACTGACATGGGCTCATGACGTGGGCGTGGTGCATCAGGAATGATGTCATACCAAATTCCAGACTGAGAGTATAATAAGTCTAACTGCTGGACTTTCAAGATAGCTTGTTCCTCAGTCACAATGGCGGACATCGAAACATCCTTAGCAATGTATGGGAGTAGAGACTTGAGGAACCATTCGAACAGGAACTCTGGAGGAATGTTGGCTTTTACTAACCTCTTCTGTCGATGCCACTCTTGAACGTGGTCAGAAATATGTGTGGCCTTATTCTGATGGAATGTTGGTTGTCGATCACCTTCTTGAGGTTTCCAGTGTACACCCAAGTACTTCGTGGTTCAAGGAACCAACAAAACCCCAATTCACCAGCCCTTTCGGCAACAGGCTGCACACAGCCTGAGGTCTCACCCGAGGTGAAGCTGCAGGGGGTGGTTGCGGAATCAAGTTTCCACAACTAGGTGATGTCATGGGGGTAAAGCTAACAAGCAGCACAACAGATTGTGGGTTACGTGGATAGATACTGCGCGCACCTTTTGTTTTGCGTCAAATACTGCAGTGCGCAACTGCGCTCTCGCACTCGCGTATTCAGCGCACAACTACACTCGTACCACCAATGACTGTGCAATACAGGATACCTTTGTGTTACGATAGTAAGCTATCAAGAGCTACCTCGCAGCAACCTCCAATGACTCGTTGCATCCATGAGACCATGCATCCTTGCCAGGATGTTCAATTCTAACCATTATACTTAACATCCTTTATCCCTTTACTCCATTCAAGTATTATTAGTAAATTGTGGGTGGTTTGATAACATACGTTACTTTGCGCTCCAACGCTACGCTTAAACTCATTGTTTGCTACTTTGACCCATAGATCACTTCATACATTCCAATCGACAGATTCATACATGTTGAATACTTAACAGTCCTTTGTGCATGCATTACTTAACATATTATTCCCATTCATTGCGGTGAATACATATAAAAGCAATCACATACAGAAGTTTCCAGCATTAAACATACATATCAAGCAATTAAACAATCATAAACCACATTAGTCACACAACACAAAATTTAAGTGGTTCACCCCCCGGATGGAGGCTATGTCCACAAGAACGGTTGTTAATATTGCTCTTAATGGGAAGGGTACAACCGTTCTTAGTCTGCGCACTCAGCTACAGACTCTCTTCTCTCTCTCAGATAGGTCTCTGCGCACTCAGCTGCAGAGCCTTTACAATCGTTTTCTAAGCTTAAGATTCTACAATAATCAACACTTAACCAAAATGAAGAGTTCATCAACCCAACCAATAACCCTTTCCCATACAAAATCATGCCTATTTATATATTATGCACACAAGAATATCTTTACAATTCGTAAGCAGAAATCCTTAGGTCTACAAAACCAGCATGGCTAACTGCCACCCTAGCTGTCGTCGTTGACAACTTACTCTGCATGCTCCAGCTGGGCCACTCATGGCTCACATGCTTTTTTGATAGCTGCAGTCCTCCAAGTGGTTACAACTACATCAAGCCTGTCCCTTTCCACTCCTTTGCCTGCCTGTCGCCATTTTCATCATGGCCTAGCTTCTCAACTGCTTGCTGCCACACGTTTGAACAGGTCGCTTTCATATGCTATCCACCTGTTCCTTACCCAAACTAGGCCATATCCTTGTTTGACCTTTACCCATGTTCTACCCGAAAGTAGCTTATGCGCTACTATGCGCATCGTCCTGCTGCGCGACCGTGTCTCAATCATTGCCATTGCGCGACATGCGTAAAACCCCAAATTGTTCGTCGTCTGTCACCGCGCATAATACGCTGTCACCAAAACTGCTTTCTCTTCCTGTCGTAGCACGCAATGCGCTATTATCAAAATTGCCTTTTCTTCCTGCTGCAGCGTGATTTTCCATACTTGTATATTTTTCCAACCCACTTGGGCCCCGCCCAATAGGCCCCTAACACTCACCTGTGGCTCGTTCCGAGCCACTTCCACTTGTGGACTCTGGTGTTGCATCTTTCATCATCCCAAGCTTTACTGTGAAGCTTTGCAGAGTTTGCTGCAACTCCGTAAATACGTTCTTGGCTTTCTGTTCGAACCCTTGAAGCATATACAGAGTAGCCTGTGAGACCTTCTCCCGAGACACTTGTTCCTGCATAGTGCCTTCTGCGGTATGAAGTTCTATGAACTTTGCATCGAATTGCTGCATTAATTCGAGGCCTTCTTGCTGAATAGCCTGTAGCCTGTCCGTTGCGGTAGCCTCTTTCTCTCTTAGTATTTCCATCTCTTTCTACAAGTCCTTGACCTCATTGAATATATGCACTTTCTCTCTCGTCGGTGCATTCCTCATCTATATACTTGCAGCATCGACCTACTACTGCTTCTGTTCTACTTCTTCCCTTACCTGTTGTAGTGCAGGATCCTCGTTCAACCCGGTTACTGTTGTAGTTATCCGCTCAAGTAAGTCTTGGAATTTCATCACTTCCGACGAAATTCCATTCATGGTTACTTTGATGTCCTCAGCTAGAGCTGGGCACTGATCTGACGGAATGACAGGGTGTCGAGCCTCCAACTCTGCGATTTTGCCTTTGTACGCAGTTTCCATTTCCATTTTCTCAGTAGTAAGGGACTCTACCTTGGCCCCAATTTTCTTTATTGTGTCCTCCATGTCATCTTCTTCCTCGCATTCCTCTATGTGTGCGCACACAGCTGAAATGGTTTCCTTTAGCTTCTGGCCCTCGCATTCCTCTATGTGTGTGCTCAATTCTTGCTTGGTGTTATCATATGAGGCGATGCCTCTCTCATGAATTTCTTCTACAACTTTGATGTGTAACTCATTCAGGTCCTCCAGGGGTAAGGCCCCAATGTTCAAGTCGAGGCGCCCAGTCTTTAGTGCCTCCTTAACCGTTTCATTTGGGTAAATCAGGTAGTTGGGTTCAAGGCTCAAGATGCGCAAATACTTACTTCCAGTAACAGGTGGTATTCTTTGTGCGCTTGGCTCTGCTGACTTCCTGTTAATACCTGAACCTGATTTCCCCAATCCCATATGGGCTACCAATGTCTTGACCTGCTCCACAGATTGGATTATGGTCAACTATATTTGTTCTTGCTTGGCTTCGTTCTCAACGCAAGCCTCTTCCCATGCTTCGTGCACTTTTGTTGCAATGGTCTCGCAATCATCTGGATGTAGTTGCAGCCCGAACTCAAGTTTTTTCAGCCTTTCTTTTTGTGCATCGGTCCTGTGGTTGCGAGGGGCCTTCAGTGGCCTTTCTCTTTGCTGCCGATGAAGTGGAATTTTGACTCTGTGCGTCATCCTTTTCTTCCACAATGGGCATCCCAGCTAGTAGTTTTCCCTTCTTTCCCTTCTTTGTTGTTGTTTCTTCTTTGTCTTCCTGATCTGTTTCTGTGTCTTCCTCATGAGTGTCTGGTACATTGATCTTTTCCCAAAGAGGTTCTACATTATGCTCGTAGTCAGAAGCATCATTGCGTGATGCAGTAACTTTCCATTCGGGCTCCCATAATTCCATCATTCCCTCGATCGCGTTCTTGTCTAGTCAATAAAAGCCTGGATACCATAAATCCTACTCCGCTATGTCGCCTCTTGGCTGAATGAATGTTTGGTGTCTTTTTGCTTGAAACCTGATGATGCAGGTGTATTCGTCAGCTAGTGGTTTGGAAACGTGCAGTGTTTCCATAATTGCTTCACGCAATTGGTGATAGTAAACATAAAACACTTCAGTCATGTGTCGCTGCCTAGACGCCATTGGGCTTTCCCATAGATTGGCAAAGCGCACTCCTCGGCCTTGTCCAGCTAAAGCAACAGCTCCCTGGTAATTATCTGGCTCTTTCCAACCTACAAAGGCTATGAACACTAGAATCCAACTAAATTGGAACATTGTTCCATCATCTTGGGTGTCCTGAACATCTGTCAGGAACTCGTTCAATAAGAACTAGCAACAATTGTAAGATTTTCCACGCAATACATTCGCGGCTGCCTTGATTGCGACCGTAGGTACTTCAGGTGGTCTACACTTGCGCAATAGATTTCCTACAAGCAATCAGGTCGTAAATTGTGTGGCGCGGTCATTGATGTCGGCCGTTGGGAACCCTCGTCCCTTGTGCACTACGCCAAACTCTTTTACTACTTCAGTGCTAATAGCTCTATCCTGCGCTTTCTTTATGATGAGGTTAGCAGGGTCCTCTCCCCTCTTGTTCAATCCAGTGATGTGATGAATCAGGTTGATACTAATGTCAATGCGTGTGTCCAACCATAGGAACCCTTCATGCACGCAAGTGAGCAGTGTGCATGCAACAGCGGAAAACTCAGCACTCTTGGTAAAGTAAGGCATTTGCAATAAATTTAACAAGCCTGACGGCCAGATGGCCCTTAGCCATTCTTGAATTTCCAGCCTGTCGGTTCCATTATGTTCATCCTTGACCCAATTGATATAGGCATCCGGCCTAAATTGTGGGTAAATTTTTGGTGTTACCATTGTATTCTCCAGTAAGTCTTGGTCATCCAGCTTGCAGCCTGGTACGCCACCCATCAGATTCTCCTCAATATTTACCCTAGTAGAGATATCTGGTAGCGGGATTTCATATTTGAAGTTATTTTCTATGTTTACTGGTGGGGCATCGAGCTTCCTTGGTGGAATGTAGTCAGGCACTGGATAAAATGGCAGAGCATGAACCGAAGCTGTCTGCTGTAATGGCACCTCAGAGCCCCCCTTCTCTGGAGCTGCTGTCTCTTTTCCCTTGTTGCTTCCTGTAGCCTACCGTGCTGAACTTCTGGACGGGTCTAGTTTCGTCATCATCATTTCTATTGGGATCCCTGCTTGCTCAAATAAACCAGAAAGACTTGCTAACTCAACCGAGTCGCTCATACAATGCTCTGGTCGCTCGGCTCTCAACTAGTTCAAACACTTCGTAAAAATGGTTAAGTGGCCAAGCGAGGTCTATTTATAGCTGCTGCTGGTCCGTTATGTGGCCTTCCACAGTGCCTGAGCTCCTTAATCCCTCTTGATTTCCAATTCGTGCGTATATCTTGGGTTTGTCATCCGATCCTTCTCGTAACGCGAACGTTGTTTCCTTAAAGGCCAAACGGTTGCTTATCAAGCCAGCTTGTCAAATCCATTGAATTCGCGTTAATGGCTTAGGCTTCCATCCGGATTTTCGTATGAACTGGTCACTTTGGTCTTTAATAGGTTCTGAAATGTCCCATCCGTCTTTAAATTGTGAGTTTCCCTATTGCCGCCAATTCAGTTAACAGCCCACTAACCGACCGACAGATGTCATGGTAACGATTTCTGTGATAATGCACTGGCGGTCCAATCGGATGCTTGGTACAATACGTGCACTGGGTGTTATCTTCTGCACGATTTGTTGATCAATATTTTCTGCGCGACGAGCTTCTGGGATTGATTTCTCTGCGCATCCACCTTTTTTTTTTTTTTTTTTCGCGCGCAACTTGAGCAGTGTTACGCAGTACACTTCCCTGATTATGTAGGATTCTGCGCAGGCGGACTATCGCGGTAAATCTTTAGTCTTCTACCATTAATCAAACTTGGTAAAGTATCTCTGGCTAATGTAGCTAACTGGACTGCGCCACCGATGCACTGGTGGTCCAATCAGATGCTTGGTACAAGACATGCACTGGTTGTTATCTTCTGCGCGATTTGTCGATCCATCTTTTCTGCGTGACGAGCTTCTGGGCTTGCTTTGCATGTCCACCTCCTTTTTTTTTTTTTCTTTTTTTTTGCGTGCAACTTGAGCAGTGTTACGTGGTACACTTCCCTGATCATGTAGGATTCTGCGCAGGCGGACTATCGCGGTAAAGCTTTAGTCTGCTACCATTCATCAAACTTGGTAAAGTATCTCCGGCTAATGTAGCTAACTGGATTGCACCACCGTTAGTAACATTCATTATAGTATATGGGCCAAGCCAATGCATCTTAAATTTTCTAGGAAATTTCATGAATTTACTATCATACAGGAGGACTAGATCACCTACCTGAAATTTCTTGTTCTTGATGTGGCGATCATGCCAAGATTTTTTGTGCTCTTTCTGGACGTGTTGGTGGAACCTTGCAACGAAGCGATCCTCCTCTAGCCCAACCAAGTGTAGGAGTCTTTCTTCGAGTGCTGCACGATCAACCATGCTTGTAAATGCTGCTATCCTCAAGCTAGGAACAATGTATTCCATTGGCATTATTGCTTCTTGTCCATAGGCCAACCTGAAGGGTGTATGGCCAGTTAGTTTCTTGCAGGTAGTCTTGTATGCCCATAGTACAGATGGGATGCGCAGGTCCCAATCATCCTGATTGACGTTACATATCTTTGTTAGTGCATTCTCCAACACTTTGTTAAATGCTTCAACAGTTCCATTCGCTTGTGGATGATAAGGCGTGCTACGCTGATGATGAACTTGGAACTCTTCTGTTAAAGCCTCAATGGTCTTATTTAGAAAATGAGTGCCTTGATAATTCATCAATATCTTCGAGCATCCAAACCTTGTAAGGATATTCTCATATATGAATTTCGCAGCTGTAGTTGCGCTTCAGTCTTTGACTGTCTTTGCTTCAGCCCATCTGTTGAGGTAATCAATAGCAGTAATGATATAACTCGCACCAGTTCTTTTTCTTGGTGGATTAATAGGACCCACAAAATCAATGGCCCATTTCTCAAATGCTTGCAATGTCAGCTATGTATTTAATGGCATTTCATCTCTGTGTGACAACTTCCTTGTCCTTTGACAGACATCGCAGTTCTGGCAGTGTTCCTTCGAATCTTTATGAATTGTAGGCCACCATAGCCCTACTCGCAATATCTTATGTGCAGTAGCTCTTCCTGCATAATGGCCTCCTGCGACTCCTAAGTGCGCATCAGCTAGTATAAACACTTTCTCGTGCTCTAGCACACATCTGTGCAATACTTCATCCAGTCCTAGTTTGTATAGCTGACCTGCAATTATAGTGAAGTTTGTTGTGTGCACTACCAACTGCTTCTTATGCTGCGTAGTGAACTCTACGGGTGCGAATCCAATGGTCAAAAAATCAATGATGTCCTGGTAGTACTCATCTACAACTTGTATGGCGAACAACTGCTCATCATGTAGATTGTCCTCCAAATTCGTAGGCTCTTCTCTTGACTCGATTCTTGACAGATAATCAGGTACCAAATTCAATCTGCCTGGCTTAACAACAATCTCAAAATCGTACTCCTGAAAGAGTAGTAATCATCTGCATATGCGCCCCCCTAACACTGGCTTATTAACAAGGTATTTCAAGGCAGAATGGTCAGTGAACATGGAGAAGTGCGCACCAAGCAGGTAGTGCCTAAACTTTTGCAGCGCATATACCATTGCGAATCCTTCTCTTTCAGTAGTGGTATAGTTCTTCTTAGCAGATGATAGCTTTCTATTGGAAAAGGCAATGGGATGATCAATGCCTCCCTCTCCTGGTTTCGCAAGAACAATACCCAATGTTATGCATGACGCGTCCACATGGATGTGAAAAGGCTTCTCCCAGTCCAAAAAAACTAGGATTGGCATAGTGACCATTTTCTCCTTCAATGTGTCGAATCCTTTCACACAATCCTCATTCCAAATGAATGGTACATCTTTCTTCAACAGTTTTTCCATAGCTGCGGTTATCTACGCATACCCTTTTATGAACTTCCTATAGTAACCAGTATGCCCCAATGTAGTGCGTAATTGCTTAACTGAATTGGGTATAGGCAAGTTTACAATGACTACAATCTTAGCAGGGTCTACCATCAAGCCCTGTTTGCATACAATGTGTCCCAACAAGACTCCATAGGGTACACAAAAGACACATTTCTTCAAGTTTAATGAAATTTGGTGCTCTGCATTTTTCCAGCATCATCTTGAGGTTCGTGGCATGGTTCTTCAACAACCTGAAAATGGTCCAATCATCAAAGTAAACCTCTAGAAACTTATGTATAAAATCCTTAAATGCTACGATGACCACTCTAGAGAATATGGCAGGTGCGTTCTTCAGACCAAAGGGCATCACTGTGTATTGGAACAACCCCCATTTTGTATCAAAAGTCGTCTTGTGCCTATCTGCGCAATCAATCCTAATATGATGGTAGCCAGAAAATCCATCAGTAAAAGAATAGGCCTCATTGCGTCCAACATTATCTAGCACTTCATCTGTAAAAGGTGTAGGGAATGGGTCATGCATTGAAGCATCATTGAGTTTTCTGAGATCCACACAAATTCTGATCTCGCCCTTTGTTTTCTTATCCTGGATAACCATCGGTCTTATCGATTCGGATTCTTCAACTGGCTCAATGATCCCTGCATCAAGCATCTTATCGAGTTCTTCCCTAACTCGTTCTTTATAGTGTGGGTTCATTCTATATGGTCCTTGTTTCACAGGTTTCGCGCCAGGCTTAAGAGGAATTTTCATCACTCCTAAATCTCCCAAGATACCTTTCATCTTTGTGAACTTGGTCAGGAATAGTTCTTGATATTCCTGTAATATGCTCGCGACCTCTTCAATTGTATCTTCATCCCAATAATCTCCAATAGCTGCGAACCTTGGTGCTTCGCTAATGCCAATGTTCACTTTCCTTGTTTTCATGGGTCCACTCATGTCTGGAATTTCCAGTGGAGGTACTTCTACCTCACGCGATCCCTCTGACATAGGTATATGGATGTTGCGTGGGTCCTCCTCATCACTATCTGCTATGTCCTTGGTTTCTCCATCAATGTGATAAAACTCAAGAGCATGTTCTAGCTGGTCTTCCCATTCAGGTTGTAGGATTAACATATGCAAGAGCTATCATAGTGCCAACTGAGTGTGCCATCTTCAGTTGGATTAATATAGTCAGCAGTATTGGTTTTCATCTTGTAAATATGGTCCAAGTCTTGAGCTCTGGATTCCTCTTGAATTGGTTAAACATACCACTCGCACTACGAAGGGTCTAATGGCATGATGACCCTGATATCATTGCCTTCAAATATCATTTTCATAGTTTTTAAATCAATAATGGAAGAGTTTTTCATTTCCCAATCGATACCCAGCAGTGCCAGATAAGGGTGGTTGTCATCCACGATTTCGATTACTTCAAAATCGTCATAGCTATACACTCCATCAATGTCAACAATGGTTTAGGATAATCTTCCCAAAGGTATAACTATCCCTTTTTTAGCCATCCTCAACTATAGAGGTGACCACTGTAACTTGGGTTTACCCATCTGATGCCATGTCTACTTGGTCAAGACATTTACTTTGAATCCAATATCGAGAATGATCTCATCCATCTCATAGTCTCCAATCTGTGTAGTGAGTCTCATTTCCCTTCCTGTTCTCTTAGGACTCCGAATATTGTAAATTGCACCAATGGCGGCCCCCTTGTCACTATTTTCCTCATACTTCCTTAGTAGCTTTTCAAATTACGTAAAAGCATCTGTGCTCTTTAGTAATTTCATGCAGTTGTGTAAGAACTGCGCAACAGAGGTCCCTGCGTCTATTGTAGCATTTGTCTGATCTTGCGCCGTTAGCATATTCTCTCTTTGTTGTACTTCACTGCACAACTGTGTTCTGGGGGAGCCAGGTGGCGGTTCCCTGAATATGTCTCGTGCTTCCTCAAAGGCTCCCTTATTTTTCTGTAAGTCCAAACCTGGTGCTTTCCCAGGAGCTTTCCTAATCCATACCAGCTCTCCAGGATTCTAGCTAGGGTCGTGCATTTCGAAGGTCAAAGCTTCTGCTCCTCCATCCCTTCCTGTATCTATGCCACTGCATCTTACCATGTTTACACTTGGATCCGCAGTTCTGCTCTCTGCTGCAATCAACTGAATATTGGGATTTGGTGGTTCTGTCCTTCTTCTCTTCTGCATTTCTACCTCAAGTGACAGTCTTCAATAACATGCTTAAATGATTTACAGTAATTACATGTAGTGCATGGGTTGGTACAATCTCTAGAAACATGACCTGGATAGCCACAGTTGTAACAGATTACCTGGCCGCGGCCTCTTCCTTGCGCCGAGCTGGCATTTCTTCCTCTCCCGCGGTATCAACCACCACGGCCTCTATATCCCCCTTGATCATATTGGGTGTTTTCTTGTTTTGGTTGAGCTTCCTCTTGAATGCGATACATCCCAACACATCACATTGCTTCCATATCATGCTTTCTATCATTCATGAGCTCATATGTGCGACAATTGGATTCATCATGTCCAACTGATTTACAGAAATTGCAATATAGGCTTTTAGGCGTGTTTACATATTTCTGTATCAGATAATAGTCTTCAGGCCTATGTCCTCTGGTTTTGCATATTTCACACCACGGTGCATGATTGTGGTTCATATTGATTGGGTTTGGTGCACCACTGGCAAGATAGTTCTGAAATAGAGGGCAATGTTCTCTGGTATGGCCTTCTCCTTTGCATTCAGTGCACCAAACTTCACGTCTATGTTCATATATTTGCTCTTTCCCATTTTTCATACCCTGTAATTCTAACGTCAGCGTAGTAAGCTGGTTCTGAAACTACAACATCCCAGCACTAGTCTCAGCAATTGGTGAAGCCTCTAGCTACATTGCGATCTCTAAGGCCTCTGCCTGCGACGCAAGATTCTGTTGCATCAATGGTTGTCTGATTTGAGGCAACAACGCAGCGATGAACCATTCCTTGTGTTGTTGTGGAGCTATCACGAAACTAACTTGGTCTAACAATGTTTTAAATTTTTGGTCAAATTCCCAGACCGATTCGGTAGGCTTCTGTTTGATTTCCTTTAATTCTGTTATGTACTACGATTCTGACTTTGTCTTTTTAAACTCTACGACCAGTGTTGCCTGAACTTCTGTTAGGATTCTCGGCTGTGCCTAAGAATATTTCATAAACCAATGCAACACGCGATCTCTAAAAAGTAGTGATGAGCTGCGCTCTCTTCACAGCATCATCCTGGATTTGCTTTAAAATCCATACGGCTTCACATAGAAACCAGTGTTGTTCTAGACCCATTCCTTTGAATATCGGAAGCTTTATATCGTTATCTGTCATTCTCCTTCCTGGTTGTGCACTGCTCTAAGTAGTGTTGACTATCTGCACGGAGAAAACAAAAGGAGTACTTGGAGTACCGGGATTCTGCGGACTGAGCTGCGCGACAGTCGCAGCAGGTGAGTTCTAGTCTAGGGATGGCACGGTTTCTACAACCGGTAGATTCTGAGGTGTGATAGGGTGAATTGTGGCTGATAGCGATGTGGTCTGATTGTTAAGATCACATGGGAGTTCAGTATCTATGCGGATTCTAGGTCCTCCGTGATTCTTTTCTTTATTAAATTTATATCTCTTTCCACTTCTCAGATTATGAGTTTCTTCGTCATAATCACTATAAATGCTATTGACCATGACAGATGTAAATATATTACTACATCCTTAAAACTCTTTTCTCAGCTAAAAGCATTTTAATATATAGACTGAGATTGTTTAAGAACTTACGTCTAAATCCTTTGAAAAAGTATGCTTCAGCTGGACTGTAAGATTTCAATGTGTTGACAGCAAACTCAGTCACAAATCCTTCAAGTATGCTATTGACCCAAAAGTTGACTGCTCACGATAGTCGTCTTTCTATAGCTTTGAGCTGTGTTGTGAGCTCTGGAGTCCACTCTGTAGGTACTCCCCCTTGAAAACAAGTCTTCTTGAGTCGCGATATCCACGCATGTAGCTCGTTTGGAAACATATCCCAAAAGATCTCGTGAATATCTCTCCAGAAATATCTATTCAACCACTCTACGTCGGTGAGACGTGGATGTCTATTCTCTTTCTTCACAAAATCTCTTTCAATCTTGTCGCACCAATCCCATATTTATTTTTGTTCAGGATGCCAATTTTCTGAACCCAATGGGAACCGGTATTCTTCTTCACACATTACTTTCCAACACTCTATCGCATCACTGGTCTTAGCCGAGCAACGGAACCATTTTTTGGCTTTCGATCACCTTCTTGAGGTTTCCAGTGTAGACCCAGGTACTTCGCAGTTCAAGGAACCAACAAAACCCCAATTCACCGGCCCTTTCAGAAACAAGCTGCGTGTAGCTTGAGGTCTCACCTGAGGCGAAGCTGGAGGGGGTGGTTGCGGAATCAAGTTTCCACAACCGGGTGATGCGATGGGGGGAAAGCTAGCAAGCAGCACAACAGCTTGCGGGTTGCATGGATAGATACTGCGCACACCTTCTATTTCGCGTCGGATACTTCAGTGCGCAACTATGCTCTCGCACTCGCGTCTTCAGCGCACAACTGTGCTCGTACCGCCAATGACTGTGCGATACAGGATACCTTTGCGTTACGACAGTAATCCATCAAGAGCTACCTCGCAGCAACCTCCAATGATTCAGTGCATCCATGAGACTACACATCCTTGCCAGGATGTTCAATTCTAACCATTCTACTTAACATCCTTTATCCCTTTACTCCATTCAAGTCTTATTAGTAAATTGTGGGTGGTTTAATAACATACGTTACTGCATGCTCCAACGCTGTGCTTAAACTCATTGTTTGCTACTTTGACCCATAGATCGTTTCATACATTCCAATCGATAGATTCATACATGTTGAATACTTAACAGTCCTCCGCGCATGCATTACTTAACATATTATTCCCATTCACTGCGGAAAATACATATAAAAGAAATCACATACAGAATTTTCCAGCATTAAACATACATATCAAGCAATTAAACAATCATAAACCACATTGGTCACACAACACAGAATTTAATGTGGTTCACCCCCCGGATGGGGGCTACGTCCACAAGAACGGTTGTTAATATTGTTTTTAATGGGAAGGGTACAACCATTCTTAGTCTACGCACTCAGCTGCAGACTCTCTTCTCTCTCTCAGATAGGTCTCTGCGCACTCAGCTGCAGAGCCTTTACAATGGTTGTCTAAGCTTAAGATTCTACAATAATCAACACTTAACCAAAATGAAGAGTTCATCAACCCAACCAAAAACCCTTTCCCATACAAAATCATGCCTATTTATAGATTATGCACGCAGGCATATCTTTACAATTCGTAAGCAGAAACCCTTAGGTCTACAAAACCGGCGTGGCTAACTGCCACCCTAGCTGTCGCCGTTGACAGCTTACTCCGTGCGTTCTAGCTAGGACACTTGTGGCTCACACTCTCTTCTGACAGCCGCAGTCCTCCAAGCGGTTACAACTGCATCACAGCATGTCCCTTTCCACTCCTTTGCCTGCCTGTCGCCATTTGCGTCGTGGCCTAGCTTTTCAATTGCTTGCCGCCACACGTTTGAACAGGTTGCTTTCATCTGCCATCCACCTGTACCTTACCCAAACTAGGCCATATCCTCATCTGACCTTTACCCATGTTCTGCCCAAAAGTAGCTTATGTGCTACTATGTGCATCGTCCTACTCCATGACCATGTCTCAGTCATTTCCATTGCGTGACATGTACAAAACCCCAAATTGTTCGTTGTCTGCCACCACGCGCAATGCGCTGTCACCAAAACTGCTTTATCTTCTTGCCACAGTGCGCAATGCGCTATTATCAAAATTGACTTTTCTTCCCATTGCAATGTGCTATGCACGATTTTCCATACTTGTATATTTTTCCAACCCACTTGGGTCCCGCCCAACATGGAAAGTAGACAACAGTTCAGTACTAGTTTCATAACGAACCGGCAACTAGAAATGGTCCAAGAAAACCAAAGCAATATCATTGAATCCCCTATAGGTGTTTCCAAGCAACTCCACATAACACTTCGCAGCTGCCTCCGTGAGGGTGTGTTGAAATAGTCATAATCTAATGGAATCATGATTCAATGAGTTGGAGGAGCACCAAAGGTGAAACGTTGTGACATGGTCGCCCGGATCCTCACCACCTTTCCCGTCAAACTTAGGGATGTCCGAAGGGAGCTTGGTAGGGACCGGGGACCAACTAGGGTCGTGACACACCGGATCATTCATGAGCTTCAAAAGATCCGGAAGATTCAGACATGCAAGGAATGGGAGTTGTGGCTAGAAAGCTTGATTGTAAGCTCCCATAAAAGGTTGGTTGAACGGAATCGTATTATAAGGTGGACCAAAAGCTTGACCATGAGCATTAAATTGTTGATAATGAGGACATGGCGTACCAAAATCTTGACCATGGCCATAAGGTTGATAACCTCCTTCGACCTGACCCATATGAGAGTAAACAGGCATATGTGTGTATTGGGTACCGTATTGAGGTGGGTTGGACTGGTGGCCAGTACCGACTGTGTTGTAGTAAGGGTTACCACCATAAATATGGGGCATATACGTACTATTCGTAGTGGGAACCGAGTTGTAATGACCATAACGGTGAGGCATGTTCCCACCCCCAGCATTAGGATTAGCGTGAGCAGTCGTGTGGTGACCATAAGAATGAGAAGTATTCCCAACCCCAACGTTGGTGTTACTAGTAGTAGGAATGGTGGCATTATGATCATGAGGATAAGATATATTCCTACCTCCTACATTAGCATTACTATTAGCAGTGGTGGATGCAAAAGTGTGTGGTACTTGTCCACCCCCATAGTTAGGAGGACCATTAACATTTGCGAAAGTGGCCCTGGGTTGACGGGTAGCAATATGTGTGTTCGGTGGTAGATGGTGAGTCGGGTTTCGAACAGTGTTCCTATTAGGTGGGGCAGTCCTAGGAGGTGGTCTTCTTCCAACATTAGCATTGATAGGAGGATTATGACCAGTCCTCATATTATGTGCGTGAGTAGACAATGTGGTGCCCCTGGCAAGGGTATTGCCTCCAGTGAGGGTAGTGCCCCTAGTGGGTATAGTATGGCTAACACCATGACTAGTGCCAGAGTGACTACCAAACGTAGTGGAAGGTTCAATTGTACTAAAACTAGGCATACCAAAAGAAAGTGCGGTTGGGTTGATCGTAGGACCAGTGTCGTCATGTAACTCTGGCATACCGTGTCTATAACTATGTGGAAACGAAGGAACAAACGTGTCGTCCTGTTCTTCATCCTCGAGTAAGGTTGGCATCCCGTGAAGATAATTATCTGGATTCGAAGGATCGAATGGATCTTGTTCAAGTGGATTCGACCAAATCGAACCAGGTTGAGTCTTAGGTGGATCACCTCCCCACGCCTCACGAAGAGTATGGGGATTGGAAGTGTGTTCAAATCTACCCGATGGAGTCAAAGGTATTTCCTCAGTATCGAAATGTGTAGCAGTCATAATGTCTTGGACGTATGTCTCGTAAGAATCTGAATATTCAGAGGGAGCCCGCCGAAGTCCCCTAGCAACATGACGTGAAAGCTCAGTAGGCTCTAAAGCAGCCAACCAATGGGATCGACGGAGAGTAGGGCTCCGCGCCATAATATATCCGGAGAGAATATATAATCAAAACGTCCCCCAAAGGCCAACTATCAATCAAAAACAGTAAATCAAAAGCACACACCTAGAGAAACTATAGCCAAGAGCAGACAAATATAGTGGCTAAATGAGCTCCAGACACTAGAGCCAATATGTCTCGCCTAGGAGAGGCTTGAAACTCCCAAACTATAGCCGTAGGTAATAGAATCAGTTATAGAGGCACCCAAGATTCACTACGTGCAAAGGGCCGTAACCCTCGGTAACAAACAACTGTGCTGTCCAATCCCTATCTGACTTAGGACACAAACATCATAACCATTGCAAGTACCCTGTGCGATACCTAGGTAAGGCAACTATGGCCACCACAATATAATCAATGCTCAGGGGGACAGTCGTAGGTGGGATCCGTCGTATGGGCAGGGTAGCTAAGCCCGAAACACAAGAGGATGAACCTCCGGTACCCCCAGATATGGACAAACCCTAGAAATATCTCCCACATTCAACCTGTATCAGAGGGATATCCCTTCAACCAACCTCCCGTGACCTCGTGCTTAACTCTGGTTTGAGTAGAGCTTCCTGAGAACACCGATATATACCATGGATTCCTCCACTCCCTAGTCAAACACCTAATTTTTCGTCTAGTAGTCTTGGATTGTTTACTCACAATGATCTATTCCAAGACTCCAAACCTATGCTAGTTGGTGTACCCTATAAATAAAATCGGTCTAATCAATTTTAAGATTAAGCGTTAATTTTAATGGCTATGGTTACTCAAGGGATATGGTCGTGAAACTAGTGATGTGTAGGACTCAATAGTATGCAAAATCGTCCAATCCTAGACTCATCTATCCAATAAAACAATGTCACTAACATGCACAATCAACCCAATGATTTCGAAATAAAAATGCAATCCTTTTATATTTTCGATGCACAATCAGAGCCTAAATGAAAGCAGTAGGCACTCAATGCAAGATGCAATACATGAAAGTAAAAAAAAAAATTGTATTTTCTCTTATAAACAAAAGGAAAATGCAAGACTATCTGTATTTTTTTTGTATTTTTCAATATAAAGAAATGAAAAATGCAAGCAAAATCCTACTATTCAGTCACTGAAGTCCCGAGAAGATCACTAATACAACCCAGCAGATTCCAAACAGTAAGACTCAGCCAAAGGAATGAGCTCAAAAGGAAAAAACCAACAAGGCTAAATCCAAAGATGTGTAAAAAACCAACAAGGATCAGCTAAGAGAAACGAAGAGTTCTAGTCAGAACCAAGGCATGGAACAGTCAAGAAACATGCCAACAAAGACTTAGGATTATCCAAAGCCAACCTAGCAACAACCAATAGTCATAAACCAACAAAAACCGGAGTTGTACGCTACTGTCGAAGGAACACCTGCGGGTACCCGCGAGCAGTAATGTAAATAGAGGCTGATATATGCGATAAGAGCTAAGCTAGCCCGTGGGTGAGGAAAGGAAAATTGGAAAATAGAGAGTCCAATGGCTCAAAAAAAGCAAGTTTTCTATAGTGTATCTCAACGGAAAATAAGTGACACAGAACTTTGACAAACAAGAACTCTAATTATGGAATAATGCTCAAAAAATCCCCAAAATGGATGTTTTCCCCAGCAGAGTCGCCATTTCTTTGTTGGAGAAAACTCACTATGTCTTGGGAGACCACTACAGATAGCTGACTACCATAAATTAACTCAATTCTCAGAACTATACTATTATAAATGACAATGCTAAGATAATGGAGAATGTAACCAACCTCAATCCAAACGTTTGATGTAGATCCCCGTTGGAGCTTTTCCAATCCGTGCACTTGAATCTGCAAATTAGTCTTGACAACCAATATACAACAAGTACATATAATATATAAACGACATTACCATCATCAATAGCAATGGCCCATGATATAACAAGTAAATGCAACCCAATGTAAGATAAACAACATTTACAACATTAATGGATGAGAATATGAGTATTTCTATTAATAAACAAGAAGAAGTACGATGTGATATGACCTCTTGCCGTAAACCAATCTGAGCCAAGATCTAGATCAATCCACTTGTGCCTCCACCACTTCAATCCTCCATGAATGGAAAACTCAAACTATGATAGGAGTTTGAAAGGTGAACATAAGGGGTTCACAACTACAAGGATCAATGAGTGTAGACTCAAGATAGGGCAAAAATCCACTAGAGTTCTCTTGCTCTTCTTTTCCCTCCTGTCCATAAGCCATATGTGCTCAATATATAGTCCTCCCAAAGGTATGTGAAAGGACACATTGAGACATTATTTGGGCAAATGGAGGTTCAAAGGTCACCCAATAACCGCTTTTTAGGAGTAAAAAGTAATTAACTAGTGATTTTTACCATTTTACATGCTACCCGCGGGCTATATAGATGCAACTCGCGGGTATGCCTGCTATAGTGATGCAACAAGTGGGTAGGAATAAAAATAGGGAAAAATAGTATCCGAAGGATATAAAGTGGATCTGAGTCAGTGAAATGGATCCTGCAGGCCAAAGAATGATGATGCTCACAGGGTGGAAATTTACGTTGTAACATGGTCCAAAAAACAGTTTCCCTAGTTGGCTAGCTTTTCACCTTTCACCCAAAAGCAATAAAAAGCAGCATGTGCACCTTTCTCACTAGAATATTATCCAGAATTATCTGAAATGTGCCCAAGTGACTTAGGAAACTTTTGGTCCACACCTGGAAGGCTTGTGGTCCCCCCAAAGATGCCTTGTGGTCCACACAATGACTCATATGCCAACTATTTAGTCTAATACATAGTAATTAATCATAAAATATTTAATTAATGTCTCTAATGTATTAATTGACATAGAGTATGGGTTTTGAATATTCCAACATTGATGCCCCTGAAATCGTAGCACCAACAGTTGGGGATCTTCCCCCGTATGCAAGCCCAATTAGATTGCTCACCATTTGGTGTGGGGAAATCAGCGTCTCGTTAACGGTCTGGCTACTGTGTGTGTGGTTGTTTAAATATTTTACCAGTTACGGCTTGGTTCATTGTTTATGTATTTTATTTTAGTTATGAGATGCAAGTTTCCTAATTAAATGCATATAATTGAGAGGCAGAAGCCTCAACAAGTGATGCAAAGGATCTTCCCTCCGTCTTATCACTTCTACCTAATCAATTCTTTTATTTCTAATCTAAATTAATCTAACCTAGATATCCTATCCCTACAAGGAGGAAATATGAATTAAGAGTAATAAACTGGAAATGTTCATAAAATTCTCACAGATAGTTGTTTCAACACAATAATCACATTTATAGCAGAAAGAATATCAAAGATAGCTCTGATATGATAAAGCAAACTATTACTCATTTAGCACATAAACAATTGCACAGAAAGCAAAATCATTCATCACCATGAAGTAATTCAAGAAAGTTAGAACGATCTCACAGTATGAGTTATGAATGCAATAATAAATAGTTCCACATTAACATTCCACATATTCCATGCAAAATCTCTACACAATATTTTCCCAGGCAACATATCCTTTTTATTCAGCAGAAAAAATAGTTCTCTTACAAAAATGGTCCAGCTCTATTGTACTAGCAAAAGTCCTTTTTTCTATCTATTCTCTTCCCCTATTTATCTTTACAAAATTTTGTCTTCTATTGCCTTTTCACATACCCTAACCCTAGGGATTACCAAATTTGTTTCCTTTAGTGTTTGCATAAAGAAAATACAAATATTAATTTCTAGGTGGATTTTCCAAATCAGTAATGTATTTGGCCCACGTGTCAGTTTCCTCTTAAATGATATTACTTTACACGGGGTCCATCATTTTGAAAGTGATCTCATGATTATATATTTTTGCTTCTACACTCTTTACTCCTTCAGTCGTTTCCTTGTAGTTGTCTTCTAAAAAGTAAGCATAAATGGAAGCTTTCCCAATGGAATGATGAAGGTATTCTCCCATTAGCACGTCCAGCTTCTTAATGTAGTTCATATCATCACTCAGCGCATTCTGCAACTCTAATAGGTGTTGGTCCCTATTAGGAAATTCTTCCATAGATAGAGGCATAACCAAATGACACTTGATCCGAGTCGTATCCAGGAAGCACGAGGGGAACAACAGTTCGACTGAATGAGTCGGCTCTGTTATGGCAGAATCTTAATAAACAAAATAAGAAAAAGTAGGATTACGCAATACAAATAAACATAATGCGCACAGACAATATGAAGGAATGTGAACTGTTCTTCTATTACTTGCAAACCAGATCAAAAACTGATTGATTCTGATAAGATGTATGTTACAATAGTTTACATGCTTATAAAGAAGTTTGAGATGCTTGGGTGTATTCCCATTACATTTAGTTACAAAGAAGAAGTTAGAATGGTTTCAACTGTTCAACCGTTACAGTCGACTGGAAGACAGAGAGACACTCTGTCAAAGTTCGACAGTCGCTGGTCACATGTCGACGCTACTTGTCGATGTCGTGAACTGCAAAATTGTAGAACATGTCGAAGGTGCAGAACATGTCGTAGTATGTCGAAGTCGAGACTTGTCGGAGTTGTGTCGAAATCGAAAACTTGTCAAAGTGTTGAAGTTGTCGAAGTCACGTCACGTCGAAACTTGTCGAAGTTGTATCAACATCAATGACTAATCGATGATGTGTCGAAGTTAGCATCCGACAATAATTCCAACTACGATGTGGATCAGACTTCCTTCCTTAAGAAATAATGGACCCCATTGTTTGCTCGTGAAGGTGAGGAAACTTGTCGGTCACTTCAGTAGCAGAGTACCACTTTCCTTGAGATGCGATTTCGCCAGCTTTGGAAACCTGAAACAAGGGAATTGTGTTCGTCCTTGTAAGGCGTACTCGTCATCCCACAATGGTGTCGCAAGGAAGAGGATCCTAAACATCTGGATGGATGTCTTCAGGTGATGCTGTGGAGAAGTCGTTGTGTTCCAACAAAGGTGCATGGTATGGTCGAAACAGATCCACATTGAAAGTTGGATGCAGACCTAGGCAAGCAGGAATGTCAAGCTGGAAAGCGTTTTCACAAATCTGTCGAAGAATACTATACAGACCATATTGCAAAGGCTTGAGCTTCTTGAAAGGATTAGTGAAGCACTCATTCTTAAGATCTAGCCAGACCTTATCCCCAATTTGGAAAGTATGAGAAATACGATGATTTTCGTGTCAAGCCTTGGCTTTCTTGTTTGCTCAATGCAACATATCATGTGCTTATCACTGAATGTCGCAAATATGTTCTCGAAACTTGGCGGCTTTATCAACTTCTCGCTGGCTGCGATCGGAGTCGGAGTTTGGCTGTGTCGAGGAGCTGATCAAGTCGATAGGTGCTGAGGGTTGAAATCTGTAACAGACTTCAAAGGGACTCTTGCCTATAGAGATGTGTTGAGCACAATTGTAGCTGTGATGGATGTATGGAAGACTTTCATCCCATGTGCGTCGATGCTGGTGATTGTACATGAGAAGCAGTTGTACTACCAAGCGATTTACAACTTACGTCTGTCCGTCAGTCTGAGGATGGAAAGCTGTCAACAATGAGAGTTGTGTGTCCATCTGTTGCCAGAGGGTCTTCCAAAAGATGCTGATGAATCTGGCATCTCAGTCAGAAATGATGGTTGTGGGTAAACCAAAGTGTTTCCAAACATGTGTAAAGAAGAGCTGAGTGGTCTACTGCGATGTCATAGTCTTCTTACATGGTATGAGAATGGCCATCTTGGAAAATCGATCAACTACTACTATTATCACATCATGCTGATGTCTGGTAGTAGGATAACCCGTCAAGTAGTCCATAGAAATACATTCCCATGGTCGACTAGGAACTGGTAGAGGTGTATACAATCCTTGTCATCGATTAAGTGGCTTACCAATGGCACAAACCACGCATGACCAAATGTAGTTTTTGACGTCATATTTAAGTGTAGTTCAGAAGAAATACTTCTGCAGAATAGAAAGTGTCTTTGCTACTCCAAAATGTCCTGCAGCCTTGCTGTAGTGCGCGTCCCAAATAAGTTGCTATCGTTGCTCACCAGTCGGTACACAAAGATGTCCAAGTTTGTATAGCAAGGTGTCTTTTAAGAAGTAGTCAGAGTCTGAGCTCGATGACTTGTTAGTCTGTAACTGCTGGTAGATTGCTGAAAAGTCATTGTTGTCCTCGTACAACTGTTTCCAAGTGGTCGTGGTGTATCCCTGCATACTCATCACTGTCAAAACGAGAGTAATGGGTGGTCGACTGAGGCGATCGGTGGTGGTGTTAGCTTTACCTTTCCAATACTTCATCACCAACTGGAATTGTTGTAAGTAATTACTCCACTTCAGTTGTCGGTTTGTCTGCAACTTTGATTGTGTCAGAGCGAACTGTAGAGGCTTGTGATCAGTGAGAATGACCATTTCCTTACCAAGGATGTAATGCCTCCATTGCTTGAGAGCTTTCACAATGGCGTACAGTTATTTTTCGTACGTTGAGTATCTTCTAACTATTTCATTAAAAGTCTCATAACTAAAAGCGACTGGGTGACGAGACTAAGTGATCACTACTCCCGAGGCATAGTCCGATGCATCCGTCTCAATCTCAAGGGGATGATGCAAATCAGGTAACACAAGTACTACTGTAGTGTAGAGCCTATGTTTGAGTTGTTCAAAAGCTGCTTGATGTGTATCTATCCATTGAAAGATAGTTTTCCCATTTCCCTTCGTCAACCGATTCAAGGGCTAGGCTATGTGACTGAAGCTGAGGATGAATCGTCGATAGAAATTCGCCAAACCAAGAAAACTTCTTAGTTCTTGAGTGCTTCTAGGAATGGGCCAATCTTTGAGGATTTGTACTTTGTCTAGATCGACATGAATGCCTGCAGATTCAATTACATAACCCAAATATTTGATGTTCATCATCACAAAAGAGCATTTTTCCGTGTTCAGATAGAGCCGATGTTGTTGGAGAGTGTCGAGGACTTGTCAAAGATGTCCGACATGTTCTTCCCATGATCAACTGAAAATTAATATGTCGTCGAGATAGACAATGACCCATTTACCGATGAAAGGTCGAAGAAGGTTATCCATATGTCGCATGAAGGTCGCAGGTGAGTTGGTTAAGCCAAAAGGCATGACTAACCATTCAAAAAATCCTTCCTTGGTCTTGAAATCAGTTTTACACACATTTGAGGGCTCGATTGGAATTTGATGATATCCTAACTTGAGGTCGAGCTTAGTAAAGAATTTAGCACCTTTCAAACTGTCGATGAGCTTTTCTATCTGTGGCAGTGGGTACCGATTCTTCACCAATATTTTTTTAAGAGCTCGGTAGTCGATGCACATGCGCCAAGTATCATCTTTCTTCGGAACTAGGACGATTGGACTTCCACAAGGAGAGGAGCTAGGTCGGACGTGACCTTTGTCGATTAATTCTTGGATTTGTCTGCGAATCTCTTCATTTTTCGAGAATGGATATTATGTAAACAGATGCGTTAGGCAAAGAAGAACCAGGAACAAGTTCAATGGAGTGTTTTACCTGACAATGTTGAGGTACTCTATTTGGAGCTTGAAAGATGTTCTGGTACTTATCGAGAATATGATCGACTTGCTGCTTCTATCGAGAACTGCAATGGTCGGTGACTTGACTTGTTGTTGCAGTATTCTTAGAATGTTGCGGCTTGATCATGATTAATGCGAACTTCTGAGCATGGTTGATGAGATTCTTTGTTTGTTTGGCAGATATCAGTGCGACCGTTGGTGTAGGTTGACACTCTGGTATGCTGAACCATCGATTTCGGATTCTGACAATCACCTTCTGAGGCCGTGACTGATAACTTCCATGTCTATACAAGAGGTAAGGTTTCCCAAACAGGGCGTAGGCTAGGGAGAGTGGTGCCACGTCACAGTGTAATTCATCTTCAAAAGGCTTTATGAAGTAGGCGAGTTTTCATTGTCGAGTGATCCATAGTTCTTGTCCATCCTTCATCCAACCAATATTGTAAGGATGAGGATGCGGAGTGGTAACAAGACCTAGTTTCTTCACAAGTTCTTCAGAAATGAAGTTTTTCTAGCTCCCGTTATCCACAATCAGATGCAATGGGTTGCTCTAGAACCATATCTGTGTATGGAACAGGTGCTCTTGTTCCTCCTCGTTGACAATAGTCGAGGCTGCTGGAGTGATCGAGGTCAAAAGGGTCATCACGTCTGGATCTGATTCTTCCACCGTCTTGTCGAACGCATCGGAGGTTGACACTTTCGTCAGAAGTGTCTTCCAAGCTTTGCATTTAGACGTATCATGCCAAGATGAGTGGTGTTAATCGCACCATTTTCCGGTCGGCGGTTGTTTTCTACGTTCCCTCTTGTGAAAAGGCTTCTTTCCATGATTTGGCTTTGGCGATGTTGGCTGAGAAGATTTCAACTTATCGAAGTCGGTTGGTGCCTTCTTGTTGGGTGGTCGTCCTGATGTCAGCTTTGTCATGAAACATGCTTTTCCTTTTTGCTTGGTTCCATTTTACTGGCGTAGTGGAAAGCATCCGCAAGCATATTAACAGTTAGATATTCCATCTCCTGCTGGATATACTAGGACAATACACTGGTATATTTCAGAACAAGCAATTTCTCTTCTTCTTGGACGCCAAGTCTTGCCATGATTCGGTAGAACTCGTTGGTGTAACTCTGTACTTATTGGTCTTTCCATTGCCTTAGCTGCTTCCACTTCTTATACTACTGCTCGAGGTATTTCAGTGGTTAAAATTCCTTCTGGATGTGTTCGACAAATTTATCCCATGTTTCGATGGGGTCTCTGCTTTTCTCCATCTTTGTCGAGAATTTCTCCCACCATTAGTGCACGGAGGTAGACATCTTTAAGGATGCAATGGTGATATTTTCAGCTTCTGAGAGTTGATTTACAGTGTAATAGGATTCCAATTGCTGCACCCAATTGTCGAAGGATTCTGCGTCAATCTTACCTTAAAGATTCGGTATGTCCAGATTCATTTGCACTTTGAAGGGGATGATTTTTACGGAGTGAGTTCTCATCAAGGATCCTCCGAATGTCGAAGCGAATCGCAAGAGAATCTCGTTGAACTAGGTGAAAATGTCAGTCCATTGTCAAGACAGAGCTTGCTCAATAAGCTGTGATGTCTCGTCGGCTGCATGTCTATCGTTTGTTTCTTCTGTCATTTCTGGAGATCATGTATGCTTGGATTGTTGAGATTGCGAGCGAGTTTAAACCGACATAAGTTAGGTAACTTTGAGAGAAGTGTATACGCAGAACTTAAGCACGAACAAAACTGAGTGTGCTCTGATACCAATGATTCGGGTCGTGTCTAGGAAGCACGAGGGGGAAAACAGTTCGACTGAATGAGTCGTATCAGTTATGGAGGAAGCTTAATAAATAGAATGAGCAAAAGCAGGATTACGCAATACAAATAAACACAATGTGCACAGTCAATATGCAGGAATGTGAACTCTTCTTCTATTACTTGCAAACTAGATCAAAAATTGATTGATTCTGATCATATGTATGTTACAATAGTTTACATGCTTATAAAGAAGTCTAAGACACTTGGGTGCCTGCCCATTAAGTTCAGTTACAAAGAAGAAGTTAGAACGGTTTCAACTGTTCAACCGTTGCAGTTGACTGGAAGATGGAGAGACACTCTGTCAAAGTTCGACAGTCGCTGATCGCATGTCGACCCTGCTTTTCGATGTCGTGAACTGCAAGATTGTAGAACATGTCGAAGGTGCAGAACATGTCATAATATGTTGAAGTCGAGACTCGTCAGAGTTGTGTCTAAATTGAAAACCTGTCGAAGTGATAAAGTTGTACCGAAGTCACGTCGCGTCGAAACTTGTCGAAGTTGTATCAACAGCGATGACTGGTTGATAATGTGTCGAAGTTAGCATCTGATAATAATGCCAACTACGATGTGGATCAACACTTTTCATGGATTTGCTGAATTTTCTGGTAAAATCCTGTACACTTCTCGATAGTTTTTGGAATCATATTATCAATCTATAGACCATCTTTTCTGCAAAATTCGAGGAGGCCTGAGTCCATATACGAATCTGCAATGGTCTTGTGAGGTAAGTAGTGAGGGAATTCTGATTTCCCTTCTCTCCACTTCATTTGCTTCTTAATATTGGCCATGGTGCATACTAATTTTCTACTGATTCTCAGAGCTTCAGAATAAATTTCCCCCATCCTTGATATCATCATCTTCATCTTGCAGACTTCCTCGGTGATAAGTTCTTGTGAATGATAGATATTATTCTGAATGCCACATGTTTTCTCATGAAAAGGAGTCAAGTCTTGCTTCTTATTGTTCACAAGTTCCAGTTGTTCCACCATAGAATCCTTTTCCTTTATCAATTCCTCCAACTGAACCTTCAACTCTCCAACTTGCTGCTTATTGTCTGCCTCACTTTTATTTGATTCATTGATGCAAGTTTCCAAGTCATTTTTCTCGCCTTCCATAATTATTAACTCCACAGTCAGTGCATCCTTTTCTGCTTCCAAATTCTGGTATTCCTCCACTATCATTTTCTTTTCGAGGAAAAGGGCATCATGTTTCCTTTTCAACTCCAATCCTTTTCCTCGCTCCTTTACCAAATTATCTTTTACCTTGAATAGATTCTCTTTCTTTCTTTCCACGTCACTCATAAAATTGTCAACATTGTCTGCATTTTCTTGTGCTGCAGCTACGTTGATAGATTCCATGAGCTTAGGGTCCCTGTGGGTACCCTCTAAGATTGCACTTTCTTGAACAGTAACAACATCGGCATGGGTTGGTAATTTCAGTCTCTTTTCTAACGTCTTCATGATAGTCTTTATTTTTGAGTCAAAAAATATTGTGTCTAATCTGGCTACCATATGCTGCTTCGATGGGGTTAACGGGGTGAGACCAAGCTCCTGAATTGGGAGGTGTCCACCGGTGATTATCTCTGGTGGGTTTGCGTCCATATCTTGCACGTTCGGGCTCCTCTGTTCCACAGCTTTCTCGGACTTTTCTTCCTCCTCTTTTTGCTTTTGCTGCATGAATGCTTCTCTATCCACTCTTTCTCACATTTCTTGCAACCTTGCGGCTTCTTCCTTTTGGATCTTTTCATCCTATTCCCTTCGGAGTCTTTTAGTTTCTTCTTTCTGAAGTCTGTCAGCCTCTTCCTTCTGAATTCTTTCAGCCTCTTCCAATAGTTTCTTCTCAGCTTCTGCTAGCTACGACCTCATGTTGTGCGCAGCCCAAGCAAGGAATTTTTTTCAAGTCAATTTTGGCGAGATGCAAAGTTACAATGCAGCACAATATAAACAGGGTAAGAACCGTGCAGCTAAGTGCTAGCTCCACGAAGTGTAGTACCACACAGTTCCAGTAGAGAAGCTATTTTGGGTGAAGAATATAAGGAAAGGTCAAGCAAACGAAAGCAACCTGTTTGCGTAAGTGACTCTGTGATTCCCGAGAGAGGGTATGGAGAAGCATGAAGGAAAATGAAAGAAACCTATCAGTTGGAGTGGTGGAAAACAGTTAGAAGCTAAGCCACAAAGTCAACATCGACAAGCAGGCTAGAGGGGTGGAAAGCGACACGCCATGATGCAGTATAACTGTTTCATGAAGACTGTGGATGTCATAAGGGCATGTGAGCTATGAGTGGTTTAGCAGAACGACCATAAGTGTGTGGAGTAGCTGTCAACTGCAACAGGCCGAGTTGGCGGGTAACCACACCAGTTTTCAGTAACCTTAGGGTTTTGGCCTATGCATTGTAACAGACGTGACCTACAGGAACGATCTATATAAAGCACATTTTTGTAAGGGAAAGGGTTAATCTTCGTTAAGTTGTTGATTGTAGATGAATATTGATCTCTGTTGAGAGACTTATTGTAAAAAGGCTCGGCAAGCTGCGTGCACAAAGACCTACTGAAGGGAGCAGAGAGTCTGCAGCTAAGTGAGCAGACTGGAACTGTTGTACCCTTCCCATTGATAATATAACAACAGTTCCTATGGACGTAGCTTCCATCCTGGGGGTGAACCACGTTAAATTATTGTGTTATGTGATTGATTATATGTGTTTGTTTTGATGAATGGTTAAGTTCTTGCTTGTGAGTAGATGTATCTTCACTTTTGTATGTATTTTCCATAAGAATAAATGATGGGAATAATATGTTAAGTGTTGAACATGTATGCATAATGTGTTGAATGTGCAAGTATTTCGAAGTAGGATGAATGCATAAGTGAATGGGTAAACACTTAAGTTAGCGCAGTCTGTGTAGTGGAATTCCCTGAGTGCAGCACCCGAAGTGGGCAGTTGCATTGTAGTTTGTCAAATTATATAAGCTTGCAAGTTTTTTCAATTTGAGATGCTTGTTGAACGCATAAATTACACTAAATAAAGTGTATCGAAGTTGGTTAAGTACCAAAGAGGAAGCACAAACCGCCATTACGTTGTCTTATCGTCGAGTAACCATTCTGAGCTACACAGTACTTGGATGCTCTATTGTATAAGTGTTAACCACAAAGAAGGTGAACTTTGCGCAGTCCCCAGTTTGCATTGCGAGTCCTGTAGGGTGTTGCTTTCCAGTCGGTTGAAGCACTCATCACCTGGTTGTGGAAACCTGATTCCGCAACCTCCCCATAACTTCACCTCAGGTGAGACCTTAGTCTGTTCACAGTCTATTTCTGAAAGGGCTTGTGAAAAGGGGTTTTGTTGGTTCCTTGAGCCACGCAATACCTGGGTCTATCTTTAAGAACTAAAGAAAAATTTAAATAGCCAACAAATGGTTCCCTTGCCGCGCTTGAACTGGTGATGAGTTCCAAAAATTGGAATCCTGAAAAAACAGAAATATGGAACTGGGTGGACAAGAGAGAGAGACATTTTTCAAGAAAAGAGAATAGACATCCGCATCTCTCTAACGTAGATTGGTTAGAAAAATACCTGTGGGAGGATATTTACGAAATTTTATTCACATCTTTTGGAAACGAGTTGCACGAGTGGTTATCAAGACTCTCGGAGAGAAAGAATTGTTTCCAAGAAGGAGTACCTACCGAGTGGAACCCAGAGCTCATTCAGAGACTCAAAGTAGTAGATAGTCTACTCTCACAAGCAGTTGAATTTTTTCTCAACAGCATACTACAAGGCTTTGTGACAGAGTTCGTTGTGGACACCTTGAAGTTCTACAGCGCAGCAGAAGCAGAGTTCTTCAATGGTTTCAGAGGTAAGTATCTGAACAATTTGAGTTTATATATTAAAATTCTTTTAGCTGAGAAAGGTTTTTTAAGAATGCAGTAAGATTCCTATAATTTTTTGAATCAGTAATGGTCGATAACACATATAGTGACTCTAACGAATATACACACAATTTAAGAAGTGGAAAAAGATATAAGTATACCACTCAGAAGAACACTAGTGAACATGAACTCCACATAAATATTGAGTTCCAAGTTGAGACTGATAGCCAAACAACACCTCCATCAGCTACCTATCAACCTATTACTCCAAAGAATCCGCCGGTTGAGAATACTATGCCTCATATCCCACAGAACGTTAGCACTAGTAACACTGCAGTTGTGAGTACTCCGAACATTCCGACTTAGAACATTCCATGCAGTAGTATCCCTACCACAACATAGAACACTGCGCCACCAAGAAGGAGAATGACTGGCGATATTAAACTGCTGATATTTAAAGAAACAGGTCTAGAAGACCCTGAGGAACACTAGTTTCTATGTGAAGCCATGTGGAACATTAAACAAGTCCAGAATGACGTTGTTAAGCAAGCGCAACTCATCACTAGATTCAGGGATAGAGCCTTCAACTGGTTTATGAAGTATTCTCAGGGACAAAATAGAACCTTAGTGGATATTAAGGTTGCACTCTTAAGAGAGTTCAAGAAACCCTAAGTCATAATCACAATGTATAACAGAACTGAAAGAGATTAAGCAAAAAATGACTAAGTCAGTATGGGAATTTGACCAGAAGTTTAAAACATTGTTAGATCAGGCCAGTTTTGACATTGCACCACAACAGCACCAAGAATGGTTCATAGCTGTGTTGTTGCCCCACATTAGACTACCGCTGATGCAACAGAAGGTTGCTTCGTAGGAAGAATCCCTGGAGATCACGATGAAATTAGAAGCTTCACCAATAAGAGAGACTAGAACAGGAATGGTCCAGATCCAGAACCAGCTAGCAACCCTAACACTAGAGTTACAAGACATAAAGAAAGGGAAAGATACCAGAGAAGAAGTCTGGTGTACAAGATGTAAGGGAGAAGGAAACCCGAAGGAACGTTGTCGTTTGTTTCAAGAGTACCTTGACAGTGGAGCACTGAATCCACATAATTAGCAGCAAGGGCCGTGGTGTGAGATTTGTAGAACTAGAGGACACTTCCCAAAAGATTGTTATTTGATCCATAAATATGTGAGAACACCAAAGAATTTGTATTGCAATTTATGTAAATCAGTTGGCCATGATGATACCAATTGTAGAGCATATGAACTCATGATAGAAAGGAAGCATGATGTTCACAGAGTTCAAGAAGAAACACCACAGAACAAGGATAATGAGCAGTATGATCAAGGCACATACAAAGGCCGTGGTGGATTCCAAGGAAGAGGAAGAGGAAGAAACATTGGGCCAGCACAAGGAATAGGAAGAGGTCAGGTAATATGCTATAACTGTGGTCATCCTGGTCATCTGTCCAAAGACTGTACCAATGCTTGTACAACCTGTAGTTACTGTAAATCTTTTGATCATGTCATTGAAGCATGCCCACTGCTAGCAGCAAAAATGCAAGAAAGAAAACAACAAGAAGCACCAAATACGAATGTTCAGATGATCACAACAAAGAAAAGAACTAGAGATCCAAATGTTAATGTTGTGACGCAAAGTGGCGTTGCCACAAGAAAAGATAAAGAACCAGAAGCTTTGACTTATGGAGACCACCAAACTAAGATGACTCTAGATGAAGGGGTCTGGATTAGAAAATCAACTGGGAAAGCACTTGCTTTCAATCTAGAAAGAAACAAAGAAGTCTTCGCAGAAGCAAGGGACGCCTTCAAAGAAACAACACTTGTGACACCAAGAATCCCGTTGTGAAGTGAAACATTGTTTACGAAGGATATGCCAGCAGCGTATGATCCAACAAGTACCACAGTAGAAACAGGTATTTATGTTGCACAGTTCCTACGAAACTGTATGAATTTGCTGAAAAGCAATGATGCTTTATTGGAAATGGAAAAATTACTAAACCACTATGAACAGCGCAGTTGCACAAATAATGTTCAAAGCGGAGTTCATCAAATAAAAATTCATAAGAGAACAGACCAAGAAATGAAGCTAAGTGCACAGATTGGAGATTATGAAATGGATGAGATAATCCTTGATTTAGGATCAGAGGTGAATGTCTTGAGCAAGAAGACATGGGAACAGATGTGGAAACCAAGGTTATCATGGTCACATATCCAGTTGAGACTATCGAATCAGCAGAAAGTGATTCCCTTTGGAATACAAGTGAATGTACTTGTGGACATTGATGGATTCAAGAGTTTAGCAGACTTCGAGGTTATTGAGATGATTGACGACAGTAACCCATATCCAACATTATTGGGGATAGACTGGGCAATGGATAACCTCATGATCATCAACCTAAAAACCAAAAAGATGATATTTTAAGGGCAGGATATTAGGGTCATCACACCCTTGGACCCTTCACAAGGATAAATATACAGTGAGCCGATACAAGAAAAATCCAGAGCACAAGACCTTGATCGCATCTATAAGATGACTGTGAATTAGGACGACTATATCAATCCTACGACAGATGGAATGCTTATTTCATGATGCAGCAGTTCTTGAGTATCAGACTCTGATGCGGGACTAGAGAATTGGCAAAGCCGTATGCATGAAGTATCTGCCAGGTGATGTGTGCAGATCACGAAGTCACTACGCTAGATTGGAACAGAGGCAAGTCCAATCCCCACTTATGATGGTTCAACTAACGTCTATTCATTTATTCAATAATATACTGTATCACTTTCAGCTGAACATTGGATATAGCACTGCGCGCTACACCTGCAAGATGGTGGGCTACGCATAAGCAGACTTTGACCACATGGGAATAGTGCCGACACATGATGCAAATCAGATTCACAAAGAAATTCGCGTTGACAATGGAAAACTATAGTGGACAAACGGATCCAAGGGATCACATAGAGATCTGTTCAAAAGCATGGATAAACATACCACAGGTAGAATGGGTTCATCTGTTTGTGCACACATTAGAGCAGATTCTGGAGGATTGGTATATAGACACAGAGCTTCGCATAGGAACAATAGATTGATCTATCTTAACTACGAACTTTCATAGAACTTTCAATTTTGAATATGACTCTCCAAGCATAAACGAAGCTCTGCAGATTATGAAACAAAGGATATTCAAAGTTGAATGCCCCAGTATAAACGAGGCATTAGAGGAAATCAAAGAAAATATTTTTGACGAGGTAAAGGTACCTATGAACCTACAACCATAATGGGAAAGACATATAGAATCTTCCCTTGAATGTTATAATCTCTCTACAGATAAACAAAATGAGAAGGAGAGCGATGAGGAGGATCCGCGCAATATCAATATACCTGAGTCAGAAGGAGCGCACGATGTAGAGGGGCCTCCATTAGAAATTCCAGATATGAGCGGACCTGTCAAGACAAGAAAAGTGAACATTGGCACAAGTGAAGAGCCGAAGTTTTCATCCATTGGAGATTACCGGGATGATGAAATGGCCACGCAGATTGCAGACCTTCTACATGAGTATCAAGACTTATTTCCAACAACGTTTTCTGAAATTAAAGGAATTTTGGGTGACTTGGGAGTCATGAAGATACCTCTCAAGCGCGAATCCCATTAAGCAAAGGCCTTATAGATTGAATCCCAGATACAAAGAAAGAGTGAAGGCAAAGATTGATAAGATGCTTGATGCAGGGATCATTGATCCAGTTTAAGAATCAAAGTGGATAACCCCGATGGTTATCCAAGATAAAAAGAGAAAAGGTGAAATTAGAATTTGCGTGGACCTAAGGAAGTTGAATGATGCTTCGCTACATGACCCATTTCCTACTCCCTTTACAGATGAAGTATTAGATAATGTTGGAGGAAATGAGGCCTATTCTTTTACTGATGGATTTTCTGGATACCATCAAATCAAGATTGATGAAGCAGATAGGCATAAGACCACATTTGCTACTGAATGGGGATCATATCAATATACAATTATGCCATTTGGGTTGAAGAATGCACCTGCTATATTTTCCATAGTTGTTGTGGCTACATTCAAGGACTTTATCCATAAGTTCTTAGAAGTCTATTTTGATGATTGGATTGTCTTTGGTTTACTCAAGAATCATTATGAAAACCTGAGAATGATGTTATCTAAGTGCAGATAGCATCAAATTTCTTTGGATTTGAAGAAGTATATATTTTGTGTGCCTTATGGAATTTTTTTGGGACACATTGTCTGTAAACAAGGCTTGATGGTTGATCCTGCGAAGATTGCAGTTATTGTGAACCTGCCAACACCGAATTTAGTGAAACAACTTTGCACCACGTTGGTACATACAGGATACTATAGAAAATTCATCAAGGGTTATGTGCAGATCACTGCGCCCATGGAGAAGTTATTGAAGAAAGAAGCACAGTTCATATGGAACGCAGAATGCAAGAAAGGCCTAGACACACTAAAGGAGAAAATGGTAACTGTGCCTATCCTCGTCTTTCTGGATTGGGACAAGCAATTCCATGTACAAGTCGATGCTTCGTCCATTGAACTTGGTGTGGTGCTAGTACAACCAAGTGAGGGAGGCATTGACCATCCCATTGCATTTTCGAGAAGGAAGCTCTCATCAGCTGAAAAGAACTATACAACCACAAAATGAGAGGGTCTAGCTATGGTGTATGCACTGTAGAAATTCAGGCACTATTTGTTGGATGCGCACTTCTCAATGTTTACTGACCATTCCACTTTAAAGTATCTGGTCAATAAACTAGTGTTAGGGGGGAGAATATGCATATGGTTACTACTCTTCCAAGAGTATGATTTTTAAATTATTTTCAAACCAGGAAAATTGAACCTAGGACCTGACCATCTCTCAAGGATTGAATCAGGCGAAGAACCCACAAATCTCAAAGACAATCTATCTGACGCGCAATTATTCACCATACAGATCGCAGATGAGTATTACAAAGATATTGTAGACTTTTTGACTACCGGATTTGCACCTACAGAGTTCACTACGCAATAGAAGAAGCAGTTGGTAGTTAGAGAAGCAGACTTCACTATCATACCAGGACAATTATACAAGTTGGGACCAAATGAAGTGTTGTGGATATGTGTGTTGGAGCATGAGAAGCCATTTATATTGGTTGATGCACATTTAGGTGCCTCTGGAGGTCACTATGCAGCAAGAGCTGCTGCGCAGATGATATTAAGAGCAGGGCTATGGTGGCCTACAATCCATAAAGATTCAAAGGAACATTGCCAAAGTTGTGATGTCTGTCAGAGAACAGGAAAGCCATCACGAAGAGATGAAATGCCATTGAAACCACAGGTTACACTACAAGCATTTGAAAAATGGGCTATTGATTTCGTGGGACCTGATAACCCACCAGGAAAGATAACTGGTGTAAGATATATTATCACCACAACTGATTATCTCACCAGATGGGAAAAAGCTGAACCAGTGAAGGACTGTAGCGCAGCTACTGCCGTGCAGTTCATCTTTGAGAACATCCTTACCAGATTTGGATACCCAAAAATTTTAATGAGTGGTCAAGGAACTCACTTTTTGAAAAAAACTATTGAAGCCCTTACTGAAGAGTTCCAAATCTACCATCAGAGGAGTACACCATACCCTCCTCAAGCCAATGAACTGTTGAAGCTTTCAACAAGGTATTGGAGAATGCACTGACAAAGGTATGCAATGTAAACAGGGATGATTGGGATCTGAGCATTCCAGCTGTATTATGGTCATACAGAACAACTTGTAAGAAGTTGATAGGCCATACACCTTTTAGATTGGCCTATGGACAAGAAGCTGTGATGTCGATGGAGTATATTGTACCAAGCTTAAGGATTGTTTCATTCACGGGCATGGAGGATGAACAAACAATAGAAGAAAGTATTCAACACTTAGTCGGATTGGAGGAAGATCGCTTCATTGTAGGATTTCACTAGCAAGTGCAGAAAGACAGAGAAAAAAGCATGGCATGATCACCACATCAAGAACAAATCCTTTCAGGTAGGTGACCTAGTCCTCCTGTATGATAGTAAGTTCATGAAATTTGCTGGAAAATTTAAAATGCATTGGCTTGGGCCATATACTGTTATGGATGTTACTAATGGTGGCACAGTTCAATTAGCCACGTTAGCCACAGATAACCTACCAAGTCTGGTTAATGGAAGTAGACTAAAACCCTACAGGGATAGTCCTACTTCGCAGAACCGTAAGTGGTCAGAAGAGAAAGAAATTGCTAAGTGTCAAGTACAGTTGATATTGGGCACTAGAAATTCAAAAGAGTCCGTACATATTTTTGGTCCGATACGTGAAGTTCGATGGAAAGGATGCATCTACCACACAGCACTAGATGAGAAGTGAAGCTACGCAGATAAAAAAAAAAGAAAAAGAAAAGAAAAATCGCGCAGTACAAAGCTCAAAATGTAGCTACATAGATCAAATAGAACAAGAAAGATACAAAGTTCAGAAGGAGGAAGCACAATGCCGCGAAGTAACCGCACCAGGATAGTGACAACCCACCGTGTAGTTCGATGCAATGCTTCAAAAAACAAGTCGTTAAAATGTCGGTTGGGAAACTAGCCAGTATACAGTGATTTTTTCGATGAACGTTTGAGCGTTTAACACGAAATTAGCCATTCTGAAGTAGTTAATGAAGGAAAGGGCCGAAATCCTCAGTAGATTTGGCTAACGGAAATAACATTTAATGCTTATATAGTCATTTAGGGGTGCGGCTAGGCTCAACTGCACCTATAAATACCGCTAATTCGGGACTCACGGGCGTTACAAAAACTTTGAAATTTTTTTGCATGCCATAGATTAAATCTATTTACAGTGAGTGCTAAGTAATTTCGTGCATCTACAGAGGGATTCCAGTGAATGTATGATGATTCCACCATTGATCAGGAGTCCACAATCAAGCAAGATGTGAGATATTTTACACAAACCAGGATTGCAAAGTTGATGAGAACCCCTACCAAGAAGGTTGTTACAGAAAAAGGACAAGGTTCACGCCGCTCACCACGACATCCTGCACCAACGCAAAGCAAGGGTAAGGAACCTGTAGCAGAGAAAACAAAGCTGAAGGTAATGGGATCCAAGCTACCAGAAGTTCCACTGGGGGACAAAGAGCTGCCATTAACCTTAACTCTAGAGTATATTTCACTATGCGCAGCGGATTCACTGGCCATTAATCTTACCATAAACGCCAAGTATGAAATCCCACTTCCGTTGATATCCCATCATGTGAAGCCACAAGAGAATCTGATGGGTAAGCTCGCAGAGTGCAAGTTCGAAAGACTATGATTTGTTGTAAATGAAAAAGCATCTGGACGAGCCGAAATACCCACAATTTTAGCCATATATATATGTGTGTTGGAAGATGGATGTGAAGAATGACCTGTTGTTGGTCGCACAAAGTTGGTTGTCTGAAGTTGTGGAATCGGGGCTTCTAAACTTGCTGCGGCTCCCACACTTCGACAGGAGCCCGGAATTTAATGCGGTGGTGTGCACACTAATATCGCGCACACACCAAGGTTATATTTGGCTGGACAGAAACGTCGACCTCAACATAGACTTGATCCATATGATCACGGGGCTAATCAAGTGAGGCGATGACCCTAAGAAGTTCTTTGAAGGCAAAACCAGGGATAAAGAAATTGTCGCGTAGATGAAAGAAACAAACAACATCCCCAAAGGAAAAAGAGGGTTCGTCACTGATGAAATAAAATATGATGCTACTAAGTTCATAGTACAACTACTTCGAGGAAAAATATTGCGGTAGGCCAGGCCAACAAAAGTACCAGCCGACGCAGTGCACCTCGCGGCGAAGGCAACGCATGGGATGAGATTTAACTGGTGCCAACATCTGTTGAATGAGTTTATAGAGGATGTTCGCGACACACAAGTAAATGGCAATGCCTTTCACTATAGTTGGTTGATGGTGTTGATCACTTTTATCGGCTAGAAGGAACCAAGGCACTATGTTGGTCTCACTTCCCTCAGCAATGATTGTCGAGGACCCAGATATGTGAATCTCTGGGAAAATATGATACCAGAAAGACAGCACACATCCAATGAAGTACTGTTCACATATTATGAACAATTGTTTGATTTCATTGTTCACACACCATGCATCTCCAAGGAGGTAACCACTAAATACATTCGCACTTTGAATTTTAAGGCTGACACGCATTTTATATATATTTCAGCAAAGGCGCAGAAGAAGAATCCGGAATGGTTCCAAGGGAACTATCACCTGGATGAGGCAGGCATTGCCCTATTTATGAAAGAATGGATAGATGAATGGAAAGTTGAAGGATCAATGGTCATCGACAGTGAATCAGATGAAAGTACCCAATCACCAGCAAAGATCGTTGAAGAAGCACTAGCAGGAAAAATAAAAGAACCTGAAAGCTCTGTACAGTAGAAGGTACATAAAAAGAAACATAAACCTAAAAGGGAACCATCAGAAGCAAGGCTGCATGATGATGATCATGAGATCATCGCGTTTAGGGTCATCACACATCTAGAAGACATGTTGACCCTCAAAGACAACTTATGAATGGGAAAATTCAAGCAAGTCTGCAACAAAATCTCACCATGTTGCAAGGCATAAGGGCGAAGTTTGAGCAAGTCCAATGCGACTTGGCCTTGGATCGAGAATCAGAGTCAGAAGGAAGCTCAGGGGACACTTCATAGCCAAAGAAAACACCCTTAGCCCTGACTATGGCACCAAGACCACGCATTGTCTGCATTGACCCACTAAGTGTAATTTTACCATGCGATGAAGTAGCTATGGGCACGCAGAGGATAGAGCATATGGACATTGATATCGCTATGCTACCCCTGGAAGGTCTACACAATCTGCACCTATAGGTTGTGGAGCAAATACATGATAGAGATATGCTTATTCTGAACCAACACCATGACTTACAAGCAAACTATAAACGGTTGTAGGAAGAAAGTACAAATAAGGCTAGGGCACTTGATATTGCACATGAGCAACGAAGAAGGATACAGCAGACTATCGCTTCAATCTGCGTAGAGATACCATAGTGCGATGAGTAGCCAGAGCTCATGGATACTATAAATAAGATCATCTCGGTAGTCAGCGATCTTAGAGTTGGGATGAAAGACATGGAGATTGATTATCAAGCAAAGCTTGCCACTTTGGAAGCACAGAATCTCCCGAAGACACCTCCAGATCAGTCAGAGCTTAGAGCAGCAGAAGTGCAAGATGCCGCATAAAGCATATCCATTGAAGTAGCCAAGTGTCAAAACTAGTTGGACAAAGAAACAAGAGTGTTTACTCCACTGCAAGAGGACCCTCAACTGCTGCAGGTCCAAACTAGTTTGCAGGAAAAGCAGGCAACGTTAGATGCTCTGAACATAGAGATGAATACCCTACTACCAAAAGACATACTCTGTCGATTTGCGGAAGTCAAGGAATTGAAAAGGGAACTTATAGTTTTGCAAGAAAGAGAGGTTGACACCGCGGAAAAGTCACAGCTCCTACAGGAAGAAGCCCATGCACTCTCACAACAGATCGAAGAAAAACTGTAGGAACTCCGCGACCCACAGGTGTCAGTACAAAAACAAACTCAGGAATATCTAACAACGGATGTGTTGGAAATCGTCAGAGCAGTTGAACAGGATGCCAAAGATACAGTTGCAAAGTTGAGCGCAACTTACCAAGAGTTCGCTGTGAAAATAACTCCCCAAGAGGAAGCGTAGCTCATGGATCCAGAAGAGGAAATTGGCTCAGGGACAAGCCACATGTAAGTTTTAGGGGCCTGTTGGGTGCAACCCAATTAAGTCATTTTTTTCAAGTTAGTTTTGGTGAGCTACGAAGTTACAGTGCAGCACAGTATCGACAGGGTAAGAACCACACGGCTAAGTGCCAGCTTCATGAAGTGGAGCACCGCGCAATTCCAATAGACTAGCTATTTTGGGTACAAAATATAAGGAAAGGTCGAGTAAATGAAAGAGACCTATTTTGGTAAGTGACTCCATGATTCCCGGGAGAGGGTATGGAGTAATGTGAAGAAAGATGAAAGCGACTTGTCAGTTGGAGTGGCGAAAAACAGTTAGAATCTAAGCCACGAAGTCGACAAAGACAGGCAGGCCAGAGGGGCAGAAAGTGACATGCCATGATGCAGTATAACCATTTGATGAATACTGCGGATGTCAGAAGGGCATGTGAGCTGCGAGTGGTCCAGCAGAATGGCCAGAAGCGTGTGGAGAAGCTTTCGACTGAGATAGGCCGATTTGGCGGATAACTGCACCAGTTTTGAGTAACCTTAGGGTTTTGGCCTATGCATTGTAACAGACGTGACCTACAGGCACGATCTATATAAAGGGAATTTTTGTAAGGGAAAGGGTTAATCTTCGTTAAGTTGTTGATTGTAGATGAATATTGATCTCTGTTGAGAGACTTATTGTAAAAAGGCTTTGCAAGTTGCGTGCGCAGAGACCTACTAAAGAGAGAAGAGAGTCTGCAGGTGAGTGCGCAGACTGGAACTGTTGTACCCTTCCCATTGATAATATAACAGCAGTTCCCGTGGACGTAGTTGTTGATGTATATGTAACTTCGGAATGTATTTCACATATATGTATATTGTATTCCTATAGAGATGGTATTATTCCTCTATACGAAAGTGTCGTCATTTATATTGTAAATTTCGTAACTTATACGTGATGGGTTATTAGACCACCTTGTTGGGGTCGGCCCTGTATAAGTCATGTGGGTCAAAGGGTTATTAGACCACCCTATTGGGGGTTGGCCATGTGTGTCAAAGGGTTATTAGACCACCCTATTGGGGGTCGGCCCAGTCAGCATTATGTTATGTGGTTAAGTTCGAGCCTACATGATTTATGTAAAAGGAAAGTCGAGTCAAGTATAAATAGAGTGCGGGAGGCACTCTATTTGATCACTCACTTCTCACTCATGCACTCAAGGAGGAGTGGTGCACTTATGGAGGAGGAGGATCTGCTGCTCGGATATGTCTATCTCTTATGTTTGGGTTGTATCCATGCTCTATCTATCTCTGAGGAAGTTATTGGGGTTTTTCACCTTTATGGTTTTCCCCAAGTAAATCTTGTGTCTCTTGTGTGCTTGCATTATTGTCTCCATGATTGATATGCTGTAGATATGTTGTACATGTTGTTCTCTTAGTTAAGATCCTAGATCAGATTGAAGTAAATTCTGAAAATTTAACAGTAGATTCCATCCAAGGGGTGAACCACGTTAAATTATTGTGTTATGTGATTCATTATATGTGTTTTCTTTGATGAATGGTTAAGTTCTTGTTTGTGAGTAGATGTATCTTCACTTTTGTATGTATTCGCCATAAGAATAAATGATGGGAATAATATGTTAAGTGTTGAACATGTATGCATAATGTGTTGAATGTGCAAGTATTTCAAAGTAAGATGAATGCATGAGTAAATGGGTAAACACTTAAGTCAGCGCAGTCTGTGTAGTGGAATTCCCTAAGCACAACACCGGAAGTGCGTAGTTGCATTGTAGTTTGTCAGATTATATAAGCTTGCAAGGTTTTACGGTTTGAGATGCTTGTTTTATGCATAAATCACAATAAATAAAGTCTATTGAAGTTGGTTAAGTACCGAAGAGGAATCACAGACCGTCGTTGCATTGTCCTATCGTCACGTAGCCATTCCGAGCCACGTAGTCCTTGGATGCACTATTGTATAAGTGTTAACCGCGAAGAAGGTGAACTTCGTGCAGTCCCCAGTTCGCAGCACGATTCCTACAGCATGCTACTCGCCATTCGGTTGAAGCACTCACTGTGAAAATCCTCACAGCAAATCTAAGAGATGATGTATACCTTACAAGAAAGATTAAGATTAAGCAGGAAAATAGAAGAAGAGTGGTCAATGCAGTGTAAAGGAGAAACAAAATTATGATATAGTAGAACTTGGATAGAAGCATAATAACATCACACACTAATTCATTAATCATAAAATGAATAATAAATAATACAATGGTGAGAGGATTCGAATTCCAAGGTGGCAATTCGAATTAGCCTTTATGGAGTGATCATTAGATCAATGGAGTGTCATCAAAGCACAACTAGAAGTCCTGATCATCATCAGTGGAGTCATCAATGCATAAGTAATTGTCAACCAGATGTCAAACTGAGTCTAACTGAGTGTGGTAGGTGTAAATGGCACATGGAGGCACTAACTGAATGAAGGAGGCTCAGTGGAGGGCTCATGAGGAGCTAACTAGAGTTAGAATGGGTAGTCTAGTCTCACTGGAGGACCATCGGAGTGATACAGTCAGTTGAGAGTCAATCTAGACTTAAATCAAGGAAAGATCTAAAGATAACTCAACTAACTAAAGTGCAACTGAGTGGTAGGTGAGAGAGGGCGCCTGGGATGCATGCAGGGTGCACTAAGTACTAGGAGGGATAAAATGGATCAGAAAGAAGCTCTCGGGGATAGGTGCTAGGACTGATGACTGGGATGCATGCAAAATCATGAATACATGAAAAATGCATGCATGACTGAAAATGAAAAAATGGAGAATGTTGTTAGGACTAGGATGGAGTATAGGAATATCCCAGCACCCCCCCTTAATCCATCCTAAGCCCTGGTAACTGAGACCAAAGGTCACCCAATACAATGAATAATAATAATAGTCAATAAACCGAGGAAATGGGGAAAACCTCATGGGAAAAATACCCTTCCTCAAAATAGACTGTAGGGCACACAAAAAATAAATGCTCCAAACTCAAGCAGGTGTGATTTTTTTTCATATGTATGGAGGTATCTTCTTCTTGGGAAGAAGTGGTTCATGCTCAAAAAACATGTGCTTGTACTTGCTCTTCAGATCGAATGTGATAAGAACAAATCCAAAAGTATGAGGATGATCCTGGAACCTGTGATTCAAGTCATCTGAGGTAGGATCAAATCCAAGAATGTGTAGATAGTCTTTTGTTTTCTCCTTTGAACCATCATGGGTGAGATTATGCCCAAAAGAACCATCAAATGTTATTGATTGCTTGGAATCCAAATCAGATCCAAGACTTGAAAAATGGTTTCTTAAGATCTCCTTTGTACCATTAGAGGTGATATCTAAACCATGAAATGCATGAGAAATTATCCCAACAGACTCTTGTGCAAGAGAGGGTTTAAGAACCTTTGCAGTTCCTAGTGTGTGAGCTGGCACATAATTCAAATTAGAATAAATTTGGAGCAGGAGTGTAGAATTTGCAAGCTCTTCTTCTTTGTGATCAACTTCAATATGACATATGTTTGATATTGATTCATGATCAGAGAGACCATCAAGGAGGGCGAATGCAACAATGGGCTTGCTCTCGAAATGGTTTGGACCAATCCCTTCATTCTGTTTTCCAAATCTTTCATCTAGATGGGCCCATATCTCTTTTGGAGATTCAGTAGAAAATAAGTGATGTACCATGCAACGAGACATAGCAACCATCATGGCTGCAGAGGCTCTTTCACCTTCATTTAACCAGTCATTCTCTTCTTCAAAGGATTCAAACTCTCTTTCAAAACAATAATCAAAGAGACCATTTCTCTTCAAATGTGCTATCATATGTGGTTTCCATTCATCATAGTTGAATGGATAAAGAGGAGTAATTTCTTCCGAATTCATGGAAGCTGTTTCAGAAGACCTGCAAAAAACAATAGAAAATGTCTGCAACTGCTATTGTTGCAAAAGTGCAGAAACTGCTGCAACTATTGCACTCGAAATCTTGATAATAACCTGCAAAAAAACTCTTAGGAATGGAGATAGACTATACTCTCAACATGCTCTGATACCATGTGAAAATCCTCACAACAGATCTAAGAGATGATGTATACCTCACAAGAAAGATTAAGATTAAGTAGGAAAATAGAAGAAGAGTAGTCAATGCAGTGTAAAGGAGCAACAGAATTATGATACAATAGAACTCAGATAGAAGCATAATAACATCACACACTAATTCATTAATCATAATATGAACAATAAATAATACAATGGTGAGAGGATTGAATGCCAAGGTGGAAATTCGAATTAGCCTTTATGGAGTGATCATCAGAGCACAACTAGAAGTCCTGATCATCATCAGTGGAGTCATCAATGATCAAGTAACTGTCAACCAGATGTCAAACTGAGTCTAACTGAGTGTGGTAGGTGTAACTGGCACATGGAGGAACTAAATGAATGAAGGAGACTCAATGGAGGGCACATGAGGAGCTAATTGGAGTCAGAATGGGCAGTCTAGTCTTACTGGAGGTCCATCGGAGTGATACAATCAGTTGAGAGTCAGTCTAGCCTTAAATCAAGGAAAGATCTAAAGATAACTCAACTATCTGAAGTGCAACTGAGTGGTAGGTGAGAGAGGGCACCTGGGATGCATGCAATTGCATGCAGGGTGCACTAAGCACTAGGAGGGATAAAACTAATCAGAAAGAAGCTCCCAAGGCTAGCTAACTGAGGGCTAGGTGCTGGGACTGATGACTGGGATGCATGCAATTGCATGCATACATGAAAAATCATGACTGCATGCATGACTGAAAATGCAAAAATGGAGAATTTTGTTAGGACTAGGATGGATTATAGGAATATCCCAACACTCATCACCCAGTTGTGGAAACCTGATTCTGCAACCTCCCCATAACTTCACATCGGGTGGGACCTCAGTCTGTTCACAGGCTGTTTCCGAAAGGGCCGATGAAAAGGGGTTTTGTTGGTTCCCTGAACCGCACAGAACCTAGGTCTATATTGAAGAACTAAAGAACAGTTTAAACAGCCAACACCTCATGACTTCATCCCTTTGTTTCCTATTTTCATCCTCCTTTTTCTTCCTCTCTATTTCCTTGAGAGTGTGAGCCTTAGAACTGGAACCGGCTTCACTTTTGGGATGAAAGCGCTTGTTCAATTCGGTCATGTTTCTTGCGTTCTGATACACTTCTTCCTCTTTGAAGAACAGATGTGCATATTCAAAGGTGATCCTGCAGGAAGCACAATGGGCAAAGACCTTACCTTCACTATCGTGTCTTCTAAATATCTTTGTCCCAAAATGAAAGGCATCTAAATCCTTAACAAAATCCTCACCCTATTTTTCCTTGTGAAATTTGTATGCTCCAATTGTGAATGGCAACCTTGGGTAAGAAGCCTTCTTCTTGTCATGAAGAAACTTACCAACCCCATTGATGAAAAGTTGTCTCACAGCCTCTTTATGTACAACAAAATCAGTGGCATACTGAGGCAATAGAGAAGGGGGTTGGGTTCCCCCATACATCCTGATATATGTACCTTCCGCGGAGAAGTAATAATATCCATGTTCTTCGATGACTGACAAGGAATTCTCTGACATACAATTCGGTTCTTCTTTGTAGATTAGCTGGTATAGTGGCATGATTAACCCCTCACATATGAGCTTGTAGTTACTTGCTCATTTTTTATCCCATGTCATCTGATAGGCTACATGGAGGGGAGATTTGGCCGACTTCCAAACACATCCCAAATAAGAGAAAGGATATCTGATCAATAGGAAATCCAGGAGGTAAGAGGACATAAAAAATTCATCTTTCTTCTGTGTTAGTCCTCCTTGCACTGCAACAATATGTGAAACCATACTCTCGGAGATGATATCTTCCCAGTTGAAAACTACACCATGTGTGGTGATGCGATACATCATTGGTTACCAGGTGATTTTATATGTACTTCCGCTTGCTAGGCCAAAAACCCGGCTTAACATTAGAGCTATGATTCTATATGGGGTCCTCAAATGTTGACTATCATATTCTCCACTAGTCCTTGGTCTTAACTGTCTTTCAAGGACTGTCATCTTCTTAACATACTCAAAATCATCCATCTTGGCCTTAGCTATCCAGTTGCCAATTAACATGATTTTAGGGGAAGGAATCTTATAGGATGCAGCTATGTGAAGTGGTTGGAAGGATGCAAGTCCTTCTCCTTTGATATCTAACATGATCCTGGTTTCAACATCAACGTGGGGAAAAATCCACCCGATGAATTCTGAGCATGGGAATAATACTGGGCACGTAGCCGCCTCATGGAGGTCGGACTTCCTTATGTTCTAGTAAACCATCAACTCTTCAATGGAATCATCAGGGACATTTCCATCTCTGAGGGCTCTGTATATTTCTCCCCATTGGAATTATGGAGTGCCTCCCATCACGGATTCAGTACCTCGAACATTGTCTCTAGCGAGGTGACCAATAATATCTCAACGTTCGAGTCTAATTCAACTAACTTGGACTTTCGCTTGGCGGACTACTTGTGCATATCAAGTCTGTTGAGACATAGAATGAACAAATTAGGAATCAAAATGTTTATGAACAATTCAGTATCCATGGTATAGTAAATGAGAAGAACAATGTTGAAATTATATGAGTGTTAGTTTTGCTTTTATCTTTCAATAAAGTTTTCAAGTAAACAAGCATTTATCAAAATATTTTTGCATCAAAAATAAAACTTAAGGTGGCAAAAAAAATTAAAATTCTTCGCTTAATGCACAAATAGTTACAGAAAGCAAAATGCAGCTTGGAGATGGAACAAAAATCCCAAGTAGTCAAACAGATAATGATTTTCAAGCTGACAGAAAGAGTTACTAAGGTTTGGAAAGGTCATGGGAATGTGCATAAACATGAAAGAAGGGTGTGACTAAAAAAAAACAACGTTCCGACACATCTTTAACCAAAGGTTGCTTCAGTTTTAAAACCCCGTTCGGAAGAAAAGATGTCTTCTTCTTTGCTCAAAACACAACTTGACGAGCGCAAATAAGCTAAAAGGTTACGATAGAGCGGGAGACCGCATGAGTCTTCGAATAAAAAGAGGTTCGGTGACAGAGTGTTTGCTTTCAAAGGAAGAAACTGGAAAAAACAAGCCAAGACCAAAAAAGGTCTTTCGTATAGTTGTTAGGTTCTTAAAAACCCTGGTAAAACATAGGGGTCACTAGCTGCGACAGACTCAACCAATAGAAACACATATTCATGAAAATAAACAAAAGTATGCGGGCTACGACGGGTGACTTGGCTCAAAAGGTTAACGCAGGAAACACTAAGCGGTAGTTTTAGCTAGCTATGACAGTCTTAAGTGGCAATAAAAACAATGGCACTAAGCTTGAAATTAAACGACCTTGCCCCCCAAACCCCTGCAAAACTCGCAACCAATGAAAAAGGCCCATAAAAATTTTTAAAACAAAACCCCAAGGAACCAATTAAAACGGAAATGGTGGAGTGGCTGGGTTGGTCAGCAAGCTTGGCGGTGAGCTACTTAGTGTCATGTGACCAGTGGTGGCTTAAGAGGCTCCAACGGCATTTCTTTCGCTTTTGTAAACAAACATTAAAAAACTCCCATTTTCTATGTATAAACAAATAAAACCCTTGCAATAAATCCTAACGGGGTTGGTTGGTGGGCCAATTAATGATTCCCGTTGGTGCCAAAAACAAGACAAAAACTCATCGATCGTTTCGGTGAATTTCCCTCAGCCCCTGCGAAACGGTCGGCGATAACTCGGTCAAACGCTCTAAAATGGTCGAAAAAATATTCTCAAGAAACTACGAGGCAATGGCAAGAATCTTGCCTAAGGGCAGCGAAAAAGGTTGGCGAACAGTTCTCTAGTCGGAGTGAAATGGTCGGCGCCAATTCACCAAACCGCAGCGAAATGGTCGACAAATTTTTCCCAAACCACAGCGACTTCCCCCGGCGAAAAATTCTTTGGTTGGAGTTAAATGGTCAGGGCGCTCTGGCCAAAATTCAGCGAAACGGTCGGCACTTTGCTCGAAAGGGAACGAAACATCAACGATAAATTGTCTAAAAGGTCGCGACCAAGCCTAGGGAAAACCCGTCAAAACGCAGTGACCGATCGGCGAAAACTCACCAAAAGACTCTGAAACGTCGGTGTAGTTTGTTCAACTTGTTGCGAAATGATCGGTGTGAACTCATCAAAAAACTGTGAAACGATCAGCGCACTTCGCCACAAAATTGCGAAATAGTCGGCGACAACTCGTCCAAAAGATGTGAAATGGTCAGCGAAAGCTAATCAAAAAGCTGCGACCGTTTCGGAGTAAAAACTTTGTTTTGTACTTAGGCTGAAAAAGACTTGTTATTCACAATTTTCTAAGAAAAAAATAAGTTCCAAGAAGCAAAAACTCTAAAAAAATAAAGGAGGGGCCCTACAAATTTTGAATTTTTTTGGAGATTAGGTTGCAGTAGCAACAATTGGCGATTCGCTGGTGAACACAAATCTCGAAATAATCTCTTTTCAAGGTCAGAAAAAATTACATGTCATTGGCCCCATATGTAACATAGTGCTTTTATAGGACATATTACATACAGGGGAGTGACCACTTTTATCACATTGGTCATTGGGGAATAAGGGTAACTTTGAATCAAACTTCTTAACCACTCTCCTGAGGCCAAAATGTGGAGTTCATTTTAAATCCATCTTTTGGATGCCCACTAAATAGGACTCCACAAGATCGTTACAAAATCACACAGGCATATTCGTTTGTTCCTCATTCCCATGTTGTCAGCATTTCTTTAGATGCTTTCTTTATTGACAAATTTTGTCGTCTGAGTCTTCCATGATATCTTTCTTCAATCTTCAACATTTGACTTAGGTTCTTCCATCCATAATGTTCTTTTGTATGAGCAAGAGATTTATTTGATTGTCATGATCACGGACGGAGAAGAACCTTGTTGAGCTGACCACTAGGGCACTTTCTTGATTGGATGTCTTCGTTTCTTACAACCATTTCTTTGATGGAGATGAAACTTTCTGGAAATGTGACTCTTTGATGTAATCTCTTTGGGATTTTAATTTGCAGCATGGGATCATTTTAAATGCCATACATCTATGAGACTTGCTTCCTCTCTGTGGGTCCATCATAAAGAACTACCTGAGATAGTTATTAATGTGAGAGTGAATGAATCCCCAAGATAGTAATACAGAAATTATAAGTCTAATTTATTTTTACAGGGGTTATCATGACTCAAATATGAAACTGAAGTGGGTTTTCCCTTTCTAAAACTGATTAGCAAATGGCAATGTCACACAGAGAATTCTTACTTTATAAGTAGATTTTGACCTCTCGAGAGATGCCCTTGAGATATTTCATAGTCCTATATTTCCACATACCAGTATGTTGAGATGGGATTTATTTGAAACAAATAAAGGAAATCAAACAATAAGCAAACAAATGAAACTGATGAAAAGAAATCAAAACAAAACAGACTACTCAAAACAGAAAACAATAAACTAGAAAGATAACGAAAAGCAAATTTTATTTATGTACAAAAGTGATTCTAAACCTAATTAAAGTATTGTTTTAGAGCAAGGCCATTGACAAGGAGATTTTATTCCTCCCCTTGTAAATCTTGCAGTTTGTATGTCGACGAAACCAATCTTTTCGGCAATTTGGTAAGGGCCAAGCAATAATTGTTGAAATTTTGTATGCTTCCCCTTTTCGTCATGTGGGCGATCCCACTTCATAACTAAGTCACCTACCTCAAAGCTTCTTTTTCCATACTTCCATTTATCAAACCATCTCTTGACAATATCTTGGTGTTTATGGAATCTATCTTTGGCCTTTTGTCGTGATTCTTCAAGTTTCAGCAGGGTATCAATTCGTGACTGTAGGATTTCACTATTGGAACCTCGAGAGGCTTGGGCTAGTTGTAGGGATGGGAGTAGTATATTAGGTGGGAGTATAGATGGGAGTAGTATATCTATCTAATGTTCCAATTTTGGAACCACATAACATTGTCATTCAATTCACACCTGCTAGAGGTAAAAAAGTTGTTATTTGTGTTGCCCATCAACAACATCAAGTATTTTCAAATCAGAACTCCATACCAAAAAAATATATTGTTTGTTTCCCTCAAAAAACAAGCAATCATGCAACATTTGTTGAAAATCAATGTCTTATATGTAGGCAATGTATGACAAACAACAATGTTGCTCAACAACATACGCAACCTTTGTCTCCAATTATGGTTGAAGGAAATGGTAATGTACAAGTAGGAATCTTTACCAAAACATTAACTGTATTTCACAGAATGGGGTCCCAAATGTCCCTCAAAGATCAGTCGTTTATTCTACTGCCATTACAAGTAACTATTATCAATGTATAGAAAGGTGTGTTACTCAACAACCTAGGAAACCTTTTTCTCCAATTTCAGTTGAAGTAAATGGTAATGTTCAACATATGAGTCCTTATCACAAATTCAACTCTATTTCACATAATTTGGTCCCAAACATCCCTCAAATATATGTTGTTGATGTTGCTGCCATTGTAGATAATTGTTATCAATGTATAGAAAGTTGTATTGCTCAACAACTTACGTAGTCTTTTTCTCCAATTTCAGTTAAGTGAATGGTAATGTTTAACATAGGACTCCTTACCACAAATTCAACTCTATTTCACAAAATATGGTCCCAAATGTCTCTCAAATATTAGTTGTTGATGTTGTTTCCATTACAAATAACTCTACTCAAAGTCTAGAAGGTTTTGTTTCTCAACAACCTAGGAAGCTTTGGTCTCCAACTACAGCTGAAGAGAATGAAAATGTAGTACTACCCCATGGACAAAAATTTGAACATGCATCCCTTGAGAACTTGGATGCAACTATAAATCATGAAACAACTGAAAGAAATATATTCTAGGAACAAATGGATATAAATGCAAATGCAGTTGGAAATAATGAAACAATTGAAAGAACTGTATCTCATGAACAAATGAATAGAAATGAACCTACAGAAAATCAAAATTATATAGATGTACAATATTTAGTATAAATTCCTAAAGGGTGTTCAATAGATCAAATTATGCATGCTTCAAGAAGGTCAGCAAGAAATCGCCTAAGGACATCCTTATTAGATCTTAAGAAGCGATCAGGATGGTATAACCACATACTAAATGAGGGGAAGAAAAAATTTAAGCAAATTGGCAGATAGTTATCTAGGAAGTCACTTCAAGATGTAGATGAAAATGATATTATTGCTAGGATTGGGTACTTCCTGAGCAAAACCTATAGTCAAGAGTCTAAAATTGAGGATGTTCTTGAACACCTAGATGGAATGTTTGATAAACTTCGATCAATAGTTATGTAAGAGATCTGTAATGATTTTATGCCTAGGAACATGGCTTCAATATTTATTGAATCAAGCATGATCCATAAGGATTTGCAATGTCTTAAGTGGATTGATAATCATGGTGTATTTAAGCGGGTTAATCCAACTTCAATTTCCAAGGAAATTAAATAGAAGAGCAAAGAAGCCGAGGATATTGATATGGGTTGGGAGAGAACTAAAGGTTTCATATATGGAGCTAGAGTGAAGCAAGTAAAGTCATTTGCTTCCTTTATGGTTGATTCATACAAAAAGAGAACTATAAGTAGATTCATTGAAGTTTCTTTCAAACTTGGTATTGATTCTTGTGCATATTATGATCGAGGTGGGTAGGTATGTGAGATATTATTTGAGTTACTAGAAGATATTGGCTTGATGTCTTGTGTAATATTGGAAAATGGGATGGAAAGGGAGAATATAATTAGGTTTTATCACATGCTTTGGATCCTATAAATGAGGAGATCTTAATGAAACAATTAAACAAGATTTCATGGGATGGGATCCTAATGGAATATGGAAAGGCAGTGAAAATGAATTTGTTTGAGTGCCATGATCTAGTGGCCATATACATTTTAGTATGCAACAATATTTTCTTTCCAATGGGAACATTTTTTGCATTGGTTCTTATGCCATAAAAATTCTATACACATGGTTACAAAGGAAATCGAAATCCAAGATGGATATCATACTATTTGTAGTATTTCCGAGTTCTATGCACTGTCACCAAACTTGCTCCTAGAAAGTTGTACAGATCTATTAGAAGTTTACATTTATGTTGATATCTTTCCATTACTTTCTTAATATTACTGTTTTAAAACATTAGGAGTATAATCCTTCTTTGGAACAAAGAGAAGGATGGGAAAAAAAGTTGGATGAGTGTATTACAAACACTCAACCAACCTTATTTGGTGGAAAATTCAATAATATCAAGAAGTATCCCATGAATAGAACAAATGATGAAAAGGTACTTGCTTTCATAATTAATTCTTATTATTTAACTAATTCTTTCATATTGTGAAACGTGTGCTGCTAATTACAGATGATTCTTGGCTCAATGTCCAATATTGTATATTATGTTCGCCATGATGGAATTAGAATTTTTTTGAAGATGTTTCATGAAATTCAAAGAATTGCACAAGATTATGCAAGGTTCACCCAACTAGATGGCTTGAGAAGACAAATTGTTTTCAAATTTGGGGAGGAGCTGGATCAAATTGGGGTTGCATATAAGCCTGGGTAACCATGCCATCATAAAATACAAGAGTACAATGATCTTAACTACGAGATATAATATGGATCAGCATCATACAATATCCTCAGTCCACATGAAGGAATTTTCAAGGTTTAATAATTATGTTAGAATATCCAATATTTTTAATGTATTTTTTGAGTGTTGACTAATAATCATAACTTATGATTTTATGATGCCACAATAGTGAAATTGTATCTATGTTTTATGCAATTTTAATAGAATATTAAGTAACTAATAATGTACAATGAAATGTTGTGCTTATAGGTTATTGAAGGCATACCAGATGAAGAAAAGTATAAAAATTTGGTGAGGATGTGGAAGTGTTATAAATAATTCCACATGTTGCAATTGCAAGGGTGTAGAGGGGATGATAATTATGCATATGAGGAAAGGTATGCCAAATTCTATTAATTTCATAGTATTATGTATTTAAGCATGGTGGTATTATTTCATTCACGATACAAAATTTGATCCATTATCATTGCAGGATTGGATTCCTTTCCAGTGAGTGGCTCTGGTTGTGTTCCTCTTGTTTAGGAGAAGAAATGATTCCTTATATTCATGTCCAAGGGTCCCATGCTCTTCATATGACTAGGTATGCTCATACTTAGATAGTTAAGGAATTAAGTAATGCAACGTAAGTATAGGGAAATGAAAAAATTGAATAGTAACCATGGAGGAGGAAGAGGAGTTGCTAAGGAGTATAGAAACACATTTGAACATGACAGAATGTGTCTTGTAAATGAGATGCAAGTACAATTTTTCAAGCTTGTTATGAGGTCAAAAGGTACTTTAAAAAAATATAAAGAAAGAAGATGGAACCGACTTCCCTAATGTCACTTCTCAACAAGTAAAACAATGCTTTGGTACATGGGTAAAACAATCTAAGAAATCATTGCTTGCACCAACAATAATGAGTATGTCCTAATTGTAAATGGTATGTAAATTTGATTTCACTTTCTAGTGTGAGTGCTCATAATGTGTGTGTGTGTGTTTTTAATTATGATTAATATGTCCTTACGATTCAATAATCATATTCCAAGATCAAGGCCAATAAGAAAATATGGTGAAGATTCCTATTGTGAGTCAGATCGCTTTGAAAAGAACAAGGAAAAAAACAATGTTAAAACAAAAGATAAACAACGTGCCTTTCCTTCCACTCATGAGTGTTATGCAATGTAATTATGTATTTGTCTCTCTAGCTTATTTGTGTAAAGAATATATTTTACTTGCACTCAGACGTTGTCAATATTACTGATTTCAGGAAATGGGCTAGGTCAAATTGGTGAGGCACAACAAATACAAGGGGTGGCCATTGTGGATACATAAATGTTAAATTATGATAATAACAATAGAATAACAAGTGTTTCATCCAAGAGGAAAAGGGAAGCTCAAACCAATGAAACACAAAAAATGAATGGGGTAGTTGTTGTTGACATAACTATGGTGGAATCTAACAATCACAGTAAAAACGATGTTTCATCCTCAATCATTTAAGCAAGGCAAATTAGTGAAACACAAGAATTGTATCAACCGACTATTATTGATATGCCAATGATTGTTATGGAGAAAAACTTCCTATGGCTCGGGGCATACCACAACAGACAGATGACTACCAGAAATTAACTCAATTCCCAATGCATGATATATAAATGTAAATGCTAAGATGTGGAATAAAATACCAACCTTCAACCAGACGTTTGATGTAGATCCTCGTTGAGATTTCCAATTTCTACACTTGAACCTGCAGCTTAGACCCAACAATAAACACAAGCAAGTGCATATAATATATGAAATATGTTAGAATAAACAATAGCATAGTCCATAATATAATAAGAAAATGTTACCCAATGTTAATTAAACAATCATTCACAAGATCGATTGGATGAGAAAATGAATATTTCTATTAATATGAACAAGAAGTACATGATACAACCTCTTGCAGGCAACTCATCTGAACCAAGAACCAGGTCCCTCCACTTGTGCCTCCACCACTTCATTCCCCCATGCAATGGAAAACTCACGAGTAAAGGATAGGGTCCTTCAAAAGATATGGAAGAGTTTGGTAGGTGAACATAAAAGGTTCAGAACAACTAGTATCAATGGATGTAGACTCAAGTTATGGAAAAAATCCAATAGAGTTTCGATGCTCTCTCTTTCTCCTCCTTCCATGCACCATAAGAGATTAATATATAACCCTCCAAAGGTAGGTGAAAGGTGGAATCAAGTCGTTTTGAGATGCATGGAGGGCCAAAGGTCACAATGGCCTCTTTTTGGAAGTGAAAATAGACTTTTTACTATTATTTACGAAAAAGTATGATGTACACGGGATGTAGTGAGACAACCTGCGTATACGAGGGCTATAGTGAGACAATCTGCGTATACGCATCCTATAGTGAGACAACCTGTGTATACGCGGGCTGTAGTGAGACAACCTGCATATAGGAGGAAAAGTAGGGAAAAAAGGGGTTCAAGGAGAACCACAAGTATGGTTTTGATTCTATAAGTAGGCGAGGGAAACCAAAGAGTATAAATGCTCACAAGGTGGAAAAATATGATGTAACAATGATGGAGGTTATGACTCACAATAAAGTGGGTGTTCCATAATCTATAAATGGTGCAGGGCAAGGTGGTGAAACATGGAATTTCAAGGGGAAATAGTTTATTTCAAAAATTTAGAACCTAAGAATCCTATAAAAATTGGTATCACGGTAAGATGTATGAGACAATCAAAAAAGAAAAAATTCCTAGATGATCGAAATGCAACATTGTCTGCAAAATGGTGAAAGAATATTATGATGCAATAAGCATTTCTAATAATACTTCCATAATGAAAAACTATTTTATTGTGGTATCATTTATGTTACATGTATTTACATTGATGTTACAATGTTTTTCAAAGGAAAAAAAATTAGCAATCGCAATGACTGCATCAAAAAAATATACAATGTTGAGAAAGACTTATATATATATATAACTTTTGATTGTGTTTACATCATACAACATATATACATAATGTTATTCTAGGACTCTAGGCTTCTTAAGAGGTTTCTGCAAGCACTCCTCTTGAGAAGAATAAATTTGGGTACATTCTCTCTTGCCTTTTGTAGAAGCCTTTATTTCTTCAGAAGGTGTTGCGGGAACTTGTAGTAACTTTTATTCCAAGTCTTTCACTTTCTTTACATAATTTTGCAATTTGCCTTGCAATTTAGTTTTTTCATCTACATACTTCTTCCAATAAATCCACATTATTATTATACTTGTCCAAGTGTTCCTTTTCCTTTTGTTGAAGTACATTATTTGTAGATTCTAGCAGAGATTGAACTTTAGCCAATCTTATCAAAAGACTATGTACCTTGTTATACAGCTAAATGTCACACTTAAGTGTCATCCTTAAGTGTTGTACTTTTACCACCATGAAAATGTGTTGGTGATGCTCCCTAGGTATGTTAAAGAGGGAAAACTAATGTTGGTCATGGTCCTTAGACATGTTTGGAAGGGGAATCCATCATTAGGAGTTCAAAAACCTATCATTTGAGCTTGATTTGTACCCCTTTTTTAGTATTGTCACCCTCCCTACCTTATGTAGGGAGAGATGAAACCCTGTTATCCCTCCCTACCCAGGTTTAGGGTACCGATGAAGTCCCACTTTATCTCTATGTGCGTAGTGTTGGGGGAGTGATCAATTTGGTTCAAATGGTCAACTTGGATGTAGGATCTAGATATGGGAATATTTGGTTGGTTAATCCATGGGATTCGAGCCTCACCTATCTTTCTATCCTGAGTAAGGATAATATTTCTTGATCCAAAAAATCATCATTTGATCCAATCCTTTCTCCATAGTTTTTATGCCTCCAAATCCTATATAATGAGAGTCATGCTCCATTGAAGGGCATGATGAAAGGTGAGATCATCACACTTATGATCCTAAAGACATCTTAAGGGACTAGAAGGATATCTTGGAGGAGTTAATGCTACATCAAATTCCTAGTTGTAAGTGCTTCTTGTTTAGATTTCAATTAATGCAAACTTAGCCTATTCTCCCCATTTCATGTCTTTTATGGTGAATTCATGAATATGTCTATCATTTGATAGTTCAATATCTATTTAATAGACTTTTTTATTTGGAAGGAAATTGTTCTCTATATTGTGTAGGATCATGAGCTTGGATCTTAAAGCTTCAAGCTAGATCAACTAGGAGCAGTGAGGAAAATCATTCGAAACAGAGGTAGTTCATCTAGTTCTTACTCTAATTCTTTTGCTTTGGTTGCATGTGTATGAACTAGGTCTATGGATATGTTAGCTTCCACTTTTTTTCTTTCTATCTTGGATTCAAGTCTCATTCCAAGGGAGGTTTCACCTATCCATGGGGGAAATATTCCATAACAAAAACTGGCGACTACATTGGGGATCGAACCCATAATATCTATGGAATTCTACCTTAGTGCCTTCTATCCCTTGATCTTTATGTTTGTTGCTTGATATTTGTAAGTGTGTACTTGTATTTTGCAATTTTTCACTCCTCTCATCATTGTTGAGGAGATATCTAAACCAAAATATTGACTCCCTGTCAAATATGAGAAACAATTGTGTTTTGTAAACGCTTTCTATACTTCATCCCTACCCCAGAAGGGCATATAAGGCGATAATCCCACTTTATCTCTCCCTGTTAGTGTATTAGGGGTTAATAAAATCATTTTTATCCCTTTGTAGCTAGTGTTGCATGAGCGATAATCTCCCATATGGATGAATTTTTACATGGTTTTGCTTAACCCCTATCAGGGTTTGGTATCATATTTGATCATCGAAACCTTTGTTGCTTGCTTGAAGCCTTGTTTGTTTTTGGATTGAGTGATTTCATTCCTTTTGATCCCTTTTTACATTTTCCTACTCTTATCAATTTTTAAGTGCATGACACTGCTTGAGGCTAATTCAATCCTCTTGTTCAATTCATGCCACTACCAACCTAATTCCTCTTGTTTTTTAGCATTCATACCTCTGCAATTCTGATTCTAAAAAAATTCAAAGTCTTCTTGTTTTATTTTGGAGTCCTTTTTGTTGATTTAAGAGATGGAATCCTTTTAATTTCCTTACAAGTAATGAGTGTTGAAGGCATATTGTTAATTAGATTCTTTTAACTCTTGTTGGATTGGTTGAATGATTGTTTTCTTCACCTTCTTTAGCTTTTGTACCTTTTCAAGTGTCATTGAAATATTTCCTTTTTATTGAAATCAAAAGAAAATAAGTTTACATTTCAAGGTTTTTTCATGCAATTTGGAATATTTGAAAGAAGAAAACAAAGAATTTTTTCATTAGTATAATTTTGGTAGGAATTTGAAAAGAGCTTGTTTTGTATTCATTTTTGGGATTTCAAAAGTGTTGTTTTCATAGTTCGACATTCTCTTTCTCCATTCACTAAAGGAAAAGAAAAAAAAATCATTTCATTGGGTGTTTGTTTACATTGAAGGGAAAAAAAAAACTCCTCTTCTTTATTTAGATAGAATTCACCTAAATGAAAATTGTTCATTTCATTTCTTTACATGGTTTGGAGTCAAGTCACAACATCATTAGTTTCACCTCCATATACCCTACTATGTAATAAAAACCATTAAAATCAACCAAGGTGATTAATAAAATCAATTAGACATTTTTTTTTATAGCACACCCACATTAGTATAGGGATAGAGCCTTTGGATTAGGAGAAAGTGAGTAAAGTTGGTTGTAAAATTCGTAGGAAAGAAGATTCATATTACGGCGATGGATTTGATGTGTCTGCAATACTCCAATATATGATGGTAATGCATTGTGTGTTCCATATTCTATAGAGGAAGCTAATCTAGCAATCACAACTTCATCATCACCTTTTTTTGAAATAAGTTGGAAAGTGGTGTGCTTATCATATTTCACAAAAATAAAATGGAAACAAAAGGATTCTCCCTTTCAAATTCTTGTCCCACGCCTTTTAATATATCTCACAATAAAGAAAACATCAACAATGAATACAATAATAAATCAAAGATGACATTAGATACTATAAATATTTTTTGTGATGTGAGATAAAAATACACACACACACACACACATAAACATGTATACTCGCCATCAATGATTTGCGTCGATATCAATAAGACTTGTTTTGTATAAAACACCTTGTGTCGATGCAAATTAACATATTTGGGAATATCATGTCCTCTACCAATAACATCCAAATATATTTCGAACATTCTTACCCAACAAAAGTTTCCACCTGTTGAAACCTCTATTAAACAATTCAACACTTCCACAAGATATGGAATTTTCAATAACTCTTCTTCAGAAATATCGGGCACATTTTCATAATAAATATGGACATACATGCCTTCCTTTATTGTAAAATCAAATGGATTTGTTCTCTGGACCAAATTCCCATCCATTTGATTGAATTTGTTTCTTCCAATCTTGACAAAACGACCATCTCGCAACAAGGGAGTCACATCTGAACAAGATCCCACGTAAAACCCTCGCTTGATGATTGTAGTGGAATGTGTTTTGTGATATTCATCTGACCCACTTGAACATAACTGAGATTTTATTTCAAAAAATGAAGAATGGTGCAGAATAAGCTTTCCACTTTCATCTGCATACACCATTTGAACAGGAAAAACATCATCCATACTATGTGTCCATGTGCCACTAGCACCAACAGTATAAAGAATTGAATCATTACCACAAGGATATAGGCATGTCAACTCTACATTTCCTATATGGGACTCATCAATAACTTGCACATAATGATCTATTCTAAACCATTTTCTCTTTTAAGGAGAGCAATTGTATCAAACTTTGGAACATTGCGCCCAACACACTACACAAATTAATAACACCAAAATTGATAAGGCATTTATCTCTTATTTAGTTGGTCATGAACATCATTATCATTAGACACTACATCATCATCACTCCAACTATCATTTTTATCAATTCTAGATATTTTTCATGACTTTCGTCGTTGTATAGATAATTGTTGCTTTGTTTCTCATGTTTTTTTTCTCGTCTGGCATCCTCTTCAGCAAGTATCTAAAATTATTCTTCCACAATTTATGGAGGAAATGACTTTGATTCTTTATGTGGAAATGGATTAGGTTCGGTATTGGACATGATTAAGTTTCAAAAAATTTATAATTGTCGATCATGACAAGGTGACCAAATTAGCTACACATATTATAGATAATATCTCTAAATTGGAAAGAAACTATGAAAACAACAATCTATATCATGTCACGTCCCCTCCTGTGGATCCAACGCAAGGAAGGGAACATGGCTAAAGTTCTTAGGCTATTTCAAAAACTCAGCCCCATTCATTATGAACAGATTCATAGCAAATAAAACACATGTGTGTAGATTCCATTCAAAATAAACATGCACATCGGAATTAAACTATCCACACACATTTCACATGCATTCAACATATCAATAACAATCATCAAATTAAAAACATTGCAGAGTTTAATACCCATAGAGAATACTTATCTTGATTGTGATAATGCCTTCCTGAGCAACTAACTATGCAACTGCAACATTCCACCCATCCATAGACCAACTATGCTCATCAATATATCAGCATAGTTTCCACCCCCGAGATGGGCATGATTTCCACAAGGAATGGGAACCTTGATCCGGATTTATGTGGGAACGAAATAAAAGAGCATATACATAATCAAATACAGATATATATTGCAGAGAGCACAGCGATACAGTAAACACATATTCTATTAAATAGCGGAAATAGAACAGACTGTAAAATACAATAGCTACAATGGTGGTAGCTATCTTTGAGAAGAGATGTGGCCACTATGATCACTCGTGCCAAGATGAATAGAAAGAGAGGCCAAAAGGGCCTGTTTATCATAAGCATGAGGGAAAGAATCCCAAACATCCAAAAACCTAACCCTAGAAGATGAACCGTCATAAATTTTGCAGCCCGAAGGTGGTTAGTTGAACAGTCAACTTCCCGGGGTCATAACTTTTGCATACGATCTCTATTTGGGGTGCTCGGTAGCCCGTTGGAAAGGTCTATCTGAGATTTACAACATTCAACTAGGGATAAATATATACCACTGCCAACCATTTGGCCCCCTAAATTTCCAAAAATGGTCGTTTAGGGCCTCAAAACGGCCCTGGAAGTTTAGGACCCAAAAAACCGTAGAACAATTACTAGAAAATTGCCGAAATGGGATACTGTTTTGAGCCAATGGAATAGGTGGGTGGCCACCGATATCCATCTAGATCAATCCTCCCCCCTTAGGAAGAAATGGTATCCATTGCATCAAGTCCCTTATCATATGTCAAACTGTGTGTTGAGTTGAGCTTCTGGTGCAGCATTTGCTGAAGTGAAAAGGCTGCCTTACTTTGACATCTTTAGAGGGTTGTAATTGTTGTTGATGGATGCGCTGGAGCTGTTCAACAATTTTGGTTGTTGTGGTATCCTTGGTCTGCACCTGTGTGGATGGTTTCTTTTTGGAGGATCACCTTGAATGCGTGGCCTTGTACTGCAAAGGTACTCGAATAGGCGATGCTGCACTGAATTTGTGTTCTACTTGTTTCTGCTGAGTAGAGGGATAATGTGCAAAGGTTGTGGATGTCTCTGCGATCTGATGTTCTCCTTTAGTGGCAATTGCAAATAGGAAAAATTTCCCGGTGTGAGAGATTTTCTTCCTGCCCTTCTTGGTTGGGGTAGGTGAAACTGTCTCTGGTATCCGATAGAGTTGTCCTCCCAAAGTGACAATGACATTGCGAGGTCGTGATTCATATACAACATGACTCTTCCACATATATGGTTGTCCTAAAATAACATCACATACTTCAAGTGGGGCCACATCACACAATACCTAATCTTTGAAGGGATTGATGCCATATGGTAGGCGACATTGGTTACTAACGCAGATCCCTCATCCTTGGCTTAGCCATCCAATGGTGTATGGTTGTGAGTGTGGTGTTATTGGTAGATCCAATTTCTTGATTACTTTTGTTGAGATCAGGTTCTTTTGGCTGCCGATGTCCACAATAAAGTGTAGGGGAATTCCCTTCACCCACATATGTGAGTGGAAAAGGTGCTCCTTTGCCTCCAACTCTTCAGCTTCCTCTGGTTGAATCTGCGTGGTGGAAACAACGACACTGGGTTCTACATCAATGATCTGCTTCCCTTTTCGCGTGGCTGTGAAATTAGGTTCTGAGTCAGAATCAGAACTGGGATCTGATTCTGACGCTTTGATCTCAGCCACCAATGACTGTTTTGAGCAACATTCATCAGTGTTGTGTCAGATGCTTTTGTAGAACTCGCACCACTTCCCGGTGTCTTTCTTTTCCTTTTCGTTACCCTTCTTCGCTTGTGGTTGAGATTGGTTGTCCTTTCCATGCCCCATGTTCAGCAAGCCAGAGTTTCCCTTGCCCTGCTTCTATGCAGGTCTGAAGTCACGTTTGCTCTTTTGCTGAAATTTTTTCTCAATTTTGATAGCATATCGATAGGTGGATTCGAGTGAAAAGATTTCCAGGAAATCCATTTTTGTTCGTATGTACCGGTGTAGGCCACTGCGATATTTCAGTACTAGGTGCCACTCGGAGTCCTTGATACCTAGCTTTGTGCAGATATGAAATTTGTTGGTGTACTACGACACCGTTTGGTCCCTCTCGTGGTGAAGAATGGTCCATTTTGTGTACTGGTCATCATAGTTTCCAACAGGGTAATATTGTTCCTTAACGACATCTATAAAAGAGGCCCAAGTGGGATTGGCATATTCAAACAATCCAGACTCGTCTGATGAGTTTTGCTCACAATAAGTTTCCCACCAATTTTTTACATGGAGGACGGCCTTGAGGAGCGCAAAGATGATCTTTTCCCTGTCGGAAAAATTGTGGACAGAGAAATACCCTTCTAGTAGATTCAACCATTTATATATGGCATCGTCATTGATCTGGCCTTCAAATAAAGGGATATCAAAGTTAACTTGTACCTTGAAGGGAGTCGCATCTCCGAAATGACTACTTGTCGAAGGCGTATCTGTTGTCGTCGGCATGCGTCGAAGGATCTGGGCGAAATTATCTATCATCTCGTTCCTCTATCGCGTGAGAGCTTCCTCAAGCAACAACTTGATAGGATATCCTGCTCCGTTGTCTCTCTTTTCGTCCGCCATGGGGGGCCGTTTGAGGCGGCGAGAGTGATCTTCCCCAAGTGAAACTAGTTCTAGACCCAACTCTCTGTATCCTGACCTCGTCTGGGACATGCACCAAGAAACAATCAAAGAGCAGATTGCTCTGATACCACTGATCCAGATTTATGTGGGAACGAAATAAAAGAGCATATACAAAATCAAATACAGAGATATATTGCAGAGAACACAGTGATACAGTAAACACATATTCTATTAAATAGCGGAAATAGAACAAACTGTAAAATACAATAGCTAGAATGGTGGTATCTACCTCTGAGAAGAGATGTGGCCGCTATGCTCATTCATGCCAAGATGAATACAAAGAGAGGCCGAAAGGGCCTATTTATCATAAGCATGAGGGAAAGAGTCCCAAACATCCAAAAACCTAACCCTAGAAAATGAACCGTCATAAAGTTTGCGGCCCCAAGGTGGTTAGTTGAACAGTCAACTTCCCGGGGTCATAACTTTTGCATACGACATCTGTTTGGGGCAATCGGTAGCCCGTTGGAAAGGTCTATCCGAGATTTACAACATTCCAACAAGGCCAAATGAATGTTGCTAGCAACCATTTGGCCCCCCAAATTTCCAAAAAAGGTCGTTTAGGGCCTCAAAACGGCCTCGAAAGTTTAGGACCCGAAAAACCGTAGAACAATTACTAGAAAATTGCCGAAATGGGATACTGTTTTGAGCTAGTGGAATAGCTGGGTGGCCACCGATATCTATCTAGATCAAACCTACAAACCTATGCACAGCAAAATGAACACCACACTTAAGTCAATCCAATCCATAGTTGGGTTTATCAAGCCAAATATGAACCCTCTTCTATTTTTGGATGCTTGCACTCAAGCTCAAGCCAAAACAATGTATACCCATAAATCAAACCACAAAATTCTCTCCCACACAGAGTAAGCACAAAAAGAACATATGTTGGGCATAGAAAAACGCTTTTAGCTATGGGATTCACAAGCAATATGTCCAAGGGTTTTCCCCAAATCATGTCCAGTCAAAAATGGATTGTAGGAAGGGGAAAATCAACCATAGGGAGAGAAATGATTTTTCATAGGTATTTAAGGATCCAAATGGAAAAAAATGGCCTCAATGAAACCTCAGTTCGAGTTCTCTTTCTCCCCGGTCTTTCTTCCACCCAAAAATGCCCTTTTCCTAGCTAGAAATCAAGGAAAAACCAGAAAAGGGAAAAAAAAAACGAGGGAAAACGCCCCACTATATAGGGCTGCGTGAGAGAGAAAAAATCATGGGTGAATAATAGCTTGGGGAGAAAATTCATGGCTCTTTTATTTCCCAAGAATCCAAACATGAATTTCTAAAATGGTGCCTTGCCCATACATGAAAAATGGGACAGTCATACCTCACCATTTCCCAAATAATAACTACTTCAACCAATTCTTGGGAGAAATAAATGATTGGGTACAAAATTCAACATGGGTGGTTGAAGGTTCATGGGTTTTATCATTGACACTTAGCTTGAATTTATTGGCTCCAAGGGTTTGAATATTTCCCTCCCAATTCCTTGCAAAAATCATGCCCCCGTACTCTTGTTGCATTGCCTTGCATAGCTAGTTGTGGATATTTTATTAAAATGCATATTTACATGATATTTGTGGTTTCTATTGTGCATGGATAGCACGCAAAACTTATGCATCAATTTTAACACTAAATCGATGGTGGGGCCTTGGCCTTGAGCTCCTCACCACGATTTTATAACAATTTTACATCATTCACATGTTTAATGCAATGGGGTCAAAATCAGGATATTACATATCAGTAGGATCATTCTAAATGCTACACTAACCTTTAATGAGAACCTTCAATTTATTTTCTCCACACAACTAGGGCTATGGGACTACTTCATTGCATACATAACAAAATTGATGCTTCAAAGTCCTTTAATCTTTCTACATCAAAAAATTAAGGGTAATATTGGTTACTGTGCATATATAACATATGGTAAATTACTCTCATAGCTTGGTAAGAAACAAAAAAATGCACAACTCAATTTAGAAAATAAATTTAACAAGCATTATAAAAATATAAAAATGAAAAAATAAGGATATTCATCAATTACATTCATTAAAATTCAAAAAACTTGGAACTCATCTTTCCAGTGGACCACCATCATCTATATTAAGAAAATTTCCATGCAGTACATTTTGGTTTGATCTGGAATCACATCCAATATGATTTGATCAGTAATTTATTTGTGTAGGGGATATGACCCCGTGCTCACAGGGTTCTCTTGATAGGTTTTCTCAAACGGTTCTAATATGGCGCACTATTGGAAACGGTTCCAATAAAATCAATTAGTGCAATAAAGTCAAATGATCCCATCAAGGATGGATAGAATCCTACACCAATATTCCCAGTTGTCGGCTGAGAATCTTTGATCTGGGGAACAACAGTTCTCGGTGATGCTATAGAATTAGAACTAGGGAAGTCTAGTTGATCGACGATCACAATTCTTCCTTCATGAGGAAAGCAAATAACTCTAAACACGAAAGATATGATCGCTTTCATTGCATAGATCCAATTCCTACCCAGAAGAAGGTTGTAGTCGATGGGTGCATCAACCACCTCGACTTCAATAGGCACGGATTTCCCACCCATGTGGACCTCAAGGGAAGGGAGAATACCATGCGGCCTAAACGACTGACCATCGAATGCAGTAAACATGGTCATATATTTTTATAAGGGAGGAGAGCCAAGAGATTTCCAACAATCCAACGACATTATTGAGGTGGAAGAACCTTCGTCAACCACCGTCCATTTAATGAATTTATCTAAGAAGCTCACATGGACTTGAAAAGCCACATGGTAAGGCAAGCGAGGCTGGATATTAGTAGTGTCAAATTTAATGATGCTAGGGCTACTCTCATCCTGAACTCCCAAAGCAGCTAAAAGGGAATTCCTCTGCGAAGGACATGCCTGTAAAACCTCAAGAGCCGACATGGTACATGGAGTTTGGCCCAGATCTTCTACAATGGAGTAGTTTTGGGCGGCTTGGGCATTGGGATTGTGCGTCGAGCACTTAAGAACACCTTTCGGTATTCGTGGCATAGTAGTAGCCTTATCGATATGCAAAGAAGTATCAGGAGGAGGAGAAGGCTCATTCCCCATATTCGGTTGTGTTGCATCATAATCGCGTTGATGAGTAGAAACACTAACCTGAGATTGCACCATGTTCATGCATCCATAGCCACCGGGATGAGAAGAATACGTAGTAGTTTCATTAATCCCATAGCCAGTAGTTGGAGCATTCGAAGCCATATTCTGATGATGCGGAAGGATATCTTTTAACACAGTTGGGCTCTGTGCAAGATGTTTCGATGCTTCTTCAATTAGAGGACACAAGTGAGTCACATGATCCTCCCCACAAATTTTGCAAGGAAATTTCACCTTACATCTCGGCTTATGGTCCCCACCAGCATTTCTGTCATCCCGAGGATGGTTGGCGTTCTCTTTCCTAGGAGTGTTTTGATTACTTCCATTATTCCCATTATTCCCACCCTTACAGTTATTTCTCCCCTTCTTCTTTCCACCAGGTTGTTGGTTACCTGATGGGTTCGTCGTCTGTATAGAATGAAGATCAGACGCTTGGGTAGGAGTGGATGAGGTGTGAGCCTGTCCGGGGGTAGACTGGATAATAGACAAATTTTGCATTTGATTTGTCACCAAGTCTACGGGTCGAGCACTCATGGATCCAACAATGCCATCAACATGTGGTCCAAGAACAAGCTTGGGATCATGATGTGAGTGCGGTGCATCAGGAATGATATCATATACGATACCAGATTGAACATAGAGTAAATCTAGCTGTTAGGCTTTGAATATAGCTTGCTCCTTAGTCGTGATGCCGGACACCGAAACGTCCTTAGATATGTAGGGAAGCAACGACTTGAGGAACCATTCCAACAGAAAATATGGAGGAATGTTGACTTTCACTAACCTCTTCTGTCGACGCCACTCCTGAATGTGATCAGATATGTGCATGGCCTTGTTCTGGCGGAAGGTAGATAAAATTTTGATTCCAGTATCGTAACGAACTGGAAACTAAAAGTGATCCAAGAAAACCAAATCTATCTCATTAAAACTCCCGTAGGTTCCCCCAGGCAACTCGACATACCACTTCGCGGCTTCCCCCGTGAGGGTGTGTTGAAATAGTCTCAAACGAATAGAGTCGTCATTTAATGAATTCAAGGAGCACCAAAGGTGAAAAGTCGTAACATGATCACCCGGATCCTCACCATTCTTCCCTTCGAACTTCGAAATGTCAAAAGGGAGCTTGGTAAGGACTGGAGGCCAAGAAGGATCGTGACACACTTGATCATTCGTGAGCTTTGAAAGATCTGGTAGATTCAATCAAGCAAGAAATGGGAGCTGTGGCTGTGAAGCTGGATTAAAGGCTCCCAAAAGAGGCTGACCTTGCAGACCGTAGGGATGATATGAACTGTGACTGTGACCATATGTCTGATAACCGCCTCCACCCTGACCCGTGTAAGGGTACGAAGGTCTATATGTGTTATAAGCACCATAGTCAGGAGGTTTATATTAAGGGCCAGAACCGACTACATTATAAGAAGGATTACCACTATAATTATGGGGAATATAGGTGCTATTTGTAGCAGGAACAGTCGAGTAATGACCATAAGTGTAGGGTATGTTCCCACCCCCAGTGTTGGGAATGCGCCCCCTTGTAGTGTTAGGAATGTGCCCACCCCCGGGGTTAGGAATGTTCCCACCCCCAGTATAGGGTATCTTCCCACCCCCATTGTTGGGAATGTGCCCACCCCTAGTGTTGGGAATGTACCCACTCCCAGTGTTGGGAATGTATCCACCCCTAGTATAGGGTATATGCCCACCCCCAGTGTTGGGAATATTCCCACCCCCAGTGTTGGGAATGTTCCCACCCCTAGTGTTAGGAGGGACATGCTGGCTAGTAGACGTGGTCATAGTCATGGGTATATGTGTAGAAGCATGTGTGTTAGGTTGTGTGATGTGAGACGTGTTATGTCAAGTGTTCCCACTAAATTGAGGGGCAGTCCTGGGATGTGGTCCTCCTCCAACAGTCGTAGAAGATGAAAGGACATGACTGGATGTAAATTGAAATGGAGCCAAAAAGGTTGCGTTTCCCCCGGAGGGAGCAGAAGAGGTTGTGCCGCCCCCGGAGGGAGAAGAAGAGGATACACCGCCCCCGAAAGGAGCAGTGCCCATAGCTCCAAGGCTAGTGTTAGCTTGACTACTCGACGAAGTGGATGTAACATTCGAATTAAGACTAGGCATACCAACTGTAAAAGGATTAGTGGTTGAAGGGTTTGTAGTGTCATTAAGATCCGGCATCCCATATCGAAATCCCTAAGTGTGTGTATCATAAGATGAGTTTGGATGCGGGGGTGGATATGGCCCAAAACTTGAAAAAGTGACATGTGGGGGTGAACCTTCCTCTCCAATCTCCTTAGGAGTGGGAGGAACAGTCTATCCATCGACCTCAACTGATGGAGTCACGGGAATTCTTGTCGGTGTTCCAGATGCGAGAGTCATAACGTACTAGTGAAATTTGTCAAAAATATCAAAAGTATCAGAGGGGATCCTCCGGTGTCTCTTATGAAAAGGACATGCTACCTTGTCAGCTGGTAAACCAGCCAAATGATAAGACCGATGGAGAGGTGGATCTCGCTCCATGATAACTCCAAATAATCCAAACACCTCCTAACGGCCAACTATCGATCAAAGAGAACACACCTAAAGAAACAATAGCCAAATGCACACAAACAAGACTGGCTCAAGGGACCTCTCGACACTACAGCCGGTATGTCTCACCTAGGAGAGGCTTGAGACTCCTAAACTATAACCAGAGGTAACAAAATTAGTTATAAGGGTTCCCAGACTTCACTGCGTGCACAAGGTCAAATCCCTATACAACAGGAAACTATGATTTCCAACCCCTCTCTGACTCAGGACAATCGCCGAATAACCGCAAAGAATGCCCTATGTGATGCCTAGGTAGAGCAACTAAGGTCACCATGATATAACCAATGCTCAAGAGAACAGTCGCAGGTGGGATCCATCGTATGGGAAAGGTAGCTAAGCTTGAAACTCAAGAGGTACAGATCCCTCAAGAGCCCCCGTACACGAACAAATCCTGGAAGTATATCCCACGTTCAACTAGTATTGGAGGGCTATCTCCGCAACCAACCTCCCATGACCTCGTGCTTAACTCTAGTTTTAGTAGAGCTTCTTGAGAATAATGATGTATACCATGGGTTTCACCACTCCCTGGTCAGACACATAATGTTGGTTCAATAGTCTTGGATTGTTAACTCATAATGATCTATTCCAAGACTCTAAACCTAAGCTAGTTGGTGCACCCTATAAAAAGAAAATCATTTCTAATTAATTTTAAGATTAAGCATTGATTTTAATGGCTGTAATTATTCAAAGGATATGGTCGTGAAACTGATGATGTATAAGACTCAATGGTATGTGCAACCGAAAAACACTAGACTCATCTATTCAATAAAAACATGCCACTAATATGACAATTAATCCAACAGTTCGAAATAAAATGCAATCTCTTTAAAGTTTCAATGCACAAGCAAGTCCTAGATGAAATCATAAGCACTCTGATGCAAAATGCAGAACATAAAGCAAATATTTTTTTTATTTTCTCTTATAAATGCAAGGAAAATGCAAAACAGTGTTTTTGTATTTTTTCAATATAAGGAAATGAAAAATGCAAGCAAAATCTAACTATTCAGTAAAGAAATGCAAAGCATATCAAATAGACAACCCAGCAAAACCCAAACAGTAAGATTCAGCCAAGCTAATGAGTTATAAAACAATAAATTGTGAAAAATCAAAAAGCTCAAAAACAAAAAGAAAGAGGAGTTTCTAGTCACAAACAGAGCATGGAATAGTCAAGAAACAGGCCAACTAAGACTCAGGAACACTCAGAAACAACCTAGCAACAACCCAAGGCCAAAAATAAACCAATCCCGGACTTGTACGTGACTGTTCAAAGAACAGCAGCGGGTAGACGCGGGATACAGTTCACACAGGTGCTGATAGACGTGGTCAAAACTAGGTTGACCCGCGTACAGGGAAAGGAAAATGAACCCAAAAAGAGTTAAACATCCCAGAAAAGCTAGTTTTCTAATGTAAATCCCGACGACCCATCAATGACACAGAATATCGACAAACAACAACTCAAAATAAGGACAAATGCCTAAAAATCCCCAAAATGGAGGTTCTCCCCAGCAGAGTCGCCATTTCTGTTACGGAGAAAACTTCCTATGGCTCGGGGTAGACCACAACAGACATCTGACTACCAAAAAATAACTCAATTCCCAATGCAATGTTATTATAATGAAAATGCTAAGACTATGGAGAATAAAAACCAACCTTCAATCAAATGTTCGAAGTAAATCCTTGTTGAGCTTTCAATCTCTACACTTGAACCTACAGATTAGTCTCAACAACAAATACAAGCAAGTGCATATAATCTGTGAAATATATTAGCATAATCAATAACATGATCCATGATATCATAAGCAAATGTAACCCAATGTAATTTAAACAACATTCACAACATCAATTGGACGAGAAAATGAGTATTTCCATTAATTAATAACAAGAAGTACATGATACGACCTCTTGCCAGCAACCAATCTGAACCAAGAACCGAGTCTCTTCACTTGTGCCTCCATCGCTTCAATCCCCCATGCAATGGCAAACTCAAACTATGAAAGGATTTTGGTAGGTGAACATAAGGAGTTCACAACAACAAGGATCAATGAGTGTAGACTCAAGTCACGGAAAAAATCCACTAGAGTTATCTTTCTCTCTCTTTCTCCTCCCTTCCATACACCATAAGAGCTCAATATATAGCCTTCCAAAGGTAAGTGAAAGGTCGAATTGAGCCGTTTCGGGGTATATGGAGGGCCAAAGGTCACCCTAAGACCACTTTTTGGGAGTAAAAAGTAAATTTTCTATTGTTTTTACCATGTAACTCGATGTACATAGGCTAATTAAGTGCATCCTGCGTATACGCTGGCTATAATGGAACAAAAAGCGTACAGGAAGAAAAATAGGGAAACTTGGTTCTTGAAGGGAAAATACTGGGTCTGAGTCAATAAAATTGATCCTGAAGGCCAATCAATGTTGATGCTCACAAGGTGGAAAATTACGCTGTAACAGTAGGGACCTAATCTGTTGACAACAAAAGAGATCTCTGAATTGGAAAGAAACAATGAAAAAATCAATCTATCTCAGTATGCACAACATAAATGCTACACTAACCTTTATTAATAAGCTTTGATCTCTTTTCTCCTTGCAACCAAGGTTATGGCATTTCATACATAAAAAAATTGATGCTTCTGAGTCCTATCTACATCAAAAAATTAAGGGTATCGTTGATTACGGTGCGTATACAACATCTAGTAAATAACTCTTATAGCCTAGTTAGCAACAAAATAATGCACAAAGAAAATTAGAAATAAATGTAACAATCCTTATAAAAATATAAAAATGGAAGAACATGGATAAAGTTGCTTAGAATCCTAAATAGAAATACAATCACGTGTAAAACAAAAATCATCTCCCAATATATATTTATACCATTCTGCACAAAAATTAAAACTTATCTTACCAGTGGACCGCTGTCATATTTGTTTAGAAACTTTCCATGCAATCGGATTTGGTTTTAATCACATCCACTATGATTTCATCAATCATTTTAGGGGATACGGCCCAGGTTTCACATGGTTCCATTTTATTGATAGGTTTATGTTACAGATTTCATGATCAAGGCTAAGCAAGGCGTATGGCATAGACAGATCATAGTTTTTAGGTAAATTGAAATGGGCGAAAAAGCGAGAGAATTCCCAGTTGTTACCCGCTCATGAAAAATTCAAAATCATGGGTTGACCCCACATATTTCTACATGCAAAACATTTTAAGCACACCACCTTACCCCACTTTGTTTCTTGTACAGTCAAAAAATATTTCCAGTGGAATTAGGAGTTTGATTGATTATGTGATTAAGAACGTTAATTACATCTTAATTATATTTTAATCCATTTCTTATTTAGGATAAATTTTGGGGCAGGTAATTTCTTATTTCCTTCATCCTTGCAACAATAGTATCAAGGGTTGACCCCTCGGTCCCCTCTTATTGAAATATATTCGGATAGATTTTCAGCATAGGTATGCATGTCTTGTTTGTATAAAATACCATATATTTTTTACAGCAAAAAAACATTTCCCCATAGCCAATTATTTTACCCCAAAAAATGCTTGAAAACTCATTAGAAAATGGAAAGAAAAGAAATGATGATGCATTATCAACCCTACAATACCCTTTGAACCTCATACATTACGGGGCATCTGTTAGAGATTAAATTTTGCATACATGCAACATTTCAACTAATCTTGCAAAGAGGCGTCATCAACATATATAATGCATCTCACCAAAGACATATTCATCAAATACAAAAGACAAATTGAGCCCTATAACGCAAAATTTAGTCTATTTGAAAATTCACACAACTAAAAGCACTGGAAACCCATGCTAATTAGTGTGACTTTCCTATTCAGTTACCTGCGCGTATCAGTATGGGATTTCCGTCGAAAATTGCATGACTATAAAAATGGAGGGACCACTTATTTTATTATAATTTTATGGTTTTGATACCATGTAATAATTTCTACAAGCCAAGATCTTGAAACAAAGAAGTCCTCACTAAAAGATTGCTCAAAGATTTGCATAATTGAGAAGAAAAACTAAGAAGAAATATGTGAGACTGAACAAAAATAATGTTAAATCCATGATTATATTATTGAGCAAAAAGAGTAGAATAAATAATACATCTCAGGAGAGAAAATAGAATGCCTTTAAGAAAAGTTGAAAATCTTACAAAAGGAAGGCTTACTAAAAGCTTAAAAACAACCTGGGTGGAAAAAAGACTTTCCAAATCTATGAAGAGGCTCGGGAATTAGCTAAATATGGTATGGAATCTAGTGAGTGATGAAAATGGAATGCGATGATGAATTTTTTAGAGAGTAAAAATTTAGTCTATATGAAAAATCAGACAACTAAAAGCACTGGAAACCTATGCTAATTAGTGTGACCTTCCTATTCAGTTACCTATGCGTATCTACATGGTATTTTCCTCGAAAATTGCGCGACTATCAGAATGGAGGGACCACTTATTTTATTATAATTCTATGGTTTTGATACCATGTAATAATTTCTACAAGCCAATATCTTGAAACAAAGAATTCCTCACTAAAAGATTGCTCAAAGATTTTCATAATTGAGAAGAAAAACTAAGCAGAAATATGTGAGACTGAACACAAATAATGTTAAATCCATTATTATATTATTGAAAAATAAGAGTAAAATAAATAATACATCTCAGGAGATAAAATAGAATGCCTTTAATGAAATTTGAAAATCTCGCAAAAGGCGGGATTACTAAAAGCTGAAAAAAAAACTAGGTGGAAAAATACTTTCCAAATCTGTCAAGAGGTTCACGAATTAGCTAAATATGGTATGGAAGATAGTGAGTGATGAAAATGGAATGTGATTAGTACTTTTTGAGAGAATAAAAATTTAGTCTAAATGAAAAATCTGAAAAAATCTCACAAAGGCAGGCTTACTAAAAGATAAAAAAAATCCTGGGGGGAAAAAACACTTTCCAAATCTGTCAATAGGCTCACGAATTAGCTAAATATGGTATGGAATCTAGTGAGTGATGAAAATGGAATGTGATGATTAATTTTTGAGAGAATAAAAATTTATTCTATATGAAAAATTGCACAACTAAAAGCACTAGAGACCCATGTTAATTAGTGTGACCTTCCTATTCAGTTATCTATGCGTATATGCATAGGAATGAGAGTGATAAAAGTATGTGTAGGGCCCAAGAAACAAAGCTTATGGTCACCCTGTTACAATAATTATTCCCAAGTAGAATGAGGAAACAGGGAAAAACTCATGGGAATGAAACCCTCCCTCAAAAATGGACATGTGCACACCAAAAATTGTTGATACTCCAAACTCAAGTAGGTGTGGATTTGATCATATTTCTAGAGTTATCTCCATATTAATAATAAGTGGATCATGCTCCAAAAACATGTTTTTGAATTCTCCATCAGTGGATGCAAGCGAATATGGAGGCTCTCTGAACTTTCTCTTGAATAGAACAAATCAATGAATATGCAAACCATTCTGGAACTTGAAATTTTAACCAACTGAGGTAGGATCATATCCAACCATATATGATAGATTATTCCTTGATATATCCTTTGAACCAACATGGGTGAGATCAAAACCAAAATCACAAAAATATATGTGATACTTGAACTCAAGCAAATGGTAGTGTCCTCCATCTTCAATGCAACTCTAAGAACATGTTCCAATGATCAAATAGAAGTACATAAGTAGCATGTGACCAAGGTGTTAAAATATTGTAACTTCGAAGAATATTCTATTGTAATTTATTCGGAGATGTTTTATTCCTCTGTCAGGATGTTATTATTGTATTTGGTCATCATAAATTCATGAGGTAAAACCTCCTTTGTAAGTTGGTTCGATAGAACCCTCCTAAAAGTAATATTATATTGTTTTGATTCTTCCTAAGTAAGTCGGCCCAGTTAAGTTTGTTGGGGCCGACCTAGTCAGGGAGAAAGTCAAGTGGAAGATAAAGTATAAATAGGAGTGATGTGCTCCTCATTTGGACACATATAGTAACTTGTGTAATTCGCATAGGAAAGAGAGAGAGATATATCTGCAAGGAGAAGGAGCACTTGTTTGGGGTTTTGTCTTTTTTTTTACGGACAATCTACCAAGAGCGGACTCGAGGCATGATCTCCCTAGCTCAACGTGAGTCTAGAAAAAATAGGATAGAATATAAATCACTTTCCTAGATCTAATTAAGGATCGAGGAACTAGATACATTTACCTTGTACATCGCTAATCCTTTTTCTCCTTGAATGCTGCTCCAAGCTTGATGATCTTCAGATCCGAGCTGCAAAACCTGTCAAGCTAACAAGACAACAAAACAAGTAAAATGCATCTATACAATAATCGATCTAAGTAAGCAGTCAAGTAGGAAAACTACGCAAGATATCATTAACACAATGAGATTTTGGTGGAAAGCAATTATATTACTGTATTGAAGAGAGAAGTACATAGGATAGAAAGATTACAACCATTAACTTGATGTAGCAATCCTCATCCGATCAAACCAAAGCCAAATCCTCCCAAGGAAGTGTGAGTCTCCCAATAGATGAGTAGGGATCTCTCCTAAGATGATTTCACCAGCATGTAGACACTATAGACTTCCTCCCTTTGGAATGGGAGTGAGCTTCACTTATATAGGACTAAGTGGATAGGGTAGGTTGAGATATGGTAGGAGAGAGATAGGGGATCCTTCCAAGAGGTTAGGAACCGAGTGCCATATCTCCCAAAAGGTCAGGGATAGGGATCCATGTCAGCTAGCTTTGAGAATGGGCTTGAAGGAGCTATTTTTGTCCATTAACTGACATCGTCGCAGGCTGCAAGCGGACAACCTATGACGTTGCAGGTTACATGAGGACAACCTATGGCGACCTCTCAAAACCTAGTATGAATGGGTTTGTATCTCTTCCAGGTTAATAACTTAGTCAAGGAAACTTTAGGGATGATTACATTGAGTCTCATGATGGTAATATTTTAGGTGTAACAGAATGCCCCCCAAAACATGAAGCTGTTTAAATTGGACAGGGGAAATGCTTTTACAGAAGGAATGGAAATGGCTTGTTGGACAAAGGACGCTGCTGCAGTACAAATGACTCTGAGTACATAGTCTCATATGACGTACAACATGGTTTCCAACCAATACAATGCATATCCATGATAGTAAAGATCGACTGAACACAATCATGGCTACTAGACACAAGCATAGATCCATGATGAGATGATAAAACAACCATGACCAATACAAATGTCGATCCGTGTGATATGACTCAATACAATCTCCATCGCAACCTGGGTAAAATATGACTCCCCAGGGTCTTCAAGTCAAACCCGCAATGATATGAATCTATCCATGTGATTACAAATGTCTTGACGTCGAACATGGTAGAAACAACTTGATTACCGGTCATTGATGTATACCATTAACAAGCACGAGGGAAATCACCATTGATGTCAATGATTCCCAAGGTATCATAGTACATATCATCAAGCGTGAATAAATGAGTTAAAGTCGAACGCGGGATGTGTTGATGTATATGTAACTTCGGAATGTATTTCACATATATGTATATTGTATTCCTATAGAGATGTTATTATTCCTCTATACGGAAATGGTTGTATTCCTATAGAGATGTTATTATTCCTCTATACGAAAGTGTCGTCATTTATATTGTAAGTGCCGTAACTTATACTTGATGGGTTATTAGACCACCTTGTTGGGGTCGGCCCTGTATAAGTCATGTGGGTCAAAGGGTTATTAGACCACCCTAGTGGGGGTCGGCCATGTGGGTCAAAGGGTTATTAGACCACCCTAGTGGTGGTCGGCCCAGTCAGCATTATGTTAAGTGGTTAAGTTGAGGCCAACCTAATTGAGTAAAGGTCAAGTCAAGTTAGTGTATAAATACAGAGTGTGTCTCTCTCATTTTACACATTCTATTCTCTCACTCACACTTGGGAGAGTAGCGCACTTGTGGAGGAGGAGGCTCTGCTGCTAGGAGAAGACTATCTCTTGTATTCTGGTTGTATCATTGCTCTATCTATATCTGAGGAAGTTATTGGGGTTTCTCACCTTTATGGTTTTTCCCAAGTAAACTCTGTGTCTCTTGTGTGCTTGCATTATTGTGTCCATGATTGATATGCTGTAGATTTGTTGTACAAGTTGTTCTCTCAATTAAGATCCTAGATCAGATTGAAGTAAATTCTGAAAATTTAACATGGTATCAGAGCTAGCCTGAAAGAAGGCATGATATGGCATGTATGACACTTGTTGCACTTACGATGCTAGGGCTTGATATAGCAAAAACCAGTCATCGTAGCACTTTCGCTATAAATCCGTTTTGGAGAAGTTTTCAGATCTGAAACTTTTACAGGTCGAATATTAGATTCCCATGTACCTTGTTTCCAAAGGAAAACCTCTAATTTGTTGTACTTTGTGATTTATGATCTGTACAATATAGAGTTTCTGCCTCTTCCAGATCTGAGTCAAAATCAGGTGACCTTGGGAAAAAGGTCATAACTTGGGCTAGGAAGCTCCAAATGACATTTCGTAAAAAGTGGAAAGTAGTAAACAGACTGTACTATCTCAAGAAATATTTTCAGAGGCCGACGTGGAACCAGTGACACGTGTCACTCAGTACAAGTTGGCTCTCTTGTATTATCCCATAAATAGGTCATGTTGCGACACTTGGCATAACTCTCTCTTAGAGAATACAATTGAGGTCAGACATATCGGGATGGAAATATAACAGGTCAGGATATCTCAGAAAAAAATTTCAGAGGCCGAAGTTGAAACAGTGACACGTGGCATGTCATACAAGTTCGCTCTCCTGTATTATCCCATAAACAGGTCACATTGCGACACTTGGAATAACTCTCTCTCAGAGAATCCAATTGAGGTCAGACCTATCAGGATGGAAAGATAACAGGTCGGGCTATCTCAGGAAAAAATTTCAGACCCTATGGATCGAAAAGTTCGGAGTTACACCAGAAACAATCAGGTACATATTTCTGTCAAAACATAATTTTTTTTTAGTACCTTCATTCATGGATTCCGGAATTTAGGGCTTCGGAGAAAGTTGAAATTTTTGTAATCGGAGACCACGGCTGGATGCTACTCATCAAAATAGAAATTTAGAGACCAAGATCATATTTTTTGGTTGGGAAGAAGGACGAGCTTGATCAAACCCCAGTTCGGGACTTTGATCGGAAAGATGGAAAATTAGGGCTTCTGCAAAAATTGGAATTTTGGAAATCTGTGACCACGACTGGAAGCTCCTCAAAAAATTCGAAACTTAGAGTTTTGAATCAAATATTTTGGTTGGGTGAAGCTCCGGGAAACTCAAACCCTAATTCAGGGTCCTCCCTAGTGAATCCGAAAATCTAAAAGGCAATTTCGAGGGGTGAATCTTTGCATTTTTCAAATTCTGAATATACCAACTTGATTAGCTCATCAAGGCGCATATTTCTATCCTTTCGGAAGTTTGAAATTCAAAGTTTGAATTTTTGGAGTTTCTTTGACAAACCCTAATCTAGCTCCAGGTCTAGTTCTTTCAAATCAAGTGGATTGGGTTAATCCTAGAAGAAGATGGATTGGTCACCTGCATAAGTGAAGAAGTTCCTGTTTCAGAGAGAGATGAGGCTAAGGCCTTACATAAGAAGATTACAAGCGATCTCAACAGATATGACTCATCGAGGTATGTTTCGAGATTTGTTCATGATTAAGTTTATGGTATGTTTGTCTTTATGTTATACGGTTAGTACAATCTTGATTTTAGATTTGTCGTATCACCTTAACAAAATTATGAATGCATGATAGAAGATATTCATTGGTTAGGGTGTTGACACTTATGATTGTACTAATGCATTATGGTGTTGTATGAGGTTTATGTTGTCTGCTAACATAAAAGGTACACCAAGAAAGACAAATCATGTTCTACTTCAAGAACATATGATCATGGTGACATGAAGACAAAGATTCATCCATTGTCATGGATCACATAGAAGATCTACTTACGAGGTATGTATAACTTGGTTCTACAATGGTTAACTTATGAGACATGCAGGTTACTAGCACAAGTCACTGAAGAGAAATAGAAGACATTATGCGGGTATGTTAGACATAACTAGCTAGCATGCTAATCCAGGTATGTTTTTCCTATATCAAGCTAGAATCCTACCTTGTGTTAGGATCTTATACTATTGTGTTGTTGATAATGATTATTCATGAAGTCATAGGTTTGAATAGTTATGGTTATGTCTAACATTATGCGGGTATGTTAGGCATAACTAGATACCATGCTAATCCAGGTATGTTTTTCCTATATCAAGCTAGAATCCTACCTTGTGTTAGTATCTTATACTGTTGTGTTGTTGATAATGATTATTCATGAAGTCATAGGTTTGAATAGTTATGGTTGTATGCATATTATGTTTCGTACCATAATTGATGATATGACTAACCAGAAGAATCATGAAGGCATAGGTTTGAGTAATCACAGGTTTAAGCATTTATGCTTCTTACTTTAATTTATGATATGACTAACCATAAGAGTCCTATATAAACCTTGAATACTAATGCTTATTATTTCTGTTTGAAATGATCCTGACTATACATGCTTGAGATTATTGTGTTTTGATAGTATTAAGATTATACTAATAAATGCGTGGTTATGTATGAGGCCTCAAGGATAAAACAATGATGATACTAATAAGCGTGCATAGTGATTAAGGATGGATGTAAGTTCAAGAACAGGTAATCCAGGAAGCAAAGTTCAAGAGGGAGCACACTCCAGTTGTTCCTGCAAGAAAGGAAAGGAGCACACTTCAATAGTTTCTGCAAGGATGCAGATATTCAGAGGGAGTTGACCACTTCTCACAATCCACATCAGAATGGAGTCCACTTAGCAACCAAACAAAGATAAGTATTTGAATTGTCATTTCTTACATAATGTTATTCAATGATGTATATGCTTATGTTCCTAGAATTAGGTTGTGTATTATGCATATTAGAATAGTTGCATTGATGAACAGTATACTAATATACATGGATAAGTGGCCTATGGAACTGTACAACATTCCATTGCTACTTATCTAGAATGAAACCTCTTTGCTGACATGTTAGGAGTTGTGCACACTCTTAACAATGTTCTGGTAGAGATTGGAAGGCATCTAGAAAGTTACGGGATATGGATAAATGTTGTATTGAAGCATTGGCTAAGATAATTGCATGACTGTATGACATATTTCTTTATGTGTAAGAATTTGTTCTGAAAACTATGAGATGTTTTCTAATCATGCAATTTAACTTGTTTTGTAGGAAAGATCGTATACCATCACCTACAAAAGAAGGACTACAACATTTGTTCAGCAACAAAGTTATCTATTGAAAATATTGAAGATATTGAAGTTCCCAGGATACGGGAAGAATGCCATGATCCGTCGATCATGAAGAACGATGTTTGGGATGCGGTTCCAAGAGCTGAAGGGAAGTCTGTTGTGACTTCCAAATCGAACTATCAGATCAAGCATGTTGCAGATAGCAGCATAGAGAAATATAAAAGTGATGAAATAGAAGATACACCAGATGGATTTCAAGACAGCCTTCTTGAATGGTGTAGTCATATATGTGTGTAGAACTTGGTAGGATAGACAGCTTTCTATCCAGTTTGGGCTTTACAAAGAGTGAAGCGGATTCCAACCTTTACTACAAGGTTGAGGAAGGGAATCCTATGATTCTACTCCTGTATGTGGATGACCTGTTTGTAACAGGAGATGACAGATTGATTGTCGACACACAGTGGAAGCTTGCTGCTGAGTTAGAGATGAAGAACTTGGGTATGATGCACTACTTTCTTGGTATGGAGGTATGGCAGAGTGCAGATGGAATCTTCCTTGGACAAGGGAAGTATGCAGTAGAGATCTTGAAGAGGTTTGGGATGATGAATTGCGAGTCTATGGCATCGAACCTGAAGCTTCTGTGTGATGCTTCATCTGAACCGGTTGATGTCACTATGTATCATCAGATGATTGGGTCCTTGATGTACCTGACGAACACGAGACCAGATATTTGCTTTGCGGTGAACACATTGAGCCAGTTCCTGATAGATCTAAGGAGTGTTCACCTGGTTGTTGTAAAGCATATTCTGAGGTACCTGAAGGGTACAGTTGATTATGGGCTCAAATATGATGCAAATCAAAAGTTTAACCTGCAGGGTTATGTTGATTCGGATTGGGCAGGCAGTGCTGTAGATAGGAAGTGCACTTCTGGGTGTTGCCTCAGTATGGGATTAGGTGTGATCTCTTGGTTTAGCAGGAAGCAGTCCTACATAGCACTAAGTACAGCCGAAGTAGAGCATGTTGCGACGGATGAGAAGGTTGCAAATGTATTGACCAAGCCATTGGCCAGAGTGGAGTTTGAGTACTTCTGAGAAAGGCTTAGTGCACTTCAAATCGAGGGAAGTGATGAGTCCGGAAGATGCATATTTACATGAGCTTTTCTGACATGGTTGATGTGTTCTCCCTTGGTCATGATGTAATTGCTGAGCCATTTTTTCACATGGTGGTAGATGTGTTCTCCCATGGTGAAAAAGTAAGGGTTGGAGCCTTCCCCGAATGGTGGTAGATGTGTTCTCCCATGTCGGTGGTGTAAGTGCTGGATGATGTGCATCTGGGCTGTGCTTCGTGGACGATGAGATGATCTGAAGAGGACGATGCTATGATGATTAGGAGGATCATGGATGATGAGCATCAGGACGATGCTCCAGTTACTACTCTGTATATGTATATGCATCATGTTGGATGCTGGATATGATCAGTTGAATCATTTGTATGTATTCTGTATATGTATCATGTTAGATGCTTGGACCATGTATCAGTATATGTATCAGGTGGATACATTGTATGATCAGGTAGATCATGTATGTTGATATGTATCATGTATTTGTATTTGTATTAGGAGGATACACGGTATGATCAGGTGGATCATGTATGATGATATGTATCAGGTAGATACTTGGTATGCATCAAGTGGATGCATTGTATGATCAGGATGATCATGATGACGAGCTTCAAGATGTTGCTCCAGATGATATGTATCAGGATGATACAGTGATGATGATCAGTGTGATCATGAGCATCAGGATGATGCTTTGTGCGATGATGATCCATTGGATCATGAGTATCAGGTTGATACTTGGAGGTTAGAGATGATATGTGGCAGGTTGTGCAAATAGCATGTAATCAGTCCTGGGAGATCTTGCCGGTCGTGCTGCGGCACATAAATGTTCCTGGGATACTCTTTTCGGTATTGCTATGTAGTATGTAATCAGTCCTCATATATTTGATAGGTTGAGATGTGTGCTCGTAATCAGTCCTGGGATGAGGTATTACTACGGAGACATGTAATCAATCCTGGAGATCCGAGAGGTTGAGCTGTGTGCTCGTAATTAGTCCTGGGGTGCTCTTTAGAGATGTTGTCGGTCGTGTTGTGGCACATAAATGTTCCTAGGATTCTCTTTAAAGGTTTTTTCTATCCACATGTAGTCAGTCCTAGAGATCCAAGAGGTTGAGTTGTGTGCTCGTAATAAGTCCTAGGATGCTCTTTAGAGATCTTGTTGGTCGTGCTGTTGCACATAAATGTTCCTGGGATGCTCTTTAAAGGTATTGTGGAGGAGATGCATGTAATCAATCCTGGGATATATTGTCGATCGTTCTTAGGCACATAAATGTTCCTGGAATACTCTTTCTGGTATTGCATCCGCACATAAAATTAGTCCTGAGAGGCCACCTCTATCAAACCATTCGCACAGATGATGAAGACCTACAGGTGGTGGGCCTACATCCAGTATGAAAAAGGACTGGCTCAATAGAAATTCCTATGAGGAGTAGATTCGGAGATTGATTGAGATAGTAGCAGCAGTGATGATGATGATGACTCGATGACGATTATCCAGTGATGATGATCCAGAGAAGATGACTTGTGCTAGAAGACCTGTGTCGAGAAATACCTTCCTAGTTAAGAGGGAGTGTTGATGTATATGTAACTTTGAAATGTATTTCACATATATGTATATTGTATTCCTATAGAGATGTTATTATTCCTCTATACGGAAATGGTTGTATTCCTATAGAGATGTTATTATTCCTCTATACGGAAGTGTCGTCATTTATATTGTAAGTGTCGTAACTTATACTTGATGGGTTATTAGACCACCTTGTTGGGGTCAGCCCTGTATAAGTCATGTTGTTCAAAGGGTTATTAGACCACGCTAGTGGGGGTCTTCCATGTGGGTCAAAGGGTTATTATACCACCCTAGTGGGGGTTGGCCCAGTCAGCATTATATTAAGTGGTTAAGTTGAGGCCGACCTAATTGAGTAAAGGTCAAGTCAAGTTAGTGTATAAATAGAGAGTGTGTCTCTGTCATTTTACACATTCTATTCTCTCACTCACACTTGGGAGAGTGGCGCACTTGTGGAGGAGGAGGCTCTCCTGCTAGGAGAAGACTATCTCTTGTATTCTGGTTGTATCATTGCTCTATCTATCTCTGAGGAAGTTTTTGGGGTTTTTCACCTTTATGGTTTTCCCCAAGTAAACTCTATGTATCTTGTGTGCTTGCATTATTTTGTCCATGATTGATATGCTATAGATTTGTTGTACATGTTGTTCTCTCAGTTAAGATCCTAGATCAGATTGAAGTAAATTCTGAAAATTTAACAGGATGAAATCTTTCAATCAAGAGTCAATGATGTAAACTCATGTCGAAAGTGAGGTAACATGCCATTGAGGCATGCAAGGCCAAGGTAATTGGTTGGTTTCTAGATTCAATCCTTGGATGAGGTGTTGAAGTCGACAAGGATGAATCCATCGAAGGAGGACCATGATGAAACACGACAAAGATGTGTAGAGTGGATCGGATGGTACAATAAGGTCCAAGACTGACTCAGAGTAAACTGACATGGTGGAAGGTGTACTGACTGCAGATAATGAGTGGTGGAAATATTCTTGAACATGGGCATGGCATGATTTGGCAATATTGACATGACGAGTTGTAATACCGACTCCTAATGCAACTGATGATGGAAGCATTCTTTGAAAGACTCAAAGGAGTGACAAGACTCAAGAGGTAGGTGAAACTCAAGGACAAACACACGACCCAAGTACTGTATGCAGATGGAAATGAGTGCCATGTTCAAGAACTACTAGGCACTGCCACTTGTCACGTCCCCTCAGACCTCCCTGATCCCTGGAGACCGTGATCCATTTTTTTCTCCAAAAACCATGACTATGTGCCCATACACACAGTTGGAAAAGAAAGCTCAAATCCGCAATCCGCATACCGAAACCCGAAAACCCATAGTTTCGAAATCAGGATTACGGAAATCCCAATGCGAAATCGGGGACTCAGCGATCCCGAAACCAGAAACCCACGATTTCGGGTTCAGGAGTGCAGAATCCCAAACGGTCAATCTCAATTCCCGCAACCCGAAATTCGACACCCGAAACCTGCGATTTTGGGTTCGGGAATGCGGAAATCCCAAATGGTCAATCTCGATTCCTGCAACCCAAAACCTGACACATGAAACTTGCAGTTTTGGGTTCGGGAATGCAGAAAGCCCAAAAATCCCAACACGAATTTTGGCATGCCCGCAACCCGCAAGTTGCTAACCTCGCAACCTGCAAGTCACTGACCCCGCAACCCGCAAGTCTCTGACCCCGCAACCCACAAGTCTCTGACCCCGCAACCTGTAAGTTGTTGACCCCACAACCCGCAATTCTCTGACCCCGCAACCCGCAAGTTGCTGACCCCGCAACCCGCAAGTCGCTGACCCCACAACCCGCAACTCGACACTGTGAGTTCATAAATTGTTGGATCTTGTTTCTGTGAGGGAAACCTCACCAATCTTCCAAGGGGCATAACTCCTCCCTCCAATGTCCAAATGGGGCAAGGTCGGTACTGTTGGAAAGATCTTGGAGAACTCTATCCAATGATGACATCCCCTTGACCAGGTAAGGCATGTAACCTTCTAATTTCCTTCCTTGAAGTTATGTTCCTATCCACACTCGAACATTCCAACCTTCAACCTGCCAAGGTCCCTTCCTGCTATATGACCCACAGAGGTTCCTGAAACCACTTCTAGGGCTTCTCTAACTTCTCAAGGATCAAATATAAATATACCTTTCCTTCACAGGGTTAGTACACATCACATTCATTACAAAAACAATGGAGTTCTATCATACATCATCACATATAAAATGCATCCACAGACTTAACTCACACATCTATCATATGCAAGAATTACAAGAATTAGTTCATGCAATACAAGATAAATACACACAGTGGATTCAGCCTGTTACTCAGGCATGTACATGACTTCATGTCAACCATTCATATAACCATACATACAACAATTCCATGATTATACAAGCATTCATCATAATAATGAAACCACATCATTTTCCATAACATAATACTTATATTTCAATTCCGAAGCAACTGGCTAAGTGAGAGCAACGTTCCACCCAACCTTAGATCTATGTCCAGCCTGTACTCTTTCGGCAAAGAGATCACCCCTGAGCTGGGCAGTGTATCCACTAAGGAGGAATAATAGGTTTTCTCACAGTCAAGGCTCCATTCACATGCTAAACCAGTCTGTAGTTGGGTTTATCAAGCATTCTAGGGAACCTACCCGTGCTAAGCCAACCTACAGGGGTTCTTTCAGCACACAGGGATAACAAGGAGGCATGGCTAAACCAATGAGTTCAACCACAAAACTGCAGGCATCTCAGCACTCAGTTGACCAGGAACCCACAATACCTACCACATCCAACACAAGGAAGACCTACTGCACAATCACACATTCTCTCAAGGCATCTTCCCTTCCAGTGCTATTCTAGGATGGGCATAGAAAGGTCTAGTTGCTCACAGCTGACCTAGCACCCACAATACCTACCACATCCAACACAAGGAAGATCCTATCACTATTTTACAGTCTCACAAGGTCCTTCCCTTCTAGTTCTATTCCAGGATGGGCATAGAAAGGTCCAGTCACTAGTTCATTGAGACTATATCCTTCACTGAGTTCCTCCAGCAATCCAACCCTTCTTCCACAGTTTACAACAAGACATATCCTGGCTTGGGGTTTTCCCACGGTTTCTCTACGCAAACCACTCTACAACCTTCTCTATTGACTCTACCCGTCGCTGTACCAGGGTTCTACACACAGGGTGTCACGGATACTCGTTCTTGGGTAGTTCTCACACACAGGGGCACGCTACTTACAGGAAAACACGCAGGTGAATCCTTCACGACGGTCAATGGTCTCAACAATGGAAGCGTAACCATTCCAAAAAGGGAACTAAGTGCATGAGTCATGAATGGACCAATGTGTGTGTGTGTGTCTCCCTAAATCCTCCCCCCCCCCCAGTTCACAACAGGCTCTGCGAGTTGTCCCAGGAAGCTCAATGCCTTTTTGCACAAGTGATCAGAGCCATGCCCTGCCATACAAAATCGCAGGCATGCTCCATACTCCATCAAATTCAGCAGTTGGTTCTCAACCACTCTCTGAAATCGCATTAATGTCAGCAGGGAGTTCAAACGGGTTCTCAGTAAAACATGTGGCAACATGGTCAACCCATCCCAAACCCCCTCACCTCTCCCTAGTGGATACACATGGCCCCCTTCTTGTTCATTTCCTCCTTAGCCAGCTTCTTGGTTATTTTATTCATTCAGTAATAATTACATCATCTACATTCTTCGTCGCTTAGCAGCCCATGAATAATCAAACTGTATCAATACTTGCCTAAGCAATAAACCGAAACATCCACTAGTGGGGCCTTGCCTTGAGCTCCACACTAGGGCATTTACACATACTGTACATAAGCAGTATTTACATCAAGGAAAAAATGGGGTATTGTAACTCCCTCTCCCTTAAAATAACATCGTCCTCGGTGTTCTCAAAACTGAACAAAAATGGAAATGCCTCCCTCATGGCCTCCTCCAGCTCCCACGTGGCCTCCTCTGGGCTAAGGTGCCTCCATTGCACCTTTACCTACCCTATGGCTCGGTTCCGGAGCAAGGTAACCTTCCTGTCGAGGATGCACGTAGGCTCCACCTGGAACTCTCCCTCTGGTTCCACCTGTATCACATGCCAATCAATGATATGATTAGGATCATGTACATATTTCTTAAGTAAAGATACATGGAAAACATTATGAGCTTTCATGTTAGTAGGCAATGCAATTCTATATGCAAATGGCCCTATCCTATCAAGGAATTCAAATGGACCACAATATCTTGGTTCCAACTTGGCACAACTTCCCAATTTCATGGAACTCTTCCTAGGTCTCACTCTTAAGTAGACATGATCCCTAGTTTTAAACTCCTTATGCACTCTTTTCATATCTGCATAACTCTTCTACATGTCCTATGTTGCCTTCAGATTCTGCCTAATCTTAACAACTTCCTGTTCCATTTCCTCAACCATCTCTTGTCCAAGCACTACTCTGTTCACCGGGCTGTCCCAGCTCACGGGAGTTTTGCATCCTCTGCCATACAACACTTCAAAAGGACTCATCTTCAATGATGCTTGATGCCCATTGTTATAAGCAAATTCCACTAAGTGTAGATAGTCTTCCCACTTAGATGGCTTATCCATCACATACATCCTTAGCATATATTCAAGGATCTGATTCACTCTCTCAGTCTGACCATTTGTCTGAGGATGATAGGCTATACTAAATTTCAATTGAGTTCCCAACTCTTGGAACAAGCCTTTCCAAAAATTGGATGTGAACTTGGTGTCACGATTTGAAACTATTTCCTTGGGCAATCCATGCAATCTGAATATATCCCTCATGAAGATATCTGTAGTGTCATTAGCCTTGTGAGTGGACTTGACCGGGATGAAATGAGCTACCTTTGATAGCTTGTCCACCACAACCATGATTGAATCATGCTTCCTCACTATCATGGGAAGTCCTGTTATAAAATCCATGGAAATCACTTCCCACTTCCACTCTGGAATGGGTAAGGGATACAACAATCCTGTTGGATGTTGATGCTCTACCTTGTCCTATTGACACTTCTGACATTTAGCAATATACTCAGCTATGTCCTTCTTCATACCATGCCAAAAGTACTACTTCCTTGTTGTTGTTATAGTCTTCAGATACCCTGGGTGTCCTGAGTATAGTTTCTGATGTATCTCATCCATCACCAGTTTCTTTAAGTATGCATTATCTGGAATGTACAGCCTAGTGTTCTGATAGATGAGAACATTATCCTTACCCAACTGATATCTTGCATACTTCTCCTCTATAATGTTCTGCTGCAATTTCTCTTTAATCTGGAGATAGACTTCATCGCCATCTTGAGCCTCTAAAATTCTTTCTTTCAAATCTGATTCACATCTGCTTATGGCTGCAATATGGAATCTTATGTTGAGTGCATCAAAAAATTTATTCTCTTTATTGTTGATGTATATATAACTTCAGAATGTATTTCATATATGTATATTGTACTCCTATAGAGATGGTATTATTCCTCTATATGGAAGTGTTTGTATTCCTATAGAGATGTTATTATTCCTCTATACAGAAGTGTCGTCATTTATATTGTAAGTGCCGTAACTTATACTTGATGGGTTATTAGACCACCCTATTGGGGGTCGGCCATGTGGGTCAAAGGGTTATTATACCACCCTATTGGGTGTTGGCCCAGTCAGTATTGTGTTATGTGGTTAAGTTGAGGCCGACCTAGTAAAGGTTATTAGGCAAGTCAAGTCAACTATAAATAGAGTGCGGGAGGCACTCTATTTCATCATTCTATTCACACACACACTCTTTGGAGAGTGGCGCACTTGTGGAGGAGGAGAAGCTACTGTTAGGAGATGTCTATCTCTTATGCTTGGGTTGTATCATTGCTCTATCTATCTCTGAGGAAGTTATTGGGGTTTTTCACCTTTATAGTTTTCCCCAAGTAAACTCTGTGTCTCTTGTGTGCTTGCATTATTGTCCATGATTGATATGCTGTAGATATGTTGTACATGTTGTTCTCTCAGTTAAGATCCTAGATCGGATTGAAGTAAATTCTGAAAAATTAACATGGTATCAGAGCTAGCCTGAAAGAAGGCATGGTATGGCATGTATGACACTTGTTGCACTTGCGATGCTAGGGCTCGATATAGCAAAAACCAGTCATTGTAGCACTTTTGCTATAAATCCATTTTGGCAAATTTTTTGGATCTGAAACTTTTACAGGTTGAAGATCAGATCCCATTTACCTTGTGTCCAAAGGACAACTTCTAATTCGTTGTAATTTTTGTTTTATGATCTGTACAATCTAGGGTTTCTTCCTCTTCTAGATCTGAGTCATAAACAGGTGACCTAGGAAAAAAGGTCATAACTTGGGCTAGGAAGCTCCAAATGAAATTTCGTAAAAAGTGACAGGTAATGCATGGACTATACTTTTGCAGGTAACTTTTTTAGAGGCCGAAACTAAACCAGTGACACATGGCATGCCGTACAAGTTATCTCTATGGTTTTATCCCATAAATAGGTCACGTTGCGACACTTGGCATAACCCTCTCTCAGAGAATCCAATTGAGGTCATACCTGTGGGGTTGGAAATATGACAGATCGGGCTACCGTAGGTAGAAGTTTTAGACCCTGTGGATTCATAATTTTGGAGTTACACCAGAAACAATCAGGTGCATATTTCTGTCAAAACAGAATTAGATTTTGAGCACCTTCATTCATGGCTCCGGGAATTAGGGTTTCGAAGAAAGTTGGAATTTTTGTAATAGGAGACCACGGCTGGATGCTACTCATAAAAATTGAAATTTAGAGACCAAGATCAGATTTTTTGGTTGGGCAAAAGGTCAGGCTTGATCAGACCCTAGTTCGGAACTTTGATCAGAAAAGTGGAAAATTAGGGCTTCTGCAAAAATGAAAATTTTTGAAATATGTGACCACGGATGGAAGCTCCTCGGAAAAATAGAAGCTTAGAGATTTGGATTGAACCTTTTGATTTGGAAGAAGGGTGGGCTTTATCAAACCCTAGTTCGGGGTCATGTCCAGTGAATCTGGAAGTTTCAAAAGGCAATTTTGAGGGGTTAAACTTTGTAGTTTTCAAATTCTAAGTATACCAGCTTGATCAGCTCATCAAGGTGCATCTTTCTATCATTTCAAAAGTTTGAAATTCAAAGTTTGAATTTTTAGGGTTTTTCTGACAAACCCTAATCCAGCTCCAGATCTAGTTCCTGCAAATCAAGTGGATTAGGTTAATCCTAGAAGAGAATGGATTGGTCACCTGCATAAGTGAAGAAGTTCTTGTTTCAGAGGGAGATGAGGCTAAGGCCTTACATAAGAATATTACAAAGCAATCTTGACAGGTATGACTCATACAAGTACACCAAGAAAGACAAATCATGTTCTACTTCAAGAACATATGATCATGGTGACATGAAGACAAAGATTCATCCATTGTCATGGATCACATAGAAGATCTACTTACGAGGTATGTATAGCTTGGTTCTACAATGGTTAACTTATGAGACATGCAGGTTACTAGAAGAAGTCATTGAAGAGAACCAGAAGACATCATGCGGGTATGTTAGACATAACTAGCTAACATAGTAATCCATGTATGTTTTTCCTATATCAAGTTAGAATATTACCTTGTGTTAGGATCCCTTATTTAAGTATACTTGGTATGATTGGTTATGTTTATTCATAAAGTTATAAATGTAAGTAATCAAGGGTTTATGCATATTATGTCTCTTATATTGATTGATGATTTGACTAACCATAAGAGTCCTATGATCAAATAAGAATATGCATGAGTAAAAGAAGTTTTCCCTGAAACCTTGAATACTAATGTTTATTATTTATTTTTGAAATGATCATGACTATACATATTTAATATTATTGTGTTTTGATAGTATTAAGATTATACTAATGAATGTGTGATTATGTATGCGACCTCGAGGATAACACAATGATGATACTAATAAGCATGCATAGTGATTAAGGATGGATATAATTTCAAGGACAGGTAATCCAGGAAGCAAAGATCAAGAGGGAGCACACTTCAGTAGTTTCTACAAGGATGCAGATATTCAGAGGGAGATGAACACATCTCACAATCCACATCAGAATGGAGTTACAGAAAGGAAGCAAAGACTGAGAGGGAGTCAACCCTACAACCAAACAAAGATAAGTATTTTAATTTCTTGCATATTTTTTTGTTTAAATAATATTGTTCAATGATGTATATGCTTATGTTCCTAGACTTAGGGTGTGTGTTTTGGCATATTAGAATAATTGCATTAATGAACAGCATACTACTAATATGCATGTAATGGGTAAGTGGCCTATGGCACTGTACAACATTCCATTGCTACTTATCTAGAATGAAACCTCTTTGTTGACATGTTGGGAGTTGTGCACACTCTTAAACAATGTTCTGGTAGAGATTGGAATGCATCTAGAAAGTTACGGGATATGGATAAATGTTGTATTAAAGCATTGGCTAAAATAATTGCATGACTGTATGACATATTTCTGTATGTGTAAGAATTTGTTCTGAAAACTATGAGAAGTTTCTAATCATGCAATTTAACTTGTTTTGTAGGAAAGATCATATACGAGCACCTACAAAAGAAGGACTACAACATTTGTTTCAGCAACAAAGTTATCTATTGAAGATATTGAAGATATTGAAGTTCTTAGGATTTGGGAAGAATGCCATGATCGAGGAGTACCAGTCGATCATGAAGAATGATGTTTGGGATGCAGTCCTAAGACCTGAAGGGAAGTCTATTGTGATTTCCAAATGGATCTATAAGATCAATCATGCTGCAGATGGTAGCATGGATAAATGCAAAGCGAGGTTTGTAGATCGTGGCTTCTCCCAAAAAGAGGGATTGAGTATGAAGAGACTTCTACACCTATAGCTAGATACACTTGCACCAGATCATTACTTGATCTGGCTGCAGTGATGAAATGGAAGATACAACATATGGATGTCAAGACAGCTTTCTTGAATGGTGTAGTCGAAGAGGAAGTGTATGTGGAGCAGCCACTTGGTTTTGAGACACATGACGAGGAGTCATATATGTGCAGAACTTGGTATGGTAGGATAGACAGCTTTCTATCCAGTTTGGGCTTTACCAAGAGTAAAGGGGATTCCAACCTTTACTACAAGGTTGAGGAAGGCAATCTAGTGATACTACTATTGTATGTGGATGACCTGTTTCTAACAGGTGAGGATAGATTGATTTTCGACATGAAGAGGAAGCTTGCTGCCGAGTTCGAGATGAAGGACTTGGGTATGATGCACTACTTTCTTGGTATGAAGGTGTGGCAGATTGCAGATGGAATCTTCCTTGGACAAGAGAAGTATACAATAGAGATCTTGAAGAGGTTTGGGATGATGGACTGCGAGGCTATGGCATCAAACCTGAAGCTTCTATTTGATGCTTCATATGATCCGGTTGATGTCAATGTGTATCATCAAATGATTGGGTCCTTGATGTACCTAACGAAACCTAGACCAGATATTTGCTTTGCGGTGAACACATTGAGCCAGTTCCTGACAGATCCCAAAGGTGTTCACCTGGTTGCTGTAAAGCATATTCTGAGGTACCTGAAGGGTACAGTTGACTATGGGCTCAAGTATGATGTGAATCAAAAGTTTAACCTGCAGGGTTATGTTGATTCATATTGGGTAGGCAGTGCTACAGATAGGAAGAGCACTTCTAGGTGTTGCTTCAGTATGGGATCAGATGTGATCTCTTGGTTTAGCAGGAAGTAGTCCTGCGTAGCACTGAGTACAGCTGAAGCAGAGTATGTTGTATCTTTTTCAGCTAGTTGTGAGGCAGTATGGCTTCAGAAGCTACTGTCTAAGTTATTTGATATCTTGCTGGAGGCTACTGGTATCTTTTGTGACAACCAGAGTTGTGTGAAGTTGTCTGAGAATCCGGTGTTCCACGACAGGTCGAAACACATTGAGATAAAATATCACTATATTAGGGATATGGTGCAGAGAGGAACAGTAAAGCTCTTGTATGTTGCGACAGATGAGCAGGTTGCAGATGTGCTGACGAAACCACTAGCCAGAGTGAAGTTCAAGTACTTCAGAGAGAGGCTTGGTGTTCTTTAGATTGATGACACTTCGAGGAAGAATTGATGGTGACATTTGCTGAAGCCATTCCAAGCATGGTGGAAGGAGGATCCTTCACATGGATATGGATGTAAGCGTCGGATGATGAGCTCAGGATCATGTTCTAGTTTCTGCTTTGTATGATCAATTGGATCATTTATGTATGTATGCATCATGTTGGATGATGGATATGATCAGTTGCATCATTTATGTATGTATGCATCATGTTGGATGCTAGATATGATCAGTTGGATCATTTGTATGTATTTGTATATGCATCATGTTGGATGCTTGGACCATGTATCTGTATATGTATCAGGTGGATACGTTGTATGATCAGGTAGATCATGTATGTTGATATGTATCAGGTAGATACATTGTGTGATCAGGTGGATCATGTATCTATGTATGTATCATGTGGATACATTGTATGATCAGGTGGATCATGTATGATGATATATATCAGGTAGATACTTGGTATGCATCAGGTAGATGCATTGTATGATTAGGATGATCATGGATGACGAGCTTCAGGATGTTGCTCCAGATGAAATGCATCAGGACGATGCAGTGTTGATGATAAGGATGATCATGTGTACATCGGGATGATGTATGGTGAGTATCAGGTTGATACTCTATGGTCATGGAACAGGTTGTGCAGATTAGCATGTAAGTAGACCTGGGAGATCTGGACAGGATGAAAAAGGCCTCAGATGCTCTTTAGGGTTCTTGCTTGGAAAGACACTCTTTTAAGGTTTTGTGGTGACCACATGTAATAAGTACTGGAGATCTGGATAGGATGAAAAGGCCTCAGATGCTCTTTAGGGTTATTTCTTGGCAAGCCGCTCTTTTAAGGTTTTGTGGTGGGGGTCACATGTAATAAGTCCTCGAGATCTGGACAGGTTGAAAAAGGCCTCAGATGCCCTTTAGGGTTCTGCTAGTCAAGAGATTCTTTTAAGGTTTTGTGACAGTCATATGTAATAAGTCCTGGAGATCTGGACAGGATGAAAAAGGCCTCAGATGCTCTTTAGGGTTCTTTCTAGTCAAGAAACTCTTTTAAGGTTTTGTGACACACGTAATAAGTCCTGAAGATTCCACAGTATGGATATTGATGATGAAGACCTGCAGGTGGTGGGCCTACATCCAGTATGAAAAAGGACTGGCTCTGTAGAACTTCCTATGACGAGTAGATTCAAAGATTGATTGAGATAGAAGCAGTCGTGACGATGACGATGATTCAAGGACGATGATTCGTTGATGATGATCCAGAGAAGAAAACTTGTGCTAGAAGACCTATGTCAAGAAATACCTTCCTAGTTAAGAGGGAGTGTTGATGTATATGTAACTTCGGAATGTATTTCATATATGTATATTGTACTCCTATAGAGATGGTATTAGTCCTCTATACAAAAGTATTTGTATTCCTATAGATATGTTATTATTCCTCTATACAGAAGTGTCATCATTTATATTGTAAGTGTCGTAACTTATACTTGATGGGTTATTAGACCACCCTATTAGGGGTTGGCCATGTGGGTCAAAGGGTTATTAGACCACCCTATTGGGTGTTGGCCCAGTCAGTATTGTGTTATGTGGTTAAGTTGAGGCCGACCTAGTAAAGGTTATTAGGAAAGTCAGTTCAAGTATAAATAGAGTGCGGGAGGCACTCTATTTCATCATTCTATTCACACACACACTCTTTGAAGAGTGGCGCACTTGTGGAGGAGGAGAATCTGCTGCTAGGAGATGTCTATCTCTTATGCTTGGGTTGTATCATTGCTCTATCTATCTCTGAGGAAGTTATTGGGGTTTTTCACCTTTATGGTTTTCCCCAAGTAAACTCTGTGTCTCTTGTGTGCTTGCATTATTGTCCATGATTGATATGCTGTAGATATGCTGTACATGTTGTTCTCTTAGTTAAGATTCTAGATCAGATTGAAGTAAATTCTGAAAAAATTTAACATTTACCTTTGACATGCTTAATCTCTAAATCAAACTCGCAAAAGAACTCCATCCATCTAGTCTACCTTGCATTCAGGTTTGGATGGTCAAGAAAATATTTCAAACTCATGTGATCAGTTCGGAGCTCAAATCTCCTTCCCAAAAGATAATGCCTCCATCTCTTGAGAGCGTGAATTATGGCTGCTAGCTCTAAGTCATGGGTGGCATAGTTCCTTTCATTCTCTTTCAGTTTCCTTGACTCATAACAAATTACAGAACCTTCTTGCATTAGCTCTCCACCGAGTCCCTCAATGCAAGCATTTGTGCATACCATAAAATCCTTACTTGGATCTGCGATCTTCAAAACAAGTGCACTAGTAAGAAACTCCTTTAGCCGCTGGAAACTTCTTTCACATTTTTCAGACCATGCAAATTTAATGTTCTTCCTTTGCAATGAAGTGATCGGGTGGGCTATCTTAGAGAAGCCCTCAATGAACCTTCTGTAGTAACCAGGAAGGCCCATGAAAGATCTAACATCTGTTGCATTCCTTGGAGTGGACCAATCAATAATGGCCTCAATCTTCTCGATATCTACAGCAATACCTTATGTTGATATAATGTGACCCAAATATTGTACCTTCTCTTGATACAAGTTACATTTACTTAGCTTAGCATACAGTTGGTGCTCCCTAAGGACTTGTAGCACCATCCTCAAATGCTCATCATGCTCTTCCTCATTCTTGGAATACACAAGAATGTCATCCAAGAACACAATCACAAACCTATCCAAATACTTTTTGAAGACGTTATTCATGGGACACATGAATGTAGCAGGTGCATTGGCAAGACCAAACGGCACCACTGTAAATTCATAATGACCATACCTAGTCTGAAGGTTGTCTTATGAATGTCTTCATCCTTTATCCTTACTTGATGGTACCTTGACCTGAAGTCAATCTTGAAGAATACTCTAGCTTCCTTCATCTGATCGAACAAGTCATCAATCCTTGGCAAGCGATACTTGTTCTTAACTATCACCTTATTGAGCTTCCTGTAATCAATACACAACCTCAATGTTCCATCCGTCTTCTTAACAAACAATACTGGTGCACCCCATGGGAATACACTCGGTCTGACATATTATTTGTCTATCAATTCCTGAAGCTGCATCTTCAACTCTACCAACTCTGGTGTGCTCATTCTATAAGGAGCTTTGGAGATGGGTGTTGTTCCCAGAACAAGATTAATAGAAAAATCAATGTCTCTCTTAGGTGGAAATCATGGAACCTCATCTGGGAACACGTCCTGGAACTCCTGCAATATCTGTAAGTCTTCTATCCTAGGTCCCTTATCCTCTGCTGAACCTGATATATGTACAGCATATAACTGGCAACCCTTTTTATGAAACTTCCTCAATTGCAAAGCTAAAATCTGTCTTACTGAAACATGCTTTGGAATCCCTTTAACCAACCTTGGCTTGCCTTCATCATCAAGACATTCCAATGCTTTATCATAATAGTCCACCTTGGCTCTATGCCTTTCCAAAAAGTCCATGCCAATCAGGGCATCATATGACCCCAATGGAAAGACATTCAATTCTGCATGTGTGAGGAGTCCATTCAATTCTATAGGACATTCCTTCACCATTTCACTGACCTTTCTCTTGGTACCGGTGGCTAGCTGAACTAACCAAGCATTGTCATGCTTCACTTTACCAAGGGAACAACTCTCAATTACCTTAGGACATACATAACTGTGAGTAGACCCTGGATCAATCAAAATAGAAATAGGCTTCTCAGTAATCTTACCTGCAACTTCTACTACTGCTGACTGAAGGTCTGCTTGGTGATCATCCCGTGCTGCATAAATCCTGGGTGTTGCTCTGGCCATATCCCCTACTGTATCTTCTCTTCTAACATTGTGCAAGACCCTAGGGTTCTTCTTTGCAGTTGGGAAATATCTGAGCCTGTGGTTCTCTCCAGAACCCCAACACTGAAGTGGCCCCATTGGTGTCCTGTTCATTGATGGCTTGAATTCTCTTCTTGCTTGCTGGCCCTATGGAAATCTCCTAGGTTGATCCCTGAATGGTGGTTTAGACTCACCTTTCTTCTGATCAAACCTTCCCTTGGGTTTACCTTTCCACGATGGTTGTGCATCTGCTTTACCTTTATTCTGCTCATAGCAATGCTCTGCCATCCTAATAGCTTCATCCAAGCTTGGTGGGTTTACAAACTCTATCATGTCTCTATAATTCTGTGGCAGACTACCAAGGAAGCATTGAATATTCACTCTTTCATCACTGATGTAATCTACATACCTCAGTAACTCGATAAACTTGTGAACATGCTCATCCATAGTGTTCTATCCAAGTTTGAGTTCATTGAACTCTTTCCTCTTACTATCATAATATCTAGATGATAGGTATTTCTCCTAGAAGTACCTTTGGAACCTACCCCAACTGACTCTTCTTTCACTTATTCCCTTCAGCTGCATGAGGTGATCCCACCAGATAGAAGCTCTTCTACTAAGGTTGTAGATAGCGACCTTAGCCTTTTCATTCTCCGAATACTCATGCATTCTGAAGTACTTCTTCATCCCAAGAAGCCATGCCTCTGCTTCTTGACCTTCTTTGCTTTCACCATCAAAAGTAGGAGGCCTAGCCTTCCTGAATTCACCCTATGGAATAACTCTGTGCTTCTTCCTAGCTTTACTCTTACTGGAAGTGCGTCCTGGGCTCTCTTGAGAACCCTCAGAATCCTCTAACCTGTTGGAAGAAATCTTAGGAGAGGGTGTCCCGTGCTTTTGGCCCACAGAACCCCTTTGAGGGCTTGGAGTTATTTTCATGGAACGACCCCTAGACTGACTTTCTGCATTTCTTTCTTCTCGGCCTTCATGGCTCGAGTTAGAACCACAGATAATCCTTTGCTGCAAGTCCGTGAGACTCTGCAAAATGGTTGCATTGAGTTGATGCTGCTCTTCTTGCACTTTCATCATTCGCTAATTGAAGCTAACCATAGTTTCAACTAAGTTCGGGGGCATCACTTGCTCCCTTCTTCCATCAGACTCAGCTTTTGTATGTGCTTCTTGCACATTCTCACCCAATACATCATATTCCGGCCCAAATGGGTCCTGCGCATCATTCATGGTAATCATTCTCACCTCGCACTATACGCTACACCGTGATACACTTGTCTAATAGCTGCTGCTAATTGTATATCACATACATTCTATTAGATATCATAAACATGCAAATAAACTATATCATACTCATCCAAACCAGGAATCATTCATCTGAGCAATAAATCAAGCAATTAATTTCATAGAAAAATCACGCCCTGTGCGCATTTCTTGACCAAAATTCATGCACCGTCTAGCCCAAACAGCTCCCAGTGCTACAACTGAAGCTCTGATACCACTCTATCACGTCCCCTCAGACCTCCCTGATCCCTGGAGACCATGATCCATTTTTTTCTCCAAAAACCATGACTGTGCGCCCATACACACAATTGGAAAAGAAATCTCAAATCCGCAATCCGCATCCCGAAACCCGCAACCCACAATTGCGGAATCGGGATTACGGAAATCCCAATGTGAAATCGGGGACTCGGCGATCCCGAAACCCGAAACCCATGATTTTGGGTTCAGGAGTGCGGAATCCCAAACGGTCAATCTCGATTCCCTCAACCTGAAACCCGACACCCAATACCCACGGTTTTGGGTTCAAGAATGCGAAAATCCCAAACGGTCAATCTCAATTCCCGCAACCCAAAACCCGACACCCGAAACCCGCGGTTTCGGGTTCGGGAATGCGAAAAGCCCAAAACTCCCAACGCAAATTTTGGCATGCCTGTAACCTGCAAGTTGTTGACCCTACAACCTACAAGTCACTGACCCCCAACCCGCAAGTCTCTGACCCTGCAATCCACAAGTTGCTGACCCCGCAACCTGCAAGTCTCTAACCCCGCAACCCACAAGTTGTTGACCCCGCAACCCGCAAGTCGCTGACCCCACAACCCGTAACCCAACATTGCAGGTTTGGGAATTGCTGGATCCTACTTCTATGAGGGAAACCTCACCAATATTCCAAGGGGCATAACTCCTCCCTCCAATGTCCAAATGGGGCAAGGTCAGTACCGTTGGAAAGCTCTTGGAGAACTCTATCCAATGATGGCATCCCCTTGACCAGGTAAGGCATCTAACTATCTCATTTCCTTCTCTAAAGTTATGTTCCTATCCACACTCAAACATTCCAACCTTCAACCTTCCAAGGTCCCTTCCTGCTATCTGACCCATAGAGGTTCTTGAAACCACTTCTAGGGCTTCTCTAACTTCTTAAGGATCAAATATAAATATACCTTTCCTTCAAAGGGTTAGTACACACCACATTCATTACCAAAACAATGGAGTTCTAGCATACATCATCACACATAAAATGCATCCACAGACATAACTCACACATCTATCATATGCAAGAATTACGAGCATTAGTTCCTGCAATACAAGATAAATACACACAGTGGATTCAGCCTGTTACTCAGGCCTGTACATGACTTCATGTCAACCATTCATATAACCATACATACAACAATTCCATGATTATACAATCATTCATCATAATAATGAAACCACATCATTTTCCATAACAAAATAATTATCTTTGAATTTCGAAGCAACTGGCTAAGTGAGAGCAATGTTCCACCCAACCTTAGATCTCTATCCAGACTGTACTCTTTCGGCTGAGAGATTACCCCCGAGCTGGGCAGTGTATCCACTAAGGAGGGCTAATAGGTTCTCTCATAGTCGAGGCTCCATTCACATGCTAAACCAGTCTGTAGTTGGGTTTACCAATCATTCCAGGGCACCTACCCATGCTAAGCCAACCTACAGGGGTTCTTTCAGCACACATGGATAATAAGGAGGCATGGCTAAACCAATGAGTTCAACCACAGAACTGCAGGCATCTCAGCACTCAGTTGACCAGGCACCCACAATACCTACCACATCCAACACAAGGAAGACCTACTGCACAATCACACAGTCTCTCAGGGCATCTTCCATTCCAGTGCTATTCCAGGATGGGCATAGAAAGGTCTAGTTGCTCACAACCGACCTAGCACCCACAATACCTACCACATCCAACACAAGGAATATCCTATCACTATTTTACAGTCTCACAAGGTCCTTCCCTTCCAGTGCTATTCCAGGATGGGCATAGAAAGGTCCAGTCACTAGTTCACTGAGACTATAGCCTTCACTAAGTTCCTCCAGCAATCCAACCCTTCTTCCACAGTTTACAACAAGACATATCCTAGCTTGGGGTTTTCCCATGGTTTCTCTGTGCAAACCGCTCTGCAACCTTCTCTATTGACTCTACATGTCGTTGTACCAGGGTTCTACACACAAGCTGTCATGGATGCTCGTTCTTGGGTAGTTCTCACACACAGGGGCACACTACTTATAGGAAAACACGCAGGTGAATCCTCCGCGAGGGTCAATGGTCTCAACAATGGTGTTAGGATATTTAGACACTTAGGATTTAGTTAAGATCAACTTGTGAATATATCCGTTAGGGATAGTGTGTTTCTTTAGTATGCATTAGTATGCATTTGTAAATACTTAATCCGATGGTCATGATATGTTCCCGACATAGAGTGATCCGACGGCTCAACTTCTCTTCGATCAAACCTAACCTTGATCTGTGGCTTAACACCCGATTGGTCCATGATCTCTATTTAAATAGCATGGAGGGTCATTGTTTAGTTGATCGATTATGAGAAGCTCATTTGTAACTTTCTTTCTTTGCATGATAAATTGTCTCGTAGAAGCTATTTGGCCGGGGCCGTGGAGTGTTTCCCTCAAGAGGGTTTAAACCAAATCAAAACATCAGTGTGTTGATATGTGATCTGTTTGTGTGAAGTGGTTTCTCTTGGTGTTCGATCCTTTGGTAGTACCCTGTGTACCCGAACATGGTATCAGAGCTTTTATGAAGTGCTGCTTCTGGTTATGATCTAGATCTTGAACTGTTGTTGCCGAAACTCGAAAGGGTTTCTAGTTTTGGTATTTCTGTGCATTTATGGGCTGCGGGAGGTGTTCCATTGAGTCTGGAGTGTCGTTTCCATTGGGAAATAGTTTTCGTTTGATCGAAAACGGTTCCCGGTTGCTCCAGAAACGTGTATTTCATCAGATCTGAAGGTATAATGTTACAGTGACGCATTTTTTTATTTTCTTTTTTAAAAGGAAAAAATCTCATATTTCATCATTTTTTACTGTTAAATTTTTTTTTAGTTCAGATTGTTGCTTTCCCGTCTGCGTATTCTCATTGCCGTGCACCTTGAGCGATCTCGGCAAATCAGAAATAGAAAGGGAAAGGGTTTTTCTTAGCTGCGTATGCTCTTTGCCGTGCACATTGCGCGATCTCGGAAAACAAAAACAGAGAGAAAACGTAGACTTTCCGGGCAAGCTAACAAGATCTAACTCCACAAGTGTGGAAAAGTTTTTTTTGTTTCGATTTGTAGTGTGTTTTGCAGGAAAAAGGGCAAGCACACAAACCGAGCAAGAAGAGTTAAAAAAAAAAAACCTCCTTCCTCATTCCCATATTTTACATATCTTTTAATCTAGCTCACTTGGTTCAAAGTTGTTTTATTCTTTAATAGGTCTTGAGTTCAAGTCTTAGGAAGTTACTTTTAAAATAAAAAGTGCATGCAATTTCTATTTTCAAGTTATTTTATTGTAAAAGTGCATTTCACTTAAATAATAAAAATACAAGTGAGTCACTTAAGTTTTTTTTTATTGTTGCACTATTTAAAAGTAATATCATTGTAAAAGTGAAATCACTTATTTTACAAAAGTGGTTCATTTAAAGCAACTTTCTTGTAAAGTGATGGTCAAAAGGTTCATCTTGGGAAGAGGGGGGTTCTTTTTTTTGCTGGACATTCTCTAGCTGCCACGTCACTATTGGGAACATCTTCAACAGTTTCTTTGTTCAAGCATAACTTCATCATACAAAGTCAGTTTTCAGTGCCGTTTTTTTTTAAATCGCCTATTTTTTCGAGCTCTTCACATCCAGACTATTGGTTTCTGCTTTTACATCCATTAATTTAAAAATTTGGCCGCCCCTTGTGATATTCTACTTAAGAGTTCCAACTATTTCTCATGGAAATCTCGTATGGAGGATGTTCTACGAAGTAGGGGACTTTTCAGAATTACCTCAGGGAAAGAAAAAGAACCCACTGATGATAATAAGAAAATAAAATGGGCAAATAGATGTGATGAATCTCATGGATTGATTGGGATGTCAATCTCTACTGATTTTCGATTCCACATATCTGGAATTGATGAACCTAATGCTGCTTGGGACAAGTTAATCTGTGTTTGGTAAACACAATGAAATTCGAGGTCACCAACTCGAAAATGAGTTGATTTCTTTAAATCCAAGTGACTTTTCATGCATTCAAGATTATTTATCTAAGTACAAAACTCTTAAACTCTTATGTGCAGAATGTAAGATTGAGAGGGAAGACAAACAATGCATTTATCATATTCTTTCCAAAATTGGACCTGCATATTCTGTTTTTGTATCTGCATTTTACTCCATGAAAGCATCCTTGAATGCAGCTAGCTATCAAGAGCCTAGTCTTGAATCCTTTTGTGATTCCTTGATTAGGGAACAAGATAAACTCATTCATCTTGGATTAATCAACAATGCAGATACATCTGGGAAAGCCTTATTGTCCCAACAGAAAGAAAAGTCCAAGCCTCCCAAGAAACAAAATTTTTGCAATAATAAGTCAAACAAGGGTCCCAAACCCTCTTAGTCAACTCCTTCTTTAAAAAATGACAAAGGATCCAAGCCAAAAGGCAAGAATACTGAGCGTCATTGCAACTATTGCAAGAAAGATAATCATGATGAATCTAAATGTTTCAAGAAGATGGCAGCCTTGGAATCAGCAATGAAGAAGCACCACATCAGCCTAGATTCGTCTTCAGAATCTGCCTCTCATGGACATGCACTTTGTGCTTCTGGTTATTCTTATAATGCATATTCTTCTTCTACTTCAAATGAATGGCTCATTGATTCTATAGCATCTTATCATATGGCTAAGGATCAAGCCATCTTTTCTACTATGCATGAATGTAACACCAAACAAATATTTGTTGGTGATGATAAATCTCTAAGTGTTGTAGGAGCTGGAACAATTCCAATAGATAATGGTCATTTTAGTGATGTACTATGTGTTCCAAGAATTTCTTGCAATTTGTTATCAGTCTATCAGATCACTCATTGTGGTGAAGGTAAAACTGTGACCTTTACACCTCACCAAGTTGTAATCAAGGATTTTAAAGATCCTCAACAGGTACTAGCTACCGGAATTGTTGATGATATTACCAGGTTGTACAAGTTTAACAACTTTGGGTCATCATCTTTCCCTTCACTTTTTGTTGCTCATAGTGATAACTTGAGCAAAATTTGGCATGAGCGATTTGGTCACTTAAATTATCGCTCATTGCAACAACTATGTAAAGAAAATATGGTGACAGGTCTTCCGATGGTATCTTGCAGGGATGGTGTTTGTTCCTGTTGTGTACTCAGAAAACATCATCAGGATAGTTTTGACAAACGTGCCTCTTGGCACGCCTCAGTTCCCTTGGAGCTTGTGCATAGTGACTTGTGTGGTCCTCTTCCATCTGCTTCCTTTTTTGGTTTCAAATATTTCTTAAATTTCATTGATGATTACACCAGATGCACTTGGGTTTATTTCCTAAAACTTAAGAGCGAAGTATTTAACATGTTCTTAGCCTACAAGGCCCTTGTTGAAAAACAATTTGGTCATCAAATTATTAAGTTAAGATCTGACAATGGAGGAGAATATGTTAACAATAAGTTCAATACTTTCTGCACTGAACAAGGCATCCAACAACAACACACTGTTCCATATACACCACAACAAAATGGTGTAGGTGAGCGGAAGAACCGCACTTTAAAAGAAATGGCTAATTGCATGATCCAATCTAAGGGACTAAGTCTTCAATTTTGGGTTGAAGCCATTAATTGTGCAAATTACATATTTAATCGCACCCCCACTAAAGCATTACAAGGTATAACACCAGAAGAAGCATGGAGTAAAACTAAACCTAATGTAAGTCACTTCCATGTGTTTGGTAGTGAAGCATGGGCTCACATTCCGGATGAAAAACAGAAAGCATTGCAGCCTAAAAGTGAAAAGTACATATTTGTTGGATATTCTGAAGATGTAAAAGGTTATAGACTTCTTCAACCACATTCTCATGATATAATCATTAGAAGAGATGTTAAATTTGATGAAAAGCTCTTGGCCTGCGAGCCTAACTCGGTGATTGTGCCATCTTTGGCTTGCGAGCCTGATTCGGCATTTGTGCCTTCTTCTTCTTCTTCCAACTTCCTTGACAGGTTTCCAAATCCAGCTTCTGATAATGACAGTGAGGATGAAAATCCACCTCCTCCTGCTCATGTTCCTCCAGTTGCACCAGCACATGTGCTTCCTCGATGGGTCCGTTCAACATGTGAAGCAACTGGTGATCTTGTCGGTGATCCTAGAGATCAACATCGAACACGTTCTCAATTTCAGCGAGCCTCTTCTCTTTTGGCTCAAGTTTCCGAGAATCATGATCCAAAAACTTTTGCAGAAGCTTCAGGGAATCCAGATTGGGATGCAGCCATGGATGAAGAATATCGTTCCTTAATGGCGAACGATACTTGGGATCTTGTACCTCTTCCAAAAGGAAGAAAACTTGTAAGATGTAAATGGGTCTACAGAACTAAGTATGCATCAGATGGAAGTGTTGAAAGACTTAAGGCAAGGTTAGTTGCCAAAGGTTTTTCCCAAGTTGAAGGGATTGACTACAATGAAACCTTTGCTCCCATCGCAAAAATGAACTCCATCCGCCTTGTTCTTTCCCTTGCATCCTTACACAACTGGGAAGTCCATCAAATGGATGTCAAGTCTGCCTTCTTACATGGTGATTTACAGGAGGAAATTTACATGGAACAACCTCCTCGATATGTTCACAATAACTCTAGCCTTGTCTGCCGCCTTAAGAAATCCTTATATGGCCTTAAGCAAGATCCTAGAGCTTGGTATGCCAAAATGGATAACTTTCTCCTTGACACTGGTTTTTCTAGATGCCATTCTAACCCCAATGTCTATACCAAGAAAGTAGGAAACCATCTCATCATACTTGTTCTATATGTTGATGACCTTATTCTTACTGGTAGTGACCCTAAGCTTATAGCCCATGTGAAATCCAGTCTTAAACAAAACTTTGAAATGTCAGACTTAGGATATTTGCATTATTTTCTTGGTCTCCAAGTCCTGCAAACCAAAGAAGGATTCTTTCTTTCTCAGTCTAAGTATGCTTATGACCTTCTTCGTCGCTTTCACATGGAAGATTGTACACCAGCCCCTTCTCCCTTCCAGTCTGGAGTCAACATTTCTGCCACTTGTACTTCACCTGAAGTCGATGCCACCTTATATCGTCAGCTTGTTGGTAGTCTCTTATACTTGAATCATTCCGGTCCTGACCTTTCCTTTGTCGTTGGTCGTGTTGCCCGTTATATGCAGACACCTCATGAAAGTCACTGGAATGCAGCTAATAGAATACTTCGATATATTCGAGGTACAGTTTAGTTTGGGATTCATTACAGTACAGGGGGGAAACCTTTGTTGGTTGGTTTCACTGATTCAGATTGGGTCGGCGATCCTGATGATCGAAAGTCTACTGCAGGTTATGTTTTCAGTCTGGGATCTGGACCTATTACTTGGGCTTGTAAGAAACAACAAGCTCTTGCTCTTTATTCAGCAGAGGCAGAATATCGAGCAGCAGTTAATGCCAGTCAGGAAGCTTTATGGCTTCGACAGATCCTTTCAGAGTTTGGATTCGAGCAGCAACAGCCTACTCCACTTTGGTGCGACAATCAAATTGCCATCAAGCTTGCCAAAGATCCAGTTCTACATCAACGCAGCAAACACATTGAGTTACATATGCACTTTATCAGAAATCTTGTTCATGATCATGTTCTTGAAGTTCTCTTTTTCCCTACAGATGATCAAGTTGCAGACATCTTCACCAAGTCTCTTACAGAAGCGAAGTTTTCTAAACTTCGATCTATGTTAGGAGTTTAGGAACTTGTCATTAAGGGGGGATAGGCTCTAATGCCTCCTTCATTCTCCTAATAGTGTCACTTTTGTAAATCCTTCAATCCTATCCCAAGTTGTTCTTAAGGGGGGATGTTAGGATATTTAGACACTTAGGAGTTAGTTAATATCAACTTGTGTAATATATCCGTTAGGGATAGTGTGTTTCTTTAGTATGCATTAGTATGCATTTGTAAATACTTAATCCAACGGTCACGATATGTTCCCAACATAGAGTGATCCGACGGCTCAACTTATCTTAGATCAAACCTAACCTTGATCCGTGGCTTAACACCCGATTGGTCCATGATCTCTATTTAAAGAGCATGGAGGGTCATTGTTTAGTTGATCGATTATGAGAAGCTCATTTGTAACTTTCTTTCTTTGCATCATAAATTGTCCCGTAGAATCTATTTGGTCGGGGCCGTGGAGTGTTTCCCTCAAGAGGGTTTCAACCACGTCAAAACATCAGTTTGTTGATCTGTGATCTGTTTGTGTGAAGTGGTTTCTCTTGATGTTCGGTCATTTGGTAGTACCCTGTGTACCCGAACAAATGGTAGCACAAGCATTCCAAAAAGGGAACCGAGTGCATGAGTCATGAATGGACCAGTGTGTGTGTGTGTGTCTCCCTGAATCCTTCCCCCCCCTCGGTTCACAACAGGCTCTGCGAGTTTTCCCAGGCAGTTCGATGCCTTTTCGCACAAGTGATCAGAGCCATGCCCTGCCATACGAAATCGAAGGCATGCTCCGTACTCCATCCGATTCAGCAGTTGGTTCTCAACCACTCTCTGAAATCGCATTAATATCATCAGGGAGTTCAAACGGGTTCTCAATCAGACATGTGGCAACATGGTCAACCCATCCCAAACCCCCTCACCTCTCCCTAGTGGATACACACGGCCCCCTTCTCGTTCATTGCCTCCTTAGCCAGCTTCTTGGTTATTTTATTCATTCAGTAATAATTACATCATTTACATTCTTCATGGCTTAGCATCCCATGAATAATCAAACAGTGCTTTCCTAAGCAATAAGCCAAAACATCCACTCGTGGGGCCTTGGCCTTGAGCTCCACACTAGGGCATTTACACATACTTTACATAAGCAATATTTACATCAAGGGAAGGGAAAAATGGGGTATTGCACCACTTGATAAAGGGTGTAACATAAAATCTTTTCTTTTTCCCCATCATGAACAATGAGTTCCTCATGTGTTTTTTATGAGCTTGATGAGGGTAACCAGATGCTCGGTATAGCTCATCTCATAGATGAGTCCAATCCCAAATATTTTTTGAACCTGGGATAGGAGGGGTTTGTCCCATGACGGGCCCTTCAATGTTAGAGTTTAGCGAGTCCATAAAAGGTAAACTCGGTCGTCAATTCATGCTTAAAGATTCTGAAAAGAACTAAAGAAGACTCCAACGGTCCTTTTTCGTAAAGTTACCCTCATCACCCGAAAAAGGGTAAAACAACATGGGAGAGAACTCTTCTAGTCATGATTGGCTAGAGTATACCCTTTTCATAAGTAGTGCCCTATGGTCCGAAAAAAGGGGTAAACTATCACCAGGGAGATGACTATTCAAATTAGTTAACAAGCATGAATGCGTCAAGTTCGCTTTGCAATCTTTTCGTATTTCGAGAGCCTGAAAAGAGCTTAAAGATAGACTCTGGGGGGGTTCCTTTTCTGTAGGATTTTAATGAGCCTGAAAAAGTGATAAATCATAACTTGATAATGTATTCTCATGGTTTTAAGAGCACGAGAAAGAACAAAGAGTAAGCTCATCATCATTAAATAATTACAATCTTACGGATACAAAATAATGAAAAAACATTTGAGAGGTTGTTCATACCTGAAATGACCGTTATAATGTGAGAATGGTGTGCAAAGAACACTTAACAACTCCTGCACACTTGCAAACTAGGTCAAAAAGTCAACCGGGTATTCAAGTGTTATAAAAATGATCCAAAATATAGAAAATGATCTAAAAAGCATTAATATTTGAAAAAGAATATGCCCTTTTGTTTATAAATAGAAAAAACCAAATATAGTCACCATTGTTCATTTGCCAAATTTGGGAGAAGAAGTGTCATTTGGAGCCAAAATTTCACTTGTCGATTCTGGGAGCTGCGAGAAACCATTTCACCAGTCGTTCGAAGTAGGTAACTCTAAACTTCATCCATCACATTTCCAGTGGTTTACAATTTTAATTTTAGTTCATTTTTTGGGTTTTTGAGTTGGTTTGTGGAGGGCTATTGCATCCTCGGGTCGTCGCAGGCTGTGCTTACAGGAACTACGACAACCTCGGGTCATTGCAAATCCCGCAAAGTCGAGTTGCGACAATGTCGCACTGTCAGTATTGATGGGGTGCGATGGTGGAATCATCCAACCCCAAACACAAACCTAGCCCAAAATATGAACTTTCAGTGGTTGAAGTGAGTCCTAATGATGTTAAAATGCCCCTTTTGGCAGGTTAATAGCAGCCAACATGGTCTTAGAGTGGTGTGAGCGAGAACACGAGGTAGATGGCATACAAGTTGCAAACAATCCATTATGTGTGATGGCACTGAGGAACTGTGGTCTCTTAAAGTTCTTCCAGATCCAGGGCATGAGGGCCCAAATTCCATTGCTGACACATATGCTTCAATGTTGGGATGAGGCTCAGCAATATTTTATGATCAATGAGCACATACTTACCATAGATGTCGAGGACATCTACTTTTTGACTGGATTGTCCCGGAGGGGGGACAACGTGGCTCTTACCAGATCACGAGGAAGTGATCAGACCATGGATGACATCATCCTACAGCATTGTACTCCTCAGACCTGTGCTTCTAGTGGGAAGATTCCCATCAAAGAAGTATGGGATCATCCGTTGCATGCCATACTTCTTACCATCACAAGAATAGCAGCGACCCAATCTCCTCACTTAGATACTAGGTACCAAATGCTATATGCGGAGGACTTCATGTCTCCGAAGATCTTCAACTGGTGCAAGGGACGCCTCGCAAACATTCAAGCTTAGCTGACCAAGTGTCGACATGGAGAGCTCAAGCAGTTCGGATATGGATCTATAGTGATATCATTTATATTGGAGTGGGTTCCCCTCTTGCGCCCGCAAGTGCCATTGGATGACAGGGATCCAAGGGATCCTCACATGGCCAGATGGATAGAGGTGATGGCCCACCATGGTGGGTGCCCCATCATCGGGTATGGTCCTGACTTCTTCACCTGGATGAAAGGCCAGCTGCTCATGATAGAGGATTACTCGTACGGTGGTATGGATTACAAGGAGGACCCATACTTTACACTGCCCAAGGGAGCAGAGTGGGGAGACATCGGTAAGAACAATAACCCTTGTATTTTTAGTTTTGTATATTTATGATTTTTTTTGTTATAGTGCTGACAAGTTAACAACATGTGTGTGCAGATGTGGGCTCCGTGTGACCAGTAGGAGTCTCTCTTCTTGCGAGAAGAGAGAGAGGAGAGGGAGAAGTCATGGCCCCAGTAGTACATGCTACCATCGTGGAGATGAAGGATGTTTACGAGAACCTGTCCAGGTTGATGTTAGTTGTTCCCGAGTCGGTAGTGGATGATTTACCACAGCCCATGCAGAGGTATGCGGTTGGGGCATCTGTGTGCTTCAACGCGTTGCTCCGCAAGGTGGCGAGGGCAGTTGACTACTTCCAGGTTCAGCAGGAGAGAGCTTCTAGACCTAGGGGTGCACGGGCCAAGCATCAGACCTGATGTTGTTATTATGTATGTACTAAGAGCTCAAAAGCCTCAGATTTTGTACTTTCGAAAGCTATGAGGCTTCAAATTTTGTAGAGACTTACTGAAAGCCGTCGTGCTTCAGATTTTGTACCAGCACTACTTTTATGATGATATATATACAAACATTTTCGGCAGTTTATACATTATGTGTTTTAAATGGATGAATGATGAGATCTTGTTTATGTGTTTGCTTATAAAATGAGTTATTTACATGTTATGTCTACTTTTAACAGTTCATGAATATGCTTATGTGTGTGCAATGTACCAATCTAAAATGAAGTTGGCCATGGAGTCGGCAACTGTATTCACGTCTCGTGGAATGTGCAGGTACTGAATGGACTTGAAGGACCTTTCCAGAAGACGGACTCGTCTATAGAGACAGAGTAAGGTAGGATCGCGAATGGTGTAGACTCAGTTAAGATGAGAGACCACTAGTTGAGAATCCAAATGGATGACAACATGGTCCATACCCAAAGAAATAGTGTCGGTTAGGGTTCTAATGACTGCTTGATATTCCGCAGCATTTTTGGTCGCGAAACCTAGACACATTCCTCTTGAGCTAATAAGCTCGTCAGTAGGTGAATAGAGTACCCAGGCTTTCGAAGCAAGGTTGCGGGTATGTCGGCTAGCGTCGTCCTCGAATCCATAGCGAGTTTCCATCTGCACACGTAGACAGAACATGGTATAAGAAACGAAACAAGACCTAAGCATGCAAAAATCAAAGCGTCACACCACACAAAAACACACACACGCCATGTCCAGTATATACAAAAGTACTTATGCATGAAAGGCTCAAGCATAGTACCTCTTCAAGTAGAGCACATTGTGAGGCTCACCCAAAGATATCCCGTTGTAGTATTCAAGCTCATAAGCTCCCTTCTCTAAGACTCATTTCACTACGTAAGGTCCATGCCACATGGACTCAAACTTTCCTGCCCCCATCTTATCATGTTTTTGGTCGTATGTGAGGAGCAAATCTCCTTCGTTGTAGGCATGAGGTTCTACCAACTTGTCATACTGTGCTTTGATGCGTTTCTTATGAGCCTTGTTGGAAAGAGTGGCATCTCGGTGAGTCTCATCGAGTTTAGCTAGGTAGAGGAAATGTTCTTCCTCGGCAGTAGTGTTGGGGACAAGTTCGATGGTGAGCTTGAGGGACGGAATCTCGCACTCAATAGGAAGGACAGCCTCCAATCCATACACTAGTTGTAAGGGAGAAAATCCAGTGGTTGTTTTAACGGAAGTTCGGTAGGCCCATAGTGCGGAGAAGAGCATGTTATGCCAGTTGGACTTGTGCATACCCACCACATGTTGGACCATAGTTTTCAAGACCTTGTTAATGGCCTCGACCTGTCCATTTGAATTTGAGTAGTACGGTGTTGAGTTTTCATGGTGAAAACCCAATCTATTGTTAATTTTTGAGAATTAATTCAACATACTCTAGGATCTTTACTGAGAGAGTAACATGTACAACATATCAATCATAGCAATGCATATCAATCACACCAAGCAATCACATGAGACAATAGACACACAGATTTTCACTGGGGAAAACCATAAAGGTGAAAAACCCCACAACTTCCTCAGAGATAGAAAGAGCAATGATACAACCAAAGTACACAGAGATAGTCCTCCTAGCAGCTGAAGCTTCTCCTCCACTAGTGCGCCACTTTCCGAGTAGTGTAGAAGTGAATAATGAAATGATCAAATAGAGTGCCTCCCGCACTCTATTTATACATGACCTGACCTTCCTAATAACCTAGCAGGGCCGACTTGTCTAACTCAGTCTAATAACCTAGGGTTATACTAATCAGGGATGACCCCACACTCGGTGGTCTAATAACCCATCACAACAAGTTATGACACTTGCGACACTTGTCAATACAAATGACGACACTTTCGTATAGAGGAATAATAACATCTCTATAGGAGTACAATATACATATGTGAAATACATTCCGAAGTTAAATATACATCAACACTCCCTCTTAACTAGGAAGTTATTTCTCAACACAGATCTGCTAGCACAAGTCTTCTTCTCTGGAGCATCGTCATCGAATCAACATCATCGTCACTTCTACTGCTATCTCAATCAATCTCCGATCTACTCGTCATAGGAAGTTCTACAGATCCAGTCCTTTTTCATACTGGATGTAGGCCCACCACCTGCAGGTCTTCATCATCACTGGCCATACTGTGGAATCCTCAGGACTTATTACGTGTGTCACAATGCCTCGAAAGAGTATCCCAAGACCATTTATGTGCTGAAGCATGATCGACAATATCTCCCAAGTCCACTTTCATGTGACTGTCACAAAACCTTAAAAGAGTATCTTGACTAGCAAGAACTCTAAAGAGCATCTGAGGCCTTTTACGTGACTAGCACAACCTATCCATATCTCCAGGATGTATTACATGTGACCCCCACCACAATGCCTCGAAAGAGCATCCCAGGACTTATTATGGGCACACAGCCCAACCTATTGGATCTCCCAGGTCTACTTACATGTGGTCATGGAAATGCCTCAAAAGAGAATCCCAAGACTTATTACGGGCACACATCCCAACCTATCGGATCTCCCAGGTCTACTTATATGCCATAGGACAATGCCTCGAAAGAGCATCCCAGGACTTATTACATGCACACATCCCAACCTATCGGATCTCCCAGGTCTACTTATATGTCCTCCCAGAGCGATGCCTCAAAAGAGAATCCCAGTACTTATTACGGGCACACATCCCAACCTATCGGATCTCCCAGGTCTACTTATATGCTCATCTGCACAACCTGTCCACGGCCACAGAGTATCAACCTGATACTCACGATACATCGTCCTGATGTACATGATCATCATCATAGCATCATCATGATTTATATCATCCTAATACACATGATCATCCTGATCACCATCACTGCATCATCCTGATGCATGTCATCCAGATCATCATCCTGATACTCATCACATATGATCATCCTGATCATTGTCACTACATCATCCTGATGCATGTCATCTGGAGCATTATCCTGAAGCTCATCATCCATGATCATCCTGATCATACAATGCATCCCCCTGATGCATACCAAGTATCTACTTGATACATATCATCATACATGATCTACCTGATCATACAATGTATCCACCTGATACATATACAAATACATGATCCAACTGATCATATCCAGCATCCAACATGATGCATATACATATACATGATCCAACTGATCCTAACAAACATTCAACATGATGCATATACATATACATGATCCAACTGATCATAATAAGCATCCAACATGATGCATATACATATACACGATCCAACTGATCATAACAAGCATCCAACATGATGCATATACAGAGCAGTAACAGGAGCATCATCATGATGCTCATCATCCAGCGCTTACATCGAAATCCATGGAAAGGATCCTCCTCTCACCATGCTTGGAATGGCTTCAGCAAATGTGTCCATCACTTCTTCCTCGAAGTGTCATCAATCTGAAGAACACCAAGCCTCTCTCTGAAGTACTCAAACTTCATTCTGGATAGTGGTTTCGTTAACACATCTGCAACCTACTCATCCGTCGCAACATACAAGAGATTCACTGCTCCTCTCTGCACCATATCTCTGATATAGTGATATTTGATCTCAATGTGCTTCGACCTATCGTGGAACACGGGGTTCTCAGACAGCTTCACACAAATCTTGTTGTCACAAAAGATACCAGTAGCCTCCAATGGTAGATCAAACAACTCAGACAGTAGCTTCCGGATCCATACTTCCTCACAACTAGCCGAACAAGCTGCAACATACTCTGCCTCGGCTGTACTCAGTGCTACGCAGGACTTCTTCCTACTAAACCAAGATATCACACCTGATCCCATACTAAAGCAGCACCCATAAGTGCTCTTCCTATCTGCAACACTGCCTGCCCAGTCTGAATCAACATAACACTGCAAGTTAAACTTTTGATTCGCATCATACTTGATCCCATAGTCAATTGTACCCTTCAGGTACCATAGAATATGCTTTACAGCAACCAGGTGAACACCTCTCAGATCCGTCAAGAACTAGCTCAATGTGTTCACCGCGAAGCAGATATCTGGTCTTGTATTCACCAGGTACATCAAGGACCCAATCATCTGACGATACATCATGACATCAACCAGATTAGATGAAGCATCACACAGAAGCTTCAGGTTCGATGCCATAGGTGTGGCCATGGTCTTGCAGTCCATCATCCTGAACCTCTTCAAGATCTCTACTGCATACTTCCCTTGTCCAAGGAAGATCCCATCTACACTCTACCACACCTCCATGCCTAGAAAATAGTGCATCATCCCCAATTAATTCATCTCGAACTCGGCAGCAAGATTCCTCTTGGTATCGGTAATCAATCCATCCTCACCTGTAATAAACAGGTCATCCACATATAGAAGTAGTATCACAGGATTGCCTTCCTCAACCTTGTAGTAAAGGTTGGAATCCGCTTTACTCTTGGTAAAGCCCAAACTAGATAGAAATTTGTCTATCCTACCATACCAAGTCTTAGGAGCTTGCTTCAATCCATACAAGGATTTATTCAACCTGCAAACATATGACTCCCTGTCATGTGTCTCAAAACCAAGTGGTTGATCCACATACACTTCCTCCTCGACTACACCATTCAAGAAAGTTGTCTTGACATCCATCTGGTGTATATTACATTTCATCACTGCAGCCAGGGCAAGAACTGATCTGATGGAAGTGTACCTGGCTACAGGAGAAAAATTTTCTTCATAATCAATCCCTTCTTTCTGGGAGAAGCCACGAGCTACAAATCTTGCTTTGTATTTCTCTATGCTTCCATTTGCAGCATGCTTGATCTTGTAGATCCACTTGGAAGTCACAACAGACTTCCCTTCAGGTCTTGGGACCACATCCCAAACATCATTCTTCATGATCGACTGGTATTCCTCGACCATTTCATCCTTCCATTCTTTATTTTCCGCTACTTCTTCAAAACTGGAAGGTTCTTTGTTCATAATGTCACATAGTAAGGCAACATAGCTGGTATGAGATCTAGTTCTCTTCCTTGCTTTGTGTTCTTCTTCTGGAATGCCATACCTTTATGCATCTTGAATGAGCTCTCTATCCCATATAGGTTTCCTCTTGTGAGAGTTCTCCTCAAGAGGTGGATCTACATGTATTTGTGGATCTTCAACTTCACAATCTACTTCTGGAATTGCTTCATTCATGACAGTGTCTTGAAATCCGGTTTCCTTTGGTTCTTCATGACCTTCAACAGGTGCCTTCCTTGACTTGATGAAAGCTGATTTTTCATCAAATGTTAAATCCCTGCTAACATCAATCTTCTTGAACCCTGGAAAGTATATTCTGTAAGCCTTCAAGCTTTCACTGTACCCCACAAAGATGCCCTTCTTTCCTGAAGGATCTAGCTTTGTCCTCTTTTCTTTTGGAACATGAGTGTATACTGGGAAACCAAATATTCTGAGATGGCTGACTTTAGGTTTCTTACCAGAGAATACCTCTTCTGGTGTCTTGTTGTCCAATATCTTGTGAGGTGTTCTGTTCTGCACATATACAGTTGTCCTAGCTGCTTTTGCTCATAGATGCATAGGCAGATCCTGGTCATGTAGCATTTCCCGTGCTGCTTCCATGATTGTTCTATTTTTCCTTTTTGCAACTCCATTTTGTTGTGGATTGTAGGGAGCAGTCAACTCCCTCTTAATCCCTGAATCACTGCATAACTTCTTGAAGTCACCTAAAGTGAATTCTCTGCCATTGTCAGATCTGAATGTCTTGATCTTCTTATCGGTTTGATTTTCCATCAAGGCTTTGAATTCCTTGAACTTATCAAACACTTCATCTTTGTTCTTCAAGAAGTAAACCCAAGTCTTCCTAGAGAAATCATCAATGAAAGAAGTATAGTATACATACCCACTCAGAGAACTGGATGACATCAGACCACATACATCAGAGTGGATAATTTCCAAGATTCCTTTAGCTTTGCTTTCACTGCTTGGAAATGCCTTCTTAATGTTCTTTCCTTTTGCACATCCTTTGCACACACCTTCATGCTTTGTCTTGATTTCAGGAAGACCCTCTACAGCTTTTCTTGCAATGGGTAGTGCTCTATAGTGCACATGTGCAAGCCTTATATGCCAAAGTTCACTTGGATCCATGGATTCATGTACCATGGCATCTTCAGGTTGTCCCTTCAATTTGTACAATCCTCCCTCTTGTTCTCCAATCACTACTGCATCATCTATAGTTTTACCCTTTGGCCACATTAGGACTTGGCCATCTACAAATGCAACCCTCGTACCTTTTGCATCTAATGCAGATATGGAGAGTAGGTTCTTCTTGAGCCCAGGTACATATAGAACATCTTTCATCTTCAAAGACTTCCTAGAGTCTAGGTTAATGTAGGAGGCTTCACCACTTCCTTTGATGGGATATTGATAGTCATTCCCAAGTTTCACTTTATGGGGTGACTCATGTTCAAATAAATTTGCAAAAGATTCTTTAAACCCAGTCATGTGTTTGGAAGCCCCACTATCAATAAGCCAATCATTACATCCATGAGAGATAGTACCTGTGAGAGCAGATTAGAACATATTCATCTTCACTTGATGAAGTATCACTTTCTTCTCTAGCCTTCCTCTTGGGAGGTTCATCATCCTCAGCAGCATGAGCATGATATCTTTTCTTATTGTTCTTCTTCTTGTTGTTGAAGTTGTTGTTGTTCTTCTTCTTCTTCTTGTTGAAGTTGTTTTTGTTGTCTTTCTTCTTCTTGGGACAATCTGCAACAAAGTGTCCCTTCTCATTGCAAGTGAAGCATCTGAGATCTTTCTTATGATGATGGTGTGAAGATCTTTTGTTATGAGATGACTCCTTCTTGAACTTACCTTTCCTAGTATGTGTTGTGATAGCTTGATCTTCATTCCCCATCTTTTCTTCTTGGGCCACAAGCCTAGCCTCTTCTTGTGAACATTCCTCCTACAGTCTACTGAAGGAGATCAACTTTCTTCTTGCACATATTCCTTGAATGAAGGAATCCCATGACCTAGGTAGTCCATTCAAAGTGGTCATGACAACTTCACCATTATCCACCACTTCATCCACAACTTCAAGTTGTTCCTTGATCTGAGAGACCTTAGAGAAATAAGATTGAATGGTCTCTCCATTCTGAAGCTTTACCCCTTTCAATTGATTCCGCAGAGTCATCTTCCGATTTATGTTCTTCCCTTCAAATAGCTTGGTTAGGGAATCAAACATCTCCTTGGGTGTCTTTAGAAATGACACATGTGGAATGAGATGGTATTTGATAGAATCAACAATGATCCTCTTTTCCTTGACCAAGTTCTTCTTATGTAAGGCCTTAGCCTCTTCTCCCTATGGGACAGGGACCTCTTCACTTATGTAAGTGTCCAATTCATTTTCTTCCAGGATTAACCCAATCCTATACTTCCATGCTTGGAAGTTATCAGCCCCTTCAAGCTTATCCTCAAATGGAAACTCAAATGGAAATAAAAGATTTAGGTCTTACCACTTGATTTGCAAAAATATGGATCTAGTGTCGGATTAGGGTTTGTCAGAGAAACCCTAAAAATTAAAAATGTGAATTTCAACTTTCTGAAAGGATAGAAAGATGCGCCTTGATGAGCTGATCAGCCTGGTGTATTCAGAATTTGAAATCTACAAAGTTTCACCCTTCATAAATGCCTTTCAATCTCCCGAATTCACTCGAGAGTACCCTGAGTTAGGGTTTGAGTTTCCCAGAGCTTCACCCAACCAAAAACATCGATCCAAAGCTCTAAACTTTGATTTTTCCAAGGAGATTCTATCTATGTCCTCAGAATTCAGAAATTCTTATTTTTGTGGAAACCCTAATTTTTAGGGCAAAAAATAAAAGTGCTTAGAATTGAATTCTAATTGGACAGAAAGATGCACCTTACTGAGGAGAGTCAAAATACCCTACTTCCTTTCAAGATATGTGGAGAGAAACCTAATAAATAGGAAACCCTAGTTTCCTCAACTGCACAGTGTCTTCTTCTCAGGTTAGCTCTGATACCATGTTAAGTTTTTAGCATTAATACAACATACTCTAGGATCTTTACTAAGAGATTAACATGTACAACATATCAATCATATCAAACACACCAAGCAATCACATGAGACAATAGACACACAGATTTTCACTGGGGAAAACCATAAAGGTGAAAACCCCACAACTTCCTCAGAGATAGAAAGAGCAATGATACAACCAAAGTACACAGAGATAGTCCTCCTAGCAGCTGAACCTCCTCCTCCACTAGTGCGCCACTTTCCGAGTAGTGTAGAAGTGAATAATGAGATGATTAAATAGAGTGCCTCCCGCACTCTATTTATACATGACCTGACCTAACTAATAACCTAGCAGGGCCGACTTGTCTAACTCAATCTAATAACCCATGGCTATACTAATCAGGGCCGACCCCACACTCGGTGGTCTAATAACCCATCACAACAAGTTACGACACTTGCGACACTTGTCAATACAAATGACAACACTTGTCAATACATTCCGAAGTTACATATACATCAACATCTATCGCTCAACTCGTCACATGTGGTTCATAAAGTGAGAACCATGGTCAGTAACTATCACTTGAGGAACTCCAAACCGCACTATGACATGATTAAACATGAAGAGTGCAGTGGTATTTCCGTCATTCATGTATGTAGACATTGCCTCGGCCCACTTTGTAAAGTATTCCACAGCTACAATGACATAACTATGCCCCCCGACCGAGGTAGGCTTACAATGCATGAAGTCGATGCCCCATTTAGCGAAGGGGCCAACAGTAATAACCAGGTGTAACAGGGCGGGATGGGTATGCTTTTTGGTATGAAAATGTTGACATGGAGGACATTTATTTATGGCCTCGATACAATCTTTAAAGATAGACGGCCAATAATATCATGCACGAAGAATCTTCTGGGTTGTAGCCATCCCAGAGAGATGACCGCCATAAGCCCCAACGTGACAGTCATTTAGGACGTGTTCAACCTCGTAATGAATCAAACAACGTCAAAGAATAGAATTGATACCACAGCGGTACAAAGTATCGCTAATAATCAGGTAATACTTTGCATGGTGGCGTATTCGACGACGGTCGTCACGAGACAAGTTAGGGCTAAAATGTTGGGTCTGAATATACAAAGTGATATCTCCATACCATGGGTCAGGCGTACTGATAACAAACAATAGCTCATCCAGAAAAGATTCATTGGGCTCAGATTCTATATCATCACGGGCAAGGTTGTAGATGAGCTCAGCAAACACCAAAGAATTTTTACACTTGGCTTTTTTGAAAAGAAGATCAAATTCTTGCAGTATCACAATCCAGTGTGAATACGTGCCCCCAAGCACCTAACGAGTCAGAACATGGTACATGGGGTTCGAATCGGCGATGATGGTGGTGGTGCAAAGCAAAATGTAATGTTGGAACTTCTGCATGGCGATAACTGCCGCGAGAGCGAGTTTCTCAACATGTGAATATCGGGTTTCAGCGTCAATAAGACCTTTGTTGGCATAATATATCACATGTTCTTGGGCGTTCTAGTCTTCCTGCACCAAAACCATGGAGATAGTGGTGTCGGAAGTAGAAAGGTAGAGAATGTAATATCGATAGTAATTGAGCGGTTGAAATACAGGGGCATGCGTGATGGCATGTTTCAAACTTTCAAAATATTGTTGAGCTTGGTCATCCCAAATGAACAAGACGTCCTTTTTCATCAATCTCATGTAACCCTGCGTATTTTGCACGAAATTATAGAAAAAAATACCTTGAATAAGTTGCTTGTCCTTGCAGACTTTGAAGTTCCATAATATTAGTTGGAGGCAGGAGTGCGACAATGGCTTCCACGTTCAAGGGATCAATGCGGATCCCATCTTTCGAGACGATAAACCCTAAGAGGCGTCTAGAATCGACATAGAAAATACACTTATGAGGGTTTAGATGGATATTGTACCGTCTTCATCTGAAGAAAAAGGCCGTTAGATGATCTATGTGGAACTCACACTGCTTTGAGTGGATAGGGAGGTCATCCAAGTAGGGTTCCACAAAGTCCTTCACATCATGGAAGGCATACGACATGGCCTGCTAGAATGTGGCACCATCATTTTTAAGGCCAAACGGAAGTTTAAGATACGCAAATGTTCCCCAAGGGCAGATGAATGCAGTCTTGTGTTGGTCGACGGGGTGGATCTCAATCTGGTTGTATCCGAAAAAGCCTTCCATAAATGAAAAAATGACACTCCCGACACAATTGTCGATAATCTGGTCAATAAAGGGAGTCGGGTGGTTGTCCTTAGGACAAGCCTTGTTGAGGTCCCGATAATCGAAACAGACACGAATGGTACCCTGTTTTTTAGTAACAGGAACAATGTTTGAGACCCATTCTGTCAATGGGACATGATAGATGAAGCTGGCCTTCAAGAGTTTTTCTATTTCTTCCTTGATTGCCGGAGTCTTCCGAGGGTGTACCGGTCGCAACTTTTAGCGGGCAGGTTTGACGTCGAGATAGTTTTTGATCTCGTGTAAAACAATGGTGGGGTCTATACCTAGCACCTCCTCGTAGGTCCAAGCGAACATGTCTTGGAATCACTTGAATAAGGCCGTATAAGCAATGACTTCTTCGGGGGGGAACTTCTGGCCTAAATGAATGTATTCCACTACACCAGGAGTAACCAAAATGTCTATCAAAGTGGTGGGTTCAATGTTGGCTAAGTTACCTTCGGATTCCATTTGACATGTGAGTATCGATGACTGAGACCCAGAGTAGACATCCGGTGTATAGATGGTGCTAATTCTATTCTCCACAGTATCAAAAAAGGGAAGGAAAGATGAACGGTGATGGAGGTCTTCCCACGGAAGATCATCTGCACTCATGATTTCCATAATGGACTCGTCAGAATGAAAAGTCTGTAACAGGGGATCAGATGATGTCCACTGTAGAGAAAAGGAGGTGGAGGCCACAGCTAAGTGGTCCTCTGGTGCTGATTGGATAGCCTCGTATGTGAGTTCGGAGGGTGACAGAGGCATAGTGTGGTGGCTTCATCAGGTACAAGACATGAATCAGTGGAGTTGGGGATAGATGAAATCTGCGAGGAGATCATGTTCACCGTGGCAACATGATTTGGGGGATCCGAAGTAGAAAAGACGCCCATAAGGGATGAGTCTTTAAGGAGGCTGACCCCCACGCTCTCATACTGATATGAATATTTCCCAATCAAAGGAACATTATCGCCTAGGTGAGTAGCGGTGTTAGGTGTACAGAAATCCAATTGGTCGACAGTAACAATTCAGCCTTGATGAGAGAATTGTACTATGCGGAAGACAGATGATGCGACCGCAGTCATGGTGTAAAACCAATTTCGACCAAGAAGAATGTTATAATCTAATGGGGCAGAAACCACTTCCACGTTGATAGTTGCGGTCTTTCCCCCCATCTCGACTGCTAAAGCTTGTAATAGTCCATAAGGTTGAAAGCCACATCCGTCGAATGCTCTCAAAGTGGTAGGAGAATGGTTCAACTCGGGAGAGCTAATGGCTCTCCAACATGAGATCGACATGACTGAAGTAGAGGCACCTTCGTCCAAAACGGTATGATGGATTGTCTTCCTAGCAATTTTTGTGGCGACTTGAAATGCCAACTGATTGGAGAGCCTCGGTTTGAAGTATTCTAGCCAGAACATGATGGTGTTCGATGAATCCGGGTCAATTGCACCGATGGCAGCGAGGAGAGTCTTGCGCTGATTTGGACAGTTTTGCAAGACCTCGGGCATCGACATAGCACAAGGAGCTTGTGCTAAGGCCTCTACAATATTGTAGTTTTGAGCAGCCCGAGCATTAGGATTGAAAACTGATTTTCTAATCGTGCTCTTGGGTGGACGCAACACTGACTCAAAAGAGGGCTTATCAATGGTGAGAGGAGCAGCCGGTATAGGGAATTTAGGCATCAAAGTGGAAGCTTTTTCAGTATTACTTCCAACAGGTTCCTTCGCTGGAACAGAGTCATACGAACAAGAACGGGTGTTCAAGTTGATAGTCTCGCTACGCATCATGAGAACATGTGTGATGGTAGATGCTTCTCCTTGGGAAGGAGAGGTGTGAGCAATCAACTGCTGATTTTGAGCAGGGAAGGGGGAAGGGATCATTGAGAACTACGGGTGTGGGTTTTCCCTTGAGAAACTTTTGGACTTTGTCTCGATGGGGGCACTCTGTAGAAAAGTGGTCATCGCCACACAGTAGACAAGGATACTTCAACTTCCTTTTCTATTTGGTGTCATCAAGAGTGCTCTTATGTTCCTGCTGGGTGGAAGATTTCTTAGGTTTCCCTTTGTTCTTCTTCTTACCACCAGACTTCTGAGGTGAAGCTGATGAAACAGAATTCACTTCTTCGGTGACAGCAGGAGTGGATGATTTGGTGGTGCCATGACCAGCCTATGTTGGTGATGAGGAAGAACCTTTGGGGTTCGACGATCCAACAGTTTGAGAAGAGGGATGGGTGTTAAGGGATCCAATGATGCCATCAGCTTGGGGTCCGTTGGGTGGTTTCATAGGGTCGTACGTGTTACGGGGTGCATCAGGAAGGATATCAAACAACATGTCATATTGAGCATACACTAAGTCTAGTAAATGGGCACGGGCGATGGCTTGTTCCTCTGTGATAGTGCCTCCAATGGCAACATCTCGAGCTATGGTGGGTATGAGAGATTTCGTAAACCAGTCTGCTAGGAGTTGGTATAGAATAGGGGCCTTAATAAGACGTTGTCTCCTCCGCCACTCATGTATATGATCTGAGATATGAGTAGCGGTATTTTGACGGAGCAAGGTTAAAAGCTCTGTATCAGTTTCATACCGTATAGGAACCTGGAAATGAGTCAAAAAATTCATAGCAAGAGAACCAAAATCAGAAAAATAATGGGGTGGTAGTTTGATATACCACTTGGCAGCCGAACCAGTGAGAGTCCGTTGAAATAACCTAAGACGGATCGAGTCATCCATTAGGGAGTTGGATGAACACCATAAGTGGTATGTCATCACATGGTTTTTAGGATCCTCACCCGGCTTGACATCAAATTTTGGGATTTCTGATGGATGTTTCACCGGAATGGGAGGACAATTAGTTTTGTGGTAGATGGGGTCATTGGTCAGGCAGGTCCAAAGTAGCCAAAAAGGGCATCTTTGGATTAGGCTACGGGTACTTATAGTACTGATAAGGCGTGTAAGGACCAGTGGGACCTTGTATCGACTGACCATAGGGTGTTCCAGGAGGAAATTGGCCATAAGGGTACGGGCCGCTTGGACCAAATGTAGGTCTGCCACTGTAGTAAGGTGGTCTATTATCCTAATAAGGTGGCTTATTACCATAAGGTGTGGGCCCGCCTCCGCTGTCGGGATGGGGTGGGCCACCTCCAAATGGTGGGGATCCGCCACCACCTCCAAGGTAGGATGGGCCACCACTACCTCTGCCAGGAGGAGGAGGTGGTCCGCTACCACCGTCGGAATAGGGTGTGCCTCCGCCACCTCCACCAGAAGGGGGTAGTGGGACACCGCCACCGCCGGAAGGGTAAGGGCCTCCTCCGTCGCCTCCACCATAGTAGGGTGGCGTTCCACCACCACCACCAAGATGGGACGGTCCTCCACCACCACCACCAGGATGGGATGGTCCTCCACCACCTCCACCAGGATGGGATGGTCCTCCACTACCGCCACCAGGGGGGTGGGCCTCCACCACCACCACTAGGATGGGATGGTCCTCCACCACCACCACTAGGGGGGGTGGGCCATGATAGCCGGAATGAGGTGCTCTACCGCACGAAGGTAGAGGTTCGCCTCCTCCAATGTTGTGTGGGGGGCCGTTGCCTCCAATTGGAGGTGGGGGTGGACCAAACGAGGGTGGAGGGACTTGAGGGACTGTAAGTGGGGGTCCATGTTGTAAAACATTTTGCTGTCCCCATAGAGTGTAAGGATTTCCGGAATAGGGTACCCCGTAGAGTGCATTTCCGAGATTAAGTTGACCTGGCGCAAGGTTAAGATGACCTGGATACGCTTGACTCGATGGTGGTTGAATTACGTTGGATGGTCCCCCAACATGGGATAGTCCCATAGTGGAAGGTCCAGGAGGTAAGGAATGTCCAACGGAAGGACTGATTGGAATTCCTACTGCAGTATTATGGTTAAGAGATGAGGGTTTCCCCCCAATAACAACTCGGTAACCACTAAGTAGAGATTGACCCAACACTGGTTGTTGATTATCCACTATAAGATTATCATTACTTGTAAAGAAGGTAGGGGTTAAAGAGTATCCTCCTCTCGAAGTTTGGGGTGGGGGAGCAGTAGGTGATGTAACCGTGGTAGTCACAGGTGTGTTGGACTGTTTCCCTTCAACAGGTTGGGTCGGGTGAGGTATAGGACTGGTCTCCTGTGAGGGTTGACTAGTTTCGGAGATGGCCAGGTTGTGGATGTTTCAGTGAATCAAAATATATCGTGTGAATCGGGATTTCTCTAAACCTGGCCCTATACGCGAGATGTTTTCATTGAGCTTCATCACCCAAGGAATGTAAGTGATCCAAGTGCTCACGAAGAGGTGTGAAGATATCGGTGGAATCGGGCCAGTTAGTTTGTGGAGTTCCTTCTGGAGTGGTCCAGGTAGGCGGGGATGCAACGGAAAAATGGGCCACTGGGTGACCTGGAGAAGATGTCCAATAAGCTGTTGAAGGACCAACAGCTGCTGAAGGGCCATCCTGGGGTGAATTTATCCATTCCAACTATCCAGACTCTCCCGGGAAAACAGGAGGTAGGTCTTGTGAAGTAGAAGTTTGTGCTTCTTCACCCTACGGGGAATGAGAGATAGGTGAATCTGGAGGAAACATATGTGCTCCAACATTAAATGTGGGTTTTTCCACTTCAGGTGACATGACCATGGCTTGTGGGTCCATTCTTACCCTTGAAATTACCTCCTGGTTAAGGGGATATTTGGGTGGAAAGTTCTAAATCCTATGGGACCTTCTCCAAGGAAAGTTAGCCAGAATGACTGAAACAAAATTTTCTCCTAAGGCAAGCTAAACAAAAGAAAAGCAGACCAGAGAACCCTACACAAACTAAGGCCACAAGCAGACTTATGTGATAAGAGTGGATTCAAAGGTCTAGAACCTCGTAGGATTGTCAAGGCTTCGCAAATCACTATACTGCAGGGTCCAACACTAAAACACGACAAGGAGAATTGGGACCATACCCTTGCCTGAATACTCGATTACCTAAATGGTACGTGCGTAGTAATCTCCCCTAGTGTTGTTCTCGGTGTATTGCTCTGCCAAGATGGCCAATAGGTTAACTCAATTGGTCTCAGGAATCCTAATGGTGTCTCTCGATATACACAAGGTACGTGGGAGCTCAAATCCGTAGTGATGTTGTCTAATGCACAATCATACGACACGAGACCTTCCTATATACTACCGAGTACGTGAAACACCTTTCGATATACGCCAAGTACGTGTAGTACTTGCTGGGTACGTGAAAGAGCTTCGATATACTGATAAGTACGTGGAAGACTACAATACCCCCGGGATACAGTGCTAGAAAATAACGACACCTGCCACACTTAATGACGCCGGAACACGTCTCTAACTTACACACATGTTACTAAAAATTTTACCCTAGTTCTACCGTTAGTTTTATCTGGACGGTTAGGTGAATGCATGAGGTGAGTACATAATTGTAAGCATAATGCAGGCCCTAACTATATGCAAAAATGTACTTTTCTTTTGATGAACTCTATGTATGGGAGGGAGAAATTTATTTCCAATGATTTCACCAAAGAAACACAATGCAATACAATCCCAAATATACGGAAAATGACTATGAAGTTGTTATCCCTCCAGGAGTCTTCCTAGGTTGTACTTGGAAGAGCCTGGTAACTTAAACTTATCTTGAAGGATGAGGTAAATGTGGATCAAGTTGGATGACTGAGATCAAAACTCATATGCTCAAAACATATAGGGATACATTCAGATAAACAAGGCTCTAGCCACTGGTGTTCAGGAAGTTTGTAAAAGGTAGAAGAAGAACTTTTATCGTGCTAGCAAACTCACACATACAACATATATATATATATGGAATATCACGATAAGCAAAAGGGCACTGAATATCCATTTCTCAATACACAAATAGGATTACAACTATCTGGCATAAACAAATGAAAACTCAGGAAATAGACATTTCACTGCAAATATAAAAGATGTAAGAATTGAAACTGAACACACATATGGCAAAAGAAGCTTGTATAAATGATATATAACCAGAAGTCTGATAATACAAACTTTAGCAAATTTTCTCCAAAATCGAACCGACGTTCTACTTCAGTTCTGGGATTTATAGCCATTATAAAGTTTTTTCAGATCCCAAAAGATGGATTGAATCTGCTAAAAATAACAACGAAGAACAGTTAATGAAAGATGTGACAGTGTATTATGATCGAAATAACTAATTCTTGCTGATACACCTACGCTTGACGGATGAAACAAGCCTCTGGGGGCTAGAGGACGAGTTTGAAATTGTTGTCTGCAAAAACCTGTAGGTGTCGTTTTCTAAAAATAGACAGGAATATTCCACTGTTAATTCTGTTGGCGCCCTCAGTATGGGACCAGAGGTGATCATGATGCACTTGAACGCTTATCAATCCCCTAGAAAATGCCTTTAAGATGCCCGGACCAATAAAAAATGGGTTTGATGCCCAAAGACAGACCTCTGCATTTTCTGTGTTTTTGGTAGCTAACAAAACTGGGCTTGGAGGTGATAAGCAACCGAAATCCTGGTATTCGGTGGTTAATGAATTAGATTAATGCTTCGCCTAAACCACCAAATCGCTTTAAAGTGATGGAAACCTTTATCTCTTTTCGGTATCCGAGAGGGCGCTACCCGCATGTCGTAAACCGCCAAATCGGGATTCAGCAGCTAATGAACAACTCCTATGTTCGCCCAAGCTGCCAAAAACGATGTATGACCCAGCCTACAAAAATTTACAAAACTGTGTTTCTGTCCCCTGCTACCTGGATTTCTCTTCCTCCTGGGCCAAAACCGGAGGGTTAGCAAAGTTGATTGCAGCTGCTACTAGGGTGTCGAGGTCTGAATGTACCTCGGGCTGGGGACCCTGAGTTTTTTCCTTACCCTCCAAAGATTCGACCTTCCTCCTCAGCCTGATGTTTTATCTGATCGTCCTAATATTTCTTCCTCTCATTTTGCCATGTTTCTTGGTCAACCCCTGAAAAGAAACATACAGCTCATTATATCTTTTAGTCAACCTCTCATTTTTCTCCTTGATGACTCTCTAGAGTATCTCGCGTTCATACGCCTGTTGGAGGAGCTGATTAATTTTCTGTGAAGCAAAACTCTTTGCTCTATGGATTACTTTTTCGGCTACCTGTTGACCTTGCTCTTCCACAGGTGCAGGAGAAGGAAAATTAACACAGGTGGTATCCTATTCGATCATAGAGGGAGTTGCTTCCTTGATCTCCAGTTCTATCGCCACCTCCTCAATTCCTGCTTCGATTTCCTGCAATTCATCCTCCTCATAATCGGTGTAAGGGAGGTTTAAAAGGTTTGCATTCTTTGAAGAGGTCCCTTCTGAAACAACTCCATCATCCTCATTCTTATCTTTGAATGCTAATTTTCTCTTGGCTTTCTTCACTTTTGGGGCTGAGGAAAGGGGGTCGGTTGTAGTTAGGGAAATATCCCTCCTCTTCCTTTTCCCACTTCTAGGGGTGGAAGACTTCTTTCCATCTTCCGGTTGCAATTCCGTTTCAAACCCACTCCAAAAAAGGAAGAAATCCCAGTTCATGCTTTTCCTTTGTAACAACTCAAAGACCATCAGCTTGATCAGACCGTGGTGGTACAACCTGCTTGCAATTTTGGTTGGTTGGGCTTTGACCTGATGTGCCATTTTAGTCAGGATCTTGTGGAGGAAAAAGGGGAGATTTAAGGGGCTCTTGCCAGTAAAGTGATCCAGTAATCTAAAATGGTAAATCAACACCCTTTTATACCTGCCCTCACAGGTTATGTAAACCAAGATCGACTTCAATAGAAGCTACCATTTATCCTCCAGGTATGACATAGGAATGTCTTTCTTCCAAACCAGGTTTTTATACTCAGGTTTCAGATAAGATTGAAATTCGAACTCCTTTGCGACGGTGGTCTTAAACCAGTTTTCTCCGGTCGTTGGAAGTTCTATCACCTAGGCTATGAGGGCCTCGTCCACCTGGAATTCCTCCTTGCCTATCACAGCCTTACTGCCGTCAAATGTGAGGGAAAATGCTTCGACCACCTATTGATGAGAACCTTGTAGATTTTTGCAGAAATTATAGCAACCGACATTTTTGAAAAATTGGCATACCTCGGGGTGCGCCTCCAGGTAGCAGATGTCATTCACTTCCTTCCTCAGGACCGCCCCTCCTCCTTTCTTCATCAATAACCTGTTTGCTGGTGCCTGCTGCTAAAATCGGGACTGAGGGAGAGACAGGAAATCAGAGAAAAATGAGTTCAATCGACGTGGTGAGGATGAAAGCGGAAAGGTGGTGAGGCTTTTCGGGAACTGACTCCGAGGGGTATGGAAAGGTGGATAATCATGAGGGCGTAATGATGGCTACTGCGACAAGATTGTACCGGAGGAACGAAATTTTAGAAATGCTGGTATGCGGAGAGGAAACAAAGTCCGTCTGGCCAGAGGTATGGTGATGGCGTCCGGCCTCACCATGGGGCAAATCATGTTTTCGCTGAAATGACCTTTTCGACGGCTAAGCCATGATGAATTCCATTTATTATGATCAAACCCCCGATTTTACGTGTCCACCAATCGATGCCAACTCATTTTCGGCAATCGATAATCTGCTTTTAACCCCGTATGCTGCCGAAAAACGATCTTCACCAATGCTTTTGCTTTCGGTGGCTGTAAACAATCCATCCTTTCGGATGGTAAGCTGCGAAAAGTATCCACCTTTTCAGTGGCTAATGAACACCATTGTGTTTTCCCAAGCCCCTGAAACGGCCCCATGGATTACGAAAATGACTTTGCTTTAGGAAGCTACACAAGGTTCCAACTTGAACTGCGAACTGCAGAAAATATCTACCTTTCGGTGGCTAATGAACACCATCGTATTCACCCAAGCCACCGAAAACTGCCCCATCACTCACGCTATAATTTTACCCTTTCGGTAGTTGAAGCATTTCATCTTTCACATAGTAAGCTGCCGAAAACAGGGTTTTTGGTAGCCAATGAACCATCGCCAGGCCCGCCTAAGCTACCGAAACCTGAAATTTGGCTTTCAGAAGGAGATCCAACTTTAAAATGTTATTTCAAACTTCGTTACCTTCTTCAACCTATCAGACTGGAACTTAAACACATGCGAAAAACGAAAAAATTAAAAACCTCCTATCACCTAGATACTATGACTAGTCTATGTTTATTGAGGAGATAACAGAAGTATTCTTTTCCTTTTCAAGTGAAACACAAAAGATAACACAACACTACTAAGCCAAATCAAAGCATGTTTTTTTTTCTTTTTCTTTTAAATTTTCAAACAAAAATTATGCTAAGTGATGAAAAGAGAGAAGTTCTAAGTAGAGAATGCAAGATTTTCACTTTCACTACAATGCCTTAAAGCATGAGAACCAAAATATGCATGCAACTTTCCAAGCATGGAACTAATTTTGCAAAACTTAATATCTATTCGAATTTTTCAAGAAAATGAGAAACTCATAATTCGTGAAGAACACAAATAATTTAATTTTCTTCCAACTTTTCCAAAAGATCTACAAATGAGACATTCCAATGCATGTATAATTCTTTAAATGGGCTTGAAAAATGATGGAAATAAAGCACTTTTGATTTTTCAAGGGATGTATCAAAATAACAACTTGATAACATCGATGCTTTTAAACACAAATACTGAAATGAAAAGATCACTTGCAGCATTCTAATGAATCAGAAAATATCAAGAATATGACAAGCACTCATGGACTGAAAATACACACAAACACTCAAAATCAATCAGTAACAAGCAAGCAAAGCTCAACAAATGCATGCAAAGGAGGTCTGTAAACCGATCCAATACAATGACCAGATCCGGAAAGGAGAGGAGGGAATGCAAGGGTGAGTGGATGCAGGTGGGGGAGACGAAAGCGTCCACCACTACCAAATCTCATACTTGTCCAAGATGGAACCCAAAACAACTCCAAATGAAACCAAACACTTCAACACATAAACAAAAAATGGGGTCTCTGACTAGATCTTGCAGTGAAAAAGGGGTTTGTACATCAAACCACAACTCAAATTGGAAATGGAGAAGGGATACCTGAATGCCAATTTTGGCAGATCGGCACAGTCTGTGTTTTTACACAGAGTGATGTCGTAGTTTACCAATGCGGGAAGTGCGATGGTGTTGCATTAGACTAATGAAATGGTTGCGAAGATAGGCGAACAGACAGAGAACAGAGATAAAAAAATGACACAGTGTTGCTCTGAGTCCACTGACCAGGTGCGACAAGCGATATCTAAATTCAAAAATGAACAAATCTCCAAACAGTGAGCAATGAAATGGTTCAAAAATGATGAGTACAAACTCATAGGAGGACTACAGTCTCTTCAAAGCGAATATCTGATGGTGAATCGAGGCTTAGAAGGAACATAAGACTATGGATGGCTTGCAAAAGAAATCAACTGAAAATGTGATTCAAATTGAGAACTACAAACAATGTCATCCCCACTATGGTCTCCAGATTTGTTTGACGGACAATCTACCAAGAGCAAACTCGAGGCATGATCTCCCTAGCTCAACGTGAGTCTAGAACAAATAGGACTGAATATAAATCACTTTCCTAGATCTAATTAAGGATCGAGGAGCTATATACGTTTACCTTGTAGATCGCTAATCCTTTTTCTCCTTGAATGTTGCTCCAAGCTTGACGATCTTCAAATCTGAGCTGCAAAACCTGTCAATATAACAAGACAACAAAACAAGTAAAACGCATCTATCCAATCATCGATCTAAGTAAGTAGTCAAGCAGACAAACTACGCAAGATATCATTAACACAATGAGATTTTGGTGGAAAGCAATTATATTACGGTATTGAAGAGAGAAGTACATAGGATAGAAAGATACAACCATTGACTTGGCATAGCAATCCTCATCCAATCAAATCAAAGCCAAAGCCTCCCAAGGAAGTGTGAGTCTCCCAATAGATGAGTATGGATCTCTCCTAAGATGATTTCACCAGCATGTAGACACTATAGACTTCCTCCCTTTGGAATGGGAGTGAGCTTCACTTATATAGGACTAAGTGGATAGGGTAGGTTGAGATATGGTAGGAGAGAGATAGGGGATCTTTCCAAGAGGTTAGGAACTGAGTTCTAGCTCTCCCAAAAGGTCAGGGATAGGAATCCATGTCAGCTAGCTTCGAGAATGGGCTCGAAGGAGCTATTTTGTCAATTAACTGACATCGTCACAGGCTGCAAGAGAACAACCTGTGACGTCCCAGGTTGCATGAGGACAACCTGCGACGACCTCTCAAAACCTAGTATGAATGGGTTGGTATCTCTTCCAGGTTAATAAATTAGTCAAGGAAACTTTAGGGATGATTACACTGAGTCTCATGATGGTAAGATTTTAAGTGTAACAGTCTTTGTACTTTTGATCATATATATTGAGGAATGTTTGTTGGGTTTTCTTCCCCTAGACGATTTCCCAGGATAAATATGTGTCTATCTTGTGATTGTGTTTCTTTTAGTGATCATGTATATGCTATTGTTGTGAAATTGAATTTATCACTATTGTTATCTATCTTAGCATATTGAATCTTCACATGGTATTAGAGCTAGCCTGAATATGACAACTTTCACAAGGTGAAACTCTCTCTCTTCTCCCTCCGGCAAGAAATTAGGGTTTCTATCAAGTTGGAATTTTGGAAATCTGATTGCATAGAAAGTTGTGCCTCCTTAGGGATCATCTATTGAGCCCTAGATCAAAATTTTGAGTGGGTAGATCTCCGGGAAAGTCAAACCCTAGTTTGAATTTGGACCAGAAAACTACAGAACACCAGAAAACTGTAGAAACTACAGATCAGAATTTCGCAAGTCAATTTTGAGAGGTGAAAAATTGGAATCTCCAGAAACCAAGTGTACCAATCAATTTGCCTTATTCAAGCGCATCTCCTGGTAAGGTCAGTTTTTCATTTTGAGAAATTTCATTTTTTGGTGACCTCCTGGATAAGATGGCCCCAAGCACTAAGCTTGAGGATAAGTTAGAAGGCATAGAGAATTTCCAAGCATGGAAATATAGGATTGGCCCCATTCTTGAAGAGAATGATATTTCCAAATACATCAAGGAAGAAGTTGCATAACCTAAAGAGGATGAAGCTAAGGAGAAGCATAAGAAGGACCTAATTAGGGAAAAGAGGATCACTGTTGATTCTATTAAAGACCACTTGATTCCTCAAGTGTCATCCAAGAAGACCCTGAAGGAGATGTATGATTCCCTATCTAGAACGTATGAAGGAAATAACATCAATAGGAAGATGAATTTGAGAGCTCAATTAAAGAGTACCAAGATGTGCCAAGGAGAATCCATCCAAAACTACTTCACAAGGGTCTCCCAGTTCAAGGAGAAACTAGAATCCATTCGAGACTCCCTTGATGAATATGAGCTAGTTATTACTGCTCTCAATGGTCTCACTAGACCTTGGGATTCATTCATCCAAACTATGTGTGCCAGAAAGGAAAGCATGAAATTTGACATTGTATTGGAAGATTGCATCCAAGAGGAGGCTAGAGTAGCCAATAGATAAGCTCTACTTAAAGAAGATGATCAAGCCCTAGCCACCCATACCAAGAGAGGAATAAGTAAATCTAAATTGAAGAAATAAAGCCACAAGGAGTATCAACCTCCCAAGAAGTTCCAAAGGATGAGAGGAAACAATCCAAGAAGAAACTACTCCAACTTTCAATGTTTCAATTGTGACAAGCTAGGACACATTGCCAGAAATTGTCCATTGAAGAAAGAAGAATACAAGAAGAGGAACAGCAACAAAAGAAATCATGCTCATTTTGACGAAGATGAAGAAGAAGAACCTCCCAGGAAGCTTGCAAAGAAGAATTCGAAGAATATATATTGTAATAGTGGTGCTTCAAAGCACTCTCTCCAATCTTAAAGAAAAGGACTCCCCTCAGAAAGCTTCACTAGCAGAATAGAAGAAGCAACATACAAGATTGGTTGAGGAACTCTGATGATGAAGTAGAGCTCACCGTCAGACACTCCAGTAATCCCTGCAAGAAGACTAGGATCAAAATAGATCCTACCAAACAAACAAAGATAAGTATTTGAATTGTCATTTCTATCAAATCATTTAAATGATAGTGTTTAGTTGTGTACACATTTATTTAGGATGTGCGTTATGCATGTGATGGGTAAGTAGCTTATGGTGCTATACAACTTTCCATTGCTACTTATCTAGAGTGAAACCTCTTTGTTGACATATTGGGAGTAGTGCACACTCTTAATAATGTCCTGGTAGAGATGGAAGGCATCTAGAAAGTTACCATATGAATGTGGGGTATGAATAAATGTTGTGTTATTTATAGCGTTATGATAGTGTGACTTATGCTTTATGCATATGTTTTTGGAAACTATGAAATGTTTCTAACCATGCTATTGAATTTGACTTGTAGGAAGTATTGTACAATGATCACCTACAAATGAAGAACGATGAGACTTGTTCCGTAGAACAAGTGACAATGGTTCAAAAATAAACAAGACTTGTGAAATCAAGTAGAGGAAGTTGACTATGACAAGATAGCCAGACTAATGGTGTGATCTAAGTAAATGAAGAAGATATACCTCCTATATTTGCATAGGTTGCACCCTATCACGATGATGAGTCTCCAAAAGATCATGATATGTTGGAGACCCAAGAACTTCTATCCCTGTGTAACAACCCTCATATACGAATATAGGGAATAATTGATATAATAAATAAAATGTAATATAAAATAATGTAAGATAATAATATAATTGGGAATATGAAAGAAAATAAGGGAAAACAAATTGCATTAAATAAGAAATTAAGAAATTGGGAGAAGGAGGAGATAAAAGGAGGAGGAGAAGTGAAGAGAAGGGCCTTTTTGTCTTTGGGCATCTTGGAAGAGGAGCTCTGGAGGAGAGGAAAGCAAGATAGCACTGGCATAGGGTTAATTGTTGGGGGCTCAAGGGCCTCAGCCTTTTTGGTTGAGGGTTGGTTGGGTGGAGAGTCGTCCCCCCACGTTCAATTTCACATTTTAGAGCCATCAAGGTAATCACCAGGTATGTACTCTTTTGTTACAGATCTTTCATTGCATGTTGCTTCTTGTTGTATACTAGATTTATAAATCTTTAGGATATCAGATCTATTGTATTTATCAGATCTTTTATTGCATGCTGGTCATTTGTTTGTCTTGTTATTTTTATGAGTTTACAGATCTTACATTTGGTATCAGAGAAAGGCTTAAACACTTGGCCTTTAGGACCCTTAAATGCTTTTCAAATCCGTAGATATGCTCATCTCATGGTTAAATGGCTGCAAATTAACAAACCTGTTATATTTTCATGTATTGAAGAATGTATGCAATATGATAGGAATTAATGAGTTTTTAATTCTGTTGGTCAATATGCATGATGTGGATCTACGATTCCTATATCAAATCCATGAGTTTGGTTTCCTTCCTGGTATGGTGTTGTTTCCTACTATACTTTTTTCTCTGTGTTTTTGATGCACCGAGGAGGTATGAGTGTAGTAAATCCAGACACATTTTATACTTTATATATGAATATCGTAATAAATTTGTAGAAATATTTGAAACCATATAAATATTGTTATTATCGCTTCTGAAATTTTGAAAAGTGCCCTCCATCATTCATTCCTTCCTTCAGATCTTCCTGCTCCAACCATCCTTAATGCCAAAAAAAAAAAAAATCGAGAAGAAGGAAGCTGTGCAGACCTGAGAAATCTTTTTAGACTCGGATTAATTTAGTTGCAAACCTAAGAAATCATTAGAGAAAACATTAGCTAACAGAAAATGAAAACCACCGATGCAATAATTGTAATGAACATGCAGCATGTTTTTGAGTTTTCAATTCTGCCAGGGTAAATAATAAACAATCACATGAGCAAGCAAGCACAACTGGATGTTAATGCAAGTTTTGGCATAGCTGCTAACATGAAAATACAAAACAAAACTTGAAAATATGATTGTGCTGAGAAGTAGGTGATCTAATCTTGCAACTTTGTTTGTGTTTGTTAAAAAGAAGAAAAAAATCATTCTCTTTCTTAAACAACAATTATAAAACATTAAGATCAATAATTCAAGTAAATAAAATAAGACATATCCATGTTAAAACTGTTAGGGTCAAGTGTAAATTTTTATGTTTATTGAATGTATGAGTGCAAAAACATTGGAGTTGTGTTCAATTCATGCATAATAAATCATCAACTCGCCCAGTAAGAAAAATATATTTATTCATAATAGATAACATCAAGGCTAGAACAATGAAATAGAATGCATTTCATCAGGCATGTATCACTAAATTATGAAAAAGTGACCAAACTATTTAAGAGAAAGTCATTAAAGATTATTTACAATTGTTACTATTCAAGAGAAAGTCATTAAAGATTATTTACAGTTGTTTTTACATCCTAAACACAAATGGCAAAGATCAGATGTGGTTATTTGATAAATGTTTTGTTCTGTATAGATACCATTGCTGAAGGAAAATGAAGAAAGATTGAATGCAATTGAATTCTACAGATCATAAATTTATATGGTGTCCAGTCCTGTAAACCTATTGTAAATGGTGAAACATCACATAAAAATTAAGCCATGTTTTACTGCTTACACTGCAACATAGGTAGAACCTAAATGTCACTGGGTATTGCTCAATCAAATCCCCACATACATGTGTTCATGAATGGATGACCAGCAAGCTGCTGCAGACGTGGGCTGTAAATAATGGCAGATTGAATGCATTCACAGTCCCAAATAAAATTCAAACTGGGTGTCTGTCTACCAACCTCCTAGCAACCACAGAGGTGGGAAGAGGTTTGAATCTCTTGGCCGACCACCGACATAATAATAATTGTCTTGTCATCACATATGATTTCTCATTCTGCATCGCATCCTTCAGCATTGACTGCAGAGAATACGATTTAGTTTTGGCCTTCTCCACCATTATTCCTCGGAACCTCTTCCATCCAAGGATAAGTCTTTGCAATTGATTACATGAGAATTATTCACTAAAGATTGCAGTACCTCTACCTGTGTTTTGAGGGAAACAATATAATCCACTGTTTCTGTCAAGAAGCAGCAAGTGTCCATGGATTTTCCTCCAGGGATGAGTCTTTGCAATTGCTTTGTCCGCTTGTCCACCAACCTGATAGCTGCGTTACATATTAATGATAGCTGCGTTACATATTATTGATACCTGATACCTACGGGTCATATTAATGATACATGCATTACTTATTAATAATACCTACGTTACATACAGGCGTGAATGAAAGCCTGCAGTTAGTATAAGAAATATTTATGGCATAATTTATGCAATAAGATGACATGGCATGTCCCTTGGATCCCTATCTGTTTTAGTTGTTTTAGTTATTTGTATGGTAGAAATGGAGAGGACCGGCATCTGAAAAGATTCAAGTTCCCATATTATCATCGTTATAGTTCTCATGTTATCATCCTTACATATAGGTAGAAGTTGTAGTTCCTGGAATTGCCAATCTTCCACGCAGCTATGTGTTATCCTTTGTCGTCTGCGTTCACTATTCCACTACGATCGTTACCTCCACTACCTCCTGTGGTCTCCTTCCTCTGCCTATAGCTGCGTGCCATTCCTCAGAACCTGCACATGCAAACGCCTGCCAACTCATTTTTTTTAGACGTTTCAAGCTCTCAGCTGTCAAGCCAACTGTCGTTTCCTTGCCTCCTCACTGCGTGTTGGGGCAATGCGCCCTCCAGTGGCTGATGTTCATCTGCATGGAGTCTCTTTCAAGTTTCAACTACCGCATTTCTCTCACAATTTCATCTCCTAACTGGTTGCCTCTCAGTTGAGAAACGTGGCAGGAAGAAGCGTTACGGTAGGAATACCCAACTTTTCTAATAAACAAAAAAAAATTGTTGCCAAGAAATTATCTTCCCAAGTCAGTATGAAACATATATTGATAAACACAAGTAAATTAATATATACCAGTCAAGCACCGACTGAGAAGTCAGGTTTGTTGATATGTGTTACATCGGAGCCTGATCGAGTACATACCTCTCCTTTCTCTAAAAGACCAAGTCATAGACCAACATACTATGCATTAACAAATTGTGTATATAAATACGAGATGTTTGGCCTATCCATTGAGAGCCAATGCAGCACATATGATGTGCTGTAGGTTATGCCTTAGATGGGTTTTCGGTGGAAAACCGGTACTCTTGTATATATATAAACATATATATCAAATAGACCATACAACATTTTAATTGTAAGAGCTATGAAGCTCTCTTGATAATTGATAGGTAAGAACAATGCTTAGATGTTAATGGTGGCTAAGTCCAACATTTTGGATGTAAGCCAAGAGTTAGAGTTAGTGTGGAAGAAAACGTATCCTGCTATATCGAAGCTTCCATTGAAAAAGAACCCTAACACCAATTTTTTTTTTAAAGACGACGCTCTTGGAAAATGGAAAGGCCAGAGGACCCTAACTCCATATGCACATGAAACCTTTACTGATAAGTAGAATGAGTCTTTGCTGTTTATAATTATGTGCTTGTAATATTTGAATTCTTGATAGTTAGAGAGGGTGGTCTTCAGAGAGCTGAGCCCTCAAAGGGACAACTACTCCTTTCTTTTCCTAGTAATTAAACCTCCCATTGTTATTATTTTCGTGGATATAATTATCTGTTTACTGTGTTGCAAAGAACTCCGGGTAAATTTCGTGGCCTCCTATGAGGCTCGACTTGGCTCGATTTATTGTGATGGACCTTGTGTGCCATCTATTACATACACAATTTATCACTGTTGAGGCTCATATTCTGATTTCGTGTGTATCCGTCTGTTCTTTACGGAGTTTGCTATGTAAGAAGTCGTTTGCAATGTTGTAGAAATTCAGTGATGGAGATTTTGTGCTTCCAATTTCGTACAAAAAAAAAACATGGCATAACAACAAAAGACGTAATCATTTAGAAATTTGTATTGTTGAATCTGTAAACCAGCAAGAATGCTTGATATCGAATCTGCTATATGTTTTGCATAATCCCAGTTAAGTTCCACTACTGGACTAGTGCTTATTATTTTAACCCAAATGCCATTCCATGTGAAGATCCATTCAAAGCCTAGGGATGATCATTACATCTCATTTGTTTATTTGGCTATGATTGATCAACAATATGGGAGCCCATAAGACTGTCGAAAAAGTCCAGAAACAAAATTGTATGAAATCAGCTATAAAAGTATGAATTACAAACATGGGGTGCTAGCACTTGCATTTGCTTATAGTTTTTCCTTGTTATCTAGAGGGGTACTCATGCACCAACCATTCTATTTTATGGCCCAGACGGGCTCGTCCTCAGTAGAATACAATTTTTTCTCATTCCAATTCGCTTGAAGTTCATAAATATGTTTTATTTCCAGCCGTAATTGCCTCTCGTCGGTACCACGATGGTGTCCACTTATTACTCCAGGATATCTCGAAGTTAACATATATGCATCTCAAATACTAGTAATACAGAGGCTTCATAAACTTCAATTGATTGGAATCATTATATAATTGTTGTAGAAAAAGTAGAGTTATGACAGGATGCTAAGGAAATCCCAATTATTATACAAGACTGAACTGCTTGTGGCATAATTGCCAGCTTCCTTGGCCAGTGGGGTACCCACTTCACCAAATTTGTTACCCATATCCAACTGTCTAATCAACTTAACTCTACCCAGAGCTTCCAAGTTCCAATAACTCATAAACTAGATTTATATGCGAATGTAAATGAGTGAGGGAATAGAACCCTTGTGTGTGTGAGATGGTAGGTGTTTGACCTCGTGGTGTTGGTGTTGGTTTACCCCACCAATAAAAGGACTTAATACATGTCCTACAAACCATTTTGGTTTAAGTGGATGCTAATAAGATGCTTATCCTTCTTCATTTTATAGACTTGTTGATGCCTCAGAAATCGCAACATCAATCAGAAAGGGATTCTCCCCGGTAAGTGAGCCCAATTAGATCGCTCACCGTTTGGTGTGGGGAATCCGTCCAGTTAATTGTTCCGGCTACCGTAAGATTTAAAGATTCTTGTTCTTTACACCGGTTGTGGCCCGATCCACCGTTTATGTGTTTTAATTTTAAAGATGATATGCAAGTGCCCTAAGCTAAATGCAAGTAGCTAATCTAAATTAACCTAAAACAGTATAAGCAAATCTAATCTATCCTTGCAAGGAGAAAACCGTAAATATGAGCAATACGTTGAAAGAAACATCTAAAGATCATACAGATAGCCATTAAATCATAAAGATGAAATCTCAGCAAAAGATAAAAAATATTAAAGATAGCTTTAATTCACTGGAATACATTCCATTACTCATTTAAGAGAGACATCATTGTACAAAAAAGAGAAAGATCATCCATTACACAGAAATAATTCATAACAACAAAGAAAGATCTCACTGTAGTATGTGAATGACACAAGAGTAGTCCAGCAAGCATTCAATACACATTTCTAGAAAAAAAACATCCTCTCCAGGCTTTCATTAGGAAAAATCCAGTTCTTGGAGCAAGTAGCAAAGTAATTCACGTACCAGCTAGAAAATTTATTTCACCTGAAAAAGGTCCTCTATTCCTCTTCTATTCTTCTATTTATAAATTTACAAATTGTTGCTTGAGCTGACAGGTGTACCCGAAACTCTAGAACCTTCTAATTTGTCCTTTAGTGCACAATTACAAAACCCACATATTCGTGGAGAGCCTTCCATATAAGACAAAAAATAGAGCCAGCTTCCTTTTAAAGCATTTATACAATAAAGGAAATTCAGCTTTTCTCACATTAAGACAAATAAGAATTCTGATAGTTTATCTATTTTATTTGGCTTCCTTTTGCTGGCTCGCTGACTCATCCCTACCAACTGGCTCGCTTGTGGATGCTTGGACATCTACACTTTGGATATGGGTGGCCCATTAACTGAGCTTTTTCAAGATAATTTTGCTCTGAACAGATATTGTTGCCTTTGCTGCAATCTCATGCTTGCGCAGATCTGATTTGACTTGTGTTTCTCCTGCTGCTTCTTCTTAAGCAATTGCTTCTAGAAAGTAGATATGCATAGCGGGTCGGCCAATGAACTGATAGATCTGTGAAAGAAAATATGACAGAGTTCGTTTTAACTAGATAGCCTTCAAGCATTAGCAAATCAGTTATGAAAAATTCAGAATATGCCACTTTCATAATATGGAAGCTGTTTTAACAAAATAATCAACTAATTCACAATTGCAGCTACCATTTCACAGTTGAAAATCATGAGAAATACTAGATGCAAATGCCAACAAGCTATACGAGCCACTGTGGTTTCATTATTCTTGGAATGATGGTTAGGATCAGGGTTGGCGTATTGAATGAGCCGGGGCTCGAGACCTTCCGCAATTAAAACGGCACATGGCCCTATTGATGGCCCAACCAACTCCGTGGGTGAACACAAACCAAAAAATATCTTCACGCTAAGCGGCAAGCGCAAGGTTAAACTCTGCGCTAAGACGACGACCGTAACTTTAAGTTATGCGCTGAGCGGCGAGCAAAACTTTAAGTTTTGCGCTAAGTGGCAAGTTAAAGGTTAAGTCCTGCGCCCAAGTGGCGATCATGACGTTAAAACCAGCGCTGATAGAGCTGCGCCATCAGTAGACTTCGAGGGAAGACGAGGCGCATCTATGGAGGCGAGAGCTATATGGGTAAGCCTTGCGCCTTTGGCGCAAGTTTTAGTCACAAAATGTGCGCTAACAAGAACCGCGCCAACGAGTCATGGAAAAGAATTAAGGGATTTTGCGTCGCTACTCATCTAAGGATAGGTTTGGCGCCAATGGCGGTCGAGATATGGTTACAATTCGCGCTAAAAGGGCGGTCAACTTACATTTAAAAATTGCACGCCAAATGGTAAAAGGCCTAAGATTTGCAAACGGGGCGGCCGACTTATAGTCAACGTATGTGCCAAGCGGAATACCTATGGTTAACAAATGCGCCAAGCGGTAGACTTATAGTTAGCAATTGCACTAAAGGGCGGCACACTTATGCTCAACATTTGTGCTAAAGCGGATGAGTTAAGGATAAAAATTGCGCTAAAGAGAAAAGGTGACTTTGCCTTAGAAAAAATAATTGAGAAAACTTTTGGAAAGAAAGTGTTGAAAATTTTGCCAAGTTAGAGAGAAAAATAAATCTGAAAGACAAGGAAAACACTTGTTACAAAATGTGTAGAAGGAGGGGCCCCAAATATCTTTAAAATTTTGGGGAAGGATGTTGCAGCAACAACAAGACTTCAATTGGATTCCTCCCGACAATTTTCCATTCAAGCACAGTGTTCATAACAACATACAATTTACAAACATTAAAAATATAAAACACTTATCTTTTGTCAAATCTGTGCATGCAGAACTGATTGCTTGTTTTTGAAATTTAATTTGTCTTCTTATGTGCAGCTTATGTCAAATCTGTGCATGCGGAACTGATTGCTCGTTTTGAAATTTAATTTGTCTTCTTATGTACAGCTTATGTCAAATCTGTGCATGCGGAACTAATTGCTCGTTTGAAATTTAATTTGTCTTCTTATGTAGAGCTTAGTGGTATTGATTTTCTGGCTTTTGCATTAGAACTTAAGCTATGGTTTCTGATACCGAAAGGCATCATACTTCACAAAGTTATTTGGGGTATGTTCTCAGTTGATTGTTGTATGTACCCAGAGCTGAGATCCAGATCCAGGCCATTCCAAGAAGAAAATTTAGTGATTCCCATGAAAATTCGTCAACAAAAATTAATAGTAAAATGCAATCAAGTAAATCTGACAAAATAATGCTGGGCATATTTTGAAACCTGATGTAATGTGTACAGTCGTCCAATATTAATTGTATGTTCAATATTTAAAGTTAGTATTTGATCATGTCGATCTGTATTAATTTTACGTTTAATAATTAAAGTAATTGTCAACCCATATTAATAGTTTTTGGAAACTCTTGCCTGTACGTACCATATATGTTTATGGTAGGGCTCTTAAGCATATTATTGCTAATAATAATTTTAAACAACTTGATAGCCACCCTTTCCAGATCATTATTACTCCCCGGCTTCCCTTATTGAATTATAAGTGGCATGAAAGTCATGCTATATATTCCATAGTTAAGAAATATTGGTGAGAGTCTTTTGATGTCAAAAGTCAAAGTCATAACCTAGTTAAGCCAAGTTGACGGATGTAAAGTAAGGAGTCCATAGCCAAGTAACTCAAATTCAAGTTGAGTCAGAATCCTTGTTTGGAGCAAAGTAAAGTCAAAGGTCAAGTAAGTTATATAAGATAGTGACATCGGTGTCTCAATTAGGGTTGTCAAACCAAGTTCATGGTTTGTCTTATTGAAGCTTGATATCACCCTAGTAAACAACATTTATTTATGCAAGGACTTGTAGATGGTGTAAATGACTTGAATGAGATGTCTAGGTTGGCTAGGATAAGTAGGTTGATTCTACATTTGCAAAATAAGGCTTATTGCTTCAATCATGACTTGCTCTCCATTTGGAACCAAGGTGACTTTAAAACCCTTCTTAGTGGCTTTAGTGGTAATTATAAGGTCTATTGCTTCTTCTTTGTCATCTCCTACATTGCATTCTGGATTTTTTGTTAGGCTAGCCTTTTCATCATGTTTCCTGAAAAAGCTTGTATTGAATTAATACGTATTTACTTTGCATTTATATGTATTGTGTTACATTTTTGTTGAACATTATATTAATTTAGTATCAAAATTGATTTAGGTTTTGGAAGGCATGATACAGGTTAGTGAGTAATTACTATGTGTGACAAAGATTAAGGTCTACATAAAGGCTAAATACTATATGCGTTAAAACATCATGCATTGAAATAATGGGTAAATGCATTATTAGTAAGCATTAGTTATCTCATGATAAATTATAGTGTGCATTGATAGTCGCATAGTATTTTCTAAGGTTGGACTACTCGATAAGTGTTGTGCATCATCTATTGCGACCTCTTCCCAATGTTGACTTGGTATAGATAATGCTTGTAATAGACTTGGTGTCTTGATTGTCAGTGAAATTTTTTTTTATGAAATTAGTTTTAAGACCTTCCTACAAAAATCTTTCTTGATCATGTGGTAAGTTTCAGGAACCATAAATTTCCTCCTATATGAGAAGTGTGCAATTCCAAAAGGAACTTTTGTTTGATTTGATAATTCATACATAAAATCATGTGATCTCGATACCATAGTAAATCATAATTTCTTCCACACAAAATTATCCCGTGAACTAGGGACCTAATGTAGTTGTTGAATTATCTTGCATGGATTCTGAAGTTAGAGGACATATGTTGCACATTTCATGATGATACTGAGTTTTTCCTGCTGATGATACTTTATAGTCTTATTTATGGCATCTTGAAATGAAATTTGTGTGGTAGAAGATATGGTGTTATTACATGTTGTTTCTTAGAATGATGCCTTATAGACATGTGATTCATGGTCATGCATTATTCATGCGAAATTTGATGTTGTTATTTCTAGCCATGAAATTTATAGCCATGGGTTGTGCATGTGATACTTCTTGATTTTATTTCATGAAGTTATGGTGCTATATAAGATAGATGACGTGTAGAACATAAAATGATATCATAGCTTATCATTGCATCTAGAGATAAATGAAATTTGGCACATAAATGGTATGAAAACATGTTGTGATTAATTTTGGTATTTTACAGCTTTGTCATGTATTAGTGGGGAATAAGAGATTATATCAGATATTTGGTATGACATGTTATCGTCTTATTCTAACCCTTATTGCTCCCCATAAAATGCATATTTGATATGATGATGGATTATGTGAGTTGTTACTTCATGTTGATAGTACTAATGTTGAAATATAGTAGCTTATCATGGCATATTAATGAGATGCTTAGTGAAATTATGAAAGTATCATGACTAGTTATGTTATAATGGTAGCACAAAGCACCTAAATGCATTAGATGTTAAACCTGGCATGACTTATCGTGACAATGGCTTATGATGCAATGTAATACAATATGAATGGGTGGCTAGACATTCTTGTCAGCATATGATTCAAGGTTGATCCATGATATTATTATATTGAGAAATGGTTACTAATGATTATTCATTATGGCAAGTGCCAGTTGTTCCAAGTGATCCGCTCAAATAGCCTGATGAGGCTAAGTATTCTATGATTTTGTGGGAGCCCATAACCACGAATGAGAATGGCTACTGTAAATTTATTATGGGCTGGGGGGAAATCCCAACAATTAGCTCTATGCCAGTAGTGCTTGACTTTAGTACCAGAAGTTAGGAAGGTGGCAATGCCACAGATACTTCCCGGAGAACTTCTGATGTGACCAAAGTCCACGTTTGGAGACATACTCACCAGGAGGGAGGTTTATGTAGAAGGACTTCTGATGCCTAGGGCTAGTACCTTGAGGGTGTTGTGGAGGATGTTTAGGCTAGCCTTCCGAGATGCCTGGGGTATAATGATCCTGATATCAGGATCGGGGGGTACCAGGAGTATCAGGATTGGGGTACCGGAAACCAGATGCCGGCTAATACCGATGAGGCCCTGATTCCGGTTAGAATCCAATGAGGCAGTATTATTACCAGAAGTTGGGAAGGTGGCAATGCCGCGGTAACTTCCCGGGGAACTTCTGATGCCTACTGTATGATCCGCGGACAGGTTACAGTAGAGGGCCCATGCCATGGCGAGCGGGACCATCCGGAGTTGGAGGGGAGGTGTAGGGAGGTTGATCGGATGGTATGACTCTCAGGGAGAGGGTGAGTAAGGAAAGAGGAAGTAAACAAATACACAATTATTAATTATTAAATAATTATCTAATGTTTTTGTATGTATGATGCATAATTGTTGTTATGGTTGCATACTAGACTCATAGGGAATTACTTAAGAGCATGTTGTAACTTAGGGCATTTGATTGTATTAGTGTGGTTTGGAGATTTCTATGTGGTGGCTACACATATAAATCTCTTAGCTTCACAATAGTACTAGCTACCTATATATTCTAGTATTTACTTGATTGATTGATTGAATAAGTATTGTATTATTGCTTGAATATTATAACTTCGGGACGAAGTTTCTTGAAGGGGGAGAGTATGTAACAACCCTCATATACGAATATAGGGAATAATTGATATAATAAATAAAATGTAAGATAATAATATAATTGGGAATATGAAAGAAAATAAGGGAAAACAAATTGCATTAAATAAGAAATTAAGAAATTGGGAGAAGGAGGAGAAGAAGTAAAGAGAAGGGCCTCTTTGTCTTTGGGAATCTTGGAAGAGGAGTTATGGAGGAGAGGAAAGCAAGATAGCACTGGCATAGGGTTAATTGTTGGGGGCTCGGGGGCCTCAGCCTTTTTGGTTGAGGGTTGGTTGGGTGGAGAGTCGTCACCCCACCTTCAGTTGCACATTTTAGAGCCATCAAGGTAATCACCAGGTATGTACTCTTTTGTTACAGATCTTTCATTGCATGTTGCTTCTTGTTGTTTACTAGATTTATAAATATTCAAGATATCAGATCCATTGTATTTATCAGATATTTTATTGCATGCTGGTCATTTGTTTGTCTTGTTATTTTTATGAGTTTACAGATCTTACACCCTGGTTGTTGGGTAAAATATGCACTATATAATTCAACACTTAATTGTCAACCCGGGAAGGTAGCTTATGAGATGCAAACACTATATGTGCAGGATTGAAGACTTGAACTAATCTAAGTTAATCTGAAGTTGGTAATCTACCTAAAATTGAGTAAGGGTTCTGAACTATCAAACAGATCAGAATAGTATCAAGCTATACTACTTTACCTTATAAACAAAAATGGAAATTACGAAAGAAAATAATAGTTTGAAAAGAAAGACTTAATTGAAAATAAGCTACTCACGAAAAATGGAAATTACTTAACAATTACTGAAAATGGAAAAGGCTAATCAAACTTAAACCATGAAACAAATTCAAAAATCTAACTGTAATACAATTTGAAGTACAACTAATATTTGAAACAGGGAACTATGCTATCATGAAAAAGATAATTGACTTAGCTACTACAAGAAATGCAATTTAACCGTTAACTGTAAATTCAAAAGAACGATGACCGATTCATAAGCAAATTAATCTATGTTATCTAATTCCACTCTCCTTGAGGATTTTGAGGGAATGTATCAAATGCGATAGGAATTGGGGCAAATGTATCGAAATGACTTTCAAATGCGATATATAAACAAAACAGAATTAAATCTAATTTAACTTCTACAAAGAGATGCAAACTGAAAAGCAACGAATTACAAGTGATTTTAAACATTGTAACGATTATTCATCCATAAGCAAATGATATTTGAAAAACTCTAGTTATGTTATTTAAAACTAATTCAAAATGAAATGTTATCAATCAATCTAACCTATCGACAAGAAACCAAAACATGTACTCTAATGATTATTCTGAAGTTGGAGAGATACAAATATTGATGCTATCCTATAAAGGTTAATAAAACATGAAACTAATGTATCTTTGAAAATGAGATTACTGAATCCAAATAAATCTTTACAAAAGGAAATAGGCTAGGCTAAGAATGAAATTGACAAGTTCTAAAACAGTAACAAGTTAAGAAAACAGGGATAAGAAATTGGTTACAAATTCAAATGCAAGCTGGAAAGGAAAACTAAGGTATAACTGAAGAGATTAATACGGACTCAAAATGGATATGAATCTTAATCGAAACTCTATGTAGTTCAAAACAAGGTTCTAATTACTCATATAGGTACTGGTCAACTATAGGAAATAATACAATTCGAAAACCTGAGAAATTAAACTCTAAACAAACATAAAGACAAGACATAAAATATTAAAGTCCGGATGACACTCTGAAAGACAGTCCAAATGACAGTCTAGATGACAAAAAATGATATAAACTATGAAAATAAGCAAACTAAATGATTCTCACGCCAACTGGTTTATGCATATTAGTCTATGGTGCAAGCAAAACCGTAAATAAGCTGTTTAAAATTGAAATAATAGGAAGCAACTACACTAATTTGTATCTAAGGAAAGAAACCATTTTCTATTGCATAATAAAACATAGCTGAAAGGTAAACGAATCTAATCGACAGCTATAGTAACATTAACAGAGCTAGATCTTATTACAAACTGAACTTGAAATACTGAACTAATTAAATTCTATCTAATTGCAATGGAAAAGCTAAAAGGAAAGCTGAAAGAAACTACGCATGACTGGTCATTTTAAATTCTGGAAACATAAATTGTATTAACAATAGGAAATATATTACAGGAAACAGAAAACACCATATATAGGAAGACCAAGTTAAATATATACGCTGAAAATGAAAACTACTTATCTACAGAAAAGAAATAATGAAATATACACAATGAAAAACCTCTGGTTGTTGAGGGGCCCTTCTCAGCAATCAGGGGTTGTGTCTAACTCGGATCAATCACCAACAGAACATGAATTTACTCATCAACAGCTAAAAATAGAGACTTTTTATTAAAACTGGAACAAAGCTTATACAACGTTTTCCTGTCTATTATTCACAACCCTGGGCATGTTTATATACTTTTTTACAAAGGAGAGCATTTCAACCCTTTCAGTGGTCGACCTCTCTAAAAATAGAAGGTCTTTACTGCTGTAACAATGACCTATCAAAACGGGAACAAACTTAGAAAAATGACCAACCACATTTTGACATTTTCTAGGCAAGTCCGTTTCAAGGAACCACTAACTGCTCCCAAATGGATTCAAATTTCCAAAAAAGTCCTCACAAGGACCTAAATGGGCCTATTCTGCACAAAACCCATGTGCCAGAATTTTTAGTTTCGCCTCTGTTTTCCCACAAATCCAGCCCGAAATTATGTTGTCTGTTAAAAACACGTTTTCTAGGCAGAATCTTTGAACAAATGAAGGTCCGAATGGGCATCCGGATGAGCGTTCGAATGACTTGTAACGAAAATTAGTTCATAAATCCAGATTCTGAGCAGAATTTATGTTGAGTTGTTGGCCACATTAATGGCTAGGTGCTTGAGTTCTATTGGCTGAATCACCATCCATTTATGAGTTTGTTGCTTATATTGATCCATTCTTTGTTGAATGTTCTCTCCTTCAATCTTTATGCGATCTACCTTGCATGATATCACCATGTGGTCCGTTTTAAAATAAGGCACCTGCATACAATTAAAACATTCATATATATTAAAACTTGAGATGCAGTGAGGGCTTTCCACCATATGGTTCGTGAATGCTAAAAGACTTCTACTTATATAAAATGGTAACTTAATTAAGAATTAAGAATTTATTTTTATTCAATATGTTTGTATCAAAGTTTTGTTTAAAAATATTATTTTATGATTTAACTTTTATTTATAAATAATATTTCTTTTGATGCTTTAGTTGTAATTATTCATTTGGATAATGCAAAATCTTATTATCAACCTTATGATTTTAATTTGTGTATGCATGTATGACAGGTTTTAGTGAGGACAAAGGAGCAAAGATAGATCAATTTGCTAACAAAGTAAACCAAGCCATTTAAACCAATAAGAAACATAGGACCGGAAGAAGATCTTAATGAAAGGTCAAATGAAGTACCGGAATGAGGGTTGTATGGACCATAATACATCAAAAAGAAGTAGGTTAGGATTTCTTTACGTTTAAGGATTTTCATTAATAAAATAAAGTAAAGATAGCCTCATCGAACATAGATTTACTAAATTATTGTAGATAGGATGGGAAATTAATGTAAATAACATCATTATAAAAGATAATTCCGTAGCCATGAATGAATTGGAAGTGGTCTTTTATTTATTCAAAAACTCTTTTTTGATCATCAATAGTTTATAGGCAATCTTGCAGCAAAACTAAGCCAATTTTATTACTGCATAAAAAACTAGAACTTAGAAAAAAAATGTTATGTTATGAGAAGACCAAAACAACTATTAATTAAGATTTCTTAATACATACAATTATGCCAACTAGTAATAATTCATGCTTATGAAGACCATATAAATTGAGACTCTCTCCCACAGACCGAAGGTATGGCACGTCCTCGTGCCATGAATGAATTAAGACTGGGTTGTGTTCTCTTATGTTGACACTCTAGATCAACAACACTCAGCAGGTAATATCATACTAAGGCAGATTCTTTAATACATGCAATTTCATCATTTTATGCTCACGAAGACCACATATAAGCTATTATAGGGGATTTTCATCATGTCTCCCAAAATAGAAAACATGAGAGTATAGATAGTCTGTAAATCCTATAGGAGACTAGTCATTCCTTCTACTTCTCAAAGGTTTATTGTTATTCAAGTAATTATGGACAAAGTTTGCATTTCAAGTTCATTAGATTCCTAAGTTTATGGGTCCCACTTCTAGGATAGTGATATCCTAGGTATAGTATGAATTAGACAATAGGGTCTTAAGTGCAACTTACAAACATTCTCAAATGGCAGATAGATGAAGTTCATTTACCATAACTTAACCATATATAGGCCTTTCTATCTAAACTCACAAACAGTTCCATGCATTGAGGCATAGAAGAACCATATACTTTGCATAAATTATCCTCTATAGGTAGATTCCCCTCTTTCAGCCAGGCCTGTTCAGTACCCCGTCGGGTTTACATAGTCATACCGTAGGCTGGTACCCGCTGCCAGCAAGCCTGTTCAGTACTCCGGCAGGTCAACCTCTTAAACCCATTTTTCATCAAAGGCTCTTGTCCCAGTGTTTCCACTCCCTATAGATTTTCGGCAATTAAATTTGCCTATGAAGGAGTGAATGGGGGATCAGCTCTGAAAACCATGCTACAAGATGGGATGGTATATGGGTTGGAGGATAATTTATTTAAAACTTTTTTTTAACCAAATAAATATATTTCTCCCAATATATTGGATACTGCAAGTGAGCTAACCAAATCAAAGACATATATGGTTGAGTTTATTAATGTGAAGTGGATGGAGCCATAATATAATGAATGAAAGGTGTCTCTAGTCCCAAAACTCGCCTCTTTCATATAGAGTTATAGTAGTCTTCCCCACAAACTAGGAATTTCATTCACCCTTATGCTACTATGTAATAGAGATGCTTAAATAACAAACCCTGGTAATGAAGCTAGGATGTATGAGTGACCTCTAGGTTTTAGATAAACCTCAATTTATGACAAATCCCCATGATGTTTAAAGTTGGTCTTGAGTAACCGGTATAATAAGAAATATGCATGTATGAAAATGAATAATGATGTAAGATTGTTTTGGTTTAGTCATTAACATGATCTTATTCTTAGTTCTTTTATTTTAAAGGAAAACGGAAAGTGAAGTTGTATGAATATCTAAATCTAACTAACCACATACAACTTTTTATTTATATACATACTATCCTACGCTATCTAAAAGAAAGAGAAACTCTTTATTCAAGTGTAAGAATTTTTCCAATGAAACCAAGTGTGAAGCAAGAGGAAAATTATACCTTTATCCACATATGAAAAGGTTGTTGCAATGATTACCTGAATGTGGAAGTTCAACCAACTTACTTGTCTTTGCATAAGAATGTGTCGAATGAAGGAATGGTATTGTGGCTGGGTTACCTCTTGGAACTAGCTTTCGATGTAGTCCTCATATTCACCTTCCTTCATCATGTCATGTAGATCCCATCCTCTTGGTTGATTGATTTCAGAAGTATGGATAGGATCTGCTAGCTTGCATGTGGAGAACTCTTCAGTTTCAGGCCACTCTCCTTCGGATGTATACTCCAATGTATCAATATATTCCTCTGCAATTTGGCAGGGATAATCTTTTTGTAGCTCTTGGGATTTTTCTTCGTCATTCATTTCAGGAGAGGATGATAAGATCTTAATTGTTGTTAAGATCTTCTCTTCCTAAGAGGTAGAGATTAAGATCCCAGTTGTTGCTAGGATTTGAGAGAGTTCTCTCATACTAATGTTCACCCTTGAATCCATGTGTTTGGTCGGTAGGTCCTGCTTCACACAAGGATTAGGGGTTGGGGTTCTTACAACACCCAAATAGATAGATAAAAAAAATTACCTAAAAATACATTCCTAAAGAAAATTTGCACAAACCAAAATAAAACTAAATTAGTTGCAAAATTGAAAAACACATCACACCTATAGATAAAAAACATACTTGTGAAAAAATAGATCAAGCTCACACCTACATAAAAATAAAACAAACTCAAACTGGCAAAAAGAAAAACATACTTGCAAAGAATTAAATTACTTGGATAGGGAACAAACTCAAATTTGCAAAAATAAAATCACACTTGCATGAAAGGAACAACAAGGCTTTCGGGAAACCCACTAAAGCGGATGCGTTAGGCTATTACATTACGGAAATATCGATACAAATATCGAAATAACAAGTTATACAGAGATATTTGTAAGTATCTCCGTATATTTATATCTAAAACAATAACAAGTTAAGAAAACATGGATAAGGAATTGGTTACAAAGTCAAATGCAAGCTGGAAAGGAAAACTAAGGTATAACTGAAGAGATTAATACGGACTCAAAATGGATATGAAGCTTAATCGAAACTCTATGTAGTTCAAAACAAGGTTCTAATTACTCATATATGTATGGTCAACTATAGGAAATAATACAATTCGAAAACTTGAGAAATTAAACTCTAAACAAGCATAAAGACAAGACATAAAATATTAAAGTCCGGATGGCATTCTGGATGATAGTCTGAAAGACAGCCCGAATGACAGTCTGGATGACAAAAAATGATATAAAGTATGAAAATAAGCAAACTAAATGATTCTAACGCCAGCCGGTTTATGCATATTAGTCTATGGTGCAAGCAAAATAGTAAATAAGTTGTTTAAAATTGAAATAACAGGAAGCAACTACACTAATTTGTATCTAAGGAAAGAAACCATTTTCTATTGCATAATAAAACACAGTTGAAAGGTAAACGAATATAATCTACAGCTACAGTAACATTAACAGAGCTAGATCTGATTACAAACTGAACTTGAAATACTGAACTAATTAAATTCTATCTAATTGCAATGGAAAAGCTAAAAGGAAAGCTGAAAGAAACTACGCATAACCGGTCATTTTAAATTCGGGAAATGTAAATTGTATTAACAATAGGAAACAAAAAAACACCATCTATAGGAAGACCAAGTTAAATACATACACTGAAAATGAAAACTACTTATCTGTAGAAAAGAAATAATGAAATATACACAATGAAAAACCTTTGGTTGTTGAGGGTCCCTTCTCAGCAATCAGGGGTTATGTCTAACTCAGATCAATCACCAACAGAACATGAATTTACTCATCAACAGCTGAAAACAGAGACTTTTTATTAAAACTGGAACAAAGCTTATACAACGTCTTCCTGGCTATTCTTCACAACCCTGGGCATGTTTATATACTTTTTTCAAAGGAGAGAAAGTCAACCCTTTCAATGGTCGAGCTCTCTAAAAATAGAAGGTCTTTACTGTTGTAACAACGACCCATCAAAACAGGAACAAACTCATAAAAATGGCCAACCACGTTTTGACGTTTTCTAGGCAAGTCTGTTTCAAGGAACCACTAACTGCTCCCAAATGGCTTCGAATTTCCACAAAATACCTCATGAGGACCTAAATGGGCCTATTTTGCACAAAACCCATGTGCTGGAATTTTCAGTTTCGCCTCTATTTGCCCGCAAATCCAACCCAAAATTCTGTTGTCTGTTAAAAACACATTTTCTAGGCAGAATCTTTGAACAAATGAAGGTCCGAATGGGCGTCCGGATGAGCGTCTGAATGACCTGTAACGGAAATTAGTTCAAAAATCCAGATTCTGAACGGAATTTCTGCTAGGTTGTTAGCCACATTGATGGCTGGGTGCTAGAGTTCTATTCAATGAATCACCATCCATTTATGATTTTGTTGCTTATATTGATCCATTCTTTGTTGAACGTTCTCTCCTTCAATCTTTATGCGATCTACCTTGCATGATATCACCATGTGGCCCGTTTTAAAATAAGGCACCTGCATACAATTAAAACATTCATATATATTAAAACTTAAGATGTGAGGGCTTTCCACCATATGGTTCGTGAATGCTAAAAGACTTCTACTTATATAAAATGGTAACTTAATTAAGAATTAAGAATTTATTTTTATTCAATATGTTTGTATAAAAGTTTTGTTTAAAAATATTATTTTATGATTTAACTTTTATTTATAAATAATAATTCTTTTGATGCTTTATAATTATTCATTCGGATAATTCAAAAGATTATTATCAACCTTCTGATTTTAATTTGTGTATGCATGTATGACAGGTTTTAGTGAGGACAAAGGAGCAAAGATAGATCAATTTGCTAACAAAGTAAGTCAAGCCATTTAAACCAATAAGAAACATATTATCAAACCCAATGAAGAACTCGGGACCGAAAGAAGGGCTGAATGAAAGGTCAAATGAAGTACCGGAATGAGGGTAGTATGGACCATAATACATAAAAAAGAAGTAGGTTAGGATTTCTTTACGTTTAAGGATTTTCATTAATAAAATAAAGTAAAGACAGGCTCATCGAACATAGATTTACTAAATTATGGTAGATATAATGGGAAATTAATGTAAATAACATCATTATAAAAGATAATTTCGGAGCCCAACACCGACTATATTTCTCGCAAGAGAAAACCAGCTTGGGCTCGAGAAATTATTCAATATGTTGAGAAGTATGGAGCTTCAGAAGGCTCCACAAGAGAAAGCAAGAGGCCAAAACCATTTTCCAGTTATGTGGATTTGATGTGTGATCTTGTAGATCAAGAACCTACCAATTATGAAGAAGCTACGCAGAAGAAAGAATGGGTAGAAGCAATGACGGAAGAATACCAATCAATAATGAAGAATGATGTTTGGGATATAGTTCCCAAACCAAAAGGAAAAAGTGCGGTATCTTCCAAGTGGATCTACAAGATAAAGCATGCAGCTTATGGAAGTATTGAGAAATACAAGGCAAGGTTTGTGGCTAGAATATTCTCTCAGAAAGAGGGAATTGATTATGAAGAGAAATTTGCGCCAGTAGCAAGGTACACTTCCATTAGAACCATCATGGCACTCACATCCATGATGAAGTGGAGTTTACACCAGATGGATGTGAAGACATCTTTCCTGAATGGTGTGATTGAGGAAGAAGTCTACATAAAATAGCCACAGGGATTTGAAGTTGAAGACAAACAAACTCACGTATGCAAGTTGAAGAAGGCTCTGTATGGATTGAAGCAAGCTCCTAGAGCTTGGTACGAAAGGATAGATAGATTTTTGACAAGCTTGGGCTTTACCAAAAGTAAATTTGACCCTAACCTTTACTTTAAGGTTATGGATGCTGAACCTGTCATATTATTGTTGTATGTGGATTATTTCTTTCTGATAGGAAACGAGAAACAGATTGTAGAGTGCAAGAAGAAGCTCAGTGAAGAATTTGAGATGAAAGACCTTGGATTGATGCACTATTTTCTTGGTCTAGAAGTATAGAAGAGCCCAGAAGGAATCTTTCTCAACTAGGGAAAGTATGATATGGAAATCCTAAAAATATTTGATATGTTGGATTGTAAATCCATGGTCACACCCATGGATACCAACCTGAAGTTGTTAGCTGATGAATCGTCAGATTTAGTGGATGTGACTCAGTACAGACATATTATTGGGTCGTTGATGTATCTGACGAATACCAGGCCAGATATATGCTTTGCTGTGAATACCCTAAGTCAGTATCTAGTTGAGCCTAGATGTGTTCATCTGGTAGCTGCAAAGCATGTGACGAGATACCTGAAAGGTACGATAGACTTTGGTCTGTACTATGTTGGAGATCGTGATTCATGACTACAGATTGTATGGTTATATAGATGCAGATTGCGTTGGAAGTGTCTTAGACAAGAAGCACCTCAGGTGGATGTTATTGTCTGGGATCCCCAATGATTTCATGGTTTAGCAGGAAGCAGTCCAGTGTTGCTCTCAGCACAGCTGAAGCAGAGTATATAGCAGCTTGTTCTGCTAGTTGTGAAGCCATATGGCTTTGAAAATTGATGTCAGGTCTATTTGACCTGGAGTTGGATACCACGGTGATTCTATGTGACAACCAGAGTTGTATAAAGATGATGGAGAACCCAATGTTCCATGACAAGTCAAATCACATAGAAATCCAGTATTTTTACATACGAGATATGGTACAGAAGGGAGCTATAAAGCTCCAGTATGTGAGCACTGATGAGCAAGTTGCTGATGTGTTGACTAAGCCTCTGTCTCGGGTGAAGTTTGAGTACTTCCGTGACAAGCTTGGTGTGGTTTGAAAGGACCTTCCTCAAAAGGGGGAGCAATGATGATGATGTTGCAGTGGGATTGTATCATCCCTGGACATTAGTCCTAAAGGGATCCGCAGACTTTTGTCTCTATGATATGGTTGGGATTGTATCATCCCTGGACATTAGTCCTAAATTGATCCTTAGACTTTTGTCTCTGTGATGTGGTTGGGATTGTATCGTCCCTGGACATTAGTCCTAAAGTGATCTGTAGACTTTTGTCTCCATGATGTGGTTGGGATTCTATCATCCCTAGACATTAGTCCTAAAGTGATCCGCGGACTTTTGTCTCCGTGATGTGGTTGGGATTGTATCATCCCTGGACATTAGTCCTAAAGTGATCCTCATACTTTTGTCTTTGTGATGTGGTTGGGATTATATCATCCATGGACACTAGTCATAAAGTGATCCTCAGAATTTTGTCTGAGTGATGTGGTTAGGATTGCATCACCCTTGGACGTATTTCCTAAAGTGAGAGCGATTGATCATCCCGTAATTGGATCATGTGTGTTGCATTTTATATTGTTCCAGATGATGTTGTTGTTGATCGAAAGACTAAGAGTTGTTGCTGATCAAAATATCAAGTGTTGTTGTAGACGATCGAGCGATCGAGTGCTGCAGAAGATGAAGATCAAAGATGAAGACTCGGTGTTGTAGAAGATGATGCTCCAGTACTGAATATGTTGAAGATGTTCCAGTAACTGTCCCAATTGTTGATATTGTTGAATAAAAATTCAAATGATTTATAGATGTATCGCCTTGATGTTGTTGATGATGCTCTCTCTCCTTGCTCCTATAGTTGATGTTGTTGTTGTCAGTAGAATCCCCTTCTCATTAAGGCGGAGTGTGAAATATTGTAACTTCGAAGAATATTCTATTGTATTTTATTATTGTAATCTATCCGAAGATGTTGTATTCCTCCGTCGAGATGTTATTATTGTATTTGGTCATCATAAAGTCATGAGGTAAAACCTCCTTTATAAGTCGGTTCGATAGAACCCTCCAGAAAGTAATATTAGATTGTTTTGAGTCTTCATAGGTAAGTCGCCCCAGTTAACTTTGTTGGGGCCGACCTAGTTAGTGAGAAACTCAAGTGGAAGATAAAGTATAAATAGGAGTGATGTGCTCCTCATTTGGCCACATACACTCACTTGTGTAATTCACATAGGAAAGAGAGAGAGAGATATCTGCAAGGAGAAGGAGCACATGTTTGGGGTTTTGTCTTTGTACTTTTGAATCATCTATATTGAATAATTTTTGTTGGTTTTTCTTCCCCTAGAGGGTTTCCCAGGATAAATTTGTGTTTATCTTGTGATTGTGTTTCTTTCAGTGATCATGTATATGATATTGTTGTGAAATTGAATTGATTACTAATGTTATCTATCTTAGCATATTGAATCTTAACACGAGGAGGGCGAATGCATCACCTCCAAATTCTGATCTATCCTCCAAAAAAATTATTATATCATCATTCTGCACACCAGCAAATTCATGTGAAAGAGAGGATTCAAAAACCTCTTCAGATTCTAGAGCATGTGACTGGCTTATCTTGCTCGGAATTTAGAATAGAAGATTTATGAGAGAACATATGATACTCGATGGAAATATCTTCAACAAAATGAGCTCCATATTTTGTATATTCTTCATAAGCAGTATCAGGGTGCGCACCAGAAGAGGATAATTCTTCAAATTCAGGAACTAGTGTTGAAGTTTCTATAGTATAATCTTCATCAAAGGAAACTTCTTCAGAAAATATTGTTGACAAGACATTAGTTACATCAATGAGATGATTTGAGGAGGAATATATGGTATTCTCTCTCTCCATATGGATTGTCTCTTTCTCATCATCTTTCATTCCAAATTATCTATTCAAAATGCACCAGAGGTCACTTGAAGTATGAGCAGTATCAATGAGGGAGCGCATATTTGAAGATATGGCCAAATACATTGCTCCAAAATATCTATCACAATCATTAAACCAATCATTCTTCTCTTCTGAGTACAATGGTTCTTTAATAGCTCCAATAGATATCTCATAGAGACATTGTCTCTTAAGATATGCGCTCATCTTTGGCTCCACTTAGCATAGTTGAATGGTGTAAGAAAAGGAACTGAATTCGAATCCATGAAGTTGTACGTGTGAAACAAACCTTGAATATTATACTGGAAGACTCATATTAATATAATATATGAGCTCCCTGATCTCTAATACCATATTATAATTCTATGGTCTTGATACCATGTAATAATTTCTACAAGCCAAGATCTTGAAATAGAGAAGTCCTCACTAAAATATTGCTCAAAGATTTGCATAATTGAGAAGAAAAACAAAGCATAAATATGTGAGACTGAACACAAATAATGTTAAATCCATTATTGTATTATTGAACAATAATATTATAATAAATAATACATCTTAGGAGAGAAAATAGAATTCCTTTAAGGCAAGTTGAAAATCTCACAAAAGGCATGCGTACTAAAAGCTAAAAAAACACCTAGGTGGAAAAAACACTTTCCAAATATATCAAGAGGGTGAGGAATTAGATAAATATGGTATGGAAGATATTGAGTGATTAAAATTGAATGTGATGATGAATTTTGGAGAGAATAAATTCATGGAGGGCGAGTTGGCCAAGTAAAGACTATTTCCTAGTCAAACTAGCTTTATCTTATCCAGTACTAGAAATCATAAAAAGCAGGATAAAGCTATCTAAAGCAGGAAAGTGCACTTCTAATCCAGGAATAGAATAAAATCAGACAGAATCAGGCAATATCTTATCTATAATCTATCCAATTTCTCCCTATTGAATCAGGATGGCATGTGGTAGCACTAGAATACAAAATTAGGCCAACTACCTAGTCTAAACCTAGGAAATTAATCAAAATTGATTAATGTATTTTATCCTAAGTCTAAAGTGGGTTTTTAATATTCTAACACCCCCCTTAAGCCTAAATTATAGTGAATAAAGTATTTGTATGGTCCAATCAACAAGTCTTATCGTCACCCCATTATAATTATTATGCCCAAGTAGACTGAGGAAACATGGAAAACCTCATGGGAATAAAACCCTCCCTCAAAAATGGACATGTGCACACCAAAAATTGTTGTTGCTCCAAAATCAAGTAGGTGTGGACTTGATCAGATGTCTGGAGGTATTCCTCTTAGGAATAACTGGATCATGCTCCAAAAACATGTGCTTGAATTCTACATGAATGGATGCAAGCGAATATGGAGGCTATCTGAACTTGCTCTTGAACAGAACAAATCCATGAATATGCAGACCATTATGGAACTTGAAATTCCAACAAAATGAGGTGGGATCAGCTCCAATTAGATATTATAGATGATTCTTGTATATATCCTTTGAACCAACATGGGTGATATCATAACCAAAATCACAAAAATATACCTGATACTTGAACTCAAGCGAATGGTAGTGTCCTCCATTTTCAGTGCAACTCTAAGAATATGTGCCAATGATCAAATAGAAGTACATAATTAGCATGTGATCAAGGATGGTGAATGCATCACCTCCAAATTCTTATCTATACTCCAAAACATTCAGTAGATCATCATTCTGCACACCAACAAACTCATGTGAAAGAGAGGATTCAAAAACCTTTTCGGATTCTAGAGCATGAACTAGCTTATCTTGCTTAGAATTTATAATAGAATATTTATGAGAGAAAATATGAGACTGGATGGAAATATCATCAACAAAATTAGCTCCATATTTTGTATCTTCTTCATCATCAGTATCAGGGTGCGCACCAGAAGAGTATAATTCTTCAAATTCGGGAACTAGTGTTGAAATGTTTGCAGTATAATCTTCATCAAAGGAAACTTCTGCATAAAAGATTGTGGACAAGAAATTAGTGACATCAATGAGATGATTTTAGGAGGTATCTATGGTAGGATCTCTCTCCATATGGATTATCTCTTCCTCATCATCTTGCATTCCAAATTATCTATTCAAAATGCACCAAAGATCACCTAGAGTATGAGTAGTATCAATGAGGTAGCGCATCTTTGAAGATATGGAAAAATAGATTTCTCCAAAATATCTATCACAAACATTAAACAAATCATTCTTCTCTTTTGAGGAAAATGGTTCTTTAACATATCCAATAGATATCTAATAGAGACATTGTCTCTTAATATTGCGCTCTTCTTTGGCTTCCACTCAACATAGTTGAATGGTGTAAGAAAAGGAACTAAATTCGAATCCATGACATGATATTTCAGATCCAGAATCTGAAGATAGAGATGATGATGAGGGAATGCTAGACCCAAATCCACAAGAACCTGAAGGTCTAGCAACTGGATGATGATGGAATGCTAGATCCAGATCCAAAAGAACCTGAAGGTCTAGAAACTGATGATGAATATGAGAGAATCAGAGATCTAGATCCACAAGAACCTGATGCGCCTCCTCTTCCTCGATGGGTCGCCATTACACTCCGATCTGCCAGTGATTTGGTTTGTGATCCACATGATGATAGAAGAACTAGATTAGATTTTCAGCATGGAAGCATCCATCCTCCTCACAATGCTGATCCATTTCAGATAGATCGATCCTTCTTCGAAAAAGAAGGACACTTACCTCCTTCAAGGGTGAGAGATGATATGCTTCATTAGCATCCTTCAGTCTATTTTGAGGAAGGGATTTCTTCCCACTGGGTTTTCCCTCTTTCCTCACTTAGTTGATTTAGATTGATTGTACGGGGTGACCTTTGGTCTTAGTCACCAAGGCCCTATTTTACTGTTTTCAGTTATTTCTCATAGTATAGCTTGCGGGAGGGTGTTGGAATATTCACACCATCATTTTTGTATCTTGCATGCATGCATGCAAAATTGCATGTTGCATGCATTTGCATACCACTGCATGCATCCAGTCATCATCATGGTTGTATCCCCAGCACCTAGAGCTTGCTTCTAGCTCTACAGAGCTTGTATTTAGCCCCCATTTGGCCTCCTACCTACCTGATGCACCCTTCTTGACTGTTCTTCATGGAAAATGCGCCTTTCTCACCTACCACTGTCAGTTAGAGTGCCTTTACTCACCTACCTTCAGTTATCACTCAGTTAGGGTGCCTTATCTCACCTACCAGGAGTTATCACTCAGTTAGTGCATGGATTGAGTAGTTCTTCCAGTGATTGCTCATCATAACTATGACAGCCTCATGCACCGCCCTTGGAGTCTCCATTCCCTTATTTATGCCTAGATGGTTCCGTTAGACTCAGTTGGACACACTTGACTGTATCTTACCATTTATGATTGATACTGCTGATTGGATGATGTCTCCATTGTTATCCAAGCTAGACTCTGAGCTCATATTTGAATGCCCTACTTGGCTAATTCGAATCCTATATCATGCTCCTTTTTAGTTCATTGTAACACATTCTTTACATTCATAATTCTATTGTATGATATTGACATTGTCTATCATTTTATGTTTGTGAGTGATTATTGAGTGCATTCTTCTCTTCCTCTTTGCAACATACTTGAGAGTTTGATTGTGATTTTTTACAGTTTCTAGATCTCTTGCAGATTATCACACCAATCCCAACTCATGGTGTTTCTTAGACTCCACCTTTAGTTTCAACTTCTGATCTATCAACATCAACAGTGGATATAGTTGCAGACTTTGGGGAGAATATTGTAGTATCTTTGTGAGAATACTTCTACAGCAAATATGAGAAGGTTGTGGTGAAAAGAGGAGCTAAAATACAAAAGGAAGGGACTGTCATGCAAGGCCCTATTCCCAGCTAGGTCATATGGTAGAAGACATCCACAGATGTGCAGCAACAGGCCCTTGAAACTGCTATTGCAATGGGGACCTTTGTTGGGGCTAACTATGACTCGGTTACTTCCTTGAATAAAGAGATTGAGGTTAAACAGCAAGAACTACAGAAGATCAAGAAGGAACAGTCTGAATCCAAGGAACAACATGAATCTCAACTCCAAAAGTTGAGAAATGAACATGATAGTCAGCTGAAAGACTTGCAGACACAAAATGAATCTCTCCAGCAGCAGCTACAGCAAACACAAGTGTTGAATACTGGCTATGCTGAGAGGATCACATTACTAGAGCAGCAGGTGAAGGATTCAGAGACCAAGGCATATGCCTCCTCCTTCTCCATATTTACCAGGGAAGAGTTTCAAGAGTTATCCCTTAAAGTCAATGAAGATCACAAGGAACTCTTGACTGAGCTATTCGAAGCCCTGAATGATATACAAGAGACACACAATGTCTTTGAGTGGCATTCTCTTGTTCTGGAACAACATAATGATAGGAGGGAAGAATAAACCAAGGCCATAGAAGATGTGAGTGATTGATAGAAATACATCAAGGACAAGCCTGAATACGTTCATGTGCTGGAAAATTTCAAGTTCAGAAGGATTAGAATATCCTTAGGTGCATGGGAAAGTGCTTGTGAATCAGTTGAGGAAAAAATCCAAAAGGAACAAGCACTATGTGGCAGGAGATGGTATGATGCCGATAAATTAATGGTCATGCTAGACTTTCCAACCATGGACCCCATCGAGAAGGCCTGTCCACCCAAGATGAAAATCGAGCATGTTGATAACAGGTGTGCGCAGACCAAGCAGTAGATTCAACAGCTAGAGCACATTCAGATTTCAGAGGTTGAAGAATTGATCAAGAAACCTCTCAGTCAATGGATAAAGATCCACCTTTTCCTACCTGCATGGCACAAGATCATGAAAAATGAGATTGAATATTTTACATGTAATACTCAGTTGGCACTTGAATTGGCAAAGTATCTGGATGTAGAAGAGTTGTTAGATGTATGGGCCAAGTGGCGAATATCCCTTGGCCATTCTTAGATTATAAATATTTTGAAAATCCTTGTTTTATGGGATATCTATCCTACATAATTCAATGTAATTATTATTTAAAGGGTAGAGATATCATAGGGGAAGGGGGGGAGAAATCACCAGAGAAGAACTAGAGACACTCTATTTCTATTGAGACATTGTAATTTTCTGCAAGCTTAATCAATTACAGACAGATTCTCTTTGCCATATCCTTTGTTTAAATTGTCAAATTTCTTTGATAATTTCTGATTTTTCACTTCGGTTATTATAACAACTCTGTTTCATCTTTACAATTTAATGAATGCATCCGATCTGTAGGTCTAGATTTATCTTAACTTACAATTTCGATATTATTATGTGTTAAGTGAATTTATTCATTTAATTAATTTATCTATTTCTGCAAATGATAAACATTTTCATTGTTGCTAGTTTGACAATTAGCGGGGCATAACAGAATAGTCTCACATGTGCTTAATTCTTTAGATCAAATCATTCAATTGTTATTGTTTGTTTTATCTAAAGCTTGTTAATATAAATCCAATTCATATGTCTATTTATTGGTGAAACATTTAACCAAATTTCAGATCTGATTGTTCTACACATCAAAACATATTTCTTAATCTAGATATAACTTAATTAGATTTTCCTTAAGTAAACACTACTCACTCTTAGACTTAGAACACCTTTTGATCTTCCCTCACAAGGAGACAGATCCACCGGGATCAATTCACATAAGTGCCAGCAGAGGCCTAATTTCCGTAGGAGGCAGTCACAGCAAATCATTTAGGGATAGAAGCACTCTTGCGCAGGGTTGTTTGAAGCCTTTTAGATTGGGTTGTCACCTTCTATTGAGTGCCTTCGAAAATATTCCAGCATCACACCCGGGGCTTCAACAAATGGCGCTATAAGGAGGGCCATGATTAGTCATGCCTAAACAAAACACTAGTAAACCTCCCTCAGCAAGAATATCGGTTGTTACCAGGATCCAAATTGGACAACCAGTTCAAGATCTGACCTTAGTACCTGCTACACCTATAACAGGACAAGAAACACCTAGGCCTGAAATTATATTTCTATCACCTACTAGAGGGCATCTCACCCTTGAACAATTAAGGAAAAGTACACATGATAGAATTTCCCGGGTTGAGTGGATAATTGAAGTAAATCAAAACCTGAAACAGATAATATCCCAATAACATCAACCCAGCAATCCATGGATTGACACTGATAACCAAAATTCGAATACTCAGAACGTTGATAATCAAAACACAGCTCGACGGGAATTGTTTCCTGACCTCCAAATTGATTCATTATTTTCAAAAACAGATCATAATACCACACAGCCCAACGTAGCATCAGGTGGACCACCACCAACACCTCCTTCTTCATCATCATCCTCATATGAGGAATCATCAGAAAATGAAACATCCACAAGTTGTTCTTCTTTAGAAGACAAACCGATGGGAGACCGTCAAAACAAACCTTGGCTAGACAAAGATGCGATATTCATTGTTGGATACCAACATAGAATTCCTAAAAAACCAGAAAAAAATGGCTTCCTAAATTTAATCCAGATGATAAATCTCCTGCCCTAGACCATATTAAAACCTTCATAAATGCTATCAGGATAAGAAGTGTCATACATTAAGATGTAGTCTGTATGTTGTTCCCTTATACATTTGAAGGTAAAGCATCTACTTGGTATTTTTCCCTAGAAGCCAGATCTATCTCTTCCTGGGATGATTTTGAAGCCAAATTCATCCAAAAATTTGGAGATGATAAAACTCCTGAGGATCTGGTCATTGATCTCTCCTCAATGAAAATAAAAGGAAAATAAAGGGTTAAATATTTCAACCAAAAGTTATCCTACTTGAAAAATAGAATCCCAACCAATGTTCTTCCTGCAGAAGAATTATTAATTGCATATTACATTAAAGGAATGCCTATCCCTATTGCCATGTGGGTGAAGAGAACTCATAAGGATAATTTGCAGGAGGCTTTTGTTGAAGCCATTCAGGTACAAAAGGACATGTTTTGTTTAAAAGATAATCCTAACACTTCATATGATCAGCCTTCCACCTCCCACAAGAAACAAGAAAACCCTCCTAAACCTACTGTGCAAAACAAGGATCCTTTTGAAATGAATGATATGAAGAAATTTCTCCAGAAAATCTCAAATGAAATGGTGGATTTAAAAAATACTAGTACTGAAAATCAAAATAATAATAGAGGGTTTGTAAGACCACCTTGTAGGAGACCTTACCAACCCCCTTAGAATCAGACTCCACCTAACCCTGATGAAGGGTTAACTTCTGAAGAAATCTATTCTATTTTCAAAGCCCTGGCCACTGAATCTCAGAATACTTATGATCACCCTGATGAAAATCCTAAAGAAAACCAGGATCCCAAACCACCTGATGAAGAAGAGGACCAGCAGGTCAACACCATTAGTTATTTTTTAGAACTCCCAATGGATGAAGAAGAAGATGAGCCTGAAATTGTTTTTAATGTCCAAGACACTTATAACATTAGGATCAAAGGACAATCTTCACAGGACGCCTCTCCTTCAACATTTGTCCCAAACAAAGGCAAAGCAGTCACACAGAAAGAGACTATCATTCTTGAAATTGAATACAATCTAGTTGATGAGTTGAAAATCGCTAAAGCTAACATATATCTTTTTGAACATTTAAAAATCCCTTCCATAAGAGATAGTATGCCTAAAATCATTATTTGGAGACTTATTCTAAACCTGGTAGCCAAAAACCAGGTGGAAATAAAACCCCTCCTTTCTTGCTCACCTTTGAGATTTTCAATAGGAATGTGCACAACTGCATGATAGACTCAGGTGCTTCATCAAATGTAATGCCTCTGTCTATTTGCAAGAATTTGAATGCATCTTGGGAACCTTGTCCTACCCAGATAGTCCAACTTGACCGTTCTAAAGTTAGGGTAGTAGGGGAACTGAAGAATGTTCTTTTGACATTGTCTATTGACCCAAGAATCCACCAAACCATTGATATAGTTGTGGCTGATATCCCCAAGGCATATGGAATGTGGCTAAGTAGAGATTGGTCGGAAAATATTAAAGGTTATTTTTCTACTGATTGGTCCCACTTATGGCTCCCCTACAACGGAAGACCGAATAAAATCAATATTAGTAGAGAGCCATACATGAACCAAACTATCACCGATCTTAATGATTCTAGTGAACCTGTTGCTTATTTTAGTTCACACATTGAGCATTTCACTTTTGATACATTCTTCGGGGATTTACTCGTTGATTCATCACTTGTCGAGAATGTGCAGAATCAATCTCAAGATGTTAATTTTACTTATGTTTCATTCTCAGGTTCTATTGTACATCATTTTTATAATTTGAATACTAATTTTAGAATAGATTTAAATGCATGGACTTTGTTCTTTGATGGCTCGAAATCCAAAGATGGAGCTGGTGCAGGATGTGCTCTAATAGACCCAAAGGGGACCAAGATAATGATTGCATGCAGACTAGAGTTTGAGTGCACTAACAACATTGTTGAATATGAGGCTCTAGTTCAGGGACACGGGAAGGCAATCGATCTGGGTGCTCAAGTAATAGAATGCTATGGGGATTCAGAAATTATCATAAAATAGGTAAGGAATAAAATCCACTATATTTATCCCCATTTGGTTAATTATAAGAAACTTGTTAGGGATCTGACTAATTCTTTTTGTGCATTCAATATTAAATCAGTCCCTAGGTCTCAAAACTTTGATGTAGATTTGTTAGCCAACACTGCCTCCGAATTGATCCCTCCAGAAGGTTTGCCTCCTGATACTTTCTCTATTGAGTTAGTATACAGACCTTCCATCCTTGACAATGTTACAAACTAGAAAGTTTTTTATGGTGATCAATAGATCGTAGACTTCCACACAGCTCAAGATACTTTCCAAGATGTAGCCATAAATGAGGTTGACCATGAAATCTTTGTCTGATCCCAATTTTCCCTCCAACCTTATCCCTAAGTCAGTCATTAATTTAGAGAAGTACTGTGATATGTAGGTCAAATTCAAACATACATCTAACTACAAAACACATATTTCCTCTTTGAATTATCAACAGGTTAATATAGGGACTGATCAAAACCCTCAGCTCATTAACTTGGGAATTGATTTCTCCCCTGAGGAGAGAAGAGATTTCATTAAAATGTGCAAAGAATTTAAATATGTGTCCGCTTGGACCTATGATGATCTCAAGACTTTTGACACCCATATCATGCACCACAACATTTCCATGAAACCTGGTGCAAAACCCCATCAGCAGAAATTAAGAAAGATGCATCCCAGTTTGGAACCATCAGTTAAAAAAGAATTGGAAAAATTGTTAGCATCCAGAATTATAGTCCTAGTGAGACATGCCCAATGGATTGCAAACGTAGTCCATGTTCGAAAAAAGAGTGGGGAAATTAGATTGTGTGTGGATTTTAGAAACCTCAACAAAGCATCCCAAAGGGATAACTATCATGTTCCCCCTATGGAACAAATATTACAAAAGGTTGCAGGTGCTGAAATGTTCTCTTTGCTTGATGGATTTTCAGGATACAATCAGGTATTAGTTGCCCCTACTGATCAATTGAAAACGGCTTTCCGAACACCCTGGGGAACATTTTCCTACAGGAGAATTCCTTTTGGTCTGATAAATGTTGGAGACACTTTTCAGAGGGCTATGGATATAGATTTCAGGGGGTTAATGCATAAATATGTTGTTGTTTATTTAGATGACATTACAATTTATTCAAAAAAGAGGCATGACCATCTGTTTTCTCTCAAACAGGTATTTGAATGGTGGAGAAAGTATGGGATCTCACTAAATCTGAAGAAATCCATTTTTTTTGTAGCAGAGGGTAAGCTATTGGGATTCATTGTTTCAGAGCACGGCATGGTCATTGATCCCAAAAGGATAGAAGCCATAGCAAAAATTGGGTTTCCCTGCTCCAAAAAATCCATGCAGTCATTCTTAGGTAAGATTAACTTTGTTAGAAGATTTGAACCAAATTTTGCACAGATTGTTAAACCCTTACAAGAACTTATCAAGAAAGACACACAATTCAAATGGTCCAATGCGTAGAGAGATGATTTTGCAGAAATTCGTAAAGCCATTGTTGAAGGTCCTGCCCTGATGTCTCCCGATTTCACCAAAGATTTCATTTTGTATACTTTTGCTACTGATTTCTCTTATGTTGTTGTTCTTACACAAAAACATGAGGATTATATTGATATTCCTATCTCCTTCATGAGCTCCACATTTAAGGGGGATGAGTTGAATTAATCCTAGATTGATAAACAAGCCTATGCGGTCTATAAACCTGTAAAGCATTTTAGACCATATCTTTTGAAATCTAGGACTAAAGTAATTGTCCCCTATGCAGCCATAAGGAATTTATTAGTTCAAAAGGAGCTTGGTGAAAAACATGCTCACTGGATGACAACACTTCAGGAATACGACCTTGATATTAAACCTGCCAAAATCGTAAAAGGACAAGATTTGTGCTTACTTACTGCTCAATCTAACGACCCTATACAGGAACAACTCGAGTGGAATCAGGAAGAAAGTATACCTAAAAGTTTTGTTAATGTTATTGCTACACCAACATCTGAATGGTATGATGACATCAATTTTTTTCTTACACATGGTTTTGCTCCCCAAACCCTGGATTTAAAAAAGTGTAGGGCTTTAAGATTGAAAGCTGCACCGTATCAGTTTATTGATGGTGTACTTTTTAAGAAAAATTATGATGGTGTTTTTCTTAGATGTTTGGAAAAAGCTGAAATTGACAATATCTTGTTGGAATTTCATGCAGGACCCGCAGGAGGACACTTCTCAGGGGAAACTACTGCCCACAAGATCCTAAGAACAGGCTATTACTGGACAGCACTATTCATAGATGCATATGAATTTACCAGGAAATGTGAGGCATGCCAAAAATGTGTTGACAAAGTCAAGAAACCAGCCTTTCCTCTGCATCCAGTCATTGTCCAATTCCCTTTTCAACAATGGGGCCTCGATTTTGTTGGACCAATTACCCCTCCCTCCTCCTTACAACATCGATACATCCTGATAGCCATTGACTACTTCACCAGGTGGGTGGAAGCAGCCCCTCTTAGGTTGTCCAACACAAACTCAATGATAACTTTTCTTGATAGTAACATAGTCACTAGGTTTGGGGCCCCTGAGTTTCTGGTTTTTTACAATGCTTCCTACTTTTCCTCCATCGACCTTACCCAGTGTGCCCTTGAAAAAAGGGATTAAACTGAAATATTCTTCCAACTACTATCCACAGGGAAATGGATTGGCCGAGTCTTCCAACAAAAATCTGATTAACATATTGAAGAAGACTGTAGCCACCCATCACAAGAATTGCCACACCCAATTGTTCAATGCTCTTTGGGAAGACCGTGTAACACCAAAAGCATCCATTGGAAACTCCCCTTACTGTCTGGTTTACGGTAAGGAGGACATCTTACCATCTAATCTTTTGATTCCTTCACTACAACTAGCTCATTCAATGCAACAGGATGACTCTTTCCCCCTCCAACAAAGAATTGACACTTTACTTAAACTAGAAGAGGATAGGGAAAAATATAACAATAAGCTATTTCAACATCAACAATTAGTTAAGAAATGGTTTGATGAAAAGTCATCAACTAATAGGGATTTCACAGTGGGAGATTTGGTTTTAAAATGGGATAAACGGCATAAAGATAAAAATGACTACACCAAATTTCAACGCTTATGGTTAGGGCCATTCATTATTACAGAAAAGCTTGGCCCTAGCACTATTCGGTTACGAACACAGGAAGGTGTCTCTAAAACCTTTCCAGTCAATGTTCAACTAATCAAGAAGTATTTCATTTGAGATAAGCATTTGGCTTATCTGTACATAGGTGTGATTTGTTTTTCTTTTCTTTCTTTGAATTGTTTGTTTCTTTTGAATTTGCTTTCCTTTGAATCATAATAATGTCAAGTAGGTCAGTGCTTCTCAGATCAATCTGGTTTGAATTTTTGAGGTGGACATGTCAGATCCATTTTAATCAGCATATATGTGAAGATGTCCTTTCATGAAATATAACAGCCAATCTATGCAGAGTTTTAATTGATACTTTCCCAGCTAAATCACCATCTGTATAGATGTCTCATTTTGTTAATTGAAGTTATAGGGGTGACTAGGTATTCATGCCTTATGTTCCATTAGTGAATGGCAGTAAATATTTATAGCTTGGTCAACCTTTATCTGTTCTGGATCCCATCATGATTATCTTGAAATTAAATACATTTTAATAACTGTGAATTGCAAGATGGGAGGTCTTATCACAAGCCAGCGCATTACATTCATATATGCTCAGTGGAATGACATCTCCACATCTGGTCATAAAGCTAGGGAGGTGACTTTCAATTACTGCTGGAAGGTGGAAGATCCTATCACAGGTCAGTCCATTCATGATCCATAAGTATCAGTGAGTAACACTACTAAAGCATGGTCACCAAGCCATGGTAGTGTCTTGTAATTTACATTTCAATTTATTTTTTTTATTTCTTAAGACAACTTGTTGTATTCAAGGATAGAGGGTCTTATTGCAAGCCATCCTGACCATGATCATGAACTTTATTTTGGACTGGAATTATTGCTATATGGTCACCAAGCGATGATAATTTTTTTTAATATCAAAACCAAACGACAAGGAGTCTCCTTACAGAGCTAGCTTGTTTAGTTTCCAGGTGAGGTTTGTGAATGGCGTTGCCAAAATATCTGATCACCAAGTCAGAGAAATGGCCTTGTTTCAACAAAGTCTTATTTGTACATATTTTTCAAGATACAAAAAAAAATATACAAAAAAGGGAAAAAATTATTTTGAGTAATAAAAGCTGTAAATACAATAAATAGTTAATAACTCAAGGTAACTCATGATTTGGCGATCCGGAATGGATATAAGTTTGTTCTAAGGCTTATCACAAGTTGTCTTCTCATCTGTGCATAATGGTTTAAGGATTACCTCCTTACTCCTAAACTCCCTTTTTCAATGAACATCATCATTAATTGATTTCGGATGGGGACATATCAATCATATGGAATTAACTCTACTGTTTGATTGTGATTTTATGAAAACATTTTTCTAAGTTGCAGGCTGAAACATCATTTATTCTGACGTGTCTTTCCATCAAAACTAAAGATTATGTCTACAAAGATAACTGCTTCACCCAGACAGTCTCCATTTGTTGTAGGCACAATAGATCCCATTTTTATTTCTTAAAATGGGAGCCCCACTACTATTTTTGAAGGTAACTTGATCTATTTTTGGGGTGTTTTTTATTGTTTTTATTGTCTTTTCTTATTCCCATGCTTTGGGTTGAATAAAATATGCTAAAAAAATCGTTCCTTAATGCGTTTTTGAAATTGCGGAAAACTTGATAATTATTCAAATTACGTCCTTTCCGCAACTTTCGATCCGCAATGTGGATTGCGGAAGTCATAAATTTTTGAAAAATAAACTTCTCTTTTCTGCAATCCACAACCCACAAATGCGGATTGCGGATGTCGGGAAACCTTTTTCAATAAGATAACTTATGTTTCTGCAACCCGCAACCCTTATTGCGGATTGCGGAAGTCATTTAAATTAAATAAAACGGAATTTTCCTTTTCGCAACCCGCAAATTGCGGATTGCGGAATGCGGAAAACACTTTGTCATTGTGAATAAACATTTTTGTTATGCAACCCGCAACCCGTGTTGATGATTGCATAAATTGAAAACCTTAATAAGCGAAAGCAAGATGTAAGCCCGCAATCTGCATTGCGGATTGCGGAAGCATTCATTTCTCTCTTATATTTTTGCCGCTTCGACTTTCCATTGCGGATTGCGGAAACACCTAAATGCTTAAAATCTCAAACTTGCACTTCCGCAACCCGCAACCCGCATTGCAGATTGCGGATTGCGGAAACCCAAAATCAAATTACAAAAAAACTACTCCCGCATTCCCTTTTCCACCTTTCATCGTTTAATCTTAGCTGTTGATTTTCTTTGAATTATAAGATTCAGATTTACTCCACCGTTGTATAAATATTTCGATTTTCAACGATTTTTCTACCATTTTTTAATTTGCAAATTCCACATAGGCAAAGAATTTACTGCGGATTTCTTACCAGTCCTCCTAATTTACATTCGTCTTCATCTCAGGTTGATTTCCCAGCACTCTTTGTTATGATTTTCTGATAATTCAAGGTTCAAATCATTTATATTAATCGTTTTTTCTTATTTATCAGATTTCTTCAAACTTTTCAAACATGTCGAGAAATACCCGTTCAAAAACTGCCTTAAGCGAACTCAAAAACAAGGACCCAAACAGTGGCATTCTTTTTTATACAAGTGGCAGAGTGTTTGAGACTCTTCACCTGGAATGGTCCCGTATATATTCCATTTTCGATAATGATGACCTTTCAGAAATCCAGTAAAACCAATCATTTTACAAGAACATTAGCCATTCTCAATTACATGCCATTGCGGTTAGACCGGCCCTCATGCCTTATTCTGATGCCATTAAATGGATTATTGATCATGCTATCCCTCAGGACCGCTCGTTCAATGACAAGTTTGGGGCACAGTTAACTTCCTTTTGGCCTGAAGCATTCGCTAGGTATTATTCCCTAAGACGAACCGACCAATTGATCACTATCAAATTTCTGGACACCGCCAACACCAAATTCAATTTCGATGAAATGTTGAAGTCTTGGATGAATAACCCAGCAAGCTTCATGCCCAAGGAAGATAAATCCTACCCCATTTCCTGGTTCAAAGAGTCGTTCTCCTTACTAGCCGCCATGCTTTGAAGATTATATGGGTTGTCGGATTGCTTTGTATTCAAGGTTGAATGGGCACCCCTATCTCATCATGTACTCACTAGAGGGGAGTCTTTTAACTAGGCCCAAACCTTATCAGTGGAGATAAAGTTAGTTATTGAGAAATACTGTTCAGATATCCACATCATCTTTTTCAGGATCTTGCATGCAATTAGGGTTTGCATGCAAATTCTAGGGTTTGCATGCACTTTGCATGCATCCCAGTCACCAGGTTGATGCCTCCAGCACCTTAGCCACCTTATTCTAGCACTCGGGAGATTTTTACATCAGTTCTTTAGCCCTCCTAGTCAGGAAGGCGCCTACTTCTCACCTACTACCAGAGAAGGGCACACTTCTTCACCTACCACTTCAGTTACACTCAGTTAGCTCCGATTCTCCTTGATCTGAGGCTAGTTTCACTCCTAACTGACTGTTTCACTCCGATGGACCTCCAGATTGACTAGATGACTTGTTCTGACTTTAGTTAGCCTCCCATGCGCCCTCCACTGAGCCCACTTCCCTATATCAGTGCTACACACTTCAGTTACACATGTTACACTCAGTTAGACTCAGATTGACACCTGGATGACTGGTTCTTGTGCATTGATGACCACCACTGATTGATGATGAGGACTCCTAGTTGGAGTCAAGCTACTCCATTCAGTTATTCGAATGACCTCCTTAGTCAATTTGAATTTCTCATTCATTGTCAGATTATTGTATTGTAATTATTCACCCTTATTGGGATATTGAGCATTGTGCATGTTTTACACAGTTTTACACCATATTTTCTATATTCATCTGTTGTGATTGATATACTTGTTCATTAGATCTGCTGTGACTAATTTTACATGGTATCAGAGCCATTGCAGGGACAAGATCTCTTTTCTACAGGTGTTTCTACAAGAGGATTTGAGTGAATTTGCTCAAAAATTAAAAAAAGTTTTGGCATGAAAGATCTCAAGGGCATTCGCTCCTGTGCATGCAAAGCTTGAAAATACTTCCAATACCACTCCAGAAGCTTGAGTTTCCACATAAATCTTGGATCTGATACATTGGACCCATTCAACATTGCTTGATCTCCAATCCCAGGTGTGATGCAACTCTAAAAGGGTGGATTGTTCGACCTCATTGTTCTTGGTTTTATTGTGATTTGCAGGTTATTGTCTCCATCAATTGCATTCACTACTTTTCCCTTGCAAGCATTTCTACATCAGTGTGCACTCGCTCCTAGCAATGGAATACTCTTATTCAAAGCCTGTCCTCACCCCATTCAATTATTTTGATTGGAAAGATGATATGGAGATCATATTACGTTCAAAAGGTTACTACCGAGTCACTCTTGGTCTTGAATTGGATCCAAACACCTTGTCAGATAGAACCAAACAGTACAACAAGCTTGATGAATCTTATGGTCTTCTTTGTCTCTCCATCTCCAAAGATCTTCACTTCCATCTCAGTGGATTGAAGACTCCAAAAGCTATATGGGAGCAACTTGAAACACTATTTGGAAAGCAGGACGAGCTTAGGGATTTTCAATTAGAGAATGAATTGATTGCCCTTAGTCCTGAGAATTTCGAGACCATTAATGAATTCTTCACAAAATTCAAGAACTTGAACATGCAGTTGAAGAACAGTGGAGTTATCAAAGAGGATAAGCAATTGATCCTCTCCATTCTCAGCAAGCTTGGTAAATATTATTCGGTATTTGTCTCTACTTTCAATTCCGGTCGGCTAACTACCCCGAATTGGAAGATGCCTACCTTGAATGCCTTCATTGAGTCCGTCACAAAAGAGCATGATAAGTTGATTCAAATGGGGTCCATAAGCTCCAAAGATTCAGCCCTATATGTTCAAGGGCCCAAGATTTCGAATGGTAAAGGAAAGCAAAAGAAGGAGAAGCCCAAATTCGAACCTCACAAGCAAAGAGAGAAAGGCAAACAGATGGATGCACCATCCAGTTCGAAGTTCAAGCAAAAGGGCAAAGAAGGTAACCAAAAATCTAAATGTACTTATTGCAACCGTGGCTTTCATCCCAAAATTTCATGCATGAAGAAGACTATAGATCAAATAGCCCTCCTTTTGGAAAAGAATAACATAACTCTTCCTGACGGTGCAAGGAAGAAGGATAGGAATGATGATCATGAAAGAGGACAAGCACTCATGGAAATTGTTTCGAAGCCCACTACTCTCTTGATAGATTCGGGTGCATCAAATCATATGGCTTCAAATATTGATTCTTTTTCTTCATTCGATCCAAACAGCTCCATCCCCATCCATTTGGGAGATGACTCAAAAATTTCTTCAAAGGGAAAAGGTACGATTCATGTAGATCATGGAAGCTTTCAGAATGTTCTCTATGTGCCTTCCTTGGATTCAAATCTTCTTTCTATGTATCAAATGACACACACTGGTGAACCGAAGAAAGTTACATTCAGCCCTAATACAGTTGAAATTTCTAATATCAAAAGTGGAAGACTTGTTGCAGTTGGAAAGGCGAACCACACTGCAAAATGCTATGAGTTTTCACACTTTATTCCGCTTGCAAAGCCCACTGCTCTTCGCACACATGCTAATGAGGTTAGTAGGCTTTGGCATGAAATATTTGGACATCTCAATTATAAGTATTTGTTGCTTTTATCAAACAATTCCATGGTAGATGGTCTTCCACAACTCCGTTCCTCGAAGGGAATATGCACTGGTTGCATTATTGGGAAGCACCCTGAGCACAGATTCGACCGCGGCAAAGCTAGCAGAGCTTCTACAGTTTTGGGGTTGATACATTCTGATATCAGTGGTCCACTGCCCCATACGTCATTAAATGGTTCAAGGTATGTTTTGACATTTATTGATGATTTTTCCCGCTTTACATGGGTATTTTTTCTCAAAAATAAGTCAGAAGTGCTTGGAAAATTCAAGGATTTTAAGGCTTCTGTTGAGACCGCCACTGAGAGCAAGATCAAAGCTCTTAGATATGATAATGGTGGAGAATATATCAAGGCCTATTTGCTGCAACTTTGTGCCCAAAGTGGAATTCAGATCCAACATACAGTTCCCTACACACCCCAGCAGAACGATGTAGCGGAAAGAAAAAATCGGTCACTGAAAGAGATGGCTACATGCATGATTGAATCAAAAGGTTTGGCTGCAAATATTTGGGCTGAAGCAATCAATGTTTCTGCATACATACAAAACCATGTTCCACATTCATCCGTGAAAGGTATGACTCCTTTCAAAGCATTCTTTGGTCACAAACCGGATGTGTCAAATTTGAGAGTTTTTGGCTCCACTGCATGGGCTAGAATTCCTTCCAAGAAGAGACGAGCTTTGGATCCACAAAGTATTGAGTGCATACTGATAGGATATGGGGAAGAATCAAAATCATATAAACTCATGGATATCAGATCTAAAAAGATATTCATAGAGCGCAGTGTGCAATTTGAAGAACCGCTTCAAGAATTGCAACTAGTCGAGGAAGAAACTACCGTTTCACCGCCTTCACCAGAAGAAGATCCGTGCAGCGATAATGAAGGTATGAGTTCTGATATTTCTGATATTTTAGCAGCACATGATGATCATGACATATCAAGTTTGGAATCCGACCATTATGATCTTCCTTAGTTACCAAAGTGGGCCCAAAACACTCTTCAATCTGCTGGTTTGAACCTTGGAAATCCTGCTGATCCGAGACGAACAAGAGCAGACTTTCAAAGAGCAGGTATGGCTCTTTCTATTTCTAATCCATTACTTCCTGAGATTTGTTATTTGATGACTGGTTCAAATCCCACATCATACTATTCTTCCCACCGAGATCCGAGATGGAAAAGTGCCATGGATGAAGAGTACGGTTCTCTTCAAAAGAACAATACATGGGAGCTAGTTTCTCTTCCACCTGGAAGAAAATTAGTGAAGTGTAAATGGTTCTACCACACGAAAGTTGCTGCTGATGGCTCTATTAGCAAATACAAAGCAGGTTTGGTGGCAAAAGGTTTCTCCCAAGTCCAAGGAGTGGACTACACTGAGACCTTTGCACCGGTTGCAAAGATGGATTCCATCCGCCTTGTTTTGGCTATTTCCGCATCCAAGCACTAGGAAGTGCACCACATGGATGTGAAGAGTGCATTTCTACATGGAGATCTTGCTGAAGAGGTATATATGCAGCAGCCAGAGGGCTACACATCATATCCATCATTAGTTTGCAGATTGAAGAAATCTTTGTATGGGTTAAAACAGGCCCCAAGAGCTTGGTACGCAAAGATGGACTCCTTCCTTCTTTCTCAGAATTTCCAAAGATGCAAATCTGATCCGAATGTGTATCTTCAGCGAGTTAAAGGTAATTTGTTGGTTATTGTACTTTATGTTGATGATCCTCTCATTACTGGTACCACTCTTACTTCAATAAACAAGCTAAAAATTGTCTTAAATCTAGCTTTTGACATGAGCGATTTTGGCTTGCTGAGTCACTTTTTGGGCTTGGAGATAGCTCAAAATTTTGATGGGATCACTATATCTCAGCAAAAATATGCTTCCGACCTGTTATTGAAGTTTAATATGGCTGAATGTAAGGCATCCCCATTCCCATTCCTCTCAGGAATCAGTCTTGAGGAGGGAGATTCTACACCGCTTGCAGATTGCAGTATGTATTGACAGTTGATTGGTTCACTACTTTATTTGACACACTCAAGGCCTGATATTTCATATGCCGTGAGTGCCTTGTCAAGGTATATGCAGCAGCCTCATGAGCTTCATTGGCGAGCAGCCAAACGGATCTTGCAGTATGTGCAAGGTACGAAACATTTTGGCATACATTATGCTGCAGATTTTGAGCTTGATTTCATTGGTTTTACTGATTCAGATTGTGCAAGTGATAGCATTGATCGGAAGTCCACTTCCAGTTATGTTTTCATGATTGGTCATGGCGCTATTTTCTGGTCCAGCAAAAAGCAGGTAGCCATTGCACTTTCTTCAGCAGAGGCAGAGTATCGAGGGGCAGTCAATGCCTGCATTCAGGCAGTTTGGTTGCAGGGTATTCTTTCCGAGTTTGGTTTTGGTGGCACTACTTCGACTTTCCTCATTTGTGACAATCAAATTTCTATCAAGATCTCCACAGATCCAGTTCAGCAGCAGAGGACCAAACACATTGAGATTCATATGCACTACATTCGACAGTTGGTGCATGACCGCACCATCATTCTGCAATATTTCCCTACTGATGAGCAAATTGCAGACATCTTCACCAAGAGCTTCACTGAGAAGAAGTTCACTTACCTCCGTTCACTGTTGGGGGTGAGTTCCATCATGATGGAGACAGATTGATCCATTATTATGCTTTAGCTTGAGGGGGGGCTTTCTTCCCACTGGGTTTTTCCTCTTTCCTCACTTAGTTTATTTTCAGCATTTTTTTGGATTATTATATTGGGGTGACCTTTGGTCTTAGTTACCAGGGCCCACATTATTTTTTGCACATCATAGTCTAGGTTGAGGGGGGGTGTTCGGATATCCACATCATCCTTTTCAGGATCTTGCATGCAATTAGGGTTTGCATGCAAATTCTAGGGTTTGCATGCCTCCCAATCACCAGGTTGATGCCTCCAACAGTCACCAGGTTGATGCCTCCAACACCTTAGCCACCTTATTCTAGCACCCGGGAGCTTATTACATCAGTTATTTAGCCCTCCTAGTCATGAAGGCGCCCACTTCTCACCTATTGCCAAAGAAGGGCGCACTTCTTCACCTACCACTTCAGTTACACTCAGTTAGCTCTGATTCTCCTTGATCTGAGGCTAGTTTCACTCTAGACTGACTGTTTCACTCCGATGGACCTCCATATTGACTAGATGACTTGTTCTGACTTCAGTTAGCCTCCCATGCACCCTCCACTGAGCCCACTTCCCTATATCAGTCCTACACACTTCAGTTACACATGTTACACTCAGTTACACTTAGATTGACACCTAGATGACTGGTTCTTGTGCATTGATGACCACCACTGATTGATGATGAGGACTCCTAGTTGGATTCAAGCTACTCCATTCAGTGATTTGAATGACCTCCTTAGTCAATTCAAATTGCTCAGTCATTGTCAGATTATTGTATTGTGATTATTCACCCTTATTGGGATATTGAGCACTGTGCATGTTTTACACAGTTTTACACCATATTTTCTATATTCATCTGTTGTGATTGATTTACTTGTTCATTAGATCTGTTGTGACTAATTTTACAAATACCAGAATATCCCAGCCTCCAGAAGGCCTCCATCCTTTTATCCATCATACATCATGGATATCTTCTATTCTTCTTTTCAGTTCCCTTCCATGGGATGGAACTGGACCTTGTCTGCACCCCCTGTGCATATCTACTGCTCTGCATTATGGGAAGGCAATTTCATGCCTATGATATAAGAGATTTTTTTTCATTTAATTGGTACAGTTCACCTGATGATTTTCAAGGAAAATGCTCCCACTTTCTCTCAATATGCTAAAGCACTGGTCTCTACTATGGGGTGCTGGTACATAGGAGAATACTTTTCCTATGTCAGAATTTGGGGAGGCAACACAGAACATCTATTTCCCAGGATTGTACCATATAGGCTATTGTTGGAAGAGATCTCTTATCAAACAGTAACAGATGGTGTCTTTCCCAAACTCACCGCAGCCAAAAGGAGGGGTGGCCCAAATTCCCACTTCACCTTGGGCCTTTGACAGTTCAGAATCCAACTCATGCTGGGATATCTGGAAAGAAAATTGCTACTCTCAATCTTTGGAAATCCCCGAAGAGGATGCATGATCCCAAGGCATTTTTGGTTAGTCATTTTTCACAGGAGCACATGAAGAATGAATATGCTCATCAGACTGAACCAGATGATTCTATTTACCAGGGTGCTGACTCATTTTCCAAAGTTATGAGCAGAGCTTCTTCTCAAGAAGAACAAAGTTTCATCTTTCAGTATCAGCAAGATCTCAAGACTAAGGTCTTGAATTACAGAAAAATGGAATTGTCACTTGATGATAAAGTCCAGAAAGACAGGGAAGAAAAAGAATCCCAGAAAGCAAAGGCTCCATTGATGCTGACCTATCATCCTAATGACAAGGGCAAAGCCCCTCTTGAAGATACATCTCATCTAGGGCCTTTGGAAAATATCAATGCTCTGATTAATTCAGGCATGAAGATGAAAAAGAATTGGCAGCACTAACTTCAGTTGTGGAAACTCAAACTATTGCTGCAGCCACTCCACCAAAGAAGCAAAAGGTTGAAAATCCTGTGCCCAAGGTAACCATGCTCGACATTGTAGACAGTGATGAGGATGAGGAAACTCTACCCTCTAAATTTTCATGTTCTATTGCCTTTCCTGATACTTTCCCTAAAATTATTTATGTCACTTCAACTTCCTCTAACCCCTTGGAAGACATGAATGTTGATACCTCGGTCCCTGATTTTCATTTACCAGAGGTTACCATTGCCATAGCTACAACATCCCTTATATCATTAGATATACCAATCATTTCATCTTCTATCTCAGTCTCTGACATCATAACTCCTATACTCAAACACTGAGCCACTGCTAACCCATGTGGTGACTTCACAAGAGCCAGTTATGATCCCAGTCTCTGTCACACTTACACAGGATGTTGAAATCCAACTCCCCACCATATCTATATAGCCACCTATCATTCCAATCTCTATTTCACTTCCAGAGGTTATCTCTTCACCTTCCCCTTCCCCTTCCTTTACATCAATTTCCAACATCATTTCAACCTCCATCTCCACCACCCAAATCAGCATTCCAATCCCAACTCATGTTTCTCAGACTCCACCTTTAGTTTCAAATTCTGATCTATCAACATCAACAATGGATATAGTTGCAGAATTTGGGGAGGATGTTGTAGTCTCTTTGGGAGAATACTTCTACAAAAAATATGAGAAGGATGTGGTGAAAAGATGAGCTAAAATACAAAGGGAAGGGACTGTCTTGCAAGGCCCTGTTCCCAACCAGGTCATATAGCAGAAGACATCCACATATCTGCAACAAGAGGCCCTTGAAACTGCTGCTGCAATGGGAGCCTTTGCTAGGGCTAACTATGACTCGATTACTTCCTTGAATAAAGAGATTGAGGTTAAACATCAAGACTAAAGAAGCTCAAGCAGGAGCAGTCTGAAGCCAAGGAACAACATGAATCTCAACTCCAAGAGTTGAGAAATGGACATGATAGTCAACTGAAATACTTGCATACACAGAATGAATCTCTCCAGCAGCAGCTACAACAAACACAAGTGTTGAATACTGGCTATGCTGAGAGGATCACATTACTAGAGAAGTAGCTAAAGGATTCACAGACAAAGGCATCTGCCTCCTCCTTCTCCAGATTTACCAGGGAAGAGTTTCAAGAGTTAGCCCTTAAAGTCAATGAAGATCACAAGGAACTCTTGATTGAGCTATTCGAAGCCCTGAATGATATAGAGGAGACACACAATGTCTTTGAACGGAATTCTCTTGTTCTGGAACAACATAATGATAGGAGGGAAGAAGCAACCAATACCATAGAAGATGTGAGTGATTGGAAGAAATACATCAAGGACAAGCCTGAAGACGTTCCTATGCTAGACAATTTCAAGTTCAGAAGAATTAGAATATCCTTAGGTGCATGGGAAAGGTCTTGTGAATCAGTTGAGGAATCAATCCAAAAGGAACAAGCACTATGTGGCAGGAGATGGTATCATGTCGATAACTTAATGGTGATGCTAGACTTTCCAACCATGGACCCCATCGAGAAGGCATGTCCACCCAAGATGACAATCGAACAGGTTGATAACAGGTGTGTGCAGACCAAGCAGCAGATTCAACAATTGGAGAACATTCAGATTTCAGAGGTTGAAGAATTGATCAAGAAACCTCTCAGTCAATGGATAAAGATCCACCTTTTCCTACATGCATGGCACAAGATCATGAAAAATGAGATTGAATCTTTTACATGTAATACTCAGCTGGCACTCGAATTGGCCAAGTATCTGGATGTAGAAGAGTTGTTAGATGTATGGGCCAAGTGGCGAATAGCCCTTGGCCATTCTTAGATTAGAAATATTTTGAAAATCCTTGTTTATGGGAGATCTATCCTACGTAATTCAATGTAATTATTATTTAAAGGGTAGAGATCTCATAGGGGAAGGGGAGGGGAATCACCAAAGAAGAAATGGAGACACTCTGTTTCTGTTGAGACATTGTAATTTTTTGCAAGCTTAATCAATTAGAGTCAATTTCTCTTTGCCATCTTCTTTGTTTAAATTGTCAAATTTCTTTGATAATTTCTTATTTTTCACTTCGGTTATTATAACAACTCTGTTTCATCTTTGCAATTTAATGAATGCATCTGATCTGTAGGTCTGGATTTATCTTAACTTACAATTTAGATGTTATTATGTGTTAAGTGAATTTATTCATTTAATTCATTTATCTATTTCTGCAAATGATAAACATTTTCATTGTTGTTAGTTTGTCAATTAGCAGGGCATAACAGAACAGTCTCACATGTGCTTAATTCTTTAGATCGGATCATTCAATTGTTATTGTTTGTTTTACCTAAAGCTGGTTAATATAGATCCAATGCATATGTCTATTTATTGGTGAAACATTTAACCAAATTCCAGATCTGATTGTTCTGCACATCAAAACATATTTCTTAATCTAGTTCTAACTTAATTAGATTTTCCGTAAGAAAACACTACTCACTCTTAGACTTAGACTACCTTTTGATCTTCCCTCACAAGAATACAGATCCACCAGGATCGATTCACATAAGTGCCAGTGGAGGCCTAATATCCGTAGGAAGCCGTCACACCAAACAATTTGGGGATAAAACCACTCTTGTGTAGGCTTGTTTGAATCCTTTCAGATTGGGATGTCACCTTCTATTGAGTGCCTTGTAAAATATTCCAGCATCACACCCGAGGCTTCAACACTCCCCAATCACTTGGTTAACTTATATGGGTTCCTTCCTTCTCTGCCCAAACAACATATTAGAAGTTCGCTCACTCCATGCTTGTTGGAAAAGATGTTTCATCCCAGATTTACACCAATAGGGATCTCATGGGATACTTGTGTAGCACTATAGCACTACCATATCCAACCACATTATGTCCTTACCCATGACTATCTCATATGGCATGCACTACCGTAATAGGAATAGAAGTTCTCACTTACTTTGGTTATTAGACTCATAACCAACATACACACATGGCATGATATATTTTCATATGAATACATTCAAAATTATAAACAATTAGATAGTATAAGGCTACTTTCCCTTACTACCCTATACTTCACCATACCTGGTAGGATAACATTCTCATAAATGCATCCAATATCACATGCAAACCAAGTTATGATAATTAAAATATGGTTGAAGTGATTCTAACCCAATCCCCTTTTAACACTTATACAATCAACATAAGCAAACCATTACCTACATGGTTTCCACAAACATTTCAAATGTTACCTGATTAGTTGGTATTTACAAAGTATTACACCAACCTTCCACCAACCTCTTGATCATAGATTCATCGACCCATATTTTGTTCACAATGTTGTTGTTCACATGCAATAGTATCATCAACATCTTCAACCATCTATGGGCATACAATCATCATCAACCATAATAATTATCATTAGTGGTTCATTGAATGTGTAAAGCCTCACTACTTTTACCAATATGCAATATCATAGGTAGGCGTGAACATCTTCACATGCACTATACAATATCTATTAATATGCTTACTAGTGCATATTCATTTCATCTATCTAATCTCTTGCATTTACAACATTCCTATGCCAAATATTATGCTCATAAACTAAGAAAATATAATTATATCAGCAAGAGAAGAGTTAAGGATTTCTCCCTTTCCCATTCCTCGTCATAGCATGGAATTCATCTTCCACATCATAGCTAACCCAATTTCATGGCTTCTCTGCCAAGCACACAAGGGGTCATTAGCTACGAATTTCTCACCAAAAATCAATTCAATACATATACATATGTATAACATTTATATTTGCTACTTTCCAAGCATGTTATTCATATGTTATAAACAGAAATAGTTTAAGGAGATAAATTCCCTTTTATCGGCATTGCATTATGGAAATTATTCTCCAATTTATGGTACAACCATCTTATCAGCCTTATGTAGCTTTCCTTGGTCATTACAACAACTCCCATTGCACTCTATTTGCATTGCCTTGATATTCCAATTGCCTTGAGCAATTCTGGCCTAGTCTAAAATGACCTTTCTTGGACTTCTTAGCACTAATTAGCGTTGCAATTTAATCCATTCCATCTCCACGTGGAGTCTTTTCAAGTTCCATTATATGTCCTTGTGCCTTATTCAACTATGCGACTTTCTTTCCTTTCTCATGAAAATATTTGCCACAATTATGAACCACACAACTGATTAACACATGGGAACACCCCATTCCCTAATTAGCATCCTTTGCATGGAAACTATGTCACTATTATGAGCCACATGACAAGTCCACATACTAGGATGTCTTATTCCTGTGAGTGACAACTTTTGGGTAAATGGAATTTACTTACTCATAAGTTGCTGACTCACCCATCGCCCTTACAAGTTGCATGACCTTCACCTACTGGCCCATTCCATACCTTGTTGATCATTCACTTATGGAATAAAATATCCATATATCAAGATCTCATATGGCTCTTGTCAATTCAAATTGCACATTACTAACTAACAAGCAAATTTACCATGATCATGATCCTAAATGTGCCTCCACTTTATTGTTAGCACTATTACCATGATACTAATATCATAAAATTTACTCACTTTGAGTTACTCTCATATCTATTACTCCTGCACCCTCACATAAATCTTTTTCCAAAATTTTGGCTACTTTGGAGGTTACCCACTTTGAGAAATTCTTGCCCATTCAAGCCTAGAGGCTTTTCTCTACCTGCTATTCGAAACAACTGGGAACCTGTTTCAAAATAAAAACCTTATGTTGATTCTTCTGTATTTTAGCCTCTTTACATTCTTAAAATCCCAAAATAATTTCCATGCATTATCGGGACTAGCCAAATTGACAATTCCTGTCAAGTTACAAAAATATCTGAATGACCCCATTCAAAATCTAATTGTGCACAATTGTTCCCTAGACTGATATCAAGGTGCGAAATTTCCATTTCCATGAGTCTTTTCATCACCACATAATTTTATCAGCGTCAATGATGTCTCAAGGGGACAACAAGGACCAAGGAGGCTTGCCCCCTTGTGGCTTCGCCACTGCAAGGCGGGTCGAGGGTAGAGCCCTCGTTTTTTTTTTGTAAATCCTTTGATTTCGCGCAATCTGGTGCATGAGACCGCTGACATTTTTTTATCTTGGGCACCCAAAAATCAACTGTGAAAAATTTTGCTTTTCCTCTGATATGTTCCCTTCAAATGCCACCTAAACTTCCTTACCACCGTCAGTGATAAGCGGTTTTAGGATCCCAGAAGAGTGGTTTCCTCAAACTGCTTTTACTTTCCTGAATGCATGAGAGAGTGACACGTGGCTGGGGTGGTTTTATTTTAAGGTCACAAATTTGAATTAACCTTCGTGCATCTTCCAACACTGACATGATCACCGCGGGTCCCATCACCCCTGACATCTCCACACTTGTTGTCTAGACCCCAAGTCACATCACTGGCCATCAGGTCAAAAGCGGTTTCAGGATCCGAGGAGAGCGGTTTCCTGGACCCACTTTTGAGAGCCTGAATGCATGAGAGAGTGAGATGTCATCGAGCGGTTTATCGCGTCAGGCTCATGTAGCTCTATTATCCTTCATGAAATTTTACGAGCCTGAATCGTTGTCAACCGTCTATCTTGATATGCACGATATTCCATAACTGACATGACTAGGGTGGGTCATGTCCTTTCTGACATGATTTCCCATCACATCTACCCACGTCACATCACTTCTTATTGGACCCAATAGGTGGTTTCAGGCTCCGCGAGAAGTTGTTTATTGAGACCGCTTTTGTGAGCCTGAACACACCAGAGGACGAGACGTGGACGCGGCGATTTTATTTCATGATCATGAAAACAAATTCAATTCCATGCACCTTCGCGAGCCTGAATCACTATCGACCATTGATCTACCTCACTGCTCGACGATCAGATCTTCTTCGCCTCTACACTCCACTACTTATAGTCACCTGCGCACACAGATCTGATGTGGTTGGTACACATCCCACCTTCTACCCACACACTCCCCATGTCAGACCTCTCGCCCACGTGGCTGCTCCACGTCACCCCGCCACCTGGAAATGGTGGGGCCCAACTAAAATTTTCCCATTTTTTAAAAATTTCGGGTTCCTACAAAGTTTTCATTTGCCAATAATGAGATTGAGTATAAATTACTTCCAACTTACTCCCATCCCCTTAAATTCCATTTAACAGAAACGGATTTCTACAGCACCATTCTGATTTTTTACTGTAAATAGAAATTTTTGGCCCATACAGCTCTAGTATTGCAACCAGAAGCTCTGATACCACTCTATAACGTCCCCCCCTCACCCAACTCAACCATCGGGAGGGGACACCATCGAAATCTAGGCTCTCAAATTTCGCCCCAATTCCATAATACGAATTTCAACAAATAAAATGTGTGCAGAAACTTAAATAAACATGCACAGCGGAATTAAAACCTATCCACACACATCTAGCATGAAAATACACAAGCATAAACATTACAGGAATGAAATAAAATCATTTTAGAATCAAATTCATAAGAATACTTATCTTTATCCAAAGCAAATCCAAGCAACTAGTTGCGTAAAAGAGATTTTCCACCCAACCATAGGCACTACGTCCAGCATATACTCTTTCTGCTCGAAGGCCACCCCCAAGCTGGGCTATGAGGCCACCATGGAGAAGGAAACACCTATAGGATTCTCTCTCTAATCCCATAACTCATTCTTCTCTCTATGCTTAACCAAATGCTCATACATAGCTCTACAGGAGCCTCACTCAACCCTTAGCCTTGGCTTCCACAATACCTACCCCACATAACACCCTTCTAGCTCATGCATCCCCTTCATCGATTCACGGTTCTCTTGGGAGATCCATCTTGCTGGGCGCTTCTAGTGTGTGCATAGAATAAGGCCAACCTGATATTAGCTGCTATAGAACCACCTATAGCCTCCATTTGTGGCTTCTCAAGCACTTATGAGCAGCAGAATTCGATGGGTAAGGGTTCCTAGCTTTCCCAACCTTTATTCTCACCTACAGCCGACAATTTTTAGCTCCAAATATGCAACATGGTCTCCAAATTTGAATTTTTGGGTTCAAAACAGAATGGTAAGTTCATGGACAGCAATGGGGAGCTCTACATAGTCTAAATTTGCATGAAAGAATGAGAGAAATGAGGGTTGACTCCAAGTAATATGGGAAAATGGTGAAAAGACAACTGACATAACTTCTAACAGTAGAAGAAAGGACTCTTGGCAGCTGCAGACTAACTTTTTCATGACAGAACTGTCACAAAAGTGCATTCAATCCCATGCTTCAATAACTACATGAGGTGAATTTTCCCACCAACCACACACGTGCATTAATGATTGGAAAATTGTCAAAAAAGGAGAGAATTGGCTTATTCTCATCACATGACAGAATTTTGGGTGAGTTCTAAGGTTGACACTTGGCAGCAAGGATTTAGTCACCCATGGACCCCCTTTCCTCTTCCCCTCTAGTGGAATCATAACCCCTTTGGTGCTCTTTACACAGTCATTGTTGGACCATTTTATTATTTATGCACATAATATTCTAAATCGGCATAAAATCCAATTAAACAGTTGAAATAAAATATATACATCATGCATGCCTAGACATTCACTAGTCAATCCCTGGCCTTGAGCTCCGCACTAGGAATTCACACTAGCATATTTACATCATTTTCATAATTCGATTAAATACATTACAAAGCATAAACCCCGGCGCATCAAATCCCAACAATATCCGTCTTCCTCTGCTGCTTCAAATCGGTGTAACCCAACAAAATATGTCTTCCTCTGCTTGTTTTCAGATCAACAAGTAATTGATCTGTTGTTTCTCCCTCCTTTACTACTCTCCATGATCTCCCTTTTTTTCAAATGAGGCGAGTTTCCTTTCTATTAATACAAGTGTGCAATGTTTATTTAGTGGGGTCGACATGTAGTGTTTTTTTGGGCCGACATCTAGTTTTAGGAACTTCCCATTGGGGTCGACATGTAATACTTGTGTCTTATATAGGGTCGGCTTTAAGCCATTCAAAGTCTTCCTTTTTAGGATTCTCTTGACGATGTAATCATGCCTTCTTCTAAGACTTCAAGCTTGTAAGAGGGCCTCTCATCAACGATACATCAAGACACCTTCATCGTCATGAACTCCATGTTTCTTGACATCTTCATCAACATTCTTCAACATTGGGAATCTTCAAACTTGTAGGGGTTTCAATATTTCTCTAGATTCTTCAACACTTGCTTGGCGAGGCTTCTTCAATGAGCTTGTATGTTCATCATCAGCGTTCTCTTTGTAGAACTTCAATAGCTTCAACATTTCTTCAACTCATGGTATCAACTTTATTTGCTTGTACGGAATCATTGTTCCTTCAACACTCTTGCTTTGAGGGGATTCTTCAACATATGTAGGATGGAATCTTCAAGATACATCATCATGACATCTTTAATGGAAACGCACTATTCATCAATAATCCATGACTGACCTTGAAATCAATGACAACTTAAATCAACATCTTCTTTTTACAATTCAGCTTTTGCGATCAATTCACCTTTCTCATTATCATTGAATCCAAACTCGCATCAAACCAAAAATAAAATATCTTTGACTGATTTCATTGTTTATCTACTCTTAGTAGCTCATATCTCACTCTCACATGAATTTCACCAAATGGATTTATCATTTGTACCATTGAGGCTGATGTGATGTGGTCTCGATATGATGAAGCCAACCTGTGCATTTGTGAATTCACTTTTCTTCTTTATATGTAATATTCAAGAAGGGTCGACATATGAATGATGGTAGGGGATTCAATAATGGATAAATGTTCATATGTTGGGTTAATGTCCACTTAGTCATCCCACCCTGCTCCATCAGTATCGGAATCCTATTGGTACCAGAATTGGTACTGAAATTCTTGTAGGTTCACTTTGTTTTATTGTTGTCACTTATCTACCACGTCATTTGTTATATCATCATTATTGATACAATATCTTCATCACTGCATTTTGACATCAATGACAACATTTTTCTCAACAAACTCCCACTTTTTTAGTAATGGAAACACTTCATCTTTTGCAGTGATGAATGCTCCCCCTGTCATTGACACCATGTTAAGCCTTTTTTCTCTCCCCTTTTGACATCAAATACAAAGGGACACTCTTCCTGAATGTGGACACTTCATGAGATCAAATAATGCTCCCCCTTTGACATCAAATATAAAGGGACACTCTTCATGAATGTGAACACTTCGTGAGATCGGATAATGCTCCCTCTTTGACTGTGCTAGTTTCTATTTCTTCCTAAAATTGCTCCCCTTGTCTTTATGCTTCATATTCTTCTGCAAGATTCTTCTTTGTTGTGCTACTCTCCAGTGTCAACTTCTATAACCATTCCTCTATTGTATATTTCTGATCTTAAACTTGTAGATACTCTGATCAAACATTCTGACTCATTGCTATAGTGTCTTCTATATTGCAAGTATTGTCATCAATTACCATAGAAAGCCTCAATTTTGAACACATGTATTGCAACTTTATCAGGGAACACAATCTAGTAGACATTGCAAACTAACATCCTTGCCATAGGCAACATAGGTGTCAACATGTGCAATACTATCAACAATTTCTTGTTCATCATCAACCTTGTACAAAAGAATTTATTCTTGATAAGTGGCTCATAAAACTATTAGTTTTGTCATAAAACAAAATCTTGTTGCGGAGACTCTGAACCATGCAACCAATCACTTAAATGTTCAAAGAATAATTGTGATCTAGATGTTGATCTCGTAAACAATTGTTGGATTCATGTTTATATCATTCTGAGAAAATATTGATGATTGAGGCAATTCTTGTTGATTGTACCAAAGTTTCTCACAACAATACCCTTTAAAGTTTCCCTAAGGATGCAAGACTTGGGAGCCATGGACCTTTCTCATGCTTTTATTGCTTGAAACTTAGCCATTGCTTCTCTTTGTTAGTTTAGTATTATTATCATTGTCCTTTACAAATTGCCCCAATTTGTTAAAACTCCTTAGGCTAGTTACAAAGACTGATGCAAAACCTTTTCAAATCCATCTTGGATGTGCCAAGCTTATCTTCAGAAATGTCATAAATTTGCCTTAAAATATCTCCTTAAACTGCCATATAAACTAGGACATGCATAGTGGGTTGGTGTCCCCCCTTTTTATAGATATCTCTAAATTCTCAAACTTTAAGCTATTTTCTATGTTTGCAAGCTACCACAAGGGTTAGGGCTTGAGGAAGATTGGAGCTTATCCAAGGTCTGCACAATGTCCATAAGTGTCATCAAATACCAATGTCACATGGTTGGTCATGTACACATGTTCTTCATTAATAGAATTTTCAAGAGATTCCTTTATTGCCTTATTCACATCATGAAGTAATAGAAACACCAGGTTCATTAACATAACTAAAAATAGTAGCTTTCATTCTTTGTGTGGCCTTGCTATTAGCACCATGGTTCAGTTTTATATGTACCTGTATAGGGGTTTTATTGAAAAACAAAATTGGCAGTTGTGTGCATTTTTGGACTAGGGGGCATATTAAACTAGATGGCGGGCATTTTATTCTACTAGCAGGCATTCTAGATTGGTTGGAGGGAATTTTATCCATGGCTGGAGGGAATTGTTGTTCATAGCGGGCATTTCTTTTTGTTCATGGCAAGCATTTTTTTGTTCATGGCGAGCATTTTTTTCATGGTGTTGTGTGGGAATTTTAATCAATGGTTGCGGGCACAATTATCCATGGCTTGAGTGAGAATTTTATCCATGGCTTGTGCATGCATTTTATCCATGGTTGTGCAGGAATTTTATTTAATGCTTGGCGATCATAATTCAAAATTATTCAACGATTGTAGTCATAATTCACAATGTTGGCGGGCATTTTCCTTGGTTGTGCGAGTATTTTACTTCAATAACTAGACAAACAACTTGACATCAATGACCATTTTCAACGATCTCCCCCTTTTCAATATCAAAAGTTGCCCATTATGTTGGTATCTTAGTTGACTATGAATTTATATTTTCAACACTAGACATAAGATTTACCACAATGTTCCAAGGTATGCCTTGGCTGCTGGTTATGATAGCTTCTTCAACGGTCAAACAATAAGAGAAATCTACACAAATTCTTTTACGAGGAGAGGAAACATTATTGAAAATTTGCTCTTGTTGCTTTCTTGTACTTATCATCCTCAAGACATGTTTTCAATTTACATTTTCAAATCTTCCCTTGACCTGTCACATGCTTCCAATTTGTTGCTCAAAATTTCAACTTGATGAAGAATATGAATGTCCTATTGTTGTTTAAAGGTTTTTACATTCTTCATAGTATATTGATGTTGATCTCTTTATTTCAAGGTCAAATTCCTTCAAGATTTCTAGGGAAACTAGGAAGACTTCAGTTCTTAGACCAAGATGCCACAATGTTTAAATGAATTCATCTTTTATCTTGTACATATGAAGCAATATTTGCAGCCTTATTTCCTAAACTTGTCAAGCCTGTCCCTGATTGCCACAAGATTTGTCTTTAGAGAAGTGCCAGAATTGCCTAAGTCTTCCTTTGAAATTAGAGAATCAAATTGTTTGCTTTTCAAATCAATCCTTACTACAGTGAAGAGCAATCTTTCATGAAGTGTGACTATCTAAAATATGTTCAAATATCAACTCATCATAGCCACTTAAATCATCCTTCAAACAAACCAAACTCTGTCTTCATCTTTTGTCCTAGATCTACCTTTCCAACAGTGTTCACAACTAGTCACAAATCAGCATTTCAACAAAATTCACAATGCCCCTCAAACCTGTAACAAACATCCTTGAAATCTATGCCAAAATTTGTCCACGGAAATGCCCTCAAATTAGTTCTGAAACAAGGTCATAAATAGCCCACAAACTCTATAATAAGTAGCCTTAAACATTGCTTAAGAATTGTACAGAAGGTGCCCTTTAATTAGCAAGATCCAAACAACCTTCAACATGTTGGTTGTGGAGCCAGATCTTCCAGTATCATAGATGATATTGTCTTAGCCGTGCACCCCGGAGGACTGTACACCCATTCTGCATTTTTAGGGGTTCGGGGGCAACGCCCCCAAGTCAGGGGGGTGCGGGGGCGAAGCCCCCGCAAACAGGGGTTCGGGGGAAACGCCCCCGAGAAAACATTTTGGGGCTATTTTCTCTAGTTGTTTTGCAGGCCCATGGTTTTGGGTATCCCGTGGTATTTTTCCCATTGTATTTTCCCTATAAAAAAAAGACATTGTAATATGGCTAGGGTTGATGTATTAGGTTTTATGCATTGCAAATATTTCTAAGATCAGGAGAGAGACTGTGAGACAGTGAAGAGGAAGTGCAGCGGCTGTGCTGCAAGTTGTATCCCTTCACCTTGCTGGACGATAGTAATAATAAGGACTGGCAAATTCAGTGTGGACGTAGCCCAAGTTGGGTGAACCACGATATATCTGTGTCTCTCTTGTAATGTGTATGTGTGATTATATTTGCATTTTTGTTTATTGTTATTGCTCTGTGATCCTGTTTTTCTAACAATTGGTATCAGAGCCAAAGGTCTATTTGGCAGATAAACCCGCAGGAAGCTAGGATTTCTGGTTCGAGTGGGAGCAATGGCGAAAGAAGGAAAGTTTAAGGTCGAGAAGTTTAACTGCCAAAACTTCCATTTATGGAAGATGCAAATGGAGGACTATCTGTACCAGAAGGATCTATTCCTACCGTTGGGAGGAAGAGCAAAGCAGCCGGTGGCTATGAAGGACGAAGAATGGGAGGTTCTTGATAGAAAGGCTCTCGGAACAATACAGTTGAGCCTAGCTTCGTCGGTGGCTTTCAATATCTCAAAAGAAATGACAACGGAGGGTTTGATGAGCGCATTAGGTAAGCAGTATGAAAACCCCTCGGCCTCCAACAAGGTATTTCTAATGAAGCGTTTATTTAATATGAAGATGTCTGAAGGTGGATCTGTTACTGATCATTTAAATGAGTTTAATACAGTTACAAATCAGCTAAGTTCTGTAAGTGTGAACTTTGATGATGAGGTTAGGGCTCTTCTAATCTTGTGTTCATTACCAGAAAGCTGGAATAGTTTGGTCATGGTTGTAAGTAACTCTGTCTCTGGTTCAAACACCTTGAAATTTGATGATGTTATTGGTGTCATTCTTAGCGAGGAAATGCGAAGAAAAAGCATAGGTGAGACATCAGGCAATGCATTGACCATGGAGACCAGGGGAAGACAAAAGGAGAGAGGAAAGAGCCAAGGTAATCATGGGAAGTCTAAAACAGGCAGATCCAAGTCCAGACTAAGAAAGATAGAGTGTTGGAATTGTGGAAAGAAAGGACATCTGAAGAAAGACTGCAGATCTCTAAAGAAGAAAGGAGATGCACAGAAGGAAACTACCCAGGAAGCAAATGTAGCAGGTGATGTGTTACAAGATGCTTTGATTCTTGCATTAGATAATACTAGTGATTATTGGGTAGTATATTCAAGAGCTTCATGTCATGCTACACCCCATAGAAAATACTTTCATGATTATGTTCCTAGCGATTTTGGACATGTTTTATTGGGTGATGATGAGCCATGTAAAATTGTTGGAATGGGTAAGGTATGGATAAAAGTTAAGAATGGAACTGATTGGTTGTTGAAAGATGTTAGGCATATTCCTGCTATGAAAAGAAATCTGATCTCAACAGGGTAGTTGGGAGATGGTGGCTGTCTATCTACATTTGGAGAAGTGGTGGAAGATCACTAAAGGATCAATGGTGATAGCAAAAGGAGACAGGTAGGTATGTTGTATTTATGTCCTCATAATACTGACCATTCTATCTCTTTAGCTTCCACAGGAACACATACAGCATTGTGGCATCATAGGCTTGGCCACATGAGTGAGAAGGGGATGCATATTCTCCACTCAAGGAAGTTGTTGCCAGATTTGAAGCAGGTAAGTTTGGAATTCTGTGAAAACTGTGTTTATGGAAAACAGAAGAGAGTCAGATTTCTCAGGGTTGGGAAACAGAAGAAGAATGAAAAGTTAGAGCTAGTGCATACAGATGTATGGGGACCATCTTAGGTACAATCTCTTGGTGGCTCTCATTATTATGTTACATTTATTAATGATGCAACTAGGAAAACTTGGGTTTATTGCATTAGACAGAAATCTGATGTGTTTGCTACTTTTAAGAAGTGGAAAGCTTTGGTTGAGAATGAGACAGGAAAAAGGTTGAAGTGTCTCAGATCTGATAATGGAGGTGAGTACTGCAGCAAGGAGTTTGATAGTTATTATTCATACCATGGGATTCGTAGAGAGAAGACAGTCCCAAGAACACCACAAGAAAATGGTGTGTCAGAAAGGATGAACAGAACGATCATGGAGCGTGCAAGGTGTATGAGACTGCATGCAGGATTGCCCTTACAGTTTTGGGCGGATGCTGTAAATACTGTTGTTTATTTAATAAACAGAGGACCTTCAAGTGCTTTGGATGGTGGTATTCCAAAGGAGGCATGGACAGATAAAAAGGTAAACTACTCATTTCTAAGAACGTTTGGTTGTGAAGCATTTGTCCATATTGATAGCGAAAATAGAACAAAGCTTGAAGCTAAATCCAAGAAATGTACCTTTATTGGATATGGGTTGATGATTTTGGTTATCGTTTATGGGATTACGAAAATCACAAAATCATTAGAAGTAGAGATGTCATATTCAATGAAAGGGTCATGTATAAAGATCAATTGCAGGGAAAGAAACAGGAAAAGAAAAACACAGAGTACACAGTACTTGATGAAATTACAAAAAATGAAGTTCCAAAGGTGCCAGAAAATCAAGAACAGCAGCAAGTACCTGAAACTCCTACAACTGCAAGAAGATCTACCAGGTTAAGTAGACTCCCTGAACGATACTCTCCTTCAATGTATTATTTGTTGATGACTGATGTTGGTGAACCAGAATGTTATGAAGAAGCAATGCAGGTGGAAACTAGAAAGAAGTGGGAGCAAGGCATGAATGAGGAGATGGACTCATTGGTAGGAAATCAAACTTGGGATTTGGTTCATTTTCCTGTTGGTAAAAGAGCATTGCAGAACAAATAGATTTACAAGTTGAAGGAAGAAGAAGGAGGTAAGAAGCGGTACAAGGCCAGACTTGTTGTAAAGGGGTTTGCACAGAAGAAAGGTATAGACTTTGATGAAATATTTTCTCCTGTTGTTAAGATGACTTCAATTAGGACTATCTTAAGTCTAGTGGCAGTAGAAGATTTGCATCTTGAACAATTAGATATAAAAACAGTCTTTCTCCATGGGGATTTGGAGGAAGAGATATATATGCAGCAGCCACAAGGGTATGAGGTCAAAGGTAAAGAGAACTTGGTATGCAGGTTGAAAAAGAGTTCGTATGGCTTGAAGCAAGCTCCAAGGTAGTGGTATTTAAAATTTGACAGGTTTATGACAGAACAAGGTTATAGTAGATGTCATTCTGACCATTGTGTTTATTTCAAGAAGCTAGACAATGAAAGATATATTATCTTGTTATTGTATGTGGATGACATGCTTGTTGTAGGGTCTAACATGCAGGACATAAATGTACTCAAAAGGAAGATATCTAATTCATTTGAGATGAAAGATTTGGGTGCTGCAAATCAAATCCTTGGTATGAGAATAACGAGAGACAGGAAAAATCGCAAATTGACATTGTCTCAGAGTGAGTACATACAAAAGGTGTTGGAGAGGTTCAGAATGCAAAATGCAAAACCAGTAAGTACACCTTTGGCCAGCCGTTTCAATCTAAGTAAAGAAATGTGTCCCAAGACACAGGAAGAGACTGAATACATGTCTAAGATTCCCTATCAATCAGCAGTTGGAAGCTTGATGTATGCTATGGTGTGCACAAGACCAGATATTGCACATGCAGTGGGAGTTGTGAGCAGATATATGAATAATCCAGGTAAAGATTATTGGAAGGAAGTACAGTGGATTCTCAGGTTTTTGAGAGGTACTACCACTCAGGCATTATGTTTTGGAGGTTCAGACACTGTTCTACAGGGATATGTTGATTCAAATATGGCAGGTGACAAGGATAGCAGGAGGAGCACCACAGGGTATGTGTTTACTGTAGGTGGAACAGCAGTAAGCTGGATTTCGAAACTGTAGAAGGTTGTTGCACTTTCAACAATGGAAGCAAATTATGTTGCCATTACAGAGGCTAGTAAAGAGATGATTTGGTTGCAGAGGTTTATGGAGGAAGTGGGTAAGAAGCAGAAGGATAGAAGGTTGTATAGTGACAGCCAAAGTGCCATTCATCTTGAAAAGAACTCAGCATTCCATTCCAGGACTAAACATATACAACTCAAGTACCATTTCATACGCTATGTTTTGGAAGATGAACTGTTGAAGCTGGAAAAGATACATACTAGCTAGAATCCTGCAGACATGTTCACAAAGGTGGTGACCAGAGAGAAACTGAGTTCTTGCTCGGTTTCAATTGGCCTTCTAGCATGAAGGTGAAGAGGAGAAATTTTCCAAGTCCAAGTCCAGCAGCAGTGGAGTTACTGTGATTAGTCTCTAAGTGGGAGATTGTTGGTTGTGGAGCCAGATCTTCCAATCTCATAGATGATATTGTCTTAGTCGTTCACCCCAAAGGACTGTACACCCATTTTTCATTTTTAGGGGTTCAAGGAAACGCCCCCAAGTCACGGGGGTGTGGGGGCAGAGCCCCCGCGAACGAGGGTTCCGGGGAAACACCCCCGAGAAAACATTTTGGGGCTGTTTTCTCCAGCTGTTTTGCGGGCCCATGGTTTTGGGTATCCTGTGGTATTTTTCCCATTGTATTTTCCCTATAAAAGAAAGACATTGTAATACGACTAGGGTTGATGTATTAGGTTTTATGCATTGTAAATATCTCTAAGATCAGGAGAGAGACTGTGAGACAGTGAAGAGGAAGTGCAGCGGCTGTGTTGCAGGTTGTATGCCTTCACCTTGCTGGACGGTAATAATAATAAGGACTGGCAAATTCAGTGTGGACGTAGCCCAAGTTGGGTGAACCACGATATATCTGTGTCTCTCTTGTAATGTGTATGTGTGATTATATTTTCATTTATGTTTATTGTTATTGCTCTGCGATCCTGTTTTTCTAACACAACAGTCCTCAAAAGTATGTTTCAAAGTAGCCTTTAAACAAACTTCAATCATCCCAAAAAATTCTTACTAATCTACCTTTAACAGTGTACAAATTTTCTCTTCAAACTCTATCTAAGGCTATCTTTTGAATTTGTAGGAATAAGAGTCAAAATATAGGATTTGAAGAATTACCTTTCACATCTTCAGCATGTAAATCCATTTCTATTTTGTCTTTTGGGATGAGGATTGTCTTTGCTTTCATTCAGTATGCTTCCCATCTTGAAGATAAGACGATTTCTCTAGTGACTTAAACAGTCAGCACATAATTCTAGTCTGCATACTTCTTTCTTTTGTTCTTTTGAGTTATTTTTCCAAACCTTTTTGCATTTTCCTTCTTTTTGTATGAAAATAGAACTCTCTTACTCGCCCTTTTATTGAGCACATAAAATTGTTTGACAATCTTCTTCATGTTGCTTCTTTGGTTTTCTCTTCCATACTTTCATATTCTCTTTCATTGGAGACTCTATCTAGCTTCTACATTCTCAAGCTATGTGCACAGGATTATTGCATTTATAACAGATTTTATTTAAGGAATTTAAAGTTCCAATCTTACCAAATCTTGCAATATGTCCAATATGTTTGCATTTCGAGCATTCAACATTGAAAGGAGCCATGTAGACACCTCCATTTCTCACTTGAGCATTTCTTCCATAAGCTTTGCAATCTATAGCCTTGTGTCCAAAAATTTTGTAAGAAAAACAATTGCCATAAAATAGATATTCATACTTGTTTGCAATAGGCCTTCTTGGAGGTGCAACTCTTCTGTATTCATTCTTCTTTGACTCTTGCTGACCATGACTTCTTCCTTTGAGGTTGTCTTTGCTTTGGGAGATTCTAAGAATGTATGCATAACTATTAGTCTTTTCTTCAACTTTCTTCACTAGTGATTTGGAGCTTTCACTTTTTTCAATGCTCTTTTGTTCATTATAACCCAGACCATTCTTATCATATGGTGATCTTTGACAACTAAGGCTATGATCTAAGATCATGGTACTCTTCTCAAACTTTGAATTTTTCTCCAAATAGGAAATTGTCTTATCAAAGTATTCTTTTAGTAAGAGCATATAAAGCTCTTGTCTTTAAAAAAATCTTTCTTCTCTTGAATTTGACTTGTTAGGTCTTCTTCAATTTTCTTGGCTTCTACTATTTGACTTCTTCGACCAACAATGATCTTTTCAGCTTCTTCATGGTTCTTACATATTTCTTCTAGCTCCTTTCTTAGGGAGATAAGTTCAACTTCTTGCTTCTTGTACATTTGTTCCTTCTCCTATAGTTTATTTTTCAAGGCTTGTTATGTCTTTTCAATTTGTGCTTTCAGATCAATAATACTATTTTCAGTCTCTTTGGCGTTTTCATGATTTTCCTCTAGCTTCTTTTGCATTTGTTCCCTTAGTGCTTGGTTCTCCTTTAAGATTTCCTTAGTTCACTTAGAGCATTGATGAGTTCTCCTTCAAGATCCACTTCTTCTTCAGTTTCAGAATCTTCTTTGTATTCACAAGCATTGCTTTTGCTCTCAATGACTTTATCATTTGTTTCAGGGTGTTCTGCATTATCAGATGATTCATCCTTGGCCATGAGTAGGGAATATTCTATGTTGTTGTCATTTCCATTACATGAGTTTCTTTCACCTTTTATATATGGCTCTTCATTTGTTTCAATGAATTTTTCAACCGTGTAGAAATTTTGTAACTTATCCCAAAGCTCATTAGCTAATGCACAGTTTTCTATTTTTTCTTTCACAAAATCAAATAATCCACTCAAAATTGCATTCAATGCTTTTGCATTGCATTCATAAAGCCTTTTCCCATATGCATTTGTTGGTGGAGTCTTTGGAACTGTATAGCCATCCTCAATTGCCTACCAAATGCATATTCCAAGTGACTACAAAAATAATTTCATTCTTATGCTCCAGAATAGATAGTTTGTTCCATTGAACAAAGGGACTATGTCTGTGTTGAAACCAAACTCCTCACAAGGCATATGTGCTCAAGATCTTCCTTCCAATGGTTAAGTTGTTTTGAAGGAACCTGCTTTGATACCAATTGTTGGAATATTCAACTATACTAAGAGGGAGGTGAATCAGTATAAGACAGTTTAATCACTTTTTCTTACTTCAAATCTTATCTGCTGCAATATTTCAATAATAATTACATAGTTAATCATCACACATTGTCAGCCATCAGAACCAATACACAGTACACACATATTTTTACGTGGAAACCCAATAAGGGAGAAAACCACAAATAGTTTTTCTTATGTAAATCAAAAATTACATTTTGTACAAGCTCCAACCTATGAGGGACACCAATCCCTATAGTAATCACCCACTTACACTCTTCAAGCACGAACCTATTGAGTTGGTGAGGACACCAACCCTCTTGCAAGCACCCACTTGCTCTGCTCATCTCTGAAAGAATTTCCTGTTAAAATTTGTACTTAAAGTCAGTTACAAATATCCTAAACACTTATCATTTCTTCGATCTCAGTCTTCAACAGTCACAAACAATAAATGCAAATTACATGCACACTTCCCAATGAAGTTTAAGCTGAAACAAAGTAGCTAAGCACACATTTGCAACGGAAAAAGAAATGAACAACAGATAGACATAAACACATTTGACACACTATATTTGGTTAATGACCCTAAAAAGAAACTCTGAGGACAAAAGTAGCCAAGAGAGAAATTTTGTATTATGAGCTAAGACAAATAATACTCAAAATAGAAGTACATTGCAGTAGTACTTTAACTGTACTTATCTTGGAAAATAAACTAGCAGTGTGTCCTCAAACTCAAACCATAACTCAGTCTAGAAAAAAAAAGCATGCCCAGTACAACCTATACGGCCACAGTCAGCACACCAGTAACTCTCTGCCTCAGTTATTGTGCCCAAGAATCAGTAGGTACAGTACGACCTCTCTCAGCATAAATATTCTCAGAAATCAGTTCCTCATTTTATGTGCTTCTTCTCTACTATATAGAACAACAACACACTATTATACGGGTCCTCTCTTTTCAACTATATGGAACAACAATTAATGTTGCCCCCTTTCTTGGAGTGCGTACCCACTCTCTTGCTCAGAAAATGTTCCCTCTTCAATTGTTGTACAATCAGCAATAAATGCAGCCTTCAACCTTGGAGTACATGCCCTCTCTCTCCTTCTTGGAATGTGTGCATCCTTGAAAATCATGCCCTCTTTCTCTTGTTTCCCTCTACTCTCTTTTCCTAGCTCAAGCTCTTTCTATTTGTCTCTTGGAACTTGTACCTCACACTTCTCTCCAAAACTCTCTCTTTGAATAACTAAACTCTCCCAGAAATTCTCATTTTATTAAATGTGAGACTGACTTTGTCTCTTCACCTCCCATGTGACTTTGTCTCTTCCTTCCCAAATGACTCTTCACTTTGCATGGGCGAGACAAATTACACTTTTGTGAAATAAAATCATTTTCACTGACAATTTAATAAAATACTCACATTCACGTTATAAAATTAAAATAAATTTCTAGGAGATTCACCTAGGTCCTTTCTACAGACCTAAACACTAAGCAATGTAGAAGACTTTCCTCACTACAAATTTCAACACTCCCTCTTAGAGAGGGGGGTATTTCTGACACATCCTCCACCTGGAACTATCTCCAAGCCCATCGCATTGTTTGTTGTAGCAGCTCCCTCTAACTCTGGAGCCTATCTCACCACCTGCCCTAGACTTTGATCTGAAGACCGGTGCCCATTACCTCTAAGATGATATTTCACCTCACCCTCCTGCTCATCCTCTAGCTTCATATCGTACCAACTCGGTCTCCTCATTAAACTAGAAGAATTCTCTCCTACAGGAGTCTCTAACACTGCCACCAAGTCTGATAACCACTCGGACTCACCATCTATGGGATGCCCCCAACACCTTGTACATCCTTCCCTCTTTGATGCCCAACAACTGTGTTGCATCCAAGCTCTCCCCCTTTGGATATATAATCACATGTCCATTACAAAACGGGACATCATATCCATCATCCTCCGGAGCCGACAAGGAGAGTAAGTCCATCTTCAGATTTGGTACTAGGTACACATTGGCCACCTCCAAATGTCCTCCTGACTCCAACTGGAATCTAACACATCCAATCCCCTCCACTGCGTGTGTGGTGTTGCCCCTACTATCCACATGCATACCTGATTCGACATCTGAAACACTTAAGAACATAGCTCGTATCCCTATCATGTGGTGCGATGCCCTACTATCCACAAACCATGCACCAATGTACGCACACACAGCTACACTACTACTCGAAAGAAATGAGACCAATGAGAACATTGCCCTCTTTCCTTTCTTGTTTGGACACTACCTTGCATAGTATTCAAAGATCTGACATGCAAAGCACTTGAATTTTCTCATGTCCTCCAACATAGATCCACTGCTCGAGCCCATCTTCTTCTAAGCAATAGACCAAGGAAACCACTTGCCGCCCAAGTGTCAAAATCTGAACCATGCTGCACCAACCACCAAAACTCATGCCAAGCATCCCTCTTCAACTGTCCACTGAAGCTCGAAGCCCTAGTTCTGATACCATGTTAAAATATGTACTTAAACTTAGTTACAGATATTCTAAACACTTAGCGATTCTTCAATCTCAGTCTTCAATAGTCATAAACAATAAATGCAAATCACATGCACACTTCCTAATGAACTGTAAGTTGAAACACGGTAGCTAAACACACATTTGCAGCGGAAAAATAAATGAACATCAAACATTAATAAACACATTTGACACAGTATATTTGGTCAATGACCCTGGGAAAAACCCCCAATGAGAAAACCAACTAAGAGAGAAATTTTGTATTATGAGCTGAGAGATAAATAATACTCAAAACAATAATACATTACAACAATACTTTGACTGTACTCATATTGGAAAATGAACCAACAATATGCCTTCAAACTCAGACCATAACTCAATCTGAAAAAATGTGCCCAATACAGCCTGCACGGCCCAATATAGTCAACACACCAACAACTCTCTGCCTCGGTTATTGTGCCCAAGAATCAATAGGTACAACACTGCCTCTCTTAGCAGAAATATTCTCATAAATAAGTTCTTCGATTTATATGCTTCTTCTCTGTTGTACAAAACAGCAACACATTGTTGCACGAGCCTCTCTTTTCAGTTGTACGAAACAACAATTAATGTTTCCCCCTTTCTTGGAGTGTGTGCCCACTCTCTTGCTCAAAAAATGCGCCCTCTTCAACTATTGTACAATCAGCAATAAATGCGGCCTTCAACCTTGGAGTGCATGCCCTCTCTCTCCTTCTTGGAATGTAGACCTCCTTGAAAAGTGTGCCCTCTTTATCTTGCTACCCTCTACTCCCTTTTCCTAGCTCAAGCTCTCTCTCTCTCTCTTGGAACTTGTGCCTCTCACACTTTTCTCCAAAACTCTCTCTTAGAATGTATCTAAACTCTCTCAAAAATTCTCCTTTTATTATATGTTTGACTAACTAACTTTGTCTCTTCACCCCCCAAGTGACTTTGTCTCTTCCTTCCCAAGTGACTCTTCACTTTCCATGGGTGAGACAAATTACACTTTTGTGAAATAAAATCATTTGCACTCCCAATTTAATAAAATACTCACATTCACTTTATAACATTAAAGTAAATGTATAGGAGAGTTACCAAGATCCTTTCTACATGCCTAGACACCAAGCAACATAGAACATTAAAGGAAATTTGGATGAAAAATGGGCCTCCCAACCCTAACTCAAATTTCATGTCATCATGTATTAGCCAATCAAAATGCTTTAAAATTCAAAAGAAGTGCACGTTTAAGGCAATTTTTTATTATTTAATTTGTGGATAGATGGAACTTCTTAAGAATATAATTTGTCTACCCACTGCCAAGTTGCCCGAAATTATCTTGGATATTGATAATGAAATTAATATGCTAACCAATTTTAGGTAATACGCGGCTCATATATAATAGTTATAGTAATTAATATTATAACTAATATATAATAATATTTTACACCATGAAAAGTTGGGTCCAATAACTTTTACTAATATCGTAACTAATATATAATATATAATAAACATATAATAATAACTAATATATACCCATCCATTTTTAAGTAATACATGACCAATATATAATAGTAATAGTAATTAATATTATAATTAATATATTATAATATTATTATACACCGTGAAAACGTTGAGCCCATTAACTTTTAATTAATATCATAAATAGTGTGTAATATATAATTAATATATGATAGTAACTAATTTCCTCACTAACATATCCATCCATCTTTTAGGTAATGCGTGATCAATATATAATATATAATACTAATAATAATTAATATTATAACTAATATATAATAATATTATCTTATAATTAATATATTATAAAATAAGATTACTATACATCGTGAAAAGTTGGGTCCAATAACTTTTAACTTGTATCATAACGAATATAATATATAATAATAACAATATACCCATACATATTTTAAGTAATACATGACCCATAATAATAGTAATGGTAATTAATATTATAACTAATATATAATATTATAATATTACTATATACCATGAAAAATTGGGTCCAATAACTTTTAACTAATATTAATATATGATTAATATACAATAGTAGTTAATATTATAAGTAATATATAATATTAAAACTAATATATAATAATATTATATTATAATAATACTATATATTGTAAAAAGTTGGGTCCAATAATTTTTAAGATGGCATTGCATATTTAATTTTCTTTTCTTATTTTGGATAAAAATACTACATGAAATTTCATCTTCATAAATTGATTTTAATATAAAATATATATCTAAGGAAGCTTTGATAAAAAGCAAAATAACCTTTGGCACTTCTAATAAAAGGGAAATAGTATAAAAAATTGTCTATCTGGCATTATTTATCATTTTCCTTAGGAGGACCATTTTTCATCCAAATTTCCTCTAATAAACCTAACATTGACTCTTTTCAGGCCTACATTTTTTTATGAAGTTCCTTAGATAGCTATGGCTATGATATGTCAAATCCTTGGGTACACCAGTGATTAATTGGTTGATGAAATAGTTTTTGGATTGTTATTAGAAATGACTCCCTCTCCTCCTAAACCAAATGTTAAGCCTGATTTTGCCCAATTCTTATAAGATATGATACATGAGCAATCGACTACTTTTTCAAGTATAAAAATGTTTAGGTATTAGTCATACTTCTTTATATCAATTTTTATGTTGGAGGGAACAATATAGGAGGAGGGTTTCCATACATGATAGTGTAGATATCAAACATGACTCTATTTACAAACTTAATGTGTATACGTCATCCTTGCTCAAGATGAGTGGGGTCTGGCAGCCACTGCAGTACGTGATGTCAAGAGAATCATTGCCGAGTTGGATAATAAGCCAAAAAATGCCAATCTAGTCATTGACATCTTAAATTCAAAAACCAATGAGGAATTGGATGCATTAGCCATCAAAGGCATAACCATGATCATCATGACTGCATCCAAGTTGGTCACAAAGAATAAAATGATTGTAATGGTACATGAGAAGGCCATTCAATTGGCAAAGGATGTAAATTCCTTCAAGAAATTTTTTTTATGAATGCCTGAGTCAAGGAATTCCATCCCCTTGGGATGGTAATGGTGATTTGTACCCTCAGCCACAGTATGACGAGTTGATAGTTGATCGTTGAAATGGTGATCATAAGTTTGACGACATGGGAAATGGGGTGAAAGATCAAATTATATTGGGAAAATTGATAGATGACATTGCGCTGCTATCAAATCTTTGGTCCATGTTCAAGAGCCTACCACCGCCTTCTTATTCACATTACACAAAGCTTGATATGTGTTTGAGAGAGATGAACTCGCCTAATTATCCCATGGAAAATGAGTGGAAGAACATAGCCAAATATACAACCTTGGATCCCACTCAACAGGACCCTACCAGCCATACCTCGAGGGACCCTGGGTGCATCCCCTTCTCAGCCACCTCAGCAATTTATGCAACGGCCACCTCCAACTCAACATTCTAGCCGAAGACCAGCTCAGCACTCAAGGCAAAGGACCAATCAACATCACAGTTGCTCACAACGGTAGATGGAAGCTTCAGCTGAGCAGTTTTGGTTGAAATAGAAGAAGTCGAAGTGTAACAAACAACAAAATCTGTTACAACAAGAAATCAAGATCATAAGCTATAAAAAGAGAGAGCTACATGAGAGATGAATCGACATTTTTAGAGCGGAGTATAACTCCTCTCATTTTGTTATATATGAGCTATCAAAAATTGATATCTAGTATCTTGATGTAATTGGGCTAAGTGGATTTGAATCTTTTGGTCTATCAATCTGTGATCCTCCTCTTGTTTTATATTATTCTTCTGTTACTCCATATATTACAGTCGCCATGTAATTGTTGCAAGATATATAATGAAAAGCCCATGAGGCAGCCTTTCGTCCCACATTTTGGATTATTTTGATGTGATGAATGTATCTTTTTGGTTAATGTGTTGTGCATTATCCATAATATGTTACATTGAATAAGATGTTGTCCATACTAATCCCACTATGTGTCTGCAATTATCTAACGTGTTGAACTGCTGAATTATTTTTGCTCAATACGTTTTCTAATATTCTTGGGAAATAAGATTTATCTTCATAGTACCTTGTTTCCAATATGTTCATTTTGTCATCTCCATATTTCCACTAAATCTATATCTCTGATATATCATAAAATATGTTTATCTGTGTCCATTACATCTCATATTGTATATGCTCAATATCCGATAGCTAAAGCATTATATAGAAGAAAGAGCGACATCTCACTAGTTTTTAAATAGCGAAATACATACCCAAGCAAGTACAATTTCAGAATGAATACTCGAATTTCCACAGATCTCATGATTTTCATCGCTGTTTAGAGTCCACAACAAGACTCATCATGAGGATGGTGTGTCAAAGAAGAATAGGTGATCTCAAAGATGTAGTATTAATATTGAAGTGAAGAGAGATAGTATTGAAATGTTGGGATGGTGATTAAATGTCAGCTAAGGTTTAGTTAATTAGGTTAAGTGCATTTATGTTTTATAATTTTCAAAGTATTAAATTCATGTCTTTAAATAATAAATGGTATTAAAATTGTATTTTTAATAATATTTGTTTTTATTTTAGATAGTATATGGTTATGTCAAATGTGTTAATAATATTAAAAATGTTATTAATTTTAATTAATTGTTTTTAATTAATCAATAACTACATAGATTTAAGATTGTATAGTTTATAAAGTTTTTAGGTTTATTTAATTATAGTTTTATGTAATGTTAAAATGTTATTAGTGTTAATAATGTTAGTATTAATAATATTATTAGTAAATAAATTAGTTGTATATCATTAGAGTTAATTTACTAATATTAATGTTGGTATTAGTTATATCATTAGGGTTAATTTAATAATACTAATGTTGATATTAGTCGTAATTTTAATTTTAATTTTAATTTTAATTTTTAATATCATTATTATTATTATTCTTAATCATAATAATTTTTCATAATGGCTTAAGGTTGGGTTAATAGTGTGCAATGTTGATGTCACTTTGAAAATTAATTTTAATATTATTTAATTTAATATTAATAATAATAGTAGTAGTACAATTATTGGTGTTAACCTTACACAAGAGCCTACTTGCCTTATATTCAATGGGTTACCGACAAAATTGCTAAAGTTCTCAAGAAGAAGGATATCACAACCTCTTTCAAAACTTTACAAACCATTAAGCAAAAAATGAGACCCATCAAAGACCCAATTGATCATAAGCAATGCAGAGGCGTCTGCAAGGTATATTGCTCTTGTGTGCTATGCTACATTGGTGAAACTGGTCATTCCTTCAACACTAGACTAAAAGAACACAAAGCTGACATCAAGAATGAACGAATCCGAACCTCAGCACTAGCAGAACACTCCTCCAAAACCAAACACCAATTATGCTTAGAAGTCACCAAGATCCTAGCAAAAGAGGATCATTACTTTAAAAGAAAACTTAGAGAATCCCTTAAAATAAAAAAGCATCCCAACAATCTAAAGAGAGATGGAGGCATGGAGGTTAGTACTAGTTGGCTTCCACCACTCCTACACCACAATAGATGACATTAATAAACTTTTATGAACCTAGGACCTTAGTTATCACTAACCTAAGAATACCACCTTATGATATTCTAATACTAATCATAATTAAAAAGCGAGTCCTAATCCCACTAATTAACACACAAGTTGTTAGGTTAACACCAATAATTGTACTATTACTATTATTATTAATATTAAATTAAATAATATTAATAATAATATTAAAATTAATTTTCAAAGTGACATCAACATTGCACACTATTAACCCAACCTTAAGTCATTATGAAAAATTATTATGATTAAGAATAATAATAATTATAATATTAAAAATTATAATTATAATTATGACTAATATTAACATTAATATTATTAAATTAACTCTAATGATATAACTAATACCAACATTAATATTAGTAAATTAACCCTAATGATATACAACTAATTTATTTACTAATAATATTATTAATACTAACATTATTAACACTAATAACATTTTACCCTTACATAAAACTATAATTAAATAAACCTAAAAACTTTATAAACTATACAATCTTAAATCTATGTAGTTATTAATTAATTAAAAACAAATAATTAAAATTAATAACATTTTTAATATTATTAACACATTTCACATAACCATATACTATCTAAAATCAAAACAAATATTATTAAAAATACAATCTTAATACCATTTATTAATTAAAGACATGAATTTAATGCTTTGAAAATTATAAACATATTACACTTAACCTAATTAACTAAACCCTAGCCGACACTTAATCACCATCCTGACATTTCAACACTATCCCTTTGCACTTCAATATTAATACTACATCTTTGAGATCACCTACTCTTCTTTGACACACCGTCCTTATGATAAGTCATATTGTGGACTCGAAACGTCGATGAAAATCATGAGATCTATGGAAATTCCGAGTATTCATTCTGAAGCCAATCACCACAGAAACCTAGCAACAGAAAGTACAATTTCACTGATACCCCAATATAGTTCCAAAACAGCGTTGAAACATCTCAAGAACCAACACCCTCAATGCTTACCTCGACTATGTACATATGTAAACCAAAGTCCCGTATATAGGTGCTACCCTCCTCAATGCTCCGTGAAGAAATATAATCCCATATAAAGGTACTATCATCAACGCTTACATTGGAGAAGTCTGGTCCTATGTATGGGTGCCACCCTCCATGCTTACAGTGAATAAGTCCATGAAGTTCATCCAAAAACCAAGGTCCCATGTATACATTCTCATGTTAACTCCCAACTGATGACACGTGAAATCAAGTGGTTTGAGTGTGCCGATTGGGCCAAGTAAGCAAATTGAACCAACAAATCTGACTTGGTGTGGCCACCATCAATAGAACAAGCCCCGATAACAAATATGTTAACTTCAATACACCATGAACCTTAATACTACTATAATAATATATGTTCATTATTAAATATATTACTTTAGGTAGGGTTATGTCATGTATAAAACTACATGAATATGACTTTTCTTTAGTATATTCACCACTATCTCACTAGTTGCCAATTATTTAATATTTTACCGATATGACAATTTGAATTCTTAGACTCACAAGTAATAGTCATAAGGCTCATAACACAGCCTAAGATCATAATCCAATATATGATGTCCAAACTACTAGACAATGAGCAAGAAGAAAAACAAGCAAGGAAGTTAATTGTGTGGGTTGGATAGTTGGTGGCCAAATAATTGCAATGGCTAAAGTTGGTCATTTGGGGGCAATCTTCATATCTAGAACTAAGGTAACCCTACAAAATAGGCATGCTACTGAGACTCTTGATACATGTGTACCTCGACCAAATAATCAATGAGCAATATTTAAGTAGCTTTGCCACCAAAGGATGAAAAGTGAGGCAAGCTTATCATCTAGATTATCTCTCATTAATTGGCCCCAATCTCAATACCTCAATTAATCTTACCTCTGGCCCAGTTAATGCCTTTATAGGGTTCTTATACTCAAATAACTAGTCAAGGTCATAACAGTATGTTCTTGTTCTAAGATATTCATGGGGTGGTACTAGGAATGAAGGTAGGTTGAAGAGTCCCTTATTATGAGGGATGCGGAATGGCACTTGTAACAAGTAGCCTACATTATTGTTATTACTTGGGCTTGAAAATGATGCTTGATCACTACTATTCCACAGTCACTAAGTTGGTATATTGCAATGCAAACCTGATTTACAACCCAACTCATGCATTTCTTTGCGAAGAAGAGACCCATTCATAGTACATTACGGTGACATCCCCATGGCCTCCTTAGGCCACAGAAGACCCTCTGTTACTTTTTTTTTCTTCTTTTGTTTCCAAAATTACCCACAGTCGCACTGGACTTGGATCTGCATCTCGCCTCTGCGATCCGCAGCCCGCAACTGAACCCTTCCGCAATCCGCAATCGTGCCCTTTCGCAATCCGCAATCCGCATTACGAGTGCGGAAATGTGGAATATAACTTCTTCGCTAAGTGACCTTCCGCAATCCGCAATTGCGGGAGCGGAAATGCGGAAGTCCACTTTTCTTTCCGCCAAACGACTTTCCGCAATCCGCAATCCGCATTGCGGGTGCGGAAATGCGGAACTCTAACTTTTTCACTAAACGGCCTTTCCACAACCCGCAATCCGCAATTGCGAGTGCAAGAATGCGGAAATCCAACTTTTCTGCCGGACGACCTTTCCGCAACCCGCAATCTGCAATTGTGGGTGTGGAAATGCGGAAATCTAACTTCTCCGCTAAACGGCCTTTCCGCAACCCGCAATCCGCAATTGCGGATGTGGAAATGACCATGCTCCGGACCTTTATCCTAAGCAACTTCCAAGAGTCATAACTTCTTCACCCTTGGTCCAAATGAAGCAAGGTTGGTACCGTTGGAAAGCTCTTGGAGAATTCTATCAGTTCGTGCAATCCCCTGCCCAACTGAGGTATCCAACCTCTTCATTTTCTTCTCTGGAGTTTGGTCCGTAACCACTCTAAAGTACCTTCCCACCTTTAACAGATTTCTACTTGTCTCCTGCCATAACCTATCTATCTTTGACTCACAGAGCAGTTTAAGGATACCATAGGCCTCTTAACCATTCCATGATTCAATGAGGTTAGCAGTCGATTACAGGGTTAACATTTCATACAAAATGCACATAATACAATAAGTTAAGTCTATCCATACATCTAACACATGTAAGATTAACAATGCATTAACTCATGCAACTGTATGAAGCATTTCAACCAGCACTCAGCCTTCCACTCAGGCTTACACATGGCCTACTTATTGTTCACATTCATATAACATTCATTTAACAGCTTAAGCAAGATAGCATAATAATAGCACATAAATAACACAATTCATTCTACAAAACACTTATCTTTGTATCTTGAAGTTTCCCCAGCAACTAGCTAAGTGAGAGCAATGTTCCACCCAACCTTAGGTCTCTATCTAGCCTATACTCTTTCAACTGAGAGACCACCCCCGAGTTGAGCTATGTATTCACTAAGGAGGGATAGGTAGGCTCTCTAACAGTCAAGATCCACTCCAATGCTAGACCAACCTCTGGTTGGGTTATCAAGCAATCCAGGAAACATACTCATGCTAAGCCACCCTGCAGTTGGGTTTATCAAGCATACACCTGTTAAGCCAACCTACAGATGGGTTTATCAAGCATAAAGGGCAACAGGGAGGTTATTGCTAAGTCAGTGAGCTCAACCACAGAGCTACAGACATCTCAATCACTCAGCAAATCAAGCACCCACACTATCAACCTCACCCAACACAAGGAAGACCCTCTTCTCTGCTACACAGTCCCGCAAGGCCCCTTCCCTTCCAATGCTATTCAGGGTAGGCATAAGAAGGTCCTCTACTAGTTCTATGAGATCTTAGTCTTCACTGAGTTTATCAAGCATTCCCAACCCTTAACTTTATCTCTTACGTCCACTTAACAAGCTGGTTCATTCCAAGGTTGCGGACTAGACTCTGTCCCGCAACTCGGCTCTCTGCCCACGGATTCAGGACTACACACAGCTTCCTCAAGCTAATCACATCCTGTAGTCCGCCTTCGAACTCATCTTCGGGTTTCTACTTAAGGATCACGAATACGCACTGGATCCCTCTGGTACTCGGCTCTACTTCTTAAGCTTTCTCTGCGTCTCAGGGTCTCTCCCCAACAGAACGCATCCTCCAACCAACAACCCACCCATAATCAATGAACTGAGTGCAGAACCCAAAAATGCTGAATGTCGGAACCCCCAACTCAGATCTCCACACCGTTTTTATCCTCCTGTGAATATCTCTCGAGGATTACCTTCTCCACGTTTTGTAACCGAATCCGTACCCGTACAGGTGACCAAATCGGTTACTCCTGCCCAAGTGGCAGGATGGGTCACCATCCCATAGCCCCCTCACCTCTCCCTAGAGGATACCTTCGCCCCCTTCTCATTAGCTGCCCCACTTAGCCAGTTCAGGGTATTTTTATTGCAATATTAAACATTTACATCTATTACAAAATTTCATATCTTAACAACACATGCATAATTTCACTATCCAGTATTTGCCTATGAAAGCAAACCTTAAACATCCACTAGTGGGGCCTTGGCCTTGAGCTCCATACTAGGATCGAAATACATTGCGTAAACACAATATTTACATTGAGGCCAATAATTACTAAGGCGAAGTAGGGGTATTACAACTCCCTCCCCCTTAGAACAACACCGTCCTCGGTGTTCTCAAAACTGAACAAAAACGGGAATGCCAATCTCATGGCATCCTCCAGCTCCCAGGTCGCCTCCTCTGGACTAAGGTGCTTCCATTGCACCTTTACCTGTCTGATGGCTTGCCTCCGAAGTAAGGTAACTGTTATCACATATATAGTATTCGGGCTACCATACATTATTTTTCTGATTCCAGTACACTATTCAGTCAGTTTCCTTACATTGAGATGCTGAGATGAGCATCTATATTGGATCACTATCATATTTTGGACAGCAGTTGTATTCCCCATTTCCATGACTGAGTCTCAGGACACTCAGCGAGATGACCGATGTAGCCATTATATCATTTGTACAGAGCAGTCAGTAGTGCCCAGAGTTACAGTAGTAGTTTCAGAGGATAGATGATGGTTCAGAGGATGAGCATTCAAGTATATGACTTAGCAGGTATATCATAGTGTTGTGTTTATATTGCTTTTATATTTATTCTTATAGCATGTCTTAGCACCTAGTGTCATGATCTGGCGATCATATAGATATGTGGACCTAGTTGATCTTATTATATATACTATATTGTCTCTACTCAGACTTAAAATTTCACTATTCATATTCATTGGTTTTACCCTCCTTAGGGAGAATAGAGGTGATCATTCCACCATACCTTGGGTTGCTAGTGTTGGCTCCATTATTCATTGTCTTCATCCATCCATTGCCTACCTTTTAGTTTATCACCCTGACTTACTACTTGACTAGTGACATGGAGGACCTTTTCCCCACTGTAGCCTCTGTATTGGATGAGCTTCCCTGTTTATTGTGTCTCGGCTCTGAGTTGGTGACAAAACTAACCTATGGTGAGTTGGAGTTCCTTGTGAATTCCCCCTAGTCACTAAAGTTGTGTTGGCTAAAGTTGAAACTTTTAGTGCTGCCATGAATACAAAATCTGGAAAATGAAATGCTATATCTTGTATGAAAAGCTCATTCATGCAATGTGTTTCTAAACACACATGAATGAAAGGCATGCCAAATGAAAATGGCCATGAAAATAAAATGTTATATTTTTTGGAAATGTAAATACCTGGGTAAACAAGTTGTCTGTGGCACACCTAGAAGTGCTCAAGTAAACAAGTGTCTTAAAAACACACCTGCATCAGAAAGCCTAAAATAAATGTAAATCTATGCAATGTGTTTATAAACACACATAGATCAAAGGCTATGGAAACTTCAGGCCCAAAAAGAAATGGAACTTAAATGTTGTATCTAAATTATTGCTGGCCTCATTTGTATTATGGATTGTGCGCATCTGTTAAAGGTGAATAAACCTTCTTTGAACAACTTATCCATTTGTGAGACACCGTCATTCCTTGTGTTGTTGCTCATTCAGTATATACTATGGTGTGTATTCCCTTTCCCTTTGCCAAAGTGTCACAATGTTGAGTCAGTGAGTCATCCCTTAGCCTAGCTAGTTTATTTTTAAGCCTTCACCCTTCACTAGCAAATTGATCACGACTATGAAGTGAGTATGGTCTTGAAAGTCTAGTCTGAGTTATAATAATAATTAATGACATTATATATTTGGATTTAGATCGCCAGTAATGATTACTTTGTGTTATAATTGTTATTTGAATAAGTTGTAGAGCATGCATTAACCTTTGACACTTTGCAGCAGCTTCTGATGATGGTCTAAGTTATATTTGGTCATGTTGACTTGGTCAAACCTAGTTTGACCAAGGTCAACCATAAGACATGAGATGGTTGGACCTTGTGATGATATGGATAGATGATATATGGTCTATGTACATGTACATGATGATTCTATGCAGCGGATACAGGGTTATGATGATGATTTATGGTTTACAGCATTATTTGATCATTTACAGATTATTATTATTTCACTTGTTCCGGTATATTGGATATATTATATGATCATGCAGAGACTCATATGGTGTATGAGTACACATCTTGGATGGATTTGGACCTTATGAGTCCAATGAAACAGTATGTTTTCAATTCCAGGCACTTACAGTGATGATTGAGCCTCAGTAGGCTAACCCAGTGCAGTTTTGGTCTGTCGGAGACCCTGTCAGAGCAGAGAGGATTTTTATTTGGTTGACCTAGGGCGTTGTGCTTGGAGAGGGTGGTCCAGCCACTTGTTTTTACCATATTAACCCCCTCCTGGACACACCGATGCCCTCACCTTGACAGTGCAGGCACTCCAGGAGGCAGTTTGGGGCAGTTTCACGCTTCCCAAGGCATTTCAGGATTGGTAGAAATGGCTACAGAGGAATTCGATTTGGGATACTGAGGCAAATTTTTGGCATGGGATGATCAGTGATGATGAGTGGGATGTCTTCCACACCTTCTCCAGCAGTTTCAGCTTCATCGGGACCCACATCCATCACTTATGGCATTTTCTAATGATTTCTGGGGCCTCTTAAGGCCCACGATTTGTCCATAGAGGCACGATTTGGTATATTGATGACTATTTTATTATTATTGTGCTATGGGGATTGACCAAGGGTGTAAAATTACCCCTTGGACCCACCATAAGATTATTATTATATGTTGTCATCATGATTTAGTGGGATCCCCTCTCCTAAGGCGATTTTGTCCACTTATGGTTATATTTTATTAGTGATCCATGTATTTTATTGTTGAGCTCATCTCAACCATTGATTAGACATTTGTATATTTTAATCTTAGCCACTCATTCAAAAAGTGGTTACGGTTTTGGTGCCTCTCCTTCCTATTTAAAGGAGAGAGCTTCTCATTGTAAAGAGGATCTGGCTCTTGGATTATTGGTATAGAAAAACTTTCTTGTGGAAATTCTTGTGGTCTCCTTTGCATCTGGTGTTCTTAGATGGTGATTGGAAAATCTATTGCAACCTAGCATTTGGAATTTGTGGTAAGATCTATCTTTTTGGAAATCATTGTCTTGTCTACAGGAGGGCGACTTCAACAAGGGCGATTTTGCAAGGCTTCTTCAAATCGATCTTCTTGGCATTTGCTTGTATCAGGGGGTTATCATTAGTATCATTGTGATCTATGCTATCTTTCTGTTACTTCTCTTGTGGCATTAGTCTTATCTCTTGATTGCATCAAATCTGATATTGTTGACGTTTGTTGTGCAGGAGATAGGGCGCATTGGCTTCTTGGACTAAATCGATTTCATAGAAAACTACCTCAAAGCTTCTCAAATTGATCGGGTTTGCTTAGATCATCATCATCAAGGCATCTACAAGGTTACCCAAGTAAGATCCATAGGTTTGTTTCTCTTATCTTGATCCAATCCATTGGCACAACACATAATTGAAAACCTAATTAATTCAATCCTTCATTGTTACATTTTCTCAGATCTACTAAGATCTAGTGGGTTGTTGGGTGTAATGTTAAAAACCCATCTCTATAGTTTCCACGGCATCCCGGATCTATAGTTTGGTGAGGATTGGTCTCCATTTGACCCTCTTCCCAAGCCAACCCAGCTTCTCCAAGCAAGGGCGCACTTCTTGGTGAGGGTGAGTTGACCTAGATCTAGTTGATGGGTAGTTGAGATTTCAATTGATTCATGATCTACATGCCCTAAAACCTACCCCTAGACTTTTACTTTGGCAATTTCTACCTTGTGGTCCCTATTCCACATTTCAAGGGATTTAATCCCCATTTTGGACCACTTGGTATCTTCAAACTCAGATCTAGCAAGATCTAGCCATTGGATTGCCTTGAAATTGTAGATCCACACTCTCACTTGATCAACCTACTTGGATCTAAAATTTGGATGTCATTGGACTTGTCTTGATTCATCTATCCCCATTTTTACCCTCGGGAAAAGTCGCACTCCCTTGGAGATTGGAGTTGGTCCACTTCTAGGACGTGGGTACATGAGATTTTTGTGGATTTGGAATGGGCATAATTCAAAACCTAGGTCTAGTTGGTCACTTCATCAAATCTTGCCTTGGGGATAGCATTCCTTGTTTTAAGGGATTGTGGTCCACTTAGATCAAAACCTGGAGTCTTTAGATCTAGACTTACTCATCCATCAAACCTTTAATTGCCCACTTGTCTCATGCAATAGGAGTCATCAACCACAAGTTAATTTCATTTGACTCCATTATCCCAATTCCCAAGGCACTGATCTCTCTCCAAGTCAATTCGACTTTCATAGATTGTTGGATTAACTTGTGGATTGATCCTTGTTTGGTGGACTAAACCCTTTGATGTCATCATACTTCATGATCAAGCTCGTCACTTTTACTAGTTAGCCCCAATTCAACCCCTAAACTACCCTGCATTGGACATAGTTCCCAAGGCAGTGGATTTTCTCACATTGACTAGTACTATAATCCTGGATCTTATCTTTAAATATTATAAGTCACTCTCACATCAACAATGAACCAAAGCTATACTCATTGAACCCCTTACTTATCTTGTGACTTCATCCTTAGGTCTAGGATAAACCATACACCTTACTTCACTTAGTCTTAACTTGATTTGGTGTCTTGGTTTGATCTCTCTTATCGGGAGTAGATCGAGTCTCCCCCTTTGTTGTCTGGGCTAGATAACATAAAGCGAAGTTTGCCTCGACTGGCATGACAACCATCTATTGGAGGTCGAGATGATCGTGGTTGCACCTTTTGAGTTGCCCTTCCCTATTGCCATCCATTTATGGATACATCCACAGGGGTAACTACAGTTTAGGTGATAACAGTAACCTTCCTGTCGAGGATGCATATAGGCTCCACTTGGAATTCTCCCTCTGGTTCCACCTGTATCACATGCCAATCAATGATGTGATTAGGATCATGTACATATTTCTTAAGCAAAGAGACATGGAAATTATTATGAGCTTTCATGTTAGCAAGTAATGCAATCCTATATGCAATTGGTTCTATTCTATCAAGGACTTCAAATGGTCCACAATATCTGGGTGCCAACTTGGCACAACTTCCCAACTTCATGGAGCTCTTCCTTGGTCTCACTCTCAAATAAACATGATCCCCAATCTAGAATTCTTTGTGCACTCTCTTCAAATCTGCATAACTTTTCTACCTGTCCTGAGCTACCTTCAAATTCTGCCTGATCTTGACAACTTCTTGTTCCATCTCTTCAATCATTTCGGGTCCAAGCACTACCCTGTTCACTGGGCTATCCCAATTTACTAGAGTTCTACATCCTCTGCCATACAGAACTCAAAAGGGCTCATCTTCGACGATGCCTGGTACCCATTGTTGTAGGCAAATTCTACCAAGTGTAGGTAGTCCTCCCACTTGGATGGCTTGTCCATCACATACATCCTTAACATGTCTTCAAGAATCTGGTTTACTATCTCTGTATGACCATTTGTTTGAGGATGATAGGCTGTACTAAAACTCAACTTAGTCCCCAACTCTTGAAATAACCCTTTTCCAGAAATTGGAAGTGAATTTTGTATCCCAGTCTGAAACTATTGCCTTGGGCAATCCATGCAACCTAAATATCTCTCTCATGAAGATATTTGCAATGTCATTGGCCTTGTGAGTAGATTTAACTGGAATGAAGTGAGCTACTTTTGATAGCTTGTCCACTACAACCATAATGGAATCATGTTTCTTCACAGTCATGGGAAAACCTATTATAAAGTCCATAGAAATCACTTCCCATTTCCACTCTGGGATGGGTAATGGATGCAACAATCCTACTGGATGTTGATGCTCTGCCTTGACCTGCTGACACTTTTGACATCTAGCAATATACTCTGTTGTGTCCTTCTTCATACCATGCCAAAAGTATTGTTTTCTCACTGCAATTATAGTCTTCTAATATCCTGGGTGGCCAGAATATGGCTTTTGGTGTATCTCACTCAACACAAGCTCCTTCAATTCTGCATAGTTTGGAATGTACAGTCTATCACGTTGGTACATAAGGACATCATCCTCTCCAATATGATACCCTGCGCACTTGCCATCCACCTTGCCTTGCTACAACTTCTCTTTGATTTGTACGTAATCTTCATCCCTAGCTTGAACTTCAATGATCCTTGCTTTCAAATCTGATTTACAAACACTTATTGTTGCAACATGAAATTTCCTGTTGAGCGCATCAGCATCCTTATTCTCCTTTCCTTTAACATGTTTAATGTCCAAATCAAACTCACAGAGAAATTCCATCCATCTAGTCTGTCTATCATTTAGATTTGGTTGGTCAAACAAATATTTTAAACTCATGTGGTCTGTCTTGAGTTCAAATCTTCTTCCCAACAGGTAATGCCTCCATTTCTTGAGAGCATGTACTATGGCTGCTAGCTCTAAGTCATGTGTGGCATAGTTCCTTTCATGATCCTTCAGCTTCCTTGACTCATAGCCAATTACAAATCCTTCTTGCATGAGTACTCCACCCAATCATTCCATGCAAGCATTTGTGCATACCACAAAGTCTTTATTTGGATCTGCAATATTTAAAACAGGAGAACTAGTAAGTAATTCTTTCTGCTTCTGAAAACTCCTTTCACACTTCTCAGACCATATAAATTTGACTTCCTTCCTTTGTAATGATGTAATTGGATATACTATCTTGGAGAAACTTTCAATGAATCTTCTGTAGTACCCTGCAAGGCCCATAAATGATCTTACATCTGCAACATTTCTCGGATTAGGCCAATCCATTATGGCCTCAATCTTCTCTGGATCTATTGCAATACCTTTTGCTGAAATGGTATGTCCCAAACACTGTACCTTCTATTGATAAAAGTCACATTTGCTCAGCTTTGCATACAGCTAGTGTTCTCTAAGGACTTGCAGTACCATTCTCAAATGTTCAGTATGCTCTTCTTCATTCTTTGAATACACCAGAATGACATCCAAGGATACAATCACAAACTTATCCAGGTATTTATTGAAGACATTGTTCATAAGACACATGAAAGTAGCAGGTGCATTGGTTAGGCCAAATGGCACCACAGTGAACTCATAGTGTCCATATCTAGTTCGGAAAGTTGTTTTGTGAATATGTCTTCATCCTTTATCCTCACTTGACTGTAGCCAGACCTCAAGTCAATCTTGGAGAACACTTTAGCTTCCTTCATCTGGTCAAACAAGTCATCAATTCTTGGCAATGGATATTTGTTCTTGATGGTTACTTTGTTTAGCTGTCTGTAATCTATACATAGCCTTAAAGTCCCATCTTTCTTCTTAACAAACAACACAGATGCACCCCAAGGAGACACACTCGGTCTGATGTACTCCTTGTCCATTAATTCTTGCAGCTGCATTTTTAGTTCTATCAACTCAGGTGTACTCATTCTATAAGGGGCTTTGGAGCTTGGTGCTGCTCCTGGAACAAGGTTAATGGAGGAATCAATGTCCCTCTTGGGTGGTAGTCCTGGTACTTCATCTGGAAATACATCCTGGAACTCCTGTAGCAGTTGAAAGTCTTCCAACTTTGATCCCTTATCTTCTGTTGAGTCTGATATATGAACAGCATATAATTGACAGCCCTTTTTATAGAACTTTCTCCGCTGTAAGGCTGAAATCTACCTTACTGAAACTTGTTTTGGAATTCCTTTAACTAACCTCGGTCTTCCTTCATCGTCAATACACTCAAGTACTTTCTTGTAGCAGTCAAGTCTGGCTCTATGCTTCTCCAACCAGTCCATGCCTATCAAGGCATCATAAGATCCCAAGGGTAGTACATTCAAGTTTACCTTGGTGGGAAGTCCATTAAGCTCTATGGGACATTCCACCACTACTTCACTCACTTTTCTCTTAGTCCCAGTGGCTAGTTGAACTAACCAAGACTTACTATGTTTCGCTTTACCAAGTGAACAACCTTCAACCACTTTAGGGGACACATAACTATGAGTGGATCCTGGATCAATTAAAACAAAAATAGACTGATTAGCAATCTTACCTTCAACTTCTACCACTATTGATTGGTGGTATGCCTGGTGATCATCCAATGCTGCATAGATCCGAGTTGTGGCTCTGGCCATATCCTCTACTTTGGTTACTTCTCCCAAGTTGTGCAAGCTTCGGAGATTCCCTCTTCGATTTGGGCAATCTCTAAGCATGTGGTTGTCTCCACATCCCCAACATTGAAGTGGTCCTTTTGATGTTTTCTCTGCTGCTACAGCTGGTTTGAATCCACTTCCTGCTGGTTGTCCCTGTGGAAAGTTTCTGGACTGATTCTTGAAAGGTGGCTTGAAGCCACTTCTCCTTGGTTCAAATCCTCCTTTGGGTTTTCCTTTCCACGCTGGTTGAGTATCTGTCTTCCCTTTATTCTGCTCATAACAAAACATAGCCATCCTGATGGCTTCATCCAAACTTGGTGGATGGACAAACTCAATCCTATCCTTGTAGTTCTGTGGTAGGCTTCCAAGGAAACACTGAATCTTTACCCTTTCATCCTTGATGTAATCCACATACCTTAACAGTCCCAAGAATTTATGAACATGTTCCTCCATGGAATTTTGCCCCAACCTGAGTTCATTGAACTCCTTTCTCTTGTTGTCATAATACCTAGCTGATAGGTATTTCTCCTTGAAGTATCTTTTAAATCGCTCCCATCTAGTGCTTCTTTCACTGGTCCTCTTTACTTTCATGAGGTGTTCACACCAAATGGAAGCTCTGCCATTTAAATTGTAAATGGAAACTCTAGCCTTCTCACTTTCTGAATAATCATGTATTTTGAAATACTTTTTCATTCCAAGTAGCCATGCCTCAGCCTCTTGGCTTGTCTTGCTTTCTCCATCAAAGGTAGGAGCTCTTGCTTTCCTGAAATCTCCTTGTGGGATCCCTATGAACCTCCTTCTTTTCTTAGTCTGATTGTAAGTGTGTCTTGGACTTCTTGGAGAGTCTCTGGAATGTTCTGACCTGCTGGAAGGAGATCCCGAAGAGGATGTTTTGTGCCTTATGCTCACAGCACCCCCTTTATGGCTTGGAGTCCTCTGCCTAGAACGGCCTCGAGAATGGTTATCCGCATTCCCTTCTTCTCGACCCATATTGCTTGGATTGGACCCCATGTTTACTTTATGATGCATGTCAGTGAGGCTCTGCAGGATGGCTGCATTGAGCTAGTGCTGCTCTTCTTGCGCCTTTATCAGCCTCTCATTAAATCTTACCATGGTCTCAACCAAATCCTGGGGATTCACCCACTCCCTCCTTCCATTAGACGTTGTTTCTGCATGTTCTTCCTACACGTTTTCCCCCAAACACGTCTTCTTCAGGCTCGTAGGGATTTTGTGCATCATTAACGGTCACCATTCTTGCTTGTTGACACACGGTCTTGCTGTATGCTTCAACTGTAACCTGTTGCAATCACTGTGCATGATACAAATGCTTATTAGACAGCATAGAACTTGAACATTCATAAAATCTGGAAATTACTCATTAAACAGTCAATTTAAACCAAAGTTATGTTAGATTAAACAGTGCCCTGGGCGTTTCTTTGTGTGCGATTTCTCCCACGGTTTGGCCCTAACAACCCCAGTGTTGCAACTGAAGCTCTGATACCACTCTGTAACGTCCCCATGGCCTCCTTAGGCCACAGAAAACCCACTATTACTTGTTTTTCTTCTTTTGCTACCAAAATTACCCACAGTCGCACTGGGCTCGGATTCGCATCTCGCCTCTGCGATCCGCAACCCGCAACTGAACCTTTCCGCAATCCGCAATCCACATTACAGGTGCGGAAATGTGGAATATAACTTTTCCACTAAGTGACCTTCCGCAATCCGCAATCCGCAATTGTAGGAGCGGAAATGTGGAAGTCCACTTTTTTTTCCGCCAAACGACTTTCTGCAATCCGCATTGCGGGTGCAGAAATGCGAAAATCTAACTTTCCCGCTAAACGGACTTTCCGCAACCCGCAATCCACAATTGCGGGTGCAGGAATGTGAAAATCCAAGTTTTCCGCCAGACGACCTTTCCGCAACCCCCAATCCGCAATTACGGGTGCGGAAATGCGGAAATCTAACTTCTCCGCTTAACGGTCTTTTTGCAACCCACAATCCGCAATTGCGGATGCGGAAATGACAATGCTCCAGACCTTTATCCTAAGCAACTTCCAAGGCTCATAACTTCTTCACCCTTGGTCCAAATGAAGCAAGGTTGGTACCGTTGGAAAGCTCTTGGAGAGTTCTATCAGTTGGTGCAATCCCCTGCCCAACTGAGGTATCCAACCTCTTCATTTTCTTCTCTGGATTTTGGTCTGTAACCACTCTAAGGTACCTTCCCACCTTTAACAAATTTCTACTTGTCTCCTGCCATAACCTATCTGTCTCTGACTCACAGAGCAGTTTAAGGATACCACAGGCCTCTTAACCATTCCATGATTCAATGAGGTTAGCGGTCCATTACAGGGTTAACATCTCATACAAAATGCACATAATACAATAAGTTAAGTCTATCCATACATCTAACACATGTAAAATTAACAATGCATTAACTCATGCAACTGTATGAAGCATTTCAACCAGCACTCAGCGTTCCACTCAGGCTTACACATGGCCTACTTATTGTTCACATTCATATAACATTCATTTAACAGCTTAAGCAAGACAGCATAATAATGGCACATAAATAACACCATTAATTCCACATAACACTTATCTTTGTATCTTGAAGTTGCCCCAACAACTGGCTAAGTGAGAGCAACGTTCCACCCAACCTTAGGTCTTTCTCCATCATATACTCTTTCAGCCAAGAGACCACCCCCGAGCTAGGCTATGTATTCACTAAGGAGGGCTAGGTAGGCTCTCTAACAGTCAAGATCCACTCCAATGCTAGACCAACCTCTGGTTGGATTATCAAGCAATCCAGGAAACATACTCATGCTGAGCCACCCTGCAGTTGGGTTTGTCAAGCATACACCTACTAAGCCAACCTACAGATGGGTTTATCAATCATACAGGGAAACAATGAGATTATTGCTAAGTCAGTGAGCTCAACCACAGAGCTACAAACATCTCAATCACTCAGCAAATCAGGCACCCACATTATCAACCTCACCCAACACAAAGAAGACCCTCTTCTCTGCTACACAATCCCTCAAGGCCCCTTCCCTTCCAGTGCTATTCAGGGTAGGCATTAGAAGGTCCTACTGCTAGTTCTATGAGATCTTAGTCTTCACTGAGTTTATCAAGCATTCCCAACCCTTAACTCTATCTCTTACATCCACTTAACAAGCTGGTTCATTCCAAAGTTGCGGACTAGACTCTGTCCCGCAACTCGGCTCTCTGCCCGCGGATTCAGGACTGCACACAACTTCCTCAAGCTAATCACATCCTGCAGTCCGCCTTCGAACTCATCTTCGGGTTTCTACTTAAGGATCACGAATACGCATTGGATCCCTCTGGTACTCGGCTCTACTTCTTCGGCTTTCGCTGCGTCTCAGGGTCTCTCCCCAACAGAACGCATCCTCCAACCAACAACCCACCCAAAATCAATGAACTGAATGCAGAACCCAAAAACGCTGAATGTCGGAACCCCCAACTCAGATCTCCGCGCCGTTTTTATCCTCCTGCGAATATCTCCACAGGCTTACCTTCTCCACGTTCTGTAACCGAATCCGTACCCGTACAGGGAATCAAATCGGTTACTCCTGCCCAAGTGGCAGAATGGGTCACCATCTCACAGCCCCCTCACCTCTCCCTAGTGGATACCTTCGCCCCCTTCTCATTAGCTGCCCCACTTAGCCAGTTCCGGGTATTTTTATTGCAATATTAAACATTTACATCTATTACAAAATTTCATGGCTTAACAGCATGTTATCACCTATTCTGCACAATAGTTGAAACCTTATTGAGCCGCCAGTGTTGGAACACATCAGTTTTCACTTCCAGAGTATCTGGGTTTCAGATATTTGGGTCTAGCCAGTTTTGGCTTTGAGCCGACATGACCTTGGCCCCATGGGGGTTTGTAACAAAGTGTGCTAGTAGGGTCTGAGTGGCTCGGTTCTCCATGACTTGATTAAGCAACTAAGGTATTCCAGGGAGTTTTTTCCCTTGTCAATTATACTTTGCTTAAGGCGATGTATAATTGATGAGGTTTTCTTCCGCTCCTCCAAAGCTGGAATGCCCGATTTTGAAAATCTGAGCCGTGGGGGGTTATTAGAGTCCAACTAATATGTATAAACCTACTAGACACTATTAGAATAGGTTTTGGTCTTGTCCTAAGTCTCTAGGAACCCCAGAAAAATTTTTACCAGACGCGTTGGATTTGGGGTTTTTAATTTTTTAATTATTTTTAAATTTTAATTAAATTTCTCTATAGTTTAAATCGAGAAATTTGAGTCTGTAATATGTCAATCATCCAGAGTCCGAATTTAGTGATTGATGACTCGTTTCATAAGCCAAAAATCACACATGACCTATGGACCAACTAAACCCAACTTTCGGATGTCAATTCAGCCTCATAATTAATATTTTCTCTAAAAAGCCATTTACAGAGAAATTATTAATTAAAATAATAAAATTGAATATTTTGGAGATATTCAAATCTCTCCAAAATAATCAGAAATGAATAAAATAAAAGGCTAATTGACATGGCATGGATCATTAATGAAGATTCCAATCATCTCAGTCATCATCTAGTCAAGTGTTTAGTCAGCACAAGTGGATCCCTTCAAGAGAATTCGCCCACCTTCCTCAAGATCTGTGAATTGGGTGATGTGTCAAATGGTAAATGGATTGGTGATATTGCATTGATGGAGAATGAGTGCTCTACTTAGATTTAGGCACATCTCATGTTCCAACTCCAACAAATCAAGTTTGCAACTACCACAAGGCTCCAAGCCTCACCACTCAAGGGTTCACGTCATCCTTCATTAAAGCTCACGTCAACCTCTTTGAAACTCGAGTTTACCACATGGCACCTTACTATTTGGTTGGTGATTATTCCAAGGAAAGGTGAGGGGCACCTTGCCTAGGTGGAGGCCACCTCCTCACCTCTTTCAATGCAACTCGAGTTTGTTTGGTGGAGTTGCACTCCAAGCTTGGCTTAACATGGATTTGATAGAGATTAGATGGAATTCGATTTGGTGACGCATACCATTGGCTCCCTCTCAATGCCAATTCGACCTAGGGTTTTAGGCTAGTGCTTTGTTATATAAGAGATGGAATTTTGGCCATTCTCTTGTGGAGACTTTGATGCAAGATTACTCTGCACATTTTTGTAATAGCTTTGGCTTAATATTTTCAATAAAGATTTTGACTTTGGAGGTCCATGAGCTTTCAATCTTTGGTGTGAATTCATCTCTTGTTGAGGTGATATCTTCTCTAAACCCATCTCTTGATTATGCATAGTATTTGATCAATGGCTAGCTTGTGAGGGCTATCTTTAGTACAATAGAGTAACCATTTACAATTTAAGTTGGTTATTAATGCAAAGTTTATCAAGATCTAAATGGACATAAGTAGTTAGTTATACAAATTGTTGATCTAATCTTGATATTTCTAGCATACTAGCATTGTTGATCTCACTTGTTGGTTGAGTGGTGTGGTTGTGATTAGGTGTTGCTTAAAGTGAAGAGGGGTAAGAGCTCGGTTGCATCAAACCCATGTTCATCTTCAAGTTTTGGCCTAACATTTTGTGGTTGCAGGATCTACAATAATCTCAAGATCTTTCATCTTAAGAAAGCTAGGAAGAGCTCTTCTCAAATTTCCCATCCATCAAAACTTTATCTCACCTTGGTTACTTTAGGCTTTCTCTTCTTCAAGCCATCTTTTTCTCCTTGAATCCTTTTGCATTTGGCTTGCTAGCCCATTCATCCCTTGCCCTAGTCTAGCCCTACCTTCTCCTTCCTCTCGTCCCATCTCTTTAGCCACCTTCTCCTTCCTTTCGTCCCATCTCTTTAGCCCTACCTTCGCCTTCCTTTCGTCCCGTCTCTTTAGCCACCTCCTCCTTCCTCTCGTCCCATCTCTTTAGCCCCACCTTCTTCCTCTCGTCCCATTTCATTTAGTGCCTTCTTCCTCTTGTCCTTAGCCCTTTACCTTGCCATCCTCTTCCCCTTCTCGTCCATCCTCATTTAGGCCCTAAAACACATCAAAACAAACAAAAAATTGTTTGTAGTATTTTGTTGCATTATTTCAAAGTTGGTAATTAGATCTCATACTTTGCATTTACATAATTAGGATCTAGTTTCTCTTCTCATCATAGTTAGTTTTGCATTTGCATTGTTACTAGTTTAGATCTTACACTTTGTTATTTGGTAGTTTTGTTTGCATCATTAGATCTCATCGAAAGATTAAACTTGCATTGTATTTCAAAACCATCTAGTTTCATGCATATAGCTTTAGATCTCATATTTGGTTTTTAGGCTTGTTAGTTTTCAAATTTGCTTTATTTGACTAATGCTAATGGTTTATTGAGTTCACCATTGTGATAGGCTTTTGAGAAAGAGAAACTCAAGAATTCTTTGAAGCAAGTAGAAGAGAAAAAGGTTTAGACCAAGAAGATTATCACGAAACCAAAAGGACGATCCAAACCAAGAAATCATTATTTATCCTTTGTAATAGCTCTTAAGAGCTTGTTTCAAGTATTTTCCAAGTTATTTCTCTCAAAGTCCTTACAAGGGTTTCATTCCCAAAGGCATCTGTACTCTCGTAATAAAGTTGCAAGTGGAGTTTTTAAGCCCCCACATTCACTTCCCCCATTTGGGGAAGCCTTGTAGTATTCTTTAATTGGTTTGAGTTTCTAGCTTAGATCTCTAATATGCTCTTAGATTAGTTTCCATTTCAATAAACTGTTTAAAGTAGAAATCTTTTGAATCTCACCAATAGTGGATCAAGAGTGCTCTCTATCAGAGAGTTGTTTTTCTTTTTATATTTCCAATTTACTTACTCCCATGCTCTCCCGAGTACGGTCTTTGACCTGAAAGAGATTCTTGGGTAGATTAGACTTTATTTTCTGTTCAGTATTTGATTTTTCATTTTGTCGCTTCTCTTCCAAACCTTGACTAGAGTAAGCTAACTTTGGGATTGCATCCCAAAGGCCACATAACTTTGTGGTAGCTTCTCGCTCCCCCGTCAGCTTCTTGTGGACATCCAGCTAGCTGGAAGGTTTCCAAGACTGGTGGCTTCTAGTGGTTGACCTTGTTCGGAGGTTGATCCCACCTTTAGATTAGGATTTGTTTGGTAGAACACTAGATTTTCCAGTTTATTTTATTTTATTTGGCAAGTGGCGTATTAGCAATATTTCATATCTTTCCGATCTATCACATGATTCAAGCATTTTAAAGTTGGAGTATCTTGCTATTACAACTACTTTTTTGTTTCTTAAAACGAACTAAAGTCTCTTGAACTTGGCCAAATCCAAGTCAAGAGCACTCTCTATCGGAGAGCATTTTTAGTCTTGCATCGTTCCCTGCATTAGGCATTTTTTAATTAGCAAGTCTCTTGAACTGTGGTCATAAGATCAAGTCAAGAGCGCTCTCTGTCGGAGAGTTGAACAAGTGCTCTAATAATAAAACTTTTCAACCCATACTTCCCTTTTAATTAATTTATCTTGGTCTTTGTCCTACACCCGTATGCTCTGCCAACCGGAAACGGTTGGGCTAGTACTCAGAAAGGTGGAAGACTTGTTAATTTCATAAGTGATAACATTAAATTAAAACTTTACCCAAAACCCCAACCAAGACAAAATCACTGAGTACTTCCTAAAACAGGCGGTGTCGGGAATCCACTGTCAGACTCGAGGGCGGTCAAGCCGTAAGAACACTTGTTCTCTGAATCTGGGTGCTCCCGACCTATCATCTAAAGGTTGCCAGTGTTTTTCTCGGTTAAGGTTCCACTTCTTGAATATCCTTGGTTTTAGCCTTAATAATCAAGACCACTAAAATCTTTAATTTACCAAGATAAGCTGCAAAACGATCTCACAAACTTTTCTTTCGAAACACTTGTATCAAACAACTCAATCACTCAGACATTTTTTGACTCCATAAGGCACTGGTTCTTAATCACAATATTTTATTTGCTTATTATCAATTTGGAGTACTTGTGTTAATTTTCGTATAAAGAGTGATTTATATCTGATTTAGTGTATCTCTTATCTTCTCTTGCAACGTGGATTGCGTTATCTTGGTTTTATTTAAACTATTATTGTGTCTCTCAACTTCAAAACTCCTAAACAACACCCATCCGCATCACAACACTAAAATACATTTTAAAACACACAAGAGCCTTAGACAACTCTTTTTTAGGGACTACCCCCCTTGGCTTCGTTAGGAGTTAGCCTAAACGGAGGAGCTGGGATTCAGGTGACAGTACCTGGCTCATTGCTTGCCCCCAAGGCCACACCTCTCTCACTTGTAGTGAAGAGACAGCTTTTGAAAGATTTCCGCTGCTGGTGTGCAATCTGGTGGACAACACAGCACATGCATAGTTTCACTATCCAGTGTTTGCCTATGAAAGCAAACCTTAAACATCCACTAGTGGGGCCTTGGCCTTGAGCTCCACACTAGGATTGACATACATTGCGTAAACACAATATTTACATTGAGGCCAATAATACTAAGGCAGGGTAGGGGTATTACAATTACAGGATGTTTTATGAATATGCTCTATTTTGATGGAGTCTCCTACATCAATTTTTTAGTTAACAACCTTGGCTAACATGAAAGAACATGCATATCCCCAAATAAAGTGTTCTTCCCTCAAAGATAGACCTGATTTCCAAGTTACGAATAAAGCCCAAACATAAAACTCACCAAACTAACATCATTTCTGCATATATTGTAATGTTGCTTGGAAACTTCGCAATGTTGTCCCTGTGGCACTGTTAATCTACAATGATTTATTTTACTATGCAAAATGATCCACGTGAATTTAAATATGGTATAACATTATCAAAAAAGCATGTCATTACATTTTGAAGTTCGACAAAATAAACTCTTTCACAATGTGTCTTTGATAGGTCTCAAGAACAATACAAATAGCTATCCTAATAATATAGAATCACATCTACATAATTTACTACACTGAAATAAACAGAAGGGCAGACAACCAAATGCCTCCCATAGATATTGATCCCTATGAAATTGCAATTTGATAACACCACTCATTGATAAGGCGAATTCCCTAAAAAAAATTTAGATTTGTGTCACTCCCAAACTCAGTCATAAATCCTATTTATGTTCAATATAATGACCTTGAGGCCACAAAGCCTCGGCGTGTCTATCAGGCTTTGGTCAACCCATCGGTAGACAAGTAGTCAACTTCATGTTCTTCTACAGGGCACTATTCCAATCAAACTTAATGTTCTTCCACAGTGCACTCGCTGGATATATTTTGTGTTCTTTAACCAAGCTTTTTATTAATGCAAATTTACAAATCCTAGACAGCAATTAGTTACAAATAACATTCAACTAGAACATAAATATGAATATTGCCCAAACTCTGATGTGAGGTGGGATAAAGATAGGTGGATACACTGCCATAAGGCATACATTGCTACCACCACAATAAACTCTCATAACGGTACTGAGTAAACTTACAGATTAAGTTAATCTGAGTTGGCATTCACAATAGATGTAGGCCAAGTCGAATAGAGTAGGAATCCTGCGTTGGCAACTTCATCAAGCTACTTGAAAGTTGACATAATGGCCTGTAGGAAAACCCAAAGGACCTTCCTTGAGGATTGAAATTCATGGAGATTTAATAATATGAATCTGCAAAGACCCTCCTCTCGCAAATTTGGCGAAGAGTTCATGCAATTTCACTGGTCAAGAAAATGATTGATTAAAATTGTATGCAAAATCCAGATTACTGCTTTGTTGATGACTGCAAGAACAATCTCATATGCAGTAAATAGTTAGAGTTGCACATCGCATAGCAATAAGCATAATTTTCGACGACAACAAAAAAATTAAAAAGAGTGCCAATCCTAAGAGGATCAAGTCCGAAGATGAATTTGATTGCTATAATACATTTCACACATATGAAAAGTATTACTCATGTTATGCCACAATCTGCATGTCCCAATTTTCACTTTTAAAACTGTGCCATATATTAGTCACCAATGAAAGCACCATTGATCCTGACTGTCTAATGCATAAGATGGGTAGGGATCCACAAGAGCAAGATTCAAGAAGTGGACGCCTGTCATTTCTTCCAGCAGCAAATTTGACAGTGTAAGCTTAAGCCCATTTCCCATCTTCCGATAGGTAACTAATTTTGTTAGTAGGCTTAAATCTTCTCTTTTGTCCAACGAACTCTGAAGAATGCTCCTTACAGATGTCAATTGGTAGGGCTTTATTTCAACCTGATTTTAAGCATTGACCTGACAACTTTCAAAGTTGCACTTTTGCACAACTTTTGAACTGCCTCGGTGGAAAATTGATGCAGATGAAGGCACTCAAATAAACTTTTGACCAAAGCAAAAATTTAGGCCTTACAATGGACTTTGTAAAATCTTGATTTCAATGGCTGAATGATGTCCAGGCTTGAAATTTTTCTGCATACAAATAATATAATAAGAATTTGAGTTATCACACATTGTTCAGACATTATGAATTCAATTTAGATAGTCAGTGCACTGACGATCACAAAACAATTCTTCAATTTTCACTGCTGTAGTAGTTATATTTGGAACTTAATTTCATCAATATTCACAATTTTTTGCAACTTTAACCAGACCATAAACTACATCTACAAAAGATGCAATCCAATCCATCATAGAGTAGCCTAAGTTATTGACACCTTCCAATAAATTTCTTGATCTTATAAATTGACAGAACAATACATACCTGGAACATTAAGAATTGAAAAAGCATGGAATCATTAGGTTGGATATATAACAAGGATAACATTGCACTTGCAGTATGAGCGGTATATCGTACATAATACGCAGAGACTGGAGACAATCATGTAGATAACACCTCGTTCAAGGACAATATTTCCTTTCTAGGATGAGCTTCATTCACCTGTACCATTATTTCATCTCCAACCTGAGCCGCTGAAAATACCTTAACAGACGCTTGAATTCCTACCTGTGAAGAATATTAACCAAGACTCAAAATTTAAAGATCACCGATTCACCTTTCATATATCCAAATGAAATCACATATACAAATTATACATCTAAGAATTTTGGGTTAGAAGCGTCCTGGCATGGGCAAGTGCACATGTAAGCGTGTGAGAGAGAGACAGAGTCCATACCTCAACAAGAAGTAATGATGCCGTTTTATCTTTTATAAATCTAAGGATCAAAGCACGAAATTCCTTCTCCTTGGGTTGTCTCCGAAGATACTCCAACAGCCAATACCGAAGACTGTTGTTATATATCTTTTTCGCAATTCGTAATTGCATTGTAATAAGTGGCATCATTCCCTCCAACTGGCTACATGAGAAGGGAGGTGGTTCCCCTCTTAAAACAGCCTTCACCTGATATTGATGGTAAAGTATGCCCAAATGCATTAGCACTAGCAGAAACACAGAAATGCAATAATAACAAAGATCATGCAAATAGCCCCCATAATTGCATACCTGGTAGTGAGCAAGAAGATCGACATAACGGCGAATAGGAGATGTGAATTGTACATATCCAGGAACACCCAGTGTTGCATGAGGAAGAGGCTTTCTGAAATCCATTTCAACTGGACGCATTGTCTTGACATAAGCTGAGCTCCGTACAGGTCCCTCGGGTAAATAGGCTAAAGAAGCAACAGAGATATTAGTCGGTGACTGTCCCCGGTAAGGTAAAGGAATGTTATTCTTCACCCCAAATGATGCAATTGCCTCTCCACACATTATCATCATTTCTGAGACAAGCCTCATAGCTGGATTTGATTGTTCCTGTAGATATAGATTAATCAAAGGTTCTGGATCATCTGGATTGGGCACTTTGACCCGTGCCTCTATCATAGGTGTATCAATGGCTCCCTGTAAAATGTGGCAAAATAGTAAGAAACATAAACAAAGTTTAAAACAGAGAAACATATTAATCAAAATATACAAGTTTGGCAAGTGAAGTCAGATAGCACCAACTTAACATGATATGTACTTTATCATGTCCTTTCTGGCGTAAGTTGAAGACGTAGAATAGTATCCCGCTATCTGGAAATAGTAACATTATGTTTTTCCGGTGGTTGATGTTATATACATTATAGAATGACAAAGCTCTCTATGGGAAGTCATGGAATATGGAGCTTTTAGAAGTCCTTGCCTGACTAGGACAAAGATTTGCTTGACCGGTATAGTCTTGACTATACAAATGTTCATATCCATACAAATGAAATTAATATTAGAAATTACCTATACTTTTCTTATTCATAAGAAAATTACATTCTAACATGCAGTGCAAGAGAATGAATATTACTCTAAAGGCTGGCATAAAAGGGAATTGATAGAAATCTGAACTGATGGGATTGTTACAAGGGATTTTATGCAATAATTATTGTGACATGCCGTATCTAAAATTAGCTATATTTGGTATTGCAATGAAAGATTTTTACTTGCACCAAGAAGACAGAAAAGCTAAGTTGTACAGATACGGGTATGGTATCTGGTACAAATACAACAAAGTTTTAGAATGGCCTGGATACTATGCGGCTAGGAAACGCCAACAAACACACACACACACACACACATATATAGCAAAAAAGTCAGAAGGGATAGATAGGTTGGTTCGACCATTTCTGCCTGGTACGCCCCAGATTGTCCGCAGCATGCTTACCAGGATATACCATAGTGGAGGGGTCTTTTTCCTACTCTCTAGCCAACCAAAACGGCCACCACTCAACCATGAAGAAACATTGTCTAAGCAAAGAAAACACATATGCACCTCCTCCCTATCCAATTGTCTAGCCATGAAATCCTTCAAGCTTGATACTTGTGAAAAAAAATTGCACGTGATGTGATGCAAATCACAAGTGCAAGCCTCATGTAATATGGGAGGTAACAAGGTGCATAACTCCCACTTTTCATCAAAGATGCAATTTCTGACATAGTTACTCAAGAATGATTCAACAGATTTTATTTTCCTAGCTACTTTCCCCTTTATATCATAATAGGTGTGACACCCATGGCATTTTTAAGGTGCAGAAATCTAATGTCAAGAATAAATTTTGGAATGGGTTTGTTTTGGAGAAATACAGAATGAGGAAGCTCCAACTCAAGGTAGTTCCACTAGCAGCATTTCCTGACTATAAGGAAGTTTCCATTGGCAACCTTTTCATTTGGCCAAGGTATTGACAACTCAATGCAGAGGAATTCCAAATTGCACAATATGTCATATTGGATTTTGCAAAGATGAAGAGGGTCAAAGAAACCTTGTTACAAAGGAAAACCAGAACCACACCTTCATGATAGATGATCTTGAAGTTTAGAACATAAAGAAAAATAAAACTTTGAGTCTTAAGAATAACCCTGCCTGAAATTGCAAGCCTGTTCAACTGAAATATAGAAATAGTTTAACTGAGAAAAACTGCAAGCCATTTTCCAGAAAATTTGCACATTATCGATTCTTTACAATTTTCAAGGAGTTACAACCTCAAATGCGGAATAGGAACAATGCAAACAATAGACATTCACAATACATCAAAATCACAAATTTGGAAGCCCCTTCCCATCTAAATGTTCACTTCATTCACCATGACTCCAAGAGCTGTTGCTTACTTCTCAAATTTGTCCTTACATGTGTGCTGTCTATTCGAACGAGTTTGCCCAGTTCATGTGGATTGGGATTCACGGGTTTTCTTTGTTATCCAGAGATATCTACATTGCAGTGTGCTATTTTCCACCCACCTCATCTCAGTTTGCTATTCACAGTGATTCAGTTGGGGACCTCTACCATGATTTATGTTGAATTTTTAATCTATTTCCAGATCTTGACAATTATTTCACAATGATTTCAAACATTCATTTCATCCCACAGTTTTCATTGAATAATTGCACACTGAAAATTTCAACTTAAATTGCAGTAGAAACAAAGGATCATAGAAAGATAGCCATGCACAAGAGACACAAGAATTTTATCCTGGGAAACCCAATAGGAAGAAAACAAAGCCAAATTTTCTTAGAAGAAATCAGTCCAATTTAACTACAATACCATTCAAGAAGAGAAACCCTAGCATACAAGGTTCGCCCTTCTTCACATGAAACCCTAGCAAAGGTAGCGAACTTCTAGAAGATGATAAGAACCCAAAATATTTGGTCCTTGTCTTTGGTAGCCCTTACTTGGAAAGTGAACACAAGTGAAGAAGAGAAGAGGTGATAATGTAATAAGTGTCACTTTATTTATATTCTTCAGTTCACTTAAATTTTTCTTCTTGGGGCCGAATTGTCTATTAGCAGAGGCAGATTTGTTCTTTCTTCTAGGCCGACTTGTCTTTTTGTCTTCAATCTTCTTTGGGACTTCTTCAACAGTTGACTTGACATCTTGGTTATTTCTTCATCATAGAAAAGTTGTCCTTGTTGATGTTCATCTCTTCACATGCACGTCTATTCACGCATAGAGCTCTAATGTTGATTTGACCCAACTCTAAGAAGTCCAGGACACTTCTTAGAGCCCGTGTCAAATTCAACATTAGATTAGACTTGTATATTTCACAAGGGAATGAAATCCCCTATCAAATAAACAAGTCAAGTCACTCTAATAAATAGATCACTCTATCATGGAGCACTCCTCACAGAGTATGCAATGTGACCTATAGCCTCATAGACTCTTAGTCAACACACATGACTAATCAAGGCTAAGCACCTCAAGCCTTATTCGCTCTTAGTCAACACACATGACTAATCAAGGCTACCCCAGGGCCATCCTGTTACCAACTTGTTTGTACCATAGTTGGATTATTTGAAGAGCCGCCATTTGACAAACATGATGAATGTTTGTACTCCAGTGTATCAGATGATCCAGCATTTGTGACTAGCCAGTTTTGGCTAACCAGTTTTGTTTTTTGAGTCGACATGACCATGGCCCCATGGGGTTTGTAATAAAGTGTGCTAGTAGGATCTAAGTGTCTCGGTTCCCCATGACTTGATTAAGCAACTAAGGTATTCCAGGGAGTTTTTTCCCTTATCAATTATACTTTGCCTATAGCCGAGCTATAATCGATGAGGTTTTCTCCCACTCCTCCTGTTATCAACTGATTTGTACAATAGTTGAAACCTTATTGAGCCGCCAGTGTTGGAACACATCAGTGTTCACTTCCAGAGTATCTGGGTTTCATTATATTTGGGTCTAGCCAGTTTTGGCTAGCCAGTTTTGGCTTTGAGTCGACATGACCATGGCCCCATGGGGGTTTGTATCAAAGTGTGCTAGTAGGGTCTGAGTGGCTCGGTTTCCCATGACTGGATTAAACAACTAAGGTATTCCAGGGAGTTTTTTCACCGTCAGATTATACTTTGCTTCAGGCGAAATATAATCTCTTGGTTTTTCTCCCGCTTCCTCCAAAGCTGGAATGCCCGATTTTGGAAATTTGGCCATGGGGGGTTATTAGGGTCCAACTATAATGTATAAACCTACTAGACACTATTAGAATAGGTTTTGGTCATGTCCTAGGTCTCTAGGACCCCCAGAAAAAATTTCGAAAAATTTTTACCGGACGCGTCGAAATTGGGGTTTTTAATTTTTTAATTATTTTTAAATTTTAATTAAATTTCTCTATAGTTTAAATAGAGAAATTTGAGTCTGTAATATGTCAGTCATCCGGGGTCCGAATTCAGTGTTTGATGGCTCGTTTCATAAGCCAAAAATCACACATGACCCATGGAGCAGCTAAACCCAACTTTCGGATGTCAATTCCGCCCCGTAATTAATATTTTCTCTGAAAAGTCATTTACAGAGAAATTATTAATTAAAATAATAAAATTTATTATTTTGGAGATAATCCAAATCTCTCCAAAATTAATCAATTTGATTAAAATAAAGGGCTAAATGACATGGCAATGAGCATTTAGGAAGATTCCAATCAACTCCAAGCCCATCCAGTGATCCATCCAGTCACCAGCAAAGAATCTCCTCAAGCTAATTCGCCCTCTTCCATGCAAAAATCGAGTTTATGATGTGGCATTGATTGAATGGGTTGTTGGATGGCATTAAAAGCCAATGGTGGGCGCCTCCTCTAAACTAGCAATCAATCATAGCTTGGCTCTTTGCATGGCCCGAGTTCTACCTACCATTTACCACGTGTTCCCTCACAACCAACTCGCACTCCCTATAAATCCTCACGTCTATCTCCATAGAACTCGAGTTTTAAGCTTCATGATAGGGTGTGATTGGTTCCAAGCTCCACATAGGCGAGTCATTACCTACCAAGGGCCACTTGCCACCACCATGGTAGCTCGCCCTTCCACTTGTCTCCATCATACCCTAGCTCGCACTCCACGTAACTATCACCCTAGCTCACGTCAATCTCTTCCTAACTCGCCTTTGCCTTGTTGTAATTCATCCATTGGTTAATGTTCTCACCTCCCACCTACCTCAAGTCGAGTTTGCCACATAGTGCCATTCACACCTACCTCAAAATCGACTTTGGCCATGTCTGTTGCTCCAAACCACCTCATGATTGGAATTCGACTTCATTGCTCACCACCAATTCGAATTAGGGTTTAGGTGTTTAGTTTTAGTATAAAGAGAGGCCCATTTGGGTTGTTATCTCATGGATATTTTTTGGGCAAACTTACTCTGCCAATTTGTAATTGTGATTTAGCTTCTTGCTATTGGAAATAAATTCGACTTTGGAGGTCATATTGATGTGCACATTTGGTCCATGAGAACTTGTTGATGCTTAAATGAGGTGATATTGTTCCACTAATGCTATTTTATATATACTTGTTTGATCATTCTAGCTTAGAAGCCATTTTTATGTCCATGGAATGAGTATTTGTTTTGTCAATTTATTCATTTATGCTTGGTTAATTGAGATCTAGAAGTAGCAAAAAGTAATCGGTTATACTCATGCTCTTCTTGCCCTTTTTTGACTAATCATACTAAACTTGATCAAATCAGTGTTGAAGTGGTTTAGTGTTGCAGATCTCCAAAGTACAAAGTGGGACCTTGAGCTTGGTTGCTTCTTCTTCCCCTTTGTCTCTATTATGTTAACCTTTGTGCATTTCAGGTATCTTCAAAGATCGTTTTGTGCTTCAAGAAATTGAGCTTGAGAGGTTCCATAAAGATCCATCCACATTTTTCAAAAGTTAAAATTGGTTACTTGTCACTATAGGCTCTCACTTCTTCAAGCCTTCCCTTTGCTCTTTGAAGCCTTTTTACTTGATTTGCTAAGCCACTTCTAGCCCCTCTAGCCTTGATCCAAGATTGCCTTGTCTTCAAGACATAGTTTAGAAGTCCATAAGGTTGAAGTTCCTTCAACCTTGGGGAATAACTTGGGATTTGTTCCCTTGTGCTCTCTTCAACACTCGCTGTCGGCGTATCACCGGTTAACCGGAGGATTTCCAAGGCGGTGTTCTACTACCCCAAGTGTTCCACTTGTAGCCTTTTCCCTTTGTCTCGTTTTTTCATCTTTGGTTGCCCTAGACCCACATATCCCACTCGTCTTTGTCTTCTAGCTTCTCCCTCCATTCGCCCTTCACTCCTAGCTTTCGTTTTGCTCTCCTTTAGCTCCTCTCGTCCACCCTCTTATTCCTCCCTCTTTGCTTTCGTTTTGCCCTACTTAGATCTCCCTTTGCCTCTCCATCTTTGCCTTTAGATTTGCCTTTTCTCCCCCTTCTCGTCCATCTTCCCAAGTGCCCTAAAAACACATTAAAAGTCAACAAAAACTTGGTAAGGGTTAGTATCTAGTCATCATCTAGTATCATTCATCTCGTTAGTGGTAGATCTTGCATATTGTTTATTAGCATTGTATTCTCTAAATTTGCATTTCAAAACACATACTAGAAGTTAATCCATTGCATTTTAAATAGTTTACTTGAACATTATAGAGAAGTGATAAATTTGCATGTAGCTTGTAGTTGTTTACAATCTTTACATCTTTCAAAAGATCGAAATTTTGCACAAAAAATATTTTAAATTTTTTATACTTTAGATCTATTTTCTAGCACATTTCAAGAGTTTGTTGTTCGCTGGTCCGTTTCGTCATAGTTAACATTTTATGATAAAATCTCATGCATTGAAAAGATAGTCTTAAAATCATACTAGATCTCATTCTTGCACTTGTTAAGTTTGCATTTAGTTTCCCTTTTAAGATAGAAAAATTTTCATAAAATTTTCCTTAAAATTTTAAGTCTTAGATCTCTTTTCTAGCATATTTAGAGCAACTTTTGTTCGCTGGTCCGTTTTCCCATACAAACTTTTTCGAACAAAATTTTCATGACTTTTATGTTTTAGGCTTTATTTTTCGAGTTTGGACTTGGTAGATTCAAATTTCATTTTGATTTCTGACGTTTAATGGGTGCATGTTGAGTATCTTTTTCAAGCTTGTGTAGGTGCTTTGAAAGAAAGAGATTGGAAAAGCTTTGAAAAAGTAAGATCCAAGCAAAGGATCAAAGAGAAGAAACCATGAGAATGACTCAATCTTGATATACTTATCCTTTGTAATAGCAAGTAGAATCTATATCTTCTTCAATAATTTTCCAAGTATTATCGTTCTCAAAAGACCTTGCAAGGTTTTAAACCCAAGGCATCTGTAACAGTTTAATAAAAAGTTTCAAGTGGAGGGGGTCTCCACTTTTGGGTCTTCTTCCCCATTTGGGGAAGAGTGTTGGGTTTTGTGTTTTGATTTGGCTTAGTCTATGTTTCCATGCTCTTAGATTAATTTCTATTTCACTAAGTAAATTCGGTTATTTGTCTTCCATATTTTACTTACCCCCATGCTTTCCCGAGTAGGGTCTTGAACCTGAAAGAGATTCTTGGGTAGTTTAGAGTTATCTTTGTTTATTATTATCTTGTTTCTCTTCCAATCCTTGACCAGAGAATAGCTAACTTTGGGATCGTATCCCAAAGGCCACATAGTTTTGTGGTAGCTTCTCGCTCCCCCATCAACTTCTTGTGGACATCCAGCTAGCTGGAAGGTTTCCAGGATTGGTGGCTTCTAGTGGTTGATCTTGTTCGGAGATCAATCCCACCTAGTAGATTAAAGTTTGTGTGGTATAACACTAGATTTATTTATCTTGCAAGCCTTATTGCTAGTAGTCTTTTTATCTTGCTGATCAACACTGTGGTTAATTTTTGTTTCAAGTAAAAGTATACTGCTATTGCTTTTTGTCTTGTTTTCTTAAAATAAACCAAAGTCTCTTGAACTTGGCCAAATCCAAGTCAAGAGCACCCTCTATCGGAAGGCATTTAGTCTTGCATCATCCCTGCATTAGGCATTGTTAACTTAGCAAGTCTCTTGAACTGTGATCATAAGACCGAGTCAAGAGCGCTCTCTGTCGGAGAGTTAAACAAGGTTCTTTTAATAATAAAATTTTCCACTCACACTCCCCTAATTAATTTATCTTGGTTTGTCCTACACCCGTATGCTCTGCCAACCGGAAACGGTTGGGCTAGTACTCAGAAAGGTGTAAGACTTAGTAATTACGATCGATAAACTTAATTAAAATTTTTACCCAAAACCTCAACCAAGGCAAAATACTGTTCTTCCCACGAGAGGTGACGCCGGATTCCCACTGTCAGACTCAGGGGCGGTTCAAACATTGGACACCAATCCTTATTGAATCTGGGTGCTTCCGACAGGTCACTTAAGGTTGCCAGTATCTTTCTTGGGTAGGGTTCTACCATCTTTTGATACCTTTGGTCTTAGCCCTAATAATCAAGACAACTAAAACTTTGAAATTTACCAAGATAATTTGCACAACGATCTCACGAACAGCTACTATCAAGACTTACTTTTCAGCATCCCCCAGCACTACATTTATTATTTTGACTCCGTTACCCATTGGATAAGGCACTGGTCCTTTGTCATTTAATTTTTATCTGTGGATGCTTCTTAATTATATCAAGTCTTTATATACTGTTTCGCAACGTGGATTGCATCTTATCTTGTGTTTTATTTTCAAGCTTTATATCGTCTCACATTTCACAAAAAAACTCCTAAACAACACCCATCCGCATCACTACATCAAAAAACATTATAAAAACAAGAGCCTTAGTGAAACTCTCTTTTAGGGACTACCCCCTTGGCTTCGTTAGGAGTTTGCCTAAACGGAGGAGCTGGGATTCAGGTGACAGTACCTGGCTCATTGCTTGCCCCCAAGGCCACACCTCTCTCACTTGTAGTGAAGAGACAGCTTTCGAAAGATTTCCACTGCTGGTGTGCATATTGGCGGACAACACCTCCAAAGCTGGAATGCCCGATTTTGAAAATTTTAGCCATGGGGGGCTATTAGAGTCCAACTAATGTATATAAGCCTACTAGACACTATTAGAATAGGTGTTGGTCATGTCCCAAGTCTCTAGGACCCTCAGAAAAAATTTCGAAAAAATTTTATCGGGTCCGTCGAAATTTGGTTTTTTAATTATTTTTTAAATTTAATAAATTTCTCTATAGTTTAAATAGAGAAATAATAATTTGTAATATGTCAGTCGTCCGAGGTCCGAATTCAGTGATTGATGGCTCGTTTCATAAGCCAAAAATCACACATGACCTATGGACCAGCTAAACCCAACTTTCAGATGTCAATTCAGCCTCGTAATTAATATTTTCTCTAAAAAGCCATTTACACAGAAATTATTAATTAAATTAATAAATTTGAATATTTTGGAGAAATCCAAATCTCTCCAAAATAATCAGAAATGAATAAAATAAAGGGCTAGTTGACATGGCACTCAGCATTTAAGATGATTCCAATCATCTCAGTCAACATTCAATCAAGTATACAGTCAGCACCAGTCATCTACTTCAAAGGAATTCGCCCACCTTCACTAAAGCTCACGATTTGGTTATGTGTCAAATGTTGAGTTGGTTGGTTGATAGCATTTACTTCAATGGTGGGCGCATCCCTAAATTTGTGCAACCACATGAACATTGGCTCTCTTCACAACTCAAATCAACAACTACCACAAAGCTCACGCATTCCTCTTGAGACTCACGCATTATTGGCTTGGAGGGCGAGTTTACCACATGGCAACTCATCATTGGAGTGGTGGAGTTTACAATGAAGAGTGGGGGGCGCCTTGCCTAGGTGGAGGCCACCTTCCCACTCACACCAACCTCAAAACTCGAGTTGTGAGCCAAGCTCGCCATTTGTTGGAGTTTTGACTCACTCTTGATTGGAATTCGATTGGGATTGGCTCTCTTCTCATGCCAATTCGACCTAGGGTTTTAGCATTGTAGTTTTGTTATATAAGAGAAGTCTTTTAGGCTTGTTCTTCATGGAGATTTTGAGCATGAACACTGCCAAAGTATTGATTGTAATATTTGTTTAATATTGAATAAAGTTTAGACTTTGGAGGTCCATGCTGGAGCAATTGGGATGTACTTCACACTATTGGTGATATCTCTTTCATTTTGTCAATTGATCATGCAATTTCAATATTAGATGTATGTTTTAGCTTTGATTAAAAATATATCTTTTGGTTCTTGCATGTTTCATAACAAAAATTTTGCAGGGGTTTTTTAAGGTGGAGAAAGGCTTATTAAAGACTAAGTCACTCTTCACTCAACAGTGGTTATTGGCATCTAATCAATCTGTCTTACAGGTCTTCATGGTCTTTTCTTCACTTCAAGAGAAGAAACACTTCTAGGGAGCTTCGATCTCTTCCCTCCATCAAACATAAGAAACTTTCTCTTTGGTTACTAGATCTACTTTCTAAGTTGTGGAAGCCCAAGCTTCTATCTTTCTCCAAGCTTAGATCCTTGTTAAAGCTCACCTTTTGTTTGTGGTTCGCTTTGACCTTTTTGCTTTCCCCTTGCTCTCGTCCAAACTCCTTAAGACTTTCTTCTTTTCGTTTTCCTCTATAGATCCCCTTTCTCCTCTCCCTTTCGTCCTCCTCTTCCTCCTAGCTCTCATCCTCTTCTTCATCTCGTCCATCCCTCCTCTCCTTGCCATCCTTCTTCCATCTATCCTGCATTCGTTTGGTCCCCCAAGCTCCTCTCGTCCATCTTCCCAAAAAGCCCTAAAATCACAATAAACTCCAAAAAACAATTTGATCTTCAAGAGTATGGTTAGTAAGTGTTAGTTTCAATTTTCCAAAAGAGAGTGTTGCCAACTAAGTTGTACTTGGTTGGATTATCAAGCGAGCGGGCAGAGTTGAACATGGTACATGTTCGTTTTTGATGATTTGATATCCAGCTGGCCTTTTAAGGGGCCTGTTATCACATATATAGTAGCCGGGCTACCATACATTATTTTTCAGATTCCAGAGCACATTTCAGCCAGTTCCTTTACTTTGAGATGATGATGAGATGAGCAGCTATCTTTGGATCACTATCAGATTGTGGACAGCAGTTGTATTCCCCATGCCATGACTGAGTCTCAGGACACTCAGAGAGATGACCAATGTAGCCATTATACCATTGGTACAGAGCAGTCAGTAGTGCCCAGAGTTACAGCAGCAGTTTCGGAGGACAGATGATGGTACAGGTGGATGAGCATTCAGGTATATGACTCAGCAGGTATATCATGGTGTTATGGTTAGATTGCTTTTATACTTATTCTTATAGCATGTCTTAGCACTCAGTGTCATGATCTGGCGATCATATAGATATTTGGACCTGGTTGATCTATTATATATATTATATTGTCCCTACTCAGACTTAGAAGTTCACTATTCATACTCATTGGTATGTACCCTCCTTAGGGAGAATAGAGGTGATCATTCCACCATACCTTGGCTTGCTAGTGTTGGCTCCATTATTCATTGTCTTCATCCATCCATGGCCTACCTTCTAGTTTATCACCCTGACTTACTACTTGACTAGTGACATGGAGGATCTTTTCCCCACTGTAGCCTCTGTATTGGATGAGCTTCCCTGTTTATTGTGTCTCGGCTCTGAGTTGGTGACAAAACTTGCCTATGGCGAGTTGGAGTTCCTTGTGAATTCCCCCTAGTCACTAAAGTTGTGTTGGCTAAACCTGAAACTCTTAGTGCTGCCATGAATACAAAATCTGGAAAAATGAAATGCTATATCTTGTATGAAAAGCCCATTCATGCAATGTGTTTCTAAACACACATGAATGAAAGGCATGCCAAATGAAAATGGCTATGAAAATAAAATGTTATATCTTATGGAAAATAAATACCTAGGTAAACAAGCTGTCCATGACACACCTAGAAGTGCTCAGGTAAACAAGTGCCTTAAAAACACACATGCAGCAGAAAGCCTAAAATAAATGTAAATCTATGCAATGTGTTTGTAAACACACATAGATCAAGGCTATGGAAACTTCAGGCCCAAAAGCAATGGAACTTAAATGCTATATCTAAACAATTGCTGGCCTTATTTGTATTATGGATTGTGCGCATCTGTGAAGGTGAATAAACCCTCTTTAAACAACTCATCCATTTGTGAGACACCGCCATTCCCTGTGTTATTGCTCATTCAATATATACTATGGTGTATTCCCTTTCCCTTGCCAAAGTGTCACAAAGTCAAGACAGTTAAGTCATCCCTTAGCCTAGCCAAGTTAATTTGGCCTTCACCCTTCACTAGCAAATTGATCACAACTATGAAGTGAGTATGATCCTGAAAGTCTAGTCTAAGTAATAATAATAATTAACGACACTATATATTTGGATGTAGATCGCCAGTTATGATCATTATGTGTTATAATTGCTATTTGAATAAGTTGTAAAGCATGTATTAACCTTGATACTTTTCAGCAGCCTTGGATGATGGACTGAGTTATATTTGGTCTTGGTTGGACCTAGTTTGACCATGGAGGACCATGGGACATGAGATGTTAGACCTTATGATGATATGGATAGATGATATATGGTCTATGTACACATACAGGATGATTCTATGCAGCAGCTACAGGGTTATGATGATGATTTTGGGGTTACAGCAGTGTTTGTATATGTACAGCGCATTATTATTAGCCTTGTTCCGGTATATTGGATATTTATTTTGATCATGCAGAGACTCATATGGTGTATGAGTACACATCTTGGATAGATTTGGACCTTCTGAGTCCAATGGGACAGTTTGTTTTCAATTCCGGGCACTTACAGTGATGATTGAGCCTCAGTAGGCTGTCCCAGTGCAGTTTTGGTCTGTTGGAGGCCCTGTCGGAGCAGAGATGACTTTTATCCGGTTGACCTAGGGCGCTGATGATGGAGGGGGTGGTCCAGCCACTTGTTTTTACCATATTACCCCCCTCCCGGACACATTGGTGCCCTCACCTTGACAGCGCCAGCACTCCAGGAGGCTGTTTGGGGCAGTTTCACGCTTCCCGAGGCATTTCAGGATTGGTAAAAATGGCTATTGAGGAAATCGATTTGGGCTACTGAGGCAAAGTATTGGCATGGGATGATCAGTGATGATAGATCGGGACCTTCCACACCTTCTCCAGCAGTTTCAGCTTCATCGGGGCCCGCATCCATCACTTATGGCACTTTCTGTGGATTCTTTGAGGTCTTTTGAGGACCACGACTTCACTATGGAGGCACGATTTGGTATACCCATGATTATTTTTTGGTTATTGTGCTATGGGGATTGACCAAGGAGGGATAAAATTACCCCTTGGACCCACCATAAGCCTCTTATGACATTTTGTCATCATGATTTGGTGGAATCCCCTCTCCTAGGGCGATTTTGTCCACTTATTGTTATATTTTATGGTTGATCCATGTATTTTATTGTTGAGCTCATCTCAACCATTGATTAGATCTTGAGATCTTTTACTCTTAGCCACTCATGTAAAAAGTGGTTAGGATTGTACTCTCTCCCCATCCTATTTAAGGAGGGAGCCTCTCATTGTAAAATTCATCTAGAGATTTTTGGCTCTTGGCTCTTGGAATAAAATTTCTATCTTTTGGAGTACATGCTTGGATTGGAGTGGATGTTGGTTGTTTCGATTGTAAATGCTATTGTCCATTGCACTGGAGGATCTATTGTAGCTATCTTGCATATTTGCCATATTTTATTTACAGGTTAAGAGGGCGATTTTGGACAGGGGCGAATTGGTGGGGAGGCTTGCCCTTCAATCTTGGAAGAAGTCGCTTTGGTGTAACAGGGAGTAGTTTTGCCTTTGTGTCAACTATTCTATGTTTCTCTCTCTCTTGCTTGTATCTACCTTCAATTTGTTAAACTGATTGATGCTTTGCTCCTTGGCTTAACAGGTTAGAAGGAATCACATGTGGCTTGAAAAAAATCGATTTGGCAAGAGGGCTTCAACAATTCTCCATTTGATCTTTGGCAAAGTAATCCTCGTCTCAACTAGCATTCATCTCTTCATCCAGGTATGTTCCAAGAGGTATGATCTTCTCTTCCTTGAATCTTCCATAATCTCTAGATCATAAAAACCCTAATCAAATTAAAACCCTTGTTTTTGGTATTTTTTAAATCTACTTAGATCTAGCCTTGCGATTGAAAAGATATTAAAAACCCACCTCTATAGGATCCACCCCTAGTTGGATCTATAGTTTGGTAGTGATTGGCTAAAAATTGACACACTTTTCAATGCAAAAAGCCCTCTTGAACCTAAATCGATTTTCCTAAGAGAAGCTTGTTGGGTTAGATCTAGCACATGGGTAGGTGAGATCTCACTTGATTTGGAATCTAGACACTTGATAACCTATACCCACATCTTTACTTTGGTGAAAACTACCTTGTGGACATCTCTCCATGTTTTAAGGGGTTGAAACCCCCTTTTGATCTTCTTGGTACCTTAAAACTTAGATCTACTAAGATCTAGCCATTTGATTCACTTGAAATTTTGAAGATACATAGATCGGGGTACAAGCCACTTGGATCTACAGTTTGGTGGCCATTGGACTTGATTTGGTCCACCAAACCCATCTTTTGCCCTTCCTTGAGCAAATCGCACCCCCTTGAAGTTTTGAGTTGGTCCACTTCTAGGAAGTGGGTGTTGGAGATTTTCGTGGATTTGGAATGCCCATGCCTTGAAACCTAGGTCTATACTGTCCTTTTGTCAAGATCCGCCTTGGGGATTGCATTCCTTGTTTTAAGGGATTGTGGTCCACTTTTTGTCATCACTTTAAAACCTAGATCTAGTAAGATCCAACCATTGGATCTCATCCAACCCACTTGATTTGGCTTCTAGGTGTCCCGATCTACACTTTGACATCCTTCTTGACCCCATTAGCCCATCCAACAAGGCACTAGTCCTTCTCCAAGCAAGTCGCACTCCTTGGGATTTGTGTCAAGCCCTAGATCTAGCACATGGGTACTCCTAGAACCAACTCCAACTTATAGATCTAGCTTATACCTAACCTATAGTACCAACCTCACACCTAACTTCACCTTGTGGGCCCACCTAAAACCATTTCACACTTCCCAAGAAAACAAGACCCACATGTGCAAATACATGGTACTATACCTAGTAGTCATACCCCATCAAGTGGCCTAAACCATACATAGGTTGAAACACTAACTATCCACTACATCACCTTCAACCATTTCTTAACTCTTAGGTCCACTTAGCCTTGCATTGGTTTCCGTAACTCATCATTTACCTACCCTTAGAAACCTTTGTTTGGGTCCAATCGACTGTGATTGGGGTATAGGGTCTCCCCCTTGGTCTAGTTATACCTTGACCTAAAGCGAAGAGTGCCTCGGTTGACGTGACTCCCACATTGCATTGGGAACCGTGGCATCTCTTGGGTCACCTCTTTAGTTGCCTGTCTCCTCTACCGTCCCGGATGGGATACCTCTAGGGGCAACTACAAGTTGTGTGATAACAGGGCCCCAGTTTTAACTTTTTTCCACATGTCCATGGCCCTGCGGGGTTTGTAATAAAACGTACTAGCATGGTGTTTTGTAAAAGACTTGGTTCCCTAGGACTTTTTGGCTAAGTCAAGTATTCCAAGGAGTTTTTTCAGCTAGTTATTATGTCTTGCATTAGTGCATAACATAATTTTTGGGTTTTTCTCATGCTCCTCCAAAGCTGGAATGCCTAGGGAGACTGACGGGCCTTAGGGGGTTGTTAAAGTCTATGGGTCAATGTATATGAACATGCTAGGCATTATTTTTGAGTCATATGGACATGTGCTAAGTCCCCCTAGGTTGTTTTTTATTTTTTTGCGAAGTTTATTTTTTCCGTAAAATGGGCCATTTTTTAATGGTTCAATTAAAAAAATTGTAATTGGCCTAGATGTGGCGTCTGGAGGTCTTTTTTGCCTTAGGGGTGCTCGTTTTCCAACTCATAGCATCCCCTTAACCCCTAAACCCACTTTTTCTAATGTTTGGGTGATTATTTTTCCACAAAAATCCAAAAAACCGAAAAAAGTCATAAAAAATCAAAAAATGGGAAAAATGACTTAAAAAAATATTTAATTTTTGGAGTGATTAAAGGTCTGATTTATATCAGCACCTATTGGGGAGCATTTTTGGCTGAAAGATATGACTAGTGGGTAGCTCGAAAGGTGGGAATAACTCCCCACATTAGGGAGGGCGCATCTCCTTCTCTCTTGGGCGCATTTATTGAGAGAGTGGCCCATGTTTTATGCTTATGTTGCAGCATGTTTCAAGTTGATTGAATGGGCACGTTTTATGCTGGTTTATGACAGCCCAATGCAAGGGATGGGCAGCTATATCCTCTCCACCATTTGTGCCACGCTTCCCCGCTCTCTTTAGGCAAGTGTGCCCTTCCTCCTCTTGGGTTTCTCTATATATTTAGGTGCTTCTCTCTTTGCTGAGCTAGTTGGAGGAGGAGCAGAAATTGTACAAGCTTATGCTATTTGTTTAATGAATAAAAGACTTTGGAGGTTTATTGGTGTTGTGCTTTGTGAGTGGTTCCATGATCTCTGTGTATGAGGTGATTTGTGGCAAGAGCAATCTGTGTTCAAGTAATTTTTCAGCCATCAACTGAGTTCACTTGAAGGACTAGTAACAGTTTTGTGAGGATAGCTAATTATTCTTGTTTGATTTAATTAGTTTTCTATTTGTCATTGTGTTAGAGATTTAAAAATGAATATGTATCATTTGCTTATGTGCATGTTATTTTGATTTCTGACCCAATGCATTTCTAGTTGATGGGTGCTTTGCAAGTGTTTTGCTAGCTACAGGTTGACAGGTGGATGAAAAAATAGCTTGTTTGCTCTCGTTTTTCTCATCTGTCCATGCTTTGGTGGATCTTACCCTCGATGTCCCACTTCTAAGTTTCAAAGTCTTCAATTTCGGAGAACCATTCTATTTCCTTCATCCTTCTCAGCAAAGTTTGAAAATTCAACAAACCTCTCTTGATCACTTTGGTTTGCATTTCTCAGATCTTGCCTCTCTTTAAATACCTTAAGTAGATCTAAGTTGTATTTGGATCTTATGTGTTCTCAAAGTCATATCTAAATCTAGATCTAACTTTAGCGTACTACTTCTGAAAGTTAGAATTTTCATGCATACTTTAAATAACTTGAACAAGTAGTGCTTTCTGGTTATAAAAGTTTTATCTAACTGTTTGAAGAGCATATAATTTGCAGCCATCAAAAGCTTGCAAAGACCCCAAGTAACAAGCCCCATTGCTTGTCTTACTTGGTTAATTTCTGTTGTCTTAGCTTAGATTTTAACTTAGATTCTTTTTGGGTTTTTAGGCAGATGTCCCAAATACGCTCTTAAAGTGTTTTTGGGTGTCTCTTACTCATATATTGCATGCTAGTTTGCAACATTTAAAGAGCATGTAGAGAGAATTGCTGGCCAAATTCCGAGGATCCAGGCCATCCGGAGCATCTAGATTGAACATTTTATGAACCGGCCACTTTTCCTCTTCTATTTTGTAAGCCACTAAGTCGATTTAAGACTGGGGCATTTCTATCATATTGTAACTAAAGTATCAAATGATAGCAAGTGGGCTAACCAAGCGCCCACACCCCATCCCCCCAGGAGGGAAAACTGTGTCGACTCAAATTTCGTGGTTTGCGATTTTTTTAGTTTAGATTTCTTTTTCTGCACTTAATAAAATCAAACTAGGCTTAAAATCAACCTTGTGGGTCCGTTCCACTGGCGGGCCACAAGTTCACTCAAAACATAGTTTTATCATTTTTTTTACAAACTCAAAACGCCCCCCTTGCTTTCCCGAAGTAGGGTTTTTGTACAAGGGCTTGCCCGAGTACGTGCCTGAAAAGAGACTCCTGGGGTTTAAAAAAGATAAAATTTTGGTTCATAAAAATTTTCTAAAAATACCAAGGTCTTCTCCCGTATGCTCTGCGGCCGACTTGCAGCTCAGTCTGATCCAGTTGGTACACATCAGAAAGGGGGAGATGACTAGTAATAGGATCTAACACCGCCCCGAATAAAAAAACCTTTATGTGAAAATCCGACACATTGCAAACATTTTGTTGTCGTGGGGAAATTTCTCAGAAGGCTTGGGACAAAACTGAGTAGTGACCTCTTGGAAACCATTAGGCTTGCCCTCGTTGGTACAGCATCTGAACACCTCCTTGAGACTTCGATTCAGCCCAAGCCTGAGAGGGAAGCCACACATCAAAATTCCGGACATGTTCCCCCGTACCTTGCGTATATTGGGAACCCACCTGCCATAATAAAAAGATCACTTTCACATTAATCTTAAAATACACCAAGAACACTGGCACAACAGTTACTTTTCTGCTCATGCATCTATTTCGACTCCATTATAAGGCACTGGTCTATATTGATATTATTTCATGTTATTGACAAATGTTGCGAATGAATGATGATAATAGTGAATGGGAGCAAATGATGTATTGATGAATGATTGTTTTGCTTTATATAAGTATATGCTGCTTTTATCTTGGTTATCAAAAAAAAAAAAATTTAACTCCTAGATTAGACACCTTAGTTTTATTTTTTAGGGTCCACCCCCCTTGGCTTCGCTAGGAAAGCCTAGACGGAGGAGTCGAGTCCCAAGTGACAGCACTTGACCCTGACTTGCCCCCAAGGCCACACCAGCAGCTTCAAGACTTCTGCTGCGTTTTTCCCCAAGTGTGGAACCACACGGCAATAGAGAGTAAAGTTAGAGTTATTTCCATGATTTAGATCTTATCTTATACTTTTAGATCTCATATTTTGTTTTGGAAAAGTTGGCTTTAGAAGCATTCTAGATCTCTTCTTTGGCATTAGCATAGATTGCATTGTTTAAATCTAGTTCCCATTTTAAAAGATAGAATATTTCCATAAAAGTTTTCTTAAAAATTTTCAAGTCTTATATCTCATTTCTAGCATTTTCAAGCACTTTTTGTTCGCTGGTCCGTTTTTCAATCTTAATAATTTTGGATCATTTCTCATGCTTTTTTATGGTTTAGAGCTTGTTTTGCAAAACCTAGACTTGTTAGTATCAAAGTTTTGTTAAATTTTTTCTAACACTAATGGGTGCATGAGTTTGTGTTTCATATTTTGTTGTAGGTTGTGGGAAGAGGAGATTGCTTTTGGAAAGCAAGATCAAAACAAAGAAAGGAAATAGAAACTAAGTACCAAAAGACAAAGGGATCCAAACTGTGAAATTTCAAACCAAGAGAAGACAAATTCAATACATGTTATCTTATCCTTTGTAAAAGCCATTAAGGGCTTCAAGTTTTTCCTTTCATACTTCTGTTTTAGTTTATATCAAAGACCTTGCAAGGATCCCATTCCCAAGGCAATTGTATAAGATTAATAAAAGTTCAAGTGGAGGAGGCCTCCACTTTTTTGGTTTTCTTCCCCATTTGGGGAAGAGTGTGGTGATTGGTTAGATTAGATCTTTTACTTTCTGCTTTAGAGTAGTCTTTATTTCGTCATACTTCTCTTCCAAGTTTTGACTTGAGGTAGTATCTTTGAGATTTCATCTCAAGGGCAGGACCACATAATTTTGTGGTTACTCCTCTCTCCCCGTTAGTTTTCTTGGCAGAGCTTTCAGCTAGCTAGAAGTTCTCAAGTGCTAGCGGTTCTAGTGGTTGACCTTGTTCGGAGGTTGATCCCACCTTAGAGTAAAACTGTTGGTAGAACACTAAATTTCGTTTTTTGTTATCTTCAAGCATCTTATATATCTTGTAGTTGTTATCTGTTACTTTCAAGTCACTTTAAACTTTCTTTTTCAAGTTTCACAACTGCTTTATTTCTTGCAATAAAATAAACAAAGCCTCTTGAACTTGGCCAAATCCAAGTCAAGAGCACTCTCTGTCAGAGAGCATTATAGATTTGCATTTTTCCTTGCATTAGGCATTTTAGAGTAGAAAGTCTCTTGAACTGTGGTCTTAAGACTAAGTCAAGAGTGCTCTCTTTCGGAGGGTTGAACAAGTGCTCTTAATAATTAAAATACTTCAACTCATTTTCCCCCTTAATTAATTTACTTTGGTCGATTGTCCAACACCCGTATGCTCTGCCAACCTGCAAAGGTTGGGCTAGTACTCATAAAGGTGAAGGACTTGCTAAACTTACAAGTGGTAACATAATTAAAACTTTACCCAAAACCAAAACCAGCATCAAATCACTGAGGTTGCTTCCTGAAACAAGTGGTGCCGAGAATCCACTGTCAGACTCGATGGCGGTCAAGCCGTAAGTACACTTGTCCTCTTTGCAATCTGGGTGCTCCCGACATACCATCTAAGAGGTTGCCAGTATTTGTTCATGGTTAAGGTTCTTGTTATCACCTAAACTGTAGTTACCCCTATGGATGTATCCAGTCATGGATGGCAATAGGGAAGGGCAACTCAAAAGGTGCAACCACGATCACCTCGACCTCCACTATATGGTTGTCACGCCAGTCGAGGCAACCTTCGCTTTATGTTATCTAGCCCAGACAACAAAGGGGGAGACCCGATCTACTCCCGACAGGAGAGATCAAAACCAAGACACCAAATCAAGTTGTTTCTAAATGAATTAAGGTGTATGGTTTATCCTAGACCTTAGGATGAAGTCACAAGCCAAGTGAAGGGTTCAATAGGTATAGCTTTGGTTCATGGTTGATGTAAGAGTGACTTATAATGTTTGAAGTGAGATCTAGGGCTAGTGTACTAGTTCAATGTCAGAAGACCCACTGCCTTGGGAACTGTGTCCAGTGCAGGGTAGTTTAAGGGTTGTATTGGGGCTAACTAGTACAGATGACAAGCTTGACCATGATACATGATAGCTTCAAGGGTTTAGTTCACCATGCATAGGTCAATCCACAAGTCAATCCAACAATCTAGGAAAGTCGAATTAACTTGGAGAGAAGCCAGTGCCTTGGGAATTGGGAAGTGGAGTCAAAGTAGGGTTGACTTGTGGTTTAGGACTCCTAGTACATGGGACAAGTAGGCAATAGAGGTCTTGATGGATGAATGTGTCTAGATCTAGGTTTGACCCAAGTGGACCACAATCCCTTAAAACAAGGAATGCTATCCCCAAGGCAAGATTTGACAAAGTGATAGTCTAGACCTAGGTTTTGAATTATTACGGTTTCAAATCTCCAAAAATCTCAAGTACCCACGTCCTAGAAGTGAGTCAACTCACTTCTCCAAGGTGGTGCGACTTTGCCCAAGGAGGCTAAAAAGTGGGGTTAGGTGGGTCAAGACAAGTCGGATCGCATCCAAACTTTAGATCCGGGTAGGTTAGTCAAGTAGGAGTATGGATCTATAATTTCGTGGCAATCCAACGGCTAGATCTTAGTAGATCTGAGTTTGAGTGTTCCAAGTGGTCCAAAATGGGGATTAAATCCCTTAAAATGTGGAATAGGGCCCACAAGGTAAATTTCAGAAAAGTAACAACCTGGGTGTGTGTTATTGGATGTGTAGATGACAAATCAAGTGGAATCTCAAACACCCACCACCTAGATCTAGGTCAACTTGCTCAAATTAGGAAGTGCGCTTTGCTTGGGAGGAGCTAAGTTGGCATGGGAGGGGGGTCAAACGGAAGCCAATCCTCACCAAACTATAGATCCGGGATGCCGTGGATGCTATAGAGGTGGGTTTTCAATATTATGCCCAACAACCCACTAGATCTAAGTAGATCTGAGAAAATGTAAAATGGGGTTTTAATTAATTAGGGTTTTAAATGTTTTTGACAATTGGATAGATCATGGAGATAGAACTTACCTTGAGATCATACCTGAGTGATGTGAATGAGATGCCTTGATGTTGAGGAATATTCCAGCAGAGATCAAATGAGAGATTGTTGATTTGCTTGCCGAATTGATGCCCTAGCCCACAAGTGCGACCTCCTCTACCTGTCAAACCAAGGAGTAGCGATTCAATCAGTAAGATCAAGCATGGAGGAAATACAAGAGAAATGCAATAGTGACATGAAATAGAAGGTCCTGGGACAGTAATACTCCCTGTTACCAACGAAGAGCTCCAAAGAAGAAGTAGGGAGAGTCTTCCCCTACCAATACCTCCTCCTCCAAGCAAATCAGCCTCCACCTATAGATGCAAAATTGTGGTACAAAGATATGGCAAACAAGATCTCCAATAACTCAGTGCAAAGGAAGAGCCAACGAACGAACACCAAAAACATTCACCACAACACTGGAGATAGATGCAATAATAATTTTCTATTCCAATAATCCAAAGCCAAAAGTCCCTTTACAATAAGAGGCTCTCTCCTTTAAATAGGAAGGAGAGGCACCAAAACCCTAACCACTTTTTGAATGAGTGGTTAAGATTAAAAGATACAAATGTCTAATCAATGGTTGAGATGAGCTCAACAATAAAATACATGGATCACTAATAAAATATAATGTAAGTGGACAAAATCGCCCTAGAAGAGGGGAATCCCACCAAATCATGATGACAAAATATCATAAGAGGCTTATGGTGGGTCCAAGGGGTAATTTTATCCCTCCTTGGTCAATCCCCATAGCACAATAACCATAAAACAATCATGAATGTACCAAATCGTGCCACCATAGTCAAATCGTAGGCCTCAAAAAGACCTCAGAAATCCACAGAAAGTGCCATAAGTGATGGATGCGGGCCCCGATGAAGCTGAAACTGCTGGAGAAGGTGTGGAAGGCCCCGATCTATCATCACTGATCATTCCATGCCATAACTTTGCCTCAGTAGCCCAAATCGATTTCCTCAATAGCCATTTCTACCAATCCTGAAATGCCTCAGGAAGCGTGAAACTGCCCCAAACAGCCTCCTAGAGTGCCTGCACTGTCAAGGTGAGGACACCAGTGTGTCCGGGAGGGGGGTATAATGGTAAAAACAAGTGGCTGGACCACCCCCTCTATCATCAGCGCCCTAGGTCAACCGGATAAAAATATCATCTGCTCTTACAGGGCCTCCGACAGACCAAAACTGCACTGGGACAGCCTACTGAGGCTCAAGCATTACTGTAAGTGCCCGGAACTGAAAACAAACTGTCCCATTGGACTCAGAAGGTCCAAATCCATCCAAGATGTGTACTCATACACCATATGAGACTCTGCATGATCAAAATAAATATCCAATATACCGGAACAAGGCCAATAATAATGATCTGTAAATGACCAAATACTGCTGTAACCCAAGAATCATCATCATAACCCTGTAGCTGCTGCATAGAATCATCATGTATGTATACATAGACCATATATCATCTATCCATATCATCATAAAGTCTAACATCTCATGTCCCATGGTCCTCCATGGTCAAACTGGGTCTAACCAAGACCAAATATAACTCAGACCATCATCCAAGGCTGCTGCAAAGTGTCAAGGTTAATACATGCTCTACAACTTATTCAAATAACAATTATAACACAGAGTAATCATAACTGGCGATCTAAATCCAAATATATAGTGTCGTTAATTATTATTATTACTCAGACTAGACTTTCAGGATCATACTCACTTCATAGCTGTGATCAATTTGCTAGTGACGGGTGAAGGCTGAAATAATTGGCTAGGCTAAGGGATGACTTGACTGACTTAACTTTGTGACACTTTGGCAAGGGAAAGGGAATATACACCATAGTATATACTGAATGAGCAATAACACAGGGAATGGCGGTGTCTCACAAATGGATGAGTTGTTTAAAGAGGGTTTATTCACCTTCACAGATGCGCACAATCCATAATACAAATAAGGCCAGCAATTGTTTAGATATAGCATTTAAGTTCTATTGCTTTTGGGCCTGAAGTTTCCATAGCCTTGATCTATGTGTGTTTATAAACACATTGCATAGGATTTACATTTTTTCTTTATGCTTTCTGCTGCAGGTGTGTTTTTAAGGCACTTGTTTACCTGAGCACTTCTAGGTGTGTCATGGACCGCTTGTTTACCTAGGTATTTATTTTCCAAAAGATATAACATTTTATTTTCATTGCCATGTTCATTTGGCATGCCTCTCATTCATGTGTGTTTAGAAACACATTGCATGAATGGGCTTTTCATACAAGATATAGCATTTCATTTTTCCAGATTTTGTATTCATGGCAGCACTAAAAGTTTCAGGTTTAGCCAACACAACTTTAGTGACTAGGGGGAATTCACAAGGAACTCCAACTCACCATAGGTAAGTTTTGTCACCAACTCAAAGCCGAGACACAATAAACAGGGAATCTCATCCAATACAGAGGCTACAGTGGGGAAAAGTCCTCCATGCCACTAGTCAAGTAGTAAGTCAGGGTGATAATCTAAAAGGTAGGCCATGGATGGATGAAGACAATGAAATGATGGAGCCAACACTAGCAAGACAAGGTATGGTGGAATGATCACCTCTATTCTCCCTAAGGAGGGTACATACCAATGAGTATGAATAGTGAACTTCTAAGTCTGAGTAGGGACAATATAATATATATAATAGATCAACCAGGTCCAAATATCTATATGATCGCCAGATCATGACACTGAGTGCTAAGACATGCTATAAGAATAAGTATAAAAGCAATCTAACCATAACACCATGATATACCTGCTGAGTCATATACCTGAATGCTCATCAACCTGTACCATCATCTGTCCTCTGGAACTACTGCTGCAACTCTGAACACTACTGACTGCTCTGTACAAATGGTATAATGGCTATATCAGTCATCTCTCTGAGTGTCCTGAGACTCAGTCATGGCATGGGGAATACAACTGCTGTCCACAATATGATAGTGATCCAATATAGATGCTCATCTCAGCATCTCAAATGTAAGGGAAATGGCTGAATAGTGTACTGGAATGAGAAAAATAATGTATGGTAGCCCGGCTACTATATATGTGATAACAGTTCTACTCTTTTGATATCCTTGGTTTTAGCCTTAACAATCAAAGACCATTAAAATATTCAATTTACCAAGATAATTTTCACAACGATCTCACAAACAGCATTCTTTCAAGACCCACACATTCAGCATCACAATCATCTTTTTTGTGACTCCATAAGGCACTGGTATTTACATTTTATATCTTAATCACGACCATTTGTCCTTGTGTTAATTTTCATGTTGTGAATGCTTTACTTTGATCATAAGTCTTGAAATATACTATTAATCTCGTTATCTCATTTCAACAACGTGGATTGCTTTGTTATCTTGTGATTATCTCATCTTTTAATTGGTCTCATCATAATAAACTCCTAAACAACACCCATCCGCATCATTCACACTTAAAACCTAAAAACACAAGAGCCTTAGTGAAACTCTTTGTAGGGACTACCCCCCTTAGCTTCGTTAGGAGTTAGCCTAAACGGAGGAGCTGGGATTCAGGGTACAGTACCTGGCTCATTGCTTGCCCCCAAGGCCACACCTCTCCCCACTTTCCAGTGAGGGAGACAGCTTTCGAAAGATTTCCGCTGCTGGTGTGCAGTTTGGCGGACAACAATTCCTCCACTAGCCATTGGTCAACACACATGACCCCTATGGGAGAGTGTCTGCAGAATGTTTGCTCGATGCTGCAACCTGGAGAAACATCAACAATTTATATGCCGACATCATTCAGTATTCAGTGGTTGGAGAGGTCATTCTCTTTGGGGACTTAAATGCCTGCACTAGAGATCCTCAGATCCCTCTCTATGACCATGCAAAGGATGCATTTTGTACCAAAAGAATGATCTGGATTCAGTGGGACTTCACCGCACCTCCAATGATATGTTCGGGCCCATTATAGCTTATGGCAGACACCGTTTGAGGCTTGGGGAATCTCATGAGCTTTTAATCCTCAATGGCCTCTCTTGTTTCCCTAGGTCCGACCATTACACATGTCACCTTCGTGGTGGAATATATCTTGTCCAACCAAGATCTGCTTCCCCACAATCGCCATCTTTCGGTCACCCCCATCCCTTTATCCGATCATGTCCTTCTCCCTTTGACCTACCCCCCCTTAACCCCACCCCCTCGGGCCCACCTCAGACTGTTGTCATTTTTTACAAAGGGTAGCCCAATATCTTCTCATCCTACCTCCACGAGATGCTCCCTTCTGAATCCCATTTCTCTTCCCTCGACTCTGCCTATGCCATGTACGCTTGTCTTTCGTCCACCATTTGGGATGCCTCCTTAAAGTCTTACCCCTTCATTACTTGGTCCTCTTCCCCAAAACCCAGATCTTGTCACATGAACCATTGACATGACTTGGATTGTAAAGCAATTCATCCTCAAATCCAACATGCCTTCTCTAGCGATCTCCCCTCCTATCCTAGCCTTAAATCCTCTTATCATTACCTCCTCCACCACAAGAAATGCCTCTTCATTTCATAGAGTAGACATGAATTGTGTGCTTTCCTTATACTTTATCTGAAACACTTCTGGCGTACCATTTTCCCATGCCACTCCCCCCTTCCATCCAATCTTAATCCTACATTCATACCTCTGCTCTCTGTAATGTCCCCGGGAAACCCCTAATTCAAGTTACCTTCCCACCCTCTTCATGTTATTTATTCTCATCCCGAGATATCCGACAGGAAGTTTGGCTAGTGAAAACTAGCAAAGCAATGGATGAGGAAGGCTTCCAGGCAGAGTTCTTCAAGCACACTCTCCACGCTTTGGACAACTACTTGATTGATCTCTTCAACCACATGGTCCATCTAGGTTTCCCACCGACATGGTCACATCATGCCATTCACCCGATACACAAATCGGGTCCTAGCACGGATCCCAAGAACTACAGGATGATCATGGTAGGCCACACGTTCTTGAAGCTCTATGCGACAGTCCTCCATATGAAGTTTTCTAGAGAACTCAAGGAGAGACACCTTAGAGAAAGAGGGCAAGAAGGATTCAGGCTCGCTCATCAAACCATTCATCATATTTTCATGCTCAAAGCCATTATTAAGGAGGGACGACACCGCTCTTTGAAATTCTATTGTTGCTTTGTAGACTTTCAAAAAGATTTTGATTTTGTCCCTCGGGAGCTCCGATTTCAGAGTCTTAGAGACATTGGCATATCAAAGACCCTACTGACAGCCATTATGTGCCCATATGAGTCAGTCCTTGGTCATCTCCACACATCTCACGAGATATTAGATTTTATCTGAAGTTCCATTGAGGCCAAACAAGGCTACCCATTGTCCCCCATATTGATTGGGATATATATTGATGAGTTTAAGGATTTTCCCAAAGACCATATCCAGTATAGCAACGGATGTCCCCTTCACCGGGTCTTGATATCCATTCTACTTGATGTCCCCTTCACCAGGTCTTGATATCCATTCTACTTTTTTGTGGATGAAATGGTTCTCCTAACCTCATCCCTGACAAGGTTGCAGAGACAACAGGATGCCCTCGCTCTTTTCTGTGATCTTTGACAATTGACGATCAACCTAGGTAAAACCAAGGTTATGATCTTCAATGGGAAGAAGAAAACCCTCTCAGACCTACATTTCCTCTTCAGAGAGGAAGAGATTGAGATAGTCAGCACCTACACCTACACATACCAGGATGTGCAGTTCTCAGGACCTCGGTTTAGTTTGCGACAGGCCCTCTAGTCTCAGGTCAACAAGGGATACGAATCCCTAGCACTTCTTGAGAGACAGTGTTTCCAACATCATTTTTAGGACATCTCATCCAAGATGTTTCTCATGGACTCCCTCATTCGACCTATTGTGCTCTATGGTTCGAGGTGTGGGGGCCTTGTTTACTCGAGTTTGACTAGGCCTCTAATGAGCTTCTCCTCCAACTCATCATCAATGAAAACAGAGAGTCCCTCAGCAGATCGTATTACCAGACTTTGGCACCCAACCCTTCTGTCTAGAGAAAGTGTTTAGTTTGATCTCTTTTTAGCATCGGGTCCAGAGCTTCTCCAACTCGACAAAGGGGTGAGACAGGTACCCGTTCTTGCGTATTGTTCCTTAGGGACTGTTACCACCTGAGTTGCACTCAGTTGGACTTCCAGAGAGCCGCCAAAGTTTGCACAAATACTTGTGCTTTTCAAAGTTCAGAAGTTCCAAATCAGGACTTTCCAGGGCCCCTTTTTTTTATTTTGTAATGCATGTCCATTCCCCACGGGGTTTGTAATAAAGTATTCTAACTTCTAGCATGGTGATCTTTTGAGTGATTTGGTTCCCTAGGACTTGACAACCAATGAAGGTATTCCAAGGAGTTTTTTCCCTTGTCAATTATGCTTTGCCTTTAGCCGAGTATAATTGATGAGTTTTTCTCCCACACCTCCAAAGCTGGAATGCCTAAAGTGGTGGTTAGGCCTTGGGGGGTTATTAAATTCCATTGTTCAACATATATAAACATGCTAGACACTCAAATAAAGTCATATGGTCATGTACTAGGTCCCTAGGTGCTTATTTTCAAGTTTAAAAAAAAAAAAAATTCGCGGTATTGGACCATTTTTTTTGTTTAATTAGAAAATTAATTTTTTCATAAATTAAACCATTTTTTCTATGGTTTAATTGAAAAAATTCAAAATGTAATAATTAAGTGATTTATGGGTGAAATTTGACAATGGGATGCTCGTTTTCTAAGCCAGAGCACCCATTTAACCCATAAACCCACTTTTCCTAAGTTTTGAGTAAGTATTTATCTCAAAAAATGATATTTACTCGGAAAACTCAAAAAAGACAAAATAAATGTCGAAAAAGACATTAAATAGAAAAAGGACAAGTTCCTAAAACAGTGGGATTGGTCCGGAGTTGAACTAAAGTCACTGTACAGTCAAAGCTAAGTTAACTAAGCTCCGAATTAGACAAATCCAATCAAGCTGAGCAAGTTTTAGTTAACTGCTCCTTGGGAAATGCGCCCTCTCTCTGCATGGGCGACTTCTTGAGGTGGAGGTCGGTGATTGGTGGTGATAGGCACGAGGTTGGGGGTACCAACCAGATTAAAAGGTGGCGCAATATCCTTTATTTGGCATTGCAATCAGGATTCAGTTAAGATCTAGTTCAACTCCCTCTCTACAAAAGTCGCCCTCCTTGGGATTTGTGCCCTACTTTGCATGTATTTTGCTATATAATGAGAGCTTTTGCTCCTTCATTCGTATCCGAAGGTGGAACCTCTGATTCTCTATTGTGTAATATTTTCTAAGTTATTGAGTAATAAAAGAAGGCTTTGGAGGCTAGTCCTGATGTGTGCTTTGGAGTCTTGATGTACCATGCTCTGTATATGAGGTAACCTGTGTCTATTTCATAAGTTTTGTTCATTGTTGAGATGTATCTGTCTCTCAAGAGAAATTAGTTTCAGAAAGAATAGTAGGTAATACTTTTAGATTATTTGTTATTGTCGAATGGTAGAAGGATGCATAGGGACATATAGATTTTTGTTCGAATTTATGTCTTTTAGTTATTCTTTTTACTTGCTTACACAGATATCGTTAATCTCCTTGTACAAGTGTTGTGAGGTTTTTTGCAGGTGATTTATGCTGGAAGAAGCGTTACCAGCTAAGTTGTACATAGTTGGACTTTCAAGTGAGCGGGCAAAGTTAAACATGTTATATGTTCATTATCAGTGATTTGTAGTCCATCGGGCCTTTTTGAGGGCCCTTTTTTAATTGTTTCTTCACATGTCCATGCCCTACGAGGTTTGTAATAAAGTGTGCTAGCATGGTTTTTTATGTAAAGGACTTGGCTTCCTAGGTCTTGTCGATCAAGTCAGGTATTCCAATGAGTTTTTTCACTTATTAATTATGTTTTTCATTTTAGCATGACATAATATTTGAGTTTTTCTCCTGCTCCTCCAAAGTTGGAATGCCTGGTGAGGTGGATAGGCCTTAGGGGGTTATTAAAGTCCATGGGTCAATATATATGAACATGCTAGACACTAATTTTGAGTCGTATGGACATGTGCTAGGTCCCCCTAGGTTTTGATTAAGTTCTGAGAAAAAAATATTTTTCCGTAAAAAACAAGCCATTTTTAATGGTTTGATAAAAAAAATTGAAAATGATGTAAAAGTGTGGTCTAGGGGTCTTTTTTGCTATGGGGGTGCTCATTTTCAAGCTCAAAGCATCCACCATACCCCAAAACCCACTTTCCTATGTAGTTGAGCTCTTTATTTTTCACTTTTTATCAAAAAAAACCAAAAAGGTCAAAAAAAAGTGAAAAATTGCAAAAAAGTAAAAAAATGAAAAAATCAAATTCCAAATTTAATGGGATTTGGAGTGAGTTTTGGATCAGCTATCATTTAGGAGGGTGTAAGAGATGGTTTTAGAAGGTTTTGGGGTAGCTACAAAGGTGGATTCATTTCTCCATTGAGGGGGTGCATTTCCCAAGAGAGGGGCCCATCTATTAAGGAAAGTGCAGCTGATTTGTAGGCACCATTTGGGATGAGTTTTGGGCAGCCCAAATAGAAGAGGCAGCCCTAATCAAGCCTTATGTCATGGCATGACTCTCTCCCATGGTGCGCCCTCCCTCTCCCTCAACAAGTGCACCCTACTCTCCTTTTTTCTATATAATGGGGCAGCTCCCTCCTCTCATCTCTAGTTAGAGTTTGAGATTGAAAGCTTGCCATTGTAATCGTTATTTCTATTTATGAGAATAAAGAGACTTTGGAGGTCAAGCTTGGTGTAGTCCTTTGATGAGTGGATGTATGTCATGATCTTCATTGAGGTAACATGCTTGTTTTCTCTTGCATCTAAATCTAGCTTATTGTAAGGATCGGTATTGATTTATAAGAAAGGTTAGGCAAAAGTTCTATTGTTCTAATCTTTTCTATATGCATGTGTAGAGATCTAATCTTGATGTTTCATTTGTTTATGAGCATTATTAATTCGATTTCTTATATGTGTATGTCTAGATTTGATCTTTTGTTTTCAAGTTGATGTGATTTGTACGTCATCTCAAGTGGATTAGTGGAGGATCTTGTTTGTTTCCTTCATTCATCTAACATCTCTTTTGCAGACATAATCCCTCGGTTCTCCACCGGAAGGCTCCAAAGCCTCTTCTCAAAACACATAAAAATATTAAAAAAAACTATTTTTTATCTCCCTCTCTTTCTTTCATATACTTTTTTATGTTCTGGTTACTATATGCAATCAAATAATAGATCTATACCTTTCTGATTCAATCATAAGTAGATCTACTGTTTAGTTGCATTTAGATCTAGTTGTCTTATAAGTTTTATCATCAGTTCCTAGGTCTATTCACTAGTTTGCATACAAAAGAGTCCTTTTTTTATCATAAATTCATAAGGCTTGAGTAGGAAGCTAGTTTTTTGGATTAAAGTTTATCTTGCAAGTTTAAAAAGTGTATCTTATTGGTTGCCTCAAAAGCAAGCCAAGATCCCAAGGAAAGCTTGCTTTCCTTGGTTATTTTCTGTTAGTTTATCATAGATTAACTTAGTCATTTTTTTAGTAATTTTTGCACGGACCCAAACTCACTTTCTAAGTGTTTTTGGGCACTTTTTACTAATATTTGTTCGCTGTTTTGCAGCATTTTGTGAACGGATAGGAGGAGACTCTGTCCAATTTTTGGTAGATTGAGCCACCCGGAGCACCCAAGAACCATACCTCTTCATCCGGAAACTTTTTCTATCAAATTTTGTAATCCTTTGAGTCAATTTTGAATGACTAGGGCACTTCTATTGGCATTGTAAAAGAAAAATTAAGCGAGAGCAAGTGGGCTACCCAACGCCCACACCCCATCCCCCCAGGGGGGAAACTGTGTCGACTCAATTTTCGTGGTTTGCAATTTTTTTAGTTTAGATTTCATTTTTCTGCACTTAAATAAAATCAAACTAGGATTAAAATTTACCTTGTTGGTCCGTTCCATTAGCGGGCCACAAGTTCACTCAGGACCTAGTTTTTTCACATTTTTTAACAATTTTCTTTTTATTAAAGTTTTAATCAACCCCCCTTGCTTTCTCAAAGTACGGTTTCATGATAAGGGTTTGTCCGAGTACTAGCCATAAAAGAGACTCTTGGGGTTTAATAAAAAAGAAAAACATTGTTCAAAAATCCATAAAAATTAACAAGGCCTTGTCCCCGTATGCTCTGGATCACTGCAACTTTGACTGAACATGCTGATCAACCAGAAAGGGACTTAGTGACTATTAATTAGTTTCATTTTCCCAATTAACCTCCCTTTTACGAAAATCCAGCGTAAACGCTTATTGATACGATGTGGGGAAATTCCTCAAAGGAAGCAGGAACCACTAGGTAGTGACCTCGGGATACCGTTAGACTGAACCCTCGTTTGGTGTAGTGTTGAACACCTCCCAGAGACTCCGATCCAGCCCACATTTCCAAGTGAGGAGCCACCTGTGTCAAATTCCGGACATTTTTCCAGTACCTCATGGTATATTGGAAATCCCCCATCCCTAATAAACAACTCATTACCACCAAAAAAAAAATTACCAAGAACACTTGCAAAACATTGTCATTTCATTTCAAGCATTTCAACTGCACTTATTTGACTCCATTATGAGCACTGGTCTTGTTGTTAATTATTTTATGATGTTAAATGTTTCAATGATGATGATGATGTGGGATAATGAATAAAATAATGTTTTATATTGTTTTGTTCTTGTAATCAAATTCTACCTCCTAGATTAGGAGTTTTCTCTTTTGTAGATTAAACACTTTAGATTTGTTTTTCTCTTTTTAGGGTCCACCCCCCTCGGCTTCGCTAGGAGTAAGCCTAGAAGGAGGAGTCGAGTTTCAAGTGACAGCACTTGACTCTAGCTTGCCCCCAAGGCCACACCGAGCGGCTTGAAGATTTTTGTCACGTTTTCCCAAGTGTGATTCCAGACGGCAACAAGAAGTAACAAGCATGCTAGCTTGCCCATCTTCTAGTAATTTTGAATAGAGCTCCATCTCTCCAGTTCATTAAGGGAACAACTCCATTGCCCAAAAATCAGTGCTCAAACAAAAATGGGTTTCAACTTCTAGATCCAAAAAATTTCATCTACTTTGGTTACTCTCCGCTTTTCACACTTAGATCTTGCACTAAAAGATATATTGATAAGTAGATCTAAATAAAATTGCAATCTAATACTTAGAGTTTATTTGATCATCTAGATCTAGGTTGCCATTTCTCTATTTTGAAGGCTTTAAAGTAGATCTAAAAAGAAAGATAGAGCATTTTTCTTATTTGCAAAAGTTTCATCAAGCAATCTAGTGCCTAAACATTTGCTTGCTATCTCTTAAAGAGGCAAGCAAAGATCCTAAGAAGGCAAGCTTTCTATCTTGCCTTACTTAGTTCATTTTTTCATTTTTATAGCTAGTTTACTTCGAAAAATTTTGTAGATTTTTGTACTGTGGCCAAATACACTTTTAAAATGTTTTTTGGCCATTTTATAACAAATAACGCTTGCTGGGTTTTTTTGCATGTTTAATAGGTTTGAACATCTCGGTCATAAAAAAATTTGGTTTTAAAGGCTTCCGAGACCATCCAGAGAACCTATTCAACCACCTATTTGCTTTATGCAAGTTATTGTAAACTATTTTGGGGCCTAATGATACAGGACCAACAGTAGTTATTCTCATCCTTGAATGTAACAAAAAATAAAGGGAGCACAGTAGGCTATTCCAGTGCCTTCCCCCATCCCCATCTTCTAGTAATTTTGAATAGAGCTCCATCTCTCCAGTTCATTAAGGGAACAACTCCATTGCCCAAAAATCAGTGCTCAAACAAAAATGGGTTTCAACTTCTAGATCCAAAAAATTTCATCTACTTTGGTTACTCTCCGCTTTTCACACTTAGATCTTGCACTAAAAGATATATTGATAAGTAGATCTAAATAAAATTGCAATCTAATACTTAGAGTTTATTTGATCATCTAGATCTAGGTTGCCATTTCTCTATTTTGAAGGCTTTAAAGTAGATCTAAAAAGAAAGATGAGCATTTTTCTTATTTGCAAAAGTTTCATCAAGCAATCTAGTGCCTAAACATTTGCTTGCTATCTCTTAAAGAGGCAAGCAAAGATCCTAAGAAGGCAAGCTTTCTATCTTGCCTTACTTAGTTCATTTTTTCATTTTTATAGCTAGTTTACTTCGAAAAATTTTGTAGATTTTTGTACTGTGGCCAAATACACTTTTAAAATGTTTTTTGGCCATTTTATAACAAATAACGCTTGCTGGGTTTTTTTGCATGTTTAATAGGTTTGAACATCTCGGTCATAAAAAAATTTGGTTTTAAAGGCTTCCGAGACCATCCAGAGAACCTATTCAACCACCTATTTGCTTTATGCAAGTTATTGTAAACTATTTTGGGGCCTAATGATACAGGACCAACAGTAGTTATTCTCATCCTTGAATGTAACAAAAAATAAAGGGAGCACAGTAGGCTATTCCAGTGCCTTCCCCCATCCCCCAAGGGGGGATTCGCATTTTTTTTGTTTTTTTTGTTTTTTTTTGTTTTTTTCTTAAAATTTTTATGTTAGATTAGTTCCTTTAAATCATTAGTAATTAAATCATATCACGAAGCACACACAAACATCCTTGAAGGACTTAGACAAACTTTTATTTATTTATCTTATTTTGTGCATGCATCAACAATTGTTCAAACCTAATAAATTTTTCCCTTGCTTTCCTGAAGTACTGCACCATTATTTGGTGTGTGGAAAAGACATTCTTGGGCTCTAGTTTAGTCTAAATAACTCACCTCACATTTTAAATAAAATCAACCAAGGCTTGAAACTTGAAGTATGCTATTGACCGCTGCAGCTTAGTCTGAACAGTTGGAACAATCAGAATAAGGTGTAGAGTGACTAGTTTAATAGGGCAATCCTACTAAGTCTAATTTCTACGGATTCAGGAGGTCACGTGAGGTATACTACAGAGTCAGCAAGCTGTCGTAAGAAGGTTCAGCCTCGCATGGTTGGACACTTGGTAGAACTGTCACAACGCCCATTCCAAGGAAGTAAGTCGAAGTTGGGCCAAACCAAGAATAAACCCATTCCCATAATACTCATTAATTAATTAAAATTTACAACAAGCCTCTGCAATACTTTCACGACACAACACAGCAAGCATTTCGCAATCATATTCTCGGCACTGGTCTTTATTTTTCAATGTTTTAATTTCAATTATAAAATGTCGTGAATGCATCTATATCATGTGTTGTGTTATGAGTTTATATGTGCGTATACAAATGGCTAAACTATCTAAGAAATGATGGTGTGAGGTTCGATGGAGTGGCAACTAGGGTTCAGCAGCCCTCTGGGGCTGCAAACTAAACCCTGCAACTAAATCCTACTTTCGCTTGGACTGACTGCAGCGCGGTTACCTATGGACTGTACTTCCACGCCACCTGTTACTGGCTCAAATTACCATGCAGTGGATGTAGTTGATTACTTCACGGATCCCTTCGAAGGTAAAAACATTTTTTACCATGCATCGGATTTCAAACCGCGGTCACCATCTTACTGTTCTGCAGTTGGTTTCTCGCCGGGAGTAAACTTCCATCTGACAACTGGAACTGGATCGGTGGGGATTAAGACACCTGGGGACAGAAAATCGATGGTTGAACTACCGTTTTCTAGTAGCACGACTCGGGTGGAGGTGGTGTCTCTTCCTTTCGACCTAAACATTGCTCGCCCACTCACCCCAAAGGTTGGGGGCACGCCCTTCACACTCTTTGAACCGCCTTTGTTAAACTATCTGGTTTTTCGCCACCCACCGACTCCACTATCACTCATACTGCTCTACAGACAGAGGGATGGGATATTGGCTCTCCTTTCATCACGGACCTGCAAGAGCGCGGTTGGCCTTTCCGAGATCCGCTGGAGCAACTGGTGACTCCATACAACTTAGCCGAGGTACCTTTTATCACACAACTTGTAGTTGTCCCTAATGGTATCCCATCCGGGATGGTAGAGGAGACGAACAACTAAAGAGGTGACCCAAGAGATGCCACGGTTCCCAATGCAAGCTGGGCGTCACAACAACCGAGGCACTCTTCGCTTTAGATCTAGACAAGACAAGATCAAGGGGGAGACCCTATAGCTAATCGACAGAAGATTAGCCAAAGCAATGGTTCCTAGAGGGATGTGAAAGTTGAGTTACGGAAACCAATGCAAGCTTAGGTGGACCTAAGAGTTATGATGTGGTTGAAGAGGCTTAAGAAGTGACAAGTGTTTCAACCAATGAATGAGTTAGGCCACCTAGGAAGATCAAAGAGGTAGATCTAGTACCATGAAATACACAAGTGGGGACCACTTCCTTAAAGTATGGAAATGACCCAAATGGGACCCACAAGGTGAAGTTAGGGGTGGAATGGCACTAAGGGGTGTTTGATGATGTGGATATAGGGATCCAAGGTAGATTTAGACACACCCACATATGGGATCTAGCAAATGACACAATCCCCAAGGAGTGTGAATTGACCCAAGGAAACTAGTGCCTTTAGATGGAGGGGCAAATGGAGTCCAAATGATGCCAAAATGTAGATCGGGGTAGTTAAGCCAATTATCAAAGTGGGTTTAGAATGGCATGCCCAAAGAGAAGCTAGATCTCCATAGATCTAAGGTTGAAAGTGCATCATCCAATGACCCAAGTGGGGCACAACCCTCAAAATGAGGAATGGGGCATGTTATCACATATATAGTAGTCGGGCTACCATACATTATTTTTCTGATGCCAGTACACTATTCAGCCAGTTCCCTTACATTTGAGATGCTAAGATGAGCATCTATATTGGATCACTATCAGATTATGGACAACAGTATATATTCCCCATGCCATGACTGAGTCTCAGGACACTCAGAGAGATGACCGATGTAGCCATTATACCATTGGTACAGAGCATTCAGTAGTGCCCAGAGTTTACAGCAGCAGTTTCAGAGGACAGATGATGGTACAGGTTGATGAGCATTCAGGTATATGACTCAGCAGGTATATCATTGTGTCATCGTTATATTGCTTTTATACTTATTCTTATAGCATGTCTTAGCACTTAGTGTCGTGATCTGGCGATCATATAGATATGTGGACCTGATTGAGCTTATTATATATATTATATTGTCCCTACTCAGACTTAGAAGTTCACTATTCATACTCATTGGTCTTACCCTCCTTAGGGAGAATAGAGGTGATCATTCCACCATACCTTGGCTTGCTAGTGTCGGCTCCATCATTCATTGTCTTCATCCATCCATTGCCTACCTTTTAGTTTATCACCATGACTTACTACTTGACTAGTGACATGGAGGATCTTTTCCCCACTGTAGCCTCTGTATTGGATGAGCTTCCCTGTTTATTGTGTCTCGGCTCTGAGTTGGTGACAAAACTTGCCTATGGTGAGTTGGAGTTCCTTGTGAATTCCCCCTAGTCACTAAAGTTGTGTTGGCTATACCTGAAACTTTTAGTGCTGCCATGAATACAAAGTCTGGAAAAAATGAAATGCTATATCTTGTATGAAAAACCCATTCATGCAATGTGTTTCTAAACACACATGAATGAAAGGCATGCCAAATGAAAATGGCCATGAAAATCAAATGTTATATCTTTTGGAAATGTAAATACCTAGGTAAACAAGCTGTCTGTGACACACCTAGAAGTGCTCAGGTAAACAAGTGCCTTAAAAACACACCTGCAACAGAAAGCCTAAAATAAATGAAAATCTATGCAATGTGTTTATAAACACACATAGACCAAGGCTATGGAAACTTCAGGCCCAAAAAGCAATGGAACTTAAATGCTATATCAAAACAATTGCTAGCCTTATTTGTATTATGGATTGTGCGCATCTGTTAAAGGTGAATAAACTCTCTTTGAACAACTCATCCATTTGTGAGACACCGCCATTCCCTGTGTTGTTGCTCATTCAGTATATACTATGGTGTGTATTCCCTTTCCCTTTGCCAAAGTGTCACAAAGTTAAGTCAATCAAGTCATCCCTTAGCCTAGCCAGTTATTTTAGCCTTCACCCTTCACTAGCAAATTGATCACAGCTATGAAGTGAGTATGATCTTGAAAGTCTAGTCTGAGTAATAATAATAATTAATGACATTATATATTTGGATTTAGATCGCCAGTAATGATTACTTTGTGTTATAATTGTTATTTGAATAAGTTGTGGAGCATGCATTAACCTTTGACACTTTGCAGAAGCTTCTGATGATGGTCTGAGTTATATTTGGTCATGTTGACTTGGTTAGACCTAGTTTGACCAAGGTCAACCATAGGACATGAGATGGTTGGACCTTATGATGATATGGATAGATGATATATGGTCTATGTACACATACATGATGATTTTATGCAGCAGCTACAGGGTTATGATGATGATTCATGGTTTACAGCAGTATCTGATCATTTACAAATTATTATTATTTGTCCTGTTCCGGTATATTGGATATATATATTGATCATGCAGAGACTCATATGGTGTATGAGTACACATCTTGGATGGATTTGGACCTAAGTTGCAGGAAACGTCATAAACCCCCCCGTACCAAGCTCGTTTCCGGTCTGAAACGCCAAAACGCGTGTGATACGCGCTTGAAACGCGTTTCAACCCAGATGATACCGTACCACGATGGAGAAACGCATATCGTACAACTTGAAATGCGTTTCACACGCGTATCACCTCCCTCACGCCACGTTTCACTCTCGGATTAGGGCAAAACCGGGCCCAGTTGACATTTCGGGTTGTTTTTTCGCGGGTTTAAACGCTCAGGTCAGGTTTAATGAGACCGAATAGGGTTTAATCAAATAGTTTTTAAAAACTGAAGAAACCAGCAATAATCTTCACGTGTCTACTGCAACCGGTGTTCAACTCTCCTTCACGGGTTTGACGGGTCGATTCACGGGTTTACCCTGCAGCCGGTGTTCAACTCTCCAGTTCGCGAGTTTGAACTCTCCATTTTGCGGGTTCATTCGTGTCATTTCGTGGTCTAATACACAGTCCCCGTCACGGGTTCCTCATCCGCGAGCATCACGGCGACGACGACCACGACTTCACGGCGACGGCGACTACGACTGCAACGGGTTCATCTCTGCTTTCACGGCAACGGCGACTACGACTGCAACTTCATGGAAATGCTACGGTGAGTTTGAACTTTGAAGAAATGGTGTTTGCTAGTTTGTTCCATCATTTTGCAGGTTGATAATTTAACTATTATTTTTTTTATTGATGTGTTTTGCAGGTAGAGGGCAGGTCGACTCCATCGATTTGCATTTTGCTGCTACAGCAGCACTCTGATTTTCTATTTTCACCAGTGATCCGCAGCTACAGCAATCGCATTTTCCATTTTTGAGGAGTTATTTGCTGCTACAGCAATCCAAATTTCCAGATTCGTGGCATTTAGGGCAGCAGAAGTCACTTCTTCCATCAATTTCACCAGCGAATTTTAAACAGCAAATAACTCAGAAGTGCCATTTTGGTGTTTAGTGGTGAGCAACAGCCAACAAGTTTTCTGTCAGGGTTCTGGTTTTTTTTATTTGGTTTATGCTTCATTTTTTACAATTTTAATGCTAATTTGTTTTATTGTTTCACCTATTTTTTTGCAGACAGCAGAAGCTATGGCTGCCAATCAAGAAGCCACTTTTCCTCCACTGCAAGGCAAACAAAAGAGCTGACTATTACCCATTATGGAGGCATGTTAAGAAGATTGCAAGAATTCCAGGTGGTGGTTCATGGGAATGGCGTTGCACGCTTTGCAATGGCCTGTATAAGGGCTCTTACCCAAGAGTGAGGGCACATTTTTTGCATGAAACAGGGAAAGGGGTTGACAGTTGCATGAAAACAAGTGATCCAAGGGAAAGGAGGAAGTTTGAGGATGAACAGCAAGAGGCTGATAGGGTTAAAAGAAGGCATGATGAGCTTAATAATGCCTCACGTCAAGCTCCATCCATGGAGCCAAGGATTGTGCTGGAAGCAAGGAAGTGGAAGGCAGCTCAGAGTCAAATACAAGGACATGCATCAAAAATCTGCAATAGTTCTTCTCCTTCAATTCAAGACAGCAGGATAGCTAAAATGGTGAATGTGCAGGGGAGGGAAGAAGTTGAAACAAGAGTTGCTAGAGCCCTTTATGCTTGTGGCATCCCATTCAATGTGGTTCGGTCGCCTTATTGGCAAGACATGGTTAGGGCAATTAACACTGCTCCCAAAGGGTTCAAGGGACCCAACTATGAAAAAGTACGAACCGATCTCCTAAAAAAAGAGAAGGAGCTTTTAGAGGATGTTCTATCACTTATTCATTCTTCTTGGGGTAGCTCCGGTGTTACCATTGTCTCTGATGGATGGACAGATACTAGGTGAAGACCATTGATAAATATTATTGCCACTTCACCAAAAGGAGCAATGTTCCTAAAGGCTGAAGACTGTTCAAGGGAGGTAAAGGATGCTCCTTTTATTGCTGATGTTATAATGGCAGCTATTGAGAAAATAGGCCCTAGTAAGGTGGTGCAAGTTATCACAGATAATGCACCGGTTTGCAAAGCTGCGGGTCTAATTATTGAGAGGAGGTATGACCACATTTTTTGGACACCATGCATTGTCCATAATCTGAATTTGATCTTAGAAGAAATTGACAGCAAAGTTCCATGGATAAAGGAACTAACAGGGCAAGCAAGGGAGATAATTAAATTCATCACCAACCACCACCAGTCTCAAGCAATATTTCGAGAATTCTCCAAATTAGAGTTGTTGAAAGTTGCTGAGACAAGATTTGCCTCCAACTTCATCATGTTGCGTCGCCTCGTTGACGTTAAGCAACCATAGTTTCTATGGTGGTGAGTCAACTTTGGGTTGAGTGGAGGCAATCAGATTCAGAGCGGGGTACTATGGTGCGCAGGTTGTGCCTTGATGAGGAGTGGTGGAGCAAGATAGATTTCTTGCTCAAGTTCACAGGCCCCACGTTTGAGCTTCTCCGTAGTGCGGACACGGACCGACCTTTCTTGGGAGAGGTATATGATGGCATGGACACCATGGTTGAGAAAACTATGGAAATAATTTCACAAGAGAGTCCTCATCTATTATTTGTTGAGGCTCAATTTGCTGATTTAGTGCAGAAAATCATGGTTGAGAGGTAAAACTTTTAATTTCATTGCCGATTTGTTTGATGTTTTTTATTGCTGATTTGTAAAACTTTTATTGCTGATTTGTTTAATGTTTTTTATTGCTGATTTGTAAAACTTTTTCTATTCCCATGCTGATTTGTTTTCTTTCTCACAACGCCAGGTGGAACAACTTCAACACTACACTTCACACTTTAGCACATGCCTTGAACCCGAGATTCTATGATGAAGACCTCATTTCTCAAAGCAATGGGAAGAGGAAGGCTCCACATAAGGATAGAGAGGTGGCCAATGGAGTGAAAAAAGCTCTTATGAGAATGTTTCCAGCTGATCTACATAGGGAGGTCAAGGAAGAATTTGCTAGTTTTGCTGTAGGATTGGATGATTATTCAGACATATCAGCTTTGGATGAAAGAAGCACCATGAATCCAGTTAGGTGGTGGATCTGTCATGGAGCAAATGGTGTACATTTGCAAACCCTTGCCATTCGTATTCTTTCACAAGTGGCAAGCTCTTCATCAGCAGAAAGGAATTGGAGCACCTATGGCTTTATTCACTCTGTGAAGCCCAATAGGTTGGGTTCACAAAAAGCTGAGGATCTTGTTTATGTGCACTCCAACCTTCGCCTTGCATCTCGTAGAGGTCCAGAATATAGCTCAGGGCCTTGTAAAGATTGGGATGTGGAACCAGAAGCTGCTGACTTGGACATATCTCTTGCTGCACTGAATGTTGTTGATGAACCTAGAAGTGGAGTTGGAATTTCATCCTCCAATCCACAATCCTCTGTTCAGCATGCATATTGTTCCATTTTTTAGGAAGACTTTGATGATCAAGATGATGACTATTAGTCTTTGACTCTTACTCTTTAGTTTTTACTAGCTTTTGCGGTTTTGCCATGTTATAGTTATCATTTATGTATTGACAGTTCACATTTTCATATATGTAGCACTGTAGTCTGTACTCTGTAGCCTCATATATGAAGGCTGATTTTGGATATTACTATTTGCCATTTGCCATTTGGCAACTTGCATTTTATAATAGAAATGGAGTGATGGACTTATGAATGAAATGTGATGACTCATGAGTAAAAATGTGATGTTATAGTTAAATCAAAATGTTTGATGTTTGAAATTATCATTAATGATTTATCACTTGTAAGTTGTCATTTATGTTTCACATTTAATTTGTTAATATATATAATTATATATATATATATATATATATATATATATATATCGCGTTTCCCCGTTTCCTAAATTTTGGGGGGTCGTGTTTCCATCGTGTTCCCGTATCGGATACACGTTTACGTTTCCCCGTATCATGCAACTTAGATTTGGACCTTCTGAGTCCAATGAGACAGTTTGTTTTCAGTTCCGGGCACTTACAATGATGATTGAGCCTCAGTAGGCTATCCCAGTGCAGTTTTGGTCTGTCGGAGGCCCTGTCAGAGCAGATGTGATTTTTATCCGGTTGACCTAGGGCGCTGTGCTTGGAGGGGGTGGTCCAGCCACTTGTTTTTACCATATTACCCCCCCTCCCAGACACACTGGTGCCCTCACCTTGACAGGGCATGCACTCCAGGAGGCAGTTTGGGGCAGTTTCACGCTTCCCGAGGCATTTCAGGATTGGTAGAAATAGCTTTTGAGGAAATCGATTTGGGCTACTGAGGCAATGTTATGGCATGGGATGATCAGTGATGATGGATCGATGTCTCCACACCTCCTCCAGCAGTTTCAGCTTCATCGGGGCCCGCATCCATCACTTATGGCACTTTCTGATGATTTTTGAGGTCTTTGAGGCCTACGATTTGACCATAGAGGCACGATTTGGTATATTGATGACTATTTTATTATTATTGTGCTATGGGGATTGACCACGGGTGTCTAAAATTACCCCTTGGACCCACCATAAGCTTCCTATTATATTTTGTCATCATGATTTGGTGGGATTCCCCTCTTCTAAGGCGATTTTGTCCACTCATATTATATTTTATTAGTGATCCATGTATTTTATTGTTGAGTTCATCTCAACCATTGATTAGACATTTGTATCTTTTAATCTTAGCCACTCATTCAAAAAGTGGTTAAGATTTTCATGCCTCTCCTTTCTATTTAAAGGAGAGAGCTTCTCATTTGTAATGGGACTTGTGGCTCTGGATTATTGGAATAGAAAATTATTATTGCATCTATCTCCAGTGTTGTGGTGAATGTTTTTGGTGTTCATTCGTTGGTTCTTCCTTTGCACTGAGTTATTGGAGATCTGGTTTGCCATATCTTTTGTACCACGTTTTTGCATCTACAGGTGGAGGCCGATTTGCTTTAAGGAGGAAGTATTGGTAGGGGAAGAGTCTCCCTACTTCTTCTTTGGATCTCTTCGTTGGTAACAGGGAGTATTACTGTCCCAGGACCTTCTATTCTATGTTATCATTGCATTTTACTTGTATTTCCTCCATACTTGACCACTCTGATTGAAATCGATTTTCCTTGGATTGACAGGTAGAGCAGGGCGCACTTGTCGGCTAGGGCATCAATTTGGCAAGCAAAATCAATAATTTCTCATTTGATCTCTGCGGGAATCTTCCTCAACATCAAGGCATCTCTCTTCATCACTCAGGTATGATCTCAAGGTAATTTCTATCTCCATGATCTATCCACTTGTCTAAAATATTTAAAACCCTAATTAATCAAAACCCCATTTTTACATTTTTTCAGATCTACTAAGATCTAGTGGCTTCTTGGGTAAGATATTGAAAACCCACCTCTATAGTATCCACGGCATCCCGGATCTATAGTCTGGTGAGGATTGGCCTCCATTTGACCCTCTTCCCAAGGCATTTAGCCTCTCCAAGCAAGGGCGCACTTCCTAGTTTGGTGAGTTGACCTAGATCTAGTATGTGGGTAGGTGAGATCCCGCTTGATTCATGATCTACACATCCAATAACTTACCCCCGGATTGTCATTTTTCTTATTGCTACCTTGTGGGCCCTATTCCACATTTTAAGGGATTTAATCCCCATTTTGGACCACTTGGTATCTTCAAACTCAGATCTAGTAAGATCTAGCCATCGGATTGCCTTGAAATTGTAGATCCACCCTCCTACTTGATTAACCTACCCGGATCTAAAGTTTGGATGCCATCAGACTTGTCTCGACCCACTTAACCCACATTTTAGCCTCCTTGGGTAAAGTCGCACTACCTTGGAGAAGGGAGTTGTCCCACTTCTAGGACGTGGGTACTTGAGATTTCAGTGGATTTGGAACGGAAATAATTCAAAACCTAGGTCTAGTAGGTCACTTTGTTAAATCTTGCCTTGGGGATAGCATTCCTTGTTTTAAGGGATTGTGGTCCACTTAGGTCAAACCTAGATCTAGACCTATTCATCCATCAAGACTTTAATTGCCCACTTGTCTCATGCAATAGGAGTCCTTAACCACAAGTTAACTTTACCTTGACTCCATTATCCCAATTCCCAAGGCACTGGTCTCTCTCCAAGTCAATTCGACTTTCCTAGATTGTTGGATTAACTTGTGGTTTGACCCTTGTGTGGTGAACTAAACCCTTGGATGTCATCATGTATCATGATCAAGCTTGTCACTTGTACTAGTTAGCCCCAATTCAACCCTTAAACTACCCTGCATTGGACACGGTTCCCAAGGTAGTGGATTTTGTCACATTGAACTAGTACATCAATCCTGGACCCTATTTCACAAATCATAAGTCACTTTCACATCAATAATGAACCAAAGCTATACTCATTGAACCCCTCACTTGTCTTGTGACTTCATCCTAAGGTCTACGATAAACCATACACCTTACTTCACTTAGAATTAACTTGATTTGGTGTCTTGGTTTTGATCTCTCCTGTCGGGAGTAGATCAGGTCTCCCCCTTTGTTGTCTTGGCTAGATAACATAAAGCAAAGGTTGCCTCAACTGGCGTGACAACCATATATTGGAGGTCGAGGTGATCGTGGTTGCACCTTTTGAGTTGCCCTTCCCTATTGCCATCCATGAGTGGATGCATCCATAGGGGTAACTACAGTTTAGGTGATAACAGGGCCCACAAGGCAAAAATCAAAGAGATGAAGCACTAGGGGTAGGTTATCAAGTGAGAGGAGTGCAAATCAAGTGGGATCTCACCTATCCAAGTCTTGGAACTAGCAAAACTCACCCAACCAAGGAGTGCGACCTCACCCCAGGAAGGCTAAGTGCCTCGAAAAATGTGTCAAATGAAGCCCAATTGCCACCAAATTATAGATCTAAATTGTCGTGGATGCTATAGAGGTGGGTTCTTTTTATTATTCCCAAAGACAAGCTAGATCCAAGTAGATCTAGGAAAAAGTGAAAAATGAGGGTTTTAATCAATGAGGGTTTTTAGATCTAAGAGAATAGATGGATAAGATAGAAGAATTTCATACCTCTTGGAACATACCTGGAAGATGAAGATGGAAGAGGCTTGTGACGAGGATTACTTCCCACAAAGATCAAATGCCAAACTTGGATGAGCCCTTCTTGCCAATATTTTGCCTCCTTCAAGCAAATCGATTTTCCTATTCTTGTCAATCAAGGACACAAAGATCAATCAATCAATCAAGAATGGAAAGAGATACAAACAAAGAGATGAGAAACATGAATTGTTGGTACAAAGACAAAACAACTCCCTGTCGACCAAAACGTCCTCTTGAAGCTTGAAGGGTAGGCCTCCCCACCAATTCGCACCTCTCCAAAACGTCTTCTTTGCCTACAAAACAATGTTAGTTGAAGATAAAATCAAGATGGCAACCAATGTCTGTCAGTGCAAAGGAAGAAGCATTTACAATCACCACAAGCATTCCAACTCCAAGATCCAAGATGCCCAAGAAAGTATTTTTATTCCAATAGCCAAGAGCCAAAAATCTCTAGATGATTTTACAATGAGGGGGTCTCCTCCTTATATAGGATAATAAAGACCAAAACCCTAGATCTCAAAACCACTTTATGAAATGAGTGGTTGAGATTAAAAGATCTCACAACATAATCAATGGCTAAGATGAGCCATAAGATAATATCACATGGATCACTCAAAATAGAGGTGACGTCATAGCTAGAAGTAGCTAGAAGTGACTAAGTGAGGGTGACGTCATCCTCTAGAGGGGGCAAAAGTACATGGGCCCACCTCATATGACATGGACATGACTCATAAAGCTCATGGTGGGGCTAGGAGGTGTTACCAACTTTTTTGTACCATAGTTGGATTATCTGAAGAGCCGCCATTTGACAAACATGATAAGTGTTTGTGTTCCAGTGTATCAGATGATCCATCCTTTGTGCCTAGCCAGTTTTGGCTAGTCAGTTTGTTTTTTGTCTTGAAATGACCATGCCCCACGGGGTTTTTGCAAAAAGTGTACTAGTAGGGTTTGAGTGGCTCGGTCACCCATGACTGGTTTATCAACTAAGGTATTCCAGGGAGTTTTCTACCCTGACTAATTATACTTTGCCTACGGGCGAGGTATAATTAACAAGGTTTTCTCCCGCTTCCTCCAAAGCTGGAATGCCCGATTTTGAAATTCTGGCCATGGGGGGTTATTAGAGTCCAACTAATGAATATGAACCTACTGGACACTATGAGTCGAGTCAGTGGTCATTTCCTAGGTCTGTAGAGGTTTTTAAACGCTGTCCGAAAAAATTTTACCGGACGCGTTGGACGGTTAATTATTTTATTTTTTTTAATAATTAATTTTTCCATAGTTTAAATGGAAAAAATTCAAATTGTAATATGTCAGTCGTCCGGGGGTGTTTTTTAGTGATTCGAGGCTTAATTCCTAAGCCAAAAAATCATACTTAGACCCTGGACACCTTTATCCTAGGTTTCGGATCGTTATTTAGCCACTTAATTAACAATTCCTCAAAATTCAATAAAGAGGATTATTAATTAATTAAAAAATAAAAAAATTAATAATTGGAGATAATCCAATTCTCTCCAAAATAATCCAAATTGGATTATTTCAGTGGCTAAATGACATGGCACCTGGCATTAATAAAGATTCCAATCATCTCAGTCATCATCCAGTCAACAATCCAGTTAGCAATCAATGATCTCCTTCAAGCTAATTCGCCCACTTTGCATGCAGAACTCGATTTGGTCATGTGGCATATTATTAAATTGGTTTCGGGTTAAGTTGAGTTGCAATAAATGGAGTGGGGGCGCTTTGCCTAGGTGGAGGCCACCTCCCACTCTCAATCACCAAGAATCTCAACATGTTTCGAGTTAACTCCAAGCTATTGACCAAAAGGCCTCACGTATATGCATGCACTCACGTTGATCTTCAATGGATACACGAATTGGGCATGTGGCAATGTTTTAGTGGATTGGTGGTGAGCATTAATTTATTGGTGGGCACCCTAGCCACCTCATGGGCTTGGCTCCCATCATACACGAGTTGCATTTACGGTAAACTCTTAGCTTGGATCTCCCTCATGGCTCACGTATACCCTATTGTGCTCACGTCTATCTTCATTGGAGCTCGAATCTTACACATGGAAATTGTTTGTTGGAGGGTGAAGCTTCCAAGGAGGGAGTGGGGGGCGCCTTGCCTAGGTGGAGGCCACCTCCCCACTCTCCATTCATTGCAGCTTGAGTTACATGGAGGATTGGCACTCCAAGCATGTCTTAACATGGATTTGATTGGGATTTTGATGGAATTCAAATTTGCCAAGTGCCATTGGCTCTCTTCATAGCCAATTCGACTTAGGGTAGGGGTTTGCTCTTTGGTTTTGTTATATTAGGAAGGCATTGCCTCCTTCTTTCACATGGACTTTTGTGCAAAGAAATTCTAGTGAAAATTGTAAGCTCTTTGTTTAATAAAATATTTTGAGACTTTGGAGGTCATTGGATTGGGCTTTTGGCATTGTGTCTTCATCTCATGTGAAGTAATATCTCTTTCACCCTACTCTTGTGCTGCAAATTTGATTATTATGCTTATTGAAGACTAACAATCTAGTACTTAGGCTTCTAATCTTTTGCATTGAGTGTTTGTGTCTTCAGGGAATTCATCTATTGGGAGCTTTCGGCATCTAATACTTTCACCATTCAAGTGTTCCTTGTTTCTAATATTTTGTTTGTAGGGTTGCAAGCTACACCATATCTCTCTTGCCTTCTCCAACAAAGTTCTAAAAACACTTTCGGTTACTGGTTACTAGTCCTACCCATCTCTAAGCTGTGGAAAGCCTTAGATCTACCATTCTCCAAGCCTATACTTTTGCCAAAGTTTGCCTTTCGTTTTTTGGGCTTACATTGGTCTTTTCCCTCCTCTTTGCTCTCGTCCCACTTTTTTTTCTCCTTGTCTAAGCCTCCTTTCCATCCTTTAGGTCTCCACTCCTTCCATTCGTCCACCTCGCTCTCCTAGTTCTTCCCCCTTCTCTTTGCTTTCGTCTCCCCTAGCTCCAAACCTTCTTTGCTCTCGTCTTCCCTCCTTTAGATCCTCCTCACTCCTCTCGTTTTTGCCCTAGGTAGCCTTCCCTCATCCCTTTCGTTTTCCTCTTCCATCTTGCTTTCGTTCCATTCTATCTCCCCTCTTCTCCTACCTTCAATCCCTCCTTTCATCTTACTTTGGGCTTGCTCCAAGTCTTCCTTTCGTTCATCCTCAAAAAGACATAAAAAATACAACACAAAAACTTTAAATCTTTGTTAAAAGTTAGCATTAGTTAATTGCTTTTTGTTAAAAGTTAGTAGTTAGTTTTATCTCCTTTTGAAAAGTTAGAATCTTAGATCTCATCAAAAAAGTTAAAAGTTTGCATCAAAAGGTGATTTGGCATCTAGATCTGTTTTGTATTTGCTTTTCAAAGTTTGGTTAGCAAAGATTGTCTAGTTTCCATTTTGTTTCTAGATCTTAGTTCCTTTGATTATTTGCTAATAACTAATGGGTGCTTGAGTGGTTTGGACTTTGTTTGTTGTAGGTTTTGAAAAGAAGGGAAACAAGCCCAAGGAGGAACCAAGGAAAAGACTTAAAGAACAAATTTCAAGGAAGATCAAATCTAGAACCCAAAGAGAAGACTTGAACCAAGAAGACAAAATCATACACACTCTCCTTTGTAAAAGCCCTTAAGGGATTCTAAGTTTTATTTTTCATTTCAGTTTCAAAAAGTCCTTACAGGGGTTTCATTCCCAAAGGCATTTGTACTCTCTTAATAAAAAGGTTAAGTGGGATAAGGCCTCCCAAATTTTGGTTCTTCTTCCCCATTTGGGGAAGAGTGTCTTGTGCATGCTTAGTTTAGATTTGCTTCAAGTTTTAGAATAGTTTCATTTTTGTACTTAGAATTAAATTTCATTTCAGTCTTGACCTGAGGAGTAGCTTAGGATTTTATTCCAAGTGCCGCATTGACATTGCGTGCCACTCCTCTTTCCCCATTGTGTACTGCGTACGACCAGCTAGCTGGAAGTTTCATGAACAGTGTGTAGAAGTCACTTTGACTTCACTTGCTAGATTAGTCTCTGTTGTGGTAGAGCACTAGTTGGTCTTTCAGCTTATTTTTGCAAGTAGTTTATTTAATTTGATATATCATTGTCTTGTTTCATTTTATCATTATTTGAACTTCATAAGTGCGTTCTTTTGCTTTAAGCTGCTTCTATTTTAACAAAGAACCAAAGTCTCTTGAACTTGCAATAACCCAAGTCAAGAGCACTCTCTGTCGGAGAGCATTCCCACTGCATCTTCCTTGCATCAAGCATATAGATTAGCAAAGTCTCTTGAACTTCCATCTTAAGAGAAAGTCAAGAGCGCTCTCTATCGGAGGGTTGAACAGTGTGCTCTTTAATAATTTAAAAAACATTCCAACTCACACCCCCTTTAATAATTTATCTTCGCTGCTATCCATCATTCCATATGCTCTGCCGACCCTAAAAGGTTGGGCTAGTACTCAGAAAGGTGTTGGATTTGTTAATTTTTGATAACATAATAAAATTTTCACCCCACAACCAACCAATCCGGAGTTGATCGATAAGATAAGTTCGGTGGGTAATCTCCTAGTTGGGGGCACCGGGGTTCCATGTTCAGCATCTAGTTTGATGGTTAGCATTGTGCAACCTGGCTAGAACACTGGGTGGCCCGACATGTCCTTGAACGGAGGCACTTGATACTATCTTTTCCAAAGGCAAGTTCTGTCACCAACTCAGAGCCGAGACACTAAACAAACATGGATGCGATCCAACACAAAGGTAGTAATAGGGAAGTCCTCAGTATCAAAGAGTCAAGAAAGACAAGTCAAAGGTGAAAGCCAAATCGGGAAGGTCGTGGATGGATAGAGTCAAATGGATGTGGTTCCTAGGCTAGCAAACAAGAATGTCAAGGAAGACCATATCTATGCTCATAAGAGAGTAATACAACCAGTGAGATTTGTCAGAAAACCTAAGTGTGCAAGTAATATGTCCATTTTACAATTTACAACATTATTAAGATAGTTCATTTCATTTCAAATAGTTTGCCACATTATGAATCATATACCAAGCTAATGCTGTGAAGATGACTAAAGCAACAAGATAATAATCCATAGTCAATAATCAGAAGTCCATAGGCTATATAACATCATAACAATAATCATCCAAAATCATCTGAAACACTACTGTAATAACATCACTGGGCACTGAACTAAAACTGTATGGAATAAAGGGTCACATCGGTCATCACATCTGAACTCAAAAGGCTCAGCCTTGGCACAAGGTTTAACAAAAATCTGATATACAATACTGCTCTGATCGTGAAAAATACAAGCTCATCATAGCCAAACTCTGTAAAATCCAAGCTCTGAAATGTGCAGATATCTGCTAAGCAAGAATAGTAGCCCTGCTACTATGGTGTGATAACAGTACCTATCACACATTGTCCAGATGATTTCATTGACTCTCTCATACAATCTCCAATGAATTTAGGGTTTGTTTCTCCTCGGGCAAACGTTTCGAGACCAAACACAATCAAAATCCCCCTCAAGAACCAAGAGGGTTCTCCCCCGCGGAAACAGAAAGGTAAATTCCTTAAGAACATGCGAGATCCCTTAAATCTCATCTGCGGGAAAAACGTTACTATGGCAAACTCTTTGCACGTGGCGGAAACAGCGATTGTTGGGCGTGCTAGGGGTAAATTTCCCAGTTCCGACAGATTGGACAAGTGGATCTCCACAAATTGGTCGACACTGTTTGATTACAAACCGGAGATAATGGTTCTCTCCAAGGGTTGGTTTGTTTTCAAACTCAAAAATCGGGAAGATGTGGGTCGTGCCCTTCAAAAACACTGGAGTTTTGGCAATTCACCTATTCTCTTCAAAAATTGGATGTCGATGTTTGATGCCGACACCGAAAAGTTTGATGTCATCCCTATCTGGGTTCGTCTGTCGGGCCTTCCTTGGGAATTTTGGAACCAAGATTCTTTCAGAGACATCGGGAATGCTCTAGGAGCATATATTGATGCTGACATGACCTTTACTTCAAACCAGGAGAATGTCAGTGGCCGGAATTTTGGTGTCCATCAATGTCAACGAAGGGCTTCGTGAATAGCTAACTTTCATTTGGGGGCAAGAGCAGCGCATACAGCGATTGGATCATGAAGGAGTACCCTTCTGCTGCCACAAGTGCCATGGCTATGGACACTTGGCAAAACATTGTCGTCTTCTTTTAACAAGAAAGCAGATTCCTCCCAGAAACGGATGGAAGGGAGCGGTACGGGGGTTTGCGAGGGTTTTCAGAAAGCGGGCAGACTGAACGAAAATATGCGGGAGTACACAGTGAGATGGAATTTCCAGCCACCACCCAAGCTCATTCGGCGGGTCATGGCGGTGTTGAACCCATCCTTCATCAACTCCCAGTGGATACCAGCGTTGTTGACCATGTTTTGATGCCGGCACACTCAGATGTCGAAGTTACTCTCCCTACACCGAGTAAGCTTGACGTTCCCACTACACTTATCTCCACCCTTGAATCTTCTTTTTTGTCTTTAAATTTGGATTTGGCTGGAAATGTTGCACCATTTTTCCCTGTAGATCTTGAAAACCTCCCCCCCCTTGTTCACACTGCTTCATCTGGGGTCCCCATTTCGCCTGTGGTCTGCATCATTGACTCCCTGGCACTGGCCCCTTCAGAAAAAACCCCCATCTGATTCCACTTACGCTCTCGTGATATTCCAGCCCTCTCGACCTCCCTCACTTTCAGCCCTGGTCTGGGCTTGAATCCATTACCCCGAAAAATGTCAAAAGGTCATGGCCGACCCACTCTTTTATCATCAGCACAACAGAAGGCTATCCAAGACCTCGTGGATGGCAAACAGAAAACCATTGATGGGGTGCTTAGAGCAGTGAAGTCCCATGTGGGGGTTACTCAATGAAACTTCTGTCTTTAAATTGTCGGGGTTTGGCAAGTAAACCCAAAAAACTTGCTCTTAAGAGGCCGATTGCTCTTCATCAGACGAATATTTTTCTGTTACAAGAAACGATGGGGTCTGAAGAAGATGTCATGGTTTCCCTCACTTTACTTTTTCCCTTATTTGATTTTGCTGCCACAAGTTCCCGAGGTCTCTCTGGCAATCTCGCCTTGGGTTGGAAAAAATCTTCGGTAAAAGCTTTAAACACTTGGGGTTTTGCCTCTGGGCTGGGAGTGGAGTTATTTCACGCTGGCTTAAACAGGTCTTTAACAGTTTTAAACATATATGGCCCCTACTTGGAACGAGTTGCTTTCTGGGACTCACTTCGCAACAAATCCCTACTTACAGGGGGAGATTTGATCCTTGGTGGAGATCTGAACTTCACCTTAGGTTCTCATGAACATTGGGGACCACTTGCTCGATGCAATCATCTTGCTGGATATTTTGATCTACTTCTGAAGGAAGCTCGCCTCATTGATATACACCCCACAAATTTGAAGCATACTTGAACAAATCGTAGAACTGGTGAGGGGAGAATCGCTAAGCGTCGGATCGTTTTCTGCTGGCTGAAAACTTGGTGGGACAAAATTACAGATTTCGGCAATGGGTTGACTCCAGGGGCTTCTCAGATCATCACCCTATTTGCCTTGAATTCTGGGCAACTCTACAAAACCCCTCAGCCATTTCAAGCTCTGTGCAGCATGGCTAAAAGAGGAGGAGGTATCAAAAATTGTAAAAGACTCTTGGATTCCCTATCAACCAGATGAAGGTATTTTTGCTGCTCCACACTTTGTCAAAAATCTCACCAGAGTAAAGAATTTGCTGAAAGATTGGGCCTTCAAAAAGAGGGAAAGAGATGAACTTGAGTTACTACGTGTTGAAAAGGAAATTGCCAGTTTATAGGACTCCGATGGGGGTGGTTTTCTCTCGGAGGAGTCTACTGAACTATTAAAATCCTTGGAAGGCAGCCGAAATAAACTTCTCTTAGAACAAGAGGAAGTCTGGAGACTAAAGAGCAAGGCCATCTGGCTTGAGAGTGGAGATGAAAATACAAAATTCTTTCAGGCTTATGCAAAGGGTCGAAAGTCACAAAATACCATCTGGGATTTAAAAAATGAACACGACGAGGTCATCACCTCTTTTGATGAGTTGGCTTCCCTGGGCACTTCACACTTTAAAGCTCTCTTTTCGGAAAATAAAAGAGCAAACATTGTTGAAGTCATCCGACTCTCACAATATTTTCCCAGAGCTGTCACACATGAAGATAATCAGAATTTACTAGAAGAAATCTCTGAAGAGGAACTCAAGGAAACACTGAACAGTTTTCAAAAAGATAAAAGCCCTGGACCAGACGGATGGACAATAGAATTCTTTCTTGAATTTTATGAAACCATTGGCACTGACCTACTTCAGCTAGTAGAAGAATCTAGACAAGGGGGACTTGTCCATCCGCCCTTAAACGCCAATTTTATTGCTCTTATTCCCAAATATGACAAACCAGAATCCTAGCATGATTTCCGTCCTATCTCTCTTTGCAATATTACTTACAAGGTTGTGGCAAAAATTATGGCTAAAAGGTTGAAAAGTGTACTCTCGAATTTCATCTCAAAGGAACAATTTGGCTTCCTGGAAGGAAGGCAGATACATGAAGCTATTGGGGTCACACGGGAGGGTTTACATTCTCAAAAACTGAAAGGCATTAAGGAGTTGTCATCAAAATTGATCTCTCTAAGGCTTTTGATAGAGTTAGTTGGCTTTATCTACGACAGTTAATGACACATCTAGGTTTTGATTATGCCTTCATCAAATGGACGATGAGTTGCATCACAACAGCCTCCTTTGTTGTACTCATCAATGGTTCTCCATCAACCTTTTCCTGTGCTAAAAGGGGATTGCGCCAAGGTTGCCCTTTATCACCACTATTATTCCTTCTGGTGGCAGAAGGTCTGAGTAGATCCATTCTGGATGCAAAGCACCAAGGCACTTTCCATGGAATCTACATCACTAACACTCTTCGACTCTCCCACCTACTCTTTGTAGATGACATTCTACTATTTTGCAATGGCTCGCAAAGGGATGCGGAACAACTGGATCTCATTCTGAAACTCTTTCAAAAGGCAACGGGAATGATCATAAACGTTCTCAAATCCTCTATTACTCTCTACAGATTCACAGATGACGAAAGACACAGGTACCTATCATTCTTTCCTTTTGAAATTTTAATCATGGATGCGAGATTGAAATATCTGGGTTTTCATTTAAAGCCAAATGGCTATTAAAATTGTGACTGGACTTGGCTTCTAGCAAAATTGGAGAAAAGGCTGATGATTTGGATCCACTCGTGGCTCTGAAGAGTTGGTCACCTAGTACTTATAAAATCGGTTCTGGAGGCCATCCCTGTGCCCTTGGAGGAACTTCTGAAAATCCCTTCATACTTCAATCAAGCAACAAAATTCCTAGGAATCGAGCCTAAAATCAAGAATCCTATGAAATTGACGGTTGAGAATGATCCCCCCATCATGATTCAAAGTGTAATTGATAAAGGTAGGGGTCACCCCCCCTTTTATATTGCGTTGGAGATAAATCAATTGATATTGCATAACTGTATGTTAGACTCAGGAGCAGAAGTAAACATTATGCCTCTTAAGGTCATGGAACAACTGGAGCTAAAACCATCTAGAGAATATAGAAATGTGTGCGGAATGGATTCCAGGCCTGTTGAGTCAAAAGGTATGATTGAGAACCTCAAAATGAAACTAGCTGCTTATCCTGCAATTGAAATAAGTATGAATGTTCTAGTTTTAGACATTCCTGACGCATGGGGGATGTTGCTATCAAGGGAATGGGCTGCCAAATTAGGAGGAAGTATCCAAATGGATTTATCTTACGCAACCATCCCTATAGGAGAGAAGGCCACTTATAGATTGGTGAATGAAAAACCTATGACAGAACACGTAGAAACACCCGACTACTTATTTGAAGACGCTATGCGTCCCACTGAGGAAGTTGGAAATTATATGATGATGGCCAACTATTGGGAAGAACCCCGACAGCACCCTTTCCCTCCTAGTCAAGTTTGGAAAATGCATTTTGATGGGGAAAAGTCTAGGCACGGTGCTGGAGCTGGGATTGTCCTTACATCTCCTTTTGGTGAAGAAAAATTGTTTGCATACCGTCTTGAATTTGATTGCACAAACAATGTAGCTGAGTATGAGGCATTGCTTTTAGGTTTAGAAATTTGCCGTGAACAAAAGATCAAATGTCTAAATGTAACTGGAGACTCTGATTTGGTTGTATCCCAAGTGAAGAACCAGTTTGCAGCCAAAAATAATAGGCTTAGGGATTATCGAAATGCTGTTTGGGATACTATAGAAATGTTTGATGCCTTTGCAATACGAGCAGTCCCGAGAGAAGAGAATACCCTGGCTGATGCATTATCAGTAATAGCGTGCACCTTTGAAACTCCTGATCATCTTAAAAATAAAGAGTGTAAGGTTGAAGTAATATTTAGACCTTCCGTTCCTGACAATCAAGATCATTGGCAAGTCTTTGATTCTGATGCACAAATCATTGCATTCTTACAAAACCATGAAAGTTTTCAGAATTGCAATGTGAATCTAGAAGATAAATCAAGCGGTTCTTCCATTCAAGATCTTGATGTTATGAAATTAGCAATACCTCTGGAGAAAAATTTCAACAGGCATGATGAATACAAAGGTAAGAGAGCTGAATCGGTAGATGAGGTTATAGAGATAAATATTGGAACTTCAGTTTCTCCCAGAATGATTAGGATAGGAAAGAATGCCTCCCCAGAAGAAAGAAAGGCGATTGTGAATCTAATTAGGAAGTATCGAGATATTTTTGCTTGGGCATATGACGAACTCAGAACTTTTGACCCTGAAATTATTGAGCATACTATCCCTTTGCATGAAGGAGCTAAACCTTATAGGCAAAAGTTAAGAAATGTCAATCCAAAACTTGCTCCCTTAATTAAGAAAGAGCTTGAGAAAATGCTAGCAGCCGGAATTATCCAACCTGTCCGACACACTACTTGGGTTTCTAACCCGGTGATTGTGAGAAAGAAAAGTGGTGAAATCAGAATATGTATTGACTTCAGAAACCTGAACCAAGCATCCCTTAAGGACAATTACCCTTTGCCAAATATGGAAAATTTGTTGCAAAGTGTCACTGGGGCAAGTATGTTGTCAATGTTGGACGGTTTTTCGGGGTATAATCAGGTGCGTATTAGAAAGGAAGACAGGAATAAAACAACCTTTACTACTCCATGGGGAACTTTCCAATATATAAGAATGCCATTTGGGTTATTAAACGCCGGTTCCACTTTTCAAAGGGCTATGGATCAAGCATTTAGTGATTTGATTGGGAAAATCATTGCCATTTATCAGGATGACTTAACGGTGTTTTCAAAGGAACGAGGAGATCATGTAGAACATTTGAGAAGAGTTTTTGAACGTTGCAGAAAGTTTGGTATATCATTAAACCCCAAAAAATCAACTTTCGGAGTAGATGAGGGTAAGCTATTAGGACACATTGTGTCAAAAGAAGGTATCAGAATCGACCCAGAACGTGTCCAGGCCATCAATGCTATTGCAGCACCCCATAATGTGGCCACCTTGCAATCTTTCTTTGGCAAAATAAACTTCGTTCGAAGATTCATTCCAAACCTAGCAGAATTGGCCAAACCATTGAATGCCCTTCTTAAAAAGGATGTGAAGTTTGTTTGGGATAAAGAATGTGAATCATCTTTCACCAAGCTCAAGAAGGCCATTTCAACCTCCCCGGTGCTAGCTTGTCCTGATTACAATAAAGAGTTCATGATTTACTCATATGCTTCGGAAGATACTATTGCTGGTGTGTTATTACAAAAGAACAACGAAAACCATGAACAACCTATAGCCTTTATGAGTAAAAACTTGAGAGATGCCGAACTAAAATATACCACAACTGAAAAACAAGCTTATGCTTTAGTTAAAGCCTTGAAACATTTCAGAACCTATGTGGGGTATTCCAAAATTAAAGCATATGTGCCTTATCAAGCAGTAAAGGATGTTCTATCACAAGCAGATGGCATAGGTGTAAGAGGAAATTGGATTTCACGTATACAAGAATATGATCTAGAGATTAAACCAATTAAGATTGTGAAAGGTCAAGGGTTAGCTCAACTTCTAACTGAAAGGGGAGGAAATATGGTAAATATGATAAGTGAAAGGGATCCTTTTATTTTAAACATTGATGAAGAGCATGAATGGTACAAAGATATCGTATATTTCTTGAGAAACTTGTCATGCCCTGATCACCTGGTGGATCATCAAAGAAGGGCATTAAGGCTAAAAGCTGAAAAGTATGTTTTAACCCAGGATGGATTAGGATGGAGGAACCCCGATGGGATAATCTTGAAATGTGTCAACCTGGAAGAGTCAAAAACCATTATAAAGGAGATGCACTCAGGATTATGTGGTGGTCATTATGCTCCAAGAACAACTGCTGCAAAAATCATGAGAGCAGGGTATTATTGGCCAACACTCTTTAAAGATGTACATGCTTATATTAGGATATGCCAAGAATGTCAGTTTTTCTCAGGAAAACCAAGACTGCCTGCCTTACCTTTAAATCCTGTAGTCGTTGAAGCCCCTTTTCAACAATGGGGTATGGATTTTGTAGGTCCTTTTAATGAAAACTCGAGCAATGGATATAAGTACATGTTGACCTACACGGATTATTTCACTCGTTGGGTAGAAGCTATTCCAACCAAGAAGGCCACAGCTGAAGTGGTTGTGAAGTTTTTGGAAGAAAATATTGTGTCAAGATACGGTTGCCCTGTAAAACTAACAACAGATAATGCCCCAGCCTTCAATAAAATAGAAATGTCCACCTTTTGCATGAATCATGGAATCACCCTCTCTCATTCTTCGAATTATTACCCCCAGGGAAATGGTCTCGCTGAATCAAGTAACAAAAATCTAATTAGGCTGTTGAAAAGAATGGTGGGTGAAAATAAGAAAAGTTGGGATGTAAAATTAAAATATGCTTTGTGGGCAGATCGAACAACAGTGAAAAGGATTACAGGAAAATCTCCTTTTGAGTTGGTATATGGACAAGACTGTAGACTACCAATAAATTTGCAAATACCTGTTTATGAACTATTGCAGCAGTGCACTTCAGATACAGAAGCAATGCAAGGAAGAATTGATAAATTAGTTGAACTGGATGAAAAGAGAAGAAGTGCTCTCGATAAGATGCTTATAGAACAAGAAAGGGTAAAAGGCACATTTGATCAAAATACTAGAGGTACTACCTTTGGTATAGGAGATATAGTTCTATTGTGGGATAAGCATAAAGAGAAACCAGGAAATCACACGAAGTTGGAAAGTTTATGGAAAGGTCCGTATAAGATAAGTAGTATGGCTGGAAAGGGATCTTTTGTCCTTGAAACCTTGGATGGAGATGAAGTTGAGTTACCTGTAAATGGGAGGATGTTGAAACATTACTTTCCTCCTATCAACCTTGAATGACCTAGTCTTGCATTGCCTGGTAGTTTAGGGTAGGTAGGAAACCAAATAAGCCTACTTAGGCAGTAGTTAGTCTTTTCAGCCATTGAGTCTGGCACCTTCTTAGTCTCTAAGCTCCTTTGTAAGCTCCTAGTTTAACTGAGTACCTGTCACTTTTTCTTTTCCTGCACAATAAATTTCAAATTTTGCAAATTATAGTTTTATTTACTTTTAGCATTTATATATTTCATGCACTTATATTTCTGACATAGAGTAGATTTTATTTCAGTTGGTTTTATATTTTTCCCACACATGCGGCATGAGGTATTTTCGATGTTTGTGAATGCAGAAAATAGGTTGCAAGAATAAAGATGGAAATAAAATGGTAGAGTGCTGGATCGTGGATTCGAGTAGCAGAGTTCGAGGACCAGAGATTCTGAGGTTCTCAAGCGCTCATTTCAGCCGAGCACTTGTCCCAGCCGGAGCCAGATGTTATCACATATATAGTAGCCGGGCTACCATACATTATTTTTCTCATTCCAGTACACTATTCAGCCAGTTCCCTTGCATTTGAGATGCTGAGATGAGCATCTATATTAGATCACTATCAGATTGTGGGCAGCAGTTATATTCCCCATGCCATTACTCAGTTTCAGGACACTCAGAGAGATGACCGATGTAGCCATTATACCATTGAGCAGAGAGCAGACAGTAGTGCCCAGAGTTACAGCAGCAGTTCCAGAGGACAGATGATGGTACAGGTTGATGTGCATTCAGGTATATGACTCAGCAGGTATATTACGGTGTTATGGTTAGATTGCTTTTATACTTATTCTTATAGCATGTCTTAGCACTTAGTGTCATGATCTGGCGATCATATAGATATATGGACCTGGTTGATCTATTATATATATTATACTGTCCCTACTCAGACTTAGAAGTTCACTATTCATACTCATTGGTACATACCCTCCTTAGGGAGAATAGAGGTGATCATTACACCATACTTTGGCTTGCTAGTGTTGGCTCCATCATCTCATTGTCTTCATCCATCCATGACCTACCTTTTAGATTATCACCCTGGCTTACTACTTGACTAGTGGCATGGAGGACCTTTCCCCACTGTAGCCTCTGTATTGGATGAGCCTCCCTGTTTATTGTGTCTCGGCTCTGAGTTGGTGACAAAACTTACATATCGTGAGTTGGAGTTCCTAGTGAATTCCCCCTAGTCACTAAAGTTGTGTTGGCTAAACCTGAAACTTTTAGTGCTGCCATCAATACAAAATCTGGAAAATGAAATGCTATATCTTGTATGAAAAAGCCCATCCATGCAATGTGTTTCTAAACACACATGAATGAAAGGCGTGCCAAATGAAAGTGGCCATAAAAATAAAATGTTATATCTTGTGGAAAATAAATACCTAGGTAAACAAGTTGTCCATGACACACCTAGAAGTGCTCAGGTAAACAAGTGCCTTAAAAACACACCTGCAGCAGAAAGCCTAAAGAAATGTAAATCTATGCAATGTGTTTATAAACACACATAGATCAAGGCTATGGAAAATTCAGGCCCAAAAAGCAATAAAACTTAAATGCTATATCTAAACAATTGCTGGCCTTATTTGTATTATGGATTGTGCGCATCTGTGAAGGTGAATAAACCCTCTTTAAACAACTCATCCATTTGTGAGACAACGCCATTCCCTGTGTTATTGCTCATTCAGTATATACTATGGTGTATTCCCTTTCCCTTGCCAAAGTGTCACAAAGTCAAGACAGTTAAGTCATCCCTTAGCCTAGCCAGTTAATTCAGCCTTCACCCTTCACTAGCAAATTGATCACAACTATGAAGTGAGTATGATCCTGAAAGTCTAGTCTGAGTAATAATAATAATAATTAACGACACTATATATTTGGATGTAGATCGCCAGTCATGATCATTATGTGTTATAATTGCTATTTGAATAAGTTGTAAAGCATGTATTAGCCTTGATACTTTTCAGCAGCCTTGGATGATGGACTGACTTATATTTCGTCTTGGTTGGACCTAGTTTGACCATGGAGGACCATGGGACATGAGATGTTAGACCTTATGATGATATGGATAGATGATATATGGTCTATGTACACATACAGGATGATTCTACGCAGCAGCTACAGGGTTATGATGATGATTCTGGGGTTATAGCAGTGTTTGTATATGTACAGCGCATTATTATTGGCCCTGTTCCGGTATATTGGATATTTATTTTGATCATGCAGAGACTCATATGGTGTATGAGTACACATCTTGGATAGATTTGGACCTTCTGAGTCCAATGGGGCAGTTTGTTTTCAGTTCCGGGCACTTACAGTGATGATTGAGCCTCAGTAGGCTGTCCCAGTGCAGTTTTGGTCTGTTGGAGGCCCTGTCGGAGCAGACATGACTTTTATCCGGTTGACCTAGGGCGCTGATGATGGAGGGGGTGGTCCAGCCACTTGTTTTTACCATATTACCCCCCTCCCGGACACATTGGTGCCCTCACCTTGACAGCGCCAGCACTCCAGGAGGCTGTTTGGGGCAGTTTCACGCTTCCCGAGGCATTTCAGGATTGGTAGAAATGGCTATTGAGGAAATCGATTTGGGCTACTGAGGCAAAGTTATGGCATGGGATGATCAGTGATGATAGATCGGGACCTTGCACACTTCCTCCAGCAGTTTCAGCTTCATCGAGGCCCGCATCCATCATTTATGGCACTTTCTGTGGATTTTTTGAGGTCTTTTGAGGACCACGACTTCACTATGGAGGCACGATTTGGTACATTCATGATTACTTATTGGTTATTGTGCTATGGGGATTGACCAAGGAGGGATAAAATTACCCCTTGGACCCACCATAAGCCTCTTATGATATTTCATCATCATGATTTGGTGGGTTTCCCCTCTTCTAGGGCGATTTTGTCCACTTGTGTTATATTTTATGTGTGATCCATGTATTATATTGTTGAGCTCATCTCAACCATTGATTAGACTTTTGTATCTTATAATCTTAGCCACTCATTCAAAAAGTGGTTAGGGTTTTGGTGCCTCTCCTTCCTATTTAAAGGAGAGAGCCTCTCATTGTAAAGGGACTTTTGGCTCTGGATTATTGGAATAGAAAATTATTATTGCATCTATCTCCAGTGTTGTGGTGAATGTTTTTTGGTGTTCGTTCGTTGGTTCTTCCTTTGCACTGAGTTATTGGAGATCTTGTTTGCCATATCTTTTGTACCACGATTTTGCATCTATAGGTGGAGGCCGATTTGCTTGAAGGAGGAGGTATTGGTAGGGGAAGACTCTCCCTACTTCTTCTTTGGAGCTCTTCGTTGGTAACAGGGAGTATTACTGTCCCAGGACCTTCTATTTCATGTTACTATTGCATTTCTCTTGTATTTCTTCCATACTTGATCTTACTGATTGAATTTTGTTCCTTGGTTTGACAGGTAGAGGAAGGCGCACTTGTGGGCTAGGGCATCAAATTGGCAAGCAAATCAACAATTTCTCGTTTGATCTCTGCGGGAATCTTCCTCAACATCAAGGCATCTCATCACATCACTCAGGTATGATCTCAAGGTAAGTTCTATCTCCATGATCTATCCAATTGTCAAAAACACTTAAAACCCTAATTAATCAAAACCCCATTTTTACTTTTTCTCAGATCTACTTGGATCTAGTGGGTTATTGGGCAAAATATTGAAAACCCACCTCTATAGCATCCACGGCATCCCGGATCTATAGTTTGGTGAGGATTGGCTTCCGTTTGACCCCTCTCCCATACCAACTTGGCTTCTCCCAAGCAAGGCGCACTTCACTGATTGAGCCGGTTGACCTAGATCTAGGTGATGGGTGTTTGAGATTCCACTTGATTTGACATCTACACATCAAATAACATACACCCAGGTTGTCACTTTTCTGAAATTCACCTTGTGGGCCCCATTCCATATTTTAAGGGATTTAATCCCCTTTTTGGACCACTTGGAACCCTTAAACTCAGATCTACTAAGATCTAACCGTTAGATTACCACAAAATTATAGATCCATACTCCTACCTGACCGATCTACCCGGATCTAAAGTTTGGATGCCATCCGACTTGATTTGACCCACCTAACCCCACTTTTTAGCCTCCTTGGGCAAAGTCGCACCACCTTGGAGAAGTGAGTTGACTCACTTCCAGGAATTGGGTACTTGAGATTTTTGGAGATCTGAAACCGGAATAATTCAAAACCTAGGTCTAGACTGTCACTTTGTCAAATCTTGCCTTGGGGATTGCATTCCTTGTTTTAAGGGATTATGGTCCACTTGGGTCAAACCTAGATCTAGATACATTCATCCATCAAGACCTCTATTGCCCACTTGTCCCAAGTACTAGGAGTCCTAAATCACAAGTCAACCCTACTTTGACTCCACTTCCCAATTCCCAAGGCACTGGTTTCTCTCCAAGTTAATTCGACTTTCCTAGATTGTTGGATTGACTTGTGGATTGACCTATGCATGGTGAACCAAACCCTTGAAGCTATCATGTATCATGGTCAAACTTGTCATCTGTACTAGTTGGCCCCAATACAACCCTTAACTACCCTGCATTGGACACGGTTCCCAAGGCAGTGGACTTTCCAACATTGAACTAGTACACTAGCCCTAGATCTCACTACAAACATTATAAGTCACTCTTACATCAACAATGAACCAAAGCTATACCTATTGAACCCCTCACTTGGCTTGTGACTTCAACCAATTAGGTCTAGGATAAACCATACACCTAACTTCACTTAGAAATACCCTGATTTGGTGTCTTGGTTTTGATCTCTCCTGTCGGGAGTAGATCGGGTCTCCCCCTTTGTTGTCTGGGCTAGACAACATAAAGCGAAGGTTGCCTCGACTGGCGTGACAACCATACATTTTGGAGGTCGAGGTGATCGTGGTTGCACCTTTTGAGTTGCCCTTCCCTATTGCCATCCATGACTGGATCCATCCATAGGGGTAACTACATCTTAGGTGATAACAGGACCTTCTGAGTCCAATGGGACAGTTTGTTTTCAGTTCCGGGCACTTACAGTGATGATTTAGCCTCAGTAGGCTGTCCTAGTGCAGTTTTGGTCTGTCGGAGGCCCTGTCGGAGCAGATGTGATTTTTATCCGGTTGACCTAGGGCGCTGATGATGGAGGGGGTGGTCCAGCCACTTGTTTTTACCATATTACCCCCCTTTCGGACACACTGGTGCCCTCACCTTGACAGCGCCAGCACTCCAGGAGGCTGTTTGGGGCAGTTTCACGCTTCCCGAGGCATTTCAAGATTGGTAGAAATGGCTATTGAGGAAATCGATTTGGGCTACTGAGGCAAAGTTATGGCATGGGATGATCAGTGATGATAGATCGAGACCTTCCACACCTCCAGCAGTTTCAGCTTCATCGGGGCCTGCATCCATCACTTATGGCACTTTCTGTGGATTTTTGAGGTCTTTTGAGGACCACGACTTCACTATGGAGGCACGATTTGGTACATTCATGATTATTTTTTGGTTATTGTGCTATGGGGATTGACCAAGGAGGGATAAAATTACCCCTTGGACCCACCATAAGCCTCTTATGATATTTTGTCATCATGATTTGGTGGGATTCCCCTCTTGTAGGGCGATTTTGTCCACTTACATTATATTTTATTAGTGATCCATGTATTTTATTGTTGAGCTCATCTCAACCATTGATTAGATCATGAGATCTTTTAATCTTAGCCGCTCATGTAAAAAGTGGTTAGGATTTTACTCTCTCCCCATCCTATTTAAGGAGGGAGCCTCTCATTGTAAAATTCATCTAGAGATTTCTGGCTCTTGGCTCTTGGAATAAAATTTCTATCTTTTGGAGTACATGCTTGGATTGGAGTGGATGTTGGTTGTTTCGATTGTAAATGCTATTGTCCATTGCACTGGAGGATCTATTGTAGCTATCTTGCATATTTGCCATACTTTATTTGCAGGTTAGGAGGACGATTTTGACAAGTGCGAATTGGTGGGGAGGCTTGCCCTTCAAGCTTGGAAGAAGTCGTTTTGGGTTTGACAGGGAGTAGTTTTGCCTTTGTGTCAACTATTCTATGTTTTTCTCTCTCTTGCTTGTATCTATCTTCAATTTGTTAAACTGATTGATGCTTTGCTCCTTGGCTTGACAGGTTAGAAGGAATCACATGTGGCTTGGAAAAATCGATTTGGCAAGAGGGCTTCAACAATTCTCCATTTGATCTTTGGCAAAGTAATCCTCGTCTCAACTTGCATTCATCTCTTCATCCAGGTATGTTCCAAGAGGTATGATCTTCTCTTCCTTAAATCTTCCATAATTTCTAGATCACAAAAACCCTAATCAAATTAAAACCCTTGTTTTTGGTATTTTTCAGATCTACTTAGATCTAGCCTTGTTCTTGAAGAGATATTGAAAACCCACCTCTATAGCATCCACCCCTAGTTGGATCTATAGTTTGGTGGTGATTGGTTAAGAATTGACCCACTTTTCAAAGCAAAAAGCCCTCCTTGACCCAAATCGCACTTCCTAGAGAGAGGCTTGTTGGGCTAGATCTAGCACATGGGTAGGTGAGATCTCACTTGATTTGCATTCTAGACACTTGATAACCTAAACCCATATCCTTACTTTGGTAAAAACTACCTTGTGGACATCTCTCCATGTTTTAAGGGGTTGAAACCCCCTTTTTATCTTCTCGGTACCTTAAAACTTAGATCTACTAAGATCTAGCCATTGGATTCACTTGAATTTTTGAAGATACATAGATCGGGGTATTAGCCACTTGGATCTACAGTTTGGTGGCCATTGGACTTGATTTGGTCCACCAAACCCATCTTTTGCCCTTCCTTGAGCAAGTCGCACCCCCTTGAAGATTTGAGTTGGTCCACTTCTAGGAGGTGGGTGTTTGAGATTTTTGTGGATTTGGAATCCCCATGCCTTGAAACCTAGGTCTATACTGTCTTTTTGTCACGATCCGCCTTGGGGATTGCATTCCTTGTTTTAAGGGATTGTGGTCCACTTAGGGTAATCACTTAAAAACCTAGATCTAGTAAGATCTAACCATTAGATCTCATTCAACCCACTGGCCTTGGCTTCTAGGTGTCCCGATCTACACTTTGACATCCTTCTTGACCCCATTAGCCCACTTAACAAGGCACTAGTCCATCACCAAGCAAGTCGCACTCCTTGGGATTCGTGTCAAACCCTAGATCTAGTACATGGGTACTCCTAGAACCCATTCAAACTTATAGATCTAGCTTATATCTAACCTATAGTACCAACCTCACACCTAACTCCACCTTGTGGGTCCACCTAGAACCATTTCACACTTCCCAAGGAAACAAGACCCACTTGTGCAAACACATGGTACTATACCTAGTCATCATACCCCATTATGTGGCCTAAACCATACATAGGTTGAAACATTAACAATCTATTATACTTCCCTCAACCATACCTTAACCCTTAGGTCCACTTAGCCTTGCATTGGTTTCCGTAACTCATTACTTACCTACCCTTAGAAACCTTTGTTCGAGTCCAATCAACAGTGATTGGGGTATAGGGTCTCCACCTTGGTCTAATTACACCTTGACCTAAAGCGAAGAGTGCCTCGGTTGACGTGACTCCCGCATTGCATTGGGAACCGTGGCATCTCTTGGGTCACCTCTTTAGTTGCCTGTCTCCTCTACCGTCCCGGATGGGATACCTCTAGGGGCAACTACAAGTTGTGTGATAACAGGTCCTTTTATAAAAGACTCGGCTATCCTTAGGTTTAGCCATTTGGGAGATACTCTAGAGTGTTTTTTCCTTAGGAATTATGCGCTACTCATCAGTGGCGTATAATCCCTGAGTTTTTCACTCATACCTCCAAAGCTGGAGTATTTGCCATGGTGGTCAAAACCTAAGGTGGTTATTAGAGTCTTGTGTCTAGGATTTTTTACGTGTTAGCCATCTCGATTGAGTCGTATGAACATGCACTAGGTCCCCTAAGAGTTTCGTTTGATTCCGAGAAAAATAATTTTTTCCGTAATTTAGACCATTTTTTAATGGTTTAAATGGAATTTTTCAAGTTGTGATAAAAACGTCATCCGGAGGCGGATTTTGGCATGGGAGGGCTCGTTTTGACGCTCAGAGCGTCCTCTTTACCCTAGCGCCCTCATTCTTCAAATTTCGGGCGATTGCATCACCTCTAGGGGAGTTTTGGCTAAAAATGCATCATTTTGGCATTTAATTGCCAGAGAAGGACAAAATGCACCATGAACCAAAAATCCAAATAAGTCAAAAATCATTATTTTAATGTTTGGAAAAGGTTGAGAGTGATTTAATGAAGTGTACGACCTCACTCAAGTGATAAAGCATGTGTTATAAAAGTCAAATTTAAAAAGTTGGATTAAATTAATAGCGTGGGTCTCTCCTTCACGTGAATTGAGAGTGATTTAATGAAGTGTACGACCTCACTCAAGCGATAAAGCATGTGTTATAAAAGTCAAATTTAAAAAGTTGGATTAAATTAATAGCGTGGGTCTCTCCTTCACGTGAATGAGTGGTGGGCGGATTAGCTCACGAGTGATAGAAGTATTAAAGCACATGTTGTTATATTAAAACTTTGATATACGAATCCATGAAGGAGATGACGTGAGCTAAAGTTAAATGTGGGGTTTCATTCACCTGTTTGACCGTACGACTGGTCCCTCACGTGAAGTGATGGGCTTTCTCCTCGAAGTGTTGGGCGTTGATTGCTATGGAGAGAGGCTCCACCTCATCTCCCACCAACCAACTCGGTGTTAGCATTAATGGATCTCCACTCAAAGCTTGCCATTGATTGGAGTTAACTCAATCTTGATTGGAATTTGACCTCATCTCATGCCAAGCTCGACCTAAGATTACTCTGCACATTTTTGTAACAAGCTTTTTCTTCATATGGGAAATAAATAATTCGACTTTGGAGGTCCATGAGCTCTCATTCTTTGTGGTGATTTCATCTCTCGTTGATGTGACATCTTTTCTAAACTCATCTCTCAATTTTGCAAAGTGTATGATTAATTGATAGCTTAAGAAGGCTATTGTTAGCACAGTAGAATAGCCATTTGTAGTCTCAAGTTGGTTATTTATGCAAAGTTTATCAAGATCTAAATGGACATGAGTAGTCAGTTATACAAATTGTTGATTTAGTCTTGATTTTCCTAGCATACTAGCATTGTTGATCTCACTTGTTGGTTGAGTTGTATGTATTGTGATTAGGTGTTCCTAAAAGTGAAGAAGGGCAAGAGCTCAGTTGCATCAAACCCATGCTTCATCTTCAAGCTTTGATTTAACACTTTGTGGTTGTAGGATCTACAAATCTCAAATCTTTCATCAAAAGAAGGCTAAGAAGAGCCCTTCTTCAAACATTTTTTTAAATTAAAACTTTGGTTACCGGTTACTTGATAAGAAGCCCTAAGCTCCAAGTTCCATTCTTTTGGCTTCTTCCTCTCCTTGCCTTGTTTGGCTTAACCTTCTTCCCTTCTTCTTTTTCTCCACTTCTTCACCACTTCTTTTCTCTCATTTTCTCACTGTTTTAGCTTACCTTTTGCAGCCTGTTTTTCCTCTCTTCAATCTCTGATTTTTCTTGTCTTTTACTCACTGATTTGGGACTGATTTCTTCTCATTTCTGCCCATCTCTTACCTTCTTCTTCACTTCTGTTTTGCCTCTATTTCGCTGCCACTCCCTTCATCTTTTTGCAGCTCTATAGTTGGCTTCCCTCCTCTTCAATTTTTGCACCCTTTCCTCACTGATTTTCACCTCTCTCTCTTCTCTGATTTCCCTTATCTTTGCTCACTGTTTTTGTGGCCTGATTTTATACCCTCTAACAGTCCCATTCCCTTTTCCATTGGCTGCCCCATTCCCTATTTCATATTGGCAGCCCCTTTCATTCGTTTTTCATCTTCTCCTCTTTTTTGCTTTCGTTTTTTCTCTCCTACTTCTCTTCCCTTTCGTTTTACCCTTCTTCTCTATCCATCCTCTCTTCCTACCTTCTATTTGTTTCCTCCATTGCTTTCTTCTTTTGGTTAAGAGTTTAGATCTTAAGTAGTTTAGTCTTAGCTAGTTACCTTTTGAAGTTTTGCATCTAGATCTCATTTTTGCACTTAGTTTATTTTCTCAAAAGTTTGTTAGCTCATTTAAAGTTTGCATCTAGTTCTCTTAAAAGCTAGCATTGTTAGTTTCATTCTTAGAAGCTTATATCTCAATCTTGTTGCATTTTAAAGTTGCATTAGATCTCATCTTTTTTCAAGTTTAGCTTTGCCTCTTAGATCTTAGATTAACTTTTACTTTGATTTTATTAACAAATAATGGGTGCTTGAGTTGATTTGTTTGTTGTAGGTACTTGAAGAGAAGAACAAACCAAGAAGAAGATTTAAACCAAGAAGATCTAAAGACCAATCTCATTTTGTAAAAGCTCTTAAAGAAGCTTCATTTTATTTCTTTCAAGTTCTCTTCAAGGGTTAAATTCCCAAAGTTGTAATCTGTAATAAAAAGAGCAAGTGGGATTTAAGGCTCCCACAACCCAACTTCCCCATTTGGGGAAGTTTGTAGTGTCTTGGTCTTGTGTTTACTTCATCTTTAGCTTGGATTTTACTTTTGCAAGTAGATTAGTCTTTCCATTTTGCAAGTAGAACACTAGTTGTTAGAATAGATCTCTTTTGCATCTTAGAACACTAATTGCTAGATTAGAGTTTATTATTTGCATATTGAACTACTTGTTGTGTTTCTTGTCTTTTATTGTTTAATTCATAAAAGGAACACAAAGTCTCTTGAACTTGTCATAAGACAAGTCAAGAGCACTCTCTATCGGAGAGCATTGTTGCATTTTGCACTTTCATATAGATTAGATAAGACTCTTGAATCTCACCATAAGGTGGATCAAGAGCACTCTCTGTCGGAGAGCTTTGTTTATGTGCTCTAAGTAAAATATTCACAACTCAAAATCTCCCATAAAAATTGGAATTAATTATTTTCCATACCACGTATGCTCTGCCCTTCCTTGAGAGAGGTTGGGTTACTCAGAAACGGTATTGAGATTTATAATTGTTCACATAATTCCAACTTCAACCATAATAAAATTCACCACCCCATAACCAACGAATCCAGCGTTGATCGATAAAATACTCGAAAGTTGGCAAATTCCAAGTGGGGGCGTCGGGTAGCCATATCCCGTTTTCAGTGGCTGGTTAGTTATTGAACGCCTCACTGAAAACTTGGGTGGTCCGACATGTCTTTGAATGGAGCCACTTAGAGTATTCCCGAACAGATTTCCAGTACCTTGCGTATCGCTTGGAAAATCCCTTCACCTTTTAATAATCAAGATCACCCCAATAATTTATAATAAAATTTACAAAGAACACTTGCAAAACGATCTCAAGCACCAAACCAAGACTTGCATCTCAGCATCCCAAGCATATTGTTTGACTCCATAAGGCACTGGTCCTTCTATTGTTTCATTTATTTTATCTATCGGAAGTGCATGTTATAAACTGCTTTAATTTGGCTCATTGTGGATGCTATTGCTATAAGTTATCAATCAGTGGTGTATCTTTAATTTGTTGCAAGTATATCTTTGTGTTGTTTAAATTCCAAATTATTATAAATCTGTGATCACACAAAAACTCCTAAACAACACCCATCCGCATCACAACACCATAAAAACTTCTAAACACAAGAGCCTTAGACAACTCTTTGTTAGGGACTACCCCCCTTGGCTTCGTTAGGAGTTAGCCTAAACGGAGGAGATGGGATTTAGGTGACAGTACCTAGCTCATTGCTTGCCCCAAAGGCCACACCTTTCCCACTTTCAGTGAGGAAACAACTTTTGAAAGATTTATGCTGCTGGTGTGCATCTCAGCAAACAACAAACCGTTGAGACCGGATACCCCTGCACCTCTTGGAGCTAAGAGATGGACTCATTGTTTGATCGCAATACACCCTCTGCCATTGGATGCACACTCGCCGCATCCCTCTAGGCCAGTTCAGAGTAGGCTCTCATAGGCTACAGGTAGAGGCCGACCACCAGATTTACCTGTCAGAAAATATTTACCAGCTCTACCACCATCAAAAGATTGAGACTAAGGAACATTTCATTTTCCACTACCCCATCTACTACGAGATCAGAGGGAGGTTCCATTGCTTATACAGAGAGCCCCAGACTCTTTCCAATTTCTTTAGATTCCCTGACCCCCGGTCAATACAGCCTCAGAGGACTGCCCACACTTCACAAAGACCTCAGCAACATTGCCAGCCCAGATCTCACACCAGCAATCAACGAAGATCGTCCAGACTCCAACTGCAAGCCTCCTCCTCCAGGAAGCAGCACAATGTGCCATCTAGCTCTTCTTCCGGCACTTCCTCTATCTTGAAATTCCTCCAGTCGGGCTCAGATGCTAGTGGAGACAGATCCAGCAGATTGTGAGACACACACTGCATTGCTCATTGCGATCGTCCAGATCCAGATCCTGGATCAACTTGTTTTGCTTTTGTTCATCTTTCTTCCCGAGGGGCCACCCATCCTTGAGGCTAGTGATTGTTTCTGCATGATTTAGTTCATTTTTGCTTTCTGCATACTCTTTCTCATAGGAGCCTCTTTAGTGCTCCCACTTTGTATTGACATCATTGTAACCAGCAGTCCCTTTGACGGTTGACCTACTTTAACGGTCGCTTGTCGGACATTAATAAAATTATCTTATCTACTTGACCAAAGCTTTCACAGGCTTGGGTTCATACATGCTCTGATCCCATATGAAAGAGCTAAACGGCAAATGAACTTTAGACATGTATGCACACAATACATATACACAGCCATTAGTCATGAATGCACACACACAAATTGATTCTAATTACATTGGTGCCTTCTAATAGCCATCACAATACAAGATACTGCATTATAATACAATGGCCGGCCCACAAACCATGGGTGCCAAACTAGTGACCCAGTCACAAAATATGCGAAGGGTCTAATTACATGAATGAATAATTAGGTAGCCATTATGAGAGACTGTCAATAAGGTTCTTAAAAAGGAGATCTGGCTATTACAGCAGGTTGGGCACTGGAAAAGGGATGGATTCTCCTTGCAGCTAGCAATTTTCATCCTGAAAATTACACCTAGTTACACTCCTGAACGCATAACAAAGTATTAAATTCATGACATTTACAGAAGATGGTATGCATTATTGCTTGTCCAAAAACAGCATGAGATGAATAGCAGCCTGGAGATTATTTCGATTCAAAAATGTCTTTTCTACAGAATACAATATAAAGGGGTAGATTGTGTGGAAGCAGGGAACCCACTGGTAGGTGCCCAATGTACAGGATGTGCAGTAAGGGAAAATATGAAATTGTTGAAATTATTTACTACATTATGTTAGTTGATGTATTAGGCAATATGGATTGTGGAGGTTTTGTTTCTTCATTGAACCATTCAGATGATTGCATAATACTTACAGATAATGGATTCAGACTTGAATGTTTCTTTCTTGTTATTATTTCATGCATTCTAAGGCTGTGTGACATTCTCCACAGGTGTAACATATCTCTCTGGAATACAGATTAGGTGACTTCAAGATCTTCACTCACATTACAATTGTTTAGAACCTAGAATATCAGAATACCCCGACTTTGGTTTTGAAAAACCACTAAACTAAATCGTTTGAGGAAATAAATCAGGACTTGGGCTTAAGAATGACTAGAACAAGATCCTCTGTATATACAGTGTACATGTAGACAATCAAGACTGGACCTGTATCCTATAATCGCTTATGACAATCAAAAGGGAGATTATCCTTATCTTACTTGAAGAAGAATCAAGTAAAAGATAACATAAAGTTTCAATAAAAGAAAAATTAGACCTGATGGCATCGCCATTTCAAGCGGAGAACAGCAGCTTCAGAGAGCAAATTCAGCTCAGATTCCTCGTCAATCTTCAGTGCAAGCAACTCTGATGCTCCTTCATAAGTCATCATATAAGTAGGTCTGATTTTAGAGTTCTCTAAGTTAATTTCTGCAATGCTTTTAACAACAATGTAAACGGAAAAAGTTAGTGAAATGACATCATGAAAAAACAATCTGATATCATTTCTTTCATCTTCATTTGTCCCTCAAACTTCAAATTAATATTGCAAGCAAATTAGACTTTAAAAAAGTCACCAAAAACAAATGACTACCTTCCATCCTGATTCAGCACAACTGATACACTAACGGCATTACAAATATGCCCTTGCGTCAGGCTCATCTTTTCCATTGCAAGTTTCTCAGGAAACATGGGAATTGTTTGCGTAGGTAAGAACACAGAAGTTGCTCTGGACTTTGCCTCTCTGTAAACATAACAAATCACACTTAAACACCAGCCAAATGCTGGAAAGAAGAGTACACAACCCTAAAAGAAAGGACACTGACTTGTTAATTATGCTGTTGGTATCCACCCAACGTGTTGCATCAGCAACATGTATCCAAACTTTTGTGCGGCCATCTGGTAGCTTTGCTGCACTTAGGGCATCATCTAACTGTGAAAGTCCACCAGGACAGTAAACTCGGATGATGAGAGAACAATTCAGCAACATATACCATGTTAATGAAGACAATAAAGTACCAAGCATATATGACATTATAGTACACATATTGGCCAAAGAAAGCATAACAACTTGAAAATAGAAAAAAATAGCAAATTACTTTTTAAACTTACCTCGTCAGCTTCATCTACATCAATTGCATAGACCTTTAAAAATGTAAGATCCTTCCGATTAATCTGAGATATAAGTTATAAAACAATGTTTAGAATGTTGAGAATTGTGAAAAGAGGAACAGCACCAACTCTACAACACCATATAAGAAATTATTATTTCTGAAGTACCTCATCTGGATCAGGAGGTGCATGTTCAAATATATTGTCCACAGCAGCAAGAACACTATCCGACTGTTTGGTGGGAATGTCTAATTTTAAAAACTCAAGATTGACATGAATAGGAAAATAACCAATATCTATTAACAGGCCTGCTGCAGAAGATGATGCTCTTAGCATTCCTAAATTCTTCAATACCTGTCACAAAAAAAACATAATCATACAAATCAAGCCTTGAAATTAGATTAGACAAGAAAATTAGCCAAGTCCTTCAAGATGCTGTCATAGAAGAGAGCACTTGCTTTACTTATGATTCACTAAGCTAAAACTGCCTTTATGTAGTTACCTCAGAAGCTGCCCTTTTTTGTTCATCCGATTTGCAGGCATCTAAGGCAAAAGCTTCAAGAGCTTCTATTCGGTTTTGCATTTTCTCGTCTCTCTGCCAGTAGCATTTTGGAGGTTTAGCATGAATAGGCTGTTCTCTGGCAGACTTTACAGCACATATAAAGGTCTCCAGTTCTTTCTGGGAGGCTTCTTTGACTTGTTTTCTTCGTAGAAGCTCCTCCACCTGTTTGATGACCACAAAGGATAACCATTAACAGGTTCTCTGAAATGCATAAGCACAATCAGAGTAATAATTCATAAGCACAAGCAGAGTAATAATTCGTATTACAGGTTCTCTCACAAATACATCAAGAAAATATTATTTAAATACTAGATCAAGCAAGTCTTTTCAGAAAACTAAAATCAGACCAGAGACAAAAGACACATTTCTCATACAATGTGCTGAGAAAAAGTAATAATTCCCATTAAAACCAACTAAAATCCTCATGAAATTACATCAAGGGCCAGAAATGGTCTTTCAAATACTTAAAAAATAAATTGCTAATTGTGCTGCTTGGCTTGGAGGTGGCCCACACGTACATATCAGGTTCATTATGGTCTTCACCAAATGATTTCTTCTTGAACTATTACGTAGGCTGATATTTCGGGAGTGGGAGGTCATTCGCTTGTAGGTATTCTACATAATACAACACAGTACCAAGTTATGTGCACTGAAAGGGGTTTCTGCATAACATATCCAGCTTCCTCGAAAAGCCTAATCAGTATCTGAGACAATAGGGTAAAATGTCTCACTGATTTGTAAAGATTAATTGTCCCATATTATCTTACCGGAAGCCCATAAGATCAGGCTCTACATAATCCAGGAAATAAAGAGCAGCATTTCTACAAATGTTCAAATTACTATATGATATCCTCCTTAGTTACATTACAAATTGCTACCATAAGCTCCTCCATAGTTATATGGCAAATTGTTATTTAAGTCATGCCTTATGGGCTTCACACCTTCATTGCATAGATAACCTTGCTTAAGATATGGGCATTTGTAATATCCACTACTGTACTGCTGGTGTATTTTTGGTGTTTACTTTGGTATTGGACTTTTGTCAAACACTTCATAACATGCTCTGTTACCCACTGTAATATTCCCAATCAAAAACTGAGCTAAGTTTTGCTTAACTGTTTATGTAAATGTCATGTCCCTTTCCAGATGACCACGTTGGAGACGACTTATTAAATATCCAATTCCCGTATCTATAGTCGAGAAAGCAGGGAATTAATTAATTATTAAATGTCACCTAGGCTTAAAGTATTTTGTAAAGTGACATTAATAATTAATTCATAAAAGTGACTTTATAAAAAGTCACTTTGGATTAAAAGTGATGAATAAAGTGAAAAGGGGGCTCAAAAAAGAAATTAAAATACAAAAAGGTCATTTTTTCCATAAAGTCACTTTTTAAATATTTTAATGAGAGAATTGGTCAAGGGGAAGTTGAAGAGTCACAAAGAGGGTAAATGAAAAAATATAAAAACGACATGAGAGCTCATTCTCTCGATTCTTGTCATTTTGTATTTTCCAAAACTAGAGAACTCTTGAGTTTGGCTTTCTCTTGGACGAAACCCTAAGGGAGAGGAACAGTGCAACATATCTACCCTAGCTGTTTGTATGGGGAGGGATCAACCAGATTCTTCAATGCTCTTCATTGCCGTGGATTAGTATCATTTGCATTCTCAGATCTGAGTTCGAATTGGCTTGCAGAGATCTCAGTGACTTCTTGGGTGAAGGGCGCACTTGCATTTCAATCATCATCTTGTAGAGGGGTGCACATGTTCATGAAGATGCTATGCTATTGAAAGCGTGCCTGATCACTGGTTTGTTAGAGTGGAGAAGAGGGCGCATCTCTTGTTGTGAAGGGAGATAAACAAGAGTGGGACGCTGCAGAAGTTAGAAGAGTAGGGGCGCACTACTGTTGGAAGAAAGGAGCAAATTGTGGGGGCAAAAATCCAAACTCAAACACTTGCAAATGTGTGGTATCACTGTTGACCACCTACAGGAGATCATTTATCACTACTGAGTGTTCATCTCAGCATTTAATCTCACACTGAGCCCACCTGGAGCTATTCTTGGCAGTAAAGAAGGTTGCTACAGGCAATAAAGAGGGTCTGCGTTTTTATCTATTGCTACAGCCAGGAACAGTCCCAACCAGAAGATATTCTCAGTGTTTAAGAAAGCTGGAAGCTGCCACTAACTTTCCCAAACAGCCTTCAATCAAGATACAAGGTCTGACATGTAATTTCTGTGCACTGTTGTCTCCACTTCTGTCACTAAAAATTATCTACAGTCATAGAAAAACAAGAGCGAAGCTGCTACAGGATTTTGATGCATTATTTAGTGGGTCAACTTAACAAACTTCATATACACAAGCTTCAGGATTCCTGGGGGTTCACTACAGCGCCCAAGTTTAGCCATATTCATTGTCTTGCAAGGCTGCCACTCCAAGACCTTTACAGTCACTCAGATTTGGAAGAGGTCGCCACAATAGGAGCAAGTCTGGTTACTGCTACAGTGCTTTGGAATATTATTTGCTGGTTATATAAAGTGTTGTAAATGTTCCCAATCAGTCAGATCGAAGATCACTGTACTGTACCATCTCACCAAGCTTGGCTACTGTAATCAGGTCAGAGATTTATTTAATATCAGGCTTCTCTTTGCATTCACTGTTATTGCAAATAAATTACATATGTATGGTGTCTATCTTTATGTTTGTGGGCTGCTAAAATATTCATTGTTGACCAAACATTAAACCATATATATATATATATATGAAACTACCTTATAAATGCAAGCAATAGTAGATATTCAGATCTGCCAAGAAGTTGAATTGAAGCTACAGCAGTAAGGACCATAAGTGTTTGTTGAAATTACTCAGCCAAACCCAAACCCTCAGTTCAAACTAAATCAGATTTAATTCAGTGAGCTACAGTAGTTGGAAGCCAAGTATGTGACGAAAATCCATACACATTGGTAAGAGTCAAGACAATTGAAGAAATTTTGGTCAGATTTGGAAAGGGACTTTACAGTGGTATCAGAGCATGCAATCCTCCCAGCCTGTGAGGTGCATGCTATTTTATGAATCGGGGAGACAACGAACCAGTCACTTATAGGAGAAGGAGGGGAGAGCCTATACAGATCTTTCTATCAGAGTTCAGGGAAGGGCAGGTTGAGTGGGAGGAGGAAGCGTTATTTGAGGAGGAAGAGGAGCAGTTCTTATCAGAGGGAGAAGAAGATATGGGTGACAGAAATTATCCGCTTGGGGGTGATGGGCATGGGCTATTAGGGGGCAGCAGGAGTGACCCAAACAGGGAAGCACCATGTAATGACAATACCATGAACATCCTGAACGATTTGGCAAGAGGGCAGCAACAATTGGTTAACCTCATGATTCAGCTACTCATGAACAATAGAGATAACCAACGAGAAGAAAACAACAATGATGCCAGGGGTACCAAGGCACGAAATGGAAACCATGCCGAGGGAAGCAAGACCAATATTCCCATTCAACCCAACAAACGAACATCCAGTGCAGTGATACCCAGAGGAGCAGCCGGTTGGCCAACCGAGACAACCAGTGCCAGGTGACAGTTTTATAGACTATTTGGCGGAGTATCGAGAGTCGAGACTTAGGTGATGAGTTTCAAGCCGCAATGACTTTTCAGGAGTTCTGCAACGTCAAGTATAGGAACAGACCATGGGATTACAACAGGGGGCAGCCAAACTTTGATCTTCAGTGGAAGGTTGGGAATCTAACAATCCCTTCCTTCGATGGGTCCAATAAGAGCACAGGGAGGGCATGGTTCAGAAGTTGGACACTTACTTCCAGCTCAACCCCATGAGGGAAGCAAAGGCCATCAAAGATGCAGTGTTCCACAGGGACGCATCCCGCAGGTTCAGGGAGGCTTTTCCTACGTCCCGGCGACTTGGGGACTCTTGGCGAAACGTTTACCCCCCCTGCCCCCGAGAATAGCTTTTTTTATGCTTTTCCATTATTTTCACTTTTTACAATCCCTACTTGGTACTACTTAAATAATAAATCAATATATTTAGTATTTACATTGCACAATCATGAATATACATCAAATGAATTATTATTTTTGGTATTTTATTTTATTTTTATAATTTTAGAGACGTCCCCCCATCCCTCCTAATTTCTCTAGAATTTTGGGGTGGTCTCCACACGTCCCGAAGGTGCGTATCCCCGCTCCCGCGTCCCCCCGTCCCGGAAACTTGGGGGAACATTGCAAATATGCCACCTTGCATCTAGAGCGAGAAGCACATGAGTGGTGGTATCACGGCCTACTTACAATGGGCCATGCTAGCATTACATCATATATGGATTTCACATAGATGTTGATGGACAGGTTCAACAGCAAGGATCTAGAACTACATTTCAGAGAGCTGACGCAGATCAGGTAGATCGATACTGCAGATGCATATATTGCAGAGTTCCAGATATTGGTAGTTATGGTGACAAATGTCTCAATGACCCGACTTATTATGTTATTCACTGAAGGGTTGTCAGAACCACTTCGTGGTTGGGTCAAGGCCTTCAAGCCTGCAACCCTACAAGATGCTATTACTCGTGTGCGAGACATGGAGGGTGCCGCCCCAAAGAGCAAATTTCCATCCAAACCTTTCATTCCCCAAAAAGGCAAGGACAAGAAACTCTTTCAGAAGGGAGGAGCCAGAAAGAACAAGATGAACGAAGACTCGTGTTACGTGGTACCAATACCAGTGCACCTTCAGATGTGCCCCAGGGAGAGAGGGTCATTGCTTCCTGACCAGGACGGGTATTATCCAACATTTTTTGAGTGGAGGTTATGGTTGTTAATGTTTATAGCAGCATAACCGAGATCACTAAAAGAATGGCAAAGCACAAAAACAAAATGAGTGTGGAGCTCATTTAACCATGATGATAAAAACAATCATCTCCCAACCATAGACAAAGCTATTTGTCTCCCCCGAGCTCAAACCTTCCAATAGAGAACGATGTACATCCAGATAGTAGTAGCGCAAACCAAAGAAAACAAGAGAGAAACTTCTCCAATAGTGGAGAACCCCAAAAAATCAGTCTCCTAACTGCAGTAGCGAACCTCTCTTGGCTAGAGCAAACTTGCTTGAGTGAATGCCCAAATGAGAGGTCGAACACTCTATTTATACACATCAAAAGGTGACTTTTTCTTTACTGGGCCGACCTAACTTTCACTAACTGGGCCGACTTTACTAGGGAAATTCTGCCATTGTTTGGGGCAGACTCCCCACTATTTTGGGGCAGTTTACCTATTGGGCCGACTTGTCATGGGGGAATACAAAAATTTACATTTAATGAATCTTTTCTTTGTGATTTCATCCCAAGGTTTATATTGATTCTTTCAAGGGTTTTACATGATCAAATACATTGATATCTTCTACCGTAGGAGGTACAATAACAGGATGAAATACTATAAGAATAACTTCCGAAGTTGCACTATTTTCAACAATGGCCAGATCCTTTGGTCCCTCTCCTAGGAGTATTATGGCTTAGTGGCATTGTTGACTACCTAATGAAAGGACTTGAAGCCCTGAGGTTGGTGTCCAAGGCTTCCAGGGGTGGGTCACTAGGTCACATGACCCCCACATTGTTTTATCATTCTAGTGGCACTTCTTTCAGCACTAAGGCTTATGTCTCTCCTCCAAGTCACCTTCCACACCCTCCTGCTCCTCCAGTACTGCAACACCCTATCTCCTTGCTTGTCTAGTGATGATGACGTCATCCTTCTTCCAGGCCTACATTGCTTGATATGGGGGGGGCGTTGAGGGATTTTCACTACTGTTGATGGGGCATGACGTCCCCCCTACCCACTCTAGCCTTCAGTTCGGAGTGTTTTGCTCATTCTTAGTTATTTTAGTCATCTTTGGGTAAACTATGGGGAAAATGCCCCAAGTTACCCACAGATTTGATTATTTTATATTATTTTTGTTATAATTTTAAGTTGACATTTTATAATTTCAATTTGACATTTTAAAAGACATGTCGGCCTAGTTATTTTTGTAAGGTGAGTGTGAAGCTATAAATAAACTTCTCCTCACTTCATTTGAACATAACAACTTATGAGATAAAACATTATGTTACTTTTTTACCCTTCTTAGGGCTCTTGGAGTGATGCGCACCTCTTGAGAAGGGTATATTTTATGGTTTAAAGGAAAATCTATTGAAGTATCTTTGGTTCAAGCTCTTTGCTAAGGTGATGCTAGAGTTGTTTACTTAACACATACACAAGGAGGTATCTAAGTTCTTTCTCTTGATTTCTCTTTGTTGAATGTTGAATGATGATGCTTGTTTATGGTTGAATGGTAGCCATTAATGTTGCATTTTGTCTAAACTAGGTCATTTTCAGCCTTTTGTCACCATAGTATTGTGAAGGACGTCCTCTTGGAGGAGTCCCTTTGAAGCTTGGGCTTTAGGTCTCTAAGTTTTTCCCTAACTACGCTTCCTTTAACCAACTCTTGTGGTTGTTAGAGAAGGCCCTAGTTTGCTAAACTTTGCAGGTACCTTCTTTAGAGGAAGGCCATCTTCCTCGATGCCCTGGGGTTAGGGTAAAACCTTAAAACCCTAAGATTGACACTCTTTTTTTGCATATTCCAAACCCCTTTTGTGTATATTTTAGAATAGTTAATTTATTATTTGTAAATTAGACTTGTTTTCTTATACTTTATGTACATATTTATCATAAAATTAAAACTTAAATCCTAATTTTTCTTTCCTAAACCCTAGCTAAAGCAACTTTCACAGCCCTAGCAGTCTCCTCATTTCTTGTCTTCAAGGTTCGATCCCTCCTCCATTCAGCTCGCTCCCTCTCCCTTCTCCATTCTAGACCCTCGCCATCCTTCCTTCCTCGCTCCCTCTCCCTTCTCCATTCTAGACCCTTGCCATCCTTCCTTCCTCGCTCCCTCATTTTCACCTTCGCAACTTACCTCGATGCTCTTTCCCTTCATTCCTTTCTCTCCTTTCATTCTCTCTTCCCTATCTATCTCCTTCCTCCTCCTTTTCCTTCCTTTTTTCCTTCCCCGCAGCCTACCCTAAACAAGGGCTAGCTCTCCTCCCATAAGACCTCGGTCATACCCCTTTGGGCTGGCATCTTTCCTGGGCATTACAGCAAGGCTCGGTCCCTCATTTTGGACCTTATTCAAGCTTGAGCCCTCCCTCCTTCAGACTGTCACCTCTGTTGTCCTAGAAATTGCAGACTTTGACAGTCCCAGGCTTATCCTTTACCTGCACAAACAACACAAACAAAAAGGTTAAACACTCATGCCATTTCGACACTATTTACAAGGCTGTCATACCAAAAAGGGTGTCTGAAATTCACTTATACAGGTCTGAGAAAGTGAACCTACAGTTTGATATGTCATCTTTATGAGCAGCAAACAGTAAAAGGGTGAAGTAGAAGTTGACTTTGCCTCTGTTTTATGAAGTTCTTTTGCTGCTATAATCATTATATTGATGTAATGTTGTATGATGTGCTACTCCATTGATATATTTTCTTATGCATATTAATTTGATGAATGTAGTTGGAAGATACTAATTGGGTCAAAAGTGCTATGATCTACTTGTTGTCTTAATGGTTAATGCTACTGCTGTTGATAAGTATACAATATACGAAATTGAATGCACATTTGACATACATAAGTCGTTGTCTTAAGATTGATACGAATCGTTTACATATTGCCAATACACGATCATCATTGCATGCTGCTAATGTTGTTAATTTTTCAGTGCAGCTGCGAGACCCATTCTCAGAGAGAATGGTACCCTAGTCATTTGACTAGGGTTCCTGGTCAAGTTAACCAGGCAGAGTGATGTGTAAGACCCTAGAAGGTACCCTAGGGCCCCCAGCTGTCTCCTGGGGTTCTTGGTCTAGGACCAAGCAGTTTGATGCCATGGCAAAGTCCCTAGCATGTGGCTAGGGCCCCTATTTGTCTCTAAGGTATTCTGGTCTAGAACCAGACGGTTTCTTGGTCATGATGACCAAGCAGATCCTGCAGGTTGAGACAGAGACTTCCTAGGTCCTGCAGATGGTTGATCAACATTCAGCCTAGGACTGAATGCTCAGCTTGAGGCTGAGGACCATTATCTGGGAGAATGGAGATCCTGGTCATAGACCAGATGGTTGATCAACATGTCCCAGTCTAGGACTGAGGTTCAGCCTTGAGCTGAAAGCCATTCATTGAGAATGGAAGATATTGTTGTCCCCTCTCCTAATCGGTTATTGCTAGGTTGCTTCTCAAGGGACTGGCCACCCCTTGGTGATGACTCTAGTACCTAACCCTTAGGAGCAGCGTTAAGGACAAAAGGATTGCACCATCCATTTGGATCTTCTCCCTTATACAGTGATGACAAAAATATATAAACTATGTATCTTAAGAGAAAGAAAAGTTTTTGGTATTGATGGTCCTATTTGATTGCATGCCCACCTTGGTCTTGTGGTTGTTGACTCATGGTCATTTTCTTACTTGGTCCTAGCACTCTCACTCATGTGCACACTTGACCCTGATGACTCCTACTTTATGGAGTATTTTTACCTAAGGGTTTATTAAAGACCATGGGACCATGTATTGTTATGTTTTGTTATAGGGCCTTGTCCCACTTATGTTTTTGACTATTTACTTTATGTTGGACCTTTGGTTTTTCACTTTATGATAAATTCATTAAATGTTTATTTTCGTCTTATTAATAAAATCTTAATGATTTTATTAATAAAGACTTTATGAGTTTATTAATAAAGTTTTATTATTAATTTAAAGTCTTATATTTTGTTGGACCATTGGTACCCTAACTTTTATTTTATTTATTATTTAATCCTAAGTTTTTTTTATTTTTTTATTTTTTTATTCCTAAGTTTACTAACTCTCTAAAAATATAAAAAGCCTATGCTCTCTTATCTTACGATGAGCACACACTTCATTTTCGTTTTGTTTTTTTTCTCTCGGGTAATATATTTCTCGGTATGTTTTCCACGAGTAATTTTAGTGCTGCATTTATCTGTCACTTGTTGATTCGGCTATCTCTCCACGAGTTTCTGTCACAGCCACACGGATTTCTCCTTTACGCGTTTCTCTCACAGCCTCACGGGTTTTCCTTCACGATCTTCTCTCCACGAGTGTGATCCCTGCACGGCTGTCTCTCCACGGGTTTCTGTCACAGCCTCACGGTTTCTCCTTCACTGCTGTATCTCTGTCACGAGTGTTTGTCATCACGGTGATCTTTCACGGTTGTTTCCCTGTCACGAGTGTTTGTCCTCACAGTGATCTCTTCACGGCTGTATCCCTGTCACGGGTGTTTGTCCTCACGGTGATCTCTTCACGGTATCCTGGTCACGGGTTTATCTTTACGGGTTGTTTTCACTCTGTTGCTCTCACAGTTTTTCTATTTGTGATATGGTATTACCATTCCGGCTGTATCATGTGAATTTCACTCTGTTGCTCTCACGGTTTTTCTATTTGTGATATGGTATTACCATTCCGGCTGTAGCATGTGAATTTCACTCTGTTGCTCTCACGGTTTTTCTATTTGTGATATGGTATTACCATTCCGGCTGTAGCATGTGAATTTCACTCCACGGCTTTATCCTCTCTGTGATCTCCTTCACGGCTGTGATCTTCTTCACAGCTTTTCTATTCTGGCTGAAGCTTCATTCAGCAGTCTCACAGTTTCTGTATTCTGCCTGTAGCATTCAGCAGTCATCACTTTAATCGAACTCTGAGTGAGTGTTTGCTTACATGTTTGACCTTTGTAGTCTGCAGCACCTGTGTGTCTTTCTTACTACTGTTATTTTGAGGTCTGTTTTATTCTACCTGAACCTTCTCTCTCTTAAGGTACGTATATGGTTTATCTAGTTTGACTTGTCCTTTCAGTGACAAGATCAAAACTATCTAAGTATAAGGTTGATCCAAATATTGGTTACAATTCGTTAATGCTACTTCTCATGTACATGACATTTGAAATTTAGTTTACTATTCATGTCAATTGAAATTTATTTTATATATTGTGCATTTGATGATTCTCGAGGACCAACTCTAATGCAGTGACCAAATGGAGCATTAAGTTGAAAGAGATGAAAATTATATTACTTCTGTTTTAAATTCAGCTTAAAGTTAATTGTTTACATACTCTTGTATCAAGTTTTTTTTTTTTTTTTATATGCGATAAAACGTACATAACCTGGAATTTCAACAAATGTTATGTGGTCATTTGGTTTATGGTAATTAATTGTGATATTGGTGGCATCCTTATTATTCCTCATAACTTGATGATAACATTCTTACCACTAACACTCTTCTATGCAAGTTTAATATGAACGATATTTCATTGCCATAGAAGTGGTTCGATTATTGGAACTACATACATTGCTCAACAATCCTTTACACCTAATTGATTATCTTTGGACACTTGTTATACTTGTTGCTATATTGACTACTATACTAGTGTTTGCATCATTGCCTTTGGATGATTAAATAGTATGTCTTCTTCATTCTCTTGAATTTGTTGTCTAAGGCACTGGTCACTAATATTGTTGTCAAAGAAGACATAGTTTCTCTTGTCCTAAGGTCTTTTGCAGACCACAAAAGGGCTCTTCCCCTTTGAGGTTCTGACTCTCCTAAGAAGTTAGAGAATTGGTTAAGGTGACAGTGGCCACTTCTCTCATATTTGTCATCAGAGACGGAAAATCAAAGTCAGACCCAGCTGATGCCGAAGAATGGAGAAAAGATGGAATTGATCTTTAAACACCTTTTCTAGCCACCAAGAATAATTGATAACTTGACAACAAGTATTATGGTTCCAAAGTGACTGAAAAGGGAAATGAAGTGTTTTTTCTCCAAACATGTAATCATGCTTATACTTCCTATTGAAAATTTCAAAAGCAAAAGATTGACTATACCACCAACCCCCAAAAGATTGAAAATGTTGGGCAGGGAGGGTGGATGCATTTTCTCCCAGATTGATAGAAAAATTTGGCCTTGGAATTTGACAAAAGGAAAGGCCTTTTAAAGCTATACTATTTATTCTAGGAATGATTTCAAACTTTTGATGAAGCCTAATATTTACAAACTGAGGACAAGATTCTAATTCTAAGAATTGGATGAAGCTAAGGATGAAAAAAGACAGATTTAAAGACTCATTGTAAGAAGTAGAACAAAGATTAGAGCATCTAGCGTGATTTACTAACTTATCCTCATCTTGAGATTGATCTTCTATTGATTCATCATTAAATTCATATGAGGATGAATGGTCATTTTCATTTAATTGATCAAGGAAAAAATTAACGAACTCGTTTAAAACATCCTGATTATTTACACAATGATCACGTGAAATCACTACTAAAGGATCTTGATCTATGTCCCTACTTTCTTCTTCTTCAATAAGGTGATAAGGAATTGAATGATCACTAAAGATAGAATGACTAATGAGTTTCTCCGGGGGAAGAACTTCAATAGACTGACTGACTAAAAGCTCACCCTCGAAAATTTCCTCAGGATCAGGACTAGGGCTACCTAAAAATAAATTTGAAAACTTATGATTTATACAATGATTAGGGATTTGACTTTCGATTGACTCAAAAGTGGAAGACATATCCTCAAAAGAAATTGGCTAGGAGGGTTCATCTCTAGATGTTGACAATTCACTTGATATTTGATTATTGATTGATTCAATGATGGGATCGGAAAGGGGAAGGTTTTGATCTTGGATTTGAATTGAAGAATAAATATCATCGAATTCAGTTCCCCATTCTTCTAAAAAATTATTTTCAAACATGTCATATCCAGAAATGTTATTGGCCTTTAAATTTAGGAACCAGAGCTCAGCTCTTCCTTTGAAAGAAGAGGCCAACAGTTTCATACATACATCCTCATCAGTTATAGATAATTCGTTAATAACTTCTTTAAAGAGATCAAGGTGCCTTTTAGCAGACACCTCATAACTTCCATCAAACTTAGGCAACCTTTCACGGGCTTGATGAGGAATATGATGAGGATACCCAACAATTTTTGAGAAGTCAAAGACTTTTAATCGACCGAAAGTTCTAGGCCGCTCAGAAGCAGCCATGGATGAAAATCAAGAACCTAAATACAAAATGATGCACCCCATGGGTTCTAGATAATGATAGGATCGATCACCAGTGGAGTCGCTTTTGTGGAGTCGCCAGGTAGATTTCAAATCTCTTCTACCAAAAGATATGTCGTTAAAATAGAGGGGGGAGATGAGCGACATAGAGATGACTATGTTTAAATTAAGGATTGAAATGATAACCATCTAGATTATAAGACCGGATGCGATAAGATATGAATCACGCATGGATACTTGCAGACACCTAAGGTAAGCCTCTAACTCCCCGGCAACGACGCCAAAAATGTTATTACACAACTTGTAGTTGTCCCTAAGGATATCTCATCTAGGATGGTAGAGGAGACAGACAACTAAAGAGGTGACCCAAGAGATGCCAAGGTTCCCAATGCAAGCTGGGAGTCACGATAACCGAGGCACTCTTCACTTTAGATCTAGACAAGTCAAGATCAAGGGGGAGACCCTATAGCCAATCAAAGAAGATTAGCCAAAGGAAAGGTTCCTAGGGAGATGTGTAAATTGAGTTATGGAAACCAATGCAAGCTTTGGTGAGCCCAAGAGTTTAAGTATGGTTGAAGAGGCTTAAGATATGAGAAGTGTTTCAACCAATGAATGAGTTAGGCCACCTACAGAGATCAAAGAGATAGATATAGTACCATGAAATACACAAGTGGGGCCCACTTCCTTAAAATATGGAAATGGCCGAAATGGGACCCACAAGGTGAAGTTAGGAGTGGTATGGCACTAAGGGGTGTTTGATGATGTGGATCTGTGGATCCAAGTTAGATTAGGCAACACCCACATATGGGATCTGGCACATGACACAATCCCCAAGGAGTGCGAATTCACCCAAGGAGACTAGTGCCTTGAAATGAAGGGGTAAATGCAGTCCAACGTATGCCAAAATGTAGATTGGGATAGTTAAGGCAATTATCAAAGTGGGTATTAAGTGGCATGCCCCAAGGTAGACTAGATCTCCATAGATCTAAGGTTGAAAATGCATCACCCAATGACCCAAGTGGGGCACAACCCTCAAAATGAGGAATCGGGCCCACAAGGCAAAAATCAAAGAAGTGAAGCACTAGGGGTAGGTTACCAAGTGAGAGGAGTGCAAATCAAGTGGCATCTCACCTACCCATGTCTTGGAAGTAGCAAAACTCACCCTCCCAAGGAGTGCGACCTCACCCAAGGAAGGCTAAGTGCTTTGGGGGAAGGGTCAAATGAAGGCCAAATGCCACCAAACTATAGATCCGAATTACCGTGCATGCTATAAAGGTGGGTTCTTTTTATTATACCCAAAGCCAAGCTAGATCCAAGTAGATCTAGGAAAATAAAAAAAATGAGGGTTTTGATTTTAAGGGTTTTATGACCAATGAAGAAAAATGGATGGATCTAGGTACATACCTTGAAAAACTTACCTCAATTACTTGTGGCCACTTTGCAAATTGATAGCATTCCCCTATGTGTATATTCAAGAGTGAGATCTTAGTGCTCCAAGCCAAAACGTCCTCCTCCAAAGATGCCAAATCGTCCTCCTCCTACAAGACAAGATCAAGTGAAACAAGCCAAGTAGGAAAATTATGAAAATGATGAAGAGATGTAATAGAAAGCATCAACTATGTCACAAAGATACAATAATGATACTCCCTATCACCAAGATCAACCCAAGAGAGAATATGTGGATCCCTCCAACAATAACCCTCTTCAAATCGTCCTCATCTCCACCAATTCGGCCTCCCTGCAAGAAAACAATGTGTAGCCCCAAGATCCACAACGATACATAGAAGAGATACTGTATATTCAAAGTGCAAAAGAATCCACAAGACAAGGGAAGTATGCTCCACAAAGAAATATTCTATTCCGATATTCAGGAGCTCCAAAGGTGCTTTTCCAATAGGGGGTCTCCTCCTTATATAGGATAATAAACACCAAAACCCTAGATCTCAAAACCACTGTACAATACAACAAGATGAGTGGTTGATATTAAAAGATCTCATAATCAAATCAATGGCTAAGATGAGCCTATACATCATATCACATGGATCACTCAAAAGAGGGATGACGTCATAGCCTAAAGTGACTCATGGAGGGTGACATCATCACTAGGAGGGGGCTAAGACACATGGGCCCACCTCATATGACTAGGACTTGACTCAAAAAGCTCATGGTAGGGCTAAGAGGTATCAATCCTTGCTAACTCATCCCCATGGCACAATAATATAAAATAATATGTCCAAGATAATACAAATGACCAAATCTTGTCTCCAAAACAAATAGAGACATGTAGTAAATGGCCTCCTGTGGCCACTATGGACCCCACTGACTGATGATATCTGGCTGGAAGATGGGGGGTTCACCCTGGAATACCTCTGTGAAGACCAAGTGCCAAAACCTTGCCTCAATTGCCCAAATCGAATTCCTCAATGACCCTTTTATTCCATTTTTTATCCGCCTTGGTAACTGTGAAGCTGCCCAAACTGCCACCTGAAGTGCCTGCGCTGTCAAACTGAGCCCACCAGGCTCTCTGGGAGGGGGGTATAATGGTAAAATCAAGTGGTTGGACCACCCCCTCCTCATATAGCACCCTAGGTGAACTGGCCTCTCATGTCCCCTGTTGGACAGGCTAGGAAAACAACCCCAAAACTGGTCATCAAGTGGATAACTGTATCTATGACTGTCAGAAGTGCCCGGAACTGAATGATAAGTGTCTCATTGGATCCAGAAGACCCAAATCTACTAAGAATGTGTACTCATACACCATGGGTTGACCTGAGGGGTCAACTGTAGGGTCCACCATACATGGACAGTGCATAATCTGATGATCTGAAATAATAATAAAACCTGTTGAACTGCATCAATCACCATCTGAATCATATGTCCACCATATGGTATCATCAACAAGAATATGTGGGACCATCAATCATCATCCATAAGCAAATATGGCCCACATCATCACGGATCCCAAGAATGACCATAATCAAACTAAGTTTGACTAGGTCAAAGTATAACCAAGGACAAATTATATCAATAGACTAAGACATGTTCATTTAATCATACTCATAGCTTAACTTAAAGTACATCATCATTCCATGGCAGTTTAATACATATAGATATTTTGTGTTATTTATACTTTACTTGCACAAGAGCTTTAATGACAGACTCACCCATTGGACATGGTCTAACTACTAGCTAAGGGTGAAGGCTAAGACAAGGTTGGGCAAAGGGGATGACTTGACCAAACTCAACTAGGTGACACTTTGGACAGGGAAAGGGGGAGCTACACTCTGTGTCGGACAAATAACACGGGGAAGGGTTGTGCCTCACAAATGGGTAAGTTGTTTAGAGAGTGTTTATTCAACTTAGGCATCATGTCTACATCAAGCTTGATCCAAGTTCATTAGGATCATTCAATTCATTTCATGGCCTTTTTGGCCTACATAACCCTTTGGATTTCAGATGTGCTGAGAAGCACAACTAGTTGGAGCTTGCATCCAGGGCATGTTTATACATATACAAGGTCAACAATAAAAGATATAACTTTGAGTAACCATTGCTTTTTTTGGACCTTTTTATACTCTTCAAGGAGTATTTTTAGCAGTTCATCGCTCTTGCCCTTTACTCATGTGTGTTAAGAAACACATTCTAAAGTTTACAATTTCCATGGGCGAATTTATAAAGATTTCCAATACAAAGTAGTACATGAGCTTTTAGCTTTAGCCAACAACATCTCAAGTTACTAGGGGGACTTCTGTCAGTGCCAAACATCGAGACAACCGACCATAATGATTTAGGCCTACAATCCAACTCACCAAAGGCAAGTTATGTCACCAACTCAGAGCCGAGACACTAAACAAACATGGATGCGGTCCAACACAAAGGTAGAAATGGGGAAGTTCTCAGTATCAAAAGGTCAAGAAAGGCAAGTCAAAGGTGAAAGCCAAATCGGGGAGGTCATGGATGGATGGAGTCAAATGAATGTGGTGCCTAAGCTAGCGGACAAGAATGTCAAGGAAGACCATATCTATGCTCATAGGAGGGTAATAAACTGGTGGGTTTTGTCAAGAAACCTAAATGTGCAGGTAATACATCTATTAATAGTTATAACATCATCCAAGATATTCAATTTTAGTTTTAAATAATATTTCCATGTCCTTAATCATATACCAAGCTAATGCTGTGAAGATGACTAAAACAACAAGATAATAATCCATAGTCAATAATCAGAAGTCCATAAGTCATATCACATCATAACAATAATTATCAAATATCATCTGAAACACTGCTGCAATAACATCGTTGGGCACTGAATTGAAACTGTATGGAATAAAGGGTCACATTGGTCATCAAATTTGAGCTCCCAAGGCTTAGCCTTAGCATAAGGTCTAACAAAAGTCTGATATAATATACTGCTCTGGTCATGAGTGATCTCAAAATACAATCTCATCATAGCCAATCTTTGTAAAAGCAAAGCTCTGAAATGTGCAGATATCTGCTTAGCAAGGATAGTAGGCCTGCTACTATGGTGTGATAACAGTCACTTATTGGCATTATGAGTTTTTGGTTATGCCATTTGGGATGACCAATGCACCAACCACCTTTCAGTCATGCATGAATCACATCTTCAAGGAGTTGAGAATTTTTTTGTTGGTACTCTTTAACGATCTCCTCATATACAGTCGAACATAGGAGGAGCACATGAGACATCTGGATGAGATTTTGAGCATTATGGAGTAGTCCTTGTATGCCAAGGCCTCCAAATGCAAGTTTGGCCTTACTGAGATCTTACACTTAGGCCATGTGATCAGTGCACGAGATGTACAGGTCCATCAGTAGAAGATTCGGGCCATTCTGGATTGACCCACACTGAGATCTCTCACGGAGTTACGAGTATTCTTGGGGCTGTGTACATATTAAAGGCGATTTGAGAAGGGGTTTTCACAGCTTGGCACACCCCTCACCGACCTGACAAAGAAGGGAGCTTTCAGATGGACAAAGGAGTCTCAACAAGCATTAGACAAGCTTAAGGAAGTGATGAGCACTTGCCCTATCTTGGCACTTCCCGATTTTAACCAGCCTTTCATGCTAGAATGTGATGCTTCGGGCATTGGCATTGTTGCAGTTTTGATGTAGAATAGACACCCAATAGCCTTTGAAAGCAGGAAGCTCAGGGAGCCAGAAAGGATCTACTCTACATATGACAAAGAAATGCTCACCATTATGCATGCATTGGCAAAGTTCAGACAGTATTTGGTGGGCAGCAGATTTGTGGTGAGGACTAACCACAACATCTTGAAATACTTCCTAGAGCAAAAAGATTTGAATGAAAGGCAATAGAAATGGGTCAGCATGATACAAACCTATGACTTTGATATAGAATACATGAAGGGGAAGGAAAATGTGGATGTTGATGCACTCTCCAGGAAACCAGACGCATGCTCCAGGATGGAGATTTCGGCTAATTAGAAATCCCACCTCCTGGTAGAATATTCCAAAAATAAATTTGCTTGCGAGTTGATAGATAGCCTTATACAAGATGATAGATACCAAGTGGTTGATGATGTCATTTTCTACAAAGACTGGATATATTTGGTACCAAAGTCCAAAATGAAGGAAAAGATTCTGCAGGCTACACATGACGCCCCTACAACAAGACACCAAGGGTTCTTCAAAACATACCGGCAAGTCAGGAAGAGGTTCTCTTGGAAGGGCCTCAAGGATGATGTGTTGCAGCACGTGAGGGAATGCATGGTTTGTCAGTAGAACAAGACCGAACAAATTCATCTGCCAAGACTTCTGCAGCCATTGCCTATTCCTGAGCAAAAGTGGGAGACTGTCTCAATGGACTTCATTACTGGGTTGCCACAAGTACAGTGGCGAGATTGTATATATATTGTGGTAGATTGGTTGACCAAATTCGCACATTTCTACACAATTGCTTCAGATTATACAGCGGCACAGGTGGCACAGGTGTTTTTCATGGAGGTATTTCGCTTTCATGCGCTGCAGAAGAACATTGTTAGCGACGAGGACAATAGATTTCTCGAGGCCTTTTGTTAGGAGCTTTTCAGACTGGTACGTACTAAGTTGACCCCAGCACTGAAGAAATTTGATAAACAATCACAAAACTTCTTATTGAACTTTTATCAAACACTTTGAATGCAAATCTTATTTATGACTTTTCTGAACTACGAATTCATATATCACACTGTAATGAAATTTCTGATAGTTTAAGCATAAACACCATATAACCAAACTTGTGAACTGAGGATGAATACAACACAGAAATTTAGGGCCAAGCCGAGGGTAAAAACCTCACCAGAGGAAAACCCAGAGAAATAATTTTATTTATGAGAGATAAACTCAAAAATTCAACAACTCAGAATTTCTTCTACAACATCAAAAACAAATTTTAGAAACCCCACTCATCTGTAAATCTGCATTGGAAACTATGCCAAATGATACTTATAGTCAACTCACACGTGCGAACTGTACACAGCAATTTTTCAGGACTCGTTTTAGCTACGGATTGTACGGATTCTGCCCACCAATAAATGCAAAAAATAGTCTCGAAATTAGTGCCAGATTTGACCTCAACTGTCTCGAAAACTATGCCAACAATCTGCCTCGATTTTTGTGCTTGTACGGTCTCCAAAAATGGTTGTACGGTCTGGCTGTACAGTCCAATAAATGCTACAAAATTTTCTTGGGAATCATGTCCTCAGGTTGTCTTGATGATCAGCTTTCACAAAACAGAAATCTCCTTCAAGATTTAACTTCTCTCACTCTCACTTGTCTTCTTCTCTCTTGATGTGACTTCAATCAATGTTTTCTCTCTTCCCTAGATGTCTTTTTATATTTTTCCTCTTCCCAAAACCCTAACTAACTAATCTCAACTAACTCATTAATGGCTGAGATCAATCATATCTAAAGCTTCACATTAAATGCTCATTTAATAATACACTTTATTATTAAATGCTCACAAATCTTTTTTTGGGACCTGTTACCACCTAATGTTGCACTTTAGTTGGACTTCAGAGAGTCGCCAATGTTGCACAATTACTTGTGCTTATCAGAGTTCAGAAGTTCGAAGTTTGGCTTGTTCAGGACCCTTTTTAATTTTTGTAGTGCATGACCATGCCCCACGGGGTTTGTAATAAAGTGTGCTAGCATGGTGGTCTTTGAGTGACTCGGTTCCATAGGACTTAACAACCAAAGAAGGTATTCCAAGGAGTTTTTTCCCTTGTCGATTATGCTTTGCCTTTAGCCGAGTATAATCGATGAGTTTGTCATTAAAGCTTATGTGCAAGTGAAATATAAATAACATTAGAATATCTACATGTATTAAACTGCCATGGAATGATGACGTACTTTAAGCTATGATGTGAATGTGATTAAAGGAACATGTCTTTAGTCTATTGATATAGTCTTGTCCTTGGTTGTATGTTGACCCAGTCAAACATTGTTTGACCATGGTCATTCTTGGGATCCGTGATGATGTGGGCCATATATGCTTATGGATGATGATTGATGGTCCCACATACTCTTGTTGATGGTACCATATGATGGACATACGATTCAGATGGTGATTGATGTAGTTCAGCAGGTTTTATTATCATTTCAGATCATCAGATTATGCACTGTCCATGTATGGTGGACCCTACAGTTGACCCCTTAGGTCAACCCATGGTGTATGAGTACACATTCTTAGTGGATTTGGGTCTTCTAGATCCAATGAGACACTTACCATTCAGTTCTGGGCACTTCTGACAATGATAGATGCACTTATCCACTTGTTGACCAGATTTGGGGTTGTTTTCCCAGCATGTCCAGTAGGGGCCATGAGAGGCCAGTTCACCTAGGGCGTTGTATGAGGAGGGGGTGGTCCACCCACTTGATTTTACCATTATACCCCCCTCCCAGAGAGCCTGGTGGGCTCAGTTTGACAACGCAGGCACTCCAGGAGGCATTTTGGGCAGCTTCACAATTACCGAGGCGGATAAAAAATGGAATAAAAAGGTCACTGAGGAATTCGATTTGGGAAATTGAGGCAAGGTTTTGGCACTTGGTCTTCACAGAGGTCTTCCAGGGTGAACCCCCCATCTTCCAGGCAGTTATCATCAGTCAGTGGGGTCCACAGTGGCCACAGGAGACCATTTACTGCATGTCTCTCACAGATTTTGAGGACAAGATTTGATCATTTGTATTATTTGGACATATTATTTTATATTATTGTGCCATGGGGATGAGCTAGCAAGGATCGATACCTTCTAGCCCCACCATGAGCTTATTGAGTCATGTCCTAGTCATATGAGGTGGGCCCATGTGTCTTAGCCCCCTCCTAGTGATGACGTCACCCTCCATGAGTCACTTTAGGCCATGACGCCATCCCTCTTTTGAGTGATCCATGTGATATTATGTATTGGCTCATCTTAGCCATTGATTAGATTATGAGATCTTTTAATCGCAACCACTCATCTTGTTGTATTGTAAAGTGGTTTTGGGATCTAGGGTTTTGGTCTTTATTATCCTATATAAGGAGGAGACCCCCTATTGTAAAAGCACCTTTGGGATCTGCAAAACTTGGAATGAAAATAATATTTTGGAGATCTACTTCTTGGCTTTGATTGGGTTACTCTTGTATATGTTCTTGCATCTTGTTTCTAGACATTCTTTGCTTTACAGGTGAAATCGACATCAATTGAAGGGAGGCCAAATTGCTTGAAGCTAGCTCAACGATTTGCTTTGTGGGAAGATTGTAGGGGTTGCTCACATCCCCCATGGGCAAAACGTCTTCATCTTGAGGGAGTTTTTCAATTGTGCTTTGTCCATTGATTGCTTCTTTGATACGACATGCTTAGATCTTATGGATTTGTGGATCAAATCCAACTTGATGTAGTTTGATTTACAGGTTTTCGTGGGACATCTCTCCTCCTAGGGCTTGGACATTTTTGGTTGATGACACTTGGATCAAGCTTGGAATTGTAACTAGGGCAAGAATTCTCCATATGCTAAGAGGTCGTAAGCTTAGAGGTAAGATCTACAAGGTACGTATTGATTTCACTTGTTCTCCATCCTATTGGTCACAAACTCCATTAAAATCAAAACCCTTGTTTTTCTATTTTTTAGATCTTCTTGGATCTAGCTTGGCTTTGGGTAAGATATTGAAAACCCACCTCTATAGCATCCACGGCGATTCGGATCTATAGTTTGGTGTGGATTGGGCTTCATTTGAGACACTTCCCAAAGCATTTAGCCTTCCTTGGGTGAGGTCGCACTCCTTGGGAGGGTGATTTTTGCTACTTCCAAGACATGGGTAGCTAAGATCCCACTTGATTTGCACTCCTCTCACTTGATAACCTACCCCTAGTGCTTCACTTCTTTGATTTTTGCCTTGTGGGCCCTGTTATCACCTAAGCTGTAGTTACCCCTATGGATGGATCCAGTCATGGATGGCAATAGGGAAGGGCAACTCAAAAGGTGCAACCCCGATCACCTCGACCTCCAATATATCGTTGTCACGCCAGTCGAGGCAACCTTCACTTTATGTTATCTAGCCCAGACAACAAAGGGGGAGACCCGATCTACTCCCGACAGGAGAGATCAAAACCAAGACACCAAATCAGGGTATTTCTAAGTGAAATTAGGTGTATGGTTTATCCTAGACCTAAGGATGAAGTCACAAGCCAAGTGAGGGGTTCAATAGCTATAGCTTGGGTTCATTGTTGATGTAAGAGTGACTTATAATGTTTGTAGTGAGATCTAGGGCTAGTGTACTAGTTCAATATTGGAAAGTCCACTGCCTTGGGAACCGTGTCCAATGCAGGGTAGTTAAGGGTTGTATTGGGGCTAACTAGTACAGATGACAAGTTTGACCATGATACACGATAGCTTCAAGGGTTTGGTTCACCATGCATAGGTCAATCCACAAGTCAATCCAACAATCTAGGAAAGTCGAATTAACTTGGAGAGAAACCAGTGCCTTGGGAATTGGGAAGTGGAGTCAAAGTAGGGTTGACTTGTGGTTTAGGACTCCTAGTACTTGGGACAAGTGGGCAATAGAGGTCTTGATGGATGAATGAGTCTAGATCTAGGTTTGACCCAGGTGGATCACAATCCCTTAAAACAAGGAATGCAATCCCCAAGGCAAGATTTGACAAAGTGACAGTCTAGACCTAGGTTTTGAATTATTCCGGTTTCAGATCTCCAAAAATCTCAAGTACCCAGTTCCTAGAAGTGAGTGAAATCACTTCTCCAAGGTGGTGCGACTTTGCCCAAGGAGGCCTAAAAGTGGGGTTATGTGGGTCAAATCAAGTCGGATGGCATCCAAACTTTAGATCCGGGTAGATCGGTCAGGTAGGGGTATGGATCTATAATTTCGTGGCAATCCACCGGTTAGATCTTAGTAGATCTGAGTTTAAGTGTTCCAAGTGGTCCAAAATGGGGATTAAATCCCTTAAAATGTGGAATGGGGCCCACAAGGTGAATTTCAGAAAAGTGACAACCTGGGTGTATGTTATTTGATGTGTAGATGTCAAATCAAGTGGAATCTCAAACACCCATCACCTAGATCTAGGTCAACTTGCCCAACTAGAGAAGTGCGCCTTGCTTGGGAGAGGCTAAGTTGGCCTGGGAAGGGGATCAAATGGAGGCCAATCCTCACCAAACTATAGATCCGGGATGCCGTGGATGCTATAGAGGTGGGTTTTCAATATTATGCCCAATAACCCACTAGATCTAAGTAGATCTGAGAAAATGTAAAAAATGGGGTTTTGATTAATTAGGGTTTTAAGTGTTTTTGACAATTGGATAGATCATGGAGATAGAACTTACCTTGAGATCATACCTGAGTGATGTGGATGAGATGCCTTGATGTTGAGGAAGATTCCCGCAGAGATCAAATGAGAGATTGTTGATTTGCTTGCCGATTTGATGCCCTAGCCCACAAGTGCGCCTTCCTCTACCTGTCAAACCAAGGAATGAAAATTCAATCAGTAAGATCAAGTATGGAAGAAATACAAGAGAAATGCAAATAGTAACATGAAATAGAAGGTCCTGGGACAGTAATACTCCCTGTTACCAACGAAGAGCTCCAAAGAAGAAGTAGGGAGAGTCTTCCCCTACCAATACCTCCTCCTCCAAGCAAATCGGCCTCCACCTGTAGATGCAAAAATCGTGGTACAAAGATATGGCAAACAAGATCTTCAATAACTCAGTGCAAAGGAAGAACCAACGAACGAACACCAAAAACATTCACCACAACACTGGAGATAGATGCAATAATAATTTTCTATTCCAATAATCCAGAGCCAAAAGTCCCTTTACAATGAGAGGCTCTCTCCTTTAAATAGGAAGGAGAGGCACCAAAACCCTAACCACTTTTTGAATGAGTGGCTAAGATTTAAAAGATACAAATGTCTAATCAATGGTTGAGATGAGCTCAACAATAAAATACATGGATCACTAATAAAATATAATGTAAGTGGACAAAATCGCCCTACAAGAGGGGAATCCCACCAAATCATGATGACAAAATATCATAAGAGGCTTATGGTGGGTCCAAGGGGTAATTTTATCCCTCCTTGGTCAATCCCCATAGCACAATAACCAAAAAATAATCATGAATGTACCAAATCGTGCCTCCATAGTGAAGTCGTGGTCCTCAGAAGACCTCAAAAATCCACAAAAAGTGCCATAAGCGATGGATGCGGGCCCCGATGAAGCTGAAACTGCTGGAGAAGGTGTGGAAGGTCCCGATCTATCATCACTGATCATCCCATGCCATAACTTTGCCTCAGTAGCCCAAATCGATTTCCTCAATAGCCATTTCTACCAATCCTGAAATGCCTCGGGAAGCATGAAACTGCCCCAAACAGCCTCCTGGAGTGCTGGCGCTGTCAAGGTGAGGGCACCAGTGTGTCCGGAAGGGGGGTAATATGGTAAAAACAAGTGGCTGGACCACCCCCTCCATCATCAGCGCCCTAGGTCAACCGGATAAAAGTCATCTCTGCTCCGACAGGGCCTCCGACAGACCAAAACTGCACTAGGACAGCCTACGGAGGCTAAATCATCACTGTAAGTGCCCGGAACTGAAAACAAACTGTCCCATTGGACTCAGAAGGTCCAAATCCATCCAAGATGTGTACTCATACACCATATGAATCTCTGCATGATCAAAATAAATATCCAATATACCGGATCAAGGCCAATAATAATGCGTTGTACATATACAAACACTGCTGCAACCCCAGAATCATCATCATAACCCTGTAGCTGCTGCATAGAGTCATCATGTATGTATACATAGACCATATATCATCTATCCATATCATCACAAGGTCTAACATCTCATGTCCCATGGTCCTCCATGGTCAAACTAGGTCTAACCAAGACCAACTATAATTCAGACCATCATCCAAGGCTGCTGCAAAGTATCAAGGTTAATACATGCTCTACAACTTATTCAAATAGCAATTATAACACAAAGTAATCATGACTGGCGATCTAAATCCAAATGTAGTGTCGTTAATTATTATTATTACTCAGACTAGACTTTCAGGATCATACTCACTTCATAGTTGTGATCAATTTGCTAGTGAAGGGTGAAGGCTTAAATTAACTGGCTAGGCTAAGGGATGACTTAACTGTCTTGACTTTGTGACACTTTGGCAAGGGAAAGGGAATACACCATAGTATGTACTGAATGAGCAATAACACAGGGAATGGCGGTGTCTCACAAATGGATGAGTTGTTTAAAGAGGGTTTATTCACCTTCACAGATGCGCACAATCCATAATACAAATAAGGCCAGCAATTGTTTAGATGTAGCTTTTAAGTTCCATTGCTTTTTTGGGCCTGAGGTTTCCATAGCCTTGATCTATGTGTGTTTACAAACACATTGCATAGATTTACATTTTTCTTTTAGGCTTTCTGCTGCAGGTGTGTTTTTAAGGCACTTGTTTACCTGAGCACTTCTAGGTGTGTCATGGACAGCTTGTTTACCTAGGTATTTATTTTCCACAAGATATAACATTTCATTTTCATTGCCATGTTCATTTGGCATGCCTCTCATTCATGTGTGTTTAGAAACACATTGCATGAATGGGTTTTTCATACAAGATATAGCATTTCATTTTTCCAGATTTTGTATACATGGCAGCACTAAAAGTTTCAGGTTTAGCCAACACAACTTTAGTGACTAGGGGGAATTCACAAGGAACTCCAACTCACCATAGGTAAGTTTTGTCACCAACTCAGAGCCGAGACATAATAAACAGGGAAGCTCATCCAATACAGAGGCTGCAGTGGGGAAAAGTCCTCCATGCCACTAGTCAAGTAGTAAGTCAGGGTGATAATCTAAAAGGTAGGCCATGGATGGATGAAGACAATGAAATGATGGAGCCAACACTAGCAAGCCAAAGTATGGTGTAATGATCACCTCTATTCTCCCTAAGGAGGGTATGTACCAATGAGTATGAATAGTGAACTTCTAAGTCTGAGTAGGGACAATATAATATATATAATAGATCAACCAGGTCCATATATCTATATGATCGCCAGATCATGACACTAAGTGCTAAGACATGCTATGAGAATAAGTATAAAAGCAATCTAACCATAACACTATGATATACCTGCTGAGTCATATACCTGAACGCTCATCAACCTGTACCATCATCTGTCCTCTGAGACTGCTGCTGTAACTCTGGGCACTACTGTCTGCTCTGTACCAATGGTATAATGGCTACATCGGTCACCTCTCTGAGTGTCCTGAAACTCAGTCATGGCATGGGGAATATAACTGCTGTCCACAATCTGATAGTGATCCAATATAGATGCTCATCTCAGCATCTCAAATGCAAGGGAACTGGCTGAATAGTGTACTGGAATGAGAAAAATAATGTATGGTAGCCCGGCTACTATATATGTGATAACAGGCCCCATTCCTCATTTTGAGGGTTGATCTGTATCGTGTCCAGGAAGCACGAGGGGGACAACAATTCGACTGAATGAGTCAGCTCTGTTATGGTGGAAGCTTCATAAACAGAATGAGCAAAAGCAGGACTATGCAATACAGATAATACAAATACACACAGACAATGTGCAGGAATACGAACTGTTCTAGATTGATCAAGATAAGATGTATGTTACAATAATTTACATGCTTATAAAGAAGTCTAAGACGCTTGGGTGCCTGCCCGTTACGTTCAGTTACAAAGAAGAAGTGAGAGCGGTTCAAATGTTCAACCGTTACAGTCGACTGGAAGACAAAAAGACAGTCTGTCGAGGTTCGACAGTCGCTGGTCGCATGTCGACGTTGTATGCCGATGTCGCGAACTGTGAGGTCGCTAAACATGTCGAAGGTGCGGAACATGCCATAGTACTAAAGTTGTCGAAGTCATGTCGTGTCGAAACTTGTCGAAGTTGTATCAACAGTGATGACTGATCGAAGATGTGTCAAAGTTAGCATCCGACAACAAATGCCAACTGCGATGTGGATCAGACCTCCTTCCTTAAGAAACAATGGACCCCATTGTTTGCTCGCGAAGGTGAGGAAACTTGTTGATCATTTCAGTAGCAGAGTACCACTTTCCTTAAGATGGGATTTGGCCAGCTTTGGCAACCTCAAACAAGGGAATTGTGTTCGTCCTCGTAAGGCGTACCTGTCATCCCACAATGGTGTTGCAAGGAAGAGGCTCCTGAATATCTGGATTGATGTCCGCGGGATCTGTTGTTGAGAAATCATTCTGTTCCAACAAGGGCGCATGGTATGGTCGAAGTAGATCCACATTAAAGACTGGATGCAGACCCAGGCAAGCAGGAATGTCGAGCTGGAAAGCGTTCTCGCCAATCTGTCGAAGAATACTGTATGGACCATATCGCAAAGGTTTTAACTTCTTGAAAGGACCTGTGAAGCGCTCCTTCTTAAGATGTAGCCAAACCTTATCCCCAATGTGAAATATATGAGGAGTGCGATGCTTGTCATGTTGGGCCTTAGCTTTCTCGTTTGCTCTATGCAACATATCCTGTGCTTGTTGCTGAATGTCACAAATCTGTTCTCGAAATTTGACTGCTTTATCAACTTCTCGTTGACTGCGTTCTATGTCGGAGTTTGGCTATGTCGAGGAGCTGACCAAGTCGATAGGCACTGAGGGTTGAAATCCGTAACAGACTTCAAAGGGACTCTTGCCTGTAGAGCTGTGCTAAGCACGATTGTAGCTATGTTGTATGTATGGAAGACTATCATCCATGTGCGTCGATGCTGGGGATTGTACATGCGAAGCAGTTGTACTACCAAGTGATTCACAACTTCCGTCTGTCTGTCAGTTTGAGGATGGAAAGCTATCGACAATGAGAGTCGCGAGTCTAGCTGTTGCCAGAGGGTCTTCCAAAAGATGCTGATGAATCTGGCATCTCGGTCGGAAATGATGGTTGTGGGTAAACCAAAGTGTTTCCAAACATGTGTAAAGAAGAGCTGAGCAGTTTGTTGCACTGTGTGGTCTTCTTACATGGTATGAGAATGGCCATCTTGGAAAATCGGTCGACTACTACTAATATCGCGTCATGCTGATGTTTGGTAGTAGGATAACCCGTCAAGTAGTCCATAGAAATAGATTCCCATGGTCGACTAGGAACTGGCAGAGGTGTGTACAATCCCTGTCGTCGATTAGGTGGCTTAGCATTGGCACAAACCACGCATGATCGAATGTACTTGTTGACGTCAGATTTAAGTGTAGGCAAGAAGAAATACTTCTGCAGAATAGTAAGTGTCTTTGCTACTCCAAAGTGTCCGGTGGTCTTGCTGTAGTGCGCGTCCCAAATGAGCTGCTGTCGTTGCTCACCAGTCGGTACACAAAGTTGTCCAAGCTTGTATAGCGAGGTATCTTTCAGGAAGTATTCGGAGTCTGAGGTCAACGACTTGTTAGTCTGTAACTGTTGGTAGACTGCTGAGAAGTCGTCGTCCTCGTACAACTGTTGCCAAGTGGTCGTGTCGTAACCCTGCATACTCATCACTGTCAAAAGGAGAGTAATGGGTGGTCGACTGAGGCAATCTGCAGTGGCATTAGCCTTGCCTTTTCGATACTTAATCACCAACTAAAATTGTTGTAGGTAATTAATCCACTTGAGTTGTCGATTTGCCTGCAACTTTGATTGTGTCAGAGTGAACTGTAGAGGCTTGTGATCAATAAGAATGACCGTTTCCTTGCCAAAGATGTAATGCCTCCATTGCTTGAGAGCTTGCACAATGGCGTACAGTTCTTTTTCGTACGTCGAGTATCTTCTAACCGTATCGTTAAAAGTCTCGGAATGAAAAGCGAGTGGGTGACCAGACTGAGTAATCACTGCGCCCAAGGCATAGTCCGATGCGTCCGTCTCAATCTCAAAGGGCTGCCGCAAATCAGGTAACACAAGTACTGGTGCAGTGTAGAGCCTATGTTTGAGTTGTTCAAAAGCTACTTGATGTGTTTCTGTCCATTGAAAGACAGTTTTCCCGTTTCCTTTTGTCAACTGATTCAAGGGCCAAGCTATGTGACTGAAGCCGAGTATGAATCGTCGATAGAAATTCGCCAAACCAAGAAAACTTCTTAGTTCTTGAATGCTTTTAGGAATGGGCCAATCTTTGATGATCTGTACTTTGTCTGGATCGACGTGAATACCTACAGAGTCAATTACATACCCCAAATATTTGATGCTGGTCATCCTAAACGAGCATTTATCCATGTTCAAATGGAGCAGATGTTGCTGGAGAGTGTCGAGGACTTGTCGAAGATGTCCGATATGTTCTTCCCATGATCGACTTATGTTAGACCTTATGCCAAGGCTGAGCCTTGAGAGTTCAAAAGTGATGACCGATATGACCCTTTATTCCATACAGTTTCGGTTCAATGCCTAGTGATGTTATTGCAGCATTGTTTCAGAAGGTTTTATGATGATTATTATTATGATGAGATATAACCTATGGATTTCTGATCATTTAATGTGGATTATTATCTTGTTGCTTTAGTCATATTCACAGCATTAGCTTGGTATATGATTCATAATGTGGCAAACATTATAAAATGAAAATGAACTATCTTGATGATGTTATAAATTATAAAATGGACATACTACTCGCACATTTAGGTTGCTTGACAAAACTCACCGGTTTATTACCTAAGCATAGATATGGTCTTCCTCGACAGTCTTGTCTGCTAGCTTAGGCACCACTTTCATTTGACTCCATCCATCCATGACCTTCCTGATTTGGCTTTCACCTTTGACTTGTCTTTCTTGACTCTTTGATACTGAGGACTTCCCTATTACTACCTCTGTGTTGGATCGCATCCATGTTTGTTTAGTGTCTCGACTCTGAGTTGGCGACAGAACTTGCCTTTGGTGAGTTGGATTGTAGGCCTATATCATTCTGGTCGGTTGTCCCGATGTTTGGCACTGGCACAAACTCCCCCTAGTCACTTGAGATGTTGGCTAAAACTGAAAGCTCATGTACTACTTATGGAAACTTGTGTAAATTCGCCCATGGAAACTATAAACTCTAGAATGTGTTTCTTAACACACGTGAGAAAAGGGCAAGAGCAATGAAACGCTATAAATACTCCTCGAAAAGTATAAGAAAGGTCCAAAAGAGCAATGGTTCTTAAACTCTATATCTAAACGATTGCTGACCTTATATATATATATAAACATGCCCTGGATGCAAGCTGCAATTAGTTGTGCTTCTTAGCGCACCTGAGATCCGAAGGGTTATGTAGGCCAAAAAGGCCATGAAATGAAATTGAATGATCCTAATGAACTTGGATCAACTTGATGTAGACATGATGCCTAAGTTGAATAATCACTCTCTAAACAACTTACCCATTTGTGAAGCACAGCCCTTCCCCGTGATATTTGTCCAGCACAAAGTGTAGCTTCCCCCTCTCCCAGTCCAAAGTGCCTTTTAGTTAGGTTTAGACAAGCCACCCCTTTGCCTAGCCTTGTTCCTAGCCTTCATCTTACCTAGCAGTTAGACCATGTCCAATGGGTGAGTTTGTTATTTAAGCTATTGTGCAAGGAATTATAAATAACAATGGAATAAGCAAACATGATTAATGCCACTAAATGATGTTTATGCTTTAAGTTAAGCTATGAGTATGATTAGAGGAACATGTCTTAGTCTATTGATATGATTTATCCCTGGTTGTATATTGACCTAGTCAAACCTAGTTTGACTATGGTCATTTCTTGGGATCCGTGGTGATGTGGACCGTGTATGCTTATTGATGATGATTGATGCCCCACATACTCTTGATGATGATGCCATATGATGGACATATGATTCAGATGGTGATTGATGCAGTTCAGCAGGTTTTATTATTATTCCAGATCATCAGATTATGCACTGTCCATATATGGTGGACCCTACAGTTGGCCCATCAAGGCAACCCATGGTGTATGAGTACACATCCTTAGTAGATTTGGGTCTTCTGGATCCAATGAGACACTTATCATTCAATTCTAGGCACTTCTAACAGTGATAGATGCAGTTTTTCACTTGTTGACCAGATTTGGGGTTGTTTTCCCAGCCTATCCAGCAGGGGCCATGAGAGGCCAGTTCACCTAGGGCGCTGTACGAGGAGGGGGTGGTCCAGCCACTTGATGTAACCATTTTACCCCCCTTCTGGAGAGCTTGGTGGGATCAGTTTGACAGCGCAGGTGCCCTAGGTGGCAGTTTCAGCAGCTTCACAGTTACCGAGGCAAGTTAAAAATGGAATAAAAGGGTCATTGAGGAATTCGATTTGGACAATTGAGGCAAGGTTTTGGCACTTGGTCTTCACAGAGGTCTTTCGGGTCTTCACAGAGGTCTTTCAGGGTGAACCCCCCATCTTCCAACCAGTTTTCATCATTCAGTGGGGTCCACAGAGGCCACAGGAGGCCTTTTACTGCATGTCTCTCACAGATTTTGAGGACAGATTTTGATCATTTGTATTATTTGGACATTATTTTATTATTATTGTGCCATGGGGATGAGCTAGTAAGGATTGATGCCTCCTAGCCCCACCATGAGCTTTATGAGTCATGTCCATGTCATATGAGGTGGGCCCATGTACTTTTTCCCCCTCTAGAGGATGACGTCACCCTCACTTTGTATCTCCTAGCTATGACGTCACCTTTGTATTGAGTGATCCATGTGTTATATTGTATTGGCTCATCTTAGCCATTGATTAGATTATGAGATCTTGTAATCTCAACCACTCATCTCCATGTATTGTAAAGTGGTTTTGAGATCTAGGGTTTTGGTCTTTATTATCCTATATAAGGAGGAGACCCCCTATTGTATAGCTCACCTTTGGAGCTCTGGAATATTGGAATAGAACACTTCTTTGTGGAGCATATTTCTCGTCTTGTGGATTCTCTTGCATCTTGAATATACAGTATCTCTTCTATGTATCATTGTGGATTTTGGAGCTACACGTTTTCTTGCAGGGAGGCCGAATTGGTGGAGAAGAGGACGATTTGAAGAGTGTTATTGTTGGAGGGATCCACATATTCTCTCTTGGGTTGATCGTGGTGACAGGGAGTATCATTATTGTATCTTTGTGACATAGTTGATGCTTTCTATTACATCTTTCCATCATTTTCATAATTTTCTTACTTGGCTTGTTTCACTTGATCTTGTCTTGTAGGAGGAGGACGATTTGGCATCTTGGAGGAGGACGTTTTGGCTTGGAGCAACAAAATCTCACTCTTGAATATACACATAGGTGAATGCTATCAATTTGCAAGGTGGCCATAAGCAATTTAGGTAAGTTCTACAAGGTATGTGCCTAGATCCATCCATTCTTCTTTATTGATCAACAAACCCTTAAAATCAAAACCCTTGTTTTCACTTTTTTTTAGATCTACTAAGATCTAGCTTGGCTTTGGGTATAATAAAAAGAACCCACCTCTATAGTATCCACGACAATTCGGATCTATAGTTTGGTGGCATTTGGACTTTCATTTGACCCTTCCCCCAAAGCACTTAGCATTCCTTGAGTGAGGTCGCCCTCCTTGGGTGGGTGAGTTGAGCTAGTTCCCACACATGGGTAGGTGAGATCCCACTTGATTCATACTCCTCTCATTTGATAACCTACCCCTAGTGCTTCACTTCATTGATTTTCACCTTGTGGGCCCCATTCCTCATTTAGAGGGTTGTGCCCTGTTACCAACTTTTTTGTAACATAGTTGGATTATCTGAAGAGACGCCATTCGACAAACATGACGAGTGTTTGTATTCCAGTGTATCAGATGATCCATCCTGTGTGCCTAGCCAGTTTTGGCTAGTTAGTTTTGTTTTTCAGTCGACATGACCATGGTCCCACGGGGTTTGTAATAAAGTGTACTAGTAGGATTTTGAGTGGCTCGGTTCCCCATGACTTGGTTAAGCAACTAAGGTATTCCAGGGAGTTTTTTCCCTTGTCAATTATACTTTGCCTATAGCCGAGCTATAATCGATGAGGTTTTCTCTCGCTTCCTCCAAAAGCTGGAATGCCCGATTTTGAAAATTTTAGCCATGGGGGGTTGTTAGAGTCCAACTGATGTATATAAGCCTACTAGACACTATTAGAATAGGTTTTGGTCATGTCCTAAGTCACTAGGACCCTCAGAAAAAATTTCGAAAAAAAATTACCAGGTCCTCGGATTTTGGGTTTTTAATTATTTTTAATTTTTAATAAATTTTTCCATAGTTTAAATGGAAAAATTTCAAATTGTAATATGTCAGTCATCCGGGATCTGAATTCAGTGATTGAAGGCTTGAACCTTAAGCCAAAAATCATTCATGATCCCCGGACCAGTTTATCCTAAGTTTCAGATGTCAAATCAGCCTCATAATTAATAATTTCTCAAAAAAGTCATTTACAGAGAAATTATTAATTAAAATATTAAAAATGAATATTTGGAGATAATCCAAATCTCTCCAAAATAATCCAAATGGATTAAAATAAAAGACTAATTGACATGGCACCGGGCATTAATGAAGATTCCAATCTTCTCTATCATCATCCAGTCAAGTGTACAGTCAGCACAAGTGGATCTCTCCAAGTGAATTCGCCCACCTTCCTCAAATCTGCGAATTGGTTACATGTCAAGCAATGAATGGGTTGGTTGTTTTGCATTTAAGCCTATGGTAGGCGCCCTCCTCTTATTGTGCAATCACATGCTTGGCTCTCAATACAACTCAATGCACATCCCTATAAACACTCAAGCTTTAACTTATGGAGGATTCACGCCATCTCCAAGAGTGCTCACGTATACTCCCTATTGGAGCTCGAGTTTACACATGGCAGTGGTCTATTTGGTGGTGAAGCTTCCAATATAGAGATGGGGGGCGCCTTGCCAAGGTGGAGGCCACCTCCCCATCTCATTCAATGCAACTCGAATTACTTGGTGGAGTTAGCACTCCAAGCTTGGCTTGACATGGATGTGATAGGGATTTGATGGCAATTCGATTTGATGACTCATGGCTATTTGGCTTTCCTTCATGCCAATTCGAATTAGGGTAGATTGAGCTTTAGTTTTTGTATAAGTAGAGGCTCTCTGAGCTCTCTTCACATGGATCTTTTGGGCATAGAAACTCTGCTAAATTTGTAAACAATCTTTCATTGAATAAAGCTTTTCGACTTTGGAGGTCTATGTGATTTGTTTCTTCATTGGTGGGTGTGCTTATTATGAGGTGATATCTCTTCTTGCTTTCAATTTGTTTACTATGTGTGGATCAAATAACTAACTTTAGAGGTCTATTTTTAGAACATAAGATTTTCCATTTGCGGTTGTCAAGTTGGATTATTATGCAAAGCTTGTTATAACCTAGATGAATACAAATATTCGGTCATATGAAGTATTGATCTCGATTTAAATTTTCCTAGCATACTAGTTATCTCGTTTGATCTCACTGGTTTCCAAGTTGTTTGTCTTAACAAATCTTGCCATTTAGAGAAGGGTGAGAGCTCGGTTGCATCGATCTCGTCTCTTTCATTATAAGAAGTTCTAACATTGTTGTCTTTCAGGATCTACTAAGTCGGGTTTATTTCAAGAAGATAAAACAGAAGGAGATCTTACTCCTCAGCTCCATCCTCAGTTTCAAAAAACTTTCTTAAAACTGGTTACTTGGTTCTGAAGGCTTACCTCCTCAAGCCCTATCTTTTTCTCTCCTTGATTTCTTTTTGCATTTGACTTGCTAGCCGTTTCTCCTCATCCCTAGCCTCGTCCAGCTTAGATTTGCCTCCATCTTCCATCCACTTTTTCTCTCCATTCGCTGCCTTCTTTCACCTATCTTCAGTCCTCTTTTTGCCTCGTTTTTCTCTCCCTTTTTTGGCCTGCTTGCTCCCTATTCGTTGCTGCTCCTTCATCTAGTTGGCAGCCCCACTCCCTACCTTCTTCCCATCTCTGTTTTGCTCTAATTTATCCCTGTTTTCTCCCTTTATTTTCCAGCCCTTCCACCTTTCTTCCCTTGCTGCTGTCCCATTTTTATTTGCTGCTGCTCCTCTTCTAGTTAGCAGTCCCCTCCATTGCTAGCTTTCGTTTCCTCTTGGGTTTGCCCCAAGTCTCTTCTCGTCCATCTTCATTTCTGCCCTGAAACACTTCAAAACACAAAAAATTGTTAAAAGTTAGCTTTGGTTAATTGCATATTTTGTTAAGGAGTTAGTTGTTAGCTTTATCTTCTTGTTAGTATTTTCATGCTTTGGAAAGTTACAAGTTAGGCATTTAGGATCTCATGCTTTGCATTTTTAAGATCTAGTTTGTTTCTTTTCTATTTTGTTAAACTTGCATCTCATTTTTAGATCTTACTTCTAGTCTCATATTTTGTTCATTAGTAGTTTCATTTTACATCATTAGATCTCATTTAAAAGTTTCAAATCTTGCATTGGAAAAAGATTGAGCATATAGGATAGTGAAAGCTTGCATCTAGTTCGACCTTTTTGCTTTTTTTAGATCTTAAAGTTAGTTTTGTTTTGATTTTGTTTTTGCACTAACACTAATGGGTGCATAAGTTTTTTGGATCATTGTTTGTTATAAGTTTTGAGAAGAGAACAAGCTGTTGGAAGGTGAAGCAAGAAAAAGTTGAAACCAAGACCTTTTGGAGATAACCCAAAGTGAAGATTTTGAACCAAGAAGACAAAAATATAAACAATCTCCTTTGTATAAACCCCCAAAAGGGTTTTAGTTTCATTTATAGTTGCTCTTCATTTCAAGGGTTTCAATCCCTCATTTGTAACTCATTAATAAAAAGGTTAGGTGGGATAAGGCCTCCCACATTTTGGTTCTTCTTCCCCATTTGGGGAAGAGTGTCTTGTGCATGCTTAGTTTAGTTTTGCTTCAAGTTTTCTAGATTAATTTTCATTCTTGTACTTAGAGTAAATTTTATTTCAAGTCTTGACCTGAGAAGCCTCTTGGGATTTGATCCCAAGTGCCGCATTAACACTGCCTGCTGCTTCTCTCTCCGCATCGTGTACTGCGTAGGACCGGCTAAGCTGGAAGTTTCATGAGCGGTGTGCAAAAGTCACGTTGACTTCACTTGTTAGATTAGCCTCTGTTGTGGTAGACGACTAGTTTCATTTTTTGCAAATAGTTTATTTCATTTAACATATCATTATCTTGCTTCATTTTTTATCTTATTGAGCTATCACATGCGTTCTTGTTCACAAACTGCTTCTATTTTAACAAAGAACCAAAGCCTCTTGAACTTGCAATAACCCAAGTCAAAAGCACTCTGTGTCGGAGAGCATAATAGTGTTGCATTTTCCTTGCATTAGACATATAGAATAGCTAAGTCTCTTGAACTTTTGTCTTAAGACAAAGTCAAGAGCACTCTCTGTCAGAGAGTTGAACTATGTGCTCTAATAAATCTTAAAATATTCCAACTCACTTCCCCCTTAAATAATTTATCTCTTCATTGCTATCCAACACCCATATGCTCTGCCAACCTGAAAAGGTTGGACTAGTACTCAGAAAGGTGTTGGACTTGTTAATCTTGAAAGTGATAACATTAATAAAAAATTTACCCCACAACCAACGAACCGGCGTTGCTTATTCGAGACATACTCAGGAAGTGGGCAAAGTTCATAAACCTGGTGGGGCCGGAATTTAACGTTGTCTTAGACTTCGGGGTGGTTAAGTCTTAAGACACCTACTCCTTGATATCTGGACGGCCCTGTTATCACATATATAGTAGCCGGGATACCATACATTATTTTTCAAATTCTAGAGCACTTTTTAGCCAGTTCCTTTACATTGAGATGATGAGATGAGCATCTATCTATGGATCACTATCAGATTTTGGACAGGGTATGTATTCCCCATGCCATGACTGAGTCTCAGGACACTCAGAGAGATGACCGATGTAGCCATTATACCATTTATAGAGAGCAGTCAGTAGTGCCCAGAGTTACAGTAGCAGTTTCAGAGGACAGATGATGGTTCAGAGGATGGGCATTCAGGTATATGACTCAGCAGGTATATCATGGTGTTGTGGTTATATTGCTTTTATATTCATTCTTATGGCATGTCTTAGCATTTAGTGTCATGATCTGGCGATCATATAGATATGTGGACCTGATTGATCTTATTATAGATATCCTACTGTCCTTACTCAGACTTAGAAGTTCACTATTCATACTCATTGGTTTTACCCTCCCTAGGGAAAATAGAGGTGATCATTCCACCATACCTTGGCTTGCTGGTGTTGGCTCCATTATTCATTGTCTTCATCCATCCATTGCCTACTTTTTAGTTTATCACCCTGACTTACTACTTAACTAGTGGCATGGAGGATCTTTCCCCACTGTAGCCTCTGTATTGGATGAGCTTCCCTGTTTATTGTGTCTCAGCTCTAAGTTGGTGACAAAACTTACCTTTGGTGAGTTGGATTGTAGGCATAAATCATTCTGGTCGGTTGTCCCGATGTTTGGCATTGGCTCGAACTCCCCCTAGTCACTTGAGATGTTGTTGGCTAAAACTGAAAGCTCATGTACTACTTATGGAAACTTATAAATTCGCCCATGGAAACTAAAAGGGCAAGAGCAATGAACTGCTAAAAATACTCCTCGAAGAGTATAAGAAAGGTCCAAAAAGCAATGGTTCTTAAAAGCTATATCTAAACAATTGCTGACCTTATATATGTATGAAAACATGCCCTGGATGCAAGCTACAACTAGTTGTGCTTATCAGCACACCTGAGATCCGAAGGGTTATGTAGGCCAAAAAGGCCATGAAATGAAATTGAATGATCCTAATGAACCTAGATCAACTTGATGTAGACATGATGCCTAAGTTGAATAAGCACTCTCTAAACAACTTATCCATTTGTGAAACACTGCCATTCCCTGTGTTGTTGCTCATTCAGTATATACTATGGTGTGTATTCCTTTTCCCATATCCAAAGTGTCACAATGTTAAGTTAATCAGTCACGCTTTGGCCTAACCAGTTTATTTTTAGCCTTCACCCTTCACTAGCAAATTGATCACAACTATGAAGTGAGTATGGTCTTGAAAGTCTAGTCTGAGTCATAATAATAATTAATAACACTATATATTGGTTGGTAGATCACCAGTAATGATTACTTTTTGTTATAATTGCTATTTGAATGAGTTGTAGAGCATGCATAAACCTTTGACACTTTGCAGCAGCTTCTAATGATAGCATGAGTTATATTTGGTCAATATTGACCTGGTCAAACTTAGTTTGACCAAGGTCAATCTTAGTTTGACCAAGGTCAATCTTAGTTTGACCAAGGTCAATCACAGGACATGAGATTATTAGACCTTGTGATGATACAGATAGATGATATATGGTCTATGTACATGTACATGATGGTTCTATGCATCAGATACAGGTTTATGATGATGATTTATGGTTTTCAGCATTATTTGATCATTTACAGATTATTATTATTTCACCTGTTCCGGTATATTGGATATATTATATGATCATGCAGAGATCCATATGGTGTATGAGTACACATCTTGGATAGTTTTGGACCTTCTGAGTCCAATGAGACAGTCTGTTTTCAGTTCCGGGCAGTTATAGTGATGATTTAGCCTCAGTAGGCTATCCTAGTGCAGTTTTGGTCTATCGAAGACCCTGTCAGAGCAGAGTTGAGTTTTATTTGGTTCACCTAGGGCGCTGATGATGGAGGGGGTGGTTCAGCCACTTGTTTTTACCATATTACCCCCCTCCCGGACACACTGGTGCCCTCACCTTGACAACGCAGGCACTCCAAGAGGCAGTTTGGGGCAGGTACACGCTTCCCAAGGCAGTTTTGGATTGGTAGAAATGGCTACAGAGGAATTCGATTTGGGCTACTGAGGCAAAGTTTTGGCATGGGATGATCAGTGATGATGAGTGGGATGATGATGAGTGGGATGTTTTCCGCACCTTCTCCAGCAGTTTCAGCTTCATCGGGGCCCACATCCATCACTTATGGCATTTTCTGATGATTTCTGAGGCCTCCTAAGGCCCATGATTTGTCCATAGAGGCATGATTTGGTACTTTGATGACTATTTTATTATTATTGTGCTATGGGGATTGACCAAGGGTGGCTAAAATTACCCCTTGGACCCACCATAAGCTTATTGTTATATTTTGTCATCATGATTTGGTGGGATCCCCTCTCCTAGGGCAATTTTGTCCACTTATGGTTATATTTTACGGTTGATCCATGTATTTTATTGTTGAGCTCATCTCAACCATTGATTAGATCTTTTGATCTTTTAATCTTAGCCACTCATGTAAAAAAGTGGTTAGGATTATGGTCTCTCTCCATCCTATTTAAGGAGAGAGCCTCTCATTGTAAAATCATCTAGAGATTTTTGGCTCTTGGCTCTTGGAATAAAATTTCTATCTTTTGGAGTACATGCTTGGGTTGGAGTGGATGTTGGTTGTTTTGATTGTAAATGATTTTGTCCATTGCATTGGAGGATCTATTATAGCTATCTTGCATATTTGCCATATCTTTTTACAGGTGGAGAAGACTTCTTCAACAAGTGCGAATTGGTGGGGAGGCTTGCCCTTCAAGCTTGGAGGAGGACGTTTTGGGTTAAACAGGGAATGGTTTTGTCTTTGCACCAACTATTCTTTGCTTATCTCTTTCTTGCTTGTATCTACCTTCAACATGTTAAACTGATTGATGCTTTGCTCCTTGGTTTTGACAGGTTAGAGGGACACATAGGTGGCTTGGAAAAATCGATTTGGCAAGAGGGCTTCAAAAATTCTCCATTTGATCTTTGGCAAAAGTAATCCTCATCTCAACTAGCATTCATCTCTTCATCCAGGTATGCTCCAAAGGTATGATCTTCTTCTTCTTTGAATCATCCATAATTTCTAGATCATAAAAACCCTAATTAATCAAAACTCTCATTTTGGTTTTTCTTAGATCTACTTAGATCTAGCCTTGCTTTTGAAGAGATTAAAAACCCACCTCTATAGCATCCACCCCTAGTTGGATCTATAGTTTGGTGGTGATTGGGTTAAAATTGACACACTTTTCAAGACAATATAGCCCTCTTGAGACAAATCGCACTTCCTTGGGAGAGGCTTGTTTGGTTAGATCTAACATATGGGTAGGTGAGATCCCACTTGATTTGCAATCTACATATTTGATAACCTACCCCTAGACTCTTACTTTGGTGATTTCTACCTTGTGGGCATCATTCCACATTTCAGGGGATTGAAACCCCATTTTGGACTACTTGGCACCTGAAAACTCAAATCTAGTAAGATCTAACCCTTGGATTGTCTTGATTTTCTAGATCCACATAGATCATTACCTAAACTACTTGGATCTACAATTTGGTGGCCATTGGACTTGTTTTGACACCCCTTTCCCATCTTTTAGCCCTCCTTGAGCAAGGTCGCACTTCCTTGGATGATTGAGTTTGCCCACTTTGAGGACGTGGGTAGTTGAGATTTTTGTGGATTTGGAACGGGCATATCTTGAAACCTAGGTCTAGAGTATCATTTTGTGACGATCTGCCTTGGGGGTAGCATTCCTTATTTTAAGGGATTGCGGTCCACTTGGGTCATATCATGAAACCCTAGATCTAGCAAAATCCAACCATCATATCCCAATTAGCCCACTTGATTTGCATGCTAGGTGTCCCGATCTACACTTTGACATATCATTTGACTCCATTAACCCATCCAACAAGGCACTAGTCCTCCTTAGGCAAGTCGCACTCCTTGGGAATTGTGTCAAACCTTAGATCCCATATGTGGGTATTCCTAATTTCAACTTAGATCCATAGATCTACTCATTACATATCCACTAATACCAATTGCATCCCCTTAATTTCACCTTGTGGGTCCCATTTGAACCATTCACATATCTCAAGAAAGTAGGTCCCACTTGTGTAACACATGGTACTAGATCTTGTCATTATAACTAATCATGTGGCCTAAATCATATATTGGTTGAAACACTAATCATCTCTCAAACCACCATCAACCATACTTTAACTTCTAGGTCCACTTAACCTTGCATTGGTTTCCGTAACTCATTATTTACTTATCCCTAGGAACCTTTGTTTGGGTCCAATCATCTTTGATTGGTAATAGGGTCTCCCCCTAGGTCTTGATTCATCTAGATCTAAAGTGAAGAGTGCCTCGGTTGACGTGACTCCCACCTTGCATTGGGAACCGTGGCATCTCTTGGGTCACCTCTTTAGTTGTCCATCTCCTCTACCGTCCCGGATGGGATACCACTAGGGGCAGCTACAAGTTGTGTGATAACAGGTCCTTCATACCATCAAAGGGGAAGCCACTGAAAGTATACCTTTCCGATCGAATGCTTACTTGTTTTTCTTAGCTTAATAATCAAGATCATTAAAACTTTCAATCAACCAAGATAATCTACAAAATGATCTCACGAACATTACTATTGAGACTTGCATTTCAGCATCCCAAGCACTACACAAGTTATTGACTCCATAAGGCACTGGTTTGTTTACACTTTCATTATTAATTTGGGCCATTTGTCCTTTGTTTAAGTGATTTATCAGTGGATGCTTTTATTTTTCGCAAGTCTTTATTTATACTGTTGGTATATTGCAACGTGGATTGTGTATTATCCTGTGTCTTTATCTTAAGTTGTGATCTCTCTCATTCAAAACTCCTAAACAACACCCATCCGCATCACTCAACACCCAAAAACACTTTAAACATAAGAGCCATAGTAAACTCTTTGTAGGGACTACCCCCCTTGGCTTCGTTAGGAGTTAGCCTAAACAGAGGAGCTGGGATTCAGGTGACAGTACCTGGCTCATTGCTTGCCCCCAAGGCCACACTTTCCCCACTTGTAGTGAGGGAACAACTTTCGAAAAATTTCTGCTGCTTGTGTGCATCTCGACGGATAACATGCCCCACTTGGGTCAATTTTGTGATGCATTTTCAATCTTAGATCTATGGAGATCTAGCCATCATTGGGGCATGCCTTCCTAAACCCACTTTGATAATTGCCTAAACTACCCCGATATATAATTTGGCATACTTTGGACTCCATTTACCCATCCATCTTAAGGCAGTAGTCCACCTAAGGCAAATCGCACTTCTTTGGATTAGTGTCATGTGCTAGATCCCATATGTGGGTATCTTCTATTTCATCCTAGATCCATAGATCTACATCTTGCATACCCCTTGGTACCATTTGCACCCTGTTACCAACTTTTTTGTACCATAGTTGGACTTCCGATGAGCCGCCATTTGATGAACATGATTTATGTTCATATCCAGTATTCAAAAGTTCAAAAGTCATTTTCAGGGCAATTTTGCCCCATTTGTAATAACTGCATGTTCATACCTCCATGGGGAATTTGTAAAAAGTTGGTCTAAACGGGATCCTTTTATAAAAGACTCAGCTATCCTTAGGTTTAGCCATTTGGGGGATACTCTAGAGTGTTTTTTTCCTTAGGAATTATGCGCTACTCATCGGTGGCGTATAATCCCTAAGTTTTTCACTCAAACCTCCAAAGCTGGAGTATTTTCCATGGTGGTCAAAACCTAAGGTGGTTATTAGAGTCTTATGTCTAGGATTTTTTACATGTTAGCCATCTCGATTGAGTCGTATGAACATGCACTAGGTCCCCTAGGAGTTTCGTTTGATTCCGGGAAAAATAAATTTTTCCGTAATTTAGACCATTTTTTAATGGTTTAAATGGAATTTTTCAAGGTGTGATAAAAAACCTCATCCGGAGGCGAAATTTGGCGTGGGGAGGCTTGTTTTGATGCTCATAGCGTCCTCTTTACCCTAGCACCCTCATTCTTCAGTTTTCGGGCGCTTACATCACCTCTGGGGGAGTTTTGGATAAAAATGCATCATTTTGGCATTTAATTGCCAAAAAAAACACAAAATGCACTAAATCCAAAAATCAAAAAAGGACAAAAGTGATAATAAAAATCTTTGGAAAGGGTGGCTAAATGTTTTAATAATGTGTACCACCTCACTCAAGTGTTAAAAGTCATATGTCATAGAGTGAAAGATTAATGTTTGGATTAAGTCTAAGTCCCTCACGTGAACCTCCTTCACGCATTTAACCATTGGTATTGGTGGGCGAATACTCCAAATCCAAAGTGGTGGGTTATCACTAGAATGATAAAGCATATTATAATCAAAGTTAAGGATATATGAATCACTAGAGAAGGGATGATGTGAGCATGGGTTTGGCCGTACGGCCAAGCTCTCACAATTTGGTGATATGTCATTTGATTAATGGGTTGTTGGATTTGTTTTCAATGCAAGGTAGGCGCATTCCTAAATATGAGGCCACCTCATGGCTTGGCTCCTTTCAAACTCATGTTAACATTAATTACCAAGCTCCAAGCTTCACCATCATGAGATTCACGCCCTCCCTAATTGCTCACGTCAAGGTTATGTGGAGACTCACGAATGGAAAGGGAGTGGGGGGCGCCTTGCCTAGGTGGAGGCCACCTCCCCACTCTTCATTCACTCCAACTCAAGTTTGTGATTAAAGCTTCACTCCAAGCTCTTGATGGATTGAGATTCGATTTGGTGACTCATGCCATTGGCTCTCTCCTTGAAACCAATTCGCATTAGGGTAGTGTAGTCTCTAGTTTTTGTATAAGAGGAAGGCATTGCCTCCTCATTCTTCATGGGTATTTGTGCAAAGAAACTCTGGAGAATTTTGTAATACTTGTTTAAGATTGAATAAAGTAAAAGATTTTGGAGGTCCATGTGGGAGTTCTTTGTATGCCATTTTTCATCTTGTTTAAGGTGATAACTTTCTTAGCTCATCTCTTTCGATTTTTAAGTGTATGATCATTTGATTAGAAGGCTAACAATCTAGCACAATATTATTTGATCTACTCTTTTCTCTTAAGTGTTGTGGCTTTCAGGTATTGTCTCAAGTGCAAGAGCTCTTTTTTGGTTAATACTTTCATCTTGCAGGTTCCCCAAGAAAGCTTCTACTTCAAAAATCGAGAAACATAAGACTTGCTTGCCTCATCCATCAACAACAAACTCTTCAAAAAACTTTCTTGGTTACCTTGGTTACTACAAAGCGGATCTACACTCTTAGGTTTTATCTCTTTGATTCGTTTCTCAAATAGTGCAATTATCTTAAGTGTTCATATTTCTAAATCTTGCATCATATTTGGCTAAGTAGATCGAAGCTTCACACTTTAATCTACTTTTGGGTCTAGATCTACCTTTTATAATTTCCTAAATTTATAGATCTAGGATCCTTGTTTCATCTCCAACTTGTAGATCCATCATTTGCTTTACTTGTCTTTTTGTTCTTTCTTTTTTCCATCTTTTAGAGTGCCAAATATCTCCAAGTTTGTGTCCAAAACCATCAATCTTCTTGCCAAATTTTTGCCTTGAGAAGTACTTTGGGATTTGCTCCCAATTGCTGCATTGTTTTGCGTGCCACTTCTCTTTCCCACTATCTCTTGCATATTTTCAGCTGGCTGGAAATTTCAAGACTAGTGTTTAAAAGTCATTTTTTGACTCTTTTTTGCCTTGGAAAATGTGCACGAATTTTCTTGAAAAATGTGTAAATTTTCCTTCTTTTTTGCTTTCTGATTTTTCTGTGTTTTTCATTAATTTTCAATTCTGGAAATTCATTAAAAACAGTAAACAATTTCCAAAAATTATTTTTTCACTTTTTTACCCTTTTCTCAAAAAACGTGCCATTTTGGCATTTTTTAGCTTGCTGATTTTTGGCTTTTTTCTGCTATTTTCCAATTCTGGAAATTAGCTTAAAAATTTAAAATTTTCAAAAAAAAAAAACAATTTTTTTATTTTTTAATCTTTTCCTCGAAAAGCATGCCTTTTTCAGCTTGATGATTTTTTACTGATTTTTTGGTAATTTTCTGTTATTTTCCAATTCTGGAAATTAGCCTAAAATATTTAAAAAATCTTCAAACATTTCTTTCTCAAAAAATTTTAAGTTATTTCATTGAAAAACATGCATTTTTCGTCATAAAAAGTGAGCTTTTCCCTTCATTTCCAAGGTCTGATTTTTCCCTTCATTTTCCTGTTTTGGACCACTTGTTCATTTCGTTTGGCACTTCTCATCCCATTTACTTTCGTCCTTTCGAATCACAAGTCAAAAGTTGGTTTCCTAATACTCTCATTAGCTGTTGTTTAGAGCTCTTGTCTACAGGTGAACAAAAAGTAAATCAAACAAGAAAAGAGCAAGCAAAGCTAGATCCAAAATATTTAGATCTAAAACAAAGAACCTTACCAAGAAGAAGATCCATCTAATTCAACAAAGATCTGAGTTTCACAAATATCAAGGAGACCCCAAAGTCAATGATCCAAACTCAAAAAGTCATTCTCCTTTGTACAAGTCATAATAAGGCTTCTAGTCCTTTTTGTTTAGTCACTTTCTTCATTTTCAAAGGTTAAATCCCCTCATCTTGTAAAGTATTAATGAAATAAGGTTAAGTGGGATAAGGCCTCCCATTTTTGTGTTTCTTTCCCATTTGGGGAAGAGTGTTGTCTTGACTTAGCTTAGATTTGCTTCAAGTACCTAGATTAATTTTTTCATTATTTGCATTTAAAGATACGTTGCTAGTTTAGTTTCATTTTGTTTTAGAATACTAATTGCTAGTCTAGATTCCTTTTTGCAAGTAAAAGCTAATTGTTAGTTAGTTGCTATTTTCATTTTCAGTATCTTTGAGCTATCACTTGTGTTTCCTTATTTATAATTTGCATTTCATATAGTGTAAATAAGTCTCTTGAACTTGTCGCAAGACAAGTCAAGAGCACTCTCTATCGGAGAGCATTTTTATTGTTGCATTGCATTGCATATAGTGTAAATAAGTCTCTTGAATCAAGCCTTAAGGCAAGATCAAGAGCACTCTCTATCGGAGAGCATTTTTCTTGTGCTCTAACTAAAATTCGCAACTCATCACTCCCCATAATAAAATTTGAATTTATTCATTGTTTCCTTGTCGGAGTATGCTCTGACCAGCCCTAAAAGCTGGAGTACTTAGAAACGGTATTGGACTGATTAATCTTGCAAGATTCAAACATAATAAAACTTTTACCCATAACCAACGAACCGGCATTGATTCGATAAATACTCAAGTAGTGGGCAAATTCCAAGTGGGGGCGTCGGGCAACCCAATCTGGACACTCGCTGGTTAAATTCTCTGAACACCTAGCTTGTGAGCCAGGCAGGTCCCTCATGTCTTCGAATGGAGCCACTGAAAGTATTTCCGGCTAGATTTCCACAGACACCTAAAACAAGGTTACATAAAACCTACAATAAAATAAACCAAGAACAATTGCAAAACGATCTCACAAACATTACCACTTTCTGAACTCTTGTATCAAGCAACCCAAGCACTTCATTTTTTGACTCCATAAGGCACTGGTCCTTTTAATTGATTATCTGTTATCTATCTTATCTTTCAGTATCATATGGTTGTCTTGCTTTAAATTATCAAGTGGTTGTATCTTTCAATCTTGTGATCTTGCAGTTATCTTGTGCTTATTTTATTTTCATCACTATAAATTTGTAATCATTCAAAAAACTCCTAAAAAAAACACCCATCCGCATAACCATACACAAAAAACACTTAAAACACAGAGCCATAGAAAAACTCTTTGTTAGGGGCAACCCCCCTTGGCTTCGTTAGGAGTTTGCCTAAACGGAGGAGCTGGGATTCAGGTGATAGTCCCTGGCTCATTGCTTGCCCTCAAGGCCCACACTTCTCGCCACTTGTAGTGAGGAGACAACTTTCGAAAGATTTCTGCTGCCGGTGTGCATCTCAGCGGACAACACACCCCTAATCTCACCTTGTGGGTCCCATTTGGACCATTTCCATATTCTAAGGAAGTGGACCCCACTTGTGTATTTCATGGTACTAGATCTTGTCATTTGATCTCATTATGTGGCCTAAATCATTCATTGGTTGAAACACTAGTCATCCCTTCATCCTCTTTCAACCATACTTAAACTTCTAGGTCCACCTAACCTTGCATTGGTTTCCGTAACTTGTCTTTCACACTTCCCTAGGAACCTTTGCTTTGGTCCAATCACCTTTGATTGGCTATAGGTCTCCCCCTTGGTCTCGTTTCATCTTGGTCTAAAGTGAAGGGTGCCTCGGTTGACGTGACTCCCAGATTGCATTGGGAACCGTGGCATCTCTTGGGTCACTTCTTTAGTTGTCCATCTCCTCTACCATCCCGGATGGGATACCACTAGGGACAACTACAAGTTGTGTGATAACAGGTCTGAACCACAAAAAAAACAGAGTACAAAAAAGCATTCCATCTAACTTAAGATATCTGGAGGTGACAGTTTACAGCATAAAGGCATCCATCTGAAGAAGCATCTTAACTACAGCAGAAGGCACAAAATTTTAGTATTAAGGCAGTCAAAGATTATGATCAGCCTCTTGCAAGTTTTGAAGTATATATACTCTAGGCATACACAGATCTCAGATGTATAAAGGCAGTTAAGAAAAAGGAATTATGCAAGCACTGACTTATGTGAAAGCATTGGTATAGATCCAACTCCTTAAGACAGTTGAAGACACATAAAATTCTGATCTTGAGCAGCAGACATCTCAGCTTTATCTCAAGAAGTATTCAACAATCCAATTTATTTTTTGGGGGGCATTGTGAAGTCTTTGATGGATAAGTTTTTGGCCCTTTGTCATTAATGTCAAAGGGGGAGAGTATTTGAAGAGGTTTTGCCATCAATGACAAAGGGGAAGTTTGTTGAGCATGGTTGTCATTGATGACAAGCCATTAATGACAAAGGAGTGACAAAGGTTGATGACATGGCAAGGAGGACATGACAGTTTGGGCATTGGAACACTAGGTGGTTCACATGGTCCAAATGACCAATTCTGTGGTCATTTGTGGCTTAATAGGGTCATGAAACTTGGTTGCTTGTTGATATTTTTCCCACAAGCTAAATGGAGGTACCTTGATGTTGTTCTTGTAGCCCATGCTCATATGGATGATATGAGAAGCCCTTAAACAACATGTTGAAGCCCATGCCCACTTAGAAGTCCTTGATAAACAAGTCCTATTGTACTTGATGTTCACATATGTATTTGATGGCTTGATGTACATGTCGTTGAAGCTCATGATAATTTATGGATATGCATGATGTGGCAAAAATGTTTAACTAACTACTTGACATGGCTTGAACTCCTTGACATGGTGAACATGGCACACTTGTTTGGTGATGGTTTTATCTTGTTGAAAAAGCCCTAAAGAGTGTGGTATTGTTACCCTTTGGGTTCTTGGTGCCATTAATGAAAGACCTTGCTATGATGATCATAACTAATGAGGATGTGGAACTTGTTTGAACAAACACCTTGCAAATAAAACTAATGATGAAATCAGCCCAGCTTTAGAAGCTGATTTTTAATTATTAAATAAAAACAATATTTGCAAGGTCGGCCCAGAAAAATACTTCATGAAAAAATGTGTATAAATAGAAGGAAATCCGCCTCATTTCAGGAGTGTGAAGATGTGAACAGAGCTCTGATTTTTGGACCCCCTCTGAGGCAATTTTCCCTGGTGTAAAAGAGATAGGTAGAAGACTGATTTTTGGGTGGCAGCAGTTAAAGTTTTTTTGAAGTGAGATAGCTCTAGAATTCGGGTGAATTTATTGACTGAGGCAGCGAGCTCTGAGGCAGTAGTATAAAGGTTTGATCTCTGATGTTTGGCAGCTCTAGTGAAGGATGCATCTCTGATTTTAGGGCAGCTGGAATAGTAAATTATTGATTTTATCTCTTTCTCTGAATTCGTATTTACTGAGGCAACATTGGAGTGAAGTTTCTGCTCTGAATTTTATACTGAGACATCCCTGGCATATGCTTCTACAAGTGCATGTTCTTTGATGTAGTCTCTGATTGGGGTATCCTGAAGCAGTGAACATCTGATCTCATTTTCAGTTGAGCGTGTTACCCCCCATTTTGACAGGGGTATCCACAGATAAATTAATCAGAGATTGACAAAGATCCCTGACAGAAATTTCAGAAGCAAAGGAAGCTGCTTATGGATATACCTAAAAGTCTGAACATGCTGCCTTGGTGAAGGCTTGATACAGATTTAATGCACTGGTTTGAAAGGAGAAACAAAGCATCTTGATCAACTGGCAACATTTGAAGATTTTAATCAGTTGGAAGCCGCCAATTTGTGACTCCCAAATCACCTGTTACAAATGCAAGTGTATATGAGAGTGTGGAGGGATCTGATGAAGAAGACGAGTTTCTTGATAATCAAGAATAAGGCAGTTATGCATATGCTCAGGGCGATACTGTTTTGACAGCCATTCCTGTCAATACGGCTGAATCTAGGCTCATTCCCGTGGATTCTACGTCAAGTTACGCTAGAGCATCATCTCTATGGCCCGAGCAATCCTGACCCCCTCGGAGACTGGTGATCTCCAGAGAATTCATGATAAATGGTTGAGTCAAAATCATTGTGGTTCAGAAATCAATCAAGCTGATTTCACTCAGCTTCGCCTGCAAAGCTGTTGGGGTCTTTTCTTGATCATTGGCATGGCATCATTTGATTCCCTCATTGCATTTTTAGGTCATACAATCTGGAAATTTTCAACACTCCAGGAACAAATACACTGGAGATGCCTCTGGTTCTATTTCGAGTTCCTTCACATCAAGGAGTACACGCATGGGATTATCTTTTGATGAGTTTTGACGGAGATGCTAGGCTGCCGATTTCACGCCGCCATCACTTGTGAAATCCACCCGCAGTCAATAGCCAGAGCTCGGGGTTCAAGCAAAGTGATCGACACACGTTTTCTTTTGAGTCTTTGACAGCCAATTCTTTATGCGGAGTTACATCTAAATCGGAGCTCGAGTTTTCAGCGATTAATTAGCACAGCAAAGTAATCGGGGGTTCATGCTTTTGGCGCCGAGTGTTTGATGCAGAGTTAAAAGAAAATCAAATGCCAAATGCTTAGGGTTCGATGAGTTAATCAACGCAGTGAAGGTTAAAATTGAATGGAGGTCACATCTGAAAGCATCTCCCGTGGCAGCCGATTTCATATTCGACATGGAGCTTGGATCCATATCTTCATTGACAACTGAGTTGCTCCATTTCGCATAGAAATCTTCGTCGATCTCGTGGACGCCAGCCGGGATCACATTAAGTTTTGTGACTACCTTCCTCGATTTCCGCGATTTGTTGGGTTTTCCATCTGCTTTCCAACTTTCCAAAGAAAAATCACAGTTCATTGGCCAACGATGGCATGGAAATTTCTTTTGGTCTCGTGAAAGCCAATCGTGAGCACGGTTTCATGAATCGGATTTTAGAATAAGGCCACGGTTGGTTGTGACACAGTGTATTAACACGGTGGTTTCTCCGCTATCAAACGAAAAATGGCACAGTCTGCAATGAACGCCAGAGGTCACACAAAGTTGTCCACCCTTGCCAAGCTGTCCATCGTTTTGACCGGTGATGTGGGGTATCTCATCATTCGTGGAGATTGGAACTATTAGAAAATGTCACCTTCATATAGTTCGAACTCTTTGTTTTATTTTTTAAGTAGGTAAGGTTTTAGGCCTATAAAAGGAGCCAGCCTCCTTCATTGTACGGATGGAAAATTTTTGGGAGTTTCTTTCCCATTGAGCTTAATGAAAAATATCATGCTGGGTTTTTAGGACAGATTGAGCATCTCTTTCATAGATGCGTGTTTCATTATAAGCTGTAGAGTAAATTACTCCTATGATCTTTTGAAAACATAACATCAACAAACAACTTGACAACTGCAAATGCTTGCCCAAGTTATAGACTGTAGTCAGTTATACTTATATTCTCCTCGTCTTTGATTATGGAACGTACTAGATTGATCTCACTTGTGTGAAATGCAAGGCTCCCTTGAGTCCTCTTTTGACTCCATTCTCCCTTCTGGTACTGACACTGGTCTTTCCCCGAGGATTGATTCTCCCTTCTTTCCCATCACTTATTCAAAATACCTTTTTCTGTTACAATTGTTTCTCTAAGGCAGCCTCTTCGATTAACCTTGCCCCTCCGTTGCACCTACCTTAGCGATCCTATCTTAGGGATACCCCCCTTCAGATGGAGAAGAGCCAACCTAAAGCGAGGAAGAGAGGAGTGTGGTGACATTGGCCTCTCTTGAGAGTTGTCATCGAGCTAGTGTGCTCATTTTTGGGCTTCAGCACACGCATGTCAGTTTTGGGTGACAACAGAGCGTAAGAAATTTCAAACTGTCATATTCTCTAAGTATATATATCTGCAGCATGTCAGGTGTTTCAAGTTTTAGGCTTGATGACAGCAGTATATTTGCATAAACTTTGATGTCTGCAAAAACTCATCCAAAGCCAGTTTAAGGAGATATTGCTCGTGCTAAGTTTTGGACTCTATGTAATAACTTTCAAGGGACACATTACACACAATTCGTGGTCTGACATCTGAAGATACTTACTGAGGCAAGGTATTTGTGAAGTTGAAGGTTGGATTTTTCTCAAGTCCAGTGACTATCAAGCCTTAATGAAGACAGCAAATAATACTTGATTAAGGTTGGCCTTGAAGATATAGCAGCTACAATCTATGAAGTTGTAGCAAGTATTGAAGTGGCTTTAATCTTTGAGTACGATCTTAAATGCAGCCACAGTATATTATAGCTCTACTCAAATGAAGGCGTGGACATGTGAGTTGAAGATAAGTACAACAGATTGATGATATGTGAAAGCTTGACAAGTGACAGACCTTGACATGACAGCAGTTGATTGATAGTAAAATGAGTCGATGACAGTGATGAGTATTTGAAAGGCAAGTTGGGTCTTGCAACCTTTCTTAGTTGGAGCTAAGAAAACCAAGCTAGGCCTTGGAATAGGAGTTGGTGCTCTTTAGTCAGTTGGTGTTGATGTGATCGCAAAGATTGATGTCTTCCATTGTAATTCATATCAAATTATAAATCAAGTTTACTATACTCGTCTTGTGATGTGTCTTTTATGATCTATGTGGATGACATGTTTATGTGAATGAATGATGATGTACTTAGTAGTGTAATATGAATGATGAACTCTGTCTAACAGTTTTAAGAAGTGAAAATTATTAGAATTGCTAACACACTGATTCACCCCCCCCTCTCACTGTACCATTGTGTCCAACATCGGGTTTGCTGCAACACCGGTTTCGGTGTTCCAGGCATTGAATATGATGTACCTTCTCAAAACTGGATCAAATTGAGCAATCTTATGTGCTTGATTTGTGTGACCTGTTACCCCCTAACATGTGTGGGGTGACTTGATCATCATTTCTTATGTGATCTTCCACTGCATCCAGCAGTTCCACAGATGAGATGTGTTGTTGCCGGAAACACACCTGGGGTTAACGTGGCAGAAATCTTCACCACTAAGTGTGTCCTTGGGGGCAAGCCTCGAGTCAAGTACTGTCACTTGAATCTTGACTCCTCCGTTTAGGCAAACTCCTAACGAAGCCAAGGGGGGTGGACCCATGTGTGGAGTGACTTGATCATCATTTCTTATGTGATCTTCCACTGCATCCAGCAGTTCCACAGATGAGATTTGTTGTTGCCGGAAACACACCTAGGGTTAACGTGGCAGAAATCTTCACCACTAAGTGTGTCCTTGGGGGCAAGCCTCGAGTCAAGTACTGTCACTTGAATCTTGACTCCTCCGTTTAGGCAAACTCCTAACGAAGCCAAGGGGGGTGAACTCTAAAAGTTGCTAAGGTTGATTAAGCTAGCTGGTTATGGTGGATGAGTTAGTTTTTTAGGAGTTTTTTATAATGACAAAACTGACACAAGAGATTTGCAATATAACTTGAAAGCATAACAGCATAAAGATTTAAACAACATAAAAATTAAATATGATTATCAATTCATTCGACACATGATAGCAATTAAATATAATTTGCAATGATAAATCAAGAGAGACCAGTGTTGAAGAAGGAGTCAAATAAAATGTTGTTTGTAATGCTGGATATGAAATGTTGTGCAAATGTTCTTGGTCAATTTTAAATTAATGTCGTAATGAGTTTTTATCATGGATGGGGGATTCCCAATATACCGTAAGGTACTGGAAATATGTCTGGAATTTAACAAGGTGGCTCCTCACTCAGAAATGTGGGTTGGATCGGAGTCTCTAGGAGGTGTTCAATACTATACCAAACGAGGGTATAGTCTAACGGTATCCCGAGGTCACTACCTAGTGGTTCCCGCTTCCTTTGAGAAATTTGCCCACCAGTGTCAATAATCGTTTACGCCAGATTTTTGTAAAAGGGAGTTAATTTGGGAAATGTTAAACTAATTACTAGTCTCTAAGCCCCTTTCTGGTTTGATCAGCATGTTCAGACATAGCTGCAGTGATCCAAAGCATACTTGGGACAGAGCCGTGTTTATTTTAGAAGGTTTTTTGAACAAATATTTTACTTTTTATGCCCCAAGAGTCTCTTTTCGGGCCAGTACTCAGGCAAGCCCTTATCCTGAAACCTTACTTCGAGAAAGCAAGGGGGTGTTTTGCAAAGTAAATAACTGAAAAATGAAATGTTTTCTAATTACTAGACTACCGAGATAGTGAGTTAGTATATGATTTACTTTTTGCAAAAGATGAAAAATATTGTAGTGAAAAAGTATATGGTCTGCAAAAACGAAAAACAAAAATGTTCCCAAGTCCTGAGAGAGTCAATGGCCCAATATTTGGATTGGACCACGACGTTAGATTTTATTTTAGCTTGGTTGATTTTAAATTAGTCTAATCTAATGTTAAAATTGTTAAAGTTTGAGAAAATTGACAACAATCACAAAATTTGAACCGACACCAATCCCCCTTGGGGGGATGAGAAGCAAGCTTTGTGAACTTGCTTCCAAATTATTTTTTATTATAAGTTACAATGCCAAACTGAAATAAAAGAACACCTCTTTCTCCTTATAGACTTGGAGAAAAGAGGTTACAAATAATGGAGGCAAAGTAGGGAAGGAAAGGTAAGGTTCAAGGAAGGTCTTGGATCATCCAATATGGTCAAAAAGTGTGTTTGAAAACCTTCTATCTGCTGTCACAATACAAAAACCAGCGAACCATATTAGTAGAAAAAGTGCCCAAAATCACTTTAAAAGTGTTTTGGGCAAAAACAAAATACTTAAAAAATTTCTAAATTAAAAAAAACTAGTTAACTGAAAAAAGGAACTAAGATGGAACGGCTAAAAAGCCAACCTCTTAGGGTCTTGGACATCCTTGAAAAGGCAGCCAATAGAGCACTTGATTGCTTGATTTAAACCTTAAAACTTTTAAAGAATAAATCTTTAAACAATCCTAAAAATTTGACTTGAAAAAATTATTTAAAGACTATTTTCCAAGCAAGACCCAACAATGAAATAATAATTTTGAAGTATCTTGGATCTATGCATAAAAAATTCAGATCTGACTTTTTGATAAGCTTGCTAAGAAGATCAGATCTGAAAGTACCCAAAAACAGTAACCAAGAAGAAATTATTTTATAAGGAGAAAGAGAAAGTAGAAGAGAGCTTGTGCCAGAAAACATCAAACTGAGAATGCTTCTATGTGGAGTGCTGAGGGACAATGTTCCTGAAGATTTGTTGAAGATGGAATGGAGTCACGCTTAATCCAATCCTCCTCCAAGCTTGGCAACCTGAAAGCTAAATCATAAACACTTGCATACCCATGAGATCTTGTAAACATATATAAACCAGAAATTGAAATAGCATGAAAATAAACCTATTTAACATGCAATTTTTTGGTTTCCAGTCATACATGAAATAGAAAATGAAAGTAAGCTTACTTACAACTTCCTATTGCTATTAATTCAATCGAATTATCAAGGCAAGATCTACAATAAGAGTAAGAAAAAAAATTGCAAAGTAGAAACCAATTACCATATGAAGAGCATCACAATGTTGATCCACACATCAATACACTACACCTTTTGGCCTCCAGAGCTTTTTATTCTCAATGCAAAAATGATATATCAGATTACAAGAGCAAGCCTTCTCTCATCCAACTCTAACTAGTTTGGAATGAGGGAGGTGCTCTCAATTCATAGAAAAGAGAAGAGAGGGGAGGGGGGAAATAGTGGAGAGACACAAGCCTTGATTTAGGGAGAAGATGAGGTTGCCTCCCTCTTATTTGGATTCCAAAAATCAGCCCCAAATCATCCCATACATCAACCCAAAGAGGGCCTAAAAATCAGTTGCAACAATCCCCAAATCGTGGGCACTCTTTTTGGGAAATGCGCCCAAGTCATGGGGAAGTGATCCCTTAAAGTTAGCTGCCCAAAAAGTGTCATAAAATCTCTCTTACATGCCCCCAAACAGAGCTGATCCAAAATCTCTTACACATCCCCAAAAATTAGGATTTTGATTTTTGGGATTTTTCACTTTTTTTTGCAATTTTTCTCATTTTTTACTTTTTTTTACTTTTTGCAAAATAGATGAAAAAAAGGTGCCCAAACACTTAGGAAAGTGGGTGCTCTGAGTTAGAAAATGAGCACCCCCAATGGCCAAAAAGACCCCTAGACCATACTTTTATAACTTTTTCAATTTTTTTAATTAAACCATTAAAAATGGCTTAATTTTACGAAAACATTATTTTTTCTCGGAACATAAAAAAAACCTAGGGGGGGGGACCTAATACATGTCCATACGACTCAAAAAATATGCCTAGCATGGTTTAACATATTGACACATAGGCTCTAATAACCTCTTAAGGCTTAAAAATTACGCCGACCACCCCAACTTTGGAGGATTGAGTGAAAAACTCAAAAATTATTAGTCGTTTGTTCAACAACAAATAATTTCCAAGGAAAAAAACACTCTGGGCTAATCGAATTAATGTTTAAGTCTTAGAAGCCAAGTCTTTTACAAAAAGATACCATGCTAGCACATTATTACAATTCCCCGAGGGAGTATGAACATGTGGTAAAAAAATAAAAAGGGGCCTAGAAGGCCTGATGGACTTCTGAACTCTGATAATGAACACTTTCACATGTTCAAGCTTTGTCGGTTCACTCGGAATCCACTAAGTGCAATTTAGTGGATAACAAGATCTATGGTTCACCCATAGCAAATTGATAGAGACACTTTCAACTAGCTCAGAGATGCTTCCATCCTGCTCAGCCTACCTTGCCACTTTACAAAGACAAATGGGGACATCCAGTTGGTACCAGTTTTATAACATATCCTCTCTACTCGACTTGTCCTAAAATGCTTTCTTTTGTGGGCATAACATTAGGAGGTCAAAGGTGTTACTCTATAACGGTTCATACATAAGGAACATGCACTCGGGGTTATCGCAACAGAAATCTTCAAGCTGCTTAGGTGCGTTTCTTGGGGGCAAGTTTCGAGTTGAGATACTGTCACTCAACACTCAACTCCTTTGTTTAGGTAGAATTCCGAACGAAGCCAAGGGGGGTAGTCCCTATGAGTTTCTAAGGCTGATTAAGCTTTAGGATTATGATTGGGTAAGTTGTTTAGGAGTTTTTTGAAATTGATTGACTAAAAGCAAAAAATCACTTGCAAGTGTAACTTTAAATCAACAGCATAAATTAATCATTTAACACATGAGATCTGAAAAGATTGAAATATATAAAGTATAGACAAGATCAATGCCAAAAATGGAGTCAAAAATGCATGTTGTTGTATTGTAAATGTTTTGCGAGTGCTTCTTGGTCAATTTTAAATTATTATGAGATGGGATTTGATTACAGGAAAGGGGAGCTCCAGATATACCGTGAGGTACAAGGAGTAATGTCCAGAAGTTAATCAATGGTGGCTCCTCACAAAGACGTGTGGGCTGGAATGGAGTCTCGAGGGCAGTTTTCAACACTACACCAACAAGGGTGTAGTCTAACTGTGCCCTGAGGTCGCCTCCCAGTGGATCCCGCTTCTCCTGAGAAATTTCCCCACACAGTAATTAAGTTCTTAGTGTCGGATTTTCACTATGTTCGGGGTAGTTAATTTTATTAGTACGAGTTGTTTATTTGGATGTGAAGAGTTAAAGAGTAGTTACAACTCTTTCTGATTCCCACAAGCCCAAGCAAATGCCCGCAAGGGGAAAGAGCATACTTTGAGTTGGAACTAAATGTTTATTATGTTTTTATTGTAGAAAAGATAAATAACTTAAAATAAAATGTTTTGCTAATTACTACAGGCAAAGAGACTCTTTTCTAATCATATGATCACGTACTGAGGAAAAACCTTTTATGTGACGGTGAGAGCATACCTCAGGAGAGCAATGCCAAGTTCGTTACACAAAGCAAAGACTGAAAGTAAGTTGTTTGAACTAATTACTACACCACGAATATCTTTTCCTTTTCGGTACTTCGGTAGAGCGTGGTGGGTTATTATTTATTTTCTTGGCAAACAATACTTGAAATGATGAGATCTACCAAGATGCCGCCCACATACCAAGATGTCGCCCACGTAAGCACTCACGTGAAGATGTAGAGGGAATGCGCACTTCATATGAGGGATAGAAGCTAGAATTTTGATTTGATCAAAACATATGAGGTGTTTGGAATTGTGGGAATGCTCAGCCATGGCAAACTTGGAGAGACAGTTGTGAAAGGTATCAACTATGTGTTCTTTTAGGCAGGTTTGGATCGATCTACCGGTTCAACCAATATAGGATTTGCCACAACAGCATGGAATCTAATAGACCACTTGGGAGAAAAGGGGATCAGATTTATCCTTTACACTTCAAAACAATTGTTTGAGGGTTCTGTGAGGTTTGAATAGGCTTTGATATTCTTTTGGCTAAGAATTTGGAAATGTGATCAGTGACCCCATGAATGTAAGGGAGGGAGACGAGGGTTGGGGGAGGGGTGTTGAGTGGGGGGATTTCTTGGTTTTGGGATGGAGGGATGAATAAAAGGCCTTGTTTATCTAGGTTAGGTCGTAGCCATTTGCTTGGAAGGCCTTAGTAAGGTGGGTTCTTTCGGATTCTAGGTGTTGGGGATAGAAGATGCCAATACCTCTGGAAATGAGGGTTTTGAGCACAACAGAGTTCTAAGACGGATGGTGATGGGAATGGGCATGAAGATATTGTTATCACCAATCTTGTAGTTGCCCCTACAGATGGATCCAAGGCGGATGGTAGAGGGGACAGGCAACTAAAGTGGTGAACCAAGAGAGCTCCAGTTCTCAAAAGCATGGTTGTCACGCCAACCAAGGCACTCTTCACTTTAGCTATCAAAGCCAAGATAGCAAGGGGGAGACCCAAGATCTACTCCCGATAGGAGAGATCAACCCAATCACCAGATCAAATCAATCAGATGAAGTACATAGGGTGACAGGTATGGAACCCTAGAATTGAGGAGTTAGGACCACTGTGGAGGCTTAGGAAAGGTGTGATATGATAAGGAAAGATAACACATAGTGATTCTAGGATTATGTATGATTCCAGGATTCAAAGCTAGTTCAAAATGGTCAAAATCAACTGCCTTGGGAAACGTGACCCTTAAAATAGGGAAAGTACCCCAAAACGTAGATCTGACAGTTAGGGCTTTCTAGCTATGCTTGATGAAGGGATATGACAGTATCTAAGTGTGCAAGCAACCAGACAGAGATCAACCCACAGAGAAATCTGACAACCCAGGAAAGTCGTGAGGGCTTGGAGAAGATCAGTGTCTTGGAATTTGGGCCATATGGAGTCGGATGTCCACCAAAATATAGATCGGGGTTGTTGAGGTGCAAAGCAAGGTGGGTTTTGAAGATCAAGGGCATCCAATGGCTAGATCTCAGTAGATCTGAGATTGAAAGTACATCACCCAATGACCCAAGTGGGGCACAACCTTCAAAATGAGGAATGGGGCCCACAAGGCAAAAATCAAAGAAGTGAGGTGCTAGGGGTAGGTTATCAAGTGAGAGGAGTGCAAATCAAGCGGGATCTCACCTACCCACGTCTTGGAACTAGCCCCATTAGCTTCCCTCAAGGAGTGCAACCTCCCTTAAGGAGGCTAATGTGCCTTGGGAAAGGGGTCAAATGGAGGCCAATCCACACCAAACTATAGATCCGAATTGTTGTGGATGTTATAGAGGTGGGTTTTCAATATTTTACCCAAAAGCTTGCTAGATCCAAGTAGATCTAAAAAAAAGGAACAATGAGGGTTTTAATGACTTAGACAAATGGATAGATCATGGAATGAGAAATTTACCTTGAGATCATACCTGAGTGATGGATGAGGTTGCCATGTTGTTGAGGAATGTTCCAGCGGAGATCAAATGAGAGATTGTTGATTTTTCTTGCCTTGAAGTGATGCCCTAGTCCACACGTGCGCCCTCCTCTACTCCCTGTTACCGACAAAGAAACCCAAAGAAGAAGCAAGGAGAGTCTTCCCCTACCAATGCGTCCTTGAACCAATTCGGCCTCCACTTGTAGATGAAAAATACATGGAACAAAAGATAGCAAGATAATCTCCAATAACCCAGTGCAAAGGAAGAACAAACAGTCGAACTCCAAAAGCATTCACCACAACACAACAAGTAGATGCAATAGTATTTTTCTATTCCAATAATCCAGAGCCAAAAGTCCCTTTTACAATGAGGAGCTCTCTCCTTTAAATAGGATGGAGAGACACCAAAACCCTAACCACCTTTTGAATGGATGGCTAAGATTAAAAGATCAAAGTGATCTAATCAATGGTTGAGATGAGCTCAACAATAAAGTACATGGATCAATAATAAAATAATACATCAATGGACCAAATCGCCCTAGGAGAGGGGGTCCCACCAAATTTCAATGATAAAATATAAGATCTAGCTCATGGTGTGTCCAAGGGGTAATTTCTAACACCCTTGGTCAATCCCGATGGCACAATATAAACAAAATAATAATCTAAGCACCAAATCGTGCCCCTCTCGAAAAGTCGTAAGCCTTAGGAGGCTCTAGAAATCCATAAAATATACCGAAGAGATGAGTGTAGGCCCCACTGAAAGCGGAAACTGCTGGAGAAGGTGTGGAAGGCATCCCACTGATCATCACAAGTCATCCCATGCCAATCCCTTGCCTCAGTAGCTCAAATCGAATCCCTCAGTAGCCATTTTTGCCATTTTTAATCTGCCTTGGGAAGTGTGAAACTGCCCAAACTGCCTCTTGGAGTGCCTGCGCTGTCAAGGTGAGCCCACCAGGCTCTCTGGGAGGGGGGTAATATGGTAATAACAAGTGGCTGGACCACCCCCTCCATGCACAGCGCCCTAGGTGAACCAGTCAAGTCCAACCTCTGCCCTGATAAGCCATCTAACAAGCCAAAACCGCACTAGGATAGCCTACTAAGGCTAATAATCACTATAACTGCCCGGAACTGAAAACAGACTATCTCATTAGACTCAGAGAGCCAAAATCCATCTAAGATGTGTACTCATACACCATATAGATCTCTGCATGATCATAATAAATATCCAACATACCCAACAGACCAAATAATAATAATCTGTAAAAGTGCTAAAAAGCACAAATCATCATCATAAGCCTGAAACCACTGCATAGAACCACCTGGTGACCTGTACCAGACCATATATCATATCTTTGCATCATCTGAGGTCTGCCACCTCATGTCCTGTGGTTGACTTCTGGTCAAACTAGGTTTGACCAAGTCAACATGACCAATAATATAACTCAGGCTATCATCAAAGATGCTGCAAGTGTCAAAGGTTAATGCATGCTCTACAATTCATTCAAGTAACAATTATAACAAGAAGTAATCATTTAATGGCGATCTAAAACCAAATATATAAGGTCATTAATTATTACTATTACTTAGACGAGACTTTCAAGACCATACTCACTTCACAGTTGTGATCAATTTGCTAGTGAAGGGTGAGGGCTAAAATTTAAAAGGCTAGGCTAAGGGTTGACTACTGACTTGACATTGTGACACTTTGGAAATGGAAAGGGAATACACACTCTAACATATGCTGGACAAGCAATAACACGGAGGATGGCAGTGTCTCACAAATGGGTAAGTTGTTCAAAGAGTGCTTATTCAACTTACTTAGGCACCATGTCTACTTTTATAAAAGATGATCCAAGTTCATTAGGATCCATTGATTTCACTTTATGGCCTTTTTGGCCTACATAACCCTTCGGATCTCAGGTGTGCTAAGAAGCACAACTAATTGCAGCTTGCATCCAGGGCATGTTCATACATATACATAAGGTCAGCAATCGTTTAGATATAGAGTTTAAGAACCATTGCTTTTTTGGACCTTTCTTATACTCTTCAAGGAGTATTTATAGCTCTTCATTGCTCTTGCCCTTTACTCACGTGTGTTGATAAACACATTCTAGAGTTTACAGTTTCCTGGGCGAATTTACATAAGTTTCCACTAGTACATGAGCTTTCAGTTTTAGCCAACACATCTTAAGTGACTAGGGGGACTTCGTACCAGTGCCAAACATCGAGACAACCGACCAGAATGAGTTAGGACTACAATCCAACTCACCAAAGGTAAGTTCTGTCACTAACTCAGAGCCGAGACACAAAAAATAGGGAAGCTCATCCAACACAGAGGCTAAAGTGGGGGAAGGCCCTCCATGCCACTAGTCAAGTAGTAAGTCGGGGTAATAAACAAATTGGTAAGTAATGGATGGGTGAAGACAGTGAATAATGAGACCAACACTAGCAAGCCAAAGTATGGTGGGAATGATCACCTCTATTCTCCCTAGGGAGGGTAAAACCAATGAGTATGGGTAGTGAACTTCTAAGTCTAAGTGGGGACAATATAATATATATAAAAATACAACCAGGTCCACATATCTGTATGATCGTCAGATCATGATACTAAATGCTAAGACATGCTACAAGAATGAATATAAAAGCAATATAACCATAACACCAAAATATACCTGCTGAGTCATATACCTGAATGCATATAATTTGAACCAACATCTGTCCTCTGAAACTGCTGCTGTAACTCTGGGCAATACTGACTGCTCTGTATAAATGGCTACATCAATCATCTCTCTGAGTGTCCTGAAACCTAGTCATAGCATGGGGAACAAAACTGATGTCCATATGATAATCATGATCCATAATAGATGCTCATCTCAACATCTCAATGTAAGGGAACTGGCTGAAAATGTACTGGAATCAGAAAAATAGCGTATGGTAGCCTGGCTACTATATATGTGATGACAAGTATCTTCAGAAATTAGGCATTTCAACTCCTATTTATATCACCTTCACCTCTCTCTTTACTATCTTTTTCACAATCTTTGATTATACCCCTGATGATGGGTGGCATGTCCACTCGAAATGTCAAGATTAATAAACTCTAAAATGGTTCAATCCAGAAGAACATTTACAATATTATATTGTTTTGAGTCGTCTTTATAGAGTAAAAACTTCATTGTATAAGGAACACCCTAGTTGAATTGTTTTGATGTGGCACCAATCTTGGGACACCTTAGTTGATTTATACATTCATTTTCAGCATGTTAGGGTTTATTAGTGGCATGTGTAAACGGATCTAATTTTCCCTAACCTTTCATGAACTAGACCATTTGTTGGACTCGCTTCCCTTGACTCCATTTCCCTGGGGATTGGCACTAGTATTCATGGTCCTCCCATCGCCCTTTTCCTTATCTATACTACAAAAAGACCTAACGTTTTGCTAAGGTTAACTCTTCAAATCACCTTGTGCCTTTATTGCCATAACCTCGCAATCCTAACCATACGGAAGCCCCCCTTGAGTTGGAGAAAAGCCAACCTAAAACGTAGAGAGGTGGTTATAGAGGTGACACCTCTAGGTTATAGTTGGGCTAGCCTGTTCTTTGGGGCTTTAATCATACATGCTAGTTCAAGTTGTAACACTACACTCCTGTCATACTACCATGGCCTTCCCAACAACAAGTTGCAAGTGTCTATGGATATAACATTACATACAACTTCATCTTCATACTCACCCATGTAGAATGCCACCCTACACTAATATGCTAAGTTACCAGGATTCGGATCCGGATACGGATTCGGATACGGATACGTCAAGTTTTTGAAAACCCAGGATCCGGATACGGCTAAGAAACGGCAGGTACAAATAATATAAAAATAATTTTATAAAATTTTAAAAATAAAACCTCAATAATATATATAATTATATAATTTAAATATATAATATTTGTAAAATAAATAATTGATAAATAATAGTTATACATAATAAATAATCTAATTCATAGTTTTACAGTAAATAATTCCAATTATTTATGATATAATTATTTTATTTTATTCATAGTTATAAAATAAATAATTCTAATTAGTTATGATATAATTATATATATTTCTTTGTAATTACTTATATGTAAAGTTAATAACTTAACTGATATCGATTATAAAAAGTCAAAATAACTTTATCACATTCCATTAAAATCACTACACCTTTACTTTTAATTCATAAAAGTGGGTTCTACCCTTACGGATCACCCTTTCCGTCGTGGGTTCGAGGCCGATCGTGGGTTCGAGACCACTTTGCAGTGTACACAATTCATGTCCGAGTTAACAGCTGGCCGTGTGTTTGAGCCTGACGGCGCTCACTTTTTCTGGTGTGGTTTCGATATAGTTTAACAAATCATGGCACACATAGAACATCTGCTTAAAGCTTCCAAGTTATTACTGTGCCATGGATTCCGTGACCCGTCGGATTATTCATGGGCTCCACAAGGGACTTCTAAAACCTTGGGCTCCAAAAGCGAGGGGACAGTCGAATATGAAATAACTGTTTACTGTTAAGATTTAACTGAATCCTGGGCGGATCCTACGCGAATCCGGATCCAGATCCATACCAGATCCAGGGATCCGCGCATCCATCAACCAGGGTGGACGGATCCGGTAACACAGCTAATATGTCACAAGGACTTCATACCCACGCAAAAACTAAATGAATCAATATAGTAGTAGATGCTTTTGACACACTAAACCTAACTTTTCTACCATCTCGATTGTGGCCATATTTTCTGTAGCACCATTATAATAATAACTTTACAGCATTTAGCTCCAGCATTCAATTTGGTTCTCGGCCATTGATCTTCCTCTGCCACTTGTTGCTTCATTGATGCAATCATCACTTTGTGCATCTAGTTCTCTCCTTGTTTTTTTGCTGTTGTGACAGTTATTCTCTCCTGTAACAAGTTGAGCCCATCAAAGTGCACCTAACTCAATATGTTGTACTTCAGGGAAAAAAATATTAAGCAAGATATGACAATTTGGAATGAACTGCAAGTGAAAGGCTCCATAAGCATCGGAAGGTCAAAGAATGAGTAATGTATAAATAGATAGATATTGACAGAGACAGAGATTCTATGAAATAAAGTAAAAAAGATATGGAAAGAAAAAAAGTGTTGACTCAAACAATAGTAAAACTCTTACATAAACTGGAAATCATATATTTATTATGCATCCTTTATGCTCGACTTAGATTATAAATCCCATCTGTAGATATGACTAAAGATGTATTTTCTCAAGTTTCCCTGATATGTTGAAGATAAACTATTAGCTAAGCTATGATAAATGAAATTATATATTACAATACATGACACACTTCTAAACCATAAGTAGACACTTATCTAGAAGCTCATTCATCCAAATCATTAGAAATTAATGACTGCCTTTCCTGAGAGCACAATTGCCAAATTATTTCTCTGATTATACTTCATGAAACCTATCACACTAATGAGGAAAGTCAACTGGCATTTAAGAGCACACGAATGTGACTCTGAAATATTCATTGTGAATCTGAGAACAGAGGAGCCAAAAGAAATCAAACAATTTATAATACCCATAATATTATGTTGCCAATGAATTCATATATACCTGTGAGGTAGGCCTTGGCTCATACAGTAAAGAGAAACCTTTAGATTCTGCAGCGCTAAAATAAACGTCATCTTGTGATAACAATACATGAGCACAGTAGCTTTCCAAAGGGTTTGTTTTACCATAAATAATCTGCATTGAATTGAAATCATAAACATTATAGCAAACATCAAAAGTCTAGCAACATTCAACGTTGCATTATTAAAAAGATGAAGATGGCCAACTTACCTCTGCTAGTTCTTCCGCATTGACCTTTCTCTCTTTTTCTAAAACTTCTCCCCATGCATACTCCAGAAGTGAAGGGTCCTGCAGAAACTAGTTAATCAAAGCACAAATCTAAACTCTTCCCCTGAAATATAAGGGTTTGTTAAGCTTAACTTACCAACAGATCTTTAGCTTTAAGAAGGAAATCAGCTATCTGAGCAGGCTGGAATTCCTCGGTGCCAGGAACTACATATGTAACCTGCTGTGGCTTTATAGAGAAATTTACTCCATTCTGTGATAACAAATTCAAATATTTAGAGACCACACAAACTAAACAGGATCTGAGGATAAGTCAAGGATGTGACTGATAACGTCATCCCTTACAACCTATCTCACACAAACTTAATGAAGCCTTGAAGTTGAATGATAAACAATACTTCAAATTTCACAGCCCGGGACCACTTATAATGCATGCTTAAGTAGTTCTCCAAGCAACAAAAATAATCAAAGGTCAAATACCCAAACTCTGGTAATGTGAGTAAAGTGTACACTAAAATGTAAGGCTGTAACAAAAGCTCGTAGTTATGAGACCTGATCAGAAACCATCCAGTTTTTCTTCCCATCTGGCTTCTGAGCAACTGCCAACAGTGTTCTATCATAATCCTTTTGAAATTCCAGCAAGATTCCCTTCTGTAAAACACGATTTTCAATATTGGTATTGAGTACTTCCTGACTTCCAGCTAACACAGCCCTGCAGAAAATATTTTAGAATAAAGAACCCACTTGACAATCATGACTTCAACAAAACCAGTAGCAAAATGAAACCCCATCAGAGAATGACCAACCACAAACTGTAGAAACTTGAAAGCAACTTGATGCATATGAAATTACATACATGATACATTTGCTCAGACTAAATTAAATGAAGAAACTTGTCTGTTGTAAATTATAACATTTACCAAAATGCCCATTTAAAAAAGTGGCCAACCAAGATGAAGGACAAGACAAAGATGCAATAAACTATACATTAAGTTACAAAGGCTCAAATTTTACTACTAAGCAAACTAAAGCAGTCAATGTGTTATACCTTAAGGAAGTGTTATACTTATTCCTTAATATGGATATAGATAAGATTGAATTAGGTCCATCTTAAACAAATAAATGAAGAGGCAAGACAACAGGAACAAGAGATTATATTGTATCAATATGCTTCTTAATAATGGCATACATGATGTTGTACATATAATATATATCAAGCAAGCTCCATTGCCCATGTTAGAAGCAGCTCAATCTCTTGAATATATTATATAACATAAAATTAAATGTCATATCTTATTAGTAAACATGACTTATTTATCACTTTATTACATTATATCACCTTTTTTTTTTATAAATACTTCTTATATTCACATAAACATATTTACTTAAAAGCTAGCAGCGGAACGGTATATACAATGCCTAACCTAACCGTTTCCTGAAACTGACAAGCGCAGAAATCAAATCACAATATACAACATGATCCAATTTCTTGGCATCCTTTATCAACAGGGCACCCTTGGCAAGCAACTGATGACGTAATTCATCTTTCCAAAGCACGGTAAAAGCAGAGAGGGAACTACTATCCTGGTCAAAAACATACACCTGATCTTCCATATCACAAATAATGCAGAAATCCACAAACAATGCCACAAACCAGCAAGAGACACCCACACAAGAGAATAACCATCTCTGAATAAAGCAGTCCTCCAATAGGGCTTGCCTATGAAAAGCTCGTGATGATGCTCCTCCACCAGTCTCCAACAATCTTTGGCGAATCGACAATCCCAGAAGATGTGCTTAACTGTCTCTGGCTTTTGACAAACTGGACAACATCCATCCAATAAGCCTGTCTTGGACAGCCTGGCCTTCAAAGGCAGCCCCGGATAGATCAACAACCAAGTAAAGACTCACAGCTTATAAGAGAGCCTTACCGACCAAACACTGTGTAACCGTCGAATCCATTTCTCCTCATGATCAGACAACACCCATCTGGCGTTGAGAGCAGGTGACAAAGGGTGACGTCTATGAAGAGCCAAGTACATGTAGTGAGAATCGTACTAAAAAATCGTGGCACCAAAATTCCACTGCCAATCTCTCCAAAAAGGCCCTGGCATACCAATATTCATCTTGTATAATTCTATCTCAAGAATCAAGGACTATAACTGCATAACTGAGGGATGGTCTTGTTGCCGCCGGATTGTGCACCTGGTTAACGCAGCAGAAATCTATGCTACTACTCGGTGCGCCCTTGGGGGAAAGTCTCGAGTCAAGGCTGTCACCTAATCTTGACTCCTCCGTTTAGGCCAACTCCTAATCGAAGCCAAGGGGGGTAGTCCCTATGGAATGTTTCTAAGGCTATTAGAATGTTTCCGTGAATTAGTTTAAGGATTTTTTTAAGGAGTTTTATGATTTGACTAAAAAGGTTCCAAGATGATTTGCAAAATAGTTTAGAAAATGTACTTTCACCAGCACAAATGAAATGACAACCAAAAAATAGCACAACAATGATACGATATTAAGCAAATAAATGAATAATGTGTTGTGGACCAGTGCCTTATGGAGTCAATACAAGATATAAAAGTTGCTGCTAAAAGGGAAATGTTTTGCGATTTGCTTCTTGGTTACTTTTAGATTATTAATGGTTCGAAATTAGTTAAAGGAAAAAAGGGGACTCCTGATATACCGTGAGGTACAAGGAGGAATGTCTGGAAATCAAAAGATGGCGGATCCTCACGAGAACATGTGGGCTGGAATGCAGTTTCTAGGGCGGTGTTCAACACTACACCAACAAGGGTGTAGTCTAACTGTGCCCTGAGGTCGCCTCCCAGTTGTTCCCGCTTCCTTTGAGAAATTTCCCCACACAAATTTCAACTAACGTAGTGCCGGATTTCCACTATGTGACGGGTAGTAAATTTTATTAAGTGAGTTGTTTAGATTAGATGTGAAACTTTAGAAAGTAGTTTATAGCTCTTTCTGATTTCCCATAGGGATGGGCAGAATGCCCGCAAGGGGAAAGAGCATACTTTGAGCTATAAGCTAAATGTTTATTCCGATTTGATGCTTAAAAGAAAAAGTGCTTGAAGATGAAAGAAAAATGAAGCAGCACAAAATCTCTGTGTCACTTTTCTGATCATCCACCACTAATCAGCAAATCCTTTGTGTGGTGGTGAGAGCATACTTCGTGGCAACGATATTTTGTGTTATTTCTAAATTTACACTTGCGAAAATAAAAATAAATTAAAAGCCAATTTATTGAATTAAAGCATACACCCTACAAAAAGAAAGGTGTGTGAGTGTTTGTTGTGTTGTTAGAAAAATTTACGCCACGAAAATTAGACAATGCAAATCCCCCCAGGGGGGATGGGGTGTGGGCACTGTGTAGCCCACTTGCTCTCGCTTAATAATTACAATAAAAGATTAAAAGAAATGCCACTTAGTCCACTTATAGTTGGATCTAAGGGCTTACAATCATATAGAAAATATACAAGTGGTTGGGGGTCCACAGAAAGTATTTTTTGCATTTTTTGATGATTTTTGGTCACAAATCTGCCCACTTTCGTCACGGACCTGCTAAAAACCAGCGAGCTAAAATGCTACAAATTAGTAGTTAGATCATATAAAATTACATGAAAAACACAAGATATAAACTTGCAAAAATATTGGGAACTTTTAACAAATGCAAGTATAGAAAAATGGGATCTAGATCTAGTTTTTTAATATGAAAATGAAGTTATTCTAGATCTGATTTTTAAGCTAAAGTAAAAGGAGATGTTTGATTTTGCAAATAAAAAGAAGATCTCTCTCTTACCAAGCTTATAGTAACCAAGTAACCAAAGAGTAATTTAGAAAATGGAGAGATAGTTGAAGCAAACCCTCCAGCTCAAGGCTTGATATGTGAACAAGATGAAGAAGAAGGAAGTTGTGGATCAATAACTTGTAGATCCAAAGCTCGAATGTGATGGAGAGAAAGTGGAATCAACCTAGATCCAAGCTCCCTTCACCTTGAGGCTTCCTGCAGAGCTTACAAAATTCTCACACAAACAAAGTTAAATCTAGTATGCTCATCAATCAAAACCAAGAGAATATGTTGTACAACCAAATACTAGTATTACTCTTAAATCTTGAAAGCATGCTCATAAACAAACAAGTTAACAACATTAAATGTTTGTTCTACAATAGCTAGATCTAAACATTGACTTGCATAAAAATAAATAAAACTCAGGAAGATGTCACCTCAACCCAAAAATAGTGCATGCATGGAACAAGAGTCTAAATCGACCTACAAAGTCTTCAATCTTATTACTTGAGAAAAAATATTAGATTACACAGGAGCAGAGGTTCTATGCCTTCTATCACTTAGAAACTAGCAATAGCAACCTTGCTTATATAGCAAAATGAGAGAGGGGGAGGTGCACTTCCCAAGATAGATCCTCTTTGACACTTGGAGAAATGGATTGATACACTTGGAAAAGGCTTGTTGACACATGTGAGGGGTTTGGAGAGGTTAATGACACATTTCTCCAACCATTAGACACTTTTCAACCTCCACTTGACACCTCTCCAACCACAAATTCGCCCCCCTTTGGTGGATCTCCAATCTTCAATCAAATCATCATTTATTTGCTCAATATTCTCCCTGATTTGATTGCCAATCAAAGGAGATTTGATTCCAACACATTTCCTTGATCCGTGGGATTGGGATTTTTCCTTTATTATGTCTTTTTTGCCAATTAAATTGGTCATTTTGGCCTTTTTCGAGTAAATATTAAATTTTGGAGATAAATACTCACTCGAAACTTAGGAAAAGTGGGTTTAGGGGTTTTGTGGGTGCTTTGGATTAGAAAACGAGCACCCCCATGCCAAAATTCACCTCCTAACCACACTTTTATCACTTTTTTTATTTTTTAATTAAAATATTAAAAAAATCCCGCTAAACGGGAAAAAATACTTTTCTCCGAATTACTTGAAAATCCTAGGGGACCTAGTGCATATCCATATGACTCATTATTGATGGCTAGCATGTTTAAAATACATAGACACATAGGCTTGAATAACCTCCCTAAGATCGACCACCATGGAAAATACTCCAGCTTTGGAGGTATGAGTGAAAAACTCAGGAATTATACGTCACTGAAGGGTAACGCATAATTCTTAAGGAAAAAACACTCTAGAGTATCCCCTTGATAGTAAACCCTAAGGTAGGCCAAGGCTTTTACAAAAGTATCATGCTTAGACCAACTTATTACAATTCCCCCGTGGGGGTCTGGACATGCAAATTTTACAAAGGGCCAAAAATTTGGCCTGATGGATCTCGGAACACTGATGATGAAGTATTTGATTGCTCAAGTCTTCAACAGTTCACTCGGAATCTACCTAAGTGCAACTTAGGTGGTAACAGGTCTGATGTCAACAATTCAAACTCCTAAGCAAGCAATCTCCACTCCTTCTAAGAACGAGTCGTCGAGTCCCAAAGGTCCTACCATAGAAAAATACCCTTTTGACTCAATCGTCTCGCCTGGAACCACAATAACTCTGCAATACAAACTCCCTGGTCTCTCCAACTCCAAATCTGTCTGGAAGCAATTTCCCACCCAAATCTACCACCTTCCCATTGCCAGTGTACCAAACTGGAAACCGACCGCCAAGCCGCTCAAATACTCCTGAAGATAATAGAACCCCCTACCTAAAACACGGAGGGTGAAGAAATAAAGTCACAAATGTCAAAGCTGCCCCGAACCTTCCCAAGATGATGTGCTGCCCTGATCCAGTGTCGAAAAAGAATATGCCAAGGAGATGTACCCTCAAGACACCAGACCACCCACTTAGTTGCCAATATACTGCCCTGTATGGCCACGTCAATCAAACCTAACCCCGCCTCATCCTTATGGAGTGTGAAAACATCCCACGCCACCAAAGAAAAGCATCTTGCACCCCATACTTCGACCACAGGTAAGGTCATGTATACTATGTGTCTTGTTGGTTTCCCAATAGAGCCCAATTCAGACAGCTTGAACAGACACTATATCACATTTATTATTGTCTTTAGATTAAATAAGCATTACAATGTCTAACACCCCCTCTTACTGCTTATTTCATTTTCCACTACTCCTTAGTTCTAAAAGCACTCGGAATTTCTCGAACTTATCCTCGTTGATTGCCTTAGTGAAGATGTCTACTACTTGAACTTGTGACCTACAATAAATTAATTCTATCTCTTTGTTCTGCACCTATTCTCTGATGTAAATATGATAATTTTCTACATGTTTTTTTTTAATGCCAGATTGAAATCTTTGTCATCCTGGTTGCATTTTGATTGTTATCGCATAAAGTTGTTGGTTTTATTTGTTAAAGCTTCAAATCACATAAGCCCTATATAACCATACTGCCTCACATGTTGCTCCCACTGATGTTTTGTATTATGCTTCTATTGTTGAAAGAGCGACTAAAGCAGCAAGTGGTGAGGAGGGGTTGGGGGGGGGAATCATTTTTTATCCCAAAGGAAATCATGAATCAAGCTTTGAATGGGGATTAGGGGAAGCCACTAACAACAAGCAGAGGCGCTGGCACTTGATCAAGAACTAAGGATTCTAGACTCAAGACAGATTAGGAAACTTCTGGTTGTAGAAAACTTAACCCTCATCATCAGCCATATGTGTCGCTCCTCATCACCGAAAGACTGTTTTTAGTAAGGCTCGTCCTCAAAATTTAAAACAAAACAACAACGTTTGAAGCAATAGACTTCTCTCAAGTGCTTAGGGATCAATATAGCTAAGCAGATAGACTAGATAATGAAGCAACGTGACTTGCAGCTGAAAAACTAAGAATAAAAGAGGGATTTTTGTCCACTTCTCATATCCCTTAGCACATCTGATTATAGTTTGAGCCCCTGGATAATCTCCAAATTAATTTGAAGGGTGTTAATCTACACAAGTGGCGATTCGAATTTAATTTGAAGCAAATGGGCATTAACAGTCACCCATCCTCCAGTACACTCACACATTTCATCCTCAATGACAAAGCAAAGTCTTAAGGTTGGTAAAGGGTTTTTGGAGTTAGCAGGTGGGACAATCCTGGACTTCTCCACTGCACTCTTTTTTCAAAATTTGGGTTGACTAAGGGGAGATAACAGATTCAATGGTTCACAGTTCACACTTCTCTTGGGAATTAATTTGTTGGGATTCTGAGGATTTTCCTATGTTGGAATTTCAGGAGTGCTATGTGAGGTGTTTTCTACAGGTTTGGACTTCAGCCTCCAACATTTATTTATCACATGACATTTGGAGGACAAGAAACATGGATGGGCATACTTCCAAATACTTTTCTTGCCAGTCCTTGAATATGAGGCATATATTGCATCGTCATGAGCGTATTCACATTGATAATCGGATAGCCATATCCAATTTGAACAACAAGATATCTAGTCTGGAGGAAGCGCAAAATTCTAGGCATGCAGAGATTACCCAACAGAAAAAAACAAATTGAGAAGTTAATGTGGAATGTGGAATGTTGTATCAATTGATTCTGGGTTTAATTAGGAGCTTATCACTGGTTTATCATCCAAAGTTGTCAATTGGGTCTACTCCAGCTTATTCCAAATGAGGAAGAAACAGTTCAATAAGTCAAAGGAGATCTGGAAATGGAGCATCAACTGCCAATAGAAATCAAGCAAGAATCCCTTAGCAGGCAAGTCTTTTTTGAATCCCAAGTTTATTTATATCTTACAAAGTAATTTCGATTTTAGGATAGTTTCTTTGGATCTAAACTAGCAAAACCCCATGTTATGCTTTTTTGGATCTAAGAACAACTGATACGATAAGGAGCAAATTTGTATCTGGAACCCTTTTAGATGGACTGGGTGTTAATAAGCTCTCTTTTGTTTGCATTACTATTTTGTACAATGCGACTGCAGTAACTTTTTAATACAAATCATAACCGTTTCAATTTATTTATTTTTAAATAGAACCATTGAAGGTTGCATTTTACTTGGCCATGAAATCACTCCACTAGAAAGAGTAAAAGCATAACCTATTGTAGATTTTCTATCATCCATATAATCTACCCAATCTGCATTTGAAAAACCATTCAACCTGAAATTGTCATTCTTCTCAAGTACAAGGCCAAACTGTGTTAGATTTTCTACTTTTAATCAATATTTATCTAGGATCTTAACTGAAAGAATAACATGCACAGCATAACACAATAGACACAAAGAATTTCCTCGGGGAAACCTGTTATCACACCATAGTAGCTGGGCTACTATTCTTGTTGGGCAGATATCTGCACTTTCCAGAGCTTCATTTTTACAGAGATCAGTTATGATGGGCAGAGTTATTTGAGATCACTTACAGATCAGAGCAGTATATATCAGACATTGAGTAGACCTTGTGCCAAGGCTGAGCCTTGAGAGCTTAGATTTGATGACCGATGTGACCTTTTGTTCCATACAGTTTCAGTTCAGTGCCCAGTTGTATTGTTGCAATAGTGTTTCAGTGGTTCTATATGCTGGCTATTTATGATATGCAGTGATATAACCATTAGACTTGTGATTGTTAGCATTGGACTATTATCTTGTTGTTTTAATCATCTTCATAGCATTGACTTGGTATATAACACATGATGTGGCAATATTATTTAAATAATCAAATGAAATATCTTGCATGGATTTAAAATATAAATTGGATGTATTAATTGCACTTTGAGGTTTATTGACTATACTCATTGGTTTCATTACCCTCCTGTGAGCATGAACATGGTCTTCCTTGACTTTTATGTTTGCTGGCCTAGGCACCACATTCATCTGACTCCATCCATCGATGGCCTTCCTTATTTTGGCTTTCACCTTGACCTGCCTTCTTGACTATTTAATATGGAGGACTTCCCCATTTCTACCTCTGTGTTGGATTTGCATCCACGTTTGTTTTGTGTCTCGGCTCTGAGTTGGTGACAGAACTTGCCTTTGGTGAGTTGGATTTTATGCCTAGATCATTCTAGTCGGTTGCCCCAATGTTTGGCTTAGTGCGGAATTCCCTCTAGTCACATGAGTTGTTGGCTAAAACTGAAAGCACATGTACTACTTATATTGGAAATCTCTTATAAAATCCTATGGAAATTAAATTCTAGAATGTGTTTCTTAACACACAATGAATTAAAGGCTAAAGCAATGAAATGCTAAAAGTACCCCTCGAAGGGTCCAAAAAGGTCTAAAAAGCAATAGTTAAATGTATGCTATATCTAAAGATTGTTGACCTCATCAATGTAAATATGCCTCGGATGCAAGCTGCAATTAGTTGTGCTTTTTAGCGCATGCAAAATCCCAGAGGGGTCATATAGGCCAAAAAGGAAATGGAAAGTAAATGAATGATCCTAATGAACTTGGATCAACTTGATGTAGACATGATGCCTAAGTTGAATAAGCACTCTCTAAACAACTTACCCATTTGTGAGGCATTGCCTTTCCCTTTGTTATTTTGTCCAGCACAGAGTGTAGCTTCGCCTCTCCCAGTCCAAAGTGTCACTTAGTTGAGTTGGTCAAGTCATCCCTTTTTGCCTAGCCTTGTCCTTAGCCTTCACCCTTTGCTAGCAGTTAGGCCATGTCCATTGGATGAGTATACCTTTAAAGCTTTTGTGCAAGTAAACTATAAACAATATTGAAATATATATGTATTAGCTGCCACTGAATGATGTTTATACTTTAAGTTAAGCTGTGAATATGATTAAAGGAACATGTCTTAGTCTTTTGTTATAATCTAGTCTTTGGTTGTATTTTGACCTAGTCAAATGAAGTTTGACCAGGGTCATTCTTGGGATCCGTGATGGACCACTTGTGCTTATGGATGTTGATCTATGGTCCCACATACACCTATTGATGATTCCATATGTTGGACATATGCTTCAGATGATGATTGATGCAGTTGGTCAGTTTTATTATTATTTCCAAATCATCATATTTTACACTGTCTTGGTATGGTGGACCCTACAGATGACCCCACAGGTTATCATGAGGTGTATGAGTACTCATCTCTAGTGGATTTGGGTCTTCCGGATCCATTGAGACACTTATCTTTCAGTTTTGGGCACTTTTGGGCATGATAGTTGCAGTTATCCACCTGTTGACCAGTTTGGGCATGTTGATCCAGCTTGTCCAGCAGGAGCATTAGAGGCAAGTCGTTGCCTAGGGCACTACAGAGGAAGGGGGTGGTCCAGCCACTTGTTTTTACCATTATACCCCCCTTCCGGACATGATGGCACCTTCAATTTGACAGTGCAAGCACCCTAGAGGCAGTTTTTGGCACTTTTAGGGTTTTCAGGAGGATTAAAAACTGGAATAAAAAAGTTACTAAGGAATTCGATTTGGGCAATTGAGACAAGGTTTTGGCACTTGGTCTGCTCTGAGGTCATCCATGGTGAACCCCCCTTCTTCTAGATCAGTTGGCACCAGTCAGTGGGGTCCACAGTGGCTACAGGAGGTCTATTACTGCATGTCTCTCTCAGATTATGGGGACAGGATTTTATCATTTGTGTTACTTGGACATGTCATAGACTTATGTTTTATATTATTGTGCCATGGGGACATGCTAGTGAAGGAGATTAATGCCTCCTAGCCCTACCATGTGCTTTAGGTGACTTGTACATGTCATATGTTGTGGCTCCATGCTATCTAGCCACCCCTTAGGTGTGACGTCACCCTCCTTAGAGACATTTTATGTATGACGTCACCCTCCTTTTGAGTGATCCATGTGATATATTGTATTGGCTCATCTTAGCCATTGATTATTATGTTTTATCTTTTGATCTCAACCACTCATTTCAAAAGTGGTTAGGGTTTTGGTCTTTCCTCTCCTATTTAAGGAAGACTCCCCCTCATTGTAAAAACTATCTAGAGATTTTTGGTTCTTGGCTATTGGAATAAAATTCTATCTTTTGGAGTAATGCTTGGATCTTGGAGTGGATGTTGGTTGTTATGATAGTAAATCTTTTGTCCATTGCACTAGAGGATATCTTGTAGCAATCTTGCATCTTTTGCCATACTTTTGATTTACAGGTGGAGAAGACGTCTTGGGAGGAATGCGTATTGGTGGGGAGGCTTGCCCTACAATTTCTTTCCAAACCGTGGATCAAACAGGGAGTGGTTTTGTCTTTGTACCAATCATTCTTTGCTTATCTATTTCTTGCTTGTATCTACCCTCATCTTGTTAGACTGATTGATGCTTTGTCTCCTTGGTTTTGACAGGTTAGAGGGGCACACGTGTGGGCTTGGACAAGACGTTTTGGCAAGAGGGCTTCAAAATCTTCCATTTGATCCTTGGCAAAGTAATCCTCATCTCAACTAGCATTCATCTCTTCATCCAGGTATGCTCTAAAGGTTAGTCTTTTTCTTCTTGGCTTATCCATGGTTTCTAGATCACAAAACCCTAATTGTTAAAACCCTCATTTTACATTTTTTTAGATCTACTTGGATCTAACAAGCTTCTGGAGATAATTTTTAAAACCCACCTCTATAGCATCCACGACAATTTGGATCTATAGTTTGGTGGTGATTGGCCTCCATTTGACCCATCTCCCAAGGCACATTGGTCTCTCCAAGGGAAGTCGCATTCCTTGAGGGAGGCCATTTGCTAGGTTCTAGTACATGGGTAGGTGAGGTTGTTGCTTCATTGGAAAGATCATCCCCTAAAACCTACCCCTAGTGCTTCACTTTTGTGATTTCTACCTTGTGGGCCCCATTCCTCATTTTGAGGGTTGTGCCCCACTTGGGTCACTTGGTGGTGCATTAGATCTAGTGAGACCTAGCCATGGCATGCTCTTGATCTTGAAAATCCACTTTGCTTTGCACCTTGACTATCCCGATCTACAATTTGGCGGACATCCAACTCCATTAGCCCCTCCATCCAAGGCACTAGTCATCCTTGGGTCAATTCGCATTCCTTGGGTAGGTGGCCTTTTGCTAGATCCCACACTTGGGTATTGCTAATTCTTAGCCAAACCATAGATCCATGCCATAGCATACCCATAGTACCATCTTTTTCCAACTTTGACCTTGTGGACCCAACTTGGACCAATTTTCCACTTTTTAAGGGGTGGGTCCCACTTGGCTAATTTTCATGGTACTAAGTCATCTTTTAGATCTATTAATTAAACCTCATAGGTGGACCTTGTCTTTCATTGGTTGAACCATTTGTCACTCTTTAAGCCTCTTCAACCACACCTTAACTCTTGGGTCCACTTAATCTTTCCTAGATCTAACTCACCATTGATCTCCTTGTTTCATTTTCACATTTCCCTAGGATTCTTTGGGTTAGCTAGTCTTCATTAATTAACTAGGGTCTCCCCCTTGATCTTGATTTGTCTTGATCTAAAGTAAAGAGTTCCTCGATTATTGTGACACCCAACTTGCATTGGGAACCATGGCATCTCTTAGGTCACCTCTTTAGTTGTCCATCACCTCTACCGTCCCGGATGGGATATCTTTAGGGACAACTACAAGTTGTGTGATAACAAAACCACAAAGGAGAAAACCCCGCAACTTCCTCAGAGATAGAATCGTCACCAATACAATATCACAAAAGTAAAACCCCAAAAACAAAGACGGTCTTCTGCAGCTCCTCTTCATTTCCTCCTATGCGAACTTGTCCTCTCTCTCACTAATGCGAACTTGTGAGTGAGTGTGTTGTCCAAATGAGAGAGCTCCACCCTCTACTTATACTTTATCTTTCACTTGACCTTTTCACTTGCTAGGTCCGCCCCAGTTGTACCTAACTGGGCCGACTTCTGTAGGGGACTCAATAACCCTAATCTAACTGACTCTTGGGGGATCTATTGCCCCAACTTACAATGGAGGATTTACCGCAATGACTTTACATGACCAAATGTAATAATGACATCCTCGGCCGGAGGATAAACATCTCCGTCGGAGGTACAAATAAAATACAATAATAATACAATATAAAATACAAGTGAATATCTTACAAAGTTATAATTACATTAACACTCCCTCTTAACTAGGAAGGTATTCCCTTGACACAGTCATCAACACATATGGACACAACTCTTCGTCGTTGGATCATCAATGCTGGAACATCATCATCAACACTGGATCATCATTGTCGCTGCTGCAATCCTCATGATGTCGATAATCGATTGGTGACATCTCTCGAATCTACTCGTCATAGGAAGTTCTACAGAGCCAACGCTTTTTCATGTTGGATGTAGGCCTAGCCCTCATGCAGGTCTTCATCATCTCTGCGAGCAAACCATCAAGTAGGTACAGCCCAGGACTAGTCATTACATTGCCACTGCAAACACCTGCGTCTCCTACTGTCGCCTCATCGTCTTCAGATCATCTCATCGTCACACGGAGCACAACCCAAATGCACATCACATGTCCCACAACGGTCAGCCGCGTCTACCAACATGGGAGGACTTTCCTACCACCATGCGAGATCCGGCCTAGGCGCACACACAGTGTCTTAAGACCGGTGGATGTCTCCAGTATGGGAGGCACGAACCTACCACCATACGAGACCTTGTCTACCAACATGCGAACTTTCTTACCAACATGTGAGACACAGCACTTACATCAACCAATAAGGGAGGACTTTCTACCACCATTCGGGAAAGGCTCAGCACTTACATCTACCAACATGGGAGGACTTTCCTACCACCATTCGAGAAAGGTTTGGCCCTTACATCTACCAACATAGGAGGACTTTCCTACCACTATGCGAGAATGGCCTGGCCCTTACATCTACCAACATAGGAGGACTTTCCTACCACTATGCGAGAATGGCCCATGTGCATCTGCGTCTTCCGGACTCATCACTTCCTCTTGGAAGGAACCTCGATCTGGAGAACAACAAGCTTCTCTCTGAAGTACTCGAACTTCACTCTGGCTAGCATCTTGGTCAACACATCGGCTATCTGCTCGTCCATCGCAATATACTGGAGCTTCACTGCTCCTCTCTGCACCATATCCCTGATATAGTGGTACTTGATCTCAATTGGCTTCAACTTGTCATGGAACATCGGGTTCTCGGACAACTTCACACAACTCTGGTTGCCAAAGAATATACAAGTCACCTCTAACTGGAGATCAAACAAATCAGACAGTAGCTTCCTGAGCCATACTGCCTCACAACTAGGCGAACAAGCTACAACATACTCTGCTTCGGCTGTACTCAGTGCCACGCACGACTGCTTCCTGCTAAACCAGGAGATCATACCGAATCCCATACTGAAGCAGCATCCAGAAGTGCTCTTCCTATCAGCGCTACTGCCTGCCCAATCCAAATCAACATAACCCTGTAGGTTAATCTTCTGATTCGTGTCATACTTGAGCCCATAATCAATAGTACCTTTCAAGTATCTCAATATATGCTTTGCAACAACCAGGTGAACTTGTCTCGGATCCGTCAGGAACTGGCTCAATGTGTTCACAGCAAAGCATATGTTTGGTCTTGTATTCGTCAGGTACATCAATGACCCAATCATCTTACGATACATCGTGGTATCAACTGACTCTGATGAAGCATCACATAGTTGCTTCAAGTTCGATGCCATGGGTGTGGCCATAGCCTTGCATTCCATCATTCCAAACCTCTTCAGAATCTCCACTGCATACTTCCCTTATCCAAGGAAGATCCCATCCGCATTCTGCCACACCTCCATGCCTAGGAAATAGTGCATCATACCCAGGTCCTTCATCTCGAACTCTGCGGCAAGTTTCCTCTTCGTGTCTGCAATGAACCCATCCTCCCCTGTTACAAACAGGTCATCTACATAGAGTAGAAGTATCACTGGATTTCCCACTTCAACCATGTAATAAATGTTGGAATTTTCTTTACTCTTGCTAAAGCCCAAGCTCATCACGAAACTATCCATCCTGCCGTACCACGTCCTAGGTGCATGTTTTAATCTGTACAAGGCCTTCTTCAATCTACACACATGAGTCTGCCTGTCATGTGTCTCAAATCCGAGTGGCTGCTCCACGTACACTTCCTCCTCTACTACACCATTCAAGAACGTTGTCTTGACATCCATCTGTTGTACCTTCCATTTCATTATTGCAGCCAATGCAAGTACTAATCTGATGGAAGTGTATCTGGCTACAGGTGCAAATGTCTCCTCATAATCTATGCCTTCCTTCTGGGAGAACCCATGTGCCACAAACCTCGCCTTGTGTTTCTCTATGGGGCCATCTGCAGCATACTTGATCTTGTAGATCCACTTAGAAGTCACAACAGATTTCCCTTCTGGTCTCGGAACTACCTCCCAGACATCATTCTTCATGATCAATTGGTACTCCTCGATCATGGCATCCTTCCATTCTTTCTTCTCTGCCGCTTCCTCATAGTTGGCAGGTCCTTTGTCAATGATCTCGCACAACAGGGTACATAACTGAAGTATGGCCTAGGTCTCTTGCTTTCTCTGTGCATTCCCTCTGGAGTGCCATACTTCTCTGCATCTTGTATTGCCTCTCGTACCCATGCTAGTTTCCTCTTGTGGGAGTTCTTCTCACGAGGTGGATCTACAGGTTCTTGTGGTTCTTCCATCTCCCGGTCTTCGTGATCTTCTGGAATCGCTTCTTCCATAACTGCATCCGTGATCCTGGGAACTTCAGGTTCTTCAGTGTCTTCAACAGGTAACTTTTTGGATTTGTTGTAGGCTGTAACTTTTTGGATTTGTTGTAGGCTGAGTGTTAGTCAAATGTCACGTCCCTGCCGATGTCGATCTTCTTGAATCCTAGGAAGTATATTCGATAGGCCTTCGAAATTTCACTGTCTCCTACGAATATACCCTTCTTTCCTGAAGGATCTAGCTTTGTCCTCTTCTCCTTCGGAATGTGTATGTACACTAGGCAGCCAAATATCCTGAGATGGCTGACTTCTGGTTTCTCGCCAGAGAACACTTCTTCTGGAGTCTTGTTTTCTAGTACTCTATAAGGAGTACGGTTTTGTACATACACAGTTGTCCTCGCAGCTTCTGCCCATAGGTGCATCAGAAGATCCTGGTCATGAAGCATTGCTCTTATTGCTTCCATTATTGTTCTGTTCTTTTTTTCTGCAACTCCATTATGTTGTGGATTGTATAGGGTAGTCAACTCCCTCTTAATCCCAGATTCTCTGCATAAGTTCTTAAAATCTTTCGATGTGAACTCTCCGCCATTATCTGATCGAAACGTCTTTATTCTTTTCTCAGTGTGATTTTCTATCAAGGCTTTGAATTCCTTGAACTTGTTGAATACTTCATCTTTACTCTTCAAGAAGTATATCCAAGTCTTACGGGAAAAATCATCAATGAATGAAACATAATATACATACCCACTCAATGAACCGGATGACATAGGACCGCATACATCGGAGTGGATGATTTCCAATATTCCTTTCGCTTTGCTTTCGCTAATTGGAAATGCCTTCTTCACGTTCTTTCCTTTTGCGCATCCTTTGCAAACGCCTTCATGGTTCGACTGAATTTCTGGAAAACCTTCAACTGCTTTGCTTGCAATGGATAGTGCCCTATAGTGTACATGTGCCAGCCTTTTATGCCATAATTCACTTGGCTCCATGGAGTCATGGACCAAGGCTTGTTCAAGTTGGCCTTCAATTTGTACAAACCTCCCTCTTGCTCTCAAATCGCAACTACATCATCTATGGCCTTTCCCTTTGGCCACATTAGGACTTGGCCATCAACAAATGCAACCCTCATACCTTTTGCATCTAGTGTTGATATGGAGAGAAGGTTTTTCTTTAGTCCTGGTGTTGTCCGCCGAGATGCACACCAGCAGCATAAATCTTTCGAAAGTTGTTTCCTCACTAAAAGTGGGAAAGGTGTGGCCTTGGGGGCAAGCAAAGAGCCAGGTGCTATCACCTGATCCTAGCTACTCCGTTTAGGCTAACTCCTAACAAAGCCAAGGGGGGTAGTCCCTAACAAAGAATTGTCTAAGGCTCTTGGTTTTAAATGTTTTTGGATGTATGGTGTGAATGAGTGTTGTTTAGGAGTTTTTATGAAAAAACACAATAACAATTTAAGCAATCCAAGTTGTTGTTGCAAAACACAAGATAAGATACACAATATATAAGATAACTGAATTCAAAGCATCCACGAGAAATAAATCACTTGATAAATAAAGGACAAATGGTCCAAATTAGGTGATGCAAAATGAGTTTCAAGACCAGTGCCAAAATGGAGTCAAATGTGTGTTGGGGATGCTGAAATACAAGTCTCAAAGATATGTTTGTGAGATCGTTTTGCAATGCTCTTGGTAAATTTTATTGTGTATTTTAGAATGATCTTGATTATTAAAGGTGAGGGGAATTTCCAAGCGATACGCAAAGACACTGGAAATCTGTCCGGGAATACTCTAAGTGGCTCTGTACAAGGACATGTTGGACTACCCAAGTTTCCAGCAAGGCGTTCAATAAATAACCAGCCACTGAAAACGAGGTAGAAGCTACCCAGCGCCCCCACTAAGAATTTGTCCACGTTAGAATGTTTTGACGATCAACGCCGGATTCGTTGGTTGTGGGGTGAAGATTTTATTATGGTTAAAATTGGATTAAATGTGAACAATTAGATAGCCAATACCGTTTCTGAGTATCCCAACCCCCATGGAAGGGTAGAGCATACGCAGTATGGAAAATAGTAAATTCCAATTTTAGGGGAGATGGTGAGTTGTGAATATTTTATTAGAGCACAAAGAAAGCTCTCCGATAGAGAGTGCTCTTGATCCACCTTATGGTGAGATCCAAGAGACTTAGCTAATCTAATATGAAAATGCAAGATGCAACAACACTCTCCGATAGAGAGTGCTCTTGACTTGTCTTATGACAAGTTCAAGAGACTTTGTGTTCCTTTTATGATTAGACAATAAAAACAAGATACACAACAAGTGAATCAAATAAAATGAGAGAAGACTAATCTAGCAATTATTGTTCTAGAATGCAAAAAGATCTAATCTAGCAATTAGTGGAAATGAAACTACTTGTAAAATGGAAAAGCTAATCTACTTGCGAAAAATGAAATTCTAATCTAAGAATGAAATAAACAAAGGACCAAGACACTACAAACTTCCCCAAATGGGGAAGTTGGGGGTGGGAGCTGTTATGACACCATAGTAGCAGGGCTACTATTCTTGTTTAGCAGATATCTACACATTCCAGAGCTTCCATTATTCAGAGCATGGCTATGATGATTGTATATTTTGTGATCACTCATGATCAGAGCAGTGTATTATTCAGACTTATGTTAGACCTTGTGTCAAGACTGAGCCTTGAGAGTTCAGATTTGATGACTGATGTGACCCTTTATCCCATACAATTTCAATTCAGTGCTTAAAGATGTATTGCAGCAGTGTTTTAGATGGTATATGATGATGTTGTATGATCTATGGATATTTTATCATTGACTGTGGATTATTATCTTGTTGATTTAGTCATGTTCATAGCATCTGCTTGGTATATTATTCCTGATGTGGAAAACTATTTAAAATGAACTATAAATCATAAAATGGACAATTGCTTGCACATTTAGGTCATTTAACAAAACCCACTGGTTTTCCACCTTACATAGATATGGTCTTTCCTGACACCAGTTGTCTGCTAGTGTAGGCTCCATATTCACTTGACCCCATCCATACATGACTTTCCTATTTGACTTTAAACCTTGACCTGTCTCATTTGACTTTCTGATACTGAGGACTTCCCCATTTTTCTACCTCTGTGTTTCGACCGCATCCCTGTATGTTCAGTGTCTCGGCTCTAAGTTGGTGACAGAACTTGCCTTTGGTGAGTTGGATTGTAGGCCTAAATCATTCTGGTCGGTTGTCCCGATGTTTGGCATTGGCTCGAACTCCCCCTAGTCACTTGAGATGTTGTTGGCTAAAACTGAAAGCTCATGTTCTACTTATGGAAACTCATAAATTCGCCCATGGAAACTAAAAAGGGCAAGAGCGATGAACAGCTAAAAAATACTCCTCGAAGAGTATAAGAAAGGTCCAAAAAGCAATGGTTCTTAAAAGCTATATCTAAACAATTGCTGACCTTATATGTATATGAAAACATGCCCTGGATGCAAGCTGCAACTAGTTGTGCTTTTCAGCACACCTAAGATCCGAAGGGTTATGTAGGCCAAAAAGGCCATGAAATGAAATTGAATGATCCTAATGAACCTGGATCAACTTGATGTAGACATGATGCCTAAGTTGAATAAGCACTCTCTAAACAACTTATCCATTTGTGAGGCACAACCATCCCCCGTGTTATTTTGTCCAGCACAGAGTTTGTAGCTTCCCCCTTCTCCCAGTCCAAAGTATTTTTGAGTTAAGTTACATAAGTCAACCCCTTGGCCCAACCTTGTTCCTAGCCTTCATCCTTCACTAGCAGTTTGACCATGTCCAATGGGTGAGTTTGTCATTTGAACTATTATGCAAGTAATTTTATATAACAAAGGAATATGATAACTTGATTAATGCCACTAAATGGATGTTATACTTTGAGCTTGGCTGTGAGAATGATTAGAGAAGCATGTCTTAGTCTACTGACATGATTTATCCTTGGTTGTATATTATTGGGATCCGTGATGATGTGGGCCATATATATATACCTATTGATGATGATTGATGGTCCCACATACTTGATGATGATATCATATGATGGACATATGGTTCAGATGATGATTGATGCAGTTCAGCAGGTTTTATTATTACTTCAGATCATCAGATTATGCACTGTCCATATATGGTGGACCCTACAGCTGGCCCATTAGGGCAACCCATGGTGTATGAGTACACATTCTTAGTGGATTTGGGTCTTCTGGATCCAATGAGACACTTATCTTTCAGTTCTGGGCACTTCTGACAGTGATTGATGCAGTTTTACACTTGTTGACCAGATTTGGGGCTGATTTCCCAGCCTGAGTAGCAGGGACCATGAGAGGCCAGTTCACCTAGGGCACTGTATGAGGAGGGGGTGGTCCAGCCACTTGTTATTACCATTTACCCCCCCTTCTGGAGAGTCTGGTGGGCTCAGTTGCACAACGCAGATGCCCTAGGAGGCAGTTTTGGCACTTTCACAGTTACCGAGGCAGTTAAAAAATGGGATAAAGTGGTCACTGAGGAATTCGATTTGGGCAATTGAGGCAAGGTTTTGGCATTTGGTTTGCACATAGGTCTTCCAGGGTGATCCCACTATCTTCCAGCCAGTTTTCACCATGTGGGTAGGCCCACAGCGATCACAGGAGGTCTTTTACTGCTTGTCTGTCACAGATTTTGAGGACAGATTTGATCATTTATATTATCTTGGACATATTTTGTTATTTTATTGTGCCTTGGGGATGAGCTAGTAAGGATTGATGCCTCCTAGCCCCACCATGTGCTTCTTATGTCATGTCTTAGTCATTATGAGGTGGATTTTTGTACTTTTACCCCTCTAATGGATGACGTCATCCTCACTTTGTACCATTTAGTTAGGACGTCATCATTATATTGGGTGATCCATGTGATATATTGTTATGATTCATTATTAGCCATTGATCATGTATTGAGATCTTTTAATCTCAACCACTCATTTGATGTAGTATTGTAGAGTGGTATAGGGTTTTGGTCTTTATTATCCTATATAAGGAGGAGACCCCCTATTGTATAGCTCACCTTTGGAGCTCTGGAATATTGGAATAGAACACTTCTTTGTAGAGCATATCTCTCTTGTCTTGTGGATTCTCTTGCATATTGAGTATACAGTATCTCTTCTATGTATCATTGTGGATTTTGGTGCTTCTACTAGTTTTCTTGCAGGAAAGTCGAATTGGTGGAGAGGAGGGCGATTTCTTGAGGGTTATTGTTGGAGGGATCCACATATTCTCTCTTGGGTTGATCTTGTGACAGGGAGTATCATTATTGTATCTTCGTGACATAGTTGATGCTTTCTATTACATCTTTCTATCATTTTCATAATCATCTTACTTGACTTGTTTCTTTGATCTTTGTCTTGTAGGAGGAGGATGATTTGGCTATCTTGGAGGAGGACGTTTTGGTTGGGGCTCTTGGATCTTACTCTTGAATATCCACATAGGAGAATGCTATCAATTTGCAAGGTGGCCACAAGCAATTGAGGTAAGATCTACAAGGTATGTGCCTCTTTCCATCCATTCTCTCTTCATTGGTCACAAACCCTAATTAATCAAAACCCCAATTTTGGTTTTTCTTAGATCTACTTAGATCTAGCCTTGCTTTTGAAAAGATTTTAAGAACCCACCCCTAGTTGGATCTATAGTTTGGTGGTGATTGGGTTAAAATTAACACACTTTTCAAGGCAATATAGCCCTCTTGAACCAAATCACACTTCCTTGGAGAGGCTTGTTTGGTTAGATCTAGCATGTGGGTAGGTGAGATCCCGCTTGATTTGCAATATACACACTTGATAACCTACCCCTAGACTTTTACTTGGGTGATTTCTACCTTGTGGGTATCATTCCACATTTTAAGGGATTAAAACCCCCTTTTGAATTACTTGGCACCTTAAAACTCAGATCTAGTAAGATCTAACCCTTGGATTGGCTTGATTTTCTAGACCCACATAGATCGGTGCCTAAGCTACTTGGATCTACAATTTGGTGGCCATTGGACTTGATTTGACACACCTTATCCACCTTTTAGCCCTCCTTGAGCAAGGTCGCACTTCCTTGGGTGACTGAGTTTGCCCACTTCTAGGACCTGGGTAGTTGAGATTGCAGTGGATTTGGAACGGGCATACCTTGAAACCTATATCTAGAGTGTCATTTTGTGACGATCTGCCTTGGGGATAGCATTCCTTGTTTTAAGGGATTGTGGTCCACTTGGGTCATTTCATGAAATCCTAGATCTAGCAAGATCCAACCATTCTATCTCAATTAGCCCGCTTGACTTGACCTCTAGGTGTCCCGATCTACACTTTGACATATCTTTTGACTCCATTAACCCATCCAACAAGGCACTAGTCCTCCTTAAGCAAGTCGCACTCCTTGGGAATTATGTCAAACCTTAGATCCAGTAAGTGGGTACTTCTAATTTCAACTTAGATCCATAGATCTACTCATTACATATCCTCTAGTGCCAATTGCCTCCCTTAATTTCACCTTGTGGGTCCACATTAGGCCTTTTCACATATCCCAAGAAAGTGGGTCCCACTTGTGTAACACATGGTACTATACCTTGTCATTATAACTAATCATGTGGCCTAAATCATACATTGGTTGAAACACTAATCATCTTTCAAAACACCTTCAACCATACTTTAATTTCTAGGTCCACTTTACCTTGCATTGGTTTCCGTAACTTACCATTTACTCATCCCTAGGAACCTTTGTTTGGGTCCAATCATCTTTGATTGGTTATAGGGTCTCCCCCTAGGTCTTGATTTATCTAGATCTAAAGTGAAGAGTGCCTCGGTTGACGTGACTCCCACCTTGCATTGGGAACCGTGGCATCTCTTGGGTCACCTCTTTAGTTGCCCATCTCCTCTACCATACCGGATGGGATACCACTAGGGGCAACTACAAGTTGTGTGATAACAGGAGCCTTAAATCCCACTTGCTCTTTTATTATGAGATTACACGATTTTGGGATTTTTAACCCTTGAAGAGAACTTTTGAAAGAATGAAGAAGGTTATGCAGCTCTTAAGGCTTTTACAAAAAGGTTTTTCTTGGGATCTTCCTGGTGTTAACTTCTTCTTGTTTCTTTCTTGGTTTTTTGCTTCTTCTTGGTTTGTTTGATCTCTTCTTCAAGCACCTACAACAAACACACACTTCAAGTACCCATTATTGTTAATCAAATCAAAATTTGAAAACTAATCTAAGATCTAGATGAAATGCAAACTATTTAAATATGAAAATCAAACTTTGAAATGCAAGTGCAATCATAGATCTAAGATGCAAATCTTTGAAACTATGAGAATCAAACTTTAAAATGCAACTAAGTTAAGATCTAAATGCAACTTTCACCAAAGTGATGAAAAGGAAGGGAGAGAAAGCAAACCAAGGCAAAAGAATGGAAGAGAGGAAGAAAAGGGGAGAAACGAAAGGAGGAAATGAAGAAAACGAAAGGAGATGAGAGGAAGTTGAATAGAGAAGAGAGCTAAGGGATGAGAAGAAGGTAAGACGAAAGGAAGAGAAGGAGGAAGGAAACGAATGGAAGATGGAGACAAGAAGAAAAACGAAAGGAAGAAGAGACACAAAGGGAAAAACAAGAGGAAGAGAAGGAAAGGAAAACGAATGAAGGGAGACGAAAGGAGGGAGAGTAAAGAGAAAAATGAATGGGAGAGGGAGAAGGAAAACGAAAGGGAAGAAGGCTAAGAAGATCAAGCAGAAGCAAAGAGAAAACGAGAGCCAAAAAAGGCAAGGGAAGCAAGGAGCCAATGGATAGATCTTTAGGACTTAGGGCTTCTTGTAGAGTAACCAATAACCAAGAGTTTTTTAAAATGATTTGTTTCTTGATGTGATGAGGAGCAAGTTCTCTTTGTGCTTCTTCTTGGAACAACTTCGAACTCTTGTAGATCCTGAAATGACAACAATGTTAAAAATAACTTGATGATGATGAAGATGGGCTAGATGCAGCTGAGCTCACACCCCTCTCCACTTGGCAAAACCTATCCAAAGACAAACAACTCAATACAAAGTGAGATCAAATATATGACTAGTATGCTAAGAAAATCAAGGTTATATCAATACTAGTATAACTGAGTACATCCTATTCATATAACTCTTTGATAAACATTGCATAATAAACCAAATTGAAAGCTACAAATGGTAGATCTTATGGACTAGAATATAGACTTCTTAAGCTAGTATTTGATCAATCGCATAAGTACTAAGATGAAAGCATAGAAAGAGATCACCTCATCAAGAGATGCATTCACCAATGTTGCACAAGACACATGGACCTCCAAAGTCGAATTTTATTCCAATGTTAAAGCAAATAACAAGTAAAAATTTCTTCAGAGTAATCTTACATCAAACATCCATCCTAAGAGAGCCAAAAGGCTTCCTCTTTATACAAAAACTAAGATCCTAAACCCTAATTCGAACTTGGCATGAGAGAGATCGAATTCCAATCAAGGGAGAGTTAACTCCAATCAATAGAGAGCTTGGAGTTGAGATCCATCAAGTCAACACCGAGATTGTGGTTGTTGTGAGTGGGGAGGTGGCCTCCACCTAGGCAAGGCGCCCCCCCCTCCTCCTTGTTCTTATCACCAAGCCAATGCGTATCCTCCAAATAGGAAAGTCGTGAGGCATGCAAGAGGGCGAGTTCCAATCAAGAGTGAAAGCTTGGAGCTTGATGATTGAGATAGACTCGAGTTTGGGAGTTAAAGCCTGTGATGTGGCCTCCACATAAGGAGAGTGCCCACCATTCCATTAATACACAACCACCAAACCATTAAACACTTGCCACATCACCCAATTCGTGATCCATGGAGGAGAAGGCGAATTTCCTTGATTGATTTGACTTGTAGTGACTGGATAGTTAACTGAAACTAATCTGAGATGATTGGAATCTTCTTCAATGTTGATTGCCATGTCATTTAGGCTGTTTATTTAATCCATTTGGATTATTCTGGAGCAAATTGGATTATCTCCAATTTAATATTTTTTGATTATTTTAATTAATATTTCTCTTTTATTGACTTTTTTGAGAAAATATTAATTAAGTGGCTAAATGACTGTCTGAAACTTAGGATAAGTGGGTTTGGGGCTTAACTGGGATTTTCGGCTTAGGAATTGAGCCTCCGATATTTTAAATCCACCCCCAAACCACTTAATTATTACAAATTGAATTTTTCAATTAAAATAATTGAAAATTTTAATAATAAAATAATAAAAATAAAAACTGTCCAACGCGTCCGGTAAAAAAAATTCGGACAACGTTTTAAACCAACAAGGGACCTAGGAAATGACCATCTAACATACAAATAGTGTCTAGTAGGTTCATATACATCAGTTGGACTCTAATAACCCCCCAAGGCCCAAACTTTCAAAATCAGGCATTCCAACTTTGGAGGAAGCAAGAGAAAAACTCATCGATTATTACTCGGCTAAAGGCAAAGCATAATCGATAAGTGAAAAAACTCCCTGGAATACCTTAGTTGATAGTCAAGTCTTGGGGAACTGAGCCACTCAAAACCCTACTAGCACACTTATTACAACGACCCCATGGGGCATGGTCATTTCAACATAAAAAACAAAAATGTCTAGCCAAAACTAGCTAAGTCTGAAAACTAAACCTCTGATACTCTGGAAATGAACATGGATCATGTTCAAACACTGGAAGCTCAATGGAGGTTCAACTATTGTACAAAATAGTTGGCAACACCTGGAACATACAGGACATCCTTCATCTTCAGAGATTTCCAAGAGTCTAGCTTGTAAGAAGCTTCTCCACTTCCTTTTATGGGGTATTGGTAATCATCCCCAAGTTTCACCTTGTGAGGTGACTCATGTTCAGATAGGTTCATGAAGGATTATTTATATCCTGTCATATGCTTGGAAGCTCCACTGCCTACAAGCCAATCATTACTTCCATGTGTGACAGTGCCCATGAGTGTTGATATCAGGACATACTCTTCATCACTTGAAGATTCATCACTTTCTTCTCTGGCTCTCTTCCTTGGAGGTTCATCATCTTCTGCGGTGTGAGCATGGTGCCTTTTCTTGTTGTTCTTCTTGTTGTGGGAGCCACTTTTGTTTCTGGGACAATCTCTGGAGTAGTGTCCCTTCTCATCACATGTATAACATCTAACAGTAGATAGATCTTTTCTGAATCTTCTGAAGTTATCCCTCTGACTTTGGTGGTGTTTCTCCCTCTTACTGTGATGGTGCTCCCTCTTGTTATTATTCCTCCTGGAGTGTGTTGTGAGAGCTTGATCGTCGTTTGCTCCCATCTTCTCTTCTCGAGCTACAAGTCGAGCTTCTTCTTGTGAGCATTCCTCCCATAGCCTACTGAATGTGATTAACTTCTTCCTAGCACAAATCCCTTGAATGAAAGAGTCCCATGATCTAGGGAGACCATTCAAGGTGGTCATCGCAATTTCTCCATCTTCTACATTTTCTCCCACAGCTTCAAGTTGCTCTTTGATTTGAGAGACCCTTGTAAAGTAAGACTGCATGGTCTCTGCATTTTGTATCTTCACATTCTTCAACTGGTTCCTCAAGGTCATCTTCTGATTTATATTCTTCCCTTCAAATAGCTTGGTCAAGGTATCAAACATCTCTTTAGGTGTCTTCAAAGATGACACATGTGGGATGGGATGATTCTTAATGGAATCTACAATGATTCTCTTGGCCTTAACCAAGTTCTTATTGTGTAAGGCTTTAGCCTCATCTCCCTCTAGTGCTGGAATCTCCTCATTTACATATGTGTCCAATTCATTTTCTTCAAGGACAAGTGCAATCCTATACTTCCATGCTCGGAACTTATTAGCCCCTTCAAGCTTATCCTCAAGCTTGGAGTGGTGAGACATCTTTAATGAGAACTTCAAATGGAAATAGCAAAGCTTTTAGGTCTTACCACTTTGAGATGCCAAAACTGGTTCTGGAGCTTGCTGGCCCTAGGGTTTGTCAGAGAAACCCTAATTTTCCAAACTTGGAATTTGGAACTTCTGATTGCACAGATAGATGCGCCTCCTCAAGGCGAGTTTCCCAATGTACTCATTCTTCCAAATTAGTGAACTAAAACCCAAAATATATGATGCCCTAGTTTTCCTCCAGCAGTAGTGACGGGCCAAAAAATGAAAATTCTCATAATCAACATCTGTTTCGACAGAAAGATGCGCCCTCCTTAGGCGAGTTAGCCTAGCCTCTTTTCGTTGATGATCTATAGAGAGAAGACCAAAAAATTAAAAAGCCCTAGCTTCCGCAGCTGCACAGTGTCTTCTTTTCATGTTAGCTCTGATACCATGTTAGATTTTCTACTTTTAATCAATATTTATCTAGGATCTTAACTAAAAGAATAACATGCACAGCATAACACAATAGACACAAAGAATTTCCTCGGGGAAACCATAAAGGAGAAAACCCCGCAACTTCCTCATAGATAGAATCGTCACCAATACAATATCACAAAAGTAAAACCCCAAAAACAAAGATGGTCTTCTGCAGCTCCTCTTCCTTTCCTCCTATGCGAACTTGTCCTCTCTCTCACTAATGCGAACTTGTGAGTGAGTGTGTTGTCCAAATGAGAGAGCTCCACTCTCTATTTATACTTTATCTTTCACTTGACCTTTTCACTTGCTAGGTCGGCCCCAGTTGTACCTGACTGGGCCGACTTCTCTAGGGGACTCAATAACCCTAATCTAACTGACTCTTGGGGGATCTATTGCCCCGACTTACAATGAAAGATTTACCTCAATGACTTTACATGACCAAATGTAATAATGACATCACCGACCGGAGGAATAAACATCTCCGTCGAAGGTACAAATAAAATACAATAATAATACAATATAGAATACAAGTGAATATCTTCTGAAGTTACAATTACATTAACAAACTGTGGGGTACCTTTGATATACCTAAGCACTCTTTTAGCTGTGTTCCAAAGTGTCTCCTTGGACAGTTTAAAAACCTTGTCAACATACCAACTACAAAAGCTACATCCAGTCTGGTTGTTGTAAGATATATCAATACTCCCACAAACTGACAATATAATAATTCATTAACCACCTATGATTTATGATCTTTCGAAAGATTTAATTTTAGCTCCATTGGTGTTTTGCTAGGATTGCAATCTTCCACTCTAAACGTGTTTAACAATTCCAAACCATACTTTGCCTATGAGATGAACATCCTATTTTGTTGTTGCCAAACGTTAATTCCCAAATAATAATGTAGTAATCCCAAGTCAGTCATGTCAAATGATTTGCAAAGATTATATTTTTCTTCTTGAATCAACTCATAACTATTACCTATAATTATTAAAGCATCAGCATATACAACCGTAATGATAATTTCTTCTCCCTCTTTTCAATATATAAGTTAAAATCAAAATAGTTTTTCCTAAAACCTTTAGATCTAAGATACTTTTCAAATTTATCATACCAAGCTCGAGGAGCCTTCTTCAATCCATACAAAGCTTTTACTAACATACATGCCAACTTTTCTTGTCCTTCAGCAATAAATATTTATGCTTGCTCCATATATACTTCTTGGGAATCTTGATTTATAGAATACATCGTTGACATCCATCTAGAGTACCTGCCATCCAAACTGTGCTACAATAGATAACAACATTCTCCTTGTAATCAATTTTACCAGGAGCACAAAAGTTTCCTCGTAATCTATACCTTCACTTTGTGCATATCCTTTTGCAACTAACCTAGCTTTATACTTTTGAATCAAACCATTTAATTTGAACCTAGTTCAATATACCCATTTACAACCTATCGGTTTCTTATTAGGGGGTAATTCAACAAACTTCCAAGTCTTATTTTTCATTAAAGCATCATATTCTACTTGCATTGCATCTCTCCATTATTTTTTGTTGTTTGCGTCATTAAAACAAACCATATCATATTAATTCACAACTTCACCCATCTAAACAAGATTTACCTGATAGGGTGACTTTGACCTTGCCCTCTTATCTTCTTCTTGTATCTCATCAGGCTTTGCATCTTGAAATGTCTAGTAGTACCCTTTTGGACTTTTTCTACAACTACTGGATTGACCTTACTCTTCTCTTTCCAATTCCAACTCTATATTTCTTTATCTTCTTCCCTTCTTCTTCTCCTAAATGTAAGAGAATTTTGGATGTCTAAGTCTTCTTCTATATGCGCAATTTCACCTTGCCAATAAAGTGTTTGCACATGTGGTGGTTTTCATCAAAAATCACATCTCTACTTATAACAATCTTCTTACTTATTAGATCATATAGATTGTATGCATTCGAATCAATGTTGTATGCAATAAATATACACTAAAACATGTGCATATGCCAAACAACCAAAGACTTTGAAATTTGTTACCTAGCACTTCCTTCCTAACCAAGCTTTGTAAGACATCTTACCACAAACTACCTTTGTGAGACTTCAATTCAACAAAAATACTAATGTCTGCAATGCTTCAACTCAAAAAATTATCACTGAGACTATGTCGTTTCACCATAAATCTGACCATTTCCATTATCAAGCAATTATTTCATTCCGCTACACCATTTCATTGTAGTGTGTTTCCAACGAAGGTCTGACTTTGAATGCCATATTAATAGCAAAAATCACCAAACGCATTGGATTCACATTCTCCTCCTTTAACGCTCCTTAACATCTTAATGTTTCAACCACTTTCATTATCAACCATCACTTTGAATTTTTTAAAGGTTTCAAAGACATTTGATTTATATTTCAAAAATAAACCCAATTTTTTTCTTGAGAAATCATCAACAAGCATAACAAAGAACTTAACTCCACTTATAGATTGAGTTCACATGGGTCCACAAACATCACTATGAATGAGGTCAAGTACCTAAGTTGCCTTGGTTTTGTTGTCAACAAATTTGAAACGATGTTGTTTTCTTACCAAACATGCCTCGCAACACCTTTTTCCTCTTCAAATTTAGGTAATTAATTCACCACTTTATTTTTATGAAGTAATCCCAAATAAATATATTTAAGTCTCCAACTCTTTTGTTATCCCTCAATTTGCATAAGGATGATTACAAGGATTGAAGACAATGATTGCACCAAAAGACTCATAGTTTCAAGGATCTTCTACTTCTTCTGGTCATCTTTTGTATCACAATGTCCATGGCCTTGTTCAAAAATATTGTAAATGAGATGACATCTATATTTTATATGTAAAAGGGCTAGTATATAAATGCCTGACTATGACAGATGTACTAAGACGAATGTCACATAAGTGTTTTTTTTACTTAGATGGATTTGAACCCCTGTGGTCTAGATCTGTTGAAATTTCTTCACTAGGCAATATCCTACAAAGCCATGAGCATGTTCTTAGTATACCTGCCCTAGTCGAGTCCCTCCTAAGCCATTAGTCTATTAAATTATCATTCATCTCATAATGTATCACCATGGACATGTGTGTAGAGTCATTTAGAGTCCCTTAGGGTGATTATCATCTTGTATTATTGTATAGTATAGTTTCATGGGATATATTTACTATGTGGAATGCCCCCCTCCTTAAAAAATAGTGGTTGCACTCCATTTAGACCAATTAAACCCCTCAAACCATGCTAGATGCACCTCCTAGAGACATAATCCCCCATTTTTGGATTTTGGGGATAGGATTCCTTGATTTATGGGATTTATGTCTGGAGTTCCCTGATTTATGGGGGACACACCTCCTGGAGACATAATCCACTAATTCTAGGGGGCAGAATCCCTAATTTTTTGTCTAAATCACTATTGCATTAAAATGCACTTTATTAGACTCAACAACTAATTAAAAAACTTTCACTTTATAAATAAAGTGAATTACAAAATCGATTTGACTTGGACAACTTCACACATGTTTGACACAAAACCTATGCGGAAGTTCCTATCCAAGCTACAAACATCAACACTCCCTCTTAGCGAGGAAGGAATTCTACACAAATCCAAGTTTGTCTCTGAATGCTTCAAACTTCTCTTTTGCTAAGGGCTTGGTCAGAATATCAGTAACCCATTGATCTATGGGTACATACTGGAGCTTCACTACTCCCTTTTGAATCCTGTCTCGAATGAAGTGATAGTGTGATACCTAATCTCCATGAGCTTGGATTTGTCATAAAAAACTGGATTCTTAGAGAGTTTGATACAACTCTGATTGTCATAGTAAATCAAATGATCTTGCTAGCAACTTGTGAAGCAACTCTGATTGTCATAGTAAATCAAATGATCTTGCTAGCAACTTGTGAAGCCAGATGGCTTCACAACTAGCTGTACTCGCTGGCATATACTCTGCCTCTGCTAAATTAAGTGCCATAGAAGTTTGCTTCCGGTTGAACAAGGATATCGTTGTTGATCCCAAGATGAAGCAGCACCATGAGGTGCTTTTCCTGTCTAATGCATTGCCTACCCAATCTGAGTCTGTATACCCATGCAACTTCACTTCACCTTTTCCAAGATATCTCAATCCATACTCCACTATGACCCTCAAGTATATGAGCAAATGTTTTGTTGCTACCCAATGCTCCTACCTCGGCTCCACCATGAACTGGCTCAAGGTGTTCATTGTAAAACATATATCTGGCCTAGTGATGACCAGATACATCAAAGAACCTCTCAGTTGTCTGTACAACATGGGATCCACCATATCTGATTACACCTTCTTCAAATTAGTGATTATAGGCATGGCCATGGGCTTGCAATCCTCCATCCAGAATCTCTTTAGGATCTCAAATGCATACTTACCTTGCTAAAGAAAATCTACCGATGTCTTTGCCAAACCTCCAACCCCAAGAATTAATGCATCAAGTCAATGTCCATCTCGAACTCAGCTGCCATATCTGCCTTGAACCCTGCAATGAGCTTCTCTGAACTTGTGAGAAACAGGTCATTTACATATAGCACCAAAATGAGCAGATCAACCTCAACAAATATGAAATATAAGCTCGCATCTGCTTCACTTTTGGTGAAGCCCATGCTCTGCAAGTATCCATCAATCTTGGAATACCATGCTCTCGATGCATGCTTGAGTCCATATAGGGAATTTTTTAGCCTGCACACATGGGACTCCTTCCCATTGACAACCTCAAAGCCCTGAGGTTGTTCAATGTACGTTTCTTCCTCAATTATCCCAATGAGGAAAGTTGTCTTCACATCCATCTAATGTATCCTCCATCCCATAATGCAGACTAAAGACACCACTTTTCTAAGGTAAGTCTACCTAGCGACTGGAGCAAACGTCTCCTCGTAATCCACTCCCTCTTTCTAGAAGAACCCTCTCACCATGAACCTCACTTTGTACTTCTCTATGCTACCATCTGTTACATTCTTAATCTTGTGGAGCCATATAGAAGTCACCACTGACTTTCCCTCTAGTCTAGGCATAATGTCCCAAACATCAGTCTTCATGATGGAGGTGTACTTCACCATGGCATCCCTCCAAACATGTTAGTATACTCCCTCCTAAAAACTGGAAGGCTCAAAATCTATGATACTACTCATCAATGCCATGTAGTTCAAAAACTTCTTCGGAAGTCTGCTCTCCCTGAATGAGATCCTAGGAGCCTCAACTTGCTCCTAAGCACTCCTCAATGTTTGAGTGAAACATCAATGTCTCCTGACAGAAATGGTAGGAGTTGTGACTCCTCTACATCTGAAGGTTGCTGCCCCGAACTGGAAGTCGCTGGTGACCCTGCCTCAACCTTCGGAGCTTCCTACTCCTCATCCATTGTCACTGGTAATGGCTCATAAGACTTCCTGGATGCAAAGTCTTCATCCAACTTTACATCCCTGCTTACAATTGTCTTTCTCTCCCCTGGAATATAGATCTTATAAGCCTTTGAATTCTCACTATAGCCAACAAACAAACTCTTCTTGTTGGAGGGCTTTAACTTGGTCCTCTTCTCCACTGGTATATGGATGTAAATTGGACAGCCAAAGATGTAAAAATGACTCACCTCCAGCTTCACACTAGTGAATGCCTCCTTTGGTGTCTTGTCCCCCAAAACCCTGTGAGGACACTTGTTTTGGATGTAGATTGTTACATTACATGCTAATGCTCATAGAAACATCGGCAAATCCTGGGCATATATCATGGCCTTAACAGCCCATATGATAGATCGGTTCTTCTACTTTGCAACATCATTATGTTGTGGGCTGTACAGAACAATGTCTTGATTCCTGCATCCTTGTAAAATCCTTCAAATCATTGGAGGTATACTCAACCCCATTATCTAGTCTCAAAACCTTGATCTTCTTCTTTGTTTGGTTTTCCACAAGAGCCTTAAACTCCTAAAACCTGCTAAGACTTCATCCTTGGTCTTCAAGAAGTAGATCCATGTTTTGCAAGAGAAATCGTCATTGAAAGACATAGTACATGCTTCCTGTGATTGATGCAATTCGCATCGGTCCACAAACATCCAAATGCACTAGATCCGGAATCCCCTTAGATATGTGCTCACTGCTTGGGAAAGTAGCCTTGGCATCCTTGCCAAGCGCGCATCCTCTGCACACACCCTATTGCTCAATGCTGAACTCTGGAAGACCTATGACAATCTCCCTCAGAATAGGCAATGTCGGGTGATGTAGATGCCCCATCCTCTTGTGCCATAATTCACACAAGTTCTATGTGTTGTGAACTAGGGCTCGAACATGTTCACCTTGTAACCTTTACAAATTGCCTTCTCTAACCTCGATTACCTGAGTTGATCCTCGACTAGACTCCTTCGGTTTAATGAAGACTTGCTATTTCTTGAACTCTACTGCATAGCCCTTGTCTTCCATGACTGAAATTGAAAGCAGATTCCTCCTAAGACATGGAACAAACAACGCATCATCAAAATCTAACGAGTCGCCTGATTCGAGTTGGAAAGGAATGGTCCCGACTCCTGTTACTAGATACTTGGCATCATCACCAAGCTCGACTTGAACTCCTCAAATGTGCTCTATTAGACTTGAGAATAGTTCTCGGGCTGATGGCATATGCCTCGATGCTCCATTGTACACATACCATGTGTTCTTCAAAACTATGTTGAAAGAGAGGTAAGATACCATCTTGAAATCCTTCTCGAACATGGAGGCAAACACGTTCATCTGAGTTTCAACTGATGCTGCTACATGGTGTTGTTGCTTCCCTTTACCCTTCTTCTCTAGACATTGTGATGCATAATGGTCGTCCTTATGACATATGAAGCGCTTGATTTTACTCAAGTCCTTCTTCCTTGACTATGAGATTGACTCCTTACTCTTTGCCTTACCCTTGTTGGGTCCTTTACCTCTGCCCTTTTTTGCCTAACCAAATAGGGCATGGTCACTAACACCTCCCTGTCTGTTGATCTTTGACTCCATCTAAGTCTCCTATTGGATACAATCTTTCCCAGTTGGGAAGATTCTCCCAAACACAAACACCCTGGACAAATGTTTCCCATTAAAGTGGGAATGCATTTAGTACCCTGTTTACTAACTCTTTGTCTTCAATCTTCTCCCCAACTGCTGCAAGCTAGTTAGGGGTCTATGTGACCTTCATCAGGTAACTGGTGATGGTGTCTGATCTAGTCATCTCAACATATTTGAGCTTGTTGTGCAATATCATCTTCCAATTAATGTTCTCGCTCCGCTAAAGGCTAACCAGAGCATCAAACATATCCTTCGTCATCTTCTAGGATATATGAGGGATCAAATGATCCTTTATAGCATCCATGATCATCAACTTAGCTCTCACTTCTTTCTTATTGTGAGCTGCCAAAAGCTACAAATTTGTCCTCGAAGCTACCACATCTTTGACGATATCCCAGATGTCATTCTCTTCTAATAGAAGAGTTACCCTGATTTTCCATGAAAGGAAATTCGAGGCACCATCCAATCTGTCCCCAAACCTGAGGCTAGTTGATGCCATCTCTGAGATCTAAACTACAAACTTCCAAATTTGAAAATCAAAAAGTGACACCCTCGCTATTGGTCCTTTGCTACCCACACTTAATCTACCCACTGTAAACCCCTAAGAATCTCAATCAGAGAGATCCTCTAACACCATGTAAATTTCCCATACCCTAGGTGATTGTTGTCCTATGCTTCTTTATTAAACGAATCAGATCTTGAATTTATTCAATAATATAAGTAAATTTCTGAACATGCAATGATCACACAGATAGCTAAAAAATACAAACAACGGAAACAAATAACTTTTGAGATACACAGGAAATTTGTCCTTCAAATCAGCTTATCATTTAATGATCAAAACTTACAACAACACCTTGAAACTGAGGTTTTAAGCCAACTGATAAAAAAACGACAACACAAGTCTAAGAAGACTACTACCCTGAAGTGTCTGTACTATTGTACGGATATGTCTGTACGTTGTACAGAATTACATACAACTATACGGAATGATTGTTAGTGTTGTTTACCTCGACCTGCAATCACTGCAAATCAGTCTTCTCACTGTTGCCCTGTTTTTCCCTTTTACTCGGCCTCTTTCTTCGCCTTCAGACAAAATTGTCTTCGTGAAGAATGAATGTGTCTTTACCCTCTACTTTGACCTGCCTATATACTTTAGTTGAAGACCTAATCTATCAAAACCCTAATCTCACAATGAGATCTACAGTTGAGATTAGCCTAAATCACTAATGCATTAAAATGCACTTTATTGGACTCAACGGCTAATTATAAAACTTTCACTTTATAAATAAAGTGAATTACAAAATAGATTTGATTTGGATGACTTCATGCATGTTTGACACAAAACCTATGCAAAAGTTCTTTCCCGAGCTACAAAACATCAACACTAAGTAACTCTCTAAGTGTGTAATCATAGCTCAAGTGTTCATAACTAGCATAGATCCATCTTAAACCCGGATCTATCAAGCACCGAGAGGGATCCAATTTCTTGAGGTGTAAATTTTTTTAATCTTAAACTCAAGAAATTTGATCCCTCTCTTGCTTGATAGATTCGGTTTTAAGTTTTGTTTTTTTTAATCTTAAACTCAAGAATTTTGATCCCTTTGGTGCTTGGTAAATCCGGGTTTCACATGGATTTTTAATTGTTTTTCATTTGGTTCTAATTTTTTATTTTATGAGCCGACTTGAATTTTTTGAATACTTTTTACTTTTTGAAATATAACAAAACATTACATTACATTACGTTATGTGACAGCATCTCCCCCATACTGGGCTGTAGAGCACCTCGCTACTCTCGGTGCAATGAAATCCTCCACTTCTAATGCGAGTATTTGGCACATTCCACACCTAAGGAGATTAAAGGTCAATTTGAATTTTGAACAGCTATATAGATTTACATAATCTTCCAATCAGATTTTATGCATTTCAAAATTGAAACAGCACTCTGTTAATACTTTCTTTTCAGGTTGAAGTCTACTAAAAACTGACTAAATCATACAGATTTCGGTGCTCTTGAAGCAGATTTCAGTGCATTTGAGGAATTAAATTTCTACATATGTTTGTTTCACACTTTTTTACATTAACTGAGATGTTTGAATAAATTAAGAAAAAATAACTATGCTTAATATCTTGAAATATAGCCCGGTATAGCCAAGTTGCCCCTCCCCAGCTGGAGTTTCAACGTTGATTGAAAGGTACTTTACGAATCAGAGAAACTTTGCATGTTAAGGTTAATTGCCTTTATCCTGTACAAGATTCTCTAACAGAACGTTGTGCATATGAGACTATGTACTAGAAAAATAAAGATAAATTGTGCATAATGTTAATTGCCGATCCATTGTGTAATGTCCCCATTCAAATAAATTTCAAAAGAGGAAATTCCACCAATCTACTAGTTTCCTAGGTTGGGGTGGAAACATTGGGATTTTGAATAAGGGAGCTAATAAACCCCAAATGGACATTTGATTGACATAAATATATTAAAAGGGGTTAAATAAATATTTATGATAGGAAAATAAGGTGGCACTTGATCATGGAGACACATTGGTGGTGTGGGACCCACACAAAGCTAGATTCTTCATGCCACATGGCATTCTATTCTCACCCATTCGAATCCAAGGTGGATTCTACTGAACTTGGGGATTTGGAAGGTCAATATACTTGGCATTACTCAATGAAGGTCGAATTGGAGTGGAAGAATAACTCCCATGGAAGAGGAAGAAGCATTTTGGAGCTAGTGGGACACTTGAACTAGATTCCCTAGCTCTATGACAACAATGATGAAGATGCTATGACACCTATGACACAAATCAGACCTGAATGCTGACATCTGACATATATGACATGTCAGGGCTAAAAATAGCCTCCAAGAAGGCGCACAAGGGAGTTAGGGCAGCCAAAGAGACATCCATTCGAAATGAGGGAAAATGGAGACTAGGAATTGTTGGACAAGTGGCACATATTGGAATCTCTTCCCAACTTGAGTTGGCATGAGTCTTTCGGAAGGAATTCGAACCAAGGAGGTCTTTGGAAGTTTATAAAAGTCAAGAACAAAGAAGGAGGGTAGCTTTTGATCATTTTACATTTTGCATTTGGAGAGAAGAGCTAGTAGAGAGCTAGTCTACTTGCCTTAGCACCAATTTCGAGGGTGAAAGATTCACATCCTAATTGGCAATTGGAGAGACCATTCAAACCTTTCATTTGGAGCTACAATGGAATCTTTAGTTACAGGTTGAAGCTACAGGGCAGCTCGTAGTTCATTCATCTACAACTTGTTCTTGCATCTCTTTCACATTTTCTTGCATATTTGGGCCCCTGGAGGAATTGTTCCTTTGGTGAGATGCTGATCTCTTTGTGAGAGTCCAAGAATCTCCATTTATTTGTATTCTGATATATATACTCTGTATTTACTGCTCAGAAGACTCTCAGGTCGAAATACCAAGTGAAACTATGTAAAAATACCAAACAATGCATAAATTATGTCGTTTTCCCTATATCTTGTTGTTGGAGCTTGAAGAGACATTATTTCGAATTGTAACAGTCATTCTCTATGATTTTGTTGATGTATGGAGTATCATTAATGTTCTGAAGAAGTTTCATTAACATGGCACAAGTCTTTGGCACTTAAATTTCAAAATTTTATAACATATGGTGAAATTTACTAGCTTTTCCCCCTATGTGAATACTTGCATATAAATATTTGATTTAATGGAGTTGCAAAAGGCCATAGGAACTAATTGAGAATACATTGGGGAGCTCATTAAAGCCATTTATCAGTACCATAAGTACCATACCTCTGTTCAGAAATTTGGAAGGGTTTAACAGCATTTGGAGAGCCATCTTTGACCACTACCCTTGGGGGTTTTGAAGCTCGATTTGACTAGTACATTCGATTTGACTAGTACATTCCCCTACTTTGTCCAGATTGTAAATGAATGTTGCAGAAGTGTTTTAAGGGTTGTTAAGCATCCATAAGCCTCATTTATATGTCCGAATACCTTCCAAACTCATTCAGACCCCATTCGGAAGTATTTGGAGCCATTCGGAACCAGTTGGGTTAATACTAGTCTAAGGGTCGAATTGGTTAAAATTTGCAATTTTTCCTAGTTTGTACAAATTCTTAAAAAGGGACACTACACATTGAGATGGATTATGTACTAGAAATCCATCGTTTTTTTCTGTTTATGTTAAATTTATTAAATTTTGACCAGAACCAGCACAATTTGATGCTCTGTTTAGTGTCCGCCGTGAATTGTTAGCTATTACAAGCGTATTCAATGAAAACTACGCAGAAAAGAGGTACCTGCCAGTAGAACGGAGCTGTTTTCTAGTCAAACGCATCGCCTCGACCGCCTCCATTATGCTCTCCAACAGTCCTTGAGTCGAGTAGTGCCGAGGTTCCAGTCTCCTCAGAGGACGAAATGCTGGGTTCCGTCTCGAAGCCAAACTCATTGTTCGTTTCGAAGGGTTGGACAAACTCACTGTTCGTCGCGAAGGACTTGACAGTAAGAGACTTGTATGAAATGGATACCTGAATGAAGACATGGTTGCGAAATGGCAGCCACGGCGGCCGCCGAGATGTGGAAGAAAGGGTGAAGGATGAGCATAAAGGATGTTGATGGTTGATGGATTTACCAGGCGAGAGGCCATGGCTTCGATGGCCAAGAGGAAACCTCTCACCTAATCTACGTTACATTTATGTTCACTCATTAAAACCCAAAGCGTATACTTATTAAACCCTTCTTGTATCTCGTTCTTTGTGTTGGAAAAATGTCTTCGACGCACAAAAGAAAAGAATCAAGTGTAGCCGAGGTAAGTATTCTAAAGGTTATATGTTTTGGAGTTTGGAATGGATATAAGTTTTGGTAAATTTGTAATTTTTTATTGTGTAGATTTTATTTTTGATAGCAAAATTAATTTCCACACACAAATATTTGTATTGTATTTTTTATTGCATTCAGATTGTGCAATTTTGACGAGACTCTCACCAAAACAAGTAATGAGTGTTCACCTTGTACGTTTAAGCAAAACAATAATGTATGATGATTTTTGTAACTAATCGACTGTTGTGTGAGTGGATACCATTGTTATTAAGTGTTATGTTCTTTTACGAGTGTTATGTTATCATAAAATAGAGTTCATAACCAATGTGGAATAAGAGAGAGGGGAAAGGTAAATTGTTGAAGTCATGGGGTTTTTGTGGAGAAGACCAATGTTCAAGCTGTGTGAAGGTCTAATGCCGTGTTACATAAATTGTCTCACAATAAAATTAAAATTAGATGAATGTGATTAGTTTGTCAAAATACAACTTTTTTCATGAGAGTCAAAATACAACTACAACATTGGTTTCACCTTAATGTGAATAAGTTGTTATATCCAATGTAGGTTGGAAGAGAGCCACTTTACTTTGTATAATGTTCCTCACATTATTATAACAAAGGTTGAATACATGTACTGGATACTCTCTCTCTCTCTCTCTCTCTCATATATATATCCTAGTTAATAGAGTTTTAAAGCAAAGAAGCTTGCATTTAACATTGGAAACATCTTTATCTAAAATGGATTGAATTCAAATTTTGTGGCATTCCAAAGAGTTACCTAGGCCCAACAAGTATAAGGGGGTTCTTAAAAACCTAGCATAGAGATCTTGTGCAAATTCTCGAATATCAAAACAACAACATAGTAAGGTTATAAGGGTTGGTCCTTGGGTTGAGGACACAATCAAGTTCGAGATTTCATAGGATAATTGTTTTAAGGGGATTGAAAACTCATTTTTTATTAGACAAAAGGGTAAAAGTCTTAGGCTTCAAGGGAAATTATGGGCAAGGTATTATGGATCAACACGCTAAACAATCCTTTGAGATATGGAAGTTTATACATTTGGTTAACCAATCAACCCATATATTCTAACTCTCACCAAAGCCATTACTTAACCCTGCACCCCCAATACACCAGAAAAATAAATAAAATTATAAAATAAATAAATAAATAGAGAGGATTTAAGGGATAAGTCGACAACTTTGACTAACCAAGGGTTACACTCCTATATTCCCTTGGTTGTTCTATCAATCCATGACAAGAAGCACGATGGTATCTACATCCTCACCTTGGGCACACATCCCAACTCACTCATTCAAGGAAGGAAGAGAAATGTCTTTGATGAGGAAGGTGGAAAATCAAAAGCACAAACTTAGGTAAAAGATAAAGGGAATTAAAGTTGGATAAGAGACGAGCATCTCATTCTTTTTTAGTAAGCATTCATTAACAAACCTTTCTAGCCCTTTATTGCATTTTACATTCAACAACGAAACCATGGTTAAATAAGGGATGACACCCATAGGAAGACCAAGTTGATCATGTAAGAAATGCGTTCAATTACATATCAAGTTTAATGCAATAGATTGGTATGCCAACTTTATGGCATAATAAGGCATTAGTAACCATAATTTGGGAGATAACTCTTCGAGATTGAAGAGGCAAAAAACTGAAAACATCACTACTGAGAATATATGCAATGCTCTAGTTGGATTGGGCGAAAGGATAGGACAAATAAATTAGTTGCAATCCTGTTGGACGGCCAAGTTTAAGAAGAAGGTCATCCATTGTTGATTTAGGGACTCCCTCATAGTCAACAACTTCATTGAATGTGATTTCATTAACATCAACGACCATTTTGGACATGTGCTTCATCGATGTCGATAATTCCCCTATCAATGACACTCTTGTCAATAACTCACTTGCCAACACCCCCCTTGTTGAAAACTTGCTTGTTGATGACACTATTATCAACACCCTAGTTGTCAATGACACTTTTGTTGACAACTTGCTTATCAATTACACTTTGGTTAGCAACCTTCTTGTTAATGTCTCCCTTATGAACAAATTGCTTGGCAACGAGACTCCTATCAAAGTTTCTCTTGTTGATGATCTTATTATATCGAAATTGGTGCATTAGTGGTCCTTCTATCGAGAGTCTCATTCCAATGACCTCTCCTCTTCGAATTATTTCAACACCCCACAACTAAGCACAACAACCCAAGGTTAGAGTTTGTAATGCCCCCCACGGGATCTGAGGGGAAATTCCCTTAGTGGTTGGATGTTTCTGCTAACAACAAGGGCATGCCCCTTACACCTATAGATCCTCTATAATGTTTCGGGCATTAACTTTCCATTAAGCACACTATGTTCCAAACTATGTGCATGTACTTCAGTAGCTCTTGCATGCCAAGAATTTCGATAGTCTTCAATATCATTACAGCTACATTCCAACAACAACACAGGGCACATTGGGTGACAAGCAATCACCGACAGTTACTAAATTGTCTTTAGAAGTTGAGTGAGCATTTTGTAATTACTATGTAGTTATATGTATGATGCCTAGATAACAAATATTTTCTTCCCTTTTCATGCTCTCTCTCTCTCACTCTCACGGAGTAATGTATAAATGTTTTATGTAATAACATAGATATTATTCAGGGGAGGCAGGTGTCGTGGGTGATCTATAAACCCAAAGGACAAATAGTGTTACAATTCGCTTTGGAACTCGGAAGAAAGACAAACAACCAAGTTGAAGCTTATGCGTTGTTGCAGGGATGCAAGCTAGCTCAAAAAGCATGCATTTCCTCCTTAATGATCCTCGAAGACTCTTCTCCAATAATCCATTATTTAGTCTTCAACTCCAACCCAAAGATATTTGTGTTCAGAGGCAAATAGATCGCATTAAATTGGAAGTCAAGCTCTTTTCTCAGGTTCATTGGTGGCATATTCTCCGATAACTAAATGATGTGGCTGACAAGGAGGCCAACTCAACCACTAGGCTACTCGTGCACCAAATTTTATTGAATAAAAGAGAATTGGGATAGAATCAAATCCCATGAATTTGGGCAAACGGAAGATGTGACGCGTGGAAACCTTTAGCCCCTCCTTCACACATGTAATGAGTCCAAACATTATCCCACATCAAGAACTAATCATGCCTCAAGTTGGGAGATTTAAGAACATTTACTATCGCATGCAAGAAATCTCCTCATTCATTTCAGCAATCAGATTTACCCCACAAAATTAAGTTGTGGTGGACTGCCTAGGCGTGGGATAACTGGCACTCAAATCGCCTCGTTCCTTAGCTCCGGTTATAAAAATAGCGGAATCGTAGTTCCACCTCATTTACTGCAGAACTATGCCATGGAACTGTGCCCCTACAAGTTTTGGCCCATTTTAAAACGACCCAGATCATCTAAATTCCAAAAAAATAACGAGAAAGAATGAAACTGTGCCTCGCCGGAAAAATTTTCGTCACCCGCAGGGGGCGATTTGAGTGCCAGTTATCACAGGCCGACTGCCTATGATACTCGCACACACTTACATCTGCTCCATCCAGACCCCTTCATCCAAATGTACAATTGAAATAAACAGTTATCTCATTACTCAATTGAAAGCAGGGGCTACAAGTTATCATTTACCTCACATTTCCCTAATAAAACCCCAAGGGGGGTACCTCTAGTTAAATGGCTGAACCAGGTTCATAAATAAACAGTTTACGTAGATTCATACTGATGAGATTTATGCTACGATTCAGAACGGGACCACGTTTATACCTCACATTTATATAATAACATAATAACAGGACTGCACGGATCGAGGAGGAACCACATAAGATTTCGATTCATCCATTTTACCTGTAATGAGCTACTCAACTAAGCACTTTTCATTATGGTACGATTCATCAGGGGTATGATACTCGCACATACCAGGCGATATCATGCTTATTCATGGGGACCCGAAGCTAAAAAGGTGGTGGAATAGCAATGTAGATCGTCTCCCATGTTCCGTGTTTTGTGATAATCCATTGACAACGGAGTGTTAATTCTATTTCAGGAAAAAAGGTGACAGTCTTGAGAGAAAGACAAAATAACATGCTGATGCAAGAGGAATACCACCGCATAGAGACCTGCATCTCTCATCCGCTTTGTCGTGTTGAGGACGAGAGCAGGGAAACCAATTGTTCATTAAGAAGAGTTGCTAGCGAATTTGGCCAGGATCTAGGTGCATTGGAACTACGCCTGGAACGGGAGGAAGATCTTAGAGAACAAGAAAAAGAAAAGAATGAAAAGCTTGCAGAAAAAATAGCCATTATGGAACCTCAGCTGGTATTCCTTCAATTTCGTATAGCCAACTTGAAATGAGAGTCCACCTTGTGTCCGTTGGTTTTATCCACTCAAGCCCACTCCAAGAAGCCAACTCCAGGTTCGAGCCCCTGGTATTCGTTCAAGCAAAATCTGAATTTGAGGCCCGCTGATTGGAAGCTAGGTAGGTTTTTTCAAGAATTAGCTAGTTCATTTCATAACTAGTTTAAAGCTTTGTAGTTGTATAGTCCATCAATAGATAAGTCTAAAATATGGCATGTAATATTCCATCAGTAGATAAGTCTAAAATCTGGCATGTGTTAGTTTTGAGATTTCCTCTTAAGAAGGAACTGGTATGGTTTTGGAGGTCATAAGTATAGAGACTGAAAGTTTTTTCAAGAAGTAAATGTTATGTCCTTGGGCTTTATGTAAATCAGCAGAGTAGTCTGGACTATGACAATTTTGAATTTTGGCCTTAGGGCGCCCTATGTACTCTTGATGTGTGGGGAAACCCCTGAGTTATTTTTAATATAAATCTTAATTACTTTTGTAAAAAAAACATAGATGTTATTCGATCTATTTGTTTTATGTACATTTTACTTCAATTTATTCATGCTTCTGCTTCTCGTAATGTAATCGGTCCCACAATGTTAAATTGTCCTCCAATTACATTATGGATTTGGGACCAAGCAATTGGAAAATCAATGTTTAGTTATGGTTTAATGTAGGAGCATTGCACATAGAACCATAAAAGAGGGCATAGAGCACTAAGAGAGTTAATCAGTGCAACATTAAAGCTAAGTAATTTGTAATATATGGAACTATGTAGGATGTGTTCATGAAGAAGAAGGAGCTCTGGAAGTTCTTTGTGAAATATGTTAAGACAAAAGAGATGTCCCAATGTGTAGATAAAAATGAGGTGCCTAGTGAAGGTTTTAGAGAAATGCAAACAAGGGTGTGCAATGTTGTGCAACAAAAAGAGAAGACACCACGGGAGATTGTGATGTAGGTGTGTCATGAAGGAATGTAGGGGAATAAGCACAGATGAGGTGAAGCATCGAGACACTAAAGAAACACACAGGGAAGTTGGAGAGATAGAAAAGGAAACGTTATTTCAAATAGGTTTAGAAGGTATTGGTTACATCAAAGCCTATAAATAGAATTCCAAGAAGGAAATTGACTTGGCAATTTAGAATCAAGGGATTTTTATGAAGAGCGGAGGCAAGGGAAAGAAGAATATTTTGAGAGGAGGAAGATGAAGGAACATGACTAGTTTGAAGCCATAGGCAAAGTGCGAAGTAAGAAAGACCAAGAACCGTGTATAGATGGCTAAAGACAAGATAAGTGTTAAGGCCCGGGATTAAATTTTTTAATTAGTGTGCTATTTCCCTCTTCTTGAGTATCCTTGGATGTATGAGTTGTTTTCTTCCTAATTTTTTTCATTCTGTTACGAATATTGTTTTAGTTTTTGTCACATACATAAAATCAAGTTGGAGATCACCTGGGCTCTACCCATACATGCTTGGGAGAAGGGGCTTGTTGCACACTCCTCCATACCGTTTGGTAATGGTGTGAGGCATGATTTTTGTAAGAGTTTGAAATGGATAAACACATATTTTGTTGGGTTAAGTGAACCATGACTACATAAATGGTGCCTATAGGTGGAAGAATGATCATAAACACATAATTGAAAGAATTGTGAACTTGTAGAGAAGAATTGGTAACCATACATAATGGTAAAAATGAAGAAGTTGATTCTAAACTAAAATCATAAGAAAACGAAGAACATAACACACAAGATAATGACATGGTGTTGCAATTTTATGAATAACATAGGAAATATTATTGTTATGACGGTGGTTTGAATGCTAAAGCCCTAGAGACTGGCCATGGGAGATGGAAAAATACTTCAAGTTTTAAATGATCGAAGACCCATCATGACTAAATTTTATTGTCACAAGGTTGAAAGGACATGTAGCATTCTTGTGGGAGTTTGTATAGCAATAGATAGTATATGAAAACAAGAAGAAGATCCACAGTTAGAGTAATATGGTCCAAAACTCCATGAGAAATTTTTGGTAATAGATTGCAAGAAGACATTGTACTGACAGATGCAAAATCTAGGGCAAAAATCCTAAAATGTTTAGGATTTTATGGAATAATTCACATACCATTGATACATAATGGACACCCAAAGGAAGAAGATCCACCAATTTAAATATATGTGAATGGTCTAAAATTCACCATGTAAGTGGAGACAAATCTGCAATGTGTATGTTGTTGAAGATGCTTAACAATTGGCATTGAGAAATGAAGAAGAGTTGAGATGTGGCACTAGTAGAAATAATTTTGGAAAGCATCAAGGTCATGGCACAACATGTAAGGGAGATTATGCACTTGGAGAGAAGGCAAACATTACAAAACATACAAATGTTGCTAAAATTACACATGGTATATATCATGGATATTTATGGAAACACATACCGGGTAATGGGCGTAAGACAATTTATTATTTCACCTACAAAGATGAAGGCCATAAATCGTTTGATTTTACACAAAGGAAAGGTGCAAGGAATATTATACCATGGGCTCAGTTAGCTTAGTGAGAAGAGTCTAAGGTTATAGACATAGTCATAAAAACAACACTAGAAAGAGGAGAAAAAATGATGATCATGCAAGAACAATATGTAATAGGAGAAGAGAGGTGGTTGGCCAAAAATAATATATTGAGAACATGATGCAAATCCATAGGTAAGTTTTATAATGTTGTAAGACAATCTGGTAATTTCTTAAAGTATGGTTACCACAAAGTTGGTAAAGAAGATAGGATTAGAAAGACAAAATCATCCTCGACCATAGAAGTTGTTTTCATTGCATAAAGGCTATGAGGTGATGGTGACATATTAGTGTAAAGTCTCTTGTCACATAAGTGAATTCAAGGATGAAATAATGTGTGATGTCATTCCCATGGGTGTTTGTCACTTGTTGTTGGGAAGACCATGGTGATAGGTATGCAACACGTGACTTTTGAAAGAGCACATACGCTATCTCAAAGGATAGAAAGTATATATAGTTGAAGGTGAGCTCTAAAAAATGTTTTTCGTGACAACCAAAAAGTTTGTGAGTGCATAAAAGAGACAAACAAATGTAATGTTGCGGTGCAAAGAAATGTAGTAGGTCATGTAGTACAAGAGTGTAAAGAAGCAAAAAGTTCCACAAAGAGTGAATTCCATGACAGAGTGAAGAATATATTGGAGGAGTGTGTAGATGTTGTGTAGGAAGAATCAGCAAGATTATTGTCAAAGTGAAATGTTACACATGAAATAGAGATGATTCAAGGGACAAGCTTGTCAAATCAAACAATGCATGTGATCATATGTTGAGTTGAGAGCACGGGGTTTGACAAACAAACAATTGAATTATTGCATAATGTTATAACAACATGTTCATCACACATTTGGATATTCTAGAGATGGTCAATTGATAGGTGAAGATCAATGAGGAGAGTTGACCGAGTAGTCAATTGGTTGGTTAGGTTAGCCAAAGTAGTCAAATTGTGCACATATTAAGGTTGAAAACTAGGAGATCTTGGTGCGCCTAAGGCGATCAAAGTCAATTATGTCTTATTCATTATAAGGAAGTTAGTTATACTTTGGGCTATATATATATGATCTTATGGATTGGTGTATTAAGGTAATTAAGTGTGGTAATGCATAAAAAAAATTAGGTGTTGTGTGTTATCCATTATATTTTGAGCTATTCTCGTTGTGCTTTAGTGTTGTAATGGTGTCTTTAGATACCACCTCTTCTTGGAATTCATACCTCTTCACTTATGCAATTCCCTGGTCCTCCAACATGGTATTCAAGCTCTTGGTTTGAGACATAGGCTATTGTCTACATGCCATTTGGAGGTTGTCTCTTTCATATGCTCCTATTGAGTCAAATATATTTGGTATATTGACTCATGGTTTCAAATTGAAGACCGAAATAATATTTAGTTTTGCAATGTGATTATGAGTTCTAAGCAAGAACGTGTGGTTTTAAATGGCCACAATTATGGTATGTGGGCATAAGACATGGAAAGTCTATTAAAGAGAGAAACACTATCAAGAGTAAAGTGTTTTGGCAATTTACAAAGATTGTGATTCCAAACCCCAAGCATGATTAACAGAAGTTCATTGCGAGTGGAAGAAGGACGAGGTTGTAGGAGTGATAACGACCTACATCTCCAGGGAGAAAGTCACTTTCCTACAAGTGGGATGAACTATCCAAATCAAGTTTAGAATAAGCTAAATACTCTATTTGACAATACTAGTGAGATTTAGGTTATGAAGATTGAGAAAGAGTTAATTTCTCTTAATCCTATCTCCTTTGACATGATTGAAGATTACTTGGCTCATGTGAAGGGGCTATAGTTGAAATTGGGTGAATATGGAAAGGATTTTCCAAAGAAATACGGCTAGATTGTAAAATTGATCTTGGTGGATCTGATGACACCCTATGATAAATTATGTTTGATGTTTCATGCTAGTTGGACTTCCAAAAAAGGAAGATGGTAAGGACTATTCATTTGATTCCTTATGTGGTTTTCTAATTAGGAAATAGGGAAAATTGCTTGATGAAGAAAAGCTTGAGGTTAAGTAAGATGCCCATATGCTCAATGGAAAAGGTTAGTAGAACCATAGAGAAACATGTCAAGAATACAATCAAGAGAAAGAAAGGGATTGTGTTGACCAAATTGATAAGAACAAGCATGTCGATTAGACATCGACTAAGAAAGGAAACAGCAAGAAGGCCTATTGATATTGTGGGAAAAAAGGACACGTAGAGAAGACTTGTTGGAAAAGACTAAATATCTAAAGGACAAAGTCAAAAATATTGTATGGGAAGTGTCGCCTAGTCAATCGACCAACCTGCATCATTAGCTTTCGGAAGGTAAGGGATATAACTATACATTCTCCATCAATACTTGTCAAGCATTACATGCTCACACTTATAAAACTGAGTGGATAGTTAACTTTGGTTGTACCCATAACAATGATAAAGATGCTTCTTTATTTTCCTCAATGAGTAAAGCTACAAAAGAATAAATATTTGTAGCATATGATTATGCACTTAATATTGTTGGTTGTAGCAAGATTGAGTGTCATAAATGTGTGATCACTAATGTGTATCATGTACCAAATTTGAGTGCTAACTTGTTATATGTACCCCAACTAATTGGGACGAGCAAAAAGGTTGAATTCTAATGCAATAGGATTATTGTGAAGGATACTAACAATGAATTTGTTGTTGTTGAGGGTATTTATTGACCCTAAAGGGAATTTGTATAAGCTCTATGATTTTCATAAGAAGGATCCAAGACTAATGACCGAAGCATAATTTGGCTAAAAAACCTCAGTGATTTGAATTTATAAAGTATGAAACTAATGTTGATGTTTAATATGGTTAATGGCCTACCTAGGTTGGTTCCCTTAATGTTGTGTGTGAAGGTTGTGTTCTTAGAAAGATCATTGAGTTGCATTTGAGACAAGGAATGCATGGAGAGCAAGACTCAGTTGGAACTTGTCCATAATGACCTATATAAAATAAAATAAACATTAACTAGCAAGTGCAATACATGTTTTGACTTCCATTAATGATTTTTCTATGTATTGTTGGGTCTAATTCTTGAAGAATAAGGATCACATCTTTGAAAATTCAAGGAATATAGGGCAATGGTTGAAAAGCAATGATGTCAAATTATGAAATGTTTAAGATATGGCCATGGAGGAGAATATGTGAACAAGACCTTTCAAAGCTACTTATCACATTATGGTATCTCTTCATAGAGATATGTATCTTACACACTTCAACAAAACCATGTTGTTGAAAGGAAGAATCAAAGCTTGATCGGAATGGCATGTGTTTTCTTCAAGCCAAATGAGTGCTAACTAAGTTTTGGGTAAAGGATATATACTATTCAAACTACCTCTTGAACTCAATTCCGACCAAACGTGTAGGGTATGTGACTCCTCTCAGGAGATGGAGTGGGAAAAAACCCTTAATTGGAGACCTCAAATTGTTTGGAGACATAGCTTGGCTCAAACTCTAGATGATAAGAGAAAGAAATTTGATGCAAAGAGTCATGATTGTATTATGATGGACTACTTTGAAGAGTTGAAAACTTGTACATTGTTTGATCTAGTCGAACAATGTGTTATTTGTAGGAGGGATGTTTTATTTGATGAGTAGGTTTGGGTATTTCTATGTTGAACCCTTCTTTCAAATTGTTAAGTAGTGATCCACTTGAAATTATAAATAAATTTGGATAAATGAAATATTACACCACATACACTAATGTGTCAATAGGTATGTCAATTGGATAGTCGACTCATGCACCAAAAACACCTTGCAGTTGAACTTCCATAGTAGAGTTGACCACAGGTTTCTAACCACCTTATCATTCAACTATTGGTGATTTTGATGCAGGAACTAGTTCCATATTCAAGGGATATTTGTTTTCCTATATGAGAAACTAAGATGAATGATGTTTTTGGTGATGGTGCAAGAAATATAAATGACTAAAGGAAAACTAGAGGCCATAATTAGTGTGGCAATGTTACTCTAATGGCACATGTGCTAGAGGCATTTGATCCCGATACATATGTAGATGTACATGATGGATTTGAGTGGGAGAATGCTATGACTGATAAGTATCAGTCCTTAGTGAAGAATAAAAATTGGGATTTAGTTCTCCAACAACAAGGAAACAATGCAATGAAATGTCAATTGGTCTACAAGACCAAATTTACATTTTAAGGTGTTGTTGAAAGACACAATTCTAGCTTGGTTGCAAAGGAGTTTTCTCATCAAGAAGACATTGACTACACAAAAACCTTTTCACTTGTTGCAAGCATGAATTATTTCAACTAGTTCTTTCACTCATGCTTGTTTTGGATGGGAGGTACATCAAATGGATGTCAAGATTACTTTATTACATGGAGATCCCATCAAGGAGATTTATATGGAGCGACCCTTGGGATTTGAGAAGAATGGAAATCTTGTATGTCATTTGAAGAAATCTCTATATGGTTTGAAATAAGCCCCTGGGGTGTGGTATGAGAAGATCCACTAGTTCTTTCTCAATTTTGATTTCAAACACTATGAACCAGATTATGCTATCTATGTTTACAAGTAAATTATTATACTTTAATTGATGCAATATATGTTGATGATTTAGTCATTATTGGAGGTAAGTACCGATCTAATTTTTGGGTTTGAAGAAATAATGAGCATATGCTTTTGAAATGAATGATCTTTGTTTGTTGTGTTTCTTTTTGGACATCTAGGTCATACAAATGGATGGTGGTATCTTCTTTTCTCAAACTTAATATTTAATAAATATATTGCAAATACTCATAATGGAAAATTATAAATTTTGTATTACACCTTCCCAGTCGGATGTAAAGTTGACTAAAGAGTGTAGTTCTTTGGAAATTAATGCTACTATCTATTTGAAAATTGATGGTAGCCTCATTTATCTAACTCATAGTCATCCTAATATTTCTTTTGATGTCAATGTGGTCTCTAGGTTCATGCAGGATACGAGGGAGAGCCACTTAAGGGTTGTAAACATGATTGTTTGTTGTATTAATGGTACTTAATAGCTTGTTATAAAGTATTTAAATAAAAATACAAAGTAGTTAGTTAATTATGTCAATTGGGATTTTATCCAAAATTGGATGCGAAATAGCAAGGGCTTTAAATACATGCTCGAAAAAGATCGGCATAGACAAGGTATAAAGCTATATACGAGGTGGGAAACAAATTGGTGGTGTGAAGGGACCCATGCCATTGCTAATTGTGTCTACCCCAACGTTAAGACATAAATCCAAAGATTGAGGTGAAATGTAAGAGTAAGACAAATATATCATGCACTTCAAGCAAAATACAAACCGACTTACTCAGGTGGCTAGGGTTTTAGCGATCTTGGACGGATGGAGAGCGACGGGAGCTGGGCTTCCCTCTGCAGACGACGGCATGTCGTCTGCCTGTACGAATCTCTGCACGTTTTCCAAGATCGTTTTCTACCATGGTAACAAGGTTCGGTTTATTTTACCAGGCTGCTTTTCACTGTTACTCTCTCCTTGAGACGGCATCTGTTTTCGTTTAGGGTTCCGTTTAGGGTTTCGATGGATGAAGTGGACTATGGTAGTGACACCTTGCGGCACCAAGACATCTGGTGTTCGCCACCTGGCGCTTTCCGGAATCTGGAGGGGAATAACAGTCTAGGGTTCAGTGGTTCAGCAGGTAAGCGGACTCCAGATGGTCCTCATGCACTCCCGGATACTGCCTTTCAGACCTGTTCGCTGTTCTGGGAAGGCCATGCTGCAGGTTTTCCATCGGAGGAGCATGCTGTGAATATATGGGGTGTTAGGGGCTTCTGTACCTCACCCTCACCGGAGCCGCTGAGTGCTGGGATTGGCGAGCTGCCGGACTTCATCAACTCCTCTGACAGTATCAACCCTCCATCACCTGTGAAGGATTTCAGAGCCGAGGCGATGGGTAATAAGGACCGACGGGATGGCTCTCCACCACCTGCCTGTGGGTTTGTAGCAGCTAACCTAGACTTTGCAGAACAGCGCGGGTTTTCTAGCCCATCTGGGGACTCTGATCCTCGGGACTCTGGTCATGAAGTGGGAACAGCAGGATTGTTAACTAAGGACCAGCGTGTGAAGAGCCGGAGGAAATGGATTAAATATTCGGGCAAGGCTCCAAACTACGCGCTGGGGGAAGACATTGGCATTCATCAAATTGTCGGGATGGTCAAATCGGTGCTGGTTGGACGGGTCTATGGCAAATCTGTCAGTCACAAGACGGTGATTTCGTGGGCTTTTGGGGCTTGGTTGGGTCACTGTGGTTATGTCCCCCATATTGTTGGGCTTTCGGGCGGGTGGTTTGCCTTCCATTTTTCATCGGACGCACATGCTCAGTGGGCATTAAGCCTTAACTGGTCAATCCTTAAGGTTCCACTACTGCTTAAGCCATGGAACCCCCTCTTTGATGCTAGCCGTGAAAGTATGGATGTTATCCCGCTCTGGGTTCGGCTCCCGGGTCTCCCTTTCCACTACTGGACCGAGGAACATTTCAGGAGGATAGGAAACATTCTGGGGACATATTTGGATGCGGACTTTTCTTTTGTGGCAACAGCGATGCAGAAGGTTGCCCGCATTTTGGTGAGCATCAACGTCAGGGAGGGGTTATTCGAAGCTATGGATTTGAAATGGGGTCCTTACACCTTTGAACAAACCCTTGACTATGAAAACGTGCCCTTCCGGTGTAGGCGATGTCATGAATACGAACATCCGGCTATTGACTGCACTGTGCCTATTCGTATGAAGTTTGGTAATTCTCTGAAGCGTAGGATTGTGGCTAAGGAGGTCGGGCTGGCATCGGTGGAAGATTCAGGGGACCAGCAGGGTTTCGAGCGTTCTTATTTGGAGGTTCCCATGGAGAGCCGACCGGACGGTGAAGTTCCTACGGGTGGAGAGGAGGTAGCTGAAAATGTGGCGGAGGAAGGTTCGGTCCCCGTTGCAGGTCTCATTGGCGTCGCTGAAGAGCCACATTCTACACAGCTTTGAGATTCTGCTCAGGAGGGTCCTCTACTATCCTCCCTTCGGACACCGGACATGGCAGCAGGTTCTTCTTCTGTTACTTTTTCCAACCCTTCCTTCTGTCTTATTTTTAATAACTTTACTTTTCCTGGTTTGGATTGGGTGGATGGCTTTAGGAACCTGCACATCTCCCCTCAGCTGTTGACATCTCTTTTGACTCCACTTTGCTCAGCGGATTCACCCCCTGTCGAGGATCCCCCACTGCTTAATTGCTCACCGGTTATTAGCTCTGAACTCCGCCCTAATTCAATGACCCCATCTCCCGAACCCTCATCTCCCACTGGTTCCTCGGATTCGGGTTACTTCCTGAGGTCCATGAACAAACTTCCTGCGGGGGGGCTGGGGAAAGAGAAACCTAAACCCCGCAAACCCAGAGGAAGGAAATCCTTCATTTCCCATGCTAAAACCAGAGCCTATTCAGACCTTAAGAAGGGTAAACAATTGTCTGTTGAAAGGGCACTTAGAGCGGTGAATGCCCACAAGGAAGGGATTCGATGAAGATTATGTCCCTTAATTGCCGAGGTCTTGCTGGTCCCTCCAAAAGACCAGTGCTGAGACGGATGTTGCAACTGGAACATCCTGATATTTTGTTGCTGCAAGAAACTATGTGCAGTAGTGAAGATGTTGTTTGTAGACTTAAGGTTTGGTTTCCTGGATGGAGATTTGAGGGTTTGGATGCTAGAGGTCGCTCTGGTGGCTTGGCGATCGGTTGGAATGAAGCAAAGGTGTGTGTTTCCTCTCTCTGGGGAATGCATTCGGTGTTAGGCAGGACCTGTAGGTCTTTGGATTTTGACAAACTTTTTACTATTGTTAACATTTATGGTCCTTATTGTGATCGTGAACCGTTTTGGAACGCCCTACTGGATAATGATCTGCTCAAAGGTGATTCAACGATCCTGGGAGGGGATCTGAATTTCTCTCTTGGGCATGCTGAGACTTGGGGGCCACATGCTCACATGGACCCTCTTTCAAACTTTTTTATTAGGAAGCTCTCTGAAGGCAATTGGATTGATGTGGAGCCTGTATCCCTGAAGCCTTCCTGGAGAAACATGAGAGCTGGGCTGGATAGGGTGGCTAAAAGGTTGGACCATTTTCTTATTTCTGAACAGATAGTGGAGACTCTTTTTTATGTCGGGCAATGGATAGGGTCAGGAGGTTGCTCAGATCATGAACCGATTTTCCTAGAACTGAAAGCAGGGCCTAACAAACCTCCCGCGCCCATAAAATTCAATAAGGTTTGGCTGGAGGACCCAACCTTCTTTGAACTGTTTCATCAGCACTGGATACCGTATCACCCGGGCTCCATTCATACTGCAGCCTTTCACTTTGCGGAGAACATTAAAATACTCAAGGAACCTATCAAATCTTGGGCTGCAGATAAGAGAAGTCGGGAGGACAGGGAGCTTAAGGATATTGAAGAGGCTATCTCCAACATTTCGGAGGGTTCTGGAGGTGGATTGTCACTCAGGCTACAAAGGAACATCTTGTAACTCTTATGGACAAGAGGAACAGGATCCTTTTACACATCGAAGAGGCTTGGAGACTCAAAAACAGGGCCATTTGGCTGGAAAATGGGGATGAAAACTCAAAATTTTTCCATGCTTATGCTAAAGGCAGAAGATCTGTCAACACTATTTGGAGCCTTGAAGATTCAGACGGCAATTCTCAGGCCACCTTTGATGGTTTGGCAGGGATTGGGGTTAAACACTTCCAGGATCTTTTCAAAGCCGACAACCAGGTGAACATTGAAGAGGTTATTAGAGTTGCGCAACTTTTTCCGCGGTTTGTTGAAGAGGCAGACAACCGAATGTTGATGGATAGCATTACTATGGATGAACTGAAGGAAGTCTTGAGCAGTTTTCAGAAGGACAAGAGTCCGGGGCCTGATGGTTGGACGATTGAATTTTTTATAGCACTTTTCGATATTATTGGTGATGACCTCTTACAGCTTGTTGAGGATTCCAGGAGGGAAGGCAGAGTACCTGCCAGCATAAACTCTACTTTCATTCCTCTCATTCCCAAAGTAGACACTCCCTCCAGGCTCAATGACTTTCGTCCTATCTCTCTCTGCAACTGTGTGTATAAGATTGTTACTAAAGTGATCGCTCGAAGAATCAAACCTGTTCTATCCACACACATATCTGAGGAGTAGTTTGGATTTCTGGAAGGGCGCCAGATTCATGAAGCTATTGGCATAACACAGGAAGGCTTACACAGTATCAAATCCAGCAAGCAGAAAGGAGTAATTCTTAAAATTGATCTATCCAAGGCATTTGACAAGGTCAGCTGGCTTTATATTCGTCTTATGCTAACTCATTTGGGGTTTGAGATTGGTTTCATTCGCTGGATCATGAGCTGTATTACCACTGTCTCCTTCTCGGTATTAATGAATGGAGCAGCGACCCCCTTCTTCCACTCAGGGCGTGGCTTGCGCCAGGGCTTCCCTTTGTCCCCCTTGTTATTTTTATTGGTGGCTGAAAGTTTGAGTAGGGCCATTAAGGAAGCAAAGAGATCGAGAGATCTTGATGGGATCTTGGTGGCACCTGGCACCTCGCTCACACATCTGCTCTTTGTGGACGACATTTTGCTCTTCTGCTCTGGATCTAGACGGGAAGCAGCTAAATTCAAAGAAATCTTGGATCTCTTTTCCATTGCAACTGGAATGGAGATTAACAATGAAAAATCTACACTTACTGTCTCACATTTGGAAGAGGAGGAACTTCTTACCTTCACTGATATGTTCCCATTCCAACTCCTTACCCTTTCGGAGGGGTTACGTTACCTGGGTTTTCATCTAAAACCTAATAACTATCTGAATCGTGACTGGGTATGGCTCTTGGAAAAGTTGGAAAAAAGACTCAAAAGTTGGAGCTTCAGGTGGCTCTCACGCGCTGACAGGATGATATTGGTGAAGTCGGTGTTGGAAGCCATTCCAGTATATTGGATGTCCCTTGCTTGGATACCGAAGGGGACTCTGGAAGCTGCTAGGAAGATTTGTTTCAGATTCTTGTGGAATGGCAAGGAGGATGCGCATGTAACACCTTGGGTGAAATGGGAGAGAATAGCTGCTCCTAAAGCTCTGGGCAGATGGGGACTCAAAAACATTTTTTATTTTTCGCAGGCTTTGGCAGCTAAATGTGGATGGAGGTTAATCACATCTGGAGGTTTTTGGGCTAGAATTATGACTCAAAAATACATTGAACCGGATTCGGTGGATGAATGGATTAGGTCCTCGATCAAGACACACAAAGGGGGGTCTATAATTTGGAAAGCTCTCGTCTCCTCCTTTCATATTATTGAACAGAACCTTGTTTGGGACGTTGGCAATGGGTGGAAGCTGAGGATTGGTCGTGATCCTTGGGTGGGTTGCGAAGCACAACACCTACTGTCAGCAGGACTGATCGAGGATCTGCGGCTGCGGGATATTTTTGTTCTCCACCATTTAGCAGACGAGGAGAATATCTGGATGGGAAGGCCTGTTTGGCGGAGAGCAGAATCCTTTGGGTTAGATTTGGATAAGGAGAATGAACTTAGACTATATTTGAGAGCTCTCAATAGGGATCAAATCTTTCTCAAAGATGAAAATGATACCTTGATTTGGGATGGGGAACCCTCGGGCATATATACTCCAAAATATGGCTATCAATGGATCAGTGAAAACTTCTGGGACAGGGACCTGGTGTGGTGGTGGAAATCTATTTGGAGTTTGCAGAGCCCTCTCAAAGCTCGTATTTTCATGTGGTGTATCTTAGCTAACAAGATCCCAACATGGGATTTTCTGCAAAAAAGAAATATACAGGGTCCTAGCAGGTGCTACCTGTGTTCACAATATGAGGAAAATGTATTACATCTATTTCTCCACTATAGCTTCATTAAGGAGGTTTGGAAGGTTGTGTCTCGCATCTTCAAGGTAAATTTTCTGTGGGAAGGGTACTCCCTTGTGGAGGCTTGGCGTCATTGGACTCATAACCCGGTGTTTGCTAATTATAAAGGCCTTCCCCCTATTGTTATCTGGGGAATCTGGCTATCCCGGAACAACTGCCTGTTCTCGGACAAATTGGGACTCCCATCTTTAGTGGCCATCAACAGCTGCGACATCCACTTAGCTCTTCAGCGTAGCAGACAGACCACTACTCCTAGGAATATTCAACCGCTAGATATTGACCGTACTTAGCCTTGGGGCTTCTTCGACGGGGCTTGTCAGAACGATCTCTGTGGGGGAGGGGCTCTTCTTTTTCTGTCCTCTTCTCATTACTTTGTGATGTCTTTTGGATTGGGGAGAGGGACCAACAAATGGGATGAGATTCTCAGCCTTAAACTTTTACTCTCCTTTGCTTTGGAACACTCTGTCAGGATTCTTTCAGTGTTTGGGACTCATTGAATGTGATTAACTGGGTCAATGGGCTGTATCAGTGCAACAACCAGAGAAATGCTGCTGTTTTGGAGCAAATTCAGAATGTCTCTTACACCTTTGATACTTTTAATTGCAGGCACGTTTTTCGGGAGAAAAACACAGAGGCGGACAAAGCCTCGAAGGAAGGACTGCTCCTAGCTCCCGGTACTTGGAAAGTCTTTGAACTCATTGACGGGGTTAGCAGGGAACTTTTCCACAGGCCATTCATAGACTGATCTTTTGTAGTTTACTTTCTTGCATTTTTGGAAGCCTAATGCACTTCTTATGAACTCAACTAAACAACAACTAGATGTATATATTAACAATCTTGAATTTTGCATCTAAATGGCATGTACAGGTTGGCTAAAAATCTCTGTTATCAGTACCGATTTTCTCCGGTTATTAACTATCTTGTTGTAATAGATGTTATTGCTCACGTAGTGAGAACATCTCTGCTCTTCCAGACATTGGATTAAAAGTTGTTTTTTGAAGCTACTTCATTCACTCATTCCGAGTTTTGACACTCTATGTAATTTCGTACTCTTAAGGATGAAATGAAATTACGCTTTTTTTTCGAGGAAAAAAAAATATCATGCACTTTAGAAAAAAATATGTCACATGAAGAAAAATATATCATGTATTTTGAAAATAGGAAAATATGAAATTTCTCCTCGAATGTATGAAAAGGGAAAAGATGAAGAGGAGAAGCTCAAGGGACTGGGGACGCTAAAGAGTTGGGGACGCTTGACCTTCTAGCTATTTCCAAGTGAAGAGAGAGGGGTTCTTTGGTTTAGAGTGGGAGTGATGTTGGCCAAGTTACCAGGAGCATAAGAGAAGCTAAACCAAAGAGCAAGAGGGTGTTATAACCTTCCTATTGCCAAGAAATAAAGAGCTTGTCTAAATCCCTTGAATGTTGGTTTTCCCATTTGGGTTTCCAAGGTAAATAATGTCTCCATGTGTGATTGTTTTACTACATTAATACGTTTACTGTGTGGTATTCGAGCCCCTCTATATAGTTAATAACTGCTAGTGAACAATGAGAATGAATGTGAGAGGAATTTGTAGCTAGAATGGTAGTATTGCTGCATATCTTGTTTTTTATTCCTTGCCAAAGGCTTTGCACACCCTTGCTAATTGTTTTTTCCAAGGCATTGTATCCACTACCTGGCCATTTTTCCTCCTTGCCATAGGTTGTACACACCATTGTTGAGTGCCTTGTTGTTGCTTGGTATTTTTTCCTCCTTGCCAGAGGCCATACACATCCTTGTCAAGTGCCTTATTGTACTTGTCTAGGCACTTTGTCCAATTGTTGGGTGTTTTTCCTCCTTTCCAAAGGACATACACACCCTTGTTGAGTGTCTTGATGCTGGCTAGACATTTAATCCACTAGCTGGGCATTTTTCCTCTCACACCAAGCCTGTACGTTCTCTTCTTGATGAATAATCGTTGTTTCTACGTGATATTTATCTAATAGATGGTATCCAAAGCCATACATTCACTTCTAGTTGAGCATCGCTATTTTGACAAGAGATTGACTTCATTGTTGGTTATGTAGGCTACCCTTGTCATGCTCCATTAATCACACTACACACACACATAAATTGGATTTTTTGTGTCACGTCTCTTAAAAAGGAATGATCTGTCTAGATGTTTATTTATATGTGGATTTCTTGTATATCTTGTGATAGAGTGTAGGAAGTTCACCTTCAAAGAGAGAGAGGGAGAGAGAGCTAAAATAGTATAATAAGTGATTCAGTGTTCAAGCCATTAAGAACTATTATTGTTGCTTACCTCATATTTCTAATATTTCGTGTAAGTAAGAGAGGATCTATGTTGGTGAAACACACAAGCTATGAGCCTATGGTTTGCAAGTCATATGGTATCAGAGCCTACGTTCAAGTAGACTTGGTGATACTTGTATGATAAACACCCACAATGACTACAACAGAAGTGGACAAGAACCGTGGACGTGCCTTTAGAGGATCAAAGGACCAACAATGATAGAGGTTTGTTATGGAGAAGATGAAGAAGAAGATCCCAGTTCCAAGTTGGATCAACAAGAGAAGAGCATAGACACACTCATGTCATGGTAGCACAACTATTGACAACAAAAGGGTATAGAACTAACCTTGGAACATAAGATTGGCCTAGAGGAACCAAAGAAAGTAGAGTTAGAGCCAATGTTATAGCACAAAGTAGAGACAAAGAAGAGAGAATGGAGCTATAGAAAACTATAGACAACTTTTCATGTGGAGGAAAACATGGATATCAAGCCTTATGTAAATGAAGAGGATGCCATCAAACTAATCCAATGGCTACATTGGATGGAGATGTACTTCAAAGTACATGAATTCACCGGGAGATAGAGTATTGTGTTTTCCCAATAGAAACTTGAAGGTCATACTATAGAATGGTGGTAGAGTGATGTAGTAAGCATAACACTAGAGAACGAGCCATCAATTATTGATTGGGAGGTGTTAAACGACATGATCAAGGCTCAATTCTACTCAATTGGATACGAGGAGCATCAGTAAAATCCATGGCATTAATTTAGGTAGAGATAAGGACAATCAATACAGGAGTTCACCATTGAGTTCAGGAAGAGAGCTATTTAGCTAGGTGTATCTCTCAAGAGTCCAAACATGTTGATCAAATATTTAGGAGCATTGTTACCACAAATTTGGTGCTAATTGATGTTATTATGGCCTCAAACAATTCATGAAGCAAGTGTTCAAGCATAGTACCTTGAAGGCGATAAGTGCAAACAACAATCTGGTACACATAAGCAAACATAACCACCATAATAGAAAAAAGGGAAGAACAAGAAGAAGTGGAATGAAAAGAAGATTGTGGTAGTGACACAAGAGGCAACCCCTTTTGTCAAGCAATGTAAGGCTTGCGAGAAAAAGGGACACATTGAGGAAGGCTATTGGAAATTGAACCTTGAGAACCATCCCAAGAACTTTCATGAGAGAGAGAAGAAGAAGGCACTGCTTGTTGTAGGTGCTAAGGAAAAGGTGGAGATTGCCTCAGACTTGAAAGGGAAGGTGAGTTGTAAGAATTTTTTGAAGGATGTAACGCTGGTTGGTTGCAGTCACTAGGAGGAGAAGGAGATGATAGAGTTGTTTTTCATCAAAATCCACATGAAATAGAGTAAGGTGGACTCTCAATCCAACCTCATATCTGCACAATTGGGGGCCTAGATACCAATAACCATCCATGGCCATATCATTTGGGTTTAATGCGACAATATGTAAAGATGAGGGAAAATAAGCATTGATAATTCAAGTTTTCTATCAACCATAACTTTATAGACAATGTGGTAGCATATATGGTTCCACTAGATGTTTGTGGGGTCATCTTGGGAAGCCAGTACTTGTGTATGAGAGATGCCATCTTCAGAATAGGAAGCCAGTACAAGCTTGTCAAATATATGAAATCATATGCTATTAAAGCACATAGGGACACAATAAAATGCCCTTTTATTAGTGTTCATCAAACTGTGAGAATCATTAGCAACACAAAGAACTTTGTCTTGTTGTTCTCGAGAGAAGGAAAGTAGTAAGGAGAAGGTAGTGAGTTAGGGATGAAGGAATCCTTGGAAAGATGCAATAGCAAGTAGCACCAACAACTACAACAATTAATTGAAGCTTACAAGGAGGTGTTCTAGGAACCACAACTACTGTTACCCAAGCGAGAAGTAGAATACAAGATTCAATAGTTGTCAAAATTGCCATTGCCAAACATTGGAATATATAGATAGTCCATTATTGAAGTAGATGAAGTGAAGAAGCAACTATAATAGTTGTTGGATCAAGGAGACATCATGCCCAGTATGTCGCCATGTGGTTCACCCATCATCATGGCGATAAAGAAGGAGGAAAGCTAGAGAGTGTACATAGACTAGCGTGCTTTGAAAAAAATGACCATCAAGAATAGATATCCTCTGCTAAGGGTTGAGGGCTTGTTGTACCAATTGCAATAGGCCAAGTTATTCACCAAGTTGGACCTCAAGTCAAGTTACCGTCAACTGAGGATTAAAGTAGAAGACATGTGGAATACGTCATTCAAAATGAGGCAATATTTGTATGAATGGTTAGTGATGCGTTTCTGTTTATAATGCACCTTCAAATTTTGTCAGATTGTTGAATGATATGCTACACCCATTTATTGATTCATTTGTAGTAGTGCATTTAGATGACATATTAATCTTTAGTAATACACGAGGCAAGGTTTGCATTAATGATTAGTAATTCCTTTTGGTTTATGTAATTCACTTGAAAATTTCATCACAATGATGAATGATGTGCTACATCCATTTATTGATTCATTTGTAGTAGTGTATTTAGATGACATATTGATATTTAGAAATACATGGTAAGAGCACCTCTCACATGTGATGGGGGGCATTCACTACCCTGGACATGTGGCCATAGGAAAGGATAGCCTTTGACACGCGGCTAGAGGGTAGATTCGATGAGCTTAATAACGATTTAAACTTGCACGAAGAACCAAATCTGGAGCACGTGGAGGTTTATGATGTTTATTCGGTTGATGAATGGACATGGTGGCGCACCAATAATAATTCAATGCTCTTAATGGAAGGTGTTATCGCCATCCGAAATATGTCTAGCTGGAATGATATAAAGTCTTCTTCTTGAAAGCTTTCTTTTAGCATTGGCATCCACAATAATTTATGGATTTGGATTTTCTACTCTGGCCTCTACACCCAAAATGAAATGTATCTGGCTTAGTATTTTAGAGTGCAAGATGAAACCATTTTTTTTTTTATGTTTGTCTCTCATCGTCAAGGATGAGACAAGGTACAATGGTGGTGCTTTTAGCCCCAATTTATGTTTGTTGTGCATATCAAAGTCTTATGTTGTGGATCCTAGATGCAGGTGTGAATCTCGACACTCCAAACCAGTAGTTACGAGGAGCACAGAGGATGCCAATTCTTTCCTCCACATGCGCATTTTCTCTGGAAATGTAGTGATGGCTTGGGAAGATTTAACGCATGACCTCCAATCCATAGCTTTCCACGACCTCCATAACATGTTCTCTAGTTTTCGCAACTTTCTACAACTTGTTCTACAACTACCAAAGCTTCCGCAACTTTCCACAACTTGTTATGTAACTTTCCACATCTTGTTCCACAACTTCCACGTCCTGTTCCACAACTTCCACATCTTGTTCCACAACTTCCACATCTTGTTCCACAACTTTTTCAACTCGTTCTTTAGTTTTCACATCTTTATGCAACTTGTTCCTCAACTACCTCAGCTTCTGCAATTTGTTCCACGACTTCCTCAACTTGTTATGCAACTTCTACAACCTATTCTTTAGTTTCCAAACCTCTCTGCAACTTGTTCCACAACTTTCGCAATTACCACAACTTCCACATATTTCCACAACTTGATCATGTTTGTTGTCAATTTTTTCATCATGGAACTATATGACTAGTACCGGGTTTCCTTGTCCAAGGATAGGTCTAAACATTTTTCTTTGGTCAAGTTTGTTATCTTTATTAATGTTGAACAACTGTGGTATAGCCTAGTTTCCCTCCTGGGCAGGCTTAGAGTCTTTGCTTGCTTGATAGGCTGTGAAACTTATGATTGGTTGGTATCTCTATTATGGTTTAACCTATACAACAAGAAGTAGGTTAACCATGGCAAATTTTGTACATACTATTTTGCTTTGTTAATAGAAGGATATTGCTCTTATTTTTAAAAAATGAATTTCAAATTAATAGAACTTATGTGTTGTAGAAACTTAAAAATGTAAATATCGTAATGTTATAAAACATGATAGGTAACTCATACTCATTGTTATTCACATTAAAAATATGTTGCTCTACATTCAATACATAATAAATGCATTCAATATACAATCTACTTCCATTACACAATAAAAAATCATTACCATAACTTTACATCCAATACATAAAATAGATGTGTGAACAACCAAGATTGGATCCAACCACAAATAAATGATAGTTAACTTTTCATATCCAACATCATAAAATGAAGAAAAAACAAAATTCATCATGCATAAAACTAAATCTTGATGCACTATTATTTTATTAAATTTGTTGGATTGCATTACCAAGGTTTAGAAGCATATTGAACTAGGGAAATTTGAGATATATTGTCATACAATTTGGCATTGGGTTAGCTCCTCCTTCTATGTGGTATTGTTGTCTGTAGAGATAAACTAAGTTAAAATATGGGTAGTGTAAATGCCTTTTCTTTGTTTGTAAAATCATAATTATTTCTAAGATGTTGTAGGCTAGACACATTTCCTATGTGTTTTGTTAGGTTTCGAATAAAACTTATTTTGATAGACTAAAGAGAATTTTGAGATCCATTTTATGTGCAAAATATGGTGGTGACATGGTGCTTCCCATAATGATTTTGTGTGCTTTCACTCTCTTGAAATCATAGGGTGGTTTGTTGTTTATTGATGTTTTTATATAAGGGGAAAATTTGGAAGTTAAATGGATTGTTTGGTGCATTGATGGAAATGGTACATGGAATTCTCTTCTAATTCAGTGGTTGATGTTGGAAAAACATATTTGCACTATCCAATTGTGCTTTGATTTATTCTGCATCATTTAAAACCCACATAAGTTCAAAATTCAAGGATATTTCATTATAAAAAGTGTTAAATTTTCAGAATTTACTTCAATCTGATCTAGGATCTTAACTGAGAGAACAACATGTACAGCAAATCTACAGCATATCAATCATGGACACAATAATGCAAGCACACAAGAGACACGGAGTTTACTTGGGGAAAACCATAAAGGTGAAAAACCCCAATAACTTCCTCAGAGATAGATAGAGCAATGATACAACCAGAATATAAGAGATAGTCTTCTCCTAGCAGCAGAGCCTCCTCCTCCACAAGTGCACCACTCTCCAAAGTGTGAGTGAGAGAATAGAATGTGTAAAATGAGAGAGACACACTCTCTACTTATACACTAACTTGACTTGACCTTTACTCAACTAGGTCGACCTCAACTTAACCACTTAACATAATGCTGACTGGGCCGACCCCCACTAGGGTGGTCTACTAACCCTTTGACCCACATGGCCGACCCCCAATAGGGTGGTCTAATAACCTTTTGACCCACATGACTTATATAGGGCCGACCCCAACGAGGTGGTCTAATAACTCATCAAGTATAAGTTACGACACTTACAATGTAAATGACGACACTTCCGTATAGAGGAATAATAACATCTCTATAGGAATACAATATACATATATGTGAAATACATTCCGAAGTTACATATACATCAACAAAAAGTATATAAAAGACATGAAAACAAGTAGCCAAATAGCTTTCTTGGATGCTTTTGGGTAATAGAATAGGATGGGATCTTTTATTTTTCCCAACAGAGGGGTGGAAGGTTCAAGATCAATGTTTTGGTAGATTTTTCACATGTTTGAAACAAAATATTTTATAAAAATGAAATATTCTTTCGAAGGAAGCATTGGGATTTAGTGAATGTGTGGTGGATTGAATGGGTGAGTTTATTATACGATAAGGATTTTTTACCTATCGATCGTGTTGTCATTAGAGATATTCAAATATTTCTCCAATAGATGGGCCTTTGAGGATGACTAATACCATGACAAGGACTAGTATGATAAGACTAGCATTACGCATATGATAAATTGATTAATGAATATAGAAACAATAACTTCCTATGCAGAAGAAGACACTTTGTAGATTTTATTGAATTCGTGATGATATCCTTCAAAGCCAAAATTTTGATAGAAACTTGCTTGAGCAAAGTCTGGTCTTATTGAATTTTCTATAAAATTGAATACACTTTGTAGAAGTTATTGAATCCATGATGATATGCTTCAAAACCAAAGTTTTTGATAGATACTTTCTTGAGAAAATTGTGGTCTTATTGAATTTTCTATAAAATATGATTTTTAAATGTTTAATGATTTATCAAGAAAAGTACATTAAAGCTAGTCTTGTCGAGAGTGGATTTACAAAGGTGATTATGTCTTTTTTTTTGTTCGATTGTCCATCACTCGGGGCCAGTAGCAATGAATCATTGGTAAGAAACGCAACCCAGGGGCATCTAATCCATCAAAGTCACCCGGGGATCGCACCTGGCCCGGGCCACACCAACCCTTATGATGGCTGGATTTTTGGGTGTCTCCTCCCAACTAGCTCACCCCTAAGGGAATTGAACTCGGGTCGCCCTGTTGACAAGGCCCGCACCTTAACCGAATGAACAAACGAGATTTGAATTTAAACGTTAGGAGGGCATGGGGGTGGGCTTTGATCCACTTATGTGTCCACGGGTAATGAGATCATTTAATACAATCTCTTTGGGTGGAACCACACGTTCGACCACTACCTCAAGATGCCCCCATGGCTCCAAGTTCGAGCCTCATTGGAAAAGGTGATTATGTCAAAACTTGGCCACTAAAACATTTGGAAGTGCCAATTTGCTCAACAATATTGGAACATGATTTCAACACAAATTTTCTTTCATTTTTTAAGATACTCATTCTTTTGCTTTATGTTGGCACTGCATTTGCCTAAAAATTGTGTTCTCTTTGGAAAATGCACGTTAAATGTATTTTTTATAGCTTTAGTACCATTGTCTCCTTGTTCAAAAAGTTTAAAAGGCTGTGTATTCAAGGCAATGACAAACATTTTTTGTCACCGAGGATGTTAAGATTGCATTGGTGTTTGCATGTTCAGAACTAATAAAGACTTTGACTACAATAAGGAAGTTACTTTAATAATTGCATTTTCTTCACAATAATTTGTTGGTATATATAATTTTGTAATTAATATAAGTAGTAAAAAAATCATATCTTTCATATCGATATACGTACAAATATATCATATTATCAAGGTAAGTTTATTGTGTCAAAATGTACTTTCTATAGTTAATAATAAAAGAGAATGCAACATTCATCTCCTCTATCTCATCCATAACACTTAAAAAAAATTAGGGAAATAAAACTTAATCAATTAAATAATATCAATAATAAAATAATTCACAAACATTATGTTTACACGCATATATAAACTACAACAATAATATAATATTTTGGGATGAAATTTTGGAGCACCAAACTTGGGACCATGGAGAGGTCCGAATCTTTGAAATATAATTTTGTGGATTGTTTTCTCTGATGGGTAATGATCACCGTTTTTTGTTTAGCTTTCTTTAGAACTTTTGGAGAAATTTTTTGTTGACTTCTGTAAGTAATGTTATGTATTGCCTTCGGGCAGAGTCTCACGTTTTGTATCACCCTAGGGAAGGAATTTATGTTTGGTTCATCGACCAACTATAGTCATGTACTATTTGATTCCAATGAATATCAATAGTATGTTTTTTTTTTCGCTGAAAAAAAGACTAGCATAATAATATATTATTATTATTATAAACTAGCATAAATGCATCATCACCTTGAACTTATTAAGTATGGGGGATCAAACTTTCGAAGTGCATACATTCCCTTAGTTTATATATATATATGATCCCCTAAAATGTTTTAAATCCAATATTAGAATTGAACTAGATTGTTTTTAATCAATATATATATATATATATATATATATATATATATATATATATATATATATATATTTTAACCATAACGGATAACGAGATTTTTATATAAAAAGAGTAACGAAATTACAAAAAAGATGGGAAGACTGATCCCAAAATTGAAGAGTTGCCATGAAATCTAGCTCTTCACTTTCCAGTCTAGGAAGATCATACACAAGACCTATTCTGCGATAGCTATAGACTCTTACAAACTTGCCTAGAAGCAAAATACAGGAGTAATGCATAGAAAGAAACCTTAAACTAGTTGATCATCAGCTTTTACAAGCCTAGCAAAAAGAGACTTATCACAAACGTTCTGAAAAGACATAAAAGAGAAAAGAGTTCGAACGAACTGAGAATTCTAGGATTAACGAGTTACTGGTAAGCATTGTTCTCCTTGTTTCCAGCAACAGCTTCGGCTTTATCTTCAGCAATTCCTTGAAAGGCAATGGTGTTGTTCCTGATGTCAGAGCTCATGCCATCTATCTTAGCTTCCACGATTATGAGACTGCAGTGCAGAGCCCTAACTTGAGTACTCAAAACAACAGAACAGGGACAACCATTCTCAAACTTCCCAGCAAGAATGTCATAATACTCCTTCAACTTGCTACTGCTGCTGTGAACTTCATAATTCGTAATATGGACAATGGTGAAAAGGTGAGAAATGGCTCTTTTAAGATCAGAATTCTCTCCTCTGAGCCAGCCGACTTGAGATTCCAAGTCCTTCAATTGCGAATCAACCTCGGAGTGAGGAATTTCCGACCCAGGTGGAGACCCTAGATTATTAAACCATTGCTATCACCTGCTAAATGCGCCCAATTCCTGCCATTACTCGACTCTTCGTTTCTGGAGTGACCACGAATAGCAGGTTGCACAGAGCCACACAGTTTCTGCCCCTGCATAACGTCGAGAGCTGAAGAAGTTCTTTGCAAACCAACACCCCTCGAATGGGCCGAAGACTTGAGATGTTTCCTGCAACGAAGACATTGCAATGTAGGGAGGCTCTGGCCGGCAATGGGATTATCTTCCTCCATAATAAACCAAACAACAAAAACCCTGATCTTAGCGCGAATTGAGCCCTGCAGAATGACAGGGATATCACCCCCAAGCAAGATATAAGTTGAAGGTTCCTTGATCCTCGACCTCCATAAAAGCCAACATGCGAGACAGGTGGTACCGGCGTGTGGAGGGCTCCAAGGGCGCCGATAGGACATGGGCAAGTTTCGAGGAGTGTAGAAGGATCCCAAGGAAATCTTGCAATAACTGAAAAATCAAATTTGAAATGGGACTATAGTTCATATGTCACGTCCCCTTCCATCAATCTGGTGAAAGGAAGGAAACATGACCAAACACACCGGGCTTATTTGACAATCTCAGCCCCATACATTACTCAGAAATTCATAAATAAATAAAACTTCATGTGTGCAGGTTCAAACTAAAATACACAGCGGAATTAAATCATATTTACACACACACAAACAATAATACATCAAAATATCTATCACCAATGGATAATGATTCAATGTACAAAGAGTCAATCCCCTTCTCATTCTATGCACAGACTTCATATCAATCCCATTTACATGAATATTTTATCATTCAAAATTAACACATTGTAAAACACAGAATGCATATAAATTAAACCACAGAGAACACTTATCTTGAGATGAAGCTGTCCAAACAACTGGCTATGTGAGAGCAACGTTCCACCCAACCATAGATCTTTGTCCAGCCCGTATTCTTTCAGTTGAGAGATCACCCCTGAGCTGGGCTGTGTATCCACTAAGGAGGAACTAGATGGGCTCACTCACAGTCATGGTTTCACTCAAGCAGTCATGCTAAGCCAACATACAGTTGGGTTTATCAAGCATGCAATAGGAAAAGGAGGAGGATGCTAATCCAGTGAGCTCAACCACAGAGCTACAGACATCTCAAGCTAAATTCAAGCAATCCAATCCTCTGTTCAAACATCCACACATGGATTTCTCACCATTCTGTCAACGAATAACTCAATCCCGTTACTGGTTTTCTGGGCTATCAAAGCTGGGTTTTCCAATGGATTTCGGGGTAGCTAATGCTCCCAAATTCGCCCCAAGGTTCATACCTATGGATCCCCCATTGGATTTCACCATCCAATACCAATTCTGGGGGTTTATGGCTCTTCAAAACGTGGGTTCTTTCATAGTTGCGATTTCTGGTTTTTCTCACTGCTAGGAATTCGTTTTTGGATGGAAAATGATGCTAGGTTCTTCCACAATGGAATGGGAATGAGGAAGAAGCAACTCCCATCAGGTAGAGTGACTTGTGGTACAAGAAAACAGAGCCCATACTCTGCCATACGAATTTCTAGGTTGCCCATGCTCCATTGAAGCCATGGACTGATTCATTCAACAACCTTCTTACACATAATTAAATGCCAGCAAAGAAAGTCAAAAGGTTTCTCAAGATGACATTTGGCAACCTATGGTTCAATCCCACAACCCCCTCACCACTCCCTAATGGATACACATGGCCCCTTCTCATTTGTTGCCTCCATAGCCAGTTTTGGTATTTTATTGCATGATGTTTATTTACATAATTTTTACAATGTTCCATGGCTAAATAGCACATGGGCAACATAATGTCTAATACTTGCCTTTTAAATAAAATTCGAGCTTCCACTACAAGGCCTTGGCCTTAAGCTCCACTCTAGGAAAACATACATCACATGTATACAATATTTACATTAAAAGCTAATATATCCTAAGGGTCAAAATGGGGTATTACATCATAGGGATAAAATGATGGTAGTCCCATGCCAAGGAGAAACGCCACTTCCCAAAACTTAGAGCATACTTGAGTTTCATCGTCAAAACTTATGGAACCTAGTTGATGCCAAGGTCTTGACCATTACTGATCGAGATTCCACAGTCCAAACTAGCACCTACGTTGGCCATGATATCTGCTTTCTGGTTATTATTCCTCAAAACGTGAAGAAAGTTGATGGAATTGAAGTCTTTAGCCAAGTAATTGAAGAGATGATGGAGTTTAGAGACAAGCTTTCTTCGTTTTTTGGCCAAATTTCTAGCTTCCCTTATTACCATCATTGAGTCTCCAAAGGCCACAAGATCCTTGATTTCTTCATTCCTTGCGATTTCTATTCCTTTGATCAGCGCGAGTCACTCCGCATCATTATTGGTCCTCCTACCAATTCCCCAAGCAAAGTCTTTCACCTTGTTTCCCTCGGAGTCGAGAAGAACTCCTCCCGCAACTGCCAACCCGGGGTTGCCTTTCGAGGCACCATCAGAGAACAGAATATAACAACCAATTTTCTTGATCCAAAGCTATAGATCCTACGGTTCCATTCTGAGATGCCAATTTTGGGAGATATTTTTCTTGAAAGGATGAACCGAGAGAGAATAGTGGGGGAAGATCAGGAGGTCTGCCACCCAAATTTTTTCTTCCGTGTTTAAGGGTTCTTTGCTAATGTTTTTCATACCTCTCGTGGATAGGTAGTCAATCCAAAGCGCTTTTGCAGAAGAGAGGACTTTACCAGGGGTGGCCCTGATGTCTTCAAATATTTCATTATTCCTGGCAGTCCAGAGTTTCCAACAAATGAATTTGGGAAAAGCGACCCAAGCTCTTTTGAAATTCGGCTTCCTAAACAATGATTTTTGGTAGTATTCATGCCAGCTTGCAAAGAGATCATTCCAATTTGTTCAAAGGATCAAATTGGGTTGAATTTCCCGATAAGCACGATGTCATACCTCATGAGAGAATTTGCACTCCAAAAAGAGATGGTCAATCGTTTCTTCAGCTTCCTTGCATAGAATGCATCTGGCTTGTCCTTTGATCCCCATTTTTCTAAGATTCTCGCGGTTAAAGTCTTCCTGTGTGCGAGAGTCAAGGAGAAGGCATTTACTTTTAGGAGTCCATCCTTGCCCCAAACTCTGTTCCACTTAGTATCCTTGATTCGAATATTATTGAGAGTGTCCATGTATCTATATCCCTCCTTAACAAAGTAAGTGCCCGCTTTTCCCCAACCTCGCTTATCCCTCATGTTTTGGTGAACGGGGAGTCAACCGTGAAATAAGGAAAGAAGAGAGTTATAATCATGAGAGAGGTGCTCCGGAAGCTCTAACTCGATCCATCCAACCCATCTTCCCCGATTGGACCAGGAGGATAGATCAAACAGAGTATGGATGTTAGCTTGGTCCATCCAATCTTTCAAATCGTGGAAATCATGCAGAAAATTTGCAGGGTGATTGGAACCAAAGTTATCTTTCCAGATTTTAATTTGCTTACCGTTGCTAAGGATCCAAAAAAAGACTACTTTGAATTATGAAGGCCGCTCGCTTGCAAAGATTCCATATAGAAGACCCTCTTCTGCCCTGATCAATATTTTCCACATAGCGGCTTCTACTACCCAACATGTACTTTTTGTGGAGGATTTCCTTCCACCACACCTTCTTTCCTGAAATAATCTCCACATAATTTTGGCACCAAGAGCAAGGTTTATTATTGTTGGATCCTTGATCCCAGCCCCACCATACATTTTGGGTTTGCACACTGTGTCCCAGTTGATCAGATGAAACTTTTTAGAATGATTGGATTTCCCTCCTTGCCATAAGAAATTTCTGAGCTCTTTAGTGATTTCCTTCATTACAGTTTTGGGGGCTAGAGAGATAGAGAAAGTGTAGAGGGGATAGGCAAAGAGGATGGAATTGATAAGGACCAGTTTTCTAGCGGGGTTGAGCCATCTAGAACACCAGGAATTGATTTTATTTTTTATTTTATCTATCAAACCTTGCCAGTCCGCAATTCTTTTATTTCATTTAAAGACAAGAATTCCAAGATAATTAAAGGAATTCCAAGCTACGATTCCTTCAAAACCAAAGGTTCTTGCAATTTTTGCTAACACCCCTGGACTGTAGTTCCATCCGTAAACCTTAGAATTGATTGAGTTTACTTTGCCATCAGAAGCTTTAAGGAAGGTGGAGAGAACTTTGTTGAATCTTTCAGCTATGATAGCAGAGGCTCCCCCAAGTAAGATAATGTCATCTGCAAACTGAGCGTGGTTCACAGGCTTGACCCCTTTGACAATTTTTAGTCCTTTTAAGCCCCCCAACGCTTGCAGACGATGAAGTTTCCTACTCATTGACTCAACAACTAAGTGATAAAGGAAGGGGGACAATGGACAGCCTTGGCGCAGTCCTCTTGTAGCTTGAAAGAATTGAGTGGATCTGCCATTAAAAAGGGGAGCTATCCAAGGGATGTTAATGCACGCTTTTACCCAACGAACAAATCTTCTTGAGAATCAAAACTTGATCATAATTTCAAAAAGAAAGGGGTGATTTACTCTATCGAAGGCATTGGCCATATCAAGCTTAACGGCCATACCTTGATGCTTTTTTTCAATGTTGGAGAGGATCGCTTCTTGAACAATAATGATATTGTCGAGGATTTGACAAGCAATGATCAAACCCGCTTGGGATTATGAGATGAGCTGACCCATGACTTTTTTCATTCTAGTAGCAAGGATATTTGAGAGAATTTTATAGGATGTATTGCAAAGAGAGATCGGTCTGAAGCGGTCAATAGAGCTTGAGGTTTTCTCTTTAGGGATTAAAGCTAGGAAGGAGGAGTTGGTGGCCCCTCCTATTTTGTCTTTCTTCCTGGTCCAGTTGAGCATACGTTTCAAATCCTCTTTGATAATCTCCCAAGGAGCCCTGTAAAAATTAATGGTGAACCCATCAGGACCTGGCGCTTTGTCTGCTTGAAGAGACCAAATGGCATTCACAATTTTGTGTTCCAAGATCGGTTTGGAGGGCTCTCTATTTTCATTGTCCGAGACAAGATTAGGAATGTCAGAGAGAAGATCTGATTGTGCTTCTGGATCTGTTTCTCTATTGTCAGTGAAGAGTTCACTAGAATGATTGAAAATATGGAGCTTCAAATCCTCTTGCCTACTAATCTTCATGGCATTTTGATTCTTCAGCTCCTTAATAACATTCTGACTATGGCGAGCCTTAGCTTGTTTGTGAAAATATTTCGTGTTACTGTCACCTCCCTTAACCCACAACTGTCTAGACTTAACTCTCCAAATTTCTTCTTCATGCTTGGCCGCTGTGAGAATTTTTCAGATTTAAATATTTTTCTTGACTGAGAGAGGAAGGCGTCACCTCGTCAAGCTCCATTATGTGGTGAATATTGTCAAGCTCCGATTGAAGATTGTGTTTGACATGGCTGGGATTTTTGAAGGAGGTCTTGGCGCAGCTCTTGAGCTTAGATCTCACAACTCTAAGCTTGGATTCCCAGATGAAGTTGGGAGATCCAATAATGCGTGAGTTCCAGGCATTACAGGCTAGGTCATAAAAAATGGAATCATGAATCCAAAGAGAGTTGAAACGGAAGAGGATAGGGCCAAAATTTTCAGGAGAGGTGAGGGATAAGCGATGGGCTTATGATCGGAAGCGATAGAGGGTAGGGAGTGTGAACAAGCAATGAGATCAGAGAGAAAAAAGGAAGAGCTTACCAGAAACCGATCCAGCTTAGTCGCGATGTGTCCTGCTCCACATCTTCTATTACTCCAACTATATTTTCCATTTCTCAGTGGAATGTCCATCAGGTCTAGATCAACAATTAAATCTTCCAGCTTTTCTCTGAACGGGTCACGAACTATACTACCTCCATGCTTCTCCTATTGAGATTTTGTGGCATTAAAATATCCAGCGATGATGAGATTTTTTCTGCTCAAATTCTCCTTTAGATTGTTGAGGTCTTCCCAGAACTTGGTCTTGTCCCTGTAATGAGTGGGACCGTAGACATTGCAGATGAAGAAGAGATTGTTGCTATCTTTCTCCTGTATTTCAGTTAGCAACCAGTGTTGATTCTCTTTGGTAGAGATTAATGAGAATTTTTGAGAGATTGGGGTAGCAATTCCCCCAGATGCTCCGCGAGCACTAAGAGCTTTGCCATGACATTTCTTCCAAAGGGAGAGTGAGAGGGCCATGACCTCCACGTCCAACATTTTAGTCTCTTGGATTAGCATAAGATAAGGTTTTTCAGATTTTATCATATATTTGATTGCTTCAACTTTGTTCAACTCGCCAAGACCCCTGCAGTTCCAAGAGACTGCTTTCATTACTTCTTAACCGAGAGAGATCCTACTCGAGATCTGCCATCAATTTTAACCCCGCTTTGAGATTTGGAATTCTGAAGCAATTTCATTTCTTCCAACCTTTTTTGTTTGCCCAGTTCGATCTCTCTTTCTGCCTCGTGTTCTCTGTGATACCTTTGTGACTTCCTACCTCTCGTGATTGGCGGTTGCACCACATCAAGCTCCTCTAGATATTCTGAGGAAAAGGTATTATCCGGAGACGAAGTGAGCATAACAAATTTGTTTTGCTTTACCTTGTCTGCCCACGAACTTCCAGGTGTGCTGGATCCACCCATGGCAGCACCAATCAGCTCCTCTCTGGGGGAGGAAGGAGGGATGCTAGCAGGAATGAGGGTTTCTTCCATTTCTTTTTCCATTGGGATTGCTTCCAAGACTGAGATTTCTCCTTCTTCTAGAGGAAGATCCTGAAATATGTTGCTGGTGGAATCTTCCCTTACTTCCTGAGTGGTTTCTTTGTTGGTTCTTGATTGAGGCCCCTTTGGTGGGTGTGTTGCTGAGATTGTTTTCCTTCCTTTTTTAATTTGCTGCCAACCTTCTTCTTGGATTTTTTCAGGGACTTCTTGAGCTGCCTTGGGGAAATTTTTGACAAAATGTCCGTATTCATGGAACTTTTTTCATTTGAATGGTAACTGCTCATAATCAACTTTCTGCATGTGCTCCCATCCATCCATATATAAGTTAAATTCCTCTGGTAAACCTTTTTCCAAATCTACTTCTACGCAGATTCTTGCACAGGAGAACAAGGGCCCTTTTGGCTCTGCTTTGTCAATATGATTCCTGAGGGATTTTCCGATAGCTTGCAGGGTTTCATCATTCCAGCAGTGTAATGGCAAATGGGGGATCCGAACCTAGACTGGGACCGCAAAAGGCACATCCTTCTCAGGGTCAAAGGATAAACTCCATCTGTTTAAGTACAAGCCGCGAGGGCCCATGAAATAAGGGCTGCTTCTGAAAATAAGATCCCTATCAACTTTGTTTTCAAACAGAAAGGTGAAGAAGCCCTTACCACAAAAACAATGCTGCAAGCCCCCGGTTATCAGAGGCATCCATTTCTTATTAATCCAAGCGTCCATTGATTTAGGCAAAGGCCAGATTGCGATGAATTGCCCGATCAAACCATGTTCACTTAGAGCGAGGGCTTTCAACTTGGAGGTTGCCGACATGATCTGAATACGAGGTGCAACTGCTCTTTTGATGAAACTAGCGTCAGAAGAGTCCAACAAAGAGGAGCGTGGAATCCACCAGAGAGCGGAAGGCGGCATCCAGAAGCCACCTACGATCCTCTAGAGAAGGGACCGGTGGAGGATCCATGGCCGAACCAAAACGAAGGGCGGCCTATGCAGGAGGAGCCTGCAGGCACGTAGCCAAGCCGCTCACGCCTAAAGCAGAGAGCTAGGGTTCATCGGCCACGGGAGAGCGAAATATATATATACATATTTTTTAAAAGATTAACCTTGACCATTTTTTAAAATATTGACATAACTTGAACTTACTAATGTATGTAAAAAAAATAAATTAATGAATTGTAATGAAAAGTTAAAATATACCAAATATTAAGTGGGTTTTTTGTTTTTCCATGTAATTATGTGGTAAGTCAAGACACTTGATATGAGAAGACCAGGCTTCAAAATTTCATTGGACACCTTTTTTGTGGTAAAATGAATTATAGTTTAACATGGAATATTAGATTGCATGATTTAAAATTTAAAGCGAGCATAATAAAATGCCCATCAATTATAGATCCCCATAATAAAATGCCAGGACCATAACGTAAATGTTGAAATAAAACATGCACATATAGTTATTTGTTGCCATTAACCGAGTTATCTTCCTCACTTGGCATGATAACATTGTTGGTCTCAAAAATATGTTTTGATCTCGAATCATGTCTTAGTACGAACCATCAATCCCTGTCCAACACATCTGGGTAAAAGAACACTTCGTTGCAGTGTTTTGGGTAAACACAAGGCTCCTTTTCAGCCCACACCTTTTTAGAGTTGATACATATTAACCCGCTATCACGATCTTCCTTTACATTATTCTAGTCGAAAGCATCCCACTACTTGCACCTAAAAATAACACATTGGAAAGATGAGAAGTCCACTTGCATGATCTCTTATATCCTTCCGACGTAACCTAGATTCCCCTCTATCATGTTCGGAATCCTGGTTGCAAAAAAATTGAACATTAAATCAATAATATTACTAAACACAATGCATTTAGCACATTGAAACATTATACCAAACATTTTTAGAAGCATGGATTTTTTTCTTCTGATAGTACACATGCAATCAACAACTTTATAAAACAAATGTGGAATTAAGCAATACATTAACACTAAATCCACTAAAAATCCCAAAAATACAATTATTCAATGATCTTTTTCTTACGCCCCAAGGCGACGTCTAAAGGTAGTCTTGATGCAAGCCATGTTTTAGAAGCATTTGGTGGTCTATGAAAGTTATAGTTTATTAACAACTCATCACCAGGAGACAAACTACGTATTTCATGCGCCACAACATATCTAGATGCCTTCTTTTTCATAAATAACTATTTATCATTGGAGTGTTCCTCGAATGAACATTTTGCGTTAAACAATGAGCACTTATAGCTATTTATGAACCCTGCAATGTTCCCTTGAGTGCGTGGACGACCATCGATATATAACAAGACAAGTTTTTCCTGTTAAATTTTTCCTAAGCAAAACCATTCATGCACATACTATACATGGAAATGCTATGTTTGTATTTAACAATATTGAAGTAATCAGATTGATTATAAAGAGGACCACAATATGGTGTAAGTGTTATTGATTGTTTGGGAGGAACAAACACATGTGAAAGGATAAACAATCCAAGATTTGCATAATTTATTTTAAAATTTGCAATCATGTAATTGTTACCATAATAGGAGAACTTGATCCCAACATCGGGTACAGATAGGGAATCTGGCCAAGCTCCATACAAAGCGCGATTGTAAAGAGTTTGGGATTTACTTCCCAGATGGATAGAAAGAGAGAAGTCATCGCTACCCTCCAACAATTGAACCGGCCTTTGTCTGTACTTTGACAGTTTTGCTCTTAGCCCATACCACTTTTTAGATCTCCTTGTAGAGACGTTTTGGGTAGTATTGATTGCATATGCTGGCTCACTAGAACTCTCATTTGACTCGGTAGAAGGAGATGGGTCGGTCAATTTAAGATGAAACATAGTTGATTTGCCTTCCAACTTTTCAAAGAATGAGCATATGGAAGTGTTCCTACGTGTCTTTTTTATTTCACCTATTGGATCATTGAACGCAGTTGAGGGTATTATACCATCAACTTTAGGTAGTTTGTCATTAATATAATGGGACGGTGTGACACACCTAGGGTTTTCCTTCAACCCTTCACGTTTTGAACAATCGCATACTACTAGGGTGTCATAAAAGAGATCCAATTCACGCTGAAGTGCCATTGGTCTAGGATGGTTATTAGATGATGGTATGTTTCAATTCGTAGGGTAAAGTGGCCTTCCATTTTCATCTATGATTTCCGTACGGTATGTTGCTTCAGATAAGACCTTGCAACTTTTTTGTGAGTGGTGGAATATCATGTGCATCCAAACTTGATCTAGAATCAAGATCATGTAAAAGTCAATGCACAATTATTCAAATGCACATGAAAATGCAACATAAATGCAAATAGATAATCAAAATATAAATAAATATGGACTTATTGGTGACAAAAATGGATAACTTGATCTTGGGATGATAGGGAATGAGATGGAATTTGAAGAATCAACCAATTGACTTAATATTGCTCTTTTTTCTCCTAGAATAGAGTAAAAAATACAATCAAAACATGTCTTCTTCTTTTTTTTGAAGGGGAAATATGGAACATTCTATTTTTTTTATAAAGTAATGGGTGAGCTGAAAATTATATTGGTGCACTAGTGCGCTTTCATAAGACGAACACATTGATGCACTATTTCAAGATGTGCACCGACTAAAACCTCTACAACCACCTCCACAAAGAACAAATCGCCACAAAATTTTAACACAGAAGTTTACACTTCCATTTTTTTGTCTTGATGTGTCATTGGTGTGCTTATATCAATAATATGCATCGATGCGCTATTATCTACTTAATGCACCGTAATCTTGACCAAAAAAATGTGAAAGTTTTTTCCTACTATTTATACACTGCACTTTTATGATTATAGCACACTGGTGCTCTACTATCTGAGTTGAGCACCGAAATCCTGATTGAAAAAATGGAGAGATGTGTGCATTTTATCATCAATGGGAGGAAATATGAAACAAAAAAAGAGTGTGGGAATTTAATTTTACTGACAGTGAGCTTATAAATAAAAATAAACCCTAATTCCTAAACCTTTTATGGACAAAAATTTGATGAGTGGCTTATGCAAGAGAGATTTATCACATAAGAGTTTATAGAGACATATTTCTTTGAAGAGAAATTTTGTATGGGATCACTGTGGACACATATAACTTTGTAAAGGAAACATTTGAAGTAAGTTTTCATCCAATAGAATAAAATAATGGCAAAAAAATTATATGGTTCTTGCAAAAAATAAAGGATATAAGAGTTACCTTGAATTCTATGAACCCTTTTGTTCTTCTTCCTTTAGAGTTACCTTTATTACTACAAACCCTAGGGTTCTTCTTGCTTTCTTTTTGTGAATTTTATTCCTCTTTCTATTTCACAATAAGATTTGTTTTTTTATGAATGTAAACTTCTTGGTTATATATATTAGTATATGGGGCCTTAGGTTTCTCTTGGATTGAGATCATAATGCAATTCAATTTGAAGGTGACCTGCCTAGACTGTCCTTATCGGATTATTTTCTTCAAAAATGCTTTCACATTTTGTAATGCGACATTTATGGCATTTTTAAGAAATGTCGCACTTGTGCATCTATATTTCAGCAATGCGCCATTTAGATTTGTTTTATTTTAAAAAATGTAAACAACTTTATCATTGCGTATTATATAGAAAATGCACATTGGTGCAAAAAGGCCTTGGCACTTGTCGAGTTCAACAAGGATATGCCCATAAGCACATAGACCCACCTCTGAATGACTACTTCCTTGATGAACATATTTTTTGTAATTTATTTTAAGACCCTTGCGATGGTGCTATATTATTTATCTTTGCATGTAAAAAAGCGGTATGCATCTTTCACACGATGAGCGTCATTGAATTCGTCAACAAGCTCCTTGATATCTCCTCGTCAAATATGTCATTTACATGTGAGTCATAAAACCCATATTGCATTAGTGCCTAACACATGAAGAGCATTGACAGGTCTTGAATGACTGTTATAATGATGCTTGTGGCATCCATTTATTTGGAATGGCCGCCTCCCAAAAGATCGTCTAGGCAGGCTATATTATATAAGGCACATCGGCGTTGAATTTATGTGACTACCCCGAATACATTTTACCTAAAATTATTTACTAATTGTGTAAGAAAATATTTTATAGTTTATGTGTTTTATTATGCAGGACATTTACTAATAATAAAAAATGGGCGATAAAAGATCATGGAATAAAAAACACAGCGAAGGGAGGGAGGGAAACAAATCCAGCATAAAGAACATGGAAAGCTTTTTGTAGTTTTAATATAAAAGTAATATATTGGAATTATCTATATGTTTAAATTATGTGTATTAGTTTTTGCGTGTCATGCAAACATTTTTTTAATATAAACTCTATAAGATTGTTCATAATCTGAGTGAATAAGAGCAACAAATATTGAAGAAATTTTTGCAAATCGAGGAATTATGTAGATCAAACAATGATTAACATGAGGCTTTTGTAAGGTTGGGTAGGAGCTTTGCAACTAAATTCAAGAATTTGCATTAGTAAATAGAAGATGGTTGACGTCATGTAATGGATCCTTTGAATGTTGATTGGCCGCTGCCTGCACCAAACGAAGCAATGTTTTGTAAATTGAGAAATTTAACACAAAAACTGGGAGCAAGGAAATAAGAAAAACGATTTATCAAAAAGGTAAACGTCCTTGAAGTGGTTCTACCTGCAATTGCAGCGAGGAAAAAATCTTTGGCTATGTCTGAGCAGGGGTTGATCAATTAATTCACTAGGATTTGGCCATCCCCTAGGTCTATGGAGATATGGATCCAGAAGAATTGGATAACCCTAATTTAGGGAAGAATGACGCATTACTTCTATGGTAGAGGCTTTTATGCTTTCTTGTTTGAATTCAAAGAGGATAGGGATTTAATATTCAGAAGTGGACCTTATTTTTTCAGCAATTGAGGCATGTATCTTAATAGTTGGACTCAGATTTTGATCCAGACTCAGATATACCTTCAGTTTTTCTAGTATGGGTAAAATTTCCACATTTATCATTGCAATGTTGGGTTGAGGACTCTTTAAGATACCTTGTAAATAAATTGGGAAAATATATTGATATGGTTGAACCTAAGCGAGTGTTTACAGACAACCGATTAATGCAGACAAAAACAAATCTCTCTATTCTAAATGGTTTAGATCTATAACAATATGAATACAAAATATAATTAACCTTCCTAGTTAGATTAAACTGCAAGGTAGATTGGAAATCAAGTTACCTCATACACGCAATTCCTTTCTTCTCGTTTGATCTACTTCCAGTTCCTCGATCTCCAACTGCAAAACAAGAAGGAGCAAGTGGAAACAAACGAACAATATGAAAGCAAATGATTATGAATCTAACTAGATCAACAGTCAAAGAGGTTAATCCTAAACATTATACACATAACAAGTTTATGGAAAGATATTTATATTAAGTGCAATTTGCAGCAAATACAAAGTAGGGACATTACAACCAATGCCTTGACGTTGTAACACCAACTCAAATATCAAAGCCTTCTATCCTTCTAGCCTCCTTTTGGATGAAGAGGGTCTCTTAGCTAAATTCCACCAGCATATGGATTCTTTATCGTCCCCCCCCTTAACAATGGAGAGGGAGTTCATATATATAGGGCTAAAGGGATAGGAGAGGTTGAGGATTTATGGGAGAGTCTTAAGGGATCATCCCACTAGGTAAGGGGATTTTATGCCACCTTCCTAGATATGTAGGGATAAGTCTTCACGCCATCCAAGCTTCGAGAAGTCGCTCGAATCTTCTCTTTATCCATTTTAACCAACCATAACGCACCTTACACAAGGAAAAAACGCGCCAGTGGAAGGGTGACGCACCTTGTGTAAGGGCAGACATCGTCACCGACGCACTTTGATAATGTGCAGAGCGCGTCACCTCAATTCTGGTGCACCTTGCTAGAGAAAAAGGTGTGTCGGGGTGACTATAAAAGTTAAGAGGATGCACACCAACACTTCTCTTAGTCTTTCAGCCCAGGTGCTTTAGGAAACAAGGCATATAAAGGACACAAAACCTATCATGACAATATTTTGGTGTAACGAAATGCCCCCCTAAGCATGAAGCTGGTAAAATAGAACGGGTGAAATGCTTTGAAATATGAAGGATTGAGGCAAATATCATTGTTTGGAGTAATGAACAAACATTGTTGCAGTACAACTGACTCTGAGATACATGTCTCAAATGACTCATAACATGGTCATCGACCAATATAATGCAGATCCATGGTAGTAAAGACCAACTGAACACAATCATGGCTACTAGACACAAGCGTAGATCCATGATGAGATGATAACACAGCCATGACCAATACAAAGTGGATCGGTGTGATATGACTCAAAAAATATCCATCGCAACCTGGGTGAGATATATGATTTAAACTAGGGTCTTCAAGCTGAACCCGAAATGATATGAATCTAACCATGTGATTATAATGTTTTGAAGTCGAACATGGTAGAAACCACTTGATTACCGGTCACTAATGTATACCATTAACAAGCACGAGGGAAATCATCATTGATTTCAATGTTTCTCAAGGTATCATAGTACATACCACTGAATGTGAATCAATGAGTTGAGGTTGAACACTCAGTGGAATATTTCAATCAGCAGTCAATGATATAAACTTACTGTTGAAAGTGAGGTAACTTGCCATTAAGGCATGCAGGCCCAAGGTACTTGATTGGTTTCTAGATTTAATCCTCGGATGATGTGTTGAAGTCGACAAGGACAAATCCGTCGAAGGAGGGCCATGATGTTTCTCCCATCATCGACATGAAACACGATCAAAGATGTTTTGGAGCAAATCGGACTGTAGAGCAATGTTTGAGACTGACTCAGGGATGACTGACCGAGAAAAAACTTCACCAACGCAGTTCTCCTCTCCACCATTTTATCTCTCACTGCGTGATCATGAACAGCTTAGAAGGTATAATGACTGCAGAAAATGGACTGAATGAATAGAATTCTCTTGAACATGGAATGGAATGACTTCGCTGCATTGACATGACAAGATTGACACCTATACCTAATGCAATTGATGTTGGAATCATTCTTTGGATGATTTAAAGGAGTAAAGGAACTCGGGGAATTGGTGACTCGAGGACAAGCAGATTACCCAAGTAGTTCGAATGAAATGCAAACGAGTGCCATGTTCAAGAGTGATTAAGTACTGCCATGATTACAAATAATGCAAACTCTTCCCATTATTCCCCATCATTATTGATGAGTACCTCTTTGTTTTTTAACGAGCTTGAGGAGGATAACATATGCTCGTTATAGTTCTTCCTTCGGACGAGTCCAATCTCAAATATTTTACGAACCTGAGATAGGAGGGGTTCGTCCCAATAAGGTCCCTTCAATGTCATATTTTAACGAGTCCAGAGAAGGAAAAATCATTGTCATTTCATATTTAGAGAGTCTGAAAAGAACTAACGAAGACTCCAAATGGTTCTTTTTCGTAAAGTTAGTCTCCTCATATGAAAAAGGATAAAACGATATGAGAGAGAACTCTTCCATTTAGGATTAACCAGAGCGCTCCTTTTTCGTAAATAGTCCTTCCGGTCCAAAAAAGGGGGTAAACTATCACCAAAAAGACGACCTTTCAAATACTTTTACAAGCGTGAAAGAATCAAGTTCGCATGGTGATATTTTAATATTTAGGGAGTTTGAAAAGAGCTTAAAGAGGAACTCCGAGGGGTTCATTTTTCGTGGGAGTTTTACAAGCCCGAAAAAGTGATAAAATGTAACTCGGTAACTTATTCTCATAATTTTATGACCACGAGAAAGAACAAAAAGTAAGCTCGATGCCGTTAATACTTTATTTTAATGAGCGTGATGATGACATTAAAAAACGCTCGAAGACTTGTTCACACTTGACGACAAGTATGAACAATGCACGATGATCACTAACAATGTCAACACACCACCTTTTATCTGCAAACTCCAGAAACTAAGTTAGAATCCGTTATGAGGTTTTAAAACACAAAAATGACACCAACTATAGTAAAAAACGCATAAAAGAAAAATCAATAAAGGAATATTCCATTTCTTTTATATAAAAAGTTGAAATAGTAAAAACTATTTACCAATTGTTTTTTACCACATTGGAATAGTGAAAAAACCTCTTTGGAGCCCGTTTTTCCAACGTCGATTACGGAAGCTACAGTAAGTTGTTTCACGCCCCGTCAGTTGTAGGTAGGCCTTTAACTCATGTTTTAGCTTTCCAGTAGATTAGTTTTTTATTTAAGTGTCATTTTGGGGTTTTTTGGACTCAAAAAGAAGGGGATTGTGTGTGCCCTGGGTGACGTGCTTTCCCCTTGCGGGAAGTGCATCGAGAGGGGTCTGACGCACTTCATCTGCAGCAAAAGTGCGTCGTCGCCGCATTGTCCGCAAAAGCGGGGTGCGTCGGTGTAGACCCACACTCAAATTTAAAAATTGGGGCCAAAAAGACCCAAACCAAAGCCATGAAAGGAGTCTAATGTTTGTTTAATTGATGTTTATGCAGAGTTCAGCCAATACCATAGTCCAGTGGAAAGAAAGAGAGGACAAACTCGAAGATTCCCAAGCGATGAACGATCCACATTCTATGAACGCTTTGCAAAGATGTGGACTCTTGAAATTCTTCCATGTACAGGGCATGAGGGCCCAAGTAAAATTGCTAGATTACCTGATCAGTTTATGGGACCTAGATCAACAATATTTCGCAGTAGGTTCCCACATACTTACCTTTGATGTGGAAGATATTTATTTTCTGACAGGGTTATCTAGACGGGGAGCTCGAGTCTCACTATCCGGGCCACGGGGTAGTGATCAGTCAACAAAGAGTCTAGTGGCACAATTCTATACACCAGGGACACAGATGCTTGCTGGGACAATTCCCATCAAGAACATACAATATCGACCACTAAGGACTGTGCTCTTTACCATAGAGAGGGTGGCGGGCAGCAGGGATGCTCATTAGGCCACCAAGGCCCACATGTTGTACTCCATTGAGTGTGTGGCACCGACGGTCTTTAACTGGTGTGAGGGACTCCTCACAAATATGAAGGATCAACTCACCAAGTGCCATAGGGGTGAGCTGCAGTAGTTTGGATATGGATCCATCATGGTCTCGTTCTTCCTAGAGTGAGTTCCACTATTGAGACCACAGGTTGAGTTGGATGATCTCAATCCGCGAGATCCTCATATGGTCCGATGGTCGGAGGTTATGGCCCGCCATGGAGGCAGAGGACCTATCATCAATTATGGGCCCACCTTCTTCAGGTGGCTCCGCGGGCAGCTCCTCATGATTGAGGATTACACGTATGCAGGTACTAACTTTAGGGGAGACCCAGATCTAGCTCTCAGAGGGGGAGCAGTGGGGAGACATTAGTAAGAATGAAACTCTTATTGTTGTTATGCATTTTATGGTTTTTTTTTATGTTTTTGGGTAGTACTAATAGTTCACACATGTTTCATGCAGATGTTGGCCTGTCTTGACCAGTAGGTTCCTCTCCGATTGAGAGGAGAGGGGTGGTACGAGAGATGGCAGCTGCGCAGCAGGATAGACGAGTTGGAGGATAACCTCCAGATATTGACGTTGGATATTCCTGACATATCCATCGATGAATTACCTCTCCATTACCAGTGCCGTACAACTGGGGTTTCGGGACGCTTTGGTCGGCTGCTCCGTCGAGTAGCTCGGGCTACTATCTGTTATCATGAGCATCCATAGGGATATCCCTTTGTATGATATATGTATTGAAAGCCATAAGCTTCAGATTTTGTACATAGACTCTACTGAAATCTTATGAGCTTCAGGTTTTTTGTATTAGTACCATTTTTTGTATTTTACCGGACACGATGATATATATACAAAACATTATGTAGCGGTTTTATATACTGTGTTTTATATGATAATTTTGGCTTATACACTATGGCTATATTACATGTTATGTGATTTTATGCATCCTTTTAATACAAATTTTTATGAATGTTCAATATACCAATCTAAAATGAAATTAGCTAGGGAATCAACAATTATGTTCATGCTTCTTGGAATGGGTAGGTATTGAATGGATTCAAAATACCTTTCCAAGAAACGTACTCATCGGAATAGACAGAGTAATGTGGTGTCACAAATAGCGTAGACACGATTCAAATGAGAGACCATTAATTGTGAATCGAGATAGATAACGATGTGGTCCACACCCAAGGAAAAAGCGTCGGTCAATAAATCAATCGCCACGTGGTACTTAGCAGCGTTGTTGGTGGCAAACCCTAGCCAAGTTCCTCCTGAGCTTATGAGTTCACTGGCAGGGGAATAGAGTCCCCATGCCGCCGAAGTGAGGTTGAGTGTGTGCTGACTAGCGCCATCTGTGAATCTGTAGTAAGTTGCCATCTTTACATCCAGACAGAACATGGTATAAGCGTAATGATGAGATCCCAACACACTAAATAAAAGTGTCGCACCAAGCAAAAACACACGTCATGTACAATATTTCCAAAGTACCTATGCAAAAAAGACTTAAGCATAGCACCGTTTCAGGAAGAGCCCATTGTGAGGCTCCCCCAAAGGTATCCTATCATAATCAACTAATTCATAGCCTCCCTTCTCCAAGACACATTTTATCACATATGGACCATGCCACATGGACTCAAGTTTTCCTTCCCCCAAGTTATCGTGTTTTTGGTCATAAGTGAGGACCAAATCACCCTCGTTAAAGACATGAGATTTGATGGATTTGTCGTACTGTGCTTTGATTCGTTTCTTATATGCTTCTTTAGCTAAGGCGGCATCATGACGGGTTTCATCGAGTTTTTACAAGTATAGAAAGCGTTCTTCCTCGGCAGTAGTGTTTGGTAAAAGTTCGACAATGAGTTTTAGCGATGAAATATCGCACTCAATAAGCAATACTGCCTCTAGTCCATACACCAATTGGAAAGGTGTTAAACCAATGGCAGTTTTAACGGAAGTCTTATATGCCCAAAGGGCTAAAAAAAGCATCACATGCCAATTAGATTTGCGAGTACCTACCATACGATGAATCATAGTTTTCAAGACCTTGTTTATGGCCTCTACTTGTCTGTTTGATTAAGGGTAGTACGGGGTGTATTTTTCACGACGGAAACCCAACTTAGCGCTTAATTCATCAACCATCTTATTCTGGAAATGTGATCCATGATTAGTGATGATGGCTTGAGGAACTCCGAATCTCACAATGATATTGTTAAACGTAAAGAGTGCGGAATTTTCACTGTCTTCTTTGTACGTAGGCATAGCCTCGACCCACTTGGTGAAGTAGTCAACAACTACGATGACATAACCATGCCCCCCGGCCAAGGTAGGCTTACAATGCACGAATTCGATGCCCCATTTTGAAAAGGGACCAATAATGATAACTGGATGTGAGCGCTTTTTATATTGAAAAAGCTGGCAGGTAGGACACTTCTTGATCGCTTCAATGCAATCTTTGAATATAGATGGCCAGTAGTATCCATCACGTAATATTTTCTGAGCTGTAGCCATCCTAGAGAGATGACCACCACATGCCCCTGAGTGACAATCATTCATAACGTACTCGGCCTCCTCATGATTTAAACATCGATAGAGAATAGAATCAACACCACGACGATATAGGGTATCACAAATGATTAGGTAATATTTTGCGTGGTGATAGACACGACGACGTTCATCACTGGATAGATGAGGACCGAAACGTTGGGTATGGAGATATAATGTAATGTCTCCATACCATGGGTCAAAAGTATTAATCAGAAACAAAGACTCATCAGGGAGAGAGTCAATGGGCTCAGAATATTGATCAGTACGGGGAAGATCGCAAATAAGGTCCACAAATACCAAATACGTCTTTGCTTTTTCCTTCTCAAATTGGAGATCGAATTCCTGGATAATGACGATCCATCGTGAATACTTTCCCCCATTCACTGTGGAAACATGGTTTGGGGTATCTGGTGTTTGAAAGACACCCATCAAAGATGAGTCTTTGAGGAGTCCTACCCCCACACTCTCATATGTCTATGAATAATGGCCCAAGAGAGGGACACTATCCATAGGATGAGTGGTGGTGTCCGTCGTTTAGAAATCCAATTGGTTGCACCGAGTGAAACGAGGTGCTCTACAGCCCAGTATGGGGGAGATGTTGTAACGTGTATGTGTAACATTACATGTGTGATGTAGCGTTACATCTAATAGTAAAAAGTAATAAATTATATTATGTCCGCCATTAATAAATTTATGTCGGCTCATAAAATAAAAAAAATTAATGAAAGTATTTAAAAAAATCCATGCTGGCTCATAAAATAAAATATTGTGAAAATTATTTAAAAAATCGATGTTCGTTTATAAAATAAAAACTTAAAACTTAAACTAGGGTCTATCAATCAAGAGATATCAAAAAGTTTAAATTTAAAAAAGAAATACACCTCAAGAAATTGGATCCCTCTCGGTGCTTGATAGATACGGGTTTAAGATGGATCTATGCTGGTCGATAGTGACAATTCGCCCCTGGTGGGGAAATTGCAGGATGCGGAAGACGTATGATGCGACTGCAGTCATGGCATAGAACCAATTTCAACCAAGTAATAAATTATAATCCAACGGAGCAGCGACTAATTCCACGTTAATGGAAATGGTCCTTCCGCCTAACTCTACGGCTAAGGATTATAACAGCCCATGTGGTTGGAATCCATGTCCATCAAATGCTTTCAATGTGGTGGGAGAATGGTTCAACTCGGGAGAGCCAATGGATCGCCAAGAGGATAGCGACATAACAGAAGTCGAGGCTCCTTCGTTCAAGACGGTATGATGGATACTTTTCCCATAGACGTTAGTGACAATTTGAAATGCTAGTTGGTGGGAAAACCTCAACTTGAAGTACTCTAGTTTGAACATGATGGTGTTCGAGGAATAAGGGTCTACAACTCCTATAGCGGATAGCAAAGTCTTATGCTAATTTGGGCAGTTTTGTATGACTTCGAGCGTTGACATAGCACAAGGGTCCTGGGATAGATCTTCTATAATGTTGTAGCTTTGAGTGCCCCAGGCGTTTGGATATAAAACGACTTTTCGAATGGTGCCCTTTGGCGAACGCAATATTGTATCCGGTAAAGGTTTCTCAATGGTCAGAGGACCTTGAGAAGGAGTATCAGATGTAGATGTGGAGTATTTTTCAGTATTACCTCCATTGGATTCCTTATTTGGGATGGAGTTGTAAGTGCACGAACACGTGGATAAGTTGACTATTTTGCTCTGCATCATGAGAACATGGGAGGTTGTGGATGGTTCTCCTTGAGAAGGAGGCAGTGGTTGCACAATCATTTGTTGTTGTTGTGTGGGGAAGGGATCAATTAGCACTGCGGGTGTGGGGCTTCCCTTGAGAAAATTCTACACTTCTTCACAATGTGGACATTCTTTCGTGAAGTGGTCATCATCGCACAATAGGAATGGATATTTAACCTTCCGTTTTTGTTTGGTGTCATCAAAGTTGTTCTTAAAATATTGTTGATTAGAAGATTTCTTGGATTTCCCTTTGTTCTTCTTTTTACCACTGGATTATTGAGGTGAAGCAAATTGCACTGAATTCACTTCGGTAGTGGAAGTAGGGTTGGGTGATCGGTTGGTGTTGTTACCAGCCTATGGGGATGGTGGAGTTGAAATATGGTGGTTATGTGATCTTCCCGATTGTGTAGTAGGCTGGGCATGAACGAAACCAATAATTCCATCGGCATGTGATTCCGTAGGGGGTTTTGTTGGGTCGTATGTGGGGCATGGGGCATTAAGGATGATATTGTACAAGGTGCTAGATTGAGCATAGACTAAGTCTAAGTACTGGACACGTGAAATGGCTTGTTCTTTTGTACTGGCCCCTTCCATAGCCACATCTTTAGCTATGATGGCAAGTAAGGACTTCATAAACCAATCGGCGAGTAATTGGTCCAGAATAGGATCTTTAATAAGGCGACGCCTCCTTATCCACTCATGGATGTGATCGGAAATGTGAGTAGAGGTGGATTGACAGAGGGATGTCAAAAGGTACGTGTCGGTTTCATAACAGATCGACAATTGGAAATGAGTCAGGAAAGCCATAACTAACGATTGAAAATCGACAAAAGAATGTAGTGGTTCAATGTACCACTTCGCAGCAGTGCCGGTGAGGGTTCGTTGAAACAACCTCAAAAAGATAGAATCGTCCATGAGGGAGTTAAAGGAACACCACATATGATAAGTCATTACATGGTTTTTGGGGTCCTCTCTGGGTTTTCCATCGAATTTTGGAATGTCTGATGGTAACTTCATAGGAATCGGTGGCCAGTTTGTGCCATGTTGAATCGAATCGTTAGTCAAATGAGAGAAGTCTGGCAGATCTAACATAGCCAGAAAGGGTAACTTTTGGTTTGGATGCAGATACTAGTAGTATTGATATGGCACCTGGGTACCAGTAGGACCGTGAGTCGACTGATCGTAAGGTCCTCCCATAAAGGGTTCGCTAGATGGAGGTGGGTCTCCCGAAGGAGGAGGTGGACCGAAAGGGGGTCCTCTGCTAGAATGGGGAGGTCCATCGCCACCGTATGGGGATCCTCCGGGTGGACCGGAAGGGTGTCTCCTCCAGAATGAGGCGATCCACTACCGCCGTATGGGGGTCCTCTGGGTGGAGGTGGTGGAGGTGGTGGCGGAGGAGGTGGGACAAGTGGGGGTGGGGGGGGGTGGTCCACCGACTGGAATTCCATTTGGTGGAATATTATGATGTCCCCATGGGGTGTTCATATTTACGGGATAGGGTAATCCAAGGAAAATATTTCCTGGATAGATTGGATCTATAGCAACGCTATGATTGCTTGGGTATATATGGCCCCATGGGGGTTAGGTGCAATTGGATGGTCCCCCCATTTGATGTGTAGGTTGTCCCGTGGTTGGGAGTAAACTTCCAACCATGCTATAGTTCATGTGTGAAGAATGTCCTCCTCTCACGTTGTGTCCCCTAACTGGATGATGTCCCCCAGTTAGGTTTTGTCCACTGACTAGGGGTTGCCCCCCAGTTGAAAAATATCCACTCGTTGCGGTATGGCCAACAAAGGTATGTTTCCCACTAATAGTAGGTTGACTCGAACCCACTGGTTGACTACTAACTAAGGAATGACCTTCACTCATTTGTTGGTTAGCAGATAGATGATAACTTCCACTGGAATTTTGCGATGGAGGTGGTAGAGGTGGTGTTCCAGTCATGTAGTTAATAGTGGATGAAGGTTTCCCTCCAGTTGTTGGGGTCGAATAAGGTGTAGAGCCGGTCAAATGGTTTGGAGTAGTAATAGATGGGAAAGACGGTTGGCCTGGCTCATAAGTGGACATGATCGCCGTAGATATTTCTTGTGAAGAAAAGGAAAAAGAATGTACAGGTGAATGGTGTTCAAAAACTGGTACTTCTGGATTGGACCTAGGTGGAAACTCTGGCGTTTAAGTTGGTTACCGAACGTCCGTAAGCGTTCGATAGTCTCGTAAAATGGAACGAGAAAGACGTCATCCAGTATCCAAGGGGGAAACCGGCATTGTGGAGTTTCCACCATCGGAATTGAACCAAAATCATAAACACGTTGACCTAAAGAAGTGTCCCAAAATGATGCTATTGGACCAAAAGTTGTCGATATCAAGTCGTCCTAGGGATGACTGAAAATACAATCCATAGCCTTGGGATGTCCTTCAATCAAATGATGAAAAGTTGTGTCATGTGTAGGAGGTTGTTCCACCATCAAAGGTCACGTAGGCTCAGTGATTGGTGGATTTGCAAGAGGAGAGTAGTTCTGTAAGTTTTAAACCTTAACAGTGAAGTACAAACTTATATTGATTCTTAAGCATTAATAGAAAATACACAATGGCACACACATAACACAGAGATTTTCACCTGGAAACCCTTAACCGAGAAAAAACCAGCAAACCTTAGAGCCGCACTGCTCCTTTTCATTATATGTTTATTCAACCATTTACAATACAATATATGGTATTCCGTAGCATCTAAAACCCTAATTTGTTTACCCGAAATTAGGTTACAACCCTAATCCCTTTTACCGGGATTAGATAGAGTACAATGGGTCGAAATCGCAAAAAAGCAAAAAACAACCCAAAAAAAATTGGGGAACGTGTTGTACACGCAGCCACCATGTGAAGAGATATAACATTCCCAACAAGTTCAGCCCTGATTTGAAGTTAGAAGTTACTTATTCATGTGACACAAAAGTGGAGGTTGATCCATAGTTGCTCCTGAGTTGTCCTCCCGATTAAGGGGATATTCAGGTGCCAGATTTAAAATTCTATGTGATCTTCTTAAAGGTTGATCGGCCAGGATGGCTGAAACAAAACTTCTCCTAAGAGTTTTCTACAAAAGAAAAAACACACTTCAAGATCTACTCAAGCTAAAGCTGCAAGCAAACTTATGTGGTAGGTGGGATTCAATAGTCTGGAACCTCACGAGATTATCAAGGCATCGCAACTCGCGATATACTACAGGTTCCAACTGTTATACTTGGCCCAATTTTTCAGAGCACTAGCCAAGGAGGATTAGGACTGTACCCCTGACCGTATAACCCGACTAACTGGCAGTATGCGTGTAGTAGCTCCCCAAGTGTTGTTCTCGGTGTATTTCCATGCCAAGACGGACAAAAGTTAACTCAGAAGGTTTCAGGAATCCTAATGGGGTCTCCCGATATACACAAGGTACGTGGGAGCTCAAATCCATAGTGGTGCTATCTAATGCAAAACCGCACGGCATGAGCCTTCTGATATACTATCGAGTATGTGAAGTACCTTTCTATATACCCGAAGATACATGAAAGTTTGTTCGATATACCAATTAGTATGTGGAAGAAATACAAGCCCTCGAGATACAGTGCAGGAAAATACCGACAGTTGCCACGCTTAAAGACGCTGAAACACGTCTCTAACTTAACACACAAGTTTCTATACAATTTTAACCTAAGGTACCATTAAATTTGATCTTGACGATTAAGTGGATGCATGAGGTGTAGACTTGGAATTTAAAAAGATGAAAAATTACTCTACATGCAGTGCAAGCCTTCGCTTTTCTTTCGGTGAAAACTAACTAATGGTAGGGAGAAGTCTTTTTACTTTTTAATTGATAATGGAAAATGAACGAAACACCTATACTTTCAATTTAACCAAAAGACATAAAAAATATTCTTTTGACAATCCAACAAAAATGAAAAGCATAACACACCAAATACAAACTATTTTTGTCTTTCTCCTTTAAGTTCAAGCAAATCTACAAGCAAAGAATGAAAATAAGAATTCTCTTTTGAAATGCACTAATGCAAAATCCGAAATGAAGACTAAAAGAGATGGAGAGAAAGCCAAAAACACTCAAAAAAATTCTACCTTTCAAAATACTTTGAGAAATTTTAAATGAAACTTAACAACTTCGAAGGAGATAAAAACACTTTTTACAACCGAGAAGTCATAAGCATTACTATCTTTTCGCTTTCCAAAGATTACTCAAATGATCACTTCAAAAGATAAAAAATCTTTTAACCAATTCAAAGAAACAAGTTCGAAATGAAAATGATGAGCACTTTTTTATTTTCAAACAAAAGAACTCAAATAAATCTGAGAATTATGATGTTCTTTCAATCCAAATACAGATAACTAAAGATATTTTCAACTGCAAATTTTTTTTATCAACCAAAAATTCACAAAAATGTAAATCACCCAAGATCTCCAAACACACAAAGTCTATTTGCAAAAATCGCAAAAACTACCTATTGAGGGGGTTGAGAAGTCAAACTGAAAAGATCATATGGTTTGATAGGGAGTCACAAGACTGAATGCGCTCATGAGGGATTTAAATTGCCCATTATAAGAGGTGCATTCGTTGACTAACAAGGACCCAAATCAAGCTTAAAATTCAAAAGTAAACCAATGGACAAAGCATGATGTACCTAGGAGGCTCTGAGACTTTGAAAACAACCTACAAAATCTAAATAATCAAGCCAAAAATCAAAGTAAGAGAGTTCTTAAAGTATGCGCCGAATTATGAGGGGCGACACGTCCTGTATAGGTACACCAGAGCATTGGAAGCTCCAGTGATGCTCTCTGCAAACAAAGGAAGTGTGTCAGCGACACGGGCTGCACATAGTCATACGGCGTCAACGACGCAGGTTGCTCTAAAGGAAAGTGCAACACTGTGAGACAGATGCAGGCAATGAACTTGCCAGGTGCGTTGGGTGATATCCAAGGTGAAAAAAAGATAAAAAGTCTCAAAGTTCAAAAGGAGAAATGGCTCAATTAAACCTTGATCAGAGTCTGGATGGCCCAGAAGCTCTCTGATCATCAGATCCGGTGGAGGGAGAGGCAATTAGAGGCAAAGTCAATAAAAAACAAGAATTGTAAACAAACCAAAACTACAAGCAATAAGATCCCTATTATGGTCGCCATTTTTGTTTACAGACAATCGGTTAATGCGGACAAAAACATATCTCTCTAGTCTAAATGCTTTAGATATAGAACAAAATGAATACACAATATAATTATCCTTCCTAGTTAGATTAAACTGCAAGGAAGATTGGAAAGCAAGTTACCTCATAAACACAATTCCTTTCTCCTCGTTTGATCTACTTCAAGTTCCTCGATCTCCGGCTGTAAAACAAGAAGGAGAAAGTGGAAATAAACAAACAATATGAAAGCATATGATTATGAATCTAACTAAATCAACAATCAAAGAGGTTAACCCTAAACATTATACACACAACAATTTTATGGAAATATATTTATAGTAAGTGCAATTTGCAGCAAATACAAAGTAGGGATGTTACAACCAATGCCTTGACGTTGTAACACCAAATGAAGTGATCTTGCCTCAAATATCAAAGCCTTCTAGCCTCCTTTTGGATGAAGAGGGTCTCTTAGCTAAATTCCACGAGTATATGGATACTTTATCCTTCCCCCTTAAAAATGGAGAGGGGGTTCATATATATAGGGATAAAGGGATATGATAGGTTGAGTATTTAGGGGAGATGATTAAGGGATCATCCCACTAGGTAAGGGGATCGAATGCTACTTTCCCAGATATGTAAGGATAAGTCTCCACTCCATCAAACCTTCAAGAAGTCGCTCGAAGCTTCTCTTTATCCTTTTTAACCAACAACGACGCACCTTGCATAAGGACAAAACGCGCCAGTGGAAGGGTGACGCACCTTGTGCAAGGGCAGACAGCGTCACTGACGCGCTATGCTAAAGTGCAGACAGCGTCACCGACGCGCTCTGCTAAAGTGAAGAGCGCGTCACCTCAATTCTGATGCACCCTGATAGAGAACATGACATATCGGGTTGACTACAAAAGTTAAGAGGATGCACATCAACACTTCTCTTGGTCTTTCATCCCAAGTACTTTAGGAAACAAGGCATATAAAGGACACAAAACCTATCATGACGAGAATTTGGTGTAACAGCGAGAAATGTTCCAATGTGCTTGAATTTGTGTCGAAGTTGACCTAGAGAAGAGGTTACCAGAATCTATCCACCTGGATCTGGACAATTGGAGTCACTATCAACAATTAGACTATGAACATCGTCCATTAAGTGTAAATCTTGTCATGCTAAATATTGTAAGAAAGCGGGGAATTCACTCTTACATTCTCAAAATCAAGAAGAACTATGGAAATTAGTGCGAAAGAAAGCTAAACAAGCTGTTGAATTGATTCCTAAAGATATACCTTCTTTGTCAACTCAACTAGAGGAGTTTTCGCAACCAATAGTTACTGCAAATCGATTTCAATCCCTAAGTCAAGAATATCCAAGAAGGTTTACTGAAATTGTAGCTTCGGTAGTGAAGGACCCTGGATTTTCTTTTCCCCCAAGCTTTCATCTTTGTTGTATGTTTTGGATCTGTCCATGGTTAAAGATACTATGGAATAAAAACCCGAGGAACAGGTGGAATACTATGAAGTACCGCAAGAAGTGCAAGCAAAAGGAGTGGTTACTAGGAACTAGGATAAGTTTGTAATAACATATGGAGGAAAAGACTTGAACAAGGTAGAGGATAGATATTCCAGGAAATGCAGGTAAAGAAGTAAGAGAATAAATAGCGCATTGAGAAAATATGTAGGGCCTGAAATCCACTCTGGATCATAGCCTTCTTTGTTCTTCAAAGATCAAGGGAGCTAACTATATTAAATAGTGTTCATAGTCTTTTGGAATTATAGAGGGATGGATAGTAGAGGTAAAGAAGTTGTTAGATAACTGTTAAAAATGGAGAAATCGTCAATCCTTGTACTCCAAGAGACTAAACTATCGGGGAAAGATATGGAAGATTTAAGTCAGATGCAATGGAGTGTAAGCAAAAGTGTGAATTTGTATTTTGATTACCAAAATGTGGGAATGAATTTATGAGTTGTATTCTCTCAAAGTTCTTTTGTGTGCTCTGAAGAGGAGGTATTTGTGTGCAGTCTCAGAGGTGTCACTATCAGATGGAGGATCTTCATCCATAGGGGGATTTTGTTCAGTATGTTTTGTGTTTTTTCAGCAATTTTTATATAGCTCTTTGTGGAAACTGGACTTGTTTTTTTTTTTAAATGGAATGAAGGAATTTTGTGTTGCATTCCATTGAGTCTTCCTAGTAGTGTGGTTATGCTTGAACAGGGTCAACGGAAGGATGCTCCTAAGGTCGATCTTCATCAAGTGTTGGAGGATTTGCATCTTGGGGTCACTCTTCAAGTGTTGCATTTAATCCGAGTAATAAACACTAGAATATATCAAAATTTCAGTCATGTTCATCTTAGTCTATGTAAATTTCATAAAAAAGGAAAGGTTCATATAGTTGAGCTTAACTATCTGGAGGGAATTATCATTGTCAATTTGGCTTTCAAAACTTGTGATATCTAAGGAATTAGGTCTGTTAGCCCTTGTTCAATACACTTATTTGGTTATAGTTCTCAAACTCATAGTTATTTTGAAATAATTGTTCCTTATTCCAACAATATGGATCATAGGGTTGATAACGGGAGGAATGATAATGACCAAGATAATTTAGTAAGAACTATCACTAATTTGGACAGGAAGCTTAGTAAATTAAGGAGAAATCTTAGAAGGAATATTGCAAAATCTTAGTATTAGTTCTGAATGCAAGGTGTTCAGTTGGTCAACCTCAAAGCTAAAGATGTGATGGCAGATGTTGAAATAGAACTCCTGCAAGGAAAAGTTATGTTTGAAGAAGAAAACATCGTGTTAAAATCCTAGCGCATATCAACAACAAAGAATATATTGACAATCTTCCAGTGGAGGAACATCTTCAGAAAGATGTTGGACAATGTGAAGAAAATAAAGTTTCCCAAGCTAATTAGGAAATCACTCAGGGTGGGATGGAAGCAGGACTGTAATGGCCAGATTTTTCTTATTTTTGAAATTTTGTAAATGCATTACAAGTGTATTTTGTACTCAGGAAAATTTTGTAGAATCTATCACAGCACAACATAATTGTCTTTTTTGTAGGACACTCACTGTTCAAAGATACCCTGAAATCTATGATGTGGAGAACTATAAAAAAACTCTTTCAGTATTTTCTTTATGTATCCATCTATGTAATTCAAGGATGTCCGGTGAGGCCGCATCCTCTTTTTTTATATGAATACAAGCAAGCATTACTGTTAAAAAAAACCTGAAGTTTTTGTTTGACTTCTTACTAACAATGCTTCTCAACAATAATTGATATCTTTTTTGAAACTTTGGATTTCAAATTTGTCGAATGTGCTGCAAGGACGAAGAGAGAGAAAATAGGATGCCCTAAAAGGATAAAATTAAGAAGAATGTAAATGATGATGATTTTGTCATCAGTTCAACTGGAGCAGTGCCGGAGTTAATGAGACGGGGAAAAGTTCTATAAAAATTTTGAGGGATAGAGTGGGGAGAACCTATAGACATACTTTTCATTTACAGTACAAAAATCAATCCAATGACTCTAAGAATCAAGTTATAAGTAAAGTACAATAAGCGTTTTCAAAGTAGTTGGCGCTGAGACCAGTGAGACTTGCAATAGCAAAAACATACAACAACAAAAAATAATCATTTAAAGGGTATTATTGCTAAAAATGTTTTTCTATAATATGTATGTACTAGTCCAAAACATAATTTGTTAATATTTTTGCTATGCTTATTTTCATATAAATATTTATCGGTTTTTTCATTGTGCTTTTCTATTTCTCATGAGTATCACTAAAATTCCAAAGGAATAACGACATGATATTTGAAATATGTCGGTAGGGATGTCAAAAAGAGTGTACCATTAGATGCTCAAGGAAATGAACATAACCACATTGCAGGGGGGGCTATCTCAACAATAACATGCATCAAACATATGTAATCATTATTTTATTTGTAATATTCATAGAGTTTAATTATCGCATGAAATACTAATTTTCAATTGTTTTGTTGTAGTAGAAACGAAAAGAAAATGGCACCAATTCAATGCATAAGACGAGACGACAAGGTAAAAAAGGGTTGATCGCAAAGTTTGTGAGTTCTTGTGGTTTGCTTTAGATTTCATATTTGGTGTGATGCTTATATCTTAACTAATTTAAAATTGTACATGGATGTTTTCTAACATGCGCTAACATACAGTGAACAACATCCGATCATTTTATTATCATTGGATCAAGTAAAGGTTGTTAGTATATCTTAGGGTATCAATGGTTAATTGAGAAATTTGTAAGCAACTATACTGTTTTATATCTCTTATTTATATTTAATGGAACAATAAGAAAATGTTAATTATATCTAAGCTTTGTGATGGTGTCTAAAACTCACAAGAAACAAAGTATAGAGTGGAGCCAACAAAGGATTTATTGATACACAACATGAGGAATGCTTTCAAAAATATATGTGAAATTTATGATTCACCCCTTGAACTGGTACACTTTTTCATTTACGCAGTTATATATATTACATTATCTATAAATGTATATATACTCATCACATTTTATTTTTATGCTTGTAGATGGAACATGAAAATATGGAATGGAATCAAGTCAGTCTATAAAACATTTCAAATAACTCAAGAACAATATCCCCTGAAAGTGATCAAGATATGGGGCATGGAAGTAGCTCGATGGACTACAACAACTCGATCAATGAATGACAATCAATACATTTGAATGTTGTGACTGCAAATTGTATATTTTGGAATTTTTATCTATGAAAAACAAGCATTATGTTTAATGTGGACATATCACCTCAATTGGATGAGGATAAATAATCAATAATTGTAACAATGTCAATATTACATTTTTATTATCGAGGACATTTATGTTGTACATATTTTGGATTCTTATTAGTATATAATAAAATGAGTTTCTTCTTGTACTGGACTGTCTAATGTCACAAAATGTTACATTATTGACTAATATTTCAATGATTTACACCGTGACTATGAAAAAAGGTGTAATCGACATGCTTATCGAAACATAATAGTTAAAATATAAAAAATAATATTATTTAAAAATTTTGATTTTTTTATGATTGATTCAAATGCTAAATATATGAATGATTTACCTGGTTACAATGTGTCAGAGGAAATAAATCCTGATTCATTGCTTTCATTGATCCTCGATAATTAATTTATACAATGAGAGGTGTCTCTTTGGTTTCATTTGTCAAGAGATCCGTTGAAGTCCTTTTTACTTCATCTTCTTATTATACTATTATTTACATTATTATTTACAACCATTGATGGAACCATAATCGCGTAGGATTAGGTTTCCAACATTCCCCCCATTAATCTGAAGGGGTGTTTCTAAGTCCAAGCATGTTTCTAAACCTTTCAAAGTTTTCTCGTCAAAGTGCTTTGGTGAAGATGTCTGCAATTTGCTTGTTCGTGGAACAATGTCATAAACGAATTATCTTGGCCTCTACGTGATGTCAAATCAAATGGTACTTCATGTTGATGTGGTTGGTTCGATCATGGAATCTAGGATTCTTGGCCAACTTGAATGCAAAAGTGTTTTCAATCAATAAGGGAGTGGAGTTCTATTGTTTCTCTTGCCAATATTCAAGTATCTTCCTGAGCCACACAATCTCTTTCGTTGCTTCCACAACAGCCACATATTCTTCCTCTGTTGTCGAATTTGCTAGAATTGACTGATTGCGTGATCTCCAGGAAACAATTGTTGATCTAAGAGTCATTGTGTATCCAAAAGTAGATACTCTTGTCTCTTTATCACCATCAAAGTCTCTGTAATAACCTAGTTATTAAGCCATGGACTTATGCTCTTTTATTTGTTAATATGACTATGGACTTTGGCATTATTGTTATTGTTGTTATCAATGATGGTTGTTGATATTAAATAAACAATTGGCTCATCAAAGGAAACTAAAAGAGTATGGGAGACCATGGATCCCACAGAGTTAGTGGGAATGGGGACATCCATATCACCTTAGGACTTGTTGTTGGCTTGATATTGTCAATCCTAGTTCATTTTTGCACCTTGGTGACATTAATAGTGTTCGTCAACCAAACATTGTACAACCGACCCTATTTTGATTTTGTGTACTATGGAGTTACTATTGCACCTTATGCATACCTTAGTGGTCCCCTCTTGCCTAGTGCGCCCTCCTTGAGTGAAAGATGCCCTTTTATGCACCCCAATTTCACTAAAGCACCCTCTCCCTATATTCTAGGAGCTGTAAGCTATAATTTAGATTCCACCTCCTTGATTTGTGCCTCCACCTCCACAAGTGTGCCCCACCCCTCCATTCATCCCTATTTTTTTTTGCTTCGAGGGTATTTATGACCCTATTGGATCCTCTCTCTCACCTAATGTGCCCTCCTTCATGTTTTGTAACCCCCTTATGCATTACTAAACCTCCTTGTTCTCTTCGTGGCTCCACTCCTTGGTTTTTGGTAACTCCTCCTCATGGTGCTAATTCGGGAAGGGGAATCTACCAAACTAAGTCACCACTCCACCAATTTGAGTTAAGTCTCCATGATGAAACCTAAACTTACCTCTCTCTAATTCGAGTTGATCCCTTTGGATTAGGATTGTCCTCCTTGTGCTATAAAATTCATGTGCTCTCTCCTTGTTGAAGCTAATCCTAAGATTTGGATCACTTACCTTATGCTATCTCACTGTGTTATGAATGTTGATAGTATTGAAACTATGTTGAGGTTGTGTTGATATCGAGTGATTGTTGCAAGACCCTTTGAGAGGAGCAGTCTATTTGTCCATTCCGGGGAGTTAGTTTGGTGAATTATTACCCTTTGCTTCCGTCATATCACTCTACTAGTCTAGGTTCTCGCACAGGAAACTAGGAAATGGGATGGTGATATCCTAAGGGGTGAGTTAGGTGAAGGAAGTCACATCCCATAGGCAGTGGAGACGAACAAGAAAGTAGTAGTGGGAAGCATTGTGGTTCTCAGAGGGGGTAGTTATAGGATTTGTTAGATTGAGTGTGCCTCTGCTTGTGGATCTGTGGTCTTAGCTTAAGGGTGACTTATTCAAGTAAGTTAGACTTGACTATGTCTATGTCTGGGAGGAAAGTTGTCCCACTGAAGCCATTTGCCATTTGAAGATAAGTATTTGTCCATGCACTTATTTATGCTATTTTATCATGTTTATGTGCCTTGTAGGTTGAATTGTTTCTTGGTCATGTTTACAGTTTATGTGCCAGGAATTGTATGCAGGATGGATGGATTTTGTACATTGAAACTTTGAATTGCTATGACCCTCCTCTATTGTACATTATTTCTCTTCTCCTTCGTGGTATACAATTGTGGCTCTCACAACGTTGAGAGGGGCGCAACCATATGTTCTGGTTCGCCTACTTCTACTCATTTATGGGTTGTGAGACCTATCCCATTGCGTCTGGAGCAATGTCTCTAGTAAGGAACACCTTTTGTAATTTCACTAGAGAAACTTTACGTATGACCAAGTTATGACAGTAATCATACTAGTGAAAGTTGGTTGTGGGGGACAACCACGGGATATGGATTTTCAAAGGTTGTAGATGGCATCACGTGTCTCTATTCTACTATGGTTTGTGTGCCCTGATACTTTTATTATTTACTAGTTAATCACATGAACTAACACACATACACAGAAGTACCAATATCCTCATATCGATACACGAGTAGGATGATAATTGTTGAAATATTGTAACTTCGAAGAATATTATATTGTATTTTATTATTGTAATTTATTCGGAGATGTTTTATTCCTCCGTCGGGATGTTTGGTCATCATAGAGTCATGAGGTAAATCCTCCCATGTAAGTCGAGGCAATATATACCCTAGAGTGAAATGTAATGGGGTTTTTAAGTCCCATAGAGGAGTCGGCCCAGTCAACATTAGTTTAGTGGTAAATTTATTTGAGGTCGACATGTCAAGTTGTAAAATTAAACTAGAAGTGAATGTATAAATAGAGAGCTAGGCTCTCTCATTTATTCATTCATTCACACACACACTCACTTGTGTAATTCGCAATGGAGAGAGAGAGATATATATATATCTGCAAGGAGAAGGAGCACTTGTTTGGGGTTTTTCTTTGTACTTTTTGTCATCTATATTGAGGAATTTTTGCTAGGTTTTCTTCCCCTAGAGGGTTTCCCAGGATAAATTTGTGTCTCTTGTGTTTATGTTGTGCTTGTTATTCTTTCAGTGATCCTGTATATGATATTGTTGTGAAATTGAATTGAACATTGATGTTATCTATAATAGAATATTGATCTTAACATGGTATCAGAGCTAGCATGAAAGAAGGCAATGTATGGAATTTACGACACTTGTTTCACTTGCGACAATTTGAAAGCTAGGGCTTTGTATAGCAAAAACTAGTCATTTTGGAATTTTCGCTATAAATCACTTTTGGCGAAGGTTCAGGATCTGAAAATTGGAAAGGACAAAAATGGATTGTTCATGTACCTTGTGTCCGAGTTTCAGCCTCATATTCATCGTACTTTGTGATATGTGATCCGTACAAGTTAGGGTTTCTGCCTCTTCCAGAATGCAGCCGTAAACAAGTGACCTAGGGAAAAAGGTCATATATCGGGCTAGGAAGCTCCAAATGGAATTCCATAAAAAGTTACAATTAGGGAATGGACTGTAGTTTCATAGGTATGAGTATTAGATGCCGAAGTTGAAACGGTGACATGTGGCACTCCGTACAAGTTCGCTATGTTGTTTCATCCCATAAACAGGTGACCTAGGGAAAAAGGTCATATCTTGGGCTAGGAAGCTCCAAATGGAATTTCGTAAAATGTGACAGTTAGGGAATGGAATTTAGTTTCACAAGTCCAAGTATTAGAGGACGAAGTTGAAATATGAACATGTGGCACTCTGTATAAGTTCTCTATGATGTTTCATCCCATAAATAGGTCATGTTGGGAAATTTAGCATATCTCTCTCATGGAGAATCCAATGAAGCTCAAATATGTGGGGTTGGAAATCTGATAGGTCAGGATACCACAGGCCGAAGTTTTAGACCTTGGGGATCTGAAATTTCAGAGATACACCGGAAACAATAAGGCACATATGAAATAGCTCAACGGCGGAAATCAAAGAAGAGGAGGAAGAAGCTCTCACTTAGGGTTTTCGGTTTTTTTTTTTGGTATTGAAGGACCTGATACAATGTTGGAGACACCTAATGCAACATTGGAAACTTTGAAAATGGATTTGGAATCCCTTCATCATATATATTAATCTTCCATCAAATGTTGCGGGAGGAAGGAGATTGAAAATTAGGGTTTTTTGGGTTCTACAAGTAAGAAGAAACCCTAGCAAAGTTGGGAGACTCATAGGGAAGCAATGAAGGAGGTTTAAATGGCATTGGTATTCTATAATCCTAGAACCATGAATATATATAATATGTTTACAAGTGATCTACCTTGGATGATTAGGGTTTTACCCTTATAGAGAAGACTACAAGCAATCTCGACAGGTATGACTTGAGGAGATGCAGGTATGTTTTGAAATCTGTTTGATTTATCTGATGATTAAGTTCATGATATGTTTTTTTTCATATTATTGAGGTCAGTACAATCATGATTGATTTTATATTTGTCTAATCACCTTAGTAAAAGTATGAATGCATGTGAATGATAGAAGACATTCATTGATTAAGGGTTATGACAATTATGATTGTACTAATGCACTTGTGGTGTTGTATGAGGATGATGCTGTCTGCTAACATGAAAGGTACATGAAGAAAGACAAATCAATTTCTAGATCAAGAATATATGACCATGATGACATGAAGGCAAAGACTCATCCATAGTCTTTGATCACATAGAAGCTCTACTTACGAGGTATGTATGATTTGGTTCTACTATGCTTAACTTATGAGATATGCAGGTTACTAGCACAAGGTCTCTAAATCATTGAAGAGAACAAAGAAGATATTGTTTGGGTATGTTAGACATAACTAGCAAGCATGCTAATCCAGGTATGTTTTCCTATATTGAGTTAGAATCCTACTTTGTGTTAGGATATTAGATAAGTATACTTTCATATGGTTGATAATGATTATTCCTGAAAATAGAGTTTAGATAATCAAGGCTTTATGCATATTGTGTTTCTTAGTTTGATTAATGATTATGACCGTACGTGTTTAAGACTATTTAGGGTTATAATGTTTTTAATCTTATTGAGATTATACTAATGAATGTGTGATTATGTATGAGATCTTGAGGATGACACAATGATGAAACTAGTGCACACTTAAGCATGCATAGTGGTACAAGATGGATAGAAGTTCAAAGACATATAATCATGATGCTATCATAAAGGTAAAATAGAGATCAAGAGGGAGGAAACCACACAAACATAAAAGATAAGTATTTGAGTTGTTATTTGAATTACTTCTTGAATCTCTGAATAGTTAATGATGTTGCTCGTAATAGTTGTATGCATAATAGGTTATCATTGAAATGTCAACATGATTTGATGATTATGAAGTGTTACTAATCATGTAATTGAATTTTATTTGTAGGAAAGATCGTGTGCTATGATCTACAAAAGAAGGATGATGAACACTTGTTCTGAATAACAAGTGATGACTGTTCAACAAGAAGACTTACAAATCAAACATACTATAGAAGTACAAAGCAAGGCTCGTGGCTAGACACACTTCCAGAGATAGATTACACCCATGGATGATTCCCAAGATTTGAAAGAAAATCACATGATTGAAGAAGGCTTTGTACGGGTTCAACAGGTACCCAGGATCGATAGTCATTTGATGAGCTTGATGATCACCACGGGTGATGCGAATTTCAACCTTTGCTACAAGGTTGAATATGGTTGCTATATACATATGACATTATTCTCTCAGATGGATGCAAGAAGGAACTCACCATAGAGTTCAAGTGATCTTGAGGCTCATATCAGTAGACCCATTTGACGGGAGATGGCACAAATAGATATGTAGAATATCACTCAATGCAGAGTGTGCATGATTGTCATGTCCCAAATTTGGAATTGGGTCACAATGGCCTAATCACATTGGCCATATTCATTAGAGTTTGTAAAATTGATGTTAAAGGTCAAATAATTGCCAAGGAGGAAAATTACTAGTTTCCTAGGTTTGGGGTGGAAGCTTTGGGATTTGGAATAATGGGGATAATAAATGATGTTTGAACATTAGAGTGGCATAAATATTTAATAAAGGATCTAAATAAATATATACAAGTGAAAATAAAAGTGGCATTTGATCATGAAGACACATGGAGGAAGTGGGACCCACATATGGCTAGATTTCCCCACTACACTTGGCATCATTTTCTCACCAATTCGAATTCAAGGTGAATGGTAACATACTTGGGGGAGTCCAAAAGGTATTATTCATGGCATGACTCATCCAAGGTCGAAATATAGAGGAAGAGTAACTCCCATGGGAGAGGAAGAGGCAATTTGGAGTTAGTGAGACACTTGGGCTAGATTCCCTAGCTCTATGACAACAAGGATGAAGATGCTATGACACCTATGACACAAATCAGACCTGAAGGCTGACATATGACATATATGACATGTCAGGGTTAAAAATAGACTCCAAGAGGGCGCTCAAGGGTGTTAGGGAAGCTAAGATGCTTCCACATGTGATTTGGTGGAAGTGGGAAACTAGGAATTGTTGTACAAGTGGCGTTCTTTGGAATCTCTTCCAAACTTGAGTTGGCATGAGTCTCTTGGAAGGAATTCGACCCATGGAGGACATTAGAACTTTATAAATGTAAATAACAAAGAATGAAACCATCTTTTGATCATTTGTAGAATTTGCAATTGCATTTGTGAAGAGGGAGAGCTAGTGGATGACTAGTTTCTTGCCTTAGCCAATTTCGAGGGTGAAAGATTCCCATCCAAGTTGGTAATTGGAAAGGCCATTCAGACCTTTCATTTGGAGATTTAATGGAGTCTTTATTTGTAGGTGTAAGCTACAGGGAATCTCATGGTTTCTTCTATTGCATCTCACTCCTTCAACCATTTCCAGTTTTGATGGCATATTCTTGATCCTTGAGGGAGGGCGTTTTTGGTGAGCTATTGTACTCTTTGGGGAAGATTTTAATGACCCATTTCTTTTGTAATATGAATTAAATACTCTGTTATTCATCTTCAAAAAGTTTCAGGTCGAAATTCCAAGTAGAAATGTATAAATCTCATTTTTAATGGAAGAACAATGCCATTTCCCCACTACCTTGTTGTGAGCCAATGTATTGATGATAATTTCGAATGAATGGATGATTCTATGATATATTTGTGATCAATATACTGCCATGGATGTATTCTATGAGTTTCATGTACTGTACTTGAGCATTTGAATCATTTTTACTCAGTTTAGTTGTATTGGGAGGTGAAATAGTGCCATTTCCCCAAGGGTCGAATTGGGGATTTTTGCAGTTGAATGGGAGAGGGTGAGAACAGTTGTAATAATCCATTAATGGTGCATATGATACTTTAATAAAATACTTAACACATTACATACCTCTGTTCATAAATTTGAGTGGGTTTGGAGGCATTTGGGAAGCCATTTTCAGTACTTACCCTAAGGGGATTTGAACCCCAAATTACTAGTAAAATTGCATAATTGGTTCAGAATCTTAAGAGAGTTTGCAGAGGTCTTTTGGTGGACATATGTCATCCATAAACATCATATTCAAGTTATAATATCATTCATACACCTTCCTTGAATATTTGAAGGCATTTGGAGTCAATTTGAGACCTAGAGACCAATACTAGTCAAAGGAAAATCACTAGTAAAGTTACCTACATTGATCAGAATTGAAAGAGGATTTGCAGAAGTATTTTAAAGGTCCAAAGGCATCACTGAAACACATATTTATGTTCTAATATCATTCATATACCTTCTCATAATATTTGGGATCATTTGGGGCAAATTTGGGACCTAGAGATCAAAACTAGTCAAAGGGCTAACTAGGAAAAAAAGTGAAAAATTGCCATTTTAATAAAATTCCTAACAAGGGACATTACAATGATGTTCAGTCACAGAGGGAGGACAATACTCAGATGTAGAAGACTCCACTTCAGAGGGATTAGATCTCGTAGTTAAAGAATCTTGGCATGATTCTTATGATTAGATATGTGGCTGAGATTTTTTCTTAGCCAAGGAAAATGTGAAGAAGAGATCTGGGATGATGGACGGTGGTTTCTATAGTTTACAGACAAATGATTTATTTGACGAATACCAGGCCAGATATATGCTTTGTTGTGAACACCCTGAGTCAGTATCTAGTTGAGCCTAGACGTTTTCACCTGGTAGCTGGAAAGCATGTGATGAGGTACCTGAAAGGTACGATAGACTTTGGTCTATACTATGATGGAGATCATGACTACAGATTGTATGGTTATACAAATGCAGATTGGGATGGAAGTGTCTCAGACAGAAAGAGCACCTCCGGTGGATGTTTTGTCTGGGATCCCCCATGATCTCATGGTTTAGCAGGAAGCAGTAAAGTGTTGCTCTCAGCACAGCTAAAGCAGAGTATATAGTAGCTTGTTCTGCTAGTTGTGAGGCCATATGTCTTCGAAAGTTGATGTCAGGACTATTTGACCTGGATTTGGATACCACAATGATTCTATGTGACAATCAAAGTTGTATAAAGATGACGGAGAACCCAGTGTTCCATGACAAGTCAAAGCACATAGAAATCCGATATTTTTATATACGATATATGGTACAGAAGGGAGCTATAAAGCTCCAATATGTGAGCACTGATGAGCAAGTTGCTGATGTGTTGACTAAGCCTCTGTCTCGAGTAAAGTTTAAGTACTTCTGAGACAAGCTTGGTGTGGTTCGAAAGGACCATTCCTCGAAAGGGGGAGTAGTGCTAGTGCTGATGATGATGATGTTGCAGCTGGCTTGTATCATCCCTGGACACATGGCCTAAAGGGATCCGTAGACTCTTGTCTTCGAGAATGTGATGATGATGATGTTGCAGTTGGATTGTATCATCCTTGGATTACAGTCTAGAACGGATCCGGTGACTTCTGTCCTCGAGAATGTGGTGGGATTGTATCATCCTTGGAGTTCAGTCCAGAACGGATCCGGTGACTTCTGTTCTCGAGAATGTGGTTGGATTGTATCATCCTTGGACTTCAGTCCAGAACGGATCCGGTGACTGTTGTCCTCGAGAATGTGGTTGGATTGTATAATCCTTGGACTTCAGTCCAGAATGGATCTGGTGACTTCCGTCCTCGAGAATGTGGTTGGATTGTATCATCCTTGGACTTCAGTCCAAAACTGATCCGATGGCTTCTGTCCTCGAGAATGTGGTGGGATTGTATCATCCCTGGAATTCAACCCATAACTGATCCAGTGAATTTTGTCCTTGAGAATGTGGTGGGATTGTATCATCCTTGGACTAATGTCCTAAAGTGAGAGGGACTGATCATCCTGTAACTGGATCAGGATTGCATCAGACTTGGACTTATGTCCTAAAGTGAGAGGGAATGATCATCCCGTAATTGGATCAAGATTGCATCATCCTTAGACTTATGTCCTAAAGTGAAAGGGATTGATCATCTCGTAATTGGATCATGTGTGTTGGAGGTTATGTTGGTGCTGATCGAAAGATCAAGATGATGATGTTGCTGATCGAAAGATCAAGATGATGTTGTTGATCGAGAGATCAAGTGTTGATGTAGATGATCAAGCGATCGAGTGCTGCAGAAGATGAAGAAAAAAGATGAAGACTCAGTGTTGTAGAAGATGATGCTCCAGTACTAAAGATGTTGAAGATATTGAATATGTTCCAGTAATTGTTCCAGTTGCTGATGTTGTTGAAGAAAAAATCCAATGATTTATAGATGTATCACCTTGATGTTGTTGATGATTCTCTCTCTCCTTGCTCCTACAATTGATGTTGTCATTGTCAGTATAATACCCTTCTCGTTAAGGGGGAGTGTTGAAATATTGTAACTTCGAAGAATATTCTATTGCATTTTATTATTTTAATTTATTCAGAGATGTTTTATTCCTCCGTCGGGATGTTTGGTCATCATAGAGTCATGAGGTAAATCCTCCCATGTAAATCGAGGCAATAGATCCCCTAGAGTCAAATGTAATGGGTTTTTTAAGTCCCATAGAGGAGTCAGCCCAGTCAACATTAGTTGAGTGGTAAAGTTATTTGAGGCCGACATGTCAAGTTGTAAAATTAAAGTAGAAGTGAATGTATAAATAGAGAACTAGGCTCTCTCATTTATTCATTCATTCACACACACACACTCACTTGTGTAATTCACAATGGAGAGAGAGAGAGAGATATCTACAAGGAGAAGGAGCACTTGTTTGGGGTTTTGTCTTTGTACTTTTTATCATCTATATTGAGGAAGTTTTGTTGGGTTTTCTTCCCCTAGAGGGTTTCCCAGGATAAATTTGTGTCTCTTGTGTTTATGTTGTGCTTGTTATTCTTTCAGTGATCCTGTATATGCTATTGTTGTGAAATTGAATTGAACACTGATGTTATATATCTTATCATATTGAATCTTAACGATAATCATAACAATTGAGTATTTACAATCACATTTTCAATGATATTACAATCCAATAACTATTACTGAGTACATGGATGATTATATGTTTTAACATATGGTGTTTGGAGATTCCAATTATTGCATCTTACTCATGTACCTTTAATGTTTATTTCTACAACAAGTTTGCATTCAATAATATGCATATTGGGGAAAATATTGTGCTCGGGTTTTATGCATTTTATTTTTAAAGAGGCTAGAAGTTTTTATTTTCTTGGTTGTATGGCTCGTTGGCCTAAATCACCTTAATCCGCTGTGTTATACTGATCTTAGCCCTTTTTCCCTTGGTTTTCCAGTGCCTTTGGCCTTAGTTGGGTCGGGGACACTACAATCTAAATCAGACTACCCAAAAGTTTGAATTCATCTACCTTAGAGTACTTGAGTCCCATTCAAATATCTTAGAACTATTTTAGCAGTAGACCAGTGTCCTTCATGAGGTTTGTGCATGAACCTTGAAAATGTTCCAACAACATATGAAATATCCGGTATGGTAGTGGTAAGGTAGATAAACCTTCCTACAAGTTGTATGTACTTGGTTTCATCCTTGAATTCTTTTCATTCAGTCTATGTGAGCTTCATCTTTTGTTCCATTGGAGTTGAGAGAGGGTTGCATTCTGACATGGAAAATCTATTCAACAATTCTCCAACATACTTCTTCTAGGAGATGAATATGTACTTAGGATGTTGAGTCACTTCAATTCCCAAGTAGTAGTGAAGGTGTCACAGATCTGTCATCTCAAAGCCCTTCTTCAAATCTTTCTTTATGGATGCAATATAACTTCCATTGTTCCCTGTCATCAAAAGTTCATCCACGTACACCACAAGAAACACAACAAATCTTCCAACTTTCTTTACAAACAATGTTGTGTCATCAAGATTATGATGTTTGAAATTTACCTTCAGAAGATGCTCCATGCTCTAGGTGCTTGTTTTAGTCCATACAAGGAATTGATGAGTTTGCATAACTTTTATTCTTGTCCCTTCTCAACAAAGCATTTTGGCTGAGATATGAAGACATTTTCTTTCAAGTCTCCATTCAAGAAAGTTGTTTTTACATCCACCTAGCGGACTTTCCACCCATTTTGTGCAGCCAAAGATGATAAGGTACAGATGGCGGCCCATTTTGCTGTGGGGTAGGGCTTCTCTTCATAGTCAATTCCTTCATTTTGTGCATAGCCTTTCCTAGAATACTCGCTTTGTGCTTGTCAAGTGAGCCATTTGATCTATATTTGTTCTTGTATACCCACTTGCAACCAATTGGTTTGGTTCCAACTAGAGGGTCAACCAAATTCCAGGTTCCATTCTTCATGAGTGCATCATGCTCATTCTGCATGGTTTCTTTCCACTCATCACAAGTAGCAACCTCTTCAAAGGAAGTTGGTTCAAAGTTAGCAGATAAATTCAATTCACAATCAAATGAGACATCCATATTATCACCTGAGTTATAATCATCTCCTCCATTTTCTTGTCTGGTTGAGCTTCTTGTTCCCAGTTTTTCCAACTTCATCTAGATGGACACTTTGAAGTGTCTTTGTGGCCCATTTCGAAACTTTCCTTGATGTCCCAGGTTGATCAGCTGGTGGTGCTTCACTTTCTTCAAGATTCAATCTTCCGATCCTCTTAATTACATCATCCAGTTGAATCTCTTGTTTAAGTGAAGTGGCCAAAAATTCTTCTTCATGAGTTTCTTCTTGAGACAGTGTTGGTGCTTCAAAAGGAAATTCTAGAGATTGATCCAAGATAGGGATCCCCCCTTCAAGATGTGGAATTTCATTATCAACTTCATAGTATGTCTTTATATGGACAAATTTCTCCAGACGATCAAGTTGTCTATCAATAGACTCATCATTTTATTAGTTTCAAGAAAAATGACATCTCTGGAAACAACAAATTTCTTGTTTACCTCATCATAAAGACTATATGCCTTGGAGGTGTCTGAATACCCTGAGAAAATGCATTTTTGAGTTCTAACACCAAGCTTGTCGCTTTGCTCCTTTGCTATGAATAAAATAATAATAAAATAAACATCAACATATATATATATATATATGTTGATGTTTATTTTATAATAAAATAATAATAAAATAAACATCAACATATATATATATAATAACAACAAACAACAATAATATAATAATATAATTAATTAGTGAAATGGTGTAACTCTTTATGAAGAGTTGCATTAGACACCCTTTAAACAATTATAAATATGGGAAACTCTATCTTGTAAAAGACATCATCTTTATATCATCAAATATATTATTCTTATCTATTATTCAATATGAGAGTCGGATTCGACTATTAACCTAGTGAACGGATTCGTTCACCGCATTTGGTATCAGAGCGAGGCTTGTAGCCACCAATCTAGGATCTTGTCCAAAACCAGGCCCGTGGCCCAAAGAAGTAAAAAAGAAAAAAAAGAGAAAGAAATAAAAAGGAAAAAGTAAAAGAAAATAAAAAGAAGAAAAGAAAGACAAGTAAAAAAGAAGAAAATAGAATATAGAAATAAATAAAAAAACAAGTGAGAAGAAGTGAAAAGGAAAAAAAGAAGAAGTAAAAGTAAAGTTTAGAAGTGAGTAAAAGTAAAAAGTAAAAGTAAGAAGTGAAACCGCACATGGTTTTAAGGTGCACGTGGGTTTGTAAGAAGTGGGTTTGGTTTTATTCCCTAAGATTGGTTTTATTCCCTAAGAACAAACCAAAAGTGAGATTTAAACTTGGGTGGGGAAGGTAACAATCATTCTTCCCAACCACCTAATCTACACACAATCCACAAAGAAATTAATCTAAAGCAAAAGGTTAACCAACGTGGAGATTAATTAATATTGGTCCATAATTGTAAAATATTACAATTGTTTGGGAAATATATAATATTAAAATAATATTATTATTACATTTAAATAATTATTATTATTATAAGGGCAAAGCAATTATTGTTAAAAAATAAAATAAAATTTGAAGATCGGTTATCACCAAAGAAATCAAAGGAAATCATCCCACCGTCGAAGAAGTCAGAAACCATGGAAGCCGATTTGTGAGAAGAATTAGAAGCCGCGTTAAAACGTTATCTAAAAGACAATGAAGAATTGCGCGACATAAATAACAGTTCAAAAATAAGAATTGAATTACAAGAAAGGGACAATGAAATAAAAATCTCTGACCAGGAAAGGCGTATAGAAAAATTTAATGCGCAAATTGATGAATTAAAAGCCGAAAATAAATTCAATCAGAGGTTAGGAAATCAAGATATAAAGAAGGAAATAAATAATTACGAAGCAGAAATAATACGCTTGAACAAAATCGTTAGCGACAAAGATGAAGAACTAATGCAGTTACGACATAAATTAGAAAGTCAAGAATCAGAGGTCAGCCAGTGTCGACAACAGATAAAAGTTCTTCAACAACAAAATGACGACTCTAAAAAGACACATAAGTCAGAGATCGCGGAGAATAATAAAGCATTATCCAACAATGCTGAAGAAATTTTTAGACTAAGAAGTCATAACAAGATACTAGTCACAAAAATTAAGAAGTTGAAAAATAGCCGGAAGATAGAACAATCTATGGACGACATTGAAGGGAAACTTCTAGACAAGCAGGAAGAAAGTAGTTGTATCAAAAGTCATAATGAAGATCTTAAGAAACAACTTAAGACATCTGAAGATGACAGAAAATTGCAAGTCGAATTGATTAAGAAGTTTCAAAATGATAACAGGCAGTTAGGAAACAAGTTGGAAAAGATACATAATGAAACCTTAAAACCTCAAGAGACGAAAATAAAAGTCTCAGCTCAGATCAATGCTCAAAAGACGACACTCGTAAAAGAAAATGACATTGTGAAAATTCCCTATAGACACCCCAACCATAAAAACCGATATTCTGAAAAGTGGGAAATGTCGAAAGACGATGGTACTAATGTGATCAAAGCTCTTAACGACAGATCAAAGGAGAATCCCAATAGTCAGCAACAAATCAATTTGGGATGGATTGACCCATCCACATATCGAAAGTTATGCTCTACACTTAGAAGTTCGTACCGACATGTTTTGTCAGCTACGACGTCATAAGGAACGGTGCAACAACGTTATAAGGCTTTGAGGACAAAGCCTTTTTAAGAGAGAGGCAATGCTATGAATAAAATAATAATAAAATAAACATCAACATATATATATATATATATATATATATATATATAATAACAACAACAAACAACAATAATATAATAATATAATTAATTAGTGAAATGGTGTAACTCTTTATGAAGAGTTGCATTAGACACCCTTTAAACAATTATAAATATGGGAAACTCTATCTTGTAAAAGACATCATCTTTATATCATCAAATATATTATTCTTATCTATTATTCAATATGAGAGTCGGATTCGACTATTAACCTAGTGAACGGATTCGTTCACCGCATCCTTTGGTATCAAGGCATAGTAGGTGAAACAAAAGACCTTGAGATGCCTCATTCATGGCATGTGGCCATACCACATTTCATCTGGAGTCTTGTCTTCAAGAGCATAAGATGGAATTCTATTTCTCAAATAGGTTGCACGCAATATTGCATCACCCCAAAACATTAGTGTTACATTCTTGAAAAACATCATCATTGAGTGTACCATATTCATGATGGTTCTATTCATCCTTTCTGCCACACAGCTTTGTTGAGGGTTACAAGGAATTGAATTTTGATGTGCAATATCATGTTGACAAAGATAGTCTTCAAAATCCTTAGAAGTGTATTATTTTCCATTATCAGTACGAAAATTGCTAACTTGAGATTGTGTTTGATTTTCTATCCATACATGGAAATTTTTTAATGTTTGAAATGCTTTAGATTTTGTCTTTAACAAGTATACCCAACACATTCTAGTGTAGTCATCAACAAATGTCATGAGATATCTATTACCATTGGCAGAAGTAATAGGCACGGGGCCACATAAGTCAGAGTGACCCAGCTCTAACTTTCTACATGCTCTAAATTTTGACTCTTGGAATGGTTGCTTACTATGTTTTCCTACTAGGCATGCATCACATTTGTTCATATTCCTAAGAATGGTGGGCAAACCAAAAACACCATTCTTTATTAACAAGCCAAAACTGCTATAATTCAGATGACCATATCTAGCATGCCATAACAAACTAGATGATAGATTACCTTCTCCATGCCAAGAGAAGTAGGCAAAGTTCTGAACTCTTGCAGATGAGCCTTTCAACTTCAACAACTTTCCATCTTCGTATCCAGTCATGATGACCTTATTGTCAGAGAACTTCATTGTCTCTGCAATTCCACCGAACATATGGATGGAATGGTCTTGCTTTTGAATATGCACTAAGGACAAAAGGATTCTCTGTAACTTTGGAAGATAGAGAACATTCTGCAACACAAAGTCAGGGAATCCAGGCAGCTTGTGCCTGATGGAATCAATTCCCTTTTGTTTAAGGCTAGATTTGTTTGCAAAATACACTATGCCATATACAATATCATTCAGTTCTTCAAAACAATCTTTTCTAAAGGTCGTGTGGGATGTTGCACCAGTATTAAGCAACCAACAATCTTTGTAAGTTAAAAAATATTTGATTTCATTTATTCCAAGATTATAATGTGCAACAATACAATGAGAAGAATCAGGAGCTTTACCAGCCTCCTGGCTCTTATTTTTGTCTTATTACATTTGGTTATGTCTTTCTTTGATGGAGTCCCTAGGGAACCAACACTGATATGCTTCATGTCCATTCTTCCCACAATGCTTACACTTCAAAACTGGTATTTTGCTTGATTTATTTATGCCCCCCTGCCTATGAATTTTCTTCTTCCTCGTCCTCTTTTAGTGCTTCGTCCCTTGTAAGAGTCAATTGGTTGGTTCTTTACTTTTCGACCAAGGCATGGGGTCTCTCTAGTTGATCTGGATTTATGTGGGAACAAAATGAAAGAGCATAAATATATTGACATAGACAGATATATGGCAAGAAACGCAGTGATACAGTAAACTCAGATTCTATTAAATGAATGAAACAAAACAAACTGTAAAATTAAAGCAGCTAGAATGGTGGTAGTTATATCTCTGAGAAGAGATGTGGTGGCTACGCTCATTCATGACAAACTGAATACAAGAAGAGGCTGAAAGAGCCTATTTATCATAAGAACGAGGGCAAGAACCCCAAACATCCAAAACCTAACAATAGAAGATGAACCGTCGTAAAGTTTGCGGACCCAAGGTGGTTAGTTGAACAGTCAACTTCCCGGGGTCATAATTTTTGCATACAATATCCGTTTGGGGTGTTTGATAGTCAATTGGAAAGGTCTATCCGATCTTACAACTTTCGAGTGAGTCCACCATATGTCGATGGTAGCGATTTCCCCCCCCTCCCCCCAAATATCCAAAAAACGTCGTTTAGGGCCTCAAAACGACCCAAGAAGTTCGGGACTCGAAAAACTGTAAAAAAATTACTAGAAAACTGCCAAAATGGAAAATTGTTTTGAGCCAGTGGAATAGGTGGGTGGCCACCTATATCTATCTGGATCAGTCCTCCCCCCTTAGGAAGCAATGACACCCATTGCGTTGAGTGCCCCCATCAAATGGGGAAACTTCTGTTGAACTTGACTCCTAGTGAGCCACTTGCCTTGGTGGAGTAGTTTCCCTGCTTTGACAATCTGATATAGTTGGATCTTCTGTTGGTGGATTCCCTTAACCTGTGTGTCCATGATCTAATCAATAGTTGCTTGTTCCATGCAGTCGGGATTAAGCTTTGTAGGTGTCAATTGCTCTGCCGCCTCCGAGGTGTCCAACAATGGTGGAAAATATGGGCGAAGGAGCTCCACATTGAATACCGGGTGTAGGCCAAGGAATGGAGGAATGCTTAATTCGAAGGCATTGCCACAAACTTCCTTGGTGATGGTGTATGGCCCATATCGAAGTGGACGAAGCTTTCGATGGGGTCATGTGAGACTCTCTTTCTGCAAATGCAACCAAACCTTATCACCCACCTGGAACTTGTGTGGAACCCGATGCTGGTCATGTTGCTATTTGTACTTAGTGTTGGCCTTTTCCAAAATGTCATGGACCTGTTGGCGGATGTGTTGGATTCGTTCAACAAATCCGGTGGCCTTATCAGCCTCAGTCTGAGCATGGGAAGATTCCTCCCGTGTGGATGCAATGGGAAAAGATACATCAATTGGGGCTAGTGGTTGGAACCCCAGGCGCACTTGAAAAGGACTGTGTCCGGTAGTCTAGATATGAAGGGATCTGTTATATCTATGTTGAACATAAGGAAGGCTCTCATCCCATGTGCAGGGATGTTTAGAATTGCACATTCTCAGAATATGTACAATGATCCTGTTGACTACCTCTGTTTGTCTATCAGTCTAGAGGTGGAAGGTAGTCGATTTAGTGAGCTTGGTATCCATCAATGACCATAGGCTAGACCAGAAAGTTCTTAGGAACCTATTGTCCCGATCTGAAATGATAGTTTGTGATAGCCCGAAATGAACCCAAACATGCTCGAAGAAGATCTTAGCAGTGGCTTCGGCAGAGATGTTCTTCTTGCAAGCTATCAGACTGGCCATCTTAGATAAGCGATCCATGACCACAAACATACAGTCATTACCATGCTTGGTTGAAGGTATTCTGGACATGTAATCCATGGAGATGGATTCCCAGGGCCCATCAGGAGTGGGCAGAGGGGTGTTCAACCTCTTCTTTTTTATGGCAGGTTTCGCGATGGCGCAAACAGTGCAAGATTTGATGTATCGACCAACATCTTGTCAAAGCTTGGGCCAAAAAATACTTTTGCAATATGGCCACTGTCTTTTCGGTGCCGAAGTGACCTGCCACCTAACTATAATGCACTTCCCAAATCATCTTCGCACACTCGCTTGAAGGAACACAAAGATGGCCCATGTGGCATAGCAATCCTTCTTGGAGATGAAAGTTTGCCACGGGTGTGCCTGCATATAGGGCTTGATAGATGGGAGAAAACTCGGGATCACTGCTATATAGTTGAGGCCACCTGGAGGCCTAGTGGCCACAAGAGTTGAGCACCGTGGTCAGTGCTGCCATTGGAGGTTGACTGAGGCAATCAACGACTCGATTGGTGTTGTCCTTCTTATATTTAATGTTCAAGTGGAATTGTTGCTAGTAAGTGGACCACTCCTGGTGGCGATCATTCTGTAACTTTCCTTGGGTTTGCATGAACTGTAGGGGCTTGTGATCAGTGTGAATGACCATTTATTTTCCAAGGATGTAATGCTTCCATTGGCGACAGGATTGGACAATGAAATACATTTCCTTATCATAGATGGGGTACTTACAGACTACATTTGAAAGTGTCTCACTATGATATGCCATTGGATGGCCATGCTGAGTGAGAATTGCACCAACAACATAGTCTGAAGCATCTGTCTCAATCTCAAAGGGTTGTTGCAGACATGGTAAGGAAAGGACGAGCACCGAACATAAGCATTGCTTCAACTCCTCAAATGCTTGTTGTTGTGGATTGGACAAAATGAACTTCGCCTTAGATCCTCCTTTTGTCACCTGGCTAAGAGACCAATCAATATTAGAGAATCCCAACACAAATTTGCGATAGAATTTGGCAAGGCCTAGAAAGCTGCGAAGCTCTGTGAGAGTTGTCGGGGTTGGCCGGATCCACATGAACACCATGTTCGTCCATGATGTATCCGAGATACTGAACCCTCTCCATGCCAAATGAGCACTTCTCATAACTTTTGCATACAATCTATGTTTGGGGCGCTTGATAGTCCGCTAGAAAGGTTTATCCGAATCTCCAAAAATCGTCGTTTAGGGCCTCAAAACGGCCCTGAAAGTCCAGGACCCAAAAAACTGTAGAAAAAATACTAGAAAACTGCCAAAATGGAAAACTATTTTGAGCTAGTGGAATAAGTGGGTGGCCACCTATATCCATCTGGATCACTAGTGGGCTCAATGGTCTTCTTTCCAAAGGCTTTATCTCTATCTGCAATCTTCTCCCCCAAGGTGTCAAAGGTGAGATCTTTGAACTTTTCAATAGCTTGAAGTGATTCAAGATAGTTTGAATGTGTAGGATAGAGGTACTTGACAAAGGATGCAAGTGGAAGGTCTGGTTTCATTCTAGAGGCTTGAATCTTGTGCATGCTTCCTATGATCTCAGATGCAACCAGCATGGGATCATTATCCTTCACCTCTGAACTGAAGAGTTTCAACATTAGCTGAATCACCTCCATTTCAGAATGCGAGTCATACAAATCCTACAATATTTTCAAGGATTCCAAACATGATGTTGCAGGCAATATGTGATGACTTACCTCTTCACTTACTGTTGCATAGATCATCGCCAATGCCTTGTTGTCTTTGGTCTCCCATATTTCTCGTTCTTTCTCTGATGATGGTGGCTTTGGATCATATTTCAAGGTCACTCCCTCTTCTATTTTCAAGGTCACTCCCTCTTCTATTTTGTAAGTGGTGCCTTCACAAATCCCCTTCCACAAATAATTATAGATTTAGGCAGCTGTGGTCTTCCTCGACCACTCGGGGTAGTTGTCTTTTCCAGTGAATACTGCACCTACTATGGATGCTAGTGAATTGATGTTTACCTGCAAATGGACAGATTTTTAGGGGAAGAATAAAAGGTGTAGGTCCGAGTCTTTGACACCTTTTCAATGCAATCTTTGAAAAAATTTAAGCTGCACCAGATAAAATCAGTCTTTTCAATAAGCTTTATTCAATACACTACTCTATACTATGCAGGTCTATGTCTCTGCAATAATTCTTTACAATTCAATCTTTACATGAAAAAAACATGTATCTCTCATGTGTAGGGATGACAAATATGTCATGCCATTTACATGCTTTCTTTCCATCAACTAAGAGAGGAAATAAATGACCTCTAGCATTGTTGGGTATGTGTTATATTCTCTGCATGACTACCCACCTTCTAGTGGGGTTTCGGGGGTTGGTAAAGACCTATATATTGTATTGTAAATGGTTGAGTTAATACAATGAAAGAAACAAAGAGAGAGGTGAAGCCCTAGTTAAGTTGGTTTTCTTGGCTAAGAGTTTCCAGGGTAAAATCTCTGTGTAATGTGTGTGTGCACTATTGTTTTACTTTCTGTTTATTCTTAAGAATTGTATTCATTGTTACACTTAATCAAGTTTAGAACTAACAAGCTTCACCAAAAAATAATGTATGTGCAAAAATCATACCACTTAAACAAAATGAAAATTGATATCAATCAGAGAACGCAACTCCGTGCAGTCAGAGCAGTGCAACAACAAAGAAATAGTGTTAGGGTTTCCTCCCTAGTCTTCGCAGATCGCATCTTAATATGATCTTCCAAAGAATATCACCACCAGACTTTATATCAATTCCATGCTCTAGCTTGTATCTCGTGCAATAGTTTTCACACACCAACAGTCTTCACTTCAATGCATAGGGTATGGCACCAGCTTGTATTCACCCAACAGTATCCATTCCATGGGAGAAATAGTCACTCCAACACATAACTAGTTCAAACTTGACACAAAAAATGAGGGGGATGAGTTAGGGTTTTATCTCAATACAACTCAATGCAACTTTTCTCGAGTCGTTGAGTTTGCATATCATTAGTAGAGAGGTCCATATCATTACTAGTCTTCAATTCGGACTAGTAACCACACTCTTCCAGCTTCCATACGCCCAAGTCATCACACAACTTCAATTACGTTCTCACGTTCAAAACATTCATGTTGGGTTCACCAAGCAAGAACTTCTTCAACCTTCAACGGAGTAGCGTTATAGGATAGAGAGCCCACGCACTTGGAGTCTCTTTTCAAAAGGTGAGATTGGTGGATATGCAATCGAGATAACGATGGAGATATGGATAGAAAATGGTGCAATGTGCAGTAGTATGCAACAAAATGGAAAATTGATGCCAGAGATGCCCGCAATAGAGGGGTGTTACACTCTAACGATGCCAGGTTTTATGGATTAAGAGAAAGAGTGGTTCCCTGTAGCAAGCAGAGTGCAGGACTGAGGAGGGCACCAAGAGCATAAGAATCTCTTAGAAATCAAAATGGACCTGCGAGTAGGCAGAATGCCAGGACATGATTAAGAGCAACGGGAGTTATGGCAGCCTCGCTCTGATACCACTATCAGAGGAAATAACTCCCGATTCATTGCTTTCATTAATCCTCAATAGTTAATTTATATGATGAGAGGTGTCTCTTTGGATTCACCTACCAAGAGATCTGTTGAAGTATTTTCGACTTCATCTTCTTATTAAACCAGTATTTACATCATTATTTATAATCATTGATGGAACCATAATCCTGTAGGATTAGGTTTCCAACACAATGAACATATGTGTAATCAACTCAATATCCAGACACAATAAATAAAACATCAAAATAAATATTATTGTAAAAAATATTTGATTCTCGAATGATTAATTGAAAATTTGTAAAAATAAAACAACAAAAACTATATTTGCATATCTACATTAACTAATGCTTTCTATTGGTTTCCATGAATTGATACCTACTCAAATTTTGGCCATTGGTGCTCATTGATCAAATAAACACACCGATGCTCGGTAGATATCATAGGCAACGTTGTTGTTTTTGCAATATAAGTATCAATGCTTTTATTTCAATCTATATGCACCAATGCTTATTCGAATAATATACGCATCGGTGCATATTGGTAGTGTATACGCATCGATTATATTTTAATACAAAAAAAATAGTGAATACATAAGACAACATTGGCACTGGTGCGTTTAAATGTAATACCCCAATTGTGAAACCCCATGGTCCATTGAGACCAAGGTGTAATATTGTACGTAATCATTAATTAAAATCCAAAACCACTGCAATGGGGACGAACAAGAAGAGATGCGGGCTAGGATTCCACGAGTGAGGAAGAAAGGGGGTTGATAGATGGCTTAGGGGACTTGTCATGGTACTCTAGTAGCGCCCTTTTACTACTTTTAATTATGGAAATGAATCTAACCTAAGTTGTGATGCTAATCCTTAATTAATTTGTTAATTGATGATTAGTTGTAGGGGGGAGACACGAGTCCCCTTAACAGACCACATGGATGTGACTTGCCATGAAAATAAAAGAAGGCATGCAAGAGGAAGGGGCGTATTTTTTTGCCCATCATTGGGCCATGGTGAAGATTGATTTGGAGAGGAAGGAGAACAAACATCCTAGGGAAGATCGTGAGCCCTGTGAATGCAAGTTCAATGGAATTTTCCCATGTAAGCCAATACACTTGTAGCAGGGGTCTTGTCTGAGAGATTAATTTTGTAATTAACTGAGAGAGCAACTCCTCATGGAATCTTGGCCCCAGCTCAGGGGTGGATATAGTATGAGCATAGCTAGCCTATGGTTGGGTGGAATGTCCGCCTCTTGTAGCCAGTTGGAGTCATTTGAGATAAGCAATATTTCTTTTGAAATCTTGTGTAATTTTGTTTGAACTATGTTGTTGATTTTTACATACAAATATAAAAATATATAGTTGTTGAGTTCAAGATTGTATGTCTATCCATAACAGTTGAGGCATGCTAAGGCATGTTGAGTTTGTTGAATGCTATACTCAGTTTTGTTCCCTCACGCACTTCTATTTTGTTGGGCATTTTCTTCATGGTTCTTGACTATGTTTGCCTGGTTTTTCCATCCTTGATTTTCATTTTTGTATCACAAACCCGTGGGTGAAGGAAAGAAATCGAAATTGTGTGCCTTGGTAGCGTTTTCGGGGTTTCCTGTTAGTTTACCTTGCTGGGAATTCGAATTTTACTTTCAACTGTGAAAATCATATTTTGCATTTCCAGCTACCATATGAAGGTTTAAAAATCATTTTCATGTTTCCCACATTCATAAATCAGTTCCCATTTGGATTTCATAGTATCCCACTGCCATACTTTCATTTGAAAACGTTTATACATTGCCCAGTTGTGCTAAATTCACTCCCTTCTCTCATTTCATTTGAATGTGTGATGAAATTTGCCCTTAAAATGAATTACCAGTCCCAACTCTTGTTTCCTATCATAAATATCATATTTTGTCGGTAGGGCACCTATATAACCATGCAAATTTCAAAATCAAACTCCTTGTTGTTCTAAATCAATTCATAAGACGTTTTTTTTTATGTACCCAACAATTGTATGACTGCCTGGGTGTTGAGTTCGAGCTCCCAGCTCTATGGGTTTGCCTTGAAGTCGTTTTGTTACAACCACACTTCTTAATTTCGTTTTGAATTTCTTCTATGTTGCATTGAGCCATGTCAATTTTGAAGACAGTTTTGATGATGGTGTGAATCCATTGGTTGGATTCAGTTTTGTTACAAAAAGTCAAGAGTAGTTAGGGCTTACATCTAATTCATAATGTAAGCCATCAACCAAGCAAGGTTTTGTAGGTTGTCTAACAAAAAATATCAAGAGGATTTTTCGTTTTCTCTTTAGTAGTATGTATGGTTTGTTATATTTTCACTTTCTATATAAAATCAAGTTCATTAACTTGCACAGTTGACATTTCATCTACTATTAGCAAAATCATCATTTTGATATTCACATGTGCTCAAATTTTAAGCTGGGGATTATCCTTGTCAAATTTTTTTAATGACATTTTTCCAAAGCTCTGATTGTATTTCATAAAATCAATACTATCAAAGTTTTGAATATATTAGATTTCCAAATTTTTAAATACTTGAAGTTTGAACTTTGCATAATATTGATTTTTGGGCATCAAATGTTTGGATATATAGTTGGATATATACAACACAATGGTGTTGTTACAATATTATATTCGCACCGGTGTGTCTGCTTTAAAATATATACAGCAATGCATTTACTTTAACAGTATGCATCAATGCGTTTGTTTTATAAAAAAATGCATTGGTGCACACAATATAATTAAAAAACATCGGTTAAAAAACATCCACTACAACCTTTGAGCACCCATGCTTTTTTAATTATAGTCAATATCCATTATAACACCCACGTAAACCTCCGCTACAAAAAATGGAGGTTGTAGCGAAGGTTTTTGGGACAAATTTTGCCAATCTTGTAACACTAAAAACATCCGCTACCGAGGTGTTTCCCTCGTAGTGTAATATCGTAAAATGTTTTACAATGAGCATAGGTGTAATTAAATGGTATAACACATTAATGCATTATATTGAAACATGATAATTGAAATTCAAATATCAATATTATTATAAAAATTACTTGATTTTTTGATGATTTTTCCTTAACAATTCTTTTTACGTGTGAATTAGTATGCATTGGTGCTTCATAAGGTATTAAGAATGATGCTTAAATAATAACACACACCAGTTATGTATATAACAATAGTGGTGATGTTATATGTTGCAAATGCATCGACGTTTAGAAATAGTTCAATTTGCATGATAGTACAATGCACATTCTTTTTACCAAAACGAGTAGAATTTTATTATTTATAAAAAAGAGGAAAGTTCCTTAGCAAAACAAAGATACATAGCATATTAACAAGGCGTCTTGCATGAAAATCGACTTTGTGTCTGAAGGAGCTTTGCCAAAATTCAGGCTTTCTATTCTGTCTACTGAAATCTACTTCTAAGGCACTAGGCTTATATTGCCTTACAAAATGTCCTAGCAAAACTACATAAGAGCATACCATTCAAACATACTAAAAGTGGAACCAAGGAAGCTGCTCTTCTGTTTTGATCTAGGGAGGAACAGTTGATGATGCTTCTGCCTCCTCCTTCTCTTTTAGCTGTCCCTTGAGGTTTGTAAATTCTTTTTCTAGAGTTTCCACTTTGGCTTTCATTTCATCATCTTTGTCCTACGGTTAGTCCATCTTGTCTACTAACATGTCTAGCTACAACTGAAAATTCCTTTTCTCCCCCATCCTTTGTTGTTCATCCTCTTCCTGCCACTCTTCCCTGTGTCTTTCTCTGTCTCTCTCGCCGTGCTCCATCCAGCTAAGCCTGCGCATATTTTTGTTTATCTTTCGAATTTCACATTCGACACAACAATAAGATTCATGTGTTCCATCATCCCTATCCATACTCGCAACAAAAATGTTGGAGCACACTCTATTCGTCCAACGATGGAACTTAAACCATAATGATCTATTTATGTGAATACTAACGACTATGATAGGATTTATAGCATGTTTCCCAACAATAATATATAAAACAAACCCTACCTTTGTGCCATTATTTCCATTTTGCCCCTGTCGTACGTGAACCAGTACCTAGCTTCGAATATCCAAGAGAGAAGACGTAGAGAAGGGCTGGTTTGCGCATGGGAGAAGGTGAGGAGTTTGCTTGTAGATTTCATTTCGTCATTCCCATCAACTGTCATCATATTCTTGCACTTGAACGAAATCATGTAAGTGTTTGGGCCAGTATGATAGTACAATGCACATAATAACAAAGATGTTGGCACATACTTATGCACCATCGCACCGGCGTGCATTTGATCACCTTTAGCACTAGTGTGTTACCTATGATTATAACCCCAATGCTATTAATCATATTTAAATTGTATGCATCGGTGCCATGATATGTACATAATGCACCAGTGTTATCATACACATAGAACACACTGCAAAGTTATATAAATTGAAAGCACTGGTGCATCACATTTAAATTGTACACATCGGTGCTATCATGCAACTAAATGCACCAGTTCCTTAAATGGAATAAAAAGGTTCAGTGCTACGAATTATAATCATGCATTGGGGGTTATATAAATGAAATGCATCAGTGTATCACATTTAAATGGTATGCATCGATGCATGTGTCTGTGAAACGAATTAGTGCACATGTATGCGAAATGCACTGGTGTCCCATTTTAAGAATAACGCAATGTTAAAAATATATTCACTATAACCTCCAACTGCCCAATTTTTTTAGTTATAGTTGACATTCATTAAAACATCTACAAAAACATCTATTACCAATTATGGAGGTTTTAGCAAAGGTATTTTTGATAATTTGCTCAATATTTGAACATTAAAAACCTTCGTAAAAACCTCTACTAGAAGGTGTTTTCATTGTATTGAAGGAATGTGCATGTGTTTCAAGTGATCCATGTCACCCAAGCTACAACATAAGAGATGGATTATGTTTTTTCACTACTGGATCATTTATCCATTTCTAAAGGGCTTCATTTAGGGAGTTCCCATTCCTATCACATTTCTTTGGCTAAAGTGAATACCTCCTTACATACTTTTTACACAAATGGATAGTCCCAAAAGATATGTCTCCTCATTTCATCTACATAAATAAAAAAATTCTTAGGCCATTCTAATATAATTTTTTGAAAGTTACACATGTTAAGACCTTATTGCTTGGAGTTACACATAGGAAAATTCTTGACTTTAATGGAGCTTTAAGCTTCCACAATGGATTCCAACACCAACAACCATGTGCTTCTTCATCTAAAAACATATTTTAGTAGCCCATAATAGTAGTGTATTCACTTGATGGGTTTCAAGATCAAATTAATGAATCGTCTTCATGCATAAGATGTATATAATTCTTGCCCCGAGGGTTAGCTCAGTTGGTTGGATCTTTTGGTACAAAGACAAAAGCCCAAGTCCAAATGGTTAGTTGATGGAATTATTTTAGGGACCATGTTAGTGGTTAAAGGAGGATGTTTTGGTATTTACAGAGGAATCAAGAATATCGGGGAGTGTTCTAGGTATATTCATTCAACATTTTTGGCTATTATTCCTAAGAAGGACAACCTTAAATCATTTGATGATTTTCATCCCATTTATATATGTAATTAAACGTACAAGATAATGGCAAATGTAGTAGCTCAAAGACTCAAGCCAATCCTTTCATATACATATCCATGAACAATTTGGATTTCCAAAATAAAGGAAAAATTGTGATGGAGTGGGGGTATACCAAGAGAGCTTACACTCAATTATGACAAAAATGATTCCCTCAATGGTTATAAAGTTCAGCCTATCAAAGGCATATAACAAGGTTAATTGGCTCTGCCACAAATTAATTTTATTACAAATTCGTTTTGGGCCACCTTCTATAAATTGGATTAAAGGATGTTAGAGATCCTCCTCCCATTTTGTTACGGTAAATGGATTTGCTTCAAAATTATTTAAATATCGCAGACGTCTCAAACAAGGTTTTCATCTTTCTCCTCTATTATTCCTATTGGTAGACAAAGTTTTAAGTAGGATCATTGAAGCCTACAAGAGATCATGGAAATTCAAGAGAAGAGAATAGGGGTGAAAGTAGATGGTCTTCTCCTATCAATTAACTAAGACAATAAACCATCTCTGAGACGGGGGAGGGGTAACTTTGTCGAGGGTAAGAAAAAGCGGGGGAGTGACCTTCCAAGATTTGTTCTAATAGAAGGAGCGAACGAGGAATGTAAAAGGGAAGATAGAGCTCTAGGAGAATTAAACTTACCCATCACTGGAGGATCCAAGGTAACATTTGAGGCCACTAGAAGAGATGCTCAGTTGTTGTGTGGCTATTGTGATTGTGGGAAAGGACAAACCTTCGGAGAATCTAAAGACTCCTCATGAGGGAGCTTCTGTCTTGAATCGTGGTTATACATACATACATACATACATACATATATATATATATATCTTTATTATTTCATTATTCTATTTCTTCCCTCTCTTAACTTATTTGAACTTTATTTATTTACTTGATTTTTTCTTCTAAACATTTGTTTTTACTTCTTTATTTTTATAATATATTAATGTATTATCCCTGCCAAGGCAGGATATACTTTTCATTCAAAAGTCAAAGCTTTTTGACTTGTATTAGTTTTTATTTTGAAACAAAATTTGTTATTATTTTATAATGTTTTGAATAATTTTAATATTAAACATAATATTAAGAAAAATAAAAATAATTTTTATAATTTTTAAAATATAAAATTTTGATTTTTTGATTGGATAAGGACAACTCCGATGGGACATAAATCCCTGCAAGAGTAATTTTTATTTTCATAATTTAAAAATAAATATAAATAATTTTTAAAATAAAAAACCAACAAAATGACACTTGTCTTGTGCGGTCCTGTCCGGTCAGGTCATTCCGTGTCATTTCGTCTGGCATCCAAAATCAAAATATTTCAAGCTCCGCACAGCGCATCCAAACCAACAGAAAACCTGGAAGCCAGAATTTGGACAAATTTTTGTGTATTCAGAGGAATTGTGGTGCCCTGACTCCGACTCCGTATTTGATGCCCAAATTCAAACGGCCTTGTCTAAACTTGATGACGAAAACAACAATGAAGAACAGGCTGTTGTTTCTTCCTGTATTGTTGAAGATGTGACCCCTTCCTTCTTTTTAGCTTCTTCCGATTCGAAAGCTATGCGGCCCTCGGTCCTTGCCAGTTCCTATTATCCATTAATTGCTAGATTTGAAGAGAAATTTTGGTCGCGGAGTGATTATGCTTCTGCCAATGGTTCCAATGGCCTGTCGGAGCTTCCGTTTAGTATAACTGATCTGGCATGCCGAGAATTTACTGAGTCCCGTCGTGGTAATGAAGCATTTTTTGGACTATTTGCAGGTAATGTTAGTTCAGGAAATTTATGTTTTTGTTAATAAATTCTCTTGTAGTCACTAAAAGAACGAGAATCGGGAACTCATAAAGCTTAAATCATTGATCATCAGGCTTTATTTTCATTTACTGCAGAGACAATTTCTGTTTTTTTGTTAGAGTAAATTAAAATAACTAGCAAATCAAGTTGTTCATTGATCTCTTGCCAGTCTCATATTCATCTTTGGGGAAGATTAAATTATTATCATTTTTAAAGGAGATTTGTAATGAGTTTGCAATGAAACAAGATGTGAAAAGCCAAGACTCTTTATAGGTTTGAAATTTCAATTCATAATGCTTTTGTTTCTTCTATTGATCTGTAGGACTATACGTGCACTGACGATGAAGACGAGGATACATTTCAGAAATTTAAAGCAAGAGAGCGTAAGAAACCTCCGTTGCAAAGTCATCTGTTGGACTGTATCGATACTTAGTTGACTGACGCCATAGGAAAACAACGTCTTCTGATGGTTAACTGGATTACGGAGGCAATAATTTTGCACGATTTAAATTGAACTGGAATTTTGAAAAGGTCTGTGGATGTTTCAATAATTAATTCGTAACTTCTGTTGTCGTGCAATACACAACCTCGTATCAACTTCAGTGGGAAACACTCTTCTTAAGCATGAATTTACTGGACAAATTCTTGTCTAAAGGGACTTTTACAAATGATACTCATATACAAGTCCTGTGTATCGCCTGCATGACACTTGCAATCAGAATTGAAGAGAATCAATCTTTTATAAAATTCAAAAGAGTATTTCTTTCAAGTTCTACTTTCGTTTGCGGTATTAAAATGCATTTAGATCATTACAGTATTAAAATGCTTTTTAAATTTGTAATCGCGTCAATCTTCTTAAAAATGAAACATATATTAATTCGAGCATTTCATTTCCAGTATCACGCAGGAAACATTTACAGTCGCAAATAACGTATTTAAGCAACAAGAAGTTGTTGCAATGGAATGGACTGTCCTTAAAGTTTTGGATTACCGATGTTGCTCACCTACTACCGCTACCTTTATTTGGTAATTCTTGCACAATATATTCACATCTCAAAAAATTTAAATAGAACATTAGTCTTTAACAGCTCATACAATGTTCTATTTCGAGGTATTACTTGAAGGCTGTAAAAGGAGACGCAGAGGTTGAGAAGACGACCAAATATTTGGTGTGCTCGTCATTGGTAGATCACCAGTTGTTGCGCTTTTGGCCGTGAGAATATATTCTCACTACTTTTTGACACCATTATTATTATATAGTGATAAAATTTTGACATCATTATTTTGTTATAATTTAAAACTTTAAGAATATATATATATATATATATATATAAATAGTACATTAAAGTTAATATAAATTTAGTTTATAAGAAGATTTATTTATAAGGACAAAATCATTTTTGTTTTTCATTTCAATCTTTTAAAAATTATAACAAAAATTAAAATACAAATAATGAAAGCAGTTTTAAATCTAAATAATTTTTGTTGTTAAACCTATTTTCAATTCCATAAATAAATCTTAGGTTAATACAAATGTACACTTGGTCACCAAGTTTAAGTTTAGAATACTAAGTAGTTAGAGTCTACAATTCCACAAATTATCTTAGAAATATCCTAAAATGGTATTGTAATCGTTGTAAACATTTGAGACACGTGACACTCTCTCTCACTCATGTTTTTTCTTGTAGTTTGGCATGTTCTTCCATGGCTTTGAAGGCAATTGTGCAAAACTCTAACTTATTTTTTCTTTTGGTTTTTTGTTACTGATATATAATAAACATAAAATTAATTTCTTGAATCCACTCCACCAACATAATTCAAGTGAATGCCATATTGATTGCCAATCGAAAACATGTGCTTGTGTGCATCACTAATTGGCTAGTTGGGGCTTGAACTCCTTTCATGGCTATTAAGTTGTAGACCCTTTGTTTGTAGCAACATCAAACCACTTGCATTCCCTCCAATTCAAGTTGATCTTGCTTATGAGGGGAGTTTTCTTAATACATGGGTTTGTGAAATAGGGATCTAGACTTAAACACTTGAGTTAGAGGAGTTAGGTTTTGTTTCACACAACCCAATTAAGGCAAGTTTAGTAATCACGTGAATGATGGAGCTTCCATTTTTCTTATTGTGAAGTGTCTTGGCTTGCTCAATGAACTTGATTGAAGTTTGTGAGGAACCATAATTAATGGAAATGGTAGAATGGGTCTTCAAACATGATGCGCTGGATGGGGCATGGTGTTTGAATATACTAGATAAGAAATTCACTAGGATGTTAAGGAGGTGATTCACTGGGATGTTGAGGTGGTGGGTGATTCATATGTTGGATTATGTTTCTAGTTTAGTTGAGTGCATCACCAATATTTCATAAAATAAGTATGTTGATGTGATCAAAGTTGATCACCCAATGTCATCCCAATTAGTTAGTCGAAACCACTTGACCACACTTAGTTAATTCTCTACATTACGTGGAGGTTTGTGCCAAGATTTCAAATCAAAATGTACCTTTGGCAATTTGTCAGCCAATGGTATTTTTGTGGTTGTGTTGTCTTCTTCTTGGAATCTTTTCCAATACCAATGTTCCTTCCACACAATCCCCATCTCCTAAATTAGCACTTTTTTAATCTCAAGGAGCATCCAATAAATGAAAGCGATCATCACCACCACTCTGCCTTCAAAGAAGAGAAACAACATGTACTTCATGTGGCAGAGCATGGTGAAAATGCATGGGAAACAGTGAACGTGAAGAGAAAGTTTACAATCATGGTGATGCTCTAAACAACATGTACTTCATGTGGTAGAGCATGGCGAAAAATGCATGGGAAACAATGAACGTGAAGAGAAAGTTTACAATCATGGTGATGCTCTACTAAACTATTTGGTCTCTCTTTCGAAATTGCTTCCTTTCAAATCCAGAAGCATCACAAGAAGCCTCCTTTCATGGGTGAGATGGTTTGACGAACTACTAGTTAACCTTGGTTAGCTAAGCTTTTTGTGGTCAAGGTTACTCTTTCGTCAAAATCACCTAGGACTTGCACCCAGTACCAATCTCTTATTCATATCTGAAAGAGAAAACCTTGGTGGGTGGCTATCCCTTAAATCTCAACGACTTGCTTTCTCAAAGGCATTTCGGCAGGGATATGTCGCAACGCAGCTTTCTGTTGTTAATATTATTATCAATATTTTATTTTATTCATTTTTATTTCTTATTTTTACATTTTTCTTTATATCTCCTTCCCCTTTGGTCCTCCCTTTCATTATTTTTAGTTTTTAATATATATATATATATATATATATATATATATATATATATAGATATATAATCTCCAATAATTTACTTTCTATGGTGCAATTTTATTAATTTCCACCACAAAAAGAAATAATTCTCTTTTAATTTATTATTTTTGGATTTTCTAAATTTATATTCTGATTTATGCTTTATATTTTTAATTTAATTTATCCCGGGCTCCTTTCCCTTGTTTTTGGTTAACATTAACATTTTTAGGGTTTAATGAACACTCATTTTTTCTGTTTAAGGTTAATTTCTTGATAAGAAATTCCTCATTCTTTCTTCAAAATTCCTGATGATGGACCACGTTTGTTTGGTCCGAAACATCGATGTAAAAACCTATTGCGATGGATCCAAAAGATTCCCTCACACCCTAGATTAGTTGATCAAAATCCAAAAGCCCAATTCCCTATTAATTCAAGAGACTATACTTTACGGTGAGAAAGTTGTTGGCATTTTGTCCACCCTTCTACAATGTTGGTCCTTTGTGCCAATGATGGTGTGGGAAAGTCTAGAGGTTAGGTGATTGGATGGAATCATTTCTTTTTATTACAAATGTCTAAGGATTATCCCTTTAAAATATGGACAAAGTTGTTGTTAAAGGATTTCGAAATGGTTTTCATTGTATGTAATATTTATGGTCCATATTTAAAAAGTCATCCTTTCTAGGATAATTTCTTTGGGATTCAAAATTCAAGGAATGATTATGTGATTATGGGAGGAGACTTCAAAATAACGTTATTCCTAGAGGAGATTTGGGGAGTGAACTCATGAGTGGACCCAATAGTGGATTTCCTTCTAGACAAAATGGAATTCATCAATATATGTAACAAATATCCCACTGACACATAACAAACTTGGAGGAATTTTCATTTTAGAAGGGAAATGGTTTCAAAGAGATTGGATCATTTTTTGGTGTCTGAAAATTATTGTAAAAGTCATATAGGATTAGAACATGGATAAACTCTACGGATCCCAAGACCATGGTCCCAACTTACTTTAAAATTGAAAAGAAGATCTGAAACACTCAAGTCCATTTAAATTCAATTATTATTGCTTAGAATATAAAGAATTCATTTGATTGGTCAAACATGAATGGAGAAAAATTAATCTTGAGGTAGAAAGATAAACAACGTTGCAATCAAGTGATAATCTTCAAAGGTTGAAAAGAGAAATAATGGAATGGGTAAAAAAAAAATATAAAAATTCCAAGAGTGATTTCTCTGAGGTAGAGGGGAATATTAAAGGCTTAGTTGTGAGAGAAAACTAGCATATTTTCTTTTGAAGAAAGAAAGGTTCTAAAAGCCTTGGAAGAAAGAAAAATGAACTTATTGGAATGGAAAGAGGATAAATGGAGACTAACAAATATAACCATGTGGTTGGCATAGAAAGATAAAAACAATTTTATTTTGTTTTTCCAGAAAATTTCCAAAGGGAAGAAACACGGGAATATTATTTGGGAAATGCCTAAGCTAGTACTCTTCAGTACTACTTTCTCCGCCAACTTGAAGAACACTCTCTGTTTGATATCCAACCCATAGATATCAGACCTACCTCGCGGAAGAACAGAGTTGGTGATGATTCCATAAACAATAGACTAGAACGATTTTTTTTATCAACGAGGGTCTTCTATTATCAGGAGCTATTTTCAGACAGTGGTTTGGCGAATGCGATAATTCTGATCATTCTCCAATTTTCATGAAGATCGAAAGGCCTCCAAAGAAACCGAGCTCATTTAAATTTAATGCATGTTGGTTGGATGATGACGATTATCTTTGGATGGTAAGAAATATTTGGTCTCCATTTAACCCAAGGAATCACGCTTCAGTTGGTTTGCATTTCCTCAGTAACCTTAAGTGAGTTAAAAAACACTCTATCTCATGGGTAGCCGATAGAAAGGACAAAATGGATAAGGAACTAACTCAGATTGAAGACTCTTTGGTTCACTGCCATTCTAAGAACAAAGAGGGTTTTTCTACTGATGACCAAAAGAGGAGGATATTGGAACTAAAAATCAGGAGGACCAAAATTCTTGATGAAAAGGAAGCAACTTGGTGACTTAAGAGTCAGGCTATATGGATTAAAAGGGGAGACGACAACACTAAATTATTCCATAATTTTGTCAAGCACAAGCACCATTCTAACACTATTTGGAAGATTGAAGATGAAGCTGGGTATCTTCTTTCAGGGTTTCAGGACATAGCAAATTCTAGTGTGAGACATTTTAAGAATCAATATAGAGAAGATGACAATGTATCCATTGAAAATATGCTCAAGTTATTGGATGTCTATCCTACTATGGTAAATAAGGAACATAACCAAGACATGATGGCTGAGATTAGTTTAGAAGAATTGACAGAGGCTATACAATCCATGCAAAAGGACAAAAGTCCAGGCCCAGATGGCTGGCCCGTGGAAATTTTCAGTGGTTTCTTGGATTTGTTTGAACAGGATCTACTTGTAGTTATCGAGGAATCAAGAACACAGGGAAGCGTTATTGTTGCTTTCAATGAAACATTTAAAGCTCTAATTCCAAAAGTGGATCAAGTGGCTAGATGGGATAGCTTCAGGCCAATATCCCTTTGTCTTTGTGTTCACAAGCTTATTGCTAGGGTTATAACTAGTATAATTAAGCCCATATTATCCTCTTTTGTCTCCCCTGAGAAATTTGCCCTCCTCAAGGGAAGACAAATCTATGATGCCATAGTCTCTGCACAAGAGGTGTTGCACTCGGCTAAAATTCAACACCTCTAGCTTGTTTATAACCTATGAGGGATAGAAGCTAGAATTTTTGTTTGACCAAAACATATGAGGTGCTTGGAATTGTGGGAATGCTCAGCAATGGAAAATTTGGAGAAACGGTTGTGAAAGGTATCAACTATGTGTTCTTTCAGGCAGTTCATATCGATCTATGAAATGTACCAACTAGTATTATTGATACAAAAACTCTTTATTTCTTACAAATAATTAAAACAATGATTGTGGGAGTTAACTTGACTGAGGATGGGCAAGATCAAAGGATTTGGATGCATGGAGAGATCTGATATTTTATGATACCTATTCACAAAGTACAGATATCATTGATGTTTCAAGAGAATTAAGCTGCAATCTACTCCAACGCTCATGGGCCCCTCAGAATATGCAGACTAGTATGGGTGCAAACTTGGACTGGAGGTGGGGGATGGGTATTTATGACTCAGAGAGGTTCAATATAATCAAATTAAAGTCAGTACATAGTAAAATAACATTCCAGAAAGTTATATGAAGTTCTGAGCAAGTCTCACAAAAATACAAGTAAAATTGCCTTTCAGGATTACTCAACTAGTGAGAATTCAGGGCTCCCAAAAAGTCAGTAAAGGCTCACAAAATTATTATCCAAGAAATGGAATGTGACATATGGCATATTAAACAACTCTAGGAACAAGAATGACTTCATTTGGATAAATACTCATTTATTTATTAATTGCAAATTGGAAACTAGTCAAATTCTAGATAAATCTAGAAGGGGTGGAGAAATATGAGAATAAATATGATTTTTGTAATATTAATTGATCTGACTGATATCAAAGGATTAAATTCACTATTAATACATCATAAATGATCCAAGAGAATCCTCAAATCATTACAAAAGTTTCTCTCCATTCTTATTGAACAATACAACACTAGAAATCAATGAAGAGCTCTGAGATTTGAACCACAGACTTGTTGGAGCTTTCTGAAATTCAAACCAGCCTTGTTTCAGATACAGGACATGCAAATAAAATCAGTTACAATGGATGAATGCCATCATCATCTCATAGAAAGCTGGGGCACATCTCCCAAGTCTCTTAGGCAAAATTGCTCTCATACCAATACTCAAACTGACAAAATATGTGAATGTGGTGCACACTGGTTTATTTATAATATTGGATGACTTGATGATCAATTCTTCATGGCTAATGTTCCCTCCTTGAGTGGATAAGGAAAGCTAGCTTTCCTTCCTTCATTTTCTTGCTTTGCTTTCCTCATTTTTCTTTTTATGGTTGCCTTTCTACTTTCTGCTTTGGCTTTTTCTTATTTTTCTTATTTTTCTTACCTTGCCTTCTTTTCTGAATTTCCTGCTTTCTGCCTTTGTGTTGCTTTCTCCTTTGTGCTGCTTTTCCTTATTTGCTCCTCCTTTTTTTCCTTTTTCCCGATTTTCTAGATTTATGTGTTTTCTCTTTGACTTCTTCTCCAAGTCTCTCCTCAACCAACCTTATCCACTAATTCACCCTAGTGGAGAATTATCCTCATATATTCCACATAAAAATGCTAAATACATAAAATTAAATAATCCATCTGCATAATTAAACTTAGGATAATATTTATTGCATAGTCAAATTAATTAATTGCCTGGAAATTCCAAAATTAACCCCATGGTCATGAAGTTGTCTCCTCAACCCAAGGGATTGATTGGGTTAGGAACTTGTTCCACTACTCATTGTTGAGGGGACATGACATTCCTCCCCAACCAAGATTGATTGTCCTCAAGCAATTTCAAACTAGGATGTTGTAAGATATGTTCTCCTTGCCAAGTAGCATCCTCACTAGGCAGTCCTTCCCACTACACCAAAAATTCTTTAAGGATTCTGCTCCTTAGCTTCTTCTCTCGAACTTCCAAAATACTCTCATGGATCAGAATTCCCTTCATCATCAAGGGGTGGCAAGTCTTTTGAAGCTTTGACTTCCTGCCCTATTGCTCTCTTCAAACTGGACACATGGAAAACATTGTGAATCCAACTGCCCGAATGCAACTCTAGCTCATAAGCCACTTCCCCGATATTTCTCAAAACTTGGTAGGGGCCATAGAATCTTTGCTGCAAATTCTCAACCCCTTTAGAATTCAATGATGACTGTCTATAGGGCTGCAACCTCAAATATACCAGATCTCCAACTTGGAAAGCTCACTCAACTCTATGCTTGTCTGCATGCACTTTCTGTCGATTATGTGCTACCTGCAAGTTGTCCTTGAGAGTCTCGAGTATGTCTTGATTCTCTTGGAGCCAATCCTTTGCTTTCTGTGTCTTACAATAACAAAATATAAGGTCAGCAAAATTAGGTGCATCATATCCATAAAGAGCTTTGAAAGGAGACATACCAATCGAGAGATGAAAAGTAGTGTTGTAACAAAACTCTCCCAAATGTAGCCAAGTGGTCCATGACTTTTGTTGGCCGGTGACATAGTTTCTTAAGTACCCTTCCAGCCATTGGTTCACTCTCTTTGTTTGGCCATCAGTCTGTGGATGGTAGCTAGTGCTCATGTCCAAACTCTTCCCTACTAACTTGAACAGTTCTTGCCAAAAATTGCTAGTAAACTTACTGTCCCTCTCACTGATGATGGACTTGGGTATGCCATGAAGTTTGAAGACTTCTTTGATGAAAATTTCAGCCATTTCGCTGGCTGCAATATTAGTTGTGACAACAAATAAATGTGCATATTTAGTCAACCTATCAACCACAATAAAAATATTGTCTTTACCTTGGCTTTTGGGAAGCCCCGTGATGAAATCCATTGATACACTCTCCCATTTTTACTCAGGAATGGGGAGTGGTTGTAGGAGCCCTACTGCATGAGTATGCTCCATTTTATTTTGTTGGCATGCCACACATGATCTGATATACTCCATCACTTCCTTCTTCATCCCTTTCCATGTGAACCTTTCCCTCACTTTCCTGTAAGTCTTCACAAATACCGGATGACCTGCTAGAGGCACATCATGGGCAGCTTCAATAATCTTCTTCTTTAGGATGGATTCTGGAACTACAAAGATCCTCACCTTATAATAAATGACATCATTTGTGATGCTTTCTGCTTTGTGTTGTTTTTCCTGATTTGCTCCTCCTTTCTTTCCTTTTTCCCGATTTTCTAGATTTATGTGTTTTCTCTTTGACTTATTCTCCAAGTCTGTCCTCAACCAACCTTATCCACTAATGCTTCCTAGTGGAGCATTATCCTCATCTCTTCCACATAAAAAATTAAATGCATAAAATTAAATAATCCATGTGCATAATTAAACTTAGGATAACATTTATTGGATAGTCTAATTAATTAATTGCTTGGAAATTCCAAAATTAACCACATGGTCATGAAGTTGTCTCCTCAACCCAAGGGATTGATTGGGTTAGGAACTTGTTCCACTGCTCATTGTTGAGGGGACATGACAGTCCTCCCCACCCAATATTGCTTGTCCTCAAGCAATTTTAAACTAGGATGTTGTAAGATATGTTCTCCTTCCCAATTAGAATCCTCACTAGGCAGTCCTTCCCACTACACCAAAAATTCTTTAAGGATTATGCTCATTAGCTTCTTCTCTCGGAATTCCAAAATCCTCTCAGGGATCAGCACCAAATGCCCTTCATCATCAAGGGGTGGAAAGTCTTGTGAAGCTTTGACCTGCTGCCGTATTGCTCTCTTCAAACAGAACACATGGAAAACATTGTGAATCCGACAACCCGGAGGCAACTCTAGCTCATAAGCCACTTCCCCGATATTTCTGAAAACGTGGTAGGCGCCATAGAATATTGGATGCAACTTCTCAACCCCTTTATACTTCAATGATGACTGTCTATAGGGATGCAAACTCAAATATACCAGATCTCCAACTTGGGAAGCTCGCTCAACTCTATGCTTGTCTACATGCACTTTCTGTCGATTATGTGCTACCTGCAAGTTGTCCTTGAGAGTCCTGAGTATGTATTGACTCTCTTGGAGCCAATCCTTTGCTTTATGTGTCTTACAATCACCAAATATCAGGTCATCAAAAGTAAGTGCATCATATCCATAAAGAGCTTTGAAAGGAGTCATACCAATCGAGAGATGAAAAGTAGTGTTGTAACAAAACTCTCCCAAATGTAGCCAAGTGGTCCATGACTTTTGTTGGCCGGTGACGCAGTTTCTTAAGTACCCGTCCAGCCATTTGTTCACTCTCTCTATTTGGCCATCAGTCTGTGGATGGTAGCTAGTGCTCATGTCCGAACTTGTCCCTACTAACTTTAACAGTTCTTGCCAAAAATTGCTAGTAAACTTATTGTCCCTGTCACTGATGATGGACTTGGGTATGCCATGAAGTTTGAAGACTTCTTTGATGAAAAGTTCAGCCACTTGGTTGGCTGCAATATTAGTTTTGAAAACAAATAAATGTGCATATTTAGTCAACCTATCAACCACAACAAAAATATTGTCTTTGCCTTGGCTTTTGGGAAGCCCTGTGATGAAATCCATTGATACACTCTCCCATTTTTACTTAGGAATGGGGAGTGGTTGTAGGAGCCCTGTTGGATGAGTATGCTCCATTCTATTTTGCTGACGTGCCACACATGATCTGACATACTCCATCACTTCCTTCTTCATCCCTTTCCATGTGAACATTTCCCTCACTTTCCTGTAAGTCTTCACAAACCCCGGATGACCTGCTAGAGGCACATCATCGGCAGCTTCAATAATCTTCTTCTTTAGGATGGATTCTGTAACTACAAAGATCCTCACCTTATAATAAATGACATCATTAAGGATCTTATAAGCATCATCGAATTAATCCATCAAATAAATCACAAGCAAACTGATTCTTGGTGTATTCCACCCCAATTTGTATTTTCCAATCATCTTGAAATTTGAGCAATGCAAGTGTGGGTTTTCTAGAAATTGCATCAGCTACAATGTTCATCTTACCCTTCTTATAGTCAATATCAAAGTCAAATTCTTGGACCTTTCTTACCCATTTATGTTGCATATCATTCAACTCCTTTTGGGTTAAGAAGTGCCTCAAACTGTTGTGGTCAGTCTTGATAATGAACTTACCTCCCACCAAATACTGCCTGAACTGTACTAGCGCATGCATGATGGCTAGCATCTCTTTGTCATAAACTGAATACAACCTTTCATGTGGCTGCAATTTTCTTCTCTCAAAGGCCAAAGGGTGCTTATTTTGCATCAAGGCTGCTCCAATCCCATTCCCTGAAGCATCACACTCAAGAACAAAAGGTTGAGAAAAATCTTGAGAAGTGTAAGAATAGGACAACTGCGCATTACCTCCTTCATTCTATTGAACACTTGTTCATATTCTTTTGACCAATGCAAAGATCCTTTCTTAGTGAGACCTATCAAAGGAGATGCCAACTTGGAAAAGCCTTTGACAAACTTCCAGTAGTAGGTACATAGCCCAATGAACCCTCTTAGTTCAGTGAGATTTTTAGGACTAGGACAATCTAGAATGGATTGCATCTTTTCCATGTGAACCTTAACTCCATCTTGACCAATCACATGACCAAGATACAAAATCTCAGTCATTCCAAAATCACACTTGGTTAGCTTTGCATAAAAAGATTGATCTGCCAAGATTGTTAGTACAATATCCAAATGATGCAAATGCTCTTCCCAAGTCCTACTATAGATTAAAATATCATCAAAGAAAACAAGTACAATCTTACAGAGCTACTTGCTAAACACTTTGTTCATGCAAGATTGAAAAGTTGCAGGTACATTTGTTAGGCCAAAAGGCATAACCAGAAACTCAAAGTACCTATGGTGACACCAGAAAGCTATCTTTTGTATGTCTTCTTCTCTCATGTTGATTTGATGGTAGCCATATCGAAGATCAATCTTAGAAAAGTACTTGGCCCCATGGAGCTCATCCATAAGCTCATCAATCCTTGTAATAGGATATATATTCTTGATAGTCTTCCTATTAAGAGCTCTGTAATCTATGCACATCCTCATGGTCCCATCTTTCTTCTTCACAAGGACTATCGATGAGGCAAAAGGACTACCGATGAGGCAGCATGGGTGGCCTTGGTCTGCTCACGATTTGCTCTCTTCATCTTCTAGGTTTGGTAGCTTCGGGATCCCCTTTTCTTATTCTTGGGGTTTCTCTGCTTTGGGGCCATTCGCTAGCGCGAGTAACAGGGGCAGAGCCAATTGCACAGGATCAGCCACAGGAAGAGGAAAACCAACGAGGGAAACAGGTGTGAAGGCTTAGGCATGCAAGGCCTCCACCGAGGATTGTCCATATTTATAGTCCTCCTCTTTCGACTTACTTTGGTAACAATCATCATTCCTTCATACGTTGGATCTGAATGCAGTACAGACGCGTCCGATCTGCCTAATCCACCATCTTTTCCTTTCATCCCCTTCAGTAATTGTTCGTTGGAAGAGGACAGTCCGAAGGCCTGACCTCATTAATATCCACTTCAATGGTTAACCGCTTCGGACGATCTTGGTACTCTTGGTTGTGGTTCCCCCCGATGTCACGTGTGTGGGTATTATGTCGAGAAGTGTTGATAGGATTACTCGTGTGGAGGATTTCCTGGGCATCATTCTCAACAAAAGTGTCATTATGTCATCTTCTCAAAGCCTGGATATCTTGATTAGCCAGATGGGCGCAAGGTGTAGCCCATGCCATATCACCGAAGTTTGATAGGGCTACTTCCTGCTTCCTGTGTGGCGAGTTAGCCCCCACGTTTTCCAGGCAGTCTCTGACCTTATTACCATCTCTTCTGATGTGGTTAAAGATACATGCGTGTGGATTACGAGGGTGGGCCTCCAGTTCTTCCACCCTGTGAGCCAACCACCAACTGGCAGTGACTTTCGTTGGATTTTGTCCAAGTTGGAGTTTTTTGGCCACTTTGATGATCACCTTCGAATCACCTTCAACTATGAGTGGTTCCTATATGTTCTGTTTTGCTATCTTTAGTCCTTGTAGAAGCCCTTCGATTTCAACAACATTGTTTGTGTCCTTTCCAATATGGACATAGAAAATTAGCAGAATTTGACCGTCCTCATTGTGGAAAACCCCCCCGTAGCCGGCCATGCCAGGAATGCCTTTGGAGGCTCCATCGAAGTTAAGCTTGAGAGAGCCCGCTGGGGGAGGAGACCAAAAGTTAGGGCTAGTCTACGCAAGGGTTTTGAATTGCTTTCGAACCCATCCTTGATAAGACTGATGAAGGCTTAGCTGATTAAGGATTATGAGTTCTTGGCCATCAGCTTCCCAGTGCTTGTCCGTCCAGGGGATAATCTTCACCGTCCCCGGAATATGTTTAATGATTTTGTTCCAAATCGCTTGGATTGGGGCTTTGGTGTCTTTGAATATTCTCTGGTTTCTTTCCTTCCATATTTCCCAAATCAAAAAGCCTGGGAACATGAGCTAGATGTGAGTAACAATAATGTTTTTGAATTCCTTGGGGTCCCATTATTTAATTGTTTGGTTTGGGATCCCAGGATGCTAGTTCGATCTTCTGAAAATTTGTGCACCCCAATCCCATAAGGTGGACGAGAACTGTCAGGAATATAGGAGATGGTTTAGAGATCCTTTAGCTCTATTACATAGGGGCCATTGAGAGGGGCCAACAATTCCTCTTTTTCGGAGGTTTTCTCTAGTAAGAATTCGACAATAAACAACCAGCCACACAAAAAAATCCACTTTCGGCCAAGGATTTGACATCCATATCTTCTTCCATATTTCTTCTGTTGGTCTGGCTTCACAGTTTGTCCATAAGTCGTAAGCTTCTTTGATGTTGAAATTTCCTTTGGTGGAGTATCCCCGTGGAATTTTATTAGGGCCTCTTTGGATTTTTATCATTCTTTCTTGAAGTGATTCCTCCATATGCCAACTTCCCTCTATCGGGCATCTTTGTTGCCACCAGTCCGTTTGATGCCATTCTCTAAACATAGCATCCTCCTCTTCAGGCTACTAGAATTGGGAGACTTTTGTGAGGTCCAAAACCTTGCAATATTCCTGGAAATCTCATGACGGAAGGGATGAGGCAAGTTTTGGGCATTGCCACCATGAGTCCTCCCACAAATTTGTTGTGGTTTCGTCTCTTATTTCCCCAAAACTGTGGTCTTGGATAATTTTCTTGCTACACAGGGTTGTTCTCCAGATGTGTGAACCCTGTTTCTCCTTGTTGAATCTTATAAGCTCCTGCTTAGATCTATCGTGAGCATATTTAGCATGCCACAACTGAGCCCAAGGTTCTGACTTATAGGTGACCCAATTCCACCATAATTTGGATCCTAAGACTTCATTGTTTATTCCTCGGTCCCTCAATCCCATACCTCCTTTGAGTTTGGGTTGGCAGACTTTCTCCCAACTAACAAAAGCCCATTTTGGTTTCTCTGGCTTCCCCCCCCATAAGAAGGTCCTCTGAATCCTCTGAATGGATCTCATCTCTTTGATTATAGATTTTGGGGCCGCTAGGACCGAGAAAAGATAGATGGGAATTGCTTGAAGAACAACTTTGAGGAGGGTAATTCTGCTTGAGAAATTAAGAGGTCGAAGCACCCAATTGCTTAATTTGTTCCTCATTCTATCCAAAACATCCGTCCAAGAAACTCGTTTGATAACACCTTCAGCTAGAGGGGCACCGAGGTATTTGGAAGGAAGGTAGCTCCCCTGGAAGCCTAAAATCCGGATAATATTCCTTTGGGATATGTTGGGGGTATTGAAAAAGAAAACTTGTGATTTTTCTCTATTAATATCCAAACCGGAAGCATTAGAGAAAATATTGAGACACGTCTTGATGGTTTTGGCTTCCTGAATCGAAGCATGTCCCATGAGCATCGTGTCATCCACAAATTGTTGATGAGTCTGTTTGTACGCATGTGGATGGATGTTGAGCCCTCTTAGTTCACCATTGATGACCATAGCTTCGATCAATCTGCTGAGTCCATCTTCCATCATGATAAAGAGGAAAGGGGAAAGAGGGTCCCCTTGGAATATGCTTCTGGATGGGCTGAAGGTCTTGGTTTGGGATCCATTAAGAAAAATAGAGAAGAAAGTTGAGGAGGTCATGCTCATTACCCAGTCAACCCAGTCTCTATCAAAACCTTAAGCTGCAAGCATCTCCCTCATATATTGCCAACTGAGTTTGTCATGGGATTTTGAGATATCCAATTTTAATAGCATCCCTGGGATTTTGGTAACTCGGAGGGAGTGTATGACTTCATGGCCAAGAATGACCCCATCCAGGATCTGCATAGCCTCAACGAAACTAGATTTCTCTAGGGAAATCAAGTAGGGGAGAATGGGTTTCAGTCTATTGGCCATAACTTTGGTAATAATTTTATAAATTACATTACATAAAGAAATGGGTCTGAATTTTCCTGGAGTGTCTGCACCCTCAGCTTTGGGGATTAGGATCAGAAAAGTAGCGTTGAAGGCTCATAACGCCCCTTTTTCGAAGGGAGTCTTCAACTATTTTCCACACATCATGTTTGATCATGTCCCAGAAGTGGTCAAAAAAATTGGTCGTAAATCCATTTGGTCCTGGGGTGTTTCCTTCTGCCATTTGCGGGAGGGATTCCTCAATTTCTGTAAGAGTAACTGGTTTCTTCAGGAGGTCATTTTGTTCTGTGGTCATAGTGGGGGGGATGAGTTGGGTGATCCTAGCTATATGATTAGATTGGTTGGCTTGATCTTCCCTCATAATGTTCCCAAAGTATTGCGTAAGTTCAGCTTCCATCTCTTCTCTAGTTTCCACATATTGTCCAGATTCATTTTTAACTCTATTTATCCTTGAGTTTTGTCGATTATTGATAACAGAGCGATAAAACAATTTGGTATTTATTTCCCTTCTTGAAGCCTGTTGTCCACCGAGATGCACACCAGCAGTAGAAATCTTTCGAAAGTTGTACCCTCACTACAAGTGGGCAAGGTGTGGCCTTGGGGGAAAGCAATGAGCCAGGCACTGTCACCTGAATCCCAGCTCCTCCGTTTAGGATAAATCCTAACAAAGCCAAGGGGGGTTGTCCCTAACAAAGAGTTTTCTATGGCTCTTATGTTTTAAGTATTTTTAAGTGTTGGGTGATGCGGATGGGTGTTTTTTAGGAGTTTTTAAGATGATCAAAGATTTACAATAGCTTGAACTTAGATAAGCAAAGATTCAAATTGCAAGATAACTGAATACACAACAACTTGATCAAATAGAATTAATGCAACCACAAGATGATATAATATAAATGCTTCAGAAAACAAGTAAATGATAAGAAGACCAGTGCCTTATGGAGTCATGTAACTGAATGCTTGGGTTGCTTGATACAAGTGCTAAATGTTTGTGAAATGTTTTGCAATTGTTCTTTGTATATTTTATTGTAAATTTTAATGATAATCTTGTTTTAGGTGAAGGGTATTTCCAACTGGAACACGATGTCTTGGAAATCTAACAGAAAGAAGTACTCTAGGTGGCCCCGTTCAAGGACATGACGGACCGGCCTGGATCACAGCTAGGTGTTCAAGGAACTTAACCAACCCTTGTGTCTGAGGTTGGGTTTCCCGACGCCCTCACTAGGAGTTCCCCACTTTTGAGTACTTATCGAACAACACCGGTTCGTTGGTTATGGGGGTAATGATTTTATTATGGTTTGAACTTGCAAGATTAGGCAACCAATACCGTTTCTGAGTATTCCAACTTTTTTAGGGTTGGGCAGAGCATACGCGACAAGGAGAAATGAATAAATTCAAATTTTATGATGGGGAAGATGAGTTGCGAATTTTAGCTTAGAGCACACAAAGAACTAAAATGCTCTGCGATAGAGAGTGCTCTTGACTGTCTTATGATCAGTTTAAGAGACTTATCTAATCTATATGAAATGCAATGCAACAAGAAAAATGCTCTTCGACAGAGAGTGCTCTTGACTCGTCTTGCGACAAGTTCAAGAGACTTATCTACACTACATGAAATGCAAATAAGATAATTAAACTGCAAATAACTTGAAATGAAACTTAATAACAAATACTGAATGAAATCTAATCTAAATACTTGAAGCAAATTTAAGCTAAGAAAATAAGAAAAGACACAAGACACTCTTCCCCAAATGGGGGAAGAAACACAAACTATGGGAGGCTTTATCCCACTTAGCCTTATTTCATTAATCAATTACAAAATGAGGCAATGTAACCCTTGAAGTGAAATGCAACTAAGAAATGAAACTAAAGCCTTTTTAGGGCTTGTACAAGGAGATTGTTTTTGGTTTTTTGATTTGATAATCTTCTTGGTTTTGCAATCTAGTTTTGTCTTCTCCTTGGTTTTGGATCCCCTTGTTCTTCTCTTGTTTTTCTTGCACTTCTTCTTCAAGTTTGATCTTCCTCTTGAGTGTTTTCTTCTTCAAGTACCTACAAAAAATCAATCAACTCAAGGCACCCATTAAGTATTAGCAAATAAAAACAAAATGTACCTAAGATCTATAATGCAACAATCAAATTTTCAAATGCAAGTTTTTTTACTTTTAAATGAGATCTAGGACTAAGAAATGCAAACTTTAAAACAAATCTAAGATCTAACCAAAATGAAATGCAAGCTAAGCTAACAAGATGAGATCTAACAACTTAATCAAAGAAACTAAATGCAAATGCTAACTAAGATCTAAAACTTGAACGAAGAGGGAAGCAAACAAGGAAAGGAAGAGGAGATAGGAGGGGGACGAAAGGGTGAAGGAGTGAATAAAACGAGAGGAGAGAAGGGAGAGAAAATGAAAGGTAGAAGGAAAGAAAGGGGGAGAAGGAAGCAAAGATGAAAGGGAAAGAAGAGGGGGAAGAACAATGAAGGAGAGGAGGACGAGAAGGTAGATCTAGGATAAGACGAGAAGGAAAGGAAGCTTGAAGGAGGAGGGACGAGATCAAGAGAAGATCTATAGAAAGGAGGATGGAGACGAAAGCAAGGAGAGGGAGAACAAAAGATGAAAGGTTGAAGATGAGCAAAAACAAAAGCAAGGGAAAGATCAAGCCACTCGAAATCAAAGAGAGGATTGATGGGGTCTTAAGGCTTGGAGAAGGGTAGAAATTTAGGCTTTCCACATCTTAGAGATAGAACAAGTAACCAGTGACTGAAAAGAGAGTTTATGTTGTTGATGGATGAGGCGAAGAAGCCTTGTGTTTCTCGATTCTTTGAAGTAGAATCCTTTTTGGGAACCTGCAAGATGAATGTGTTAATAAAAAAGAGCTCTTGCTTGATGGATGAGAAAAGACAAATATTTTCTCCACCTGAAAATGTACCTGAAAACCACAACACTCAAAAGAAAATAGTAGATCAAATAATAACGTGCTAGATTGTTAGCCTTCCTATCAATGATAATACAATTAAAAATTAAGAGAGTTGAGGTAAGAAAGGTATCACCTCACACAAGATGAAATTGACACACAAAGAACTCCAACATGGACCTCAAAAGTCTTCCTCTTTATTAAATCTTAAACAAATGATACAAAATTCTCCAGAGTTTTCTTGCACAAATCTCCATGAAGAATGAGGAGGCAAGGCACTCCTTTTATACAAAAACAAGACACTAGATCCCTAATTCAAATTGGCTTCAAGGAGAGCCAAATGGCACAAGTCAAGGAAATCGAATCTCAATCAATCCAAGCTTGGAGAGCTTAACACAATGGACAACTCGAGCTTGAGTAATGCTGAATGGGGAGGTGGTCTCCACCTTGGCACGGCACCCCCCATCCTTCCCTTGGAACCTCCATCCTCCCAATGCGTGAATGACAAGTCACTAATGCGTGAGCTATCACGAGGAATGCGTGAGCCTTTGAGAGGGAACAAACTCAAGTCTGAGTAATGGTAACTTCATCTTCAATGGGAGCCAAGCCATGAGGTGGCCTCAAACTTAGGGAGCCGCCTACCATAGCCATAAATGCATCTCAACAATCCATTAAACCAGTGTCACATCACTAAAACGTGAAGCTCAAGAAGGAGGGCGAATTGCCTTTGATTGAGTTGATTGTTGGTGACTAGACACTTCACTGAATGCTTTTGGAGTTGATTGGAATCATCATGAATGTTTGTTGCCATGTCATTTAGCCTTTTTAAATAATCCAATTGGATTATTTTGGAGAGAATTGGATAATTCTCCAATTTATTAATTTTTGATTATTTTAATTAATAATTTCTCTTTTATTGATTTTTTGAGAAATTATTAATTATCAAGCTGAATAACTATCCGAAACTTAGGATAAGTGGGTTTGGGGTTCAAGTGTGATTTTTTGCTTAGGAATTAAGCCTCCAATCTCTGAAATCCACCCCCAAACGACTGACATATTACAAATTATATTTTTCCAATTAAATATTTGGAAAAATAACAATAAAATAATAAAAAATAAAACTCATCCAACGCGTCCGGTAAAAAAAATTCGAACATTGTTTTTAATGGACGAAGGACCTAGGAAATGACCATTTAAGACATACATGGTGTCTAGTAGGTTCATATACATCAGTTGGATTCTAATAACCCCCCAAGGCTCAAATTTCAAAATCGGGCATTCCAGCTTTGGAGGAAGCGGCAGAAAACCTCGTCGATTATTACTCGGCTATAGGCAAAGCATAATTGACAAGGGAAAAAAACTCCCTGGAATACCTTAGTTGATAGTCAAGTCATGGGGAACCGAGCCACTCAAAAACCCTACTAGTACACTTATTACAAACCCCGTGGGGCCATGGTCATTTCAACACAAAAATAAAACTGGCTAGCCAAAATTGGCTAATTATTGCAAACTGAACCCCCGATACTCTGGAAGTGAACACTGATCATGTTCCAACATTGGTGGCTCAATGGAGGTTCAACTATTGTACCCAAAAATTTCCCATCACTTATTCAAAATACCTTTTTTCTGTTACAATTGTTTCTCTAAGGCAGCGTCTTTGATTCACCTTGCCCCTCCGTTACACCTGCCTTAGCGATCCTATATTAGGGATACCCCCCTTGAGTTGGAGAAGAGCTAACCTGAAGCGAGGAAGAGAGGAGTGTGGTGACATTGGCTTCTCTCTTGAGAGTTGTCATCGAGCTGGTGTGCTCATTTTTGGGTTTCAGCACACGCATGTTAGTTTTAGGTGACAACAAAGCCATTAATTCCTAGATTTTTGTTTCCAGAAGATCTCCTCCTGTCTTTCTTGGGCTTGCAATTGTTCAAGGATGACATGTTCTTGTTTCTTTAGGTCTTCACTATACCCATTATTCATACCTTCTCTTTGGATGGATTCCATCCGTTCGCTTAGTCGCTTTTTGTTTTGGAATATGTTCCTTAATTCCTCTATGTTCCACATGCATATCTTGGCTTTTAGAGCTTTCATCTTTTGTTGGAATTGGTACATTCTTGTCCCACTTGGGGGGATGAGATCATCCCACCATTGCTGGACCAATGATTTGAATTCCTTGTATTCCATCCAAAATTGTTCAAATCGGAATGGCTTCCCTTCACTTGAGCCCGTCCTATCCCAACAGAGGCTAATTGGCCAATGATCAGAACTTGCTCACGGCAAAACATAGGTAGTCAAATCACCACCTGCGGTTACAAGATCTTTTGAAATTAAGAATCTGTCAAGTTTGCAGGCCACATAATGATCACCCCCCCGTTTGTTATTCCACGTGAACCAACCATTCCCAGTTTCCAGATCAGCAAGCTTACTGGTCTCAATGAAGCCTTTGAAAGCTTCATTGGTTGGTCCAAGTACTCGTATTTCACCTTTCTTCTCTTTTAGGGATGTGATCATATTAAAATCTCCTCCAATGATCCAATGCTTATCCCCAATCCAGTTTTCTGACCAGGAGAGGGATTCCAGGAAGGCCATTTTTTGAGGGTTGATACTTGGGCCATACACATTCGATGTCACTCCCTTTATCCTGGAGTCTAGGATTTCAAAGTCTACAGAAAGTGTGAACTAAGTCGCCCAAAAGTTTGTGAGGTCAACTTTGTTTTGCCACCAAAGGATCGTCAATCCTCCTGCAGAGCCTCGCGATTCAATAGCCATAGTCTTACTGCCTCTCCAAACCTTGCTCCCTATTTCCTGCATCTTCTTCGTTCAACACTTTGTTTCTTAGAGAAAAACTATAACTGGTTTTTCCATCCTGACCTTATTCTTCAAGCTTTTTATTTTGCGCGTGTGGTTCACTCCGCGAATGTTCCATGTAATGACTTTCATTGACAAACTTTATTCACTTCTGAGAAAGAAACCTTAATGGTGGGGTACTGACCTGACTCAATGAGTTTAGTTCCCACCTCCTCAATCCTCTACCTGTTTGTCTTTCGTCCTCTTTTTTCACCTTCTTCTTGTTGTTTCCGTTTGCTTCCTTTTTGTGGTTCTTTGGCTATTCCCAAATATGGAGTAGCCTTAGCTTTGAGGATAGCCTCCTGCAGTAATTCAAATTGTGGACGCGAGACAAATCCTTTTCCCTTTTTATCACATTCCTTTTCTACTGCATCCAAGTCCAGTTCACCTAGGTCCATGTCCTCTGCTTCGTTGGGCATATCATCTTCCATAGCCTCCGGTAGGTCATCGAGATTTTCTTGGGTAAGTTTAGAATTTGCATGAATTGCTTCTTTTCCTTTCGCCTGTTTCCCTACATCTTCTAGGTTCTCCCCACTGTGTTTAAGGTTTCGAATCTGTTTGTTGGCATTGGCTTCTTGGCCTTAGTTTGTTCGTGCTGTTGTTGGTTGCTCGGTCGTCTTCCCAGTTTTTTCGGCTTACCTGGATAAACCCCTCCTCCGTCGTTCTCCCTTCCTTGTCCTGGGCTTCCTATGGGGTAGCAGGAGCCTTATTATTATGCGAACAGTCCCGGTTGAGATGGTCGTATTCATGGCACTTGTGACACCGAAAAGGGAGGTGTTCGTAATCTATTCACTGGGTCCAATCTTCGTCGTCCCATGTCAAGTTGATAGCTTCAGGAAGGTCTTGTGCGAGATCTATATAGACACAAATATGGGCAAATGCAGTATATCTTCTTTGCATTGTTTGCTCAGAGGCTTTCACAAATTTTCCCAGAGTATTAGCAATGTCTTGTAAGATCTTCGGCTCCCAGTATTCACATGGGAGGGAATAAAGCCTGATCCATACTGGGGTTATGTTCAGATCCTCTTTGTCAGGGTTAAATCATTCTTTCCATGGACATAGATACAGTCCAGCAAGAGAAGAAAAAATAAGGGCCTCCTTCCAATACTCGATCTCTGTCTTCTTGATTGAAAAGAACAATTGTGAAGAAACACTTGGCTCCTAAATGCAGATCATAATGGCCTTTAGGGTTCTAGGTTTTCTTGATCCATCTTGTTAGATCCTTTATTTTGGCCAGATTCCAATGAACTTCCCTATCAGGGATCTTTCTTTCCATTTCTCTACTCTTTCCCGAAGGTTTTCCGATATGATCTAAAGAGATGGAATATCTTTTGCTTTGGGAAGGCATCCACCTTGAGTTTTCCCCGATCCAGGTTTGGCTCTGCTGCTGCCATTTTTTCGATTCTCATTCTCCTATGGCTCGTTTGTGGCGTTCAAAGCTGTGGGCGTAGCACGGAGATCCTACCGTTGTGAGGAGGAGGGGGAGCCGCCCCCTCCAAAGGTATCCATCCTGCTTCAAAACCCTAAAAACTCAAACCCTCGTTGCTGCCACGATTACGATCCGCCCAACCTCTCCTAATTATTTTATTCATTTTATGATGGGTTCTACCTAAATTATGCATTAACAATAACATTAAAAATATTATTACATATAAATTTAAGGAGGAACTGTGGTGCAATAAAGTATTAAAGGATAAGAAGAAAATTAAGATACCATAAGAAAGTGATCAACCGTAAGTTAGAAGATCAAAAGTATATCTTTGTTTTTCTACCACAAAGAAGGAAATCAACATTGTTAATTAAAATAAGAACAAAATCTCGTGGACATTTCCTAAAACATCTGGGTCGAAATAATTTGTCATCTTTGTGACACTAATAGGGTTGAAGATAAAAATCATTCCTCTTAGAATGTCCTATGTACACCCACATTAAATTGGAATTACAAATATTTGTTAGAATACTGACCTTCCTTAACCTTTTACCTCATTAAAACTATAATGATCTAAGGATGCTTCTCTCAAAGCTTTTCGAGCACATAAATAAAAATCCAAAGCAAACTAAGTAATTACTTACCTTTCGTAAGGCTCAATAGACCAAAGTTGGTCTTAGTGGATGTTTATTTTTTATTTTTTTTATATAAAAAAACATATATAAGTTTGTATTAAAAAAATTGCAACTAAACTGGATAACGTTGTCATACAAAAAGAATATTGTCACTAAGTTCAAAATTTGGCATTTCGAGCAAGCACAAAATATCCAAAAGGTTTTGAGCATAATTCATAGAGGATTTAAAAAAAGTTATACTAGTATAAACTCTAAAGGAGACTCCTGGTATCAAAATTGTCTTAGAAATCGTTTGAACTAAATTTTAATAAAATATATGCTTGTCGTGCACTTCATCTTGGTCAACATTAGTGGGCTACAATCCTTGATTTTCCAAGTCCACTTCTTAAAGCATCTGGTGTACAATTTCCTCTTCTTTGAGCTCACTAGGAATATATCCCATTGACATTTGAAGATTTGAGGCAATCGACTGAGATACTTTGTTGAGATTACAAACCGTGTTCCGCAACATTGAATATTTTGCTTTGATTACTTGTATTTGCCTTTTTTGCTACATGAGGGTTTCAATTTCAATGCATTATGAGAATTACAATTATGGTCATTACTATGAATTTTCATAGTCATGGAAAATATTGATGTCACGTGGTCACATATATACATCTCCTCACACTTGCACATAACTCTATGGATATCATGAATTTCTTGGTCGTAATTTTCATTGTTCCTAGTGTAATCCATGGCCCAAAATCCCTCGTAAAGGACCAAAATTCCTCTACACAACCAAACAAGTAAGGCTCAAAACAACTAAGGAACGTATGTCCACTACCAACCCACAAAGGAGTCACCAGAATTGACCTAAGGAAGGGCTCAATCTCGCAACAAAATGACCCGATGATAGAGTATGAGCCCATAATACCATCCAAAGCACACAAACCCAGAGCATTTCGTAAACACCAAAGTATAATTGAAGCAAATAAGGACTAGGAGAGTCCCCAAAAATACGATCTTGTGGATTAAGAAGATCGACTAGGCTCCCAAAGAGTAGAAGAACAAATAGAGATCCAAAATCCCAAAGGGAGAATCATTGGATTGATATGAACTACCCATATTTGAGAGATAGGTGGCTAACGGGTGTCCCTAAAAAACCAAACCAACTCCAATTTTAGAAAATCTCAACAATGTGAGACCAAATTCAATTCCTTAGAGCTCCATATCATGTTTTCTTTGTCTACAACGATTTGAAACCACAAGAAATGATCAAATAAACTTACTTAGTGTTCCAAGTGTACAAAAGGTAGTTGATAGGGGCTAGACTTCTCTCTAATGTTAAATCCATACTCCATAATCCCACCTTCGACCCTATAAATAATCCCTCTATCCTCAAAACAACAAGTGAACATTAAGATTGGCATGTGTGGCATTGTAATGGTGATGCACTTGACCTTGCTCACCCATATATGAGTGCATCCAAATGATATGATTTCCATAATTTGTGGCCTCATGCATGACATATTTGTGTGGTTATAACCCATCATAAATTCCAAGATTAAGTAGAAAGAATTAAGTGATATGGTGGATAGATACCTCCCGTTCTTTTCTCAACATTCTTTCTCCCAGTCTCGAGGGTTGTTTGGCATGATAGTCTTCCTATCAATTGAGATCTCATAAAACATGATGAAATTTAATGTCTACAAAACAAAGCACTTCCTTTTTTATTCTTGGTGTTAAACGAGCTAGCATGCTATCAATTGAGGTGTGTAGTCTATTCATTAGATTGGTTATTATAGCAGAATCCCCACCGACTATGACAGACTCAATACTATTTGAGTCACAAAGTTTATGTTTCTGAAGAAGGGCACAAGCCTCAACTTGATTATTTATGGCTATCCCTAAAGTTAATGTCCCTGAAGAAGGGCATAGGCCTCAACCTGATTATTTATGGATATCCCTAAACCTGCCATGAGATAATGAGTTCGCCAGAGATCAATAAATCATCATCATTTATATTGTTGAAAAAAATACCACCATTTATCTCATAAAAAATAACCAAATACATTTTTTTCACACACAAAAAAGTAACTTGCTATTCAAAGTCTGAATCAAAGTTACATCTTGAAGCCATCTAGGCCAACAAAACAAAAGAGGTTCAATTATAACATATACCTCATTCGAGATTACCATCCGTGATTGGTACACACGAGGCAGAGCTAGCAATCGAGTTGATAGAGGAAACAAAGATCGAGCGCATTGGAGACTCTGACCGTACCGACGGGAGCTTCCGGTGAAGGCTCTGCAACCTTTCCAAACACGATCTGGTCTCTTCTGACGGATCCATATGCCCTAACCAACAGGAAGAAACTCGATCGTGGCCTCAGGTTGGAGTTCGACACTATCATGGATTCTGATGGGGACCCTGGTCCCCTTGCCCCCCCCCCCCCCACCCGAACTCAACGAATTCATGAAACTCATCTCTACACAAGGAAAAAAGACTTTGTCGTCTTCTTAGAAAATATTCGTGAAAAAGCTCTCTGAAATACCCATGGTAGCACTCCCGATTGAGTAACCTCGCAAAACTGCTTTTAACCTCTCAAAACGAGGTTTAATCGGTCAATTCACAGGTCTGTGGTCCTCTCCAAAAGCTACTGATACATGGGTTCAAAAAAAGTGGAGACCCCTAATCTTGGAGGAAGTTAACTCTTATCTCCTAGGAAAGGGATTCTTTGCATTTGTTTTTGAAATCAACCACGATCGAGAGTTAATTTTCAGGAATGGGTCGTACTTCATGGGACCACAAGGGATCTACCTAAACAAATGGAATCTAGACTTTGATCCGACCCAAGACGTCCCTTCCGCAGTTCTAGTTTGGGTGAGACTCCCATACCTCCCTCTCCATTGCTGGAATCTCGAATCATTAGAAGCCATCGGAAACGTCCTTGGAAAATACATAGACAAAGCTGATAGGAAGGATCAATACTCATGTGCAACGATTTGCGTTGAAGTTGATATGGAACATGGACTCCCATAAGCCATAAATATCACTGTGGCAGGTTGGTCACACATCCAGGAACTAGACTATGAGAAAATCCCATTCAAATGTAGGTACTGCCATGAATATGAGCACTTTTCTCGATTATGCAAGAAGAAGCCAACAAATCCAGAGGCATGAGGGAAAAAAAAACATTGGACAACTATTCAAAAAAGCGCCAAAATAGGACCAAAAACCTCATCAAAAGGTCAAATCTCAATGAAATCAGATCATCAACTTCAAAACTCTATGGCTAACAACAACATGAATAGATTCAAAACTCTTGAAATACTAGAAATCCAGGAAACCCCCGAAGTCCCAGAAGAAGGAGATATCCCTGAGCAACAAGAATCTCGAGAAACACCCCAAACCCAAGAAGATCCAATAGACCTTCGCCCCCAAAATACCCCAAGCACCAATAGGAATAAAGGCTCACCCTCCTATGCAGAAGTCACACAAGCTAAACCTATAACATCCCCTGCATCTTCGGAAGATCTCATTGATAGATCATCCAAAAAGGTAGGTCGAAAAACAAGCAAAGACCTAAGAGAAGAAGAAGCAGAACGCGAGAAAATCCAAGGACCTCAAGCAACAATAGACATGGCTTTCAACAGGAACACCAGAGAAAGATTAGCAGGAAAGAGAATGGGAGACTTAGCAGGAGGAGGACCCCCCTCTTCCCACAACATTATATAATGAAGCTGGTGCCTTGGAATTGTAGAGGACTGGGCAGTCCCAACAAATTAGAAGTAGTCAAAGATCTCCACAAAATTGACATGCCAGACATCCTCCTATTCCAAGAGACAAAACTCGATGAAAAGCTCGTCCTTGCCATTGGAAGCGAAAAATGGAAGAAAAATACAGGAATTGTTGTCAACGCCAGAGGGGCATCCGGCGGCCTAGCAACCCTATGGTCTTCAGATAAATTCCATTTGCACAGCTCCTTATCCACTCAGCACTGGATCTACACGGAGCTCACTCACATCCAAAGCAACAATTAAATTGCACTCTTCAATTTGTATGTTCCCAACCTTTACACTGGAAAAAAAAGATTGCTAGAAGCTCCTGGAAGATTTCCTAGATGCATATACTCCACATAATATTATTCTAGCTAGCGATATGAACATTACCCTCTCCACAACTGAAAAAAAGGGAGGTCTCTTTGGAAAGGATATACTCAAATCTAAAGTAGAAGCTCTCATTCAGAAATGGGACCTACTTGACATCAAACCCAAGAAAGGAAAATACACCTAGTCCAACAAGCGAATAGGCAAAGGAAACATAATGGCTAGGTTGGGTATATTTCTCGTTCAAAGCAACCTCCTAAACGATAGACAAACAATCATCTCAAAAGTTATGGTAAACTTGGCTTCATATCACAAGCCGATCCATCTCCAATTCCATGACAATGAAGACCTTGGCATGATTCCCTTCAGATTTAGTCCCCAATGGCTAGATCATACAAGTTTTTGGGACACACTAGAAAAATCCTGGAAAATCCCCATTTCAGGCTCCCCTAGATTTGTTTGGGAACAAAAACTCATCGTCACCAAGAAGGCTCTAAAGGAATGGGCCAAATCTAATTCCCCCCCACCGTCTAATCTTAGAAAGAAAATGGTTGATAATTTGGAATCCATCCAGATCCTATAAGATGACCAACCCATCGATAACTCCATGCTCCAGGAAGAATCCAGGCACCAGACTAAGGCTTACCAAGCCTTCCATAAGGAAGAAGAGTTTTGGAGATTAAAATCTTGAAGCATCTGGCTCAAGGCTCGCGACAGGAACACCTCGTATTTCCACAAGCAAACCAAAATCAGAGAGTCAATTAATTATATCTCATAAATTAAAACAGAAAATGATTTGTCTGTCAATGGACATGAAAACATCAAAATCGCAGCTCACAACCATTTCTCAAGCCTATACCTAGAGCATATCCCGAACAACATCATGCCTGAAGACAATGATGTCCTTCTCAAGCCATATTCAGAGCAGGAAGTTACCAATACCATTTGGTCTTTTGATCCTGACAATGCGCCAGGGCCAGATGGATACTCTATACACATCTACAAAGCTTGCTGGCAATATATTAAAAAAGACTACATGAGAATGGTCAGGAGCTTCCATTCAACAACAAAGGTTGGTGGATGCACCAATTCCACTTTCCTAGCTCTCATACCAAAAGAGACAAATCCCAACTCCTTTGCGAGATTTCAACCTAGCTCATTGTGTAATTCATCTAATAAGATAATTGCCAAGATGTTAGCAAACAAAATGAAACCTCTGCTCAGCAAAATCATCTCAGATAATCAAGGAGCCTTCTTGGAGGGAAGACAAATCCTCGACAACGTCATTCTAATACAGGAAGCTATTCATTCCAGCAAGATCCGTAAGGAAAAAGGTATGTTGATCAAACTCGATATGAAAGAATTTGGATTTGGGGAAACCTCTATCAGTTGGATCTCAGCCTACATAAGAGGACCTTGGATTGCTCCCCTAGTAAATGGCCGACCTAGTAATTCTTCCAAGCCACACGCGGAATCCGGCAAGGATTCCCTTTGTCCTCCTTCTTGTACATCCTTATGGCCAACTCTCTCAGCAGAAAACTGAATTCTGATCTAAACTCAGGCTTCTTACCTGGTCTCAATCTAACCTCTGATTCCATGCCTCTCAATCACACTTTCTTTGCCGATGATTCTCTCTTATTGGGAGGGGGTTCTTCCAATATTGCTCGAAACTTCAAACAAGATTTAACCTGGTACTGCAATGCCTCAGGAGGCAAGATCAATCTTCATAAAAGCACAGTGTATGGATGGAACATGAACAATGTATCTGTAGCCAACATTGGCAAGATCCTTGGAATTAAAGTCCAAAAGCAATGGGACAAATTTACATAATTGGGTCTCCCAATTACTCAGGGACACGCAAACTCCAGAATTTGGGATGATACGATAAGTAAAATAAAATCCAAAATCAAAAGATGGGGAGGACAGTGGCTCAACACAGTTGGAAAGTTGATTTTAGTGAAAGTTGTCTTATCGGCTCTACCTATCTACCAATCGTCAATCCTGCTGGCACCTAAAAGAGTATCCGAACAAATCAGTAAGCTCTTGAGAGACTTCCTCTGGACGGGAGGAAAAAACAATGAAAATAAAATTCATTTAGTGAATTGGAACATCATAATACATCCAAAACTCTCGGGCGGATTCCAAATTCGTGATCCTCTCCAGGAAAACTTGGCACTGGGAGGAAAATTGCTTTGGCAAATTCTGCATAAAGAAACCATCGTGTAAGTTAGTTGTTAAGAAGGAAATATCTCAATTGCGATAATATGAGATGCCTGGACAATAGGCCAACCTCTAAAGGAACCTCGGTATGGTATTTATGCAAAGCCGCATGGGGATTCTTCTCCCAATAGCTCTATTGGGTTCCTAGAGATGGAAGGAAAATTAACATTTTCACTGATAAAATAATGGGAAACAAACCATTACACGATACCCAAGAGCTCAACGACATAGCCCAATGGCTTATGCAACATGGAATCAAAACTTTGAATGACTTTAGTCTCTGGGATACTCTTAGCGCATGGCAGAGTTGGAAAAACATATCAATTCCAGCCAATCTCGAACCCTCCAGATGTCTCCTCATTGAAAAATTAAATGGATGTGCTCCTACCCAACTTTAGGACAAAGATGAATGTGGATGGGGTCCAAAAGGAAATTACACTACTGTCCTAGGCTTCAACGTTATTCAAAATCATGAAGACTCAAGAAAAAGCTTATGGAAATCAATTTGGAACCCATTTGGACTCCCCAAGATAAACTTCTTCATCTGGACTCTTATACACCGGAAGGTACTTACCGGAGACAACCTAATCAAAAGAGGAATCATCGGACCACACCGATGCCCCCTTTGCTGCAAGGATTCTGAAACTTTAGATCATCTTTTCCTGAACTGCCATTTCTCAAAAATTGTCTGGAACCTTATGATTCATGAACTTAACATTGACATGTCGTCGTTCAATACCATTACCTGCCTATTCAAAGAGTGGAAATCCATTTATACTCTTCCCCTCTCCAAAAAAAAGCTTTGGACCCAAATTTGAATAACCCTCCCCAAGTTCACCTGTTGGAAAATATGGATAGCCAGAAATGAATCCATTTTCCATGAAACCCATTACACCCCCCTGCAAGTTGCTGGGCAAGACAAGGGCTTGCTTATAGAATTCCTGAATGCTTCCAAACTCAGGATGGATACAAATCTCAGCACAAATGAGTTAAATTGGATCACAACCATTTCCCCATGCCCGGGAAAAAAAATCTCAATCTTCGATCTCGATACTCACTGCCATGGCAAATCAGACTTCCCAACTATGATTTTCAAGACTGGAGGAATAAGCAAACTATGGACAGTCTACATTTTGATGGGGCATCCAAACGAAATCCCGGAGTGGTAGGAGCAGGAGGGGTTCTATTGTTCACCGGAGATTTGCTGAGATTAAGATTCAGATGGGGATTGTGAACTTGTTCTAACAACTTAGCAGATGCCTTAGCTCTGCTAAAAGGCTACCAGATTACCAAAGAACAGAGAATTAACAAGCTACAGGTGTTTGGAGATTCTATGGTAATTATCAAAGCTCTCAATTTGAACACAGATTTCAACAATCTGGCATTAAAACGAATTGTCCATCGAATCCAGCGAATAACAAACTCCTTCAATCAATTCAGAGCATATCACATTATGAGAAATCTAAATCATGACGCAGATTTGGAAGCAAACGCTAGAACCAATCTTGAATCTGAAAATATTGAATTCACCAATAAAGAATCTTGCCATCACCACATCCCCTGAAGCTGTCCATTCTCCCAGATACCATTCGAAGACTCTGATTTCTCCATGAGATGAAGTGAACGATCCAGCTCGTTTGACATTACACAACCACAAGCATATGGTATAATCTCCGAGCCATCATGCAACCGACCCAGGGAATTCAATAGATTAGATGGCATCGCCTTCAGATACCGAGCACCAGAGAGGCACCAAGCTATATGGGCCCTTCACGCTGAGATCAGAGAGGCACCAAGCTATTATGCAGCTGGCAATGCCTTCATGCAGAGAACAAAGAATGAGGATATGACCCAGGGAACACGAATTAAATCAACTGGCAATGCCTTCAATTATCGAGATACTTTGCAGCTGCATCTTAGAATGAGAATGAGAATATGAAGCATCTATAATTTGAATGCAAATGGTTATAAGGAAATCACAATGGATATTGAACTACATCAACTGACTGATTCCTCTACAGGTCAAAATTCAAATAAAAGCTTTGAATATGGATCAATCCATATGATTTCAAAATCGACAGAAGATCAACATCATGGCCTACATAAATCAAATTTTTCAAAGAAATTTTTTCATCTTGTAGCAATTTGCTACTGAATTTTTGAACATTGTATTCAGCTGATCTTGGCTTCAGCCGCGGTTCAACCATTTTTCAAAACAATATTCTATCCTACTATAAGTTTTCAAAACATTCAAATACATTTATAATTCAAATTAGATAAGCTGTGTGATAAAATATATACTTGTAAATTAATAAGTTAAATTAAAATAAAAAAAATATATTAAACATCATTGTAATAAAAAGTAATATAAAAAATAAAATAAATACATATAAGTTCCATTTTTTAAACACCTATAAATTTATGTCTTTATCTTTTATCACTCTAGACTTTAATATAAATCTTCCATTTTATATACGTTCTCTTACCATAGTTTTTTCCAATATATTGAAGTAGTCTATTCACATATTTATTTATAATATTTTTTCGAACCATATTTTATTGGCTAATCTAATTTAGTTTTTGGAAGTGTATAATTTGAATATAAGAAATACATTTGAGAATGATGATTCCTTTTTTATTTTAAAAAATTAAAAATACTTACAATTTCTGGTTAAAATATTATATGTTCAACGATAACAATTGAAGTGTCATGGATAGACTTTGTTAGAATGTAATGATTAAACATACATGTAGACTCATCTCAAACCTAACTCCCTGAATGCCACGGTAGGGAGTCGTGACATTGTCACGGCGGGAGGCCTAGGTTTGCAATCTGCGAGAAGCACACAGAATAAAGTCAATCTCCTTTCTCAAGAGGATAGCCAACGTGGACGACTCCGCCTCCCTCATTCAACGTGAGGCTCCACTTTCGCATAGAATACTCATGTGTACGCACTTCCTACAATAACAATTCAGAGAGAGCTATATTATTATTGTTCCCGGATGTTGGAGGCGGGCAGCGCATGGGATAGAAGGATGGAAATAATAACACGGCCTGCACGTCCCGGGTTCGATCCCTCTAAACGTTCATTCTACGGAGAAATAGGGAATTGCCTCTGCCTCTCTCGGCCGTTGAAAGCTTTTCACAGTCCGCCTTCAACAAAATTTAAGCTTCACAGGCGTTCGCGTATCAATGTCCGCGCCATTGCAAGTGAGCAACGGCGTGAGGTCGAATCCTCTAACAATATTGTCGAGTCGCGGCGAGGGAAATTTCAGTCTATGGTGAGCCTTTTAGCTCTTTTCTTGGTTCAAGATATAAATAATTAACTACTGGTTTCCTAATTTTGCATAATTGTGCAGAGAGTGGGAGAGATGTCGGAGGAGTTCAAGAAAATGAGAGCGCAAATGGAAGAAGATGAACAACTATCTTCCCTGATGAGAGGTCTACGTGGACAGAACCTCTCTGACTCACTCTTTGCTGCCGACGATGTCCAGCTTCGTCTTGTAGAGGTAAGGCATGCGAATTTATTCTCATTAAAATGCATTCCAACATTAAAAGATAGTAGAAATACATTTAAGCCGCGTCTTAATGTTTGCAATTCGAACTAAGTAGGTATGGATTGCCGTATCCGGCAATGCCGAAATAAAATTCATTAAATATCAAGAAGCATCTATTGCAGCAGCTGTTAATGTTAGTCAGGGCTATTTGTCTCCGGGAGATTAATTAACTGAATATTGAAGTGGCTTCGTTATGCGTGCTGTCAAGCTTTCTGTTTAGCGCAATTCCGAACAATTTTTGCGAAAATTGCGCGGTTTTTAAATTAATCAACGACCTGCTTCGAGAAATTTAGGGTCATTCACACAGGCTGATAATCTAGATGCAATCAAAGTAAAATAACTGCAGCGGAAAAATGTTTAAATTTCTTAAATAGCTCAAGAGCACTATGATCAAGATTTGTGAAGTTCGAGTTGACCGACGTTAACCGTACATAAGTATGAACAGGATGTTTGAGAAATGATAAAATCTAAGAGCGAGCTTACAATGTTTAAAGATTGTAGAAAATACCTTTAATCTGCGTTTTAATATTTAGAATTCCAACTTAGGTATGGATTGTCGCAACCTGGTAACGTGGTATGGATTGCCGCAATCTGGTAATGCCGACATATATTTCCATAGATTTCACGAAGCGTATTGCAGCAGCGGGCCAGGATTATTTAGCTCTGGCAGATTAACTAATTTATCTGAAGAGGCTCTGTTCTGCGTCATGTCAATATTGCTGTTAACCGTAAATTCTGAACAATTTTCGAAAAAATTATGAGGTTTCAAAATCAACCGATGACCTTCTTTAAGAAATTTAGGGCCATTCACATAGGCTGACATTCCAGATTAACTCCAAGTAAAATTGCTGCAGTTAATAAATTAAATCACGTAGAAATAAATTACTGAAATAGCTGAAGAGCAATAAAATCTGTAGGATAAGTAAATCCTAGTTGACCGACTTTAAGCTTAACAGAATGAATCAATCGCATGCTCTGTGAAATGATGTCCGAGGAAGAGTATCTTAGTTTTCTGTCGGCAACGCTTTTCAGTTGGATTTTGTCTATTAACTATTCCTAGTTAGGCTTCTTCAGCGTAAATTGAAGTATATTCATCCTGTAGGTCAGGAGCTATTTTACAATGGGTTAAAGTTCAGTTTCATGTAGTCAAACTCATTTTAATTTAAGATAAAAGCTTAAAGAATTGGAGCCCCAAGGCCCTGATCTATAGATTACTTTTAAATTGAACATAGCTTTAATTTATCAACCACTGCAAAGTGACCCTTAATTTAACAGATTCTGCCAAAGCTATTGGGACGGCCAACATGCAAACAGCCCAGGTTCAAACCCTAGTGGGTGCTGAGCCCTTGTGTGTGTGAGAGGGAAGGTGTTTGACCCCCCGGAGTTGGTTTGCCTCCATCAGGCCAGATTGGTCTAAATGGATGTTAATATCACACTTTATCTTTTTTTAATTGAATCTGTAGTAACAGGCAATGCAAAGCAGTGTTTACAGAAGTTTCAAAAGTAGCACAGCATATTTCTCTCCCAGCTGGCTATGTCAAACCAGATGTGTTCAGCATCGTTTGGATATGTGGTGAGGTTTAGATTTAGATTTTAAAGTTAATCTCAGACTTATGGCAGTTGATTTCTGGAGGTGGTCATCTTAAATGCAATTTTCAGGGATGGCTCAAAGAGCCAATTCTACTGAACAAACATTAGTAATTCCGAGCCAAATTCAATTTAGCTAACATACCAAAGTTCTTGTGTACCATTTTAAATGTAGTATGGCAACTTAAATTGGATTTGCAGATCCTCAGCAGGACGAAATTACTGCTGACCTCTTTAAACAATTTGGTTCAAGAGTACCCACTCTTTTGCTGCTTTTTTAGTTTTTTCTTTCTTTTCATGGATGACGCTTTATTTAATTTATTTTTACTCTCTACTTCATGACTTACAAAGGAGGTTTTTCATCAGAAATTGAATTTGGGTTTGCAGGTATCAAGCTCTGGAGATGAGGAAACGTTGCCTTTGGTTTATGATCCCATTACTATATCTGCTTATTGGGGAAAGAGACCTCGAGCAGTTTTGACACGCATTACACAGCTATTAGCAGTTGCCGGTGGATTTATTTCACATTTAGTATGGGATATTTTGAATGATAAGCTTAAAGAGGTACACAATATTCTTGATTTTTCCATGTTACTGTTGATCTTCCTGTTTTTACGATCAGTATTTTATTTTAACTTCGCAACATTGAAATTTGTTTTTACAACCTAGGAGTGGCAGCAATGGGTGAAAAATAATAAGAAACAACATGAGTTTTGTATCCTATATTTTACTTTTTTAATAGGAAAATAGGTTTTAGATTATAGGGTGCTTCTACCCAAGAAAATACATCAGGATTTTTCCTTACAAACAGACTCTTTGCCTTTCTCCTATATACACATTTTATGCTGGTTTCTGATTCCACCTTTCTATAAATCTGGATTTTCTCGTCTCATGAGAAGTCTCTATAAAAATCTTACAAAATATACAAAAATCTCCACCAAACTCTTTTCATACGAAAACCATTGTTTAACCAGGTGTTGGTTTGCAAAAACTCACTTTTTGATTCATTGGTTTGTTGGCACATTAGCTCCCTGTTATCTCTTGCTTCCCTGAAGCCCTTAGGGTGTGCCTCTTCATCATTCAGTGTCGCATTCTTCACAATTGCCATATTCAAGAATGATTTTATGCTCTGATATCGAATGATCTGAAAATTTTCTGTACCTGCGGTCTTCAGATTTGCAATTTTTTTTAAACTATGGCTTAAGCGGGTTTTGGTTGTATCTTAGAACTGAGCTTTGCTATGCACACTACTTTTCTTTATAGTAGCCTACAAAATTAGAATCAATTAGAATACTAGAGCTAAATAAAAGACATTACATATCCTCAAAAGTCAAAACCTTACACAAGCCAGACGCTGTGTCGATTTGACTTTATTCCGCATCATCCTATTGCTTTTTTCCATATTCTGTCATTGGATCTTGTGGATTTATGTTTTCATGAAACTTCAGTTTCTACAAGAGTGCATTATGGACCCCATGTCCATGCAACATTGAGTTTACGAGGCTTCCCATTCCTTGCAACTTGAGTTTTTACCTCTGCAACTTATGTTGAGGGCCTTCTCTTTTTACAACTTGTTGCAAAAAGTTTGCTGATCCCGTAACCTTGCATTGTGGTCCTCAGTTGGTCTGCAACTTTGGATTGTGCATCATCATCTCCTCCAACAACTTGTTTTGTTCACATCATAGTAGCAGGGAGACATGTTTCCTAAGGTTGGGTACACAATGCACATCTTAGAGATGGGACATGCCTTGTGTACTTGGAGACGTCTTGAGACATGAGAAAGGTCTCCTCAAAGAGTCTTGACTTCCATGAGCTCCTTGGTGTCTGCCATGATTTCTTTATAAAAAGACAATATAAGGAAGGAAAAATCTCAATTAGAAAAAGAAAAAAGCCTACCTAAACCCTAGGCTTGACCCCACAACTGAAATCGCCTTGGAGAAAGAGAGCATAACTATTAATAACAAACAACATTTATGTAGCAATGAGATGGCCTCACTGATCTGCCCCCCATTAGAAATGAGCCTCAGCAAAGCTGGCGAGGGATGATTTCATGGAGAATATGTTGACAGAGGACTTAGAATATTTAGAGATGAACCTGAACAAAATAACATAGATATTGAGCTGGAGACCTGATTTTTACTGTAAAGTTGAAATGTTTAAAGGTTTGTAACTCGTATATTACCTTTGTAATAGACTGTCTAGACTATTATTGGACATACGTATCTTTGATTGATGTAGTTGAAATTGCATTTGCATCGAGTAATTAATGCAAATCTGAAAATTCACCTTCTTTTGAGAAGGTTCCTCGGATCTTGACCCTAGAATTTTCAGCATTTAGGACTGCTGTAAATTAATGTGTTAATACTAAAAAGGAGCAGGACAATCACAATAATTCATTTCTAGTAGCCCCAAAATTCATAGCAATTCAAAGAGAAAATATACCAATCATTCCAATGAGCGTCCAGCCTTCTAGGGCAACTTCACATGCATAAACCAGATCTGAAAATTCTTCTCACCCAACAGATATAACAACAAACACAACAGTAATAGATGGCTGTACTATTATTTTCATTCTTAATGTTAAGTCTCTTAAGTGTGTCAAATCAGCAAGGCAATTAAGAGTTGGAAATAACTATCCCAAGAAGATAAAATGTTGAATCAAATCTGCAATGTCCATCTACACAATATGTGGACAGCTGGAAATCTCATGTGGATATGCTCATTGAATGAATTACGTACATACTGTAGCCTCCTCTCAAGGCTAGGACAAAACCCAACCAACCCAATATGCCCTAGCTATGGTTAGTGAAAGAATCCCTCCAACATAATCTCCAAGGTTAGACATCCTCCTCTTCTTCCCCAAATACCTCCAAGGGTTTCCAAACCCTAATCTCTGGCCTCCAAGGGATGGAACCCTAGCCTTAGAATCCAAGATGCTCCAAGAGACCAAAAAACCCTAATGCCCAAGTGAGAGGGATCGAATGTACAAGAAGAATCTTAAGAGAGAGAAATCGTCCACCTCCTCGTATGCTCCATGAGGGTTTCCTCATGAACCCTAGCGCATTACGAAAAGAGCACTACAAAGAAGACATACAAATGAATGTGTGATGTGCTGTGTTACTTGGAAGGACTCTCTCCTTCCTCTATTTATATGAGAGGTGTTACCCCCCCATTTGCATAGGGTGTGCACTAGGATTTTCAGAGATCAATCTGAGCATTTTGAGCTGATCTGGGACTGCTCTGGAGATTTCTGAGTGATCTATGACATATTTCAGACCTTAAAGAGGTATTCTGGGGAGTCCCTTTGGCATAAACAGCCCTATAATCAAGTCTGAAAGCTTTTTGACGGAAGTCTGTATCAAAAAAGGAAATCTGGGCACTTTTGAAGTGATTATGGGCATGGACAGTGGCAGCAAGCGACATATTTCACAAATCTGGGCACGTAAACGGTGATGAAGAGGGTTATTAACTTATTTGTCAGGTCTGGGAACAAGTGGGAATTTTCCAAACACATCTCAGCTCCAAAATAGCCTTGAAATGGCATTCTTGACAGCCCAAAACCATCAAGCAGCAACCCTTTCTCAATTCCGGGTGCAGAAGAAGCAATTCTGGCGTTTCCCCCTCTAAGACAGCAGTCCTATGAATTCTGGGCATAGTAACAGCCCTAAGCCATGAAACCCATGCATCACTTTCTAGGTTCTGAGCATAACTAACCTTCAAACATCAGCTGTACCTTAACTCTGAGTGTGTAACATCAGCATTTGTTGGGATTGACAGTCTATGCAGTGATCTCCTGTACAGCCTTCAAATCAGATTTGGAAATTGTCACCTTAAACAGGCCGTCCCATCCAGTAGTCCCCTTGCACAGGTTTTGGGGAGGCTAGTCGATAATTGAAACTATTATTTGAAGCATTCTGCCCATTTGTGATCGTGTGGCAGTTGAACTCATAAAACCTATGTATACAACACCATATGTAACCTGTGGTAAGCCCTTTTCACATCATCTCATAGCTGAATCATAGACATCCAGCTCTCTCTGTATTTGGGAGGTCCATCCACGTGTTTGAAGGTGTTGTCCGCCAAACTGCACACCAGCAGTGGAAATCTTTCGAAAGCTGTCTCCCTCACTGGAAAGTGGGGAGAGGTGTGGCCTTGGGGGCAAGCAATGAGCCAGGTACTGTCACCTGAATCCCACCTCCTCCATTTAGGCTAACTCCTAACGAAGCCAAGGGGGGTAGTCCCTAAAAAAGAGTTTCACTAAGGCTCTTGTGCTTTAAGTGTTTTTCGTGTGGGGTGATGCAGATGAGTGTTGTTTAGGAGTTTTTAGATGATAGATCACAATTTATGAAATAAACACAAGATAAGCAATCCACATTGCGATATGAGACAAGAGATTCGAGATATAACCACTTTGATAAAATTAAAGCAAGACAACCATGGAAATATAAATGCTCCAGATAGATAATAAGGAAAATAGAAAGATGCCAAGGACCAGTACCTTATGGAGTCAAAAAAGAGTCTTGAATGCTTGGGTTGCTTGATACAAGAGTTCAAAGTGGTAATGTTCGTGAGATCGTCCCGCGATTAATCTTGGTTTATTGAATATTTTAAATGATCTTGATTATTTGGGCTAAAACCAAGGATATCAAAAGAGTGGAACCTTAACCATGAACAAATACTGACAACCTCTTAGATGGTATGTCGGGAGCACCCAGATTGCAAAGAGGACAAGTGTACTTACGGCTTGACCGCCCTCGAGTCTGACAGTGGATTCCTGGCACCACCTGTTTCAGGAAGCACCTCAGTGATTTGATACTGGTTTTGGTTTTGGGTAAATTTTTTATTATGTTATCACTTGTAAGCTTATCAAGTCCTTCACCTTTCTGAGTACTAGCCCAACCGTTTCCGGTTGGCAGAGCATACGGGTGTTGGACAAACGACCAAAATAAATTAATTAAGTGGGAATGTGGATTGAAATGTTTTATTATTAAGAGCACTTGTTCAACTCTCCGATAGAGAGCGCTCTTGACTTAGTCTTAAGACCACAGTTCAAGAGACTTCCTACTTTAAAATGCCTAATGCAAGGGGAAAGTGCAAAACTAACAATGCTCTCTGACAGAGAGTGCTCTTGTCTTGGATTTGGCCAAGTTCAAGAGGCTTTGTTTATTTTAAGAAAATAGAAGCAGTTGTGAAAAAACAGTTATGAAGATTTGTAGAATTAAACCATGTGATAGCTCAAATAAAGTAAGAGACAACTAACATGCTATTTGAAGAATGAAATAATGCTAAAAAGACTTAGTGTTCTACCAACAGTTTTACTCTAAGGTGGGATCAACCTCCGAACAAGGTCAACCACTAGAACTGCCTGCACTTGAGAACCTCCAGCTAGCTGAAAGCTCTACTAAGGAAACCGACGGGGAAGGAAGAGTAACCACAAAACAATGTGGTCCTGCCCTTGAGATGAAATCTCAAGGATACAACTTCCGGTCAAAGGCTTTGGAAGATAAATACAAGATGAAACAAAAGACTACTCTAAAGCAAAAATTTGAAAGATCTAACTTAACCAATCACCACACTCTTCCCCAAATGGGGAAGAAAACCAAAAAAGTGGAGGCCTCCTCCACTTGAACTTATATTAATCCTGTTACAATTGCCTTGGGTTTTAAAACCTTGAAGGACTTTTGAGAGATAGATAATACTTGCAAAAATTAAAGAAGAAGCAAGTTTTTGCTTGCTTTTACAAAGGATAAGAAAGACTTTGTATATTCAATCACTCCTTATGGCTTTCACTTGATTTTGCTTTGATTCTTTGCTTCAAGATCTAACAAATATATTTCTCTCAAAAAACACCTACACAAGCTCAAAACAACTCAACAATGCACCCATTAACCATTAGGTAAACAAACTTGAAGCTAGTTAAGTCTAGATTTAAAAACTTAACTCTAAAATGTGAAATGCATGAGATTTTGACATAAAAATTTAACTATGATGAAATGGACCAGCAAACAACAAACTCCTAAAATGCAATGGGAAAGAGATCTAGATCATAAAAATTTTGAGAAATTTTTTGTGGAAAAAATTCTATCTTTTAAACTTGCAACTAGGGTTTAAAAATGCAAACTATACTAGTGTGAAACAAGAGATCTAGAATGCTTTTAACACTTACTTTTCAATGCATGAAATTGCTCTACAAGATGCAAGTAAAACCTAAGATCTAATTATGACAAGCTATCTTGCAAAAGAGAAGCTAAAATTCTAACAAAAATTGACTAACTTTAACAATTCGTTTTTAATCTTTTTAATGTTTTAGGGCTACCTTTAAAGGTGGACGAATGGAGGAAGGAGCTCTTTTGAAATGAGGACGAGAAGAGGAGATGGTAAGAAACGAGGATGGGGAAAGAGAGAAAGAAAGAGGGAAAACGAAAGGGTGAAGGTGGATCTAGGGCAAAGACAATGAGAAGGAAGGGGAGGTGAAGAGAGTAAAACGAATGGAGGAAGAGGACTAGAAAACCAATGAGAAAAAGGAAACAAAGAGAGCAAATAAGAGGGGTTTGAAGAAAGAACCCTTTTGTAACCAAGTTTGAATGATGAAAATTTTGGTGATGGAAGAGGAAACCCTCTCTGCTTTGATGCCAATCTTAAGATCTTGCTCCTTGGAAGTATCCTGCAAACACACTATTAGTAAAGGTTTTTGTTGGTGGAGAAGAGGGAGATACAACCGAGTTCATCTCATCTCAACCGTTTTGAAGATCTGCAAATGCACAAAAAACTTACACAAACAAAGCTTGATCAAATATAGAGAGTTAGACAAAAATGCATAAGGAGACAAGGTAGTAAGACCGATTACAAGTTGCACTCTTTATACTATTTAAGCCTAAGCCTAACAAACAAATTGGGACCATCAAATGCTTGCCCTACGCTCTTAAGAAAGAGATCTAAGCATGTATTTAAATCAAACTTTGAAATTGCATAAATCAAGAACACATTACAGATATTACCTCAAAGTAAATTAGTAACTCATGAACCAATAGAAGTGTACACAAATTGCCTCCAAAGCCAACTTTATTTCCAATGATAGCCAATAGCTATTACAATCTCTGCAGAGTAAGTTTACAATAATTCTCCATGAGAAGAGAGCTAGAATGCATCTCTTATATAACAAAACAAGATACTAAAACCCTAATTCGAATTGGTGATGAAGAGAGCCAAAAACTCCATCAGAAACCAATCAAATCCATGTCAACACCAACCAAATCGAGCTTGGAGTCTTAACTCATCTTTAAACTTGAGTTTGGAGCCCATAATTTGAGGAAGGAGCCCCACATGCATTGATTTCAAAATCCAACAACCCATTAATCAATTGCCAAATCACAAAAACGAATCTGCATGAAGGTGGGCGAATTTCTCAACTGTAGATCACTCCCAGTGCTCCGAAACTGATCTGAATCAGGTGGGTGAAGATTCCAATCATCATAAATGCTTTTTGCCATGTCATTTTGACTTTTACTTTATTCAATTTGGCCTTTTTTGGAGAGATTTAAATTATCTCCAATTTATTATTTTTTGAATATTTTAATTAATATTTCTCATTTTTTGATTTTTTGAGAAAATATTAATTATGAGGCCAAATAATTGTCTGAAACTTAGGGTTAGCTAGTCCAGGGATCATGAATGATTTTTGGCTTAAGTCTGGAGCCTTCAATCATTGAAATCGGATCCCAGATGACTGACATATTACAAATTGAAATTTCTCTATTTAAACTATAGAGAAATTTATTAAAATTTAAAAAATAATTAAAAACCCAAATTTGACAGACCTGGTAAAATTTTTTCGAATTTTTTTTTTAGGGTCCTAGAGACTTAGGACATGACCAAAACCTATTCTAATAGTGTCTAGTAGGCTTATATACATTAGTTGGACTCTAATAACCCCCCACGGCTCAAATTTTCAAAATCGAGCATTCCAGCTTTGGAGGAAGCGGGAGAAAACCTCATCGATTATAGCTCGGCTATAGGCAAAGTATAATTGACAAGGGAAAAAACTCCCTGGAATACTTTAGTTGCTTAATCAAGTCATGGGGGACCGAGATGGAGCATTTCTCTTGGATGTTGGATCTTTCACTTTTGAGATAGCATGTGGGCATCTCCTTGTGAAATTTTATGTTTAAACCCTTGATTGACAGCTTCTTTAATGTTTTCTTCAGTTACAACTAGCAAATAACTATATTGCAGAATTGAACATTAAAACTGAAAATACACTGTCTAAACAACCATATAAATGCACAGCAGAAACAAATAGCATCCACACAAGATACACAAGATTTACCCTGGAAACCCCAGTCCTTCGGGGAAAACCAAAAAATGTTTGTCTTCTTCTTATTGCAGAATTTGTTTACAACAACACTACAACAGTCCTCTAGATAAACCCTCCGAATCTGGACCAAAACTCCTCGGAAATACCTCAATCCACAGCCTATGGCTTTCTGAGACCAAACCACACTGAAGATGCCCCAAATCCTCTCTACAAATTGGATAGACAAACTCTAGATTCACCCTGGATCCAATAGACAACAGAGAAGTAACTCTCCCATGGAAAAACTGTGATCTCAAACTTAGATTTGGATTGCTCACAACAAGAGGAAACCCATCTCTTGCAACTGTGATAGTGAATTCATACTCAAGGCTCCTTTTATAATCTCACACTCATGCAAATACCATGGACTCAATACCATGAGACCTCCAATACCATGGGACACATAATACCATGGACCCAATACCATGGGACCTCCAATACCATGGATACTCTAATACCATGTACATGAGGTGTTATAAATCCACCTTTACAATATATGTCTAGGAATCACCTCAGCTCTTTCTATGTTGCTAGACACCCCCAACATAGAAGTACCTACCAAGCTATAAAAACTAACACTTTTTGCAAGCGCATTCCCTTTGATGAAGCCCTTGAAGTTTGAATTTGGTTGTCTTGTGGACACTGTTATCCACTAAGTTGTACTTATGTGGATTTCCAGTGAGCCGCCGAAGTTGTGAACAATTCAATTGTTCATTATCAGTGCTCAGAAGTTCAGAAGTCTCCTCAGGGCCAATTTTGGCCCCTCCTTAAAAATTGCATGTCCATGCCCCACGAGGAATTGTAATAAGTTGGTCTAGCATGGTGTTTTTTGTAACAAGCTTGGCTTGCTTTAGGTTTATCTATCAATGTGGTACTCTAGAGTGTTTTTTCTTTAGTTATTATGCGTTGTTTTTCAGCATGCATATTTTCTGAGTTTTTCACTCACACCTCCAAAGCTGGAGTATCCGCCTTGGTGGCTAAACCTTGGGAGGTTATTAAAGTATAAATGTGTATGTATTTTAACATGCTAGCCATCAATAATGAGTCACATGGACATGTACGAGCTCCCCCTAGGTTTTATTTCTGTTTTCGAACTTAATTTTTTTTCCTGCAAACGAGGCTATTTTTTAATGTTTTAATTGTAAAAGTTGAAAATCTCATAGAAAAGTGGTTAGGAGGTGAAATTCACCTTGGGGGTGCTCGTTTTTTAACCCGGAGCATCTATATTACCCCTAAATCCACTTTCCTAAGTGTTTGAGTGATTATTTATCACTTAAATAAAAATTCTCTCAAAAATCATAAAAGAGAAATAAAAAATTAAAAAAATAAAGATATGAGAGAAAATCAAATTCCTAAATCAAACGAATTTGGTCCCACTGAAGATCCAATTCAACTGATGATCAATATCAGAGGCTAAATCAATCAAATCAGGGTGATTTCAGTCAGGATTGGAGTGAGGGCGAGTTAGTCTTCACTTAGAGATGTGCCCTCCCTCATGAAAGGGGTGCACTTGTTGAGATGGCGACTTGTGAGTGGTTGGGTGTAAGTTCCAAGAGATGTGCCCTCCCTCTTGTTGAGGTGGTGCACACCTCATCCAATCATCCTCCAATCAAGGATCCAATCAAGGAGAGATCAGCTCCATGATTATCTCATGCGCCCCCCCCTCTCTCATTATTCTATTTAAGCGAGGCAATAGCTCCATCTTTGGGATGGAAGCATTGGACCTCTGCCTTTTTAACTCTTGTAATTTTGTTGAAGTAATATCATTGAAAGGCTTTCGAGGTCTACATGCTTGCAATTTGTCCATTCTTGATGCATGCATTTCTTGGTTGAGGTAATATCTAGTGGTTTCTTTTTGCTCTTACATCTAATTGTGGATTGATCTAGCTTAGAAGGTCTTTGAGCCCATAGAGTTAGCATTCATAGTCTTTGATTTGCTTAGTTAGAGGTTTAGAAGTAGCATGTGTATTCAGTTGTACTAATGCCCTTCTTGTCTCTTCTAATTGATATACCAGATTTGATCCCCCTTTTATTGTAAGTGTTTCTTGAGATTGTACAAGATAGGAAGTTGAACAAGGAGGTTGATCTAGTTTGCATCTTCTTCCAACTTAAATACTTTGTTTCACCATTTTGTTAACATTCGTTGTGTTGCAGGCATTCTCGATTCTCCAACCCCTCAAGCTGAGGCTTGGTTCTATTTCTTTCCATCCTTTCAAAACAATCAATCTTTTCTTGTTTCTTTTTGTTGCTTAAAGCAAGTAGATCAGATCTAAAGTTTCATATTATATCTCTTGCTTCATAGATAGATCTTGAAAAGCTCTCTTTCAAAAGTCTTATCATAGATCTAGATCTATTTCAATCTTAGTACTTGTCGTAGCAAATTTTATTGAATATTTTCTAAGTACAAAGTTGTATCGTTTATGTATTTTTTATGAACTAATCTACTAATCTTGTGAATTTAGTTTGAGGGTTTTTTAGATCTCATAGAAGAAAAGGGAGAGATTTTGGCCAAATCTCTGCAAATCTAGCCCTCCTGGGCTACGAAGATTACCTATTTTTTCAGTCTTTTTTTTCTTGTAAATTATTGTAAGCCTCCCTGATCCAGATTTATAAGGATCAAAGGCGTTTTATTTTTCGCACTTTGTAAATTGTATTAAAGAAGCGAGTGGGCTTACACAGTGCAGATAACCCCCTTCCCCCATCAGGGGAAGCCTATATTTGCCTCATATGTTTGCTTTTTGTTGCTTTAGTTTAGTTTGCTTGTTAGATTAGATTAATTTCATCTCGATAAGTAGATTTTACTTGTTTTTATTTCTTTCCATTTTATTTTTGTTGCAAAATAAATACTTACCCACTGTGCTCTCCCGAAGTACCGAAAGGAAAAAGAGACTCACAGTGTAGTCAATTAGAAAACGTCCTTTATTTTCGCAATTTGTTATTTCGCAATTTTGTACAACAATTTTACAATCACACTAAAATTGGTACTTGATTTCCCGAAGTACTACGTTGTGTAAGGGCTTGCTTGATAAAGCAGCTTGTGGAAAAGAGATTCGTGCCATTAACAATTAATTTACAATTGTTCTTGCACTTACAATTTTGAATTGGAACAATTAAGTTAGCATAGATTGCGTATGCTCTTTTCCTTTGTAGGCTTTGCCTGAGCGCTGGGAAATCAGAAACAAATTTATTGCAATTTTTAAAGTTCAACATTTAATAAAGCAACTCATATCTAATAAAATTAACTCCCTTAAACTGACGAAAATATAGCATCACAAAGCTTGACTTGTGTGGGGAAATTCCTCAGAGAAAGCGGAAACCACTAGACAGTGACCTCGGGGCCCCGTCAGGCTGCACCCTAGTTTGGAGCAGTGTTGGACATCCCCCCGAGACTCCATCTAGCCAACATTTTCTCGTGCAGAGCCACTCTTGCCAAAATTCGGAGACACTCCTGGTACCTCACGGTATATTTGGAATTCCCCTTCCCCCTTAATCAATTCATCATTTAATAAGTTAAAAATGACCGAGAACAAATCTTGCAAAATAATTACTTTTACAACAACAACACTCCAATCTTTTGACCTCACGGCACTGGTTTGTAATCACTTTTGCTTTATTTCCTTTTAAGCTTTCATTTATGTCGTGAATGTATCTTATTTTATGTTGTTGACTCCTAATCAATATCTCGTGTCAGTCAGTCATCCTAAAAAACTCCTAAAAACTTACTTCCACCTTAACATTTAAGGACTAAAATCCTTAGTAAACTTTTCTTAGGGTCTACCCCCCTTGACTTCGTTAGGAGTTTGCCTAAAGGAAGGAGTCAAGATCAGGTGGAAACACTTGACTCGAGACTTGCCCCCAAGGACACACCGAGTGGCTTGAAGATTTCTGACACATTCCCCCAGGTGTGCTTCCAGCAACAACAAACACCATTGGATTGTTTTGTGGACATCCCTTGGTTGCATGAGGGCTTCCAGCGTGTTTGTGGACATGACTTGTTGAGGAAGTTTCTTTGAAAAAAGCCTTTGGAGGCTAGTGTGTGGACACACTTGATTGGTTGGGCTTCTACGTGGTCATCCCTTGGTTGATTCAATTCTCGTGTGGACATAGCTTTTTGAAGAAGTCTTCTTTGAAGGTGCCTTTGGAGGCCATTTGGCATCATCTTATTATTTGTTCCCTTGCTTGATGGAGGAGCCCCCTCATTTTGGGGCCTTATGTATCTTTTGTAATGTACATGTTGCTTTGACCACTTTATTTTATTGCTTTGTTAGGAGTTTGCTAGAAGTAAGTGGGGCTTTTGTATTATTTTACCCCACCCTAGGCTAGAGCTAGGGAATAAATGAAATTTTGTTGTAAAAGAAGTTTGAGCTACTACTGTATAAAGAGAGCCACTTCCTCATTTAAACTCATGGTTGGATTTTAAGAGTTCTCTCTCTTTTGGAGACTAATTGACATATCTTTTATGGAGCATTTTGAAGTGTAAAGGATTTTTTCTCTTGGGTTTTCTTGATGGTTGAATATTGAGGTATCTTGTATCTTTTAGCATTGTAAGATTTATTTATCTAGTCCATAATAAGGGTAGTGTTACTCCATTTGTTTATCATAATTTAGCTTTGTAGGTTGGTTGAAGTATCTGGCATCCGTAGGAGGGGTACTTATCAATTTTTCATAGGCTAAGGGTGAGCTAGATAGATAGGTTGAAGGTGTATGCTAATGGCTACTCTTCCTTGGTGAAATTTGCAAGAAGATTCAATTGTTTGGGGTAGGAATTGGGCATGCGTTTTGCATGTGTTTTGGTTAAACATATACAAACAAGGCCCAAGGAGGGGGGGGTTATCTTGAGACTCCACTTTGCCTTGGGGATTGGCACTGGTCTTCATCGTCCTACTTATACTACAAAGAAAGACCTTAAGTTTTGCTAAGGCTAACTCTTCAAATCACCTTGTGCCCTCATTGCCATAGCCTAGCAATCCTATCTAAGAAAGCCCTCCTCGAGTTGGAGAAGAGCCAACTGAAAGTGCAGAGAGGTGGTTATCGAGGTGACAGTGGGTAGTACCTCTAAGTTATAGGTGGGATATCCGTGTTCTTTGGGAATTTAACTATACTTGCTAGTTCATGCTGTAACAAGAGGTAAGGGGGGTGCCAACAATATAACACTGGTTGGACTAAGCCTTACAAGCAAGCCTACTAAACATAAATAAGTGTTTCACTTGTAGAGTATAGGTGTCAAGCTCCAATGATGATGTTGTGCACAATGGTGACCCAAGGTGATGTAACTATTCAAGGCAAGTCCACACCACTCCATCCTGAGCCTCCACGGACTCCATCCATCCCCCAAAGCCAAGTACTCCATTGGGGAAACTACCCTCTGCAAGAACACTGTTGACTCCCTAGGCATCCTTGAGCCATCTCCAATCCTTCGAACATGAAACCAAATGCCAAATACCATTTAGGGCTTGTAGCCCTCCATTATGCGCAACGTTCCTCATATCCTGTTGGGCGTTCTTCCATCAGGTGAATCCTCCATGTGTACATCATGCATGGAATCCACCATCCGGGAAAGAGATCTCCAATGCCTTGGGGAAAAACATTGAGCCAATGATCATCTAAGGTTTGGCATCCACTGAGCAAGCTATCACAAGTGTGCATATCCATCACAGACCATCTCTCATGCTACAATCCATGTTAGGCCATCCAAAGGCTGAACATACATCATGTACCCCAAATCCATGAAGCACCCCAAACATGGTGTAAACACTTTATGATATCAACCATAGCTCAACGTTCATTGTTCATCATTTATGATTTTAAAATCTAAAATTTGGACATTTCAAGTTGTATTTTAATTTATTTTTAATTCAATCACATTGATGTACTTGTACCCCAATGTCTTTCACACCAAGATTTCCAAAATGGTTTAACCATATTGGTACAATATTCATACCCATACCCACCTCTCTTGGCAACTATGGTTTGCATCGCACAACCATTGCCTTGGGGTCTTTTCCTTGCATTGCAATGTAACCTTGTATTATTTCTTGGCATTGTAACTATTCTTTGCGACCTTAAACAATACCACAATTGAGCTTGGTGGTGTTGTGGTCTCTTAATTGTTTTTTCGAGTTCACAGAGTGGACATCCCTAATTGAGATATTACAATAGAAAAATCTTTCAATAAACAATGATTACGACAAGATGAAAGGAGGGTTTCACCTTGTTACCGCTGAAACTAGCAGTCCTTTCAGAGCAGACTAAGTATGCCCTGTCCTAGTGATGGTAAGCATATGGGAGGAGCTAGACCCAATGTCACCACAACCTAGCTCCTCAACTTCTTCGGTTAACTCCTAAACCCAGGGGAGAGTCCCTAATCAAGGAAGGACACCTACAGACACCAACACACCTACAAATACATTTCTACAAGCCTTGTAGCTGAGATCAATGCCTTATATGGAGTCAACAGTGGATAGTAAAGACACGTAAATCATATAAAGGAGTTAATTCAATACACCAATCAATATCTATCAATACCACAACTTTCAATGCAACAACACAACTACCAAGGTAGGGTTTCACTCTTCCCAAACGCAATACCCCAGAAAGGTGCACTCTAAAAGGGAGATGAACAAATGGCCTAGGGCACACTTGATGTCCTAGTTGGAATTGCAAAAAACCCTGCAGAAACCCTAATTTGGGCAAATTCACATTTCCCCATGCACCAAGGCAAATGAGGATGCCCTAAAAAATCTGTGTATAAATCCACTAGGGCGAATTTGGTGGGTGGACCATAATTACAAACTCATGGCTATTTTTTGGAGTTGTGAACTTATTTAGGTTTTTAGGGTTTTCCCAATAATATTATATTTATAGGGTTTTTTCTATATAGAAATGCATGTAAAATAAAAGACAAGTAAATTGGTAAAAGAGAAGATAGTTTTGTTGAAAGATAGGGCATATGATTCTTGTCTCAATCCCTAGGGCATTGAGAGATCGATACCGATGTCCCTCTCTAGAAATGGCTTCCAATACTTGCAATTAGGGCATCAACTAGAAACCTCAAGGGTTAGGTAGAAGAGCCTAATTAGGGCATGCGAAGGAGTCCAAGGCTCAATTTATAGTGGAGAGCTCCTTTGATAAGACAGTCTCCTCATACAAAGTTAACAAAATGCTAGCAAGAAACCCTAACAATTTAGCATAATGCACCATAAAAGCATCATCAAACTAGGGTTAGAAGTAAACCTTACTAACATTCACCAAGAAATGAGCAAGGAAAAGATCCTAGGTCACTCTTGAGCTTGAGTTATTACAACCAATCGTAGCATCAACCAAAGCATGTGCAAAATTAACCCCTTCATTCAACCTTCAAGCAAGGAAAATCATCCCAAGAGAGGTGCACATAGCATCAAGAGCTCCAATAGACCAGTAGAAAAATAAAAGATCTCATAATGAAGCCATATCTTGTTGTGTTTTTACAATGAAAGGGAGGTGCTATTTATAGGAGACTAGCCTCACCTTTTTAAAATTTATGAGCCTATAAGATAATGTGAAAACACAACACTTTGGCTTGCTCACCCACAAATTTGGGAGCTAAGCCACTAAAAAGACATAAAATAACAATATAAAAGTGCAATTAGGCTACACCAAGTGCTAGGAGTGCCAAAAGGAGGACGTCATGCCCCAACTATCCCAATAGATGTGTGCCCTCAACGTCCTTCATTATCCTCGTAGGCTTCTTCAATAAGGAAGTACAAATTGTGGGTAACATAGCCTAGAGGAGGGGTAAAATAGGTCCAAGTGAGCAAATAAGGTGTGCTAGATAGGGTACAATGCCCTTACAATGTGCTATCACCTTTTACATGGAAATTATATGAGTGTGATCATGCATCCAAGAGATTAGCCCCCCAAGGGCACCAACCCCTACAGGGCAAGCATCTCTTGGAGGTGGAAATTAAGTGGACCATCCATGACATGATTATGGGTATTTAGCCCCAAATCAACACTCTATGCTTCAACTTGGCCTTTATATGAAATTTTTTTAACACCTTGCAATGGTAAACTTGACTAGGAATGCTGCAGATACACTGAGGCGTAACACACCTCAACCTTAACGTCTTCTAACTGAGACAAGACTAACCTTATACAAAGATTATACCAGCAGATTTATACAAGTAATTTCCAGCCATCAAAGCAACCCAAGAAAAAGAAAAGAATGATGAAGAACCTCACATTAGAATGCCCATTAATTTCCTCCCAAAAGATTTTCAACTAAGCTTGGAGGGGAATCCCACAATTCCAACCATGCCTAGCAAATGAGAGCTCTGTTCTTTTTATAGAGCTCCTCCTCGACCATTTTATAATAAAATAGTATTGACTTCTAGATCATGATCCTTCCATAAATAATAATATCAAAATACATATAGGATTCTAAAGAAATAATTTTTCATCTTTGCTTGGAACTTGTATTGACGTGGGAGGTCCAACATTGTGTGAACATGCTTCACATGTTTTGTTGAACTCTTGTTGTAAATTAGGATTTCATCCAAGTAGACTACCATGAACTTGTCGAGATGGGGGCAAAAAATGTCATTGATGATTTCATGAAGGTGGTAAGGAAATTAACAAGGTTGAAAGGCATGGCCTACCATTCGTAGACAAAAAATTGGTCTTGAAAGATCTTTTCTAGGCACTATTTGACTCCATGAAGACTTGGTGATAACTCGAAGTGAGATCAATCTTGATAAAGTATTTGGTTCCTTTGAGTTAGTCAAAAGGGTTATCAATCTAAGGGAGCAGGTAGCGGTTCTTGATATTGACCTTGTTGAGTGCCTTGTAGTTAATGCAAAATCTCCAATCCTTCTTCTCCTCCTCAAAGGCAATCAAGGTGGGAGAGCTACAGGATGGTGTGCCAAGTCAGATTTATTCTCTTCTAACAATTGATTGGTTTGCCTTTTGATCTCTACACTTTGCATAGGTGTGGTGTAGTAGGCTTGGTAATTAACTAGGGAAAAAATGGGGACCAAATCAATGGTATGCTGGATGGCCTAAAAGGAGGGAAAACCCTTGGGTTCTTCAAAGACATCTGTTTAAGAATCAATGAGATTTTGAATATTATATGGAGGTAGCTTCCCTTTGTTGATCTCCTTGATTTGGTGGACCACATAAAGTGTCATGTACTTGTTAAGATTGACATGGCTAGCTTGTCTACTAGAGAGTACATAATTAAAGAAGAATAAGCGAGATTGTAGATCTTACTATCCTTGTAAAGCCTACAGGTGTTGTAGTACACATCATAATTTGCTCTTATGTTGGACTAGTAGAGTTTGGCAAGGATCATGTCACAAGAATGTAATGGATGACATCACCTTTTATTGCATCTCAGAAGTGTCCAATAGTGAAGGTGATTGAGAACCTCCATGTGATTAAGGTGGGTTGTCCAATGTCCTTGACCCATCGATGTTGGTGTGAATGGGGATGAGTTGATGTTGGCACTAGATTCTTTTGGTTGCAATTGTCCAGAACGAGGTAAGCCAATTTATCATTGATCTAATAATTTTGTGAAGATCTCCTCTTTGTTGTTTGTGGAGTAGTCCTTGGCATTAATGTAAGTTGAGGATGGGTGGAGAATGGGTTGTTGATGTCAATTTTTGAGGCCCAAACTCTCTTTATTGAGCAACCTTGTTTTCAGCTTTGCTTGTTAGGCTTGATATTCATTATAAAAATGGATGGGCTTCCTGTGATAGGAACAATACTTTTTCTTCTTAAGGACAATAGAGGATGTGAAACTAACCGATCCTATACTTTGTCCACTATTGTTAGGCTAGGCTTTTTGAATTATAAAGGATTGAGAAGAAGAAATGGGCTTCTTTTGGATTGCCTGATTAGCCTTGGGCAACTTAGCATCAATCTTGGAATCTAAATGAAATGTGCATTTAGTTACCTTTAGGCTTGCACCCACTCTTTGGACTTTGGAGCTCAAGTGGAAGATTTATCCTGGGGGAGAGCCAGCCTAAAGTGAGAAAGGGCATTTTTGTGGTGACAATGGACAACCCCTCTTAGTTCCCTCAAGGTTGCACTTGTGCTTTGGGGCTTTAGCACGTAAAGTGCAAGTTTGGGTAGTAACACATTCTAGAGAAGGAATAAAGAAGAGCTCTATCTCTTTCTTGATACGAGGAAGCAAACATGAAATAAACTTAATATGAAGTGTCTTCAGAATCCTCATGTTACCAACTATTTTGTACCATAGTTGGATTTCTTGTGAGCCGCCAATGTAGTGAACATATTCAATGTTCATTATCAGTGTTCAGAAGTTCATAAGACTTTTTTAGGGCCATTTTGGCCCCTTTGTAATAAATTGCATGTTTATACCCCCTTGGGGATTTTGTAAAAATGTGCTAGCAAGACGGTCTTATGTAAAGAACTTGGCCTCCTAGGACTTTTTTATCAACAGTGATCACTCCATGGTGTTTTTTCTTTGTCAATTATGCAAATGCTGAATAAGCATTGTCTAATCGACGAGTTTTTCACCCGCTCCTCCAAAGTTGGAATGCTCATCCTGATTTTTGAGCCTTAGGACGTTATTAAAGTTCATGTGTCAAATGTTTATGAGCTTGCTAGACATATAATCGAGTCATTATGAACATGTACTAGGTCCCCTAGGAGTTTGAGTCAGTTTGGACAATTTTAATTTTTCCCATTTTACGGGGTTTTTTAATGATTTTAATTAAAAAATAAAAAATATGATAAAAGTGTGGTCTAGGGGTTGTTTTTGCCTTGGGGGTGCTCGTTTTCTAACCCGAAGCACCCACAAAACCCCAAAACCCACTTTTCTCAAGTTTTGAGTGAATATTATTCACTTTAATAAAAATTCTCTCGAAAATATTAAAAGAGAATTATTTAATTAAAATAATAAAGAATGGAGAAAAATCAAATTCTCTAAAATTGAGGGATTTGAGTCAAATAAAGGGCTAGTTGACATGGCAATCATCATCGGAGGAGATTCCAATCAAGAGTTAACACATTCAGTTAAGATCCAAGTCACTACAAGCTATTATTCCTTGGGATTTGCGCCCTCCTTTAAGAGATGGGCGACTTTGCTTAGTTGGATGGCAGCCACCTCACTCTATTGCTCCTAACATGTGCTTGTTAAAGTCTAGTTCGAGCTTAGATCAAGCTCCAATCAAGGATTTGCGCCTTCTCAAGCTCTAGAAGCTTCTAGAACTCGCCCTCTTCTCCTCTCAACCTCATTTAAGCAAGGTCGAGCTCCATTCTTTGGGATGAATGTGAAGAACCTTTGCTAGTTTTGTAATGTTATGCCTTTGTGCATTTTATGAATAATATTGAGGCTTTGGAGGTCCATTGTTGCATGTTAAACTTGTGAATGGTGTAAGCTTAATGAGGTAATCTTGTTCTAGTTTTTTCATACATTGTCTAAATTGGTAATCAATCTGGCTTGGATGGTTGTTCTAAAACACATAGAGTAAATATTTGTTGTCTTCAACTTATTTACTTACTATTTTGCATCTAGAAATTCAACAGTAGCATGCTTTAGTAAGTTATATTTCATGCTCTTTTGATTTATATTTGTGAAATGTACTAGATTTGACCCTTCTTTTTGCAAGTGTGAATAAGCTTTCAGGTTACTATTTTGGAGCAAGGGGTGGAGCTAAGTTGCATCTCCCCCTTCTTCGAATCTATTGAGGGATAACATTTCTTGTCTCCATTGGCATCTGCAAGTCTCAAAGAGATTCAAGCTTGAGCAAGCTTTCTTTCTTCATCCTCTTAAAACTCAAATTCCTCTCTTTGGTTGCTTAGTTCCTATTTCATTTTGCTTAACAAAGTTAGATCTACATAGCTTCATTTTTAATCTGATTTGTTATGCAAAATTTATAGATCTAAAAGTACTTTAAAGCCCTATTTCAAGCTTAGATTTAGTTGTGAATTGTTAATATTTAAAGCATCAAATTTTTCCTATCATTCGCAAATATTAAATTGTAATTTTTATATGATTTAGCTAACCATACTAACAGAATCATAAAAATTTCTGTTTGCTGGTTTTTAGTATTTTTTCTACAGGAAAGCATGGAAAGGAAGCAAATTTTGGAGCGTGAACCATTAAAATCCCATCTTCTTCAAACCCTTGCTTCTCCTTGGCTTTTTTCAAAGCTTAAAGTCTCTTGAATCTCGCTTTCTGCGGATCAAGAGCGCTTTCTATCAGAGAGTTAATCAATTTGTAATTATTTTAATAAAAGAGCAAGTGGGATTACGAGCCCGTATCTGTCAATTCTATCATTTTGCTTTCTTAGAGTAGTATCATGCTAGGCTAGTTTCCATTTTTTGCAAAGTTAGAATTAAAATTGAAAAGTTACTTAAAGTTTTGCTTTCTTAGAATTCATCTTTAGGCTAGTTTTTGCAAAAGTTTAAAGTTACTCAAAGTTTCAATTTCGCAAAAGTTTAAAGTTGTTTCAAATTTACTTTTGCAAAGCCCAAACTTATTCTTAGTTTGCAGTTTAGTCTTTTTCTTAGATTTGTTGCATGCTAAATCAAATACTAATCCCCTTGCTTTCCCGAGTACGGTCTTTGACCTGAAAGAGACTCTTGGGTAGTAATTAAATAACTTTTTTTTGCTTTATTTCTTTTAAGTACCTTGCATCATTTTTCTTTTTGAGTCTCCGAGGCTCCTTTAAAGTCTCTTGAATCTCGCTTTTGCGGATCAAGAGCACTCTCTATCAAAGAGTTTAACTCAACTAAAATCTCTTGAATCTCACTTTCGTGGATCAAGAGTGCTCTCTGTCGGAGGGTGTAAAATTGGAATTTACATTTTGTAAGCTCCGTGTATGCTTTAACCATCGCAAGCCTGTCTGAGCTTTGGGATATCAAAAGCAATTGTTTGCACTCTATAATTCTTCACATTAATTAATCCATTCACCTTAATAAAATCAAGTCCCCAATAAACAAACAAAAATCCTGTAAATGTTTGATCCAGAGATCACTACTCCCTTTGAATTAGTCTGAGATCTCAAGTGGTAAGAGTCTCTACGCTCATAAAGAAATAAACTCAAACAACTAGATCTGCATCTACCAACAACATATAAATGCAATCAACCACAATAGAGAACAGATGTACCCTGGAACCCTTTCGGGAAAAACCAACTAACTAGGGGGCTATCTTCTCTCTCGAGCCCAGAGCATATAGAAGTATAAAAGACAGTACAATACAGAATTACCTCAGCCAATAACTCAATCCCTCTCTGAACAGGGCAACCTCTAACTTGCATGCATCCAGCTGATGCATGCACTAACGAAGTGTGTCCTAACTGTCAAACTGGATCTGAGTGCTCTGACGGTGCCTCTGATAGATCTTCCCTCTCTAGATCTCTCTGCTCTGATCTGCTCACTCTGAAGACTGCCCACTGATGAAATCGGCCCTCTCTGCATGCACAAGTGCGCCCTCCCCACTAGGTGTCAAATGCTCGTACTGCTCCAGATCTCAACAGATCCGAGCTCCGATCATCCCTAACCTTCCTCAAATCTCGAGGCAAGGCTATCCTGGAAGTCACAGACTCCTAATCGGTCAATCCAGCTCACAATGAGCTGCTCTGCCCCCCTCAGGAAAAACATCCTCCTCCAAGAGAACTCGACCTCCTCCAATCTCCACAGTAATCTCACTGTTGAGCTCTCTCAGCTCACTGATCTGGGTATCTAGTCTCTCTGGAACTGAAGGCCACTGATCTAGCTCAGATCTGACCTTCCTAGCTCCTGCAACAACTCTTCTCTATCTCAGAAAGTCGCCCCACATGGACAGATTCGTCCCCCTCACTCTGGCAGATTCTCTCTTTGATGATACAACTGAATAACCCCATCTGGGGACCCCCTGCCTCTATAAATAATCTCACCGATGAATTAGGTTTTCCAAAACCCTAATTCTCGGTGCATGCAAAAGTCACTTTTGCATGCAGTCACTGAAAGCTGGCAGGTCATGCAATACTCATGCATGCAAAGGTCAATCTCCCCTGACGCTCCGCATGCAGCCCCCACTGAGCTCATGCCACTGAGTAGAGTGCATCTCACTCTCTACTCCATCCTGATGCCTATGCAGCTAATGTACCTCCATGTAAGGCATCTGAACCATGGAGGACATCCCGAAGTTACCATAATCTAACAAATCCGGCGTTACCGTTAAGTGATCAAGTGGGAAAATTTTGGCTAAGGAAGTGGGAACAACTGGGAGGCGACCTCAGCGCACATATTGTTGGTGTAGTGTTGAACACCGCTCTTGAGACTCCATTCCAACCCACATGTTCTTGTACAAAGCCACTTAGATCATAATACGAACATATTCCCCGTACCGCGAGGTATATCCAGAATTCCCTTTCTCCTTATTAATCAACCCATCCTCTTAAAATCAGAAATAAAATAAACCAAGAACATTCGCACAACAATTCTTAGTACAACACTCCAACAATCAGTGACTCCATTAGTACTGGTCTCATACACTTGCAACAATATTTTCATATTTTTTATCTCTCAAGTTGTTGTTTAATTTATGATTATGTCATGTTGTGGATGTGTTTAAATTTATTTGCGAATAGACTTGGTTAAATTTTGCTAATTCATTCATAAAATCCTAAATAACACTCATCCCATCCTTAATAAGTAACACAATCTAAGAGCCTTTAGAAACTCTTTGATAGGGTCTACCCCCCTTGGCTTCGATAAAGAGTTAACCTAAACGAAGGAGTCAAGATCAGGTGACAAAACCTGACTCGATAGTTGCCCCCAAGGCCACACCGAGCAGCGTCGAAATATTTCTGCTGCGCTTCCCCCCAAGTGTGCATTTCGATGGCAACACTTCACATCAAGTTTAATGGAGAATTTATTGAAGAACTCAATAAATTGTTGGACTGTGTATGTAGGAATCAATATGAGCCACATCCATTGAGCCAACATAATATCTTTGTACCCTAATGGGTAGAACTGCTTCCTGGTAGTAGTCTTGAAGTTGTCCCATGAGTTGATCTGTTGTTGGTTTGTAGATGCCAGGGATTGGATATGTGTATGCCACCAGGTGATAGCCTTCTCTTCCATGTGTACTTCAACCACCAAAATTAGTTGGGTGTTTACTAGGTTGGATTGGGAGTTGAAGTAACCCTCAAGACTCTGAAGCCAAGAATCCAATTCCCCCCCATTCAAAGTTTGGGATGGATAGCTTGGTGTCCATATTGAAGAATTGTTGGATGATGGAAATAACTTGAGGTATATTGCATTGTTGATGTTGTTGTTGTAGATTTTGTTGTAGGGTCCATTGTTCTGTGGTCATTAGGCATTGGAGCATGATCTTCATGTCTTGCATCATCTTTCCTTAAAACTTGTTTTGTTGTTGTCCTTGTATAACAAGATGCTCCATCAAGATTTGACTTTGTTGGTGTTGCTTCTTTGGCATTTATTTTGCCAAGAGTTGAGTGATAGTAGAGCCTTGGGAGCCGTTTGAATCTATAGAACTACATGGAGCTATGAAGCAAAGTTTAGGCCAAAATTGGGCATATTTGGAATATTCTGGCAAAAATTATGTTGATCTGGTACTAAAATTGGTGGTACTATAGACATCAAGCACAATAAGCACACTTCTGGAATAAAACTAGAAGTGTCTGCATTACCATAAATTGGAATTATGGTTCCACATGTCTTATTTGTAGTAGGGTTTTGAACCAAAAATTTGTGGTAATAACTCTAAGAACCCCTTGTTACTTGCCAAACTTGCACTTTAAGTGCTAAATCCCTAAAACACAAGTGCAACCTTAGAGGAATTAATAGGGGTTGCCCATTGTCACCACAACAACACTGTCTCTCACTTTAGGCTGGCTCTCCTTTGACACAAGGGGGTGTCCATAAATAAAGTGTATGATAAACTTTATGAAATGAATGGGATGGAAACTGAGACTAGTGCTTATCCAATTAGGGGAGATCAAGTCATAAAGGCATTAAGAGGGTTCAAAAAGGATGTATGGAGGGGGGAGATAGTGTTACAAGTTACAACATGCTAAAACCTCCCTATGCATGCTATTTGAGATTGCAGAAAATTATTGGGCCCTTACAAAGGTGCTCCTTAATGCACATATGCATGACAACAGAGGGGCGACCTTGCGACATGTAAATTTTTCAAACCCTAATGTTTTCAACCAAACAAATATGTTATTTCATTGCTGAAATTTAACATCTTCACATAGCAACAATCACACAATAGTTGGAAAGTAAATAGCGGAAGCATAAAAAAATTACATACATTCAAAGGGAATTTCTTCTTCAAATCAACTTATCATTCAACAAATCAAAGTTTACATGGAAACCTCCACAACTACTAAAACCTAGTAGTTGCACGGTAAACAAATCCACCCCAACCTGAGGTGTATGACCTGTTGAAGAGAGTACGACATACACAACAATCGAGAAACAATGACTACTACTGTACGACTATAGATCCTATTGTTATATATCTGTATCGCACTGTACGGATCCTACTATTGTACATATCTGCTATGTGGCATGTTGTTGCAAGTCGTCCTCTTGATTGATGTGCTATGCTCTCTCTTTCGATTGTTGTCCTTGTCTGACAAAGCTATGTCTAAACTTTCTATCTTAACCCGTTTTTATACTTGTGTGTTGAAATCATATTCCACCAAAACCCTAATCTTTCAGTGAGATGTACAGTTGAGATTAATCCTACCCTAAATCATTAAAGCAGTAAATATACTTTATTAGACTTAACAACTAAATATAAGACTTTTCAGTTTTCACCTTATCCTATAGTGAATTACAAAATAGAGTTATCTTGAACCACTTTCGACATGTTCACACTTAACCTATGTGGAAGTTCCTATTCGAGCTGTATTCTTCAACACTCCCTCTTAGTGAGGAAGGAACTATGCACTAGTACAAATTTGTCTCTAAATGTTTCAAACTTCCTTTTTGCTAAGGGCTTGGTTAAAATTATTAGAATTTAACACTCCAAGGATGGTTATGTTAGATCTTCAAACAATTTATATATATCACAATAACCATATGCAATAGGATCACTGAAAGATAGACAAGCACAACATAAACAAGAGTACACAAAGATTTATCCTGGGTAAACCCTCTCACGGGAAAAACCTAGCAAAACTTCTTCAGTATAGATTCGTCACAAGTACAATGCCAATCTAGTACATCAAGAGCTAAAGGCTCTTACACAAAGATCCCTAGAATAAGATAAGATAGAAAACCCCAAGAATAGGATGTCTTCAGTGCAACTACTCTTTCTCCCAAGCGAACTTGTTCTTCTCTTTCTATTCATGTGAACTTGCTTGAGTGAGTGATAATACCAAATGAGCTAGGTGCCACACTTATTTATACTAGTCACAACATGACTTTTTTACCTAACTGGGCCGACTTACTTCCCTAACTAGGCCGACTTGACTGGGGCAGTTTTTCTCATTGTTTGGGGTATATTGCCCATTGTTTGGGGTAGCTATCCACTGATTCCTGTGGGGCCGACTTGTCTAGATTTCTTTTAGGGTTTTTACATGATCAATTACAATATGAATATTTCCCGAAGGAAGTACAATAAAAATACAATAAGAATATCTTCCGAAGTTACACTCTTCAACACTCCCTCTTAACAAGGAAGGTATTCTTTTGGTCATCATCGTCATCATTGTTTTCATCGTCATCATCATCATCATTATCACTGCTGCTGCAACTCTATACTTTGATCATTGACTTGTGACATCTCTCTCGAATCTATACATCACTAGAAGTTTTGTACGAGCAAGCCATCAAGTGGGTACATCCCAGGAGCCCACATTACGTCGCCACAACGACCACCTGCATTACCACACTACGTGTTCAGATCATCTCGTGAGTGTAGCCTAGGAGCACAAATTACGTCACCGAAGTGACTACTAGCTAGCACATCACATCATGTGGAGAACAACCCAGGAACACAAATTACGTCACTAGGTGACTACCTGCGTCTTTGCACATCTCGACAACACAAAATTCATGAGTATAGCCTAGGAGTACAAATTACGTCACCGAAGTGACTGTTGTCCGTTGAATGCACACCAGCAGCATAAATCTTTCAAAATGCTGTTTCCCAAGTGGGAAAGGTGTGGCCTTGGGGGCAAGCAAAGAGTCATGTGCTGTCACCTAATCCCGACTCCTCTGTTTAGGCAAACTCCTAACGAAGCCAAGGGGGGTAGTCCCTAAAAAGAGTTTCTAAGGCTCTTTGTTTTAATGTTTTAAAAGGTGATGTGATGCGGATGGGTGTTTTTTAGGAGTTTTTGATGCACAATAATATTTATATAATCCAAAGATACACTTTGCAAAAAGTAGAAATTAAGATGCACAACAAGTGATATTTAATCAAGATATCCACAGCATAAATCGAAGCATGTAAACAATGTATGATCCAGATATAAATAAAACAGATAAAATGAAGGACCGGTGCCTTATGGAGTCAAAGTGCTGGGGTTGCTTGATACAAGAGTTTTTGTGTGCTTGAGAACCGTTTTGCAATTGTTCTTTGTAAATTTTATTGTGTATTTTATGGTGATCTTGATTATTATGGCTAAGGGAATTTCCAAGATATACCCTAAGGTACTGGAAATATGTCCGAAAAATACTCTAGGTGGCTCCGTACAGAGACATATTGGCTGCCAAAGTCTCAAGAGCGTGTTCAACACTACACCAAATAGGAATGTAGCCTAACGGTGCCCCCAAGATCTAAGTACAGTGATCCAGCGTCCCAGGCAGAATTTGCCCACTTTCGAGTATTGACGATCAACGCCGGATTTTCGTTGGTTATGGGGTATGAATTTTATTATGGTTGAAATTGGAATTAATGTAAAAAATTAAAGAACCTATACTGTTTCTGTGTATCCCAAAACTGGGTAGAGCATACGCGACATAGAAAATAATAAATTCCAATTTTAGGGGATATGTTTGTGAAGAACCAAAAAGAAACTCTCCGACAGAGAGCACTCTTGATCCACCTTATGGTGAGATTCAAGAGATTTATGATGCACGGAAATAAATACTTGAATGTAAATCTAATCTACCCAAGAATATCTTTCAGGTTTGAAACCTTACTCGGGAGAGCATGGGGGTTAGTGAAAACTTGAGATAAAACAAAAATTGAACAAACTCTCCAATAGAGAGTGCTCTTGATCCACTTTGCAGTGAGATTCAAGAGTGTTTAGGTTTCTTTTAGATTTAGCAGTTTATATCAATAAATGAAAACATAAAACAAGATCTAAAGACTTTTAACAGTTTATCAAAAATGAACCTAATCTAGCAGTATATCTAAACTACTTGCAAAATTGAAACTAGCTAACTGGGGAAATAACAAGCAACACTACAAGCTTCCCCCAAATGGGGGAATTTGGGTGTGGGAGCCATAATCCCACTTGCTCCTTATTATGGAGTTTACAACTTTTAGGCTTTTTATCACTTGAAAGCACAAAGGATGGGGGAATGACGAATGGGGAAGTGCTTTTCAAGGTGTCCTTTGTTTGCTTGCTTGGTTTATTGCTTCTTTTTTGGATCTTAACTTGGTATTTGTTGGCTCACTTGAAAGATAGGAGCTCTAAACAAAAGCTTGTTATGGATTAGTGCAAATCAAAACTTTGAACTAAGATCTAAGCTAGACTAGAAATTTTAAACAAATGGAATCTAGAAGTGAGAAGCAACTAGGTATTACCAAACTAATGCAAACTAAACTTTAGATGCAAACTTTTTTAAAAAATAAAATTTCTTTTAAAACTTCTTTTAAAACTAAGTATGCAAGCTAAGTATGAATTATGAAACTAAGCTAGGAAATGAAACTAACTAAATGCAAGATGAGATTTAAGAACTAAGTGTAAAAAATGAAGTAAGTGTGGAATTGGAAACTCTAAACTAAGATCTAGAAACAAAAAAAAGGATAACTAAAACAAAGTTACAAATACAAAAGGAAAAGAGAACAAAGAGAAGGACAAGCAGAGAAGAAGGCAAAGAAAGGGAAAAGATTGGAGAAGCTAGAGTGAAAGGAATAGAAGAGTAGAGGGCAGCAAGCACAAAGAAAAAGAGCCAGCTAGCAAGAGGCAAGGACAGTAAAAGAGATGGCTGCAAACAAGCAAGGAGCAACAAGCAAAGGGAAGGAGACTTGAAGAAGAAAAAGGAGCAAAAGAAGGGGCAGCCAACAAAAGAAATTGAAAATAAAAAGGAGACAAGGCAGCCAACAGATGAAGAGAGGAGAGGCTGAAAATAGAGAAAAGAAAGGGCAGAAAAAAGAGAGCAAGGAGATGGCAGCCAAAGGATAGAAGGCAGCCAACAGTAAGAGAAAGAAGAAGGCTGTAAAACAGGGGTACAAACAGCAACAAACAAAAGGAGAGGGCAGCAAGGAAAAGGAAGAAGAAAAGGTAAGAAAAACGAGGAGAAAAGAAGGAGAAGAAAAGACAAGGAAGGGGAGAGCAAACTCAAAGAAGATGGCAGCGAACAGAAAAGAGGAAGATGGAAGCCAACAAGAGGAGAGAGCAGAAGCTTGGAGAATGATAAAACTTTAAAGATCCAAACTTTAGCTAAGTAACCAAAGAACTGATTTAAATTTGATTTTGAATTTGAAAGGGGGATAAGAAGATGAAGCTTAGCTCTTTGAATCTCTGAGAAGAGCTTGGATTCCACTTGATGATTGCTTGTTTGGATCCTTTGCTTGGCTTCAAGAGGAAGGGATGTAAACTAGCTCCACAATCCTACTTGGTTGAATGGAATGATCTGCAAACACAAACACTCACACACTTACAAGTAATGGAGTTAGATATGTACTATTCATTAATTGAAAACAAGAGGCATGAATTACAAGCTAGTAAGACTATACACTCTTAGATCTCTAAAAACAAATATTGTTAAAATTCAATATGCTAAGACAGAAAATAGCAGCATTACATTCCATTTGACAATAATAGCATATACAGGATCACTGAAGAAACAACAAGCACAGCATAAACACAAGAGACAGAGATTTATCCTGGGAAACCCTCATGGGGTAGAAAACCCAGCAAAGCTTCCTCAATATAGATGACCAGCAATATACAAAGATGAAACCCTGAGACATGATCTCCTCCTCCACAATTGCAGACCTCTCCTCCACAAGTGCGCTATCCTCAAGTGAGTGAGTGTGTATAATGAGGAACACACCTCCTCTATTTATACACTACTCTGATATGTATTTTACACAAGTACATGTAGGCTCGTATTTAACCATTAGGTTAAATACCCCATTATAACTGACTGGGCCGACCCCCACATGGTGGGTCTAATAACCCTAGTTACCACAACCAATTCGGAGGAATAAACATCTCCGGATTCATAGTATAATCACATCGGAGGTATGGAACATCTCCGGAATAAATAATATACAAATATAATATTCTTTGAAGTTACAATATCTCAACAAATATGTAATCAAGCAAATTGAAACTACAAATACTTGATCTTATGTGCTTGAATAAGCCCTCTAAAGCATGAAATACTTAACCATCATTTAACAAGCAAGAAGAGTTAGGAATGGTATCACCTCATTCGCCAAGAAATTTGTCCAAAAAAATCAGCACAAGATGAGCCTCCAAAGCCTTAATCTTTATTCAATAACATGCATAAAAGCATTACACAAAATTGAGCAGAGCTTCTTTACAAGAATTATCTACCAAGAATGAGAGCAAAGAGCTCTTATTTATACACAGAAGAGAGCACCAAAACCCTAAGTTGAATTGGTGAAGGATCCAGGGCAAGCAAGGTGCAAGAGCCATCCAAGGGAGAGATTCACGTGAGGAGTGAAAGCGAATTGGAGTTTGTAGTTGGTGTGATTGGGGAGGTGGCAGCCATCTCCTTTGGAACCAACGCCCACCCAATGGAATGCTTGCCTACCACAAAAACCTTGGAATCTTCACGGATGAGCTAGCATGGGAAGCCGTGAGCTTGCTTGACGTGGAGTAAAAGGCCCACGTGAGGCCCACGCCTTCCTTCTTTAAACCATTCAACTGCATTTCCAAACTTTAATTAGCATATGACTTTAATATTATATACGGTAGCCCACCATACCATGGAGCACTTGCCAACCAACGAGCATGTGATCTACCCATGCAAAGAGACCCACGCTCACCTAAATGCTCACGTCATCTCCTTTGAAATGATTTGCTTATCCAAACATTTTATTAACATATGCTTTTATCACCTAAGTGGGTTGTACTCCTCATGAGACCATGCCCCACCCTTTCCATAGTTTAAAAATAGATTTTGTGACTTATTTTAATTTTTTGTCAAAGTGCAATTTCTCCCTTTTTTGGCAATTAAATGCCAAATTGTATCATTTTTAGCGAAAACTGGTCTCAAAGGCAATGTAACTGCCCGAAATTTGAAGAAAGAGTGCGTTAGGGTAAAGAGGACGCTCTGAGCGTCAAAACGAGCCTCCCCACGCCAAATTCCGCCTCCGGATGAGGCTTTTATCACACTCTGAAAAATTCCATTTAAACCATTAAAAAATAGTCTAAATTACGGAAAAAATTATTTTTCTCGGAATCAAACGAAACTCCTAGGGGACCTAGTGCATGTTCATACGACTCAATCGAGATCGCTAACACGAAAAAAATCCTAGACACAAGACTCTAAGAACCACCTTTAGGTTTGACCACCATGGTAAATACTCCAGCTTTGGTGGTGTGAGTGAAAAACTTAGGAATTACACACGACTGAAGCGCAATGCATAATTCCTAAGGAAAAAACACTCTAGAGTATCCCCCCGACAGTTAAACCTAAGGATAGCCGAGTCTTTTATAAAAGGACCCCGTTTAGACCAACTTTTTACAATTTCCCCATGGGGGTATGAATATGCATTTATTACAAATGGGGCAAAATTGCCCTGAAAATGACTTCTGAACTTCTGAACACTGATGATGAACATGAATCATGTTCAAACAACTAGCGACTCACAAGAAATTCAGCTATTGTACAAAATAGCTGCTAACAGTGACTACTCGCTATGACGTCACATCATGTGGAGAACAACCCAAGAGCACAAATTACGTCACTAGGTGACTACCTGCGTCTTTGCACATGTCGTGTATGCCCGACATAGCACCAGCAGTCAGGAGGCTCAATTACGTCACCAATGTGACTACCTACTGCATCCTCGTGAGTGTAGTTCGGGAGCACACATTAAGTCACCGAAGTGACCACCCACTACAACATCACCTCAAGTGGAGACCCACCCAGGAGCACAAATTACGTCACTAAGTGACCACCTGCGTCTCACACGTGCTATGTCTCTCATCACTCCCTCTTTTGAGGAACATCGATCTGGACAACTCCAAGCTTGTCCCTGAAGTACTCAAACTTCACTCTTGACAAAGGCTTGGTCAACACATCAGCTATTTGCTCATCTGCCCCTGAAGTACTCAAACTTCATTGCTCCTCTCTGCACCATATCCTTGATATAGTGGTACGTGATCTCGATATGCTTCAACTTGTCATGAAACACTGGGTTCTCGGACAACTTCACACAACTCTGGTTGTCGCAGAAAATACAAGTCGCCTCTAACTCAAGATCAAACAATCCCGCAAGTAACTTCCGAAGCCACACTGCTTCGTAGCTAGCCGAACAAGCTGCCATGTACTCTGCTTCAGTTGTACTGAGTGCCACACTTTTCTGCTTCCTACTGAACCAAGAGACCATACCTGATCCCAAACTGGCAATATTGGGTGTTGTATACTCTACCTTTGCTGAGCTAAGTGTCATGAAAGTCTGCTTCTTGTTGAAACAAGATATCATTGCTGATCCCAAGCTAAAGCAACACCTTGAGGGGCTCTACTTGTTTGCTGCATTGCCTACCCAATGTGAGTTTGTATATCCCTACAATACTCCCCTATGCCCTTCAAGTACCTGAACACATGTTTTGCTGCTACCCAATGCTCCTGCCTTAGTTCCACCATGAATTGGCTCAAGGTGTTCTCTGCAAAACATATATCTGGTCTAGTGTTGACCAAATATATCAAGGAACCTATTTGTGGCTTGTACAATGTAGGGTCCACCATCTTCGAATATGAAGTTGTTACCTTCTTCAGATTAGTGATCATGGGTGCGGCCATAGGTTTATAGTCCTCCATTCGAAATCTCTTCAAGGTCTCAATTGCATACTTACGCTACCCAAGGAATATCTGTTAAGATTCAATATGCTAAGATATATAACATCAATATTCAATTCAATTTCACAACAATAGCATATACAGGATCACTGAAAGAATAACAAGCACAACATAAACACAAGAGACACAAATTTATCCTAGGAAACCCTCTAGGGGAAGAAAACCCAGCAAAACTTCCTAAATATAGATGATCAAAAGTACAAAGACAAAACCCCAAACAAGTGCTCCTTCTCCTTGCAGATATCTCTCTCTCTCTCTCTCCTATGCGAATTACACAAGTGAGTGTGTGTGAATGAATGAATAAATGAGAGAGCCTAGCTCTCTATTTATACATTCACTTTTACTTTAATTTGACATGTCGGCCTCAACTAACTTTACCACTCAATTAATGCTGACTGGGCCGACTCCTCTAGGGGACTTAAAAACTCCATTACATTTGACTCTAGGGGGATCTATTGCCTCGACTTACAAAGGAGGATTTACCTCAATGACTTTACATAATCAAATGCAATAATGACATCCCGACGGAGGAATAAAACATCTCCGAATAAATTACAATAATAAAATACAATAGAATATTCTTTGAAGTTACAATATTTCAACACTCCCCCTTAACGAGAAGGGTATTCTACTGACAACATCAACATCAACTGTAGGAGAAAGGAGAGAGAGCATCATCAACAACATCAAGGTGATACATTTATAAATCATGGGAAGTTTTCTTCAACAGCATCAACAACTGGAACAGTTACTGGCATCTTCAATATCTTCAACATTTTCAGTACTGGAGCATCATCTTCTACAACGCCGAGTCTTCATCTTTGGTCTTCATCTTCTGCAGCACTCGATCGCTTGATCGTCTACAACAACACTCGATCTCTCCATCAACAACAACATCTTGATCTTTCGATCAACAACAACATCATCTTGATCTTTCCATCAACAACATCATCTTGATCTGTCGATCAACAACAACATCATCTTAATCTTTTGATCAGGAACATCAACATCTTCTTCTTTAGCAACATAACCTGCAACACACATGATCCAATTACGGGATGATCAATCCCTTTCACTTTAGGACATAAGTCCAAGGATGATACAATCCTATCCTCTTGAAGACAGAGTCTTCGGATCCGTTTTGAACTAATGTCCAGGGATGATACAATCCCAACCTCATGAAGACAAAGTCTCCGGATCCGTTCTGACTAATGTTCAGGGATGATGCAATCCCAACCTCACGAAGACAAAGTCTTCGGATCCGTTTTGAACTAATGTTCAGGGATGATGCAATCCCAACCTCACGAAGACAAAGTCTTCGGATCCGTTATGAGCTAATGTTCAGGGATGATGCAATCCCAAACACAGTGCCAGTCCTTTTTCATACTGGATGTGACCTAGATCAAATCTAGGATTTACCACCACAGAGCCAGTCCTTTTTCATACTGGATGTGATCTAGATCAAGTCTAGGATTTACCACCACAGAGCGAGTCCTTTTTCATACTGGATGTGACCTAGATCAAGTCTAGGATTTACCACCACAGAGCCAATCCTTTTTCATACTGGATGTGACCTAGATCAAATCTAGGATTTACAACCACAGAGCCAGTCCTTTTTCATACTGGATGTGACCTAGATCAAATCTAGGATTTGCCAACACAACATCATCATCATCACATTCTCGAAGACAAGAGTCTACGGATCCCTTTAGGCCATGTGTCCAGGGATGATACAATACCACTGCAACATCATCATCATCACATTCTTGAAGACAAGAGTCTACGGATCCCTTTAGGCCATGTGTCTAGGGATGATACAATCCCACTACAACATCATCATCATCACATTCTCGGAGACAAGAGTCTACGGATCCCTTTAGGCCATGTGTTCAGGGATGATACAATCCCACTGCAACATCATCATCACTGCTCCCCCTTTCAAGGAAGGTCCTTTCGAACCACACCAAGCTTGTCACGAAAGTACTCAAACTTCACTCGGGACAGAGGCTTAGTCAACACATCAGCAACTTGCTCATCAATGCTCACATACTGGAGCTTTATAGCTCCCTTCTATACCACTCACATACTGGAGCTTTATAGCTCCCTTCTATACCATATCTCGTATGTAAAAATAACGGATTTCTATGTGCTTTGACTTGTCATGGAACATTGGGTTCTCCGTCATCTTTATACAACTCTGGTTGTCACATAGAATCACTGTGGTATCCAACTCCAGGTCAAATAGACCTGACATCAACTTTCGGAGCCATATGGCTTCACAACTTAGCAAACCAAGCTGCTATATACTCTGCTTCAACTTGTGCTGAGAGAAACATTGGACTGCTTCCTGCTAAACCATGAGATCATGGTGGATCCTGTTATCACCTATTTTGTACAAATGGTTGAAACCTTATTGAGCTGCCAGTGTTGGAACACATCAGTGTTCACTTCCAGAGTATCTGGGTTTCAAATATTTGGGTCTAGCCAGTTTTGTTTTTGAGTCGACATGACCATGGCCCCATGGGGGTTTGTATCAAAGTGTGCTAGTAGGGTCTGAGTGGCTCGGTTCCCCATGACTGGATTAAACAACTAAGGTATTCCAGGGAGTTTTTTCACCGTCATATTATACTTTGCTTCAGGCGAGATATAATCTCTTGGTTTTTCTCCCGCTTCCTCCAAAGCTGGAATGCCCGATTTTGGAAATTTGGCCATGGGGGGTTATTAGAGTCCAACTATAATGTATAAACCTACTAGACACTATTAGAATAGGTTTTGGTCATGTCCTAAGTCTCTAGGACCCCCAGAAAAAATTTCGAAAATTTTTTACCAGATGCGTCGGAATTGGGGTTTTTTAATTTTTTTATTTAAATTTTAATTAAATTTGTCTATAGTTTAAATAGAGAAATTTGAGTATGTAATACGTCAGTCATCCGGGATCCGATTTCAGTGATTGAAGGCTCCAGACTTAAGCCAAAAATCATTCATGATCCCCGGACCAGCTAACCCTAAGTTTCAGACAATTATTTGGCCTCATAATTAATATTTTATCAAAAAATAAAAAAATGAGAAATATTAATTAAAATATTCAAAAAATAATAAATTGGAGATAATTTAAATCTCTCCAAAAAAAAGCCAAATTGAATAAAGTAAAAGTCAAAATGACATGGCAAAAAGCATTTATGATGATTGGAATCTTCACCCACCTGATTCAGATCAGTTTCGGAGCACTGGGAGTGATCTACAATTGAGAAATTCACCCACCTTCATGCAAATTCGTTTTTGTGATTTGGCAATTAATTAATGGGTTGTTGGATTTTGAAATCAATGCATGTGGGGCTCCTTCCTCAAATTATGGGTTCCAAACTCAAGCTTAATGTTGAGTTAAGACTCCAAGCTCGATTTGGTTGGTGTTGACATGGTTTTGATTGGATTAAGATGGAGTTTTTGGCTCTCTTCATGCCAAATTCGAATTAGGGTTTTAGGCTAGTGTTTTGCTATTTAAGAGAAGCCATTTGGGCTTTCTTTGGATGGAGACTTTGATGCAAGATTACTCTACACAAATTTGTAACATGCTTTGGCTTAATATTTTCAATAAAGATTTCGACTTTGGAGGTCCATGAGCTTTCAATCTTTGGTGTAAATTCATCTCTTGTTGAGGTGACATCTTCTCTAAACCCATCTCTTGATTATGCATAGTATTTGATCAATGGCTAGCTTGTGAGGACTATTTTTAGTACAATAGAGTAACCATTTATAATTTAAGTTGGTTATTTATGCATAGTTTATCAAGATCTAAATGGACATGAGTAGTTGGTTATACAAATTGTTGATCTAATCTTGATATTTCTAGCATACTAGCATTGTTGATCTCACTTGTTGGTTGAGTGGTTTGGGTTGTGATTAGGTGTTGCTAAAAGTGAAGAGGGGTAAGAGCTCGGTTGCATCAAACCCTTGTTCATCTTCAAGTTTTGGCCTAACACTTTGTGGTTGCAGGATCTACAATAATCTCAAGATCTTTTCATCTTAAGAAAGCTAGGGAGCTCTTCTCAGGTTTCTCATCAATAAAAAAACTTCACTTTCAAACTTGGTTACTAGAGTTAGGCCTTAGATCCTTCACCCTTTGGCTTTCCTCCCATTCATCTTCTCCCTTCATCCATCTCATCCGGGTTTCCTTTGCCATCATTCCATTCACTCTCCCTTCTTTCCCACTTTTGTTTTGCCCTACTTCTAGCTTTCGTCCATCTTTAAAAAACACATCAAAACAAACAACAAAAAACAAGCAAGTGATTAGATGTTAGCTAGATGTTAGTATTTTCATCGTAGATCTTACTTTGTAGCATTTATTTTTGTTAGAATCTAGTTAGTTGATAGTTAGTTTGTTTAAACTAGCTAGTTGGCATTTCAAAAAGTTAAATATCCATATCTCATGACATCTTGATTAGCTACTAGTTTTGTTGGAACTTTGATAGTTAATTGCATTGTTTAAAGTAATTATCATAGATCTTTTCCTAGTTACTATCTAGTTTAAATTCTTGTCAACATGCAAAACCATTAAATTCCATATCTTGTTGATTTGTTGGCTGCCATATAAACTATAGTTTGGACTGTCCCAAACCATTTGTTGACTGCCTTGTTGGCATTGTGAGGACTGTTAAAAACATATTGGCTGCCATCTACACCTTGTGGGCTGTCATTACCTTTGTTGGACTGTCAAATGAAAGCTTGTGGGCTGCCAAACTAGGATATTATTTGTTGACTGTCCCATCAATCTCTTGGCTGCCATCTACATTCTTTTTTTGGACTGTTAGAACATCATATAATTGTCTTGAACTTCACACATGTGGCTGCCATCTTTAAACTTTGTTTGACTGTCCTAAAACTTCACACGTGTGGCTGCCACTTCATTTTGGTCAATCCAACATTTGCAAATGGTTTAAATTTCAAAATAGTTGCACTTACATCTCAAAGGAAATTTTTGTTTTATCATTTGTTTACATGTAGTTTGTGGATCAAGGGTTATAAGCTAGTATCAATTTGTCATTTAAATTACTAATGCTAATGGGTATTGGAGCGATTAGCTTGTTATAGACTTTTTTCAGGGAGTAAAATTCAAGAAGCTTCCAATCGAGAAGCCATCAAGAACACGAGAGGACAAAAAAAAAGCTAAATCATTCTTATCCTTTGTAAAAGCCATTAAGGGCTTCAATTTTTTCAATTTTTATAAGTTATTTCTAGGTAGTCATTAAAGACCTTTCAAGGATTTTCCCTTGGGGCACTTGTAAAAGATAAATAAAACTCATAGTGGAGAGGTCCTCCATTTTTGGTCTTCTTCCCCATTTGGGGAAGAGTGTTGGGGTTTTGTGGATTGGCTTAGTTAGATCTTTTCATATGCTCTTAGTTTAGTCTGTTTTTATTTCAATAAGTCATTTTGCTTATCTTGCATATTTACTTACCCCCATGCTCTCCCGAGTAGGGTCTTTGACCTGAAAGAGACTCTTGGGTAGTCTAGATTTACTGTCAATTTTATCTCATATTTTCTCTTCCAAAAACTTCGACCGGAAGTAGTATCCTTGAGACTTCATCTCAAGGGCAGGACCACATAATTTGTGGTTACTCTTCCTTCCCCGTCGGTTTCCTTGGCAGAGCTTTCAGCTAGCTGGAGGTTCTCAAGTGCAGGCGGTTCTAGTGGTTGATCTTGTTCGGAGATCAATCCCACCTATTAGTTTAAATCTTGTGAAGTAGAACACTAATTTGAGCTTAGTTTTGTTTTATTTGGCAAAGTAGTTTTTGTTAAGCATTAATTCATATCCTTCAAACTCATTAAGTGAATTTATCTTTCAAAAGTTGATTTATTGCTTTTACAACACAACTGCTTTCTCTTTCTTTAAAAAAAACCAAAGTCTCTTGAACTTGGCCAAATCCAAGTCAAGAGCACCCTTTGTCGGAGGGCATTTTAGTTTTGCATTATCCTTGCATTAGGCATTTTAAGTTTAGCAAGTCTCTTGAACTTTGGTCATAAGATCGAGTCAGGAGCGCTCTCTGTCGGAGAGTTGAACAAGGTTCTCTAATAATAAAATTTTCCACTCATACACCCCTTAATTAATTTATCTTGGTTTCTGTCCTACACCCGTATGCTCTGCCAACCGGAAACGGTTGGGCTAGTACTCAGAAAGGTGGAAGACGTGTTAATTTACAAGTGAAAATCTAATTAAAACTTTCACCCCAATAACCAACGAACCGGCGTTGTCATAAAGTATTTTAATCAGTTCTCAGGGGAGGCGCCGAACCACCCAATCTGCGACACGGTGGCTGGTTAGCATTGCGTGCCTCGCTGTGATTCCAGACAGGCCCCGACAGGTCTCTTAAAGGAGCTGCTTAAAACTACTTTCCGGACACTCTTTCAACATCCTTGGTTTTAGCCCTAATAATCAAGACAATTAAAACTTTGAATTTACCAAGATAAGCTGCACAACGTTCTCACAAACTTTCCGATTCAAGCACTTGTATTAAGTTTTCACATTCACATTTAATTTTTTGACTCCATAAGGCACTGGTCCTTCATCTTATATTTTGCTTGCTTAAGTATCAACATTGGAGTATTTGCTTATATTTACGTGAAGTGATCTGTTTATTGCCCAAGTGTATCTTTCATCTTGTATTTGCAACGTGGATTGCGTTATCTTGTCTTATATTTTAATTTTAAATTGTCTCTCATCTCAAAAAAACTCCTAAAAAACACACATCCGCATCACAACACCCAAAAAACACTATAAATACAAGAGCTTTAGTGAAACTCTCTTTTAGGGATTACCCCCCTTGGCTTCGTTAGGAGTTTGCCTAAACGGAGGAGCTGGGATTCAGGTGACAGTACCTGGCTCATTGCTTGCCCCCAAGGCCACACCTCTCTCACTTGTAGTGAAGAGACAGCTTTCGAAAGATTTCCGCTGCTGGTGTGCATATTGGCGGACAACAGATCCCAAACAATAACATCCACCTGATGTGCTCTTCTTGTCTGAGACACTTCCGGCCCAATCTGCATCTATATAACCATACAATCTGTAGTCATGATTTCCAACATAGTATAGAACAAAGTCTATCGTACCTTTCAGGTACCTCATCACATGCTTTGTAGCTACCAGGTGAACACGTCTAGGCTCAACTAGATACTGACTCAGGGTGTTCACAACAAAGCATATATCTGGCTTGGTATTCGTCAAATACATTAACGAACCAGTCATCTGTCTGTAAACTTTAGAAACCACTGTCCATCATCCCAAATATCTACTTCACATTTTCCTTGGCTAAGGAAAATCTCATCTGATCTCAGCCACATATCTAATCACAAGAATCATGCCAAGATTCTTTAACTCTGAGATCTACTCCCTCTGAAGTGGAGTTTTCTACATCTGAGTATTGTCCTCCCTCCGTGACTGAACATCATTCACACTTTGGATTGAGTGATCTTCTGCATATCTATCCGTGCCATCTCCCGTCAGATGGGTCTACCGATATGAGCCTCAAGATCACTTGAACTCTATGGTGAGTTCCTTCTTGCATCCATCCGAGAGAAGCATGTTATCTGTATATAGAAACCATCTTCAACTCTGAGATTTACTCTCTCTGAAGTGGAGTTTTTTACATCCGAGTATTGTCCTCCCTCCGTGACTGAACATCATTCACACTCTACATTGAGTGATCTTCTGCATATCTATCCGTGCCAGATGGGTCTACTGATATGAGCCTCAAGATCGCTTGAACTCTATGGTGAGTTCCTTCTTGCATCCATCCGAGAGAAGCATGTCATCTATATATACAAACCATCTTCAACCTTGTAGCAAAGGTTGAAATCCGCATCACCCGTGGTGATCATCAAATGATTATCGATCCTGGGTACCTGTTGAACCCATGCAAAGCCTTCTTCAATCATGTGATTCTCTTTCAGATCTTGGGAGTTTGCTCGATATGCACTTCTTCTTCAATTACACCATTCAAGAGAACGATCTTGTCATCCATGGGTGTAATCTATCTCTGGAAGTGTGTCTAGCCATTGGAGCAAACATCTCATCATGATCCTCTCCCTCTTTCTAAGAGAATCCTATAGCCACGAGCCTTGCTTTGTACTTCTATAGTATGTTTGATTTGTAAGTCTTCTTGTTGAACAGTAATCACTTGTTCTTCGGAACAAGTGTTCATCATCCTTCTTTTGTAGATCATAGCACACTTTCTTTCCTACAAATCAAATTCAATTACATGATTAGTAACACTTCATAATTATCAAATCATGTTGACATTTCAATGATAACCTATTATGCATACTGATATGATTCACATGTTATGCAACTATCTTGACCAATACTTTGGCACAACACTTTTCCATATCCTGTATGCATACAGTCGCTATCTAGATTCCTTCCATCTTTACCAGAACATACTATCAAGAGCGTGCACATCTCTCCTAGCATGCTAGCAAAGAGGTTTCATTCTAGACAAGCAACAATGGAATGTTTGCCCAACTTACCCATCATATGCATATTAGTAGTATACTGTTCAATGCTATATGAATGCTTACACTATGCATGATATATTTCCTGATTCTAGGAATACAAATATGCATACAACTATTACGAGCAATATCATTAACTATTCAGAGATTCAAGAAGTAATTCAAATAACAACTCAAATACTTATCTTTTATGTTTGTGTGGTTGCCTCCGTCTTGATCTCTATTTTCCCTTTATGATAGCATCATGATTATATGTCTTTGAACTATCCATCCTCATAAGTAGAGCTTCTATGTGATCAAAGACTATGGATGAGTCTTTGTCTTAATGTCATCATGGTCATATATTCTTGATCTAGAACTTGATTTGTCTTTCTTGATGTACCTTTCATGTTAGCAAACAACATCATCCTCATACAACACCACAAGTGCATTAGTACAATCATAAGTGTCATAACCCTAATCAATGAATGTCTTCTATCATTCACATGCATTCATACTTTTACTAAGGTGATCAGACAAGCCTAAAATTAATCATGATTGTACTAACCTCAATAATATGAAGAAAAACATATCATGAACTTAATCATCAGATAAATGAAACAGATTTCAAAACATACCTGCATCTCCTCAAGTCATACCTGTTGAGATTGCTTGTAGTCTTTTCTATAAGGGTAAAACCCTAATCATCCAAGGTAGATCACTTGTAAACATCTTATATAGGTTCATGGTGCTAGGATGATAGAATATCAGTGCCATTTAAACCTCCTTCATTGCTGCCCCATGAGTCTCCCAACTTTGCTAGGGTTTCTTCTTACTTGGAAACCCTAATTTTCAATCTCCTTCCTCCCACAACATTTTGATGGAAGAGTAATATCTATGATGAATGGATTCCAAATCCATTTTCAAAGTTTCCAATGTTACATCAGGTTTCTCCAACATTGTATCAAGTCATTCCATACCTAAAAAACTGAAAACCCTAAGTGAGAAATTCTTCCTCCTCTTCTTTGATTTCCTCCGTTGAGCCATTTTAGACGTGCAGTATTGTTTCTGGTGTATCTCTGAAATTTTGGATCCTCGGGGTCTGAAACTTCGGCCTGTGGTAGCCTGAGCGATCATATTTCCAACCCCACAGGTTTGCGATTCATGGGATTCTCCATCAGAGAGATATGCTATGTTTCCCAACATGACCTGTTTATGGGATGAAACAACATAGCGAACTTGTACCGCATGCCACGTGTCACTATTTCAACTTCGGCCTCTGATACTCGGACCTATGAAACTACAGTCCGTGCCCTAATTGTCACCTTTTACGGAATTCCATTTGGAGCTTCCTAGACCGAGATATGACCTTTTTTCCTGGGTCACCTGTTTAGGGCTGCATTCTAGAAGATGCAAAAACCCTAACTTGTATGAATCATATCTCACAAAGTACAACAAATCTGAGGCTGAAACTCAGTCACAAGGTACAGGAACATGTCATCTTCGGCCTGTCCAAGTTTTAGATCTTGAACCTTCGCCAAAAGTGATTTATAGCGAAAGTTCCACGATGACTAGGTTTTGCTATAAAAAGCCCTAGCTTTCAAATTGTCGCAAGTGAAACAAGTGTCGTAAATGCCATACATTGCCTTCCTTCAGGCTAGCTCTGAAACCATGTTAAGATTCAATATGCCAAGATAGATAACATCAGTATTCAATTCAATTTCACAACAATAGCATATACAGGATCACTGAAAGAATAACAAGCACAACATAAACACAAGGGACACAAATTTATCCTGGGAAACCCTCTAGGGGAAGAAAACCCAGCAAAACTTCCTCAATATAGATGATCAAAAGTACAAAGACAAAACCCCAAACAAGTGCTCCTTCTCCTTGCATATCTCTCTCTCTCTCTCTCTCTCTCTCTCTCTCTCTCTCATGCGAATTACACAAGTGAGTGTGTGTGTGAATGAATGAATAAATGAGAGAGCCTAGCTCTCTATTTATACATTCACTTCTACTTTAATTTGACATGTCAGCCTCGACTAACTTTACCACTCAATTAATGCTGACTGGGCCGACTCCTCTAGGGGACTTAAAAACCCCATTACATTTGACTCTAGGGGGATCGATTGCCCCGAATTACAAAGGAGGATTTACCTCAATGACTTTACATAATCAAATACAATAATGACATCCCAACGGAGGAATAAAACATCTCCGAATAAATTATAATAATAAAATACAATAGAATATTCTTCGAAGTTACAATATTTCAACAATATGGTTTTTTCCAAACCTTCGAACACAGGAAAATAATGCATCATGCCAATGTCCCTCATCTCGAACTCAACTGGTGTATCTGCTTTGCATCTTTCAATGAGCTTCTTTGAACCTATAAGAAACAAGTCATCTACATACAACACCAAAGTAAGTAGATACGTGCCAACAAATATAGAATATAAGTTAGGATCTGCTTCACATTTGGTGAAGCCCATTCTCTGCAAGTATCCATCAATATTGGAATACCATGTTCTCGGTGCCTGCTTGAGTCCATACAAGGTATTTTTCGGCTGGCAAACATGGGAATCCTTTCCACTTACCCTAAAGCCTTGAGTCTACTCTATGTACACTTCTTTCTCAATTATCACATTGAGGAAAGTTGTCTTCACATCCATCTGATATATCCTCCATTGCATAATTGAAACTAAAGACAAAATTGCTTTGATGGAAGTGTACCGAGTGAATGGGGCAAAAGTCTCCTTGTAGTCCACTCCCTCTTTCTTGGAAAACCCTCTTGGCACAAACCTTACTTTGAACTTCTCGATGTTGCTATCTGTGCATGTTTGATCATGTAGAGCCAACTAGAACTCACTATTGTTTTGCCCTCCAGTTTTGGCACTATGTCCCTGTTGTCACAGGATACAACGATCTTCGTGCCCGTACAGCGTTTGTACAGGGCCGTACAGCCGTACGACTTGTTAGATTGCTGCCAGGATCATCAAGGAAGATAAGGCAGGGGTTTTTAGTGGATTGGAAGGGTGTTGATGCTCTTCATTAGTTGATTTCGAGAGCTAAGTTAAGCTAAATTGTTGCTGTAATTTCTGAGTAAATCTCTTTTGTAGTAAAAGAATAATAAATAAACATTTTGCTTGTTTTCCCCAGTTGGGGTTTCCACTTTTATTACTTGTGTCAAATCTGATAATTTTATGTGTATTTCCACTGCATATGAGTTAGAATTCCAGTGTGTTTACAATTATTATTTCAGCAGTTTATGATTGTTGGGGATAAAAATAATTGAATGTGTAAATCAGATCTGGAATTAGAGGAAAAACTAACACCCCCCACCTCGCTCCCGCTTCCGAAGCCTCCCGAGGCGCTCCCTACCTCTCCTATACTAAAAGCTCCTACACTAGCTTGATCATTTGATGACAATGCTATGGTACCTCCCTTCTTTGCCAAGCTCCTATAAAAGCTGTTATGGTTGATCATTTGATGACAATGTTACAAGTTATAACTACTAGATGATTGCTGTTATATAGTTTAATGCATGTTTTCTATAGCTAATTCAACATCCTACATGTTTTTTAGATATAAATCCATCAAAATATATTAAAATATTTACTATATAAAAAACGCCCCTGAAACGGGAGGTTTTGAAAATTTTGCTTTTCGCTCCGCTTTTGCTCCCCGCTTCGAAAAGCGTGGTTTGGCGGATGAACCGACATGAAGAGATATTGCAACTGCAAAGACTTTTGCATGAAAATGTGGAAAACTACAAGAAATGTGAGTGACAAGGTGTTACATGCATGACCTAAAATATAAGGAGAGGATGTTGATGCTTGAGTAGCTTGGAGATGAGAGTTTGAGGAGAATTCTTGTTAGGAGAAACCTTATGGTGGTTGGAACTGCAAAACTTCAATCCCTAATATTCAGGGTCTGATATCAACGAATATGAGCACAATTAGCCAACAATTTAAGCACTCACAAAACAAGAGAGAAGAATGCAAAGTACTAAAAGGCTTGCTGAACTGTACATGTTCGCTTTATATTCCATTAGTTATATATAGTACAATTTGTAGTAGGTGTTGGTAGGTAAGATTTATAAAATCTGAAGTACCAGTTAGGTGGACCGTTTGATAAGATTTACATAACGGATAATATTAAGTCCACGAAATTAAGTTTCGACTCTCATGAGCCCAACATCATATGATATGGAGGGAAGCACATCTTGTAATCCCAGTACATATGTGGACACTGCATTGCTTGAAATGAACACTATCACATAAATATAAGAGAAAGTAAGAAAACAGGAAGGAATGACAACAAATCTAATGTAGTCTGGGCTATTAGCTATTTCTATCCATCTGTTAAATTAGTTTGTATTCATATTTATTGCTGCACTATTATTCTATAATGATAACAAATCTAATGTAGTCTGGGCTATTAGCTAATTCTATCCATCTGTTTAATTAGTTTGTATTCAGATCTATTGCTGCCACTATTATACTAGAAGTACAGATTGTGAAATAATTTTACCACAAAAATTATTAGCTCTCTTTAGAAGAGTTATTGCTGAAAACTGTTGTCTAGACTATACTATTGGGGTTACCTTTTGTATTTTCATACAATGAGAACATACATAGTAGTTGTGGGCTTGGGAAACTTACCCTGCTTATTGATTTTACTTTTATTTCAGAATGAAGTGGCTAGAGCTATTGAACTTCGAGAAATAGTGACTTCGTTAGGGCCAGCTTACATAAAGCTTGGGCAAGCATTGAGCATTCGTCCTGATATACTCTCTCCTGCTGCTATGACTGAGCTACAAAAGCTTTGTGACAAGGTAGGCCCAAATTCTTTATGTTTGCAATTTGGAAGTCATAAATTCCTGAAAGTTCACTTTGTTGTTTTGTTCAACAATTATTCCTTTTGTTGGTCCGCAATAATTGCTTAGTATGATTAGAAAACAGAAAGTTCATGCCTCTGATTGACACTGGCAGTTCAAATGGATGCAGTTGTAATGTGTTTCTTTGTTCTGCCCTCATTTAAAATGCTGTAAAATGGCCCTTGCTAGAATTCTGTAAAATAAATGGATGCATTAGTATCAACCAAGTTACTAATAGCATTGTAATAGGTTTGAGATTGTTTCAACATCCTTCAAAATTTTACAAACTGTTACAGTTTAATTTGAAAGTATGTGCGCTATTATTCCAAATTTACTGGTTAGAAAGAATTAGTTGATTCGCATATAGATGAACTAAAACTTGATAATAGTGCTGTTTTCCTGCGTTTATGGCATGTCCTTAAAATGTTCTTAAGGAAGTTTTTTCTTTCGATTAGAGCACCAGTTTAACTATTGGTGCAATCTTTTTGAACCAGACAATGTACAAAATGATTTAGTTTCACAAACTTTTGTGCCCTCAGTCATTTTTTCTTTGTGCATAAATACTGTGTAATATATTAAACAATCTCAAAAAAATACAGAGTTAGATGAGTGGTAGAGCTTTGCTTCCCCTACCTAGCCAATTAAGGAGGGCAAGCATCTCTAACTGAGCCCCTTGGCCAACTCATCTGAGATATTTTCCAAGATGGAGTTTTGTACAAGATTGTGTTGCTAAATCATGCAGAAAATGACAAAGATCTGTATTACAAAATTTCACTTAACACCATCAAATATCACCTTACAGTTTCAGTTTCTAGTAGTTTAGGATTTCAGTTTTATGAGTGCTAATCTGTATGCTATGATCTTAAAAATTTAACATGGTATCAGAGCAGCAAATCTGAAATCTTGCAGGATTACATGGATGGATAGGGAAGCTACCCGTGAGAAGGATATGTTGGAGGATTTCAGTGGGTGTGATTGAAGCGATCTGGACCTGTGATAGGTTGCAGGGTGTAATGCCTGTTGCCACACAAACTAGCTCCCTAGGCAAAGTCTCCTAATAGGTTCTAGCTAGGTGCAACTATGGAAGTATTGCCCCTGTCACCTAAGCAATGACTTCCCTTCACTTTAAGTGAGGATATCCAATCCTACACTAAGGGGGGATTTCCTAAGGCAACTGAGGTTGATTGATTAAGTAATGAGTGTTGAATAACTCCTTAGATTGCTTGTGAAAGGTTGTGAACTTGTGAGTGAATTAATATATGTGAGTTTAAGTTGTTTGTATCAAATGGCAAACATCCATACAATGTTAACTTACAAAAGATAAGCTTACTGAGAAACAGCTTGCTTGAACCATCAACATGAGAAAGATGAAATGAAATGTGAAAAGGCAATAAATGTGTGCTTCATTAATCATGTAAAACATTCATGCATTAGATTTGAGCAAGTGATGAAAATAAGTGTCCTTTGATTATTCACCAAGTTAATATAAATTAAACATGTTGCATGACCATTGTGTAAAACATTAAAAATGTAACAATTAACAAATAATGAACTTCAGCTTTAAAACATGTAACATGTTGATTCCATAGCATTAAGATTGTAATGTAGATTGCTCATTAACCCAAGATATAAAATATTTGCAACACATGTAATTTCCAGCCAAATGAATATGAAGTGAGTTCTTAAAACAACCAGAAAATTAAAAAGATTAACTTAGTGAAAGTATGGTGTTAGAACACTTAATTTCTTATGCTTAAGATCATATTAACTTGAAGTGTAGAAAAAATTCATTGCGTGTGTTACCGCTCAAATTGGTACAAAAGGATAAGAGATTTTTGATGATGTTTGTAATGTCCCCATTCAAATAAATCTCAAAAGAGAAAATTCCACCAATCTACTATTTTCCTAGGTTGGGGTGGAAACATTAGATTTGGAATAAGGAGACTATAAAACCCCAAATGGACATTAGATTGAAATAAATATATTAAAAGGGGTTAAATAAATAATTACGATAGGAAAATAAGGTGGCACTTGGTCATGGAGACACATTGGTGGTGTGGGACCTGTTATCACACAACTTGTAGTTGTCCCTAAAGGTATCCCATCCAGGATGGTATAGGAGATGGACAACTAAAGAGGTGACCCAAGAGATGTCACGGTTCTCAATGCAAGCTGGGAGTCACGACAACCGAGGCACTCTTTGCTCTAGATCTAGACAGGATAAGATCAAGGGGGAGACCCTATGGCTAATCGACATAAGACTAGCCAAAGCAATGGTTCCCAGGGAAGTGTGAAAGTTGAGTTACGGAAACCAATGCAAGCTTAGGTGGACCCAAGGGTTTGAGTATATGGTTGAAGAGGCTTAAGGAGTGACAATTGCTTCAACCAATGTATGAGTTGGGTCACCTAGGGTAATCAAAAGATAGATCTAGTACCATGAAATACACAAGTGGGATCCACTTCCTTTAAATAGGGAAAATGGTCCAAGATGGGTCCACTTGGTCAAAATCAATGGGAGATGGTACTATAGGGGCTCTATGACATGGATCTATGGGCTAACCAAGAATTGAGAGCACCCAAGTGCGGGATCTATGAAAAGCCACTAATCCCAAGGAGTGCGAATTGACCCAAGGAGGACTAGTGCCTTAGATCAAGGGCCAAATGGAGTCGGATGTCCACCAAAATGAAGATCGGGGTAGTCAAGGTGCAAAACAAGGTGGGTTTTGAAGATCAAAGGCATCCAATGGCTAGATCTCAATAGATCTGAGATTCAAGATGCACCACTTAATGACCCAAGTGGAGCACAACCCTCAAAATGAGGAATGGGGCCCACAAGGCAAAAATCAAAGAAGTGAAGCACTAGGGGTAGGTTATCAAGTGAGAGGAATGCAAATCAAGTGGGATCTCACCTACCCATGTGTTGGAACTAGCTTAACTCACCTACCCAAGGAGGGCGACCTCACTCAAGGAAGGCTAGGTGCTTTGGGGGAAGGGTCAAATGAAGTCCAAATGCCACCAAACTATAGATCCGAATTGCCGTGGATACTATAGAGGTGGGTTCTTTTTATTATACCCAAAGCCAAGCTAGATCTTAGTAGATCTAAGAAAAAACAAAAAATGAGGATTTTGATTTTAATGGAGTTTTTGACCAATAGGATGGATAGCAAGCGAAATAAATACGTACCTTGTAGATTTCACCTCAAAAACTTGCGGCCTCTTAGCATATGGAGAAATCTTGCCCTAGTTACAAGCTTGATCCAAGTGTCTTCAACCAAAATCGTCCAAGCCCTAGGAGGAGAGATGGCCCATGAAAACCTGTAAATCAAACTACATCAAGTTAGATTTGATCCACAAATCCATAAGATCTAAGCATGTCATATCAAGAAAGTAATCAATGGACAAAGCACAATTGAAAAACTCCCTCTCTATGAAGACGTCTTGCCCATGGGTGTTGTGAGCAACCCCTACAATCTTCCCACAAAACAAATTGTTGAGCTAGCTTCAAGCAATTCGGCCTCCCTCTCTTGATGTCGATTTCACCTGTAGAAGCAAAGAATGTCTAGAAACAAGATGCAAGAACATATACAAGAGTAACCCAATCAAAGCCAAGAAGTAGATCTCCAAAATATTATTTTCATTCCAAGTTTTCCAGAACCCAAAGGTGAGCTATACAATAGGGGGTCTCCTCCTTATATAGGATAATAAAGACCAAAACCCTAGATCTCAAAACCACTTTACAAAACATGAAGATGAGTGGTTGAGATTAAAACATCTCATAATCAAATCAATGGCTAAGATGAGCCTAACAATATAACACATGGATCACTCAATACAAAGGTGATGTCATAGCTAAAAGACACAAAGTGAGGGTGACGTCATCCTCTAGAGGGGGCAAAAGTACATGGGCCCACCTCACATGACATGGACATGACTCATAAAGCTCATGGTGGGGCTAGGAGGCATCAATCCTTGCTAGCTCATCCCCATGGCACAATAATATAAAATAATATGTCCAAATAATACAAATGATCAAAATCTGTCCTCAAAATCTATGAGAGACATGCAGTTAAAGGCCTCCTGTGGCCTCTGTGGACCCTACTGACTGATGAAAACTGGATGGAAGATGGGGGGTTCACCCTGGAAGACCTTTGAGAAGACCAAGTGCCAAAACCTTGCCTCAATTGCCCAAATCGAATTCCTCAGTGACCCTTTTATTCCATTTTTAACCTGCCTCGGTAACTGTGAAGCTGCTGAAACTGCATCCTAAGGCACCTGCGCTGTCAAACTGAGCCCACCAGGCTCTTCAAAAGGGGGGTAAAATCATAATATCAAGTGGCTGGACAACCCTCTCCTCATACAGTGCCCTAGGTGAACTGGCCTCTCATGGCCCCTGCTGGTCAGGCTGGGAAATCAACCCCAAATCTGGTCAACAAGTGGAAAACTGCATCTATCACTGTCTGAACCATATGTCCATCATATAGCATCATCATCAAGAGTATGTGGGACCATCAATCATCATCAATAAGCATACATGGCCCACATCATCACGGATCCCAAGAATTGACCATAGTCAAACTGGGTTTGACTATGTCAATATACAACCAAAGATAAATCATATCAATAGACTACAAGTTCCTCTAATCATACTCATTGTCTAACTTAAAGTATAGACATCATTTAGTGGCATTAATCATGTTTGCATATTCCATTGTTATTTATAACTACTTACACAATAGCTTAAATGACAAACTCACCCATTGGACATGGTCTAACTGCTAGCTAAGGATGAAGACTAGGAACAAAGGGGTGACTTGTCTAAACTCAACTAGAAGACACTTTGGACTGGGAGAGGGGGAAGCTATACTCTGTGCTGGACAAATAACACGGGGAAGGGTTGTGCCTCACAAATGGATAAGTTGTTTAGAGAGTGCTTATTCAACTTAGGCATCATGTCTACATCAAGTTGATCCAAGTTCATTAGGATCATTCAATTTCATTTCATGGCCTTTTTGGCCTATATAACCCTTCGGATCTCAGGTGCGCTAAGAAGCACAACTAATTGCAGCTTGCATCCAGGGCATGTTCATATATATATATATAAGGTCAGCAATCGTTTAGATATAGAGTTTAAGAACCATTGCTTTTTGGACCTTTCTTATACTCTTCGAGGAGTATTTTTAGCAGTTCATCGCTTTTTCCCTTTACTCATGTGTGTTAAGAAACACATTCTAGAGGTTATAGTTTCCATGGGTGAATTTACACAAGTTTCCATAAGTAGTACATGAGCTTTCAGTTTTAGCCAGCAACATCTCAAGTGACTAGGGGGACTTCGTGCCAGTGCCAAACATCGGGGCAACCGACCAGAATGATTTAGTACTACAATCCAACTTACAAAGGCAAGTTCTGTCACCAACTCAGAGCCGAGACACTAAACAAACATGGATGCATTCCAACACAAAAGTAGTAAAAAGGGAAGTCCTCAGTATCAAAAAGTCAAGCAAGACAAGTCAAAATGAAAGCCAAATAAGGAAGGTCATGGATGGATGGAGTCAAGTGAAAGTGGAGCCTACGCTAGCAGACAAATGATGTCAAGAAAGACCATATCTATGCAAGGTAGTGAACCACTGAGTTTTGTCAAGAAACCTAAATGTGCAAGTAATATGTCCATTTTACAATTTATTACATCATTAGCAGACAAATGATGTCAAGAAAGACCATATCTATGCAAGGTAGTGAACCAGTGAGTTTTGTCAAGAAACCTAAATGTGCAAGTAATATGTCCATTTTACAATTTATTACATCATTAAGATATATTCATTTTCATTTTATAAAGTTTGCCACATCATGAATCATATACCAAGCTAATGCTGTGAACATGACTAAAGCAACGAGATAATAATCCATACTCAATGATCAGGAATCCATAGGTCACATCACATCATAAGAATAATCATCATAAACCATCTGAAACACTGCTGCAATAACATCTCTAGGCACTGAACTGAAACTGTATGGAATAAAGGGTCACATCGGTCATCAAATCTGAACTCTCAAGGCTCAGCCTTGACACAAGGTCTAACATAAGTCTGATAAAATACACTGCTCTGATCATAAGTGATCTCAAAATATAAACTGATCATAACCAAGCTCTGAATAATCCAAGCTCTGAAATGTGCAGATATTTGCTAAGCAAGAATAGTAGCCCTGCTACTATGGTGTGATAACAAGACCCACACAAAACTAGATTCCTCATGCCACATGGCATTCTATTCTCACCCATTCGAATCCAAGGTGGAGTCTAATGATCTTGGGGAGTTGGAAGTTCAACATACTTGGCATGACTCAATGAAGGTCGAATTGGAGTGGAAGAGTAACTCCCATGGAAGAGGAAGAGGCATTTGAGAGACATTGAGACACTTGGGCTAGATTCCCTAGCTTCTATGACAACAATGATGAAGATGCTACGACATTTATGACACCAATCAGACCTGAATGCTGAAATCTGACATATATGACATGTCAGGGCTAAAAATAGTCTCCACGAAGGGGCACAAGGGAGTTAGGGAAGCCAAAGAGACATCCATTCGAATTGAGGGAAGATGGAGACTATGAATTGTTGGACAAGTGGCACACATTGGAATCTCTTCCCAACTTGAGTTGGCATGAGGCTTTTGGAAGGAATTCGACCCATGGAGGACTTGAGAAGTTTATAAAAGACAAGAACAAAGAAGGAGAGTAGCTTTTGATCATTTTTTATTTGCATCTTTGCAATTTCGAGAGCTTCTAGCTTGTCCATGTGTAATATCCCTTTTTCAAATTTTATTAAAATGCCCAATTTTCCACTTTTTTCCCAATTTCGACCTTTGACTAGTTTTACTGTTTTGACCTCCAAATCAACCCAAATGCTCCCAAATATTCTGTAGGAGTGTATGAATGGTATTTAGACTTGAATATAAGTTTCAGGGATGTTTTATGGCCCTCCAAATACTGCTGCAAACTTGATTTGTATTCTGATCAATATATGTAATTTTGACTAGTAATTTGTGCATCAAATCCCCCTCGGGTAACACTGCAAATGGCCTTCCAAATGCCTCCAAACTCCCACAAATTTTTGAACAGAGGTGTATAATGTGTTAAGTATGTTATTAAGGTCTCATATGAACCATTAATTTATTTTTAATACTGTTCTAACTCTCTCACATTCAACAGCAAAAACCCCCAATTCGACCCTTGGGGAAATGGCACTATTTCACCTCCCAATACAACTAAACTGAGTAAAAATGATTCAAATGCTCAAGTATAGTACATGAAACTTGTAGAAGACATCCATGGCAGTATATTTATCACAAGTATATCAGAGAATCATCCATCCATTCGAAATAATCAACATTATAGTGTCATACATCAATGCATTGGGGAAATGGACATTGTTTGCTCATTAATCAATAGTTTTGCATACAACCAGTGGGTATTTCGACCTGAGACTTTTTGAATATGAATAACAGCGCATATGAAGCTATTACAGTCATAAATATGTAATGAGAAGCTCTCTCAAGAAGCACAAGTGCTCACCAAAAACGCCCTCCCTCAAGGAGCACGAATATGCCTTCAAAACTGGAAACGGTGGAGAGAAAGTGCTGCACTAAACCAAACCATGAAACTTCCTGTAGCTGCTACCTGCAAATACAAACTCCATTAAAGCACCATGAAAGACCTGAGTGGCCTCTCCAAACACCAAATTGGATGGGAATCTTTCACCCTCGAAATTGGCTAAGGCAAGAAACTAGTCATCCACTAGCTCTCTCTTCACAAATGCAATTTTTCTCAAATCATCAAAAGCCATTCTCATACTTCATTTCTACATTTTATAACCAACATTAGACTTCTAAGGGTCGAAATCCTCTCAATAGATTCAATAGATTTCCATTTAGGAATTATTCCACATTTGCCACTTGTCTCCTAGTTCCAACCTTCCATCTTCTCCCAAATTCGATTTTGAGTCTCTTTGGCTTCTCCAACTCCCAAATTCGACTTCCTTGAGCCTATTTTTGGGGCTGACATGTCATAGTGGTCAGATGTCAGAGGTCAGGTCTGCAATTTGTCATAGTTGTCATAGATGCTCCATTATTGGTGTCATAGGGGCTAGGGAATCTAGCCCAAGTGTCCACAAACTTCCACTTTGACTCTTTATCTTCCATGGAGGTTACCAATCCTTCCCAATTCGACCTAATATGCTCAATGACATGTGTTATGACTTACCAACTCACTCAAGAGTGTTCACATTCCCATTAATTCGAATTTGCAAAAGAGAGATACCATGTATTATGAAAAATCAAGCTAGTGTGGGTCCCACATCCTCCATATGTCTCCAAAACCATTTGTCACCTATGATTTCTCTTGAATTTCTTTATTCACTATATTTATTAAATACTTGAACCCTTCTAATGTCTAAACATAATTTATTTGCTTCCTTATTACCATTCCACATGTGCCCATCCAACCTAGGAAACTAGTAGGATTGATGGGATTGTCTTACTATGAAATTATTGGAATGGGGACATTACACCATGCTAGTGGAGTGTTTACTCTACTTGCCTTAGTACCAATTTCGAGGGTGAAAGATTCCCATCCTATTTGGCAATTGGAGAGGCCATTCAGACCTTTCATTTGGAGCTACAATGGAGTTATTAGTTGCAGGTTGAAGCTACAGCGCAGCTTGTGGTTCTTTCTTCTACAACTTGTTCTCATCTCTATCTCACATTTCTTTGCATATTTTGGCTCTTGGAGGAAGGGCGCCTTTGGTGAGATGCTGATCTCTTTGTGAGAGTCCAAGATTCTCCATTTATTTGTATTCTGATATATATACTCTATATTTGATGCTTAGAAGACTCTCAGGTCGAAATACCAAGTGAAACTATGTAAAAATACCAAACAATGCATAAATGGTGCCATTTTCCCCATATCTTGTTGTTAGAGCTTGAAGAGGATTTATTTCGAATTGTATCAGTCAATCTCTGTGATTTTGTTGATGTATGGAGTGTCATTAATGTTGTGAAGAAGTTTCATTAACATTGCACAAGTCCTTGGAACCTAAATCTCGAATTTCATAACTAGTGTTGAAGTTTACTAGCATTTCCCCCTATGTGAGACATGTATACAAACATCTGATTTATGGGAGTTGCAGAAGCCTATAGGAAATAATTGATGATACATTGGGGAGCTCATTGAAGTCCTTTATGAGCACCATGTCTCTGTTCTGAAATTTGGAGAGGTCTTACAACATTTGGAAAGCCATCTTTGTCCCCTACCCTTGGGGGTTTGAACCTCGAATTTAGTAGTAAAATTTCCCAACTTCTCCTGAAGTTAAATGAATGTTGCAGAAGTTTCCTGATAGTCTATAATCACCCATGATGTTCATTTTTATGTCTTAATACCATTCATATACCTTCATACCCAATTCGAAATCCTCAGGTGTCTTTTGGAGCCATCTACCCTTGGGGGTTCCAACATAGATTTTCCTAGTAATTCTGCCTTTCATCTTCTAATTGTAAATGCAAGTGGCTTAAGTATTTAGAAGTGTCCAAGCCTATAATAGCTACATTAATGTGTCCTATTACACCTCAATCCACTCTAGACACAGTTCGAAACCATTTGGGATCATTTGGGACAGTTTGGGGCTTCACTAGTCCAAGTTTCAAAAATTGACTAAATTGGGGACATTACAATGTTACACCACAATTGATTGTTTTGATGAGTATAGCTAGTGGTATTGAGCATGGGCTGATAAGGATAAGAAATTTTTGTTTTTCTATACATCAACAACCAAAACAGCTCTTGGTATTTATAAGGATTACCCCTCTTCTTTGGCTCCATATCTGACCTTTCCATCTTGCTCATATAATTCAACCTTGTGTTGTAATCCCTTTGGCTTAAGGCTGATAGAGTGACTTTTGATCTCCCCTTCCGTGTCCCCTTCACCTTGAATGCATCCATGTCTTCCCTGTGTCTTGGGCCCACTTCTGTTGTAGTGAATCCTGCGATGATTTAGAAGGCTTCTGTTGAAATACTGAGAGGGGTGTGAATCAATGTTTCTTAATTATTTTCCTTTTTATCATGAGCAAGTTGCTAATCGCCAATCATAGCATCACATATACATGAAATAGAACAAAATGCACACTACACAAGATTTTACGTGGAAACCCAAGCTCTGGGGGAAAAACCACAGAAGCCTTTATAATAATAATTTGTTCCAACAACAAATGGAATACAAAATATATATACAACTTCTCCAACTACAACTGGAAGGAGGCTGCAACCTCCTAGACTTTGTTAGCTACAACTGACGAGTTGCTACAACAACTCTACTCAATGTGATTAACTGTGAGCCCTAGCACCACCCTACCACCCAAAAGGAATAAGAGTCTTGAAATCTCTGATCTGAACCTGTGGACCTGTCAAAACTGATCAATGTACTCACTGCTCGTTACCATTGCTCATAATTGTACATCATCACACATTGTGTTTTTCATCACTGAGTATCATCACTAAGCATATCACTGAGCATATCACTGTGTAAATTGAGCATACATATCATCACTGTGTAAACTGAGCATACATATCTTCACTGTGAGCATACATATCTTCACTGTGTAAACTGAGCATACATATCTTCACTGTGTAAACTGCGCATACATATCATCACCGAGCATACATATTTTCACTGTGTATATCATCATTGTGTAAACTGAGCATACATATCATCACTGTGTGTATCATCACTATGTAAACTAAGCATACATATCTTCACTGTGTATACTGTGCTTACATATCATCCCTGTGTAAATTACTGACTTGTCATTTGTCAGGTCACTTGACGTTTCACTGTGCATACTCGAGATAGGGGATAGTATGAAATTTGAAGTGGACAGCCTGAAATCAATACTACAACAACCCAAAATCAACATGCATACATTACTGAAGGAGGCAATCCTAATTCATCACCGAAGTAGCCTAAAATTATCTCTGAAGCAGACCGATTTTTTTGCTGAAAGGAGACGGCCCGAATTTTTGAAGCAGCCCGAATTTATGCTGAAAGGAGATGTTGCCGACGGATCACACCGTCTATGTCGCAGCAGAAATCTATGCTGCTGCTCGGTGTGCCCTTGGTGGCAAGTCTCCAGTCAAGTATGTCACTTGGTTCTTGACTCCTCCGTTTAGGCAAAATTCCCAACGAAAGCCAAGGGGGTAGTCCCTATGGAAAGTTACTAATGTTGTTAGGTTCTTCCAGTTAAGTGATGGGTTGTTTATTAATGTTTTTGGGAGTTTTTGATTAAAGGCTCAAGATGTAATTGCAACACTAGTTTAAGAAAGCTTTCACCAGCATAAGTTCAGATAAATCACTGTGAATTATAAAGATGCACAAATACTTGATATTGATAAAAAACAAATGAATAGTGCAAGGACTAGTGCCTTATGGAGTCAAACACAGTGTGAAATTGAAATGCTGGAAAAGTAAATGTTGTGCAATTGTCTCTTGGTTGATTTTAAATTATTAAAATTGATCTTAATTAGGGGAAAGAAGGGAAACTCTCGAGATACCATAAAGTTACAGAGAGGAATGTCCGGAAATCTAGAGATTGGTGCTTCCGTACAAGGACATGTTGGACTGCCAATGCCTTGAGCGCGTGTTCAACACTACACCAACAAGGATGTAGTCTAACGGTGTCCCAAGGTCAGAGTATAGCTACCCAACGTCCCCAGGCAGAACTTCCCCACCAAAAACTAGTTTCGAAGTGCCGGATTTTCACTATCTTGTGGGTAGTTAATTTTATTAGGTGCTTGATTAAGTTAAATGTGAGAATTAAAAAGTGCTTCCAGTTGCTTTTGGTATCCCATAGCTCAGACGTACTGCTGGTGGGTAGAGCATACGCAGTGTAGGCAAATAGTTTATTCAAGTTTTGAAGCAAGTAACCATCGACCTTCCGACAGAGAGCGCTCTTGACTTGCTTTTCAGCTAAGTTCAAGAGTCTTATGAAATTGAAATACAAAACTTATAAATGAAAATATATTGATGGCCAATCTTATGTGTCACTTTCTGATCAACCTCCACTAATCAGCAAAATTGCTTTTGGGTGAAGGTGAGAGCATACTCCGTGGCGACGAAGACGGTTTTATTTCTACTCTACTTTTGCAAAAATGGAAAATTATTAAAATGCAAAATTAGATGGAAGATACACCCTGCACTTCAAAAGTGAGTGTGTGAATGGGTGGAGTTAGAAAAATTGCAAACACACGAAAATTGACAAAATACACAAATCCCCCTAGGGGGGATGGGATGTGGGTGCTGGTTACCCCATTGCTCTCGTTTAATGATTTACAATTTATGCTCAAATAAAACTGCCTCTTAGTCCTTTTAGACTTGGATCTAAGGGCTTACAAGTTGAAATTTGAAACAATGTTAAAAGTGGGTCCCTTTGAAGGTGTTTTTGGCAAGTTTTAGCGAAATTTCGCCAGAGCTTCCTCCTCTTTTTCCTTGGACCTGCTAAAAACCAGCAAGTAAATCTCTTAGAATATGATGACAAACACAATGAAAAAATAAAAAAATTTGAAAATTTTTATACTTAAAAAAATTTCAAAAATTATTCTAAGTATAGAAAGTTTCAAATCTAGCTTAGATCTAATGCAAAATAGACTTTTTAGGAGCTTAGATCTAATCTAGCATGTGATTTCTAAGTATGTAGATCTGAAAATAATTGCAAGAAAAGTAGGGATCTACAACTCAAATACTTAGAAAATAGCAAAAAAGGGAAAGAGAAGAATGTTGTTTTAAATTTGAAGTTGATGGATGAACCCTTCAAGCCCAAACTTGATCTTTGTGAAGCCTTGGAAAATCCCTGAAATACAATATTAGTTTGTGTCGAAGAGGAGAGAAGAGACAAGCTAGTTCCAAGCCCTCTTCAAGCTTGTGATCTGCAAAAACCTTGAACAAACCCTTGCATACAAATGAATAAGATCTAGTGTGCTTGGTAAAGAAAATTTGAAGAGCCTAAATACAAACTAGTATAGTTGGCTACTTCTAGTCTTTCAAAACAATACACAAATAAGCAAGTTACAACCGAAATGCTTATTTTATGAATCAATCAAGCTAGATCTACAATCATATATAAACAAAAGAAGAATAGACTAGAGCAATATCACCTCAAATACTTGCATGCATCCAAGAAATGTACACCCATGGACCTCCAAAGCCTTTCACTTGCATTAAAAATATATCACTAGTACAATGAGCAGAGGTTTCTTGCATCCATCTAAAAAATGGAGCAATGAGCTTGCTTAAATAACCTCAAGAGAGGAGAAGTCAACTTCAATGAGAGAAAACGAAATGGTTGAGGTGAGGGCCAAGTGTTATCCCAAATCCTTGATTGATTGGGCTTGGAGCACATCATGGGATGAGTGGGCAGCCATCTAAGGGAGGCGCCTTCATCCCTACCTTGGGATTAACTCCCAAACGATAAAAGACTTCCACCTCAAAGGTTGACGCCTAGGCAAAGGAAAACGCATTTCTCTTCTTCAGATTCACATATCCTTGATTGATTGTTCGGTTGGTGTGAGGTGGGAGGTGGCAGCCACCTCATGAGAGGGGCGCCCCTCATGCCTTGTAAACAACGCCTTCCCCATACAAAAATTCGCCCACCACCATTATTCGCGTGGAAGTGATGCCCATCACGTGAAGCAGGGGCGATTTTTTAATATAAAATTCAAACTTTGACTTTAACTCACCCAAAAAATGTGACGCTTCTTCACTTTGATGTATTTGACCTTCACTTTAAACCATAATGCCATCCTTTCCATAATTTATTTAAATCAATTTTGTCTTTTTTGATTTTTGGCACTTAGTGCATTTTGTCATTTTTTAGCATTTAAATGCCCAGATGATGCATCTTTAGCGAAAACCGCTCCCAGAGGCGACGTAATCGCCCGGAAACTGAAGAAAGTGAGCACTAGGGTAAAGAGGGCGCTTTGAGCGTCAAAACGAGCCTCCCCACGCCAAATTCCGCCTCCAGATGACACTTTTATTACATTTTGAATTTTTCCGTTTAAACCATTAAAAAATGGCCTAAGTTTACGGAAAAAATTATTTTCTTCATAAACGACTCAAACTCCTAGGGAACCTAGTACATGTCCATACGACTTATTCGAGATGGCTAGCATGTTACAAAAATACATTTCAGTAGGCTTTAATAACCCCTCAAAATTTACCATCATGGAAATACTCCAGCTTTGGAGGTGTGAGTGAAAAACTCGGGAATTATACGTCACTGAAGAGTAACACATAATTCCTAAGGAAAAACCACTCTAGAGTATCCCCCTGATAACAAACCCTAAGGTCGGCCAAGCCTTTCATAAAAAATTCATGCATAGACCAACTTATTACAATTTCCTCGCAAGGGTCTGGACTTGCAAAAATTACAAAGGGCCAATTTTTTTTGGCCTGATGGATCACAGAACGCTGGTGATGAACATTAAACATGTTCACAACTTCAACGGTTCACTCGGAATCCACTAAGTGCAATTTAGTGGATAACAGGAGACAGTCCAAATTTCTGAAATGACAAATAGCTGAAAAATTATCTTTCTGTAGCAACCCCAAAGAATTTTATGCTGAGTGTGCGGGTACTGAGGCAGCCTCAGAGAAGACCACCAAACTCAGAGCTTGCTCCACGAATTCATCTTCTATCAAATGAGGAAAACACCATTTATTTATACACATTGCATGAGCCAAAAAAAAACTAGGCCGACTTGTTTTCAATTTTTGTGGATAATTTTTTCTAACTCACAATTTTTTCACACTCACTTTTAACTGCAGGGTGTATACTTTAGAACATTTTTAAAGCATTTCCATTTTTTTTATTTTGCAAGCGTAGATTAGAAATAACACAGTCTCATTGCCACGAACTATGCTCTCGCCATCACCTAAAGGCCTAGCCGATTAGTGGTGGATGATCAGAAAAGTGACACATAGGCTTGTGATCTCTTTTATTTCATAAGTTATATCTTTCCTTTTGTTTCTGTTTACAAACTTAAAATCTCTTGAACCAAGCTGAAAAGCAGGTCAAGAGTGCTCTCTGTCGGAGAGTACAATGGTTACTTGTTCAACTTGAATAAACTATTTTTCCTACACTGTGTATGCTCTGCCCACCTGTGGGATACCCAGAAACAGTTGGAAGCACTTTTTAACATTTCACACTTAACTTAATAAGTCATTTAATAAAATTAACATCCCTTCGAGATAAGTGAAAATCCGACACTTTGATTAGACTTTGTGTGGGGAAATTCTGCCTGGGGACGCTGGAACCACTGTACTGAGACCTTTGGGGCACCGTTAGACTATATCCCTGGTTGGTGTAGTGTTGAACACGCTCTAGAGGCTCTGGACAACCAACATGTCCTTGTACAGAACCACCAATTTCTAAATTTCTGGACATTCCTCCCTGTACCTCACGGTATATCGGGAGTTTTCCCCTTTTCCCTTAATCAAGTTTCACATTTAATTAATCTAAAATCAACCAAGAGACAATTGCACAACATTTCCCTTTTTTAGCAGTTATCATTTGTACTGTATCGACTCCATAAGGCACTGGTCCTTGCACTCTTTATTTGCTTATTATCAATATCAAGTATCGTGCATCTGCTATATTTATTTACAATGATATTTAATTCATGCTGGTGAAAGACTATTTAAACCTTGTTGCAATCATCTTGGAACCTTTTAATCACTACCCAAAAACAACTCCTAAAAACATAAAACACTTTAATCATTTACACGGGAATTCTAACAACCTTAGAAACATTCCTTAGGGACTACCCCCCTTGGCTTCGTTGGGAGTTTTGCCTAAACGGAGGAGTCAAGATCAGGTGACAGCCTTGACTCGAGACTTGCCCGCAAGGGCACACCGAGCAACAGCATAGATTTCTGTTGCGTTAACTAGGTGTGCTGATCCGACGACAACAGGACCAAAGTGCATTTCTCTTTCTCATTTTGTAATAAAGCATAATAAAGTTTTGAGTAGGCTCCTAAGAGCCCACTCCCCATTCCCCCTAGGGGGAGCTGCGTCGGTGTACTTTTTTCGTGATTTTTTGCTTTCTTAGTTTCTAGTTAGTTTCATTTGGTTAAAATTAACATAGAATAATTAAAATTAATTGTCTTGGTCCAATCCAAATATTGGGCCATTGACTTCACTCAGGACGTAGGAATTTCTAATTTTACCTTTGTAGACCGTATACTTTTTTTAGTTACAATTTGATTTATCTCTTGAAAAAAGTAATCGGATACTAACCCACTACTTCAGTAGTGTAGTAATTAATTCACATTTCTATTTTCAGTATTTACTTTTGTTCAAAGTAATGAACTCGACTGTGTATACCCGAAGTATGCTCTCGCCATCACATAAAGGGCTTTCCTGAGTACGTGGTGGCAGAAATGAGTTCCTCAGCTTGTAGTAATTAGTCTCACATCTTGCAATTAGAGAGAGGGACCAACTAGAGAGCGACCGTAGGGCCCTGTTAGACTACATCCTAGTTGGTGTAGTTTTGGACATCCCCCTGCGACTCCACCTAGCCCACATTTTCTTGTGTAGGAACACACTTTGTGAGTCTGGATACGTTCCCAGTATCAACTTTGGTAGAGCGGGAATCCTCTCCCCTTTGTATTCCACTCATTGATTCATTAACTTGAAATGAACCAAGACACATTGCAAAACATTTTACTTTCTCAGTAACACATTACGACTCCATTTTTCAGCACTGGTCATTTTTACAATCACTTGCTTTAAGCTACTATGCGTTGAATGATCTTTTAATTCATATGTGATTTATGCTGTTGTATCAATTATCTTCTTTGTAGTCTGTTGTTGCCACCGAAATGCACACCTGGGGGGAAACACAACAGAAATCTTTCGAAGCTGCTAGGTGTGTCCTTAGGGGCAAGTCTCGAGTCAGGTGCTGTCGCCTGATCCTGACTCCTTCGTTTAGGAAAACTCCTAACGAAGCCAAGGGGGGTAGACCCTAATAAAGAGTTTCTAAGGCTCTTAAATTTATTTGGTTGTTATGGATGAAAGTAAGTTGTTTTTAGGAGTTTTATAATGAGGACTAATAATTGACACAAGATATTGCAACTTTAAATTGAATCAACAACATAAATATGAATACATTCACTACATAAGATAGAGAACTTAAAATATAGCAAATAAAAAGACCAGTGCCGTGGAGTTAAAATAAAATAGTGCTTGTTGTTGTAAAGAAAACCGTTGTGCAATGCTCTTGGTCAATTTTAGATTATTAGGGTGTGTTACGTGGTACCAATATCGACACATGTTCCAGATGTACCCCAGGGAGATGGAAACATTTTTTTTTTTACTTGGAGGGTGTGATATAGCCAATTTTCATAGGTGGGGTCATGGCTAGATCCTCTGGCTCCCTCCTGGGGGTACTATGGCTTAATGGCACTGCTGACTGCCTCATAAAAGGGTTTGAAATCTTGAGGTAGGTGATCGGGGTCCCTAAGGATGGGTCATTGGACCACATGACTCCCCCATTACTTTTACACTGGTGGCATGCTCTTCTTCAGCACTGGGGCCCATGTCATGGCCCCAGGTCTTCTCCTGCACCCTCCTGATGCTCCAGAACTCTAGCGCCAACTCTCCCTGGCCTCCACAGAGGATGACGTCTGTTGTCCGCCAAACTGCACACCAGCAGCGGAAATCTTTCGAAAGCTGTCTCTTCACAACAAGTGAGAGAGGTGTGGCCTTGGGGGCAAGCAATGAGCCAGGTACTGTCACCTGAATCCCAGCTCCTCCGTTTAGGCAAACTCCTAACGAAGCCAAGGGGGGTAGTCCCTAAGAAAGAGTTTCACTAAGGCTCTAGTATTTATAGTGTTTTTTGGTGTTGTGATGCGGGTGGGTGTTGTTTAGGAGTTTTTGGAAGTGAAAGACAAAATACTTTAAATGAGACCAAGATAACGCAATCCACGTTGCAATAGAAGATAAGAGATACACTTGAACAAGAAATAAATCACTCTTTATGAAAATTAAAGCAAGTACTCCAGATTGATGTTAAGCAAATAAAGTATACGATAAAGGACCAGTGCCTTATGGAGTCAAATATAAAAGTGATTGTAAAATGCTTGATACAAGTGTTTGAAATAAGAGTTTGTGAGAACGTTTTGCAGCTTATCTTGGTAAATTTAAGATTTTAGTAGTCTTGATTATTATGGCTAAGAACAAGGTATCAAAAGGAGTGGAACCTTAACCAATAGAAACACTGGCAACCTTTTAGGTGATAGGTCGGGAGCACCCAGATTGCAAAGAGGGCAAGTGTGCTTACGACTTGACCGCCCTCGAGTCTGACAATGGATTCCCGGCACCACCTCTTCAGGAAGAACTCAGTAATTTTGTCTTGGTTGGGGTTTGGGGTAAAATTTTAAGTAATGTTATCACTTATGTAATTAACAAATCTTACACCTTTCTGAGTACTAGCCCAACCGTTTCTGGTTGGCAGAGCATACGGGTGTAGGACGGAAACCAAGATAAATTAATTAAAGGGAAGTATGGGTTGAAAATTTTATTATTAGAGCACTTTGTTCAACTCTCCGACAGAGAGCGCTCTTGACTTGATCTTATGATCACAGTTCAAGAGACTTGCTAATTAACAAATGCCTAATGCAAGGAAAGATGCAAGACTAAAAATGCCCTCCGATAGAGGGTGCTCTTGACTTGGATTTGGCCAAGTTCAAAAGACTTTGGTTCGTTTTAAAAAGCAGATAGTAGTTTGTAAAAGCAATGTATTTCAACTTGAAATGATTAAACCATGTAATATGTGAAATACTGCTAACAATACTACTTGCAAAATAAAATGAAGCTTTGAATAAATCTAGTGTTCTACCACACAAAAGCTAATCTAATAGGTGGGATCAATCTCCGAACAAGATCAACCACTAGAATCCACCAGTCCTGGAAACCTTCCAGCTAGCTGGATGTCCACAAGAAGCTGATGGGGGAACGAGAAGCTACCACAAGACTATGTGGCCTTTGGGATACAATCCCCAAGTTAGCTATTCTCTAGTCAAGGTTTGGAAGAGAAAATACAAGATAATATTAAACGGAAAATAAATCTAATCTACCCAAGAGTCTCTTTCAGGTCAAAGACTGTACTCGGGAGAGCATGGGGGTAAGTGAATCGGAAAATATAACAAAAATAACTTAATGAAATGAAAACTAATCTAAGAGCATATAATGGATCTAAACTAGAAAATCAAACCACTCAAATGAAGACTACAAGACTTCCCCAAATGGGGAAAGTGGGTGTGGGGGCTTAAAAACCCCACTTGCAACTTTTATTATGAGAATACAATTGCCCTTGGGAATGAAACCCTTGTAGGGACTTTGAAAGAACTACTTGTAAAAACTTGAAACAAATTTCTAAGATTTATTACAAAGGATAATACTAATCTTTTTGGTTTGATTCGTCCACTTGTCTTGATGGCTTCTTCGATTAGAAGTCTCTTTCTTTCACAAGAAAAGATCTATCACAAACAAATAACTCCAATACCCATTAGATGTTAGGAAATAAAACAAAACTTGAAATTTGAACTAGATCTTAATACTTGGAAAATGAAGCTAGATAATGACAAAGCATGAGATCTACAATAATAACTTTGCAATAATGTAAACTAACTATTAAAATTTAAACAAACTAACTACCAACTAACTAAGTATGAGATCTAATGCTAACTACTTGTAACACTCTGTTGTTTTGTTTTTTTTTGTGTGTTTTAGGGCTAATGTGGAATGGGACGAGAGGGAGGAGAAGAAGCAAGTTTGGAGAGGGACGAGAGGGACAAAAAGAGAGGGACGAGAGGAGCTAGGCTAGAAAAGAGGAGGAAAGAGGCACTAAATGGAGGTGAAACGAGAGCTAAAGAAGGGAATGGCGAATGGGATGAAGAGGAGGAGGGTAAGGTAAGACGAGAGGAAGAGAAGTAAGCCAAAAGGGATGGACGAATGGAGAAGAGAGGATGAAAAAGATGGGAAGGAAGGGAGGGACGAGAGCTAGATCAAGGTAGGACGAATGCAAGGAGATAGCAAGAGGAGGGATGGCTAGGGCAAGGAGGCGAGGGTCTAGCAAAACAAGCAAGGGGTTTTCAAGTGGAACACTTGAAGGTTTTGAAACACTGTCTTGGAAATCCTCCGGTTAACCGGTGATACGCCAACAACAAGTGTTGAAGAGAGCACAAGGGAACAAATCCCAAGCTATTCCCCAAGGTTGAAGGAACTCCAACCTTATGGCAAACTAATCTATGGCTTGAATCAAGATCTAGAAATGGTTTCCACAAGATGGAGGTAGATCAAAGTAACTAGTAACCAATTTTAAGAAATATTTTTGATAAAATGGATGGATCCTCGAATCAAACACTTTATGCCAAAATCTTGATGTTGTGAGATCGACTTTAGGAGATCCTGCAATGCACGAATGTTAATGGAAAAAATGGTTCTTTGAAGAGATGGAGGAGACAACCTAGTTCCAACTCCTCTTCAAAACCTATGAGATCTGCAAAATGTATCACTTACAAACAAGTTTGATCAAATATAGTATGCAAAGTTGAAAGAGACAAGAAGAGTGTTAGTATTTCCGACTACAATTCACTACTTCCAAATCACAAGCAACCCAACATCAATGGACAAATTGAACTCAAACGCCCATCCTATGGACTTTAAAAAAGTCTTCTAAGCTTTAAAATTTGTTCAAAACAAGGAACATGTAAGCAAAAAACATGAAGCAATATCACCTTGATTAATTTGAAGCAATTCCCATGAACAAGATCAACACACCATATGGACCTCCAAAGCCACTTTATTTCAATTAGCAAAAGCTATAACACATATACAATTTGGCAGAGTAAGTTTGCACAAAATTCTCCATGAGATAATAACCCCAAAGGGCCTCTCTTTATAGTAAAACTAGATGCCAAAACCCTAGGTCGAATTGGCACAGACATGTAGTTCAAATTCCAATAAACACCAAGTTTTGGAGCTAATTCGCATGACAACTCGCCTTAGTTGGTAGGTGAAATAGATAGGTGGAAAAACTCGACTTCATGTGGTAGGTATGAGTGAATAGGTGGCAAGACTCGACTTTGTTGAGGCATGGGAAGTATCACCCACCCAATAAACAATCTACAACAAGGATTAACGTGAGCTAATGAGGAATGACGTGAGGATTGGAGGAGAGTGCGAGTTAGTTGGTAGAGGACATGTGGAGTGGTGGTTGGTGCTAATTCAAATGACAAAGGAGAGCCAAGCTTGGTGATTGGGTGAGTCATGAGGGAGCCCACTTTAGACATAAATGCAAAACCACCAACCCATTTACCAACTGACAACACACTAAATCGAACTTTGCATGAAGAAGGGCGAATTGGCTCAAGTGGATAATCATTTGGTGACTGGATAGTTGACTGGAAACACTTGGATTTGATTGGAATCTTCATAAATGTCTATTGCCATGTCATTTAGCCTTTTATTTTAATCAAATTGATTAATTTTGGAGAGTTTTGGATTATCTCCAAAATATTCAATTTTATTATTTTAATTAATAATTTCTCTGTAAATGACTTTTTAGAGAAAATATTAATTATGAGGCTGAATTGACATCCGAAAGTTGGGTTTAGCTGCTCCATGGGTCATGTGTGATTTTTGGCTTATGAAACGAGCCATCAAACACTAAATTCGGACCCCGGATGACTGACATATTACAGACTCAAATTTCTCTATTTAAACTATAGAGAAATTTAATTAAAATTTAAAAATAATTAAAATATTAAAAACCCCAATTCCGACGCGTCTGGTAAAATTTTTTCGAAATTTTTTCTGGGGGTCCTAGAGACTTAGGACATGACCAGAACCTATTCTAATAGTGTCTAGTAGGTTTATACATTATAGTTGGACTCTAATAACCCCCCATGGCAAAAATTTCCAAAATCGGGCATTCCAGCTTTGGAGGAAGCAGGAGAAAAACCAAGAGATTATATCTCGCCTGAAGCAAAGTATAATCTGACGGTGAAAAAACTCCCTGGAATACCTTAGTTGTTTAATCCAGTCATGGGGAACCGAGCCACTCAGACCCTACTAGCACACTTTATTACAAACCCCCATGGGGCCATGGTCATGTCGACTCAAAAAACAAAACTGGCTAGCCAAAACTGGCTAGACCCAAATATATGAAACCTAGATACTTTGGAAGTGAACACTGATGTGTTCCAACACTGGCGGCTCAATAAGGTTTCAACTATTGTACAAATCAGTTGATAACAACGTCATCCTTCCTTGGCTGCAGTATGCTCACTCTGAGGGGGGGGTGTTGAAGGCTTTTCACTATTTCTGGGGTTAGTAGGGGTATGCTGACCCCCCCTCTGCATCTCGGCCTTTAGTTCAGTCCAATATGGCCATTTTCAGTCATTTTAGACATGCAAGGGTGAATGTTGGGGAAAAAGTCCCAATTCACCCACTCAGTTGATTATTTTATGTTATTTTTGTTATAATTTTAAGTTGACATTTATAATTTCAAATTGACATTTTAAAAAGACATGTCGGCCTGGATTTATTTTATTTTTGTAAAGTGAGTGTGAGAGAAAGGTATAAATAACCTTCTCCTCACTTCATTTTAATAACAACACACGAGATTATACTTTGTTTTTTGATTTTCGACCCTCCTTGGGCATTTGAGAGATGCGCATTTCTTGAGGATGATTACACAAGCTTGTTTGGGGATTGATCATTGAAGCATCTTTTGTTCTTGCATCTTGTTTGGGTAATGCTAAGAGTTGTTTGCTTAACACATGCACAAGAAGGTATCTAAGTCTTTCCTCTTGATGTCTTTTTGTTAAATGTTGAATCTATGCCTATCTAAGGTTGAATGGTAGTTGTAATGCTGCATTTTTAAAATTTTCAGTATTTTGTTTCCCTAGCAAGGAAAAGCTTGAGCTTTAGGTCTGCAAGGTTTGTCTTGGCCAAGTCTCCTTCAACCAACCCTAGAGGTTGTTGGAAGCATAGTGGAAAAAATCGGCGGAAAATCGGCGATGTCCCTAAAAATCGCGATTTTTTCTTGGTGACGATTTTTCGGCCCGAAAAAATCACAAATTTTCAAAAAATCGGACCTTGGAAAAAATCGAGAAAAAATCGACAAAGATCGGGAAAAAATCGGCAAAAATCGAGAAAAATCGGTAAATAAGGGAAAAATCGGTAAGCAGATTTTGACCTTATTAAAGTACAATTTTTGCATTTTTTAATGCTTTCCGCGGTTTGCCAATTTTTGCTGATTTTTTCGCCGATGTTGCCGAGAAGATGTTTTTTGGACCCTCACCGATTTTTTGCCGGTGCCGATTTTTTCTACTATGGTTGGAAGAGCCTTTGACATGCCAAACTTGGCAAGTGCCATGTCAAGGAGAAGCCCCATCCTTTGAATGTCTTGGATTAGGTTGAATTACCTAAAAACCCTAAGTTGTTCATCTTCTTTTAACCTAAATTTCTGATTTTGTAAAATTTGTAAATATTATCTAACTTGAAGTTTTTTATATTTTATGTTAAATTTATGTACAAATTCTAAGTTGTTAAAAGTCTGTTTTTTTCTAGGATTTGCCCTAGTTGCAGACCTTAACACCATAGTGATTTGCCTTTACCTACCTCCTTTGCCTTCGCCTTCCTCTTCTTCCTATTCGGCCTTCTTCCCTTGCCTAATCTACACCCTCGGCTCCTTTCCTTTCCTCCTCACTGCCCTAGATCGTAACCCTTCCCCATCCACTAGCTGCCCTCCTTTCCAGAGTTTCGAACCTGCCTCTTCCTACTCCCTTCGACCTCCTTCCCCTTCCATTCCACCATCCCTTCTCCTTTCGGACTTGCCCTAGTCCTATCCAATCCTTCCTTGCACCTAACACAGGTCTGCAAATAAATTTGCAGACCCTTTGTGCTACCTTGTCTGCTGCCTACATCTGCAACACAACCAAAAACCAGTCATTACATTAGTTTGGTTAGCTGTGAGTTAGTCCTTTTCTTGTTTGTATCACAAAGTTCCCACTTATTGGGCAAGACAACTGTTTTGCTACACTGTCTCTATTCATCCAGTTCTGAAATGATAGATTGATTTCAAGTTAACTTTGTTTAGTTAATGTTGTGCTATAAGTTCTTAAAGTAATTTCGGTAGTCTTTTGGACCTTTTCTTTGCACTATTGGGAAGCATTTCTCTGTGTAAACTCACCTCAGAACTCTTTTTATAGATCTGGAAATTACACTAGGTTGCATGTTATCTATTGAATGCTAAATGATACATATGGCTTTGACTCAAACGCTTTGATCTTATCCAGTGATTTTCAAACTTATCAAATGACATTGAAAACTACAGTTTGGTACATATTTGGTTAATGGTTGAAGAGCGTTCACAATACCGTCTTTTGATCCAACATTGATTATTATAATACATGTGTACACGTTCTTACATTTCATTGAATAGCCTCAGTGATGTATTTGATGATAATGTCACTATTTGAATGTTAAGTGGTTCACATAACTTTGATCCTATTTAGCCATATTCAAACTTGCATGAATGATATCTCATGTATAACGATCTTACATTGAAATATACATTTTATTGAGTGAGCTAAGTCCTACGTTTGTTTTGAGTATCATTGGTTAAAGTTGAGTTGAATGCACTTGACTCCATATAGGCACTGGTCTAACTAGTATTTGCATAGAAGATAGATTTTTTGGTTGCATCGATGTCCTGCAGGTTACCACAAGGGTACTTCTCCTTGTAGGTTATTGACTTTGGAAGAAGTTAGGATTGTGATCGAGGTAACATTGGATCACTTTCATTATTTTTGCTTATCGGGAACTAGTCCTACTAGTTTGCTCGGTAATAGGGTGAAAATGATTAGGGGGAAAATGGGAGCCCCATATATACTGTGAGGTACAAGGAGTAATGTCCGGAAATTAGGCAAAGATGGCTCCTCACGAAGAGGTGTGGGTTGGAGCGGGGTCCTGAGGGCGTGTTCAACACTGCACCAACAAGGATGTATTCTAACGGTGCCCTGAGGTCACTCTCCAGTTGTTCCCGCTTCTTCTGAGAAATTTCCCCACGCAATACTTAATTTTTGAGTGCCGGATTTTCACTATGTTAAGGGTTGTTAATTTTATTAGTATGAGTCCTTAGTTAAAATGTGAGAATTTACTGAGTGCTACAGTTCTACCTGTGGATGGAAGAGAGCAAAAAATGTTTGTTCAAGTTGTTTGTACAAAAATAAAATGTTACACTAATTACTAACGACTGCGTCAACTTTCTGATCATCCACCACTAATCGACAAAGCCTTTAGGTGTGTTGCCACCTAGTTCCACACCTAGGAAAACGCGACAAAAGTCTTCAAGCTGCTAGTGTGTTTTTGGGGGCAAGCCAGAGTCAAGTGCTGTCACCTGAAACTCGACTCCTCCGTCTAGGCTTACTCCTAGCGAAGCCAAGGGGGGTGGACCCTAAAAAATAAAAATAAAACTAAGTATTAATCTATTAAAAGCAAAACAACCTATTCTAGGAGTTAGAAATATTTTTGTAAGCCAAGATCAATGCAACATATATATAAAGCAAATATCATTCATCAACATCATTGTCATTTAAAACATCCATCATCATTGAAATATTACAAGATAGACCTGTTATCACATATATAGTAGCCAGGCTACCATACATTATTTTTCTCATTCCAGTACACTATTCAGCCAGTTCCCTTACATTTGAGATGCTGAGATGAGCATCTAGATTGGATCACTATCAGATTGTGGACAGCAGTTATATTCCCCATGCCATTTATTGAGTCTCAGGACACTCAGAGAGATCACCGATATAGCCATTATACCATTGGTACAGAGCAGTCAGTAGTGCCCAGAGTTACAGCAGTAGTTCTAGAGGACAGATGATGGTACAGGTTGATGTGCATTCAGGTATATGACTCGGCAGGTATATTACGGTGTTATGGTTAGATTGCTTTTATACTTATTCTTATAGCATGTCTTAGCACTTAGTGTCATGATCTGGCGATCATATAGATATATGGACCTGGTTGATCTATTATATATATTATATTGTCCCTACTCAGACTTAGAAGTTCACTATTCATACTCATTGGTATGTACCCTCCTTAGGGAGAATAGAGGTGATCATTCCACCATACCTTGGCTTGCTAGTGTTGGCTCCATCATTTCATTGTCTTCATCCATCCATGGCCTACCTTTTAGATTATCACCCTGACTTACTACTTGACTAGTGGCATGGAGGACCTTTCCCCACTGTAGCCTCTGTATTGGATGAGCTTCCCTGTTTATTGTGTCTCGGCTCTGAGTTGGTGACAAAACTTACCTATGGTAAGTTGGAGTTCCTTGGAATTCCCCCTAGTCACTAAAGTTGTGTTGGCTAAACCTGAAACTTTTAGTGCTGCCATGAATACAAAATCTGGAAAAATGAAATGCTATATCTTGTATGAAAAACCCATTCATGCAATGTGTTTCTAAACACACATGAATGAGAGGCATGCCAAATGAACATGGCAATGAAAATAAAATGTTATATCTTTTGGAAAATAAATACCTAGGTAAACAAGCTGTCCATGACACACCTAGAAGTGCTCAGGTAAACAAGTGCCTTAAAAACACACCTGCAGCAGAAAGCCTAAAGAAAAAATGTAAATCTATGCAATGTGTTTGTAAACACACATAGATCAAGGCTATGGAAACTTCAGGCCCAAAAGCAATGGAACTTAAATGCTATATCTAAACAATTGCTGGCCTTATTTGTATTATGGATTGTGCGCATCTGTGAAGGTGAATAAACCCTCTTTAAAACAACTCATCCATTTGTGAGACACCGCCATTCCCTGTGTTATTGCTCATTCAGTATATACTATGGTGTGTATTCCCTTTCCCTTGCCAAAGTGTCACAAAGTCAAGTCAGGCAAGTCATCCCTTAGCCTAGCCAGTTAATTTAGCCTTCACCCTTCACTAGCAAATTGATCACAACTATGAAGTGAGTATGATCCTGAAAGTCGAGTCTGAGTAATAATAATAATTAACGACACTATATATTTGGATGTAGATCGCTAGTTCTGATCATTATGTGTTATAATTGCTATTTGAATAAGTTGTAGAGCATGTATTAACCTTGATACTTTACAGCAGCCTTGGATGATGGTCTGAGTTATATTTGGTCTTGGTTGGACCTAGTTTGACCATGGAGGACCATGGGACATGAGATGTTAGACCTTATGATGATATGGATAGATGATATATGGTCTATGTACACATACATGATGATTCTATGCAGCAGCTACAGGGTTATGATGATGATTCTTGGGTTACAGCAGTGTTTAGTCATTTACAGATCATTATTATTGGCCTTGTTCCGGTATATTGGATATTTATTTTGATCATGCAGAGACTCATATGGTGTATGAGTACACATCTTGGATAGATTTGGACCTTCTGAGTCCAATGGGACAGTTTGTTTCCAGTTCCAGACACTTACAGTGATGATTGAGCCTCACTAGGCTGTCCCAGTGCAGTTTTGGTCTGTTGGAGGCCCTGTCGGAGCAGATGTGATTTTTATCCGGTTGACCTAGGGCGCTGATGATGGAGGGGGTGGTCCAGCCACTTGTTTTTACCATATTACCCCCCTCCCGGACACACTGGTGCCCTCACCTTGACAGCGCTAGCACTCCAGGAGGTTGTTTGGGGCAGTTTCACGCTTCCCGAGCCATTTCAGGATTGGTAGAAATGGCTATTGAGGAAATCGATTTGGGCTACTGAGGCAAAGTTATGGCATGGGATGATTAGTGATGATAGATCGGGGTCTTCCACACCTTCTCCAGCAGTTTCAGCTTCATCGGGGCCCGCATCCATCACTTATGGCACTTTCTGTGGATTTCTGAGGTCTTTTGAGGACCACGACTTGACTATGGAGGCACGATTTGGTACATTCATGATTATTTTATGGTTATTGTGCTATGAGGATTGACCAAGGAGGGATAAAATTACCCCTTGGACCCACCATAAGCCTCTTATGATATTTTGTCATCATGATTTGGTGGGATTCCCCTCTTATAGGGCGATTTTGTCCACTTACATTATATTTTATTAGTGATCCATGTATTTTATTGTTGAGCTCATCTCAACCATTGATTAGACATTTGTATCTTTTAATCTTAGCCACTCATTCAAAAAGTGGTTAGGGTTTTGGTGCCTCTCCTTCCTATTTAAAGGAGAGAGCTTCTCATTGTAAAGGTCTTTGGCTCTTGGATTATTGGTATAGAAAAATATTCTTGTGGAAATTCTTGTGGTCTCCTTTGCATCTGGTGTTCTTAGATGGTGATTGGAAAGTCTATTGCAACCTAGCATTTGGAAATTGTGGTAAGATCTATCTTTCTTGGAAATCATTGTTTGTCTACAGGAGGGCGACTTCAACAAGGGCGATTTTGCAAGGCTTCTTCAAATCGCCTTTCTTGGCATTCGCTTGTATCAGGGGGTTATCATTAGCTTCATTGTGATCTATGCTATCTTCCTGTTACTTCTCTTGTGGCATTAGTCTTATCTCTTGATGCATCAAATCTGATATTGTTGACGTTTGTTGTGCAGGAGAGAGGGCGCATTGGCTTCTTGGACCAAATCGACTTGCATAGAGTACTACCACAAAGCTTCTCAAATTGATCGGGTTTGCATAGATCATCATCATCAAGGCATCTACAAGGTTACCCAGGTAAGATCCACAGGTTTGTTTCTCTTTCCTTTATCCAATCCATTGACATAGCTCATAAATTGTTAAAACCCTAAATATCTTAAAACCCCCATTTTACATTTTCTCAGATCTGCTTAGATCTAGTGGGTTGTTGGGCATAATATTGAAAACCCACCTCTATAGTATCCACGGCATCTCGGATCTATAGTTTGGTGAGGATTGGCTTCCATTTGACCCCCTTCCCAAGCCAACTTAGCTTCTCCCAAGTAAGGCGCACTTCCTGGTGGTTGTGAGTTGACCTAGATCTAGGTGATGGGTGTTTGAGATCCTGCTTGATCCATAATCTACACATCAAATAACATACACCCAAGTTGTTACTTTTCTGAAATTTACCTTGTGGGCCCTATTCCACATTTTAAGGGATTTAATCCCCATTTTGGACCACTTGGAACACTCAAACTCAGATCTACTAAGATCTAGCCGTTGGATTGCCACGAAATTATAGATCCATATCCCTACTTGACTAACCTACCCGGATCTAAAGTTTGGATGCCATCCGACTTGTCTTGACCCCATTTACCCCGCTTTTAGGCCTCCTTGGGTAAAGTCGCACCACCTTGGAGAAGTAAGTTTGTCCACTTCTAGGACGTGGGTACTTGAGATTCTTGCGGATTTGGAACGGGAATAATTCGAAACCTAGGTCTAGACTATCACTTTGTCAAATCTTGCCTTGGGGACAGCATTCCTTGTTTTAAGGGATTGTGGTCCACTTGGGTCAAACCTAGATCTAGACACATTCATCCATCAAGACCTTTATTGCCCACTTATCCCAAGTATTAGGAGTCCTTAACCACAAGTCAACCCTACTTTGACTCCATTATCCCAATTCCCAAGGCACTGGTTACTCTCCAAGTCAATTCGACTTTCCTAGATTGTTGGATTAACTTGTGGTTTGGCTTTTGCATGGTGAACTAAACCCTTGAAGCTATCATGTATCATGGTCAAGCTTGTCATCTGTACTAGTTAGCCCCAATTGAACCCCTAAACTACCCTGCATTGGACACGGTTCCCAAGGCAGTGGATCTTCCAACATTGAACTAGTACACTCATCCTAGATCTCACTTCAAACATTGTAAGTCACTCTCACATCAACTATGAACCAAAGCTATACCTATTGAACCCCTCACTTGGCTTGTGACTTCATCTTTAGGTCTAGGATAAACCATACATCTAACTTCACTTAGAAATACCCTGATTTGGTGTCTTGGTTTTGATCTCTCCTGTCGGGAGTAGATCGGGTCTCCCCCTTTGTTGTCTGGGCTAGATAACATAAAGCGAAGGTTGCCTCGACTGGCGTGACAACCATATATTGGAGGTCGAGGTGATCGTGGTTGCACCTTTTGAGTTGCCCTTCCCTATTGCCATCCATGACTGGATCCATCCATAGGGGTAACTACAGTTTAGGTGATAACAAGACCAGTGCCAATAAATGGAGTCACAAAAGTGCTTGAAATGAAGAGACAATGTTGTGCAATTGTTCTTGGTTTATTTTATTATTAATGTGGTAATGATCTTTTTATTAAAGGTTGGGGGATTCTCGATATACCAAAAGGTACAAGGAATATGGCTGGAATTTAGCTGTGTGGTTTCTCACTCGGACATGTGGGCTGGATCGGAGTCCCAAGGAGGTGTTCAGATGCTATATCAAACGAGGGTATAGCCTAACGGTTTCCAGGAGGTCGCTATCCAGTGTTATCCCACGCCCTTTGAGAAATTTGCCCACAACAGAAGAATGAACGATTGTGCCGGATTTTCACAAATAGGTGGTTTATTTGGGATGTGTTAGAACCTATTACTAGTCATTCATCCCTTTCTGATGTGTGCCAGCATGTTCAGACTATGCTGCAGTGGCCACAGAGCATACGGGGAAGAGCCTTGGAAATTTTAAGTTTTTTAGAACCAGTATTTTACCTTTTTAAGCCCCAAGAGTCTCTTTTCGGGCCAGTACTCGGGCAAGCCCTTGTCCTGAAACCTTACTTTGGGAAAGCAAGGGGGTGTTTTGGATTTGTAGAAAGAAAATGAAAATTGTAAAAAAAATGTGAAAAAGCTAGGTCCTGTGTGAACTTGTGGCTCGCCAATGGAAAGGACCAACGAGGTTAATTTTAGTCCTAGTTAATTTTATTAAAGTACTGAAAAGCAAATCTAAGCTAAAAAAAATGCACGCCACGAAAATGAGTCGACACAGTATTCCCCCCGGGGGGATGGGGTGTGGGCGCTGGTTAGCCCACTTGCTCTTGTTTAATATGTATTTACAATGCAATAGAAGTGCCCCAGTCTTTTATTATGATTTAGTGGCTTACAAAAACAGAGAGAAAAAAGTATTCGGTTTGTAAAATTTTAGTTCTGGGTACTCCGGATGGCCTGGATCTTCAATTTTTGGCTAGCATCTCCCTTTATCTGTTCATCATCTGCTGCAAACCAACAAACAATACTTAGTAAAAGATGGCCCAAAACACTTTAAGAGTGTGTTTGGGTCACCTACTAAAAACCCAAAAAATTTCTAAGTAAAAAACTAAGTAAAAATGCAAAAAATGAACTAAGAGAGACAAGTTGTGGGGCTTGTCTTCTTAGGATCTTTGCAAACTCAGAGAACTGCAAATTTTAGCTCTTAAAATCAGCCAAGTAAAACTTTTAAAACAGATCTAAACACTACTTTTCACACCCTTTTTAAGATTTGACAATTCTTTAACTAGTTGAGAAAAGTAAATGCTTGATAAATGAAAGATCTACTCTATTAGAGATGAACACTTTGTAAACAAAATAGATCAGACCTTTAAGAGGTATTATGTCAGAATGTAAAGTTCAGATTGCAAACCACTATTACTCTTTCAAAAAAAAGTAACTAGCAACCAAAGATTAGATAGATTAAAAGAGAAAGAGATGGAGAAGATTTTGTTTGAAACCAAAAGCTTTGGAGCTTGACTTTGTGAGGTACCAAGGGATTGCATCTGCAAAACAAAGATTAGAAATGGGAAAAAGCAAACAAGATCATCCCTCTTTCCAACTCAAGATCACCTGCACATCACAGACTTCACCAACAAGGATCAAGTGTAGACATATACTCAAAAGAATTCACTATTGCATATCCATAAACAAATGAAACACACAATCACAATCTCTCAATAAGCATACATCAATAAGCTATTGCAATATACAAATAGAAATAACCTATCTCATAAATTGATACCAATCTTTCCAATGAGTACACCACACCTATGAAAATAAAGCTTATGCACAGGTTACCTTAGCAAAACACAAGATGGTAAATCCACTTATCAAGAGCACCACATAAGCTGACCTCCAAAGTCTTCTTTATTCATTGATAAAAGATAAAAAGATTACAACTTAGGTCTGCTCCAACTCCAACTAACCAAATGAGAGTGGGCAACCTTGCTCTTATAGAAAAACCTCCAAGAGATAGGCACATTAGTGAAGGAGGAGTGGGGGGAATAGTGGCATGACTCAAGGAGAAATTCGTGGCCCCCAAATGGGGCTGCAATTCCCTTCTACCATGCTGCAAAAACGCAGCACTAGAGCTGCCACCAAATGTGCTGCACACTACCTCAAATCGTGGGCTCCTCCACCACCAAATGTGCCCAAGCAAAGGAGGAATGCGCCTAGCTAGTTTATGGGGAATCAAGCCCATGAAATGGGCTTCCCATATGTCATAAAAATTAGCCTGAAACATTCCTTATTCAGTGCTGAAATAAATCAGACCTTCAATCCCCATAAAAAAGGAATTAATTTTTTATGACTTTTTGACTTTTTTGATTTTTTCTCCATATTTTTCACGTCTTTTGGATTTTTTTGAGAAAAGTGAAAAATAAATGCCTCAAACACTATGGAAAGTGGGTTTTGGGGTTAAGGTGGGTGCTCTGAGTTAGAAAATGAGCACCCCCAAGGCAAAAAAGTCCCCTAGACCACACTTTTACGCCAATTACAAAAAAATTAATTAAACCATTAAAAAATGGCTTAAAAACACGAAAAACTTTTTTTGCCGGAATTAAAGAAAAACCTAGGGGGACCTAGCACATGTCCATACTACTCAAAATTAATGTCTAGCATGTTCATATACATTGACCCATAGACTTTAATAACTCCCCAAGGCCCATTAACCTCACCAGGCATTTCAGCTTTTTGAAGGAGCAGGAGAAAACTTCAAAAATTATGTTATGCAAAGTTGCAAGACATAATTCTTAAGTGAAAAAAATCCTTGAAATACCCGACTTGGCCAAAAGGTCATAGGGAACCAAGTCCTTTACAAAAAACCATGCTAGAACATTTTATTACAAACCCCGTAGGGCCATGGACATGTGGTAAAAATAAAAAAATGGGCCCTCAAAAAAGGCCTGATGGTCATCATATCATCGAAAAAGAACATTGACATGTTCAACTCTGCCCGCTCGCTTGATAATCCAACCAAGTAGAACTTAGTTGGCAGCAAGGTGGTGGCGAGAGCATACTTCGTGGCAACGAGTCAGTTTATTTGATTATGGAAAAAGAAACAAAGATGTAAAACTAACCATAAACTAATGATGCAAAAGAATAAAGGTTTTCTGATTATCTACCCAAGAATCTCTTTCAGGTCAGAAGACCGTACTCGGGAGAGCAAGGGGGTTAGTATTCAGTTTATCCCCGAAATAAAGTAAAGCAAAACTTGAAAGAAAATCTAGATATAGTTGCGAAAAATTTAAAGAATTAATCTAGCAAGCAAAACTAATATGAAGCAGAAAGTAAAGGGGACAGGTACAGGCTTCTCCAAAATGGGGGAAGGGGGTGTGGGAGCCATAATCCCACCTGCCCTTTATTAAATTATTACAAATTTTAACACTCCGACAGAGAGCGCTCTTGATCCGTAAAAATGAGATTCAAGAGACTTTAAAGCTTGAAAAAGCCAAGTATGAAAAAATAAAATAAAGGAGGGGCTTCCTTAATGGTTCAAGCTCCAAAATTTTGCAAAAGTTTTCGCTTACTTGTTCATCAAAAGAGAAAAACCAGCAAACTATTTTATTAGAAATGTGACGAACTAATCAAATAAAAACATAAATATCCTAACTACTTAGTACTTGAAAAACTTGGAAAAATTATGAGCGCAAGTACTACTGAAAGCTGGATCTAAGCTTGTGATAAGAATCTAAATGCTTCTAGATCTAGCTAATGCATGCATAATAAGAGAGATATATGATGAGACTTTTATATTAGATCTACTTATTAAGCATGAAGGAAACAAAGTAACCGAGAAAAGAGAAAGAAGTTTGAATTTTTAAAGGGATGGAAGGAAGACTTCAAGCCCCAAGCTTGATCTTCATTGAAGACTCTGGAATGCTTGTAAACAAAATATTAGCTCGAAAGTGCTGAAGAGGGGAGAGGATGCAATCGAGCTCAACTCCTCCTTCAATTCTGTAATCCTGCACAACTATAAGAAACACTTGCTAATAGTGGATTAGATCTAGTGTGCATGCAAAAGTAAGATCAAGAGAGCCTCAGTACAACCGATTACAGTTGGCTACTCCTGTGTCTCTTGAAAACAAAACACAAATGAGCAACTTAACAACCATGAATGTTTACTCTATGATTATGAACAACCTTCTAAGCTAGATCTATTACCAATATTGAAACAAGAGAAAATAAGTGGTACAACATCACCTCAATAACATAACATTCATCAAATAGCATAGCATGGACCTCCAAAGTCTTTCAATATTTATTCATCAGATACAACAGTGCTACAATGGGTAGAGGCTCCACAATCCATCCTTGAAAAAGTGAAGAAGCCTTGCATTTATAGAAGAATCGAGAGAGGGGCGAGTTCATGGCTCAGTTAGGGTAAGGAGGGCACAACTCTCAACCATGGGAGTGATTGGTGCTTGATTTAACACTTAACAAGCTCTTGGTTGGCGTGAAGGTGAAGAGGTGGTAACCACCTCACAAAACTCCGACGTTGCCTCAAATTGATTAAAAGTGGGGAAATTTTGGCTAAGGAAGCGGGAACAACTGGGAAGCGACCTCAGGGCATAGTTAGACTACATCCTTGTTGGTGTAGTGTTGAACACCGCTCTTGAGACTTCGTTCTAGCCCACATTTTCTTGTGCAAAGGCACTTAGATCAAATCCAGACATATTCCCCGTACCGCAAGGTATATCGGGAATTCCTTTTTTTCCTATTAATCAACTCATCTTCTTAAAATTACAAATAAAATAAACCAAGAACAATCGCACAACATTTTTCATTACAACACTCCAACAATCAGTGACTCCATCGACATTTGTTTCATTCATTAGCAACAATATTTCCATATTGCTTTTTATCTATCTTGCAATTGTTGTTTACTTTATGATATTATGTTGTGGATGTGTTTAAATTAATTTGCAAACAAACTTGGTTTAATTTGCATCAATCCCATCTAAAAAACTCCTAAAACCAACTTACTTCCATCCATAACAATAAACTCATTTTAAGAGCCTTAGAAAGTCTTTTACTAGGGTCCATCCCCTTTGGTTTCGTTAGGAGTTTTCCTAAATGGAGGAGTCAGGATCAGGTGACAGCACCTGACTCGAGATTTGCCCCCAAGGATGCACCTAGCAGCTTCGAAAGATTTCTGCTGTGTTTCCCCCCAGGTGTGCATTTTCGGTGGCAACACAGTCTCTTTCTTTAGTTTTCTGTTTATAAAAACTCATAAAAAACTTACTCATCCACAAACCATCACTTAAAGCTTAATCAACCTTAGTAACTTTTAGGGTCCACCCCCCTTGGATTCGTTAGGAGTTAGCCTAAACGAAGGAGTCAAGAATCAAGTGATAGTATTTGACTCGAAGCTTGCCCCCACGGATACACTTAGTGGATTGAAGATTTCTGCCACGTTAACCCCCAGGTTTGTGAAAGGCGGCAACAAGGTCATCAATGACAATATTTACTTCTAGAGTCGAAAGTTAAACTGAAAACTAACAATGGACAGTGAACACTAAAAATAAAAGTAGTGAAAAGAAAGTTGAAGGCATCAAAAGAGCATTAAGGAGATAGTTCCATGGACGGGTCCTCCCCATGCATCCATTGTGTGAAGCCATTAGGACTATCTATGGGAGTGTCACTATTTGAGTAAGAGTCACTCTCATGAGTGACCAATGGCAGACCAACCAAACCATGTTTTTTTTGTTTTTTAAGTTATGAAAAAAAAATGAAAATTGTGTGGGGGTGTTTGGGCATCCCCCTTTTCGTGAGGGGACGCCCAAATGCCCCCACCTCTTCGGGACGTTCCTTGTGTGTTTCTTCGAGTTTCTGAGAAAAGGGGATGTGGAAAACGTTTCCCAAGGAGTCCCTGGGATGTGGGGAAAGGTTTCCCAAGGAGTACCCAAGCCCCCCCGGGGCATGGGAAACGAGGGGAACGCGCCCTCGACCCTGGGGAACGCGTCCCCGTGGAACATTGTATATTATTTCTGCATCTAATAAACAATAGTAAATCAATGTGATAGATCTTAGCATTGTGCAAATTTTAGGCTCATCATGGCTGATTTGTATTTCTTTTTTACAGTTTAGCATGTTCACTATTGCTAAGATCTGGTTTCATATAATTGCACTTTTTGCATGTGTTATTGCCCTTGAATGCTAGCATTGTATAGTTCTTTAGATCTAGTAACTCACATCAAGCAAGATCCATACATTTATTTCGTTTAGATCTAAAACTATATGCTCACTATTGCTATCATATACACATATAACACATCTTGAACACTCCTATCAACACTGTTTCATATTTGGACAAATAATTGCAAATTTGTGAAATTATCTTATGGTTGATGTTGCACTCAGAATTGACAAGTTTGCTTCATTTTTGCTTAAACTTTTAAGTAATGATTAAATGTCGATGTTCATTTTTCATGACATGGTTTTTTCTAATGTTTTAGCAATAAATGGCATATGAGACATCATTTTGAAATATTGTGGGTTTGGGGTAGAAGACGTGTTTTGTGTCTATAATAAAGAACAACAAGGATCTGTTGTTAGGCGTGTAAAACTACGGCTAGGGATTCATATTGGTTGTGAATATAATTGGTTGTTAAGCCAGGCTGTGCCCTAGACATACTAGGGGGTAGTGTTGGCCACCGTTGTAACTCCCGTCGATACCCCATGCGAGTAGTATTGCATTAGATAGGACTTGAACACAGAACTGGAGTCCATTTACCTTGCGTTTGTGTATATCAGAGACCCCCTTAGGGGGATTGAAATCATCCTATCAACCATCTTGTCATTGTAGTGCACCGAACACAGCATTCGGGAAGATTACTCTTCACATACCTGGGTAGTCGGGTGATGTGACTAAGGGTATGGTGGAATCCTCCTTGGTTAGTGCTTTGAGAGATTGGGCCGAGCATCATTGTTGGACCCTACACGTAGATCATAGAGTTACAGTGGCATGACATTTCTTTTTGTCCTAAGCTAAAGCAAGTGGGATAAAAACTTATTAATAATCTCATATACACTGCTTAAACTTTATTATTCACACTTGTCATGGTATTTGAATGGTCTGGGTAACTTCACACTTACACATAAGATTTTCTAAAATTATCTTTGAATCTCAACAGGCTAAGGGATTTGTATTTCAATCCTAAATTCTAATAAACCCTTGGCTTACCTTCAAAGTGTATCCAATTTCAGTCTTTCTAATCCTAGACACACTCTCAAACTAGATTAGTACTTGTGAAAGCCAACAACTGTTGGTTAGTATTGAGGAAAGTCTTGGGGTTTCCTTCCGGTAGTGACACGTTGGGTCAGAGATCCAATAGTTTTGCTGGGATAGCAGCTGATTTACCTTGCAATCATTTGGCTGCTAGGTTGTGCAACAACAGGTACTATCATCATTCATTACACATCCTCTCTAGGTGATGTCTAGCAAATGTTACAACATCAAGTAATATCTATTATCACCTAGGGATATCCCACCAAGGAAAAGTGTACTACCTCAACACATCAACGCCAGAGGAAAAGCGACATGAGAAAAGTGTTAATTCCATCTAGCATCAAGTATGCCCTCATCACACATTCAACCAAAAGAGACCATGTAGACACCAATAATACAGATTGTCACTAGATTAAAGCATCCATATGTCAAGAGAATGAAGCAACTGAGTGAAGGAAGCATCCCATCATAGAACGATCATCAACCTAACCATCGACCAAGAGAAGACGTCCTCCACCCAATGACTTCATCAAATATCCATCCTGAAGAAAAGAAGGCACTGCATAAAGTTGTAGATTCCCCAAGTCCGTCAAGAAACTCCATGGATACCATGCTGCAAATCATATATTGTGATGAAAATCACAAGAGTTAACCATATGCATAATGAAGGATAACACTATGATCTGTTGATTTTGGTGAGAAATACTATTTTATAATCTCTTATAGGATTAGAATGGAAGATCCATGCCACTCAATTCCCTTGGAATCGATATTTGTGTATTATTGATCTGCAATTATATTTCAATTGTTAATCCTCTCTATCTATTTATTCTTACTTGTAGTGTATTGACATAAGAATTTCAGTGATTCTTTTGAAAGCTTTGAATCTCTCTTTTAATTAAAATGAACTGCGTAGAGGTAAATCTGATATTTTGATTCCAGTTGTTTGTAAGGGTAAACTTATTGATTCATCATCTTTTGTTATTCCAGATTTTAGAAGAGTAAGGATTTGCCTGCAGCTTCAATGAATTGATTAACTGAATTTTTATTTACTGGAATTGAAGGTGCCTTCATTTCCAGATGATGTGGCTATGGCCTTGCTAGAAGAGGAGTTAGGCCAACCTTGGACAGAAATATACTCAGAGCTTTCACCATCTCCGATTGCTGCTGGTACTGTCATATGAACCCAGTGGCACTACACTTTAGATCGCTTTCAACTAGTTCTTCTTGAAACCTGGCAATGCATTATATGTGTGATAAGTATGAATGGTGCATGGTTTCTTGAATTATACCACCAATACTTAGTTTTTCAAGATGAATTATGGTTGGTAATGAAGTGATACTTATCTTGACTTGATTTCTTGCTTCTTTTAGGGTTATAATTCTTTGGGCATTACTAACGGACATATTTTGCAATATAGCATCTTTGGGACAGGTGTACAAGGGTCTTTTACGAGAAAATGGTGATGTGGTGGCAGTTAAAGTGCAACGTCCTTTTGTTCTTGAGACAGTTACTGTTGATTTATTCATTATTCGCAAGTTAGGGCTGGCTCTTCGCAAGTTTCCACAAGTAAATCAACTTTGATATTTTTCAAATCCAAGCCATTTCTCATTAAGAAAGCTAATGTTATTTTAGACACGGTGTAATATTTTGTTTTCCAATTTATATGCATTTTGGCTTTTTAACTGAACTGTTGGAGACTTGGAGTAGATAAAATAAAATAATGGCCTAAATTTCACAGATAACATAATGCACTTACTGATTCAGTAGCTTTTGTTTGTTATCTTTTCACAGATATCAATTGATGTTGTTGGACTCGTAGATGAATGGGCAGCCCGCTTTTTTGAAGAACTTGACTATATAAATGAGGGGAACAACGGAACTCAGTTTGCAGAAATGATGAAAAAGGACCTTCCTCAGGTGTGCATCATCAGCCATTGCTTCTAACTGTAGTTTCAATTTTGGTAAAGATGCTTAGAGCCTTAGCCTACATAAGAGAAGATGTTGGTTTGTGAGTCATTTCTTCTCTATAGCTGTAATGTTAGGCTAAGGATGGGAAAATAAAATACGTACTTTGAATACTTTGATTCAATGTTGCAAACATTCCCTATTTATCACTGATGTGGCAATATTTTTGTGATGTCCAAGCTGAAACAATATAACATCTTCAAAAAATCATTATTTTTGGCAAATAAGGGACATTGAGATGAAATTGTTGAGACTATGAAAAAGCACCTCTGTAAACCCAAAATTCTTGTTTTACCTCATTTTTCTCTGTAGTGGTTGGGGATTGAGAATAAAGACGTTTATCATCATCTACCATCAATCTTAGGAGGCCTAAACAATCATTTTCATTGCCATCAAAGAAAATTTTGTGGAGTGGGAATTGATCTTTATCCACTATTTTCAGATTGCTAGGGGAATGATTTCTAACATTTTTTTGACCCTCTTACAGGTTAGAGTATCAATGCCTTAATGATGTGGTTTATGTAGAAATTTCTTTCAATTTGACATTTAATGCAAAACAGAAATTTCACCTCTTTCATAGAGGTTCCCTGTATGTTAACCCTGTGAATTTTCAGCCTTAGGGCTGTTATGACATATAAACAAAACAACAGCAACAATGGGCTATATCTCAACTCTCAACAACCCCAATCTACCAGGCAATCCATGATAAAAGACACTTGTTACCAATCAAAGTTACACTTGAGCCACAAAGCTATCAATGGATGATGCAACCTTAAAGGTAACTCGATGGGGGCTATCACTGTCACCACAACAGCACCCCTTCTCACTTTAGACCATCTCTCATCCAGCACAAGGGGGGTATCCCTAGGGCTTGGATTAGTAAAGCTATGCAAGGAAGGCTCAATATTGAATGGAGAGTAAGCTTTAGTCGAACAGAAATTGAAATGGTTTATTAAGTTTATATTTGTGGTGGGTGGAGGTGAATGACTAATGCCAATATTCCTTTTGGGCATATGGAGTCTAGAGGTCACTAAAAGGGCTGAAAAATTGCGACTGGTGGAAGATAAAAATGCTGTCTTAAAATGGAGAAATTTATCCATGGTTGCTAAATCAGATTTCTGGAAATTATAGAATGTTGGCCCTGTTGATGCACAAACGAGCAGCCCAAGAAGATGGACACGCTGATTGGCTGCTAACCTGACACAACTTTGAACTCTTTGTTGAATTTTAAACTACTTTCATAAATAAGTAATTATGAGTGCAATTTAAAATTTTCTTTTAGCATAATTACACATGAAAATATCAACCATATTAATTACTTATGAGCAGTATGACATTAATTAGTTGTAGCAATAAACTAAATAGAGCAGAAAGTAAACACATCACATCGCAATAGATATGCACAGTAGATACCATGATTTACCTTGGGAAAACTCTCTCTCCTTTTGAGGGAAAACCCAACAATCTTTCTTATGATAGATTCATCAATAGAAGAACAAGTATACGTCATGACCATGAACATTAAACCCTTCTCAGATGAGGGTAAACAAACCAAGTACTTATCTTTTCATGTGAGGCTGAAGAAACAATTACTGCTTCAATTGCTGTTCTGAGATCATCCAAAGAAGCATAACTGTAGCAAGTCATCCTGGTACAACTCCTAGCTCATGTTGCTCATTACCTAAGCAAGGTCATAACTGAATAGTGTAAACTCCTTCAGTTGGACTTCACCGGATTTCAGAGGATGCTTTGGGCCCCACTACAGTTTATGGTAAGCATCTATTGCAGTTGGGGGAATCTTAGGAGCTGCTGATTCTAAATGGTCTTCCCTGTTTTCCGGACTCTCGCTTCTTCACCTGCCGGCCACATGGTGGGGATGCGAGCGTAGTTGATTGTGTCCTCACCAGCCAGAACTTGCTCCCTTTTGTTTGTCACCTCTCAGTCTCTCCCATCCCTCTTACTGACCATGCACTTCTTTCCTTCTCTCTCCGATTTGACCCCCCCCTCCCACCTCATACCCTCCCTCGGGGCCCACCCCGGACCATCTTTCGTTTTGACGAAGGAGACCCAGACATCTTCTCCTTGACCCTAAGCTAGATTCTCCCGTCAGAGACTTAGTTCTCCTCGCTTGACTCTGCTTCCACTAAATACACTTGTCTTTCATCTGCCATTTGGGAAGCAGCACTCAAATCCTTTCCCCACTCCACTCGTCCTACTTCCATCTCACCAAAAGTTGGATAATGTCCCATGAACAAATGGTACAATGATGAATGCAAAACTCTACATCGAGAGCTTCGATCTGCTTCCCACTCTCATCCCTCCTACTCAGACCTCAAAGCTTCTTATCGCCGCCTCCTCCGTCGCAAGAAACGACTCTTTGTCTCTCAGAAAAGACGAGAATTGTCTGCTCTCGTTACTTATTCCCCTAAACATTTCTGGCGTACCATCCTTCCTCGACGCTCCCCTCTTCCATATGACCTCGATCCTATATCCATGTTTTCCCACACTTCCAATCTTTATGATATTCCCGGACATGCCCAAATTCAGGTTACCTCTCCACCCCCCTCCTGTTGCTTATTCTCAACCAGGGATATTAGAGAGGCCATTTGGGTGATGAACAGCAGCAAAGCAGCAGATGAGGAAGGATACCAAGCAGAGTTCTTTAAGCACGGTTTCCGTGCTTTGGTTGGATACTTGGCTGATCTTTTTAACCATGTAGTCCGTGAGGGTTTCCCACCGGCATGGTCACATCACATCATCCATCCGATTCATAAATCAGGTTCCAGCTCAGATCCCAATAACTACAGAACTATCATGGTGGGCCACACGTTCTCGAAGTTGTATGCTACTGTTCTCCATAGGAAGCTCTCTAGTGACCTTGAGCAGAGACACCTCAGGGCTAGGGGTCAGGCAGGTTTCCGACCGACTTGTTATCACACAACTTGTAGTTTCCCCTAGTGGTATCCCATCCGGGATGGTAGAGGAGATGGGCAACTAAAGAGGTGACCCAAGAGATGCCACGGTTCCCAATGCAAGGTGGGAGTCACGTCAACCGAGGCACTCTTCGCTTTAGATCTAGATAAACCAAGACCTAGGGGGAGACCCTATAACCAATCAAAGATGATTGGACCCAAACAAAGGTTCCTAGGGATGAGTAAATGGTAAGTTACGGAAACCAATGCAAGGTAAAGTGGACCTAGAAATTAAAGTATGGTTGAAGGTGGTTTGAGAAATGATTAGTGTTTCAACCAATGTATGAGTTAGGCCACATGATTAGTTATGATGGCAAGATATAGTACCATGTGTTACACAAGTGGGTCCTACTTTCTTGGGATATGCGAAATGGCTTAAGGTGGACCCACAAGGTGAAGTTAAGGGATGCAATTGGCACTAGAGAGTATGTAATGAGTAGATCATGGATCTAAGTTGAATTTAGGAGTACCCATGTACCGGATCTAAGGTTTGACACAATTCCCAAGGAGTGCGACTTGCTTTGAGGAGGACTAGTGCCTTGTTGGATGGGCTAATGGAGTCAAAAGATATGTCAAAGTGTAGATCGGGACACCTAGAGGTCAAGTCAAGTGGGATAATTGAGATAGAATGGTTGGATCTAGCTAGATCTAGGATTTCATGAAATGACCCTAAGTGGACCACAATCCCTTAAAACAAGGAAGGCTACCCCCAAGGCAAATCGTCACAAAACGATACTCTAGACCTAGGTTTTAAGGTATGGCTGTTCCAACTCCACAAAAATCTCAACCACCCACTTCCTCAAAGTGGGCAAACTCACTCACCCAAGGGAGTGCGACCTTGCTCAAAGAGGGCTAAAAGATGGATAGGGTGGGCCAAATCAAGTCCAATGGCCACCAAACTGTAGATCCAAGTAGCTTATGCACCGATCTATGTGGATCTAGCAAATCAAGTCAATCCAAGGGTTAGATCTTACTAGATCTGAGTTTTAAGATGCCAAGTAGTTCAAAAGGGGGTTTTAATCCCTTAAAATGTGGAATCATGCCCACAAGGTAGAAATCACCAAAGTAAGAGTCTGGGGGTAGGTTATCAAGTGTGTAGATTACAAATCAAGCGGGATCTCACCTACCCATATGCTAGATCTAACCCAACAAGCCTCTCCAAGGAAGTGCGATTTGGTTCAAGAGGGCTAAATTGCCTTGAAAAGTGTGTCAATTTTAACCCAATCACCACCAAACTATAGATCCAACTAGGGGTGGATGCTATAGAGGTGGGTTCTTAAGATCTTTTCAAAAGCAAGGCTAGATCTAAGTAGATCTAAGAAAAACCAAAATTGGGGTTTTAATTAATTAGGGTTTGTGACCAATGAAGATAGAATGGATGAAAGAGGCACATACCTTGTAGATCTTACCTCAATTGCTTGTGGCCACCTTGCAAATTGATAGCATTCTCCTATGTGTATATTCAAGAGTGAGATCCAAGAGCTCCAACCAAAACGTCCTCCTCCAAGATAGCCAAATCGTCCTCCTCCTATAAGACAAGATCAAAGAAACAAGTCAAGTAAGATGATTATGAAAATGATAGAAAGATGTAATAGAAAGCATCAACTATGTCACAAAGATACAATAATGATACTCCCTGTCACAAGATCAACCCAAGAGAGAATATGTGGATCCCTCCAACAATAGCCCTCAAGAAATCGCCCTCCTCTCCATCAATTCGACTTTCCTGCAAGAAAACTAGTAGAAGCACCAAAATCCACAATGATACATAGAAGAGATACTGTATACTCAATATGCAAGAGAATCCACAAGACAAGAGAGATATGCTCCACAAAGAAGTATTCTATTCCAATATTCCACAGCTCCAAAGGTGAGCTATACAATAGGGGGTCTCCTCCTTATATAGGATAATAAAGACCAAAACCCTATACCACTCTACAATATTACATCAAATGAGTGGTTGAGATTAAAAGATCTCAATACATGATCAATGGATAATAATGAATCATAACAATATATCACATGGATCACCCAATATAATGATGACGTCATAGTAAAAAATAATCATGAAGGGTGACGTCATCCACTAGAGGGGGTAAAAGTACCAAAGCCCACCTCATAATGACTTGGACATGACATAAGAAGCACAAGGTGGGGCTAGGAGGCATCAATCCTTACTGGCTCATCCCCAAGGCACAATAAAATAATAAAATATGTCCAATATAATATAAATGATCAAATCTGTCCTCAAAATCTGTGACAGACAAGCAGTAAAAGACCTCCTGTGATTGCTGTGGGCCTACCCACATGGTGAAAACTGACTGGAAGATAGTGAGATCACCCTGGAAGACCTCTGTGAAAACCAAATGCCAAAACCTTGCCTCAATTGCCCAAATCGAATTCCTCAGTGACCACTTTATCCCATTTTTTAATTGCCTCGGTAACTGTGAAAGTGCCAAAACTGCCTCCCAGGGTATCTGCGCTGTCCAACTGATCCCACCAGGCTCTCTAGAAGGGGGGGTAAATGGTAAAAACAAGTGGCTGGACCACCCCCTCCTCATACAGCACCCTAGGTGAACTGGCCTTTCATGGCCCCTGCTGCTCAGGCTGGGTAATCAGCCCCAAAACTGGTCAACAAGTGTAAAACTGCATCAATCACTGTCAGAAGTGCCCAGAACTAAAAGATAAGTGTCTCATTGGATCGAGAAGACCCAAATCCACTAGGAATGTGTACTCATACACCATGGGTTGCCCTAATGGGCCAGCTGTAGGGTCCATCATATATGGACAATGCATAATCTGATGATCTGAAGTAATAATAAAACCTGCTGAACTGCATCAATCATCATCTGAACCATATGTCCATCATATGATATCATCATCAAGTATGCGGGACCATCAATCATCATCAATAGGTATATATATATGGCCCACATCATCACGGATCCCAATAATATACAACCAAGGATAAATCACATCAGTAGACTAAGACATGCTTCTCTAATCATTCTCACAACCAAGCTCAAAGTATAACATCCATTCAGTGGCATTAATCAAGTTAGCATATTCCTTTGTTATATAAAATTACTTGCACAATAGTTCAAATGACAAACTCACCCATTGGACATGGTCAAACTGCTAGTGAAGGATGAAGGCTAGGAACAAGGTTGGGCCAAGGGGTTGACTTGTCTAACTTAACTCAAAAATACTTTGGACTGGGAGAAGCGGGGAAGCTACAAACTCTGTGCTGGACAAAATAACACGGGGGATGGCTGTGCCTCACAAATGGATAAGTTGTTTACAGAGTGCTTATTCAACTTAGGCATGATGTCTACATCAAGTTGATCCAGGTTCATTAGGATCATTCAATTTCATTTCATGGCCTTTTTGGCCTACATAACCCTTCGGATCTCAGGTGTGCTGATAAGCACAACTAGTTGTAGCTTGCATCCAGGGCATGTTTTCAAGTACATATAAGGTCAGCAATTGTTTAGATATAGTTTTTAAGAACCATTGCTTTTTTTGACCTTTCTTATACTCTTCGAGGAGTATTTTTAGCTGTTCATCGCTCTTGCCCTTTAGAGTTTCCATGGGCGAATTTATGAGTTTCCATAAGTAGAACATGAGCTTTCAGTTTTAGCCAACAACATCTCAAGTGACTAGGGGGAGTTCAAGCCAATGCCAAACATCGGGACAATCGACCAGAATGATTTAGGCCTACAATCCAACTCACCAAAGGCAAGTTTTGTCACCAACTTAGAGCCGAGACACTGAACATACAGGGATGCGGTCCAAACACAGAGGTAGAAAAATGGGGAAGTCCTCAGTATCAGAAAGTCAAATGAGACAGGTCAAGGTTTAAAGTCAAATAGGAAAGTCATGTACGGATGGAGTCAAGTGAATATGGAGCCTACACTAGCAGACAACTGGTGTCAGGAAAGACCATATCTATGTAAGGTGGAAAACCAGTGGGTTTTGTTAAATGACCTAGATGTGCAAGCAATTGTCCATTTTATGATTTATAGTTCATTTTAAATAGTTTGCCACATCAAGAATAATATACCAAGCAGAAGCTGTGAACATGACTAAATCAACAAGATAATAATCCACAGTCAATGATAAAATATCCATAGATCATACAACGTCATCATAGTAATAAACATCATATACCATCTGAAACACTGCTGCAATACATCTCTAAGCACTGAACTGAAACTGTATGGGATAAAGGGTCACATCGGTCATCAAATCTGAACTCTCAAGGCTCAGCCTTGACACAAGGTCTAACATAAGTCTGAATAATACACTGCTCTGATCATGAGTGATCTCAAAATATACAATCATCATAGCCAAGCTCTGAATAATGGAAGCTCTGGAATGTGCAGATATCTGCTAAACAAGAATAGTAACCCTGCTACTATGGTGTGATAACATCTGGCTCCAGCTGGGACAAGTGCTCTAAGGGAGAGAGCGCTTGAGAACCTCAGAATCTCTGGTCTCGATCTGCTCCGCATGAATCTTCAATCCAGCATTGCACCATCCTTGCTTTCAGCTTTTATTTTGCACCTGTTCCTACGCTCACAAACACTAGAATACCTCATGGAACATGTATGGGACAAATATAAAATAAAACTGAAAATGAAATCTATTCTAAAACAGAAACTGAAATGCGTAAAAGAAAAATTTAAACTAACATGGCATATATCATTTATTCATCATTCATTATTTTTGTTACTATGCAGGAGGAAAAGAGAACTTTTTCAAACAGACAATCTCAACTTACACAGGTAACCAGAAATATAACAGGAAATTAAAATTCTCAAATGCATGCAGGAGAAGAGACAAGCTTAGGAAGGAGCAAGGCTCAACTCAATAAAAAATACAGACAAGCAGACAATCCAAGCAGAAAAGAAAAGGGGCAATACTCATCACACAGAAAAAGAAAAAGCACACAAATCCTACTGCCTAATTGAGCTTATTCAAAACCTACCTACCCTACTCTAACCAGTTAGCACAAATGTTAGGTAAAATCATAAATCCAATGCAACCATTCATCAAATAGGTTAATGATTCTTATTTGATTTTTGTTGATGAAGCAAGTCAAGATTGGATTAAGGAGTACTGAGTTTGTAAGCACAATCTTCCTGACTTGTTCATCAATTGAAGAAGGATTTGAATGGTGCAAAATGAGATCAAGCCAAAGGGAATATTTGTTGAGGCCAACATTCTCCATCGAAGAATTTATAGGATCAATAAATTCATGCAAGCTAATCTTTGAAATGGATGGGGGAAAAACATAAGGTATGCGACTTAAATCCTTTTCCCAAAAATTACCCTCCTTATTCATTGCTCTCATATATTCAATTTGGTTTAAATGATGATCATTGACAAGACAAATTGGTAACAATTCATAAATTAGCAGCCTGATAAACAAGATTAACCCAACTTGTTGTTCTATAACAGAGAAAAAGTGAAATTGATTTTTATAAAGTTTCTCAATTAAGCAACAGATGGAGTAAAATGGAGATGATAGGATAACAAAATAAAATGTTACAAAATAAATCAGATGGCAGCCCATAGAACCATGCCTCATAATCTCAGAAAAATTATTCAGACACAAAACCAAGCGAAAAGATTTAAACAAATGGGAAGGGAGGGTGGATTGAAAACTTATGTTGCTCCTCACATGACCAATGATAGCAGATCTGGAAATTTTAAATGATTGAGAGGCATTAACAATACGCTTGATTTCAGACAGAGTTTCCAAGATCATTATATGAGTACAGACTTTAATGGAACTATCCAACCCAAAATATTTAACTAACTTGCCCTGATTAATGGTGGAATCAGATGGCACAAGAATACTTAAAGATTTATCATACAAAGTTGGACAATGATTCAAGCATCTGATTTGATTTTCTAACTCAATCTGACCTTGAGACTGTTCTTTTACTGATTTATCATTAAATTCATGCAAGGACAAATGACCACTATCTATGGATTGATCAGGGGAAAAATTTACAAGTTTATTTCTTATGTCCTGATTATTTATACAGTGATCAAGTGAAATCATCTCAAGAGTGTCTTGGCTTATGTCCTCATTTTCTTCTTCTTCAAAAAGATGATGACAAATTAAATGATTTTTAATGATAGAATGATTAAGGAGTTCTTTTTCTGAAGGATCCACAGAATCAAAAATTTCTTCAAGGTCAGAAGAGGGGCTGCTCAAGGACTGATTTGAAGTGTCATTATTATCATCATGGCCCCTATCAAACTGATTTTCAACAGTACACTTATTGCTTGATGGCTCTGTTAAGAATTATTGAACATTACAACCCCATTTATTCTTTAATAACCCAGCAAACATATCATACCCAGTGATGGATCTCGGGGCTAAATTATCAAACCATAAACCGACATTTCCATAAACCGGTGTTGGTTTACAGGGGTTTCAGATGTCTTAGAGGCAGTGGGTATTCAGGTGGATTGTCTCCCCCCTTTCAGATATTCATTGGATGCTCCTGGTCACCTTTTACCTACTAGACAGGAATTGAACAAGATTATCCGCGAAGACATCTACAGGAAGTTCGTCCAGGTCACCTGGGTCAATCCTCTGGGAGGGTTACGCCCAAAGATGGCCTTTTACGCATAGCACTTCCTGGAGCTGAGAGATAGGCTCATTGTCCGACCCCAGTATACGTTTCGTCACTGGATGCATGCTCTTCGCATCCCTCTAGGTCAGTTCAGAGTCGGTTCTCACAGACTTCGGGTAGAGACGGACCACCAGATTGATAGACCGAATAGAATCTGTCAAGCATGTCATCTACAGGAAGTCGAGACCGAGGCGCACTTCATTTTTAGATGCCCCATTTACTACGAGATCAGAGGACGGTTCCATTGTTTGTTTAGAGACTCTCAGACTCTTGCCGAGTTTTTCAGGTACCCCGATCAGAGATGTTTGGCTCTCTACATGCAGGAGGCTCTTAGATTCCGAGCGCATATTCTTCAGCCTCCCATCAGATCAGACCCCACGCAGAAGATCACAACGTTTTTCAGGGTATTACCTTCAAGCAGGGGCACTAAGAGATCGATCGATATCAGTACATATCCAGGCTCTAGATCAGTGAGGATCCGTGGGACCTCACCCCGACCCATGAGATCTCCGTAGCAGATTCATCTCAGACTCCATCCTGAGAGATGGGTTAGGTCCTCCAGGCCTCAGCAACGTACAAACCCCTCCAAGCAACGAGTTTGTGGGCAGTTCGCACTCTCTACCATCCCTTTATCGGGACAATAGACTTTGTTGAGTTTTCTTCAGTCCTCTTCTTTCAGCCTCGGATGTTAGGAGAGATGGGTCGGATCCTCAGACCTATTCGCTCCTGGATCTTTTCCGCTAGGGCATCTCCGCCGCATTGCGGGTTTTCTGGATTCGCGTCCGCAGTCAAAGCTCTCTCATACTTCAGCCCTGTTCACTTTTGTTCACTCTTTTCTTTCTTTCTTCGTGGATTGTATCTTTTTATAGGAGACCGTTTGGTTCTCCCGCTTTGTACGGACATCATTGTAATCAACAGTCCCTTTGACCTACTTTGTGGTCATTAGTTGGACATTAATATAATTATCTTATCTTATCTGACCGCTGATATAAATCTCTGTCTCTGTCACGTTGATATAAATCTCAGAAGATGGTAGTGTCTCTGCTTATGTAAGCCCCAGGCTTACCAACTAAATACACCAATCCCTATAGCAAGTAATGGCAGCCTTGATCCTGTTGATAGTACTCCTTCGTTCTGAGTTCTGGTAGCCCTTTAGGGCCTAATCCATCTCACAGCAGCCCTGTTAGGGATTTAACATATTCTTGGCAGCCCTGCTAGGGCTTGTACAGACCCACGATAGCTCTTTTTGGGCTTGAACACGTCACGTAATCCCTACTAGGGCTTAGAGTAGAGTCACGCCACCCTTGTTAGACCCTTTGAAGCTCTGTTTAGGAGGACAGAAGCCCTGTTGGGGCTTTAAACATACCCTCAACAGACCCTTGGCAGCCGAACAACCCTCGATAGCCCTTCTAGGGCTAGATCAGACTCTTAGATGGCTAACTGAGACCCTTGACAGCTTGGAACAACCATCGGTAGCCCTTCTAGGGCTAGATTAGATTCTCGACTGGCTGGCTGAGACCCTTGGCAGCCTGGAACAACCCTCGGTATTCCTTCTAGGACTAGATCAGATTCGACAGCCCTCCTTCTAGGGCTAGCACAGTCCTCGATAGTCCTGTTATCACATATATAGTAGCCGGGCTACCATACATTATTTTTTTGATTCCAGTACACTATTCAGCCAGTTCCCTTACATTGAGATGCTGAGATGAGCATTTATCTGTATCACTGTCAGATTTGGATAGTAGTTTTATTCCCCATGCCATGACTGAGTCTCAGGACACTCAGAGAGATGACCGATGTAGCCACTATACCATTGGTATAGAGCAGTCAGTAGTGCCCAGAGTTACAGTAGCAGTTTCAGACGACGGATGATGGTTCAGATGATGAGCATTCAGGTATATGACTCAGCAGGTATATCATAGTGTTGTGGTTATATTGCTTTTATACTTATTCTTATAGCATGTCTTAGCACTTAGTGTCATGATCTGGCGATCATATAGATATGTGGACCTGGTTGATCTTATTATATATATTATATTGTCCCTACTCAGACTTAGAAGTTCACTATTCATACTCATTGGTTTTACCCTCCTTAGGGAGAATAGAGGTGATCATTCCACCATACGTTGGCTTGCTAGTTTTGGCTCTATTATTCATTGTCTCCATCCATCCATTACCTACCTTTTAGTTTATCACCCTGACTTACTACTTGACTAGTGGCATGGAGGACTTTTCCCCACTATAGCCTCTGTATTGGATGAGCTTCCCTGTTTATTGTGTCTCGGCTCTGAGTTGGTGACAAAACTTACTTATGGTGAGTTGGAGTTCCTTGTGAATTCCCCCTAGTCACTAAAGTTGTGTTGGCTAAACCTGAAACTTTTAGTGTTGCCATGAATACAAAGTCTGGAAAAATGAAATGCTATATCTTGTATGAAAAGCCCATTCATGCAATGTGTTTCTAAACACACATGAATGAAAGACATGCCAAATGAAAATGTCCATGAAAATAAAATGTTATATCTTTTGGAAATGTAAATACCTAGGTAAACAAGCTGTCTGTGACACACCTAGAAGTGCTCAGGTAAACAAGTGCCTTAAAAACACACTTGCAGCAGAAAGCCTAAAATAAATGTAAATCTATGCAATGTGTTTATAAACACACATAGACCAAGGCTATGGAAACTTCAGGCCCAAAAAGCAATGGAACTTAAATGTTATATCAAAACAATTGCTGGCCTCATTTGTATTATGGATTGTGCGCATCTGTTAAAGGTGAATAAACCCTCTTTGAATAACTCATCCATTTGTGAGTCACCGCCATTCCCTGTGTTGTTGCTCATTCAGTATATGCTATGGTGTGTATTCTCTTTCCCTTTGCCAAAGTGTCACAAAGTTAAGTCAGTCAAGTCATCCCTTAGCCTAGCCAGTTATTTTAGCCTTCACCCTTCACTAGCAAATTGATCACAGCTATGAAGTGAGTATGATCTTGAAAGTCTAGTCTGAGTAATAATAATAATTAATGACATTATATTTTTGGATTTAGATCGCCATTAATGATTACTTTGTGTTATAATTGTTATTTGAATAAGTTGTAGAGCATGCATTAACCTATGACACTTTACAACAGCTTATGATGGTGGTCTGAGTTATATTTGGTCATGTTGACTTGGTCAAACCTAGTTTGACCAAGGTCAACTATAGGACATGAGATGGTTGGACCTTGTGATGATATGGATAGATGATATATGGTCTATGTACATGTACATAATGGTTCTATGCATCAGATACAGGTTTATGATGATGATTCATGGTTTACAACATTATTTGATCATTTACAGATTATTATTATTTCACCTGTTTCGGTATATTGGATATATTTTATGATCATGCAGAGACTCATATGGTGTATGAGTACACATCTTGGATGGATTCGGACCTTCTGAGTCCAATGAGACAGTCTGTTTTCAGTTCCGGGCACTTACAGTGATGATTGAGCCTCAGTAGGCTAACCAAGTGCAGTTTTGGTCTGTCGGAGACCCTATCAGAGCAGAGATCATTTTTATTTTGTTGGCCTAGGGCTCTGTGCTTGGAGGGGGTGGTCCAGCCACTTGTTTTTACCATATTACCCCTCTCCCTGACACACTGGTGCCCTTACCTTGACAGCGCCGGCACTCCAGGAGGCAGTTTGGGGTAGTTTCATGCTTCCCGAGGCATTTCAGGATTGGTAGAAATGGCTATTGAGGAATTCGATTTGGGCTACTGAGGCAATGTCTTGGCATGGGATGATCAGTGATGATGGATTCATGTCTTCCACACCTCCTCCAGCAGTTTCAGCTTCATCGGGACCTGCATCCATCACTTATGGCACTTTCTGATGATTTCTGAGGTCTTTTGAGGCCTACGATTTGTCCATAGAGGCACGATTTGCTATATTGATGACTATTTTATTAGTATTGTGCTATGGGGATTGACCAAGGGTGGTTAAAATTACCCCTTGGACCCACCATAGGCTTCTTATTATATTTTGTCATCATGATATGGTGGGATTCCCCTCTTCTAGGGCGATTTTGTCCACTTATGTTATATTTTATGAGTGATCCATGTATTTTATTGTTGAGCTCATCTCAACCATTGATTAGACATTTGTATCTTTTAATCTTAGCCACTCATTCAAAAAGTGGTTAGGATTTTGATGCCTCTCCTTCCTATTTAAAGGAGAGAGCTTCTCATTGTAAAGGGACTTGTGGCTCTGGATTATTGGAATAGAAAATTATTATCGCATCTATCTCCAGTGTTGTGGTGAATGTTTTTGGTGTTCGTTCGTTGGTTCTTCCTTTGCACTGAGTTATTGGAGATCTTGTTTGCCATATCTTTGTACCACGTTTTTGCATCTACAGGTGGAGGCCGATTTGCTTTGAGGAGGAAGTATTGGTAGGGGAAGACTCTCCCTACTTCTTCTTTGGATCTCTTCGTTGGTAACAGGGAGTATTACTGTCCCAGGATCTTCTATTCTATGTTATCATTGCATTTTACTTGTATTTCCTCCATACTTGACCTCTCTGATTGAAATCGATTTTCCTTGGATTGACAGGTAGAGGAGGGCGCACTTGTGGGCTAGGGCATCAATTTGGCAAGCAAAATCAACAATCTCTCATTTGATCTCTGCGGGAATCTTCCTCAACATCAAAGCATCTCTCTTCATCACTCAGGTATGATCTCAAGGTAAGTTCTATCTCCATGATCTATCCACTTGTCTAAAACATTTAAAACCCTAATTAATCAAAACCCCCATTTTTACATTTTTTCAGATCTAGTAAGATCTAGTGGCTTCTTGGGTAAGATTTTTAAAACCCACCTCTATAGTATCTACGGCATCCCGGATCTATAATTTGGTGAGGATTGGCCTCCATTTGACCCTCTTCCCAAGGCACTTAGCCTCTCTAAGCAAGGGCGCACTTCCTAGTTTAGGTGAGTTACCCTAGATCTAGTTGATGGGTAGTTGAGATCCCACTTGATTCATGATCTACACATCCAATAACCTACCCCCAGATTGTCACTTTTCTGATTTCTACCTTGTGGGCCCTATTCCACATTTTAAGGGATTTAATCTCCATTTTGGACCACTTGGTATCTTTAAACTAAGATCTAGTAAGATCTAGCCATCGGATTGCCTTGAAATTGTAGATCCACACCCTCACCTGATCAACCTACTTGGATCTAAATTTTGGATGCCATTGGACTTGTCTTGATTCATTTATCCCACTTTTTAGCCTCCTTGGGTAAAGTCGCACCACCTTGGAGATTGGCATTGGTCCACTTCTAGGACGTGGGTACTTGAGATTTTAGTGGATTTGGAATGGGCATAATTCAAAACCTAGGTCTAGTTGGTCACTTCATCAAATCTTGCCTTGGGGATAACATTCCTTGTTTTAAGGGATTGTGGTCCACTTAGGTCAAACCTTGGATCTCTAGATCTAGACCTATTCATCCATCAAGACTTTAATTGCCCACTTATCTCATGCAATAGGAGTCATCAACCACAAGTTAATTTCACTTTGACTCCATTATCCGAATTCCCAAGGCACTAGTCTCTCTCCAAGTCAATTTGACTTTCCTAGATTGTTGGATTAACTTGTGGTTGACCCTTGTGTGGTGAACTAAGCCCTTTGATGTCATCATATATCATTATCAAGCTTGTCACTTGTACTAGTTAGCCCCAATTCAACCCCTAAACTACCCTGCATTGGACACGGTTCCCAAGGCAGTGGATTTTCTTACATTGAACTAGTACTTCAATCCTGGATCCCATTTCAAATATTATAAGTCACTCTCACATCAACAATGAACCAAAGCTATACTCATTGAACCCCTCACTTGTCTTGTGACTTCATCCTTAGGTCTAGGATAAACCATACACCTTACTTCACTTAGAATTAACTTGATTTGGTGTCTTGGTTTTGATCTCTCTTGTCGGAAGTAGATCGGGTCTCCCCCTTTGTTGTCTGGGCTAGATAACATAAAGTGAAGGTTGCCTCGACCGACGTGACAACCATCTATTGGAGGTCGAGGTGATCGTGGTTTCACCTTTTGAGTTGCCCTTCCCTATTTCCATCCATGAGTGGATACATCCATAGGGGTAACTACAGTTAAGGTGATAACAAGTCCTTCTTAGGAAATGGCAGCCGTGTTGGGACTAGACCTAAGCCACTGCAGCCATGTTAGGGCTTGATCTGAGTCACGACAACCTCTTCTAGGCTAGAACAAGTACACTACAACCTTAGGAAGGGAAGGCAGTCTTGCTAGAGAGGACGACAGATCTGTTGAGCTTGGGACAAACCCACGGCACCCTTGAGAAAGAGAAAAAATACCTTGCTAAGAAAAACTTGTGAGAATGCTAGTTGATCCAAACCCTTAACAAATATGGCTTAGATGAAGAAGAAGATAAACAACAGCTGGAAATTACCCCAGTGAATTATTGGATAGAGATACATGTTGGATGAAAATTGATTGAATTTTAATTTGGTGTGTTGAGAGTGATCCTTATTTATATTTCATAATTGAGAAATCTAAGGCCTAACTTCCATAGGTCAAGGGGTCAACAAATAATATAAAATACTTTAGTTATGGTCCTTGAGATTTTATTGTGGGCTTTTAACACCTCATTAGGGCTATATGACCACTTCTTCTTAAGCAAGTCATCTTATGGAAAATTCTTTTCCCCCTTCTCTTGGTCTCCATGGTCCACATGTGTCACCTCGTCTAATTTCTCATGAAGGCTTAGACAAATCATCTTGGGATAAATTCTAGCCCCTCTTGGTCTACCTCTTCTGACTTAAGTACTTTACATTGGGTCCTCTACACTATTCTTGAATCTTCATCATAAGAAAGGTTTTCTCGAGACTGCTTCCACGTTGATGTTATCTCCTTTACACAAGGGGATCTCATGTCATCAACGTCCTAGTCCCTGACCAGGTCCTGAGCCCCAGGCTGATGCCAATTCTCCTAGAGAATGGCTCTCGATGCTGCCCAAATTTCAACACTCCCAACCCAACATGTCACTAACAGAAGGGAGTTCATCACTTTTGGATTTCTAGACCTAGCTGTAAACAGATCTAGTCTATCCAAGGGGGAGTTCCTGGCCAAGCTTTTGCTGAGGATTATCTAATAACAACCCCAAGTATACACCTAGCACTAGCTTTTAAAAGAGGTGTCTAAAAGATTAGGAAGAGGTGAGGGCTAGACACACTTGAGTTTAAGGTGATTATAAATGTTATTATTATCCAATGAAAAATACCATTCACCATAAACCATTAAGAATGACATTAATTGCAATAAATATACAAAGTACAAGATTAACATTTAAGCATGATGCATGATATGAACATTAAAGCACTTGCAACATCAATACATCACATGAAAGAAATGATATAACAACATATTACTCAATATATTGTGTTTTACCCAAACTAGGCTATATATGACAGGGTTCAAAATTCCGTTTTCAAAGAAGCATTAGATGTAAATACTCCCAAATAGGTACCAAAATGCACAACAGTGGTGGCACAGGGCATCCAACTGTCCAGAAACAATCGTGTACACTCTTAGACAAAGGCTATCTAACCAGTCTGTACAATAGGGTAGTCTCCCAGTTGGAGGCACTACAAACTAGTGAATCTCGGTCGCACGTCTTCTACCCAAACAACAAAATGATCTTTGTTAAACTAGCAGCTTCAACTTGTTACTTAATATATTGAGTAATAAACTCCAAAAAATCATATTCATATCAGTAATATAGCATCAAGTACTTTGCAAATCATGCAATGATTTAAATCAAATGGCATAAACTATCATCATCAACTCAAGAATACTTAATCCAAAAAATAAGATGATCAAATTAAACTTATGGATTATTGACTTGGTTGATGCTTCTCTTATTAGACTTAAATGTTATGTGATTTAATTAAATAGTAGTCATTCACAAGAGCCATTCATACCATAAGACAATGAGTGTACCATTAGAGTAACCAGTGATATTAATCACTCTAGTTGCTCTAAAGCCACCAAGAATTAGACAAGCTATTCCCCACAATTACACAAGGAACATTCGCCATGCAAGAAGTTACATACCCAAAAGGGACAAACACAATGCCAATAAGATAAGATCGATAAGATCATTTTATTAATGTCCAACGAATGACCACAAAAGTGGGTCAGTGGGACTAAAAGGATACAAACAGTATGAGTACAATGTGGGAGTGCAAATGCAACTCCTAGAAAATGCTTAAGCTAAACCTAATATATAGTAAAATAAAGAAAGAAAGATACAAACAATGCGGTGTCCTCATAAACATGTATAAATTCGTGTTAGGGCACGGTAGTGTAGGTGAAAAGACAAACAATGAAGCCAATGAAGTAAAAAACGTTTGAGTCTAATAACCGATGGCGGTGGGGGTGATCGGGGCATTGGCTTGCTATCACTGTCAGATTTCTCTGGAGCCATCGATGATCTTGGGGGGAATGTAAGAGTGGGGAATACTGCTAACATTCGAGGTCGAAGGAAAAAAACTCTGGATAGATCTCTGACTGCTTCGTTGAGGCTGAGAATGCATCTGACGAGCGAGAGGTGCCCTGCATCGAGTCTGCTGAGAACTGGTCCCTTTGACGCTCTGGGGTTCTGTGGACTGATGTGCTGTTCAACACCTTTGAGCCGGTCTCAAAGATATCGGTTGATCTCCCAGAGGAAGAGGGTGAGGGGAGGCTCGAGGTCTCACCACTCTACTATTTGAAGTATTGTGACACTCAGCTCGTTGCTTGTTGGTCTGCTCCGACGGGTCAACATGAAAATGTGATATGATCTTCCTGGTCATCCCAAGGCGAGGCAGGGTGTGTAAGAGCTGAGATTTATGGCTGAAAATATCTCTAATTAAGAGGGCTAGGCATCTTTGGTCCTGATGTCGAAAGACAGTCGAGAGGGAACTCCCCGCGTCTCTATTGAGGCAGTGGTAACGTCCTTTGATCTCATAGTATAGGGGGCACCTAAAAATGAGGTGTACCTCTGTCTCTGGCTCCTATAGGTGACACACCTGGTAGATCCTCTCAGATCATGGTATATGACGGTCAGTCTCCACTTGGAGTTTATGAGATCCCACTCGGAGTTGTCCCAAAGGAATCCCGAGGGATTGCAGCTAATGCTTGCGTGTGTATGTCTTGTTGTAATTGTAACTTCGGAAGATATTCCCTTGTATTTTATATTGTTATTATTATTGTATTTTATTTGTACCTTTGACGAAGATGTTTTTCCTCCGCTCGAGGATGTATTTATTATGCTTAGTCATACTAGGTGATTGAGGTAAAAGCCTCCATTGTAAGTCGGGGCAATAGTCCCCCAAAAGAGTCAAATGTAAATGTATTATTAGTTCTCCTAGAGAAGTCGGCCCAGTTGGGTAAAAAGGTCACCCCAAAGTAAAGTATAAATAGAGAGTCAGGCTCTCTCATTTGGACACACACTCACTCACTCGAGTTCGCATAAGTGAGAGAGAGAAGACAAGTTCGCATAGGAGAAAGAGAGACAGCTGCAGAAGACTATCTTGTTTTGGGGTTTTCCATTTTGTGATATTGTATTGGTGACGATTCTATCCCTGAGGAAGTTGCGGGGTTTTCTTCTTTATGGTTTCCTCGAGGAAAAATTGTGTCTCTTGTGTTTTGCTGCGCTTGTTATTCTTTCAATTAAGATCCTAGATAATATTGATTAAAGGTAGAAAAACTAACATGGTATTAGAGCTAACCTGAAAAGAAGACATAGTGCAGCAGTGGGAAGCTAGGGCTTCCAAGTTTGAGGTCTTCTCTCCACAGATCATCAAGAAAATGAGGTTAGGCTAACTCGCCCTAGAAGGGCACATCTTTTTGTCGAAGCATAATCAAATTCCGAGAATTTCAATTTTTGGGCTGTCACTACTACCGGGAGGAAAACTAGGGCATCAACTATTTTGGGATTCTGTTCACAGATTTGGAAGAGTGACTACATTGGACAACTCACCTTGAGGAGCCGCATCTTCCCGTCCAATCAAAAGTTCCAATTTCCAAGTTTGGAAAATTAGGGTTTCTCTGACAAACCCTAGGCCAGCCAACTCCAGATCCAGCTTGAGCATCTCAAATTGGTAAGATCTATATCTTTGCCATTTCCATTTGAGGTTCTCATTTCAAAATGACTCTCCACACCAAGCTTGAGGATAAGCTTGAGGGAGCTGATAAATTCCGAGCATGGAAGTATAGGATTGCACTTGTCCTTGAAGAAAATGATTTGGACAAGTATGTTAATGAAGAGGTTCCAGCACCGGAGGATGATGAAGCTAAATCCATCCACAAGAAGAACTTGGTTAAGGCCAAGAGAATCATTGTAGACGCCATCAAGGATCATCTCATCCCACATGTGTCATCTTTGAAGACACCCAAGGAGATGTTCGATGCTTTGACAAAGCTATTTGAAGGGAAGAACATCAATCAGAAGATGACCTTGAGGAACCAACTTAAAAATGTGAAGATCCAAAATGCAGTTGAAGAGAAGGTAGAAGAAGGAGAGATCGTGATGACCACCTTGAATGGTCTCTCAAGATAATGGGACTCATTCCTTCAGCGGATATGTGCCAGGAAGAGGTTGATCACGTTCAACAGATTATGGGAAGAATGTACACAAGAAGAAGCTCGACTTGTGCCACGAGAAGAGAAGATGGCAGCCAATGATGACCAAGCTCTCACAGCACACGCCGAAAGAAATCATAAAAAGAGGGAGCACCATCATCACAGTAAGAGGGAGAACCACCATCAAAATCAGAGGGAGAACTATGATAGACAAAGAAGACCCAGAAGAGATCTATCCAACATTAGATGTTATACATGTGATGAGAAGGGACACTTCTCCAGAGATGTCCCAGAAACAGAAGTGTCTCCAACAAGAAGATCAACAAGAAAAGACACCATGCTCACACCGCGGAAGATGATGAACCTGCAAGGAAGAGAACCAGAGAAGAAAGTGATGAATCTTCAAGCGATGAAGAATATGTCCCGATCTCAGCACTCACGGGCACTGTCACACATGGGAGTAATGATTGGCTTGTAGATAGTGGAGCTTCCAAGCACATGAAGGGATACAAAGAATCTTTCATAAATCTATTTGAGCATGAATCACCTCACAAGGTGAAACTTGGGGATGATTACCAATACCCCATAAGAGGAAGTGGAGAAGCTTCATACAAGTTAGACTCCGACAAATCTCTAACGATGAAAGATGTCCTATATGTTCTGGGACTAAAGAAGAACCTTCTCTCCATATCAACACTAGATGCTAAAGATATGAGGGTTGCATTTGTTGATGGCCAAGTCCTAATGTGGCCAAAGGGAAAGACAATAGATGATGCAACTGTGATTAGAGAGAAAAAGGGAGGTTTGTACAAATTGAAAGGCCAACCTGAACAAGCATTGGTTAATGACTCCATGGAGCAAAGTGAACTATGGCATAAAAGGCTTGCACATGTGCACTATAGAGCACTACCTATTGCAAGCAAAGTTGTTTCAGGACTTCCAGAAATCCAGTCAAAACATGAAGGCATTTGCAAAGGATGTGCGAAAGGAAAGAATGTGAAGAAGGCGTTTCCCAAGAGTGAAAGCAAAGTGAAAGGAATATTGGGCGTTTCGAGGTGGATACCCATATAAGGCTTCAAAATGGGTCATTTTTGTCGTGGTATGATATGTGCTATTGTACCACCATTCTGCAAGGTGTAGCCAATTTATCAATTGTGTCTGGCGATCGTTCACAAAATTCCAAAGTTATCCTTCAAGGCATTTATTTAACCACTTCAGTCTGTCCATCTGTCTCGGGGGGGGGGATACATGGGATGCTGTCAAACCATGTCACGACTCTTGAAGGAGGTGCTGACCACCAAGTCAACAGGAACTAGCCAAATGGCTGGCAACATTGGCGACAACCGTTTGAGCTAACCGCTTGGGCTATGATTAAATGGTACTTAATTAGAATAGCCCCTTGGGTTGTGTTTATTAGAGCGTGCAGTGTATGCTAAGCCTTTGCCCCCTAAAGGAGTGGAGTTGTGTAGCTTCAAACAACAAACACAGGTTATTCTCTTCCCTTTTCCACAATTGTAATATAGATAATATAATAATTATTACATACGACATCTCTATAAGGGTTACGTCCTTTCTCGTACAATTGTATATATATTGTACATTTTACTTTGTAAATCATCACTTATAACGTACCTTTTTTTCCAATGTGGTTCACGACCCTAGTGCTCGCTATGTCCTCGGATCCAAGCCAAGGGGGCCCACCTGAAGGGGCCTCACCCAGTGTTATAAAAACCGGCCCGGAACCAACAAAACCGACCCGGAACCAACAAAACCGACCAGTCCAACCGGTTCCAAGGGTTTTCCAGTCCAACCGCTCAATTCAACCCTTTTTTGACCAGTTCCGTACGGAACCGGCCGGATTCCACCAGAAACCGCCTAGTTCTGTTCGGAACCGGCCGGTTCCGTACCGGGTCTGTCTGAGGCAAAAAACCAACGTTTTGAAATTTTTTTAATTAAAAAACCAAAAAAATTGGGCAATTTGGCTACCTCCCAAGTCCCAAGCATGCTATCACAGTATCATGTATTCAAATTTCACGTTGGAGGTTGTGTTAGTTTTGTTACTTGTGGACAGTCACGGTGTATACTGCTAAGTTACCCACGGTCCCACTCCCAAGTCCCGAGCATGCTATCACAGATTCAAATTCCACAATGGCGGCTGTGTTAGTTTTGTTGTGTACAGTCACAGTGGTGTATACGGGCCCCATAAGGATGCTTTATTAATAATTATTAATTAGAGTGCCAGGTTTATTAGAGTGCCATGGTGGTTTGAAGTTTTAACTTTGTATAATTGTATTTTAATTTTTGTAACTTTGTGACTATATGAAACTTTATATGTAACTTTGTGACTATATGTAACTATATGTAATTTTTGTAACTTTATGTGTTTGACTTTGAAGTTTTTCATGGTTTGAATTCACATGGATGCACATGGATTGCACTCGGTGCTGTTTTGGTTTTATACACTCTTACTTACTATATACATGCGAAACTTTGCATATTTGCGTATAATTGTTTGAATTCATATGGATGCACATGAATATATATTTATTTTTTGAAAATATGAATATTTTATGTATTTTTGCTCAACTGGTTTTTTGATCCGTTTTTTTTCCCGGTTTTTGTCCGGTTCTAGGTCCTGGTGTCGGCCGGTTCGACCACCGGTCCGGTTCTGATAACATTGGCCTCACCCCTGTTGGCCTTACTTCGATGCCTAAACCCTGAAGGACCCCACTTATAACATACCTTTATACATTGAACACATTTCTTGCCTTGTGCATGTATATGTATTATGTTCAATTGAGATAATAATTGGGATACTGCTAGGCTTGTTCCATTCTATCTTCCATTATTCACGAACTATGATCACGATAAAAATTATCATTTGAGATGAAAAACCTAGTTTCTAAACAAGGCATGTAACCTAAAAGAGAGAAACTAAATTGCAGAAATCCAAAGAAGATATGGGGTTGCGTGTATTACATATTCATATGCTGTTAAATGCCTCAAAATTCATGGAAATCCATGTTTTCAATTGTAGTTCTTTTTTCAGGATCCTATTCTCATGCTTATTAATTAGCACATGTGGTAAATGTTGAGGTGCTATTACAGCAGTTGATATCCTACAAACATGGCATACCTTGCCTAGATTCCATCATTGGACTTTATGGGTATAATGTAGGATGCTTTATATTTGTTTATAACTTCAGAAACATTTATGAGAAGAGTATTTGATGGGGATTAACATGTAACCTTGTCAATGCATTATGTTAAAGATGTTTTGAATAGAAAGTTAGCATCGGTATTACACTTGCCTTGCTATTTCATGCATCTTGAATAGAACAAATCCCTTTATTTCAGGGCATAAAAGAATATGGCTTTCAAGATTGCAGGTGGTTGTGCCAAAAACATATTCGAAGTACACCTCAAGGAAAGTTATAACCACAGCATGGGTTGACGGGGAAAAGCTGTCACAAAGCAGAACCGATGATGTTGGAGAACTGGTCAATGTTGGTGTGATATGCTATCTCAAACAGGTTTAAATTCTTTTTTCATCTCTTTATTCATGTTCATAACACATCTTTGGTATTTATTGTTTTCCTCTATTATTGAACCTTTCTTTTTGAAGTGCCTGCATTTTTGTATTTTGTATTTTCCTTTCCGTTTACTGGAGGGGAGGGGAAAGGAATGAAAGCTGACATGTGTGCTATATTTTTGTCATCATGGATTCATGGCATAAAGTAACATATCAATAATTTATTTGACATTTTGATCCGTATGTCCTTAAACAACAATTCCTTCCTGAGATGATAGTAATGACTTAACTTATGAGAAAGGATAGAGTCCATCAATTTTCACAATTTCAATACTTTCTTCAAGCACACGTGATTGACAACACCAAGGAAGGTATAATAATAAAAGCATGCTGAAGAAGAATCAGTTAGGCTTTCATGATTTTCGGGAGGAAATAATAACAGGGGGTTGTTTGTTTAGGCTGAGGGATATGTATGATTTTAGCCAAACTGTGTTGCAGTGGCGTAAAGTTTAAACACAATGAGCACAGGTTATCATTGGCACCTTTTCACTGTATAAGTTTTGCTGGAGGCGCCATAGACCTTTCAGTCATTTGCATGAATAGCTAATTTGCATTTTACTTATCTTCTCTGCCGTACCTCTCTGCTAGTGCTAACTAGCCTTAGTTGCATGTCTGGAATACAACAATTGATTTAGACGCAACTCCACCATAGCAACATCCAGCGAAGAGTTGTTTTATCATCACAAATTGCATTGGAATTAAGCTCCAAAACAAATATTTCTAGCAATCGATTGCCAAATCATTTCTAAGGAACTTTCTCGCAGTTCGGTTTCGAATCTAATATGCATTTTAAAGCACTTCAACTCTCTCAGAATCTGTGACTAAGATAGCTGATTGTGAAGAAAGAGGTTTACAGCTTGCATTTGTTCCCATGGTGTAGCACAGGTTATCAAGGGCAATTGCTTAGTGTCTTTGTGAGATGGCATTGAAAATCAAGGACACCATCTGTTTAGGTTTCACCTAAGGTATCATAATGGATACTCAATTCCTTGAAGTTGTGTCCTGGATATTGATAATCAGTTAGGCTATTTCACTTACGTGTTATCTCATGTAATTTAAATTTGCAGCCTGATTGGAATGTTTTTCTGAGACTGAGAAAGGTAATATTTCCCACAAGGGATTGATTCTGAGAAAGAAGGTGTGAAAAATTGTATTATGTTCTTGATGGTGATATTTTTTTAACTTTAGTTCTTTTTCTAAGAGCTATAGTTTTTATTTCCCTACATGTTATGCTTTACCAGTATCTAAGAAATCATTTTCCCTTCTATACTTTTTTCTTTGTTTCCTCTCCTTTTTTCCTTCTTTACATTCTTATCTTTTTTTCATGCAGCAAATTCTACCTTTTAGAATTGTGAATATGAAAGTATCTGCTTTGCTACCTTCGATGTAGACATTAGGGAACATTTCAATTTGCAATAATTCTTCAGCATCCTATTAATGTATCATATCAATCTTACTTTTGTGCATTTAAATTGTTAAGAGATTACCGGTGCTTATATTCAATATATTAAAACTTACCGTCATTGAATGGTACAGTTGCTTGATACTGGTCTTTTCCATGCTGATCCACATCCTGGGAACATGATTCGAACTCCAGATGGAAAACTAGCTATTCTTGATTTTGGTATTTACTCTCCTATAGCTTTCATCAAATTTAAAAATAAGAAGTAAAATAGGAAGGAGTGGCAATTAAAAAATCATTCAATACAAAGGATAATTATATTTTTATATTATGGATGGTACCTTAAGGTAGAAATATATTTTTACCAAACTTTGTATGTCAGTTAATTTTCACTCATAGATTGATTTCTTTTCTTTTTTGATGTTTCATTTCTTTTTACCTGTTATAACTATATTTCTTGTTTTGTTGTGATTTCTGGCAAGTGAACTGGTAAAAGAACTTTTTGCTTATCACATAACATATATTCCGTATAATTTCTATATTTGAGGATTATTTTTACATGTATTTAATGAATTTTTCTTGAAAATGGTAATGAGAGATGATGTTATTACAAACTACTTTGATGGAGTACAAATCTTCTAGAACAAAATTACCTGAAATGAATGTTTTACCTCCCAAGTTCTTCCTTAATGAAAAAGTCCCAACCACAATTGTGAGAACCTGAAGACAACTTCTAGATAAGCTACCCATTGTCACCTCGGTAGCCTCGTCTTTCTCTCTTTTGGGCTAGCTCTCCTATCTAGCTCAAGGGGGTTGTCCCTAAGGCAATCTAAGTCCAATGAATGCTGGTCCAAAAGGTGCTATGTTGACTTAGGGTAAATCTGTTCTTGAGGTTTGATTGCAGTATATTTAATTCCAAATTTACTAATGTAACAATTCAGCCAACAGAAAAATAAATGAGCAGCAATATTTAGTGGCCAAGAAGCAATTCTGAAGTCATGTAACAAGTTGGAACAATGCAAATTTGTACAACAGAAAACTAGGTTGTCTTAAGATGGGTAAAATAAGAGTTTTAGGACCTAGATGGCCATCTGAAATCCTGATTTTTGTACTGATAACTTTCCGATTGCTTAAACAGAAAATAAAGTCCTACTTGTTACCAATGTTCCCCCAAGGTTCCGGGATGGCGGGACGCGGGAGCGGGGAGACGCACATTCGGGACGTGTGGAGACCACCCCCAAATTTTAGGAAAATTCGGGGGGGGGACGGGGGAACGCCAGGGTCATAAAAATTCTAAAAATATAAAAAATAAAAATCCCAACAATAACAATTCATCCCATGCAAATTAGTAAATTACTAAATACTACATTCATCATTGTGCAATCATGCAATGTAATTTAGAATATGATAAATTAATAATGCAAACACATTACATGATTCATCATGATTATATATGATTATCCGGACACCTAGAAGGTTTGTTGGAGGCTCGGAGTTTCGTGCGAGACGCCCAGAAGGTTCGTCGGAGTTTCGAAGTTTCGTGCGGGACGCCAGGAAGTCCTCCCTAAGTTTCATCATGCAGAAACGAGTTTCGCCATAGACCGAAACGTTTCGCATGGAGTTTTGCCGAGTTTCTCCCAAAGCGAAACGTCCCGAAACGTTTTGCATGGAGTTTAGCCATCCCCGCGATGCGGGGAAACGCAGAAACGCGTCCCCGACCCTGCGGGACGCGTCCCCGTGGAACACTGCTTGTTACAGCTCAAACTAGCATGTGTGATTTAAATCCCCAAAGAACAAAGCTAGCCCAACTATAACCTAGAGGTGTTACCCATTGTCACCTTAGTAACTACCTCCCTACATTTTAGATTGGCTCTTCTCCAACAAGGGGGGCTTCCCTAATGATGGGATTGCTAAAGCTTTTGACAATGAAGGACAAGGTGAAGAGGTTTCCTAGCAAAACGGTTTGTTTTGTAGCATAGGACATATTACCTCCAAGTTGCACTTGGATGAACTATTCAGCTGAGCCGCCGAAGAAATGAACAAGTCAGTTGTTCATTATCAGAAGTTCAGAAGTCCATGCAGGCCAATTTTGGCCTTTTTAATTTTTTTTTGCATGTTCATACCCCACGGGGAGGGGGAGGTTGTAATAAATTGATGTAGCACGATGTCTTTTGTAAAAGACTTGGCTTTCCTAGGACTTAGACATCAATGCGTTACCCCAGAGTGTTTTTCCTTGTTAATTATATGTTGCTTTTCAACGACGTATAATTTTCGAGTTTTTCACTCACACCTCCAAATCTGGAGTATTCGTCTTGGTGGTTAGGCCTTAGGAGGTTATTAAAGTCTAAGTGTCTATGTATATCACCATGCTAGTCAACATTTTTGAGTTTTATGAACATGCACTAGGTCTCCCCAAGGTTTACTTTAATTTCCGCTAGTAATTTTTTTTCCCGTAAAACATAGAAGCTTTAATGTAAAAAACCAAAAAGTAAAAAGTGTGGTTTGGAGGAGGATTTTTCCATGGGGGTGCTTGTTTTCTAACCCAGAACACCCACTATACCTCTAAACCCACTTTGAGAGTCAAATTAGTGATTATTTATCACTTAATTTGATTTTCATGCACTAGGTCTCCCCAAGGTTTACTTTAATTTCCGCTAATAAATTTTTTTCCCGTAAAACAGAGAAGCTTTAATGTAAAAAATCAAAAAGTAAAAAGTGTGGTTAGGAGGAGGATTTTTCCATGGGGGTGCTTGTTTTCTAACCTAGAACACCCACTATTCCCCTAAACCCACTTTGAGAGTCAAATTAGTGATTATTTATCACTTAATTTGATTTTCTCTTGAATCCTCCCATTTTACGGGAATCGTCGGAATGCAACCGAACCGAGAATGAATTGTGAGGAAGCAATCTCGATGATGAATACTGGTAAATGGACTAGGTTGGGCCGTAAAACTCCTTCGAACTTTGAACTCACTGGTAACATAACCTCACCCCTCTGTCCTGGTTGACATAAGCCTCGGAAGTCATCTCCATCTGCATAACAGGGAGCCCCAAAATGGGGACATGACAGTTGTATCAGTGCAAGGGGCCTATGTGGCATCATACTATGTGATGTTCATTGATGATTTTCCAGGAAAACCTAGATCTTCTTTATGAAGACCAAGGATGAGGTCTTCAGTTGGTTCCAGGAGTTCAAGACTCGGGTGGAGAACCTGACAGGTGATAAGATCAAGGCCTTGAGGTCAAATAATGGGGGAGAGCACATCTCAAATGACTTCAAAGATTTCTGCAAGGAGGTAGGGATCAAGAGGGAGAAGACAGTCTTGTACAACCCACAACAAAGTGGGGTTGCGGAGAGAAAGAACCGATTCATCATCAATACTGCAAAGACTATGATTCATGATCAGGGACTGCCTATGTTCTTTGGGCAGAAATATGTAACACAACAATGTATTTGCAGAACAAGAGTCCTCAGGATATTAGAGGACAAGACACTTGAGGAGGCATTCACAGGAGTGAAACTAGAGATTGAACATCTTGGGATCTTTGGTTGTCCAATTTACATCCATGTGCATGAGGAGAAGAGGACAAAGCTTTAGCCTTCAGGAGAGAATGGTGTATTTGTATGGTACATCGAGACCTCAAAGGCTTACAGGATCTTCATGCTAGCACATCGAAGACAATGGTGAGTCAAGATTTTAAGTTTGAGAAGAACTTGTTATCTAGAAAGTCTCGAGAGTTACGACTAGTGGCTGAGGACGAGGAGTATGTGGCTTTGAAGGGAGAACAGGGTTCATAGACTTCCAGTTTAGAGAGTCAGCCTTTAGGTGAGAAGGAGGAGTTAGCTCCTTCCAGCTTTGACAGGAAACTTGGACAAACAATTAGGGATGCTCGGGAGCATGTTGAGGCTCTCAAGAGATCATTCAGGGAGAGTAGGCCTCTGAGGAAGTTTCTGAACTATATGGCATTGATGAGTAGCATCATTGATTTCGAGCCTTCCAGTTTTGAGGAAGCAACCAACCATCAGATTTGGAGGATGCCATGGTGGAAGAGTACACCTCCATCATGAAGAATAATGTATGGGACAATGTGCCTAAACCATAGGGGAATTCTGTGGTGACTTCCAGGTTGCTCTTCAAGATCAAACATGCTGTAGATGGTAGCATCGAGAATTTCAAGGCAAGGATTGTCGTGAGAGGGTTCTCTTAGAGAGAGGGAGTGGACTATGAGGAGACATTTGCTCCTATCACTAGATATGCTTCCATTCAAGCTGTGATATCTATTGCCTCAGTCATGGGGTGGAGGATTCTTCAGATGGACATGAAGATAGCTTTCCTCAACGGGATCATTGAGGAGGAAGTATATATAGAGCAACCTCACGACTTCGAGGTACATGGGAGGGTGTCTCATGTGTGCATGCTTAAGAAAGCCTTGTACGAACTCAAGCAAGCACTCAGGGCGTGGTATTCCGGGATTGACGAATACTTGTAGAGCATGGGATTCACCAAGAGTGAGGTAGATCCTAACTTGTACTTCATACTTGTTGGGACCGAGCCACTCACCTTGGTGATGTATGTAGATGATTTGTTTCTCATAGGTGTAAAGGGGCTTATTGTAAATTTCCTTAAAATCCAACTAGAGTTAAAGTATGCCAGATTAATTTTAATTAATCCCAATTGCTACTAATAACCACACATGGATTTCTTCACTAGGCAGCGGAAAATAAATACTGAAAGAAATACCAATCACATCAATGGAGACAACACAAATCTTTTTGGGTATAAAACCCCTGACAAAACCCAAGATAGGAAAACCGGTGCAGCAGTTTGAGAAGAAATTTTATTATGAAGATATGAAGCAAATACAATTCAGAGAATCGATTTAGCCAACTTGGCAAAATCGAACCACTGGAAATCACTGAGAAAACTCCCAAACCTATTCGGCCCTCTCTACGCAGTTGTACGACCTCCCACGTCAGCTGTACGAAATCTGTACGGTCTCTGCGTCAGTTGTACAGACAGATCCGTACGACCTCCTCTCACACGTGCGGGTTCCTCTGCGACTGCTGTATGGCCGAGCTGCAGGTTTGTACGACTCTCCCTCCGCAAATCCGTATGACTCTCTCTCTGCCTGAATACTTTGTCGATCTCTGAATGATTGCTCCTTCGTCTTCTTCTATGCAAACTTCTCTCTCTCTCTCTGTATCAATGTGTGTCCTCTCCACCAAATCGATCCTCCTTTTAACTCAATGGCCAAGCAAAAACCCTAACATCTCACTATGGATCTATGGATGAGATCCTTCGGTGAGATCAATGGCCAATATTAGATTAGACATCACTTTAATTATTTCACTTGCATTTTATAAAAGTGACTCCATTAAGTCAATTAATAATTAGATCACTTAATGCACTTTTCCTAAGTCTAAACTTTGAAAAATACATTAAATACATTTGGCTTCCTGACTTAAGTCTTTCTTGCATGCAAGGACACATGCAATGCAATAAGACCTTCCTTGTTGCCACTTTCTAATACTCCCTCTCAACGAGGAAGGGATTCAGTAGCAACCCCAACTTGTCTCTGAACTTCACAAACTTGAGTTTGCAAAGTGCCTTGGTGAATATGTCTGCCACCTGCTCATCTGTCTGAATGTACTCCAACCGAATGGTTCCTCTCTGAACACAATCTCCGAGGAAGTGATACCGGATGTCAATGTGTTTACTCCTGTCATGAAACACTGGATTCTCAGAAAGGTTGATACCACTCTGACTATCACAGTGAACAATAGTAGTCTCCAACTCACTCTCGAATAATCTTGAGAGCAACTTCCTCAGCCACATCCCCTCACATGCTTCCATGCTGGCTGCCATGTACTCAGCCTCTGCTGAGCTCAATGCAACTGACTTCTGCTTCTTGCTGAACCAAGAGTCAACCCCTCATCCAATGCTGATGCAACAACCCGAAGTGCTCTTCCGATCCTCTACACATCCTGCCCAGTCAGCATCTGTGAAACCCCCAACCGTATACTCCCATTGCGCTCATAAACCAATCCATAGTCCACTGTGCCTCTGATATAGCGAAGTATGTGCTTCGCAGCTGTCCAATGTACTCTTCGAGGGTTCACCATGAATTGGCTGCAAAGCTAATGTTTGGTCGAGTGTTGACCAGATACATAAGTGACTCGATAAGTTGTTGATACAAATTAGGATCAAACTTCTTTGATCCTGATACATTCCTCCAGCTGGTAACTAGAGGTGTGGCCATAGATCTACAATCCTCCATCCTGAATCTCTTCAAGATCTCCACTGCATACTTCCCCTTTCCAATGAAGAAGCACCCATCTCTCTGCCAGACCTCCAGACCTAGGAAGTAATGCATCAACCCAAGGTCTTTCATCTCAAAATCCATTACAAGATTGGACTTGCAGTGCCTGATCAGCCTTTCATCTCCTGTAAGAAAGAGATCATCCACATATAGAACCAGTATGAGAGGTACCTCACCTGCCAAGAAGTACAGGTTATGGTCTGCCTCACTCCGCTGGAACCCCATCTCTTGTAGATAGCTGTCGATCCTCGAGTACCATGCTCGAGGTGCTTGCTTGAGCCCGTAAAGAGCTCTCTGCAAACTGCATACATGCGACTCCCTGCTCTTCTCCTCAAACCCCTCTGGCTGCTCAATATAAACCTCTTCCTCAATAAATCCGTTAAAGAAGGTTGTCTTCACGTCCATCTGATGAATGCGCCAACCCATCTCTGCTGCCAATGATAGGATAGTCCGAATAGAAGAATACCTGGCGAAAGGGGTGAAGGTTTCCTCATAGTCAATACCTTCCTTCTGCGAATACCCCTTAGCCACGAAGCGTGCCTTGTACTTCTCCACACTTCCGTCTGCCACATGCTTTACCTTGTAGATCCATCTGGATCCCACCACCTTTTTACCTTCTGGCCTCTGAACAAGCTCCCATACCTGGTTCTTCATGATTGAGTCATACTCCTCAACCATGGCCTCCTGCCACACATCATGTTGTGCAGCCTCCTCGAAACTGGAAGGCTCAGAGTCAATCAACTTTGTCATCAATGGATGGCTAAGATTAAAAGATCAAAGTGATCTAATCAATGGTTGAGATGAGCTCAACAATAAAGTACATGGATCAATATAACAACATAATACATCAATGGACCAAATCGCCCTAGGAGAGGGGGTCCCACCAAATCTCAATGATAAAATATAAGATCTAGCTCTTGGTGGGTCCAAGGGGTAATTTCTAACACCCTTGGTTAATCCCCATGGCACAATAATGTAAAATAATCAAGCTAGACACCAAATCGTGCCTCTCTGGAAAAGTTGTGAGCCTTAGGAGGCTCCAGAAATCCATAAAAAATGCCGGAGTGATGAGTGTAGACCCCACTGAAAGCTGAAACTGCTGGAGAAGGTGTGGAAGGCATGCCACTCATCATCTCAAGACATCTCATGTCAATCCCTTGCCTCAATAACCCAAATCGAATCCCTCAGTAGCCATTTTTACCATTTTTGATCTGCCTTGGGAAGTGTGAAACTGCCCAAACTGCCTCTTAGAGTGCCTGTGCTGTCAAGGTGAGGCCACCAGGCTCTCTGGGAGGGGGGTAATATGGTAATAACAAGTGGCTGGACCACGCCCTCCATGCACAACGCCCTAGGTGAACCAATCAAATCTCATCATTGCTCTGACAGGCCAAAACTGCACTAGGATAGCCAACTGAGGCTAAAAATCACTGTAACTGCCCGAAACTGAAAATAAACTATCTCATTGGACTCAGAGGGCCCAAATCCATCTAAAGTGTGTACTCATACACCATATGGATCTATGCATGATCCCATAAAATATCCAATATACCCGGCATACCAAATAATAATAATCTGTAAAAGAGCTGAAAAGCACAAATCATCATCATAAGCCTGAAACCACTGCATAGAACCATCTGGTGACCTGTACCAGACCATATATCATATCTCTGTATCATCTGAGGTCTGCCACCTCATGTCCTGTGGTTGACTTTTGGTCAAACTAGGTTTGACCAAGTCAACATGACCCAAAATATAACTCAGGCTATCATCAAAACTGTTGCAAGTGTCAAAGGTTAATGCATGCTCTACAATTCATTCAAATAACAATTATAACAAGAAGTAATAATTTCGCTGGCGATCTAAAACCAAATATAAAGGGCTTTCAATATTTATTTATGACTTAGACTAGACTTTCAAGACCATACTCACTTCATAGTTGTGATCAGTTTGCTAGTGAAGGGTGAGGGCTAAAAGTTAAAAGGCTAGGCTAAGGGATGACTACTGACTTGACATTGTGACACTTTGGAAATGGAAAGGGAATACACACTCTAACATATGCTGGACAAGCAGTAACACAGGGGATAGTAGTGTCTCACAGATGGGTAAGTTGTTCAAAGAGTGCTTATTCAACTTAGGTCACCTCTATTCTCCCTAGGGAGGGTAAAACCAATGAGTATGGGTAGTGAACTTCTAAGTTTGAAGGGGGACAATATAACATATATAAAGATACAACCAGGTCCACATATCTATATGATCGCCAGATCATGATACTAAATGCTAAGACATGCTACAAGAATGAATATAAAAGCAAAATAACCATAACACAAGAATATACCTGCTGAGTCATATACCTGAATGCACATAATTTGAACCAACATCTTTCCTTTGAAATTGCTGCTGTAACTCTGGGCAATACTGACTGCTCTGTATAAATGGCTAAATGGCTACATCGGTCATCAATCTGAGTGTCCTGAAACTCAGTCATGGCATGGGGAACAAACTGTTGTCCATATAATAATCATGATCCATCATAGATGCTCATCTCAGCATCTCAATGTAAGGGAACTGGCTGAAAAGTGTACTAGAATCAGAAAAATAGTGTATGATAGCCCGACTACTATATATGTGATAACAAGTCTCTTTTAGGTCAAAGACCGTACTCAGGAAAGCAAGGGGGTTAGTACTTTATTTTAGCATAAAACAAAACTAAAAGCGAAAATCAAGGGGTGGATAGTCCCTTGAGAAGACCATCTAACTCAACCATCTCGAAGACCTAGGAGAAGAGGACATCACACATCATCATCTTGGTAACTGACCAAGAACCTCCATTCTCAAGGAATGGCTCTCATCCCTAGGCTGAGCTTTCGGTCCTAGATTGAAACCACCTACAGGACCTACTTGGTCCTCGTGACCGAGAATTTCCCTGGTCCTAGACCAGGATGTCTCTGTCTCAACTTGCAGGATCTGCTTGGTCCTCGTGACCAAGAAACTGTCTGGTCCCAGACTAGAATACCCTAGAGACAAATAGGGGCCCTAGCCACATGCTAGGGACTTTGCCATGGCATCAACCTGCTTGGTCCCTGACCAAGAACCCCACGAGACAGATGGGTGCCCTAGGGTACCTTCTAGGGTATTACTCTCTACTCTACCTGGTTAACTTGACCAAGAACCCTAGTTAACTGACTAGGGTACCATCCTCTTTGAGAATGGGTCTCGCAGCTGCACTAACTTTAACACCGTAATCCCACTTGCTCTTCTATTAAAATAATTACAAATTTTTATTAACTCTCCGATAGAGAGCACTCTTGATCCGCAAAAATTGCGAGATTCAAGAGACTTTAAGCTTTAAGGAAAGGTAAAGGGAAGCAAGGGAGTGAAGAAAGGGGAAAACTATGGTTCAAAATCAACAAACAGAAATTTTTGTTGAAGTGTTAGTATGTCAGTATAATCACAAAGTTGTACAATCTAGTACTTACAAAAAATTAAGAAATATTTATACTTTTTCAGTGCTAAAGCAACTAGCATTCAGATCTAAACTAGAAATAAAAATTTTAAGCTCTTTTAGATCTAATACTAAGCAAGTAAATGATGAATAATGAAACCTTTCTAGATTCGATTTACTTGTAAATAAATATAGTAACTAAAAAGAGAGTATTGAGTTTAGAAAGATGGAAGAGGAGAGGTTCTGCTCAAGCTTTGAATCTTTTTGCAAGCTTGGAGAGCTGTTTAATGGAGAAAGAAAGAGCTTATGTGTTCATCCTACAGAGAATCCAAAGGAAAGGAAGATACAACTGAGCTCAACCTTCCACTTGAGACAAGCAACCTGCACAACTTATCAAACTTACAACAACAAGCTTAGATTTGGTACATTCCACCATTAGAAATCCAAAAGATTATGAAATACAACTGAATAATGCATAAACTCTTAGATCTTGAAGATAAAATGGTAAATAAGCAACTTGAAAGCCTAAAATGCTTACCCTATGTGCCATAGAGAGCCCTCTAAGCCAGACTAATTACTAGTTTATGCAAAGCATGGAAAAATTGCAACAATATTACCTCACAACATCAACACATGCACATATTCGATACACTTCATGAGCCTCCAAAGCCTTCAACTTTATTCCGATGGTTGCACAAAGGCAACAAACTTTACAATACAGATTAAGCAGAGGTTCCTTACATCCCTCTAGAATGAGGAGCAAAAGCCTGCTTTTATAGAGTTACAAGAGAGAGGGGGCGCATTCTAGAAGCCTCTAGGGCTTGGAGAGGGCGCATATCTAGAAGAGGGATTCTTCTCCTTTGAAAGAGGCTTGAACTAAGCCTTGGGAAGTGAGGTGGCTGCCACCTCACAAGAGGGGCACCCCTCCTAGCCTTGGAGAAATCACAAGCCAATGAGCATGAGCCAACAAGGAAAGTCGCCCAAGCTAATGAAGGAGGGCACATTCTTCAATAGAGAAACACTCTTAGTGGACTGGATCTTGACTGAAAGCTCCAAAACTTGATTGCAATCAACTCCAATACTAATTGCCATGTCAACTGGGCCTTTATTTGGCCTCAATCCCTCAATTTTAGAGAAATTGATTTTTCTCCAAACTTTATTAATTTAATTAAATAATTCTCTTTTAATATTATGGAGAGAATTTTTATTAAAGTGAATAATATTCACTCAAAACTTAGGAAAAGTGGGTTTAGGGGTTTTGTGGGTGCTCTGGGTTAGAAAACGAGCACCCCCATGGCAAATTTCATCTCCTAACCACACTTTTATCACTTTTTTGGTTTTTTAATTAAATTATTAAAAAATCCCATTTTAAACGGGAAAAATTATTTTTGTCTGAACTGAAAGAAAATCCTAGGGGACCTAGTGCCCATATGACTCAATATTGATGGCTAGCATGTGAAAAATACATAAACACATAGGCTTTAATAACCTCCCAAGGTTCGACCACCATGGTAAATACTCCAGCGTTGGAGGTGTGAGTGTAAAACTCAGGAATTATACGCCACTGAAGCGCAACGCATAATTCCTAAGGAAAAAACACTCTAGAGTATCCCCTTGATAGCCAAACCTAAGGTAGGCCAAGCCTTTTAGAAAATGACCATGCTTAGACCAACTTATTACAATACCCCCATGGGGGTCTGGACATACAATTTATTACAAAGGGGCCAAAAAGGCCTTGAAAAAGTCTTCTGAACTTCTGAACACTGATGATGAGCACTTGATATGTTCATAAAACTGGCGGCTCACAAGAAGTCCAACTATGGTAAAAGCACTCATGAAGAAGATGATCAACGTGCCATGTATGAGTGAAGTGCAATCATTATCATGAAGACCTATCAACCCTCCAAATGCTAGAACATCATTATCAAGAACCCAAGGCACAAATCAACTCCAACAAGCTGTAAACCCCATTGAATATGTGAGAAAAATTAATGTGGGCACCCATGCCAATATGGGGGGTAACAGACCCTTTTATGAAAGGTTATGTCTCATGTTAATGCTGTATAAATAAAGGTTTGTACTTTGTACATATGGTAATCTACCACTTATCGTTACCTTTGGTTTCCCTGCAAGTTTCTCCTCTAAAGAAAAAAAAAAAAAAAAAACGATAATTCTAGTAATGTCCACGAATGACCAAAATATGTCAATGGAATTACATTGTACAGCTATTAAAAATATTAAAGCAGTAATGTGGGTGCCATGGCAGCCACAAGAAACATAAAAGAGATACAAAGAAAAATATAGTGTGTGGGAAGGGGTATCCCAGAGGATAATAAGCATCCCAACAGAGAGAAAGTCACTTTTCTGTGAAATTAGAAAATTTCTACCAGTTCTAGAGTCTAATGTCAGATTAATATTGGCACACTAATTAGGGATTGTTTATCTCAGTTCTTATGGGTTCAAGAAGGAATGGACCCAAAAGCCATCAATAAGTAACACCCAATACTTAAGATACAATCAAGGAGCGCACCCTTTTGTGCTGTTTCTTTAACTTAAATTTTGCTGGATTTATGCCAGACTGTGTATTTTGCCTGTCAGATATCTAGATATTGAAACGGTTGAAATAATATGATATGTGTATTCTTCAGGACTAATGACCAAGATTACCGATGATCAAAAATATGGTATGATTGAAGCTATTTCACACCTCATTCACCGGGATTATGAAGCTATTGTTAAGGACTTTGTTAAGCTAGACTTTATTCCTGAAGGAGTCAATTTGGACCCTATCATGCCAGTCTTAGCCAAAGTTTTTGATCAAGCCCTTGAAGGAGGAGGAGCAAAAAACATCAACTTTCAAGAGCTGGCATCAGATTTGGCTCAAATAACATTTGATTACCCTTTCCGAATACCACCTTACTTCGCTTTGATAATTCGAGCAATTGGTGTCCTGGAGGGCATAGCACTTGTTGGTAATCCAGATTTTGCACTTGTTGATGAAGCCTATCCTTATATTGCACAGGTAAGAACTTGTTGGCTTTCTTCAAATTTCAGACAAATTGTGAATAAACTGAAATATTTTACCCTTTTATCTATATTATTTGTGTTTTTAGTAGAGATTCATCATTTTAGTGTCTGCAAATCTATGAAAGTTATTTTATTTATCTATAGCAACTGTTTTGATGATCTCATAGGAAATAGAACCATTTCTGTGTACTTTGAAAAAGAGTAAATAAAAATTGTACTGCAATTGCATTTAAATCAAATTTCCACACCATAAGAATATATGCCTTAGGATAGAGCTTTGTTTGTAATCTTTTCTCATTTTAAGAATTTGGGAGTGTCCTAATATATAATTTATTATGAAGCAATTGGCAAGAATAAGTTCTTGAATGCCCTTCTAATGTTCCTTGCATGATTATATTAGTTGAAAAACCAGGTCCATTCTATAGAGTTCATATACAACTAGAATCATCAAATATAAAACTGTGTTACCCCTCAAAATGCATGTGTTTTGATGGATTATTTCCTGCAATGCAAATCTATGTGAGCCTGCTAAAGCAGATGTTTTCAACTGTTGTGGCATTGATGTGTTACACCATTAGAAAGCTGTTTTTCATGGTCTATGTCAGCACCCTGGGTAGCCAGCGGTTGATGGGCCTTTGAGCTTGATTTTATCCTGAAAAGTCAGAGAAATGAGGCATATGCGGACAGAATTATTTATAGGTGCGGTTCCCTTCATGTGCTAAGTTCACAAGTTCTGTAATGCCAGTAATCGAATCAACAGCATGACCAAGCAAGGATTTTGGACAGGTATTGTGTAATCCATGGACAATTTAACAATTTTTTGTATATTTCCAGAAGGAATAGATTGATGAGGTGTGTTGCAGATTAGAAGAAGAAAATGAAGGTCTGAGCATTTTCAGGCGAGTCATTCCCTTGAAAATACCTTGGGCTAGCCAACAGTCTTTGATACCTTAACTTCTGATCCAACATTTGAGTTAATTCCAGCAATACAAATCTTATCAGATCCCAGTATTGCTATTTTATGGAGGTCATGTCCACAAGATCCGTCATACATGCGAGTATACAGTTTTTACTTTGAATACAAAATCAGAAAAAATTCAAGATCTGACTTCAGATCTGAGTCCTTTCATTTGACACAAAGCATCACCTATCCTGATTCCTGACTATCCATAGATTGAATCATGGAATTCTTATTTGCAGTTTATATCCAAGCAAAGTAAATAATGGTACCAGAAGCTGATGGTCCTAATCTATTGCTGAATGTATGTTTTTGGGATTTGAGAAACCAGCGCTACCACTTTTTCAAAAGTTTTTTTTTTGGTCCATATACCCTATGGGTGACCACGAGACTTTTGTTGGTCTAAGGTTGACTTTGAAAACCCTAGGGTGAGGGAACAGGCCGAGCCTTGCTCCAGGCCTGTCCCATGTAACCAGCCCTAATTAGGGCCTCTTCTCATGCAGACGAGCCCCTAGATTGGGGCCTATCACTTACAGCTAAGCCCTGTTAGGGCTTAGAAGGATTGCAGCACAGTAATTCAGTCAGCCTTAGTCAACAGCAGTAGTATTACTTGTTAGAGATAGTGGTATTTTGGGATGTTCTCCATGATTCAGATGCCTTGCATGGTGGTACATCAGCAGTATAGGCATCAGGATCGAGTAGAGGGTGAGATGCACTCTACTCAGTGGCATGAATCCAGTAGTGGATGCATGCGGACCTTCCATGGTGTTTTGCCTCATGCATGCATGAGTTTTGCATTTACAGCTGTTAATTAAAAGATGCATGCAAAAGTGACTTTTTGCATGCACTGATATTAGGTTTTTGGTAAACCTAATTGATCAGTGAGATGATATAAGGAGGCAGGAGGTCCCTGGTAAAGGTTACTCAGTTGACTTATTAGAGAGAGATTAGTCAAAGTGAGGAGGGCACATAGTGCATGCAGAGGGCGACTTTCAGAGAGAGAGAGGAGCTTCTGCAATAGGGAGAGTGAGGTGATCTGAGTTGGATCAGACCTCACTTGATCAGAGGCACTTGGTTCCCAGTTACTGAGGACAGAGAGAGTTCATCAGTGTAGTTTCTGCAGAGATTGAGGAGGACGACTTTCAGAGGAGAGAGGAGCGCAATTCCAGAAGAGAGAGGAACTCGTTCTGTATCCGATTGACCGATTGAGAGGTTGAGATTTTCGGAGTATCCTTGCCTCAGTGTTTGAGGAAGGACTATGACGATCAGAGCTCAGATCTATTGTGATCTGATTCCGTATGAGCATCTGACATCTAGAGGCAGGTCGCACTTTTCCATGCAGAGAGAGGGTCGCATTCATTAGATCTAGCAGTTGGACTTCTTCTTCAGCTGAGCAGATTAGAGCTATGTTGTTGAGAACGAGAAGCGGGAGCGGGGAGCGAGGAGCGGGAGCGGAGCGAAAAGCGAAATTTTTAAAAGCTCTCGTTTTGGGAGCGTTCCAGGAGCGTTTTTTATATAGTATACATTTTGATATATTTTGATGGATTTATATCTAGAAAACATGTAGGATGTTGAATTAGCTATAGAAAACATGGATTAAACCATATAACATCAATCATCTAGTAGTTATAACTTATAACATTATTATCAAATGATAAACCATAGCTACTTTTATATGAGCTTGGCAAAGAAGGGAGGTACCATAACATTGTCATCAAATGATTAACCTAGTGTAGGAGCTTTTAGTATAGGAGAGGTAGGGAGTGCCTCGGGAGCGCTTTGGGAGCGAGCTTCCGAAGGAAGCAAGCTTCGGGAGCGGAAGCAAGGCGGTGGGGGGCGCTCCCACGCAACATAGGATCAGAGCAGTGCTGTGAGAGAGACAGTACCGACAGAGAGTTACCTGCAGACAGATCCAGATCCAGTTGACATCTAGGGCACTTTTCCTATATGCATGCATCAATTGTTGCATGCAGATCTAGGGTCTTGACCCTGTCAGGTTAAGTTGTTCCTTCTGAGGTATCTTGTATGTACTTGTATTCTACTTACTTTGCTCTGGGCTCGAGATAGAAGAAAGCCCCACAGGTAGTTGGTTTTCCCTGTTTGGGGTTTCTAGGGTACATCCCGAGTTGTGTGATTGTTGTGCTTTAATTGTTGAAGTGTTAAGAGAACTGTTGTGTTTGTATCTTAAGTCATTATTGCATTATTGATTTATAGAGACTCAAACCCCTTGAGTTCTCAGGGCATCTAGAGGGAGTAGTGATCTCTAGATAAAATTAACATGGTATTAGAGCCTTGGTAAGGGTCAGGGAGAACAATCACACTCAGATCTGTGGAGAGCGTGACTAGATCTATTGTTATAGAGGTCAGATCTATTAGATCTGTGACCTAGGTGGATAGATCTGAGATAGATCTATCAGATCTATGCAAGGGGAGGCAAGATCTGTGATCAAGAGAGGTTCTTGTATCAGTTTGTGCATTTTTTTAGTTCAGAGGTTATGGACACTAGCTTGAGAGTAGAGGATAGGTTGGACGGGGCCTCAAATTTAGTGCATGGAGGGTACAGATTGTGCTCTTGTTGAAAGAGAGCAAATTGTGGGATGTTGTGGAGAGCACAGCCACAAATCCAGTCACAGTTCCATCAAATGCAATTGGAAAAGCAACTTACGAGACAAAGAACATAAGAGCCTAGAGAATCCTCCTTGATGCAATCAAGTACCATGTTATCCCACATGTCTTAGCAAAAGACAATGTATATGAGGTGTGGGATGCCTTAACAGATTTGTACCAGAGTTCTAACGCAAATAGAAAGATGGTACTCAGAGAGAAACTGAGAAGCCTAAAAATGTGCAAGGATGAGAGCATGTCCATATATCTTATCAAGATCACTCAGGTAAGGGATGAGTTGGGAGCTGTGGGTGAGAAGGTTGAGGATAGTGAGATGGTTCGATAAGCCCTGAATGGCGTGACCATGCCATGGGCAGTATTTGTCCAATCCATCATTGCCCGAGAGAACCTTCCCAAGTGGGATCGTCTGTGGGATGATTTCACCCAAGAAGAGATCTAGAGGGGTTATATTCAAGGATCAGCTTCCGCCATTCCTGAGGAGGATGTGGCACTTGCAACACAAGGGAAACAATGGTTCAAACAAAAGAAGGATCTAATCAAGATCAAGTGCTTTGCCTGCAATGAGTATGGACACTATGCGGGACAGTGCCCACTTAGGAAGAAGAATAAGCAGGCAAAGGATGAACAGTTGGCAGCAGTGGAGGAGATGGATGAGTTTACCTCTAGGTTTGAGAGGGAGTTTTCATTGGCCTCATTTGTGTCAGGGCATGATAGTAATAGTCAGCCAGAGATCCAGGTTGATGAGACATGGAGGGTTGACTGCATGTAGTGCAGTCACATGACTGGGAAGCGAGATGCATCCCTCGTTCTTGAGCACACACCTATGCAAATGATTCGAGATGTGAAAGGGACTGATCACTTGGTCACAGGAGTGGGTAGAGTTCGTTTTTTACTTGACTTTGGAGAACTCCTGGAGGTATCAGGAGTACTGTTCATTCAGGGACTGAGAGGGAGTATACTCTCAGTGGTAGCATTGGGAGCTGTCGGTTACTCAGTGGTGTTCCAGAGGGATCTAATATTCACTTATCCAGAGGGAGTTGATCCAGTTTTGATGGGTCACAAGATCGACAGTGAGTTCTTGGTTCGGGGACAACCTACATCTGGCACATCAGGTTGGTTGAGTGCATCCTCTTCAGAGTAAGAGGGGGGTAGAGAGCGAGATGCTCACAACAGGGATGGTGCTCGAAGGAGTGAGTCCTTTCAGCAGATGGGTGAGCGAGATGCTCACCGTGATGATGAGGATCAGAGGAGTGATCCCTCTTATTTGATGGATGAGTGAGATGCTCATGTTCGTGATGATGTTCACAGGAGTGATTCCTCTTATCCGATGGATGAGCGAGATGTTCATGCTGTTGATGAGACACATGGGAGTGAGTCTTTAGACTCATATATATTTTGATTTCATGATATATTTTGTTAGTGAATGAATTAATAATTTAATACTTTGGGAAAAGTACTTGTGTAAGTTGTTATTGTGACTCCATAGCCTGAGTAGAGACGACACTGGTCATTTTGATTATTTGATTTATTCCTTTCTTAAGTTTATCATTGGTTGATTGATTAAAAGGTTTGCTTGTCATTGAAGTATTTGCATTTTGCACGTTGACTGTCATATTAACCTTTAGTAATTTACAACTCCCTAAAACAAACTATAAAACAAACTTAGTAAGTAGGGACTACCCCCCTTGGCCTTTAGGAGTTGTGGTCTAAACAGAGGAGTTTAGGACCGAGGTGACATTGGGTTCTTACTCATAGTTTCCCTTAGGAACACACACAGTGGTTGGGAGACTTACGTGTGTGGAAGTGTGTTTTAGGTGGCAACATTTTTGGCACCGTTGCCGGGGACAAGTCTCTTGTCCTTGGTTAATCGAATTTTAATTTTAACTTTGTAAAAAGATTAAATTTTTTTATAACATAAGTTGTTTGGCATTGCTTAATCTTCAAGTGGCGACTCCACTTTCAAATTCTGTAAGATATTCTACTAGGAGCAACTCTAGGGGTGTGTTTGGCCCCCTCCCTGAACCTGAAAGGGTTTATAGGAGGAGATTAAACTGACTAGCTCCTCGTAGACTCCTCACAAATCTTGGAGAAGAAGCAATTTCTAATATACATTTTTTATTTGCTAATAATAATTCTTTAATAATTTCACCCATGGATGCTTTGTATGATCCATGTGATTTTTCAGCCATCCATGGTTTTCCTCATCCTATTCCTGACAAAGCTCTTGAGAAATTGCCTTCTTTTCAGGGAAACAATGCTGTTAGTGCAAAGGTTCATATTGGAAATTTTAGCTCATGTGTTAGCAAGTGGTGCAACGCCCATAATTATGAGGATGTAAAAATGAAACTCTTTGTCTTGTCCTTGGAAGAAGATGCCCTTGATTGGTTCAATGAACAAGATGAACCCATTCTACGTTCCTATGTTTGAGGTTGTTGCTATTGTTGGGCCGGGGTATAAGCCCTCCACTTATGAGGAGTTGAGAGGGCCCATCGTTGATAATGAAAAGGTTGATTGCACTTCTAGGTTGGAGGAGCTTCGAGGTTCATGGGATGCACAGTGATGTCAAATGGTTGGACTGATACGAAGGGTAGGACCTGTTGCCCGTCGATGTGCACACCAGCAGCAGAAATCTTTCGAAAGCTGTTTCCCAAGTGGGAAAGGTGTGGCCTTGGGGGCAAGCAAAGAGTCAGGTGCTGTCACCTGATCTCGACTCCTCCGTTTAGGCAAACTCCTAACGAAGCCAAGGGGGGTAGACCCTACAAAGAGTTTCTAAGGCTCTTGATTTTAAAGTGTTTTTGATGGTATGTGATGCAGATGGGTGTTTTTTAGGAGTTTTTATGATTCATAATAACAATTTTAAATAATCCAAGCATGTACTTGCAAAATTAGATGAAAATGCACAACCACTGATAATGACAGTTTAAATACAAAGCATCCATAGCATAATATGAATTTAAAAGATAAGACAAGTGCTCCAGATAGATAATAAGCAAATAAATGTTGAGTTAAAGGACCAGTGCCTTATGGAGTCATTGTCTTTGAGTGCTTGGCATGCTTAATACAAATCTTGGTGTGCTTGAGAACTATTTTGCAAGTGTTCTTGGTGAATTTTATTGTAAATTTTAAGATGAGTTGATTATTAAGGGAAGGGAATCTCCAAGATATACCTTTCGGTACAAGAGATGTATCTGGAAAATACTCTAAGTGGTTCCGTACAAGGACATGTTGGCTTTTTGGAGTCTCTAGAGCGTGTTCAACACTACACCAACCAGGGATGTAGTCTAACGGTGCCCTTAAGGTCTCGGTACAGTGGTTCCAGTGTCCGTAGACAGAATTTGCCCACTTTTGAATATTTGACGATCAATGCCAAATTTTCGTTGGTTTTCAGGGAGAGTATTTTATTATGGTTTGAGTGGAATTAGATATGGAGAATTAAAAAAGCCTACAACTGCTTCTGGGTATCCCGCAAGTGGGCAGAGCATACACAGTGTAGTAAATTGTAAATTCCAATTTTATTGAATGTTTGGAACAAGAACCATTGTAAAATTCTCCGACAGAGAGCACTGTTGATCTGCCTTATGGCGAGATTCAAGAGATTTATGAGATGCAAAAATACTAAAAATGAAATCTACACTACCCAAGAGTCTCTTTCAGATCTAAGACCGTACTCGGGAAAGCAAGTGGGTTAGCAAGATAAACAACAAATGCAAATAAACTCTTCGACAGAGAGCACTCTTGATCCACCTTTCGGTGAGATTCAAGAGATTTTGAGTTCTTTTTATGAGATTATATGAAATTGAAAACTAAAACAATGAAGTAAGTTAAACTATGAACTTCTAAGATCTAGCAATTATTTTAAAATTGAAGCTACTCTAGCAATTGGAAACTAATTTAGCAATGAAGTCTAAGTTACTTGCAAAAAGACAACTAAACTAAATGCGAAAAAGGGAAAAGAGACAACACAAGCTTCCCCCAAATGGGGGAAGTAGGGGTGTGGGAGCCTTTATCCCACTTGCTTTTTATTAACTTGTTACAATACTTTTTTGGTTTTTTGTCTTCTCTCGAAAGCACTTAGAACGGATGGGGGAGTGAAGAAGAGGGAAGTGCTTTTCAAGTAGTCTTTGGTTCCAGTTTGCTTGCTCCTCTTGGTTTTAGCCTTTGGGCTTTTCACTTTGCTTGGCTCTTCTTTGTTCACCTACAAACAAAAGCTTCAAACATGGAACCCATTAAAACGTTTAGCAAAATTAAACATAAACAAAGATCTATGATTTGAAATGTGAATGAGCTAAGATCTAGAATGATAAATGAACTAGTTATAATCTAAGCACAACAAAAGATGCAAAGCATTTAAACAATGACTAAGATCTAAATGAGGAAACTAAAGTAAATGCAACTAGAAGAGACTAGAAACTTTTGAAAGCTTTAAAAAATGATCTAGCTAAATGCAAACTAAACTAAGACTAAGCTATAAACAAGAAGAGAAAGGATCAAAGAAGGAAGATGCAAGAACAAGCAAAGAAAGAGGAGAAGGAAACAATGAGAACAAGGGCGAAAGCAAGGTGAAAAGAAAGCTAGAAAGAGATAGAAGGCTGCCCAAACAGAGGGCAGCGAGCAAAAGAAAATACAGCCAACAAGTTGAAGAGACAAAAGAAGAGAAGAAATGAGAGAAGAAGGGAAAGCAAGAGGAGGAGAAAAGATAAGATAAAAAGTGAAGAGAGAAGGCTGCAAGAGAGGGAAGGCAACAGCGAAAAGAGGGCTACAAACAAGTGAAAAAAGAGGCTGCAAACAAGGTTGGGACAACCAACAAAAGGGCAGCCAACACAAGGATAAAAGGGCAGCAAAAAGCAAGGAAAGCAGCAGTAAAAAAGAAGAAAAGGCAGCATCAAACAAGTAGAAGAGGCAGCCAAAGAGAGAAGAGAAAAGGAAGCCAAAGAGGAAGAAGAGGGCTGCAAAAACAGAGATGAAAGGAGGAAACAAGTGAAGGAAGGAGAGTGAAGAGAAAGGCTAGGAAAAGAGGAGAAGATGAAAGCTAGAAGAAAGGAGGAAACAAGAGAGGGCAGCGAACAAGAGAGGAAGAAGCCAACGTTTGGAGAAGGGTAGGAGTTTTAAATCCACAACTTGACTTAGTAACCAATTTTAAGAGTTGAAATTTGAGTTTTTGAATGGGTGAAGAATGAGCAAGACCAAAGCCAAAGCTTTGAATAGATGAGCTCTTTGTAGAATCCTGAAAGGCAACAATCATTAGTGAAAAATACAAAGAAGTAGAAGAGGATGCAACCGAACTCCAAATCTTCTTCTTTCTTGGTAACTGTTATCACACAACTTGTAGTTGCCCCTAGAGGTATCCCATCCGGGACGGTAGAGGAGTTAGGCAACTAAAGAGGTGACCCAAGAGATGCCACGGTTCCCAATGCAATGTGGGAGTCACGTCAACCGAGGCACTCTTCGCTTTAGGTCAAGGTGTAATTAGACCAAGGGGGAGACCCTATACCCCAATCACAGTTGATTGGGCCCGAACAAAGGTTTCTAAGGGTAGGTAAGTAATGAGTTACGGAAACCAATGCAAGGCTAAGTGGACCTAAGGTTTAAGGTATGGTTGAGGGAAGTATAAGAGATTGTTAATGTTTCAACTTATGTATGGTTTAGGCCACATAATGGGGTATGATGACTAGGTATAGTACCATGTGTTTGCACAAGTGGGTCTTGTTTTCTTGGGAAGTGTGAAATGGTTCTAGGTGGACCCACAAGGTGGAGTTAGGTGTGAGGTTGGTACTATAGGTTAGATATAAGCTAGATTTATAAGTTTGAGTTGGTTCTAGGAGTACCCATGTACTAGATCTAGGGTTTGACACAAATCCCAAGGAGTGCGACTTGCTTGGAGAAGGACTAGTGCCTTGTTGGATGGGCTAATGGGGTCAAAAGGTATGTCAAATTGTAGATCGGGACACCTAGAAGCCAAGTCAAGTGGGTTGAATGAGATCCAATGGTTGGATCTTACTAAATCTAGGTTTTTAAGTGATGACCAAAAGTGGATCACAATCCCTTAAAACAAGGAATGCAATCCCCAAGGCGGATCTTGGCGAAAGGACAGTATAGACCTAGGTTTCAAGGCATGGGCATTCCAAATCCATGAAAATCTCAAACACCCACTTCCTAGAAGTGGACCAACTCAAATCTTCAAGGGGGTGCGACTTGCTGAAGGAAGGGCAAAAGATGAGTTTGGTGGACCAAATCAAGTCCAATGGCCACCAAACTGTAGATCCAAGTGGCTAGTACCCCGATCTATGTATCCTCAAAATTTCAAGTGAATCCAATGGCTAGATCTTAGTAGATCTAAGTTTTAAGGTACCAAGAAGATCAAAAGGGGGGTTTCAACCCCTTAAAATATGGAGAGATGTCCACAAGGTAGTTTTCACCAAAGTAAGGATATGGGTATAGGTTATCAAGTGTCTAGATTTCAAATCAAGTGGGATCTCACCTACCCATGTGCTAGATCTAACCCAACAAGCTTCTCTTAGGAAAATCGATTTAGGTTCAAGAGGGCTTTTTGCATTGAAAAGTGTGTCAATTTTTAGCCAATCACCACCAAACTATAGATCCAACTAGGGGTGGATCCTATAGAGGTGGGTTTTTAATATCTTTTCAATTGCAAGGCTAGATCTAAGTAGATCTAAGAAATACCAAAAACAAGGGTTTTAATTTAATTAGGGTTTTATGACCAATGAAGATAGAATGGATGAAAGAGGCACATACCTTGTAGATCTTACCTCAATTGCTTGTGGCCACCTTGCAAGTTGATAGCATTCCCCTATGTGTATATTCAAGAGTGAGATCCAAGTGCTCCAACCAAAACGTCCTTCTCCAAGATAGCCAAATCGTCCTCCCCCTACAAGACAAGATCAAAGAAACAAGTCAAGCAAGATGATTATGAAAATGGTAGAAAGATGTAATAGAAAGCATCAACTATGTCACGAAGATACAATAATGATACTCCCTGTCACAAGATCAACCCAAGAGAGAATATGTGGATCCCTCCAACAATAACCCTCATGAAGTCGCCCTCCTCTCTCCAATTCGACTTTCCTGTCAAAAGATTAGCAAAAGCACCAAAATCCACAATGATACATAGAAGAGATACTGTATATTCAATTTGCAAGAGAATCCACAATGCAAGAGAGATGTGCTCCACAAAAAATCTTCTATTTCAATATTCCAGAGCTCCAAAGGTGCCTTTACAATGAGAGGCTCTCTCCTTTAAATAGGAAGGAGAGGCACCAAAACCCTAACCACTTTTTGAATGAGTGGCTAAGATTAAAAGATACAAATGTCTAATCAATGGTTGAGATGAGCTCAACAATGAAATACATGGATCACTAATAAAATATAATATAAGTGGACAAAATCGCCCTATAAGAGGGGAATCCCACCAAGTCATGATGACAAAATATCATAAGAGGCTTATGGTGGGTCCAAGGGGTAATTTTATCCCTCCTTGGTCAATCCCCATAGCACAATAACCAATAAATAATCATGAAAGTACCAAATCGTGCCTCCATAGTGAAGTCGTGGTCCTCAAAAGACCTCAAAAATCCACAGAAAGTGCCATAAGTAATGGATGCGGGCCCCGATGAAGCTGAAACTGCTGGAGAAGGTGTGGAAGGTCCCGATCTATCATCACTGATCATCCCATGCCATAACTTTGCCTCAGTAGCCCAAATCGATTTCCCCAATAGCCATTTCTACCAATCCTGAAATGCCTCGGGAAGCGTGAAACTGCCCCAAACAGCCTCCTGGAGTGCTGGCGCTGTCAAGGTGAGGGCACCAATGTGTCCGGGAGGGGGGTAATATGGTAAAAACAAGTGGCTGGACCACCCCCTCCATCATCAGCGCCCTAGGTCAACCGGATAAAAATCACATCTGCTCCGACAGGGCCTCCGACAGACCAAAACTGCACTAGGACAGCCTACTGAGGCTAAATCATCACTGTAAGTGCCCGGAACTGAAAACAAACTGTCCCATTGGACTCAGAAGGTCCAAATCCGTCCAAGATGTGTACTCATACACCATATGAATCTCTGCATGATCAAAATAAATATCCAATATACCGGATCAAGGCCAATAATAATGCGCTGTACATATACAAACACTGCTGTAACCCCAGAATCATCATCATAACCCTGTAGCTGCTGCATAGAGTCATCATGTATGTATACATAGACCATATATCATCTATCCATATCATCATAAGGTCCAACATCTCATGTCCCATGGTCCTCCATGGTCAAACTAGGTCTAACCAAGACCAAATATAACTCAGATCATCATCAATAGCTGCTGCAAAGTGTCAAGGTTAATATATGCTCTACAACTTATTCAAATAACAATTATAACACAGAGTAATCATGACTGGCGATCTAAATCCAAATATATAGTGTCGTTAATTATTATTATTACTCAGACTAGACTTTCAGGATCATACTCATTTCATAGTTGTGATCAATTTGCTAGTGAAGGGTGAAGGCTTAAATTAACTGGCTAGGCTAAGGGATGACTTAACTGTCTTGACTTTGTGACACTTTGGCAAGGGAAAGGGAATACACCATAGCATATACTGAATGAGCAATAACACAGGGAATGGCGGTGTCTCACAAATGGATGAGTTGTTTAAAGAGGGTTTATTCACCTTCACAGATGCGCACAATCCATAATACAAATAAGGCCAGCAATTGTTTAGATATAGCATTTAAGTTCTATTGCTTTTGGGCCTGAAGTTTCCATAGCCTTGATCTATGTGTGTTTATAAACACATTGCATAGATTTACATTTTTTTTTAGGCTTTCTGCTGCAGGTGTGTTTTTAAGGCACTTGTTTACCTGAGCACTTCTAGGTGTGTCAAAGACAGCTTGTTTACCTAGGTATTTATTTTCCAAAAGATATAACATTTTATTTTCATTGCCATGTTCATTTGGCATGCCTCTCATTCATGTGTGTTTAGAAACACATTGCATGAATGGGCTTTTCATACAAGATATAGCATTTCATTTTTCCAGATTTTGTATTCATGGCAGCACTAAAAGTTTCAGGTTTAGCCAACACAACTTTAGTGACTAGGGGGAATTCACAAGGAAATCCAACTCACCATAGGTAAGTTTTGTCACCAACTCAGAGCCGAGACACAATAAACAGGGAAGCTCATCCAATACAGAGGCTATAGTGGGGAAAAGTCCTCCATGCCACTAGTCAAGTAGTAAGTCAGGGTGATAATCTAAAAGGTAGGCCATGGATGGATGAAGACAATGAAATGATGGAGCCAACACTAGCAAGCCAAAGTATGGTGTAATGATCACCTCTATTGTCCCTAAGGAGGGTATGTACCAATGAGTATGAATAGTGAACTTCTAAGTCTAAGTAGGGACAATATAATATATATAATAGATCAACCAGGTCCATATATCTATATGATCGCCAGATCATGACACTAAGTGCTAAGACATGCTATAAGAATAAGTATAAAAGCAATCTAACCATAACACCACGATATACCTGCTGAGTCATATACCTGAAAGCTCATCAACCTGTACCATCATCTGTCCTCTGAGACTGCTGCTGTAACTCTGGGCACTACTGTCTGCTCTGTACCAATGGTATAATGGCTACATCGGTCATCTCTCTGAGTGTCCTGAAACTCAGTCATGGCATGGGGAATACAACTGCTATCCACAATCTGATAGTGATCCAATATAGATGCTCATCTCAGCATCTCAAATGTAAAGGAATTGGCTGAATAGTGTACTGCTCTGATCATGAGTGATCCAAAATATATAGCTATGCTCTGGAATAAAGGAAGCTCTGGAATGTGCAGATATCTGCTGTACAAGAATAGTAGCCCTGCTACTATGGTGTGATAACAGTAACCTGCCAAGCAACACAATCCTTCACACAAGCGAGGTCAATCTAGTACATTTCATTAAGAAAGGCAAGGAGAATATAAAGTATAACCGACTACAGTCTATTACTCCTAAGATCTTTAGTAACGAAACATCAACAAACTTGACAACTGCAAATGCTTGCCCAATGGACTAGAATATAGCCTTCTATGCTAGATTAATTCAACAAGTTTGAAGTGAAGAAATGAAACTAGCTAAATATTACCTCAATAACCATGCACAATCATGAAAGAGATGCCCAACATTGACCTCCAAAGTCTTCAATTTTATTCAACAGAAAAATAGCAAAGGTTCCTTGGACCAAAAATCCACCTCAAATGGTGAGGCAAGGACCTTTATTTATACAATACAGAGCAGGTCGAATGCATGAAGAGAGAGGCCCAAGAGGGGCGCATTCACCAACTGGGAGAGAGATCTGTGCATGACTCAAAGCTTGGAGCTTGCGAATTGAAGCTTGGTAGGCATGAACTCGTGTTGGTTGTTGCGATTTAGGTTGGTGGGGGATGAGGTGGCTGCCACCTCATGAGAGGGGCGCCCCTCTCCCATAGTAACCAACGCCCATTTCCATTGGAGTATTTGCTCCATGCCTAAACTCGTGAGCCAATCCACATGAGGGAAGGCCCACGCTTTTCAAACCTCACGTCATCCTTTATTCAACACTTTGTATATCCAAACCCTTGCTTTAGCATATGCATCATTACTCAAATGGTAGCCCACGATATTAGTGAATGGAACCATCACTCGCGAGCTAGCATGGGGAGCTATCCCTCACGTATAGGAATCCGTACTCCCTTTATTAAATTCAAACTTTGACTTTTATAACCATGCTTTAATCAATGAGTGAGGTCATATATAATATGCCAACCTTTTCCATAGTTTTAAAAAACATATTTTTGTCTTTTTCGATTTTTTGAATTTTTTGGACATGGTGCATTTTCCCATTTTTAACAATTAAATGCCAAATTGATGCATTTTTAGCCAAAAATGCTCCCAGAGGTGATGTAACCGCCCAAAACCTGAAGAAAGAGGGCGCTAGGGTAAAGAGGATGCTTAGAGCATCAAAACGAGCCTCCCCACTCCAAATTCCGCCTCTAGATGAGGTTTTTGTTACATTTTGAAAAATTCCATTTAAACCATTTAAACCATTGTCCAGCTTTGGAGGTATGAGTGAAAAAATCCGGAATTATACACGATTGAAGCGCAATGCATAATTCCTAAGGAAAAAACACTCTAGAGTATCCCCCTAACGGTTAAAACTAAGGATAACCGAGTCTTTTATAAAAGGACCCCGTTTAGACCAACTTTTTACAATTTCCCCATGGGGGTATGAACATGCAGTTATTACAAATGGGGTAAAATTGCCCTGAAAATGACTTCTGGACTTCTGAACACTGATGATGAACATTGAACATGTTCATGAAACTGGCGGCTCATAAGAAAATCAGCTATTGTACAAAATAGCTGGTAACAGAACCCTTTTCAATTTCTTGGTTCATTTTCCCAAGGGCATAATGTTTATAAAATCCGTGGATGCATTTGCACATATCAAAGATGCAGCATTACTATGTCAGTTGTTGGATGGGTTCATCTAGGAGATAGGTCCGCAGCATGTTGTCCAAGTAATATCGGACAATGTTGCGAATTATGTGGCAGCTGGCAGGATGCTTATGGACAGGTATCCTACTTTGTTTTGGACCCCTTGTGCTGCACACTGTATCGACTTGATCTTAGAGGATATGGGAAAGATTGAGTTTATCAGGGATGTCATTGATCCAGCAAGAAGCATCACCGAATTTATATACAATCATGCATCTGTGCTTAGCTTGATGAGGCAGTGTACTTGTGACAGGGAGTTGGTTCGTCCTGCCATCACTCGCTTTGCCACTTGTTTCGTCTCTCTTCAGTCTCTCCTTACTTCTATGTGGGACTTGCAGACTATGTTCCTTTCACTTGAGTGGCGTGCTTTATCAATTAGCACTAAATCGGAGGGACTTGCCATATCCAGACTAGTGTCATACCAGGAGAGTTTCTGGGATGGGGTGAAGGAGGTGTGTGTCATCTGTGAACTCTTGGTAAAGGTTCTTCGCTTGGTTGATGGAGACAAGCCCGCAATGGGCTACCTATATGAGGCCATGGATAGGGCCAAAGAGGCCATTCGTGCCTACTATGAGGACAGTGGGGATGAGGGGCAAGCGAAGCAACAATTGATATGGGCGATGATTGATCAACGATGGAACAACACACTTCATCGCCCCATTCATGCTTCAGGGCTATTCCTCAACCCCGCATTCTCTTACTCATGTGGCTTTGGGTTTGATGCAGAGGTAATGGATGGGTTCTTGGAATGTGTCCATAGGATGGTGCCAAGTGAAGCTAATCGTTTAGAGATTTCCAAAGAGTTGGAAGTCTATAAGAGGGCCATGGGAACATTTGGGTTTGATATGGCTATCAAGGACAGGAAGAACATAATGCCAAGTAAGCTTCACCTGGTTTCAAGTTCAACTTTCAAGAATGAAAATTAAATTTATTTATTTCTTTGTTTTAAATTTTAAATCTTCAATGTCTTCTCTTATGTTTCTAACTTTCTCCAATTCATCGTAGATACTTGGTGGGAAACCTATGGCATACGAGTACCCCATCTCCAAAGGCTTGTTGTTCGGATCCTTAGCCAGACATGCAACTCTTCTGGTTGTGAGTGCAATTGGAGTGTATTTGAAAACATACACACCAAGAAGCGCAACAGGTTAGAGAATTTGAAATTAAATTCGAAATTCATTATCTATTGTAATTTATGTCCGATGGGTAATTCTAATTTATGTATTCTAAATTCTAATTTAGTAAATTTACTGTCCTCATACAGGTTGGATACCCAACGCCTGAGTGATGTAGTGTACGTCTCCTACAATATCAGGTTGTGGGTGAAGCAACGTGAGAAAAAACCTGAGATGGAGGCCATTGACACCACTGCTGCGTGGAGAGTGGAGATTGAGGAACCTGTTATGGAGGTAGCCCCTGATTGGTTAGAGGATGATGATGATACACAGGATCCCTAGAGTGAGATATGGGAGGATGACGGGTTTGGCTTTGAGAGTGTGCCACCACCGGAGCCACTAGTAGCACATCCACCAGTTGCGCAGCCACCGGTTGCATAGCCACCTGTTTCATAGCCACCAGTTTCATGGCCACAGTCTCAGCTAGAGGGACCCAGATATAGGGGCAGTGGTAGCAATAGCAGTGGTAGAGGACTGGATGAGGGTGACCTAGTACCTTATCATTCTTCTAGTTCTTCTAGAGTACATCAGTTTCCAGGCACTTTTAGAGGCAGAGGACACCAGAGTCCACGACGACCCCCACGAGCACATGGGATTTCTAGCTCTAGAGGCAGAGCCATTACTAGAGCGATTACCTTTGCCCATAGAAGGGGTAGAGGGAATCCATAGTTTACTTTATGTAGTTGATTTCATTGCATATGACAGTTGACTCTATGAGATACATTGATTGTATTTTTTTGGTGATTCATGAGTCGGGGACTCAAGATCCAGGACATGATTCATCTTTGATGTGTGATGTCTAGCGATACGTCTTATTATTTATACATCTTATATATCAGTTTTCTTTCCATATGCATGTGGCAATGTTTTTAAACTTTATTTGATGTTCTTGTTGCTTTAGATGTTTAGAAAATTGAAAAAAAAGGACACGATTCATTTTTGATGTGTGATGTCTAGCAATACGTCTTATACATCTTATATATCAGTTTTCTTTCCATATGCATGTGGCAATGTGTTTATTTGATGTTCTTGTTGCTTTAGATGTTTAGAAAATTGAAAAAAATGAATATTTTTGTATTTTTTAAGTTTGTCGATATATTGCCGATGTTTGTCGACATTTTCGCCGATAAATCCAATAATTTCTTTTTGGACTTGTTATCACCAAACTTGTAGTTGCCCCTATAGATGGATCCATAAGGATGGTAGAGGGGATGGGCAACCAAAGAGGTGAACCAAGAGAGCCTCGACTCCCAAATGGATGGGTGTCATGCCAATTGAGGCACTCTTCACTTGATGTTATCTTAGCCCAAGATAACAATGGGGGAGACCCAGATCTACTCTCGATAGGAGAGATCAAACCAAGACACCAGATCAAATCAATGTGGGATGAAGTACGTAAGGTATTAGGTATAGTAAACCCTAGATCTATGGATGAAGTCACAAGGTGACTTATGAGTTGGATCAAGAGGCTTAAGAGATATATATTTGATCCAACGTAGTTATACAAGTGACTTATGAGCTTAATTAACAGATCCAAAATCAAGGTACCAGCAAATGATATAAAAATCCATTGCCTTGGGAACCGTGTCCAATTGAGGGAGGTTAAGAACAGGATTGGGGCTATCTAGTACATTTGGACAGACTTAAAGGAAGGTATGACAGTATCAAAACACACAAGCCTTAGAGACAACATCAAACCACATATAAATTGACTAGTTGGGGAAGTGCGCTAGGGTTTGGAGATTACTGCCTTGGGATTTGGGCCTTGTGGAGTCCTCCAGCCTTAATGTCTAGGAGAACCCACTTTGGGTTTGGTCCAAGCTAAAATGCCCAGAAATGGTTTGCCAATTGATCAAGCGGTTTGATCCAGAGAATTTTCGGAATAAAAATAGTGAGGGTTTTAAATGAATTTGACAGATGGGTAGTTTAAGGAAATATAAATCTTACCTTGAGAGCGTACCTGATTGATGGAAATGTTTGCTATGATGCCGAAGATTATCCCCACAAAGATCAAATGATAATTTTTGATGGAAGCTAGTGCTAAACTTGATGTCCTTTTCCCACACATGCGCCCTTCTCTCTCCTGCAAAACCAAAGATAAAAATCAATTAGCAATACAAAAGCAAAGGTAAATGTAAATGATGAAAAGATCCAGAAAGTAAGAGATCATGGATAGTAAAACTCCCTGAACCAAACCGATTTGACGAAAGAGAGAGCAAGGAGAGTCTTCCCTAGCCAATGTGCCTTCCTTGAGCAATTTGGCCTCCTCACTTGTAGATGAATTTTTGTAGAAATAATAATAACAATAGCAATCACCAATAATCTCAGTGTAATGGAAAGATAGTTTCAGTCAACAACAATAGCATTCACCACCACAACACAAGTATCTCCAAGAAAATATTTTATTCCAGAAATCTAGAGCCAAAAGTCCCTTTACAATGAGAATCTCTCTCCTTTAAATAGGATGGAGAGATACCAAACCCCTAACCACCTTTTGAATGGATGGCTAAGATTAAAAGATCAAAATGTTCTAATCTATGGTTGAGATGAGCTCAACAATAAAGTACATGGATCAACTCAAAAATATAACATACATGGACAAAATCGCCCTAGGAGAGGGGGTCCCACTCAATGTGACAAAATAAACATGATAACCCGCTCATGGTGGGTCTAGGGGGCATAATCTAACCTCCCTAGTCAATCCCCATGGCACAATAACATCAAATAACTCAACCAAGCACCAAATCGTGCTCCTCTAGGAAAGTCGTGAGCCTCCAAAGGCTCCTGAAAATCATAAAATGTGTCGGAAAGATGGGTGTGGGCCCCATTGGATGCTGCAACTGCTGTGGAAGATGTGGGAGACATCACACTCATCATAGAAACTCATCCCATGCCATTTCCTTGCCTCAGTAGCCCAAATCGAATTCTTCAGTAGCCATTTTAACCATTTTTTATGCCTCTGTAAATCACCTGAAAATCATCAAAATGCCTATAACTCACTGCCTGGTCACCTGGGGCCAAATTTAACTGCATCAATGTGTCCGGGAACATAGCAATGTAGTAAAAACAAGTGGCTACACTCTATATCCCCTCTGTAGCGCCATAGGTAAACCAATCACATCATAACATTGCTTTGACATGCCATTTTTAATGGCAAAATCTGGACTGGAGTGATAAACTCACATAAATATCAACTGAAGCTACCCGGAACTGAAAACTGACTGTCTCAATGGACTCAGAGAGCCCAAATCTTCTAGAGGTGTGCACTCATACACCCTATGGATCTCTACATGATCATATAATATATCCAATATGTCTAGACAGATAAAAAATAATAATAATCTACAAATGATCAATTATGCTGAAATACTAGATCATGATCATAAACCTATAACCAATGCATGGAACCAACTGGTGACCTGTAATAGACCATATATCCTCCATCTGCATCAACCAAGGTCTATCCACCTCATGTCTTGTAGTTGACTTTAACCAAGTCAACATGACCCATAAAATGATCTAGGCTAAAATCAAACTACTGCAAGTGTTAGAGGTTAAAACTTACTCTACAAATCATTCAAGTAGCAATTATAACATATAGCAATCAATTCACTGGCTATCTAAAGCCAAATATAACATGTTTTCAATATTATTATTATGACTCAGACTAGACTTTCAAGACTATACTCACTTTATAGCTGTGACCAATTTGCTAGTGAAGGGTGAAGGCTAAAAACTCATAAGGCTAGGCTAAAAGGATGACAACTGACTTGACACTGTGACACTTTGGAAATGGAAAGGGGATACACACTCTAGCATATGCTAGACAAGCAATAACACAGGGGAGGGCAGTGTCTCACAAATGGGTAAATTGTTTCAGAAGTGCTTATTCAACCTTGACAGATGCCTACAACTCACATCCAAGCTAATACAGCTCCGTGAGGATCTTTTCTAGAGATGGTGGGAATGATGAATGGGTGGAGAAAGTGAATAATGAGACCAACACTAGCAAGCCAAAAGATGGTGGGAATGATCACCTCTATTCTCCCTAAGGAGGGTAAAGCCGATGAGTAGAAGTCAAGAACTTCTAAGTCTGAGCAGGGACAGATATATATATAAATAATACAACCAAGGTCCAAATATCTATATGATCGCCAGATCATGATACTAAATGCTAAGACATGCCACAAGAATGAGTATAAAAGCAAAATAACCATAACACAAGATAATACCTGCTGGGTCATATACTTGTGCATAATCAATCTGAATCGTCATCTATCCACTGAGAACCTGCTGCTGCAACTCTGGGCAATACCAACTACTCTGTAAATTGGCAAAATGGCTACATCAGTCATCAAATCTGAGTTTCCTGAGACTCAGTCATGGCATAAGAATATACTGCTTTCCATACTCATAATAGTGATCCAACATAGATGCTCATCTCGGCATCTCAATGTAAGGGAACTGGCTGAAAAATGTACTGGAATTTGGAATAAAACATATGGTAGCCCAGCTACTATATATGTGATAACAGGACCCTCGGCGATATATTCGCCGACACGATATTTGTAACACTGATAAATATGCATTGAAGCAACTTTAGATATATGAAAATAGCTAAGTTGCGCGGGAACGGTTCCCAGCTATGGGGAAACTCGTTCCGAAGGTTCCCGCGTTCCAGGGAACTTCGGAACCGGAACGAAACGTTCCTAAATTGGTGGGAACGGTTTCGGGAACGGGGGAACAGTTTGGGAACGTTTAGCTGAAAATCGGGGAACTTGGGAACTGGAAAATAGACGTTCCGGTGCAAGGGAACTTCTAGGAGTTTCTGAAATGACAGGGAATGGGCTCCAGCTCCTCGTCGAAGGTAACAGGGTGGCGTTCCGAGCTCGCCGTCCCATCGAAATTACGATTGCCGCCAAAAAAACTCCCGCGGATTCCAGCGAATTTCCCGCGAATTTACACCAATTTCTTGTTATAAATCGAACCCTGCATCTGTTCACAACACAAGCAATTTGTGAAGGCCGAACTTCATTTGTTTAGGGGCTGGTGAGAGCCGAGAGCCAGAGACTGTGGCTGAGACTGAGAGCCGAGCGTGGGCTGATGAGAGCCGAGCGTGGGTGAGAGCCGAGCGTGGGCTGGTGAGAGCCGAGCGTGGGTGAGAGCCGAGCGTGGGCTGGTGAGAGCCGAGCGTGGGTGAGAGCCGAGCGTGGGCTGGTGAGGCTGAGCGTGGGTGAGAGCCGAGTGGCTGAGACTGAGCGTGGGTGAGGAAGGGTCGACGAGAGTTGCAGGAGTGCGCGGGCGACGGCGAGGGAACTGGGAAGCCATTGACGGTCCACGAGGGGCGACGGCGAGGGCTGCAGCAAGGGTCGATAGCGAGGGCAGCAGGAGGGAAGGCGACGGCGAGGGTCTCTGCAGCCGGCAGCCGACAGTCGACGGAAGGTAAACAGTTAAAGCTTATTTTAATATTTTCACATTATAAAATATTTAATAATTTTATTTATGTTTTCGTGTTAAGCTTAATTTTCCGATTTTGGCATTCAGGATATGTATAAGAATGTTATTCAAAACAATAGTGCTACTGCTATCTGATGTTTTTTCAGAGGGTCGAGATTGAACCGTTTCCCTGCCACCAAAAATAGTAAACACAAAGTTATGTTGGGGCAAATTTTCAGTAATGTGATTAGCACAGCATACCCTCTAGTTGTCTTCAGACAGCTGATATTGCCTGATTGATTAGTTTAACTATCGTTAGAATTTACTACCTGGTACAAATTATGCTAGCAATTAGGGCTTAACCAAGATTTTGACGTTTGGCATATTTATTAAATTATTAATATATTATACATTACTCATAATAAATTCGATTTTGACTTTTACTAGCTTCTTCCCTCTTCACATTAGGCTTCGTGTGGATTTCTTACTTAATTTCTTAGGAGTTTTGATCATTATTAGTGTCATTATTAGAAATTGTGTTAATGGTAATGATATTTTTTTATGAAATTTTAATGAATATATTGTTTATAAATATATTAAGTTTGTAATATTATTAATAAATATTATTATTTAATTATTTTATGTAAATGTTAAAGATACAATTATTAGTGAATCACATGATTGATGATTTTTTAATATTTGAATTTTAATAAAGTTTTTTTAAAATTTATTTCAATTTTAGAAATGTTATGTAATGTTGTTATTATGCTTTACAATTTTGGAATAATCTATGTTATTTTATGTAAATGTTAAAGATACAATTATTAGTGAATCACATGATTGATGATTTTTTAATATTTGAATTTTAATAAAGTTTTTTTTAAATTTATTTCAATTTTAGAAATGTTATGTAATGTTGTTATTATGCTTTACAATTTTGGAATAATCTATGTAATTATGTTGTTTTGTATGGTATAAATAGTCAACTTACTTAAGCAATTTTAAGATTTCTTAAAGTACATTTCTACCTTAAATGAAGGCTTGTTTGTTCTATAAATTTCTAAAAGTTGGGACTTATAAGTGGGTTTCTTTACTTCTAATTGCTGTTTAGCAAGAAAATACATGGCAATAGCAATAGAATGCTATTTTGGTTTGTTTGATACCAGTATGAATTTGACAAAGGTTCGGTTTACTGCTTCTATCTCGGGAGAATTTAGAGTAAACCTCTCAATGAGCATATTCATTAGTTTACTAATTTAAAATATTACTTCAACTAACATAACAATTTTCTTCAACAATTTACTAACACAATTTCATAATTGCTATTTAATTTACAACACAATTTCATATTTGCTATTTAATTTACAACTTAATTCAATTTCAATTTCAACATGTACATTTCAATTTCAATTCAACATGTACATTTCAAAATTTTCAAATTTCAATTTGTCAAGCATCAACATGTACATTTTAATTCCAATTCAACATGTACATTTCAAATTTCAATTTGACAAGCATCAACATAAGCATTTCAATTTCAATTCCACATGTACACTTCAAATTTCAATTTGTCAAGCATCAACATGTACATTTCAATTTGTCAAGCATCAATATACTTTTCAAATTTCAATTTGTCAAGCATCAACATAAGCATTTCAATTTCAATTCAACATGTACATTTCAAATTTCAATTTGTCAAGCATCAACATGTACATTTTAATTTCAATTCATCATGTACATTTCAATTTGTCAAGCATCAATATAATAGAGTTTTAAACTTGTTATGTTGTGTATTAATCAGGGAAGTCATGGAGAGTGAAAGCCCAGAATTGAGGGAGCAGAACACTAGTTCTACTCCAAGTCCACTTGCAAGCCAAAGTCAAGTTCAACAAATATCAAACCCTAAGAAACCTTTGTTAAAGTTTGTGAACAAGATTACTAAAAACAAGAAAAAGAATAGTGGGGGTTGTGAAGAATGGGCATGCACATTGTGCAACCATGTGTTTCAAGGAAGCTACACTAGAGTGTGGCATCATCTTCTATCTCTACCTGGTGATGGGGTTAAGGGTTGCTCATGTGGGCTTGACAAAAGGATGGAGATGACCAAGCTTCATATGGTTGCCACAGGTGTTAGTGAGACAAATTTGGACAGTGATCGTCCTTTTAAGGTACCTAGACTTGTACCATCCTCCACTGATAGGCCAGATTCGGTGAATCAGAGTCAATTAAATCAACTTGAGTCTGAGGGGGGTTCTACTTCTGAGAAGAGTAAGAGGTCTGCTAGTGTTGCTGCTGAACAAATACGAAAAATCTACAATGTGGTGCATAGGGATGAGGCTGATGATGCTGTAGCTGATTTTTTTATGGCAAATGGAATTTCATTTAATGCTACTCGTTCACCATATTACAAAGAAATGGTGAAAAAAATCCTAGTTGCTGGGACAAATTAAACACCCCCGGGTTACAACAAAATGAGGACATCATTGCTAGATAAGGGGGTGACAAGAATGCAGGGACTTATGGGCGACGTCAAACAATCTTGGATTATTTCAGGATGTTTAATAGTCATGGATGGTTGGACAGACATTCAACAAAGGCCATTGTTGAATATTATTGTCACATCTCCAGCGGGGCCCTACTTTTTGAAAGCAGTTGATTGTAGTGGAAAATTGAAAGATGCTACCTTCATGTTTGAAATTTTGAAGGATGCAATTGAAGAGGTTGGACCCTCAAATGTAGTACATGTAATCACAGATGCAACACCTGTTTGTAGAGCAGCGGGATTGATGATCCAAAGCCGATATAGGCATATCTTTTGGACTCCATGTTGTGTTCATGCCCTTAACAATGTCCTCAAAGACATTGGCAAAATACCTTGGATTTCAAAAATCATATCAGATGCGAGAGGCACAAATGTTCATTTGCAACCATCACGCCTCATTAGCAATCTACAGGATGAAATCAAGGAAGCATTTTTTGAAACCTGCAGAAACAAGATATGCCACATACTTCATTCTTCTAGAACGTATGGTTGAGGTATTTGCATCTTTGCAAGCCACTGTTGTTGCTCAAGAGTGGAATGCATGGTCCGAGTCTAAATCAGCTCAAGCAAAAAAGATAAGAGATATGCTTCTTAATGAAGATTGGTGGGTGGAGTGTAGATATGTTGTTTCTTTCACAGCCCCAATTGTTGAGTTGATTAGGTATGCAGATTCGGATTCCCCTAGTCTTGGGGAAATATATGAATGTATGGATTGCATGGTGGGCAAGGTAAGGCACATAATTTGTCAGAGAAACCCCTCTTTGGAGTTTTTCCAGGAAATACATAAGATAATAGAGAAGAGATGGAGCAAACTCAATACCTCTCTTCACATGGCCGCATATGCTCTTAATCCAAAATGGTATATGGAGAGACCGAATAGAGTTCTACCCATTGATGATGAAGAGGTAAAAGATGGGTTTCTTGATGCCATAGGGAAAATGTATAGCCCTGATGAAGCAAATGTTATGCGAGAACAATTTATTGATTTTGGTACTTTAAGTCCCCCTGCTTTCACTCAAAATGCAAAGAGGGACATCAAGATTTATGCACAAAAGAATCCCATTGGATGGTGGAGAATGTATGGGGGGAAAGTTTCAGAGCTTCGACAACTTGCCTCAGGTTTGCTATCTCAAGTTGCTAGTTCCTCAGCGGCTGAAAGGAACTGGTCCACTTATAGTTTCATCCACTCTGTTAAGACGAATAGGCTTACCTCTACGAGAGCGGAGAAACTGGTTTATGTGCATAGTAGTCTTCGACTTTGTTCAAGGAAGCTACTTGAGTATTTAGCAGGTCCTGCGGCACGATGGGATGTGGATGCTGAAGATGCTGCTCAGATTGATGAAGACGAGGATAATCCTTCACCAAATGCAGGATTGGTTGGAATACCCTTAGATGACATTGCATCTAATCTTCATGATGATGATGATGATGACGGTGATAGTGGAGGTGCAGACCCTAGTGAAGCTCAAGCCTATATGGATAGCCTTGTTGCCGAAGATCACACTTTATGATCACCTTCAGGCTTCATTGTTATTTTGGGCCTTATCCTTTGGGCATTTTTGGATTTGTGTACTACTTTGGTGACTGGTCATTTTGCCAACTTTTGGACTATGTAGTACTTTGGGCATTTTGCCAAGTTGTTGACTATGTATTGCTTTGGGCATTTTGGTTTTCATTTTATCAATATAAATATCAATGTGATCTGCATGATTTAAATTTGTGATTTTAACTTTTTAAAATTTTCTTCATTGTTCAATCATTTTAAAATATATGTAAGAAATAAGAATTAGTTTTAGTAAATAATAAATTCATTTAAATTACAAAACATTATATATAAAATTTATATTTTTAATACTAGTTTTTAAAATAGTTTTTAAATTTTTTAATATATTTTATTGCCGTTCCCAACCTGCCGTTTCCGGCAAATTTAGGGGGAAACCTCTAGCCGTATCCGAAACTTGTTCCCCCGTTCCCAACGTTCCCACGTTCCGGAAACCCGTGCAACATAGGAAAATAGAGACCAGTGCTAAAACTTTAATTGAAAGAGGTTGATAGAGTTAGAAAATATTGGATACTGCCCTAGATTGTAGTTAGTGTCTAATCTATGGAAAGTAAATTATGATTTCCAGACAGTAAATTGTGATTTCCAGATGCATATTAGGGATTTTTGTCTCCAGCATCCATAGAAAAGGGGATAATTCTCCTTGGAGGTGCAGTAGGCATTATTTGAGGGGGGAAAACGGGTCAAATATGTATTTTACATCCCCTTTAATCATACATTGCAATATCAAGACATGATACATCTTCAAGGGACCTAAACTGACTCTAAAAACTTGTCCATGTGACACACTATGAGATGCATGATAATACAAATAGACACAGGTCTAAGACACCAGGCTAGGGAAGATCTATTAGTACCTGCTCATGGCTTTGGAAGCATGACTGATTCAAAATACTTCGACAATTTAAATCACAACGATCTAAATTTATCTAAGTAAAAAAAACACTCCGGAGCAGCACTAATATAAGTGTCCTAGTTGGGCTAGCCTTTTACAAACAAAAGGTTCATGTCATCTCATTTACAATATCCTTTGATGGGATCATGGATCATGTGGTACAAAGAAGAAGAAGAAGAAAAATAAAGGAGAAGAATGCTTGGCAAGGTCTTGTCACTGCCAGTCTTTAGGTGCATCATCATCTTCAATCTTCGTGATCAACCTCGTGGAAACTGAGTTGTAACAAGGGATAATAGCACACACAAGCATGAGAACAATCACATGTCACTAGAGAGACTTGAACCCTGGTGGAGGCAATAACAGCACCCTGCTTTCAACAATCGAGAAAACCACCATGCACAGTGTTCGCCAAATATTCACTTTTCTTATAATTAATGTTTTGAGCTTCATACTTTTCTGTTTTACAGTTGCATTATGATTGGGATTCTTCTAAAATATATTTATGTTGATTCTATTTATTTCCAGCTTGTAACAATCTCTTCTTCAATAACCTTTGCATTTCTTTCTGTATACAAGTTCATGCCAATCATACTGTTTTTGGTATGGCATATTTCTGAATGTATAATGAAGCTGTTATACTCATCATCAAATTATTATTGCAGCATAGAAGGAAGAGAGCATATGTTGGCGGCTTTCATTGTGTTAAATAGCCATAATATTGAAGCAGATAGGTAGTAAACTATAATTGATTTATTAATTGTTTTCCTTGTGATAGATTTGTCCATTCTTAAAAAAACATTTCTATGAGCCATTTCCAAAAGACAAAAATGCATGTGACATCTTGTATGGGATCTTGTTTAAATATCATCTGAAAATTTTGTTGTTGTGGGTTATTTCTAGATAAAATCCTAACAAGTTCTATTAACTGTTTGTGATTCTAGAGACTCTTGACAGACAATTCTCCCAGGCTAAGGAATGCTTTAAGATACACAATATATGGAAAATCTGGCGTATTTGATGCAGAGAGATTTATTGATGTCATGGAGGCCTTTGAAACATTTACTACAGCTGCAAAAAGTGGAGGGGGAGAGGAAATGGTAGGTGACATGGCTAATCTTGGGATACTACAAGTTCGTTCACAGCCCTCTTTTCCTGGCCCATTCCAATATGCACCAGACCAAGCCCAACAAAAAGTTCAGACAAGAGCTGCTTTAGCATTTCTCCTATCAGAGGAAGGAGATTTTTTCCGGGAGTTCATTTTAGATGAGGTATGACCTCTTATACATTTTGATTTATAAGCTAATTCTTATTAGTTTTATGTCTTGAATATTCTAGAAGATATGTTCGTTATTATTGTTTTAAATAATGGTGATAATGTTGCCACGCATGCAAGAATACTTTGATTTTCAAGATCTGCAGACACTCCCCTGTATTAGGTTGTGAAGTCTTCCATTCATGACCCTAAGGCCAACTGATGTACAACAATAGTTAAAATGACAGAGGAAACAATGTTTGACTATGCTGAAAAATGTGCTAGATAGTGGAAACTGACACCGACTACATTAGAACATGCAGGTGCATGCAACATGATTTTTGGAGAAAGGCATATACTCACAAGTGATGGAGATCTGCTAGGTGATAAGTTCATGGGTAATTAAATCTAGGTATGTATCAAAGGGCATCTTCCAGCTGTGAAGGGCATTTGTGAAGGTTGAAGGTGGTGTTTCCTTGAATCTCAAGAAAGGATCGAACAACTCTTGCAAGAATCGTTATGGGCAACTCATAATTGCAGTGAGAGGTTCTGTAAGACAAAAGGGTATAAATTTTGGCTACCAAATTAGTGCTGATGGGTTCTATTATGCTATTGAAATGGTATCCATCATCTTATCATTTAGAAATTTTACCTGTCGTTTTGGCTTGTCATAAACCCACAGTTTGAGAGTTGACATCTTGTTATCACACAACTTGTAGTTGCCCCACAAGGCTTATCCTATCCAAGATGGTAGAGGAGACAGACAACTAAAGAGGTGACCTAAGAGGATCCTGATCCTCAAATATGGATTGGTTGTCACGTCGATCAGGATTCTCTTCACTTTAATCCAAATGAACCAAATGGCTAAGGGGGAGACCCTGGCTAACTTTATGGGAAAGACCAGAATACAATATACCCAAATAAGTAGGGAAGTAAATGATAGAGATATCTTGACTATGTGTTGAAATTTGTAGCGAGGAAGGTCTTCTACATTGCTTGGTGTCTAGGCATGTAAAAAGGATCTAGGTGACTCTCCTTGACATTTACTTTAATGTTATAAAGTTAATGTGAGCTTTTCTTAAAGTTGTGAGTGAAAATGATTTTATTTCACAAAAGTGTAATTTGTCTCACCCATGGAAAGGGAAGAGTCACATGGGAAGGAAGAGACAATCGTGGCACTTGATCTTTGAAAGATCCTTCTTCTTTTGTTCTTGAACTGGGGTTGATCCTTCACTTGTATTTTTCTTCTCAAAATCTCTTCTTCCTTTTCCTTTTCTTTTCTTCTGAGGACATTGGTATAGTGACCAAATGTATGAAAATTGAAGCATTTTACCTTTGAAAGATCCTTCTGTTCTTGAGCTAGGGATGATTCTGAAATGGACACCATCTTGACAGAATATCTGAAATTTGATCCAAAAACCCTAGTCCCAACAAAAATTAGGTCAAAATTGAAATTTGCCCAAACTGAAAATTAGCTCCATAGAAAGATGCAAGGCATCTGAATCACGGAGGACATCTCGAGATACCACAAAATCTAACACTTCCTCTTAACGAGGGAAGTCCTACCCTTGATGGTTGGATCCAACAAGTCCCCTGCTGTTGACACTGGCCTAACTGTCCTGTCTGTCATTGCTGCCCTCTGACCTTGTTACCAACTTTTTGTACCATAGTTGGATTATCTGAAGAGCCACCATTTGACAAACATGATGAATGTTTGTACTCCAGTGTATCAGATGATCCATCATTTGTGTCTAGCCAATTTTGGCTAGTCAGTTTTGTTTTTCAGTCAACATGACCATGGCCCCACGGGGTTTGTAATATAGTGTGCTAGTAGGATTTTGAGTGGCTCGGTTCCCCATGACTTGATTAAGCAACTAAGGTATTCCAGGGAGTTTTTTCCCTTGTCAATTATACTTTTCCTATAGCCGAGCTATAATCGATGAGGTTTTCTCCCGCTTCCTCCAAAGCGGGAATGCTCGATTTTGAAAATTTTAGCCATGGGGGGTTATTAGAGTCCAACTGATGTATATAAGCCTACTGGACACTATCAGAATAGGTTTTGGTCATGTCCTAGGTCCCTAGAACCCTCAGAAAAATTTACCGGGTCCTCCGGTTTTGGGTTTTTAATTATTTTTTAAATTTTAATAAATTTTTCCATAGTTTAAATGGAAAAATTTCAATTTGTAATATGTCAGTCATCCGGGATCCGAATTCAGTGATTGAAGGCTCCAACCTTAAGCCAAAAAATCATTCATGATCCCCGGACCCGTTTATCCTAAGTTTCGGATGTCAATTCAGCCTCATAATTAATAATTTATCAAAAAATCCATTTACAGAGAAATTATCAATTAAAATATAAAAAATTGAATATTTGGAGATAATCCAAATCTCTCCAAAATAATCCAAATGGATTAAAATAAAAGGCTAATTGACATGGCACTGGGCATTAATGAGGATTCCAATCATCTCAGTCATCATCCAGTCAAGTATCTAGTCACCAGCAGTGATTAACTCCAAGAGAATTCGCCCTCCATGCATGCAAAGCTCGAATTTGTGATGTGGATTGGTTATTAAATGAGAATTGGTTGGTGATTGAGTTACATTTAATGGGGGTGGGGGCGCCTTGCCTAGGTGGAGGCCACCTCCCACTCCCAACTACCAAGATTGCAATCAACTCATAGTCAAACTCCAAGCACCTACCAAATCCTCACGCTATCTCAGGTGCTTGCTCACGTCATTCTCTATGGGAGCTCGAATTTACCACTTGGCACATGTTCATTAGACGGGAGATACTTCCAATGTGGAGATGAGGGGAGCCTTGCCTAGGTGGAGGCCACCTCCTCATCTCATTCAATACAATTCGAGTTCATGTAGGAGTGTAGCACTCCAAGTTTGTGTTAGATTAGGATATGATTGGATTTAGACTTGGGATTCGAGTTTGTGCCTAGTACCATTGGCTCCTCTTCATGCCAATTCGACTTAGGGTTTAGGTGTGTCTAGTTTGTTATAAAGAGAAGCCATTTGGGCTCTCTTCTCATGGATACTTTGATGCAAGATTACTCTGCACATTTTGTAATAGCTTTTGCTTCACATTTTGAATAAAGATTTCGACTTTGGACGTCCATGAGCTCTCATTTTTTGGTGTGAATTCATCTCTTGTTGAGGTGACATCTTCTCTAACCGATCTCTCAATCATGCATAGTTTTTGGATTAATTGCTAGCTTCTGAGGGCTATCTTTAGCACAATAGAGTAACCGTTTGCAGTTCAAGTTGGTTATTTATGCGAAATTTATCAGGATCTTAGTGGACATGAGTAGTCGGTTATACAAATTGTTGATTTAATCTTGATCTTTCTAGCATACTAGCATTGTTAATCTCACTTGTTGGTTGAGTTGTGTGTTTGTGATTAGGTGTTGCTTAAAGTGAAGAAGGGTAAGAGCTCGGTTGCATTAAACCCATGCTTCATCTTCAAGCTTTGACTTAACATTTTGTGGTTGCAGGATCTACAAAAGTCTCAAAATCTTTCATCTTAAGAAGACTAGAAAGAGCTTCTTCTCAAGTTTTCCGTCCATCAAAACTCCTACTTCATTTTGGTTACCTTGGTTCTAAGGGCTATCTTCTTCAAGCCATCCCTTTTTTCTCCTTGAATTTTGCCTTGATCTCCTAGTTCTTTCGCTCCTCCTCCCTAGTCTCCTTTCGCTCCTCCTTTCTTAGTCACTCTCGTCTCACCTCCTTTGCCATCTTCTCCATTCGTTTTCCCTTGCCTTCTTCCTCCTCATTTCCCTCGTCCACCTTAGATTTTCATCTCCATCTCCTCCTCCCTTCTCTCCATTCGCCCAACTCCTCATCCTTCCTCTTGTCCACCTCCTCCTTCCTTCCCCTACCTTCGCTTTAGCTTTCCCTCTCCCTCTCGTCCACCTTAAAAAAGTGCCCTGCAACACATCAAAACACAAAAAACGATTTGATACTTTGAAGTTTTTTTTGGTTAATAGTTTCAGTTTCAGATATTGAAAAGTTGCAAGTAAATAGACATTTGTAGATCTCATTCTAGGCTTTGCATTTAGTTCATTTTTTGCATTTTAGTAGTCTCATTAAAAAAGATAAAAATTTGCATACAAAATATTTTCCATTTTATCATAGTTTGGATCTCTTTCATAGCATTTTTGGCTATTGTTTGCTTGCTGGTCCGTTTTATCATATTAATATTTTGAAATTAAATCTCATGCTATTTTACACTTTAGAGTTTATTTTGCAAGCATAAGTTCAAGAGTTTTCAATTATTATCAAAATCTTTGATTTGGACTAATGCTAATGGGTATTTGAGTGTTCCATTGTGATAGTTCTCTCTTTGAGAAAGAAAGACTTGAGAAACTTTGAAAGCATATAGAAGAAGAGAAAGATCATTAATCAAGAAGTCATCAAGAAAACCAAAAGGCAAATCCAAACCAGGAAGGCATTATTTATCCTTTTGTAATAGCTCTTAAGAGCTTTGTTTCAACCATTTTTCCATGTTAAACTTTCTCAAAATACCTTTCAAGGGTCTCAATCCCAAAGGCAATTGTAATCTGTTTAATAAAAAAGCTAGGTGGGATAAGGCCTCCCACACATCTTTTCTCCTTCCCCATTTGGGGAAGTTTTGTTTCATGCATGCTTAGATTAGCTTTACTTCAAGTCATATAGATTAAAGTTCAATTTCTGTACTTAGATTAAATTCTCTTCCAAGTTTTGACTTGAGTTAGCAACCTTGGGATTTCATCCGGAGGGCCACATTATTTTGTGGCGGCTTCTCTATCCCCATTAGACTCCTTGTCGAAATTCAGCTAGCTGGAAGTTCTCAAGGACTGGTGGTTCTAGTGGTCACCTTGTTCGGAGGTTGACCCCACTTGTTGTTTATTTCTTAGATTAGTTGGTTAATCTTGGCTTTAGAAAGTGTACTTTTGTTATCTTTTATCAGTTGTTTTACTTCAGAAAGTGCACTTTTCTTTTATGCAAGCTGCCTCTATTCTAATAAACAAACAAAGTCTCTTGAACTTGCAGTAATCCAAGTCAAGAGCACTCTTTGTCGGAGAGCATTTTTAGTTTGCATCTTTTCCCCTTGCATTAGGCATATTAGATTAAATAAGTCTCTTGAACCTTGTCATAAGACAAAGTCAAGAGCACTCTCTATCGGAGAGCTGAACTATGTGCTTAAACAACATATTTCAACTCACACTCCCATAATAATTTATCTTGGTTGCTATCTAACACCTGTGTGCTCTGCCAACCTGAAAGGGTTGGGCTAGTACTCAGAAAGGTGTTAGACTTGATAATTTCTACAACATAATAAAATTTTCACCCCTACAACCAACGAACCGGTGTTGACCATTCGAGACATACTCAGGTAGTGGGAAAAGTTCCTAAACCTGGTGGGGCCAGAGTCACCCGCTGTCCAGACATCGGAGTGGTTAAGTCTTTAGACACTTATTCCTCGAACTATGGGCGGACCAACATACCATCAGAAGAGGAAGCCACTAAAAGTATTTTTGGTCTCTTTGCTTACCTTGTGATCTTATCCTAATAATCAAGACCATTAAAACTTTTAATTTACCGAGATAATTTGCAAAACGATCTCACGAACGTATCTCTCGAACACTTGTATCAAGCAACCCAAGCACTCAAGCATTTTTTGACTCCATAAGGCACTGGCCCTTGATCACATATTTTATTTTGCTTATTATCTATCTGGAGTACCATGTGTTAATTTCCATATATGAGTGACTTGTACCTAAAAGATTTCTTAAAGTGGTTGTAAATCAGTGTATCTCTTATCTTAAATTGCAACGTGGATTGCTCATTTATCTTGTGTCTTATTCAAAGTATCATTGTGTCTTTCATTATTCGAAAAACTCCTAAACAACACCCATCCGCATCACCACACATTAAAACATTTAAAAACACATTGAGCCATAGTTAAACTCTTTGTAGGGACTACCCCCCTTGGCTTCGTTAGGAGTTAGCCTAAACGTAGGAGCTGGGATTCAGGTGACAGTACCTGGCTCGTTGCTTGCCCCCAAGGCCACACCTTCCCACTTGTAGTGAGGGAACATCTTTCGGAAGATTTCTGCTGCTGGTGTGCATCTCGGCGGACAACAGACCTGAAGTACCCTGATCAACCTCCATAAATGTGGCTCTAGAAGAAGCCCCCTAATCAACTACTGACTCTGTCATTGAACTCTGATTCAGACTCCTTCTGAATCTCTGCTATAACCAATCCCGAAGACTGTTGTCAAGTGGATCCACTGGTCTGTAAGTGGACTCTCTCTGTCTCTGAGCTGACTCAGCTCTATAAGTCAACTCCCCCTGTCTCCGAGCTGACTCAGCTCTCTCCTAAGCTAAGTCTATCTCTACCATCTCATACTAGCTCAATCTCCAACTGGTGCCTGTATGAGCAACATGCTCATCCATCTGATATTAGTCCAAGGGCTCAGTCTCCTAGGACTCATCAATATCATGAGCATCTCGCTCATCCATCTGATCTGAGGCCAAGGGCTCAATCTCCTGGGACTCATCAATATCATGAGCATCTCGCTCACCCATCTGATCTCCAGAATCACTCCTCTGATTCTCCTCATCATCATGGTGAGCATCTCGCTCACCCATCTGTTGACTGGACTCACTCCTTCTAGCATCATCTCTACTGTGAGCATCTCGCTCACCATCCCCCTCTGACTCTGAAGAGGATGCGTTGAGCCATCCTGATGTGCCAGTAGTCGGTTGTCCCTGAATCAAGTATTCACCGTCGATCTTGTGACCCATCAAGACTGGATCTACTTTTCTAGGATAGGTGAAAATCAGATCCCTCTGGAACACTTCTGAGTAACCTGCAGCTCCCAAAGCTGCCACTGAGAGTATACTCCCTCTTAGTCCTGGAATAAATAACACTCCTGATACCTCCAGGAGCTCTCCAAGGTCAAGTAGAAACTACACTCTACCCACTCATGTGACCAAGTGATCAATCCCCTGCACATCTCGAATCATCTGCATAGGAGTGTGCTCTAGGATGAGGAATGCATCTTGCATCCCTGTCATGTGACTGCTCTGCATGCAGTCAACCCTCCATCTCTGATCAACTTGAATCTTTGGCTGACTACTATCTTGCCCAGACTGAAATGAGGCTAATGAGAATTCCCTCTCAAACCGAGAAGTAAACTGATCCACCTCCTTTGCTGCTGCTAACTGCTCATCCTGCATCTCGATCTTCATGCACATGCACATGCAACATGCATATTTCACGCATATGCGTCATGCAAGACCTCATGTACATGCATATCTCATGCACATCTCTGCAGTAACACTCCCTCTTAGCGAGGAAGGTATTGCTGGAGAAGCATCCACCAGGATCAAACACATCATATGCTGCTGCTGCTGCTACTCTTTTGAACTAGAAGGCTTCCTAGCTGCATCTGATGCACTTTGATATGTAGATCTGCGCTCCTCCTCTATCAGTGTCATCTTGAGAGAAGCATCATGCTCTCCCTCTGTCACTGATACTGAAGCTGCATTCAAGGTCTCTCCCTCTGCATATAGAACCCTCTATCCATCTTAGAACACAATACTATATCCCTCATCCTCCATAGCTGATATGGAGGGTAAATCTGCCTGCTCTAGTACATGCATCCCTCCTGTCATCCTCAGTAAACCTTCTAACTCTGGCTGGAACATCATCGAACCAACTCTCCTCACTGCTAGCCTCTCATTGCAGTCTGAGTCGGAAACACTGAGGAACACTTCTCGTATTCCCATCATATGGCTAGATGCATAACAGTACAAAGTGCTAAAGCCATGACTCTGTAAATATGATAACACTGTTGAATCAAACTCTCTGAATCATATCTGGTCTCTTCCCTCACAGATCTAATGTCCGCTCTTCAGATCTGATATGTCTGCCATAGATCTGGACTCTACTCTCAAGATTTGAAAGATCTATCTCAGATCTCACCTCCAAACTCACAGATCTGATAGATGTGACCTCTACAACCTCAGATTTGAACTGTGCTCTTCATATCTGGTAGATTTGGTCTCTATCTTCACTGATCTACTAGATCTATCTCATATCTAGTCGCCAATACCACAGATCTGATAGATCTGACCTCTACAACCTCAGATCTGAGCTCCGCTCTTCAGATTTGGTAGATCTGGTCTCTATCTTCACCGATCTCAGTGTGATTGATCTCCCTGACCCTTACCAGGGCTCTGATACCATGTAAATTTTGATCCAGAGATCACTACTCCCTCTGGATAGCCCTGAGATCTCAAGCGGTTTGAGTCTCTGTATATCAATAATACTCTAAAGACATAAAACTCAACAACTGTAGATCTCTTTACCACATAAACACAATCAGTCACACATAAGACACTGCATATACCCTGGAAACCCCAAACAGGGAAAAGCCAGCAATCCTGTGGGGCTTTCTTCTATCTCGAGCCCAGAGCAATATATAAAATAAGCAAATACAACAATGTTACCTCAGATGTAACACTCAATCCTGAACAGGTCAAACCCTAGATCTGCATGCATCAACTGATGCATGCACTGGGAGAATGTGCCCTAGCTGTCAATCTGGATCAGAGTCTCTCTGTAGGTAGCCCTGACTGTACTGCCTCTCTCAATCCTCTGCTATGATCTGCTCTGCAACTGAAGACGACCAATTGGTCAATTGAAGAATGCGCCCTTCCTTTGTGTGGAAAAGTGCGCCCTCCCCTTTGGATGTCTAATGCTCGTACTGGACCAGATCTCAACAGATATGTGCTCTGATCATCACAGACCTTGCTCAAACACTGAGGCAAGGCTACCCTGAACGTCTCAGGCTCTCAATCGGTCGATCGGACTCTGAATGAGCTCCTCTCTCCTCATGTAATGCGCCCCTCCTCCTCTGGAAGACGTCCTCCTCTATCTCAGCAGAAACCACATTGATAGACTATCTCAGTCCATAGATCTAGGTGCCAAGTGCCTTTGGAGCTAGTGGTCATTGATCCAACTCAGATCTAACCTCTCTCCCTCCTGCAGCAGCTCCTCTCTATCTCAGAAAGTAGCCCTGCGTGTACTAATGCGCCCTCCTCACTCATGATCTATCAATCTCTGATAAGTCAACTGAATAACCTCATTCGGGGACCCCCTACCTCTATATATAATCTCACCGATGAATTAGGTTTACCAAAAACCTAATCTTGGTGCATGCAAAAAGTCACTTTTGCATGCATCTTTTAATCACTAAAAGGTCATCCAAATCTCATGCATGCAAAGGGAAAAACACCTCGGAAGGTCTGCATGCAACCACCAATGGACTCATGCCACTGAGTAGAGTGTATCTGTAACAAACATAAATAGAAATAATGTTAGGCATAATTAATAATTAGCTTAGAATATTATTATTATGAAAAGGTGCCCATATAAAGACACAACCTATTACTAAAGGTCTCCTTAATAGCCTATAAAGGCCCAAGCCATTTAATCATTGTAATCATTCATTTTTTATTCAATATTATATTTATATATTTATACATTTTCGTATATTTATCAAGCTTCCGTATCTTTAGCGCTACATTGGTATCAGAGCTAAAATATCGACCACCACAACATGCGTTGCACATCAGACATCACAGAAATGCTTGAAGCAATTAATCAAAAGCTAGATTCAATTATAACTGCTAACCGGAAACCTCCCGACAAGGTAGCACATAAAGACAAAGTAAAAGAAGACAAGAATTATGATGAAAAAACTAATACGAATATCGAAGAATATGATTCCAAGGAAAGGGAATTGACAGCAAATGATCAAGTATCTCTCTGCTCTACTCTCTTGCCTAGTCAAACTCGTGAGGTTCCATTGTTAAAAACTCCTAAATTGAAAGGAGATGCTCCAAGCTATTCAAGATCAAAGGATTCTAGAAGTGTACTAAGACACCCTCCTTCCGCACATAGAAGGGCTCTTCTCTCAGAACGGGATATTGAGAAAGAAACTATTCTGAGAGCTAGTGCACAAACACTGGAATTGGAACAGAACAAGGTTGAAATCTCTACAGAGAATGATTCTTCTGAAACTCATGTTCAATATTTGTCTGAAAAGAGTAACCTTGATGAAAAATTGCAGACATTTCAAATAAATGCATCTGTTCCACCTAAAGGTGAGGAACAACAACATAGTAAATTGGACACAAAGGATGTGGAAATAAGTGGGGTTGATGTATTAGGAAATGACCTCAAGAATAACAGAGACATAAGCTTCTATATAAAGGATATTTCTGAGGTAGGCAAATTGATGAAAAATCCAATGTCAATCAATCATGAACAGACTGGTGCAAATGGGCAGAAGCCTATAGAGTCTGAAAGTGAAGGAATAAATAATAATCTTGTAGGAACAGAGGAGTGTGAATCTGGATTGGAAGAGCAGGTTGCTATTTGTGACAAGGATCGGAGATTAAGAGTGAATGAGATGAACAGTAATAAAGAAGCTAAAAGTTATAATCCAGAGAAGCCCATTTCTGACAAAGATGAAACAGTTGTGCCAAATAATGACTCGGAGAGGTTACAGCGTCAACGGTGTTTTGAATCTTTGCCTAAAGAGAGCAGAAGTGACATGAAAATTAATTCTAAAGAAGTTGAAATTGCATTTTGTGAAGATAGACAAAATGAGACACAAAGTGATTTTCATGGGGAACTTGTTAAAACAAATATAGAAGAAAGAGCAAGTGAAGCTCTGGTGGATTCTGATGCTGAGGATAAAGGAGCCATAGATGAGACTGCAATTGCAGAAAATCCTCATAATCATAATACTTATATGGAGCCATTAACTGCAGAGCCCGACCAGGCCAGAGTCCCTATTGAAATTCATCAAATTGCCAATGAAGAGTACAGTGCAAAAAAAATCAATTATGGAAACAAGGATAGAGAGAATAGCTGGAAGATGCAACTGCAAGTTATTGAAAATCCGAATAAGAAAAGAAAGCTCGATCCTGTCGACTCTCTGGGAAGACGCCCGACAAGATGTTGTCACCAAATTGGAAAAAAACCCTACTCGAACTTTCGATGCTATAGTGTTGTTCCGGTTTCCAAAGTCTGCATATACGATGGGAAGGCATGGGAGGAATATAGTTGCATCAGCCCATGGATTGTGCTTACACTTTCAAATGAAAATACAAGGCAGAAGCTTAGTGATGCATTGGATGTCCACAGCAGAGTCTCTGTGTCATTTAGTTGGAAATATTATGATAAACAGACACAAACATATTTAATGAACTATGATGAGAATATTTCCCAAGAACAATTGCATAATGAATTTCAGGGACTGAAGGCAACGCATGCATAGAATGAAGAATTTTTAGAGAATGCAGACAACAACGACGGAAATACCAACTTCCCTGGTTATCTTCCTGTGCAGGGACGACTCAGATAACAAGAAACCAAAGTTGCTTTCAGATTGGACGGTTAGGAAAAATCACCGCAGCACACACTCGGATTCTGTAAACATCCTTGGTGAAGAACCTGACTGTGAAGAAGCTGGCGATGAGTCTACAGACCACAATATCCCTGTAAAACCATCTGGTACCAGTAATAGTAAAAGAAAGGTTTCACTCACGTATTGTACACCATCAACAAATAAAGCATTGAAGAGAAAGCGTTCCTCATCTCTGGACACCTGGGATTCAAAATCAAAAACAACTCCCATTCATCAGTTTAAGCAGGAAAATTCGTCACTGATAAACTATTTCAATGAAAGAATTGCAAATAAAAACCCTGCAGGCTCTAATAAAATCGTGGATATGGGAAGAAGCAATAACCCCTCTGACAATCATAGCCACCATTTTGTAAATCTATCACCGTCGTTCTACTCATCGTTGCACAGTAACAAGGACCTTCAAACTAGCACTAGGCGTTACACAGCCTTCTGTTCGGACTATTGGTGTAATCTCAGACCACTTAAAATAAAAAAAGAAAAAAGATGCCTTCTAATAGGTCCAGAGAACTCAATATTTGATTTTGATTTGCCTCGAAATGTCAATTCCCCAGTATTCCAGTTGTATGCTATTATCATTCACCAAGGTGAATCGTCCAACAACGAGCATTATGTTCCATATGTCAAAAATGCAAACGACATCTGGTATATGTGCGATGATGGGCAAGTTAAAAGGGTCATCTTAGAGACTGTATTAGATCGGAGTGCATATATATTTTTCTGCACTCGCGGAACAGGCAATATTTTTCATACAACTAGTAGAAGGAAGAAAATGACACAAACTTATAGTTTCAAGCTGAAAGAGTATATTTCTATGCCAACCACCTTCATCTCTCAAAATCCGTTCGATAATGGAAGAGATTTTCCTCACCCGCTTGATAACATAGGAAGCATCTTCCCTCGGTGTCAGGTTCAGCCTCAATCTAAGCCTCATAAACAAACACAGTCACATTCTCCGGCTCAACCTCGGTTTCAAAAACAAACACAATCTAAATTAATGGACGAGTTTCCAAATTTAATTTTAGGGAAACCTACTATGAAGAAACTGTTGACACTGGAAGCAATTTTTGCAACTCTAGTGCAAACAATCAGACTCAGATGCGGAATCTGACAGAGACACATAATCAAACATGTCACCTTGGAGGACGAAGATATCATTGAAAGAGACATGTTATTGGTCGTAAGTCACGACACTTCAAAATGACACATCATGGTTTAAAAAAGGTATTATTATCATTAAGGAAAACGATTAGGTGTTCGTAATATGAAAGTGGATTAAAAATATATATGTCCGTACAAATTATAAGGTTGTATTATATTAATACAAGAGAAAATACAAAGTGTTAGTGGAGATATAAAAGGGTGTCGGTGAGTTTTTAAATAAGTGGATTTTATATATATATATTATACTATACTAAGGAAACGGTTTTCAAGATTAATACATAAGAAGAAACAGGGATAAGTTATAAAGGCTATTTTATTTAGAAGCATAAGGGAGGGAAATGCATTAATTTCCAAGTGAAAGTTAATATCTACTTTATAAGGTTATTTAGAAAAAAAAGAATATTATATTATATTTGTAGGATAAGTATGATGCAACTAAGAAAGCATTTTTATATAGTACAATAATTCAATGAATGAAGAAAATCACTTAGATACTTTGAGTACAAAGAGATTTAATAAACAAGAAAGAAGAAGTGGAAGCGTTACTAAAGGCACAATTGTTTTTTCGAGGAATAAACAAGTTTAAAAATATAGTTGATCAATTTATGACGTTTCGAGGACGAAACGTTTTTACGAGTGCGGCTATGTAACAAACATAAATACAAATAATGTTAGGTATAATTAATAATTAGTTTAGAATATTATTATTATGAAAAGGTGCCTATATAAAGACACAACCTATTACTAAAGGTCACCTTAATAGCCTATAAAGGCCCAAGCCATTTTATCATTGTAATCATTCATTTTTTATTCAATATTATATTTATATATTTATACATTTTCGTATATTTATCAAGCTTCCGTATCTTTAGCGCTACAGTATCTCACCCTCTACTCCATCCTGATGCCTATACTGCTGCTGTACCTCCATGCAAGGCATATGAATCATGGAGGACATCCTGAGATACCACAAAATCTAACATTTCGCTCTTGGAGAGGCGCACTTCCCTATGCCAATTGCACTAAAAAATTCCACTTCTGTGAGAAGCCCTAAATTTTCACTTCCGGAGAGAGAGAGAGAGAGAGATTTTTACCTTGTGAAAGTTGCTCTTTTCAGGCAAGCTCTGAAACCATATTAAGATTATATGCTACCATAGACTAGATTGCAAATTCATTAGCATTCAATACATTATTCACAATAGCAGCATAATAAGGATCTCTGAAAGATGCACAATCACAAAGCACAAAACAATTTATCCTGGGAAACCCTCTAGGGGAAGAAAACCCAACAATAACTTCCTCAATATAGATGATCAAGTACAATGCCCCAAAAATATGTCTCACAAATGAGACAAAAAGACCAAACTCTGGACTCAAGCCACTCCTCCTCCTCCTTCGCAGATATCTCTCTCTCTCCACTAATGCGAATTGCACAAGTGAGTGAATGAATAAATGAGAGGAACTCACTCTATATTTATACATTACTTTTCACTTAACCTTTAACTCAGCTAGGTCGGCCTCAATAATCCTAACTGGGCCGACTTCTCTAGAGAGACTCAATTACCACTTATATTACATACTCTTGGGTACTAACGACCCGACTTACAATGGAGGTTTAACCTCATGACCTTTACATGACCAAATGTAATAATGACATCCCCGAACGGAGATAAAGCATCCCCGACGGAGTTACAATAATAAAGTACAAGTAGAATATACTTTGAAGTTACATAAATTTAACAATAACACAACATTCATCCATATCCCATATTCATATGGTAACTTTCTAGATGCCTTCCATCTCTACCAGAACATTATTAAGAGTGTGCACTACTCCCAATATGTCAGCAAAGAGGTTTCACTCTAGATAAGTAGCAATGGAATGTTGTATAGTACCATAGGACACTTACCCACCACATGTATATCAATGCAAACATTCTAACATTCATAACACACATCCTAAATATGTACACAACTGGACAATACATAAAATAACAATTCAAATACTTATGTTTGTTTGTTTGATAGGATCTCTCTTGATCCTAGTCTCCTTGCAGGGATTATCGGAATGTCTGATGGTGAGCTCTACTCCATCATCTGATTCTGAGGTCCTGAGCCTTTCTTGCTTATGATTTATAATGTTGATCAAGTCTTCTACCATAGATGTGAGCCACCTTCTTTTGACCCAATAACAACTGCATCTTCTATAAAAGCAATTCTAAACTCTTTCTAGAGTTGAGATATAGTACATTCTTCTTCATCATTAGAGTTCCTGAATCAAGCTTGTATGTTGCTTCTCCTATTCCCCTAGTGAAACTTTCTGAGGGGAGTCCTTTTCTTCAAGATTGGAGAAAGTGCTTTGAAGCACCACTATCGTAAGCCATATTCTTCGATTTCTTCCTTTGGTAACTGTTGTCTCCCAAACTGACATGCGTGTGTTGAAGCCCAAAATGTAACACACCAGCTGGATGACAACTCTCAGGAGAGAGGCCAATGTCACCACACTCCTCTCCTCTTCACTTCAAGTTGGCTCTTCTCCAACTCAAGGGGGGTATCCCTAAGATAGGATCGCTAAGGTAGGTGCAACGGAGGGCAAGGTGAACTGAAGAGGTTGCCTTAGGAAACGCTTGTAACAGAAAAATGTGTCTTGAAATAAGTGATGAGAAAGTTGGGAGGATCAGTCCTCGAGGAAAGGCCAGTGCCAATATAACAGAGGGGCGAATGGAGTCAAAAGAGAGATCAAAGGGGCCTTGTGTCATATGTGACTGAGGGGGAAAGATCGCATTATTGAGCAAGCCCTACTTAGTCTAGTGTTTGGCAATCAGAAAGAGTACTTCTTCTTCTCCAATTGCGGGAGGTGCGCTATGCAAACCAAAGATCAATATTGCACAATCAAACTAGATTAAATGCAAAGATCAATACCTGTGTATGCACGCTCACAAAGGGAAAAAGAGAGTAGCTTCTAAAAGTTCTTCGCCAAAGGGAAAAAGAAAGCGGACTGCTGAGAATTCTTCACCTTCCAACGTGGTGGATTGTCACCCTTCTATGGCCTCTTACAAAAAAGAAAAGAAGACGCAGAATCTAGATTTACTCACACTCGTCTAAAAAATCACAAGATCACGCGACAAAAATACTCAGTTTATCCAAAGAATCCCATGGTATTTCTCATTAAGCTTCAAGGAGAAGAAAACTCCCAGGTTTTTTCCATGTTTACAATGAAAGTGGCTGGCTCCTTTTGTAGGCCCAAAAACTCACCTAACAAATAATAATGAAAAAGAAAAAAGGTAAATGCTAAATCCACCTTTTTCTCTGAAATGACTATTGATGGAGGACCCACTTTATTCGTTGTATGCTTATGAGATTACTCGCTGCATTCTTTTGAAACTAAAACTCGAGTAGACATCTGCTGGTTACAGTGACACGCAGTTATCCACATCAGCTGTCAATTTATTGAAGAAGAACACCAATGCCATCTGCGTGCTACGTTGCCAACATCGTGAGAACCCCTAGTTCTAGCGCCGGAACTAACCGTGGAACCATTTCAGATGAGTTAAAACCATATATTATTTTTGCAATCGGCTGCCAAGGAATAAGTCTTCAACTGTTTGATGAAGATGTTGATTTCTGCGACGTGGAGAGATGTGGCCAGGTTTAGGCATGTATGAGCAGATTGACGACCAATAAAAACACAGTTTATGAAGTCGACCGCCGATTTTTAAACTCTGTTGTGTGCGGGTTTATTCCTTGTAGCTCGAGCTCTGAGCATCAAAAAATCGTAATCGGCTTTGGTCTTTACGTAACAGCGCATGTTGTGGACAGCCTGCTGACCCCCAACAGTTCTAACCTGTGCTGGCGTGATTGACGGATTGTAACCCGAGCACTAACTTTAACTCCATGTCAATCGATCGGCCGCTAATACAGACCCGTGAACCGGTGACGTGGTTTTGCCCTCGTCGAGAACCCCTGAGAAATTGACTGTGTGTTTAAATGGATTTGGAGTGGCCTCCGATCCAAATCTGCCATGTGTCGATCACTTAGTTGAAACCCGATTACTGCATTAAATGTAAACTCGAATCTGCATCAAACATTTGCCGTCAAGTGGTGACCTGTGGAACTGCCTGTTGTCGCAGAGATGGATGCTCCCTTCGAAATGACGGGTCCAAGGTTTTGTAATCGGCTCCTAGCACGCAGCATGAGCATCCACCTTTATCTCGGCAATTTACGACTTGGTGGACCCCGAGCTCCATCTTTGTTACCTTGCAGTCATTCCTGCTAGACATTCTAAAAAATTGGGATTCAGCCAGTTGGAAATGATATTCTGCAGGACTATCCCCACTAAAATTACGAGACATGTGGTACTGGATTTGTGTCAAGTTCTGATCAGTCGAGATTTGAGATGGCGGCATGGATGCTGGATCAAAGTTGAGATTCTCATAATGCACAATATATCGAGGTATTGCCAGATGAAGATCGTATACCACGAACTCGTTGTACCATGTGCCTCCTGTCTCTTTTCCTTCTCTCTTCGAAAACAGTGAATCGTATCCTTTCTTCTTGATTTTTCTCTTTGTCCAGTTTTGCTTGAGCCTTTTGAACCGCCAAAGTTCTGCCGAGAAGAACTTCGCAAAGCAAGAGCTTGTTGCTGCCTTCTGTATAGATTTGCCGAGCAAGTTTTGACTAATCCGTCGCAAAATAGATCCCCTGTCCAAACATAGTGCTTTTATCTGCAGGTGGAAGTTGGAATCCTTTCTTTACAATCTCTTGAATATCATCATCACTCATTCCATGGAATACTGATATAGAAGTTCTCCTAATGCAGAAAACTGCTCATCAGTGGAAGCTGTTGTTAACAACATTGCAAATGCATTAACATGGAAATTTTCATATACCGGCTGTGTTGTTAGAGCTTTCAATCCATAGGTGTACTTGGGATTAATTGTTGTCACAGGGTCATTGTGATCACCATACATATTCAAGAAAGTCTGTCCACTTATATTGCCTCAAATCTGTGAGGTTGGAGGTTACACAAGTGATCTAGTGTTGCTTCTTTTTTCCAGCAAAAGAAGGGTCATGCTCATCAAGTTCATCACGGATGAATCCATTGCCGTCTTCTTGTGAAGTTGCTGCTGCTCGAGGTAATAAAGATTGATGCAGTCGATTTTATAATTTGACGGCCCATAAATGTTCCAAATCTTGAAAACGTATTTGTAGATAAAAAAAGCTCATTCCACAACTCATTTACTGGCACTCCCTGTATAGGAAACTCATCCTTCCTGCGTGTTAAAGTAACCTCCCAACATCCTGTGTTGATCCTGAAGGTGTCGGTCCCCTGGCAGTTTGCAAAAGAATTCACATGTGGACACCCCTGTCAAGTGGGGGGTAACATCTGGCTCCATATGGGGATGTGTGCTCACTTTGTGAGTGCATGAGAACCTCAACTTCTCTTGGTTATCGCAGACCAAATTTGGAAAAAAGATAGACCATGTGGTGGGGATGGCTCAATTCACATCCCGTGATCACCACTTATTACATAAAACTTGCAGAAATGACAAAATGATGCTAATAACAGTGAAAATGCTCATGCCAGAGCTTTATTCTTCCTACCTACACTATCCTAACATGAGACAACAACATGCTATGTATATTCATACAACTAGTGGAGCCACTCTAGCATCTTATCCCCGCTATTTTTCTTTTCTTTGTGCTCGGTTCTAGACAAAAATGTGGATAGAGTTACCATCAAACAAAGATATCTTAGAATCTGCCCATGAATCTGAAATGACAAGCTATTAGGATATAAAATTTTATCAAAGTTTTGGCAGAAAAGTTCAGAACATGCACAAGAAGCCTCTATCCATTGATGGATGGGGCTGATATAAAAACTTCCATCGTAAGACTGTTAAGGCTGATCTGCAAAACTGTTATCATCTTTGATGAAATGAACTTGGGGCAGATCTTCATCATGAAGTTGCTCAAGCTTATTTGTAACACAAGGCAGTGTTATATCTTCAATGAGATGAAATTTAGGAAGGTCCAAACCTTCGTCATGAAGTTGCTCAGGCCGATCTGTAAAACAAATGCTGCTATCTTGAATAAAATGAGCCTGAGGTAAGTCTGAATCTTCACAGAAAAATTGTTCTTGAACATTATCAATGGCGTAAATCTGAGGCAACTCCATCTCTTTAATATCTTCAACATGCTTTTCAGAATGTTGCTCTTTTTGTTCAATGTGGACCCTAGGGATGAGAGAATTGTATTCTTTAGCAAGCTGCTCAATCTCATCAACAGTTCCATCATGCCAGTGAAGGAGAAAACTCTCAAAAAAATTTGTCACTAAATCTATGGATTCATCCAGAAGGCCATAGAACTAAATCATTGCATTCCCTTCCAAGGTCAAACCAAAAACGATCATAATATCATCCTCATAATGAACATTAAAATCAGACATCAATTTGCAGAGAGAGGCAATATGATGGGTGGTTGAAACCTCAGTGTTTCCATGGAATTCTGGAAGAATGTCATGCACCTTCCCACGGTCATAGCACTCATTAGGAAATCCATGGATTTTTGAGAAATCCAACGAGCTGTAAGCTTCGTGTATAATAGCTTCGCGCAAAAGGTTACGCGGTTTTTCCTTCTCATCATCCATAAATCAAATAATGAGGTACTAAATCTGAAAAATGTATATAATCATACCTCATACCAAATTGTGGAGTCGCCAAGGTGAGCTTGAAGGCTTTCCAATGAGTGTGCTCACCTCTACACCCAATAGGATCTTCAAATCTGCAAAAGGACAAGGGCTCTGTCCCTTCGTGGAGTCGCCATGTGAGAAGAAGAATCTGCAATTTAATCTCCCACAAATGTCGTCAATGAAGCATAGTCTTCAAATTTCGAGAATTGGACTTTGTCCCCGGCAACGACGCCAAAATGTTGTCTCCCAAAACTGACATGCGTGTGTTGAAGCCGAAAATGTAACACACCAGTTGGATGACAACTCTCAGGAGAGAGCCAATGTCACCACACTCCTCTCCTCTTCACTTCAAGTTGGCTCTTCTCCAACTCAAGGGGGGTATCCCTAAGATAGGATCGCTAAGGCAGGTGCAACGGAGGACAAGGTGAATTGAAGAGGCTGCCTTAGGAAACGCTTGTAATAGAAAAATGTGTCTTGAAATAAGTGATGGAAAAGTTGGGAGGATCAGTCCTCGAGGAAAGGCCAGTGTCAATATAACAGAGGGGCGAATGGAGTCAAAAGAGAGATCAAAGGGGCCTTGTGTCATATGTGACTGAGGGGGAAAGATCGCATTATTGAGCAAGCCCTGCTCAATCTAGTGTTTGGCAATCAGAAAGAGTACTTCTTCTCTAACTTTGGGAGGTGCGCTATGCAAACCAAAGATCATAGCTCTAATCATATCCTTCTTATGCTTTTCCTTTGCTTCAGCTTCTTCGGGTTCTGGCACAACTTCTTTAACAAGCTTTGCAAGATCATTCTCTTCTAGAATGAGTCCAATTTTGTATTTCCAAGAACGGAAATTTTCTATGCCTTCCAACTTTTCATGAAGCTTGTTGCTTGGAGCCATCTTATCCCGGAGAACAGAAAATGACCAAAAATTAAAATTTCTCAAAAATGAAAACTGAACTCACCGAGAGATGCGCTTGACTGAGGCAAGTATGCTAGTATAGTGTGTTTCTGAAGAATCCAAAATTTCACCCCGGAAACTGGACTTGTGAAATTATGGACTGCAGTTTCTAGTTTTCTGGTTTTTTCTGGTCCAAAGTCAAACTAGGGTTTGACTTTCTGGAAGATTTAGCCACTGAAAAATTTCGATCTTGGTGCCAATAGATTCTCCTTGGAGGGGCACACTTCCCTATGCCATTTGCACTAAAAAATTCCACTTCAGTAGAAAGCCCTAATTTTTCTTGTCCGGAGAAGGAGAGAGAGATTTACCCTGTGAAACTTGCTCTTTTTAGTCTAGCTTTGATACCATGTTAAGTTTATATGCTGCAATAACTTAGAATCCTACTTCATTAGCATTTAATGCATTTTCACAATAGGAGCATAACAAGGATCCCTAAAAGAGAACTTTTTCAAGTAGGCAATTTCAACTTGCACAGGCAGCCAAAAATGTAAAAGGAAATTAAAATTCTCTAATGCATGCAGGAGAAGAGACAAGCTTAGGAAGGAGCAGGGCTCAACTCAATCAAAAACAGAAACAAGCAGACACTCCAAGCAGAAAAGAAAAATTGGCAATACTCAGCAGACAGAAAGAAAAAAAAGCACACAGATCCTACTGCTCAAGTGAGCTTATTTGGTCCTACCTACCCTACTCTAACCATTTAGCACAAATGTTAGGTAAAATCATAAATCCAGTGCAACCGTTCATCAAACAGATTAGTGATTCTTCTTTGATTTTTGATAATAGAACAAGTCAAGATTGGGCTAAAGATTAACAAATTTGAGGGCATAATCTTCCTAACTTGTTCAAAAATTGAAGAATGGTTTGAATGATACAGTATGAAATTATGCCAAGGAGAAGATTGACTGATGCAAACATCCTCCATCAAAGAACTGATAGGATCATAAAATTTATGCAGGTTAGACTCAGCAATTGATGGGGGAAAGACATAAGACATGTGATTCGATTTATTTTCACACAAATTAACTTCTTCATTTAATTCTCTCACATACTCAATTTGATTCTCCTTGGGACCGATGATCAAATAGAAACCAAGTGGGGACAAATTAAAGCTTAGAAGACGAAAAATCAAAATCAAACCCACTTGATGTCCAAAAATGGAGAAAAGATGAAATTGATCTTTAAACACCTTTTCTAGCCACCAAAAATGATTGATAACTTGACAACAAGCATTTTGGTTCCAAAGTGACTGAAAAGGGAAATGAAGTGCTTTTTCTCCAAACATGTAATCATGCTTACTTCCTATTGAAAATTTCCAAGGCAAAAGATCAACTAGAGCACCAACCCAAAGATGATTGAAAGAGTTGGGAATGGGGGGTGGATTGCAAATATGAAAATTCTCCCAAATGGATAAACAAGTTTGACCTTGGATTTTGACAAAAGGAAAGGCCTTTTAAAGCAATATTATTCATTCTAGGAATGATAAACTTTTGATCAAGTCTAATATTTACAAACTGAGGAGAAGATTCTAATTCTAATAAATGGATGAAGCTATCTTGACTGAGGATGGAAAAATTTAAAGACTCGTTATAAGAAGTGGAACAAAGATTAGAGCATCTAGTGTGATTCACTAATTCATCCTCATCTATTGATTCAACATTAAATTCATATGAGGATAAATGATCATTTTTATTTAATTTGTCAAGGAGAAAATTAACAAGCTCATTTAAAATATCCTGATTATTTGCACAATGATCATGTGAAAGCACTGCTAAAGGGTCTTGGTCAATGTTTCCACTTTCTTCTTCTTCAATAAGGTGATAAGGAATCGAATGATCACTAAAGATAGAATGACTAAGGAGTTCCTCCGAAGGAGGAACTTCAATAGACTTGTTGACTAAAGGCTCATCCTTAGAAATTTCCTCAGGATCAGGACTAAAGCTACCTAAAAAGAAATTTGAAAACTTATGATTTATACAATGATTATGGATTTGACTTTTGATTGACTCAGAAGTGGAAGATTCATCCTCAAAAGAAATTGGGCAGGAGGGGTCATCTCCGGATGTTGACAATTCATTCGATATTTGGTTATTGATTGATTCAACGATAGGATCGGAAAGGAGAAAGTTTTGATCTTGGATTTGATTTGAAGAATATATATCATCGGATTCACTTCCCCATTCTTCTAAGAATTTTTGCTCAAACATGTCATACCCGGAAATGCTATTGGGCTTCAAATTCAAGAACCAGAGCTCAACTCTTTCTTTGAAAGATGAAGCCAATAGTTTCATACACACATCCTCATGGGTTATGGATAACTCTTTAATAATTTCCCTAAAAAGTTCAAGGTGTCTTTTAGCAGATACTTCATGACTTCCATCAAATTTAGACAACCTTTCACGGGCTTGATGAGGGATTTGATGAGGATACCCAACAATTTTCGAGAAGTCAAAAACTTTCAAACGACCAAAAGTCCTAGGCCACTCAGAAGCAGCCATGTATGGAAAATTTTTAATTTTTTAATTTTTTCTTTTTTTAAAATCAAGAACCTAAATACAAATTGATGCACCCCATGGGTTCTAGATAATGATAGGATCGATCACCAGTGGAGTCGCTTATGTGGAGTCGCCAGGTAGACTTTAAAACTCTTCTGCCAAGATGAATGTCGTTTGAAACACAGGGAGAGAAAGAGACACAAAGGTATGATGAACCAAGGTAGGCCTCTACCTCCCCGGCAACGGCGCCAAAGATGTTGGCAAAGAGAACGGGAGTAGGGCTTGAAAATATATGTCGAACCAGGGTAGGCCTCTACCATCCCCGGCAACGGCGCCAAAGATGTTATCACACAACTTGTAGTTGCCCCTAGTGGTATCCCATCCGGGACGGTAGAGGAGATGGGCAACTAAAGAGGTGACCCAAGAGATGCCACGGTTACCAATGCAAGGTGGGAGTCACGTCAACCGAGGCTCTCTTCGCTTTAGGTCAAGGTGAATCAAGACCAAGGGGGAGACCCTATAACCAATCAAAGGTGATTGGACCCAAACAAAGGTTCCTAGGGATGAGTAAGTGGTAAGTTACGGAAACCAATGCAAAGTAAAGTGGACCTAGAAATTAAAGTATGGTTGAAGGTGGTTTGAGGAATGATTAGTGTTTCAACCAATGTATGATTTAGGCCACATGATTAGCTATAATGATAAGATATGGTACCATGTGTTACACAAGTGGGTCCTACTTTCTTGGGATATGTGAAATGGCTTAATGTGGACCCGCAAGGTGAAATTAAGGGATGCAATTGGCACTAGAGGATATGTAATGAGTAGATCTATGGATCTAAGTTGAAATTAGGAATACCCATGTACCAGATCTAAGGTTTGACACAATTCCCAAGGAGTGCGACTTGCTTGAGGAGGACTAGTGCCTTGTTTGATGGGCTAATGGAGTCAAAAGCTATGTCAAAGTGTAGATCGGGACACCTAGAGGTCAAGTCAAGTGGGCTAATTTAGATTGTGTCGTTGGATCTTGCTAGATCTAGGTTTTCATGAAATGACCCAAGTGGACCACAATCCCTTAAAACAAGGAATGCTACCCCCAAGGCAGATCGTCACAAAATGATACTTTAGACCTAGGTTTCAAGGTATGGCCGTTCCAACTCCACAAAAATCTCAACCACCCACGTCCTCAAAGTGGGCAAACTCAGTCACCCAAGGGAGTGCGACCTTGCTCAAGGAGGGCTAAAAGGTGGATAAGGTGTGTCAAATCAAGTCCAATGGCCACCAAATTGTAGATCCAAGTAGCTTATGCACCGATCTATGTGGATCTAGAAAATCAAGTCAATCCAAGGGTTAGATCTTACTAGATCTGGGTTTTAAGATGCCAAGTAGTTCAAAAGGGGGTTTAATCCCTTAAAACGTGGAATGATGCCCACAAGGTAGAAATCACCAAAGTAACAGTCTGGGGGTAGGTTATCAAGTGTGTAGATTACAAATCAAGCGGGATCTCACCTACCCATATGCTAGATCTAACCCAACAAGCCTCTCCAAGGAAATGCGATTTGGTTCAAGAGGGCTATATTGCCTTGAAAAGTGTGTCAATTTTAACCCAATCACCACCCAACTATAGATCCAACTAGGGGTGGATGCTATAGAGGTGGGTTCTTAAGATCTTTTCAAAAGCAAGGCTAGATCTAAGTAGATCTAAGAAAAACCAAAAATGAGGGTTTTAATTAATTAGGGTTTGTGACCAATGAAGATAGAATGGATGAAAGAGGCACATACCTTGTAGAGCTTACCTCAATTGCTTGTGGCCACCTTGCAAATTGATAGCATTCCCCTATGTGTATCTTCAAGAGTGAGATCCAAGAGCTCCAACCAAAACGTCCTCCTCCAAGATAGCCAAATCGTCCTCCTCCTACAAGACAAGATCAAAGAAACAAGTCAAGCAAGATGATTATGAAAATGATAGAAAGATGTAATAGAAAGCATCAACTATGTCACAAAGATACAATAATGATACTCCCTGTCACAAGATCAACCCAAGAGAGAATATGTGGATCCCTCCAACAATAACCCTCAAGAAATCGCCCTCCTCTCCATCAATTCGACTTTCCTGCAAGAAAACTAGTAGAAGCACCAAAATCCACAATGATACATAGAAGAGATACTGTATACTCAATATGCAAGAGAATCCACAAGACAAGAGAGATATGCTCCACAAAGAAGTGTTCTATTCCAATATTCCAGAGCTCCAAAGGTGAGCTATACAATAGGGGGTCTCCTCCTTATATAGGATAATAAAGACCAAAACCCTATACCACTCTACAATACTACATCAAATGAGTGGTTGAGATTAAAAGATCTCAATATACAATCAATGGCTAAGATGAACCATAATAACATAACACATGGATCACTCATAAAGTGATGACGTCACAGTGTAAAATAATCATGGAGGGTGACGTCATCCACTAGAGGGGGGAAAAGTACCAAAGCCCACCTCATAATGACTAGGACATGACATAAGAAGCACATGGTGGGGCTAGGAGGCATCAATCCTTACTAGCTCATCCCCAAGGCACAATAAAATAATAAAATATGTCCAATAAAATATAAATGATCAAATCTGTCCTCAAAATCTATGACATACAAGCAGTAAAAGACCTCCTGTGATCGCTGTGGGCCTACCCACATGGTGAAAACTGACTAGAAGATAGTGGGATCACCCTGGAAGACCTCTGTAAAAACCAAATGCCAAAACCTTGCCTCAATTGCCCAAATCGAATTCCTCAGTGACCACTTTATCCCATTTTTTAACTGCCTCGGTAACTGTGAAAGTGCCAAAACTTCCTCCCAGGGCATCTGCGCTGTCCAACTGAGCCCACTAGGCTCTCCAGAAGGGGGGGTAAATGGTAAAAACAAGTGGTTGGACCACGCCCTCCTCATTCAACGCCCTAGGTGAACTGGCCTCTCATGGCCCCTGCTGCTCAGGCTGGGAAATCAGCCCCAAATTTTGTCAACAAGTGTAAAACTGCATCAATCACTGTCAGAAGTGCCCGGAACTGAAAGATAAGTGTCTCATTGGATCCAGAAGACCCAAATCCACTAGGAATGTGTACTCATACACCATGGGTTGCCCTAATGGGCCAGCTGTAGGGTCCACCATATATGGACAGTGCATGATTTGATGATCTGAAGTAATAATAAAACCTGCTGAACTGCATCAATCATCATCTGAACCATATGTCCATCATATGATATCATCATTAAGTATGTGGGACCATCAATCATCATCAATAGGCATATATATATATGGCCCACATCATCATGGATCCCAATAATATACAACCAAGGATAAATCACATCAGTAGACTAAGACATGCTTCTTTAATCATTCTCACAGCCAAGCTCAAAGTATAACATCCATTCAGTGGCATTAATCAAGTTAGCATATTCCTTTGTTATATAAAATTACTTGCACAATAGTTCAAATGACAAACTCACCCATTGGACATGGTCAAACTGCTAGTGAAGGATGAAGGCTAGGAACAAGGTTGGGCCAAGGGGTTGACTTGTCTAACTTAACTCAAGAATACTTTGGACTGGGAGAAGGGAGAAGCTACAAACTCTGTGCTGGACAAAATAACACGGGGGATGGTTGTGCCTCACAAATGGATAAGTTGTTTAGAAAGTGCTTATTCAACTTAGGCATCATGTCTACATCAAGTTGATCCAGGTTCATTAGGATCATTCAATTTCATTTCATGGCCTTTTTGGCCTACATAACCCTTCGGATCTCAGGTGTGGTGATAAGCACAACTAGTTGCAGCTTGCATCCAGGGCATGTTTTCAAATACATATAAGGTCAGCAATTGTTTAGATATAGCTTTTAAGAACCATTGCTTTTTTGGGACCTTTCTTATACTCTTCGAGGAGTATTTTTAGTTGTTCATCACTCTTGCCCTTTTTAGTTTCCATGGGCGAATTTATAAGTTTCCATAAGTAGAACATGAGCTTTCAGTTTTAGCCAACAACATCTCAAGTGACTAGGGGGAGTTCGAGCCAATGCCAAACATCGGGACAACCGACCAGAATGATTTAGGCCTACAATCCAACTCACCAAAGGCAAGTTTTGTCACCAACTTAGAGCCGAGACACTGAACATACAGGGATGCGGTCCAAACACAGAGGTAGAAAAATGGGGAAGTCCTCAGTATCAGAAAGTCAAATGAGACAGGTCAAGGTTTAAAGTCAAATAGGAAAGTCATGTATGGATGGAGTCAAGTGAATATGGAGCCTACACTAGCAGAAAACTGGTGTCAGGAAAGACCATATCTATGTAAGGTGGAAAACCAATGGGTTTTGTTGAATGACCTAAATGTGCAAGCAATTGTCCATTTTATGATTTATAGTTCATTTTAAACAGTTTGCCACATCAGGAATAATATACCAAGCAGATGCTGTGAACATGACTAAATCAACAAGATAATAATCCATAGTCAATGATAAAATATCCATAGATCATACAACATCATCATATACCATCTGAAACACTGCTGCAATACATCTCTAAGCACTGAACTGAAACTGTATGGGATAAAGGGTCACATCTGTCATCAAATCTGAACTCTCAAGGCTCAGCCTTGACACAAGGTCTAGCATAAGTCTGAATAATACACTGCTCTGATCATGAGTGATCACAAAATATACAATCATCATAGCCATGCTCTGAATAATGGAAGCTCTGGAATGTGCATATATCTGCTAAACAAGAATAGTAGCCCTGCTACTATGGTACTATGGTGTGATAACATGTACAAATGAGGGAAAGACTCCCTCTATTTATAATTTACTTTTCACTTGACCTTTAACCTAACTAGGTCGGCCTCACTTAACTTGACTAGGCCGACCTCTCTAGGAAGACTCAATTAATATTTATATGTCATTCTTTTGGGTACTAATGACCCGACTTACAATGGAGGTTTTACCTCGTGACTTTTACATGACCAAATATAATAATGACATCCCCGAATGGAGGTAAAACATCTTCGACGGAGTTACAATAATAAAGTACAAGTAGAATATTCTTCGAAGTTACATTAATTCAACAAAGAAAGGGCAAGGATTTGTGTTGGCTAGAATAATAGGAACTCAGAAATTCATATTTACTAGATACTGAGAAAAAGGAACTTGACCTGTGGAGCAAGTGGGGTAGAGGTTGTTGGGAGCCTCGTGGCACTTTGTATCCTCCAGTTGAGCACCTAACAAGTTTTGGGATTGACCTGTGGAGCTAGTTGAGAACCTCGTGTTCTCTTATTGAGCACCCCACAACCTCTCTCAAATCGAAAGAGATAGTTTCTTGGGGTAGACACATAGAGTAGCTTAGTTTTCTTGCACAAAACCATAATCCCCTAAGTTGAAGTGAGACTTAAAATAAACTAAAATTTACAGGACCATCTGCACAACATTACTATTGTTTACAGTACTTTATTTCGAAAGCACTTTTTTTTCGGCCCAATCTTGTTGCAAGCATCTTACATTAATTTGTTCATTTACTGCAAGTCAATGTTTAATGTGATATTTTGTTAAGTGAATGATTTAATGCTATTGGAAAATATTTGGTAATCTGGTTTTTGTGACTCCATAGTCCAAGAAGTAGGCACTGGTCTTGTTATTTAACTATTTATTTTTCTCTTGCAATCATATTTGGTTTATTGTTTAAAAGGTTTGCTTGTCATTGAAACTATGGCATCGTTGCACGTTTGATTGTCATTTGAACATTTAATAATTTACAACCCTTAAAACAAACTTTAAAAAGAATCTTAGTAAGTAGGGACTACGCCCCTAGACCTTAAGGAGTTGTGGTCTAAATGGAGGAGTTTAGGATCGAGGTGACATTGGGTTCTACACTCATAGTTGCCCTCAGAAACACACATAGCGGTTGGGAGACTTACCTGTGATCAAGTGTGTTTTTGGCGGCAACACAACTTAGATGAACCTTGTAGGTCAACAGAGGTCCACTCTAAAGTACATGTCATGCTCCAAGGTGATGTCGGCACACAAGGTAAGTCAACCTGCCTCCTTCACAAACTTGCATGGACTCCGTCGATCCAAATAAGCAGTGTACTCCACTAGGTTAGCTACCCCCTACAAGAACGTTGTCAAATCCCATGGCATCCTTGATCCATCTCCTATCCTTTGAACAAGAAACCAAGCTTCCACATGCCATCTAGGGTTTCAAGCCTTCCTCCATGATGAAACATTAGAGCAAATTTGGGGTCTAAAATGGGCCTCCTTGTTAAAATATTAACCAGGAAAATGACCGAAGAGAAATGCATGCAAAAGGTTTGCATGCATGCATGCATGCAAAAGTGAGTTTTGCATGCACCTACTTTTAGGTTTTTGGTAAACCTAACCTCACTGAAAGATGATATAAGGAAGACAGGAGGTGACTGTCATCATCAGTAAGACCATTGATATGAGATAGATCAAGAGAGAGGTGGACGACTTCACATGTGAAGGAGGGCGCATTCTTCAAGGAGGGAGAAGCTCATACCGCATCCGGTAGAGCAGTTGAGTGTCTGTAACTTACATAGTATCTTCTCTCAGAGATTGAGGAAGATCAGTGACGATCAGAGCTCAGATCTGTTGAGATCTGATTCAGTACGAGTCTTCCATTGTTGGAGGGAGGGTGCACTTGTGCATGCAGAGAGAGGACGTTTTCAGTCACAGGGCAGTCTTCAGAGCGAGCAGAGCAGAGCTGAGGATAGAGACAGATAGATCAGGCAGAGGTGGATACAAGGACACTCAGATCCAGTTTTCCAGTTAGGGCTCATCTCTTCCGTGCATGCATCAACTGGATGCATGCAAATCTTGAGTTTGCCTGAAAAGATTACTGAGGTAACCCTGTATTGTACTTGTCTCTTTTCCTATATGCTCTGGGCTCGAGAAAGAATAGCCCCATAGTTTGCTGGTTTCTCCCGAAAGGGTTCTAGGGTACATTTGGTGTTTATGTATGATTGCATTTATATTATTCAGTTGGTAAATGCAGATCTAGTTCTTTGAGTTCATATTAATGTTGTATTGATATCGAGACTCATACCGCTTGAGATTTCAGGGAGATCCAAAGGGACTAGTGATCTCTGGATCAAATATTTACATGGTATCAGAGCCCTTGTAAGGGTCAGGGATTGCTTTCATACACAGATCTACAGTTGCAGCATCAGATCTACATCATGGGGGAAGAGCAAATTGTTTGCACCTCTTGCTCCGCTACGGATATTGATGAGTGTACTACAAACGGGATTGACAAGGAGATGGCTCTTAACTCCTGTCAATCGTTGATGGCCTCCACTTCTAGTGTATGGTACATAGACAGTGGAGCTTCGTGTCATATGACAGGTGTTCGCGGATATTTTTCTGACTTAGCAGAGGATGGGATAGATCTTGAGATTGTCCTAGGAGACAACTCTACGGTCAAGGCTATAGGACGAGGAACTGTGTCCTTCCAGAAAGACTCTGGAGAACAGATGAGAGTTCGTAATGTCCTATATGTTCCAGGTCTTAAGAAAAATTTGATCTTCGTTTCCACCATTGAAGATCAAGGGCTATGGGTGATGTTTAGAAATGGAAATGTACTAGTTCATCCCAAGGGATGCAATGTTGCCTCAGCTGAGAGGATTGGAGTTCGTAGTGGGAAACTATACAAGCTGAGTTTCCAACTACATCATGCCCTAAGTCATAGTAGTCGGGGTGAGGGATGTGATCCCTGTGAGGTTTGGCACAGAAGGATGGCTAATCTGCACCATCCGTCTCTAAAGATTTTGAGGGAGATTGTGACAGGAGTACCTGAGTTCAGCATTGAGCACACTGATGTGTGTAAGGGGTGTGCTCTCGGAAAGTACGTCAAGACTGCATTTCCCAAGAGTGACACTAAAGCTACAGGAGCTCTTGATTTGATTCATTCTGACCTTTGTGGTCTGATGTCCACCACATCACTGAAAGGATACAAGTACTATGTGTCTTTCATTGATGACTATTCCAGGAAGACCTGGATCTACTTCCTGAAGAGCAAAGAGTCTAAGGAAGTTTTGCAGAAGTTTCGGGAGTTCAAGGCCCTTGTAGAAAAGCAGACAGAAAGGAAGATTAAGATCTTCAGATCAGATAATGGGGGAGAGTACACCTCCGCTGAGTTCAATAAGTTCTGCACTCAGGAAGGGATCAAGAGGCAGTTGACTGTTCCTTATACACCTCAACAGAATGGGGTGGTTGAGAGGAAGAACAGGGCCATTATTGGAGCTGCGAGATCCATGTTTTTTTCTTTGGGCTGAAGCATGCAACACTGCAGCCTACATTCAGAATAGGAGCCCCCATAAGGCTTTGGGGGACAGGACCCCCGAGGAAGCCTTCTCTGGGAAGAAACTTGAAGTCGGGCACTTCAGGATTTTTGGATGCCTCACCTATTCTCATGTTCCTTCAGAGAAAAGGACAAAGCTAGAACCCACTACAGAAAGAGGAATTCTGGTTGGGTATGATGAGACTTCAAAGACCTACCGCATCTACATCCCCGCTCTCAAAAATACTGTTGTGAGACGGGATGTGAAGTTCGAGGAGGATTGGGCATTTCGGAAGTCATGTGAGTCAGAGAAGGGAAAACAACAGGTTGCTACATCCCCACTTGACACCGGACAGAGTACTGCTCAGCAGTCAACAGGGTCCCAAGTGTCCGGAGTGACAGATACACAGGATACGGTTTCCACAGGCACAGGAGCAGGGACTGGCACAGGATCTCAGGTTGGTGATCAACTGAGATCAGGATCCCAGATTACAGGTTATCGAGCTACAGGATCAACAACTACTGGCACCTCTACTGGAGGTACTCACTCACATACAGGATATTGGGACGAGGATGAGGAGTTCTCATCTCAGGATGTCACTTCAGGGAAGAGGAAGCCTAAGTGGCTTCGAGACACCTTGAAGGATGCTTAGGCAGTAGGAACTCCCAAGAAAGATGTGTGAGAGAGAAAGGCTCCACAGAGATTCTGCAGTTACTTAGCACTAGTGAGCAACATCAGTGAGTTAGAGCCTTCCTCATACGAACAAGCAGCAGGAAAGCAGGTTTGGAGAGATGCCATGTTGGAAGAGTATGCTTCCATCATGAAGAATGATGTCTGGGAAGTGGTACCCAGACCTGAGGGAAAATCAGTAGTCACCTCCAGATGGCTCTATAAGATTAAGTATGCAGCAGATGGCAGCATTGAGAAATACAAAGCCAGGTTTGTGGCTAGAGGGTTCTCACAGATAGAGGGAGTTGACTATGAGGAGACATTTGCTCCTGTGGCCAGGTATTCTTCCATCATGACTGTTATTTCTGTTGCAACAGAGATGGGATGGAAGATTCATCAGATGGATGTCAAGAGTCAAGACAGCTTTTCTAAATCATCGAGGAGGAGGTTTACATTGAACAGCTTGAGGGCTTTGAAGTACTTGAGAGAGAGTCTCATGTATGTAGATTGAAGAAAGCTCTATATGGCTTGAAGCAGGCCCCCAGAGCTTGGTATTCTAGAATAGATACCTATTTGCAGCAGCTAGGGTTTCAGAAGAGTGAAGCAGATCCAAATCTCTACTTCATTGTAGTAAGAGGGGATCCTCTTATTCTTGTGCTTTATGTAGATGACCTGTTTATTACGGGAGCAGAGAAACTCATCAGCGATTGCAAGAAGGATCTTGCATCTGAGTTTGAGATGAATGATATAGGGCTGATGCATTACTTCCTAGGGATGGAAGTCTGGCAAGAGGATGGGCATATCTTTTTTAGTCAAGGCAAGTATGCGACGGACATTTTGAAGAGATTTCAGATGTAGGATTGCAAGCCTATGACTACCCCTATGACGACCAACTGGAAGAAGCAAGTGGCTTCTGAGAGTAAGTTGGTTGATTCCACTCAGTATAGACAGCTCATTGGTTCCTTGATGTATTTGGTCAACATAAGACCAGATTTGAGCTTTGCAGTCAACACCTTGAGTCAGTACATGGTAGAACCCAAAGATGTGCACTGGGTAGCAGCAAAGCATGTATTGAGATACATCAGTGGAACTGTAGAGTATGGTTTGAATTATGTGAGGCAGGGAGAAGTCCAGCTTGTGGGGTTCACAGATTCAGACTAGGCAGGGAATGCAGGTGATAGGAAAAGCACCTCCGGGTGTTGCTTCAGCTTAGGTTCGGCAGTTGTGTCATGGTTTAGCAGGAAGCAGAAGTCCGTTGCATTGAGCTCTGCTGAGGCAGAATATATGGCGGCTAGCTTAGCCAGTTGTGAAGCCATCTGGCTTCGCAAGATGTTGGTGAGTCTATTTGATCAGCAGTTGGAGCCTACGGTGATTCACTGCGACAATCAGAGTTGTATCAAGCTCTCTGAGAATCTAGTGTTTCATGATCGATCCAAACACATTGAAATCATATATCACTTTATTCGTGATCATGTTCAGAAGGGTGTAGTTGAGCTACAGTACATTTCTACACATGAGGAGGTTGCAGACATTCTGACGAAGTCCTTGATGAAGACTTTGAGTATGGGGTGGTACAGAATCCTTTCTTGGTTAAGAGGGAGTGTTAAAACATTAACCAGGAAAATGACCAGAGAAAAATGCATGCAAAAGGTTTGCATGCATGCACCTACTTTTAGGTTTTTGGTAAACCTAACCTCACTGAAAGATGATATAAGGAAGACAAGAGGTGACTGTCATCATCAGTAAGACCATTGATCTGAGATAGATCAAGAGAGAGGAGGACGACTTCACATGTGAAGGAGGGCGCATTCTTCAAGGAGGTAGAAGCTCGTACCGCATCCGGTAGAGTAGTTGAGTGTCTGTAACTTACAAGTATCTTCGTCTCAGAGATTGAGGAAGATCAGTGACGATCAGAGCTCAGATCTGCTGAGATCTAATTCAGTACGAGTCTTCCATTGTTGGAGGGAGGGCACACTTGTGCATGCAGAGAGAGGACGCTTTCAGTCACAGGGCAGTCTTCAGAGCGAGCAGAGCAGAGCTGAGGATAGAGACAGATAGATCAGGCAGAGGCGGATACAGGGACACTCAGATCCAGTTTTCCAGTTAGGGCTCATCTCTTTCGTGCATGCATCAGCTGGATGCATGAAAAGATTACTGAGGTAACCCTGTATTGTACTTGTCTCTTTTCCTATATGCTCTGGGCTCGAGAAAGAAGATAGCCCCATAGTTTGTTGGTTTCTCCTGAAAGGGTTCCAGGGTACATTTGGTGTTTATGTATGATTGCATTTATATTATTCAGTTGGCAAATGCAGATCTAGTTGTTTGAGTTCATATTAATGTTGTATTGATATCGAGACTCATACTGCTTGAGATCTCAGGGCGATCCAGAGGGAGTAGTGATCTCTGGATCAAATATTTACACTCCTAAGGAAAATATTAGAAAAAGCCATGTCACATTAAGAATATGCCATGCCACACTAAGTTAGAGGTGTTATGTAGTGAAGGTTAATCTATATTCTCTCGTTAATGATAGTTGACAAGTATATTGGGTTAGTGTAGAGTTAAGAGATGAGGGTTGAAAATATTAATGAAAGGTTTAGATTCTTGTGCATACAATAAATGATATAGTGGTAAACATTTTAAAATTATATCATAGTTTATTTAGAATAATTAAAATTGATTAAATATATCTTTTTGTATATTTAATAATAAACTTAAATTCACAAAATTATTATTGTAATTAAAATTAAATAATAAATTATAACAATATTAACAATTAAATAATTATTTTTTATCAATATATTATATACATTTTAAATGTTAATTATATTATAAGTTAAGTTACATAGAATATAATATGTCTAACACATAATATAACTAATTATATAACACAATAATACTATATGGTATGTGTTAGTTAAAAGTTATAATATATATTATAATATATTTTATATTATATAATATTATATAATATATTATATAATATAAAATATATTATAACTTTTAACTAACTTGAACAATAAAAACATAACTATATTACGCGTTAGTTATTATAATTTATAATATATTTTATATTATATAATATATATTATAACTTTTAATTAGCACGTAGTAGTGTACCATATTCATATTAATATAGTATTAGTATATTACGTATATCAGTTAGTTATATTACATGTTAATTACAATTTATATTTAATATTCAGTGTTAGTTATTATATAAGATAAGTTAGTTGTTTTTTAATATATATAAACAATTGGTTATTATTATTTTTTCTTAAAAGAATTAATGATATAAAATGTTTCTAATTCTTTTATTTATTTATTAGTATTTAGTATTTACATGTTCTAATTATTTGGGGCCGTATTAATTAAATATATTTAGATTTTATAAAAGGAGGTAGTATTTAGTAATATTAGAAATACTATTTTTTTTTTGTATTAGTATTTAATATTTAAATGATCTAATTATTTGGGAATGTAGTAATTAAATATATTTAGATTTTTTAAAATGAGGTATTATTTAGTAATATTAGAAACACTAAATGTTCTTATATAGTATTTCAAGGTAACTCCATTTAAAATTAAATATTAAATATTTTTCTTTTTCAGAGATTAATTATATAAATGCTTTTCATATTTCAAAATAACTCCACTATCATTTTAATTAATGCGAGATTTAAGCTTTAAAGGACTTGGAAGTAGTGATAATATAAAATATTCTATATTTATTATTTCAAGTATATTTATTGTATTTCGTGATGAACTTTTCATGATCTTAACCAAGGTGAGGTTTATATGGAGTTAGCTATTGTGAAATAAAAATATGACATAAACATCACTGACTTCTACATGTCCAGCTCAACCATAATGGTTGACCAAAGCTATTGAAATCTAAGTTGCACGAAACATGTACAAGTTTTGGAAACGGGAATGCTTGGAAATGTGATCCCCCCAAAATGGGTATGTCATGGAAAACGTGGACTATATATTTATATATATAGTTTTTTTTAATAACACATTATCTCACAATAAAATAAGAATAAGAGGTTAATTCATAGGTAGGTTTAATAACAATTTAGAGGTTAATTTGTTTTCATTTTCCATAAACAAAGGTTTTTTAGATTTCCTATGGGTTTGAAGTCGCCCATGGGCCTTTGGAGGTTTCCTAGCAGTTTCCGAGAAGTTTTCGAGTTTCCGGTACTGGTACGTGGGTATTCTAGAAGTTTCGTACAACATAGATTGAAATTCTATTAGTTTTAGAAATCCTACTCAATCCAACTCATCCATGGCACATTTTTTTATAAGGCCCATTTTAGACCCCAAATTTGCTCTAATGAACGCTCCTCGTCCTCAGTAAGGCACTCTCTAAACAAGCGGCTATTCCATTTGGCCATCTTGAAGGGCATGCACCAAACTGCCAAGAAATCTCCAACGCCTAAGGGAACAACATCAAGCCTGCATTCAATTGAGGTCAAACATCCATTGAGCAAGCTATCTCAACTGTGCATAGTCATCACAGACCTTCTCTCATGCTGCAATCCATCTCAGACCATCCAGGGGTTCTCTCATGCTGCAATCCATCTCAAACCATCCAGGGGTTGAACATACACCTTATACCCCAAATCTCATGAAGCACCCCCAAACATGGTGTAAACACTTTTGGAGTAACACCAAAAAACTAACAGGCTGCAGTTTTTGGAATTAATTTGATGAACCCCTTGCTTAAAAAATTTGGCGATTTTCCTTTAGGAAGAAACCCTATATCCATCCAATACAATGCATCGCTTATGCTATGACTGATAGGGTAGTTAAAGCCAAAAATCATTGTTATAATGTTATTCCATTTCCTATTAAGTTTCCCTTGTGGAAAGAGAGAGACTAAATGCTGAAATCACTAAGGAGAAATTCTATGAAAAATGGTAAATGGCTCATATTTGGCTACTTGATTAACAGTTTTTAAGTGGTATGACTGGATTGAAATATCGAAGTTGTCATTCTTTCCAAAATTGTTTTTCATCTATCATCAAGATCATACTTGATGAATTCTTCCGATGCCGATATACCTTTTCAATCATGCCCTGTTTATGGTGAAACCTAAGCTACAAGCCTTAAGAATCTTTAGGATTACTATTATTTTCTGAGCTATGCGTAAATCTTAGGTGAGTATAGATATTGTTTATAGTTTCTTATTTATTTTCTACCTTTATAATATTTCCATTAGATTCATTTGTCTTTTCTCATACAATAGTTAAGCTTTTTCTAATTTATGCTTCATCTTTTAGCTTATATTAGTTGATTTGGCACTCTTACAATTTGTCACTACTAGATAGTACTTTTGAGTTCCATTGACCTACCTTTTTGGTCATTTGTGGACATTTATAAGATTATCGTATCTTAATGTTTCCTATGCAGATAGTTAAAGGTATCGATGCCCTATCCCGGGAGCAGCTGGCAAATTTAGCTACATTTTTAAGAGTTGAGAGACTCATTCCAGTATTTGGCATAGTTCCTGTACTGGGATCTATTAGGTCTGCTGGTTTGCTTCCTACAGTTACAGAGGAGGATAAAATCGTTCTGAACAATGCTCGAAGAATTCTTGTGTTCCTGACTGCCAGATCATCATTCTCAGATTCTTTTAGCCAGGTAAGCAGGTGAATTATTGTTTATTTTAATGTTAAGAGATTCCTTTATGCCAACCTAGAAATTTTGTATATTTGCAATTATAGAGTATTTAGACTTCAAAGTAAATGTGACTTTAGAAGCGCTGAGATCTGCAACTCTAATTTAAATTAGATTTGCCCCTTTATTTCAATATTATTTTCCAGTTACTTGGGAGTGTTTGCATATTCCTGTCTACAATCAATTTTCATACAAAGGTCTTCACAAGTCTAGGTAAAACATTGGCAACCAACATCAGTACTACTTATCTAGCATTAATGATTTGTAACCTTGGGAAGGATTTTATGTTGGTTGACTTAGCTGGGGTTCATTTTTGCGGGACAGTAACCTAGAGATACATGCTTCTAAAGATCTGAGTAGAATATTCATGAGTTCTAGAAGGTGTATTACGGAGAGATCCAGAAAACAAAGTACAGAATAAGATGCACACCAGGGCTGCAGCTTTGTAACAAAATAAAGCTCCAGGTAGTGAGGTAGTGATAAAATCATGTAATCTAGTTTACACTGTGTGGTTGGCGTACTTCCTATGGAAACCCAAAAACCTCCCTTTTCCAACCTTTGGTTTTTGTCACATTACAAAGAAAAATAGATAAAAGCTGAATTGACTTTGTTTGGATCCATGTGCTATCAAGTTTCCTTATTGTTTATTATGGAAATTCACACACATGGAATTTAGACACAGATAAAGATGAAAATATAATAATGAAGAGAATGCTTTCTCTTGTAGCTTAATGTGTAATATAATGTCTTTATACATAGTAGGAAAGCATAAACCCTAACCCTAAAGTGTAAACCCTAAACCTAACCTCTAAGCGAATTAATCATTAAGTCATTATTACATAACTTTATTTAAACACACTAAGTCATTAATAAACGCCTAAGACTAGCTATGTCTAAATATGACTATATTATTAATGATAACTCTAACACCCTCCCTTAACGGTCATATAAATTGCTTGTCTAAAAGATAACAAGAACTTACCAGAGGTGGGCTGTAATTGCAGACCATCTTGCAGATGTGGGCTTAAATGAACTGTCTCTAGCAAGGCTGATGTAAATAAGTCATGTCACCAATTTGATACAACTTGATTTAGCATCTAGGTGGAAAAGTCCTAATTCACTAATGCTATCAAGAGAAACTTTGGAAAGAAGCACCACTGCCACCTTAGTACTAATTTCCCACTCTTTTGACCAGGTCTCAAAGCCAAGGGGGGTTTCCCTAGGTTTGGTTAGTTTGGTTTAGAGAGAGCTAATGGAAATGGGATTAACTTAGTTGTGATGTGTGATGTGTGTTATTTAATTGATTTCCCAAATAAAACATGTAATCAATCAAGATGTGCAATAACCAATAGATCAAACAGTTGGAAGATATTTGCTCAAGAGTATGAAATAGTATGAACGATGAACATTAACCAATGACAAATGTGAAAGATAGATAACAACAATAAATCATAAGAGTTCAAGAACAAAATGTTCTAGTAAATAAGTCCATTGCTATGTGTAACATGTATCCACAAATGAGATTGCTTAAGAGACAAGTTTTTTTGTTCTTTAGAGATCTTTAAGTTCAAGCTTTGAATGAAGCCTTGCTTGAGAGAAAGTTCTCTGGAACAAGGTGTGACCCAAACTTATTAGAATAATCAAACTTGTTGAAGTGACTAAAATCACTTCTCAAATCATGGTGTTCAAATCTTTGTGATTACATGCCAAAACTTGAAATTACTTAAATAATCAAGATTGCGTCTTATCCAATGATTCCTGAGAAATTAAATGAAATCATGAGCTTTTATGCAAATAGAAAGATAGAACTTGATAAGGATTGCATAAAAATAAATTCTAGAAATTATTATCGTTCAGTTTATGATTATGTGATTCGTCAATTGTAGTTAACCATCAAACCAAATAAACATTCCGGGAAATAAGAGTGTAATTACTTAGCCAATATAAGATAAAACTATGAATCACACTTAACCAAGTAAGACTTCCAATTTTCTTGCTCTTATATGTCATCCAATGTAACAGTAAACTGCAGAAATTTCCAAAATTTAAAATAAACCACTTAGTCAATATCCAAGAAGAATTTAGCAAGTAAATGTCAATTATTAACCACATTTTAATTTCCAGAAATTGTAGTTAGTTGTCCCATTGGTTTTGCAGTAATGAAATAGCAAGAAAACTTAATTAAAATTAAGATTTAACCATAAAGTAAGTGCAAAATTTTAAAGGTGCAAAAATCTGAATTTTAAAATGCTAGGCTGGCCTAAAAAGTTTCCAGAATTTAAAGATAATTGTAGTAATTTCCAGAAATAAAAATCTGCAATTTTAGCCAACATAAACCACTAAAAATAGTAAGAAACTCTAAAACTAAATTCTAGAATTTTCAGTGGTTAAATCTAGCATAAAACCCTTAGATAAGATAAGATAAGATAATTCTATTAATGTCTAACAAATGACCACAAAAGTAGTTCAATGGGACTGTGTTGTTCCATGATGTCAATACATAGTGGGAGCGCTAAGGCAGCTCCTATAAAAGCAAGAAACATGAATCTAACCTAAAGACCAAACCAAGAGGAGCTAGCTCCATCAATGGAGAGTCGTTCTAGAAGAGGACAATACAGGGAGAGTCTATCTAGAAGAGAAATGTATAAGGATAGGGGAGCCAAAAGCTAGGAAACAGAAGTGGTGAGTCTGTCATGGAGCACTAGAAGCATCTCTCCTACCATCCGAGGCTGATTGAAGAAATCTCAGAAGAGTACTCTGTCTGGAGGAAGAGATGGAAGAGGAGCTACAATGGATACTCTTCCGCTGCCTGGAGTGTGGAGCTTGCTACTGTGACCTGGATAAAGTTGTCCGGTTGCGTGGGTTGGGTCAATATTGGCCACGTTGCTGGTTTCATGCGGAAGTGGAGGTGGTCCTCCATGACCTAACTGATTTGTGGTCAAAGGCAATATCACCATTCATTTGTCTTTTGGTACTGTTATCACACAACTTGTAGTTTCCCCTAAAGGTGATCCTATCCAGGATGGTAGAGGGGGCGAGCAACTAAAGAGGTGACCCAAAAGAGCCTTGATTCCCAAGGTGGATTGGTTGTCATGTCAATCGAGGCACTCTTTTCTTCTTGCTATCCAAGCCCTAAATAGCAAAGGGGGAGACCTTGATCTACTCTAGACAGGAGAGATCTAACCCACTCACTGAATCAAGTAAATCAAAATAAGGTATTCAAGGTGAAGGGTGAAGAACCCTAGATTTAAGGAATAGAGCTACTGTAGAGGCTTAGGGAAGATAAGATATGAAATTTGATTAGTTCAATTACAGTAACTCAGACTTAAAGATGAATCTAGGATGTAGGTGCTAGGGTAAGATCAAAATCAAATGCCTTGGGAAACGTGTACTTAAAATGTGGAAAATGGTCCCAAGTAGCAGATATGACAATTTTAGGGCTTCCTAGTACATCTTGGAAATAGATCTAACAGTATCAAAGGTCACACGCTCGGAAAAGAGGAATTAACCACTCAAAAGACCAACAAACCAAGGAGGGCGCAAGCATAGAGAGATTAGTGCCTAGGAAATGGGGTTGATGGAGTCCATAGAGCAAGACGCCCTTGAGAACCCACTTGAGGCTAGGCCTAATGATGAAAACCCATAAATGGTTTGCCAGTAAACCAAATAATTAATCCTAGAGAATCTTTAGAAGATTTAACAGTTAGGATTTTGAAGTAAATGACAGATGGGTAAGGAACAAAATACGTACCTTGTGAGCGTACCTAGATGATGAGAATGAATGTCGGTATGATGAGGATTACTCCCGCAAAGATCAAATGAAAGCTTGGTCTCTTCTCTTGCTCCAACGATTTGCCCAAGTCCACAAGTGCGCCCCTCTCTTTCTGCAAAACCAACGAGACAAAGCTCAATTAGTAAACAAAAATGAGGGTAGATGCAAATAAGAAGTAAAAGATAGAGAATAATTGGTGCAAAGACAAAATCACTCTCTGTGTAAACCAAGATCTGACAAAGAGAAACAGGGTGGGTCTCCCCAACCAATGCACCCTTCTCCCAAATCGCCTCCTTCACTTGCAAATCAAATTTTTGGTACAAGATATGCAAGATGCCTACAAAGATATTTCAGTGCAATGGAAAAGTAGTTTCAATCACCATAGCCAAGCATTCAACCCAAGATCACAAGAATTTCTCACAAAATATTTATTTGTATTCCAATAGCCAAGAGCCCAAAAGTCGCTTTACAATGAGGGGGGTCTCTTCCTTAAATAGAAATGAGAGAGACCTGTTGCCGCCGGATTACACACCGTCTTTGTCGCAGCAGAAATCTATGCTGCCGCTCTGTAAAATATTTGATTCTGAGATCACTACTCCCTCTGAATCACCCTGAGATCTCAAGTGGTATGAGTCTCAATATCAGTATATACTCATAAAAAATATAGACTCAAACAACTAGATCTGCATTTACCAACTGAAATATGAATGCAATCAAACACATGAACAACAGATATACCCTTGAACCCTTTCGGGGAAAAACCAGCTAACTGTGGGGCTATCTTCTCTCTCGAGCCCAGAGCATATAGATATAAATGAGACAATACAATACAGGATTACCTCAGCAGGTAACTCAACCGGTCCAAAATTGGATAGACTCTACTTTGCATGCATCCAGCTGATGCATGCACTAGATGAGTAAGCCCCAACTATCAAACTGGATCTGAGTAATCTGAAGATGCCTCTGACTGATCTGCCCTCTCTCTATCTCACTACTCTGATCTGCTCTGAAACTGAAGAAGCCCTCTGATGAACTCGACCTACTCTGCATGCACAAGTGCGCCCTCCCTCCAGATGTGAAATGCTCGTACCAGACCGGATCTCAGCGGATCTGAGCTATGATCGTCCCTAACCTTCCTCCAATGCTGAGGCAAGGCTATCCTGGAAGTCTCAGATTCCGAATCGGTCAATCCAGCTCCAAACGAGCTTCTCCCTCCTTGGGAAATGCGCCCTCCTCCAAGAGAACTTGGCCTCCTCCAATCTAATCAGAAATCACACTGTTGAGCTCTCTCAGCTCACAGTACTGGGTGTCTAGCCTCTCTGGAACTAAAGCTCAGATTTGACCTTCCTAGCTCCTGTAGCAACTCCTCTCTCTCTCTCTCAGAAAGTCACCCCACATGTGCAGCTACACCCTCCTCACTCTAGCAGTATCTCTCTCCGACAATGCAACTGAGTAGCATCATCTGGGGACCCCCTGCCTCTATAAATAATCTCACCGAAGAATTAGGTTTGCCAAAACCCTAATTCCCGGTGCATGCAAAGTCACTTTTGCATGCATGCATGCAAAAGGTCATTGAATGCTGACATGTCATGCAAAACTCATGCATGCAAAGGTCAATCTCCCCTGAAGCTCCGCATGCAGCCCCCATTGGACTCATGCCACTGAGTAGAGTGCATCTCACCCTCTACTCCATCCTGATGCCTATGCAGCTAATGTACCTCCATGTAAGGCATCTGAACCATGGAGGACATCCCGAAGTTACCATAATCTAACACGCTCGGTGTGCCCTTGGTGGCAAGTCTCGAGTCAAGTATGTCACTTGGTTCTTGACAACTCCGTTTAGGCAAAATTCCGAATGAATGCCAAGGGGGGTAGTCCCTATGGAAAGTTACTAAGGTTATTAGGGTCTTCCAATTAGTTGATGGGTTGTTTATTAAGTTGTTTTTGGGAGTTTTGATTAGAAGGTTCAAGATGTGATTGCAACAAAGTTTAAATAGCTTTCACCAGCATAAGTTTAAATAATCATTGTGAATTATAAAAGATGCACGATAACTAGATATTGATAATAAGCAAATGAAAAAGTGCAAGGACCAGTGCCTTATGGAGTCAAACATAGTGTGAAAATGACAATGCTGGAAAAATGAAATGTTGTGCAATTGTCTCTTGGTGAATTTTAGATTATTAATGATGAATCTTGATTAGGGAAGAAAAAAGGGAATTCTCGAGATACCGTAAGGTACAGAGAGGAATGTCCGGAAATTTAGAGGTTGGGGGCTCCATACAAGGACATGTTGGCTGCCAAAGCCTTGAGCACGTGTTCAACACTACACCAAACAAGGATGTAGTCTAACGGTGCCCCAAGGTCTAAGTACAGTGATCCAGCGTCCCCAGGCAGAATTTTCCCACCAAAGTCCAACGAAGTGCCGGATTTTCACTTATCTTGTGGGTAGTTAATTTTATTAGGTGACTGATTAAGTTAATGTGGAAATTAAAGAATGCTCCCAACTATTTCTGTGTATCCCAAAAAAGGGTAGAGCATACGTAGTGGTATCGAAATGTTTATTCAAGTTTGAAACAAGTAACCATTGACCCTCTGACAAAGAGCGCTCTTGACTTGCTTTTCAACTAAGTTCAAGAGACTTTAAGTTGTTACAACAATTAAACTATGAAAGTAAAAGACAAAACTTTAAATGGAAAATATATGGATGGCCAATCTTATGCGTCACGTTTCTGATTCAACCTCCACTAATCAGCAAATGCCTTTGGGTGGAGGTGACGGCATACTTCGTGGCGACGAAGATGGTTTTATTTCTACTTTACTTTTGCAAAAATGAAAATGATTAAACTGCAAAATATAAATGGAAGTATACACCCTGCAATTCAATAGTGAGTGTGTGAATTCGTGGAGTTAGAAAAATGCAATCTCACGAAAATTTACAAAATACACAAATCCCCCCAGGGGGGATTGGATGTGGGTGCTGGTTACCCCACTGCTCTCGTTTATACTTTTTACAATTATGCTCAAATAAAAGTGCCTCTTAGTCCTTTTAGACTTGGATCTAAGGGCTTACAAGCTGAAACTTTGAAACAATGCTAAAATGGGTCCCTTGGAAGGTGTTTTTGGCAAGTTTATCGATTTTACACCAGAGCTTTCTCCTCTTTTTCCTTGGACCTGCTAAAAACCAGCAAGTAAAACTCTTAGAATGTGATGGCAAACACAATAGAAATTTTTCTAAGTATAAAAAAATTCCAGATCTAGCTTAGATCTAGTGCAAAATGGACTTTTAAAAGCTTGGATCTAATCTAGAATGTGATTTCTAAGTATTATAGATCTGAAAATACTTGCAAAAAATGTATGGATCTACAATTCAAATACTTAGAAAATAACAAAAAGGGAAAGAGAAGAATGTAGATTTGAATTTTGATGGATGAGCCTTTGGTTTTCCAATGCTCCTCTTGTAGATGCTTTTGGAGAAATCTGTATGCAAGAAGTGTTAGATAAAAAAAGTTGCCCAAGAGAAGGTGGAATAACCGAATTCCAAATCCCCTCAAGCTTGTGACCTGCAGCTTACAACAATCAACACTTACAAACAATAGATGATGAGAAAACTAGTGTGTTAGAAAAATAGGAAACTCAAACAATCTAAGTACATCCGAATACATTCGATTACCTCAAAATCTCATAAACTCTAAGCACAAATAAGTAAGTCAAAGACTACATGTAAACTAGCATCATACAACAATTGATAGCAAGAAGTTGAAAGAAGAAGAACAATATCACCTCATGAGAGCATGTAATCCAACAAATGCAAGGTAGACCTCCAAAGCCTTCAAAAATATTATTAACAATAGTCTCAACAGTACAATGAGCAGAGGTTTCTTGCATCCATAGGAAAAATGGAGAATAGACCTTGCTTTTATAGCACTCCAAGAGGGGGAATTCGAATAGGTGAGGGAGAGCTCATGGGGGTTTGAGAGAGGACAAGTGTAGAGCCAAATCTCTTGATTGATGGCTGATTTGAGTTCTATTAATTGAGTATGCAGCCACCTCACTAGGGAGCCTACCATAGGAGCATTGGAAGCTCCATCCTCCATACACATGTTGCCACCTCACAAAAGTCATCCTCCTTGAGAGAGAGCACAAATCCCAAGAGGGAGCAACTCATATCAATCCAATATTTGATTGATATCTCCAATATTTGGTTGGTAAATCACTTAAATGCTCATGCCAACTCATCCCAGCCAACTCCCCAGACCACCCACCTTTATTTTAGGAGTTTGGATTTTCTCCAAATCCATTATTCTTGAATTAAATAATTCTTTTTTAATATTTTAGAGAAAAATTTAACTGAGTGAATAATAATCACTCAATACTTAGGAAACGTGGGTTTAAGGGTTTTATGGGTGCTTTGGGTTAGAAAACGAGCACCCCCATGTCCAATTTCACCTCCTAACCCATCTTTTATCACTTTTTGACTTTTTTAATTAAATTATTAAAAAATCTCATAAACTGAGAAAAATTAATTTTCTCAGAATGACTCAAAAATCCTAGGGGACCTAGTGCATGTCCATATGACTCAATATTGATGGCTAGCATGTTACAAAAATACATTCCAGTAGGTTTTAATAACCCCTCAAAATTCGTCATCATGGAAACACTCCAGCTTTGGAGGTGTGAGTGAAAAACTCGGGAATTATATGTCACTGAAGAGTAACATATAATTCCTAAGGAAAAAAAAACTCTAGAGTATTCCGTTGATAACAAACAATGAGGAAGGCCAAACCTTTCATAAAAAAATCATGCTAGACCAACTTATTACAAAATCCCTGCAGGGTCTGGACATGTAAATTATTACAAAGGGCAAAAAAAATTTGCCTGATGAACACTGAACTCTGGCAAGTGAACAATAAAATTGTTCAAGTCTTTTGTGGTTCACAAGTTGTCTACCATGGTGCAACTTCAGTGGACAACAAGACCAAAACCCTAACCACTTTTTAAATGAATGGTGGAGATCAAAATATAAAACAATAATAATCAATGGCTAAGATGAGCCGGAAATACAATACATGGATCAACTCAAAAATAGAGGGGGACGTGTTGCCGTCGAATACGCACCTCGAGGAAAAGGGGCTTTGCGTGGTAGAAATATTCAAGCCACTAGGTGCGTCCTTGGGGGCAAGTCTCGAGTCAGGGCTGTCACCTGATCCTAACTCCTTCGTTTAGGCTAACTCCTAACGAAGCCAAGGGGGTAGTCCCTATGAAAGTGTTTCTAAGGCTCTTCAATTATGTATTAGTTGTGGATGTGAAGTTATTTAGGAGTTTCGAAATGGAGGGTAGTCCCTAGGATGCTTTCCTTGTGAGATAATAGGTTGGCCTTGAGCAAAGATAAGTTTGCTAAACGTCAAAGCCCTCTTCACTTGGAAATCAGAAAATTAGTGTTGAATTTATTAAATTTCCAACAATAGTAAACATACAATTAAGCATAAATCACAAGAATAGAAAATACCCAAATACACAATGCTAGATTAGAGATTATTAGATCATTCAACACATTTATGCTTATTGAAATTTCAGATTTGCAATTTAAAATAACAGAAGAACAAGTTAAAAGAGCTAATATGGCTAAAAATGAGAGTGAAAACCAGTGTTTCAAGACTCGCAAGTCAAACCGGAAAACTCACAAGTTTGATTCGGCTCGGCAGCAAAACGATCTTAACTGGTTTCGGGCGAGTTTAATTCGGGTTGATGGATTCGTCGTTTTTTTTTTCAATCTCTCCGGATTGATTGTGGTCGACGATGGATGGTGGTCGTTTTCGAGGGTTTTGACTCTTGAGCTCTCTCCTCTCCTCTGTCCTGGCAACGACAGACACATCTATGCCTGCAGTTCTCCTCTCCTCTATCCACGCGACGACAAAGTTACAAACAAATTTGTGATTGATTTCGAGCTCTCCTCTCTTGCATTTGTGCACTATATGGATATGGCTATTTTTAATATCTATGAAAAACTATTTTTTTAATTCAAAATATGTGTATATATTTAGTTTTTTGTATTTGTCGATTTTTTCTTGATTTGATTCAAGCACTTCGCACTTTTGCCTTGCCGATTTTTTGTTGATTCCGAGTCTAGTAACATTGGTGAAAACATATACTAGCTAGGTACTTCAACAAACCATGTAGTAACGTTACCCAAGAATGCAATAAACCACTAGATGAATGAGTTAAAAATCTGAAAATTATTAGGATCTTTAGTGATTATATCTTAGGTTCCTTATTAATGTGATCTGATAATGTTGTCCAGAAAGGGAGAGCGATTTGCTTCCCAATTAGGTTCTTAGTGTTTTAAATTATAAGGTTGCCATGTACTTGAAAAATCAAAAAATTAATAGTAAAATCAGATTCAAAGAAAGTTGGAATATAAAATCAATTGATTAGATCAAGTGCCTTAAATGGAAATCAAAATTTGGGCATGGAGTTGAGAAGCCCCCCAAGTGATGGCTAAGTAGTCTTCAAGGGAGAGTGGAGGTCAAGAGAATCACCCTCCTTTGCTAGCCAAAGATAAATCCAAATCTTCACTGCAACTCTTGATGGGAACCTGAAAAGAACAAGTAGGACAAAGCAATCCAAATCCTAGACTTGTTATGTTGTAAGGAGATTAGTGAATGACTAAATATGATCAAAACCCTAATGTAAATGGAGGAACATAAGCAATCCAAGCATGTTATACTAGATCTAATCCAAGCAAGAAGGACAACGCAATTCCTAACTTGATTTATATTTATTCAAAATCTAAATCTAAAAAATATCTTAGGCCCTTGTGAAGAGCCTTCGTCCACCAAGAGAGAAAATCCCAATCACATGCATACAAAAATTAAGAGCATAGGAATCACTAGCAAAACCAAAAGAGTGATTATATTCCCAGCATTTCGACCCTTCCAAAATGATTCGACCTCCCCTTTTATAGCCTAAGGGGCAAATAAAACCCTAAGTGGAAGAGGAAAAAGTAGTTACAAGAAGTGATGATCCCAATGGGATAGATGGTAGATCAATGGTATAGATTCAACCTTTTACAACAATAATTTTTAAAATAAGCCAAATCACCCTCCATTAGAGTGACGAATTCCTCTTTGACCTGTCGGTAGTAGTAAAATATATCAAATACCATGGGTCCAGCTCAAAACAATGAATAAATACCATGAGCAAGATGAAAACCATGTGCGAATACCATGAGTTGTCGACCTAATCCAAGTCGTTGGTCGAAAATGCCTCCTTGATCCAAGTCGTTAAGTCTAAGTTACTGGAAACGTCACCCTAGGCCTGCTAAAATGCCGTTCCAGCTTCCGAAACGGAATCTGATTCGAAATGAGGCTGAAACGGCTTGGATATGGATCAAAATTTTCTAAAACGGATCTGTGAAGTTTGGAAACGGGTCAAACAAATGAGTTTTGATTTGGGTCGGTTCCATACCCTAAAGGCCATTTGCTCGTCGTTTACACTCAGCGAGTCAGTAGTTGACATTTAACCACGGTCCGCGTCAAAGGTTCAGCGGTCCGCGTCAAAGGTTCAGCAATCCACGTCTAGGGTTCAGCTGCTCAGCAATCCACGTCGAGGGTTCAGCTACTTAGCAGTCCACGTCGAGGGTTCAGCTGCTCAGCAGTTCACGTTGAAGGTTCAGCGAATCAGCAGTCCGCGTCGAGGGTTCAGCCTAAGTCACAGGGTTTGCTACGGGTTTTTATCATTGCCAAATCGCGACGTGTTTTCGAAACACGGCTGAAACGGCTTTCACCGCTGAAATTCTGGTTTTCCCTCTCGACGGCTAGATATCAATTAACACGGGTTTTTTTTTTATTTCAGACATTTCACAGGTTTTTTATTTCCGACATTTCATTGTTTCAAATGTTATAAAGTTCATACGTTATAATTTTATGCATATATTATATTTTATATTATAATATATATTATATAGGTATTAATATACTATAGTTTATAATTTAGAATATATTATATATATATAGGTATTAATATATTATAGTTCATAATTTAGAATATATTATAGAATAATTTGATGGGAATTATGATCAAGATGGACATATAAATGCAAATGTAGCTAATTAGGGGCAATGTATATCAAAGGAAATATATTTAAAATATTTACATTGTTGGCACATGGTAGGAACTTTATTGTAATGTCAAATTTTAGGTAGATTATATATATATATATATGTTGTTTCCCTTCATATCCATTTTTTTTGAAAATTTGCCGTATCCATGTCCCCCCCCCCCCCCCCCCCCCCCGTATCCGTATCCATTTCCATTTCCGTTTTCGTTTCAGTGCAACTTAGCATTAAGTGAATGATCCATGTATGAGGAAGGTCGATCCATGTGAGAGAGTAGTAATCAAGGGCTAGGATCTAATCATCAAGTGAGATTGCGGTATGATGATCCCAAGTAGCCTCAACATGTGTACCAAGGTTCCAAATCATCAAAAGTGCCTCAACATGTGTTCCCAAGTGCCACATAGGCAAATTGAGCACTCTAGGAGAAAAGTAGTAATCCCCATGTAAATTTGTAAAGTGTGCCTCAACTTCAAATTATAACACGAAGTGCACTTAGATAGCCTCTAGTAATAATTTGCGTCAACTGAGGGAAATAACTTAGGCAAACCATAGTGTTAACCTGTATTAGTTGCCAACTTGCTGAAATATGCATGTAACCCCCCTTCTAATTGAAAATCACTGAAAGAGGAGGTTGTTGGGTAATATGAGGGTATGGTTGGATAGAAAATCCAAAAGGGTGCCCAAAAAGTCAAATTCGTTGTGCATTCAGAGGTTGGATCAAAGCCATGCTCGTTCATGACTTCTTTAGGCTGCTTGCTGAGTACAATCAAAGTGACCCCTGTAGATATGACCAAATTGGAGGAGCATTTTGACATGCAATCTTGGGAAGTGAAAATATGGCCAAATGGGTATTCAAATCCATCAGTAGATCTAGAAAATACTAAGTATATCAAACCCATGCACGATCATGAAATTTAGGACTACAAAACACTAAGCAATGTAGCCACCACCTTTTAGAAGTGATTGATCTAAGGTAGTAGTGATAAATATGATGGCATAAACCTGAATAAGTGGCCAAATGGGTATCCAAATATGTGCTTAGAATGCACGGGTCCTGTTGTCTCCCAAAACTGGCAGGCATGTGCTGAAGCCCAAAATGTAACACACCAGCTGGATGAAAACTCTCAGGAGAGAGGCCAATGTCACCACACTCCTCTCCTCTTCGCTTCAGGTTGGCTCTTCTCCAACTCTAGGGGGGTATCCCTAAGTTAGGATCACTAAGGCAGGTGCAACGGAGGGCAAGGTGAAATGAAGAGGCTGCCTTAGAGAAACAAATGTAACAAAAAAATGGGTTTTGAAATAGGTGATGGGAAAGTTGGGAAGATTAGTCCTCGAGGAAAGCCCAGTGCCAGTATATCAGAGGGGCGAATGGAGTCAAAAGAGAGATCAAAAGGCCTTGTGTCATATGTGATTGAGGGGGAAAGATCGCATCATTGAGCAAGCCCTGCTCAGTCTAGTGTTTGACAGATCAGAAAGAGTACTTCTTCTTCTCTAGCTGGGGGAGGTGCGCTATGCAAACCAATGATCAATATTGCACAATCAAATTAAATGCAAAGATCAATAACTGAATTTGTACGCTCCCAAAGGGAAAACGAAAGCAGAATGCCAAGAGTTCTCCGCCAAAGGGAAGAAGAAGGCAGCTGCTAAGAATCCTTCACCTTCCAACGTGGTGGATTGTCACCCTTCTATGGCCTCTTACACAAAGAGAAGAAAATGCAGAATCTGGAAATGCTCACACTCAATTAAAAGATTGCAAGATCACGCCATAAAATACTCGGTTTATCCATAAAAGCCCATGATATTTTTCATTAAGTTCACGGGAAGAAAGCTCCCAGGTTTTTCCATCATTACAATGAAAGAGGCTATGCTCTTTATAGGCCAAAAGGCTCTAAGATAAAATAATAAAAAATAATGAAGAAAAAGTGAAATCCACCTTTTTCTCCACTAAAGTCTAAGTAAGCTTACTGCCTAACTAAAGCGAATACTCTCTAAGCTGTCAATAACAAAAGTCGACTGCCACTTGTAATTAGCTGTCAATGGCAATGTGGATCCAAGCTCCACTTTATTAAATGGAACTCAAACCTAGGCTGCTCGTTGCATATTCATGAGATGACACGCCCACCGTAAGAGTTGCCTTCCTTTTTTGAAACTGAAAACCTCGAGAAGACAGATGCTGTAATCGGCTGCGTGTTGGAGCTTTAGCGTGAAACCTGTTCAACTTTATCTCCTAGTGTTTGCTAATTAGCCTGTCAAACTCGAGTTTTTGGCGTTGAATATGCAACTATGATCAAATAGTCGGCTGTCAGTAAATGCAAGCCAAGCCCGTGCCTTGGCTGCCAAGGACTTGGGATTTCAGGTGGTCATCAAACCCATGCCAACCCAGGGTTTATCAACTGAAATGAAATCCGTGAAATCGGCTGCTGGAGTGACGTGTTGATCATAAAATTTGCACCAACTCCTATCGACGGTCAAACGAAGCATGTGGTCCTTGGTGCTTATAAAAGCAAGGTCTATTCTCCGAGTGTGAGGGCTTCTTGTAATTGTCTTACGCGAGAAAGCTCGGGTGATACTTCGACGATTTGACCGCCAGAAGGGAAAACGGGCCAACATATGCGATTTTAGCTATTGATGGCGTGACCTCCACTGCGTAGGCTTCACCGAGTTCATTAAATTTTACACTCTGCATAAATCACTCGATGCCAAAAGCGTGAACCCCCGATGAGATTTAATTTCTGTTGTTGTTTTATAACTTCCTAAAAACTCGGGCTTTGAGCAGCTGCCTTCGCTGCGTGCTTGATCTTATTGCTAAACCTCGATCTCCAGCAATCGATTTTACCGATGGTAACGACTTCTAATCGCTGCTGCGGCATCAACCTCTGGGTGGTAGAGCCAAAATCTAAAATCGGTTCTAATAAAAACGTGGTATGTGGTCCACGATGGCTGCAAAAAATAAAAATGCGGGTCTATATTTCATGTGAAAACGCGTTTTGATAAAAACCCGAGTCCCGGTGCCCGATCACTGTCATATTTCATCAAACGGGATCTGAGCATGAAGGGAGGCCGTGAGAGGAACCATGACACAGACATAAGGCAACACGCACCTAGGCTCCATCCGTCATTCAAACTTCGACCTCTTCCAACGACGAGCAACAGACTTCAATTAATTTTTATGCAATCGCTCAACACCTGCAAGTCCAGGCATTGTCAAATTTGTGTGCCAAAATTTTGCCAGGAGACAACCAGCATGTCAACAGTTGTATCATATTTTGTAGCTACTATTTGAAAATTCTGGAGGTAATGCAAATGGTTGTTAATGAAATAATGATTGAGATCCCCGAGAAATGTAACTGGTCTCAAGTCCAAATTTATTCTCTGTTGATAAACATCATATTGTGTATTGCGTTGCCTCATCAGGTCTATTTCCTATTCCCTTTGCTACAATGGGTACATAAACACCCCCATATGAGCTGCTCGCCACATAAAATGGATTCAATAGGAACTTTGGGTATTCATCAAACCACTTCAGGATGAAGGTATATGCATCTAATGTTGCCCTGTCATCATCCATTTCATAGGCATCTGTTGTATTAGCATATGAAAATCTAGTTCCAGTAGGTAAATCCACGAATATGATGCTCGAAACCAAATCACCATACTTTCTCCTACTGGCAGCTTCATCTAGTTGATTTCCATGCTTGTATTGTCTGGGCTCTATGCCTTGATCTTGTTCTGTTTGCTCCGTTGTTTGATATTTCTTTGAGAACAACAGTGTCTGAAGAATTGACACTAGGAACAACTGAATCTGACACGGACATTGATGGTATCGACCATTGTATTTGCTGCTTCTAACTTGCTTCTAACCTGCATGTGGTTGCACTCTATGTTCTAATGCTTATATCCTTTGAATGGTAGCTGCAATCCTGACCTACTGCGTCGGTGGACACCTTTCAGAATCTCTTCTGCTGCATCAATCTCTTCCTGTCCTCAAGTGACGACCACTGTCAAAAAATGAGGTAACATTTGGCTCCATATGGGGATGTGTGCTCTCCTTGAGAGCATACGAGAACCTTAGACTCTGAGTTATCGCAGACCACAAAAAACCAAAAAACACAGTGTGTTGGGGATGGCTCAATTTACATCCCGAAACCACTTATTACAAAGCAAAAAGCATACTGAAAACATTTAACTGCTCATGCAAGAGCTTTATTCTTCTACCTACCTACTCTATCCTAACATGAGACAACAGAATGTTAAGTGTAATGGTACAACCAATGGAACAAGTCTAGCATCTTATCTTTGATGAAACTTCTACCCTTCTGTTTAGTCATTAACCAGAACCAAGTTTTGACAAATTGAATGTGGACATGACCTAGAAATGTTACCAAATTATGACTGTCATAGGACAGTTCATGCTGCAGATATATATGATCTCTCAAATGTACAACAAGATAGCAAGTTAGAGCGCATTCCTCATCCACATAACGCTGAAGCGGGCTCAAACAGTAAGTGGGCTGCTTCCCTTCAAGCTGAATCTTGTCATCCAAGAAACTTTCATGAGGTAGATCTGTAATACAAGTGCAATTACCTTCGATGAGATGAAGTTTAGGCAGTTCCAGCTCTTCATCATGAAGCTGTTCATAAACTTGGGGCAGCTCTGTGTCCTCAATGTTTTCTTTTAACTCAAGATGGACCCTAGGAATGAGAGCATCATATTCTCTAGCAAGCTGCTCAATTTCATCAACTGCTCCATTATGCTAGCGAAGGAGAAACCTCTCAAAAAACTTTGCCACTGAAGCTATGGATTCATCCAAAAGACCATAGAACCAATTTAATGCTTCCCCTTCCAAAGTTAAAGAAAAAACGATCAGTAGGTCATCCTCACAATAGACATTAAAATCAACCATCAATTTGCAGTAAGAGGTAATGTGATAGATGGCTGAAACATCATCATTTCCATGGAACTCTGGAAGAATGTCATGCACCGTTTCATAGTCATAGCAGTCATTAGGAAATCCACGGATTTTTGAGAAATCCAGCGGGCTGAAACCTTCGTGTAAAATAGCTTCGTGCAGAAGATCATGCACTTTTTCCTTATTATCATCCATGAATCAAACAATGAGGTACCAAATCTGAAACATGCATATAATCATACCTCATACCAAACCGTGGAGTCGCCAAGGTGAGCTTGAAAGCCTTCCAATCAGTGTGCTCACCTCTATAGCCAATAGGATCTTTAAATTTGCAAAAGGACAAGGGCTCTGTCCCTTCGTGGAGTCGCCATGTGAGAAGAAGAATCTGCAATATAATCTCCCACAAATGTCGTCAATGAAGCATAGTCTTCAAATTTCGGGAACTGGACTTTGTCCCCGGCAACGGCGCCAAAATGTTGTCTCCCAAAACTGGCATGCGTGTGCTGAAGCCCAAAATGTAACACACCAGCTGGATGACAACTCTCAGGAGAGAGGCCAATGTCACCACACTCCTCTCCTCTTCGCTTCAGGTTGACTCTTCTCCAACTCTAGGGGGGTATCCCTAATGTAGGATCGCTAAGGTAGGTGCAATGGAGGGCAAGGTGAAATGAAGAGGCTGCCTTAGAGAAACAAATGTAACAGAAAAATGGGTTTTGAAATAGGTGATGGGAAAGTTGGGAAGATCAGTCCTCGAGGAAAGGCCAGTGCCAGTATATCAAGGGGGCGAATGGAGTCAAAAGAGAGATCAAAAGGCCTTGTGTCATATGTGACCAAGGGGGAAAGATCGCATCATTGAGCAAGCCCTGCTCAGTCTAGTGTTTGACAGATCAGAAAGAGTACTTCTTCTCTAGCTGCGGGAGGTGCGCTATGCAAACCAATGATCAATATTGCACAATCAAATTAAATGCAAAGATCAATACCTGAATTTGTACGCTCACAAAGGGAAAAAGAAAGCAGAATGCCAAGAGTTCTCCGCCAAAGGGAAGAAGAAGGCAGCTGCTAAGAATCCTTCACCTTCCAACGTGGTGGATTATCACCCTTCTATGGCCTCTTACACAAAGAGAAGAAAATGCAGAATCTGGAAATGCTCACACTCAATTAAAAGATCGCAAGATCACGCCATAAAATACTCGGTTTATCCATAAAAGCCCATGATATTTTTCATTAAGTTCACGGGAAGAAAGCTCCCAGGTTTTTCCATCATTACAATGAAAGAGGCTATGCTCTTTATAGGCCAAAAGGCTCTAAGATAAAATAATAAAAAATAATGAAGAAAAAGTGAAATCCACCTTTTTCTCCACTAAAGTCTAAGTAAGCTTACTGCCTAACTAAAGCAAATACTCTCCAAGCTGTAAATAACAAAAGTCAACTGCCACTTGCAATCAGCTGTCAATGGCAATGTGGATCCAAGCTCCACTTTATTAAATGGAACTCAAACCTAGGCTGCTCGTTGCATATTCATGAGATGACACACCCACCGTAAGAGTTGCCTTCCTTTTTTGAAACTGAAAACCCCGAGAAGACAGATGCTGTAATCGGCTGTGTGTTGGAGCTTTGGCGTGAAACCTGTTCATCTTTATCTCCCACTGTTTGCTAATTAGCCTGTTGAACTCGAGTTTCTGGCGTTGAATAGGCAACTGTGATCAAATAGTCGGCTGTCAGTAAATGCGAGCCAAGCCCGTGCCTTGGCTGCCAAGGACTTGGGCTTTCAGGTGGTCATCAAACCCATGCCAACCCAGGGTTTATCAGCTGAAATGAAATCCGTGAAATCGGCTGCTGGAGTGACGTGTTGATCATAAAATTTGCACCAACTCCTATCGGCGGTCAAACGAAGCATGTGGTCCTCGGCGCTTATACACAAAAATTTGGAATTTGCCGAGTGTGAGGGCTTCTTGTAACTGTCTTACGTGAGAAAGCTCGAGCGATACTTCGATGATTCGATTGCCAAAAGGGAAAACGGGCCAACATATGTGATTTTAGCTGTTGATGGCGTGTCCTCCACCAAGTTCATTAAATTTTACACTCTGCATAAATCACTCGATGCCAAAAGCGTGAACCCCCGATGAGATTTAATTTCTGTTGCTGTTTTATAACTTCCTGAAAACTCGGGCTCCGAGCAGCTGCCTTCGCTGCGTGCTTGATCTTATTGCTAAACCCCGATCTCCAGCAATCGATTTTACTGATGGTTACGACTTCTGATCGCTGCTGCAGCATCAACCTGTGGGTGGTAGAGCCAAAATCTAAAATCGGTTCTAATAAAAATGTGGTATGTGGTCCACGATGGCTACAAAAAATAAAAATGTGGGTCTATATTTCACGTGAAAACGCGCTGTGATAAAAACCCGAGTCCCGGTGCCCGATCACTGTCATACTTCATCAAACGGGATCTGAGCATGAAGGGAAGTCGTTAGAGGAACCATGACACAGACATAAGGCAACATGCACCTAGGTTCCGTCCGTCATTCAAACTTCGACCTCTTCCAACGGCGGGCAACAGACTTCAATTAATTTATATGCAATCGCTCAACACCTGCAAGTCCAGGCATTGTCAAATTTGTGTGCCAAAATTCTGCCAGGAGACAACCAGCATGTCAACAGTTGTATCATATTCTGTAGCTGCTATTTGAAAATTCTGGAGGTAATGCGAATGGTTGTTAATGAAATAATGACTGAGATCCCCAAGAAATGTAACTGGTCTCAAGTCCAAATTTATTCTCTGTTGATAAACATCATATTGTGTATTGCGCTGCCTCATCAGGTCTATTTCCTATTCCCTCTGCTACAATGGGTACATAAACACCCCCATATGAGCTGCCCGCCACATAAAATGGATTCAGTAGGAACTCTGGGTATTCATCAAACCACTTCAGGATGAAGGTATATGCATCTAATGTTGCCCTGTCATCATCCATTTCATAGGCATCTGTTGTATCAGCATATGAAAATCCAGTTCCAGCAGGTAAATCCATGAATATGATGCGGGAAACCAAATCACCATACTTACTTTCTCCTACTGGCAGCTTCATCTAGTTGATTTCCATGCTCGTATTGTCTGGGCTCTGTGCCTTGATCTTGTTCTGTTTGCTCCCTTGTTTGATATTTCTTTGAGAACAACAGTGTCTGAAGAATTGACACTAGGAACAACTGAATCTGACATGGACGTTGATGGTATCGACCATTGTATTTTCTGCTTCTAACCTGCATGTGGATGCACTCTATGTTCTAATGCTTATATCCTTTGAATGGTAGCTGCAATCCTGACCTACTGCGCCGGTGGACACCTTTCAGAATCTCTTCTGCTGCATCAATCTCTTCCTGTCCTCAAGTGACAACCACTGTCAAAAATGGAGGTAACAGGTCCCTTGTTACCACAAAAGATATGATATTAGTCCCTCATTGAATTGGATTGGCCACTATATAACACTGACCAACTGGCACTGTTCTGAATATCTGATAATGGAAAGTTGATGGTGTTTCTGTAGTAATGAAATGATGTTGTACTAACACCAAAAAAGTGTCCCAGATGGACCAGCAGTATAGATTGTCCCAAATGGACCAGCAATAGAGATGTACATGTGCATAAATGTACATAGAAAACATGATGCATTTAGCTATTTACATTGATTTATCATATAGCATAGTCATGTGAAACATGATAATATACCCCATAAGTATCTTTAGTGAGTTCATCAGTTTAATGATTTAAGAACATACCATCACTATGTCAAAATCAAAGCATTTACAAGGACGACTGTCTTCTTCGAGGTGCATACACTTGACTCAATCATATTTGGACAAATGCGGTGGGATTTAGTTGACTAACTGACTCAAGATGGAGGATAAAGGGTTCTTATGTAAGTCCACCAATAGTACGAACAAATAGGGAAGTGTTTTAAAACGGGAGTGTGTTCTGAGGTACCTTTCTCCTTTGATCCTAACAATAACGTTTCCCTTTCTTTCTTTCTTTTCTTTTTCTTTTTGCACTGGATTTGTGGATTGGAAGGTACTGGCCCTGGTTTTACACATTTTGGGATACTAGTGATAACATGTCCTTAGCGCTGCTACCAGCAAGTGTCCATAGACCCGAGGAGTTGCCTCAGTAAAGCACATAGTGCAAATAGGCCTTCCCTTGCTGCCAGTCAAGCGTCCATAGCCTTGACAGGGGTTACCTATCCTTCCAACCACTAACCATTTTATTGCTAGGGAATCTTTTTGGATATTAGGAGAAGGCATTGCTCAATTATAGAGTTTCCTTGTTGTGGCAATCAGCCTCGAGGAGCATACTTGGGAACCCTATACATACGGATTCTCTACTTGTAGATCTTCCTGACTATTGACAGTTGGACACGGGGATCTACCTGAAAGTGCCGTGTACTGAGGATTCACTACAACACAACAAACTCAATACACGGGGAGAACATGGAGGTACACATGGTGAAAGAGTTACAAAGGGGGAGAGCAAGTGTTAGTCTATCAATTTCAAACTCTTATGTTGCATACCAAAATATGAAGTGATGTGGATGAAATGGAGTGGCCATAGATGGAATCCAAAGAATAGGGGGAAAATCCTTGTAAAGACCAAGAGTCATCTAGGTTTATGGTATGTAAGTAAATCAGAACCCCTTCACCCTCGTCAACCTATGATTGGTACTACTAGCTATACTCATCAAACAACCAATACTTTGTGTAGCAACAGAAATACAAAGTACAACATCAAATAATACACCATATGTCATGGTATATCAGTAGAAAATGGCATATATTTTTAATCATCACACCATCACATCACTGGAATCATATAGAAGGCCCCAGAAAGAGTAAAAATGGGCCACAATTGCAATTGTCTGGAATATATCACTTGTAGTACCAAAAATAAGTTCAACTGTATGCCCACAGAATATGGCATAACTATCATAGCACTATAAGAGTGATAGGTCTATCCTTAGCTTTCAAGAGTTAGGATTTTATATGTTTCTTCCACATGTCCGCCTAAGGAAGTGTTGTATGGGTTATTCATCTTTGTGCCTTCATATTGCAATCCCTTTATTATATTTTTCCTTTGATATTTCATTTATCTACATTTCATAGCCCTTTCATTGGGTTAGTCCCTTTTCTGCTTTAGATTTGGCTTTGATAACCTGGGACAAGGGAACTTGGCCTTTTGCAAGGGGAGTATCTCCATTAATTTTCCATTTGCATTTCATTTAATTTCTCAGCATCATCCTTGAGAGTACTAGACTCTTTTGACTTTATTTAAGGCACTCATACATGGGAATAGTAATGAAACCTTAGATTATCACTAATGACAGATCATTCATAATGGGGAAAATGAAGGGGATGGATGAATTGGCTAACGAAAAGGGAAACTGGCTAGGTAAATGTTATGAAGTGCATGAAAACATTTAACTTAGTTTACTAAGGTACAAATTAACCTTCGGATTAACACACTTCTAAGGAAGAGCACACCAAAGAAAGACTATGACACGAGTGATTGTTTTAAGCATATGAATCATTATACAAGCATAAAATTAACATTCCATGCAAACATATCGTCATATAAGAAAACATGCTAAAGGGTAAATATGGGGTAGAGATGTCACAGCACGTAGAGGATCAGATATAGTCTCTGGCCAGGCACATCCAAGGCACATAGACCATCTGGTATATGCTAAAAGAGCTTCGTTTCTGATTCTGGCCTTTGGCCATTTATCTTATGAGAACTTCTCTGATCTTCAGATCTTTGACCACAATTAGGGTTTTGGCCTTATAAAAAATTGTTAAGAAAAGAAAAAGGATGAATTAATCTGTTGCAAAGAAATTTTGAAGAAAGATAAAGCAAGAGTTCTAAAAGTTAACTAGAAGTAGAGTCACAGAACCACAGTTGTGCTCTATCTGATGCTACCACAAGGGAAGTCACAGAGTTGCCACGCACAACATAACAGAACCAGGCTAGTGTAGCTTCTGTTGGAACAAGTGTGTCACCCTCCATTGAATCAAGCCTGCACTGTACAACCAAAAATCATGCCATCATTTATCTGAGAAAGAAGGAAATTATAGCATAAAGCATTTCAGTTTAGTTGTGATATGTAAAGGAGAATTAAGAAAAGAAATTACGTAAGATTCAAAAATGATCCTTACGACTGTTTGATAATAAAATTCACATTACTGTCAAGAGCTGTCTAATCAAAGTCTAATAGGCAAGGTTACTGTCTGTATATCCATTACATGGAGAGCCTTCTTCTATGAGAGGACAAGCCATTACCTTTGCCTGTAGGGTAGAGGGAATCCTTGACTAGCTGCTAGATTAATCATTGTAGTTGAGTTTTGACAATGAGATACATTTATTGTATGCTTGATGTGATTTTGTATTTATTAGTATTGAATGGACAGCTACTAGGATTTAGTATCGGCAGCTGATGTTTGATGTATCATTTGGCATTCTATACATCATATATGCCTTTTTTTCATATTTTTGTGGCAACGTGGTTATTGTTTTTGTATTTTTAATGCTTGCTGTGGTTTGCCAATTTTTTCGCCGATGGTGCCAATGTCCCAGTGTCTAAACCCTCCTCTTTTTTTTGCCTATGCTGATTTTTTCATCTATGGATAGGATAATGTCAGATAAGGTAATTATCAACAGTTTTAACCAAAACTCTGCTCTGTTATAAATATTTGCCACGTGATGAAATAACACTGTTGTGTACAGTTTTGTGAGTTTTCTTTCTTGCACTGATATTTCTTTTCAGTCTGCATTTCTTTCACAATTCCAAATTTCCAAGGGATGTCGGAACTCAAGTAACATGTCTCCTAGCAGTATGAACAAGTTCCCTTGCAACTATGCATTTGCAACCACTATAAACTGAAACAAGGGTTGTACATAAAGATTTTAACTTCATAAATAAATATGGCATTACCTCTTATCTGATTGTGAAGGTGTGGCATGCATTTCTTAATGCATAACCTCTTCTTGAAAATAGCATGCAATGCTATAATTGTTTGCTTGATAATTTCAGATATTGTGAAAAGAAATCATGATATCGTTCCTATATTTTTTATAGTTGTCAGTGGTCACTTAACAATTTATTAGGATTCTCCTCACAATGTTGTATATATGACTAACCATCTTCATGAACTCATCACTGCTAATTTAAATGATTTGTTTTTTGCTTAAAAGGAAAATTCTGTGTATCTTTTATATTCATAATTGACCTTTTAGAGTGAGTCTATGAGACCATTCACTTTTGATCTGATTAATTTTAAAAGTGTGCAAGTGCTTCCTATTTGGCATATTTTAATGCATCGATTGCTTCTTTCCAGGGTCGTGGCTTGGAAAATTTAGAAGTATTACGTGAGTTGCTCCCAGTAATGCCCAGTATTGCTACACGTGTACTTCCAGAGATTATAAATCGTCTCTCCTCCCGTGTACTGGCTCGCGTCTTACGCGAACTTGTTACATAATCTTTAAATATAAAATATTAATAATGTTCATGTATTATGTAATTTGTTCATCTCATTTTCCTACAATAAAGTCGTAGCTTTCTTCACGGCCTCTTGGTTTTGAGGATTCATAAGTTTCATTTATGGTGTGCAAAAAGTGAACTAGTGGCAAATTGGTGATTCATGCATGTATTATCTGTCCCTTTTACTCTTTAACCCCTTGTAAGCGAAGCTGGGTACATGGATTATTCCATTCCCCATATGGGTGCAAAAAGGCAGAAATGCAAGGAACAAAGATTCTTGAAAGAAAATTAGCTTATGCAGAAAGGCTGAGATGCTGAACTGAGGGAGCAAGACCAAAGAAAGTTGGGAAACCAAAATATGTGAAGCCTACTCAGAAAACCAAGTTGAGACTTAAGAATGCAATCCTCGTGTGAACTGCATAATGTCATAAATACAGGGGTCAAGTACTATTGATACAAAGTTGCCAACAAAAAATTTTGATTTTTGATGCTACAGGAAAATGACCACTCCCGAAGGAAAATGGGAAACAAATACTCTACTAAATATATTTCTCACATCTGCAAGTTCTGACCAAGAGTATACTTGTCTTTATTCAGAAGATTGTGCCAGGAAAACATTTTCCCACCAACAGGTTACTTTATTTTTTTCTTTTTTTTTACCATTGAATACATTTCCTGGGGAAACCCACCAGGCTCTTCCCCTCATATTGATGATGGTACCCAGAGTAAACCAGATTATGCAGATGTTCAAGGTTTTCTCAACAACATACTCATTTAAAAGCTTGACATGTCACTTGCAAGAATTGAACCAGGGTGGGGAGGACAACACTCCTCTTTAACCACTTGGGCTAAATCCAATTGACACTAAGAGATTACTTATTCATTGGCCTTATAAGATCTTATTTGTTAATGTTCTACATGCATCTAGACATACACTGCTTGCACATAAACACATTGGGTGTGTAGTTTTATTCTTTTGTTATTCTAATATCAGTGGGCAAGCTAGTTAGAGGCCTTCTAGAGATGGAAAAGTTTCTCATAAAATACTGAATTTTAACCTAAATATTTCTAAAGATTAAACAGTAAAACCTAAAAACATTTTGTAGAATCTTCCTATCTATCTCAAACAAACTTGGTACATGATGAGATGCATATTCAAAAAACTTGGAAAACCTGGTAAGGTGCAACCTTAAACAACCTTGGGAGACATGGGAAAATGTTGGAATCAAGGCTGTCAAAAGAAATTATTAACTTTAATTAATGAAAAGGAAAACGTTAAGTCACAATGGCATGGCCTAAATTCGACACATGGACTAGAATAGAATAGCGGATAGCAAACTCTATACCATAGTTTTAAAACTCGATCAGTTCAGACTCGGACTCAATCGAGCTGACCGAATTGACTGGTTCGGTACCAAACCGGCAAAGTTGATGTCCGACTCAGCCAGTTCGGTACTGAACCGACCAACTCGGCCGAGTCCTCTCCTGAATCAGCGGAGTTGTTTGTTAAAAAAAATCAGTCGTGTTCAGTTACTTAGTAGTATTTGGTAATACTAAATGGTAATATTAAATTCTTAAAGTAAAATTGGCATCCTCTTTATCTTTCATTTTCTATTCTTTTACTTAATTTTTTTAACATTATAATTAATTGTTTCAGGATGTTTGAGAGTGGTTCCAACCTCATCGGGCTACATATGCAAAAAGTAGAATTTTATAATCCATTCAAAATTCAATAGGCTTAATAGATTTTAGGATTTTAGGATTCCAAAGTTTCCACCAAATTCTATCCTATATGAGGGTATGGGATTGGCATTTAATCAAGCACAACGACCCCTCTATATACCTTGATGTTGGTGGTGTTGATTGTTGAACTCATCTGTCATGACCTTAATAAAAATGTACTCTCACTCAAGAAAAATCACGTATTAAGCATGGGAATCTTTTTCTACCTTATTTTAACAATTGGATTAGGAAGTTTCATCAAATTTGTGGGGTGTTTGTTGACTAATGTCCTTGGAGGATCTAACCCTAACCTCGTGCTTCTAGGCATTCAACTAGTACTACTACTGTAGTTGTAGATGACCTTGAAGAGTTTGAACTTGAGTTAGATGATGATCCCATTACTAGTCCTAAATCCTTGATTCTAGTTCTACATCTAGTTCTAGTAGTGGTGATGAGTTTGATGATTGATCATGTTGATTAATGACATGTATGATGTATGATGTATGATGTAGTGGCATCATAGCATGTTTGTCTTGCACTCTACAAGCCATTTAGGCCTCGTTGATTATGTATTTTGTTCAACTTTCAGATATTTATTGCATAGTACCTGCGTGACATTTTGATATATTCACCCTTATATGGTATATACATGATCAGACTTTGGATATTTTGTCTCTAATGCTTTGGAATCATGGATTAGAATCTTTAAAATATTGGCTTTATTTAAAATTTAAATATTTTATGTATTTTAGAGTAAACCGAGTCATTAAATTCAACTCGACTGAGTCATTATTGATTCATTATCGATTCCGAGTTCAAGTCCGAGTTGACCCTCGACCGATTCCTACTTCGAGTCTGAGTTGACCCTTGAGTGATTCCAACTCCAAGTCCTAGTTTTAAAACATTACTCTATACATCTATAAAATCCCCAAAGTGATGATTTTTCCATGACGTATACAATTAATGAGTTTGCTTTATCATTATACAATTGCAAATTTCAAACAACCATGTAAATACCCAAACTCAATTTTTACCAAGACGTGCACTTCCAAACTCTGGTGAGTTGTGTATGCAACATGGATTATATAATTGCATTAGAAATTGCATAGTTGAATTAGATTTAGAACATTGGATGAGTCCTAAATACTATAAAATTTTGATGGACACAAATTGCATGACAATTAGAATAGGGCAATGTTAAATATTCCATCAATCAGAAGCCAAAAACTATAGGGAAAATGCCCAAAGCCTAAGGTAGACAAAGAAAGAATAAGACAGATGAGAAAAAATAAACCAAAAAGTAATGACACTCAATTTTGAAGGAAAATGAACAATCATTTGCATTTTCTTAGGTCGAATAGTTACTTTGTTTCAATCTTCACAGGGACTAAGATGGTTCTTCTAAATTTAAGGGTGCAAAGAAACTATAAAGATGATGGTCACCAACCAAAAAGTACCTCCAATTTCCCAATGAACATAAATATACAACAAACATTTATAATTTATAATGGAAGAAAGGGGGGTGCATAAAGCCATTCGCTAAAAGGAGGCAAAATTGTGTACAACATAGCAACATGAAATGACATAAAGCATACAAATAGGTTAAACCAAGAAGGTGAACCGTAGAAGGAGAAGAAGGGCCAGCAAAGAGACTAGTCCTATGAATAAGGTACAATTGCCTATGTACATTCTTGGAGTGTAATTATAGCATTGGTAATGGAAACATTGAATACATGAAAGGACAATGGAATACAATATGTAATTGAAATTTAAATCCCTTATTGAGAACATGATAGTGGCCATTAAGAATCTATTTTGTGATGATAAGGTTAGCTTTCAACATAGGTTGGAAAAATGGCTATTCAAATGGGAATTAATATCATTGTTGAGAATCGTGAGAGAGAGAGTGAAGATCAACTAGAAAAACCCTAATTTTGCAATAAAAATAATAAACCGGCATTAGGGAAAAATAATTCTAGAGAGAGAAAATAAACCAAACATAAGTGCACTAGAGATAGACAAACCAAGCAGAAGAGAGGACAACAATTTGATTGTGCTCTTGGGCATATCACTATTAAAAATGGAAAAGAACCCACTTGAATTAATGTTACAAATGAGTATCGATGTCTATATACACAACTCGAGGTGTAGGGCTCTTTCCCCAAAAGGGGCTATGAGCCTACATTGGCTAGGTCAACCTTAACCAAGCCTATATATAATAAATGGTACATAATAGGGTTGGTCTTGACCAAAAGTTAAGCTTACACCATTCTCGACATCCCCCCCTTGAGTTGAAAAGGGGATCGCAAAGAAGAATGATGAATGCAAATGAGAGTGGGTACCTAAATAGCCAACTCAATACAAGGCATGTCTACACTGAAAAATAAGAGAGGATATATAAATAGTTAAATGATTAGAAGGTTGGCCTTGGTTGGAAATTAGAGTGAGCATATAAATACTCAACTGAAAATAAGCTCTATTGTAGCTGAAAAAGAGAATGGGTTTATACCTAATCACAATATAAGGTTGGTCGTAGTAAAAAATTGAATGGGTTTTTAAATACCCAACTTAATGCAAAATCAATCGTAGCTAGAGATGAAGATTATACCCCTGTAATCAACATCCTCACTTAATATGAACAAGAGGCCATGAAGAAAAGACATTACATCACAAGATTCACAACCCCCCCATCAAAGGTGGCCGCTAGGTGAAGATGCTGGCAAGTTGGTTTGTTGAGGGTACAAAGATTGGCACAAATTATCTTTGAAAATGAAGCTAGCAAATGTAGTGGAGCAAGACCAAATAGAATTTTTCTTGGTGGGATCTGAATGAGCCATAAATAAGGTCCTTGCGATCAGTATATCTCTACCAAATCACTATAGGTGTAACATCAAAATGTGGAAAAGAAATATCCACTAAAACATATTGGTCTACAAAGATTTGGCACAAGTTGTCCCTAAGAATGGAGTTGTGAAATGTAGTGCATCCATAATGGCCCAACATCATAAAGAGAGAGATTCATTGAAACATGTTGAGAAACATCTATAAGAATGTGATATCCCGAAGATATTCTTATTTATTTATGATTTAATATTTTGAAGATATTTCAAAACAATTATTATTTGTAAGAGTTATTTAAAAACTCAAAAATACTCACATGGGATGTGAGTGATATTTTTCATAACAATTATTATTTTTATTATTAATAAAAAGAAAAAGACACTTGGAGAATTCAGTTGAAAGAGGGGGCACCACCAGGAGACAAAGAACAAGTGTAAAGCAAGCAAGAGATATTTTGTCAATCAAATCCAATCTAAAAGCTCAACCACCAGACAATATCTTAAATCATAGGGATTATAGGATTGATTGAGATGGCACACGAACTGGGCAAAAATTATAAAATAAATTGATGCACTGAGATAGCACGGGATGTTGTGTTGTGCATGGAGAAATTGTTGATATGAGTGCATGTTGTTGAGTATTTCTCTCTTGCATCATTGGGCCTGTTACAGACTTTGAGAGAGAGAGAGTGTTGCGTTCAAGCCGTGCTTGCTAATTTTGTTGTGCATGGTGGTGACTCAGTTTGGGGGTGGAGTTGAGCTAGCGGTTGTGTTGCTCTCTTTGGGAGGAACCGATTCTCCAAGTAGTCATTCCCAAGTGTATTTCTTTCTATGGGTAAATGAGTTATCAATGGTATACATTATTATAGTTTTATTTCTTGATATGCCTAAAGCCATGCCGACATTATTATGGATTGCATATCTCTGCTATATAAAATTTAAATCGAAGGTATAATCTATTTTGTTCCTCTCTCTGTCGTGGGCTAATAATTTATACTCTGTCTTATATGTATACCGTAAATATAATTATAATGTTTTGCAAAAACGATAAATTCCTGGGTAGGTTTGTCTATGGTGTCGATTCGTCATGGTATACGGAGACCTTGTACTTATATATTATGGGAGTAATTATATCAAAATCGAAACCCTGTGCATATATGTTATGAGGGTAGGCATGAAATATTTTATTTCGGAATTGTTTTCCTTCTTGATATATGTCGTGAGCTAATCTGGGCATTTGTGTAAATCGAAGTTTAAATATTTGATAGTTAATTTCAATAGCATTAAGGAACGAGTTTAGGAAAAGAATTGGTAATTGCTGCAATCTGTATAAAACTGTGTTCATGAATGAAGGTATTGAAGGATGATCGGATTTGTGTTCGGTCTTGCCAAACATTGAACCTTATTTATATTGCGTAGAATGAGAGATCGAATCTCTACTACTACTATTGAGATATTAGTTAAAACTCGTGATATTAATCCAGTTTTGAGATATAGGGCGAACTATGCCAGTTTTGTTTATAAATAGAAATCTATGTTTATCATACCGTAAAGGAATTGTTAATACTATCCCTTTATCTTAGGTAAGCGATAAGTTTATTGTTTTATAACTGGCAATTCTTGCCAATGTTGTAAGAGGTTATGATCCCGTGTATAAACCGTGAAAAGGAGTGTTTGTGTAAGTTTTTATGGAATCGAAATTTGTTAAAGTAATTCTCTGTGGGGTTTTTTAGAGATTTTATATATCTTATGTTAAGTTTTTAGAGATTTTATATATCTTATGTTAATACTTAAGCACAACTTAGATTTTGATTGAATCTTTACAAACCTTTTTAGTCTCTTATCGATATACAGAGTTGGAACTTTATTAGTATAATAATACATCTCGGATTGGTGTATCATTAATCATCTCTGTAGATTGTAGTAAAGAGATTTAATCTGTGGGTCTTACGGATCGGACGCCTGCTAGATTGAGTAATTTGTGTATATAACCAACGCTTTCTAAGATCGGTTCATAATATAAATGAATACAAAAAAAGAATTACAAAAAAAAATATAATTTACACAGAGATCGATTCTCTGTATCTTTTCTTGCAAGGATCCAGATCCTTGTTGGACGCAGGAAATGATAGATCGATACGGTGCTATCATATAAGAAATATAGGGCAAATGTTACGATTTTACATTAATAACATATTATAATTCATAGGATATAAACTCGTCAATTTTTACGAAGTCGATTTGGATAGAAGAAATCAAATGGTGCTGTCAAACGATACAAATCGTGACCACCATTAGCTTGGATTATGTTGATAGACTAATAATTTATTGTCTAGAATCTTAGCTTACTCAAGCCTGTTGATTTGGGATGACAAATCGAAGTTTCTGATTATGTCATGCATATCCTTTTTTATAACTATTGGAGTTGCAATTATACAGAAATCGGCATTAAATACCCACAGTTCGATTAGAGTGAAATTATCGTTATAACCTATCTTGAACAGTAAACGACTTGTTGTTCTACCCAACCACTGTAATCGCTTTCTTTACATCAATTGATGATATATCAAATTCAATTGCCGAACTATTAGAGCTCAGTATAAGCTGTAGAAAATTATTTAATAGCTATTTGAGTCATGAATGATTATGACACGAATTTAGGGGTATTCCTGCGTTTTAAAAATCAGATGGTGGTAACTCTCTGTGCATATTGGAGATCGGTCTCAGGCTTTAGTTCCTGACCTTAATAATTGTTGTTGAGGTCTTTTGAACTAAAGCTATCTCACAGCTCAAGTTTCTCCCTGTTGTATCAGTAGAAAAACGTCTAATCGGCCTGATAGTGAGTATATTCTGTTTAGTATGTATCTTTTTGACAGCTCATCAAACCTGGCTTTGGGGATATGGCTCCATAAATGTCCACGATGGAGACATTGCGATCAAACAGGAGCATATTTCCTATAGAATAGGATGATCTCAATCCACAGAGATGTCGTAACTATTGACTGCTCTTCATGATTATCGATTCCTTTACCGTTTAAAATCTTGGCGCCCAACAAAACACTTCTTACGTTAGTTGTAAAGATAATTACTATTTTATTGATTTTTAAATATATCGAGTCATACAACTAATGTATTGAAATTATCACTTAATGCATGGGAGTTATGGTAAAAGCTTGGAGTGAATCGTCTAGGCTTAATTCCTACCAACTGCTGGTTCGAATTATGGACTGCTCCTTTTCGAGTTATTCATCAAACTTACCATGTCCGGTGGATGCAGATGCATCATGTGAAAATACGCTCACTACTCTTGGTAAGTGAGCAGTCAACAATATTATGGGTGAATTCGTGTCGGGTTTATATATATATATATATACCTTGAGTTATGTTGTTAAAATAAAAATAATTCAATACAATTAGAGTTGAAATTATGCGTTTCACTCGGTATAGTTATGATGTATTTTGAGAACTCTTTCATTTCATTTTGGAAGTATAAGTATATATATATATATATATAAATAAAAATAATTCAATACAATTAGAGTTGAAATTATGTGTTTTAATGGGTATGGTTATGATATTTTGAGAATCTTTATTGTGGAAGTATATATATATATATATAAAAGAAGAAGAAAAATATGAAAGTTAAAAAGGGATTTTCTTATTGTTTCTAAAAATACATGTTAATGACATGTATGGTATTCTTTAGACTTACATAAATATATACTTTATATGAAAAAGTTGATTTCAAGAAATTTAAGTTGAGGTCAAATAATATATAATATTTCCTTTTTGTTATTAATAGTGAAGTATGGAAAAAGTAAAAAATAAAAATAAAAAAAGTAGTGTAATGTGGGGTTATTACAAAGAACAATGGAAAAGATTTTGGCCGATTATTGCAATAAAGAAGGGAGACTATTTGATATGCAAAAATATCCTAATTAACCCAATTTAATCACATAAACATCCACTATGGGTTCATAGATTCAACAACAACACAAGCCTTTATAAAGTATTCATAAGTTTTTCCTTTATAGACCCAATAGAACTAAAGGTGTCAAATGGGTTTGAAGAAGGGTTAGGCCCTAGGTAAAACCCTAGAAAAAGAGGCATTGGCCATGGAGGGTTTAAACCATCGGAAGGAGGCTCTAGCCTTGAAGGAGGGTTTAAACACTAGGGAAAGCCTAAAAAACCTTAGAAAAATAGATGATCCAAAAATCACAGTGCCACAATGGCATAAAAACCCTGAGTGATGCCATTAATCAAAAAATTCAGATCGATGGTTGAATTGAGTAAGGGATGTTCACACCCATTCTAATACCATGTTAAGTTTTGTAAGAGAGAGAGAGAAAGAGAGTATTCAATGTAACCAACCTACAAATCCCTAATTTTGTAATACAAAAAATAAACCATCACTTGTGCAAGATAACCTTAGAGAGAAAATAAACCCAAGCATAAGTGCACTAGAGAAAGAAATAACACAAGGGCCAAGCGTAAGTGCACTAGAGAGAAATAAACCAGATACAAGAGAGCACAACAGTTTGATGGTGCCCTTAGGCATAACACTTTGTTTGTGATGGAAAATAATCCACTTGAATGGATATTAAAAATGAGAGTTAGTGTATATATACCGAACTCAAGGGGCAGGGCACTTTCCCCAAGTGTAGTTATGAACTTACATGGACTAGTTAGCCTTGACCAAAACCTAAATATCATAAATGATACAATATAGGGTTAGTCATGAGGGGAGGTGAAACTTACACCATTCTCAACAATTACATGAAGAATGGACATTAGCAATTGGAGATAGGGACATTGTAAAACAATAACTAATAAGGGGGATGTAATGATTGTTGAAGACATCAAGGATTTAATGAATGTAAGGGATGAAAAATATGCAAAAATAATTGATGGTAAGACATCTACAAAGGAGGAAGCTAGTGAGAGGATGTTCATGCATGAATATAATACTTCAAATGGCGATCATCATTGTCTATGTAAGAATATAAAGTGTCTTGCACTAGTCATTGTGGATATCCCAAAAGATGATGAAAATAATGACATCGATAAAAACAAAAGCAACACCCATCATGGGGATTTCCAACATGTTAAGGATTTTGTGTTGATGCATAAAGATCTCACTAGTAAGCATAACCTCCCTCATTAGCAAGGCCTCAATGAGAAAAACATGCATTATCAAGGTGGCCTCTTGTGTGGTTATTTTGGATATTAGAGATTATTTACATGTTGAGGATGGTGTTGAAAACAATCAAGATATTGAGGACACTTTTCATGTTGAATATTTCCAAGACATGAAGGATGTTGAAGATGTGTGGTGAAAATTTAGGGAATAACAATGATGATGGTAATATATCTTGGAGGATGAAGTTGTTAGGTAGGATTTGCAAAACAAAAACAATTTGGGAGATCAAGCTTACATGAGATGTCTAAGAAGATTGTGAAGAAATTTCCTTTCTAGGAGAATATATATGTGTTGTATTGTGAAGAAATAACTCAAAAACTTCTAGGGGATAGCCTATATAATGCTCCAAAATATAGTGAATAGAGAGGCATTGCTGTGATGGGGAATAACAAAATCATTGTAAATCCAGTAAGTGTGAAAGAATAATAGAAGAGTCAAGTGGAAAGCATTTATTTGATTATACTTCCAAATAGTTTCTGGCATATGAATATAGAACATAATCTAAAGACCAAGTTATGGGAGTTATTTTGAAAGAGGTTCCACATGATATTTCATATGAAATGAAACCAGGGAAAATCCAAGTTGAGCAAAATAATGGAGCTAACAAGGAAAAAGGGAAAACATGTATATATGATTTATAAGAGATAATTAGGAAATGAAATGAGGGAAAAACCAAGTTGAGCAAAAGAGTGGAGCTAAGGGAAAAGGAGAAACATGTATATATGATTGATAAAGAAATAATTGAATATGGATGTGGGCATCTATGTATGCAACTAAATTAAGATCAAGTATGGTAAGTTAGAAAACGAGAAGGATCCCCAAGGAAAAGATAATAGGGGGTTGGGGGGAATATATAGGAAGCCAAAGCATAATGAAACTTGAGAATGGAAAGAGAAAAAAAAGGTAAAAAAAACATAAATCTAAGAGGTGAGGTGGTGTAGAAGGTTCAAGTGGAGTATTTTGGAGTATGATGTAGTGTTATTAGTCCCAAAGAGGGATGGAATGAAAACAATCTTGGTAGATTTATGTTCTAGTTACACTTTGGTGTTTTGTGTTAAGAATTAAATGTATTGAGATTTGGGGATGTTTTTCAATAAGCATGGCTACAGTGATACCTAAAAGAACTTTTGTTGAACACTAAGTTGTGAAAATCTGACATGTAATTTTATCAAGAGTTATGCAACCTAGTGTTAAATTTGATTTTTTATCAAGTTATGTGAAGAAAATGGATAGCTTTTGGTATGCGGATGGTGTCATATCATAGGACATTACAAAAAGTTTATTGGCAAGGGGAAGTTTTACAATAATGATAATACCAACAATGAACATTTGAAGATATTAAATATCCATTTATGTATTATGAATGTGAGACTATAAAGGGCAGATCAATTTTAATGAGATGAATAGATAATATCGAATAGAAAATGATAAGAAACTCATTTATGAAGAATATCAAGAGATGCACTAAAAATTGAGGATGAGATGCAAGGAAATTATGGTATTAATAGTATCTTTAACAAATTAATTAGAGACGCCATTAGAGATGTCAAGCATCTAATTAAGCAAGAGGCTCACATGTAGAGAGAGTGGATGTTAGCCCCAAATCTGAATCACTACGAAGTTTCGTATTTTTTTTTGTCTTGTAGCATGTTTTGTCCTTTACTTATATTGATCAATGGATTAAATACTATGTTTTGACCATGCGTTTAAGCCAAATAATTGCTCCCGGCCTTGGATAGAATAGTCTAGCAAAGAATTAAACCAATTGGCAGCCTTGTTCCAAAGTGTATGCGGGAAGATGCAAACCATTAAGAAAGGATAAAAAATGTCATTGGCGAGACAATATTTGACAAATCTTTTAATATGATCGTTATGGTTTTCATGAGATAGATCTGTGAATTGAGAAAGGTCAGCAGCCCAACACCACGCTCACGGGTTGTGATCCGGAACACCTGGAGTGTCGATAGGTATAATCGTAGGACACCAGACATTAGGACATCCGATGGGTAGGCGACTTTCCAATATATAATTGCTCATATTCTTAAACGAGCCAACAAGATTTCATATTCTTAAACGAGCCAACAAGGTTAATTCGACCGTTGATTAGGGTTACGATTAGCATGCAATCGACACTGAGGTCGACCAAGCCGCATCAGAGACCAGCCAAATATGTGTTCCATAACGGGATTGGATGATTTAGAATAAGAGAGCGTTCGATTTTGGGTGATAATAAAATTGACGAGGGAAAGTATAGTAAAAGGGGTGAGACTTTTTTATTATTTTTAATGGGAATTTGACCTAGAAAACCTAATAGTAGAAAAGGGTAACCTTTTAATTTATTTGGGGCATGACTTTTGGGCAACATTAGGAAGATTAAGGGAAGTTTGTAAAAGGGGTGAGACTTTTTTTTATTTTTAATGGGAATTTGAGGGGTACCTTTTAGTTTATTTGGGGCATGATTTTTGGGCAACATTAGAAAATGGGTTATTTGGAAAAAAAATGGTTCTTATTGGAATGATTACCTTAATTGGAAATGTTTTTTTTTAATTTTATTTTCTTTGTAATCATAGAAGATTGGCACTTTTTAAAATGTGACAAAATTATTTGAAAAACTCTTTTCCTTTTTCCTTAAAATGATAATGAGAATTTAAGCTAATGAATCCTAGTAGGAGGATTTTTTGGGGGCATATAGTGTGACAATATTAAAGGAAATGTACCGATGAAATTTAATAGGTGGACACTTATTAAAAGAATTGACATGACTCAATCAACAAGACACATAAGGTGTTATTATGACAAAACTTTCCACAAGAGGCATGGGAGGCAAACAATGATGGATATGGTGAAATTGAATATGGGTGTGATGAGGACTTCGCTCTTGAATCTTTGGTTGAGACATGATAGGGTAAAAACATCATTAAGTGTGTTCGTTGTTGACCTTATGTTCCAACGCTTTGGAATCATGTTGATGTTGAACATCAACACCAACAACGTTGATCTTGTTGCAATCTGATTACCCTGTCAAAAGTTGTCTTCTGCAATACATGTTTCCATCAACGAAAACCCTAAAAATAATAGATTTCAAATCTTACAAGTTCTTGCTTGGCTCAAGGAACCGTGTCAAGAATGGAGGGAAAATGACACCATAGTGCATGCCATCCAACGGCTTAAGGAAGATTTGAACCCTCATCCAAGGTATACATGGAACGAAGATACATTGCGCTATAAAGAATGCATTTTTTGGCATTGAATTTAGCCTTGAAACCAAGAATATTAGAGTAGTTACATTCATCACCCTTAGTAGGTCACTCGGGCTTTCATAAAAACTATGAAAGAATTAAGCAATCGTTCTTTTGGGAAGGCATGAAAACAAACATCCAAAATTTTGTGTCAACCTCTGACACTTGTCAAAGGCACAAGGGAGAAATTGTGGAGTTGTCATGGGCCTTATAGTTGCTTCCAATTCCAACCTAGGGGTGTAATGGGAGGCGAAGGGCCCATTAAAGTAATAGTGGAGGTCATTTAATGTAAAGTTGACTAGGTCCAATGTGTTTTAAATGGCCTCCACTATTACTCTAATGGGCCCTTTGCCCCTCATTGCACCCTTAGGGAGGGTCATAATAGTGTTTGAATTACCAAATATTTATAAACTCTAAGAGATCTTTGAATAGTGATTTATCTATTATTATATTAGCATAGTTAGGTGTTATAATGTTCTCTAGAATGTATGGTCTCTTTCTTATTGTATTTAGTGATTGTTAGTTGGTTTTTTTATGGTTCTTCATGTTTGTTTGATGTTCTTCGTCTTTGGTTGATGTTCTAGTGCTATGTCTTGATGGAAAATCCCTTGAACAAATTCCACTTACCATACCTTCCCTACTTTCTAAAACTATGGCTACAGGTTCCTTGATTCTATTATTAATCATCCATCCCCGACATTGAATGAAGAAAAGCCAAAAAAAATTAAAGCCTTGTTATAGTACTACTACTTCCTACCCGCATTCAAAGTTCCCTCAAATTATTAGTCGATTGTTCAAGTCCGTTTATTTTGTGTTTCTTCGTACATTTTACCATAGAAAGTGATGTAGGAATCTCTTCAAACATAATAACAATAAATGAGTACCTTTCACCATCTATGTTAACAATTATATGAAGCAAAATCTTGACATTGTCATATGTTTCTGTTATTGCACGGCAACAGTATCCATTCTTATATTTTTTTCCATAATTTCTTGTGAGTGATTCTTATTATCCTATCATTTAGAGCAAGTAGTAGCTTACTAAAGAGAAACAAGCATGACTATTGAATGGTGTTCAATATCCATCCAACAGTGCAGCATTTAATGTTGTTGTGGAGTAAATGTAAACCATTGGATCTAAGCCAACTATCAATCCAACATTTTGCATCCACCCCACAGCAGCATTAAATATTGCATTGTTTGATGGATATTAAACCCCTATTAAATGGTGTATATATTCCTGGAATTTCGACGCATATCCAACAATTTCACTTCCAAATCATTGGCAATATCCTTTTGTTGGAATGTGCTCGGAATAAGGGCAAACTTCTTTGCTTCAAATTTATTATTAGTCTTTATTTTTAGTCCCTTCCATTGTATGAAACAAGTGAGGCTAATGTATTGATATTTTTAATTCAATCTCATTAATACCAAAAATCAAATAAAATTGTAAATGTATTTTTAAATAAAATGTTATATATTTTAATGGTTTTTTTCAAAGAGTTGATTGGTTTAGATTGGTTGATGTGATGAGTTATGTGATTGAAAATCGAGATAATTAAGTTTTATTAAATAAAAAATCAAATCAAACTTTGGGTTTGGTAATTGAATGTTTTATGCTTTAAGATAGCTTGTTTCATGATGTCGGTGTTCCTTGTGGGTGGTAGCCGAGGCATTGAGCGCTCACCAAATTGAATTGACTTGCTTTAATTCTTATTTCAGTGGATCCTTCCATATTTCCCTCGTTTCTTGACGGTTTGTTTTAAAGAAAACCCATTCTCGGGGTTCGCTTAGATGCTTTTCGATGAAGCTTATCATTTACGATCGCATGAAAGTTGTTTTCCTAATTGGTGTGATCATTTCCCAAGTTTGAATTAATCTATGATCACAGTTATTACATTGATAGGTATTTATATCTTAGAATTTGGGGTGGATTACTATCTATGTTTTTCCTAGATTGAAAGAGGATGGGACAAGTGTACTATCCAAACTGATTTTATGGGCTTCTTTAAAAATTCAAAATAAACAATATAATTTTATTTTATTTTTTAAATAACTGGTAGTAGATGCATGGATAACTCGGAGCTCATGCATGGATAAGAGGTAGTGACAGACAACCCATTTAACTAAAGAAGTTAATATGCGATTACAACTAAGCATGGAGAACAAGTAATAGATGACTATAAATTCATTTTTACGATGAGATAAAATTAACATAATTGTATTAACTAGCACAACCACTTAACTTGCCTTGTAGTTGGTGAACACAGATAAGACACAAGTTAAGTGCCACAATTATCTGTTACTTGTTCTTCATGCGGTAGCAAAACTCTGCAACAAACTGTGCATTATCCAATCAGCTAAGAGTTATCCATGCATCAGATCTCACCTATTTTTTATATTCTTTTTTCTTTTATAATTGTTTATTTCGAATTTGGAATGGCTGCCATAAAATCAATCTCGGTAGTACACTTGTCTCATCCTCGTGCTATCTAGGAAAATCATAGATGCTATTCCACCCCAAATTCTAAGATATAAACAACTATCAATGTAAAAAAATTAAAAACAAATCATATATTCTATATAATTTGATATCTAATATTTTGTTAAATCTAGCAGTAGCACATATCGCTAAGCTAAACAATGTCTCGGAGCTATTTATGGGTTAGTTTTCATAATGTATTAAAAATATTATTTATTTACTTTTTTCACTATGTGGTCGTTGTGGCTGGAGACTATCATATCCATATCTTTAATTATAATTGTTAAATATCAATTATGTGATTTTTTTCATTTTTAAATTGTTTTGTAGTTTTTTTCAAGTAGAAAAAAAATAGTACCTTTGTTATTAATAAGAATAAAAAACTACATCCGTCCGCCATAAACAGTCCAATAAATATGACTGTAATATAACCAGTCTTCACAAAAAAGAGTTCAAAAAAGTTCAAAAATACAACCAATCCTCAACCAAACAGGGAACACAAAATTATAGTTAAAGTAGTCACAGTCCACCAAATTCACCAAGTTCTAAAATAGTCAAACACAAGGTATTGCAAATTATGTAAAAACCAAATAGACCCCTCAAATGCCAGCTTGTCTTTAACATATTCTTCCCAAAAAAGAATACCCTCCTTCAACTTCAAGGCCTCCTTGGATAAGAAGTTTGCAATTCCATTTTGTTCTCTGTAAATATGGGAAATCTCCCATTCATGAAAGCACCCCAACAATTGCCTGGCACGCATACCCCAATGTAGAAGAGCAACTGATTGAAGCTTATATATATTGTGTGCCCATTTAAAAATGATCAAAGAGTCACCAAATATCTTAAGAGAATCAATTCCCATCAAAGCAGTAAATCTGACCAAGTACCAAAGAGCAAGAAGCTCTGCCTTCTTGTTTGTACATGTACCAAAATGTTCACTGCTGGTTTTTAGAAGTGCACTTGCAGCACACATATCATTATTTGCAGCCCCATCAAAGAATCCTTGAGCATCATTATGAAGTGCCATATCTACAATCATTGTCGAACTTTTAACTTTTCCACCAGCAAAAGAAGTCTCTTTATAAATATTTACAACTCTGATCATACCTGCAATAATATTTGGGTCTTGAGTCTTCGAAAATAACCGCATTTCTTTATTTTCAAATATCCCACACAATGTATGCAGGAAGATCCCTGTGATCATGGACAGTTTTATACCAGGACAATAGGTTTTTATCAAAATATTATTTTCCCCAAGTCATAGGGATATCCAAGGTAGCACACACTGAATTCCACAGTTGAATAGAAAAATGACAGTAGATAAAAAGATGATCTATCGATTCTGCATCTTTTCCACAGAGAGTTTGGTCCCTTCCATCCTCTATGCAACAGATTATCCCAAGTGAGAATAGCATTTTCTAAGACTAGCCATAGAAAACATTTAATTTTCTATGGAATTTTCCACTTCCAATGTTTTTCATTTCACCATTTTGGCACCTAGTAGTTGACATTAGTAGCAATTTAATTATATGCCTCCTTAGCATAAACATATCCATTATCTTTGTTACATGTCCAAACAATTTCATCATCACCTAAAGAGAGTCTAACACCTACAAAATTTAGACCGAAAATATAATTTTCCCATTCCTTTACCCAATCATGCTCGATACCCATACCCATAGCAGGATACCAATAATTTTTTCATGACTCAACCAACTAGGAATTTTCACTTTTTCCGTAGTATATCCTATCTCAGATAGATATTCCAGAAGTCCTTCTAAAAGGGTATAACTTTCTTCAAATCCCACAATTGGGTCAATACTAATGAAAATATTTTCACCCGAGCCCGCTTTCCAAGCAAGCTTATTATTGATCCAGTTATAATATTTTAAAAAACCAGCCCAAAAGTTTGATATGTTCCTATCAGATTTCCTTGGGTTTCTAATCCAATCGAAAATATCACTCTTTATATATTTGACATGTAATACCTTACTCCACAGGCCTTTCCCAAAAATACCCCTCCATATGCTTTTCATGCTCAAAGTGGAACTGAACCATTCTAAATTCTTTATATCCCATCCACCCTTATGTTTTGGCATAGAGATTATCTCCCAACTGACCAGGTGTAATTTTTTTCCATCCACAGAACTTGACCAAAGTAAATTTAACATCAATCTACGAAGAAGTTTTATAATAGTTTTTGGGATCATTGCAAGAGAGAACCAATACATTGGTATGTCCACCATAACAGATTTCATGAGTGTCAATCTCCCTCCAAGGGACAGTAGTCTAAAATTCCAATTACCAATCATTTTCAAACTTCTGGACCAATCACATCAAATCCCTAATCTCATAGTATTTGGGTTTTAACAAGTAACCCAGATATTTAAAACCATCTTCTAAGAATGAATTCTCATATGGAAGAAAGGAGGTAATCGCATACGTGACTTGGTTGTCCACCTTATGACAAATAAAGGTATATTTGACAATACTGACCTCCATTCCTGAAGCAGCACAAAAATCTTTGATTATATCAGCAAAATGACACCATTCATCAACCGCGGCTCTGCCAAATAAAACCACATCATTAACAAAAAGTATATGAGAAATAAAAACAGAATTAGAGATCGTGATTCCTCTCAGTTTTCCATCCTTTCTTGCGGCATGAATCAAATTACTCAACCCCTCAAAAACCAACAGAAAAAGTAAAGGAGACATGGGGCATCCTTGTCTAAGGCCCCGAGAGCTATTAATGGATGTTGTAGGAGATCCATTAACAAGAACTGCAAAATTTGTAGTGGTAACACACGCCATTATCCAATTTGTCACCTCCAATGGCAAACCAATCTATAGCAATAATAACCTCAAATAAACCCAATTTACCCTATCATATGCTTTAACTAAGTCCATATTCATTATTAGAGCATCAAGGTCTTTTGTTTTTGTTGAATGCAAACACTCCTGCAAAACCCCCATTGCATCCAAAATATGCATGTTTGCAAGGAAACCAAATTGTTCTTTAGTCATCATTTCAGCCAATTTAGGCTTCAATATGTTGGCTATGATCTTTGTGATAATATTGTATAAAAGGTTGCATAAAGAAATGGGTCTATAGTCATTGAAACATATAGGTTTATTGCTCTTAGGAATGAGGGAAATGTAATTTTGGTTCAGGGATCTTGAGACATAACCATCTTTCCTCGATTGTTCAACCATCTATAACAACTCATCCCGCATAATGTCAAAAAAGGCCAAAAAAGTTCAATAGTCCATCTGTCTGATTTGAGACTCTTATCCTTTGTAAATAATTTCAAAACCCCTTCAATATTAGCTAGTGTGATTGGTGCCCCAACATATTCCCCTTCTTCTTTAGTGAAAAAAAGGGAAAATGTCTTATGACCTTTAATTGTGCCCCAATATTATTTTGATCGGGATCATTAAACTACTTACAAAAATGTTCCAATGCATCCTTTTTAAGATCACAGACAGTATGTAATTTTTTTCCATCCTCAGTCTTCAGATCCCAAATAGCATTCACATTCCTTCTATAAGTGTCATAATTATGGAAAAAACATGTATTGTTATCTCCCAAAGCTACCCAAATAGCTCGACTATTTTGTCTCCATACCATCTCCTCTTGTTTCAACAAGAAATTTTTCTTCTTGTCCAGATCCATTAATTCCACTCTTTCTTCCTCCAGGAAATTACAACTAGGATTATTTGCATATAATTTTTCCATTAACCCCTCAACAAACTTAAGGTCCTTATCTTGCTCACATTTTTAACTTTCTCCCATTGAACAACAACTTCCTTAAGACATCTAAGCTTTTTAACCAATCTATCAAATATGACAAGTACCTTCAGGGACATTTTTTGACATCTAGCATTCCCTAACCATCAAGCAGAAATCATGATCTTGAAGCCACATATTATTGAATTTATAGGGGTAACTCCTTGAAGATTTCACCCCATCAATTTGAAGGACAATAGGAAAATGATCATAAATAGAAGATCTAATCCCCCAAGTACAATATTTATGAAAGGAATCTACTAAGTCTCTTTCTTAAGAAACCTATCCAATCTCTTACTAATAGTTGCCTCCCCACTCCTACCATTGCACCAAGTTGGCTCCAATTTAACAGGTGCAATATCAATTAGATTGGTCCTTTGAAGAAGATTTGTGAAATAAGTTGCTAGAGGGTCTAATCTAGCTCTACTACCCCAAATCACTAAAGCCGAAAGAGTGAAATTAATATCCCCAGCAATAATTAGATTAGGGATCTCTAGAATACCACACTCATCCAAAGAGGACCAGAATTATTCTCTATTTTATAGGGACCATAGAAATTTAGTAATGATAGCTTCACATCCCCATCCAAGAAATGACCTTCCAACAGAATTCCCCCAACTGTTCTGTAAGGTTTGAGATCAATCACTCTAGGATTCCAACGAGAAACAATTCCACCAAAGAGACCACAAGAGTCAAGAGCACAGATCTCCCAGCCTAGTAAAATTCTCGAAAAGGTCTTGTTTTCCATATCAGCCGAACACATAGATTCCTAAATAAGGATGATATCAAGGCTAGTAGTTTTAAAGAGTCTTGAGAGAGCCATAACCTTCCCATCTCCCCCAACTCCTTGGATATTGTAATACATAATGGGCATTTTAAACATCTTCTCTACTGGGAAAGGTATCTCTAAGGGCCCGGGGAGAAATGGAGGTAGATTCCATAGGGAAATTTTCACAAGCTTCATTAAGTCTAATAGACAGAGGAATAAAGGTGTTCTCTTAGTCAACAGAATCAATGGAATTTAAATTCTTCTTATGGGAAGCACCATTGTTGTTTTTCTTCCTGATTGTAACATTTTGATGGCGAATAGACGAAACCGGAGCCACATCAGGATTTGTAGAGGGTTTGCTAGAGAAAACCTGAATCAGGGATTTCTCAACGTGCAAGTTTGATTTGTTGTTTTGTATCGAGCTATCAATATGTAACTGATCCCTATAAGGAATGGCCTTAATCAATGAGACCTCATTTCGGAGACAAGTCCCCTCATTATGTGGATTGGCCTTAATCTTTGAAAATTTTAACCCTTCTATATCCGAGGACAAATCCTCACAGGTAGAAACCGAACCCTAACCCTTAGACATTTTATCAATAGGGGATTCCGAGTTTTCCAAACCAGAAAGCCTTCTTAAATCAAGGGGATTTTCAGCACTTAAATAAAAATTTAATTCATCCCTAGTTACATCCTCATAAGGAGTAGGAGAAGAAATAGTTTCCATACCTCTAATAGTAATCACACTATCACCAGGAGATGTGCCCTTTTGCAGATCAGAACCAGGTTCACAAGCCACATCATTTTGTTATGTGGGAAGAGACTCATCATCCTCCTCTTTCGAAGAAAATCTACAGTCATCCTCGCGAAGAAGCTTCAGTCAATTTTCCTTCAAATGGCCAGTGTTTTGACAAAAATGGCAATGGAATGGGACATGCAAATAATCAAGTTTTTCTGAAATAACCCTGTTGCCCCACATAATGTCCAATTCATCTGGAAAACCTTTGGTAACATCAAATTCCACCATAACTACAGCAACCCCAAATAACATCTTCTTCTCAACTTTAATAAAATGAGCCAAGCAATTTTCTAAACCCACAAAGACATTTTCAATCCATAATTCAATGGGGAAACTAGGCATTAGCAACCAGAGGTGGCGTTGTGCCATCCGCTCTCACTTAGGGTTAAAATTAGTGTGCCATCTCTTTAGGACCAACGATCCCACCTTTATCAACTAGATGTCGCTTAATACTTTAGGGATATTATCCGGTTTTGGAAACACAAAGCAGACCCATCCATTCGCTAGCATGGTAGTCCGCGAAGCATAATCAAATAGAGGCAACTAGTTTTTGTTATCACATTCAATGAGCCCAATTCACGAAACCCTCGTATATTCAAAACGCCCCACCACAACACGTGAATCAAACACCTCCACCCTATCTGTCACATCCCCACCTTGATCACATTACATTCAAATGTAAATAATGTAATATTGTTATAAGATCATGGTGATGAGCTCAAGGCCAAGGCCCGGCCATTGATTTATTGATGCATAAGGTTTGCGTGCTAGCCAGGCACATTGGAATTCAAACATCATGTAAATATGCATTTTAATAAAATACCCACAACTAGATATGCAATGCAACAAGAGATGGGGGCATGATTTTTACAAGGAATTGGGAGGGAAAACATTCAAACCCTTGGAGCCAATCAAGTCAAGCCAAGTGTCAATGAGATAACCCATCAAACCCTCAACTACCCATGTTGACTTTTGTACCCAATCATTGATTTCTCCTAAGAGTTGTTGAGGTAGTTAATACCTTGGGGAATGGGAGGTATGTCTGTCCAAATTCGAGTATGGGCAAGCCACCCTGCATGGAAAAACGTGTTTGGCTTCTTGGGAAAAAAAAGAGCCATGAATTGCTCCCCAAGCCATTATCCATCAACCAGTCTTCCTCCCTCACGAGTTGGTAGCCACCTGGGCGTTTTCCTCCATGGTTTTTCTGTGTTTCCTTCTTTATCAGCTGAGAGAAGGGAGTTTTTGTGTTATATATCAGTTGGGAAGAAAGATGAAATCGATTTGGGGTGTATAGAGGCTGTTTGGCCCACTGAATGCTGATATATCTGTGGGAGAAATCGTTTTCTTCCCTATGGTCGAATTTCCTTCTCCCAATCCATTTTTGGGTGCCCACGATTTGGGGAAAAACCCATGGCCATATTATTTGTAAACCCCATTGTTTAAAATGTGTATCCATGCGCCATATTTGTGTTTGCTGTGTGAGAGAAGATTATGTTGGGTATGGGTTATGGGTATCCATTGCTTTGGCTTGAGCTTGAGTGCAAGCATCCAGGGTTAAAGTGTAGCCTGACAAACCCAGCTGTGGACTGGCTTGGCTGAGATGAAAAGGTTAATTGGATGTGTGTGAGTTTGAATGTCCCCTTTCCCTTGTAGAAATCATGCCTAGCTCGGGGGTGGTCTCTGAGTGCTAAAAGAATACAGGTTGGGCAAAGACCTATGGTTGGGTGGAACGTTGCAGCGACATAGCTAGTTGTTTGGGGACAACATTACATCAAAATGAGTATTTTCTTATGTGTAATTACTTCTGCAAATGTATTAATTTGTTGACTGTGTTAAATTGAATGACAGTCATGTAATGTGTGTGGATGATTTGTTTATTTCCGCTGTGCATATTCAATTGAGTTGCATCTACACACAATGGTTTTTACTTGTATGAATCTAATGAATGGGCTGGGTCTATGTGAAAGTCCATAGATTGGCATCATGTTCCCTCCCTTGCGTTGGATAGACGGGTGGGTACGTGACAGATGGTATCAGAGCTGCTAGTTGCAGCATTGGGCCTTTATGGGCTACCTATCATAGTTGCAGAGATAAGTATGCTTCTTGCTCAGCACTGATAATTAAGAAAAATTTTAAAATTTTAAAATTTTCAAAATTTTTCTAAGTGTCTATGAGTTTTTTGCCAAAAACTGTGCAAATCTCGGCGAGTTGGCCCGAAACGGCGGCAGAGCTCATTGAGTGGAGCCGACACGATCGACAAAATTGGCTGAGTTGCGCCGACGGAGTTGCAGAATGATCAGGGAAAGGAAGAAAAATTTCAAAATTTTTCTAAGTGTCTTTCGGCGGAACAACTCGGCAAGTTGGTCCGCAACGGCGGAAGAACTCAGCAAGTTGGTCTGCAACGGCGGAAGAACTCGGCGAGTTGGTTCGCAACGGCGGAAGAACTCAGCAAGTTGGTCTGCAACGGCGGAAGAACTCGGCGAGTTGGTTCGCAACGGCGGAAGGACTCGATGAGTTGGTTCAAAAATTTTTCTAAGTGTCTTTCGACGGAAGAAATCGACAAGTTGGTCCACAACGGCGGAAGAACTCGACGAGTTGGTCCGCAACGGTGGAAGGACTCGGCGAGTTGGTCCGAAAATTTTTCTAAGTGTTTTCGGCGGCAAAACTCGGCAAGTTGGCCCGAAGCTGTGGCAGAACTCGGCGAGTTGGCCCAAAACAAGTCGGAAGAAATCGGTGAGTTGCTCCGAAACAAGGAATTTCAGCCGTTTTCCAGGGAGATTTTCCAGGTGTCGAAAGTTGAAAAATGCCGTGGAACTTATGCGCCAGATTGTGCGAAATCGAAGGATTTACAAAAAAAACAAGGGGGCAAGCCCCCTTGACCCCCATCATCCCCCGGAGACAGTTGTTGAAAGTGTGAGATGCATTCTCTATGCTTGAGATGAGAAGCAGGAATTGCATAGAAGGGCTTGTGGAATCTTAGTAAGAATAATGGGTTGTAATACCCATTATGGAGGATGAAAGGAAAATTCCTCACCTTAAACTATTTATGTTTATAGCATAAGAATTGCATGTTTGAAAAATAGCAAGAATGAATGTTATACATGTATGTATATACTGAAATGCTAATTCGTGGGAAGATCATAGCTAATGATTGCTTGTATGCTTGGTAGGAAATCCAAGAAAAGGATCAGCTATGATGTGGAGGAGGAACTTCATACCATGATGAGGAATTGGAAAGGGAGAATTTCTTAACTCCTCTCTTGCTATTATATTTATATTTCCTGAGTTTTATAAGCTGAAAATTATGGCACAGGGATGTTGGAAATGCAAGAGAGTAATGCATATGAATTAGTGGGCATGATTAAAGAGTCATTGCATAGTGCATGTGAATTGATTATGCATGAGCATGATGTTGCATACGGGTAAAAGTAGTGAAGTTACACATGCAATAGCCCACTAATGGTATTGACTATGGTTGATGACAACTAATGGTTGTGGGAATCAGGCCATAGAAGCATGAATAGATAGATAACATGAATATGCACTAGATGGCATATTAATAGACATTGCACAATGCATGTGAAAATGTTTGTGCATATATGATATTGCATATTGGTAAAATAGTGAGGTATTACATATGCAAAGACCCACTTAAGATAATTATTGTGGTTGCTAATAATTAGTTGTGTTTGCATTGGTTGTAGGACCAAAGACCATCAAAGCATGGCCAAAGATGTGGATGATGATTGTTGCATATGACCAACAACCTTATGAGGAAATGATGGTGCAACAAATCTATGATCATGAGGTTGGAAAAGGGACTGCGTAGCCTTGGTAAGAGGCCAGCTGATCAGGTAATATCAAGCGATGTTAACAACAGCCATGTAGGTAATGATTATTTATGCATAAATTGCATGAATGTTGAAAGAGGATTTGGTTAGATCCCTTCAACTATGTTCAAACTATGATTGATTGGTTTGCATGTGGTATTGAGTGCCTTAATGTGAATGTTGACCCACCAAGTATGGTGAGGTGCGGGTAAGTAAAGGAAAGGAGCCTTGCACCCTATAGTTTCTTAGAAACCTCAATGCATTCATATGAAAATTATATCATACTATTTGTGTATGTTGGTTGTGAGTTTAACAACCAAAGCAAGTGATGACTTATGGTCCTGTTGTATTGTATGCCATATGGGATAGGCATGGTTATGCCATAATATGTTGGAATGCATAGTATTCATGGATTAATGCAAGGTTGTATTGAAAGATTATGTGAGTGATGTAAATGTTGTGAATATGCATTGTGTGAATGCATGGGTGTGACATATATATGTTTCAATGCAGTTAGATAATAGATGAAATGGTAGACTATTGTTAATCCTGAGACCATTTCATGAGCTGCTATGAATGTAGGAGGAAGACTGCATGAAGAAGGTAGACAGGTGATGGGCTACCAGAGCACTCTGCTGGAAGGACAAAATTGCATGAAATGTGAAGTAATGAGTATTTACAGTTATTTAAATTGCATGGATAGTGTGACTGTGTCTTGCAATTTTATCGTGATAATGATGCATATATAGAAATGTATATATTTCATTGCATTTCAAATGTTAACAGCTGAAGGTGTTTGAATTATTGAGTGTTATAATTCTGAGATCACTTCAATGATTTTTGTGGCAATAAAATGATTATATGCATAGATACTCACAACATGTTTGGCTGATTGAAGTTTCAGTTCTCAGATAGAAAAGTCTTGCGTATGGCAATGAGGATAAGTCCATAGTAAAGACCGAGATCTACCATGTGCAAAATCCAAAGGTTATGAGAAGGTTCTCATGGTTGGAATTTATGCATGAAACAAATCTGAAAATTGTGTGGTTTAAGTTTATGAGAATAGTCTCATGGTTGCAAATCTAATTTTTGTAGGAAAACAGATTTACAAATTTCAGATTTGAGAATTTGCTTATAATTGCTAATGACTGTTTGGCTTATATAGAGTTGTGTCAGGAGGACATGTCGTAGGTGGATGTTCATGTATGGTAGCAAGTGTAAAACCATAATGGACAAAGTGATACCTCTTACAAGAGCCAAACAATATGAGGATAGCCTCATTGCTAAGCAAATCAATTTCTGTAGGAGATAGAATTGTAAATTCGTGTTGAATTTAATTATTAATACCATTGATTGGTTATGAAGCAATCAGATTTGAAGTTATTGTTAAATGTTGTTGATTGTTTGGCTATTTGATAAGTGTGCTAGGATGACACATTGCAGGAAGACCATGTGTGATGGCCTGCAGAAGCCAAACTAGATGGGAAGGATCCCATGATTTGGAAATGGGTTTCGGGTGAAACGCCATTGTAAATGATGAGAATGTCTCAACCGAACTGCATGTTGGTAAACCATGTGAGTGAGACAGTGAAATTATGCCAAGAAGGCATGTGTGGGTTATGGAACTTGAAAATATTGGGCGTGGAAAACTGAAGTACTGTTGACTCAGAGAAGGGAGCCCCCATTCTTCGCAATGAAGGAAAGATACATCTGAAAAGGGATAAGTATTATGTAACCCTAACTCAGAATATACATGTATGGTTATTAGGTTTAATATGCAGAGCATGTTTTATTATTTCAGACTGCTTGAGTATGATTAGGGCCTACATGTCTCACATCCGAAAGGGAGTGCACACCTTTCTGGTGCTGGGTTATGATAGGGTTTCCAATATTGACTACACCCTAAGGGAATGGATGCATTCCTGGTGTTTCAATACTTGATAGTGAATGATATGAAATGTGATTACAATTTTAAAGCAGCAATACTAATGAGCTTGCTTATCCTTCTTGTGCTACCAGCTTACACAAATGCAATTTGGTGTTGCACGTTAAGAGGCAAAGTGAAGAAAAGGTGCTCAAGAGGAATGTATGGGCAGTGGTAACCTTCCTACATTCACACTAAAGGATACTATAAGAGGTGGATAGACCCGAGGAGCTATGTTGCAGAAAAGGGGTATCATCCTTGTGTAGTGTGAGTGAGTATTGCGGGGCCATGCTAGCCTACATTCGAGTGAGTCACCTATGGAGTTCCTGGAGGGAACCACGAGTTCACATAAAAGAAAGAGCCACGTAATTATATTATGTTGTTCATATTGTCTGATAAACCCAGTCAATGTACTAGCTTGGCAATGGTTGTTGTATGCCTGATAAACCCAGTCGGTGTACTGGCTTGGCATTGGTTATTTGGGTGTTGTGGCGAAGGATTGTTGGATGTCTGATAAACCCAGTCGGTGTATTGGATTGGCATGTTGTTAAATTGATGCCTGACAAACCCAGTCGGTGTACTGGCTTGGCATTGGTTATTTGCATGTTGTGGAGGTATTGGTGAAGGGTGTTATTTCCTGACAAACCCAGTCGGAGAACTGGCTTGGAAATGGTTATTGTATGCTTGATAAACCCAGTCGGCATACTGGCTTAGCATACTGATTTTTGAAATGCTTGATAAACCCAGTCTGCGTATTGGCTTAGCATACTGATTTTAGGGATGCCTGATAAACCCAGTCGGCATACTGGCTTGGCATTGCCTATTCGGATGATGTTGTGGAGCAGCAGGTGTGCTGGCCAAGCATCCACCCCACAGGTGATCCAAGGCTTGTAAAGTAGATAAGGAAACCTGTGGAGTAGTGAGGAAACGCACAATACAGATAAGTATTGATTTCCATTTATTTATTGTTGGGATAATGAATATTTCAGGTATAAGTCTTCTAACAGCTAAGCTGATACACTATTGTTTCCTTGTTGGAAACCTTGGCCTTTGCAGGAAGCAAGGACCCTGAAAGAACTATAAATTATTGGTAGACCCATAGAGTATAAATGCTTGGTAAATCCAGAGAGTAACTGGTTGGGCGCTATAAAATTCTTGGTAAATCCAGAGAGTAATTGGTTGGGCGCTATAAGATTCTTGGTAGTTGGTGGGAACATTAACCACTTGATGTTGTGGAGCAGCCGGCGTGCAAGCCAAACATTCCTTAGTTAATTGATAAAAACCAGTCGGCGAACTGGCCTGGCATTGCCTATTCGAATGGTTGTGGAGTAGCCTACGTGTTGTTCCAACATTCATTATTGTATTCACGGGAAATCCAATGCTTGGAAAGCAGAGAAGGATCCTGTGGAATAAAGTGAAGACATCCGATATAGATAAGTATTTGGTTATCTTACAACTTCTTGCTTATGAATATACATGTATATATGATTTGATTATGATTTCTCAAAATCTTGTCTAGAGATAAACCCTATGAAAATACAATAAACATGTGAATTGATTCAATGTTTGAGTGTAGGTATTGTTGGAAGCAAGGACTATGAAAGCATCTAGAGGATGCATGTGGACATGTGACCGTCCTAAAGAGAGCTCAGTATGAGCGGTAATGAAAGATGGTGCTAGTGGACATCTGTGGGTCCTAGCAAACAAAGTTTATGTAAGCAACAATGGGGAAGGGTTTTCTAGCTGAAAAGCATTAGACAGACCTTAGACACTAAGTCTCATAACCAAAAAATGGCACGCCAAGCATTCACATTGAAGTGAAAGAGGCTAAGGGGCATGGAACCACAGTGATGGTGTGGCTTCGGATTGGAACAAGACTAAGAGGGGGAAACTTTTACTCTTCTCTTTCCTTTTGACTAACGCATTTTAGAAACAAAATATTGTTGAGTGCATGTCATAGATGAAGTTGATTGTGTTTATTGCTTGAAATGAATTGTGAATGTTGAATCAGTTATTTTCCTGTGAAAGGATGAACATGAATGAGTTCATGTGTATGTTGGGAAAGCATGAAATGTGTGGAAGTCTCACGAGTAAAGCATGGACGTTCCATGTCAATTGGGAAAATAATTGACTAATTTTAACATTGTGTTATGCTTGTCCTAATAGGAATTGGCATGATGAGTCTCACAGGTGAGAAATTGAAAGCCATTGATTGCAGCTATTATTAATCAAGTGTTGCTGGTGAGAAAAGAGAGAGCCATTTGTGCACCGTGATCATGGCAGCAGACCAGAGGCTATTTGTTTTGGGCTGAAAATATTCCTCAACAAGTTTCTAGGATGGTAAGAAAGATGGCATCCATGAAAATTCCAGACTTGTAGATCAGCTGGAAGGTGAATAAAAGGAAGGGATTGCTATGGAGCAATACCCACTTGAAGAGATGGAAGATCAAAGCCAGCAAGAGCAGCTTGAGGAAGCCAAAGGACTTGATCCTGAAAGTTCAAATTCAAGAGATGAAACACAGGACAAACCTACCACCAGTTGTGAATTTTGAGGCATGTGTAAAGTGGGTATATACTCTGAAGTATTGGAACACCGAGGACATTGTTATTCCAAGGGGAGGGGCATGTCACATCCCCACCTTGACCACATTACATTCAAATGTAAATAATGTAATATTGTTATAAGATCATGGTGAGGAGCTTAAGGCCAAGGCCCCGCCATCGATTTATTGATGCATAAGGTTTGCGTGCTAGCCATGCACATTGGAATTCAAACATCATGTAAATATGCATTTTAATAAAATACCCACAACTAGCTATGCAATGCAACAAGAGATGGGGGCATGATTTTTACAAGGAATTGGGAGGGAAAACATTCAAACCCTTGGAGCCAATCAAGTCAAGCCAAGTGTCAATGAGATAACCCATCAAACCCTCAACTACCCATGTTGACTTTTGTACCCAATCATTGATTTCTCCTAAGAGTTGGTTGAGGTAGTTAATACCTTGGGGAATGGGAGGTATGGCTGTCCAAATTCGAGTATGGGAAATCCACCCTGCATTGAAAAACGTGTTTGGCTTCTTGGAAAAAAAAAGAGCCATGAATTGCTCCCCAAGCCATTATCCTTCAACCAGTCTTCCTCCCTCACGAGTTGGGGGCCACCTGGGCGTTTTCCTCCATGGTTTTTCTGTGTTTCCTTATTTCTCAGCTGAGAGAAGGGCGTTTTTGTGTTATATACCAGTTGGGAAGAAAGAGGAAATCGATTTGGGGTGTATAGAGGTTGTTTGGCCCACTGAATGCGGATATATCTGTGGAAGAAATCGTTTTATTCCCTATGGTCGAATTTCCTTCTCCCAATCCATTTTTGGGTGCCCATGATTTGGGGAAAAACCCATGGCCATATTATTTGTAAACCCCATTGTTTAAAATGTGTATCCATGCCCCATGTTTGTGTTTGCTGTGTGAGAGAAGATTATGTTAGGTATGGGTTATGGGTATCCATTGCTTTGGCTTGAGCTTGAGTGCAAGCATCTAGGGTTCAAATGTAGCCTGACAAACCCAGCTGTGGACTGACTTGGCTGAGATGAAATGGTTAATTGGCTGTGTGTGAGCTTGAATGTCCCCTTTCCCTTGTAGAAATCATGCCCAGCTCGGGGGTGGTCTCTGAGTGCTAAAAGAATACAGGTTGGGAAGAGACCTATGGTTGGGTGGAACGTTGCAGCGACATAGCTAGTTGTTTGGGGACAACATTACATCAAGATGAGTATTTTCTTATGTGTAATTACTTTTGCAAATGTATTAATTTGTTGACTGTGTTAAATTGAATGACAGTCATGTAATGTGTGTGGATGATTTGTTTATTTCCACTGTGCATATTCAATTGAGTTGCATCTACACACAATGGTTTTTACTTGTATGAATCTAATGAATGGGCTGAGTCTATGTGAAAGTCCATAGATTAGCATCATGTTCCCTCCCTTGCGTTGGATAGATGGGTGGGTACGTGACACTATCCATGTTTATGTCCTTCCCCGAAACATATTGTTACGCTCTGCTAAAACCTTGAAGGCCTTCGCTCTTCCCTTGGAACAAGCCCTAACTCTAGTCAAAAAATTCCCACTCTTTCCGCAATCAGAAGATAAACCCCCATCATAAGGAACCCTAGCAGTTGAGTTCCTCCCCGTAACCAGCATATGCCCCTCCAAATCGCCAGATGGAAGAAACTCGCCATGTTTTGAAAGTAAAGGGTCCATCTCGAAAAAAAGTTTGACCCAACTGGGAAACCCTAGGAAAAAGGCAAAAGGTACAGGAAGAAATACCGAGATCACACACGTCCTTCGTAAAAAAACTACCAGGTGGACGATTTATGTCAAAACCCACCAAACTAAGCTCAAACACTTATAATCAAATCAATCAATCAAGAAAATATTGACAAGTGGGGTATGCAAAAATGACAAGTCTGCAGTAATGTCTAAACAAGGGTGCTAAAAAGGGGGAACATGAATAACAACGAGATCAATGAGGAAACCACAAATTTCTGAAAACAACCAAAACTAGGACTATATGAAAATAGCCTAGACTAGCTAGGGTTTTTCATAAAACTGCAACAAAAATTTATAAAATTCCCACTTTTTCACTTGGTTAGTAGTAGGCCAATAGAAATGTTGGCTTGACTCCAAGTTGTTGTAGTTTTCGGGAAACCCTAGCTAGGGTTCTCTTCAAAAACAACAAATCTCCACGCTCCATTCTCCCGCTCCAAATCCTTTACTCATAATAATGCCAATTAGTTGTCTAGTGTAATTTAGGATATAAACAAATGGAAAACCAAATTGTTTTGTAGTATATGCATTATGTAAAACAAACATCATTTTTAAATATTTTTTTTAGGTTACACATTATGTAAAACTAATATAAATTTTATGGACTTTTATTATCAAGTAGGTAGAACTTCTTAGTTTTTAAAAAATAATTAATATATTTTAATGAATATAATTTTCACATCAAAGAATTTGATGTATTTATTGCATCGAGAAGGGCATTTCTACAGCTTGGGTGGGGAAGTTGTCATCTTTCCCATAAAAATAAAAAGTAAAAAGCAGAATGCATACATGAGTGTGTTGTATAAGAATAAAAAAATATAAGAATACATGCTAGTGATGAGAAGGATGTGTACTATAGTTTAGTGGTGAAAGGTTTGTAGATTTGATCCCTATAAATATAAAGTTAAATTGATTTTAAGAAAATATAAAAAATGAATATATTGGATAACTATAAACCTTATATTTGTCAAACATCATGGTTATAGTAATTTTAAAATTAACTAAATATTTATTAATAATAATATTTTACTATTATTTTACACATGTTCTAAGTTCTTTGTATTAGATTTGACCTATTTAAATTTATATTTGTTAAACACTATGTCTATAATAGGCTTAAATTATGCAACAGGCTCAAACTTAATTTATTAAGTAGTGTCACTTATTTATTACATTTTATGTATCTTTTCCGTATTAAAGATGGAATTTAATAATGTCATCATCACCCTAAATTATATAGGAGACAAAGAATGTATGTCTTTGCTAAGACATTCTTTTAGCATGAAACATATGATCTTATGCATTAAAACGACCTATATGGCTTATGCACCATGCATCAAGCCTCATACCATATCATTCCAAGGTTTATGTTACTATGGAGGTTTTATAGTTTATGATGAGGAATGAAACCAATAAATACAACTAGTATATCTATTTAATTTGTGGTCAGTGAACATCGATAGGTCACAAGTTAAGTGACATGAACAAGTTATATGTTACTCGTTTTCCATGCTTAATTCTAATCACTTATTATCTATGCCTTAGCTACCTGTTACCTTATTTAGTTAAATGGGTTGTCTCTCACTACCTGTTATCCATACGTGACCTACGAGTTAGCCATACATTAGCTACTAGTTACATTTTATTTTTTAATTTTTAATAATTGTTTATTTTGAATTTTGAATGACAACCATGAAATCAATCTGGACAATACACTTGTCCTCTCCTCCTTTAATCTAGGAAAAGCATAGATGGTATTCCACCCCAAATTCTAAGATATAAACACCTATCGGTGTAACTATTGTATCAATTGCAATATTTCAAAGTCACTTGCAATTGCATCAATTTACATATAATGTATTGTTTCAATCGTACTAATTGCATTAATGAAAAAAACTTTGAAATATAGGGCTAGTTTCTTAGTCTTTATGTTTTCTTCCTTTCTTAATCTTAAAAAAGATAAAGAATAGTTATTAAATTGGAGTTATGGTTGCTATTGTATGAGTGCAACTTTTAGCTATTATTTAAAAAAAAAATGCAAACAATATTTGAAAAAAAATAAAGATATCTTATTCTATAATTGTTGCAAATGCTTAGTTTTTGTTTTTGCAAAAACCCATTTATGTGTTAGTTTGTGAATCTCCATATAGTGGCTTGTAATTTGATCCCTTGAGCATTGCAATTATGCTTGAATTTGAAGGTTTTTATTAATGATAATGGTAAACCTCTTTTTTTCTAAATGAACAAATTGTCAAAAAGAATGAGCTATAAGAAATAGATTATGTGTTTTCCTAAAGAGAAAATGTTTAGGCTTCAACATTTTATTTACAATTTTGGGGATTAGTTTGATGTATTTGTTATTCTATTCCATTTTTATTCATATGTGTAATATCCCAATCTTAGAAATGTTAGGATATTTAGACACTTAGGAGTTAGTTAAGATCAACTTGTGTAATATATCCGTTAGGGATAGTGTGTTTCTTTAGTATGCATTTGTAAATACTTAATCCGGCGGTCACGATATGTTCCCGACATAGAGTGATCCGACGGCTCAACTTCTCTTAGATCAAACCTAACCTTGATCCGTGGCTCAACACCCGATTGGTCCATGATCTCTATTTAAAGAGCATGGAGGGTCATTGTTTAGTTGATCGATTATGAGAAGCTCACTTGTAAATTTCTTTCTTTGCATAATAAATTGTCCCGTAGAAGCTATTTGGTCGGGGCCATGGAGTGTTTCCCTCAAGAGGGTTTAAACCACGTCAAAACATCGGTGTGTTGATCTGTGATATGTTTGTGTGAAGTGGTTTCTCTTGGTGTTCGGTCCTTTAGTAGTACCCTGTGTACCTGAACATGGTATCAGAGCTTTTATGAAGAGCCGCTTCCGGTTATGATCTAGATCTTGAACTGTTGTTGCCGAAACTCGAAACGGCTTCTGGTTTTGGTGTTTTTGTGCATTTTTGGGTTGTGGGAGGTGTTCCATTGCATCTGGAGCGTCGTTTCCATTGGGAAATAGTTTTTGTTTGATCGAAAACGGTTCCCGGTTGCTCCAGAAACGCATATTTCATCATATATGAAGGTATAATGTTACAGTGACACATTTTTTTATTTTTTGTTTTTAAAAGAAAAAGAAAAAACTCATATTTTATCATTTTTTTTACTGTTGGATTTTGTTTTTGGGTTCGGATTGTTGCTTACCCGTCTGTGTATGCTCTTTGTCGTGAACCTGAGCGATCTCGGCAAACTAGAAACAGAAAGGAAAAGGGTTTTTCTCGGCTGCGTATGCTCTTTGCTGTGCACCTTGCGCGATCTCGGCAAATCAGAAACAGAGAGAAAACGTAGACTTTCCACTTTCCGGGAAAGCTAACGAGATCTACCTCCACAAGTGTGGAAAAGTTTTTTTTGTTTCGATTTGTGGTGTGTTTTGCAGGAAAAAGGGCAAACACGCAAACCGAGCAAGAAGAGTAAAAAAAAAATCCTTCCTCATTCCCATATTTTACATACCTTTTAATCTAGCTCACTTGGTTCAAGTTGCTTTATTCCTTAATAGGTCTTGAGTTCAAGTCTTAGGAAGTTACTTTTAAAAAAAAAAGTTCATGCAATTTCTATTTTCAAGTTACTTTATTGTAAAAGTGCATCTCACTTAAATAATAAAAAATAAAAATACAAGTGAGTCGCTTAAGTTTTTTTTTATTGTTGCACTATTTAAAAGTAATATTATTGTAAAAGTGAAATCACTTATTTTACAAAAGTGGTTCAATTAAAGCAAATTTCTTGTAAAGTGATTGTCAAAAGGTTCATCTTGGGAAGAGGGGGGTTCTTTTTTTTTGTTGGACATTCTCTAGCTGCCACGTCACTATTGGGGACATCTTCAACAGTTTCTTTGTTCAAGCATAACTTCATCATACAGAGTCAGTTTTTAGTGCCGTTTTTTTTTAAACCGCCTATTTTTTCGAGCTCTTCGCATCCAGACTATTGGTTTCTGCTTTTACAGCCATTAATTTATAAATATGGTCGCCCCTTGTGATATTCTACTTAACAGTTCTAACTATTTATCATGGAAATCTCGTATGGAGGATGTTCTACGAAGTAGGAGACTTTTCAGAATTACCTCAGGGAAAGAAATCGAACCCATTGATGATGATAAGAAAATAAAATGGGCAAATAGATGTGATGAAGCTCGTGGATTGATTGGGATGTCAATCTCTACTGATTTGCGATTCCACATATCTGGAATTGATGAACCTGATGCTGCTTGGGACAAGTTGAAATCTGTGTTTGGTAAACACAATGAAATTTGAGGTCACCAACTCGAAAATGAGTTGATTTCTTTAAATCCAAGTGACTTTTCATGCATTCAAGATTATTTATCTAAGTACAAAACTTTTAAACTCTTATGTTCAGAATGTAAGATTAAGAGGGAAGACAAACAATGCATTTATCATATTCTTTCCAAACTTGGACCTGCATATTCTGTTTTTGTATCTACATTTTACTCCATGAAAGAATCTTTGATTGCAGCTGGCTATCAAGAGCCTAGTCTTGAATCCTTTTGTGATTACTTGATTAGAGAGCAAGATAAATTCATTCATCTTGGAATAATCAACAATGCAGATACATCTGGGAAAGCCTTATTGTCCCAACAGAAAGAAAAGTCCAAGTCTCCCAAGAAACAAAATTTTCGCAATAATAAGTCAAACAAGGGTCCCAAACCCTCTCAGTCAACTCCTTCTTTAAAAAATGACAAAGGATCCAAGCCAAAAGGCAAGAAGGCTGAGCGTCATTGCAACTATTGCGGGAAAGATAATCATGATGAATCTACGTGTTTCAAGAAGATGGCAGCCTTGGAAGCAGCAATGAAGAAGCACCACATCAGCCTAGATTCGCCTTCAGAATCTGTCTCTCATGGACATGCACTTTGTGCTTCTGGTTATTCTTATAATTCATCTTCTTCTTCTACTTCAAATGAATGGCTCATTGATTCTGGAGCATCTCATCATATGGATAAGGATCAAGCCATCTTTTCTACTATGGTATCAGAGCCAGTCCAAGTTACATTTTATTGCGATTATTCTGGAAACATTCAAAGCTTTATCTTATGTATGATTTTTAAATCTGCTGCAAAATTATCTCCGTGTTTACAATTGTTCTATCTATTTGTGAAAAACACTCTATAAATAGTATCCTGTAGGTGGTGGAAATGACCACTGAGCGGATTGTAGGAATCCAAAAGGTGTAAGAGTCAGTTCCGAAGTCGTAGCAGTAAGGCCCGTCAGAGTTAGGGGAGTAAGTCTACAAGGTTGCCGGAAGACTAAAAGTTAGCCCTCACCTTTTATAAAAATGGATCCTACAATGGATGTCGTTTCGCTAACTCATTTAGAGTGTGAATCAGCCAACGACACAGAAGTCTCATTAGCATAAAGGCGTAGTTCTTCTTTCAATCCTTCTTCTTCAGGAGAAGAATCATCATACATAACAATCCATGACCAGAATCCCTCAGAGAACTGGAAATTGCCCCAGATCTTACCAAGAGATGTATACAGACTTAATTGGTGGAATTTATATTCTGTCACTCAAATAAAAGTTTCAAGCATTGATGTTGCATTCACAGATAATCAAGAGCCTATCCATATTTCTTTACTTGACAAAGAACAGATTGATTGGGCAAAGTCAAAGCACTTTAAATATGCACATTTTAGTGCATTCAAGTTAGGCCTTGGTCCATTAGTACGCCCTCGTCTTGCCATTTCGTCTTTATGTTGTGTTGTAGATACGCGTCACAATAAATTTTCTGATGTTGTGATCGGAGGCTTCACTGCTCCATTGCATGATGGTCCTACATTTGGAACTATATATCCTAAGTTTTCTGTGAGTTTAGATGATCCGCACATATATAATATTTTGAAAGCTTATATCTTGCCTAAGGGCTTTGACATGCAAAATGGCTCCCGTATAATCCAGTTAAAGGGTGGTGTTTGTATCCGCTTTGGAAATGACACTCTCCCCCAGTTGCGCTCCCATGTCCATCAAAGCTCTGCAGACTGCAGCGTGGTGGAACAGCCTAATGCAAAATCCAAAAACGCAACCCCTGTTACATTTAACTGGACTGGAATTAATTACCCTCAGTCTTGGGAACTAAAGTATTCTGAGTTAAGACACCGTGAAAGAGTTGCTACTACCATGAATCCAAAACCTCTCATCTATGATGAAGTGTCTTGCTCCTTCCGGTCATCCCAAGAAGAGCCAATAAAAATATTTGGTCCCCCTCTGATCAAATCAACATCCATGTCCTCGTACAACAATGCTAAGCTACAAGCCATGTCGGATCAATTGTCTAAAAAGTCTTTAGCAGAGTCTTCCAATGTAAAGAACCCATCTTATACAGGTCTATCAGATTTTGAGCACAGAGGTCAACATGCTGACTGTCCAGCATGTAGAAAAATAAAACAAAAATTGATCCAAAAAGACAAAAAGAAACAATCTGAGTCTATGCATGAGTTTCCCAGTCTAGGAATGTTTTCCCTTCCTAGAGAGAAAGGAGGTGTTGAAACCACAAATTCCAGTGGCCAAAAATCATTTTACCATGGAAGGACTCTTCCCCCAGAAGTTGCTTTCAGGCAATATGCAAATGATGGAACAAGTCGGCGAGAATTTCTGCCTACAAAATCTTCAGCCGCAGACCAAACTGTTTCTGATGAAATTAAGTTAGCCAATTGGGGTAACTTGCAGCAAGTCCATACTGCAAGAAACATTGATGATATGGCTAATGATATCCTTCTATTAAAACATAGTTGTTCTATCCAAAGAGAGCAACTAGAAAAAGTAATCACCAAGCTTGAATTATTAGATCACCTGCTGCATGATACGACCCAGATTAAGCAAGCCATAAAAGAAGCTTCGCAGAAGCTTGAGAAAAGAGTGGTTGTCTTGACAGAGTTATCTTCCAAAACACAGGAACTAAAACAAAAGAATTATGTATTTCCTGACCATGTAGTGAAATTTTCCAAGAAGGGTCATAACAAGTCTACTTCATTAGGAGTGTTCAGTTCAATCCCTGATGAAGAAAAACCGGAATGGGATTTCAGTGAAAATGATGCTATAAAGCAGGATATAGAAGAATGGATCACTACATTTAAAGATTTTAGACCAGTCCTTGATCCAAAGTATATTGGTGATTTGAATATGATGGAAGAATCTTCCAATAGAAGAAGGATAGAGGCTCCCAGTACCCATTTTGAACAGTTTGACACTCACATGCCTGATGCACATTCTGCATCCGCTCCTCCTCCCAAAACCTTTAATTTTGGGATCAACTCTATGAATAATATGATCACTCAGATGCCAGAACAACCAGTCCTTAATATCCAATGCCAATCTCGAGAAGAGATTAAGAATGCTATACAGTTGTTAACTCATTGGCTATTATACAAGAAGCAACAAGATCATAACCTAACAGGTCAAATGTTAGGAACTCAACTGATTGCTGGTATGTTTGGTCTTGCCTATGAATGGTGGCGATGGTTGCCACAAGACACAAGGAATGAATTGTTATCTGCCGATGACGCAGATGAACAGATCCTCTCTGCACTTGGCAGAGAATTTTATGGTCCAGAGGATGGCGAAGATTATGATCACCTAGCCTCTTTGTTTATGTCAGCCAGATTGTGTGATCTAAGCAAAGCAGAAGAGTATTTCTGCTACATGCAAAAATTATTAATCTCCTCTGGGAAATCAGGGAATCCAGCCTACCTTAAGCACTACTTGAGAAGCTACCCAGGTCATGTGCCATGATCTCTATTTAAAGAGCATGGAGGGTCATTGTTTAGTTGATCGATTATGAGAAGCTCATTTGTAACTTTCTTTCTTTGCATAATAAATTGTCCCATAGAAGCTATTTGGATGGGGCCGTGGAGTGTTTCCCTCAAGAGGGTTTAAACCACGTCAAAACATCGGTGTGTTGATCTGTGATCTGTTTGTGTGAAGTGGTTGCTCTTGGTGTTCGATCCTTTGGTAGTACCCTGTGTACCCGAACAAGAAATTAGTATAAATATAATAATAATAATAAAAGTCAAGTAATTTATATATTAAATTTTGAATTGATAAATAACTTTTAAATCTGAGATAAGCCATATAATATTTCGAGAAGTTGTTTTTGTTGGAATATTCTCACCATCTCATTTTGGTCTTGCATGCATCCATGCATTCCAAGTATTAGCAGTTGAGTCTCCTAGCACCTAGTCCTTACTTTGGCCCCCCGGAGCTTGTTTTTGGCCATCATTATCCCTCCTATCCAGTCAGAGCGCCTTGGTTACATCATTGAAGTCCAAATTCTCCCTCATGCATGATTTTAGGAGTTAGCATAGTCAGTTCCATGATTTAGGGCACCTTGTCCCCTTGATTGCCTAGTTAACTGACGGTTACACCTAGTTTCACTGTTACCGAGTGTAGGAGCACCTATTTTGACCACTACAAGTCAGTATTTCGCCCCCTTGGAGTCTCCTCCCCTATTTTGGTTCCCACATGATTCAGTTGTGCTCATTTAACTAATTATTCATCATCGGTGGCCACTGAACCTTATCGAGAAATAGTTCCAATGCAAACTAAGCCTATACTTGAGGTGAATTTGAAACCTCCCGGAGTATTGAATTCATTCTATTGTAACACTTTTTGATTACCAGCTTACAGCTAATTAATGTATCAACAAAAGTTTTTCATGTGTGTTTCAGTTTTATAAGTGAATTGATCCATGTTTTTGTCTAATTCTTCTCAGGAATTACATTGTGAATTTGTGAGGTTTGTTCAAGCTCAGTGATCTACCCCTGTGGAATTTCACAATTTTGGTAAAATAAAAATTAAATATTTAAAAAAAAACTTAGATGCTTCACTATATCATTATATTTTGCAGGGAAATACAAATAGTATTGTAAGTGTTGTCCAATTCATGTTTTGATTTTTAGTATTAACTATAAATAAATATATTAAGGACATAAGCTTAGATCAATGTAACTGCACATCAATATTATAATTTTTATCAATTTCAAACTCACAGGTGTATTAGTTAACATTGATCAACAACATATCTCATTCAAATGTTATTAAAACCCCAAAGATCAATAATATAATCATATATAATCACACACCCAAATATGTAACTTTAAATGTATTCCATTTTTCCATAGTAAGAAGAGATAAGTGAGCATAATAAAACTGTAACTTGAAATGTAGTAATTTTGGGGCCGCTATAGCATATTGAGATTGACATAGACTACCTATGACCCAAAGAAAAATCCTACCTATCAACTACAAAACGATAAAATTAAGCGATGCAATATCGTTCCGAGAGGGACTGTACTCCACTTTATTTAACCCACACTTCTGAAAGACACGTATCCTTTTAATCAACCATCCTTTGAAAAAAATTTAATGGTACTTGGTTTCAAAGTAATGGAGAGTTGATAGTTGTAAAAATCATATGAATCATAAAAAAATACCAGCAAAACCAGTCTGACTAATCCCCTCAATGGTCTCTATCTTAAAAATTGGTGTGAAGGTGTCTAGAAATACAAAATACCAGAGTGATTGTTGTGTAAGGATTGATCCTATCAGATATTGGTTTCACCTCTCTTAACCTCCAACTCCTCCTTCTCGCTATAGATAGAAGCACAGAATCCAATAAGTAAATAAATTAAATGAAGCAGTATAGGAAGCATAGAAGGGAGGAAAGAAGAGATGGTTTCATTTATTTTTTTCCTATACGGGTTTATTCACTCTGAAAACAATTATGTATGATATCATCTAAGACATGGTATTGAATAAATGTAAGTATCGGCATGCTTCAACTTAGATAATGTTAATTTTTTATCTTTAATTCAGAAATGCAATAGTACTTGAAATCAAATAACAATCAATAAGCATAAGCATTCACATGAGACACAGTATTTACCCTTGGGAAACCCTCTAGTACTTGAGGGGGAATACCCCAGCAAAATATTCCTTAGAATATTGATAGATAGCAGAGATAAATACCAAGCACCCTAGTGCAATCACAGAGAAAGAGAGAAGATGGAAGAATAAAACTCAGAATAATATCCAACACAAAGAAAAGCACATTGCCTTCAAGAGAGAAGAGAATTTGCTTCACATTGAATTTCATCAATCCTGTATATATATATATATTCTTCTCATGCTTTGGATTCTATTTTTATCTTCTGAATTCAAGATGAACTCACCCTCCATTTGGATGCTAGGTCACTTAGTTAGGAGGCTAACTCAACCGTCGCCATGCAAGTGTCATAACTTAAGTGTTGTAACTCGAGTGTCTCAACTCAAGTGTCGTAACACAAGTGTCATAACTCAAGTTTCGTAACAATTCAAATTCTCCTTTAATTAACTGAATCATTTCTTGTTAACATCACTCAAGTTTAGCAATTTGAGTTCTCTCTTATCTTATCACATCTTATCTTTATCTCTTGTCTTCTTTGCATGGTCCACATGTGCTAGCTTAATTAATTATCGTATCAAATATATTAAAGATATTTTCCCAATGATGTGATCATCTTGTTCTACTATCGTTCTAAGTGGTCATATGCTAAAGTAATTCACTCTAGAGGTGACCAGTCCCTAGAGGAGACATAATAGCTCAACCATGGTTAATAGTACATCACACACCATTCATGCTTCAACATGCAAAGCATTACCTCAACATATGAGGCACCACCTCAACACATGAGGATATGTCTTGACACACAAGACATTAGCCTTGACAAGCAATATTGTACAACATCATTACTTTGACATACAAAGTACTTACCTCCAACACATGAGGTTTATTCATTATTGATTCCAACTCAAGATTCTTCTCTAAGTTTCCTGAGTCCAAATCAGGCTCCTAAAAGGCACTACCTCGACATACGTGGCTCAATCTTGACACACAAGATTGACTTGGAGAATGACTCATGATGGTGTAACTTTAACACTCCCTCTCAGTGAGGTAGGCATTCTCTGCCATACCAAGCTTGTCTCGGAAGTACCTATACTCCGTCAAGGATAGAGGCTTAGTCAACATACCTTCTATATGCTCATCAATAGAAATGTATTGAAGTCTTACGGCACCTCTATGGACCATGTCTCTGATGTAGTGGTATTTCATCTCACTGTGTTTTGATCTATCATGAAACACAAGGTTTTCTAAGAGCTTTATGCATCTCTAGTGATTTTTCATATCGAATGATGGTAGTCTCAAGCTTCTCACCTATCAACCCAGCAAGTAGCTTCCTAATCCACACAGCTTCTTGACAGGTTGTACTAGCTGCAATATACTCTGCTTCTGTAGTACTCTAGGCTATGGAGCCCTGCTTCCTACTGTACCAAGATATCATAGTTGATCCCAACCTTAAAAAAAATTTGAATGTACTCTTTTGGTCCACAATACTACCACCCCAATCAAATTCAGCATAACCAAGTAGCATCACTCTTCCACTGGATGCATATATGAGTCCATAAGAAATAGTACCTTGAAGGTATCTAAGCACATGCTTGGCAATAACCCAATATCGATGTCTTGCCTCAGACATGAACTGACTCAAGATACTCACCGCATAACATATGGTTGGTATATTATGTATCAAATACATCAAGTTGTGAAATTCTAAATCACAACTGATCATGGAGCTGATTATACCTCACAGAGAAAGAATGAGTAGAGAAATTGAGTTACAGTGAAAATTGCAGTAAAAAAGAGCATACAATTGAACATGCATGAGAACTCTGATAGGAACATAATAATGTCACATGATCCAACAATCAGTATAGTCAACAATGATGTTACAATGGAGATAATTCAAATCACCTAGGATAATTCGAGTCTCAGTCTATCTAGCATAGGAATTGTCACCTCTATCAATGCTCTGGAGCTCCCAAACTCAGTTAAACTCAACCAAATATCAGCTAATTGAAGCTAATGTCAGTTAACTGACCAAGGATGAAGAAATCATGAGTTTTTCATGAAAATCACTCAGAAAAGGGCGTATGAGGCCACAATCAGTGGCAATCGGAGCATAAATCCCCCACAAGAGTTAGTTAACCCAGGTGGACTAAACTATAACATTGAGTTGGCTCCTAAAATGTAGGGAACTGCCTCTAGTGGTCCTAAAATCATGCATGCATGGCACATTAGGTGGCTAATGGGTCTTAGATGACATATGAACACCACTTTGGGGAAAATAACATCACTAAGTGATAGAAAATGGTAAATAATGCAAGTAGGACAAGGATGGAGTATTAAAATATCCTAACACCCCTCCTTAATCCAAACTTGTGCATCCTGGGCCCTGGTTGCTGAGACCAAAGGTCACCCATACAATCAAATAAATGATGGAAATAAAATAAATATCCATGAAACAAGGTAATGGGGAAAACCTCATGGGAACCCCCCCCCTAAAAAATAGGACAGCAGTAGGGAACTCTGAATAACCTTCACACTAAGCAGAGAAGGAAAAACTTTCCTGAGTGAAATACTTTGTAAAAATGTAGGCAATATGCTCCTATGTAGGATAGAAATGTAGGTTTTGGATCTAGATCTGGATCTGGATCTGCTCCTCTGATGTACCTCCCACTGTGTCGAAGTTGTATTTGCAAAAACAAGTCTTCCAGTAACTCTTCTTTCTACTAGAGAGAATGGCTCATTGTAGTCCAAATCATGAACCTTTGAGTACCATTTGTCAACCAACCAAGATTTGTACGTGGTTGTAGATCCCCCATGGAAAGTCTCTTCAAGGGATTGTGGATCAGACCCCACCATCATGTAGCACCTCTCTGAGAGAAGTGGATCTGCATGACATAGTGCAAGGTTTGCATGATACTGAGATATGGTGGTTCTATGGTCAAATGGATCCCCAACTATGTTCCCAACAACTACAAAGACTTTGTGAGCCCATATTTCCCTTGGCCATGGATTGGGAACAAGTGTTGGATATGGATCTAGATCTGCTTGAAATTTATTCTCAACATCAAGATCTTGATCCTCATCTTCATTAGAAGAGATATCACTCTAATCTTCATCATATGCCAATGGAGTAGGCAGAGAGTATGGCAAAAAGTGAGAGAATTCATATGCCTGTGAGGGATGGTTTGCAAACCCTTTCCCTATAATATTCCCAGAAGAGATATTTGCAATCTCAATTATGTCACGACCAAAGACCGCTTTCTTCAGTGAACCTGTGTGAGTCATCTGATAGAAAGACAACAAATTTGCTGACAAAGAAGGCACAAATAGAACATTTTTGAACTTTCCATGCTCTAATTGTATTGTTCCCTTCCCTTCAGCTAAGATATGAGAATCATCTCCCATGTGAATACTAGGACCATCATTGAGATCTAGAGAAGAAAATGATTCTTTGGAGGCAACCATGTGGTTGGAGGCTCCTAATTTTATGAATCAGGCTTGTGATTGTGAAAATCCAACCTTCAGTGCATGGCATTTCTCATGACCATCGGACTCACTTCCAGAATTAGTCTCTCTTGCACATTCTGGGAGAGAAATGTTGTGTTGTTCAAGAAGTTTGGTCATCTGATTTTTCTTCTTCTTCATGCATGAACCCTAGATGGTTTCCTTTATTGCAATAGGACCACTTGGATTTCTCAAATCCCTTTTGCTTATCCTTCTTGGAGCTGGAGGATCCTTCCGATGGATTAGAATTTGGATTCTGCTTGGTCTAAAATTGCTTCTTCTCTTTACCCTTTTGCTTCCCTTTGGCATTCGCACTTTTTAACTCCCCATCCATAAGAGAATTATTTTTGGAGGCTTGCAAAGCGCCCATCTGAATCAGTTTTTCTTGTTCTTGGATGAGAGATTCGGTGAATGCATCTAAAGATGGAATTTTCCAACCAGGGGTTGACAATCTCCCTGAATGAAAGGTAGAAACAAATATGGAGAACTCAAGACCAAGCTTGCTCAGAATGGATAGCACCAACTGCTCATCCTTCTTCTCAATTCCACATTGTTTGCATTGCATGACCAAAGATTTGAATTTTAAAAAGAATTTTTGGATGGTTTCAAAATAGTTTATGACACCAATCCATTATGCCCAAGTGTCAAATGTACCAGATGAAAACAAAATTACCTACCTGGACCTATGACGAGCGTGTCGCAGAGTTGGTGGTCGATTAGGCAGGGTTGCTCGTCTAGGTGGCACGAACACGTAACAACATTGAGGAAGCAGCAAATGAGCTCACAACGGGGTTAACCCTTCAATATAATGAGTCCCAAAACCCTAAATTACTGAATACTCGGTCAACGGAGCTCAAAAATTCTTATACAAATAAAAAAAAAATATTCCCAACCAATTACACTGAAGTCGTGTTTAAAAGAGGACCAAAACAAGCCTATAGGGGAATAATCTTCATTCACCCTGATGTTATTCATCGATAAAACTTATTTTTTCCCCTATGCCTTTCGGAGGAGACTCGTAAATGGTTGCAAAATAAATCGACTCGTTTCGGTGATAATTCTCATTGATCGCTGACCAAGACACACAGTCAGTCACTAAAAAGCACAACTATGCAGTTTTCAGCGAAAGAACTTGAACTCCCTATGACACAGTCATGGAGGAACACACTTTGAAGTAAACTATGCGATCAAAACTTGCTTCAATTCCAAAATTTTAAGTTCAATGAAAGCCAAAGAAAGTACGATTTTACGATATGCTTCGGGGTAAAACTCAAAACTTCCCCGATGGTTTCGGGAGACTGGACAAAATTACAGGTGTTTCAATATAGAAAATATCGCAATATCGGAGAGGAACGTGGAATTGGCCCGACATTTCGGTGTAAAATGGGAAACTTCCCTGACTGTTTCGCAACTTTAAACATTAACTGCCCAACGTTTTGGCGTAGAACACAAAAGTGCTTTGATGTTTCGTTGCAGTTCTAGTAAGTTTCTGAAACAATCAAAACTCAAAAAAAATCTAAGTGTTAGCTTTTCCCATAAACAACCAAGCTCCAAACAATCCTACTCTCACTGCTAGCAGAAATTAAAGGGTGAAGAAAACGAGAAGGAGGGGCCTCAATTTTCAACAAAAGTGGGGAGGGTTATTGCAGCTACAACACTTAGTTAGGAGGCTAACTCAAGTGTCATAACTTAAGTGTTGTAACTCAAGTGTCACAACTCAAGTATCGTAACTCAAGTGTTGTCTTTTAGTTCAACTTAAGAGTCGTCTTTTAGTTTAACTCGAGTGTTGACATGCAAAACACTTTATTTAATTAGATCTTATTTATTAACACCTAGTTAACTCTTTTAAATCATCACTGAAGTGAACAATTCGAATTCTCTTTTAATTAACTGAAGTCTTTCTTGTTAACATCACTGAAGTGAACAATTTGAATTCCCTTTTAATTAACTGAAGTCTTTCTTGTTAACATCACCGAAATTGAGCAATTTGAGTTCTCTCTTATCTTATCACATCTTATGTTTATCTCTTGTCTTATTTGCATGGTCCACATGTGCCAAATTTATTAATTATTATATCAAGTATACTAATAATATTTTCCCAATGATGCGATCATCTTGTTCTACTATCATTCCAAGTGGTCATATTCTAAAGTAATTCACTCTAGACGTGGCCACTCTCTAGAGGAGACTTAATAGCTCAACCATGGTTAGTAGTACATCACACACCATTCATGCAAAGCATTACCTCAACACATTGTTAGTTTTTCAAATTTTAATCAATATTATCTAGGATCTTATCTAAAAGAATGACAAGCACATCATAACACAAGAGACACAAAGATTTTCCTCGAGGAAACCATAAAGGAGAAAACCCCAGAACTTCCTCAAAGATAGAATAGTCACCAATACAATATCACAAAGATGAAAAACCCCAAAATAAGTCTTATGCAACTCTCTCTCTTTCTCCTATGTGAACTTGTCTTCTCTCTCTCTCACTAATGTGAATTGAGTGAGTGAGTGTGTATCCATATGAGAGAGCCTTGCTCTCTATTTATACTTTAGTTTTGGGGTGACCTTTTAACTGACTAGGTCGGCCCCAACTAAATATGATTGGGATGACTTCTCTAGGGGGACTCAATAACCCTAATACAATTGACTCTAGGGGGATCTAATGCCCCAACTTACAAAGGAGGATTTACCTCAATGACTTTACATGACCAAATGTAAGAATGACATCTCCAGCCGGAGGAATAAACATCTCCGTCGGAGGTACAAATAAAATACAACAATAATAACAATATAAAATAAAAGTGAATATCTTCTGAAGTTACAATTAAATCAACACTCCCTCTTACCCAGGAAGGTATTCTCTTACCATAGTCATCAACACATCTAGACACAAGTCTTCATCGCTAGATTATATTCAATGCTGGAACATCATCATCAACACTGGATCATCATCATCGTTGCTGCTGCAAACCTCGTCATGTTGATCATCAATTGGTGACATCTCTCGATTCTACTCGTCATAGGAATTTCTACAGATCCATACCTTTTTCATGTTGGATGTAGGCCTATCCCTCATGTAGGTCTTCATCATCTCTGCGAGCAAGCCATCAAGTAGGTATATCCCAGGATCAGTCATTACATTTCCACAACAATCACCTGCATCTCCTACAGTCGCCTTATCATATCCATATCATCTCATCATCACACGGAGCACAGCCCAGATGCACATGACATGTCCCTCAACGGTCAACCTGCGTCTACCAGCATGGGATGAATTTCCTTCCACCATGCAATATCCTGCCTAGGCGCACACTCAGTGTCTTAAGACTGGTGGACATCATAACGTCTCTAGTATGGGAGGACTTTCCTACCACCATACGAGACCCAGTCTACCAACATGCGAGGAATTTCCTACCAACATGTGAGACTCACGTCTACCAGCATGAGAGGACTTTCCTACCATCATGCAAGACATAGCCCTTACATCTACCAACATAGTAGGACTTTCCTACCACCATGTGAGAATGGATTAGCCCTTACATCTACCAACATGGGAGGAATTTCCTACCACCATGCGAGAATGGCATGGCCCTTACATCTACAAATGTGGGATGACTTTCCTACCACCACGCGAGAATGGCCCATGTGCATCTGCGTCTTCCGAACTCATCTCTCCTTCTTAGGAGGAACCTCGATCTGGACAACACCAAGCTTCTCTCTGAAGTACTCAAACTTCACTCTGTCTAATATCTTGGTCAACACATCGGCTATCTGCTCGTCCGTCGCAACATACTGGAGCTTCACTGCTCCTCTCTGCACCATATCCCTGATATAGTGGTACTTGATCTCAATGTGCTTCGACTTGTCATGGAACATCGGGTTCTCGAACAAATTCACACAACTCTAGTTGTCACAAAATATACAAGTCGCCTCTAACTGGAGATCAAACAAATTAGACAATAGCTTCCTAAGCCATATTGTCTCACAACCAGCCGAACAAGCTGCAACATACTCTACTTTGGATGTACTCAATGCCACGCAAGACTGCTTCCTGCTAAACCAGGAGATTATACAGGATCCCATACTGAAGCAGCATCTCGAAGTGCTCTTCCAATAAGTGGCACCACCTGCCCAATCCGAATCAACATAACCCTACGGGTTAATCTCCTGATTCGTGTCATACTTGAGCCCATAGTCAACTGTACCCTTCAAGTACCTCAATATATGCTTTGCAGAAATCAGGTGAATATGTCTCGGATTCGTTAAGAATTGTCTTAGGGTGTTCACATCAAAGCATATTTCTAGTCTCATGTTCGTCAGGTACATCAATGACCCAATCATCTGACAATACATCATGGCATCAACTGAATTTGATGAAGCATCACATAGGAGCTTCAAGTTCGATGCCATGGGTGCGGCCATTGCCTTGCAGTCCATCATTTTGAATCTCTTCAGAATCTCCACTGCATACTTCCCTTGTCCAAGGAATATTCCATCCGCACTCTGCCACACCTCCATGCCTAAGAAATAATGCATCATACTTAGGTCCTTCATCTCGAACTCTGCAGTAAGCTTCCTCTTCGAATCAGCAATAAGCTCATCCTCCCATGTTACAAATAGGTCATCTACATAGAGTAGAAGTATCAATGGATTTCCCTCTTCAACCTTGTAGTAAAGGTTGGAATCTGCTTTACTCTTGGTAAAGCCTAAACTCATCAGGAAGATATTCATCCTGCCATACCATGTCTTGGGTGCTTGTTTCAATCCATACAAGGCCTTCTTCAACTTGCACACATGATTATGCCTGTCATGTGTCTCAAATCCAAGTGGTTGCTCCACATACACTTCCTCTTCTACTACACCATTCAAGAATGTTGTCTTGATGTCCATTTGGTGTACCTTCCATTTCATCATTGCATCTAGTGCTAGTATAGATCTCATGGAAGTGTATCTTGCAACAGGTGTGAATGTCTCATCATAGTTTATGCCTTCCTTCTGGGAGAAGCCACGTGCTATAAACCTTGCCTTGTGTCTCTTAATGCTACCATCTGCAGCATGCTTGATATTGTATATCCACTTCGAAGTCACAACAGACTTCCCTTCTGGTCTCAGAACTACCTCCCAGACATCATTCTTCATAATCGACTGGTACTCCTCGATCATGGAATCCTTCCATTCTTTTTTCTATGTTGCTTCCTCATAGTTGGAAGTTTCTTTGTCAATGATGTCACACAACAGGGCTACATAGTTGGAGTATTGTCTAGGTCTATTTCTTTCTCTGTGCATCCCCTTTGGAGTGCCATACTTTTCTGCATCTTGTATTGCTTCTCGTACCCATGTTGGCCTCCTCTTGTGGGAGTTCCTCTCACGAGGTGGATCTATAGGTTCTTGTGGTTCTTCCATGTCACGGTCTTCATGATCTTCTGGAATTGCTTCTTCCATCACCGAATATCTAATCCTGGGCACTTCAGGTTCTTCAATATCTTCAATCTTGAATTCATAAATATTCTTGAATGTTATAGTTGAATCATCATCACTTGTTCTTCGAAACAAGTCTCTCTTGTAGTACACAATCTTTCCTACAAGTCAATTTAGTTGCATGATTAGAAACATTTCATAACTATCAAAACAAATTCTTATGCATAAAGACATAGGTCACACAGTCATGCAACTGTCTTAGCCAATGCTTCAACACAACATTCATCCATATCCCGTATTCATACAGTAACTTCCTAGATGCCTTCCATCTCTACCAAAACATTATTAAGAGCATGCACTACTCCCAACATGTCAGCAAAGAGGTTTCATTCTAGATAAATAGCAATGGAATGTTGTACAGTACGATAGGACACTTGCCCATTACTTGCATATTAGTAGTATCATGTTCATTAATGGAACTTCTATGGCATGCATAATACACATCCTAATCTAGGAACATAAGTATGTACACAACTGAACAATATCGTTTAAGTAATTAGATATGCAAGAAATGACAATTCAAATACTTATCTTTGTTTGGTTGTTGGTTAGACTCCCTCTTGATATTTGCTTCCTTGCAGGAACTACTGGAGTCTCTGACAGTGTGATCTTATTTCTTCTTCATCGTTTGGTTCTGAGATCATGTGCCTTTTCTTGCTTATGATCGGAAATGTTGAGCAAGTATTCTATACTTGTTCTTTGTGTGTCCTTTCTTCTACATCCTTTATTCATCATAATACATATTCTTCATCACTTGAAGAATCATCTCTTTCTTCTTCTCTGGTTCTTTTCCTTGCAGGTTCATCATCTTCCGCGGTGTGAGCATGGTATATTTTCTTGTTGGTCTTCTTCTTGTTGGAGACGCTTTTGTTTCTGGGACAATCTCTGGAGTAGTGTCCCTTATCATCACATGTATAAAATATAATGTTGGATAGATGTCTTATGGGTTTTCTTTGTTTATCATAGTTCTCCTTCTGACCTTGATGGTGGTTCTCCCTCTTACTGTAATGTCACCATTTTGACCCCCTTTGCATTAAATCGTAAATGATGTAAATATTGTTATTTAATCATGGTGAGGATCTCAAGGCCAAGGCCCCACCATTGATTTAGCGTTTTATGTATCGGCAATTAAAAATAGATGCCTATGGTTCTTGTGCTAGATAGGCACAATGGAAATAAGACATCATGTAATTACGAATTTTTAATGAAATACCCACAACTAGCTATGCAATGCAACAAAGAGATGGGGGCATGATTCTACAAGGAATAGGGAGGGAAATTATTCAAACCCTTGAGCCAATGGTGTTAATCCATGTGTCAATGAGAAAACTCATAAACTACCAACTACCCATTTTGGGTTATGGACCCAATCATTTAATTCTTCCAGAAATTGGTTGAGGCAGTTAATGCCTTGGGAATGAAGAGGTATGGTAGCCAATTTCGTGCATGGGCAAGCCATCAACCTGGGAAATCGTATTTTGTCTCCTTGGGCAAGAAAACACCCACGAAATGGTGCCCAAAGCCATTCTGAACAGTCAGTCTTTCCTCTCTCACGCAGTCTGAACTACTGGGTCTTTCCCCATCACGTTTTTCACCATTTTTCCTGCATTTTCCATGCTTGGGAGCTCGTTTTTGCATATACAGCAGTTGGGAGAGAAGGACCATGATTTGGGACTGTTATGGAGGTTGTTTTTTCCCCAGAATGTCCATGGATGTTTTTCTAAAAACGGATTTGGATTCCCAGGGTTGTTCCCCATCTTCCAGTTTTGTTTTTGGGTTTCCCACGTTTTTATGAAGCTAATGAAAACCCCATCTTTGGGCATCTCACTGTAAAAACGTTTCTTCATGCCCAACACTTATACTTTTGCTGTCATGTGCATCCTTGTTTTGGTTGAATCTGTGAGCAAGAAACTTGGAGTGGTAGTGGACAGAATTGGCTTGATAAACCTAGTGAAGGGAGTAACCTCTCAAGAAGATCAAGAGGGATGGATACTCTTCTATGCACACCTGGGACACTCTAGAATTGGGAAGGTATGGCATGAGGGACTGTGGATTGGTGAAGGGAATACTTCCTTGAGTGGGGTGTGTAGGCATTGTGGGTGCCAAGCTAAATAGATCTTGTAGAGGTATCCATAGCTCTGTGGTTGAGCTCACTAGCTTAGCAACTCTTCCTTTCCATATCCTAGCATCCTGATAAACCCAATTGTAGATTGGCTTGGCTCATCTTGGTGTATGCTTGGCTATGTGTGAGTCTGTTGTTCCCTGGTTCCTTGTAGAAATCATGCCCAGCTCGGGGGTGGCAGTTGTATCAAGAGGTTGATAAGCACAACTGGCCTATGGTTGGGTGGAACGTTGCAGTTGCATAGCCAGTTTCTTGGGACTACTTTGTTATAAGATAAGTATTCTCTTGTTTTAACTTTGCAATTATTTATTTGATGAATATCGTGAATGTATGATGGATGTGTTATTGTAATTACTTCCACTGTGTTTTCTTATAATTATACATTTCCATATGTCTTTTTATATTATCTGATTGCTTATGTAAGAGTTCATGGGGCTAGATGCCCAGATTTAGCATCACGTCCTCTCTATCATGCTGGTATGATAGGAGGGGACATTACACTTACCGTGATGACGGTGCTCCCTCTTCTTATGGTTTCTTCTAGCGTGTGCTGTGAGATCTTGATCATCATTTTCTCCCATATTCTCTTCTCGTGCCACAAGTCGAGCTTCTTCTTGTGTACATTCTTCCCATAGTCTATTGAATGTGATCAACTTCTTTCTGGCACAAATCCCTTGAATGAATGAGTCCCATGATCTTGGGACACCACTCAAGGTGGTCATCACGATCTCTCCTTCTTCTACCTTCTCTTAAACTGCTTCAAGTTGCTCCTTGATCTGAGAGACCCTTGTGAAGTAAGACTACATGGTCTCTACATTTTGGATCTTTATGTTCTTGAGCTGGTTCCTTAATGTCATCTTCCGATTAATGTTCTTCCCTTTGAATAGCCTAGTCAATGTATCGAACATCTCATTGGGTGTCTTCAAGGATGAAACATGTGGGATGAGATGATCCTTAATGGAGTCTGCAATGATTCTCTTGTCCTTAACCAAGTTCTTCTTGTGGATAACCTTAGCCTCATCTCCCTCTGGTGCTAGAACCTCTTCATTAACATACTTGTCCAAATCATTTTCTTCAAGGACAAGTACAATCCTATACTTCCATGCTCGGAAGTTATCATCTCCCTCAATCTTGGTGTGGTGAGTCATATTTAATGAGAACCTCAAATGGAAATAGCAAATATTTAGGTCTTACCAATTTGAGATGCCCAAGTTGGATCTGGAGCTAGCTGGACTAGGGTTTGTTAGAGAAACCCTAGTTTTCCAAAGTTGGAATTTGGAACTTCTGATTGGACAAGTAGATGCGCCTCCTCAAGGACAGTTGTCCAATGTACTCACTCTTCCAAATCTATGAACAGAATCCCAAAATAGTTGATGCCCTAGTTTTCCTCTAGCAGTAGTGACGGGCCAAAAAATGAAAATCCTTGGAATTTAATTCTTTTTTCATAGGAAAATGTGCCCTCCTAGGGAGAATTTAAGTGACCCTATTTTCAGGATGATCTGTGGAGGAAAGTGCTTGGAACAGGAAGCCCTAGTTTCTTCGGGTCCTAGTGACGGGATCAAAAATCAAACTTCTCGGAATTGAGTTCTGTCTCGACAGAAAGATGCGCCCTTCTAGGGCGAGTTATCCTAGCCTCCTTTTCTTGATGATCTGTGGAGAGAAGACTTCAAACTTAGAATCCCTAGATTCCTGCAGCTGCACAATGTCTTCTTTTCAGGTTAGCTCTGATACCATGTTAGTTTTTCGACTTTTAATCAATATTATCTAGGACCTTATCTGAAAGAATGACAAACACAACATAACACAAGAGACACAAAGATTTTTCTCGAGGAAACCATAAACGATAAAACCCCGCAACTTCCTCAAAGATAGAATTGTCACCAATACAATACCACAAAGATGGAAAACCCCAAAATAAGTCTTCTGCAGCTCTATCTCTTTCTCCTATGCGAACTTGTCTTCTCTCTCTCACTAATGCAAATTGAGTGAGTGAGTGTGTATCCAAATGAGAGAGCTTTGCTCTCTATTTATACTTTACTTTTGGGGTGACCCTTTAACTGACTAGGTCGGCCCCAACTAAATCTAACTGGGTCGACTTCTCTAGGGGACTCAATAACCCTAATACAATTGACTCTAGGGGGATCTAATGCCCTGACTTACAAAGGAGGATTTACCTCAATGAATTTACATGACCAAATGTAATAATGACATCTCCGACCGGAGGAATAAACATCTTCGTCGGAGGTACAAATAAAATACAATAATAATAACAATATAAAATACAAGTGAATATCTTCTGAAGTTACAATTACATCAACACACATGAGGCACCACCTAAACACATGAGGATTTGTCTTAACACAAGAGACCTTATCCTTGACAAGAAAGACTGTACAACATCATTACTTTGACATGCAAAGTACTTACCTCAACACATGAGGTTTATTCATTCTTGAGTCCAACTCAAGATTCTTCTCTAAGTTTCCTGAGTCCAACTCATGCTCCTATAAGGAACTACCTCGACACACGAGGCTCAATATTGACACACAAGATTGACTTGGAGAATGACTCATGATGGTGTAACTTTAACAGATAACACCTCCTATCTGGTATCCTGCCTTTCCTAGACTTTTTCTTCTAGAGGCACCTGCATGGCCTGTTTTGTGCGGCTCGTGGCTCTGCTCCCCTTCTTTACCACTCTCCATCTTACTACTCGCCCCCATAAGTAATCGGTGGTTATCGGGTTTTGCTAAGGATTAGCGGTTTTAATTATCAGTCTTGTTTTGTTTGAAAATTAGATAGCTTGTTAGTTGAGGTTTTGTTGAGTCCCTTTGTAGAAAATACTATTTTTGGAACTATCAGTGTAAATCCCTCAGGATACTAAATGTCTGTCACAAGTTGCAAATTTGAGCTTTTGTAAAGTCTTGAAGTTAAGTGTAACACACCCTCTTAACAAATGCATAAAACTCATAATATCATAAACATAGAATAATCTATGAGACATTTATTTAATAATGTTCATGGAAAATAGTTTAATGCACCCCTGCGTAGTAAGAACTGCACAGAAAAACTCTAACTAACGGACTAGACATTAACTACATAGACTTACAGCATGGGCATTTATAAATATTTTAATTTAACATGCCTTTATTTATTTGTCTACCCATTAATTAAGTCAAAAATAAACAAAACTTCGACCTAACATTTTCTTTTCAAAACTTACTGCACAGTGAATTTCACGTTAAATAAAAAGATTAAGACAAAAATTTATGCATCCATAATAATACCAAATTATGGTATTTTTATTAAATAAGATTATTGGACCATAATAATTTCTGTCTTAGAAACAATATTTCTAAATATTTCCTTATAAAAACTTATTCTTAGGAACTCCCACCATTTATCATAAATTATGTTAGAGGAGCCTAGTCGACTAGCCGAATAGATCCTCCACCGACTACGGTTGAGTTAGTGTGGTCGGTTGGTTAACCGACAGTTGTGAAAATAGTGAGCTTCGACCATTTGTAAAATAGTGAGTTTTTAAAAATATGTATATAGTCTACTTCTACTTAAACAAATATTTGTCTAACTTCGACTCAAACATATATTTATAATTATTCCAAACATTTCCTTAAAACAAGGAAAAATCAATATTTTCCAAGTATATGCATATTTCAATTTCATTAAGTCAAAGAAATATTAATTCAACAATTCTCTTTTTAAACTATAATAAATAAATTACCTGACCATAATGACTTAGTCAATTGACCGACTAGGTTCTCCACCGACTACGTTCAAAATATATTTTAATCTAACTTAAGTATATTTATATCTAATTTCAACTCAAGCATTTATAAGTATACCAAACATTTCCTTAAGTAAAGGAAAATCAATATGTTTCCAATATATGCATTTTTCCATTTTATTGAGTCAAAGGAATGTTAATTTGTCACCTCTCTTTAAACTATTCTAAAATAATATTACCGACCGTAATAAACTAGTCCACTAACCGACTAAGTCCTCCATAGACTACACTCGATCGATTTATATAAATTCAACTTAAGCATGTGTGTGTGTGTGTGTCTAACTTGGACTCAAGCATAAATTTGTAGTTATACCATTCCAATCCGTGGTTTTCAAATCAGCAATACTACTCACTACAAAACTCATAAAAGCATGCCTTAACTCAAGGTATTGTTTATCATTTAATTAATTAATATAATTAATACTTAGTCATTTACTATGGAGCTTTGACCTAATAGTTCGACTTAAATATCTAGTCTCTTTAATTAGAACAAAGCAGCCCGTTGTTTTATTAACCCACAACAACTTTGGTTTTATTGATCAAATCAGCCTATGGTTTTCAATTTACCTAACAACAAAACTTTAGTAAATAATTATACCAAACCATTTCTATATAACATGGAACTTTATTTTCCCAATTATCTTCGACTTAACATTTTCAAATTTTAGTCAAGCAATTTTACCAATCACTTCATTCATTATTTAATGAACTATTTCATTCCCAACTATAATTCTGCGTAGTAAAACAAAACTAAGTAGTAAAATTAGCATTATCACACATAACTGGCAATAAAATTTTATTTTTCCATAAGGTTTTAATTTAATGAATAATAATAGAAATCTTTAAAAATCCAGTTTATTTATCCATTCTTCTAAATTTTCCAAACCTTGTGCTCTTTGACATAGTTTAATTAAACATTACAATTTCAAACCTGGAAATTAACAATTTGTACAGGAAATAAATTTCAACTTCGACTTAAATAAAAGTAAACTGGCTTGCATAAAATTTCTAAGCAATATCGTATAATTAAACTTGTACTCATTTCGTGCCTAAAGTAAAATATGAATTCCTACCTTGTATCCAAACTCGGGAAATTAAACAAGGAATTCATGCAAATATTTAACCGGCAATTAATTAAATAACATCTCAGAAATTAAGACAGAATTTCCAGGTATTAAACTTATCCTTCGTGGCAGCCACACTCCACCCAATCGTAGGTAGTTTTGCTCATTATTCTCTCAACAGAACTCCACCCCCGAGCTGGGACTTGTGAATTCACCAGAAAATCATTCTTTCCACCCACTCTCACTCCATCACATGATTATCATGGGTAATTCATCACAGTTGCAAAGGTTCACAAAAAATTTTAGTCATCCAGGAAATACAGGCTTAAGCCAATTCCATGCCAATCCATACACTTTCCATCCTGGTTGCATTCCAATCACACCACAGTGAAAACCATCAATGTTCAATGCTTAACCAGTGCATAGGGAATCCACCATAATGGTTTATGTACAATTCGCCATTTCCTTGACAACATAGCAGTAGTAAAAAATAACCTTAAACAATCAAAGGTTTAGGGATAATTAAGGAAGCTTCAATGGCCAGATTTTCCTCTGCTCGTGACTTAGTTTCTTCACGTGCTTGTGCACTCGCAGCTCTGCAATCTCTCTGCCCAACTTCTCTTTTTTTTTTTCTTTCAAACTTCTTCCAAGGCACAGATAATTTCAGACCTGCGCATCCTTTTTCCCGAAATGATGGAATTGAATCCATTTTCCCACTTGCTTGCATTAATTTTATGCATGTCAAGATGAAACCACTTGGCTTCTCCAAGAGACCGTTGTTTCACACTTTTTTATTTTTATTTTTATTTAAAATCAAAAACATATAAATTCTCCCCCTAATCCCACATAAATCATAATTAATTGATAATTATGATTTTAAAAACATAACTAAAGTCATGTATATGGAATTATGACTTAGTCAAAACTTTGGATATTTTTAGGGACTTAGGATTATAAAATGGTCATAGCAAAGGTTTCCCACCTAATGCCTTTTAACCCCCTTGTCGACTCTAGTGAATACACAATTCCCTAATCTTTTTAGTGTTCTGCCTTAGCCATAGCCTGTTATAATTTTTATTATTAATAATTACAAAATATACATTTGTCCTGCCATACAGGCATTTCCATATCAATATTTGCATCATACATATGATCAGTTCTGGAGTCTCATCCAGGGGTATTACATTAAGACCAAAATGTCTATAATATATCAGCAGAATGTACTTGTCATGAACTTCAGACCCGATATTAGTTGTTGGTGGAAATATAGAATAGACAGGGCCTTATCAAATTGGAATTATGACCTTGCGGCAACCTCTGTAATTGTGTTGCATGAGTAAACTCTGCAAACCCCCCTCTCTCTCTTTTCAGAAGAAAAAAAACGTACTTTTGTTATTTCTAAGAAACCAAAAAGTACATATCATTCAAGGCTTTCAAACCTTGTTTCTTGTAGATACAATGATTCTAGTTCATATCTATCACAATTCATAACAACATATTCAATATCAAGAACTTAATCTAACTGACCTGGGCCGAACATTGCAGATCGGCAACCTAGCAAAAAGAGACTAGATGACTAAACAGAAACATCAAAACAAGCCTAGAAGGCTTCAGAGAGAAATGAGTTTAAGTGACCAGAATGGATGCATATATCTTCAATCCATTCTTCCCAGTATAGAACCCCTGGTATACCATCAAATGCAAATTTCGACAGAGCATCCGCTACATCATTATTTACTCTGTAAGTGTGCTCAAACGAGAGGTCTTTGAACCCGTCCTGCAAAGTAGATTATCTTTGACACCAGTGTTGGAGAGAAATGTTTTCCAACTTAGCCTATTTATTTGCCCACTTCACTATAACCATGGAGTCACCCATAACTTTGAAGGAATCAATTCCACATATAGAAGCAACTTGTAATATACCCTAGAGACCTAACAGTTCAGCTTTTGTATTCGTTCCTTTTCTACAGGCAATGCGAAATTTGAGAAGGCAATGTTTCCTATTACTGATTATGAAACCAGCACCACAATTGTGGTCTGAACAGGCGCCATCAAAATAACCAACTGCTTTTTCATAATACATGGGCTTGGGAAATCTCAAAGGATGTAGCTTCTTTTCCATAACAGTCTTATTTGTGTAAAAAAGAACCAGATTCTAGAAAATATATAAAGTCTGAGTAGTAGAAGGAGTAACATCCTGGAAAATAACCATATTTCTAGTTTTCCAGAGAAGTCATACAAGGAAAACAGGTAAATGTTTCAGCTTTATGTTTCTACTTAACCAATAATGGAGAGAAGATTCAAAATCCAAACCTCGCCAAACATCGCCAATCTTGTAGTTTGAGCATATAGTATTCCATACTGTCATTGCGAAATTACAATGAATAAATAGATGACTAACCGACTCCTCTTCATTTTTACATAAGATACATATGCCTGGACCTGAATGTCCCCTGTGTTTTAAATTCTCCCAAGTGAGAATTTTGTTGTTGAAGAGTAACCAAAGAAAGCATTTGATTTTAATGGGGATTTTCCATTTCCATAATACCAAAGACCACCATTTGTTGTTGTTGTCCACATAGTGATTAACTAAATCCAAGTAAGCACATCTAGCAGTCACTTGACCATTCACTGGATTTTTATCCCATAATAATTGATCATGCTGCTCATTAAGTCGAATTCCAGCCAGATTAAGGTTTTGAACGTATTGTTCCCATTTTGTTTCCCAAATACCAACTAGCCCTAAGTCGGATGGAGTAGACCAATAAGAGGGATCAGGAACTTTATGGATCGATATTTTAAATTGGTTGAGAGTAAAAAGACCAAACCTGTAGAAGTGATTTCGCAAGGCCTGAGATAAGCTGAAGTTGCCACTAAAGCCCGAAATGGGATCCACGCCAATATAGATTTTCTTTCCACTTCCCACCCTCCAAGAAACATTAGCACAAATCCATGGGATAATTTTCATAAAACCCCTCCATATAAAAGACACATTTCGGATATCTTTCTTTGGAATCCTGATCCAGCTGAATATATCAACTTTTATATATTTTGCATGAAGAGTTTTGGTCCATAAATTGTCTCCAAAGAGGCCACGCCATAGACTTTTTAAAGTGAGAGCAGTATTGAACCAGTAAATGTTCCTAATATTCCAACCCCTGTTTTTATATTGTAGGGCAAGCGAATTCCATTTTGACAAATGATATTTGTTCTTGTCCTTGTAACTTGACCAAAGGAAGGAAAACATGAGGCCATTTAATGTCTTCAGTATAGATTTAGGAATTTGATCTAGGAGAGCCCAATACACCAGAAGGCTACTTATGACATATTTGAGCAGGATAAGTCGAGCCCCTAAGTAGAGGTGTTTGTAAACCCATAAGTTGATTCTCTTTTCAAATCTACAACCCAACCATCTCCAGTCCTGCTTACCATAACAGTTTGGTTTATTAAAAAACCAAGGTACTTTACACCATCCATTAGATCAGCTAAATTATAAGGTAAGTAATTTGAAACCTCCAATAAGACAAAGTTTGTAATTAAATTACAAATGAACACATATTTATTCTGAGTAATTTGCATCCCCGTCGCAGTACAGAAAGAGTCAGAAGTTTTGAAATGTGCTTCCATTCCTCAACAGAATCTGAGCCAAATAAAATGACGTCGTCAACAAAAAGGAGATGAGTGATGTACCAATCTCTTGCAATCTTTATACCTTTGACAGCATTCCTTTTATTTGCATCACCAATCAAGAGACTGAGACCTTCTATTATCAATAAAAAGAGGAGAGGGGATAACAGGCATCCCTGGCGCAGCCCTCTATGTAATGTCCCCATTTTGACCCCATGGAATTAAATTGTAAATGATGTAATATTGTTACAAATCGTGGTTAGGAGCTCAAGGCCAAGGCCCCGCCATCGATTTATTGATGCATACGGTTTGCGTGATAGCCAGGCACGTTGGAATTTCAACATCATGTAATATGCATTTTAATAAAAAATACCCACAACTAGCTATGCAATGCAACAAGAGATGGGGGCATGATTTTACAAGGAATTGGGAGGGAAAACATTCAAACCCTTGAGCCAACCAAGTCAAGCCAAGTGTCAATGAGAGAACCCATCAAACCCTCAACTACCCATGTTGACTTTTGTACCCAATCATTGATTTCTCCCAAGAGTTGGTTGAGGTAGTTAATGCCTTGGAGAATGGGAGGTATGGTTGTCCAAATTCGAGTATGGGCAAGCCACCCTACATGGGAAATCGTGTTTTGCTTCTTGGGCAAGAAAAGAGCCATGAAATTCTCCCCTAAGGCATTATTCACCATGGCCTTGCTCTCTCACGCAACTCTAGCTGCCTGGGCGTTTTCCTCCATGGGTTTTCTGGGTTCCCCTTCATCTTTTTAGCTGGGAAAGGGCGTTTTTGTGTTGATTACCAGTGGGGAAAAGAACAGAACGTTTTTGGGTCTTCCTAGAGGTCGTTTAGGCCATTGGAAAGGATCATAACTAGTGGGGAGAAAACGGTTTTGCTCCCTGGGGTTGAATTCTAAATTCCATAGTTTGTTTTGGGTGAACCACGAGTTGGGAGAGCCAATGTGGACCCTGTTTTGTAAACACCTCTGTTGTAAATGTGTATCCCTTCCCAATGATCATTTTTGTTGTGAGTAGACAGAGTATGTTGGGGTATGGGTTATGGTTCTCCATTGCTTTGGCTTGGGCTTGAGTGTAAGCCTCCAGGGTTCAAATGTAGCTTGATAAACCCAACTATGGACTGGCTTGGCTCAAATGAAATGTTGAATTGGCTGTGTATGAGCTAAATGTCCCCTTCCCTTGTAAGAATCATGCCCAGCTCGGGGGTGGCCTTCGGACGGACTCAGTATATGCCGTCGAAGAGCCTATGGTTGGGTGGAACGTTGCAGTGGCATAGCTAGTTGCTTGGGACAAATTGCACAATGAATATAAGTGTTTTTTGTCTATGCATTTACTTCTGCAATGCATTAATTTGATGATTGTTTTGATATGATGTATGCATATGATACATGTGTGGATGAGTTTCAATTCTGCTATGCATATTTCTTAATTTGTCTCTGCACACCAATGTTTTATTCATACGATTCTAATGAGTGGGTTGATTTTTATGAAAAGCCCAGAGAATGGCATCATGTTCCCTTCCCGGAATTGGGTCCAAGGGTGGGGACATTACACTCTATAACCATTGAAGAAAGGGGTCGGGCATCCTTTGATCAAGACTGAGTAGTTTGTTGAAATTACGCAAGCCGTAATCCAGTTTGTAACCATAATAGGAACCCCAATCTGCATCAAAACCAGTTTCAAAAAACCCCAATTTATTTGATTGTATGCTTTCACAAGATCGATTTTCAAAATAAGGGACTTCAAATTTTTTTATTTGACAGCATGCAAGACTTATTTAGTGATACCCACTACATCGAGGATCTATCTATCTGCAAGAAAGCCAAACTGTTCTTTCGTCATCCACTCAGAAAGTTGAGGATTTATCCTGTTTGCAATAACTTTTGAAATTAGTTTGTAAACCAAGTTGCAAAGGCAAATGGGCCTGAAATCATCAAATGATTCTGGATTTTTTTTTTGGAATTAAAGTCAAAAAGTTGAATTCAAGCCACTCGGAACCCAACTTCAACCCTTGTGAATTCAACCAGATTCAGTAAATTTGGACCCGTGCAATCAAAAAACATAAGAAACAGGTCTACTGACCATCCATCAGGGCCAGGTGCCTTTTCCTTCTTGAAAGATTTTAAAATATTTTCGATCTCCTCCAAAGTAACCGGCCTGCCTAACTGGATTCCTTCCTCCGGAGAGAAGAAAGATGGAAAAAGCTTCAACACCTTTAGTTGATCCCCGATGTTGGACAAGTTTGGGTCAGCATAATGTTGTTTGAAATGATGAAAAGCCTCGAGCTCAATCAAATTTTGCTCAGAAATTTCATTTCCCGCATAATTCTTAATAGATCAAATCGAGTTAACACGTCTCTTGTGAGAGGAAAAACTATGGAAGAAGCGGGTATTGTTATCTACCAACTGAAGCCAGGTAGCCCTTTTCCCCCTCTTTTTTAATATAATGTTTTTTACTGATTTTTGTTAAAAAAAAATAAATTATATTAATATATGAAATAAATAAAATGAACTCAGTTAAAAGACGATTAAACAAAAACTGGAAAATAAAAGCTATATTAATAAAAAGAAGATTAAACAATTAATTAAGGATAAAATAAAAAATGGAAAAATCGGTCGGTTGGAAAATGAGGAGCTCCACGAAAACATTAACGCAAGAGCAAGTCGTCGCAAGGCCTCATGGCCACCTGACTGCAACAGGGAAGTCATCGTATCCTCCAGAGGAGCCTTTCCCGGCCCCAGATCCTCGTCGAGTTATGCTGCACATTGGAGACAACAGCGGTTTTCTGGAGAAAGATCGGCCAGTCCCCAAGCCAGACGTGTCCTTTCCCCTTCATCTACTCGTTAGACTTTTGAGATCTGCGAAATGCAGAGGAGAAGGAACCTTGGCCTGCCTAAATACGAATGCTCAAACCCTAGAGCAGCCTTTCAAAGCAAAGTTGCCGCCGCCCCTCCTGCAAGTGCTACATCCTCGGCCAGAGATCCTGAAGGAGGAAGAACCCGGCTTCACTTCTCAACGAGCTCACCTGGAAGCTGCGACCCAAACGAACGGAGGCCTGCTCTGTGGAGACCCTTGGAGGATCAAGACGACAAGGGATAGTAGCGTAAAGGGCCAATGCTTCCCAATTTTTGTCAAGATTTTGTCCGAAAATTCGAGGTGCCTTCTCCTGAACCCTATGAACCAGGTGGCCCTCATCATGGACAAGCTGAGAGAATGGGAGGGTATAAACAGGAACACCCATTATCTCTGCTTCAAGGGATGCCTCTTGCCGCTAGATGCCCGGCTATAGGAATGTGGCATGAACAAGGATGCGTCGATCTACATTGGGCCAGGGCTATGGGGAGGAGACGGGAGACCACCAAGAGTAGCCGAACCCTCCTCCTCTAAGAGACGCACATTTACAGAAGCAGTGAAAGCCAAGGAATCTGGAACCTCCAAACCAAATCCAAGGTTTCTCTTAGGCCCGAATTTCATAGTGGAGCAGCAAGAGGAAATTCCTACAGCCACGTTGGAATTAACCTCGGCGATTAAGTGTGGCAGTTTAAGGAATACGGCCATCATCTGTAGGTTCAATGGACTTTGGCCCTCATCCATAAATTTGAGATATTGGCTCAAGCAAATGTGGGGGACGAATCTGGAGCTCTTCCTGTGCTGCAAAGGATACTTCATTGTTTGTTTTGAAACGCAAATTCACCGAAACCAAATCATGGAAGGAGGACCTTGGTTCTGGAGAAACTTGGGGTTGTCTATGAGGAAATGGCACCCTGATTTTAACCCCCTAACAGCTACAACAATGACTACTCTGGTATGGGTAAGACTCTTGAACCTACCCCTACAATTTTAGTATCTGGAATCCTTTGTCAGCATTGGTGACTCCTTAGGGAAGTTTATCAAAGAGGACACGGACAGAACATCGAAGGGGTTAGCCTCCTTTGCACGCATTTGTGTGGAGCTATATCTGAGCAAGGGACTTCCCGACAAGATTTACATCGACTGGGGTGGTGGGTATTCTCCCTTCATTCAACCCCTTGATTACGAAAACACAGCCTTCAGATGCAGATCCTGTTAGCAACTAGGGCACCTGCAATAATCTTTCCCTACTTCACTAGTTCACTCCATGAAAAGGCGGCAGCATGGATGGCATGAAGGAAAGAATCAAAGGAAGCAACCCACCTCAGATACACAAGATGGCTCGCCGAGAGCTCCACCCTCCTCGGCTCTTGTGCCGAACTCACCTCATGCAGCAGATCAACATGTCAGTAATTCGGAAATGGCACAGGGGGACCACGGAGAACCTCCCACTCTTGGGGAGACAATGGATATGGCCTTAGTCGGAGCTTCCTCCATGGGTGGCCACAAGCGCCCACTCGAATCTGATAACTCAAATAGTGACAAAGAAGCAGAATTAGCACGCTCTCAGGGCATTCCAGAGTGCTCCCAGCATCAGTTGACCATAACTCCCATCCTGTCGGCTCTTGATCAGTCGTCGGGATGGATTGAAGTCACAAAACAGAAAAAAAGATCCTAAATTGTCATTGCAAGGATAGCACCCTCTTGGAAGGGAGTGTCACGGAGTTTTAAGCTAGTTTAACTAAGAAGCTGTCAAGGAAAGTCATCTTCCGGTTGGCCCAATATGAGATTACCAACTGATGTTATACAACTATGTTCTCATTTTTTTATGAATAGAAGGTTTCACATCTTACTTAAAAAAAAGGATAAAATAAAAAATGTCTAAATTGAAATAGTTGTATGCCCGATCATTAATTTGAAATAGTTGTATGTGAGATCATTAAACACTAAAATGCTAGCCATGTGAGGTTTTAATCTTGTGAGCCATATGTAAAACGAAATTTTTGAACAGATTAACTTGTGTTGTTATATTGAAGAGCATATAAAATGATATTAATGACCAGTTTGTTTTTAAAAAAATATTTGAAAGTAAAACTTCTAAAATGTGAAAATTAATCAACAATTCAACAATATATGCAAGTTAAATAAAAGAATATATACCGCGCATTTTAATTATAGTTGGTTAAGATGCCAAAAAAACTGAATGACGTCAGGAGAATAGCTGAAGTGTTTCGTCTGCATCTCTCTCGGAGTTTAGGCATTTTCAGCGATGTTTGATGATCGGCAAGAAACACTTGAAAAAGGGTTGTTACATGGCAACGAGCTTTAAACGAAATATTCGCATACCTTTGATTATTTTTTGTAAAACGAACCGTCCATAGATTTCTTGCAAGTTGAAGTTATTGTTGATTGATTTCTTTTTGCATAATGCATAATATTGGTTGTACTTGTGAGGGTCTGAAAACAATAATATCAATTCTCGGTTAAATGAAAACTCTTTCAATATCCAGTTTTTTTATGTGAATCATAAACCAGTATAGATTCATTTAAAAAGAGATTTATCAAGTGGCGAGAGATCAAATCTTTCATAGATGTAAACTCTTTTTTAGACTGGAAATGTTAAGGAAATGTGTAATGCAATGTTTATGGTTTTAATTTATCTAATTTGTGTAATGTTTATGGTTTTAATTTATCTAATTTGTGTAGTTTTATATATATACTGTTCTAAATATTTTAACTCTAATTTGTGTGGATGAGCACCGAAAGAGTTACACATCTCTTCCTACTAAATTGTAGAATACGCCTCTTTCGACACAACTAAAAACCTTGATATAGAAAATTTTTAATATATATTATTATAAACTCTAAAATTACTCTGCACAAGTCATAAAAATTAGAATCTATACCAAACACGTTCCTTTCCAAATCAACCCTTATGAAAAATGAATTTCGGACTATAACGCGCTTACGCAGTTAGTTCCATTTAATCTTCATTTGTAACTGGTATGGGTTTGTTCTCAGCAAGTAAACGACCAACCCTAACGACTCTTTTAGCGCAGTCTTCCCATCATCTCTGTGCGAACTTTGCAATGTTTTTTTTAGAAATCCGAATTTTATGTTGTTCAAAATTCAAATTATGATGTTGAATTTTTAAATGGATTCAGCACTTGAACATTTATACTCTAGAAATTTAAACACTGTTATATGGTTGAAATGGTCGTGAGTAGTGAGTAGCTTGCTCATGCTTGGTCCATTGTCCAGCCATGTGGTCTTTGCGCATCGGACCCCGTCGATGGTTTGCCGCGTTTGTTACATGTGGCACTCACATCCGTGTTTCCTTGCTACGTCTAATGTCTACCATGTTGCATTTTTGTTATTTCACATTGCGACCAGACTAATAATGTCGTGCGCATGGTAACCGTTGGCATGTCAAATGGGAAGTTTTATTGTCGGTCCAATCATCGGCTGCATTCAGGCTAAGTCCGGGTCTGTCATGCATATCCGCATGCAGAGTTTAATTATGACGTAACGGCCTTTGCTTGAAATCTGACCGATGCTAGCCTGTCTCTTGTGTGCACCGAGCAATCACATCCGCGTTTTGAATACCTCGTGTCTTTACACTGAGACAGTGACTGAAACCTCGAATTTTTGTCCTGCAGCAAATTAATGATGACAAGCCTGTCATAGTGCCACTATATCGACCGTTAGTAGCATGGCCTCGGCATGTCGATGATTACTCATTCCATGCTAAGCTGGTTAATGTGGTTGGTATCTTTGTTTTGTGATTAGGAAGCATTGAATAAGCATTCTGCAATACAGCATTTAATGTTGTAGTTGTTGGGACACTATGTAGTATTTAGGTTCGACATTTATTACAAAGAGATTTAATAAGAGCATCATGTCACTTACAAGAATTGAACCTAGATGAAGAGAGTAACAACCAATCCTCCCAACCACCCAAACTACATCCTATGGACAAGCACTTGACTTATCTTATAATAAAAAATCTTTGCTCCTAACATTTTTCCCATACCCTTTTAGTCATTAAAATGTTTGTTTTGGATAGGAGCATTACTCCTATCAACTTTGGTTAAAAAAAATCTCATAAGCACATTGAGATGTTCTTGTGTGTGCTTAGCCTTTGGGTGAAAAGCATTAAGGCTTTATATAATGAAATTGAAGGAGTGATGGAGATCTTGATAAGCGATGCGGAGCTTTTCATTATTAATAATTTGGTGGCTTTATCAATTATTGAGACGGTGGAGGTGGTGTCAAAAAAAACTCTCGCGGTAATTGGAGTTTCTTTTGGAAATTTTGACAAGTAGAGAGGGGAGGTTTCTTTTCGGGAAAGTGGGTGTGACGATTAAATTAATGAAAATATATTATGAATTTAAATTAAAGGAAAGGTAATTAAATAAAATTTGTGACATTTGGTAAACAAGATGGATATGATAAAACTTTAGAAGAGTGGCATGGGGCCAAACAATGATGCACATAACAAAACTGAATATCAACCTAAAGAGGACTTCACTCTTAATTCAATAGTTGAGACCAAATAAGATACGACTTAGTTAAGGGTGTTTGTCTTTAATATCATGTTACGATGCTTTGTAATTATGTTGATGTTGAGAGATCAACAATATATGGATACACTTAGTTTTTTTTCAGCAGATGGATAGACTTAGTTATAAAGACTGAGATCAGACAAATATAAAATATTGTAAATTCATCTCAATAATCATGCTCAATATCATGACATTCTAATATTGGAAAATAGATATCTATGTATGTGATATGTATTGTTTTATTTAAAATATTGATGACAACAAGTTGGTATGAAACTTAACCATTATAGATCCATCTTAAACCTGTATCTATCAAGCATTGAGAGGGATCCAATTTCTTGAGGTGTATTTCTTTTTTTAAATTTAAACTCAAGAAATTTGATCTCTCTTAATTGATAGATCCGGGTTTAAGTTTTAAGTTTTTATTTTATAAACGAACATCTATTTTTTAATTACTTTTCATAATATTTTATTTTATGAACCAACATGGATTTTTTTTAAATACTTACCATATTTTTTTTTATTTTATAAGCCAACATAAAAAATTTTAATTATTTTGTTACATCACACACGTTACAACATCTCCCCCATACTGAGCTATAAAGCACCTTATTTCACTCAGTGCAATGACAAAAAAATAAAAATATTTAAATGTGAAAAATAGGTAACACACTTACCACTTTATAATGTATATATATTGAATATTTGTTTAATTATATCTATCATAATAATTTGTCCTATACTTATTTATAATTCAAATGTGTTTATATATATGACTTTTCTAATTAAAATTTTAAATTCAAATGTATTATAATAATATTTTTAAATGAATATAATAAAACTTAGCATTTGGAGTTCTTAAATATGAACATTATTTTAAAAATAATAAACAGTAATGAATTTTCAACCTTGAATATTTAATTTCTCTAAATTAGTTTTGATTAAAATTTTAAATTCAAATATATTATAATAACATTTTTAAATGAATATAATAAAACTTAACATTTGGAGTTCTTAAATATGAACATTATTTTAAAAATAAAGTAATGAATTTTCAACCTTGAATATTTAATTTCCACGTGTGAAAGTAAGAGATTAGTATGATTAAGTGAAATCTTTAACCTAACAACATTAATAATTCTTGGGATCATTTCAGAGATTATAAACTCGTATTGATTATATAATTGAAGCTAGAGTATCCACCTGGAAATCTTGCATTCAAATAAAAAATATGGGAGAGACAATAAAACACAAATAAGAGTAATTCTTGGTCAAACTAAGCCAGAGCATTTCTCCTGCTCACATTGGCATCAAACAAGGTAGGATTCCAATCTTATAAATAGAGTTCTTTACATGCAAATACAACTAGCAAGAAATCATGGGCTACCAAAACCATGTGCCCAAAACCTCTTTATACCTTGTTCATTCATGAGTTAAGGTTAACCCTAACATAAATGTGAAAAAAATAATTAATTCCAAATCTTAAATGGGTTTTGAGAGAATAATCCATAGTTATCGTGTTCAAGATTGGATGGGGCCGATCTAGGTTCGCAAGGTAGATCATTATTTTAGCAGTGTTGTTTATGTTTACTTAGGATCGGTCAAACGGAGAAATTCACATTTAGCCCCAAATTCCATACTTAATTTTCGTAGCATATTATAACTAGCACAGCCACAAGTAAAGTGGCCGATGAAATAGGTGTAGTGAACCACTTAGTTTTGTGTAGATGGTTGGTTATTAAACAAAGGATAAACATTAAAATAACACAAACATTAAGCTAATTAATATACACATAAAAACAAATACTATTTAATAAACATACCCCTTTTCTTAACCATAGCTTAACTAAAGCTTATTTAAATCTTAATCAAGATGCATTTGAGCATAACAAGATACTACGACCATGAAATGAATTCACATCATACACTTGTTACACTCAGGTTAATCTTGTTGATCCACTCAAGGAAGTCCAAAAATCTCAGATAATATCTAAACACCTATCGGTGTAATAATAGTCATTTAAATGCTCTGTAACATTGAAAATTTAACCCCACAGTGGGTGACGATCATAGCCAGCCCCACTGATAGGACCACTCGACAGTACGATGGACACGTGCCCTCTACCAAACGCCATGAGGCATGATAGTCTCCAACCCATTCATCTTCGGTTACCATGTGTGCTCCATGATATATGTGCTTTTCTCGGTTGTGTTCTTGTTCTGTGGATGTTTGTTAGTTTTCTTTGTATAGAGTATGTTCTTTCCTCTTGATATGAGATAGGTTTATTAAAAGAATCTTGTTGTTGTCGATAGTTAAACAATGAGCACTCGTCGAATTGCATTGGCTTTTGTTTACAATTTTTTCATTGAATCCTTCCATGTTGCCCTTGTTCTGAGTCTTAGGTCTTGTTTCCTTGAGTCTAGACTTGTGTCTTATCTCTTGCCACCTAGTCTTTAGTTTCCTTTGGATTTTTTGACACGGCCATTGTTTATTGTCTCCTTGGAAGTTGGTTATGTGGTATGGTTTCATGGTCTTGAGTGAAAATGTGTTGGTATTGGGTTATGCACGTTGTAGATATGGAAAATATGACCACATAAAAGATATCCAAGAATAATATAAAAATACTCCATTTGTTATTAATATCCAAACCCATAAGGTAGGCAAACACCTTACAATTGATCATTTTATGGAAGGAATCCACTCATATTCACTTGTCTTTTTGAGGGGGAAGTCTCCTATAAACTAAGATCCATTTATAATATTATTACACATGATCCATAAGGAGGATGCCATCCTTATTTATAGATCACTAGAGACCTCTAACCCTAACTACCTAGTGGACCCTTTTTAATGATGTCTCATTACATAGTGGGCCTTATTAATGATAACAAACATAGTGGACATAGTCCACCTTATAATGAATGGCTTCCATTATTATTACACTACTGGCGCTTCGACCCCCCCATTACACCCCTAGGGAAGGTCATAACACTCCACCTCCCTTAGAAAAAGGAATCTTTATTCTTAGTCCCATTACATTTATTCACTAATAACTACCATTGTGGGCCTTATTTAAAACATAGTGTGCCTAGTCAACTTTACATTAAATAGCCTCCATTATTACTGTAATGGCCCCCTCAACCCACCATTACACCCCTAGGGAGGGTAAAACACTCCACCGCCCATAGGAAAGTGTTTCCCTCAACGCTTGATGAGAAGATGTACAATCATAAACCAAGGTCCCATGGACGAATTTTGATCTCCATGCTAAAGTGGGCCAAAAAACTAGCATCCCATGTACAAGCGTTAGCCACAATGTTGACATAGTCCCACGAGCTCCATCTTAATCTTGGGTCCCATGTATGAGTGCCAATGACCATGGTGAAGTAGTCTAAGGAAATCATCCATAAACCTAGGTCCAATGTCCATGCTCGAGTTGACACCCCATTGATGACGCCTAAGATCCATGAGCCCCTGAGTGTTATGCTTCGCATGCCCATGATGGTCATGTGGATCCAAATAAGTATAATTTTCCACATCAAATAGATATATTGTAGAGTAGTAAAATGATCGATCTAAGAGGAACTCTACGACTGTAGAAGAAGTAAACTAGAAATTGGTAGGCGCCACCTCTTGTTGTCTTTTCTTTATAAGTTTATCTTCATATGGTAGAGAAAAATCATCAAAAACAAGATGGAAGTAGTTGTCTTTCCAAAAATTACGACTATCCATACAACAATCCTCAGTAGCATCTTCTATATCATTCCATGCATATCTTTCTTGGTTATACTTTTCAATGATGAAATATTATGTAGTATCATTAGTAACAAGAGCCTCCTTCAATTTAACAAAATCTTTTTGAAATTTATTCATTGTTTGTTGCATACATTTCATATTGTCACTCATAGCTTTCAAGTTTACATGCATAGCTTTCAAAGCTTTTGTCCAACAGCCAAGGCATGTTCCACCATTTTCCATTCTTCAATTATGTGAGGGTTTGAGGATAGAAGTTTGCAAGGGATATAATGTACTAGATATTGGCTAGAAATATGTCATATGAAATCCTTACAATTGTTGATGCTCAGATTGACATGGGAAAGAACATTGAAAGAACACCTTTGGAGGGTTGGTCAAAGGAAAGATGAGGATGGAAACTCGAGTGGTGCTTAGATCCCTCATAATGCAATTCAATCTAAAGTGTTAGTCGATGGGACTATATACATTAGTTAATTGAAAAGTAATATTAAGTTGGTAGAATAAGAATAAAATAATTAAATACACTAATAACTAAAGATTTGAAAGCATTAATAAACAAGAGCTGCATGCAGCTTAGTCCCTTCCTTTATTACATCTAGATAAAATATTTTATTTTATTTAAAAAAATAAAATAAATTAAGTTTTTAAAACATTATTAAATTTTATTTAATAAAACATATAAAAATCAAAATTAAATTAAAAACATAATAATTCAAAACTCAAATTATATTTTTTTATAGAATATACAACCTATGCTATAATTTTCTATACATTATACCATATATGATATAAATTTATATACAGTATACAACATATAATATATACAATATACCACATGTAATAGTTGTTTTTATAAAAATATATAATTATTGGTTTACTTAAAAATAATAATAATAATAATAATAAATTATACAATAAATATATATATATATATATATATAAACTTAAAATTAAAAAAAAAATTCTATTTTGATATTTGGATTGAAATTTACTTAATTATATACATATTTTAATATTTAGACAATGGCATTAGCTATCGAGTGATTTTGTTTTTTTGGTTTTATTTTTTTACAACTTTGATTTGATATTTGAAAAATAAAATAAATTAATTTTATAAAAACATTATTAAACTTTATTTAATAAAACATATAAAAACTAAAATTAAATTAAAAAATATAATAATCTAAAACTCAAATTATATTTTTTTATGCAATATACAACATATGATATAATTTTCTATACATTACACAATATATGATATAAGTTTCTACATAATATAGAACATATAATTTAGTTATTTTTAGAAAACAAAATATAATTATTAGTTTACTTAAAAAAATAATAGAATTTTTTATACAAAATATATATATATATGAATGAGATTAAAATTAAGAAACTTTTATTTTGATATTTGGATTGAAATTTATCTAATTATGTATATATTTTAATATTTGGACAATAACATTATTTATGGAGTGGTTATTTTTTTCACTACTTTTATTTTGATATTTGAATTAAAGTTTGTTCAATCAAATATTTATTTATTTTGATATTTTGTTTGCTCTTTAGATAATGAATTTGACATGAAATTATTTTTCCCACTATTTTATTTCAACACATAATAAAATCACTAGAAAAAATAAATGTAATATGTAATTTGCAAATTATTTATTAAAAAACCAAATATATACTATCAATTAAAGGATAAGAGCAATCTTAATTTTAGATAGGTTTAGAAAAAAGCATAGTTTTTTTTTTTTAATATTGATGATTTCCACCTATGTATTGGACATTATAATTTTGATTATAGATTTCAATTTTAAATATTATTTTTTCAATTTCAATTACAAGAATTATTATTTAAGTACACTATAATTACACACTTTTGCTCTAGGGAAAAGGAAATTTTTCTCTTAGCTTTTCACCTCCACTCTATTGTTGGGTTTGACTCTTACTACATACTATTGGGTTTTAAATCCCAATCTACTATAACCCCATTTATCACTCTCGTTCTATAGATTATATATTGGATTTTAACTTTCACTCTCAATGCTACTCTCAAACTAATACTACATTCTTATCATATCTTTTGGCTTATCGTTGGTGTAAGTTGACTTCAAGTAATTAGATTAGTGGTTGTAGACCATATTTTGTTTAGAGATTTTGGTATTTGTTCTTGTTATCCTATTTTGTTTTGTTAACAAACCAATAGGAAGTTGTAGCATTCAGTCTTAATGATAGATTCACCTTAATTGAATTTGTTCTACCTGTTATTTGCATTCATTTCCACCAACTCTATATCTACTTTAGTTTGGCTAAAATCTTTAGATTAATTTTAAAATAACTACATTTTGTATTTTAAATTAAAATTCATGAAATAATTTATCACAACTAAGTTATAAGTTGGAAGGTTCACCATATTAAATAAAAGAAAAATTAAAAAATTAATTAAAACCTTTCATGGAACATGCCATATGTATAAAGAAACCATTTCCCATACCAATATGATATAACAAAAATCAATAACATATTTTCTATTTACTACAAAACATTTATTAAATACAACATTTTAATTTAGTATTATCAACATTGACTTGATTTGATTGATTTGATGTTAAATATTATCAACATTGACTTGATTTGATTGATTTGATGTTAAATAAGGATTCCTTGGACTTGTGTCTCTAATATTATGTCATTACCAAACCTTTAGCTGACGAGATCCATCTTCATCTTCATAATGGCATTGTGGAGGCCATGGCACTATGATCATCTTTGTATTAAATTACTTGTCCACCTTAGTCTCCATGACAAAGAAAAACTAAGGATGCTCGGTCATATGAGATTCAATATTGGGTCATCGACCTTAATTCCTATTTTTCACTAGTTATTAAAGCAATATAATAAGTATAAGTAATAGAAAAAAAATAGCATCATCCTTATCATAAGAGCATTAATATAATCTAAAAAAAATCATAATATTATAATGATATAGTAAATATTGGAGACAAATCTATCATTATTCTTATGATAAGAGCATTCAATATAAAAAAATATTTTCGTTTATTTGAAAAGTAGGATACATAATAAGATCCCACTATATATGATGCTCTACATTGTCTCTTCGCCGGTGACACTTTTAAACACCATGTAGAGGAGTATTCAATGGGATATGAACTAAATTAAAGTAAGTGCAGTGGAGAGAAATTTGGGAAGTGCTTGATACAACTAAATCCACAACCTGCTGGAACATTGAGAATGCTAGGACATCGAGAACACTAGGCAAATTTTGAGAATGCTGTTGTATGTGACGATCCATTGGGATTGAAGTAGCTATGTTGCACTATGTTTGAACACCAAGCAAAGATGAAGCTACACAAGAAGAGGGACAATGTGCCTGATGATGGAAATCATATACTAGTGCACGAATTTCATTAATCATTTGTACCTCAAACCCTTGGCTCTTGGCCTCTGGAGGGTCGAAGCTCCTTGTCATATGTTAGATGAATCTTATGTTTCTTCTGTACACTAAACAATGTGAAAGAATTATTACAACAATCAAATAACTAAATCTCTGGATTGTAGTTTTACAAAAAGTCTAAAGGTAAAACATTTAATAGCAATTGCATTTTTTAAGTAGTAATTGTTACCTTACTAAAAGGTGATTCAAGAACAAAGAGGATATCTAATAGTAGATATTCATATTCTATCAATATCTGATTGGACTCTTTTCAGCTTTAGATTATAAACAATATAAATTTGTTTTTTTTCAAAGGCATGCATGTTTCCTACTAGAGGCTTGGTGTAATTTTGAAGGTAAAGATTATCAAAACCCATATTCAGACATAACCCCTTTGTGACAACTGGAAAAATTCAGGCCTAGAAGGGATGAGCCATCCATTTCTACAATAGGGAAATCAAATCTATCTTGGGCATTTTCGATTCCAATACGAGGGACTGGGTTCCATGTCATTAGCTCAAGAAGTTTGACTTCAAAGTTTCAAACTAAATAACACGGGAAAAACAAGTAATGAGACGTGGTCAACCAAAGAGGTAAAGAAATACTACTCAACATCAAAGAGATAGAGGTCGTAGGAGAGAATACATACGTCCTGTTGTCATCTATTGAATAACTACTAACACTATGAAATTGAGACTTCAAGGGGTACTTAATTTTAGAGTGTTTGGAAGCTTTCCTGGAAGTGCCAAGAGCAGAGTAGTCTTGCCCGAGGCAGGGGTTCCAAGAAGCAGAGTCAATCTTCATAATTGCAATTTTACAAACCACAAATCAGCCCAGACCTTCGATCACCTATTAATTTCCAGTTAAAATCTTTCAAAACATCTTTTTTGCCTTCCTGGTTTAACGATACCGTTGACATTGTGAAGAACTGTTAATTTTTGCCTCTTTGTTCTCCACAACTGAAGCATTCCCAAAGCATCCTAAGATCAACATCACAGAACTTTCGGTCAAAAATCATAAGTCACAATGCGCCTATGCAATCCGGAGCTTACTATTATTAATATAATTTTAATATATGATATATTTAGGCACGAATGGGCACCATTAGTTGAGTGAAAAAGAAACTTCAATCTGTTTATATTCTTTCTGTAAAATAAATGTAGAAAAGTTATTTTGTATAGTTGTTTGACATTTTAAAATCTTCCTGGTCTGAAAAATCTACAGATCCTCTAGTAAAGTAAATCGAGATATTCTAATGAATCTGAACATATTACCTCGACCATATTGACTATCCAGTTGATCAAGGTTGGCAATGCTCGACTGCCAACATAAACATTGGCAGAAATATTCAAATCCTGAAAAGGGATCTCAATCTCCGGTGTGATAATTCCTACTCCGAGTAACACAAGCAGAAGATGAAGACATTAGAGAAAAATAAGGGTATAAAAAAGTGCAGTAAATTCCAATTTGACGAAGTTTGAGCATAAAGCGTTCATTATCTTGATCCGATACTCCCAGGCGTCTCTCGACGAGTTGTTTTCGAGCTTCAGGTGGAATATTTGTGACGTCGATCTGTTTGTGAGTGGATCCAATTGATTTATTGTCGACAAGGTCGTTCAGTATGGAAGTTATGAGACGTTCGTATGTGGGGAGGCGCTCTATAGCTGCCCATGCCAGCGGCGCCTCCTCGCATCTGCACGCTCTCGAACTCGATGACAGACTTGGGAATCGATCGCTACCCACAAACATATACGAGCTGCCAGAACGCAATATGCTGCTTCCCATTTCTACCTTCAATCCTCTGAAGAATGAGGAGCTTCAGATGAGATGATGATAAATGGACATCCAGATGCTTTGGTTGTTTCGTGACGGATTTGTGTTTCAGGAGGAGGATCTAATTCACGTGGCGGACAGTATATGGAGTCAACTCTGAGGTTGCTTCCATGTCAAATTGGAAGGTCATTGTTTTCAATGGGCCTCCGTCCTTCACAAACTTCAACACAAATTCACCAAAATTAACAGAACCAACAGGATTCATTCAGGATTCATTCCATTACAGAACACAACACCCATTTCAGAACCAAGAAAACCCATTTTCCTTACAGATAAAATCAAACACCATCAGAACCAATAAAACCCATTAATCACTCATTCCATTACAGAACACAAAGCCCATTTCATAACCAGGAAAACCCATTTTCGTTTCAGATAAAAACAAACACCAGCATTAGAACCAATAAAACCCATTAATCAGTTTCTTTTGCATTCTAACAATTGAAAGCTAATTTGATCCTCTAATGGCGGTTCTTGTAGAAACATCCAGGACTCATGACATAAGGATGACATGTTTTGCAATAGAAGGGGAGATAAGTGTGCATTGTGACTAGGGACTAGGGAGCATTGGGATGTCGACCTGTTGTGAGCGGGTACACATGTAGATCTTTGTTGTCAGAAGCTTATAGCTATAACCTGCAAAGTCAGATTAATATTTTTCAAACTTTATAAAAATGATAAGATATGTGTTTTTTAATTTTTGTTAATACTTATCATCATAACATATGCAGAAATTGATGTCCATTAAACGTTTATCTTCAGCATTACAGAATTTAAATGATCTTGTAAAGTGTTGTGCATAAAAAACAACTGGTCGTGGTATATTAATTATTAACTACAATCGTTTTGTAGAATGAACTTTTTGAGCTAATTAGTTTGCATTATATTGAAGAGCACAAAAACTGATATTAATAGCTAGTTTATTTTTGCAAAAAGGAGATCTGAAAGTGAAACGCCTACACTGTGAAAATGAGTCAAGGTAAATGTACAAGTTAAATAAAAGGATATTTATAGTCCTAATTATTTACATTTTGTAAAAACAAATTGAATAATAAAAAATGACAGAAATATGAATGATAAAAAAAGTGAAATAAGGACACATATCTTAGAAAATGACAGAAATATCAATGATAAAAAAAAGTGAAATATGACAGATAAAAAAAGTGAAATAAGGACACATGTCTGCTCAAAAAGATTTTCTTATTAAAAAATTGAAGTTTGACAATTATCAATACTAACATTTGATAATTGCCAATACAAACAACCATGATCCATTTTAGACCCCGCAAGACAAGAAGCTTTTGAAACCTTACGTTGGCCATGATTGGTTTTAGACCCCGGAAGGCAAGAAGCTTTTGAAACCTTACGTTGCTCTCAATGTTCATCCTTGCAACGTAATGATCATAAACTTTGGGAGTTTCTTAAGTTCATACATCTCAAGCTTGGCATGGCCCTATGAGAATTAATTTCATGATAAGTATTTAGTATCTGAAACGGAACCATCATTAGATCATAAAAATTTGGATCATGAAAACGACTTTAGGTCTAAACTGTTAAATTTTGAGCATTAATTCACAATACTCTAGGATCTTTACTGAGAGAATAACATATACAGTATATCAATGCATAACAATCACAATAAGCATCACAAGCATCACAAGAATCAAAAGTATGAGAGACAAGAGACACAGAGTTTCCGTGGGGAAAACCCTAAGGTGAAAAACCCCACAACTTCCTCAAAGATAGAGAGAGCAATGGCTCAACCATAGTACAACCAAAATACACTGAGATAGTCTCCTAGTAGCATATGATCCTCCTCCTCACTAGTGCGCCACTTTCTGAGTGAGAGAAGTATGAGTTTCCGAGTGTTGCAAATAGAGATCTCCCTATCTCTATTTATACTAGTCTGTTTGCCCAGTGACCTTATGGGGTTGACTTGTCTATCTAGGTATATCAACCATATAATATATATTTCAGGGCCGACCCCACACATGGAGGTCTAATAATCCTTCGCTAAGTACACACACTTGCGACACTTGTCAATACACATGACGACACTTCCTTATAGAGGAATAACACATCTCTTATAAGGGTACAATAAATATATATGAAATACATAGATGAAATACATTCCAAAGTTACATATACATCAACACTCCCTCTTAACTAGGAGGGTATTTCTCAACATAGTTCTACTAGACAAGTCTTCTTCTCGGGATCATCGTCATCGATGCATCGTCACTGCTGCTGCTATCTCAACCAATCTCTGACTCTACTTGTCATAGGAAGTTCTACAGAGTCAGTCCTTTTTCATACTAGATGTAGGCCCACCACCTGCAGGTCTTCGTCATCACTGGCCATACTGTGGAATCCTCAGGACTTATTACGTGCGTCACAAAACCTTGCAAGAGCATCCCAGGACTTATTACGGGTACACAGCCCAACCTATCGGATCTCCCAGGGAGCTATTACATGTGACCCTACCACAAAACCTCGAAAGAGAATCCCATGACTGATTACAAGCACACAGCTCAACCTATCGGATCTCCTAGGGCGCTATTATATGTGGTCACCACAAAACCTTGCAAGAGCATCCCAGGACATATTACGGGAACACATCCCAACCTATCGGATCTCCCAGGGCGATATTACATGTGGTCATGGCAAAAACTTGCAAGAGCATCCCAGGACTTATTACAAGCACACAGCTCAACCTATCGGATCTCCCAGGGCACTATTATATGCCATAGGACAAAACCTCGAAAGAGCATCTGCCAGATATCCCAGGGAGCTATTACATGCCAGCAGCAAAACCTTGCAAGACTATCTGCAGATCTCCCAGGGCGCTATTATATGTCCTCCCAAAGCAAAACCTCGAAAGAGCATTTGCCAGATATCCCAGGGCGAAATTATATGCCATAGGCAAAACCTTGCAAGACTATTTGCAAATCTCCCAGGGCGCTATTATATGCTCATCTGCACAACCTGATCCACGGCCACATAGTATCAACCTGATACTCAGCATAGATCATCCTGATGTACACATGCTCATCCTGATCATCATCACTGCAACATCCTGCTGCATGTCATCTGGAGCAACATCCTGAAGCTCGTCATCCATGATCATCCTGATCATATAATGCATCTACCTAATGCATACCAAGTATCTACCTGATACATATCATCATACATGATCCACCTGATCATACAATGTATCCACCTGATACAAATGTGATCCACCTGATCATACCTGATACATATCAACATACATGATCCACCTGATCATACAATGTATCCACCTGATACAAATACATATACATGGTCCAAGCATCCAACATGATGCATATACAAAATATATACAAATGATCCTACTGATCATATCCAGCATCCAACATGATGCGTACATACATATACATATAAATGATCCAACTGATCATATCCAGCATCCAACATGATGCATACATACATATACATATAAATGATCCAACTGATCATATCCAGCATCCAACATGATGCGTACATACATATAAATGATCCGACTGATCATATCCAACATCCTCCTGCTGCATATACAAAGCAGTAACTGGAGCATCGTCCTGATGCTCATCATCTAGCGCTTACATCCATAACCATGTGAAGGATCCTCCTTCCAACATGCTTGGAATGGCTTCTGCAAATGTGTCCATCACTTCTTCCTCAAAGTGTCATCAATCTGAAGAACACCAAGCCTCTCCCTGAAGTACTCGAACTTCACCCTGGCTAATGGCTTCGTCAGCACATCTGCAATCTGCTCGTCCGTCGCAATATACAGGAGCTTCACAGCTCCTCTCTGCACCATATCCCTAATATAGTGATATTTGATCTCTATGTGTTTCGACCTCTCATGAAACACTGGGTTCTCGGACAGCTTCACACAACTTTGGTTATCACAAAAGATACCAGTAGCATCCAATCGGAGATCAAATAACTCAGACAGTAGCTTCCAAAGCCATACTGCCTCACAACTAGATGAACAGGCTGCAACATACTCTGCCTCAACTGTACTCAGTGCTACATAGGATTGCTTCCTACTAAACCAAGAGATCACACCTGATCCCATACTGAAGCAACATCCAGATGTGCTCTTCCTATCTGCAGCACTGCCAGCCCAATCTGAATCAACATAACCCTGCAGGTTAAACTTTTGATTCGCTTCATACTTGAGCCCATAATCCACTGTACCCTTCAGGTACCTCAGAACATGCTTTACAGCAACCAAGTGAACACTCCTCGGATCCGTCAAGAACTGGCTCAATGTGTTCACTGCAAAGCAAATATATGGTCTCGTGTTCGTCAGGTACATCAAGGACCCAATCATCTGACGATACATAGAGACATCAACCGGCTCAGATGAAGCATCACATAGAAGCTTCAGATTCGATGCCATAGGTGTGGGCATGGCCTTGCAATCCATCATCCCAAATCTCTTCAAGATATCTACTGTGTACTTCCCTTGACCAAGGAAGATCCCACCTACACTCTGCCACTCCTCCATACCTAGGAAATAATGCATCATTCCCAAATATTTCATATCAAACTCGACAGCAAGCTTCCTCTTAGTATCTGCAATCAATCTGTCATCTCCTGTTACAAATAAGTCATCCACATATAGGAGCAGAATCACAGGATTCCCTTCCTCAACCTTGTAGTAAAGGTTGGAATCCGCTTTACTCTTGGTAAAGCCCAAACTAGATAGGAAATTGTCCATCCTACCATACCAAGTTCTGCGATCTTGCTTCAAGCCATACAAGGCTTTCTTCAATCTGCACACATATGACTCCCTGTCATGTATTTCAAAACCGAGTGGTTGCTCCACATATACTTCCTCTTCAACTACACCATTCAGGAAAGTAGTCTTGACATCCATCTGGTGTATTTTCCATTTCATTGCTGCAACCAGGGCAAGTACTGTTCTGATGGAAGTATACCTGGCTATGGGTGCAAAAGTTTCTTCATAATCTATTCCCTCTTTATGAGAGAAGCCACAAGCTACGAATCTTGCCTTGTATTTCTCTACACTACCATCTGCAACATGCTTGATTTTGTAGATCCATTTGGAAGTCACAACAGACTTCTCTTTAGGTCTTGGGACAACATCCCAAACATCATTCTTCATTATTGATTGGTATTCCTCAACCATGGCATCCTTCCATTCTTTCTTTTCCCTTGCTTCTTCATAACTGGAAGGTTCTTTGTTCATAATGTCACAGAGTAAAGCAACATAGCTGGTATGTGATCTGGTTCTCTTCTTTGCTTTGTGTTCTTCTTCTGGAATGCCAAAGCTTTATGCATCTTCAATGAGCTCTCTATCCCATGCAGGTTTCCTCTTATGAGAATTATCTTCACGAGGTGGATCTACAGGTTCTTGCAGATCTTCAAACTCACGAACAACTTCTGGAATTGCTTCAGTCATGATAGTGTCTTGAAATCTAGTTTCCTTAGGTTCTTCATAAACTTCGATAGGTGCCTTATTTGATTTGATGAATGCTGAGTTTTTATCAAATGTTACATCCCTGCTTACATCAATCTTCTTGAATCCTGGAAAGTATATTCTGTAAGCCTTCGAGCTTTCACTATAACCCACAAAGATACCCTTCTTTCCTGAAGGATCTAGTTTGGTCCTCTTTTCCTTTGGGACATGAGTGTATACTAGACAACCAAATATTCTGAGATGGTTGACTTCAGGTTTCTTACCAGAAAAGACCTCTTCTGGTGTCTTGTTGTCCAATATCTTGTGGGGTGTTCTGTTATGCACATATACAACTGTTCTAGCTGCTTCTGCCCATAGATGCATAGGTAGATCTTAGTCATGCAGCATTGCCTTTGCTGCTTCCATGATTGTTATGTTCTTCCTTTCTGCAACTCCATTCTATTGAGGATTATAAGGAGCAGTCAACTCCCTCTTAATCCCTAAATCACTGCAAAGCTTCTTGAAGTCACCTGAGGTGAATTCTCCACCATTGTCGGATCTGAATGTTTTGATCTTCTTGTCAGTTTGATTCTCCATCAAGGTTTTGAATTCCTTGAACTTATCAAACACCTCATCTTTGTTCTTCAAGAAGTATACCCAAGTCTTCCTGGAGAAGTCATCAATAAATGAGACATAGTAAACATACCCACTCAGAGAACTAGATGACATATGACCACATACATCTGAGTGGATGATTTCCAGGATACCTTTTGCCTTGTTTTCACTACTTGGGAAAGCCTTCTTAATGTTCTTACCTTTTGCACATCCTTTGCAAACACCTTCATGTTTGGTCTTGATTTCAGGAAGACCCTCTACAGCATTGCTTGCAATTGGAAGTGCCCTATAGTGCATATGAGCAAGTCTTCTATGCCAAAGTTCACTTGGCTCCATGGATTCATGCACCATGGCATGTTCAGGTTGTCCTTTCAATTTATACAAACCTCCCTCTTGCTCTCCAATCATTACTGCATCATCTATGGTCTTTCCCTTTAGCCACATTAGGACTTGGCCATCCACAAATGCAACCCTCATACCTTTTGCATCCAATGCAGAGATGGAGAGTAAGTTCTTCTTGAGCCCAGGTACATAAAGGACTTCTTTCATCTTCAAAGATTTTCCAAAATCTAGGTTGTAGGAGGCTTCACCACTTCCTTTGATTGGGTATTGATAATCATCCCCAAGTTTCACCTTATGGGGTGATTTATGTTCAGATAGGTTCACAAAAGATTCCTTAAACCCAGTCATGTGTTTGGAAGCCCCACTGTCAATTAACCAATCATTACAACCATGGGAGATAGTACCTGTGAGAGCAAAGATTAGAACATACTCTTCTTCACTTGATGAGTCATCATCACTATCATCACTTCTGCCCTAGCCTTCTTCTTTGGAGGCTCGTCATCTTCGGCAGCATGAGCATGGAACTTTCTTTTGTTTCCCTTCTTCTTCTTGCTGGAGTTGATGTTATCCCTTTTGTTCTTGGGACATTCTGAAGCAAAGTGACCCTTCTCATTGCATGTGAAACATCTCATATCCTTCTTATTCTTTTGTTGGTTGTGATAGGATCTCCTGTGGTGAGAGTGCTCCTTCTTGGGCTTGCTTCTTTTGGTGTGGGCTGCAAGATCTTGATCTTCACCTACCATCTTTTCTTCACGAGCTACAAGCCTAGCTTCTTCTTGAGAGCATTCTTCCCACAGTTTACTGAAAGAGATCAATTTTTTTCTTGTACAAATTCCTTGAATAAAAGAGTCCCATGACCTAGGAAGGCCATTTAGAGTGGTCATAACAACTTCACCATTATCCACTACTTCATCCACAGCTTCAAGTTGTTCCTTGATCTGAGAAACCTTGGAGAAGTAAGATTGAATGGTTTCTCCATTCAACATCTTGACCCCTTTCAATTGATTCCACAGGGTCATCTTCTGATTTATGTTCTTCCCTTCAAATAGCTTGGTCAAAGAGTCAAACATAGCCTTGGGTGTCTTTAGAGAAGACACATGGGGTATGAGATGGTCTTTGATAGAATCAGCAATGATTCTCTTTGCCTTGACCAAGTTCTTCTTATGCAATACCTTAGCCTCTTCATCCTCTGGGATAGGGATGTCTTCTTTTATATATGAGTCCAACTCATTCTCTTCCAGGATTAACCCAATCCTATACTTCCAAGCTCGGAAGTTATCAGCCCCTTCAAGCTTATCCTCAAGCTTGGTGTGGTGAGACATCTTAAAGAGTACTTCAAATGGAAATAGAAAATATTTAGGTCTTACCTCTTGAAATGCTGAAAACTGGATCTGGTCTCGGATTAGGGTTTGTCGGAAAAACCCTAAAAATTCAAAATGTGAATTTCAACTTTCTGAAAGGATAGAAAGATGTGCCTTGATGAGCTGATCAGCCTAGTGTCTTCAGAATTTGAGGTCAACAAAGCTTTACCCTTCAGATTTTCCTTTTTGTCCTCCCGGGTTCACTAAGGAGAGCCCTAAATTAGGGTTTGAGTTTCCCGAAGATCTACCCAACCAAAAATCTCAATCCAAAGCTCTAAACTTAGATTTTTGCAAGGAGCTTCCAGATATGTCTTCATATTTCAAAAATTCATATTTTTGTGGAAACCCTAATTTTTAGGGCCAAATCTGAAAATGCTCAGAATTGAATTCTGATTGGACAAATAGATTCTCCTTGATGAGTAGAGTCAATCTACTATATTGCTTTTCCAAATCGATGGAGAGAAACCCAATAAACAAGAAACTCAAGTTTCTCTCAGTGCAAAATGTCTTCTTCTCAAGTTAGCTCTGATACCATGTTAAATTTTGAGCATTAATTCACAATACTCTAGGATCTTTACTGAGAGAATAACATATACAGTATATCAATGCATAACAATCACAATAAGCATCACAAGCATCACAAGAATCAAAAGCATGAGAGACAAGAGACACAGAGTTTCCGTGGGGAAAACCCTAAGGTGAAAAACCCCACAACTTCCTCAGAGATAGAGAGAGCAATGGCTCAACCAAAGTACAACCAAAATACACTGAGATAGTCTCCTAGTAGCAGATGATCCTCCTTCTCACTAGTGAGCCACTTTCTAAGTGAGAGAAGTATGAATTTCCGAGTGTTGCAAATAGAGATATCTCGATCTCTATTTATACTAGTCTGTTTACCCAGTGACCTTATGGGGCTGACTTGTCTAGCTAGGTATATCAACCATATAATATATATTTCAGGGCCGACCCCACACATGGTGGTCTAATAACCCTTCGCCAAGTACACACACTTGTGACACTTGTCTATACACATGACGACACTTCCTTATAGATGAATAACACATCTCTTATAAGGGTACAATAAATATATATGAAATACATAGATGAAATACATTCCGAAGTTACATATACATCAACATAAACAAACATCTCATAGGTATATTAAAACTCATATAACTTCAAACCTTGGGGTGAAAAAATAAAATCAAATTGAATAATAGAAAATGACAGAAATATGAATGATAAAAAAATGAAATAAGGACACATGTTTGCTCAAAAAGATTTTCTTATTAAGAAATTGAAGTTTGACAATTATCAATACTAACATTTACATTTGGCAATTGTCAATACAAACAACCATGATTGGTTTTAGACGCCGCAAGACAAGAAGCTTTTGAAACCTTACGTTGGCCATGATCGGTTTTAGACCCCTTTGAAACCTTACGTTGCTCTCAATGTTCTACGTTCTGGGTGAAAGAGACAACATGAGTACTTCATACCCAAATTGTCTTGAGGTAGCATCTATGCATGAAGATGTTAGTCTTACGTTGCTCTCAATGTTCTACTCTTTGGGTGAAAGCTAGACAACATGAGTATTTCATGTTCAAATTGTCTTGAGGTAACATGTATACATAAAGATGTTAGTCTTAAAAGATACAGGAAAACAGAAATGACTTGCAAATAAACAAAACATATTTTTGAGAGAAAGACACTTTGCTTAGATGTTAGTCTTAAAAGATACAGGAAAACATAAATGACTTGCAAATAAACAAAACATATTTTTGAGAGAAAGACACTTTGCTTAGATGTTAGTCTTAAAAGATACAGGAAAACAGAAATGACTTGCAAATAAACAAAACATATTTTTGAGAGAAAAATACTTTGCTTTCACTTTAATGGATGGACTTGGAAGTAGCTGCCTTACCTGCCATAGCCTTACTATTAGGTTCTTGGATAGTATGAAGGGAAAAAAATGACCAGGAACCTACTCGTTACCTCCGATCAGATACTTTGAGCTATCGCCTTCACTCTGTGTTTAACGATGTCCGAAGGGTAGGCTAAGTATTTTGTTTTCCGTGAAAAAATCAAATGTCTCACAACGTTCATTGCTTGATATTCCCGTAGTTGTATTAGAAAGTGCACATCATCAGGAAGGCGAGGGGCTCAACCGATGTCTGTTGTTAAATTGTTCCACTACACCAGCTTGTAATTCCATGTGTTTTGAAACGTAACTACTTTCTCCAGGTAATTGGTGGTCTTGAAGGCTTGATATATAAGCGTTTCAAAAAAAATCTTCGACGATGGAGGTGGTTATCTGTATAGTTATCTGCAATTTAAAAAATCTTGTAAGTAATTGGTGGTAGCATGTTTCAAATAAGACCAATATGGTTTTAGTGACATGAGATTGAGATGCCTTCGTTTTACGACAGAGCTTGCTATCAAACAACCGGTCAACGCTTCAATCAAAACAACTCTAACCACATGCTAGTTAATTAATACTCAACTGCCTTTCAATGTGAAATGGACGAGGAGGGTATATGATATGCTTATGCCTTCTTTTACAATCAATAAGCATTTACCGTTGCTTTAATGAATTACCTTATGCCCGAGCTAATTGATGGTGAATCCTCCATGCAGCTCGTCAAGATTTCATAAATATGGAGAGGGATCTTATTCTGGTTCAGAACCTTCGCGATGTGTTCCAAAACGTGTAAACGGAAAACACTGCATTCCAAGATGACCAAAAGTGTCTCAAACTTCTTGCGTGACCTACAAATCTCAGAGAATAACATGATGAATTCTTTTGTAACGAGTGAACGGTAGCCTGGGACACTATACTGATTCCCATGGCTTGTGCATATTTGAAGGGGAGTGAGGCACACCACAACACCGCAACTCCTCAACACTGCGGTACCGCGACAGTCAATTTAAAATTAACTACGCAGTAAACAAACTTTTCTTTCGCTCCAGACTTTGACGGAAACCCCAACTTAGCGAAAGACTTTGCGAATGACATTCACTTCTGTGAGCATTTACTTTGCGTGAATTAACTTTGCAGAATTTTACTTTACCGCAACATTTGATATCGCACCAAATTTACTTCGCAGTAAATTGACTTTGCACATTATGCGATATGCTTAACCTTATGCGATATGCGATATGCGATATTGCTTAAGCTTGCGAGAAGCAATATTTTGCGGACTTCTTGATATGAAGATATCTTTCACTCCGCGTAACTTCGTAACTTTTGCGGCGGACTTGTTGACATCAACAAACCTATTCTTAAACAAACATTTTGATAAAGTATTTGTTGCTAAAACATAAGAATGGAAGAATGAAGATTATGCCGAAGTTACTCCGCGTTAAACTAAAACTTTACCGCCGTAAAATACTTGGAATTCTTGATTTCTTTTGCTGACAGTAAATGTAAACAACATTTACGTGGGTGAATAATAAGAAGATGTGCGACATGCATTAACCACCATTCTTGAGAATGAACACAAAATAACTATTGACTTATATATTACCACAGTAAAGCAAGTAATATTGCCGCAATACAGAGAGATGGTAAATACTTCAATCTTTCACCATTTTACACAGAGCTTGGGCTCTTCATACATTTCATGATGAACTTCTTCTTCTCCTTTCACTCCTCTTACATCTCTACTTAATCTAATGAGAGTGATTTATATTTATACATAAACTTTGGATCGCTTCGCCTGGAAGCTATTGAAATTCATTAAAGACTGTAATAACTTTCTACCTAAGAAATACAACTTGCGGAATACAAATGCGGTTGATTAAATACTAGGAAGTGTGCACGATACCTTCTGACATATTGACAGACTGTGTGACATATCTGCGATACAGCGGACTGAAAAAATGTCTGACGGGGTGATTGACAGAGCCAGCGCGAACTAGATGCGCATTCAACTCGTAAGTACATTGTTGGGCTCTGATCTATCGGTGTTAATCAGAACTTAAATTTAATATCAATCCAGGTTTGTGAACTTCGAGACACATCCAAGTTTTAGGACAGAGAAGCTAGACTTATTCAGAATTTAGCTGTTTGTAATTAAATCTACTAATAGGAACTGATGTACTGCAGCTCATAGAGACAAAATCCTCTTACAAGGGTGATTTCATTGTTTCATTTTTAAGCCTGCAATGATTGATTTGTGAAAACATGAAGATTGAAGTAAAAATTAAATAACAATCCTATAAACCCTAAGATTTAAACTGCAAGATTCTATTATCACTGAAAGTCAATTACCAATTAATTTCTTTTACAAGACAGTGCTCATAATTTGTAAATGTCTTTCTATCATTTCAGTATCGAATACCAGCAATGGACTATTCACAGAAATCGTAGTCTGAACAATTCAATATTCGTAACAGTTAATCAGTGAAGAACAGCGTTTATCCAATACTGCAGTGATGTACAGTGACAGAATTTGTAATTCAAACCATACATAAAAAAAACAGAGCATCAATGGATTCAATTAAAACTTGACTGTACTTGTTCTATGATCTATAAACTGGAAATTATATTCTGATTCATAAACTGGAAATTACATTCAAATGCATACCCAATCGATCAACCAGCAACAGGTGAGTGTGTAGAGTTTAACGATGGGGGCCCTCCAACGCCTTGCTCAACACACATAAACGACTTCACAGAACTTAAAGCTTCGTATTCATTCACAGAATCGTTTTACAGGAGACACCACGCAGTTTCGGAAGCTCAAATGTAATGCATTCCTCTTTTAAAATCGTGATCCCCTATCTCATTGTTTTGCAAATGATTTATACCAATTCTAAATCAAACTGAAATTATTATAACCCTACAGCTAATTAATGCTAACAACTAGTCGAGATCATCTTCAAAATCGTGGGGTTCCACAAAATCAGCATTGCTCCTTCTTTTGTGTTGAACACAGAACAGGTGGCCACATTTAGCTCTGCTTGACTCGACATCTGCATAGGCCACTTCTCCTGACTGTTGGATGTTCATCCATCTGTGGACATTAAGGATCCATTCCTGATCTTCTGTTTCCCTCCTAACTGTCCTGCAATTACTCAACTTTGGAAGTAATACGGGAAGTTAGTACATCCCGTAATTTTAGTAGAAATCCTAGTTAAAATGCCTAAAAATCACAAAACTCAATTTATTAATAAGCAAATGACATTATACCTCTTTGACCAAGGTTTATGGGTGATCTTTAAGGCTTTCTACTCAAAATGGAAATTTTATGAAGGAAATGAAGGTTATATAAGAGGCAAAAAGGGGTCAAAATAGTGCCCAACATCTCCCCCAAGAGGAAACTGTTGCATGTCCTCATGCCAAAAACTTTGACCTTGTGCTGAAACCAAAATTTTGTTGCTGGCTTTCCTGCTTCTGATCTCCTACTGAGACGATGCATCTGTTGATGTTGGAGATGCATAGAGAACCTTTAGCCTCTCATACTTAGCTTTGTAATTCTTCTTCTGCTTATACCATCTGGATGCAGTCTTAGAAATATGTGACCTCTGAATTCTCAGCTTCCTATTGTCCTTTTTTAATTTCTCATTTTTGAGTTCTAACTCCTTGATTTCAAGTTTCAATTTCCTGATCTCTTTATTCTTCTTAGAAGTCTTCTTCTTCATTGAAGGCTTAATAGAACTGGTGTCTGCTCCTAAACTGTCACTTCCCTGTTCTGAACCCTTTTTCTTTTCTTCATGCACAATCTGTGGCTCTGAGGAAGGAGAAGCTAAGTCTTTTAATACTCCCTGTCTTGACTGCTTCTCTTTCTCCCTCTCCCTCTCCTGCTGATCTAAGAAAAGATTTATTTTCTTTGTTTGTCTCATTATCTCATCAGTATCTAGGGTTCCCTGTTCTATTTCATCTGCTAAGTTTTCTTCTTGTCTTTCCACAGTTTGTGGGTGTTCTTCATCCTCTGATGCTGGCTGGGTATGAACCTGCTTCTTCCTTGGCTTCCTCTGGTAGGTAGTGAATATTTGTTCCTGATTTTGAATTTGTTTATCTTCCTTTACTGCACTCCTAGTTCGTATCCTCCTCTGAGGAGGTTTTGAACTTGTTGCTTCAGGGCTGTCTTCATCATCAAGAATGAGCAATACTTCTTCTTTCTTCTTTTTATCCTGAGGCAGTTTTGAGCTTGTTGCCTCAGGGCATGTTACCATTTGCAATTCCTCCTCTTTTGGAACCTCTTCATGCAATTTCTTCTCTTTTAGAACCTCTTCTTGCACTTCATCCTGTTCCTCAAATTGATTTTGGACTATAAATTCTATCCATGTCGAATTCTGCTTCCTTAGCTCATGTCGAATGATAATTTTGATAAGTCCACAGTGGAAAAGACTTATCAATTTGTCTTTTTCACGCTTCTGAACAGCTTTGGCCATTTTGGTTAGACTCTGCAATAGGAAGAAGGGCATATTTATCTCACATTCACCTGTCAAGTGCTGCAATAGTTTGATATGGTAAAGGTAAACGATACTGAATCTCCCCTCACAGGTGATGAATCTTTGTATAATGTATACCATTTCATCCCAAGGATGTACCAACCAGCTCCTTGGTATGCCTTTCTTCCAATTGACTGATCCTGCTCTAGATCTGCACAGAAAGGGCACCCAAGATTTATCTTTGAATTGCTTGGTTTTGAAGAACCTTTCTCCCTGCTGTGGCAGACCAGTGACTTGTGCTAAAACATATTCAGACAGCCTGAAGTTTAAATTACCCACTGTAGCCTTTTCTCCATCAAACGAGCCAGCAAAGGCTAAGCTCACATTGTCATTGTGCCCATCGAATTTTTCAAAGAAAGGAATCCATTGATTTCTCTTTAAAATTTCTAGACATTTTTCATGGACATCTGCAGGCTCGAATATCTCGGGTTCCAATCGAGATGTCATTTTTTTTAAACAAAATTGGAAAACAGGAAATTTTCACTGCCTTTGTCTTCCTACCCCCTTAATAATATCCTGAAATTGTAAGTGTTTGCTAGCATAGAACGGAGTATCAGCAATGACAAGGGGTTTGAGCTTACCTCTTCCCTGATGTAACCAATTTTCCTCTTCCTGTATAATTTTCACAGAGATTAGGGTATCCACAGCTTCTTCTTTTGCTGGCCGTCTTCTCTCCTGCGCGTAACCTTCAACAAATGGTGTCTCTGTGATTTTACGGCCTCATTCCACTGACAATTATCTTCAGCAAGACTATATATTCAAATTTCCTGTGGCTCACAATCCTTCCTCCTGGCAATTACCTTCAATCGATTTCATATACCAACAAAAAATATGGGCTCGGCCTCCAGAAAACGACCAAATTGTGGTATTACAGAAATCGATTTTCCAAAACAACTGACTCGGCTTCAAATGGAATGAATGAATCGTGTTTTAGACTTGAATAACACAGGAATCAATTTTTCAAGTGCTGTCGTGGGCATCATTCTATGTCTGTCGTGGGTATCATTCCACGTTTCCCTCCATCATTACATAACATGTCATTTCAAAAACGAGGAAGGTAAGGTTTTTGGGTAAATATTTTAATATTGCCCATCGTTTAATATAAAACATAAAATGCCTTGGTTCTAATGTTTAATTTAAACAGGCTATATATACATTTTTTTCTTTTATGAACCTTCTTTTCCAGAAAAGAAAATGTGCTGAGAATATGACCATTGTTTCCCTTAATTCTGTGTATTATTTTAATGCCTGATGCACTAAATTCATATACAAGGAAATCTTTGTTTAATTCCTTCATGTCATCATTCACTTTTTGCAAAGAAGGAGACCCTGTTTGTCTTTAAACCAAGAAGAAAACTCTGTTCAAGAATGCAGTTGATATCCTGTAGGATGCAGTTTTTAAAATTTCCCTTGGGCTTGATTCTGACAACCATTCTGACCCCTAAGGTGGAAAATGAAGTATTGACAGAGATAAAAATGAAGTGCTGACAAAGACTTAGTGAGGTAATGGCAGAGATGAATGAAAAATAAGAAGCTTGGCAGAGATTTATCAAAATGATGGCAATAATAGACAGTCAATTTGTAAGATGTCATCACTTAAGAACAAAAGAATTTTGAAACTTTTTAAGCATAAAAACCATGAATTCTTACAGACTTGTTTGATGTTCCCTTGATGAGCTTGCTGTCAGTGTGAAAATTGGCTTGTATTCTGATCATCCATCTGATGTTTTCTGCTGCTGTCTCTATTTCCTTTATTGTTACTGAATGTCGGATCTCTTCATATATCTCTTCTATCTTATCACAAGTCAGGTCCCTTCTGCTGATAAAAATTGCTAGTAATCAGGTCCCTTCTGCTGATAAAATTGCAATCTTTTGCTTGAAAAAGACTCGGAGGGTTCTAAAGAAGAATGACAGTTTATCCCCCTCACAGGCCTAATTTTTGACTTGTCCTCAAGTCAAACAAGATATGCATTATTTGGAAAACAAAACAGGAAAATAGAAAAAGAAGATTTGTTTTTTTGGGAATTTTCAATGGCCAGGCAAGCCTGGTTTTCCACAGAAAATTCCAGTTTATATGGTGCCAGCGAACTGGTTTTCACAACTAAACTGCTTTTTTTTTTTTTTATATATTTTTTTTTTGAATTTTTGTTCGTTTGTTTTTATTGGCTAACTGTATCAGAACAGCTAAGGAGCAGGTGAAGGAAAAACACTAAGGTGTTTATCCAGCACTTGTAAGTCCTGTTGCTGTGAAATTTGTTGAACAAAATCTGCCATGTTGATAGGTTTGTGGTACAGCTTGAGCCGGTGGCCATTGACCACAAAATTATGTGCTTCATCATCTATGGTTTGAAGTTTTACTGCACCATTATCATAGACATCGACAATCTCATATGGACCAAGCCAATGAGTAGTAAATTTGGCTTTGAAGTCCTTAAACTTGGAGTCAAACATCAGTGCCCAGTCACCAATGTGGAATTGCTTCTTTTTGATAAATTTGTCATGCCATTGAGCTCTCTGCTGTTGTATCAGAATATTGTGTTCGATGGCAGCTTGCCTCATCTCATCCAACTGATTCAGCTGAAGTATCCTTTCTTGTTGAGCTTCTGAAAGGTCTATGCCCAAATCTGCTGCTAACTTGAAAGTATGAACCTGAAACTCAATGGGAAGGAGGACTTGCTTACCATAAACCAGTTGATAAGGAGAAAACCCAGTACTATTCTTCCAAGTGATCCTATATGCCCATAAAGCTTCAGTAAGCTTTGCTGACCAGTCCTTCCTATGCATCTGAACAGTCTTAGTGATGATGCCTTCTAGGGTTTTATTTGTGGATTCCACTTGGCCATTGGCTTGTGGATGGTAAGGAGTGGACTTCCTGTGCTTGATCTTATATTTTTCTGCTATCTCTTGCACTAATTTGGAAGTAAATTGGGCACCTTGATCAGTCACAATTTCCCGAGGCACCCCAAATCTAACAAAAATCTCTTCAAACAGAAAATTTACCACAGTTTGCTCCGTAGCTCTTGGTAAAGGCTTGGCCTCTACCCATTTAGTAACATAGTCTGTGCAGACCAGAATGTATTTCTGTCCGTGTGATGGTGGATGGATGGGACCAATGAAGTCAAGGGCCCACTTTTCAAAGGGTTCAATGAGAATCTGTGGTTGGAGTGGCATTTCATCTGAGCGGACTGGGCGTCCCATTCGTTGACAAGTGTCACAACTTCTGACATACCTTTTTGCATCTTTAAAAATGGAAGGCCAATAATACCCCAAGTTGAGTATTTTATATGCTGTTCTTTTGTCAGCAAAATGGCCACCGCATGGTTCATCATGGCATGCCTTCAAAATATCCAAGATTTCATCCTGGCGGACACATCTTCTGATGATTAAGTCATATCCGGTATAAAAGAGATCACCATTTATCCAGATATGCCTAGCACTTTGTTTGATAATCCTCTTTTTTTCCTTAGAGGTCATTGATGGTGGTAGTTGGCCTGAGGACAAATAATTGGCAATGTCAGCATACCAAGGAGTAATAACAGAAATTGCAAATAGATGCTCATCAGGAAAACTATCTAAAACCGGAACAACCTCACCAGTATTGTGTAAGCGAGATAAGAAATCTGCTACCTGATTTTCTCGTCCTGGCCTATCTAAAACAGTAATATTGAACTCCTGCAGTAATAACAGCCATCTAGTAATCCGACCATTAGTGATAGATTTATTCATTAAATAGCGTAAAGCTGAATGATCGGTATGAACAAAAACTTCGTAGCCAGTGATATAATGACGGAATTTGTTAACAGCATGGACCACTGCTAACATCTCTTTTTCAGTGACTGTATAATTCAGCTCTGCAGGTGCTAGATTTTTACTAATGAAATAGATAGCATAAGTCAAAGTATGTTCTTTCTGGCCCAATGAGGCTCCTATTGCAGTAGCAGATGCATCAGTGGAAATATGGAAAGGCAATGTCCAATTGGGTCCCCTTAAAATGGGAGCAGTGGAGAGCTTTTCCTTAAGTGTCTGAAATGCAGATTTACAATCAATATCCCAAGTAAAACACACGTCCTTTGAAAGCAATTTAAACAATGGCAGGGCTATCTTACTAAAATTTGCAATGAATCGACGGTAATAGCCTGCATACCCTAAAAAGCTTCTGACATCTGTTTGAGTTGTGGGTTCAGACAGATTTTTAAGGACTTGAATTTTGGCAGGATCTACTTTTATTCCAGATGAAGAAACATGGTGTCCTAAAACTATCCCTTCAGTCATCATCATGAAACACTTTTCGTTACTCAGGGAAAGATTGGATTCAACACACCTTTTCAGAATTTTCTCTAAGTTTGCTAAGGAATCTTCAAAGGTACGTCCATATACAGAAAAGTCATCCATGTAAACCTCAACACACTCATGAATCAGATCTGCAAAAATGGCTAAAACAGCTCGCTGAAAGGTAGCTGGGGCATTACATAAGCCAAAAGGTAAAACTTTGTAGGCATAGGTACCCCAGGGACATGTAAAGGTGGTCTTGTCTTGGTCTTTGGTTGCAATACTAATCTGATTATAACCACTGAAGCCATCTAAAAATGAAAAATATTCCTTTCCAGCTAAAGCATCCAATACTTGATCAATAAAAGGCAGTGGGAAATAATCTTTCAAAGTGGCCTTATTCAATTCCCTGTAATCGATGCATATTCGCCATTTACCATTTTTTTTAGGAACAACGACCAAGGGTGAAACCCATTGGCTGTCGGAAATGGGATAAATAAATCCCACTTTTAACAACTTCTGTAACTCATCTTTGACTATTTCCTTTAGCATAGGATTCATTCTGCGTTGTGGCTGTCTCAAGGGTCTTATTGTATCATCTAGGTAAATATGGTGTGTGCATGTCTCAGGATGAATGCCTGGCATATCAGTATACTCCCAGGCAAATGCATGGGAATATTGCTTCAGCAAAGTGGTCAACTGTTCTTCCTGTATTGTGGTAAGATGTGCACCTATGTTCAAAGTTTTTCATGGACTGATTTCTACAGTTTTACTGTGAATGTCAGTTATAGAATGAACATTAAAAATGTCATCAAATGCCAATGCTAAGGAATGAACATTGCAATTTTCCTGGAAATTATGACCCATGACTTGTTCTGCTACAGCATATTCCAATTCTCTTAATTCTGTAGAAATATCAGGTTCAGCAATAAAATGATCCATTAGATCTTCATGATTGTCTTCTTGGAAATCGAAGTACTGATTTATACTTAAAACGGGCTGAATTATATCTTCTTCTTGTTCCTTGGTTTCACTAATCCATGACAGCTGATCGATTGTGGAAGGTCGTTGGGCAGAAGGGTAGAGGGCAATCTGTTTCCTCTCTGTCCCATGCGAAATAAGCATGCTTCCTGATCGACATCCTATGAAAGCATCTGCTGTTTCCAGCCAGGGCCTGCCAAGGATCAATGGGTGACCTCCTAAGTTGGATTTTGGTTGTAGGACTATAAAATCAACAGGATATTTCCAGGAGTCTAGAGAAACAATAATATCTTCTAAGACTCCCTCAGGTGTAATCTTAGACCTATCAGCCAATTCTAAAACAGTTGTGGTGGGTCTGAGATTTGTCAAGTGAAGGTAATTCATTGTCTCCAGGGTCATGACATTAATGGCAGCACCTAAATCGATCAATGTTTTTGGAATGGAAAAATTATTGATGGTAATGGTAACCATTGGAATTCCAGGATCTACATATTTCTCAATGAAAACGGTGTTGGACATCAACCCTGCTAGATTGCCTACCACATGAATTTTTAATGGGTCTTTTCTTCTTTTGTTCAGACAGAGTTCTTTAACTGCTTTAGTGTAAATCGGGATATCTTTTAGAGCCTGCAGTAAAGGAATTTTAACATATACATTTGTTAACTCATTCAGAATATCGAAGTCAGGTAAGGAAATTGAAGATTTCTCTTTGACTAACCTCTCAGGAAAAGGAGGTGGATAAGATGTTATTATGTTTCCTCGTTGACTGTGATTTTATGACTGAGATTTTTCTATATTCAATTTTTTTGGAGTTTTGTCTTTTTCTGGTGGTTCTTCTAAGATAACAGGAGACTGTTTTTCTAAGGTTTTTCCAGATCTCAAATTGATATTTTGCAGTGGAAGAATGGAGTAGGGAAGCACTGTCCCATCATCAACATTATACATGGGTCTGTCAGTTTTATTATTTGGATTGGGCATTGGCTGAGCTGGCAGTTGTGTAGGCCGAGGTGGAGGTTGATTAGATGGCAGCTGAAGTTGTTGATGTGGTGTACTCAATTGAGGAGCCATATTATTGGGCTGTTGAAAAGATGGAGTTTGAAAAGGTGGAGCTTGATAAGGAGTTTGGACTTGTTGCTGCTGGTATTGGGGATAGGCTGAAGGTTGTTGGTATGGCTGTAAATAAGCCTGCTGATATGTTTGATTACCATGGGCATAACCTCTCCAATTTGGAGCAGATTGGGTTAATGGAGGAGACCAAGTTTGCCAAGGCATGGGTGCATTCCATGAATTCTGAACTGGAGTCTGATAATTTGTATTAAATTGCTGCATGGGATCTTGAGACATACCTGAGAATCGTGGCTGCCAAGGTCTCCTTTGTCCCATGAAGTAAAGAGACTCCATGTTGTGATTTTCCTCCAGTCGTACTGCCTGCAGTTCCTTCAATCTAGGGCAATCATCAGTTTTGTGATTAAAAGTGCATAAGCCACAAATTTCAACAGTATTTAAAGGACACTCTCTCAGTGGGTGTTTTTTTCGACATTTAGGACAAAAAATAGATAATGCCTGATCTTGTTGGTCCTGTTGCTCTTGCCTCTTCTTGGTTTTTGTTGCCTCAACTTGTGTGCCTAAGGTGCTTAACAAATCAGTCTTGAAATCTTCTAGCAGATTCCCAAGCTCAGCCCTAGAAATACCACTGTTTGCAGATTTAGTTGCTTTGGTATTGCTATCTCTTTTCCCAGTTCGAGCCTTTCCTCTGGAATACTTCTGACACAAGTCCTGTATCTCATCAAAAGGAAGGTAAGAAATGTCACCTTTTCCCATAACATTTAAAATGTCCAAATATTCTTCTCTTATTCCTTTCAGAAATATTGTTCTAATCATTTCAGGTGTTAAGGAATTGTATTTAGATTTCTGTAAATTGTATGAGAACCTTTCTAGATATTCCTCCAAACTCTCATCTTCCTGTTGAGTCATGCCAAAAATATCATCTTTCAACCCTTTTGATCTGCAATATGCTTGATATTTTCGAAGAAATATTTTCCTCATGTCATCCCAGCTAGTGATAGAGTGTTCTCCTAAGCCCATGAACCACTTCAAGGCAGCTGCTTTAAGAGTAGCAGGGAAAAGACGAAGCTTATGGGTATCATCAGTATATCCATAGGTTCGACATAAGATGTCAAATTCGAATAGGAAAGAGTCAGGGTCCTCAGAGGTCATGCCATAAAAGTTTGGTAAGACAGAGGGTGGAATATTCTTCATTTTCACCTCTTCCCCTAAGATAACACTAGTGTCTAAGATAGGAAATTTAAAGGTGGCCTCCTGATCTTCTATTGTTCCTTCATCCCTCATATGTCTTCTTTCTTCTTCCCTCCTTTCTTCTTCCCTTCTCTCTTGTCTACGTTGGTTTTCCATCTCTAACATCCTCTCATATTCCCTTCTCTGTTCTGCAGTTAGACCTTTTGATGTTTCTTCCTCAGACATTTTGAATTTACCAACTGTTGAAATGAACTCCTTTGGAAGAGAATCTCCTGTTATTTCTGTTTTTGGGGGGTTTTTAATAAATCTTCCTTTCTCGTCTCTTAACCTAAACATAAAAGTGAAATCTAATCTGTGTTTTTGCTTGAAAAGTTTTGTTTTTACCAGAAACTAAAGTCCCTAAGTCTACTTCTACAGTGCCTCCCCGGCAACGGCGCCAAAATGTTGGGCTCTGATCTATCGGTGTTAATCAGAACTTAAATTTAATATCAATCCAGGTTTGTGAACTTCGAGACACATCCAAGTTTTAGGACAGAGAAGCTAGACTTATTCAGAATTTAGCTGTTTGTAATTAAATCTACTAATAGGAACTGATGTACTGCAGCTCATAGAGACAAAATCCTCTTACAAGGGTGATTTCATTGTTTCATTTTTAAGCCTGCAATGATTGATTTGTGAAAACATGAAGATTGAAGTAAAAATTAAATAACAATCCTATAAACCCTAAGATTTAAACTGCAAGATTCTATTATCACTGAAAGTCAATTACCAATTAATTTCTTTTACAAGACAGTGCTCATAATTTGTAAATGTCTTTCTATCATTTCAGTATCGAATACCAGCAATGGACTATTCACAGAAATCGTAGTCTGAACAATTCAATATTCGTAACAGTTAATCAGTGAAGAACAGCGTTTATCCAATACTGCAGTGATGTACAGTGACAGAATTTGTAATTCAAACCATACATAAAAAAAACAGAGCATCAATGGATTCAATTAAAACTTGACTGTACTTGTTCTATGATCTATAAACTGGAAATTATATTCTGATTCATAAACTGGAAATTACATTCAAATGCATACCCAATCGATCAACCAGCAACAGGTGAGTGTGTAGAGTTTAACGATGGGGGCCCTCCAACGCCTTGCTCAACACACATAAACGACTTCACAGAACTTAAAGCTTCGTATTCATTCACAGAATCGTTTTACAGGAGACACCACGCAGTTTCGGAAGCTCAAATGTAATGCATTCCTCTTTTAAAATCGTGATCCCCTATCTCATTGTTTTGCAAATGATTTATACCAATTCTAAATCAAACTGAAATTATTATAACCCTACAGCTAATTAATGCTAACAACTAGTCGAGATCATCTTCAAAATCGTGGGGTTCCACAAAATCAGCATTGCTCCTTCTTTTGTGTTGAACGCAGAACAGGTGGCCACATTTAGCTCTGCTTGACTCGACATCTGCATAGGCCACTTCTCCTGACTGTTGGATGTTCATCCATCTGTGGACATTAAGGATCCATTCCTGATCTTCTGTTTCCCTCCTAACTGTCCTGCAATTACTCAACTTTGGAAGTAATACGGGAAGTTAGTACATCCCGTAATTTTAGTAGAAATCCTAGTTAAAATGCCTAAAAATCACAAAACTCAATTTATTAATAAGCAAATGACATTATACCTCTTTGACCAAGGTTTATGGGTGATCTTTAAGGCTTTCTACTCAAAATGGAAATTTTATGAAGGAAATGAAGGTTATATAAGAGGCAAAAAGGGGTCAAAATAGTGCCCAACATACATTTCCCCAACACTCCCCCTTAATTATGAGTTGATGACAAAATGATTCAGAGCTGCAACATGCTCTGTGCATGACGGAGTTCACTGTGCAGAACTTGTCACTCCTAAACAACTTCGCAGATATTGGAATGTGTCTCTTGCCAATGGTTTTGTGAAGATGTCTGCTACCTGATCTTCAGACCTGCAAAATTCTAAGCAGATTTCCTTGTTGTTTATTAATTCTCTGATGAAGTGATACCTTGTGTCGATGTGCTTGGTTCTCTTGTGGTACACATGATTATTTGACAGTGTGATAGCTGAATTGTTGTCGCAGTAAATGATTGTGGGATCTTGCTGTTGCTGCGACAGATCACTTAACATCCTCCGCATCCAAACGGCTTGACATGCAGCGCTTGTAGCTGCGACATACTCTGCTTCTGCTGAAGAAAGAGTTACGACTGGTTTCTTCTTTAAAGCCCATGATACAACACCAGTTCCTATATGAAATGTATTGTCGGATGTGCTTTTTCTGTCGTCAATGCTGCCTCTATTGTCGCTGTTTGTGTAGCCAATGAGTTTAAAATTTTTTGTGGTTGAATACAAAATACCAAATTCTTTTGTTCCGCTTACATACCTTAGAATTCTTTTACCTACTTGCCAATGCGATTCTTTTGGTGTCTCCATGAATCTTGAGATTAAGCTGACACCATACATGATGTCTGGCCTTATCATTGTAAGATACATAAGGCTGCCAACAAGTCTTTTAAACAACGTAGGATCTACATTGGATCCGTCATCATCCTTGCTCAATTTCAAACCTGTTATCACTGGTGTTGGAGTTGTCTTGCAATTTAACATCTTAAATATGTTCAAGACATCACTTGCATACTTCGACTACAATATGAAAATACCATTTTCATTCTGCTGGACTTCAATGCCCAAAAAATACTTCATATGCCCAAAATTAGTCATTTCAAATTCACTTTCCATGACTGTTCTAAATTATTCTATGCCAAAATCACCAGTAAATATTAAATCATCTACATACAGGCAGATGATTAGCTTATTACCATGCTTGTTGATTTTTGTGTACAATGTTGGCTCACATTCACTTCTGTGAAATCCATTCTGAATGAGATATGAGTCAATGCGACTGTACCAAGCTCTGAGAGCTTGCTTCAAACCATAGAGTGCCTTTTTCAGTCTGTATACTCTATGTCCTTGTCCTGGAACTTCATAGCCTTGTGGCTGCTCCACGTATACTTCCTCCTCCAAATAACCATTTAAAAATGTAGACTTGACATCCATTTGATAAATGGACCATTTCTTTTGTGTTGGGATGGCCAAAACTGTTTTGATAGTGTCCATTCGCGCTACAATTGCGAATGTTTCATTGAAGTCTATGCCAGGCTTCTAAGTGAATCCTCTTGCTACCAATCTTGCCTTGTGATTTTGCACATTTCCTTCAGCATCTTGCTTGGTCTTATAAATCCATTTGACGCTTATCACATCCTTGTCGATAGGAACATCGACTAATTCCCATGTTTGATTTTTCTCAATGCATTCAATTTCTTCATCCATAGCTTGTGCCGAGACTTTATCTTCTACAGCTTCTTCAAATGTTAGCGGATCATTAACTTGAGAAAATAATGCAAAGACAGAAAATGAATTTGGTGTACCGGCATCATATATCTCACGCAGACTTCTTGTTCTTGGCGGAGTTGCTGGTGTCGAACTGCGCGAACTACTTGATGGAGTTTGTTGCGTACTTGTTGTGCTTGTCGGACTTGCTTGAGTTGCAACTAATGTTGAAATACCGTGTGCTGAAACATGTTGCGTTGTCCTAGGTGTAGACGGTGCTGCAACATTTTGGTTTATAAGCGGAGTTTCAACCGCATCTTCTGCGATGTCATCATGTTCGATATGCGACACGATTTTAACATTCTTCTCTACAATTCCATCCCATGATTCATTTTCAACAAACTGAACATCACGACTGATAATGACTTTCCTTGCAATGGGATCATACAACTTGTATGCTTTTGTGTCTTCAGAATACCCAATAAAAATGCATTTTTGTCCTTTATTGTCTAATTTTCTTCTCAGCTCATATGGAACATGTGCATATGCTACACAACCAAATACTTTTAAATGCGAAACACTATGTTTCATACCTGTCCATGCTTCTTGCAGAACCTTGTACTTCACGCTCTTCGTCGAACATCGATTCATGATGTATACTGCAGTTGCGACTGAGCCCAGTATTCATTTGACAGATGCACAGCTGCCAACATACTGCGCGCCATCTCCATGATGGTTCTGTTCTTTCTCTCTTTGATACCATTCTGCTGCGGTGTGTACCACGCAGTGAATTGCCTGTGTATGCCATGATTTTTACAAAAGTTTAAGAAATCATTTGAAGCATACTCACCACCTCTGTCGGTTCTTAATATCTTGATGCTGTAACCACTCTGCTTCTCCACAAGTGCCTTGAACTGTTGAAAACAACCAAATGCATCAGATTTATGTTTCAGAAAATAAAACCATGTTTTTCTTGTGAAATCGTCAATAAAGGTGAGAAGATAAGTGCATCCTACCATGGACGGTGTTTGCATTGGTCCACAAATATCTGAGTGCACAATTTCGAGTGGTGCACAAGCTCTGTATGACTTTCCAACTAGAAAAGTCTCCCTATGCTTCTTTCCAAAGATACATCCTTCACAAATTCTCTCTGGCTTTTCAATCAATGGAAATCCTTTCACCATGTTCTTCATGTGCAGTAGCTTCATCCCACCAAAGTTCAGATGTCCAAATCTGAAATGCCATAACCAGGACTCATCTTTGATTTCTGTCTGAAACGCAGCTTACATTGCGCTGCACTTTTCTTCCTTGTTGCAGCAAACTTCTGCTTTGAACGCAGTTCCAGAATTCTCATTCTGACTTGCATGAACAACTTGAGTTGTCTTACCTCTTATGATGGGTCTTATCCTCAAAGGAAACAAGCGGTTGCTTGTCATCTGCACTTCATCAATTAACTGATTGCTGGGATATATGTCCTTGATCACACAGCGCTTACCTACCATGTGAACTCTGTAATCTTTTTCCATCAGCTGACCAATGCTCATCAGGTGTTGCTTCAAACCTTGAACATGATACACATCAGGCATGAATTTATGCTCCCCCTGTTTTGTTAGAATATCAACAGTACCCTTACCCAAAACAGTGACTTGGATATTGTTTCCAAGTGTTACATCAGTTTCAGCTGATTTATCTAGACTAGAAAATAAACTTAAATTACCAGTCATATGATTGCTACAGCCTGAGTCTAAATACCATATGTCATTTGAACTTTCTTGTACGGCATTGCATTCCAGTGGAGATGCGCATGCTAAGAACAGTGAGTTGTTCAGCGCGCTGTTGCTGCTTGAGTGTGCTTCACCTTGCTTTCCTTGGTCATACTGCTTCTTCCTGCATTCATATGCGAAGTGTCCATACTTCTTATAGTAATGACATGGAATTTTTTATTTATCATACCTTTGTCCACTTGGCTGATTGGGAGTCTGATTCTGGCCTCTACCAGCAACATGTGCAGGGCTGCTGCTGCGACCTCCTCTGAAAGAAATGCGTCCTCTGCCTCTAGATCTTGATCTTACTCTGCCTCTACTGCGACTTATGGATGACTGTGCTACGAATGCACCTTCCAGCGATGTGTCTGAACCGCTGATTCTATGTTCATGATTGAGTAATGAGGCTTGCAACTCATCAATAGTAAATGTCGACAAGTCTTTTTTTTCCTCCAGGGTCACAACTAAAGATTCAAATTTCTTTGGAAGAACTCTAAGAAATTTTTCAACAACCCTTTGGTCAGTTAGAGTTTCTCCATGAGACTTTATTTGATTAACCAGACCAATGGCACGAGTATAGAATGCATCTACTGAATCTGTATTTTTCATTGATAGAGATTCGAAATCTCTTCTAAGAATCTGAAGTTTAGCAGTTTTTATCTTGTTCAAACCTTGGTATGCTGTTTCCAGCGTGTCCCACGCTTCCTTGGTTGACTATGTTGCTGCTACTCTTGGGAGTATTGATTCATGTGTCGCTTGATGTATGTGAAACAACGTGTTCCCGTCTTTCTTCCTTTGTTCCCTTAGAACATCCTTCTCAGCTTGAGTGAGATTGTTGTATGCTGCTGCATTTGTTGGCTCTGCATAACCACTCTGGACTATGTCCCATACATCTTGACCTTTGAACAAAGATTTCATAGTTAGCGACCAATATTCATAATTTTTAGCGGAAAATATTGGAGTTTGCAAATTACCAGAAGTGAAAGCCATCCCTTTTCCCTTTTTGTAAATATAATTCTTAATTGCAGTAAACCAAGCTCTGATACCAGATGAAGGGGAGAGAGGCACACCGCAACACCGCATCTCCTCAACACTGTAGTACCGCAACAGTCAATTTAAAATTAACTGTGCAGTAAACAAACTTTTCCTTCGCTGCGGACTTTGACGGAAACCCCGACTTAGCGAAAGACTTTGCGAATGACTTTCACTTCCGCGAGCATTTACTTTGCGTGAATTAACTTTGCGGAATTTTACTTTGCCGCAACATTTGATATCGCACCAAATTTACTTCGCAGTAAATTGACTTCGCACATTATGCGATATGCTCAACCTTATGCGATATGTGATATGCGATATTGCTTAAGCTTGCGATAAGCAATACTTTGCGGACTTCTTGATATGAAGATATCTTTTACTCCACGTAACTTCGTAACTTTTGCGGCGAACTTGTTTACATCGACAAACTTATTCTTAAAGAAACATTTTGATAAAGTATTTGTTGCTAAAACATAAGAATGGAAGAATGAAGATTATGCCGAAGTTACTCCGCGTTAAACTAAAACTTTATCGCCGTGAAATACTTGGAATTCTTGATTTCTTTTACTGACAGTAAATGTAAACAACATTTCCGTGGGTGAATAAGAATAAGATGTGCGACATGCATTAATCACCATTCTTGAGAATGAACAAAAAATAACTATTGACTTATATATTACCGCAGTAAAACAAATAATATTGCCGCAATACAGAGAGATGGTAAATACTTCAATATTTCACCATTTTACACAGAGCTTGGGCTCTTCATACATTTCACGATGAACTTCTTCTTCTCCTTTCACTCCTCTTACATCTCTACTTAATCTAATGAGAGTGATTTATATTTATACATAAACTTTGGATCGCTTCGCCTGGAAGCTATTGAACTTCATTAAAGACTGTAATAACTTTGTACTAAGAAATACAACTTGCGGAATACAAACGTGGTTGACTAAACACTAGGAAGTGTGCACGATGCCTTCTGAGAGATTGACAGACTGTGTGACATCTCTGCGATACAGTGGACTGACAAAATTTCTGACAGGGTGACTGACAGAGCCGGCACGAACTAGATGCGCATTCAACTCATAAGTACATTTCCCCAACACTCCCCCTTAATTATGAGTTGATGAATTTTTTTTACAAAATGATTCAAAGCTGCAACATGCTCTGTGCATGATGGAGTTCACTGTGCAGAACTTGTCACTCCTAAACAACTTCGCAGATATTGGAATGTGCTCTTGCCAATGGTTTTGTGAAGATGTCTGCTACCTGATCTTCAAACCTGCAAAATTCTAAGCATATTTCCTTGTTGTTTATTAATTCTCTAATGAAGTGATACCTTGTTTCGATGTGCTTGGTTCTCTTGTGGTACACATGATTCTTTGACAGTGCGATAGATAAATTGTTGTCGTAATAAATCACTGTGGGATCTTGCTATTGCTGCGACAGATCACTTAACATCCTCCGCATCCAAACGGCTTGACATGCAGCGCTTGTAGCTGCGACATACCCTGCTTCTGCTGAAGAAAGAGTTACGATTGGTTGCTTCTTTGAAGCCCATGATACAACACCAGTTCCTACATGAAATGTATTGCCGGATGTGCTTTTTATGTAATCAATGTTGCCTCCATTGTCGTTGTCTATGTAGACAATGAGTTTGAAATTTTCTGCGGTTGAATAAAAAATAACAAAGCCTTTTGTTCCGCTTACATACCTTACAATTCATTTACCTGCTTGCCAATGCGATTCTTTTGGTCTCTCCATGAATCTTGAGATTAAACTGACACCATACATGATGTCTAGCCTTGTCGCTGTAAGATACATAAGGCTGCCAACAAGTCTTTTAAACAATGTAGGACCTACATTGGATCCGTTATCATCCTTGCTCAATTTCAAACCTATTATCACTGGTGTTGGAGCTGTCTTGCAATTTAACATCTTAAATCTGTTCAAGACATCACTTGCATACTTCGACTGCGATATGAAAATACCATTTTCATTCTGCTGGACTTCAATGCCCAGAAAATACTTCATATGCCCAAAATTAGTCATTTCAAATTCACTTTCCATGATTGTTCTAAATTCTTCTATGCCAAAATCACCAGTAAATATTAAATCATCTACATACAGGCAGATGATTAGCTTATTACCTTGCTTATTGATTTTTGTGTACAGCGTTGGCTCACATTCACTTTTGTGAAATCCATTCTGAATGAGATATGAGTCAATACGACTGTACCAATCTCTAGGAGCTTGCTTCAAACCATAGAGTGCCTTTTTCAGTTTATATACTCTATGTCCTTGTCCTAGAACTTCATAGCCTTGTGGCTGCTCCACGTATACTTCGTCCTCCAAATAACCATTTAAAAATGCAAACTTGACATCCATTTGATAAATGGACCATTTCTTTTGTGTTGCGATGGCCAAAACTGTTCTGACAGTGTCCATTCGCGCTACAGGTGCGAATGTTTCATTGAAGTCTATGCCAGGCTGTTGAGTGAATCCTCTTGCTACCAATCTCGCCTTGTGCTTCTGCACATTTCCTTCAGCATCTTGCTTGGTCTTATAAATCCATTTGATGCTTATCACATCCTTGTCGATAGGAACATCGACTAATTCCCATGTTTGATTTTTCTCAATGCATTCAATTTCTTCATCCATAGCTTGTGCCGAGACTTTATCTTCTACAGCTTCTTCAAATGTTAGCGGATCATTAACTTGAGAAAATAATGCAAAGACAGAAAATGAATTTGGTGTACCGGCATCATATATCTCACGCAGACTTCTTGTTCTTGGCGGAGTTGCTGGTGTCGAACTGCACGAACTGCTTGATGGAGTTTGTTGCGTACTTGTTGTGCTTGTCGGAGTTGCTTGAGCTGCGACTGATGTTGCAATACCTTGTGCTGAAACATGTTGCGTTGTCCTGGGAGTAGACGGTGCTGAAACATTCTTGTTTATATGCGTAGTTTCAACCGCATCTTCTGCGATGTCATCATGTTCGATATGCGACACGATTTTAACATTCTTCTCTACGGTTCCATCCCATGCTTCATTTTCAACAAACTGAACATCGCGACCGATAATGACTTTCCTTGCAACGGGATCATACAACTTGTATGCTTTTGTGTCCTCAGAATACCCAATAAAAATGCATTTCTGTCCGTAATTGTCTAATTTGCTTCTCAGCTCATCTGGAACATGTGCGTATGCTACACAACCAAATACTTTTAAATGCGAAACAATATGTTTCATACTTGTCCATGCTTCTTGTGGAACCTTGTTCTTCACGCTCTTCGTCGAACATTGATTCATCAAGTATACTGCAGTTGTGACCGCCTCAGCCCAGCATTCATTCGAAAGATGCGCGGCTGCCAACATACTGTGCGCCATCTCCATGATGGTTCTATTCTTTCTCTCTATGATACCATTCTGCTGCGGTGTGTACCGCGCATTGAATTGCCTGTGTATGCCATGATTTTTAAAAAAGTTTTAAAATCATTTGAAGCATACTCACCACCTCTGTCGGTTCTTAATATCTTGATGCTGTAACCACTCTGCTTCTCCACAAGTGCCTTGAACTTCTGAAAACAACCAATGCATCAGATTTATGTTTCAGAAAATAAAACCATGTTTTTCTTGTGAAATCGTCAATAAAGGTGAGAAGATAAGTGCATCCTCCCATGGACGGTGTTTGCATCGGTCCATAAATATCCGAGTGCACAATTTCAAGTGGTGCATGAGCTTTGTATGACTTTCCAACTAGAAAAGTCTCCCTACGTTGTTTTCCAAAGATACAGCCTTCACAGATTCTCTCTAGCTTTTCAATCAATGGCAATCCTTTCACCATGTTCTTCATGTGCAGTAGCTTCATCCCACCAAATTTCAGATGTCCAAATCTGAAATGCCATAACCAGGACTCATCTTTGATTTCTGTCTGAAACGCAGCTTGCATTACGCTGCCCTTTTCTTCCTCGTCGCAACAAATTTCTGCTTCTTTGCTTTCTGCTTTGAAAGCAGTTCCAGAATTCTCATTCTGACTTGCATGAACAACTTGAGTTGTCTTACCTCTTATGATGGGTCTTATCCTCAAAGGAAACAAGCGGTTGCTTGTCATATGCACTTCAGCAATTAACTGATTGCTGGGATATATGTCCTTGATCACACAGCGCTTACCTACCATGTGAACTCTGTAATCTTTTTCCATCAGCTGACCAATGTTCATCAGGTGTTGCTTCAAACCTTGAACATGATACACATCAGGCATGAATTTATGCTCCCCCTATTTTGTTAGAATATCAACAGTACCCTTACCCAAAACAGTGACTTGGATATTGTTTCCAAGTGTTACATCAGTTTTAGCTGATTTATCTAGACTAGAAAATAAACTTAAATTACCAGTCATATGATTGTTACAGCCTGAGTCTAAATACCATATGTCATTTGAACTTTCTTGTATGGCATTGCATTCTAGTGGAGATGTGCATGCTAAGAAAAGTGAGTTGTTCAGCGCGCTATTGCTGCTTGACTGCGCTTCACCTTGCTTTCCTTGGTCATACTACTTCTTCCTGCATTCATATGCGAAGTGTCCATACTTCTTATAGTAATGACATGGAATTTTTTATTTATCATACCTTTGTCCACTTGGTTGATTGGGAGTCTGATTCTGGCCTCTACCAACGACATGTGCAGGGTTGCTGCTGCGACCTCCTCTGAAAGAAATTCGTCCTCTGCCTCTAGAGCTTGATCTTCCTCTGCCTCTACCGCGACTTATGGATGACTGTGCTGCGAATGCACCTTCCAGCGATGTGTCTGAACCGCTGATTCTATGTTCATGATTGATTAATGAGGCTTGCGACTCATCAATAGTAAATGTCGACAGGTCTTTGTTTTCCTCCAGGGTCACAACTAAAGATTCAAATTTCTTTGAAAGAAATCTAAGACTTTGCGAAAACCCCGACTTAGCGAAAGACTTTGCGAATGACTTTCACTTCCGTGAGCATTTACTTTGCGTGAATTAACTTTACGGAATTTTACTTTTCCACAACATTTGATATCGCACCAAATTTACTTCGCAGTAAATTGACTTCGCACATTATGCGATTTGCTTAACTTTATGCGATATGCGATATGCGATATTGCTTAAGCTTGCGATAAGCAATACTTTGCAGACTTCTTGATATGAAGATATCTTTTACTCTGCGTAACTTCGTAACTTTTGCGGCGGACTTGTTGACATCGACAAACCTATTCTTAAACAAACATTTTGATAAACTATTTATTGCTAAAACATAAGAACGGAAGAATGAAGATAATGTCGAAGTTACTCCGTGTTAAACTAAAACTTTATGGCCTCTACCAACGACATGTGCAGGGCTGCTGCTGCGACCTCCTCTGAAAGAACTTCGTCCTCTGCCTCTAGAGCTTGATCTTCCTCTACCTCTACCGCGACTTATGGATGACTGTGCTACGAATGCACCTTCCAGCGATGTGTCTGAACCGCTGATTCTATGTTCATGATTGAGTAATGAGGCTTGCTACTCATCAATAGTAAATGTCGACAGGTCTTTGTTTTCCTCCAGGGTCACAACTAAAGATTCAAATTTCTTTGGAAGAACTCTAAGAACTTTTTCAACAACCCTTTGGTCAGTTAGAGTTTCTCCATGAGACTTTATTTGATTAACCAGACCAATGGCACAAGTATAGAATGCATCTACTGACTCTATATTTTTCATTGACAAAGATTCAAAATCTCTTCTAAGAATCTGAAGTTTAGCAATTTTTATCTTGTTCAAACCTTGGTATGTTGTTTCCAGCGTGTCCCACGCTTCTTTGGCTGACTGCGCTACTGCTACTCTTGGGAGTATTGATTCATGTGTCGCTTGATGTATGTGGAACAACGTCTTCCCGTCTTTCTTCCTTTGTTCCCTTAGAACATCCTTCTCAACTTGAGTGAGATTGTTGTATGTTGCTGCATTTGCTGGCTCTGCATAACCACTCTGGACTATGTCCCATACATCTTGACCTCTGAACAAAGCTTTCATAGTTAGCGACCAATATTCATATTTTTTACCGGAAAATATTGGAGTTTGCAAATTACCAGAAGTGGAAGCCATCGCTTTTCCTTTTTTCTAAATAGAATTCTTAATTGCTGTAAACCAGGTTCTGATACCAAATGAAGGGGAGAGAGGCACACCGCAACACCACAACTCCTCAACACTGCGATACCACGGCAGTCAATTTAAAATTAACTACGCAGTAAACAAACTTTTCTTTCACTGCGGACTTTGACGGAAACCCCGACTTAGCGAAAGACTTTGCGAATGACTTTCACTTCCGTGAGCATTTACTTTGCGTGAATTAACTTTGTGGAATTTTACTTTGCCGCAACATTTGATATTGCACCAAATTTACTTCGCAATAAATTGACTTCGCACATTATGCGATATGCTTAACCTTATGCGATATGCAATATGCGATATTGCTTAAGCTTGCGATAAGCAATACTTTGCAGACTTCTTGATATGAAGATATATTTTACTCCACGTAACTTCGTAACTTTTGCCGCGGACTTGTTGACATCGACAAACCTATTCTTAAACAAACATTTTGATAAAGTATTTGTTGCTAAAACATAAGAACGGAAGAATGAAGATTATGCCGAAGTTACTCCGCGTTAAACTAAAACTTTACCGCCGTGAAATACTTGGAATTCATGATTTCTTTTACTGACAGTAAATGTAAACAACATTTACATAGGTGAATAAGAAGAAGATGTGCCACATGCATTAACCACCATTCTTGAGAATGAACACAAAATAACTATTGACTTATATATTACTGCAGTAAAGCAAGTAATATTGCCGCAATACAGAGAGATGGTAAATACTTCAATCTTTCACCATTTTACACAGATCTTGGGCTCTTCATACATTTTACGATGAACTTCTTCTTCTCCTTTCACTCCTCTTACATCTCTACTTAATCTAATGAGAGTGATTTATATTTAGACATAAACTTTGGATCGCTTCGCCTGGAAGCTATTGAACTTCATTAAAGACTGTAATAACTTTGTACCTAAGAAATACAACTTGCGAAATACAAACGCGGCTGATTAAATACTAGGAAGTGTGCACGATGCCTTCTGACAGATTGACAGACTGTGTGACATCTATGCGATAGAGCGGACTGACAAAACGTCTGACAGGGTGACTGACAGAACCGGCGCGAACTAGATGCGCATTCAACTCGTATGTACATTTCCCCAACAATATTCTTTTGTTGGCTTGCAATCTGTCTAAAAGATCCCTTTGTGCGCCATATAAACTGTGTGTTGTCGGAAGATTAACACCACGTAAGAAAAAACCTTTGATTATTTTTTGTAAAACGAACCGTCCATAGATTTCTTGCAAGTTGAAGTTATTGTTGATTGATTTCTTTTTGCATAATATTGGTTGTACTTGTGAGGATCTGAAAACAATAATATCAATCCTCGGTTAAATGAAAACTCCTTCAACATCCCGCCCTCTCTATGTGAATCATAAACCAGGGACCTTGTTATAGGGAAAGTTTAATATATATTATCATAAACTCCAAAATGACTCTCGACAAGTCATAGAAATTAGAATCTATACCAAACACGTTCCTTTCCAAATCAACCCTTATGACAAATGAATTTCGGACTATAACGCGCTTACGCAGTTAGTTCCATTTAATCTTCATTTGTAACTGGTATGGGTTTGTTCTCAGCAAGTAAACGACCAACCCTAACGACTCTTTTAGCGCAGTCTTCCCATCATCTCTGTGCGAACTTTGCAATGTTTTTTTTAGAAATCCGAATTTTATGTTGTGCAAAATTCAAATTATGATGTTGGGATTTTAAATGGATTCAGCACTTGAACATTTATACTCTAGAAATTTAAACACTGTTATATGGTTGAAATGGTCGTGAGTAGTGAGTAGCTTGCTCATGCTTGGTCCATTGTCCAGCCATGTGGTCTTTGCGCATCGGACCCCGTCGATGGTTTGCAGCGTTTGTTACATGTGGCACTCACATCCGTGTTTCCTTGCTACGTCTAATGTCTACCATGTTGCATTTTTGTTATTTCACATTGCGACCAGACTAATAATGTCGTGCGCATGGTAACCGTTGGCATGTCAAATGGGAAGTTTTATTGTCAGTCCAATCATCGGCTGCATTAAGGCTAAGTCCGGGTGTGTCATGCATATCCGCATGCAGAGTTTAATTATGACGTAACGGCCTTTGCTTGAAATCTGACCGATGCTAGCCTGTCTCTTGTGTGCACCGAGCAATCACATCCGCGTTTTGAATACCTGGTGTCTTTACACTGAGACAGTGACTGAAACCTCCTTCACCCTGTGAGATACTCCAAGGAATTTTTGTCCTGCAGCAAATTAATGATGACAAGCCTGGCATAGTGCCACTATATCGACCGTTAGTAGCATGGCCTCGGCTTGTCGATGATTACTCATTCCATGCTAAGTTTGTTTGTTACGGTGGTTGGTATCTTTGTTCTGTGATTACGAAGTATTGAATAAGTATTCTGCAATACAGCATTTAATGTTGTAGTTGTTGGGATATTATGTAATACTTAGGTTCTACATTTATTACAAAGAGATTTAATAAGAGCATCATGTCACTTACAAGAATTGAACCAAGGTAAAGAGAGTAACAATCAATTCTCCCAACCACCCAAACTACATCCTATGGACAAGCACTTGACTTATCTTGTAATAAAAAATCTTTACTCCTAACATTTTTCCCAGACCCTTTTAGTCATTAAAATGTTTGTTTTGGATAGGATCATTACTCCTATTGACTTTGGTTTAAAAAAATCTCATAAGCACATTGAGATGTTCTTGTGTGTGCTTAACCTTTGGGTGAAAAGCATTAAGGCTTTATATAATGAAATTGAAGGAGTGATGGAGATCTTGATAAGCGATGCGGAGCTTTTCATTATTAATAATTTGGTTCTAAGTAACAAATGATGGCTTTATCAATTATTGAGACGGTGGAGGTGGTGTCAAAAAAACTCTCATGGTAATTGGAGTTTCTTTTGGAAATTTTGACAAGTAGAACTTAGAGGGGAGGTTTCTTTTTGGGAAAGTGGGTGTGACGACTAAATTAATGAAAATATATTATGAATTTAAATTAAAGGAAAAGTAATTAAATAAAATTTGTGACATTTGGTAAACAAGATGGATATGATAAAACTTTAGAAGAGTGGTATGGAGGCAAACAATGATGCACATAGCAAAACTGAATATCAACCTAAAGAGGACTTCACTCTTAATTCAATAGTTGAGACCAAATAAGATATTTAGAAGAGTGGCATGGAGGCAAACAATGATGCACATAGCAAAACTGAATATCAACCTAAAGAGGACTTCACTCTTAATTCAATAGTTGAGACCAAATAAGATACGACTTAGTTAAGGGTGTTTGTCTTTAACATCGTGTTACGATGCTTTGTAATTATGTCAATGTTGAGAGATCAACAATATATGGATAGACTTAGTTATAAAGACTAGATCAAAGAAATATAAAATATTGTAAATTCATCTCAATAATCATGTTCAGTATCATGACATTCTAATATTGAAAAATAGATATGTATGTATGTGATATGTATTGTTTTATTTAAAACTTTGATGATAACAAGTTGGTATGAAATTTAACCATCTTAAACCCGTATCTATTAAGCACCGAGAGGGATCCAATTTCTTGAGGTGTATTTCTTTTTTTAAATTTAAACTCAAGAAATTTGATCTCTCTTGATTGATAGATCCAGGTTTAAGTTTTAAGTTTTTATTTTATAAACAAATATCTATTTTTTAATTACTTTTCATAATATTTTATTTTATGAACCAACATGGATTTTTTTTAAATACTTACCATAATTTTTTATTTTATGAGCCGACATGAATTTTTTTAATTATTTTGTTACATCACACGCGTTACAACATCTCCCCCATTCTCCTCCATATTAAGCTGTAGAGCACCTCGTTTCACTAAGTACAATGACAAAAAAATAAAAATATTTAAATATAAAAAGTAGGTAACACACTTACCCCTTTATAATATATATATATTGAATATTTGTTTAATTATATCTATCATAATAATTTGTACTATACTTATTTATAATTCAAATGTGTTTAAATATATGTCTTTTCTAAATTAGTTTTGATTAAAATTTTAAATTCAAATGAATATAATAAAACTTCGCATTTGGAGTTCTTAAATATGAACATTATTTTTAAAAAAATTTAAATAATAAATAGTAATGAATTTTCAACCTTAAATATTTAATTCCTCTAAATTAGTTTTGATTAAAATTTTAAATTCAAATATATTATAATAACATTTTTAAATGAATATAATAAAGCTTAACATTTGGAGTTCTTAAATATGAACATTATTTTAAAAATAATAAACAGTAATGAATTTTTAACCTTGAATATTTAATTTCCACATGTGAAAGTATTTAAGTAAAAGATTAGTATGATTAAGTGAAATATTTAACCTGACAACATTAATAATTCTTGGGATTATATAATTGAAGTTACAGTATCTACTTGGAGATCGTGCATTCAAATAAAAATATGGTAGAGACAATAAAACATAAATAATAGTAATTCTTGTTCAAACTAAGTTAGAGCATTTCTCCTGTTCACATTGGCATCAAACAATGGAGGATTCCAATCTTATAAATAGAGTTCTTTACATGCAAATACAACTAGCAAGAAATCATGGGCTACCAAAACCATGTGCCCAAAACCTCTTTATACCTTGTTCATTCATGAGTTAAGGTTAACCCTAACATAAATGTGAAAAAAATAATTAATTCCAAATCTTAAATGGGTTTTGAGAGAATAATCCATAGTTATCATGTTCAAGATTGGATGGGGCCGATCTAGGTTCTCAAGGTAGATCATTATTTTAGCAGTGTTGTTTATGTTTACTTAGGATCAGTCAAACGGAGAAATTCACATTTTCCATACTTAATTTTCATAGCATATTATAACTAGCACAACCACAAGTAAAGTGGCCGATGAACACCAATAGGTGTAGTGAACCACTTAGTTTTGTGTAGATGGTTGGTTATTAAACAAAGGATAAACATTAAAATAACACAAACATTAAGCTAATTAATATACACATAAAAACAAATACTATTTAATAAACATACCCCTTTTCTTAACCATAGCTTAACTGAAGCTTATTTAAATCTTAATCAAGATGCATTTGAGCATAACAAGATACTACGACCATGAAATGAATTCACATCGTACACTTGTTACACTCAAGTTAATCTTGTTGATCCACTCAATGAAGTCCAAAAATCTCAGATAATATCTAAACACCTATCGGTGTAATAATAGTAATTTAAATGCTCTGTAACATTGAAAATTTAACCCCACGGTGGGTGACGATCACAGCCAGCCCCACTGACAAGACCACTCAATAGTACGACGGACACGCGCCCTCTATCAAACGCCACGAGGCATGACACTCTCCAACCCATTCATCTCCGGTTAAGTTTACGGTACAAAGCACATGGAGCATTTAATCATCTCCCGAATAGGGCAGCAGGCCTCCTGCTCGTTCCTACGTGCGCTTAGTCCACTCCAATGGCAGACCATGAATGTGAAGGTACGCTAGTTATGGTTTACATTGAGGGTAATCGGCACAGGAAACGCCATATGAGCTTGTATGTTTGGCTTTGGGAATAAGCTTGGCTCTCTACATTGAACATCCCGACTGGTGAATTTAGTTCTGCTCGCTACAGGTCTGTTGGTTCGTTGCTAGCTGTTATAGCAATGCCGCCTGTGAAACGGGCTTACACTCGGCGTAATGCAAAACCAATCGGCCCTCCGGTTAGTTTTATGCGAGGTGTCGTTGGAAAGGCCCGTCGTTACAGAAAGGAAATCTCGGCGAAAATTCAAGAGGACATTAAAGAGGCTGAGGATGCGGAAGTTTCACTGGGTTTCCTTCCCGACAGTGATATTAGGGAATAATTTGAGGCCCTATCCTTGATCCTAGGTCTACAAGGGGTCGCACTACCCTCTACCAGCGCACCTTGGATTATAACTAGCTTCAGAAATCGGTCCTCGGGAAGACATTGCAGACAGAGGGGAATCTCAAGCAGAAATTTTATTGCAGCAAAACGAGATGGTCCTGATGCTTAACCAGATTCTTCGGAACCAAAAGAAGATTGCTCTTCGGCTCGGTATTGAGCTCCATGTTGAACCGCCGGGTTCGGACTTTAAAGACTAGTTTTAGTTTTTGTTAATGGCTCTTAGTTTTGCTTATGGTTAGTTCCTGAATTACTGATAGAAAACTCTGAATGATATTATGTTTCTGTGTATGGTCAGTCTCTGAATTACTGATAGAAAACTCTGATATTTTTTATAATGGGCTTGTTTTCTCAACTCTGAGAGGGCCTTTAAAACTTCTAAAACCTTGGTTTGGGTCTGTTTTCTCTACCCTGAGAGGACCCTGTTTTGTGTACATGTGGAAAATAGCAATATAAGGATTCATCTAACTTACAAAAAAAAAATATTGAAAATTTAAACTTACATAGTAAGCAACTCCCAACATGTAATATATATATTCATAAATCCTAGGTTACTTCATGGTTAATTACAGTACCTTGCTTTTATGTGACATGTGCTACGTGTAATAAATATAGAGAAGGAAGTGACACTCTATAAGCAATCAATGGTACAATACAAGCGAATTCATGATTCAAGCATTATTAGAGCATTATTTCACCCATTATTTCTACATCCGACCAGCAATCATCAATCGTCGTTGTTTAGGTTCTGTTTGAGTGACTCGTTTTAATATAAAGCAATATTATAGAAGGGCATTTAATCTTTAGATCTGATGCAATGGTAAATCTAACCATTAAGATTTTTGTAACAACAACATTAAATGTATTAATGGTCAATCAAACTATTAAAATTCTTGTAACAATAATATTAAATGTACTACTACAAATTGCATATTGAATGTCATAATAGATTAGTGCATCCACTTAACTTGTGGCTTTGTAAACACTGATAGGTCTCAAGTTAAGTGACATGAACACGTTATTTGTTGTTCTCCATTTTTAGTTGTAATCACTTGTTGTTTATGGCTAAGGTACTTGCTACCTTCTTTAGTTAAATCGGTTGTGTGTCACTACCTGTTATCCATGCATAAGCCACGAGTTATTCATGCATCAACTATCAGTTATTTTTAATATTTATTTTTTTATAATTGTTTATTTTGAATTTTGAACATACATTTGTCCCATCCTTTTTCAATCTAGGAAAAACATAGATGATAATCCACCCTAAATTTTAAGATACAAACACTTATTGATATAAAAACTCTAAATGAGTCTACTTTAAGAAATCCCAATTAAATTAAAGTGAATCTCATTAAGAAATCCCAATTAAATGATTATGGGATAGGAATCCATGATTATTGGATAGAAATCAGATCATACATTTATTGAACATAGTCTAAGCATGGGACTATTTTTGGTTAAAATATAGTGTTGTAGAATGGTAGATGAAGAATAAAGCTGATTTTAAATAGCAGGAAAAGTAAAAATGAAATCTGAAATCTTATAATATATTATAAATAAGAAAAATTATTGAAAATTATAATAAATATTAAAATAATATTATTGCTATTTAAAAATATTAATAAATTTTATTTTATTAAATAATATAAGCATTGTAAGATTGATTTTCAAAATAAAGAATAGAGTAATATGGAGGACAACGATCAAAAAAGACTCACTTTAAAATATAAACAGGTGGTGCCAAAATTTGAGCTGTGGCATGCCATGAAGTGACAAAATATTTTAATAACTAATAAACACAATTTAGGAGATGCATAATAATTATTTAGAATTTTGTGGATGGATTATGTTAATATGATTGAGTTGGAGTAGTTTAAGGTGGTGCTAATAAGTGCATTGATCATGTGACATTATAATTATAATTATAATTATTTATAATATTTTATATGCATAATAATTATTTAGAATTTTTTGGATGAGATTATGTCAATATGATTGAGCTGGAGTAGTTTAAGGTGGTGCTAATTAGTGCATTGATCATGTGACATAATTATAATTATAATGTTCAATTATTTTAAAGAGACAATAATGTACTTAGGTATAGTGGCATGGTGTGAATATAGTTATAATGGATTTTAGATCAATTTTAAAGGATTACTTTACTTATAGGCATAATATTAATTATTTGTTGCAAATATTTAGATTAACTTTGAAAGTTTATGTGTCAAAGTAGGAACTTGAGATAGTTGTGAAGATAATACTTCTTTCATTGAAAATCTATGAAAAATATAATAACATAAAATTTGTAATTTAAACTAAAAAAGTATGAAATAAGATATGATTATTAAATTGCTTTTACATTTTAAGAAAATAGTTGTATATACATAAAGTTGAGAACATGAAAACACATACATGGTTTAGGCCACCCAATTCTAAGTGATAAGAACATGAAAACACATACATTATTTAGAAATATGCCCATGATTAGTCCCAAGCCCAGAACCCAAGCTATGGGTGTGGGCTTTAAGTATTGTGTAGGAGTTATATAATGTATGCACACTATAAATGTGTATGCAATATAAATACATGGTCATAGGTACATGGTCTCATCCCACATATGATGATACAGTGGCGATATGAATGATGGTATGCAATGAGTGTATATGGTCTTATTGTATAATGAATTCATGGTATGATTTGATGACATGCAATACTTAGCATATGGTTCTTAATTATTTTATGATGGTATGACCCGTGATACTTAGCTTATGATTCTTATTTATTTCACGATGCTATTTGATAAGGATTACATGTGATAGCCAGTTGAATATCGAGTACAACATTTTGTTGTTGTATCATAGTATGTAGAGACAAATGACACCTAATATATGGCATACTATTATTTCATGTTGATATTCACTATGGTACTGTGTTTATTCATCATAGTATTTGATGATTGAGGATACACAGTTTATGATATGTTGATATTTAATATGGCGCTCTATTTCATAAAATATTGTTAATTTATGATGGTCTTTCATGAAATAATGGTTCGATTGGATGCTTGATGATACCATGGACTATTATTTCATGAGAATTGCTATTAAGTAGAATGTTTAATTAATTCATGTTTGTATTTCATGATAAGTAAAACTTAGTTTATGAGGCATATTATTCCATGATGATGGCTTATGATACCTATTATTGCAAAATTTAACTTGTGACAAGGCATTCTTCACATATGATAACTAGTTATAGTGATTTATTATTCATAATGGATTTCTCAATATCTTATTTTCTTGAAGAAGAAGAAAATACTACTAATCACTATCCCTTGTGGTGAGTGGAAGCTTGTTTCAGGTGATCCACTCAAAGAGGCTAGAGAGACTAATCATTCTAGGATTTTGTGGAGAGCCATAACCACGAATTAGAATGGATACTACAAACACCCAATGGGTTGGGGGACAAACTCAACAATTAACTCCATGCCAATAGTTCCTAACTCTATTATTGTAAGTCCACAAGTGGAAGTATCCTCACCAATAGGGAGGCACATGGAGAAGGACTTTCGATGCTTGAGGTTGGTGCTTTAAGGTTTCATACAGAGGGAGTATAAGACATCCTTTTGAGATGCTTGGGGTAGAATTATCTTGATGTTGGGACAATGTCACTACTGCATGATCTATGCTTAAAATGCAATGAACCTTGTGTAAATTTAGTTTTTGACATCTACATGTAAAGGTCATTGTTCCATTTTCTTTCTAAGAATTGAGGAAGGCTGATGCTCATAACTTTGTGTTGGATCATGCAACATAATTCATGAACTATTTTGAAAAATGCAACCTAATATATAAAGCATTTGTAAAATGCATGTTTACATTTTAATATTGACTTCATATAACCCATTATTAGACTTATGTGTGTTCCTGGACCCAAATTCGCTTAGCTTGTTGAAATACTTTTCATTTCCAAGATAACCCTCTAGTCGAATTTTAGTGATGCCTATGTTACATCTTCCACATATCATGTGATGTCCATCTACAGCCTCCACCTTGTTTATGGATTTGCATTGTTCAATGAGCCATTGTAGTGGTGGACTTATAGTAGTTGCTACACATGTCATGGGTATTGCTATTTAGGTGATTGGAGAGTCAATGGAAGGTGCATATGGATTGTCAATAATTATTCTAAGGTGTTCAAGGAGGTAAAACATTCTAATATAAAGAAAACACAATAATAATCTATAAAGCTTATGTATTGACATTGAATTGTGATCTTTCTACTCACCTTAAAACTCCCATTTTGACACACAATTGTGACCTCATTGCTCAAGAATGAACTAATTGCTTCTAGCTTAGTCTTGTTTGTGAGTATAGCCACCAAAAAATATCCATTAAATTTTAGTTATATAAAACATTGAAAAAAACCCATTACACTAAATTCAAAAAATAAAATTTCCAAACTCTGGGTGGGCACCAAATTTTGTCTTGGGAATAGGTGTAAAAGGGAAAATCTAGAAAAATAGTTAGGCTCAATACCACACCAAGATCAAACTCCAATCTTCCCTGCAAATATAAGGAAACAAGTACAGGTCGTCAGATCGATCTCTAAGATATCTAGATCGATTCTCGTTCTTCGAATTGATCGACTGACATATTCACTGTTGGAGATATTTCACACTAAGATAACTAGCAGTTATCTAGATCCACATAGTGTGTCAACGTCAATCGCTCTTGAACACTCCTACTTCACTGAGCATGGTGAGTTAGGTGGGTTATCGCATATATCAATTGTATTGTAAGTTTTTTTTAATCATTGACACATAACAAAAATTCCTTCACATCTTTTTGTGTGTGATATTCATCTAATGTGTATGTGGATTTTCTCTTCATCCCCATTTTGTTGTGTGTGATTCATTGTTAGCTAGATTTACTGTGCAGGCATCTGTTGAAATATTGTAACTTCAAAGAATATTATATTTGTACTTTATTATTCCGGAGATGTTTCATTCCTCCGATGGGACTTTGTTATGTATCCGGAGATGTTTATTCCTCCGAGAGATTGTGGTAACTAGGATTATTAGATCTCCTAGGAGAGGTCATCCCTGAGTTAGTTATTGGAGGGTTATTAGACTCTCCTAGGAGAGGTCGGCTCCATAGGGTAAAAAGTCAGTCGAAAAACAAGTATAAGTAGAGGAGGATGTTCCTCACTTATCTCATTCAATCATCCACTTGGAAGTAGTGCACAAGTGAGAGAGAGATTTGCATAGGAGGAGGAGGAGCTCTTATTTGGTTTCTACATCTTGTATTTGGTTGATCATCTATATTGAGGAAAGCTTTGCTGGGTTTTCTACCCCATGAGGGTTTCCCAGGGTAAATCTTTGTCTATCTTGTGATTGTGTTTCTTTTAGTGATTTTGCTAGTCAAATTAGTATAAACTTAGCATGGTATCAGAGCTAGCCTGAATAGGACATCTTTCACAAGGTGAAAATACCTCTCTCTCCTCCTCCGGTGAAAATTAGGGTTTCTACAAAAGTTGGAATTTTTGGATTCTGATTGCATGGCTGGATAGCCCTCCTCAAAATCAAAGTTTTGAGCCCTGGATCGATATTTTTGGTTGGGTAGAACTTTGGGAAAGTCAAACCCTAGTTTGACCAAAAGTGCAGAAAACCAGAGAACCAGAAAAGCTGCACACCTGTGCACCAGTGAACCAGAAAAGTTGTGACCTGTGCACCAGAAAACCAGAAAAGAGAAGACTAGAAAACCATAAATTCTGTTGCAGATCCGGAAGGTGAAAAGTTGAAGTTTCCAAAAACATAACACACCAGAACCTTCAAATCAATCAAGCACATCTCCTAGTAAGTGTTATTCTATCTCCTGAGAAACTTCAATCTCTTTGACCCCTGAATAAGATGGCTCCAAGTACTAAGCTTGAAGACAAGCTGGAGGGTATAGAGAATTTTCGGGCATGGAAATATAGGATTGGTCTCATTCTTGAAGAGAATGATCTTTCCCAATATATCAAGAATGAAATTGCAGAACCTGAAGAAGATGAAGCCAAAGAGAAGTATAGGAAGGACTTGATTAGGGCAAAGAGAATCGTTGTTGATTCTATAAAATACCACTTGATTCCCCAAGTGGCATCCAAGAAGACCCCAAAGGAAATGTATGATGCCCTTTCCAGAATGTATGAAGGAAATAACATCAATAGGAAGATGAACCTGAGAGCTCAATTGAAGAGCACCAAGATGAATCAAGGAGAATCCATTCAAGATTATTTCTCAAGGGTTTCCCAGTTCAAGGAACAACTAGATGCCATTGGAGATACCCTTGACGAAGATGAACTAGTCATGACTACTCTAAATGGTCTCACTAGACCATGGGAGTCATTTATCCAAACCATGTGTGCCAGAAAAGAGAGCATGAAGTTTAATGTGGTATGGGAAGATTGCATCCAAGAAGAAGCTAGGGTTGCCAACAGAGAAGCCTTGCTCAAAGAAGGTGACCAAGCCTTGGCCACTCACACTAAGAGAAGAAAGAATAAACCCTACTTCAAGAAGGATAGTCACAAGGAGTCTCAACCTCCACAAATATTTCAGAAGAGAAGAGGAACTACTCAAGGAAGAAAGTTTTCCACATTCCAATGTTTCAATTGTCATAAAATAGGACACATTGCTGGAAATTGTCCTTCAAAGGAAAAGAAGAAGGTATTCCACCATAAAAGACATCAAGCACACCTAGCAGAAGATGAAAGTGAAGAAGAATAAGAAGAGGAAAGGCCTCAGAGGAAAAGAGCTAGAACAGAAGAAGAAGATGCAGAAGAATATGTTCTATTCTGTGCACTCTCTGGGACTATAACACCTGGAGAAAATACATGGCTCATTGATAGTGGTGCTTCAAAGCACATGACAGGTCAAAAGAAAACTCTTATAAAACTTAAAGAGAAGACCTCTCCACAAAAGGTATCTCTAGGAGATGACTATCAATATCCAATCCAGGGAATTGGTGAAGCAAGCTACAAGCTTGATTCTGGAACACCATTTAAGATGAAGGAGATATTATATGTCCCAGGATTGAAGAAGAACTTACTCTCTATCTCATCTCTAGACAAGAAAGGTTATAGGGTTGCATTCATAAATGGACAAGTACTCATGTGGTCCAAAGGAAAATCAATTGAGGATGCAATTGTTATTGGTGAAGAGGAAGGAGGTCTATACAAACTCAAGGGACATCCAGAAGCTGCCCTTGTTCATGAAGCCACTAGCCCTAGTGAACTATGGCATAGGAGGATTTCTCATATTAACTACAAAGCACTACCTCATGTGAGTAAAGTAGTCGTAGGACTACCAGATTTGAAGATTGATCATGATGGCACATGCAAAGGATGTGCAAAAGGGAAGAATATCAAGAACCCATTTCCAAAGAGTGAAACAAAGACTAAGAGTATTTTGGAATTGATTCATTCAGATGTATGTGGACCAATGCCCTCCACATCTTTGAGTGGATATGAATACTACCTTACATTTATTGATGACTACTCCAGAAAGACTTGGATATACTTTCTAAAAGGAAAGAATGAAGTCTTTGGAAAGTTCAAGGAGTTCAAAGCATTGATAGAAAATATTTCAGAAAAGAAGATCAAAATACTCAGGACAGATAATGGTGGAGAATACACTTCAAAATATTTTGAAGTCTTTTGTAAAGAAGCTAGAATCAAGAGGGAGTTAACCACTCCCTACAATCCTCAACAAAATGGTGTTGCAGAAAGAAAGGATAGAACCATTATGGAAGCAGTGAAGACAATGATACATGATCAAGACCTACCTATGTATCTATGGGCTGAAGCAGCCGGGACAGCAGTCTATGTGCAAAATAGACTATCTCATGGTGCTCTTGAATTCAAGACCCCAGAAGAAGTGTTTACAGGGAAGAAGCCTGAGGTAAGCCACCTCAAGATATTTGGGTGTCATGTATATATTCACATTCCAAAAGAAAAGAGAACTAAATTAGACGCTTCCGGAAAGAAGGGAATATTCGTTGGATATTGTGAAACATCCAAGGCATTCAGAATATACATCCCAGGATTCCACCACATGGAGATTAGTAGGGATGTGACATTTGATGAAGAGACAGCTCTCAGGAAATCTAGGAAGTGCCAGTATGAAGAAGTATATGAAGAAGATGCACCTCCCAAAATTGTAGAGACTGTTCCCATCCCTGAAGATGTAACACCTAAAGACCATGATATGATAGAACCACAGGAACCCCCCATTTCAAACATTTCAAGGAAAAGAAATCCAGCATGGGCAAGAGATATTATACTAGGAGCAGAAAAGTATGGAGCTCCTGAAGGATCCACTGGAGTGAGCAAGAAACCAAATCCCTTCTCCAACTATATGGCTTCGATGTGTGATCTTGTAGATCAAGAACCTATGAGTTCTGAAGAGGCAATTCATAAGAAAGAGTGGGTAGAGGCAATGACAGAGGAATACCAGTCAATAATGAAGAATGATGTTTGGGATATAGTTCCTAAGCCTAAAGACAAAAGTGTGGTATCCTCAAAATGGATATACAAAATAAAACATGTTGCGGATGGTAGAATTGAAAAATATAGAGCAAGATTTGTGGCCAGAGGATTCTCTCAGAAAGAGGGAATTGACTATGAAGAGACATTTGCACCAGTTGCAAGGTACACTTCCATTAGAACCATCATGGCACTTGCATCCATGATGAAGTGGGATTTACACCAGATGGATGTGAAGACATCTTTCCTGAATGGTGTGACTGAGGAGGAAGTGTACATAGAACAACCTTAAGGATTTGAGGTGGAAGATGGAAGAACCCATGTATGCAAACTGAAGAAAGCTTTGTATGGGTTGAAGCAAGCTCCCAGAGCTTGGTATGGAAGAATTGACAGTTTATTGACAAGCTTGGGATTTACCAAAAGTAAAGCTGATCCTAATCTTTATCTCAAGGTTATGGATGATGAACCTATCCTATTGTTGCTATATGTGGATGATCTATTTCTAACTGGAAATGAGAAACAGATTATCGAGTGCAAGAAGAAGCTCTCATCATAGTTTGAGATGAAAGATCTCGGATTGATGCACTACTTCCTAGGTCTGAAAGTGTGGCAAGGACCAGATGGAATCTTTCTCAACCAAGGAAAGTATGTTGTGGGAATCTTGAAAAGATTCGATATGTTGGAATGCAAAGCCATGGCCACTCCCATGGATTCCAACTTGAAGTCGTTAATTGATGACTCATCAGAGTTAGTGGATGTGACTCTGTACAGATAGATTATTGGGTCATTAATGTATCTGAAAAATACCAGGCCAGACATATGCTTTGCGGTGAACACCCTAAGTCGATACCTAGTGGAACCTAGAAGAGTTCACCTGATTGCTGCAAAGCATGTGATGAGGTACCTAAAGGGTACGATAGATTTTGGTCTACATTATCGAGGAGATCATGACTTCAGATTGTTTGGCTACATAGATGTTGATTGGGTAGGAAGCGTATCAGACAGGAAGAGTACATCGAGTGGATGTTATTGTCTGGGATCTGCCATGATCTCGTGGTCTAGCAGGAAGCAGTCAAGTGTGGCTCTCAGCACAGCTGAAGTGGAATATATAGCTTCTTGCTCTGCTAGTTGTGAAGCAGTATGGCTTCGGAAGCTGTTATCAGGATTGTTTGACTTAGATATGGAACCCACTATGATCATGTGTGACAACCAAATTTGTATCAAAATGACAGAGAATCCAGTATTCCATGATAAGTCAAAGCACATAAAGATCCGATATTTCTATATATGGGATATGGTACATAAAGGATCTATCAAGCTCGAATATGTAGGCACTGATGAACAAGTTGCTGATGTGTTGACCAAACCTCTGTCTCGAGTAAAGTTTGAGTATTTCTGAGACAAGCTTGGTGTAGTTCAAAAGGACCCTCCTTGAAAGGGGGAGTGATATGGTCGATAGAGATATCCTTGGATACTGGTATTGATGTGGATACCTGTATTGATGATGAGATTGCCTATATTGACGGTAAGTTCAATGATGAGGATAACTATGGATACTATATTGATGAGGATATTGTATCGTTGATGAGAATACTGTATTGATGAGGATACTGTATCGTTGATGTGGATACTGTATTGATGAGGATACTGTATCGATGATGTGGATACCTGTATTGATATGGATACTTGTATCGATGATGAGTCTACTTGTTTTGACGATGAGGTCAGTGTATGGTACCTAGTTGATATGATAGGATTGCATCATCCCTGAACGCCTAGTTCAAAATGTACGTGATGGGGATTGCATCATCCCGGAACCACTAGTTCAAAATGTACATGATGGGGATTGCATCATCCCGGAACCACTAGTTCAAAATGTACATGATGGGGATTGTATCGTCCCCGGACTTCAGTCCCTGAATTGATCCGCAGACTTATGTCTCCGTGGTCCCTAGTGGACAAGAGGGGATTGTATCGTCCCCGGACTTCGGTCCCTGAATTGATCCGCAGACTTATGTCTCCATGGTCCCTAGTGGATGAGAGGGGATTGTATCATCCCCGGACTTCGGTCCCTAAATTGATCCGCAGACTTATGTCTCTGTTGTCCCTAGTGGATGAGAGGGGATTGTATCGTCCCCGGACTTTGGTCCCTGAATTGATCCGTAGACATATGTCTTCGAAAAATGGTCCTTAGACTTTGTCTAAATTGACGAGTGGACTGCATCGTCCCTAGACATGTTATGGTGTCTTAAATGGATCATGTGTATTGCAGGGTATGCTTCTATGATGATGTTGATCGTGATGGTCTAGATGATGATGATGGTGATCTAGATGTTGATCATGATTGTATGATGACGATGTTGATGATCGGGTGATGATGATGTTGATGATCGTGTGATTACGATGCTGATGATCGTGTGATGACGATACTAATGATCGTGTGATGACGATGTTGATGATCGTGTGATGACAATGTTGATGATCGTGTGATGATGATGATGATGATCGTGTGATGACGATTATGTTGATCGAGAGGATCCAGATGATGATGCTACTGCAGATGTTCGAGTGCTGCAGAAGATGAAGACTCAGTACTGAAGATGTTGATGTTCCAATATTGAAGATCTTGAAGATGTTCCAGTAACTGGTTGAGTTACTAAAGAAAGCTTCCAATAATTTATAGATGTATCATGTATCATATAGTAGATGACTCCTTGCTCCTGCATATGATGTTATAATATCCTTCTCATTAAGGGGGAGTGTTGAAATATTGTAACTTCAAAGAATATTATATTTGTACTTTATTATTTCGGAGATGTTTCATTCCTCCGATGGGACTTTGTTATGTATCCGGAGATGTTTATTCCTGTTGATGTATATGTAACTTCGGAATGTATTTCACATATATGTATATTGTATTCCTATAGAGATGTTATTATTCCTCTATACGGAAGTGTCGTCATTTATTTTGTAAGTGTCATAACTTATACTTAATGGGTTATTAGACCACCTTGTTGGGGTCAGCCCTGTATAAGTCATGTGGGTCAAAGGGTTATTAGACCACCCTATTGGGGGTCGGCCCAGTCAGCATTATGTTATGTGGTTAAGTTAAGGCCGACCTAGTAAAGGTTATTAGGCAAGTCAAGCCAAGTATAAATAGAGTGCAGGAGGCACTCTATTTCATTATTCTATTCTCTCTCACACTCTCGGGAGAGTGGCGCACTTGTGGAGGAGGAGAATCTGCTGTTAGGAGATGTCTTTCTATTATGATTGGGTTGTATCATTTCTCTATCTATCTCTGAGGAATTTATTGGGGTTTTTCACCTTTATGGTTTTCCCCAAGTAAACTCTGTCTCTTGTGTGCTTGCATTATTGTGTTCATGATTGATATGTTGTAGATATGTTGTAGATATGTTGTACATGTTGTTCTCTCAGTTAAGATCCTAGATCAAATTAAAGTAAATTCTGAAAAATTAACATGGTATCAGAGTTATCCTGAAAGAAGGCATGGTATGGTATGTATGACACTTGTTGCAATTGTGAAGCTAGGGCTTGCTATAGCAAAAACCAGTCATCGTAGAACTTTCACTATAAATACATTTTGGAGAGGTTTCAAGGTCTGAAAATCGTACAGGACAAAGCTAAGATCCCCATGTACCTTGTGTCCAAAGGAAAACCTCTAATTCGTTGTACTTTGTGATTTATGATTTGTACAATATAGGGTTTCTGCCTCTTCCATATCTCAGTTATAAACAGGTGACCTTGGAAAAAAGGTCATAACTTGGGCTAGGAAGATCCAAATGAAATTTCGTAAAAAGTGATAGGTATTGCACGGACTGTTCTTTCTCAGGTAACTTTTTCAGAGGACGAAACTGAACCAGTGACACATGGAACTCCGTACAAGTTCACTCTCCTGTTTTATCCCATAAATAGGTCACATTGCGACACTTGCCATAACTCTCTCTCAGAGAATCCATTTAAGGTCAGACCTGTGGTTTTGGAAATATGATAGGTCAAGTTATCACAGGAAAAAATTTCATACCCTGTGGATCGAAAAGTTCAGAGTCACACCAGAAACAATCAGGTACATATTTCTGTCAAAACAGAATTATTTTTTAGCACCTTCATTCATGGCTTCCGAAATTTAGGGTTTCGGAGAAAGCTGGATTTTTTGTAATCGGAGACTACGGCTGAATTCTACTCATCAAAATAGAAATTTAGAGACCAAGATTAGAATTTTTGGTTGGGCAGAAGGCCGGGCTTGATCAGACCCTAGTTCGGGACTTTGATCAGAAAAGTGGAAAATTAAGGCTTCTACAAAAATGGAAATTTTTGAAATCTGTGACCATGGCTGGAAGCTCCTCAGAAAAATAGAAGCTTAGAGCTTTGGATCGAAACTTTTGATTGGGCAGAAGGGTGGGATTTATCAAACCCTAGTTCCGGGTCATGTCTAGTGAATCCAAAAGTTTCAAAGGAAAATTTGAGGGGTGAAACTTTGAAGTTTTCAAATTATGAGTATACCAGCTTGATCAGCTCATCAAGGCGCATATTTCTATCCTTTCGGAAGTTTGAAATTCAAAGTTTGAATTTCTAGGGTTTCTCTGACAAACCCTAATCTAGCTCCAGATCTAGTTCCTGCAAATCAAGTGGATTGGGTTAATCCTAGAAGAGAATGGATTGGTCATCTGCATAAGTGAAGAAGTTCCTATTTCAGAGGGAGATGAGGCTAAGGCCTTACATAAGAAGATTACAAGCAATCTCAACAGGTATGACTCATCCAAGTATGTTTCGAGATTTGTTCATGATTAAGTTTATGGTATGTTTGTCTTCATGTTATTACGGTTAGTACAATATTGACTTGTCGTATCACCTTAATAAAATTACGAATGCATGATAGAAGATATTCATTGATTAGGGTGTTGACACTTATGATTGTACTAATGCATTATGGTGTTGTATGAGGTTTATTTTGTCCGCTAACATGAAAGGTACACCAAGAAAGACAAATTATGTTCTAGTTCAAGAACATATGATCATGATGACATGAGGACAAAGGTTCATCCATTGTCATGAATCACTTAGAAGATCTATTTGCGAGGTATGTATAACTTGGTTCTATAATGGTTAACCTATGAGATATGCAGGTTACTAGCACAAGTCATTGAAGAGAACAAGAAGACATCATGTGGGTATGTTAGACATAACTAGCTAACATACCAATCCAGGTATGTTTTTCCTATATCAAGTTAGAATCCTACCTTGTGTTAGGATCCCTTCTAGAAGTATACTTGGTATGATTGAAGTTAGAAATGCAAGTAATCAAGGGTTTATGCATTTTATGTCTCTTATCTTGATTGATGATTTAACTAACCAGAAGAGTCCTATGATCAAATAATAATATGCATGAGTAAAAGAAGACTTCCCTGAAACCTTGAATACTAATGTTTATTATGTGTGTTTGAAATGATCATTGTTTTTTTATAGTATTAAGATTATACTAATGAATGTGTGATTATGTATGAAACCTTGAGGATAACACAATGATGATACTAATAAGCATGCATAGTGATGGATATAAGTTCAAGGACAGGTAATCCAGGAAGCAAAGATAAAGAGGGAGAACACTCCAGTTGTTCCTGCAAGGAAGCAAAGATCAAGAGGGAGCACACTGCAGTTGTTCCTGCAAGGAAGAAAAGATCAAGAGGGAGCACACTCCAGTTGTTTCCTGCAAGGAATCAAAGATCAAGAAGGAGCACACTTCAGTAGTTTCTGCAAGGATGTAGATATTCAGAGGGAGTTGACCACTTCTCACAATCCACATCGGAATGGAGTTGCAGAAAAGAAGCAAAGACTGAGAGGGAGTCAACCCAACAAACAAAAAAGATAAGTATTTGAATTATCATTCCTTGCATATTTTATTGTTTAAATAATACTGTTCAAATAATGTATATACTCATGTTCCTAGAATCAGGTTGTGTATTATGCATAGTTGCATTGATGAACAGTATACTACTAATATACATGGGTAAGTGGCCTATGGCACTGTACAACATTCCATTGCTACTTATCTAGAATGAAACCTCTTTGCTGACATGTTGGGAGTTGTGCACACTCTTAACAATGTTCTGGTAGAGATTGGAAGGCATCTAGAAAGTTATGGGATATGGATAAATGTTGTATTGAATCATTGGCTAAGATAATTGCATGACTGTATGACGTATTTTTCTTATGTGTAAGAATTTGTTCTGAAAACTATGAGATGTTTTCTAATCATGCAATTTAACTTGTTGTGTAGGAAAGATCGTATACCATCACCTACAAAAGAAGGACTACAACATTTGTTCGGCAACAAAGTTATCTATTGAAGATATTGAATATATTGAAGTTCCCAGGATTCGGGAAGAATGCCATGATCGAGGAGTACCAGTCGATCATGAAGAATGATGTTTGGGATGCAGTCCCAAGACCTAAAGGGAAGTCTGCTGTGACTTCCAAATGGATCTATAAGATCAAGCATGTTGCAGATGGTAGCATGGAGAAATACAAAACAAGGTTGAGGAAGGAAATCCAGTGATACTACTTTTATATGCGGATAACCTATTTGTTACAGGTGAGGATAGATTGATTTCCGACACGCAGCGGAAGCTTGCTTCCAAGTTCAAGATGAAGAACTTGTGGATGATGCACTAATTTCTAGGTATGGAGGTGTGGCAGAGTATAGATGGAATCTTCCTTGGACAAAGGAAGTTTGTAGTAGAGAAACTGAAGCTTCTGTGTGATGCTTCATCTGATCCGGTTGATGTCACATTGTTTCGTCAGATGATTAGGTCCTTGATGTACCTGACGAACATGAGACCAGATATTTGCTTTACATTGAGCTAGTTCTTGACGGATCCCAAAGGTGTTCACCTGGTTGCTGTAAAGCATATTCTAAGGTACCTGAAGGATACAGTTGATTATGTGCTCAAGTATGATGTGAATCAAAAGTTGAACCTGCAGGGTTATGATTGATTCAGATTGGGCGTGCAGTGCTGCAGATAGGAAGAGCACTTTCGGGTGTTGCTTCAGTATGGGATCAGGTGTGATCTCTTGGTTTAGCAGGAAGCAGTCTTGCGTAGCACTGAGTACATCCGAGGCAGAGTATGTTGCAGCATGTTTGGCTAGTTGTGAGGCAGTATGGCTCCGGAAGCTACTATCTGAGTTATTTGATCTCCCGCTGGAGGCTACTGGTATCTTTTGTGACAACCAGAGTTGTGTGAAGCTATCTGAGAACCTGGTGTTCCATGACAGGTCGAAGAACATTGAGATCAAATATCACTATATCAGGGATATGGTGCAGAGAGGAGCAGTGAAGCTTCTGTATGTTGCGACGGATGAGCAGATTGCAGATGTGCTTACGAAGCCACTAGCCAGAGTGAAGTTTGAGTACTTCAGATAGAGGCTTGGTGTTCTTCAAATCGATGACACTTCAAGGAAGAAGTGATGGAGACATTTGCTGAAGCCATTCCAAGCATGTTGGAAGGAGGATCCTTCACATGGCTGTGGATGTAAGTGCTGGATGATGAGCATCAGGACGATGCTCCAGTTACTGCTCTCTATATGTATATGCATCATATTGGATGTTGGATATGATCAGTTGGATCATTTATGTATGTATGCATCATGTTGGATGTTGGATATGATCAGTTGGATCATTTATGTATGTATGCATCATGTTGGATGGTGGATATGATCAGTTGGATCATGTGTATGTATTTGTATATGTATCAGGTGGATACATTGTATGATCAGGTAGATCATGTATGTTGATATGTATCATGTATTTGTATATGTATCAGGTGGATACATTGTATGATCAGGTAGATCATGTATGATGATATGTATCAGGCAGATACTATGTATGCATCAGGTGGATGCATTGTATGATCAGGATGATCATGGATGATGAGCTTCAGGATGTTGCTCCAGATGACATGCGTCAGGACGATGTAGTCATGATGATCAGGATGATCATGTGTACATCAGGATGATGTATGGTGAGTATCAGGTTGATACTCTGTGGCCGTGGACAGGTTGTGCAGATAATCATATAATAGCGCCCTGGGAGGTTTGCAAATTCTCTTGCTAGGTTTTTTCGCTGGCATATAATAGCTCCCTGGGATATTTGGCAAATGCTCTTTTGAGGTTTTGCTTTGGGAGGACATATAATAACGCCCTGGAAGGTTTGTAGATTCTCTTGCTAGGTTTTGTCGCTGGCATATAATAGCTCCCTAGGAGATCTGGCAAATTCTTTTTCGAGGCATTTCCATGACCACATGTAATAAGTCCTGGAGATCTAGACAGGATGAAAAAGGCCTCAGATGCTCTTTAGGGTTCTTGCTTGGAAAGACACTCTTTAAAGGTTTTGTGGTGACCACATGTAATAAGTCCTGGAGATCTGGACAGGATGAAAAAGGCCTCAGATGCTCTTTAGGGTTCTTGCTTGGCAAGACACTCTTTTAAGGTTTTGTGGTGGGGGGGGGTCACATGTAATAAGTCCTGGAGATCTGGACAGGATGAAAAAGGCCTCAGATGCTCTTTAGGGTTCTTGCTAGTCAAGAGACTCTTTTAAGGTTTTGTGACAATCACATGTAATAAGTCCTGGAGATCTGGACAGGATGAAAAAGGCCTCAGATGCTCTTTAGGGTTCTTGGTAGTCAAGAGACTCTTTTAAGGTTTTGTGACGCACGTAATAAGTCCTGAGGATTCCACAGTATGGCGAGTGATGATGAAGACCTACAGGTGGTGGGCCTACATCCAATATGAAAAAGGAATGGCTTTGTAGAACTTCCTATGACGAGTAGATTCAAAGATTGATTGAGAAAGTAGCAACAGTGATGATGACGATGATTCGATGACGATGATCTAGAGAAGAAGACTTGTGCTAGAAGACCTGTGTCAAGAAATACCTTCCTAGTTAAGAGGGAGTGTTGATGTATATGTAACTTCGAAATGTATTTCACATATATGTATATTGTATTCCTATAGAGATGTTATTATTCCTCTATATGGAAGTGTCGTCATTTATTGTAACTTATACTTGATGGGTTATTAGACCACCTTGTTGGGGTCGGCCCTATATAAGTCATGTGGGTCAAAGGGTTATTAGACCACCCTATTGGGGGTCGACCCAGTCAGCAATATGTTATGTGGTTAAGTTAAGGCCGACGTAGTAAAGGTTATTAGGCAAGTCAAATCAAGTATAAATAGAGTGCGGGAGGCACTCTATTTCATTATTCTATTCTCTCTCACACTCTTTGGAGAGTGGCGCACTTGTGGAGGAGGAGAAGCTGGTGCTAGGAGATGTCTATCTCTTATGTTTGGGTTGTATCATTGCTCTATCTATCTCTGAGGAAGTTATGGGGTTTTTCACCTTTATGGTTTTCCCCAAGTAAACTTTGTGTCTCTTGTGTGCTTGCATTATTGTGTTCATGATTGATATGTTGTAGATATGATGTACATGTTGTTCTCTTAGTTAAGATCCTAGATTAGATTGAAGTAAATTCTGAAAAATTAACAATTCCTCTAAGAGATTGTTGTAACTAGGGTTATTAGATATCCTAGGAGAGGTTGGCCCTGAGTTAGTTATTGGAGGGTTATTAGACTCTCCTAGGAGAGGTCGGCCCCATAGGGTAAAAGGTCAGTCAAAAAAAAAGTATAAGTAGAGGAGGATGTTCCTCACTTATCTCATTCAATCATCCACTTGGAAGTAACGCACAAGTGAGAGAGATATCTGCATAGGAGGAGGAGGAGCTCTTGTTTGGTTTCTACATCTTGTATTTGGTTGATCATCTATATTGAGGAAAGCTTTGCTGGGTTTTCTACCCCATGAGGGTTTCCCAGGGTAAATCTTTGTCTATCTTGTGATTGTGTTTCTTTCAGTGATCTTGCTAGTCAAATTCAAAAAATAAAATTTCCAAACTCTGGGTGGGCACCAAATTTTGTCTTGGGAATAGGTGTAAAAGGGAAAATCCAGAAAAATAGTTAGTCTCGAGACCACACCAAGATCCAACTCCAATCTTCCCTGAAAATATAAGGAAACAAGTACAGGTCGTCAGATCGATCTCTAAGATATCTAGATCGATTCTCGTTCTTCGAATTGATCGACTGACATATTCACTGTTGGAGATATTTCACACTGAGATAACTGCAGTTATCTAGATCCACATAGTGTGTCAACGTCAATCGCTCTCGAACACTCCTACTTCACTGAGCATGGTGAGTTAGGTGGGTTATCGCATATATCAATTGTATTGTAAGTTTTTTTTAATCATTGACACATAACAGAAATTCCTTCACATCTTTTTGTGTGTGATCTTCATCTAATGTGTATGCGGATTTTCTCTTCATCCCCATTTTGTTGTGTGTGATTCATTGTTATCTAGATCTACTATGCAGGCATCTACATGGTATCATAGCCTACAGGCCGCTAGCAAGGATCATCACTAGCACTCTTTTGTCGGTACTGAAGAGGGAACAAAGCAGCAAAAAAGATGGAATTTCCCACATATGCAATTCTAATGACATATAATTACTTTGAATGGAATCCTAGAATTCTACATCAGCTCCAGAGTAGAGCCTTGTATCGGATAACCATAGCCACGGAAGCAGAACCCACCTTAGCAGTGGAAAAAATATTTCTCCCAATCTATGGTTCCACATCAATGCATGCAAGACTCCAAATGAGATCTAGACAACATTGGCTAATCTCTTTGGCAAGCAAGATGAAATGAGGGGCCATTTGCTCGAAGTAGAACTACACTCCTTGGATTAGAAGAACTTTGACAATGTCTAAGATTTATTCACCAAACTTAAATGTCTCCTTCGTGAATTGAAAGACTGTGGTTTTTAACAAATCCAAACAAGAAAAGAAATTGATTATTGCTATCATGGTGAAACTACATTCACACTTTGACTTCTTATCTAAGTCATGATGAATAGTCTAACTACATTTTAGCAACATGCTAGACAAACATTTTTTAGGAATCCAAGTCTTTAAGAATATGAATGAACATTTTTGACATAGTAAAAAGGTCACATTGAAATTTTGAACATGTTGATTGAATTTACATATTTGACAAGGATCCTTCCATGTTAAATTCGAATCCAGGGCTAATAGCTTCAAGTTTCATGGATATAAACTGTGAACAATGATAAAAAGTCAATTGTGATTATAAGCAAGTAGATAATATATGAATTAATCAATCCTTTATATAAATTTTATGGACCTTACCTCAACTTGGAATTGAAGTGATTGGACATGTGTTGTTTATCTCAATGACCATCACCATTTTACCAATTATGAGCATATGAAATAGTCCTTTCTTTAGTTCAACATGTCAAACATAAAATCGATTGTATTATGCCTTTTAGAAAAGAAAAAAAGAAAAAATCAGGTAACTATGATGACATTCAAAAACCAATATATTCTTGTTTCTTACTCCCAGTTTTATTCAAATTTTTTTGTAATGATATGATGCAGGATTTTTTTAGGGAGATCTCTTATTTTTTTCATTTTCTAAGCTGCAATCATTACTTATGACTAGTTTTGAAAAGTTAACATGAGATACATGGTGATATTTACTGTTTATTTATTTATTTATTTATTTATTTAAGTTTGCATGTAATAGATAGTAATGATTTTTACATTTTATAGCAAAATTCTTTTTACATTTTTTTTAAATATGCACCTGTTATTAGCCGACAGACGTCAAAACATCAAAATATACATGGATCTTTCTCGGTCTACCAATGGAAACTTACGATGACAAAGTGTCTATTGTATGGAAACGCTGTCGCATCTCTGTCGAAGACATCAAAAGAACTGATGGTGTATGGTTGATTAACCAACAAAACACCGTCGAAAAACACCGATGGTTTTCCCTAACACATATATAAGCGCGTTCAATAGACTGACAATGTTATCTCAGTCTATTGACATATTTCCATCATTCTATCGATGAAAGGTCGTCAGTCGACTGACATACGATTGTCGGTAGACCAACGACAATCTGTCGGAAGACTAGACGAAAAGCACTCGCACATCCATCGATTTAGGGACGGAATGATGTCAGAATTCGACGGATTAGCATATTTTGACCAAGTATTTTTGGTCACCATGTGTCACAATAAGCGTCGGCCATACAATGTGAACCAAATGCATCGGAATTCCAACGGTCTCTCGAATGACGGTTTATGTGCCTTAGGTTCGTTGGTTGTGCTACAAAAGTCCGCTAGAAGACTGATGAAATGCCATCGAAAAATAGCACTAAATTTGGTTGTGTGTGGAATCACTTTTCTTAGTGTATTTTTGCTAGCAATAAGCTACCATATTTGAGAAACTTTGGGATGAATTCATTGGAGAGGAGAATAGATTAGAGATTGTTTCAATGAATGTTGAGGATGTTCAAGATGTATCTCTAATCGAGAAGGTAAGGAAAGAAGGAAAGAAGGAAGGATATAGGAAGGTTCAAAAGAAGAAACAAGACTCTAAATATTTAAACCATAGGAAGAAAGTGATGAGTCATGCAAAGCAAGGAAAAAAATTAGAGAGTAAAATAGTATATTTAAGTATAGTATTCTAGTGAATATGTTGGTTTGATAAAATCATGCAAGTATACAATGCAGAAAAATATTTAATTAAAATCATACAATTTGGTTGTGGTGTGAATATGCTTGGTGTTCGTACTTCCCCCCTCCCTTTATGCAAAAATACCAAAACAAATCCCTTTGGAAGTACTCCACAATACCCCTTTCACATGCCTTATAAAAGTTCCTCTTACTAAGTTCAATATGCCTAAAATATATGCATCTTGGAATTGGTCCTATGGCATAAATATCTCTCTATACAAAAAATGAACCCCACATTGGTTGAAAAATGTAGGTCACAACTACATGTAAGCTCTCATATACCATGATCCTTATGCCAATGGGGTAGTCACAAGGTAGTATTGCCTCCTACTAACATCATCATTGATTGGTTGCAGTTTGAATATGAATGTTGTTCATCCTTCCCCCCTCCTTCTATGCAAATATACCAAAAAACGATATCTCGGTAGAAGTACTCAACAGACTACCCCTTTCACATGTCTTACAAAAATGCCCCTCACTGAGTCAGATACACCTAAAATTTGTTTGCCTTGGAATTATTTTAGGACATAAATATCTCCCTATTAATCCTTGTAATTTTTGGTTAATATTAATAATATACTCATATTTTATATCTATAAAAGATAGATGTAAACAAGTACCATATTGAGACATGAATTTATTTTTTGAAGAAAAAGACAAAAAATAGTTAATTGTTGAAAAATCTACTAAAATTACATTGATGTGAATTTCTTTAAGTGCTACAAGTTTGGTTACGATGCCTCATGTCATGAAAAGGAGGGGAAGCATAAGAAACAACACAAGTATTGTGTAGGGAGTGCAAAGGATTTCATGGGAATTAATGAGCTTAATGCATCCAAAATAGAGACAACATTCTTCATGGTGTCATGTATTTCCACTAACATCATTTCTAATGTTGGGTGGTATGTAGATGGTGGAGCTCCAAGACACAAGAAAACCAATAGATTGGCTTTTGTTAGACTAGAGGAATTAAATTCTAGCATATGTGTAGAGTTTAGTGATGATGCCAAGTACTTGGTGATTAAAATGGGTTCTATGAGGTGGAGTTTCTTGAGCTACATGAGGTATTATATGTTCTTAGATTAACCAAGAGCCTCTTTCACTTTCTTTTCTAAAAAAACAAAATGTATCATTGGGTTTGAAGATTAACAAATGATAAACATAGCCCTGATCTTGGTCAATTTTTATATATAATATTGTGTGTGGGTGGACATCACTAGTTGTTAGCATATCCTATGAAACACAAAACTTTGGTGCACAGAAATGACACTCTATGTGAGTTTTGGCACAGATGATGAGGTCACTTGCACTGTGGAGCTTTGCCTCTATTTAAGGACATGATATTGGGACTTCCTATTTTCAAGGTGCCATAACACATGAATGTACAAGGGATGTGCATTCGACAAGCATTCCATCACTTATTTCCATGCAGTGAATATAGATCAATATCCATGCACAAATTGTTTAAAATTTAATAGTTTGTGCATGGACATGATAATAATTTTGACTTACCCAAACATTGTACAATGCACATGAGAAATGTTATGAACAAAATTCCCCAAATAGCATAGAAATAGAAAGAAAAGTATCCTCAAACCTTGATAACGATAAAGATTCAATGAATAGTAAGCCTCTTCGACTGAGCAACCTCATTTTACAATATGTCCAACGCACACAACAAGATGAGATGATCTCCATGGTATATATAGGACACAAATGGTACAATTACAATTAAGGTCCTAGCTAATCAATAAAGAAAACACTAATATAATAATAGAAATGTAATGTCACAATATATAGAGATAAGCATACCCCTCCCCTTCAAACAAGTGTTGTCCTCGACACTTGATCAATTGTGGATGTTTTAACATGAAGAACTCATACTCCCATGCACCTCTTCTAATATTTGGTTCTTCCACTTGATGATGTACTAAGTAATTGATTGATTTCACAGTTCTTTGGTCCATGTTTCAAGGATTTGTTTAAGTTCTAGTATAGTAAAATAGTATAAACAAGGATCTTGTCACTAATTACCTTTTTAAGTAAGAACCATGGAAGAGTGGATGTACACATGAAGATGAAGGAAACTCCAATGTGTAATCCATACTTCTAATCCTTGGCAACACCTTATATGGACCATAGTAGTTGGGTGTTGATTTATTGTACTTCTTTTGTTGCTTGAGGAACATATGTTGTATCATTTTAGCATCAAAAATACCCAATTCCCCACTTCAAATTTCCTTTTCGGAAATGTTGATCTTCTTGTTGTTTCATCCTATATTATGTTATATCCAAGTTGTTTTTAAATAGTTTAAGAATCTCTTGTTAGTGCTCTATGTGGTCCTCCACTGCTTGAACCTTAGCTTTACCTTTCAAGGGTGATGTGATGGATAGAGGATGATAGCCATAAAGTTCAATGAATGGAGGCATTTTTTTATAAGTATGAAGCACATGTTGTACCACCATTCCACCAAAATAAACCACTTGGCCCATCGTATTTATTTATCATATGCAGAGCAACGAAGATACCATTCTAGACATTTATTCACAATCTCAGTTTTCCCATCCAGTTGAGGGTGGAAAGAGGAGTTGTGAGTCAATTGAGTACCCCACTAATATAATATTCTAGTCCAAAAATTACAAGTGTAAATTGGATCTCTATCACTCACAATAATCTTGGAGAGTTCATGTAGCTTCTGAATTGTTTTCATAAATGTTGTAGCTATTGTATTTGCTTTAAAAGGATGAGAAAGACAGAAGAAATGGGCATACTTTTAATTTTATCCACCACTACCATTATTTCCTTTAGACTTTGGTATACTTGTGATAAAATACATAGAAACCTTTCCCCAATGCTGACTTGGTACGTCTAATGGTTACAGAAGACTCAAGGTTTTGATTGTCTCTTCGTTATTCTATTTCCAAACCAAATATTATACCACAAAATTTTGAACATAGTTTTAAGACTTTACCGGAAAATTTAAAATATATATATATATATATCTTAATCTTGTGGTAATTTTTCAAGAACCATGAATGTCCTCCTATAGAAGAACTGTGCAATTCTAAAAATACCTTATGTTCAAGTTGGGAATTCTTACATAAATATAGGCAATCCTTATACCATAGTGAATTACTCTTCCACAAAAATTTATCTAATGCGCTAGGTTTCTCTTTTAGTTGTTCAATATCTTGCATGCCTTCTAATCCTACTACCATTTTATCCTTGCTTCTTCCACCCAATCAAATTGCATAATGGGAAGAGCACAAATTAAGCCCTCTGTGTCTTCTTAGTTCCTTGAAAGTGCAGCTGCTGCCACATTTTTTTTCCTTTTTTGTAGATAATTTCAAAGTCATAATCTAGCACCCCTTGTAACCCATTTTTATTGCTTTACTAAAGAAGAAAAAATTGGCGTTGCCAGAAGTAGACTATCATGATCTGTTATTACCTTGAAGTGTCCTTCATACTAGGTAAGGGCATCATTTCTTAACTAAATGCGGTATGGCCAACATTTCCTTTTCATAAATTGGTTTTTTTTTTTCCTTTTAAGGTGGCAACATTCAAAGGCAAGGATCCTTCCTTCTTTCAATAAAATTGCACAAATTCCATGCCTTGAGGCATCACATTCCATAATAAAGGATTTTTTCAAGTTAAGCGTGGCCAAGACAACATATGTACACATAGTCTCCATAATTTTCTCAAAAGCTTTAATTGCTTCTTGAGTCAAGGAAAATGCCTCCTTCCTCAGTTATGTTGTTATAGGTGTTGTTATTTGACCATAATTGTTGACAAACTTATAGTAATATCCTTTCAATCCTAAGAATCCTCAAGATTCTTCAAGATTTTGGGAATTGGTCATTCCATCATAGCTTTAATTTTGTTAGGGTCCACTTTGACGCCTTCATGAGATACAATAATGTTAAAATTTACAAACCATAGATGACTAATGCTTTTATGTTCTCAACTAAACACAAACTTGTTATTTAATTGAAAAAAATAAATTCTTCCATATAGTAGTAGTCACACATGTAGCTACAAAATAAAATAGTGGAAGTAAAACACAATACACAGATAAATTACTCCTTCAAATCAATCTTTCATTAACAATTCAAAGCTTACAAGGAAACATCCACAAGCTGTCAAACTATGTGATCCCCCACTACTTGAACCTTAGCTATACCTTTCAAGGGTGATATGATGGATAGAGGATGATAGCCATAAAGTTCCATGAATGGAGACATTTTTTATGAAGTTGAAGGACATGTTGTACCACCATTCCACCAAAATAAACCACTTGGCACATGGTGTTTGTTTATCACATGCAAAGCAACGAAGATACCATTCTAGACATTTAATCGGAATCTCAGTTTTCCATCCAGTTGAGGGTGGTAAGAGGAGTTGTGAGCCGATTGAGTACCCCAACAATAAAATATTCTAGTTCAAAAACTACAAGTGTAAATTGGATCTCTATCCCTTACAATAATCTTGGAGAGTTAATGTAGATTCTTAATTGTTTTCATGAATGTTGTAGCTATTGTATTTGCTTTAAAAGGATGAGAAAGAGAGAAGAAATGGACATGCATGTAATATTATCCACCACTACCATTATTTCCTTTATACTTTGGTATACTTGTGATAAAATACATGGAAACATTTCCCCAACGTTGACTTTGTATGTCTAATGGTTATAGAAGACTCGAGCTCTTGATTGTCTCTCCTTTATTCTATTTGCAAACCAAAAATTCTAACACAAAATTTTGAACATAGTTTTAAGACTTTCAGAAAAACAATTTATTGATCCTGTGGTAAGTTTTCAAGAACCTTGAATGTCCTCCTATAGAAGAAGTGTGCAATTCCAAAAATAACTTATGTTTGAGTTGGGAATTCTTACATAAATATAGGCAATCCATATACCATAGTGAATTATTCTTCCACACAAATTTATCTAATGCACTAAGTTTCTCTTTTAGTTGTTCAATATCTTACATGCCTTCTGATCCTACTACCATTCTATCATCGCTTCTTCCACCCAATCAAAATTTCATAATGGTAAGAGCACAAATTAATCCCTCTGTGTCTTCTTATTTCCTTGAAAGTGCATATGTTGCCACATTTTTTCCTTTTTGTAGATAATTTCAAAGTCATAATCTAGCACCATTGTAACCCATTTTTATTGCTTTTCTGAAGAAGAAAAAATTGTTGTTTCCAGAATTAGACTATCATGATATGTTATTACCTTGAAGTGTCCTTCATACTAGGTAAGGGCATCATTTCATAACTACATGCAGTATGGCCAACATTTCCTTTTCATAAATTGGTTTAAATTTTTTCCTTTTAAGGTGGAAGCATTCAAAGGCAAGGATCCTTCCTTATTTCAATAAAATTGCACCAATTCCATGCCTTGAGGCATCACACTCCATAATAAAGTTTTTTTTTTAAGTTAGGCATGGCCAAGACAGCGTTTGTACGCATAGTCTCCTTAATTTTCTCAAAAGATTTAATTGCTTCCTGAGTCAAGGAAAATGCCTCCTTCCTAAATTATGTTGTTACAGGTGTTGTTATTTGACCATAATTGTTGACAAACTTATGGTAATATCCTTTCAATCCTAAGAATCCTCAATAATTTTCAAGCTTTTTAGAATTGGCCATTCAATCATAGCTTTAATTTTGGTAGGGTCCACTTTGGCGCCTTCATGAGATACAATACTGTTAAAATTTCCAAACCATAGGTGACTAATGCCCTTACGTTCTCAACCATACACAAACTTGTTATTTAATTGAAAAAGAAAAAAATTCTTCCATATAGTAGTAGTCACACATGTAGCTAGAAATAAAACAACGGAAGCAAAACACAATACACAGATAAATTACTCCTTCAAATCAATCTTTCATTAACAATTCAAAGCTTAAAAGGAAACATCCACAAGCTGTCAAACTATGTGGTCCTCCACTACTTGAACCTTAGCTTTACCTTTCAAGGGTGATGTGATGGATAGAGTATGATAGCCATAAAGTTCCATCAATGGAAACATTTTTTATGAAGTTGAAGGACATGTTGTACCACCATTCCACCAAAAGAAACCACTTGGCCTTGTGTTTGTTTATCATATGCAAAGTAATGAAGATACCATTCTAGACATTTATTCACAATCTCAATTTTCCCATCCAATTGAGGGTGGTAGGAGGAGTTGTGAGTCGATTGAGTACCCCAACAATATAATATTCTAGTTCAAAAACTACAAGTGTCAATTGTATCTCCATCACTTACAATAATCTTGGAGAGTTCGTGTATATTCTTAATTGTTTTTATGAATGTTGTAGCTATTGTATTTGCTTTTAAAGGATGAGAAAGAGAGAAGAAATGGACATGCTTGTAATTTTATCCACCACTACCATTATTTCCTTTAGACTTTGGTATACTTGTGATAAAATACATGGAAACCTTTCCCCAACATTTTCTTGGTATGTCTAATGGTTATAGAAGACTCGAGGTCTTGATTGTATATCCGTTATTCTATTTGCAAACCAAATATTCTACCACAAAATTTTGAACATAGTTTTAAGACTTTCCCGGAAAAAAGGGAAAAAAAAATCTTGATCCTGTGGTAAGTTTCAAGAACCTTGAATGTCCTCCTATAGAAGAAGTGTGCAATTCTAAAAATACATTTTGTTCAAGTTGGGAATTCTTACATAAATATAGGCAATCCTTATACCATACCGATATACTCTTCCACACAAATTTATTTAATGCACTAGGTTTCTCTTTTAGTTGTTCAATATCTTGCATGCCTTTTGATCCTACTACCATTCTATCCTTGCTTCTTCCACCCAGTCAAATTGCATAATGGGAAGAACACAAATTGAGCCCTCTCTGTCTTCTTATTTCCTTGAAAGTGCATCTGCTACCACATTTTTTTCCTTTTCGTAGATAATTTCAAAGTCATAATCTAGCACCTTTGTAACCCATTTTTATTTCTTTTTTGAAGAAAAAAAATTGTTGTTTTCATAAGTAGACTATCATGATCTGTTATTACCTTGAAGTGTCCTTCATACTAGGTAAGGGCATCATTTATTAACTACATGCAGTATGGACAACATTTCCTTTTCATAAATTTCTTTAATTTTTTTCCTTTTAAGGTGGTGGCATTCAAAGGAAAGGATCCTTCCTTCTTTCAATAAAATTGCACCAATGCCATGCCTTGAGGAATCACACTCCATAATAAAAAAAATGAAGTTAGGCGTGGCCAAGGCAGCATTTCTACACATAGTCTCCTTAATTTTCTCAAAAGATTCAATTGCTTCTTGAGTCAAGGAAAATGCCTCCTTCCTCAATTATGTTGTTATAGGTTTTTTTATTTGACCATAATTGTTGACAAACTTATGATAATATCCTTTCAATCCTAAGAATCCTCAATATTCTTCAATCTTTTGGGAATTGGCCATTCCCTCATAGCTTTAATTTTGTTAGGGTCCACTTTGACGCCTTCATGAGATTGGGAATTGGCCATTCCATCATAGCTTTAATTTTGTTAGGGTCCACTTTGACGCCTTCATGAGATATAATAATGTTAAAATTTCCAAACCATAGGTGCCTAATGCCCTTACATTCTCAACTATACACAAACTTGTTATTTAATTGAAAAAAAATAAATTCTTCCATATAGTAGTAGTCACACATGTAGCTAGAAATAAAATAGCGGAAGCAAAACACAATACACGGATAAATTACTCCTTCAAATCAATCTTTCATTAACAATTCAAAGCTTAAAAGGAAACATCCACAAGTTGTCAAACTATATGATCCTCCACTACTTGAACCTTAGCTTTACCTTTCAAGGGTGATATAATGGATAGAGGATGATAGCCATAAAGTTCCATGAATGGAGACATTTTTTATGAAGTTGAAGGACATGTTGTACCACCATTCCACCAAAAGAAACCACTTGGCACATGGTGTTTGTTTATCATATGCAAAGCAACAAAGATACCATTCTAGACATTTATTCACAATCTCAGTTTTGCCATCCAATTGAGGGTGGTAAGAGGAGTTGTGAGCCGATTGATTACCCCAACAATAAAATATTCTAGTCCAAAAATTACAAGTGTAAATTGAATATCTATCACTTACAATAATTTTGGATATTTTATGTAGATTCTGAATTGTTTTCATGAATGTTGTAGCTATTGTATTTGCTTTAAAAGGATGAGAAAGAGAGAAGAAATGGACATGCTTGTAATTTTACCCACCACTACCATTATTTCCTTTAGACTTTGGTATACTTGTGATAAAATACATGGAAACCTTTCCCCAACGTTGACTTGGTATGCCTAATGGTTATAGAAGACTTGAGGTCTTGATTGTCACTCCTTTATTCTATTTGCAAACCAAATATTCTACCACAAAATTTTGAACATACTTTTAAGACTTTCTTGAAAAAAAATTATTGATCCTGTGGTAAGTTTTCGAGAACCTTGAATGTCCTCCTATAGAAGAAGTGTGCAATTCTAAAAATACCTTATGTTTGAGTTGGGAATTCTTACATAAATATACACAATCCTTCTACCATAGTGAATTATTCTTCCACACAAATTTATCTAATGCACTAGGTTTCTCTTTTTGTTGCTCAATATCTTGCATGCCTTATGACCCTACTACCATTCTATCATTGCTTATTCCACCCAATCAAATTGCATAATGGGAAGAGCACAAATTAATCCCTTTGTGTCTTCTTATTTCCTTGAAAGTGCATCTACTGCCACATTTTTTCCTTTTTTGTAGATAATTTCAAAGTCATTATCTAGCACCTTTGTAACCCATTTTTATTGATTTTCTAAAGAAGAAAAAATATTGTTGCCAGAAGTATACTATCATGATCTATTATTACCTTGAAGTGTCCTTCTTACTAGGTAAGGGCATCATTTCTTAACTACATGCAGTATGGCCAACATTTCCTTTTCATAAATCGATTTAATTTTTTTCATTTTAAGGTGGCAGCATTCAAAGGCAAGGATCCTTCTTTCTTTCAATAAAATTGCACCAATGTCGTGCCATGAGGCGTCACACTTCATAATAAAGGTTTTTTTGAATTTAGGCATGGTCAAGACAACATTTGTACACATAGTCTCCTTAATTTGCTCAAAAGCTTTAATTGCTTCTTGAGTCAAGGAAAATGCCTCCTTTCTCAATTTTGTTTTTACAGGTGTTTTTATTTTACCATAATTGTTGACAAACTTATGGTAATAGCCTTTCAATCCTAAGAATCCTCACGATTCTTTAATCTTTTGGGAATTGTCCATTCCAACATAGCTTTAATTTTGTTAGGGTCCACTTTGATGCCTTCATGAGATGCAATAATGTTAAAATTTCCAAATCATAGATGACTAATGCCCTTATGTTCTCAACTAAACACAAAGTTGTTATTTAATTGAAAAAAATGAATTCTTGCATATAGTAGTACTCACACATGTAGCTAGAAATAATACAGCGGAAGCAAAACACAATACACAGATAAATTACTCCTTTAAACCAATATTTCATTAACAATTCAAAGCTTTTAAGGAAACATCCACAAGCTGTCAAACTAGCAACTATATGATACACTCAAACAGAACAAATATGCACACTAAGGAAAACTACCCACCAAAAACCGAGAAAATGGGTTGATGGTCGTTAATTGTTGTACATGTTGTGAGTATGGTTATACGAACATGTTTCATACGGATATATAGACTTGTATGTATGGTTGTACAGATCTATACAATTGTAGCAATCTATCATGTATGGACCTACACCTGCCATCAACCTAATTGTTGAACTAGTTCCTCTCAAGTGCTCTAGATCTACTAGACCAAAATGCCTTTCAGTGAATAATGGATGTCTTAACCCTCTACCTTAACTTGTCATTATACTTGAGCTAAAACCCTAATCTACCAAATCCCTAATATCTCAATGAGATATACGATTGAATTTAGTATAAATCGCTAATGTATTAAAAATACACTTTATTAGACTCAACAACTAAATATAAGACTTTCACTTTATTACTAAATTGCATTACATAATAGATCACTTGAAGGACTTCCGACACATTTAACTCTAAACCTACGCGGAAGTTCCTATCCAAGCTACAATTTTCAGCAAGAATTTTGCATTCAACGGAAGTGAGGAATGAATTTTGCACCAATCCAAGTTTGTCTATGAATGCTTCAAACTTCCCTTTTGTTAAGGGCATGGTCAAAATATCAATAACATGTTCATATATGGGTACATATTAGAGATTTACTACTCCCTTTTGAATCATGTCTTGAATGAAATGATATTTAATCTCAATGTGTTTGGACATGTCATGAAAAATTGGATTCTCAAAGAGTTTCATACAACTATGATTTTCACAATAAATCACCATCAGATCCAACTTTTGATCAAATAAACATGCAAGTAACTTGTGAAGCCAACTGGCCTTACAACTCGTACTATTTTCCATATACTATGCCTCTCCTGAATTGAGTGCCACGGAAGTTTGTGTTGTGTTTCTTAACCTTTAACTAACTCCGGTAACTTAGCATTGTTGGCTCGCAAGGAGGAAAGGCAAGTGAATGAACGAAGATTTGTACTGGAAAAATAATATCCTAGATATCTCATCCCATACTCCATTGTGCCCCTCAATTATCTAAGCACGTGTTTTGTTGCTACCCAATGCTCCTACCTCAACTCCACCATGAACTAACTAAAGGTGTTCATTGCAAAACACTTATCTTGCCTAGTAATGACCAATACATCAAGGAACCTATCAGTTACATGTACAATGAGGGATCCACCAATTATGAATTTGAAGTTGTTGCATTCTTCATATTAGTGATCATAGGCATGGCCATATGTTTGCAATCCTCCATCTAAAATCTTTACAGGATCTCAACTACATATTTACCCTACCCAAGGAAAATATCCTCGGGTATCTACCAAACCTTCAACCCCAAGAAGTAATGCATCGTGCCAATGTCCTTCATCTCAAACGCAACTATCATTCTTCTTTGCACCTTTTGATGAGCTTCTTTGATCCTGTAATAAATAGGTCATCTACATACAATAGCAAAATAAGTAGATCTGCATCAACAAATATGAAATATAAGTTTGGATCTGCTTCACTTTTGGTGAATCCCACAATATTCAAGTATCCATTAATCCTGGAATAACATGCTTGGTGTGCTTGCTTCAGTCTATACAGTACCTTTTTCAGCCTACACGCATGGGACTCATTTCCACTGATCTGAAAGCCCTGAGGTTGCTCTATGTACACTTCTTCCTCAATTATACCATTGAGGAAATTTGTTCTCACATCCATTTAATTTATCCTCCATCCAATAATGGAGACTAAAGACATCATTGCTCTAATGGAATTGTATCTAGCGACTGGAGAAAAAGTATCCTCATAGTCCGCTCCCCCTTTCTAGGAGAACCCTCTCACCACAAAACTCACTTTTTACTTCTTTATGTTTCCATCTACCACATGCTTGACCTTGTAGAGCCAACTGAAATTCACTCATGATTTCCGATCTAGTATAGCTCAATATCCCATACCTCATTCTTCATGATGGAGATGAAGAAAAACAAGTTTCTTAAGGTGTGACTAGCACATGTGTCAGAGCTATACAAAACAATTGCAAAAAAGGTATTAGGCAAGTTATGTATACTTATAACGATGTTTCCTCTAGGGATAAAAGTCATTGAACAAAATTCAAAGGTATATAAATTCCAAGCGACAAAAAGTGATTGTGATGGAAAAGAGGCAAAATAAACAATCATAAGCAAAGCAGTAAGTACAAGTGTGGAAGTGGTCAAAAAATTTCATCCAGCTTGCTCGAGTGAAGAAACATGCAGATCGTGAAAGCAAGTTTTGCATTAGCAATCAAATTCATTTCAACATTTTGGTTTCCCTATAGGTTTCACTCATCATGACAATACTTCCAGCTGCTCCCCCTATCGTCATGCCATGATCCTTGGACTTGTCCTTCTTCATTGAAAGCTCTTTTCTCACCCTTGACTTCCTCATCAAACTTCATGAACTCAAGGTACTCCAAGGTCCTTGAAGGACCTCAAGCTTGGTTTGCCACATGGTAGCCATCTTCTTTGCACTGATCAACTTCATTCACATTCAATAATACATTCTTTTCCATCCATACCTGAGAGTGTCTTTGCTTGTGAGCACTTATCTTTGTTGATGTGTATGGGGAATTTCTCATAGGTTGTCTTCTTGTATTCCAACAATCTTGAGCTTTGTGCCCAAAGCCACTACAACTATAGCATATCATCATATAACACTAGGCAGCAATATGGTCAATATGGTTGTATGCTCAACATTTAATTATATTGTTGGGAGGCCCAACACTTCTTGCATGAGATCTACAATCCAATGCCTTATGACCAAAATCATTACATGAGTAGCAATGACCATTGAAATTGTTTTCATACCTAAATGCCTGATTCCACCTTGAGAATGTCTCTTTTCTGATGTTACTTTGGGGAGTATAACTAACTCCTTGATGTCCAACTTTTCTGATCTTACTTTGGGGAGTATAACTAACTCCTTGATGTCCAAATTTTCTGATGTCTTTTCCAAGTATATGAGGGGCAGCTTGGCTTTCACTTTTAGGGGATTATGAGCTTGCTTCATTCTTAGGATTTTTTGAGCTATCTTCATATTTTTTTGCTTACTTGTTGTAACCCAAGCCAGTCTTGTCAAAAGGGGATCTTTGACAATCCAAGATCTCATCTAAGATGATAGAATTGTTATTAAAATTGACATAGAGACTTGACTTTTCATTCTTCTTTCTAAGATTAACCACTTTCATTTCGAGATTTTGACAATTCTTCTTTTTTTCATCCAACTGGTTCTTCACAACATCTTCTATCATTTTGGCTTCCTCAAGTTGAATCTTCAAATCGATACTAGTCTTCCTTGTTTCTTCAAGTTCTTCTGAATCTTCACTAGGCTCTTCTTGTTCTTCTGCTTGATTGATCAAATTGGTGTTTAATCTTACAATTTCATCATTTTTGTCTTCTAACTCGTCTTGTAAACTTGTCTTCTTGTGATTGAGTTTTTTGAGCAAAATCCATAGTCTTCTTTTAGTATTTTTCAAAGGACCCCAAAATCTTCTTTTTAAGCCTCATATTGTATTTGAGATCAATGTCCATTAAAATATGTGCTAGGAAATCTTTCTTAACATCTTCAAGATCACCTTCAAGGTCATCACAATCAATGCTATCGCAATGTCTGATGCTTGCACTTCTTTTTCTTCTTGTTTCACATATTTAGTGGGTTTGACTTATGTTTCCTTCTGTGTCTTGATTTCCTCTTTGGTACTCTCTTTCCAACTTAAACCATATGTCTTTGGCTGAAGTATATTCTCCTACACTCTCTTTGACGAAGCTTGAGAGTCCATCCATAAGAAATTTCAAGACAATGGTGTTGTCCTTTTTGGCATCTTTTTGTGCAGGTGCCTTGGTTTTCTTGTTGGACGGAATGGGTGGATTGATCACAATATCCCAGACACCAAACTTCTTCAGGTAAGCTTTCATCTTGCTTCTCCATCCAAAGTCATCTATCACATCAAATACCAAAACCTCATCATTGGAGAACTCTACTTGTCCTTCCATTGTGTGTCCACGGATCTCTTTCAAGCTAACAAAGCTTGTGATGAAGACCCATTCTGATACCAATTGTTGGACACAATGGCACATTAAGAGAGGGGGTGAATCAGTGTGCTAGTATTTCTAGCAATTTTTACTTCTCAAAACTTAAACATAGTTCATCATTTGCATAACACTATCAAATACATTATCATTCATCAACTAATCAACAAATATCATAAATCTACATAAGCATGTCATCAACATAGATCATAACAAAAAACACATCACAAAACAAGTATAGTAACCTTTGTTTATAATTTTATATGAAGTACAAGAAATGATTCAATCTCCACGATTACATCAGCATCAACTAACTAAAGAACACCAACTCTAACAACAGGCCCAACTTGGTTTTCTTAGCTCCAACTAAGAAGAGTTGAGGTATACCAACCTCGATATTCAAGGCTTAGCTTGCCATAAGAATAACTCACTATCATAACACCACTATACAATTCATTGTCATGTCACATGTCATCAACTAATCATATTAGTAGGTTGTCAACTGCCATCAACATGTCACTTGTCTAGCTACACTCATGTCGGTGTCACATCACATCATGTTCTGGTGATTTCTTGGGGTTTAGTTGTTAGATATATTCGAGATAGTTCGTGGAATTGAATAGAGATAGTGCTTATGTCTTTCTGTGTTATCCGTTTAGAGAGAAGATGGTTAGTGAAGAGTAAAGTGAACATGGTAATTATGGGTAGATATAACATGTAATCATGGATAGCTATAATATCAATAGCGGCTATAACATATAGATTATTAGTTGCTGCTGAAACATGTAATTATGGAAAACTTGAACATGCGATTAAGGGTAGAAAATGCATATAGAATTCCAAGTGACACCTTCTGTTCATTTCTAGGCTCAACTGTTAGTCAAATCAGTGTGATTGGTACCTCCTGTAGTTGATGAAAAAGAAGTGCTCTCAGGTAGTTTAATGATTGACTATGATGTGTTTTCAGGTGCACCGAACATAACCCTATTCTATGCTACTTTTTAAACCAGTCGACCATTTACCTTTCTCCCCATTAATGTATTAACATGAATATAATTGTCAGGGATGATCATCACTCATAGTTCAGTTTGATTTACATAGAAAATATTTTCCTTAAGCCAAAAAAAACCTATGTAGACTAGGTCAAGGAGGCTATTTTAGAGAGTTGATGTGTATTGGATGGATATTGCACACATTCTCAAAGGTATTCTCAACAACAATTTTTTGAATAGGGAAAGGATCCCTTAATTAAATGGACTTTAAGTGGCAACTTTTGGATGTTAATTTACAAATGAAGAATTAGGGGAGATTGAAAAAAGTAATATAGATGGAAGAATAGTTTTAAATGGAAAAAGAAAGTATTTTCCACTCTCAAAGCTTTGGTTAGATCCTTCCTAGTAAATTGAAAATGGTCAAAAAACCAAGGCCTACAGGAGTATACAACTAAAATTGGTTACAAAACAAAATGGAAAAATCCAACGGAGAAAGGGTGTGGTGGAGGAAGCTGGTCTAGAAAGGGTGTGGTGGAGGAAGCTGGTCTAGAACCTGGAGAGAAATTTAAAAACTACAATGTTCCTCTTGCTAGCTTTTTGCTTGATAAAATTCCGAGAATGAGATTGTATGGAAATGTTCCTCGCAATGGCTTTAGCTGATAAAATTTTAACTAGACAATGGGGCAATAGGAGATGACATGGGCCAAGCAATGTAAACTGTGCAAATGCTGTGAAAAGACTGTGGATTGACTTTATCTCACCTGCATTTTCTATATTCATATGAAATGAAATATTTACAAATCTCTCAAAATTGGACACTATGTTTTATGCATTGTGGCTTCAACAAATTCCAAGACTCCAAGATGTTTAATGATGGACTAGTAATATAGAATTCAAAATATGTGGTAAGCTCCAATCATGAATCAAGTTCTGAAGATAAAAAACAGTGGTGAATTTGGTGTTTACTGGTATTTATAAAGAGTTCAACACAAAGACAGGAGCTTTCAAAAGCTATATTATTCCAGGGCTTCCTATTCAACCTTCGACTGTTCAGAACTTTGTGAAAACTGTGAAGGCAATCATGAATCAAGTTCTGAAGATAAAAAACAGTAGTGAATTGGTGTTTACTGGTATTTATAAAGAGTTCAACACAAAGGCAGGAGCTTTCAAAAGCTATATTATTCCAGGGCTTCCTATTGAACCTTCGACTGTTCACAACTTTGTGAAAACTGTAAAGGCTATCATTGAGAAGCCTGAAGACTAATGTGTTTTTTAACTTTCAAAGCAGTCAAATGTCTATTATGATTTCACACTAACAAAAAAGTTCCCTGTGTTTCTCTACAATATCACATTTGTCTACGGGCACATTGTTCTGCATTTTATTTTATCCATTGTGCTTGTAGTGTGTCCATGCTAGTCAGATCTATCTAAAAATCAATTTTGAGTCGATTTCACCTTTAAATTTCCACTTCTAACAGAAAAATCTTGAAAAAACCCCTTTCAACCCCTCCTAATGAAGTTCAATGTTTAATGATTCATCTTATCAACAAGAACTGGTTCAATGAAAAACATATTCTAATGAAAAATGAAAATTGAAAATATAAGCATAACAAGACATCCACACTCGTTAGTAATCAGAATCAGGACAGGACGGCTACAGGAATTAGCAAACTCTGTTAATTGGCCTGTATCACCAAAAGGTACTGGCAACCAACAACAATGTGAAACAAAATAATTATCTAGGGTCCATAGCATCCATCGAGAGTTAAAAAGACACTCACTGAGTCATTGTCACCAGAACCTAAAGCAGCATGACCATGAGTTAAAAAAATTATGGACACATAGTAACAACAGCAATATATGCATATCCTAGGAATTTCTGTAATGACTACAATGATTAAAATTTTCTAAAAGCATGTTTGTTCGGTTATTAAAATTTTACCAACAAATAATACTAACAAAACCCTCTGCATTTCCTAGTTAGTTGCAACTCCGACACGAAACCTACACGGATCAAACTCAAAAACACATTTATAGTGGCTTGATATCCATCATCTTGAGTTTAAGTAAAGCAAGCATTAAAACCATCAAAACAACTGTAAATATGCAAATCTCTTCACTGGTCAGCATTGTACATGGCCAACATGAAGCAAAGACAGACGTGTCAGTTGCAACTCCTAATGTATCACATTCACAGATCAACACCAAAAACACATCTACCATAGCATTCACATCCTTCATCTTCATGTAAAGTATGAATTCAACTCCGGCAACGCTGCAATCATTGTATTAAATTTTAGCAAACATTCTTACAGAGCATTAAGACCATTGAACAATAACTGTACATAAGTACATATTTTCACTGGTAAACATTGTACATATCGAATATGAAGAAAAGATCAACAGTATTTCCATAACACTAAATGCAAGCTTGCCAACAAAGAAAACTAATGATACAAGCTGTCACCATACATTGGTTGTGCAAATCATAGTAGAAACCTACAGATTTGTATCACATTCACAGAGTAACCTAAAAATCACAAATTACCATCAAATAATACATTACCACATTCTAAAAACAAGATAAAACAGTAAATAAATAGAATTATAAAACAAATTAGAATATGCCGAATCCTACATTAAAGACACGACACATTACCATCAAATAATACATTACCACATTTTTAAAAGAAGACAATAAAGTACAGAAAAAGATAATTATAATTGAAACTTGTTTTCAAGTTTCAAAGAAAATAAGATTGCATGCGATCTAACAAATAACACCAACAGCTAAAACCAAAATTTAAAATCAGTTGAGCACGTCTTTAAAATAACTGAATAGGCAAAAATTGTACCAAAGACGATGGATGACTTGAATCCAAAATCAAACAAATGGCCAGTTCATTTCCAAGGCAATGTCTGCCTGTAATATCAAGCTCCGTATAATACGAGTATCTCCTAGGGATTAACTATTCAAAAATGTAAAGCAACCAAATCATCCAGAAATTATCAACTTTCAATCAGTAACGGTACAATGAAGATGACCCTAACAGTGAGGGATACGAAAGTCCAGAAGCAGACGTAAGGTCCGCTCTGCGCAGGGCAGCTTCACCGTAGTCAGCTTCTCTTGGCAGATAAGCTCGATTGATCTCATCAAGGTAAGACGGCCCTAAGATGCGCTCTCTAATTCTCTGACGGTGTAAATATTCAAGCTCTGGATCCACACCACGATAATCATAATCGGATAACAGCCCATTTCTCACAGATAATGGATCTGAAGGTGGCAGAGCCTGCCTCTGATACGCCGACAAATATGGATCTGATGCTTGCAAAGCATAAGGATCAGCATATGGTGCACGCTGAGGCAATATTGGGTCAGCACGATATAAAGGAACTTGGGGAACCTGATCAACATATGGTGCACGTCTTGCCTCTCTTGTCCTCCTGGCATTATCACGAGCAGGTCTCGCTGGCCGACTGTCCCGTGGACCACGAGTGTCACGAGAGTCCTGAGCAGGTACCGATTGGAATAGCTGGGACAAATTTTTAACCTAGAAAGAGAAGACAAAGTGAATATATGCAAGCTGAAACTGCTAAAGGAATTAAAGCACCAATCAACTTGACCAATATGAAAAAGACCTGTTCTGCACTCAGTTCAATGTTGAACTTCTTTTTTCCAAAGTAATTATCTTTGATGGCAGCCTTGAATTTTTCCTCGGACAGTGGCAAACATTCCTTCTGAATGCGAAACCGCACCTACAACACATTACAATCAATTGCAATAAGCCCATAAATCCAACAATTAATATTGCTGCTACCATATGGCATACATTGATATCTTATAGATTATACACTCTGGAACTTATATGTAATCATTAGTATAGAATACTGTGCATAACCCTGCAAGGAACAAAAAACGTATAATTGCATTTACTAATAAATAAAAACTCAAAAATCCAATCTGGTCAAAATAGCTACACAGTGCCATGAAAAGAACTAGCATAGATGCAGACATTTAGACTGAGAAAAGCCCAATCAACTACAACTGAATCTAGCACATTTTGCTGATTTTTCCTTATTTTCAGAAATTGAAAAGCCAAAACAGAGGGCAGACTAGTTAAAGGTGAAAACAATTTTTTTAAATTAATTTTAAAAAATGAAGAGTATCAATCATCTCAATCAAAGCAAAATATATCAGTTACTGTAAGATCGAGAGATGTGTGCAATAGGCACAAATGGATAACAAACAAGGTATGAAGAGCTTCTCTGTGCAACATATAGTGAAAAGTGGCATGTTTATAACAAATCACCTACTAAGTAAATATAGTTTCCAGTTCCTAAATATGGTTCAAACTTTTAATCAACTCATATTCTATGATATCTTATCATGATGTAGATGACAAAACCCTTGGTATCCGCTATAGACAAACGTATCTGCAGCAATAAAAAGACTACTTGCAAAATATAAACACTCCTTGGCTAAAGAACAAATCATAGCAATATCACAAGTATTTACCTGCGCTGGGAAAGCATTGGAAGCCTTGAAAGCATCAGGCTCCAGATTATACCCACCACGACCTGCAGCCTTGTATATTCCATACATCATACGAAGATCAAAGTCGTAAAGAAACAGCCGCATTCCGTTCGTCACCTTCTCAACAAGCTCCTTCTTCGATTTAGGCATCCCAAAAACTCGATACTTGAAACAGTCCTGTTTTGTTTTTGAGTTGCACATAAAAATCAGGCCTGCAAAATCATCCTTGGCACCACCGGTGGCTTCAGGTTTCTTATCACCCGGAGTTTGCTGCTTCTTCTTATTCTTCTTAGACCTTTTCTTCTTGTTCTTGCCAGATTTCTTCTCATCTGTCTTCGCATTCTCACTTTTATTGTCGTCTTTCTTCTCACCTCCACTATTCTCCTCCGCCTTATTCTCCTCTGCCGTATTCTCCTCTGCCGTATTCTCCTCTGGGGCAGAATCATCAGCTTCATCTGTAGCCATGTCCGTGGGTTCCTCAGGCTTTTCAGAACTTTTATCTTCCTTGACTTCCACCTCGGAAACAGAGATCTCCTTCTCGGTCTCGACCTCGATTTCGACCTTGTCACTGGCTATAGTTTTTCCCTTGGTCTTCCCCTTCGCCATAATGTAACAACTGAAGTAAACAAAACCCAAAAGCCCAAGACAATAAATGACCAAATGCTACCTACTTATGTAAAGGCTAACCAAAAAAAAACAAGACAAAATTATATTCCATCGGTCGAAAAAGAGTTACAGAGCTCGTTTTAACATTAGAGAGCCTCTTGTAAGGAAAACACAAGTCCAAATCCCGGCAGGCAAGAAAAAATAAAAAGAAAGCAGCCTTGACAGCCCACAACTAGGGTAAGATAAAAATAAACGACCCTACTCGCAGGGCTTTTCAGGGTTTCAAGATACATACCTTAAAACTGGCCTGGCTGGCCCGCTGATACAGAGCAGCTGTTCTTAAACCCTTGTGCACACAAACCAGCCGGAACACCTGCGCGGCCGAACAGCGAGGTCTCGGATTCGAATATTGACAGTGGACTACAGATCTACAAGGAAAAATAACCACTAAAACCGTACCTAAAATATAGGAATACGAAGCTAATGTAGATGGCTCGAACAGAAAGACTAACAGCAATGGAAGCCCATGAAGTTCGTACCTGCGGGTTCAAATAAGCGAGAAACTAGGGCTTTTTAAAGCAGAAACACCTCGCTCCTCGCCACTAGTCCACAACCAAGCAGAAACCGAAAGCCCAAAGCCGAAAACAATTGCGATAAAAATGCGCTGGCACTACTAGCCCTATCCGATCATATACATATAAAGGAAACCCCAAATGAAAATGTAGGAAATAGTGTCGGTATAAAATATCTTTCCCCGCTTTTCTAAACCCTAATACAACCACACGGCTAGTTTGACTTAATCCACTTTGAATCCCTTACAGCTTTGTGCGGGAATCCCTTAAGTAGAGGGTTAGTAGCTAAGATCATAAATCCGAGAGTTGCCATAAAAGTTAGTTGGGTAAAGAGTTCGGCCTTGTTTTATGGAGGTTGGGTAATGGTATTTTGATACATGGTATAATATTATTATTAAATATTTTAATGAAATAAGGTGGTAATAATAATAATAATTTAATTTTAAAGTTATGGTTAAGTTAGATATCAAATTTGGTGTATGAGATCGTCTTGATTGTACGACAAGGAACTTCTCCGTGTTTGAATCTATGACCTCTTAAGAGGAAACACACATTCTTGATCATTAGGTCTACTTAAGTTGTGTTCTTAGTAGGGTAGTGATACTTTTTTAATGGATATCGAGTGATAGAATTATCTTATGAATGCCATGTGGCATAATGTTGATATTCAATATGGAATAGGGTTGTATAAGTTGTTTTATATTATTTTACGTAGTATCATTTTGTAGCATTTAGGTGGTTGGGGTCTTAAGCAGCTTATTCCTTTTATCAAAGTGTTGGCAACTAAAACGTCTTTGGAATTTTCTCACTAAAAATGGGTTGTGGAAGAAGGTTTTTGTTCTAAAATACCTAGTTACTACTTCTATTCTATACTGAATTAGATGTCCCGGTAAATTCCATAAGAATGCCTCCAACCATTGGAACGTGGTCTTTTTCCTCATTGGATGTAACCTTGCTTGGAGAGTTGGTGAAGGTTCTTTGGTTAAATTAGGGAAGGACTCCATCCCAAGTTGTGGTAATGATATGTGGCTTACGTTAATGAACAAAATCCCAATGTGGGATTACCTTAAAAAAAAAAAAAAAAAGCCTAAAAAACGGGCATGGTTTATGCTATTTATGTTGGAAGGACTTATACTTATTTAAAAATGTATACTAATAATAAGGAAAAAATGGGCACGACTTATGCTATTTATGTTGGAAGGACTCATACTTATTTATAAGTGTATACTAATAATAAGTATGGGTCCTTAAATCAAAAAAAATAGTGATTTAAGAAATACTAATAATAATAATAACAATAATAATAATAGAAACTCATAGAAAATGTTGAATTTGTCCATATTTTAACTCACTCTTAATTATATGCACATTATTTATTTATTTATATACTCAATAATAAATAACTTTAAAATGATCCATTACATTATATTATTTTTTCTATATTTTCATTCAAATTGAAATCAAAATATACATATAACTACCCTCAATAAACACAATGACAAATATAAGACACCATAGAATTTTTAATTACAATGTACTAAACTAATTTTTTATCCTCAACAAACACAATAACAAATATAAAACACTATAGTCACCATAGATTTTTCAATTATAATATCTTAAACTATTTTTTTAATACTAAATAATTTTCAATTTTCACTCGTAAACTAGTAATTTTTTACCTTGTCTTGAACTAATTTTTTAATACTAAATAATTTTCAATTTTCACTCGTAAACTAGTAATTTTTTACCCAAGTGGTTCCCACATGTTATGGGGATTCAAAGTGGACGAAGTCAAACTAATTGTGGGGATGGCATTTTGGTTTAAAGTGGAGAAATATATATTATACACATCCCCTACATTTAAAGGAAAAAACACTACATTTTCAAGAAAAAAACGAGGTTCCCTAAATATATGGATAATTATATATTTAAAGTTATAGAGCAATAGTATCATCATTATCCTCTATTCCTTTGGTTATACACACTCATGGGGTTCTTATGCTTTGAAAAAACCAAAATATCTTACTTATTCACACCTTGAGGTATCAATGATATTTAAATTTATAATAGAATTGTCTGGTGAATATTTGAAAGTAAAAAGGTGTTTTAGTAAGTTTATATGCAGAAAAAATTTGTGGTGAATATTTGAAAGTGTAATTGCAAAATTCAATTAAAGAAGTGTTTTAGTAAGTTGATGTGCACAAAGGATAAAGAAGCATAGCATTGCTTTGTAATAGCAATCCATTTAGGGTAGTTTCAGGGTATGTGCTCTAAAATTAAGCTAAAGCTTATATAATTTTACTATGTTTTTTTAAGTGTGAGAAAAATATTAATTTTAAATTATAAATATTTTTTGATTAAAGAATAAATTACGACAATATTAAAGCAAGTATTTACTTGGATTAGAAAATATGTATTTGCAAACTTGAAACCAACACGCTCAAGATCATATCCACTATGACTTGCAACGTTGTGTGTTCCATAAATTAGACAAAGATCAAATTCCTTACCTTATCAACAAGCTACTTCTTCCACTTGGGGAACCTAAAAGCATGATAATGGAAATAGTAATGTTTTCTTGATGAGTTGCACATGAATATCAACATTGTGAGATTATCATTGGCGCCACTAACAGTTTCAAATTGATCATGATCTTGAGCTTGCAACTTCTTGTTCTTCTTGGACTTTTTCTTCTCATTGTTTCCAAATTTATTCTCCCTTTACGTTTTCAATTTTCTTTTCCTTGTTATTCTTAGTACCAATCTTCTCCATTGGAGAAACATCAATAACTTCATTTGTGTTCATGTTCAAGGATTTATTGGGTTTTTCAAAACCTTTGTTAACCTTCGACTCTTCCTTGATTTCCACATTTTGAAATGCATGCATCTCCTTCTCGACATCAACAATCAAGGAAGAGTGTAAGGTTGACAAAGGTTCTAAAAGCATTGATGATAGGTCATGAATGCAATCAACTACTAAGATGTTGATGTTGTTGTAGATGAGAAAACTAGAGATTAGAAGGGTTAGGAAAAGAAAGATGAAAAATATAAGAGAAGGAGAAACAAATTGGGGAAATGAAGAACAACTTCAAGAAGAATAAGAATCTATAAAATTAGGACAAGAAAATCAAAGCTTCCAATTGTGGCAAGGATGATTTTGTAGGGCTTATATTCATGTGCGACTCATTGATAAAATAGGTCAATTTATGCTATTGTGACTTTGGGTTACCTAAAGGTCATGAGGAGCTTGTTTAAGAGACCGGTAAAGGAATGAGGTTCTTTATGTATGTCTTTAATATGCCATTGATATTTGGCATATACAAGGCTACGAGGTGTGTTTGATATGATATTAATCCGAATGGATTTTTTTGCATATAGGCATTTTCTACCCTAGGTAATTAGTTGTCTTTATATTACTATGGTTTCTCTTTTAGTTAAGGAATCTTCTTCTTCTTTTTTACCTTGGAAAATAATTCCTATGGAAACTTCAAAGCACTTCCCCTCATTTTGAAGATGGTACCCATCGTAAAGCCAGTGGTGCCTAAGTTCCAAGCACCTCACCCTGAGGGAATTGAAGAGATTTGAACCCCTCACCTCCCCTACATCAAGGGAAAAGATCTCATTTGTGGCTCATGACCTCTTAAACTAACCCTCAAAGATTTAGTTTTCTTGTTCTTCTTCTTTTAGGTAATTATCCTATGGCAAACCCCCCATTTCAAGCATGGTACCTAGGGTAAACCCTAGATTCTTCAAGGCATAAGCCCAAGTCGACAACAATATACTCAATATAAGCTCAGCATGTCACTTATGAGAATAGAACCTAGGTGGGGAGGATAACATTCCATTCTACAACCACTTGAGCTAGACCCAATTGACTTGGTCAAAGAATTTACTTATTATTTGAAGTAGATCTTTTACTACTTATAGAATCTAAGAAAATTATAGCATGGCATTGCAACATAAATATGGCAATCAAGTTCTCACTTGTTTTAGAGCTTTAGTTCCTTAAGTGTGGCATAATCTATCACTAGCACTAGTTTCCTTGTTAATGTTAATGAGTTGTGACTCATTAAGTAAACTGATTAACTTACAAAAGATTGAAAATATAGTGCACAACTATTGAGCATCATAATCACCTAACAATATTCCTCAACATCTAATAGAATATACGTTTTAAGTGCTCCAATACTTCTATTATAATGCTAACTTCTTATGGAATTTGAACTTAATATTCCTCAATTTACTACTATTGATGTACATGGAAATATCTAAGTACCATTAGAATTTTCAACATTTTAAAAAAAACTAATATAGCACCAAAATAATTTAGTATAATGCATGTTTTGTTGCATTTATATAAGAAGTACCTTCACCTAATTCATTTTTGTCTTTATATTATCATTTTATCACAAGTTATTAGTAAGGGGTTTGAAAAGATTTGCTACAAGCATATGCCATTATTAGATTGCAAAAGGATCTAAGAGTACATAGAGCCCTTAGAAAACCAACATCACTTGATAGATTTGTTAAAAATGTTGTTCCCTTCAATCTTGAAAAAATCTTGAGGACAAGAGGATGTACAAAAGGAGGAGGGAAGGAGAATTGCTTGAAGTATGTTAGAAAAGAGAGAACCCACACTTGTTGACTTTAATTTTTATCCCATTGTGGGTTTTTTTTCACATTTTTGTTGTGTCATCTCATCTTTTTTTTTCTTTTTTCTTTTGGAGTCTTTGAGCGTTCTTACATAAGGTCTTCTATGTGTACCTCATTGTCCTAGTTGTACTCTTATCATTTTCTTCCTTGTCAATTTGTTTAGATTTGAATTCAAAAGATTGGAGCCTTATGCAATAAAGTGAAGATCTTGAGGAGATCCATGTTTCTTTCATTTACAGAAATTATCTTCTATATATATGAAACTATATCATTCCTTCATTTGGGAGAAAAAGCCATATTGCATTTATATTAGATGTATAATGATCCTCGAGTATTAATGGAAATTTGGTTGCTCTGAAATTTACTTAATTCTTATATCTATTATCATATGTCCCACTCCATGTTTTAGTTGGCTTTCCCTCGTTCCTCTATTTTCTTTCTAAATATAAACAATTATTGAATTCACATCTAATTCTTGGGATATCTAATTGTATCATTGCATGTATAAGTTTATGGGAATCATTTTTGCATCAAGAGTAGTGAGGTGCTCTACGATCTAATATGGGGGAGATGTTGTCACATAACATAGCGTTATGTACCAAAAAAAAACGTATTTAAAAAAAAATCATTTCGAATCATAAAATAAAAAATTAAAACCAAATAAAGAGTAATTATAAAAATCCATGTTGACTCACAAAATAAAAATTTAAAACCAAACAAAAAGTTATTAAAAATTCCATGTTAGCTCATAAAATAAAAAAATATAAACCATCATAAATCCATCTTAAACCCAGATCAACATCAAGAGGGATCAAATTTCTTGAGGCGTAATTTTTTTTCTAGACATGTAAAGATTTTAGGATTAAAAAAAATACACCTTAAGAAATTGGATCCCTCCCAGTGCTTGATAGATCCTGATTTAAAATGGATCTATGCTGGTCCTACTTGCAATAATGCTAATATGTTAACTATTTGGATGTGTGGAGGTTAATACGTCCCTCAAAAAAATGATTTAGGACTGTGGATATGTAGAGATGTTAGTGACCCCTCTCATCTATGGATTAATTGGTTTAGTTTTGCAAACTTATTTGATGTGAGCACTCCCTCTCACTATCCACTGGGAGAATTTATTTGTGTTGTGATTATAATGCTTGTAAACCTTTTACTTCTAGCAATTCCTTCATAATCCTTGATTTTATCTTGAATTTTTTCTAATGGTTTGCATGCTTATCTCTAAGGTTTCTACACAGTCATAAAAGAATTAGCATGTAAGAAACCAACAGTCATAAAAGAATTAGCATGTAAGAAACCAATTGTTCATATGAGTTGTCATACCATTTGGGTCATGTAGTGTTGTATTCATGACTCAATTTCATGGGCTAGGACTATAAGGGACAATCAACCTTTGAAAAAACTGAGAAACCCAGTTGGATTTTCCTTAGCTTGTTGTTGTTGTTTTGTTTCACTCTTAAGGGCTAGATTTTTTAGAAGTTTTTAGTGACAAAAAACAAAATCAACACTATCATAGCATTGAACCTTTACCTTAGTGTTCACTCTCAAAGAGTATCCCAAATTCAACAATGACAAAGGAGGGGTGTTGGTTTTGGTTTCAAAATGGACTTGTTCCCGAGGATTTCTAAGGATTACCCATATCTAGTTTTGACACTACAACTGTAAAAGCTTGTATCTTCTGAGCACTATGAATTATTTACTTGTCCAAATTCCACATTTTCCCATTAAGATTAGCAATTCCTTCCTTTAGCACTTCAATTCAACTCTACAATTTTCCTTCCATCTCTTTATTTGCTCAAGATTGAGCATAAACCTAGAGTATATAAGAAACTCTTGAAATTATATGTGTAAATGTTATGATAACAATTTCTTCCAAATGGGAGGATGCTTATAAACTCAACAAAAATCAAACAAATCCACACACAAACAATAGCATGATTGTTTAGGAATCAACTCCAAAATATCATAAATAATGAAATTGTGCAAGATATGAACAACATGAAGTGACCAAAACAATAACCAAGCAACCAATTTACATTGTCATTCTCAACATAAAGGGAAGAAAAAATGTTTAGTCCCCCATTTGCTCATACCAATACTATATTTTATCAAAATGGGGGAAGGGGAAGGAACGGATTGATGGCAGACAATTTGTCATCAATGTCGGGAATCCATAGATACTCCTACTTAGTTGTCAACTAACCAACATGCTCCATATTTTTATGTCACGACACCTATGATGATGCCAATACATAATGTACTATGACAAAGTGTCAGTGGAACCATCTTGATCATGTGCAGCCAAGTTGCACTGTTGGATGGTGAGACCAAAATTTTTGAATGACCATCTTCACCACGTGCAACCAATTCATATTGTTGGGAGTTGTTAAAGAGGTGGACAAAATTTATGTAGTTTTTGTTAGTATGATCAACTATGAAGACCAAAATAGGACCAAGGAGACACAAACACACAAAAAATTAATTTTCTAGGTTTATCAGCCCAATATAGATGATTTGGGATTGCTAAATTGCTTAAACCACCTTGATGTATAAGTACATATAATGAGTATAACTCTCAATTACATACATATAATATTAAGGCATACATTTATAATATCAAGGGTATCTATATTTTTAATATTTATTAATTCGTATAGTATTCCTTGTAAATATGCACCTGATTATTTAAGAGCAATATTTAAGGTTCATTGCATCGAGGGTAGCGAGGTGCTCTACAGCCTAGTATGGGGAATATGTTGTCACATAACATAACATTATGTTTTTTTTTAACGGAAACAAGAAAAGCCTTTATATGTTAAAAACAGGATTTACAGAAGCCCCCGGGGCAGCAAAAAAACACAGAACGAAGGTCTAAACATAATACTTCCATGTAGGCAAGGCCAATAGTCTTCCCAATTAGATATAAAGCTTTACAATGCTTTTCAAAATATGTTCTGCTACTTCTAACAATGTAAACCTTAATATACTGTCCACTAATGTATTGGCAAAAAAAATAGCAAAAACTAGAGAGTAAAACTAGAAACTTCATTCCTGGGGAGGGTCTTCCTCTGCACCTAGATGGACGGTGGATACTTCGTCCATTAGGGATGCTTCATCTTGGTCATCAATGTCGCCACTATTTCCTCTATACAAGCCATTCATATCCACCTCAACTTATTCCAAGATTTCCTTCAACTGCGCAAAACAAGCCTCCTTTATTTCAAAGGCATTCATGCCCTGTTCCTGCACTACACACTTCGATTCTGCAACCATCCCACACATCCCTTTGTGCTTGGACCTCAACGTCCTCTCCATATCATTTAGGCAACGCTTAATGTCCTCAACCTCTCCAGAATGGACCCGGTAACCTCCTTTGAAAACCTCCTTCGATATCTTCTACACGAGAGTCAAGACAAGAAATGTCCAAGGAGACTCTCCTGGTTTCTTCCAAACCCACCTTTGCCACCTCTAAAACGCATCTTAACATCTTCTTATAGTCCACCATGACATTTTCAGACCTCCAATTTCATCCAGAACCTGATTCAAAGTGATATCCTCAGCAGAAAGGGGCTCTTCCATCTTCTTCTCCATTACATTGTCACTTCCTTTGAACCTTAGCACCTCTTGGAAAGTTGGCCCTATTTTGCAGATGGAAAGCCCAAAAATGTGCATAAGGTGAAGAAGATACTAGATACTTCTAGAGGAATCCAGCTCAGAAACAAGGGAAAGATCCTCCATATATGCGCAATTAACCAAATCATGCGAGTTGTAGCAGAATACACGAACCGAAGGGATGGGAGAAAATGAGCTATGGCAAGGCCATATAATGCCCACACCAACCCACCAACGCACAAACCACCTAGAAGAGAAGTCAGACGGTTGTCACCTTTGTCCCGATTCCAAAAGTGCTTGGACAAAGGGGGCATAAATGTTAAGTATGGAGGGCACATAACCATTTTTGGGATGAAATTGTATTGTCAAACAATATTTCCCCTTGCTTTAGTCTTGAACCAACGTTAGAAAGTCAATCAACTTCATGATTGTTCTGGTGCTTGACGTGAAAGAAATTGATTCTGGAAATATCCGGGAAGAAGGTCAGGGATCTTTTCTGAACTATCTGTTTCTTCTTCTCTTTGTCGGACAAAAGGTCATGCATCGATTGAATAACAATCCAGGAGTCGCCAAAGACGTTGAAGTCATCTATGTTTAATTCATACATAGTTTCCAAACCTTACATTAATGCAGCCCATTCATCCTGATTGTTCGTACTCTTGCCTAATCCCCAAGCAAAAGACTTCATCTTTTTTCCTCCAGGGTCAAAGATGACCCCTCCCACATCTGCCTCCCCTATAATGTAATGTTATGTTACAAAAATAAAAATAAATAATAAAAATCACTTATGGGTTAAAAAATAAATTTAACTTAAAAAAATATGCACATCATGTCGACTCATAAAACAAAAAATTTAAAATGAGCATAGATCAATCTTAAACCCAAATCTATCAAGCCCCTAGAGAGAGAAAAATTCATAAGGTGTAAATGTTTTCTTCACGTATAAAATTGTTAAGACAAAATAAATTTACAACTCAATAAATTAGATCCCTCTTGGTGCTTGATAAGTCCTAGTTTAAAATGGATATATGCTAGTATTTATAATTAGGTCTAGCCTAAGCGATTGAGAGAAGCGTTATCCTCCCCACTCGAGGTCAATTCCCACAAGTGACATGTTTAACTCTTCATGAGTATATTGTTGTATATGCTTTGAGCCCTGAAGAATCCAATTTACCCTAGGTACCATCCTCAAAATCAGGGGAAGTACCCAGTGGGTTTACACTTTTTCCCATATATATCCCTCCTTTGTCATCATTATTTATCATTCTCGAAGCTCTTCACTCAAAATTCTCATATAAGAAGAAATGATAGCTTCTTAGTTGGAACTCCTTGTTTTTTCTCGTAATCCTATTAACTTTTACTCAACATTTTTAATGGAGCAAGCCATACTAAGATTGATAATACTCTTCACATATTTTATTTGCATCTTACACTTTTATGGAAGGAAGCACTTGAGGAGTATTTTATAATCTCCTTGATTAAGGGGATCAAGAGAATCAAACTTGTGACTTCCCTGATTTGGAGGGAGTCCATAGAGATCTCGTGTCTAACTCATAACTGATAGAGCTACATAAGCATCAAAAGCTTAATTACAAATATAAAATCAACTTTCAATGAGGAAAAGAAACAAGTCATCCACTTATGTAAATCAAATATAAAAATTAAGAATGAAAAAAATTTAATAAAATATATAAATCAATTTTAAATTTGATAAAAATAATGATGAGTTTAAATGACAAAACACAATGCATAAAAACATTGAATTCATGGTAAAAAATTAAACTTTATGTCTAATTCAATTGAGTGAAAATATACAATTATAAGTGATATTTTGTCAGTGTTACTAGGTAGTAAGAAGAATCAAGGATCATGGTGTCTAGGGTTTTGTAGAGATATCCAAAACCTATGAGAAGTGAAGGTTTCGACCATGAATCTGGCAGCAGGAGGGAGTGTAGCTCCCTCCTACAATTTTTTTTATAATCTCGAGCAGGATATTAGGGCCCCTCCAGATTGAATCTAAATCAAGACCAAGTAGGAGTATCAATGATATAACAAAATGACAAGGTATAAGAAGGAACAACGATGGCTCGAGGGAAGGGAGGTGCAAGAAAAACTCCTTCTCAGCAGTAATCGTCTGAAGAGAAGAATGAGATTCGAATAGACAAACAAGGGGAAATGAGGTTGTACCCTAAAAGCTACTTCAATACACATGTACAAAATAAGCTCCAACAATATAGGATCATACATACAATACATGTAGAACCATGTGCTTATTAGAAAATTCATGGGTATTTGGCCCTCCAAAAGAGCCTTAACATGGTGGATAAGCAATAAGTGGAAAATGAAAGGCCAAGTAGATTTGAAATTGGACTCAAAGGGATTTTTCATGGCTAGATTTACTAGCCTAGATGATAGAGAGTGAGTCCTCGAGAATGGGCCATATTTTTTAACTTAGTTGGGCTATATATGTGCTTTTGGACAAAAAACTTCAACCTAGACAAGGAATATTTCTCCTTAGCTATGGTATGGATTCGTCTATACTCTTGTTGATGCCTAAAAAATCCAGGCATCGACAGTAGGTATCCTCCCCAATGAATAATCCCAATTAGATCATTCATTGTTTGGAATGGGGAATCCGTTCGGTTAACGGTCTGACTACCGTGGATATGTTGACTACCGTAGATATGTTGACTACCGTATATATGTTTGTTTAATATTTGTATCGGTTGCGGCCTGGCCCACCGTTTATATTTTATATTTAAAGTGCTTTTAATCTAGCTAATGCATTTAACCTATAATTGACAGGCATAAGCCTCACAAGTGATGCACAGGTTCTTACCTCTCATCTTATCACTTCTATCTTATCAATTAGCTAACCCTACTCTAAACTAACTAATCTATCCTTGCAAGGAGTGAGTTTTAACAAGAGTAATAATCTGAGAATGCTTATACAAATCTAACAGATAGCTATTCAGATAGAGTATTCACATCCACAGTAGAAACATACAAAGATAGCTTTGATGACATTTAAATCCATTTATTACTCTGTTGTCACATAGACGTTTGCATAGACAAATAAAATCACTCATCACCATCGAAATAATTCAATAAAGGTAGAAAGATCTCACATCATGAGTATGAACACAAGAAGAAATAGTTCTTATTTGTTATCCAACAAATTCCATGCAAGCTTTTCCTAGCAAATAGGTCTTTCTCATTAGCAGAAAAATAGTTCTCTTACACAATGTATCCAGCCTCTATTTCACTAGCAAGAGTCCCCATCTAATAGTCTCCCCCCTCTATTTATATTACAAGAGTGTTTGTCCTTACATGATTAATCACTTCACCTACCCTTGACCTTTGGATTGCCAAAATTTGTCTTTTGTGTTTGCACATAAAAAATAGACAATTAATTACAAATTAAATTAACTTTCTGGTGGGACCTCCAAGCTGGAAATATAATTGTCCCACAAGTCCGTTTCCTAAAATATTATATTACATTGTGAAGGTTCTAATAATTTTAAAGATACTTCATGAACAAATAATTATTTTTCCACACTCATCACTCCTTCAGTAGCTGCTTTATAGCTATCTTCCAGGAAATAAGCATTTATAGATGTCGGGAGGCGATATGATACATGAGGGGCACCCAATTGAGCTTATAGATATTCCCATTTTCCCTGTCAAATATTCTGCTCAACATTAGAGCTATGACTCTGAATTGTGTTTTCATATTCTGAGTATCGTGCTCCCCACTTGCCCCTTACTTCAACTGCTTTCCAAGAACCATCATTTTCTTAGCATACTCAAAGTGATCTATGTTGACTCCCTTTATCCAGTCATTTGTCATCATAACTTTGGGAGATGGAAATTTGTAAGCTGTGCTAATATGATCGGGTTGAAATGAAGTGAATCCTTCCCCACCTGCCCCAACTATGATCCTTGTGCCGACATCCACATGAGGTGAAATCCAACCAATAACTTCTGAGCACAGAAAAAGCTCTGGATGTGTGGAAGCTTTGCTTTGCATCTCTGAGTCCTGAGGAAACAACAAAGTCAATGTATAAGAATAATTCATTGTTAATACAATACTTCCAAGCAAAATGATAATGAACATAATATAAATTGCAGAGGTATGATTTGTTAGTGTTGTTTACAAAACAAAAGATTCATACTTCCATGACGTCAAGCGTGTTTGGTTCTGGATGACTTGTCGTAAGGACTCCCTAATGCACTGTCACATAGATTTCTTCATTCTTTCACTAGCCTTAGTAAACGATTTCTTAGTCAAAACTTAAACTTTTATTTCGTTTAGGGCTAGATATGTGTGAATTTTGAAATGCAACTACTATTTTACTTTTGGTATTTAAACACTCCTGTCCATTATTTAAGCAAAACCAAAACATCTACTCTTCAGGGCTTATATACATATTTGCTCATTATGTTATTTGAGGTCAAGCATCAGAGAATCACCCAAAACGGGGTAACTTATTAATCTGCATTATCATGTTCATCATTTTAAGCATCTTCTTCCTATTAATTATCTGAGCTAATCAACTAGGCCGTGTTGGTACGTGATAGATCCACGGGAAGTGCGGAAGCCAATGTTGATGTATATGTAACTTCGGAATGTATTTCACATATATGTATATTGTATTCCTATAGAGATGGTATTATTCCTCTATACGGAAGTGTCGTCATTTATATTGTAAGTGTCGTAACTTATACTTGATGGGTTATTAGACCACCTTGTTGGGGTCGGCCCTGTATAAGTCATGTGGGTCGAAGGGTTATTAGACCACCCTATTGGGGGTCGGCCATGTGGGTCAAAGGGTTATTAGACCACCCTATTGGGGGTCGGCCCAGTCAGCATTATATTATGTGGTTAAGTTCGAGCCTACATGAGTTAGGTAAAAAGGCAAGTCAAGTCAAGTATAAATAGAGTGCGGGAGGCACTCTATTTACTCACTCACTTCTCACACATGCACTCAAGGAGGAGTGGCGCACTTATGGAGGAGGAGGATCTGCTGCTAGGTTGTGTCTATCTCTTATGGTTGGTTGTATCATTGCTCTATCTATCTCTGAGGAAGTTATTGGGGTTTTTCACCTTTATGGTTTTCCCTAAGTAAATCTTTGTGTCTCTTGTGTGCTTGCATTATTGTCTCCATGATTGATATGCTGTAGATATGCTGTACATGTTGTTCTATCAGTTAAGATCCTAGATCATATTGAAGTAAATTCAGAAAATTTAACAGCCAACAGGTGCGAAAGGGTCATTCCGCGGAAGAAGGACCCTTCGCGGCATTCGTGGAAGCATAAGAATTGTTAGATTAGTTGAGTCGGTCATGTTGACCATTTTGTAATAATATTAAAGCATATAAATAGAGTAGGATTGTAATCCTAAGGGCATCGAAGTTTTGGATGATCATCCTATATTTTGGGTTCGTTTTGTATCCGCGATATGATGTCTTGACAGTTTCTGCGAGGTTTATTCCGTAGGTTTGGTGAATGAATGGATATGTTCGATTATGGTATAATCTCTGTCTTTAATCTTATGCAATGATGAATGAGAACTATGTTATGTGAATGTTTACATTGGTTGATGCAAATATGTTGTAGAAGGGATGCTAATCTGAATAAGTACATTGAATGTGTTGTTCCAAATTTTTATTGAAATCTGCGAATGATAAGTTAATAGTATGTTGTGAATGTTATAATCTCTGGTTAGTGCGAAGGTAATATGTGCATATCCTCCACACAACTATACTTGGTTCCAGAAGCCCCCTTATCCATCTTGGGTGAGATTGCACTTGCTTCGCAAGTGTTGTTGGGAAGGGTTACACCTTTCCGAGCCGGTGTATAAGGGAGATTGGGTTGATAGTTTGTTGGCGACAGTACGAAGTGAACCCCTGTCGAAAGACACTACGTCAACAAATGGTTCTGTTGCCAGGACCTTAAGGAAGAAGAAAAGAGGATATGTTGTGGCATTCGACAAAACCAGAGATCCAAGAGTGGTTTGACAAGAAGGCGAAGGAATTCGCAGAAAGCGAGAAGCGAGATCCTAAACAGACAGCGACCAATTGGTTAGAGAGATACATCTACTCGGACATCCACAAAATATTCTTCTGTGAATTCCCGGTGTTGTTGCATGAGTGGCTAGCACAACTGATGTTCCGAAAGAATCACTATCAAAAGACTGAACCTGACTGTTGGACCCTAGAGTTGGTGCGACAGCTGAAGCAAGTCGACAACAAAGTATCATGAGCTATTGATTTTTGGGTAGATAGTATCCTCAAAGGATACGTAATTGATTTCGTAGTAGATACCATCAAGTTGTACAGTGACGCCAAAAGGAACTTCTTCAGGGGGCCAAGAGGAAGATTTTTTTCATCATTAAAGTTGTGGATTAAAATGCTTGTCTGTGAAAAAGGGATATTGAGGATGTCTTCTGACGAGTAGAAGAATCAGTGTGCGAGGGTGAAGGTATCGCATAAATACGAGTCTGATGGAAAGATGTGGTAGATGGACATGAGCGATGACGAGTTTCAAAGGGAAGCTGAAAAAGAGTGTGGTACCTTGAGGAGTGGAGCAATATTCCGGCGTCCTGAGAAAAAGAGGAGGACTGAGAGGGAGTCTCCTGAGAGGACCATAATAGAGAACTACGAAACAAGACCACAAGGGAGGAAGCAACCTTACTGCAAAGGAGACATCGACCAGGCTACCCCAGAGGCAGAAGGAGGTCAGATCGTAAGTTACCACGTACCTTCAACCCCGCACACTACTCCGAATTTTATAGGAAGAAATTTAAACTACTCGCTGAGTTGCCCTACATGAAGCGACAAAAGTAGCGCTTCAGTAAATAACAATACTAGAATCGTTAAGATGGCAAACGAGGCAAAGATGCCCACCTTTCAGGGGAATGGGATCGAGGATCCTGAACAGTATTGGTTTATATGTGAAGCAGTCTGGACCTTGAAGTAGGTTCAGGACGATGCTATAAAGATGGGACAGCTAGCAACGACCCTTAGGGGTCGGGCGTTAGACTGGTACATGAAGTTTGTAAAGGTTCCAGTGGGAACAACAGCCAAAACACTGGCGCAGGTCAGAACGACGATGATTAACGAATTTAAAAAACCAAAATCTGAGTCACAATATGTCACTGAGCTTAAGGAGATTAAGCAATTCCTGAATGAGTTAGTGTGGGAATTCGATCATCGATACAAGACGCTGATAGCGAAAGTGAGCTTTCCGATAAATGAGTTGCAACATAAAGAATGGTTCATCGCAGTACTAGTATCACATATCTGAGGGCCGCTGATGCAACAAAAAATCGCAACACAAGCAGAAGCATTAGAGATTGCGATGAAGCTAGAGGCTTCACCAATCAACAAAGCAGGAATGGGAATGGATAGAGTTCAGGCACAGTTGACCAATTTAACATTGCAACTAGAGGGTATCAAGAAGGGCAAGGAAACCCGTGGAGATGTATGGTGCACCAGATGCAGAACTGAGGGGCACCATAAGGACAATTGCCCAGAATTCCGTGAGTATTTGCAGTCAGGGGCACCAAACCCCCTTAGTCAAGGAGGCATGGCATGGTGTACTATCTGTCAGACCAGAGGGCATCGAATAGAGGAATGTGTATATCTGCAAAAAATGGTATCAAATCCAGTGAACTTATACTGCAAGTTTTGCCGATCAGTTGGCCATGATGAGAAGGAATATAGGGCCTATGACCTACTGCAAGATCGAACAATTGACACATATTTTATGAAGGGAGAAGAGCCACCGGTGGTGCATCAAAAATCACAGTATAGTCAGCCATAGTTTAACCAACCGCAGCAATACGACAAGGGGAAATACGAGAAGCCGCAGTATGGGCACCCGTAGTATCCACCACCATCGTATGGCCAGCCGCAGTATGGGAAGCAATAGTATCAACAACCGCAGTATCAACAATAAGGAGCGCCACGCGGAGGTTTCGGGGGAGGATTCTGCGAAGGCCGAGGTGTCGGTATGGGACGTGGAGGAGCTGCTGGACAATGAAGAGGTACAATCATCTGTTACAATTGTGGACAATAGGGGCACTACCAAAGAGACTCTCCAAATCCAGCACCGCAGTGTACATACTGCAGTGTTGTAGATCATAGTGTAGAGGACTGCCCCCAGCTCATTGCAAAATGGAAAACTAAGCATCCACCCCATAACTAGAACCAAAATAATCAGAATGCGCCATCAGCTGTGTAGAGGATATCGACAGAAGTCAGGAGTAGCCATGCGACTGTAGCCATGCGACGGTTCGAAGAGTGACAAGAGGAGGGCTGGTGATAGGTGGCGATAGGTCACACACCAATGTTAGACCAACACAAACACAGCAGAAGAAGGTCACCTTTGATGTCGAATCTGAAAGGGATGTCTTCTTAAAAGCGCAGGAGGCAATGAGGAATAGGAGGCAGCTACCTCTTGAGGAAGAAATCTATGACATGCCACCGACGTTTGACTCGACGAAGTCACGAAGGAAGCCAAACACTCTAAAAGCCTTCTTGGAAAGTTGCCTAGATTTGGCAAAGGACCTAGATGCACTGGAAGAGATAGCTAGTCTACTGCAACGACGGGGAGGTACACGACTGGAATAGAGAGTTAATCGCATACATAAAAGAAAGACAGGTAGGGAGATGCGGATGTCGGCACAGATCGGAGAATTTGATGTCAACTCCATCATTCTGGATTTGGGTTCTGACGTAAATATCCTGACTAAACAGACATGGGAGACAATGGGAAAGCCGCGGATGACTTGGTCACTAGTACAACTACGACTAGCGAACCAAAGCAAGGTCACCCTGCTCGGTCGGGTATGTTAACTTTCGGTTGAAATTGAAGGGCTTAGAATGTATGCAGATTTCGATGTCATTGAGATTTTGGATAACACCAGTCCCTATCCAGTACTGCTGGGGATAGACTGGGCTCTGGAGAATCAAGCAATTATCAACTTTAAGAAAAGGACAATGTCATTCGAGAATCAGGAAATGAGGGTCATCGCACCACTGGACCCTGCAGAAGGGCTGCGCTATACGGAGCCAGCTAGAGATGAGTTTGCAAAAGGGTGGGACAATTTGTATAACATCTATGAGGATTATGTTAATCCCACTATGAATGGAGAATTAGGATGGCGTAGTGACAACTCAACATCCTCCGATTCAGACGAGGCCATGGAGAATTGGCAGAACCAGTTGCATGAAGTGTCCTTTCGAAGATGCGCACGGATAACACAATCTCTACGAACTAGGGTAGCCATAGAGGAGTATGTGTTACCTACCTATGAGGTATCGTCCAACTTAGGCACGTTTCTCACAAAATTTGAGGAAAAGTGGCAGAACCACAACATCTACTGGCCTTGGAGGAATCCCTAAAGGCTACTCCTGTGTGATGGTGGGCGACACATAAATCAAACATCACATCTTGGCCAACATGTCGACGCCTCATGGAGGTTCGGTTCGGCGAAGCTGTGGAGGATGACCATATGCGATATGACGGACGAGGAGACCCGAAGGCGCATTTGAATGCTTGTTAACATCAATGGGGATTGAGAGAACGACATGAGTGGGTACATGCATTCGTACACACGTTGGATGAGGTACCGCGGAGCTGGTATGTCGCAGCAGAACTAAAACATGGGATGACATCTTGGGAACAGCTTACCATTGGATTCATCCAATCGTTCTCATCCTCAGACGAAGATCCCTTAATCCACACGGTACCACAGGTGATCCACAAAAAGATATTTGAAGCAGTACCGACCGACCAACCAATGGAACTACAATGGACTGCGACACCAGAAATGATGATGGAGTGTTACAACATCACCGGAGAGCCCGAAGATGACGATGACCCCAGGGCTACATACGTACCAGAATCAGAGGGCAGTCGCAGTGAGGTGGCACCAGATATACCGTCGCACAAATTTCAACAACCATTAAAGATCAAGAAGGTGAACATTGGGTTGGAGGAAAACCCCAAGTTTGCATGCATTGGCGACTAATGGGACGATTCAACCATTGTGAAGATGACTGACCTACCACCCAAGTTTCAGAATTTGTTTCCAAAGAAATTTCCATAGACGAAGGAACTTTCCGAAGAATTAGGGGAAATAAAGATCCTCTTGAAACCTGATTCGAAGCCAGTCAAGCAGCGGCCACATCAACCGGAACCAACCACGATAGGAAGAATGATCAAAGAAAAACCACTGACAAATGACATCGAGAAGTACACAACAACAACCCGACGAAACCAGCAAAAATTGGCCACCGTAGAGACGCCAACGATACGACGACGTGTCGACACAGTGGCATTCATTGTGTCGGTGTAAATATATATATATAATACTAATAATAATAATAAAAAGCTGTCGACACATTATAACCAAGTTGGAAGCTGCCACGACGCATGAAGGTCTAAACCAACAATAAAGACCATAAATGCTGCAGTTACACCACACGGGACAACGAAAAAAAAGAGAACACCAATAGTTAATACTAACGCATGTGATGGATTTGGCACACCTTGGCTAGATTTGGTAATCATGATGTATGATCGGATGGAGTCTACCGACCAGCGTTATAAATATCAAAGGAGCCGATGGGGAAACATAGTAGTATATAAAGAGCCGAATGGAAGTGTATGTCTCCAGCACCAACACTGAAAAACCACATCCCACACTAGTTGTGCAAGAGCAGCCAGAAGTTATGTCTACAGTCCCACACAAGAAAAAGAGGAGCGCAACTCAACCTCCCGACACTAATCGGGAGAAAAAGAAGGGCACCTAGGCATCCACAAGGCTTACGAATGACGCTGCAGGCCCCTCAGCTGCTGAAGCTGCTCAAGATGGATACGATGGCCCCATGCTATCACAGTATGTTCCACCACATCGGGTGGGGGCGCCCACACCACGGATCAACAAGAACGAAAAATACTCCATTGTGGTCGCACCGGTACCACCAGGAGTTACTGAAAGTGGGGATATTACAACCAAATTACAGAGCTTACAATACACTGACCATGACCTAACCAAGTTTAAAGAATACGTGGAGGCTTACAAGGATGTCTCCCACGCAAAAGGCTCGACTACAAAGGAACCTAAGAAGTGGGCATTGGTATTGGCACACTCAGGGTTGCTTGGTATCACCCTCCTACCACATTTTGGGTGCTTGACACAGGTCAGCGCATGCGTCAAGCAACTCCTCACGTGCTTCCATAACAAATCCCTCTGGCTGCACGAGAGAATCCCAGTCACCATTGACATAATTTCCAGAATCACTGTCCTACCTCAAGAGGGAACCGACCCTTCACAGTTTTTCCAGGGTAAGGATAATGACAAGAAATTAGCCGAACAATTGTCTGCAAAATATGGCGTAGAGAAAGATTCCAAAGGCTACCTGATCAACACAATTAACAACCAAGCAGTCAAAGTAGCGACGGAGATACTTGTGGTCAAAATAACATGAAAAAACCGACCACTACAATGTAATTCTGGTGTCATCGCAGTTGCGGAAAGGTGTGCTGCAGGGGAATAGATGAACTGGGCTCAGTTCCTGCTCCACGAATTGACCAAGGATGTGTATGATGCACAGGAATATGGGCATCCATTCACATATTCATGGCTAGTCCTCCTCATTGCCTTAAAAGCATGGAGGAAACCAGATGACTATCAGGGGGTGGATCTCACAGAACCACGAGTATGTGATGGAGAGCGATACCAGAACTTATAGGCGACCATTGACAAGGAAGGAAAAAAGGAAAATGTCATACAGTTTTATATATGGCTTGAAAGGATGTGGATGGATGCACATATGATACCGTGGATCACACTGCAAGCTGCAACAAAGTATCACCCCATCGCCCAGATGTCCATCGAAGAACACACGATTTACCTCCGGGCCTGAGTAGATCCGACCAAGTAGTGGATGAGGACACAGTACAAGCTCATCGAGGGCGAGCTCGACAACATCATCACCAAATGGCCAGAGATATGGAAGGTTCTTGCAGATCTGAAGGACATAGAAAAGGGGAAGGCGGCAAGACGACAAGACCAAGCCAAGGAAGACATAGCTTCTGCCAATTAGAAGGAGAGCGCAGAACAGGAGGATTGGACGGTAGAGTCTGGACACGACAGGGCGTCCACAGCCAACACCCTAACAGATTCAAGACTAGACCTCCAACAGGAAGAACGAAGGATGAAGAAGAGAATGGACCGTGTCGGCGACAGTGCACAGGAAGGGCTCACTTCGCAACAGGCCGACAGATTTCTGGATAGCATTACATAGATCGGGGAGAGTAATCGCCAAAATGTTACACAACATTCAGCAGAGAAATTTTAGTACATTGGGGAGATGTTAATCACCATGGCGAATACAATAATCAACAGAAGGGTACCACATGGAGACATTGAGCAAGACCTGCTGTTGGGCACCATTTTGACCTCTTTTTGTCATCTAAATATCCTCCATTTTCCTCCATCAAACCCTCATATTGATCTATAAAGCTTTTAGTTCAACACAGACTTTGGTTAAAAGGTACAAATGTCATTGCTTGTTAACAAATTGAATTTTGAGATTTTTAGAGCATTTAAACTAAGGTTTTATTAAGAATTACAGGATGTGCTAACTTCTCGAAATGTCTCCAAAGTTGAGCACTTGCAGGCCAGCTAGGCATTAATTGAAAGATGGAGGAAAGATCCTTAGTATCCAAGGATGGATGAATTTCCAACGAATAGATGATGTGGCTCTCACATGTGGCAAGTCAAAGTCGGTCAAAGATGACCACCTGTGCTACCACTCAGCACAAAAGCAGGACAATTTTGATTTTGTTGAGTTTCACGATTCTAAATGAGGATCTCGATGGCTATGTTCATTAATTAGTTTACAGGATTATAGCATTTCCAGTTTTCTTTCGAATTTGTATAAGTACTTCACAAAACATTGGATCGGTGATCACGATTTTGGGAAGAACGCATATTGCTTCTGAACTGCGTGGTTTTCACCGTGTAATTGGTTTATGGTGAATACATTTAGAGTTTCAGTTTTGTAAATCTTCAACAGTGTGTGGAACGAGGCATTGGAGGGCCCCCATTGTTGAGTTCGCACACCCTTACATTGCCATTGAATGCGATTTAGATGTTTGCAGCGATTTGATTTGATGCAGGCGATTTAGATTGTGCCATTGGTATGTGTTAATCCTTGTAGTATCTAGTTTATTATTGCAGAACGAATTTAGCTAGTTTTAATTGGTTTTATTACAGCTCTGTTATCTCATTTAATGGTTCAAGCTACGATTTCATTGTGCTACACATCACTTATTTTTTATGAGCTTTGTTGTTTATCTTGTTAAATATTAAAGGAACGGTTCAAACTGTGATTTTACTATGTTATACATTGCTGCTCATTTAAAGATAAAATGTTTAGAACAATTATAAATTACGAACACTGTCCTGTAAGGGAACTTAATGGTTAATTGTTCATTCAGCACTGGAACATTAGGCAAGAGCTTTGTAGTCTGTATCTTAGGGTTAGAGTTATTGTTTAATTGCTTTTGCTATCTCAGTTCTTTCACCAATAGATTGCTTTCCTAAATAGATTGATGTGTACTTGAAAAGAAACAAATGAAGTCATCCCTATAAAAGGGATTTTTGTATCTTTAAGTTACAATATTTTTCATCTGACAGTAGATTCAATTCACAAATAATTAAACAGTAGATTCGATTCACAGATAATTAAATTATCCAAACAAGTCTAGCTCTAAGTCCTAAAACTTGGATATGCCTCTAAGCTTACTGACCCGGATTGATATAAATTTAAGGATTTGATCTGCATTAGTAGATTGAAGCCCAACATTTTGGCGCCATTGCCGGGGAGGCATTATAAAAGCAGGCTTAGGAACTTTAGTTTTTTGATAAAAACAAAAATTTCAAACAAAAACACAGAATAGATTTTACTTTTATGTCAAAACTAAGAGACGAGAAAGGAAGATTTCTTAAAAACCCCCCAAAAACAGAAGTAACAGAAGCTTCTCTTCCAAAAGGATTCATCTCAATAGTTGGTAAGTTCAAAATGTCTGAGAAGGGAGTATGAGAGCATGTTGGAAATAGAAAACAAACGTAGACAAGAGAGAAGGGAAGAAGAGAGAAGACATGAGACGGATGAGAGAACAACAGAAGATCAGGAAGACACCTTTAAATTTCCTATCTTGGACACCAGCATTATCCTAGGAGAAGAGGTAAAAATGAAGAATATTCCACCATCTATCTTACCGAATTTCTATGGCATGACCTCTGAAGATCCTGAGTCTTTCCTATTCGAATTTGACATCTTGTGTCGAACTTATGGGTATACCGATGATACCCATAAGCTCCGTCTTTTCCCTGCTACTCTTAAAGTAGCTGCCTTGAAATGGTTCATGGGTTTAGGAGAACATTCTATCACTAGCTGGGATGAAATGAGGAAAATATTTCTTCGAAAATATCAGGCATATTGCAGATCAAAGGGTCTGAAAGATGACATTTTTGGCATGACTCAACAGGAAGATGAGAGTTTGGAGGAGTATTTGGAAAGATTCTCATACAACTTACAGAAATCTAAATACAATTCTTTAACACCTGAAATGATTAGAACAATATTTTTGAAAGGAATAAGAGAAGAGTATTTGGATATTTTAAATTTTATGGGCAAAGGTGACATCTCTTACCTTCCCTTTGATGAGATACAAGATTTATGTCAGAAATATTCAAGAGGAAAGGCTTGAACTGGAAAAAGGGATATCAATACCAAAGCAACTAAATCTGCAAACAGTGGTATTTCTAGAGCTAAGCTTGGAAATCTGCTAGAAGATTTCAAGATTGATTTATTGAGTACCCTGGGCACACAAGTTGAAGCAACAAAAACCAAGAAGAGACAAGAACAACAGGACCAACAAGATCAAGCTTTGTCTATTTTTTGTCCTAAATGTAGAAAGAAACACCCACTTAGAGAATGTCCTTTAAATATTGTTGAAATTTGTGGCTTATGCACTTTTAATCACAAAACTGATGACTGCCCTAGATTGAAGGAATTACAGGCAGCTCGAATGGAGGAAAATCACAGCATGGAGTCTCTCTACTTTATGGGACAACGGAGACCTTGGCAGCCATGATTTTCAGGTATGTCTCAAGATCCTATGCAGCAATTTAATACAAATTATCAGACTCCTATTCAGAATTCATGGAATGCACCCATGCCTTGGCAAACTTGGTCTCCTCCATTAGCTCAATCTGCTCCAAATTGGAGAGGGTATGCCCACGGTAACCAGACATATCAGCAGGCTTATTTGCAGCCCTACCAACAAACTTCTGCCTATCCTCAATATCAACAGAATCAAGTCCAAGCCCCATCTTTTCAAAACCCATCTTTTCAAATTCCATCTTTTCAACAACCCAACAACATGGCTCCTCAATTGGGTACACCACCTCAACAACTTCAATTGCCATCCAATCAGCCTCCACCTCGGCCTACACAACTGCCAGCTCAGCCAATTCCAAATCCAAATAATAAAACAGACAGACCCATGTATAATGTTGATGATGGAATGGCGCTTCCCTACTCCATCCTCCCACTGCAAAATATTAATTTGAGATCTGGGAAAGCCTTACAAAAAGAATCTCCTGTTATCTTAGAAGACCAACCAGAAACTGACAAAAATCCAAAAAAATTAAATACATAAAATCACAGTCAAAAAGGGAAAACAACAGTATCTTATACACCTCCTTTTCCTGAAAGGTTAGTCAAAGAAAAACCTTCGATTTCCTTACCTGATTTCGATGTTTTGAATGAGTTAACAAATGTATATGTCAAAATTCCTCTACTGCAGGCTATAAAAGATATTCCAATTTACACTAAAGCAGTTAAGGAACTATGTCTTAATAAAAGAAGGAAGGATCCATTGAAAATTCATGTGGTAGGCAATCTAGCGGGATTAATGTCCAACACTGTTTTCATTGAAAAGTATGTAGATCCTGGAATTCCAATGGTTACAATTACTATTAATAACTTTTCCATCCCAAAAACATTGATCGATTTAGGTGCTGCCATTAATGTCATGACACTAGAGACAATGAATTACCTTCACTTGACAAATCTCAGACCCACCACAACAGTCTTGGAATTAGCTGATAGGTCTAAAATTACACCTGAAGGGGTCTTGGAAGATATTATTGTTTCTTTAGACTCCTGGGAGTATCCTGTTGATTTTATAGTACTACAGCCAAAGTCTAACTTAGGAGGTCACCCATTGATCCTTGGCAGACCCTGGCTGGCAACAGCGGATGCTTTCATAGGATGTAGGTCAGGAAGTATGCTCATTTCACATGGGACAGAGAGAAAACAGATTGCACTTTACCCTTCTGCCCAAAGACCTTCTACATTAGATCATCTGTCATGGATTAATGAAACCAAAGAACAAGAAGAAGACGTGATTCATCCTGTTCTGAGTATAAATCAGTTCTTTGATTTTCAGGAAGACAACCACGAAGATCTGCTGGATTATTTCATTGTTGAACCTGATATTTCTGCAGAATTAAGAGATATGGAATATGCTGTAGCAGATCAAGTTTTGGGTTATAATTTTCAAGAAAATTGCAATGTTCATTCCCTAGCATTAGCACTTCATGATGTTTTTAATGTTCATTCAATCATAGATATTCACATTAAAATGGTTGAAATCAGTCTAGGCAAAACTTTGAAAATAAGTGCACATCTTACTACATCACAGGAAGAACAGTTGATTACTTTGCTGAATAAATATTCCCATGCATTTGCCTGGGAGTACAATGATATGCCAGGTATTCATCCTGAGACATGCACTCACCACATTTACCTCAATGAAAAAATCAGACCTCTTAGACAACCGCAACGCAGAATGAACCTTATACTAAAAGAAATAGTCAAAGAAGAGTTGCAAAAGTTGTTAAAAGTGGGATTTATTTACCCCATCTCCGACAGCCAATGGGTCTCACCCTTGGTTGTTGTTCCTAAAAAAAATGGTAAATGGCGCATATGTATAGATTACAGGGAGTTGAATAAGGCAACCTTAAAAGACTATTTTCCATTGCCTTTCATTGATCAAGTGCTGGATGCTTTAGCTGGAAAGGAATATTTTTCATTTTTAGATGGCTTCAGCGGTTATACTCAGATTAGTATTGCAAACGAAGATCAAGACAAAACCACCTTTACATGCCCCTGGGGCACTTATGCCTACAAAGTTTTACCTTTTGGCTTATGTAATGCCCCAGCTACCTTTCAGCGGGCTGTCTTGGCCATCTTTGCAGATCTAATTCATGAGTGTGTTGAAGTTTACATGGATGATTTTTCTGTATATGGACGTACCTTTGAAGATTCCTTAGCAAATTTGGAGAAAATTCTAAAAAGGTGTGTTGACTCAAACCTTTCCCTTAGTAACGAAAAGTGTTTTATGATGATGACTGAGGGGATAGTTTTAGGGCATCACATTTCTTCATCTGGAATAAAAGTAGATCCTGCTAAAATTCAAGTCATTACAAATTTATTTGAACCAACAACTCAAATTGATGTAAGAAGCTTTTTAGGGTACGCAGGCTATTATCGTAGATTTATTGCAAATTTTAGTAAGATAGCTCTGCCATTGTTTAAATTGCTTTCAAAGGATGTGAATTTTAATTGGGATACTGACTGTCAATCTGCATTTCAGACACTTAAAGAGAAACTCTCAGCTGCTCCCATTTTAAGGGGACCAAATTGGACATTGCCTTTCCATATTTCAACTGATGCCTCTGCTACTGCAATAGGGGCCTCATTGGGCTAGAAAGAACATACTTTGACTTATGCTATCTATTTTATTAGTAAAAATCTGACACCTGCAGAGTTGAATTATACAGTCACTGAAAAAGAGATGTTGGCAGTGGTTCATGCTGTAAACAAATTCCGTCATTATATCACTGGCTACGAAATTTTTGTTCATACCGATCATTCAGCCTTATGCTATTTAATGAATAAATCTATCACTAATGGTCGGATTACTAGATGGTTGTTATTAATGCAGGAGTTCAATATCATTGTTTTAGATCGGCCTGGACGAGAAAATCAAGTGGCAGATTTCCTGTCTCGCTTACACAATACTGGTGAGGTTGTTCCGGTTTTAGATAGTTTTCCTGATGAACACCTATTTGCAATTTCTGTTATCACTCCTTGGTATGCTGACATTGCCAATTACTTATCATTCGGCCAACTACCACCATCTATGACATCTAAAGAAAAAAAGAAGATTATTAAACAAAGTGCTAGGCATATCTGGGTTAATGGTGATCTCTTTTACACAGGATATGATTTAATTATAAGAAGATGTGTACGACACGATGAAGTCTTAGATATTTTAAAGGCTTGTCATGATGAACCGTGTGGTGGCCATTTTGCAGACAAAAGGACGGCATACAAGATACTCAATTTGGGGTATTATTGGCCTTCCATTTTCAAAGATGCTAAGAGGTATGTTAGAAGTTGTGATACTTGTCAACGAATGGGACGACCAGTCCGGTCTGATGAAATGCCACTCCAACCACAAATTCTCATTGAACCATTTGAAAAGTGGGCCCTTGACTTCATTGGTCCAATTCATCCACCATCACATGGACAGAAGTACATTTTGGTCTGCACAGACTATGTTACTAAGTGGGTAGAGGCCAAACCATTGCCAAGAGCCACTAAACAGACTATGGTAAACTTTCTGTTTGAGGAGATATTTGTCCGATTTGGGGTGCCTAGAGAGATTGTAATTGATCAGGGTGCCTAGTTTACCTCTAAATTAGTGCAGGAGATAGCAGAAAAGTATAAAATTAAGCATCGAAAGTCTACCCCTTACCATCCATAAGCAAATGGCCAAGTGGAATCTACAAACAAGACTTTAGAAGGAATCATTACCAAAACTATCCAGATGCATCGGAAGGATTGGTCAGCTAAGCTTACTGAAGCTTTATGGGCATACCGGATCACTTGGAAAAACAGTACTGGTTTTTCTCCTTATCAACTTGTTTATGGTAAGCAACTCCTCCTTCCTATAGAGTTTCAAGTTCATACTTTCAAGTTAGCAGCATATTTGGGCATGGATCTTTCTGAGGCTCAGCAAGAAAGAATACTTCAGTTGAATCAGCTAGATGAGATGAGACAGGCTGCCATAGAACACAATATTCTGATACAACAGCAGAGAGCTCAATGGCATGACAAATTTATCAAAAAGAAGCAATTTCACATCGGTGACTGGGCATTATTGTTTGACTCAAAGTTTAAAGACTTCAAAGCCAAATTCACAACTCACTGGCTTGGTCCATATGAAATTGATGAGGTATATGACAATGGCTCAGTCAAACTTCAAACAATCGATGCTGCAGCATGTACATTTGTGGTCAATGGCCATCGGCTCAAACTGTATACCAAGCCTATCAATAAGGATGATTTTATACAATAGATTTCACAGCAAAAGGAAATGCAAGTGTTGGATAGACACATCAGTGTTTTTCCTTCACCTGCTCCTTAGCTGATATGATACAACAAGCAAATAAGCCAAAAAGATAAAAAAAAAGAAGTTTAGTTGTGAAAACCAGTTCACTGGCACAATATAAACTTGAATTTTCTCTGGAAAACCAGGTTTACCTAGCCATTGTAAATTCACAAAAATATCTTTTTCCAATTTCCTGTTTTATTTTCCAAATAATAAAGATTTTGTTTGACTTGAGGACAAGTCAAAATGTAGGCCTGAGAGGGGGATAAGCATTTTCATGCTTCTTTAGAACCCTCCAAGTCTTTTCCATATGCAGAGGATTGTGATTTTTCATATGCAAAAGGGACCTGATTTCCAACAATACAAGTGATTTTTAACAATGCAGAGGGACCTGACTTCCAGTAAGGCAGAAGAAATCTACAGAAGGACCCGACTTTCAGTGAAACTGAAGAATTTGAGATGGCAAACAGAAGACATCAAAAGGACAGAAATGAATCAGAATACAAACCAACTTCATAAGGCAGCAAGCTCATCATAGAGGAATATCAAGCAAAGTCTGTAAGAATTTTAGTTTTTATGTTTTAAAAGTTGCATGATTCTTTGTTTCAAGTATGACATATTTACCAACCCTTATAAGTTTGCCTACCTATTCCATTAGCCTCACAGTCTCTGCTAGCATTTCATTTACTTTCCATTATCCTACCCTAGGGGTCAAGATGGTGGTCAAAATCAAACCTAAGAGCAAATTTTTAAATGGCCAAACTATATACTTCATTCTACAGGCAGGTCTTTTCAACAGAAAGTAGAGAAAAACAAAATATATATACATGTTTTATTCACCAAGGAAATTTCAATATTTTCGTGTTCTCTTTCATATACTCTAAGACGAGGGCATTATTGCATGATATGCATTAAGTTAAAAGGAAAAGTTAGTATATGAAAGAGGGTCATGGAACATATCATGAAGTGACGAATCAACAGGGAATTAAGTGGCCGGTTCAAAACATCATTGCATAAAACGAGGGAATCATGGATTTTACCTCCCACGAATCTCGCCCATGTATAGGAAAGCTCAAGTTACAAAATTCAAAAAATTGAAATGATATTTCATACATCCGTGGTTGTCCAGCTGATTTGCTCTTCCCCAAACCGCACATCCATGCTGAGAGTTAACATACTTCTATTAATCTAAGGAGGAAACACTGGTTGCATTACAGTAGAAGAAATACAGATACGAGGACGCGTATTTCATCCAGAAGGTGCAAATCAAGGAACCGCGCAGGCTAGGTAAGCTTGACACCCTGGTTTGTTTTGCTATCAATTCAGACTATCAGAAGAATGATTGAAGAAAGAAGAAATTTTACAGAGTTTAAAATTTGAAACTGGAGTTATAAGCTAGGGTTCAGTCTTATTTGAAACTTTCCACTGCATATAAAAAAAAAAAGATTTTCGTGTTAAAGTTGTAAAATGGTGTCTAGACTGGAACCAGAGAAATTTGAGCCCACAGCCATTCATGAAAAATGCATGGAAATTTTCGAGAAGAAACAATGAGTGTCTTTCTTTGAAAAATTTGATGGGCACAATGATAATGTTAGCCTAGCTTTTGCTGGCTCATTCGATGGAGAGAGGGCCACAATAGGAAATTTAAGTTTCAGACTGTCTGAAGACATTTTGGCACAGATCATTGGCTTACCACAACAGGGGGAAAGATTCTTTAAAACAAAACAATTCAAAGAGAAGGCATGGACACCCTTTCTATGCAGGTCAAGGGCAGGTTCAGTGGAATGGAAGAAGGTGATACCAAGGAGTTGGTTGGTTCATCCATGGGATGAAATAGTATATATCATCCAAAGATTCATCACCTGTGAAGGGAGATTTAGCATTGTGTATCTTTATCACATCAAGATGTTGCAACACCTGAGGGGTGATTGTGAGATTAATATGCCACATTTTTTATTACAAAGCTTTTCCAAGATGGCTAAGGCTGTTCAAAAACGTGAAAAAGACAAGCTAACAAGCCTTTTTCATTGTGGGCTCATTAAAATAATCATCACATATGAGTTACATAAACAAAACTTGACATGGCAAGAATTTATCATTCATAATCAGTTTGAAGAGCTAGAAGAGCTGCCTGAAGAAAACTTGGAAGAAGACAAACTGTTGATGATAACATACCCCAAGGATGAAGAACAGAACCCTGAAGCAACAAGCTCAAAACTGCTTAAAGGGAGAAAGAAAGAAAATGTGTTAATAATCACAGATGATGAAGATAACTCTGAGGCAGCAAGCCCAAAACAGCCTCAGAGAAGAATACGAACCAGGAGCATGATGAAAGAAGAAAGAAAGCTTCAAAAGCAAGATCAAATCTTCACCACTTATGAAAAGAAGCCGAGGAAACATCAGCAAGCTCAAAAGAAGTCAGCATTAGAAGAGGATGATGAAAGCCAGCAAAAGCAGTATGAATATATACAATCCTTGGAAAGCTAAGAAGAAGATCCAACAGGTGAGATAGGGCAAGTCCATGAAAGTAAAAGTACCCAAGAAACTGAAAACATTTCAGATGAAGTGATAAGGCAGACTAAAAAGATAAATCTTTTCTTTGATCAACAAGAAAAAGAAAGGAAAAAGCATCCAGGACAGGAAATTTTAGATGAACAAGCTTCTCCTTTCTTGGAGCAACAAACTCTAGAAAAAGAAAAGGAGGGAGATTCAGTGCAAGAGAATGAAGATATGAATACTAATTCTGAGCAGCCTTCAGTGAAGATGGGAAAGAATAAAACTTCCAAAACCAGTAAAAAGATTAAAAAGTTGAAAATGGAAGTAAAAGAATTAGAACTGAAGAATGAGAAGTTAACAGAAAAGAACAGAAAACTTCAAGTTCAAAGGGCACGAATCTCCAAGTATGCATATAAATGGCATAAACAAAAGAAGATTTACCAGACCAAGTATGAAAAACTGAAAGTTCTTTATGCAGCTCGAACTTCTACAGACGCATCATCTAAGACAGGGGGTACATTAGAGGATTAGAAGCAGAGTTTGAGCAACAAGATTTTGTTCAGAACATAAGCATGGTAAAAAATTTTGGAGATACGTTTTCTTTGTGCATGAGGACATGCAAAAGCTTCCTCTTGGGGGAGATGTTGGGCACCATTTTGACCTCTTTTTGTCATCTAAATATCCTCCATTTTCCTCCATCAAACCCTCATATTGATCTATAAAGCTTTTAGTTCAACACAGACTTTGGTTAAAAGGTATAAATGTCATTGCTTGTTAACAAATTGAATTTTGAGATTTTTAGAGCATTTAAACTAAGGTTTTATTAAGAATTACAGGATGTGCTAACTTCCCGTAATGTCTCCAAAGTTGAGCACTTGCAGGCCAGCTAGGCATTAACTGAAAGATGGAGGAAAGATCCTCAGTATCCAAGGATGGATGAATTTCCAACGAATAGATGATGTGGCTCTCACAGGTGGCAAGTCAAAGTCGGTCAAAGATGACCACCTGTGCTACCACTCAGCACAAAAGCAGGGCAGTTTTGATTTTGTTGAGTTTCACGATTCTGAATGAGGATCTCGATGGCTATGTTCATTAATTAGTTTACAGGATTATAGCATTTCCAGTTTTCTTTCGAATTTGTATAAGTACTTCACAAAACATTGGATCGGGGATCACGATTTTGGGAAGAACGCATATTGCTTCTGAACTGCGTGGTTTTCACCGTGTAATTGGTTTATGGTGAATACATTTAGAGTTTCAGTTCTGTAAATATTCAACTGTGTGTGGAACGAGGCATTGGAGGGCCCCCATTGTTGAGTTCGCACACCCTTACATTGCCATTGAATGCGATTTAGATGTTTGCAGCGATTTGATTTGATGCAGGCGATTTAGATTGTGCCATTGGTATGTGTTAATCCTTGTAGTATCTAGTTTATTATTGCAGAACGAATTCAGCTAGTTTTAATTGGTTTTATTACAGCTCTGTTATCTCATTTAATGGTTCAAGCTACGATTTCATTGTGCTACACATCACTTACTTTTTATGAGCTTTGTCTTTTATCTTGTTAAATATTAAAGGAACGGTTCAAACTGTGATTTTACTATGTTATACATTGCTGCTCATTTAAAGATAAAATGTTTAGAACAATTATAAATTACGAACACTGTCCTGTAAGGGAACTTAATGGTTAATTGTTCATTCAGCACTGGAACATCAGGCAAGAGCTTTGTAGTCTGTATCTTAGGGTTAGAGTTATTGTTTAATTGCTTTTGCTATCTCAGTTCTTTCACCAATAGATTGCTTTCCTAAATAGATTGTTGTGTACTTGAAAAGAAACAAATGAAGTCATCCCTGTAAAAGGGATTTTTGTATCTTTAAGTTACAGTATTTTTCATCTGACAGTAGATTCAATTCACAAATAATTAAACAGTAGATTCATTTCATAGATAATTAAATTATCCAAACAAGTCTAGCTCTAAGTCCTAAAACTTGGATATGCCTCTAAGCTTACTGACCTGGATTGATATAAATTTAAGGATTTGATCTGCATTAGTAGATTGAAGCCCAACACCTGCCGCCTCCCAAAGTTGAGGTAATAGTGGGCACCCAGCAACGCATCGTCCAAATCGAAACCCACGCCTTTGGAACAAGAGATGATACCTTGGACCTTGAGATTCGGAAGGCCGACTTGGCACTGATCGATTTCAACTTACTCCCAATGTTGACACTACATCAAGTCCAAGCGGCAGCAAGTGCATAAATCCGCGACCACGAGGCTGCGATGCACAAGAAAATGGTCGAATACAAGAAGCAACTGTAGCACAGCGAGATTGAGGCACAGTACCTTCGAGATAAACACGTCATAGTACTAGCTGTGAAAGTACAAGATATCGAGGAGAAGGCTCGATTAGAGGAAGCCCTGGATGGGAAAGAGAAGCTCATCGAGGAGCAGACTATCACACTCACTGCGAAGGAAAAGGTTGTAGAGGAATGGACGAGGTTAGAACGAGTACTTGCAAAGGCATGCGAAACAACAGCGCTAGATCCAGATGTTGACCCGGAAGCTCAGGCTGTTATGTTAGGAGTCACTGTTAATGAGCTCAGAAAGGAAAATGTGGAGCTCGAGACTCGAGTAACACCCAGCACATCACCAGCAGAAGTTCAGAGTCAGCAGACGACGATAGAGGAAGCAGTGGTAGAGATTTAGGAAATGGAATAGGCAGTAGAGCAAGTGGTAGTAAGTCTTATAGAATTATGGGATTGATTGGTTGAGGATGACCGGTTAGCCGCACTGAAGAGAATGCTCTGTGAAGCAAAAGAGAAGTTGGAAACTTTTAAGGGATCATTCAAAACGATGCCCACAATGATGCGAATGGCAAAGGCCGCGAAACTGCAAAATATGAAGTAGCGGGCTGAAAAATCCCACAAAAGGAAGCAACGCCAAGCTGCACATTTGGACGAGCTTCAAACAAAGGCTGAAGCCCTCATAGCAAGAGTAGTACCAGTGATGAAACAAGTACAGGATCAATTGTAGGAGGTATGATAGACAATATGCGACCACCCAATGGAGCAGCAGGTGATAGAGAGTGCACAGCTCCGAGCATCAGTAAAAGAGATAGTCGACCAAATTTGGACCACTTACGATGACTTCCAATAGCAGTACAACAAACTAGCAGTGTCCAGCTAAGGTGGCTCGGGACGAGCCACAAGTTTTTGTTGGGGGCTTGTTGGAACGGGATAGATCCGCGGGAAGTGCGGAAGCCGACAGGTGAGAAAGGGTCATTCCGTGGAAGAAGGACCCTTCGCGGCATTCACGAAAGCATAAGAATTGTTAGATTAGTTGAGTCAGTCATGTGGACCATTTTGTAATAAGATAAAAGCATATAAATAGAGTAGGATTGTAATCCTAAGGGCATTGAAGTTTTGGATGATCATCCTATCTTTTGGGTTCATTTTGTATCCGCAATATGATTTCTTGATAGTTTCTGCAAGGTTTATTCAGCAGGTTTGGTGAATGAATGGAGATGTTCGGTTATGGTGTAATCTCTATCTTTAATCTTATGCAATGATGAATGAGAAATATGTTATGTGAATGTTTACATTGGTTGATGCGAATATGTTGTAGAAGTGATGCTAATCTGAATAAGTACGTTGAATGTGTTGTTCTGAATGTTTATTGAAATCTGCGAATGATAAGTTAATAGTATGTTGTGAATGTTATAATCTATGGTTAGTGCGAAGGTAATATGTGCATATCCTCCACACAACTGCGGAAACTTGGCTCCAGCAGCCCCCTTATCCATCTCGAGTGAGACTGCACTTGATCCGCAAGTGTTGCTGGGAAGGGTTACACCTTTCCGGGCCAGTGTATAAGGGAGTTTGGGTTGATAGTTTGTTGGTGACAGTATGAAGTGAACCCTTGTCGAAAGACACTGCGTCAACAGGCTGTGGCCATGTTGGAAGACTGAACAAAAATAATCAATGTATACAGGTTTTGGGACAAGTCACATGATTATTAGAAGATTTACTGCGTGGCATGCACAAGTAATAAATGGAAGAGTTTCCAACTTTTTATCGACCTTTTTCGGCGTCGTTTTCATTTTGCATCGAGTCTTTTCGGGCCACTTTTTTATTTTATGCCGAACAACGTTTGAGTATGTTTCAGATCAATTCTCCTTCGGTGCCGATGTGTTTCGGAACTTTTATCAGTTGTCACCAATCTCGTTTCAGCATGAAAATGAAAAGTCCTTTGATAAGGCCTGTTTTCCTTTGTTCTCTGACCGTTTCGGTGGAACATTATATTTGGATATGAAATAGTCTTCTTCCCACTACTAATGCGGAAGCCGAAAGTCGGAAAAGATTTTCAAAAATAACTAATTTCTTCCTCCCGTAATCCGCAATGCGATGCAGAAATGCGAAAACAATTTTAGAAAGTCGGAAATTCAGAAATGCAATCCGCAATCCACAATGCGACGCGGGAATGTGGAAACAATTTTAGAAAGTCAGAAATGTAGAAATGCAATCTGCAATCCACAATCCGCAATCCACAATGCGATGCCAGAGATACGGAAATACTACAATGCGGGACTGCGGAACTGTGGGATTGCGGGAATGAAATTTTGGATAATTTAAGGTCTCCGCAATCCGCAATTGGAAGGCCGAAAACGCAGAAATGCGGGAAGAGTTTTAGAACCTTTATCGTTTCCGCAATCAGAAAGTCAAAAACTTGGAAATATGTCAATGCAGGATTGCAGGAATGGAAATTGGATAATTTAAGGTCTCCGCAATCCGCAATCGGAAAGTCAGAAATGCGGAAATGCGGGAATGATTTTGGATAATTTAAGGTCTCCACAATCCACAATCTGCAAAACATTTTCGGAATTGAAAAAAGCGACGATCTAATAATATCATTTAAATGCTTTCCGACTTCTGCAATCTGCATTGCGGAATGCGGAAATGCAGAAGCAAAAAATTCAAACATTAAAATCGGCATTTCCGCAATCCGCATTCCGGAATTCAAAAGCTGCAATGCATGTTTATTTCCTTATGGAAGGCCTCAATGATCACTAAAACAACATTTCCAAGGATATGATTGACCCTAGAGGGAAATCAACATATCATGGCATAGAGCAACTAGTCTCGGCTTAACTATTTCCATGTAATTTGGTGGGCAAGATTGTAAGCAAAGATTGGGTAAAAATGGATAAGGATTGCAAATGGGAGGCTCACATGCATAGTACATGATTAGTAAATTGGCATTTCAACCAGTTGCATCAAAGCATGTTGCGGATAGGAGGTAAAGAAACCATATGGATAGTTCAGGTGGCTTGTTCAAGAAAGATGACGACGATTGATAAAGATCATCGAGAAGGAAACAACAAACAATCTGAAAAGCAAATTTGATTCAACCTACTCAGGATGGAAAAATTTAGTTTAGGGGGACCCTACTCTTCCATTTATTGAAATAGAAAAGTAGGGAGGATGTTGTGGCCACTACAATTGACGAACCACTGGAAGAACCAGTTATCTTTGCTTAGATCACTCAAGACTTACATTCCTCTGAGTGTTAAAGATAAGCTCTTCAGAAGGTTATAATATTTCCTGTATTCATGGGTCCCACCTTAACTGATTTAAAAAAAAGAAGAAGATGTGAATCAATGAAAGCAAACTTAAGGTAATCTTACGGCTATTCTTTAGGAACCAAAGTATAGGTTTCATTTACCAGGCTTAGCCCAAATATGCTTTACGTTGGGCATAACACCACATAGTATAAATCATAAGTCAGATAAGTGCTTAAAGTTTGGTCCTCATCTCCTATACCATAAGCATTTCTTTGATGCTTAAACATGTCTTTGATGCTCACCAGTGTACATAAGAGGTTCGAATTCAGGCTCTTCCATCCATAGTGTCTTTTTTTGTGAGCGATGACTAACATTTTAAAGTGTCGTTATGAAAGCATGCTCATGGACAAAGAAGTGCCATCCTTGTGCTGAAGCAAAATAACCTCTTGACCTTATTTATCTGAATTATTTCATCCCACTTGTTTTACCGTGTGGTGAACTTTGCCTTCATTAGATTTATTTGAGATTCCTTCTCTTCCGATTTTGGAATGCTTGACTGGGAAAATATAGTTCCAATAGGCCTTTAAAGGCATGACATGGGGTATAGGAGTCATTTTGATTTGTTGCGCACTATCATTCCTTTGATTCTACTCATGGGTTGACCACTTGAAAACATCATAGGATTCAACCAATTAAGTGTGTTTAGTGGATGAATGTTATTGGACAATCTACTTGAGTAGACGCGAGCCAGATCTCCCTAGTTCAACGTGAATCTAGAACAAATAAGGACAGAATACAAAGCTACTTTCCTATATCTAGTTAGAGATCGAGTGATAGACGTCTTACCTTCAGATTGTAGATCTTATTCCTCGTTGTTGCTCCAAGTCCCATGGTCGCCAGATCTTTAGATGCAAAACCCATCAAGACATATGGAAACAATACAAGTAGCAAAACACGTCTAAACAATAACTGATCTAAGTAAACAGTTAAGGAGGTAAACTGCGAAACATTATCAACACAATAACATTTGTGGAAAGAGTTTATATTACTGTATAAAAGAGGGAAATACAAAGTAGAGAGATGATCACAACCCAAGCCTTAACGCTGCAATCCTCCTCCAACAAGCCAAACCAATGTCTCCAAAGGAAGTGAGAGTCTCCCAGTAGATGGATAGGGATCTCCTAAGCTAATTTCACCAGCATGCAAGTGCTATAGACTTCCTCCCTTTGGAATGGAGAGGGACCTTGAATTATAGGACCAAGTGGATATAGTAGGTTGAGGATCATGGGGAGAGGGCTAAGGGATCCTCCCGCGAGTTTAGGGAACTGGAGGACAACTCACCTAGGAGTTAGGGATAGGGATCCACCTCATCCAACTTCTAGAAGTCGCTCGAAAGCTACCTTTATCCCAATTAACCAACTCCAATGCAATTTGCATGAAGACAACCAGCGTCAGGGAAGGGAAGCGCAGGTTGTACAAAGATACTCTGCGCCGCTGACGCATGTTGGAAGAATAAAATTTGCGCCGACCTTAGTTGGGCGCTTCTTGCTCAAGGAAAATGTGCGTTGACCCAACTAGAAATGTGGACAAAGGGCATCAACTTGCTATAACATGACTTGCTTGATCATGGGAACTTCAGGGATTGAGGCACTGAGTTAACAAGGGACTCATGATGACGAGATTTAGGTGTAACTGAATGCCCCCCAAAGCATGAAGCTGGAAAAACAAGACAGGTGAAGTGCTTTGAAAGATAAATGTCAAGGACTTGCTGGCTGGAGGATGCTGCTACAGTAGAACTGACTCTGAGATACAAGTCTCACATGACTCACAACATGGCTGTCGACCAATACATTGCAGATCCATGGTAGTAAAGACCGACTGAACACAATCATGGCTACTAAACACAATCGTAGATCCATGATGAGATGATAACGCAACCACGCCCAATACAAAGTGGATCCATGTAATATGACTCAAACAATCTCCATCGCAACCTGGGTAGAATATGACTTCCCCAGGGTCTTCAAGCCAAACCCACAATGATACGAATCTATCCACGTGATTACAATTTTTTGGAGTCGAACATGGTAGAAACCACTTGATTACCGGTCATTGGTGTATACCGTTAAAAAGTGCGAGGAATCACCATTAATGTCGATGACCCCCAAGGTATCATAGTACATATCACCAACCATGAATAAATGAGTTGAGGTCAAACGCCAGATGAAATCTTTCAATCAAGAGTCAATGATGTAAACTCATGTTGAAAGCGAGGTAACCTGCCATTGAGGCATGCAAGCCCAAGGTACTCGAATAGTTTCTAGATTCAATCCTCAGATGATGTGTTGAAGTCGACAAGGATGAATCCGTCGAAGGAGGGCCATGATGAATCCCCCATCAACGACACGAAAATCGATAACAAACATTTGGAGTAGATCAGACGGTAGAGTAATGTGCAAGACTGACTCAAGGTAGACCGACATGGTAGAAGGTGTACTGATTGCAGATGATGAGCGATGGACATCTCTTGAACATGGGCATGGCACGACTTGGCAGTATTGACATGACAAGAACAATACTGACCCCTAATGTAACTGATAGTAGAGACATTCTTTGGATGACCCAAAGGAGTGACGTGACGCATGAAATTAGTATATCTCGAAGACAAACAGATAACCCAAGTGTTGTATGCAAATGCAAATGAGTACCATGTTCAAGAGCAACGATGTAGTTCCATAAGTAAAGTGTAACACAAAATATTTCCTTTTTCCCCATCACGACTGATGAGTGCCTCATGTGTTTTTTAACGAGCTTGAGGAGGGTAACCAGATGCTCAGTATAGCTCACCTCATAGATGAGTCCAATCCCAAATGTTCTACGAACTTGGGAAAGGAGGGGTTCGCCCCATGACGGGCCCTTCAATGTTAGATTTTAATGAGTCCATAGAAGGTAAACTCAACGTCATTTCATGTTTAGAGAGTCTAAAAAGAACTAAAGAAGACTCCAAAGGTCCTTTTTCGTAAAGTTAGCCTCTTTTCCTGGAAAAGGGTAAAACAACGCGAGAGAGGACTCTTCCAGTCATGATTGGATGGAGTATTCCTTTCTAGTAAGTAGTGCTCGCTGGTCCGAAAAAGGGGTAAACTATCACCAGGAAGACGATCATTCAAATACTTTTACAAGCGTGAACGCATCAAGTTCGCTTGGCTATCTTTTCATATTTAGAGAGCCTAAAAAGAGCTTAAAGAAAAGACTCCAAGGGGTTTCCTTTTTCGTGGGAGTTTAACGAGCCCGAAAAAGTGATAAACTATAACTCGGTGACTTATTCTCATTGTTTTACGAGCACGAGGAAGAACAAAGAGTTAGCTTGGTTTCATTAATAATTGAATTTAATGAGCGAAATAATGACAAAAAGACGCTCGATGAGTCATTCATACCTGAGTATACGCGCGAAAAACTACAACTGCGAAAAACAACATCAAAGTGGTACTTAACTTCACCTGCAAGCTTCGAAACTAGGTCAAAAACGATTAACCGGGTATAAATGAATACAACTATAGAAAAATAACCCACATTAGAATAAATTAAAAAAGGAATATGCTCTTTCAATATAAATAGGGGTAAAAAGTAAAAAGAATTACTATTTGTTTTTTACCAAGTTGGAGAGGTGAAAAGTGCCATTCGGAGCCGTTATTCTTTTGTTGATTCCAGGAGCTGTGATCCATCATTTCAGGTGCTGTCAGCGACAGGTAACCCTAAACTTGTCTCTTTAACTTTCCAGTGGATTAGAATTTGATTTTTCTTTCATTTAGGTAGGTTTTGGGCATGTTGGGTTGGGGGATTTGCACTCATGGGTCGACGCAGGTCTCCCTTTCGGGATATGCACTGGCGTAGAACCCGAAAGGGAGTTCTACGCCAACGTCGCACTGTCCAAAGGGACGTTTTGAACCGATGCAAACCTCCAACTCAACCCCAAAACCTAGCCAAATGGAAGCTTCTTTGATAATTGGGAAAAGTTCTGAAGGTGTTAAAATGTCCTTCTTGATAGGTTTGGAGTGAGCACAATGGTTCTTGAGTGGAGAGAATACTAGCATGAGCTTGATGATGTGCAAGTGGAAAATGATCTGCAATGTGTTGCAGCGTTGAGAAAATTTGGGCTACTCAAGTATTTTTGAGTGTCGGGGATGAGGTCCCAAGTGGCTTGTTGACATACCTGGTCCAATCTTGGGACCCTATACAACAACATTTCCAGATTGGTGAGCACACGCTAACCATAGATGTTGAGGACATCTACTTTTTGACAGGGTTATCCCGGCGAGGAAACTTCGTGTCCTTGACTGGGTCACGAGGTGGTGACCGCTCAGTAGAGGACATGATTAAGCAGTGGTGTACTCCAAGTACGCCGATGACTGGTAGGAAAATTCCCATCAAGGAAGTCCGGGACTGAGCCCTCCGGACGGTACTCTTTACTATCGTGCGGGTAGCTGGCAGCAGATCTGCTCATCTGGCGAGCAAATCGCAGATGATGTATGCCAAGGAGTCCATGGATCCTACCGTGTTCAACTGGTGCGAGGGGCTTCTCACCAGTCTCTGAGATCAGTTGACCAAATTCCAGTGCAAGGTGCTGAAGCAGTTTGGGTACGGTTCAGTGGTGGTGTCCTTTATGTTGGAGCGGGTGCCTCACTTGTGCCCGCAAGTAAACCTCGAGGATCGGGATGCACGCGATCGTCACATGACCAGGTGGGCAAAGGTGATGGCTCGCCATGGTGGTGGGGGTCCCATCATCAGTTTTGGTACAGGGTTCTTCACGTGGTTGCAGGGACAAATCCTCATGGTGGAGGACTACCCGTAACATGGTACAAAATTCTGAGGAGACCTAGATTTAGTGCTTCCCGAGGGAGCGCAGTGGGATGATATCGATAAGAACAACTGCTTGTTGTTTCCATTTTATGTGTTTTATGCTTTTTTGGAGTAGTGCTGATGAATTTCACATGTTTCCCTTAGACGTGGGTCTGGGGCGACCACTTGGAGTCTCTCGCCTTGTACGAAGAGGAGTAGCATTGGAGGTGGGCCCCACGGTCCGTGATGCTCTTGAGGAGCTAGAGGAGGTCAAGGAGTACCTCTAGAGGATGACCTTGGACATCCCAGATCTAGGTGTCCATGACCTACCCCGTCGCTATCAGAAGCTGACGGTTGGAGTATCAGTTTGTTTCGGCACGCTGCTTCAGAAGGTGGCGAGGGCCGTAGTCTACTTCCACGCACAGCCTGGTGCTGTGCGGATTAGAGCTTAGGCACATGCTTTATATATGTATATACTAAAAGCTTATGAGCTTCATATTTTGTAGAGAGGACTCTTACTGAAAGCTACTAGGCTTCAGACTTTTGTATCAGCACTATCATTTTGTATCTTATACCGATTTATATATATACAGACACTATTGGAGGTTTTATACACATTGTGTTCTATTGGTGATTAATGTGATCTTGTTTACATCTTTGCTTATACAATGGATGATTTACATGTTACGTCTATCTTTATATTTTATGAATATATTATGTGTGTGCAATGTACCAATCTAGAATGAAGTTGGCCATTGAGTCAGCAACTGTACTAATGTCTCGTGGAATGTGCAGGTATTGAATAGATTCAAAGGACCTTTCCAGAAGATGAACTTGTCGGAAGAGACGGAGTAGAGTAGGGTCGTAGATAGCGTAGATCTGGTTAAGATGAGAAACCACTCGTTGTGAATCCAAATGAATGGCAACATGGTTCATACCCAAGGAAAGAGCGTCGGTTAAGGTTCTAATCACCACCTGGTATTTTGCGGGGTTATTGGTTGCGTATCCTAGATAACTTCCTCCTGAGCTAATAAGCTCGCTGGTGGGAGAATAAAGTACCCCGGCTGTCGAGGCAAGGTTACGGATATGCTGGCTGGCACCGTCTACGAATCCATAACAAGTTGCCATCTGCACATGTAGATAGAACATGGTATAAGTAGTGAAACAAGATCTATACGCACTAAAACAAAGCGTCACACCACACAAAACACACGCCATGTATAGTATATACAAGATACCTATTCGTGAAAAAATCAGGCATAGTACCTCTTTAGGTAGAGCCCATTGCGGGGCTCACCCAAAGACATCCCATCATAGTCCTCTAGTTCGTAGGCTCCCTTTTCCAGAACACGTTTCACTATGTACGGTTTGTGCCACATGGACTCGAACTTACCTGCCCCCAGCTTATTGCGCTTTTGGTCATATGTGAGGACCAAATCACCCTCGTTAAAGACATGGGCTTTAACCGACCTATCATACTGTGCTTTGATGCGTTTCTTGTTTTCCTCGTTGGAAAGAGCATCATCACGGCGATTCTCGTCAAGTTTCGCTAGGTAGAGGAAGCGTTCTTCCTCGGTAGTATGTTCAGAAGAAGTTCAATTGTGAGTTTGAGAGATGGAATATCGCACTCTATAGGTAGGATTGCCTCCAATCCATAAACTAATTGGAATGGTGTGAATCTAGTGGCAGTCTTAACGGAGGTCCGGTATGCCCATAGTGCAGAAAAGAGCATGTTATGCCAGTTTGACTTGTGCATACCCACGATGAGTTGAATCATGGTTTTCAAGACCTTGTTGATGGCCTCTACTTGTCCATTGGAATGTGGGTAGTAAGGGGTTGAGTTTTCATGATGAAAACCTAGTCTGGCACTCAATTCATCTACCATATGGTTCTGGAAGTGAGATCCATGGTCGGTGACTATGGCTTGTGGAACTCTGAACCATGCAATGACATGGTTGAACATGAAGAGTGTGATGGTTTTGTCATCTCCGTTGTACATAGGCATAACCTTGGCCCATTTAGTAAAATAATCCATGCCCACTATGATGTAACCATGCCCCCCGACTGAGGTAGGATTAAAGTGCATGAAATCTATGCCTTATTTCGCAAAGGGGCCGACGGCAATAACCGGGTGTAACGGGGCTGGGTGGGAGCGCTTTTTCATTTGAAAATGCTGGCATGGGGGACATTTTTTTATGACCTCAATGCATTCTTTAAATATGGATGGCCAATAATACCCCGCACGTAGTATCTTTTGGGCTATAGCCATCCCAGAGAGATGGCATCCACAAGCCCCAGAGTGACAGTCATTCGAGACGTGTTCAGCCTCCTCGTGTGTCAGACAACGTCGATGAACAAAATCAACACCACGATGATACAAGGTATCGTTGATGATCAAGTAGTACTTGGCATGGTGTCATATTCGACGACGATCGTCACGAGACAATTGGGGGTTGAACCGTTTGGTTTGAATAGATAAGGTAACATCTCCATACCATGGGTCGGACGTGCTGATGAGGAACAACGATTCATCTGGAAGGGAATCGTTGGGCTCATATCGTAAATCAACACGGGGAAGATCACAAATGAGCTCGGCAAACACCAAAGACTTCTTAGACTTGGCCTTCTCGAAGAGGAGATCGAATTCTTGAATTATCACAATCCAGCATGAATACTTGCCCCCAAGTACTTGACGTATTAGCACGTGGTACATGGGGTTTGAGTTGGCGATAATGGTGGTGGTGCAGAGCAGTATGTAATGATGAAACTTTTGGATGGAAACGACTGCGGTGAGAGCGAGTTTCTCGACATGTGAGTAACGAGTTTCAGAGTCAATAAGACCCTTACTGAGGTAATAAATCACATGTTCCTGGGCGTTGTTGTCTCCTAGACCAATACCATGGTGATCGTGGTGGTAGAAGCGACAAGATAAAGGATGTAATCCTTGTAGTAATTGGGCAGTTGGAGCACAGGGGCATGGGTAATGGCATGCTTTAGACTGTCGAAGGATTGTTGTGCTTGATCCTCCCAAATGAATGGGACGTCCTTCTTCAGTAATCTCATATAGCCATGTGTCTTTTGAGTGAAATTACAGACAAAATGCCCTAGGTAAGTTGCCTTCCCTTGCAAACTTTGTAGTTCCATAACGTCAGTAGGAGGTGGGAGAGCGACAATGGATTCCACCTTCAACGGATCAATGTGGATCCCATCTTTTGAAACAATAAAACCTAAGAGGCATCCAGACTCGACACAGAAAATACACTTGTGAGGGTTCAGACGAATGTTATACCGTCTGCATCTGAGGAATACGGTCGTCAGATGATCGATGTGGAACTCACGCTGCTGCGAATGGGTAGGTAGATCATCAAGATAGGGTTCCAAAAAGTCCTTCACATCATGAAAATCATATGACATGGCCCGCTAGAATGTTGCACCAACATTTTTGAGACCGAAAGGGAGTTTGCGATAAGCAAACGTGCCCCAAGGGCAGATGAAAGCTGTCTTATGTTGGTCGTCCTAGTGGATCTCAATCTGGTTGTAACCAAAAAAACCATCCATGAACAAGAAGATGACTCTCTCGACACAATTGTCGATGATCTGATCGATGAAGGGAGTGGGGTAGTTGTCCTTAGGACAATCCTTGTTCAGATCCCTATAATCGACACAGACACGGATGGTGCCCTGCTTCTTAGCCACAGGGACAACATTTGAGACCCATTCTGTTAATGGAACATGATAGATGAAGTCGGCCTTCAAAAGATTTTCAATTTCTGCCTTAATCACCATAGTTTTTTGAGGGTGTACCGGTTGTAACTTTTGATGGATAGGTTTAGCATCAGGATAGGTTTTGATCTTATGTGAAACGATAGTAGGATCTATCCCAGGCATCTCCTCGTAGGTCCAAGCAAACACGTCATGGAATTGCTTGAATAAGGTCATGAAAATCGTAATCTCTTCAGGAGAATAGTTCTGGCCTAAACGAATGTGTTCCATGACACAAGGAGTAATGGATATGTCTACCGGAATGGTAGGTTCAATGTTCACCAAGTTCCCTTCAGTGACCGTATGACACGTAAGTATCGGTGACTGGGGGCAGGGATAGACATCCGGTGTGAAAATGGTGGTGATGTTGTTCTCCACAGAATCCAATGGGGGTAGGAAAGACGATCGATGGTGGAGTTCTTCCCACGGAGGGTCATCCCCACTCATAATCTCCATAATGGACTCATCAGAATGAAAAGTCCGGAGCAGAGGATCAGGTAAGGATGACGTCCGCTGTAGAGAACAAGATGTAGAGGCCACAACCAAGTGGTCCTTGGGTGCTGACTAGATAGCCTCATAAGTAGTTTCAGCAGGTGAAAGAGGTATTCTGTTTCCAATCAAATGCATGGTGGCTTCGTCGGGTACGAGCCATTGATCGGTGGAGTTGGGGAATGAAGAAATCATGTTCACTGTGGCAACATGGTTAGGGGGATCCGGGGTTGGAAAGACACCCATAAGAGATGATTATTTTATGAGGCCAACCCCTACGCTCTCATATGGGTGTGAAGATTTCTTGAGTAATGGGCCATTATTGCCAGGATGAGTAGCGATGTCCGGTGTACAGAAATCCAGTTGGTCGACATTGACAATTCGGCCTTGATGGGGGAAATGCACAATGCGGAAGACGGATGATGCGACCGCAGTCATGGCATAAAACCAATTACGACCAAGTAAAAGATTATAATCCAAAGGGGCTGCAACTACTTCCACTTTAATGGTTGCGGTCTTACCTCCCAACTCTACCACCAAGGCCTGCAACATCCCATGGGGTTGAAAGCCACGACCGTCGAATGCTTTCAGGGTAGTGGGAGAACGATTTAACTCGAGAGAGCCAATGGCTCTCCAACACGATATCAACATGACCGAGGTAGAAGCACCTTCATCTAATACAGTACGATGGATCATCTTCCCAACAATTTTTGTGGCAACTTGAAAAGCCAACTGGTGGGAAAGCCTTGGTTTAAAGTACTCGAGTCAGAACATGACTGTATTAGAGGAATCCGGATCAACCGCGCCAATGGTAGCGATAAGAGTCTTGCATTGGTTGGGACAATTCTACAAGACCTCTAGCGTCGACATGGCACAAGGGGCTTGCAGCAAGTCCTCTACGATGTTGTAGTTTTGAGCTGCTCGGGCATTAGGATTGAAAACTACTTTTCGAATCGTGCTCTTAGGCGGACGCAATACTGACTCTAAGGAGGGCTTCTCAATGGTGAGAGAAGTTGGTGGCACGATGATGTCGGGAATAGAAGTGGAAACCTTTTCAGTATTGCTTCCAACGGGTTCCTTCGGAGGGACTGAGTCATACGAGCATGAACATGTGTTCAAGTTAACCGTCTCACTACGCATCATGAGAACATGAGCGGTGGAGGATGTGTCTCCGTGTGAAGGAGAAGGTTGAGCAATCATTTGTTGGTTCTGAGTGGGGAAGGGATCGTTAAGAACTGGGCAAGTAGGGTTTCCCTTGAGAAACTTCTGCACTTCGTCTCGATGGGGACATTTCCTTAGAGAAATGGTCACCACCACACAGTAAACAAGGATACTCCAACTTCCTCTTCTGTTTGGTGTCTTCAGGGGTGGTCTTGGGCTCCTGCTGGTTAGAAGATTTCTTAGGTTTACCTTTGTTTTTCTTCTTACCACTGGATTTCTGAGGCAAAGCTAATTGAACATAATTCACCTCTTCGGTGGAGGCAGGAGTGGGTGACTTGGTGGTGCTACTGCCAGCCTGTGGTGGGGATGGGGAAGAACCCTGGGGTTTGACAGTCCGTCAGTTTGAGTAGAAGGCTGGGAGTTAAGGTAACCAATGATGCCATCGGCCTGAGGTCCCTTATGTGGTTTTGCAGGGTCATACGTAGGGCAGGGTGCGTTAGGTACAATGTCATACAACGTGCCGGATTGAGCATAGACCAGGTCTAATTAATGGGCATGAGCAATAGCCTATTCCTCGATGACATCCCCTCCCATGGACACATCTCGAGCTATGATGGGTAAAAGAGACTTCGTAAACCAGTCAACTAAGAGTTGGTATGGAATAGGAGCCTTAATGAGACGTCGTCTCCTCCGCCACTCATGTATATGATCAGAGATATGAGTTGTGGTGGTTTGATGGAGCAAAGTCAAAAGGTCTGTACCAGTTTCATAGCGTATGGGTAACTGGAAATGAGTCAAAAAGGACATAGAAAGAGAGCAGAAATCGAAAAAGGAGTGCGGTGGTAATTCGATATACCACTTGGCAGCTAGGCCGGTGAGGGTCCTTTGAGACAAGCTTAAACGGATTGAGTTGTCCATCAAGGAATTGGATGAGCACCACAGATGGTAGGTCATCACATGGTTTTTTGAGTCCTCACCGAGTTTTCCATCAAATTTGGGAATATAAGAGGGTAACTTGACCGGAATGGGTGGCCAATTATAACCGTGAAAGATGGGATCGTTGTTGATGTATATGTAACTTCAGAATGTATTTCATCTATGCATTTCATATATATTTATTGTACCCTTATTACAGATGTGTTATTCCTCTATAAGGAAGTGTCGTCATGTGGATTGACAAGTGTCGCAAGTGTGTGTGCTTGCCGATGGGTTATTAGACCACCATGTGTGGGGTCAGCCCTGAAATATATATATTATAATGTGGATGTACCTAGCTAGACAAGTCGACCCCATAAGGTCACTGGGCAAACAGATTAGTATAAATAGAGATAAGGTGATCTCTATTTAGATCACTCGAAAAAGTATCTCACTCTCACTCAGAAAGTGGTGCACTAGTGAGGAGGAGGATCATCTGCTACTAGGAGACTATCTCAGTGTATTTTGGTTGTACTTTGGCTGAGCCATTGCTCTCTCTATCTCTAAGGAAGTTGTGGGGTTTTTCACCTTAGGGTTTTCCCCACGGAAACTCTGTGTCTGTTGTCTCTCATGCTTTTGATTCTTGTGATGCTTGTCATGCTTATTGTGATTGTCATGCATTGATATACTGTATATGTTATTCTCTCAGTAAAGATCCTAGAGTATTGTGAATTAATGCTCAAAATTTAACATGGTATCAGAGCTAACCTGAGAAGAAGACATTTTGCAGTGACGGAAACTTGAGTTTCTTGTTTATTGGGTTTCTCTCCATAGATTTTGGAAAAACAGTATAGTAGATTGACTCTACTCATCAAGGCACATCTATCTGTCCAATCAGAATTGAATTCCGAGCATTTTCAGATTTGGCCCTAAAAATTAGGGTTTCCACAAAAATAGGAATTTCTGGAATCTGAAGACACAGCTGGAAGCTCCTTGCAAAAATCAAAGTTTAGAGCTTTGGATCGAGATTTTTGGCTGGGTAGATCTCTGGGAAACTCAAACCCTAATTCAGGGCTCTCCCGAGTGAACCCGGGAGGACAAAAAGTCAAATCTGAAGGGTAAAACTTTGCTGATCTCAAATTCTGAATGCACCAGGATAATCAGCTCATCAAAGCGCATCTTTCTATCCTTTCAGAAATTTGAAATTCACATTTTGAATTTTTAGGGTTTTTTCGACAAACCCTAATCCGAGACCAGATCCAGTTTTCAGCATTTCAATTGGTAAGACCTAAATATTTTCTATTTCCATTTGAAGTACTCTTTAAGATGTCTCACCACACCAAGCTTGAGGATAAGCTTGAAGGGGCTGAAAACTTCCGAGCTTGGAAGTATAGGATTGGGTTAATCTTGGAAGAGAATGAGTTGGACTCATATGTGAAAGAAGACATCCCTATCCCAGAGGATGAAGAGGCCAAGGTATTGCATAAGAAGAACTTGGTCAAGGCAAAGAGAATCATTGCTGATTCCATTAAAGATCATCTCATACCCCATGTGTCCTCTCTTAAGACACCCAAGGAGATGTTTGACTCTTTGACCAAGCTATTTGAAGGGAAGAACATAAATCGAAAGATGACCCCGCGGAACCAATTGAAAGGAGTAAAGTTTCAGAATGGAGAAACCATTCAATCTTATTTTTCAAGGGTCTCCCAGATCAAGGAACAACTAGAAGCAGTGGATGAAATGGTGGAGAATGGTGAAGTGGTGATGACCACTCTAAATGGCCTACCTAGGTCATGGGATTCCTTTATTCAAGGAATTTGTGCAAGGAAGAAGTTGATCTCCTTCAACAGATTGTGGGAAGAATGCTCTCAAGAAGAAGCTAGACTTATAGCTCATGAGGAAAAGATGGGAGGTGAAGATCAAGCTCTTGCAGCTCACACCAAAAGAAGCAAGCCCAAGAAGGAGCACTCTCGCCACAAGAGATCCTATCAAAAGAATAAGAAGGATCTAAGATGCTTCACATGCAATGAGAAGGGTCACTTTGCTTCAGATTGTCCCAAGAAAAAAAGGGATAATAACAACAACTCCAGCAAGAAGAAGAAGGGCAGCAAAAGAAAGTTTCATGCTCATGCTACCGAGGATGATAAACCTCCAAAGCAGAAGGCTAGGGCAGAAAGTGATGATAGTGATGTTGACTCATCAAGTGAAGAAGAGTATGTTCTAATCTCTGCTCTCACAGGTACCATATCCCATGGTTTTAATGATTGGTTGATTGATAGTGGAGCTTCCAAACACATGACTGGGTTTAAGGAATCTTTTGTGAATCTATCTGAACATGAATCACCCCATAAGGTGAAACTTGGGGATGATTATCAATACCCAATCAAAGGAAGTGGTGAATCCTCCTACAACCTAGATTCTGGAAAATATTTGAAGATGAAAGAAGTCCTTTATGTACCTAGGCTCAAGAAGAACTTACTCTCCATCTCTGCATTGGATGCAAAAGGTATGAGGGTTGCATTTGTGGATTGCCAAGTCCTAATGTGGCCAAAGGGAAAGACCATAGATGATGCAGTAGTGATTGGTGAGCAAGAGGGAGGATTGTATAAATTGAAGGGACAACCTGAACATGCCATGGTGCATGAATCCATGGAGCCAAGTGAACTTTGGCATATAAGACTTGCTCATATGCACTATAGGGCACTTGCAATTGCAAGCAAGGCTGTAGAGGGTCTTCCTGAAATCAAGACCAAACATGAAGGTGTTTGCAAAGGATGTGCAAAAGGTAAGAACATTAAGAAGGCTTTCCCAAGCAGTGAAAGCAAGGCAAAAGACATCATGGAAATCATCCACTCAGATGTATGTGGTCCTATGTCATCCAGTTCTCTGAGTGAGTATGTTTACTATGTCTCTTTCATTGATGACTTCTCCAGGAAGACTTGGGTATACTTCTTGAAGAACAAAGATGAGGTGTTTGATAAATTCAAGGAATTCAAAACCTTGATGGAGAATCAAACTGACAAGAAAATCAAGACATTCAGATCCGACAATGGTGGAGAATTCACCTCAGGTGACTTCAAGAAGCTTTGTAGTGATTCATGGATTAAGAGGGAGTTGACTGCTCCTTATAATCCTCAACAGAATGGAGTTGCAGAAAGGAAGAACAAAATTATCATGGAAGCAACAAGGGAAATGCTGCATGACCAGGATCTACCTATGCATCTATGGGCAGAAGCAACTAGAACAGTTGTATATGTGCAAAACAGAACACCCCACAAGATATTGGACAACAAGACACCATAAGAGGTCTTTTCTAGTAAGAAACCTGAAGTCATCCATCTCAGAATATTTGGTTGTCCAATATACACTCATGTCCCAAAGGAAAAGAGGACTAAACTAGATCCTTCAGGAAAGAAGGGTATCTTTGTGGGTTACAGTGAAAGCTTGAAGGCTTACAGAATATACTTTTCAGGGTTTAAGAAGATGGATGTCAGCAGGGATGTAACATTTGATGAAAACTCAGCATTCATCAAATCAAGGAAGGCATCTATCAAAGTTTATGAAGAACCTAGGGAAACTAGATTTCAAGACACTACCATGACTGAAGCAGTTCCAGAAGTTGTTCGTGAGTTTGAAGATCCACAAGAACCTGTAAATCCACCCTGTGAGGATAACTCTCACAAGAGGAAACCTGCATCGGCTAGAGAGCTCATTCAAGATGCAGAAAGATTTGGCATTCCAGAAGAAGAACATAGAGCAAAGAAGAGAACCAGATCACATACTAGCTATGTTGCTTTACTCTGCGACAATATGAACAAAGAGCCTTCCAGTTATGAAGAAGCAGCGGAAAAGAAAGAATGGAAGGATGCCATGGTTGAGGAATACCAATCAATAATGAAGAATGATGTTTGGGATGTTGTCCCAAGACATAAAGAGAATTCTGTTGTGACTTCCAAATGGATTTACAAAATCAAGCATGCTGCAGATGGCAGTGTAGAGAAATACAAGGCAAGATTCGTAGCTCGTGGCTTCTCTCAGAAAGAGGGAATAGATTATGAAGAAAATTTTGCACCTGTAGCCAGGTATACTTCCATCAGAACAGTACTTGCCCTTGCTGCAGCTATGAAATGGAAAATACACTAGATGGATGTCAAGACTGCTTTCTTGAATGGTGTAGTTGAAGAGGAAGTATATGTGGAGCAGCCACTCGGTTTTGAAATACATGACAGGGAGTCATATGTGTGCAGATTGAAGAAAGCCTTGTATGGCTTGAAACAAGCTCCCAGAACCTGGTATGGTAGGATGGATAGTTTTCTATCTAGTTTGGGCTTTACCAAGAGTAAAGCGGATTCCAACCTTTACTACAACGTTGAGGAAGGGAATCCTGTGATTCTACTCCTGTATATGGATGACTTATTTGTAACAGGAGATGACAGACTGATTGTAGATACTAAGAGGAAGCTTGCTGCTGAATTCGATATGAAAGATTTGGGAATGATGCACTATTTCCTAGGTATGGAGGTATGGCAGAGTGTAGGTGGGATATTCCTTGGTCAAGGGAAGTACACAGTAGATATCCTAAATAGATTTTTGGATGATGGATTGCAAGGCCATGGCCACACCTATGGCATCGAATCTGAATCTTCTATGTGATGCTTCATTTGATCCGGTTGATGTCTCTATGTATCGTCAGATGATTGGGTCCTTGATGTACCTGACGAACACGAGACCATACATTTGCTTTGCTGTGAACACATTGAGTTAGTTCCTGACAGATCCGAGGAGTGTTCACCTGATTGCTGTAAAGCATGTTCTGAGGTACCTGAAGGGTACAGTGGATTATGGGCTCAAGTATGAAGCGAATCAAAAGTTTAACCTGCAGGGTTATGTTGATTCAGATTGGGCTGGCAGTGCTGCAGATAGGAAGAGCACATTTGGGTGCTGCTTCAGTATGGGATCAGGTGTGATCTCTTGGGTTAGCAGGAAGCAGTCCTGCGTAGCACTGAGTACAACTGAGGCAGAGTATGTTGCAGCCTATTCAGCTAGTTGTGAGGTAGTATGGCTACGGAATCTACTGTCTGAGTTATTTGATCTCCCGTTGGATGCTACTGGTATCTTTTGTGATAACCAGAGTTGTGTGAAGCTGTCCGAGAACCCAGTGTTTCATGACAGGTCGAAACACATAGAGATCAAGTATCACTATATTAGGGATATGGTGCAGAGAGGAGCTGTGAAGCTCCTGTATGTTGCGACGAACGAGCAGATTGCAGATGTGCTGACGAAGCCACTAGCCAGGGTGAAGTTCGAGTACTTCAGGGAGAGGCTTGGTGTTCTTCAGATCGAGGACACTTCGAGGAAGAAGTGTTGGACACATTTGTTGAAGTCATTCCAAGCATGTTGGAAGGAGGATCCTTCACATGGCTGTGGATGTAAGCACTGGATGATGAACATCAGGATGATGTTCTGGTTTCTGCTTTGTATGATCAGTTGGATCATTTTTATATGTATGCATCATGTTGGATGCTGGATATGATCAGTTGGATCATTTATATGTATATGTATGTACGCATCATGTTGGATGCTGGATATGATCAGTTGGATCATTTATATGTATATGTATGTACGCATCATGTTGGATGCTAGATATGATTAGTTGGATCATTTATATGTATATGTATGTACGCATCATGTTGGATGCTGGATATGATCAGTAGGATCATTTGTATGTATTTTGTATGCATCATGTTGGATGCTTGGACCATGTATCTGTATATGTATCAGGTGGATACATTGTATGATCAGGTGGATCATGTATGGTGATATGTATCATGTATTTGTATTTGTATCAGGTGGATACATTGTATGATCAGGTGGATCATGTATGATGATATGTATCAGGTAGATACTTGGTATGCATCAGGTAGATGCATTATATGATCAGGATGATCGTGGATGACGAGCTTCAGGATGTTGCTCCAGATGACATGCAGCAGGATGTTGCAGTGATGATGATCAGGATGATCATGTGTACATCAGGATGATGTATGGTGAGTATCATGTTGATACTCTATGGCCGTGGATCAGGTTGTGCAGATGAGCATATAATTTGGCCCTGGGAGATTTGCAGATAGTCTTTCGAGGTTTTGCCTATGGCATGTAATTCGTGCCCTGGGATATATGGCAAATGCTCTTTCGAGGTTTTTCTCTGGGAGGACATATAATTTGGCCCTGGGAGATCTGCAGATAGTCTTTCGAGGTTTTGCCTATGGCATGTAATTCGTGCCCTGGGATATCTGGCAGATGCTCTTTTGAGGTTTTGTCCTATGGCATATAATCTGTCCCTGGGAGATCCGATAGGTTGGGCTGTGTGCCCGTAATAAGTCCTAGGATGCTCTTGCGAGGTTTTTCCATGACCACATATAATCTGTCCCTGGGAGATCGTATAGGTAGAGCTGTGTGCTCGTAACAGCCTGGGATGCTCTTGCGAGGTTTTGTGGTGACCACATATAATCTGTCCCTGGGAGATCCTATAGGTAGAGCTGTGTGCTCGTAACAGCCTGGGATGCTCTTGCGAGGTTTTGTGGTGAGGTCACATATAATATGGCCCTTGGAGATCCTATAGGTAGATCCGTGTGCTCGTAATAGCCTGGGATGCTCTTTCGAGGTTTTGTGACGCACGTAATAAGTCCGAAGGATTGCACAGTATGGCCAGTGATGACAAAGACCTGTAGGTGGTGGGACTACATCCAGTATGAAAAAGGACTGGCTCTGTAGAACTTCCTATGACGAGTAGAGTCAGAGATTGGTTGAGATAGCAGCAGTAGTGACGATGACGATGACGATACATCGATGACGATGATCCCGAGAAGAAGACTTGTCTAGCAGATCTTTGCCGAGAAATACCTTCCTAGTTAAGAGGGAGTGTTGATGTATATGTAACTTCGGAATGTATTTCATCTATGTATTTCATATATATTTATTGTACCCTTATTAGAGATGTGTTATTCCTCTATAAGGAAGTGTTGTCATGTGGATTGAAAAGTGTCGCAAGTGTGTGTACTTGCCGATGGGTTATTAGACCACCATGTGTGGGGTCGGCCCTGAAATATATATATTATAATGTGGATGTACCTAGCTAGACAAGTACCTAGCTAGACAAGTCGGCCCCATAAGGTCACTGGGAAAACAAATTAGTATAAATAGAGATCAGGTGATCTCTATTTAGATCACTCGGAAAAGTATCTCACTCTCACTCAGAAAGTGGCTCACTAGTGAGGAGGAGGATCATCTGCTACTAGGAGACTATCTCAGTGTATTTTGGTTGTACTTTGGTTGAGCCATTTCTCTCTCTATCTCTGAGGAAGTTGTGGGGTTTTTCACCTTAAGGTTTTCCCCACGGAAACTCTGTGTCTGTTGTCTCTCATGCTTTTGATTCTTGTGATGCTTGTCATGCATTGATATACTGTATATGTTATTATCTCAGTAAAGATCTTAGAGTATTGTGAATTAATGCTCAAAATTTAACAATCGTTGGTTAGACGAAATAGGTCGGGTAGGTCCAAAGTAGCCAAAAAGGGCAGCTGTTGGTTCAACTGTGGGTACTGATAGTATTGAGATGGCATATATGGACCAGTGGGACCTTGAATCGATTGATTATAAGGTGTTCCCGACGGGAATTGGCCATAAGGGGGTGGTCCTCCGGGATTTGGGTGGTGGACCATATGTAGGTCCGCCGCCATAATATGGTGGTCTGCCGCCGGAAGGTGGGGGTCCTCCACCGTCGGAATAAGGTGGACCTCTATGTGGGGGTCCTTTGCCACCACCGAAAGGTGCGGGTCCTCCGCCTCCACCGCCAAAATAGGGTGGGCCACTGCCTCCAGAATAAGGTAGGGGTCCGCCATTACCAGAAGGAGGTGGTCCTCCACCACCACCGGAATACGGTGGGCCACCGCCTCTAGAATGAGGTGGGCCTCCTCCGGATGGTGGGGGCCTGCCACTACCAGAAGATGGTGGTCCTCCACCTTCGCCAGGACAAGGTGGCCCTCCACAACCGGAATGGGGTGGGCCTCCACCTCCGCCAGAAGGTGGAGGTCTGCCCCCTCCGGAAGGAGGTGGACCATACAGTGGTGGGGGTGGTGGGGCATGAGGGAAAGTTGGTGGGGATCCAATTGGTGCAACATTGAAATGTCCCCATGGAGTGTATGAGTTTTCAGGATAAGGTATCCTGTGGAGTACGTTTCTGAGATTAAGTTGTCCCTACATAGGGTTAAAATAAACTGGATTCGCTTGACTCCATGGTGGTTGAGTTGGGTAGGATGGTTCCCCACCATGAGGTAATCCCATGGTGGATCCACAATAGGTAAAGAGCTACCAAGGGAATGACCAATTGGCATTCCTCTACTTGAAATATGGCTAGAAAACGAGGGTTTCCCCCGGTGACACTGTGTTGACCACTAGTAGATAGTTGACTCATAATGGGTTGTTGACTACTTACGATTAGAGGAATACTACGCATAATAAAACTAGGAGGTAAGGAGATTCCTCCTCGCGAGTTTTGGGGTGGTGGAGGGGTGGGTAACATTCCAGTAGTAGTAGTAGTGGTAGGGGTGTTGGACTTTTGTTCTTCAACATTCTGAGTCATTTGAGGTGTGGAAATGGTCCCCTGACTGGAGGTGTACTTGTAGGAAATGAAGGTTGATCAGGTTCGTAAGTGGTTGTCACGTCCCCTTCGATCAATCCGGTGTAAGGGAGGGAAACATGACTGGCATACCGAGCTTATTTGATAATCTCAGCCCCCATACATTACTCAACAATTCATAACAATTTAAAACTTGTGTGTGCAGGCTCATACTTCAAATAAACACAGCTGAAATAAACATATTTGCAAGCACACAAACAATAATGCATCCTCATATCTAACACAGGCATATGATGATTCAACATCCAGGGAGTCAATTCCATTCCAATGCTATGCATAGGATTCATATCAATTCCATTAACATGAATAATTACCATTCCGAATTAACACATTACAGAACACAAAATGCATATAATGTAAATCACATAAAACACTTATCTTGAAGATGAAGTTGTCCAACAACTGGTTATGTGAGAGCAACGTTCCACCCAACCATAGATCTCTGTCCAGCTTGTATTCTTTCAGCTGAGAGATCACCCCTGAGCTGTGTTATGTATCCACTAAGGAGGAATTAGCTGGGCTCACTCACAGCCATGGTTTCACTCAACAACTATGCTAAGCCAACTCACAGTTGGGTTTATCAAGCATACAACAGACAAAGGAGGGCAATGCTAAGCCAGTGAGCTCATCCATAGAGCTACAGGAATCTCAAAGGAATTCAACAGTCAAGGCACCCACATTACCTACCACACCCAACACAAGGAAGGTCCCCTTCTCTGCTGCACAGTCCCTCAGGCGTCCCTTCCCTCCAATGCTCTTCAGGATGGGTATAGAAAGGTCCAGCTGCTAATTCTTGAGATTCTAGCCTTCACTAGGTTTATCAAGCAAACCCAACCTCTACTCAGTCATTCACAAATGGATTTCTCACAATTCTGTTCATCAAATAACTCAATCTCGTCACTGGTTTTCTGGGCTATAAAAACTGGGTTTTCCAATGGATTTTGAGGTATTTAATATTCTCAAATTCGCCCCAAGGTTCATATCTATGGATCCCCCATTGGACTTTACTGTCAAATACCAAATCTGGGCGTTTTTGGCTCTTCAAAACGTGGGTTCTTTCAAAGTTGTGATTTCTGGTTTTTCTCACTGCTGGGCATTCGTTTTTGGATGGAAATTGATGCTAGGTTCTTCCACACCGGAATGGGAATGAGAATGAAGCAACTCCCATAAGGTAGAGTGACTTGTGGTACAAGAAAATAGAGCCCATACTCTGCCTTACGAATTTCTGGGTTGCCCATGCTCCATTGAAGCCATGGACTGAAATCTTCAACTACTTCCTTACAACAGAATTAAATGTCATCAAGGAAAGTCAAATGGGTTCTCACAATGACATTTGGCAGTATATGGTTCATCCCCAGAGCTCCCTCACCACTCCCTAGTGGATACACATGGCCCCTTCTCATTCGTTGCTCCCATAGCCAGTTTTTGATATTTTATTGCAATATTAAATATTTACATCAATTTACAATATCCCATGGCTTAATAGCACATGGGTAACAAAATGTCAAATGCTTGTCCATTTAAAATAAAATATGAACATATACTAGCTGGGCCTTGGCCTTGAGCTCCACGCTAGGGAAACATACATCGCATGTATACAATATTTACATAAAAGCCAATAAATCACAAGGGTCAAAATTGGGGTATTACAGTGGTCACGTTGTGGATGGGTGTTTCCGATGAAGTAAGTGATAATGAGCGAATGGGAGTGTATTGAAACATCGGTGTATCCGGGATGTTCTTTCTCTGTTATAGACTCTGGCGACGAAGTTCGGCACCACATTGACGCAATTGGTCCATGAGTTCATAGACTGGAGCCATACGCTGGGCCTGAGGGGCCCAGAGATGGGAAGTTGCAGTGTCTGGATCGATAACCAAGTGGGCCCATTGTTGCCCGAGAGAGGTGTCCCAAAAATATGCAGATGGACCGAATGCTATGGATATAGGGTCATCCTGGGATGCATTTAACCATTCTAAAGATCTAGGTTCTCCTGTCATCACGCGATGGAAGGATGTGTCTCGTGAAGTGGAAGGTTCTCCCTCTTCATACCTTGACGGGTTATAGGTTGGTGAATCAGGAGGAAACATGTTCGCTCCAGACTCCATAGTGGAGTTTTCTACTTCAGATGACATGACTGTGACTTGTGCGTCCATACTTACCCTCCAAATTACCTCCTGATTAAGGGAGTATTCAGGTGGTAAGTTCAAAATTCTGCGGGACCTTCGCACAGGTTGTTCAGCCAAAATGACCGAACCAGAATTTCTCCTAAGGGTATACTAAACAAAAGAAAAGCAGTCCAGAAAAATCTACACAAACTAAGGCCGCAAGCAAACTTATGTGATAGGTGTGGATTCAAAAGTCTGGAACCTCACGGGATTGTCAAGGCTTCGCAACTCGCGATATACTCCAGGGTCCAACAATTATACTCGGCCCAATTTTTCTGAGCACTAACAAGGGAGGATTAGGACCATACCCCTGACCATATAACCTGACTACTTGATAGTACGTGCGTAGTAGCTCCCCGAGTGTTGTTCTCGGTGTACTGCTCTAGCAAGATGACCAAATGGTTAGCTCAGTTGGTTTTAGGAATCCTAGGAGTGTCTCCCGATATACTCAAGGTACATGGGAGCTCAAATTCGTGTTGGTGTTGTCTAATGCATAACTGTACGACAAGATCCTTCCTATATACTACCGAGTACGTGAAACACCTTTCGATATACTACCGAGTACGTGAAGTGCCTTTTGATATACCCTAAGGTACGTGAAAGAGCCTTCGATATATCGATTGGTACGTGAAAGAGCTTCGATATACCGGTCGGTACGTGGAAGAACTACAATGCCCCCGGAATGCATTGCAAGCAAATAACGACAGATGCCATGTTTTAAGACGCCGGAACACGTCTCTAACTTAACACACAAGTTACTAAAAATTTTAACCTATTCTACCATTAATTTTATCTGGACGGTTAGGTGAATGCATGAGGTGAGTACATAAACGTAAACATAATGCAAACCCTAACTACATAAAAAATGCACTCTTTCTTTTGATGAAATCTATGTAGGGGAAGGAGAGATCTCTTTTCCAATGGTCTTGTCGTCACCTAAACTGTAGTTACCCCTATGGATGTATCCACTCATGGATGGCAATAGGGAAGGGAAACTTAAAAGGTGCAACCACGATCACCTCGACCTCCAATATATGGTTGTCACGCCAGTCGAGGCAACCTTCACTTTATGTTATCTAGCCCATACAACAAAGGGGTAGACCCAATCTGCTCCTGACATGAGAGATCAAAACCAAGACACCAAATCAAGTTAATTCTAAGTGAAGTAAGGTGTATGGTTTATCCTAGACCTTAGGATGAAGTCACAAGATAAGTGAGGGGTTCAATGAGTATGGCTTTGGTTCATTGTTGATGTGAGAGTGACTTATGATATTTGAAATAGGATCCAGGATTAAAGTACTAGTCAATGGGAGAAAAATCCACTGCCTTGGGAACTGTGTCCAATGCAGGGTAGTTTAGGGGTTGAATTGGGGCTAACTAGTACAAGTGACAAGCTTGATCATGAAGTATGATGGCATCAAAGGGTTTAGCTCACCAATCAAGGGTCAAACCACAAGTTAATCCAACAATCTAGGAAAGTCGAATTGACTTGGAGAGAGACCAGTGCCTTGGGAATTGGGATAATGGAGTCAAAGTGTAGTTAACTTGTGGTTGAGGACTCCTATTGCATGAGATAAGTGGGCAATTAAAGTCTTGATGGATGAATAGGTCTAGATCTAGGTTTGACCTAAGTGGACCACAATCCCTTAAAACAAGGAATGCTATCCCCAAGGCAAGATTTGACAAGGTGACCTACTAGACCTAGGTTTTGAATTACTCCCGTTCCAAATCCACTGAAATCTCAAGTACCCACGTCCTAGAAGTGGGACAACTCACTTCTCCAAGGTGGTGCGACTTTACCCAAGAAAGCCTAAAAGTGGGATAAGTGGGGTCAAGACAAGTCCAATGGCATCCAAACTTTAGATCCAAGTGGTTTAAGCAAGTGAGAGTATGGATCTACAATTTCAAGGCAATCCAATGGCTAGATCTTACTAGATCTGAGTTTGAAGATACCAAGTGGTCCAAAATGGGGATTAAATCCCTTAAAATGTGGAATAGGGCCCACAAGGTAGAAACCATAAAAGTGACAATCTGGGGGTAGGTTATTGGATGTGTAGATCATGAATCAAGCGGGATCTCAACTACCCACATACTAGATCTAGGTCAACCCACCAAACTAGGAAGTGCGCCCTTGCTTGGATAGGCTAAATGCCTTGGGAAGAGGGTCAAATGGAGGCCAATCCTCACCAAACTATAGATCCGGGATGCCGTGGACACTATAGAGGTGGGTTTTAAATTTTCTGCCCAAGAAGCCACTAGATCTTAGTAGATCTGAAAAATGTAAAAATGGGGTTTTGATTAATTAGGGTTTGAAATATTTTAGACAAGTGGATAGATCATGGAGATAGAAATTACCTTGAGATCATACTTGAGTGTTGTGAATGAGATGCCTTGATGTTGAGGAATATTCTCGCAAAGATCAAATGAGAAATTGTTGATTTTGCTTGCCAAATTGATGCCCTAGCCCACAAGTGCGCCCTCCTCTACCTGTCAATCCAAGGAAAATCGATTTCAATCAGAGAGGTCAAGTATGGAGGAAATACAAGTAAAATGCAATGATAACATAGAATAGAAGGTCCTGGGACAGTAATACTCCCTGTTACCAACGAAGAGATCCAAAGAAGAAGTAGGGAGAGTCTTCCCCTACCAATACTTCCTCCTCAAAGCAAATCGGCCTCCACCTGTAGATGCAAAAACATGGTACAAAAGATATGGCAAACAAGATCTCCAATAACTCAGTGCAAAGGAAGAACCAACGAACGAACACCAAAAACATTCACCACAACACTGGAGATAGATGCAATAATAATTTTCTATTCCAATAATCCAGAGCCACCAGTCCTCTTACAATGAGAAGCTCTCTCCTTTAAATAGGAAGGAGAGGCATCAAAATCCTAACCACTTTTTGAATGAGTGGCTAATATTATAAGATACAAATGTCTAATCAATGGTTGAGATGAGCTCAACAATAAAATACATGGATCACTAATAAAATATAATATAAATGGACAAAATCGCCCTAGGAGAGGGGAATCCCACCAAATCATGATGGCAAAATATAATAAGAAGCTCATGGTGGGTCCAAGGGGTAATTTTAGCCACCCTTGGTCAATCCCCATAGCACAATAATAATAAAATAGTCATCAATATACCAAATCGTGCCTCTATGGACAAATCGTAGGCCTCAAAAGACCTCAGAAATCATCAGAAAGAGCCATAAGTGATGGATGCGGGCCCTGATGAAGTTGAAACTGCCGGAGGAGGTGTGGAAGACATCAATCCATCATCACTGATCATCCCATGCCAAGACATTGCCTCAATATCCCAAATCGAATTCCTCAATAGCCATTTCTACCAATCCTGAAATGCCTCGGGAAGCATGAAACTTCCCCAAACTACCTCCTGGAGTGCCTGCGCTGTCAAGGTGAGGGCACCAGTGTGTCTGGGAGGGGGGTAATATGGTAAAAACAAGTGGCTGGACCACCCCCTCCAAGCACAACTCCCTAGGTCAACCGGATAAAAATCACATCTGCTCTGACAGGGTCTCCGACAGACCAAAACTGCACTGGGATAGCCTACTAAGGCTCAATCATCACTGTAAGTGCCCGGAACTGAAAACAAACTATCTCATTGGACTCATAAGGTCCAAATCCATCCAAGATGTATACTCATACACCATATGAGTCTCTGCATGATCAAAATATATATCCAATATACCGGAATATGGCAAATAATAATAATTTGTAACTGATCAAATACTGCTGTAAACCATGAATCATCATCATAACCCTGTAGCTGCTGCATAGAATCATCATATACATGTACATAGACCATATATCATCTATCCATATCATCACAAGGTCCAACCATCTCATGTCCTATGGTTGACCTTGGTCAAACTAGGTCTAACCAAGTCAACATGATCAAATATAACTCAGACCATCATCGGAAGCTGCTGCAAAGTGTCAAAGGTTAATGCATGCTCTACAACTTATTCAAATAACAATTATAACACAAAGTAATCATTACTGGCGATCTAAATCCAAATATATAATGTCATTAATTATTATTATTACTCAGACTAGACTTTCAAGATCATACTCACTTCATAGCTGTGATCAATTTGCTAGTGAAGGGTGAAGGCTAAGATAACTGGCTAGGCTAAGGGATGACTTGACCGACTTAACTTTGTGACACTTTGGCAATGGGAAAGGGAATACACACCATAGTATATACTGAATGAGCAACAACATAGGGAATGGCGGTGTCTCACAAATGGATAAGTTGTTTAGAGAGTGCTTATTCAACTTAGGCATCATGTCTATATCAAGTTGATCCAGGTTCATTAGGATCATTCAATTTCATTTCATGGCCTTTTTGGCCCACATAACCCTTCGGATATCAGGTGTGCTGATTAGCACAACTAGTTGCAGCTTGCATCCAGGGCATGTTTTTCATACATATATAAGGTCAGCAATTGTTTAGATATAGATTTTAAGAATCATTGCTTTTTGGACCTTTCTTATACTCTTCGAGGAGTATTTTTCAGCAGTTCATCGCTCTTGCCCTTTTTAGTTTCCATGGGCGAATTTATCAGTTTCCATAAATAGTACATGGGCTTTCAGTTTTAGCCAACAACATCTCAAGTGACTAGGGGGAGTTCGAGCCAATGCCAAACATCGGGACAGCCGACCATAATGATTTAGGCCTACAATCCAACTCACCAAAGGTAAGTTTTGTCACCAACTCAGAGCCGAGACATAGTAAACAGGGAAGCTCATCCAATACAGAGGCTATAGTGGGGAAAAGTCCTCCATGCCACTAGTCAAGTAGTAAGTCAGGGTGATAAACTAAAAGGTAGGCAATGGATGGATGAAGACAATGAATAATGGAGCTGACACTAGCAAGCCAAGGTATGGTGGAATGATCACCTCTATTCTCCCTAAGGAGGGTAAAACCAATGAGTATGAATAGTGAACTTCTAAGTCTGAGTAGGGACAATACAATATATATAATAAGATCAACCAGGTCCACATATCTATATGATCACCAGATCATGACACTAAGTGCTAAGACATGCTATAAGAATAAGTATAAAAGCAATATAACCATAACACGATGATATACCTGCTGAGTCATAATACCTGAATGCTCATCAACCTGTACCATCATCTGTCCTCTGAAACTGCTGCTGTAACTTTGGGTACTACTGACTGCTCTGTACCAATGGTATAATGGCTACATCGGTTATCTCTCTGTGTGTCCTGAGACTCAGTCATGGCATGGGGAATACAACTGTTGTCCAAAATCTGATAGTGATCCAATATAGATGCTCATCTTAGCATCTCAATGTAAGGGAACTGGCTGAATAGTGCATTGGAATCAGAAAAATAATGTATGGTAGCTCGGGTACTATATATGTGATAACAGGTCTCACAAAACAATAAATTTCAACAACACTCTCAATCTACCAAAGATGATAATGAAAGTACTCTTTTCCAATTTTCAAGCAAAACATGAAAATCAACAACACATAAAATCCAAATCAAAGCACTTCTTTTGTCTTTTTCGATTAGAATGAACCTAAATGATGCAAAAGGAGAATCTCTATCTAGCACACTAACTTTTCAAGTTTCACAATGATAACCCAAAAGCATGAAAATCAAAGATGCATATAACTTCTTCAAACATGGAATCACTTTTGCAAAAAATTGACTACACTTGGATTTTTCAAGAAAATTAATGACTCATAATTCAAGAAAAATACAACCGATTAATTCTCTTCCCAAACTTTCCAAAAGATCAATGACGAATTCCAATGCATGAACCAATTTTTACAATAATTCTCAAATGCACTTGAAAATGGTAAAAATGAAGCACTTTTAATTTTCCCGATGTTATGCCAAGACATAGCTTGATAACGATGATGCTTTTAAGTGTAAATGGCTGAAAAGAAAGACTACTTGCAACACTCTAATCACTCAGAAATTCTCAAAGAAATGACAAGCACTCCAATGACCTAAAAACACAAAAAAATCACTCAAAAAGATCAAAAGCAAGCCAATCAAGGATAACTAAGCTCAACAAGAGTTTGGGAGCGGATCTAGCATGATGGATAGATCTAGTGAGGTGCTCAGGAAGAACAAGGTGGAGTAGATGACCGTGGGGGATCGAAATTTCCCACCACTTCAAATCAAACTCACTTGATTAAAAAGACCCAAAGACCAACACAAGCAAACCAAAAAAAACACTACTGAATAAGAAAGACCTCTACCTGGAAGATATAGTGCATAGATGTCTGTTGATCAATCCAAAAATCAAAAGGTTTGGAGCAAGAAACCCAAGCATCAAGTTGGAAAACTCGGCGTAGGTTATGGTTGGGCACAGAGCGCCCGACGCAGGTTGTAAACAGGGGAAAAGAGCCGGCGACGCAGAATATCAGATTGGTAAAAGCACCGATGGTGCAGTATGACTAGAGGAAAAATGCATTCATGGGTGGACAGTCGCCTTGGATGTACTGCCCAGGTGCGTCGGGCGAATAAATCAAAGGAAACAAGGAAAAAAATCCAACCAATGATCAAATAAATGGTCTGAGAATGGCTCAACAGACCCAGAGAAAGTCAGCAAACTATCAGAGGAAATAAACTGATGATGAAAATAGGCTCAAGAGAGAAAGCAATGGCTCATTAAAGAAATCAAGAATAACACACCCAAACTTGAAATCAAAACTAATGTAAATTCCCCAGTATGGTCTCTAGATTTTTTATTGGACAATCTACTCGAGCGGACGCGAGCCAGATCTCCCTAGTTCAACGTGAATCTAGAACAAATAAGGACATAATACAAAGCTACTTTCCTATATCTAGTTAGAGATCGAGTGATAGACGTCTTACCTTCAGATTGTAGATCTTCTCCCTCGTTGTTGCTCCAAGTCCCGCGATCGTCATATATTTAGCTACAAAACTTGTCAAGACATATGGAAACAATACAAGCAGCAAAACATGTTTAAACAACAACTGATCTAAGTAAACAGTTAAGGAGGTAAACTACGAAACATTATCAACATAATAAAATTTGTGGAAAGATTTTATATTACTGTATAAAAGAGGGAAATACAAAGTAGAGAGATGATCACAACCCAAGCCTTAATGCTTCAATCCTCCTCCAACAAGCCAAACCAATGCCTCCAAAGGAAGTGAGACTCTCACAACAGATGGATAGGGATCTCCTAAGCTAATTTCACCAGCATGCAAGTGCTATAGACTTCCTCCCTTTGGAATGGAGAGGGACCTTGAATTTATAGGACCAAGTGGATAGAGTAGGTTAAGGATCATGGGGAGAGGGCTAAGGTATCCTCCATTGAGGTTAGGGAACCATAGGATAGATCACCTAGGAGTTAGGGATAGGGATCCACCTTATCCAACTTTTAGAAGTCGCTTGAAAGCTACCTTTATCCCAATTAACCAACTCCGGCACAAGTTTCATGAAGACAACCAGCGTCAGGGAAGGGAAGTGCAGGTTGTACAAAGATACTCTGTGCCGCCGGCGCAGGCTAGAAGAATACATTTTGCGTCGGCCCTACTTGGGCGCTTCTTGGTCAAGGACAATGTGTGTCGACCCAACTAGAAATGTGGACAAAGGGAATCAACTTGCTCTAACATGACTTGCTTGATCATGGGAACTTCAGGGATTGAGGCACTGAGTTAACAAGCGACTCATGATGATGAGATTTAGGTGTAACAACAGAGCTCACCAGAGAATAACCGAAAGACACCTAGGGTCTTACTAACTTTGTTCTCATGTAAGCTCTTTTAAATCTGTCAGTGTTCCACCATGATAAGGATTTTTTTATATATACACTTTTGATTAACTTGTAAGAATGCTTAGACGAAATGCTCTAGAGCCAATAAAATATGATATATGTCTTCCAGGTAGTACCATTGTGCGCAACTTTACCTTTGACACCCCTACAAATTAAGTCATGAGCTTCAATGACCCTTCAGGTTAACTGGTGGCATAGTGACTTATGGGTTTCAACAACAAAGGGAAAACAAAGCATGAGGCAAGGGATATAAAAGTGTACAATCAAAAAAATCCATCATGGTTGACCACATAGAAAGGTAGAGAATTAGAAACCAACATAATTATCTGGTTGTAAATTAGCAGAATCAAAAGCAAACCAAAACTTCAGATTAAATCTGAGCACAACTGATTGTTTTTTCAGATTTACTTTCAAAACAAGAGACACCAGTGAAGATATGCAAGCAAGACCACATATCATATCATCAAGGCCAACCTTAAGCAATGTGTAAAGTTGGAGACATGTAAAACACAGTTTCAGGGCAAACAAACAGGAAATAAGCCAACCTAGATTACAAGCATCACTCAGTCCAACATTTCACTGCCCAAAATTATTTCATGATTTCAAAATTGTTCCCAAATTCACTTGCCACATAAACCCTCGATATTGCTTCAAGGTATCCAACATACAGTTAATTAAGTGTTCCATCACTTACTTCCCAAACAAAAATTCTGATAACTCTAATCCGAGGGTTGATTCAACATGAAGGAAACTAAGCTTACTTAGCGGGGTCATGATTGGGCCAACTGTTAGGGTGAATGAAGGATAGAACAAGCCAAGGTATTTTCAGGGGATTAGAAGGAGTCTCAAAAATTCATTATAATTCCACTAGTTCCATTACATGATCATATTGATTTAATTCGCCAAAACAACAATTATGTAGTTTCAAAATCACTCAGAAAGTAATGTAATTAAAAAGACATTGTTAGGGCTCATTTGCTAAGTGACAGAGTACTTCCCTGTGAATCTGGGCGAGGTATTTCTTCACTTTCAATTAGTTGGTGCACTCCCTTCTTAGAAAATACCTGTCAAAATAGTTGAATTGAATAAGAATAATGAAATCATGGGAGGCAATAAAAATGTAATCAAACTCCAGTTGTTCTTACCTTTTAATGATTATCATTGATAATTAATTCCGATGCAAAATTACCATGTCAGCTAATGAAACATCCCAAACCATATTTATCAGTTCAGTCTCATAATGAATTTCAAATGGTAAAATTTTGGAGGTGTCATTCACATTTATGGGGCGGCAAGAGATATCAACAAGATAGAATGGAGACCCTGCTCCCTAATCACCTAAAATTATGATAAAGTTTGCTAGAGTTTGTCTAATGTAATATTACCCATAAATTATGGTTGAGTTGACAAAACAATTGTACTCATAGGAATGCTTCAACTCTAATTGATTACCCTTTACCAATTAGTAACTCCGAGGCTTCAAAATATTAAATTCCTTTACCCTGAATATCATCTTATGAGTCATTGTTATGTTAATGAAAAAATATCTTCCTTCTTCATAACTCAACTTTGCTTCATGACTTTTTGTACGATCAAACTTTTCAGCTAGTGATCTATGGGGTATCAGATCTCATAACCATTTTAAACCATTTGTATTGACGATGTTATGTCACCATGTTGTGATGAATAGAAATTCTAATGAAAACATCCTTGTGTCATCAACTTTTCAAAATTATTCATGAAAGTGTTTTGATTCTTCAATCGGTGCCTTAGTGATTGCTCATTGATGATTTAACCTTTAATAGAAAAATTATTTTGATCTTCCACCGTCACTTATATCATCAATGGTATCAACACGAATTGTACTTTCGATGATATCCCACTTAGTCAAAATCATAGAATGTTTTTCTCAAACCAATAGTTTTGCACATCTAAACTTTGTTCAACTTCGAAATTTTTTGAATGTGGTGTTCATACACATTCTCATAAAACATTGAATGCATCCAGTTGAGTTATCTCCTACACATGCCTCATGAATTCTCAATTCAGTCCATAATACACACCACAACAGGATATCATCTTCATTTCCAAATCTCCAAAGGGACATAATGATAGTAGAGGGGGAAACCTAAGCTATCAAACACAACCTAACGACTAACTAGCAGCTAGCTTATACAAAGAAAACTATGTGAGTGAAACTCTTATTCTGCAAACTTAGAAAAAGAAAAGCTACGCTACTCCTAACCTAACTTCACTGGTTCAACAGAGTTAAGTAAAATCATAGAGCCAGTGTAGCCATCTAAGGAACTTCAGTCCCACAGGGAAATGAATGCCATGCATAGGTCTGTAGGACTGATGCATTATGCAATTCAAGGTCAGAAAAGTAACACCAGTCCTAAATCCATTCACAATAGAAAAAATCAAGTACATGTTGCATTGTGGGAACTTTTCATAAAATGACAATTTCAGCCATATATAAACATAATCATGAAAATCATAATATAAGTTATGTGATTCATGTGAAAAAGTTGAATATGAATAATGTATATCCATAGGACCATGAGATGAAAATCCAAAGTCAGTTTTCATAGATATTGTCTCGTTATTGGATTCAAAGTGTGGATTAATGATGTGAGAACCCGACATAACCATCACTAGACGATTAAGTGCCTTATCATTATCATCAATGCATCCTTCCTTACCATGAAACTCTTCAATATAAAAAATTTCATCTTCATTAGGATACAATGGATTATTGTAGATAACCTCCTATTGTTCCACATCATCAGTACGATCACTATTGGGTTGAGTTTCATTTAATACATCTATGAAAAAAAAATTCTACTTCAATACAACCTTCAAAGTGAACATTAGAAATCTCTACATATTCACCCTTGCCAATATGCTTTGACATGCAAAATTTGGACTCAAGGTTATTCAGTCCAAGCATATTTTTGGCTTATGTTTTAGTTGTACAATTTGTAAATATGTTTGGGTTGAAAAAGCTTCTTTTAACTTTTGCATCTTCAAAGAAATCATCAATCACTTCCTGCTCCAATAATAAATTATCAGTCAAAGCATTATGATTTTGTTCAAGATGTGTTTCAACAATAGAACAATCATCAATAATCATATTTCCCACAATTGGATAATCCATTCTCTGATCAAATATTGATTCATCTTCTTTTACAATTTCAGCAAACAAGTATGAATACATAGAGTAAAAATCTTCAGATTGTGAATCCATCATTGTTTCCTCATGAATTAACAAATTTCCTTCAACACTTGCATGTTCCAAAGAATCGTAAGTTAACAAATTATCAATCAAATCAACATGATTCCGTTGTGTTTTAGCAACAAAATGGTCATTACCATCAAGCATATTTTTAACAATTGGATCATCCATTTTCTCAGCAAACATTGATTTATTTTCTCTTACAATTTCAGACAGAGGTGTTATTTGAAAATATGGGACATCCATCCCTCTAGATGGAGGTTCATCTTCAACATTTTCTTCTATTATTTTACATGGGATGTGAGGACATGGTACTTCAAAATCGCCAACCAATAAATTCAAATAACCTAATTTATCCACATGTCCCAAAGATTCCTCACAAAATTTTCCATTCAACTCACTTTCTGATGGTGTAGAAATTTCTTCATGTGCACCTACAACAGAAAATGGACACTCATTCTGTATATCATACTTTTTAAGAAGGTTGTTTGGGAAATCAATCTCTTCTATATTTTTATTCCCACTAGAATTTAACATCCCTTGTTCCAAAGGTCCCAGGTTAGTATCATTCAAGAAACTACAATCTCCTTCATCATCAAGTGAAACTTCATCATATTTAGTGAAATCAAGGAGGTGCAAAACCCAATCAATTAATTCTTTCTCATTGGGCTTGTCTTCTTCGCGAAACCTATGATAAATTTGAGCCATTCTCAAAATAAAATTGTCATCTGACTCACCTTTCTTTCTTCGAATCCCTTCAAGCTCAACACCTAATTCCTCATAGTCATAGTATTCATGGGAAGTGATAAAAATTTCCATGAACTATTTCCAACTGTGAATAGACTTAGGCGGTAGCATTTTGAACCAAGACCTAATTCGTCCTTCAGAACCGAGGGTAAACAACCTGCATATTTCAACATCTTGCTCAATTTTGAGATTTCGACGAGTGACATCAAAATGAACAATATGCCTAAATGCATAGGTGTTTCCTTCACCATCAAATTTATATTGTGACAAGAGATCAACTGTCTTCTTGGAAATACTTCCGGATGGTCTCACTGAGCCGAAAGCATGTTCCAATACAGGGATATGGGAAAAAGTCATTAATAATCTGTCAACTTAAGCAAAAATGACTTCACATAGGCTGGCTTGTCATCCAACCCTCCCTCTAGTGCCAAACTGTTGATGCCCGAAAAATCCTGGCATCGACAGTAGGGATCCTCCCCAATGAATAATCCCAATTAGATAATTCACTGTTTGGAATGGGGAATCAGTCCGGTTAACGGTCCGGCTACCGTAGTTATGTTTGTTTAATATTTGTACCGGTTACGGCCCTGCCCACCGTTTATATTTTATATTTAAAGTGCTTCTAATCTAACTAATGCATTTAACCTATAATTGACAGGCATAAGCCTCGCAAGTGATGCACAGGTTCTTACCACTCGTCAAATCACTTTTACCTTATCAATTAGGCCAACCCTACTCTAAACTAACTAATATTTCCTTGCAAGGAGCGAGTTTTAATAAGAGTAATAATCTGAGAATGCTTATACAAATCTAACAGATAGCTATTTAGATAGAGTATTCACATTCACAGTAGAAACATACAAAGATAGCTTTGATGACATTTAAATCCATTTATTACTCTATTATCACATAGACGTTTGCATAGACAAGTAAAATCATTCATCACCATCAAAATAATTCAATAATGTTAGAAAGAACTCACAGCATGAGTATGATCACAAGAAGAAATAGTTTTGATTTGTTATCCAACAAATTCCATGCAAGCTTTTCCCAGCAAATAGGTCTTTCTTATTAGCAGAAAAATAGTTCTCTTACACAATGTATCCAGCCTCTATTTCACTAGCAAAAGTCCCCATCTAATATTCTTCCCCCTCTATTTATATTACAAGAGTGTTTGTCCTTACATGACTAATCACTTCACCTACCCCTGACCTTTGGATTGCCAAAATTTGTCTTTTGTGTTTGCACATAAAAAATAGACAATTAATTACAAATTAAATTAACTTTCCGATGGGACCCCCAAGCTAGAAATATAATTGTCCCACAAGTCCGTTTCCTGAAATACTATATTACAGTGTGAAGGTTCTAATAATTTTAAAGATACTTCATGAATAGATAATTCTTTTTCCACACTCATCACTCCTTCAGTAGCTGCTTTATAGCTCTCTTCCAAGAAATAAGCATTTATAGATGCTGGGAAGCGTTATGATACATGAGGGGCACCCAATTGATCTTATAGATATTCCCATTTTCCCTGCCAAATATTCTGCTCAACATTAGAGCTATGACTTTGAATGGTGTTTTCAGATTCTGAGTATCGTGCTCCCCACTTTCCCTTTGCTTCAACTGCTTTCCAAGAACCATCATTTTCTTAGTATACTCAAAGTGATCTATGTTGACTCCCTTTATCCAGTCATCTGTCATCATAGCTTTGGGATATGGCAATTTGTAAGTTGTGCTAATATGACTGGGTTGAAACAAAGCGAATCCTTCCCCACCTGCCCCAGCTATGATCCTTGTGTCGACATCCACATGAGGTGAAATCCAGCCAATAACTTCTAAGCACAGAAAAAGCTCTGGACATGTGGTGGCTTTTCTTTGCATCTCTGAGTCTTGAGAAAACAACAAAGTCAATGTATAAGAATAATTCTCTGTTAATACAATACTTCCAAGCAAAATGATAATGAAAATAATATAAATTGCAGAGGTATGATTTGTCAATGTTGTTTACAAAACATAAGATTCATACTTCCATGACACATAGATTTCTTGTCGTAAGGACTCCCTATTGCACTGTCACATAGATTTCTTCATTCTTTCACTAGCCTTAGTAAACGATTTCTTAGTCAAAACTTAAACTTTTATTTCGTTTAGGACTAGATATGTGTGAATTTTGAAATGCAACTACTATTTTACTTTTGGTATTTAAACACTCCTGTCCATTCTTTAAGTTGAACCAAAACATCTACTCTTCAGGGCTTATATACATATTTGCTCATTATGTTATTTGAGGTCAAGCATGAGAGCATCACCCAAAACGGGGTAACTTATTAATCTGCATTATCCCGTTCATCATTTTAAGCATCTTCTTCCTATTAATTATCTGAGGTAATCAAGTAGGCCATGGCCATGTTGGAAGATTGAACAGAAATAATCAATGTATACAGGTTTTGGGACAAGTCACAATCAGAATATTTGTTGCGTGGCATGCACATGTAATAAATGGAAGAGTTTCCAACTTTTTATCGACCCTTTTCAATGTCGTTTTCATTTTGCATCGACTCTTTTCGGGCCACTTTTAATTTTACGTCGAACAACGTTTGAGTGTGTTTTGGAGCAATTCTCCTTCGGTGCCGATGTGTTTCGGAACTTTGATTAGTTGTCACTGATCTTGTTTCGGCGTGAAAATGAAAAGTCCTCCGATAAGGCATGTTTTCCTTTGTTCTCCGACCATTTCGGCGAAACATTCTATTTGGATCTGAAATAGTCTTCTTCCCACAACTAATGCGGAAGCCGAAAGTCGGAAAAGATTTTCAAAAATAACCAATTTCATCCTCCCGCGATCTGAATTGCGATGCAAAAATGTGGGAATGCAGAAACAATTTTAGAAAGTCGGAAATGTAGAAATGCAATCCACAATCTGCAATCTACAATGCAATGCCATAGATACAGAAATACATCAATGCGATAATGCGGGATTGAGAGAATGAAATTTTGGATAGTTTAAGGTCTCCGCAATCCACAATCGGAAGGTCGAAAACATGGAAATGCTGGAATAGTTTTAGAACCCCTATTGTTTCTACAATCCGCAATCCGAACTTCGAAAACTTAGAAATATGTTAATACGGGTCTGTGGAACTGCGGGAATGAAAATTGGATAATTTAAGGTCTCTGCAATCCGCAATCCGCTTTCGGAAAGTCGGAAATGCGGGAATCGTTTTGGATAATTTAAGGTCTCCGCAATCCGCAAAACATTTGTGGAATTAGAAATAGCGATGATCTAATAATATCATTTAAATGCTTTCTGACTTTTGCAATCCGCATTACGGAATGTGGAAGAAAAAAATTCAAACATTAAAATGGGCGTTTCCGCAATCCGCATTCCAGAATTCAAAAGCTGCAATGCATGTTTATTTCCTTATGGAATGCCTCAATGATTAGTAAAACAACATTTCCAAGGATATGACTGACCTTAGAGGGCAATCGACATATCACGACATAGAGCAACTAGTCCCGACTTGACTATTTCCATGCAATTTGGTGGGCGAGATTGTAAGCAAAGATTGGGTAAAAATGGATAAGGATTGCAAATGGGAGGTTCACATGCATAATACATGATTAGGAAATTGACATTTCAACCAGTTACATCAAATCATGTTGCGGGTAGGAGGTAAAGAAATCATATGGATAGTTCGGGTGGCTTGTTCAAGAAAGATGATGACGATTGATAGAGATCATAGAGAAGGAAACAACAAACAATCCGACAAGCAGATTTCATTCAACCTACTCATGATGCCAAAATTTAGTTTAGGGGGCCCCTGCTTTTCCATTTATTGAAATACAAAAGTAGGGAGGATGTTGTGGCCACAATAACTCCCTACCCTAGGAGTATTGGGAAGAAGAAACATTAGCGGGTATCAGGAATACCTTAGAAGCATATGTGAAGTCATCAAAGGTAACTAAGCAAGGGAGTTACACCTCTTACACTAGAATCCATGTTTACATTAACATATCCAGATTTCTCCATAATCAATCTGCCTCAGTCACCATGACAATGATTGGATTGAGACCATTGAATATGAGCACATTCCTCTTCGTTGTTGAAAATTCCATGAGCACGGGAACCTTTTAAATGAATTCCATATTAATAAGAAGGCCCTCTATCCAAACAGGAAGATAAAAAATACCATGAATTTTTCACCAGGGTAAGCCATAGGAAAAAAATAAGGGAAACATACAACACAAGTGTAATGTCCCCATTCAAATAATTGTATAGCAGATAATCCCCATCAATCCTACCAAGTTCCCTAGGTTGAATGGGTACATTGAGAATTGTAATAAGGGAGCAAAGGAATAATGTTTACACATTAGAATAGTCCAAGTATTTAATAAATAAGTTGAATAAATGAATCCAAGAGGAATTATAGGTGGCAAATGGTTTTGAGGACATTTGGAGGATGTGGGACCCCCACTAGCTTGGTTTCTCACTGCCACATGGAAAATCTCACTTGGCATTTCGAACCCATGGGAAGGAAAACATTATTGGGTGAGTTGGTAAGGCATACACATGGAATGGAGAATCTTAGGTCGAAATGTGATGGAATAGTAACCTCCATGGAAGAGGAAGAGTCAAATTGGAGACTAGTGGACACTTGGGCTAGATTCCCTAGTCTTATGACAACAATGATGAAGCATCTATGACATCTATGACAAAATTCATATATGACTTCTTACACCTGACCATTATGACATGTCAGCCCCAAAAATAGGGTCAAGAAGGCGCTCATGGAGTTAGGGGAAGCTAAAGAGACTCCTATTCGAATTTGGGAGAAGATGGAGGGTTGGAAACTAGGAGACAAGTGGCAAATGTGGAATATTTCCTAAGTGGAAATCTCTAGAAGATAATGAGAGGATTTCGACCCTTAGAAGGCTAATGTTGGTTATAAAATGTAGAAATCAAGTATGAGAATGACTTTTGATGATTTGAGAAAAATTGCATTTGTGAAGAGAGAGCTAGTGGATGACTAGTTTCTTGCCTTAGCCAATTTCGAGGGTGAAAGATTCCCATCCAAGTTGGTGTTTGAAGAGGCCACTCAAGTCTTTCATGGAGATTTAATGGAGTTTTTTTTGTAGGTATCAGCTATAGGGAAGCTCATGGTTTTGTTTAGTGTAGCACCATCTCTAAACCATTTCTAGTTTTGAAGGCATAGTCATGCTCCTTGAGGGAGGGCATTTTTGGTGAGGTCTTGTGCTTCTTGGGAGAGATATTCATTATGTATTTCTGATTGTAATAGCTTCATATCCTCTTTTCTTCATATTCAGAAAGTCTCAGGCCGAAATACCCACTGATTGTATGCAAACATGTTGATTAATGAGCAAACAATGTCCATTTCCCCACTACATTGATGCATAGCATGATAATGCTGATGGTTTCAAATGAATGGATGATTAGCTGATGCATTTATGATTAATATACTGCCATGGATGTATTTTACAAGTTTCATGAACTGTACTTGAGCATTTGAAGTATTTTTACTAAGTTTAATTGCATTGGGAGAAGAAATAATGCCATTTCCCCAAGGGTCGAATTGGTGATTTTTGCAGCTGAATGGGAGAGGGTTGGAACATATATAATAATCAATTAATGATGCAAATGAGACCTTAATAACATCCTTAACACATCCCCTACCTCTTTTCATAAATTCGAGGGAGTTTGGAAGCATTTGGGAGGCCATTTCAGTGTTTACCCAGGGGGGATTTGATGCATAAATTGCTAGTTAAAATACCATACATTGACCAGAATATAAATCAAATTTGCAGAAGTATTTTGAGGGTTATAAATCATACATGAACCTAATATTCAAGTCTTAATATCATTCATATACCCTTACAGAATATTTGGGAGCATTTGGGTTAATTTGGAGGCCAAAACAACAAAACTAGTCAAGGGTCGAAATTGGGGAAAAAGTGGAAAATTGGTCATTTTAATAATTTTTTTAAAAAGGGACATTACAACAAGGACTAAAAGGTAAAGATATCAACTCTACCAACAATTTTGAATCCCTATAAAAAATGGATGGGTTACATGACAACTCTAAGGAATCTCAAAAGGACTCTCCTAAATAGGTCCAAGAGAAGAAGGTTCACAATATTGAAACTCAAGAACACAACAAAAGGAAACAAATAGAGAGAAGTGAGGGTCAAGATAGGCCACAGGCTAAGGAAGTATTACACCTTGACAATGATGACCTAATGGGGTCCAAAGAAGGCGATGAATTGGAGCTAGGAGAGTTTGATATCTAAAGCCTCATGGACTCATGTGATCATAAAGGCACTCGGTCCATTCCTTCAAAGTAGATACATTAACTCCTCAAAGAATTCCTTCACAAAGCCAAGGAAAAGATAGTCAATCAAGAGGAAAAAAAACAATATGTGTCTTCTTCATTAGGAGTCAAAAGAAATACACCAAAAGATCAATCAAAACCACTAAAGGAGGAAAGGAAGTGTTACATCCCGAAAAATACCAAAATTTTAAAATTTTTATAATAGCAATAATGATCAAAGTCATTAATGTGGAACATATAAAATAATTCGATTTCTTAACTAAGATAATTAATAACGATGATACGTCATACTTCTCAAATAAATATGATATAATTGTATTTGCTACTTCAGATTTAAGTGGATGTTCATCTTCTTAACGAAAGATCTTTTTATGATTATGCATAAGAATACAATTTACAGATTTGCTTGTGTTTTAAATATGATTACATGCTATACATTGTTTGTACTATTATGATGTTCTTGATGAAGTGCTGACAGTTTGTTTGTATGATGATGAAGGGGTCCTACGAGATACCCTAGAGTTTACTTAGCTACGTTGAGCTAAGGCATTTGAATCTTGTTTCCATGTTCAGACCGCAGGTAAGAAATCCTATGACAACATGTGTCAAGAGTACTTGTGTCTTTCAAATTCATCGTCAATGTAAAATTAGAATGCTAAGTACTTCCTTGCGACATAAGTTACTGAAGGTATGGATACTTGGTTCTAATTCTAATTTTTGTACTATCTTATGAAGCTCTTAAGTGTTATCATTTCACGTCGTCCAAGTGTTATGTTATAACGCTACATATATTATCATATGACTATTGTCATTATCATTAAAATAGCGATACTAATACCTATTGATACTGCTATTAGAAAACTTGTAGAAAAAGTGTTTATACCTTTGAACTATCATTATGTTTTGCGTCTACAGAACTTAGACTACTCTAAGTCCTGAATTTATCATTTGAATGCACAGTTAATTTATGTAAGGTATAGTGACTAGTGCCTGTACTAAGAAATTGGCTTTAGAGTGTATCTCGTCAACACTTAAACTATACCTATGGTGATACCTTAATTAACAGTACTTGCACTACATGGATAATCACGTGGGATTTATTTTGAATATGGTATTTATGCTATGAACTAGCATTATAAAACTTCATCCTATTGTTTATACAAAACTATAGAAATGAAAATAGAGTTATTCTATAGTTACCATGCATTTACAATAATGCATTGATATGTAATTCAAATATTATGATGCCTAAGTTCAACGTTGAACTATATCGAATGTGTACTAATAATTGCAATGATATGAATTACCATATGCAATGATATGATTTTCAATATGCAACCCTAGCTATACTTTAGCATTATAAGATATTACCCTCTGCAAACAAATGAATACGATGTAAACAAACCTTTGAAAGGTTAAGACTTAAGCAATAGATTAAACTATGATATATGACCTAGTTCTTGTTCTAAGTATTGGTAATATATGTTATTGCATTTGCAACGAACTTGTTAATAAGGTGATGAGTTGACAGGTAAATAAATTGGCTATTGACAGGTTGATAGTGTCCCATTCAGGTATTAATGGTCCTGACCAAAACTCCATAGTGGAAAGTGTGGCTGTCAACCCACGTAATCCACCCACGTGAAGCTTGGTTGAAAATGTAACTAGGAATCCTAGTTGTGCATGGTTACCATAACACGTCTCCTCTGAGCTGCAAACGGTAATGATCCTTAGCAGGCAGTGTTGGCAACATCGTGGTTGTTGTAATTAATGAGATATCAATGCAATGTTTGCCCGACTTTCAACGTAGCTTGTTGGCATCTCCTTGCTCGTCAATCTCACCAGATCTTGATCGTTGAATATGGAACCCTAAACCTCGTTGTATGTAGTGGTGGAGAGTTTCCCGATCTTCATTGTTACATTAGAGTTGAGGCCGACAGGTTGCTAAAATGTAGTGTTGGAGAGAGTTTCTCTCAGGGGTTTCGATCCTGTGACCCGTGGGAGGTAGTTTTTAATAGTTGCAGGCTTAAGCTCTTTGCACTTAACCCATGATGCCAATATAGTGATGGGGTTTCTCCTTCCAGTGTACTGAATGTAATTCAGACTGGGTTCGATTCTTCTTTTGGTGAGAATGGTCTTCTGTGTTACTTAGGGTTGCTGTCAAATATCAACATACTTCGTCGTTTATTGGTGTAGTGCGTCAATACTTCGAAGTATCATTTTTTTAAAGGGTAAGTGTTTCATGACAGTGAAATAATAATGTAATGCTTGTTTTGATTCTTGCAATTTCTTGTTTTAACCTTTCACCATGTGTTTTAGCAGGTACCCGTTTCGTATGAGGTTGCTGAGTGAAAGATTGGAGGATGGAATGTTGCTACTGCTTCCTGGTAAGCTCCGGTTGTTCTTGAAAAACCCCGTAGGTGCCTTAGATGGTGTTTTCTGTGTGCCGAGAGTTGGAACCATTCGACTTGTTTCGGTGATGGCCTAGCGTGAATTTTTTACATCTTGTTTTGTTAATAGCTGTTCAGAGGATAATCTTCAGTTATTTTAAGGTGCCATTAGGATTTTTAATGCCTGGCTGCGTTGTTCGATAGGGACTTCAAACTTTTGTTTGTTCTGCTAGATGTTTAAGGGTAAAACCCTGTGTAGTTTGTTGCTTCACGGCTCTATTTTAATGTTTTGATTGATAAGGGGCAAGCCCTGTGTAATGTGGAACCTTGACAGGTTTGTAATGCAATTCTCTGTTATAAATTGTTAAATGAACATCAAGAACCGAGGGTTCTCTTGCACTTATAAAAAATGGTTCATTTTTTGCAATGGATAGTTATGTTTTTAAAATAATAGTTGACAACACTGTGTAAATAAATGTTAAGGTGTGCCAAGCCACGATGATTGATTGTAGATAGTTATTTCTGTACTTCATTCTTGTTGTTGATAACTATGTTTGGAAAATGTGATGAGAATAGTTTTGACTGTCAAGTGTTTTCGGTCTGGCTATACTACAGTGTTTGATTTTGTTTCATGAAAGAAACCCTACCTGTAGCTTCCAATTACTATCTGGCTTGTACTGAGATTTTGTATCTGAGACTTAAATTTTGCAACAAATGGTTTCGATGTTGTGTATGTTTTCTTACTAGGGTTATGAACTATTGATAGTCAATAGTACAGAATCGTGCTTTCTAATAAGTGAAGTTTATTATCTTGTAATAGTCTCAAAATGTTAGTTAGGGTTTGGAAAACTTTAAGTGTTATGAACAAAAACTAGGGTCTGTAATATCTAGGGTTTGATACAACTGTGTAGATATTCGATAATTGAAATCAAAGGTAAAAGTTAGTGAAGAAATAAAATATATATAATTGTAATAAATCTATACAAGGATTAATTCTTGCAGCTGCTATAATTCTTTAAAATACGATTACTTTGAAAAACATGAAATGTTTAATATTGATTGCATTTGCTTGCTATCTGAAATAAATAGAGTTACAAGAAGTATATAGCACTGTGCAGAAACATACTGTGTTTTTCTTTCATGTATTCATTAGATGAATTCTATACTACTGTTTATACTATACTGTAATGTTTACTGTGTTTAAACATATGACAAAGTTTTAACCAGAACACTACTAAAATCATTTATCCAATCAATGGCATTCTGCCTATCTCTCATCTTTCCTTAATTTACTTCTCTATACTGGAGTACAATGCAGAGAACAACACCCTGGAAAAATATAGAGATGGTTATCAATTCAATTATTTCACCAAGCTTTTTCATTCAGAATCATACTAGATCAGAAAAAAAATAATAATTTCTTTTACATGACAGAGTTTAATAATCCTACTATGCAGAAAACATTTAACTATAAACAAAAGTAGGAACAGTAAAACCTGGTTGACTGTAGGAGAAACAAACAGCCCAAGGAACCTGTTCCACCCAACCAATTCCTGAAGACAGCCAAGTTACTTGCCTTAGGACCCCCGAGCCTGTTCATTGAACCACCAGGAGGAAGATTCTGTAGAAGCCTTAGAGTTGCAATAGAATGTAGATTGTCCAGTACTTAAGCCTCAGCAATAACAAAGACTAGCACCAACACCTCTGGTTTGCCTTCTCAGTATAATTAACAGACTTACAGTTGCACTCTCACATAGCCTCCCTATTTGAATCTCTCAGTGATCACCTGATGCACTTGAGGAATATTTATGCAGAAAATATTGTAAGGGGCTGCCTGCCCAATTCGAATTGCCTTATGTAGGCTTCCTAGGCCTTTTAGTGGTTAACTGGTCATTAATGAGCTTCCTGCTCACTCCCACCCATCTGGGGGATAATGCCACATTTTTAGGGGTAGTTGTCCCATAACCAACAACTAGTGGTGGAGTGCAAATGCTTCCATCTGTCCCATACCTTCTAACAGCTTCCATTCCTCCTAGTGGGTCAGTGAACACTCATTTAACAGTTCCCTTGGGTGTTTGTCTCCTATTTTAATTTATTAAATAATAATAATCAGTAATTACATTCATCCTTGACCAAACTTGGTCATAATTACAAAACTTTGTAATTAAAATTTAACATAAAGTATTTTGCAAATAAAATAATATTCTCAGAATTTGGGTAGGTGACAGGAAGTGAGGGTAATGAATCAATAGAAAAATTCTTCAAGCCTTAGGAGAAAGACTAATAGACTCAGGATTATTTGTTCCGATGATAGGCAAGTTTCCACCTCACCCCGCTACTAGTCATAATTGAAATTCAAAACATGGACCATAAGGGGCATTAATGGGAAAAGTAAACAACAACATTGTGAAACAATATATCTTCTGAACAACCAACTATTGTAATGCAAGTTAAGAAACCAAGTGTTTTGGAGAAACCCTAAGCAAAACCGCAAATCAATGTTGGGAGGGTTGCCAATAAATGGAACTTGATGCAAGGGGGGTTATAGGGGGAATTGCCACCTTATGGGATCCAAAAATGATTCATTTGAAGGATTTCTTCTCAAATGCATGCACATTATCAACAAAGTTTAATGTGATTCACACAATAATCATAGGGTTTATCTCAGATGTGTACGGGTTGATAGAAACCGAGGAAAAAACTCGAATTCCTCAACATCATTCAAGGGCTCTACAACTTCATAGAGAACCAATAGTCATTGATTGCAGGGGGCGACTCCAATATCATTACCCCTTTATTGGAGAAAAAAGGAAGGATACATAAGATGGAAGCAACAAGTGATTTTTTCAAAGAACTAATTCAAGCTCTCAAATTGATTGATGTTGAAACTGCCAATGGTATTTTTAATTGGAATAATAACATAGGGGGTACTCCCCAAAGAGCCTCCATATTATACTGTTTCATGTTATCAAAAAACGTAATCACTCAAAGTTTATTCATTGAGGCTTCCATCCTTCCTTGTGTTGGCTATGATCACTAGCATGTATGCATCGATATGAAGATCGACGACTATCCCAAGATCAAACATTTATGAGAATTTTTTGCTTGACCACCCAAATTTCTAGAACAACATTGCCTCTTGGTGGAAATAGACATCGATGAACAAAGGATCCCAAATGTATCAATTCCATCAGAGATTGAAGAACCTCAAAGTCAAGCTTAAAACTTGGAACAAAAAGGTGTTTGGGAACATCTTTGTGGATGAGAGAGAGCTAGAGCTAAAAGTGGAACAACTAAAAAAAAGAATCATAACTGAAGGCATAATTAAATAAATATTCAAGCACAAAATCGACTAGTGATATCGATAAGAGAAAACATTATGGAAATAGAAGTTGAGAATTTGTTGGCTCAAGGAGGGTGAAAGAAATTCAAAGTTCTTCTATAAATCTATGATTCAACACATGAATCATAACAAAATCACATCAATAAAAGACAATCAAGGAAACATCTTTACATAGCATAAGGATATGGAGAAGGAACTAGTAAACTTCTACCAAACCTTACCCACAGAACCCCAGGGGTATATAGAAGATGTTATCAATCACCAAGAATATTCCTAGAATTGTAATAGTTGAATAGAATGAACAACTACTCCTAGAAATCACAAATGGGAAGGTGGAACTGTTATGGAAATGGATATAGGTAAACATCTAGGGCTTGATGGTTTTATCACTAATTTTTTCCACTTTTGTTGGCAGGTCATCAAAGAAGATGCATGGGAAATGGTGGAGGAATCTCAAACCTTGTCTGGTGATTTTCAAACCCTTAACTCAACCTTCCTCACCTTATTCCTAAGGAAGGGTAGGCCAATAACACAAACAAATTCAAACCTATATCCTTATGTGCTGTTATATATAAAATCATAACCAAAGTTATAACTAATAGACTTAAACCTATTCTACCTAGTATAATATCAGAAGAGAAAATAGATCTACATGGAGGGAAAACAAATCTTAGATGGCATAATCCTTTCTCATGAGATAGTTCACTCTCTAAAAGTTACCAAAAAGGCAAGCATGTTAATAGTGAAGGATCAAATAGATATAACTCCACAATGGGAATTGTTTCTTTATTGAATGAGTTGTCAAATATATACACGTAGAGAAATATATGTGACAGTTAAACTACCTTCAACCGTTTACTAAACTTCCTAATAACCCCAAATGATTATCTAATTAGCATTCCTCTGCTTAAGTTGAGGGGTGTTTGTGAGTCCAAGCATCATTCTGAATTTTTCAAAATTTTCTCTTCCAAGCGCTTGTCCAAGCATCTGTCACGTCCCCTCCCGTCATCCCGACCCACAAAAGGAATATGAACACAACAGGGGGGGGATGTATATTTCTTCCCCAAATCCATATGACAAAATTTACAATTTAAATAAAATTACACAGGGAAATTAAATCATAATAACATACAAACAGAATGGGATGCATTTGCCTATTTCTCCCAGGCAGAATGAGGAAACAACGTACAGAGATTTAATCCCCTTCTCATGCTATGCTTATGCTTAGGATTTATACTGACTAACTCAAAGTAATCATTTCATTCAATTAACATGAATAATTAAACATTCATAACAGAACACGGAATGGACATAATTTAAACCACAGAGAGCACTTATATGTTAAGATGAAGCTGTCCAAGCAACTGGCTATGTGAGAGCAACGTTCCACCCAACCATAGGTCTTTGTCCAACCTATATTCTTTCAGCTGAGAGACCACCCCTGAGCTGGGATGTGTATCCACTAAGGAGGAACTCAATAGGATCACTCACAGCCATGGTTATGCACAAACAGTCATGCGAAGTTAGCACACAGTTGGGTTTATCAAGAAATTCCAACCTTTGTTCTATCTTCTTCTCTATCATCCACACTTAGATTTTTCTTAGTTTTTGTGGCCAAATGACTTTGTCCCATAATTGGATTTTTGGGCTATCAAATCTGGGTTTTCCTATGTATTTCGGGGTACCTAACACTCTCAAATTCGCCCAGAGGTTAAGGTCTATGGATCCCCCATTGGATTTCATTGTCCACACAATTTTCTTGGCATTTTTGGCACTTCAAAACGTGGCTTAATTCAGAGTTGCGATTTTTGTTTTTTCTCACTACTGGAACTGTGTAATTGATGAAAAATGATGCCTGTATGTTCCACACTGGAATGGGAATGAGGAAAAATGAATTCCCATGAGGTAGAGTTACTTTTGGGTCAAGGAAACAGATCCCATACCCTGCCATACGAATTTTTGGGATGCCCATGCTCCATTGAAGCCATGGACTGATTTCTTCAACTACTTCCTTACAACAGAATTAAATGTCAGCAAGGAAAGTCAAATGGGTTCTCAAGATGAAATTTGGAAGCATATGGTTCAACCCCACAACCCCCTCACCACTCCCTAGTGGATACACATGGCCCCCTCTTATTAGTTGCTTCCATAGCCAGTTTTTGGTATTATATTGCATGATGTTTATTTACATCATTTTTACAACTTCCATGGCTTAATAGCACATGGATAACATTGTATCACATACTTTCCTTTTTTTTTTATAATAAAATCTGAGCATCCACTAGCGGGGACTTGACCTTGAGCTCCACGCTAGGAAAACATACATTGCATGTATACAATAGTTATATTAAAATCCAATATATCCTAAGGGTCAAAATGGGGGTATTACAACATCATTATGAAGTTTTCAAAATTTTCTCTTCCAAGCGCTTCGGTGAAGATGTCTGCAATTTGCTCACCTGTGGAACAATGTCTTAAATGAATAGCCTTGGCCTCTACATGATGACAAATCAGATGATACTTTGTGTTTATGTGCTTGGTTTGATCATGGAATTTGGGATTCTTGGTTAACTTGATTGCATAAGTATTGTTAACCAAAAGAGGAGTAGAATTCACTTGTTTATCTTGCAAAATTTCAAGTATTTTCCTTAACCAAACAATATCCTTTGTTGCTTCTACAACTGCCACATATTCTACCTCTATTGTGGAATATGTTGGAACTGATTGTTTATGAGATCTCCAAGAGATAGTTGTTGAGCTAAGATTCATACGATAGGCTAAAGTTGATACTCTGTTTTCTTTATCCCCATCAAAATCTGAATTGGAATATCCAATCAAGTTAAAATCATTCACTTTAGAATATTTAAGTCCATAATCTTGTGTTGCCTTCAAGTACTTTAGAACTCTTTTCGCAGCAGACTAATGTCCTTCACTGAGGTTTTTGCGTGAACCTGGAAAGGATCCCAACAACAAATGAAATATCTAGTCTGGTGATGGTAAGGTAGATAAGACTTCCCACAAGCTATCTATACTCGGTTGCATCCTCATCCTCAAATTCATTCCCTTCTTTCGATACGAGCTTCAGATTTGGTTCAATTGGAGTAGAGAGAGGGTTACATTCAACCACATTGAATTTGTTCAATATTTTTCCAGTGTACTTCTTTTGGGAGATGATTATGTAGTTTGGATCTTGAGTCACTTCAATGCCCATGTAAAATTGAAGATGTCCCAAATTTGTCATCTCAAATATTTTCTTCAATTCTTTCTTTATGGATGTAATATACTCTTTCATTGTTTCCTCCCAACAATAGATCATCTACATACACCACTAGATATGTAATAGTTTTTCCATTTTTTTGAAAAAAAGAGATGCATCATAAAGATTAAAGTGCATAAAATTTAACTTCAAAAGATGCTCATCTAGCTTTTCATAATAGTATCATCGTGCTTGTTTCAAGCCATATAAAGGTTTGATGAGCTTACATACCTTATGCTCTTGTCTCTTTACAACAAAGCCTTCTGGTTGAGACATGAAAACATTCTCTTTCAAGTCTCCATTCAAGAAAGCAATCTTTACATCCATTTAATGAAATTTCCATATGTTTTGTGCTACCAAGGCCAATAGAGTACGAATGGTATCCCATTTTGATGTAGGGGCAAAAGTATCATCATAATCGATGCCTTCTTTCTGTGCAAAACCTTTTTCCATGAGCCTCGATTTATGTTTGTCAAGTGAGCCATCTTATTTGTATTTGTTCTTTTAGACCCACTTGCATCCAATTGTTTTGGTTCCAAATGGAGGATTCACCAACTTGCATGTCCCATTCTTAATGAGAGCATCAAATTCTTTATGCATAACTTCTTTCTATTTATCATTAGAAATTGCTTCTTCAAAGGAAGTTGGTTCATAGTCAGATATAAATTCAATTCATAATCAACTGAAGATTCTATATCATTTGTATTTGATTTACCTACATTACCTCCATCTTCTTGTTTGGATGAGCTCCTAGTTCCCATCTTTCCAATTTCATCAAGATGAGCACTTTCAAGTGTCTTCATGGCCCATTTTGGAATCTTATGTGATGGTCTAGGTTTCTCAACTAGTTGAGATGGTGCAATCTCTCCAAGAATTAGATGTCCTATCCCTTTAATCACATCATCCATTCAAATTTCCTCTTCTGATGATGATGAGGATAAAGATGGCATTTCAAAAGAAGATACCAAAGTTTGATCCAAGATAGGAATCCCCCCTTCAATATTTGGAATCTCATTATCAAATTCATGATATGCATTTATATGGGTAAATTTGTCAAGATGATAAAGCTGTTTCTCAACGGTGTTGTCATTTATAGAGAATTCAAGAAAAATCACATCTCTAGAAAGAATAAACTATTTATTTACCTCATCATAAAGATGGTATGCCTTGGAGGAATTTGAGTAAACCAAGAAGATACATTTTAGCTTCTTGCATCCAATTTGTTTCGTTTTTCTTTCGGAATTAAAGCATAACAAGTGGAACCAACAAATCCTAAGATGTCTTACCAAAGGAACATGACCATGCCACATTTTATAAGGTGTCTGATTATCAAGAGCATGCGATGGAATTCTATTTTGCAAATATACTGCACAAAGAACTTAATCATCCCAAAACATCAATTTCACATTTTTGAAAAACATCATAGAATGAACCATATTTAAAAGTGCCATGTTCATCCTTTCAGCTACGCCATTCTATTGAGGATTGCATGGAACCATGGTTTGATGCTTAATTCCATGTTGGAAAAGATAGTTTTCAAACTTAATAGATGTATATTTTCCTCCATTATCAGTACGCAAAGTTCTTATATGTGACTGAGCTTCATTTTGGATCCATACATGAAAATTTTTTAATGTTTCAAAAGCTTGAGATTAATATTTCAACAAGTATACCCAACACATCCTGGTGTAATCATCAATAAAAGACATGATGTATTTATTGTCATTAGCAGATGGAATAGGAATTGGGCCACACAAATCAAAATGTATCAACCCAAGTTTTCTAGATGCTCTGGAAGTGGAATCATAGAAAGGTTGTTTGCTATGTTTTCCAAGGATACATGCATCACATTGCTTCAATTGCCTTGTAATAGTAGGAAAACCTGAACTCACCTTTATTTTTCAACAAACGAAGCCTATAATAGTTAATGTTCCCAAATATAGCATATCATAAGAAACTAGATGATAATGTACCTTCATTATTGTGGGATAAGTAGGGAAATTTTTGTGCACAATCAGATGTCCCTTTCAACTTCAACAATTGTTCATCTTCCGTACATGTCATAACAACCATGTCATTAGAAGCGCTCCTTATTTCAACTTTTCCATTGAATATATGAATAGAGTGGCCTTGTTGTTGAATTTTCACAAGAGACAACAAGTTCCTCCGTAACTCAGGAAGATAGAGAACATCATGCAAAATAAAATCTGGGAATCCAGGCAACTTAAGTCTGATGGTGCCAATTCCCGAAGGCTTGAGACTTGATTTATCTGCAAAATATACCATACCATCCACATTGTCATTGAACTCTTGAAAGAAGTCTCTTCAAAAGGTCATGTGGCATGTTGCACCGATGTAAAGTAACCAATCATCTCTCCAAGAAGCAAATGAAGTGGTAAACAAATCTTCAATTACTCCAATATTGCAATGAGCAACAATGTAATGAGTGGATTCAGGTTCTTTACCTTTGGTTAATTCATATTCTTTACCTTTGTCTTCTTTATGATCATGTTTATCTTTTATATGCTCCCATGGAGCCCAAAAACGTTGTGCATCATGTTCATTCTTTCCGCAATGAACACAATGACGTTCGAATCTCTGACCTTGATTATGTCTACCCCACTACCTCTAAAAGTCTTATTTCCATGTACCCATTATATTGATTTCTCCTTTAGAAGAATCTTGTGTTTGTTTATTCTGAGTAAGGCACACAATCTCTCCAATGGGTTGTGTGGGTTTGTTTCCAAAGGATTTCTCATGTTTTGCAACCTTCTCCACCAAATATTCAAATGTAATGGACTTCATTTGGCCACTAGCTTGCAAAGATTCAAGGTAGTGTGAATATGTAGGGTAGATATCTTTAATAAAATCCAAGAGAATAAGTTCGATCTCCACACCAGTGGCATCAATGCCATGCTTTATGACTTTAATATGACAAGCTAAATCCATGGGATCTCATAAGCTAAAGCCATGGGATCATTTTTTTTTTTCTTTCTGTGGAAACGGTGCACAAGAAACCCACCAATACTTCCCCACATTTCATGGATGGTAAGGATGGTAAACCGTCGGCCAAAGATAAATGGCTGGCCTAACCCCGAAGGACTCAAGGCTCGAACTCGTGACCTCCCCCCGTACTGAGAAAGTGTTCGCACGTCTTACGAATTGAGCTAACCCTTGGGGCTAAAGCCATGGGATCATTATCCTTCAACTATAGGTTGAATAACTCATACAATTGTTTCAATTTCATTAAAGCAACATAAGTGTCTTTAGAAGGTAACATATGATGATTTACCTCTTCACTAATAGTAGCAACAATCAACACATATGATTTTTTATCTTTGTTCTTCCATATAGTGAGCTCTTAGTATGTTGCAAGCTTGGTAGGTGCAACATTATTCTTACTTTCATAGATGCAATCCCAAAGGTCATTAAAAATCATAGTATGTTTGATTTTCTGAGCCATTCCAAATAAAATTTTTCTCGCTTAACACCACACCCACAATAGATAAGTGAAAGCATTTTTAAGAACTGAAAAATAATGTTAATACAGTGTTGACGAGCTCACAAAGATGACCTTATCACCTTCGTATATTAATACAATGCTTTTGATTGCAATTAATACTTTGCAAACAAATGAGTGGGAAAAAGTTGTTAACAAGGCTTAGTGATGAGAGGCTTAATTTGGAGAATTTGCAAGAATAACTACAAGGTCTACATCATATCTTATCCATGTGAAATGAAAAGAAATGTCAAAAGCTTTGCCAAGATCACTCATTTTTATAATGGTGGAAGCAACCTCTGTGAAAAAATGCCCAATACCTCAACAACCTGCGATGGAATGTAGCCACAACGTTCAATATACACATAGGTATGGATTCATGTGCAAAAAATTCACCATGTTGAATGTTATTCCTTTAACTAGATAGGAAGGCAAGGTCAACTATTCTACTTCTCGCAATGCTCTTCGACATAGATTCAATGTTCACACCCAGAATATCATGCATCTGAGTCACCACAAACTAAACCCTTAGTGTAATGGCCATTTTCAACTTTGATCTAGAGCAATTTTACCTTCCTGAGATGGTGAAAGAGGAGCCGACCACTCTAGACATCATGAAGGATTATTTTTCTATTATGGACACATTCTAGCAGATTTTGTCTAGGGTTTAAAAATGTAGCCAACATACAATATAAGAACAACAATACTTAGAAAGAAGTTGAGCGACCCACCTCCACTTCTTCACTCTCTTCTTTTAAACCCTAGTTAGAAAGAATGAGGGATTGCTGCCGGTTGATTCAATCGTAAGAGAATAGGGGCCAAAAACAACATTGGGAGAAATCGTGTCCTCTAGCCCAAGAATTTAGAAGAAAAATGTTTCACCTTCTCTAAAAAACAAAGTCCTTAAAGCACTGGAATATAGCATACATACACATGTAGGTACAATGTTCACTTCTCAAACAAACATGGAGTTATCCATGCTCATGGATCTGATACCACAGAAGGATCGAATAGATATAACTCCATAATGAGAATTGTTTCTTTAATGAATGAGTTCTCAAATATATACACAAAGAGAAATAGTTGTGATAGTTAAATTACCTTCAATCATTTATTAAGCTTCCTAATAACCCTAAAGGATTATCTAATTAACAAATAAATCTAGATATGTCCAAAGCGTTTGATATAATCAATTGGAACTACATTAAAAAAATGCTACCAACATTTGATTTCTCTCCACAATGGACCCACTAGATCATGTCACTCACCTCTCAGCTTTCTTTTCCGTCTTAGTCAATGGTTCACCACCCTATGTAACTTTTACTCCTTCAAGAGGCATTGAACAAAGAGATCCTCTTTCACCCTTACTTTTTATTCTCATGGCAGAAGGGCTTGGGTGGTCTATCACATTAGCATATGCTCAGGGACATCTCAAAGGGCCAAAGCTTCATGAAGATGATCTAATCTCATCCCATCTCCATTTTGTGGATGATACGATGTTTATGTGTGTACCCATTGTAAAAGAATCCAAAGCCATCCAATGAATCCTCAACACTTTCATGGAATCTTTAGGTACATCCCATTCATCATGGTAAGTAAAAAATTATTTTCTTTAATGTTCATATTTTAGTCCAACAAAAAATCGTTAGGATTCTTGGCTTTAATAGGAGCTCAATTCCATCCAATTATATTGGAGCCCCACTCATTGATGGGGCTCATCAAAGCACATCCTAGGAATAGGTAATTTCTAAGCTGGAGAAGAGTTTGGACAACTGGACTTTTCACAACTTAAATATTGTAGGAATGCTAACTCTGGTAAAATTGGTATTGCAAGTAATGCTGACATACTTAATCTCCATTATGGCCACCCCAAATAAAGTAATCAATGCCATCAAGAATTTACAATGTGCCTTTTATGGGGTGTCTCCAAAACCAAGCAAAAATGGGTGATTATAGCTTGGAACAAATCCTTTCAAACAAAATGGAATGGTGGATTGGGCCCATGAGATCCAAAAATAGAAAACAAAGCTTTGGGGCAAAGCTGTGGTGGAGATGGATGCAAAACAAAGAGGCTGCATGGAGAAAACAATGGAAAATAAAGTATGCAACACAAACAATTGATCAAAATCTTATTCAATTAACAATAACTCAACCTAGATCAATCATATGGAACTCTACCTAGAACAACAAAGAATTGGTCTAGAGACACTGCTTCTAGGAGATAAGAGATGGGAAATCAACTTGATTATGGGAGGATTCCTGGCAATAACTTCCAAAACTTATAGAACAACCAAAATGGTAAGATTTGTAGTTATCCTTTCAAACTCAAGACAAAACTCGGGTCAATTAATATTGGGAACATCACAACAATGAAGGGAATTGGATGCATTAAATCCATCCAAATGATTGGCTGAATACAACAACTCATCTTGATAGAGAAGGGATTTGGTTGGAACTCCAAAATAGAATAATTTCAATAGTGAATGGGCCTGACAAATCAAGATGGGAAACAAAGGGAGCGACCACTTCTCTCTATAATAGGCATATTCCATTCTCATCAACTCAAGTAACCACAGTTCAAAATGTATTTGGACTCAAATACAAAAACATAATTTGTGGCAAAAAATTTCTACCCTTTTGTGGCTAGTGGCTAGAGGAAGTGCTTTGACATGGGATCAAATCACTAAATGCGGATTTGAAGGTCCCTCCTTGTTAAATCCTAGGAACAAATAGTAACAATGTAGTCAAACTACAAGCACTCTCCTTTGGAATCCATTGGCAACTTTATAGGGATTTTCCAAGATGGTAGTGGAGGGGGACTTATAAATCATTATTGGCATGGTGAAGAAGCTAAAGAATGGAATATCGATTAGAAAATTATCAACAAACTAGAGGCTAGAAGGAAGGCTGGAGAGCTTATTGATCCTCCTATATAGAATTGCAGTAGTCATCCCTTACCATGTCTAACGATTAGACAATAAAGTAGCATATCAATTGGAAAATAAGTAATCAAGGTGATGGCTTGGATATTGACTAGCTAAGGATAACTCCCTCTCCCTTAGCAAATTATTGTCTCAATCGCTCCACTCATGACTACACATTGGATTACTAAGGAGGGAATCAATCCCCAGATGGGGTGTTAAGGAGAGGAGAGGACCCCGGTGGATGTCCCCTACATGAGCTCAATGCGGTGGACTATCCATCACACTCATGCACATATATGGTAAGAGAGTGTGAAGGACAACTGGACAACCTGCTCCATGCCACTCAAGTCCATAGGTGGTGGTTCTAATGGTGGTAAGGTTTGTGCAAGCTCTTACTCTAGTCATTATTGTTCAAGGTTGGATTTTGCACTAGTGCTTGGACATTGGAGAGGCTCACAAAATCATAATTGGAAAGAATGAGAGCAGAGGCAGTGGGAGCATGCGACTCTCAAACTTAAGGTCCTTTCCAATTTTAGATATCATGTTAATAGGTGAGGCTTGACCGTTCTTGAGGCACATTCTATTCCTTTATCATTGCTTTTTATAGAAGTTTATTGTTTCAACAAATCATCCAATGAAGTCTCCTTGGAAGATTTTGAAGCTTAGAGGCTTCCTCTTACTCTAGTGAGGAGGTATCCACTCATAGTTGGTTGGAAATACAGTTTGTATATCTATTAATCCCATCCTCTTCCCCATTCGTGTAACCTTCTTGAACCTTGATTCCATGGTTTTATGGGGCAAATGCATGAGAATTCAATGAGCCAGCAGCAATTGAACCCAACCCAAAGCAAAAACCAAGGTAGGGGAAGCTAAGGAAATTTATTATCGACAGGTATTGTTGGATATTTGAGCCCAGCTCGCTCAAGCAGAGTAATGGGTTAAGGAGGAACAACACTCTACCAGGCCATAAGACATAGAGGCACATATGCAACCTTGGGTTAAAGAATCGAGAATACTAGAACCCAATAAACCAAGCATTATTGCACACTCGCTCTTTACTAGACTACAAAATCATTGTTGGTAAAGGTTCTATTGGATACTGAGGAAGAAAGAAATGAGCTCCTCCTATAGATGGATGACGTCCATGACCAAAACATGAAACTGGAGGCCAAGATATACTACCTTATTAGGGCCACCACATGCATGGACTACGAATCAATCATTCTAGATCCTGCTCTAGACTCCACCCGAGGGAAAGAAGTGCCTCTCATTCAAATTTTTGATGATGATACTACAATCTAGTCTTGTCCTGCTGCATTTCAATTCCACTTGTCATTGGCGTACCTGGAGTACACCACTTCTCAATCATGTCCTCTACTGAGCGGTCACCACCTCGTGACCTAGTCAAGGACACAAGGCTTCCTCGCCAGGATAACCCTGTCAAAAAGTAGATGTCCTCGACATCTATGGTCAGCGTGTGCTCACCAATCTGGAAATGTTACTGTATAGGGTCCCAGCATTGGATTAGGTATGTCAGTAGTGATACTTGGGACCTCATCCCTGACACTCAAAAATACTTGAGTAGCCCACAATTTCTCAATGCTACAACACATTGCGGATCATTTTCCGCTTGCATATCATCGAGCTCATGCTCACGTTCTCTCCACTCAAGAACCATCATGCTCACTCCAAACCTATCAACAATGACATTTTAACACCTTTAGAACTTTGCCTAACCATAAAAAAATCTTCTATTTGGCTAGGTTTTGGGGTTGAGTTGGTCATTTACGCCGGCGCGGAACGTCCAATTGGACAGTGTGCCACCGGCGCAGAACCTGAAAGTTCTGCACCGACGCAGATCCCGAAAGGGTGACTTGCGCCAACCCATGGGTGCAAATCCCCCAAACCAACATGCCCAAAACCTACCTAAATGCAAGAAAAGGAAAATTCTAATCCACTAGAAAGTTAAAGATACAAGTTTAGGGTTACCTATCGTTGACGGCACCTGAAATGATGGATCACAGCTCCCGGAATCAGCAAAAGAAGAAGAACTCCAAATGACACTTTTCACCTCTCCAACTTGGTAAAAAAAAATAGTAATTCTTTTTACTATTTACCCCTATTTATATTGAAAAAGAGCATATTCCCTTTTTAATTTATTCTAATATGGGTTATTTTGCTATAGTTGGATTCATTTATACCCGGTTAATCGTTTTTGACCTAGTTTTAAAGCTTGAACGGGAAGTTAAGTACCACTTTGACCCTATTTTTCACGGTTGTGATATTTTCGTGCATATTCTTAGGTATGAACAACTCATCGAGCATCTTTTTGTCATTATTTCGCTCATTAAATTCAATTATTAATGATACCGAGCTAACTCTTTGTTCTTTCTCATGCTCGTAAAACAATGAGAATAAGTCACCGAGTTATAGTTTATCGCTTTTTTGGGCTCGTTAAACTCCCACGAAAAAGGAACTCCCCGGAGTCTTTTCTTTAAGCTCTTTTCAGGCTCTCTAAATATGAAAAGATCGCCAAGCGAACTTGATGCATTCATGCTTATAAAAGTATTGGAATGATTGTCTTCCTAGTGATAGTTTACCCCTTTTTCGGACCAGGGGGCACTACTTACGAAAAAGGAATACTCCAACCAATCATGACTGGAAGAGTCCTCTCTCACGTTGTTTTACCCTTTTCCGGGCAAATAGGCAAACCTTACGAAAAGGGACCTTTGAAGTCTTCTTTAGTTCTTTTCAGACTCTCTAAACATGAAATGACAACGAGTTTTCCTTCTATGGACTCGTTAAAATTCAACATTGAAGGGCCCGTCATGGGACGAACCCCTCATTTCCCAGGTTCGTAAAAAATTTGGGGTTGGACTCATCTATGAGATGAGCTATACCGAGCATCTGTTTACCCTCCTCAAGCTCGTTAAAAAACAAGTGAGGTACTCATCAATCATGATAGGGAAAAATGAAAGATTTTGTGTTATACTTTATTTACGGGAATTGCATTGTCACTCTTGAACATGGCACTCATTTTCATTTGCAAACAGCACTTGGGTCATCCGTTTGTCTTCGAGTCATACCGATTCCATGAGTCATGTCACTCCTTTGGGTCATCTGAAGAATGTATCCACTATCAGTTACATTAAGGGTCAGCACTGTTCTCGTCATGTCAATACCGCCAAGTCATGCCATGCCCATGTTCAAGAGATGTCCATTTCTCATCGTCTGATTCACTCCAACCATCTGTTATCGAGTTTCGTGTTGTTGATGGGGGATTCATCATGGCCCTCCTTCGACGGATTCATCCTTGTCGACTTCAACACATCATCCGAGGATTGAATCTAGAAACCAAGTAGGGCCTGCATGCCTCAATGGCAGGTTACCTCGCTTTCACCATGAGTTTACATCATTGACTCTTGATTGAAAGATTTCATCAAATCGTTCGACTTCAACTCATTTATTCACGCTTGGTGATATGTACTTTGATACCTTGGGGATCATCGACATTAATGGCGATTTCCCTTGCACTTGTTAACGGTATACATCAATGACCGGTAATCAAGTGGTTTCTACTATGTTTGACTCCAAAACATTGTAATCACATGGATAGATTTGTATCAATACGGGTTCGGCTTGAAGACCCTAGGGAAGTAATATTCCACCCAGGTTGCGATGGAGATTGTTTGAGTCATATTACATGGATCCACTTTGTATTGGTCATGGCTGTGTTATCATCTCATCATGGATCTACGATTGTGTCTAGTAGCCATGATTGTGTTCAGTCGGTCTTTACTACCATGGATCTGCAATGTATTGGTCGGAAGCCATGTTGTCAGTCATGTGAGACTTGTATCTCAGAGTCATTTGTAATGCAGCAACATCCTCCAGCTAGCAAGTCCTTGACATCTATCTTTCAAAGCACTTCACCTGTCTTGTTTTGCCAGCTTCATGCTTTGGGGGGAATTCTGTCACACCTAAATCTCGTTATCATGAGTCCCATGCTAACTCAATGCCTCATTCCCTGAAGTTCCTATGATCAAGCAAGTCATGTTAGAGCAAGTTGATGCCCTTTGTCCACATTTCTAGTTGGGCCAGTGCACATTGTCCTTGAGAAAAAAGTGCCCAACTAGGACCGGCGCAGAATGTAAACTGCTAGCCTGCACCGGTGGCGCAAAGTATCTTTGCACCACCTGCGCTTCCCTTCCCTGACGCTGGTTGTCTTCATGCAACTTGCACCGGAGTTGGTTAAATGGGATAAAGGTAGCTTTCTAGCGACATCTAGAAGTTGGATGAGGTGGATCCCTATCCCTAACTCCTAGGTGAGCTGTCCTATGGTTCCCTAACCTCAAGGGAGGATCCCTTAGTCCTCTCCCCATGATCCTCAACCTACTCTATCCACTTGGTCCTATAAATACAAGGCCCATCTCCATTCCAAGGGGAGGAAGTCTATAGCACTTACATGCTGGTGAAATTAGCTTAGGAGATCCCTACTCATCTTTTGGGAGAATCATACTTCCTTTGGAGGCATTGGATTGGCTTGTTGGAGGAGGATTGCAATGTTAAGGCTTGGGTTGTGATCATCTCTCTACTTTGTACTTTCCCTCTTTTAATACAGTAATATAAACTCTTTCTGCAAATGTTATCATGTTGATATTGTTTGTAGTTTACTTCCTTAACCGTTTACTTAGATCAATTATTGTTTAGACATATTTTACTGCTTGTATTGTTTCCATATGTCTTGGCAGGTCTTGTAGCTAAAGCTATGACAACCATGGGAGCAACAACAACAACAAGAAGATCTACGATATGAAGGTAAGATGTCTATTACTTGATCTCTAACTAGATCTAGGAAAACAGTTCTATACTCTGTCTTATTTGTTCTAGATTCACATTGAACTAGGGAGATCTGGCTCGCGTCCGCTCGATTAGATTGTCCAATGACACACTTTCTCAATAAGATATGTACATATTAATACATGAAGAGTGACACTTGGTTTCATCTTCCAAGGCATCTCTTGGACTCCTTCACGACTGTTCCTATTCACCTATGACTCTTAAATTTATTTTCTCAACAATATTGTGAATAGTGAACAATAATAGAATAATATGCCTAACCCCAAGGATTAGTTTCCCAACAATACCCCCCTTTATCTGAAGAGGTGTATATGAGTCCAAGTAGAAAGATGAAATTTGGAGAAGGACAACTGCAAATCATTGAAGATGCTCTCCGAATCAAATGATAGCAGAAGCCAATGTCTTCTATTAAATGGGTGGTTTTAAGTTGACCACAAACTGATAGATCTTAGCAGCTATAAAGTTGTGGTTTTGGATGACCAAAAATCATGAACCATGAAGGTGGTTTAAGGATGACCACAAACTTTGGAACTTGGCTCGAAGGCTCAAATGTTCCTGGAACATTCCAAAATGATATAATAAGTTGTATGTATTCTAATAAATGGGTGGTTTTAGGTTAACCAAAAACTCTGGAACTTGGCTCGAAGGCTTAGAGGCTCTTGTAACATTCCAAAACGTTACTAGAATTTGACGCATTCTACTAAAAGAATAGTCATGACTCCGACTCTGGCTTTTGTGGACTTGGATATAGCTACAACTATGAGTTTGGCTAGATAATTTAGGATCAAGGCTCTAGATTTGATATAGGATCGCTTGTTCTCGCTTTCTTGTTCATGCTTGCTTGTTCCTGAATTTCATTTGGTGATGTCATCCCCCCTTGTTAAGGACAAAGTGAGGAGAAGAAGATCTCTCAACTGCAAGATGCGTCATTACTCAAGAATGAATTCTTTGGTATGACATATATATCTTCTTGGCTATTGACGGCCATTTCCAAGAAGCGATCCAACCGTAGTGAATCTTCTCTCTTGTAGGTTTCTCCAGAATGAAGCATTTGTCTAAAGAGTGGGTATTCTTTCCACAATGCTTACAAGGACGAATACCAAAACATTGATCTTTCATGTGGCCAACTCGATCACAATGTTGGTATTTGGAACTTTGAATTGGAGTAAATGAAGATGAACTTTCTTTTAAGAACCCAACACTCTGAAATTAGATTGGCTTGGAGTAATATGGAATGTGAATGGTCACTTCCATGTCGTATCCGAGACTGGTTATGTGCTTGTTGTGGGTGACTTCTTCCCATGGTTTAATGATGGGATTGGAAAGAATAAGTGGAACCTCTGTATACATAACTTCATCTTCATTTGGATATGCTTCTAAAGTGGCATCACATGCATCATTGATTTGAACATGTGTATGATGTTGATATGAATCACAGAAAAGATGATTTTTCTGAATAGGAATAAGTTCAAAATGTTGCTTCCTTTGTTGTAGCTCATCATGATGGAGCTGTGGTTCAAGTTGAAGAAATTCAATAGTGCCTTGTGAATCTTTTAAACATGTTAGGACCTGAATGTGAATTGCTTTATCGATTATGACTATGTTGTCGATAATAGAAAGTAGTAGAATGTTTAGTAACTCTACCATATTATTGATTTGAGCCATTGAAAACATGTGATTAAGGACTCACTCAAATAGTGAAGGGATTCTTGCAACTCCACCCATTTTACAAACTGACTCAATAATGTAAATTCAACAAATGAAGGGTGTCGACTTCAACAAAAAATGCACCCAATTACAATGCAATTCAACTCAATAACTATTGCAAGTGTAATTGAATTGATAGTTTGCAAGTTACAAATTGAAATTCAGAAATTCAATTCTTTACCTCAGTGTCCTTTAGTAATTGAAGATTCTCAACTTATGGTGTGATCTAATCATAGAAGTAACTTGTTCACTACTTTGCAAAGAGAGACAAGACTCTAGTGTCTAATGTTCTCTTTAGTCCTCCAATGATAACTGGAGCACTTCTTGAATCTAATATACAGTTAGGTCAACAAACCTATGTGTAGGCTGATAGGAGGCTGCTCAAAACTCAAGAAATTACCATAAAAAATTGATGTAGCTATCAAATGAATTAGTTGGCAGAGGTGGGGTGTATTTTTACCAACAAATGAAATTGCCAAGGAGAACACTGGAATTTCAAATGATGCACCCTGAGGCTAGTTTAATGCTCCAACTAACAACATTTAAGAGGAAACTGAATAATTGCTCATAGAATTGTTAGGAACCCATGTCTTTACTTTGTTAGTATATTGTTGTTGGACGCATATGCTTTGTAAGTCATCCCGTAGTATTTGTTGATCCATAGTTTGTGTTATTGTTGTTTGGCGCATATACTTTGTAAGTCGCCCGTAGTATTGTTGATCCATAGTTTGTATTGTCCCATGGTTTTGATCCATAGTATTGGCGCCTAGAATTAGTATATAAGTGTGTGTTGAGGCCTATGAAGGCACGGTGAAGTTATTTGTATTGATCTTGCTCAAAGGAGGTTGCCCCCTTGAAGTGGCCTAGGATCAATAAAAGTGATTTTGAGTTCTGTCATTTCTGCTATCTCGTGTATTTTCATTAATCAATTGTTGCAGGTTCTTCACAAGAATATGACTGGTCTCTTCCACAAACTACAAAGGATTTTTAATGAAATAGAAAAACAATTACATGAAAATACCTGCTCGATTATTGTACAGTCCAACAATTTTGGCATATTGAAGAATTTTGGCAGAAATCTTTATTAAGTGACTCAATTTCAATGAATTTATTAAGTGACTCAATTTCAATGAATTGACAAAATATACACTACATTGTCTCACTTAAGCTTGAAATCCTATTTAAATTTACCAGCAACCAAATTCATTCAAGATCTTCAACTGACTATACTTTGCTCGCTTATAAATCTGTGAGAGAATTCAAACCAAAGATTTCAGAGATACCATATGACAAATATTTCAAACTAGATCAAAATTTTACTCCAATGCAGCTCCAAGTTCAAGCGAGGACATAGATCTAGCTTTAACTCGACACAGAGTGAAAGATACTTCATGCATCTCTACGTAGCTTATATTAGGGTTTCTGCACACCAATCTTCAATCTTCAACACTCCAACAATGATTACAACTCCAACTATATACCACACTCGCGGTTTTAAAGGAGAGGTCAAATTATCTAACACGCAAATATGCATCTATTGTTCCACGCATAGGAGGTGAATTCAAAGGAATGAACATACTTAGAGATGGATAGAACAAACTCGCAATTTGCATCATGAACGAATAAGTAGGGCGGGAACGAGCAAGGAAAAATGGGGATGTATTTCAGTGATTAAGGAGCTAAAACTGTCTTTATGCGAAAATCTCGCAACTGTTATGTGAGCCATCAAAATTTGGAAAGATCATGGCCGATCTAGTGGAATGGTAGATCATTGGCGTGAGTCCTTTGTGATATTTTCACTAGATATTTTCACTTCATAAACAGTGAAGAAACTCATAGCAATGAAGAAGTTTGAGGTATTGATTACCAATTTTGAATGTTTGATAGAACTACTCCTCTCGAGCTGATACTAGTAGACGGAATGAGAACAAGTTGCAGCTCTCTCCCTTTAATCATAATACGTTGTAGTAAAAAGCACCCACGAATTCGTAGAGTGGGTAATCGTCTCTTCCTCCATTTGTGCGGCCTCCAAGTCTCCACACGCAGGTAATGAATTTGGTTGATCGGTGATAATGTGTAGGTAATGAATTCACTTCCTTAGTCCCCTTCAAAATCTCTCACTGGTATTAGCTCAACTTTAAGCGCGGGAGATGATAGCAAGAAGGTATTTATCTATGCCATTTCCAAGCTTCGACGACAAATTTCCAAAGCTCAAATGCCTTTTACATAAGATGCCATGCATTCTCCTCTCCTAAAAGAAAGAAAGCAGTATTGTATCTATCTTCATGCGTAGGTAACAGTGTAAACAAGCGCAAATAATGCATGGTTTATTCAACATGCACATGTATGAATAACAAAGGTCGCGTTGATAGAAATGGAGGTCGCTAGGGTTTGCAATGGATTCTCATGCGTTACAAAGGTTGGGTCGACTAATATAGATATGCAAGAGGGAGAGCGTGAGGGAGAGGCCAAGGAATATGGTATGCCCATGCACAAAGGTGTATGCATCAGAGGGGGAAACTGTACGCAGGTTGACAAAATTGGCAGAGTTGAGAAGGCAGTCATGAAAACCTCACAATGGCAATAAAATGGTCTCACACAGAGAGGAAAAACATCCAACACACAAACAACAAACTTGGCCAGAATGTAGGTCTAGTAGGACAGATAGGAGGCACCCTCGTGCTCTGATACCATTGTTAGATGCACAATAGGGTATATTATCAAGTTGACTAAACACAAATCCAAATACAAGATGCACCACAGACAAATGGTATTGATGTGAAAGCACACTTTTTCATTAAGATATGTACATATTAATACATGGAGAATGACCCTTGGTTTCATCTTCTAAGGCATTTTTTGGACTTCTTCACGACTGTTCCTATTCACATATGACTCTTCACTTTCTTTTCTCAACAATATTGTGAATAGTGAACAATCATACAATAATATACCTAATTGCAAAATAAGAAGGGACATCTGTGAGCGTTCTTTATGGAATTTGTGTCTGTGAGATTCATGTAGAAGTGACGATTAAGAATAGAGTTATTTGCAGAGCTTCTTCAAATTGAGCCCTAATACAGACATGGCCATCACATACATAGATGGGGATGGTGACGCGGTCACCATGGTAGACGATGTGGATTGCTTAGACGTTGTCTGTTAGGGATTAAACCCTTTGCGCCTCAACGTTTCGTTGGGCACACATACGTCGAATTCAGAGAGATCTTCCACCCCAGTGAAACTGAAGAATGAAGGGATAAAACCGTTATTTGAGGCATTGTGAAAGGTTTCTGATCTTACATATCATTTGAGAGTCCTATCAGAGGTTCTCGTTGTTAAATCTGTGTTGTCATCTCCGACAGTGGTTGAGCTCATGAGGTTGGGGACTACAAATTTTGGGTCACTTTTCAAGGCACAATCACGTTCAGGGTTGAATAGGGAAACTCCTAATGGGAGGGAATATATCCCATTCCTCTATCAAGTATTGTTTTTCCGTAATCTTATTCTGGTATGTACTTTGGGTTTCATGGAATTTTCTCTTTCAAAGCTTCTACTTGTTTAAAAGATATTCGTGGAACATTTATATGGGATTTGGGAGTTTTGAATTGTGAAAAATCTGGAAGTCAGTTTTCACTTTGCAAAATTTTCATGCCTAGGGTTTTAAGGTTTTATATGAAGGACGAAGGAGAAAGTTTGGTGAAGTATGCTTTCTTTTTGGATCGCAAATTCCTTCAAGTGCACAATATTATGTATGTATCTATGAATGTTTGTTTATAAAAGAACAGTTGAAAATGATCATGGTGATGTGGTATATATCATAGATATCATATTGAATTTACTAGAGATGGAGCTAAGTTGCTTGGTACTATTGTTGCTATAATCAGGTTTTCGTTCCATTGTGTAAACATGCATATGATAAATTTGACGAGAGAAGTTTGGGCACTCTAACCAAAATGGTGAAATTTTTTCCTCACTTGATTCAATGTTACTCGGTTATGTAGTAAATTAGTTGGTTATCATAGTGATAGCATATTTTATACTAAAATGATTACTTGGTATGGTGTTAATTCATAATCCATTTTGTGTTTTGCAAAACATTTTTCTTGAGGTTTTTTGCAATCAATTATAATATATATGTTAGATCTATGGTTCATATTTAATTTAGCTCACGTGAAGGATCTTGATTTATTCACTCTGCAAGTGCTATGCATGTCTCATTTATGTTGGAATTGGAATATATTGAGAATTTGTGGTGAGTTTGGATGGATGGAAAGGATGGAAACTCAAAAGAATCAAATTTCTTCCTGTTAATTTTCACACAAATACTGCTAAAAATGTGACTTTGGATTGTTCTGGTATGAATTTGTAGAATAAAAAATGGAAAGTTTTGGATTAGTCCTTGGATCTATTTTTGACATTCCAATCTATACCAAAAAATGGATCCCAAGTGGAACTGATGCCTACACATTAGGGGTGGAGGAAAATCAGCGCAACTACAAGATGAAGGCTAGAAACAAAAGTAGGTATTAACAAATTGCTGAAAGGCAGGAAAACCTTCATATTCTTTATTTTTGAAACTTGGTTTTCTAGGTCAAATCTTGATATTTGTAAGGCATTTGTGTAAATGCTAGAAAATTATGGCCACTTACTAGGTGTAAACATGGAAAATATTGATAGAGTGAAATAGGCTTCTTTTAGAAATGCTTGATGTTGATCACCACCCATGACCTTTGGGGGGGTTGCTAGCATTGCATTAGTAGAGGATTTTAGATGGATAGATTTTGCAATTCTAATGCGTGTGAATATGTTATGAAATGTCAATCCCTAGTTTCAAATTGAAAATGTTAGGATTGGGAATGTTGATCCAGATTTTATGATGAAATCTTTTCCTTTTTCTTGTATGATGGAAATTGCGATGTTTGAAACAATGTCTTTCACTTGCACGTCTCTTCACACAACTTAAAAAGTTGCCATATGTATAAGTGATAGATCTTTAAAGAGACGAGAAACGAGTGTAAATATACAACCAATTTTTTTCGCTTACACTGTAGCAAAACTTGTGAATGCCATTTACAATTGTGAATCTAAATTAGGTCAAGCCTTAATCAATTATTGGTCTTCAATGCTCAATCCAACACTTGCTTTTAAATATATACTTGTGCCACAAGTTTGTTTGCCATATTTGATTTGTGTTATTTGATATATGGCCAATTTTTTTAGTTTGTGACACACTCGTATAAGCATGCATGCATCTAACGAGTTTTATTAAATAAATTGTCTCCTTGGCACTAAGCTCCAAATATAACATTTTTCAGTACTAACATTTACTAATAATAACTAGCATCAATACACCATTGCCTGTACCAGAGGTTCCGTGGAAACATATTAGTATGGATTTTGTGTTGGGATTGCCTAATACACAACAAGGTAACGACTCTATATTTGTGGTAGTCGACAGGTTTTTGAAGATGGCACATTTTATTCCCTGCAAAAAGATGAGTGATGCAACAGGCATAGCTGTCTTATTTTTCAAAGAGATAGTGAGTTTGCATAGATTTCCGAAGAGTATAACTTTAGACAGAGATACCAAATTCATGGGGCATTTCTAGAGAACCCTATGGAAGAAGTTGGATACAAAGTTGCAGTTTAGTTCTACATACCATCGAAAAATAGATGGGTAGATTGAATTCATCAACATAAGTCTTGAGATGTTTGATTGCTGACTGACCAAAACAATGGGAAAATGTGAATTAACACAGGTAGAGTTTGCATATAATAACTCTGTGAACATGTCGATTGGATTAAGCCCATTCTAGATCGTTCAAGGGAAGAGTATGCATGGAGTGGCCGACTTAATGAGGTCACCAAGTGGGATGCAAAAGAGTTCCGATGCAGAGTTATTTTCCAAGCACATGAAAGAAGTGTACGGAAATGAAAGAAGAAGGTTGCTTGCATTCACAGAAGGAGACTTAATCTATGTGTATATTCAGAAAGAAAGGTTCCCACAAGGAACATGCAATAAGTTGAAGACGAAGAAAATCAGTCCATGCAAAATATTGAAGACGATTTCTGGTAATGCTTATGTATTGGAGCTGCCAAAAGAGTTGGACATTTCGCCAACATTTAATGATGCCAACCCATATAAGGTTGAAAAAGGATTGACCAGTGGAGGTAAGTCGACCATCGACTAGAAGGACCAATTGCTGGAATGACTGACATTGGAAATCGTTGAAGTGTTCGATGAGCGAGAAGTTGGTCGGATGAGGAGTTAGAAGAGAAATGTCTATTTGGTCCATTGGAGGGACATAAATCCTGAGGAGGTGACATGGATTCCAAAAGAAGAATTCAAAAGATAGAATAATCAAGGGCGTTGTTCTTTTGTACCTGGAGAGATTGATGTAGGGGCATCAGGCCCCGAAATGACTAGTCGAAGGCATGCAATTGAAGTCATTTGAAGGAGAGTCGAAAACCTCTATCTTAATATATATATATATATATATATATATATATATATATATATATATATATATATGAATAATCAACCTATTATAAATAGATCTAATTCAAGTTCACTTTGAGTAGCAGGTTTTAAGTATTGGGTGGGCGCGGTTAGTGATCGAGTAGGTCAATCACGTGAGGTTAGTGCTTGGTCAAGTTGGGTGAGACTTGGTTGGTCAGCTTAGCACTTTGAGGAGGTCACTTAGCCAGTTGGATTGCTTATTCAAGGAAGGGAGCTTGTTATCCAACCATGTTAGTTTGTTCAAGCAAGGTTGGTTGGACGATTGAGTTTGAGTCAATTACCTGGCCAATTAGCCGATACACCTCACACCTTAGCAGATTGGACATTGTTTGGGGAAGGGTTGGGAGGCCGTTGAGCATATCGAGCCAACCTTCAACCTCGAGCCCTGCAACACCCTGAGGATAACTCGGATAGACCCTGCAACACTACCCAGATTAAACTTGATCGATCAACGAGGGAGTTATCCCAGGAATACCAACCAATGAGTGAGGATATTTTGAGAAACCTCCTCAACAGCTTCGAAAGATACCTAGAACTGCACCTTGAAGTTTGAGGCAATTACCCTTTGAGAAGCCTCGAATTGATGCTTGAAGAGGCTGTGTTGGCCATTGGGATACAAATTCTTAATAAAGCTTGGAATTATGATAAGTTTGGAAGAGCAGGGGTTGTTGAGTGCCTAGATAGTCGAGGAAGAGCCTTCTGAGTCATTTTCGAGGTAAGAGGCTAGCCATGGTATTGGTCGAGCCATGATAAGAGAGAGAAGGGGATGTTGAGTGCCCATATGGTCGAGGAAGAGCTGACTGAGTCATACTCGAGGTAAGACGCTAGCCGTAGTACTGGTCAAGCTGTGATAAAGTCAACCACATGAAGGTTGACACCAAAAGGAGTAACAGTTGGGGATCGATGATGGGTCAAATTGATGGGGACGAGAAGCAGCTAGAGCAGATTGAATGGTGGAGCAAAAAGAGGCCGGAAGATTAGTTGATGAGAAAAGTGTTAGTTTTTGTAGCTCAGAGGTACTCCTACATCAAATGCCTAGGTGTAGGGGTCTGAGATTATGGGGTCTCATTAAATGTCATGAAGTGACTTTATTAAGTGTATTTATTAAATTACTTTATGATGTGACTTTATAATTTTAAAGTGATATGTACTTTATTAAAGTGACTTTCACTTTATAAATTGACTTTATGTTATAAAGTGCACTTTTTATTTATTTAGGGTAAAAGTGACTTTTCGAAAAGTAAAGTGTTATTATATAGTTCACTTAAGTCATTTAAGTGAACTTGAGATTAAAACACAACCATTGATATTGTGGCCAAGATTCAATATGGGCCCTAGAAGTAAAAAATACATGATGAGTTACCTTAATGATAATAATAAAAAGAGTCCATGAGACTCATTTGTTACTCACATTCCAAAGCAAGGAAGTGGAGAGGCAAGAGTTCCAAGGAGCATCTTGGTGAGAAGAGAGAGAAGTGGGAGATGAAAAAGAGATAGGTTTTAGACTTTGATGAAGGGCACAATTTTCAAAACAAGACTAGGGCATGAAAACCAAGGCAGTTTGCAACCATTAATGTTGGGCTGTACTGCAGAGATGAATAGTTGAAGAGGGTGCAATTACCAAGGAAAATTCTGGGCATGTTTTCCAAGGAAACGTACATGAATAAATGATGAGATTTATTGTTGGAGTGTGCACAGTGTTCGAGGCCGATTTTGGGCACGTTTTCCAAGGGAAAAGTATAGTAATAAATGCTAATATTTATTGTTGGCACTATATAGTGAACTGTACCACTGTTTTCAACACGAGATTCAAGGTTGCAATTTGAGAATGAGATAAGTATTGTTGGTTGTATGATGAGACACTTAAATTGTAAATTGTGAAAGAGAAATTTTTGAGTTTGAAAGAGAAATTTTTGAGTTTACGCTTCATATAAATAAAATATATTCTCTGTCATAGGTTTTCCCCTTTGGGGTTTTTCCTGATTCTTTGGACTAAAATCTTAGTGTTCAACTATGTTATTTTTCTATTGTTCATAAGTTAGTTTTCACTGTTGTTTATTTCCGGATTTGCTAGGTTGATTTATTTCTACTTATAAAATTACTGTAGCATGTTCTTGGGCCCATATATGACAGTTGGAATTTTATAAAAGTTGAAATTAGTGAGTTTTCCTAGTGTATGATAGGAGTACTAGCTAATTTAGCTAGTTTACTATTTGTAATTTTCTGAGAAATATCTACAAAAAGGTGCCAACGAGGACTAGTTAGACCGCAACAAAGTAGAGTTGAAGGGATTGAGGACAACGCCCGAATGAGGCTCACGATGACTGGAAGAAGCTGGGGCATAGAAATCCAGGTAGTTGAAGAAGTGGTTGGAGTAGTTAATGCATAAGTTATGGTGGTTTTTTTGTTCGCCAGATGGCTTGGTATGCCAAGAAGGTTGCAGGTGAAGCATTGAATGCTCATAATTGAAGAAGGGAAGCGCCTAGAGGATTTTAGAAGAATATTGAGCGATAATTTGAGGCGATGAAGGAGGTTATATATGTAGAGTAGATTTCAAGAAAAAGGGGTTCTGCACTCAGTTTATTTTGGCCAATATAATTTGTAGCCACATTGTCAAGAAACCAGACTAAAATAGAGAATTTGACTCTACATTGTAATCAACCTTTGTAAATTTGATTTTTTGAATTAATAGAAAAGACATTATTAGTGTCATTGTTGTTGGTGTCTGTTTGTGTGTGTGTGCTCATTGTGCTTGTGTTGTGCATTTTGATTTGTGACGCACTTCAAGTGGGTTAGGCCTACATCAATAAATAACGGCCATAAGTAAAATCTAGGAATGTGCCAATTTGGTAGCAGAGACGCGATTATCAACCTCAAGTGTGTATGGGTTGCTACTTGGTTGCTTGATTGGAGGTGCTGTAAGAGAGTTTCAAAGTCGGTCTTTGAACAAAAGTAGGAGTCCATAAGGTTTCTTGGCTTCTCGACTAGAGGTGCTATTAGAGAGTGGCAAAGAATGTGAATAGACAATGATTCTTTCGGGTTCGAATCGTTCGATTGTTAGCTAAGAATTAAATCTTTTATGTCATTGGTGTTGCTAGAGGATTGACTGTCACTTGCTCTCAATGTTATATTTCTCTTATTAATTATGGCCAAATCCATTTGTTCATGATTTATATACGTAGTAGAATCTAACTCAAGGGAGGTGGAGGAATGCGTTCAATAATTTGTAATACAAACTATTGAACGCAATCTTCCATGTCTCTTGAGTATGGCCAAATCCCCCGATGTGGCTAGGAATAAAACGCCAACCTAAGTATCCAAGACATGCCATTGAAGTGATGGGTCTCCTTAGTTGCTACTAAAATAATAAAGGGTTTTACACCTTATTAGGGTAACCAAAGATTGTCCCATAGCTTATGAATTGTTGTATGAGTTTAAAGGGAATTTCTCTTCAATTGTAAATGTCAAAAAATAGAAAAATAATTTGACAGAATGGCTCTTGTTTATCTTGTGCACATCTTGATTTAGAATATGTGACTTACAAAATGAATAGTTATGCCATGGTTTACATGATTGCAAGTGAGGTACACCATGGATTGAAGTTGATGCGATGTTTCTGCTATTTCTAGGTTTTATGAATATGTTATCTATTTTTTACAACATCTTGGTTTTATGAATATGTCATATATTTTATGAATTATTTATGCTCTTATATGTTTCATTAATATATAATATATTATTGATATCATATGTGTTATGCAACAAATTTCCAATATGAAAAGAGCAGAAATAGATCAGAAAGAGTACTCCACGACTTAATTGAAGAAAATAGTTGAATAGCAAGCCTCTTCAAGGGGAAACCTCCTTATACAATGTACTAAGTACACAAGACAAGATAAGACAAGACAAGATACTCCAAATGAAAGGTCTCCTTCCTATATATAGGAGACTAAGGGGTACAATCCCAACTAACTGACCCAAGCTGACATAACTAATATAACCATACTAATGACAATTACCACTAATGGACCAAAGACGACATCAAAACTAATGTAATGAACCACAATATAGGGGGAAATGTGCCTATATTTAGGGCTTAACATGCCCCTCCCCTTCAGACAAGTGTTGTACCCAATGATTGATTAGTTGCAGATGCCTCTTTATGAAGGACTCATCTTCCCATGCCGAATCTTCAACTCGTATTTTCTTCCACTTTATGAGGTACTCAGTAATAGCCCGATTTCGTAGCTGTTTAGTCCTTGTTTCAGTGATTTGTTCTGGTTCCAATATGACTTTTCCTTCTTCATCAAGCTCCGGTAAGATTGTTTGAATTGGGATCTTGTCTCCTATTACCTTCTTTAAGCAAGAAACATGGAAAACCAGATGTACTTTTGAAGATGGATGGAGCTCCAATTTGTAAGCCATACTACCAATCTTCTGCAACACTTTATAAGGACCATAATACTTGGGTGCTAATTTATTGTCCTTCTTTAATAGCTTGAGAGACATATGCTTGTAAGGTTGTAGCCTGAGAAATACCCAATCCCCTTATTCAAAACTCCTTTCACTGCGATGTTGATCAACTTGTTGTTTCATCCTGTTTTTTGACATAGTCAGGTTGTCCTTAAGTATCTGGAGAACTTCTTGATGGTGCTCTATGTGATCTTCCACGGCTTGAACTTTAGATTTTCCTTTTAAGGGAGATGTGATAGATGGAGGCTGGTAACCATAAAGTGACATAAATGGAGACATTTTTGATGATGTATGGAAGGATTTATTGTACCACCATTATGCTAAAGACAACCATTTCACCCACTGTGTTTGTTTATCAGATGCAAAGCAACGAACATAGCCTTCCAAACAATTGTTCACTATCTAACTTTGCCCATCATATTGAGGGTGATAAGATGAACTGTGAGCCAATTGAGTACCCAAACAAGAAAATAATTCAGTCCAAAAAGGATCTAATTGTGGTGACAATTAGATAGGAAATTACATTTTTAATAAACAAAAAGCCAATGGAGGTGCAATGTGGGGGACATTGCCACCTAGTGGCTCTTGTTATTATTGTTATTAATATTATGTCATCATGAATAAGTAAAACATCTAAATTTTATTTAAGAGACGTAAAAGTTAGATGATGTTAAAATTTATAAACCTAAAAAATACTAATAAAACACTCTATCAATCATTTATCACATTTTTCATTTCTTTATCTAGATAAATGTTAACAAAAGTAAAGTTGAAAATATTTATTTATCTCAGTAGGTATGTTTTGACACTTTATCATAGTTCATTTAGAATTTTGGGATTTTAATGTATAAAACTTTAGAAATGGGTCCAACATTTATAGTGAACACTCCACCTATCATTAGGGGAACCAAATAAGCTTTTGAAAGATAGAGAAGAGTGATACAAACTCGTAAATCTTACATTGGCTGGTCTATCCAAAATTTGTCTCAAAAAACATATTACCAACAACATTCATAATCGTTTTACTAAATCTAATATCATGGAACATTTTAATAATATTAAGTACATTATTTGGTTTGATCACACCAAAGTCTTAGCATTAGTACCCCATTACAAATATCACATCATTATAGAAGCCCTAGAAATTGAAAAACAACCTAACAACTTCAATCATGAGGTTGATTATAAGCTATGTGACTCATGGAAGCCCATAACCAACAATATTCATCATTAATCATATTTCCTAGATTTTATTAAGTTATGTTGGGTTAATAATTCATTTGTATGGTCTGAAAGAGGAGAACAAAGAGGACACAATATCACTAGTCAATGATAAACTTCAAGAAAAATTACAAATTGAAACAATTTGTCTCGTAGAAGCACAGGGGCTAGCAAAAATAATTGAGCATAAAGATAAGTTAATTCATGTTAAGGTAAGCTGTAATGACCATAGATATGGAAGACTTAGTAAAACCCCAAGTCTAAAAGGGATAGGAATATTTATAAAGGAATATGTCATTCTAGAAGATTAAGCTGAATTAAGAAAGGAAGTTCAAAACGTAAAGGAAGCTAGAGAAGAAGGAAACTGGGTAATAATTAGGAATATAATAGTTATTGTAAGGGATACAGACCAAAAAGATAACAATAAATAGGAATTTGAGACACTCTGGATCCTTTCTTGGAATTGTCATGGCTTTCCATGGAGCAAAGGTCCCATGTTAAGTTGGATATCGAGTGAAATTAATTTTTATATTGCTTGTTTAAACTTGAGGGCATGAAGAATCTAAGGTCCCTAACATAGAAGGATTTGTCCTATGGTAGGCATGGAATAAGAGATCTTACCATAGAGGAATCAAAGGCATATAGTGTTACATAAAGAAGAACATTTTTCCTCATATTAGGCTTCACAAGAAAGATCCTTTCAATTAGTACTTGAAGATGGAGATTTCAGATATCAATTCTAAGAAGATTTATATAGCAATATGTTATTTTGCGCCTATTAATTATATCTTTTTATAAGAAGCACAATATAGATAAAAATTGTCCTTACAATTGCTTGGAACATGATATCTACAAGTTAGGAAATGAAAGAAATATCCTTTTGCTAGGAGACTTTAATGCTAGAACATCAACTAACCAAACTATTATCTTAACCAATGATTCCAACCCTAATCTATGGCCAGATGAGGACCTTATGTTAGCTAGCATATACAAAAGAAAATTTGAAGACTTGGTTGAGAATTTGTTTGGTATCGAGCTAATCAAGCTTTATGGTTCTCGAGATATAATAATTTGCAATGGTCTTATGAAGTGGTAGAAATCCAACTAGATGACTTGTATCCATGGGCTTGGTAGTTGTTGTAGATTATGTGATTACTGATATCCCTGTATACAACAAAATAGTAAATTTTGGCATATTAAATGATCATGATCCCAAGTCTGACCATATACCTTTAACCCTAACTATAAACTTTAACATGCATAAAAGCCCCATAATAGAGAATTATAATAACCAAAAGCACTTAATTTATCATAATTTTACCACGAGTTCTCTATTGTGGTGTCATCTAGAAAGGAAAATAGAACAACCAACCCTTGGTATAATAAACAGCGCAAGCATTCTAGAAAATCCATTATGGATTCTTCTATATAGTTATTAAAATCCTGCAAGATACTAATATAGGTACAAAGCCTTAATAAAAAAAGGTGCTATATAAATATAATGAAAGAGAGGCTTTTGCACATCTCTAAGATATATCCTAAGAAATTTTGGATGCAAATTCTAAGTCGTAAGATTAAAGAAAAAATTATGATTCTGTTGAGGGACTAGAATTCCTACATTAATTTTTTTATGAATTCCTTGATGTTGTGGACAACATTTAAATCCTTTCTATAGAGGAATAAGTTTCCCCTTATAATACATAGAGTTTGGGGTTAAGTGCCTCACAAAAGGGAAAGATAAGGACATCAAATGATACTAAGTATAAATCTTAAAAAAATGGTTGGCCTATCCTCATCCCTCACATCCAAAAGCTCTTCAATTTTGTAATGAAGCAAAGTTTCCCTAAACCCTAGACATAAAGCTTCATTGTTCCTATTTTTAAAAGTGGAGATAAAAAAATCCATCTAATTATATGACCATTATGATTAACTCTCTTTTACCTAAGTTAAATGGAATTATTTTGGAAAATAAGATTAACATATGGCTAGAAGTCATGGAAAAAGATCTAAAGGCTAGACATGATTTATGAGCTATCATTCAACTATGGACCACCTTGTTATGCTTAAAACCATTGCTAAGGAGTTCCATAATAATAAAACCAATATTCTGTGTTGCTTTGTCAACTTTAGAAAAGCATTTGACATAGTACCCATAACTAACCTTTGGAATATATTAGAATAGATAAAAGTCCCTTTTGAGTTGAGACCTGTTGCGATAAGGTTATATAAGAATGTTATTGTCAACTTTAAGAACTCCAAGGGATAGTCAAAATAAATTAATTGTAATGAATGAGTCAAGTAGGGTCGTTCCCTCTTCTCTACCCTTTTTGGTATGTACATTAACAAGCTATAGGGTTGTTTGGAAGAAATAGGTTGTCTCGACACAACATGGGATGGTACAGTCACCATCGTTCTTCTCTATGCTGATGATATTGTTCTTATGGTGAGGAGTATCTATGACCTTGACAAACAACTAAAAATTCTCAAGCAATTTTGCTCTAGTATGGGTATGAATATTAACGTTGACAAAACACATATTATGATAACCAAATCCCAAAAGATCACATATGCTAATTTCATGTATGACAACAACAACTTGGAGGAAGTGGATTTATACAAATATCTTGGAGTCAATCTTTATCATAAGTTCAATTGGAACTATAACATTTAGAAAAATATTAATAGAGGGTGGAAATCTTATTATGGACTTGAAAACAATTGTAAATCAGTTGACCTTTGGCTTTGGGATAAGAAGAAACTCATCTTTGAGACTCTCATCACTCTTGTTGTCTTATATGAATGTGCACTCTTGTTGTCTTCTCCATGCTAATGATATTGTTCTTACAGTGAGGAGTCTCCATGATCTTGACAAACAACTAAAAATTCTCAACCATTTTTTCTCTAATATGTGTATGGCTATTAGCATTGACAAAAACAAACATCATGATGATCAAATACTGAAATATGACTTATGCTAATTCATGTTTGACAACAACAACCGTTGGAGGAAGTTACTTTATACAAATATCTTGTAGTGAATCTTCATCACAAGTTCAATTGGAACTATAGCATTTAGAAAAGTATTAATGGAGGGTGGAAAGCTTATTATGGACTTACAAACAATTGTGAATCAACAGATCTTTGACTTTGGGATAAGAATAAACTCATCTTTGATATTCTCTTCACTCTTGTTGTATTATATGAATGTGAAATTTGGGGTTACAACATCTATAGAGAACCAGGGAGAAGGATAGAGTAAATCCAAAAGCGTTATATAACATATAATCTCAAAATTAAAGGCAATACACCCTATCATATCCTCTTGATAGCAGTGAGTCTTTGCCCCATTGGGAGCATGCCTATGACTAGGAATCTAATGTAGAAGAACAAGATAAACAACATGGGAGAAAAGAGGACTCCTAAGATTGATTCATACTCTAGTAAAAAGCACCCGAGGATTAAGTGAGGTTGGTAGAAAGACTCCATGTCTTGGCTAAATCATTAGGGAGTCGAGGAAGAGGTCACTCTGCAAAATAGTGATAATATTAAAAGTATTATGACATCCTAATTTAAGGAGAAGTTTTTGTGTGATAAATAATTAGAGGATAGGAGAAAATTAAGATATTAGAAGGAGGTGATCAACCCTAATCTAGAATATCAAAAGTATATCTTTGTTTTAACTATCATAAAGAATAAAATCAACATTACTAAAATAAGAGCAAACCCTCACGAGCTCCATAGTGAAACAAGGCACCAAATAATTCCTAAAACGTCGTGGGATGAAATAATTTGTCATCTTTGTGATATTAAGAGGGTTGAAGATGAAAATCGCTCTCTCATAGAACGTCTTACGTACACCCACATTAGAGCGCAATTTCAAAATATTTGATATAATACCGATCTTCCTTAGCTTTTAACTCATCATAACTATGGTAATCTATGAATGCTCGTCTTAAAGTTTTTGAACATAGAAATACAATTATAAATAAAAAACAAGTGATTCCTTACCTTTTTTGTTGTTGTTTGATAAACCAAAGTTGGTCTTAGTGGACATTATTAACCATCATCATCAATATAATTAAAATGTTTATTGAAATTGTTAATGTGCTCATACCTTAAAGAGATAATTTGAGATTGAGATAATCACTATTCAGTGAATTTAAAGGTTTGCTTCAAGAAATGTCTATATTGCTCATATAAATGTGTCATTGATATTAAATAAAAATGAGTTGAGTGTACGTTATTGTTATATCATTAATTGCTCTATATTTTCTAATGTTATAATTATTTATTTGATATGAGAACTTAGGCAAGGTCATTTACATGAGGCTACCAAAATTCAAGTATAGCCATTGTATGTTAAGTGGAGCCACTATAGCCAAAGTTTATTTAAAATTTTCCTTCTGGTGAAGTTCCAAGCTACATTAACAGTGAGGCTGCATGTTCATGTAGGGGAACACGCTGGCACTTTGAACACTACAACAAAGTCACAATTCAATGGAGGCGTAAGTTCCACTAAGGAAACCCTTGGCTTGGTGAAGTTCCAAGCTACATTAACAGTGAGGCTGCATGTTCATGTAGGGGAACACGCTGGCACTTTGAACACTACAACAAAGTCACAATTCGATGGAGGCGTAAGTTCCACTAAGGAAACCCTTGGCCAATTTATACACACAAGGGCCAAACTGATCACGTTATAAAATATGATCTAGATGCAATCATGGCTGCATTCAAATAACACTTCGCCCCCACCGATCCAAGTAAGCTCCAAATAGTCATGAATGTATACTAGAAAAATAGTGAACTTGCATGTGCATACTTTGTGAGTGCTAATTTGTATGGAATTTGTGAGGTTCAAGGCTCATTCTGATTAGGTGTTGTTGTTTATGGGTGCATTGGACCTTTTATCTCAATATTCCTAGAGTTGGGAGTTGAGCCTAACTGCTACAACATATACTATTCATTTATATTATTTGAGGTATCTCGTTGGGCAATTATCTGTCCAATTGCCCATGCGAAGTAACAAAGCCAGGAGCTCGTAAAGCCTTGTGAATTACTGATGAAAGATAATGTAAGATAAGTATTGTACAGGTTCTTTTTATTGTGTGAGAATTATTATTATTATTCTTTAATTATGTATTTTTAATCTTTTATGAATAAAATTTATAAAAGGGTTTATATTTGACAGTAATAACTCTCGAATTCATTTATTCATCAACCAAAACCTTTATTTATACATCAACTATATGACTCTTGGACTTCGGATTCCAAGAGATTCGTTGGAGTCTCCAAGACTCCTCATCTTCCATAACTGAAACTATTTACAAAATGTACAATAATTTCATAATCCCATAGGATTCCAACATCCCCCCTTAATTCGAAGGGGTGTTTGTAACTCCAATCATGGTTCTAAATCTTTCAAACTTTTCTCATCCAAGTGCTTTGGTGAAGATGTCTGCAATTTGCTCATTTGTGAAACAATGACGTAAATGAATTGTCTTGGCCTCTAAATGGTGTCGAATCAAATGATATTTTGTGTTGATATGTTTGGTTCAATCATGGAATCTAGGATTCTTGGAAAACTTGAATGCAGAAGTGTTGTCAATCAAAAGTGGAGTGGAGTTTTCTTGTTTCTCCTGCAAATATTCAAGTATCTTCCTTAGCCACACAATCTCTTTCGTTGCTTCTGCAACAACTGCATATTCTACCTTTGTTGTCTAATTTGTTGGAATTGATTGTTTGTGTGATCTCCAGGAGATAAATGTTGATCCAAGAATCATCGTGTATCCAAAAGTGTACAATCCTGTTTCTTTATCGCCATCGAATTCTAAACCAGAGTAGCCAATGAGTTTGAAGTCTTCCACCTTAAAGTACTTGAGTCCAAAGTCTTGAGTCCCTTTCAAGTATCTTAGAACTCTTTTTGTAGCAAACCAATGTCCTTCCCAAGGTTTGTGCATGAACCATGAAAGAACACTAACAACATAAGAAATATATGGTCTGGTGGTGGTAAGGTAGATAAGGCTTCTTACAAGCTGTCTATACTTGGTTGCATCCTCAAATTATTTTCCTTCACTTGAAGTGAGCTTTAGCTTTTGTTCCATTGGATTTGAGAGCGGGTTGCAGTATGTCATGCCAAATATGTTGAACAATTCTCCAATATATATATGATGATAGATGAATATGTACTTGTTATCACATATGTAGTAGTTGGGCTACCATGTTAGCAGAGCATATATCTGCACATTTTTGAGCTTTTCCTTTACACTTATTCAGTGAGATCAGCTATGATGAGCAACATTATTTATGATCACTCACACATCAGAGCATCCTTGTATTAGACATTTAGTAGACCTTATACCAAGGCTGAGCCTTGAGACCTCAGATTTGATGACCGATATGACCTTTTGTTCCATACAGATGCAGTGCAGTTTTTAGTGTTTCAGATACAGTGTTCTTGGTGGTTATAGTTGGTTTAGATTACAGATGTTGATATATGACCCAATATATATATGATGTGCATTACCTTGTTGTTTAGGTCATTTTGATAACACTGACTTGGTATATGGAAATTATGATCTGGCAGTATATTAATGTTAAAATGAAATTGCTTGTTCTGGATTATATGTATGGATTGTATTACTGACATTTGGAAACTCTTGTTTTATACTTGTTGGTCTTTACCTTCATATGAATGTGAACATGATCATTTAGTGTCTTTCTGGCCTTCTAGCTTAGGGACCATTTTCATTTGTCTCCATCCATCCATTTGTCCTTTCCCTACTTATTGATCTTCCCCCTGACTTACACCTTGACTTGTGATATGGAGGATCTCCTTGCTTCTGCCTTTGTGTTGGACTTGCATCCATGTTTATTTTGTGTCTCGACTCTGAGTTGGCAACAAAACTTGCCCTTGGTAAGTTGTATTTTATGCCTTTATCACTCTAATCAGTTGCCCCGATGTGTGGTTTGGATTTGCTGAAGTCCCCCTAGTTGCTTGAGTTGTGTTGGCTAAAACCTAAAGCAAAATTGTACTACATATGGAAATTATTGTTATATCTTGTACAACCCAATGAAAAGGGCTATGAAATTGAAATGAAATGTAATGCTATGTAATGTAAATGCACCTTGGATGAAAGCTGTGATTAGTTGTGCTTATAAGCACATGCAAAATCCCTGAGGGGTCATATTGGCCTAAAAAGAAATGGATAATGTATGCTAAATCTAAAGATTGTTGGCCATGAAATTTGTGAAATGAAAGTTCCTAAAAAGCAGTGGTTAAATGTATGCCAAATCTAAATACTGCTGACCTTATGAAACTTTCCTCATTGAGCATGCAGGTTATGATATGAGATGGAGCAAGGGACAACTAATTCTAAGTCTCCCCTAGAACCTCAAGTTACAGTTATCTTGGCACGTAGTTCATGGATGTTCTAGTAATAGACAATTTTTGTAAAGGTTGAATAAGCACTTCTCTGAACAACTCATCCATTTGTGAGACACCTCCATTCCTTGTGTACTCCTTGTCCAACACATGCTTAAGTGTGTAACACCATGTCCCTCATCCAAAGTATCACGGTGTCAAGTCAGTCAATTCATCCCTTTTAGCCTAGCCTTATGTCTTTATCCTTCACCCTTTGCTAGAAATTTGATCATGTTTACAGATAGGTATATTCTTGAAGATTCTTCTTGAATGTAAATTATTTAACTAACCTATGATTACGTATTAACTTCCAGTGAAATGATGCTTAATACTCTAGAGAGTTGCTATGAAAATAATTCAGAGAGCATTTCTTAACTATTTGCACTTGCAACAACATGGCTTCTTAGCCAAGGTCATATTTTGATTAGTTTGACCAGTCAAACCTAGTTTGACCAAGGTCAACCTTGGGATCCATGATGAGATGGAACACCTTATGTATGATGTTGATCTATGGTATTCTATATACCTTTTTGATGATTCCATATGATGGGCACAGGCTTCAGATGATGATTGATGCAGTTTTTCATGATTATTATTATTCCCATATCATCATATTTTTACTTGTCTGGGTATGGTGGACCCTACAGATGATCCTACAGGTTATCAGGAGGTGTATGAGTATTCATCTCTAGTGGATTTGAGTCTTTTGGATTCATTGAGACACTTATATATCAGTTTCAGGCACTCCCAGGCATGTTATGAGTAATTTTCCACCTGTTGGCCAGTTTGGCCTTGCTGATGTGGCCTGTCCAGCTAGATCATTGGAGGCCAGTCGTTTCCTAGGGTGCTACAGGGGAAGGGGGTGGTCCAACCACTTGTTATTACAATATTACCCCCCTTCCGGACATGATGGCACAGTCAATTTGACAACACAGGAGCCATACAATCATTTATGGGCAGTTTCAAGATTTTTCATGAGGATAAAAAATGGAATAAAAAGGTCATAAAGGAATTCGATTTGGGAAATTGAGGTAAGGTTTTGGCATGAGGTCTTATTTGAGGTCATGTATGGTGTATCCCACTACTTCCAGATCAGTTTGGAGCAGTCAGTGGGGTCCACATAGTCAGCGAGATGTCATTTGATGTACTTTTCTCTCATATTGAGGGGACATGATTTGATCATTTATGTACTTGGACATGTCATTGAGTCTCATATTAAATTATTGTGCCATGGGGTGATTCTAGTGACGGGGAATAATACATCCTAGCCCCACCATGTGCTCCTAGTCACTTGTCCTAGTCATCTTATGGGACACACACATGTATTAGTCTCCCCTAGTCATGATGTCATCCCCCCTAGGGTCTTTTTAGCCATGACGTCATCCATTTAGTGAGTGATACATGTCATATATTGTATTGGATCATCTTAGCCATTGATTATATTGTTGTATCTTTTGATCTCAACCACTCATTTCAAAAGTGGTTTACGGTTTTGGTCTTCCTCATCCTATTTAAGGAAGAGACCCCCTATTGTAAAGGCACCTTTTGGAGCTCTTCAAACTTGGAATAAAAATAATTTTTTTTGGATCTACTTCTCTTGTCTTGATGGATTCTTTTGCAAGTTGAATATACAATCTTTTCTCTGTGTATCATTTGTGGATTTTGGGCTTCAAACATTTTTCTACAGGGAGGCCGATTTGGTGAAGAGGAGGACGATTTGGAGGGAGGCCCCATATCTTACCTTGGATTTTTATTTTTTCACAAGGAGTATCATTATTGTATCTTAATGACATATTTGATGCTTTCTCTTTCATCTCTTTATCATTTTTGTCATTCTTTTGCTAGGCTTGTTTCTCACTTGATCTTGTCTTGCAGGAGGAGGGCGAATTGGTCACCTTGGAATGAGGACAATTTGGCTTGGAGCTTTGCATCTCACTCTTGATATACACATAGGGGAAAGGTTATCCATTTTCAAAGTGGCCACAAGATTTTGAGGTATGTTCTACAAGGTATGTATCTAGATCCATCCATCTTTTCTCCATTGGTCACATAAACCCTAAAACCAAAACCATTGCATTTTATTTTTATTTTTCAGATCTATGGATATATTGCAATCACTTGTGCTTAATAATTAAAACCCACCTTAATAATCATCTCAACTATCCCGATCTATAATTTGGTGGACATCCGACTCCATTTTCCCCTCCATCTAAGGCACTAGTCCTCCTTGAGCCGCAAGTCGCACTCCTTGGGTCCGTGGTCTTTTGCTAGATCCCACATGTGGGTATTGCTCATTCCTTCTCAAATCCATATATCCATGCTATAGCATAACCCATAGTGCCATCTCACTTTGATTTTTACCTTGTGCGCCCCATTTGGACCATTTTCCACTTTTTAAGGGTGAGCCCCACTTGGGTACTTCTCTTGGCATTAGATCTATCTAGATTTACTACTCCTAATCCATAAGTGACCATATCTCACACTTGGTTGAACATTTGTCCTTTCCTTAAGCCTCTTCAACCAAGCCCTAACCACTTTGGATCCAATTATCATCCTAGATCTAGATCTTGTTTCATCTTAATCTCCTTCTCTTTCATCATCACATTTCCCTAGGAGGTCTAGATTGAATTCGCTAGCCTTCATTGGCTAAGATAGGGTCTCCCCCTTGGTCTTTCTTAGGCTTGATCTAAAGTGAAGAGTGCCTCGGTTAGTGTGACACCCATCTTGCATTAGGAACCGTGGTATCTCTTGAGTCACCTCTTTAGTTGTCTACACCTCTACCATCTCGGATGGGATACCTTTAGATACAACTACAAGTTGTGTGATAACATTTTTGGTGTCGTTTCCGGGGAGGGGCTTACCTTAGGTGTCTGCGAGTATCCATGCATAATTCATATCTTATCGCATCCGGTCTTGTAATTTGATGGTCATTTTTATTCCTAAATTATTTATAACCATCCATTTTCACTCATTTCTCCCCGCTATTTTAACGACATATCTTTTGGTAAACAAGATCAACAGTTTACCTAGTGACTCCACAAAATCGACTCCACTGGTGATCGATCCTATCATATGTAGAAACCATGGGGTGCATTTAAGCTCTTGAATTTTTAGCAATTGTTATCCGTGGTTGCTTCTGAGCGGCCAAGGACTTTTGGTTGATTGAAAGTTTTTGACTTCTAAAAAATTGTTGGGTATCCTCATCAAATCCCTCATCAAGCCCATGAAAGGTTGTCTAAATTCGAAGGAATTCATGAGGTATCTGCTAAAAGGCACCTTGAACTTTTTAGGAAAGTTATTAAAGAATTATCTATAACCCATGAGGATGTGTGTATGAAACTATTGGCCTCATCTTTCCAAGAAAGAGTTGAGCTCTGGTTCTTGAATTTGACGACCAATAACATTTCCGGATATGACATGTTTGAAAATAAATTCTTAGACAGGTGGGGAAACGAATACGATAATTGAATCCAAGATCCAAGCCTTCCCCTTTCTGATCCTATTGTTGAAGCAATTAATAATCAAATATCACCTGATTTGTCATCATTCGGAGATGACCCCTCCTGCCCAACTTCTTTTGAGGATGAGTCTTCTACTTGTAAGTCTATCGAAATTCCTTTTAATGAGCAAATCCCTAATCATTGCATGAATGATGAAGTTTCAAATAAATTCTTAAGAAGCCCTAGTCTTGATCCTGGAGATTTTTCCAAGGTTGAGCTTTTGATCAACAAATCTATTGAAGATCCTCTTGAATAGGAACCCCTTAATCATTCTTTCATTAACGATCATTCAATTTCATATCACCTTATTGAAGGAGAAGAAAATGGGGGCATAATCCAAAACCCTTTTGAAGTAATATCACGTGATCATTGTGCAAATAATCAGGATGTTGTAAATAAAGTTATTAATTTTATCCCTGATCAATCCAATAAAAATGATAATTTTGCCTCATATGATTTTAATGATAAATCAATGGAAGAACAATCTCAAGACGAGAATGAATTAGTAAATCGCATTAGATGCTCTAGTCATTGCTCAACTTCTTATGGTGAATCCTTAAGTTTTCCTTTTTCTATCTTTAGTCAAGATAACTTTAGCCAATTCTTGAAGTTAGATAGTTATGTTGAATCTTGTCCTCACATAGTAAGTATTAGATCTAATAAACAAACTTGAAGTCATTCCTAGTGCTACTTTGAAAGGCCTTTTCTTTTGTTATATTCGAAGGTCAAATTTTTTTATCCATCTGGGAGAATGTACATATTTTCAATCCACCCTCCCATCCCAAATTTTTCAATCTTCTTTGGGTTTGTGGTCTAGTCAATCTTTTGCTTTTGAAAGTTTCAATAGGGAGTATGAGCATTTTCTTGTAATTAGAGAAAAAATACTTCATTTCCCTTTTCAGTCACTTTGGAACAATAATGCTTGTTGTCAATTTATCAATCATTCTTGGTGGCTAGAAAATGTGTTTAAAGATCAGTTTCACCTTTTCTCTATTTTTGAGCATCAAGTGGGAGTGATTTTGATTTTTCGTCTTCTAAGCTTTAATTTGTCCCCATTTGGTTTTTGTTTCATCATCAATCCCGGGGAGAACCAAATTGAATATGTAAGAGAAGTGAGTGAGGAAAGTAATTTATGTAAAAAGAATTTGAATCAAGTGCCATGTGTTTTCCCTCCATCAATTTTAAATAATAACTTGCATAAATTTTATGATCCCATCAATTCTTTGATGGAGGATGTTTGCATCAATCATTCTTCTCCTTGGAATGCCTTCTTGTTGCACCATTCAAGCCCTTTTGAAATTTTTGAACAAACCAGGAAGATCGTGCTATCAAATTCCTTAATATTTAACCCAATACTGACTTGTTTTATTAACAAAACTCGAAGAAGAATCATTAACCTTTTCGATGAATGGTTGCACTGGATTTATGATTTTACCTAGCATTTGTGCTGACTGGTTAGAGTAGGTTAGGTAGGTGTTTGAATAAGCTCGCTTGAGCAGTAGGATTTGAGTGCCATTTTTCTTTTTCTAAGTGTTGAGTATTGCGAGTCCTTTGTTTTCCTTTTTGAGTTTCTTCTGAGTGCCTTCGTTTTTCTTTGTTGATTTGCTTGAGTGAGTTGAGTCATGCTCCTTCCTAAGCCTTTCCTCATCTCCTGCATTCATGTTAATAAAATCTTAAAATGTTAAAAAACTTGATGAGTTAGTACTTTCATTTTATATGCACTTTATTTTTCTCTAGAGTAGAATTTCATTTATGCAGTTTATTTTGGTTTATTTTTATCCCATACATGTGTCACGTGGCATTTTTTCTTTCCATGAGTACAAAACCAGGTGCAAATAAATTCGAAGACAAAAGAAGTAGAGTGTTGGATTGAATACTGATGTAGTTAGTGTTGGGGACTAGAGATTCTGAGGTTCTCAAGCACTCTCTCCCTTAGAGCACTTGTCCCAGTTGGAGCCAGATGTTATCACATACATAGTAGTTGGGCTACCATGTCGACATAGCAGATATTTGCACTTTTCTGAGCTTTTCCTTTACACTTATTCAGTGAGATCAACTATGATGAGCAGCATTACTTATGATCACTCACACATCAGAGCATCGTTGTATCAGACATTTAGTAGACCTTATGCCACGAATGAGCCTTGAGACCTCAGATTTGATGACCGATATGAAGTTTTGTTCCATACAAATGCAGTGCAGTTTTTAGTGTTTCAGATATAGTGTTCTCAGTGGTTATAGTTGGTTTAGATTACAGATGTTGATATATGACCCAGTATATATATGATGTGCATTACCTTGCTGTTTAGGTCATTTTGATAGCACTGACTTGGTATATGGCAATTATGATCTGGAAATATATTAATGTTAAAATGAAATTGGTTGTTATGGATTATATGTATGGATTGTATTACTGACATTTGGAAACTCTTTTTTATACTTGTTGGTCTTTACCTTCATATGAATGTGAACATGATCATCTAGTTTCAATCTGACCTACTAGCTTAGGCACCATTTTCATTTGTCTCCATCCATCCATTTATCCTTTCCCCACTTATTGATCTTCACCCTGACTTACACCTTTACTTGTGATATGGAGGATCTCCCTGCTTCTGCCTCTGTGTTGGACTTGCATCCATGTTTATTTTGTGTCTCGACTCTGAGTTGGCAACAAAACTTGCCCTTGGTAAGTTGTATTTTATGCCTTTATCACTCTAATCGGTTGCCCCGATGTGTGTTTTAAATTTGCGGAAGTCCCCCTAGTTGCTTGAGTTGTGTTGGCTAAAACCTGAAGCAAAATTGTACTACATATGGAAATTATTGTTATATCTTGTCCAACCCAATGAAAAGGGCTATGAAATTGAAATGAAATGTAATGCTATGTAATGTAAATGCACCCCGGATGAAAGCTGCGATTAGTTGTGCTGATAAGCACATGCAAAATCCCAAAGGGGTCATATTAGGCCTAAAAAGCAATGGATAAATGTATGCTAAATCTAAATATTGATGGCCATGAAATTTGTGAAATGAAAGGTCCTAAAAAGCAATGGTTAAATGTATGAAAAATCTAAAGACTATTGACCTTATCTGAAACTTTCCTCATTGAGCCTCCAGGTTACGATGTGAGATGGAGCAAGGGACAACTAATTCTAAGTGTCCCCTAGAACCTCAAGTTACAGTTATCCTGACACCTAGTTCATGGCGGTTCTAGTAGTAGACAATTTTTGTAAAGGTTGAATAAGCACTTCTGTGAACAACTCATCCATTTGTGAGACACCTCCATTCCTTATGTACTCCTTGTCCAACACATGCTTAAGTGTGTAACACCATGTCCCTCATCCAAAGTATCACAATTTCAAGTCAGTCAAGTCATCCCTTTCAAACTAGCCTTATGTCTTAGCCTTCACCCTTTCCTAGCAATTTAATCATGTTTACAGATAAGTATATTCTTGATGATTCTTCTTGAAAGTAAATTATTTAACTAACCTATGATTACTTATTAACTTCCAGTGAAATGATGCTTAATACTCTAGATTCTTGCTATGAAAATGATTTAGAGAGCATGTCTTAACTATTTGCACTTGCAGTAACATGGCTTCTTAGCTAGGGTCATATTTTGATCAGTTTGATTGGTCAAACCTAGTTTGACCAAGGTCAACCTTGGGATCTGTGATGAGATGGACCACCTTATGTATGATGTTGATGTATGGTATTCTATATACGTTTTTGATGATTCCATATGATGGGCACAGGATTCAGATGATAATTGATGCAGTTTTTCATGATTATTATTATTCCCAGATCATCATATTTTTACTTGTCTGGGTATGGTGGACCCTACAGATGATCCTAGAGGTTATTAGGAGGTGTATGAGTACTCATATATAGTGGATTTGAGTCTTCTAGATTCATTGAGACACTTATCTATTAGTTTCAGGCACTCCCAGGCATGTTATGAGCACTTTTCCACCTGTTGGCCAGTTTGGCCTTGCTGATGTGGCTTGTCCAGCTAGATCATTGGAGGCCATTCGTTGCCTAGGGCGCTACATGGGAAGAGGGTGGTCCAACCACTTGCTATTACCATATTACCCCCCTTCTAGACATGATGGCACAATTAGTTTGACAGTGCAGGCACTAGACAATCAGTTTGACAGTGTAGGCGCCAGACAGTAAGTCAGTTATGGGCAGTTTCAGGTTTTTCAAGAGGATAAAAAATGGAATAAAAAGGTCATACAGGAATTCGATTTGGGAAATTGAGGAAAGGTTTTGGAATGAGGTCTACTTTGAGGTCATCTATGGTGTATCCCACTCCTTCCATATCAGTTTGCAACAGTCAGTGGGGTCTACATAGTCAATAGGATGTCATTTGATGTACTTTTCTCTTAGAATGGGGGGACAAGATTTGATCATTTATTTACTTGGACATTTCATTGAGTCTCATGTTATATTATTGTGTCATGGAGTGATGATAGTGAAGGGGAATAATGCCTCCTAGCCCCACCATGTGCTCCTAATCACTTGTCCTAGTCATCTTATGGGACAAACACATGTATTAGTCTCCCCTAGTCATGATGTCATCCCCCCTAGGGTATTTTTATCCATGACGTCATCCATTTAGTGAGTGATCCATGTCATATATTGTATTGTCTCATCTTAGCCATTGATTATATTGTTGTATCTTTTGATCTCAACCACTCATTTCAAAAGTGGTTTAGGGTTTTGGTCTTCCTCATCCTGTTTAAGGAAGAGACTCCCCTATTGTAAAGGCACCTTTTGGAGCTCTTCAAACTTGGAATACAAATACTATTTTGTGGATCTACTTCTCTTATCTTGATGGATTCTTTTGCAAGTTGAATATACAATATTTTCTCTGTGTATCATTTGTGGATTTTGGGCTTCAAACGTTTTTCTACAGGGAGGCCGATTTGGTGAAGAGGAGGACGATTTGGAGGGAGGCTATTGTGGGGAATCCCCATTTATTGACTTGGATTATTCTTTTGTCATAGGGAGTATCATTATTGTATCTTAGTGACATATTTGATGCTCTCTCTTTCATCTCTTTATCATTTTTGTCATTATTTTGCTAGGCTTCTTTCTCACTTGATCTTGTCTTGCAGGAGGAGGGTGAATTGGTCACCTTGGAATGAGGATGATTTGGCTTGGAAATTTGGATATCACTCTTGAATATACACACATGGGAAAGGTTATCAATTTGCAAAGTGGCCATAATATTTTGAGGTATTTTCTACAAGGTATGTATCTAGATCCATCCATCTTTTCTCCATTGGTCACATAAACCCTAAAATCAAAACCCTTGCATTTTGTATTTTTCATATCTATGGAGATATAGCAATCGGTTGTGCTTGATAATTAAAACCCACCTTAATAATCGTCTCAACTATCCCGAACTATAATTTGGTGGACATACGACTCCATTTGCCCCTCAATCTAAGGCACTAGTCCTCCTTGAGGCAAGTCGCACTCCATGGGTTAGTGGTCTTTTGCTAGATCCCACACATGGGTATTGCTCATTCCTTCTCAAATCCATAGATCCATGCTATCGCATAACCCCTAGTGCCATATCACTTTGATTTTGACCTTGTGGGCCCCATTTGGACCATTTTCCATTTTTTTAAGGGTGGGCCCCACTTGGGTACTTCTCTTGGCATTAGATCTATATAGATCTACTACTCCTAATCCATAAGTGACCCTATCTCACACTTGGTTGAAAATTTGTCCTTTCCTTAAGCCTCTTCAACCAAGCCCTAACCACTTTGGATCCACTTATCATCCTAGATCTAGATCTTGTTTCATCTTTGTCTCCTTCTCTTTCATCATCACATTTCACTAGGAGGTCTAGATTGAATTCACTAGCCTTCATTGGCTAAGCTAGGGTATCTCCCTTGGTCTTTCTTAGACTTGATCTAAATTGAAGAGCACCTCAGTTAGTGTGACACCCATCTTGCATTGGGAACTGTGGTATCTCTTGGGTCACCTCTTTAGTTGTCTACACCTCTACCGTCCTGGATGGGATACCTTTAGATACAACTACAAGTTGTGTGATAACAGTACTTAGGATGTCGAATCACTTCAATTCGTAAGTAGTAGTGAAGATGTCCCAGATCAGTCATTTCAAAGCCTTTCTTTAGATCTTTCTTTATGGATTCTATATAAATTTTATTGTTCCCTATCAGCTAAAGGTCATTTACATATACTACAAGAAACACAACAGATCTTCCAACTTTATTTACAAACAATGTTGCGTCATCAAGATTATAATGTTTGAAATTCAACTTTAGAAGATGCCTGGTTAGCTTTTCATACCATGCTTGATGTGCTTGTTTCAGGCCATATAAGGACTTGACAAGTTTGCGTACCTTATGTTCTTGTCCCTTCACAACAAAACCTTCTCGCTGAGACATGAAGACATTTCCTTTCAAGTCTCTATTTAAGAATGATGTCTTTACATCCATTTGATGAACTTTCTATCCATTTTGTGCATCCAAGGAGAGTATAGTATGGATGGTACCCCATTTTTCTATGGGGGAGAACATTTCTTCATCGTCAATTCCTTCTTTCTGTGTATAGCCTTTCACCACGAGCCTTGCTTTGTGCTTGCTAAGTGAGCCATCTAATTTGTATTTGTTCTTGTATACCCACTTGCTTCCAATTGGTTTGGTTCCGATTGGAGGGTCAACCAGCTTCCAGGTTCCACTATTCATGACTATATCATACTCATTCTGCGTGGATTCTTTCCACTCGTCACAAGTAGAAACCTCTTCAAAGGAAGTTGGTTCAAAGTTAGCAGAAAAAATTAATTCACAATCAAGTGAGACATCCATGTCATCAGCTGAGTTATCTTCATTTCCTCCATTTTCTTGTCTGGTTGAGCTTCTCATTCCCATCTTTCCAACTTCATCTGAATGAACACTTTCATGTGTTTTTGTGGCCCATTTCGGAATCTTCCTTGATGGCCCAGGGTGATCATCTGGTGGTACTTCATTCTCTTCAAGGTTCAATCTTCCAATCCTCTCAATCACATCATCCAGTTGAGTCTTCTGTTTAGTTGAAGTGGCATGAACTTATTCTTCATGATTTTCTTCATAAGGGGGTGTTGGTGCTGCTTCAAAAGGAAATTCCATAGATTGGTCCAAGATAGGGATCCCCCCTTCAAGATGTGGAATTTGATTATCAAATTCATAATATTTCTTTAGATGGGAAAACTTATCCAGACGATCAAGCTGTCCTTCAATAGACTGGTCATTTGTATTAGTTTCAAGAAAAATGACATCTCTGGAAACAACAAACTTCTTGTTTACTTCATCACAAAGACGATATGCCTTGGAAGTTTCTAAGTACCCCAAGAAAATACATCTTCAACTACTGGCACCAAGATTGTTTCTTTGCTCCTTTGGTATGAAGGCATAGTAGGTGGGACCAAAAACGCTGAGATGCCTAACCGAAGGAAGGTGGCCAAACCACATTTCGTGTGGAGTCTTATCTTCAAGAGCATGAGATGGAATTCTATTTCTCAAATATGCTACACATATTATTGCATCACCTCAAAACATCAGCTTCACATTCTTGAAAAAAATCATTGAACGTGCTATATTCATTAAGGTTCTATTCATCCTTTCTACTACACCATTTTGTTGGGGATTGTAGGGAACTAAAGTTTTGTCAGAGATATGGATCTAGCTAAACTAGCTTACCTATCTATGCAAAACAATAATATATCAATAATAAGTATAGAAAGAGAACATGAGAAAGAGTACACCAGATATACGTGGTTCACCCAATTGGGCTACGTCCACGGGAAGGTAGTCTTCTATTATCTCCAGAATATCTCCCTCAAGATTACAAGAGAGCATTGGTTAATAACCCCAATACAATATAACAATACTTGTGTTGAATAAGTAAAGATCATGTGTGATGTGACTCCCTTGACTCTATTATATACTAAGAGATGAGGAGGAATTACTCTCACATATTACATGTGGGATAATACAATTCTCAATAATAACATCTCTTTATATAATAATGAATATCAAGAGTATATTTTACCATAATGAATATGGGATATAATGTATTATTCTTTTACATAAGATTGTGTATATCTTCCGAAATAATACAAAGACATTATTACCTTCCAAGGAATATAAAATATTCCAACAAGTTTGATGTGTAATCCCATGTTTGCAAATATAGTCTTCAAATGCATTAGAAGTATATTATTTACCATTATTAGACCTAAATGTACCAATATGTGCTTGTGCTTGATTTTCTATCCATGCATGAAAATTATTGAAAGTTTGAAATGCTTCAGATTTTGTCTTCAACAAGTATACCCAACACATTCTACTATAGTCATAAAAAAAAGGTAATGATGTACTTATTATCATTTGTAGAAGGAATTTGCATGGTGTTAAGATTTAATATGCTAAGACAGAAAATAGCAGCATTACATTCCATTTCACAATAATAGCATATATAGGATCACTGAAGAAACAACAAGCACAGCATAAACACAAGAGATAGAGATTTATCCTGGGAAACCCTCATGGGGTAGAAAACCCAGCAAAGCTTCCTCAATATAGATGACCAGCAATATACAAAGATGAAACCCTGAGACATGATCTCCTCCTCCACAATAGCAGACCTCTCCTCCACAAGTGCGCTATCCTCAAGTGTGTGAGTGTATCAAATGAGGAACACACCTCCTCTATTTATACACTACTCTGATATGTATTTTACACAAGTACATGTAGGCTCGTATTTAACCATTAGGTTAAATACCCCATTATAACTGACTGGGATGACCCCCACATGGTGGGTCTAATAACCCTAGTTACCACACCCAACTCGGAGGAATAAACATCTCCGGATTTATAGTATAATCACATCGGAGGTATGGAACATCTCCGGAATAAATAATATACAAATATAATATTCTTTGAAGTTACAATATTTCAACACTCCCCCTTAACGAGAAGGATATTATAACAGTATCTGCACGAGCAAGGAGTCATCAACATCATACATGATACATCTATAAATCATTGGAAGCTTTCTCAACATCATCAGTAACTCAAGCAGTTACTAGAACATCTTCAATACTGGAACATCAACATCTTCAGTACTGAGTCTTTATCTTCTGCAGCACTCGAACAGCTACAACAACATCAACATCTGGATCCTCACGATCATCAGTATCGTCATCTCACGATCATTAGCATCGTCATCAGCACGATCATCGCACGATCATCAGCATCGTCATCCCACGATCATCAGCATCATCATCACACGATCATCAGCATCGTCATCACACAATCATCAGCATCGTTATCACACGATCGTCAGCATCGTTATCAACACAGGTATCCATAACAATACAAGTATCCACATCATTAGTACAAGTATTCATGCCAATACAAGTATACATATCATCAATACAAGTATCCATACTGATACAAGTAACCATGTCATCAATACATGTATCCTACCGATACAAGTAACCACATCATCAATACTAGTATCCTACCGATACAAGTAACCACATCATCAATACAAGTATCCTATCGATACAAGTAACCACATCATCAATACAAGTATCCTACCGATACAAGTAACCACATCATCAATACAAGTATCCATACCGATACAAGTAACCACATCATCAATACAAGTATCCATACCGATACAAGTAACCACATCAAAAATCACTTTCTCGGAGACCATACGTCTACGGATCAATTCAGGGACCTAAGTCCGGGGATGATACAATCCCCATTTCTCGGAGACCTCAAGTCTACGGATCAATTCAGGGACCTATGTCCGGGGATGATACAATCCCCACTTCTCGGAGACCTCACGTCTACGGATCAATTCAGGGACCGCAGTCCAGGGATGATACAATCCCCACTTCTCGGAGACCTCACGTCTACGGATCAATGCAGGGACCTAAGTCCGGGGATGATACAATCCCCACTTCTCGGAGACCTCATGTCTACGGATCAATTCAGGGACCGCAGTCCAGGGATGATACAATCCCCACTTCTCGGAGACCTCACGTCTACGGATCAATTCAGGGACCTAAGTCCGGGGATGATACAATCCCCACTTCTCGGAGACCTCACGTCTACGGATCAATTCAGGGACCGCAGTCCAGGGATGATACAATCCCCACTTCTCGGAGACCTCACGTCTACGGATCAATTCAGGGACCTAAGTCCGGGGATGATACAATCCCCACTTCTCGGAGACCTCACGTCTACGGATCAATTTAGGAACCTAAGTCCGGGGATGATACAATCCCTCTTCTTTCTCGGAGACACCTGTCTACGGCTCTCTTTAGAACAAGTGTTCAAGGATGATACAATCCTCACATGTATTCTTATCAATACAAGTACAAATATCCTCAACCATACAAGTACATTAATCAATACATGTATCATCAAAAGTATGTATTCTTACCAATACATCTTATCATCAAAAGCATGTATTCTCACCAATACATCTATCATCAAAAGCATGTATTCTTACTAATACATATAACATCAAAAGCATGTATAAGTAAAACTAAGTATTCTAAGTATAAGAGTCCTAAATCTAAATATTTCTAAGTATCTAGGTGTAGAGAACAGGTTACCTCATCATCGACCTTGTTGTTCGATGAGACAATCTCATCATCAGTGACTATACTACTCCCCCTTTCGAGGAGGGTCCTTTCAAGCTTGTCTCGAAAGTATTCAAATTTCACTCGAGACAGAGGCTTGGTTAGTATGTTGGTAACTTCTTCACTTGAGGTAGAGGTTTGGTTAGTACATCGGTAACCTGTTACAAATTCAAACTTTATAGTTCCTTTTTGTGTCATATCTTGTTAGATCCCTATGTTCTTTGACTTATCATGGAACACTGGATTCTATGTTATCTTGATACAACTCTATTTGTCACATAGGATCACAGTTGGTTCTATCTCTAAGTCAAGCAATCCTGAAGCCAAACTTCTTCACAACTAGCAGAGCAAGCAGCCATATATTCCGCTTGTGTTGAGAGCCACACTAGACTGCTTCCAGCTAAACCACGAGATCATGGCTAATCCCAGACAATAACATCCTCTCGATGTGTTCTTCCTGTCTGATACACTTCCTGCCCAATCAGAATCTGAATAACCATCTGAAGTCATGATCTTCAAGATAGCATAGATCAAATTCTATCGTGTCCTTTATGTGCCTCATCACATGCTTTGCAACTATCAGGTGAACACATCTAGTTTCCACTAGATACTGACTCAAGGTGTTCACAACAAAGCATATATCTAATCTAGTATATGTTATATACATCAATGACCCAATAATTTGACTGTACAGAGTTATCCCCTAACAGCTTCAAGTTGGAATCCATAAGAGTGGCCATTCCAACACCTCAAGTCATATTTCTCATCATACTTTCCCTGGTTGAGAAATATTCCTTCTGAGCCTTGCCATACTTCTAGACCTAGGAAGTAAAGCATCAATTTGAGATCTTTCATTTTCATTTCTGCATTGAATGATCTTCTGCATATCTATCTGTGCCATCTCTCGTTAGATGGGTCTACTGATATGAACCTCAATATCATTTGAACTCTGTGGTGAGTTCCTTCTTGCATCCATGTCATATGTGTATAGAAATCATATTCAACCTTGTAGCAAAGGTTGAGATCCACATCACCCATGGTGATCATTAAGCTTATCAATTTATTATCGATCCTAGGTACCTATACAGAACCTGATTCACACTTCTTCTTTAATTACACCATACTTGGAGCAAACATCTTGTCATGATTCTCTTCCCCTTTCTAAGAGAATCTTCTATCCATGAGCCTTCTATATTTTGTTTGATTTGTAAATCTTCTTGTTTGAACATCCACCACTTGTACGGTGTCCACCATTCTTCATGACCTTTCCTACAAATCAAAATTAAGTACATGATTAGTAATACTTCATAATCATCAAATCATATTGACATGATAACCTATTATGCATACAGATATCATTTACATAGTGATGCAACTATTTTGACCAATACTTTGGCACAACACTTTCCCATATCCTGTATGCATACAGTGGCTATCTAGATGCCTTCCATCTCTACCAGAACATACTATCGAGAGTGTGCACAACTCTCAGCATGTCAGCAAAGAGGTTTCATTCTAGACAAGCAACAATGGAATGTTTGTCCAACTTACCAATCATATGCATATTAGTAGTATACTGTTCAATGTTCTAGGAATATTTACACTCAGCATGATATATTATAGGAATACAAATATGCATACAATCTATTACAGGCAATATCATTTACTATTTCAAATAACAACTCAAATACTTATCTTTTATGTTTGTGTGGTTGCCTCCCGCTTGATCTTCTGTATGTCTTTTGAACTTCTATTCATTCTGTACCACTGTGCATGCTCAAATGTGCACTAGTGTCATCATCATGATCTCATACACAAACATACATTCATTAGTATAATCTCAATGTTATCAAAACATTATAGTTCTAAATAATCTTGAAAATGTATAATCATGATTATAGATAATATTCAAGGTTTCAGGGAAGTCTTCCTTTACTTATGCATATTCTTGTTTGATCTAGTTAGTTAAATAATCAACCAAGATAAGAGACATGATATGCATAAACCCTTGATTACTAACTTTATGAATAAGCATAACCAATCATACCAAGTATACTTATATAAGGGATCCTAATCACAAGGTAAGATTCTAACATGACATAGGAAAACATACCTGGATTAGTATACCTGCTTAGTTATGTGCAACATACCTAAACAATCTCTTCATTGATTTAGAGATCCTGAGCTAGAACCTGCATGTCTCATAGGTTAAGCATAATATAACAAGTTCATACATACCTCGTAAGTAGAACAAAGATTATGGATGAGTCTTTGTATTCATGTGGTCATGGTCATGGAACTTGATTTGTCTTTTGTGATGTACCTGTATCTTGTTAGCAGACAAAATCAACCTCACACAACACCATAATGCATTAGTACAATCATATAGCCTTAATCAATGAATGTCTTCGATCATTCACATGCATTCATACTGTTACTAGGGTGATAAGACAATTCTAACATTAATCAAGATTGTACTAATAAATAACATGAAGACAAAACACATTATGAACTTAATCAAGAATCAGATTTCAAGACATACCTGAACCTCCTTAAGTCATACCTGTCGAGACTTCTTGTAGTCTTCTTATGTAAGGCCTTAGCCTCAACTCCCCCTGAAACTTGATCTGGAGCTTGATTAGGGTTTTCTAGAGAAACCCTAAAAATTCAATCTTTGACTTTCACACTTCTGAATGGATGAAAGAATATGTCTTGTTGAGCTGATCAAACTAGCATACTTCAATTTTGGAATTTCCAAAATTTGACCCCTCAAAATTGCCTTTGAAACTTCTGGATCTTCTGGACAGGATCCCGAACTAGGGTTTGATGAATCCCACCCTTCTGCCCAAACAAAAGGTTCGATACAAGGCTCTAAACTCTTATTTTTCTTAGGAGTTTCTAGCCGTGGTTACAGACTTCAAAAATTCCAACTTTTGCTGAAGCCCTAATTTTCCATCTTTCCGATCAAAATCCTGAACTGGGGTTTGATCAAGCCCGGTCTTCCACCCAACCAAAAAATTCGATCTTGGTCTCTAAATTTCGATTTTCTTGAGTAGCATTCAACCGTGGACTCCGATTCCAAAAATTCTAACTTTCTCCGAAACCCTAAATTCCGGAAGCCATGAATAAAGGTGCTCGAAAAATAATTCTGTTTTGACAGAAATATGCACCTGATTGTTTCTGCTATAACTCTGAAATTTTTGCTCCACAGGGTCTGAAACCATTTTTTTGCAGTATCCTGACCTGTCATCTTTCCATCCTGACAGGTCTGACCTCAATTGGATTTTCTGAGAGAGAGTTATGCCAAGTGTCGCAACGTGACCTGTTTATGGGATAAAATAGTAGAGCGAACTTGTACGGCGTGCCACGTGTCACTGTTTGAACTTCGGCCTCTGAAAACTTTTACTGAGATAGCTCGCCCTGTTATCTTTCCATCTTGACATGTCTTACCTCAATTGGACTCTCTGAGAAAGAGTTATGCCAAGTGTCGCAATGTGACCTGTTTATGGGATAAAACAGGAGAGCGAACTTGTACGGCGTGCCACGTGTCACTGGTTCATCTTCGTCCTCTGAAAAAGTTTCCTGAGATAGTACAGTCTGTGTACTACCTGTCACGTTTTACTAAATTTCATTTGGATCTTCCTAGCCCAAGTTATGACCTTTTTTCCAAGGTTACCTGATTTTGACTGAGATCTGGAAGAGGCAGAAACCCTAACTTGTACTGATCATTACTCATAAAGTACAACGAATCTGAGGGTGCCCTTTGGACACAAGGTACCTGGGGATGTTATCTTCGACCTGTAAACGTTTCAGACCCTGAACCTTCGCAGAAATGGATTTATAGAGAAAGTTCCACGAAGACTGGTTTTTGCTATGTAAAACCCTAACCTTCAAATTATCGTAAGTAAAGCAAGTGTCGTAAGTGCCATACCTTGTCTTCCTTCAGGTTAGCTCTGATACCATGTTAAGATTTAATATGCTAAGACAGAAAATAGCAGCATTACATTCCATTTCACAATAATAGCATATATAGGATCACTGAAGAAACAACAAGCACAGCATAAACACAAGAGACAGAGATTTATCCTGGGAAACCCTCATGGGGTAGAAAACCCAGCAAAGCTTCCTCAATATAGATGACCAGCAATATACAAAGATGAAACCCTGAGACATGATCTCCTCCTCCACAATAGCAGACCTCTCCTCCACAAGTGCGCTATCCTCAAGTGTGTGAGTGTATCAAATGAGGAACACACCTCCTCTATTTATACACTACTCTGATATGTATTTTACACAAGTACATGTAGGCTCGTATTTAACCATTAGGTTAAATACCCATTATAATTGACTGGGCTGACCCCCACATGGTGGGTCTAATAACCCTAGTTACCACACCCAACTCGGAGGAATAAACATCTCCGGATTTATAGTATAATCACATCGGAGGTATGGAACATCTCCGGAATAAATAATATACAAATATAATATTCTTTGAAGTTACAATATTTCAACACATGGGGCCACTTAAGTTAGAGTGCACTAACTCTACCTTTCTACATGCTCTAAATTTAGATTCTTGAAATGGATGCTTAATATGTTTGCCTAGTATGCATGCATCACATTTTCTATTTTTCTTAGGAATGGCGTGAAAACCAAATACACCATTCTTTATAAACAAACAAAGACTATTATAATTCAGATGACCAAATCTAGCATGCCATAGTAAACTGAATGAGATATTGCTTCTTCATGCTGAGAGAGGTATGGAAAATTTTGAACTCTTGCAGAAGAGCCCCTCAACTTCAACAACTTTCCATCTTCATAGCTGGTCATGATGACCTTCTTGTCAGCGGACTTTCTTGTCTCTACAATTCCATCAAACATGTGGATGGAATGGCCTTGTTGTCGAATCTACACTAAGGACATCAAGCTTCTCTGTAAGTCTAGAATATAGAGAACATTCTTTAACATGAAATCAGGGTATCTAGGCAGCTTAATCCTGATTGATCCAATTCCTTGGGGTTTGAGGCTAGATTTGTCTACAAAGTACACAATGCCACCAATATCATTCAATTCTTCAAAGCAATATTTTCTAAAAGTCATATGAAATGTTGCACCAGTATCAAGCAACCAAAAATCTTTGTAAGATGAAAGAGAAGTTATTTCATTAATTCCAAGATTACAATGTGCAACAACACAATGAGAAGAATCAGGGGCTTTACCAGTCTCTTGGTTTTTATTCTTGTCTTCTTTATTCTGGTTATGTCTTCTTGTCTCTCTGACTGTAATCTTCTCCACCAGGGTGTCAAAGGTGAGGTCTTTGAACTTGTCACTTGCTTGTAGAGATTCAAGATAGTTGGAGTGAGTAAGATAAAGGGACTTTATAAATTCTACAAATGGAAGGTCTGGTTTCATACAAAGGGCTTGAATCTTTTGCATGATTGCTATGATCTCAGATGCAACCAACATAGGATCATTATCCTTTACATCCAGACTAACTAGCTTTAACATTAGTTGAATCACTTCCATTTTAGAGTGTGAGTCATACAAATATTTTAAAGTCTTTAAAGTTTCAGAGCACGATTTTGTAGGCAATATATGTTGGCCCACCTCTTCACTGATAGTAGCAGAGATCATGGCTAAGGATTTCTTGTCTCTGGTCTACCAAATAACAAGTTCTTTCTCTGATGTTGGAGGTTTTGGATTAGTCCTGATGATTGTGTCTTCATCGGTGTGAATGGTTTTTTCTTTGTAGATGTTGTCCCATGGATCATTGGAGACGAATGTAGCCTTGATCTTCCTTGACCATTTTGGATAAGTGTTTTTGCTAGTGAGGGTAGCACCAACTATTGATGCTAGTGAATGCATCTTCTACAGGTTGGACTTGAACCTGCAACTTTAAGAAGAATATATGGGAGAGAGGATATGAGGATGTATATTTAAATTTCCGCTCCCTTCTTTACAACGTGCTTTTTATTACAATTTAATTTTGCAGCTTCCTATCCTGCAACACTCCAAGGTATCTTATTACACACTATATTTTATTTAATGTACACCCTCTATTCTAACTCAAATCTTGAAGATGAGATTACATTCACTTTTTACAATTATCTCTACTCTAGCTCAAATACAATAATATATTCAAATCTTAAAAGGTCTTTGAGCAAGGGTACATCGCATTGGAGAGCAATGGAGGTATTCAAATGATTGAGATCAACACTCAAATGCGTAGCTTATGGAGGTCAAATCTCCTGTCATAGATAGAGTAACAACCTTGCAGCTCGAACATCAATTATAAATGGATTCACTTCAACGCAAAAAAATAGGGTTGCAAAAAAAAAACACAATTTACCTCCAGGCAGTTGCAGATCGCATGTAGCTTCATGAGGTCGTCTTTGTGCAAAAGTCACCAATATTCAAAATGTGGAGTTGGGCTCTCTTAAAAACACATGTATGCCTTCTACTAACAAATGCAATACTTGAAGTGATATGGTATCACAGCTCTCATTGAAGATGAGATTACATTAAAACAAACTAGAATAATGAAGCTCTGAGACAACCTCTTTCTCATACAAATTCCTCCACACCAAAATTAGGGTTTGCATTACAAATGTATAAAAAACTATCACCTCCACGAAATCTCCACAAGAAGCAGTTTGAAAAAGGCGTAGTCTCCATGAGAAGCAATTTACAAATGTATTAAAAACTATTAACTTCATGAAATCTCCACGAGAAGCAGTTTGCAAAAGGTATAGAGGCAGTTCAAGGTCTCGTAGCAATGTCCAGGAAGGTTGTATCGTGTGCAGAGGTAGTTTGCAGCATGCTACGGAGGTTGCATCTCTTCTTGTGATTAGCTCGGAGCAGTGGATGCACTCTCAAATCGTAGGTGCAGCAAGTCGCTACACAATGAAGGGGAGTCTCAACTCGCAAGGAGTGGACGCAACTCACACAACTCTTCTCAAAAATCATGGATGCAAGCTTCACAAAGGTTAGACTCTCCGAAAACGTGGACGCCTACGCAGCTCTTACATAAGAGCAATGTTCACACAACAGGCTTGGGTATACAATCTTCTCTACACAGCTCCAATTCATGGGAAGAGGAGAGCCCACGCAGCAACACTCAACAACATTGCTCCAAAAGATGGGGAGAGCCCACGATAGAAAGGGTGCACAAAGAATAATTAGGGTTTTGGGATGGAAGCTACCGAAAAGAGCAGCAACAATATGCGTGACGAGAATAGACTCTCAGAAACGTGAATGTAGCCTTCGATTCACTCAACATTCAAACAATCACTACATAAATTATGGTTTAGGTATGAAACGCTTATGGCAGAAGGTATTACCACTGCAGGAGAGAGGTGTTAACTCCAATAAGAACGAGACTGAGGCAGTAGGTACCCAAAATAGATGAGCCAGGAGGGCGCAAGAATATGGAAGGCAGCTAGAAGCAGGCAGGAAGTATGCCATGACAGGAGTTATGGCATCCAGGAGCGGACAACCAGTACTAATTGACAGTAATAACTCCCGAATTCATTTATTCATCAATCAAAAACCTTTATTTATACATCAATTAGATGACTCTTGGACTTCAAATTCCAAGACATCCGTGGGAGTCTCCAAGACTCCTCATCTTCCACAATCAAAACTATTTACAATAATGTCATAATCCCAGATGATTCCAACAATATTACTTTTCAAGGAAATATTGAAAAGATATTTACTTGTAATTATGTAATTGTGCTCCTATTTGTACTTAAAAGATAATAAAGATATATGTGTGTGGGGTTGAGTCTTATTTGAGGCACAAACATCTCATCCTAAGTTAAAGTGGCATAAATTATTTGATTTTTGAATTTTCTCTTTCTCATTTTTCAATGGTAACAAATAAGCTTGTGTTGCCTAAATTAACCCACATAAATCATTTTTATTGGAGCAAAAGAATTCAATCCACATTTATCACTAAAATTTATGGGAGGTTGTAACTAAGGGTATTTATCCTTCTAATTAAGAATATAAATCATTGGATGATAATGTAAATCATCTTTAAAGGAACTTATAAAGAATTGTTGAAACACTTTCACTCATAGGGAGTGTAGTATTTGCAAAAACTAGAGCCACACATTTGTTGATGTATATGTAACTTCGGAATGTATTTCGCATATATGTATATTGTATTCCTATAGAGATGGTATTATTCCTCTATACGGAAGTGTCGTCATTTATATTGTAAGTGTCGTAACTTATACTTGATGGGTTATTAGACCACCTTGTTTGGGGTCGGCCCTATATAAGTCATGTGGGTCAAAGGGTTATTATACCACCCTATTGGAGGTCGGCCATGTGGGTCGAAGGGTTATTAGACCACCCTATTGGGGGTCGGCCCAGTCAGCATTATGTTATGTGGTTAAGTTCGAGCCTACATGAGTTAGGTAAAAAGGCAAGTCAAGTCAAGTATAAATAGAGTGTGGGAGGCACTCTATTTACTCACTCACTTCTCACTCATGCACTCAAGGAGGAGTGGTGCACTTATGGAAGAGGAGGATCTGCTGCTAGGATATGTCTATCTCTTATGGTTGGTTGTATCATTGCTCTATCTATCTCTGAGGAAGTTATTGGGCTTTTTCACCTTTATGGTTTTTCCCAAGTAAATCTTTGTGTCTCTTGTGTGCTTGCATTATTGTCTCCATGATTGATATGCTGTAGATATGTTGTACATGTTGTTCTCTCAGTTAAGATCCTAGATCAGATTGAAGAAAATTATGAAAATTTAACATGGTATCAGAGCTAGCCTGAAAGAAGGCATGATATGGCATGTATGACACTTGTTGCACTTACGATGCTAGGGCTTGATATAGAAAAAACCAGTCGTCGTAGCACTTTCGCTATAAATCCATTTTGGAGAAGGTTTCAGATCTGAAATTGTTACAGGTCGAAGATTAAATCCGCATGTACCTTGTGTCCAAAGGACAACCTCTAATTCGTTGTACTTTGTGATTTATGATCTGTACAATATAGGGTTTCTGCCTCTTCCAGATCTGAGTCAAAATCAGGTGACCTTGGGAAAAAGGTCATAACCTGGGCTAGGAAGCTCCAAATGAAATTTCGTAAAAAGTGACAAGTATTACACAGACTCTACTATCTCAGAAAACGTTTTTAGAGGCCGAAGTTGAAACAGTGACACGTGGAACTCCGTACAAGTGCGCTCTCCTGTATTATCTGATAAACAGGTAATGTTACGACACTTGGCATAACTCTCTCTCAGAGAGTCCAATTGAGGTCAGACCTGTCAGGATGGAAAGATAATAGGTCGAGCTATGTCAGAAAAAGTTTTCAGAGACCGAAGTTGACACAGTGACACGTGGCACACCGTACAAGTTCGCTCTCCTGTATTATCCCATAAACAGGTCACGTTGTGACACTTGGCATAAATCTCTCTCAGAGAATCCAATTGAGGTCAGACCTATCAGGATGGAAAGATAACAGGTCAAGCTATCTCAAGAAACGTTTTCAGACCCTGTGGATCAAAAAGTTCAGAGTTACACCAGAAACAATCAGGTACATATTTCTGTCAAAACAGAATTATTTTTGAGTACCTTCATTCATGGCTTCCAAAATTTAGGGCTTCGAAAAAAGTTGGAATTTTTGTAATCGGAGACCACGGCTGAATGCTACTCATCAAAATAAAAATTTAGAGACCAAAATCAGAATTTTTGGTTGGGCAGAAGGCCGAGCTTGATCAGACCCTAGTTTGGGACTTTGATCAGAAAAGTGGAAAATTAGGGCTTCTGTAAAAATGAGAATTTTTGAAATCTATGACCACGGCTGAAAGCTCCTCAGAAAAATAGAAGCTTAGAGATTTGGATCAAACCTTTTGATTGGGAAGAAGAGTGGGATTCATCAAACCCCAGTTCAGGGTCACGTCCAGTGAATTCGGAAGTTTCAAAAGCAAAATTGAGGAGTGAAACTCTGCAGTTTTCAAATTCTGAATATACCAGTTTGATCAACTTGTCAAGGCGCATATTTCTATCCTTTCGGAAGTTTGAAATTCAAAGTTTGAATTTTTGGGGTTTCTCTGACAAACCCATATCCAGGTCCAGGTCCAGTTCTTGCAAATCAAGTGGATTGGGTTAATCCTAGAAGAAGATGGATTGGTCACCTACATAAGTGAAGAAGTTCCTGTTTCAGAGGGAGATGAGGCTAAGGCCTTACATAAGAAGATTACAAGCGATCTCGACAGGTATGACTCATCGAGGTATGTTTCGATATTTGTCCATGATTAAGTTTATGGTATGTTTGTCTTCATGTTATTACGGTTAGTACAATTTAGATTTTAGATTTGTCGTATCACCTTAACAAAATTATGAATGCATGATAGAAAATATTCATTGATTAGGGTGTTGACACTTATGATTGTACTAATGCATTATGGTGTTATATGAGGTTTATGTTGTTTACTAACATGAAAGGTACACCAAGAAAGACAAATCATGTTCTGGTCCAATAACATATGATCATGATAACATGAGAACAAAGATTCATCCATTGTCATGGATCTCATAGAAGATCCATTTACGAGGTATGTATAACTTGGTTTTGTAATAGTTAACCTATGAGATATACAGGTTACTAGCACAAGAACAAGAAGACATCATGTGAGTATGTTAGACATAAATAGCTAGCATGCTAATCCAGGTATGTTTTTCCTATATCAAGATAGAATCCTACCTTGTGTTAGGATCTTATACTTTTGTTTTGTTGTTGATAATGACTATTCATGAAGTCATAGGTTTGAATAGTCATGGGTATATGCATATTATGTGTCTTACCTTAATTAATGATATGACTAACCTGAAGAGTCATAGGTTTGAGTAATTATAGTTTTAGACATGTTATGTTTCTTATGATTTGACTAACCATAAGAATCCTACATAAACCTTGATTGCTAATGCTTATTATTTTTTGTTTGAAATGATCATGACTATACATGCTTGAGATTATTGTGTTTTAATAGTATACTAATGAATGTATGATTTTATATGAGACCTAGAGGATAACACAATCATGATACTAATAAGCATGCATAGGGACCAAGGATGAATATGAGTTCAAGAACAGGTAATCCAGGAAGCAAAGATCAAGAGGGAGCACACTCCAGTTGTTCCTCCAAGAAAGCAAATGAACACACTTCAGTAGTTTCTGCAAGGATGCAGATATTCAGAGGGAGTTGACCATCTTTCCACAACAGAAAGGTGTAGAAGAAGCTACTTTAGATTAGGACTCCAGCAGCTCCTGTAAGAAAGCAAAGACTCAGAGGGAGTCCACCCAACAAACAAACAAAGATAAGTATTTTAATTTCTTGCATATTTGTTTGTTTAAATAAAATTGTTCAATGATGTATATGCTCATGTTCCTAGACTTAGGATATGTATTGTGCATATTAGAATAGTTACATTGATGAACAGTATACTACTAATATACATGGGTAAGTGGCCTATGGCACTGTACAACATTCCATTGCAACTTATCTAGAATGAAACCTTTTTGCTGACATGTTGGGAGTTGTGCACACTCTGAACAATGTTCTGGTAGAGATTGGAAGGCATCTAGAAATTTACGGAATATGGATAAATGTTGTATTGAAGCATTGGCTAAAATAATTGCATGACTGTATGACATATTTCTTTATGTGTAAGAATTTGTTCTGAAAACTATGAGATGTTTTCTAATCATGCAATTTAACTTGTTGTGTAGGAAAGATCGTATGCCATCTCCTACAAAAGAAGAACTACAACATTTGTTCAGCAACAAAATTATCTATTGAAGATATTGAAGTTCCCAGGATATGGGAAGAATGCCATGATCCGTTGATCATGACGAACGATGCTTGGGATGCGGTTCCAAGAGCTGAAGGGAAGTCTGTTGTGACTTCCAAATGGAACTATCAGATCAAGCATGTTGCAGATGGCAGCATTGAGAAATATAAAAGTGATGAAATAGAAGATGCACCAGATGGATTTCAAGACAGCATGGTGTAGTCATATATGTGTGTAGAACTTGGTATGGTAGGATAGACGGCTTTTTATCCAGTTTGGGCTTTACCAAGAATAAAGCGGACTCCAACCTTTTCTACAAGGTTGAGGAAGGAAATCCAACGATACTACTATTTGGATGACCTGTTTGTATCAGGTGAGGATAGATTGATTGCCGACACGCAGCGGAAGCTTACTGTAGAGTTTGAGTTGAGGAACTTGGGGATGATGCACTATTTGTTTTTGGCATGGAGGTGTGGCAGAGTGATGGAATCTTCCTTGGACAAGGGAAGTATGTAGTAGAGATCCTGAAGAGGTTCAGGATGATGGATTGCAAGGCCATGGCCACACCTATGGCATCGAATCTGAAGCTTCTTTGTGATGCTTCATCTGAGCCGGTTGATGTCTCTATACATCGTCAGATGATTGGGTCCTTGATGTACCTGACGAACACGAGACCGGATATTTGCTTTGCTGTGAACACATTGATCCAGTGTTCACCTGGTTGCTGTAAAGCATGTTCTGAGGTACCTGAAGGGTACAGTGGATTATGGGATCAAGTATGAAGCGAATCAAAAGTTTAACCTACAGGGTTAGGTTGATTCAGATTGGGCTGGCAGTGCTGCAGATAGGAAGAGCACATCTGGGTGCTGCTTCAATATGGGATCAGGTGTGATCTCTTGGTTTAGCAGGAAGCAGTCCTGTGTAGCACTAAGTATAGCTGAGGCAGAGTATGTTGCAGCCTATTCAGCTAGTTGTGAGGCAGTATGGCTATGGAAGCTACTGTCTTAGCTATTTGATCTCCCGTTGGAGGCTACTGGTATCTTCTGTGATAACCAGAGTTGTGTGAAGCTGTCCGAGAACCCAGTGTTTCATGACAGGTCGAAACACATAGAGATCAAATATCACTATATCAGGGATATGGTGTAGAGAGGAGCTGTGAAGCTCCTATATGTTGCGACAGACGAGCAGATTGCAGATGTGCTGACGAAGCCACTAGCCAGGGTGAAGTTCGAGTACTTCAGAGAGAGGCTTGGCGTTCTTCAGATCGAGGACACTTCGAGGAAGAAGTGATGGACACATTTGCTGAAGCCATTCCAAGCATGTTGGAAGGAGGATCCTTCACATGGCTGTGGATGTAAGCGCTGGATGATGAGCATCAGGATGATGTTCTGGTTTCTGCTTGGATATGATCAGTTGGATCATTTTTATGTATGCATGTACGCATCATGTTGGATGCTGGATATGATCAGTTGGATCATTTTTATGTATGTATGTACGCATCATGTTGATGCTGGATATGATCAGTTGGATCATGTGTATGTATTTTGTATATGCATCATGTTGGATGCTTGGACCATGTATCTGTATATGTATCAGGTGGATACATTGTATGATCAGGTGAATCATGTATGGTGATATGTATCATGTATTTGTATTTGTATCAGGTGGATACATTGTATGATCAGGTGGATCATGTATGGTGATATGTATCATGTATTTGTATTTGTATCAGGTGGATACATTGATGATCAGGAGGATCATGTATGATGATATGTATCAGGTAGATACTTGGTATGCATCAGGTAGATGCATTGATGATCAGGAGGATCATGTATGATGATATGTATCAGGTAGATACTTGGTATGCATCAGGTAGATGCATTGATGATCAGGTGGATCAGGTATGATGACATGCAGCAGGATGTTGCAGTGATGATCAGGATGATCATAGATGACAAGCTTCAGGATGTTGCTCCAAATGACATGCAGCAGGACGTTGCAGTGATGATGATCAGGATGATCATGGATGCATCAGGATGATGTATGGTGAGTATCAGGATAATACTCTATGGCCATGGATCAGGTTGTGCAGATGAGCATGTAATCCGGTGCCCTGGGAGATTTGCAGATGGTCTTTCAAGGTTTTTCCTATGGCATGTAATATCGGTGCCCTGGGACATCTGGCAAATGCTCTTTCGAGGTTTTGCTCTGGGAGGACATGTAATTCGGCCCCCTGGGAGATCTGAAGATAGTATTTCGAGGTTTTGCCTATGGCATGTAATAGCGCCCTGGGATATCTGGCAGATGCTCTTGCGAGGTTTTGTCCTATGGCATGTAATTCGGTTCCCTGGGAGATCCGATAGGTTGGGCTGTGTGCCCGTAATCAATCCTAGGATGCTCTTGCGAGGTTTTGCCATGACCACATGTAATTTGTTGCCCTGGGAGATCCTATAGGTAGAGCTGTGTGCTCGTAACATCCTGGGATGCTCTTGCGAGGTTTTGTGGTGAGGTCACATGTAATTCGGTGCCCTGGGAGATCCTATAGGTAGAGCTGTGTGCTCCTAACAGCCTGAGATGCTCTTTCGAGGTTTTGTGACGCACGTAATAAGTCCTGAGGATTCCACAGTATGGCCAGTGATGATGAAGACCTGCAGGTGGTGGGCCTACATCCAGTATGAAAAATGACTGGCTCTGTAGAACTTCCTATGACGAGTAGATTCAGAGATTGATTGAGATAGCAACAACAGTGACGATGATGATGACTCGATGACAATGATCCAGAGAAGATGACTTGTGCTAGAAGAAATGTGCTGAGAAATACCTTCCTAGTTAAGAGGGAGTGTTGATGTATATGTAACTTCGGAATGTATTTCACATATATGTATATTGTATTCCTATAGAGATGGTATTATTCCTCTATACGGAAGTGTAGTCATTTATATTGTAAGTGTCGTAACTTATACTTGATGGGTTATTAGACCACCTTGTTTGGGGTCGGCCCTGTATAAGTCATGCGGGTCAAAGGGTTATTAGACCACCCTATTGGGGGTCGGCCATGTGGGTCGAAGGGTTATTAGACCACCCTATTGGGGGTCGGCCCAGTCAGCATTATGTTATGTGGTTAAGTTCGAGCCTACATGAGTTAGGTAAAAAGGCAAGTCAAGTCAAGTATAAATAGAGTGTGGGAGGCACTCTATTTACTCACTCACTTCTCACTCATGCACTCAAGGAGGAGTGGCGCACTTATGGAGGAGGAGGATTTGCTGCTAGGATATGTCTATCTCTTATGGTTGGTTGTATCATTGCTCTATCTATCTCTGAGGAAGTTATTGGGGTTTTTCACCTTTATGGTTTTCCCCAAGTAAATCTTTGTGTCTCTTGTGTGCTTGCATTATTGTCTCCATGATTGATATGCTGTACATGTTGTTCTCTCAGTTAAGATCCTAGATCAGATTGAAGTAAATTCTGAAAATTTAACAACATTCATCTATGAAAGCATGGGATATATTAAATGCTAAGATGTGTGATAATGAATTTGTAAATGATTATACCACAAAAGCACTAGATCTTGTCCATCAAATGAGGTCACTAGGTGAAGGCATTATAGAAAGAAGACTTCTCAAGAAATTTTTGAGATGTGTTGTTCCTAATTTAAAATGGTCACTACCATTATTCTAGTCTCAAAAGATTTAAATATAATGATAATTGATTAATCGAGTTGTTAAATGATAATTGTTGAAGAAAGCACGACAAATGAGCAACCAAAACTTTCTTTTTTCGATGAGGTTTACAGGAAGAGGAAAAAGAAAGAACAATATCATAATCAAAGTTATCATAACAATCAACAATATCAATAGTATTCACATAATTATTAGGGAAATGAATCCACCCCAAGAAACAAAGGAAGAGTTCCAAGTCAATTTTTAAGAGGAAGAAGCATATAAGGATCTTGTGGAAGAAGAAGAGGAAGATGGGTTCAGAGAAAGATCTAGAGGATAATGCTATTGGTGTAATTGATTGATCATTTTGAGAAAGATTGCAAAGATAAAATGTATGATTTTACAAGTAAAGGTACCAATATTGTTGTCGAAGAAACAAAAAATGAGAAACTTCTTTAGTCAAGTTTAACAACACACAATGAAGAAATTGAGGAGCATGGTAAATTGATTCAATATGTTCAACACATATGACATCTTAAGATAAATTGTTCACTATAATAGATGATAATTATTTTGGTAAAGTGATATTTGAGATTGTACTACTTTAGAAGTTAAAGGGAAAGGTTGATGAGCTTTTTAATTACCTTCTAATTTCTTAGTAAGGCATGTAAGAAGTCCATGTATTAAATTGTCAACTCGGGGTTTGATTTGACTTGTGAGTTACCATGCACTGTATGTGTAGGACACAATTGCAATGGAGAAAACTCACTATGGCTTGGGGGACCACTACAGACAACTGATTACCATAAATTAACTCAATTCTCAGAACTATGCTATTATAAATGACAATGCTAAGATAATGGATAATGTAACCAACCTCGATCCAAACGTTTGATGTAGATCCCCGTTGGAGCTTTCAATCCGTGCACTTAAATCTGTAAATTAGTCTTGACAACCAATATACAACAAGTACATATAATATATAAAGGACATTAACATCATCAATAGCAATGGTCCATGATATTACAAGTAAATGCAATCCAATGTAAGATAAACAACATTTACAACATTAATGGATGAGAATATGAGTATTTCTATTAATAAACAAGAAGAAGTACAATGTGATACGACCTCTTGCCAACAACCAATTTGAACCCAAGATCTGGATCAATCCACGTGTGCCTCCACCACTTCAATCCTCCATGAATGGAAAACTCAAACTAGATAGGAGTTTGGAAGGTGAACATAAAGGGTTCACAACTACAAGGATCAATGAGTGTAGACTAAAGATTGGGCAAAAATCCACTAGAGTTTTCTTGCTCTTCTTTCTCCTCCCGTCCATAAGCCATATGTGCTCAATATATAGTCCTCCCAAAGGTAAGTGAAAGGACACATCGAGGCATTTCTTGGGAAGATGGAGGGTCAAAGGTCACCCAATAACCGATTTTTGGGAGTAAAAAGTAATAAACTAGTGATTTTTACCATTTTACTTGATACCCGCGGGCTATAGTGATGCAACTCGCGGGTACACTGTCTATAGAGATGTAGCTAATGTACAAGGGAAAAAATAGGGAAAAATAGTTTCCGAAGGATATAAAGTGGATCTGAGTCAGTGAAATGGATCCTGCAGGCCAAAGAATGCTGATGCTCACAAGGTGGAGGATTATGTTGTAACAGATGCCCCCTACTGTGTGAGGTCAGAGACTGATGCTACGATGGCCGAAATACATTATAAAACTCAGAAGTGGAGTGATGGAAACACAAGTGGAAAGAGCAGCTCACTCGTCATAATACAATAGTATCTTTGAATACATGTTGGTATAGTACAACAAACTGATACAATGGCCATGAATAGGCAGTACATAATGGATATATGTCATAAGTGATCATATCCATGATCCCTCTACAGTAAGATATGGTCTCCGGCTGAAAATGAAACAACTGGTGCAAACTGGAGGTACAAACTGCTGATAGCTGAGAGATGATATCTCGGATGTAAAGTCAAATTCATAGGCAGCATACTGAATTCCACCATCGCCTGGGGTCTTCTACACAAGTCTTCAATGGTGCAAGTCCCATCAAGTGAATAAAGGAGTTGGGGTCGAACCTGATGTGACATCGTCTGATTACCGGTCAATGATGTATATCGTTAACAAATGCGAGATGACCCACCAATAATGAAAATGGGCATCAAGGCACATAGCACAATCATCAGAGTGTGAATAAATGAGTTGGGGTCGAACACTAGGATGAATCCATCGATCAAGGGACATTGATGTATTCCCAAAACTATTGATGGCGAGAGAACCTGCCACTAATGACTGCAAGCCTCAAGGTACTCAACCGAAATCTAAGCCTCAAGTCCCGGAATAAATGGGTTGAAGTCGATGGAACGAGACTGGCTGGAAGGAGGGAATTAAGGCATCCCCCATCAACCAACATGAGGTACCAGCTATGCTGAAAGATTTGGAAGAACTCAGGTGAAACGGAATGACTCAATAAGGATGGTCGACATGCAATAGTCAAGAGATCCGAGGAGTGGCGGACACTAGTTTCAAGACTTCCTTTGAACAAGAGCATGAGAAGATGGATAAACATAGGCAGCATAGACTTGACATAAACTGTGCAATGCAGGAGGCATTACAAAGGGCTCCATAATGATCGGAATCTTAACCAATTGGTGTAGAAACTGAGAAACAAGTACAACTCCTAAGGTCCGACTATAGTCCCGACTCATAGTGTATAGAGTGGAATGAATGCTCTATTCAAAGGCAACACAATAGCTGCCAACAAGAAGTAGTAACCATAATCCCGTCCGGCTTTTTGGAATATTTGATTTTTTTGGTCTTTTCATATTTGGGGGAAGCTTGAAAAAGAAATAAAATTGCTTATAGTACAACAAGTGAGGGAACGAGTGTCAAATAGCGAGCAGACTAGTCCCAAGCAGTGGAACATACCTATGATCAATGCAAGGAAGTGCATGCAGGATGTGGACACTCGGGGGTGTGTTCCCTCAGGGTCAAAAGGTCATCAAATTGTGAAGGGAAAATATAAGCTCTGCAGGGCTCGATAGGGAAAAGTGCTAAGGCACCAGGCTAACAACTAAGTAAGCGGGAGCCGGCACAAGGCTCAAGCGGCAAGCGGGATGATGCAATGCAATCACAACATGATATAACTAAGGGGAGTCCTTAAGGGAGATGGCCAGCATAAGACAAAGTAGAGTATGAGTCTTTATCGCAATGTCATGGCGTAACTACAAAGGACTCCCAATCCTAAGGACAAACAACAGCATGGGGACCAGAATGCACAAAGGGGTTCTAACTAGGGTGCCCATGTTCAGAAAAAGCCCTACTGCCACATAACGACACTTCTATAGCAGTGTGAAGGTTTCGTGTCGGTTACGCAGCGGGGTCGCACCTAGGGTTTGTGAAAGTGGTCAAAAGGTCAAATGCATAATGCATGTGGAAATGGCATCTAACCTATATGCCAGGTGTGAAACGTACATGCCGTAGGCGTGAAATGGTCCAAAACAACTTTCACCGAAGAAATTAGATTAAAAATTCTACTCCATGACATTAGATTAGTCCATAACGACATCAAATGGTAAAAACTATAGACAAGTGGGTCCTGAAAATTATAAATAGTAATAAAAATTTACAATTTACAATTTACAATTCATTTTTACTATTCACCCATTTGGAGCTTTGGGGTTAGTTTTCACCTTGAAGTTCAACTACCGATTCTGGGAGCTACAAGCATCCGTTCATTGAACCGTCCGGAGCAGGTTGGTAGTCTCATCCATACCTTTAATTTTATTGCATTCATTTTAGTTTTCAGTAGTGGGATTTTTAGTTTGGCCAAGCCCTAAATGGCTTCGGTGCTACCCGCGGCTTATAGCTATGCGGGTCATGGGTAGGGCACGATACGCACAGTCAACGCACAGGTTGACTGCGGGTACCCGCCCCTATATACAAATTAGCCTGCGGGTATGGCCGTGAAGTTGATTTTGCAAATAAAATTGACTAAAATCCTTGTTTTTTATCACTCCAGGATGGTTCTAGAGTGGAGGGAGAGGGAGCATGACCAAGTAGATGAGGCCATGCGCAATGATGTGCAAGCACAGTAGGCATTGCAAGCATGTGGGTTGTACAAATTTTGGAGTATAGGGGGTTTGAGGGCCCAAAACCTATTACTCCATCGCTTGATAGATTATTGGGATGTTGATGCACAGAACTTCGATCTCAATGGGAAAATCCTCACACTGGAAGTGGACGACATCTACTTCATTACCGGTTTGTCCCATCGAGGTGAGGAGGCCAGTCTTCGGTCTCGTATTGTGGGTGGTGGGATCACCATCCTTGACTACATAACGTGGTATTGTCCCGCAAACACACGCATGGTGGGAAGTCAGGTGCCCATTAATGCCATAGTATATCTGAGCATGAAGATCATTGTGGCTACCTTAGTGCGGATAACGGGTTCCAAAGCTCTGCACTAGGCATCCAGGCTAGTGATGTTCTATGCATCACAATGCATGCATCCTATAGTATTTGATTGGTGTACCACACTACTGGGGTCTATGAAGACCCAACTGACAGAATGCAAAGAAGGGAAGGCCAAAAACTTCAGGTATGGCAGTATCTTATGCAGCTTCTTCTTTGAGAGGGTTTTGGGGCTTAGTACGAGGGTGGATGTCCCTCCTCATAGTCTCCGCGATCTAGCCCTGACCCGATGGGCTGAGATCTTGACACGGAGGGGTGGTGGTCGTTTGGCATCACCATATACTGATGAGTTCTTTCGCTAGTGGGGCCAACAGGTCATTGCCATAGAGGACTACCCCTATGCAGGAATAGACTTCCGCCAGGATCGATACATACCACTCCCACTAGACGCAACGTTCAGAGACATTGGTGAGTACTCTTTTTAATTTTTTGTTATTAAATTTTTATGGATTTTTTATTATAGATGTGAATGCAAAATTTTTTTGGTGGTAGTATCAAATGCTAATGGTTGACTGTTTTCTCGCAGAAAAGGGCCCAGTGAGACCCGATGGCTTCCCGAGACATGGTCACCGGGGCAGGGGTGATGAGGCAGTTGATGCTGCAGGAGGGCATACTCTACAGACCTTGCAGGGAAACCTATCATGGATGGTTGCTAGGGTTCCACAGATAGAGGTGGCACAACTACCTGAGGCCATGCAGTGCCAAGTAGTGGGGGTTCCGGGTGACTGGGTGTCATTACTGCAGCGGGTAGCCAATGCAGTTTAGTATTTCTACGAGACACATCCTGTCAGGACGGCAGCTAGGCCTCTTCATAGGGAGTAGATATCCCAGGATCTCATTTTTGTATCAATATGTATATTTTTGAGGGCTACAGGCTCCAATTTTGTATGACACTACCATTTTTGGACATATTTATATATAAACTATGGTTCTCCGGTTCTACGATATGTGTGTATGTACAAATGTATGAATGTCTCTTTTATTTGTGTGCTTCATGGTGAATGTGACAAATGCCAATCTAATACATAGTTATCATATGCATCAGATATATGATTAAGACTTCTCGGAACATGAATGTATGTAATTGAAACAAAATGTATCTCCAAGAGTCTTACCCTTAGGAATTTTCGTAGTAACGTAGGGTCTCGCACACGGTACTACCCATTCAACTGAGACACAACTAGTTGTGAATCCAGGCAGACCTCTAAAGACTGGATGCCATGTGAAATGGCATCCCGAAGTAGCTCAATGACAACACTATACTTGGCCACATTGTTAGATGTAGAACCGAGACAAGCACCTCCCGAGGACACAACTAGGTGGTCAGGTGAGAAAATAACCCAGGGAGCAGAAGCAAGCTACTGTGTATGTCGACTAGCACCATCCGCAAAACCTAAGAACGTAGGATATCCCACTGACATCTATCAAGCAAATGGAAGCTAATCAGCAGACCAGAAAACCAAAAAAGCAAGCTAAACTATGTACAGAAACAACTATACAATAGTATACAAAAGTATCAGCCTGAACCAGAGGTTCAAGCGTAATACCGCTTGAGATAGAGCCCATTTATAGGCTCCTTCAAGACAGTCCCCTCATAATCTTCTAATTCATAGGCTCCTTTTTCCAAGACACGCTTCACGATGTAAGGACCGTGCCACATGGGATTGAACTCGCCTACCCCCAGGGGTTCTTTAGCTTGGTCATATAAGAGGACCAAGTCACCTTCATCATACTGCCAGGAACGGACAGACCTATCATACTGAACCTTGACACAATGTTTGCTGGCATCTATGGCCACAGCGGCGTCTCGACATTGCTCGTCAAGTTGCTCAAGGTGGATTAAACGTTGCTCAATACCTATCGTATCAGGGAGGAGCTCTATGGCCAGTTTAAGCGAAGGGATTTCGCATTTAATCGATAAAAGTGACTCCACACCGTGAACTAGCTGAAACAGTGAGAATCTGGTGGCAGTCTTGACTACGGTTCGATATTCCCACAAAGCAGGATATAACATGATGTGCCAATTGGTCTTTCTTTGTTGGATGGTACGCTGGAGAATGGTCTTCAAAGACTTATTAACTGCTTCAACTTGACCATTCGCTTGGGGATAGTAGGAAGACGAGTGTTCTTGACGAAACCCAAGCTTGAGAGACAAATCCTCCATCATCTTGTTTTGAAAGTGACTGCCATGGTCAGTGACAATCTCTTTCGGGATACTGAAACGAGTGATAATTTGATTGAACACGAAATGGGATGCAGTAGCACAGTCGGCTTTTACTATAGGCATGGCCTCATCCCATTTGGAAAAGTAGTCCACGGCCACTATTATATGGTGATGCCCCCCAGCCAAAGCTGGTTTGCAATCCATGAAGTCCACCCCCCACTTGGTGAAGGGACCGACAGTGATGATGGGATGAAGGAGCGCTGGATGTGAGTGTATATTCCGAGAGAACACCTGGAAAGGGTGGCATCTCTTCACAGTGTTAACACAATCCTTAAAGATGGAAGGCCAAAAATAACCAACTCGCATATTACGTTGGGCTGTAGCAAGCCTGGATAAGTGACCGCCACATGCCCCTGCATGGCAATCATTAAGCACCCGCTCCGCTTCTTCGTGAGTTAAGAAACGACGGAGAATAGAATCCTTTCCTCGGCGATACAAAGTGTCACCGACGATAGTATAATCTTTAGCGCGATGTTTCACATGCCGTTGCTCATCTCATGAATAATGCGGAGGAAACTTCAAAGTTTGGAGATATACAATGACATCCCCATACCAAGGGTCTTCGGATTAGATAAGAAATAAGTGCTCATCCAAAAAGGAATCTTCATGAATGATATCCTCATCAAGTCTTGGGAGGTCCGACATAAGCTCAACAAACACCAACAATTTCACCGATTTCGCCGAAGCAAAATCGAGATCGAACTCCTGAAGGATCATAATCCATTTATTATACTTCCACCCTATAAGGCATCGTGATAGCACGAACTGAAATGGATTGATGTGAGCTACAACTGTGGTTGTTCTAAGAAAAATGTAATGTCATAACTGCTGGACTGCATGGACAGTCGCAAGCGCCAGCTTTTCCACGTGAGTATATATTAGCTCAATGTCTACTAGATTTCGACTGAGATAATAGATAACATGCTCGATGAGCGTGTCATCAACTTGAACCAAGACCATACCAATCATCTCTTGAGACGTGGCCACATAAAGGATAAAATCTCGTGCGAAGTCTGGTGGACTAAGCACAAGGGCCGATACCAAAGCTTTCTTAAGGGCGTCAAAAGACTATTGGGATCGCTCATCCTAGATAAAAGGTGTGTCTTTCTTCAATAAGCGCGCAAAACCTTTGGTAAGATTAGCATAATTGACTACAAATCGACACAAAAAAGTGGCTCTCCCTTAGAGGCTCTGAAGTTGTAACAAGTTGCGCGGAGGAGGCAACCGAAGTATTGCCTCAACTTTTAGAGGATCGACTCTAATACCCTCTTTTGAAACTATGAAGCCTAGAAGGCGACCAGTCCTTACAGCGAAGATGCATTATTCAATCGAATTTTGTAGTGTATACATCGTTCGAGAATCATACGGAGGTGCTTGGTGTGGTCCGCTCTCTTGCGAGAATGGCCAGCAAGATCATCCAAGAAAACCTCCATAATCTTCTTAAGATCGTGAAAGGCGTAGGTCATGGCTCGCTGAAACGTAGCTCTAGCATTTTTAAGGCTGAAGGGAATTTTTCGATATGAAAATGTTCCCCAAGGACAAATAAAATCCGTCTTATGTTGGTCCTTGGGTTTGATTTGAATCTAGTTATATCCAGAAAAGTCGTCCATGAAGGAAAAAAATCACTTCCGGTGAAAGCATCTAAGATTTGATCTATGAATGGTGTGGGGAAGTTGTCTTTCGGACATGCATAGTTTAAATCTCTAAAATCGGTGCATACACGGATCGTTCCCTGCTTCTTATCGACATGAACGGGGTTTGACACCCATTCGGTAAGGGGAACGGGGTAGATGAAACTAGCTTTGAGCAGTTTCTCCACCTCTGCCTTGATAGCGGCTGCTTTCCTAGGGTTCACAGCACATAAGCATTGTCAAACTGGTTTATCGTTGGGATACGTTCTAATCTCATGTTCAACAATGCGGGGGTCTATTCCTGGCATCTACTCATATGACCAGGCGAAAGCTTCCCGAATTTCTGTAAACAATTCAGTGTAAATAGCAATCTCCTCAGGAGTGCAATCATCACCGATGTAGACATTTTCCATCTTTCTGAGAGTACGAGAGATGTTGATCGACATGGTTGGGGAAATATTGGCCATATTCCCCTCCGCAAAAACATCATGCAACTCCAAAAGAGCCACAGGGTGACCAACCATCTCTGCTAGAGTCATCCTAAACTCTTCTTGCTCAGCGAGCTTGAGGTTGGGAAGGAAATAAGAGCGATGATGCATATCCTCCCAATGCTTCTCACTACCACACATGGCCTCCATAATAGCTTCATCGGAAGGCAAAGTATCATCAAGGCAGTCGTGTGAACAAGATGAGTTGGCTGCCCAAACTGGCAGTGTAACGGGATCTTCCTCGACTATCTAAGAAGAAGAGAGATCCGGCTCTGCAGTGGCTTGTTGAATATGTTGGTAAGCAAGCTCAGCTACAGACAGTGGCATAGACATCCCAATATGCGTAATGTTTCCAGACGTGGAGCTCGTGGACGGTAAAGTCCATGGATTATCAAAATAGGAAGCCCGGAATGACATATTATGCGAAGGAGGAGATGCATCGTCGGTAATGGTTCCAATAAAATTCACAGGTGCGGAAAAATCATAAGTTCCCATCAATGAAGGGTACATGCCAACACCCATGTTTCCAGTTTTCGGCTGAGAATGAGTAACCTGAGGGACTATGGATCCCATGGATGCTGTGGAAGAGTAGTTAACGAAATCTAGTTGATCGATGGTCACAATCTTCCCTTCGTGAGGAAAGAAGATAACTCTGAATACAGTGGACGCGACAGCTTTCATAGAATACATCCAATTTCGACCTAGTAAAAGGTTGTATTCGATAGGCACATCAACCACCTGGACTTCAATAGGCACAGACTTACCTCCCAAGCAGACAACAAGGGAAGGGATAATTCCATGCGGCTTAAATGACTGATCGTCAAATGCAGTGAGCATGGTTCTAGACGCGAGTAGAGGAGGAGAGCCAAGAGCTTTCCAACAAGTTAATGACATTACTGACACAGAGGCATCTTCGTCAACCATAGTACGTTTGACAAAACTCTGAAGCAACACCACCTAGATTTGAAAATCCACGTGGTAAGGTAAGCGAGGTTGAACATCAGTAGTATCAAACTTGATAACACTAGGATTTCCCCCATCCTGAACTCCTAACGCACTCAAAAGGGTATGCTTCTGAGAAGGACAGGCCTGCAAAACTTCAAGAGCCAACATGGAACACGGGGTTTGGCCCAAATCTTCTACAATGGAGTAGTTCTGGGCGGCTCGAGCATTAGGATTATGTGTAGAGCGCTTGAGAACACCTTTCGGTATCCGTGACATATTAGAGGGCTTTTCAATATGCAAGGAATTGTCAAGAGGAGGGGGAGGCTCACTCCCCATATTAGGTTGTGGTGCACCATAATCGCATTGACGAGTAGCAACACTAACCTCCGATTGAACCATGTTCACACATCCATAACCACCAGTATTGGAAGAAGACGTTGCCGTCTCAGTAGGTCCATAACCAGCGGTGGGAGCATGTGAAGCCATGTTTTGATGATGAGGAAGGGGATCCTTCAACACAGCTGGGCTCTGTGCCAAATGCTTCGATGCTTCTTTGATTCGAGGACATAAGTGAGTAAGATGGTGTTCTCCATAGAGCTTGCAAGGAAACTTCACCTTACGCCTAGGTTTACGGTCCTCACCAGCATTTCTGCCTTCCCAAGGGGGGTTGGCATTCTCTTTACGAGGAGTATTGCGATTGTTGTTATTGTTATTCCCATTGTTTCCACCCCTATGATTGTTTTTACCCTTTTTCTTACCACCAGGTTGATGGTTACCTGACGGTTTCATTGATTGCACATTGTGTACATCAGACGACGGGATGGAAGTGGACAAGGTGTGAACCTGTCCGGGAGTAGACTGGTTTAGCGACAAATTTTGCATTTGATTAGCTACCAAATCTACGGGGAAAGTGCTTGTGGATCCCACGATGCCATTGGCATGTGGTCCAGGAACTGTCGTGGGCTCATGTTGTGTTCTCGGTGCGTCAGGAATAATGTCATATAAAATGCCAGACTGAGAGTATAGTAGGTCTAACTGCTGGACTTTCAAGATGGCTTGTTCCTCAGTCACAATGCCGAACATCGAAACATCCTTAGCAATGTATGGGAGTAGAGACTTGAGGAACCATTCCAACAGGAACTCTAGAGGAATGTTGGCTTTTACTAACCTCTTCTACCAACGCCACTCTTGAACGTGGTCAGAAATATGTGTGGCCTTGTTCTGACGGAAGGTGGACAAAAGTTCAGTATCGGTATCATAGCGAACTGACAACTGGAAATGGTCCAAGAAAACCAAAGCAATCTCATTAAAACCCCTATAAGTGTTTCCAGGCAACTCGATGTACCACTTCGCAGCTGCCCCTGTGAGGGTGCATTGAAATAGTCGCAATCTAATGGAATCGTGATTCAATGAGTTAGAGGAGCACCAAAGGTGAAATGTCATGACATGGTCACTTGGATCCTCATGACTTTTCCCCTCAAACTTAGGAATGTCTGAAGGGAGCTTGGTAGGGACCGGAGGCCAATTAGGGTCGTGACACACCGGATCATTCGTGAGCTTCGAAAGAGCCGGAAGGTTCAAACGTGCAAGGAATGGGAGTTGCGGCTGGAAAGCTTGATTATAAGGTCCCATAAAAGGTTGGTTGAACGGAACCGAATTATACGATGGACCAAAAGCTTGACCATGAGGATTAAACTGTTGATAATGAGGACTTGACGGACCATAAGCTTTCCCATGGCCATAGGGTTTATAACCTCCTCTGACCTGACCCGTATGAGAGTAAGCAGGCATATATACATTGTGGGAACCATATTGGGGTGGGTTGAACTATTGACCAGCACCAACTATGTTGTAGTAAGGGTTGCCACCATGAGTATTGGGCATATACGTACTATTCATAGCAGGAACCGAGTTGTAATGACCATAATGGTATGGCATGTTCCCACCCCCAGCATTAGGATTAGCATGAGCAGTCGTGTGGTGATCCAAAGCATGAGAAGTATTCCCAACCCTAACATTGGTGTTACTATTAGCAGGGATGGTGGTGTTATGTCCATGTGGATAGGATATATTCCCACCTCCTACATTGGCATTACTAGTGGTGACAGTGGATGCAAAAGTATGCAGTATATGTCCACCCCCATGGTTAGGAGGAGCATTAAGATTTGCGAAAGTGGTCCTGGGTTGACGGGTAGAGATATGTGTGTTATGTGGTGGATGGCAAGTCGTGTTTCGAATAGTGTTCCTATTAGGTTGGGCATTCCTAGGAGGTGGTCTTCTTCCAACATTAGCCTTGTTAGGAGGATTATGACTAGTCCTCATATTATGTGCATGAGTGGACAACGTGGTGCCCTCGGCAAGGGTATTGCCCCCAGTGGGTGCAGTGTTGCTAACACCATGACTAGTGCTAGCATGACTACCAAAAGTAGTGGGAGGATCAACTGTGCTAAAACCGGGCATACTATATGAGAACAGGTTAACGTTGATCGCAGGATCTTCGTCTTCGTCTTCAGGTAAGGTTGGAATACCATAAAGATAATTATCCGGATTCGAAGGATCGAACGGATTGTGTTCAAGTGGATTCGGCCAAATCAAACCAGGTTGAGTCTCAGGTGGATCACCCCCCCAGGCCTCTCAAGGTGTACGGGTGTTAGAAGTTTGCTCGACTCCATCCGATGGAATATTGGGGATTTCCTCTGTGTTGGAATGTGCAGCCATCATCACGTCTTGGATGTATGTCTCATAAGAATTTGAAGACTCAGAGGGAGCCCGCCGGCGTCCCCGAGCAACACGGCGTGAAAGTTCGATCGGTTCTAAACCAGCTAACCGACAGGATCGACGGAGAGTAGGACTCCGCCCCACGATATCTCTGGAGAGAATATCAAATCACGTCTCCTACGACCAACTATTGATAAAAAATAGTAAATCAAAAGCACACACCTAGAGAAACTACAAAAAAGAGCAGACAAACAGAGTGGCTAAATGAGCTCCTGACACTAGAGCTGGTATGTCTCACCTAGGAGAGGCTTGAGACTCCCAAACTATAGCCGGAGGTAACAGAATCAGTTATAGAGACACCCAGGATTCACTGCATGCACAGGGTCAAGTCCCTTGTGCAAACACAACTGTGTTGTCCAATCCATATCTGACTCGGGACACAAACAACATTGTAGCTAGGGTTTTCACCCTAGCTTGTGCAAATGAGCACCTACTAAGGAGAAGGGACTCCTTAGTAGCAGTTCAGAAAAACATTAAATGAAAGACAATACATTAAAATGGTAATTATTCTAAACATGTGCATAAAACAGAAAAGACAAGATAATAAAAAGGGTTTTTGTATTGATTATACCTCCAATGTGAAGGTTGGTGAAGCTCTTGCAGCAGTCCAGGAGGGTTGCTTCCAAGCTTCCAGCTTTGCTCCTTCTCTTTCTCCAAAGGGTTGGAAATGGGCCAAAAGGGGCACTCAAGGGTGAAAGTAGCTCAAGGGTGAGCTAGGGTTTCAAGAGTGATTTTGGCAGAGTAAGGGTGTATTTGACTGTGGATATGAAATGGGGGGCCTCCATCACCTATTTATAGGTTTTTAGTGGTAGAGTGCTGGCCCATGGTTTTGGGAACCATATGGTTTAGGTCAGTTGTATAGGGTTTTTGCCTCATTTTTCCCTCTTTTCCCTCTTTTTTTATATATTTTTTATTCCCTTTTTAGAGGGTTTTTGCTATTTTGGATTATTTTGGGGGGAAAAGGGGGTTTTTGGCCTTTTGGAGGCTTTTTTAATGGTTTTGTGGCCTTTTGGTGGCTTTTTAATGGGATTTTAAGGTTATGGAGGTAAATATGGTAGGAAATATGGACAAATGAGTCATGTAATGGGGTATATGAGGTAGTGAGCACTTTTTGGGTGTTAACAGATTGCCCCCTGATGTGTGAGGGCAGAAGCTCATCGTATGGCCGATAGACATCATAAGTCTTTTATGGTTTTCCTGGGGTGTGGAGAAGAGAAGAAATGAACTAGAGCCCGGAACAACGGTCCTGAACAAACTACAAAAACTAAAAGTACATGACCTCAATAATGGATGAGGAATAATCTGATCATATGGACGAGGCGGGCATTCCCATGCTCATATCAAGATATAGAACAATAAGAACAATGGGGTCCAAAATATGGGGACCTGACATATACATGGCCTCAAATAATGAATGAGGAAGAATCTCAATATATGGATGAGACGGGCATACCCATGCTCGTATCAAGATACATAACAAAATAACTGTCAGGCTCGAAAAGGGGGACCTGTAGGATACATAGAGAACCACTGTGTACATCATAAGGGTCCAAAGGGGACACAAATCTGGGACATACTGCTAGGCTCACCATGTCTGAGTTGAAGAACTGATACACTGGAATAACAACAGTGCTACTGAGTGGGGTACCAGAGGAACTGATGAGTTGCTGGAGCATAGTGACGGGGAGTCATATCCTCAATGGTACACTGGATTGGAACTGAACTGGGTACGCAAGGAAGCATATAACTGGATGGCTTCCGAATACAATCGCCAACACAACCCAGACATTCATGGGAACATATAACTGGGATTTCCGAAGTGACTCACCAATGTGCTAGAATCGGGGAAAATCTGGGGTCTTCGACCAATAACTGAAGGGATATAAACCCTACGCGATTCTCAACGATGTGATCAAGGTGTTGAAGTCGAGCATGTGAGAAACAACCACTCGGAGAGGCAATGATGAATCCTCTCAGAATGGTCCGTAGGAACTCACCATAGATGGTGATGGGTCCAAGGCGCAGGGACCTCTGGGTCTATCCTCTGGAATAGAGGGGCTACTGTCGACAGAGGGAGACCTGCAACTATCAAGGCAATGATGTTTCCTTGACAGGAGCGCGAGGTGGAGAACCGAAGTGTGAGAGTACTGATGGTAGGACTGACATACTGTGGGGGATAAATAGGCAAGTAGAGTGGGTGGACTCAAACTTATTTTGTTCAGAGTATGATGGCGGGGATGATCGGGAAGCATATGAAACTGACTGGTGGGAAAGGGATCATAGTTGTACTGGATCGAGGATAGTGACTGGGATGAGGGATACTCAAGCTGGGGTAAAATGGCAGGAGACTGCAGAATACTCTGAACAAAGGTGACCTGATTGAGGGTGCTGCCGAGATCGTCGATCATAGTGCCAAGAGGCACGGGGGAACTTCTTCATGTGTTAAGGAACTAGAAGAAGTGTGTGTAAAATGGTACTGTCATGTGGATTTATACGAGCCCAGGACAATTCATGCTCGTGGTTGCTTTCAATTTTAGAGAGTCTGAAAGCGATAAGAAGACTCCATGGGGTTGCTTTTTCGTGTGTTGGTCTCCAAGGCCCGAAGAAGCATAAAAGGATGCAATGAAGAACTCTTCTAATCGGTGTGACTAGAGTATTCCTTTTTTGTAATTACTCTACCAGGTCCGGAAAAGGGTTAAACTTATACCAGATAGACGCCCTTTCAGGTAATTTAATGAGCATGAAAGGAAGCAAGATTGCTCGGCGATCTTTTCATTGTTTTAGGAGTCAGAAAAGAGCTTAACATAAACTCCCTAAGTGCCTTTTTCGTAAAGGACTTTTCCAGCCTGAAAAAGGGATAAAATTATACCGAACAAAAGGAATGGCCAGGCAAGGAGGAAGTGCCCAAGCAAGGAACATTAATGATGACCAAGAACGAGGGTAAGGGGGAACACTGGTGGGCCTCCTTGCGGGATAATGAATGGTAGCAAAATAACAAAATAATTACAGTATGACAGGAGTGAATGGCTCATGTAAAAATGTGGAACAATCCGATGGTGGCTGATGTGGTGCGCAAATCGAGGCAGCAAAGTGTCGGGACACAATATTGAAACTGTACCAAGTGAGAGTGAAAAATGATCTCAAGCATCATCACGATCTCGGAAAAAGGAATCCGGCGATATAAAAAGTGTAAAAAACAGAGAACGACCGATGTGGCACGCAAACCGAGGCGACGGGGGGTGTTTTGGAAAACAATACCCGAGAAATGTGGGGGTGAGAGCGAGAGATGATCTCAAGCATCATCACGGGCTTGGGAAAATGAATCTGATGATATAAAATATATCATAAATAGAGAGCAGCAGAAGTGGCACACAAACCGAAGCGACTAGTGGTGTCTTGGAAAAAATACCTGAAAAATCTGGGGGTGAGAGTGAGAAATGATCTCAAGCATCATCACGGGCTCGGAAAAAATGAATCCGGTGGTGCAAAGGGTGCAAAAAATGGAGGTTGTAAGGACTCCGGAATGGTCAAAGGAAATGACTAGGCTAAAAAATGGCTACAAATAAAGGTGAGCCCACCAAACCAAGGATGTAGTGGTGGGGAGAAATGATGGCCCGCGGGGGCGAAATACTTAGGCGTATCAAATCAAATCAAATATACAAGTGATATGTGACCTCGAAAATGGTTGAGATCACAAATGTGAAAAAGTGAGCAAGGTTAATGACCTGCCCCCATGCTATGTGCATGGGGTTTGTGATTGTGTATCACATATGTGTTGGTTTGAACAATGGGATCATTGAAACACTGAGATAGATGTGATGGGGAAGGTTCAAAATGATTGATCATGCCCCCTATCCCAGGGTCGAGGTAATCTATTATGCCCCCTAACTCAGCGGTGTTACTGTGGTGCTCTATGATAGCGGGGTCAAGACCAGGCATTTCGGTATAGGACCAGGCAAAAACATCACGAAACTCTTGGAAACATTTTTTGTACTCTCCGATCTCGTGCTCAGTGTAGGAGGCTCCTAACGTAATGAGTTTAGAAGCACCAGCTGGGGCAGAGATATCAATGTGGATTGTAGGTGAGATATTGGCCATGTTACCTTCCTCAAAGGCATCAGGAGCGGGAATAGGATCCTTAAACCAATCGACTTTGGTGGGAAGGAAATCTTTGGAGTCAACCGCAAATTGGGTAGCTGTGGTAGAAGAGGAGTCTTCTGGGAGGAAATAGGAACGGTGGTGCATGTCATCCCAGGGATAATCCGAGGCAGTGAGAGCCTCTAGAATCTCCTCATCATTGCGGAAACTTTGAGTTGTCAAATCAATTGACGAGGGAGTGGTAGTCGAAGAGATCATATAAATGGTGTTAATCTCTCCGGAGGGGGGTGATACGGGAGGGTGGATCTCCTCAATTATGGGGGGTGCCGTCTCAAGGTCCAAATTATTCATCTCGTAGAGAGCTACTCTATAATCTGGGAGATCACGATAGTGATGTGAGTAATGGCCATAAATACCGCATATTGCACAAGGGTGATTGGTACGCAGTGATTTATCACGAGGCTTAGGGGTTGGATCAAGTTCGACAACCGAGATGTTGGGATCGTCGTCAAGAATTTGCATGTGTTCCTGTAATGCAGGTAATTTTGGACATTGATGAGTCGGATGGCCTAACTCATCACACAACGAGCATCTCGGAGGAGCACGAAACACGGGGCGGGTTAACCACTTTGGGCGGGGGTACAGCAGTGTATGGTTGTGGACCTCTGCCCCCAGTGGGCTTGATAAGAGGAGGGGGATTCATCAATGACGAAGGGGTAGGGACACCGGGAGGTGGTTGACTAGTAGTGGCAATGGGTTGCACCGGTTGTAGGATGACATTTGGTGTCGGTGGGGGAACGAGAGGCGAAATATACCACACGGGTAATCCCAAGGTTAACCCGAGGAGGCTAAGAATAGCCATAACCGGGGCGCTTACTACGCCCAAGGGAGGGAATAGGAAGAGGATTGTGTGGATGGGTGTAACACCAATGTGACTAGGTACCAATGGTGGTTTGGGTAACAAGGGCGGTTGATTGGTGGGTGTTTATGTATTGTGGGAAATGGTACATAGGTCAGATACTTCGAGCGCAGGTGACGGGGGAGGAATGGATTGAAATGTTGAGGTCATTGGCGTATCTGAGTAAACTCCGGGTCCCACAGAGGAAACAAACGAGTTAGTTGCACCACAAACAGGTTGTTCAACCATGGGGAGAACATTTTCAGGTGCAGCGGGGGCATTGGGATCTTAATAGGTGAGTTGGTCGACCTTGACCACGCGTCCGTCATGGGGGAACATCATGGTACAAAAAATGGATGAGGCAACCGCCCGCATGGCATACATGTAGCTGCAGCCAAGTAAGAGGTTATAATCAAGTTGGGCATTGATGACCTCTATGTCAATGAGCACGATTTTACCATCCAACTGGACGGGGACATTAGCTAAGAGACCTTGGGGTTGAGCCGAACGACCGTCGTAGGCTCGCAACGCAGTGGTGAATTGCTGGAGAGTAGGGGATCCCAACTTCTGCCAAAAGAATGTGGACATAACGCATGTAGAGGCACCTTCATCGATGATGCACCGATGGAGGACAAGATTCCGAATGGAAACAGAAACTTGGAACGCTGAAGTGGAAGGTAGGCGTGGTTCGGACTGGTCCAAATCGAAGGCCATCAGTTGTGAATCATTTGGGTCAATAGCACCAATGGCGGAGAGCAAAGTCTTGCGCTGTGAAGGATAGGTTTTTAAGACTTCTAACCCAGACATGGCGACGGGAGATTGGGCTAAGTCATCTACAATGTTGTAATTTGACGCAGTGCGAGCATTGGGGTTATTGTTGATACGACGAAGTGGGAAACGAGGTGCTTTAGAAGTGCCATCTAGTGGAGCCGGAGGTATATGTAACGTCTGATCAGTGGGATGAGCGTTAGTGTTTTTGTTGGCGGGAGAGGCTTCAGGGGTGGAGCCATATTGGTTCCGGTGGGTTTGGAGGTTGACATCGGTTGATGACATCATTAACAAGTGGTGGGTACCTGAGTCTAACATGGGTTGATCAGGAGCGGCATAAGTGATCTGTTGTTGTGGTGGCACGTTTCCTTGAGGGGGGGCCAATGGCTGAGTGTTCACTACGCCTTGGGTTGGTAAGGGGTTTTGCAGCACCAAAGGTTGCTGCTGAGGGGGTGGGGGGGTTGGGTGGAGCCTGAGGAGCCGCATGCCCTTGGCGATGGGCATCATCAATCCAGAGTTGCCGAGATCGCTCCAAATGTGGGCAAGCATGTGTGTAGTGGCCATAGACCCCGCAAATAGAACAAGGATGGTTTGTTCGCAAATTAGGATTTTTGGCCTGCTTGGGCGGCCGATCAGAGTTCTGGTTGGTAGGTGCCGCGTTATTGTTGTTTGGGGGATTGGGAGGTTGACCGCCTTGGTCTGGAGGGGGGTTGTTCCCACGATTACGACCTTTGCCACGGTTTTGCTGGCCCTGTTGGCGCTGGTTATTTTGGTTCTGCTGCGGATTCTATTGGGCGTATACTTGCCCTTGGGCAGCAGGTGGGTTCTGGGGTTGTGCAGGTGCGGGAGCAGGCTGCGGTGGATAATAAGTAGGGGGAGGCTGCGCAGGTGCTGAAACTTGTGGGGGTTGTTGATATGTCTGCGGAACGGGTGGTGGGTTTACCGTAGGGGCTGCCTGTGGTAGGTAATAAGCAGGTTGGGCTTGAGAGGACATAGGAGTTGGTGCAGCCTGTGGGTGGTAATATGGCTTAGGTGCGACCGGGGGGGCGTAAATGTGGGATGCATGACCAAAGCACTGAGGTGGACAGGAGGGTCCATGGGAATGGTGGTGATGTGTCATGGGAGCATACGAATTGGTTGCTTCGGATTGAGATGTAGCCTGCGAAAGGTCGGGGCCAGGGCTAGGACGTGCTATGGAAAAGGGTTGGGGATGCGAGGCAACACGGTCAATGATGCCGTCTGCGGCATGGGATGCCCCCGGTGCATCGTGTTGGGAGGAATCACCACGAGGGGCATAAGGTATGATGGTATATAGATAACCCGACTGGGGGTAAATGAGGTCAAATTGCTGGGCTTTGAGGATGGCCTCTTCTTCGGACTGGGGTCGTTCGGATGCCAAATCCTTGGCAATGACAGGAAGGAGGGATTTTAGAAACCAGTCTAAGAAGATACGGTCGTCTAACTTGATTTTGCAGAGGCTGCGGCGGCGACGCCACTCATGAATGTGGTCAGTGATATGGGTAGTCGTGTTCTGTCTGCAAGATAGTAGGATCTCAACTCCCGTGTCATAGCGGACAGGTAACTGAAAGAACTGTAGGAAAGTCAAAGCAAGGGAAGTAAAGGTGGCATGGGTCCCATGGGGCTGCTCGATGTACCACTTAGTTGCAGAGCCAGTGAGGGTGCGCTATAACAGACGGAGGCGGACAGAGTCGTCCACTATGGAGTTGGAGGAACACCATAGATGGAAGGACATAATATGGTTCTGGGGGTCCTCACCTGCCTTGCCCTCAAACTTAGGGTTGTCGGAGGGGAGCTTGGTAGGCATGTGAGGCCACGAAGGGTCGTGTCTGATGGGATCGTTAGTCAGTCTAGTTAGGTCAGGAAGGTTGAGTCTAGCCATGAATGGAAAACTAGTAGAAGGATGTGACATACTAGTGGGTTGGACCATGTTGGGGCCAATGCCCCCTAGTGTAGGGGCAGGGTTTGGGATTTTTCCCCCAAGTGAAGGGATGAAAGTGGTATGGGATGGTCCTGCACCACCAAGGGTAGTGTGAGTCACTGATGGAGTGGGAATAGGTATGCCAGCTACTGGAATGGGTGTAGTGATCGGAATGGTAGATGAGGGCCCCATCGAGGGTATCCCCAAAGCAGGGGTGGTAGCTAGTGTGGTGGTGGATTCTCCACCAATGGTCCCTACAAAGAAAGGGGTGGAAGTCACGCCAGCCATGGGGCTGGTTGGTGCAGTGTAAATGGGGTTCTCGGACTCTGCCTCAAAATCAGAGGTAAAATAAGGGGTGTCTAGCTCGGGTGATGGAGTTCTATGCCATTGACGAGTGGATTCAAGTGACAAGGCTCGAGATCTATGATGAGTGGTATCAAGTGATGAAGAGCTATGTCTATGACAGGTGGTGTCAAGTGAACCGTGCTGTGGGGGCTCGCCCCGGAGGCGCCGAGAATGTCTCGGGGACTCAATGGTGACAGATGGTGTCAAGTATCTGGGGGTTGTGTTAAGTGAAAAACAGCTCAAAAACCCTAATGCAACCGAGTGTGCAGAAGGAGAGCTCAAAAAATATGGCACTCAGGCCAACAACCAACTCAAAACACTTACTGTAACAGCTGTGCTACAATAAGTGGAGTATCAACAAAAATGGTTAGAATACCAATAAGCAACAGGTTTCCTAAAAAAATAAAAATAATGGACTCACTAGACCAAAAGGAGGTAAGGGAGCATGCAAACACCTAGCTAAATAGTATTCTGACTCAACTAGACATATCCTCTGCAACGTGATGAAATCCAAGTCAGACAATATGGATAGTAGAGCCAAGTGGCTAAAGATATTCCCCTACCGGGAGGGACATCGGGTAGTCAATCCTAGAAGAAAGGCAACTAAGATACCCCATTCATGACATGTCCATAAAAGGTGAATCTGCCATTTGGTTCTATCGCCGCGGTATCCCCATACGGGTGATACCCTGAGAACTGCGAAAGGTAGCCTTCGATCATTGAATGGATTGCGGTATTCCACTCAGGGCTCTGGAACCAGTCTGGTGACTTCAACCCTCCTAGGGGAGAGGCCCTCTGATAAACTGGTTGTGACCATGCCAAAAATACTAGGGGATTTTGGTTCCCTAATGGACAACAGCTATGTCTCAAGTGTAAGCAACCGAGGGGTGTTATTTGGATGCCTGTCCCCCTAATCCTACCTAACTAAAAAAATTCTTATGTGTTCCCCAAGTGGGGTTAGAATGTTGGTTGTGTTAAGTAGTATTTTAGGGCTCACTTGAATTAGGTGACAGAGTGTGTGCGTATGAGATGATGAACCCAAGTAAAAGTGCCACGGGGTGGGCAACTTTCTAACTAAAAATAACAATACATAATTTAAACTTTGAAATGCAAAATTTTCTCTTTTTCAATTGAATTAAAATGCTGAAATTTAAAATTATTCTGTAAATGGAACAGAAATAATATTGCAGAAAAGGCTGTAGGGAAGGATGGCTGCAGGTAGGACAGATGGTTGTGCAAGTGCAGAAAATATTGCAGCAAAGTGCTGGGTTCAAAACAGGAAAAAAGTGCAGAAAACAGACCGCGGGTCTGTGGCAAATATGGGCGGTCGGACCGCGCGAAACGACTCAACAGTTGCGGTCAGGTTGCGGGATTTTGGCCGAAAGATGCAGTCGGACCGCGAAAAACAGGTTGAAAGTCGCAGGAAGGTTGCAGAAAAATGGCTGAAAGCCACAAGTGGGCCGCGGGAAAAGGGTTAACAGCCGCAGTCGGATCGCAACAAACAGGCTAATAGCCGCGGTCGGATCGTAGGTAACAAACTTGAATCCGTCGGTAGGTCGCCAGAAACAGTCTGAGAGCCGCCGTTGGATTGCAAGTAAATGCCTGAAAGACGCGGTCGGAATGCAACTGCGGGGGCAGAAGACGCGGTTTACGACAGCCGAAAGGGACAGCCGAATGGAAAAAACAGAAAAATATTGCAGGAAATTGAAAACGTTTAAAACTTAAAAACTATAACCAAAAATTCAAAGGAACACAAGGGGAGTCGCCAAAACTGTAGCTAGGGTTTTCACCCTAGCTTGTGCAAATGAGCACCTACTAAGGAGAAGGGACTCCTTAGTAGCAGTTCAGAAAAACAGTAAATGAAAGACAACACAGTAAAATGGTAATTATTCTAAACATGTGCATAAAACAGAAAAGATAAGATAATAAAAAGGGTTTTTGTATTGATTATACCTCCAATGTGAAGGTTGGTGAAGCTCTTGCAGCAGTCCAGGAGGGTTGCTTCCAAGATTCCAGCTTTGCTCCTTCTCTTTCTCCAAAGGGTTGGGAATGGGCCAAAAGGGGCACTCAAGAGAGAAAGTAGCTCAAGGGTGAGCTAGGGTTTCAAGAGTGATTTTGGCAGAGTAAGGGTGTATTTGACTGTGGATATGAAATGGGGGGCCTCCATCACCTATTTATAGGTTTTTAGTGGTGGAGTGTTGGACCATGGTTTTGGGAACCATATGGTTTAGGTCAGCTGTATAGGGTTTTTGCCTCCTTTTCCCTCTTTTTCCTCTTTTTTTTTTTATATTTTTAATTCCCTTTTTAGAGGGTTTTTGCTATTTTGGAGGAATTTTGGATTATTTTGGGGGAAAAGGGGGGTTTTTTGGCCTTTTGGAGGATTTTTTAATGGTTTTGTGGCCTTTTGGAGGCTTTTTAATGGGATTTTAAGGTTCTGGAGGTAAATATGGTAGAAAATATGGACAAATGAGTCATGTAATGGGGTAGATGAGGTGGTGAGCACTTTTTGGGTGTTAACAAACATAACCACTGCATGTACCCTATGTGATACTTAAGTAAGGCAACTATGGTCACCGCAATATAACCAATGCTTAGGGGGACAGTAGCAAGTGGGATCCGTCGTATGGGTAGGGTAGCTAAGCCCGAAGTACAAGAGGACGAACCTTCGGTACCCCCAGATACGAACAAATCCTAGAAATATCTCCCATGTTCAGCCGATATCAGAGGGATATCCCTTCAACCAACCTCCCGTGACCTCGTTCTTAACTCTAGTTTGAGTAGAGCTTCCTGAGAACACCGATATATACCATGGATTCCTCCACTCCCTGGTCAGACACCTAATGTTTCATCTAATAGTCTTGGATTGTTAACTCACAATGATCTATTCCAAGACTCTAAACCTATGCTAGTTAGTGAACCTTATAAATAAAATTGGTCTAATCAATTTTAAGATTAAGCATTAATTTTAATGGCCATGGTTACTCAAAGGATATGGTCGTGAAACTAGTGATGTGTGTGACTCAATAGTATGCAAAACCATCCAATCCTAGACTCGTCTATCCAATAAAACAATGTCACTAACATGCAAAATCAACTAACGATTTCGAAATAAAAATGCAATCCTTTTATATTTTCAATGCACAAGTAGAACCTAAATGAAAGCAGCAAGCACTCAATGCAAGATGCAGTACATGAAAGTAATTTTTTTTTCTTTCTATTATAAGCAAAAGGAAAATGCAAAACTATATGTATTTTTTGTATTTTTCAATCTAAAGAAATAAAAAATGCAAGCAAAATCCTACTATTCAGTCACTGAAGTGTCGAGAAGATCACTAAGACAACCCAACAGATCCCAAACAATAATACCCAGCCACAGGAATGAGCTCAAAAGGAAAACACCAACAAGGCTAAATCCAAAGATGGGTAAAAACCAACAAGCCTCAACCAAGAGAAAAGAAGAGTTCTGGTCACAACCAAGGCATAGAACAATCAAGAAACAAGCCAACAAAGACTCAGGATCATCCAAATCCAACCCAGCAACAACCAAAATTCAACCAAAATTCATAAATCAACAAAAGCTGGAGTTGTACGCTACTGTAGAAGGAATACCTGCGGGTACCTGCGAGCAGTAGAGTGAACAGAGGTGAGTGTACACGGGCAGAGCTAAGCTAGCCTGCGGGTGAGGAAAGGAAAATGGCCAAATAAAGAGTCCAATGGTTCAGAAAAAGCAAATTTTCTATAGTGTATCTCAACAACCAATCAGTGACAGAGAGCTTCGACAAACAACAACTCTAATTATGGACTAATGCTCAAAAATCCCCAAACATGGATGTTTTCCCCAGTGGAGTCGCCATTTCTATATTGGAGAAAACTCACTATGGCTTGGGGGACCACTACAGACAGCTGACTACCAGAAATTAACTCAATTCTCAGAACTATGCTATTGTAAATGACAATGTTAAGATAATGGAGAATGTAACCAACCTTGATCCAAACGTTTGATGTAGATCCCCGTTGGAGCTTTCAATCCGTGCACTTGAATCTGCAAATTAGTCCTAAAAACCAATATACAACAAGTACATATAATATATAAACGACATTAACATCATCAATAGAAATGGTCCATGATATTACAAGTAAATGCAATCCAATGTAAGATAAACAACATTTACAACATTAATGGATGAGAATATGAGTATTTCTATTAATAAACAAGAAGAAGTACAATGTGATACGACCTCTTGTCGGCAACCAATCTGAACCCAAGATCTGGATCAATCCACTTGTTCATCCACCACTTCAATCCTCCATGAATGGAAAACTCAAACTAGATAGGAGTTTGGAAGGTGAATATAAAGGGTTCACAACTACAAGGATCAATGAGTGTAGACTCAAGATTGGGCAAAAATCCACTAGAGTTCTCTTGCTCTTCTTTCTCCTCCCTTCCATAAGCCATATGTGCTCAATATATAGTCCTCCCAAAGGTAAGTGAAAGGACACATCGAGGCGTTTCTTGGGTAGATGGAGGGTCAAAGGTCACCCAATAACCGCTTTTTGGGAGTAAAAAGTAATAAACTAGTGATTTTTACCATTTTACATGATACCCACGAGCTATAGTGATGCAAATCGTGGGTACGCTGGCTATAGAGATGCAGCTAGCATACAAGGGAAAAAATAGGGAAAAATAGTGTCTGAAGGATATAAAGTGGATCTGAGTAAGTGAAATGGATCCTGCAGGCCAAAGAATGCTGATGCTCACAAGGTGGAAGATTACGTTGTAACAACAATATCTTTTTACATTGGTTTTTATGGAAAAATTGTAGCTCAAAATCTCATTTTTAATAATGAAGTGGACAATCAACAGGTCTTGGAAAGAGACTAATAAAGAAAACTAAATTGCAAGGAAAGTAAATAACTCAACATAAATATAAATTGCAGAACGTGAATCTACCCTAAACTAATCAATAAATGTTGAAAATGAAATCTTGTTGTACTTGAAAGGAATTGCTGGAAATAAAATCAAATTGTGCTTGAAAGGGAATGTTCACACCACACTCTAACTAAAAAGTAAATTGCATGAAATAAAGAATATTCTTTCCAATAATTGATCATCGTTTTCAATGAATTGCATAACATGTATTTTCTGAATTGGATGTTTAATTACAGATCGGGTTAAGCATAATCCATACAACTTCAACCTTAAAGTGAAATCTAAATAAATAAGTTTGAATATGACAAACTGTATTGATGGAAATAATGCAAGCTTGAAATAACAATTCTGGAATGAAGTGATAACTCTAATATGAAAATAAATGAAATCTATTTTATCCACATGGTCAAATTACACAAGGAATAAGAATCAACATTTATCAAACTAATTCTAAATGCAATTAAATAAATTATCACACACTTAATCCTACAAATTAAAAACACTACAACACTTGTCATGTTGGAGTGGGACCTGCCTCCTTAGAAAAAATGCCAGAAGTAGCTACAACATAGGCTAAACTAGCTCATTCAACATATGAAAGACAACACCCACACTTGAAAAGATGTAATGAACACACAAGTTGTTCTCAGAAATATCTGCAGTAATTCTTTAATTCTTCCCCTTGATTAGCTTACTTTACAAGCACAAGAGGTTTCTTATATAGCAACCCCTGGCCATCTATAATTAAAATAGTGTTTTTGGACATGCTAGAGAACCAACGACTCTCAAGTTGTTCTCATAACTGCTAAATAGCAAATTCATACAAATAGAAATCACACTTGGAGTACGATTGGTTTAAACTGTTTTTCCAATAACCTTATTTCAAAATATAAGCTATTATTTTAACCTTATCCAAAATTGTATACTAATTTAAAATATGTGTAAGGTGTATGCCAACAACTCATGTCAACATAACCCCTTTTTAGGGATCTTGATCCTCATCCATTATGTCTTTTGTGCTATCATGTGAGATTCAAAGCACACAACGTGAAATCCATGATATCTTGGTAAGGGAATATCCATAACATATTCATAACATTTTTCCATATTCCTGTAGAGTATTTGTAGGACTCCTATAGAATAACTACATGATTGTTGTAGAGTATCTGTAGGACTCCTATAGAGTATATGTAGAATTTTTGCAGAGTATCTGCATGATTACTATAAAGTATATACAAGATTGTGTAGAGTATCCACAACATTTCTCTAGAGTATCTGCAAGAATCCTTAGTGCAACACCAATTTTTACATAGTACAGAAGGTTTTGCGGTACATACACTTTTGAAATGTAGGAAAAATATGCAACATTTCTACAAATGGACATCAGTGTATTGTTAGAGCAAATAAACTTCTACCTAGCTACCTAGACCTTGACCTGATGACTATAGTGTGCCAAACCCCATCCAAATTGACCATTAGAGTCAACCCTGAGTTGGATTCCTAGATTTGGGGGCACATTCCTTTATTTGGGGGTGCATTCCTCGATTTGAGGAACCGTTCCCTGATTTTAGGAGTGGCTGAGTTTATAACTAGTTCAGGACTAGATGCACTCTACTAATATAGGTCTTAACTGACCCTAACTAGCCCTAACAAAACCTAAGTGCACCAATTGATTCATTTTAGGGATTTGCATGCACATACAGACATCACTAAGTCAGAACTTGTCATGTACCCAACCCCAAATCCAAGGCCAAGGTCACTCGGAACCCAAGGGAAGGATGAATCAGGGTAAATGCATAGTTGGATAAGGTTATCTAATGCTAGGCCATCATGCCATCAATCCAAATAAATAAAACAATCAACCTTCTTAAAGAGAAGTTTGATCAAATTCACCTTCCATATGCACATGCTATGCAAGGTAAATGCAAACATGAATGTAAACGGATATGAACTAGATTTTAACATATAATATAACATCAATTAATAAGATATTCTAAAACCATATAACCATTAACAAAATCATATCTCCAAGCTAACTCTAGCAATATAAATAAAAGATCCACATGCTGCCATATTCAACCATTTTGACAAGCTAGAAACTAGATCTATTGACTGCCACCTACAACCATATTAACTTAAGTAAAACCAGATGTTAGGGTTGCCATCTAAAACCATAAAGATCATAATAACATAATATCTCGTGGCTGTCACCTACAGCCATAAAAAACGGTAAGCAAAACCTGGATCCAGTTAGCACATGTACATCGAAACACTATAAATAAGCACATAATAAAACATTCATCTATGAATACCAACCATAGCCATATAAATATGAAAAATTTCAGACATGAAAAACATCATGCATTTAACATATAATCTAACATCAATTAATCATATATTCTACATCCATATAAACATTAACAAAATCATATTTCCAAGCTAACTCTAGCAATATAAATAAAAGATCCACAAGCTGCCATATTCAACCATATTGACAAGCTAGAAACTAGATCTACTGACTGCCACCTACAACCATATTAAATTAAGTAAAAAAATATGTGAGGGATTCCATATACAACCATAAATACAATAATAACATAATATCTCGTGGTTGTCACCTACATCCATACAAACCATAAGCAAAAACTGGATCCAATGAGCACATGTACATAGGAACACTGTAAATAAGCACATAATAAAATATTCATCTTTAGATACCAACCATATCCATATAAATATGAAAAGCATCATCTATAGCCATATGAAATCATATCTCAAGGCTATCACCTACAACCATACATTCCATAGGAAAATCAAATCTGTAAGCACATATATCATGAAAATGTAGTAAGCAAACATAATAAGGAATACACATCTCAATCATGGGAAACTAGCATCAATAGGACAATGTTACACCCTGCCATGGATATTCCATGGTCATGAATATTTCAACATGATAGTCACTCCCGAGTTGAGGCCATAGATCCACAGGAGAGGTACTCTCAAATCAACAAGGGTGCGCTCATCTCAATACTGGAAACACTGCCACACAACAATAACCATATCTCATTCATACGAAAATCTTTTTCATTGAAACAAAATGTATTCCTTACTGGAAACATCATTCCAGACACAATGGAATAGATGTCAGAACCCAAAAATGATCAAAAATAGGTGAAACAGAACACATGGTTGCGCCCTTACCTAATTGTCAGAAACCACAACTACACGTTTCTCCATCTAAACTTTCCCTTCCATTTACACTACCTGGTGCAATGGGATTCCCTTCACCACATATGTCTCTTAGTACATCACCATCCACTGTTTTTCTTCACGTGCAGATATTCAGATAGGGACGAGCAATGGGACAATGACTCATGTTGTGTTTTGAATAGTCAATCTTCAATACCCATTACAGGGTCTTCATACATCATTACAAGGCCTTCAATATTATGCAATACTATGCATATACTCCTCAAGAGGATGTATTCCCCACTCAAGAGAGAATTCCACTACATTGGAGAGCTCATGAGAAAAACTAGAGAAAAAGAATGAGAGGAATTTCATTCCAATGCACAAATAGCCATTCAAATCCCCAAGTGAGTGATTCATATTCCAAGAGGGGTAAATCCAAAGGTTAGATGCCAATTCAAATTTGGTAGATGATTTACTCATTTTTGAGATTCCATTCCCAAAATAGCAAAAGGAGGGTGCATCAAAAGTTGGGAGTTACATTTCAAAGAGTAATGGATAAAAATAGCTAGTGAGGGTGCACTAGTTGTCATGAGGAGTTACAAATGACACCCAACCAAGGTCAAGGAAGGTTCACTAGTCAAGAGAGCCCCAAAAAACATCCAAGAGGATGTAATAGTACCCCCATAAACCTAAATAATAAAAAATAGGGTCCAACAAGCAATGTTAGGGAGAGCAACAACTCCTAGTCCCCAACCCCCTCACATGTGGAATCCATGGCCCCCCATTCTCGTTAGTTGTCCAAATTGAAGCTAGTTATTTAATTAAACAATAATAATAACAATAATAATAATAATAATAATAATGTCCAAAGTCCATAGTCTTGGCACCTAGTGCCCAATAATATTAAACAAAATAACAACATATGTCCGGGGCTTAACATCCAGGGCATTACAAAACTAGTGATCGGGGAGTCTTGGGTCAGTTAAAATCAGACTAGGTGAGATTGCATGGATAAATAAGAGTCTTTGGCTCTAGTTAAGCCTGACTGTTCTCCAAGCACTACATGATAAATTCGAATAGCCTCTTGACCTAATTCGAATTGCCTTGTTATTATATTGTTCACCTCAATACATTCAAGTTAATGAAATACATCATTCTTTCTTCTTATCTGTTCTTGCCTTTTTGTGTGATGATTAATGGGAATAAATTTGTTATTTAATTATTTATTATTGATCTCCATTTCACTATATATCTCTCTTATATTATTTCCTATATATACATGCTCAATTTCTACATGGTATCAGAGCTGCAAGGCGGCTGAACTAGTAAGTGTTCTAGTGTTTATTTTCAGGGATCAAGTTTTTGCAGGTTAAAGAGGTGGCTTTTGCAGCCTTCAAATATTTTTTTGAATCCATGGGTATCGTATCTCCCCAACAGATTCTAACCCCCTTCAAATTTACGAATGGAGATCAAGAGTATCCTGATGCTCTTGAGGATGAAGGGGCTCTACCAGATCACAATGGATATATAGGTGGAACCAAATTCAACAATTGAAAAGTATAAGTACTTGAATATAATGGATGAAGCATTTGAGCTACTTTTCTATTCCATTTATCTAAATCTACTTTACCACATTGAATCCAAGAAGACTCCAAATGAATTTTGGATTACGTTGTCCACACTCTTCAGAACACAAGATGAAATGAGGGGCCACCAATTGGAGGTGGAACTCATGAACTTGAGACCAAGTGATTTCGAATCTATTCAAGAGTTTTTCACCAAGTTCAAATCACTTCTCTTGCAGCTCAATATGTGTAAGATCTAGAAATACAAGTCACAAATGGTACTCTCTATCCTCTCCAAATTGGGTCCTGATTATAGTACATTTGTTTATGCTTTCCATTCTACTAAATTGGATCTTGGATCCTCCAACAAAATGCCTACTTTGGATGTTTTTGTTACCTCCTTCCTTCAAGAGAAAGATAATATCTCACATATAGGCCTCCAAAAGACCTCAAAGGTGCATGCACTTGCAGCCAATGAGAGGAAGAAGGGCACAAGCAAGCAAAATCTCCCATACAACGACAAAAAGGAGCAAAACCCAAGGATTTCTCATGAAGACTTCGACTCCAATGATGGAAATACCAAAGAGGAACAACCATGGTGTCCTTACTGCAATAAAGGAACACATAAAGAAGAACATTGTAGGTACAAAAATTTTGTTGAAGAAAAGGAAGAAAATGAGTGCAACAAGGAATCTGCCACACTCAAGAAAGTCAGTTTCATGTATGCACTTTCAAAAGTTTCTATTCAATGCATTCTTAATTCATAAGACTTTGGATAACTTGTCCCAAATCAAGTTCTAATTGAAGAGCCATTGGATAACTTGTCCCAAAACAATTTCTCATTGAAGAATGCCTCCAACATGTCTCTTTATACTTCAGAGGTACAAATTTTAATCCCACTACTCACCAATTTCTGCACAAATTTTTTTGAGTACATATATTTTTCTTTTACATTCTCTTTTCTGTTTTTTTTGGTCCATATGGTTTTTTCCCTCTTACCCAGTTTTCATATAATCTTGTGTGATTGGGTACCTAATATGGATCCAAATTACTGGGACCCATTTTTACTTTTTAATTTTTTCACCTGGTTAGGCTTATGGGGGGGGTTTAGAGAAAATAACCCTCTACCTAGCTATCTATACCTTGATCCAATGACTCTAGTGGGCCAAAGCCCATCCAAATTGACCACTTGAGTCAACCCTGAGTTGGATTCCTAGACTTGGGGGTGCATTCCTTGATTTGAGAAATGGTTCCCTGATTTTAGGAATGATTGAGTTTGTAACTGGTTGAGGACTAGATGTGCTCCACTAATCTAGTTACTAAATGACCCTAACTATCCCTAACAAACCCTAAGCACCCCAATTGGGTGATTTTATGTATTTTCATGCCCATACAGTGAGTTGCTTGTACATCACTCAATCAAAACAAGTGATTGGGGAGTATTGGGTCAGTTAAACCCAATCTAAGTAAGTGTGCATGGCTAACTAAGGGTCTTTGGCTCTAGTTAAGCCTGACTATATTGCAAGTATTGCATGAGAAATTTGAATATCCTCCTGACCTAATTCAAATTACCTTGTTATTTATATTTTCCACTCCATACATTCAAGTTAATGAAATACAACATCTTTCTTCTCATTTGTTCTAGCCTTTTTGTGTGATGATTAATGCTAATATATTTGTTACATGAATTGTTTATTATTGATCTCTCTTTCATTTTATACCTCTTTTGTATTAGTGATAGGTCTACATGCTCAAATTCTACACATATACATCCTTACTTATTCATCAAATAACCAACAAAATGTGATAAAATGAAAACCAATATACCTTATGTTAAAAGTTGACATCTGTATTCTAAAAAGGGTAGGTAGATACTTCAGGAAGTAGTAAAAAAGGGTAAAAGTTATGCCAATTTTTTTCTCAAAATATGACATTATCGGATCCTATCATCTCCCACTATTAAACAAAGATATTCCATGTCCCTATGCAATCTATTTTTACTCAACAGGGCTTGAAGAATCTGGAGGTGTAGTCTCCAAATATACAATGCTCCAATTGGAGGAGGGTAGCCTTTTTATTTTGTTGTATAATAACCCATTCCTTGGGTGACATTATTCTAGAATTCATCTTCTTTTCCTTCCTTTTCCCTCGTGGGACCCCATAGAAGTGGAAAATGAAACTTGAGTCCAATCCAATCATCACCATGCACCCTAAGACAGTCAATGTACAACTAAAATTGATCTAATGCGACCTCAAATCTGTCATGGGTGAATGGGTTATTTCTTTTTAGTTTTGGGTCCATGGATCAGATTCTCTTTCTTAGGTTGAGAATAACCTCTAATACGTTCAAATCTACCCAATACTTACAAGTGACAATGGCTGAATTTTGTGCATCTTTGAAGCAATCACAAATTCCTAGTCTTTGATGATTTCAGCTCATTCTGCCAACAATTTAGTAGGTGGTGGAGATCCTCTTACCCACAAATCATCATCCCACTCTAGGAACTCCAAATATGAAAGTGCAATAGTCTATTTGAGGTGATTTTCCATCAAAGACACAAAAGCACGAAGCTGAACATCTCCCACATAAGGATTTGGATACCAATGGTCAAATCCAACCATTACCAGGTTGTGTAGATAAAACTCACACAACATGTTTTGATATTCCTCATTACTTAATTAAAAATATTAGATGAATTGGTCAATGATCAAACCCTTATCAGAATTTTCTGCTACAACAACTCTTATCCTAAAGGAAACCAACTATTCATTGAGCTAGACAAAATATAGTTGGGAGGGTAAGCAATAATACTTCATTATATAAGCCAGGTACAACTTATCATGATTCAACTATTGAACCTCGGTATTTAGGCTCTATATGGTCATTGTTGCCTCCTTATCCTAGGATTTTTCTATTTCATCTTTTGCTTGATATCCCTCCATTGTTCAATCAAGGATTCAACCTTATCCTCTAGCTCTTCATCCCTAGCCTTCCATTTCTCCATCTCCCTTCTAAATTTGAATTTGGATAATATCTCCTAGCCTAATGCTTGTTATCTTTGGTGCTTCAACTTCAGAAAGGTTCCTATTGTTCTTCAATTTCTTCATGCTCTTTTTCATTAGTAGGCTTCCCCTTAAGTCTTTTTTATCCAGGTCTTTTAACTTCTGTAAGGATTAGTAGGGATTCCCACTTTGGATCCTCTGTCACATCATTGGTTTCCTCCATAAAGGTATCATGGCCTTCTTCTCATGAACCAAGAAGCTACCAATCATTTTGCTTCCCAGTGGCCTCGACCAAAGCATTCAGACTCTCATGAGATTCATAATTATGTAATTTCTACTTTGTAGAGGCTAACTCTTCAGATAGTGCCAAATATGATTGTTTCAAACTTTTATACATCTTTTTCATTTCCCAAGAATATTTCCTATATTTGGAAAGGGAAAGGTGTCGAGGCTTACCAATTAAGACTTCTTTCTCTCTTTTTTCGTTTCTTTATTCGTTGTGGCTTTATCTATGCTATGACAATAGCTTTTTCTACTCTCCATGTATCTTGTGCTCTTGGCCCTAATTCCTCTCCTGGAATTCTATTCTCATTATATTCGTTCTTCTCTGAGGTTTTGTTTTGAAAATGCTCTCCGTTGGAGAATTCAATTACTTATGACTCTTTTTCTACTGTGACCCTGGATCAAGTTCTAGGTTGACTAGATGGTTATGTAGAGGAGGCTTGTCTCAAATATAAAATCCTTTTTTAGAATACGAGGGTTTGTCTTGAGATCCTATGGCTTCCCGTGGGATTTTTGATACATTAGCTTCGTGTAGATTTTCTGTAGTTTCTATAGTTTCCACCACCCTTACAATTGTTGGGGATGGTATATTTCCCACAAAATCATCCCAAATTTGGTTCATTGCTACAATATCATATTCAACTAACAATTAAATGAGCCCATGTTGGGCCAAGCTAGCCTCCGGTTTGTTCCCTTCTTTGACTATTTTACTCATTAAATCTAAGGAGTTTAGGAGAGAATATGGAATATTAAATTTCTTATGGTGTCTCATATGTGTTAGCAACTTAAAATGATAGCCAAACAACAAACTAAATCTTCCTTCATGAGTAAAAAATTTATGAATTCAAAGAGCTTCCTCTAACCACGGTAGGAGGGATGTTCTATGCATTCCCTTGTCTGATTCTTAAACTTTCTCACTGCCCACATTAAATTCTCCCCTAACTGTCTTTATTGGTGCCCTCCTCTCAAACCATCTATTTACAGTATGTGGAAAGCATGTAACCTTGGCGATTACTTCCTCACTCACTTGAATTTTCAAACCTATGACCTCTACAATTGATGAATAGTAGTATAATGCTAATTCCGTGTGGTTTCTTTGTCACCTCTCTTCATTTTTTCAAAGTAAATCATCCATCCCTCCTCTTCAAAAATTCTATGCACCTCTAGGTTTCGTGTTAATATGGTGGTGTTTTTAGGTTAACTTCTGGCTAGAAGTCCCACCATGATGCTAAGGGATTAGCACTTGCACAAACATGGAAAAATTAGAAGGATTTTCAAGAAGGATCAAGTGGTTGCGAAAATAGAGAATTGATAGACTGATAGTTTCTTATGGCATGAATGAGGAATAGTAAGGAAAAAGCTTTACTTTGTCAAGGATGAAATTATGATTCATGGTGGTGATTTTTATGGAGGCGTGGTTTCATCATTAATGTGATGTCATGTCAATCCACCACTTAGATGGTCTGCAAATTGTATTCGTTCCTGTGATTTAGGTTATAACTACCGAATTTGACAGTTCCTCTAAGTATGGCAGTGGTACCATGTCAACTATATCATACCCCCACATGGCTACCCTTGACTGCCCTCATGCATATGGAGAACAAGAGTGGTAAGGGATAGCATATGAATATTGGTAGGCATGATCACATCCATTAATCCTTGACAAAGAAGAGGACATACACACTTGGACCTAACTAAGAGGAGTTTCAATGCTTATGTGGTGAAGATGACAAGGAGGGAAAACATTATGGGATGTGTTGAATCTCTGTAGCACTATAGTTTGTAGAAAATGAGTTGGAATAATCATCGAGAATGTTATGATGGAGAGAATATTCTTTTTGCAGTAGGTGTTGTAGTAGTAAAAGGATCTGTACCATAGGAGTTCTGCAATCTAGTTCTGTAAAAGATGAGAGAGATGTACTATAGAGAGTTATGCAATATGGTTTTGTAGTAGAATATATAATGGAAACATAAAATATTGTAGCAAAGTGTCCTTGTGAATCCTTCAAGCTTTAATAGAACAAAATATCAGTTTGACAAATATATATCACCCACCAAAAGGATTCTTTTTAGATGACACCTTACCAATTGCATCTCCAAAGAAGGTTTTCACAATCGGAGTTTTTTTTGGAAAATCATCTGGTTGAGAGATCATTTTATTACTAATACAATAGTGCTTGACGGACAATCCACTCGAGTGGACGCGAGCCGGATCTCCCTAGCTCAATGTGAGTCTAGAACAAATAGTACACACTATAAACCATTTTCCTAGATCTAGTTAAGGATCTAGTTATCTGATGTCTTACCTTGAGTTTGTAGTCCCTTTTCCTGGATGTTGTTCCACACCTCGCGGTTGTTAGATCTAAGCTGCAAGACTTGCGAAGATACACAAAACAACACAAACAAGTAAAAACGACCAAACGATAACAGATCTAAGTAAACAGTTAAGCATGTAAACTACACAATATCATCAACACAACAATATTGGTGGAAAGCTTTTATATTACTGTAAAGATAGGGAAAGTACATAGAAGAGAATGACTACAACCAGAGCTTAACAAAGTAACCCTTCTCCATCCAAGCCAATTCCATATCCTCCCAAGGAATTGTGAGTCTCTCAATGGATGAGTAGAGATCTCTCTAAGATGATTTCACCAACATGTAGACACTATAGACTTCCTCCCTTTGGAGTGGGATAGAGCTTCATTTATATAGGACTAAGTGGATAGGGTATGGATAGGGTAGGTTGAGATATGGTAGGAGAGATATAGGGGATCCTTCCAAGAGGTTAGGAACCGAGCGCCAACTCTCCCAAAAGGTCAAGGATAAGGATCCATGTCATCTAGCTTCGAGAATGGGCTCGAAGGAGCTATTTTTACCCATTAAATGACATCATCGCACCCTGCAAGAGAGCAATATGCGACGTCACAGGTTGCATGAGGGCATCCTGCGATGACCTCTCAAAACCTAGTATAAATGGGTTATATCTCTTCCAGGTCAATAACTTAATCAATAAAACTTTAGGGATGTATACACTGAATCTCAAGGTGGTAATATTTTAGGTGTAACAGAATGCCCTCCAAAGCATGAAGCTGTTGAAAGATTGGATAGGTGAAATGCTTTTACAGAAGGAATGGAAATGGCTTGTCAAACGAAGGACATTGCTGCAATACAAATGACTCTAAGTACACAGTCTCATATGACGTACAACATGGTTTTCGACCAATACATTGCAGATCCATGGTAGTAATGACCGACTGAACACAATCATGGCTACTAGACACAAGCATAGATCCATGATGAGATGATAACACAACCACAACCAATACAAAAGTGGATCCGTGTAACTCTGAACTGAAAACATAGCCATGACCACTACAAAAGTGGATTCGTGTAACTATGAATTGACAACACAGCCACGACCAATACAAAGTGGATCTGTGCATCTCAAACAATCTCCATCGAAACTCGGGTAGCAAATAACTCCCCCAGGGTCTTCAATCTGAATCCGCAATGATATGAATCTATCCATGTGATTACAATGTTTTGGAGTTGAACATGGTAGAAACTACTTGATTATCGGTCATTAATGTATACCGTTAACAAGTGCAAGGGAAATCACCATTGATGTCAATGATTCCCAAGGTATCACAGTACATATCATCAAGCGTGAATAAATGAGTTGAAGTCGAATGCGAGATGAAATCTTTCAATCAAGAGTCAATGATGTAAACTCATGTTGAAAGCGAGTTAACCTGCCATTGAGGCATGCAGTTCCAAGGTACTTGGTTGGTTTCTAGATTCAATCCTCGGATGAGGTGTTGAAGTCGACAAGGATGAATTCATCGAAGGAGGGCCATGATGAATCCCCCATCATCAACATGAAACATGACAAAGGATGTGTAGAGTAGATCGGGCGGTACAGTAACATGTAAGACTGGCTCAGAGTAGACCAACATGATGGAAGGTGTACTGACTGCAGATAATGAGTAGTGATAGTATTCTTGAACATGGGCATGACATGACTTGGCAGTATTGACTTAACGAGTTATGATACCAACTCCTAATGCAATTGATGATGGAAGCGTTCTTTTAATGTCTCAAAGGAGTGACAAGTCTCAGGAAGTAGGTGAAACTCAAGGACAAACAGATGATCCAAGTGTAGTATGCAAATGCAAATGAGTGCCATGTTCAAGAACTACTAGGTACTGCCGCTGACAAAGGGTGTAACATAAAAGCTTTCCTTTTTATCCATCATGAACGATGAGTGCCTCATGTGTTTTTTACAAGCTTGATGAGGGTAACCAGATACTCGGTATAGCTCATCTCATAGATGAGTCCAATCCCAAATGTTTTATGAATGTAGGAAAGGAGGGGTTCATCCCAAAATGGGCCCTTCGATGTTTGAATTTTAACGAGTCCAAAGAAGGAAAACTCGGCGTCATTTCATGTTTAGAGAGTCTGAAAAGAACTAAAGGAGACTCCAAAAGGTCCTTTTTCGTAAAGTTAGTCTCTTCGCCCGGAAAAGGGTAAAACAATGCGAGAGAGAACTCTTCCATCCATGGTTGGTTGGAGTATTCCTTTTTCGTAAATAGTACTTCTTGGTCCGAAAAAGGGGTAAACTATCACTAGAAAGACGATCATTCAAATGCTTTTACAAGCGTGAAAGAATCAAGTTCGCCTGGCAATATTTTCTTATTTAGGGAGTCTGAAAAGAGCTTAAAAGGACTCCATGAACAACTTTCTCATGGTTGATGACCGAGTACGACAAAGGAAAAAGTAAACTCGGCACAATTAATTTTCCGTAAATAGTCTAGCGAGGTCGGATAAAGTGATAAACCTATACTTGTTAGACACACCTTTTTAACTCAAATTTTTAACGAGCACAAGAATGGTATCAAAAGCACTCGGAATCTTTTTCATATTTGAACTAGAGCACGAAAAAGTAAAAAGTAAGCTCAAACCAATTTTCATGTTTCAACCAGAGCACGAAAAAAGTGAAAAGTAAGCTCAAATGCCATCTTACTGTTTTTAACGAGCTCGAAGATAGGTTGGAAGAATGTTCATGATGTCCGCTTCATTTTTTGACAAGCTTGTAACAAAAAATGAACTATGCTCGGGGTAATTTTCATGGTTTAATGAGCTCGAAACCTAAAAAGGAAAGTATGCTAAAAAATGTTCCCAATGGTGAACTTTTTCCCAACATGGCATCCCGAGGTTGGTGTGTGCCCCCAGCATGATTACTGGAAGTAAGTGACTTAGATCTAACATGATGTGGAGAGGCGATCGAGTTGACTTCAACATAACTTCTAGAGGTTGAATACATGCCCCCCAAGCTTCATTTCATCCGCCTAAGGCATAGGCGAATGAAAAAAGGTTCAGGTGCTAAGTCTACGAGAAGACTCAACTCAAAGGGAAAATAGTTGTTTCATTTTTTAATGAGCTTGATACATGAATAGAACTTTGCTCAGTGAAGCTGGTCTCATTTTATGTGATCTTGTAACCAAAGGTGAACTATGCTCGGGGGGTCTATTCCATTTTTTAACGAGCTTGGAATCAAAGACTAATCTGTGCTCAAACTACTGGTTTCATTTTTTAATGAGCTTGAATCCAGAGATAAACTTTGCTCACGGTTAAGGCCCATTGACGGGTTCCTTCCCAACATGATGTCTAGAGGTTGGTAAATGCCCCCATCATTATTGCTAGCGGCTTAACATGGTGGTGTTCCCTCAACATGATTGCTGACAGTATGACATGTGGCATGCCCCTCAAGCTTCATTTCGTCTGAAAATGTTGCTTGCTAACCCAACTACCAACCTGGCTACTAATATGAAAATGTTCACCAAAGGGGGGAAAGTGAGAATCAGATGAAATGAAGGTTCAAGTTCTAACTCTAGCGAGAGGCTCGAACTGATGGGAGGGAGATCTATTTCATTTTTACACAAGCTTGAAATAGACAATAACTATGCTTGAGGGGGCCCATCTTATTTTTTAACGAGCTTGAAATGGAATAAAAATATGCTCAAGGGGGCCCATCTTATTTTTTAACGAGCTTGAAATGGAATAAAACTATGCTCGAGTGGATGGTTTCATTTTGATGCAAGCTTGAAACCAAAGGTAAACTATGCTAGGGAGGGTTTATCTCATTTTTTAACGAGCTTGAAATAGGAAAATAAACTATGCTCGTACCCCCCATCCTCAGGGGGAAGAAACCACTAAAACATGCAGAACATTTAAGGAATTTTGATGACTAGGAGTCATATGATGAGTGGGTGTCACGAAGGAAAGTTTATCAATGGTCACAACATTCCCGTGATGGGGAAAATACATCACTCGAAAGAGTGAGGACACTACAGCCTTCATTGTGTAAACATAATCTCGTCCAAGGAGAATATTAAAATCTAAAGGACCTTGGACCACCATAACATTAATATAGAAACTTTTCCCTTCCAAAGTGATAGGTAACTGAGGAAGGAGCCCTAAAGGTCAAGTAGGCCTTCGATTAAAGGACAAAATCTGGTCAGTTACTGGCACAAGATGAGGGGAACCTATAGCTTTCCAAGAAGTTGAGGATAAAATACTAACAAAATCTCCATCATCAACTATCGTACGAAAGATGTCTTTATCGAAAACTCCTACAGATATTTGAAAAGGAATACTCGAAGGAAGACGAGATTCTATTAGACCATTCCAATCAAAGGAAATGACATCAGTACTTGGGGGGGTCCTCTAGGAATGGACAGTATTTCCCCTTTCCTAGGACATTTTGAACTGACTAGGAAAACATCAGCGGTTTCCAATTCACTCTCACTTGGAAGATAAGAATGAGACGAAGATTGTGTCATGGTGACTGCTTCAATTTGTACTTTCTCCAATGAAAGAGCGGGATCGAGTGGAGATGACATTGACTCGATCACTTCACTCTCTGAAGGAAGAGTGGGATCGATTATAGATGAAACTGAATCGATCACCTGATCAACCAGCAGGGGGGTCGAGGGACAACTTACTATTGCTTGTTGGAAGCACCGGTTGAGAACTAGTAATATCTTCCAACCACCGTGAAGCTTCATCCATGCTTGGACAAAGGTAAGTACGATGCATGCCCTTTCATAGCCAGCATGGGTCTGCAGCTCTACCCTTCCGACCCTTCACCAATGGGTTACTAGTCGAGGGAGTATCATCAACATGATGGTCAGAGGTTGAGGATACAAGCGGTTTGGGGTTCTTAGACCACACTTTTGACACACGGGAAAGACCGGGACAATACTTGAGAAGGTGATTATCCTTGCAAAGTTTGCAAGGGAACTTGGGATTACAAGGTGTTCTCATAGAATGAGTGCCATCAGAGGCAGATGGTTGACTCTCGGTCTCTTTCTTATCCTTATTCTTCTTAATCTTCCTTTTCTTGTTCTTCTTCTCACCCTCCTTCTTACTAACATCAGAGTTTTCAGTATGAGAAGAAGAAGAGATGGAAGCCGATTCAACTTTCGACGAAGAAGGAGAATGGTTACCATGAGATTGATGCTCATGTGATGAAGGACCTAGGTTCGACACAATTGGTTCACTTGGTGTAACTGGATTGGAGAATAACCATACTAGTAATCATATCGTCAATCCAGGAAGACTCAACGTAGCCATAAAGGGAGGACTAACAGTTCCACTAGGGGTAATAACAAATGGCAGACCCTGGAAAGGGGCGCCTTGGTTGGTAGTCCCGGAAGAATCTTCCATATCTTACTTCCTAAGAGTCTCTAAAGTACCACACAAATCAAACATTACTCAAGTCTAAAAGCAACAAGCAAACTGTGTGAATAGGAGTGGATTCAAAGTCTAGAACCTCACAGGATTTTCAAGGCTTCGCAACTTGCTATATATCACAGGGTCCAATAGTAAAACGCAACAAGGAGGATTGGGACGGTACCCTTGCCTGAATACCCGATTACCTGGACGGTACATGCATAGTAATCTCCCCGAGTGTTGTTCTCGGTGTATTGCTCTGCCAAGAAAGCCAAAAATTCAACTCAATTGGTTTCAGGAATCCTAATGGTGTCTCCCGATATACGCAAGGTACATGGGAGCTCAAATCCGTAGTGGTGTTGTCTAATGCACAACCGTACGGCACGATACCTTCCGATATACTACTGAGTACGTGAAACACCTTTCGATATACGCCAAGTACGTGTGGTACTTGGTGGGTACATGAAAGAGCTCGATATACCGATAAGTATGTGGAAGGCTACAATACCCCCGGAATACAGTGTTGAAAAATAACGACAGTTGCCACGCTTAAAGACCTCGGAACACGTCTCTAACTTACACACAGTTACTAAATGATTTTAACCTAAGCTAGCGTTAATTTTATCTTGCACGGTTAGGTGGATGCATGAGGTGAGTACATAAATGTAAACATAATGCAATCCTCAACTACATGATAATGCATATTTTCCTTTCCTTTTCAATGAAAACTACTTAAGGTAAGGAGAGATTTTTCTTTCTTTCAAACCAAAAGTACTTAAGTAGTAGCGAAAAGAAGAATTCCTTCCTAGAGTGCAATAACTCTAACTTTCTGCAATAATCAGCTAAAAAGCGCAAAGAAAATGAAACATGCAACTAATCTTAACAATGTATAAGACAAAATAATGAAGCACTTTCAATTTTCAAATGCATGTACCAAAAATGGAATTTGATAGCTGAACGTTTTTCATATCTATATACAGAAAGTGAGAGAATATCTACAACACTCTAATCATTTAGAAATTCCCAAAGAAAAACGACAAGCACCCAAACCACTCAAAGGCACTCAAGAAAGGCTCAAAATCTACCAAATGCAATAATTATAACTCATTTCCTATCTTTTTACCCTTGAAAAAGACACATCTAAGCTACGGAAAGAAGGATTCCACAAACGTTTCCAATCAAATGCAAGACAAAGAAAATCTCTTAATAATCATGTCTAACTCAAATGTACACAAAATTGAAACAAGCCTTTTCTTCTCCCTATGAGTGCAAGACCAAAAATGTCAAATGATCAAATTAAAGCAAGAAGAATACTTATGTTTTCCAATTTCATGTGTATAGCAAGAGAGTGACAAAATCAATCTTTTCTTTGAACTAAAGTGGAGACAAAGAATCGATCTTTTCCAATAATCACTAGATAACTTAGCATGTAAAGGAAACAAGATGCATAACCCAATAAAAAGAGGCTCAAAAAGACATGGATATCCCACACTCTTCAAGTCTTTAAAACAAGCCAATCACGCCAAACCAAAAATGATCTCAAAACCTTGAGATCGGTCAAAACGACTATAGGATGCAAGAAAAACACTAGTTTTGACTCAGAGGGCCAAACATGAATCCAAATCTCAAAAGACCCAAAAAAACCAATACAAACAAGCCAAATAACATGTGCAAAAAGAGGTTTGGGATCCGATCTAGTGCAAAGATCATATCAGGTGAGGAGAGGAGGGATAACAAGGTTAAGTGGATGAAGGTGGGGAACCAAAGTATCCACCACTACCAAACTGAAACTTCTTAAAATGGGACCCATTACAAATCCACACAAAATACCAAATACTTTCAACACACAAATAAAAACTGGGGTCTCTGACTTGATCTTACAGTACAGAGGGATTTTGCACACAATCCAAAACTCAAATCAGAAATGGAGAAGGGGTGCCTATATGACAAATTTGGCAGATTGGCGCAGTCTGTGCTTGTACACAGTGCGACGTCGCAGCTCACCAGTGTGACGGTGTCTTAGTAGACCAATGGAAGGGTTGCGACTAGGGGCCAATAGACAAATAATAGGGATAACAAATGACATAGTGTCGCTCTGCATACACTGACCAGGTGTGAAGATCCAAGTTCAAAAATGAGCCAAATATCCAATTAATGAGCAATGAAATGGTTTGAAAAACTCAGAGGAAGGTAATCAAACTCTTCAAAGTGAAGATCTGATGGTGAAACTAGCTTAAAAGGCAAATGACAAATAAAAATGCTTGTAACAAGAAATCAACTGAAAATGACATCCAAATTGACAACTATAAAGCAATGTTCTTCCCCAGTATGGTCGCCAGATTTGTTTGACGGACAATCCACTTGAGCGGACGCGAGCCGGATCTCCCTAGCTCAATGTGAGTCTAGAACAAATAGTACAGACTATAAACCACTTTCCTAGATCTAGTTAAGGATCAAGTTATCGGATGTCTTACCTTGAGTTTGTAGTCCCTTTTCCTGGATGTTGTTCCACGCCTCGCGGTCGTCAGATCTAAGCTGCAAGACCTGCCAAGATACACAAAACAAGACAAATAAGTAAAAATTCCCAAACGATAACAGATCTAAGTAAACAGTTAAGCAGGTAAACTACACAATATCATCAACACAACAATATTGGTGGAAAGCGTTTATATTACTCTAAAAATAGGGGAAGTACATAGAAGAGAACGACTACAACCAGAGCTTAACGAAGTAACCCTTCTCCATCCAAGCCAATGCCATATCCTCCCAAGGAATTGTGATTCTCTCAAAGGATGAGTAGAGATCTCTCTAAGATGATTTCACCAGCATGTAGACACTATAGACTTCCTCCCTTTGGAGTGGGATAGAGCTTCATTTATATAGGACTAAGTGGATAGGGTATGCATAGGGTAGGTTGAGATATGGTAGGAGAGAGATAGGGGATCCTTCCAAGAGGTTAGGAACCGAGTGCCAACTCTCCCAAAAGGACAGGGATAAGGATCCATGTCAGCTAGCTTCGAGAATGGGCTCGAAGGAGCTATTTTTACCCATTAACTTACATCGTCGCACCCTGCAAGAGAGCAAGATGCGACGTCGCAGGTTGCATGAGGGCAGCCTGCGACAACCTCTCAAAACCTAGTATAAATGGGTTATATCTCTTCCAGGTCAATAACTTAGTTAATAAAACTTTAGGGATGTATAAACTGAATCTCAAGGTGGTAAGATTTTAGGTGCAACAAATAGTCATAATATTCATGTCTTTATTGCACCAACAAGCTGCAAGATTCCAAATACATGCATCCCTGGACAAGGGTTTATTGTATGGTCTTAGGTGATGACCATTATCCATCAAAGGAATCTAGTCTTCATCAATAGTGTGTAGGTTCACTGACCCATTCTCATATATGTGTTGATTTCATATGGTCCTAGCCAATGGATGTGGATATTTCCCTTAAATTCCTTGAATTTGTAATCATACAGAAGAGCTCATTCTCCTACTTGAAACTTTCTATGCTTGATGAACTGATCATGCCATTTAGCTCTTTGATGTTGGAAAACAAAAACACATTGTAGAGCGGCTTGGAATAGTTCATCCAACTCATTGATATGGTTTAGGTGGTTCTTATGTGCCTGTAATAGGTCCATGCCAAACTATAGTGCAATCCTCAATGTCTTTACTTCCATATTAATGGGGACAATAGCTTGCTTACCATATACAAGCTCGTAGGGAGTAAAATATTTTGTGTTTCTCCATGGAGTATGGTAAACCCACTGAGCTTCTAGAAGTCTATCAGCCCAATCCCTAAGATGGAATTGGAAGGTCTCGGTCAATATGGATTCCATAATTTTATTGGTTCCTTCCGCCTGTCCATTGGCCTATGGGTTGTACAACATTCTTACCTCGTGCTTGATCTGATATTCCTTCATGATGGTTTGAACATGCTTAGAGGTGAAATATTCTTTACCATCTATGACAATACCTTGTAAAGCCCCAAATTGGGTGAAGATTTCACCATAAAAGAAATCTACTACCGCTTGTTTTGTAGCTCTTGGGAGTGCTTTGGAATCCACCCATTTCGTGACATAATGTTATGCAACCAAGTCCCAGAAATAGCATAAAAATAGGAGAAATATATAAGAAGAAAGTAATCCATGCCTTAATAATGAATAACAGAGATGAATAGCAATCCTCTTTGAAGGGGCAACCTTCTTACACAATGTACTAAGTAGATAAGACAAGACAAGATACAATGATGACTAAAACGAAAATATCTCATTCCTATATATAGGAGACAAAGGTGTATAATAACAACTAATAGGCCCACTAATAGACCCAAGCCGACATCAATAATATGTAATGCACCACAATATAGGGGGTAATGCGCCACTCTATAGGGGGTAATGTGGCATCATTGAGGGCTTAACATGCCCCTCCCCTTCAAAAAGTGTTTTGCTCAATGCTGAAGTAGTTCTGGATGCTGTTGTATAAAGGAATCTTCCCATGTTGAATCTTCTGCAGGTAGGTTCTTCCATTTAATGAGATACCCGAGAATTGATCGATTTCAAAGCTATATGATTCTTGTTTCAGTGATTGCTTCAGGCTACAAGATGAATTTTCCTTCCTCATCAAGTTTTGGTAATATCGTTTGAATTGGTAGCTTGTCACCGATTACCTTCTTTAAACATGAAACATGGAAAAATGGATGGACTCGTGAAGATGTAGGCAGTTCCAATTTGTAGGCCATGCTACCAATGTTTTGTAGCATATTATAGGGACCGTAGTATTTAGGTGATATTTTATTATCCTTCTTGATGTTCTTCAGGGACACATGTTTGTATGGTTGCAGTCTTAAAAACACCCAATCCCCCACATCAAAGCTTCGTTCATTGAGGTGTTGATCTGTGTTACGAATATAAAATTATAAAGTAAAATATAAATTAATAAGTAATTAATCAGAATTAGTATTGAAAGGACATGACCTTTCTATGCAATGCCCAAGCCATATTTAAAGGCGGGAAACCCATTGTAAAAACCATCACATTCAATTATTATTCAATATGTATTATTTATGAAGATGGATCTCTTCTTTATCCGGATATGGATTCCTCATAACACTCGAATACGGTGTTACATTGGTATCAGAACCCCTTCTTGGGCTTGATTCCAGCCTTTGGCTACCTTTTGTTTTTTAACCATTATATTAGAGTCTCCCTAAAAATAGGACCTTGTCCTAAAAAGAAAAAAGAAAAAAAGGTAAAAAATAAGAAGAAGTAAAACCGGACATGGTTTTATGAAAGTGCACATGGTTTTGTGAGCCGTTGGTTTTATAAAACCAACCCTTAGTTTTATCAAGAAACCAACTCACACCTTAAAACGCCATGGATCCTAATGAAAGTCAATTAATTAATTAATAAGGGTCTAGGAGAAAGTAAGAGGAAGGCACTATTAATTATTTGGGGTGATTTTTGAGCCATGCCTATAGTAGTTAGTTAATAAATAATTTTAATGGTGGAGTATAATAATTTTAATATTTGGAGTGCTTGTAATTATTTTAATTTTATAATTATCATTATTAATTAAATGTTGGCAAGTGATAATGTTCACATGACTAGGAGGGCGCATAAGGATAAGGTGGACCTCACCTACTCCTTTGAAAAAGATGGAAACAACAAGAAGGAAGCTAAAAGCAAGGTAGCGGTAGAAAATAAGGAAACTGTCAAAAGCAGTCAAAAGCAGGAAAGTGGATAAAGCAAGAAAGTGCAAAAAAACATCCAGTTTGAAAAGCAGGAAACATCCACAAAGCTATGGAAGGCGTAGTTGCTAAAATAGAGGAGATCACAAAGCAATGAAGTTGCACAAGCAAGAATATGTTGCTAATTATTTTAAGGAAGGCACCCTCATCCTCACATGTGCAAATTGCTTGCTCATGAATCTATCTAAACCTATAAAATAATGCCAATGCACACCAATCACATCTTCTGGTCATTTGTTTATTGTCTCGAGAGCTTTTGCTTCTCAGAGTTGAGTGATGTGCCTCAGCCAAGCTTAGGTGATGTGCCACAAGGCTAACATTGATCCAATATTATGTTCTATTGCAGCCAAGGAAGTCTGATGTGTAGGTCTTGAAGTCCATTCAAGCTGATTTGAGAGTCAGAAGAACGAATACCAAGAATCCAATTCAAAATCTCTATCCATTCCCTTCATTCCGTGGGAACAATGTTGATGGGACGAAATAGAGGTTATGTTTTTAACATTTATGGGTTGTGAGACCGGTGTCATTGCGTCCGGATGGTCGTTTCCAGTAAAAAATTTCTTTTGTCTTGTTGAAAAAGGTGTCTGGATGACCAAGATACAACCATTCTCACCAGAGCCAAGGTTTCAGTGTTGAGGAGCACACGTGTGAAGTTTCAGTTGATGAATGCGCCCCTTATGGGCAGTCACTGATATATGGTGGGACTTCCATGATCATTCATCTTCCCTGAATTCATCATACTTGCAAATCCATTGCATAACTTATCCTTCTTCTCCTCCTATTACACTCATTCTCTCAGTTTTGTAAGATTTCTCTAGCATTGGAGACTCTATGAAGATTTGAAGATTAAAAATCCTCTAACTTCTTCTCAGGACCCTTAATTTTTATTTTTTGTTGTTAATAAGCTCATGTTAGAGACATCATATACTTCATAAATGAATTTTGTAAGCCTCTGAAACAATTTGAATCAAGTAATTCCAAGACTAGCTCTTTAATCACTTTTTCTTGACTAGTTTCATAGTTTTTGTAATTCATTTAGCTATGTATGAACCGATTTTTTGTTCTAATGGTCATTTGTGAATCCTGAGACCTTACTGAATAAAAACCAACCATTTCCCTGAGGATTTGAAGGCATCTTAGCATGTTTTGAAGAACTTGGAAAACTACTAGTTGAGCAGTCCAACATAGTGCCCTTGCTTCTTTTGTTTCCAAATTCCACCAGAACCTCCCAAATTCTCAGAATCTCTTGTCCAACTCTGAATTAGGAGGTTAGTATCTATAATCCATTTGTTTACCTTCAGGGGTGAGAAAATGAGTTTAGTATGCATATGTTGGTGTGCCCAGGAAGCCTCAGAGTAGAGCTTAGCGGCAGCTGTTGTTGAAACGCAAATGGCCCTAGTACCTTGTGCATAGGACTCAAAAGCTAGCCTTGGTTTTGATATGTTTGCTACTACACATTCACCCATATATTTTGCAGATCCTAAATATCTCAAATTCATAACCCTGGAGGAATATTCTTGTGTCCCAGACCCGCTTCCCTTCAACTAGTTTTGTTGACTAGTTCCCACTTATGAAAAATTGTGTTATAAGTTTTAAATTTTGCATAATATCATCTCCAACCTGAACAGGGATATTACAAAGATATCAGGGATATCATCTTCTAGTTGCACACTTCTTTTTATTGCTTTTATCTTCTATGTTTTCCACCACTTTTCACATATTGAAAATCTTATATCTACACGCTTAGCCCTAGCAGCATTATCAGATCCCCCCGCCCCATTGCACAAAATTCCTATTTTCTACAACTTGGCAGCATCACGTCGACCACACCCCCAACAATGTGAGATTTACTCCTCCATTATAATAAGGTTAAGTGGAAAAAATTTGTATTCAATCATCTAGACTTTGACCCACAATGGGATTTCCTTCAATAGAATTCCTCTTGCTCCTTTCTTGAGATCTTCTTCAGCTTTAGATACAGACTGGTTATTTCCAGCCATAAATTCCAAAATATATCATGTCAAATTAGTTTCTACCCAGAAGTCGAAAGCCCTAGTTATCAAATTGGTGCAAGGCTACTATATCTCCTTTCATCCACTATACAGTTCTTTACTGTCGATTGTTGTGTTCTGAGGCTTCTGCAAGTCTCATCAACCAATTGAATAATTTTACAGGGAGCTCAACCAACAAAAAATTGTACTGATGAAATACCAATCCTTCGTAAAGGATATATTATCTATGTTTCTTAGGATCCCACCCACCCTCGCAACTTAGCTTCCTATAATATAAATTCTTCGAACCTATTTTCCCACCAATCCTGGATCTCGCTCTTCAGGATCGGTGTATCCATGCAGTTAATGGTGTCTAGTTAGAAACTAAGTCTCAAAAACGAAACCATTTGTTGGCACAAGTGTAATACCCCATTTTGACCCTTAGGATATATTAGCGTTTAATGTAAATATTGTATACATGTGATGTATGTTTTCCTAGCGTGGAGCTCAAGCCCAAGGCCCCGCTAGTGGAAGCTCGAATTTTATTTAACACGAAAGTATTAGACATTATGTTACCCATGTGTTATTTAGCCATGGAACATTGTAAAAATGATGTAAATAAACATCATGCAATAAAATACCAAAACTAGCTATGGAGGCAACGAATGAGAAGGGGCCATGTGTATCCACTAGGGAGTGGTGAGGGGGCTGTTGGATTGAACCATAGGCTGCCATATGTCACCTTCAGAACCCATTTGATTTTCCTTGCTAACATTTAATTATGTTGTAAGGAAGTGGTTGAGGAATTCAGTCCATGGATTCAATGGAGAATGGGCAGCCCAAAAATTCATATGGCAGAGTATGGGCTCTATTTTCTTGTACCACAAGTCACTATACCTCATGAGAGTTGCTTCTTCCTCATCCCCATTCCATTGTGAAAGTTACCAGCATCATTTTCCATCCAAAAATGAATTCCCAGTAGAGAGAAAAACCAGAAATCGCAACTGTGAAAGAACCCACGTTTTGAAGAGCCATAAATGCCCAGATTTGGTATTTGACAGTAAAATCCAATGGGGAATCCATAGGTATGAACCTTGGGGTGAATTTGAGAGCATTATCTACCCCGAAATCCATTGGAAAACCCAGTTTTGATAGCCCAGAAACCCAGTGACAAGATTGAGTTATTCGTTGCCAGAATGATGAGAAATTCAAGTGTGGATGTTTGAACAGAGGATGGGGTTGCTTGAATTTAGCTGAGATGTCTGTAGCTTTGTGGTTGAGCTCACTGTCTTAGCATCCTCTTCCCTTTCCTTTTGGTATGCTTGATAAACCCAACTGTGTGTTGGCTTAGCATGACCGTTTGAGTGAATCCATGGCTGTGAATGAGCCCAGCTAGTTCCTCCTTAGTGGATACACAGCCCAGCTCGAGGGTGATCTCTCAGCTAAAAGAATACAGGCTGGACAGAGATCTATGGTTGGGTGGAACGTTGCTCTCACATAGCCATTTGTTTGGACATTTGCATTTCAAGATAAGTATTCTCTGTGGATTAATTTATTTGCATTATGTGTTCAGCAATGTGTTAATCCTAAATGTTAACTATTCATGTAAATTGAATGAAATGATTATCTCCAACTGGTTGGCATGAAGCCTGTGCATAGTATGAGAATGAGATTGATTATTGTATGACTGTTTCATCATTCTGCCTAAAAGAAATAGGTTGATGCATCTCCTTCTGCGTGTATGTTATTATGATTATTCCGCTGTGTTTATTAATCGAGTTGTGTTAATTCTATGTTCTGTAATGTCTTAATTAATGATTGTTGTTTATATGTTGAATGCATGATGAACTATGTGCATCTATAGTGTTTAATTCCGTTGTGCTTGTTGAATATGAATATGTATGCACAAGTTTTATTTAACCATGCATTTCTAAGAATTATGAATGGGGCTGAGATCGCCAATAAGCCCGGTATGTGGGTAATGTTTCCTTCCTTTCATCGGTTTGATGGAAGGGGATGTTACAGAGTGGTATCAGAGCCTAGCTTGCAGCAGTGGGGCTGCTTGGGCCAGACTCTAAGTTACAAGAAAGTAACAGAATGGTTTTAACGCAATATTGGTGAAGTCGGGGCGGCATTTTTTATTGGAAAAATGACAGGGTCAAATTTCTCAAATGTGGAAGAAGATCACACAGGTGTGTAGATCTCTCCAAGAGCTTTCCAACGGTGCCATACTTGCCTCATTTGGCCAAGGGACGAAGGAGATACGGACCCCGCAAGTTGCAGGAAACATGGATGTTTCCCGGGTTTCGGGTCTCAGGAGCGCCATTTTGCGAAATGGATTTCCGAAATCCCAAACCCGCAATTTTTTCGTCCTTCAGGTTTCAGGTTTCGGGAGCGTCATTTTTCGGAATGGATTTCTGAAAACCTGAACCCCTGACTTTTCGGGTTGCGGGTTGCAGGAAGTTGGTTTTGGGATTTCCGCAATCCCGAATCCTGCATTCCGGGTTTCGGGTTTCGGGAACGCGAATTTTCAGAGTTTGCGTTTGGATTTCCGAAATTCCGAATCCGCAATTTTCGGCTTTCGGTTTTCGGCTTTCGGTTTTTGGGTGTCGGATTTCGTCTTTCAACTTTCAAATTTCGGCTTTCGGTTTTCGGCCTTCGGCTTTGGGGTGTCGGCTTTCGGCTTTCAGATTTCGGCTTTCAGTTTTCGGCTTTCAGCTTTCGGGTGTTGGCTTTCAGCTTTCGAATTTTGGCTTTCGGGTGTCGGCTTTCGGCTTTCGGGTGTCGGCTTTCGGCTTCGGCTTTCGGCTTTCGATTTTCGACTTTCGGGCTATCGGGTTTCGGCTTTCGGGAACACAGATTTTCAGAGTTTGCGTTTGGATTTTTTTTGGTAAAAAAAAAATTGGAATTTTGAAAAAATATGAAAAGTGGAAAGTAGTCAAACCCAGAATTTTATAGAAGACGAATGGTGCATCGGAACAAAGATCCGCGAGTTGCTAAGCATTCATTGTTATATAGACTAACTTCGCCCAGTAGAAAAGTTTTCGTGATTCTTCATAGATTTTCTTCCACAAGTGGCTGAAGTTGGTATTCCGGACCAAAATACAACTGTGTAAAACATGCAGAATTGTGGTGAAAGTTGTCATTTTTGAAGTAATGCAGTTTCCACACCTGATATCGGAATGGAGCAAGTGGATAGGGATTGGAAATCTTATCCAGTAGGGAGAAATGGTGCATAGTCTGAATTTGAATGGGATTATCATGATCTATAGTTAATTAGAGCAGAAAAGTGACAACAGCTGTTTAGACAAAATTGTTGTCAATATGGACAATTTCTAGAATTGCATGTCTGGAAAGTAGCAAGTTAGAATATTATGCATGAGTATATGTATTGAATTGATTCTTGGTGATTAAATCATATCTAATGATTCCTTGTATGTTTCCTAGAGGCCATGAAATCATACCAGCTATGATGTGGAAGAGGAATCCCATGCATCGATGAAGGATTGGAAAGGGAGAATCCCTTAACCCCTGTCTTGCTAACTGCATTTATATTTTATAAGCTTTATGTGCATAAAATTATGGCATGAGAATGCTGAAAATGCAAGAGATTAGATGAGCGGCATGAATATGCATTGATTGGCATATTAATAGACATTGCACAGTGCATGAGTATATGTTTTGCATGCATATGACATTACATATTGGTAAAAGTAGTGAGATTTTTACATATGCAGTGAACCACTAATGGTAAATATTGTGGTTGATAATCACTATTGGTGATTGGTTTTGGTTGTATAACCAAAGACAACAGAAACATGGCTAAAGATGTTGATGATGTTGCTACATATGGCCAACAACCTTATGAAGAAAAGGCTAGGGCAGCAAATCCATGATTAAGAGATTGGTGGGAAAATGCTGCAATCTGCTGTAAGAAACCAACCAATCAGATAACCTAAAAGGTGTAAATGGGAGCCATGCAGGTAATGGTTTACTCATGATGATTGCATAAGTATTGAAGGGGATTGGGTAAGAATCCATTGAACCATATTCGGTAATCATAAAATGGTATGCAATGCATTCATGTGAACACCATACTGCCATAGTGTGGTGGAGCATGAAGTGGGGAAGGAAAGAGGCCTCATACCATGTGGCTGTTTAGAAATTTAGATTACATTCATATAAAATACATCATGCCATGTGTGTGTTGGTTATGAGCTTAACAACCAAAGCAAGTGAGGATCGGTGGTCCTGATTATGGTAATGCATGTTATATGAGGTAGTCATGATCGATGGACTGTCGGAATACTCTGTGGAGGGATAAAGTTGTATAAATGATATGGCTATGAATTAATGAGCATTTAAAAGCTTTAAGTTAATTGCATAAATGATGTGACTGTACCTTGCAATTTTAGTATGATAATGATTTACGTGAAGTAAATGAGTTGGTTATATTGATATGTTAACAGCTGGAACTGTTTGAATTATGGAATGTTATAATTCTGGAAATGCTTCAGTGATTGTTGCAACAATGAAATATTATATGCACGGAGACTTACAAAGTGTTTGGCTGATTGAAGTTTCAGATTTCAGGTAGATTGTTCTAGGCATGGCAATGTGGGTAAGTCCATGATGAAGGTTGGAGTCTACCATGTGCAAAAGCCAAAGTTTATGAGAATAATATCATGGTTGCAAATCTAATTTTTGTAGGAGACAGAATTGTAAATTCATGTTGAATTAATTATTAATGCTATTGATTGGTTATGGAACAATCATATTTGAATTTCATTGTTAAATGTTGCTGACTATTTGGCTATTTAATAAGTGTGCTAGGAAGACACATTGTAGTAAGGCCAAGAGAGAGGGCCTACAGAATCCAAACTTCATGGGAATGGATTTCATGATTTGGAAATGGGTTTCGGGTGAAACGCCATTAGACATTATTAATGTCTCATTTGCACTGCATGATTGGTGAACAATATGAGTGAGATGGTAAAGATTATGTCAGTAAGACATAAGAGGGTTATGTAACATCAAAAGGATTTGGGATGGCAAACCGAGGGACTGTCAACTCAGAGAAGGAGCCCCCATTCCTCATTAATGAAGAGAAATTACATCTGCGAAATGGATAAGTGTTCTATAAACCCTGACTGATATATGTATACATATATGCATGTTTAACTGTTAGATTAAAAATGCAAAGCATGTTTTGATTTTATTTCCATTATGGCAGACTACTTGGATATGATTAGGACTTGCATAGCTCCCATCAGTGAGGAGTGCACGCCTTTCTGATGATGAGTTATGTTAGGGATGCCAATATTGATTATGCCCTAAAGGAATGGACGCATTCTTGGTGTTTCAATACTTGATAGTGAATGCTATGAATTATGGTTACAATTCATGAATAACAGCGCTGACAAGTCTGCCTATACTACTTGTGTTGTCACTTTAAAATAGATGCAATTTGGTGCTACACACTAAAGTAACAAAGTAAAAGGTTGGTGTGAGGGGTTGTGGTGGAAGATTTAATGTGTATAAAAGGATGTTGTGGAGGTTGTGGGGATTTTGATTAAGGGTAATGAAGTGTTGATGAAAAGGTTGTTATATGCCTATGGCTCCGTAGTAGAGCCTTGACCTAGAAATGGTCATAGTGAAGTTTCCTTCCAAGTTGGCGTGAAGGTGTACTGGTTGGACATTGATTATTTGATGTTTTGGAGTAGCCTGTGTGCTGGCCAAACATCTCAGTTCGCAAGAGGATCCCAAGGCTTGTAAAGTAAAAGCAAGACCCTGTGGACCAAAGAGGAAATGCAAAATACAGATAAGCATTCAATTTCATTTATTTCTTGTTTGGAATAATGAAGATTTCAAGTATAAGTCTTGTAACAATTAAGCTGATGCACTATTGTTTCTTTGTTGGAAACCTTGGTCATACAGGAAGCAAGGAATATGAAAGCATATTAAGGATGCATGTGGACATGTGACTATCCTAAAAAGCTCAGCTTGAGCAACAATGAATGATGGTGCTAGTAGAACTGTGTGAGTCCTAGCAGCCAAGGGAGTTGTAGACAAACCATGTGGAGGGACTCCATGGTTGAGAGGTCTGAAATAGACCATAGACACTAAGTGTCATAGCCAAGAAGGGATAGTCAAGCATTCACATGGAAGTGAAAGAGGCTAGGAGCATGAAAACCACAGTGGTGGTGTGGGTTCCAGAATGGAACAAGGCTAAGAGGAGAAAACTCTTACTGCTCTCTCTTTCCTTTTATTGATGCATTCATAAAAACAGAAAATTATTGAATACATGCATGGCTGAAAGTAGAGTGTGTTTATTTGCTTGAAATAAATTGTGAATGTTGAATTAATGAATTTCCTGTGAATGGAAGAGCATGAAGGAATTCATGTGTATGTTGGGCAAGCATGGAAAGTGTGAAAGTCTCATGAATAGAGCATGGGATCTCCATGTCAATTGGGAAAAAAAATTGACTGATTTTTAGTGTTTAGGTTACGCTTGGCCTAACAAGATTTGTGATGATGAATTTCACAGGTGGAAATTAAATCAATTGGTTGCAGCTGTTACGAGCAAGTGTTGCTTGTGAGCAAAGTGAGAACCAGCTGTGCACAGTGACCATGGAAACAGACCATAGGCTATTGCAATTGGCTGAAAGTCTTCTTCAAACAATTGCCAAGACCCAAGAAAATCTTGGAGAGATGCTCAAGATACAGAGGAGGCGGAATGAGATGAACCACAAAGTTTTGCAAGACTCTGTTTGTCTGCAAAGACAAGTAAAAATAATTCTGGAAACAATCAACCAAGGAAAGGACGATGGATCAATGATGAGGCGTTCATCAAATCGGCCCATTAAGAAATGTTCCAGGCATGAAGACTCAAAGGAAATTGAGCAGGTAAAGATGAAGCAAGCAGTGAAATGTTAGAAATGTGGAGGACATCATTGCCTCCGCAACTACCCAATGAGGGAACATCAAGAGGGTAGTAGCCATAAAGTTTTTAGACTTGTGGATGAGCTGGAAAATCACAACTAGCAGGAGAAGCTTGTGGAATCCAAAGGACTTGATCCTGAAAGTTCAAAGTAAAGGATAGAATGCAGGGCAGACCCCCAATGTTTTTGAAATTTTGGACATGTGTAAATTGTATATGTATTCCTAAGTCTTGGAACACCGAAGACGATGTTATTCTAAGGGGGAGGGGATTGTAATACCCCATTTTGAACCTTAGTATATATTAGTGTTTAATGTAAATATTGTATACATGTGATGTATGTTTTCCTAGCGTGGAGCTCAAGGCCAAGGCCCCACTAGTGGAAGCTCGAATTTTATTTAACAAGCAAGTATTAGACATTATGTTACCCATGTGCTATTTAACCATGGAACATTGTTAAAATGATGTAAATAAACATCATGCAATAAAATACCAAAATTGGCTATGGAGGCAATGAATGAGAAGGGGCCATGTGTATCCACTAGGGAGTGGTGAGGGGGCTGTGGGATTGATCCATAGGCTGCCATATGTTACTTTCAGAACCCATTTGACTTTCCTTGCTGACATTTAATTATGTTGTAAGAAAGTGGTTGAGGAATTCAGTCCATGGCTTCAATGGAGCATGGGCAGCCCATAAATTCGTATGGCAGAGTATGGGCTCTGTTTTCTTGTACCACAAGTCACTCTATCTCATGAGAGTTGCTTCTTCCTCATCCCCATTCCATTGTGGAAGTTACCAGCATCATTTTCCATCCAAAAACGAATTCCCAGCAGAGAGAAAAACCAGAAATCGCAACTATGAAAAAAACCACGTTTTGAAGAGCCATAAACGCCCAGATTTGGTATTTGACAGTAAAATCCAATGGGGAATCCATAGGTATGAAACCTAGGGTGAATTTGAGAGCATTAGCTACCCCGAAATCCATTGGAAAACCCAATTTTGATAGCCCAGAAACCCAATGACGGGATTGAGTTATTCGTTGTCAGAATGATGAGAAATCCAAGTGTGGATGTTTGAACAAAGGATGGGATTGCTTGAATTTAGATGAGATGTCTGTAGCTCTGTGGTTGATCTCACTGGCTTAGCATCCTCCTCCCTTTCCTTTTGGTATGCTTGATAAACCCAACTGTGTGTTGGCTTAGCATGACTGTTTGAGTGAATCCATGGCTGTGAGTGAGCCCAGCTAGTTCCTCCTTAGTGGATACACAACCCAGCTCGGGGGTGATCTCTCAGCTGAAAGAATACAGGCTGAACAGAGATCTATGGTTGGGTGGAACGTTGCTCTCACATAGTCAGTTGTTTGGACATTTGCATTTCAAGATAAGTATTCTTTGTGGATTAATTTATTTGCATTATGTGTTCAGCAATGTGTTAATTCTGAATGTTAATTATTCATGTAAATTGAATGAAATGATTATCTCCAACTGGTTGGCATGAGGCCTGTGCATAGTATGAGAATAAGATTGATTATTGTATGACTGTTTCATCATTCTACCTGAAAGAAATAGGCTGATGCATCTCCTTCTGCGTGTATGTTATTATGATTATTCCGTTGTGTTTATTAATGGAGTTGTGTTAATTCTATGTTTTGTAATGTCTTAATTAATGACTATTGTTTATATGCTGAATGCATGATGAACTATGTGCATCTATAGTGTTTAATTCTGTTGTGCTTGTTGAATATGAATATGTATGCACAAGTTTTATTTAACCATGCGTTTCTAAGAATTATGAATGGGGTTGAGATCGCCAATAAGCCCGGTATGTGGGTAACGTTTCCTTCCTTGCATCGGTTTGATGGAAGGGGACGTTACAGCAAGAGTAATGAGACCAGGGTTTTGCAAAGGTGCCAACAAAGGCTTGTTGTAGTCTAGCGTACTGGCATATTCAATCCCTCGAAGGATAAGGTCTCACTTGAAGCACTTCCTAGACCTATTTGAGATGAGGATGGTTGACTCTAAGGGTAAATTGATAGAGGGCTCATTTATATACCATTCCACAACTTGTGTTCATCATGTATTCTACAGGAATCATTCTTTAGTCTGTGAAATGACCTATTACAAAACTATTACATTGGAAAAACCCACAATCCCATATCCCAAATACAAAGCCCAAAACTCAATGTCTATTGATTCCATGTTCTCGGCTTGCCTCTTGGTTGATACTGTCTTAACGCAATCACCTTCACTTCGACCTACATTGTGCTTTTATAGTTGCGAGATTGGACCCACTACAGTTGCATTCTTCAATGACTTCCGCAACTTCTGCCTTATTTTTCTTGCAATCGTCCACGACTATGGTCCATCAAAAAACAAAGGAGGCAATAGAGGCTTTGAAAGATTCACGATTTTCTCAATAGATGGAACCCTAATTAATATGAATTAAAAATGATGATCTTTGTTGATGTTGTTTAATAGTGGGTTGTCCAAGGAGCAACTGACGTTGTGCCAACCTTTTCACCAAGGTTGGGGAGGATGAAGGTGTAGAAGATCAGGTTGTCAAAGTAGTTGACATTGTCAATTCCTTGAGGCTTCATGCCAGTTTCCTAAGAGAATTTGTTACAAGAGAATGCTAAGGCATATTTGTGCACTAAAATATGGTTTGTATATATATTTTTACCTTTTGCTTTCTTAATCATGCATTTCATGTTTCTTATCTTGAATGTGTTTCTTTGTAGAAACAACCTCTTTTTGACAAGAAGCAATTTAAAGAATCTTACGACCAAATTGTGAGAGGAATTCCAGGCAAAACTAAATAAAAATGTGGAAGGAGCTTCCAAAATGCTCATTGTTAAGTTTAGTGACTTGAAATTGTAAATACTTGCTAAGCTTGGTTGCTTGTTTTTGGTTTCTGATCACTCTGATTATGTAATTGTCTTTTCTAAAATTGTTTTGTTGGCATAGTTATGAAGAGTGCTCATTAATTATCTTATGTTTAAATTATATCATTAAACATATGTTGTACAATGAATCTATTCCTTTGTCGTCAACATATAGACATTATATCCTTTGTCATCAACATATAAACATTATATATGCTTTATATCTTGTTACTATTGTTTAACTTTCTAGTTATTTTGTTGTTTTCAAGATTTGTTATAAGAGTTATTTTCACAATTCATCTATGCACTTCCATTGGATTGAACTTCTAAATCCCATTGACATATTGTTGTTTTTTGAACTCTATCCCTTTGTTATCAACGTATTAGAACTATATCTTATACTATTTCTTGTCATTATTGTTTATATCTTCAATTTTTTCACTTCTATCTTAGATTTGTGATAGGAGTTGCCTTTGCAATTTTGTTATGTACATGCAGTGGATTGAACTTATGAGTCCTAATGACCTATTATTGTGCTAATTATTTTGACATCTTACCTTATCTTTGTGAAAGTAAAGAATAAGTAGGGACATTGTTGATGTTTAATGTGTGAACAATGTTAAACTATTGTTAATGTTTGATCTATATGTTGTCACCATATTTTATTGATGTTAGACATTAATGTTGTCATTGATGTCAAAAGGAGTTGTAGAGTTACCTAGTAGGTCAAATCAGATTTGAAGTACTATGTTTCATATGCCAGTTTGAAGAAGTATTGTAGATAAGCTCCAGTTAGCAACCCGCTTGAACAACCAAGAACATCAAAGGCCTAAGTACTTGGTGAAGACACTCTACCTGTAGCAAAGACATCAGTGTTGGAAGCTGAAGAGGCCAAGTAGCAGGTAACTTAAAGACCTGCAAGATTGAGACTCGGGCAATGTTGAAGAAGTCTTGAGTCTACCCTGAAGAAGCCTTGAGCCTTGAAGTGGCTTGATGATAACCATAAAGCGCCCTCAAAAGAAACCTTGAAGTTAGCATTGGTAAAAGCCTTGAGATGTCAACAATATTAAAGAGTGAAGTGTTGACCATTCTTGTTGTAGCGTTGATAAGACATAGATGAGTTGTCCTCCTACAAGCATGAAACATGGAAGAAACCCCTACAAAGACCAAACGTTAAAGATGTATGGTCAAGAAGCCCCAGAGTTGACCAAAGAAAAAGAGTATGAAGGACATTGCAAATGCATGCAAAACCTCCATGGATTGATAGCCCTCGTCAAGCCATTTCCAACGGTAGGTGGCACACTACGTGGTTCCTCACGGTTGAGGAGATATCCCCTCTTAAAGATAAATCCCCAAACTTATTGTCAAAGATTCCTCAAGTGAATGGTAAAGAAGCACTTCTAAAAAGTGTTAGTTACAAGAATGGCATGTTAGCCTTAAACTTAAGTTACAAGTATTATCTTGAAGATTTCATTATTAAATGTACACAAGTATATTACCAGGTCGGCCAAGCAATTTTGTTAAGGAAATTATGGCATAAATAAAGAGTTAGTGTCATTTTTTTGGTGGAATTCGTGGAGATGTGAGCTGATCTCTAAGGTAGTGACTGGCAAAAGCATATGATCAGACAAATAGAGAGAAGTTCAAGAACTAGTTCTCTTTGGGGTTAAGCACAGGTACGGGAAGTCGTGAATTGCAAGGAGCCTCTAGTGCATGATGAAGCATCTTGGTGAAGAGGACTTGTTTATGTTCTAAGGTTCAAATACTTATGACCAAGTTATGTTAAGTGCTTAAACTTATGAGTGATAAAGGTTTATGCTATGTCAAAACGACCTACAATATATGACAAGAATGCTACCTGTGATGATCTACAATTTATGTTATTAACTTGGCCTTACATGACAATGTTCCAGCTCAGATTTTCGACCTTCCCTAATAGGATTTTAGTCTAAGTCATGACAAGAACATTAATGAAAAAATATTCAGCCTTGGTAGATGGGAAATTCATCATATAACTGTACATGAATGCTTGACCTTCAATACAGTGAATTCAGCCTAGTCAATGAAAGAATATTCATTATTCAACCAATGCATGTTGAAGAACATGTACAGATAAAGCAAATAAAGGTACAATTGATACATCTAAAGGTACAACAGATAGTGTTATTATAGATGATGATGATGATGAGTATTCGATAATTTCCTTATGATGATGTATATGATAATACATTTAATGATGTATTAGATGATGATGATGATGATAGAGACGGTGAGATTATGTATATGATGATGATGATGATGATGATGCATATGATGGATGTGCAGGTAATTTGACACTGTTGAGAAGGCTTGGTTGATAGAGATTACAAATTGTTTTTGAACAGTGTTAAAGTAGAAAGTTGTAAAGGTTAGAAAGGAATTGGATCAAGTTAGAGCTTGAGACCTAGGGGGTTGGAGCCTCCTTCCTATTAGAGCATGAGAACAAGGGAGTTGTAGCTCCCTACTAGTTTTCATTGACAAAACCTAGGGGGTTGTAGCCTCCTTCCAGTTTTAGCTGGAGAACCTAAGAGATTGGAATCTCCTCGTGTCCATGCAAAAGACTATGGTTTTAGTTATGTTATATTATTGCATTTCCATATACATTTTATGTGTTAGTTGATGAGTTCTTCTTGATGATAATTTACATACAAGTTACAACTAATGATAAAAGGTTAATGATATATGAACAAGTTTGAAGTAGCTCTAAATTGAAATTTAAGATTATGTTATATTATTGCATTTCCATATACATTTTATGTGTTAGTTGATGATTTCTTCTTGATGATAATTTACATACAAGTTACAACTAATTATAAAAGGTTAATGATATATGAACAAGTTTGAAGTAGCTCTGAATTGAAATTTAAGTGTAGAACACTGATTCACCCCACCCCCCCCCCCCTCTCAATGTCCCTAGTGTGTTCTACAATTGCTATTGTTTTTTAGCTTCCAAGTTTTAAGTTCATGGATGTTCGCAACATATATTATCAAAAAAGTTATAATCTATAGTTTTTATATATGCCATAGTTTTGTTGGAGAGAGCATGCATGATGACGTCTCTCTGGTTTTTGCATACTACAAGGACGAGGCTCATTTGATATAATTACATGACAAACCTCACCATAAATTTCAAATTTGTACATGGACTAAGAAACCAAAAAAACCAATATACAATGACATATCATAGTAAACTATTTAATTTTCCAAATTGGGAATATTGAAGGAATCAAAAGCTTGAAATATGATATCAATAAATTGATGCAAAAGTTCTTTGATGATTCCATCTTTTTATAAAAATACAAAACAAATTATACCACGCATTGATCTTAGCTTCTAGTTGAATAGTTGGTTGCTGACAGTAATAAAAAAATATACTATAAGTTTATAATTGAGGGTAGTGTTGTGTGATGTCATATTTGTTTTGCATTAAAATATGGAGTATTGTTAGTCATAGAAGTTATTACCATTGACCAAGGTTTGTATTGCAAATGCTTTGTTACATTAGAGAAAATAGAAATTTGCACCAAAAGGATACAACATAACTAAAATGAAATGTTTCCACTTTTTTTTATGAAGGTTATGAGATCATCATTAAAGAAACACCAATCATCAAGTTGATATGAAGGGGGATTGTTAGTCTATTGCAAATGGCTAAGTACAACCCCCTATATCGTTAGACATGTTCATCATCTCTATAGATAGTGCTATGACCATTTAAAATCCAACATATTTAAAACTTAGCTTTTCGAATTTGAGCTATTAAGAAGTGGGTCAATTTGAAACACAATCTAGTTAAGCCTTTCAAAAGGCTTATATTTCATTTCCATTTTTTTGCTTGTAAATAGAAGTCCAAAACAAGATAAAAGAACAACTAACACTCGCCAAAATTACATCTGTGAAACTTGAAATTTCATTCCCATGTTAGTAGGGATGTATTAAGAAAACATAAGTTGCTTCATATTGTGCTTATTTATTGTACTTATAAGTTGTATCTCCACTGATACATCTTATGCAAGGAATATTTTAATCAATAATTTTTTCAATAAATTATAGGATTTTTAGTTCACAATTTGACTTCATGGTAAAAGTTGTTTGCATGATCTATAACAAAGGTGTTTTCACGCTGCAACGTTTTCTTCTGTATCTCACTCAAGGTAGATGGATTGGATCATTGATTTTAATTATCAATTATCAACTATCATTACATACCATACTTCTTTATTTTTTGAGTGCTAATTCAGTTTAGTTTACTAAATGGGAATAATAGTAAACATTACTTGTATCATTTTTGCATAGGTACATTCACAAACCCAACAAAATAGTTTTTATTGTCAATTACAGATGGTGACCTACATATTATGTTCCATAAATTCTCATTTATATTTATTCTCAACCATCAAGATTTATTTATGATTAGTGCTTTCTTATTCATAACTCCATGCTCATTAGGTCACCATGTTTTCAAGATGTCTAGGGAGATATGCAAATTTTCTTCATCATAGTTTATCCATTTGCAAGTTCATTGAAATTTGTTCTTGTAGGCACCCTCCAAATCAACCCTGCACCCCAAAAATGATCCAACAAAGCCATCTTGAAGAGGGATGAAGTTTTCACCCATTTTGTGTGCATAGGGATATTGATGAAAATTTTGGTTAAAAAGCAAGAAAAATACCTCTGGCGTCTTTGTTCTAATTGATAAAAAAAAATGAATCCTCTTAAAATCTCATTCTATATTGAAAAAAATGAGAACAATAAATGAACTTGGCTCTTCCAATACATTATAGGTATTTTTCTATTCACTTGATTGATTATTTTATCTCCCAATACTTTTTAATTACCTTTTAGCAACTGCATATGAAGAGGGACATTTTGATGATGAGAACAAAGGGCTTCATGAAATCTATTTTATTGCTCTACTTTAATTTATCTTTTAGCAACTACATATGAAGAAGGACATTTTTATGATGAGGACAAAGGGCTTCATGACATCTATTTATTTACTTTACTTTTACTTCCATTTTTTACTATCGACGTTCCTTTGCACCTTCTGGGGCAATCGCTAGTAATATAAATTCATCAACATACACATAATATTTTTTCTTTAAATAAAGCATCATCAGCATGAACATGATTTGAAAATGCATAATATATATAGATAGATAGATATATATATGTTGAATATAAATTCAAATATATATGTAAAAGATACATTGAAACAATCAAATATATACATGTGATCAATAATTGTTATAACCTAACTAGTCCACCACTAGAGCCAAAGGCATTAATAACTCTACTAGATAAAAATGAAGAATGAAGCAGTTGGTAATGATTGGCCTATTGAGGAGGATAGGGTGGTCGATTCGCTCATGGATGAGGAGATAGTGGTTATTTGGATAACAAAGTAGGATATGTTAGTCAGTCATCTCATTTAGGAGGAGATAGTGGTCGGTTGGCCTGTGGAGGAGGAGGAGGGGGTGGAGGATCACCATCCTTAGTAGATGAATATTAAGAAGGTTGATGGTGATGGTGATCCCTCCTTTTCATTATTTTGACAACATGATGCATTAATAACATCATATCATGAGAAAGGGTCACCCATATACCAATATTTTTTGGGTCTTATAGGATTTGTGTAACTCGTATCAGGGTAAAATATGTGTCAGGTCATCACTACACATAACTAATATGCCATCCCCTGACAAAATCTTGATCTAGACCATGTTGAAGACCAGGTCTCTATATTAGAGATAACTCATTTACCTATGCCATTTTCTTGTCCTATTGGGGAGGCGTCTCCCCAACATATGTGCCAATATCTACAAAATAATAGATAACAATAATTAGAAAATTTAAAGAAAATGTTAAAATAAATTGCATGCGCATTAAATGAGATGAAAAAATTCAACTAGATTAATTAAAACATAATGTTAATATTACCTTTGGAATTTGGTGGCTCATCTAAGGTAAATAAGATGTTCAAACATCCTTTCCAGCTTAGCCTTAGGTATGTGTACTACACAAGATTGAGGGTATGACCATCCTAACTGGAAAGAATCCACGGTACCTCTTAAATGATCCCATATGGGAACTCTGACTGGCCCCGCTTGGAAAATTCAACCCCACTTGTGCACATGCACGTCGATTCTTGATCTAGAAGGGAGGCAGTTGAATGATATCCTAGTGACTAGAAACCTCTCAAAAAATAAAGAAAAATAACTCTTAACCAAATGGGAATAAAAAACATAGAATGGAAATTATCTCGAGCCAAATAAAACTGTTGCAAAAAAATGGCATACCACCTAATACATTTGGGTCTTTGCATTAAAGAATCTACATAGTACAATAGAGGGAAACTAATGCACCAACCATTATTGGTGTAGGTTAACACCATCAAGACCAAAAGAGAGAGGCACCTAACCTCCTTTGCACTAAATGAATGTTAATCCAATTGGACATCAAAAACCTAGAAGTGACCAAAGTCGATGACATCCTCATTGACATATCTTTGAATGTATGCCCCCATAACACTAGGTGGGAAATCAAGGAACTTGGGAAAATCCCCCCCTTTCCTAGATAGCCCAATAATGAAGTATATGGAATCCTCTATGGGTTGGTACCACATATTGGGACCGACTCTAAATGCCTTCCTGAAGTGATCCCAATGATGGATGAACTATCTCAATAGAATCGTATTCCCCCTTGAGGGATTTAGGCTCCTCATAAAAATTAAGGAGGCCAACATCCCTCAAGAGGAGACAAGTTTGTGATGTAATAGGGAGAGGGTACAAATTCTTCTCTATTAACAATCAAATTAACGCCCTTAAACAATGAAGGTTGGAAACACAGTTTATTGTTCACCCGCAACATGAAGACAAAAATCAAGCATAAATAAGAGACATGATCTCTTAATCTAACCACCACTTTCAAATGGAAGATGTGAGTGAAGAAACAAGAAACTTAAAAGGGGCATGATTCAGTGATTGAATTATCCACCAAAAGCTAAGATCCAATATACAATAGCTACGAGTGGAAAGAAATGCATGGCATATGTATTAATTGTGTTTGAAATTCTGAATTAATCATGCAAATACTTGAAAAACTATGGAAAAGTGGGTTTTTAAGGAAATAAACAAAGTGTTGAATTAGAATTCTATCCCACATTGTATTTTTTCTCCTGAACACCCAAATCCTGTAGCTATAAAAGGAGGCATTTAGGGTTAAGTAAAACAAACCTGAGAAGATAAAAGTTATGTTGAAGGATTAAAACAAGGGACACTTTTCCTTCAAAATATTTTGGTGATCAAGGGCTTGGAAGGTGGAGGAGTGGATATAAACAAAGGATGAAGAAAGCATCTTCACAGCAAGGATTGTAAGTATCTCTTTCTTTGAATTAATATGAATCAATTCAGTTTTTACCAATTTCTTTTATTAATTAATTGGTAGGCAATTAGATCTAGATTCCAATTCTTAAAGTTTGTTAGTAGAAGAGTAGGAGGATGCACTGTAGTTGAATTTGCAGGTTTAATGGAGATCTAAGGAGCTACAAGGATCAACTAGCAAGGAGATTCATCAACCGGCACGCTACAAGAGGTAATTCTCATTCTTCCTTCCCTAATTCAAACTCCATGGAAATTATGCTTAAGATCTTAGGAAAATTGTAATAATTGTTTCATACTGATATCAATTGGACCTCACCAGTCCATAGGATTAGAAGAGTGATCTTTAACGCTCTCCCTCTCGGGCCTCTCAATCCCATAGAAAGTTGAATGGGTTGATCCGTTTCTACTTCTCCTATTGTCGCCGTCGTCTTTAACTCATACAACTTTCATTAAGAGAGAGCGCACGTGTGCCACACACACACACACACATATATAGCATAAAAATTTCAATTAAATTTTCATTTTTATTTATTGAAAATTGAAACACACACACACACATTTTTTGCAAAAAAACTATCTAGCACTACCAATGTGCCTTTAAAAATAGAATACAAGAGGTGATGAACAACATATAGTGCACTCTAACTGGTGCACCCTAAAGGCATACTGCACTATTAATATGGTGTGGGATTTAGTAATATTATCGGTGCTCAATATTTTGTGCACACTGATGATACCAGTGCATCTTCAAAAACAAATGCACTATTACCAGTGCTTGGTGCTCCATCATCTTGTGCACCAAGAACAATGGTGCACCTCAAATAAATTGATGCACCCCATACAAACTCTCCATATTACACTTATTAACTTGAAAATTTTGTTGATTTTTGAAAATTAGTGGTGTGCTTAATATATATAGACACACCATTATTGGTGCCTCTATAAATCTCAAAGCACATCGATATATTTAACACCAATCATACAACCATGAAAGATGCATTTATAAAGATAGAATGCACCACATGTGGTGCATATCTATTATACAACACACCACAAAACTACATGTGTATGCCATATTGCTATGTTTTACCAATGTGTTTCTAATATTATAAAATTCATTAAATAAACACGTGAGGTTTTTAATATCCCTATTTATAGTGTGCCCTATTTTTAAACATAACACACAATTTTTGGCGCACCTTGTATATTCACCAGGTGCATTACACATTTTGATGTGAGCAAAATGGCTTGAATGCACTGCTCATAACTATTTTATTTTTTTGAAAAAAAATGGTAAATTAAAGGTAAATTTTAAATTATCATCTACTAAAAATGGAAATAAGGAGGTGACAAACATTTTACCTACTATATTCTCATCCAAGGAGGCATGGTTTTCACTTACGCAAAGAATGAAGCTATGCAAATATTTTTCAAAATCGAAAACATTCCAAATTCTCTAACAAATCTAGGGGAAGGAGGAATTTAACAACTTAACAACATGTCAATCATACAATGATGTTAAGTACTAGTGCTTTCATGGTTTTGACTACTAAAATCAAACTAAATATGAAGTTACAATTCAATAATAAAAAAATTATTTTACCCTACCCTAGTGCACCTACTAGTATGGGGTACTAGTACATTCTTAATACTAAAGCGCAATATGTAATCAATTTAAAAATGTCTAGCTCTGTGCATGACTTGACTAGACACCCCAATGTGGTATGTTTATGGAAATTTAAAAAAATAAAAAGCTATATTTTGTTTCCAATAGTCAGACTTGACAATGCGTCATATATATTGTTCCATTTATAGGCAATAAACACCTCAAATAGTTTTATACTTTTAATAAAATAAAATACTTATATTTTATTATTAAATATTTTAATCTACTTCAGTGCTCCATGGATTAGATGCACTAGTGTGCTATGGTATCTCCAGTGTATCGGCATTTGAACCCAATGCATCATGTATGTTAGTGCGTTGATCCATTTAAATCCATTTAACACATCATTTAAATTTATAATTTTTTAAATATAAAAACCTATGTTTATTAGTATTTGATAGGAGTTAGTGCATTGTACATTGTAATTCCCCGGTGCATTATGCCATGTTAGATGCATTGATGCATTGAGAAATAGTAATTTTGTAAAATACAATAAACTTAGTTTTTCCTTTAGCGACGAGATATTTTAATGTTGGGTGCATGTTATATTTAGGTCCACTGGTGAATCCAATATGTTGGCTTACCAATGCATTATTGCAATTTAGAAACTTAAAAAAAAAAACAGAACTTTGGTGACCCTCTTCCATTAGAAACCTCCATTATAAATGGCTAGAGGAGACACTTTTTGGGGAGGTTTCACAAAAACCTACCTTAAAAATTGTTTTCTTTGTAGTGTTAGGTGTCAGCATTGCCATCAAACATGACAACTTTAGGAAACTTGTCCACAATTAAGAAGTCAACCTAAAAGTAAAAGGGATAGTTCTTCAAATCTAAAATATGGTAGCCATATGATCCTCCTCCTTTCGAGGATGAAGAAGAGGAGAGTTTGGTAAATTCCCACCACTAAGGTTGACGAGGTCAATCAATAAGAACCCAAAATAAATAAATAAATGATGATATAAAATAGACAAAAAAAATTGTACAACCTTTGGATTTTGTTCCTTTCAGGGCTGTGATATGTATGGATACACCATTAAGAGGAATGAAAACAACACATGAATATGAGAGTTTTGATTTGGATAAGGAGCATATTCCTTTAATCAATAATGAGTATTTGGCAACTGATTTACATATAGTAGTTGTAGATCCATCACCAGTGGGATGGACCAAGGTGAATGAAAGAGAAGGGCAAGAATGAGCATTTCTTCCAACCTCAACTCATTGAAAAACATTTTTCTGTGTTCTTTTAATAATCCATTTCATTATTATTTTTTAATGCTTTAAGAGCATAAATATGTAATGTGATGTATGCATCTAGAAAATGTGATTTCCATTCATATTTATGAATTGAAATTGTGATTTTTTGTGGAGATTTTTTTATAAGAATTATATATAAATATTATTGTTATCCCATATGGCATTGGGTAGTGCAAAAAATGCTACAACTCCTTCAAACATCTCAACCATGACTTACGAAGAAAATGAAGACATATATAACCAACAATTCAATTTGGAGAACTAATTTAACAAATTGAATGATAGGTCAGTGACAAAGTTGGCTTTGGCGCACACAAAATGAAATAGAAATTAAAATGGAAAATATGGAATAGAAGATGGAAATGATGGAACATAATATGGCCCATCTCATACAAACCCTAAAGGAGAGGCCCCCTAAAAGTGATAATGTGACCCAAAGAACTCATGAAAATAAAGATAATATTTAAGTGGAACAACCTTCCATTAATAAATAATATGTTGAGGGGATCTAACTCTAATACTGGAGCAACCCACAAGGGGTAGAGCAATTGGTAATGAGTAATTGAGATGAGAAGTTGTAAATGGAAGGTCGAAAGCCAAATCTCCGTGGGTACTTACTTACAAAGAAAAAATCTAATATTGGACCTAATCAAGGATAGCTTCTTGGGGTATTCACTTCCCTAAGGTTGTATTAAGAAAGTTTGATGGAACAAATGTATTTACATGGGCGAAAATAATGGATTAATACTTTCAATTGCATAATATTATGGATGATATGTAAAGGATTTCATTAGAGACTTTGTTTATTTGAGACAAAACCATATTAATGGTATCAATGGGTAGTTAAAAGGAAGCCTCATTTTATCATTATGATTGAGATCTATTTACAAGAGAACTAGAAGCACTTATGGTAAGGTTGGGAAGCAAGACTTCTTTAGTAAGTTAACGAGACTCGAGCACATAGGAGATGTGGAATATTATAATTTAGAACTTCAGGTATTGGGCACCAAGGTGGATAACATAAATGACCAAAATCTATTGGAATCTTACATGTGTGGATTAAAAGAAGACATTAAAGATGAGATTTGTTGAAAGCATCTTGAAAATGTTATGGAAGATATGTAACTCACATTTCATGATCAAGCCAAGAATAGGGCTATACACCAGTATACCAATGGAATATATGGAAGGGGTAGAGATAGAATTGTTCCTCATAAGTAAATCATGCCTCAACCCACTCAAATATCATAGAAGGAAATGGAAGAAATAAGAGCAAAATGATTATTCGTTGGTTGTAATAGTAAATGGTCCAAAGGTCATGAATGTTAAGAAACAAAATTGTTTACATTGGAAAATAATGATGAGGAGTAAATAGAGGCATCCACACATATGGTGAGGAAAAACTTGTGAACCATAAAGAGCAAGGTAAAGATGCCTAATTTTTTCAAAAGATAGATCCAAAGAGGTGTGAAATTTCAATTCATGCATTGGCAGGTGTGCCAACACCTCAAACCCTCAATATGGTAGCATACATTAAGAAGCAAAGGGTCATAATACCTATCAATTTATAGTACACATAACTTCATAGATAAAATATTAGCAGAGTGCCTTACTTGTTTTGTGTATCCATTGACAAATTTTTAGGTATTCGTTTCTAGTGGGGGAAGTATTGATTGTGGTGGGAAATTCCATAACATTAAACCTAGTATGGGAGACTATAATTTATTAAGCCCCATATATGCCATTACCAATGGAGGAGTAGATGTTGTTCTAGGGATTTAAGGGTTTAGAACCATGGGTACAACTTCTACAAACTATAATGAATTATTCACGAGGTTTGAATTGGAACAAATTCAATATGAAATCAAAGGGTTAAAATATCCACCCTTTGAAATGATCATCCCTCATTGAATGAAAAATATCCTTAAAAAGGGTTGCACTGGAGTTATTGCTAGAATTTATCCTATGGAAGTGAAGCATGAAGATGAAAATATTCTAGATTAATTAAAATGTGCCTTGGAAAAACACCGCAAAGTCTTCCAAGATATTCCTAAGGGGATACCTCCATCTAGAGACCAAGAACATCAGAATGAACTCATACCTAGAAATACTTGTCCTAATAAAATGCCTTGTAGATATCCATGGCAACAAATAGAGAGAGTGAGAAAACGGTACATGACATGTTGTATGAAGGTATTATTCAACCACGCAGAAGCTCCTTTTCAACACCAATAATGATGGTAAGAAGAAAAGATCATTCTTGGAGGATGTGTTCTAATTACAAAGATATAAACAAAATCACCATCAAGGATAAATTCTCTAATCCAAATATTAATAAGTTATTAGATGAGCTTCACAATGTGGCTTATTTTTACATATTGATTGGTCATGTCTCTTACATCTTATCTCTTCATTATTTATTGTTTATATATATATATATTCCTTACATTGCCTACCCCTTTGTACTCAAAGTATATGCATTCATATCATGAATTCATACATAGAATGACCATTAAGTCCATGCACATAGACTTTTTCATAAACAATAATTAAATAAATCCGTGACATCATTATAAGCCCCGAAATTCAAAGCATATTTAACATGTATTGTTATGGTAAACAGTCCACCACCTAACCGCAAGTGAAGGACATTCATCCTTGCCTTAGGAATGTTGTCACAATTATCCTTTCTGTGACAAAGGCCACCCTCGAGCTAGGGCTACCAATCAACAAGGTTGATGTTCTATGCTCTTCTACTTAGCCACAACTCATGCAACCCTCTAGTGCAAAAACACACTCTACAATTATCCCAATTTGCTAGCACTGTTCCCCCATCAACTTGCACAACATAAGGAATCGGATCCCCTTCTTTGCATTGCAGTTCCTCAAGCTATCCATATTCCCTTTCAGTGCTCCAACACAAGTTGAATAGGAAATCTCTATACTATGACTCGATGGATCTCAGTTGTAGACCAAGCCCTCTCACAAGTTCACCACACTCATTAGCACCAGTTTCCTAGGGTACTTAGCATGAGCAAAAATGGAACTCGGGTTCACCTCTCTTATTTTTCTGTGATGGAATGAATCACTCTATTGTGGAATAAATCCAATCATTGATAATTTTGTTGATGGAAAATAGGTTATTTATACAGTAGGTGAGGTGACCTTCGGTCTTTCATGTGCCAAGGTATGTGTCTCCTCACATTAGTAACTAAAAGTTAAAATATATTTACAATTTTTACAAAACCCTAACCCTTCGGATTAGGTTTTCAACACCCCCCCCCCCTTAATCCAAAGGGGTGTTTGTGAGTCTAAGCATCCTTCTGAACTTTTCAAGCTTTTCTCCTCCAAGTGCTTTGGTGAAGATGTATGCTATTTGCTCATTTGTGGAACAATGTCTCAAATGAATTGTCTTGGCCTCTACATGATATAGAATCATCTGGTACCTTGTGTTGATGTGTTTAGTTCGATCATGGAATCCAAGATTCTTGGCCAATTTAATTGTGTAAGTGTTGTCAATCAGTAGAGGAGTAGAATTCACTTGTTTCTCTTGCAAATCATCAAGTATTTTCCCGAACTACGCAATCTCCTTTGTTGCTTCTCCAACAGCCACATATTCTTCCTTTGTTGTAGAATTTTTTGGAGTTGACTGTTTGTGTGATCTCAAGGAGAGAGCTACTAATCCAAGACTCATGAGGTAGCTTGAAAGTCACTTTATCAAAAGGTAAAGTCATGGTTTATCCTAAGTTCACATTTAATAAAAGTCGAGTGAGTGTTTAATTAAAAGGGGGTGGTCACTTTATTAAATGACATGAGGTGCACTAAATGTCATTTATTAATTATTTAATTGAGCATTTAATGAGAACCCCTCATCTTATCTAATTTGGACCATTAGATTGAAAGAGGAAGTTGCCATGAACAAAAAGGGACTAGGGCAAGGCAAACTTATTCATTATTCACTTTTCAAGAGAACAATTTTGGAGAGGAGGAGAAGGAGAGAAGAGAAGTTGACTTTGGGAGGAAGAAGACAAACCCTAGCACAGAAATCGAGGAGGATCCTGTTGGGCACAAATTCCAAGAATCCGTACAACAGCAAGTACTTCATTTAATGCAGGTCGTACATGCACAAATTTCAAGGAAAAATTCTACACATTTATTGCAGGTCGTACAAGTTCAGTTTGGCACAGAAATCGAGGTGACCGTACTGCATTAAATGATGATCGTACAGCACAGAAATCAAGGAAGGATTTCTGACAGGTTTGGCACAGTTCTCGAGGAATCCATACAGCATTTATGATTGGTCCGTATAGCACAGAAATCGAGGAAGAATTTTGGGCATGACTTTCGAGGCATTATGCAGCATTTATTTCCCACACGTGTGAGTTGTACTATTGTCAGAAAGTATAGTTGTTTTCTGCTGTGTCTTGGGCACACTTTTCAAGATGAAAAGGTGAGATAAGTACAGTTCTGATTTATGTAATTTGTTGAAGGAAAATAAAATCTCTCTCTCAGAAACAGGTTTTCCCTTCGGGGTTTTATCTTGGACATATTGGTAAAAAATCTTTGTGTTATTTTATGTGTGAATAGCTGTCATAAATTTCCGAGTTTGAATTTATTAACTGAAAATTAAATTTCTGAGTTGTAAAAATTTGAAAAAGAATCTCATGTGTTTCAATTTGAAGTCATTTTTGTGAATAAAAATGTGCACACTGGGGTTTGGGCATTAAACCATGCAGAGAAGCTTCTAAGCTTGAAACCGGGTTGGGGTTACAAAAACTTTCAGTAGTCACTCTAGTTTCTTTTGTTGCCATCGAAGTCCAAATCAGAATACCCAATTAGTTTGAAGTCATCCACCTTAGAATACTTGAGTACGAAATATTGAGTCCACTTCAAGTATTTTAGAACTCTTTTGGCAACAGAGCAATGTCCTTCACAAGGCTTTTGCATGAACCTAGAAAGGATCCCAACAATGAATTTCTATTATCTATACTATCTATTATGGATATTTCTTATATGGATAGAAATTGTTCATCACATTGGTATCAGAGCCTCGTCTCAATCCCAACTTTTGGCCAAACGAACAAACAAAGTTTCTCTGTTTACGAGGTCTTTGACCACATTTGTCACTTAGCCATTGAAATTCTATAGAAGAAAGAAAATAAATTGAATTATGCTTCACATTAGGGGAAAAAAGAGTTACAAAGGAGAATTATGTGAATTATGCTTCACATTAGTATAACCTTACTATGAAAAAAAACAACGTATACAGTGAAATCACACAGCAATTCCATAAGTATTTTCCAATAAATTGATGTGGGAAATTACCAAACGTGGGAGAAACAAACCAAGAATAGTTTTCTTGGAATCGAGTTTTGTGGCAAACATCCAGGAATAAAAGAATTTGAACCCCGGTAGCTTGCTATAGTGGATACCCTACATCCATTGAAAGTAAGGCACTGCCGGATCAAATTGAGAGTGTTCATCTTAAGAGTTTATTGAGACAATCGTGGTGAATAAGTCACTATCATGTCCTATAGAGTATTGTTGAATTGTGTCAACACAAGACATGTACACCACTTGTACTAAGGAGTCGTGTTGGAGAATATTACTAGAGTTTGTTGAGATTATGTTAAATAATCCAATCCATGTATCATAACTTTACATGGTTCACTTGAATAAACATTCAAAGCTCTCAACCACCATGGAGAGGTTTCAAACCTTGGTTAACCTCAAAAAGATCAGATCACATTACAATGGAGAGGTTTCATGCCATACATTACAGTCGTGGAATAGTTTTAAAGGCCGCCAGGGTTTACATTGGAAATGAGAATCATATTCACCACTGTTGAGATACATTGAAACCTTTCATTATTTAAATTATACGAAACAAGGTTCCTTGAGTGATATAAAAATAGCATTAGTATATTAAAATATATATATAAAGAGTCAACAAATTGTTCTACATAGCCAAAATTATATTAAAAAAATAGTGCAAGTTGTTCAAGGTTGTAACTTTCAAAAGGTGTTATGTTTTAAAACTCAAGCACCTAATACAAGTGCACTTGAAAGTTTAGTAAGAAAAATATGGATAAAGTCCTAAGTGTGAGTGTGTGTATGTGTGTGTATTCAAAGTGCGAAGGAGTATAGCATAAAAGTATACTATAATACATAAAGATAAAGGACCATATAATTCGTAATCAAGGTATCCACTAAAGGAAGTCACTGAAGCGTATCATTTCTTAGGATTTGTGTATTTGTATACCCACTAATTATCGAAGAAGTGACCAGTGAACTATGGAGTTTATATATAAATCAAAATTTTGGACTAAATATTCTTATTATGAAATGGAGTTTGAGTATATGTCAACTTTTAAAAATTGCAATCATTGTTGTCAAATATGTGGCAAAATCATTTATTATGAAAGAAATATCAAGGTAATTCACAAATGCAATCGCAAATAAAGAAATTAGAGGGTGAATTGGGATGTTACAAACAAAGCAATAGAAAATTAAAATTTGAGTTCTCAAAAGGGTTCTCAAAAGTGGCACGGTGGCACGTTTAATTACATCAAGAGCTTGTGGAAACAATGATGAGTTTGAAGATGGAGGTGCAAAGCTGTAGATATAATAATAATAAAATATTGAGGACTCAAACAACAAAATCAATGAACACTCAGCTCATGCAGAGCTTAAATATAAGGGCAAATGAAGATTGGGTTAGCCCCATTTCATAAGAAAGAAGGCATCGAATTTATAAATAATAGATCCCATGAAAGAGCCAGTAAATCCAAGAGTGTTACTAGGAGTCATAAGCATTACTACTCACCACCTCCTACATCCAACATGTCATATACATCTAAGGAATCCATGAGCAACCCATCAATGTATCTAGTTATATCTCATAAATGAAGACATGTAAGTGTTGCAAGGGGAGCTTAGAAAGATTAAGTCGCACACTTTTGATGGTGAGAACAAGATGGGAGAAGATGTTGAATCCTAGTTAATAGGGATGAGAAAATATCCCCAATTGCACAATTATTCTCTAATATGGAGGATAGAATTCCATTTACGACTTGTGAGTCAAGGCTTCCATTTGGTGGGATTGGCTAGTTCAAGTTAAACATATCAATGAAAAGTGGATTTCATGGAGGCAATTCAAGAAGCATTTCCAACAAAAGTACCTAGCGGAACATTACTATGACAAGAAGAAGGAAGAGTTCTTTGAACTCAAGTTATGAAACATGAGCATGGAATAATATGACATGAAGTTTTTTATAATTGTTGAGCCATGTTGGGTTTATTAAATAAGATAAGGTCAATATATAGATTTTCCATAGTGGGTTTTCTTCATTCTACAGAGATAAAATTTATTTTGATGAACCTAAGGCTCTTGAAGAGACAATATGGAAATCCAAACACATATATTTTCAAAACAAAGAAAGGGCACACTTTCAGAAGTCCTTAAGAGATAAGAAGAAAGATAAGTAGGATCAAAGGAAGAAATTATTTAAATCTCCTATTCTTAGGAACCAACCAAATTCATATCAAAAAAGTAATCCAACTCAAAATGGACCTAGGATGGCAGAGTATCTAGGAGGAGGAACGAAGTGGCAACCCAGATGTTGGGGATGTGAAGGAGACCATTTATTTAAAGAGTGTCCTTAAAAGGGAGATAGAATGAGGATTATGCACAATATACAAGAAGCAAGTACTATGGAATATGTGACTAGCAACATTCACATAATATTTGCAACCTTGGACCACCGACAAATAGATCATTAGTCTAACATGATTGAGGTTGAAGGTAAGATTTCCAATCAACCTATTGCCATTTTAATTTATTCAGGAGTGATCCATAGTTATATTGCTCCTAGTTTAGTTGAAGGATTTCATCTAAAGAGTAGTAATCATGTAAATCATTGATGGTTTAGTTGGATACTGGAACAACAAGGAAAATCAATGAGTTGGTAAAGGTTTGTCAAATAGATATGAATGGACTCAAATACTTTTATAGATTTGAACATAATACCAATGGGCCCGTATGATTTTCTTATTGGAATGCATTGGTTGGATGCACACCATGTGGTATTATATTGCCATAACAATTCCTTTGCTTGTCTTGATGAAGAAGGGAAGTAAAAGATAGTGAAAGGCATTCCAATACCTATTTCCGTAAGGGAAATTTCATCTTTGCAGTTGAAGAGATGCTTCAAAAAAAGTGTTATTTATATGTAGCTTATGTAGAAGAGCCAGAAAAGTGGAAAGGCCTACACTTGGAGGACATACCAATACTCCAAGAGTTCGCAAATGTATTTGAAGAAATACCAAGATTTCCACCAAAAAGAGACATTGATTTCTCTATTTATTTGATGCCTAGAGTTGCCCTAGTTTCCAAAGTTCCATATAGAATGAGTAGACCTTAGTTGAAGGAGTTACTATTGTAGCTAGAAGAATTATTAAAAATATGATACACACGGCCAAGTGTGTCTCCTTGGGGAGTGTCGGTACTTTTTGTAAAGAAAAAGTAAGGCCGTATACATTTTTGGGTATATGCCATCTCACAAGAAGTAAGGTCATTTATGGGAATGGAACAAAATATTTATAGAAGGGTTCTCAAAAGTGGCACGTTTAATTACATAAAGTACCGACCTTACTTTTGCATAAATGTCTCTAAACCATTGTTGAACTTTGGTTGTCATTGATGTCAACTAATGTCAAAGAGGATGTCAATTGATTCGGTTTGAGTCATTGATGTCAACTGATGTCAAAGTGGATACAACATCCCCATGCTAGCCTAAAAAAGTATATGGAAGCCACTTTGAAGAAGTATATGCACAAGATGTTGAAGGATATGGATGCCAGTCTGAAGAAGTATATCTAGAAGTTGCATTAAGTCTAAAGATGTGTGTCCAAGGATACATCATGCATGACCAGTATGAAGAAGCACATAAGGAAGATACATCATGCAAATCCAATTCAAAGAAGTACATAAATAATGTAGCCTACTACATGTGGTACCTGTGCAGATATCAAGACCACCAAGTCATACTAGCATCCAAAGAATTGGTTGGACAAAGATACATGTGCATAAGCAGTCAAGGAGTTGTCCAACCAAACATTAGAGGAAATTTGGGGTCTAAAATGGGCCTTATAAGAAAACAAGCTAACCATAATTTCTTGATGAGTTTGAATTCAAGAACCAATAGAATTTCAATAAAATGAGTCAACCATAATGGTTGACTTGAGATATTTGTCATAAAAAACTACTTTTTGTATTCGTATTTTCAACATATATCCCTATGTTTTTACTCAAATTTCGAGCGAGAGCACTCATTGGATGCAGAATTAAATTTTGCATCCACGAGTACCCATACTGCATACTTTTGATAGACCCCACTACCCCAAAAACAAGAAATACCTGAAAAAAAGGTGTATGCAGTGAATGTGCCATTATGTCCAAGTGCACATCCCCTGCATACACCTTCATGAACATTTAGAAGGTCTAGAATACCTGAGACAATATGTCTCAAGGCCGAAAGAGCTCTATAATGTAAGTCAGCAAATCTACGATCCCATAGCTTACTCAAACTGTAAGTGTCATGAACAAGAGCTTGAGTTGGTCGTCCAATCAATCTATAAAGACCCCCAAATTCGATACCAATAACTCTGGTTAAATCAATGCTTGAGCCTTTAGTCCACATGAGAACTTGTCCATCAACGATGCAACTCTCATGCCCTTATCTTCCAAGGTTGAAATGGAGGTAAGATTCTTCTTCAGACCTGGTACAAGGAGCACCTTTCCCAAATGTAAAGAATCACCCGAGTCTAGCTTGAAGGATGTCGAACCGGCTCCCTTTACTTCATACTTAGTATTGTCACCAAGTTCAACCTGAAGAGAAGCATGCTTATTTGACAACCTTGAGAGAGGGTTTTGAGAACCTATGATGTGCCCAGATGCACCATTATCTATCAGCCATACATCATTTCCCACAATAGAACCTGAGAGAGCAGTAACAAGAAAGTAATATTTCTGAATTTCTTCTTCTTGTTTCTTCTTTTCTTGTGCATGCTTTTCTTTAGTTGTAGAGGCATTATGCTTGCCTTTTCCTTTCTTCCAACATTTTGCAGCAAAGTAACCTAGCTTGCCACAATTGAAACATTGATTTATCCTTCTTGATCTTTGGATTTTGGACTAACTTGATGCATTTCTTGCCCTTGTTCCACTTTCTTCTCCTATTTCCAATCATGGCAGAAAGAATTAGTTCTTCCTTTTCTTTTGGCGTAGAGGCAAGCTCCCTTGTTTTCTCTTGGATACATTCTAACCAAAACTGGTCAAAACTGAGTAACTGACCACGAGCACATATTCCTTTCACAAATGGATTCCATTATGGAGGAAGTCCACCCATAGATGTCAACACAAGATCTCTGTCAAGGACACTTTCATCAACAATAGTCAGTTGATCTTTGATTTTAGCAATCTTCAAGAAATAAGAAGAAACTTAATCATCCTTTGTGAACTTCACTTGACGAAGTTGATCTTTTAGGGACAAAATTCTATTAGGATTCTCATTCTCATAAGGTTTCTTCAAGGTATCATACATCATCTTAGCAGTGTCCTGGCTTGCAATAAGAGGTACAAGATTATCTTTCACCGAGTCCTTCAAAATCCTCATGCTTGTGGCATCATTCTTCTTGAATCTTGTTTTCTCTCGGGCTCCCTCTGGATCTGGAATATCTCCGAGTATATGATCCTTGTGATCATGTTCATTTAGGAGCATGAGCATCCTACTCTTCCAAGATCGGAAGTTTGAAACTCTCTCCAATCTGTCTTTTAATCTTAGTCCAACAAACATCTTGACCCTGCTTCAAAAAAAAAACTAAAAATTTTCGAATCTGAAACCTGTTGCAGGAGCTAGGTCAAAATGGAATTTGGAATTTGGAAAACTTGATTCCACAAGTGGATGCACCCTCCTAGGGTGAGTTGAGTAGCCCTCCTTTTCTTATGGATCTATCGACATAACAACTCACAAACTAAAACCCTAATTTGTGTAGTCTTTGTAGTTTCTAATGAATTTAGGTCAAAACTAAAACTTCACCATTATGGGATTTGCCTCCACGGAAAGATGTGACCTCCTAGGGCGAGTTCCAACGAGGTCTCTCCGGATCAGATATGGGTTGGAAACCTTAGAATCAAGAAGCCTTAGTTTTTGGCAATGGTCTCTTTTCGCACAAGTCTGATTCCATGTTAGATTTTTAATATAGCAGTAGTATTATAGTGGAAACAAAATAGGATCACTGAAAGAACAACCATGAAACACAACAACATAAAATTTTACCCTAGGAAAACCCGAACTCGGGAAAAACCCAACCAACCTTTCTTATTAAGAGATTCAGTACAAAGTACAAGTACATCAGATATAGAAGTGATTTATAACAAGAGAGATCACATAAAAAGATGATATCAAAGAAAGAACCCTAAAAAGGCAGTCTTCTACAAACCTCGAGCAAGCTTCTCCTTGCTTGAGTGAACTTGCTTAAGTGTGTCAAATGAGGAGGGCATCACCTTTATTTATACTTGATTTCTGGTTGACTTTTTCACTTGGGCCAACTTGTCTATTTTGTCTGGTCCGACTTGTCTTCTAGAATGATAAAATACAATTTATTGATTGTTTTCTTTTGTTGGGCCAACTTGGCTAGTGAGGATACCTCGCGTAGCTACAACATCAACAGAACGTATGTAAAAAATTGGGTTTCTTTTGGAGGTTTTGCTATCGATGCAAATTACGCAGGAATGCAACTAAACTATTGCCTCTACCGTAACGGATCTACCATCATTCCATCTTTCAAAATGATGAAGCTGAGTAACCGACTCAAAACGACACAAAATATGCACTTACAAGAATTCAATCGAAACCTATAGTAACGACACCTATCAAAGACAAACTTGAGGTATTTGGGGTGATCCACCCTCTTTCCAAGTTTAGTCATTAGGTCATTTAGATGGTCCTCGACGATCTTCTTAATATTGTGAAAAGCATATGACATGGCACGTTGAAACGTAGCCCCAACATTCTTTAGGCCAAATGGAATCTTCCTATAAGCAAAGGTCCCCTAAGCGCATATGAAAGTAGTGTTGTGTTGATCATCTAGTGGAATTTGAATTTGATTATACCTTGAAACATCATCCATAAATGAAAATATTTCTCTACCTGTGCACTCATCGATGATCTAGTTGATGAATGGAGTGGGATGGTTATCTTTTGGGAAACTAATTTTAAGTCCCAGAAGTCTATACAAACTCTGATATTCCCCTATTTTTTATCTACAAGTACCAAATTGAACACCCACTCGTGGAAGCTTATCCACTTCCACCTTGACAGCAACATTTCTTGGGTTTACTGATCATAGCTTTTATTGAACAAGTTTAACATTAGGGTATGTCTTAATCTCATGTTCGACAATGGCTAGGTCAATTCTTGGCATCTCTTCATAAGACTGAGTGAAAATATATCCATATTCTTTGAACAACGCGATGTAAATCTCAATCTCTTCTAGTGAGCAATCTACACCAATAAAGACACTCTCAACAACTCCCAAGGTCTTGGAAATATTGATGGGAATGATTTTTGAAAAGTTCTTCATATTCCCCTTTGCATACACTTGAGATGTGTTGAAATAATATGCAACTACAGAAGATATTCTTATTGTATTTGTCTTATATTTAATCATGTAAAAAACCTAAAAGAACAATGTTATATTGTACTTGTAAAATATGTAATGTCGGCTCAAGAAAATTCCAGAAGAAATAATAAATAAACAATATTATGTTGCTCTCTAGACAAGTTGGCCTTGTCAATTAGACCAGTCGGCCCAACAATGAAAAAGGTCACCCAAGACAAGTATAAATAAAGGGCGACGCCTCCTCATTTGGACACCAAGCAAGTGAAGTGAGATTTGCTCCACAAGTGCGCATGGGAGAGTAGTTGCAGCTGGAGGAAGCTTATATTTTGGGTTCTATCTTGTTTTGTCTTTGTATCTTCTATTCTTGGGGCATCTTTGTATGTGAGAGCTTTAGCTCTTCACTGTATTGACACTGTACTTTGTTGACGAATCTATACTGAGAAGTTCTGTTGGGTTTTTTCTCGTAAAAGGGTTTTCCCAGGATAAGCCTTTGTGTCTATTGTTGAATGTATTTCTTTCACTGATCTGTATGCATGCAATTATTATGATGTGATATGTTAAATTGAATGGAAGTCTAACGTAATTGCTCTTAAGTAAAATTCTAACAAGATGTGGCGAGAGGGCTCCCATACCAATCCATGGACCTTGGCTTAATGGATCCATTTTCATTAATCCTCACATCACTCTTGGTAGGTAGAAACAATGCGCGTTCGTGCATGTCTTCCCATTGTCTTTCTCCCAAAGAAATAATTTTAATGATATCTTTATCGGAAGCCATGACTATATCTAAGGGGTCATGACAAGGTAAGGAGTTGATGGCCCAAATGAGCATAAAGTATTGATCATCTTCCTCTACTTGGGCAAAGTGACAATCTTGGTCTGTGTTTTTAGATATGACAGCTTGGTAAGCTACCTCAGCTACAGACAAAGGTGGTGTGGCTCTTCTACACCCAATTCCTAGATTAGGTTCTGGCACTATCCATGGGTGTTAAAAGTGGGAAGTTCTAAAATGAGAAACTTTGACTACGGGGTTAATGGCAACTAAAGAGATTGTGTATATAGGAGCCACATTGTCATTCAAGTTGGGTGGGGACAAATTAAAAGTGCCCATCAATATAGGATGCATCCCCACGCCAACAATTTTAGTCTTTCACGGAATCGCCGACTAAGGGGACATTTGTCCCATTGTTCTGAGTGATCACATTTATGCATAAAGATAATAGGTGGTTGGAGCAGGTTTTGGACCTATCTTGGAAATCGCGCACCAAAAATGTACCATGCAACAACTCAACAATTGGACCAAAACAGCGCAGAAGGCGAAAGTTAGTTAGGTGTTCTGTCCACTTTGTAAAGGGCTCAACCCATGTAATGATGTATAAATATGTAAGGGTTTTAGGGTTAAGGGAACATTCGGATGAAATTGTGTTACTTATGGTGTAAAATCATTGGTCATGACAACTTTTATGTTGTATGGTCATGATTCGATGTTTTGTTGTGTAATGTTGGGTAGTTGAAGTCTATAACCGAGAGTGGTTGTGCATTGTGCAGGTTATGTAAGATTGCCCCATTGATAATGAGAATGAGTACCTCTATTTGTAGTACCTTACACTTGTATTGAATGTGATGAATGCTTATGTCTGATGCGCACATGAATGTTATGTTATGTTGCTATCATGAATGTGTTAATTATTCCCATGAGTAAGTCATATTATATTGTGTTGTAAATGAATGAATGGTAAATATGTTAGATGAATGTTCACCTCCCTTCAACACGGTTAGATATCTCGAGTGAGACTTTGCCTTCTCCCAGGTGATGCCAAAGGGTTGGTGTCTTGGGTTTTGTTGGTGAAATTTATGATGAACCCTGGGTCCGCCAGCATGCCAACAAATGGTTTTGTTATCGGGACTAGGATCTATGCATGAAGAGACATGATAGTTGAGTGATGGTTCTGTGGAGACCGAGAAAGGAATAAATAGAAGATTGGCTTAAAGAAAAGGATGACGAGTTCGCCAGAGAACATAATAAGAACCCCTAGATCAACAAAAAACATTGGTTGCATAAATACGTCTACAGAGATTTGTACGAAGTTTTCTTCTATGAGTTCCCCATACTTTTCGCGGAGTGGTTGCTAAGGTTAGTTGAATCAAACCCGATATATAGCAGTGATGGTCTGAGGAATTGGACCCCTGAACAAATCAAGCTAATTAACACTATAAGTAATCTTATATCGCACGCAATAGACTATTTGTTGGATAGTATTTTGAAGGGGTATGTCATAGAGTTTGTTGTAGACTATACTCAGTGCTACAACGTAGCCGAGGGAGTTCTTCAAGGGTCTGTGTTGAAGGTACATGAAGTCGTTATATAATTGGATTAATATTGGAATTGGATCAACCTAGCAACTAAGCACTTTTTCGTGCAGCAGGGAACTGGGGGCTTACCAGAGAACGATTTGAATGAAGGAAGGTGGAAATGAATGAAGAAAGGATAAGCTGAGGATGATGAGCTAAGAAGAAGTGACAATAGAAGAGACGAGATTACTGCACGGAGGGAAAAGATTTCAAAAAGACAGTAGGAAGAGGATTGCAGCTGAGGTAGAGAAGCAGCGCAGCAAGTGCGAAGAAAGATATTTCTATGCAGGACCCCACATCGAAGGATTATCGTACCCAGAGAAAAAGAAAGGCAAACAACTCAGTCTGTCTGAAGAAGATAGTCTTATTCAGATCGAGATCTATGTCGAACCAAGGACCCCGCCTGCGTCCCCAACACTTGAGGTAAGAAGTCTGAATCTGTTATTTCCAATTAGTAACAACAGCAATAGTAGTCAAAGTAGCGGAGGTGAGTCAACTGGTCAGACACAATCTGCAACACTTAGTAGCAGTACTACACAAAATACAATGGCAGGGATAGACCCTACCTTGAGGATGCTTATCTTCCATGGGTTGGGGACAGATGATCCAGATCAACACTTGCTTGTGTGCGGAGCAATATGGCAGGAAAAGCAAGTCCAAGATGATGTTGCAAAGTTGGCGTAGTTGGTAATTACTTTCAGGGATCGCGCAATGACATGGTATATGAAGTATTAGGTCACTGTACCAAACAAAACTTTGGGTGGTGTCAAGAATACATTGATAAAGGAATTTAAGAAGCTAAAGTCTGAGTCACAATATATTATTGAGTTAAAGGAGATTAGTCAGTTGTCAAATGAGACGATCTGGGAATTCGACCAAAGATTTAAAGCATTGATGGATAAGGTGGCATTCCAAATTCCCGCAAAGCCACATAAAGAACGGTTCATTACGCCCCCTGACGCAGCAGAAGATTATAACACAAACAGTTGCATTGGAGCTAGTTATGAAGTTGGAAGCATCCTTAGTAGGAGAGAATAGCGCGGGGATGCCTTAGGTCCAGACGCAACTTGTTGTGCTAATGCTCCAATTGTAGGAAATTGCTAAGGGGAAAGAGAATCACGAACAGGTATGGTGTACCACTTGTAGGACGAAGGGCCACCATAAGAACGAGTGTCCAACCTACAGAGAATATTTTGCAACGGGAGCTATGAATCCATTGCCTACATGAGGAGGCATATGGTGTGAGATATGTAGAGGAAATCATTCTCCCCATGTTTGTCCCACGCTATTGAAGTATGTAAGTACCCCAAGAAGTCTATTTTGCAACTTTTGCAAGTCTATGGGTCATAATGAGAAGGATTGTTACATGTTAGACCTTATGAGAGAACGCACATCAAATGTGTATAGAGAGAAAGCGGAGGTTGGACCAGAAGGATCAGTACAACAAAACAATACCCCGAGGAATTACAACTAAGGAGGGCGTGGAGGATTCATAGCTCGGGGTAGAGAAGGCCTTGGAAGAGGCAGAGGACCGATCATTTGTTATAATTGTGGGAAACAAGGACATTTCATGAGATATTGCCATAATTCATGTACAACATGTACTTACTGCAGACAGTTAGATCATGCGACAGAATATTGCCCACTATTGGTCGCAAAATGGCAATAGAGGAGGAATCAGAATCAAAATTAGATCCATAACCCAAACCTAAACCTGAATCATAATCCAAATTAGAATCAGAACTTGAACAAAAATCTAAATCAAATTCCAAACCAGAACTAGAACCGAATTCTGAATCCGAACAAGAATCAAAATGTGCAATGATCACAACGGAAGAGCTTGACAACCAGCTAAGAATAGCATTCATTATGCGCAGAGGAGACAGGATAGGAGTTGATGCGACAAAACAAGAATTGCACACCAGACACTAGGTGAGGAAAGCTACAAGAAAAGCATCGATCTTTGATCCCCAGAGAGAGAAAGACACATACAAGCAAGCAAAACAAGAGTTGTCGAGTCCCAACTTTGGAGCATCATCTTCGCAACAGGCATAAGACATGCCTCCATTATATGATTTTTCAGTGCCAGAAGGACCAGATGAGAAGGTAAGTACTCTGAGAAACTTTTTGAAAAGCTCCATAGAATTGATAAAGGAAGAATTTGCTCTAGGTATATTGGGTTGGATGATCGATCGTTGCACACAAGATAAGGAAGAACCTACTATTGTCAATCAAATACAATGTGACAAAAGGACCAATAGGGAGTTCCACCTAAGTGCACGGGTAGGAGAGTATGGTATGGACTATATCTTGGATCTGGGTTATGATGGAAATGTCCTACCAAAGTAGATGTGGGAAATGATGGGCAAGCTGAAGCTGATCTGGTCCAATGTTCAATTGAGACTAGCCAACCAACATAGAATTATCCCAATTGGAAGGCTGACAAGAGTACATGTGGATGTGGATGGGGTGCATAGCGCTGCCGATTTTGAAGTCATAGAGATTGTAGATGATAGTAAACCAAATCCTTCTTTACTAGGACTTGGATGGACTTTTGTGAATCAAGCCATTACTGATTTGAAGAAGAGACAAATGATATTTGAAGGGGACAATTTAACGGTCACTACGTCGTTGGACCCAACAATAGGGAGAAGGTATGTATAACCAGTCCAGAATTGGGAGCTGGAAAATTTATACAACATGATTGGCAAGAGGGAGGATTATGTGGATCCTACTATTGGTGGTGTGATATGCTGGCACAACTTCAGTTCCTACGCATCAGATTCTGAGGAATCCCTTGAAGACTGGCAGCAAAGGATGCACGAAGTTCATACGAGAAGATGTGTGCGCATCACATATTCATTATGATGGATTGGGACAGAGGTAGGTGATCTCCCAAAATATGATGGTTTAACAAATGTAGCTTTGTTCGTAACAAATTTTGAAGAACATATACCAAAACAAAAAAGGCTATTAGCATTAGATGTCGCACTAAAAGCGACACCCACACGCTGGTGGGTTGCTCATAAAGAAGGATTGAGGGATTGGAAGCAATGCAAGAGGTTGTTGCAGGTCAGATTCAGTTCTGAGGATACCAAGCAGAAATATGCAGGGTTGAACTACATATCGAACCATGTTGCACAATGTATTGCAACATGGGGTACAGTTCTGAAACAGGAATGGACACATCAGTTTGTGCACACATTGGATATAGCTCCAAAGAATTGGTACATCGATCTTGAGATGTGCAGAGATACAACAAACTGGGACGAGATGATTAGCAATTTCAAGGTGACTTTTAGTTTTGAAGATGAAGCTTCGGTAGTAGATGCAACCTTGCAGACTATCAAAGCAAAGATCTTTGCACAAGGAAGTACAACGAGGTCAAGACCCCTATGCGGTGTGCATCTACCTCATCCCACGGTGCATGAAGTCTTAGAATGTTATAATGTCAACAAAGGAGGATAGGAGGAGGATAGTTCAAGAAGCCTACAGATACCAGAGACCGAGGGAGAGTGCGCAATAAAGGGACATGAGCAAGGATCTAACAATTACAAGCAACCATTGAAGATCCAAAAAGTAAACATTGACACAGAGAAGAATCCCAAGTTTGACAATATTGGAGACTACTGGAATGATGAGACAATGGAGAATATTGTTGACTTATTGCATGAGTATCAGTATTTATTTCCTACCAAGTTTTTGGAGATGAAAGGTATTGCAAGAGAACTAGGAGAAATGAAGATCCCCCTAAAACCAGATGCCAAACCAATGAGACAAAGACCATACCGACTGAATCTGGTATACAAGCAAAAAGTCAAGGCTAAAATAGATAGGATGTCAGAAGTAAGAATTATAGAACTTGTGGAGGATTCAGAATGGATTGGCCCGATGGTGGCCCAAGATAAAAATGCACATGAGATAAGAATTTACGTGAATCTACGCAAGTTGAACAATGCATGCGTACATGATCCATTTCCCACACCATTTATAAATGAAGTCCTTGAAAATGTGGGAGGACAAGAAGCTTATTCCTTTATTGATGGCTTTTCAAGGTATCATCAGATAAAGATCGTGAAGGAGGATAGGCATAAGATGACGTTTGCGATAGAGTGGGGGTGTTACAAGTATACAGTAATGCCATTTGGGTTGAAGAATGCACCTGCAATATTTTTCAAAGTGGTTGTCACAGCCTTTAAAGAGCTTATCCACAAGTTTTTAGAGGTGTTCTTGGATGACTGGACAATGTTCAGTTTTCTGAATAATCACATAGAAATTTTGCAATTGATGCTAGATAGATGCAGACCGTACCAAATCTCGTTAAATCTGAAGAAGTGCATTTTTTGTGCACCTTTTGGAATTATGCTAGGGCATGTAGTTTGTAGACAATGACTATTGGTGGAGCCGACAAAGATTGTAGTTATTGTGGACTTACCACCACCTACGTCAGTGCGACAGTTGCAAGCTACATTTGAGGCATACAAGATATTGTAGGAAGTTCATTAAGGGATATGCGTAGATCACAACCCCACTTGAGAAATTATTGAAGAAAGAGGCCAAGTGTCAATGGAATCAGGGCTGCAAGTAAAGCTAGGATATGTTGAAACAGAAATTGGTGACTACGTCAATCTTGGTATTTTCGAATTGGAAGGAGGAGTTGGGCGCAATTTTAGCGCAACTCAGGGAAGGAGATTTAGATCACCACATTGTGTTTGCAAGCAGGAAGTTGTCAACTACATAAAAGAACTATACCACCAAAGAGCCCAAGGGATTGGCAATGGTGTACATGCTACATAAGTTCAGACAATACTTATTAGGTTCATGATTTACGATGTACACTAACCATTCTACACTGAGATACTTGGTCAACAAGCCAGTGTTCGGGGGAGGAGATATGCAGAAGGTTATTGTTATTCCAAGAATATGATTTTGAATTTGTAGTGAAACCAAGGAAACAGAACTTAGGACCTAACCACATGTCACGCATAAAAACAAGAGAGGATGTAGGAAACACAGATGACAGTCTGCCAAATGTGCACTTGTTTGCAGTAGCTCCAGTCGAGTACACAATTGTGCAGAAGAGACATTTAGTGGTAAAAGCAACATATTATCAGTTGATAGCAGGGAACTTGTATAAGTTGGGCGCAAACGGGATTTTGTGATGATGTGTACTAGAGCATGAGCAACCTATGATTCTAAAAGAGGCATGTGAAGGAGTCGTGGGAGGCCATTATTCAGGGAAAGCAACTACGCAAAAGATTTTACGCATAGATCTTTGATGGCCTACACTACACAAAGATGCTAAGGAGAACTACCAGACATGTGGCATGTGCCAACGAGTGGAGAATCCATCAAGGGGGGATGAGATTCCTTTTAAGCCCCAAGTAACATTACAACAATTCCATACGTGGGCGATGGATTTTGTTGGGCCTATTAATCCACCTGTGAAGCGATCAGGAGCAAGATACATCATTACCGTGATAGACTACTTAACGTGCGCTGAAGCATAACCAGTGAAGGATTGCAACATACAAACAACTGTGCAGTTTATGTTTGAGAATGTGGTGACAAAGTTTGGATGTTCAAGGATTTTTATGAGTGATCAAGGGACCCATTTTTTGAATAAGACAATTGCAGCACTGACAAAATAATTTCATATCTACCACCAAAAGAGTACCCCCTATCACCCTTAACTAAATGGGACGATGGAAGTCTTCAATGCAATGACAAATATTTGCAATGTCAATAGAGATGACTGGGATTTGAGGATTCCTACAATTTTATGGACTTATAGGACGACGTCCAAGAAATTGACAAGACAGACACCATTCAAGTTGGTATATGGACAGGAAGCAGTCATACCTATGGAATTTATTGTTCCAAGTCTATGTGTTGTTGTGCTAGTTGAACTCACAGATAGCAACGGAATAGAAAGAAGATTGGCACTACTTATGGAGTTGGAGGAAGATCTGTTTGTTGCAGGTTTTCATCAGCAAGTCCAGAAAGCACGCAAAAAAGTATGGCATGACAAACATATTAAGCAAAAGCAGTTCAAGACTGGAGACTTGGTTCTAATGTATGACATCAAGTTCATGAAACACCCAGGTAACTTTATAATACATTAGTTAGGTCCTTATGTTATAAAATATATTACATAGGTTTGGGTCGTTCAGCTTCAGACGCTGAATGGGGAAACCCCTGGAAGGAATTGTTAATGGAAGTCAATTGAAACTACTAGGGACAACCATCCTTCCGCGCAGTATTCAGAAAGAGACGCATAAAAAAGGGAAGAAAAATAGTGCAGAAGAGAAAAATGTTACAAAAGAGAAAGACAATGCAGAAAAAGAGAAATGTTGCAAAGAGGACGCAACATGTCACATAAAGGAAGACTAAGAAGTAGCGTAAAAAGGAAGCGCGCCGGAGAAGTGAATAGTGTGGGCAAGAAGCCAAGAAAAGGAAGACAAAGTGGGTAAGTGGGAACACTAGAGGAAGTAGTAATGATAAATTAAGGAGACGCGGTGTAATAAATATAGAGGATCACCGACGATTTGGACAAGAGAGCAAGTACCGACGAAATCTAAACCGAATCCGAGAATGGGTAGATGCACCTAGGTAAGCATTGAATGCAAAAATGAGTGCTAAGGCAGAAAAGACAACTAAGAAAGGTGGTTAAAATCACAAGTAGAATGGTGGGTGTTAGCCATAAGTTTGAAAGTAGTGAGAGTCGAAGCAAGTATAGCATAGGCAAGTCGAGTGAAGCTGTTGCAGTATATAAAAATGGCACCAAAAGTAGCAATACCAGTTCTGAGAAAGGCACACACCAAGAATGCCTTCGTTGTGATAGAAGAAGAGGTACCTGGAGTAGGTACATCAACATCAAGATCAAGATCAAGAACAGGGAAGGGAGCAATAGCCTCCACGTAGCTGAATTTCCAAAAGCCATATGCACCTCCGAGGAAAATGAATGCCAAGCCAGTGGAATTGAAGAAGGCAAACACCTGAAATTCTAAAGGAGGTCCCCACATGGGGAAATATGTTAGGACTGATCAAGAGTTTGAAGTATGCATACCATGATATTACCAACGCAAAGCAGATTCTGGAGCTAGAAACAAAGAATTACATGACCATAAAGACTAGCCCGAATACACAAATTATTTTGATGGAGCCACAACAACGGGCGATGGCGTTGAAGCATGCAGGCACAATGAACCTGTTGCAAATCCCACATTTTGGGATTTCCAAAATATGGGATTGTTGGTTGGATACAGGAATGTCCATTGATAGTAAGTTGATTGCGCAAATAACATGGTTGTCGATGGCAGGGGAGGATCCAACATTATTATTTAAAAACAAAAAGCATGACAAAGGGCTTGCTGAAAGAATGAACGAGAAGTATGGCACACATAGGGGACAACATGGGTTGGATGTGGCAAGCATCAACGATGACAAATTGAGGTTTGCAACACAAGTCTTGGCTTGCAAACTCTTTAAGAAGAGTCGTAAGGATCAAGTCACAGTACGAGTCATAGAAATAACAGAGAAGCGAGCATAAGGCATACAGCTGAAAAGGGAAACATTATTAGTAAATGAGTGTTTGGAAGATTGCAGGGAAGCGCAAGAGAATGAACAACCATTCCATTATGCATGGCTATTGATACCGATTGCATTAATTGCATGGAGGGAGCCTGACGATTCGCAATTCTTGGACATCGACCAAAACCCGTGCTTGGTAGCCAAATATGCTAACTTGTGACAAACCAATAATAAGAGAAGGCAGATTGGCAATAATGTGACGTTCTATGTGTATAATGAGGCCATCCAGCATATCATCAAGACAATACCACCCATTACACCATAGGTAATACAGATGTAGAAGGGAGTTGCGCGCTTTAGGGTGGAGATGCACCACATGTATATCCAAGCTAGAAGGGATCCAAAGAAACAATGGTTACCAATGTTGTTTAGATGATTGAGCCTGAAGTCAGCATAATTGTGAATAACTGGGAAGCAGAATGGAGAGTTCCACTCACAGAAGAGGAACAAAAACAAGATGCAACATAGGACAAAGACTTGCAAGAAGATCTGAATGAAGAGCGAGATGATGGACAAGAAGGTCAACAAGGAGATGAACCAGAGCAAGGCAATGGTGCATACGACATTACACAGGAGACTGCACCAAAGGTAAGAAAAAAGAGAAAGGAGCAAACCGAGGCAGGTCCTTCCCACCAAAAGAAGAAAAGGAAGGCAGTAAAAGAACCAGTGGTCCACTCACTCACATAAGATGATTTGGACAAGATAGGAGAACAAGTGAGGGAAGTAGTATAAGAAGCACTAGAAGTGGTAACGCAGACGCAAGATTAGATGGAGGCACGCATGCAAGAGTAGTTAACTACGTTGCAACAGGCGTTGGGAACATCAATAATCACGTCTAAAAGATCAAGGGAAGAGCACACAGGAAATGTAGAGCCAAGGGGTCGTGAGAATTCTAAATAGGTTCAATACCATGAAAGAATTCTAATAGCCAAGTATCTTGAAGCAAAGAAGTCCTCACAAGAATTGATTCAAAGATATGCAAGAGTAAGAAGAAATATTGAAGCAGAAACATAAGAGAGAGGACTCAATTGATGGAAATATCATCTCTATATTATGCAACAATATGAATACAATATATAATACATCTCAGGAGATAAAATAGAATGCCTTGAAGGCAAGTTGAAAAGCTCACAAAAGAAAGGCTTATTAAAAGCATAAAAACCCCTTAAGTGTGAAAAGCACCTTCCAAATCAGTCAAGAGGCTCACAAATTAGTTAAATATGATATGGCAGCTAGTGAGTGATGAAAATGGAATGTGATGATGACTTTTGGAGAGAAGAAAGAAGTGGAGGTCGAATTGTCCAAGTAGAGACAGTTTCCAAGTTAAACTAGCTTTACCCTATCCACTAGAAAGCATAAAAAGTAGGATAAAGTTATCTAAAGGAAGAAAACGCCCTTCTATTCCAGGAATGGAAAGAAATCAGACATAATCAATAAATATCTTATCCAGAATCTATCCAAATTCGCCCTAGTGACTCAAGATGGCAAGTGCTGTCATAAAAGACAAAAATTAGGGCAACTACATAGTATAAACCTAGGAAATTAATCATGGAAGACTAATAAAATATATCCTAAGTCTAAAGTGGGTTTTTAAATATTCCAACACCCCCCTTAAGCCTAACTGTATGTGAGTAAAGTATATGTAGGGACTAAGCAACAAGGCTTATGGTCACCCCATTACAATTATTATGCCCATGTAAACTGAGGAAACAGGGAAAACCTCATGGAAATAAACCCTCCCTCAAAAAATGGACATGTGCACAACAAAAATTGTTATTGCTCCAAACTCAAGTAGCTGTGAACTTGATCAGATGTCTGGAGGTATCTTCCTCTTGGGAATAAGTGGATCATGCTCCAAAAACATGTGCTTGAATTCTCCATCAATGGATGCAAGCGAAATTGGAGGCTCTTTGAACTTTCTCTTGATCAAAACAAATCCATGTATACAAACCATTATGGAACTTGAATTTTGAACTAACTGAGGTAGGATCAGTTACAATCATATCTGATTGCTCTTGAAACTTGAACTTCTGATCAGTGGAAGTTAAATTAGCTCCTTGAGATCCCCATCGCAGGGTCTTCAAACCTCTTTACAAGGCCCTCAAACCTTCAACAAAGATACATCCACCTGAAAATAATACTTCAACCACAAATATGATTAACATCAAACATAAAAATATATGATACATGATATTCTTCAACAAGGATATTTTCTTCACATTCCAACAGACACATGATGCATAAAATAAATCACATGAAATACATCGGTATATACAAGGTAAATGAGATATAAATACTTCTTTAATAAAACACCTGAAACACTTCTACATGAGTCTTATTCTAATCAATTTCAATCATATGAAATGCATAAGGTATATCAATTAATTTCATAAAGTGCATCAAGTATACCATTCAAACTGTTGTTGTAAATGTAACTTCGGAAGATATTCATTTGTATTTTATAATTATATTATTATTGTATTTTATTTGTACCTCCAACGAAGATGTTTTTCCTCAATTCGGGGATGTCATTATTATGTTTGGTCATGCAAGATTATTGAGGTAAAACCTCCATTGTAATTTGGGGCATTAGATCCCCAAAGATCAAATGTAAATTGTATTTTTTAGTCTCCCCAGGAGAGGTCGACCCAGTTAGGTAAGAGAGGTCGACCCCATTAGGATTTAGGGCAGTCAAACATAAAGTATAAATAGAGAGGCTTGCTCTCTTATATGGACACACCACTCACTCAAGCAAGTTCTCATAAAGGGAGAGAGAAGACAAGTTTGTTGGAGGAGAAAGAGAAAGAGTTACAGAAGACATCTTATGTTTTGGGTTTTCCATCTTGTTTGATATTGTACTAGTGACAAATCTATTTCTGAGGAAGTTGCGAGGTTTTCTCCTTTATGGTTTCCCCAAAGAAAATTATTGAGTCTCTTGTGTTTTGATGTGCTTGTCTGTCTTTTAGTTAAAGATCTAATTAAATTGAATTAAAGTGCAAACTCTAACATGGTATCAGAGCCAATCTGAAAAGAAGGCAATGTGCAGCAACGAGAAACTAGGGCTTCCTAGTTCAAGGTCTTCTCTCCACATATCATCAAAAAAAGAGGGCTAGGCTAACTCGCCCTAGGAGGGTACATCTTTTGGAGGAAGCAGAATCAAGTTTGAAGAATTTTCATTTTTGACCGAGTCACTAGTGCCAGGAGAAAACTAGGGCATCAAAATTTTGGGGTTTTCCTCCACCAATCCAGACAAAGGAGTACTCTAGACAACTCGCCTTGAGGACGCACATATTCCTCTCCAATCAAAAGTTCAAAATTTCAAGTTTGGAAAATTAGGGTTTTTCTAACAAACCCTAAGGCAGGCAACTCAAAAACCAGGTTGAGCATCTCAAATTGGTAAGATCTAAATCTTTGTTATTTCCATTTGAGGTTCTCATTTCAAAATGACTAATCACACCAAGCTTGAGGATAAGCTTGAAGGGGCTGACAACTTCCGAGCATGGAAGTATAGAATCTCTCTTGTCCTAGAAGAAAATGATTTGGACAAGTATGTCAATGCGGAGGTTCCAAAACCAAAGGGAGAAGAGGCAAAAGGAATCCACAAGAAGAACTTGTTCAAGGCCAAGAGGATTATTGCAGACTCCATCAAAGATCATCTCATCCCTCATGTGTCATCCCTGAAGACTCCGAAGGAGATATTCGATCCCTTGACGGAGATATTTGAAGGGAAGAACATCAATCAAAAGATGACACTAAGGAACCAGCTCAAGAATGTGAAGATCCAACATTCAGATACCATGCAATCCTACTTCACAAGGGTTTCCCAAATCAAGGAGTAACTTGAAGCAATAGAAGACAAAGTAGGAGGAGAGATTGTCATGACCACCTTGAATGGTCTCCGAAGATCATGGGACTCATTCATTCAAGGAATATGTGCCAAGAAGAAGTTGATCCCCTTCAACATACTATGGAAAGAATGCACCCAAGAAGCAGCTCGACTAGTAGCAAGAGAAGAGAAGATGGGAGCTAATGATGATCAAGCTCTAACAGCTCACACTAAAAGAAATAACAACAAGAGGGAGGACCACCATCACAGAAGATACAAAAAACATCATGGATCCATAAGGGATCTCTCCAGTATTAGATGTTACACATGTGATGAGAAGGGACATTATTCAAGAAACTGTCCCAGAAACCAAAGATCCTCCAAGAAAACCAACAAGAAGAGGCATGATGCTCACACTGTTGAAGACGATGAACTAGCAAAGAAAAGAACCAAAGAAGAAAGGGATGATTCTTGAAGTGATGAAGAATATGTCCTAATCTTAGAAATATCACACGTGGGAGCAATGATTGGCTTGTAGATAGTGGAGCATCCAAGCATATGACAGAGTACAAGGAATCATTCGTCAACCTATTAGAACATGAGTCACCTCACAAAGTGAAACTTGGGAATGATTATCAATATCCCATCAAAGGAAGTGGAGAAGCTTCCTACAAGTTAGACTCCGGCAAATCATTGAAGATGAAAGATGTTATATATGTTCCAGGATTGAAGAAGAATCTTCTCTCCATCTCAGCACTAGATGCTAAGGGAATGAGAGTTGCATTTGTCGATGGCCAAGTTCTAATGTGGCCAAAAGGAAAGACAATAGATGATGCAACAGTAATTGGAGAGCAAGAGGGAGGCTTGTACAAGTTGAAGGGACAACTTGAACAAGAATTTGTTCATGACTATGTGGAACCAAGTGAACTATGGCACACAAAGCTTGCACATGTGCACTATAGAGCACTACCTATTGCAAGCAAAGCAGTTTCAAGACTACTAGAAATCTAGACAAAACGTGAAGGCATTTGCAAGGGATGTGCGCAAGGAAAGAATGTAAAGAAGGCATTTCCCAGTAATGGAAGCAGCAAAAGCAATTCTACATGATCAAGATCTTCCGATGCACTTATGGGCAGAAGCAGCAAGGATAGTTGTGTATGTACAGAACCGAACACCTCACTGAGTATTGAACAACAAGACTTCCAAAGAAGCTTTCTCAAGTGAGAAACCAAAAGTTAGCCATCTCAGAATATTTAGCTGCCCAGTGTACATGCACATCCCAAAGGAAAAGAGAACCAAGCTAGATACTTCAAGAAAGAAGGGAATATTTGTGGGATACAGCGACACATCAAAACCCTACCGAATATACTTCCCAGGATTCAAGAAGATCGAGATTAGCCGAGACATAACCTTCAACGAAGATTCAGCATACAACAAATCAAAAAAACTACCTATCGAAGAACATGAAGTTCTCCGAGTCAGAGACACAGTGATGGAAGAAACAATTCAAGAAGATCATGAAGACCGCGACATGGCAGAACCACAAGAACCTATAGATCCACCTCGTGAAAAGAACTCCCACAAAATAAGACAAGCATCGACACATGAAGCAATACAAGATGCGGAGAAGTATGGCGATCTAGATGGGATGCATAGAGAAAGCAAGAGACCCAGACCATACTCCAACTATGTGGCCCTGCTATGTGACACCATTGATAAAGAACCTTCCAACTACGAAGAAGCAATAGAAAAGAAGGAATGGAAGGATGCCATGATCGAGGAGTACCAATCGATTATGAAGAATGATGTCTAGGAGATAGTTCCAAGACCAGTAGGGAAGTTTGTTGTGACTTCGAAATGGATCTACAAGATCAAGCATGCTGCAAATGGTAGCATAGAAAAACACAAGGCAAGATTTGTGGCACTTGGCTTCTCCCATAAAGAAGGCATAGACTATGAGTAGACATTTGCACCTGTAGCAAGATACACTTCCATCAGATCTATACTTGCATTGCCTGCAGTAATGAAATGGAAGGTACACCAGATAGACGTCATGACAGCATTCTTGAATGGTGTAGTGGATGAGGAAGTGTACGTCGAACAACCACTGGGATTCGAGACACATGACAGACATACTCATGTGTGCAAGTTGAAGAAAGCCTTGTACGGATTGAAGTAGGCACCCAGGACATGGTACAGAAGGATGGACAACTTTTTGATGAGCTTAGGCTTTACCAAGAGTAAAGCATATTCCAACCTAAGGTTGAGGGCGGAAGACCAGTGATATTACTACTATATGTAGATGACTTGTTTGTGACAGGTGAGGATGAGGTCATTGCAAATACGAAGAGAAGGCTTGCCGTAGAGTTCGAGATGAAGGACCTGGGGGTGATGCACTACTTCTTAATGCATGGAGGTGTGGCAGAGTACGGATGGAATTTTCCTTAGTCAAGGAAAGTATGCAATGGAGATTATGAATAGGTTCAGAATGATGGACTGCAAGGTTATGGCCACACCAATGCATCGAACTTGAAGCTATGCATACTGACATATGATTGGTTCATTGATGTACTTGACGAACATGAGACCAGACATATGTTTTGTTGTGAACACCTTGAGCCAATACTTGACAGATCCGAGGCATGTTCACCTAACGACTGCAAAACATATATTGAGGTACCCAAAGGGCACAATTGAGTATGGGCTCAAGTATGAGGTGAATCAGAGGATTAACTTGCATGCTTATGTTGATTCAGATTGGGCAGGCAGTGTTATAGACAGGAAGAACACTTCGGGATGCTGCTTCAATTTGGGATCCGGTATGATCTCCTAGTTTAGCAGGAAGCAATCATGCGTGGCACTGAGTACAACCGAAGCGAAGTATGTTGCATCTTTTTTGACTAGTTATGAGGAAATATGGCTTCAGAAGCTACTGTCAGATTTGTTTGATGTTCCTCGAAAGAGGGAGTGATGGGACCGAAAGACGCAGGTGCACTAAGGCTGGATCTCACATGATGGAAGACACAGGTGGTCCATGGGACGTAATGCATCTGGAGTGCTCTTGGGCTGTATCCACATGTTGGAGACGCTGATAGGTCCACCAGTCACAAAAACACCTGGGGTGCGCCTAGGCTAGTTTTCACATGGTGGAAGACGCAGGTGGTCCTTGAGACGTAATGCACCTGGGGTGCTCTTGGGTTGTATCCACATGTTTGGAGACACAAGTTGACCATGAGAGACGTAATGCACCTGGGGTGCTCCTGGGCTATACCCACTAGGTGGGAGACACGGTGGTCTGTTGGACATGTGTGCACCTAAGCTGCTCTTTGTGCGTAATGATGAGATGATCTGGATATGATGAGATGATATTAGGAGAAGCAGGTGATTGTTGTGGCAATGTAATGTGTGGTCATGGGTTGTACCTACTTGATGGCTTGCTCATAGAGATGATGAAGACCTAGATGAGAGCTAGGCCTACATCCAACATGAAAAAAGACTAGCTCTGTAAAACTTCTCATGACAAATAGGTTCAAGAGATGTCACTAGTCACTAATCAACGAGATAAAGATTGTTGCAGCAGCGACGATGATGATCCAGTGTTGATGATGATGTTCCAGCATTGATGATGATCCAACGATGATGACATTGTCCAAAGTAATGATGATTGTGTCGAGAGAATATCTTCCTAGTTAAGAGGGAGTGTTGTTGTAAATGTAACTTCGAAAAATATTCATTTGTATTTTATAATTATATTATTATTGTATTTTATTTGTACCTTCGACAGAGATGCTTTTCCTCTGTTCGAGGATGTCATTATTATGTTTGGCCATGCAAGATTATTGAGGTAAAACCTTCATTGTAAGTCAGGGCATTAGATCTCCAAAGGTCAAATGTAAATTGTATTTTTTAGTCTCCCCATGAGAGGTCGGCCCAGTTAGGTAAGAGAAGTCGACACCATTAGGAATTAGGGCAGTCAAACATAAAGTATAAATAGAGAGGCTTGATCTCTCATTTGGACACACCACTCACTCAAGCAAGTTCGCATAAGGAGAGAGAGAAGACAAGTTCGCATGAGAGAGAGAGAGAGAGAGCTGTAAAAGAAATCTTATGTTTCGAGTTGTCCATCTTGTTTGATATTGTAATAGTGACAAATCTATTTCTGAGGAAGTTGCAGGATTTTCTCCTTTATGGTTTCTCGAGGAAAATTATTGTCTCGTGTTTTGATATGCTTGTCTATCTTTCAGTTAAAGATCTAATTAAATTGAATTAAAGTGCAAACTCCAACAAAATCTCATGAAGTGCATCAAGTGTATACTCATTCTTCATGAAATGCATTACCTACATATACATGAAATGATTCATGCATATGCATTATCAACAAGATATATGAAATGCATTCCAACTAGTTAATCACATGAGATGCATTACCAAGATGTTTTTATATGATTTATCACTCAAATACTTTCCCTACAAGGATGCATGAGATTCACCACAAAGATTGCTTTCAACAAAGGTATTTGATATATCACAAAGATACCCTAACAAAATACTTTCAGCAAAGATCACAATGATACTTTTTCAGCAAGATCGCCTAGATAGTTTTCTAACAAAGATACTTGTATCAAATTCTACACGATTAGTATTGGATATATAAGAATATATTAAGTACATATTCAACAAAGGCACATGTATCATACTTTAATCAGTCACACGGTTAGTAAATACTCTTCAACAAAGATATACAAATTACCACCAAAATACTACCATGATACCTCTCAATAAAGACACGAAATGTCACCAAGATACTACCAAAACACCTTTAAACAAAGATCTCAAAGATGTTTTTTTCTAACTAGATTACATGTAATACCTCCAGATACCATACCTCATCATACAAACATCAATCATACATCAACCAATAGCAATCAATAACATCAAGTACAATCATACAAACATCAACCACATATCAACCAATAACAACCAATAACAACTAATAACAAGTATTAACCAATAACAAGCAGTAACAGCCAATAACAACCAATAACATCCATTAACAACTAATAACAGGAAGTAACAACCAATAACAAACCAATAACAACAAGTAACAACTAGTATCAACCAATAACAACCAGTAACCATCAATAACAATCCAATAACAACCAATAACCACTAGTAACAACCAGCAATAAGCATTCACATATAAACCATAACATTTCAATCATAATGCATCAACCAATATCAATTATACATACATCAACCATCATACAATCATCAATCCATAATACATACATCAATGCATTCATACATACATCCACATCAGCATCAATGTCAATCATATCTAATCTACATCAATACATACACCCATTAACCATAATTCATCAATCAAAATACATCAACTAAGATACATCAATTAGAGTCAAAAGTTACACGAACCATGGGTGCAATCGAAATCGGCTGAAGAATCTGATACGGGTGCGACACTCATCCCAAAATTAGGAATCGAGGATTCAAAACAATAACCCTAATTAACCCTAATTATCCAATATTTATCCTACGTAAACAACTTAAGATTAGTCAAAACGAGGTGGAAGAATCTGAGAATCCGAGTCTAAAGAATTCAATTCGAATGCGGTTAGACCAGGGCCAAATCTGATAACTCTGATCAGAATATATCATACATCCATCTATCATGATATATCAACCAGAATACCATACATTAATCACCAATATCAACTAATAATGACCATATCAAGCATACATCAACTAACAAAGAAATCATCAATCATTCAAATAGCATACATCGACCATAGCAAACATATCCAATGAAAACTAATAACATTCATAACCATCAATACATTGAATAGTTTTTCATTAAATCTCATTACCATTTGTACTATATTTTAATAATACATACATATATCTAATAACATCACACACAAAAACTATAAAAAACAAGCATACAACTAATTATAAAACTATATGCATGTAGACTACATGTACCACTATTTATCGTAACATTATATATAATTATTAGCACATGATATATATAATATCTGCATATACTCTACTACAAATATACCACAATATACTACCTTGCCATCATATATATCTATATCATTTTGTTACTCATCTATCTACCTCTAACGCTATATTATACCATATAACTATACTTAATTATCATATTATCATGCTAACGTACTCCTTCTGTATATATGTGAAATTTCACAGGTGGAGACCACTTTAGCTTGAACAAACCTCACAATTTCACAAAAGAATTGCAGAGAATAAGAGAGAAGATTATCAAAATTCACACATGAAACTCAAAGAATGTGGAAAATTGTTGTTGTTACATTCATCGACTGTAAGTTGGCCAAAAGTTGACAATACAATTGTATGAATTCAATATCATCCAAGGTGATTCGAATTCTCCTCAATACATGGCTTAAACTACATTGGAACAATCTCCCAAACAGGTGTAGTGACCACCGATAGTTAAAGATTAGTCAATGTGAGTCTAACTGAGTCTAACTAATACATGTGAGCACAAATCTAGGGAAGGAGACTCCAAGGAGGGCGCAGTCTAGCTGTCAATGGTCAAGTAGAGCTACTCTAGTCTCCTTCCCTAAATTTGTGTAATCAGTCCTCAAATCAAGGAACCGATCCCCAAATCATGGAACTGACTGATAGATCTCCTAAATCAGTGGAAGAGAGCGCAGTTGTACTCCAGTGATGGAAACAAGGGCACATCAATGGCTAGGAAGGCTAATACTAAGCATAAATAGGCTCCAGAGCGCCCAAAAATAAAGGCTAGGTGTTGGGAGACTACCATAGTGATGACTAGATGCATGCAATATGCATACATGCATGCAATGCATGCAAATACAAATGATGATGGTGAGAATATTCCAACAATATACATATTCCTTAATCAACCATGGACAACTTTCTCTTTTTCCAAATCTCAATCTCAAAATATTTCAATTTCAAATGCAACTTCATAAGGTCTTAAATATAAAAATCATTTCCTCCAAAGATACATGAAATAAATTATAATTATCACATGAAATATTTCAATGGTACCTCTCAACATTAAATAAATTCTTTTATTTCCATTTCACTATACTTCAACTTCAATCATCATAAGGACATTCAAATCACAAAGATCACACAAATAGTTTCTAACAAGAACATAAGGATACTCAAATCATAAGAATAACTTCCTAACAAGGAACACAAGGACAACTTAATGCAAATAGGCAAAGCAAACTCAACGCAACATTTCAAATATAACTAAGAAACCAAAAGGGTCATAACAACTAACAACTAAACAAGGTCTCCAATAGTTCATTTAACTAGTCCATTTTACACATATCAAAAACATTAAGACACATCTATTTCAAATACCATTCAACTTAAATGCACATTCTATGCATAACAATTCCAATGCATGTCAATACATCCAATATGCATCCACTATTCGATGCAATGCTTATCTGAACTAATGCAACACTTATCCAATACATTCACTATTCACCCCAAGGATAGGACTACTCATCCTTATTCTTAAAACACATGCATAATATGTAAAAGAGGCAATGCACAAACATAATAACAGGCATCAACCAATCAAGTTGTTGATCAGTAAGAGACAATGCACAAGCATCTACCAATCAAATCATTGAACAATAAAAAAGACAATGCACAAGCATCGACCAATCAATCTACCGTATCATCATCCTCATTAGGTATGCAATGCATAGTACTTACTAATCAATTAGTAAATATGCAATATTAATTAATTCTAAGGCATACAACAAACCGATCTTTAATCTCTTAACTTCTGAAATTAAAAGGTAGGTTAAAAAGTAGGATACAACCGATAATCTCTAAATTTGAGGCTTTTGATTCTTCCTTTAAAGTTAGAGAGGTTAAATTTCTTTCACAAACTCATTTATAAACTCCAAATTCACATATACAAAAATATGTATAACTTTGTAGAAGGCCCAACAGCCACAATGTTGGAACCTAAGCTCTAATACCACTTGTAATGTACTCAAACCCAAAACCAAGGTCACATGCACATACAACTTTTAAAATAATCATACAATCATACAACTTTTAAAATAATTGCAATACTTTAAAAACAATTATAAAACTCTCCAAAATCTTTACAAGCTTTACTAAACTTGGACCTTAGCATTATTAAAACATTAAAGGTGACCATAATCAACCTAATAATGTTAAATAATCATATTTATGAAATTCTTTGCAAACAAATACAAACTAGAACTTTCCACCATAAAACTATGCAATTTACAACACTTATGTAACTTCAATCTATGGCACTTTCTTTAACAGTTTTGCATTACTTATCAAATCAGATTTGAATCCAACACCTACGGCCATTCAATAATGGAAAATGGCAAATACAAAGCTACCATATACAGCAATTAATTCATACAAAGATCAAATTTACTATTGCTATCAAAATCATTATCAAATAATCTAATAAACATCCAAATCCCTCCAAAACCAACTGTCAACTTATAGAGGCTCTTTACAACCACCAAGGGTGCACTTACATGATCAGGGACAACCATACAACATTAGATAATCAAACTACAAAGAAACTATAAATTCAATCTAGTTTTCCAAGCAAAAAACCCATCAATAATTTTAACTGTGGAATCATAAAACAAATTTGATCAACCATGAAGGGTGCATTTGCAGAGTATTATACAGCAAATAAGGCATGTACAAACATATTTCAAGTTGTCATTAAGATTAGATCTGAAAACAAGAAAACACCAATTTCCAAGCAAGATTCCTCAACTAAAGTTTCAAAAACCAAACCATTCCAACTATGAATTCATCTATTCTACAAGAGGACACATTTGTAGAGTAAGCTTCAATAAATAAGCAAATAAATCACATATGTCAAGCTTCCATGACAATCAAATCTCAAATAAAAGAAAAAAACATCAATTTTCAAGCAAGATTCCTCAACTATAATTCCATAAACTAAGCAATTTCAACTATAGATTCATCTACATATTTGATCAACCATGGAGGGCACATTTTTTTTCTAGCCGGAAAAAATCGTACTACTGTTATTCCTTCGAATCAAATAGTACAAACCATGGAGGGCACATTTGCAAAGCTACAACAATTAACACATGAATAAATATATTATGAGTTGCCATCAAGATCAAATCTCAAATACAAGAAAAAAAACACCAATTTCCAAGCATTTTAACCATCAAATCTACATCGAACCATTTTGATACAACTACCACCCTCATAAACATATGTCTACCACTAGATGGGAAAGCATGGAAGGAATTGAGGGACCACAACCAAGAGCAATGATGTTTGTTGTTACAGGAGGGATGTTAACGAGTATAGGTTGGAAATTTGGAATTGTCATCCCAAAAGAAAAGAAATCGGTGCTTTGTGGCACATAGGTAGACCCACTAAATGGAGTAACATTCAACAGAATAACCCCTCCAGTGGACACCGGTGAGAATGGCGAAAACCATCCTAATGCCACTATGGCTGACATGTTAGGATTCACTCCTCTTGAAATATTAGAACTAGCTAGCGGTGTAATGTCCCCAGTAACAAGTACTTCTCCTATGTTTCCATTACTAGCCCACACAGATAACAGATGGTTAAATTCTAGGTATGTGTGTATCTATATCGCAATTGTGTACAAAACCAAGACTTTGAAGTGAATTTAACTCTCTTGTTGGGTCTAAGAGATCTTTTATATCAATATCCAATGAAAAAACGAAGTTGGGTAATGTTTTTTTTAGAATGGAGGGGAAAAGGAAAATAGTTTGCATGGATAAATACATGAAAGAAGTCAACTTCAAACTCCATGCCAAGAGTTTGTGAAAGTTCAAACTCGAGGTCGAGAGTTTAAAAACAAAGTCAACTTCAAACTCCAAGCCAATTTTAAAGAAGTTCCTAAAAATTTCCTGAAAGATAAGCATTGATTATTTGTCACCAAATGTCAATCAATGAAGAGGCACAAGGACCTTCCCAAGGTCTTCCTAGGATGATTAGAATCCAAGTCCAACCAACAAAGCTTCGAATGAGACAATTACACTAAGATTCATGCAACAATCACTAAGGATGCAAGTACTCACCTTCGGTGAATACCCTCCCAAGTAGTTGAGATAGAGGTTTTACGTCTGCCTCAAATACCACAAGATATTCCCCTTGTAGTCAACTAAGAGGAACCTAGGAAAGGAAACAATTGATACCACTTCAAGTTGCGTAGTCAGTGTTGAGTATGTGTTATATCCTTTGTAGGTGTGGGGGGGATGCATCTTTGACCGTGTTTAACAATCCCATCCATCTAGTTTTTGGTATTTTTTGGGTTATTTCTTAAAGTATGTAATTTAATCCCAATTAAGGGATTGGACTCTATTTTCTAATCTTGGTTAACAAGATAGGGTTTTAGATGCAGCAAAATACCTATATTGTCTTGTGAGTGGTTAATAATCAATATGACAAGTAAAGAGATGCAGCTCTAAGTTTGGCTAGTTTTCACAATTAAAGGTTTCCAGGATAAATCTTTGTGTATTATGTATGAATGTTGTGGTGTAAAGGATCATTAGAAATGGCTTCTATGAATGGGCAAGAAACATAGGACACAAGTCCCAAACTTTGTCAATGAGTAGTGGTGTCACCCCAAGGACATTCCACACTTGAATAATCCCCAAACAAGCATAACCCCATCAATTCAAGCAACAAGGGATAATCTTCCCACTTGAACTAGCTTTACCTACTGCTTGACCCCTGTGTTAGAGACAATTTCCCAACATGTGTTTCACATTACTAATGGAGTTAGCACTCTTTAGGTGGTTCTTAATATCAATTTTATGTGGCCTTCAAGAAGTTAACTCTCCAATCCTAGCACAAAGACCCTAGAACCTAGGTTATTAATAAGTTTCTAAAAGAAAAAAATTTATAGTTCTTTTTATGTTTATGCTTTTTCAAAAATCACAAGTTTTCAAGAACAATTTGAAAGATAAAGAAACATATGCCACTAAAGATATTCAAACACTTTTGCAAATGTTCACTCTTCCAAAAAATAAATAAGGCACTTTCCAATCCAAGTAATCATGCTTTCATGCAATACAAACAAAACTCCTTTTCGTTTCAATTCAAATGAAATTATGATACATTTTTTCATTTTTCAATGAAAAATAAAAATTCAAAACAACACCTTGATGCAAACAACATTATAAAAATCAATATTCCATTAAATATTGTGAAAATAACTCCTAACACTAGACTTTTTGCCCAATTTTGAAAAGCAACATTTGAGAAGAAACGTGTCCAACAAACTTTCTTAGACTCGAACAAGACAAATAAGTCTACTAGGTAATCAAGGTTTTCAAATCAAATTCCTTTAAATATCATGACGCGTATGGGTCAAGTACAAAATACTACCATCTAACTAATAGTACAAGGTGGTGTCTACTTTGGGTGTAATGCAAATGGGAGGAAGTTTGACTCAAGAGCGGAAGGGAGAAGGGGTTGGAACTGTGAACATTTTTAATGCTTAAATTGTGCACACATGTGACATTTAAACATATAACATGCAACTCACCAAAAACATTTTCATGAAATCAAAAGCAATGTCATGACTCTAAATACAAGCGAGCTAACAAAGAAAACTAATGATGCAAGGTGTCACCATACATTAGTTGTACAAATTGTACTAGAATCCTACACATTTGTATCACATTCACAAACTAACCTAAAAATTACAAAGTACCATCAAATAATACATTTCCACATTCTAGAAACAAGATAATACAATAAATAAAAAGAATTATAAAACAAATTAAAATAAGTCAACTCCTAACATGCTAGAGATAACAAATTACCATCAAATAATACATTACCACATTTTTAAAACAGATAATACAATAAATAAACTTGTTTTCAATGAAAGAAAATAAGATTGCATGCGATCTAACAAATAACACCAAAAGGTAAAACTAAAATTCATCAATTGTACACATCTTAAAATAATTGAAGAGGCAAAACTTGTACCATAGGTAAAGTGTAATGTTTAGGGTAGGATAAACAACCAAAGACAATGGTTGACTTGAAATCAAAAATCAAACAAATGGCCATTTCATTTCCAAGGCAATGTTTGCCTGTAATATCAAGCTCCATATAATACGAGTATCCTAGGGATTAACAATTCAAAAATGTAAAGTAACCAAATCATCCAAAAATTATCAAATTTCTATCAATAGCGATATACTGAAGATGACCCTATAAGTGAGGGATACGAAAGCCTAGAAGGAAACGTAAAGTCCACTCTACGAAGGGAAGCTTCACCATAGCCAGCTTCCCTTGGTAGATAAGTTCGATTGATCTCATCAAGATAAGACGGCCCTAAAATGCTCTCCATTGTTCTTTGACGACGTAAATATTCAAGCTCTGGATCCACACCACGATAATCATAATCAGATAACAACCCATTTCTCACAAGTAATGGTTCTGAAGGTGGTAGAGCTTGCCTTTGATATGTAGAGACATAAGGATCTAATGCTTGTAAAGCATAAGGATCAACATATGATGCACCCTGAGGCAATATTGGGTCAAGACGATATAAAGGAACTTGGGGAACTTGATCAAGATATGGTGCTTGTCTTGACTCTCTTATCCTCCTAGCATTATTCAAGCCTTCACGAACATGTCTCGTTGGTCGACTGTCTCGTGGACTGCGAGAGTCCTGAGAAGGTACCGATCGAAATAGCTGGCACAAATTTTTAACCTAGAAAGAGAAGACAAATTAATATAGTGACAAAAATGCAAACAAAAACTATTAAAGATATCAAAGCACCAATCAACTTGAGCAATATGATAGAAAGACCTGTTTTGCATTCAATTCAATGTTGAACTTCTTTTTTCCAAAGTAATTATCTTTGATCGCAACCTTGAATTTTTCCTCAGACAATGGCAAACATTCCTTTTGAATACGAAATCGCACCTATAGCACAACAATCATGTACAATAAGCCCATAAATCCAACAATTAATGTTGTTACTACCATGTGGCATACATTGATATCGTATAGACTTTACACACTCTAGAACCTATATGTAATCATTATTATAGAATAGTGCAAAGGAACTACCCCTACAAGGAACAATAAAAGGTATAATTGCTTTTACTAATAAATAAAAACTCAAAAATCCAATCTAGTCAAAATAGCTACACAGTACCATGAAAAGCACTATATATGTAGACATTTAAACTAAGAAAAGCCCAATCAACTACAACTAAATCTAGCATGTTTTGTTGATTTTTCCTTGTTTCAAAAATTGAAAAACCTAAATAGAGGACAAACTAGTTAAACATGAAAACATTTTTTTTAATTAATTAAAAAGAAAACTTGGCGAGCATCAATCATCTCAATCAAAGCAAAATATACTAGTTATTTTAAGATCAAGAGATGCAAGCAATAGGCACAAATGGATGACAAACAAGGTATGAGGAACTGCACTATGCAACTTATGGTGAAAGGAATGGTTGAAAGTAAATATGTTAATTTAAGATCAAGAGATGCAAGCAATAGGCACAAATAGATGACAAACAAGGTATGAAGAACTGCACTATGCAACTTATGGTAAAAGGAATGGTTGAAAGTAAATATGGTAGCTTGGGTAGTTGAAAGGAATGGTTGTTACCCTCTCCACCCAAGTACAATTCCTTGTAAGTGACATGCTATGCCTTAAATGGGTCTATATGATTCTCTTGTTGTTGAGCCCCCTCTATACCGAAAATGTTTGCCTACCCCATGTTCTCTCTTGGGGTTAAGGGAGGTATTCCATGGACATAGAAGGCATCAATATCTAGTGCCCCGTGAACCACACAAACAAATTAGCTTGCAGTTCCTAAGTAAATATGGTTCAAACTTTTGTTGAACTCATATTCTCTAATATCTTTTGAGAGATTAGTATCATGATGTAGATGAAAAAATCCTTGGTAAAGGCAGAGCTTAAGTTCCAAAGGCTAGTCAAAAGGAGTGTAAGGTTCAAGGATGAGGATTGAGGCAAATTGTAAGGATGGTCCCAAGAAGGCATCCCAAGAAGCCAGTATGGATGATTGTAAGGTCCAAAGGTTTAGGTCTGGGGCATAGGTCTTAAAAAGCAAGTCCAAAGGCAGTAGGTATGAGGTCACCATAGTCCCACCACCCAAGGCTTAGGTAATAGGCAAAACAATTGGTATCCACTATAGACAAACTTATATGCAGCAATAAAAAAACTACTTGTAAAATACAAACACTCCTTAGCTAAAGAACAAATCATACCAATATCACAAGTATTTACCTGCGCTGGGAAAGGCTTGTCTGCAGACCTGAAAGCATCAGGCTCCAGATCATACCCACCACGACCTGCAGCCTTGTATATTCCATACATCAGACGAAGATCAAAGTCGTAAAGAAACAGCCGCATTCCATTCGTCACCTTCTCTACAAGCTCCTTCTTCGATTTAGGCATCCCAAAAACATGATATTTGAAACAGTCCTGTTTTGTTTTTGAGCTGCACATAAAAATCAGGCCTGCAAACTCATCCTTGGCACCACCGGCGGTTTCAGGTTTCTTATCATCCGGAGCTTGCTGCTTCTTCCTATTCTTCTTAGACTTTTTCTTCTTGATCTTGCCAGATTTCTTCTCATCTTTCTTCGCATTCTCACTTTTATTGCCATCTTTCTTCTCACCATCAGTATTCTCCTCTGGAGCAGAATCAGCAGCTTCATCTGTAACCATGTTCGTGGGTTCCTCACGCTTTTCAGAACTTTTCTCTTCCTTGACTTCCACCTCGGAAACAGAGATCTCCTTCTCGACCTCGACCTTGACCTTGTCACTGGCCATAGTTTTTCCCCTGGTCTTCCCTTTCGCCATAATGTAAAAACTGACCAAACCCAAAAACCTAAGACAATAAATGACCAAATGCTACCTACTTATGTAAAGGATAACCCAAAAAAACGAGACAGAATTATATCCCATCGGTCAAAAATACAGAGCTCGTTTTAAAATTTGAGAGCCTCTTGTAAGGAAAACACAAATCCAAATCCCGACTGGCGAAAACAAATAAAAAAGAAAGCATCCTTACAGCCCACAACCAGGGTAAAATATAAATAAACGACCCTATTCACAGGGCTTTTCAGGGTTTCAAGACACATACCTTAAAACTGGCCTGGCTGACCTGCTGATACAGAGCAGCTGTTCTTCAACCCTTGTGCACACAAACCAGCCGAAACACCTGCGCAGCCGAACAGCGAAGTCTCGGGTTCCAATATCGACAGTGGACTGCAGATATACAAGGCAAAATAACCACTAAAACCGTACCCAAAATATAGGAATACGAAGCTAATATTGATGGCTCGAACAGAAAAAATAACAGCAATAGACACCAGGGCTTTTTAGAGCAGAAACGCCTCGCCACTCGTCCAGAACCCAACAAGTAGAAACCAGAAGCCCAAAGCCGAGAACAATTCTGATAAAAATGCACCGGCAATACTAGCTCTATCCGATTATGTATATATATATAAAGGAAACTCCAAGTTATTTATTTTTTTTACAAATGAAAATGTAGGAAAGAGTGTCGGTATAAAATATATTTCCTGGTATAAAATATATTTCCTGGCTTTTCTAAACCCAAATAAAACCCCACGGCTAGTTTGAATTAATCCACATGGAATCCCCTACAGCTTTGTGCGGGAATTCCTTAGATAGAGGGTTAGTAGCTTAGATCATAAATCCGGGTTAGTAGCCTACATCATAAATCCCAGAGTTGAAAATCGATAGAAAAGTTGTTGGGTAAAGAGTGTGGCCATGGAAGGAGGGTAGTGGCCATTTGTTTTATAAATTTTATATGGTATAATTAATATTTTCTATCAAATAAGGTTGCAATAATAATAATAATAATTTAATATTAAGGTCTTAATTAAGTTAAACATCAATTTGGTATATGAGCCTTCTTTGTTTGTGGGATAATGGATCCTTTCATTTTTGAACCTATGTTTTCATAAAAGGAAACACATGTTTTTAATTATTTGGCCCATTTAGGTTGTGTTTTTAGTAGGGTAGTGACCCTTTTTTAATGCATATAGAGTGATAGAATTATCTTATGAATGTCACATGGCATAATGTTGATATTTAATATGGAATAAGGTTGTATAAGTTGTTTTGTATTATTTTACGTGGTATCATTTTGTCGTATGGTGTTGATGTATAATTACATGGAGTGAATCAACTTTGTTATTGATTTTTTCTAGAAGGGGAAGAGTGACAGTTTTGGATTTCACGGTAACTCGCCTAATGCATTTAATTACCAGATGGTGGACGATGGGAGTAGGGCCGGAACCTGGAATGGTCGACAATGGTGTTGTTGTTTCATTAGCAGATGAAGGTTTTTGACGTGATCAATAAAAACATGTTGTCAGGAGGATTAAAAGGTGGGGTTCCCTTTTCTTAGTGGGGTTTTCCTATTTTCATAGTCGAGGCTGGGGTTTTCCTAGAGTCCCTATCACGGCGGTAGACTCGTCTTTTCCTGCTTGTTTAAAAGTCCATATTTTTAGGGTTTATTGGTTTCATAACAATCCCTATCAGTCTCCTATTTTTGGTTGTTTGTGGCTTGGGGTTTTTTTTTGGCGCTTCGTTTCCAAACAGTGTGCTTATTTCCCCCTGCTTTGTGGGCACAACCATCCCGTGATTCTCTTTCCAACTTTCTTAGTGGGTCATTTTATCAGTGTTTTTTAGTTGAAGGTGGGTTTCTGAGTTATAATATGGGAGACTCAGTGCCAACTTCGCATATTTCAGCTTTACAATCTCCAACGGCGACTGTCTTCTGGTTGGAGGAGGTTGGTATTTTGAAACTGGATGCCTACTATAAGGACTTACTTAAGGGGAAAAGAACCCTTGTGACCGGCGATAGACACGCGTCTCCGCGTGGTAAAAATGTCGCCAAGAAGGGACACTTGTCCATGTCTAATGCCTTGGTTATTCTGGAGGGTTCACTCCCATCTGTGGATAGTTTGCAGGCATTGCCGCGAATGGCTAAGGCGGGCTGCCAGATTGGCTCTTCGAGGGTTTCCCGACATTTGTTGGAGAAGTGGAGGTGTCGGTCGGGGGAAGCCTGGCTTACAATGGGTAGGGATGTTGGTTTGGAGGACCTGGTGGACTTCAACATGACTGTCCCAGTCGATAAATTCTCCTATTTCAATATGAATCGGAAGCAGATTGTGAGTTGGGTGACTCAGCGCTGGAACCCTATTTTGGGTTATACTCCATATATCTTTGTCATGGCCCATTGTTGGTTCGGGTTCAAGTTCGAGATGGAATCTTATGCTACTTGTATTTTGGAAAAACTTTGGCTCAAGGGGGTTGGCAGTTTGATGCTCCAACACTGGCAAACGGATTTCGAACCAAAGAAGGCTACGGTTCATCTTCATCATTTGTGGGTTCTTTTACCTAGTTTACCTTTGGCATTATGGAACCGGGGTGTTGTCGAAGCTATTGGGAATAGTCTTGGTCACTTCCTTCATGTGGAGGAGGACCCCCTACATGGGATGGACCATCGCATGGGGCGTTTGCTAGTGGAGGTGGACATATCCTTGGGGCTTATAGATGTTTTGCATATTAACTGGAGGGGCACAATATGGCCCAGCTTATTGACTATTGGGGTATTTTGTTCTGTTGTTCCAACTGCAAGGCAGTCGGCCACTTATGGCATTAATGTAAGAAGGGCTCTTCATCAAAACGTCCTTCAGATGTGGATCCTCTTTGGTCTACCAATGAAGGTAGCGAACGGGAACTTGATTCGGTGGGTGGCATGGACAGCTTCTCCAATCGTCTTCCTCCTCCCAGGTCGGATTCGTCGATATTAATGTGTAAGTTGGAAGCAAAGGACCCCTCTTTCTACCATTCTTTAAATGATTTGGAAATATCGTTTATTAACTCTTTAGAACTCAACAATGGGAATGATGGGAACTATGTTGGTCGCCGCTATATCTCTCCCCTACCATCACATGATTTTGACTCTGCTAAAATTGCTCCCAGTCTTTCTGAGGGTATGGGCATCTCCCCGGAAGAGCCGACTCCACCCCTTCCTTCCCACTCTCCGGCTTCGACCATACTAATCTCTTCGGATAATGATGTACCTTCGTATATACCTACGAATGGGGATGTGGGTTCTTGTCGGGATATATTGGCGAGTACATCTGATACGGTTGGGGGTGTTGGGACTTGTCTCGAGTCGATGCCCACCCCTCCTCCACCGAACCTTTCCCAATCTGGGTCATTATCCAATGTGTTGTTGTCACATACCCCAATTTTGTAAAAATTATGTAATTATTTTATTATATTCCTGAGACATTATGTTAAATTTAATGCTAAGTAGGAATTGATGACTCAGCAGAGTCACTAGAAATGGAATGTAATTCAGAATATTTTATTATTAATAAATAAATTATGGAGACAACAGCATGGGAGAGCTGTTAAAAAGAGGTTACTGGTCAAACTGGTGGATGGAACTAGGTGGAAAGGAAAATGACAAGTGGCAGCATCCTCAAACACTTCCTAAGTTGCAGGTGGCAACTTCCCTATATTTGGGGTCATGATTCCCCAAGGAAGTGGAATCAGAGCAGGTGGCTCATTAATGACAGTTAACCCAACAAAGACCTAGGCAATCTTTTAAATAGTACTCAATGAACTGAGCTGAGGGTTCGAATGGTTCTGGAGGGAGAATACATTCAGGTGAATGTTATTCAGGAGTCCCATTGAGGAAGAGGGAAATATACATTGAGGAAGTTATTTGAGAGGAATGCTGCAGTAACTTGGTTCCATTATAGCTGATTTGGGCTGAGAGAATTACTTTGTTGCACCTAGTTCCAGCCAGGGAGACCAGAGCAAGCTCGGGGGTCCTGAGAAGTGCTGTCTGGGCACTCTCCAGGAGTTGGTAGGGAGGAACAGCCTCCCATTGCTGTTGTTGTCCACAGAAACAGGTTCTTTCATTTATTTCCTTATGTTTGTCAAGTCTGAATAAATGTATGATAAGGTTAGTTCTATATGTCTGAAGAGTAATTAGTTAGTAAAATAGTATATCAGAGTAGCAGTAGATAGATTTGGTATAGTTATTGTGTTTCAGCATTCATAAATCTTATTATTTTCTTACCGATAAGGTATTATTAATGCATGCTATACAATAGTAATGTTGTAAGCAATAGTTTATTATTGTAATTTTTATACCTAGTTTAATTATAATAGTTAAATAGATAAGTAGGGTTTTAAGTATACAGTAATTATTCTCTGGAAATACAAACTTGTGTAAACAATCACAGGAACAGAAATAAACTTGATCACATAAATTATAATATTGATTTCATTATCGATAACTTTGCAGAAGATTAGTAGCCATAGTTAGAATATTCATGTCAGGGTACAAACCCTAAGACAGAACTTTTAAACAGTCATCTCATGACATCTAAATCATTGTGCAGAACCCTAACTGAAAATTTATCAGACCTTCGTGTTAAAAGCATGAGCAAGTTCAATACCATCACACAAGTAGAAGCAAATTCTAATTTTGTTATCTCAACAAGTGTTGTCACAAATCTTAGTCTACACCTTGGCTGCATCGAAAATAAATAAACAAATGAGAGAAATTTACAGTTTACAGGTGTGCATCTCCATAACCTAAAGTTTTTAACAGTTGTAAATAACCTAGTTATTTATTCAAAACAGTAGGATTAATAGAACAGTATTCTAGCTCATTATCAAGCTTAAATATCATATTTAACATCTGCCACTTGACTCTCAATTATCGACAGGGTCATAATCATAACAACCGAATAAGTAACAAAACAAAAGCACGACTGTGGTGTTCGAATCGAACCCTATCTTTCCAGTTTCTACAAAAAGAAATTACCAGCAGAGAAGTAACCTAGTTATTAACTTTATAACAGTAGAAACAATCAGAACAGTATTCGAGCTCAATGCCGAAGCTTCAGTATCATAATAGTATCTTTTACTGGGTTCTCAATTTACCTACAGAGTCAAAATCGCAGTAATGGAACAAGCATTTAAATTATACACCACACCCAACTCAAGTATACAGGAGTACCGATAATACATCATATTACCAAAGTTCTTTTACAGAGTAAGGTCTATAACCAAACATATTACCAAACCCTGAGTGAAACCCTTCACATTTTAACAGCACAGTAATAAAACAAAGGGGCGAGGCCATAACCTCATCTACCAACAGGTCACCGTCATTCTCATCTTTTTAGATATATAACATTTTTCTTCTTCAGAAAAACCCTAAATACCAAAAGAAGGCGAATAATGACAACATTGACCGAAGCCGTAACACCCTAATACAACACAGGGTTAAACCCTTAAAATGTCATTTAAACATACAGTTAAAAAGATTGAGCAAGGCTGCTGTAACCACTGTGTCACTACGTTTAAACCAAAATCCTAACCATACAGACAACCAGCAAGGAGGAAACGCCATGGTGAAACCAGGCTTACCAGGTAAGAGCCAAGCGTCGAGGGTTGAGTCTTTTACACCTTCAAAGTAGCCAGGACCTGCATAGGACAGAATCGAATCAATTACCAAATTTTCTTTCTTAGAAACAAAGCAAATTCTTTTAAAACTGGAAATACGAAAAAGAAATTTTATAGCTTACCAGCGAATTTAGAGAAGTTGCAACCACGGTAATGGCCTGATAAGCCATGAGCTGCTTAAATGAAAAAAACCCACCATGGTCACGAAAGGAATGAGCTGGTAATATCAGAGGATACCTTCCACGATGGGAGCCAGGACAAAAGCAAGTCGGACGCTACCCTCATGCCATGACCAGACCTGTAAAGGAAGCAAAGGGATAAACCCTAGATTTTCTCAACACACTTATAGCTTTCAACAGCCAAATTTAAAGGCTCCAAACGATACAATGAACAAGCATGAGGGCTGGGAGCAGCATAGAAACTGCTAGCCCACAAAAACAGCAGCACAGGTAAACCCTAGGCGTTTAACAAGATTATATCTGTCGACAGCAAAAATACAACGAGTTCCAAACGATATAATGGACAAATATGAAGGTTTGAGAAAGCATAGAAGCTGCTAGCACATTGTAACAGCAAAACTCAAACAGAAGGGTTCGCAGAGTGACCAAGCCCGAAGGAAAAGGGAAATGACAGAGTAGGGTTAGTCAACTGTTATATATCACCAAATGCATGGCTCAAGATCAACCACGTAGCACTTTAAATATTTTCCATGCAGTGGGTCGATGATCCAATGTTCCACGATGAGTTTCAAATTGTTTGTGATTCAAATTAAAATCATAGCGTGGGTACACCAAATCAAGGGATAATCATAGCTTGGATATTTTAATATGGTCAAGACACCATAATTTAAACCCATCATATAATCCATGTGAAACAATGCCTTCGAAGTTTGCCTAATGGACGTAAATACCTTGCCCTACAACAACAAAGTTATGCATTATTAATAATGTTTAAAATTACGATGAGGATTCATCATTGTTTCAGAAATAAAAATCATAGCATGAGTAATAGAATTATTTGCATGGTTATCCATAAAGGTTGAAATAACATAGTTCATATGTCATCCCTTTATCAATCAAAACATTAGGATAATATCTTTAAATCTTGCATTGTATAGACTAAACCTTGACTTACTAATTCATGCGATATAAACATCGTTCAAAACTCAACCTTGGTGTATTCTAGACATAGAGAAAATGTATTTGCATAAAAGAAAAGTTATAATGATAAGGGTGCAATGCAAGCTCTATTTGGTTCATAAAAACCTACCACGACATTGCCAATCACCCTAATCTCATGTGAAAGACATAGATCTTTTCCTTAAGTCTATGAGATAATGAATTGATTTTGGATTTAGTTGTTACAATTATGCTACCATGATGCTAAATGCGATAGATGTACACAGATGGTATAGGACTTGCCAGTCCTTCTTAGGTGACTTCCACTTTTAGGATTCCAGTTTCATAGTTCTTAACTTTGGATCAGGGTTACTTAAAACCTTTTCACTTATTGTTACGATACATTAACAATCACTTCATTGTTTCAGATTTCTTATAACAAGTAGGTGAGTTTACTCAAGGTAGCTTATAATTCCTAAACCATTGTCAATCATAGACATCAGAATATTTTATCAATCCATATAAATCCTGAGATGTTAAGAGGAGATATGTAACTGATAGAATATCTTGCAAATGCTAGAAACAAGCAAATTATATTTTGACCACACCAGATCCCTTACCATTGCAGTGGCAAATCAAAATACATTCTAAATTTAAAACTGGTATGATGTGATAACTGAACGAGTAAAAAAAACTGAAGATCACAGGAAGGGTTCTACCTGTAAACACTTGATAACCTGGCTAGCATGCATAGACACTTTACTGAACGATTGGTACAGCTAATTGAATTTTAATACTTTATAGATTTAAATGTAGCAACCCGCACATTACCTGTATATCTGTAAGAGAAAGACAATTTGATGCATTAGCTCGGAAGCTAAGTAAGCCCAGTCTGACATGGCAAATCCCCCTTGTGGTTGCAAAACAGAAAACAATCAGTAACTGTAAATAAAACTCATATTAAAATTTAAGTACAATAACAGATACTTCAAACACATTTATGTTCATTTAATTTAATCAAAACAGTTAAATGACTACATTTAATTATATTACATGCTATTTTAAAAATTTTAAATTTTTTTGGAAATTTTGGGTTTTGACATGTGGTATCAGAGCATGGTTCAAATACTAGGTCTTGATGTGGCCCAACTAGTTTCCACAGAACCATAAAAGGAAAGAAAATTTATGTACTAACTTTGTATTTTTGTTTCATGTAAAAGAGCAGAAAATATCCTTTTCTGAATCTAACAGACAGGTATGGAGAAGCTAGGAGAATATGCTGAGGAGGAATCTCCAAACATTGAGACAAGACAGATGTCTAGAGAACCTGTGATGGAGGAGGTAATTGCTCATTCCTCAGAGTTGATGCAGACTATAAAGGGTTTAAAGACTGAGATAGAAACAGTCAAGAAGGATAATCAAAGGATTCTGAAAACTCAAGAGCAGTTAAATCAAATTTTGATAGAAAAATTTCAGACTGAAGGAAGAAACAAAAGAGCTGAATCTGAAGAAACTAGTCATCAAAGAGGGTCTAAAAGGGTGAAACTAGTTAAATCAGACAGCAGTTCATCCTCTGAAGGAAAAAGGGGACAACCAAGCTATCACAATACTAGTTACAGTAGTGAGGCTGAGTTGTATAACCGAAAGAAGAAGTTCATGCCTTATGAAGAGATTTCTGGGGAGTTCAAGAAAATAAAACCCCCAACTTTCAATGGAGAATTTGAAATAGGAGAAGAGGCAGAATCCTGGTTATCCAGGATGAGAAAATATTTCCAGATATACAACTATTCAAATCAGCTGAAGGCAAGAATGGCCATCTATAACCTTTCGGGAAAGGCGGACATATGGTGGCAAGACTTGAAAAGGGTCAAGGGGATCAAAGAAAAAGAAGTCAATTGGAGTACCTTTAAAAGGTACTTCAAAAAGAAATTTTTGTCCGAACAATACTATGAAGAAAGGGCCAAGGAATTTTACAAGTTAAAGCTAGGATCTATGACGATGAAGGACTTAAACAGTAAGTTTTTAAGTTTGTTAAGATATGTGTCGTATTTTGTTGAAGAGAAACCTAAAGTGCAGCGGTTTCTTAGCTGCCTATCATATCATATAAAGGACAGAATCGAATATGATAACCCCAAAACTCTGGAAGAAGCTATGCGAAAGGCTAATTTCTGTTTTGAACAGAATAAAAAGAAAGAAGGAATAGCTAACTGGAAGGCTAAAAAGAACAGTAATCAGCTTGAGTTCCGGAAAAAGGAGTTTGTACCCCAGAAAAATTTCAAGAATAACAATAACAGAAACCATTCTAATGGTAAAAACTTCCAGGGAAGCAAAAATGGAGCTGCTAATAATTCCAACAACTTTAAGGGCAGCAAGGAGGCTTCTAACAATCATGGAAATTTCACTAAGAATTTTGAACGAAAGGAGCCTGTTAAGTGCTGGGAATGCAATGGCCCACACTATGCATCAGTTTGCCCAAATCGGAAGAAAACAAATGGAAATATTCATACTATACAAGATGAAATGACTGTTGGAGACTTTGCAAGGACTATGCCCCGAATCAATGCAGCGTTGGAGAACCGCCAAGCTGACTATCAAACTTCCATGGTGGAAGTAGGAGGTATGATTAACAAAACCCCTGTAATTATTTTAATAGATCCAGGTGCTAGCCTTAGTTATATTTCACCACAGATAGTAGAAAGGTGTAATTTGACTGTTGAAAGGTTTGATAACTCTTGGTCAGTACAACTAGCCACTGGGGCAAAAAGGAAGGTGAACTGTTATGTTAAGGAATGTGCTCTAGATATGAATGATTTTAAAACTACTGTTAAATTAAATATTCTGCCACTTGGCTCGTATGACATACTTATTGGTATGGACTGGTTAGAACAACATAAGGTAGTTTTAAACTGTTTTAATAAAACTTTTACGTGTGTAAATAATAATGAAAAGCATGTAACTGTTAGGGCTATTCCTAGGAAAACAGTAGTTAGACAGATTTCTACTTTACAACTTAAAAGGGCAGTTAGAAAAGGGTGCAAAGCCTATGCTGTAACTATTACAGATGAGGCAGTTAAGTATGAAATAATTAAGATAAAAGTAGAGGATATTCCTGTAGTAAATGAATTTATTGATGTTTTTCCGGAGGAAATTCCAGGATTACCTCCCAAGAGAGAACTGGATTTCACAATTGAGCTGGTACCAGGTGCTGTACCCAGTTCAAAGGCTCCGTATCGCATGAATATTTTGGAGCTTAACGAATTAAAAACACAGTTAAAGGAATTAATAGATAAGAATTACATTCGACCCAGTGTGTCCCCTTGGGGAGCACCAGTAATCTTTGTTAAAAAAAAGGACGGAACTATGCGACTCTGCATAGATTACCGTCAACTAAACAAGATGACAATTAAAAACAGATATCCGTTGCCTCGCATAGATTATCTGTTTGATCAACTACGTGGAGCTACGGTGTTCTCTAAGATAGACCTAAGATCAGGTTATCATCATGTGAGGATTAAAGAATAGGATATATTCAAGACAGCTTTCAGAACGAGGTATGGACATTACGAATTTGTCGTAATGCCATTTGGGCTTACTAATGCCCCAGCTGTCTTTATGTGCCTAATGAATAACATAATGCATAAATACTTAGATAAATTTGTTGTCGTATTCATCGATGACATTTTAATTTATTCTAAAAACGAAGAGGAACATAAAGAACATTTACAGATAGTCTTACAAGAACTGCGAGAACAACAGCTCTTGCGAAGTTCAGTAAGTGTGATTTCTTCAAGGATGAAATCCAGTACTTAGGTCACGTAGTGACTAAGGAAGGGATTTCAGTTGATCCTGAAAAGATCCGGGCAATTGAAGAATGGCCAGTACCAAAAGACGTAACAAATGTTAGGTCCTTCATGGGAATTACCGGTTATTACCGAAGATTCATTGAAGGCTTTTAAAAAATAGCCAATCCAATCACTTCCTTACAAAAGAAAGGCAAGAAGTTTGATTGGAACTTGAAATGTGAAGAAAGCTTTAAGAAATTAAAGACTTTATTAACAACTGCGCCTATTCTAAGAATAGCAGATCCTAATAAGGATTTAGTGGTTTGCACCGATGCTTGTAATGACGGTCTAGGCGGAGTATTGACTCAGGATGGGCATGTCATTGCCTATGAGTCCAGGAAGCTGAAGATTCATGAAAAGAATTATGCCACTTATGATTTAGAGTTAGCTGCTGTTATTCATGCCTTAAAGATGTGGCGACACCACTTAATAGGCAGAAAGTTTACTTTAATGACTGATAATAAGGGTCTAAAATACCTTTTAGATCATCCTAACTTAAATGCAATGCAAGCAAGATGGTTGGCCTTCTTAAGTGAATACGATTTCGAAATTCAGCACATAAAGGGAAAGGAAAATAAGGTGGTTGATGCTTTGAGCAGAAATGCAAGGCTGAATTTTATATCAGCTAGCAGTACTTATACCTCTGATTTAAATGAACAGTTGTCTGAAGGGATAAAATCAGATGAAATTTATCAAAAGTTACAAGATGCATCTAAAGAAGAACCTACCGAAAGTTTAATAAAGGGTTATAGCCTAAACAAAGATGGATTTTTATTGTTTAAGGACAGACTGTATGTGCCTAATGTATCTAAAGTTAAATTGTTAATTCTGGATGAAGTTCATAAAACCCCTTACTCAGGGCATCCAGGATACCAAAAGACTGTCACCATGTTGAGAAAAGATTATTTTTGGCCTAATATGAAATCTAAAACAGCTGAGTATATCGCTAGATGTTTAGACTGACAACAAGTAAAAATAGAACATCAGCATCCAGCTGGGTTATTACAACCTTTGCCTATTCCTAGTTGGAAGTGGGAAATAATCAACTTAGATTCCATTACTCGATTACCCAGAAATCAAAATTAGAATGATTCAATTATGGTGGTGGTAGATAAATTAAGTAAATCAGCACATTTTATTCCTGTTAAAACCACTTACAAGGTTGCAAACATAGCTGATATTTTTCTGAAACAGATTTTTCGGTTACATGGTATCCCAAAGGTTATTATTTCAGACAGGGATCCTAAATTCACAGGAAATTTCTGGAAATCTTTGTTTAAAGGATTAAACGCAACACTGAATTTCAACACTTCTTTCCATCCTCAGACGGACGAACAAACTGAAAGAGTTAATCAGGTATTAGAAGATCTGCTAAGAATGTGTGTTAAGGATCAACCAGGTAAGTGGGAGGATTATTTACATTTAGCAGAATTTGCATACAATAACAACTATCAATCGTCAGCTAAGTTCAGTCCTTTTGAAATTCTGTATGGGCGTAAATGTAACACTCCTATCTCTTGGAATAATCCAGTAGATAGATTAGTGTTAGGTCCTGAATTATTAAAAGAAATGGAACAGATTGTGAAACAAGTGCAGGAAAATTTGAAGATTGCCCAGGATCGGCAAAAGAGTCAAGCAGATTTGAAAAGAACTCCTAAAGAGTTCCAGGTGGGTGAACATGTGTTCATAAAGGTAAGACCAAAGAAGAGCTCCCTAAGATTGGGGAGTTGTGCAAAGTTAGCACCACGTTACTGTGGTCCATTTGAAATTTTATCTAGAATTGGTCAAGTTGCTTATCAACTAGCATTACCACCTAATTTAAAAGTGCACAATGTTTTTCATATTTCTGTTCTGAAAAAGTACGTTCATGATGCTACTCATGTGATTGATTGGAACGTTGTACAGGTAGAACCAGAAGGGGAAGTTCTGGTGGAACCGGATTGTATCCTCAGGAGGAGGGAAATTACTCTACGGAACCGCACAATTGGACAGCTGAAGGTGCAATGGAAGCACCTTAGTCCTGAAGAAGCCACCTGGGAACTGGAAAGTAAGATGCGGGAAGCATACCCAAATCTGTTCCAGAAGGTGGCTGAGGATGAGGAATAAGTAACATCGAGGACGATGTTACATTTTAAGGGGGTGTGTATGTCACATACCCCAATTTTGTAAAAATTATGTAATTATTTTATTATATTTCTGAGACATTATGTTAAATTTAATGCTAAGTAGGAATTGATGACTCAGCAGAGTCACTAGAAATGAAATGTAATTCAGAATATTTTATTATTATTAACAACTGCGCCTATTCTAAGAATAGCAGATCCTAATAAGGATTTAGTGGTTTGCACCGATGCTTGTAATGACGGTCTAGGCGGAGTATTGACTCAGGATGGGCATGTCATTGCCTATGAGTCCAGGAAGCTGAAGATTCATGAAAAGAATTATGCCACTTATGATTTAGAGTTAGCTGCTGTTATTCATGCCTTAAAGATGTGGCGACACCACTTAATAGGCAGAAAGTTTACTTTAATGACTGATAATAAGGGTCTAAAATCCCTTTTAGATCATCCTAACTTAAATGCAAGGCAAGCAAGATGGTTGGCCTTCTTAAGTGAATACGATTTCGAAATTCAGCACATAAAGGGAAAGGAAAATAAGGTGGTTGATGCTTTGAGCAGAAATGCAAGGCTGAATTTTATATCAGCTAGCAGTACTTATACCTCTGATTTAAATGAACAGTTGTCTGAAGGGATAAAATCAGATGAAATTTATCAAAAGTTACAAGATGCATCTAAAGAAGAACCTACCGAAAGTTTAATAAAGGGTTATAGCCTAAACAAAGATGGATTTTTATTGTTTAAGGACAGACTGTATGTGCCTAATGTATCTAAAGTTAAATTGTTAATTCTGGATGAAGTTCATAAAAACCCTTACTCAGGGCATCCAGGATACCAAAAGACTGTCACCATGTTGAGAAAAGATTATTTTTGGCCTAATATGAAATCTGAAACAGCTGAGTATATCGCTAGATGTTTAGACTGACAACAAGTAAAAATAGAACATCAGCATCCAGCTGGGTTATTACAACCTTTGCCTATTCCTAGTTGGAAGTGGGAAATAATCAACTTAGATTTCATTACTGGATTACCCAGAAATCAAAATCAGAATGATTCAATTATGGTGGTGGTAGATAAATTAAGTAAATCAGCACATTTTATTCCTGTTAAAACCACTTACAAGGTTGCAAACATAGCTGATATTTTTCTGAAACATATTTTTCGGTTACATGGTATCCCAAAGGTTATTATTTCAGATAGGGATCCTAAATTCACAGGAAATTTCTGGAAATCTTTGTTTAAAGGATTAAACGCAACACTAAATTTCAACACTTCTTTCCATCCTCAGACGGACGGACAAACTGAAAGAGTTAATCAGGTATTAGAAGATCTGCTAAGAATGTGTGTTAAGGATCAACCAGGTAAGTGGGAGGATTATTTACATTTAGCAGAATTTGCATACAATAACAACTATCAATCGTCAGCTAAGTTCAGTCCTTTTGAAATTCTGTATGGGCGTAAATGTAACACTCCTATCTCTTGGAATAATCCAGTAGATAGATTAGTGTTAGGTCCTGAATTATTAAAAGAAATGGAACAGATTGTGAAACAAGTGCAGGAAAATTTGAAGATTGCCCAGGATCGGCAAAAGAGTCAAGCAGATTTGAAAAGAACTCCTAAAGAGTTCCAGGTGGGTGAACATGTGTTCATAAAGGTAAGACCAAAGAATAGCTCCCTAAGATTGGGGAGTTGTGCAAAGTTAGCACCACGTTACTGTGGTCCATTTGAAATTTTATCTAGAATTGGTCAAGTTGCTTATCAACTAGCATTACCACCTAATTTAAAAGTGCACAATGTTTTTCATATTTCTGTTCTGAAAAAGTACGTTCATGATGCTACTCATGTGATTGATTGGAACGTTGTACAGGTAGAACCAGAAGGGGAAGTTCTGGTGGAACCGGATTGTATCCTCAGGAGGAGGGAAATTACTCTGCGGAACCGCACAATTGGACAGCTGAAGGTGCAATGGAAGCACCTTAGTCCTGAAGAAGCCACCTGGGAACTGGAAAGTAAGATGCGGGAAGCATACCCAAATCTGTTCCAGAAGGTGGCTGAGGATGAGGAATAAGTAACATCGAGGACGATGTTACATTTTAAGGGGGTGTGTATGTCACATACCCCAATTTTGTAAAAATTATGTAATTATTTTATTATATTTCTAAGACATTATGTTAAATTTAATGCTAAGTAGGAATTGATGACTCAGCAGAGTCACTAGAAATGAAATGTAATTCAGAATATTTTATTATTATTAACAACTGCGCCTATTCTAAGAATAGCAGATCCTAATAAGGATTTAGTGGTTTGCACCGATGCTTGTAATGACGGTCTAGGCGGAGTATTGACTCAGGATGGGCATGTCATTGCCTATGAGTCCAGGAAGCTGAAGATTCATGAAAAGAATTATGCCACTTATGATTTAGAGTTAGCTGCTGTTATTCATGCCTTAAAGATGTGGCGACACCACTTAATAGGCAGAAAGTTTACTTTAATGACTGATAATAAGGGTCTAAAATACCTTTTAGATCATCCTAACTTAAATGCAAGGCAAGCAAGATGGTTGGCCTTCTTAAGTGAATACGATTTCGAAATTGAGCACATAAAGGGAAAGGAAAATAAGGTGGTTGATGCTTTGAGCAGAAATGCAAGGCTGAATTTTATATCAGCTAGCAGTACTTATACCTCTGATTTAAATGAACAGTTGTCTGAAGGGATAAAATCAGATGAAATTTATCAAAAGTTACAAGATGCATCTAAAGAAGAACCTACCGAAAGTTTAATAAAGGGTTATAGCCTAAACAAAGATGGATTTTTATTGTTTAAGGACAGACTGTATGTGCCTAATGTATCTAAAGTTAAATTGTTAATTCTGGATGAAGTTCATAAAACCCCTTACTCAGGGCATCCAGGATACCAAAAGACTGTCACCATGTTGAGAAAAGATTATTTTTGGCCTAATATGAAATCTGAAACAGCTGAGTATATCGCTAGATGTTTAGACTGACAACAAGTAAAAATAGAACATCAGCATCCAGCTGGGTTATTACAACCTTTGCCTATTCCTAGTTGGAAGTGGGAAATAATCAACTTAGATTCCATTACTGGATTACCCAGAAATCAAAATCAGAATGATTCAATTATGGTGGTGGTAGATAAATTAAGTAAATCAGCACATTTTATTCCTGTTAAAACCACTTACAAGGTTGCAAACATAGCTGATATTTTTCTGAAACAGTTTTTTCGGTTACATGGTATCCCAAAGGTTATTATTTCAGACAGGGATCCTAAATTCACAGGAAATTTCTGGAAATCTTTGTTTAAAGGATTAAACGCAACACTGAATTTCAACACTTCTTTCCATCCTCAGACGGACGGACAAACTGAAAGAGTTAATCGGGTATTAGAAGATCTGCTAAGAATGTGTGTTAAGGATCAACCAGGTAAGTGGGAGGATTATTTACATTTAGCAGAATTTGCATACAATAACAACTATCAATCGTCAGCTAAGTTCAGTCCTTTTGAAATTCTGTATGGGCGTAAATGTAACACTCCTATCTCTTGGAATAATCCAGTAGATAGATTAGTGTTAGGTCCTGAATTATTAAAAGAAATGGAACAGATTGTGAAACAAGTGCAGGAAAATTTGAAGATTGCCCAGGATCGGCAAAAGAGTCAAGCAGATTTGAAAAGAACTCCTAAAGAGTTCCAGGTGGGTGAACATGTGTTCATAAAGGTAAGACCAAAGAAGAGCTCCCTAAGATTGGGGAGTTGTGCAAAGTTAGCACCACGTTACTGTGGTCCATTTGAAATTTTATCTAGAATTGGTCAAGTTGCTTATCAACTAGCATTACCACCTAATTTAAAAGTGCACAATGTTTTTCATATTTCTGTTCTGAAAAAGTACGTTCATGATGCTACTCATGTGATTGATTGGAACGTTGTACAGATAGAACTAGAAGGGGAAGTTCTGGTGGAACCGGATTGTATCCTCAGGAGGAGGGAAATTACTCTGCGGAACCGCACAATTGGATAGCTGAAGGTGCAATGGAAGCACCTTAGTACTGAAGAAGCCACCTGGGAACTGGAAAGTAAGATGCGGGAAGCATACCCAAATTTGTTCCAGAAGGTGGCTGAGGATGAGGAATAAGTAACATCGAGGACGATGTTACATTTTAAGGGGGTGTGTATGTCACATACCCCAATTTTGTAAAAATTATGTAATTATTTTATTATATTTCTGAGACATTATGTTAAATTTAATGCTAAGTAGGAATTGATGACTCAGCAGAGTCACTAGAAATGAAATGTAATTCAGAATATTTTATTATTAATAAATAAATTATGGAGACAACAGCATGGGAGAGCTGTTAAAAAGAGGTTACTGGTCAAACTGGTGGATGGAACTAGGTGGAAAGGAAAATGACAAGTGGCAGCATCCTCAAACACTTCCTAAGTTGCAGGTGGCAACTTCCCTATATTTGGGGTCATGATTCCCCAAGGAAGTGGAATCAGAGCAGGTGGCTCATTAATGACAGTTAACCCAACAAAGACCTAGGCAATCTTTTAAATAGTACTCAATGAACTGAGCTGAGGGTTCGAATGGTTCTGGAGGGAGAATACATTCAGGTGAATGTTATTCAGGAGTCCCATTGAGGAAGAGGGAAATATACATCGAGGAAGTTATTTGAGAGGAATGCTGCAGTAACTTGGTTCCATTATAGCTGATTTGGGCTGAGAGAATTACTTTGCTGCACCTAGTTCCAGCCAGGGAGACCAGAGCAAGCTCAGGAGTCTTGAGAAGTGCTGTTTGGGCACTCTCCAGGAGTTGGTAGGGAGGAACAGCCTCCCATTGCTGTTGTTGTCCACAGAAACAGGTTCTGTCATTTATTTCCTTATGTTTGTCAAGTCTGAATAAATGTATGATAAGGTTAGTTCTATATGTCTGAAGAGTAATTAGTTAGTAAAATAGTATATCAGAGTAGCAGTAGATAGATTTGGTATAGTTATTGTGTTTCAGCATTCCTAAATCTTATTATTTTCTTACCGATAAGGTATTATTAATGCATGCTATACAATAGTAATGTTGTAAGTAATAGTTTATTATTGTAATTTTTATACCTAGTTTAATTATAATAGTTAAATAGATAAGTAGGGTTTTAAGTATATAGTAATTATTCTTTGGAAATACAAACTCGTGTAAACAATCACAGGAACAGAAATAAACTTGATCACATAAATTATAATATTGATTTCATTATCGATAACTTTGCAGAAGATTAGTAGCCATAGTTAGAATATTCATGTCAAGGTATAAACCCTAAGACAGAACTTTTAAACAGTCATCTCATGACATCTAAATCATTGTGCAGAACCCTAACTGAAAATTTATCAGACCTTCATGTTAAAAGCATGAGCAAGTTCAATTCCATCACACAAGTAGAAGCAAATTCTAATTTTGTTATCTCAACAAGTGTTGTCACAAATCTTAGTCTACACCTTGGCTGCATCGAAAATAAATAAACAAATGAGAGAAATTTATAGTTTACAGGTGCGCATCTCCATAACCTAAAGTTTTTAACAGTTGTAAATAACCTAGTTATTTATTCAAAACAGTAGGATTAATAGAACAGTATTCTAGCTCTCTATCAAGCTTAAATATCATATTTAACATCTGCCACTTGACTCTCAATTATCGACAGGGTCATAATCATAACAACCGAATAAGTAACAAAACAAAAGCACGACTGTGGTGTTCGAATCGAACCCTATCTTTCTAGTTTCTACAACAAGAAATTACCAGCAGAGAAGTAACCTAGTTATTAACTTTATAACAGTAGAAACAATCAGAACAGTATTCGAGCTCAATGCCGAAGCTTCAGTATCATAATAGTATCTTTTACTGGTTTCTCAATTTACCTACAGAGTCAAAATCGCAGTAATGGAACAAGCATTTAAATTATACACCACACCTAGCTCAAGTATACAGGAGTACCGATAATACATCATATTACCAAAGTTCTTTTACACAGTAAGGTCTATAACCAAACATATTACCAAACCCTGAGTGAAACCCTTCACATTTTAACAGCACAGTAATAAAACAAAGGGGCGAGGCCATAACCTCATCTACCAACAGGTCACCGTCATTCTCATCTTTTTAGATATACAACATTTTTCTTCTTCAGAAAAACCCTAAATACCAAAATAAGGCGAATAATGACAACATTGACCGAAGCCGTAACACCCTAATACAACACAGGGTTAAACCCTTAAAATGTCATTTAAACATACAGTTAAAAAGATTGAGCAAGGCTGTTGTAACCACTGTGTCACTACGTTTAAACCAAAATCCTAACCATACAAACAACCAGCAAGGAGGAAACGCCATGGTGAAACCAAGCTTACCAGGTAAGAGCCAAGAGCCGAGGGTTGAGTCTTTTACACCTTCAAAGTAGCTAGGACCTGCATAGGAAAGAATCGAATCAATTACCAAATTTTCTTTCTTAGAAACAAAGCAAATTCTTTTAAAACTGGAAATACGACAAAGCAATTTTATAGCTTACCAGCGAATTTAGAGAAGTTGCAACCACAGTAATGGCTTGATAAGCCATGAGCTGCTTAAATGAAAAAAACCCACCCTGGTCACGAAAGGAATGAGCTGGTAATATCAGAGGATACCTTCCACGATGGGAGCCAGGACAAAAGCAAGTCGGACGCTACCCTCATGCCATGACCAGACCTGTAAAGGAAGCAAAGGGATAAACCCTAGATTTTGTCAACACACTTATAGCATTCAACAGCCAAATTTAAAGGCTCCAAACGATAGAATGAACAAGCACGAGGGCTGGGAGCAGCATAGAAACTGCTAGCCCACAGAAACAGCAGCACAGGTAAACCCTAGGCGTTTAACAAGATTATATCTGGCGACAGCAAAAATACAACGAGTTCCAAACGATATAGTGGACAAATACGAAGGTTTGAGAAAGCATAGAAGCTGCTAGCACACTGTAACAACAAAACTCAGACAGAAGGGTTCGCAGAGCGACCAAGCCCGAAGGAAAAGGGAAATGACAGAGTAGGGTTAGTCAACTGTTATATATCACCAAATGCACGGCTCAAGATCAACCACGTAGCACTTTAAATATTTTCCATGCAGTGGGTTGATGATCCAATGTTCCACGATGAGTTTCAAATTGTTTGTGATTCAAATTAAAATCATAGCGTGGGTACACCAAATCAAGGGATAATCATAGCTTGGATATTTTAATATGGTCGAGACACCATAATTTAAACCCATCATATAATCCATGTGAAACAATGCCTTCGAAGTTTTCCTAATGGACGTAAATACCTTGCCCTACAACAACAAAGTTATGCATTATCAATAATGTTTAAAATTATGATGAGGATTCATCATTGTTTCAGAAATAAAAATCATAGCATGAGTAATAGAATTATTTGCATGGTTATCCATAAAGGTTGAAATAACATAGTTCATATGTCATCCCTTTATCAATCAAAACATTAGGATAATATCTTTAAATCTTGCATTGTATAGATTAAACCTTGACTTACTGATTCATGCGATATAAACAACGTTCAAAACTCAACCTTGGTGTATTCTAGACATAGAGAAAATGTATTTGCATAAAAGAAAAGTTATAATGATAAGTGTGCAATGCAAGCTCTATTTGGTTCATAAAAACCTACCACGACATTGCCAATCACCCTAATCTCATGTGAAAGACATAGATCTTTTCCTTAAGTCTATGAGATAATGAATTGATTTTGGATTTAGCTGTTACAATTATGCTACCATGATGCTAAATGCGATAGCTGTACACAGATGGTATAGGACTTGCCAGTCCTTCTTAGGTGACTTCCACTTTTAGGATTCCAGTTTCATAGTTCTTAACTTTGGATCAGGGTTACTTAAAACCTTTTCACTTATTGTTACGATACATTAACAATCACTTCATTGTTTCAGATTTCTTATAACAAGTAGGTGAGTTTACTCAAGGTAGCTTATAATTCCTAAACCATTGTCAATCATAGACATAAGAATATTTTATCAATCCATATAAATCCTGAGATGTTAAGAGGAGATATGTAACTAATAGAATATCTTGCAAATGCTAGAAACAAGCAAATTATATTTTGACCACACCAGATCCCTTACCATTGCAGTGGCAAATCAAAATACATTCTAACTTTAAAACTGGTATGATGTGATAACTGAACGAGTAAAAAAAACTGAAGATCACAGGAAGGGTTCTACCTGTAAACACTTGATAACCTGGCTAGCATGCATAGACACTTTACTGAACGATTGGTACAGCTAATTGAATTTTAATACTTTAAAGATTTAAATGTAGCAACCCGCACATTACCTATATATCTATAAGAGAAAGACAATTTGATGCATTAGCTCGGAAGCTAAGTAAGCTCAGTCTGACATGGCAAATCCCCTTTGTGGTTGCAGGACATAAAACAATCAGTAACTGTAAATAAAACTCATATTAAAATTTAAGTACAATAACAGATACTTAAGACACATTTATGTTCATTTAATCTAATCAAAACAGTTAAATGACTGCATTTAATTATATTACATGCTATTTTAAAAATTTTAAATTTTTTTGGAAATTTTGGGTTTTGACAGTTGTTGATCCCCTCCTACTGTGAAATGGTGAAAAAAACCCCTATCCCAGTCTATTTTAAGAACCGTGTCGTCGACGCTGCCCCGGACCCTCGACTGGATACTGACCCTAGTCTCAACAATAATGTTTTGGCTTTGGGGTCTGCTGCTTTATCTTTGGTCACCAGGGTTTTGGATACTCCACCTGATCCTGATCCCACTTCAATGGGTTTCACAAAAGTTGCAAAAGGTGCACGGGCGGGTGGTCTTGCTCTGGATTTCTCCCCACTAAAGACTCGCAATGCTCGCAAGAATAAGAAATTTATTCCCTCGGGGGTGGATGACTCTCTTTGTATCAATGGAATCCCCGCTTCTCTTGAAACTAGGGCTCTTAGAGGTATTAAAGCCCTTGTCAGGGGTCGATAATGATATTTTTCTCCTTGAACATCCGGGGTGTGGGGGGACTTCCCAAGCAATTGGCTCTCAAGCGTGTTCTATAAATTATCAATTTGGATTTGGTCTTCCTCCAAGAAACTATGGTGTGTGGGGAGAAGGCACGCTCCTTTTTTAGCAGGATTAAACCTGGTTGGCTGATGTGTGTCGTTGTGAGATTGGTCTTTCTGGTGGTCTTTTGGTGGCTTGGAACCCTCGGGTTCTACTTTTGAATCCTTTCATTGTATCATTGGGGATCCTTCTGACTGGTAATTTCAGAAGATGTGAAAAATATATCAATATCGTGAACTGTTATGGTCCCTATTGTGATAGGGAGGTTTTTATGGGACTTGGCTCGCTCGAGTCACTTACTGGAATTGGAAAATATGATTCTTGCAGGTGATTTAAATTTTTCATGTGATGTTGCGGAAATTTGGGGCCCTTCGGCCAGATTGGACCCACTGGGGGTCTACTTCAGGAATATTTTTACTTCTTACGGTTTTGTGGATTTGGAGCCACGCCCTATGGCTCTTACATGGTCTAATGGAAGGAAAAATGGGGCCATGATATCTAAATGTATTGATCGTTTTCTCATTTCGGAGTCCCTTCTGGACTATTTTCAGAACTATCGTTCATGGATTCATTAGATATACATAAGTGACGACCTCCCCATCATTCTCCAATTTGAAACTGAGTCCTCTCCTCAATCTTATCCTTTCAAATTAACTCAGTTTGGCTGTCTGATCCGGATTTCAAGGCTGAGGTGAAAAATCATTGGTTGGATGTGGATGTTCCGTTGGAACTCTTTGAGATGGACAAACTGGCTGAGAAACTAAAATCCTTAAAAGGCTTCATGATTTCTTGGGAGAGGAAAAAGAAAGTTGAGTTGTCTACTGAATTGGAAAGTTTGGAAAGGGAGATTGGTGAACTGTTAAAACTCTCTTATAAGAATGGTCTTCTCCCTTCGTGTCGTTCCAGACTCTCCCTTCTGGAGGAGAGGAAGCTCAAAATCTTACATATTTAGGAGGAAATGTGGCGCCAGAAGAGTCGTGCTATTTGGTTAAAAGTTAGGGACCTAAATACCAAGTTTTTCCACAGATATGCTAACTCTCGCACGATTCAGAACACCATCTGGGATCTAAATGACCATGATGGTCATAGGATTTAGGCGGCAGCCGATTTACAAAAGGAATCTATTTGTCACTTTCAAGATATATACCTTGATCCAAAATCCACGTCTCTGATTGAACAATTTAAGATTATCAAAGAGTATCCGCGAATGTTCTCTGATGAGGATGGGGATAAAATTTTTGAGGAGATTTCTCTGCTAGAGGTTGAAAATACCTTGAAGTGTTTCGATAAGGACAAAAGTCTTGGCCTTGATGGATGGATGGTGGAACTTTTTATCTCTTTCTTTGGTATTATGGGGGAGGACCTGCGGGCTGCGGTGGATGAGTCTCGGCGCCTGGGTCTAGTCTCTGGAGCTCTAAACTCTACCTTTTTGGCTCTCATTCCCAAGTCTTCTCATCCAGAGAATTTCAATCAATTTAAACCTGGTCTTTCGAAATTTATCTCGGCTAAACAGTTCGGTTTTCTGGATGATCGGCAGATACTGGATGTGGTTGGGGTGGCCCAGGAGGTGTTTCATAGTATTAAACAAAAGCGCTTAAATGCACGTATTCTCAAATTGGACCTGGTGAAAGCTTATGATCGTTTGGACTGGACCTTTCTTAGATTGATTCTTATTTAGATTGGCTTGCCCTGGTGGGTGATGAAATGGATTATGGCATGTGTTTCGTTTGTGAATTTTGCAGTGCTTATAAATGGCAAGCCATCTAATTTCTTTAAGGCTTCTCGGGGTCTTAGACAGGGATGCCCTCTCTCGCCTTTAGTTTTCCCTCTTTTTATTAATGGTTTGAGTTTGTCAATCCTTAAAGCTAAGTGTGAAGGCACTATTGGTTGTATCAAGGTGGCTGCTGGTATTTCGGTAACACATACACTTTTGTGGATGATGTTATGCTCTTTGGTTTGGGTATTTTAGCAGAGTGGCTTAAGTATAAGAAAATGTTGGACCTATTCTGTAATGTATCCGGTATGTTGATCAACTATACTAAATCATGTTTTTTGATTACTCCTTGGATTACAATGTGAGGCTTTCAATTGGAATGCACCTCCCTTTTGAATTCAAGGAGCTGGTCGGTGATACAAAGTATTTGGGTTTTTTCATCAAGCCATCTAACTACCTCATTATGGATTGGTGTTGGCTTTTATCGAGATTTGATAAACAAATTGGCCACTGGAGTATGCGCTTTCTATCGTTGGGTGGTAGACTTATTTTGGCTAAATCGGTGCTTCGGAGCTTGGGGGTTTACAAGATTTCACTATGTAAAATTCCCAAATCTATTCTTCGGAGGATGCGCAGGAAGATTTTCAGCTTCATTGGTCGGGGGGTGCTGATAGGGAGAAGTTTCATCTGATTAGTCGGTGCTCTTTGGCTCGTCCCCGGGAGCTGGGTGGATAGGATTTAAAAAACTTGGAGTTTTTGGCATGGCTCTACATGCCAAAATTTTATGGCGAGCTATATTTGAGGAATCCATTTGGAGTTTGGTTATTCGGGGAAAATATTTAAAATCAACCTCGGTGGTTGACTGGTTTCGCAAGGGGAATCCTTATTCTAAAGGTGTGTCAAATTTTTGGAATGGACTACTCGGTTCCTTCTCGCTTATTTCCTCATGGCTTACCTGGATTCCTGGGAATGGCCGCCAAATCCGTTTGGGGGTGCACCTGATCATGGGGGGTGCTCTTACATTTAAGTTATCTTCGGTGCTTATCACCTTCTTGCAAGCTAAAGGTTTGTACACTCTTTCTCATGCGACTGTCCTTGTGTTGGAGGCTGGTGGTTGTTCATCCTGGATTTTGGCACAGCAACTGGGGCTCCTTGGTAGTTTGGGTTGTGAGTGGTCTCTTTACATTAGAGATCTGCGTTGTGCTAACATTTGGTTGACTGAGGTTCCTTACAAGCTGTTATGGTCGTGGGATATTGCACATGGTAAGGTTTCCACCAAACTTGCTTATGAATCTTTATTTTCTAATGTGACTCCACGGGTGCAGTGGTGGCATCGGACCATTTGGAAACTTGGCATTCCTCTCAAAGTCAGATGTTTCATTTGGCTTGCTCTAAGCAATCGTATTCTGACATGGGATAACCTTTGTCATAGAGGGGTGATCGGTCCCTCTCTGTGCTGCTCTCAGGAGGAATCGGTGGATCACCTTTTTACGGTTTGTAGTTTTGTTCGAGGTCTTTGGAAACTTATTTGTGCTTCTATTGGCCTATCGGTGGATTGGCGCCCCTTCTCTCTTGTGGACAGCTTGGATAAGTGGTTGATTGGTACTACTTCTTGGGTTGAGCTTCCGTGTTTCATGATATGGGAGGTGTGGAAGGCCCGTAATCATTTTATTTTTTATAATTCCATGCCTCATCTAGAACACATTTGTGGAAGGGCCGTAGCGGCTTTTAAAGATTACAATGGTCCGAATGTTATAAATAGTCGCATTGTAAATGGTCCTTATCATCGTTTGGCTCCTTCGGTTTTAGTTTATCCTTGTGATTTTTTCGACGATGCGGCGATTATGGGGTCCAGTATATGTGGTTCCAGTGTGATTCTGTTCCTATCCACCTCCTGTTATTTCTGTATTCGGTTGAATTCCGGTATTGGATCCAATACTCGTAGTGAGCTCTGTGCTCTCTGGCTTTTGTTATACTTTTCCCATCTCAAAAAGGTATCATCTCTTCTGGTATTGGGTGACTCGTTGTCTATCATATCATGGGCCAAGAACAATGCTCAACTCAATGTTTTGGTTCTATCTTATTGGCTGGTTGAGGTTCGGTTGGCTATCAATACTTTTGATCACATCCATTTTACACATATCTTCCGGGAATGCAACCAAGATGCCGACATACTTTCTAAATCAGCTTTATCTTCTCTAGGTGGGATTATTCTTTGGGAAGAGTGGCTTGACAACCAACATATTACCTGTGGTTCTATGGATTAACACTGGACTTAACTTATCTTTTATTCTTACTTGTTGGGTTCCATTATATTTTATATGCAACACTTATTGTTCTTTGCAGGTGATTAGTTCTCTGTCTTCCAACATCTTGTTGGGTTTTTGGTCCATTGGGTGGTTTCCACTCCACCTTTTTTTGGTTCGTGCTATGCTTGGGGTGGCCTCATCGGCTTTTATGGTCTCTCGGTTCTATTTTGATCTCTAGTGGGCTTGTCTTTTGGCATTGGATGGTTTATCAGCTTTATTATTTTCGGATAATCTGTATCTCTATTGGGTATCTATTTGGACTACTTTGGGTTTGTATTATGTTATAGACTATTTATGGTTTCCATCTGTTTAGATGGATGATATTTTTTTTATTTCTGTTGGACTACTTTGGGACCTATGTTCATTATCTGGGATGTTTATCGCCGTTTTTGTCACATGGACTTGTTTACTATTTCCTTTATTAATAGTACGTTATATTTTCATTGGAAAAAAATTGCCTAAAGCATTTGGGTGGTTGGGGTCTTAAGCATATCGCTCCTTTCAACAAAGTGTTTGCAACTAAACATCTTTGCAATTTTCTCACTGAAGATGGGTTGTGGAAGAAGGTTTGGGTTCTGAAATACCTAGCTACTACTTGTATTATGGACTGGATTGGATGTCCCACTAAATTCCATAAGAATGCCCCCAACCATTGGAAGGTGGTATTTGCTCTCATTGAGTGTAACCTTGCTTGGAGAGTTGGTGAAGGTTCTCTGGCTAAATTAGGGAAGGAGTACATCACAAGCTGTGGTAATGATATATTTTTTCCGGATGATTTGATTGTGGGTCTTCATCATAGAGGACATTTTACTTTGGATTGAGTGGGGGAGTATCAAAGTTAAACTATTTAACATCAAGAATGATAAAGTGTTGCTCAATTGGACTTGGTTGGAGAATAGGTTATTCAATGGACTAGATTTATACAAGAATTGAGAAGGTGCCATGTGCATTCAAGGGATGAATAAAATGAGTTGATATGGAATAAGAACAAGACCGAGAGTACTTATTTTGCCAAAATTAGCCTCAAAGCATTATTTAATGAGGAGGGTTTGGATCATAGATGGTGGTGTGCCTCTATTTGGATGATCCGAGCTCCCAAGAAATCCATACTTTTTGTGTGGCTTACATTAATGAACAAAATCCCAATGTGGGATTACCTTAAAAAAAGGCCAAAAAATGGGTCTGGTTTATGTTACTTACGTTGGAAGGAAAATGAAGATGTCTCCCACCTTTTTATGGACTGTTCTTTTACCAAAAATGTATGGGAGGATATGGAAAAGTGGAAGGATTGTAGGTCAAGTCTGGCATAGGGATACTGTGGAGGATGAGTTACAGTTATGGTATATGCATTGGAACCTAAAGGTGTTTCGTGTTGTTCCTTTCCCAACATGTTGGGGGTTGGATGGCATGTAATGCTTGTTTGTTTGAGGGTCGTCTCTCTGAGACTCTCTAGGTGTGTACTTCTTTTATTTATATGGCTATGTTCTTCAAAAATCAAGATCACCCCCAAATTGTTCAAGTTGTTGGTGAATTGTTTATAGATATATCTTGGCCCTAGGCTTTCTTCGACACAACAAGACAAGGGGAGGATCACATCAAAGGTAGTGGTGGTATCATGTATATCAAGGAGCGACACTATCTTTAGTTTTATGCCAACGTAGGGTGCAACTCAAATTAGGTATATTATATATCGAGGAGCAACACTATCTTTAGCTTTATGCCAATGTAGGGTGCAACTCAAATAATCTAATTGAGTGTTTGGATATGCAATCTTTATTGTGAGTATCTCTTCACATGTATATCTTTCATTTGTAGATCTACGGTGACTTTATGTTGGTGATGAAGTGGATGAACAATGTACAACGAGTTTAGTACATTGCACTAAGTGCTTTAGTTTATGAGTTGAAGAACATTACCATGTAATTTGTGCATATGTTCTTCTCCCATGTTTTCAAGCATTTTTATGCAGTATTAAGGTAGTCTATATGTTTTTTTGTTTACTTCAAGAATTATAGGGACTGGTTTTTGGACTTTGAGAAGCAAATTTTCTCCTACGAGATGGATAACACAAGACTAATTCTTGTTTTTTTTTGTCACTATTAGAGGGATCTCTTATCTTTAAAGATCGGGGAGTTAATATATGATGTTAAGTGCAAGACTATCTTTTCATTTGGTGCAATAGCACATGAAGAAAGTATTTTTCTTTTTACATTGAAAAAAAACAATTTTTTTTTTGTGAAAAAAAAATACATCACCTCAACCATTTTCAACCACTTATACTATGAAACGAGAACTCGTCACAGTTCTCGTTTTTCTCTCTCCTAATTTTAGTAGCTATTTTTACCCTCGTTTAAAAAATGGTTGATACCAGTATCACACATTTTCATTTTGAGAAATTTTTGGGGGCCTTTGAATTATCTTTGTTGTAAAATATTTTTAATTTCTATTTTCAAGTGTGTTTTTAGAAATTTAACAAAATAACATACATTTTTAAGCAATTTATAATGAAAAACAGAAACATTTTACGATTTTTTCTATAAAATAAGACATTTTTATGGACAAAATAAGGCATTTTTATTGACAAAATTGTAAACAATTCCAGAAAATAAAGACATTTAAAACCATTTTCAATGATTTTTCAGAGAATTTTTGTATAAAAATGATCATATTTCATATTATTTTCTGAAAAGTGACGATTCACATAAATTCAAGAAAAATATACAAATTATTTGTAAAAAACATATTAAAAGCATTATATGTAGAAATTTTATTTCTAAAATAAAGTCTGAAAGTCAAAACATTACTAATATATCTTATCAAAAAATTGTCAAAATTAACATTTTCTTCAAAACATGAAACTATTCAACAATATCATGCACGCCAAATTCTTCATCGACATTGGAATTTTCTGGAGCTTGACTTTCCTCAGGGACATCAATGTCCTCTTCCATTGGGTCTTCTATGTTTGCAAGATCCCCAAAGTGATCCTTTCCAAACACCCCTCCTAATGGGGGTTGGGGCTCTTTTGACATCTTTGCCACAAGTGTTTCACTAAACTCTCCTTTCTTCAAACCAACTTCTTGCAGTTCATCTAGAAGAACTTGAATAGCCTTAATTCTTTTCTTATGTAATTGCATTGGAGTGGATCATTATCAATGGATATGCAATTTTATTTTTTTTTATTTTTTATTTTTTTATTTTTTTTTTAATTTTTTTTTTTATTTTTTTTTTTCTGTAAGGAGCATGCTATTGTTGTACCTAATCACCAAAAACAAAAATAAAGTTAAGTCAAATAGCATAAAGAAGCATACTTTAAAACAATAAAATAATGAAGGATAAAACATACAATAAAACTTGATATATTATTTCATATGTAATATGAGAAAGTTTACCTGAACCCGAGAACAAATCTAAGACCCAAACTCCTTCTCTTGAAAATGTATCTATGAGATAATTAATCAACGCTTGTGGCTTTTGATATATGTTTACAGTCACTCCTTTCAAATCCCTTTCTTCATATGTTAATTTTTTTACCACGGCATTATAACTCAATATCTGACTATGTTTTCCTCCACTCTTTTCATTGATTAAAAGAGATTCATAAGCCTCATCTTGTGTCCAAGTTGCAACATGTATGCTTTCAGCATCACTCAGGAATGGATCACTGCCTAAGCTACGAACATTAGGCTTTTGCCTGTAACAAAAATATAAAACAATTAATTAACTTATCAATAAATATAATTGATTTATAAATTTAAAATTTTGATAATATAGTGCAAATATATTACCAATGAAGTTGCTTGCTTTTTTTTCCTTTACCCTTGAAGGCTGTCAACAAGCCCCCTAATTGTGTGTCTGAATGGAAGACAACAAATCTCCATAGTGGTGATGTTGTGACATCTACAAATCCCGAAACCACTTTATTGAATGATTGGTAAGTATAAGGCTCACAATCATAAGTAGTGTTTCGGATATTGTATCCATGAGGGATATCTGCAATCACTAGTGCGTACTCCTTTTTAGGAACAAGATTTGCAATGTCTGCACAGTCACCTAAAATGACTTTATATTGCATAGTGTCAAGCCCATTCCAAATATAATGACCAAGTGTATCATCAAGTTCAACGTTTGCAAGACGTTGTCTCCTTTGTCGTTCTATTTTGGCTCTTTGGATATGAATTTTGAAGGACTCCGGTACTCCATCTCTACCCCTCTTTGGCATATTCAAATGAAAATGATCTCTATAAGTAATAAAATAGAAATGAATTGAATTAGAAAATAAATAAAATAGGATGTATCATAGATCAACATACCTTCTTGAATGCAACAAAAAATTGTTTTAAAGTTTCTATCGAGCTTGAGTCTGGATAGTTGCATTTGACATCATCCCAACTTTTCTCACTCAACATTATAACCATCTCCTCTTGTATTTTCATGTATACCTTGTGACTAGACAATGAAACAATAAATGATGTTTACAATCATATATAATAATATAACAGAATACCTAGAACATAATAAAAATGTTAAACTCAAAAAAATGCTCAACTTACTTTTCAAGTTTGCTGCACATTTCCTCCATGGATAATTCACCTGACTTTACCCGTGATAGTATTGTAGCTATTAATGTTTCATCCTTCACACCTTGCATTGTTCTCCAAGGTGGAATAGTCATGTCTTCTGGCAGATTCTTGACGTCAGGACCTGCCTTACCACCGCTCCATGGAACAACTCTACCTTTTTTTACTTTTTGTTTTTTTATGCCAATATTCTCCCGCAAGCTAAATATGTCATCAATCAAATCCCATGTTTTCCCAACTCTGAATGCCAACTGGAAATAGGCATCTACAGATCTGAATGCATCACTTCCTTTGGAACTTTTTGGTGGCACAATATCATCTTTAATAGGGAGACCTATTTCCATACAACATTGTCTCCGAAAACTTGCATCAACTCTAGATTTTTCCCCGCCACATATTTGCACAAATTCATTGTGTATAAATCTCACCCTTTGAACAAATGTCATTGTCAACCTATATTCATTGTCTTTGTTATGTTCCCATGCCAACAACTTTGCTTCAACATCTGTTAAACCAGCATAAATGATGCATTTAACTATTTCAAAAATAGGGTTATTGGGATATTCTTGCATCAACTATCTTATTGCCTCTGCAGAATGATTCCCTCCAAGAACATAATATTTGTAATGAAAACATCTTGTTTCATCAAATTCATCTCTAGTAGGAACAACTTCCAGGTCAACAAGGACTAGGTAGTCAACCACATGTGCATAGGGATTGTGCCTCATCAATGCTTTCAAGTTGTGAATATGCAAGTGATGTGGTTTTCTAATTCTAAATTGATCTTGCCCTTCTGTGGGTTTATAAAGTTGATTCACATTCAACTCAAATGTATGTCCACTGTTAACCAAATTATCCCTCCGCAATAGATCTCAAATGGCATTTTGTGTTGTCTTGACCATGCCATCCTCTAGATCAACTCCTGGAGTAATGATTTCCCTACTGCCACTAGAATTTTCACTCTCAGATTCAATAATAACTTTGGTTTCAGCAACAACAGATCTCCTCTTTATTTGATTTGAAGGGGTTCCTTCTAAATCAACAATGCCTTCAACAGGAATCGAGGCACTCAACCATATTTCTTCTACGACATTGCTTGTTACTCTTACTAGCAGGAGTAACAAGCTCATTTGCAACAATTTCATCATGTTTAGTTCGATGAGATGAAGATTTAAATATAACCCTTCTAGGTATCTGATTTGATTGTCGGATGCTCTTTCCTCTTTATGCTTGTACTTCTTTAGTTTGAACATTTAAAACTTGTTTTTTCTTCCTTGCTTCTGGTCCCTTGTGAATAGCGACACTAATGACATCCATAGGATTAGCCTCTGTATAATAAATGCCATTCAACTTTTTTGAAATTGAAATGGAAAAATCCTGCAAAATAAAAACATTATCGTATTAAATCTATTACACTGTGCTATCCAAGTTATAACAAAACCAGTTTAAGAATAATATCAATATTCAAACTTACTCTCCTGCTTTCAATTTCATCCACGACCCCTTGACAAAAATCAGTGAAATTTTCTTGAACATTATATTTTGCAATCTTCAAAGCATATAGAATTTTTGCAAAGGTCTTGGCTTGTTTCACCCGTGCATAAACAATATCTATACTCGACACTACACATATATTTCTCGACAATCCCAATAGATTGTAATCTACTTGAATATATGGATCTACAGAACAATATAAGAGAATGCTTTATGGTTTTCCTTGATTTTTTTCCTTTAGATGCCAATGATACTCTATTTTGTCTTCTTCTGCTGCATGTTTCCATTATCTAACATTCTTCATTCTTAATTATTCAAAGCTAAGAACTCTATCGAGTCTCAACATTCTTAGATGCCTCAACTGTTTTTTTTTATGCAATGATCGTCGCTCTTGATCCAGAAGCGTTTACAGATATCTTTCTTGATGCCATTGTACCTATATCCAAAATGTAGAATTTTAAAATAAATCAACAAACATTTATAATCTAAACAAAATCAACATCAATATTCACTATAAACTGTATTTGAAAAACGTTTTAAATTTTTTTTAAAAAAATTTACATTCATAATCGTTGTTTTTTACGTTTTGCGATTTAAAAAAAAAATGTAAACCTACACCCTACCCCCCTAAAATATATAATAATTAATTTTAAAATAAAAATTAGACCTACCCCTACCACCTAACTATATAATAAAAAAAATTTAAAACTAACCCCCTACCCCCTAACCCCCTTAACAATATAATAAAATATTTAAAAAAAAATTAAAGCTAACCCTCCCACCTAGCAATAGAATACAAAAGTTTTAAAAAAAATTAAAACTAACCCCACTAACAATATAATAAAAATTTAAAACTAACCCCCCCCACCTACCAATATAATACAAAAGTTTTTAAAAAAATTAAAACTAACCCCACTAATCAAAATTAAAAAACCAAATATTTAAACTACCCCACAAGATATTAATTAAAAAAAAAAAAAAAAACCTACCCCTAAAAAATATTTAAAATTAATTAAAAAAAATACAATAAAAAACAAAAAAAACTCTCCCCTTCCCCCTTCCCCCTCCTCCCGGGCCGCTCGCTTGGGCACCAAAGGGTGGCCCTCACGATCACCCTTTGGTGCCCAAGCGAGTGGAGGTAGCAGGCGGACAACATCGAGGCGGTTGTGAGGGCTGCCCTTTGGTGCCCAAGCGAGCAGAGGTCCGCCTGCTTGGGTGCCAAAGGGTGGCCCTCACGGCCACCCTCGATGCTCGGGCGGACGACATCGAGGCGGCCGTGAGGGCCGCCCTTTGGTGCCCAAGCGAGAGGAGGTCTGCCCGCTTGGGCGCCAAAGGGCGGCCCTCACGTCCACCCTCGATGCTCGGCATCGAGGGCAGCCGTGAGGGCCGCCCTTTGGCATCTAGGGTGGTCGTGAGGGCTGTCGTTTGGTGCCCAAGCGGGTGGCCCGGGAGGAGGGGGAAGGGGGAAGGGGAGGGTGTTTTTTAATTTTTTTAAATTAATTTTTAATATTTTTTAGGGGGTGGGGCGCTGGGGATGATGGTAAAAAAAAATTTAGGTCCGCCCGCTTGGGCGCCAAAGGGCAGCCCTCACAGCCACCCTTTGGCATCGAGGGCGGCCGTGAGGGCTGCTTTTTGGCGCCCAAGCGGGTGGCCCGAGAGGAGGGGGAAGGGGGAAGGGGAGGTTGTTTTTTAATTTTGTTTTAATTAATTTTTAATATTTTTTAAGGGGTGGGGCGCCGGGGTTGTTGGTAAAATTTTTTTTAGAAGGGGGCAGAGGGTAAAAAAATTTAAGGAAGGGGGCATGGATAGGTTTGGTAAAAAAAAAATTAGTTTCTATTTTAAACCCAAAGTTAATATTCGTGGAATAAGGGGCAAGCCTTGCCTCGATTAATAATACACGAATTTAAAAAAAAATACATTTAAAAAAATAGAAAACTGACCCAGAAAGTGGTAGAGCCTCCTCTGTTGAAAGTGCTAGAAGTTCCTCTCTACAATCTTCCCGTTCTTCTTGAAAACCTTCGTGAATTGCTCCAAAGACTAAACAATCCTGTATTAATAAGATAGAATAGGTTTAAGTTTACCATTCTTAAGAATGTTTAAAAAACGAAAATGTAAAAGAATAAATCAATAAAGCAATAAAACAAACATTACTAAATTAATAAATCCATAAAACAAGCATTACTAAATTAATAAAGCCATAAAATAATTATTGCAAAATTAACAAAAAAAACTAATTAATTTATTAAAAACAGAAAAAGCACTAACCTTGCAACTGTTACTAAATTGCGCCAAAATAAATGATGAATAGTAGGAAATCTAAATGGTTTTTATATCCTAGATTAGGTTTAACATTACTTTTTTACTAACGTGGGATAAAAAAAATGAAATTAGTTACTGCATTATTATTAAATTTATATAAGATAGTTTAAAATTAAATAATTACTAATGTTATGAATGTTGGATAAAAAAAATATAAATAGTCGTTGTTTTGTTACAAATTGTATATAAAAAATGTTACGAGAAATTTTACTAGTCTTAAATGTATGGGATAGAAATATGTAATTAGTTAATATATTATTTCAATTCTTTTAATATCATATAAATGTGCACTTTAATATTGGAGGGAAAATTTTGAATTAAAATTTTGGAGGGAAGTTTTGGAGGGAATATTTTGGGGGGATATTTTCGTTCTCATAGCTATAAGATTGTCGGTCGACAGTTGCACCATTCTACTTTTTGGTGAGGACTGTGGCAAAATTTCTTTGCAGTGGAGCGATTAAGATTTTTCTATAATTCTATCTTTTAGTGAGAAGTCATGGACTCATCTGAAGTAAATTCCAATGTCAATGAAGAAATGTATTGTTCATCTAGCCAAGATACTGGCAGCGCAAGCAATGTAATCAAGCATGTTATTCGAGAACTTCCTAGTTATGAAGATTTGGAAGACACTAGTAATGAAGAGAAAGAATGTGATGATGATGAAGAGGTTCCTCCAAGTGGGGATCTTAAAGACAACAAACAATATGATGACAATTTTCCTCCCAGCGAGGATTTTCAAGGCACCAATGATGATTTTCCTGAAAGCGAGGATTTTCAAGGCACCAACGATGATTTTCCTTCAAGCAAATATTTTCCTCCCAGCGAGGATTTTTGTGGGATTGATGATGATTTTCGTCCCAGCGAGGATTTTAATGGGACAGATGATGATCTTGGTGAGGAAGAAGACATCAATAATGGTGAAAATGATTTTCCTCAAAGCGAGGATTTCAATGGAACAGATGATGAATTTCCTCCAAGTGAGGATTTCAATGGCACAGATGATGAGTTTCCTCCAAGCAAGGATTTCAATGGAACTGATGATGAGTATCCTCCAAGCGAGGATTTCAATGGCACCGATGATGAGTTACCTCCAAGAGAGGATTTCAATGGCAATGATGGTGACTATCATCCAAGTGAGGATTTCAATGGCACCGATAATGATTTTCCTCTGAGTGAGGATTTCAATGACACAGATGATGATTTTCCTCCTAGTGAAGATTTCAATGGCACTAATGATGATTTTCCTCCGAGTGAAGATTTCAATGGCACTGATGATGATTTCCCTCCGAGCGAGGATTTCAATGGCATCGATGATCATTCTGTCGATGATGAAGCCACCGATGATGAAGACAATGATTCTCCTCTGAGTAAGGATGTTACAGGCACCAATGATGAAGATAGTGATTCTCCTCCAAGTAAGGATTTTACAGGAAATAATGATGAGAATGTTGAATCTCTAGAGTTCCCTTTCAGTGAAGAATTTAGTGGCACAAATAATGTTGATGGTCACATTGATCTGGAAGCAAGTGATCAACTTATTAGTGATCATGACAATAATTTTCATAATGAATTTGGTGATGAAATTTTCAATGAGGGGGGTCATATGCATCACAATGAAAACATTCATCCTAGTGAGGATGTTGTTGCAGATATAATGGTCCAGGAGATCCAGCGATAGAATCTAATGCAGAGCAGGATTAAGTGTAGGACCAGACCTTTTTATGTCAATCCAAAGCATTCCAGTTATACAAGGTCTAGGAAAGAATTGCTCACAAGCCCAAGTTCCATTACTCATTTGATTTCGAGTGAGTGTTGCCACAAAAGTTGTTTGAAAAGTTTAGGCTACAATTATGTCTTGGAGAGAAAGAAGATGTATCTATCAATGAACAAAAGCATGCAAAATTCATATTTAGTGGGGTGCATGATTTCTACCAGGATAGGTTGTGATTATCACATTGGAAGAATTATGCTTTGTAGAAAGGCATTCAAATGGATTCACTCAATTGGTAATCTTCGATTATCAAGAATCCAAACAAGACTAGAAAATGATCCTACATTTTACACTGACGATTATCAGGGATGAATCACTGGGCCATCAACACACATTGCAATATCATGGATGCATGATTTCTTTTCCAAGCATGGAGAGAGTATGCCAAATAGAGAAACAATACACATTCCAGATAATTTCACAAGGCAAGAAATCTACAACTTATACAAGGATTATGTTCAAGGTGGTCAAGGAAATGACAACTTCATCAGATATGCACATTTCACAAGAGTATGGAAAAAGAAGTTCAACAACGTCCGCATTCCAAAGAGGTTAAGGATGGGGGTCTGCAGTACATGTGATTCTCTTAAAGAAAGAAGGGATAGATCAGAAGGGATAGAAAGAGGTATGTTTACAAAACAAAAAAAACAAATAGATAAATGTCAATTATTGAAGCTAGTTAACAATTTTGTTTTGTTATGTTGTTTGTAGATTCCATAATCAATGCACTGCAAGAACATCGCAATCAACAATCAAATGAACAACAAAAATTGTACAAACATCGCAAGAAGTGTTATGATGCTCAACATAAGTATATGGGTTTGATAATTGATGGCATGGATCAGAAAAAAAAAAAAAACACTCTTGCCACATTTTGTCCGTATGCCAAAGAATTTAAAGGAGGAAAATTTTATTCAGTTTCACTTGGTTGGGTGTATGGTTTTTAATGGTGAAATGATTCCAAGGGTTTACTTTACAGCTCCAAATATTCACAATGATGCAAATTTGACCATCAGCATAATTCACCATGTCATTACTCATTGGCCTGGTGATCTTCCAAAAGTTCTATATCTACAATTGGACAACACAAGCCGAGAAAACAAAAATCAGGTCGTGTTTGGTTATCTAAGCATGCTTGTTGAATTGAGAATTTTTAAAAAGGTAAAATTTGGGTTCATTCTTGTTGGGCATACGCATGATCATATTGATCAAATGTTCAACCATTTTGCAAGGACATTGAGGAGGAAGAAAGTCGGGAGCCTACCATAGTTGATTGAAATTATAGGGAAAGCATACCATCCAGACCCTACTGTACAGAAATTGGAAGAAACTATTGACATGCGAAGATTTCTATTTGGATCGCATGGTGAAGAAAGGTACATTGAAAAACTTAATGACATTAGCTTTCAACATCAATTTCGTATAAAAGAGATTGATGGAAAAACACTATTGTGGGGCAAGAAGTACTCAACTAGCACAGAATGGGGGCTTTCATCAGGTTTAACATTTCTGAAATTCATCCCAAGTCATCAAATGTATGCTTCAAATTTATTGTTATTGCAATCATCTACATAGATTCATAATGCAAGGCCACGCAGTAGAGATGTTGATTCTTCTCAATGCTTGGAAGAAATAAAAAAGTCTATCAAAGACACATATGAGTACTTTGATGTTGCTAATTCTGTTTGGTGGGAATCTTTTTTCATGGAGCAGAGTGACATAATTTCAAACTCTACAAATGGAGATATATTTTGAAGACTCCATTTGCTCGGCCACAAAGTTTATCAAATGAAAACGAGGTAACAAATGTTGAACCTCGAGCTGTTGAGTTTTCTCAAGTAGAGGAAAGAGAAATGTATATTGGCTCTAGAAGATCATCCACAAAGCGTCGAGAGATGGAAGACCTTTACAGGGGCTCGGTACAAGATATCAAGGAGGGTTGCATGATTGTCGTTTTGGCTATAGATGATCCACGTCATTATCCATTTTGGATTGCAAAAGATATGAAGGTCAATAAATAAAATGAAGAAGTAGTATCAGTAGAAGTACATTGGTATGCAACAGATACACACCCATTTGATGGTGTGTACAAGGCAGAGATGGTGGTTGAGAAAAAGGTTTGCAGAAAGAGAAAAAGAAAGGGTCAAAAAATAAATCGGCGCCGCATTGACATCTTGAAATTAGAAGAAGTTGATATACTTGTTTATGATTTCAAGTTGACAAAGAAAGACACTCTCCGCTCCAAGACTATAGAGATTATCAAGAGGTTGCTGCGACAACAAGAAGTTGCAAGATGGGAGTCTATTAAACAAAGTCATAGATCCCGAAGGAATATGACATCTGAAATGATGGGCATAGATGTAGACTCAGATGGTGCACCCATTGATAATAGAGAAGAATATGGGTCATTTACATCTTCATCAAGTCCTTCATCTGCAGAAAATGTAGATTCTAATGGGGTGTCAGAATCCATGGATGAATTTGAAGAAGCAGTTTAGATGATTTTTATTAGTATGATTTTTGTAATTGAAACTCTAGAGGAGTTTTTCATGATGGGGTGTCAGAATCCATGGATGAATTTGAAGAAGTAGTTTAGATGCTTTTTACTAGTATGATTTTTGTAATTGAAACTCTAGAGGAGTTTTTGAATATTTATATGAACCATTTGTTCTTGTATAGTCTAATATATTATCTCATTATGAATCGCATCATAATTTATTTGTTTTTATATGGTTAGAGTGGTGAAATTATTAGAGAAATTTGTTTTTTGTTTAATATGCAATTTTCCAGAAAGTTGTAATTTATCTCTTGAAGAAAAAAACTTTTTTTTTTCCAATTTAGGGTTGATTTTAAAGTTTTTGTAAACAACAATATGGGATGTTTAGGCCATGGCTCTATTTTTACCCTAAAAAAAAATACGTGTATACTGGTATCAACACTTTTCTATTTGAGGGGTGTTTTTGGTGTTTTTTTGCAAAAATCATCGTTTTTATGGGTAGAGTTCTCGTTCATAGTATATAGTTCTTGTTTCATAGTATAAGTGGTTTTTCATGTTGATATGAATTTTACTACAAATTATAGTTTCATCTAATTACAAGCAAATTTGACCATGAAGTTTTTCTTTCAACGGTTTTAGCCCTTTTAAGAAGACTCACTCCTAATCATATGCACATTATTTAATGGAGTAGTCTATTTATTCTACGTTTTGTACTTTTTGGTTGTTTTTGGTCAGAATCCGATAAATTGTTTATGGTAAAATCCAAATTTAGAAGCGTTTAAATTGTGTTTTGAATGCATAAATGGGTTCAACACCCTAATTACCCCTAAGCCACTCATATTATGCAATTTCCACAACTAATATATGTGACTCTAAGATTTTTTGAAGATTTCCAACCAATAAAACAAACCAGGAAATATACCCAGAAAAGGTAAAAAAACGTAGAATATTTACACTACTCCTTTATTTAGTCAATGATTGTTGTTAATTGGTCATTTATTTAGTCATTAATTTATGTTAATTGGTCATTTATTTAGTCATTGATTGATATTAACTAGTCATTTATTTAGTCATTGATTGTTGTTAACTGGTCATTTATTTAGTCATTGATTTTTGTTAAATGGTCATTGATTGTTATTAATTGGTCACTTATTTAGTCATTTAATTAGTCATTTAGTGACGTCAACAAGTAGAATATTCATTCATTCTCATTATCAATTGTCGTCAAGTGGTAGTTTATTTAAACTTGAATTAAAACATGAAATCAAATAAAAGCATTACATATACAAACAAGCTACAACATAAGATAAAAGATTCATTCAACATCATGAGAAAAAATAAAGTAATCTGGAATTAAAACAAAAAATAAAATGAAAATATATAATGCAATTTAGATAAACTACAAGATGGCCATATATATTTATATAATAAAAAATGTCGAAGTAGTACAATACTGTTACTAAAGTTTCCAACTCTAGTGCAAATACACCATAAAGCAACATACATTCAAACTATTGCATAATGTAGTGGGTCAAGCTGTATAACAGCTAGTACATGATGATAAACATGAACTATGTCATCTTTTTCCAATATTTTAGTGGCCACCATATGAAGTTTCCTTCCTTCTCTTTTAGACGAACACGACCATCTATTTTGTCTTCATAAGGAAGGGATACGCTACTTTTGGCCTTTAAAATATTTACATTTGCATATCCTGATCCGTTGAAATTGAATCCATATATAATAGATTGTGAGTGAATCCGCCCAATACCCACTTCAACACTGTCATACATATCCAAAACCTCTACTTTATTGCCTTGTTGGAGTTTATCAATACATTTACGCAAAAACAAAAACAAAAAAACACATTATATTGAATTTTGAAAAACGTTGTTAACAACAACAATTATACTATAATATTTAGCATAAAGTCATTATATTGATATATGAAAAATGGTACAACAACAAGTATATTTTAATATTTAGCATATTATTGCACTTACCTCGAGGTTAGCACCACTATGAATGCCATGCACATGCTTGTCGAGTTCATCATGATCACTATCAATATTGGCATCACATTGTGTAGTATTGAGAGCTCTATTAACAAGGCCTTTTCCTTTTTGTGTTGCTTTGATATAATTTCTATGCATGTGGTTTCATCATGCAAAAAAAATATACAACATTAATTAAAAAGTATGAAAACTACCATATTAAGCATTCAATAGTAAAGTAAAGAATGCAAGCAATAATTTTTTATTCAAAATAACATTTTAAGCATTAACAATGACAAAATATTGCGACATATTAATTATTACAATAACAATTATATTCTAATATTTAGCATTCACCAGTTGAACATTTGGAATATCATCACATATACCCAATGCTAATTGCATAGCATCAAGTGATGCCCCCACTGCAGATTCCATAGCAGTGATTCGATGATCACTACTGCCGTGATTGTCATCCAATGTAGCTTCGTGTTCAACATCACTTTTGACATCTGCGACGCCTTTAAGTGGCGAAGATTTCATTTTGTTCTGCATGTGGTTTCATCATGCAAAAAAAAAATAATACCAATATTGTTGAACAACATTTAAAAGCACACAAATTAACAAAACAATTGTATTATGAGCATATATAAAGATGCAAAAATAACTTACCGCGGCATTGAGAGCTCTGTTGACATGGCATTTTCCTTTTTGTGTTGCTTTGATATAATCGATCTACATGTTGTTTAATCATCATGCAAATAAAAATATTCATAATCTTCGATTCATAGTCCAAGAACAATGGAATAAATCAATTCAAATTTTGTTATATATACAATACTATTGCAACTACAAAAGTACAAGTAAACTGGCAAAAAAGATTGTTTGCAAGTTACAATTATTTTGTATTCTAAAGTTGAATTGATACAAGTTGTAAGAACACTTTACCAACAATTATCAATCAAGAATTCTCTTGTGGTGTCCTACAGGTCTGCAACTCGATTTATGTTGTAACTGTTGTTAATTAACCATAGATTTTTCCTAGCATTCACCTTGTTTGAATTGGGATACCATATGTTGCATAGAAAACTAATGAATGTTGTATATTGGCATTCCTTTGGTTTTAGTGGGCCTATCGACATTCACATCACAAGGATTTTGTAGTGATTTGTGGATAAACTAGACCATTATCATCCCTAATTATGGTGATGAAGTACTAGCAATGAAAAGGGTTCAATCCTGGGTGTTTTGAAGATACACACCTAGTTTTGGAGATTCCTAATGGCAAAATGTTAAGCAACAAATTCCCCAAAAGAGAATGAAAAGAGCATAAATAGACCAAAAAGAGTAATCCATGCCTTAATAATGAATAAAAGAGATGAATAGCAAGCCTCTTTGAGGGGGCAGCCTCATTATACAATGTAATAAGTACACAAGATAAGACAAGTTGAGATGATTCAAATGAAAAGGTTTCCTTCCTATATATAAGATACAAAGAGGTTCATTTACAACGAATGGACCCAAACCGACATAACTAATATAATAATACTAATGACAATTACCACTAATAGACCCAAGCCGACATCAATAATATGTAATGAGCGACAATATAGGGGGTAATGTGCCAACATTTAGGGCATAACATGCCCCTCCCCTTTAGACAAGTGTTGTCCTCAACGCTTGATTAGTTGTGAATGTTAATGTATGTGGACTCATCTTCCCATGTTGATTCTTTAGCAGGTGAGTTCTTCCACTTGATGAGGTACTCTGTAATATACTGATTGTGTAGTTATTTGGTCCTTGTTTCCGTGATTTTTTCAAGTTCTAATATGAATTTTCCTTCTTCATCTAGTTCAGCAAGATAGTTTGAATTGGAATCTTGTCTCCTATTACCTTCTTTAAGCAAGAAACATGAAAAATTGGGTGTACCCTTAAAGACGAAGGGAGCTCCAATTTGTAAGCCATAGTATTAATATTATGCAACACTTTATAAGGACCATAGTACTTGGGTGATAATTTATTGTCTTTATTTAGTTGCTTGTGAGAAGGTTGCAGCCTCATAACTACCCAATCCCCTTCTTCAAAACTCCTTTCACTGCGATGTTGATTTTCTTGTTGTTTCATCCTATTTTTTGACATATCCAGGTTGTCCTTTAGTAACTGGAGAATTTCTTGCTAGTGCTCTAGGTGATATTCCATAGCTTGAACTTTAGATTTTCCTTTTAAGGGTGATGTGATAGATGGAGGATCGTACCCATAAAGTTTCATAAATGGAGACATTTTTTATGACATATGGAAGGAAGTATTGTACCACCATTTTTCCAAAGATAACCATTTCACCTAATGTGTTTGTTTGTCATATGCAAAGTAGAAAAGATATCCTTCCAAACATTTGTTCACTATCTCAGTTTTCCCATCAGATTGAGGATGATAGGATGAACTGTGAGCCAACTGGGTACCCAAACAAGAAAACAGTTCAGTCCAAAATTTTGTAGTGAAACTTGGATCTCGATCATTGGCAATAATCTTCAGGTTTCCATGTAACTTCTAATTGTTTCCATGAAGGTTGCAACAACTGTACTTGCATGAAAATGGTGAGAGAGTGAAAAAAAGTGTGCATACTTTGTGAGTCTATCAATAACCACCGTAATAACATTCTTCCCTTCTAACTTGGGTAGACCTAATATGATAAAATCCATTAATACTTCCTCCCATCGCTAACAAGGTATTTCTAATGGTTGTAAAAGACCTGGGGTCTTAACTGTTTCAACCTTATTTTGTTGGCAAACCAAACATTCTGCAATGAACCTTTGAACATCAAATTTAAGTCCTTCCCCAAAAAAATCCTTCTTGACCCTGTGGTATGTTTTTAGGAATCCTGAGTTCCCACCAATATGAGAGGTGTGTAATTCCAAAAGTATTTTTGTTTGAGTTGGGATTTCTTACACATATATAAGCAATCCTTATACCATAGTGAATAATTTTTCCACACAAAAGTATATAATACATTAGGATTCTTATGTAGCTTCTGAATGCGCATCCACGTATATTGGTCATTCTTCCATTCTTCCCTTTATTCTACTACCCAATTGGGTTGTATAATCGAAATCGCGCAAAGTAAGGCCTCAACATCCTCATCTTTTATAGAGAGTTCATTTTCCACCACTTTCTACTTCCCTTTTTTATAGATGATTTCAAATTCATATCCCAACATCTTGGTTACCCATTCTTGTTGCTCTTCTGAAGATAGTCTTAGTTCCAAGAAGTATTTGAAACTATCATGATCTGTTTTGACCTTGAAGTTCCTACATATTAGATAAGGACGCCATTTCTTAAGTGCATGTAGTATTGCCATTATTTCCTTCTCATAAATGGGTTTTTGCAAGTTCTTTCTCTTGAATTGTCGACTTTCAAAAGCAAGGGGCCATCCTTCTTGCATTAGAACAACACCGATTCCATTTCCTAAGGCATCACATTCCACAATAGAGGTTTTTGTGAAGTCTGGTGTGGTCAAAACAATAACTTTGCACATTGCCTTTTTAAGTTGTTCAAAAGCTTGAATTTCCTTTGGAGTCCAACAAAATGATTCGTTTTTCAATAATGTTGCTAGAGGTGTTGCTATTCTTCCATAGTTCTGAATAAACTGTTAATTTTTTATCTTTAATTCAAAGCTACAATAATACTTGAAATCAAATAATAATCACACATATAAGAAATCACATTCAACACATGAATTTACCCTGGGGAAACCCTCTATGAATTGAGAAAGAAAACCCCAACAAAACCTTCCTTAATATATTGATAGATAACAGAGAATGTGTTTTACATCAAGCATCCCCGGTGTAATTATAGAGCAAGAGAAAGATAAAGAAGAGAGACTCAGAATAATATCCTATAGAAAGAGAAGCACATTGCTTTCAAGGGAGAAGAGAATTCGCTTCACATTGAATTTATCAATATTGTTTAACATATTTATACATTCTTCCCATGCATCGGATTCTATTTTTATCTTCTGAATTCATGATGAACTTGTCGTCTTTTTAGATGCATCAATCTTGCATGAAGAAGTGTGCCCCACTTATCATGCAATGCATTAAATCATTGAACTGTCTCTTAGGATGAAATCGCCCCTTAACTGAAAGTTTGCCCACTTAATTAGGTGGCTAAATTAAGTGTCATTATGCATGTGTCACAACTCAAGTGTCGTCTTTTAGTTTAACATAAGAGTCACCATGCAATAACACTTAGCTAACTAGATCTTCTTTGTTATCACTTAGTTAACTATTTTAACTGATTCTTTCTTGTTAACATCACTGTAGTGATCAATTCAAGTTCTCCTTTGATTTACTGAAGTCTTCAATGAAGTTTAACAATTTGAATTCTCTCTCAATTAATTATTTATACGCAATTCGAATTCTCTCATATCTTATCACATATTATCTTTATCTCTTGTCTTGTCTGTGTGGTCCACATGTGCCAACTTAATTATCATATCAAATATACTAAGGATAATTTCCCAATGATGTGATCATATTGTTCTATTATCATTCCAAGTGGTTATATGCTAAAGTAATTCACTCTAGAGGTCGCCAGTCTCTAGTGGGGACTTAATAGCTCAACCATGGTTAGTAGTACATCACACAACATACATTATTTGACATGACAAGCATCACCTCAACACATGAGGATCTGTCTTGACACACAAGACCTTATCCTTGACTAGCAAGAATGTACAACATCATCACTTTGACATACAAAGCACTTGCCTCAACACATGAAGCTTAACCATGCTTGAGTCCAACTCAAGATTCTTCTCCAAGTTTCCTGAGTCCAACTCAGGCTCCTATAAGGCACTACCTCAACACATGAGGCTCAATCTTGACACACAAGATTTACCTAGAGAATGACCCATGATGTTGTAACGTTAACACTCCCTCTCGGCAAGGGAGGAATTCTCTTCCATGCCAAGATTATCACGAAAGTACCTATACTTTGTCATTGACGGAGGCGTAGTCAACATATCTGTTATTTGCTCGCCAATAGCAATGTACTGAAGTCTTATGGAACCTCTCTGGACCATGTATTCGATGTAGTGATACTTATTCTCAATGTGTTTCAATCTGTCATGAAACAAAAGGTTTTTTGAGAGCTTTATGTTGATCTGATTGTCAGAGTGAATGACAATAGTCACTATATTCTCACCGAACAACCCAACAAGTAGATTTCTAAGCCACACAGCTTCTTGGTAGGTGGTACTAGCTGCAATATACTCTACTTCTATAGTACTTTGGGCCATGGAGCCTTGTTCCTACTGGACCAAGAGATCATAGCTGATCCCAAGCTAAAACAAAATCTGGATGTACTCTTTCGGTCCACAATACTACCACCCCAATCAGAGTCAGCATATCCAAGTAGTATCAGTCCACCACTGGAAGCATATACAAGTCCATAAGAAATAGTACCTTGAAGGTATCTAAGCACATGCTTGGTAGCAACCCAATGTCTATGTCTTGGCTCAGACATGAACTGGCTCAAGATGATCATTGCATAACATATGTCTGGTCTATTATGTATCAAATACATCAAAGAACCAATGATCTAGCTATACATGGTAGGATCCACTAGATTCAATCCTAAAACTGGCTCATGTAGCTTCTTTAGATTAGACATCATAGGAGTAGTCATGGACTTACATTCCATCATACCAAATCTCCACAACACATCAACTATGTACTTTCCTTGTGAAAGAAAGATCTCATCTTTCCTTTTCCAAACTTCTAGACCAAGAAAATAGTGCATAAGACCCAAGTCTTTCATTTCGAACTCAGACGTGAGCTCCCTCTTGCACCAAGCTATCTGTTGCTCCTCTCCAATAAGGAAAAAGTCATCAACATAGATAACCAAGATCAATGGATGGTTTTTCACAACCTTGAAGTACAGGTTGGGGTCATCTTCACTTTTGAAAAAGCCCATGCTCAGAAGATAGTTGCAAATCCTCGAATACCAAGCCCTCGGGGCCTGCTTAAGCCCATACAAGGATTTCTTAAGTTTACATACATGGTACTCCTTCCCATGAACTACAAAACCCTCAGGTTGTTGTGTGTAAACTTCTTCCTCAACCTCACCATTTAGGAAGGCAATCTTCACATCCATCTCGTGAAGTTTCCAACCCAAAATGAAGCAAGGGAAATTATGGTTCGGATAGTAAAGTACCTGGACACAGGAGCAAGTGTCTCATCATAGTCTATCCCTTCTTTTTGTGAGAAACCACGGGCCACAAATCTTTATTTTATACTTTTCAATACTTCAATAAGCTTTATGATTGATTTTATAAAGCCACTTCGAAGTTACTATTGGCTTCCCGTCAGGTTTAGGAACCACTTCCCACACATCATTATGCATGATGGATTTGTATTCTTCCATCATGGCATATTTCCATACTTGCTGCTTAGCAACTTCTTCATAGGTAGAGGGTTCTGAATCATTGATGTGACTCATCTATGCTACATATCCTGAAAATATTACAGGTCTCTTTCGCTATATGGATGATCCTGGTGGTGCACCATGCCTTTTTTCCTCTTCTAGAATGTCTCGACACCATGCATATATCCTCTTAGCAGGAGTTTCATCAAGAGATCTTTATATAAGATCTTCTAGCTCTTTATGATCAAGCAGATATACAGACTCATCTGGCTTCTCCCTCTCAACATCTGAAAGGGGAAAATAAAAAACCGGATCCTCCATCATAGGAGTATCATGATCCTCCATATCTGAATCACACTGAAGTTCTTTGGAGTGCTTGAAGGAAGCCTCTTCATGAAAAGTTACAGCTCTGCTGAATTCAATGTTTCTTTATCTTGGAACATAGATTATATAAGGTTTGGAGGATTCACTATATCCAAAAAATGTTCCTTTCTTTCCAGATGGATCCATATTTGTCCTCTTCTCTTTTGGTACATGAATGTAGACAGGACAACATAAAATATTCAAGTGTCCAACATCTGGTTTTTCACTAGTGAAAACCTATTCGGGAGTCTTTTCTCCCAAGATATAATGAGGGATTATGTTCTGAATATAAATAACAGTACTGGAGAATTTTTCCCATAAGGATGTGGGAATACCCTGATCACACATCATGGATTTTGTAGCCTCACATATTGTTCTATTCTTTCTTTCAGCAACCCCATTTTATTGGGGGTTGTAGGGTACAGTCAGCTATCTTTTTATTTTTGCATCCTCACATATTGTTCTGTTCTTTCTTTCAGCAACCCCATTTTACTGGGAGTTGTAGGGTATAGTTAGCTGTGTTTTTATTTTTGCATCCTCACATATTGTTCTGTTCTTTCTTTCAGCAACCCCATTTTACTGGGGGTTGCAGGGTACAATCAGTTGTCTTTTTATTTTTTCATCTTGACAGAAGACAATGAAGTCATGGGACTCAAACTCTCCTCCATTATCAGATCTCAAAGCATGAATGTGATTTCTAGTCTGATTCTCAACTGGTGCTTTAAATTCTTGAAACTTGTTGAAAGTTTCACTCTTTGCTGTTAGAAAATAAACCCATGCTTTGCAAGAGAAGTCGTCTATGAAAAGCACATAATATAAATAACCACTTAAGGAGGGTGTATACATAGGACCACATAGATCACAATGAATCAAGTCAAGGATTCCTTTTTATATTTTGGTACTACTTGGAAAACTCTTCTTAATGTTCTTGCTAAGAGCGCAACCTCTACAAACACTATCAAAATCAGATTTAAATATGGGCATACCTTTCACCATTTTCTGCAATCCAGGTAGCGCTTTGAAATGGAGATGACCAAGCCTTCTATGCCATAGCTCACATAGACTAACTATGCCATGGATCATGGCTTGAATGATTTTTCCAGGAAATTTGTAGAGACCTCCCTCTCTAACTCTAATCACTGATGCAGAGTTCAAGTCTTCATGCTTAGGCAATACGAGTGCTTTGTTGTCCATAAAGATAACTCTGAATCCTTTATATCCTCGAACTGAAACAAAAACCAAGTTCTTCTTCAATCTAGGGATGCACAAACATAATTTCATCCACATGTAGTACATTTATTGAATCCAAATGAAAAGAAGTGGATCCAATACCTTGTATCAAATAGGTGTATTATCTCCAAGCTCCACCTACTGGAAAAATTATTTTCCTTCATATCCATGATAGCGCTCCTATATCAAGTCATGTGCTTGGATGTGCCACTGTCCACCAGCCATGTCTCAACACTAGTGTTAATGGATCCATAAATGGATGAGACAATATAATACTCCTTCCTCGGCTCTTGATCATCGAATTCTTTCTTTCTTGTAGATTCATCTTCTGTAGCAGTAGAAGCATGAAACCTACCCTTGGACTTTCCTCTTTGCTTTGCACTACATTCTCTTGCATAATCACCCTCTTTCATCCATGCGGAAACAACGAGGTTCTCTTCATTTGAGGCAATATACTTGCTCTGGATTCACCCTTCTTCTTGTAGGAAATCATGCCACAGTCTCTCAAAGTTAGGTTGCACTTATATACCATTATCGTCGATTAAAAACCCATGTACCATGTCCTAAATCAACAAGTACTGGGGGGAAAATAATCGCGTTGGATCATAATTCTTCAAGAATTTGACCTACAACTCGAGAAGTCAAAAGTGAAAAAATCATTAGTATTTGCAGAACTTATTTGCGAACTTCCACATGCTACTCAAGAAACTGAGCCCATCGACTCTCTTCCTAATGAGTCGTTGTTCCTAATCAACAGATCTGACCCATGGTATGGAGATATTAATTTATATATCCAAAACCAATACTCTAGGCCTCAGTTATATCGGGATGAATGTCGTTGTATTCACCATCATGCAAAATACTATCTAATCGTTAGTGACACCCTATGTTGCTGCGGTATTGACTCGATATTACGATGTTGTTTAACCCATGATGAGGTCGAGCATGTTCTCAATGACTGGCACTTCGGGGCATGTGGCGCTCACCTCTCCTGGATGGCTACAACCCATAAAATTTTACGCGTTGGATACTTCTAACTGTCAATTTTTAAAGATTGTATGGAAGCCGTCAAGAAGTGTTCTCCCTGCCATTTTTTTCATTCTAAACAGTGCGCCCATCTTGCCCCTTTACATCCAGTTATTGTTGTTGGACCCTTTTCAAAATGTGGCATCGATTTCATACACTGTAAGCCTACCTATGCTCGGGATCATGGATAATCTATTGTAGCTATAGATTACTTCACAAAATGGGCTGAGGATATGCCTACATACAAAGAAGACGAGAAAAATGCCACACTCTTCATGTTTAATCATGACATTGCTAGATTCGGGGTCCCACAAGCCATTGTCACTGACCATGGTTCACATTTTCAAAACCAAATGGTAACTCAATTGAGTGACAAGTTGGGTTTTTGCCATGAAAACTCAACCCCCTACTACCCTCAAGCGAATGGACAAGTAGAGGCCATCAACAAGGTCTTGAAAACCATGATACAACACATGGTAGGTACCCATAGGTCAAATTGGAATTTAATGCTCTTTTAATCTCTTTGGGATTACAGAACCTCCGTCAAAACTGCTACTGTATTCACACCTTTTCAATTGGTGTATGGTTTGGAAGCAGTACTACCTATAGAGTGCGAGATCTTGTCTTTAAAACTAGCCGTTGAACTTCTGCCAAACACTACAACTAAGGAAGAAAGATTTCTATACTTAGCCAAACTCGATGAAACTCATTGTGATGTCGCCCTTGCTAATGAAGCACATAAAAGGTGCATCAAATCCCAGTATGACAAGTCAGTCAAACCCTGCATTTTCAATGAGGGCGATTTGGTCTTAGCATATGATCAAATGCATGATTAACTGGGGTAAGGTAAGTTCGAGTCCATGTGGCATGGGCCCTACATCATTAAGTGTGTCTTAGAAAAACGGGATTATCAGTTAGTCAATTATGACAGGATACCTTTGGGGGAGCCTAGAAATGGGATCTACCTTAAAAGGTATTATGCTCAGGGAAATTCTACATAAGTGCCTTGTACATTTTTTTTATAATGTGTGTTTGATATGGTGTGGAATTTTATTTCCTTTCATAGGTTAGGGTATTATCTCCATTATGACTGCTTATACCATGTTCTACTTGAATGCACAGATGACAACCTATTCTGGATTCATAGCGGTGCTAGTCGACACACTCTAAACCTTGCTTTGACAGCTTGGGTATTGTATTCCCCTGCCAATGAACTTATAAGTTCAGGAGGAGTTTTCCTAGGTCCTACAACTAATAATGCCGTTGAATATCATGCGGTGATTGGATTGTTAACCGATGCTTCCTCCCATGGTGTGGACCACATCATCATCTACTTAGATTCCCAGCATGTGGTCTCCCACTTAAACCGAGTCAACACCGTTCCTGACCCTATACTACTCCATCTTTTTCGACGAGTATGTCTCTTGGAGAGATTATTCGAATTTATTCAATATCAACACATCCTAAGACACATGAATATTGTTGTCGATTCATTGGCCAATTTTGTTTTAGATTGGCACATCTCACATTCTTTGACATTTCATCACTAAAATGTGTAAATAAGCATAACATGTAAATTATTCATATGTAAGTAAGCAGTCCATATGAGATCCATGTACACCATAGCCACATTGTATATAAAATCTCTAGTAATAGTTTTTATATATTGATAATGATAAGAGTTTCACAAAAAAGTACTAGGACAAAAATATGAAGCTCATAGCTTTTAGTACATCATGTCGACCAAATTCGGAAGCTCACAGATTTCAAGAATCACTACATGTAGATGATAAGACTAGTCATGGAGCTCATGATAACATATCATGATCCGAACTACTCGGTGAAGTAAATGTCCAATGCTCGTGGAAACTTCCACTGTGTGGCGCTGATAACGTCGCGACAGATCATCCAGTGACATATCTGGGATGTTAGTAGTCAACCTCTCTAGGTTCTCCTCAGTCTTCGCGATCACTTCGCTCGCCTCTCATTCACGAGCGAAAATGGCCATGTCTTCTCCCCACCACTAAATGGGAGAAGCTCCATGTGGCTTCTCTAGTCCAATATCTGCATTAGTGAAACAAAAAAAGTCTCAGTACACACAAAAAATTATATATTTAAAAAAATGTATAAAAAATTGAAAAGCATGAGGATCCTTCCTTACCTATGTCGCACCAAGCAGACCCCTTTGGGAGCGGTAAGTCAATATATCCTTGGGAATTCGTGTCGGCGTATGCATAATCCTCCACCATGAGTAGCTACCTACGCACCCATCGAAAGAAAGTTGGCCCATAATTATGTATCGGACCACCACGATGACCAAATAACTCAACCCATCTCCTCATACGTGGTTCTCGTGGATCGGGGATGGCTATCTCTATATGTTGCAGATGGAAATGAGGAACCCGCCCCATAAAGAAGGATACCAAAATGGACTCGTAACCAAACTGTTTGGTTCTTCCCAACTGACACTTGGTCAATTGATCTTTCAGTATGCTCAGTAGACTCTCACACCAGTTGAATACGATACGTTTCATTCACTCTATGGCACACAACATCTGGGACCTATTTTATTGATGGTGGGATTTGGTTCTCGCTACTCGTACCACAGTGAAGAGAATGGTATGCAATGACAGATTACAAAAACTCTTGATCAGAATCTTCGCGTTGCCCTTCTTAGTCCCAAGCTCACAATATTGACTGATGAGTGCATTAACATCTTCATCATCTCCACTATGCCTGGATAGAGAGGCACGATCTCCTCTTCTTGAGAGCTCGGTCAACAAATAAATGTCATCTATCTCCCATGTGAGGATATGGGCCCCCACTTGAAAATGAAGCTCAATGGGATCCCACATTCCCACCAAATATTCCAACAAAGGGACTTGGCCCTCATGCTTAGGTGAGAAAATATTTCTTGAGTCCACACTCTTGGAGGGCCAACATAGTGTTATAATCATGTAACCCTTCGAGATCCTCTAATTAGTGATCTCTCTCTCTCCATTCCAACATTTTTCTTGAGTGAGATCTGCAAAACCATAAAATGGGGACATTAGAAACTATTCATCTAGGAAAACCCTAAATTTTTTTGTTGTATCTATTTTTGGGTTGTGTTCTGCGATTGGCGCGATCTGGATTCACCTACAGTGTGTCATCGACGTGGTTTTCCCTTTCAGGAGCCATGTCGACCCTGATCGATGCATTTCCCAAAAGGGGCAGTCGCGTTGCCCTAGAAGTGCATTTATACCAAAACATCCAACCCCAAATTCATCTGAAGCAACAAAAAATAGCAGTGATTCTACTAAGTAAATGAAATGGAGGACAAGCATAGTTACCTGGAGCCGACGAGATGAAAATATACTACCTGGAATGCTTGGAATCCCCAACACAAGTTTCTACCTCAAATGGATTTTACCCTCTTTGGTAAGAATGCAATGGTAAAATGAGTCCATTTCACCTCTATTTATTGACTTGAAGGGCAATATTTTATTATTTTTACCTTATGATTTGTTATTATTACTTTTTACTATTTTATTAGTAAAATCCCTTTGTTTATTTATTATTATGGTTTCTCACTTGTTTTGAGATTTTAGGTCAAACATAATGATCAAGTTATGGTCCAAAATTATCTTTCATGCTTAAGAACAATTTTGGAGTAGTCTTTAAGCTCTTTTCAGACTCCTAAAATAGGAAAAGACTGCCAAGCGAACTTGTCTCTTTCATGCTTGTAAAAGGGTTTGAAAGGTCGTATATTCGGTGATAGTTTACCCATTTTTTAGACTGTGTAGACTATTTACGAAAAATGAATACCTTAGTCAATGTTTGACTAAGGGAGTTATTCCGGGCATTATTTTACACTTTTTCGGGCCCGGGGGACTAACTTTATGAAAAATTTCACCCTGGAGTCTTCTTTTGACAGTTTCAGACTCTCTAAACATGAAACATCATTGAGTTTACCTTCTTCGGACTCGTAAAATTAAACGTCAAAGGACCCTTTTGGGACCGAACCCCTCCTTTCTCAAGTTCGTAAAACATGTGAGATTGGACTTGTCCGAAGGATGAGCTATATCGAGCATCTGTTATCCTCCTCAAGCTCGTTAATAAACAAAGAGGTACTCGTAAATCATAATGGGGAATAAAGGAAGGGGAATGCATTTGAATCTGTATTTATGGCATCTTATTGTTTCCCTTGAACATGGCACCTATTTTTATTTCATCCGAACAGTTGGGTAATCGACTTGTCTCCGAGTCGTGTCGAGTCCATGAGTCTCTTTACTCCTCTGGGTCATCCGAATAATGATCCCTTCATGTTTAATTATGTCTTGATTTCCATCCAACCAAGTCCTTGTGCTGTAAAATGTTCAAGGAAAGTACTCCATTTAAGTCGAACTTTGCCATCATCAATCTATCTGTCATGTCGGTCATCCCTGAAATAGTCTTCCATACACCTTGTGTCAGTCCATGCTCATTTGATCTACCATCCAAAATCATCATCCTATATCGGTTTCGTGTCAATGATGTGGGATACATCATGGCCCTTCTTCGACAAATCTATCCCCGTCGACATTAGCACATCATCCAAGGATTATATTTAGAAACCACCTGGTACCTTGAAGCCTGCATGCTTCAATGCTAGGTTTTCTCGCTTTCGACATTGGTTTTACATAATTGACCTCTGATCGAACGATTCCATGAATGTTCAACTCCAACTCATATATTCGCATTTGTTGGAATGTACTGATATACCTTGGGGATCATTGTCATCATTGGTGATTTCCCTCGTACTTGTTAACGATTCACATCATTGACCGATAATCAAGTGGTTTCTACCATGTTTGACTTCAACACCTTGTAATCGCATGGTTAGATTTGTATCGTCTTGAGATTGGGTAGAATACCCTGGGTTGTTCTGATGTCTTATTATTACACCGAAGTTGCGATGGATATTGTTTAGTAGGTTCCCACACAGATGTTATAGTGGATACCTCATTGATATATTGTCACACGTATCCACTCTTGTATTGGTCCTGGCTGTGTAATTATCTCATCATGGATCTACGCTTGTCTCTTAGTAGCCATGATTGTGTTCAATCATTCAGGTATGGATCCACACTGTATTTTGGCGGCCATATCCTCAGTCAGTACTAGCATGGATCTGCATTGTATTTGTCGACATCCATGGCATGAGTCATTGAGATGTCTAGTTCAGATATGACAAAACTTGTGTTGCAAAGTCCTTGATGATTGTTGTCAGTTTTTCGACTAATGGTTCTTCTCTCTGACAGTCGCAACAAAGTACATCACCTATCCTCTTCCTCTAGATTCGTACTTTGGGGGGAAATCTGTTACATGAAATTTTTGTAAGTAATACAAAACCATGTAACCTTGTGTTGCCATAATCCCTGAAGTCACTTTCATGGTGAATGATCTTTGACTGCCTTACCTTGCAACTTAATTTGTTTTGTGACTTTGATGCACTTTGCTCTACTAGCAACATGTGTCAAAAACCCATTGACACGGTGTGTCTCACTGGAAACCCGCGTCGATGACGCAATCTGTCTTCAGAGCAACCCGCGTCGATCCATTTTTGGCGCATGTTTCTCCACTAGAAACTGCGTTGATCTCTCCACGATGGTAAAATTAGGTTTTCGAGAAGCTTTTGGAGTGAAATCTTGATTGATTACCTTTCCCTCCTATTCTTATGTATCTGGATCGACTTCCACCATTATGGGGGATCACATATCATCCACTCCCAAAAAATTTCTCAACTTCCCCTTATCCATATTGTCCTATATATTGATGCCTTGGGCCATGGATGAGGGGAGGAATATTGGAAGTAGTAAATGTTGGAGAAATATTTTTAGACTTTGAGATTCTTGAGGTGCATTGTATTCAAGGTGAAGGTGACTTGTTGGAGTAAGAAGAACCCATTGGGAAGAAGATACAACACCAAGGCATAAACGATTGTACTTTCTTTCTGCCACTTTTAATACAAATGTATTTTCCTTCCCATACATTTGATGTCCATGATCATGTATTGTAAGATCCCTTGGTCACTTGCATAGGTCAATTATACTATTTCTACTTTATTTGTTGTTGTCTCGTCTTAATCTATAGTAGGTTCTCTTGTACGCAAAGTTGGATCGCGGCTGCTCCCGGATCATAAGGACAACTGCTATATCAGAGGTAAGTTCCCTCTATACTAATCCGTTTTTATTATTTCATTGAACTAGGTGAAGGTTTATACAATTGTCTCTTTTTGTTCTAGATCTGAACCATTCATACTAAGGACTTTGATCTTTGTCTGCATCGATCAAAAAATTCTATAACAAAATTGGCGACTCCCTTGGGGATCTCTCATTAGATCTCCCTTGGTTTTCCTTGGAAATTCTTTGAATTTTGTCACCTACCTTTTTTTACTTGATTGAATTTTTGCATCTTTAAGTCATTGGGTGATCTAGTATGGATCTAACACTTGCAATCCATCTGAATCCTTCAAGGTTGATTATCTTTTTGGCTTTTTTTCTTTTGAAAAATTGCTCTTTGTTGGCATTGATGCGACTTGTCTTCATATATAGTGAATCGATAACATGCATGGGATGCATACTAAACTGCGTCGATCCACTTTGGCACGATGTTTCCCACAACAGACTGCGACTCTATGCAAAATTTTCTAGTAGGGTTGAATTATCCTCTTAAGGTTGGGCCAAGTGCTCTCCTTAGACCTGTGTCTTCTTTGTCTCAGTCATATCTTTCTATGATATTTGACATTTACCCCTCTTCCTTGCATTTGCTTGAGATTTGAAGCCTAGCTTGAGCCTTCTTTTGGGTCCTTAGTAGTCAAGCAGTTGCCTTGCTTATCTTGGATCATATTCATCCCTTGTAAGAGCAGCTTGTCTTGTGGCTCTTAGAAGCCTCTAATCTGCTCTGCTTCAAATTTTAAACCCTTTCAAAGTGTGTTGTTTTGAGAACTTTTGATTGCTATGAGTTTGGTTCGAGTCATTTTGAGTCTTCAAGTTGGATGCTTGGGTGATTGCTTTTCTTGTTTTCAAAAGTTGCAGAACTCTCTGATCTTTGGTGTTTTGAGATTCGAAACAAAGTGAGCGGAGTTATATTTGGGTTTGTTTGGAAGTAGTGTTAGAAGGAATTGATGTTTAATTCTCTTCAATTTTGAAGTATATTGCTTTGATTTGTTGAGAAGATATACTTTTTGGATCATGGATAATTGTTTGGAAAAAAAACTTGAAAGAGATGGAAATTGTTCATGTTTTCCTCCTTTTGATCCTTAAAAAGTCTTTGAAAAAGGGAAGAATTCTTAGATATTTTAAAAGAGTGAATCATAAAATTTGTTTTTTCAAGCATTTTTTGACAATTAGTGCATGTTCCAAAGATCTTTGAGAGCATCCTTTTAACTCCTTTGCTTCTTTGTTTGAAAGTGAGGTGTTTTGCAAATTAAAAAGACTTCATTGTTTGTTATTCTCAGCTTGTATTGTCAAATTTATTTTGAAAAAAACAAAAAAAAAGAGACTTTGCTTTGGTGTTATTTTTGGTTTCTTTGGGATTGATCTAAAGATAGTCATTTCATATTTTAGTTTTGCTTAAGAAGAAAAGTGAAAGAATAGTGTTGTATTTCGGGAAAGCTTTTATTTGTCTCAGCAAAAGAAGAAAATTCTCTCTCCTTCCCATATATAGTTTTCATAAAAAAAGAAAACACTTGCACCTCATCTAGCGTATTCATGCATATTGGGTCGAATCCACACTTCATGAGTCCACTTAACCATCTAATATAAAATAAAGCGCTAGTTTAAGTTAAAACTTTTAGCAACTTTAGTGATATGTTAGAGATGTGTTCCAACGTCTTTAAGCTAGGAGCTGTCGTTCTTTGCCTGCACTGCATCCCAGGGGCTTGTAGATATTCTATGTACTAGTCGGTATATCAAACAACCTTTCACGTACTTAACGGTATATAGAAAGGTTCTTCACGTACTCGATAGTAGATAGGAAGGCTCCCGTCGAATAGTTGTGCATTAGAAAACACTACTATGGATTGGAGCTCCCACGTACCTTGCATATATCAGGAGAACCCACTAGGATCTTAAAAACATACGAGTCAACCATTGGTCGTCTTGACGTTGCAATACACCAACACTCGGGGAGATACTACACAATTACTATTAGGTAGTCGGGTAATCTGGTTAGGGGTATGGTCCTAATCCTCCCTAGATAATGCTCTGAAATATTGGGCCGAGTATTACTGTTGGACCCTACGGCATATCGCGAGTTACGACGACTTGACACTCCTGTGAGGATCTAGCTTTTCATCCCACCTATTACACAAGTTTTCTTGCGGCTTTTAGCTTGAGTAGAAATTGAAGTGTGTCTTTTGATTAGAGGAATTTCAGGGAGAGATTTTCATTATACATTTTGGATGATCAACCTTTAAGGAGGTCTCGTAGAATACAAAATTTGCCACCCAAATACCCCCCCGTCGGGGAGGGAAACACAAGGGAAAATATGGACCAACCTACTACATTTGGTCCACACGAAGAAGGAATTCCAGTCATTGAATCAAGAGGGAATTATTCTCCTCCTGTAAATTCACATGTCACCGATCCCATGGGACCATTGGTGGCAGAACAACCTTCTTCGCATGATACATCTTTTCACCATTCACTTGAAGGACACCTTGGAGCCCTCGATTGGATATTTACTTGACCTTTGGATGACTCGATAGAGATTGCTTTTGGTCGAACTGCTTCATTCTAGGGAACCTCCTTAGGACAAGATATTTTCAATTTTGGTACACCATCAACTGTGGGGGAAACTCCACCTCCACATCCTACCGGATTTGTCTCGAACGAGGAATTTTTGGACCACTTCAAGATACTGTATCTTGCTTACGGATACTTGGAGAAAATATAAGATGCTGGAGTTTTCCTTTACTGTCCACTTTGGAAGTAGTAGATCCCGAATACCATTCTCTCATTTATTATTTTACTCTTTCTTCGCCAAGAATGTATGTTCCCAACATGGCCTCCTACGAACCAGGCCAACCATCTTTATCGCCTGTATCATATCAAAATCAACTGGTCGGTTCTAGACCTCCTTTTACCTTGATGACTGGAGGACAACCTTCAACCAATGTCAAATTTGTAACTGGAGCACAATCTTCAATTACAAGACAAAGTATAATTGGAGGCCAACCTCTTGTTAGTGGTAAAAATATGTTTGGAGGCCAACCTCTTGTTAGTGGTAAAAATATGTTTGGAGGCCAAACTTTGGTCATTGGACAAAACATGACTTTGGAGATAGACGATATCTATTTTTTGACTGGGCTCTCAAGAAGAGGAGCTTGTGCATCTCTACCAGGCATAGTGGTGTTGAAATATTGTAACTTCGAAGAATGTTCTATTTGTATTTTATTATTATAATTTATTCGAAGATGTTTTATTCCTCTGTCAGGATGTCATTATTGTATTTGATTATGTAAATTCATTGAGGTAAATCCTCACTTGTAAGTTGAGGCAATAAATCCCCCTTGAGTAATTTGTAATGGGGTATTTAAGTCCCCTAGAGAAGTCGTCCCAGTCAGCATTAGGGTAAATTTGTTGGGGCCGACTGAGTTAGGGAGAAAGTCAAGTGAAAGATAAAGTATAAATAGAGGTGTTGTGTTCCTCATTTGAAAACACACTCACTTATGGATTGCGCATAGAGGAGAGAGAGAGAGAGAGATATCTGCAAAGGAGAAGGAGCTCTTGTTTGGGGATTTAATCTTTGTACTTTTTGATCATCTATATTGAGGATGTTTTGCTGGGTTTTCTACCTCATGAGGGTTTCCCAGGATAAATCTGTGTCTATCTTGTGATTGTTTTTCTTTCAGTGATCCTGCATATGCTATTGTTGTAAATTTGAATTGTTATCTAGCTTAGCATATATAATATTAACATGGGATCAGAGCTAGCCTGAATAGGACATCTTTCACAAGGTGAAAATCTCTCTCTTCTTCCTCCGATGAGAAATTAGGGTTTCTGCAAAAGTTGGAATTTTTGGACTCTGATTGCATAGAAAGGTGGGCCTCTCCAAAAGTGAAATTTTGAGCCCAAGATCGAAGTTTTTGAGTGGTAAGAACCCCGGGATAAGTCAAAGCCTAGTTTGACTTTTGGACCAGAAAAACCAGAAAACCAGGAAACCATTAAACCGTGAACCAAAAAACTGCTACAGATCCGAATTTCGCAGGTCAAGTTTGAGAGGTGAAAATTTTGGATTTCCAGAAACCAAGTGTACCAGTCAACTCACCTGAGTCAAGCACATCTCCTGGTAAGGTCAATTTTGCATTTTAAGAATTTTCATTTTTTGGTGACCTCCTGGATAAGATGGCCCCAAGCACTAAGCTTGAGGATAAACTAGAAGGCATAGAGAATTTTCGAGCATGGAAATATAGGATTAGCCTCATTCTTGAAGAGTGATCTTGCCAAATAAATCAAGGATGAAGTTGTAGAACCTGAAGAATATGAAGCTAAAGAGAAGCACAAGAAGGACTTGATTAGGGAAAAGAGAATCATTGCTGATTCTATCAAAGACCACTTGATCCCTCAAGTGTCATTCAAGAAGACCCCAAAGGAAATGTATGATTCCCTAGACAGAATGTATGAAGGAAGAAACATCAATAGGAAGAAGAATTTGAGAGATCAATTGAAGAGCACCAAGATGAGCCAAGGAGAATCTATCCAAGAATACTTCACAAAGGTCTCCCAGTTCAAGGAGCAACTAGAAGCCATTGGAGACTCCCTTGATGAAGATGAACTAGTTATGACTGCTCTCAATGGTCTCACTAGACCTTGGGATTCATTCATCCAGACCATGTGTGCCAGAAAGGAAAGCATGAAGTTTGACATTGTATGGGAAGATTGCATCCAAGAAGAGGCTAGAGTAGCCAATAGAGAAGCTCTACTTAAAGAATATGATCAATCCCTAGCCACCCATACCAAGAGAATAAGAATCCAATCTAAATTCAAGAAGGAAAGCCACAAGGAGTCTCAACCTCCTAGGAAGTTCCAAAGGAGAAGAGGAAACAATTCAAGAAGAGACTACTCTTCTTTCCAGTGTTTCAATTGTAACAAGATAGGACACATTGCCAGAAATTGTCCATTAAAGAAGGAAGAATACAAGAAAGGGAACAACCTAAAAATACATCATGCACACCTAGTTGAAGATGAGGAAGAAGAAGAAGAAGAAGAAGAAGGATCTCAAAGAAAACAAGCAAGAGAAGAATATGGAGAAGAGTATGTATTATTATCTGCACTCTCTGGGTCTGTAACACCCGGAGAAGATACATGGCTTATTGATAGTGGTGATTCAAAGCACATGACAGGATAGAAGGAGACTCTCTCCAGATTAGAAGAAAAGGGCTTCCCTCAGAAAGGATCATAGGAGAAGCAAAATACAAGCTTTATGATGGAGTAGAGTTCACCATCAGACATTCTAGTAATACCTGCAAGGAGACTAGGATCAAAAGAGATCCTACCAAACAAACAAAGATAAGTATTTGAATTGTCATTTCTATCACATTGTTTAAATGATAGTATCCATTTGTATACACATTTATTTAGGATGTGTGTTAGGATGTTTGTAGTGCAATGCATGTGATGGGTAAGTAGCCTATGGTTCCATACAACATTCCATTGGTACTTATCTAGAGTGAAACCTCTTTGCTGACATATGGGGAGTAGTGCACACTCTTAATAATGTACTGGTAGATATGGAAGTCATCTAGAAAGTTACCATATGAATATGGGATATGGATGAATGTTGTGGCATTGGCTAAGATAGTGCGACTTATGTTTTTATGCATATATATTTGGAAACTATGAGATGTTTCTAACCATGCTATTGAATTTGACTTGTAGAAAGTATCGTACAACGATCACCTACAAATGAAGAATGATGAGACTTGTTCCGTAGAACAAGTGACAATGGTTCAAATATAAAAGAATCCAGAAGAAATGTTCACAGGAAAGAAGCCTAAAGTAAGCCTTCAGAATATACATTCCAGGATTCCATCACATGGAGATCAGTAGGGATGTAACATTTGGTGAAGAAGTAGCTCTCAAGAGATCCAGAAAATGCCAGTGTGAAGAAGTATATGAAGAAGATGTACCTCCCAAAAATGTAGAAGTTGCACCCTCCCCCGAAGATGAAACACCAGAAGACCATGATATTCTAGAACCTCAAGAACCCCCTACTATGAATATATCAAGAAAAAGGAATCTTGCTTGCGCAAGAGAAATCATACAAGAAGCAGAGAAGTATGGAGCTCCATAAGGCTCCAAAAGAGTAAGTAAGAAGCCAAAACCATTTTCCAATTCTATGGCTTTGATGTGTGATCTTGTAGATCAATAACCCACCAGTTATGAAGAAGCTATACAAAAGAAAGAATGGGTAGAAGCAATGACGGAAGAATACCAATCAATAATGAAGAATGATGTTTGGGATATAGCTCCCAAACCAGAAGGAAAAAGTGTGGTATCTTCCAAATGGATATACAATATAAAACATGCAACTGATGGAAGTATTGAGAAATAAAAGGCAAGGTTTGTGGCCAGAGTATTCTCTCAGAAAGAGGGAATTGATTATGGAGAGACATTTGCACCAGTATCCATTAGAACCATCATGGCACTTGCATCCATGATGAAGTAGAGTTTACACCAGATGGATGTGAAGACAACATTTCTAAATGGTGTGATTGAGGAAGAGATGTACATAGAGAAGCCACAAGGATTTGAAGTTGAAGACAGAAAGACTCACATATGCAAGCTGAAGAAGGATCTGTATGGATTGAAGCAAGCTCCCAGATCTTGGTACGGAATGATTGATAGTTTCTTATCGAGCTTGGGATTTACCAAAGTAAAGCCGACCCTAACCTTTACTTTAAGGTTATGGATGATGAACCTGTCATATTATTGTTGTATGTGGATGATCTATTTCTGACAGGAAATGAGAAACATATTGTAGTGTGCAAGAAGAAACTCGCTGAAGAATTTGAGATGAAAGACCTTGGATTGATGCACTGTTTTCTAGGTTTGGAAGTATGGCAGAGCCCAGAGGGAATATTTCTCAACCAGGGAAAGTATGTTGTGGAAATATTAAAGATATTTGATATGTTGGAATGTAAATCCATGGCCACACCCATGGATACCAACCTGAAGTTGTTAGATGATGAATCGTCAGAGTTAGTGGATGTGATTCAGTATAGACATATCATTGGGTCATTGATGTATCTAACGAATACCGGGCCAGATATATGCTTTACTGTGAACACCCTGAGTCAATATCTAGTTGATCCTAGACATGTTCACTTGGTAGATGCAAAACATGTGATGAGGTACCTGAAAGGTATGATAGACTTTGGTCTATACTTCGTTGGAGATCATGACTGTAGACTGTATGGTTATATAGATGCAGATTGGGATGGAAGTGTCTCAGACATGAAAAGCACCTCAGGTGGATGTTATTGTCTGGGATCTACCATGATCTCATGGTTCAACAGGAAGCAGTCTAGTGTTGCTCTCAGCACAATTGAAGCATAGTATATAGCAACTTGTTCTGCCAGTTGTGAAGCCATATGGCTTCGAAAGTTGATGTCAGGTCTATTTGATCTGGAGTTGGATACCAAGGTGATTCTCTCTCTCTCTATATATATATAGAATCACCTTGGTATCCAACTCCAGATAAAATAGACCTGACATCATATATATATATATATATTTCCTTGCATTTGATATGTTAATAGATGAAAGTGCTTGAATTATGGAGTGTTATAATTCTGAAAACACTGCAGTGACTGTTACAACAATGAAATATTATATGCATGAAAACTTACAAGTGTTTGGACTGATTTAAATTTTCATATTTCTTGTCTTGGGCATGGCCATGTGAGCAAGCCCATATTAAAGGCCAGAATCTACCACGTGCAAAGGCCAAATATTGTGAGAAGGATATCATGGTTCAAAAATATGATCTCTACATTAAACCATTCTGGAAATTTTTCGATCTAAGTTTATGAGAATGATCTCATGGTTGAAAATAAATTGTTGTAAGAAAACAAATTTGCCAATCTAAGATTTGGAATTTTGCTAATAAATTACTAATGTCTGTTTGGCTGTTTGAGAAGTGTGTCAGGAAGACACATTGCAGGAAGACCATGTGTGATGGCCTGCAGAATCCAAACTCCATGGGAAGGACCCACGCTTTGGAAATGGGTTGCGGGTGAAACTCCATTACATATTTTAAGGATGACATCTCATGTAAACTACAAGTTGGTAAACAATGTGCGTGAGATGGAAAAATTATGCCAATAGGGCATATGTGGGTTACAGAACGTGAAAGGGATTGGGGTGTAAAACCGAGGGACTGCTAACTCATAGAAGGGAGCCCCCATTCCTCACGATGAAAGATAAAGTACATCTACAAAACATATGAGTATTTTGTAACCCTAGATAAGAATATGCATGTATGATTATTAGAATTAATGTCCAGGGCATGTTTCTATTTCAGACTGCTTGAATGTGATTGTGTGTTTTTATTTCAGACTGCTTGAATGTGATTGTGTGTTTTATTTTAGACTGCTTGAGTGTGTTTAGGGCCTACATGACTCACATCGGAAAGGGGTGCACACCTTTTAGGTGTTGGATTGTGTATGGTTGTCAATATTGACTACACCCTAAGGGAATGGACGCATTCCTGGTGTTTCAATATTAGAGAGTGAATTTGTATGAAGTATGTTACAATTTATATCAGCAATACAATATTGACGATCTTACCTACCCATCTTGTGTTTTCAAGTATTGCACATACAATTGGTGATGCATGCTAAGGAGAAAAGTAAAGTGGGTGTCGAGACTAGCTGGAGCGCATGGATATGTCTATGGATCTCTAGTAGATGTTGATGTATATGTAACTTCGGAATGTATTTCACATATATGTATATTGTATTCCTATAGAGACGTTATTATTCCTCTATACGGAAGTGTTTGTATTCCTATAGAGATGTTATTATTCCTCTATATGGACGTGTTGTCATTTATATTGTAAGTGTCGTAACTTATACTTGATGGGTTATTAGACCACCTTGTTGGGGTCGGCCCTGTATAAGTCATGTGGGTCGAAGGGTTATTAGACCACCCTATTGGGTGTCGGCCCAGTCAGCATTATGTTAAGTGGTTAAGTTGAGGCCGACCTAGTTGAGTAAAGGTCAAGTCAAGTTAGTGTATAAATAGAGAGTGTGTCTCTCTCATTTTATACATTCTATTCTCTCTCACACTCTCGGGAGAGTGGCACACTTGTGGAGGAGGAGAAGCTACTACTAGGAGATGTCTATCTCTTATGCTTGGGTTGTATCATTGCTCTATCTATCTCTGAGGAAGTTATTGGGGTTTTTCACCTTTATGGTTTTCCCCAAGTAAACTCTGTGTCTCTTGTGTGCTTGCATTATTGCGTCCATGATTGATATGCTGTAGATTTGCTATACATGTTGTTCTCTCAGTTAAGATCCTAGATCAGATTGAAGTAAATTTTGAAAATTTAACATGGTATCAGGGCTAGCCTGAAAGAAGGCATGATATGGCATGTATGACACTTGTTGCACTTACGATGCTAGGGATTGATATAGAAAAAAACCAGTCATTGTAGCACTTTCACTATAAATCCATTTTGGCGAAGTTTTCAGATCTGAAAGTTTTATAGGTCATAGATCAGATCCCCATGTACCTTGTGTCCAAAGGAAAACCTCTAATTCATTGTACTTTCTGATTTATGATCTTTACAATATAGGGTTTCTGCCTCTTCCAAATCTGAGTAAAAAATAGGTGACCTTGGAAAAAAGGTCATAACTTGGGCTAGGAAGCTACAAATGAAATTTCATAAAAAGTGACAGGTATTACATAGACTGTACTATCTCAGGAAACATTTTCAGAGGATGAAGTTGAACCAGTGACACGTGCCACGCCGAACAATTTCGCTCTCCTGTATTATCCCATAAATAGGTCACGTTGCGACACTTGGCATAACCCTCTCTCAGAAAATCCAATTGAGGTCAGACCTGTCGGGATGGAAAGATGACAGGTCACGCTACCATAGAAAAAGTTTTCAGACCCTGTAGATCTAAAAGTACGGAGTTACACCAGAAACAATTAGGTACATATTTTTGTCAAAACATAATTATTTTTGAGCACCTTCATTCATGGCTTCCGGAATTTAGTGTTTCAGAGAAAGTTGTAATTCTTGTAATCAGAGACCACGGCTGAATGCTACTCATCAAAATCAAAATTTAGAGACCAAGATCAGAATTTTTGGTTGGGCAGAAGGCTAAGCTTGATCAGACCCTAGTTCGGGACTTTGATCAGAAAAGTGGAAAATTAGGGCTTCTGTAAAAATGGGAATTTTTGAAATCTGTGACCACGGCTGGAAGCTCCTCAGAAAAATAGAAGCTTAGAGCTTTGGATCAAACATTTTGATTGGGCAGAAGAGTGGGCATCATCAAACCCCAGTTCAGGGTCACGTCCAGTGAATCCGAAAGTTTCAAAGGCAAAATTGAGGAGTGAAACTTTGCAGTTTTCAAATTCTGAATATACCAGCTTGATCATCTCATCAAGGCGCATATTTCTATCCTTTCGGAAGTTTGAAATTCAAAGTTTGAATTTTTGGGGTCTCTCTGACAAACCCTAATACAGCTCCAGATCCAGTTCTTGCAAATCAAGTGGATTGGTTTAATCCTAGAAGACGATGGATTGGTCACCTGCATAAGTGAAGAAGTTCCTATTTCAGAGGGAGATGAGGCTAAGGCCTTACATAAGAAGATTACAAGCAATCTCGACAGGTATGACTCATCCAGGTATGTCTCGAGATTTGTTCATGATTAAGTTTATGATATGTTTGTCTTCATGTTATTACGGTTAGAACAATCTTGATTTTAGACTTGTCGTATCACCTTAACAAAATTATGAATGCATGCATTAGGGTGTTGACACTTATGATTGTACTAATGCATTATGGTGTTGTATGAGGTTTATGTTGTCCACTAACATGAAAGGTACACCAAGAAAGACAAATCATGTTCTAGTTCAAGAACATATGATCATGATGACATGAAGACAAAGATTCATCCATTGTCATGGATCACTTAGAAAATATACTTACGAGGTATGTATAACTTGGTTCTACAATGGATAAATTATGAGACATGCAGGTTACTAGCACAAGTCATTGAAGAGAACTAGAAAACATTATGCGGGTATGTTAGACATAACTATCTAGTATGCTAATCTAGGTATGTTTTTCCTATATCAAGCTATAATCCTACCTTGTGTTAGGATCTTATACTGTTGTGGTGTTGATAATGATTATTCATGAAGTCATAGGTTTGAATAGTCATGGTTGTATGCATATTATGTTTCTTACCATAATTGATGATATGACTAACCAGAAGAATCATGAAGGTATAGGTTTGAGTAATCACGGGTTTATGCATTGATGATTTAACTAATCAGAAGAGTCCTATGGTCAAATAAGAATATGCATGAGTAAAAGAAGACTTCCATGAAACCTTGAATACTAATGTTTATTATTTGTGAATGATCATGACTATACATGTTTAAGATTATTGTGTTTTGATAGTATTAAGATTATACTAATAAATGTGTGATTATGTATGAGACCTCAAGGATAACACAATGATGATACTAATAAGCATGCATAGTGATTAAGGATGGATATAAGTTCAAGAACAGGTAATCCAGGAAGCAAAGATCAAGAGGGAGCACACTCCAGTTGTTCATGCAAGAAAGCAAAGGAGCACACTTCAATAGTTTATGCAAGGATGCATATATTCAGAGGGAGTTGACCACTTCTCACAATCCACATCAGAATGGAGTTGCAAAGATTCAGAGGGAGTCCACCCAACAGCCAAACAAAGATAAGTATTTGAATTGTCATTTCTTACATAATGTTATTCAATGATGTATATGCTTATGTTCCTAGAATTAGGTTGTGTATTATGCATATTAGAATAGTTGCATTGATGAACAGTATACTACCAATATACATGGGTAAGTGTCCTATGGCACTGTACAACATTCCATTGCTACTTATATAGAATGAGACCACTTTGCTAACATGTGAGGAGTTGTGCACACTCTTAACAATGTTCTGGTAGAGATTGGAAGGCATCTAGAAAGTTACGGAATATGGATAATTGTTGTATTGAAGCATTGGCTAGGATAATTGCATGACTGTATGACATATTTCTTTATGAGTAAAGAATTTGTTTTGAAAACTATGAGATGTTTTCTAATCATGCAATTTAACTTGTTGTGTAGGAAAGATCGTATACCATCACCTACAAAAGAAGGACTACAACATTTGTTTAGCAACAAAGTTATCTATTAAAAATATTGAAGATATTGAAGTTCCCAGGATCTGGGAAGAATGCCATGATCGAGAAGTACCAGTCGATCATGAAGATGTTTGGGATACAGTCCCAAGACCTGAAGGGGAGTTTGCAGTGACTTCCAAGAGAATCTACAAGATCAAGCATGCTGCAGGTGGTAGCATAGAGACTTTTGCTCCTGTAGCCAGATACACTTCCATTAGATTAGTACTTGCTCTGGCTATAGTGATGAAGTGGAAGATACACCAGATGGATTTCAAGACAGCCTTCTTGAATGGTGTAGTTGAAGAAGAAGTGTATGTGGAGCAGCCACTTGGTTCTGAGACACATGACATGGAGTCATATATGTGCAGAACTTGGTATGGTAGGATAGACAGCTTTCTATCTAGTTTGGGGCTTTACCAAGAGTAAAGCAGATTCCAACCTTTACTACAAGGTTGAGGAAGGCAATCCAGTGATACTACTTTTGTATATGGATGACCTGTTTATTACAAGTGAAGATAGATTGATTGCCAACATGCAATGGAAGCTTGCTGCCAAGTTCGAGATGAAGAACTTGGAGATGATGCACTATTTGTTTTTTGGCATGGAGGTGTGGCAGAGTGCAGATGGAATCTTCCTTGGGCAAGGGAAGTATGCAGTAGAGATCCTGAAGAGGTTTGGGATGATGGACTGCAAGGATATGGCCACACCTATGGCATCGAACCTGAAGCTTCTGTGTGATGCTTCATTTGATCCGGTTGATGTCACGATGTATCGTCAGATGATTGGGTCCTCTATGTACCTGATGAACACGAGACCAACTATTTACTTTGCGGTGAACACATTGAGCCAGTTCCTAAAGGATCCGAGAGATGTTCACCTGGTTGCTCTAAAGCATATTCTGAGGTACCTAAAGGGAATGGTTGATTATGGGCTCAAGTATGATGCGAATCAAAAGTTTAACCTGTAGGGTTATGTTGATTTAGATTGGGCAGGCAGTGCTGCAAATAGGAAGAGCACTTATGGGTGCTGCTTCAGTATGGGATCAGGTGTGATCTCTTGGTTTAGCAAGAAGTAGTCCTGCGTAGCACTGAGTACAGCCGAAGCAGAGTATGTTGTGACGGACGAGCAGATTGCAGATGTGCCAACGAAACCACTAGCCAGAGTGAAGTTCGAGTACTTTAGAGAGAGGCTTGGTGTTCTTTGGATTGATGACACTTTGAGGAAGAAGTGATGGACACATTTGCAGAATCCATTCCAAGCATGTTGGAAGGAGGATCCTTCACATGGCTGTGGATGTAAGCGCTGGATGATGAGCATCAGGACGATGCTCCAATTACTGCTCTATATATGCATCAGGAGTATGCTGGATATGATCAGTTGGATCATTTATATGTATATGTATGTACGCATCATGTTGGATGCTGGATATGATCAGTTGGATCATTTGTATGTATATGTATGTACGCATCATGTTGGATGTAGGATATGATCGGTTGGATCATTTGTATGTATTTTGTATATGCATCATGTTGGATGCTTGAACCATGTATCAGGTGGATACTGTGTATGATCAGGTAGATCATGTATGTTGATATATATCAGTTAGATGCATTGTGTATCTATGTATGTATCACGTGGATACATTGTATGATCAGGTGGATCATGTATGATGATATGTATCAGGTAGATACTTGGTATGCATCAAGTAGATGCATTGTATGATCAGGATGATCATGGATGACGAGCTTTAGGATGTTGCTCCAGATGACATGCATCAGGACGATGCAGTGATGATGATCAGGATGATCGTGTGTACATCGGGATGATGTATGGTGAGTATCAGGATGATACTTTGTGGCCGTGGATCAAGTTGTGTAGATGAGCATGTATGGGAGATCCTATAGGTTGGAGTTGTGTACCCGTAACAACTTGGGATTCTCTTTCGAGACATTGCTCTGGGAGGACATGTAATTTGTACCCTGGGAGATCTTCAGGTTGGAGTTGTGTACCCGTAACATCCTGAGATGCTCTTACGAGGTTTTTTCCTATGGCATGTAATTTCCTCCTGGGAGATCTGGACAGGATGAAAAAGGCCTCAGATGCTTCAGCCAGGTTTTTCCATGACCACATGTAATTTGCTCCGGGGAGATCTGGACAGGATGAAAAAGGCCTCAAATGCTTCAGCCAGGTTTTCTGGTGGACCACATGTAATGTGCTCCTGGGAGATCCGACAGGTAGATCTGTGTGCTCGTAACAGCCTGGGATGATTCAACTAGGTTTTGTGGTGAGATCACATGTAATGTGCTCCTGGGAGATCCGACAGGTAGAGCTATGTGCTCATAACAGCCCTGGATGCTTCAACCAGGTTTTGTGACGGGTCACATGTAATGTGCTCCTGGGAGATCTAACATGTAGAGTTGTGTGCTCGTAATAGCCTGGGATGCTACAGCCAGGTTTTGTGATGCACGTAATAAGTCCTGAGGATTCCACAGTATGGCCAGTGATGATGAAGACCTGTAGGTGGTGGGTCTACATCCAATATGAAAAAGGACTGGCTCTGTAGAACTTCCTATGATGAGTAGATTCAGAGATTGATTGAGATAGCATCAGCAGTGATGATGACGATGACTCGATGATGATTATCCAGTAACGATGATCCAGAGAAGAAGACTTGTGCTAAAAGACCTGTGTCGAGAAATACCTTCCTAGTTAAGAGGGAGTGTTGATGTATATGTAACTTCGGAATGTATTTCACATATATGTATATTGTATTCCTATAGAGACGTTATTATTCCTCTATACAGAAGTGTTTGTATTCCTATAGAGATGTTATTATTCCTCTATATGGATGTGTCGTCATTTGTATTGTAAGTGTCATAACTTATACTTGATGGGTTATTAGACCACCTTGTTGGGGTCGACCTTGTATAAGTCATGTGGGTCGAAGGGTTATTAGACCAACCTATTGGGGGTCGTCCATGTGGGTCAAAGGGTTATTAGACCACCCTATTGGGTGTTGGCCCAGTCAGCATTATGTTAAGTGGTTAAGTTGAGGCCGACCTAGTTGAGTAAAGGTCAAGTCAAGTTAGTGTATAAATAGAGAGTGTGTCTCTCTCATTTTATACATTCTATTCTCTCTCACACTCTCGGGAGAGTGGCGCACTTGTGGAGTAGGAGAAGCTGCTGCTAGGAGATGTCTATCTCTTATGCTTGGGTTGTATCATTGCTTTATCTATCTTTGAGGAAGTTATTGGGGTTTTTAACCTTTATTGTTTTCCCCAAGTAAACTCTGTGTCTCTTGTGTGCTTGCATTATTGTGTCCATGATTGATATGTTGTATATTTGCTGTACATGTTGTTCTCTCAGTTAAGATCCTAGATCAGATTGAAGTAAATTCTGAAAATTTAACAGTAGAGCCTTGACCTAGAAATGGTCATGGTGCAGTTTCCTTCCATTGGCCTGTTGACCCATACGGAAGTGATGGCTTGGCAATGGAGAGGGAAAACCAGGTATGGGACTGGTTTGGCACCATAAATGCTTGGTAAATCCAGTCGGTGCACTGGTTGGGCATTGAATGTTGTGGAGTAGCCGGCGTGGTGGTTAAACATTCCTTAAATTATTGATAAACCCAGTCAGTGTACTAGCTTAGCATATTGATTAATGGGATGCCTGATAAACCCAGTCGGTGTACTGTCTTGACATTTCCTATTTGAATGATTGTGGTGCAGCCTGCGTGCTGACCCAACATTCATTATTGTATCCACATGTTATCCAAGGCTTGTAAATCAAAGAAGGAGCTTGTGGAATAAAGTGAAGACATCCAATACAGATAAGTATTTGGTTATCTTGCAGCTTCTTGCTTATTTAATATGAATATACATGTGTATATGATTTTTAAATTCTTGCTTAGAGTTAAACCCTATGAAAATTAACTTGACATGTGAATGGACTCAATGTTTGAGTGTAGGTATTGTTGGAAGCAAGAACCTTGAATGTATCCTAAGGGTGCATGTGGACATGTGATTGCCCTAGAAACCTCAGTGTGAGTATTAATGGAAATGGTTCTAGTGGACTGGTGTGGGTCCTAGCAGCCAAAGGTTCTGTAGGCAACAATGGGAAAGGGTTCCCTGGTTGAGAATACTTAGACAGACCTTAGATGCCAAGTGTCACCGCCAAAACAAGAAAGGGCAAGTCAAGCATTCACATTTGAAGTGAAAGAGACCAAGGAGCATGGAATCACAGTGGTGGTGGGGCTCGGATTGGAACACGATTAAGAGGGGAAAACTCTTACTCTTCTCTTTACCTTTTGACTGATGCATTTAAGAAAACAAAAAAATGTTGAATGCATGTCATGACTGGAATTTGACTGTGTTTATTTTTGCTTGAAATAAATTGTGAATGCTGAATTAATTAATCCCCTGTGAAAGGATGAGCATGAATGAGTTCATTTGTATGTTGGAATAGCATGAAATGTGTGGAAGTCTCATGGATAAATCATGAAATTTCCATTTCAATTGGGCAAGTAATTGACTGATCTTAATGCTTATGTTATGCTTGGCCTAAGAAGAATTGCAATGATGAATTTCACAGGTGAATGATAGACCAATCGGTTGTAGCTGTTACAAGACAAGTGTTGCTAGTAAGAAAGGTGTGGGTAGTTGTGCACATTGATTATGGAAGTATACCAAAGGCTACTGAATCTGGATGAAAATATTCTTCAAACAATTGCCAAGACCCAAGAAAATCTTGGGGAGATGCTCAAGATACAAAAGAAACAAAATGAGATCAACCACAAGGTTTTGCAGAACTCTATTTGTCTGCAAAATGAGGTAAAGGGCATTCTAGAAGCTATCAATAGTGGAAAGGGCAGTGTGTCAATGAAGAGGTAGTCATCCAATAGTCCCATTAAGAAATGCTCAAGGCTAGAAGGCTTGAGGGAAATGGAGCAGGTAAAAAAAAAGCAGCCACTGAAATGTTGGGAATGTGGAGGAAATAATTGCCTCCGTAACTTCCCAACGAAGGACAACAAGAATAATTGTAGCCATGAAGTTTCTAGACTTGTGGATCAGCTGGAGGGTAAAGAAAAGGAAGGGACTGCTATGGAGCTGGAAGGTCAGAGCCAACATGAGCAGCTTGTATAATCCAAAGGACCAGGTCCTGAAAGTTCAAAGTAAAGGGTAAATTGCAGGGCAAACCTACAACATTTTTGCAATTTTGGACATGTGTAAACTGTGTATGTATTCTTAGGTATTGGAACACCGAGGATGGTGTTATTCTAAGGGGGAGGGAAATGTAATGTCCCCATTTTGACCCTTAGAACATATTGGAATTTAATGTAAACATTGTGCATATGTGATGTATGATTCCTAGCGTGGATCTCAAGGCCAAGGTCTTGCTAGTGAATGCTCAACTTTGAGAGGAAAGTATTTGGCATTGTGTTATCCATGTGCTATTAAGCCATGGAAATTGTAAAACGCGAATGATATCATGTAATAAAAATACTAAGGGGATGGCTATGGATGCAACTAAATGAGGGGGAACTATGTATCCACTAGGGAGAGGTGAGGGGGTTATGAGATGGAACACTAGGATTCCATATGCCACCTTGAGAACCCCTTTGAATGTCCTAGATGCCATTGAATGTTGTTGTAAGGAAGTGGGTGAAGAGCACTGTTCATCAGGTCGATGGAGTATGGGACAACCTTGAAATCTGTAAAGCAGGGTATGGGGCTATGATCGCTTGTCCAATAAGACACTCCACCTCTTTGGAGGATGAATTCCTCATCTATAAGGGATTACTGATCGGGAAGCATCAATTGGACCCTTACAAAGACCCAGTAGAGAAGGAGGAACCTAAAATCATGATCTTGAGGGAGGTCAGGATTTGCAGAGCTAAGATATCTCAGAAAACTTGTGCGGAACAATGGAATTGGATGAAGGATCCACATACCCAAACCTTGGGGAGAAACTAAGAGGTTAGACGCCCATAAGTTCATGAGAGGACCAGATCGGATAGTCGAGACCCGGTTTCAGGACAGAGCCATTCGACCACAACATTGAGGAAGATCTGAGTACGGATCATAGAGGAAAGAGGCCAAGAGGGTTTAGAATGCATGGTAGAGCCAGAGAGGGATCAATTTCCTTGATCCAATGGTCAAAACCTTCCAAAACTGCCCAGGTTAGTGTTAAGGGAAGGGGTGCCCTAGAGACTATGCAGCAGAGAAGGGGACCTTACTTAGGATGAGAGTGGAGGGGATGGGGGTGCCTGAACTGTCTGAGGTCATTGGGATATGCCCATAGTTCTATGGATGAGCTTATTGAACTAGAAAATACTCACTTGTCTCCCACTTTCTTAACAAATCAACTGTGTGCTGGATTCCCTGAAGGACCGTGCCTAAGATTGTGAGTGGGCCTATTAGTTCCTCCTTAGTGGATACATAGCCCAAGCTTGGGGGTGGTCTCTGAGTGCTGAAATACTACATGCTGGGAATAGACCTATGGTTGGGTTGGAACATTGCAGTCCATAGCCAGTTTGCTTGGTGGTTTCAATTAAAGATAAGTGTTCCCTCTTGTCTCTCAATTATACCAATTTATATATATATGGTTGGTTGTTTTTTTATGTATAAATGCATGGAAAGATTCCACTGATTGATGGATTGAACACTTGTATTTATGTTGTTGTTATGCCCATGATGAATGTTGGGATAAGCTTGGTTGAGACCATGAAGGAGCATAAGGTTCAGTTAGGGATTTGGGGAGGAAATAGACACCCCCCTGTGGTGTTCAGGATTCCCACAGTGGATCAGATGAAGGAAAGGGGCCTTGAGGAAGCTTGGGGTTACCTTTTTGGCTGGAATAAGGATAAGAACAGATTCACCAGATGCAACAGAGGATAATACAGTGCGTAGGGCTCGTCGAGAGCATTCCGATGGTACCATATTTTCCAAAATTGGTCTAAGGATGAAGAATCTATCAGGATGGGAAATTGGTTGTGACAGGGCATGGCCAGCTCCTAAATTTCTGCATCCGCATTGTAGAATGCGGAAGGTGGGGGCGCATTTCTGCAACACCGAGAATTTTGGTACTCCGCATTTTTGACTCCTGCACTGTGTAATGAGGAAGTCGGGATCATATTTCTTCGGTGTCGGGTATTTTGGAGCTACGTATTTATGACTCCCAGACTACAGAATGCAGAAATCGGGATCGCATTTATTCGGTGCTGGGTATTTTGGCACTCCGCATTTCTGACTCCCGCATTGGGGAATGTGGAAGTCGGGATCGTATTTCTTTGGTGCCAGACATTTTGGCACTTTGCATTTCCGACTCCCGCACTATGGTATGCAGAAATAGGGGGCGCATTCTCGTTGAATGGTGGATTTGGCGTTCCGACTTTTTGACTCCCGCATTGCGGATGCAGAGTGCAGAAATCAGAGGCACATTTTTCGTCGAAATGGTGAATTAGTGTTCTGACTTTCCGAATCCCGCATCGTGGACTGTAGAGTCCGCAAGTCGAAAGAGGAAATCTCTGAAGTTGGATTATTGGCGCTCCGAATTTCTGAGTCCCGCATCGTAGATTGCAGAACTGCAGAAGTCAGAGAGTTTTTTTCGACGCTAGGTAATTGGCACTTCGACTTTCCAATTTACACATCGCAGATTGCAAAACTGCGGAAGTCGGAGAGGTGCTTTTGACTCTGGGTAATTGGCGCTCCGAATTTCCGAGTCCCACATCGCGGATTGCGGAACTATGGAATTTGGAGAGGTGTTTTTAACGCTGCATATTTTGGAGATCTGGTTTCCAACTTCCGACTTGCGGCTGCGGATTGCTGCTTGCCGACCAAATATAATTGTGGCTATGTAAGAAATGGCAGAGTTGCGGATAAGATTTAAAAGAAAAAAATACCAGCAGGTTGTTCCCCCATCACTCTAAAGGTCACCAAGGGATCAAGTAAGTGACAACGAGCTGCTAAACTACTGAACTAAGTAATACCGGGATCCCACGGTCAATGCTTCACCCCTCTAATCATCACCGTCAGTTGGAACAATCTATCACTCTAAGGAATTTGAGGATCCCACCACCAAATTGGAAGTCCACCACTCCCACTATTGATTGGAACCTCTATGAGCCTATCCAATAGAATATGAATATCATCTTGTACTGTAATTTGCACACTGGTCCCATGGCTCATATCAATGCCACCTATCCCGTCCTACTGAATTAGGTGGAACTCCCATGTCCAACTATGTATAATGAAGGAATTTGATAACAATAATAGATGCCTCTGCTGCTTCTCATGAGACTGAACAATAAATGGTATGCTTTGACCCAAATGTGTATCCAACTTCGTCATGCATATATCCACCAAATCCAAGGATGTGTGAACTCCGTTGAAATTATTATAACTTCTAAGAATATTATAATTGTACTTTATTATTCCAGAGATGTTTCATTCCTCCGTGAAGACCTTATTGTATATCCACAGATGTTTTATTCCTCTATGGATAATGTGGCAACTTGGGTTATTAGACTTCCCTAGTGGGGGTCGGCCCTGTATGAGTCATGTGGGTTAAAGGGTTATTAGACCACCCTAGTGGGTTCGGCCCTGTCACATTATGTTAAGTGGTTAAGTTGGGGCCAACCTAGTTAATGTAAAAGACAAGTCGAAGTAGTGTATAAATAGAGGAGGTGTGTTCCTCATTTATCACACTCACTCATTATTCACTCACTTGTGAATGGCGCATAGGTGAGAGAGAGAGAGATCTTCTATGGAGGAGAAGGAGCTCATGTTTGGGATATACATCTCTGTATTGTCGATCATCTATATTGAGGAAGCTTTGCTGGGTTTTCTACCCCATGAGGGTTTCCTAGGATAAATCCGTGTCTCTTGTGTTTATGTTGTGCTTGGTGTTCTTTCGGTGATCCTGTATATGCTATTATTGTGAAATGAAATGCAATGCTGATATTTTCTGTCTTAGCATATTGAATCTTAACATGGTTTTAGAGCTAACCTGAGAAGAAGACACTGTGCAGTTACATAAGCTAGGGCTTCTTGTTTTTTGGGTTTCTCTCCACAGATCTTGAAAGGCAGGAGGATAGATTGACTCTCCTCAGATATTGAAAGGCAGGAGGCTAGATTGACTCTCCTCAGCAAGGCGCATCTTTCTGTCGAGACAAAATTCAATTCTGAGCATTTTTTGTTTTTGACCTAAAAATTAGGGTTTCAGAGAAAATTGGAATTTTTGGAATCTTAGTCCATGGCTGGATGCTCCTCAGAAAAATCGAAGTTTAGAGACCAAGATGAAACTTTTTGGTTGGGTGAAGCTCCGGGAAAATCAAACCCTAGTTTGGGGTCCTATCTAGTAAATCCAGAAATTAGGGTTTCTGCAAAAATTGGAATTTTTGAAATCTAAGACCATGGCTGGAAGCTCCTTGAAAAAATAGAAGTTTAGAGATTTGGATCGAACTTTTTGGTTGGGTGAAGCTTCGGGAAAATCACACGTTAGTTTGGGGTCCTGTATAGTAAATCCAGAAATTAGGGTTTCTGCAAAAATTGGAATTTCTGAAATCTAAGACCATGGCTGGAAGCTCCTTGGAAAAATTGAAGTGTAGAGCTTTGGATTGAACTTTTTGGTTGGGTGAAGCTTCGGGAAACTCAAACCCCAATTCAGGGTCTTGCCTAGTGAATCTGGAAGTTTCAAAAGCAATTTTGAGGGGTGAAACTTTGCAGTTTTCAAATTCAGAGTATACCAGCTTGATTAGCTCAGTAAGGTGCATGTTTCTATCCTTTCAGAAGTTTGAAATTCAAAGTTTGAATTTTTAGGGTTTCTCTGCCAAACCCTAATCTAGGTCTAGATCCAGTTTTCAGCAAATCAAGTGGATTGGATCAATCCTAAAAGAGAATGGGTTGGACACTTACATAAGTGAAGAGGTTCCAGTCCCAGAGGGAGAAGAGGCTAAGGCCTAACATAAGAATGATATAAGCAATCTCGACAAGTATGACTTGAGGAAATATACGTATGTTTTGAAATTTGATTATTGATTAAGTTCATAATATGTTTGTCTTCATATTATTGAGGTTAGTACAATTATGATTGTTTGATAATGAATGCATGTGAATGATAGAAGACATTCATTGATTAGGGTTATGACACTTATGATTATGTTAATGCACTTGTGGTGTTGTATGAGGATGATGTTGTTTGCTAACAAGATATAGGTACATCAAGAAAGACAAATCAAGTTCTATGACCATGATGACATAAAGACAAAGACTCATCCATAGTCTTTGACCACATAGAAGCTCTACGAGGTATGCATGACTTTGTTCTACTATGCTTAACTTATGAGATATGCAGGTTCTAGCACAAGGTCTCTAAATAATTGAAGAGAACAAAGAAGATATTGTTGGGTATGTTAAGACATAACCAAGCATGATAATCCAGGTATGTTTTCCTATATCAAGTTAGAATCCTACTTTGTGTTAGGATCTTAGGTAAGTATACCTATGTATGAAATGATCATGACCATACATACTTAAGATTATTTAGAATCATAATGTTTTGATAGTATTGAGACTATACTAATGAATGTATGAGACCATGAGGATGACACCAGTGCACACTTAAGCATGCATAGTGGTCCAGGATGGATAGAAGCTCAAAGACATATAATCATGAAGGGAAAATAGAGATCAAGCGGGAGGCAACCACACAAACATAAAAGATAAGTATTTGAGTTGTTATTTGAATCTCTGAAATAGTAAATGATATTGCTTGTAATAGTTGTATGCATATTTGTATTCCTAGAATATATCATGCTGAGTGTAAGCATTCATATAGCATTGAACAGTATACTACTAATATGCATATGATTGGTAAGTTGGACAAACATTCCATTGTTGCTTGTCTAGAATGAAACCTCTTTGCTAACATGCTGAGAGCTATGCACGCTCTTGATAGTATGTTCTGGTAGAGATGGAAGGCATCTAGATAGCCACTGTATGCATACAGGATATGGAAAAGTGTTGTGCCAAAGTATTGGTCAAGATAGTTGCATAACTATGTGAATCATATCTGCATGCATAATAGGTTATCATGTCAACATGATTTGATGATTATGAAGTATTACTAATCATGTAATTAACTTTGATTTGTAGGAAAAATCATGAAGAATGATGAACCCTGAACAAGTGATGGATGTTCAACAAGAATATTTACAAATCAAACATACTATAGAAGGCTCATGGCTAGAAGATTCTCTTAAAAAGAGAAAGAGGATTATGACGAGATGTTTGCTCCAAGTGGCTAGATAAGACCATTCTCTTAATGGTGTAATTTAAGAAGAAGTGTGAATCGAGAAACTCCCAGGATTCAATTGAAGAAAGCTTTGTACGGGTACCCAGGATCGATAGTCATTTGATGAGCTTAATGATCACCATGGGTGATACGGATTTCAACCTTTGTTACAAGGTTGAAGATGGTATCTATATACAGATGACATTCTTATCTTAGATGGATGCAAGAAGGAACTCACCACAGAGTTCGAATGATCTTGAGGCTCATATCAGTAGACCCATCTGACGGGAGATGGCACGGATAGATATGCAGAAGATCACTCAATGCAGAGTGTGAATGATGTTCAGTCACAAAGGGAGAATTGATAGCTTCTTGAAAAGTTGATCCTAACCTTTACCTTAAGGTTATGGATGATGAACCTGTCATACTATTATTGTATGTGGATGATCTCTTTCTGACAGGGAATGAGAAACAGATCATGGAAAGCAAGAAGAAGCTAGCTACAGAATTTGAGATGAAAGATCTCAGATTGATGCATTAATTCCTAGGTCTGGAAGTATAGCAAGGCCCAGAAAGAATATTTCTCAACTAGAAGAAGTATGCTGTGGAAATCTTGAGAAGATTTGATATGTTGGAATGTAAAGCCATGGCCACTCCCATGGATTTCAACTTGAAGCTGTTAGCTGATGACTCATCAGAGTTAGTGGATGTGACTTTGTACAGACAGATTATTGGGTCATTGATGTATCTGATGAATACAAGGCCAGATATATGCTTTGCTGTGAACACCTTGAGTCAATATCTAATGGAACCTAGGTGTGTTAACTTGATAGATGCAAAGCATGTGATGAGGTACCTAACGGGTACGATAGACTTTGGTCTATGTTATCTTGGAGATCACGATTTCAGATTGTATGGCTACACATATGCTGATTGGGCAGGAAGTGTATCAGACAGGAAGAGTACATCAGGTGGATGTTATTGTCTGGGATTTTCCATGATCTCGTGGTTTAGCAGGAAGCAGTCTAGTGTGGCTCTCAGCACAGCTGAAGCGGAATATATGGCTACTTGCTCTGCTAGTTGTGAAGCGATATGGCTTAAGAAGTTGTTATCAGGATTGTTTGACTTAGAGATGGACCCCATTGTGATCTCGTGTGAAAACCAGAGTTGTATCAAGATGACAGAGAATCCAATGTTCCATGATAAGTCAAAGCACATAGAGATCCGATATTTCTATATACGGGATATGGTGCAGAAAGGAGCTATTAAGCTCGAATATGTGAGCACTGACGAACAAGTTGCTGATGTATTGACCAAACCTCTGTCTTGAGTAAAGCTTGAGTATTTTCGAGAAAAGATTGGTGTAGTTCAGAAGGACCCTCCTCGAAAGGGGGAGTGATATGGTCGATGATGATATTTGGATACTGGTATCAATGTGGATACCTATATCGATGATGAGATTTCCTATATTGATGGTAAGGTCAATGATGAGGATACTTGTGTTGATATGGATACTTGTATCAATTATGAGGATATTTGTATCGATGATGAGGTTACCTGTTCCGATGATGAGGTTTCCAGTTATGACGATGAGGTTGATGCATGGTCCTTATACTTTTTTCTAAGTGGATGAGAGGGGATTGTATCATCCCCAGACTTCGGTCCTTGAATTGATCCGTAGACATATGTCTCCAAGAAGTGGTCCCTAGTGGACGAGAAGGGATTGTATCATCCCCGGACTTTGGTCCCTGAATTGATCTGTAGACATATGTCTCCGAGAAGTGGTCCCTAGTGGACGAGAAGGATTGTATCATCCCCGGACTTCGGTCCCTGAATTGATCCATAGAATCTTGTCTTAGAGAAATATGTTGGTGAATGATGTAATGTGCGCTCCTGGACTGCTCAACATAGCAGTAGGTGATCATTCACAAAACCTGTAATGATGTAATGTTCGCTCCTGGATCAGCAGGTGATCATTCACAGGTTGTAAATCCTAGATATAATCTAGGTCACACCCCAGTTGAAATAGTATTTTCTTTGTAGTTGACTGGAATGATGTAATGTGCGCTCTTAGACTGCAGCAGGTGATCATTCGTAGGTCCTGTAATGATGTAATGTTCGCTCCTGGACTGCTCAGTGCAACAGCAGGTGATCATTCACAAGTGGTAAAATCCTAGATTTAATCTAGGTCACATATAGTATGAAAAAGGACTGGCACTGTGGTCGGGATTGCATCGTCCCTAGACATGGTGAGGTGTCTTAAAGTGATAAGGATTAATCATCCTGTAAGTTGATTCGGGAGTGCATCGTCCCTAGACATGGTGAGGTGTCTTAAAGTGATAAGGATTGATCATACTGTAAGTAGATCGGGATTGCATCGTCCCTAGACATGAGAGGTGTCTTAAAGTGATAAGGATTGATCATCCTATAAGTAGATCGGGATTGCATCGCCCCTAGACATGAGAGGTGTCTTAAAGTGAGAAGGATTGATCATCCTGTAAGCAGATCGACATTGCATCGTCCCTGAACGTTTGGTTCAAAATGTACGTGATAGGACTGCATCGTCCCTGAATGTTTGGTTCAAAATGTACGTGATAGGTCAACATCATCCCTGAACTTTTGGTTCAAAATGTACGCGATAGGACTGCATCGTCCCTGAACATTTGTTTCAAAATGTACGTGATAGGACTGCATCGTCCCTGAACGTTTGGTTCAAAATGCACATGATTGGATTGTATCATCCTTGGACTTATGTCCTAAAGTGAGTGGGATTGATAATCCTATAATTGGATCATGTGTATTGCAGAGTATGCTGCTATGATGATGCTGTTGATCGAGAGGATCCAGATGATGATACTATTGATCGAGAGATCCAGATGTTGATGCTGTTGATCAAGAGGATCCAGTTGATGATGTGATGCTGTTGATCGAGAGGATCTAGTTGATGATGTGATGCTGTTGATCGATAGGATCCATTTGATGATGTGATGCTGTTGATCGAGAGGATCCAGTTGATGACGTGATGCTATTGATTGAGAGGATCCAGTTGATTATGTGATGCTGTTGATCGAGAGGATCCAGTTGATGTTGTTATGATGATGATCAATAGATACAGATGATGAGGCTGTTGATCGGGTGATCTAGATGATGACGATGCTGTAGCTCATTGAGTGATGTAGAAGGTGAAGACTCAATACTAACGATGCTGATACTCCAGTATTGAAGACCTGAAGATATTCTAGTAATTGGTTGAGTTACTGATGATGTTGAGAAAGCTTCCAATGATTTATAGATGTATCATGTAGTTGATGACTCCTTTCTCCTACAGATGTTGTTATAATATCCTTCTCGTTAAGGTGGAGTGTTGAAATTATTGTAACTTCTAAGAATATTATATTTGTACTTTATTATTCCAGAGATGTTTCATTCCTATGTGAAGACCTTATTGTATATCCGGAGATGTTTTATTCCTCCGTGGATAATGTGGCAACTTGGGTTATTAGACTTCTCTAGTGGGTGTCGGCCCTGTATTGTTCGGATATCCACATCATCTTTTTCAGGATCTTGCATGCAATTAGGGTTTGCATGCAAATTCTAGGGTTTGCATGCATCCCAGTCACCAGGTTGATGCCTCCAGCACCTTAGCCACCTTATTCTAGCACCCAGGAGCCACTTACTTCAGAGTTTTATCCCTCCTAGTTAGGAAGGTGCCCACTTCTCACCTACTTCCAGAGAAGGGCGCATTTCTTCACCTACCACTGTAGTTCCACTTCAGTTACACTCAGTTAGCTTCGATTCTCCCTGATTTGAGGCTAGTTTCACTCCCGACTGACTGTTTCACTTCCGTTGGACCTCCATATTGACTAGATGACTTGTTCTAACTTTAGTTAGCCTCCCATGCTCCCTCCACTGAGCCCACTTCCCTATATCAATGCTACACACTTCAATTACACATGTTACACTCAGTTAGACTCAGATTGACACCTGGATGACTAGTTCTTGTGCATTGATGACCACCACTGATTGATGATGAGGACTCCTAGTTGGAGTCAAGCTACTCCATTCAGTGATTCGAATGACCTCCTTAGGCAATTTGAATTGCTCAGTCATTGTTATTGTATTCTATTGTAATCATTCACCCTTACTGGGATATTGAGCACTGCTGCATGTTTTGCACAATTTTACACCATATTTTCTATATTCATCTGTTTTGATTGATTTACTTGTTCATTAGATCTGCTGTGACTAATTTTACATGGTATCAGAGCCATTGCAGGGACAGGATCTCTTTTCTACAGGTGTTTTTACAAGAAGATTTGAGTGAATTGCTCAAAAATTGCAAATTTTTTTGGCATGAAAGATCTCAATGGCATTCGCTCCTGTGCATGCAAAGCTTGAAAATACATCCAATACCACTCCAGAAGCTTGAGTTTCCACATAATTCCTGGATCTGACACATTGGACCCATTCAACATTGTTTGATCTCCAATCCCAGGTGTGATGCAACTCTAAAAGAGTGGATTGTTCGACCTCATTGTTCTTGGTTTGTTGTGATTTCCAGGTTATTGTCTCCATGATTTCCATTCGCTACTTTGCCCTTGCAAGCTTCTCTACATCAATGTGCACTCACTCCTAGCAATGGAATACTCTTCTTCAAAGCCGATCCTCACCCCATTCAATTATTTTGATTGGAAAGATGATATGGATATCATATTATGTTCAAAAGGTTACTACCGAGTCACTCTTGGTCTTGAATTGGAGCCAAACAACTTGTCAGATAGAACCAAACACTACAACAAGCTTGATGAAGCTTATGGTCTTCTTTGTCTCTCCATCTCCAAAGATCTTCACTTCCATCTCAGTGGATTGAAGACTCCGAAAGCTATATGGGAGCAACTTGAAACACTATTTGGCAAGCAAGACGAGCTTAGGGCCTTTCAATTAGAGAATGAATTGATTGCCCTTAGTCCTGAGAATTTCGAGACCATTAATGAATTCTTCACAAAATTCAAGAACTTGAACTTGCAGTTGAAGAACAGTCGAGTTATCAAAGAGGATAAATAATTGATCCTCTCCATTCTCAGCAAGCTTGGTAAAGATTATTCGGTATTTGTCTCTACTTTCAATTCCGGTCGGCTAACTACCCCGAATTGGAAGATGCCTACCTTGAATGCCTTCATTGAGTCCGTCACAAAAGAGCATGACAAGTTGATTCAAATGGGGTCCATAAGCTCCAAAGATTCATCCATATATGTTCAAGGACCCAAGATCTCGAATGGTAAAGGAAAGAAAAAGAAGGAGAAGCCCAAATTCGAGCCTCACAAGCAAAGAGAGAAAGGAAAACAGACGGATGCACCATCCAGTTCAAAGTTTAAGCAAAAGGGCAAAGAAGGTAACCAAAAATCTAAATGTACTTATTGCAACTGTGGCTTTCATCCCGAAAGTTCATGTATGAAGAAGACTATAGATCAAATGTCCCTCCTTTTGGAAAAGAACAACATAACTCTTCCTGACGGTGCAAGGAAGAAGGATAGGAATGATGATCATGAAAGAGGACAAGCACTCATGGCAACTGTTTCGAAGCCCACTACTCTCTTGATAGATTCGGATGCATCGAATCATATGGTTGCAAATATTGATTCTTTTTCTTCATTCGATCCAAACAGCTCCATCCCCATCCATTTGGGATATGACTCAAAAATTTCTTCAAAGGGCAAAGGTACGATTCATGTAGATCATGGAAGCTTTCAGAATGTTCTCTATGTGCCTTCCTTGGCTTCAAATATTCTTTCTGTGTATCAAATGACACACACTGGTGAACCGAAGCAAGTTACATTCAGCCCTAATACAGTTTAAATTTATAATATCAAAATTGGAAGACTTGTTGCAGTCGGAAAGGAAAACCACACTACAAAATGCTATGAGTTTTCACACTTTATTCCGCTTGCAAAGCCCACTACTCTTCGCACACATGGTAATGAGGTTAGTAGGATTTGGCATGAAATATTTGGAAATCTTAATTATAAGTATTTTCTGCTGCTATCAAACAAATCCATGGTAGATGTTCTTCCACAACTCCGTTCCTCGAAGGGAATATGCACTGGTTGAATCATTGGGAAGCACCCCGAGCACAGATTCGACCGCGGAAAAGCTAGCAGAGCTTCTACAGTTTTGGGGTTGATACATTCTGATATCAGTGGTCCGCTGCCCCATACGTCATTAAATGGTTCAAGGTATGTTTTGACATTTATTGATGATTTTTCCCGCTTTACATGGGTATTCTTTCTCAAAAACAAGTCAGAAGTGCTTGGAAAATTCAAGGATTTTAAGGCTTCTGTTGAGACCACCACTGAGAGCAAGATCAAAGCTCTTCGATCTAATAATGGTGGAGAATATATCAAGGCCAAGTTGCTGCAACTTTGTGCCCAAAGCAGAATTCAGATCCAACATACAGTTCCCTACACACCCCAGCAGAATGGTGTAGCGGAAAGGAAAAATCGGTCACTGAAAGAGATGGCTACATGCATGATTGAATCAAAAGGTTTGGATGCAAATATTTGGGCTGAAGCAATCAATGTTGCTGCATACATACAGAACCATGTTCCACATTCATCCGTGAAAGGTATGACTCCTTTCGAAGCATTCTTTGGTCACAAACCGGATGTGTCAAATTTGAGAGTTTTTGGCTCTACTGCATGGGCTAGAATTCCTTCCAAGAAGAGACGAGCTTTGGATCCACAAAGTATTGAGTGCATACTAATAGGATATGGGGAAGAATCAAAAGCATATATTCTCATGGATATCAGATCTAAAAATATATTCATAGAGCGCAGTGTGCAATTTGAAGAACCGCTTCAAGAATTGCAACTAGTCGAGGAAGAGACTACCGATTCACCGCCTTCATCAGAAGAAGATCCGTGCAACGATAATGAATGTATGAGTTCTGATATTTCTGATATTTTAGCAGCATATGATGATCATGAAATATCAGGTTCGGAATCCAACCATTATGATCCTCCTCAGTTACCAAAGTGGGCCTAAAACACTCTTCAATCTGCTGGTTCGAACCTTGGAAATCCTGCTGATCCGAGACGAACAAGAGAAGAATTTCAAAGAGCAGGTATGGCTCTTTCTATTGCTGATCCATTACTTCCTGAGATTTTTTATTTGATGGCTGGTTCAAATCCCACATCATACTATTCTACCCACCGAGATCCGAGATGGAAAAGTGCCATGGATGAAGAGTACAGTTCTCTTCAAAAGAACAACACATGGGAGCTAGTTTCTCTTCCACCTGGAAGAAAATTAGTGAAGTGTAAATGGGTCTACCGCATGAAATTTGCTGCTGATGGCTCTATCAGCAAATACAAAGCAAGGTTGGTGGCAAAAGGTTTCCCCCAAGTCCAAGGAGTGGACTACACTGAGACCTTTGCACCGGTTGCAAAGATGGATTCCATCCGCCTTGTTTTGGCTATTTCCGCATCCAAGCACTGGGAAGTGCACCACATGGATGTGAAGAGTGCATTTATACATGGAGACCTTGCTGAAGAGGTATATATGCAGCAGCCATAGGGCTACACATCAGATCCATCATTAGTTTGCAGATTGAAAAAATCTTTGTATGGGTTAAAACAGGCCCCAAGAGCTTGGTATGCAAAGATGGACTCCTTCCTTCTTTCTCAGAATTTCCAAAGATGCAAATATGATCTGAATGTGTATCTTCAGCGAGTTAAAGGTAATTTGTTGGTTATTGCACTTTATGTTGATGATCTTCTAATTACTGGTAGCACTCTTACTTCAATAAACAAGTTAAAAACTGCCTTTAGCTTTTGACACGAGCGATTTGGGCTTGCCGAGTCACTTTTTGGGCTTGGAGATAGCTCAAAATTTTGATGGGATTACTATATCTCAGAAAAAGTATGCTTCCGACCTATTATTGAAGTTTAATATGCCTGAATGTAAGGCAACCCCATTACCATTCCTCCCAGGAATCGGTCTTGAGGAGGGAGATTCTACACCGCTTGCAGATTGCAGTATGTATCGATAGTTGATTGGTTCACTACTTTATTTGACACACTCAAGGCCTGATATTTCATATTCCGTGAGTGTTTTGTCAAGGTATATGCAGCATCCACATGAGCTTCATTGGTGAGAAGCCAAGCGGATCTTGCAGTATGTGCAAGGTACGAGACAGTTTGGCATACATTATGCTGCAGATTCTGAGCTTGATTTCATTGGTTTTACTGATTCAGATTGGGCAGGTGATAGCATTGATCGGAAGTCCACTTATGGTTATGTTTTCATGATTGGTCATGGTGCTATTTGATGGTCCAGGAAAAAGCAAGCAGCCATTGCACTTTCTTCAGCAAAGGCAAAGTATCGAGGGGCAGTCAATGCCTGTATTCAGGCAGCTTGGTTGCAGGGTATTCTTTCCGAGTTTGGTTTTGGTGGCACTAATTCGCCTGTCCTATTTTGTGACAATCAAAGTGTTATCAAGATATCCACAGATCCAGTTCAACGGCAGAGGACCAAACACATTGAGATTCATATGCATTACATTCGACAGTTGGTGCATGATCGCACCATCATTCTGCAATATTGCCTTACTGATGAGCAAATTGCAGACATCTTCACCAAGAGATTCACTGAGAAGAAGTTTTCTTACCTCCGTTCACTGTTGGGGGTGAGTTCCATCATGGTCGAGACAGATTGATCCATTATTATGCTTTAGCTTGAGGGGGGGGCTTTCTTCCCACTGGGTTTTCCCTCTTTCCTCACTTAGTTTATTTTCAGCATTTTTTGGATTATTGTATTGGGGTGACCTTTGGTCTTAGTTACCAGGGCCCCACATTATTTTCTTTTGCAAATCATAGTCTAGCTTGAGGGGGGGTGTTTGGATATCCACATCATCTTTTTCAGGATCTTGCATGCAATTAGGGTTTGCATGCACTTTGCATGCATCCCAGTCACCAGGTTGATGCCTCCAACATCTTAGCCACCTTATTCTAGCACCCGGGAGCCACTTACTTTAGAGTTTTAGCCCTCCTAGTCAGGAAGGCGCCCACGTCTCACCTACTTCCAGAGAAGGGCGCACTTCTTCACCTACCACTTCAGTTACACTCAGTTAGCTCCGATCCTCCCTGATTTGAGGCTAGTTTCACTCTCGACTGACTGTTTCACTTCCGTTGGACCTCCAGATTGACTAGGTGACTTGTTCTCACTTCAGTTAGCCTCCCATGTGCCCTCCACTGAGCCCACTTCCCTATATCAGTGCTACACACTTTAGTTACACATGTTACACTCAGTTAGACTCAGATTGACACCTGGATGACTGGTTCTTGTGCATTGATGACCACCACCGATTGATGATGAGGACTCCTAGTTGGAGTCAAGCTACTCCATTCAGTGATTCGAATGACCTCCTTAGGCAATTCGAATTGCTCAGTCATTGTTACTGTATTCTATTGTAATCATTCACCCTTACTGGGATATTGAGCACTGCTGCATGTTTTTCACAGTTTTACACCATATTTTCTATATTCATATGTTGTGATTGATTTACTTGTTCATTAGATCTGTTGTGACTAATTTTACATGTATGAGTCATGTGGGTTAAAGGGTTATTAGACCACCCTAGTGGGGTCGGCCCTGTCACATTATGTTAAGTGGTTAAGTTGGGGCCGACCTAGTTAATGTGGTTATTAGACCATCCTAGTGGGGTCGGCCCTGTCACATTATGTTAAGTGGTTAAGTTGGGGTCGACCTAGTTAATGTAAAAGACAAGTCAGAATAGTGTATAAATAGAGGAGGTGTGTTCCTCATTTATCACACTCACTCATTATTCACTCACTTGTGAATGGCGCATCAGTGAGAGAGAGAGAGATCTGCTATGGAGGAGAAGGAGCTCATGTTTGGGATATACATCTATGTATTGTTGATCATCTATATTGGGGAAGATTTATTGGGTTTTCTACCCCATGCGGGTTTCCCAAGATAAATATGTGTCTCTTGTGTTTATGTTGTGCTTGTTGTTCTTTCAGTAATCCTGTATATGCTATTATTGTGAAATGAAATGCAATGCTGATATTTTCTGTCTTAGCATATTGAATCTTAACAAAATCCTCTATTGGTTGGTCCATATAAAGTGTACACATATGTATTTTCCATGGCTAAGTCTCTCTCCCATAGAGGCATCTCATGATCCTCCTGATACAACAAGTACTTGATCAACATTATCCATGTCAACTCTCTCCTCAAATACCTGAAAATATGAAATATCCTCATTCTCAACCCCCACATGAGGCTCCTCCATCGAACCATGAATGTAATCATCCATATACAACTAGTTGTTTGAAGTGTAGGAGGAAGGGTGTGATATTTCCAACTCCCTATGAATCTGTTCAGCTTCCATATCTGATTCTTGAAGTTATTTTTGTGTTCTCTTCAAGGAATAATGGGTGATCTCAAGCTCATAGGTGATCCCGTCAACTTCACCTTCTTCTTCTTGTAATGCACAATGGTACATATAAACAAGCTTAAGAAGATGGTCTCTATCGGAAAGAAGGTTTATGTATCTAGTCTTCATGGTTTCCACTTCCTTTCGAATGGTTTCAAAATATGAAAGGGAAGATTCTAATTTGAAACTATCATCTTCCCCTGAAGCTCTCCAACAACAATCTGTCACCAAGGCATTTGTGTCATCAAAATTTTGCATGGTTGTCCTAACATTCTCTTTTATTACCTTCAACTTCCCTTCTAATAGTTGCATCTCATGGGAACATTCCTCCACTAAATTTTCTGATTTGTTTCCATTGTCATCCTCCCCAAAATAATTGTCTAATGGATGATATAAAAAATCACAATGCTTGTGGCATGAATCCATAACACATAATCCATATTTAACAACCAAATCAACATTATAATATTTGACAATACCATTATCCTCATGTGAAATGGATGTTATCTCAGGACAAAGAAAAGAATTATGACTGCTGCAAAAATTAGAATTGGGATCATACCTTTGGGTTGCATCCCCATTTTCAAATGAAGGATGAATAATGATAGCTGATTCACTTCTTTCTGAACCAATCTCATCACCCGAGCCTTTGGATTCTCCCTTTCTAGAGAATCCAAACATATTGATGCAATGCGTTATGGTAATAAGACTTGACACTACTACTGCAATTTATCCTCCAACCTATGTTGTTTCCTATCCATGTTCTTCAACAACCTTTTCCATTCAAGTTTCCCCTCATCTATAGGTGAGACTAGAAGGAAGTTAGGTGACATTTTTCCATCTACAAATCTATCCATTGAAGGAAATTCATCTTCAACACTGTATATGCTTCCACAAACTGAATAATCCAACTCATATGGATCATGCAATCCTTGATGTATTATTTCATCTCTTTCATCATCCACCAAACAATTGAAACCATCCTCCAAAAACGACTCTTCCCGTGATTCACTCTCCTCAAATTCCTAGGCATCTAGTTCCAACCTCATGTATACAAACTTGAAGAATTTTTTCTTTTCTTTAGTTTCCCTATTTGTCGAGGAACATACTCTGATACCATTGTAATAACTCCAATTAAAAAATAGGAATATTATCTCCAAGGTTCCAACTTTAATTATGTTGATTTTCAACTCTAACCAAACAATGGCTTATGTGGTCTTATGAGATGCTCTTGTTCAACAATGGAGGAATAGATATATAATTTTAGATTTGTATAATGAGGTGAATCCCATAAAATATTCTTTATACCACTGTAATATTCTCAAATCAAATCTAATATGAACTTTGGATGGCTGATTTATAATTCCAATTCATGAATTTCTTCGAACACTTTGCGTTCAACCTATTTTTCATTAAGGTTGAAGCATGGAAAGTACAAAACACATAACTAGATGTAAAGGAATATTTATTGGCTGAATATGAGAGTAGGAATTGACTTATACTTCATATTTCATCAAACATGAGCAACTCCATAAGCATCAATTCAAATCTAGGAAGAATATCTCGAATCCCAATACAAAATTGTTTAGTTTCACAACTCTTTCCAAACACCTACAAAATGATCCAAATCCTTCCAAAACATATCCAAATCAGTCCAAAAACTCCCAAATCAACCCAATTCATTCACTAACATACTTCAGGGTACTTTAATGAAGGCTTAATACACATTGCATTGATATTGCATCACCATACTAGCAGATTTTCACATACATCTACCAAAAACTTGAACATGGAACACAATATGGAGAAAGACAATGTAAACATTTATTAAGAATGTATGGAAATAGTAATAATAGTGATCAAAACAATATCTGGCTCTTACAACATCTTTAAATCCAATAAATACCCAGATGGAAATGTATAGGTGTGCGCCTCTACCAGAAGAGATACTAAATATAGTAGATATAGTAAAATGAGTGTATCTTGGTCATCTAGAAACCTTTTTGACTGAAAAAAATTGTTTCCCAATGGAAACTATTCTCTTGATGAAATGGAACATGTCTCGCATCCTATATATCATCATAATTATTGAAACCATAACCACCATATCGACCCACCAACATCGGTCCAAGCTTTAAATCAATAGAAAGTAGCTCCAAATGATAGGAATTCCACTCCACTACTATAGATGAACATAAAAACTGCAAAAAATATATGTAGAGAAATATTAAAGTGATTTCTCCTCTCAATAATCATCTACAATGAAGCACAATGAAGATACCTGGATGATCTCCTCCTCTCTACTAGCTAGGGTGGAATCTTTCACCACTGAAACTAGTTCACAAATGCAAGAGGCACATATCCCAATATTAAAAGACACAATATATCTACAAAAAAAATAAAATTGCCAAAATATCTCTCCCAAGAGGCTTGCATCCTTTTTATAAACTCCATTGGGACCTTTCCCCATCCTTCTAGAATTCTCTCACAAAATATTAATAACATGTTATTTTCATGAGAGAATTATACCTTGGAAGTCATTTACTTCCTCTCTAATGTTATTTGACCAAATATTACCTTCATATTCCTTGGAAATTCGAATTTGAGAGGCTTAGATTTATTTTGGGGGAGTTACACTTTCATGTTGGCCCACCTTCTCCTCTAGTGCCCTCCTTGTCTAAATTTAGGACCTGCAACATTTCATAAGGTATCATAAGCTGTCATAGGGACCTGCAACATGTCATAAGTTGTCCTAATATGTCACAGATTCCCATTGGGATTTACAACTCCACAAGTGCGCCCTCCTTTACTATTATGGGCACCTTAATTCCAATTACTTCAATGGAGGTTCAACTGACTCTCAAATTAATCCCACAGTGGATTTTAACATGTTTACTAGAATATGGATAATATGGTGCAGGCCACGACGTGTAATATAAAACCATTGTAATGTGATCATTAAGGTATGATATATCACCATTGTAATGTTCCTAATCCAAACTCAGAGCTATCAACCCTAGTACAATTCCAGAGAACCACTGGATTCAAAACTAGGAGCACTAGTTCAAATTTTCCCACACATAAACACTGAATTTCCAAATCTCCCCAAACAAATCCTAATTGACTCAAATTCCCCCCAAGAATATTCAACGTGACCCAAATACACCCTAACTCAACTAAATGACTCACAGATAGAATCTTGGAACACTAATACTCAGATTACACAGACATTTTTTAACCGAGGGTGCACAAGCATAAGAGTGTAATTTAACCGACGGATAACATGATCATAACTTGGCCATACAAAAACCTTTTTGTATGAAATATTTTTTTTCCCACTAGAAATAACACTCCCAAAAAAATGGAATATGTTTAAAAACCCATAAACACTCATAAATTATTGAGCTAGAAAGTGACTTTCTCCCCACATAACACCGACACAAGATTAAGAACACCCACAACTGCATAGATTCCAAACCAAACCCAAATGCTTCCAAATTCACTTGAGTCAATCCAAATCGATTAATAACAAACATAAGGGAATCATATGGAGGTTTTAATTTAGAACATTAAGTTTACACAACCATATTCAAACATAGTTTCTCATATATAGATAACCATTTACTCATAGATTCGCCAATGCTTGGACAAAAAATATGGGGAAAAAACTGATATTTTTATTCTAATTGGGATGTCATCATAGATTACATAAATGTATTCTACAGAAGCTCAAAATACAGAGAAATATTTCCTACAAAGAGAGTAGAGATGGATGCTACAAAACCATAGAGAAAAGAGGGAGATTTACTGCTCCAAATGAGTGATTTCCTTCCACTGTTGCACCCTCCACAAGCAATATTTCGACCCCAAACTTCAGATATGAAAATAATGGTGCTCCCTACAAACCATATCAGTGATTCTCAGCCATAAAAATAGCCCATAAAAGATCTGGATGACCACATGTGTTCCCTCCTCAAGTAGGAACCAACACAAACATTGATGTCCCGAAACACCACAAACTTCACAGTTCTTCATCTGGAACTCAAACACACCATCAAGGATTTGGAGATGTTTGGATTTATTTGTGGGAATTACAACTCATGTGGGGCCCAGATCATCCTCTTATGCACCCTCCTTTTCCAATGTTTTTCTAATGTTTCATTAATCACACATGTTGGACATTATACTATACAAATTTGTGACCCATGCCACCACCTTAATAATTTATCATGAACTTTACCAAGTGACATATTGCATCCCCTAGTCTAATGGAGTGGTCCTTAGCAAAAGTTTGGGGTCATTACATTAAGTTTCCATATAAATATTCTGTGAACTATGGTTTGGTGTATTCTACTGAATGTTAATGAGATTTATGATACTACATAATTGTTGAAGTAAATTGATAAAATTGCATGATACTGATTCACCCCCCCTCTTAGCATCATTCTGTGTTCCAACATATCCCTTGAACCAAATATCGTCATCCCATTTTGTAAATTACAAGAAATAAAGTGAATCACTACATTTCAGCTGACTCCTCATAAACAACACAAATACACACACCTGCACATCCCCTACATAGGGGTTAAAATCCCAATAGTCAAAACAACCATGACCAAATTAGGTACATAGAATTTAGATAATAAGCCCTAGTTTTCTACATTGCTTCTTGAAAATTCCTATATGAACTAATTTGGGACTACAATTTGGTTAGTATTTCCTGCTACAATATCTCTAATTCGAAAAGATTCCAACTATTCCTTCAAATAGGCATAATATAATGGTAAAGGAATGCAATAATTATTCATAATGTGAGTTAGGTGGATCATATATAGTTGATAATTATTTAGTTTTTGAGCCTCATTATTCAATATATGGATATTCATTAGTGCATCTTGTTATTTTGATTTTCCTGCTTCAATTTTAAGGTCATCTCTCTTTTGTTGCTTGAGAAAGGAAGTGACTTTTTCCTCCGAGTCTCTTTTTTTCATCTTCCATATATCCATGTAAATTTCTAAGTTTTGAATATGAATTAAATCACTTAGGTGAATTTTAAGGGTTTATTCCCTCTCTTCCTCAAAATATTCTTGATGACCCTCATCTTCCTCAGGCTCCTCTATTTCTACACTTTTATCTATATGTTCTTTAGTTACCATTTTTACATATTCTATATGAGTGTCTTATTGCTACGATCCCCATTCATTTTGTATTTCAATAAATTGTTCCAAAGAATATAGGTTTCATCGAGCCTCATTATTTTGCAATTTTTCCCTTGTGACAACCAACTCTTTCGATAGTTCTCGGTAGAATTGTTTCAATTTCTAATAGCATTTACTTGTTTTCATATAGGATTTCCTATATTAGTCAAGACAACAAGGTGAAATGTACTTATCAATATTTACTTACCTCATTTCCCCTTGATCATCCTTGTCCACTCTGTCCTTTCCAAGCTAACAACTTCCACCGTTCTCCATGGGTCTTTTTCCCCAAAGCCCAATTCACCTCCTACATTTTGTCTTTGAATTTATAACCTTTTTTTATCCTTCTCACCTATTCCATGTTTATGTCTGCATCCTCCTCCTATAACATCCTATTCTATTTTTTTCCTTCAATCACCTCAACCTCCCATGAATCCTAGATGGATCTGACATTGGCTGAGACCCTAGATCATGTCCCAGGTCACTTGGAGGACTCAGCTAGGGATTCCCTATAGAAACTTCTCCTTTTTGGCCACATGGTTTCTTTAGTTATTGGAATGACATCTCTTATTGGTTTTGCACTTTCCATTGTCCCCATAATTTTCAAAATACCAGGGGGTAGTGGATATCTTATAAAGGAATCCCAAGTTTGGATGATTTTCTGAAGGGTATCTTCTATTAAAATCCTAATAAGCCCATGGTGATCTAGGCTTGCTTCCAATTTTTTCCCTTTTTTTACAATTCTACTCATTAGTTCTAAAGAATCAAAGAGAAAGTATATAACATTGATATATTTGTGATGTCTAAGGTGGGTTAAAATTTTAAAATGATATCCAAATAGTAAGCTATATTTTTCTTCACAAGTGAGAAATTTCATAACATATAAAGCTACCTATGAAAAAGTTGGCAGAAGAGAATTCTTTTGTGTTCCTTAGAATTTTTCAACACCAACTGAAACTCTCCTTGGACTATTTTTATAGGTTCCCATTGTTCAAACCACCTCTCAACGGTTTGAGGGAGATGAATTACTTTAGAAATTGTTTCTTTGTTTACCTGGATTCTTAGTCCTTTTACTTTTGCAACAAAGCGATCATATGATAGTGAAAAATCCATTGTGGATTCTTTTTCTGTCTTCAACAGCCTCTCAAAGTATGTCATCCATCCTAGCTCATAAAAAATCATCCTTACTTCAGGGTTTCAGGTGATTGATATGGTATTTTCATGTTCACTTCTTGTTGGAGGTCCTACCATTGTGCTGACTCCCGAGGGGTGAGAATTAAGGAAAGCAAAGGGATGGTCGAAGTTGTGAGTCCTTGGTTATAACTAAGAAATGGTAAGTTGGGGAGAAACTTTTACCGAAAAGGGCAATTATGAGTTATGGTGGTGGTTGTCCAATGGAATCAATATTTAAAATATTATGTTGGTGGCGTAATTAAGTTATAACTGTAGAAGTATCTGTAGAGTGGGAGCAAATTTTAGTTATTATGGATGTCCTCTCCATCTATAGTTTCTACGGTTTTTTAATGATTTGTAGTTTCTACGCATGCAAAATATTCAAATTGGATTTCACAAATTTTAGCCACTTCTTCTAGGTATATTAGAAATTTTATATCAATTATAGCATCCCCCCATGTGGAATTCTATGCCTATCCTCAGGATATTGGAAGTTGGTGCTGTACATAATTGGCATAGGTACATTAGAAAACATTATCGCAATTGGTAATTATTGATGTACAAGGTGATATACATACCCGAGATTACATGTGAGGAGCGTAAGTATTGATTTATGGTATGCTGGACTGTGGAGAAATTAATGTTGTAGAGAGTCATGTAGGTTCTGTAGTGGATAAACCCATACTGCAAAGAGTTTTGTAGGTTATGTAGCAAAGAAATCCACTTTGTAGAGAGTTCTGTAGTGGAGAGTGTTGTGCTGCAAAAGGTTTTGTAGTAGAAAAATCTATGCTATAGAGAGTTTTGTAGTGGAGAAGTCTATGTTGTAGAAGGTTCTATAGTGGGTACTGTTGGGCCTAGATTTTTGGAGGTACCTTTTTTGCGAAAATAGTGTTGGTGTGGACAAATGAAAGGTAAAAGTGGTTCAACAACATAGTCAACTCTGACGAAGCAACCAATAAATAAGGAAAAACAATTATGTTGATAAAGTCAAATGGTCGGAGTTGAGTCAGTTAGTTAGAATTAGACGACATTGTATTAATGAGTCAGTTAGTAAGTTAGTGGGTTAGTGAGAGCGGGGAAATCTACGTGCGCCCTATAAATATGTAATAAGGGAGAAGTTTTGTTCTGGTTACTATTACTGCTACTATAAGTCGATGTTGTAAGAGCATATTTTGGGTTTGTAATGAAGCATTATTCTATGTATGTCAGAGATATTTTGAAGAATCTGAGTTGCTGATATACAGGATGTGTGCGCATATCCTTTGTAATTCATGAAGAAACCTGTAATTCAGAACTGAATTGCTTATTTGGCTGCGAATCATAATAAAAGACAAGCGCTTTCGTGGTTTTTCCCAGGATGGGTTTCCATGTCAAACATGGTGTTCTTATGTGTGATGTGATGTGATATGTGTTTCTTTCCTCTAATTGAATATTTAAATGAATGCATGATCAACATAGTTATAAATGATATGAATCCAAAATATAATCTAAGTTACATCAATCTGGAAAATTTATGGGTTCTTTCGAAGTGACTAATGTGTCGAAGCTCTGATTTTGTCGATGTTCTAGAATAGTTAATGTTATGGGTTGTATGATGAAAGGGTTGTATGTCGAGTTATTCCCATTTTGTGCTGCAGAAATATGGTTCCTACAGTTTCCATAGGTACTTTGGGTGAGACTTCATCTGCTTCGCAGGTGTTTCCAAAAGAGATTAAACTTCCTTTCGGACCGATATCTGTGGTAGTGATGTTTGTTTGTGTGATGTTGAACGTTAGAACCATGGTTGAAGTAAAAGTGCACCAACAAATGGTTCCATTGTAGGGACCTGTATTTGTGTGAAGGGGAATGTTGTGGCATTTGACTAAATCAGAGATCCAGGATTGGGTAGATCTGTAGCTGAAGGAATTTGCAAGGGAGCATAATAAGCATCCCCAGTTGGAAAATGAAGCTTGGTTAGACAAGCATATTTTTACTGACATTCATGAGGTCTTCTTTGGTGAGTTTCCTGTGATATTGCATGAATGGTTAGCAAGATTGACCGAGCAGAAGACAAATTTCCAAGGAGGAAAACCTAAGATCAAGACACCGTTGGCCTGATTTTATGACCTAGGCCAACTAAGGAGATTATGCCCAAACAAGTTGCTTACCGTAGCTAAAATAATTAACTTGTGAAAGAATCAGCTTAATTCAAAAATCCTTTCTAATCTCTAAGTTTGATCACTAATTTCCCTTAATTGAGAATACCTTCAGAATCAAAGATTCTGAAGGCATACTTTAATAATTTAAATGATTAATTAAAGAAGTGAACTGATCAATTTTATTAAGCAAAACAAGAATAAAATTGAGAGGGTTGTTGCCTGCCAACAAATGGAGACATACTGGGCAAACCAGTTATCTCTGCTCATTCATCTCAAAAGATGCATAAAACATAATCTTAAAATTTTCTTAAAAAGATCATAAATCCTTAATCTAACAAGAACCAACACCCATTTCACATCTGCGAATATTTTCAGAACCACCCTCATTTCTGTTGATAAAGATTTTGTCATAGACAAACTGAAAATTACCTTGTCAAAACAAAATACTCGGGATAAAGGTAATATACATCATCAGTATAAAGATGCATCTATCCACTTCTATGAAAAACTTCCAAGACCTGCTCCAATTATAAAAATATTTATTTATTTTCCATTAAACTTTAATTGAAGAATACTGCCAAGCATGGTAGCCTAATATTAACAACATCATTCATGAGATTTACCAGAAATAAACAAGTCAGCTCACGATGAGACCTCCTGTCCCTTTATCTTTTGATCAAGAGTTATCACCTTGGTGATCATAAATGATGTTATCCCTGATAGAGCCGATGATCATGATTAGGTCGGCTCGTCATGAGACCTTCCATTCTCCAATCAAAATCTAACTTATTACAAATAATTATGCATGGAGCAGACTTCAAAATCCTTGCAGATGGTAAATAAACTTTTTTAAAGAATGACTGATAATGCAGATTGATAAAGATTTTTCCATGTACTAAGTTTTGAAAAGGAAATCTGTCAGCTATCCCAACTTATAAAGAAACAGATGACTGAAGATTAATCTTGATCATAAACACAAACATTATCAATTATAGGTCCCTATCATATTTGAGAAGAATTGATCAGTGTAAGTGAATCTTGAAGATTTACCTTATTACAACTAATCAAGATAAATAAATAAACTGGATTTAAGCCTCAGGGTTTATTTATTTACAAATACCCTCTCAAAAGAAATATTTACATAAGTTTTTTTTTTTTGAATTTAAATAAATGAAAAATAAAGGAATTTTATTTGTTTGTAAGTATGTACAGAATATTGACAAAACTATGTACAAAAGATTGAAAGAACAAAATGTTTTGACAGAAGAGATCAATCTTTTCAGAAAATTAAGAAAATCAATTCTGAAATGAATTTTAGGAATATTCACAGATGGGTAGAATTAGAATCAAAGAAAATAAAATTCGATTGTACATGAAAGTAGTTTTGAAAATCATCGAAAGAAAAGGAAAATATTGTACATCTATTAACAAAATGAACAGAATTATGTACAGATCTGATGAAATCATTGAAAATACTTCTTAAGAATCAACCCATTCACAGGAAAAGTTTCAGGCTGACCTTCTAAGGTTTGTAAACGAAAAGTGCTAGGACTTAACTTCTCAGCAATGAAAAACGGACCTAACCAGAGATGTTGGAATTTAGTATGTTCCCCTTTATCCCCATGAGCTTTATCCCATTTAAGCACTAGATCACCCACCTGTAATTCTCTGTTAGAACTCAAAGATGGATCAAACCAAGACTTGACAATATGTTGATGTTTAATAAAATGTTTCCTAGCCTTTTCTCTATCTTCTTCTAATTTCAACAGAGTATTAATCCTCTTCTCCATAACTGGACAATATTCATCCTGAATAGATTGAGCTAGTTGCAGAGAGGGTAAAAACAGGTTAGGAGGCATGATGGCTTCTGTACCATAGACCAGAAAGAAAGGTGAATTGCCAATTGAAGATTTAGGAGTAACTCTATTTTCCTAGAGTGCATTAAATAAAGATGTGTGCCAATCACGATGATGAGTAGCAATGGTCCTTTTAAGAATTTTTAATAAGTTTTTATTGGTTATTCCGATAGACCATTACCGTGAGGATGATAACTTGCCGAATACCTGACCCTTATACCTTTCTCCAATACAAATTGAGTTAATTCAACCGATGAAAAGTACGAGGCATTATCAAAAACAAGTGAGTAAGGAACACCAAATCACGTAATGATGGAAGATTCTAGGAACAAAATAACTTGATTGGTGTTCACTACTCGCAAAGGTGCAACCTCTGCCCATCAAGTGAAGTAATCGGTTGCAGTAATAATAAATTTGTGTTTCAAAGAAGAAGGTAGATTGATTGGACCTACAATGTCGAGACCGCATTATTGAAAAGGTCTTTCTGTAGTGTCGGTTGCAAAGGAAAGGCATGCTTTTTAACCCTACCTGTAGCAATTTGGCATTCTTGGCATTTTCTGACCAAAGCATAAGATTCTCGGAATAAGGTAGGCCAATAATAACCATCCCTAAGAATTTTATGTGTTGTAGTATCTCCTCCAAAATGGCCACCTGCAGGATCAGAATGTAATTCTCTCAGGATTGTCTCAGTTTCGTCTTTGTCTAGGCAACGAAGCAATACACCATTTGAATTCCTTCTAAAAAGGGTGTTATCAATCAGCAGATAGGGAGTTGATTTCAACCTAAGTGCTCTCCTTTTTCTTGGTTCAAGATGATCAGGAGCAGTTCCTGTCTCAAGAAGAGTCCTTAAATCTGAATACCAAGAATCATGTGGTGGAGGATAAAAATAAATTTCCCTATTTAGCAAGGTTTCATCAATGATGATTTCCTAATCGCTATTTGGAAAATGGGTCACCTCAACTGCAAGTTTACACAACCCTTGTCCCTTGACTGCCATTGAAGGTTTAATTTCCAAGTCATACTCCTGGAGGGATGTCATCCATGGAGCTCTTTTATCACCTAAATCCTTTTGTACCAGTAAATTTCTTACTGCAGGAAAAGGGACAACCACTTTGGTTCTTGATTTCAAAAGATATGGATGAAAGTGTTTGACAGCTTTAAAAACAACAAAATCCTGTTTATCAACCTCATGGTAGTTAAGTTCAACACCTTTGAAGTTTGAGCTCATAAAAGAAATTGGTACTTCATTATTCTGCTGATTCTGTTGGGTTAAGACTATTGCATATGCTATATCAGAAGGAAAAGTGTATAGTATGAAGTCCTTGCTGAAATCTGGGCTCAAGAGACTAGGGGATTCCGAAATGGATTCTAAGATTCTATGGAATGATTCTTTCTTAGTATGTCCCCAGTTGAAAATAACATCCTTCTTAATCATTTTTTGTAAAGGGCGGACTATCTCTGAAAAATTGGGAATAAATCTCCTAACAAAGTTTATCTTACTGAGAAATGATTGCGTTGCCTTTTTACTTGAAGGAAAGGTTATTTTTAAAATGGCTTGGGTTCGTTCAGGATCAATCATGATCCCATGTTTTGACACCACAGAGCCTAACAAAAGACCTTGTGTAACAACAAATATCATCTTTTTAGGATTTAAAGAAACCCCATATTTTCTACAACGCTCAAATACTTTTCCAAGGTGAATAATGTGATCATGTCGGTATTTAGAAAATACAGTAACATCATCTAGATAGACAACCATTGAATGATTGATTAATCCTCTAAAGGCAATATCCATCGCTCTTTGAAAGGTTTCCCCAGCATTGATTAACCCAAAGGGCATCTTTCGATAAGCTTATGTTCCCCATGGGGTCCTAAACACTGTTTTGAGTTGGTCTTAAGGGGAAACCAGGATCTGTTTATATCCTGAGAAAATGTCAAGTAATGACAGCATCTCAAAACCAGAAACCTTACGCAAGATTTGTTCCATGGGTGGAATTGGATAATTATCTTTTTTTAGAGGATTTGTTTAGATTGCAGAAATCGACACAAAGTCGTATGTCACCATTTTTCTTCCTAACAGGAACCAAATTAGCTACCCATTGAGTATGTCTAATGGGGAAAATAATGTTGGCAACTAAGAGTTTGTTCAACTCTTTCTTAATTGTTGGTTCAAGAGTCAGATGAAATTTTATAAGCTTCTGCTGGAAAGGTTTTGATGCTTGTTTCATAGGGATTATGTGTTGCATGATTTGCGGATTAAAATTTTTTAAATCATCATACGTCCACGCAAACACATCTTTGAATTCCTTAAATAATTTGATAAATGATGATTTTTCTGATGGGGTACAATCTGTTCCTAAGTTTACTGTTTGAGGATTAGATTTTGTCCCAAGATTTACAGTTTCATATTTTGGCTGTGAGCTATTAGTTTTGCAATTGGGAACAACTTTAAATTTATCCTGAAGATCATAAAACTTTTCCAATCTTAAAACTGAGTTAGGAATTGGTTTTACCTTCTCAAGAGCCTTTTCAATTGAACAAAAATCATGTATTACCGTAAAATCCCATAAATTTTCATCATGAGTAATTTCGTCAATGGCTGAATCCTTGAGAGTGTCCTCATTCGTTAGAGAATTCAGAATCTGGATATCATCATAAAAAATACACCAGTTAATAATATTATCCGGTATAGAAGGCCTAAAAATTAATTCCATTGAAAAGAAATCAGATGCAAAATTTTCAGATGGAATTAATCTAGAAGCAACATTTGCTAATAGATCAGCCTCTTGATTCTGAAATCTAGGAATGGAAATTATATTGAATGCATCAAAATAAGAAATGAGATTCCATACCTCACTTTGATAATTTTGCAAATGTTCTGAAATGCAGTGTATTGAATTTCGTACCTGTCTAACGATAATCTCAAAATCACCGTACATGACCAATACTTTGATGTCCAAATCAATTGCTTTCTTCAGACCCTGGATTAGTGCCTCATATTCTACAATGTTATTTGTACAATCGAATTCAAGTCTACATGCTATACAAGTTTTGTTTCCTTTTGGGTCAATCAAAAGGCAACCAACTCCCGCTCCTTCTTTAGATTTTGACCCATCAAAGAAAAAGGTCCAAGTAGAACTATCTGAAACAACTTTACGCTCCACAATATGTACATAATCATGGTTATTTACATTATTTACAATATCCTTAGATGAAGAATCCCGTTGAATAGTGGTAACGTTCATAATTTCAGATTGCTGTTTGATATCAGAAAAAGAACAATTTTCAGATTTGAAGTTTCCAAAACCAAGTTCGTACATATAATTCCCATTATAGAATATGAAAACAGAACTGGTTCATTTGGATCATGCATTTCCGTTACTGTGTGTTTCAAATGTCTTTCCCTGCCTATCTTAATTTGATTGGCTTTTATGTTTTGTGGCAACCATAAGGTTGACCAATCAGTTGTGAAAAATCCGTTCAATTTCTAAGACCAATCCCTGCTCAAAAACAACCCATATGCATCAAGGATGTCTGCAACCACAATATCTATGATTTGAAAAATTGAAGGGTTACTGGCAAGCCTAATTAAAACATCCTTCATCTCTCCCAAAAGCCTCACATTTGATCTATCAAGTTGAGTGATCTGTGACTCTGATGGAATATACTTTGCATTCATCCTTCGGCAAACAGACAAAGGCATCACGTTAGTAGACACACCAGAATCGACCATACAGTTATGGACGTTTCTATTAAATATTTCAAAGGTAAGGAGAAACGAAGGAGTTGTAGATTTTGAGTTCTTCCCTATTAGTGAGGATTTTTCAACTGTTGATTTACCTTTATCATTAAATTCTAATTCACTGTTTGAATTATTAGCAGCTACATTTTATTGAACACTAGGAGCTATCGAACTCATGGCAGGGGTTATAATAGGACCATTGGGCATGGGATAGATTTGAAGTAAATCATACATACTAATGTGTGCACGCGACTTTTTCAAATCTTCAATTATGTCATACTGCAGATCTAACTTCAGAGAATTCTGGATAGGATGATAATTTTTAATAGGCTGGGTCTGCTTAACAGGCTGAGAATTATTGTTGTTCTTACTTGGAGCAGAACTTGATGATGCTCCAGGAGTATTTGTTGATGCTTTACTTCGTGTGTTATATGCATGTTGACCTGAAGGAGTATTTCTACTTTCAGAATCTTTTACCAGACTATCCCAAAAGTGACCATTTAACTGTTGTGGTTCTTGAAATTCTTCTTCGTTTTCATATTGTTGTTCTTCTTCAAGATCTACAGTTTCCTGATTTGGGGATGTTTCAGACAAAGACAAGACTGCTCAAATAGTGTTAAAAATATCCTCATTGACTGCTACATCAGGAGGGGAACTTGGCTTATTATCAGCAGCAAGATTTTATCTAAATTGGTTCCTAAAATACCCTCTAGAAGAAGAAGCTTCTGAATTGGTTTTCTTCAACCCTACCACTTTGTTGGTCAATGCCTGGATAGCATTTTGCAATTGTTCGACGTTGAATGCCTTATCTTTATCTAAGCTAGTTCTTTCAACTTTCTTTCGAGGAAAGGTATCAACTTTTCCGCTTCTTTTAGGTTCGTATGACATAGAGTCTTTCTCAACTTTAATAGCTTCTTCAAAGGTTTCAATAAGTGTTATCTTTCCAGCTCGTTTAACAAACATCCCTAGGTATTTTGGCAAATCCAAAGCATAATTTTCTATAATGATATCCTTGGGTGGTTGAGAAGTAACAGGAATTTTGTTCTTTAAAGTCAAGAATCTCTGGTTAAAGTCTTTGATTCTTTCTTTAGTTTCCATCTTAATTTGAGACAATTTAAGAGCTAAAGCAACAGGTGTTTTATCTTCCCCAAACTTGTCTAGGAAAGCTTTGTTGAAATCATCCCAATTCGTGATTGAACCTTGAACTAAAGAGAAGTACCAAGTTGATGCTCTCCCTTCAAAGGTTAAAGGAAACAGGCGACAAACTACATCCTCATGTTGAACATTCATGGTTTGGACAACTAAAATGAATTTATCTACATGTACCTCAACTGTCTCTTTATTATCCGGATTAAAATTCGGAATAAGTTTGTATGGATGTTTAGGTAATGGATGTTGTACACCAGGTACAACAACAACAACTAATCTTAACCACGAAAGTGGTGGATTTGGTGGTGGATTAGGAGTATTAACTCCTCCTCCTCTAGGTATGTTTCCAGCCATAGGATCTTCTTCAGAATCTGAAGAAATCTCTTGATTGAAAGGTCTCAGAGTATCTGGTGGAGAATCCGGAGGTGAAGGTGGTTCACCAAAGCCTCCTAAATTTATGAAACCACATAAAGTATGTGTTCTAGTAGTTCCTCTAGGCTGTCCTCTAGTCTGATGACTTGGAGTACCAGTTTGCACAATATCAGTTTCTGATAATTCTTGTTCTATTGTAGTTAACTGGGTATTGTGTTGTTGTCTTCGGGGCAATCCGTAATCTACAGGTGGAAGACCAGTTTGATGAGCATAAGCTCTTGTAAGTATCCTTCGTGATTCTTCTAAGACTTGAATGTTCTGTTCAGGAGTGTAAGGGGATGTATTATGGTCTCGTTCGAGAATGTTCCTTACAGTTCCACTAAACGAAGAACTGCTGAATTCAGCTTGTGAAGTTATCACTAAACTAGAAGAGGTGATGTTCTGTGAATCATTCTGTAATGGAGGTTGTTGACTGGTTGAAGGTTTATCTTTAGTTATATCAGCCATTAATCATTGTCAGGCCCTCCTTCTAGCACCATTTTTTGGCCTGATTTTATGACTTAGGCCAACTAAGGAGATTATTCCCACACAAGTTGCTTACTGCAACTCCTGGTGTGTTTGGATTAGCAAAATCTCGCAGGTTGTGGTCCTGCTACCAGTTGAATTTTTATTCTCTTAAGGAGAATATAGTTAGAAAAACTCAACAAAATATTTCCTAGGTTATCCTAAAGTCAAACTAATTCCTAATGTTAATTTCTAAGTCTAAGTTATCTTAATTTTGCTTTCTTAGGGAAAGTCTCTTGTTTTGGGTTTTAATTATGACTAAGAAAAACAGTCTTCAGATGTTCAACAACTAATATAACTAAAATCTATCTAACAACTGCTAACAGTAAACTAAGCTAAAACTATGAATTAAAACTAAACTAATCTCCTATCTCAGTTGAGAGCAAGTTTATTTAATTAAATTAACTACCTGTTGATGATATGTATATTTGAAAAGGGAATAACTTCAACTCAGCAAGACAACTTAACAGACTTGAAATTATAACAAATTTTTGATTTTATAATATTCTATGAAAGAAGAATAATGAAAACAAGAAATGGCTTCACTATTCTACGATCATAACTATCAAAAGATAATTAATGTTTTGCATTCCAATGTTTGAATGATAATGAAAATTAACTAATTGTTTCAAAATGTTTTTCCAAAATACAAATATTTTAATCCGTTAGCTAATGAATAAAAGATATCATTATCATCTATTTATCAAGAAAACTTTAACTAAATAAAGATATGATATGAATATCAAATGTAGAAATGAGTGATGAGTGATAAGAGCAAGTCTTTGTGGATTATACATAAATCATAGCAAAGCATGATCATATATATAGATAATTGAAGAAAAACAAATACTAAATATGCATATATATAAGTTTCAAAAGCTGTCACAAAAGATACCAGTTCTGAAACAATACTTCGAAGACATCCACGAGAGAAACAACTTCTTCAGAATATCCACAAGTTAACACATCAAAATTTCAGCATAAGTTTTCTCGTCCAAACTCCATCCCCTTCTACAATGATATTCATAGTTTATATAGCAGAAAACTAATAAACTCCTCGAGTCTTTTATGTAACAAATACCTAAAAATAGAGTTTCGATTTGACAGTTGTCAAGCATGATAACAGTTTTAGCTAATCGAAAAACCCTTTACAATAGTGCACCTGTCATTTGGATCATTACTTTTATAACTTCAATCCTATCCTTAAATAACTATTCATCCATGTGGAAGATAAGAAGCAACCAACATTTGACACTTAGCATCCAGATCATTTGAACTTGAAACAACTTCATCATCTGCTGGCAAAATTTTAAGGAGGAGAACAACATCTAAATTGAAAGCCCATCCAACTATGACACCTGCAAGAACCAACCAACTGCGTATAAGACTCATGAATAATGCATTAATAATAAAACAAAGATAATAAATTCAATAAATGATAAGCAATTCCTGCAGAATCTATGATTCTGTAGGCATGCTAATTACCTGTTAAAAATCCAAGCATTATGAAACAGTGACAACCAGGATTTCTCAACTTGAAATTTGCAGTTTGGTGGCCCTGCGAGCTTCAGACAACTTAGCTTTCAATTTTACAGTTTCGATTTTGTAATTCTCCTCTTGCTTAAGCATTTTCTGATTAACAACAGCTAAAGATCTATTCTCAGCTTTAAAATTGGTCTTCTTAGTTTTCAAATTGGCCTTCTTAGTTTTCAATAGTTTCCATTGGCAAACCCAAGTCAATAATTCTTCTTTTAACGTTTTTATTTCTTCATCTTTGACCAGAGTATTAGCTTGCAACTTTGCAATTTCGGTTTCCAATGTAGAAATTCAGTTCCTAAAAACCTGCTTGAACATACTTTCAAGACTTTCATCACTTCTGACTAGGGAAGATGGAGTACAACCCGATATATCATGGGAATTTTTACCTGAGCTTTCATTAACCATATCGTCATTCTCTTCAACCTTCCTTTTATCAGAATTCTCATTTTCAAAGTTATTATAACTTGGAAAAACAATTTCATCCTCATTGTCGATTTCTACTAACGGGGTTTCCTTTTGTTGTTGGATATTTGCAGGGGTTTGGACAGTTGCCATACTTCAGGTAAATCTACGCACATACTTAGAGACAGAATCTTCTTGTTTAGGTTTATGTTTCTTTGTCACTACTGAGCTCGAAATTTTGTTATCAAGCACTACATCCGGCTTTCTGATGGATTTTTCATCACAAATATCAACAGGGTTTTCATTATTCACTACCGACTTTCTCATTTGATGTCAATGGTTTCCTTTATATGCACAGGATCTTCATCAAGCTTTGATACAGAGGGTTCATAATCAATCGGCTTCCTTCTTTTTAATCAGATTTTGGTCGTCTCAGGAGGCCAGTGTTTAGTCGGCCCTAAATTATTTTCAATCAAAAACTGCTCCCAGGTCCTATTCATTAGGGACAATTGATGTTGAACTAAAATTTTAAGTAGGCCATAGTGAAATAAGCTATGCTCCTGATTTACCATCGCACTCTTCATAGCATTTGACATTTTCTCTAGGTTATTAAGCAAATAACATGGAAGATTTAGCTTTGAACCAATAAATGCCATTAATAGTCTAAGATGATAGAAGTGTACTGATGAATAACGCCCATCGTAGGTTATATACTGGATAATCAATCGCAACAATATTTTCCATTTAGGCTTCAGAAATTTCATTGAATACCCAAATTTATCATCGTACTCCGCAGGCAGGGGCAACAAAAATCGTTTGCATTTGGCCTTATTCACTTCTGACTTCTTAAACCATTTTTCTCCAATTTGTGGAAGCTGGGTTTCCCTAGCTATGAAGTCCTCTGACAAAACCAGGGTTAAATCCCCTATCTAGGCAACCTTATCCTTTAAATATAATGCAAATCTACGCATTACTTCCGTATTGTAACCATCAAAGCTAGCAAAGAACTTCCTCCAACCGATTTTCTCAATTAGCAGAGAAGATTCGGGTTCTACATCCAACAACTCATCTCCAGAGGGTTCAATTTGGCACAATGGAGCCATCTCTCCTACCTCTGTTTTCTCATTCAACTGAGAATGATATGGTGTTGTGAAAATCGAAGGGATAGGTATACAGGACTCGACAGGCATAATGAAACCTCTATTTGGCTTTGTGAAAAATCACATGAAAACCCTAGACTCGTGCTCAGGGATGATACTGCTACCGTCAAAAGCAAATACATGCATCTAACAAGCAAAACGATATGACCCGAAATCATTATCCCATACAAAAAATCAAATCGAATTATAAATGGGATATCATCACCAAATGGTGTTAATATAAAACTTTCGACAGGATAATAATTTCATAACATGCTCATCAAACAGGTGTTAACAAATATAGATTCGTGTCCTGTATCAAGTAATTCATCCTTAGATTGTGGCATGGTGAAGTTAAACGTGGAAGTTGATCATATTGTTAACCTAGATCATGGGAAATCCTCTCATTATGAATAGTAGTGACTCTTAGGGTTTAATTAAATTAATGAAAGCACCAAGATCAATGATGACACAAATCGTATCTTTCCAATCGTAATTCATAAGTGATATAAGTTCGGGATTGAGTTAGACCGATTTGAAGTAACATGACAAGTTCAAGGAATGAATAAAAAAATATTAATTGAAATTATCATGTCAACTACAACGGAGATCGATCAATTGAAAATCTATCAAAAGTTAAGACTTAGATCAAAGCCAATTTCGATTTACCATCGTGATCATAACATAAAAAATATGGATTAATAATTTGAAATGATATTAAAGGTAAGCCTTCATCGTTATAAGTTTATATGTACAATGCCAAGATTATTTATTTACAAATATCTAGACATAGCTCATAATATGGCTACTATAATATGGATGTTTTACTATATCTATAAGGGTTAAAATAGAATGTGAAATAAACTTATTAACCCAAACAAATACATATTTAAACATAAAAACTTAGTCATAGAGACCATGTCTTATATCATGAAAATCGAAAGAATTTACATGAAAGATAAGAAATTATAAATCATAAGCTAATTTAATCTAATCAACAAGTAATGTAGAAAATGATAATAAGCAACAATTCATTTATCCGAATAATATATGATCAAAGAATATAATAATGAAAATTGATCATATATAAAATTTAAATTTTAACAGCTGCTAAAATAATTAACTTGTGAAAGAATCAGTTTAATTCAAAAATCCTTTCTAATCTCTAAGTTTGATCACTAATTTCCCTTAATTGGGAATACATTCAGAATCAAAGATTCTGAAGGCATTCTTTAATAATTTAAATGATTAATTAAAGAAGTGAACCGATCAATTTTATTAAGCAAAACAATAATAAAATTGAGAGGGTCAACAGACACCTGCACTGATACAACGACTGAAAGGTATGAAAAAAAAAATTCTCGCATAGTGGATTACTGGCTGGACAGTGTACTGAATGGGTACATTACCGAATTCGTTGTTGACATTATCAAGTCATATAGTGCAACAGAACATTATTTCTTTGAAGGTCTGTGTAGTAAGTACCTCAAGTCGTTGAACTTGTCAATCAAAAAATTACTTTGTGAAAAACAAGTGATGTGAATGGAATCTAATGAGTAGAGTGATTGTGCACAGTGGGCACGGGTATTGCATGGATGATTGTCTAGACAAATGTGGAATGAGTTGAAATGATAAGTGTTGAGGAAAGTGAACCAGACGAAGAGTGTGTGTTTTTGCGGAGTGGGAGATGGTTTTGGTTGAACGAGAGGAGGATAAATGCAACATGAAAGAAGGGTTTTAGTACGACTGAAAGGGGAGACTATGAACCAATACCATATCTCGACGAGGATTCTAGTGACGAGGAGGATGAGTACCAAATCATTTTCAAGGAAGAAGAAGGATCTACATAATCATTCCATACACAAGGTTGCGACATACCCACGACCCCGCATACATCCCCGTAGAAAAAGGTAAGACCTAATAATTCTTCGCAATTCTTTCAATCTAGCCAGAGTAGTGGCAATAATACGAGTAGTACTTTTCCAAGCGCAAAGGATCCAAGTAGTGAATCATCCAAATCCCCATAAACCGAAAATGGTTTGGGATGACATGAATTTACCTATTTTCAATGGGAATGTATTAGAAGATCCATAAAAACACTAATTTTTGTGCAATGCAGTATGGACTGTAAAACAAGTATAAGACGACAACGTCAAGTTAGTGCAGTTAATCACGAACTTCAGGGGTCGCACTTTAGACTAGTTTATGAAATTCTATGAAGTCACTAGTAATCAACCTGCGAAGACTTTAGCAAAAGTCAAGGAAGGATTGAAAACTGAATTCAAGAATCCTAAGTTTGAATCTCAATGTATAACTGAATTGAAGGAGATTAAGCAAGCATCGAATGAGTCTGTTTGGGACTTTGACCAATGGTTTAAAACCTTAATGGATCGTGCAACATTTCTGATGAATTATTTACAACATAAAGAGTGGTTTATAGCTTCTTTATTGCCTCACGTTGGATTTCCACTCATGCAACAGAAGATCCTGACGCAGACATAAGCCTTGGAATTTGCTATGAAGTTAGAAGCATCACCTGTCGAAGAGATTGTAGATTGTATGGCTCAAATCCAGTCGTGATTAGAAAACTTGTTTGTTCATACTTAAGATATCAAGAAAGGTAAAGAAAAGCGAGAATATGTTTGTTGCAATAGATGCAAGGAAGACAGACACTTTAAGGATCAATGCACAACATCTCATGATTATATTAATGCTGGCAATGTGAGTCCATTTAATCCTGCTGTATGGTGCCAAATTTGTCATACTAAAGGAAACTTACCGAAAGAATGCTACTTGTTGCAGAATATGGTAAGTACTCCTCAGAATTTATGGTGTAAGTTTTTTCAGTCTTTTGGACATGATGAGAAAAATTGTCGGGCATATCAGCTGCTCATTGAGTGCACTGCAGACACCTTTCTTATGAAGGGAGAGGATCAAGCTCAAAGAAGTAACTCACAATTAAATCAAACACGAGGTGGATTTAGAGGCCGTGGATGAGGAGGATTTGGTCGAGGCAGAGGAAAAATTATCTGTTATAATTGTGGCACCGTGGGACATTACGCTAGATATTTCCCAAATACTACTTCGAAATGCACATACTTTAGGGCACTAGGTCATACCATTGAAGAATTTCCGCATATGATAGCGAAATGGAAGGAGAACCAAAACCATAACCAAAATTAAAATAAAAATGTGCATAAGATTTCAATAGAACTATGACCGAGTCAACATACTATCGCTATAGTCACAAGAGGTGGAGCCACGACGGGTGAAGATAAGAGCAGTTATAATTATTTGAGAGATCCAAGAGTGAGGCCAGTAGCCTAGAAGCCACCATAGTTTGATGTTCAAAAGGATAAAGGAATATTCTTTGAATATCGAGATGAATTTCTGAAGGGAACCTCAACAACATCCTCCCTGCCACCTATTGTTGAAGAAGGACCAGTATATAACATACCAACTCACTTCGACAAGTCTGCCCCAAAGAAGAAACTAGGAAAGGTAAGTGCTCTTCATTCTTTTATAAAAGGTTGTTTAGCTATGATTCTGTCGATGTTATAGATTAGTTAATGTTATGGGTTGTATGATGAACCGGTTGTCTGTCGAGCTATTCCCCTTCCGTGCTGCAATAATCTGGTTCCTGCGAGCGCATTAAGTCGCAGTTCTTGACCCGTCTTGATTATTTTATGGTCAAAGATGAGAATGCATTAAGGGAATTGAAAAAGTTCATTGGGGAGTCTGAGGAAGAATTGAGACTTGAAATAGTTGTCAATCATGTCTATAAAATAATCAAGACTGGTCAGGAACTACGACTTAATGTGCACATTGGTGACTACGACATGGATTTTTTTATTTTACATTTGGGTTCATATGTAAATATCCTGACCAAAAAGACATGGGAGAATATGGGTAAGACGAATCCAGTATGGACGCCTATTCAATTTCGGTTGGAAAATCAACATAAAGTAATACCATTCGGTAGAATGGTTGGGGTCCCTGTCGAAGTGGAGGGACTGTGAAATTTTGCAAACTTCAAAGTGATAGAGATTTTCGATGACACTAATCTGTATCCTGCACTATTGTTGATAGATTAGGAAATTTAGAATCAGACCATTATCAACTTTAAGAAGATAATATTAACATTTGAAAATGAATAAATCATAGTTGTCACACCTATAGATCCACTGGAAGGACAAATATATGTCAAACCAGTCAAAGGATATTATGATTCTCAATATATAGACAACATTTATAACGTGTCATCCACGATAAATGACTATAACAATCCAACAACAGATGGCACGCTGAGTTGGTGGAGTGTTAGTTCATGTTCTTCTAACTCTGGTGAAGCTCTAGAAAACTGGCAGAACAGGTTGCATGAAGTTTCAATGAGGAGATGCGCTTGTGTGACGAAATCACTCCACTGGGTTGGGAAGGAGGTATGAGATATCCCTACTTAAGAAGGTTTACCTAATGTGGAAAAATTTATTGCTGAATTTGAATACAAAGTACCTGAGAAACGATGCTTATTAGCCCTGGATGTCACCCTAAAAGCAACACCGTCGAGATGGTGGGTTGTTCATAAGCACTCTGTAATTGGTTGGTCGCAGTGCAAAAGATATCTAAAAATTCAGTTTGAAGAAGGGATTCCTTATATTGGAGAACAATAGACAAGGCTCACTAGACCTGTTGATCATCTAGCTACCTATAGTATAATCTGGAAAAATATACCCAAGCAAGAATGGGTACATATGTTCATTCATACACTTGATACCATCCCAAGGAATTGGTATACGTCATTGGAGTTGCGACAAAGAACTGCAGAATGGGAGAATTTGGCAATGAGTTTTAAGAATACATTTAATTATGAGGGTGAAAGTCCTACGATAGATCCGGCTCTGCAGATTATCAAGGAAAATGTTTTTGAAGAAAGTCCGGGACCAGTATCCAATATGCCGCAGTGGACTGAGACAATGGAAAAAATGATGGAGTGCTACAATATCCACGAAGGACCAGAATATGATGACCCAAGGGATATTCATATTCCAAAAACATAAGGAAGTCGTGATCTAAAGGGACCATAAATTACATCTGAGAAATTTTTGAAGTCGTTAAAGATTAAAAGGGTAAATATTGGCTCTACTGAAAATCCTAAGTTTGAAAATATAGGAGATTACTGGGATGATGAAACAATGGGAAAAATGACTAACATGTTACATGAATTTCAAGATCTGTTTCCTACTAAGTTTTTAGAAATGAAAGGTATTGCTGGTGACTTGGGTGAAATGAATATCTCACTAAAACTATGCACCAAGCCAATTAAGCAAATGACATATAGATTGAATCCACGACACAAGGAAAAAGTTAGAGCAGAGCTCGACAGAATGCTTGATGCAGGGAAGGTATCATTGAACCTGCCAAAGAATCAGAAAGGATGAGTCCTATGGTAGTCCAAGACAATAAGACTGGGGAGATCATGATTTGAGTTGACTTGCAGAAGTTGAATGATGCTTGCCTACATGATCCTTTTCCAACTCCACTCATTGATGTAGTGCTTGAAAATGTCAGAGGTCAGGAAGCCTACTCCTTCACAGATGGATTTTCTGGGTATCATCAAATAAATATTGCTAAGGAGGATCGACATAAGACGTCATTTGAAACATATTGGGGATGCTTCGAGTACACGGTAATGCCTTTCATCCTAAAGAATGCCCCTGCATTGTTTTCACGAGTAGTTGTTTTTGCATTTAAGGAATTCATTCATAAGTTTCTAGAAGTATATTTTGCTGATCAGACAGTATATGGGCTCCTCAAGAATCATATTGAAAATTTTAGGTTGATGTTAGAGGGTTGTAGACAGTATCAAATTTATTTGAATTTGAAGAAATGCATATTTTGTGCTCCATTTGGTATACTACTGGGACATGTAGTTTGCAAGCAAGGCTTGTTAGTGGATCATGCAAAGATTGCTATTATAGTTGATCTACCCCTACCCTCTTTTGTCCAACAATTGAGAACAACTATGGGTCACACAGGATACTATAGGAAGTTTATCAAAGGCTATGCCTAGATTATAGAGCCGATGGAAAAATACTCAAGAAATATGCAAAATTTCACTAGAATGTCGAATGTGAGCAGAGTCTCGACACATTGAAGGAGAAAATGGTTACGTCACCAATCCTATTATTTCCTGTCTGGAGAAAATAATTTCATGTCCATGTCGATGCTTCATATGTTGCTCTGGGTGTGGTGCTTTCTCATCCAGGTGAGGGTTCTATCGACCATCCTATTGCATTTTCCAGTAGGAAGTTGTCCACTGCAAAAAGAAATTACACTACGACAGAAAAGGAAGGACTTGCCATAGTTTATGCATTACAAATTTTTAGGCACTATCTGTTAGGCAGTCATTTTAAGATGTTTACAAACCATTCCGATTTGAAGTACTTGCTCAACAATTTGGGGGGAAGATCTGTGGATGGTTATTGTTGTTTCAGGAATGTGATTTTAAGATCATTGTTAATCCTAGAAGGTTTAATGTAGGCCCTGATCATCTATCGATGTTGGAGAAGGGTGAAGAACCAAATAGTTTATAAGATAATATTCCATATGCACAGATCCTTTCAGTAAGAATGGTTAATGATTAGTTTCAAGATATTGTGACATTTTTGTCTATAGGAGAAACACCAAAAGGATATACGAATTCATAGAAGAAGCAGTTGGTTGTTAGGTCCGTATACTACCAATTTATAGTCGGTTAGTTGTACAAGCTAGGACTAGATGAAGTATTGCGTTGTTGTGTTTTGGAGCACGAGCAACCAATTATCTTAGCCTAGGCTCATGACGGAGTGGTGAAAGGCCACTATGCAAGAAAAGATACAGTGCAAAAGATCCTAAGAGCAGGGTTATGGTGGCAAACCCTTAATAAATATTCTAAAGAATATTGCTAGAACTGTGACGTATGTCAAAGAATTGGGAAGTTCTCCAGGAGAGATGAAATTCCATTGGTACCTCAGGTTACGTTGTAGGTCTTCGAAAAGTGGGATATTGATTTTGTGGGACCCATCAACCCACCAGGGAAAAGGACCGGTGCGAGGTATATTATTACTGTGACATATTATATTACACAATGGGATAAATCTATACCAGTATGAGATTGCGCCGCTATGACTGCTGCAAGAATTTTGTTTGAAAATGTTATCACTAGGTTTGGTTGTCCTCAAGTTCTATTAAGCGATCAGGGTGCACATTTTGTTAATAATACCAAAGATACCCTTACTAAAGAATTTTAGGTCTATCATTAGAAGAGTACTCCATATCATCCACAAGCAAATGGAATTGTCAAAGCGTTCAATAAGATACTGGAACATGCATTAACAAAATTTTGTAATGTGAATCGTGACGACTGGGACATGAGGATCCCTGCAATATTGTGGGATTACAGAACGACATGTAAAAGGTTGAAAGGTCAGACACTGTAACACCTCCAAAATTCCATAAAAATTTAAAATTTTTCTGTGTTGTATAAATGCCACAATTTACTATGCGGAAGGTTTATTTGTGTATGTTTAGCTATAACTTTATTTGCAACACTTATTACGAATAGTCATCAATTATTAATTATGTCTTAACGACCTTAGAATTATTATGCAACTATGATAGCTGTCATAAATATCAATATGATACTTGCGAAATTACTTTCAACTTATTAATTGTATAAATGTTCCGTGCATTCATCGATGCTATTTATCAATAGGCTAATGATAGTTTAAGTTGCGATACTTATGTTTAGTTCATCATAACACAGATCATGTTTTTAAAGGAGTATTAGTTATTGCCTATCTATCATTCTTCTGGTTATATTATGATTTCGTAATTATGATTATAACGTTAATACTGAACTTGTTTTTCTTTTGTTGAAGGGGTTCCTTGTGACACCCCGAAGCTTACTTAGATTTTCACTAATGTATTCTTCCACTTTGACTAGGTTACAGGTGAGAATACGCATCCATAGAGAATGTATTGATATTGAGGTTAATATGGTGACAAGAAACTTATTACTTTTTATTGGTTAGATTATCATTATGAAACTTAGTCCAAACTCGACTAAGGAGTTGGATAATTCTAACCAAAACTCAATGGTAATAAAATCTTGTTTCTCTAGTCAATTTACATTATACATGTATTAGTTGGTTAACTCATCACCAAAGGGTTTCGAGGTTCCTAGGAAAATCTCGATGGTATTAAAAGTTTGTGACCCAAACTATATAAAAATAGTTTAAAGGTCAAAGTATTAGACTACCATGCAAATGATGGCGTAAACTATAGAAATGGAGTTTTATATTTAAACGATGGTGGTTGACAGTTCATGCATTAAATGTGCTCACGTGATTGACTTGGGAGTAACTCCACGTATAGGGAAACCCTATCAATGCGCTAAGGGTTTTGGTCTTTGGAATTTTTGTTGTTTTTTTCAGAGGGATGGAGAGCCATGCTCTCTCGGCCGCCATGGCTATGAGCCATTTGAACGCAGTCTCAGTTTAACTCAGTTGCAGAGGTGAAACCATTAAGATGTTATCGCGGTCTTTGTTTACATGGTTACAGTGAGAGGTTACAGATTCCTATCTCTTGGATTTTGTCCAACATACTTATGGGTAACTCTTGGCCAAATTCGAGTTTGGTAAGGTTCTGCAACTTTAATACTTTTATGTGTTTTATATTTATTTAACTAAAATTCTTCATACGCTGTCAAATAATGTTTAACCTCTTTCTTTCTTGTTTGACAGGGTTTCTACCAGTCCTCAGTATCGTCTTGGGTCTTGACGATAGTTTGGAAGAAAGGGAAGGCAACTCCAGTGGTTTGGAACCAGGGTAAGATTCGGGCCCATCCACGAGAGTGACCTATGTCAACAATGTTTAAAATACAACGATGTTGTTTGTCTACGAGCATGAGATATTTAGCATTTGTTTGTAATGGCGTTGCTAAAGTCTTCTGGCTAAAAGCCAAGTTTAGGGTTTTGACAACTAAAGGAAATTAAACTTCTGTTTGTGTTGTTTTTGGGTACCATTCTGGTAGACCCTGAGCAGTGCTCACTGTATTGTACTCGTTTATGGAAAGAATAGTTACCGGTTTCGATACACAATGCTGCTCTCGGCTTCCTTTAGAGTTTTTTATTTGTATTTTGGTAACAGTCAAAATGTATTTGGTTTGGGGCCAAGCCCTACTTCAAAGCTTCGTTATTATCATGCAATGTGCTTGTAATGTTCCTCGGTTATAAAATGGTTTGACTTATACAGGGTTAAACCCTAAACCCTGTCACGTATTTAGATTCGGTATTTATAATTTTATAGTATAAATATTTAACTCTGGGCGAGCTCTCTCTTGAGACTCGAACCCTTGACCTTTAAATGAATTTATTCTTTTGATACCTGTTTGAATATGATGGCTACGGTGCATCCAATGGATGTCATCGAGCTCAGTTCTTGATGCGTTTTGCATATCTACAAATGTTTCGACTGTATTAGGAAGTAGGATACGTTTCTATTGTTTATAGTTTTATACATATGGATGCCAACTGTATTTATTTTGGTTTCCAAAACCTGGGGTTGTATTAACCCGGTTCATAATATTTAATGCACTCGCTTTGATCCCTTACGGGTCTCAAACCCTTGTTACAGGATGATTATAGTTATGGTATAATGAATATAATTTTTACTACAGTCTTACGACTATTCAATATTTGATAAAGATTGATGTCTACAGGGTTCGACCCACGACATAGTTGATATTGTTATATGTTGTTAACTAGTTATAGGGTTTGACCCTGAACTATCCTTTGAACTTGAAATGCTATTTGATTACGAATGTACAATGTATGTTGATCCCTTATGGGGATATCAAGCAGTTTCATAATAATTTCACAATATAATTTATCAATTGTGTTATTTGTTTATGTGAATGCGTTTTTCAGGATTTAAGAACTCTGTTTCGACTGGTATTTTTATGTTGAAATATTGTAACTTCAAAGAATATTATATTTGTACTTTATTATTCCGGAGATGTTTCATTCCTCCGTAAATATCTTATTGTATATCCGGATATGTTTATTCCTCCGTCGGAATGTGGTAACTTGGGTTATTAGACTTCCCTAGTGGGGGTTGGCCCTGTATGTGTTATGTGGGTCAAAGGGTTATTAAACTGCCCTAGTGGGGTCGGCCCAGTCAGTTATAATAGGGTATTTAACCTAATGGTTAAATACAAGCCTACATGTACTTGTGTAAAAGATATGTCAGAGTAGTGTATAAATAGAGGAGGTGTGTTCCTCATTTGACACACTCACTCACTTGAGGATAGCGCACTTGTGGAGGAGAGGTCTGCTATTGTGGAGGAGGAGATCATGTCTCAGGGTTTAATCTTTGTATATTGCTGGTCATCTATATTGAGGAAGCTTTGCTGGGTTTTCTACCCCATGAGGGTTTCCCAGGATAAATCTCTGTCTCTTGTGTTTATGTTGTGCTTGTTGTTTCTTCAGTGATCCTGTATATGCTATTATTGTAAAATGGAATGTAATGCTGCTATTTTCTGTCTTAGCATATTGAATCTTAACATGGTATCAGAGCTAACCTGAAGGAAGACAAGGTATGGCACTTACGACACTTGTTCCTCTTGCTACAATTTGAAGGTTAGGGTTTTATATAGCAAAAACCAGTCATCGTGGAACTTTCGCTATCAATCCATTTTGGAAAAGGTTCAGGATCTGAAACCTTTACAGGTCGTAGATAACATCTCCAGGTATCTTGTTTCCAAAGGGAACCCTTAGATTCGTTGTACTTTGTAAGTTATGATCAGTACAAGTTAGGGTTTCTGCCTCTTCCAAATCTCAGTCAAAATCAGGTGACCTAGGAAAAAAGGTCATAACTTGGGCTAGGAAGCTCCAAATGAAATTTAGTAAAACGTGACAGGTAGTACACAGACTCTAATATCTCAAGAAACGTTTTCAGAGGCCGAAGCTGAACCAGTGACACGTGGCATGCCGTACAAGTTCGCTCTCCTGTTTTATCCCATAAACAGGTCACGTTGCGACACTTGGCATAACTCTCTCTCAGAGACTCCAATTGAGGTCAAACCTATCAGGATGAAAAGATAACAGGGCGAGCTGTCTCAGGAAAAGTTTTTAGAGGCCGAATTTCAAACAATGACATGTGGCACGCCGTACAAGTTCGCTCTCCTGTATTATCCCAAAACAGGTCATGTTGCGACATTTGGCATAACTGTCTCTCAGAAAATCCAATTGAGGTCAGACCTATCAGGATGGAAATATGACAGGTTAGGCTACTGTAAAAAAATGTTTTCAAACCCTTTGGAGCAAAAATTTTGGAGTTATAGCAGAAACAATCAGGTACATATTTCTGTCAAAACAGAATTATTTTTGGAGCACCTTTATTCATGGCTTCCGGAATTTAGGGTTTCGGAGAAAGTTAGAATTTTTGGAATTGGAATCCACGGCTGAATGCTACTCAGGAAAATCAAAATTTAGAGACCAAGATCGAATTTTTTGGTTGGGTAGAAGATCGAGCTTGATTAAACCCTAGCTCGGGATTTTGATCGGAAAGATGGAAAATTAGGGCTTCAGCAAAAGTTGGAATTTTTGAAGTCTGTAACCACGACTGGAAGATCCTCGGAAAAATAAGAGTTTAGAGCCTTGGATCAAACCTTTTGATTGAGCAGAAGGGTGGGCTTCATCAAACCCTAGTTTGGGATCCTATCCAGAAGATCCAGAAGTTTCAAAGGCAATTTTGAGGAGTCAAATTTTGGAGATTTCAAAATTGAAGTATGCAAGTTTGATCAGCTCAGCAAGACACATCCTTCCATCCATTCAGAAGTATGAAAGTCAAAGATTGAATTTTTAGGGTCTCTCTAGCAAACCCTAATCAAGCTCCAGATCAAGTTTCAGGGGGAGTTGAGGCTAAGGCCTTACATAAGAAGACTACAAGAAGTCTTGACAGGTATGACTTAAGGAGGTTCAGGTATGTCTTGAAATCTGATTCTTGATTAAGTTCATAATGTGTTTGTCTTCATGTTATTTAGTACAATCTTGATTAATGTTAGAATTGTCTTATCACCCTAGCAACAGTATGAATGCATGCAAATGATCGAAGACATTCATTGATTAGGGCTATATGATTGTACTTATGCATTATGGTGTTGTGTGAGGTTGATGTTGTCTGCTAACAAGATACAGGTACATCACAAAAGACAAATCAAGTTCCATGACCATGACAACATGAAGACAAAGACTCATCCACTTACGAGGTATGTTGTACATAACTAAGCAGGAATATTAATCCAGTGGTACATAATGAATAGAAGTTCAGAAGACATATAGAAGATCAAGCGGGAGGCAACCACACAAACATAAAAGATAAGTATTTGAGTTGTTATTAGAAATAGTAAATGATATTGCTTGTATGCATATTTGTATTCCTAGAATATATCATGCTACTAATATGCATATGATTGGTAAGTTGGACAAACATTCCATTGTTGCTTGTCTAGAATGAAACCTCTTTGCTGACATGCTGAGAGCTATGCACACTCTCGATAGTATGTTCTGGTAGAGATGGAAGGCTTCTAGATAGCCATTGTATGCATACAGGATATGGGAAAGTGTTGTGCCAAAGTATTGGTCAAAATAGTTGCATAACTATGTAAATGATATCTGTATGCATAATAGGTTATCATGTCAATATGATTTGATGATTATGAAGTATTACTAATCATGTACTTAATTTTGATTTGTAGGAAAGATCATGATGAATGATGAACACTGAACAAGCGATGGATGTTCAACAAAAGATTTACAAATCAAACACACTATAGAAATCTTGTGGCTAGAAGATTCTCTTAGAAAGAGGAAGAGAATCATGATGAGATGTTTTGCTCCAAGTGGCTAGATAAGACCATTCTCTTAATGGTGTAATTAAAGAAGAAGTGTGAATCAGGTTCTGTATGGGTACCCAGGATTGGTAGTCAATTGATGAGCTTAATGATCATCATGGTTAATGTGGATCTCAACCTTTGCTACAAGGTTGAATATGGCTTCTATACACATATGACATGGATGCAAGAAGGAACTCATCGCAGAGTTCAAATGATTTTGAGGCTCATATTAGTAGACCCATCTGACGAGAGATGGCACAGATAGATATGCAGAAGATCACTCAATGCAGAGTGTGAATAATGGACAATTGACAGCTTCATGACAAAGCTTGGGATTTACCAGAAGTAAAGCTGATCCTAACATTTACCTTAAGGTTGTGGATGATGAACCTATCATACCATTATTGTATGACGATGATCTCTTTCTGAAAAGGAATGAGAAACAGATCATGAAAATGGCTACAGAAATGAAAATGAAAGATCTCGGATTAATGCACTACTTCTTAGGTCTAGAAGTATGGCAAGATCCAAAAGGAATCTTTTAAATCAAGGTAAGTATGCTGTGAAGTTTCTAAAAAGATTTGATATGTTGGAGTATAAAGCCATGGCCAATCCCATGGACTCCAACTTGAAGTTATTAGTTAATGACTCATCGGATTTAGTGGACCTAACCCTATATAGACAAATCATTGGGTCATTGATGTATTTAACAAATACTAGGCCAGATATATGCCTTGCTGCAAATACCCTAAGTCAGTATCTAGTAGAACCTAGAAAGGTTCACTTAATAGCTACAAAGCATGTAGTGAGGTACCTAAAAGGTACATTAGATTTTGGTCTATATTATCTTGGAGGTCATGAACTCCGTTTACATGGTTACTCAGATTCTGATTGGGCAGGAAGTGCCTCAGACAGAAAGAGTACATCAGGTGGATGTTATAGTCTTAAATCTGCCATGATCTCAGGGTTCAGCAAGAAACAATCTAGTACTGCTGAAGCAGAATATATATAGCTGTCTGCTCTGCCAGCTGTGAAGCAGTGTGGCTTCAGAAGCTATTATATGGAGTGTTTGACTTAGAAATGGATTCCACTATGATTATGTGTGACATTCAAAACTGCATCAAGATAGAAAATCTTGTATTCCACGATAAGTCAAAAACACATAGAGATCTGATACTTCTATATACGAGATATGGTGTAGAGAGGAGCTATCAAGCTCGAGTATATAAGCACTGAGGATCAGATTGCTGATATCTTGACTAAACCTCTGTCTCGAGTAAAGTTTGAATACTTCCGAGACAAGCTTGGTATAGTCTAGAAGGACCCTCCTTGAAAGGGGGAGTAGTATAGTATCTGATAACAAGTCTATCCCATCAATTTGCTGCACTTAGTTACTTAGAATTATTTAGATTTAGGAATCTTATATTTTTACTTTTAATGTTAGATGTATTAGTGAGAATACATGATAGATGTATACGTGCTTTTGATGATAGATGTATACATGCTTTTGATGTTAGATATACATGCTTTTGATGATAGATGTATACATGCTTTTGATGATAGATGTTATGCATGTTTTGATAATGAGGATACATGATTTGTTATACATGTTTTGATGATGAGGATACATGTTTTGATGATGAGGATACATGTTTTGTTATACATGCTTTGATGATGAGGATACATGTTTTGATGATGAGGATGCATGATTGACACATGTTTTGATGAATTTCTTGGTGCACATGTGAGGGGATTGGATCATCCCTGGACTTCAGTCCGAAAGAAGAGCCGTAGACGTATGTCTTCGAGAATGAAGTTCTTGGTGAACATGTGAGGGGATTGGATCATCCCTGGACTTCAGTCCGAAAGAAGAGTTGTAGACGTATGTCTTCGAGAATGAAGTTCTTGGTGAACATGTGAGGGGATTGGATCATCCCTGGACTTCAGTCCGAAAGAAGAGCCGTAGACGTATGTCTTCGAGAATGAAGTTTTTGGTGAACATGTGAGGGGATTGGATCATCCCTGGACTTCAGTCCTAAAGAAGAGCCGTAGACGTATGTCTTCGAGAATGAAGTTTTTGGTGAACATGTGAGGGGATTGGATCATCCCTGGAATTTAGTCCTAAAGAAGAGCCGTAGACGTATGTCTTCAAGAATGCAGTCCTTGGTGGACGGTTGAGGATTAAGTCATCCTTGGACGTAGGTCCTAAATGTACGGTTGAGGATTAAGTCATCCTTGGACGTGGTCCTAAATGTACGGTGGAGGATTAAGTCATCCTTGGACGTAGGTCCTAAATGTACGGTTGAGGATTAAGTCATCCTTGGACGTGGTCCTAAATGTACGGTGGAGGATTAAGTCATCCTTAGACGTAGGTCCTAAATGTACGGTTGAGGATTAAGTCATCCTTGGACGTGGTCCTAAATGTACGGTTGAGGATTAAGTCATCCTTGGACGTAGGTCCTAAATGTACGGTTGAGGATTAAGTCATCCTTGGACGTGGTCCTAAATGTACGGTGGAGGATTAAGTCATCCTTGGACGTAGGTCCTAAATGTACGGTTGAGGATTAAGTCATCCTTGGACGTGGTCCTAAATGTATGGTGGAGGATTAAGTCATCCTTGGACGTAGGTCCTAAATGTACGGTTGAGGATTAAGTCATCCTTGGAAGTGGTCCTAAATGTACGGTGGAGGATTAAGTCATCCTTGGATGTGGTCCTAAATGTACGGTGGAGGATTAAGTCATCCTTGGATGTGGTCCTAAATGTACGGTGGAGGATTAAGTCATCCTTGGACGTGGTCCTAAATGTACGGTGGAGGATTAAGGAATCCTTGGACGTGGTCCTAAATGTACAGTGGAGGATTAAGCCATCCTTGGATGTGGTCCTAAATGTACGGTGGAGGATTAAGTCATCCTTGGACGTGGTCCTAAATGTACGGCTGAGGATTAAGTCATCCTTGGACGCGGTCCTAAATGTACGGTAAGGATTGGATCATCCTTGGACTTTGGTCCTGTGAACTGAGCCGTAGACATGAGGTCTCTGAGAATTGATAGGACTAGATCGTCCCTGGACTTTGGTTCAAAAGGTACATGACAGGACTGGATCGTCCCTGGACTTCGGTTCAAAAGGTACATGACAGGACTGGATCGTCCCTGGACTTTGGTTCAAAAGGTACATGACAGGATTGCATCATCCTTGGACATAGGTCCTAAAGAGAACTGGAATGATCGTGTGATGACGATGCTGATGATCGTGTGATGACGATGCTGATGATCATGTGATGACGATGCTGATGATCGTGTGATGACGATGCTGATGATCGTGTGATGACGATGTTGATGATCGTGTGATGACGATGCTGATGATCGTGTGATGACGATGTTGACGATGCTGATGATCATGTGATGAAGATGCTGATGATCGTGTGATGACGATGCTGATGATCGTGAGATGACGATACTGATGATCGTGAGGATCCAGATGTTGATGTTGTTGTAGCTGTTCAAGTGCTGCAGAAGATAAAGACTCAGTACTGAAGATGTTGATGTTCCAGTATTGAAGATGTTCCAGTAACTGCTTGAGTTACTGATGATGTTGAGAAAGCTTCCAATGATTTATAGATGTATCATGTATTATGTTGATGACTCCTTGCTCGTGCAGATACTGTTATAATATCCTTCTCGTTAAGGGGGAGTGTTGAAATATTGTAACTTCAAAGAATATTATATTTGTACTTTATTATTCCAGAGATGTTTCATTCCTCTGTAAAGATCTTATTGTATATCCGGATATGTTTATTCCTCCGTCGGAATGTGGTAACTTGGGTTATTAGACTTCCCTAGTGGGGGTCGGCCCTGTATGTTTTATGTGGGTCAAAGGGTTGTTAGACCGCCCTAGTGGGGTCGGCCCAGTCAGTTATAATAGGGTATTTAACCTAATGGTTAAATACGAGCCTACATGTACTTGTGTAAAAGATATGTCAGAGTAGTGTATAAATAGAGGAGGTGTGTTCCTCATTTGACACACTCACTCACTTGAGGATAGCGCACTTGTGGAGGAGAGGTATGCTATTGTGGAGGAGGAGATCATGTCTCAGGGTTTCATCTTTGTATATTGCTGGTCATCTATATTGAGGAAGCTTTGCTGGGTTTTCTACCCCATGAGGGTTTCCTAGGATAAATCTCTGTCTCTTGTGTTTATGCTGTGCTTGTTGTTTCTTCAGTGATCCTGTATATGCTATTATTGTAAAATGGAATGTAATGCTGCTATTTTCTGTCTTAGCATATTGAATCTTAACATTTTATGTCATACTTTGTTTATGAAATTCGATACCTGTAGAATTTATCTAGGGATTTCAAAAGATGTTATTTCTACACTTCTAAGACATTATACTTGTATAAAGTTGATATGAGTTCTGTACATTATGCTTATAGGAGATTCATAATAATCCTGCATATATTGTGATAGTATAATATTTTGTCTATATGATTGTAACTTCTTTTGAATTCGATATTGTAAATATTTCTAGTTTATGTGCAATATAACCTATCTATGTATAAATACTAGCATAAATAGCAATATTTACTTATCTAGGTTTTTATAAATGTATCTACTGTGTAAGAATCGATGATGAGTTAATGTGGATTTTTCAACTAAGTTTTGATATTAACTGTTTGTAATAAATAATGTTTTTATAGAATAATTACATGTTGATGAGAGCAACATTCTTCTTATAGAAATCTATTCTATTTTGAATAATAAACACTATTGTTTTGAACTTGGATAGATCATAAGAAAAATGAAGATAGACTCTAGGAAGATTAGGTTCTGTAAATTTTATTACAGTATACTTGCAAAAATGAAGTTTATATCCAACAGATTATAAGACAATTCCTTTACTTAGAATTTACAGATCATTTCATCTGTTAATTAAACATCTTCCTGTACTAGAGTACATCACGAAAGTGAAAGGAAAAATACAGGAAGAAATTTAAAATCATCATTCTACATTTTCCAATCTTTATTCATCCATTCATTGTAAATAAATAATCTACCAGTTCAGTATTTCTAATAGCTAGCTGATATCTAGGAACAACATCTGAAAAAACTATAATAACATATAAATACAGTTTCCAGAAATGGATCAACAAATTAGAAGTAAATAATTTAAAAACAAAGTAGAACCTGTTAACTGATAGGGTGGACAAACAACCAAAGAGGACCGTTCCTCCCAACCTTCTCCAGAAAGCATCCAAGATCACTTGTTTTTGGACCCCTGATCCTATTCACTGAACCACCAGGACGAAGATACTGTGTAGAAGCAAGACAATTTCTTTGTACTTCAACAATCAAGAAGACTTGCATACAAAACACTCTCTTTGTACTTCAACAATCATGAAGACTTGCATACAAATCACTCTTATGTACTTCAACAATCGTGAAGACTTGCATACATAACACTCCCTCTGCATTCAACAGGATAAGACAGTCTTACTCTGCAACTCATTACCTAGCTTCCCCTCATCAAATCTCTTGTGTGCTCAGTTCTAACAACACAACGAAAAAGTTGTGAGCCTCTGCTCAATTCGATGGCTATAAAAAGATTGCATAGGTCTTTTGGGTCAGTTTCACATTTAATGATCCACCTGCTCAGTTCCACCATCCTTGGGGAACATGACCGCATTTTTAGGGAAGTTTCCCCCTGCAACATCTAGTAAGTGAGTGCAGATGCTGCCACTTGTCAATTGCCTTCTACACTAGTTCATTCCTCTTAGTGGGTCAGTGAACACTCTTCAACAGTCTCTTTGGGTGAGTGTCTCCTATTTTAATTTATTAAATAATAATATTCATCCGGTGGAACTCAAACCAATGCAGTGGGCTCTTGGGATAAAGAGAGCAGGTCTTTTGTTGTTGCTACCTCTTCCACGCTTTGGTCACACTGCAGAAGCAAACGCATGTGTGAAGTAACTTTTACTTTGCTTGAATGGAGGGTTCCTATGGTTGGATACCAAGGTGTCGATAGACACTGAATTATTTTCCAAGATCACGGGCCTACCTAAGGCTGGTTTGGACCCATCTTAGTACTTTGTGGGAAAGGAATGAGACCATGATTTAGCAACCGATGAAGGAGACGTGTAACTTGTCAAAGAGCAGCATGGAGTTCAACATGTATTCTATCAGTGACTAGGAAGTATGTTTTGATGTGAAGTTATTAGACACCAAAATTCTATGGAAGTTTCGACCGAACCAAGTCACTGCTTCTGTCATTGCTGCGGCAGAGCAGTGCACCCAAGGAGTGCAAATGATCTAGGCAACCTTTTTGCTTAATGAATTCATTGTTGATTTTGTGTATGCATAGGATAATGGTTCACCATTTACATACTCATGGATTTTTTTGTTGATCTCATTTGTGGGGTGGGCAGAGCCAACAAACTATCAAGGAATGAAACCAGTTGGTCCATGCCAAGGCTCTCGGTATATGAAATTACCATATTCTGACATAAGGATCCGAAAATAGGAAAGTAATGTCACCTTATATATGCAGCTGGAAGCATTGCAGTACTACGTGGTCTAGATACATCTTATCAACGAAGTTGTTGTGGTAAAGTATCAGTGTGTGGTGAGGTTCACGGAAAGGCCCCAACACATCTATGTGTAAGAAATAAGAGACCCGCACCAGCAATGGTTAACTACTGGGTTCAATTTGACTATTGAAGAAGTTGATACTATGGTTCAAGAATGGCCGACAGAATGGCAAGTACCCAGTGAGCCAGATCCGTCGCAATAAGAACAACGACATGAGGGAACCTTAGACCATCAACAACATACAAGTCAAAATACACAACACATTGGAGGCGTGGGTGATGAGCAAGAGGATCAAGGTTCAAGTTAGACTCCTATTGATCTGGGTCTGGGAGATAAACATATAATATGGAAGATTTGCACAAGGAGGAAGGAAAAAGAAGAAAGCACAGACGTCTGAAAATTTCCAAGCTCTAATAGATGATGACATCAACATCCTGTTTGACAGAATGACGAAGGTAGCAGAAGAAAACCAGAATATAATAGAAGAAAACCAGAATATAGCAGAAGAAAACCAGAATATAGCAGAAGATAATACAGTGTGGTTATCGGTAGCGTCACATATGTTCTGGATACACTATGCCAGTAGGTAAATAAAATCCACATTTCGGCCCCACCGCAGGTCACACTGTCGTGGGTCAAAGCTGAATAGGAAGAGGAAGGACAATACCATACAGTTCCACACCCTTTGACAGAAGGGGTGCTTAAAAATTTTCCACAAGCATTAAGTTTTGATGAGCCAAGCACAAGTGTGCAAATTTCGATGATGGGATATGCAGACCTCAAACTGTCTGCATTACCACTTTACATGTTGCACAATTTGCAGGATAGTATCACCAAGGAAGTAAAGTCTAGATAAATTTCCCTTTTGGATTTGATGAAAGGATATAAGAATCAAGCGGCCACGTTAAAGGACTTGAATGCTGAGCTTCAACATGAAAAGGACCTACTTCGGCAGGAGAAGGACAAATTTCAGGAAGTTGTCGAAGCCATACTCCATGTAGTACTTGAAGCGAAAATTATTGAAGAAATGACATATGAGGAGAAGTTACAACGCTTGGAAGTTGTTGTTAATTTTTGGTTGAGCTTTGATCTTTAATTCTTTTAGATGCATAGGATTGAAGCAATGAGACAATTCAATCCATGAAATTCATGCAACCATAGCACAAGATATACCCTAGGGAAAATCCTCAAAAATATGAGAACAAAACCCCCAAAAACTCTTCTCAGTATAATATAATCGATAGCAGAGAATGATTTCTTTTACAACATAGAAGATTGCTTTTGAAAGATAAGAGATCACTAAACACTCTTGGTGAAGATACAAAATAAATAGAGAAGAGAGATCAATTGGAGAAGCGCCTTGCCTTCAATAATAATATCCTGCACACAAAGAGAAGTGCCTTTCCTTCAAAGGAGAAGAGAATTTGCTTCACACTAGATTCATCAATCCTGTATAACATATTTATACATTCTTCTCTTCTATTTTTATCTTCTAAACTTAGAATGAACTCTCCCTCAAACTTGATGTATAAATATTGCATGAAGAAGTGCACCCAAATTCTCATGCAGTGCTTTATCTCATTGAGTTTTCACTTAGGATGAACTCGCTGCTTAACTGAAAGCTTTCCCACTTAGCTAGGTGGCTAACTTAAATGTCGACATGCAAGTGTCTCAACTCACGTGTCATCTTTTAGTTTAACATGAGTTTCGTCATGTAATAACACTTAGTTAACTATATCTTCTTTGTTGTCATTAAGTTAACTCTCTTTAACTGAAGTGTCGTTTTTTAGTTTAACTAAAGTGAAAACACTTTAGTTAACTAGTCCTTCTTATTTAACACTTAGTTAATTGAAATCATGTTGATTGATTTACTTGAAGTGACCACTATGAGTTCTTTAGTTAACCGAGGCACATATTTAATTGATTCCTTAACTGAAGCATTGATTGAGGTATACATTGATACTTAACTGAAGATTTATAACAAAAGCTTTAACAATTCGAGTTCCCTTTATTCTCTTGATATCTATGCTTTATCTTTTATTTCTTTATCTATTATTGCATTGTCAATATGTGCTAACTTTAAGTATCCATCACATTACATTATATTAAGAAGAATTATCGGATGTTGTGATCATATTATATTATCCCGGACCAAATGATCATATGATAAAGTAATTCACTTTAGAGGTGATCAATCTCTAAAGGATACTTAATAGCAACTGGTAATCATGGTTAATAATACATCACACAACATTAAATTGTTTTAATAAGTAAAGCATGAACTTTATACAGAAGGTCCATCATGGATACCTTTATACAGAAGGTTCACATGATAATCATGACTTGACACACAAGTCCGGAGTCTTGTCCAACAAGACTTTACAACATCATTACTTTTATCAATTACCTCTATACGGGACAAATAACCTTTACACGGAAGGAAATCAAAGTGCTTAAATCTATACGGGAGGATCAATCTTGGATACTCGAGATTGGTTTGGAGAATTTATCCTGATGTTGTATTTTTAACACTCCCTCTTGGTGAGGGAGGCATTCTCTACCATACCAAGCTTGTCTCGGAAGTACCTGAACTTCGTCACTAACAGAGGCTTTGTTAACAAATCTGCAATCTTATCATCAGTAGCAATGTACTAAAGTTTCACTGTACCTTTCTGGACCGTGTCTCGGATGAAGTGATACTTCATTTCAATGTGCTTCGACTTGTCATGAAACACTGGGTTTTCATAAATCTTGATGCAACCCTGATTGTCACACCTAATAACTATAGGCTCAAAATTTTCACCAAACAACCCTGCAAGTAGCTTTCTGAGCCACACTACTTATCGGAGGGAAACACTAGCAGCTATGTATTCCGCTTCGGTAGTGCTCTGGGATATGAAGCCCTACTTCATGCTGGACCAAGATATCATAGTTGATCCTAGGCTATAACAATATCCATATTGTTACACCAAAATATTGTCATATTGGGTTATGTGTCCTCTATGTGCCCTAATTCCTAAATCACTTGGGCTAAATGATTAAATGGAGAGTTGATGTTACCCTTTTAACCTTTTGTTGTCACCCCGACGCACCCTGCTCATTGGAAAAGTGTGTCAGGCCTTAGGTGATGCATTCTACACATTGATAGAGCGCGTCGGTGATGCTAGTTTCCCTTGCACAAAAGGATTCACCCTTCAATGACGTGATTTTATAGTGTGCAAGGTTCGTCACTGTTAGTAAAAATGGAAAAATAGAAGCTTCGAGCGACTTCTCGAACCTTTGGTTGCATGGAGGCTTCTCCATACATGTTAGGAAAGGTGACACTCGATCCCCTTACCTAGTGGGATGATCCCTTAAGCTTCACCCACAAATCCTCAACATCTCCTATCCTTTTAGGCCTATAAATATAAACCCCCTCTCCATGGTTAAGGGAGGAAGGATAGAATTCCTACATGCTGGTGAAATTATGCTTCTTTGACCGCTAATCTATATTGATTTCATGATTATATGCCATCACTACTTGTTTGTTTCCACTTGTTTCATGTTTTGCAGACTGAATATATGGAGATCAAGGAGTTGAATCAAGCAAGAAGAGAGGAATTGCACTTATAAGGTGAGTTATCTCTTGACTTACTTTGAAATTTAATCACTTTAGGGAAGTTATTTATATTGTGTACCTGTTTTTTTCTAGATCGAAACCATTTGGACTAGGGAGATCCGATTATGTTCCCATTTACATATTGTCCATAAACAAGGATGTACTCTTATGGTTTTAATGTACCCATTTTGACCCTTAGGATATATTGGATTTTATGTAAACATTATGCATATGTGATGTATGATTCCTACGTGGAGCTCAAGGCCAAGGCACCGCTAGTGAATTCTCAGCCTTGAAGCGTTGGTATTTTATATTGTTATATCCATGTGCTAGTAAGCCATGGGGAAATTGTAAAATGATGTAAATATTATGTAATAAAAATACCAAGGGGTTGGCTATGGATGCAACTAAATGAGGGGGCTATGTGTATCCACTAGGGAGGGGTGAGGGGGTTGTGGGATTGAACCATAGGATGGAATATGTCATCTTTAGAACCCACCTTTGACTGTCCTAGTTTTCATTTAATTTTGTGTAAGGATGACTACACAAAACTGATCATGAGGTTGATGGAGTATGGGAAGCCCTGAAATACATAAGGTAGGATATGGGCTTGGTTATCTTGACCCATAAGTCACTCCACCTCATGGGAGGAAATTTTTTTCTCATACCCATGCCATGGTGAAGGATTGAAGCTGCAATTGGGAGGAGAGACGCAAACCCAGCAGGGAAGAGAACCAAAAATCATGATTTGGGAAGAAGCCACCATTTGTAGAGCCAATATCGCTAAAAAATATGCATGGGAAGCGGAATCCGTTGGGGAACCCATAGAACCAAACCTTGTGGGTGATTTGGAGAGTTTTGGATTCCCAAGTATCCTTAGAGAAACCCATATTTGATAGCAGAAAACCCAGTCGCGGGACAGAGCCATTCGGCCGTAATGATGAGGAAATCTAAGAGTAGATCGTAGTGGGAAGGAGACCGAGGGTTTAGACTTCATGGTAGAGATAGTGAAGGCTCATTCATCCTTGGTTTGGTATTCGGGACCAACCACACCTTCCTAGTTCAGCGCTGAGGGAAGGGGCACGTGAGGGACTGTGCAGCAGAGAAAGGGACCTTACTTATGCTGAGAGTGGAGGTGATAGGGGTGCATGTACTGTCTGAGGCCAATTGGATATGCCTGTAGCTCTGTGGTTGAGATCATTGAATTAGAAAACCATTCCTTGTCTTCACACTTACTTGACAAAGGCATGTGTGTGCTGGATGACACTGATTGATAGTGCCTAAGGTTGTGAGTGGACTTGAGTAGTTCCTCCTTAGTGGATACATAGCCCTAGCTTGGGGGAGGTATTTGAGTGCTGAAATAATATAGGCTAGATAGAGACATATGGTTGGGTTTGAACGTTGCAGTCCATAGCCAGTTGCTTGGTGACTTCATCGTAAAGATAATTGTTTCTCGTTTCCTTCGATTATACCAATTTTATATACATGAATGATTGTTTTTTTATGTCAAAATGCATGGATTGATCGAGCCGATTAATGGAACTAAATACTTGTACTTTATATTGTTATTATGCCTATGATTAAATGTTGGTAAATGCATCTGAGTGTGTGTTATTATGGTTTAATTCAATTGTGTTTTGCATCCATGTGTTTTATTTATATGTAAATTTGTTGATTGGTGGATAGGGATAAGGGTTGTAAAGGCCCAAAATGCTCAGAAGGATCAATTAGGACCTTGGGGAGGAAATAAAAACTCCCCCATGGTATGCATGCTTCCCCTATGGATTAGATGAAGGGCAGGGCTATGACTGAGTAGTATGAGAGCCCCTTACAGAGTGATGAAGAGGCCTTGATGAAGTTTGGGGCCACATTTTGGCATGGAATAAGGATGGGATCATATTCATCGGATGTGGAATAGGATCATGCAGTTGCATAGGTCTCACCGAGAGCTTTCCAATGGTACCAAATTTGCTAAAATAGACTTAGGATGAAGAAGATATTGGCTTGAGAAGTTGGCAATAACAGGGGTATATGGCCGACTTACTACTTTCCAAACCCACAGTGCAGATTGCGGATCACGGAAGTCAGAGGCGTGAGTTCTCGGCATGGTGCTTTGGAGTTCCGACTTCCGACTCCCACAAGATGGATTACAGAGAGCGAAAGTCGAAGGAGTAAATTTCCCAGAGCTACAATTTCGGAGTTCCGATTTCCGACTTCTGCATCGCGGATTGCGGAAGTCAGAGGCGTGATTTGACGTAGTTGGATATTCGGTGTTTTGAATTTCCGAATCCTGCATCGTGGATTGCTAATTGTGGAAGTCAGAGAGGTGTTTCTTCGCCACGGTGTATTTGGCGTTCTGAATTTTTGAATCCCACATCACGGATTGGGGATTGCGGAAGTCAGAGAGGTGTTTCTTCGCCGCCGTGTATTTGACATTCCGACTTTCCGAATCCCGCATCGCGGATTGCGGACTGCGGAAGTCAGTTTATTCGACGCTGTGTAATTGGCGTTCCAACTTCCAACTTGCAACTTGTGGAATTTTGGATTGCAGCTGTGTAAAACGGCAAAGTTGCAGATATGATGAAAAAAATAATTTATTATCAGCTTGTTCCCCCATCACTCAAAAGGGAATTGAGGGGATCGGGGATGTGACAGATGGTATCAAAGAACAAGGTTGCAACACTAGGGATGCTTGGGCCAAAGTATGAGTTACAAGAAGGTATCCAAAATTTGAATGAGATGCAACGTCATACAATGTGCCTTGAAGGGCTCCATGTGGAGTTGGAATTGAATAGATTGCAATGTTGATAAGGAGGGAACTTTCCCACCTTAAACTATTTTTGTTTATAGCATAAGAATTGCATGCTAGGAAAGTAGCAAGTGTAAATGTCATGCATGTGTATATGTCTTGAATTGCTACTTGGTGTGAAAATCATAGCTAATGATCCCTTGTGTGCTTGATAGAGATGCCATGAATTGGACCAGCTATGATGTGGAATAGGAGTTCCATGCTATGATGAGGAATTGGAGAGAGATAATTTCTCAACTCTTCTCTTGTTGTTATGTTTATAAAATTTAGAGCTTATATATAGAAAATTTTGGCATAGGAATGTTGAAAATGCAAGATATTAGATAGATGAAATGTGTATGCATAGTAGGCATATCAAGAGATAATGCATACTGCAGGTAAACTTATGTGTGCTTGCATATGGTATTACATATTGATAAAAGTTGTTAATGAGCATGCTGCATTTCAATTTGAATGCACACCTAACAAGGATGCACGTCCACTAAAGGGATTGTGGGAAAAGCCTATGCTGCATGCCTGTGATTATTGCAATGTTGCACAAGGATATGGAGAAAATATTTTTGAGATGCCTTGCTTACACTTTGCTTTGAGAAATGGCGAAAGTGTTGTTTTTGGTGGTTCTTTATTTTATCAAGATGATATCCTAGATACCATGTTCAAGATAATGTATCCAAGTTTGTTGGAAACCACAACAAAAGAACCAAGATAATAGAAGCATAGCTGAAGATGTTGATGATGATATTGCATATGAATAGCAGCCTTGTGAAGAAAGGATGGAGCACAAATCCATGATTAAGAGGATCGATGGAATCACTATGTAGCCCTTGGTAAGAGGCCATCTGATTAGGTAACATCAAATATGTTGATGGCATCCATACAGGTAATGCTTATTTATGCTGATTGTACAAATGATTGAAAGAGGATGGGTAAGAATCCCCTTAACCATGTTTTAGATCAATGTTGTAGTGCATTTGTCACGTACCCCATTTTGACCCTTGTAATATTTGGGATGTAATGTAAATATTGTATGCATATTATGTATGATTCCTAGCGTGGAGCTCAAGGCCAAGGCGCCGCTAGTGAATGCTCGATCTTGAAGAGGAAGGTATTTGAAATTATGCTACCCATGTGCTAGTGAACCATGGAAATTGTAAATATGCATCTTAATATAAATGCCCATAGCTAGTAGCTATGCAATGCAACAAGAGATGGGTGCATGATATTGCAAGGAATTGGGAGGGAAATATTCAAACCCTTTGAGCCAATTGAATCAAGCCAAGTGTCAATGAGAGAACCCATGAACCCTCAACTACCCATGTTGACTTTTTGTACCCAATCATTGATTTCTCCCAAGAGTTGGTTGAGGTAGTTAATTCCTTGGGGAATGGGAGGTATGGCTATCCAAATTTGGGTATGGGAAATCCACCCTGCATGGAAATTCGTGTTTGGCTTCTTAGAAAAGAGAAGAGCCATGAATTTCTCCCCAAGCCATTACCCATCAACCCACTTTGCCCTCTCACGAGTTTGGAGCTACTTGGGCATTTTTCCTCACTGGTTTTGTTGTGTTTACCTTCATTTTCCTAGCTGGGAAGGGCGTTTTTGCTATGGCTAACAGTGGGGAAGAAGGGGAAAATGATTTGGGGTTTTACTGAGGCCGTTTGGCCCACTGTATGCTCATACATATGTGGGAGAAATTGGTCTTCTTCCCTGGGGTTGGATTCCTCTTCCCACAATCCGTTTTGGTGTGCCTACGTTTTGGGAAAACCCCTATCCATCTATTTCCTAAGTCCCACTGTTGAAAGTGTGTTCCAGAGCCATATCTGAGTTTGATGTGCAAGAGAATGCTGGGGTGGAGTTGGGTATCCATTGCTTTGGGCTGTGCTGTGCTTGAGGGTTCCCTTTTTCTTGTAGATATCATGCCCATCTCGGGGGTGGTCTCTGAGTGCTGAAAGAATATAGGCTGGGTAGAGACCTATGGTTGGGAGGAACATTGCAGCGACATAGCTAGTTGTTTGGGTCAATTGCACAACAAAGATAAGTGTTTTCTATCTATGTGTTTTACCTCTACAGTGTTTAAATTAATGTTTGTTATTGATATATTGAGTGCATATGAAAATATGTGTGTGGATGAGTTTATTTCCGCTATGCATATTTGTTTGATTTACATCTGCAGACATTTGTGTTAACTATATGCATCTAATGAATAGGATGAGTTTTATGAAAACCCCCTTAGAATGGCACCATGTTCTCTCCCTTGCCTTGGATGTATGGGTGGGTACGTTACAATTGGTATCAGAGCCAAGCTTGCAGCATTGGGCCTAATGGGACAAATCAGGCAACATGCAGAGGTAAGTATGCTTCCTGTGCCACATAGACCATTAAGAAAATTTTCCAAAAATTCAAAATTTTTAATTTTTAAGTGTTTTGCCTAACTATTTTGGTGAGTTTGTCTGCAATGGTGGTGAAACTTGGTGAGTTGCTCCGCAACGAACCGACAGGAAATCAATAAGTTCCCCGAAACAGTGGGAAAAGTTATGAGTTTTGGTCCGCAACAGCGGAAAAAGCTGGTGAGTTTTCTCCACAACGACGGAAAAAGTTGGTGAGTTCCCGCCGCAGTGACGGAAGGAAAAGCTGAGTTTTCGACCGAAAGAACTCAGGAAGTTCGACCGCAACGGTGGAAGGACTCGGCAATTTGGTTCGCAGCGGCGGAAGGAACTTGTGAGTTCTCACCAAAGTTATCGGAAGAACTTGGCGAGTTGCTTCGCAATGGAACACCCAAAAATTTTAAGTTCAGCGAAAAAGATGGAAGAAAAATTTTGGAAGGAAGAATTTCGACGGAAGAGTTGGCGAAAGCTTTCCGGAACAGAGGAAGCGTTGGCGAAAGCTTTCCGGAACAGCGGAAGAATTGGCGAAATTTTTTCGGAACAACGGAAAGAACTTCCAAGTTTGCGCCGAAGTTGCCGAAATGGTCGACCTTAAGAGATGGATGAGTTCGTCTGCGACATCGGAGGAAACTCGGCAATTTCATCCGCGACACCTGAAGAACTCGGCGAGTTCATCCGCAATAGCAGAAGAGATGGGAAAGTTGCTCCGAACGGCGGAAGAGATGGGCAATTTGCTCCGCAACAATGGAAGAGTTGGGTGATTTTCTCCGCAACGGTGGAAGAGATCAGCGAGTTTGTCCGTAACGGGCCGGAGGAGAATTGCCAAGTCCGCCGAAACAGAGAATTCCAGCTATTTTCCAAGAAGATTTTTTAGGTGCCGAAAGTTGAAAAATCGCTTTGAACTGATCCGCCAAATTGCGCGAAATTGAAGAATTTACAAAAAAAAAAAAAACGAGGGTGCTTCCCTCAACCCGCCTTGTAGTGGCACAGGGAACCACAAGGGGGAAATCCCCCTTGACCCCCGTCGTCCTCCGAAGACAGTCGTTGAAAGTGTGAAATGCACTCTTGGGATGAGGAGCACGGATTGCATAAAGGGTGGTGGAATTCTCAGCAAGAGTAATGGGTTGTGATGTCCATTATGGAAGATGAAAGGGAAATTCCTCACCTTAAACTATTTCTGTTTATAGCATAAGAATTGCATATTTGGAAAAATAGCAAGGATAAATGTTATACACGTATGTATATGTGGAATTGTTGATTCATGAAAAGATCATAGCTAATGATTGTGCGTATGATTGGTAGGGAAGCCAAGAAAAATATCAGCTATGATGTGGAGGAGGAACTCCATGTCATGATGGAAAATTCCTTAACCCCTCTCTTGCTATTGTATTCATATTTCCTAAGTTTCATAAGTTGAAAATTATTGCATAGGGATGTTGGAAATGCAAGAGAGTAATGCATATGAATCAATGGGCACGATTAAGGAGTCATTGCATAGTGCATGTGAATTAGACCATGATTATAAAGCATGAGGTTGCATATGGGTAAAGGTAGTGAATTCATGCATGCAATAGCCCATTAATGGTATTGTCTATGGTTGATGACAATTCATGTAGTTGATAATGGCTGTATGAATCAGACCATAGAAGCATGACTGAAAATGTAAGAGATTAGACAAATGAGATGAATTTGCACTAGATGGCATATAAATAAACATTGCATGGTGCATGTATATGATATTGCATCTTGGTAAAATAGTGAGGTTTTACATATGCAATGAGCCACTTAAGATAGTCATTGTGGCTGCTAATATGTAGTTATGTTCGTATTGGTCGTAGGATCAAATACAACCGAAGCATGGCTAAAGATGTGGATGATGATTGTTGCATATGACCAACAACCTTATGAAGAAAGGATGGTGCAACAAATATATGATCGTAAAGTTGGAAAAATAACTATGAAGCCTTGGTAAGAGGCCAACTGATCAGGTGACATCAAACGATGTTAATGACAGCCATGCAGGTAATGGTTATTTGTGCTTAATTGCATGAATGTTGAAATAGGGTTTGGTAAGATCCCTTCAACTATGTTCAACTATGTTGATTTGGTTTGCATATGGTATTGAGTGCCTAAATGTGAATGTTAATCTACCGAGTATGATGAGGTGCGGGTAAGTGAGGGAAAGGATCCTTACACCCTATAGTTTTTTAGAAATCTCAATGCATTCATATGAAATTATAAAATGCCATTTGTGTATGCTGGATTATAAGTTTAAATAACCAGAGAAAGTGAGGACTTATGGTCCTATCATGGTAGTGCATGCATATGTATAGGTGCACATGTTGAGATGCATTGTGTGAATGCATGATTGTGGTGTATGTTTCATTACCACTAGATAATAGATGAAATGGTGAACTATTGTTAATACTGAGACCATTTCATGAGCTACTATGAATGCAAGAGAAATATTGCATGAAGAAGGCAGACATGTGATGGGCTACCAGGGCACTCTTTTGGGAGGAAAGAGTTGCATGGAATGTGAAGTAATGAGTATCTAAAGCTTCATTTAAATTGCATAAATGACATGATTGTGTCTTGCAATTTTATTTTGATGATAATGCATATATAGAGATGTATATATTTCATTGCATCTCAAATGTTAACAGCTGAAGGTGTTTGAATTATTGAGTGTTATAATTATGAGATCACTTCAGTGACTATTGTAGCAATGAAAGGATTAAATGCATAGATAATCACAAAGCGTTTGGCTGATTGAAGTTTCAGATTTCAGGTAGATTGTTTTGGGCATGGAAAATGTGGGTAATCCCAAGACAAAGATTGGAATCTACCATGAGCAAGAGCCAAACGATATGAGAATAGACTTATGCCTAAGCAAATCGATTCTGCAGAGGACACGATTGCAAATTCATACCTGAATTTAATTATTAATGCCATTGACTGATTAGAGAAATCAGATTTGAATTCTATTGTTAAATGCTGCTAACTGTTTGACTATTTGATAAATGTGCCAGGAAGACACATTGTAGGAAGACCAAGAGTGATGGCCTGCAAAATCCAAACTAGATGGGAAAGACCCCATGCTTTGGAAATGGGTTTCGGGTGAAACGCCATTGATAATGTCTCAGCCAAACCGCATGTCGGTAAACCATGAAGTGAGATGGTAAAGCTATGCCCAGAAGGCATGTGAGACACACCTGCAAAATGAATGAGTATTCTGTGACCCTAGACAAGAACATGCATGTCTAAATTATTAGGGTTAATATGCAGAGCATGCTCTTTCTTATTTATATCCTTGCAGACTGCTTGAGTATGATTAGGGCCTACATGGTACACATCGGAAAGGGGGTGCACAACTTTTCTGGTGCTGAGTCATGATAGGGTTTTCAATATTGACTACACCCTAAGGGAATGGACACATTCCTGGTGTTTCAATACTTGATAGTGAATGATATGGAATGTGGTTAAGAATTTGAACAACAATACTAATGATCTTGCTTATCCTTCTTGTGTTGTCAGCCTACACAGATGCAGATTGATACTGCACATTAAGGGGCAAAGTGAAGAAGGGTACGAAAAAGGACTGTATAGGAATTGGTAACCTTTCTATGCTCACACTAAGTAATACTGGAAGGGATGGACAAACCTAGGGAGTTGTGTAGTGAAAAGGGGTATCATCCTTATGTGAGTGGGGCCATGTTAACCTGCAGTCAAGAAAGTCACCTATAAAGTTCCAAAAAGGAACCACCGATTTGCACAATAGAACGAGTGGCATCCTTGTATGAATGAAGAGTTGATGTGTCTGTGAAGGGTTATGGTGCAAGAAGGTGTGGTGACATTGGTGAAGGCATAAAATATATATTGGGTCAGCAATGGGAGGGCGGGCGCCGAAGACTGACTGAAAACCCTGAGATGCCTATGTCTCCATAGTAGAGCCTTGACCTATAATGGTCAGGTGGCACAGTTTCCTTCCATTGGTTGATGACCCAGACGAATGTGCTGGCTTGACAATGGAGAGGGCCAACCAAGTATGGGACTGGTTGGGAACCACCAAATGCTTGGTAAATCCAGTTGGCGTGAAGGTATATTGGTGAAGCATTAACTACATCCAAGTCCATAGGCGATCCCAAGGCTTGCAAAGCGAAGCAGGATCCTGTGGACCAGAGGGGAAACGCACAATACAAATAAGTATTCGTTTTCATTTACGTCTTGTTTGGAATAATGAATATTTCAGGTATAAGTCTTATGACAACCAAGCTAATACACTGTTGTTTCTTTGTTGGAAACCTTGGCCATTGCAGGAAGTAAGGACCCTAAAAGAGCCACAAACGCTTGGTAAGCCAGAGAGTAACTGGTTGTGCACTATGAAATTCTTGATAAAACCATAGAGTAATTGGTTGTGCACTATAAATTCCTTGGTAGAACCAGAGAGTAACTGGTCGGGCGCTATAAAATTGCTGGTAAATCCAGAGATTAAATGAGTAGGCGATATGAAATTTTGATAAATATAGAGAGTAACTGGTTGGGCATTCACTACTTAATATTGTGAAACAACGTGTATGCTAGCCCAATACCCCTCAAACAATTGATAAAACTAGTTAGCGTACTAGCCTGGCATTTCTTATTCGAATAATTGTGGAGTAGCCTACGTGCTCGCCCAACATTCATAATTGTGTTCATGGGGAAATCCAAGGCTCGTAAAGCAAAGAAGGATCCCATGGAATAAAGTGAAGACATCCAATACAGATAAGTATTTGGTTACCTTGCAGCTTCTTGCTTATGAATATATGTGTGTATATGATTTGGTTATGATTTCTCAAACCCTTGTTTAGAGGAAAACCTTATGAAATAAACTAAACATGTGAATTGATTCAATGTTTGAGTGTAGGTATTGTTGGAAGTAAAGACCAGGAAGGCATCATAGGGATACATATGGAAATATGACTGTCCTAAATGAGCTCAATATGAGAAGTAATAAAAGATGGTGCTAGTGAACATGAGTGGGTCCTAGCAACCCGAGGTTCTGTAAGCAGAATGGGAAGGGGTAACCAAGTTGACAAGCTTTAAACAGACCTTAGACACTAAGTGTCATAGCCAATAAAGGGAAATTCAAGCATTCACATTAAAATGAAAGAGACTAAGGAGCATGAAACCACAGTGATGGCACGACTCCGCAATAAAATAAGACTAAGAGGGAGAAACTCTTACTCTTCTCTTTCCTTTTTATTGATGCATTTATAAAACAAAGAATTGTTAAATGCATGTCATGGCTAGAAGAAGAATGTGTTTATTGGCTTGAATTAAATTGTGAATGCTAAATTAGTTATTTCACTGTGAAAGGATGAACATGAAAGAGATCATGTGTATGTTGGGAACGCATGAAAAATTTGGAAGTCGCATGAGTGAAGCATGGATGTTCCATGTCAATTGGGAAATAATTGACTAATTTTAATGTTTATATTATGCTTGTCCTAACAAAGAGTTTCCATGATAAATTTCATAGGGAGAAATTGAAACAATTGGTTGCAGCCGACATAAGCAAGTGTTGCTAGTAAGTAAAGTGTGGTCAGCTGTGCACATTGACCATGGCGGCAGACCAATGGCTATTAGAATTGGCTGAAAGTCTTCTTCAAACAATTGCAAAAACCCAAGAAAATCTTGGAGAGATGCTCAAGCTACAGAGGCAACAGAATGAGATGAACCACGAGGTTCTGCAGGACTCTATTAGTCTGCAAAAAGAGGTAAAAAGCATTCTAGGAGCAATCAGTAAAGGAAAGGAAAGTGGACCAATGAAGAAGCATTCATCCAATCATCCGATTAAGAAACGTTCCAGGTGGGAAGACTCAAAGGAATCAGAGCAGGAAAAGGTAAAGCAACCAGTGCAATGTTGGGGATGTGACGGAAATCATTTCCTCCGCAACTGCCAAACAATGAAACATCAAGAGGATAGCCGCCATAAAGTTTCCAGACTTGTAGATCAATGGGAAGGGATTGTTTTGGAACAATGCCCTCATTCATAGCTAGAGGGTCCTAGCCGTAGGAACAATTTGTGAAGACCAAAGGACTTGGTCCTGGAAACCCAAATAAAGGGTGAGATGCAGGACAAACCTGCCATATTTTGTGAATTTTGGACATGTACATAGCGTGTATGTATTCCTAGGTATTGGAACACCGAGGACGGTATTATTCCAAGGGGAGGGGATTGTCACGTACCCCATTTTGACCCTTGTAATATTTGGGCTATAATGTAAATATTGTATGCATATTATGTATGATTCCTAGCATGGAGCTCAAGGCCAAGGCCCCGCTAGTGAATGCTCGATCTTGAAGAGGAAGGTATTTGAAATTATGCTACCCATGTGCTAGTGAACCATGGGAATTGTAAATATGCATCTTAATATAAATGCCCGCAGCTAGCTATGCAATGCAACAAGAGATGGGGGCATGATATTGCAAGGAATTTGGAGGAAAATATTCAAACCCTTTGAGCCAATTGAGTCAAGCTAAGTGTCAATGAGAGAACCCATGAACCCTCAACTACCCATGTTGACTTTTTGTACCCAATCATTGATTTCTCCCAAGAGTTGGTTGAGGTAGTTAATGCCTTGGGGAATGGGAGGTATGGCTATCCAAATTCGGGTATGGGAAATCCACCCTGCATGGAAATTCGTGTTTGGATTCTTAGGCAAGAAAAGAGCCATGAATTGCTCCCCAAGCCATTACCCATCAACCCACTTTGCCCTCTCACGAGTTTGGAGCTACCTGGGCGTTTTTCCCAACTGGTTTTGCTGTGTTTAGCTTCATTTTCCTAGCTGGGAAGGGCGTTTTTGCTGTGGCTAACAATGGGGAAGAAGGGGAAAATGATTTGGGGTTTTACTGAGGCCGTTTGGTCCACTGTATGTTCATACATCCGTGGGAGAAATCGGTTTTCTTCCCTGGGGTTGGATTCCTCTTCCCACAATCCGTTTTGGTGTGCCTACGTTTTGGGAAAACCCCTGTCCATCTATTTCCTAAGTCCCACTATTGAAAGTGTGTTCCAGAGCCATATTTGAGTTTGATGTTCAAGAGAATGCTGGGGTGGAGTTGGGTATCCATTGCTTTGGGTTGTGCTGTGCTTGAGGGTTCCCTTTTTCTTGTAGATATCATGCCCAGCTCGAGGGTGGTCTCTGAGTGTTGAAAGAATATAGGCTGGGTAGAGACCTATGGTTGGGAGGAACATTGCAGCGACATAGCTAGTTGTTTGGGTCAATTGCACAACAAAGCTAAGTGTTTTCTATCTATTGTGTAAATCTTGTGGTTATACATTGTGTGAATGCATGGTTATGGTATACATCTCATTACAATTAGATAATAGATGAAATGATGAATTATTGGTAATTATGAGATCATTTCATTAGCTGCCATGGATGCAGGAAATGTTTTGCATGAAGAAAGTAGTCATGTTGATGGGCTACCCGAATGTTCTATTGGGAGGATAGAGTCTCCTGAAAGGATATGATTGTGTAATCATGAGAATTGGAATTTTTATTTAAATTGCATAGATAAGGTAACCGTGTCTTTCAATTTTATTGTGATAAGATGCATATAAAGAAAATGTATTTCATTGCATTTGAAATATTAACAGCTGATAGTGTTTGAATTATAGTATGTTATAATTTTGAAATCGCTTCCGTGGCTGTGGTAAACGTTGCCATGAGAAAATTATATGCGTGGGTACTCACAAACTGTCTGGCTGATTGGAAAATTCAAATAGCAGGTAGAATTTTTTGGGAAATGGAAATGTGTGTAAGCCCTAGTAAAGGATGGAATATACCGTGTGAAAGCCAAAATTTGTGAGAAGGATCTCATGAATGTGAAATCTAATTTCTGGAGGAAAATAGATTTGTAAATTTCAGATTTGAAGATTTGCTAATAATTGCTAATGGTTGTTTGGCTAATTTAGAATTGTGCCAAGAGAACATGTTGTAGGTGGATGTCCAGGACAGGGAAGCAAATGTAGAACCATGAGAGACATAATATTACCACTTACAAGAGCCAAAAAATATGAGGATGGCCTCATGGTTAAACGAATCTAATTTTTGTAGTGAACAGAATTGTAAATTCAGATTTGAATTTGATTATTAATGCTATTGATTGGTTGATTATTTTTTAATTGTGTCAGGAGGACACAATGTAGGAAGACCATGTGTTATGGCCTGCAAGAGCTAAAACTCCATGGGAAGGATCCCATGCTTTGGAAATGGGTTTCGGGTGAAACACCATTGCAAAATTTTTGATGACATGTCATGTGAACTACATGTTAGTAAACAAGGCGGGTGAGATGGTAAAATTATGCCAATAGGGCATGCATTGTTTATGAAACAAGAAAGAGATTGGGGTAGCAATCTCGAGGGACTATTAAGTCAGAGAAGGGAGCCCCATTCCTCATGAAATGAAGAGAAAATAGATCTGCAAACCGATAAGTATTTTGTAACCCTAACTGAGGATATTCATGTCTAATTATTAGAATTAATATATAGAGCATGTTTTTATTTTAGACTGCTTCAGTTTGATTAGGGCTTGCATGACTCACATCAGAAAGGGGTGAACATATTTCGAGTGTTGTGTTGTTTTATGGTTGTCAACATTTACTACACCCTAAGGGAATGGACACATTCCTGGTGTTTTAATATTAGAGAGTGAATTTGTTTTTATGAAATATGTTACATTTGTTTTTATCATGCCAGTTGGTGTTGCAGACTAAGAATCAAAGTGAGGTGGGTACCGAGACTGGATGGAACCCATTGAGATGCCTATGGCTCTGTAGTAGGGCCCATGACTTGGAAATGGTTATGGTGCATTTTCCTTCCATTGGCCTGTTGACCTAGACAGAAGTGTTGGCTTGGAAATGGAGAGGGAAAACTAGGTATGGGACTAGTTTGGCACCATAAATGCTTGGTAAATCCAGTCGGTGCACTGGTTTAGCATTGAATGTTGTGGAGCAGCCTGCGTGTTGGCCAAACGAATCTGCGTGCTGGCCAAACATTCGTTAAACGCTTGGTAAATCCATTCGTTGCACTGGTTGGGCATTGAATGTTGTGGAGCAGCCTGCGTGCTAGCCAAACATTCATTATTGCATCCACAGGTGTTCCAATGCTTGTAAATCAAAGAAGGAGCATGTGGAATAACGTGAAGATGTCCAATACAGATAAGTATTTGGTTATCTTGCAGCTTCTTGCTTATTTAATGTGAATATACATGTGTATATGATTCGGCTATGGTTTTTAAACCCTTGTTTAGAGATAAATCCTATGAAAGTGAACTTGACATGTGAATTAACTCAATGTTGAGTGTAGGTATTGTTGAATGCTAAGACTTGAAGACATCTTAAGGATGCATGTGGACATTCGACTGTCCTAGAAATATCAGTATGAGTATCAATGGAAATGGTGCTAGTGGATTGGTGTGGTCCCTACCAGCCAAAGGTTCTATAGGCAACCATGAGGAGGGGTTCCCTGGTAGAGAAGCCTTGGACAGACCTTAGACACCAAGTGTCATCTCCAAAACAAGGAAAAAGGTGAGTTAAGCATTCACATTTGAAGTGAAAGAGACCAAGGAGCATGGAACCACAATGGTGGTGGGACTCCAGATTGGAACAAGATTAAGAGGGGGAAACTTTTACTTTTCTTTTTCCTTTTTGATTGATGCATTTAAAAAAAAACAGAAAATTGTTGAATGCATGTCATGGCTGAAAGTTGGTTGTGTTTAATTCACTAGAAATAAAGTGTGAATGTTGAATTAGTTAATTTCCCGTGAAATGATGAACATGAATGAGCTCATTGGTATGTTGGACAAGCATGAAATGTGGGGAAGTCTCATGGATAAAGCATGAAATTTCCATGTCAATTGGGAAAGTAATTGACTGATCTTAATGCTTATGTTATGCTTGGCCTAACAAGATGTGCAATGATGAATTTCACAGGTGAAAATTAAATCAATTGGTTTCATTTGTTATGAGACAAGTGTTGCTAGTAACAAAGTGTGGACAACTGTGCATATTGACCATGGTAGCAGACCAAAAGCTACTGGATTTGGTTGGAAATCTTCTTCAAACAACTTCCAAGAACCAAGAAAATCTTGGGGAAATTCTCAAGCTACAAAAGAAACAGAATGATATGAATCACAAGGTTTTGTAGGACTCTATTTGTCTGCAAAATGAGGTAAAAGGCATTCTGGACTCTATTTGTTTACACATCAAAATTCACATACCTGCTACATTTTGTGAATTTTGATGTGTAAACAATGTGTATGTATTCCTAAGTATTGGAACACCGAGGACGATGTTATTCTAAGGGGGAGGGAAATGTAATGTCCCCATTTTGACCCTTAGGATATATTGGATTTTATGTAAACATTGTGCATATGCGATGTATGATTCCTAGCATGGATATCAAGGCCAAGGCCCCTCTAGTGAATGCTCAGCCTTGAGGGGTTGGTATTTTATATTGTTCTATCCATGTGCTAGTAAAACATGGGGAAATTGTAAAATGATGTAAATATCATCTAATAAAAATACCAAGGGGTTGGCTATGGATGCAACTAAATGAGGGAGCTATGTGTATCCACTAGGGAAAGGTGAGGGGGTTATGGGATTGAACCATAGGCTTCCATATGTCATATTTAGAACCCACCTTTGATTGTCCTGGCTATCATTTAATTCTGTGTAAGGATGACTGCAAAAAAAAAAGTTCATTAGGTTGATGGAGTATGGCAGCCCTGAAATATGTAAGGCAGGATATGGGATCGATTTGCTTGACCCATAAGTCATTCCACCTCATGGGAGGTGGTGAGCTCTAAGTATGGGTGCCTAATGAGGGCACATAGACTAGGAGCCTACTTTAATTATCAAACCAGGGGACATACAAACTTTAGAGGCACTGGCACTATATGTGATCTTCTAGGATAGTCTTTGTTGAAGTTGGGTGTTTGTATTAATGTTTTTAAAGAGTTGCCTAAAAAAGATTAAATGAATTGTAAACAGGGGTGTTAATCTATGGAGGAGAAATTCCTATGCTAGGAAATTCAAATACTGAAAGTAGGAAATCTATGGCTAAGAATTCGAATGCAGGAAACAGTAAATCTATTTTTAAGAATTAACTTACTGAAAACAATAAAAACTTATACTATGGAGTTGAATGTTGGAATTATAACAACTCTATTCTAAAGTAATGAAAGCTTGATCTTTAATCTAAGGGGTACTTACTATAAATCGAATGCATAAAACTCAAAGTCTGATCTAACATAATCTAATGCTGCAATTTTAATCAAATCATTAAGGAGTGAATGTCATCATGTAACCTATAAATACTGAAAGAAATCAATCTATATAAGCAGTTTTGATAATGAAATGAATACATGGGATGAAGATCTAGATTGCTGCTTCGGAATTAAATGCAAGTACAGAGAGAAATGGATGTTAATTATTCCTTGGCAGAATGTTGCTACAGGACTACAGACACATCATTATCATACTATAGAATGCGTTGTAATGAACTACGGAATCAGAAGTGTTCAACTACTACAGAAATCAAATCGTTTTATTTAGATGCTATTTAGAATACTCTCATCTGAAATATAAATTCAACCAATGCACAACACATAATGAGAAATACCTGTACTGCAAGATATCCTGACTTACGTGTTGGAGGGGCCCTCTCCAACCTGTACTCAGGAGTGAAAAGAACTTATAAACGCTGAATCGTAGGTAACATAAAGTCTTTATTTAAAATAGAAACTGCATAGTTTAAAACTAGGTCTGTAACCCAACTGTCTTGATAGTCTGAAGCGTAAAACAATAATTCTTCAAAATAACAGCAGGGGCCTCTTGCTACGCGAGAGGTCCATATTTATAAAATCCTAATGCTTAACCTAATAAAAAATGTATAACTATCGATTCTCTTTGAACATGAGTTCGTTCTCTATAGATCAGGAAAAAGGCGCTGAGTTTGGTGATGTTCTTCCAGTTCTTCCCTTGATTCACGTGTTATCCTTTAGTACACCTGCACCTGCTCATTCAACCACGTTTTTCATGCAATTAGCTCATAGCAACGCTTTTCAAAAAATAATAGAAATAATCTTTTAAACACTTCATTAAATAATTAAGGTAAATCATTTTCCCACTAACGAGTGTATTTTTACAACCTTTCTCGTGCTTTACTGGTGGGAAAAGAAACTATCAGATACCTAAAATGGGGACTCATCATATCCCCCATGCTTGAAGGATTCACCCATCCTTGGGTGACATATTCTGCTCTCTGATGATGTCTCTGATGTCCCATGCTACCACCTTGGGGGTCCTTGCCTGCCTGTGGTAGCCCATACTTTGATCTTCCTTGATCCATGCCCTCCTCTCTTCTTCCTCATTGACCTGTTCCTTAATGACCGAAGGAAGGAAGAATGGGGGGTTTAGCCTCATCGGATTCTTTATCAATGACTCCCTGTAGAGCTTAGCTTTTACAAGAGCATTTTTAAGTCTGGCAGGGGAGTGAAGCTCTTTTATTTTCAGGTCATTTGCCACTTTGTGCCATCTTTCACCAATAGACTCCTGAACCTCCTTATGTGTGCTTTGAAGAGTAAGATCAAAGTGAACCATAGCCTCCTGCTATTTCTCAAGGATAATTGGGATCGCCTCCTCATCTATGGTGAGATTTCTATGGTCATAGATTATTCTTTCAGGGTGAGTCGCTTCTGCCCTGATCCATAATGGGGTCTGCCATTTTGCCGCTACATAAATGTGGTAGTGCTGAGCTCGTTCAATTTCATTTTTCATCCAAGAACATTATGCCCTTAACTGGAAATCACCCATGTAAGGGTTTGGCGACCAGTTGGGCGAGCTAGGAGCTACAAAATTATGTAGGAAAAACTCACTGAGCTGGTCCTTCTCTGACTTTGTGGCTTTGAGAGATGCATCCACAAATTCCCTGGTTGTTTCAATTTCTATTGGGAGTTACTGTGCCAACATTTGGAGCTGGAATTTGCCCCACTTTTCTTGTAGGTAAACTACATATATTGCTGATGGTGGCCTGTGCTCCAATACTTTACTATATATTTTAGTGGTAGTGGCCAAAACATGCTTTAGTTGAACAATTTCTTGGTCCTTTTTGGCTATTTCCCCTTGTGCCTCAGTCAACTTCTCTTGAAGTACTGAATTTCTCTGTTATGCCAGTCTTAGCTCCCCTACAAGATGCATTTTTAGGATTTGTGTCTTTCAGATGAAAACAGGGGTGATGTGGGTTGGCTTCTTGATCCAATCCTCAATGTTTCCAGTTCCTTTCTGAGCTTTTCTAATTCCACCCGTGCTTCAGTGAGTTGATTGACGACCCCATATTTTTCATGGTGCTCAAGAGGGTCCTCCTGGAGGTTGTCTTGCTCTTCTTGTTCCTCCTAATATTCTTGTTCATCCTACATTTCTTGCTCATCCTGCTACTTTGGTTCATCTTGCTCCTCTTGCTCATCTTGCTCCTCTTCTGTAGTGGGATCCTCCTGATCTACCCAAAGATCATCATCCTCATCCGACACATTTTGAACTATGGGACTAGGTTCCCTACTCTTTTCCTTGGTAATTCGGATTCTGGATGCTTGTGTGAATCTCTTACTTCTTCTCTTCGGCTCTTGATTAATGGCAGGAATCCCTGGGTTTGTTTTGGGGGAGTCATCCCGTGAATGTTTTATTTTCACGAGGGTATTAGCCACACTGTCTAGGTCAATTTTCCTCTTCACCCCTGATGTAGAGGTGGTTTTTCTCATTGATCCTAGTGGTAGGGGTACGCCAGCTGTGGGTGTGCTCTTCATTCTTTGAACATCTTTAGCAGATACCAACACAAATTCTTCCCAAGAAAGCTCTGGTATCTATGCTTTTAATTCCTCACAAACGATTAGATTGATCAACCCATGATGGGCTAAGGCATCCTCCTTCCCTTTAGTCACCTTCTTGCTCATTTTTGCTAGAGATTAGAGTAGGTAGTATGGAATACTAATGTTGTTGTTTGGTGGATGATGGGCCCTATGCCTCAATAGTTCTAGGAATCGAAAATGAAAAATGGGGACGTAGCTCAACCTACCAGTGCATGTAATATATTTTTGGACAATGGCAACCATTTCATCCCACGGTGCAGGCATGGAGAGCCTTTTGACTCCATTTTTATCTTCATCTTAGGCCTCCCCTCTTTCGAAGAATGCTTTCTTTGCTTCATGGTTTGAATCCCTGTCATCCTTGACCCAATGCAGACCCATTGGAAGACCAGTGTATTTGGAAATCACATCTTCATCCACCTTCACAGGTAACCCCTTCACTCGGGTGACGAACTGTTCATCCTTGATATGTTTTAAGTTCCTTGAGAACTCCATAGCCACCCCTGCATTGTATCCTCTTAATCCCAAGATGAAAGGCATCCAATTCGCACTGCGAATGACTGTTAAGATTTGTGGGTTCTGAAAAACATCACTGTGTTCCTTTGGTTCGCTTTTCTTGAAACCTTTCATCATCTTAAAATCTCTTCTAAAATCAACAAAAATAGACTTTGAATGTGAATTTTACCTCACTGGTCTGGATTGACTATAGGCTCGAGGTTGGATTGCTTGCTGCATGACCACACTCACTTTTGATGGCTTGCTTCTGGAAAGTTCTGAGAGGTTTTTGTTTGCAAAAACTGGCTCTTTTTTGAATAGTCATGCAGCCTTACTTAACTGTCTTTCCGCACTTATCCTTATTATTATTCGCTGTACTTGTTGATTGATCCATTTCTTTCCATAATCAAGCTCTTCATTTCGCTTTATGCTTGTACTTTGCACTTCTGCTCTGATTATTGTGAAGTATGCAAAAACTGGCTCTTTTTTGAATAGTCATGCAACCTTACTTAACTGTCTTTCCGCACTTATCCTTATTATTATTCGCTGTACTTGCTGATTGATCCATTTCTTTCCATAATCAAGCTCTTCATTTCGCTTTATGCTTGTACTTTGCACTTCTGCTTTGATTCATGATTTGCTGAAATGACGGGTGTGTGCAATCATGATTTTGTAATCTAAACCTTTCCCCCGACTTTAGCGTAAATCTGTCCTCAGCTTAAAAAATAATCGTTTTGGGGATAATGATTTGACCTTAAGAATAAAATGAAAATGTTCAGAGATTACCTTGTTATATTTTGTTAGCATACCTGAGTTCACGATCATGGCTGATTTGTACGCGTGTTGGATGTTGTAGTAGATTTGGTGTAATCCGTAGTAATCTTTGGTGTGTTAGTAGTTATGTGCATTGTCGGCATTTTCTTTTGGCTTGTTTGAATTTTGGTGTATTGCCTTTATTTGAATTTCGTGCCATTTTTTATTTGACTTTGTGATGATGCTTTGTATCAATTTGATTGCTTGGTGCTGTGCATGGATGAATGTCTGGCTCGCTTGGATAAATGGCAACCTCGCTTGAATAAATTGTAGGCTCTCGTGAAGATTTTGCAGATTTGATTGGAATTTGTGCTGTGATGTATTCTTGTAGTTTTTGATATCTTTGCTGGCTCGGTTGAATACATGTCTGGCGCGCTTGATTGCTGTTGACGTTTGATAATTCCCAGGCTTGCTTGATTGCTGTGGATGTTTTGATACTTTTCTGGCTCTCTTGCATATTGATGTTTCTTTTGCTTGATATTCATTTTTGCAATTTTGATGCTCCATCTTCATAGGTGTGTATGTGGCCCTGTAATTTGGCATGTTATTCATTCAACTATATTTATTTTTCTTTATTTCTTTTCCTTTTTATTTTTTCATTTTCATTTTTTTCATTTTTTTTCTCTTTTTTATTTCATTTTTTCAATAGAATTTCATATTCTCTATCAGCATTAGTTGTTGCTAGTAGAGTACCTGTGTAAACTCTTCCTTTGACTGTGGTTTCTTGTAGATTTTTAGTTGATGTCCATTCACTATCATGGGAAACTATTGTTCGTCTATTGTAACAATTTTGACTGCTCCATTGTCATAGATGTGCTCAACGATGTAAGGTCCTAGCCATCTAGTTGTTAGTTTTCCTTTGAATGTGTGAAACCTAGAGTCATAAAGTAGTGCCCAGTCACCTTCCTTGAACTTTTTATCCTTTAGGTGTTTGTCATGCCACTTATTTCTTTGCTGCTGGATAATTTTAGTGTGTGCAAGTGCTTGTTGGCGTTGCTCATCCAGTTGATTCAATTGTAGCATGCGTTCTTGTTGTATTTCTGATAGTTCCATGTTCAAATCTGCTGCAATTCTTAGTGTTTTGATTTCGAATTCAATTGGCAGCATGAATTTCTTTCCATATACTAAATCATAAGGTGTGAATCTTGTTGTTGTCTTCCATGTGGTGTTATAGGCCCAAACCGCCTCACTTAATCTATCAGCCCAATCTCTTTTGTGGAGTTGGACTGTCTTTGTTAGAATCCTCTCTAATTCTCTGTTGGTGACTTCTTCTTGACCATTTGCTTGAGGGTGATATGAAGAGGACTGTCTATGCTTAACCTTATTCCTATTTAGTAGTTCCTCTATTAAGTTGGATGTAAATTGTGGTCCTTGATCAGAAACTAGTTCCCTTGGAACACCAAACTTGTGGAAGATTTGCTCAGTGAAAAATTTTGCTACATTGTTTTCATTTGCTGCAACAAGTGCTGCTACCTCAGTCCATTTTGTAAGGTAATTTGTGCATACTAGAATGTAGCTCTTTTGATTTGATGGTGGGTTGATTGGACCAACGAAGTCAAATCCCCATTTCTCGAATGCTTCTAAGGAGATCTGTGGATGAAGAGGCATTTCTTCTTTTTGTGTAGGCTTCCCCATTCTTTGACAGTCATCACAGTGGGACACATACTCATAAGAATATTTGTGGAGTGTTGTCCAATAATACCCTGTTTGCAAGATCTTGTAGGCTGTGCTTTTTGTAGCATAGTGTCCTCCACAGGGTTCATTGTGAGTGGCATGCATTATGTCATGTACTTCATCTTCCCTAATGCACCTTCTAAGTATCTGATCTGGCCCTTGTTTATAGAGTATGCCCTCTATCCATGTGTATGTGGCACTTTGCATTATTACTTTTGTCTTTTCTTTATAACTGTAGTGTTCGGGAAACTTCCTGGATACTAAGTAGTTTTCTATGTCAGCAAACCATGGGATTCTTGTTGATATGAAAAAAAGGTGCTCATCAGGGAAGTTATCATTAACCAACTCATTATCTTGTCCATGTGTGACTCTTGACAAAATGTCTGCTACAACATTATGCTTGCCTGGTTTATCTATTATAGTAATGTCAAATTCTTATAGAAGTAGCATCCATCTAATAATTCTAGCACTAGTATTAGGCTTGTTCATAAGATATCTGATTGCTGAGTGGTCAGTGTGGACAAAACTTTGGTATCCTGTAATGTAATGCCTGAATTTATTGATTGCATGTATTACTGCTAAAAACTCCTTCTCTGTGACTGTGTAGTTGAGTTCTACCCCAGCCAAATTTTTGCTTATATAGTATATCGCATAGGGTTTCTTGTCTCATTCTTGTCCAAGCACAGATCCAATGGCTTTATCTGATGCATCTGTGTGGATGTGAAATGGAATTTACTAGTTTGGTCCTTGGAGTACTGGTGTTGTGATTGTTTTCTCCTTAAGATTTTCAAATGCCGTCATGCAATTGCTTGTCAATATGAACTCATTGTCTTTTGTGAGAAGTGCAAACATTGGGCAGCAATTCTGCTATAATTTTTGATAAACCTTCTGTAGTACCCTGTTTGTCCAAGGAAACTTCTCACATCCCTTTGTTTGACAGGTGGTGGCAGTGTTTTGATTACTGAGACTTTTGCTTGATCAACCTCTATCCTCCTCTGTGATATATGATGTCCTAGAACGATGACTTCTTCCATTAACATCCTGCATTTGTCATTTCTTAGGCACAAGCTCATCTCAATACATTTTTTTAATACTAATTCAAGATTGTTTAATGCTTGCTCAAAGTTTTGTCCATAGGGTGTGAAATCATCCATGAAGACTTCCATTTTGTCATTTATAAAATCAAAGAAAATACTCAATATGGCTCTTTGAAATGTTGCTGGGGCGTTACATAAACCAAAGGGTAGAACCCCATAGGCATAAGTTCTCCATGGGCATGTAAAGGTTGTATTATCTTGATCAGCTAGGTGTATTAAAATTTGGTTGTACCCACTGAAACCGTCTAAGAATGAAAAATACTTGTTTCCAGATAATGTATCTAGCACCTGATCTATAAATGGAAGAGGAAAGTGATCTTTCTTGGTTACTTTATTCAACTCTTTGTAGTCCACACAAATTCTCCATTTGCCTCCTTTTTTAGGTACTATAACCAGTGGTGAGACCCACTCACTGTCGGATATTGGATAGATGAACCCTGCATTTAATAACTTTTGTAGTTCTATTTTGACAATGTCTTTTAATGCTGGGTTCAACCTCCTTTGTGGCTGCCTGATAGGGATAGAACCTTCTTTGATGTAAATATAATGTTTGCATATATCAGGATGTATACATTTCATGTGTGCATATGTCCATGCAAAAGCTTTATTTTGTTCTGATAATACTTTCATTAATTGCTTTTCTTGCTCTGGCTTGAGATTGGAATGAATGTTGACCGTCTTTCCAGGCATGATTTCCACTGTCTTCCCTTTTTCTGATTGTTCTTCCAGATGTAGTACGTCTACCCACATTTTATTCAAGTTCTGGTTTGAACTTTCGCCTTCTTGTTGCTGTGCTGTGGACAAAATTCTTTTAAGAGCAGCGTTGTTAGAATATTAATTTTGTATAAACCTATCTATCTGGCCATCTTCATCTATTGCTTTCAATGATAGTGCAGCATCAATTGTTAGGATAGGTTGCAGGTTCTGATTTGTTGTATCGTGATAGTCATCAGTCCAATTTTGGTATTCTAAATCTGAAGATTTTCTTACTGGTGGGTAGATTGTGATTTTCTTCCTGGCATGTCCACTGGTGATAGTCATATTTTCTGATTGGCAACCTATGTAAGCGTCCGCAGTTGCTAACCAAGGTCTGCCTAGTATGATTGGATAACCACTAAGTTTTCTTTTGACTTCAATTACTATGAAATCAGCTGGGTATTCCCAGGATTCAATATTGATCATAATGTCTTCGAGCATCCCTTCGGGTTTCACAGTGGATGTGTCAGCTAGCTGGAGTACTGTAGTTGTTGGTTTGATTAATGATTGGAGTCCTAGGCATATCATGGTCTCCTTAGTCATGACGTTGATAGCAGCTCCCAAATCTATTAGGATTTTATTTATTTGTTTGCTATTGATGGTGATGTTCACTACAGGGCTACCTGGATCAAGATACTTAGGGTTAATAATAATACCCAGCATTAGATCAGCCAATTGTCCCACTACATTTATTGTTGGTGGGTTACACTTCCTCATCCCAGGTTTCTTCAGACAATTTTCTCTAATAAATTTGTTACAGATGGGAACATCCCTTATGGCCTGCAAAATTGGGATTTGGATGTTTAAGTGTTTTAATTCGTTTAAAATTGCATTTTATTCTTCCTCCTTTGTACTTCGTATAAGTTTCTCGGGAAATGGAGGGTTTCTGTTTCTGTTTCGTGGGAGTGGTTGGGTGTCTTCTTCTGTTAGATTTGGTTCATCCGGATGTTGAACATAGGGTTATGTTGTTTGTTCTTGAACTTCAAGTTGTGAGATATTTTGTGTTGATGTATTTTGCAACGTTTTTTTGGATCTGAGGTTTATTTCATTTATTTCCATGGTATCTACGACATAGGTAGGGAATTTTGTGATATCAACATTATAAGTCTGTTGTTGTTGTGGAGGTCTGTTATTATTAGGGTTTGGGATGGAATTGGAGGGGGTCTGGGGGGTGGTTGAGTCTGTGGGGGCGGCATGATGAGTGGTTGTTGCTGCTGCAATGGAGCTCTCCAATTTGATGGATAAGGATTTTGATTCCCATAATTTGTGGTGGATGAAGCAAAATGTGGGGGATATGAAGGGTAAGATGGTGGATAGTAAGGTTGTTGATAGGTTGGTTGATATGTGTGTTGACTCTGCTGATACTGATTTTTCTGCCATTGATTTGGGTTTGGCTGTGCTTGCCATGAAGTTGGTGCAGAATTCCAATTTTGTTGGCCCTGATTATAGTAGGCTTGATTGCCAGGTTGATATGGTCTAACAAAATTATTCCTCCTTTGATTTATAAAACAGAGCTGTTCTATTGCTCCTTCAGCTGCTAGGTCTTGAATAGAAGCCTTACATGAGGGTAAGAGGGGACATTTATCAGTGGAGTGGTCGTCAGTGCAGAGAACACATACTTCTATGGTGTTCAAGGTGCACTACCCCTTCTCATGTTTTTTCTACAACGAGGACAGAATACTGCCAAGGCTTGGTTAATTTCATCCTGCTTCTTTTTTATCTGAAGTGCATCAAGTTGCATGGCCAAAGATTGTAAGATATCTGTCTTCATATCATCTAACAGGTTTCCTAAATCAGATTTTGTAAGATTGGGTCCTGAAGATGATGAAGATCCTATGGGTAGATGTGTATCTCTTGTCCCATTCTTGCTTTTCCTAGACCTAGAATGGTTCTTGAAAATCTGGAGCATCTGGTCATAAGTCTTTTGAAATATGTCTCCATCTCCTAAGAGGTTTAAGATCTCAAAATTCTCTTCTTTGATCCCTCTAAGAAGGACAAGTTTCAGGGATTCGGGGTCTAGGGTGCAATGGTTAGCTCGTTTGTAGCTGAGCTGAAAATGCTAGGCATAGTCTTCTAAGGATTCACGGTCTCCCTGCTGCATCCTAAATATTTCATCCCTTGTATCCTTTGCTTTGCAGTAGTCCCTATATTCTTCTAGGAATTCCTGTTTCATCTGGTCCCAACTAAAAATACTATTCCCCTCTAAAATCATGAACCACCTAAGTGATAAATATTTCATTATGGAGGGAAAAAGTCTTAGCTTTTGTGCATCCGTAGTGTAATCAAAGAATCTGCAAACTACCTCAAATTCAAACAAGAATGTGTCGAGATCTTATGAAGTCAATCCATGGAAGTTTGGAAAATTGTTAGGGTTGATATTCTTCATCCGTGCATCTCCGAGAGGTATGCTAATGGGGAAGGTGAACAGCTCCCTATGTTCCTCTTCTTCATTTGCCATCATGGTGTTTGAGATGGAATTAGTAGAGAAGTTGTCTCTGTTTAAGTTGTCTCTGTTTGGATCGTATGTGGAGGCAGTTTCGTTTTTAGAGTTTAGAAATTCGAACTGAGAATGGTCAGAACTGTTATTACCGTTTTTGCTCATGGGATGCTTAGGCTGAAAGCATCCAAACCTATCCCTTTGCCGACGAGGCATTCATTGGTAAAAAATTTATGTTTTTGTTTTATGTGATTTTTTCTTTCTTTTTGTGTTGTTTTCTGAAGATGTCTCCTAAAATATTTAACATCTCCCCGACAATGACGCCAAAAAGTGGTGAGCTCTAAGTATGGGTGCCTAATGAGGGCAGCTAGACTAGGAGCCTACTTTAATTATCAAACCAGGGGACATACAAACTTTAGAGGCACTGGCACTATATGTGCTCTTCTAGGATAGTCTTTGTTGAAGTTGGGTGTTTGTATTAATGTTTTTAAAGAGTTGCCTAAAAAAGATTAAATGAATTGTAAACAGGGGTGTTAATCTATGGAGGAGAAATTCCTATGCTAGGAAATTCAAATACTGAAAGCAGGAGATCTATGGCTAAGAATTTGAATGCAGGAAATAGTAAATCTATTTTTAAGAATTAACTTGCTGAAAACAATAAAACTTATACTATGGAGTTGAATGTTGGAATTATAACAACTCTATTCTAAAGTAATGAAAGCTTGATCCTTAATGTAAGGGGTACTTACTGAAAATCGAATGCATAAAACTCAAAGTCTGATCTAACATAATCTAATGCTGCAATTTTAATCAAATCATTAAGGAGTGAATGCCATCATGTAACCAATAAATACTGGAAGAAATCAATCTATATAAGCAGTTCTGATAATGAAATGAATACATGGGCTGAAGATCTAGATCGCTGCTTCATAAGTAAATGCAAGTACAGAGAGAAATGGATGTTAATTATACCTTGGAATAATGTTGCTACAGGACTACAGACACAACGTTATCATACTCTAGAATGCGTTGTAATGAACTACGGAATCAAAAGTGTTCAACTACTACATAAATCAAATAGTTTTATTTAAACGCTATTTAGAATACTCTCATCTGCAATATAAATTGAACCAATGCACAACACATAATGAGAAATACCTGTACTGCAAGATCTCCTGACTTGCGTGTTGGAGGGGCCCTCTCCAACCCATACTCAGGAGTGAAAAGAACTTATAAACGTTGAATCGTAGGTAACGTAAAGTATTTATTTAAAATAGAAACTACATAGTTTAAAACCAGGTCTGTAACCCAACTGTCTTGATAGTCTGAAACGTAAAACAATAATTCTTCAAAATAGCAGTAGGGGCCTCTCGCTACCCAAGAGGTCCATATTTATAAAATCCTAATGCTTAACCTAATAAAAAATGTCTAACTGCCGATTCTCTTTGAACAAGAGTTCGTTCTCTATAGATCAGGAAAAAGGCGCTAAGTTTGGTGATGTTCTTCCAGTTCTTCCCTTGATTCATGCGTTATCCTTTAGTACACCTACATCTGCTCATTCAACCTTGTTTTTCATGCAATTAGCTCATAGCAACGCTTTTCAAAACATAACATAAATAATCTTTTAAACACTTCATTAAATAATTAAGGTAAATCATTTTCCCACTAAAGAGTGTATTTTTACAACCTTTCTCGTGCTTTATTGGTGGGAAAAGAAACTATCAGATACTTGAAATGGGGACTCATCAGGAGGACGTTTTTTGCTCATCCCCATGCCATTGTGAAGGATTTAAGCTGTAGTTGGGAGGAGAGACCCAATAGGGAAGAGAACCAGAAATCACGATTTGGGAAGAAGCCACAATTTGCAGAGCCAATATCGGTCAGAAATATACGTGGGAAGCGAAATTTGTTGGGGAACCCATAGAACCGAACCTTGGGGGAAATTTGGAGAGTGATGGATGCCCAATAATCCTTAGAGAAACCCATATTTGATAGCCGAAAACCTAGTCGCGGGACAGAGCCATTCGACCACAATGCTAAGGAGATCTGAGAGTAGATCACAGTGGGAAGGAGACTGGGGGTTTAGACTTCATGGTAGAGCCTATGAAGGATCATTCATCCTTGGTTTGGCAGTAGGGACCAACCACACCTGCCCAGGTTAGTGCCGAGGGAAGGGGTTCCCAAGGGACTGTGCAACAAAGAAGGGGACCTTACTTAGGTTGAGAGTGGAGATGATAGGGGTGCCTGGACTGTCTGAGGCCAATTGGATATGCATGTAGCTATGTGGTTGAGCTCATTGAATTACAAAACCCATCCTTGTATTACCACTTTCTTGACAGAGCCAACTGTGTGCTAGATGACCCTGATTGACTATGCCTAAGGCTATGAGTAAACTTGAGTAGTTCCTCCTTAGTGGATACATATCCCCCACTCGGGGGTGGTCTCTAAGTGCTGAAATAATAAAGGATGGACAAAGATGTATGGTTGGGTTGGAATGTTGTAGTCCATAGCCAGTTTCTTGGTGAATTCATCTTAAAGATAAGTGTTTCTTGTTCCCTCCGATTATACCAATTTTATATAAATGAATGATTGTTTGTTTATGTCAGAATGCATGGATTAATCCAGCCGATTAATGGAACTGAATACTTGTACTTTATATTGTTATTATTCCTATGATGAAATGTTGGTAAATGCATCTAAGTGTGTGTTATTATGGTTTAATTCAGTTGTGTTTTGCATCCATGTGTTTTATTTATATGTAAATTTGTTCATTGGTGGATAGGGATAAGGGTTGTAAAGGCCTAGAATGCTCAGAAGGTTCAGTTAGGACCTTGGGGAGGAAATAGAAACCCCCCTATGGTATTCATGCTTCCCATGTGGATCAGATGAAGGGAAGGGCTATGAATGAGTAGTATGAGAGCCCCTTACAGAGTGATGAAGAGGCCTTGATGAAGTTTGGGGCCACATTTTGGGATGGAATAAGGACCAGATCAGATTCATCGGATGTGGAAGAGGATCATACAGTTTCATAGGCCTCACCGATAGCTTTCCAACAGTACCAAATTTTCTCAAAATGGAATTAGGATGAAGAAGATATCGGCTTGAGAAGTTGGCAGTAACAAGGGTATATGGATGAATTCTGACTTTCCGAAGCTGCAGTGCGGATTGCGGAAGTCAGAGGCATGATTTATCAATGTGGTGCTTTGGAGTTTCGATTTATGACTCCTGCAAGCCGGATTGCGGAGTTCGGAAGTCGGAGGAATAAATTTCTTGAAGCTGCGATTTCGGAGTTCCGATTTCTGACTTCGGCATCGCGGATTGCGGAAGTCGGAGGTGTGATTCGACGTTCTGAATTTCTGAATCCTGCATCATGGATTGTGGATTGTGGAATTCGGAGAGGTGTTTCTTTTCTACCATGTATTTTGCATTCCGACTTTTCGAATCTCGCATCGTGGATTGCGGATTGTAGAAGTCAGAGAGGTGTTTCTTCGCAGCCGTGTATTTGGCGTTCTGAATTTTCGAATCCCGCATCGCGGATTACGGAATTCAGAAGTTAGGGATGTGTTTCTTCGATGCTGCATAATTGGTGTTCTGACTTCCGACTTCTGACTTGCGGCTTGCGGATTGCTGCTTGCGGATTTTGGACCATGGTCATTGTAGTTGTGTAAAAGGGTAGAGTTGCGGATATGTTGAAAACAAATTATTATCAGCTTGTTCTCCCATCACTCAAAAGGGAACCGAGGGGATTGGGGACGTGACAATGGTACACAATTCTTCCTCCCCAGTCTAAGTGTATATAACCAAGTAACATGATTCCTCCACTGGAGGCATATTTGTGTCCATATGAAATTGTACCTCGAAGGTACCTAAGCACATGCTTAGCATTTGTCCAATGTCTGTGTATCGAATCAGACATAAATTGACTCAAAATGCTCACGGCATAACATATGTCAGGCCTCAAATGTATCAAGTACATTAGAGAGCCTATAAATTATATATACAAAGTGGGATCTACTGGATCCGATCCAGAGATTGACTCATGAAGTTTCCTCAAATTGGAAACCATCGGTGTAGTCATAGATTTGCAATTGATCATGCCAAACCTACGCAATATATCCACAGTGTACTTCCCTTGAGATAGAAAATTTTCATCTTTTCTTTGCCAGATCTCAATGCCAAGAAAGTAGTGCATCAGTCCTAAGTATTTCATCTCGAACTCTGAGGTGAGATCCCTCTTACACCAAGCAACCGGATGTTCCTCTCTGGCGAGAAACAAATCATCAACATATAGAACCAATATCAACAGTTGGTTCTTCACTACTTTGAAGTACAAATTTGGATAAGCTTCACTCTTACATAAACCTAGTTTCTGAAGGTAGCTATCAATTCTGGAGTACCAAGCCCTGGGGGCTTGCTTAAGCCCATATATAGATTTATTTAGCTTGCAAACATGGAACTCCTTGCCATGCACCACAAATACTTCATCCTGCTAAATATAAACTTGTTCCTCAACCTCACCATTATGGAAGGTTGTCTTCACATCCATCTGGTGAATTTTCCATCCTAGAACATATGCAAGTTCAATCATTGCTCGAATTGTGGTGTATCTTGCCACAGGGGAAAATGTCTCATCATAATTGATTCCTTCTTTTTGAGAGAAACCTATGAAAATGAATTTTCCTTTATACTTCTCAATGCTACCATCCACAACATGATTTATCTTGTAAATCCATCTGGAAGTCACAATGGACTTCCCATAAGGTTTGGGAACAACCTCCCAAACACCATTCTTCATTATATAGTTGTACTCTTCTACCATTGCATCTTTCCAAACTTGTTGCTTTGCAATTTATTCATATGAGGATGGTTTTGAATCACTAATGTGACTCATCAGTGCAACATACCCTGAATATCTATCAGGTTGCTTGCACTCTCTAGATGAGCCTATTGGTGCTCCGTGTTTCTCTACATTTTGTAAGATGTATCAACACCAAGAAGATCTTATTTTAGTGTGAGGTTCATCAGGTGACCTCCAAACCATTTCTACTAGTTCTTTAGGAGCTAACGAATTTGAGGCATCTTCTGGTTTCTCCCTCTCAAACTCTGAAGGGGGAGAATCAGACTCGGAATCCTCCATCTCTGAATCACATTGAATCTCTTTAGATCTTTTGAAAGCATCTTCCTCATGGAAGGTAACATCTCGACTGAATTCATTGTGTCTCTCACCAGGTGCATGTATTTAGTATGATTTGGATGACTCGTTATAACCCACAAAGGTGCCTTTCTTTCCAGAAGGCTCCATCTTTGTTCTCTTTTCTTTTGGTACATGAATGTATACTGGGATCCTGAATATAGTCAAGTGTGATATTTATGGCTTCTCACCGGTAAATATTCTTCTGGTGTCTTCTCATCTAGAATGGCATGCATGCTTCTATTATGGATGCACACAGCTGTACGAGTGGCTTCTTCCCATAATGAGGTAGACATATCTTGATCATGCATCATGGATTTTGCAGCCTCACATATGGTTCTATTCTTCCTTTTGACAACCCCAATTTGCAGAGGGTTGTATGGTACTGTTAACTGTCTACATATTCATGCATCACTACATAGATTATTAAATGCATGTGAATCAAATTCACCTCCATTATCAGACCTTAATGCACAGCTGTGCTTTTCTTTTTTATTTTCGACTAGGGCTTTAAACTCTTTAAATTTGCTAAGAGTTTCACTTTTATCCTTCATGAAATAAATCCACGACTTCCTAGAAAAATCATCTATGAAAATTACATAATATAAGAATCCACCTAGGGAGGGGGATGACATGGGACCAAATACATCAGGATGCATTAAATCTAAAATCCATTTAGATCTAGTAGTACTTCTAGAAAAAATTTTCTTAACATTCTTCCCAAGTGCAAAACCCCGACATACACTATCATGCTCAAAATAAAATACAGGCATACCTTTTACCATCTTTTGAAGTCCTAGTAGTGTTTTGTAATGTAGGTGTACAAGCCTTTGATGCCACAACTCGCATGGATTGAAAGTGTGGTGAATAATAGCTTGAATGTACTTCCTAGGTACCTTTTAGAGTCCTCCCTCACGAATTCCAATCACAACAACAGATTCTAGGCTTTTGTTCTTCGGACATAAAAGTGCTTTGTATGAAGATAAATCAGAACCATTTTTCTTCAAGAACCGAAACTGAAAGGAGGTTCTTCTTCAATCCTGGCACATATAGAATTTCCGTCCACATGTAGAATATCACCGGTGCTCAACTGGAATGAGGTGGATCTAAATCCTTGGATCGAATAAGTTGAGTTGTCCCCCAACTCTACCATGCATGTGAATTCTTTCTCCTTTAGATCGGTGATGCACTCTTGTAACCAGTCATATGTTTGGATGCACCACTATAAATCATCCATGTGTATGCATTTGTGATGATGGATTCCGAAAGGTATGAGACAAGATAATACTCCTTTCTTGTCTCCTTTTCTTCGGATGCATTCTTTTGAGTGATTTCATCTTCTATGGCGGTAGAAGCATGGAACTTTCCTCTCCGATTTCCTTTGCACTCTCTTGAAAAATGGCCTTTCTTATTTCAATTGAAGCATCTAGCTTTTGGATTTTCAAATCCTTTGTTGAACTCATTCTTCTTTTGGAAGAATTTTTGCTTTCCTTTCTTCATTGTTGTCATGAGGGAAAGGTTGTCTTGTTTGATGCACATTGAATTTCTTTGGATTTTCCCCTCCTCTTGGAGGCATTCATGCCACAAACTTTCGAAGTTAGTTTGTACCTCTCGACCATTTACCATGGCCAATAATTTCTCCCGTGAGGATGGGAGACCTTCAATAGCGGTTTGGAGAAGATCATCTTCATCCACCACTACTCCAATACTAGCAATTTGATTTCTTACCTGAGAGATATTGGAGAAAAAGGATTCCATTGTCTCATTCGTCTCCATCTTTAAGTTTCAAAGTTTATTCTTCAATTCCCTCTTTTGAATCAGGGCATTCTTCTCATAGAGATTAGTCAATGTATCATAACACTCTTTCGCAGTCTTCAACAGTGTGATCAAGGGCATCAAGTTATCTTTTACCAAATCATAGATGATCTGTTTGGCCTTAGATTGATATTCTTAAAGTTGATGCACCCTGCATTAGATGTAGGCTCCTCCACCATAGTGGATACGTAGCCATCCAAGTCGTGTTCCTCTAGGATGTTGATAATCCTATCCTTCCAAATGTTGAAGTTTGAGGTGCCCTCAAGACGATATTCCAGTAGTACAGAGACTGATTCCATAGTATTCAAATCTTGTGCTCAACTTCCCAGGATCAACGTAGGCTCTAAGTGGCATGCAAAAATGAGCTCCTCCACGCCATGATCTTTGATACCATTTTAAATTTTGGTTGATATTTGATCTTTAATTATTTTAGATGCAGATACTTGAAGCAATGAGACAATTCAATCCATGAAATTCATACAACCATAACACAATATATACCTTGGGGAAAATCCTCAAAAATATGAGAACAAAAACCCCAACAAATATTCTCGGTATAATATAATGGATAGAAGACAATGATTTATTTTACAACATAGTAGATTGATTTCAGAAGATAAGAGATCACCAAACACTCTTGGTGAAGATACAGAAGCAATAGAGAAGAGATATCAATCGAAGAAGCGTCTTGCCTTCAAAGGAGAAGAGAATTCGCTTCACACTGGATCCATCAATCTCGTATAAAATATTTATACATTATTATCTTATATCTTTATCTTCTAACTTCAAGATGAACTCTCCCTCAAACTGGATGTATCAATATTGCATGAAGAAGTGCGTCCCACTTCTCATGCGGTGCTTTATCTCATTGAGCTGTCACTTAGGATGAACTCGCCTCTTAACTGCAATCTTTCCCACTTAGCTAGGTGGATAAATTAAGTGTCGACATGCAAGTGTCTCAACTCACATGTCATATTTTAGTTTAACATAAGTGTCGTCATGCAATAACACTTAGTTAACGAGATCTTCTCTCTTGTCACTTAGTTAACTCTCTTTAACTGAAGTTTTTAGTTTAACTAAATTGAAAACACTTTAGTTAACTAGTCCTTCTTATTTAACACTTACTTAACTGAAATCATGCTGATTGATTTACTTGAAGTGACCATTGCGATTTATTTAGTTAACTAAGGCATATATTTAACTAATGATTTCACTGAAGCATTGATTGAGGCATACATTGATACTTAACTGAAGCTTTAACAATTCAAGTTCTCTTTATTCTCTTGATATCTATGCTTTATATTTTATTTCTTTTTATCTTAATGGATGGTCAATATGTGCTAACTTTAGTTATCCATCACATTACATCATAATAAGAAGAATTATTGGATGTTGTGATCATATTATATTATTCTGGACCAAATGATCATATGCTAAAGTAATTCACTTTAGAGGTGATCAATCTCTAAAGGAGACTTAAATGCAACTGGTGATCATGGTTAATAATACGTCACATAACATTAAATTCTTTTAACAAGTAAAGCATGACCTTTATACGGAAGGTCCACCTCTATACGGGAGGTCCATCATGGATACCTTTATACAGAAGGTTCACATGATAATCATGACTTGACACACAAGTCCAGAGTCTTGTCCAACAAGAATTTACAACATCATTACTTTGATCAATTACCTCTATATAGGAGGAATAACATTTACACATAAGGAAATCAAAGTTCTCACCTCTATACGGGAGGATCAATATTGGCTACACAATATTGATTTGGAGAATGTCTCCTCATGTTGTATTTTTAATAGTTGTCATCTTAGGATATCGACAAAAGGTGCAATATTTAGAAGATAAATTAGTTCCGAGTACCCCACCTAAAGTAACCATGCAGTGTCAGGTGCAAGTTCAAGAAGCTGTTCAGAGTCTTCAAGAAGCAGAGGCCTAGTGCATGAAAATGTACGAGGAAGTGTTGCAGTCCTGGATGCATTATTTAAATATATTGAGTTATAGGAGGTCACTACTAATATTGGGGCCGTAGAATAGAATATGAATAGTTTGCGCGAGTATTTGAATATTCTACCACTGGTCCAAAGGACGAGGAGAGTAGCGGAGAGTAAAGAAATGCAGCAAGAAATCAATCAGCTGAGGATGCAACATAGGCAAAAGACAGAAAGGGTTGATGCGCTCGAGTCTGAGGTTGAGTGCATATTAGAAGTTATCAGGGATAAGCATACTTCCATCCTGTTGATAATCTCTTGGGTTTTCGAGGAAATCAATAAACATATCATTGCAGAGTTGGCCGAAGCCGTCACTTAGAATAAATATGAAGTCCAACAATTGGTCGGAGTGAGCAGGAATGTCTACCAGGAGTTTCTGTCAAAGCTACAAGAACTTGTCTCACAATCCTGAAGTGGCTTGGGATGATCAACATGTGAGTGTTGGGGGCCTATTGGGCCTAGATTTTTGGAGTTACTATTTTTGCGGAAATAGTGCTAGTGTGGACAAAGGCAAGGAGGAAGTAACACATATTTCATTAAATTTGGAATTATACAAGGGATCTAGAATTTAGAACTTCAACAAGATTGAGTTTTCAAAAAATGAAAAACCAAAAAATTACTTAATTCACTCATTTCAATCTTTATATTCACCATTTTTTTATAATATTATCAATATAAGCTATATAAAATCAAATTTATATAAAGTTGAAGCATATCTTCCTAATATTAAACTTAAATTCCTTACATTATTTTATTATTATAATTTTTTAATTTGTATTAATATTTGAGTTGATCAAGGTTTACCTCATCTCATGAACAATAGATGTTGCAAGAAATTTCTTACCTATTAAGTTATCTAATGGAATTATTTGTATGTTGAAATTATTAACCATTTTATTTATAATTTGATAAAGCATATATTGTGCATGTGTTGAATTACCATATTAGTAAGAGATTGTCTCCATTTTAGAGTGACCTACAAAGTTATTTAATGATATAGCAGTCAATGTGTTTGTTACTGTAACAAATTTATGTATTGGCATAGTAACTTATTAATTCCCAATCTTGATAATGGGTGGCTAGAACATGGGGATTTTTTCTCAACTTCAAGAAACAACAAGAACTGGAAATGCCTAGGAATTGGCTGAAACCTCTAATACCATGAAAAATTATTAGCTCATATAGTCACTGTAATATTGAACCTGTGGATGAGGACACTACCCCTAATCATATTTAGAATATTGACTAGAAAAACAATTAGTAACATATACACAAGCAACAACATGGAAAACTAGGTCATACTCTATTTTATTTTCTTCCCTTTATATGTATTGTCGAGTACAGATCTAGAATTTAGAACTTCAACAAGATTGAGTTTTCAAAAAATGAAAAACCTAAAAATTACTTAATTCACTCATTTCAATCTATATATTCACCATTTTTTTTACAATATTATCATTATAAGCTATATAAAATCAAATTTATATTAAGTTGAAGCATATCTTCCTATGCTTAAACTTAGATTCTTTACATTATTTTATTATTATAATTTGTAATTTGTATTAATATTTCTTACCTATTAATTTATCTAATGGCATTATTTGTATGTTGAAAGTATTAACCATTTTATTTATAATTTGATAAAGCATATATTGTGCATGTGTTGAATTACCATATTAGTAAGAGATTGTCGCCATTTTAAAGTGACCTAGAAAGCTATTTAATGACATAACAGTCAATGTGTTTGTTACTATAACAAATTTATGTATTGGCATAATAACTTAGTAATTCTCAATCTTGATAATGGGTGGCTAGAACATGGGGGGTTTTGCTCAACTTCAAGAGACAACGAGAACTGGAAATGTCTAGGAATTAGGTGAAACCTCTAATACCATGAAGACGTATTAGCTCCTATAGTCATTGTAATATTGTACTTGTGGATGATGACACTACCCCTAATAATCTTTAGAATATTGACTAGAAAAATAATCAATAACATATCTACGAGCAACAACATGGAAAATTAGGTCATACTCTATTTTATTTTCTTCCCTTTATATGTATTGTCTATTGTATGCCTTAGGACATTTTTGTCAAGTATATAGCACAATAGGTACTTAGGCACTTCACTTTTTCCCTTCATTTTATGGGATTATTATGAGCCCACAAGTTTCTACATGTTTTGGACATTGTTAACTATCAATTATTACTTTGGATATGTTGATTGGTTAAGCCTAGATTCCTTTTTATAATATAAATATAATCATCTAACATTTAAAGAAATATTCATTATTCAATACTATATATTATGATATGTGGTTGGCACTATTTTAGAGCCAACAAGAGAAAATATTGTATTGGATAAAGTCTAAGTATACCAATTAAGGTAAAAAAAAATTATTAATTAGAATATAAATTTTATAGTACAATTGGTTTTTTTTCAAATACATGAAGAAAGAGGGAAAACCCATTCTAGTTATTGCAAGTGTCCAGTATTTATTTTTGAAATGTTTGAACATATTACATTGAAAAAACATTAACTAGCTACTCCCATAGTAAAGTTTTTATAGACAAAGTCTATAATATGTTGTATGTCCAGTATTTATTTTTGAAATGTTTGAACATATTACATTAAAAAACATTAATTAGCTATTCCCATAATAAAGTTTTTATAGACAGTCTATAATATGTTGCTTGTAAGTGCTTTACTGGACTCCATTAACCAAGTTTGATGGATTGAGAAGTGTGGTACATTTGAAATCAATGAATTAGAATAGAAACATTGAAGTACATTTTTGTTTCTTACAAATACAAAAGTGAAAACCCACTAAACTTATTAAAAGTGCATTTAATAATCAATTTTTTTTATAAGTATCTGTGTGTCATTTAACAATCAAAATCAAATTATTATGAATTTTTATTGGTAGTGCATTTAACAATCAAAATATTTTATAAGTATTTGTGTGTCATTTAACAATCAAAATCAAATTATTATGAACTTTTATTGGTAATTTTTATTGGAAACATTTTACAGATGTCAAAAGAAAATATTTTATAAGTCTAGGCGTGTTTTTTAATGATCAAAATAAATAATTTTGTTATGAATTGGAATAGAAACAAAGTAGTACAGTTTAATTTATTTTATTATAATATATATTCATGAAGTGTTTGAATGTATTATATTGAAAAGAATACGAATTAGCTAGCCCAACATTATCGTTTTAATAGATCGTATCTAGAAGATGATGCTTTTAAATGTATTATTGAACTTGATTATCCAAGTTTGATGGAGTGAGAAGTTATGTCGATCTAGACAAAGCATTGGAATTTGTAATTTCCATGTTAGATATTGTTTGGTGTTTGAACGTATTACATTGAAAACAATGCTAATTAACTCCAATATAGTTTTAATATGCCAAATTAACTCCAATATAGTTTTAATAGGCCAAAACTAGAAGATATTGATTTTAAGTGCATTATTGGACTTGATTATCCAAGTTATGGGAGAAGTTATGTTAATATAAACAAATCATTGAAAGTTTAATATTTCATGGTGTCATGTAATTTGCATGAAGTATCGTCACATGAATACATTGCAATTTAAACAAAATTTTCATGTTTGTACCAAATAATATAAAACTCCTCAAATAAATTTGAAGAGAATATTCAATATACAAGAAAAATTGAAAAATGTTTCTTCATGTATTAATTGGTCCTCCAAAGAACAAAATTACATCCATGAATCATCTCCACCTAATCTCATGTTATTCGTTCAAGTAGGTCAAGGACAGCTTGTACACCATGTTTATTTATCTTGGCCTTCTTGAAATGTTCTTTCTTAGCCATCCATGCCCAAACTATGGTATCAATTGGAATAGATCCAAGCTCTATGTCATCAAGATTTGGTACCCAATATTCTTCTAATAATTTTCCATTGTATTTCCCTGAACCGGGCTTCCACCAATCAACTTTAACATGAAGAGTATCACTTTCATCATCTTGAAATATATTTGAGGTGGCTTTTTCCATCCAAATCATCTCCCCTTCATCCTCGTTTCCTGATCTAACTAGCAACATCTTTCCTTTCTCAACATCATTAATAGGGTTGAATGTTGTCTTTGGCTTATTGCACTTGGGTCCAACATACACGGGTTCACCTGTCATAGTATCAAAATCCCCATCCATAATATTTGAGATTGCATGAAGCGCATTACGACCAACATATGGAGTTTGCCTTGTCTTGGGCCAGAAATCCTCAGAAGATGAATCACTTGCATCCACTATTGTATGATCATTGTAATCTTCATATAAAGTATCAAGAACTCTTTCCCAATACTCTACCTTATTTATCCATTCTGGTGTAACAATTGGCAAATCCTCACCACCCATTGTGTCTTTCCACATTTTTATGTATGATGTTATTCCTTCTTTTAGTTCTTTTAAATAGATTTCATTCTCTTTGGGATGTAAGAAAGATGGCTTCCCTATGGGAAGTTTAGATCGACCTTCATCGTCTGTATTCCATAACTCAACTGGTTCTGACCACTCAACATCTCTTATGGATTCTTTATACCTTAATACCGGAACATCATTGAGTACAAGAAATTGGAAGTATTGAACATTAAGATGTCCAACTAGTGCATTTTTTCCTTCCTTGATGTATCCATTAAGGAAGCTTTTGAAGTCATACACCTTATCAATCAATTTAGGTGGAAACACTCTTTTTTCTTCAATTTTGCGATATGTATCCATCATCTTAGGTAGAGAATATATATCTTTACTTTTCAAGCTGGAAGACATTCTCCCATAGGTCCCGTCTATGTCTTCATGGGTGTGTCCCACGAGCAAGAACCCAACCTCAATAGTGATGAAGACACCAAGTGCAGTGAGAAGTGATAGAAACATGAAAAGATAACGATTTTTATTATCACTTGCTGCATTATCCAATTATAACAATAAATGTCGAGGAAGAGGTTTAAAATCGATATCTTGATTTTCTAATCTTCCATGAGATAAAAATTCATCCTTGTACACTCTACATTTTGAGTAAATAGAGGTGTCAAGTAATGCATTTGAAAGTGGGTTTCTTGAACTTCTACTCTCATAAAGAAGATCACCATACATATCAAGATGTGGGTCTTCAAGGTCCCTTAAGCACTTAGCAAGTGATGTAATGGTAAATTGTGATCCCATATGTACAAATGGTAGGGAGAAATGACCAAAACCTCCTGTCTTATGCCCATGTGTTAGCATACCTGTCAATGAAGAACCCAAGTTTATTCCTACAATAGATTTTGATTTGACGCGTAGCCTTGGAATTGAAGCCTTTGTTTTATCCATTTTATCATGGATAATACTCAAATACTCCTTTGGAAACCTCTCTGACATGATTCTGTGGGCATAGTAGCAATGTCTTCCGCACATAATGATCTTCTTATGTTTGTTCAATCTAGCGCGTGCCGTTTCTTCCAACTCTTTTGTAGTTGTTGACTTCATTTGTGCTTTCAACACAATACATTCACTACATTTACTGAAGTTGGTGTTCTTTGAGAATGCCACGTCTCGAAAATGAGTGTTCCAAATCTTGCTCATTGTTGGTTGTGATATTAATGGACAATTGAGCTTTTCCAAACCCACCTTGATCTCTTTTAACAAAGAGCTTTGTGTGTAAGTCGAAGGCAACAATCTTAGAGGAGAAGAAGTTCCATCTGCTTCGACTTGACGTGTTTGGTTTGGCGAAAAATCTGAATTGTCCATTACAATTTTATGCAGTATTTCTATGGCCGCCACAGTATGTGCACGTGCTTTACATGTATTGGTGTTACCATGAATGGATTCCATATGTCCTTGTTCAAAATTATGTTGGTAGCTATAGAAGGTGCTTTGAGGAATCTTGTGTATCTTGTACCATGCTTTCTTACAAATAACATTACCATCAAATCTCATGTCCTTTACTTTTCTAATAATAGGAGGTAGGCCATGGCCATGGCTCTTTGACATGATAGTGTTTGAAACAAGTGAATTCAATACAAATTCCCTGATACCATTTTTGTCTTTGCATTCCATATCCCTTCTAGCATTTGCAATGGCATTCCTATCCACATGTTGAAGACAATCTTGTTTACAACATTCATCTGCAGCCAAAAGTCGGACTTCTTTCTCTTTATCTATCTTGGTTTGACGTTTTGCAACTTTTTCTCTTGTCATAGCTCGTTTAATCTTTTTATATGGCCTCGATGCATTAAGAACATTGACATCTTGATCTTTTTGATTATAAAGATCCCCATCCCATTGGTATAAAGGACTTGTATCCTCTATAACATCCCATATCAGCATTTCCATGGATGGCTCTTTGTACTTTGTCTTGACCCTTAACATCTCACCTATGTTGTCCACCAATTTATGTATTGGCCATCTAACCAATCCATGTATATACTTATCCCCAATCTTGCATCTTTCACAATACCCATGTATCTCTTCCACAAAAACACCAAAGTTATCTTCACCTAGTGTCATGTCATCCTCATGGACATTAACTATCATTCCTTTGGCAATGCACATAATTGTTCCTATGCATCCATGTGTAAGAGAAACCCTTGTACATGTGAATGCAGCCCTATCTTGTGGAATATTTATGGGTTGATCTTCACAATGAGGTTTCAAATCTATTTCTGGCCAAATCTCATAAGATTCTATTGCACCCCCTAGTGTTTCCTCAAATCCAGTTGGATGTGGTAAAGGAGCATCATTTTTTAACACCTTCTCAATTCTAACCACTATGCATCCTTTCTTTACAATCTTTCCATGAACCTTATTCCCAAGCTCTGTATTGAATATGGAGCCCTCACCCACCTTCACTCCATGTTGTAAAAGATCTACTTTGTCTCCAATAGAAAATGTTGAACAAACATTTGCACCTGTACACCAAACATAACAAACTTAGTATTTTCTCAAAAAAACATTCAATAAACTATGAATAATTCTTAACACATGCTTTGGTATTTGATTTACCTATGGTGTGCCTCAAATCTTTAGTCCTCCATGTATGTGTGTCCCCTTCATCAACATATTCCACAATCAAATGTGGTTGAGTGACATCAATTATCAAAACCATAACATAACCTGCAACAACCCTTCCTCCACCATAATAAGTTCCAACTTCTGTAGATTCAACCTTTCCTAGCCCAATAACTTGACCATTAACCAGGAGGTCAACATAGTCCCCTTTTGTGAAAATTATACTTTCCATTGTCGCTCCTACAAATTTTGTAACACACAATTGAATTATAATTTGTAGTTAAGGTTAAACCATGTAAAGTGTGCTCTTATATTTTAGGCAAAACACAATCTACAAAAAAATAATGTACTTGTAATAGCTAAAAAGGGTATGGCATCATTTTGTTGTGCAAATTAAACATTGTTCCCCACCATTTAGTCCCCACCGCCAAAAGGGACTTTACATATAAATTATGATGGAGCTACAAAGCGTAATCAAAACAAGATTGGTTATCAATGTATATAATCTTAATACAAACACAAAACTATTCTTAGAAAAACTTGTAAAAATGTCTAAAAATTTTCCATACTTAAGAACTGGTAATAGTATTGAAGGTAGTTATTAAGTAGGTTGGAATCCAGCCATGATCGATCATGCAAGTTTGTATAATCATGGAACTTGTAATAGTATTGAAGGTAGTTATTAAGTAGGTTGGAATCCAACCATGATTGATCATGCAAGTTTGTATAATCATGGCTCACTGAGATTTATTTTTTGTATCAATTGTTCAAAGTAAATTCAAATATCCTTGATTGGAGTCATCCCTATTTTAAGTACTCCTGAAAATAGTTATTTGGTGTCATCTAAACCTATATTGTAGATTAGTGAAGAATAACATCTATATGGAACTAGAGTAATACAAAATCCAAAGCAATGCTACTTGATGCCACTATTAGTATACTAATACATAGTAGAATTTTTTTGAATTATAAGCGACTCCTAGCTTAGTGACTACTAGCTTTCCTTCTAGCATAAGCATTTCCTTCTAGCATAAGCACACATGCTTATGCTAGAAGAAAAGCTAGCACTCATTAGCTTTCCAGAAGAAAAACCCTGGGCATGGTGATTGGTGGTTGCTAGGTTATACCTTGGTCTTGTGCCATGTACTCTATTTTGAAATAAGCACATGGCACAAAATCAAGGAAAGCTAGTGACTCCTAGCTTTCGTTCTAGCCTAAGCATTTCCTTATAGCATAAGCACACATATTTATGCTAGAATGAAAGCTAATAGTCGCTAGCTTTCTAATAGATAAACCCTGGGCATGGTGATTGGTGGTTGCTAGCTTATACCTTGAGCTTATGCCATGTGCTCTATTTTGAAAGAAACATATGGCACAAGATCAAAAAAAGCTAGCAACTGCTAGCTTTCTTTCTAACATAAGCATTTCCTTCTAGCATAAGCACACATGCTTATGCTAGAAGGAAAGTTATCAATCGCTAGCTTTCCAATAGAAAAACCCTAGCCATGGTGATTGGTGGTTGCTAACTTATACCGTAATCTTGTGCCATGTCCTCTATTTTGAAATAAGCACATGGCACAAGATCAAGGAAAGCTAGCGACTGCTCGCTTTCCTTCTAACATAAGCATTTCCTTCTAGCATGAGCACACATGCTTATGCTAGAAGGAAAGCTAGTAGTCGCTAGCTTTCCAATAGAAAAACCTTGGGCATGGTGATTGTTGGTTGCTAGCTTATACCTAGAGCTTGTGTCATGTACTCTATTTTGAAATCAGCACGTGGCACAGGATCAAGGAAAGCTAGCGACTGCTATCTTTCCTTCTAGAATAAGCATTTCCTTCTAGCATAAGCACACATGCTTATGTTATTGGAAAACTAGAAATCACTAGCTTTCCAATAAAAAAACCTTGGGCATGGTGATTGGTGGTTGATAGGTTATACGTTGATCTTGTGCCATGTGCTCTATTTTGAAAGAAGAACATGGAACAAGATCAAGGAAAGCTAGCATAAGCATTTCCTTCTGGCATAACCACACATTCTTATGCTAGAAGGAAAATTATCAGTCGCTAGCTTTCCAATAGAAAAACCCTAGCCATGGTGATTGGTGGTTGCTAGCTTATACCTTGAGCTTGTGCCATGTGCTCTATTTTGAAAGAAGCACATGGCACAAGATAAAGGAAAGCTAGCGACTGCTAGCTTTCTTTCTAGCATAAGCATTTCCTTCTAGCATAAGCATAAGCACACATGTGCTTATGCTAGAAGGAAAGATAACAATTGCTAGCTTTCTAATAGAAAAACTATAGCCATGAAGGAAAGCTAGCAGTCGTTAGCTTTCCAATTGATAACACTGTCCATGGTGATTGGTGGTTGCTAGCTTATACCTTCAGCTTGCGCCATGTGCTCTATTTTGAAATAAACACATGGCACAAGATCAAGGAAAGCTAGCGACTGCTAGCTTTCCTCCTAGCATAAGCATTTCCTTCTAGGATAATAACACATACTTATGCTAGAAGTAAAGCTAGCAGTCGCTAGCTTTCCAATAGAAAAATCCTGTCCATGGTGATTGGTGGTTGCTAGATTATACTTTGAGCTTGTGTCATGTGCTCTATTTTGAAATAAGAACATGGAAACAGATCAAAGAAAGCTGGCGACTGCTAGCTTTCCTTGTAGCATAAGAATTTCCTTCTATCATAAACACACATGCTTATGCAAGAAGGAAAGCTAACAGTCGCTAGCTTTCCAATACAAAAACCCTGTCCATGGTGATTGGTGGTTGTTAGCTTATACCTTGAGCTTGTGCCATGTACTCTATTTTTAACGAATGCTACCTTTCCTTCTAGCAAATGCATTTCCTTTTAGCATGACACACATGCTTATGTTAGAAAGAAAGCTAGCAGTCGCTAGCTTTCCAATAGAAAAACCCTGGGCATGGTGATTGGTGGTTGCTAGCTTATACTTTGAACTTGTATCATGTACTCTATTTTCAAATAAGCACATGGCACAAGATCAAGGAAAGCTAGAGATTGCTAGCTTTCCTTCTAGCATAAGCATTTCCTTCTAGGATAATAACACATACTTATGCTAGAAAGAAAGCTAGCAGTCGCTAGCTTTCCAATAGAAAAATCTTGTCCATGGTGATTGGTGGTTGCTAGCTTATACCTTGAGCTTGTGCCATGTGCTCTATTTTGAAATAAACACATGACAAAAGATCAAGGAAAGCCAGTGACTGCTAGCTTTACTTGTAGCATAAGAATTTTTCTTCTAGCGACTGCACACATGCTTATGCTACAAGGAAAGCTAGCAGTCGCTAGCTTTCCAATAGAAAAATAATAAGAATCTCTTTAAGTTCACATTTCCTAAAGATTCATAATAGCCTATCCCATAGAGACCATCATTTAACTTGTTAGATGAATAAATTTTGGACATGTCAACATGAGAGAATAAGTGTTTATAAATGACAAGCTTTAAAAACTCAGCGTCTTCTTCCACATTCACCTCATAATAAAACTTTCCATTACATAGAATGCCAATATTTTCTCTTGTTACATGAGAATTATGTCCAAACACAATGTATAGTTCGATGCGCTTTGTGTCAGTGATTATTTTAGCACCCATCTGCATTTCATAGTTCAATACATATTCCATCCTCTCAAATTCCTGGTGTATTTTCTCTATATCTAAAAAAATTGGATTTCTCTTTTATGATGGTCTACCTCTATACCAAGCCGGTAGATGTTGCAAGTTTGTTGAATTGTAGCAACAAGGGAATGCAAATTGTAATTATTCTTTCCACGGAACCTCTTCAAGAGACAACTTGAAGTTTTTATGATATCATCTTTACATCTTACCATGGATTTGGCATTAATGTTATTTTCCCAGCACCATTTCTTCCTTCTGAATTTTCGTTTATCCTCCCACTTCTTGTAAACTGAGAGAAGAGTAAAAAGGTCTCCATCGAGATGGAAGAAACAAAGTTTTAAACAATCAGACTCTGATTTTTCTACCTTTGTACCAACCTTAAAAAATATCCTTCTTGCAATTTCCATCAAAGCTCCAAGTACAAGGCCCTCCTTACATAAACCCTGATAAAAATTGTCCAAAGTAATCGTTCCTAATCAAGGTTGGATAACCAACTTCACAAGTTTCAAACATAATTCAGTTAATTTCAGAACTTCCTGGCCACAAATCATTACACCTAACTGCACTAAATATTTATCAGCCATACTAATTGTCTCTTGGCTTGAAGATTGAAAAAAATCCAAAGATTCAAGATCGTGAATGGGAGACAAGAAGGACATAAGATATTGAATAAGTGTACTTCTTTTCGAGTATGGGATTCGTTGGTCTGTATTCAAAGCCACGTTCAACTACATATCTTTCAAATCACCAGAAGTAGCCTATGGAATATTTAAAGTGCCCAAAATTTGCTTCATTTTTTCTTCAATTAACCAATCCCATTGAAACTTCAAGTCCATCGAGTAAGAGTCACAAATTCGCTTCTTGTTGCGCACTGTCACCATCAATACTTCACCTACGCCGCTTGATACCTTCAAAATATTATCTTTACAAATATCGAATTCTAAAGAGCCTAAATCAATGAGAAATTCCTTTATCCTACTGTTGGCCCAGGTGCTTAAATTTATTTCGTCCCAAGTTCCTGCACGATTCCAGACTGATCCCAAAGGCGCTGATTGTTGTTGTTGATTTGATAAATCCTCCACCGAGAGTTTGCAGGGAGTGAAAAGTTGTGTTGCTTCGGTTGTGGTCATTACTAAACCTTGTTTTCCATAATTATTCATTTTTACATTGTAATGAGGAAAATACCTTGCAATGCCTAGAGTACCATCCATTGCTTGAGTCCACGTTGAATTCAAATATAGATTCTCATAACACTCTACTTCAACATGTCCATATAATATTTTACTAGAGCAAACCGTTATGTTTTAGGTGCTAAATCATAGGATATTTCTGGGGGTGTGGCTGGAAGTTTGGCTTCTACCTTCACTCTTTCTCGACCACATGGATCCTCTACAAGCTGCTTTGAAGTAGTGGACGTGATGTTTTCCACCTTCTCATCATAAAAAATGAGCCATTGGTCACCTCTCTTCACTATAGAAATGTAATTCCCATCATTAACTGTGCATCCCACATGCACCACAACATCAAATGAAGAATACAAAAAATCATCTGCTTCTCCATCTCCACAATTGTTAATTAGCAGTATGTACTCCATGGGGAATGCAACATGATAGAACAACTTCTTGAATCCCTCCATTTCACCTTCATGTACTGTGTATTTGAAACCTTTTAGCTGGCAAGTGAGAACTTGAGGTGCAGATTTGACCTTCAACTTCTTCTTGGCATCTTGCAAATGGCAGCAGTTGTCACACCAGCACTTGCTTTTCCCACTCAGTTTCTCCACGGCGCTGAAAGAACTGAGATAGCTCAACAAATAATAATGTTGTTGTACCTCCACACTTAGATACTCGTCTCTACATGTTACCCTCTCGCAATAGGAACATTGAGTTTCATTGCCGGAAAGTGTAGGGAATTTGAAACATTTGAGATTCTTGAATTTATCCCAGACAGAGATAGAGAAGTTACCTAAATCATTGGCTCATGTACGAAGCCTCATGTTTCTTGATGTTAGTGGGTGCAAAAATCTATGTGAGCTGCATTCGGGCATAGGTGAACATAAGTCTATGGTATATCTGAATGTGAAGGGCTGCAAAAATTTGAAGTCACTGCCTGTTGGAATATCGAAACTCATATGTCTACAGTCGTTGAAAGGTGCTGTTCACCTCAAGGATGGGACTTTTGGGGCTATGACAGAGATGCGAGACCTCTCCTTCAAATATATTGATCCCTGCAGCCTTCTCAGTCTTCCCAAAGACATTGGTGTCATGAAACGCCTTGAAATTCTTCATCTAGGTGGCTGCGAAGTCCCGAAATGGATCTTTCACCTCCAAAACCTCATGGAGATGAAGTTAGTTGGTGATAACGATTCAGAACATTCACCTCGAATTTTGAAAGTTCTAAAGCGGGGAAATTGAAAATTCGAAACCTCATGGAGTTGAAGTTACTTGGTGATAACGATTCAGAACATTCACCTCGAATTTTGAATGTTCTGAAGCAGGGAAATTGAAAATTCGAATTCGAATTTTGAATGTTTGGGGGGAAATGAAAATTCGAATTTTGAAGGTTTGCGGGAAATGCAAATGCAAATGCAAATTCAAATTGTGAATGTTGACCACCATTCAAAAATACACATATTAAGAGAGTGGTTGCAGGCAAGTGCATGTAAAAAGCTTGGATGCGCCACTTTCAAAGCCCTCAGCTATTGAATATCTTTCTGCAGTCACCTGTTCTCTTCTGTAAGGGTTTCATGGCATCTCTTCAGATATTAACAGTCCACTTCTGTCCGCTTCATCTTTGTCGTATCATATATACATAAAAATCAATCAATATTCAAACTTCAAATCCATCCATCAGACTTGATTGGTAAAAGAGGCTAACCTGGCTCTTCTGTTATGGAACCATAGACTTCTACTTGACGCGGGCAAAGGTTAAGCTGCTCGGCTAATGCCAGCTTTTGCTTCTGCAATTGAAAACGCTATGAGTAACAGATTGTCTTTATCTTGTGGGAATGCAAAAGACGAGGTATTAGGCGCACGGAGGTTTACCGAATTAAGGGTATTGTGCTCATTAAAGCTTTCTTCTAAATAAGCAGACTATTCTTTGGAAAGATGGAGCTTTTTTCTGCTAGTTCTCCCGTCTTCTTCTTCATCGCTTGCTCTGGAGCAAGCTCTATCCAGTTCGTGGTCGTTAGCGTTGTTATCAGGATGATCGTCGTCTCTCTCCCTCTTCACAGCACATGTCCCATTACAAATGGCAAAATCCATCTGAAAAGACGATAGACGCCAACGCGGTGGCTCCTACACCTTGACCACAGGATCAGTTTCCTGCCAATTTTATCAATAGACAAAAGAAGCATTAGATTAGATAAGAAATGGACAACCATTAAACCTGAAAGAGATCGGACCATGAGTGAATGAACCAACATACATACCATCGTTTTTAGAGATCGGTGGTTGGTACATTTTAGTGTCGAGGTGCCATGAAAAACAACGCGGAACGAGAGCTGAAGGAATCAGATCCGGCTGAATGGGAGGGTTGGGATTGGCTGCGGTTTGCCTCTGTGAGCCCAGTTCTAGTCCCAGTCGCAAAACCAGTTCCGTATTCTGTAAATAGTCGGAGTGCCCACCGATAATTTCAAATTCATGTTGCGCATGCATTTCAAATTCGTGTTGGGCGTCGGGTGGGCATTTCAAATTCAAAATCCCTTATCGGGAATGGTGGCACAGGGTACAATTAAGTTGATGTGCGATGTTCATGCCACAGGTTCATGGGAATGATGGGATATGGTATCCATGAGGGATCAAATTTGAAGGGTAGGGTCCCATTTCACTTTGAAGGTTGTGAGAAATTGAACCCTTCAATGTTGACATGTAAAAATAAATCATTCTTTTATGGGAGTGTATAACAAAATTTTATTATTTATTAGAAACAGTATATAGGAAAAAAATGACAATAAGACAAAATTCCGAGTGACTCAACATTTACATGGCATTAGTGAGGTAAACCATGTACTCTCTCGGTCCTTGGAGCATATAGTTTATTGAACTTAGATAAGGGACAATTCTGTCAAGCCGGTGAAATACTCAATTGTTGGGTCGTTGATAAAATAAGGCATTGGAATTTGGAAGGACCTTTGAATGGGGGATTGTTTCAGCTTGATGGTGGCTCTATTGGTCAAGTGTGATTGGACCTACCTAAAAGAAAAACCACAGAATATAATACCTGATGCTTTTACGGAGAAACTTTTTTATTAACCCTAAATTCAGCAGTTATTTTTAGAATTGAATCATGCCCTCCCCACATGCTCAAATCAAAGTGATCAAACAAAGGCCCCAATTTTAGGTGGATTATGGATGGTTCCTCCAATGTATATCAAGTTTATACCCCAATTCGAAGTGATCAAACAAAATCTCCAATTTTAGGTAGATTATGGATAGTCCCTCCAATCTATATCGAGTTTATCAGCCCTATCAAAAAGGTTAAATATTTATTAGTCCACTATAAGGAAGAACTTTTAATTCTCCAACAAATATCACTACAATTTGGGTGTCCAGTTTCTACCAAAGTCAACAAGGAAGACGAATCATAAACACACGTTTGGGAGGTTTGCGACAACGAGGATGTCGAAATCATGTTCTTCACTAGAGCATTGCACTCCGAGTCCCTCATTCATGAACGTCGGTCGAGGGATTCCCTTGTTCAGATATATTGGTAGACAATTTGTACTTTTTGTTTCCATTATTCGAAGGTTGACAGGAAAACGAAGGGGTCAGAGTCTATAACATTTACAGTGTCGGTTGTTAAATATTTTATCCTTTCAACTATTAGATTTCATTAAGGAAATTGGAACAATTCAAACACTTATATTCAAATATTGTTCTTTCTTTCAACCTAATGTTTACAATTCACGGCAGATAAATAGCATTGACAGATTTAGAACTCAAATACAAGGCTCTTTCTTCTTGCTCCTCTGCCCAAACGAAGTTGTGGTCCTAGACTATGAAAAGTATACATTATTTTGGTTCTGATTTCATTAAAATACTAGGTTTTTTTAAGGTTACATCTATTGAGTATTCAAGACTTAGTCTGGCGGAAACGCAATCGCATAATACATTACAAATTTCAAACAACATTTTGGATGGCGAAATTTTAAACCCTTATTTTTATAGAACCAGAAGGAACTCCAACAAGAAACACATTTAACTTTTATCTGCATATAAAATGTTACACAAGTGTAAAATGCTATACATACGTGTAAATTCAGGACAACCAAGTGGACAGCTTAGCTCTGCATAATATTCTAGAGGAAATAGAAATTTGGGAGACACTGAAGCATAGAATTGGAGAGTTGAGAGTCTAAGTCCCGACCTCCAATTGTCCTATACTCGTAAACCCAAAATAATGTTTTTTTTTCACAGACTTCACCAATCTCTTTAAGTTCAGGGAAGCTCAATCCAACCTACCCAACGTTCTAACTTTGCTTCTCTTGCTCCTACCTGTGAAAAAGGTCGAACCTTCGAGTTGCCCACCGCAGAAGACAATGAGGAATTAGAGTGTGCAACCATTTCCTTCTACAGAAAGATGATTGGAAGCAACACCATCTCAATTCAACATCCCGTTGCTCCTGAGTTGGTTTGCCTTGCCCGAGGTAGGCGAATGCATGCAAAAACATTATTTTGGGTTTACGAGTATAGGAGACAGTACTAAGAGAATGATCCCTAGGACACTAATCTAATAAAAGAAATAAGAGACAATACTAAGAGCATGATAAATATCAGTCAAGATCCAACGAGGGAACTGCCAGAGGCTGAACCTATTTTCGAAGAGGAACTGTAACCTAATATCAACATGCTGGACCCCAAAATATTAACCCTAGATAATGAAGCTGATGGTGCAGGCTTGGGTTTAGAAACACACTATTTCATTGATGCAAGTGACACTAAAGACAACAGTGACGGAAACACTAACTTTCCTAGTTATCTTCATAAGGATGGACAACTCAGATTGCGCTCCAACAAAACATTGGAAGGGCCGGAATATTATGGTCAGAAGAGCAATAAAAAAGAAACATTTGGTGAAGATGACAGGGAACCGAAGTTGCTTACAGATAGGATGGCTGAGGAAAGGCACCACACCATAGATTGAGATTGTGTAAACATCTATGGTGAAGAACTTAACTCTGAACAAGATGGCAAGGGGCCACAGGCTGTATAGCTAGAAGATGAGATGGAACCTCTCACAAAAGAATATGCAGATCTGCGTGAAGAGGAATATACCGTTTGATGAACTTGAAAGAACATAGGGATGAAGATGTAAGTGAAGGTCAAGCAGTAAAGAACTAAAAGGTTCTATGGGACAAAACCTTGGAGACTGGGATATGTTTGCAAAAAAAGTTCTCTCATCCTGTAATCAATTACCACAGGTTTCTGTGAAGTCGAATTTCTGCAACTCCGGCGACAATATTGACAGAGCATATTCTGAACCAATATCCTCTGCTCATAAAACACTAGATTGCCTTCTAGATTTGCAGGATGGTTTAATTGAGAAGAATAGTGCTATTAGTGAAGCCTTGGACACTGAATTGACATGCGTTGAACTTTTCCAGCCACCATGCATAAGGAGGTGCATTGGCTTATTAATTGTAATATTAAAACAGGGAATGGAAAGAGTAAGAACAACGTTCTATCATCAATAGATGCAGACTGGACGAGTATAAATACACTTCATACTCGAATAGTTCCAGTCCGTAATTACTCTGTAGACAAATGGGTACATTGTGTTGGGTTCTGACCAGAGAGAATTATTCCAGCCCTATTCAAGTGAAAGCGTCAATTGTCAGCCCACTAGAACAGACTTATCAGCTGCGTTCCTTGATTTTATCCGGATGATCTAATAAATTGATGAGCCAACAAAATGAAATCTTCATTTGCTCCAAATTCAAAGAATTACTCTGAATAATAAAATTTGAATGAATTCATGTGCTAGCTAGAGTTAATATATAAGGGAAAGCAGGATGGCAAAGTGCGCAGGTATTTCCCATGAGATGTTGCAATTGTTTCTATGAACATTCCATGCACTAAACCCGACTAGACTAGAAATTGGATAGTATTTGGTTTAGGGACTGAAATTTTGTTAAGAAAATGCCAGAGAATTTGATGAGACAAGAATGCCTTGTAGCACTAGGAGATAGGATGACATGGCAGAGAGATGTACCTGGAACTAATGTGGTGCTGTCAGGATGATTCATGGAGATGGATGAAACACCGAATGAAATGCTGCTGGCCACCCACGCTCGTGAAGGTTATTTCGGCCTGCCAACTCCTGTAAAAAATTCATTACACATATCTTGAGAGCTGGAGATACCAACAGAAGCAATTTATGGAAATAACAACAAATAATGCATACGCTGAGGCTATTTAGTTTATATACCAGTTGGTGCAAGGAGGAAATGTGCCCTAAGCAGGCATAGACTGGATCTCGTAGTTGATCATGTGCCTTGTAGGATGTGTGACAACTATTTGGCAGTGCTAGATTATGAGAATATATAGCAAATATTTCTAGACAATGCTTGCTCCAAAAATCTTATGAACTGTTGCAAAATGCTCACCGCCTTCATCATAGCCTTAGTATGGAGAGAACAACATCCTTTCACCCATTTCCTTCTAAGAAACTTGCAAGCCCTGAAGGCGCTCCTCCAATGCACAAGATTTGAACTACCGAGTCCCGACGGTGAGTTTTCTGAGGTATCCTTGATGGATCTTCTGCCATGGCGAAGAATGGAGGAAATTGGTGAGGAACCGTCCTTTGGTAACTTTCGTGGAGCGCGGGCATTTGAGATTTGAAATTCAAATTCACTTTTTTGAACACCGTGTCTGAACATTGAAGGGACAGGATATATATTATGCATTATATGCATGGACTTGGTATATGACATACATTAGATTCTTAATAAATTTGTGGTCAAAATAGGTTATTTTGATATAAGATTATTTTATTTTTTATATATTTATTTCTTCTTCAAATATAGGATCAAAATAAGATTGAGTTACAAATTTTTTAATTGAACTAGCTCAGACTTTAGAGTGCTAACAATATATTAAATGAACTAAATCTATGAAGTTGGTTATTATTACAGCAAACTAAAGAGTTGATGGGCATAATTCTATGAAATCATATTTATGCAGACTAAGTACAATGCTTCGAAAGATATAAGTTGAAAATAGAAAAGCACTACAAACATAAAAGTTGAAACAATTTTAGAGGGCATACAAAACCAAATTATAATAAGGGAATTTCTCTACTCATTTTCATTACTCAAACATAACAATATATATACACATTTAAAACATTTGCCTTACCACTATGTTTGAGGTCCATGGTAGACTCTCTCAATTGCCATGTCTCAAGACCATCTAGCTAACCCCTCTCAAATGACAACCATTTTTTTATTATTCATGTTTAGTCATGGTGCAGCTTCCCCTACGCTTCATCCATCTTCAACTACTCTTTAACTTCCATATGACTACTTGAGCACATCTTTGTCGCTTCAACTTCCACATTGATATTTCATCTTCCCTTAGTGCACTTCATATGTCATGCACAGTTACCCCATGCTCATCATGTGCACTCATTTTCATGCACATTTTTTCTCACATGCACTTGACTCATAGTTGGAATAACTAACTTGCATCCTCCTTGGATGCACATTCCACTTGAGCACACCCCTCAAAGTATCACATTTTTTTTTCTTCAATCCATGCATGATCGACATTATGTTATTTTCTCTTGCCGTACCACATTATATCTTCTATGTTTTCTTTTGTATCAAACTTGCTTGTGTAACACTAGCGTGTACCAAGTACTGGTACATGCTAAGTACTGTACTTCCTTGAATCCTGTACCAAGTCGCTTAAGTAGTCCTAGTCCCTTTGTTTTTACAACTATGTTTGAAATTCATGCAGGCAAGCATTCTTTGACATTGGTGTTCGTGGAAACAAAAAAGGGATCTGATTCATTGGAATACTGGTTGTGTTCCAATAGGTTTCCACTGTTCCAGCAACCAGTGTTCATGGAGACAGAAGCCAAAGGAGCATGAGAAAACGACTTCAAGCATCGAGCTATTGACTCATCAACCGTGCGAGCTCCATCGACCATTCAAACAACGTTACATAACGATGTGCGGGCTCCATCGACCATTCAACCAATGTTACATAACAATGTGTGGGCTCCATCGACCATTCAACCAATGTTACATAACAATGTGTGGGCTCCATCGACCATTCAACCAAAAGCTGTTTGATAGTGCACAGAGTCACATTGTATCGTTTTGTGCGGGCTCACGGTTATGATTAGAGACTAGTCCTTGGAGGGTGCACAAAATGGTACATTGTGCAGCCCCTCCGCAATGCCAAGAGTCAAGACCATGATCTGTGCACAAAACTAAACTCGTTGTCCCATGTGCAAGCTCGACTCTACATGCGATGATACACATTTGATGGTTGCACCATGGTATTGCGGGCTCATCATATACACATTGGCCAGTGCAAAGGCGATTTGTGCGAGCTCACCATCATAATATGTGACTGGTCTTAAGAGGGTGCACAAACTTTGCTTCGTACTTTGTGCAAGCTCTCGTCACATGATGTTGCAAATAAGATTGGACGCACAAAACGTATGATATACCATATGATATAACCCATGTAACATTTCATCGTTTTTCACCGCTTTTCATATGCCATTTCCGATATGTTACATGGGTGTATAAAGCTATTTTTCCAAAATTATTTTTCCAAGGACGCTTCTTCGAAAAAACTAAGTCTTTTCTTATTTTTCTTTTAGGTTCACTCTTTGGATGGTTTAGGGGTGAAACAAACTGAGGGCTTTCATCAAGTGGAATTTAAGCTTGTGGAATCAGGGATAGTTTTCTCACTCATATTTTGTCAAACTTTTCAAGGATGAATTGCTTGTACAGAAAGAATAGGCAGCAAGGGCAGGGGGGGTTTACTATATCCAAGTGTATGGCATGATAATAAAAAAACCTGTAAAGGAGAAATATTAGACATGGTATGATAAAACATACCTTATAAGGACTCCATCCAAATTGTAGTTGTATAGACATCATTAAAGAGTAACAAAACTTGGATCAGTGGCCTTTAGCTCAAAATTTCAGGTGGGGCCCCACATCACATAACTTGGGGAGTTTTTGAGGGATCAATAGATTATTACATACGCCAAAGGAGAAGCTCGAACTAGGCATAAAATTACTTGTGGAAGGTATTCCAAGACTAGGAAAACGTAGGGTTGGAATGTGTTTGCTAATAGATGGCATTATGAATGAAGAGACATTGGGAACATGTGGCATATGGGTAGAAGAAATGATTTTGATAACTAAATATACATAAGAAGCATTAATGTTTCCTAAAAAGACACTAGGTGTAGTGGAAGTACATCCCATGCTTGTTAGATTAACCATAATTTGGTTCTAGACATATTATGTTGTACATTTTGAACAAATTTAAAGGGATCTATGGGAAAAGGTACATCTAGTTGTATCAAGACATGATCGCTAGGTTGGGTCAAGGGAGGATTACAATGGGTCAGTGTCTAAATGTCAATAACTTCAATTTTAGGTGTCCCTAAATATTCGGTTAAGTTATGTTCAGTGTATGTATAAATAGGTACTTCTCTTTCAAGTCTCTCTCAATCAATGTGTGATTGTTTCTCATCTTATCCTATGTTATAGTTATTTAACCATTTGCAGGTCAGAGGTGGTTTGACACTTTTGGTCGGAGACCTTCTTAACCCCAAGACTTACAAGTTAGATAGTAAACCACATTTGCTTGTTTTAAGTTTAACCAAATTTGTCTTTTATGTAAGAACAAACAAAACTAAGGAATTTTATGACACAAATCAACAAGAATAAATAACATGTGCAATAATTCTACCAACAACAATAAGAAAATAGAGTAGGGAACCCTCCAACAATTAGATTGGAAGTATGAAGTCTTAGGACCAAAATGTGAAGGTGAGAATGATGCATTTACGGTAACTCTCACACAACTCTCACACAATATGAAAATACTCTCATGAAGACAAGTACCCTCCAAGTGAGTTGAAATGGTCTTTATAAGTCTACCTTAGGTATCGCAAGCACGCCCCTCTTATAATCATTTGTGTGAAATTAGAAAAAACCATTAAGATTACCATTTCGCATATCAATGGTTGAGGGGAACAATTGTGGGTTAGGTGTTTGGATATAGCTAGGGAACATGGGATGTATGTATCAGGCCTAAGACTCTAAGAGAATTGGTGTCACCTTAAGGAATTTTCAATTATATCAAAGCTCCTATACATGCTTAACTTACTAGACATGCAAGAGGGGATAATCAGGTGGTTTTTACGTGTACTTCAGATATAGGAGCATCATATAAATACCCAACTTAAAGAAATAGGCACAATCAAGCTAATGTGAAGTTTAAACTCAAGCAAATATGTCAATCGAAGGAGGAAACTGTTGTATTGCAAAGAAGCTCTAAATCACTAAAAAAGGAAAATGTGGCCTTCCAACGCAGTAGATCGACGATGTAATAATTTGCCATAACATTCTCCAATGATTGTTTATGTTTAGATATACATGTTTCAACCTTCTCTATTTAGATAACTGAATAAATAGATAATTAGGATGATAGTTGGAGCCAAAAATCTGTAAAGGCTTGGAGCGACAACTCTGCCTAGGGACAGTTAAGGGAGTTGACGGTTTTTCTTTCTCTCACATCCTACATCCTACATCCTACATCATACAATTAAGTTCACTGAAACTCTTTACGAGTTGTTTCCTGTGAGTTCTATGCAAAGTCCTGGCTGGAAATATGAATAGATTATACCCTTGGGAGTCCAAGCTATATCCATTAAACCACATTATAGTGTATAGTTCAATCATGTTACATAGTAGAACCAAACCTAGCAAAACAAATTCCTGAATCATTGTTAACACGGATCTGTTCTTGCCATTATTTTTACCAAATCGTTGGAGGTTTGTTGGTTAATAGTGTAGAGATGAAGTATTTAATCTTGTGGTTGCCAATATAGCCATGAATATTCAGTTCTGGATGAAGCAATAAAACTGCTGATGATATGCATTTAGATATTCGTTCATGATTGAAGCCCAGTCTAGTTAGAAATTAGAACATAGATTTAAATCGTTTACACAAACTACAGCATCGTGGTCATCATCATCATCATCATTCTTCATTTTCATCATGGTCATCATCATCATCATCATCATCATCATCATCATCATCATAGTCATCATGCTCAATATCATCATCATCATCATCATTGTCGTGGTCATTGTCATCATGCTCAACATCATCATCATCATCATCGTCATCATCGTGGTCATCATCATCATCATATTCATCATGCTCAACATCGTCATCATCATCATCATCATTGTTCATCATCATCGTGGTCATCGTCATCATTCTTCATTATCATCAACTGCATATGGTCTACGGACACGCATTAATAGAAAGGTCAGCTTTAAAAAGAAAAATACTCAGTTACCACATGGAAGAAGTGAGCCCCACTAGACTCCACGCCCTAAAGCACGAGGATAAGACTTTGAAACATGGACTAGCCAGCCAATCTTGATTTCCAATGCCCACTACCAACCAGCAAAGAAAGACCATGTCTTTGCATGTAAAGTCAACATGTAATTGATTAGATAGACGCTCAAGTCCATATGCATTAAAGAATCAGGTAAGATTTACACATCAAAAGGACTCTAACTTCCACTAGACTCCAAACCTTCAAGCAGAGGATAAGACTTTGGATAAGACTAGCCAACTTGTAATCTTGATTTCTCTAAAACATCTAGAATGGTACAAAGAGTCAAGTCGACAGCCTCGATTTCTAAGAATTCATATACATTCATAAGTAGGTATAGGAAATAATTGTCGTATTAAGATGTATCTATTTTCATAAACATTGATGGGAATCATTGAAATCGTATTAAGATGTATAGTTGATTTCTTAAATTTTAATGTAAAAAATAAAGAATATGTATTCACAAGTCAAAGTCAATTTTGATTTCTTGTAATAGATTCTAAATGGGGTTACATAGAAAGTGCCCTCCATGTTTACAATGGTGTTAAATGTTTCTCTTTTAAGGCATAATGTTTGTCATATCTTTTTGCATTTCATTGAAATATTCCACCCACATCTTCACTTTGTTTTATCTTACATAGTTTTATAGTGTTGCATTTCAAAATGTATATACATAGTTTAATCCCAACAATAGCTCACCACAATTTACATGGTTAAGTGTGTAAATTTACATGCTTTGAACCTTAATATTATTTTTATAAATAATTTGACACATCTCTTCATATTCTATTTATTAAATACTTTTATCATATTTTGAGAAGCTTTTAATTCTCAGAATTAAAATTTATTTTTAATTTTTTATAATTTTGATAACTTAGGTCTGTTTTACAAAACATTAACATCCTTAGGTTTGTTTTATATTACATATGGATATTACTATATTTTTATATAATAAATTTAATAATATATATTTTATGTTCATGATCGAAAATATTTTTCCTGTAAAATTTTGAAATAATTGAATGAATATTTTAAAATTGAAAATCTCTTTTATGATGCCTAATAATAATCCCAATAATAGTATACCGGCTAAAGAAGACCGGTTATCCCACCCATTCTAGTTATCCCGCGCATTCTGTTTCCTTAAATATAAGCAGTTTCCTTAAGCACTACTCTAAATAAATATCCTTCCTCTAAATTTGAACTATTGGACAGAGACCAAACTTTCCCCATAATGCCTATTTCCAGCCAGGTTGGAGCTTAAGTGATAAGCCAGGTGACATGACATCTCCGCAGGTGGTATTTAATATCCTTATCTTTATAATGACTATAATGGTAGGTTCTAGGTGAGTAGCGAGGCAGGTTGGATTTCATCTGCTTAGCTTATGCTTTATGTTAGCTTATGGTTTATGCTTTAAGTGATAAGCCAGGTGACATGACATCTCCGCAGGTGGTATTAACTGGCAATAACTGGGAACTGGGAAAACCCCCCCCCTTCACTCACCCGGTCGGGATATATTTATTTTACTGATGAACTGACAACTCCTCCTTCACATAATAACCTAGCCCCTTCTTCGATCACTTAACCGGGATATATTTATTTGACAACCGACGTAGTACCACACGAAGCGCCACACCCTGGCGATAATCTTTAGCTTTATAATGACTATAATGGCAGGTTCTAGGCGAGTAGCGAGGCAGGTTGGATTTCATCTGTATGGTTTATGTGATTTGAAATAATTGAATGAAAATTTTAAAATTGAAAACCTCAAATTTTTTACAGTCCCATCTAACCTGCAGGTTGATCATGAGCCAGCTGCAGCCATATCCTGGAGATCTCATCGTACACAGTCTCGCTGCTGCCATATCCTCAAGGTTCAACTCCCATCTAACTGCATTCAATGCCCATCTACCTGCATTCAAGGCAGTGCAGTCCATTGCAAAATGCCAAGAGACCTGGTCCTCATTCTCGTCCTGCAAATTCCTATAGCCAGAGCTGCTGAAACATTGTTCTTGTCCTCTGCAAATTAGAACCTGAATCCTATTGCGAGCAGCTGGAGTGGTTGAATCGTCCTCCTGTAAATTAGAACTTCAGGTACTCCTCGTCCTACAAATTCCTATCATTCTCGTCCATTTAGTTTAGTATCTGGATTTTGTACAAGGCCCATGGGGTATGGGTATTTTTGTGCCTTCTTCAAGTTATAAGAGGTTGCATATTTCAGTTACTGGAGATATCTGCGAGTCTGTTGTATGCTTGAAAATCTTGATCTGAACATTCCCATATAAATTTCGTAGCAACGTTTTGTAGTTTGTATGTTCTTATTTCAAACTTTATCAGTTTTTAGAGGTTTGTACTGGTTCTTATACTTTGTAGTGGTTGTTATACCGTAGCATGGATTTATATTTGTTGTACCTGACTATTGCTCAAGGGACGCTCCCTCCAGTCACTCATCCTAGTACTTTTGTTTAAAGCACTTCCCAGCACAGTCTTTGCAAGGTCAGAAAGCCCCCCTGGAACAGATGGAAAAACCTTTTGAAGGTCTAATTTAGGTGCTTCACAGTAGCGAAAACACTCCATCTCTCCATAGGAATCAGAAAGACGCTTCAGGTCAGAGTGCAAAGCATACCCTAACTTCAAAATGCTAGTTGAATGAAATACAACTTTAAGGCACAAGTCCAGTGCACTTGGTTCTTTGTTAAATAAATTCACCATCTCAAATATAAAAACCTTTTTTGCAGTAGCAATCTCTGATATCGAAACCTACATAATTAAATGTAATTCAAGGTTCCAAAAAAATAAAAGACAAATCATCCTTGGTTAATCGAGACGATGGAAGGGATGATTTTCCATAACTTGATTGCAATTATCTTTTTGAGGATCTTGTATTAAACGTTGTAGAGGGAGATGGGCCTAAATCTATCTACAGATGTCAGGTGTATCTCTTTTGAAATGAGCACCAGAAAGGAAGAGTTAATAGCACCCTCGTCCTTTGGCTTCCTCTGAAGGCCCTTTTTTATGATATCCAACTTAGTTGGTAACAATGAATGGTAAAATCATGAGGGATTGGGCGCTTTCAAACTCGATATTCTAGATTGATTTTTTTATTTCCTCCTATGTGGCCTTCTGGGTGAGGGTCTCATTGATCTCGTTGTTGATTAGTTGTGGAATATGCTTGAGTGTTTCCTAGTGGAATTCTTCACTCTCTTCTACTTCTTCTTAGTACAACTTATTGAACTCTTTTATTTGATCAAACTCGATTAGTTTTTCCACATTTTCCCTTTGGATTTCATTTACCGTCTTCCTGTGAAATCTCATCCAAGTTTTTTTGTGGACAAAATGGGTATTTATGTTTCTTTCCTCAAGCCATAAGCTTCGAGACTTAAGCCTCGAATCCTCTTCTTGGTGTCGGTCTATGTGGAGTTCTACTTCAATATGTTTTTCAGTTTTCAAATCCTCTTCTAAGATTTATTTTTATTTGAGGGATGCTTGGAAGGTTTCTAGTTCTTATTGCTTCTGCTTCTCTCCAATGACCAAAGATTTGCTAGTTTTTTTCCGAAACATCTAGGCTCCACTTAGTGTTCCTGATTTTTTCTTCCAATTAAAGGGGGATGTACACACATATTTAACCATGCCTATGCCACTATTTGTTGGAAAATTTATTTTTCCCCCATGCTGGATTAATTGTGAAGTAGATAGGTCCTAGGTTTTGAGCTTTTGTCATAGCAAGAGAAATTTGTTTATGATCATAGACACTTGAGTTGAGAATTTTTGGAGACAATGCGAGGTCTTCCATTAGGAAAGATCTATGCATAAGAAATCCGTTCAACTTGGATGCCATGTGTTTAGGTTTTGGCCTTTTATTAGTCCATGTAAAGAGTCTCCTCTTTGGTCTGATATCTACTAGGCCGCATTGTGGTATGAGGTCTTCTGCAAATTCTCTGAATGAATCCCTAATCTTCAAGCCTTCCTTTTTTTCATTTGAGGCTATAGTGATGTTAAATTCCATAGGAATAATAATATTTGGGTTTTGATCATGATTATCCAAATTCTTTAGGGAGTTCCAACATTCATTTTTTTTCTAAATAAACAACTGACATATAAACATTGAAATTGATACCTTTCGTTGGGTATGGATATTCACCAATGAACTCAAGATCCAATGTTGAGTGGCTTAGGAGTGACAATTTTGAAACTAAGGCATCCCAAAGGGTTTCCATTCCTCTTGAGGCCCCTATAGAACTGACTGCAACACCTTGATTTCTTTTCCATAATATTTCCATCTTTTTTAGGACCTCATGTTCTTCTTGTTTTGTCTTTTGAATCGATAGGACATTTGGTTTTCCCATCCTAATGAGGTATTTTAGGGATTCATTTTTTTTCCTTCTTCTCATATCCATACTATTCCAAAAGATGATCTTCATCATTTAATAAGGCTACTGATAGAACCTCTTCTTAATTCTGTAGGTTATTGTCTTTTATCTTTTTGGAACCTTGAATTACCTATATCAAACATGCTATAATAAAGCTTGGGAGTACATCCCTTTGGAGAGCTTCTATAAAGCCCTTGCAAAATTCATGGTAATTTACCTTGACCTTTGCGTCGTTTACATAGCAGAAGGATTGATTTAGATGATAAACAAAATATAAAGTGTTTACCTGTGACAAATCTGAAAGAGCGTGCAACACTATGGAGTTCTCTGCTGCCATTTTTCCCGTCCCCTTAAAACTGAGTACAGTAAGAATGTTATTGAGATAACAACACGCTCAGAAAATGATACAGATTTGGAAGAAGTTCAACGTGTCTCAACGTGTTTGAAACCAATAAATTTAAACAGTATTTATAGATAATCTGCTGGGGTTAATTTTTTTTAAAGACGTTACATGTCAGGTCATATATCAGATCCTTTTTTAATCCAAAGAATTGGGTGGGTTTAATTTAGGTTTAAAAGGATACAAGTTACCTCATATATGTCGGTTAGCTATCTTGTTGGTGTATGAGACTCCCTTGTTTACCCTTAAATACGATTGCTACTATCATTAAATATTCATCTTTAATTATAGGACTAATAAGAAGAAATCCTCAACTCAAAGATGTAGTTCTTGAGCGTATGAAAATGAGAATCTAGAGTATGATTGATTCCTTTGAATTCTTCCAATTGTTTCATACTTGATGGAGAAACAATAGTTGAGAAAACATGTTTGCAAATAAGGTTGCATGGTTACCAAAGGGGAAACTAGTGGAAAATGGGGACACCCCCAAAGTGGTTTTGTTACCATAGATATCATGAATTGAGTTGTACGCCAAGGAAAGAATCCAACACTGTCAATGCATGTTAATCGTTCCTCAAGCGTAAACATATGTACTAAGACAAGACATTTCATAGCCGTGCATTTAAATTCCTTGTCTGCAGGATCTTCTCCTCAATATTGTCCACCATGATGGTGGACTCAACTTAATCCCAAAATTGAATTCGACACAAATCACATTTGGGATAATTGGTTTATAGGTTATCTTTTTTGTTGGTATGGAACAGGGGACTGGGTATAACACAAGAAGCAGGTATTGAGCTTGACCCCGAAACAGAATACAATTGATGCAGTGAACATATATCGGGTAAGCTTTAAATTTTTGGAATCATTCTGTCCATTATTGTAAGAAGGAGTCTGGGTTATGATTTTATGTCTGGTCTTGTGTTGGAATTTTTCTTTAAACTTTATCTGTAGTCTTCATTTAAGAACCCTCATGAATTTATAATATACTTGCTCTGCTACTAGATGCATGTATCACATAGAGCCTTTGATTTGTATTTTTGACATTCCCCATCTCACTAAAATGGCCAATGATAGTGTCAATGAAATTAAGAAGATCCTCAGACAAATGACCTGCTAGCTTGTGGGCATGAAACATGCATAGAATACTTAAGTATTCACATCGAAAACCATGAATCCAAGAAGGAAAACATGAAATCTAAATTCCAAGAACTAAATATTGATTATGATAAAATTGCGTCAAACTCATAGATGCATTACAATATCATATTGGGTTTTGCAAGAGGTTCTCGACCAGATACATGATTTCCTAGTGTTTCAATTGCTTCAACGAAGGGGCATATTATTTATGAAGACATTCCAACAAACAACTTTAGCACTCAATGAGAACAACATGAATCAAAAAGATCAAGGGAAAATTAAAGCAGGACAACAAATGGAAGAAGGCCTCAATGGAAATTATCTTGGCTCTTAAACTTCTCATATATGCATTTTACTTGTCTTGTTTATTAGTAATTATGTAAAGCAGTATAGCACTAAATTTGAAATTCATAAGGTAGGTATTGTAAGAAAGAAAAAGCATCATGACCAATTAACATATTTGTTGAAAATATTTATACAAGAATACTATAATGTTTTTTGAAATTTTTGTACTTTTTATGTTATTTGGTTTGTCAACAACCTTTTTATAAATATATAACTACCTCTTTTTTGTGATATATATATATATATATATATATATATATATATATATCCTATGGGATAGAGGAGGGCATCTTTTAACACATTGGTGACCCATTCTAAGTTTTCCAGTTTTCCCCAAGTACTGAATCGGTAATATGAAGATACTGTCATTCTTAAGCTTATGTTTCTCAAAGTGTGGAGCATATCTTTATTCAGGATGTGTTACATGGATCCTTTCTTCTGGCTTTGCTTTCCAGATATATATGATTTCCCCGTTTAGAGTAGTCTAACCGGCTTTGCTTTTCAGATATTTGTACTTCTTTTAATAGAGTAGTCTAAACAAGTGCCATTACGTTTTCCAGCAGGAATTTGACGGAATTTGAGAGAAGAATTCTTTGAACTTACATAAATCTGAATGACCTGGGTATTTAGATATTCAAAGCTATTGAATATATTTATATATTCAAAACCAAATTTAAAAAGAAAAACCAAAATACTTTCCCCAAAAATAACCAGCATTTAGACTCCTCTTCTAATCAACTGGAATATGGGAATCGAATTAAACCCATCCTCTCTTGTTTTTTCATGGTCAACAGCATTTCGAAATTGAGTTGTGGATTCAGTAGACTGTATACTGAATGGTTACATAGTTGTTCTTTATGTCAATATTTGACACAGAATTAAGAAAATGAACAGTTTTTCTAATTTTTATTTGTGTATGTGAACTGAATTAAACCCATCTTCGCTAGTTTCACAGAGTCCAGCAGCAATTCGAAACTGAGTTGTTAATTCCGTAGTTTAAATGGTTGTCAAATGCACAGCAATACCGGTATTCTGCAAATGATCTTGATTTGGGTGGTTCCTTCGAGTTGATTTGGAATGACTATATTAATGGTCTATTAGGAGCTGGTATTCATTTAAATAACAACGCTGATAAGCTGGTCTGGAATTATAATTATAGCAGGGATTCTATTACTACAAAAGATGCTTACGAATGCATCTTTAAATCCACATCTCGCCCAATATCTGTGATTGATTGTATTCCTATTTGGCATAAGGCTCTGCCTAGCAAGATCTCTTGTGTCATCTAGCTTTTACTTCATAATAGTATCCTTACATGGGATAATTTGCAGCGGAAGGGATTCTCTGGTCCTGGTATTTGCTCTCTCTGTTGGTCAAAGGAGGAAACTGTTGATCATCTCTTCTCTTCCTGTTCAGTTTGGAAAACTGTGACAGGGTATATCTGCGACTTCTTCAATGTTCCAGATTGTCTCACAGGTGCTTCTTCAGTTGATCTTATTAAAGATTGGGCTGGAAAGTCTTCCAAGAGCTCTCCACTCTATTTGCTCCCCTACAACATGATGTGGACTGTATGGAAAGCCCGTAATATGGTGATTTTTGAAGGGAAAAGAAGGAATATTCATGGCATTATCCAGCGTATTATATCAACAGTTCAGGATCGTTATATTGGGACTGTGGTTAAAAAAGGACGCTGCAGAATTATTGGAAATCCACCTGTCAAATATTATCCTTGTGGTTTTATAGACGGAGCCTCCAAGAATATGACAGCTGGTGCATGCCTGTGTATTTTTCTTAATAGCACTCACTTCCTGGAGTTCGCAGTGGGGGTAGGATATGGCGCAAATACCAAAGCAGAGCTGCTCAGTCTCTGGGCTCTCTTACAAATATCCCATATGATGAGGATCCCCTTAGCCCACGTATACGGTGATTCTCAGGTAATCATCATTTGGGCTAAGGGATCGACTGCTCTCTCCCCACCTGCCCTATTTCATTGGTGTCGGGAGACTAAAAAGATAGCCACTAGCTTCCAGGACCTGTCATTTTCTCACATCTACCGAGAGCACAACTAGACTGTTGACCGACTTTAAAAAAAGGCGCTCTCCTTTCCCCAAGGGAAAGGTGTTTTGATTGAATATATAGAGAATCACCTGGTTTCTAAGGAATTCTTCCAGCTCTTTTGAGCATGATTTTGAAAGTTTTTTTCTGTTGGACTTGAAGTCTTTGTGTATCTGAAGGGCATATTTTTTCCCTTTCATGTAGATGTCTCATTTGCAAATTATAGTGCGTCTCCTTTGAACGCAGATCAGAGTGTGATTGGCTCTCGGTAGATGTGATTTTGTGGACATTCCACATCACATGATGAGACAATTTTCTGATGGGTTATTTTTTGGTATTATGTGCCTTTCCCCCTGTCTGGAACTCTGGACGAGTTGTTATGAAATGTCATGCTAAAGCAGCTGTATGTACTAATGGCCTTTGATTCTATTGAATAACAAGGACAGGTTTTTTTCGCTTGAAAAAAAATTGTCCTTTATTTTCAAATATGGTTTTATATTTTTTTTGAAATTTATAGTTTTTGATGTTGTAAATTTAGAATTAGCTTTATTTTAATCTGTATTTTAATGGTATAAATAGATTCAGCATTTTTTAAAAATTTCGAAACATCCAAAAATTCCACTTAACAACTATAATCTAGATTTTGAAAAATTACAATAAATTTTTTTCAAAATAAAAATCATTCTATTTAAACCTAAATAACTATTTTAAATAATTGCCAATCATTTATTTGAATGTTGTATTTCTAAATTTCATTTTGTAAACCTCCATGGTATAATCAACTCTATGAATGTATGTAGGATGTAATATATGGCATTACTTGTACATAAAAATAGCTATCAACTCTATGAATGTATATAAGTATATGGCATTACTTGTACATAAAAATAGTTATCAACTCTATGAATGTATATAAGATGTAATATATAGCATTACTTGTATATAAAAATAGCTAAATAGCTAGTGTTTTTTATATTTAATTATTTGATATAATTTTGTAACTTACAGATAGTTTCAATATATTGTACAGTTTCCATTCAAGTAGTCTTAGCTTCATAGCTTCTAGATTATTGTCTATCAAAGAAGCAAGACCAACTAAGATGAAGATGAAGTTATGGAAAAAAATGGCATTGGCATTGGCATTGGCTTTAGTCTTAGCCAAACAAAAAGTAAAGAAGAAGACTGGATTAAAAAGAGGTTGAAAATCTTGGTAAGTTTATAGATTTTTTTTTACTTTTACAATTTTGTTTATAGATTTTTTTTTTATTTTTACAATTTATTTTATTTAGTTTTTTTTACATGGTTTACATGGTTTATTTAGTTGTTTTTCTATTAGGTTGAGTTGCATTATTTTCATTTTAAAAGAAAAGCCTTTTCATTTATATGCAATATCTCATGTGTGCTCAAAACTGTCACTTTCTTTGATGCACACACACACACACAAGAAACTCTCTCGTCACTCACTAAGTTCAAAAATAGCTTAAATCTACTCACTTAATACCTCCATAGGAGGGCACAAAAGAATCTTGTAGTTTAGGTAGGATTTTGGGGCTAGGCATCCAAAAACATAGTTGTTTTCCTTAGGGTGCTATAAAAATCCTTTTGAATCAAGTGGTCGTGTATAGCCACACGGGGCAAGTGAAAGAGCGGCGCCGCGCCATAGGAGGTCAAACCCAAGGTTGCGGGTGTATGTTCTCTCAATTGGGCTCACCACCACTTGTTGAAAAGGAGACGACCCAATACCGTTCGAGGGATAACTGCTCTTTTTCCACTTGACAAAGGTACTTAGTGACCAACTTAGGATGTCATTCCTTATAGGTGACTGTCATGGAAGCCGACAGTACCTGAGACAGATTTTGTCACAAAATCAAGGAAAGCACACGTCACAAGATCAAGGAAAGCTAGCGACTGCTAGATTTCCTTCTAGCATAAGCATTTCCTTCTAAGATAAGAACACATACTTATGCTAGAAGAAAAGCTAACAGTCACTAGCTTTCCAATAGAAAAATCATGTCCATGGTGATTGGTGGTTGCTAGTTTATACCTTGAGCTTGTTCCATGTGATGTATTTTGAAATAAGCACATGGCAAAAGATCAAGGAAAGCTAGCGACTGCTAGCTTTCCTTCTAGCATAAGCATTTTCTTCTAGTATAAACACACATGCTTATGCTAGAAGGAAAGCTAACAGTCGCTAGCTTTCCAATAAAAAACCATGTCCATGGTGATTGGTGGTTGCTAGCTTATACCTTGAGCTTGTGCCATGTGCTCTATTTTGAACGAATGCTAGATTTCCTTTTAGCATAACACACATGCTTATGTTAGAAGGAAAGCTGGCAATCGCTAGCTTTCCAATAGAAAAACCTTGGGCATGGTGATTGGTGGTTGCTAGCTTATACCTTGAGCTTGTGCCATGCACTCTATTTTCAAATAAGCACATGTCACAAGATCAAGGAAAGCTAGCGACTGCTAGCTTTCATTCTAGCATAAGCATTTTATTCTAGGATAAGAACACATATTTATGCTAGAAGGAAAGCTAGCAGTCGCTAGCTTTCCAATAGAAAAATCATGTCCATAGTGATTGGTGTTTGCTAGCTTATACCTTGAGCTTGTGCCATTTGCTCTATTTTGAAATAAGCACATGGCAAAAGATCAAGGAAAGCTAGTGATTGCTAGCTTTCCTTCTAGCATAAGCATTTCCTTCTAAAATAAACACACATGCTTATACTAGAAGGAAAGGTAACAGTCGCTAGCTTTCAATTAGAAAAACCCTGTCCATGGTGATTGATGGTTGCTAGCTTATACCTTTAGCTTGTGCCATGTGCTCTATTTTAAACGAATGCTAGCTCTCCTTCTAGCATAAGCATTTCCTTCTAGCATAACACACATGCTTATGCTAGAAGAAAAGCTAGCAGTCGCTAGCTTTCCAATAGAAAAATCATGTCCATGGTGATTGGTGGTTGCTAGCTTATACCTTGAGCTTGTTCCATGTGATGTATTTTGAAATAAGCACATGGCAAAAGATCAAGGAAAGCTAGCGACTGCTAGCTTTCCTTCTAGCATAAGCATTTCCTTCTAGTATAAACACACATGCTTATGATAGAAGGAAAGCTAACAGTCGCTAGCTTTCCAATAAAAAACCCTGTCCATGGTGATTGGTGGTTGCCAGCTTATACCTTGAGCTTGTGCCATGTGCTCTATTTTGAACGAATGCTAGCTTTCCTTCTAGCATAACACACATGCTTATGTTAGAAGGAAAGCTAGCAGTCGCTAGCTTTCCAATAGAAAAACCTTGGGCATGGTGATTGGTGGTTGCTAGCTTATACCTTGAGCTTGTGCCATGCACTCTATTTTCAAATAAGCACATGGCACAAGATCAAGGAAAGCTAGCGACTGATAGATTTCCTTCTAGGATAAGCATTTCCTTCTAGGATAAGAACACATACTTATGCTAGAAGGAAAGCTAGCAGTCGCTAGCTTTCCAATAGAAAAATCATGTCCATAGTGATTGGTGGTTGCTAGCTTATACCTTGAGCTTGTTACATTTGCTCTATTTTGAAATAAGCACATGGCAAAAGATCAAGGAAAGCTAGCGACTGCTAGCTTTCCTTCTAGCATAAGCATTTCCTTCTAAAATAAACACACATGCTTATACTAGAAAGAAAGCTAACAGTCGCTAGCTTTCAATTAGAAAAACCCTGTCCATGGTGATTGATGGTTGCTAGCTTATACCTTCAGCTTGTGCCATGTGCTCTATTTTGAACAAATGTTAGCTCTCCTTCTAGCATAACACATGACCCTTATTATACATGACCCTTGAACTTGTGCCATGTACTCTATTTTCAAATAAGCACATGGAACAAGATCAAGGAAAGCTAGTGACTGCTAGCTTTCCTTCTAGCATAAGAATTTCCTTCTAGGATAATAACACATACTTATGTTAAAATGAAAGCTACCAGTCGCTAGCTTTCCAATAGAAAAATCATGTCCATGGTGATTGGTGGTTGCTAGCTTATACCTTGAGCTTGTGTCATGTGATCTATTTTGAAATAAGCACATGGAAAAATATCAAGGAAAGCTAGCTAGCAACTGCTAGCTTTCCTTCTAGCATAATCATTTCCTTCTAGCATAAATACACATGCTTATGCTAGAAGGAAAGCTAACAGTCGCTAGCTTTCCAATAGAAAAACCTTGTCCATGGTGATTGGTGGTTGCTATATTATACCTTGAGCTTGTGCCATGTGCTCTATTTTGAACGAATGCTAGCTTTCCTTCTAGCATAAGTATTTCCTTATAGCATAACACACGTGTTTATGTTAGAAGGAAAGCTAGCAGTCGCTATATTTACATGGTGATTGGTGGTTACTCGCTTATACCTTGAATTTGTGCCATGGCTCTATTTTGAACGAATGCTAGCTTCCCTTCTAGCATAAGCATTTCCTTCTAGCATAACCCACATGCTTATGTTAGAATGAAAGCTAGCAGTCACTAGCTTTCCAATAGAAAACCCTGGACATGGTGATTGGTGGTTGCTAGTTTATACCTTGAGCTTGTGCCATGTATTATATTTTCAAATAAGCACATGGTACAAGATCAAGGAAAGCTAGCGACTGCTAGCTTTCCTTCTAACATAAGCATTTCCTTCGAGGATAATAACACATACTTATGCTAGAAGGAAAGCTAGTCGTCGCTAGCTTTCCAATAGAAAAATCATGTCCATTGTGATTGGTGGTTGCTAGCTTATACCTTGAGCTTGTGCCATGTGCTCTATTTCGAAATAAGCACATGGAAAAATATCAAGGAAAGCTAGTGACTACTAGCTTTCCTTTTACCATAAGCATTTCCTTCTAGCATAAACACACATGCTTATGCTATAAGGAAAGCTAACAGTCGCTAGCTTTCCAATAGAAAAACCATGTCCATGGTGATTGGTGGTTGCTAGCTTATACCTTGAGCTTGTGTCATGTGATCTATTTTGAAATAAGCACATGGAAAAATATCAAGGAAAGCTAGTAACTGCTAGCTTTCCTTCTAGCATAATTATTTCCTTCTAGCATAAACACACATGCTTATGCTAGAAGGAAAGCTAACAGTCGCTAGCTTTCCAATAGAAAAACCCTGTCCATGGTGATTGGTGGTTGTTAGCTTATACCTTGAGCTTGTGCCATGTGCTCTATTTTGAACGAATGCTAGCTTTCCTTCTAGCATAAGTATTTCCTTATAGCATAACACACGTGTTTATGTTAGAAGGAAAGCTAGCAGTCGCTAGCTTTACATGGTGATTGGTGGTTGCTCGCTTATACCTTGAATTTGTGCCATGTGCTCTATTTTGAACGAATGCTAGCTTCCCTTCTAGCATAAGCATTTCCTTTTAGTATAACCCACATGCTTATGTTAGAATGAAAGCTAGCAGTCACTAGCTTTCCAATAGAAAACCCTGGACATGGTGATTGGTGGTTGCTAGTTTATACCTTGAGCTTGTGCCATGTATTCTATTTTCAAATAAGCACATGGTACAAGATCAAGGAAAGCTAGCGAATGCTAGATTTCCTTCTAACATAAGCATTTCCTTCTAGGATAATAACACATACTTATGCTAGAAGGAAAGCTAGTCATCGCTAGCTTTCCAATAGAAAAATCATGTCCATTGTGATTGGTGGTTGCTAGCTTATACCTTGAGCTTGTGCCATGTGTTCTATTTAGAAATAAGCACATGGCAAAAGATCAAGGAAAGCTAGCGACTGCTAGCTTTCCTTCTAGCATAAGCATTTCCTTCTAGCATAAACACACATGCTTATGCTAGAAGGAAAGCTAACAGTCGCTAGCTTTCCAATAGAAAAACCCTGTCCATGGTGATTGGTGGTTGCTAGATTATGCCTTGAGCTTGTGCCATGTACTCTATTTTGAACGAATGCTACCTTTCATTCTAGCATAAACATTTTTTTCTAGCATGTCACACATGCTTATGGTAGAAGGAAAGCTAGTAGTCGCTAGCTTTCCAATAGAAAAACCCTAGGCATGGTGATTGGTGGTTGCTAGCTTATACCTTGAACTTGTGCCATGTACTCTATTTTCAAATAAGCACATGGCACAAGATCAATGAAAGCCTTGAACTTGTGCCATGTACTCTATTTTCAAATAAGCACATGGCACAAGATCAAGGAAAGCTAGCGGCTGCTGCTAGCTTTCCTTCTAGTATAAGCATTTACTTATAGGATAATAACACATACTATGCTAGAAAGAAAGCTAGCAGTCGCTAGCTTTCCAATAGAAAAATCCTGTCCATGGTGATTGGTGGTTGTTAGCTTATACCTTGAGCTTGTGCCATGTGCTCCATTTTGAAATAAGCACATGGAAAAAGATCAAGGAAAGCTAGCGACTGCTAGCTTTCTTTCTAGCATAAGCATTTCCTTCTAACATTTTTGAGAAGGAAAACTTTTCTTTTTAATGAGTCTCTACTTGTGCTAGATGCAATGGATTTTTAATTTACTTGGTTAAGTTCTTTTGATTATGAAATTGTTTATAAGCCAAGCTATTTGAATTGTTTGGCTGACATGTTAACCAGGGAATCAACGCAGAAGTAGCTGAAGGAATTGAAGATGTTTTCTGCTAGTAATAGCAGCTCTGGACATCATACCTGGACATCATACAACCTCATCCTCCAATACTGCAGAGAAAGGGGTAGAATCATCATCTGTGCAGATCCAACCGACCTTGCATATAATCAGACATGGTCTGGATGGATAGATGTCTTCTTGGATACCTTCTTGGATAGATGTCTTCTTGGATGGATAGATGTCTTCTTGGATAACACATACTATGCTAGAAAGAAAGCTAGCAGTCGCTAGCTTTCCAATAGAAAAATCCTGTCCATGGTGATTGGTGGTTGCTAGCTTATACCTTGAGCTTGTGCCATGTGCTCTATTTTGAAATAAGCACATGACAAAAGATCAAGGAAAGCTAGCGACTGCTAGCTTTCTTTCTAGCATAAGCATTTCCTTCTGACATTTTTGAGAAGGAAAACTTTTCTTTTTAATGAGTCTCTACTTGTGCTAGATGCAATGGATTTTTAATTTACTTGGTTAAGTTCTTTTGATTATGAAATTGTTTATAAGCCAGGCTATTTGAATTGTTTGGCTGACATGTTAACCAGGGAATCAACGCAGAAGCAGCCGAAGGAATTGAAGATGTTTTTTGCTGGTAATAGCAGCTCTGGAGCAGATAACAATGATCCAGATCCTCCCAGGGATCCTGCCAAAGTAAAATCTCCAATGACAGAGGCCCAGATGCGAAAAGAAGTCTTTGAAAGACTTTATGGCCGAAACAGCCCTCCAACTACTGCAGAAGTAGTTGCAACAGAAGAATGGATAGCTCGTCAGCCGAAGACACCAGAAGAGCTAATCCAGAAAGAAGGATTGTTCTTCCTGCCTTGGGACAATACCTTCCCCAAAGAGGTTCGCATCCAATATTTGGAATATGCTTCCTCAGATGAAGCAAAAAGATTTATGCAGCTCACCTTCATAAAGAACATCCAGACATCGCCATGCAAGTTGCAGATCCTTGAGCGATGGGAAAAATATGCATTCCAAAGCTTCAGTAATGCATACCAGAAGATTTCAGAATGCAAAGAATTATGGTTAGGTGAGGATAAAAATGGAGAAAAATATGTTGATCTGTGTGATGGCCGTCTCACCTGGACATCATACAACCTCATCCTCCAATACTATAGAGAAAGAGGCAGTATCATCATCTGTGCAGATCCAACCGACCTTGCATATAATCAGACATGGTTTGGATGGATAGATGTCTTCTTGGATACCTTCTGTCCAAGAACAGATTGGGAGAATCGGCGTGCAAATTTCATTCTGCACCTTAAAGCCGATCTTGAAGTTGCTCATCAGAACTTCCAGTGGTTTAAGTTTAAACTGATCCACGAAGGTGGAACCTATCAACCACTTGAGCATAGAATTTATGCCCAGCAAAAATTTATCCGAAGATCTATTGCTGGAGAACACATAGAGTCCAGAGTTACAACCATAGAGATTCCACTGGACTATAAAGTAGAATCACATTTCAGAGGTGAATTCTTGTGAGAGCCGAATCCTTTGTTTAAAGGCTCCGATATTGAAAGATGTTTCTCTCAGTTCCTATATCCGCCTCCTTCTCCTGTGCCATATGAAGACGTGGACAAAGATGTATTGTTTGGTCATCATGCATATGACTCAGACGATTTTGAAGAAGAATGGCTGCAAGGACGTGATCCATACGACTGAGCGAAAGCAGCGGTGGGCCCCTCTGAAGGCTGAGTTGGCCAGCATGGTTGCCAACATATCACCCGCCGTGGGTTGGAAATAACTCCACAGTGTAATAGTATAGGGAATAAACTGACGTGGGCCAGTTATGCTCCACAGTGTACTTGTGTCTAGAGTCTGTCGGCCATAACAGAAGATTCCAGGTCTATTTTGAACGAATGCTACCTTTCATTCTAGCATAAACATTTTTTTCTAGCATGTCACACATGCTTATGGTAGAAGGAAAGCTAGCAGTCGCTGGCTTTCTAATAGAAAAACCCTAGGCATGGTGATTGGTGGTTGCTAGCTTATACCTTGAACTTGTGCCATGTACTCTATTTTAAAATAAGCACATGGCACAAGATCAAGAAAAGCTAGCGGCTGCTAGCTTTCCTTCTAGCATAAGCATTTACTTATAGGATAATAACACATACTATGCTAGAAAGAAAGCTAGCAGTCGCTAGATTTCCAATAGAAAAATCCTGTCCATGGTGATTGGTGGTTGCTAGCTTATACCTTGAGCTTGTGCCATGTGCTCTATTTTGAAATAAGCACATGGCAAAAGATCAAGGAAAGCTAGCGACTGCTAGCTTTCTTTCTAGCATAAGCATTTCCTTCTAGCATTTTTGAGAAGGAAAACTTTTCTTTTTAATGAGTCTCTACTTGTGCTAGATGCAATGGATTTTTATTTATCTTTAAGTATTTAATATGTTTCCAGGACACATGACTCTTATGTTGTTTAATGAGTTAACAAAATGTAATGATAAAAGAACTACTTGGTTAATGACATAAAAATATGATGATTTAAAGGTCTTCTCTGACGGACAAGGGGGTTCGGTGCTCCATCAGGAACTGTTAGTGCTCAGTTGCATCCTTAATTGCTCAGTGCGTGAGGGTTCGTGTAGTAATTTAACTGCTGATTCTTTGCTCAGGTAGTTTGACTGTCTTGTTATTTCCTCTGATTTTGGCAGAATGGCTCAGCCAGGGGACAATACTGACATCCAGGACATCAAGAAAAGTTTGAGGTGGCTGTATGAGATAGTCTCCATAGGAATTATGGATAACAGGGACATAGCCTGCGTTATAAAAAAGATGGAGGACACTGTGAGCTACACTTCCCTTCAAATCAGCAATCATGACTCCAGGATCGATGATAATGAAAGCTCCTTGCACGAGATGATGGGGAAGGTGGATATGATCCAGGAGGACCTTGCGCGACTCATTTCCATGAACCATGGCACCAGGAACAATGCAGTAACTGTTGAAGGGGAGCGTCAGATGGAGGAAGAATCAGTGGTGCAGCCAGTCCACTTCAGGTGCCACCTGTAATCTGGTTTTTATGGATATATGTTTTTTTGTCTTTTATTATGTAAGAAATATATAAGGGTATATACTGCCCGTTCTGTTAGTCATCATGGAAGAACTCTGTATATAGTTTTTTGGACCCTTTGCAGGCTTAGTCTACAATGCTTTATCTCTGCTCTTCAGGACTATCCTTCCTCTCTTTTTACTATGTACTAAATGGCTATGCACAACCCCTTTATAATATACTCCTTTTTAGTTTCTGTTCAAAAAAAATATATGATGATTTATAGTCTATCATTTATATGGGTTCAATTTATTTATTTTTTTGTTCACAGGTCTTTAAGTAAACCAATAAACTTAATTTGGTATAAAAGCTATAATGAAGGAGGTCTTCTTTATGTGTATTTTACTATGTTTATGTCTATTTTCGCATTAGAGGTAATCTATATGTAACATTTAATTGTTATTAGCAATAGAAAACTAGAGGTAGTGTCTTTGTATAATTTACTTGTTATTAGCAATAGAAATTATCTCAAAAATTATATTCTTGGTGTAGCCTCCAAGCTTCACATGAGGTCACAAAACATAAATTAGTTAGGTAGGATTGATTGGGCTAGGTATCCATTAATTCCCTCCAATCTACTTTCATTAGGTATATTTTGAAACATAGCATTGTTGACTTATAGGGTGCTTTATAAATCCTGCTATAAGCAAGTGTTAAAAGAAAACCCGGATCATTTATATGGGTTCAATTTATTTATTTTTTTGTTCACAGGTTTTTAAGTAAACCAATAAACTTAATTTGGTATAAAAGCTATAATGAAGGAGGTCTTCTTTATGTATATTTTACTATGTTTATGTCTATTTTCGCATTAGAGGTAATCTATATGTAACATTTAATTGATATTAGCAATAGAAAACTAGAGGTAGTGTTTTTGTATAATTTACTTGTTATTAGCAATAGAAATTATCTCAAAAATTATATTCTTGGTGTAGCCTCTAAGCTTCACATGAGGTCACAAAACGTAAATTAGGGCTAGGATTGATTGGGCTAGGCATCCATTAATGCCCTCCAATCTACTTTCATTAGGTATATTTTGAAACATAGCATTGTTGACTTATAGGGTGCTTTATAAATCCTGCTATAAGCAAGTGTTAAAAGAAAACCTGGATCATTCATATGGGTTCAATTTATTTATTTTTTTGTTCACAGGTCTTTAAGTAAACCAATAAACTTAATTTGGTATAAAAGCTATAATGAAGGAGGTCTTCTTTATGTGTATTTTACTATGTTTATGTCTATTTTCGCATTAGAGGTAATCTATATGTAACATTTAATTGTTATTAGCAATAGAAAACTAGAGGTAGTGTCTTTGTATAATTTACTTGTTATTAGCAATAGAAATTATCTCAAAAATTATATTCTTGGTGTAGCCTCCAAGCTTCACATGAGGTCACAAAACATAAATTAGTTAGGTAGGATTGATTGGGCTAGGCATCCATTAATGCCCTCCAATCTACTTTCATTAGGTATATTTTGAAACATAGCATTGTTGACTTATAGGGTGCTTTATAAATCCTGCTATAAGCAAGTGTTAAAAGAAAACCCGGATCATTTATATGGGTTCAATTTATTTATTTTTTTGTTCACAGGTCTTTAAGTAAACCAATGAACTTAATTTGGTATAAAAGCTATAATGAAGGAGGTCTTCTTTATGTATATTTTACTATGTTTATGTCTATTTTCGCATTAGAGGTAATCTATATGTAACATTTAATTGTTATTAGCAATAGAAAACTAGAGGTAGTGTTTTTGTATAATTTACTTGTTATTAGCAATAGAAATTATCTCAAAAATTATATTCTTGGTGTAGCCTCCAAGCTTCACATGAGGTCACAAAACATAAATTAGGGCTAGGATTGATTGGGCTAGGCATCCATTAATGCCCTCCAATCTACTTTCATTAGGTATATTTTGAAACATAGCATTGTTGACTTTTAGGGTGCTTTATAAATCCTGCTATAAGCAAGTGTTAAAAGAAAACCTGGATCATTTATATGGGTTCAATTTATTTATTTTTTTGTTCACAGGTCTTTAAGTAAACCAATAAACTTAATTTGGTATAAAAGCTATAATGAAGGAGGTCTTCTTTATGTATATTTTACTATGTTTATGTTTATTTTCGTATTAGAGGTAATCTATATGTAACATTTAATTGTTATTAGCAATAGAAAACTAGAGGTAGTGTCTTTGTATAATTTACTTGTTATTAGCAATAGAAATTATCTCAAAAGTTATATTCTTGATGTAGCCTCCAAGCTTCACATGAGGTCACAAAACATAAATTAGTTAGGTAGGATTGATTGGGCTAGGCATCCATTAATGCCCTCCAATCTACTTTCATTAGGTATATTTTGAAACATAGCATTGTTGACTTATAGGGTGCTTTATAAATCCTGCTATAAGCAAGTGTTAAAAGAAAACCTGGATCATTTATATGGGTTCAATTTATTTATTTTTTTGTTCACAGGTCTTTAAGTAAACCAATAAACTTAATTTGGTATAAAAGCTATAATGAAGGAGGTCTTCTTTATGTATATTTTACTATGTTTATGTCTATTTTCGCATTAGAGGTAATCTATATGTAACATTTAATTGTTATTAGCAATAGAAAACTAGAGGTAGTGTTTTTGTATAATTTACTTGTTATTAGCAATAGAAATTATCTCAAAAATTATATTCTTGGTGTAGCCTCCAAGCTTCACATGGGGTCACAAAACATAAATTAGGGCTAGGATTGATTGGGCTAGGCATCCATTAATGCCCTCCAATCTACTTTCATTAGGTATATTTTGAAACATAGCATTGTTGACTTATAGGGTGCTTTATAAATCCTGCTATAAGCAAGTGTTAAAAGAAAACCTGGATCATTTATATGGGTTCAATTTATTTATTTTTTTGTTCACAGGTCTTTAAGTAAACCAAAAAACTTAATTTGGTATAAAAGCTATAATGAAGGAGGTCTTCTTTATGTGTATTTTACTATGTTTATGTCTATTTTCGCATTAGAGGTAATCTATATGTAACATTTAATTGTTATTAGCAATAGAAAACTAGAGGTAGTGTCTTTGTATAATTTACTTGTTATTAGCAATAGAAATTATCTCAAAAATTATATTCTTGGTGTAGCCTCCAAGCTTCACATGAGGTCACAAAACATAAATTAGTTAGGTAGGATTGATTGGGCTAGGCATCCATTAATGCCCTCCAATCTACTTTCATTAGGTATATTTTGAAACATAGCATTGTTGACTTATAGGGTGCTTTATAAATCCTGCTATAAGCAAGTGTTAAAAGAAAACCCGGATCATTTATATGGGTTCAATTTATTTATTTTTTTGTTCACAGGTCTTTAAGTAAACCAATAAACTTAATTTGGTATAAAAGCTATAATGAAGGAGGTCTTCTTTATGTATATTTTACTATGTTTATGTCTATTTTCGCATTAGAGATAATCTATATGTAACATTTAATTGTTATTAGCAATAGAAAACTAGAGGTAGTGTTTTTGTATAATTTACTTGTTATTAGCAATAGAAATTATCTCAAAAATTATATTCTTGGTGTAGTCTCCAAGATTCAAATGAGATCACAAAACATAAATTAGGGCTAGGATTGATTGGGCTAGGCATCCATTAATGCCCTCCAATCTACTTTCATTAGGTATATTTTGAAACATAGCATTGTTGACTTATAGGGTGCTTTATAAATCCTGCTATAAGCAAGTGTTAAAAGAAAACCTGGATCATTTATATGGGTTCAATTTATTTATTTTTTTGTTCACAGGTCTTTAAGTAAACCAATAAACTTAATTTGGTATAAAAGCTATAATGAAGGAGGTCTTCTTTATGTATAGTTTACTATGTTTATGTCTATTTTCGCATTAGAGGTAATCTATATGTAACATTTAATTGTTATTAGCAATAGAAAACTAGAGGTAGTGTCTTTGTATAATTTACTTGTTATTAGCAATAAAAATTATCTCAAAAATTATATTCTTGGTGTAGCCTCCAAGCTTCACATGAGGTCACAAAACATAAATTAGTTAGGTAGGATTGATTGGGCTAGGCATCCATTAATGCCCTCCAATCTACTTTCATTAGGTATATTTTGAAACATAGCATTGTTGACTTATAGGGTGCTTTATAAATCCTGCTATAAGCAAGTGTTAAAAGAAAACCCGGATCAGAAGTGCACCGTGCCCAAGGAGGTTAAAGCAGAGGTATAGTTGCCCTGCTCTCCCCTACGAGTCACCCAACTCGTTGTAGGGAGACGACACTATACCGTACAGGCCGAACCACTGATCCACACTTGGCGCAAGGTATCTTAGTGGCCAAAGTTAGGAAATCACCAAGGAGCACTTGTGGGTGCAATTGACTCCTGAAGTCAGCTATTGCCGTTGGGAGGTGTTGCCAAGTCTTCTAGATTGGAACATTTGCCCCATCGCCAGTAGAACTGCCTCTTTCTTACCTTCACTAGTCAATTGGTGTGTGGACTCCATTGTCACCATCAATTGTGCTTTTGGAATTCCCAGTTACATATCCGCGGAAAACCATACACTTTTTTATATTTATATATTCAACCTACCAAACTCATAATTAAACATAATCTACATTTTGTGACTCTTTCACTAAACCGACTTTGAACATATCAATCACTTGTTGCACCTTTTACACTTATTTGTAGCTTGTGATTTGTCTTGTTCATAGTCCATTAACCACGATAGATTAGAGTGGGAACAATAAAAATTCGTAGTAGAATTCTTTACCCACACAATATGTGCAGTTTTGAAGAGCTGGGTAAACATGCACTTGAAGTTGTTTTTTTGTTTTGCTTTTAAATGGTGAAACTTAGGACAAACATAATTGCATCTTTATCAAGTCCCCACATCCTTATAATCATTTGGAAGGTCTTCTTGTAGAAGTTGATAAGAATTTCTAACAACAAAGGTTTTTAAATTTTACATTTTATTTTTTTACAATTTCAAATATTATGAGTGATTCAATATCAAGTACTTATATTGAAAAATCCATGGAAGTACATCCCATTGGAGATTCACTACTCGTCAATCTTTTTTTCTCTTCGTCTCATTCTCATCCTCCTCTTGATTATTTATCTCCTTTGTTTAAGAAAGAGGGTTCGTGAACACCCCAAACATATTAATGAACTCGGCACAAGTCCTCTCTAAATGATTCACATGATATTAATCATATATTTCTCCATAAGTATAGTGAAAACTCACATGTCTTTTCATTTAAGTCATGACTTTCCATTTCGAGCCTACATGAAATACAATGGGCTCTATTTTGCCATGTGCTCTATTTTGAACGAATGTTGGCTCTCCTTCTAGCATAAGCATTTCCTTCTAGCATAACACACATGCTTATGTTAGAAGAAAAGCTATCAGTCGCTAGATTTCCAATATAAAAACCCTGAGCATGGTGATTGGTGGTTGCTAGCTTATACCTTGAGCTTGTGCCATGTACTCTATTTTCAAATAAGCACATGGCACAAGATCAAGGAAAGCTAGCGACTGCTAGCTTTCCTTCCAGCATAAGAATTTCCTTCTAGGATAATAACACATACTTATGTTAGAATGAAATCTGGCAGTCGCTAGCTTTCCAATAGAAAAATAATGTCCATGGTGATTGGTGGTTGCTAGCTTATACCTTGATCTTGTGTCATGTGATCTATTTTGAAATAGGCACATGGAAAAATATCAAGGAAAGCTAGCAACTGCTAGCTTTCCTTCTAGCATAATCATTTCCTTCTAGCATAAACACACATGCTTATGCTAGAAGGAAAGCTAACAGTCGCTAGCTTTCCAATAGAAAAACCCTGTCCATAGTGATTGGTCGTTGTTAGCTTATACCTTGACCTTGTGCCATGTGCTCTATTTTGAACGAATGCTAGCTTTTCTTCTAGCACAAATATTTCCTTATAGCATAACACACGTGTTTATGTTAGAAGGAAAGCTAGCAGTCGCTAGCTTTACATGGTGATTGGTGGTTGCTCGCTTATACCTTGAACTTGTGCCATGTACTCTATTTTCAAATAAGCACATGGCACAAGATCAAGGAAATCCTTGAACTTGTGCCGTGTACTCTATTTTCAAATAAGCACATGGCATAAGATCAAGGAAAGCTAGCGACTGCTAGCTTTCCTTCTAGCATAAGCATTTACTTATAGGATAATAACACATACCTATGCTAGAAAGAAAGCTAGCAGTCGCTAGCTTTCCAATAGAAAAATCCTGTCCATGGTGATTGGTGGTTTCTAGCTTATACCTTGAGCTTGTTCCATGTGCTCTATTTTGAAATAAGCACATGGCAAAAGATCAAGGAAAGCTAGCGACTGCTAGCTTTCTTTCTAGCATAAGCATTTCCTTCTAGTATTTTTGAGAAGGAAAACTTTTCTTTTTAATGAGTCTCTACTTGTGCTAGATGCAATGGATTTTTATTTATCTCTAAGTATTTAATATGTTTCCATAACACATGACCCTTATTATTCATGTGCATGTGAATAAAAGACATGTAATAGAATATTGTTTGATAATGCTCATTATTTCATGTATTTTTAAAACAATTTAAACTTATAGTCGACTATTTATTATTGTTTTTAGAAGCTATGGACTCTGGTGCAATGACAATTCCAAGGAATAATTTGAAGAAAAAACGAATTGCAAGTGACACACAAACAACATCTCCCCCATGTGGTATGGTGCTTTTAAATATTATTCTCTCATTTCTAAATGGTTAGACTAGAAGACTATATGGTAATATTTGTGATTTTGATTTCATTTTATTTATAGTAATAATTGCTTATTATTGTTTTTAGAAGCTGTCGTCTCCAAAGCAAGTAAAATGCCACAATCATCATTCAAAAAACAAAAGCGTCATTCAACTCAGATTATAAATTCAACAATGGGTTCTAATTTTGAAATGATTAAAAAGTTCAAAACATCTGCTGCATATGAGTATGTCGAAGATTGGTATGTTGAGATTGAAAGTCCCATGAATATGTTTCCAGATATGTATCTATTTGGATCCATGGATGGAAATGATATACAAAGGCTAGGGATAATTGTTAGTTGCTATGCTCTCAATCATAGTCAGATCGATTTTCAAATGGAGGTAATTGAAGAAAATGAAGTGAAATTATTTTCTTGCCAAGTTGATTACACAAAATTTAGACCAGATTTGATTGATACTAATACAGAATTTCCAGAGTCAATAAAAAAGTCACAGTTTAAGTTGGACAGTTTTGAGAGCTTCAATGAATCTGGTCTAAAGAGTTGTGATGATCTTGTACAACGTATTACCAACGTTATGAAATATCGCTATGTGAGATGTAAGAAAACATCATCCGTGTTTCTTTATTTGCAACAAAGAGGTAAACTACTTGATAAAATACCAGATGATAAACTCGAGGCTCAATTGCTTGCTTTGAGAAGGGTATATTTAGCTGAGCTAGAACAGAGCATTAAAGAAAGTGAGTTCATGCCTACTACAGAGTTTGTAAAATCCCAAAAAGAAGACTCTCAGATAGAGAAGCTTGCTGACCAATGCGATGAAATCCATGAAAATTTTAAGGACAGTTATTTATTTTCAAGCTCTTTTACCATGAAGGTGGATGTTCGAAGATTTGTAGAAGCACCCAAGTTATATAAATTGAGATCACGGGATGATTTAAATGTTCGAGTATTCGTAAAATCATTCCTACAGAAATTTCAAGCATCATTGCCTGATGCTCTTCTGATTCCATTTGACACAAAAGAGTCTGATCCGATTGGAAACCCTGTGAAAATCATGAATGAAATGGATATAAATGCCAAGAACATCAATTTTTGGATAGTTGATGGGCAACACACCATTCAAGCAGCAAAAGAAATATTATCAAATCCTAAATTCAGTCTATCTGGGGAGGCAAAACAGAAGTACAAAGAACATAATGCTCGATTCTTAGATCCATTAGTTGCTCCCAGTGTGGTGATTCGTATTTGCTGCCAGTTAAATTCTGCAAACAAAGTGTTCTTCAAAACTCCATTCATTGATTCTGTGTGATCTGCAAGACAATTCCTAATTGCCACAAATAAATTAAAGAAACAAAAATGTGGGAATTCTAAGACGGCTAAAGACAAGGTATGCAATTTTTTTTTTTTTGCACTTAGTTTATATTGTTATAACTAAATTCATGGCTATTTTATTTTTGATATCACATTCTTACTAATTTATATTTGTTATTTTTTAACAGGTTGATGATGAAATGTTGTTCTCTTTCTTCGATTGTCCACTAACAAACTTTGCTGAAAAAAAGTCTTGTTATATCTTGATGATACTACTAGGGATAAATGGGAAGTTGTTTTTAATTGTTACAAACTAGGGACATTAATGTGTTCTCCAAACCAACCTAAGGATCCAAACTATAAGACAAATAGTCTGAACAGTTTGGTATCAAGTTCTTTCTGTCCCCTTCAGGGACTAACCGCTGAAGAAATGTGTTCTGTAGCAGATAAACTATTGGATGGAACTGTCTGGTTTTCTATTCCAGTGAACCATCCAACCAATGCCATAAAAATGAAAGATTATTGTTCACAATTGAAAACCAAAAGAACAATTTTGGAGGCAATGGTAACATATTGCAAAAGTCATGATAAGAATCTGAATGATAAGATTCTTACAATATCCAATATTCTTGAGCATTATGGAATTATTGATATCATATTTGCCAACTTCTGTAAGACAATGGAAGGGTGTAAATATGTAAAAGGATCACGAAATACAAAAATAGAGTCCCTTTCTCCACAAGCCTGTGTGGTCCTTGATAGAATAATTGATGCATCGACAGATATACAGGAAATTGAGAACAGTTTTGAATTCGGTTGTCATTATGGGGGTCCTAGCCTCTTGTCAACACTTTTGCACTCTTTTCCTTGTCAGTTTCAACCAATGTTATACACTGACTTTGTTGTGTTGGATACATTGGCTTTGAAAGATGAATCATTCCTTAAGGATCATTATATTGAATTGTTTCGATTTTTAATCGAAAAAAATGGGTTGAAAGATTTTACTATGATTATCTTAGTAGAAATTTGGTCTTGTAAGGATGTACGCCAAGCTCTGGAGATTGTTGTCAAGGACTCAAATGTCAACTATAAAATGGATACCGGTCTTTATGAATATAAAGAACAAAATAACTATAGTTATGATATAGTTTTAACTATACATTTCTATAGTGAAGAGTCAAAAAGTTTAGAGGCCTCAAGATACTCTCATAGTTTTAGAGACATATCTGATGAAAAGGAGAGAGATTTTGAATTCTGGGAAGAATTATTGCAAATGCATCAACAACATAGTGATCTAAATTTGATTATTTCTCTTTATGCGGGGACAAATTTACAGCAGGCTTGCTGTACATATGGAAGAAGAATGGCATGTGTCGTAGAAAATGAGTTACAAAGGACTACCATGCTGACTAATCAAGAATCCTTCCAATTGCAAAAACCAATGTCTAATATATTGCTGTTGGAATATCCAGGTATTGTACTTGTTTTGTTCTTTCTCTAGTGATTCTTTGGATTCTATGCTATTTATAAATCTTGATTAACAAGATGTTTACTATAACTACTAATGGCGGAAATTGTAAAGAAAACAACGACGACACTTTGCAACAAAGCAATGATCAACATAGTGTGCACAATGTCGAAGAAGTTTTCGAGATGCAAATACAAGACGAAGAAATTACCATACCAGGTACATAATTTATTTTGTTTCTTTTGTTGTATTGTACTTGTTTTGTTCTTTCTCTAGTGATTATTTGGATTCTATGCCTATTTATTTAATGAATTTGATTCGTTGATAGATTTTATAACATTTCATATGTTTATTACAGTGACAAATGAGGAGAAAAAAGACAGTGATCAAGGGAATGTGACAAAAAGCCATAGTCAAGAACATGATATCATATCAAGTACTTCACATGTCTCATTGTCACTTGCAAACAAAATTCAAATAATGTAGTGTGATATAATTTTATGAGAAAATGTTAAGTGATGTGTGGTCCAAATATGGAAATATGTACGAAGAATCAAATATATTGCTAATAGATACATCAAAGCTTACTTCTCAATTCCCCGGATACCGGTCAAATTGTATCTTAACAAAGGCTTATATAGGACATGAACCTGATACTTGGCTTGTCCAAATTCTATTCCCCCTTTTTAAGACACTTCATCGTATCAAAGAGAAACGCAACTACATTCGAATGTTCAATAGAACATTGAGTTCTTTATAGTAGGTGAAGATATTAATTTTTAGAAATTTGTTAACACGTACATTGCAATATTTCAATACAAGTTGGACAAATTTTTTGATGAATTAATTTGTATGTTTTTAAAACTTTTATAGATAGATGAGAATTAACAATAATATTTAAATACAATTATTAATATTATTTATGATTGCCTTTAGTTTGACATTTTTTTGCATCATACACCACTTGATTTCCCCATTCAAAATATTTTTTAATTTGCGTTCTTAAATCAAATATTTGTAATTAAAATCATCTCATAAAAGCCAACAAGGCACGCACAAAGTTTTGTAAATGTGTATTCTTAAGTTAATAGTTTATAATTGCAATAATCTCATATAAGCCAACAAGGCATGAAATAAATTATTGACTTTTATTTGCGTATATTCATTAATAAGAGGAGTTTATCAATGCAGTATGTAATTTTTGAAATAAAGCCCCATATAATTAAAGTTGCAATTGTTTAAAAACACAAAATTTATTGCTAATGAGTGATAAGTGGTATTAAGGGTAGTACGTGATTGGTCATAAGTGAGTGACATTGAACTATAAGAAATTTGATTTCTCAATTCATTTTTTTGTAAGTTTGTATTACTAACTCAATTATGATTAACTGAAATAATCTCTTACAGGCCAACAAAGCCCGAGATATGTTCTATCTTTTATCTTCTTATATGCATTAAATGAATGTATAAATGTGGTATGTAATTTTTGGAATAAAATACAATGTAAAACCATATAATTAATTGATAATGAGTACTAAGTGGACTATTTAGACTCATTCGATATGTGCCATAAATAAATTCAAAAGAGCATGGGGTCATATATAAAGTTCAACTAAAAGATTTGAAAAATATGTTTCAACGTCTATTTCTTCGACATTTAAAAATCTTATCATTTTCTTTGCCTTTTGGTGAAAGTAATTCTCGGCCATGATTTCTTAATTCGATTTCTTCACACTTTCATTGTGTATGTATAATGTTGTACCTAGCAACTATCCCAATTTTGACGAATTTATAGTTATTATTTGGTTCGACATCAATACATTTCTTATAATTTATTTTATTTTAATTTAATATTGTGATTTCCTTCCAATCATGCTATATTATAATATGTTATTTAACAATAAAAATATTTAATATGATACTTTGTTCACTTCAAATATAGATAGAGATCTTCTTGTAATAAAACATGCAATTATGTGTGCAACTTAACTTCATTAATCCTACATTTTATATCTTCATGAATATTTTTTCTCACGATTCAACAAATTACATATTTTCATATACTCCTCCTAATTTATGGCATACCGAACTAGTTATAAATGATACAACATTTCATTTTTTATGATTGTATATTAAAAACACTTGGAGTAAATAAAATTTGTGATCAATAAAAACATTCTTTCTAGGATTAGTTTTTCCAATTTTAATGGAATATTTCTTTAATGCATAATTTTTACAAATTAAATGAAATAAATAAAATGTTTACAAAAAAATTCAATGTCATAGAAGTCCTTGTAATAGAATTTTTCTAGATTTCTTGAAATAGGTGTTAAGTGGTTCGACAAAGCGATCAACTCCGACGAAGCAGCCAAGAAATCGGGAAAAATGGTTATGTTGATCAAGTCAAATGGTTGAAGTTGAGTCAGTTAGTTAGAATTGGTCCACATTGTATTAATGAGTCGGTTAGTAAGTTAGTGGGTTAGTGGGAGCGGGGAAATCTAAGTGCGCCCTATAAATATGTAATAAGGGAGAATTTTTGTTTTGGTTACTGTTATTGCTACTGACAGTCGATGTTGTAAGAGAATATTTTGGGTCTGTAATGAAGCATTATGCTATGTATGTCGGATCTATTTTGAAGAATCCGAGTCATTGATCTATAGGTTTTGTGCATAGATCCTTTATAAGTGATGAAGAAATCTGTAAGTCATAACTGAAGTGCTTATTTGGCTGTTATCGAACAATCTACCAAAGACGGATCTAAGGTGTGATCTCCCTAGCTTAACGTAAGTCTAGAACAAATAGAACAAAATATAGATCTACTTTCCTAGATCAATAGAAGTGCAAACTAATATATAGATAACTTACCTTAGATTTGCAGATCCCTTTGCTATTTGTTGATCCAATGCTCTAGTGTCGTCAGATCTCAAGCTGCAAGACCTTGTTGAACATATAGATACTAGCAAACAGTGAAAGAATACATTTCATATGATTGATCTAAGTTAACAGTTAAGGAAGAAAACTCTAAACATCATCAATGAGACAACAGTTTATGGAAAGAGATTATATTAACTGTATAAAAGTGGGAATTACATAGAAAGGATGAAGCTACAACCAATGCCTCAACGTCACATCCTCCATCCAACATGTCCAAGCCAAGCATCTAAGGTGGTACAAGCTTCCCAATCACCAATATGGGTTCTACTAGCATAAGGGTACCATATACCTTCCCCCTTCTCATGGAGAGAGTGGGTGTTTATATAGGGCTAAATATATAGGGTAGGTTGAGGATTAGGGGGAGATGGTTAAGGGATCTTCCCATAAGGTTAGGAACCGAAAAGCCACCTCACCTAAATCCTAGGGATAGGCCTCCACCTCAACAAACTTCTAGAAAGACCTCGAGACTCCCCAAAATAGCCTTTAACCAACCTCGTCACACCCTAGTAGAGGACATAGAGCGACATAGGGGGGTCGTCGCATTCTGTAGGAAGACAAAGTGCGACAGTGTCTCACCCTAGCTGACCAGAAATTGTGACGTCACACCCTAGATGAAGGAGAAGTGCGACAACCTACTCAAAGAGGTCAACTAGGCAAGAAAAATCTCTCAATTGGATGTGTTTTAGCCCAGAATGAGTTTAGGGGTTAGAGCACAGAGTTTACACAATGGTCAAGATGACGACTTTATCACAACGGTCATGATGACGACACTTGGTCATAAGGACGATACTTGCAACGGTCATGGTGATGACACTAAGTCAGGATGACGACACTTGCAACACTTGCGACACTTGCATAAGGGTGACGAAATTTTGGTGTAACATTGGCTGCGACTCATAATAAAACACAAGCGCTTCTATGGCTTTTCCCAGGATGGGTTTCCATGTTAAAGACGGTGTTCTTATATATGATGTGATATGATATGTGTTTCTTTCCCGTGATTGAATATTTAAATGAATGCACGATCAAGATAGTTGTAAATGATATGAAAGTGAAACATAATCTAAGTTACATCAATCTAGAAAATCTATGGGTTCTGTCGAAGTGACTAATGTGTCGAAGATTTGATTTTTTCGATGTTCTAGAATAGTTAATGTTATGGGTTGTATGATGAAAGAGTTTTCAGTCGAGCTATTCCCCTTCCGTGCTGCAGAAATATGGTTCCTGCAGTTTCCATAGGTACTTTGGGTGAGACTTCATCTGCTTAGAAGTTATTGCCGAAAGGGATTAAACTCCATTTCAGGCTGGTATCTGTGGTAGTGATATTTTTTGGTGTGATGTTGAATGTTTGAACCTTGGTCGAAGTAAAAGTGCGCCAATAGAGACACTCACAATATATAGAGGGTTTTGGGAGTTCTCCAACAATAGGATGTTCTGTATTGATCAACACAAATTATCCATGTGGTACCAGAGTTTTAGCAAATCAAAACATGAATTGTTCTTTTTATTTATAGTGTCTAATTGTGCTTCAAAGGAATTTTTCACAATTAGATTATTATTATTATTATTGTTATTGTTATTTTTATTGTTATTGTTACTGTTATTGTTATTGTTGTTGTTGTTTTTGTTGTTGTTGTTATATTTTATTTTTTTATGTCTACCTATGCCAATGAAAGATATTTTCACAGTCAAACTCCTTTTTTTACATTTTTAAGAATCACTTTATTTTTTATGTTATAGCCATAATCTCCATATCTTCATTGCACCAACAAGGTGCAATGTTTTGAATAAATGCATCATTGAACAAGGGTCTATTATATGGTCTCAGACGATGACCATTGGCCATTAATGAGATCCAGTCTTCATCAATGGTACGTAGTTTTACTGACCCATTGGCATACAATGTGTCGGTCTCATATGGTCCTAGCCAACTGGTGTGGAGATTTCTCTTAAAGTATTTAAACCTAGAATCATATAGAAGTGCCCAATATTGTACCTATTTCTTTTACTTTTGATGAATCAGTCGTGCCATTTGTCTCTTTGTTGCTGAACAATAGCAGCATGATGTAGATAATCTTGGCATAGCTCATCCAATTCATTGATCTTTTCGAGGTGGTTATGTTGTGCCTTTGATAACTCCATGCCTAGTTGAATGTTATAATCAATGTATTCAATTCCATCTTAATGGTGAGGGTACCTTTATTTCCATATAGAATTTCATTTGGGGGAACCTATGGTGTTCCTCCATGTAGTACGCTAATCCCATAGAGATTTTGGGAGTTTGTTAGCCCAATATATGAGATGTAGTTGGACCTCCTTAGTTAATATGGATTCCAAAATATTATTGGTACCTGAAAAGCAAGGTTGTCATTGATGATCAACCATTAATGACAAAGGAATAATCCAAGTGGATGGTATGGACTATGAAGCTAAAGGTTGATGACATGGAAAGAGGAATATGGGCATTGGATGACACACATGGGTTTGATAGATTGGGGTGGGCAAATGAGCCATTCTGTGGTCATTTGTGTCTTAATGGGGTCATGAAGCATCTTGCTTGATGAAGACGCCTTGAAGAAGCACTTGGACCCATATTTGATAAATGATATGAAGCTTGTTGGTCTTTGGTCCCACTATGATTGTGATGGAGTTTTTTAAAGTTGATGGGCCTCACGATGAGTTGAAAGCCCTAACCTTGGCTCATAACAACATAAATTTATGTTTTATATAACTCAATAACCTTGAATCCCTAATTGTTCTAGCCCTTGGAACCTTGAAGAAAGATGATTGATGGACTGAAATGAAGCCTAGAAAGCATAAGCGCAAGCTCAAACTTGAAGATGAAGACCCCTAGTGTAGATCTAATTGTGAATAGACCAAATAAATAATGGAAGAGACATTTGTAAGAACCCCATTGCATGTGTTGAAACCCTAGTCACTTGGAGTATTGAAGAAGTCCTTGAGTTCACAAAAAAATCTAACATTGGTTTGAAGGAACCCTCTTTACGTTTCAATTAAAGAGAAACCATGCCATGTCGGCTCCCAAATTTGTAAAACAATAAAAGATTAATTTAAAACAACACTGGTGAAGTCGGCTCAAATTTAAGGGAATTTATTATTTAATTAAATAACCCCATAGCAGGTCGGCTCAGCTAATTTTTGAAGGAAAATTAGTATAAATAAGGGCCAATGCCCTCATACCTTAGTGGGGATTTCTGGGGAGCTAGAAGGAGCTCTGATTCTCAGGTAGCAGCAGAAACATGGAGCAAAATTCGTGGAGCAGAAATAGTAGAAGTCTGGTATATTTTGGTGTGTGAGGAGAAGAATTTCGGTGCTAAAGAAGAGGTCTTTCTTTCAGGGTTATGAGTAGCATAAGAACAATGCGGTGGGAGCAAATAGAGCAGTAAACTATCTCTCCTTTTATCTTTTAAATCTGGGTTGGCTCCATGACATAACAGAAGCATGAAAAAGACTTTTTGTCTTTGACATCTAGGTTTAATTATGAAGATATGATGAAGTTAATGAACAATTTGTGGACATATCTTGTGTGAAGACATCATGTGCAAGTGGACAGTACAAAAACATAATTGATGACAGCTTGGTGAAGAGATTTCTGGGCAGCTGTTAGGACAAGAAAATGAACAGAATGATGGACAATGAATGATTAGGGCAGCAGCTGGATGATGGACATAATGAAGGTGAATGCTGGTGATTTGCTTCTGACATAAATATGGGTTTGATGATGATGTGCATGTAGACAGTATATGTTTATGATGCTGGACAGAATGATAATATGATGATATGTTCATGAGCAGCAGATGTGATATGAAAAATGACAGTCGGTGGATATGTTGATGATATGATTTACAAAATGATAATATGTGTGGCAGAAGACATAAGAGACATGTGATGTTGACAGTGATGACATGTAATTGTTGTAATGATATGTGATATATGTGTATTAATTACAAGCTGGGTCTTGTATCCACTTCTTGGATGGGACTAAGAAGGACTAGGCTGGGTCCTAGATGATGAGTTGGTGCTCATTATTTAAGTTGGTGCTGAATTGCCTCACGGTTGTAGCCGTTGAACTAAATACAAAATATTACAAAACTATATCCTGTGTCTCTTATGCAATGTGTTGATGATGATGTGTTTCTAATAGATGAATGACATATGCTTAAATGATATAGGTTATTGATGAATACGTTATTGAAGTGAATGTGTGATTGATGATACAAGATTGTGAAGAAGTTGAAATTGAATAAAGTGTAAGCTCACTGATTCACCCCCCCCTCTCAGTGAGCCATTGTGTTTAACAATTGGTATCAGAGAAGGCCTTCAACATAAGCCTAACAAGCTTGAAGTAAATTAGTAGACACAATATGGAAGGATCAGCAAAGCAAGAAGAAATGAAGTATTATTTGGAAGATGGAGTTCCATTACTGAATGAGTCAAATTATGAGTCTTGGATCATCAGAATGAAGCATCACGCAGAGGAAAAGGGATATGACATATGGAAATCAATTTAAGGGGGAGTAGTTAAGAAGCCACTTGAAAGCAATGAAAAGGGATTAAACTTAATCTTGATGGCCTTGTCTCAATCAGAAAAGGAAAGACTAGATGTTGGAAAGTACACCTCAGCCAATGAACTCTGGAGCACACTTGAAAGAGAGCACAAAAGGAAGATTCAAAACATTGACAAAGAAAAGGAAGTAAAGACATCTGAAGATGAAAATCAAGAAGAGAAGAAGGCTCAAGCATCAAGCACTAGTGAAGGTAAGAACTCTTCCATTTGCAATAACTCTGAAAATAATGAAGTTGCTCTAGTTAAGGTTGAAGAAGATGAGTTGTCAAGACTCAAAGAGGCATTTGCAAAAAATCTATTGGATAAGGATGTCAAATCTAACATAAGGCTTAAGAAGAGGATTATGGGAGCATTTGAAAAATACCAAGAGGAGACCATAGCTCTGTTCATGAGCTTGAAGATCAAGAACAAAGATTTGCAAAGTGCGTTAGAAGATAAAAAACTTGAGGTCAAAAGTTTGAAGGATGAACTAGAAAAGACTCATGTGGATCCTAGAGAACTTGAAGAGACAAGATGGGCTAATCTTGACTTGAAGGTTTAGTTGGATGAGTACAAGAAAATTGAAGAAGTCTTGAAAAACCAGTTAGATGAAAAGGAGAAGAAAAATGATGAGCTTGAGATGGAAGTTGTTGGACTCAAGAAGAAAATTGAAAAAACAAACTATCATGAGAAGTTCAACAGCAGCTCCATCATGTTGGATAAATTATTGGATTGCCAAAGGTCTCCCCATGAAAAAAATGGCCTTGGATATAAAAAGGTAGAAGACAATCTAGAAGAAGAGAAATCTGAGGGTGACTTACTATATCCCAAGACTTCGGAAGTTGGTCCATCAATGACCAAGGATGTTCCTCATACACATGACAACTAAGAAGTTGAAAGCTCAAGAATGCATCAAGAAGACAGGTCCAGTCCTCAAGGCAAGACAAGAGGAGAAACAACTCCAAGATTGAATCAAGGTCCAAGGTATGAAAACAAATTTAATGGTTACTGCTTTGGTCATAAGGTAGTGAATTGTAGAAATGCTGGAAGTCTACATGACAAGGCAAGGTGTTGGACATGCAATCAAAAAGGACATATAGCAGCCAACTGTCACACCATGAGGTGGTATTGGCCATAAAGCCAATGTGTGTGCAAGCCCAAGAAGACAGTATATGAGAAGCTTTTCATACACATCAGCAAGGAGATCCAATGAAGCTTGGAAGAAGAATGTCACTAGCAGAGTTAAAGATCAAAAGACAAACAATCTCAGTCAACTTGGCCAAGGAATCTCTAAGGTATGGGTGAAGAAAAATATCTTGTTGGATCTAAATGAAGTAGAGGATCATGTTGATAATGGCTGCCATATGGCAAGCCAAGTTTGAGGTCTCTTAAAAACCTTGGCACACCATGAGTTCATTATGCTGGAGGATGAACTCAATGATGATTGGTGAGTGCTCCAAGTGTATAATCAGGTCCAAGGATCGGGCCATAATGGATTCAAAATGAGGATGTTCAAGACTGATTTAGCAGTAGTATAATAACAATCTTTTGTAGCAATGGACTTTTTTTAAAGGCTCTTAGTGATGGTTTGAACAGTAGCAGCAATGGTTAAAATTTTCATTAGCATGCAAGGACCTGAATCTGGATACATAAATAGTTTAACTCCTATACTTGATGCTTGATGTTGATGCCCTAGTTCCTGTACATTGACAAGTTACACATACAGTAATGAAGTTTCAGATTGAATCTTTTTGATGAAGTAAAGCAACACAAGCCCAGGGGGAGTATATATGTGATAGGGGGAGCAAATTGAAGACACATGATTATTGACCAAATTTTTTGAAGACTTCCAGCTACAGTATGAAGCAGACTCTGTGGTTAAAGAAAGGCATCTGAAAGTTTGTTCTCAGCAATTTTCTTGAAGACAAGAAGCTACAGGTTGACTCTACTCTTCTAAGGTGATCCGATGGTAAGAAGAGAGGTGGAATTTGATGGTGAAAATATTTTATCTTTGATTTTCAATGGGTATGAAGAAGAAGTTTTGGAGCAGAGGTATGAGAAGTGTGCTTGACAAGGAATGCATGAAAATTGATACAAGTATGGTTGACAAGTTGGTTGTGCAAAGAGTGGCATAACAACAGATTGATAGTGAAGAATGAGACAAGTTGTAGAAAATGATAATCAAGAAATTGTTTGACAAACGAAATATGGGATGAGCAGCTTGCCATTGATTAGCAAGACTTTATGATGACAATATCTTCTGATGAGCAGATTGAAAATGATGATGCATTTCAGTGATCTCTTTACAGTTGGTGTATAAGTTCTTTGAGAGTTCTGATCAAGAGGTTGATGATGGAATTATGACATACTCTTGTACTATGATAATTTTTGGTATCCAAAAGACATACTCAGTTTGACAAATTTTTGATGATGACAGCTTGTCTTGACAATAGATCAGATTGTCATACTGGGAAGGGAGAGTATGGTGATGCATGCTTACCTTTTATGAATTTACTAGATTGTATCCAGCTATTGAAATGATTGGAAAAGAAACACTTATCTAATTTGGAGAGCAGGTGAACCATTTGCACAAGCATATCTAGAAAAGATATTGGCATCAGAAACAACATGTAAATATGGGCATGCAAGCTTCTACTACAATTTTTTGAAGGAAGAAACATTCAGGCATATAATCACAGTGAATTGAAGTCAAAGTTTCCAAAGGAAACAACTTATTCAAAGGATATACAAATGCAAGTTGCAATGATGAACAACCATTGAACAAGTGTTTAGGAATGTGTGCAAGAGCAACACCATGATGCATGTTCAGACCTTGATAATGACAATCTCACATATTGTGATTTGATGAACACCTAATGTTGCCTACAATGATGATATGATGACATCGACACACACATAATCCAATATGTGAGCACATTTACAGTCTGTACACAATGGCAAAAATTCAGTGGTATTGGACAATATTACGTTGACAAGATCATAAAGATGTGATGAAAATACAATGAAGTGAACAAACAATGAAAATGCACATACATACAGTGAGATGGATCCATGCTTGACCAACAGATATTGAGACCAGCTAGACTTGAAGATGATGTAATGGAGCAGATTGATAGCACTGAGACATATTTCAGTCATGGACATCAAAAGAATTGGAAATATCAATAAATATCTCCAGCATACTTAATAAAGGAGAGTATGATGCATGTTTACCATTTTTATGAATTTACTTTGATAGTTGAGGATCTGAACAATCAAAAACAGAACTTGTGATCATTGCTACATTGGCTGGTTGATAGAGGGAGAAATAAGAACAGAAGCAAAACTCAGCATCAAAATTCCAAGATAGCAGAACTCAAACAGATCAAACTCAACAAGAAGTCTACTTGTTAGGAGGAGCATATATGAAAATAGCAAGTGATGAGCAAATGATAAATCATGGAAGCATCTTGACAGGGTGAAATAAGTTAGCAGACAACACCTTGACATGACTAAGCAGGTATGATCAACAAACAAAAATTACAATAGTATGAGATCATAAAGCTCAGGGGGAGCAAGCAGCAGATTTGAAGATTTGCAAAACTGTATCAGATTTGAAGAAAAACTTCATCTCGGCCTGCCACATTTGAAATACAAAAATTGGAGAATTATTTTTGGGAGTATGTATCCTTTTGAAATAACCCCATAGCAGGTTGGCTCAGCTAATTTTTGAAGGAAAATTAGTATAAATAAGGGCCAACGCCCTCATACCTTAATGGGGATTTCGGGGGAGCTAGAAGGAGCTCTAATTCTCGGGTAGCAGCAGAAACATGGAGCAGAATTCGTGGAGCAGAAATAGTAGAAGTCTGGTATATTTTGGTGTGTGAGGAGAATAATTTCGGTGCTAAAGAAGAGGTCTTTCTTTCAGGGTTATGAGTAACATAAGAACAATGCGGTGGCAGCAACTGGAGCAGTAAACTATCTCTCCTTTTATCTTTTAAATCTGGGTTGGCTCCATGACATAACAGAAGCATGAAAAAGACTTTTTGTTTTTGACATCTGGGTTTAATTATGAAGATATGATGAATTTAATGAACAATTTGTGGACATATCTTGTGTGAAGACATCATGTGCAAGTGGAAAGTACAAAAACATAATTGATGACAGCTTGGTGAAGAGATTTCTGGGCAGCTGTTAGGACAAGAAAATGAACAGAATGATGGACAATGAATGATTAGGGCAGCAGCTGGATGATGGACAGAATGAAGGTGAATGCTGGTGATTTGCTTCTGACATAAATATGGGTTTGATGATGATGTGCATGTAGACAGTATATGTTTATGATGCTGGACAGAATGATAATATGATGATATGTTCATGAGCAGCAGATGTGATATGAAAAATGACAGTCGGTGGATAAGTTGATGATATGATTTACAAAATGATAATATGTGTGGCAGCAGACATAAGAGACATGTGATGTTGACAGTGATGACATGTAATTGTTGTAATGATATGTGATATATGTGTATTAATTACAAGCTGGGTCTTGTATCCACTTCTTGGCTGGGACTAAGAAGGACTAGGCTGGGTCCTAGATGATGAGTTGGTGCTCATTATTTCAGTTGGTGTTGAATTGCCTCACAGTTGTATCCGTTGAACTAAATACAAAATATTACAAAACTATATCCTGTGTCTCTTGTGCAATGTGTTGATGATGATGTGTTTCTAATATATGAATGACATATGCTTAAATGATATAGGTTATTGATGAATATGTTATTGAAGTGAATGTGTGATTGATGATACAAGATTGTGAAAGAAGTTGAAATTGAATAAAGTGTAATCTCACTGATTCACCCCCCCCCCCTCAGTGAGACATCGTGTTTAACAGTACCATCAACCTATCCATTTCCATGTGGATGATATCCTGTGGTTACCTTGTTCTTGATATGACTATCTCCCTTGGAATCCCAAATCAGGCGAATATTTCTCCATAAAGAAAATTTAATACTGCCTTCTCTGTGGCTCTTGCGAGTGCCTTGTCTTCTACCCATTTAGTAACATAGTCTATGCAAACAAAAATATAGGTATTTTGTTTACATGGAGGGTTAATGGGTTCCACAGATTCTAAATCCCATTTATCAAAGGGATCCACCATGGGTTGGATCTAAAGAGGCATTTCATCTTACTAAACAGTTCATCTCATCCTCTAGTATATTCTATCACAACTGTTTCACATATTCTCATGCATCTCAAAAGATAATGGGCTAGTAATACCCTAGATGCAACACTTTGTGATAAGTTCTTTTTTCAATGAAGTGTCCACCACAAGGCATTTCATGACAATCCCTTACGATATTACAAATTTCATCCTCCCTGACACAAGGTCAGATTACCGAATCCGACCCAATAGAGAAGAGGTAGTCTCTAATCCAAGAATACCAACTGCTCTGCTTAATAATCATTTGTTTCCCTGTTGGTGAAATATGTGTTGTGAGTTTCCCTATAACCAAGTAGTTATAAATATCTAAAAACCATGGAGTGTTAGTAGATAATGCAAAAATATCCTCATAAGGCAAAGTATCTTCAACAGGAGGTGAATCTCCAATGTTGATAAGTCTAGAGAGGAAGTTTGCAACAAGTTTATCCTTTCTAGGCCTATCGAAGATGGTAATGTTGAATTATTGTAATAAAAAAAACACCTGGTCACTTAGCTACTGGTAATGGATTTATTCATTAGGTAGTGAATGACAGAGTGATTGGTGTAGAATTATAGGATAACTTGTTATATATTGACATAACTTATTTATTGCATAAATAATAAAAAGGAATTATTTCCCCGCTACCATGTAATTTAGCTTCGCGGGAGATAGATTCTTATTGATGAAATATATGGCGTAAGTATTTTTTGACTTCCCACTGCTCGAGCACAAATCCAATGGTGGTGTCTGAGGAATCTATGGATATTGAAAGGGTAGGGACTAATCAGGTTCTCTAAAGACTAGTGTTGTGGACAATTCCTCTTTTAATGTTTCAAAGGCACATTGGCATTGGTTAGTCCAAGTGAATCATGCATTTTTGGAAAATAAAGAAAATAAAGGGTAGACAATTTTTGTAAAAATATGAACAAACCATTAATAATAGCCATCTTGTCCTAAGAATTTTCATGCCTCTTTCTATGTTTTTGGAGTTGGATTATTAACTATTACATCAATTTTTGCTGGATCCACTTGAATACCTACAGAAGAAATATGGTGACCCAAAACAATACCCTTAGTTAGAAGCATAAAACATTTTTTGTTACTGATGGATACGTTTACCTCCTTATATATTTTGAGCACCTTCTCCAAATTTTCCAAGGTCTCTTCAAATGTATCACCACACATGGTGAAGTCATCCATGCACACTTCTATGCAATCATGAATTAGTTTTGAAAATATACCAAGCACTTATCACTAAAAAGTAGATGGTGTATTACATATTCCAAAGGAGATTACTTGGTAGGCGAATGTTCCCATGGGAAGGTGAAAGTAGTTTTGTCTTTTTCCTCGGGGGGAATCCAAATTTGATTCTATCCATTGAACCCATCTAGGAAAGATACGTATTTCTTTCCTACCAGTGTATCAAGAACCCGATCAATGGAGGGTAAATGGAAGTGGTCCTTATGGGTGGATTTATTTATCTCTCTATAAAGGTGACACATATTCACCACTTCCCATTTTTCCTTGGGATTATCACGAGTGGAGAAAGCCACTAGATTTTGGACATGGGATATATGAAGTTTACGGTAACTAATTTTTGTAGCTCATATTTTACTATTTCATACAAGGTAGGATTCATTCTACATTGGGATTGTCAAATAGGCAAGGAATCCTCTCTCTCTCTCTCTCTCTCTCTATATATATATATATATATATATATATATATATATAAGTGACAGGTGCACAATTAACTGCTTTTGTAGCAATCTAATTAAGTGCTCTATCTGTTTGGATAAAAATTTAGATGGTGATGACGAGTAGGATTTAGATAAGAATTTATTGATCACATCATTGTATATATGTTCCTTGATATAGATATATTGGTCTACTGTAAGCAACTAATGGGCACTCTCCTAATCATTACTATATTCCCCTTCCACCCATGTTAGTATTTCTTGTTTTATGCTCATCTTGGTAGGGGGATATAGGGTGAGTTCCTTGGTAGAATTACCATGAGAGATAGTCATGTTCAAAAATATACAACCGATATAATCATTAGCAACGACTATACATGGACTCCCCAAAATAAAAGGGTAGCTCGCTAAACTGGATTTTGTCTAAATTATAAAAACTGTAGGGTACTCCAACGAGTCTATAGAAATCAAACCATTTTCTATAACTCCCTGATGTTTGATTGTGAATAGGTCTACTAGATGAAAGGTAGTGGGATTTCTTTGAGATTAGACAACCCAAGAATTTCCATATTTTATTTTGTCATTATGTTGATGGCATCTCCCATATCAATTAAAGTCTTGGAAATGAAGACATTATTGATCTAAAAATTTACTATGGGGATCCTTGGGTCCAAGTATTTGGAAGTAAATTTCTTTCCTAGCATTAAGTATATCAAATTACCAACGACATGGAAATTCTGAGGATCTTTCCTTTTTATTCCTGGTTTCTTTATGCATAGTTCCATGATATCCTTGGAACAGATGGGGACATCCCCAATTGCTTGTAACAATGGAAATCTCACACACACATTTCATAATTCCCTTAGAAAATCAAATTCAGGATGGATGGGGGGTTTGTCTAGATTGAACCTTTATGGGCATGGATGAAACTATTCTATTTCTTGAAGCTGTAACTAGTTCAAATTTATGGGAGAAGTGGGAAATTGATAATTAGAACAGTTTTATGTGACTTCTTGAGTTTCTTCTACACTTATTCTATACGCATATGATAAGTTTCTTTATTAAGAGCCTCCCTTGATCATAATTGAATATTAGGACATTCCATGGAGGCGATATAGTAGGTGGGGTAATTCAGTGACTCATCAACATATGCAGGTTGCATTACTTTATTATTTGGGTTAACAATAGGTATTGCACGAAGTTGTGGCTAAGGAGGTGGATTATTTGTAGGTAGTGACATTTTTTGTTGTGGGGATAAATGCATAGGTACAACTTGAGATTGTTGAGGGAATTGTTGTTAGTTCCCAAAGGAAGTATTCTTCCAACCTTGTTTCCATGGAAAAATATTAAGATGCCGAGGCATATACTGTTTTTGGGCTTGGGGGGATACCATGACTATCATGGGTGATGGATTTGTGAATTAGACCAATAAGTATTATAAGACTATTTTGGGGTTCGTGCCATACTTGTAGGATGAGGCTTCCAAGGCATGTTTTGATAAATGAAGCATACTTGTTCACCTGCCATATTTGAATTTATATAGACTGCTTTTAGCCTTAGCAAGGAAGGGGAAATGTTAGTAGAATGTTCTTGTTCATATATTTCACAAAAAAATATAGCTTATTAATCAGACAATCCTTCAAAGGACACTTCTTTCTACATTTGGGGTAGACTATTGACAGGGATAGCTCTACTTTATCCTACTTCTTCTTGACTTGTAATGTATCAAGGTGTGAGGTTAAGGAGCTTCCTATATCAGTTTTGATGTCTTCTAGTAGGTTTCCAATTTTTTCTATAGTGATGCCTTCCTTTGATGTCTTATTCAATCTAGTTACTATGTCCCTTAGCCCTTTTCTTAGTTTGGAAGTTCCTCTTGAGTAACTTTTGCAGAGATCAGAGATCTCCCCATAATTCAACTGGGATACATCTCTGAATCCCATGAAATTCATAATGTTGATAGAGATCTCTTTGATTCCTCTTGGAAAAAGAATCCATAGAGTTTCATAAGCCAATGCACTATGCCTTGACCGTTGTAAGTTATACTAGAATTGTTCCACGTAATCTTCTAAACTCTTATATTCCTTTTGTGTCATCTTAAAGATTGCTTCCTTGCAATATTTTTCCTTGCAATAATCCTAATATTTTTTCAAGAATGTCTTCTTCATTTATTCCCATGTCGCAATACTATCCGCACCAAGTCCCATAAACTAGAGGAGTAATGCATTTTTTAGTGTGGCGGGAAATGATTTTTAATTTTGAGCATCTGAAACATAATCATTGCTTCTGTAGAGGAAATCAAATTCAAAAATAAATGTATGTCTTCACATGCCACCCATTGAAGTTTGGAAAGGGTGATGGGGGAATGTTCTTCATTTGTGTCATTGTCCTGGTTCCAAAATCTCTTATCAATAATTCAAATGTGATAGTTTCCTATATAATAGGTGATCATGTCCCTTCTTCCCCATCCATGTTTTCCTAAAATTACTTCAACTCTTGTATCACTATTGATTCTACAAAGGTGGGAGATTCTACTGGTTCTTGGACTGGTTTTGACTAAAATTTTGTATTGAGAACTTCCCACTATGAGGTTCCTCTGTATTAGTAGAATCTATAATTCGAAACAATTTTGTTATCTGAATTGATGAAGTAGTGTTAGCTACAAGATCAACTAAATGTATTAATTCTTCCACTGGCATTACAAGCTTCCTCCTTGCAAAAACATTGGTTGGTGGTGTCTTCTTCTAAGATCTAGTGCTCCCTGAACCTTCTCCTTTTGTTGATTTTATTGCACTATTAGTATTTTGGGTGGTTTTGACATGGTTGCTAGATCTACCTTTGAGATCTCTAGGTCTATTCATGAATCAAGAAAGATGTCATGTTTTGAATTCCAAGAAACATGGTCTCACCATTGGATATATGTAGTGAATATTTAGATTATTACCTCTCATCTTACCATCCCTTATTCCTCTATATTCAAAGTGTTACCTAAAAAAGAAAATTGTATGCAGGAAAGTACATAAAATGTAGAACTTATATCTAGGAAAATACAAGATTTTTCTTATGCAACAAATTTTATGTAGCAAATGCAAACATCCATATAAAAAATGTGGAAGAATGCAGAATTCAAATTATCTAAAATTGAAATTGATTCTTTCAGCATACAAACCAACGCAAGATTCTACTATGCTTGTGGTAACTCCTCGACCACGATGCCGAAATGACAAGCTTTTTAATTACTTCCTAATTTCATAGGAATGCAAATAAGAATTTTGTGCATTAATTTATCAACCTAGGATTCTATGATCACTTGCAAGTTACCATGCAATGTATGTGCCAATCACAACTTCTTTACACCAATTTGCCTACTAAAAAGTTGTATTTTTAGAATTTCCACTCATTACAATGGAAGAAGTAGTGGACATGTATTTTGGCAAACATCTATATAACTAAGCTAGATAAATCAATTAACATAATTGTAAATTGTAGAAATGTAAATTTGTACTATGCTGAAGATCACACACTCAGTATTGAAAATACTAAGACTAAGATCACACTAGACTTCTAAAAAAGGAATTGTTGTAAATAAAATCATACCATACTGTAAATGAAGCTCACTATGCTAAAAATGAAATTAAAATTGTATTGTAACTAGAAAGCAACTTGCATAAAGTAACAGCTAAGCCCTGCCAATTTACAAATCACTGTTTTCACTCAATGTTATAAGGTAAATGGTTAAGTGCAATATCACAACTCCAATCTAAATATAAAATCTCTGTAAATGAAATCCAAAACAATAAGTTTAAGAAAGTGAGAAAGATGTAGATTACTAATTAAAATAAAAATCATTTAAAAGACATGGTAACCACGTGTATTAATAGGAATACATTCTATCTTATCAACATAACTGGAATGCACATGTAATGGAAATCAAACATAATTCATAAAAAAAAATCAAATATGCATATAAATGAGATTGCTTGCACACTAATCCTACAAAATAAAATACACTAGCAACACTTGTCTACTAGAGTGGGTCCATCCTCCTTGGATAAGGTGTTGTAGGTTTCCTATAATATTAAATAAGTGAACTCAAACACACATGTCAGAAACAACAACCAACTCCATTGATTTGATTAGGCAAAAAATCTATTATGGAGTCTCAATATGTCTTCTTTCTAATTGTTGGCTAGTTTTCTAATGTTGGGAATTTGTCTTTATAACAACCCAGTCAAATCTAAATTTATCAAACAATTTGGATAAGCCCATGATTCTCAGGTTGTCCTCATAATTATTAATAACAAGTTAAAACCAAAATTGGCATATCCAAGTTGACATATGGTTGTTAAATTTTTTTCTTTTAACATAAACGGTTTAAGAGCTTTTATATATATAAAAAAAGAAGAACAAAGATTACATATTTCTGAAGACAGGTTGATCTCAAGAGAGGACTGCGTCCATGACTCCTTGGTCATCTACATTCAGTCTTAACTTATGTTGATACTTTCCTATTCTATGGAGATTGACACTTCTAACAAACTGCCCAAGAAGGAAATGGGCTACATTTACTACTAGCAAGACCAAAATTGTTGTTGTCCTACTTCTTACATACAACTCGATACAATCCAGAGATTAACGATATGAAGTTTGTTGGCTTCTTGTTTTTCTTGGAGAAGTTAAACTTTCTTTTGGATTCAAAGAGGGTGAAGCTCCTCTTTTCTTTTTTCTGACTTTGATCCAATCTGATGGCTCGACAAAGGCTTCGAGAATGTGTACTGTATTTTCGGGTGCATCCTGTGGGGTTGGAATTTTCGAATCCATTAGTTGAATATCACTAACTCGTGGAGCTACTGGTGGATCTTTGACGTTGGTGGAGATCCTTTTTTCCTCTAGAGTGTCCTCTGTTTTAGCTCGAGAAGATTCCTTAGCTTGTGAAGGAACCTCTTCGAATAGATATTCATTTATGCTTACTGTATAATGTTTGGAGTTTGCTCCATCCCACCAAGTGGATTTGCGATGAAGCCTTTTGGACTTGGGGGCTTGAGAAGCTTTTGGGCAATCTTTTGCAATGTGTCCGGTTGCAAAGCAAGATCTGCATCTGAACATCACATTTTCATAGTCTAGCATTTGCACCCACACATAATCCTTGCTGGTAAAATGGATCTCAGCAGGAAAGCCAATGTTAAAGTCCATTTCCACACAGATGCGAGCAAAGGTAGTTTTGATGTAATCCTTAGTTTCTGGGCTTCGATCGTAGAAGGATCCCAATGCATTGCCAATAGATTCAATCGAGGCCAAGTTCCAGAGATGCAAGGGCAAATTTGGAAGCCGAACCCAAACTGGAGCAGATGAGATCTGATCAATAGTTGGGTCAAAAAGAGGGCTCCAGGGCTTCATAAAGAGCCCTAAACTTCCCCAAAACCATAGACCAGAGTCAAGAATGATCTGTTTATCCTCAGGAGAATCGAAATCCACTACAAAACACCCCCGAGCAAAGGGGTAAATAGAAATTTCCTTAGAAACAAGGGGCTTCCATACCTCAGAGATCCATTTATGGAGAGCAACCAAGCGAGGCCAGAACCCATTGAAGCGACAAACCAAAGCTGACTCTGCAAAGTTCCCAACTTCAATCAAAGATTCTTCTACCACCGCAATGGATGGCGTAGGTATTTCCTGAACGAACAAGGGAGACTAACCGCAGGCTGCCTTTCCCCCATTGGAGAGCGAGACTGGGATTGAATCCCTGTCTGGAGACGAACCGGAGGCGCGGAAAGCAGAGGCATAGCTGGTCGTCATTTTGAACAGGGCCGCAAACAGCAGCCGAGCAGGCTTGTGATGGCCAGCAAGCCGATCTAGCAAGACAGGGCACTCACGCCAGAGCCAACCGAGTAAGCTCGCGGTGGCCAGCAAGCCGACAGGGCTCACACAGGGAGCCGAGCAGGCTCGTGGCGACCGAACCCTAGCTAATCCAGCGTGACGAGACGAAAGAGCGAAAAAGGTTGTTCAAATTGACCTTCCATTGTTTTTTCTATAAAATATAAATTCTATTTTGATCCTTACAACCATAAACCAAATATGAACATTTGCAAACTGCTCATCGCAACAACTCTTTTCCTTGGAATTTTTGAGATCTTTATCCAGCCGGTACCTCGTTCAGACACATGGAAGCTTCATAAATTTCTACAAAATTATTCCTGTAGATTCTTTGTAGCTTCTGTAAATTTCTTGTAGAGTTTCTGCAGCTTCTGTAAATTCCTAGAGTTTCTGTAGTTTCTATAGATTTCTTGTAGATTTCTTGTAGTTTTTATAGATTTTTTGTAGCATCTTCCGTGTCTTTTGTAGGGCTTCTACAGGGGTTCTGCTCCTATTGATACTATAGGTATTCTGCACCTTCCATAGAGTGGATACTTCTGTATTGCTATAATACAAAATTTGCAATGTTCCTACAAGATACCGTGAGTACATATATCCTTACTTATCTGCCAAACAACCAACAAAATGCGATAAAATGTGAACAAATTATACCTTCTGCACCTTCAATAGAGTGGATACTTCTGTATTCCTATAATACAAAATTTGCAATGTTCCTACAAGATACCGTGAGTACATATATCCTTACTTATCTGCCAAATAACCAACAAAATGTGAACAAATTATACCTTATGCCAAAATTTTCCATTTTGGTACTAAGGGAATCAATAAAGGATTAATAAAGAAATAAAAAGGTTGTGAATGGTATCGAAAATAGTTTCTTAAGGATGCCATTATTGGGCACGTCAGAAACCTCTTTGATTAAGCATGCATGTAACTTTGTGTATGAATCCAATGATAAGACCACTCCAACAACTTGGATTTCAAAGTCTAGTTCCAAGTACCTAACCATCCAAAGTTTATCCTTTTTTCTTTGAATCTTTGTTCACTTCCAATACTTTCTTAAAATATTATTTATCTTCCCACATAAGCTATATGGAGTAAGATAAAAAAAAAATAATGCAATATGGTCAACTTGATGACAATGTTGGCACTATTCAAGTACTTTATCCAACTTAACAATATCAACTATGTCACCCCCCTCATCATTAACAACATCGTCGTCATATTTATCATATTCCTCTAGCTTATTAACTTCAATAGTATGCATCTACAAATCATCATCATTATGAAAGCCAACACTCACAAGATTCACAGGTTTGGAGTAATCGAGAATATGAAACCAATCTCTATCATGTCATATCCTAATCGAAATTTGTTCCTCTTGAATTGCAACTCTACCTAAGATATGATAATTTCATTTTTATTCTCATATTCCAAGTTATATTTTATCTCCTTCGTCTCTTTATCAAATCCATTGCCTATCTCTTTAGTTCCTTCATCATATTTTTCTGTCTAATTCATAGTTGTATGATTCTTGATGCCTTCTTGTTCACTTTCAACAAGAGTTAATACAAACAATGGTTTATGTTGAATAAAAATGGGTTTAGAATGTTGTTGTCAAGGAATCTTCAATTCATCATTTAACAACCTATTATGAGTTTTGAGAATATCAACCTTTTTATGCATAACTGAAGGACATGTGGTCACATGATTGTTTTTTCTTATGTAGTATCAATTAAAGTCTGTAGAAGACTAAAGAAGTCTTCAATACTCGTCATCTTGGTCCAAAGATGTGCTACAAGTACCCAAAATAATGTGTTCCAAAAACTATCAAGTATCGCAAATAGAAAATATAGACCTTTGATCCCCTATTCAATTTGAAGTAAGATCAATGTAAACAATGATGCCAAAAAGACAGATTTCAAAGTATGACAAGTATGCCAATTATATGATTCTAAATACAGAACTTTGTAAGGGTTTCTTACACCTCCACTAAAGTAAGACTTCTAAAAGCTCAATGAAAGAATCAAACTTATTGATTTGTAATCAAAGAATTGATGCAAAAAACATCCAAAGGCTTCACAAAAAAATATTGTAAATGACCTTATAGTGTAAGAGGCTTCAAAGTTGCAAACAAATTTGTTTCAAATGCAGTATCTTTTGAATTGGCTCCTTGAGCTATTGCACGCCTTCTATAGTATTATAACTTTATATATATGTGCTAGACTACAAAAACGAGAAAATTTATAACAAAAGCAAAAAGACTTCATTTTATTAAGTATTTAACAACTCTCCAAATTCTTAACAATGACAAATTTCTCAACTCTCATCCTAACTCATTTACAATTTGTTCTTCAAACTATCGACAAAATTAAATTTAAAATTATAACTCAAATTATTACTCCTTTATCAAAGTAATAGAAAATCTTACATAATCTCCTTTTACCACCCACAAGTCACTTTACACTCAAATTACTTAATTTTAAATTATAACTGGTTTATCAAAATAACGGAAAATTCATACATATTCCCCTTACACCACCACATGTCACTTTACACTCAAAATGACTCAGAGTACACTCTCTAAGCATTCAAGCCTTCACATTTCCAAGTAGATTTTGCCTTACTTTCTATTATATAAACGACAAATAAAAGATGCACATTGTAAATGTGGGTTATCTTATTTATCAACTTGATAAATTTTCAAAGAACGTGTACATATAAACTTATAATACAGTTTTTTTTTGTTACCACATGTTTTTAATAGATGAGACGTATTTCTAAGATAAAATACATCTATTTGATTTCCTTGATATTAGCAGCTTCCATAGCCAAAAACAAATATACCTCCATAAACTTTAAATAGTGGTTTCCAGAATGGAGTCACTTTTGTCATACGTGTTCTTTTCAGTTGCACAGGGGCTGTTGGTAGGTTCCGTTTACTGGACCTCTCTACTATTTGTTTACACCAGAAACTTGGCAACCTGTAGCACCAATGCTCAACACGCCTATTAATGTGTGATTATTTAAGATCAATGATCTGTTTGTGTGCAATCTACACATACACTTTGTATATCGCTTCTCAAATATTTGGTCGACCAGAATTCAAAGCATTCAAGGAACACACTCATACTAGGAGCACTTAATTTCAATCATGATCTAGATAGACACTAGGAATAACTAATCTAACTCTTCACATGGTATATCCATACAAAAATCTTTGGGCTCTTAAATTGTCCGCTCCACCATCTATATTACAGGTCAATGTTATTGATTAAAAAAACTGTTCTATTCCTTGTGAACAAAATCCATACCTCAACTGTCAAGTTTCATACTCGCCTTGCATTAACTTCAATGGTTTTGTCCTTCCATGGAATGCTTGTTCAACACTAGGTTCACGGTTCAAATAACCTCCATGGTCATTTGTATTGTGTGATTCGAACTTGAAATCCATGGCTACGATTTATCATTGGTATGCAATGTCGATCCAAATCTATTGGATTAAGAAGAAATCAACTCCTTGGACACTTCTTTAGGTCTTTAGGTATAGATATCAAAACATGGATTATAAGAAAAATTCTGATTTTGTAGGAATTCTTTGCCAATGTTTTTATGCCATGTTAATTGAAAAAAAAAAACTAAGGTAAGAAAATCAAGATAACTATAAAGACAAGAAAACAATAAAAAATACAAGAACCATAATCAATCTTGTATTCACACATAATAAGTATAGTACAATATCCAATAACCACCATGTAATGTAATGGATAACCATATAACAATCAATCTCAATATATGGATGAAGTTTATAATACCATAAATTAATTATATCATAAGATGCACATGCTACTAGCTTGTAATTAAGTTTTCCTTATACCACCCTTGAAAGTTTACCCAAAGTTTGGGATGCCCCAGTTGAAGTGGAATAATCAGCCTGATGCAGCTGACCATGAGAGCCGACATGCATAGGAAAAGTTATCAACATGCATTCCGGGATGGACTAAGTACATGCAGTTATGGTAGCAGAAAAAGACCCTTAAAGGGCCACAATTGAAGCTTTCCCTACTCCTTTTCTAGAAAAATATGGGGTGCCACCATACCACACCTTCTATAGAGCACCAAATGAGGTGGTACCTCCAAAAAGAAATTTAGTTTGTGGCCCTTACTTGAGGAAAGGACCTTAGTGAGTTGTCTAACCTATGTCCTTAGCCTTAATTATAAAACTTAATTAATGAATTGGTCCAAATTCCCTAAACCCATTATTACGAGACATGAGTAAATTAATCATGTTTCTATTAACTTAAACTTGAGTTTCAAGGGAGAAACATAGAATCCTTATGAGGGCCACATTTTCCCAACGTGCAAGGGATTTGAGAGGAGGCATCATTCATCCATCACTAGGGCTAGTACAATTGAGGGAAGTAAAAGAGGAGGATATTGATGTTTTTAATTGTACTTCCATGCATTCTTATTTACATTGCCATGTGGAATTTGGAGTAAAACGAATGCGGTTTACACTAGTAAAGCTATTCAAATGAATAACCTGAAAGAAAATAATTCCATGTCAGAAAAATAAATGATTATGAAATATGAATTGTTGATAAATTACAAATAGGAGAGCCTGTATATATATTCTTTTAAAGGGCACAAATAACTCTTCGTAAAGAGTTGCAACTTTTATGAATTATTATTATCTTTATTTACTATTAATTATCAATCAATCAATTACTTATTTATTTATTATTTATGCATTTTTTATACATAATATTTCCTTTCTCTTAGAGATGCTTTGTCCTCAAAGCATGATTATGAAAAAAAATTATCCTTTTTTCTTGCTCGTATCCTTTCTCATAATCTTCGGTGTTGGCGGCAATGACACTTGACGAAACAAGATGATACGTTCTTTTAAACATTGAGTGGAAATTTTGCATCATTTGTGAAGTGGTCCATCTGAGATCTACCTTCAATATTTGTTGAATCTCAATTGTTCGGATAGAACTTCCCATTTTATGCTTCCATACAAGTTGTCGATTTTGTCTTTGCTCTCTTTCAAGGTGGTAGTTAACTTGTGTGTAGGAATAATACTGTTTATTTTCCTCTTGAATTTGTCGGCCATTATAATGAATCTTGTGATTAGGATGGCGATAAGGTACTCGTGTTGCTTGTAGAGTGTTTGCAAAAATTTCAACTTTTGGTGCTACTGGCGATTTATTGGCGAATACCTTTTCAATGTAAGCATTTTCTGGAATTTGAACATTGATTGGATCTGTAATGGTTCCTTTTTCTGAGTTCTGGACTTGTATCTCGGATGATGTCGCTACTTCAATAGTTTTGGTCATTGTTTCTTTGTCCCTCTTTGATTCTTTGTTGAACTTCTTAAGTTGTTCCTTAATATCTTGACTTTCTTCTTCTTTGTGCAATATTTTCCCTTCAATATCTTCATTGTCCCATTCTGATTTTTGCATATTTTTTAACTTTCTGATTTTTGTAAGCATAATTTTGCTATAGTTCTTTAGTCAAGATATTTATTTAGTGTTGTTTAATAACATTTTGTTGACCTTAGTGATCTCTAACTTATGATCTTTTTGTTGTTGTTGTTTTTCTTTTGGAGTTCTTTTATTTGTTATTGATGACGACAATTCTCTGATTCTTAATCTTCAAAATTTATTTTATTTTCGAATTTGTGCAAGTTCCTCGTCCTTTGAACGTTAAGGAGGATGTTTAAGCATGTAAATTCTTCTTCTATATATTTAGTTGTATTTGATGAAGGAACTCTCCACGATGATCCATGTATTGTGATTTTATTCTTCTCATGAAAGAAGGTCATAACTTTCATTTATGCATTGAAGGTGAGTGTATCCAATGTTTCCAACCAGTTAGAACCTAACATTATATCAGTAGTATTGTCATTTATATTTGTAATGGTTAATTGTGATGTAAGACTAGCATAGATCCATCTTAAACCTGTATCTATCAAGCACCGAGAGGGATCCAATTTCTTGAGGTGTCTTTTTAAAAAATTTAAACTCAAGAAATTTGATCTCCCTTGATTGATAGATCCGGTTTTAAGTTTAAGTTTTTATTTTATAAATGAACATCTATTTTTTAATTACTTTTCATAATATTTTATTTTATGAACCAACATGGATTTTTTTTAAATACTTTCCATAATTTTTCATTTTATGAGCCGACATGAATTTTTTTAATTATTTACGTTTTATTAGATGTAACGTTACAAGATCTCCCTCATATTATTACTTTTTACGTTTGATTAGATGTAACGTTAGTTACAAGATCTCCCTGATATTATCACTTTTTACTTTTGATTAGATGTAACGTTACTCCACACATGTTACAAGATCTCCCTCATACTGGGTTGTAGAGCACCTCTCGATGCAATTATAACTAACGATCTGTAAGTCTAATTGCTTTATTTTCTATATGTTCGTCTCATTCTTCTCTATATCTGCTTCTAGAATGTTCTTTTATTTTTTATTGATGATGACAGTTCTTTGATTCTTGATCTTCTAATTTGTTTTCTTCGAATTTGCGCAAGTTCCTCATCCTTGTCGTTCAGGAGGGTGTTCAAGCGTGTAACTTCTACTATATATTTAGTTGTATTTGATGAAGGAACTCTCCATGATGAGCTATGTATTGTGGTTTTCTTCTTCTCATGAATAAAATGTGCCAATAACTTTTAGCATCATCATAGGCATTTTCGATGACAAATCTTTCTTTCTCATGAGCAAAATTTGTCTCTTTCATGGTTTATGACTTCAAATATTTTCTTTGGTGAGAATTGGAATACCCAATGTAATGATTTGGTAGACGCCCCATAATGATTTTTGGGGATAATAATAATAACTTAAATAATAATAGTAATAATTACTATTATTAAAAAATTAATAAAATATTAATATTAATAAAATAATAATAATAATTATTAAATTATTATATATGTTTGTATGCTTCTATGCTTTTATATGCTTCTATTTTTTTTGAATTTTATTATTTTTTTTCTTTTCCTAGATTTGATAAATGGCTACTAGCAACTTCGCTTTGATACCAATGGAGTAAACCAAATCCAGTTTGCACCAGTAAAGCTATCCAAATGAATAACCTGATAGAAAATAATTTCATATCAGAAAAATAAATGACTATGAAATATGAATTGATGATAAATTACAAATAGGAGAGCCTGTATATATAGTCTTTTAAAGGGCACAAGTAACTCTTCATAAATAGTTGCGATTTTTAGGAATTATTATTATTATTTACTATTAATTATCAATTATTTATTTCTTATTTATACATTTTTTATTCATAACAGAATTGATGCTATGATTATTGTGGCATTGTGGGAGGAAACCTAACCTACAATTGAGATTCCCTCGCGTCCTAGTAGTGAAATTCACTGACTTGCTTGTGTTGGGGCATTGGAAGGGATTTGGGATAACCTAAGGGACTGCATACAAAGAAAAATATCTCATTCTTGGTGATGTACAAGTTGAGGGGGAAGAGTGTTGGTTGATTGGGATAAGAGATGATTAGGATGTCTTATAACTAGACCTTAGGAACTTCACCTTGTGGAATGATAACTCCATCCCAAGGGTGGTCTCTAGAGATGAACATCCTTTTTTTATAACCAATTGGAGGATTATTTTATAAAACAATATGTTTATGTCTAGTATTTATTTATCTCTTGATTGCTTGGTTTTAAAGGTATGAATTTAATGTACATAATGGTGAATGAATTTATGGTAGAATTACATACATGTTTTTGGATGAAAATTAAATTAAGGGTTATTGTAGTTTTATATTTAATGTACATAATGGTGAATGAATTTAGGGTAGAATTACATATATGTTTTTGGATGAAAATTAAATTAAGGGTTATTGTAGTTTTATAAATGATACATGAAAGCTAGACAATTTGATTTAAAGATGAGAATTTCATAACTAAATTGAATTTTAATATAACTTCATTAATAAAAAGAATATTAAATACATGACAATGGACTTTATTAATAAAAATAATATTAAATACATGACAATGTTAATAGATTCAAATCTTTGAAAAAGTAAAGAAATTATCAAATGCAACATACATATTTACATTTTTTGAATGAAATAATGCAATTTTATTTTATTTAATGTTACGTTCTCTTCTGTCAATCCGGTGTCAATCCGGTTCATGGATGGGAACATGACTAAATTTCTGGGCTTTTCAACAAAGTCAGCCCCATTCATCAAATTCATGAAAACAGATAAAATACCTATGTGCATATGCATATTCAAAATTGATACACACAACAGAATTAAACTATCCACACACATATTATATGCATTTATCATCATAATCATAACAATCTTCCAATTTAAAAACAATGCAGAAGTAAAACGCATAGATAATACTTATTTTGATTGTGAAATTGCCCAAGCAACTAGCTATGCAGTTGCAACATTCCACCCAGCCATAGGCCAAGTGTCTTCATCAATCTTTCAACACAATTGCCACCCGTGAGTTGGACATGATTTCTACAAGGAAATGGAACCTACAAAACCTATGTACATCAAGTGAGCACCACATTTAAGCCAAACCAACCCATAGCTGGGTTTATCAAGAGAAATGTGAACCCTCTCCTTTTTTGGATGCTTGCACTCAATCTCAAGCCAAATGCAATGGATACCCATCTCAAACCACAACATTCTCTCCCACGCACAACAATCTCAAATGCTAGGCATGGATACACATCTTTAACAATGAGATTTACAAAACATGGTCCCCATCGATTCTTCCACTTCATCGCACATCCAAAACGAATTTTGGGGAGGGAAAATTGACCAGAGGGAAGAAAATTGAGTTTCCAACAGGTATGTGGGCATTTGGGGGAAAATACGACCTCCGAGGACCCCCAAATCGGATTAATCTTCCCTCCAAATGTTCTGCAACCCAAAAATGACTTCCCGGGTAGAGAAAAATGGAGGAAAACTCATAAATTCGTGAAGGAAAACACCAAGGTATCTTCAAACTCATGAGAGAGTAAAACTAGTTCATGGACAATGGCTTGGGGAGCAATTTAGCCAAAACAGTTTGTCCAAAATGGTGGTTTTCCTATACCCAAATTTGGACAACCATCCATCTCCATTCCCAATGCATTAGGTATCTCAACCAACTCTTAGGGGAAATAAATGATTGTGTACAAAAGTCAACATGGGTAGTTGAGGGTTTATGAGTTCCCTCATTGACACTTGGCTTGACTTTATTGGTTCAAGGGTTTGAATATTTCCCTCCCAATTCTTTGTAAAAATCATACCCCCATAATCTTGTTGCATTGCATTGCTAGTTGTGGGTATTTTATTAAAATGCATATTTACATGATATTTACAATTTATATGCATCAATTTTACCACTAAATCGATGGTGGAGCTTTGACTTTAAGATCCTCACCACTATTTTATAACAATATTACATCATTTACATTTTGAATACAATGAATCAAAATCAAGATATTACATGCAAGAAAGAAAATAAACTATACATGTCCAATGCAATGATCTATTGATTTTTTCATAAATAAACGTGATGAATGCAATTCATCTTATGTCTATAAAACTTGCCACAATATTCTAACTCCCATCACAAAACTTCCACGATTTTCTAAATCCCAAACGAAAGAAGAAAATAAGAACAAAACTTCCACGATTTTCTAAATCCCAAACGAAAGAAGAAAAAAAAAATGATTTTTCCGTAAAAAGGTAATTTCACTAAAATTAAAAGCCGGCCTTGCAAACTTAAAAAGTATATATATATCCTTAGAAATCTTTAGAATATGAAAACAATCAATTTGTATATACTTAGAAATCTTTAGAATATGAAAACAATCAATTTGTTTACTCATAATAGTTCTCAATCTTCAAAACTACTAGTTAGCCAAAAAAAACCTCAGAACATTTACAGCAATGGAGCTCTTTATTCATCAACGTCTGATATTCACAATTCTAACCAATGCTACACTCGTCGATCCAACCATTGCATCCGAACACAACTAAATAGCATTAGCAACCTCAGCGGCCGAAACGCCATTGCCAATAGATAATATGGAACAGACCTTAGCTACCATAAATACAATTAACTTGATGTAGACAAAGCTTACTAGATGTAATACTTTACTACAAACTAGTCTCTTCAAATATAAAATAAAAATTACAGCAGAAGAAAACATAAATACATCAGATCAGATCATCTTTCCATAGTCTCCAAGCTTTGGTTCATTGTAACCTTGTGTTCACTGGAGGTATTCATATCATCGCTGCTACCAGCACTTTCGTTGTTCCCACAATTACTGGAAATGGAAGAGTCATCGGCATTACTAGGGCTACTGCAGATATAACTGCCATTAGGAGAGCTTCCATTCATACGACTTGCAGCAAAAGTTGGGGGCGGGCTTTGAACGCCGTTGCGGGGTGGTTCGTATATGGCTGGCAGAAATTTGTTAGTGCTACATGGGAATACTGAGTTCTGAAAATGTTGCTTCAAGACCGCCAGTCCCTGCAATCACCACGACAATAAATAGTGGAACTTCAAGTGAATGATTGAATACTAGCAAAGAAGGTTGGATCTAAATCATATATTCATTAATTTTAATCTAATATGTAGTAAAAGGGATGACAATCCGAGTTAGATCCGAGTTAGAGTAGTAAGGTAGTTGCGAGTACAGTATTTACAGTATTTAAAATTTAAATCCAGACATGTTAAGATAATAAAATTTAAAATCCAACCATGTTGGAATGTTACTTGATAGAAATATACTTAACTTGTTACTTGTAAATACCCATTAATCATATGTTAATTCCAAATACTGTCCATTATCCATTCCTCAACTACGGATTACCCAATATAAATTGTTTTTAACAACAAATCAATATGACTCAACAACCATAGTTTACCCAAAAATCACAATAAGGCTCAGTCACTATATAAATTCTTTTTTACAACAAATCAATATGACTCAACAACCATAGTTTTACCCAAAAATCACATTAAGGCTCAGTCACTGCATAAGCTCATACCAAATGACAGATTTAGAAAAATTCCTACTACATGAGCTCATACCAAATGACAAACTTCGAAAGATTCCTACATCCATCTGAACCACTGTAATTAAGAGAGATTTATAATAATAGGATTTTTCCGATTCCTAAAGATTCCTACATACATCTGAACGTAATTAAGAGGGATATATGATAATAGGATTTTTCTGATTCCTATTTTTATAATTTTTTCCTTTATAAGACGACACGTCTTTGTCTCAGTTTATTAAGACAAGACACATCTACTTATCTAACTGTATTTTAGGTTGTAGGTGTGTCGTCGAAAACCTAGAAAACTCTAGTTCTGAAAGTGACAAAACTGAAATTCAGTACTATAAAGACAAATTAACTGAACTCACCTGCAAGCGCGCGTAGCATATCTCACAAACCTTGTTTGAGTTGAGCCTTTCCCACATCTTGTTATGGCGTTCTTTGTAGAATCTCAGAGTAGCTTGGGGAGTAGTGAAATTGACAAAACCGTACCCTACGTTGCACCTGTTTCTGTTTACAGAAAGAATGCAGGTCAGGAGAGCCAAAAGCCTGTCCGTTTCTAAAATGGTTCTGGAATTTTATTTCATACTTTCATACCGTTAAACACATTGAAATACAAAGTGAAAACTGAACTTCTATGCTGCATACCCAACACAATATAGTTCGAGGGAAAAAAAAGGAGGAAGAACTGTAAAACTTACTTGAAATCAATTGGTATGTACACAAAATTATAAGCAGACTCAACTTCATCTGAGTCTATGTTTCGGCAATTCACTAGTAAGCAATGCTCGTCTAATATTCTAATCAAATCTTGCTGACTGCAGGGATTGAAAATTTAGGTAAGTAAACATAACAAGTATGTTTGAGATCAATAAAAAAATTAATAACAGTATCCCCAGAAAACATGGCGATTCATCAAATACCTGTACTTATTCGGAATATTTTTAACCATCAGAGTGGTGCGGGGCATGCGTCCAGTCACTTCCACTTCTTTCTCGTTAAAGATGTAATCGGCAGTGTTTCTGGGAGTTAACCCTGAGCAAGAATTAACATAATGATGATGGTTTCTCCACACAGGAGAAATAGCACTGTATTCCTTGCTGGGACTGCAAGGCATATATGGATGCGAAATATGGCCGTTACATCCTCCATACACCGATGACATCCCGTTCGAGTGAATTTGACCTACTTGTCCATAGGAATAAGCACCCACGCCTAAACCGAATGTGGATGAAAGTCCTTGCTGATGCTCGTGGGGACTCCATGGCAATATGTTGTTTCTAGTTCCACTCATAAGTAATCCGTTTTGAGTAGAATTGAAACGCTCTCTTCGAGTCAGACCGAAATCAATATTTACACGCTTACCATTTATATATGTACCACTCAACGCTACCATTGCTTTCTCTGCATCACGCGTATCATAAAATTCAACATATTTGTGTAGTCTATTGGGTGAACCTCTCACGTCTTTCACGCAACCTGAATTAACAGCAAAACGATATATCAACAGCAACAATAACCCAGAAGTAAATCTGATTTAATATGTAAATCATTGAACCAAGAAGAATCATTGTTTCTTGGTAAATCGAGGAAGAAAAAAACAGATAAATCGTAAAACCTAAAAATTTCATTGCTATAAAACGGTCAGATTTGTTGTTATTTGAAATCGAATCAACAACAAATACACAAATAATTGAACCCCCAAAATTATTGTTTTCTTATGATATACAAGCTCGGACTTTTTGTAATATATTAGCCAATCCAACAAATTTATAGCTTCATTCATGTAGCAGTTACATTCATAAGTGACAATCTACCCAGTTTAACTGATAACATAGTTTGCAAACGAAAAATTATACTCAAAAGATAGGGTTTGATTAATACCATGTTCTCCAAAAATTGCAAGCAGATATTCCGCAGAGACCTCAGGATCCAAATTGTTCACTAACAAAATTCCCTGATTATATTCCGGGCAATCGGTAGGGTGTATGTATTGAACACACACAGACTTGCCGCCTATTAGACCTTTTGCTGGGGTGGTGGGTTGCTCGTTCAGCCGTGATTTTCTGTATTGGCACATCATATCATTGAAAGCCTCCTTGGAATTTCTGATGTCATAGAAGTGTACTACAACAACTCCTTCCGAACGCCTTTCAAGTTCTATACAACAAATATGACCCCAGGTTGAAAGCTCATCCTTTAAGGCTTGCTCGTCCAACTCAACCGCCACCTGGCTTAGAAGCAAAGAGCGAGAGACTTGAACTGTGGGCGTTTGAGGTGCTATACCGGAGGGGCGTGGATGAGGACTAGGGTATCCATAGAATTGTGGGCTAGAAGGCGAAGGCGACCACAGGGTGGATGGGTTTGGAGGAATTTCGATCCCTGATCCTACCAAATAAGGATAGGTGATTCCAAATGGAGACATGGCGGCTGAAAAGCTGGGATACAAGCGCGGAGACGGTGTGAATACAGGAGCATTGGGGTCCAAGGGTTTAGAGTGAGAAGGCATCAAAGTGGCTGGGAAGCCAGATCCATTGTTAGATAGCGTTCTATCCCCAAGGCGTGGAATAACAATTGCTGGAGGACGGGACACTCTATCATTAATACTATTCCGAGATTTTTCTATTTCTACCTGCTTGACCACTAATGGTTCTTTGTCCTTTCCATTTTCAGCTACCGCAGGCAATGGACTTTCTGAATAGTCTTCTGAAGCCATGTACGGTTTCTGTGCGGTCTCAATCTTGCTTTCTGCGCCACCAGTCATGGCCATGTCAGCACCCTCATGCAGTTCTGAAACCATACTGTGAAATAGTGAATCTATGGAGATGTCATGCGAGATTTTACTGCCAATCTGCGTATATGAGATAAGCAATTCACTAAAGTTATCCTTCGTCTCCGCCGTATAAAAATATCAACGTGGGGCGCAAGAAGAGAACAACATTTTTTCACTCTGCATTTCTACAGTTGATTCAAGAAAACCCATATGAGAAAACTTAAAAGGACAGACAGCTTCGTAAACAAACCAAGAAAAACCCACTGCGTTGCATTAATGCAATTAGCAAGAGCAGTTAGTGCAAGAAAATAGGGAACCCATTATTAGAACAGAAAGAAACAAAAATAGAACTTAATATTTATCGAAAGAATCCTTCATCAGTGGAGGATCAAACGAAGAGGCCAGAAAACACTAAAAGAATAATTTTGCAACTACTGTCAGCACTCTACCTTTGCCAAATTCAGAGGTCGTCTGGCTGAATAATCTCATGCATCGGATAATTCTACTTCCCTTTTGTCAAGGCTGTAGGGCAAAAAGAAGAAATTGTTAAATATATGGTATATTCTGAATCTATATAGACACAATTCTCTTTCCGTCCTAACAGAAAAAGAAACTAATGGTTTGAAAGAATCATTGGCTTTCTATAACAACCGAATACAATCAAATTCAGAATTCACAAAAACAAAACTAACCAGCTAAAAACTGCAAATACATAAGTATAAAAACCTAAAAGAAAACGCATGAAACAATACCCCAATACCTAAAAACCATAAACCCTGAACAGATAATCAGTCCACAACAAAAACCGCAGCCAAGAAAATCCCACGGACAATTTGACCACACAAATGCCCAAGAACTCACCAAATTCTTGCAAGGTGCAAAGCAGCTCAGAGCAAAACAACTGCAGCTCGCTCTTTCGCAGCCTAAAATCAATCAAACTCTTCGCCTAACTGGTCCCGTAACACTATTCCTACCATAACGAAAACTCCCCGCGCACGGAGCATACCCTAACTAATTTAAATTAAAAAACGACCAAAGTCCAAATATATAGCGCACCTTATAGAGCCTTGCGATGTTTAAATTTATTTCTCCTATTTTTAGGGTTTGCGGGCACAGCGAGAGGGAAGGGAATAACTGAAGTCAGGAGGGGTGGCCGTCAATAAATAAAAAAGAAAAAGGAGTGGAGTAATAACTGGACGGGATGGGCAATAACTAAATCGAGGGACCGCCTAGAGTGCCTCGCTGCGGTCGGGGCACCTGCGAGTGGGCTGAGCTGGGCGACCCTGGGCCATCCACCAACGCGTACTTGTTCGTTTGGCGGCGGCGGCTATGGCGCTGGGGACCGGCCACCTCAGCCCTAAAACCTAATCCCGAACCTCGGTTCCGTTATTTTGACGGCGCCGCTTTTGACCGAAAGAAACGTCCTTGTCGTCTTTGATGTTTTGGCATTTTTTTCTTTTAGCTTTGAGCGGATAGTTGGATTTGGACGAGTGAGGAACGGAGAGCATCCGTAGTGCCATGTTTGAATCGGTCAACACTAGCTAGCTAATTTAGGAATGCTCCACCACTTTTATGCATATCATTAGCGAGTCATGCATGCTTATTTATAACATCTTCCAAATTTGGTACATCACATCCATTTAATTAAAGTTACTACTAGTGAATGAGACAAATAGTGGTTTCGTGTAGTAATTGAGTTTTGGGAAGTTTAACCTATCATACTTATAAATTATTAACAAGATTACAATATTTATTATTAGTGTAGTTATTTAATTTGTATAAAAATAAAGAAAAAAGAGAGTATATTATTTATTTATAATTGTTTATTTTGAATTTGAAATAATCGTCATAAAATAAATCTTAATGTTTCACTTGCCTCATCTCTCTGTAATTTAGGATGATGATTTTTTCTCAATAAATTATAAAATGTAAAGATCTATTGGTGTAAAAATAAAAATAAAGAAAAAAAAGATTATTTCATGAAAATAAAGATGATATATTTTTACATGAAAATGTGGAAGTGAGGAGACATGTAACATTCACATAGATCTTATTTTTCCTGCAATCGTATGAAATTAGCTTGCGAGGATTGCGTTGGTTAGGGTTCTAGCCCTAGGCACCCCCTTGCGACTTGGGGTTGGATCCCCCCTCGGATCCAAGCCCGGAGGAACGCAGGAGTCTCCTCGATGTGGCCTTCAGGGCTCTTGTGGCCTCCACGCCACTCCCTCCCCCTTCTACGCCTGATGCAGGTGATGGATTTGTCAAGTGGGCAGATGCCCCCAGAATTTAGATCATGTCAGCCGCTTCAAGGCTGAAAGCCCTTGCTTTGAGTGAACGGGGTTTGATTGGACAGTTTACCGGGATTTGGCCATCGCCAAAGACAATGGATTTTTGGGTTTAAAAAAATTGGATGCCATTGATCTCCGGGGGCTTGCAACATTGTTTCTGCGGTAAGGGCTTCTTCACCTTTTTGTTTGAAAACAAGGAGGACAGAGACCTCATTTTCAGAAGTGGGCCTTACTTCATGGGCCCTTGGGGGTTATATCTAAATCGATGGATTTTATCCTTTGATCCAGAAAATGATGTGCCTTCTACGGTTCCAGTTTGGGTTTGCCTTCCCCATCTCCCTTTACACTGATGGAACAATGAAACCCTCCAAGCAATAGGAAACTCTCTTGGAAAATACATTGACAAGGAAGAACCGAAAGGCCCTCTTTTCTGTTGCGCAAGGATCTGTGTAGAGGTGGATTTAGAAAAGGGACTACCAGAAATTGTTAGCCTTTGCATGGATGGTTGGGAGCATGCGCAAAAGGTTGATTACGAGCAGCTACCTTTTAAATGTAAGAAATGCCATGAGTATGGCCATTTCATCAAAAAATGCCCTAAAGTAGTGCAGGAAAACCCTGAGAAAACTCAAGAAATAGGTTGGAAACAAGTGAAAAAAGGGAGGAAAATGGCCTCTTCAAACCCCGAGCCAAAGGATCCGCAGTAAAAGAAAGGAAAAGCACCAATGCAAGTAGAAAAGGAGGCCACAACAAGCAACCAGTTTAATGTTTTGAATATAGAAGAAGGAGAAATCATCATGAATGAAGTACCTCTAGTTGAAGACAATTCAGAACCCCACGATGCCTTAGTAGGAAGCAACATCCCTTCCTCTTCTCCTAGAGAAGAACGGCTAGATTCTGCGTTTGAGGACTCCCCAACGCCTGGAGGATCTTGGGCTGAAAGGGTAAAACAAAGCAGAGTCTCCTCATTTTCCCTATCTCCTAATTCCTCTTCACAAGACTTTCTTGAACCAGGACCACCCCCAAGCACCAGAGGAAGAAAGTCACAAAGATACCATAGAGAGCAGGAAGCAGAGAGAGAATTGGAAATTGGAAGGCAACAGAGCATTAAGGAAACAAAGCTTCTTCAAAATTCCAAAAATACAGGGAAAGTAGATGGAAGGTCTAGAGCAGGGCCTCAATTAGTCAAGAAGCAATGAAAATTGTCTCTTGGAATTGCAGAGGACTGGGCAGAACAAACAAAGTGGAAGCAATAAAAGATATCATCAAATCTGAAAGACTAGACATCTTGCTTATCAAAGAGACAAAAATAAGTGATGCGGAAGTTTTGGCACTTTCACATCTCTTATGGAAACACATTCATGGAAACGCTATAAGCTCCAGAGGTGCCTCAGGAGGAATAACAACCTTTTTTTCAAGTAAGTTTGTTATAAAAAATGTTAAGGAAAATCATCACTGGCTCCTCACCGAGTTCCACGAGAAAGATGATCCAAATATTTATTATGTATGCAATGTGTATGGACCAACGCATTATAGAGACAAACAATTGTTCTGGAATAATCTCTCTGTTCTAAAAGAAGACCTGAAAGGGAAAGATCTCATAATCGTTGGCGACTTCAATGCTACTAAAACTCAGTTAGCAAAAAGAGGGGCCTCTAGAGTAAGAGATCCCTATGGGGAAAACATGGAAGACTTGATTTCTGAGTTGGATCTTCTGGATCCACCATTAAAAAACAAAAAGTATACATGGAGTAACAGAAAGCTGGGCGTGGGATACATCGCGGACAGGCTCGACCGTTTCTTGGTAAGAACATCCTTCCTGCAAAAAGATCTCCTCCCTGCTTCTTTTGCTTTACCTTATGCGGCTTCGGATCACAAGCCGATCTCCTTGGTGCTCTCCACCCCTGCAAACTTGTGTCCCATCCCATTCCGATTTAACCCCTCTTGGCTTCATGATGAAAAAGTCCCAGGATTAATTAAAAAACGCTTGTAGCATTATATTGGTTGGTTCTCCTAGCTTCATTTGGGAGAACAAATTAAGGAATGTAGGATATGCGCTGACAAACTGGGCAAAATCGGATTATAAAAACCCTAGCAGTATGAAAATTCAACTTCAATCTGGATTTGCAGCCTTGCAATCCAAGATGGAGAATGAAGAAATTACCTTTCTTCTTATTAGTCAAGAAAAAGAATTGAATCATAAGATTCTCAGCGCAGCTAGACGTGGGGAAGAGGAATGGAGGATGAAGTCTAGGAAACTCTGGTTAAAATGTGGGGACAGTAACACGAATTAATTCCACAAGCAAACAAAAGCAAGGCTCAATTTCAACATGATCAAAGAATTAAAGGATAAAGATGGAAAAAGGATGGTGGAGCAGGAAGAGATTAAGACTCACGTTTTCCAACATTTCAGAGATCTCTACATGGACAAAGATGAGACTGACCCCCTAGCTCAGTCCGACCTCCTTTCCGGAATACCTCGTCTCATTTCAGAACTGGATAACAAGTATTTATCAAAACCAATTATAGATTTCAAGATCAAAGATGTTATTTGGTCCTTACAAGCTGACAAGGCTGTCGGTCCTGATGTGTTCACTATTAATTTTTATAAAGCAGCATGGGATATCATCAAGGAAGACCTGAAAAGAATGCTAAATTGGATGAGGAAAAATGATAAATTAGGGGGAGCCACCAAATCTTCCTTCCTTGCCTTGATACCAAAAGAAAAAAATCCCATGTCAATCGATCGCTTTAGGCTTATTTCACTTTGCAATACCTCTTACAAAATCCTTTCAAAAATTATGGCCACAAGAATGAAGAAAATCATGGGAAAGTTAATCTCGGACACTTAGGGAGGATTTGTTGCCAGGCATCAAATCCTTGACAACATCATTATTGTCCAGGAAGTAATCCACTCCAGTATGCAACGCAAGCAACAAGGTATGGCTTTAAAACTCGATATGGCTAATGCTTTTGATAGAGCAAATCACTTCTTTCTCTTCGAAATTATGTAAAAGTTTGGCTTTTCTAAATGGTTTATTAGATGGATCAAGGCTTGCATTAGCATCCCTTGGATTGCTCCATTGGTAAATGGTAGGCCAACCAAGTTTTTCAAGCCACTAGGGGCATCCGACAAGGCTTCCCCTTGTCTCCCTATCTCTACCTTCTGGTCGCTGACTCCATGAGTAGAAAGCTTCAGCAACAGCAAGACAATGGGGATCTAAAAGGCCTGAAAATTGCAAGAGGAGTCAGAGCTACAAACCATGCACAATTTGCTGATAACACCATTTTGCTTGGGGGTGCGTCTACGATCATAGAAGAAAGGTTCAAAAGACTCTCCATCTTCCTCAAAGCCTTGGATGGTAAGGTTAATGCTTCTAAATCAAAATTTTATGGGTGGAATTGTCTCCCTGGAACTATGGCAAGGATATCAAGAATCCTTGGTTTCGAGGGACTAACAATTTGGAACTCCTTCACCTATTTGGGCATTCCCATCTTCAAGGGGGAAAAAATATGGCAGAATGACATAGTCTGGTCGATAAAAAAAAAAAATCAATTCTTGGGGAACCAGATGGATCAAACCAACAGGAAAATTAGTTCTTATAAAATTCATCCTTGCTACCTTTTTGATTTATGCCGGCTCAATATACTTAGCTCCTAAACAAATAATACAAGAAATCAACAGAGAAATACGGAAATTTCTCTGGCAAGGAGGCAAGGCTACCAATACAAAAAAATCCATTTGATAAACTGGGACACGGTGTGCATCCCAAAGCAATGTGGCAGAGAGGGAGTAAGAGATCCTCTAGTCATGAATTTATCTCTCCTCATAAAATTTTTATGGAGAGTAATCTCTGGCGAAAATTCTTGGTGGAAGAAGGCCCTCCAGAAAAAATACATGACAGGTATTAGAAGAAAATGTGTTGAGGATATAGATACGAACAAAGTTGGGTCTCCTATTTGGGACCTCTGCAAAAAGGAAGCTTACATCATTCAAGACAACATTCATTGGATAGCAGGGAATGACAGGCGAATTAAGATTTGGCATGATAGACTTGGTTCGAACTCCCCAGCTAACTTCCGCCAGGAACCAAATGATCTTAAGGAATGGTTTGATCGCAACAACATAAACACCCTCTATGATATTTCCTCCTGGAAAAATAATGGTAGATGGGCTGGGTGGAAGAACCTTGAAATTCCAAGGCACCTTCAAATAGACTACATAGTTTTTCTTTCCCTTCTAAATGGGAAAGCCCCAATTCACAGACACATTAAAGACATCCGGGGTTGGGGAAAGACGGGTTATTATTCAATGAAGGAAGGCTACCGCCTTGTTTACAAGAACAAGAACAAGATAAAAAAAGATGCAAAGTGGAATAAGATTTTGTGTAATGATGGTCTGCCAAAGGTCAATGTATTCTTTTGGATTCTCGCCCATCGCAAAACTCTTATTGCCAAAAATTTGAGGAAGCGAGGGATCTTAGGGCCTCTTCACTGCATCGTTTGAATGTAAATTCTCACAGGAAGTTTGGATTTATGCTCTCCAAGAATTGAAGATTAATATTATAATGCCAACGAACTGGAATGATCTCTTTTCGAGCTGGAAAGATTACTATCAGGGTTCTCTCAACTAGAAATCGAGCCTTTCTAGAGCATGGGAATCTCTCCCTAGATTCATTTGCTGGAAAATATGGATTGCGAGAAATAAAGAAATCTTCGAAGGACAAACCTTGAGCACTAATAAGGTTTCTGCCTCAGCAAAGGCCCTTTGGGTGGAGTCTTTATCCACGAGAGGAATGAAAAGCATAAACAAGGAACCTCTAACAGTTGAGGAAAGAGCATGGATGTCCAACTTCCTATTGCCTCCTCCCTCCCGCTCTTGGTTAAAACCCCCAAAGAAGCCGATATCTTTGAACTGGAAGTTGAGGATGAGCAATGAAGAATTCCAAAATTGGTGGACAAAGATAGGAAGCAGTTCTTTGTTCTTTGATGGCGCCTCGAAAGGAAATCTAGGCCTGGCAGGTGCGGGTGGAGTTATCTTTGACTCCAAGGGGAACAAGAAAAAAGAATATGCCTGGGGCATTGGGAAAACAATGAATAATGGTGCGTAATGGATCGCTTTAATTAAGGGTTTGGAGCTAGCTAGAGACATGGGAATTGAGGAAATGATTGCCATAGGAGACTCCCTAATTGTCATTAGGGAAGCAAGAAATATTTCTAGAAACCGAAAGAGCCCCTCCTCCAATATGCATCACCTTCTAAATTGTCTAGCCAAGGAATTTAAATCAATTAACTTCTTTCATGTTCTAAGAGGCCATAATCGCCAGGCGAATAGTATGGCTAATAAAGGTGTTGGTTTGAGATGTGGTGTCCTAGAGAGGGATAATGTTACTCTTGAAAACATTTGGATACGTTAACTTTGCTTTCCTTCCCTCTAGAATCTATGGCTTGATCCCCCCTTGGATCATGCTTAATGGAAACAAAATCGTTTATTGCACCACTCCGTTTACTTCATCCCCATGGACCACTCGACAACCTACCATTCCCTCCAAGCCTGTCCTCCGGATCTACCTTGGATCTCCACATGCTTCACTCGTAAATGCCAAAGGATTGTCCCATGCCTTAGCCACATGGATCACATGCGCAAACCAGAGGAGATCTTTCAATTTCGAGGAATGTTTTTAATTAGCAGAGGGATTGCTTCTGCCCTCATTCGAGCCTCTTCCCTATGTCTGCCTTTTGTTTTAGGGAGTTTTGTTTTCGTTTTCAATTTCACACATTTTGCTTGGTGCTGGAGGCATTGCATGGACATGGAGCATTTTAGTTTTGGTGCTCCAACCCTGAGTGGCCCTGAGGTTTTGACGAATTGTCTTCGCTGCAAAAAACCACTAAGAAGTGTTTTTGGTGCTCATAGTTGGGTACACTCGATTTCTGACGGAGCACATGGAATTGTGAATGACGACGTGCAGGTTAACTCTCCATTTCATGGTCTCTGTCATTTTGAATTGGTAGGGAAGGAGGAGCGCCTGAATAACACCCTGGAAAAGAAAAATCATGCCAACCCTCGCGGTGGACAGGGAAATGAAAGAAACTATGACTTTGGGGATGTCAAGAGTCATATAAATGACTTGGAAAACCAAATCAGGCTGGCGAGAAACGAGAACCTTGAAATGAAGTGGGCCTTAACTCGTTTGTTTTCCCTTTCCCAAGCAACTCATTCTGAGGTCATTCATCACAACAATAATATTCTGGATAGAGTTTGTAAAGTTGAAGAAGTCATGGGCGCAATTCACCCTCATGCGGGCATAAAGGAAGTTCAGATGGAGGTTGCGGGCATAAAGGAAGTAGTTCGGATGGAGGCTATGGGCATAAAGGAAGTTCAGATGGAGGTTGCAGGCATAAAGGAAGTAGTTCAGATGGAGGATGCCGGCATAAAGGAAGTAGTTCAGATGGAGGATGCGGGCATAAAGGAAGTTCAACTGGAGGCTGTGGGAATAAAAGAATTTCAGATGGAGGCTACAATCAGTAAAATTATGGAAGTTGGTAGGAAGATGGATATTCTAAAAAATGAACTGGTCAACTCGAGGCTACAAGCAGGAGCACACACAGTGAAGGATAGGAGCGCAGTGAATGAAGAAAACAACTTCCTGGAAGCATGCCTCTGGCACTAGACCCCTGGTCTCGAGTTACACTATGTTTTTGCATAAATTATGAATTATGTTTTGTGGCCTCTTAGTTATATGTATTATCTGGATATTTGGCCAAAGGAATTGGCCTCCCGAAAGTATAGAATAGGTTTTGTTAGTCTGCTTTCTCTTGTTAGAAGTCTCATTCTGGGAAGACAGTAAGCTCCCTGCTATGTTTTGTTTATGCAATGTTTTTCTTCTGCATATTTTTGCTTCGTCAGTATGTAAGAAGATATAGCTTCCACAGGTTAGGCAATTTTCATGATAGCTACAAGTCAGAGAAGGATGAACAAGGTGTAATGGATGTTGTCCTATTATGGGAGCAATCCTATCTATATTCTCTGTACTCTTCTTTTTATATATAATCAAAAGCTCTCAACCATTTATGTTAAAAAAAAACATTCACATAGATCTTATTGTCTAAACTTTTAAAATTTATCTTATATATTAAAATTATATATTAAAAGAAATAAAATAAATTTATTTTAAATATTATTAAAATTGTAATTTGTAATTTTTATATAATATTTTTTAATTAAAATAAATTTGTGTAAATAAAAAGTTTATATAAAAATTATAATAAAATAGCATATTATTTTTTATTTAAATTATAATTTCATGTGATTAATGAACTTTAAAACAATTACAAAATTTGAAAGATGAAAAAGAAGGGTACATCGTACATTGATATTTGGTTGAGAAGATGAGTACACCAACACTTTGTTAGAGAAAGAGATAGAGGGGAAATAAATACAACAAGATTGGATAAATATGAAAAGATTATATACAAAGGATAGGGATTATGGATTCTATTGAAAATAGTAAATAATTAATTAGAGATGAAGAAAAAGTAGATAATAATTATAATTTTTTTGTAAATAAAACAAACTATATATTACGTGCTAAGAAAGATTATATAGCTAGAAATCATTGACAGAGGCTTTCTCAACCAATAGATGTCAAATAGGAAACCCGAATCAAATCAACTGTAACATAGTAGACCCATACCATTCTTGGCTTTGTATGCCAAACAGGAAGGAGACATAAACAAAACAATACTTGCTGTCCATAAGTTTAATATAGACCCCTTAATGTCGACTATACAAAAATTGTCTTTAACCTCAACATAGACCATACATCCATCAAAGACTTAGATAAGGACCAAAACAAAAAAACAAAACAGAGCACCTCAATCAATGGTAACAGTTTGCAGGAGCTGACCAACAGAGTCCAAGGTGGGAGATTTAGTAGTCGACGGGTTCTGGATTGTGTTCGCTTCCCCTGCATCCCCAGGCCGACAGAGAGCTCCATCATGGTTGCAACCGCTTCCATCACCAGCATGCACACCTTGGATGACAAAAGTGATGCCCAATTTCTTTGCAATGGCATCCACTTTGGAGTGCATCACCCTATTGTCTAAATTGTGCGATTTCCAAGATCTAACAGGTTCCTCATCACCCATATGTTTGTTGGCTGTGTCCATCAGAACACAGGCCAGCAAATTCTTAGTAACCCAATGAGTCATGAGAGTACGCTAATAAAGAGAGGCCCGACCCTACGTGGTTCCTGGGTCTACCACCCAGTCCTCCAAGTCATGGTAAATTTATCCCACAGATAAGGCATGGAAATTTTCCCAGAGACCCTTCTTAGTCTCTTCAATTTCTTCCCGAATTGGGGGAGGGATGCGTTCATGAAAAAATTCAGCCACTTCCCACAGAGGAGACCTAGAAGAAGCACGGGTTACCCGATCGAATTTGGCCCCTCCATGGCTGGACGGTTCACCGCCATACGGAGAGGGGAGCCTCCGTTTCGGTGCCATGAGGATAACAAAAAAATGATCAGTTGGCCTTGCCCAAAAATACCCCCCTTCAGGACCCTCAGAAGTTCTCAACTCATGATTTCTACAAAGACTTACTCGACAACAGATAGAGCAGATGAAATTGGAGTCGGGAAAAACGACCATATTTGAAGCAGGATGGCACATCATAATATTTACTACATGATGATGAGAATCCACCTTTAAGTACAGGTCCTCCATCACCACAATAACTACCTCGATCATAGATATGAAGAAAGGACAGAAGAGGAATGAATGGAGGATGCTCCGAGACTTTTCACAGCGTATCTCATACTTGAGAGTGTACCATGCATTACCTCTCATAATTGAATACATAAAAGTAGGTGTCATTCCAAATGGTGAAGAGTCATGACACGAGGCTCCCTCTGGATGTCAGCCTCCCCCATGTTTTTATTGCTCATACGAGACGTATTCGGAGCTGTCAGATGGTTGTACTTCGCAAGATCTTCCTGTGCCAGATGGCTACATGATCTCATCCACTCGTCATGAGGATTCTCGGTCAGATTGCAAACCATGAGGGGGGTCCCATGCTCAATTCCGTGGTTTTCCCGATGGTCCACCACTTTGTTGGCGTCCCGCTTTACGTGGCCAAAGGAGACGGTCGGATGGTTGAGAAGAAGCTCGCGAAGACACTTCAGCTTGGCAAGAAGGCGCCAACTAGAAGAAATTTTTTCTAGGGATTATCCAAAGGACATTTTCCTGGCCATGTGGATAATAATCAGCGAGTCACCTTCGAGAGCTACTGAGAACCAAGCTTCGGTGATTGCCAATCGCAGCCCCTGAATTAGACCTTCCACTTTCACTGAATTGTTGGAATCATAACCAATTGCGCCAAAAAAGACCTTCACTATGGATCCCGTCCAATCCCTGCAAATACCTCCAAACCCAACCTGACTCGGATTACCTTGGGAGGCACCATCAAAGTTAACTTTGTAACCCTGATCCGAGGGAGGAGACCATCGGGATGGAATTTCAGGCCTGCAGATCAAAACCTTCTTACGCAATCCCTCCAGGTCAGAACAACGAAGACCCCAACCCTCTGCAATGCGAAAATCCCTAGGGGTTAACTGTTTATCTTTGTCAGACCATTGCTAACATCGAATGGTCTCTGTCATGTTTTTGACCAGCTTTAGCCAAACCACCTCCTCAGAATTGGAATGTTCTCTAAAGATGCGCTCATTCCTTTCCTTCCATAAGGACCAAATCACCATTCCTGGATAAAGTTGCCAGAGCAGCCCAATGATAGGATTAGAGAAAGCTTTGGGGTCCCATGAATTCAAAGTCTGATCCGGATGGCCTCTTACTCGATGACACCTCCTAAAAATAGCAACACCTCTGTCCCAAATTGCAGATTCAAACAAACAAGAAACAAGTAAGTGATCACTAGTTTCCTCCACATTGCAGCAGAGAGGGCACCGGGAAGGACCACAAATCCCCCGTTTCCTCAGGTTTTCGCTAGTTAGAATCCTTTTCTAGACTACTAGCCAGCAAAAAAACATGATTTTTGGCCATTGATTCATTCCCCACACCTTTCCCCGGATTTTCCTTGCCTCTTCTTCTTCCTGAATTCGAATTTCATAAGCCTCCTAGATACCAAAGGTGCCTTTCTGAGAAAGACCCCAGCGAAGTTTGTCCCGGGAAGTGTTGAATCTGATAAAACGTTCCTTCATTATGGAGTCGAAGGAAGATAGAGAATTAGCCTTTGAGAGACCATCCCAGCTTCCATCCAGAATCCATTCCTTGTGCCACTCTTGAGCATTATGGTTCTAGTAGTGATAGACCTTTGATTTACAATTGGCTAGGCCTCTTTCTCTTATGGTTTTCCATCTGGGGTCGACACCAAGAATGGGGAATTGGTTCCAAGAATCCTCCCAGAAGTTGGCCTCCTCCCCATTGTGAATTTCCCAGAAGCAATGATCCTGGAGCAAACGCCTTGCCGCAAAGGCTTTTAGCCAAATGTGAGAACCCTGCTTAACCTCGTTGTATTTGACCAGTTTCCCAATCTCTTTATCCCGGGAATACTTGATGTGCCAGAGTTTTTCCCAAGGTTCCCCTTGGTGATTGCACCAATGCCACCAATTTTTTGCCCCATAGACTTCACTCAAAATTTCTGGGTCTCTTTGGCCAAGCCCCCCTTTACTCTTGGGCTTGCAGACTTTCTCCCACCCAACCAGAGTGAACTTCGCCTTGTTTTCCCTACTGCCCCAGAGGAAAGATCTTTGGATGCTTCGAATTTCCTTTAGGATAGACTTGGGCGTTGAGAGCATAGAGAACAGATAGACTGGCATGGCCTGTGGAATGGACTTCACTAATACAAGCCTGCTAGGAAAGTTTAGGGGGTGCAACATCCAGTTTGAGAGTTTTTTCTTCATCCTGTCCACAAGGTCACGCTAAGACACCTTACGAATCATACCATCCGAAAGGGGAGCACCAAGATATTTAGAGGGAAAAGATCCTTGCGAGAAACCCAAAATCCCGATGATGTTGTGTTGGGCCATGCCAGGGGTGTTGAGGAAGAACACCTTGGATTTTTCAGGATTTACTTCTAGCCCCAAAGCATTGGAAAAAGTATCCAAACAACTTTTGAAGGCTATGGATTCTTGGACTGAAGGGTGCCCCATTAGCATGGTGTCATCAACAAACCATTGATGAGTCTGTCTCTCCATACCCTCATGTAATTTAAGTCCCCAGATTCCTTCAAATGCAGCGAGGGAATGCAACAGTCTGCTAAGACCTTCCGCCATAATAATGAAAAGGAAGGGAGAAAGAGGATCACCTTGCCTGATTCCCCTAGAGGCCTGTAACAACTTCGTTGGAGCGCCATTTAGGAGGATGGAGAAGAAGGTATTAGTAACTAGATTCATGACCCAACTAATCCAAACCTGATTAAAACTAAAGGCCTCTAAGATACCACGCATGTATTTCCAATTCAGCTTGTCATAGGCCTTTGCTATGTCTAATTTCACAAGCATCCCAGGTTTCTTCAAAACCTTGAGTGAGTGTAACGTTTCATGAACCAATATAATTCCATCTACGATTTGTCTACCTTCCACAAACCCTGATTGCTCTGGGATAATCAGAGTGGGGAGGAGAGGCTTAAGATGATTAGCAATGACTTTGGAGATGATCTTGTAAATCATGTTGCATAAAGCAATAGGTCTGAACTTTCCAGGGGAATCAGCCCCTTCCTCCTTAGGGATTAGGGACAGGAACATTGAATGCTTTCAAAACACCCCCATAGCTTCTGGACTCCTCCACCAGCTGGTGGACATCATTCTTAATGAGATCCCAGAAGTGGTGAAAGAAATTGGAGGTGAAGCCATCAGGACCAGGAGCCTTGCCTAATGCCATTTGGTGAACAAACTCCTCCACTTCCTACAGAGTTACAACCTTGTTAAGCGCTTCATTGTGTTCCTGAGTGACAAGACGTGGGATGAGAGATGTGATCCGAGCAATGTCAGGACTTCGATTAGGCCTGTCTTCTTTTAGGACAGTCTTGAAGTGGTGAACAAGTTCCTCTTCTATTTCTTCTCTGGACTCAGCAATATTCCCATTGGATTTATGAATTTTCAAGATTGTGGATCTATGCCTGTTTTGGATAGCATAATTGTGAAAAAACTTAGTATTTCTTTCACCTTCCTGAAGCCACTAAATTCATGATTTTTTCTTCTAGAAGGTTTCCTCCTACCTCTCACGAGCTTCAAGGCACTTGGGAAGGTTATGCTCCCGTTCTTTCAACTCCTCACTCCATCCCTCTTCCATCCCATGCTTTTGAATTAGCTCCAGATCTACAATCAACTGCTTTTTGTCTTCAAAAATATTACCAAAATCCTCCTTATACCAGGTGAGGATTTTAGATTTCAGAGCCTTCAGTTTTTGTTGGAACTGATACATCCTTGATCCCTCTTGGGGGACCACCTCCTTCCACCATTGTCCCACCAAATCCTTAAAGTCCTTGTGATCCAACCAAAATTGCTCAAAACGAAACAGTCTGAAAAGGTTGTTAAACGATAGGTCCCATGTGAGACACGCCGACCAATGATCAGAACTAGCAGTGGGAAGGACACTGGCATTGACTTCCCCCATTTCTCGAGCTATATCCTCCGTAGTTAGGAATCTATCTAGTCTAGAAGCGACAAGATGGGGCCCACCCCTCTTGTTATTCCATGTGAACCACCCATTTCCAGTCTCAATGTCAATCAACTGGCTGTGGCTTAAAATATCCCTAAACCTTTCTTGGAATCTATCCAATAGTCGGCGCCGACCTTTTTTCTCATCCAGAGAGGTGATTAGGTTAAAGTCCCCGCCAACAATACACGATCCATCTAAATCTTGAGCTAACAACCAAGAAAGGAAATGAAGAAAAGATTCTTTTGGTTGAGCAGCACTTGGTCCATAGATGTTGACCAGTGATCCTTTCACCGCAGAATCAACTATACTAAAATCGCACATTAGGGAAAACTTGTTGGCTCTCTAGTTGGATAACACAACAGACCGAGGGTTCCACATAATAGCCATACCTCTAGCCATGCCAATGGCATATGTTGCCATAACCTCGGCTCCCCTCCAGATTCTTTGTCCACTCTTCTCCAGAGTTGCAAAGGAGTATTTAGTTTCCTGCAAGAAGAGAACATCTGGTCGTTCCTGTTTAACTTTCCTTGTCAATGCTTTGATTTTCCTGGGATGATTACACCCCCTAACATTCCAGGTCACTACCTTCATTGAGAAACTCTGGTGGGATCAGAGAGGGCTTCCCTGATCGTTGGATACAGCCTTGATTCAATTAGCTTCACACCTACTTCTGCTATGCACTGTTTATTTGATTTTATGCCCTTCTTCGAGTCATCGGATGAGGATTTTCGTTTAAACCCTGATTGGGAATCAACCCTAATTCCCAATTTTTGTGATGCTTTAGACTTGATGATAGCTTCTTTTAGGAGTTCCAACTGCCTTCGAGACACATAGCCCTTCCCTTTTTTTTTCGCACTCCTTCTCAATCTCATCAAGATCTAATTCCACTAGTTCGACCTCCTCCTCCCCATCATCCTCCATGGCTTCCAAAGGAACCTCCAGGGCAGGAGCCTGGGATGGGTGGATTGGTTTTGCAGACTGTTCTACGATCTGAGCTTCCTTTTCTTTTTGCAGTTTCTCTCCTTTGTCATCCACCTCCTCCAAGATTTGGAATGGGTTCAGGCTAGTCGCTCCATTCTCAATCTTCCCTTTCCCTTTCCTCTGAACCTCCTTGGGTTTGCTTTTTCTTCTGTTCTTAACTTGGGTGAATCGATCCTTATCCTTATTACCTGCAGCTACATGGGTCAGACTGGGATCCGGATGAGAGATTCGAGGACAGTTCCTGCCAAAATGGCCATATTCATGGCAGGATCTACATCTGAAGGGTAATTGTTCATAGTCGATCGATTAGACCCACTCTTCGTCTTCATAGTTCAACTTGATAGCCTCGGGTAGTTCCTTGGAGAGATCCATGTAAACACAAATCTGGGCATAAGCTGTGTATCTTTGCTTCCTGGTCTGTTCTACAGCTTTGAAAAATTCACCAAGGGTATTACCTATGTCCTGCAGAATTTCAAGGTCCCAGAACTCGCACGGCAGAGTTTGATCCAAACTGGCGCAATCTTTACATCCTCAACATCAAGGTTAAAACATTCTTTCCAAGGTCTGAGATACAAACCTGCCGAGAAGAAAAAACAGGGTCCTCCTTCTAACACTCTATCTCGATCTTCCACATTGAAAAATATTATGGTGAAGAAACCCTTGGCACCCAAATGTAGATCATATTGACCTTTAGGGTTCCAGGTTTGTTTGATCCATCTCACCATATCTTTTTCCCTGGGCTAGGTTCTAATAAATTTGCCAATCAAAGCCTTTTCCTTCCATTGTTCTACCTTTTCTCTTACCTTCTCTGCACAAACTTTAATGGTCGGGATCGCTAAGGTTTTGGGGAGGCATCCTCTTGGCCCCAGCTATCACTTTGCTCCATTCTCTCTGCCTTCTGCGCTTGACGAATTTGCTTCCTTCCTGTCCCCCACATGAGCCTGCCCATCTGGCATCCCATTTGGAGGCTTGCCTCCATCCAACTGCTGGGGGGGCAAGCATGCCTGCTGCCTCGGCTAACACCCTGCACAGATCCGCACAAATCACGTCGAAAAACCCTAGCCCTCCTAAGCGATCCAATCCATCAATTATCGAAGATTTCCCCTCATAATTATAGTTAATTTATGTGTAATTTTTTTTATAAAGTGAAATGAATAAAAATAAAAAATAAAAAAAATAAAGATGAAATATTAACTTAATTAATAAAATAAAAAGAAATATATATTATTATGTAATATTCAATTTATAAATCTTATTTATATTTTATATTTAATTTTTAAATAAAAATTAGTTAGTATAAAATTACAAAAATCTATATAAAGCAAACTAAACATTAAAAAAAAACTCCTTTAAAACAAGATTAGATACTTTCTTTTAAAACTTGATGCTTTATTTGATATCATAATAAAGCCCAACACTATGATGTAGGGAATCTATTTTAATTTATCTTAAAGGCAAATTAAATTATTTAAATTTTGAAAAATTAAATAAACCAATCTAACCTAGAAATAAAAACTCATTTTAAAATAGTATGTGTATCCACTTATTAATGGACTCCCAGATTTAATTTCTAAGAATTAAAATTAATACAAAACTGTGAATGCGATCCTCGGCTCATATTCCATGTTATTGGGTGACTTGCTTTGAAATTTATGGCAAATGGAATTTGGGAGCGGTTATGGAATTACAGGGGCAATGTACGTTATATCTGCTTTGGTCATTAATGAATTATTAATTTAGAAATATGATTTTTTTTAAAAATATAAAAATAATAATTATTATAAATAATTGAGATTAGAATAAAGGAGTAATTTATTTATTTTATGTTTTGGATTTTTTTATAATATTGGAATGAATTAATGAATTTAGCACTCAAATATTGTTATGTCATTTAAATTATACAATATTTGCAACTAATATATGTGACTAAAATATTTTAAAGATTTCTAAAATCTGAATAAAACAAACACGAAAAAATATACTAGGAAAAAATAAAATAAAATATTTAAACTGTTCCTTAAAATAAATATAAGTGATAATGGTAACAAGTTAAAAAATGCAAAAAAACTAAATTGTTTAATGTGAACTATTTTTTAATTTGACAAAGGTATTTTTAAAATACACCAAAATTTATTTATTTTTAAATATGATTTTATATAATTTAATAAGAATTTTGATGAAAAAATAATAAGTATCTCCACTATATTGATAAAATAATAACTATTTTATTAAGATATTAATTTTTTAGAATTAAAATTCTTTACTTAATTAATCTATTCTGTGGATTTTGCTGTGGAAACGTTATTGATTTATTAACCATTATTTGCAATTAAAGGATAGATATGGGTGTCAACAATAATAATAGAATGATGATGATGATGATGATGATGGCTAACATCTACTAACACCAATTTGATCATTCATATCTATAAAATTTTATTTCTATGCTAAAAGAGCTTAGAAACAAGCATTTCCAAGTCACCATAGTTTTTACAAGTTAGATGGTTATGCTCAAAGAGCTTAGAAAGAAGGGTTCCTAGGTCACCATAATTTTTATGTAAGTTTGAAGGTTAAGGAGGTTTGTATTGTAACAAAGATTATGAAACTCTGATTTAATGTAGGTGTAAGTAGAGCATTCTAAAAGAAAGTAAATGTAGGTGTGAGAAGGGCATTTTAAAAGAAAGTAACATTTGTCTTCAAGTGGTTTTAGGAGTAGTCCAACATCCTATTTCAGTATGAAGCTTATGAGAGTTCGTTCTAATCTTGGCTATATTGATTTTCTTCTTCAAACTAGTTAAAACAAAATGATAATTATGATCTTTTAGATTAAGATTAATGACTTCCTTATAGTATCTTAATTTTATTAAATAATCTATAGATCTTTCTCATCTTACATTTTCTCTTTAAATTTAATTTTGATAATATTTTTAATATTATTAATGTTTTATTAAATTGTTTATTTTGCTTATATTTTTTAAGAAATGGAGATTTTATAAGCAACTATCTAATATAAAATGAACTTCGTTGGAAAGTTTCTTCATGATTAAACATGGTTTGTATTTAGGTAATGATTTGAGTTTAATCTTTATCTCGAAAATGGTGTCTTTATTTTAGCTTTAAAGCTCATATATGTACAAGTAAAAGAGGACAAATGCTTATTAACCCATAAGTTGATACTGATAGAGTTAATCATTCACGATACTCGACATTATGATATTTTGTCATTTTAGAAGAATTTATTTGAAAAGGAATATCTTTATGTCCATGTGGAAGGGCAAATTTCTCACAGCGATGGGTGTTTTTACCTTGTCTCATAGGAAAAAATGGTATCTTTTTTAGGCAATGGACTCTTTAATTCAATCTTAATTTGTTGAAGCCTCTACAAACTCAAAGTCCTTAAATTTGCTATGTTCCCCATGCCATGTGATTTTTTTTTTTTAAACTAATCATCTTGTATTTTATTTAATGAATTTTGTTGTTTAGTTTTTTTTCTTTTATTTAATTAGGATGATATATTTAGTCGAAGGGGTTTTAGAATTTTGAAATTACTTAAAAAAATTTAATGGTTTGTTTAGGGTTTGAAATAAAACCATCAAGATTTTTTTGAAGTATTGATTTTAAAAATGGATTGATAGTATCATGGCTCTTTTGAATTTGCATATATTGAAACATCAAAGGATTCCCTTTTGATAATTTATCAAGCCTTTTCTTTCATTCAAATTGACATCTTTTGGAAGTGTTTAATGATGATTTACTGGGGCTCTTTTCTAGTTGCATCTTTCCAAGGTTACAAACTTCTGGATGGTCATTGGGCATGTCTTTGAACATTAGATCATTTGATTGAGATTAATGCTTGCTATTGTATTGATTTTGACTTTCAATTAAATATATTTTAAATATTTTGAAGTATTTTGATAGTGTGTTCATTGAACTTTAGTTTAAAAAATATGTTTTGAAATTTCAAAATCACTTGATAATTCATTGGGTTGCTTTTAAATGTGCAAGCATATTTTTCAAAATTGATCGATGTTCATTGAGACCTTTCTTACAACTAGGTGTTTTGTCTTTTGAAATGTCTGGTGGTTCATTAAGTTATGTTGCATCATTAGAAATGGGCCAAGTGGTATTCGAGCCATTCTTGATTTTCATGAAAAAACATTCAACATGTCTTGTTGGTTCATTGAGTTGCCTTAAATTCATGCATTAATATTTCAAATAACCTCAATGGTTTTTTGGACTCTATTTTCATTTTAAATCATCACAACTTTCAAATCACCATTGTAATTCATCATTCCCCTACAAATGTTCGTAATTTGAATTTAAATTGATTGTCATATAATAGTTATAATTAGAAGGAAATATATTTTTAATCATTTGAATTTAAAACAATATCTCAAAGGAAATCTATTCAAATTAATGAGGAGTTGGGATCCCACACTCACATATAAAACATCAGACATTGTGGAAGACCGAGAACATATGTATAAACATGTAACCAAGATCTAATCTATCTAAATTCCTATGGAAAGCATCAAACCAATTAAAGTATACCAATGAAAGTAAGCGATGAAATAAGAGATTTACATGGTAAAACCCCAAGGTGGGGAAACATCCATGATAGCAGGCCCTTCGATTCTTCAGATAACTCTCCCAACTACAATAGTTATAGAAAATTGAAGTATGGAGTTCAAATGGGATCCATACAACACTTCAACATATGGATGATCTAACATAAGGACCCATAGGGTATAAGCTAATGATCATTACCATATGTCACCCTCAACCCTCATTTGATTCAATATTAATTGCTTTAATCTATATTAACCATGAGAAATACAAACCATTGATCATAAGACACAATCGAGGGTAGAGATCAACTAATCCATAAAGATTGATTATAAGCTCATAACAAGATAAGGGAGAAGTGGTGCAAAAGAATGACCTAGTAGTGTACATCAATGTTACCTTAGAGACATGTTACCACTAAATAAATCCCAAAACTATCTCCATGAGCACAAGTGTGTTGGGCCTAGAAAGTTTTGGCGTTGTTATTAGAGTTTTGCAACCAATTTTGGTGTGAACAGAGACTAGAAGAAGTGACCCACAAAAGCAGGATCGACTATGATGTAGCGACCGATGAATAAGGAACAAGGGGCATTTGAATTCATCAATGGCGGAGTTAGTTGGGAGTAGTTATAGTTTTGTGTACACTTACATTAATGAGCCTAAGTAGTGGGAGCGAGAGGGATGTGAATAAGTCCTATATATATGTAATGGGTTGGGAAGTTTTGGGTTGGTTAGATTTTGGTAGAATACCTAGTTTTTGGATCAAAGTATTGAAGAAAGTTTGTTTTGGGTATGGAAAGACACTGTTGTAATGTTTTTGCATGAGTGAATCGCAAGAGATTGGATCTACAAGCTTAGTGTGCAGATCTGTTGTTATGGGAAGAGGAATTATGTAGGTTGTGTGTGTAGACATGAAGTGCTAAATTTGTTGCGACTCATGAATAAGAATATCGCTTCTGTGTTTTTTCTCATCTTGGGTTTCCACACAATCCCCGATGTTCTATGTGTGTGTGTGTATAGTTGATATGTGTTATTTCCTTTTATGTTGTTACACATTATAATGGTTGAATGGTGATGACCTGCTAATATATGATGGTTAATTAAGTCTATTGCACAACTAATGAGCGTATGTGATTATTTTGATATGTTTGCATTATATGGAATTTATGGGATATTGATTAACTTGTCAGAGCTCTAAAATGTTGATTGTAGTATATTTAAGTCACTCCCCTTCGATGTTGGAGAAACCTAGTTCCTGTAGTTCCCATAGGTACCCCGTGTGAGACGTCACATGCTCGTAGGTGATGCCGAAAGGGTCGGTATCTTGGGCTGATGGTGAGTAGTTTAGTGGACCTAGGTCAAAGTATAGATAAGCCAAAAAATGGTTCCATTTTCGGGACCGAGATTTGTGTTGAAGGGGGATGTGGCATCCATCTAAGCCTAAGATTCAGGTCTGGATAGATGAGAAGCTGAATGAATTTGATGAAGATCAGAATAACAATCCATGTTTTAATTGGGGATATTGGCTAGATAAGTATGCTTCTTTAGATATTCATGAAGTTTTCTTTTGATAATTCCCTATTATATTAACCAAGTGGTTATCGAGGTTAACCCTGCAAAAGAGGTGTTTTCAAGGGGGTGAGTGCATAGTTTGGACACTTGAGTTAGTCCAAACCCTTAAAGGTGTTAACAATAATATCTCCTGTGCTCTTGATTATTGGTTGGATAGCATACTATAAGGGTATATTACATATTTTGTTGTAGAAACTACTAAGTCTTACAGTGTTGCTAAGAAAGAAATTTTCAAGGGACTACGAGGTAAGTAGCTGAAGTCTTTAAACTTGTGGATTAAGATGCTGCCTTGTGAAAAAGGGGTTATGAGGATGGAATTTGAGGAGTAAATGGGTGTTGAAGAGAGGATGGTCTGGGAGCATGTTGAAGAGGATTAAACTGAGATGATAAGGGGAGAAGAGAGTGAAACATATGAACAGTGTGGTGTACTGTGGATTGGGAGAAGATTTAGGTCATGCAAGAGAAGGAAGACTACGATGGGAGAAGAAGGTGGCAATGTGAGTGAAGGATGGGACTATGAATCAATACCATAGCTTGAAGAAGAATCCTATGATATAGAGGGGGACAAAGAGGAAGATTACCAACTCATCATAGAGGAAGGACCTATTGATCCACCTCAAACCAAACATTGCGACATACCTACAACCCCGCACGCATCTTCAGAAGTTGAGGTAATAGACAATAGTTCATCATTGCAATTTATACAAACAAGTAATAATAGTGGTAGTAACCAGAATAGTTCTTCGACTAGCAACAAAGTGGTAAGTATCAATCCCTTAATATGAAGTCAGTTAGTACCCTTGAGAAACAGAATGGAAGGGGAGGATATGAGGTTACCTATTTTTCATGGAACTAGATCAGAGGATTCAGAACAACACTGTTTTTTGTGTGATGTTGTTTGGACCGTTAAGCAAGTGCAAGATGAGGATGTGAAAAGAACGCAACTAATCATGACCTTTCGGGGAAATTCTTTAAAATAGTTCATGAAGTTTGCAAAGGTAACCCATGGAAATACACAAAAAAACTAGCAGAGATTAAGGCTACACTAAAAGATGAATTCTGAAAGCTGAAGTCTGAGTCACAATGTATTACTGAGCTTAAGGAGATCAAGCAGTTAGCAACTGAATCTGTGTGGTACTTTGACCATAGGTTCAAGACATTAATGGATCGTGTAAGTTTCCAGATGAAAGATGTTCATCATAAGGAATGGCTTATAATTGCTTTGTTACCACATATCTGAGTTCCACTAATGCAATAGAAGATTGCATTGCAAACCGAGGCTCTTGAACTGGCTATGAAGCTGGAGGCATTTCCATTGATGATCCTATTCATTGGTTGTCCTACGAAGGTGGAAAAATTGCTGCACCACTTTGGTGATGAACAATATCCAGAATGGACCCAACCATCTCATTTTGAGCTTTCTCGAGTTCTTCAAAAAAATTTCGTTAACATCAGAGCCAGTGTGTTGGGTTCCTGGGTCATGCTCTTAATGTTTCTGTCATGCTAGTATTTTTGGTGTTGATTCTCAATCGCCTAACTAAAACCTATGATAAATCGATCTTCTTCTAGTTCCATTAGTTCCTCTAGTTTGCACTGAAGCGATTCATCGAGTGTCATGTTGGTGTAAATAGCTATGCACAGGCTAGGGATGATGAATTCCAAGGGCATTATTGCTTCTTTTCCATAAACAAACCTGAATGGGATGTGATTCATGAGAATCTTGTACGTTGTTTTGTATGCCCATAGTACTATTGGAATGCACTGATCCCATCCATTGCGCTATAGATTGAATACCTTTGTGAGTGCCTACTCCAAAATATTATTGAATGATTCAACTGTAACATTGGCCTTGGGATGGTACAATGTACTCTTCTAGAGGTATATCATTAATTTTTTCGTTAACATGCAGATGGTGGAGTTCAAGAAATGGGTTCCCTAATCGCTCATCAACACCTCCATACATCCAAACTTGGTGATGATATGCTCGAATATAAACCGTGTGGCGGTATCTGAGTTACAATCCTTTAGTGGTGTAGCTTCTAACCACCTTATCAAGTATTGTGTCATGATAAAATGTAGCAGGAACCAGGTCTTTGCACTGGTGGGTTGATATTTCCCACAAAGTCAATCACCCATTTCTCAAAGTGCTCAATTCTAATGATAGAAAATAGAGGCATCTCATCCCCGCACGACAATTTTCCAACCCAATGGAAAAAATCACACTATTTTCAGTACATATTATCTTCTTGGAAAAATGAAGGCCACCACAGTCATGCGTGTAGCACCTTGTGCATGGTAGCCTTCCCTGCATAATGTCCTCCAACAATGCCTTCATTTGCTTCTCACAAGATAAGTGGTTTTTCATATTCTAGCACACAATTGTGCAATATGTCATTGACTCCCAACTTGTAGATTTGTCCTGTGATCAACTGGAAATTGACACTACGTGTTACTAGCTCCCTGTGCTATGAAATTGTGTAATCCTTTGGCACACGATCGGTGGAAAAAAATGCTACAATCTCACTAAACTAATTTGGTATAGCCTCAATGCTGAACAACTGCGGATCAGGGTGATCATCATCCGAACTTCCTCCTTCTATACTAGATGTTAGCTCCTTTGTTTTTGAAGTGGACCAAGAAGGAAGTGGAAGAAGAGAATTCAAAGGAAGAAAGTAGCAGAAGAATACCAGTAGTTGCGAAAAGGAAGGAATTTTTGGACGAGTACCAAAAGTAGCGGAAAATACCATAAGTTGAGGAAGAAAGGCAACAACTGCAACCATTTTGGACCAAGTGCATAAGTGTAAAAGGAAGTGGAAGATGAAGATAACGAAAAGAGAAGAGCAAGCACAAAAGGATCTGAACTAAGAAGACCCGAGCATCAGAATAGTTAGTTGTAGGAAGATATAGACAGATCTATGGCATGGTTTTTGTAATGGGGTTTTTGGGTTCTATTGTATAAGTATGTATCCCACAATGGTTAATTCCGTGGTGAATGCAATGCTTGAAGCCATAATATTTTTGCTATAATGAATATCCATTGATATAATGAAAGAGATTGTTGGCTCCCCCCCTTTATTTTTTTTGTTTCACGTGTCTCTGTGATATTTTCTTTATGTTTACAATATTGATCTAAATGGATGAATAATGAATTGGCATAAGTATTTTTATGATATAATGAATATTGTTGTAATTTTATCTTCTATAGAACCCCATATCCACCATACAGTTAAATAATGCATATTCTATACTGGTCTTGGCTATGCTTCAGGTGAGACCTTCCCCCTTAAGGGGATTGAAAATGCCAGCACACTAGACTATAACGATGCCCTTTTATTGGCCCATGCGCAAGAACTCTAGTCTCCATTTTGCGCGAACAAATGGTTTCATTTCTGAGACTTGGTTCTTAAACAAGAACTTGTTAATTGTATGGTTGAATTTGTTATAACAAGTCAGATCCAATATTGGTGAGAAAAGAAGCTCAACAATTTCGCAAACTAAGAGGTGGAACTACGGGGGTGGGAAGTAACAAAGTTCAAAAAATACCTTTTCTATGGAGGACCACTTCCAGATCAGTAGGTTTTGTCGGTTGAGCTTCCAGTAAACCTAGCAGAGTGGTTATGTCGGCTTACGGAAGCACCAGAGTATCGCAACAGACAAAGAAATGTTGTTATGTGGACTGGAAGAGATATTATCAGGTTAAATCGGCTAGACTCCCCACTGACTAAGGATTTCAACTTCTAGGTAGAAAAACTATGTTTGGATATATCCTGGATTTTGCAGCTAAAAATAACTAATTCGCACTAAAGGCTGAAAACGAACTAAGAAGGGGGAACAAGGAATACTACTGAAATAATCTCCTTTGTGGATCAAGACTTGGCTAGTGGAATTCAAGTTTCTTCCTATAGACTGGATTAGAATGGAGGAGTAAGCCCCTCACTCCTAGGGGGAGAAGTCAGGGTGATGGTGCTATGTTATGGAAGGTAGATCTATCATCAATGGAGGGGATTGGCATTGCTGAAACCATGGATGAGTGAGAAAGACAAAGAGAAAATATCAAAGAAAAATGGTGGAGATATTGGCTAAGAGAATCATGAAGGAGAAGGGATCAAGTGAAAGAAAATAAAAGGAATGGGGATAATAGCGAAGGAATACAAGAAGAGATACTTTATATGAAGTGGAGAGAGGAACTGACTAACGCCAAATTGAGAGAGCATGGAATGGATTTTCCAGAAAACCCGATAATAGGAAGCTGGGGGGAAGGAACAAGTGGGACGTAGGATCATGAATACCAGTTTCCACGTAACAAAGTGTTCTATCATACACAAAAATCAGTTGCGAATGCAAATGAATACCATCAAGAGCTATCAAAACCTACTCCAGAAAGTGAACCCCTCATTGAACAAGGGACCAAAAGAAACAAATCTTGCAATCCCTCAATTGACCCATAGGAACCCTTGTGAAATATGGTACCAAAATCTCAAAATTTTGTCTTACAATTGCCTTGGTATAGTCATACAAATAGCAGTAACAATAGTTCTCAAAGACATTCACTAGTAGGAGGAAACAACAACTTTATTACGCAACCATAACCACAAGGATTTGTCTTAATAAGAACTCCAGTTGCACTAATGGAGGGGGCACCAACAGGACCACCTTTAAGATTCCCATAGTTTTGGGGAAATGGAGAAGATGATGCAACTCAACACTTGTTTCCCTATTAAGAAATATGGAACGCTAGGGAAACCCCAATGGAATTTAAGTTGGTGGAATTTCATACCACCCTTCAGGGAAGGGAATTGTAGTGGTACATGAGGGTGGTCACAATATGGGATCCAAACGTGCCATCCCTCACCCTGATGGAAACTAAGAATCTATTTCTAGATGAATTTGCATGGCCAAAATACAAACATCAGGGTGTTGCAGAATCCAGGGATATACAACAAAGTCTTGGAGAATTAGCATGGGCATATGAACAAAGATTCCGAGACATGCTAATAAAGCTAACATATCTAGTACATGAATACCACCATAAGGAGTGGTGCATTAAGGGTCTACTATCTCTAATAAATATACCCCTATTGCAACAAGTAATTGACTCACCTAAAACCGTTATGGAACAAGTAATGAAGATCGAATCCATGGCTAACTATCTAAACTTGATGGAATGGGAACCTCATCATCAATTGGTGAGATAGTACAAGTGCATCATAAGTTAGTAGAGATAACTAAGAGACTCCAGGACATAAATACACAAAAGGCACAATGACCACAAGTATGGTGTACTAGATATGTAATAGAAGGACACCATGCTTCAAAATTCCCTATGATGCGGGGAGGATAAGTTCCACTGGGAGGACCATTCAACATAGGACCTAGTGCAACAATTGGTAAATACACTATGACTAATCCGTTTTATTTTGTAGGACGACCATCACATCCAGAGCCTCAAACTAGTTCTCCCGATGACTACTGTGAAATCTGTAAGTAATTTGGCCATAACCCATGACTTTGTACTCTATTCTAGTTGTACTCTTCGGTACCTAACATGATATACTATGAATTATGTGGGTATACTACACATAGTACTGATAAGTATCCATATTTGTATTCCCTCGTAGATATGTTGTATCGCTCTATATTTTGGGTAGCAGATCAATTCCAAGGGATAGGAAGAGAAGGAAGAAGTAGGGGTTTTCGAGTTGTAAGAGGAGGGGGTTTCGGTACTTTAGTATCCGAATGAGGAGGTGGTCATATAGGGACACTACGGTGCTACAATTTTAATGAATTCCATAGCAAATTATTACCCAAAATATGACGAGAAAATCTGACGACATCCGACGAAATTGACTGTGTCATTGGATTTCACCTTCAAAATTACGAATCTTGATTATTTTTTTTTAATTGATACATGGACTTGTCGGATATCTGACAACAGTTAGATATCCGATGAGTGCAGTTGGAAAAATGACAGGTATCGTCGGATATCCGACACCAATTGTATAACGGTAAGTATGGTCATATCATCGGATATCCGAAACTGATTCTATGTCACGTCCCCATTTTGACCCCCTTTTTCATTAAATCGTAAATGAAGTAAATATTGATATTTAATCATGGTGAGGAGCTCAAGGCCAAGGCCCCACCATTGATTTAGTGTTTTATGTATCAGCAATTAAAAATATATGCCTATGGTTCTTGTGCTAGATAGGCACAATGTAAATTAAGACATCATGTAAATACGAATTTTAATGAAAAACCCACAACTGGCTATGCAATGCAACAAAGAGATGGGGGCATGATTCTACAAGGAATAGGGAGGGAAATTATTCAAACCCTTGAGCCAATGGTGTTAATCCATGTGTCAATGAGAAAAGCCATAAACCACCAACTACCCATTTTGGGTTATGGACCCAATCATTTAATTCTTCCAGAAATTGGTTGAGGTAGTTAATGCCTTGGGAATGAAGAGGTATGGAAGCCAATTTCGTGCATGGGCAAGCCATCAACCTGGGAATTCGTACTTTTGCTTCTTGGGCAAGAAAACACCCACAAAATGGTGCCCAAAGCCATTCTGAACATATAGTTTTTCCTCTCTCACGCAGATGGAGATTGTTGGAAGTTACATTCACGTTTTTCATAAAAAAAAACAGGGTTTTCCTTGCCCAGAAACTCGTTTTTGGTTTTGGATAGTAGCTGGGAAGAAGGGGCTGCGATTTGGGACCGTATGGAGGTCGTTTTGCCCCAAAATTGCCATGGGAATTTTTTCTAAAAACGATTTCTGCTTCCTGTGGTTTTTCCAAAACCTCCATTGTTCATTTTTAGCCTTCCCAGATTTTTCTAAAGCTCAGGGAATCATTTTCATGCTTATCACTGTACAAATGTTTTTCTCCTGTCCAACCCTTGTAGTTAGCTGATTATCTGCATCCCTGTTTGATTTGGAGACTGTAAGCAAGAGATTGGAGTGGTAGTGGACAGAGAGGGCTTGATAAACCTAGTGGGGGAGATAACCTCTAAAGAAGATCAAGAGGGCTTTGGATACTCTTCTATGCACACCCTGAGAGCACTAGATGGGGAAGGTATGGCTTGAGGGATTGTACAGCAGTGAAAAGAATAATTCCTTGTGCTGGGTGTGTAGGTATTGTGGGTGCCAAGCTAGATAGATCTTGTAAGGTTATCCTTGGCTCTGTGCTTGAGCTCACTAGCTTAGCAATTTTTCCTTTCCATTTCCTAACAGCCTGATAAACCCAATTGTATATTGGCTTGTCTCATCTTGGTGTATGCTTGACTATGTGTGAGTCTGATGTTCCCTGATTCCTTGTAGAGATCATGCCCAGCTCGGGGGTGGCAGTGTGTTGAGATATTAATGATCGCAACTGGCCTATGGTTGGGTGGAACGTTGCAGTTGCATAGCCAGTTGCTTGGGACTACTTTGTTATAAGATAAGTACTCTCTTGTGTTAACTTTGCATTTATTTATTTGATGAATATCTTGAATGTATGATGGATGTGTTACTGAAATTATTTCCGCTGTGTTTTTCTTATAATTATACATTTCATATGTTCTTTTATAATATGTGAATGCTTATTTAAAAGCTCATGGGGCTAGATGCCCGGTTTTAGCATCACGATCCTCTCCATTACACTAGTATGATGGGAGGGGACGTGACAGAATGGTATCAGAACTGTTGGATGCAGCATTGGACCTCTATGGGCCAAATCCAATTACAGTCACATGGGAAGGTCCCTTCCTGATCACCACAGGTCTCAGCATCGGGCCTAAACTGGCTAAGTTGGATTGTTTGCAGAGGTAAGGTTACCTCCTGCTGAGCAACAGTCATCACAGGAAGAAGGAAAGAAGAATCTGAAATTGTTTTAAGAGTTTTTGGAAAAAATTTTTGTTTAAGTCTATTTCGGAAATAATTTCGGAATGTCTTCCGAAATTACAGAAAGAATTTTGGAATGTCTTCCGAAACTGCGGAAGGAATTCTCTTCCGAAACTGTGGAAGACTTCGGCGAATCGTCCCGCAATTGCGGAAGAGTTCGGCGAATCGTTCCAAAATTGCGGAAGAGTTTGGCAAATTGTCTCGCAATTGCGGAAGAGTTCGGCAAATCGTTCCAAAATTGCGGAAGAGTTAGGCAAATTGTTTCGCAACGCGGAAGAGTTCGGAAAGTTGGCCCGAAACTGCAGAAGGATTCTGCGAGTTGTTCCGCAATTGCGGAAGCATTCGGCAAACCGCCCCGCAATTGTGGAAGCACTCGACAAATCACCTCGCAATTGCGGAAGCATTCGGAAAACTGCCCCGCAATTACGGAAGCACTCAGCAAATCGCCCTGCAATTGCATAAGTATTTGACAAACCACCCTGCAACTGCGGAAAGAATTTCCTAGTGTCTTCCGAAACTGCGGAAGGAATTCTCTTCCGAAACTGCGGAGGGAATTCTCTTCCGAAACTATGGAAGAACTCCACAAGTTGGCCTGAAATAGGTCGGAAGAACTTGTTGAGTTGCTCCGAAACAAGCAATTTCAGCCATTCTCCAGGGAGATTTTTCAGGTGCCGAAAGTTGAAAATTGCCATGGAACTTATGCGCCACAAGGGGGCAAGCCCCCTTGACCCCCCATCGTTCCCCGCTCATATGTCGTTGATTGTGAGAAAATTCTATGATTTGACAAATTGTCAATATAAAATTTTCCCACGTGCGTGAAAGTAATTTATGAATTTCTGAGAATATAATGCAGCTAACAATTGTGTTGATGAACACATATTGCAGAATCACAGTTACATCAGGGCAGTACTCTAGATAGTACAGTTGGAAAGTTTTGGATCTTGGTTGGGCCAAGAAAATCAACATCATGGATGATGCACAGGATCCTTATGAGCCTGAGACAGATGCCATGGGGGAGAACATACATGTTGAAAATGGTGAAACAGAATCTAATGGGAGAAGAAATCAAGAGACTCCTCCAGGTATTGCAGCCACCATGAGAAGCCTAAGGGTGGAGTTGCAAAGCTGTAGGGAAGATAATGAAAGGATGATTAAAGCTCAGGAAGAACAAAATCAGTTGAATGCAGCCATGCTATAGAGTTTGACAGACATCCAAAGGAAAATAAACTCTGGGCATCAGACATCAAATCTAGAAAGGGGTGGGAGTAGTTCTAGAAGGAATTCCCCTAAGAGGGCTAGTAGCTCAAGAAGAGTTTCTACAGACCGGACTTATACTCCAGAAATCTCTTCTAATGAATCATTTGACTCTAAAGAATCCATTGAGGGTTCGAGCTCTTCATCCCACAAAAGTAAGAGGAAGAAGCACTACAAGAACAATTCACATGGGGAATTTAAGAAGGCGAAACCTCCTACATTTGATGGAGAGATAAAGTCTGGTCAAGAAGATGAAGCTTGGCTTCTTGGGATGAAAAAATATTTCCAAGTCCAAGACTACTATGGGAATATGAAGGAAAGGGTTTCCATCTTCAACTTGAATGGAAGAGCATCTATATGGTGGGAACATATCGGGCAAGTGAAGAAGATCAACTAAAGGAAGATTGTGTGGAAGCAGTTTAAGAAATACTTCAAGCAGAAGTACCTCTCTGATAGGTACTATGATTATAAGATCAAAGAGTTCCATGAGATGAGATTGGGACAATTGACCATGGAAGAATATGCAAACAAGTTCTTGGAGCTGCTAAGGTATGTCAGGTATATTCGAGATGATAAGGTGAAAATACAGTGTTTCCTGAGTGGACTGCCCCAGTCATATAAAGATAAAATTGAGTTTGATGAACCTCGAACTCTATAGGAGGCCATAAGAAAGGCCAAGTATTGCTTTGATCAAAACAGAAGCAAACCAGAATTCCATAAGGCATGGAAGGATAGGAAAAATGAAAAGTTTGATCAAAGGAAGAAGGGGTTCAAGCCTCCTCAATTCAAGAATTAGCAAAGGAAACCATCACAGGTTGTGACTGAGCCAACTAGGATGATGGGAGATAAGCCAAGAGATCCAAAGGAGCCAAGAGAACCACTTCAATGTTGGGGTTGTGGAGGGGAGCACATGCTTAGGAACTGTCCACATCAGAATGGGAATCCAAATCAAGTCCACAACATCCAGGGAGCTGAAATTGTGGGTCAAGTGGCAAGGACAATGCCTAGAATCTATGTAGCACTAGACGAACGCCAAGCAGATCATCAGTCAACTGTGGTTGAAGTTGAAGGTAAGATTGCGAAGCAATCTGTTTCTATTTTGATTGATCCTGGATCTACTCACAGTTATGTCACTCCTAGAATTGTTGAGATTTGTGCTTTTAAGAAATTAAAGCATAGTAAATCATGGTTAGTTCAACTAGCCACTGGAATCAAGAGAAAAGTTAGTGAAATAGTAGAGAAATGTCCATTAGAGATGGATAGGCTATTCAATTATGCAGATCTGAATATTTTGCCACTTGGTTCCTATGATATTCTCATTGGAATGGATTGGTTAGAAGCACATAGGGTTAAAATTGACTGCTACAATAAGACATTTGAATGCATGGATGAAGAAGAAAACTCGAGGGTTGTAAAAGGCATTCCAAAGGTGATTTCTATTAGACAGGTTTTAGCCATGCAGCTGAAGAAGTTCTGTGGGAAGGGATATCAATTGTATGCAGCCCACATTTTAGAGGCAGCAGAGAATGAAACTCTTAAATTGGAGGACTATCATGTATTGCAAGAATTCATGGATGTTTTTCCTGATGAGATTACAGGACTCCCTCCAAAGAGAGACATTGACTTTACAATTGAAATTGTGCCAGGAGCGGCACCAGTGTCTAAGACACCCTATAGGATGAGTACACCGGAATTGCTAGAATTGAAAATGCAATTACAAGAGTTGCTGGAAAATAAATATATTAGGCCAAGTGTGTCCCCATGGGGAGCACCTGTTCTATTTGTGAAAAAGAAAGATGGAACACTCAGGTTATGTATTGACTACAAGCAGTTGAACAAAGTCACTGTGAAGAACAAATACCCATTGCCCCGAATTGATGACCTTTTTGACCAAATGAGAGGAGCAAAGGTATTTTCAAAAATTGACTTGAGGTTTGGTTACCATCAAGTAAGAATCAAAGAAAAAGATATTCATAAGACTGCCTTTAGAACGAGGTATGGACACTATGAGTTTGTAGTGGTACCATTCGGTCTCACAAATGCACCAGCTACATTCATGTGTCTCATGAATAATGTTTTTAGCAAGTATTTGGACAATTTTGTTCTTGTATTCCTAGATGACATTCTCATATATTCTAAGAATGAAGAAGAGCATGAAGAACATTTGAGAATGACAATGCAATTACTAAGGGAGCATAAGCTGTATGCAAAGTTGAGCAAATGTGACTTTTATAAAGATAGAATTCATTATTTGGGTCACATCATCTCCAACGAAGGAATATCTGTAGACCCTGAGAAGATTGAAACCATTATGAATTGGCCAACTCCAAGGAATGTGATTGATGTGAGATCTTTTATGGGCCTTGCTGGTTACTACAGGAGGTTTATCGAAGGATTCTCCAAGGTTGCAAACTCGATCACTTCTTTGCAAAAGAAGGGGATAAAGTTTGAATGGTCACCAAGATGTGAGGAAATTTTTCAACGGTTGAAGAATCTTCTTACAAGTGCACCAATTTTGAAAATTGTAGACCCAGAAAAAGACTTTGTGGTGTGTACCGATGCATGCAATCAAGGACTTGGAGGAGTTCTTATGCAAGACAACCACGTGATATGCTATGAGTCAAGAAAGTTGAAGGAGCATGAGAAGAACTATGCTACTCATGATATAGAACTTGCAGTCATAGTACATGCTTTAAAGATATGGAGGCATTACTTAATGGGAAGAAAATTTGAGTTAAGGACAGACCATTGTGGTCTGAAATACTTGTTTGATCAGGCAACTTTAAATGCTAGGCAAGCTAGATGGTTGGAATTTTTGTGTGAATTTGATTTTGAAATCAAACACATAAAAGGGAAAGAAAACAAGGTGGCTAATGCACTCAGCAGGACGGTACATGAAATGTATGTGGCAGCGCTTAGTACTTGCCAACCAGATTTGAGACAGCAGATTGTTAACCATACGGTTGAGGATGAAGTGTATGAGCAGATAAAGGACAAATTGCAGCAGCAAGACCTTGGTAAGAAGTATGAAGGCTATCATTTGGAAGAAGGCGGACTTCTTACTTATAAGAATAGAGTCTATATTCCAAATGCGGCAGATTTGAGGAGGATCGTTATGGATGAAATCCATAAGGCTCCATACTTTGGTCACCCAGGATATCAGAAAACAATTGCTACAGCAAGAAAATATTATTTTTGGCCAGGGATGAAGAAGGATGTCGCTGAATACATTTCTAAGTGCATGAAATGTCAGCAAGTGAAGGTTGAACACCAACACCCCGCAAGTTTATTGCACCCAGTGCCAATTCCAGAATGGAAATGGGAAGTAATATCCATGGACTTTATTACAGGATTGCCAATGACTATGAGACAACATGATTCCATCATGGTTGTGGTGGACAAGTTAACAAAGGCAACACATTTCATACCGGTTAAGTCCACACATAAAGCCGATGCCATTGCAAATATTTTCATGAAGGAAATTTTCAGATTACATGGGTTGCCTAAGGTAATAATTTCTGACAGGGATACCAAGTTCACTTCCAATTTTTGGAAAGGTCTCTTTGCAGATTTGGGTACACAGTTGAACTTTAGCACTGCGTACCATCCTCAAACAAATGGGCAAACATAAAGAGTAAATCGGGTGCTTAAAGACATGCTCCGCATGTATATAATGGACAGACCATCTAAGTGGGAGGATTATCTACACTTGGTAGAATTTGCATATAACAATGGGAAACAAGCATTGTTGGGAATGAGTCCTTATCAGGCTTTGTATGGCAGAAGGTGGAGGACACTAGTGACTTGGGACAATCTAGTGAACATAATTGTACTTGGGCCAGAATTGCTTAAGGAAATGGAACAAGAGGTTGTAAAGATTCGGCAAAGTTTAAAAGTAGCCCAGGATAGACACAAAAGCTATGTAGATAAACATAGAGTGCATAGGGAATTCAGTGTTGGGGATCATGTGTATCTTAGAGTGAGATCAAGGAAGAGTTCCTTGAAGTTTGGGAGTTGTGCCAAGCTATCACCTAGATATTGTGGGCCATTTGAAGTGCTTGAAAGAATAAGGCCAGTTGCATATACACTTGCATTGCCTGCTAGCACTAAAGCTCATAATGTTTTTCATGTCTCTTTACTTAAGAAATATGTACATGATCCTAACCATGTGATTAATTGGGATGTGATCCAGGTGGAACCCGAGGGAGAATTCCAAACCGATCCGTTGTGAATCCTAGACAAGAAGGTAGCATTGCTCCGGAACCGAGCCATCAGACAGGTAAAGGTGCAATGGAAGCACTACGGTCCCGATGAGGCTACATGGGAGCTGGAGGATGCCATGAGGGTGGCGTATCCATTTTTGTTCAGTTTTGATGAGCACTGAGGACAGTGCTGATGTAAGGGGAGGGGAATGTCATGTCCCCATTTTGACCCCCTTTTTCATTAAATCGTAAATGATGTAAATATTGATATTTAATCATGGTGAGGAGCTCAAGGCCAAGGCCCCACCATTGATTTAGTGTTTTATGTATCGGCAATTAAAAATAGATGCCTATGGTTCTTGTGCTAGATAGGCACAATGTAAATTAAGACATCATGTAAATACGAATTTTAATGAAAAACCCACAACTGGCTATGCAATGCAACAAAGAGATGGGGGCATGATTCTACAAGGAATAGGGAGGGAAATTATTCAAACCCTTGATCCAATGGTGTTAATCCATGTGTCAATGAGAAAACCCTTAAACCACCAACTACCCATTTTGGGTTATGGACCCAATCATTTAATTCTTCCAGAAATTGGTTGAGGTAGTTAATGCCTTGGGAATGAAGAGGTATGGAAGCCAATTTCGTGCATGGGTAAGCCATCAACCTGGAAATTCATACTTTTGCTTCTTGGGCAAGAAAACACCCATGAAATGGTGCCCAAAGCCATTCTGAACATATAGTTTTTCCTCTCTCACGCAGATGGAGATTGTTGGAAGTTACATTCACGTTTTTCATAAAAAATGCAGGGTTTTCCTTGCCCAAAAACTCGTTTTTGGTTTTGGATAGTAGCTGGGAAGAAGGGGCTGCGATTTGGGACCGTATGGAGGTCGTTTTGCCCCAGAATTGCCATGGGCATTTTTCCTAAAAACAATTTCTGCTTCCTGGGGTTTTCCCAAAACCTCCATTGTTCATTTTTAGCCTTCCCACGTTTCTCTGAAGCTCAGGGAATCATTTTCATGCTTATCACCGTACAAATGTTTTTCTCCTATCCAGCCATTGTAGTTAGTTGATTATATGCATCCCTGTTTGATTTGGAGATTGTAAGCAAGAGATTGGAGTGGTAGTGGACAGAGAGGGCTTGATAAACCTAGTGGGGGAGATAACCTCTAAAGAAGATCAAGAGGGATTTGGCTACTCTTCTATGCACACCCTGAGAGCACTAGATGGGGAAGGTATGGCTTGAGGGAATGTATAGCAGTGAAAATAATACTTCCTTGTGTTGGGTGTGTAGGTATTGTGGGTGCCAAGCTTGATAGATCTTGTAAGGTTATCCCTGGCTCTATGCTTGAGCTCACTAGCTTAGCAATTCTTCCTTTCCATTTCCTAGCAACCAGATAAATCCAATTGTAGATTGGCTTGGCTCATCTTGGTGTATGCTTGGCTATGTGTGAGTCTGTTGTTCCCTGATTCCTTGTAGAGATCATGCCCAGCTCGGGGGTGGTAGTGTGTTGAGATATTGATGATCGCAACTGACCTATGGTTGGGTGGAACGTTGCAGTTGCATAGCCATTTGCTTGGGACTACTTTGTTATAAGATAAGTAATCTCTTGTGTTAACTTTGCATTTATTTATTTGATGAATATCTTGAATGTATGATGGATGTGTTACCGAAATTATTTCCGCTGTGTTTTTCTTATAATTATACATTTCATATGTTCTTTTATAATATGTGAATGCTTATTTAAAAGCTCATGGGGCTAGATGCCCAGTTTTAGCATCACGATCCTCTCCATTGCACTAGTATGATGGGAGGGGACGTGACATTCTATAACGGTAACTATGGTCATATTGTCAGATATCTAACGAACCTTATTGATTTTAAAATCTATAAATTATGGAAACATTCTGACATGTTTGCTATACAAGCGACGGTTTGCGGAAATTATTTTATTCTTCAACGGATTGTTTTCTATAAAAGAATACATAATTATTTCTATTGTTTTTATGGTTAAAAATAGTGAAGTGTGGAGCTTGATTTTCTAAGATCGATAATCTTCATTCAAGCTCTTTATGAGAAAATGTCAAATAGCAATATTCCTGATCCAGACAAACAAAATCGACAATTGATTGCTAGATTGTGGGATGGACTGAAAGAAAGGGTGATGGGAAATATTATTTTCCATTTAGTCAATGCAAGGGCTTTAAGAGGAGAAGAATAAAGATCACAACAGCCAGGAAACATTGTAGGGAACGTGGACACACTGAGGTGGGACATGAATACCATCCATTTGTAAGTTTTGCATTATATATGTTTTTATATTGATTGCCTTTGTAAATGTATATATTATTTTAATATCTCTTATATTAACTTATATCTATTGATGGTTTCATGTAGTTATAAAGGAAATAAATCCTACAACATATCATCCAGAGGAAGTGCTTTCAGAAAAAGTATCGGAGGAACATGGAGCTATGAATAATGGAGAAAAAGTTAATGATCATATTGAAGAAGATGATCATACTGATAACATAGTTGAAGATGATGGTACAAATACATTGATCCATGATACATTTAATGTTAGAATGGATGATGATGATGATGATCATGAAAATGATGATTTTGATGATATTCATGATTTACCTCTTCTTGAAAACGCATACAAACCCCTTTATGAGGGCTCCATCACAAATATTCTCTCAGCTATATTGTTGATAATGAACTTGAAGGTTATAAATGGTCTTTCAAACATATCAGTCACAGGGATGTTAAGGTATGTAATATATTCCATCACATAATATATATGATTGCGCTAAAGGTTATCACTGTTCGCCTAATAATTTTATTGTTAATTCATAAGTCAAATTAATACAGATGAAATGTATTTCATTAATATTATTTATATATTATATTAACTATATTTTTATTTTAATTTGTTATAGCTTGATAGCTAAATTTTTGTTACCACTGTCGAATATTTTACCTTGCACATATCGATATTTATCTTCCATCATGAAAGAAATTCGAATGCAGTATGAAGCAATTCATGCATACCTCGATGACCATGTTATATATATTATAATCAACATGAATTTGAAACAGAATGTCTGGAATGTCATATAGTAAGATATAGAACAGATCAAGTAACAAACAATGTGCCTCGCAAGGTTCTTCGTTATATTCCCATTATTCCATGTTTGCAACGACTGTTCAGGTGAAAAAACATAGCGCAATTTATGGATTACCATGCACGGAACAGAATTCAAGATGACATTATTCGAATTCATGCAGATGGGTCTGCATTTAGAGATATGGAGGAAAAATGGCCTCACTTTAAAGAAGAAACTCGTAATCTTAGGATTTCTTTGGCAACAGATGGTGTCAATCCATTTGCAGAGATGAGATCCGCTTACTCGGTGTGGCCTATTTTTGTTATCAACAATAACATTCCTCCATCGTTGTCAATAAAAAGGGAGCACATAATGTTGTCGATGATTATTCCAGGTATATTGTGTCTACAACTTTTTTTTAATGTAGTGGCATCTCATTTGTCGTATTTTGTTGCATAATGTCATATATATATTTTTTATTTTTCTCTTGTGCATGGTTTATATATTGAAATGGTACTCATAATTATATATTTTATATGTTCAAATCAATCGGGTAAGTACCAAGTTAAATATATGGATGTATATATCGAACCTCTTATTGACAAGCTACTAAAGTTATGGAATGGCATCACTGTGTATGACGTATCTAGACCAATACGACAAAGGAAATTTCAATTTCATACAATGCTTGTATGGACAATACATGATGCCCCAAGGTTAACCCATTTTTGTGGTTTGTAATTATAAGTTCCACTTTAATTGCATTTAATTTTATGAACTGGTTAATATACTATGCACACATGTTTTTTTAAATAATCCATTCATTTTATATATAATTATAATTGACATAGATAATCCATCTCTTTATGTAGGTCTTCAGACAAAGAGAAAATTTGCATGTCCAATTTGTGGTCCTAAGACAAAATCTCGTCATTCAAAAAGCTTAGGAAAGGAGGTGTTTGATGAGTATAGGAACTTCCTCTCTAAGAATCATAGGTATCGAACTACCAAAAAACATATGATCAATGGGAAGCAAGAGACCGCATTAAAACCACAGAGAATCACACCTCACCTATGGAAGTTGCAATATAATAGAAATTGTCAAGGTATGTATGAATCATCGTATATGAAATGTTATGTATTTTTTTATTGTGTGTTTTTTACTGTAATTGACATTGATTTCTGTAATTTCTTTATAAACTACGATTCGTGATAGTTGTCGTGATCATGAAGGAATTAATGGGATTCCACGTGGAATGAAAAGTTATCCTAAACAATTCAGTAGGTTGCACTACTATGAGAACCTACAAATTGATCATCTATTTGATACAATGCATATCAGAAAGAATGTGATTGAAACATTATGTCGAATATTGGATGGAAGGAGTGAGAAAGAAAAAAATGTCAAAATTTGCAAAGACATTCAAGAAGGAAACCATGCAATGAAAAACATCATTCAATTTCATAGCAACAGAGACCAAATTAATATAAAATTGCTTCCATGGATGTTAACAGAGCAGCAAATTAATGTTGTAAAATAATTCATGCGAAAAAATTATATTTTCCACCGGATTTTGTGCGAACAGGTGATTTTGCAGGGATGAAAACGCATGATTGGCATGTCTTCATCAAGGTAATTATTATGGTATGCATATAATTATTGTTTCTTTTATTCTAGTGCATATTGTTGGTATTTTGTTTGTCTACTCATTGTTTAAAAAACGAAATGATTTGTATATTGTTAGAGTATGCTCTACCTCTCTCTCTCCCGGACAACTTCGACAACAATGTCAAACAAGTTATATATAATCTTGGGAAATACATGAGGTAAGTAGCGATTTTTTTCATGTGCTTAGTGTTTGTTTAATTCATCGTAGAACTTATATTTGATTTTTGTGTAGTAATTCATGTTATGTAATATAATATTTTTTTTGTTAAATCTCGTGATTGGTTTGCATCACTTATAGATGGTTTTCATCTAAAGAAATCCATAAAGAAGATATAAAGTATTGGAGGAGAGAAATTCCTCATCTCATGTGTGAAATGAAGAAGCATCTACCTTCTGCATTTTTCAATGCACAAGAACACTACTTCATACACCAAGTTGAGGAGATTGGATTGTGTGGACCTGTGCACTCAAGGTCCATGTGGATGGTTGAGAGGCACTTGAAATTTTTGAAGGGTTTTGTTAGACAACGAGCACATGCTAAGGATTCTATGATGGAGGGATATATGGTATACCAAAACATGTTGTATATTAGTGAATATCTTCCTAAATTAGTGTCAAAGATCAATTTACATCGCATTTGTGATCCAGACTCCAATAAAAATTTCGAAGCGGAGTACCTGAAGGGGAAAGGTAGATTGAGGAAGGTGAAAGGTAATTATTAGCTAGTGGAGATTCATTTGACTATTGATTTTTATGTATATATCATACATGTTCTATTTTTATATTCAATATGCATCAATTAAGAGTGTATACTTTATTAAGTGAATATACATTTGTATTGAATTTTAATTTTATTATCATCAAACAGTCGGTCGAGAGTGGGATGCACTTCATTTATACATCACAAACAATCTTGACTGGATGAAGGTATGGATTGAACGATGTGAACAATCTGGTCATGGAATATCATGGGAAGGTTTGGGTTCATTGTTTAAAGAAGCACATCGCAATGGAGATACCAATCTTACACAAAGGGAAATCGATTTAGCATATGGTTTAATAGATAAGCAGGCAAGCATATTAATCAACCCCACTATTTATTTTTTTTGCAAACATATTGATGTACACGTTGATTTTTTTCCCTGTATGGCATAAGCATGCAATTAATCATAAATATTGGATCATTATGTAATATTTACGTGTATGGCTTGTTGTAGGTAAAACACCGTAAGGCTATGTGGTGCAATGGTTGTAGATATCACCTCAAAAAATGGATGAAATGAAGAAAACATCAGATTGTGGGATATCTACAGTCTTTGAGGTGACCAATGTTTCCTCTAGAAGTGACAAACATCCAGAACTCTCAGAAAATCGATACTATGGGTATTTGGAAGATATTCTTCAGTGTGACTTTAACTCCTTCAAGGTAGTTCTGTTCGTTTTCAAATGATACCGGTTAAGATTGAATCAATGTGATCCCGATAAAACTATTATTGAACATGATAATGTATTTACCATGGTTAATACAAGGTTGTTTGAGCCAGGAACAGAGCCCTATGTTCTTCCAAGCCAATGTGAACATGTATTTTACTCTAAGGTTCCAAGTAGTGGGGGTTGGTCATTTGTTGTGAGACATGATCCAAGGGGAAGGCTAGTAAAGTATAACACAGAGGAAGGTAATGAAGAGAGTCTCGAAGAAGAAGACGATGTTGAAGATGATCAACATGAGTTAGATGATCATGTTCCAGAAGAATATGTCGAAGAATTAGTTGAATCAGATGATGTAGCAAAAAATGTCCATGAAGATGATATCGATGATGACATGATGATCGTAACTGACATTGATGACTATGATGATATGGCCAATCCTTACAATGTTGACTATGGATCGGATGATACATATGATGAATTGGATGAAGAAGATGATGAAGTCCATTGAAGTGTATGAGGTATGGCTTAATATATCTAATCTATATATTTTGATTTAATATTGCGATAGAAATATTGATTTTTATTGGTACGTATAAATTAACTGTTTCTTAGTGTTTTTTCCATTTTCCTGTACATACAAATTAACATTGGTTCTTATAAAGTATGACAAAAAACACAATTAATTATTTTTTACATAGATTTTGTCAGGTTATGGGGAATTGAGAGTGATGTGAGGGGGGGGGGGGGAGGGGCCATAAGAGCTTCCACCTTCACGTGGGTGGCCCTGTTCAGTAGAGAATATTAAATTATTCTCGAAACAAAGAGAATATTAGTAAGGAAATGCACAATTATCATGCTAACCCAAATGGCATGTTTGATCATGTATTGCATGGGTCCAACGTTGAATTTTTTAAATTTGTGCTGGATTGGACTGAAATTTGGCATGGCTATACTAGACGCATGCATTGATGGTGTGGGAGGGTTTCTAGACTCAAACATTACTAACACTAACAATTCGAGCATAAAAAACCATACCTATAGATTAATTAATGTGCTACATGGGGCCAACGTTGAAATTTTTTAAATCTGTGCTTGCTTGGACTAAAATTTGGCATGGTTAGACTAGACACATGCATTGGCGGTATGGGATGGTTTCCACACTCAAACATGACTGATACTAACAATTATAGAATAAAAAACCATACCTATAGATTAATTAATGTGCTACATGGGGCCAACATTGAAATTTTTTAAATCTGTGCTTGCTTGGATTGAAATTTGGCATGGTTAGACTAGACGCATGCATTGATGGTCTGAGAAGGTTTCCGGACTCAAACATGAATGAAACTAACAATTCGAGCATAAAAAACCATACCTATAGATTAATTAATGTGATACACGGGGCCAACGTTGAATTTTTTTAAATCTATGCTTGCTTGGACTAAAATTTGGCATGGTTAGACTAGACGCATGCATTGACGACATGTGAGGGTTTCCAGACTCAAACATGACTGACACTAAAAATTCGAGCATCAAAAACCATACCTATAGATTAATTAATGTGCTACACAGGGCCAAGGTTGAAATTTTTTGAATCCGTGCTTGCTTAGATTGAAATTTGGCATGGTTAGACTAGACGCATGCATTGACTGTGTGGGAGGGTTTCCAGACTCAAACATGACTGACACTAAAAATTCAAGCATAAAAAACTATACCTATAGATTAATTAATGTGCTACACAAGGCCAACGTTGAAATTTTTGAAATTTGCGCTTGTACGAACTGAAATTTGGCATGGTTAGAATAGATGCATGCATTGACTGCGTGGGAGGGTAAAATACCAAGGTAAAATCCGAAGCACATTATCTCATTCAAGGATGGTACAAGGTAAACCCTATATTTTTCATGCCACATATGGTACAAGGTAAACCCTATAAAGAAATATTAGGATGGAATACACTACAAATATATAGAACACAACTAGAAATATGAGTCCCAAACTAAACCATTCCTTATATTGTATGTTAAGTATTTTGTACATTTCTTTGCTCATTTGGTCTCAATGCCTTTGATCACACTCCCATATACTTTATCCTGTGATTTTATTGATATGTATTCACTCTATGTGAGTCTACTAATCAACCTTTTTTTTTGGATCAACACTATAATAAAGGCTTGCTTCCCTTCATTTAACATCCTAATGGTACATGGAGAGGATCTATGCACATACTTCATGTACCATTATAAGGTACGACTTCTCAAGGTCATTTGGAACTAAACCTGCTTTGTTTCAGTATTTGTAATATATTTAGCATTCTAAATATCCCCACACAAGAACTAGTGTTGCTTAGCATCCCCATCATCACCCTTCCCTAAAAACTACATAAACACGACATGGAGCTTGCTTACTATCCAACTATTTTGTTTCTTGGTGTATAAATAAATGCAAATGCCTTTTCACCTAGCTGAATTACTAGGTTTGGAATTCAATTTAAATATCCTCCCTAATGAGTTACTCCAATATAATTGAGCAATCCCCCACATTTCATAGTGGTGTGATGATAATGGAAATTTTTCTTGGCTCAAATGAGTAGACCAAGGTCCACGTGGGTAATTTAAGTTAGGTTTGAATTTTTTTTAATTTTGTTTTATGTTTATTATATATATATATATATATAATAAACATAAAACAAAATAAAAAAAATTCAATACATGGTTTTATGTTTACTATATATATATATATAATAAACATAACACAAAATTACAAACCGATCTTTGCTCTTGTGCGAAGAGAAACCACGAACCAAGCCGATTGGCATTCCTACTCAATTACCCACAAACCTGCAAGACCGGTTGTTGGCATTCCTACTCCATCTTTACCCACGAACCAAGTGAACCGGCATTCCTATTGAGCCGAAGGTTGCAAAGGAACTTGTTGTCTGAACTAGAGGTCACGAAGGAGGATAGGTTGTAGTCTTAGCCAAAGGTCACGGGAACTTGTTGTCTAATACGGAGATCATAGAGGAGGCCACATTCTCCAAGTAGAGGAGAGAATGCCCCTAAATCGGTGAGAAAATCGAATCCCTCCGAACTGCTTTACATGAATGTTTCCTGTTCTGTTGAGTGGAATTTACCCTAGTTTACTTGAATTTACCCTATTTTTCTCGAACCTGCTATTTCCATTTGGGCAATGGGTGGGGTCTTGGTAGTAGGTTTAGCTCCATCTTGTGGCTGCTTTCATACAGTAATCTAGGTGCTCTTCTTCTTCCTTTGCAAGTGATTATTAGGGTCCATACAACGGGTAAATAACCGAATAAAACTAGCAAGCCAAAGAATAAAGGGGATATCTTCATTGACCGACTAATGGAGGGATTGGTCTTAATTAGTTAGCCCAGCGAATGAGCATCTTTTTACAATCTAAAACACCTATGGAATATCTGCGTCTCCTTTGTAGCAAGGTGGTTTTCTAGGTTGGTCCTCCTTTCACTGGATCATCCTCTTCTTCTTGTGGTGTTGGGTTCTATTGGCCTCCTACGTGAGGTCTTGTATCTCTTGTTTGGGCTAGTTGTGTACTACAATAGGTCCCTCCATATTATTCCAAACAGTCACACAAAGGCGCTCTATGCCTCTCAACCTGTAATTGTTCAAAACAACAAGAATTTCCTTCTCTTGTTCGAGACTCATTGGGTCATGAATTTAATACTCTGTCAAATTCATATTTGCGACAGGCCACAAATCATCTATCTATCACAAATCTATGCCAAATCATTCAGAAATCAAAACTGCAAATTGAATCCATTGGATTCACCTCAAATCGATTTTACCACTCGATTTGTCCAAGAGATTCTAAAATCAAATCCATTAGCTTCACCTCAAATCGATTTTACCACTCGATTTTTCCAAGAGATTCTAACTCCACAACCAACAAGATAATTTGACTGTATGAGGTGATCCACAATTAGCATCGTTAATGGCAATTAAATTTGGACTTTGTCATGAGTGAGAGTGTAAGCACTTACCATTGTGAAGAAATATTCCATGACTGTATGAGGTGATCCTGTGAATCTAATCTATGTGTGGGAAGACTTACCCAGCTTGCCATTAATAATAACCTTTTGCATCGGTTCTAATTGTACTTTGTTAAACCAGCGACAACGTATATGGGAGTAGTTCCTTTACTAACCCATAATTTTTTTTCCACGCTTAGGTATATGAGGAACATGTAACATGGGGGAGAGGAAATACACCAACCACTTCCTTCCTGACTCCTCATGATATCTTAATTGAGCCTCAATTGTAATGCACTATAATATTTTATATAGTTATCTGAAATGAATGGAAATCTGAATGTGTGTCGATAATAATTGTATTTTGGATTTTAATTAGGAAATATTCTAACTACTTCTTTCCTGACTCTTCATGATATCTTAATTGACCCTCAATTGTACTGCATTCTTACATTTTATAGGTATATGGAATAAATGGTAATCTTAATGTGTCAATATGATAATTAATTTTATTATGCAAACATCCATCACTGACCACACAAAAATGCTCATGGAGTGAAGAAGAGTTGATGTCTTTAGTCTCCCACAACAGAAGAGCATACATTTGGAGGTATATTTTGTCTGTGTATTTGATGATGAAGACACTCATTATTCGTTTGCAATAAAAAGAAAATTTTTCGCAGTAGTAGATGCTCTTGTTAGAGCATAAATTGATTTAAGTAAGAGTCTACATTTCCTTAGCCCCTGGGGGCATTCCTAAGCCTTTGCAAGCATTTCCTTAACCCTTGTGGGAATTATTAAGCCTCGGTGGGCATTTCCTTAGCCCCTGCGGGCATTTCCTTAGCCGTTGTGGGCATTATTAAGCCCCTGCGGGCATTTACTTAGCCCCTGCGGGCATTTCCTTAGCCCCTACGGGCATTCCTAAGCCCCTATAGGAATTTCCTTAGCCCTTGTGGGCATTATTAAGCCCCTATGGGCATTTCCTTAGCCCTTGCGGTTATTTCCTTAGCCCATGTGGGCATTATTAATCCCATGCAGACATTTCCTTAGCCCTTGTGGGCATTATTAAGCCCATGCGGGCATTTCCTTATACCCTGTGGGCATTTCCTTAGCCCTTGTGGGCATTATTAAGCCCCCGCGGGCATTCCTAAGCCCCTGTGGGCATTTCCTTGTCCCTTGTGGGCATTCTTAAGCCCCTACGGGCATTTCCTTAGCCCTTCTAGGCATTATTAAGCCCCTGCAGGCATTTCTTTAGCCCTCGTGAGCATTTCCTTAGCCCCTGCGGGCATTTCCTTATCCCTTGTGGGCATTATTAAGCCCCTGCAGGCATTTCCTAAGCCCCTGCGGGCATTCCTAAGCCCCTGCGGGCATTTCCTTAGCCCTTGTGGGAATTATTAAGCCCTTACGGGCATTTCCTTAGCCCCTGCGGGCATTTCCTTAGCCCTTGCGACAATTTCCTTAGCCCCTGCGAGCATTTCCTTAGCCCCTTCGGGCATTTCCTTAGCCTTGTGGGAATTATTAAGCCCCTGCGGGCATTTCCTTAGCCCTTGTGGGAATTATTAAGCCCCTACCGACATTCCTAATCCCCTGTGGGAATTTCCTTAGCCCTTGTGGGCATTATTAAGCCCTTGCAGGCATTTCCTTAGCCCCTGCGAGCATTTCCTTGGCCCTTGTAGGAATTTCCTTAGCCCTTGTGGGCATTATTAAGCCCCTGTTAAGTTTTGAGCATTAATTCACAATACTCTAGGATCTTTGCTGAGAGAATAAAATCTACAGTATATCAATGCATGACAATCACAATATGACAAGCATCACAAGAATCAAAGGCATAAGAGACAAGAGACACAGAGTTTCCGTGGGGAAAACCCTAAGGTGAAAAACCCCACAACTTCCTCAGAGATAGAGAGAGCAATGGCTCAACCAAAGTACAACCAAATAACACTGAGATAGTCTCCTGATAGCAGATGATCCTCTTCCTCACTAGTGCGCCACTTTTCAAGTGAGAGTGAGTTACTTTTCTGAGTGAGTAAAATAGAGATCTCAGATCTCTATTTATACTAACCTTTTTTCCCAGTTACCTTATGGGGCCGACTTGTCTATCTAGATACATCCACATTATATTATATATAATTCAGGGTCGACCCCACATGGTGGTCTAATAACCCATCGGCAAGTACACACACTTGCGACACTTGTCAATCCACATGACGACACTTCCTTATAGAGGAATAACACATCTCTTATAAGGGTACAATAAATATATATAAAATACACAGATGAAATACATTCCGAAGTTACATATGCATCAACACTCCCTCTTAACTAGGAAGGTATTTCTCGACACAGATCTGCTAGACAAGTCTTCTTCTCGGGATCATCGTCATCATCATCGTCACTGCTGCTGCTATCTCAACCAATCTCTGACTCTACTCATCATAGGAAGTTCTACAGAGCTAGTCCTTTTTCATACTGGATGTAGGCCCACCATCTGCAGGTCTTCATCATCACTGGCCATACTGTGGAATTCTCAGGAATCATTACGTGCGTCACAAAACCTGGCCGCAGCATCCCAGGCTATTACGAGCACACAGCTCTACCTGTAGGATCTCCCAGGAGCACATTACATGTGACCCATCACAAAACCTGGCTGAAGCATCCCGGGCTGTTATGAGCACACGGCTCTACCTGTCGGATCTCCCAGGAGCACATTACATGTGATCTCACCACAAAACCTGGCTGAAGCATCTGAGGCCTTTTTCATCTTGTCCAGATCTCCCAGGAGCAAATTACATGTGGTCATGGCAAAACCTGGCTGAAGCATTTGAGGCCTTTTTCATCCTGTCTAGATCTCCCAGGAGCAAATTACATGCCATAGGACAAAACCTCGCAAGAGCATCTGCCAGATATCCCAGGGAACCGAATTACATGACATAGGCAAAACCTCGAAAGACTATCTGCAGATCTCCCAGGGCACAAATTATATGTCCTCCCAAGTAAAACCTTGAAAGAGCATTTGCCAGATGTCCCAAGGCACCGAATTACATGCCATAGGAAAAACCTCGAAAGACCATCTGCAAATCTCCCAGGGCACAAATTACATGATTTACCCGCACAACCTGATCCACGGCCACAAAGTATCATCTGATACTCACCATACATCATCCTGATGTACACATGATCATCCTGATCATCATCACTGCAACATCCTGCTGCATGTCACCTAGAGAAGCTTGTAATCCACGATCATCCTGATCATACAATGCATCCATCTGATGCACACCAAGTATCTACCTGATATATATCATCACACATAGTGTATTCACCTAATACATAGATACATGATCCACACAATGTATCCATCAACATACATGATCTACCTGATCCTACCTGATACATATCAATATACATGATCTACCTGATCATACAATGTATCCACTTGATACATATACAAATACATGGTCCAAGCATCCAACATGATGCATACAAAATACATACAAATGATCCAACTGATCATATCCAACATCCAACATGATGCATACATACATATGAATGATCCAACTGATCATATCCAGCATCCAACATGATGCATACATACATATAAATGATCCAACTGATCATATCCAGCATCCAACATGATGTGTACATACGTATACATATAAATGATCCAACTGATCATATCCAACATCCAACATGATGCGTACATACATATAAATGATCCAACTGATCATATCCATCATCCAACATGATGTGTACATACATATACATATAAATGATCCAACTGATCATATCTAGCATCCAACATGATGCGTACATACATATACATATAAACGATCCAACTGATCATACAAAGCAGAAACTAGAACATCATCCTGATGCTCATCATCATCCAGTGCTTACATCCACAGCCATGTGAAGGATCCTCCTTTGAACATGCTTGGAATGGCTTCAACAAATGTGTCCATCACTTCTTCCTCGAAGTGTCCTCGATCTGAATAATGCCAAGCCTCTCTCTGAAGTACTCGAACTTCACCCTAGTTAGTGGCTTTGTCAGCACATCTGCAATCTGCTCATCTGTCGCAACATACAGGAGCTTCATGGCTCCTCTCTGCACCATATCCCTGATATAGTGATATTTGATCTCTATGTGTTTCGACCTGTCATGAAACACTGGATTCTCGGACAGCTTCACACAACTCTGGTTATCACAAAAGATACCAGTAGCATCCAACGGGAGATCAAATAACTCAGACAGTAGCTTCCGTAGCCATACTACCTCACAACTAGCTAAACAGGCTGCAATATACTCTGCCTCAGCTGTACTCATTGCTACGCAGGACTGCTTCCTTCTAAACCAAGAGATCACACCTGATCCCATACTGAAGCAACACCCAGATGTGCTCTTCCTATCTGTAGCACTACCAGCCCAATCTGAATCAACATAACCATGTAGGTTAAACTTTTGATTCGCCTCATATTTGAGCCCATAATCCACTGTACCCTTCAGGTACCTCAGAACATGCTTTACAGCAACTAGGTGAACACTCCTCGGATCTGTCAGGAACTGACTCAATGTGTTCACAGCAAAGAAAAAATCTGGTCTCGTGTTCGTCAGGTACATCAAGGACCCAATCATCTGACGATACATAGAGACATCAACCGGCTCAGATGAAGCATCACATAGAAGCTTTAGATTTGATGCCATAGGTGTGGTCATGGCCTTGCAATCCATCATCCCAAACCTCTTCAGGATATCTATTGTGTACTTCCCTTGACCAAGGAAGATCCCACCTACATTCTGCCACACCTCCATACCTAGGAAATAGTGCATCATTCCCAAATCTTTCATATCGAATTCAGCAGCAAGCTTCCTCTTAGTATCTGCAATTAGTCTGTCATCTCCTGTTACAAATAAGTCATCCACATACAGGAGTTGAATCACAGGATTCCCTTCCTCAACCTTGTAGTAAAGGTTGGAATCCGCTTTGCTCTTGGTAAAGCCCAAACTAGATAGGAAACTGTCCATCCTATCATACTGGGTTCTGGGAGCTTGCTTCAAGCCATACAAGGCTTTCTTCAATCTGCACACATATGACTCCCTGTCAGGTCTTGGGACTGCATCCCAAACATCTTCTTCATGATCGAAGGATCATGGCATTCCATTTCTTCATCCCAGATCCTGGGAACTTCAATATCTTCAATAGATATCTTTGTTTCTTGAACAAATGTTGTAGTCCTTTTGTAGGTGAAGATATATGGTCTTTCCTACAAAACAAGTTAAATTGCATGATTAGAAACATTTCATAATTTTCAGACCAAATTCTTTACACATAAAGAAATATGTCATGCAGTCATGCAATTATCTTAGCCAAGACAACATTTATCCATGTTCCACAACATTCTAGATGCCTTCCAGTCTCTACCAGAACATTGTTAAGAGTTTTCACTACTCCCAACATGTCAGCAAAGATGTTTCATTCTAGATAAGTAGCACTGGAATGTTGTACAGTGCCATAGGCCACTTACCCATCACATGCATATTAGTAGTATACTGTTCATTAATGCAACCATTCTAATATGCACAATACATCTCCTAAGTCTAGGAACATAAGCATAATATTATTTAAACAAACAAAATAGGCAAGAAATGATAATTGAAATACTTATCTTTGTTTGTTTGTTGGGTGGACTCCCTCTGAGTCTTTGATTCCTGGCAGGAGCTGCTGAAATATCTTCTTCTACACCTTTCTGTTGTGGAATGTAGGAAGATGGTCAACTCCCTCTGAAAATCTGCATCCTTGCAGGAGCTGCTGGAGTGTGCTCCCTCTTGATCTTTGCTTCCTGGATTACCTGTCCTTGAACTTATATTCATCCTTGCTGACATCAATCTTCTTGAACCCATAAAAGACCTCTTCTGGTGTCTTGTTGTCCAATATCTTGTGGGGTGTTCTGTTCTGCACATATACAACTATTCTAGCTGCTTCATAGATGCATAGGTAGATCCTGGTCATGCAGCATTTCCCTTGTTGCTTCCATGATTGTTCTGTTCTTTCTTTCTGCAACTCCATTCTGTTGAGGATTATAAGGAGCATTCAACTCCCTCTTAATCCCTGAATCACTACAAAGCTTCTTGAAGTCACCTGAGGTGAATTCTCCACCATTGTCGGATCTGAATGTTTTGATCTTCTTGTCAGTTTGATTCTCCATCAGGGTTTTGAATTCCTTGAACTTATCAAACACCTCATCTTTGTTCTTCAAGAAGTATACCCAATTCTTCCTGGAGAAGTCATTAATAAATGAGACATAGTAAACATACCCACTCAGGGAACTGGATGACATAGGACCACATACATCTGAGTGGATGATTTCCAGGATGTCTTTTGCCTTGCTTTCACTGCTTGGAAAAGCCTTCTTTATGTTCTTACCTTTTGCACATCCTTTGCAAATACCTTCATGTTTGGTCTTTATTTCAGGAAGACCCTCTACTTCCTTGCTTGCAATTGGAAGTGCTCTATAGTGCATATGAGCAAGTATTCTATGCCAAAGTTCACTTGGCTCCATGGATTCATGCACCATGGCATGCTCAGGTTGTCCCTGCAATTTATACAAACCTCCCTCTTGCTCTCCAATCACTACTGCATCATCTATGTTCTTTCCCTTTGGCCACATTAGGACTTGTCCATCCACAAATGCAACCCTCATACCTTTTGAATCCAGTGCAGAGATGGAGAGTAAGTTCTTCTTGAGCCTAGGTACATACAGTACTTCTTTCATCTTCAAGGATTTTCCAGAATCTAGGTTGTAGGAGGCTTCACCACTTCCTTTGATTGGGTATTGATAATCATCCCAAGTTTCACCTTATGGGGTGATTCATGTTTAGATAGATTCACAAAAGATTCCTTAAACCCAGTCATGTGTTTGGAAGCCCCACTATCAATCAACCAATCATTACAACCATGGGAGATGGTACCTATGAGAGCAGAGATCAGAACATACTCTTCTTCACTTGATGAGTCATCATTACTATCACTTTCTGCCCTAGCCTTCTTCTTTGGGGGTTCATCATCCTCAGCAGCATGAGCATGAAACCTTCTTTTGCTACCCTTCTTCTTCTTGAAGGAGTTGTTGTTGTCCTTCTTCTTGGGACAATTTATGGCAATATGTCCTTTCTCATTACAGGTGAAGTATATTCTTCTTTCTTTGAAGTGATGTGAATATTTCTTGGAGTGAGATGGCTCTCTATTGGACTTCTGTTTCTTGGTGTGAGCTATGAGAGCTTGATCTTCATTTTCCATCTTTTCTTCTCGTGCCACAAGCCTTGCTTCTTCTTGTGAGCATTCTTCCCGTAGTCTACTGAAGGAAATCAACTTCTTTCTTGCACAAATTCCTTGGATAAAGGAATCCCATGACCTGGGTAGGCCATTTAGAGTGGTCACACCACTTCACCATTCTCCACCATTTCATCCACTGCTTCTAGCTGTTCCTTGATCTGGGAGACCCTTGAAAAATAAGATTGAATGGTTTCTCCATTCTAAAATTTTACTCCTTTCAATTGGTTCCGCAGGGTCATCTTCTGATTTATGTTCTTCCCTTCAAACAGCTTGGTCAAAGAGTCAAACATCTCCTTGGTGTCTTAAGAGAAGACACATGGGGTATGAGATGGTCTTTGATAGAATCAGCAATGATTCTTTTTGCCTTGACCAAGTTCTTCTTGTGCAATGCCTTGGCCTCTTCATCCTCTGGGATAGGGATGTCTTCTTTCACATATGAGTCCAACTCATTCTCTTCCAGGATTAACCCAATTCTATACTTCCAGGCTTAGAAGTTATCAGCCCCTTCCAGCTTATCCTCAAGCTTGGTGTGGAGAGACATCTTAAAGAGTACTTCAAATGGAAATAGAAAAGATTTAGATCTTACCACTTGAAGTGCTGAAAACTGGATCTGGTCCCGAATTAGGGTTTGTTAGAGAAACCCTAAAAATTCAAAATGTGAATTTCAAATTTCTAAAAGGATAGAAAGATGCGCCTTGATGAGCTGATCAGCTTGGTGCATTCAGAATTTGAGATCAGCAAATCTTGCCCTTCATAATTGCCTTTTTGTCCTCCCGGGTACACTGGGAGAGCCCTGAATTAGGGTTTGAGTTTCCCGGAGATCTACTCAGCCAAAAATCTCGATCCAAAGCTCTAAACTTCGATTTTTGCAAGGATCTTCCAGCTGTGTCTTAAGATTCCAGAAATTCCTATTTTTGTGGAAACCCTAATTTTTAGGGCCAAATCTGAAAATGCTCGGAATTGAATTCTGATTGGACAGATAGATGCGCCTTGATGAGTAGAGTCAATCTACTATACTGATTTTCAAAAATCGGTGGAGAGAAACCTAGTAAGCAAGGAACTCAAGCTTCCGTCACTGCAAAATGTCTTCTTCTCAGGTTAGCTCTGATACCATGTTAAGTTTTGATCATTAATTCACAATACTCTAGGATCTTTGCTGAGAGAATAACATCTACAGTATATCAATGCATGACAATCACAATATGACAAGCATCACAAGAATCAAAAGCATAAGAGACAAGAGACACAGAGTTTCCGTGGGGAAAACCCTAAGGTGAAAAACCCCACAAGTTCCTCAGAGACAGAGAGAGCAATGGCTCAACCAAAGTACAAACAAATAACACTGAGATAGTCTCCTAATAGCAGATGATCCTCCTCCTCACTAGTGCGCCACTTTTCAAGTGAGAGTGAGTTACTTTTCTGAGTGAGTAAAATAGAGATCTCCGATCTCTATTTATACTAACCTTTTTTCCCAGTGACCTTATGGGGCCGACTTGTCTATCTAGATACATCCACATTATATTATATATAATTAAGGGCCTACCCCACATGGTGGTCTAATAACCCATCGACAAGTACACACACTTGTGACACTTGTCAATCCACATGACGACACTTCCTTATAGAGGAATAACACATCTCTTATAAGGGTACAATAAATATATATAAAATACATAGATGAAATACATTCCGAAGTTACATATACATCAACAGCCCCTGCAGGCATTTCCTTAGCCCTTGCGGGAATTCCTAAGTCCCTGCAGACATTTCCTTAGCCCTTGTAGGAATTATTAAGCCCCTATGGGAATTTCCTTAGCCCTTGTGGGCATTATTAAGACCATGCGGGAATTTTGTTAGCCCATGTAGGTATTTCATTAGTCCTTGTGGGCATTATTAAGTGCTTGCGGTCATTTTCTTAGCCCTTCTGGGCATTATTAATCCCCTGCAGGAATTTCCTTAGCCCCTACAGGCATTTCCTTAGCCCTTTTGGGCATTATTAAGCCCCTATGGGCATTTCCTTAGCCCCTGTGACATTTCCTTAGCCCTTGTGTGAATTATTAAGCCCCTGCGGGCATTTTCTTAGCCCTTGTGGGAATTATTAAGCCCCCGCGGGCATTTCCTTAGCCCCTGCGGGTATTTCCTTAGCCCTTGTGGGAATTATTAAGCCTCTGTGGGCATTTCTGTAGGCCCTGCGGGCATTTCCTTAGCCCTTGCGGGCATTTCTAAGCCCTTGCGGGCATTTCTAATCCCCTGTGGGCATTCCCTTATCCCTTGTGGGAATTATTAAGCCCTTGCAGGCATTTCCTTAGCCCCCGCGGGCATTTTCTTAGCCCTTGTGGGCATTATTAAGCTCTTGCGGGCATTTCCTTAGCCCCTACGGGTATTTCCTTAGGCCCTTATGGGCATAATATAATCCCTTGCAGGCATAATATAAGCCCATGCGGGAATACTCCTGAGCCCTTGTGGGCTTATCTTTTAATCCCTTTGTGGGCATCTTTAGCCCCCTTATGCGGGCATATTCATATTCCTTATGCGGGCATTTCCTTAGCCCTTGTGGGCATTATTAAGCCCCTACGGGCATTTCCTTAGCCCCTACGGGCATTATTAAGCCCCCTTGTGGGAATAATATAATCCCTTGCGGGCATTAGCTCTAAAATGATAATGAAAAATTTCATATAAAGTGGCCACAGGAAATCAATTTTAGAACATGCAATATGTATAATTACAACCAAAGCTTGTGGAGAGAATGTAAAAACAAGGCCTGGATTGGCTAAAAAAATTGTAATCACATGTTTAGTGAGGTTATCCAAATTAAGAACAAACCATTATTTTCCTATGAAGTAATACTCAGTTCATACAGTGGAAACCTTCTAAGAGTCTTAATTTCCAACAACCAATAATAATTTACTTTCCCACCTGGCATGCATTGCTTGAGCTTTTCTTTGGGTTGCCTTCAATGTTCAGAGCATGAGCAATAAACAATGACCTGATAATTTTATTTCCAATTATTAGTTAGTAGATGAGCAACTCATTTATAAAAGAGTTTGGTGTCTCTATGAAATGAACCATGATGAATTTAGGAGAAAAAAATTGTAATTTATAAAAGTTTAAAAAAAATGATGGGTAAAATTACAATGTACACTTCATGCTTTTCCATAGAATATTTAGTTAAAAATCTAGTGATAGTCTTATCTATCTTGCTTTTGGAAAGATCTTCTCTATTGACTGGTATTGTTATGAAGCTAGTTTCTTCTTTGGAGAAACACTCCATTAGCTGGTATTCTTATCATGCTAGTTTCTGTTAATTTTTTAGCATTAATTCAACATACTCTAGGATCTTTACTGAGAGAATAACATGTAAAACATATCAATCATATCGAGCATGTAGCAAGCATATCGACCAATCACATAAGACAATGGACACACAGAGTTTCACTGGGGAAAACCATAAAGGTGAAAAACCCCACAACTTCCTCAGAGATAGAGAGAGCAATGATACAACCAAATTACAACATATAGTCTTCTCCTAGCAGGTGATCCTCCTCCTCACATGTGCTCCACTTTCCGAGTGATGTACAAGTGAATAATGAAATGATCAGATAGAGATCTCCCAATCTCTATTTATACTTGTCCTGTCCTGCCCAATAAACTAATGGGGCCGACTTGTCTAGCTTAGCCTAATAACCCATGGTTAACTTAATCAGGGCCGACCCCACACATGGTGGTCTAATAACCCATCGGCAAGTTACGACACTTGCGACACTTGTCAATACAAATGAAGACACTTCCATATAGAGGAATAATAACATATCTATAGGAGTACAATATACATAGATGAAATACATAGGTGAAATACATTCCGAAGTTACATATACATCAACAGTTTCTGCTTTGGAGAAACACTGATGAAGACAAGTATGGGCATTTACAAAAGGGTGATGTTTGAGATGAGAACATGTTGATGCCTCGAATATCATTGCATCAATCAACAAGGGATTCTCCCTGGTAAGCGATCCCAACTAGATCGCCGACCGTTTGGTGTGGGGAATCCATCTGGTTAGCGGTTCCGGCTACCGTGAGTTTTGAAGATTTGTTTGTTTTACCGGTTGCGGCCCGGTCCACCAGTTATGTATTTTTTGTATTTATTATGATATGCATGTGCCATAAATTAAATGCATGTGGTAAACAAATCTATGCTAATCTAATTTAAATCTAAATTATCCTATCCTTATAAGGAGTAGATTTAAAGAATGGGCAATAAACTGAAAACACACCCAATAATTCCACAGATAGCTGTTAAATTGGAAGGAGCATTTACAGCAGAAATAAAGATTATCCAAGATAGCCCAGATAAATACAAACATTCAATCACCCATTTAACACAAAAATTTGCAGAGAAAGTGAAACCATTCATGGCAAAGAATTAATTCATAAGAGCCGGGAAAGATCTCACAAGAAATGTATGAAAACGCAGAAATAGTTCAGCAATTATCCAACAAGACTCCAAGCAAAGTGCTGTGCCGGCTTCCACAGGACAAATCGATTTTTCTTATTCATGTAGCAGAAATAGTTCATTTACAGGACATAAAACCTTTCACCTGCCAAAAGTCCCTTTCTACCTTCCTCTAATCCACTTTTTATAGCTTTACAAAATGGGCCAAGAGTTGCCACCTATACCCTAACTGTTTCTATTCCTCTAATTTGTCTTGTAGTGTTGACATTACAAAAATAGGAATATCTCAAATAACTTTACAAAAAACGAGAGCACAAGTCATTTTAATATTACAAAGGTATATGAATAAACTATCAACCCAAGAGACACGTTGACGAAGGCAAGCTATCTCTGAGCTGGCGCTTTGGGTGACTTAGGCGTTTCTGGGATTGTTGGGGCTTCTTACATCACTACTGCAACAACTGGGCCACTTTCTGATGTGGGAACTTGACTGGCTGCCAATGCCCTATCTACTTCTGCAATATAATTTCCCCACTGATTTGTTTCTTTTACTATATTCATTCCAACCAGGGGAATCATAAATCTGAGGGACACTCTCTGCTTGGCGAGTTCTTTTTCTAAAATAGTTATTTTTGCCATTGTGGCCCTGAGACTTTCTTCTCGGCAGTGCTTATGAATAGTTGCTTCGCTAATAAATTGGTGCAGGTCTTCTAAAGTCAAGACATCTAGCTTCTGCACATATTCATTTTCTGCCTTGAGTTCTTCACTTAGCTTAGATAAATGTTGTGCTTTATCTGGGAATTCTTCTAAATTTGGAGGCATTGCTATATGACAACTTTCCTGTGTGGCTCGTATTTGGGAATACAAATTCTTGCACCGCTCATAAGTAGCTAAGGTCGCAGTGGCCAACTTTACTCTGCAATCCTTAGAATAATCTAGGGTGTGTATATCTGCCCTATACTCAACAACAGACTTAAGGGGAAGATTTGCCAGGAACTCTGACCTCCCTTCCCTCCATTCAATGTGTTTTTTAATCTCTCCCTTGATGTGTGTGTGCTTCTTCCTGACCCAAGTGGCTTCGACATTGATTTCCTTAACCTGGGCCATTATTGCTTTTAGCTTGTATAATTCCTCAGATAGAAGTTCTTGAATGCCATAGGTCTCTCTTAGAATTTCACAGGCTTGCTCGTGGAAGGGGCTAATGTCTCCCATTTTGCTGTTTGTCAGCTTTAATTGTTGTTCTAACAATTCGTTGTCTCCTTGTAACTTTTCAATGTGTTCTTTCAGATCGACGATCTCTTGAATGTTGTCAAACTTCTCTGATTCAAGCCTTAGATTTTTACCTTCAAGCTCTCCCTTTTCTTCTTCTAACATCCTTACTTGTATTTCCAGGGCCCTCCTGTCAGCTTCCAGTTGTTGGAGAATTTCATTTAACTCTTCTTTCTGAGATGTGAGAGCATCATTCCTCTCGATCATTAAATTTGTATAGTTCTGCTCTTTGACTAAAGCTTCCTGCAGCCGACATGCTTTCTCCTTTTCTCCACTCAATTTATCCCCTAGTAGGTTGACATTGTCTGCAATTGCTGTAACCGTGGCTACGAGATGGATGCCAGGAGTTTAGCAGCCTCTTTTGTGTTCCGCATGACCGTAGTCTCGTGTGTAGTGATGATGTCCGGCCTAAAAGGTCTTTTCAATTTGGAACCTGTCTCTTTAACAATGGTTTTCCTTTTCTTGTTATAAGCGAAATTTTCCCAATTAGAAACTATATTGCCTTTGTAGGGTGTGAAAGGGACAATGGGGAAATCTCTTATGGGGGAACCCATATCTAGATTTTGCAAGTCTGGGCTTTTGGGATCAATATCCTCTTGGGACTTCTTTTCTTCCTCCTCTTTCTTTAGTGCCTCTTCCTCCTGCTCCCTTCCTAATGTATCATGTTGTTCTTGCTTTGTAATTCTTTCCAATCTAAATGTCTCTTCTTCTTCTTGCCTCTTTGCCTCAACTTCGGCTGCTTGGATTCTCAACTTCTCTTCTTCTATGCATTTATCTTCTTCAATTTTCTTTGCTTGTTCTAGGAGCCTTTGTTCTTCTTTCAAGAAAACCTTGGCAGTCTCTACAATATCCTTTTCTCTTTGTGGACCCACAACATGAGAGCTCGAGCTGGACGCTCCTTTGCCCATTTGGAAAATCTGTAGCTCAGTCATATTGCTGATCCCCCTATATGCTTCCTCCCGTGGATCAAAAAATTTGGCATACTCACAGGGGTTGGAGAGTTCTTTGCAATGTTGTGCAATTTTGCCTTGTCGATCATTCCTGTGAAAAATCCTTTCTCCAAAATGAAAGCTCCTCAATTCTGCAACAAACTCTTTCACGGAAGCAATTCCTGAAAACTTGTAGGCCCGGCATAGAAGGGTAAGGGTGGAAAAGTAGCTTTCTTGGTTTTATACATGGTGTTACCCATTCCATCAATGAATACCTACCTTACCATTTCCTTGTGGACTATATAATCCGTAGTGTATCTTGGTGGAATATATGGGGTTTTGGATCCTCCGTACATCCTTATGTAGGTACCTTCTGGAGAAAAATAGAAATCACCATATTTCTCCAAATCTTCCATGGCATTCTTAGGCAGGCAGTTGGTTTCTTCATTGAATACTAATTGATAAAGGGGCATGATGAACTCCTCGCAAATGAGCTTGTAATCCCTCTTGTAATTTTGGGCCCATAATTTTTTGTAGGCAATGAACACCGAGCCCTCAGCCGAGTTCCACATGCATACCAACTTAGGAAAGGGTCATTTCACCACAATACAATCTATCAGGTAAGAAGCAATATAAAACTCTGCCTTCCTCTCCACCAACCCTTCTTGTGCCATTGTTATAGCTGATGACAGACTGTCTGAGATGATATCATCCCAGTTTAAGATTGTCCCTTTGAAGGCTACATAGTGGATGATAGGGACCCATTGTAGCATAAACATAGTCCCATTGGGTCTCCTGAAGATTCTTCCTAACATGAGAGCGATCAGTATGAAAGGAGGCCTTAGATTCTCAACCTCATACTCCTCACTGTCTTTCCTGCTGATTTGCTTTCCTTCAATTAACAACCTTCTTGCCATGTCTAGATTATCCATATGGATTCCTTCCAACCATGCATCATCAAGCCGCTGCTATGCTTTGGGTAATTTGTAGGCCATTGAGATATAAAACGTGTGAAACGAAGCAAAGGCCTTCCCGTACTATCTGCTATGACTCTTGTCTCAGTGTTCGCATGTTGCAACACCCATCCAATTACTTTTGAGCACGGGAAGAGTTCGGGACGTGTGGCCACCTTGGATATACAAGAGTTCTGGATGTTCTGATATTAACATTCCTCCTCAAGAAGAGCCTCAGGGAAGTCCTGATCTCTTATCATGCGGTAAACATCTCCCCAGTTTACTTCTGGAGGCACGCCTGTAGTGCAATTGGTATCCTGAAACGTTGTTTCTATTCTTGTGCTTTCGTCGAATGCCTTTGATTTTCTCTTGCCACCTTTAGCCATTTTGAAAATCCTATTCAATAAAACATGAATAAGCATGTATGACATGATGTTGACAATCCAAACAAGTGTCTTTTTGATAACATCTCCATTTCGACCAAAAATCCTAGAGAATGTTTCCTTCAAATACCAATTTATAATCTTGTGAAAGCATTAAATTAGTTACCTTTGCAGTTGCTATTGTGATTAGGAGCAAATGGACAAGGGTTGGTCCAGGTACCTTAGTCCTTAAGAGACAAAACACTGACCGACATACAAGCGCGAAAGGCATAAATTCTATAGCTGTGGAAAAGCCTACAATTAGGTGTGAGAAAAGGTAGAAAAGGTCTAACAGGTGCTGGGTAGAGGCAATATTCTTATAATTATTTAAATTGCAGGAGCCTTGAGGCCTTTTACGTCCATGCTTAGGGTTGTTAACAAAACATTTCTTAGGTTGGGAGAAATACCCCGTCCGAGACTAAGAAGAACAAGCTCCAATGCTATTAATGATAGAAAGAGACCCACCGCAATAACAGAACGACCTTGAATAATCAAAATGGCTATAGACTTCCCCGTGACAGTGAAACTAAGAAGAATTGACTAGGCAGGATGATATTCTGAGTTAGGTGGACAATGGGTCGATGATAGGCATAAATGTTATGCAGAAAAACGCCATGGATAGAAATGAACGAAATGAAATGACGGATCATACCCTTTTAAGTAGGAAACACACATTATAGCAGGGCCTGCGAAGGTACTAACCTGGAAGTGATGGCATGGTGCTGACGGTTGTTGCAGGGTCTGCGAATATGCACCTTCAAACGATGATGGACGTGCTTCGTGGTTCAAACGGAATGGAAAACACTCTGGGTGACAAAAATAACGAAAGTTTAACGGGGTTCACCCCAATATATTCAACCCGGTACGTGTGAACCATTAATATGGTGGTTGCAATGTCATTAAAACGAGACTTAAGGCTACGTACGACCGGGTCAAATCAAACCCTTTTTCAATAAATATGACCGTCAAATTGGGAAGGTTAGGTTAAGGCTTCAGCCTCTTGTGGAAAGAGAAGTTGGGTTTTTCCCACCATTGCGAGAGAGTTGACCGAATGCTTCCGCGAAGGAATAGTGTGTAGCATCAAACTTATGTGAACTTGTCCGCTTTCATGGGAAAGTTAACCAAGTTCTTCCGGAAATGTGCTAATGTTTGATAGTGTAGAAGAGATAGACGAGCCTTTCCACGAAAAATTGCTGATGTGTTTCGATGCTTGTGGAAGAGTTAGATGAAAGCTTCCACCGTTGCGGAGAGACTTGATGAAATTTTTCCGCCGTGGGCTTGACTTGGTCATAAGTTTCGCCCTTTCGGAGACTTTAAGGTAACTTTTCCGCCGTGAGTTTTGACTTAGCCTTTTATTTCCGCGGTTTCAGAAGGCTTGAGCTAACTCTTCCACCGTGGTGGCAATATTAGCTCAAAGCTTCTGCCGTTGCGGCCCAAAACTCTGAGTTTTACTTAGGCAAAAACATGGCTCAAAAAAGTTTAAGGCAAGTTGAGATTCTTTTTAGGGGAAAGCTAAGGAAAGATTTATGATGTTCGGATAGCCTTGGGAAGATTTTCCTTTTTTCAAAAGCAGAGGAGGGGCACCATTATTTTTTCAAAAAATCTAAAAGGGGGGGATGTTGTACCAACAACAAATGACGATTCGCTGGCGAACACATATCTCTAAAACAAACTCATCTGGAAGTCAGGAAACTTTCAAAGTACTGATTACATGTGCAACCAGATGTCTCCGTAGTTCAGTTTTGAAGAATGCATCGATCACTCTTATCGTGATGGTGATAAAAGGGGAAGGTAGCTTTGACTCAGATTTCTTAAAAACTCTCTAAGGGCCGAATTGTGGGATTTTTAAAAGAAAACTGTCTTTCAGAAGTTAAATAGTATAGGATTCCACAAGATCGTGACAGAATCTCACAGGGACATTCATTTGTTCCTCATTCCCATGCTTTTACATCCTTTTTTAGATGCTTCTTTAATTTCCGACTTTTAGCCGCTTTGAGTCTTCCGGAAATAAGTTTCTTCTGCTTTCAACGTTTCGATATAAGTTCTTCAATCCAAAATGTCCTTTTGTGTGAACAGAAGATTTGATTTCATGATTCATGGATGGAGAAGAACTTTTGCTAGGCTGGTTTATTAGACAGCTTCCTTCAACTTTCTCGAGCTTACTTTTATTTTCTCGACAATGCTTTAATTGAGGCGAGAATTTTTGGAAACCAGACTCTTTGAGATATGCCTTTTGGCGTTACTTGCAGCATGGGATCATTTTAAATACCATGTATTTGTGAGACATGTTTCCTTTCCATGGGTCCTGCCATACTTAACTTCTTGAGACAGCTACTGATGTTAAAGTGAATGGGCCCTAAGATAATTAAAAGGAAATACAGGATCTTAGCTATTTGACAGGGGTTATTTTAACCAACAAGAAAGAGGATCACTGCATTCTAGGAGACCGATCATTGAAGACAAAGTTACAACTATGCATATCTTTATTGATGCGCTTCTTATGACCATCCTTCTGAGTTCTCTGGAGTCTTCTTCATTCAGCTACACCATAATTGGAGTTTGGCTTTATTTCAAGTAACGAACCTAAAAACTTAATCAAAAAGGAAAACGAAGCAAAAATAAAAGAAAATGGATCAAACTGACTAGCAAACCAAAGGTAATAAAAAACAAGAGAAAAGAAAAGACAAATTAAAATAGAAAAGCAGAGTTTTATTTATGTACAAGAAACTTTCAGAAATCATGCAAAGTATTGTTTTAGGGCAAGGCCCTTGAGAGGGAGATTCATTTCCTCTCCTTGTAAATCCTTCACTTTATAGGTTGATGGACCAATTATTTCAAAAATTTGATAAGGTCCAAGCCATAGGTTTTGAAACTTTGTGTGCATTCCCTTACCGTCGTGTTGGTGGTCCCATTTGAGGACCAAGTCTTCTACTTCTAAAGTTCTCTTCCTGGATTTTCTTTTATCAAACCAGCATTTGACTATGTCTTGATGATGATGAAACCGTTCCTTGGCCTTTTCCTGCGACTCTTCTAGTTTCAACAGGGTATCAATACTGGATTGTAGGGCTTGACTGTTAGAAGCTCGAGAGGATTGGGCCAACTTCAAGGATGGGAGTAATATGTTCAGGGTGAGAATGGCTTCTTTGCCATAGACCAGGTTGAAAGGAGAAGCTCCTAAGGCATTTTTGGGCGTTACCCTGTCTTCCCATAGGGCATGAGGGAGGGCTGTGTGCTAGCTTCTTTGATTTTCGATCACGATATTTTTCAGGATTCGGATTATGTTTTTATTGGTTGATTCAACTAAACCATTTACCTAAGGGTAGTAATTGGCTGAGTAATGTAACTTAATTCCTCTTTCCTATGTGAATTCATTAATCTTTATTGACGAAAAATAAGGTGCATTATAAAAAACTAGAGAAATTGGAACCCCAAACCTGGTTATGATGTTCTCTTCCAAAAAGTTGATGACTGTATCTTCGTTAGCTTTCCGAAGGGGAATAACTTCGGCACATCTTGTGAAATAATCTGTAGTGGTCAGAATGTACCGATGCTGTAGTGAAGAGTTAGGATTTATTTCTCCAATTATATCTATACCCCATTGCTCAAAAGGTTCAGTGATGATCACTGGCTATAAGGGGCCTACTGCTTTAGGTAGCTTCCCAGTACTTCTTTGGCATACATCACAATTTATGACATAGGCATGGGAGTCCCTGAAGAGAGTAGGCCAATAATAACTTGCTCTTAGGATTTTGTGGGCTGTAGTGTCCCCAGAATAATGTCCTCCAGCAGGTCCGTCGTGTAGTTCTTTGACCACGTTAATAGCATCTTCCTTTTCTAAACACCTAATATAGATGCCATCATAATTTTTCCTGAAGAGTACTCCTTCAATGATCTGATAAGCTGTTGATTTAAGACGGAGGGCTCTCCTTTGCTTCGAACTCCAATGTTCTGGTAAGTAACCCGATTGTAATTAATGTACTAGGTCTCTATGCCAAGACTCTGGGGCAGTAAAAATTGGACATACATCTATCACATTCAGCTCGGCTTCATTCCTCTAATCTAGCTCTTCGTCAGTTTGTCTTTGAGTGAGTAGCTTGCATAGGCCTTGACCTTTAATGATGCTAGCTGGCTTGAATTCTAAGTCGTACTCCTAGAGAGCAGTGACCCAATTCCCTCTCCTTTCTCCCAATTCCTTTTGGACGAAAAGAGACCTGACAGCGGGATGAGGGACTATGACTTTAGTCCTATTTTTTAGAATATACGGCCTGAACTGCTTTACTGCTTTGAAAACTGCATATGCTTGTTTATCTACCACGGGATAGGTCAGTTCAACACCTTGCCGACCAGTGCTCATAAAAGAAATTGGGTATTCATCTCCTGCTTCCGTCTTCTGAGTAAGCACAGCTGCAAGAGAGTCATCAAAAGAAAATGTATACATTATAAAATCTTTATCAAAATTCAGACTTCTTAAAGAGGGTGCCTTGGCTATAGCAGCTTTGATTTCTTTGAATGCAACCTTTTCCGAGTCTGTCCACTTAAACTGTACATTCTGCTTAACCATTTGTTGCAAAGGTTTAACGATTAGGGAGAATCCGGCATGAACCTTCGGACAAAATTTATGGTGCCCATGAATGATTGCATAGAATTCTTGCTATGGGGCATGGGAATCTTATCGATAACCTGAATCCTTTCTTGATCTATTGATATTCCTTCCTTGGAAATGATATTATTGAGAAGCTTTCCCTCAAGAAAAACAAAAAATCTTTTCTTAGGGTTTAGAGAGATGCCGTACTTCCTACAATGATCAAAGATTTCCTTTAGGTGAGAAATGTGGTCTTCTCTCTTCTTTGAAAAGACTGTCACATCATCCAAGTATACTACCACACATTGACCTCCTAGTCCTCGGAACGCAATGTCCATGGCTCGCTGAAAAATGGCTCCTGCATTAATCAAGCCAAAAGGTATTCTTCGGTATGCGAAGGTTCCCCACTTTGTGCGAAAAGTGGTTTTGATTCGGTCTTCCTCCACTACTAGCAATTGGTTGTAACCAAAAAAACCATCTAGTAGGGAAAAGAGTTCTAATCCTGATACCATCTGCAATATCTATTCCATTGGGGGCACTAGATAGTTGTCTTTATCAGAAGCTCTATTCAAGTTCCGAAAATATACACACAGCCTGATTTCTCTTGTATTCTTCCGCACGGGGACTAGATTTTCCACCCATTCAGAATGTCGTACTTTAAAAATAATCTTGGCCTCCAACAATTTTTTTAGTTCCTTTTGTATTAGAGGTTCCAGTGTTGGGTGCATCCTCCTTAGTTGTTGCTGAAAAGGTTTGACACCTTCCTTCATAGGTATTACATGTTGAATGATGCGGGTGTCATATGTCTTCAGATTGTCATAGGTCCAAGCGAACACGTCTTTGTATTGCTGGAAAAGTTTAATGAATCTACTTCTTTCTTCTGGCGAACAACATTTTCCAAGATTGACATACTTTGGTTCAGCTTCTATGCCCAAGTTTATTAATTCGTATTGCATGGCTGAGTTGTGGGTTTTAGCATTCATAGGTTTTCTGAATTTGCTTTGCAAATTGAAAAGCACCTCTAGAGTTCTTACTCCCTTGGGCATGAAGTTCCCTTTCACTGCATCTTTATCTTGTAGAGTTGAGTCATGCTCTTCTTCCTCTATGATGGCTTCCTGAAAGGCATCTTTATTGGTTAAGAAACTAATAATATGATCATCGTCATCAAATACTCTGAAATTTGTGATGTTGTCCAGATCATAAGGCCTGAAAATCAATTCAATGGAACATCTATTATTAGTGGGTACTAATATGGAAGCGGAAGTAGCTAACAGATCAGCTGCATCGTTTTGCAATATTGGGATAGAATTGATGTTAAAAGCGTCAAAACATGAAATCAAATTCCAAATTTCTTCTTGATAACCTTTTAAATGCGGTGAAAGATAATGGATTGTATTTCTTATTTGCCTAACAACAATTTCAGAATCACCAAAGGCTTTCAGAAATCTAACATTAAGACCAATGGATTTCTTCAAACCTTGAATGAGAGCTTCATATTCTGCTGTGTTATTAGTACATTCAAATTCTAATGGACATGATAAAAAATGTTTGTTTCTATCAGGATCAATTAAAATGCAACCGGCTCCGGATCCTTCCTGAGTTTTGGAGCCATCAAAATAGAGAGTCCAAAAGATATTGTCTTCTTTAACTAGGTTAGTTTGATTTCTGTCTAAATTAGTGACTAAGTCTACTATATTACAATCAATATCGTCAGCCCGTGAAAACTAAAGGAGATCGGGCTGTTTGTATGAAATATGGCTAACTTCTTCTAATTTGTAGTTCCCAGGTTCAATTTCTAAGAAGTAATCTCCTAAAACTGAAGAGGAAAAAGTCACAGCTTCATTTTTTCCATCCAGCTAAGTAACATTTTGTTTCATATGTGGCTCCCTTAATATCTTGATCTGATTCTGACGATTTTGATAGGGCAACCATAGATGAGACCAATCTGTTGCGAAATAGCCATTAAGTTTCGCAGACTAGTCCTTACTCAAAATTAGACCATATGCCTCAGGGATATCGACCACCATTATATCAATGAATTGACACACTTTGGGATAGGATGACAACCTAATAAGTACATCTTTCAGTTCACCAATAACCTTGACAGCGTTCCTATCTAATTGAATGATTTGAGATGGGGACGGGATCGGTTGTCCGTTGATCTTTTTGCAAATCGACAACAGCATGACATTTGAACTTGCACCTGAGTCTGCCAAACAGTTGTGCACATTGTGATTAAAAATATCAAAGGTTAAGAGAAAAGGAAGAGTTTGAGATTTCGATTTTCCGCCAATACTTGCTTCATTAATTTCTGGGTTTTCATCAATGTTTTCTACTGGGACAGCTGTTTGCGGATCTAAGGCTTCCATCAATTTCTTCCTTTGTTGCGGTAAGCTACACATATCGAAAATGGAAATATTAGCTTTCATTTTTTTTATATCCTCGATTATATCATAGCTCATGTCACATCCTTTCAGAGTCGTTGATTGATTTCTTGCTTTGTTCAAAGGAGCTTGTGGCTATTTAATTCTTTCTGAGTTTGGTTCTTTAGTCACTGTGGGAGCAACCACCGGGCTTGTCTTGGGTTGGAGAAGAATGACAGTTATGTGCCACCTTGGTATTTGGTTAGACCTTGATTTAGGTGATTCTATTGTTGGTTCAATCACTAGGCCTTTACTCCTGGTAGTAATGTTAACAGATGTTGTTTGTACTTCGTCTGGGAAATCTTCACAAGACAGTTCTTAGGCAGGGGTCCAATCCCAAAGGATCATCGTAGTGTCGAGGGCTAGTTCTTCACTGTCAAGAATTTGTTCTTGTTGGGGGCTCGTTTGCTCGGGCATTTGTGTATCTAACATTTGGTTCATTACTAATCTCATCGAGTTGATCCATTGTGGGCAGCTCTTTTCTGAGTGTTGTTCTTGGTGAAAAGTGCAGAAGTGGTCCATCCCTATTTCATTTAGATTTAGTACGGCATAATTATTTACTGGTGGGGTTGGCTATCCATTGTTTTCTTTATTTTTATAGAAAGGTTTGAAAGGAGGTCTCGAAGAATTCATTGCTTTATCCTTTTCTAGATCCACAATCCTATTGGAGAGTTTCTGCATCGTTTTTATGACATTTTCTAAATCTGGTGCAGGTTCTTCCTTATCTCTGGTTAACAAAAAATGTTTCTTAACAGCTGCTAGTTTACCCTCTATATCTAAAGCATGTTTCGAGATGCTGTCATGTTCTTCTTCTACCTTCTTGGTTTCTTCAAAATTTTCTGTGAGGGTAGTTTTTATTGTTCTCTTGACGAACATTGCAAGTGGGGATTTAAGAGTTGTTGTATAATATTCTACTAAACATTCCTCAGCGGACTTTGTTGCATCACTAAAATTATTTAACAATGTTGTGAACCTCTGGTTAAACTCTTGAACTTTCTCATTCTTTTCCATTCTCATAGATAATAATTCTTTCATGAGAGTAGCTACTGTTTTCTGATTGCCATACTTTTTAAGAAAACATTTCTCAAAATCTTCCCAACTTGTTATCGAACCGGCTTGCAAACTAAAGGACCGGGAAGATACTTTAGGTTCGAAAGTATAAGGAAATAGATGACAAACCACATCTTCGTGTTCTACATTTAAAAGACTTAGGGCTAAATAAAAACTTTTGAGGTGGTCTTCAACAGAAATTCCCTTGCTAGGGTCATACTTAGGTAAAACCTTTTTTGGGTTCTTGGGAAAATCATGGAATGGTCTGACTACATTTAATGCCCCCTTGGCTCTCCATGCGGGCATGACCATGACTCTCGGGGGAGAGCGTGGTGGTGAGTGCGGTGGTGAGTTAAGAGGAGTATCCCTTGGAGTGTGATGCTCTGGGTCTGTAGGGGTCTCTATTCTAATTTCGTCAAAAGGTTCGGTGAACTCTTCTAGAGATAAATCTAATAATTCTTCTAGACTTTGAGTAAGAACGGAATCCCTTGTACACTGAGGATTTTTTTGAGGAGCTCTGGTTCTGCGTAACAGAGGAACTGTGGTTAGTCCTCCAAGACTTCTCACGTATGAGTGAGTATGTCTCCTGAATTGATTTACTTCTTCAAAAGGGACAACATACACTATTTATGACTGTTCTGTTTCAGGGTTAGGATCTTCTTGATTTCTTGATTCCAGATCTGCAAATTCTGGGATGACTGTTTCAGATGGGTTTTCAGTGGAATTTTTACCAACAAAATAATCTCTTCTGCTACCCATGCACCGGTGGCCCTCCTTCTAGTGCAAACAACTATTGATGCCTCAAATATATTTGCATCAATCAGCAAGGGATTCTCCCCGATAAGCGATCCCAACTAGATCGCCGACCATTTGATGTGGGGAATGCGTCCGGTTAACGGTTCTGGCTACCGTGAGTTTTGAATATTTGTTTGTTTTACCGGTTGTGGCCCGGTCCACCGGTTATGTATTTTTTGTATTTATTATGATATGCATGTGCTGATCCAAGTGGATATTGGTGGCCACCCACCTTTCCAACTAGCTCAAAATAGTTTTATGGCAATTTTGGTATTGTACTATTTTTAGCAGTTTTTCGGGTCCTGAACTTCCGGGGCCATTTTGAGGCCCTAAACGACCTTTTTTGGCAATTTGGGGGGCCAAATGGTTGCTAAACGACCTTTTTTGACATACATTTGGCCCCAGTCGAAAGTTGTAAATCTCGGATAGACCTTTCCAATGGGCTACCGAGCGCCCCAAATGGAGATCGTATGCAAAAGTTACGACCCCGGGAAGTTGATGTACTAACTTACCCAAACGGGGCCCACATGACTTTTGGCGATTCATCTCCTAGGGTTAGGTTTTTGGATGTCTAGGGTTTTTGACATTCTTGTTTATTGTAAAAGGCCTTGAGAGCCTCATTGTAACCATCTTCTTGCGAAATGAGCGCGACCGTCACATCTCTTCTTAGAGATAAGCCGCCACCATTCCAGCAAGCTTGTTTTCCGCTGCATTTTATAGTTCTAGCTTATTTCCTTATTGAATAGAAAACCAGTTTTACTGTATCTCTGTTATTTTGTGTTAAGCATCTGATAATAATCTGTATTCATTTCGTTCTGCTCATAAAATATGGATCAGTGGTATCAGAGCGGTCTGCTCCTTGTTGTCTTAATGCATGTCCCCAACGAGGTCAGGGTACAAAGAATTGGGTCTCGAGCTTGTTTTTATTGAGGAAAAAAGCTCTCGCACACCCAAGTGACCTCTCATGGCAGGAGAAAAGAAAGATGACGAGATAGGAGGTCCTATCAAAATGTTGCTTCAGGAATCCCTCACGCAGCAGAGGAACAAGATGATGGATAATTTCACGCAAATCCTTTGGTGACTACCAACAAGTGACGCATCTTCCTCGAGCAGAGGCGCCGCCCCCTTCAAGGTACAAATCAACTTCGATATCCCTATATTTGAAGGACATATAGACGCAGATGCTGTAGATAAGTGGTTGAATCTACTAGAAGGGTATTTTTCTGTCCATAACTTTTCGAATAAAGAAAAGATTACTTTTGCGCTCCTCAAAGCCGTTTCCCATGTCAAAGATTGGGGGAACCCATATCTAGATTTTGCAGGTCTGGGATTTTGGGATCAATATCCTCTTGGGACTTCTTTTCTTCCTGCTCTTTCTTTCGTGCCTCTTCCTCATGCTCCCTTCTTAATGTATCATGTTTTTCTTGCTTCGCAATTCTTTCGAATCTAATTCTCTCTTCTTCTTCTTGCCTCTTTGCCTTATCTTTGGCTGCTTGGATTCTCAAGTTCTCTTCTTCTATGTGTTTATCTTCTTCAATTTTCTTTGCTTGTTCTAGGAGCATTTGTTCTTCTTTTAAGAAAGCCTTGGCAGTCTCTATGGTATCCTTTTCTCTTTGTGGACCCACAACATGAGAGCTCGAGCTGGACCCTCCTTTGCCCATTTGGCAAATTTGTAGCTCAATCATATTGTTGATCCCTATATGCTTCCTCCTGTGGATCAAAAAAGTTGGCATACTCACAGGGAGTGGAGAGTTATTTGCAATGTTGTGCAATTTTTCCCTGTCGATCATTCCCGTGAAAAATCCTTTCTCCAAAATGAAAGCTCCTCAATTCTGTAACAAAATATTTCACGGTTGCAATTCCTAAAAAATTGTAGGCCTCGACATAGAAGGGTAAGGGTGGAAAAGTAGCTTTCTTGGCTTTATATAGGGTGTTACCCATTCCATCAATGAATACCTAGCTTACCATCTCCTTGTGGACTATATAATCCATAGCGTATCTTGGTAGAATATACGAGGTTTTGGATCCTCCGTACATCCTTATGTAGGTACCTTCTGGAGAAAAATAGAAATCACCATATTTCTCCAAAGCTTCCATGGCATTCTCAGACAGGTAGTTGGGTTCTTCATTGAATATTAATTGATAAAGGGGCATGATGAACTCCTCGCAAATGAGCTTGTAATCCCTCTTATAATTTTGGGCCCAGAAGATTTTGTAGGCAATGAACATCGAGCCCTCAGCTAAGTTTCACATGCATCCCAACTTGGGAAAGGGACATTTCACCACGATACAATCTATCAGGTAAGAAGCCATATAAAACTATGCCTTCCTCTCCACCAACCCTTCTTGTGCCATTGTTATAGCTGATGACAGACTGTCTGAGATGATATCAGCCCAGTTGAAGATTGTCCCTTTGAAGGCTACATAGTGGATGATAGGGACCCATTGTAGCATAAACATAGTCCCATCAGGTCTCCCAAAGATTCTGCCTAACATGAGAGCGATCAGTTTGAAAGGAGGCCTTAGATTCTGAACCTCACACTCCTTGCTGTCTTTCCTCCTGATTTGCTTTCCTGCAATTAACAACCTTCTTTCCATGTCTAGATTATCCATATGGATTCCTTCCAACCATGCATCATCAAGCCACTGCTGTGCTTTGGGTAATTTGTAGGCCGTTGAGATATAAGATGGGTGAAACGAAGCAAAGGCCTTTCCCGTACTATCTGCTATGACTCTTGTCTCGGTGTTCGCATGTTGCAACACCCATCCAATTACTTTTGAGCACGGGAAGAGTTCTGGATGTGTGGCCGCCTTGGATATACAGGAGTTCTGGATGTTCTGATATAAACATTCCTCCTCAAGAAGAGCCTCAGGGAAGTCCTGATCTCTTATCATGCGGTAAACATCTCCCCAGTTTACTTCTGGAGGCACACCTGTAGTGCACTTGGTATCCTGGAACGTTGTTTCTATTATTGTGCTTTCGTCGACTGCCTTTGATTTTATCTTGCCACCTTTATCCATTTTGAAAATCTTGTTCAATAAAAAATGAATAAGCACGTATGACATGATGTTGACAGTCCAAACTAGTGTCCTTTTGATAACATCTCCATTTTGACCAAAACTCCTAGAGAACGTTTCCTTCAAATACCAGTTTATAATCTTGTGAAAGCATTAAATTAGTTACCTTTGCGGATGCTATTGTGATTAGGAGCAAATGGACAAGGGTTGGTCCAGGTACCTTAGTCCTTAAGAGACAAAACATCGACCGACGTACAAGCGCGAAAGGCGTAAATTCTATAGTTGCGGAAACGCCTATGATTAGGTGTGAGAAAAGGCATAAAAGGTTTGATAGGTGATGGGTAGAGGCAATATTCTTATAATTATTTAAATTGTGGGAGCCTTGAGGCCTTTTAGGTCCATGCTTAGGGTTGCTAGCAAAACGTTTCTTAGGTTGGGAGAAATACACCATCCGAGACTAAGAAGAACAAGCTCCAATGCTATTAATGATAGAAAGAGACCCACAGCAATAACGGAACGACCTTGAATAATCAAAATGGATCTAGACTTACCCGTGACTATGAAACTAAGAAGAATTGACTAGGCAGGATGATATTCTGAGTTAGGTGCACAACGGGTCGATGATAGGCGTAAATGTTTTGCGGAAAAATGCCATGGCTAGAAACGAACGAAATGAAATGATGAATCATACCCTTTTAAGTAGGAAACACACATCATAGCAGGGCCTGCAAAGGTACTAACCTGGAAGTGATGGCATGGTGTCGACGGTTGTTGCAGGGTCTACGAATCTGCGCCTTCTAACAATGATGGACGTGCTTCGTGGTTCAAACGGAACAGAAAACACTCCGGGTGACAAAAATATTGAAAGTTTAATGGGGTTCACCCCAATATATTCAACCTGGTACGTGCGGACCATTAATATGGTGGTTGCAATGTCATTAAAATGGGACTTAAGGCTGCGTACGGCCGGGTCAAATCAAACCCTTTTTCAATAAATATGACCGTTAAATTGGGAAGGTTAGGTTAAGGCTTCCGCCTCCTGTAGAAAGAGAAGTTGGGTTTTTCCCACCGTTGCGGGAGAGTTGACCAAATGCTTCCGCGGAGGAACAGTGTGTCACGGCAAAATTATGTGAACTCGTCCACTTTCACGGGAAAGTTAACCAAGTTCTTCTGGAAATGTGCTAATGTTTGATAGTGCAGAAGAGATAGACGAGCCTTTCCGTGAAAACTTGTTGATGTGTTTCGATGCTTGTGGAAGAGTTAGATGAAAGCTTTCGCTGTTGCGGAGAGACTTGATGAAATTGTTTCGCTGCAGGCTTAACTTCGTCATAAGTTTCGCCCTTTAAGAGACTTTAAGGTAAATTTTCCACTGCGATTTTTGACTTAGCCTTTTATTTTCGCGGTTTCGGAAGGCTTGAGCTAACTCTTCCGCCGTGGCGGCAAGATTAGCTCAAAGCTTCCGTCGTTGCGGCCTGAAACTCTAAGTTTTACTTAGGCAAAAACATGACTTAAACAATTTCAAGGCAAGTTGAGATTCTTTTTAGGGGAAAGCTAAGGAAAGATTTATGATGTCCGGATAGCCTTGGGCAGATTTTCATTTTTTCAAAAGCAGAGGAGGGGCCCCAATATTTTTTCAAAAAATCTAAAAGGGGGGGGATGTTGTACCAACAACAGAACATAAACTAGAATAAGGTGGATCAGAGAGTGCACTAAACTTCTGAAATTTGTGATAATACTTTCAAAAGTATTCTAATAGTATCTATTAGGAAAACTATGTTGGTGAATTCAACCCAGTGACCAAAGATCTTCTATATAGAGAAAAAATGTTGATTTACTAAGTGGAACATAAGATGTATTTTCATAACAGAAAGCAGGTTTGCAATAGGAGGCTGCTCAAGTTCTCCACTATGGAATATGAATAGTAAACAAAATTATTAAATAAGCATTTTCATAGAATTTGTAGTAATAGTGATATCTTACAAGGAGTTACAAGGAGCTATTGCACATATTTGACCTTATTTGACCTTCTATCTCTTTGTCATGTCAAATAAGAGGTAGTTACAAGGAGCTATTGGACATAAGAGGTAGTTACAAGGAGCTATTGCATATATTTGATCTTATTTGACCTTCCATCTCTTTGGCAGGTCAAATAAGAGGTAGTCACAAGGAGTTATTGCATGGATGCATGGTTACCCCACATTGTCATGACTTTATATAAAATTGGCATCCAATATGCTAGTTTAGATATTATATTGCTCATACTCTAGATATTAGGTGTGCTTGACAGACTCAAACCTTAATTATTTTCCAATTTGTGTGCCAACAATTATGGGCATTCCTTTACCAATTATGGGCATTAATGTATGATATTTGTTTGTTTAGCATCATACTCATTCCCATGGCCGATATACCTCATCATGACCACATGATCCATGTGGACCCTTCTTCATACAATGATGATGAAATTTCAGGATATATGGAACATTTGTACATTTGAGAGAGAGATGACTGGTTGTACCTTACCCACAGTGGTTGATTTACTTTTGGTCCTTACACCCTGTCGTTTATTGATCTTTTGGTACCTTGTCCTTGGCATGTGGCTAGTAGGGTCATTTCTCCCATCTTGAGTTGTTTGTACCACCCTTTAATGTTTTTGGTCCTTTGGGTACTATGGTTGTTTGTCCCCTAAATGACCCTAGTACCCCACTTATGATTTATGTTATTATTTATGACTCCTTTTTATTTTATTTGTTATTTTGTTATTTTACTTTTAATTTTTAATTTTTATATTTAATTTTATATTTTTTGTATTAAGTAGTTAAGACTTGTCCTATCAGACAAAATCGTTGGTGATCAGATATGTGTTTTTTTGTTAAGCTTATACTTGTACTAAGACTTTTTTTGTAATCATTCTGTGTGCGTTATTTAACTTCTGCTATGAATGTAATTGTCTTTGTCTAACTACTGTTGCATACAACCTTTCTCTTTCTCTCTCTGGTTTGTACTTAACATTTAGTAGGGTCTGTGGGTTCCTAGTGTTGGCTAACCTCTGAGAGGTACAGTTTTCACTAAAAGTAATATTTATGAGTATCCGACAAGAAGGTTCCACATTACGGTGTAAGTACCCTAAACCTATATTCTTTACTCATGTTAATGTTGATCAACTATTGTTAGTAATTACATGTTACTGAAGATTACTTTAACACAATGAGCCAACTGGTAGTGTTAATGTAGTTCCACATTACGGTGTAAGTACCCTAAACCTATATTCTTTACTCATGTTAATGTTGATCAACTATTGTTAGTAATTACATGTTACTGAAGATTACTTTAACACAATGAGCCAACTGGTAGTGTTAATGTAGAAAAGTCGAAAGAGATGAAAATTATGTTTTGTTACTGTTGTTCTATTTAGTTTCAATAGTACTTGTTTATTAGATGTAATAAAAGAAAGGATTTTACATTTGGTGGAGGAATGCTAACTATGTATGATGATAGTGGAAAGTGCATGCCTTAATGCCTTGTAATTTTCTAATATGAACTATGCATACCCAAGAAGGTCCTATTTGAACTTTTTTCCCATGGCGCAGGTAGAACCAAACAAGTATTTTTTAGATCTGTCTTCCTCGAGTGACGGGATTTTAGGAAGGCTGGAGGAAAGTGAGACATCCAGTAGGTCTAAAAGAGTTATGTCAACTAGATGTCAAAATATCAGAAGAAAATTCCATAAACGCATGGATTTTTTTCTCGCTGAAGGGGGTTCATGTTCCTATGATGATGAGACAATAGGCGACATCGAGGTGCCCTTGAGGTACAAACATCTAGTGAAACAATGGGTACCCAAGTATCTTCCTCAACTGAACACAAATTTTTGTGTGAACGAGAGGATACATCGAATTGCACCGTCATCATTACATGGTGTTGGGTTGTTTTGCATGGATGGCATAAATTTCGGTTACAACAGATGTACATAATTGATGGAGTATGTTGGACCCTGTTACAACTACAAAGATTGGATGCGCCTGGTCCAATATACATGAAGTATGCATAGATATGGATTGTCGACAAATTATTTATAGCTGAAAGACAAAGATCAAAATAAAGGAGCAACTTTGTACATTGACGGAAGGCCAAAAGCCACATGGAATATTGTGGGGTTTATAAACAATACACAACTAGGGTCTAAAATTAAGCAACCCAACTGCGAATTTGAGGGGCGTGAAGGAAACAATGTTTTCGTATGTTCCTTTAAATCAATAGCTACAGGGGAAGAGTTTCTTATTAATTACAATTTGAATTGACTAGATACAAACACGATTACTATGGGAGTGGTACATCTAACAATTTACCCAACCCTTTATTAATGAATTTAACATCTTAAGGATTTTTCGTTAGTTTATTGTTATAATTTCGTTAAAATTTTATATATTTACTTCTCAGGGTAGTGATCGGGGCATCTCCCCAGCAGCTGGTCAGAGGTGTATAACTTCATCGAGGCAGCAGGTATACATCTTTGTAATAGTAAAAATATAATATGAAAAAAGAGTTTTTTTTGCTATGTTTTTTCATGAGTATATTCATTTGGTCTATATAATGTTATCTATATTTGATGTAGAGTGTTGATCGGGGAAGCCACCCAGTTGTTGATCATATGACAATAGCCTCAGGGCAATAGGTAAACCTGATTATAATTGTACGATTTAAATACGTAAAAATGTCTTGTTATTATATTGTTTCAGTGAGTATTTTGGTTTTGTTTAGATAATTGTTTCTCTGTTTTTTATTCAAGGTTCTGTAAGGGGCACCTCTCTAGCAATAGATGATACTAGACCTTCCTCGAGGAAGCAGGTATACATCAATGCCATTGTACAAATTTAATATGAATAAAAAAAAATTGTTGTGTTTTTTCAAGAGTATATTCAATTCATTTAGATAATATTATCTATATTTTTGTTGCAGAGTGTTGATCGGGGAAACCACCCGGCTGTTGATCAGGCAACAAAATCCTTGGGGCAATGGGTATACTTGCTTGTAATTGTACAATTTAAATACATCAAAATGTTTTCTTATTAAGTTTTTTCTGTGAGCATTTTGGTTTCATTTAGATGAGTTTTTCTATGTTTTTGATGTAGGGTTTTGATCAGGGCACCTCCCTATTAGTAGATCGGGGCAGGTCACCTATAACTAGTGATCCGATGAGTAGATGATCCTCGATGCAGCATGTATAATTCATTGGAATTGTACCAGTCTAATATGTAGCATACTGTTTTTTTTGTTATGTATTTTTCGTGTGTATATTGGTTTCATTATGATAATGTTTTCTACTTCTTTTTTGCAGGGAGATGATCGGGGCAAGTCCCCAGCTGTGGATCAGACTAAACCATCATCGAGGCATCAGGTAAACCTAGTTGTAATTTTAGGAATATATCATGATAGATATGTTTTGTTAATATAATTTTTTCCTCATTTTATTGCTTTCACGTCATTAATGTTTTATATATTTTTGTTGCAGACCAATTATTTGGTGTATGAAACAGCATCACAGCAATCAATATCTTTTGATGTGTGTGAGTTGATGTGCGATGCTGACATTGGTTCTTATCTAGACTCGGTTAAGGTGATAGAGAATACCTTGAAAAAAATTAATGAGGATATCCTTTGTTTGTTATTCATTCAGCCGCAGACAGATGAGATTAAATCCAAGGTTGATGTTTTGGTAAAGAGATCTCATTCCTTACAAGTAAGTTGGGGAATCTTGAATCATAATATAAATTCATTTAGAACTTTATAATTTTCACTTTTATATGATAATGAACTTAACAAATATGGTTTGTATTTACAGGATTTTCTACGACCACACATCGGTGGTCAAGGCAGTGTTGGCCCCAGTGATGTTCGTGGAGAGTCGTCACATGAGAAAACGACTCCATATACATTGAATCATGCACCATTGTTGTCGACTGAACAGTCGAAAACGCATTCCGTGACACCCCCGAGGCCAGTTGTGAGTGCACCCACTAATGACCGACGCACACCAGATCGTGCAGAAGAAGGGGTCGATGCAGAGCCTACTAGTATTGATATTGTTGAAGCAACATTTCCTGGATCTTCCCGTGTCACTAGCACGGGTACAATACAGTCAACATTTTTGGTGGATGAACATCTCATTCCAATAAATATAGAGAAGATCCCAGGTAATTATACATTGTTCAAGTTAGTGTTTATGATTTGATTGTAATATACCGATAAAATATTTTTTTTCAACTAATGATGGCATGATCATTTTGCAGGAAATGATGTTTTTTATAAAAATCTAAATGATTTTTCCTTGGAGATCTTCGGGCCCACCATCCGCACAAAGTGGGATAAACAAATGAAATTTTTTATAGATGAGCTCACTAATCGGTTGGTTGGCCTGTTCGGCAACGAGACCTTCGATCGAGCTACGGTCCTAAAGAAGGATGGACAACATATGAAGATTGTCTGGGACCAATATAAGGTTCACCTAGAAAGGAACCCTAGGTATGAGCACCCTCCGATGACTCTAGCAAGAGAGTGGAAATCCCTAGTGGAAGATGGAAAGGAGAGGGCTCTGAGAAAAGAAGGAAAGATAACACCAGGCACAGGGAGGTATGCAATACTTTCCAAAATGTAAATCTAAACCTTATTGTTATTGATTTTTATATCAAATTTGAAACGTCTAATGTATTTCAACACTTGGATAGGATGTCAGACACATCAAATGCCACAAAGGTAAGACTAGAAAAAATTGTTCAGCAAAATCTTGGGCCTGGTGGTTATTCAAATTTGGCGGGACGAATTGTAAGTATCGAAAAACCAATAATGCATCCAAATAATAAATTGCAAATTATTTTTGTTTTATTGCACCACAAAATATAAATTAATGAAATTATGAAAATATGCAGTCCGAACGATTAGAAGAATTTCCCACTGAGGAATACTTGAAGATTGGATTCCAGCACGACTTTGGAGCTATTGTTGAATGCCAAAAAAGATTGTCTGGGAAAACACAATCTTCTGGCCATGATCCAATTGGTGCATAGGTATATAAAATCTATATAGTTTAATGAAGATTTATTACTTGTGCAATCTATTCATTATAGATAATTGACATAAAATATTGAGTCTGTTTTGAGTAGGAAAGCAATAATTCCCTTAATGTCGAGGATGGACAACAACCAATCGAAGATCATGCTTCGAATCCTGGTAATGAATTTATTCATATGCTACAATTTTATATATAGCATTGCAGATGGTGAACATTAATTGTACTTCTCCATGTTTCAACTACAGAGCATGTAGAGGGTCACACTATACAGGTTGAGCCTAGATAGGAATATGAAGAACATGGTGTGGCCACAATAGGTAAAAAAACATCTTTGTATTTTTTTATAAATGAAATACTTGTGATTATAATAACATAATATATTGATGTAACATTTTTACATTATTGTAGCGAATCCAGACCCCTTGCTGCAAAATCCACGTCGCGAGTACTCTACTAGGAAGACATCACGACAAGTTGATGAAGCACCCAGAACGGAACAACAAGTTCCAAAAGATGAGCTTCTTGTCGATTTTGTAAAGAGAAAAAAATAGAAAGAAAGTGACTGAAGAAATATTGTGTAATTATTTTTTATAATATAATGTCATGCATGATTTTTTTCCTACTGAATGAATGAATGTTAGCTTTTATTGAATGAATGGTAAATGTTTGTTTATGATTAAATCTGTATGTTTGCACGTAATGTTTTTTCAAGTACATGCATTGGGTATGGGGAATTGAGAGTGATGTGAGGGGGGGAGGGGGCATAAGAGATTCCACCTTCACGTGTTTTTCCCTATTCAGTAGAGAATATTAAATTATTCTAGAAACAAAGAGGATCTCAATGAATGGCTACGATGGTGCCTTTCTATAACCCACTCGCATGCCATCTAAATTTTGACAATTTCTTGGGTCTTGTTATGAAACTAAAGCATCTTATCCTACTTTCCAAGCCTCTCACAAGGTAAGGAATTATTCATTTCTCACTTACTTATGACAGTTTGAGAAAAAGTAAAATCAAATGAAAGTAAGCACCAACTATATAAACATAAGCAAGCAATTCTTACATAGTGATATTGTCACATAGAAGTCGTTGAAATCAAGTTACACAAACCTATTTATGTTCAAGATCCATTTTCATTTGCAAGACATAGTGGATCCTATAGAGAATGTCCTTGTATATTCATAGAATGTCCTTGTATATTCATGACAGTGCTAGATCTCCTGTCAACCTACAACCTTCCTTGGTGGTCTACATCTCTGACTACCCACCATACTCTCTAGCCACACCAAAGGCTCTACAACAAGCTAGCACCAACACCATCAAGTCCAATTTTGTTATTTCACTAAGCATGCCTCACACAATCTCTCTAAGCAAAGAGCTCCGAGTATCCTCTAGGGTTTCTTTGTCCATCTAACAAAAGGACTCAAACATTATCACTTCAAGTATCCTCTAATTCCCCCCCCAAAAAAAAACCGTACTTCCTTCCCTGCTTGCATAAATACAAGTACAAATACTGAAGACAAATGCATCTTCGAGATACAAATGATAGTAATGAACTCACAAATGGATTAAGGAAAGATGAGGTTCAAAAACAAATAGGTAAGGCAATCAAGACATGGAATACTTATGATAGTTTGAGCAAGGGTAAAATCAAATGAAATTAAGCATCAACAACAAACAAATAAGCAAGCAATTCTTACATAGCGATATTGCAAGATAAAATTCATTGAAATCAAGTTCCATAATCCTATTTATAGGCATACTTGAACAAGAATATCACTAATCAATTCAATGTTTAACAATAAATCATGGGCATGTAGCTATGGATGACAAAAATATTGATAAGATAATTTTATCAATGTCCATTGAATCAACACAATAGTAGGTCAATAAACTCTAAGGTTGCAGCTAGGACATAAACCCTAGCTGTGGGCATAAACAAATAGAGAAATGAGTAATTGTATACCATGTTGAGGTTTGTAAGAGACCGCAAGGATGAAATTGAACCAACCAACAAACCCTATTTTCTGCAATAAACAAGGAGAAAAACAATGTTAGGGTAGCACAACATTACAACCTAAGAATTTTATTAGAGATGATTTATGGGTGCACTAGAGGGAGTTCCATAAGTGTGCTAGAGAGAAGATGCAAACCAATAACAAGAGAGTTTAGGGTGCTCATAGTCTAAATCACTTGTATTCAAGAGATTAGGAAGTTGACATGAGGCATGGGTCCTTGCCTAATTTATGCCAAATGTAAAATTGTGTAATTCTAGGATTTGGGAGGGTTTTAGTTCTAGTTATGGTACATTTCTAGGTTTTAGTTCTAGTTATGGTAAATTTATGAAAATTCATTGAGTGAACACGTTACTATACCTGTTGCATTACAATGCTAGAATGTAATCTTTGCATTTCTTATTTATAATGGAACTAGGATGAACACAATTTATTACATCTGTTAGATTTCATCTAATGTTTTCTACAATCTAAGGCAATAAATGAATTGGTGATGTTCTTTAATTTACGAGTTTGTTAGAAAAATAATGTAGTCTTTACAGTTTTGGAATATCTGTTCTATCTCTTATCATCATTTTTCATGGTACTAATTATATTTGTAATATGATGTAGTTGTGAGGGACCCTGCATGAGGTCTTTACATCCAAATAGAGAATCTGGAGAGGATTTGTAAGATCCCCTCCATCATGGCAGTGTGATGGAGAGAACGTTAGACTAAAGAAAGGGCATCTAGCCCCATACTTATTAAATAAAACATTCACATAATATAAAAAGACATATGCAAATGTATAAATATAAGAAACATAGCGGAAATAGATTCAATTACACATCCATCATACATTCAAGATATTCATGAGATTCATCAATTAAAGACAATACAGAATTAACACAAGAGAGTACTTATCTTAAAGCAAAGTAGTTCCGAGCAATTGGCTATGCAACTGCAACGTTCCACCCAACCATAGGCCAATTGTTCTTGAATCTCACAACACAACTGCCACCCCTGAGCTGGGCATGATTTCTACAAGGAACCAGGGAACAACAGACTCACACATAGCCAAACATACACCAAAATGAGCCAAGCCAATCTACAATTGGGTTTATCAGGCTACTAAGGAAATGGAAAGGAATGAATTGCTAAGCTAGTGGCTCATCCACAGAGCTATGGACACCCTCTGCAAGATCTATCTAGCTTGGTCCCCACAATATCTACACACCTGGCACAAGGAAGTATTCCCTTCACTATTACACAGTCCCTCAGGCCATACCTTCCATTCTAGTGTTCTTCAAGGTGTGCATAGAAGAGCAACCAACCCTTTTGATACTCTTGAAAGGCTACCTCCTCACTAGGTTTATCAAGCCAATTCTGGTCCACTTCCACTCCTAATTATTGCTCATAATTTCAACCAACATAGGGATGCACCCAATAACAAAAACACAACTGCTAAAAAATGTGGGCAACCAAAACGAACTGGTAGATGGAAAATAAACCCTAGGAGAGCAATTCGTTTTCAGAAAATGTTTATATGCATTCCAAGGGCAGAAACGACCTCTATAAACCCCCAAAACGTGACTCCCTTTCCCCCAGCCAGTGTGCAACACAAAAACAAGTTCCTAGGCATGGAAAATACAGGAAAATGGTAGAAAACATGAAGGAGACAGACTCATCTGGCTCAGACTGCGTGAGAGAGGAAATTCAATGGGTGAAGAATAGCTTTGGGCACCATTTCGTGGGTGTTTTCTTGCCGAAAGAGACAAAATACGATTTCCTAGGTTGATGGCTTGCCCATACACGAAATTGGATGCCATACCTCTTCATTCCCAAGGCATTAACTACCTCAACCAACTCTTGGAAGAATTAAATGATTGGGTGCATAAGTCAGAATGGGTAGTTGGGGTTCATTCATTGACATTTGGCTTATCACCATTGGCTCAAGGGTTTGAATAATTTCCCTCCCTACTCCTTGTAGAATCATGCCCCCATCTCTTTGTTGCATTGCATAGCTAGTTGTGGGTATTTCATTAAAATTCGTATTCGCAACGCCCCCGAAGAAAATTTTTGGGGCTGTTTTCGCCAGCTGTTTTGCGGGCCCATGGTTTTGGGTATCCCGTGGTATTTTCCCATTGTATTTCCCCTATAAAATAAAGACATTGTAATATGGCTAGGGATGATGATGTATTAGGTTTTATGCATTGTAAAGATCTCTAATATCAGGAGAGAGATGGTGAAACAGTGAAGAGGAAGTGCAGGGGTTGTGCTGCAGGTTGTATCCCTTCACCTTGCTAGACGGTAATAATAATAAGGACTGGAAAATTCAGTGTGGACGTAGCCCAAGTTGGGTGAACCACGATATATCTGTGTCTCTCTTGTAATGTGTATGTGTGATTATATTTCCATTTCTTTTTATTGTTATTCCTCTGTGATCCTGTTTTTCTAACAACTGGTGTCCTGCACCTTCTTCCATACAAAGCCTCATATGGACTCATTCCCAATGATTCTTGCTGCCCATTGTTATATGCAAACTCCACCAAGTGTAGATAATCCTCCCACTTGGATGGTTTGTCCATTACATACATGCGAAGCATGTCTTCAAGCACCCGATTTACTCTTTCTGTTTGCCCATCTGTTTGGGGATGGTACGCGGTTATAAAGCTCAACTGTGTACCCAAATCTGCAAAGAGACCTTTCCAAAAATTGGAAGTGAACTTGGTATCCCTGTCAGAAATTATTTCCTTAGGCAATCCATGTAATTTGAAAATTTCCTTCATGAAAATATTTGCAATGGCATCGGCTTTATGTGTGGATGTTGGAGCCTAGGCCGCAGCTATAGTAAAGCTGCGAATTTTGAGGAAAAAGCACAAATGTTGAAAGGAAAGTGCTAATTTTGAGAAAGCACCAATTTTGGGTAGAAGCGAACAAGCGTGCAGTATGGTGCCAGATGGACGAGCTCAGCGCAGATTATGGACCGAAAATCGCGGAGCTCGCGTGTACATGTCAAAGGAGAATGAATGTGGCCGAGTAGAAAGCTCAGCTACCACAATAAATGAAGCGACAGAATAGAGGGCTCAACTACCCTCATTAAGGCTAAGTACAGAAGTTATGGTTGCTCTAACCAAGGAAGAGCAACGGACCAAAGCATTGAAGGCAAAGGACAAGAAGCAGAGAATGATGAAGCGGCTCCCATACCCGCAATTTGTGCCAAAAGTCATGGAACCTGCAGGAAACGACGACATGACTGCAAGCGGCGCCTACAGTACACCTAGCCATGTCCGTGGTTAGGGTTTTTGGGGATTACTGCTGGGAAAGGCCCACAGTTTTGTAAAGGTGTGACCCTCAGGGCCACCTATATATATGTGTAATTGTAAAGGTTAGATGTTAGTTGGTTAGCTAGCCATTAGATGTTTTAGACGTAAGAAGGTTAGATGTTAAGAGGAGTGATAGTTGTAGAGCTAGTCACTGAGTTGCAGAAAGTCTCAGTCGAAGTCTGATTCATTGTAATCTCTGTAGAAGAAGAGAGTAGATCTAGGAGAAGGGCTCCCAGCTGTGTGCGTGGAGTTTCCTGGAAAGATCTAAGGCTGCAGCTGTGTGCGCAGCAGGACTGTGTAATTCCTGTTCTGAGATAATATAAGGTAACAGTTCCAGTGAATGTGATTTCCCCGTGGAATTGAACTATATGATTCTCGTTGTTATGATGCTGTGTTGTGTGAATGCATGTTTTAGTTTACTATCTGTGTTTACATGAATGTTTCATTGTCCTTATGAATGAGTATATAAAGCAAGTCCTTGATCTCCCTTGGAAGTTATTCTCGCGCACTATCGAAGGAGTCAATAAGAGCAATATAGCTGCAGTGCTTATGGAATGCGTCGCTGCGCTAGGCGCGCAAGCAAAGACGATACATAGTGTATCGGACGTAGGGGGTAATTGCCTTGTGCGCAGGAGCGGAGATACCACGCAGCTAAGCTGGTAAGAGAGTTTCAGCGCTGTTGCACTGAGATCTGCGGAAGAGTAAGATGTCCCGCTTTGAGGAATCCTCTCGGGAGAGAGAGAGGGAGAAGATCGCAGTCTTTGCGTCGCCAAGTTTAAGGAAGCCTGATTCCTTAGCCCCCCATAGCCACTTTGGGTGAGACTTTGAGCTGCTGCGCAGCTCGTTGCCGAGAGGGCCAGTGCGCCAAGGGGTGTTTGTTGCTACGCATCCTGAAAACCCGGGTCTATCCAAAAAGCAACCAACAAATGGTTCTGTTGCCTTGAGACTTGTTATTCCGGCGACATGCGATATTGATGTGAAACCTAGAGAAAGAGCGAGCTAACAAATGGTTTTGCTGCCTTGCGACTTGTTGCCTTGAGACTTTCTCAGCCAACAAATGGTTATGTTGTTGGCTTTAAACCTATTATTTTGAAGGAAATGCAGTGCTGGAATCCTACAGCTAAAGAAATTCAAGAGTGGTTTGATTCAAAGGCTAGAGAGTTTGCTGAACGAGAAAATAGAATCTCTAGGCTTCAGACAGAAGACTAGTTGTAGAAGTATATTTATACTGACCTTCACGAAATTTTCTTTGTCACATTTGCACTTGAGTTGCATGCGTGGGTAGCCAAGCTAGCAGACACTGGGCCCACGGTGCATGTTGATCAACCCGTCGTTTGGACGCCTGAGCTAGTTAGCATTTTGAAGCGGGTAGATAATCCTGTGTCCCGCGCAGTAGACTTTTGGTTGAATAGTCTGCTGGAAGGCTTCATTACCGAGTTTGCAGTAGATACCAGAAAGAGCTTCAGCGAAGCTAAGAGGAACTTCTTCAAAGCGTACAGGGGTAAGTTCTTTAATTCTTTGAACCTGTCGATTAAAATGCTTCTGTATGAAAAAGAAAAACTATGCATAGTTTCCGATGAATAGCATAGACAAGTAATGTCCGCATATTCTGATAGTGATCTTGAAGATATTAGTTGTACTCGTAGTGGAAAACGGTATAAAGTAGGCCTTGACCAACATTCTTTTGAATCTAGCCCAGAAGATAGTCGAGCTCCTAGAGCGAGCCATATAGAGAGACAAGGGAGTGCTCATATCCCTTATCACCCTTTTACACCGCAAAAGCCAGACGGGGCTCAGTATAACCCCACAGTAACAACTTCTAGTAGCCCGCACGGTACTTCTAGTACCTCAGTTCCACCTTTGTTTAACCATCCCAGAGGCAGTGCTACAACACCTCCACATCAACCTAGCGCAAGAAGGATGGGTGATGACATGAAGCTACCGACATTTAGAGGAACAGGGCTAGAAGAACTTGAGTAGCATTGGTTCCTATGTGAATCCATTTGGACGATTAAGCAAATTAATGATGATGTCGTTAAGCTGGTTCAGTTTGCAACCACACTAAGAGAAAGAGCGTTAACCTAGTTCATGAAATACTCAGCAGCACAGAATAGGACGCTTGCTGATGTAAGAAATGCTATGATTAGAGAATTCAAGAAACCTAAATCTGAATCACAGTGCATAACCGAGCTCAAAGACATAAAACAGTTACCTACAGAGTCAGTATGGGACTTTGACCAGAAATTCAAAGCCTTGATAGATCAAGTAAGCTTTGAGTTTGCACCGCAGCAACATAAGGAATGGTTCATTGCTGCGCTGCTTCCTCATATTAGACTTCCTTTGACGCAACAGAATCTCACTACACAAGAACAAGCTCTAGAGATGGCTATGAAACTAGAAGCTTAACCAATTGCTAGAACAAGCAACGATGTTGCGCAGTTGCAAAACCAGTTAGCAAACTTAACCTTGCAAGTGCATGATATTAAGAAAGGCAAGGAAGTTAAAGAAGAAATTTGGTGTACAAAATGTAGAGCGCAAGGTCATTCAAAGGACCATTGTCTCGTTTTCATAGAGTATATTGCAACTGGAGCACCTAACCCTTTACCACAGGCTCAGGGACCTTGGTGTGAAATCTGTAGAACTAGAGGTCACAGACCACATGAATGTCACTTGTTACAGAAATATGTACAAACTCCAAAGAATCTATATTGCAATTTCTGTAAATCAGTAGGCCATGATGAGAACAATTGCAGAGCATATGACCTTATGATGGAAAGGAAACATGACATTTATAGAGTGCAGTCAGAGGCACAAGGACCCACAGCAAGTCCGCAGTATGACCAAGCTCGCGAAGGCTGAGGAGGAAATTATAGGGGCCACGGACGCGCAGCGGGTTTTGGTTGAGGAAGAGGACAGATCACTTGTTATAACTGTAGAGCTCAAGGCCATTATGCAAGGGATTGCCAAAATACCACAGCCATCTGTAGATACTGTAAATCTTATGACCATATCATTGAAGAGTGCCCTCAGTTGATGGCCAAGATGCAAGCAAAGACGCCACAGGTTAACCAAAATATTTAGTTGTTTGGAGCAGAAAAAAGGGAACCAGATCCTACAGTTAATATAGTGATGCGCAGTGGAGCAACTACTGGTGCGCCAGAGTTGGGAACTAGAAAACCAATGACACAATGGGTGCGTCGCGCTAATATTAAACCATATCCGCTCGACCTGCAGAAGTAGAAAGAAGCATTCAAGCAAGCTCAAGAGTATTTCTCAGACCCGCGAACTTCAAGTTCTGTCGCAATTCTGCATAATGATATCAGATCGCAAGTGCTAAGACAAGACAACCTAGTACAAGAACAGGCCACTACATCTGGAAGGCCTGATGATGATGAGGATGCACTAGGCAATGTTCATGCTTTCCTGAGAAACTGCTTAAAGTTGTTGCGCAATGAAAAAGCAACTATGGAACTCCAACACCTGTTGGATAAGTGTCAACAATCTGCTTCGATGAATACACCACAGCGTGTTGTTCACCAGATTGCGAGTCATACTAGAACTGGAAAAGAGATGAGGCTCACAGCGCAGATTGGAGCATTTGAAATGGACAAGGTCATTTTGGATTTAGGCTCAGAAGTTAATGTTCTCACCATGCAGACATGGGAACAAATGGGTAGTCCTCATCTTACAAGGTCTCCTATCCAGCAAAGACTTGCGAATCAACAACGAGTTTCTCCATTGGGAAGATTACCCAATGTACCTATTGATGTTGAGGGAGTAAGAAGTTCTGCAGACTTTGAAGTAATCAAAATTCTGGATGACAATAGACCATACCCAGCACTTTTAGGCATAGACTGGGCATTTGATAATTTGGCTGTCATTAATTTGAAGAAAAGACAGATGACCTTTGAGGATGAGCAGATCAGGGTCATCGCACCGCTTGATCCACTTCAAGGACCAGGGTATATTGAACCCATTCGAGCATAAGAAGAAGCACGCCACATGGAAAGTGTGTACCAGATGACTGCTAGTAATAGTGATTATGTCAATCCCACAGCAGACGGCCATATCAGCTGGCGATGCGATAGCTCGTGCACATCAGACTCAGACGCAGGATTGGAAAACTGGCAGAATCGCTTACATGAGGTTTCTGCAAGGCATTGCGCCATGATGACTAAATCCATTCAATGGATTGGCACAGAATTGAATAACACTCCAATCTTTGATGGTTTAACTAAAGTAAGTGAATTCATACATGCATATGAACAACAAATCCCAAATAAGCAGCGCATACAAGCATTGGATGTAGCACTGCACGCTACACCCGCAAGATGGTGGGGTGCGCATAAAGAGAATATTCACACATGGTAAGACTTTCGCAGACTGATACTATGCAGATTTCAGGAAACTACAGCAGAATTATTGCGCAAATATGATGGACAAAGTGACCCCAGGTCACACGTTGACGCATGTATTCAGTAATGGTCAGATATTCCAGAGGATGAGTGGGTTCACCTATTCATCCACACGTTGGATACAGTTCCAAGGAACTGGTACACTGAAACAGAATTGCGCAGAGGCACTATCACTTGGCCTCTGATGATGGAAAGTTTTCAACTCACTTTCAGCTTTGAGTCAGAACATCCAAGCATCGATCAGGCTTTAAAATGTATTAAAAAGAAGGTATTTGAACCATGTTCGTTACCAGAATATTCTCAACCAGATTGGGTTGTCCAGATGGAACATGCCCTGGAATGCTATAATTTCACCACTGGAGAAGAGGATGATGATCCTCGCAACATCAATATTCCAGAATCAGAAGGGACGCGCAATGTCGAAGGAACTCAGCTTGATATCCCTGCCATTATAGAACACATCAAGCTCAAAAAGATTAACATTGGTACAGAAGACGAACCCAAGTTTGCTTCTATAGGAGATTACTGGGATGATCAAACTGTTGGCAATATTGCAGATTTACTGCATGACTACCAGGATATCTTTCCTACCAAGTTTACAGAAATGAAAGGCATCCTAGGATATTTAGGAGTGATGTGCATACCTTTGAAAGCGGATGCTAAGACAATAAAGCAGTGCCCATACAGGTTGAACCCACGATATAAAGAAAAGGTCAGAGAAGAAATTGATAAGATGCTCACAGCAGGTATTATTGAGCCAGTAGAAGAAAGTGATTGGATTAGTCCTATGGTGGTACAAGAGAAAAAGACAAAAGGAGAAATAAGAATCTGCGTGGACTTGCGCAAGCTGAACGACGCATCAGTGCATGATCCATTTCCTACTCCCTTTACAGACGAAGTGCTTGATAATGTTGGAGGACAAGAGGCTTACTCCTTCACTGATGGATTTTCGGGATACCATCAGATCAGAATCCATCCAGACGACCGCCATAAGACCACTTTTGCGACTGAATGGGGCTCATTCCAGTATACGGTAATGCCCTTTGGTATTAAAAACGCACCTGCTATCTTCTCTAGAGTCGTTGTTGCTGTTTTTAAAGAATTCATTCATAAGTTTCTAGAAGTCTATTTTGATGACTAGACTATATTCGGTTTATTAAAGAACCATATAGGGAACCTGCACATGATGTTAGAAAAATGTAGACAGTATCAGATTTCCCTTAACTTGAAAAAATGTATCTTTTGTGCTCCTTTTGGTATTCTGTTGGGCCATATTGTATGCAGACAAGGACTCCTGATGGATCCTGCGGAGGTTGCCATCATTGCTAACTTACCTGCGCCCAACTCAGTCAAACAATTGCACACTACATTGGGACATACAGGGTATTAAATTTTTTTTATCAAGGGTTATGCAAAGATTACTGCGCCTATGGAAAAACTGCTGAAAAAGGATTCGAAGTTCCAATGGACAGAAGAATGCCAACAGAGCTTGGATATACTTAAAGAAAAGATGACCACTGCGCCTATTCTAGTTTTCCCAGACTGGAGAAAACCCTTTCATGTTCATGTAGATGCTTCTTCCATAGCATTGGGGGTTGTGCTTACACAACCGGGAGAAGGAGGTATCGACCACCCCATTGCTTACTCTAGCAGAAAGCTGTCAACAGCTGAGAAGAACTACACCACTACAGAAAGAGAAGGGCTAGCTATGGTGTATGCCCTACAGAAGTTCAGACACTACCTATTGGGCGCACATTTTAAAATGTATACTGACCATTCTGCTTTGAAATACTTGGTCAATAAGCCAGTGTTAGGGGGAAGAATTTGCAGATGGCTACTGCTCTTCCAGGAGTATGATTTTGAGGTTATTGTGAAGCCAAGTAGATTGAATGCAGGACCTGACCATTTATCTAGGATAGAGTCAGGGGAGGAACCTACAAACTTGGACGAAAATCTGCCTGATGCGCAACTCTTTTCTATTCAAGCAGCAAATGATTATTATTCCGATATTCTTGAGTTTCTCACTACCGGGAAAGTGCTAGTTGAGTTTACACTCCAGCAGAAGAAGCAACTTGTTGTCAAAGTCGCAGACTTCAATTTGATAGCAGGCCAACTCTATAAGTTGGGCCCTGATGAAATCTTGCGTAGATGCATTTTACCGCATGAGAAGGACTCCATCATCGCAGAAGCGCACTCAGGAACCGCAAGAGGCCATTTCACAGGAAAGCCGACTGTGCAGAAGATCTTAGCCGCAGGTCTTTGGTGGCCAACATTGCACAAGGATACTAAAGAATTCTGCAAATGCTGCAATGTGTGCCAGCGAACAGGAAAACCCTCAAGAAGAGATGAAATGCCGCTAAAACCCCAGATAACACTGCGTGCTTTTGATAAATGGGCCATTGATTTTGTAGGACCTATCAACCCACCAGGAAAGAGAACCGGCGCAAGATACATCATCACAGCTACTGAATACCTCACCAGATGGGATGAGGCGAAGCCAGTTAAGAAATGCGACGCTGCCACTGCCGCGCAGTTCATTTTTGAGAATATTATCACTAGATTTGGGTGTTCGCTCATTCTACTGAGTGATCAGGACACACATTTCCTGAATGAGACTATAGAGGCCCTTACTGAAGAATTCCACATTAGTCACCATAAGAGTACACCCTACCACCCTCAAGCTAATGGTACAGTGGAGGCATTCAATAAGATTCTTGAGAATGCCCTGACGAAGATCTGTAATCAACAAAGAGATGATTGGGACCTTAGAGTCACAGCTGTGTTATGGGCTTACAGAACCACATGCAAGAAATTAACAGGTCACACACCTTTCAGTTTGGTGTATGGACAAGAAGTAGTTATGCCCATGGAAAACATTGTTCCCAGTCTCAGAATTGCGCAAATTACAGAAATGACAGATACTGATACTATGAGTGAAAGACTCTCACATTTGCTTGCCTTAGAAGAAGACAGACTTTTAGCCGGATTCCATCAACAAGTGCAAAAGGCAAGACAGAAAGCTTGGCATGACAGGCATATTAAGAATAAAGTTTTTCAAGAAGGAGACTTGGTACTCCTCTATGATAGTAAATTCATCAAGTTCCCAGGAAAGTTTCGTGTACATTGGATAGGCCCTTTTCAGGTGACGAAGATAACAGAAGGAGGAGTCGTTCAGCTTGCGAAGCTGAATGGAGAATTGCTTCCCACAATGATTAACGGGAGTCGGCTCAAGCTTTATCGCGACGGCCACTCCGCTCGGTCGACTTAATGAATTGCTAAAGAAGTGCAGATGTCCAGTGTAGTTGAAAGAGGCATCGCATTATCATAGTCTACACAGAAATCGTGAGACACCCAGTCTCCGACTTCCCGCACAGTTCCTTGAAACATTTGCGCATGTCAATAAAGTTTGTTTTGAGTGACCCTATTTTGTGCTCTTGCGAAGTTTTTCCTCGGGTTTTCGAACTGTCGCTCTTGCCGAGTTCCCTGTGTCAATTTGCCGCTTGAGGATTTCTCGTTGTGGACCCCTCTATATGCACAGTTACCTATGCTGAAATGATCCACCGAAAATTTGAACTACGGTAGTCCCATAGCCGCGTTTGAATATTAAATGAAGGATAAGCTCGCCAATTAATTGTATCTGCTCTGACAGAGTCGGCTTGATCTCCCTAAGATTCGCATTTATGTCATGCGCCGAAAGCTTTAGCTTCTCCCGGAAGGCTGTCAGAGCCCGTCCATCACAATTAATGCACCGCAAAGGCGCGGGGGTAGGGGGGTTGTCAACTCATGCATAGGAATCTACGGCTAGTAGCCCCACTTGTCCACATTTACTATCGCCTTTAGCTATAAATACCCCGCACTCGTATATCTTCGGGTTACTTTTCTCAAGTTGCATAGTGTCTTGTTTGAGAATCTAAGTTATTGTTTTTAGAGTTGTGTCATGCAGATTGCTTCCTTTTGTTTTCAGCGTTCGTATCCTATGCTGTTCCGCCATTTGTCTGTTCAAGTCCTTATTGTCTATATCGGTTCACGACGGAGAACCTGTCCACTGAAGAAATTGTTCATCAATTTAAGCGCAGAGGCTTAGATTTCGGTATGAATACCCTGGTGACAACCTCGGCTTACACGCACCCTGGTTGGACTGATCCCAGGCAATCTCCGGGCACAAGGGCGTCTCAGCCGCAGTAGCCGGACGAACCCGTTCTAGAGCCATTGGCCACTATGGTGAATTACATTCCACTGCGTCCAGATGATGCACCCAAGGTGCATATTCTGAAGAATGCAAAGTATCTAATTCCGCTGCCACCACTGCCGAAAGTCGTGCGCCAAGAAGGGTCCCTACTTGGACACCTTCCACTGGTTAAGTTTTCTGATTTCAACCTGGGAGACTACAGAACATATCCACAATTCGTGCCTAATCGCTATCTGACGGTGGTCTATAATCCCACCAGAAAGGTTGATGAATTCGTCCCAAAGGAATTTGCAACAAATTTAGAGCGGCCTGGACTATTGAACCTGTTGAAGCTACCGCACTTCAGGCGTAGCAATGAAGTCAATGCAGTTGTTAAGGCACTGCTATCCTGCGTTCATGGTGGTTACCTTTGGCTGGGGAGGCCAATCGATTTGAATGTCGACTTGATCCATTGTATTACCGGCCTATCTAAGGTTGGTAAGGACCCCAATGTTCATTTTGTTGGAAAAGATAAGGACAGAAAGTTGGCTGCACAGCTAGTGCAGAAATACAAATTGACAAGAGGAGGTCGGGCTTATGACCTCACTATAGTTTAGGATGAAGCACTTAGATTTACAGGCAGTCTGCTTGCAGGCAGACTTCTCATGAATTGCAGACCTAAAGAAGTCACTAGAGCTGTCGTGGAGCTCGCAATCGCAGCTGCGGAGGGAGAGTAGTACAACTGGTCTCTCTTCCTCCTCAATTCTTTCTTGGAAGACTGCCGGAACGTCCAGGACACCGCCGGTCAGTTGTTCCATTTTTCTTGGCTTTTAATTTTATGTGCCTTTGTCGGGTGGAAGGAACCCCCCAACACTCAGTTCCTGCCGCGCCGCGCAGGAGAGGTTGCAGGAATCCACTATGTAAACCTCTGGGATTCTAGTAATCCCGCGAAGCGCAATATGAACCGCGCCGTGTTCTGTGAATATTACCATCTCCTCAAGGAAACTATCCAGGAGATGCCAAGGCTGAGTGAGGAGATAGCACAAATATATGGAACGAAGTTGGTCTTTTCGGCCAACTTGCATGAAATTTACATCCGCCCTTGTGGCATTCAAGAAGAATGGGCCGTAGGCCTCTACAGGATGACTACTGAAGATGTTGCAGAAACTATAAAGTCGTGGCTAGATGAATGGAGGCAGGCTGCTGAAGTCGCATCCGCGATGCCACCCCCTCCTGCGTAAGATAAGGATAAGGGTAAGGAAGCAACTGAGCAAAGAAGTGATGAAGGTTCGCCAGAACCAACGGCCAAGAAGCAGAAGGTGTCGCATCCCTCTGAGACCATTGCCTCGGGGATCGATCAGTACTTGAAGGAGCAATTTCATGAGCTGCGGACCGTGCACGCTCACATCAGAAGTGCTTTGGACCTGCAATTCGTCAAGTTAAAAGGTCTCGCAGGAAGAGTTGCGCAGACCAATGCGCCAGCATCTAGTTCGCAGACGCCGCAGGCATCTACAAGTACCGAGCGAGTTGAAGTACTTACAGAGAGGCATAATGTCGTGCACATCCCGCCTACAAGCATGACACTTCCGGATCCTTTGGCCGCATTCCAGGTAAGCGCAGTTGGCCCCATTGAAATAAATTTGTCTTTGATTCCGATAGAAACCTTGCAGTTAGTACAAGAGAAGGTCTTTATTGAGCTGAGAGCTAGAGAGCTCTCCACATTCCATGCAAACCAAAGACTGCAATCGCAGGAAATAGAGCTAAAGGCAGGCTATAAGAACATCTCTGAGAAGCTTGCACTTTATGAAGCACAAGACACTGGGATAAGAAACATAGTTGATGAAATCGCCCAGGAGATGCCGGCCTGCGAGATTCAACCAGACCTTCCTCTAGTTGAGAAAGTTCAAATTATTGGTGGAAGGGTGAAAGCCCTAGAGCAAGAAATCATTGCTATGGCTGAGGACCATAGAACGTAGATCACCGAGTTGGAAGCTCATGTTGCAGCGCACCCTACAGATGATAGGCAGGAACAATTTGAAGCACTGCGCAGAGCTTCCACTCAAATGAAGTCCAGAGCAGATGAAGCCGAGAACCTGATGACGCAAGCTATGGAGGCTTGGACTGAGCTTGAGAAGCTCCCTTTCAAAGTCGGTCTTTTGGAACAGGTACAAGCAGCAGAACAGTCCCTAACTGTTCTGAGTGAAGAAGCTAAGGCCTTAGAAGGATTAGCAAAAATGAGGAAAATGAGCCAAGTGCATAGAATACAACAACAACTGCCCAAGCTCAGAAATGAAGATGCTAATCTCACCAACAGCATTCAGCCATTTATGGATGAGTATGCTGAACTTGCTGTCCAAGCTGAGGCAAAGATCAAAGAATTTGCTGAATCTCAACAGTTGGTTGATGGCATAATTGAAGAAGACGCCACTGCAGAAACGGTGCAGACAGCTGCGGAGTGCATCGATGAAATGGACTCCGCTATTGCGCAGTGGAAAGAAACATTTGCTGCAACCAAAGAAAAGGCAGACGCGCAACTTAAGCGACCACACGCTAGTGCGAGTGGCTCGGGGACGAGCCACAAGTAAGTGTTAGGGGCCTGTTGGAGCCTAGGCCGTAGCTATGGTAAAGCTACGAATTTTGAGGAAAAAGCACAAATGTTGAAGGGAAAGTGGAGAAAGCACCAATTTTGGGCAGAAGCGAACAAGCGTGCAGTACGGTGCCAGATGGACGAGCTCAGTGCAGATTATGGACCAAAAATCATGGAGCTCGCGCGTACACGTCAAAGGAGAATGAATGTGGCCGAGTAGAAAGCTCAGCTACCACATTAAATGAAGCGACGGAATAGAGGGCTCAGCTACCCTCATTAAGGCTAAGTACAAAAGTTATGGTTGCTCTGACCAAGGAAGAGCAACGGAACAAAGCATTGAAGGCAAAGGACAAGGAGCAGAGAATGATGAAGCAGCGCCCATACCCGCAATCTGCGCCGAAAGTCACAGAACCTGCAGGAAACGGCGACATGACTGCAAGCGGCGCCTAGAGTACACCTAGCCATGTCTGTGGTTAGGGTTTTTGGGGATTACTGCTGGGAAAGGCCCACAGTTTTGTAAAGGTGCAACCCTCAGGGCCACCTATATATATGTGTAATTGTAAAGGTTAGATGTTAGTTGGTTGGCTAGCCATTAGATGTTTTAGATGTAAGAAGGTTAGATGTTAAGAGGAGTGATAGTTGTAGAGCTAGTCAATGAGTTGCAGAAAGTCTCAGTCGAAGTCTGAGTCATTGTAATCTTTGTAGAAGAAGAGAGTAGATCTAGGAGAAGGGCTCCCAACTATGTGCGTGGAGTTTCCTGGAAAGATCTAAGGCTGCAGCTGTGTGCGCAGCAGGACTGTGTAATTCCCATTTTGAGATAATATAAGGTAACAGTTCCAGTGAATGTGATTTCCCCATGGAAGTGAACTATATGATTCTCATTGTTATGATGCTGTGTTGTGTGAATGCATGTTTTAGTTTACTATCTTTGTTTACATGAATGTTTCATTGTCCTTATGAATGAGTATATAAAGCAAGTCCTTGAAGCTCCCTTGGAAGTTATTCTTGCACACTATCGAAGGAGTCGATAAGAGCACTATAGCTGTAGCGCTTAGGGAATGCGTTGTTGCGCTGGGCGCGCAAGCAAAGACGATACATAGTGTACCGGATGCAGGGGGTAATTGCCTTGTGCGCAGGAGCGGAGAAACCACGCAACTAAGCTGGTAAGAGAGTTTTAGCGCTGTTGCACTGAGATCTGCAGAAGAGTAAGACGTCCCGCTTTGAGGAATCCTCTCGGGAGAGAGAGAGGGACAAGATCGCAGTCTTTGCGTCGCCAAGGTTAAGGAAGCCTGATTCCTTAGCCCCCCATAGCCACTTCGGGTGAGACTTCGAGCTGTTGCGCAGCTCGTTGCCGAGAGGGCCAGTGCGCAAGGGGTGTTTGTTGCTGCGCATCCTGAAAACCCGGGTCTATCCAAAAAGCAGCCAATAGTAGAATTAACCGGTATAAAATGTGTTTCCTTTGTTAACTTGTCCACCACAACCATGATGGATCATGTTGTTTCACAGTCATTGGCAACCCTGTAATAAAATCCATGGAAATTACTTCCCATTTCCATTCTAGGATTGGCAATGGATGCAATAAACCTGCTGGGTGTCGGTGTTCAACCTTCACTTGCTGACATTTCATACACTTAGAGATGTATTCAGTGATGTCCTTCTTCATCCCTGTCCAGAAATAATATTTTCTTGCTGTAGAAATTGTTTTATGATATCCTGGGTGACCAGAGTATGGGGTTTTATGGATTTCATCCATAACAATCCTCCTCAAATCTGTCGCATTTGGAATATAGACTCTATTCTTATAAGTAAGAATTCCATCTTCTTCCAAATGATATCCTTCGTACTTCTTTTCAAGGTCTTGCTGCTGCAATTTGTCCTTTATCTGCACATACGCTTCATCCTCGGCAATGTGGTTAACAATCTACTGCCTTAAATCTGGTTGGCAAGTACTAAGCGCTGCCACATGCATTTCATGTACCTTCCTGCTAAGTGCATTGGCCATCTTGTTTTCTTTCCCTTTTATGTGTTTGATTTCAAAATCAAATTCACACAAAAATTCCAACCATCTAGCTTGCCTAGCATTTAAAGTTGGCTGATCAAACAAGTATTTCAAACCACAATGGTCTATCCTCAACTCAAATTTCCTTCCCATTAAGTAATGCCTCCACATCTTTAAAGCATGTACTATGGCTGCAAGTTCTATATCATGAGTAGCATAGTTCTTCTCATGCTCCTTCAACTTCCTTGACTCATAGAATACCACATGGTTGTCTTGCATAAGAACTCCTCCAAGTCCTTGATTGCATGCATCGGTACACACCACAAAGTCTTTTTCTGGGTCTGCAATCTTCAAAATAGGTGCACTTGTAAGAAGATTATTCAACCTTTGGAAAATTTCCTCACATCTTGGTGACCATTCAAACTTTATCCCCTTCTTTTGCAAAGAAGTGCTTGGGTTTGCAACCTTGGAGAATCCTTCGATAAACCTCCTGTAGTAACCAACAAGGCCCATAAAAGATCTCACATTTATCACATTTCTTGGAGTTGGCCAGTTCATGATGGCTTCAATCTTCTCAAGGTCTACAGATATTCCTTCGTCGGAGATGATGTGACCCAAATAATGAATTCTATATTTATAAAAGTCACATTTGCTCAACTTTGCATACAGCTGATGCTCTCTTAGAAATTGCAATGTCATTCTCAAATGTTCTTCATGCTCTTCTTCATTCTTAGAATAGATAAGAATGTCATCTAGAAATACAAGAACAAACTTGTCCAAATACTTGCTAAAAACATTATTCATGAGACACATGAATGTAGTTGGTGCATTTGTGAGGCAAAATGGTACCACTACAAACTCATAGTGTCCATACCTTGTTCTAAAGGCTGTCTTATGAATATCTTCTTCTTTGATTCTTACCTAATGGTAACCAGACCTCAAGTCAATCTTTGAAAATACCTTTGCTCCTCTCATTTGATCAAAAAGGTCATCAATTCGGGGCAATGGGTATTTGTTCTTCACAGTGACTTTGTTCAACTTCCTATAGTCAATGCATAACTTGAGTGTTCCATCTTTCTTTTTCACAAATAGAACAGGTGCTCCCCACGGGGACAGACTTGGCCTAATATATTTCTTTTCCAACAACTCTTGCAATTGCATTTTCAATTTTAACAATTCCAGTGTACTCATCCTGTATGGTGTCTTAGACATTGGTGCCGCTCCTAGCACAAGTTCAATTGTAAAATCAATGTCTCTCTTTGGAGGAAGTCCTGGAATCTCATCAAGAAAAACATCCTTGAATTCTTGCAATACATGATAGTCCTCCAGTTTAAGAGTTCCATTCTTTGCTGCCTCTAAAACATGGGCTGCATACAATTGACAACCCTTTTTACATAATTTCTTCAACTGCATGGCTGAAACCTTCCTAACAGAAGTCACCTTTGAAATTCCCTTTACAATCCTTGGCTTTCCTTCTTCGTCCATGCATTCAAATGTCTTATTGTAGTAGTCAAGTTTAACCCCGTGTGCTTCTAACCAATCCATCCCAATGAGAATATCATAGGAACCAAGTGGCAAAATATTCAGATTTGCATAAGTGAATAGCCCATCCATCTCTAATGGACATTTCTCTATGATTTCACTAAAATTTCTCTTGGTTCCAGTGGCTAGTTGAACTAACCAAGATTTACTATGCTTTAATTTCTTAAAAGCACAAATCTCAACAATTCTAGGAGTGACATAACTATGAGTAGATCCAGGATCAATCAAAATAGAAATAGATTGCTTAGCAATCTTACCTTCAACTTCAACCGCAGTTGATTGATGATCTACCTGGCAGTCTTCTAGTGCTGCATAGATTGTAGGGATTGTCCTCGCCACTTGACCCACACTTTCAGCTCCCTGGATGTTGTGAACTTGACTTGGATTCCCATTCCAATGTGGACAGTTCCTAAGCATGTGGTCCCCTCCACAACCCCAACATTGAAGTGGTTCTCTTGGCTCCTTTGGATCTTTTGGCTTGTCTCCCATCATCTTAGTTGGGTTTGTCACAAACTATGATGGCTACCTTTGCTGATTCCTGAATTGAGGAGCCTTGAACCCATTCTTCCTTTGATCAAACTTTTCGTTTTTCTTATCCTTCCATGCCCTATGGAATTCTGGTTTGCTTTTGTTTTGATCAAAGCAATACTTGGCCTTTCTTATGGCCTCCTCTAGAGTTCGAGGTTCATCGAACTCAATTCTATCTTTATATGACTGGGGCAGTCCACTTAGGAAACGCTGAATTTTCACCTTATCATCTCGAATATACCTGACATACCTCAGCAGTTCCAAGAATTTGTTTGCATATTCTTCCATGGTCAATTGTTCCAATCTCAGCTCATGGAACTCTTTGATCTTATCATCATAGTACCTATCAGAGAGGTACTTCTGCTTGAAGTATTTCTTGAACTGCTTCCACACGATCTTTCTTTCACTGATCTTTCTCACTTGTCTAATGTGTTCCCACCATATAGATGCTCTTCCATTCAAGTTGAAGATGGCTACCCTTGCCTTCATATTTCCAGAGTAGTCTTGGACTTGGAAATACTTTCTCATCCCAAGAAGCCAAGCTTCAGCTTCTTGACCAGACTTTACCTCTCCATCAAATGTAGGAGGTTTTGCCTTCTTAAATTCCCCATGTGATTTTTTCTTGTAGTGCCTCTTCCTCTTGCACTTGCGGGATGAAGAGCTTGAACCCTCAATGGATTACTCTGAGTCAGATGATCCACTGGAAGAGATTTCTAGAGTATATGTTCTATCTATAAAAACTCTTCTTGAGCTACTGGCCCTCTTGTGGGAGTTCCTCCTAGAACTACTCCCACCCCTTTCTGGATTTGATGTCTGATGCCCATAGTTTATTTTCCTTTGGATGTCTGTCAAACTTTGCAGCATGGCTACATTCAACCGATTTTGTTCTTTCTGAGATTTAATCATCCTTTCATTATCTTCTCTACAGCTTTGCAACTCCACCCTCAGGCTCCTCATGGTGGCTGCAATACCTGGGGAAGTCTCTTGATTTCTTCTCCCATTAGATTCCGTTTCAGCATTTTCAACATGTATGTTCTCCCCCATGGCATTTGTCTCAGGCTCATAGGGATCTTGTGCATCATCCATGATGTTGACCCTCTTGGCCCAACCAAGACCAAATCTTTCCTACTTCCTTGTCTGGAATGCTTCCTGTGACTATAATTCTACAAAATGTGTTTATAAACACAACTGTTAGCTGCATTATATTCTCAAAAATCCATAAATTACTTGCATGTATATGGGAAAATCCTATATTGAAAACCCTGTTCAATCATAGATTTTTATCACAATCAACGACATATGAGGGGGTCAATGGGGGTCAAAGGGGGATTTCCCCCTTGTGGCTTTCCCGTGCCACTGCAGGGCGGGTCAAGGGCAGCGCCCTCATTTTTTTTTATTTTTTTTGTAAAACCTTCAATTTCGTGCTATCTGGCGCATAAGCTCATGGTGACTTCCCATTTTCAGCACTTAAAAATCTCACTGAAAAAAAACTGCATAAATCCTCTATTTCGGTGGACTTCGCCATTCTCTTCCGACCCATTGTGGACCAACTCACTGAGTTTCGCTGGTCCTCTGACTTGTTGCAGACGAACTCACAGAGTTTCATCGCCGTTGCGGATGAACTTGCCGAGTTCTTCCGGTCGACCCTTTCGGCAAAAACTCACTAGTTCTTTCCGCCGTTGCAGACCAACTTGTCGAGTTCTTCTGCCGTTGCGGACGAACTTGCTGAGTTTCTTCCACCGTTGCGGATGAACTTGCTGAGTTTCTTTCGTCGAAAGTCACATAGAAAAAATTTTCAGGCCAACTCGCCGAGTCCTTCCACCATTGCGAACAACCTTGCCTAGTTTCTTTCGTCGTTGTGGTTGAACTTGCCGAGTTCTTCGCCGACCCTTTAGGCAAAAACTCGTCAGTTCTTTTTTCGTTGCGGACCAACTTGTCGAGTTATTCTACCGTTGTGGACCAACTTGCTGAGTTCTTCAGCCGACCCTTTCGGCAAAAACTCGTCATTTCTTTCCACCGTTGTGGCAAAAAACTCACAAGTTCCTTCTGATACAGACTTAGACAAAATTTTCAAAAACACTTGGAACAATTTTGGATTTTTTTCTTTCTTTCAGGGATGCTCACTGCTCAATAGGAGGTGATCATACCTCTATAATTTCAACCTAGCCAGTTTAGGCCCGATGCTGAGACCTGTGGTGATTAGGAAGGTACCTTCCCATGTAACTGTAATCAGATTTGGCCCATAGAGGCCCAATGCTGTAGCATATGGCTCTAATACCATTTTGTAACGTCCCCTCCATCATGGCAGTGCGATGGAGAGAATGTTAGACTAAAGCCAGTGCATCTAGCCCCATACTTATTAAATAAAACATTCACATAATATAAAATGACATATGCAAATGTATAAATATAAGAAACATAGCGGAAATAGATTCAATTACACATCCATCATACATTCAAGATATTCATGAGATTCATCAATTAAAGACAATACAGAATTAACACAAGAGAGTACTTATCTTAAAGCAAAGTAGTCCCGAGCAATTGGCTATGCAACTGCAACGTTCCACCCAACCATAGGCCAATTGTGCTTGAATCTCACAACACAACTGCCACCCCTGAGCTAGGCACGATTTCTACAAGGAACCAGGGAACAATAGACTCGCACATAGCCAAACATACACCAAAATGAGCCAAGCCAATCTGCTATTGGGTTTATCAGGCTACTAAGGAAATGGAAAGGAATGAATTGCTAAGCTAGTGGCTCATCCACAAAGCTATGGACACCCTTTGCAAGATCTATCTAGCTTGGTCCCCACAATACCTACACACCTAGCACAAGGAAGTATTCCCTTCACTATTACACAGTCCCTCAGGCCATACCTTCCATTTTAGTGTTCTTCAAGGTGTGCATAGAAGAGCAACGAACCCTTTTGATACTCTTGAGAGGCTACCTCCTCACTAGGTTTATCAAGCCAATTCTAGTCCACTTCCACTCCTAATTCTTGCTCACAATTTCAACCAACATGGGGATACACCCAACAACAAAAACACAACTGCTGAAAAACATGGGAAACCAAAACGAACTGGTAGATGGGGAATAAACCCTAGGAGAGCAATTCGTTTTCAGAAAACGTTTATATGCATTCCAGGGGCAGAAACGACCTCTATAAAGCCCCAAAACATGACTCCCTTTCCCCCAGCCACTGTGAAACACAAAAACGAGTTCCCAGGCATGGAAAATATAGGAAAATGGTAGAAAACGTGAAGGAGACATACTCAGCTGCTCAGACTGCGTGAGAGAGGAAAGACAATGGGTGAAGAATAGCTTTGGGCACCATTTTGTGGCTGTTTTCTTGCCCAAGGAGACAAAATACGATTTTCCAGGTTGATGGCTTGCTCATACAGGAAATTGGCTACCATACCTCTTCATTCCCAAGGCATTAACTACCTCAACCAACTCTTGGAAGAATTAAATGATTGGGTGCATAAGTCAGAATGGGTAGTTTAGGTTCATTCATTGACAGTTGGCTTATCACCATTGGCTCAAGGGTTTGAATAATTTCCCTCCCTGTTCCTTGTAGAATCATGCCCCCATCTCTTTGTTGCATTGCATAGCTAGTTGTGGGTATTTCATTAAAATTTGTATTTACATGATGTCTTAATTTACATTGTGCATGTCCAGCAAAAGAACCATAGGCATCTATTTTTAATTGCCGATACATAAAATGCTAAATCAGTGGTGGGGCCTTGGCCTTGAGCTCCTCACCATGATTAAATAACAATATTTACATCATTTACGATTTAATGCAAAGGGGGTCAAAATGCGGACGTTACAGGATTCCAACTATAAATCTCTAGGTTTAACAAAAGCACAAGTAAGGGTAAGTTTAAGATGCCACCACTTCTTGTAAACGGGATGCTAGTTTTTGAGATTTTCCAATTCTTGTTATTATCTTGATTTCTGATCATTACTCATATTTAGTGCAGGATATACAAAAGTTCTACTACCTAAGCTGTAAGCATAAGAAGCATTAGTACAACTTGATAAAATGGTATGTTATTTAAAGTAACACGTTGTCTTATGGACATGAGTATATTCATGTGAACATATATAATATATACATGGTGTATGGCAGGTCCCATATATAGCTTCATCCTTGGGGGGTGTCAAGCTTGTAACAAATGGTCATAAAGACCTGTTTGACTGGGTGACTATACAACTTACAAAAGTTAATGATCAACGTGATGTTGTACAACTTTTGAAACTAACATCCCTTTCTCTACAGGTATGACATATTGTAGTTGTCAATATTTTTCTGTAATCATTATCTTTGGAATATTTCATTGAAAATTCTATATGGATATTAGGAAAATTCATACTAGTGATGATATTATCTATAATTGTTAAATTAGAACACATACTATTTTTCTTTTTTCAAACTAGTTTCGTAGCTATTTATCTTTTATGATGGTAACCAACAAGATCCTTGGTGTTGAACTTAATGGCATATTGGACCCTCATCTAGTAGACCTAAATGAAAACATGCATTCAGATCCCAAAGTAATGTGACATTGTATGAGCATGCATCATATATTCTATAATCATGCATGTCTAGGAGATGTCATTTCATGAATTCATTATATTGCAAAGTATGTGCCTTGTTTATTTTTCAAAAAATTTCATACACATCTACAAGGGAACACCCCACTAGGACTTCATTCTGAAATCTACTTCTAATTGTTTCTCCATGGGTCTCCAGACCTTTTTCTCTGCAATGCTAACACAAGTAAGGAGGAAACTAGAAAACATATTTAAGTATGAATTCACACCAACAACTTGCAAATTTTGAAAAACATTGAGAGACTCCAAATCATGCCCATTTTGTGCATATCATGTAATCATAGTTGTAAATGATATTGTATTTAAGATATGTATTTTTTCAAATATGATGCATGCCTTCTCCACACTGCCATATTTTTTATATTAATTTGAATATTTTATGTATTTTTTGATAGACCCATTTTTTGTTCATTCTAGTTTGGTTCTTGGTTAGGGGTTGACTAGTTCAAGAGTTGGTTTGGTCCCGATAACATGGGTGCAAGGTGAAATGCCCCAGTATTTAACAAAATCCCACAAGTGCTCATTTAAACCCATGAGTTCTAGAGTGGGGTTGAAATCTACTAGTGAAAACTAGAAAAAAATAGTGCACCATCATACTAAGAGAACCTCCAATCAATATTAATTTCCTTAAACAAGCATTCACTTCATGGTTCCAAGATGTGCATAATTCTATGGCCAAAGGAAGCCTATCACCTAGGAGGGTTGCTTTCCAAGAGATCTAGGTGTTGGGCATGGCCCAAGTTGGCACAATTTTGATGAAGCACAGTTTTGGAAACGACACAGTTCAAATTGCGAAGTCCAAATGGAGCAGTGGGGAGTGCGAAGTCTAAGCGTGGCACAGTTTTTCCAATGCGCAGTTCCAATGTAGCAGGTAATTTTGGGAAAATATTATAAGTAAAGGTCGTGAAGATGAAAGCGAACTGTTTTGGGTAAGTGACTCTATGATTCCGGGGAGTTCGGTAAGGAGCAGTGTGGAAGCGGTTGAAAGCGACTTGTCAGTTAGAGTGGCGGAAACCATTAGAAGTAAAGCCACGGGTCGACGGTGAAAGGAAATCTAGAGGGGCAGAAAGCGACATGCCACTATGCAATTAGAACTGTTTAATGAGCACTGTGGACATCAGAGCCACGAGTGACCCAGAAAGGCGGCCAGAGGCGAGTGGAGCAGTTGTTGACTACGACAGGATGGGTTGGCGGGGGTAACCACACAAATTTTGGTTACTCTAGGGTTTTCGGCCCATATGCATTGTAAAGACATGACCTAAAGGCACAATCTATAAAAGGGGGCAATTTTTTAAGGGAAGGGTTAATCTCTAAGTAATCTCTAAGTTATTTTGTTGATCTCTATTGAGAGATTGAATATTGTAAAGAGGCTCTGCAACTGTGTGCACAGAGACCTATTGTAGAGAGAAGAGTCTACAACTGAGTGTGTAAACTGGAACTGTTGAACCCTTCCCATTAATATAATCAACAGTTCCCATGGATGTAGCTCCCATCCGGGGGTAAACCACGTAAATACCGTGTTATGTGACCGAATCTGTGTGTTTGCTTTGTTTATGGTTAAGTACATGCTTATAGTTATATGTATCTTCACTTTTATATGTATTTTCCATATGAATGAGTAATGAGACTGATATGTTAAGTGTCGAACATATATGCTTGAATGTTGAATGTGCAAGTAATTTTGAATATGATGAATGCATGAGTTATTTGGGTAAACACTAAATCAGCGAAGTCTGTGTTAAGTGCAGTTCCCTGAAAGCGCAGTATTGGAAGTGTGCGGTTGCATTGTATTTCACCATATTGCATGAGTTCGTGAGGTGCATAGCCCCGTATGTTGAATGCATAGTTATACTAAGTCAACGAAGCCTGTAAGGTGTGTGATTTTTAAGAAGTAGCGCAGCCTAGAGTTGTGTTGTCCTATTGTTTAAGTGGTTGTTTTGAAGTGCGTAGTCCCAGTGTGCGCTATAGTATAAGTGATAACCACAAAGTAGGAGAAACTTCGCGCAATCCCCTAGTCCATTAAACCGTGCATCACCTGATTACAGAAACTTGATTCTGTAATCCCCCATAAACTTCACCGCGGGTGAGACCTCAGTCTGCTCGTAGATTGTTTCTGAAAGGGCCAGCGAAGAAGGGTTTTGTTGGACCACAACTGCGCAGAAGCCAGGTCAATACAAGAAAGTTAAAGAACAAGGTTATAGAGTCCAACAAATGGTTTCGTTGCCACGCTTGAACTGGTGATGTGTTCTGAATATTGGAATCCCAAGAGAACAGAAATACAGAACTGGGTGGATAAGACAAAAAATGAGTTTGCAAGAAAGGAGAACAAACATCCACGTTTATCTGACGAAGAATGGTTGTAGAGATACTTATGGGCGGACATTTACGAATTTTTCTCTGCATTATTCAGAAATGACCTATATGAGTGGGTTTCAAGACTATAAAAAAAAAATTGTTATAAGGGAGGAGAACCTACGGTGTGGACTCCAGAATTGGTTCAGAGACTTAAAGTGGTGGATATACCAATCTCAAGAGTAGTAGACTTTTGGCCCGATAGCATACTAGAAAGCTACGTTACAGAATTTGATGTGGACACTTTGAAGTTTTACAGTGCAACAAAGGCATAGTTCTTCAAAGGATTCAGAGGTAAGTACCTAAACAATCTCAGTCTATACATTAAAATGTTGTTAGCAGAGAAAGGTGTATTAAGAATGCAATAAGATCCCTAGAAGTTTTGAGTCTGTAATGTTCGGTAATAGAGACAGTGATACCGAGGAAAACATTCACACATTACAAAGTGGTAAAGGATACAAGTCTAGTACAGAAAAGAGGCCTAATGAACATGAACTTTGCATCTCTATAGAAACTGAGTTACAAGTTGATACTGATAGTCAGACAGAACCTCGAGTATCTACCTATCAGCCCATCACTCCATAGAATCCTCCAGTTGACGATAGAAATACTGCTAATCCACAAAACAACAGTAGTAATAACATCGCAGAAGCAACTACTCAGAACATTCCGAGCAGTAGTATACCAAACACATCACATAACACTGCGCCTCCTAGAAGAATAATGACAGACGACATCAAGCTGCCGATATTCAAAGGAACGGGTCTAGAAGACCCTGAGAAACACTGGTTTTTGTGTGAATCCGTGAGGAATTTTAAAGAAGTACATGATGATGCTATAAGACAAGCACAGTTAGTTACCACCTTCAGGGATAGAGCCTTGACATGGTTTATGAAGTATTCTGTTGGACAGAATAGGACTCTAGTGGATATTAGAACTGCACTCCTCATATAATTTAAAAAACCTAAGTCAGAATCGCAGTGTATCACAGAGCTTAAAGAAATTAAACAGAAACCGACTGAGTTAGTGTGGGAATTTGATCAAAAGTTCAAAGCGTTGTTAGATAAAGTGAGCTATGACATAGCACCACAACAAAACCAGGAATGGTTCATAGCCGCATTGTTGCCACACATTAGATTACCGTTGATGCAACAGAAGGTTGCTTCATAGACAAAGGCCCTAGAGTTTGCGATGAAACTAGAGGCTTCACCTATAGGAGAGACTAGCACAGGTATGATTTAGATACAGACCCAGCTAGAAAATATGACATTACAACTGTAGGACATGAAGAAAGGAAAAGAAATCTAAGAAGAGGTTTGGTGTACAATGTGTAAGGGAGAAGGTCACTCCAAAGAACATTGTCCGATATTTAAATATTACATCAATAGTGGAGCTCCAAACCCATTAAATCAGCAACAAGGACCATGGTGTGAAATTTTCCGATGTAGAGGACATCACCCATAAGATTGTTATTTAATTCAGAAGTATGTGCAAACACCTAAGAACCTATATTGTACATTCTGTAAATCAGTTGGTCATGATGATTCCAACTGTAGAAAATATGAAGTCATGATGGAAAGAAAACATGATGTCTACCAAGTACAAGAGGAAACACCGTATAACAATGATCATGCACATTATGATCAAGGTGCATACAGAGGACATGGTAGATTCAGAGGCAAAGGAAGAAACACTGGCCAAGGAAGAGGAAGAGGTCAGATAGTATGCTATAACTGTGCTCAATAGGGACATCTATCCAGAGACTGCACGAATGCTTGTACTACCTGTAAATATTGTAAGTCCTTTGACCATGTCATTGAGGCATGCCTTGTTTTGCAAGCAAAAATGCAAGAGAGGAGACAATAAGTGCAGAACCAGAACATATAGATGATCGCAGCTGAGAAAAGGAATACAGATTGTAACATTCATGCTGTGACATGAAGTGGAGCTTTGACAAGAGCAGATCAAAGAGCGTAAGCTTCAACTTCTGAGAATCACCAGTCTAAGCAAAATCCAATTGAAGGGAGTTGGATAAGGAAAGCAACTGGAAAAACACCTGCTTTTGAGCTGAACAAAGAAAAAGAAGTCTTCATGGAAGCAAGGGAATCCTTCAAAAAACCAGAACCTGTCACTCCACGAACCAAGTTGCGAAGTGAGACTTCACCGGTAAAGGATATGCCAGCCTCATATGATCACACACGTACTGCAATAGATGCAATGAGTCCTATTGCGCAGTTGTTATAGAGTTGCATGAATATGTTAAAACATGAGAATGCTTTAGCAGAGTTATAGAGCCTACTGAGTAATTACGAGCAACGCAATATAGTAAATGAAGCACACATGTGGTTCATCATATCAAGAGCCCTAAAATAACTGGAAGAGAGATGAGATTGAATGTGCAGATCAGAGATTTTTAAATGGAAGAGATCATCCTTGAATTAGGCTCAGAAGTTAATGTCTTGAAAAAGCAGACATGGGGACAAATGGGGAAGACGAATTTATCATGGTCACCAATACAGTTGAGGTTAGCCAATCAACAAAAGGTTATACCCTTTGGGAGATTAGAAAATGTTCTTTTTGACATTGATGGAGTGCGAAGTAGAAAAGACTTCGAAGTGACTGATATCGTAGATGATAGCCTACATTATCCTACACTATTGGGGATAGATTGGGCCATGGATAACCTCGCAATCATCAACTTGAAAAAGAAACAGATGATATTTGAAGGGGCAGATATCAGGGTCACTCAATGATCGTATCTACAAGATGAAAATGAATAAGGAAAACTATGTCAACCCAACTGATGATAGAACGTTGAGTTGGCACTGTGATAGTTCTTGCATATCAGACTCAGATGTAGGATTGGAGAACTGGAAAAGCAGAATGTACGAAGTGTCTGCAAGAAGATGTGCACAGCTCATGAGATCACTGCGCTGGATTAGAACAGAGTTAAAGGCCAATCCCTACTTATGATGGCTTGACTAACATCCATATATTTTTTCAAGAATATCTTATATCAATTTCAGATGAACATAAGATAGCAGCACTAGATACAACACTGCACGCTACACCTGCTAGATGGTGGGCCCCGCACAAGCAGAATCTGACTACATGGGAAGAATGCAAGGATATGATGGAGATCGGCTTTCTGGAAGAAACTGAGCTTGTACAAGTGAAATTTAATGGACAAACTGATCCAAGGGATCACATAGACCATTGGATGAAAGCATGGACACATAGACCGCAGACAGAATGGGTTCATTTGTTTGTACACGCATTAGAGCAGATTCGAAGAACTAGTACACAGAAACAGAACTGCACAGAGGAATGCCAGAATGGCCTATTATGATCAAGAACTTCCAAACAACTTTTATCTTTGAATATGAATGTCCAAGCATAAACGAGGCATTACAGGTCATTAAAAAGAAGGTATTCAATGACACACCAGAACTTGTGTATCACAAACCAGAATGGGCAAGACAGATAGAACATACCCTGGAATGTTATAAATTTGCTTTAGATTTAGAAGAAGAGGAAAGCGATGATGATGACCCATGCAATGTAAATATACCTAAGCTGGAAGGAAAGTGTGAAGTCGAAGGACCTCCATTGGAAATTCCGAATCTAAGTGACACTATAAAAACTCGGAAAGCGAACATTGGAACCATTGAAGAACCAAAGTTCACTTCCAGAGGATATTATTGGGATGAAGAGATAGTTGCGTAGATCGTAGATCTACTTTGCGAATATGAAGAATTATTTCCTACGAAGTTTTCCAAAATGAAAGGCATTTTGGGCGACTTAGGGGTTATGAAAATACCTCTTGAGCCGGATGCAAAGCCCATTAAGCGGAGACCTTATAGACTCAATCCAAGATACAAAGAAAGGGTAAAAGCAGAGCTCGATAAGATGCTTGATGCAGGAATCATTGAACCGGTAGAAGAGTCAAAATGGATAAGTCCCATGGTTATCTAGGAAAAGAAGACTAAAGGCAAAATTAGGATCTGCGTAGATCTCATCAAACTAAATGATGCATCGCTGCATGACTCATTTCCTACTCCATTAACAGATGAAGTATTAGACAATGTTGGAGGGAATGAGGCATACTCTTTCACTGATAAATTTGCTAGATACCATCAGATCATAATTGACACAGCAGACAGGCACAAGACCACTTTTTCCATAGAATGGGACTCATTTCAGTACACAGTTATGCCCTTTGGTCTGAAGAACGCGCCTACCATGTTTTCAAAGTAGTTGTTGCTGCCTTCAAGGATTTCATCCATAAATTTCTAGAAGTATATTTTGATGATTGGACTATATTTGGGTTACTCAAGAACCACTACGCCAGCTTAAGACTGATGTTAGTGAAGTTTAGACAACATCAGATCTCCATGAACCTAAAGAAGAGCATTTTCTGTGTTCCCTATTGAATTCTATTGGGACACAATGTTTGTAAATAGGGGCTGATGGTTGATCCAGCTAAAATCGCAGCTATTGTGAAATTGCTAGCACCTAACTCAGTAAAACAACTACGCACTACATTGGGGCACACAAGCTATTACATAAAGTTCATTAAAGGCTATGCGCAGATAACTGCACCTATGGAAAAATTGTTGAAAAAAGAAGCAAAGTTCATATGGAATGAAGACTGCCAGAAAGGACTGGACACACTCAAAGAAAGGATGGTAACTGCACCTATATTAGTCTTTCCGAATTGGAGCAAACAAATTCCATGTACATGTAGATGCTTCATCCATTGCACTTGGTGTTGTGCTAGCGCAGCCAAGTGAGGGAGGTATTGACCATCCTATTGCATTCTCAAGAAGGAAGCTATCTTCAGCAGAAAATAATTATACAACAACAGAAAGAGAAGGTCTATCTATGGTGTATGCACTACAAATGTTTAGGCACTATTTGCCGGGTGCACAATTCTGCATGTTTACTGACCATTCAACTTTTAAATACCTAGTCAATAAACCAGTGTTAGGGGGGATAATCTGTAGATGGTTGTTACTCTTTCAAGAGTATGATTTTGAAATCGTTGGTAAGCTAGGAAGGCTGAACTCAGGACCTGACCATATTTCTAGAATCGAGTCACGCGAAGAACCTACAAACTTGGAAGATAGTCTACCAAATGCGCAGTTATTTGCTATTCAGATAGCAGGTGACTATTATAAGGACATTATAGAATTCTTGACTACAAGACTGACACCTACAGAGTTTACTACGTAGCAGAAGAAGCAACTGGTAGTTAAAGCAGAAGACTTCACCATAATTGCAGGGTAATTATACAAGCTAGGACCGGATGAAGTATTGCACAGATGTGTGCTAGAACACGAGAAAGAATTGATACTAGGTGAAGCACATTCAGGGGTGTTGGGAGGCCACTATGAAGGAAGAGCCACTGCGCAAAATATCTTAAGAGCAGGACTATGTTGGCCTACACTCCATAAGGATTGAAAGGAACATTGCCGCATTTGCGATGTTTTACAGAGGATAGGAAAGCTATCTCGCAGAGATGAGATTCCATTGAGGCCACAGTTAACATTGCAAGCCTTTGATAAGTGGGATATTGATTTTGTGGGACCTAGTAACCCACCAAGAAAGAGAACTGGTTCAAGATACATCATTATAGCTAAAGATTATCTAACCAGATGGGCAGAGGAAAAACCACTAAAGGACTGTAGCACAATTACTGCTGCGTGGTTCATTTTTTAAAACATCATTACAAGGTTTGGATTTCCAAAGAACTTAATGAGTGATTAGGGAACACACTTCTTGAATAGAACTATTGAAGCCCTGACTGAAGAATTCTAGATTTACCATCAGAAAATCACACCATATCATCCACAAGCTAATGGCACTATTGAGGCATTTAACAAAATGTTGGAAAATGCGCTGACTAAGGTATGCAACACAAACAGGGATGATTGGGATCTACGAATACTAGCTGTGTTATGGGCATATAGGACAACTTGCAAGAAATTGATAGGCCATACACCTTTCAAGTTAACATATGGACAGGAAGATTTGATGTTGATGGAATACATAGTACCAAGTTTGAGAATTGCAACATTCACATGCATAATAGATGAAGAGACAATGGAGGAAAGGCTACTACACTTGGTTGGGTTGGAGGAAGATCGCTTCATTGCAGGATTTTAGCAGTAAGTAGAGAAAGATAGAAAAAAAAGCATAGCATGATCACTACATCAAGCACAAATTCTTTAAGGTAGGAGATCTTGTCCTCCTCTATGATAGTAAATTCATGAAGTTTCCTAGAAAATTTAAAATGCATTGGCTAGGGCCATGTATTGTTATGCATGTTACTAATGGTGGCCTAGTTTACCTAGCCACATTAGCAAGAGAAAACCTACCAGGTCTTATTAATGGAAGTAGACTAAAAACCTATAGGGATAGTCCTACTTTGCCAAGCCCTCAGTGATCAGAAGCGAAGAACATTCTAAGTGTCAAGTGTAGTTGAAACTGGACACTAAGAATGACAGAATAAAGAGTCTGCACACAATTTTGGTGAAATATGAAGTCGCATGAAACATGGATGCGCAGTGCACATTGGAAGCGCATATGTGAAGTGCACATGGGAAGCTTCAATGCTAAGTACCAAGAAGGAGCGTAGCTGCGAAGTTAAAAATGAAGGGGCACAAGTGCGTAGAGGAACCACGCAAAAATATTTTGTCTGAGCCATGGGCGCAGTTCAAGAAACTAGCTGTTAAAATGTTGGTCGGGAAACTAGCCGTTATACAATGTTTTACCGACGCCCACTTGCACATTTAACACAAATTTATCCGTTTTGATGCATTCAATGAAGGAAAGGACCAAACTCCTCAGCGAATTTGGCCAACACTCATGACATTTAATGCTCATCTATCCGTTTATGGGCTCGACTCAAGCCTAAATACGTCTATAAATACTGCTAAGACAAGACTCGCGGATTTTACCGCAAGTTTTCAATTTTCTCTGAAAAGAACAGTTTCAGTTTTTAGTAGTGAGTGCCAAGCAATCTCGAGAGCATATAGACATACTTCCAGGTGAATTTATGAGCAATATATAGTTGAGTAGGTTGTGAAGGGCTTTAAACGCTCCAGAGTTGCGGGGTTGATGAAAACACCCTTTAAGAAATTTGTTTTAGAGAGAGGTTCCGCGTCAAGAAGCTCACCCCGGAACACAACGAGTATGCAGCGAAAGGATAAGGGATCCCTTCAGGAACCTGAGAAGCCGAAGGAAATAGGAAAGCCAAATCCTGGACCGCCATTGCCACCAAGGGACAACCCCATTTACCTAACACATGCATATATTCCACCAAGAAGGCTTGACGCACCAACAATTACCCTGTTCAAGAACGCACAGTATGACATTCCGGTACCACCGATTTTTGGCGATGTGGAGATTCAAGGGAAATTACTCGACAAAGTATAAGGATGCAAGTTCACAGACCATAATCTCCTAGAAGCAAAAGACCCGCAAGAGCCAAAATATCCTCAGTTTCAAGCTAACCAGTACATGTGTTGAAGGGAGGATGCAAAATCAGGAAAACCTATCATTGTTCCATAGGACTGGGCTAAGTAGTTGGCACCCTCCGGCTTGCTGCATCTCATGCGTATACCCCACTTTGAGTGAAGTCCTGAATGTACCGCGGTGGTGCGCACTCTTATTTCTTGCATGCACCAGGGATTCCTATGTCTTGACCGCAAAATTGATATCAACGTCGACCTCATATACAACATCACTCATCTCAGTAAGCAAGGCGATGATGTTGCAGGAGAGTTCATGGGAAAAATGAAAGATAAAGAGCTCGCAAAGAAAATGAAAGAGGAATATAAAATAGTAAAGGGGAAACGAGGCTTTGTCATAGATGGGATTGAAGACAAAGCCACAAAGTTCACCATCCAGCTGCTCGTAGGCAGGATTTTGCGAAAGTGTAGACCGATGGAAGTGTCAGCCGTAGCAATTCTTCTCGCTGCAAAGGCCAAATATGGGCACCCATACAATTGGGCTAGTTATCTGCTGAATGAATTTTTGGAGGATGTTCGTGAAACCCAGGAGACGGGAGTGCATACCACTACACATGGCTGATGATATTGATTGCTTTTATAGGCTGGAAGGAGCCACAATATCAACACAACCTTCCAATGATAACAGGAGATTGCTTAGCTTCAAAGTATGCCAATATGTGGGAAAAAGCGCATCCGGAACGACAATGTGTAAATAATGAGCAGTTCCACACTTACTATGGCCAACTCTGTGAAGTAATACTACACACTCCGCATTTCAAAAGATACGACAAAAATGTTTCTTCAAAAGATGTTATTTAAGGCTGATTTGCACTGTATTTATATTCAACCAAGGGCTGAAAAGAAGAACCCAGTATGGTTCCTATGGATTACCAGTTGGATGCGAAAAGGATTGAGCAAGCCATAGAAGAATGGCCACAAGAGTGGAAGGTAGATGCGCCACTAGAAATCTATTCTACATTAGATGAAAGCAACATTAAGGTTCCAATCATTAAAGAGGAAACATAAAAAGACACTATAGAAGTTCCAAAAGGAGAAAAGCGAAAGGATCTTGAAAGTTCGGTGCTAGAAAAAGGACCAAGGAAGAAAAGTAATGCAAATAAGACCGACTCAGAAGCGCAGTTGCACGAAGATGACTACGATTGCATCGCTTTGTGTGTAAACGAGTATCTAGAAGAAGCGCTTGGTACAAAAGATAGTAAGAATGAAGAGGCGCAAGCGCAGTTGAACTTGAACCTTGCAAAGCTCAAGCTTATGGTTATGAATATAGAACAAGTCTAATAGGACTTCATTTGAGAATCTGATTCGGAAGGTAAGACCGGTGAATCTAGTCAATGAAGGAGAAGGCCACTGGATGTGAGAATGAAGCCCCACCTAGTCAGAATGCAGTCACTCAACATCATTTTCCCAATTGAGGAGATGGTTGAAGGTGCGAAGTAAATAGAGCACCTTGACATTAACATTGGGATGATACCTCTTGAGGGGTTACATGATCTACATCTGTAGGTTGTCTAGGAGATAAGAGATAGAGACATCGTCTCTTAGAACCAGAACGTACACCTAGAGGAAAGCTACAAACAACTAGTAGAGGAATGTGCGTAGAAGACCACAAAACTAACAAAGGTGCAAGAAAAGTGAAGAAGGATAGAAGAGACAGTTGCTACTGTCTGCACACAGATACCTGAATGCGAAGCATAGCCAGAGTTAGAAGATACAACAGTAGAGATTGTCAAGGTGGTAAGCAATCTGAAATCAAATATGGCGCACATGGAGATCTCTCATAAGGAAGAGGTTGCTAACCTCACAACCCAGCAGCCACCTACTACACCACAAGATATGGGAGAAGGAAGAATCGCAACACTTAAAGCTTCAGCAGAGACTATCTCTGTCGAAATAGAAAAATGTCAAGATTTTTTGGAAGAGGCTACAGAAGTATGGGCTATGGTGCAGGAGGATCCTGCCCTACAACAGATTCAGGATGACTTGCATCAACGACAGGCAGAGTTGGACGCTGTGAATGCGGCCATGAAGACCTAGACACCAAGAGAGAAAATCCAAAAGTTCACGCAATTCAAGGACTTGAAAAGAGAACTGAAATTTTTGAGGGATAAGGAGACTGAGACATCGACAAGAATACAGCCAATGCAGGAAGAAGCACTCGCTCTCACTAATGCAATCAAAGAAAAATTGCAGGAACTCCACACCACGAAGAAGAAAATCCAGGAATATGCTCAGGAGACGTCTCTGAGGAGATGTTGGATACTGCTGAGGACTTCGACCAAGAAACAAAGGAAGTAGTTGCGAAGTTGAGCGCAAATCTTTAGGGCTTCACTAAAAAATTGAGCCCTCCAGCGGACAAGGAGCAAGAGCCAAGTGGATCAGAGACGATCCACAAGTAAGTGTTAGGATCTTGTTTGGCATTACCCAAGTTGGCACAATTTTGACGAAGCACAATTTTGGAAATGGCACAGTTCGGATTGCGAAGTGCAAATGGCATAGTGTGGAGTGCGAATTCTAAGCACGACGTAGTTTTGCTAATACGCAGTTTTAGCGCAACAAGTAATTTTGCGCAAAGCATATAAGTAAAGGTCAAGCAAATGAAAGCGACCTATTTTGGGTAAGTGACTCCATGATTCCTGGTAGTTGGGTAAGGAGCAGCGTGGAAGCGGTTGAAAGTGACTTGTTAGTTAGAGTGGCGGAAACCGTTAGAAGTAAAGCCATGGTTTGACGGCGATAGGAAATCCAGAGGGGAGGAAAGCGACATGCCACTTTGCAATTAGAACCGTTTCATGAGGACTGAGGCTGTCAGAAGGACGTCTGAGCCACAAGTGGCCCAGAAAGGTGTCTAGAGGCAAGTGGAGCGGCTGTCGATTACAACAGGATGGGTCGACGGGGTAACCGCACGAGTTTTGGTTACTATAGGGTTTTTGGCCCATATGCATTGTAAAGACATGACCTAAGGGAACGATCTATAAAAGGGGGAAATTTTGTAAGGGAAGGGTTAATCTAAAAGTAATCTCTAAGTGATTTCTAAGTTGTTTTGTTGATCTCTGTTGAGAGACTGAATATTTTAGAGAGGCTCTGCAGCTGTGTGCGTAGAGACCCATTGAAGAGAGAAAGAGGCTCTGCAACTGTGTGTGTAGAGACCTATTGTAGAGATAAGAGTTTCCAGCTGAGTTTGCAGACTGGAACTGTTGAACCCTTCTCATTAATATAATCAATAGTCCTGTGGACGTAACTCCCATCCGGGGGGTGAACCACGTAAATACCATGTTATGTGACTGAATCTGTGTGTTTTCTTTGTTTATGGTTAAGTACATGCTTATAGTTATATGTATCTTTGCTTTTATATGTATTTTCCATATGAATGAGTGATGAGAATGATATGTTAAGTGTCGAACATATATGCTTGAATGTTGAATGTGCAAGTAATTTTGAATATGATGAATGCATGAGTTCGCGAGGTGCACAGTCCCGTATTTTGAATGTATAGTTACACTAAGTCAACGAAGCCTGTAAGTTGTGTGATTGTTAAGAAGTAGCGCATCCTGGAGTTGCGTTGTCCTATTGTTTAAGTGGTCGTTTCGAAGTGCGCAGTACCAGTGTGCGCTATAGTATAAGTGATAACAGCGAAGTAGGTGAAACTTTGCGCAATCCCCTAATCTATTAAACCGCGCATCACCTCATTACAGAAACATGGTTCTGTAATCCCCCATAAACTTCTCCTCGGGTGAGACCTTAGTCTGCTCGTAGACTGTTGCCGAAAGGGCCAGTGAAGAAGGGTTTTGTTGGACCACAACTGCGCAGAACCCATGTCAATACAAGAAAGTTAAATACGGAGGTTATAATCCAACACTAGGCAAGGATCATTTGACTACAAAACATGTATACCTAGCCCCAAACTAATTGAGTATAATTGAAATATCAAAACACATGCTTAAGAGTTTCCATCCTTCCACAAATGGGATGTTGAGGTTATTCAATTCTTGAATGTTGAAGTTTTTGGTTAAGCAAATGACCTCCCACGTGAGGGACCAAACAAAAGTAACTATGTATGGCTCTGTGATAGATTTTTTGATTGAGAAAGTAAGAAAGAACCAAGTCCTTTGTCTTGAATGAAGATTCCAAATCTTGTTAAACCTATATTAACATTAGGTTGTGGGAAAAGCATCGATATCCATCAATTGGGATATACTTTTCAAAATATATAGACAAATTACTACGGTAGTTTTTTTGCTGGGCCAAAGGGGCTTGTAAGCCTATCATAATGAGAAGGTTGTCAAAAATATGGCTTTTGACCTTGTCCAGGATCAACATATTTGGAGTTGTGAACTCTTCTATCAATGACTCTACCATATTTGGTATACACGTCATCAGCATTTCCATCTTCATTGATGCCTCATTAGCAGTAATAGGACAACCAGAAGGAGGCACAAGCCATGTAACTTACCAATATTTAGGCTCATTGAATCCCTTAATACACAAAGTAATAGGAAAACCAGAAGGAGGCACAATATATTTGTTTTGGGCATTGAATATATTTGTATTTTTTTTTTAAATTCCCCATATTCGTCGGATATCCGACGTACCCTTCCAAAGAATCCAACAACCTCACCATACCCCCGACAGCAAGAGACGTCGGATATCAGACATCTTATAATGTAATTTAGGTCATATATACGACGCCCCCTATAAAAGAATCCTACGAGCTCGCCAAACTACCGATGCCAAATGTCGTTGGTCTTTATAGGTATCTGCATCAGATATCCGACAACATTTAAAGTAATGGGTGTCGGATAGCCGACGAACCTGTTGTCGGATCTCCGACCACCCTTAAAGTAATGGGTGTCAGATATCTGACCCCCTATAAAGTAATGGGTGTCGGATATTCGACGTGTATATTAAAGAGTTGTGGTTGGATATCCGATAGGACTATGCCGAATATCCGATGAAACCGTATTGCTGTCAGATATCCGCCAAAGGGAAACTGACATTTAAAAAAGGAGAAACTTGTCAGATGGTCGATAGTGTGATGTCGAAAATTGGACATATATTCCGTCGGATTTTGGGTTCAAAAATGCTAGTGAGTTGTTCATCTATCCCACGATTTACCTTTTCCCAAAACACCATGGTGCACCTACTGTCGCACCAACACTCATACAATAGAAGAGTTACCTGAGCTCATTTCTAAATGGGAGGATCATGCAAGAATACTGAATAATTCATAAATTGTGAACCCCAAGAAGATCGTACAGTAGTAGGTTTTTGTGGTCACTCAGGTAGGTGCAAAAGACGGAGTAGATCAAACACAAACAAACTCACCGGTGATCCAAAAGGTGTCCCCTTAAAGGACTAAATACATTCTAGTGCAACAGAAGGAGATATACAGGGAAGATACATATATGTTTGGGTGAATAGAACCCCGCTAGCCCGAGAGGGAACAAGACCCCATTAACAATGCCATCGGACAACACTAGAATTGAGGGCGAGGGATCATGTACTGATCAAGAAAAATACTATTTTTATGGTTTTAGTTGTTTAAAAATATTTTGGCAAATGAGAAAGAGACCTAGAAACTGTGAAGTATGCTCCACAACCTGGCTAATGTTGAAGAAAATGATGAATAAATTTGCGCTCCACTCCTAGAGAAAATATCCAATTGGTGTGAAAATGGTGAAGGAAAAGAATGGGCCGATAATTCTATTTGAATGCACAATTACAAGGTTATGATATAAAAAAAGTGATGATGTACCTCGGTTATGATGTAAACATCTTACCAAAGAAGTCATTGGAGGAAATGGTTTCCTCCAAGCTTGTCTATTCCCCCATTCAATTGCAGATGGAAAACCAATATCGTATTTTCTCCATTGGTCTCCTAGATAATCTTGAAGTAGATTTAGGTGGTGTCAAGACAACCATATAATTTGAAGTTATTGAGATCATGGGGGAAACAGATGCTTTTCCAGCGCTACTCAGTATTGAATGGGCATTTGAGAACTATGGAATAATTGATCTAAAAAATATAATGATGACCTTCGAGATGAATGGTATGAAGGTGATCCAACCACTAGACCCACACCAAGGTCCACAGTACATCAATCCCATTTAAGAGTTCACATTGAACGAGATGTTTTAGACAGGATCTACTCTCTTCCTATAGGATAGAGAGATGACTACGTGAATCCAATTGTAGATGGTTCCATAAGCTAGAGAAGTATTTAGTTCTTCAATAATGATTATGACGATGCTTGGGAAAATTGGAAAAACAAATTTCTTGAGCTCTCATCTAGACATTGTGCAATGGTGAAACCTGTTAGTCAAATCAATGTAGAATCCAACCAGGAAACAACATATGATCGAACCAATTATCTAGATACATTCTTGTAGGAGATGGAAGCCACGGTAGAGGGACAATATTGCATGGGTGTATTAGATACATCGCTTAGAGGCACTCAAAAGAAATGGTGGGAAACAAATAGAGATGATTTACCTAACTAGGATACCATGCAACTTACTTTGATGATCATGTTCAAACCATCCTTGCATGCTAACAGGGAGAAACAAGTCTACATGGGGGTGTTAAGCCCTAAATATGGGCACATTACCCCCTATATTGTGGTTTATTACATTAGTTTTGATGTCGGATTTGGTCCATTAGTGGTAATTTTGATTAGTATTTTTATATTAGTTATGTCGTCTTGGGTCAGTTAGTTGGGATTGTAGCCCTTAGTCTCCTATATATAGGAAGGAGACCTTTCATTTGGAGTATCTTGTCTTGTCTTTCCTTGTGTACTTATTACATTGTATAAGGAGGTTTCCCCCTCAAAGAGGCTTGTTATTCAGCTATTTTATTCAATCAAGTAGTGGAGTACTCTTTTTGATCTATTTATGCTATTTTCATACTCTTTTTGTAAATTTGTTGCATAACATTTGGTATCAGAGCTCTTTCCTTGAGATTGGGTTCTTCAAAATGAGTCATCTTGGAATTTTAGCTATAAATTTTTTTCTACAAGGATTCAGAGAGAGAGAGATTAGAAAACTACTTCTGTAATAGGACAAACTATTTGTGGTCCAAAATTCAGGTCTTGAGACATCACAGGTTCATAGATATTGGCCTCGGAATCTAGGGTTTTTGACTATTCCAAAAACTAGTCTAAAACAAGCGTTCTAGGGAAAAAGGTCATATATGAGGCATGAAAGATCCAAATTGAGTGAGACCAACTGCATAAGAATTTTTATGGACCAAAGTATCTGTGGTAGAAATTCCAGACTCAGATAAAAAATATTGGACACGTGGCAGTCTGTAAACGTTCGATCTTCTGAAAGGACCAAAAATAAGAAGTGTTGGGAGATTCGCAATAACTTTCTATTGGCATATCAGAATTAGGTCATATCTGAGGAATCAGAAATAGGACACCTAGTACTAAAAAATTATTAAGTTTCATCCCCAGAGGAATTGAAATTTGAATTTTACCTTAGCTTCAAGTCGGCCCTAAAACAATCTTCCAATCAGGGTTTGAAAAAAGGTACGCCAGTTTAAATTTGAATAAATTTGAGTATAAGGATATAATTGTGGTGAAATATAGGGTGTGATATATATTTGTATTGTTCATAATTCCACCAAAATGAAGTGTAAAACATCACACTCCACTCAAACCACCCAAGGAGTCATCCCCAACATACAATGAAAGGGAAGACCTATCTTTTCGAGTGTCCCAGTTGGAAGAGATGACTAAATGATCTGTGAAAGCGGTTGATTTAGTTAATTTAGAGGTGAAATTGATGAAACATATGGATAATAAGATGGAATAAAATATGAAAGGGTTGATGGAACAAATGGAAAAAATTTCTAATCTCATACAAAATTCAAAGGATACTCCTTCTACAAGTGATGATGTGTTCCATGATACTCATGAGGATAAAGATAAGGTCCATGTTGAAAGACATTCCATTAATAAGAATATTCCAAGAGTAAATGATTCTAATAATGGAAATAATCAGGGATGGTCACCAAGGGGTACCCAACTTCCCAAGATTGACATGAGAAAGTTTGATGGCAATTATATAACAACATGTATATTCCAGATGGAGCAGTTCTTTGATCTACACCAGGTTCCAACTTTGTAGAAGGTAACTATTGCATCCTTATATTTAGAGCCTGGTCAATTTGTATGGTACCAATGGCTTTGTGACCGTAAAAATGGCTCTATTATATCTTGGTCTATATTCACTGAATAATTGATTTCACATTATGGGGATATAAATAGAAATGCCTTCTTTATCCAGTTGTTAAATATCAAGCAAAAAGGCCCAGTTAGTGAGCACATCAAGAAATTTCAAAAGCTAAGTCTCAGAGTGAAGAATATTTCAGAAGATAATTTGTTGGATCTCTTTATTGGAACTTTGAAGGATCACATCCAACATGAGGTTCGCCTTTGGGAACCTACGTCCTTGGAGCATGCATTTATGGTGGCAAGAAAAGTTGAAAACAAAATTATGGCAACAAGGAAGTCTACCACTTAAAACTATAAAGAAGGAAGTGTGGTCTCTAGTCATCCACAACCTACAAGGTTAACACCACAACAACTAGAGTAGAAAAGAGCTAAAGGGATTTGTTACAGTTGTGATAGCAAATATAGTAAGGGACATAAGTGCTCTGAGAAGAAACTATTTTACATAGATTGTGAAGTAGAGGAAGAAAATAAACAAGAAGCACCAAAAGAACAAGAACCATCTCAAGATGAAGATATAAAAGATACTACTTCCAAAGAGATTAATCCCACCATATCTTGTCATCCATTGGCTATAATTATCCCTCCTCAAACTCTCAAGATCAAAGGATTTATCAAAAATAAAATGGTAACAATGTTGATTGATTCTGGTAGTACTCATAATTTCATTCACTATAAATTAGAAAAAGCTCTCTATTGATTTGTATATCCAGCACCAGAGTTTCAAGTAATGATTGTAGATGGAGGAACTATCAACTGCTCATGAAAATTCCATAATATAAATCTTAATATGGGGGAATATGTATTGAATAGTCCAATGATTTCTATTCCAATGGGTGGTGGTGATGTTGTATTAGAAGTTCAACGGTTACAATCCTTGGGAACTGTGGATTTTAATTTTCAAAAGCTTTTCATGAAATTTTTATGGGAAGGAAAGGAATATGAATTACAAGGTATCACAGGGAAACCAAGCAAGGTGATAAGTTCTAATGGTATGGAAAAATTGATGAAAAAGGGACATCAAGGTGTGATTGCACAATTATGCTCATTAGATGTTCAAACATCTAAGCCTCCTATTTCCCTAGATCTCCAAAGGATAATTAATAAGCATTCCAAGGTATTTGAATATATTCTGAAAGGTCTTCCACCCCTCCGAGATTTTGATCATTCTATTCACTTAATTCCAGGAAGTGTTCCTCCTAACATCAGACCTTACAGATACCCTTATTGACATAAGAGTGAAATTGAGCATATGGTTAAATAAATGTTAGAGGTTGGAATAATTAGGCCTATTCAAAGTCCTTACTCTGCACCAGTGGTAATGGTACACAACCCAGATGGATCATGGCATATGTGTCCATATTATAGAGAGCTCAATAATATCACCATTAAAGATAAGTTTCCCATTCCTGTCATTGATGAATTGCTAGATGAATTACATGGAGCAATTTTCCTCACAAAGTTGGATCTTCATTCTGGAAATCATCAAATTAGAATGAAAGATGAAGACATCCCAAAAACAACATTCAGAACTCCTGAAGGTCATTATGAATTTCTAGTCATGCCATTTGGTCTTACGAATGCGCCTTCCACATTTCAAAGTTTGATGAATTCCATTTTCAATACTTTTCTTAGAAAATTTGTGCTAGTATTCTTTGATGATATACTAGTAATCTATAGAAAGTCTTGGGAAGAACATGTTCAACATGTTGACATCGTACTAAAACTATTACAGGAGAAACAACTATACACAAAACCTTCCAAATGTTTCTTTGGGGTGAAGGAGGTAGAGTATTTGGGTCATATTGTATCTCATGAAGGTCTCAAGGTAGACCCTAACAAAATTAACGCTATGATAAACTGGTCGATTCCCAAAAAATGGAAGAATCTTTGAGGATTCTTAGGTCTGACATGGTACTACAACAAGTTTGTTCGAAATTATGGAAGAATAGCAATGCCTCTAACAACATTATTGAAGAAAGATGCATTTTCTTGGAATCCATAAGCAACTCAAGCTTTTGAACAACTTAAACAGGCAATGTGCACAACTCCTGTATTGGCCACACCAGACTTCACAAAAACCTTTATTGTGGAATTTGATGCTTCGTGAAATGGCATTGGCACTGTTCTAATGCAAGAAGGACACCCACTTGATTTCACAAGCCATCCAATCAAGGGGAAGAACTTACAAAATACCATTTATGAGAAGGGAATGTTGGCAATACTACACACTCTTAAGAAATGGCATCCTTACCTAATAGGTAGGCACTTCAAGCTCAAAATAGATCATGATAGTCTTAAATACTTCTTGGAACAGAGACTACATTAAAAAGAGAAACAAAAGTGGGTAACCAAGATGTTGGGATATGACTTTGAAATCGTCTATAGAAATGGGAAACATAATGTGGTGGCAAATGCACTCTATAGAAAAGATGAAGATGTTGGGGCATTACTTTGTTCCATTTCCATTCTACAACTAGATTGTGTAGCAGCAGCAAGGGAAGAATGGGAAAAAGTCCTATCCATATGGACGCTCATTCAAAAGATACATAATGATCCTAGTGTATCAGATAATTTTTTGTGGAAAAATTATTCACTATGGTATAAGGATCACTTATATTTATGCAAAAACTCCCAACTCAAGTAGAAGGTCCTTTCAAAATTACATGCCTCTTATAAGTGGGTACTCACGATTCCTAAAAACTTACCATAGGGTCAAGAAGGAATTTTTTGGGGAAGGTCTTAAATATGATGTTCAAAGGTTCGTGGTTGAATGCTTGGTTTTCTAACAGAATAAGGGTGAAACAGTTAATACCCCGAGACTTATAAAACCATTAGACATACCTTGCCAGCGTTGGGAGGAAGTCTCCATGGATTTTTATCACAGGTCTACCCAAGTCCGAAGGAAAGAATGTTATTATGGTGGTTTTTGATACACACATGAAGTATGCACACTTTTGTGCACTCTCTTACCCTTTTAATGCAAGTACAGTAGCTACAGCCTTTATGGAAACTGTTCAGAATTTACATGGAAATCCGAAGATTATTGTAAGTGATAGAGATCCAATTTTCATTGGAAAATTTTTGACTAGACTATTTTATTGTTTGGGTACTCAATTGGATCACAATTCACCTTATCACCCTTAATATGATGGGAAAACTGAGATAGTGAACAAGTGTTCGGAAGGATATCTTCATTTCTTTGCATATGATAAACAAACACAGTGGGTGAAATGGTTGTCTTTAGCAGAATGGTGGTACAATACTTCCTTCCGTACATCATAAAAAAGTCTCCATTTATGGAACTGTATGAGTACCATCCTCCATCTATCACATATCCCTCAAAAGTAAAATCTAAAGTTCAAGCAGTAGAATATCACATAGAGCACCAACAAGAAGTTCTCCAGATACTTAAGGACAACCTGACTATGTCAAAAAACAGGATGAAACGACAAGTTGATCAACATCGTAGTGAAAGGATTTTTGAAGAAGGGGATTGGGTATTTCTCAGGCTACAACCTTACAAGAATATGTCTCTCAAGCAACTAAATAAGGACAATAAATTAGCACCCAAGTATTATGGTCTTTATAAAGTGTTGTAGAATATTGGTAGTATGGCTTACAAATTGGAGCTCCCTTCATCTTCAAGAGTACATCTAGTTTTCCAGGTTTCTTTCTTAAAAAAGGTAATAGGAGACGATCCCAATTCAAACAATCTTTTCAGAGCTTGATGAAGAAGGAAAATTCATATTGGAACCTGAACGAATCATTGAAATAAGGACTAAACAACTACAAAATCAGGCTATTACTGAGTACCTCATAAAGTGGAAGAACTTACCCGTTGAAGATTCGACATGGGAAGATGAGTCCTTCATACAGAGGAATCCACAACTAATCAAGCATTGAGTATAACACTTGTCTAAAGGGGAGGGGCATGTTAATCTCTAAATATGGGAACATTTCCCCCTATATTTTGGTTCATTACATTAGTTTTGATGTCGGCTTTGGTCCATTAGTGGTAATTGTCATTAGTATGGTTATATTAGTTATGTCGGCTTGGGTCAGTTAGTTGAGATTGTACCCCTTAGTCTCCTGTATATAGGAAGGAGACATTTCATTTGGAGTATATTGTCTTGTCTTGTCTTGTCTTGTGTACTTAGTACATTGTATAAGGAGGTTTCCCCCTCGAAGAGGCTTGTTATTCATCTATTGTCTTCAATCAAGTCATGGAGTAATCTTTCTGATATTTTTCTTCTCTTTTCATACTATTTTTGGAGACTTTTTGCATAATAGGGGGACTCTAATCCTTATCAACATATTGAACTTTGTGAGCAAAAGTAGGAATTAGGAGGATTACAACCACAATTATGGGTTCACCAATTATTCCATGATCTTGGCCCTATCTCGAAGGATTGGTATCTGCATGAAGAGACAAGAAGGAAAATTGACTATTGGAAGAAGCTTCTTGCAAAGTTCTATCAATATTTTTCCTTCTTTGCAACAACTGACATGGTCACAGAAGCATTGAAATCTATCAAGGGTGCATTTTTTACTAATTAGTTAAGAAAGCTAGGCCACTCATACATCTGCTTGGTACATCAAGAATTGGTAGAATTCCATGTAGAGATGAGACTACCTATATGTGTTACACCTCAAAATGTCACCTTTGGTTTTCATGCTTCATCACCATGAGAAGCATGGTTCTTATGCTCCCTAAGTGTAGTAGGACCCACTATAGTATAGTTCATTCAATCCCTAGTTATGTTTGGGAAATTTTCCCATCTGCATTTTTGGGTCGAAATCCACTTCAACCAACTCTATTTTGAGCTACGGATAGGAATTATTGTTACATGGAATTTTTGCAGTCGTCCTGATTATGAACCATGTATACTTTCTCCTTGCCTAAATCCTTAAGTTACTTAGCCAAAAATACTTGGAATATGAGTTATGAGGTTTTTTCCCTACTAAAACCCTATTTAGAGAAGTTGACACACCTTGACTTACAACAGAACGTGTCTTTCTCGATCGATGCACCTTGCTCCACTACAGAGCACATCACTCGCACATGTTGCTAGTGTCTAGGGCACGTCGATGCCTATACTAAGGGAAAAAATAGAAGTTTTGAGAATTATCTTGAAGGATACCCTCGTGGAGGCTTACCCCTTCCATTTAGGGTGGATCTTACTCGCCTCCCAGCTTAGTAGGATCCCATCTCATCCTTATCCCTTAATACTCTCCTCTCCTCCTCATATATTTTTGCCTATAAATGAAGCTCCTCTTCATGGGATAGGGGGTTTGAAATGAGGGTAGCCAAATGCTGGAGAAATTGGGCCAGGAATCCATTATTCCATGATTGGTAAATTGAAGCAAGGTTTCATTGGAAAGTATCTTCAATACCAAGGATTCATTGGTTGTAATTCTTTCCTCTATTTTAATTAATACATCAATCCATTCCTTTTCCATAAATGATGTGTAATTTCATTTATAGTAGTTCTCCTTGTTCAATTTCTTATATGTATCATGTTATCTTGTAGTCTCTTGCCTTTGTCCTTTTGAATCTTTTGCAGGTAATCTCTTCATCAAAACACAGGACTGTGAAAGCTTCAAGCCAAGAGGACGACCTTCGTAAATAAGGTATGGACTTGACTCTTTGCATTCAAGTAATTTGATAGATATAGGGAAAGGTTTTCATTCTTGTTTTTCTTTGTTCTATATCCAAACCATTTGGACTAGGGAGATTGGTTGGTGTTTGCACCAACGGATTTATCCATTAACAAAATTAGCGACTCTGTTGGGGATCGCACACATTATTTAAATTGTAGATCTTCATGCTTGTCTTATTTCTGATTAGATATGGCTTAGTTTTCAATTGGTAGACCACATCTAATTGGTAGATCTAACTATCTATATGTCGTTGTATAATCCCTTTTAGATATCAAACCCTGAAGTCTATTGATTGGCTTGAAAATATTTCTTTTTTCAAATTTTTGGTCATCCGACGTGCTTTACCTTCATGTACAGTGCATTGTCATAGCCCGACATAATTTTCCTTTAGACATAGTCCATCGATGTCGCGCTTTTCACTTTAGAAAATAGTATCGATTGACACCAATGCTCTAGTGTGTACCTACAACTTGCGTCGACCTATTGGTTTTTAGCTAGATTTTCTGCCCAGACCTCTCAGTTCCCTATTGCTTGGTTTGTGACTGGGTTGGTACAGTGTTTTTTGCTTTCTGCATTTGAAAAGAAGAAAACCTTTTGTTTCCATATTATTTTAAAGAAAGAGCTTTATTTTCATTTCTTTCTTACATTTTAAATATTTATGAAAATTCCAAAAAGAGTTATGCATTTATCTAATCTTGTTTTGGTTCAGATCTGAGTTTTATAAAAGAAAATAAAACTACTTTTAGCTTTTGCATAGTTAGGGGTTATAAATGTTCTTTCTTGTTTGGAAATAGTGATTAGATCCCTTCTTCTTTTCATTAAAGATATACTCTCTCATTATTTGTTAAAGAAAAATAATTTGCCTCTTTTCTTGCGTCTTCTTGAGATTTGGAGCCATGTTTGGCCCCTTTAGTCAAAACTAGTATTTTGCTTGCATTTTTAAGCGAAATGAATTGCAATTTTGAAAAAAAAAAAACCTAGGCCATGAATTGTGTATCATGTGATATTTTAGAAGTAGGATCACTCAACAGTAGCGGACCTCACTAAAAATCACTCAAGAAGTGAAGAAAGAAGAAGAATAAATGGAGATTCAATAATCACTCATACACAAGAAATGACAAAAACTGTTGTATCATGCATCAGCTGTGAGCTGGCAGTCTGAATATTGAATAATAACTTAATACAATCAAATGGACTCAAATGCCACTAAGATCATTCGAATTATCCTCAATGTGTGGCTTGGATAGCTTTGGAGACATCACCCAAACCAGTGGCAGTAGTCACAATAGTCAAATGAGTCTAACTGAGTCTAACGGAGTGCATGGGCACTAATATATTGAAGGAAACTCCAATGAGGGTGCATGAGGAGCTGTCAGTAGTCAGTATAGTTGATCTAGTCTCTCTGGTGGTCTATCTAAGTGGTTCATTCAGTTAAACTAGTAATCAGTCCTCAGATCAAGGAACAGATCCACTAATCAAGGAAATAACTGAAGAATATCCTAAATAGGTGGAAGAGGGTGCACTTGTACTCCAGTGATGAAAACAAGGGCACATCAGTGGCTAGGAGAGCTAAAAATGATCATAAACAGATTCTTGGGGGCTGCAAAATAAGGACTAGGTGCTGGGAGACTACCATATTGATGATTGGATGCATGAAGTTACATGCAGGTGCATGCATGATGATGGATGCATGCATAAATGCATGTAGGCATGAAAATATAAAAAATGATGTTGAGAATATTCCAACACCCCCCGCAAGCTATACTATGAGGAATAACTGAAAGAACTAATGGTAGGGCCCTGGTGACTAAGACCAAAGGTCACCCCATACAACAATCTAAATAAATAAAATGAGGAAAGAGGGAAAACCCAGTGGGAAGAAACCCCCCCCCAAAAAAATAGACTGTGGTAGGATAATCAATCATGTACATCTTCACTCACCCCAAATGGTAAGTGAACTTCTCCACTGAAGAAGGATCTTTCGGCTGAAAATGGATCAGTAATGTGAGAAGGATGAAACCTTCCATTCTGATAATCAGATCTGGTCCTCCTTTGATCAAGTGGATATCCCACAAGATCTCCAACAAATCTAAGAGTAGTGGTTTCCCATCTAAGAAGAGGAGGATCATCAAGTGCAAGATCTGGATCTTGGTCTTCCATTCGCTCATCTTCACTAATAGGTGATAGATCTTTAAGTTCTTGTGGATCTGGATCTATCATTCTCTCTTCATCATTTTCACTCTCATACTCTGAATCTGAACTGTCATGTGATGAAGGTTCTCTCTCTTGGAGCTCATCAAGTAGTGGAGGTGTGGTAGGCAATCTCTCTTACTCAATAGGATGAGCATCATGTAGAGGCCATTCCTCAAACTGTACACTCATATCAAGGAATGTTGTCATAGTATAAGGATCAAGAAGCTTGTAGGCCTTTTCATTCAATGCATAACCCACCATAATACACTCTCTGCTTTGTGGATCTAGGGATCTCCTTTTCTCTGTTGGAACCCTTGCCCATGCTCTGGATCCAAACACATCGAGTTTGTATCCCATCCATGCTTTGAAAGGAGTCATATCTTTGAGTCCTTTGTGAGTAACTCTGTTTTGAGTATAGGTGGCACAGTTAATGGCTTCTTCCCAAATACTAGGATGCAACCCTTTTGACTTTAGCATGCAGGTGGCCATTTCTTTCAATGTTCTGTTCTTCCTATCAGCAACACCATTCTGTTGTGGTTTGTAGGGAACAATATTTTTCATCTCAATGCCTTCTTTAGCACAAAAGGTTTGAAAGTCACCCTTGATGTACTCACCTCCATCATCACTGTGAATGGCCTTGATATTTCTATCTAAAAATGTTTCTGCAGAAGACTTGAAAAACTTAAAGAATCCAAATACTTCTGACATTAATCTGAGAAAGTACACCCATGTAAATCTTGAATAATCATCAATAAAAGTAATAATATACCTTGCCTTGTTTAAGGATAGATCTGGAAATGGCCCTGCAACATCACTATGAATTAGATCTAGAGGTTGAAAGGCTCTCCTTGCCTTCCCTTTCTCAAACTTCTTTTCTGGATGCTTTCCCATCAAACAACCATGATAGTTTCCTTTAGCAAATTTGATCTTGGGAAGCCCTTCAACTATCTCTTGAGTATGCATATCTTGCAAGTATTGATAGTTGAGATGCCCTAATATTTCATGCCATAGCCTACTCTCTTCATTTGCATGAGTGTGAAGAGCAGACTGTTTAGAGAGAGGTAGAAAATGGGAGAACTCATAGAGTTTCAAATTATGATTTGCAACACCTTTTTCAATGGTAGAACCTGATAACATGTCTTGGATTTCAACCTCATTTGGAGAGAATATCACCCTCTTGGGCTCTCCAGTATGAGTCATTTGATATACTAAAAGAATATTTGCAGTCAATGTAGGGACATAGAGAACATCTGAGAAGTACCCATGATCAAGTTTGATTCTTCCAATCCCCTCAGAGGAGACCTCAAAATCATTCCCCAACATGATGGATGGTCCAACAGTAGCTTTGAAACCAGTGAAGAGATCCTTGGAGGAAGACATGTGTCTTGATTCTCTAGAATCTATGATGAAGGAAGATTGAGTTGATGCACTTGCCATGAGGGCATGGCATCTCTCTTTGTTCTCAGATCCAGATGGTTCACTCTCTTTCTTTCTAGCACATGCAGGGACTGGAAGATTTTTTTTTCAAGAAGTGAAGCCAAGAGATCTCAGGGTGATATCCTCGGTTACAGTATGTGAACTTGGATTTTCCCTTTTGAGATGTCTTGTTCTTCTTAGGATTCGAAACTCCTTCTGATGAGTTTGGAGCCTCCTTTTGCTTTTGGTCATCTGACTTCCTATCAGAAATTTTTTGTTTTCCTTTACCATTCGCTCTTATCATCTCATTGGCTGCAAGAGCTTAATCCAATTTGGTTTTCAACACTCCCATGTGTACTAGCTTCTCCTCCTCAAGTGTGAGGGATTGGATGAAGTCTTCAAGCAAAGGGAACATCCATTTTGGAATGGAAAACTTTGCTAAATGGAAGTTCAAAACAAACACTGAATAATCAGGGCCTAGGTTCGATAGAATGGCAAGGATGAGTTGTTTTTCTTCCTTCTTAATCCCATACCTCTTCAATTGTGAAATCAAGTTCTTGAATTTATTGAGAAACTCAGTGATAGTTCCGAAACTTCTTGGGCTCAAGTGATAGTTCTAACTTATGACCCTTCAAGTCATCCTTCTGACCAAGGACAGATTCGATCTTGTCCCACACCTCCTTTGGAGTCTTCAGATTAATAACATGAAAGTGCAGGTCTTCAAAAATGGTAAGTAGCAGCAGTCTTGCTGCTTCATCAAGCTTGTCTAAGTGATTAGATTTCGCTACTGCACCAGTGGGCTCAACTGTAAAGCCATTCACCACTCTTGAAAGTATTTTTGACTTCAAGAAGATGTCCATATTTTCCTTCCATTCAAAGTAGTTGAATGAATTCAACTTGAGATCAATGATACTGAAGAATTCGAAGTTGAAGAGGGGATAGTCCTGCAAAACAAATGAGAATTATGAAATGGAGATCTACTGCAATTCGAATTGAACACTTCCTTAGGAAACTGAGCACATGTGACTGGTTCCTTCACACCTGGCTAGAACTCACTGGATTGCTCTAGTGAATTCAAGGAAATAGCACTAGGATTTGCTAAGGAAACCCAAAGGCTTATGGTTCTCAATGAAAGACAACTGCTCAAGGAATTGTTGCAACTGTTGTTGCTGCAATTCGAATAGCTGTTGTCAACTCTGATACCATGTGATATTTTAGAAGTAGGATCACTCAAAAGCAGCAAAACTCACTAAAACTCACTCAAGAAGTGCAAAAATAAGAAGAAGAAATGGAGATTCAATAATCACTCATACACAAGAAATCACAAAAACTATTGTATCATACATCAGTTGTGAGCTGGCACTCTGAATAGTGAATAATAACTGAACACAATCAAATGGATTCGAATGCCACTAAGGTCATTCGAATTATCCTCAATGTGTGGCTTGGATAGCATTGGAGACATCACCTAAACCAGTGGCAGTAGTCACAATAGTCAAATAGTTAGTCAAATGATTCTAACTAAGTCTAATTGAGTGCATGGGCACTAATCTAGGGAAGGAGACTCCAATGAGGGCACATGAGGAGCTGTCAGTAGTCAATATAGTTGATCTAGTCTCTTTGTAGGTCTATCTAAGTGGTTCAGTCAGTTAAACTAGTAATCAGTCATCCGATCAAGGAAGATATCCACTAATCAAGGAACTAACTGAAGAATCTCCTAAATAGGTGGAAGAGGGTACACTTGTACTCCTGTGATAAAATAAAGGGCTCATCAGTGGATAGGAGGGATAAAACTGAGCAGAAACAGGCTCATGGGGGATGCAAAATAAGGACTAGGTGCTAGGAGACTACCATACTAATGACCGGATGCATGCATATGCATGCATGATGACTAGATGCATGCAAGCATGCAAATATAAAAAATGATGGTGAGAATATTCCAACATATTCTACAATCCCTTTGACCCATATTAAGGTTTCAAAATAATTTTTTCTTTGCTGTGGATTGGCTTGTTTCTACTATTTTTGAAAAAGTTAAAATGGAATTTGCATAGGGTTGTTCATTTGGGAAGAAAAACTATCTCTCTCTCCTTCTTAAGTAGGACTTCATCGAAAAAAAGGTTTTGCATATCATACTTGCATGGTTTTGATTCAGGTCTAAATTTCCATTTGTACACATAACCGCATAAGATAAAATCAAGCGCTAGTTAAGTTAAAATCCTTAGCAACTTGAATGATAGGTTAGAGACGTGTTCCAGTGTCTTAAAGCATAGCAATTGTCTTTCTTTTCCTGCACTGCATCTCGGGGGATTTCATTTATTCCACGTACTAGTCAGTATATCGAACGGCCTTTCACGTACCTAAGGGTATATGGAAAGGTACTTCACGTACTCGATGGTATATAGGAAGGATCCTAGCGAACGGTTGTGCATTAGACAACAATACTATGGATTTGAGCTCCCACTCACCTTGTGTATATCAGTAGATCCCTCTAGGATCCTGGAACCATCCGAGTAAACCTATTGGTTGTCTTATTGTCAAAATATGCTGAGAACAACACTCGGGGAGATTACTACACAAGTACTACTAGGTATTCTGGTTATACCGTCAGGGGTATGGTCCAAATCCTCTTTGGTTAGTGCTTTGAAATATTGGGCCAAGTATAACTGTTGGACCCTACAATATATCGCGAGTTGTAATGATTTGAAAATCTTGTGAGACTCTCCGACTTATTTATCCATCCCTTTCATAGACTGCTTGTTGCTTTTATATTTGAGTAGTGTTTGATTTGTGTGGTAATTTAGAGCTTCTTATAGAGTTTATATATGGAAAACTCTTCCGGGACTACCAACCAAGAGACCCCTTTTCAAGGTATGTCTTTTTTTTTCTTCCATATGGAAGTGTTGGTCCTCCATTCATGGGCACATTGAGCCTTCCCAGATTGACTATAGGATTACCAGTATGGTTATTATCCAATCTAGTTATCCCAAGTTCTATGATTGTTTCGGATCACAGTCCTCCCCCATAAGAGTATCAACCTCACATTGATCCTTCACCTTCTTTATCAAAAGTTGAGTCTGTTTCCCTTTCTTCCTCTTCGCTTGTTGAAAGCTGCGACGTTAGTAAACTGGTGGATAAGAAGAAAAAGAAAAGGAAGGTTGAGAAGAAGAAAACTAAGAAAAAGGTCAAATATCCAACCTCTGACCATCATGTTGGAAACCCACCAGCCATTGATCATCATGCTGGGAGTATTGATGTACCTATTCGAATCTTTGTAAACCTAAGTTCCCTTGAAGGATTTGCGAGGGGCCCAATTTTATTAAGGATTTCCCTGGTATTCCCAAGGTCTTAGAAGTATGGATAGAATATTTTGTACGGTCTGTATCGTCAGCCTCTGGACATCATACTAATGACACCTTGTCAACCAATGAATCTTTGGTTAAGAGTTAGACAAGTAAAGTCAAGAAATCATGCTTATTATGTAGGGAAATGCAACGTACTTACTTTTGTATTCACATGGATGAAGCTTCATGACTATTGGAGGGTATTTATGTGTCTCAATCACAACTTCAACGAATTGTAGTAAATTTCCTCTTGAATTGTCATCAGTTGATCAAGTGGTCGATCTAGTTTCATCCTTGGTTGATCCCACTCTTCCCTTGAAGAGTGAAACCCAAGTAGTCGATTTGGTTTCATCCTCAGTCGATCCCACTCTTCCCTTAAAAGAGTGAAACCCAAGTGGTCTATCTAGTTTCATCCTCGATTGATCCCACTCTTCCCTCGAAGAGCGAAACCCAAGCGGTTGATCGAGTGTTATCCTCGCTCAATCCCACTCTCCCATTATATAGTGAATCTAATACCACTCAGTTTCTTCTTTTTAATACATATTCTACCATGCAGGGGGCATTGCTCCTTCTATTACATGACCTCCCCCAAGTAATGAGGCTTACCGTATTCCACCTTTGGTTCCGAATTAGTCGACTTTTATTGATTGGAATGGACTCTCTGCACCTCGCCTTCCTTCCTATCTTCCTTTCTAAATCATTTTGCAGGTTGGTCAAATAGACATACCTCAAACTATAGTTGATGAAGGTGCCACAATTAGCATTTTTTCCTCAAATTCTTCACAGGATATGGTTCCCCGCAGCTTGTGCCCATTAGTCAAAATTTGTTAGCTTTTAACAGGGGAATTAGTCAACCTCTGGGGGTTGTTCGTCAGTTGCCTATTTCGTTAGGTGGAAAAACAGTCCTAATTGATGTTTTGGTAGTTCCAATTCCTTTGGATTTTAATCTTCTCCTTGGATGAGATTATGTCTATGCGATGAAATCCCTTGTGTCTACACTCTTTTGAGTGTTGTCTTTCCCCCATGATGGGTGCATTGTGACTATCATCCAGCTTTCGTTTGTTGACTCTTGTCTGACTACCAATCATATGGCTTATGTACATGTGGTATCTTACCTGCTGCGGGTCAATTATGTGGTGTTATATCCCATGATTTTAACTTCTGCTGAACATGGGATTCTCTTTTATTGCTCATTTTCTTTAACTTTGGATTTAAGAGTTGACATGGTTTATTTTCCTTCCAATGAGGACCTCTTAGAAGCCATGATTGAGGCTTATACTTCGACATGTATTCATTTTGGAGCATCGTCCTCTTGGAAGCAATGAATATGATCGTGAGCATACTTCCCTTTTTGTGTCAAGCTCGTTCAAAAATGAAACAGGTCATATGAGCAGATTTCTATTCATGTTTCAAGCTCGTTAAAAATGAAATAGGTCATTATGAGCATAGTTTATTTTCCATTTCACGCTCGTTTGAAAAAATGAAATCGACCACCATGAGAACAGATTAGTCTCTGTCTCCAAGCTTGTTAACAAATGTAACAGACCCGTACAAGCATAGTTTACCTTTGGTTTTAAGCTTGTATAAAAATGAAACCATTCTCAAGCATAGTTTACCTTTGGTTTCAAGCTTATGTAAAAATGAAACCAGCTGCATGAGTAGAGTTATTTTCCTGTTTCAAGCTCGTTAAAAATGAAACAAGCGTCCATGGTCATTATTTCCTTTCTGTGTCAATCTCGTTAAAAAATGAAATAGATGATCATGAGCAAAGTACTTTTCCTATGTCAAGCTCGTTAAAAATGAAACAGATGACCATAAGCAGAGTTTCTTTTTCGTGTCAAGCTCATTAAAAAATGAAACAGTTTCCTCTCCCATTGAGTCGAGTCTTCCACTAGACTTAGTACCTGAACCTTCTTTTCATTCGCCTATGCCATTTGATATTTCTCCCTCATTTGTCTCCGGTGAACATATTTCTATTAGTAGCCAAGAGTTTAATTGAGTGAAGAAGTAGATTAGGAAAATGAAATGAAGCTTGGTGGAAGCTTGGGGGGCACATTTTCAACCTATGAACATCATGTTGAAGTTAATTTGATAGCCTCTCCACACAATGTTGGAGTTAAGTTTCTTTCTTGTAGAACTCATGGTAGGGGCATGTACCAACCTATGGATATCTTGTAGGTTCATCTTTTGTAGTAGTAGAAGCATGAAATCTACCCTTGAACTTTCCTCTTTGCTTTGCATGGAAGTCTCTTGTAAAGTGGCCCTTCTTATTGTAGTTGAAGCAATTGAATTTAGACTTATCAAAGTTCTTCTTTTATTTTTTTTTCTTTTGATGAGGAAGCTTCTTCTAAGAAAATGATTTCTTCCCTCTCTTTGTTCTTGCCATAAGATCAAGGTTCTCTTCTTTGGAGGAAGTGGTTTTTCTTTGAATTCATCCTTCTTCTTGAAGGCAATCTTGCCACAATATTTCAAAGTTTGGTTACAATTATCAACGATTAAAAACAACCAAGAATGTCTCCCATGAGGATGGAAGACCATCAATATCAGTCTAACTAAGATCATCATCATCGACAATAACTCCAATGCTCATGAGTTGATCTCTTACTTGAGAGACATGTGTGAGAAGGAAGCAACATTTTCTTCCTTCTCCATCTTCAGATTATGAAGCTTTTTCTTCGGGGATCTCTTTTGAATGGGATATTTCTTCTCATAAATATTTGTCAAGGTGTCGAAGCACTCCTTTGCAGTCTTCAATGGAGTTAAATCATCAACATCAAATTGTCTTTCACAGAATCATAAATTATTCTCTTTGCTTGGGATTGATTCTTCTTGAAAGCAATGCAGCCAACATTAGAAATAGGCTCTTCAAAAACATTGGATATGTATCCATCCATATCATGCTCTTCCAGGATATTCAGAATCCTATCCTTAAGTATTGAAGTTGGAAGTTCCTTCAAGTCGGTCTTCTGGTCTTACTGATATTGAAGCCATTCTTCTTGAAGTACTATGCTCAATTTTTTCCACTCAGGATCAACGTAGGCTCAAGATTGACTACACAAATTATCTCATTCATGTCCTAAGATATGATACAATGTTGATTTTTTTATTATCTTAATTTGGAATTATAGTTTTACTTGAAATCAAATGAATAATCAACAAGCATAAGCATTCACACGAGACACGGTATTTACCCTGGGGAAACCCTCTAGTACTTGAGGGATAAAACCCCGGCAAAATATTCCTTAGAATATTGATAGATAACAGAGGTTGTCTTTACAATGAGAAGATTAAATCAAGCACCCCTGGTGCGTTATCAGAGAGAAATACCAAGCACCCCTGGTGCAATCACATAGAAAGAGAGAAGATAAAAGAATAGAACTCATAATAGTATCTTGCACAAAATCAATTCATTGATTTTGTTCACATGCACAATGAATGTGAACTACCTTCAAGAGAGAAGAGAATTCACTCTCATATTGAATTCATCAATCCCGCATAACATATATATATACCATACCTCTCATGCTTTGGCTTCCATTTTTATCTTTTGAATTCATGATAAACTCACGATAAACTCTCCCTTCATCTAGATGTTAGATCACTTAGTTAGGTGGCTAACTCAATTGTCATAACTCAAGTGATGCCTTTTAGTTCAAATTAAGTGTTGACATGCAAAACACTCGAGTTAACTAGATATTCTTTATTAACACTTAGTTAACTCTTTTAATTGAATTCCTTCTTAATAACATCACTGAAATGAACAATTTGATTTTTCCTTTAATTAATTGAAGTCTTTCTTGTTAACATCACTAAAGTTTAACAATTCAAGTTCTCTATTATTTAACTGACGTATTTATCCTTACTGAAGTGAGCAAATCAAGTTCTCTCTTATCTAATGATCACATCTTATCTTTATCTCTTGTCTTATCTGCATGGTCCACATGTGCCAAATTTAATCTATCTATCATATCAAATATACTAAGGATATTTTTCTAATGATGTCATCATCTTGTTCTACTATCGTTCCAAGTGGTCATATGCTAAATTAATTCAATCTAGAAGTGGTCAGTCTCTATAGGCGATTTAATAGCTCAACCATGGTTAGTAGTACATCACACACCATTCATGATTTGACATGCAAAGCATTACCTCAACACATGAGGCACTGGCTCAACACATGAGGATCTATCTTGACACACAAGACCTTAGTCTTGACAAACAAGACCTTAGTATTGACAAACAAGGCTATACAACACCATCACTTTGACATAAAAACACTTACCTCAACACATGAGGCTTATTCATTCTTGATTCCAACTCAAGATTATTCTCCAAGTTTCTTGAGTCCAACTCAGGCTCCTATAAGGCACTACCTTGACACATGAGACTCAATATTGACATACAAGATTGACTTGGAGAATGACTCATGATTTTGTAACTTTAACAGTGGCCATATTTATAGATGCCATAATTTTTGGTTCTTAATCACTATGTTTGAACATGGGTGTCTCCAGAGTGACATTCATCTCAAGCTACGTGGGAAGCCTAAGTTTCTTATGTGTCCTCTGTATGATTTGTTTCTTTTGTTACTACAAACCAAAGGAACTGATCCTGGCCACCGAATATTCCTTGGATGTTGTGTATGCACTAATACCAATCTCTTTGAGAGGGAATTTCCCTCTAGTGAGTGGGATAGAAGAACTAGTGGTAGGTGTTTCTATGTGTGTGTCCTATGGTCCAATGTCTTGTACTTCTTCATCCTTCTTTTTCTCTTCTTCTACTTTCTTCTGAGCTTCTTCCTGCGGTTTGATATTTTCTCCTGTCTTCCTATGAATCTCTTCTTGTTGCTTCTACTCTTCAAATTTCTTACAAGATTCCTCTTTCTCTTTCAGTTCTTCATCCTTTTTCTATAGCTCTGCATGCATATCATTTCTTCTTATCCCTTCTCCTCTAGAGTTTCTTCCTCATCCTCTTTCATAATTCTTCCTTCTCCAGTTGTTCAAATTTATGGGCCTCTTCCTTAGCTTTCTTTTTTTGTTCCTCCTCAATGATTTGTTGATCCCTTTTTATAGTCCATTCATGAGATTATTCTGCTTCTTTTCATTCCTTCTCTTGGACCAACTTTGTTTCCTTACTAGAAATAGTGTTATCTGTACTTTTACCATTCTTCATTCTATCCTCAAGAGTTTGATCCCAACTATAAATTTATTCTTCTGCAAAAAATTGATCTACATATGGACAAGTGAAATTAATAGCCATGTAGTGGTCTAAAACTATCTCGCGGCCATCATTCATTTAGAAATTTTCTTCAATGAAATTGAATATTTTCAAGTCTTCAGTCAACTCCATAGCTTCCTTTACTTTAGAGATATTGTATACTTCAACTACTATCGGCAGGGATGGCCATAATGCATTTTTTTGTGTTAGAAAGAGCAACTGTGATCCCATCTATGAATTCATGTCTTGCAATTTCCCTAAGAACCATATGATCGGTGACGTATCTAGGAAAAATGTATAGGGCCTTTGATCCTCCATAAATCTCCTTATATGTCCCTCCCTCAGTCAAGTACCAATCTCCCAATTTGGTCAATATATAAATCACATTATTTGACATACACTTGGTTGGTTTCCCATATATGATCGTGTAGAGGGGAATAAATAAATCGTCGCAAATCTGCTTATAATAACTTAGATGCTTTTGTGCTCACAGTGCTTGGAAATAAACATGAAAAGGTGGCTCTAAAGGGATCCATTTCCATCCCATCTTGGGGCATTTTTTTTAGGGTGTAGACTACGTCTAAAAGGTACGAGGACATATGAAAATTGGACTATTGCAGGAGAAGGCCATCGTGTGCACTATGAACTACATCTTCCATGTTAGCAGAGAGAATAGCTGCCCTGTTGAACCTTGCGGTGAGCACAATGACATGATACGGTAGGGGAGTCCATTAAATCTTGAATTGTATAGTGTATTCTTCTCCATACATTCTACATAAGAGGGATGCGGTCATTTGATAGGGTTTATTCAGCCATTTGGTCTCATATACACTGCATTCTATATGAAGGAATTGTTTACCTAGGTTTCACGCTTTCTTGATGAACTCTATGTAATCGACTTTAATGACTTAACCCATTCGGTCGTCATGTTAATTCCACCATTGGGAACTTATAATATCTCTCCATGGAAGACATCTAAAAGTAAGCGATACTTTTTCCTGAGGCGTCTTTGAGGATTCATTATTTTGTTTCAATATGAGGGAGCAACCACCCTATCACTTTTGGGCATGGGAACATTTCTGACCTTGTTGTTTCTTTTTGTAACCTAGATCATTTGATGTATATATATATAAGTATCTCTTCTACACTAGGCGATTAATATTCTTCTTCTATGAAGAGTTGGTATGTTCCCCCATCAGTATTCAAGTTTAGCTCCAGTGGTGTTTTTAGTGTCATCATATTACAACAAAAGAGCTGGGGTTTGTGTTATTTCTTCCATCTTGTCACTAGATCATACCTCTTGTACTGTTGTCTCGTTCTTCAGTGAGACATAGATTGTTCATGAGAATAATTAGAAACAATATCATTTTCCATGAGGGGAAAATTATGGTACTGAGATGTGAACACAAACCAACACTTAGATATACAAATTGGTTCAAACAAGACCTTAATCTCAAAGCTTTGTCCATGTTTTTGGTGATGTTATCCCAAGTGACTTAGGCTAGAAATGGACTATGTCAATGATGCAGGTATTCCCAATGAAGTTAAAACTTCAAAATGATGTTTCATGATCCATTTTAAAATTCAATGTATAGGTTATTCCAATAGGTAACAATATGCATACATGAGAGATATTTCTAATTAAAAACTATGTTCCTTTGTTCTCCTACTAACTACATTTATAACTTATACAGGTGCGAAAGTTTTACTTGGTTGCACCATAGTAGCATAATTTGAGTATGAATACAGATACAAATACGATTTCTTTGTAGAGGGCTTACATATAATACTTTTAATCAAATATTGACAAATATACCATAAATATACATAGACATTTATATAATAAAATCAAACATTTATTTAAAATACAAAAATGTAAAATATCAATAACTTGAAATATGGCGAGTGTGAGAGATGGCAAGTAGTCATTAATAATTATTTTAATAAGATAGTATTGAATTTAATGTATTTTTGTTTTATAGTGTTTAAATAATTAATTTCTTTTAATTGGTTTAAATATTTGATTATTCATTAGTAGAAAATGGTATCTGTATTACACCTACACCGAATATTCGATGAATTTGAATTTGTTCCGAATTTTTGTACATAAACTGCCAATATGGCTGAATTATGCTACTATGGTTGGCACAATGAACGGGTTTCAAAGGAATTTTCAAGATTTATCGATTTGTTTAAATTCCCTTGCTTCAAAGTTACAAAGGATTGCTTGGGCGTTTAATCAGAACAGACTCTGTGATTCGAGGGTTTAAGCTTCATGACAATATAATCTAGGAAACAATGTTTTTCCTCGGTCACCGTGCAAATACTCGAGTCTAGGGATTAAATCAACCTAACGAAAACTTAAGTGTGGCTCTAGCAATGTTAATTAAATGTTTTTTTGGGGAGGGAACACGAGAGCTTAGACTCTTCTTCCCATCGATTCCTCATGGTACTTATCATCATATCTCAATATGGGAAAACATATTAAAAAGGAGGTGGCTTCTCTAAGGTCCAAGTCTTAATAGGTTTCAAGATTGAAGCTAAGGAAACACCTTAAAAACCTTGGGGTCATATACAAATTCGAGCCATACCCAAATAGTTGAGGGTGGTTCCTCGCATTTTCCCTTTACTAACATGGGGAGATAATTGTGGTTTTAAAACTAAAACAATGTAGAAGTGTCTAGAAGGACCTACCTTAACCATTTGATTGGAATCCATGTGGTCGTGAATGCTCACGGTTGTTCCTCCCTCTTCACGTCCAGTTGGCTTGGTGACATCTAGCAGCTTTTGAATGTGAGAACAAGTGATTACCTCTAAGGGGATACTATCTATTTATAGCAAATCCTTAATGCTCCCTTCCTTTCTCCTTGCTATCCTTTTGGTTTCTTTGGTAGGTTATGTTTTGGCAGGCTCCGATGTCCTTTAAAATTTCAATGTGGCGGGAAAGTGGACTTTACTGTCGCATTTACAGATTCCACATTTATGCGGTGGGAAAGTCGACTTTACTCCGAAATTTTGGGTACCCAAGGGTTTTTGTTGGTGTTGAATCCATTTTTACCATCAAAATTGTCATAAATTCAGATTTTACAAAATAAAAAAGCACCAAATTCCGATGAAAAGCCCCATCTGAACCAAATCGTTGAATTTTTAGACAACTCCGCCAATTTATCTTCCTTTGCCGCAGACTCAACATATTGACATTGTGGAGAAGAAGTAGCATCCACCACTGCAATGATCGACAGAAGCCTTGGTTTTCTTGTGCATGCTGCTCACCGCACCATCAACGGGTTTCTTAGAATCTCGTCGCAATGGTCAACAGGTATGTCAATGGTTTGTCGCATCATTTGAGAGAAAGGCCAGTGGATAGAGTTTTCAATTCCTCACCGCAACCGTTGAGAAACTTCTTAGAAGGGTCAGAATTTGATGGGAATATGCTCTTCATGAGGCATTTTACCCATCAAAATATTGTTAAAAATTCTAACAAACTATCTCAAAGAACGAGTAAGCAATTTGCTATGGCGTATTTTTTACAGTTTATTTATTTTTCAAACCATCATTAATTTTTATTAATAGGCTTGTTAAGATATGTGTATGCCTAGCCCCCAGGGTGTAGACTAGTTGGAAATTGTGCACTTGTTAAGGCATATGACTTGTTAAGCAAGTCGTTGGTTCAAACCTCGTTGCATCCTTGAGGGTGCGTTGTGGGGCAGGCATACTCTCCTGGAGGTTATAGTGGTAGCTGTGGGAATCGACCCCGTGTCACACGAGTATGAAACCGGCTAGTTGTCGATCCCTCCAGTCCAAAAAAAAAAGATATGTGTATGCCTAGATAAGTGGTCTACAATAGGTGGTTGTTATTATATATGTAATAATGGATATTGAAACTTTCCCATTTGATTGAAGAGTATGTGGGTGTGTTTTCCTTCAATGAGGATGGCTATGCTTTCATTCCATTTCTTCTTTCTTTCTTATATTGGCCTAGTGTTGTCCCAATACAAGGTCATGCCCTTCCTTTTAATGCCTTTCCTTGGCCTTTGTGCCCTTCCTTCAGAGGGTAAGTCGGTTTTCAAGTCCGAAAGTGCAACTCTATGAGAGAGGTGGGTACCATTTTAGAAGAAGTTGGTTTTAAACTATGTTAATGAAGCAATTAACCCAAACACCCACTAAGCATCAACAATTTATCAACTATTGAATTTACTAAGCATTAGCAATTTATCAGCTACCGAATTTACCAAGCATCACCTATAGAATTTCATACACGATCGCTTTTCGGTTCTGGGCCTCATAAGTTAGAAGCACCTGCTAACTTTAGATACCCATTCTCTAGTCCGTTTGAAAGTGCTCTCCTCTAGCTGCCACAAACTTTGAGCTACTAATTTTGGTAAGCTGTTATTTTCATTTTTTTTTTAATTTGATAATAATCTATAAACAAATTTTAATGAAACTCTTCTATGTTTTTTCTTAAACGTGAAATTGCTTTTGTTATTTTGATATTGAGTTAAAGGTTAACACTTGTGACTGACAAGGACATGGAAACAAGGTTTTGTTCTAGGAGTCTCTTAATCTCACTTTGTACACTTTCAATACTTTCAAGTTATAATTTATAAGTCTTGTTGCTAAAAGCTTTTCACGTATCTATTCACATTTTTTTAAATGATGTATTTAATATATGTTAAAAATTAGTAACATTTTATTATTTTTGTAGTCTTAGTAACTGGTTGAAACAATTTTCGTCTTATCCATTTATAGCCAAGGGAAAGTGGATGGTTTTCAATTTGAATAGGAAAATGTATCACATCACTTGCTCTATATTAGTAAAACTTGTGTCCAAAAAATAGTTTTAACTAGAATTTTTATATATTCATATTACTATGTCAAACTATATGAACATCATAGTACAATCTCGATTGCAATGTGTTTTTCTAATGAATCACCTCCTCTCGAAATGATTCTAGGTTCCACCTAAGTTTATCACTTAATGTACTTGAGATGTAGGGCACATGTTAATTTTGAGTTGTCTATGTCATTGAAATGGGTAAATGAGTCTATTGTTATGCTTTAAGTTAAAATTAAACTTCTTAATAAAAACATATCTTTTAATTGAAAATTAAAATCTCATCATTTCAATTACACCATTGACGCAACATGTTAACCTTGTAAAACTTTGTATGTTGCATTACATGTGGCCTAACATTAACTTTTGGAAAGGATTTTAGGTTCAACTTTTTGTTTGTATCTTAAGTTTATCACTTAATGTACTTCAAATGCATACCGCTCGCACATGTTAGCACATGTTACTTTTAAGTTGTTTGTGTCAATGTGAGTAGGTTATTTTTTTCCATCCTCAATTTTCAAAACACGTGATCAACAAAAATAACATGTATATGAGTCTATTAAAGATAAAAGTTCAAAACGTTAAAAAAAATAATTATCAAGACAGATGAAATGAAGTTCCAACACTGCTTCCTAGTGTTCGCCACAATTGCCTTTCGCCAGACTAGTCGACACAATTGCCTTTCGCCAAACTAGTCGACGCGTTTTTGGAACTCTACCGACCGTTTCGACGAGAAGTGGTAGTTCTCTCCGCAACGGTCGGCGAAAACTCGAGAACTTCACTGCAACGGTAACACAGTAAAAATGAAAGATCTCAGGACTTCACTTCTTACCTCTAAGGTGAACCAATCCTTAAATGACACTTTAAAAGCTTAGGGCAAAATCAAATCAGGTTTAAGGTAAGAAAATGCAAAAGAGGAGGGGACCCCATAATTTCTAAGAAAGTGATGGGAAGGGTAGTTGCAGAAGCAACAAGATCACAACCAAGCCTTCTATGTAAAACTTTAAAATAAGAAAGGATTGTACATTGCCCTAATTCCCCTTTCAAAGCATCAACCATTAGCTTGATTATCAATTATTAAGTATCGAAAATATAATTGAAATTTATCCTACTTCTCATTTTAAAGGCAACTTCTTACGTAAATTTCACTTGGGGTGCATTTACCATGGGTTTTTCTCAAATGGTATAGAGGCTTGGATCTATGCATCGAGAAGCATATCCTTCTGTCATCACATCCCACAAGGATATATATATATATATATACTGCCATGATTTGCAAGCCTGTGGTGACCTGTAGTTTGTAGTGAGGTGATATTACATTAAAAGATTTTTTTAAAGAGTTGATATATTAAAGAATATCATTCTATGATCACATTCCACAGGAGGTTTGTGAGGCATTTTGTCAAAAAGATAAGATGGTGCAGCCGATATAATACAGCTGCCTTGATTGCAAATTGCAACTCGTCAATAATGGATTATAACATGATTACAATCTCAGCTTAAAGTTTTTTTCCAATCTGAATATACGAATGGAATGTAGCATGCTATATCATATGTGACATATTTGCTAACGTAATGGAGTAAACTGAAACATGCTTCCATATTGCATAAAGTGTCCCCTTAACCACACCATGGACTGAAGGGAAGCCATGAAAATCTTATTATGAAAACATGAGATTTAGACAAAGAAAATCTTGTAACAACAATTGTAGTTTCCATCTATGAACTGTGTGATCTATAAAGTGAACTATATTTTGTTTAGTCTCTCCTGGCACGTGTAATTGCTCTTTGCTTGCAATTGATCTTTAAATACACAGACGAAGCTACGCAGGAGCGAAGAGAGGCGCTTGCAAATGTTCTTTGCTTGCAGTTGATATCTGGATATGCAAATGACTGTTGCGTAGGAGCGAGGAAAGGTTCAACATGGGTAGCTATGAGGAGGTCAAGTGAAAATCTTAGGCACTGGACTAGAAAATGGTTACAGGAATTTCAGATATGTTCAGATGCTTGCCACCAGTGCGTACTGAGCCTTCTCCATTCACGCCTGAGATTTTTGAGCTTTAAATGCGAATCTAAAATAGAATATTCGTAAACTGTATTTTTAGAATAATATAATATCTCAAATTCCATGTTGAAAATAGATTTAGTCTTTTTATCCGGAAACTTGATTGAAAGAGCAAAAGTAGTAAACTGATCCAATATTGCAAGATCAAGGGAAAAACACACTGTACAGTCAAAAGATTGAACTGCCCACTAAATAAATATTTTTATTTTCCTTTGCTTTATGACTTCGTTTTTCAAGGTATATATTTTGTAAAGTAAACTTAATAAGTTTTACAATAAAATCTAAACAACTTTTACCACCATAAAATATTGGAAATCTTGATTTTTTTTACAACCAGTAAATGTAAATAACATTTACTTAAGTAAATTTGAAGAAGATATGCAATATGGAACATTCAACATTCTTGAGAATGAATTCATAAAACTATGAACTTATATATTACTCTATCAAAATAAAGCAACTTGACCGCAATATATGGAGAGGAGATTTTACTATAATCTTTCACATCTTAGAGAGTTTAGGCTCTTCATACACTTCACCGCTCTTCACTTCTTCTTTTCTTCCCTCACACATCTCTCCATATTTTTCAATTATCTTTTTCTATATAAAGAAATTACACTGTGTTACAATAAAAACTACAATTAATTTCTACCTAAGAATTTTTGACACGTAGAATATTATACGATAGTAACACGTACCACTAATTTCTAGTTACAAACTATTTGTCCAGCTAAAATAAAAGCACAATATACTTATACAGTAGTGACACGTACCACTAGATAGAAATAGATTTAGGGAACACGTACCACTAGATAGAAATAGATTTAGGGAACGGTATAAGATACAACCAAAACGTCCCCTACTCGTCCCTTATTCGCTGGACTCCCGGAGGGATTAAAAAATGACCAAAAAAGAGGAGGGCTTTGGTGGGGTTTTATCGTACACTTAGATAGATTTAGATTTAGTGCTTGTCGCTGCTTTTAAAGGAGAATCTCAACACCTAAACTAAATTTCAAGAAAAAAATCCAAGTCGTTTAATCTTTAGTTGAAAATTATTTCAACATATGTTAAGCGATTTGAGTGCCCACTGCCGCGTATCAAACGCTAGGAAAAGGTTCTGCTGTTCAAAGTAGAAAACATAGACCTGTGGGGGCGTGAAGAGAATATCCATTCCCATTGGGGAACGTGAGGAGAATATCCATTCCCGTTGCGAACAATAAGGAATATAAGGTGTCCAAATCATTTGTGCGTGCATCAGGATTCAGGAATGACCTTCAGTCACCAGTGGGATTTCCATTTAAAGGCTGTACAAGTGCACGATGGCCGCCTCGGATAAAAGACAAACAAAACGCCCAGTTTATTTTGGTGATTTTGGGAGAAAAAATTGTTAAAATTCTACATGAGAATTGTTATTTTCTAATTTTTGTAATTCCGGTAATTGGGATTAACTGTTTTAAACTAATTATCCAATTTTAAAACTATCCAGATTGTAAAAATTGAAGATTCCAGCAAGTCCAGAAAGTTTTAATTAGCGTTTATACGGCTCCCACCATGGCTTGCTGTTGAAACCAAGGTATTGGGTGGTGGAAGAGAATCTTCGTAGGAGGATGGGAATGGGATTGGGTGGGTTTTTAACAGGGAGTTTGGATGTTGGTCAATCAAGATGTGATCTACCTTTTTGTCGGCGGGGCCGGTTTGACTGCTTTTTGTCGGGTTTGTCCAGCGTGCCACCGCTGTTTGACTGGAACCAGTGATCTTCTTAACTACATTACCAATTAGAATTCTAACTCGAAAGTCGAAACCTCATGGATAAGGATCCTCAATTAAAAAACAAAACTGGGTCTTCGTGAACGAGCTCAGTATGCCCACCATCATTGGAAACATCGGCGAAGATTACTAGTGGGACGGGGTCACGGGCCCCACGCGACGGATTTCCAAGGGATTACTATAAATACGCTGCAGCATGAAGGGAATTTAAGATATCTGAGTACTCTATTTTCCCTTTTGTTAACAAGTTTATGGCATCTGAGTTGAGTTTGGAAGCTAATGACGGTGCCATGCTGTTGGCAATACCAGAAATTGAGGAGCATACAAATCAGCTATGGCTTCCAACTGTTATGCTTCACGCCCATAACGGAAGCATGCCCATTGCTGAGATCGTTACCATCGTGGATTTGGAACGGCGGATGTCGCAATTGGAAAAAAGCTGCGCTAGACAAACTTCTTACATGATTAAGTTGTTGCAACTCTACGTAGGCATCCAGGCAGCCGTTCTCACTACTGTATTTTCTGCGCAGCAGACAGAGGCGGCGCCGACATTGAGGTATCAATATTGGAGGGTGTGTCCACTCATTCTGTCGGGCCTTGCCTCCACAGTAATGACTCCGCTCGTCTTTCAAATTTTCGTCGACCAGTTTCGCCTACTTAAAGAAGGGCGACAACTCGAACAACAACGCGATCTTGTAGTTCGAACGTTTCTTCAAAATTGGAGGATCCACCTCTATTCAAACTACCGAAGAAGAAGTGCTGCATTTCAGGAGGCAGCGAACTGGTTGTGGCCTGCAGAACGGGCTGCATTTCTCCTCATGTTTATTGCATTCTCAGTCATCCTTTTGCTCTCCTGCACTCGCCTGCTTTGCTAAGATACGTTTCTCTCGAGATGAAAGGGTTTAGGGTTTTAAATAGTCTTTTAGGGTGGCCAACTCGGACTCCTCTCCGATTTATTGGCTTTGCGTATTTCCTTTTCTATTTGGAGATGTTTGTATTGTTTGTAGCATGTTGGTGAGATTTCTCGCTTCTCTTAGGGTATCTATACACCTATCTTTCTAATGTTTGTATAATTTGGATTTCGTTTTCAGGAAATAGAAGTTTTAAGCGTGGATTTTATTGTATATAGAGGAACGATGCATGCAATAGTTTAGTACGAAGGACACGTGCAATAATTTCTTTTTATGAATAACATTTTATTAATTTTGAAATTAAATAATTTTTTTAATGAAAAATTTCATTGGTATTATTTTTTGTTTACTATATCTTAGAAAAGTTAAAAAAAACTTTGTTTAAAAAATATATTTTTATGTTTTAAGTTTTTAACATTTAATTTTATATATTTGCCTTGTTTTTTACTATGGATATGGTAAGAATTTCTTCTTATGTAAGAGGTGTTTATATCTTAGAATTTGGGGTGGATTAGGGCCTATGCTTTTTGCACGAGGATAGATTGATTTTATGATAATCATTGGAAATTCAAAATAAACAATTATAAAAAAAAATCAAAAATAAATGGTAGCTATGCATGAATAGCTGGTAAAACATAAAAAAATATGAAGTCATTTAACTTGTGACCTCATAAAACACAAGTAAAGTGGTTGTCCTAGTTTAAATAATGCCAACTCTTATTAAAATTTAAAGCAATTATAAGAAAACTCATACCTTTCATTGCCTTGCACTTAAAAATTAGATTCTTCTCATCATAGCAAAAATTAGATTCTTCCTCATAGCTATATTTTTAATGGAGAAAATCAACTTTTATGAAGAAAATAGTATAGAAGATATTGTTTTTAATTTTAAGAAAAATATTTTGAATATATATATATATATTTTTTAAATGGGTTATTAATAAATTTTAAAAATATTTTAAAAGAATTTAATGAAAAATTATTTAGCCATTTTAATTTTAATTTTAATTTTTAAGATTGACTCATAAAAGATGATATATTTTGATTTGACTGATAAATGTTTATAGTTTAGAATTTGGAGTAAAATAGCCAGTATCATTTTCCTTGATTACTATTAAAATAAAAAATAATCCGACACACGCAAGTTTAAAAAAAGGGTAATAACAAGTAGCTTAGGAATATACAAAAGGTAATTACAATTAATTGTGTTGACAGAACAACTATAAGTGGATGTGAATGATGTATAGATTTGGATGATATACAATTTAATCTAAAACATTAGAAATTCACTAATATTTTGGACATTTATAGAACATTTGTTACTTTAAACTTAAGTCAGCTGTTTCTTGGTATACTTCAAAGCCAGGTCCACTAGAACGTTCCAGTTCAAACCACCTACCTAATTCCCGTGGGTTTCACGTGGCCTTTTGTGTAATACCAAACACGTCGTTTATCGTCGCTGTGCTAGTAAAGCCCAAAATTACCGAAGTTGTGGGTGCCGCTGCGAAATTTTTATTCCTCTACCTTTCTGGCGGAGATAGAGAAATGTTTGCGTCCTCGCCCATCATAGCCCTTGCGGCTCCGAGTGAGCAGGGTTCTTACGGCAACTAATGTGACCAAGGAAATTTAAATTCATCACAAGAACTAAACACTTCAAAAATATTAACCATTATACCGAGAAATCGCAGATTCAAAACCACGGAAACTATACAATCCTACATCAAATTTTTGAAAAATCTGGCCGGTGACATCCACCAAAATGCCATTGAAGTTTCAAAGAGAGGAGCTATCGCATAATTATTGGAAAAATGAATTAAGAGTTGATGCATTTCAAACCCCAGCTTGACTTAGAAGCTCAAAGATGTCAGACAAACTATCAGCAGGGTTTTTGCACACTTCCTTATATTTATTCAGCCGTGTGCAAGTCAAAATTTTTAGGTGAAATTAATTACAGTGTTTAATGTAACTCACTAGCTAAATCAACTCTGTGTATATGTAGGAGAAGAGAGAGTTGTAAAACAAAGTAAGAGAGAAAGAGAGAAAGGAGAAGAAGAAAAGGCCCGTGATGTGTTTGTGAGCTCAAGCTCATAGTTGTGAAGTTGCCCTGTAAGTCTATAGTTTTATGTATTCATTCTCAACAATATTGAATATGGCATGTGGCACATCTTCTCCAGATTTACTTGTGTGAATGTTATGTTTTAACGCAAGTTTCTTGATATAGTGGGCTTGTCTTAACTTTAATGCCTAGAAGTTCACCTTAAGTTACTAAACCATGAAAAGTGATTTGTATGTATTAGCAAGAAATATTTTAATATAAAGCTTGTTTAAGAGTAGGCTCTTTGAAATTGAATCTCGACAAAGTTAAGATGTCCGCAAAATAAAAAGTTCAGCGAAGCCTAAGTAAAGTGTTCCATGAAGTCAAGAGTCGACAAAGTTAAGAGGTCCGCGAAGTAAAGTGTTCGGCATGCCCGTCGAAGTGAAGTTTACCTCTCGCAAAGTGAAGTCCTTGGTGAAATAAAAAAGTTGGGGTTTTTACTACGTGGTTCATTAGTTTTGTCTGTTGAGTGTTTCCCTTGAACTGGTATCAGAGCTTGGTTTACGGAGAGTAGAAACTCTATTTACAAAAAATGGAAAAGTAATTAAAATTAAGAAGGGCTTCCACTTCCGGTGCACAAATGTCAAATTTGCAAACTCCAATATTTTCAGGTAAAAATTATGAATATTGGTCTCTAACCATGAAATCTTTGTTCAGAGGTCAAGATGTATGGGAAATAGTCCAAAATGGTTATGCAGAACCATTAGATCTGATAGCATATAACAATCTCACACAAGCTGAGAATGATGTCTTAAGGAAGAGTAGCAACAACAAAGACAGCTAAGGAAGCATGAGATACACTGGAAACTTCATATCAAGGTTTGAACAAGGTAAGGACTGCCAACCTACAACTCCTTAAAAGATATTTTGAATTTATGTCAATGAAAAATACAGAGTCAATAGAATCATTTTATACTCTAGTTATTGATCTGATTAATCAAATAAAGTATTATGAAGAAAATCTAGAGGACCAAAGAGTTGTTAAAAAAATTCTTATAAGTCTTCCTCAAAAATTTCAATCTTTAGTTGTGACCCTGAACGAAAACAAAGATCTGTCTCAATTTATTGTTGATGAGTTGCAAGCCTCACTCCTCAATCATGAACATAGAATCAGCAGATCAAATACATCATTAGAAGGTGCATTTGTAGCACATTCATCCATAATTCATGGAAGAGGCAGGGGAAGATCAAACTCTAGAGGAAGAGAAAGAATTTATTTCAGAGGAGGACGCAACAGCATCCCTACATATGTTGCTAGTAGAGGTCAAAATCAGATCCCTAGTCAACGAAGTGGACAAAGATCTGATAAATAAAAAATTCAATGTCATTACTGTAAAAGGTTTGAACACTTTGCATATGAATGCAAGAAAAAGCAGTATGACCAAGGAAAGCAAGGTCAAACGCAGTCAAGCAACACTAGCACTCCGACCAGCACAATGTTTTTAGCATGTGCATTTCCACTTGAATGCAATGTTGTCTAAGAAATTCCAAGTGAGATATGATATTTAGAATCAGGCTATAGCAATCATATGACTAGTAATTTAAATCTATTTTCTAGTCTAGATAAATCAGTTCAAACCGATGTCTCACTTGGAAATAATATTCAAGTCATTGTTTTGGGTAAGGGTAGTGTTGATATTCTAACCAAACAGAGGGAGCGAAAAACTATGCCTGATATTTATTATGTTCAAGGTTTGAAACATAATTTGATGAGCATTGGACAACTATTAAAAAAAGGTTACAAAGTCTATATGATAAGAAAACATTGTCTGATTAAGGACATATATCCAAGCAATCGCTTAATAGTCAAAGTGCAGATGACAAGCAATCACTTGCTTCCATTGATGACAAGCAATCGCTTGTTTCCCTGTAAAAGGTTTGGACACTTTGCATATGGATGCAAGAAGAAGTAGTATGACCAAGGAAAGCAACGTCAAACGCAGTCAAGCAACACCAACACTCCGACCAGCAAAATGTTTTTAGCATGTGCATATCCATTTGAATGCAATGTTGTCCAAGAAATTCCAAGTGACATATGATATTTAGAATCAAGCTATAGCAATCATATGACTAGTAATTTAAATCTATTTTCTAGTCTAGATTATAAATCAGTTCAAACTGATGTCTCACTTGGAAATAATATTCAAGTCATTGTTTTGGGTAAGGGTAGTGTTGATATTCTAACCAAACAGAGGGAGCGAAAAACTATGCCTGATATTTATTATGTTCAAGGTTTGAAGCATAATTTGATGAGCATTGAAAAACTATTAGAAAAATGTTACAAAGTTTATATGATAGGAAAACATTGTCTGATTAAGGACATATATCCAAGCAATCGCTTAATAGCCAAAGTGTAAATGACAGGCAATCACCTATTTCCCTTGAAGATAAGACCAAACACAAAAGGAAAAAAAACTCAAGTTGTTCATGGAAGTCATAATGGAAACTTAGGAGCTGCATTCAAGGCAGAAAGTAAAGAAGCATACAATCACTGCGACAAGAAAGAAAATGACAGCGACAAAGAAATACAAGCAACGTTTCAATAAAAAATATGAGATGAATCTTGGTTGTGGCACTTCAGATTTGGACATCTGAATTTTGGTGGGATGAAGCTACTACACATGAAGGATATGGTGAAAGGATTTCCATTGATTGAAAAACCAGAGAGAATTTTTGAAGGTTGTATTTTTTGCAAACAACACATAAAGACTTTTCCAGTTGGAAAGTCATATAGAGCTCGCACACCACTTGAAATTGTGCACTCTGATATTTGTAGACCAATGTAAACATCGTCCAGAGGAGGCTACACTTACTTTCTCATGCTTATTTATGATTTCACAAGAAAAACTTGAACATATTTTCTAAAACATAAATATGATGCGTTTGGATGTTTTCAGTAGTTCAAGGCACTTGTGGAGAAGCAAAGTAGTTACAGCATCAAGATCTTAAGAAAAGGTAGAGGTGGTGAGTATGTTTCAAATGGTTTCTTAAAATTTTGTAAAAATCATGGCATACACATGCAATTCACTGCGCGGTATACACCGTAGCAGAATGGTATCGCAGAGAGAAAGAACAAAACCATTATGGATATGACGCATAGTATGTTGGAAGCCATGCATTTTTCAAATGAATACTGAGTTGAGGTAGTGGAAACTGTTATATACATCATGAATCGATGTCCAATGAAGAGTGTGAAGAACAAAGTTCCTCGGGAATCCTGGATAGGTATGAAACATAGTGTTTCACATTTAAAAAATTTCGGTTGTGTTGCATATGCACATGTTCTAAATGAGCTGAGAAAGAAATTAGACAATAAAGGACAGAAATGTATCTTTGTTGGATATTCTAAAGACACAAAAGCATACAAGTTGTATGACCCTGTCGCAAATTTTTTTATTATCAGTCAAGACGTTCAGTTTGTAGAAAATGAAGCATGGGATGGAACTGTAAAGAAGAATGTTAAAATCACGTCACATGTCGAACATGATGACAGGCGGAGGATGTGGTTGAAACTCCGCATGTGAGTCATAATGTCACAACTCCGTTTACTCCCACGACAACACGACATGTTTCAGCACAAGAAACTTCGACACAAATCGCAGTTCAAGCTACTCTGACAAGCACACCAAGAGCACAACAAACTCCATCAAGTAGTTCGTGGAGTTCGACATCAACAACTCCAACAAAGACAATAAGTCTGCTTGAGATATATGAGACTAGTACACCCAATTCATTCTCAGTTTTTGCATTATCTGCTCAAATTAATGATCATCTAACATTTGAAGAAGTTGTCGAAGATAACATTTAGGCACAAGCCATGAATGAAGAAATAGAATGCATTGAGAAGAATCAAACATGGGAATTAGTCGATGTTCCTAAGGATAAGGATGTGATAAGCATCAAATGGATTTATAAGACCAAGCAAGATGTTGATGAAAATGTGCAGAAGCACAAGACAAGATTGGTAGCAAAAGGGTTCACACAGCAGCCTGGCGTAGACTTCAATGAAACTTCTGCACCCATGGCATGAATGGACACTGTCAGAACAGTTTTGGCACACAAGACATGGCCTGTTTACCAAATGGATGTTAAGTATGCATTTTTAAATGTTTACTTGGAGGAGTAAGTATATGTGGAGCAGCCACAAGGCTAAGAAGTCCCAGGACAAGGACACAAAGTATACAGGCTGAAAAATGCACTCTATGGTTTGAAGCAAGCTCCTAGAGCTTGGTACAGTCGCATTGACTCTTACCTCATTTAGAATGGATTTCACAAAAGTGAATGTGAACCAACGTTGTACACAAAAATCAATAAGCAAGGTAATAAGCCAATTGTCTGCATGTATGTAGATGATTTAATATTTACTGGTAATTTTGGCATAGAGGGTTTTGGATCAGTCATGGAAAGTGAATTTGAAATGACTAATTTGGGGATTATGAAGTATTTTCTAGGCGTTGAAGTCCAACAGACTGAAAATGACATATTTATATCTCAGTCGAAGTATGCAAATGAAGTCTTGAAAAGATTTAAGATGTTAAACTACAAGACATCCCCAACACCAGTGATAACATGTTTGAAATTGAGCAAGGATGATGATGGATTCAATGTAGTTCCTACGTTGTTCAAAAGGATTGTTGGCAGCCTTATGTATCTTACTGCGGAAAGGCAAAACATCATGTATGGAGTCTGCTTAATCTCAAGATTTATGGAGTCAACAAAAGAATCTCATTGGCAATCAGGTAAAAGAATTCTGAGGTATGTAAGTGGAACAAAATATTTTGGTATTTTGTATTCAACTTCACAAAATTTTAAACTCATTGGATACACTGACAGTGACAATGAAGGCAGCATAGATGAAATAAAAATCATGTATGAGAATACATTTCATTTAGGAACACGTGTTGTATCACGGGCTTCAAAGAAACAACCCATTGTAACTCTTTCTTCAGCAGAAGCAGAGTATCTTGTAGCTACAAGCGTTGCATGTCAAGCCGTTTGGATGCGGAGGATGTTAAGTGATCTGTCGCAGAACCAATAAAAACCCACAACCATTTACTGCGACAACAATTCAGCTATTGCATTGTCAAAGAATCACGTGTTCCACAAGAGAACCAAGCACTTCGACACAAGGTATCATTTTATCAGAGAATTGACAAATAACAAAGAAATCTGTTTAGAATTTTGCAGGTCTAAAGATCAGGTAGCCGACATATTTACAAAACCATTGGCAGGGGACACATTTCAATATCTGCAGAGTTGTTTAGGAGTGACAAGTTCTACACAATGAACTTCGTCATGCAAAGAGCATGTTTCAGCACTGAAACATTTTGTAATCCCCATCTACTCGTAATTAAGGGGGAGTATTGGAAAAATGAATTACGAGCTAATGCATTTCAAATCCCGGCCTGACTCTATTAGGGTCCATAGAAGCGCAGAGATGTCAGACAAACTGTCATGCACACTTTCTTGTATTTATTTAGTCGTGTTTGTATTTTGCAAGTCAAAATTCTTAGGTAGAAATTAATTACAGTCTTTAATATAACTCAGTAGCTTCCAGGTGAAGGGAAATCAAGTCTGTGTATATGTAGGAGAAGAGAGCTTTGAAAAACAGAGTAAGAGAGAAAGAGAGAAAGGAGAAGAAGAAAAGGTCCCTGATGTGTTTGTGAGCTCAAGCTCATAGTCGTGAAATGTATTAAGGTCCCAACCTCTGTAAAAGGTGAAAGATCGAAGTAATTTCCATCTCTGTGTAATGCGGCGAAGTTTCCCTGTTTTAACGTGATAATATATAAGTCTATAGTTTTATGTATTCATTCTCAAGAATGTTGAATATTGCATGTCGCACATCTTCTCCAGATTTACTTATGTGAATGTTGTTTATATTTACGGTTTGTAAAAGAAATCAAGATTTGCGAAATATTTCACGATGGTGAACGTTATTGCATCGAAGTTCACCTTAAGTTACTGCGTGGTTCATTATTTTTGTCTACGCAGTGTTTCCCTTCATCCAATGACTTGGAGTTGTTTGTAGAGGCTTGTAGCGCAATGAAAACCATTTGTTTGTCACCTTAATTCCACAATCAAGGAATTTGGATAAGCTTCAGTCAATGCCTAGTAACATGAGATCGACTCCTGAAAGCACAAGAGACTTGAAGTTAGATCACAATAGTACATTTCTGTTCTAAGGTTTCAGTTGAGTGTTCCATGACTAAAACACTTGGTGATACTTATCACGCTGAGGCCGTTGCAGTCACTCTTCGAGTTTAGGGATCAGAATGGGTTGAACTATTTGGCAGAGAAAATTATAAGTAGTGTATGAAGTTAGTTTTATTGATGCAGGAGAACTAGCTTCAAGAGCATTGGAGGTTTTGAAGATAAAAATAGCAGGTGTACTGCTGGTCTAGTTGAGAGTTTCTAGAAGGGAGGCTCGTTTTTGAAGAAGCAACCTCATAAGAAAAGATGCTGAAAAGAGTTGATGGAGTATGTTAAACGTTTCTGTTATTTATGTAGGATTGTTGGAATTCAACAATGAGACTGTGTTTTTATTGATCAAGTAGAAATGAATTCAAAGTCTTCACTTACTCAGTTATCTTAATAATATGCAATTTCAACAACCTAAAATGCAATTTCAACAATTTCAATCAAATTTAAAATTATTAGATAAAATATTTATTTATTTGACATGAGCGTCTAAACATGAAGAAAGAATGATGAATTACAACACAAAAATTGGATAATGGTACAATGGAGGAAAATTCAGTTACATTGAACGTGTTAGAAATCCCTCGAATTTCTAGTGGTTCAATTTCAGGGGAATCTAAGCCAAAAAAAATCAACACCCCTGGAGTCAATGTTGCTAAATGAGGAAAAGGAACTCGTTGAGCTCAACCTTGCGGCTGGGGAAGAACTCGCTAATGTGAAAAAGATTAATCATGATATTTGTAGAGCAACCTTGTCTCAAAAACTGGGAAGGACACGTTACCATATTTTTGGAAAGGCTGTTTTACACGCGGATGGCTTTTGCTTTGTCCCGTGTTTTGGAAAGCGAATTTGTGTGGGACATACTAGATCACGCTATCTCGTATCTTATTTACAACCATCAAATTGGGATCTGCAATCATAAGACATGTTCGACCAAGGAAAATGTGTGGAAGAAATATATTTTTGTCTGCATTGCCACCGGTATCGTTACGAAAATAGGAAATATATGTCGGAGCCTCGGACGCCGTGATAAAAATATAACCTTAAAAATTAATTGCAGCCTCTCGGGGACCGGGATTTTCACCTCCTGAACGAGCGGGGTACTTCTGGTTTTGCTTTTGTTAAAAATATTTATTTATTTGGTCGAGGTAGGACGCAAAAAAATTAAGATTTTCATAACCAAGCGAAGTTAGCATCCCCTAATATCCAAACCCCCAATTCCGAGGATATGAGAGAAGTTTGATGGTTAGTCAAAAAGTTCAGATTTAAAGGGGTCGACATAGACTTATCTGTCCACAAAATATAAAAGAGGACCTGAGAGAATTAATTGAAAAGAGTACTTCAGAGAATTTAGAGGATAAGTCAAAAAGTTAAGATCTAAAGAGGTGCATATAGACCATATAAACTTATAAAGTGACACGAGCGCAGTGACAAACAGACAATATACAAAAAAGAAGATTTTATGAAGTGCATATAGACCATATAAACTTATAAAGTGACACCAATAGAGATGAGCGCAGTGACAAACAGACAATATACAAAAAAGAAGATTTTATGAAGTGACATTGAGAGCGAAAAGTCGTGAATAAAATAGGGGTAAGATTAATAAGGGTCGGAATAAAGCATTTTCTCTTTCTCTATATAGAAACTACACTGGTGACTTTTTTCTATTATGACTATCCTAAAGAGAGTTTGAGAGGAAATATTTGATTAAACTAATCTGACATGGAGACGAACTATTATGGTCAACATTTCAAAGTTACAAGAATGCATATCTAGCAAATGTACGAAGTGGCATGTATACATGACCTTTAAACAAGGGGTTATAACCCAGTAACTTCACCAATAGGGATCTCTTGCGGAATTTAACTTTTGGTCTCTATTGTTAAAGTTATACATAGACCTATGTTTTTCAAATAGAGCCATGTTCTTCAAAATGTCTTCAAGGCCTCAACACTTGGCATAGACTACAAAACAAAAACCAAAGTCAATGCAAGCAATGATCAATGTTTTGAGTTAGGTTATAGGTTATTCTCACCAGGTAAGCTCGCAAGGATTATCTATACTTCCCTACTTCAAAGATTGAGCTCCTCTTATTTGATAATGCTCTATTTTCAAGAGCAAGTGGTGGTAATATGAGAGGAAACTATCATCCAGGCTTATGAATAGTGCTATGCAATTTTATTTTCAAATCCACTTTAATTTGAACACCTTTCACTCACAGGATCTTCACTCGGTGAAACTATGTCATGGCACCTTCACTCATGGGACTAATTTCACTAGATATTGATAAATACCTACCAAAATCCTTTTGTTGATTCCCCCTTCTAATACATATTTCCAATTAAAAAAAAAACTTATTTTTATGAGATATTCCCTATTTTTACTAGATACCCTTTTTATACCCCCCATACCCTACTTCCCACCCCCCAATACGTACAATATATTGACCTTATTTTTCACAATTAAAAAATCCCTCTTTATGAATGAACGTGATAAGATAATGGTCAACAAGGTGAATCCCCTATGCTTTAACTAAGGCACACTCACCAATCTTATGATAAGAAACCGAGTGTAGCATTGGTTTGATGAAATGACAGCCTCAACAATTCAACAAAGCACCCTTGATATGACACTTATGCATTTCATTTGATGACCTCTTAAAGAATACATGTGAGGGAATAATTCAATTTTATGAATTGGTTATCAATCAACCATTGAGTTGGCAAGATAATACCAATGATGAGCCAAGAGTCAATGCCCAGTCATCAATATTACACACTAAATAATTCAATAAAGGATATATGTGTAGGTTGAAAGTTATCCCAACATATGAAAATGGAAAGATCCAATGAACAATCCAACCTAATTACTAAATATCTATGAATGACAAGTGAACAAGTGAAATTGGACTTGTGTTGTCTCAAAATGTTTTCCAATAACATGACAGAATTTACAACATCATCAAGTTGAACCAAGGAAGTTTGCAGTTTATTATTTTCCAACCAACATACCAATAACTCAATTAAAAGATGAATAATTCAAATTGCTCCATGTATTGGGATTTACCTTATGAATATAAAGTGGACAATAAGCTATGTGGTATGTTTCACACACAATAAGACATCCATGAGACAAATTGAATTGAGGAAGAGGTGTACAAACTTGACTTTAGTTAATTCCCCACTAGCAATTTAGAATGAAACAAAAGATTGCTAACACTCAACAAAATGAAATGTGTATGGCCTGGTTCAAGAAAAGAGGACACACAAACTTTGGTGGAGTATAAAAACTCCCCAAGCGGGTTGGATTTCGCCCGACAATCATTAAAAATTCCCATGAAAGGTAGATAAATACTAGAGATGGATAAATTCGCCTAGCTATGTCTGAAAATGATCTAGGAAACACAAATTTTCCTCAAGTGATGATAAATATGCCTAGGCAAGTTGGATTTCACCCAATATTCATTAAAAATGCCCAAGCAAGGTATAAAATTACTCAGTTAATGAAGGAATTCAATCAACAATATATAAAAACACCTAGATAATGCAGAAAATGCCTTACGAAATAAGAGAACTCCCTAGGCAATAAGAAGACACCCAGGCAAAGAGAAGAAACATCCAACAGTCAATAAAACACCCATACAAGTGAGAAATTTGTCCAAGAGTCATTGAAAACAATTTTGGCAATTTCTTACAATGATACAAGAGCTCTGAGATCTCAACCATTGATCTCTGAGATTGATGGGGCATCCAAGGGAGGAGATTTACAAATTGTTACAACTATGTGGTTCATCAAAACAAAGGATAAAGTGGATCATTACTTTATGATATTCATGCTTCTCTAGTTCATCCATTCTCTCCATTCATTGGAAACCATTAGTAAAAATATCAGCTCTCAATTAACACAGTAAATAAACCAATGCAGAAATCAATTACTCACTCAATAAAGATGGACATAAATATGTTATTTACCCTGTAAACCCTGTGACGAACCTGCGACAATTAATTGATAAAATGCACAATATATGAGATCACAGAATATTTTATTGATCGCAGGCCACTTCAAGGGGGCAACCTCCTTTGAGCAAGATCAATACAAATAACTTCATGGTGCCTTCATTGGCCTCAACACATACTTATATACTAAATCTAGGTGCCAATACTATGGGTCAAAACCATGGACCAATACAAACTATGGATCAACAAATACTACGGGCAGCTTGCAAAGCATATGCGCCCAACAACAATAACACAAACTATGGATCAACAATTACTACGGGACGACTTACAAAGCATATGTGTCCAACAACAATATACTAACAAAGTAAAGGGAAGGGTTGACATGGGTTCCTAACATCCCCTCCCCCTTAGAAAAATCTTTGTCCTCAAATCTTTAGATGTGGAAATTGTCGCTGAATCTGAAGGAGTCGTTCCCACGTAGCATCCTCTGGTTGCATTTCGTGCCACTGAATTAAGACCTCTGTGATAGAGCGAGAGTGAAGCTGGCGAGTGCGCTTATTGAGGATGGCCTCCGGCTCCAAAAGGATGGATCCTTCAATATCTAGTTCTAGTAAAATAGTTTGTCCTCTAATGCTGGTGCCAATAAATTTCTTCAAACAAGAGACATGAAATACTGGATGAATGTGGGAAGAACGAGGAAGTTCCAATTTATAAGCAACAGACCCAATCTTCTGAACAATCCTATATGGCCCATAGAACTTTGGAGTGAGCTTATGACGCCCTTTGAGTTTCAAGGAGGATTGCTTGTAAGGATGGAGATGAAGAAAAACCATATCACTTGCTTCAATGGTGCGCTCAAAATGGTGTTGATCGGCTTGTTGCTTCATGTGATTTCTTGCCATGTGAATATTTTCCCGCAAAATGCGAAGAATCTGATCGCGGTTTCGAAGGACCGTGTCAATTTCCTGAACTGGAGAACTGTTAGGGGTGTATGGAAGAAGAACTGGTGGTGCCTGACCATAAACTGCTTCATATGGAGTCATTTTAGAGGCAGTGTGGTAAGTGGTATTGTACCACCATTCAGCGAGAGGGAGCCACTTTTCCACTGATGTTGTTGTTCAGAGGTGAAGCAACGAATATAAGTTTCCAAGCATTTATTAATAATTTCAGTCTGACCATCTGTTTGTGGGTGATACCCTGAACTCATCTTCAGTTTGGTGCCAGTGTGGAGAAATAATTATGTCCAAAAATGACTGGTGAAAGTCGCATCACAATCCGAGACAATGGAAGAAGGGATTCCATGAAGACAAAAGATCTAGTCCAGGAAAATTTGAGCGATTGAGGAGGTTGTATAGGGATGGCTGAGGGCACAAAAATGACTATATTTGGAGAGGCGATCAACCACAACCAAAATCACCATCTTCCCCCATATTTAGGGAGCGCTTCAATGAAATCCATAGAAATATCTATCCAAATCCGGGTAAGTATGGGCAAGGGTTCGAGCAATCCTGGAAGGAGTGTCGTTTCACCCTTATTACACTGGTAGGTATCACATTCATCCACCATCTGTTGAATTGTCCATTTCATGCCCTACCAAAAGAATTTACATCGTGCCCGTTCATACGTTTTGAGGAACCCAGAGTGCCCTGCCGATGGGGAAGCATGGAGTTCATAGAAGATAGCCTGTTGAAGATTTGTGCTCTGGGGAAGCACCAGATGACCCTTGTATCTCAGGGAAGCACCATCCCAAGAGTAATGTGGTACATCAGAAGAGTTGTTGGCCAAGCGTTGGATGATTTGAGATAATGAAGAGTCATTGACATATCCCTGTTGAACAAATTGCAACAAATTTGGAACAGGCATAGAAATAGCTGAAAGAGAACCTTAGTCATCAAATGTGCGAGAAAGAGCATCCGCCACAATATTTTCCTTACCCTTCTTGTAAGTGATCTCATAGTCATAACCCATGAGTTTTCTAACCCATTTTTGTTGTGCCGGGGAGGATACACGTTGTTCCAGGAAATATTTCAAACTTTGGTGATCAGTCTTGATGCAAAAATGATTCCCTAATAGGTAGGGTCGCCACTTCTATACTGCATGCAAAATAGCCATCATTTCCTTCTCATATGTAGAGGCAACTAAATTCTTACCTGAAAGGGATTTGCTGGTAAACGCAATGGGGTGTTCATCTTGAAGGAGAACAACACCAAGTCCATTGCCACAAGCATCACTCTCAATAGTGAAGGGCTTGGAAAAATCGGGCATAGCTAGAACAGGTGTAGTACACATAACTTGTTTCAGTTTTTCAAATGCATACTCAGTAGCATGTTTCCATGTAAAAGCATCATTTTTCAATAGAGCAGTTAATGGAGCTGCAATCTTCCCATAATACTTGACAAACTTGTGGTAGCAGCCAGTCAACCTCAAAAAACAACGAAGGCTCTTGAGTGTCTAAGGAGGCGGCCAATTGTTCATGGCAGAGATTTTGGCAGGATCCATGCGAACCCCTTGTGCTGAGATAATGTGCCCAAGATACTCAACGTCCTTCTGTCCAAAAACACATTTAGACTATTTGGCGTGGAGATGATGGTCAGATAAAAGTTGCATTACAAGATCCAGATGTTGGAGATGTTCAGCCCATGTTTTACTGTATATGAGGATATCACCAAAGAATACCAGAATGAATTTCCACAAGTACGGCTGGAATATTTTATTCATCAAGGCCTGGAATGTCGAAGGAGAATTAGTGAGGCCAAAGGGAATGACCAAAAACTCATAGTGGCCATCATGTGTGCAGAAAGCTGTTTTAGGGATATCATCCTCATGAACCTGAATTTGATGATACCCAGAACGAAGATCCAACTTGGAGAAAAATTGAGCACCATGAAGCTCATCAAGAAGCTCGTCAACAAAAGGAATTGGAAACTTATCCTTGATGGTGAGGTGATTGAGTGCTTGGAAGTCAATGCAGAGGTGCCATGACCCATCTTTTTTGCAGACAAGAAGAACTAGTGAAGAAAAGGAACTAGTGCTTGGGCGAATAATACCTTGCTTCAATAAGTCCCGAACGAGCATTTCAATCTCTGTTTTTTGGTGAAATGGGTAGCGATAGGGCCTAATGTTGGGAGGAACGCTTCCAAGAAGGAGCTGAATACGATGGTCCTCTGGCCTTGAAGGTGGAAATCCCACTGGTTCAGCAAAGACACCTATATATCGATCCAGAATTTGTTGTAGATCTAAAGAAGTAGTGGAGACCGCTGATGGTTGCATCCGAATGGAATGGATTTGAGAGATGACACCATATGAATTCTTCTTAAGGATTTTTTCCATGCTATGTGAACTGATGATGCTGAGAGACCCTGGTTGTAAGCCTGCCAATGTGTGTTTTTTTCCATTGGGGGATAACTGCATCCAAAGTTCAGCAAAATCCCATAAGATGGGGCCAAGTGTGTGTAGCCATTGAGCGCCCAAAACCACATCACATCCGCCTAGGGTCAAGGAAAACATGTTAGAGCGCAGGTTATAATCTCCCATAGAGATACGCACATTACGACACTTCCCTTTGCAAGGTAAGGTGCCCCCATTGGCAACCATGAATTCGAAGTTGGAGCAAGGATGGATAAAACAATCAGCCTGTTTGCAGATCCGAGGGTCAATGACATTATGAGTTCTATCGGAATCAATGAGTATTGTAAGAGGAAGCTTCTTGAAGTAACCTAGGACCCGCATTGTTTGGGGGGTGGTGATTCCAGCTAAAGCATGGAGAGATATCTCTGGCTGGTCTTCTTGAGACAGAGGGTCAATAGGTGGCTCTTGAATGTCGACCAGAGCATCCATTGTATCTAGAGCTTCTTCACCAATTTCAGAGGCAGGTGGATGTTGATGGAATTGTCATTGATGCCAACATGGACTTGATGTCATTGATGCCACCATTTTGCTAAAGATATTGAAGACCCAGCTAAACCCAGCTAATGATGCAGAAGACCCTAGAGATGGTCTTGAAGCCTTGCAGCATAAGGCTATATCAAGCTCTTCTGTAGTGAGAGGTTTGGTTGCTGTGGGTTTACTTGCCTTTAAGGGTATATACAATACAGGGAAGGAAGTGCCTCAACAGACACAAATGATGGTAATATAAATACAACAAATAAAATAGAAGATAGTGATTTTCCTAATTCTTAGGTGAAGTGTGTCTACCGGTGCTATTCTGAGTGTATACATAAAGTCCATTTGTTAGTGAAGTAGTTTGTCATGAATTGCTGGAAAGCTGATGGATGCTGTGCCATATTAGAGAATGTCCATGATCTAGTGGCTTCATGTACATTACGTGTGCTTGTAGTTGTAGCTCAATTTGGTGTCTCAAAGAATACTGAGATTTAACTAATTATAACAGCAGTAAGTTGAACACTTCTAAGTATGATATAATTGAAAATACTGAGTTTTTCATGCCTGAATCTATAGATGGACAGATCTGGACTTGTCTGATATATGCCAAAATGAAGATGTTGTGAATTCTGTAGCAGCTCCACAAAATTTGAATAAGGTGGATGTTGATTGCTGAGAATACCACTTACTCATCCCAGTCTTCCTATAGCAGCAATAGAACAATCTGATCTAGAGAACAAGGGGTTGGCGCTATTCCTCTCCAATTTAAAATTAAATTTTTTGTCGGCTCAATAAAGATTATATACAATGTCGACTCAATTAAAAAATGAGAAGTCAGCCTCATTAAAATTGCAATGTCGGCCCAATAAAAATAGGATGTCGGCTCATAATAATAAAATTATTAAAATATGTAAGGTCGGCTCAAAATTGATGTGAAAATCAATATAAATACCCTCACGTTTTGTTCATTTTGAGGCGTGATTTGAGGTGGAGAGCTCTGCGATTTGATGAGGCAGCAGAGAAATTTTTTGTGGAGCATAAAGATATCAGCGTGGAAATATTAGCAGTGGAAATTATTTTTTTGCAGCTCGCTGGCTGAAGGTACAGCGTCTCTGGAAATTCTCGCTGACTGAGGAAACTTGTAGCAAGAAATTTTTTGGACAGCAGCAGATCCAACGTTGAAGGAGCAGTGGTAGCACAATGATGAAGAGAGGAGATCTAGAAAAAATTTAAGACTGTCTCAAACCCTAGCCCCACGTCCTCATACCTTCTGCGTGGATTTTCCTGTGAAAATCTCGAATATATCACTGAGAAAGACGCAGTGATAAAGGAAATTCGGAGCTGTTCCAGATCTAAGTTTATAGTATCATTTTATTGGGTTATTGACTGACTTTTGAGGGCGCACTGGGGAAAAGAGAGTCTTCATCATTGAGGGTGCACTTGTGAAGGGCAAACACCCAAGAAGAGGACACATTCTTGTGGAGAACCATCATACTCAGCCACCACGCCAAAGACATAAAGTGAAAGTGGTATCTTAGTCTCATCTTGGAAATCGAATAGCAGTGGACTTGATGCTTGGTAGTGAGGCACACCGGTTGGGAAGAGTTCATTAATGTAACCATTTACATTGATCCGGGGTATCATCCTCTCTGAGTGGGCATTATTAGTATTCTTCCAATCCACTATAAACTCTGTAAAAATTTGTGGCTGCCTGGAGATATGAGTTTGGGAAAGTATACATTTGAAGAAGTCGTGATTCTGGTTTCATCTCAGTTCCAAACCAATATTACATTCATTTTTCTCTGCTGACCGGAGGACTCCATATCTCCTTGCAAAGGTGGTTTTTTAAAGTGAAGAAAGTTCAGATATTCAGAGTGCAAGTTATTATTCCTTTCTACAATTATCTCTGCTGTTGAGAAAGGACCTTTTCTTTTATTCTAGCAGCTTATCTCTTGTCCTGTAGCAGTTCATCTCTTTTCCTATAGCTTTCTCTGTGTGGCTGGTTATTTAATAGAGGTTATTGAAGTCCACTTATGATGATATTTGACTGCTGCTGCTGATAAGGAGAGTCTGAATATTATCGTGTTAGCACTCACCTACAGCAATACATTACACGCCCTTTGTTTTTGGGACAGAGAGTTGATTTGTGATCTGAAGCAATCTTTCTTAACAATGATAGCAGTGGTGATTGGGATAGTGACAGATAAGATATCATTGGTACACCTTATCAGCCTAGCCTGAGAAAGTCTATATGCATATTTGACAGAGGACACCACAGAATTGTTTTTGGTTCACTTGTGCAACAACAAATCTACACACTCTTGAGGTGTTACATACACAACAGTGCATCCATGACATGATGGTGATGAGTAAAGAATGAATGGCCAGCAGTAGTGTTGATGAGCAGACCTTTGCTAAGCAGCAGTGTGCAAATAAACTTTGATGGGTATTTACTAACTTGATGACTCAACAATGTATTGAGGAGCTGTGATTGCTGCTTGATGTGCATAGATGTTTGAGCAGAGATTAAGACTATGACCAGCAGCAGAGATGATGCGCCAAGATGATGATCAGCAGTGATGAGCAGCTGAAGATGAGCAGATATTTATGAGCAGCAGTAGATGAATGATGAGCAGTGTTACAGCTGAGTTAATGTGTCTGCAGATTGATGAGTTGATGTGACAGTGAGCCTTAATGTAAAAGCAAGCTTGTCTTTCTTTTGAGGTTAGGATACCTCAAACCTTTCTTAGCAGGGTCTAAGGAAACCAGGAAGGGTCCTGGATGCTGAGCAGGTGCTCTATTTATCAGTAGGTGCTGATTTCACCTAACGGTTGTAGCCGGACCCAAATAACATTAAAAAGATTACAAATTTATATAGTGTGGTGTTCTTCTGTCTTATGGTGCTTTATGAGTGAAATGCTTATGTTATGTGAATGATGTTTATGAAATGATTATGGTAAAATGTTGATTTGATGAATTGGTAGCTAACTGTGAGAAACTAAGAAAAGTTTAAATATTGGCTTCACACTGATTCACCCCCCCCTCTCAGTGTCAACAATTGGTATCAGAGCAGGCCTTTGTAACAAGCCTAGCAAGCTTGAAGGAGATCCTTAGACACAATGGAGGAAAAGAAAGAGTCATCAAGCAATGATGTCCCTGTACTTGATATTGCAGATTATTTCAGTTGGAGAAGCAAAATGAAGGCTTATTTGAAGAAGTTTGGGATTTGGGAAATTGTCATCAATCCACCCGCTACATCAAACAAAAAAGGAAAACCAGCTGCACAGAAGAAAGCGAAGAAGGACAAGACTACAGCTTTGAAGTTTCTCATGGATGGACTTCCCAGTTCAGTGAAGGAAAGTGCAAGAGAGTTCACTTCGGCAAAAGACCTATGGTTCAAGCTGGAGAGTGAGTATCAGAAGGCAAGACCTGAACCTGAAAAGACAGATAAAAAATCAGAAGACAAGCCCCCAGAAGAGCTAAATCAAGAAGAAGATAAACAAGAAGAGGACTCTAGTAAAGGTATGGACTCTTGTGATTATAATGATAGCTTGTGTGATGAAATTGAGAAGGTTCTTGCAGAAGATGATGAAAGGCTACCAAAGACTGCACATCAAATACATCTCACGTTGCTAAATATTGATCTTAGAGCCAATTGGTTCCTAAACACAGTAAATCTGAACCAGAGTGATTTCACGAAGTTCAAAAAGGAAATCTTGGACTCCTTGAATGAATATCAGCAGAAGACCATGTCAATGAAAGTGTTGCTTCAAAAGCTTAAAGACAAGGACAAAGAGTTGCGAGATCAAATGAAAGACAAGGATGCTGAAATTGAACAATTAAAGACTAAATTGATCAGCCAAAAGGAAGAATCAGAAAAGCCTGCTCAAGAGCTTGAAGAAACTAGAGAGGTCAATCATGATCTAAAGACTCAGCTGGAGGAAGCCAAGAGGACAGAAGAAATCTTGAAGAGTCAGCTAGAAGAAAAGGAGGAGACAGTCCAGAAGCTAGAATTGGAGGTAGTTGGTCTCAGGAAGAAAGATAAGAAAAATGAAGCCTTGGTCAAGCTCCAGGACAGTTCAATGATCCTAGATAAGATCTTAGATTTCCAAAGATCTCCTCTCGACAAAACTGGTCTTGGTTACAGGAAGAACAAAGAAAAACTTGAAGATGACACTTGGTCTCTGAAGACTCCAGAAGCAGGTCCATCAACATCCAAAGTTGCCCCTCAAGCACCTGCGCATGTCAACAAAGAGTTTGGAAGTTCAAAGATGAAACAAGGAGTTAGGTCTGTTCATCATAGCAACTTCATAAAGGAAACAGCTCCAAGATCCAGGTATGAAAATGGTTTCAATGGCTATTGTTATTCTTGTTCTAACTTTGGTCATAAGGCTATGGATTGTAGGTTCCATGGAAGAAGAAGGGCTGGAAGCCCCAATGTCACAGTTAGATGTTGGATATGCAATCAAGTCAGACATGTTGCTGCCACATGTCGCACAGTGAGATGCTACTCCTGCAGTGGGTTTGGACACAAAGCACATGAATGTGCCAGTCAAAGAAGTCAACCAAGAAGAAGTACTTCGTACATATCAACAAGAAGATTTGAAGATCAGAAGACAAATGCCTACAGTCAAGGATATACTCAGGCATGGAGAAATGAAGTGGATCAAAGAAGTATTGGAAGTTCCAACAGCTCAGTTAGGTGCTGGTCATGCAACAAATTTGGGCACAAAGCACAAAACTGTTGGAATGATATGAGAAGACTAACATATAGCTCAGCCAAGAAAACCAGCAAGGAATATGAAGGAACAGATGCTCAAAGAACAGATGTCAAGAAGCAGGTATGGACGAGGAAGACCGAGCAGTTGCAGATAGGATAAGCTGATCAGAGCAGGGAGGATGGCTGCCATATGGCAAGCCAAGTGTAAGGTCTCTCAAAGACCTTAACACACCTTGAGTTCATGAGGCTGGAGAATGAACTCAAAGGAGATAGGATGGTTACTCCAGGCAAACAAACAGGTCCTAGGATCGTGCATATTGACAGGGGGAGTAGTCAACAGTGTTCAGAGATTCCAGGAATAGGTATGTGGACACCCTTTGCCATTGATGCCAAAGGGGGAGAGATGAAGACAAAGGGAGAGATGAAGCCAAAAGGGGAGCATGCTCATAGGGGGAGCATGAGTTGTTGTCATCAATGACAAAGGGGGAGATTGTTGATGGAATTGCCATTGATGCCAACATGGACTTGATGTCATTGATGCCACCATTTTGCTGAAGATATTGAAGACCCAGCTAAACCCAGCTAATGATGCAGAAGACCCTAGAGATGGTCTTGAAGCCTTGCAGCATAAGGCTATATCAAGCTCTTCTGTAGTGAGAGGTTTGGTTGCTGTGGGTTTACTTGCCTTTAAGGGTATATACAATACAGGGAAGGAAGTGCCTCAACAGACACAAATGGTGGTAATATAAATACAACAAATAAAATAGAAGATAGTGATTTGCCTAATTCTCAGGTGAAGTGTGTCTACCGGTGCTGTTCTGAGTGTATACATAAAGTCCATTTGTTAGTGAAGTAGTTTGTCATGAATTGCTGGAAAGTTGATGGATGCCGTGCCAGATTAGAGAATGTCCATGATCTAGTGGCTTCATGTACATTACGTGTGCTTGTAGTTGTAGCTCAATTTGGTGTCTCAAAGAATAGTGAGATTTAACTAATTATAATAGCAGTAAGTTGAACACTTCTAAGTCTGATATAATTGCAAATACTGAGTCATGCCTGAATCTATAGATGGACAGATCTGGACTTGTCTGATATATGCCAAAATGAAGATGTTGTGAATTCTGTAGCAGCTCCACAAAATTTGAATAAGGTGGATGTTGATTGCTGAGAATACCACTTACTCATCCCAGTCTTCCTGTAGCAGCAATAGAACAATCTGATCTAGAGAACAAGGGGTTGGCGCTATTCCTCTCCAATTTAAAATTAAATTTTTTGTCAGCTCAATAAAGATTATATGCAATGTCGACTCAATTAAAAAATGAGAAGTCGGCCTCATTAAAATTGCAATGTCGGCCCAATAAAAATAGGATGTCGGCTCATAATAATAAAATTATTAAAATATGTAAGGTCGGCTCAAAATTGATGTGAAAATCAATATAAATACCCTCACGTTTTGTTCATTTTGAGGCGTGATTTGAGGTGGAGAGCTCTGCGATTTGATGAGGCAGCAAAGAAATTTTTTGAGGAGCAGAAAGATATCAGCAGTGGAAATTATTTTTTTGCAGCTCGCTGGCTGAAGGTACAGCATCTCTGGAAATTCTCGCTGACTGAGGAAACTTGTAGCAAGAAATTTTTTGGACAGCAGCAGATCCAACGTTGAAGGAGCAGTGGCAGCACAATGATGAAGAGAGGAGATTTGGAAAAATTTTAAGACTGTCTCAAACCCTAGCCCCACGTCCTCATACCTTCTGCGTGGATTTTCCTGTGAAAATCTCGGATATATCACTGAGAAAGCCGTAGTGATAAAGGAAATTCGCAGCTGTTCCAGATCTAAGTTTACAGTATCATTTTATTGGGTTATTGACTGACTCTTGAGGGCGCACTGGGGAAAAGAGAGTCTTCATCATTGAGGGCACACTTGTGAAGAGAAAACACCCAAGAAGAGGACACATTCTTGTGGAGAACCATCATACTCAACCACCACACCAAAGACATAAAGTGAAAGTGGTATCTTAGTCTCATCTTGGAAATCGAATAGCAGTGGACTTGATGCTTGGTAGTGAGGCACACTGGTTGGGAAGAGTTCATTAATGTAACCATTTACAGTGATCCGGGGTATCAGCCTCTCTGAGTGGGCATTATTAGTATTCTTCCAATCCACTATAAACTCTGTAAAAATTTGTGGCTGCCTGGAGATATGAGTTTGGGAAAGTATACATTTGAAGAAGTCGTGATTCTGGTTTCATCTCAGTTCCAAACCAATATTACATTCATTTTTCTCTGCTGACCGGAGGACTCCATATCTCCTTGCAAAGGTGGTTTTTTAAAGTGAAGAAAGTTCAGATATTCAGAGTGCAAGTTATTATTCCTTTCTACAATTATCTCTGCTGTTGAGAAAGGACCTTTTATTTTATTCTAGCAGCTTATCTCTTGTCCTGTAGCAGTTCATCTCTTTTCCTATAGCTTTCTCTGTGTGGCTGGTTATTTAACAGAGGTTATTGAAGTCCACTTATGATGATATTTGACTGCTGCTGCTGATAAGGAGAGTCTGAATATTATCGTGTTAGCACTCACCTACAGCAATACATTACACGCCCTTTGTTTTTGGGACAGAGAGTTGATTTGTGATCTGAAGCAATCTTTCTTAACAATGATAGCAGTGGTGATTGGGATAGTGACAGATAAGATATCATTGGTACACCTTATCAGCCTAGCCTGAGAAAGTCTATATGCATATTTGACAGAGGACACCACATAATTGTTTTTGGTTCACTTGTGCAGCAACAAATCTACACACTCTTGAGGTGTTACATACACAGCAGTGCATCCATGACATGATGGTGATGAGTAAAGAATGAATGGCCAGCAGTAGTGTTGATGAGCAGACCTTTGCTGAGCAGCAGTGTGCAAATAAACTTTGATGGGTATGTTACTAACTTGATGACTCAGCAATGTATTGAGGAGCTGTGATTGCTGCTTGATGTGCATAGATGTTTGAGCAGAGATTGAGACTATGACCAGCAGCAGAGATGATGTGCCAAGATGATGATCAGCAGTGATGAGCAGCTGAAGATGAGCAGAGATTTATGAGCAGCAGTAGATGAATGATGAGCAGCGTTACAGTTGAGTTAATGTGTCTGTAGATTGATGAGTTGATGTGACAGTGAGCCTTAATGTAAAAGCAAGCTTGTCTTGCTTTTGAGGTTAGGATACCTCAAACCTTTCTTAGCAGGGTCTAAGGAAACCAGGCAGGGTCCTGGATGCTGAGCAGGTGCTCTATTTATCAGTAGGTGCTGATTTCACCTAACGGTTGTAGCCGGACCCAAATAACATTAAAAAGATTACAAATTTATATAGCGTGGTGTTCTTCTATGTTATGGTGCTTTATGAGTGAAATGCTTATGTTATGTGAATGATGTTTATGAAATGATTATGGTAAAATGTTGATTTGATGAATTGGTAGCTAACTGTGAGAAACTAAGAAAAGTTTAAATATTGGCTTCACACTGATTCACCCCCCCCTCTCAGTGTCAACAGTGGAGAATCAACGTCCAAGAGATAGAGCTTTTGTTGAACACATCTATGTCCCCGAGTGAATTTTTCATCACAATTATAACAAATCCATTTTTCTCTGCGTTCCTGCATCTCTGTTTCAGACAAATGCTTGATAGGAGTTGATCGAGGAGCTGGCAGGATGGGAGGTCGTTGAGAACTCATATTTCGGAAGGGAACAAAAGTGGATTTGGAGCGTTGTTGGGCTGCAATATTGTCTTCTGCCAACTTAGCCAACCCCAGGGATTCCATCATTGTGTTGGGATAGAACATTTTGACCTCAGAGGGGATTGCATCCTTTAGACCACTGATAAAACAACTCCGGTAGAAGTCATCAGGAAATCCTTCGGTGTGGTTGGCTAGTTTCTCAAATTTGGTTTGATACTCTCTCACAGTGCCAATTTGGCGAAGTTTAGTGAGGGCTACTGTGAAGTCATCAAAAGCACTAGGACCAAATCGTTGCAAAAGGATCTGGCAAAAATCTGGCCATTTTTGCTCTTCATGAGCCTTGATGTACCAACGGTACCATTGAAGATATTCCTGTTCCAAATGAAAGGATGCAAGTGGAACTTTGTTAACATCAAAAGTATTATGCAGACTGAAATACTGTTCTGCACGATAGATCCATCCAGTCGGATCAGTACCATTGAAGCGAGGAAAATCAAGCTTTGGACCATGGAAATTGCTGGAAGAAGAGAACCCATTGTTTGATGAAGACTCGGACTGTCATTTGTTGTTCCTGGATGAATGCTCAAGATGGAGGCCGAGAAATTCTTCATCTAGATCCTGGAGTTTGGCTTGGATGGCCATAAGTGCTTCCTCCATGGTTTTTGCTTCTGTGCGGGTGACAACCATAACCAGGAGTTTTTTTTTTTTGAGTGGGTAGAAAAACAAAACAGAAACTATTTCAGTAAATGAAAATCTGGATTTGGAAAAAAAGATGAAGGGTAATTTGGGTTTTACTAGGTTTTGGACACTGTTGAATGGACTGGGAGGTAGAAAATGAGGATTTCAGAAGCGGGGTGAAAGAATGAGAAAATTTGGCAAAGAGGGACAAAGAAGCAGAATTAGGAAAGGAACTCTGTGGTAAAATTTAAAGGCGATTGGGTGAAAGTTGAAGAAGTTATGGTAAACCCTAAAAATAGACAAATGTGAGATTTCTGGCTTTGGGAAGTGGAATTTGGGATAGGGTCCTTAGGAATGAAATATGCATAATGGGATTATAGGGGTGTTAGGAAAGTTTCAAGGGAAACAAAGAGAAAACAACAGAGATATGGCGACAAAACATATATTTTTTTTTCAGGAATGGATCAGCAATGGCGTGGAAGGGATCGGAAACAGATAGATCTGCAATGGGGCGGAAGTGATCAGAAACAGAGGGATCTGCAACGGCGTTGAAGTTATCGACAACAAATGGATCTATAATGGCGTTGAAGTGATCAGCAACAGATGGATCTGCAACGATGCGGATTTGATCGGCAACAGTTCTGGACAGAGGAAATCTGCGATTTTGCACTTGAAAATAGATATGGACCCCAGGTATGCTCAGCTTCCTAATGGTTCAGGGGATTCACTCGGCCACCAATTCTGTTTGATGGCTTGCGCATTGGGGAAGTACCCCTCACTCCACGGATCAGGTAAAACTGATAACTGCTTTACCACAAACGACAATTCTTGGTTTACCTCACGGGTGGGAGCTAGTCAATCAGGTAGGGGTCGTTTCCCTTTTCACTGGCAGGTCCTCTTAATGGGCCAGCTACTTCGGGGTTCCTATGGTACTCCTCACAATGAGTTTTAGGGATTAGGCCCAAGTACTTCCCACAGTTAAGTGGATAGGGATTATTCCCAGATCCGAACGTGCAACAAATGTGAAAAACAAATTTTGGTAGAAATTTCACCCAACGAGCCCAAGAGAGTGCTTTGATACCAGATGTGAGGAACTTGCAACAATTAATTGATAAAATGCACAATATATTGGATCACAAAATATTTTTATTGATCACGGGCCACTTCGAGGGGTCAAACTCCTTTGAGCAAGCTCAATACAAATAACTTCACGGTGCCTTCATTGGCCTCAACATACACTTATATACTAAATCTAGGTGCCAATACTATGGGTCAAAACCATGGGCCAATACAAACTATGGATCAACAAATACTACGGGCGGCTTACAAAGCATATGCGCCCAACAACAATAACACAAACTATGGATCAACAATTACTATGGGATGACTTACAAAGCATATGCGTCCAACAACAATATACTAACAAAGTAAAGAGAAGGGTTGACATGGGTTCCTAACAATATCCAAGTTTTGTGATAGAAATCATCAATGACGGAAACATGGTACATACATCTTGTGATTGATTCTATTGACATTGGCCCACATACATCCAAATGCACTAGGTCTAGAATCCTCTTAGACTTATGTGCACTTCTTTGGAAAGTATCCTTGGCATGATTTCCAAGCTCACACCCTCTGCATACACCCTGCTACTCAACTTGAACTCTAGCATAACTACGAATATCTCCCTTAGAATAGTTAGCGTACTATGATAAAGGTTCCCCTTCCTCATATGTCATAACACGCATAAGTTATAGGTGTTATGCATGAGGGATTGAACAAGCTCACCTTGTAACCTGTATAAATTTCATTTCCTAACCTCGACCACTTGAGTTGATCTTGGGTTAGACTCCTTCAACTCTAATGAGGAATTTTTGGTTCTTGAACTTTACTGCATATCCCTTATCTTCCATGACCAAAATTGAAAGACAATTCTTCTTGAGACCTGAAACAAACAACACATATTCAAGTCTAAAGAGTTATCTGACTAGAGTTGGAAAGGAATGGTACCAACTCCTGCTACTAGATACCTGGCATCATCACCAAGATCAGCTATAACTCCTAAGACATGCTCCTTTAGACTTCAAAATAGGTTCCAGAATGATGTCATATGCCTATATGTTCCACTGTCTACATACCAAACGTTCTTTGTGTTAGAGCATACAACACTCTACCTAGAGACCTAGACCCTTTTCGAATGACTTTGATGGGCCAAACCACGCCTAAATTTACCACTTGAATAAACTCTAAGTTAAACACCTATATTTGGGGGTGTATTCCCTAATTTGGGGGATTTTCCCCTGATTTTAGTTGGAATTCAATTAAGGACTAGATGTACTCCACTAATCTAGGTCCTAACTAACCATAACTAACCCATAATAGTCATTAGCACCCCAGTTAAGTCATTAATGCCCTAGCTGAGTAAATTTAGGGTTTTGCATGAACTTATTCAATTAAACTCAGTGTAAGTGTGCATGGTTAACAGAGTGTATATGGATATAGTTAATCCTAACTAACCTCCTGGCACTACTTGAGCAATTTGAGTTTCCTCCCGAACTAATTCGAATTGCTTCCCTATAAATATTGTTCACCATCTCTCATTCAAGTTAATGAAATATATCATTCTTTTATTCTTATCAGCTTCTAGTTTTTGTGTAATGATCTATAATATATCATTTGTTACATGATTAGTTGATTGCTGATTTGAATTTCATAGTATATCTCTTTAGTTTATGTGCCTAGATCTATATTCTCAAATGTTATACTTTGGAACTCTGATGGAAAAAAGGAAAGATACCATCAAGAAATCCTTATTGAACTTGTGGGAAAACTCGTTTATCTGAGTTTCAATTGAGGCTACTACTTGATGCTCCGGCTACTTCCTTTTAACCTTGTTCTTCTTCTTTGGACACTATGACTCATAATAGTCATGCTTATGACATATGAAGCACTTGATTTTTCTCAAGTCCTTTCTTGGTTGTGAGAATGAAGCCTCGCTCTTTACCTTACCCTTGTTGGGTCCTTTATCTTTGTCATTATTTTTTTGACCAATTAGGGCATGGTCATGATTACATCCCTGATTTCTATCCTTTAGCTCCATCTGACTTTCCTCCTAGATACAATGATCCCATAATCTTTCCCAGGACTTGATGTTATAACATGTTTTGACACATTAGTGTCTTTCTAGATGATGGGCCCACCCGAGGACATAGTAATAGCTCAAACTAGCCCAAAATTCATCTAAAATTCATGTTTTGAGGGGCACATGTGCCCTTCCTTAGAGCAAGGGATGTGTGTATGATCCTTTCCTTAAGTAAAGGATCCTATACCTTGAAATTTGCATAAAAATATAAAAATTCATGAATTTGAATAGTTGGAATAGTAGTTTCTTATTTGTAACTCCTCGAAACCAACCTATAAAAATCTCCCACACCTTATATGGTTGGACTTGCACCCTCACCATCCTAGGTTGAACCTAGTTTTATTTTTGGGAGAGTAATTTTGATTGGTTGTATCTTATAGAGTCTTTTGTAGGAGTGTGTTGATTGTAATTTTTCGATCCCATAAAAGGCCTTATAGATTTGATTTTTGAATTGGAGGTTATGGATAAAGTTCCTAAAGAGACCAACCAAGGGACCTCTATGCAAGGGGATCCTTATTATTTTCTTTTCATTGTAAATGTTGGTGCTCCCTTGATGGCCACCTTGAATCTTCCTGGATTCATTGTGGGGGTGTCAATTTGGTTGTTTTCCACTCCAAATGTCTCGAATGATCTTGAAACTTTTAAATAATCTCCAAATGTCAAGATAAACAAAATATTTTTCCTTCTTCACCAATGACATCTTTTCCCCCTTAGTCTACCTCATTTGGTGAAATTTTAGTTCCTAATAACCAAAAGTCTAAAAATATTAGAGGGAGGAAGAATAAGAAGAAGACAAAAAGAAAAGGAAGCATGCTAACAACCACTACAATTCATGTTGGGGATAGTTCCCTAGCTAATGCAAGCCATTCTAGGGAAAAGTCACCATTCATTGCATGCCATAGTATTTACAAGAAACCAATTGCTGCAAGTAATGTTGGGGAAAGAAACCAACCATTTCCTTTGATGCTGGGGGGAATTCACTAGTCGCTGCAAGTCATATTATAGAAAAGAAACCAACCATTGCAAGTCATGATAGGGGTAAGAAACCAACTGCTGCAAGTCATGTTGGGGGGAAACAAACAACCAATGTAAGTCATGCTGGGAGTATTGATATTGTGGAGAAGCCTAGGAAAATGGGACACAAGCCTAAATTCACTTTTAAGCTTTGTAAGGGATATCACCTTACTCATGTATTCCTTTCTATTCTAAAGGTACAAAGATTTTGGTCCCTATCTCAAGGATCGTTTTCTAGGGAAAATTTAAGGGGTGAAATTTAACCTATGGGCTATTTTTCAACCTTTTTTTCTCAAAAAAGATTGCCCAATTTTTTATTTTTTTTCTAAATTGATTCCCCCAAATTCCATGGGATAATTTTTTTAACTCAAAATCGCCAAAATTGTCCCTAAACTATATAAAATCCTCAGAGATTTGAATATTTTACAAAACAAATTGCTAAACATTTTATGGTTTCACATTTAATATTTTGTAAGATTCACCAAGGTTTCTACACTTAGAGAAAAATATGGATCCTTAAAATTTTCCCTATCTTCTGCTCCTCAAAGGCCTATAGTTTCCTAGTAGCCCATTCAACCTTTGATTGATAAAGTGGTCCAGTCGATGCAATTTTTTATCAATCCCACTCTTTCCTTAGAGAGTTCCAATATTGAAGTGGTCGATGCAATATTTGCTTGATCCCACTCTTCCCTTAGAGAGTTTCAAGCTTGAAGTGATCGAACTGATGCAATATTCGATCGATCCCACTGTTCCTTTGAAGAGTGGTGTGACTACCACTCAAGTCTTTTTTATTGCTAGTTCAAAACCTTCTAGAGAAGGGGGCACTCCTTCACTTTGAATGATCCCCCTCCAAGCTCTAGGATCATTTTCTTTGATTGGAATAGTCTAATTCGGCCTCAACTTCCTTCTTTTGCACCCTTCCAAATAAGGGTTCATGTTGAATCTTAGAATTTTTTCTATGTATTGTAGAGGAACAATCCTTTGTTAGTATTTTATCTGCACATGATTGGAAATGTTTGGGTTCTCCCAACCTTATGTCAAATTCCAGTCCATTATCGAACTTTGATATAAGACCTAGTGAACCCTTGGGGTTGCTTCTTCAATTTCCTATTTATTTAGGGGGAAAGATTATCTTAGTCAATTGTGTTGTTATGGAAGGTCCATTGGACTTCAATATTCTCCTTGGAATGATTATGTATATGCTATGAATGTTTTAGAGTCTACACTCTTTTGTGTGATGCATTTTCCACATAACAGAAGCATTGTCACTATTGATCAACTTGCTTTAACTAATCCATCTCTTTAATCGAATTTAGACCAAGCATCCCCTTTATCTGTTTGTAGTGTTTCAAGAGACAATAATCTATCATGATTGAACTATGGGCCTCATATCCCATGCATTTAATTGTTACTAACAAAGATCCTCTGCATTCATGCTCTCCTTCTTGGGACTTGTTTCCAACAATTGAACATGTGATTTATCCAATGGGGGCATTAAAGCCTATTCTCCCCCCCATTGGTCCAATTTAATTTTCTAACATATATTCTCTCTAGGATGACATTGTTCCCTCTGATGAAGATTTCCTAGAAGCTATGATTGATTGTGACATTCCTTTGGATATTTCCATCCTTTCCAAATATCATCTCCCTAGATTGGACCTAATTGTAATCAAATCCAGCCCCAATTTTACTTTTGAGCCTAATATCATTATTTTTGCATCCTCAAATAGTGTAATTTTTATCACTGAACTCTCTCATTGAACTAGAAGTTGGTGTTCCTGATACATTTTATTCTTTTAACATATTTTTAGAATATTGTGATAATGAGTTTGTTCCTATAGACCCCGTTGTTGATTTCAACTTTGATTTTTATTTGAGTTTGATCTTATTGATTGTAGGTCTTGATTCGTTGTTTTTTTTAGTCTTCACTAGTATAATCTGACTTGGTAACGAATATTGTTGAAGATATCAAAGTTGAAAAAACCCTTATCAAAGTAAATCGTATCAGATATTTATTTCTAAATTTTTTAGATATGATCATTGTATTGTTGTTTCTTGGATATAGACTTTTGATCTAGATTCATGGTTACTTAGGGATCATGTTTTTCACATTGTTTGATCCAATCAGGTATATTCAAAATATTTCATACATGTTTAGGATTTCCCTCTATTATGATGCATTTAAACCTTTTTCCATATGAATTTTCCATAGGTTCAAACTTGTTGGATATTGATGCATCATCCCTTTCTATATGCATTTTACACCAGTCCAACAAAAGAGCCTACCTAACACGGAACAATGTAGTCATCGCCCTCTTGCCATTTTTGTGCCCTTGCTGAGGTTTTCTCATAGGATTGGGATCCTTTTCAATTTTATCATAACTTTTATAAGAATCCTAAGGCCTCTCTATATCATCTATTTTTGGTCATTTCCTACAAAATCATATTTTTTTCATTATGTATTTTCCTTTTCTCTCCACTACTTGCACACCTACGCCTAATGCTTCAATGTATCTTTAATACTGGAATTACATTCATTATGTTGCTCGCCATTTTCATTTGCTTCATTTTCATTCAGGACTATATTTTTGGAAGAAACACGATGATCAGTTTCCACCTCTTTCCCATCACCCTTTTTGCATAGGTTTATTCCATGCACTTCGAATATAGTTGCATGCCTTGTGACACTCATTTCTTCAACTATATTATGGAATTCTCTTATTATTTTTTAGATATGAAAAATACAGAAAAACCAAACATTTATTAAATGAAATAGAAGGGGGGAATATGTTATATATTAATTAATGTGCATATGGTTGTATCTCAATTATGTCACCCTTGAATAAAACACTAGTTTTGAGTCCTATTGACAAGTTGGATATTAGTATTTCCTTAGGAAGTTGAACCATGAATCTAAATTTATGCTTCTCTTGTTTTTACTGTTCTAATCATCATGAATAGTATGTTAATTCATCTTACATTGCAGATTTATATCATGGTTCTATTTGTGTCAAATGCAACCTAGGTCACCAATGTGTCATGCTATTGTTTAAGGGTTGTCCTTAGCCTGTGTTGTACATTCCAAAATTTAAATGACTATTCATGTTAGCTTTCCATACTATCAATCTCTCAATATGTGTTGTCCATTTCTAAATTTAAATGACTATTCATGTTAGCTTTCCGTACTATCAAGCTCTCAATATTATCATCACAATAAGTTGTTGACTCATGCTAGTGTACAAGGCCCCCATTGAATTTTCATTAGCAAGATATTTCACAGTTTCTCATCAACTATGACTCATTGCTTTAAGAGATTGACCTAGAGTCAATAGCACCTTGGGCCTACTTTCAGCATTGGTAGGTTACCTTGCAGTTAGTAAATGACATGTCATCAATGGCTACTGACTAAGTGGTTTCCCATGTGTTTAACATCAATTAGGCATTCAATGTTATACCTTGGATTCCCTTTTCATCATTAGTGTAATTCCTCACCTTTGTCAACAACTTTCATGATTGCTTGTTGCTCAAAGGTTTTTTTTTGTGCACTATTCTCATCTAGTGCATGTAAAAGACGTACTCAATAGTGTTCCTATAAAACTTTTGTCCACGAACTTCTAAAATAAATCAATTCTTGGTCTTTTCTCATGTTAGTTGATGGAGGGTTCCTTAATGCATTCCTTCCAATGGATCTCTTCCCATTGATATTAACTCATTTTGATCAAGGAGAGGGATTTAGAGACAATTTTAGTACCTTGGGATTACATTCATTTGTGGCAGGTTCCCTCACTATCGATAGTGAGAATACATCAATGTCCCCCAATTGGTAGATTTTAATTTTTTTTTATGACAACACATTTATTCATGCTAGAATGTGTTGGGTACCTTGATTCTCGTTATTATCATTGATAGGTTGTCTTGCATTTTTAAACCATATACATCAATGTTCAGTTATATGAAATGGTATCCCCCATGTTTGACTTTGGATCATTTATTCACAGGGTAATAATTCATACATAATGACGCTTTGGATTGAAGACCTTGGATTGCAGTAGCATTACCATCATTATGTTGTTTCCAAATTTGTGAAAGATTGCACCACACACTTCATGATATTGGTACTTTAAGGAGAATCATATTGTTCATATTTTAGTTCCAATTGTTCTCCTTATGAAAATTCAGACATAGATCTAGTTTATATTTTCTCATGGCTATGATCTGTTTTGACTTGGATTCACTATGTATATTATCATGGCCATGGTTCAACATATTATATACTCTGTGGATCCCCATTGTACTTGATTTTCCACCCATTCTTGTTTACACTTGAGTATGGGTATGCATGCCTCAAGGAAGAGGGTCATCCAATACATTGGTCTGTGTTGTAGGTACTTTTCTGAGTTAACCTTTAGGAACCTCCAATTAAGTCCACTCAACATTTCCTTTCAAGATTTAAAATGTATTATGGCTATCAGATATCCTTCTGACCTCATACATTAGGGGGTATCTATTATGGCATGTTTTGATACATCAATGTATTTATAGTTGATGGGCCCACCTCAAGACACAATACCAGCTCAATCTCACCCAAAATTAATCTAAACTTCATGTTCTGAATGGCACACACACCCTTCCTTGGAGAAACTCATGTGTGCACGATCCTTTCCTTTAGGAAAGGAGAACGTGGCTTGAAAATCACATACACAATATAAAAACTCTTAAATTCATGAATCTGAATAGATGTAACAATATTTTCTCAATTGTGAATCCTCAAAACCACCCTCAAAATATCGCAAACATGCCAAAAAAAGTGTAAATAAAGAATTCATGGGAGATATAGGAGCACTTGCACCCATAGTGTCATTATGTTGGAAGAATTATTCTAAGGATTATTATTTTTTATTCATTTTCCCCCAAGGAACCCTATTTCTAAGACACCATCATCCCTTGATTCATGAAGTCTCCATTCACAATTGATTTCTCCATTGTATTCAAGACAAAGATTGAAGGTTGTGAATATTGAAGCATCAGTGGCTCAAGATTACAGGGACATAGACTAAGGTTTTCAAAGGTTCCAGTAACAATATTAGGTAATTGTACTTGTTGTTTCTCGTTAATCAATAAAGATATATCCTCTTCCCCCGCCAAAAAAAAAAAAAAGTTGGTATTCAATGTTTGACTATATTGATGGTTGTTGGTTAAAGGGATTAGCCTTCTTGAAAGACTAATTAATACCGATTGATGATCTATTTGGATAATAATTTGTTTCATATTGTTATTTTTCCATAATATTTGAGGAATGTGTTGTTGTTATTTTCTATAGGTTCCATATTTCCTCGATTGGATTGCATTGGCATTCATGTGCAGGAGGAATTTATAGGACAACTGATTGGATTCAAGTGTATCTTCTTCCTTAATTATTGATTGGATTCCTATTCTTCCTTATTGTTTGGTTGTCTATGTAACTATAGATAATTAATCCTAGGGAATTTTGTTTTTTGTATCTCCATTCGATCTAGTATAGTCCACCCTAACTATCTAGGAGTTTTTCTTCTCGACAAGAAGGAATATTATCTTGATCAAAAACACCCTGGATAAATGTTTCCCACTGAGATGGGAACCCATTTAATACCTAGTTCACTAGCTCTTTGTCTTCAACATTTTCCCCAACAACTATAAATTGATCACGAATCTTTGTGACCTTCATTAAGTAATTGGTGATGATTTCTACTATGATCATCTCAATAGATATGAGACTGTTGTGCAATATCATATTCCTATTTATGTTCTCTCTATGGTAAATTCTAACCAAGGAATCAAACATCTCCTTCACCATCTTCTTCTTGGATATATGAGGGATCAATTGATCCCTTTTAACATCCATGATCATCCACTTGGCATTCAATTATTTCTTCTTGTGAGTTTCCAAAAGATGTGGATTTGTTGGCAAGGTCACTAGATCATTAATGATATCCAATAGATCTTTCTCTTCTAATGTAATGGTTACCCCAACTTTCCATGATAGGAAATTTGAGGCATCATCCAACCTATCCTCAAACCTTAAGATAGTTGATTTTATCATTGATCTACACACAAAGTCCCAATTCTGTTAAGTACTACCTATTAAAACCCTCTTATTGTTGGTCTTAGCTCTTGACAACTGTTTCCAATAGTTGATCATTATCGTAAACTATTCATATCCTCTCAATCAAAGGAGATATGATACCATGTTAAAATTTCCCAACCCTAGGTAACTATTATCCTTATGTTCTCGACTAAACATAAACTATGATTTAACTATGGAAAGTAAATTCTTTCAAATGGCAGTAATCACACATATAGTTGGAAAGTAAAAAATGGAAGCAAAACAAAATACCCATATAATTTACTCATTTAAATCTAACTAATAATTCAAAGCTTACAAGGAAACCTCCATGGATTGTCAAACTAATAGCTATACAATACATTCAAATGGGACAAACCTACATGCTTACTGAGGAAGATTACCTGCTAAATTCAAGAAAACTACTTTTTGTTTGTTGCTTGTTGTACATGCCATTCATACGATTGTATGGCAATGTTTGTATAGTTGTACAAAATCCCTACGACTGTATAGTTATGTATGTATAGATCTATATGACTGTGCAAAATATGTCATGTATGGACCTACACATTGTTCTCTACCTAGATTTTGAACTTGGATCCTCTCCGACACTCTAACTCTACTCCATAAATGAAATGAATCACCTCCCAACCAAATTGTCATTGAATGAATCATGAATATATATTAAACCTCTACCTTGACTTGCCTTTATACTTGAGTTGAAATCCTAATTTACCAAAACCCTAATCTCTCATTGAGATGTACAGTTGAGATTAGTCTAAATCACTATTGTGTTAAAAATACACTTTATTAGAATCAACAACTAAATACAAGAGTTTTACTTTATTACTAAAGTGAATTAAAAAACACAATTGACTGGAACGATTTCCAACACATTCGACACTGAACATATGTTGAATGTTTTGTCCAAGATACAATTTTAAAAAATAACTCCCTCAAATTTCTATTGGTACATTAATTTTGGGTGAGCCCGAGCCAAAAAGAAGCATTGATGGGGTCAATGTTGCTAGATGATGAAAAGAAAATGTTTTCCGACCTTGCAGTTGTGGGAGAACACATGAATGGAAAGAATATTAATCATGATGTTGAAATAGTAAATGTGATGCTTGTAAAGCAATTGTGGTTCCATACAGACATATAGACTTTTTTACATGCAAAAGGGCTTGGTTTTTGTCATGTGTTTTGTAAATCAATCAATGGGTGTTGGGTGGATCCAATAGTGAAAGAGGCATGTGGGAAAGGTGGTTGTTCCTTTCTCTCATGCATGGTTGGAATGCAAATACATGTAATGTTGGAATGAAAATACAATTGAAAATTATCTAAAGAGATTTATGTTTGTGAGACTTGGGATTGATTTGCATTATCACTCACCATCACCATTTTTTATCAAAATACCTTTTCATTATCATTCAACATCACCATTTTAATCAAAATGACTTCCACAAAAGTTATTGGGACTATTGTAATAAGTTAACCATAATTTTTTTATTAGGACTATTGCAATATAGTTGAGTAGCTAGATTTATTACCTTGTTCCAATTTTGTATGTAAGTGCTCATCTTGATTTTAGTCATGACGAAGAATATGGAGTTTTTTCCTTATCCAACTAATTATTATTAATAATATTAGAATTTGATTAAAAAAATATTTGTTGATTTTTAAAAATTAAATTTATTCTTTATTTTTATGTTATTTCTCTATTATTGCATGTTTTTACTATGTACCCTTTGTAGGAATTGTGCATAACCTTTGAGAAATGGAAAAATCCAACAAAACACTTGAAGAATGTCATAATGAAACATAACCATTAAACAATGTTGCAATCTAGCATGACCCTCTCTTTAGGACCAATGTCAACCAAAGTCGACCTTGGTCAACCAAATTCAACCATAATCAATGGTCACCACAGTCAACCATAGGAATCAATGGACAACCAGAGTCAATGAGTCTTGATGCAACATAACCCATACTGAACTTGCAATGCAACATAAACACTCAAGAATGTAGTAACTACACACAAGTAAGGTGCATGCAAATCAATTTGAGTGTTGCAATGTGACATAATCAATCAAGAACGTCACAAAATAACTCCTTTTGAACATCACAATATTACATAATTTCCTTAAATATTATTTACACATCCCATTATTATGGTCATGACAACTATTTCATGTATATCACTTTATGGTTAATAATATTTTGGTGATAATTGTTTTTTTCAAACATAAAAAAACTACTATATTTCCATAAAAATATATATAAGAAAAACATATAGAGCCCATCAATACCATCAGCACAATACTCCTCCATACATAATAAGCTCCTTACTAAAACTAGTGTCAGAGAAACATAGAAAAAAAGGAACCCCCATAAAATACATAGGTCCCAAACTTAAACATCCAGAAAGTCCTATTCAAAAATAAGACCACACCAAGAACAATAAGCATCCATTACGGGAAGAGCCACCAAAAGAACTATTACTTTCAAAATAGGATCAAAAAATTGAAATAATGTCTTCATTGACAATGAAGACATCCTCCAACTCAACAAAATATATTTTACCTTCCTTTAGTAATACTGCATGCTTTGAACTAGGTTGGCAGGTGCAGGAGGGGTCATTTTGGACCTTGGGGGGAACAGACATAAAGACTTTGCTTGGGGATTAGGGAAGAATTCAAACAACCATGTAGAATGGCTCGCATTAATCAAGGGGATGGATATTGCAAGCACTCTTGGAATAAAAGACCTGGTTGTTTTTGGTGATTCTCTTTTGGTCACAAGGGAGTCCCGAAAACTCATCATGAATTATAAAACTCCCACTCTAAAGCTGCACCACATCTTCAAAAATATCATCAATGACTTCAATGCTCTCAAATTCCTCCACATTCTCCGAACAAAAAATTACTTCGTGGATCAAATGGCGAACAAAGGGGTTCAAATAGATTATGGCTATATTGTTTACAATGAAGAAGATCCCGAATGATGCTTGGTTCCTTGATCTACCATGGACACCTTGCAGAGGAATTCCTCCACCTATTTTTAGACACTTGCCAATTTTTTTATTTCAGCCATTGCTTAAGCCTTCTTAGCCTCTCAAAAGGTGTACAGCTGGAATTCCTCAGTCTCGGCATTAGGCTTGCACGCTTGATTTAATGCATTCAGGTGGGTTCATACAGAGTCCCCATCCTCTTTCCTTCCTTGTATTGCTTGCCTTCCTTATATTCCTTTGGCACTCTGTGAAGGCTTTTCTCCGGAGTGTAATGGATGAATCACTCCATGCTTCTCCTCTAGGATACACCATGGGTGTTGGGTCCTCAAATAATCCTGAACTTGACCTTCACCTCCCACATAAGTTCCTTCTCTGCAAAAAAATGATTCCTCTCCCACAGGAGAACGACCCCTCTGGTGAAAGCTTGTGCTTTCCTCTACCTTCCCACTCCGGTGACCTCTCAAAACTCAACCTTCTGACCTTGGAAGGTTTCAGCATGGCGTCTACCTTCTCCCACCTTCTCTCCAGCCCAGACTCATCCTCAAAAACCAACAACCTATTGGAAATCATGGAAGAAAAAATCCGTCTTCTTAGGGAATAACACTCTGAGATGAAAAGGGAAATTGCAAGAATGTACACTCTGGTGCAAGATACCAATACAGAAAATCGGAACAGCAACAACTTGATGAACGGGAGAATCTCCAATCTCTCCGACACTCTGGACTATGTTGCTAACACCATCTCAAATGTTGACTCAAAAACGAAGGACAAGAATTGGAACATCGTGGACGTAGAAGGAAAAATCGACAGGCTCAGAGAAGACATTGGTCAATGCATTCCAGGTCTCCATGAAAGCATAGGCTTGGGCATTGGTGTACAGTAGGAAAAATCTCTGGAAAGCATCCCAGGACCTACTGCACAACACTGACGCTAACTTGGCTCTGCTTCTGAATTTCTGGTTTTCATCCTACAGTTTTTTCTTTAATTATACACATTATGAATGTACATCTACCCACTATAATTTCTAGAATAGGAGCAATTTTGAATCCCATTTTCGCAAACAAGATGAAGGCTATGGTATATTTGGGTTTTAGGTTAGAAGACATTTATTTTTTGATATGTTTTGTTTATGTATTCTGATACTCGGGCAATTTGTAAGGAGGTATAGTCATCATAGTCTTGGGTTTTCTCGAGTTCGCCTCCATTTTGTAAAAGAAGAATAGTATGTCCTAGACATAGATGCTTTCTGGGAACAGTCCCTATGCATTTCTTTGTAATTTTTGCTCTCCCTTTTTTTTAATATAACTTCTCCTAAACCATTCTTGTTAAAAAAAAATATTGCATGCTTTGAAAGACCATCTGCCAATGAGTTATATTACATGTATACATGTTTGGCTTCTACTTGAGTAATTTCAGAAAGAATACATATAATCTTCGACTACCAACCATCCAAAGAAGTAACCTGCATATTTAGTTTCGAGATAGATAATCAATGACTACCTTTGAGTCCCCAACCACATGTAGATGACAAATATGTTTGATCCTTGCAAAGAAAAGAAGACTCCGTAAAGGCAATAACTCCCCTATAGTATTGATCCCTCTTCCACAATTCATTTTAATTTATAAACTAATGATGCATTTACTTTCAACACTGCTCCATCTCCACATCTCATCCCTTCATCCTACGAGGCACCATCAAAAAAATCAACAGGAATATCATTAATAAAAAGTGGAGGAGAATGGATCTTATCCCCTAAACACTTAGATTCTTTATTAATTTCTCCATATCCTCTAGTTTCTTTTACAATGACCTTCAAAATAGATTTTGGCTTTCCTTCAAATGATACAAAGTCTTTTTTCTTCCACACTTCCCAACATACAAAACAATGAAGATCTTTCTACACATAAACATCATTCATCCAATTCTTAAAACACAAGTCCAGAGAACAAAGGTTCCATTAATGCGAAATTTTAAATTCTTTTGTGACTTCCACCCAAACCATATGATTAAAAGGACAATGAACCATCAATTGGTCCATTGTTTCTATGTTGAAATTGCACAACACACAGATTCCAAGACGTATGCTCCCTCTTCTAATATAATTATCCCAGGTCATAATCCTATTTTCCATCATAAACTAACAAAACAACTTTATTTTTAAAGGAATATGTCATTTCCAATATGAAAGATATTGTTTATAAATCAATGAACTCATACCAAATAATGGAATCTGAGTACTTCCCCTTATTTCAAAGATAACACCTAAGATAAACATGTACATGAATGAATTTATTTATAATAAATTTAATTAATATATCATTATTACAAATTTATTACATATTTCAATGTAATAAAAATATATAAGAATACCTATTATTATCTCAATGTTAGAAATTTGACATTACCTTTATAATTTCCTTAAAATATTATCTAACTCCACCATTTATGCATTTTTTATTATGACTATATTGTATATTAATAATTTGTTAATGTATTTTTTTGATCATATGTCTTTGTCAATAATAATTAGTAACAACTACAATAATAATATTATTGATGTGTTCCATACACGTTGATAATATTAATGTGTTGTTCACTTAGTATAATTGAGGAAGAATCAAGGTATCCTCAATGCCCTGAAATTGGGTGGGGAGTATCACAATCAATGCTTCCAACCTCCCAATCTAAGTTATGTTTGACTAATTATTATAAAAAATATGAAATTGTGAACTAGTTATGTACAACTAATTGTTATAAAAGATATGAAATTGTTTTAAATTTTGTATAAATTAATACACCTTTAATAAATTGCCTTGCTTCACTTTGCATGTAGCAATTTAAATAGGAATTGTGTTTTAGTTTTAGAGATTATATTTTTAATTAAACAATTAAAAAAAAAAACTATCACTGGAATAATATATATTTAAACAAAACGTTTTATGAAAGCGAAAAATAGAAATCCTAAACATTATAAAACAAAATATCAAGGAATAAAAAATACGGTCAAATTCAAGTTTAAATTGGGTGAGTCGTACTTCTAGGAAGGAAAATATGTGGAAGAAATATATATTTTTCCTAGAGTGCCACCTTTATTGTTACGAAAAGGGAAAATATATGTCAATTGAGTGTAGATCAGGTGGTTGGGAGGAATGTTGTTGTCCTCCCCACCCCGGTTCAAATCTCGCTTTGTGACACTTGCTCCTTGGGAGCCGACTTTGACTATGTAATGAGTGTAATGTTGGCCAGACCTTGATTCTCTGGAATAACAAGTGTTGGAAATTTCCTCGATGGATGTAGCCCTCTAACAAATGGTGAACCATCACTTGAAAAAAAAGAGGGAAAATATATCTCGGAGATATTTGATAGAAATAAAATTAATTACTTATCTTAGCCTCGTGGAGACCGATCTTTTCACCTCATGCATGAGCCAGGGTTTACTTTCATAAAACAATATTTTATGGTCAAAGTGGGACTCTGCGTTGTATAAGTGTCACTTACATAGTTAATGTTCTATAAAATTCAGCCATTGATATTGTTGTGTTTGGAGACAATTTTCAAGATGAATTCCACCCAAATTTCTACTAGAACTGATGAAGTGAAGTGTGGAATGAATACATATTTCCCCTTAGACATGTTATACCTTTATGATTGGTCTGTTCCTTGTGTGTTCATACGTTCAGTGGTGATTGAATGGATTTGTGGAGAGAATCTATTACAGGTTGCAGTTTTGGAATAGTGGAAAGCAAAGACTATTGAATTCAAACAAAAAATTTATAGTATAACTTTAAAGCATATTTATCATTCCTACAACTCGAGAGTAGATCTATTACACTTCAAGGAATACAAGAGAGATCAGTTGGTGGATCAAGGAATTTTACAGCTATACTAGTATAGGTCCTTCCTCCACTAGTAAGATATTTGGCTTATCGAGTCATACAGTTAGAGACATTGATATTTTGTAATTTTGGGTTTTATTGGAGATTTTGAATTTATATCACATACGGATGAATATAGTCTTATAAGCTTTAACTAGGGGTAATTGTTTATATTTTTACCATGTAAAAGTGACCATTGAACAATAGTACTGTTAGTGAATTTTAGTTTTAAGATATAGTATCTGAGGGATAAAGCGCAAGTGTAGTTTCTTTAATTCACTTTATAAATAGCAAGAATTTTTTTTCTATTTGGAAAAAATGATCATTAACCATATGATTTAAGTTGAATACATTTTCTAACTTTTATATGCCAAAACAATTATAATTTTTAATATAAAAATATTTAAATTTTATATCTTTTTTACCATCCTTCTCCATATTTAGTTATTCTTTACAAACCAATGTTTAAATTTTATATAATTTTTTTACATCCTTCTCTATATGTAGTTATTCTTTGAAACCCAACTGTATCAATATCCATATTTCAGACATGAGAATTTTGGATGATTAGTACAAAATTTAAAGTGCTCCATATCCCCTTTTTCTCTCCCCAAAATATGGAAAAAATGAGAGGATTTTATAGTGACACCAAGAGAGATGAGCGCAATGAATTGTTGAAGGGTAAGATTCACGGGCCCTAGTAGACAATAGGAAAATTAGTATTTTATAAAGCGACACCGAGAGAGAAGCGTAATGAATAAAATAGGATAGGAGATGTTCTTCTATTAACATAATCAAATAATTTTAAAAAAAATATTATGGGGTAAAATTTTTTAGATATGGGAGAGTTTCATCATGACCCAATTCAAGGTTTTATTTTATTTATTTTATTGACCCAATTCAATGTATGTTGGAATTTCGTTTCGAAGATTTTACTTTAGCTTCATCCTTACCCAATTCAATGGTTTACTTTTGACCAATTCAATGTATGTTGGAATTTTGATTCAAAATTTTACTTTATTTAGTTTCATCATGGTCAACGTATGTTGGAATTTTGATTCAAAATTTTACTTTATTTAGTTTCATCATGGTCAATGTATGTTGGAACTTTGTTTCTAATATTTTAAATGTTCTAAATATTTTTACTTTATTTAGTTTCATCATGGTCAATGTATGTTGGAACTTTGTTTCTAATATTTTAAATGTTCTAAATATTTTAACATTTTTTCTCTAATTTTTCAAAAAAAAATTACTACTACATTGTTTATCTAACAAATTATTAAGTGGCATGTACAATGGTTCTTTCCCTATTACGGTTATGTGTACATACCAGCCTAGATCCAAATCCTAGGCTGTGTCAAGCCCCAAGAGGGATCAAATCTCCCGAGGTGCAAACCTCTCCTCGAAAAGCTCCTTGAGTGCAAACATAATATTTATTACTTTTTCTTTGTATTATTCTTTTTTGTTTATGGTTGACATGTTAGGAACAAACGTTACTTTTACTTTGTATTATTCTTTTTTGTTTATGGCCGGCATAATATTTATTATTTTTTAGTTTGTATTATTCTTTTTTGTTTATGGCCGACAATATCGACAAACTCAACAAACGTTACAAGATCTCCATCATATTTACTTTTTACTTTGTATTATTCTTTTTGTTTATGGCCGACAATATGGACAAACATGGACAAACGTTACAAGAACTCCCTCATATTTACTTTTTACTTTGTATTATTCTTTTTTGTTTATGGCCGACAATAAGGACAAACATGGACAAATGTTACAAGATCTCCCTCATGCTGGGTTGTAGAGCGCCTCTCGGCGCAACAAAGAAAACTCATATTTGAGCACCACAAGCTAGCATACATTATATTATGTAGTGATAGAGTGGTTGTATTATCACGACTTATATCTTGTGGTGTTAGCGTGGTGTTATCATCATTTATATGATATGGTGTCAAAATAGTAGTAATGTTTCATAACTTTAAATAGAGTCTCTCGACATATATGTTAAGAGAAATTATGTATGTTATATTGATAAGTACAAAACGTTGTGCTAAGTTTTTTTGTTAAAGTGATATGAACAAGTAGGATTTAATTATGAAGGTTTGCACCATAAACACAACAAAATCATACATGTCATTTTTAAAATACTTGTAAATAGAATGATAATAACCCGGGACCATGTTGTACTAATCTTACCTTGCATCATTATTCAAAACCTCAACATGGATTCACCGGCACCGTGTGGGACTCAATTTTTCATTGAATCAATAATTTGACATGGATTAGAAGTAAAAAAAAGGAGGCATTCTTTATTTTTGGTTAAAAAAATAAGCTTCCAACACAAAGAAACAAATAATTTGGAACAACATGTTTACTTGTAAGCATGCATGCATTGGATTGGAATGAGGTGTATGTATTTAAAATAACTAACTGGTAATGAAATTCAAAACTGGGAATGGCATATGGTTTTGGGTTTAATGAGAAACCAAATTTCACAATATTGTATGAATAGTGTATGGATTCTCAAAGTTATAGAATAATCCAATAATGTATAAAAGCAAATCATTACATATTCAATTACAAGATATGATCTGTAGCATTGAAGATCAATGTTATGTTTACTAGTATTTCTTACCTCAAAAACATAGAACAAAGAAAAATGAAATTGATAGATTGAATCTTCAAAACCCGAATGTAGTAATAAACCAATAACTAGTTTCTAGAATGAGATTGAATTATTGTTGTCATGATCATTGCCACCAAGCTCTCTTACTACAGCCTAAGCTCATCTAAGTTAAAAACACCTAGGTGTACTTCCTCCTCTAGAGATATGCAACCTTGCATTAAGGTTTCCAACTATACACCACCGTTTCTGACTATAGAGAAGTCATTTTTTTATTATAACAAAAATAGTTAAAATATTTATATCAAACAACTGGACACATTAGCCAAACTGTTAGAAGCCCCTTGGAAAAATGGAGAAATTGGCTTAAACACATAGCCAAATACATAATAAATCACACACAAAGACAAGCATAATAGGCGTGAACGCACACTATCTTCTCATTAATTAATGTACATATATACAATGAGAAGTGACCCTTGGAGTTCAAATTCCAAGTGGTCTCTTGGACTCCTGGGTGAATCTTGGTCTACCCTCAATGACTATTGATCTACTTTGCACGTGAATGGTGCACACCAATCCTAACACCAAGGATTAGGCTCCAACAAATCCCCCCTTAATCCGAAGGGTGTATATGAGTCCAATAAAAATAAGAGAGTTGGATAGATGGAAGTGGATAGCTATCACATGTTGAACATTTCCATCTCGAACATCCTTTACCGAGAAGGTTAGCTAGACGCTTTCACATGCTTCTGCTAAATACAAGAGTTCTCTAAAGAGATGGTTTTGGATGACCATCAACCGAAATGGGAGAGCAGAAGTTGAAATCTTCTACTATAATGTTGACCACAAACCATGGAACTTGGAAACAACACTCGCTTAGAGGTTATCTAGAACTTGGCTCAAAGGCTCAGAGGTTCTATCTAGAATGGTGGTTTTAGGATGACCACAAACCAACTGGAGAGCTGAAAATAGGAACTGAATAGATGCAACTTGCTGAACATTTCCAACTTGACAACCTTTTGCCAATTTAGCTAGAAGCTTGCACATGCTGAACTGCTAATATAAGGTGCTCTCAATATCGGTGGTTTCAGGATGACCACCAACTCTAGAGCTTAGTCGAACATAGCTCTTCACAGGATCGCTTGTTTCTGACTGTTTTTATTCCCCCCTATCAAGAACAACATGAAGAGAAGAAGATGTATCAACTGCAAGATGTGTCAATACTTGTGATTGAACTCTCCGGTATGACTTATATATCTTCTTGGCTTTTGATGGCCATTATAAAGAAGCTATCCACCCATAGTGAATCTTCTCTCTTGCAAGTTTCTTCAAACTGAAGCATATGTTTGATGAGTGCGTATGTTTTCCACAATGCTTATAAGGGTGAAGATCAAAACAATGATCTTTCATGTGGCCAACTCATTCATAGTGTTGGCATCTCAAACTCTGAATTGATGTCGATGAAGATGGGCTCTCATCGAGGAATCCAACACTCTGAAATTGAGTAGGCTTGGAGAAATTGGGAATGTGAATTGTCACTTCCTTGTCGTATCCAAGACCGATTATCTGCTTGTTATGGTTGATCTCTTCCCATGGTTTGATGATGGGATTGGAAGGAACAAGAAGAATCTCTGCATGCATGTTTTCATCTTCATTTTCTTTCACTTCTGTACCAATGCCACTAAGTTTCTCATGTGCTTATGAAGTGGCATCAATCTATGCAAGTTGTAGAACTGTATCATAAAGAGGATTATTTTGAACATGAAAAAGTTGATAATTTATTTCTTCTTGTTGAAGTTACAATTCAAGTTGTAGAAAATCAATTCTGTCTTTTGAATCTTGCACACAATTCCTAATATGAGTGAGGGTGGTCTTGTTGACCATGACAATATTGTTGACAGAGGAGAGAAGTAGCTTGTTCAGTAACTCTACTAACTCATTTAATCTCGCCATGTGACTAAAATGAAGCTGAATACTCACTCAGACAATGAAGGGCTTCTTGCAATTCCACCCTTTTTACAAACAAGACTCAACAACTAAATTACTTGACTCAAAAGAAGGATGGGTTTCGGATTCTACCGAAAATGCACCCAAGTACAATGCAAATTCATCTAGATTTTGATGAATACAAGTGAATGACTGTTTGCATAATTACCTATGAGTTCCTCGATGTTTGTTTCTTCAACGGTCCACTAGTATTGTTTACTAGCTAGTTCTGCAATACAACCTACCCCACAATCTTTGCAATAAGAATATCTGCAAGCACCAATCTACAATCTCTTCTGTAGGACTGGAAAATGGGCGATAGATGTTTAACTTTGAAGTTCAGTCATAATTGCACATCACTTGAATTCATATGTTAATAGGCCACATCTTTGCAGAATTTGAAGCAAAAAAAATTAATTGCACTTTTGTTTTTTTTTATGGCTTGAGTAGGCCAACACAATTCCAAATCCTTCTCCAACCAATGCTTTACATTGTGAAATTCCACAGCGGTAGATCATTGAGCTTGAATAAACCTCACAATTTCACAATGTAATTACTGAGAAGAATTAGACAAAAACATGGATCAATTCACTCATAAAATTGAAACGCACATGAAAAAATGTTGATACATTAATTAGCAGTAAGATGGAAATCAAAGAATGTTACAATAGAATAAATTCGATACACCCAGGAGGATACGAATTCACCTCAAGTATAGGATTAGTTTGCATTGGAACCACCTCCCGATAAGGTTCGGTGGCCAGCGATGAATAATGATCAGTTAACTGAGGTAGAACTGAGCATAACTCAATCATGTGGGAACCAAAATAGGGGAGGAGACTCCAAGGAGGTGCATAACTATATTTCAACGGTCAAGGAGGGTGCTCCTATACTCAGTAGCAGTCAAACTAGGAGCTACAGTCAGTTAACTGATCAATCAGGGGAACAAGGCGCCCCAAATCATGGAACTGACTGTGTAGTCTCCTAAATCTGTGCATGTGGGTGCATTGGAACTCCAGCAATGTAAACAAGGTGCTCTGAGTGGATAGGAGGGATAATGATGGCCAAAAACAAGCTCCGGGGGGCGGAAAAGTAAGGACTATGTGCTAGGAGACTCAATTGTTAATGCAGGGATGTATGGAATGCATGCAAGAAAAAAATAAGATGGTGAGAATATTCCAACACCTCCCCTTAAGCCGGACTACGAGGAAAAATATAAGTAAATAAATGGAAAATAGGGTCTTGGTTACTAAGACCAAAGGTCACCCCATACAATCAATTTAGAAAAAATGAGGAAAGAGGGAAAACCCAGTGGGAAAAAAACCCCTCAAGATAGAATGTAAAATACTAATCAACCAAGGTAGCACTCACCCTAAGAAAGGATCAGAGATGAGTTAAATTTTTCACCGAAATAGTCTTGGTGAAAATATTTGCAATCTTCTCTTGTGAAGGACAATAGAACAGTGTGATGGTACGATCATGCACCAATCCTCGGATGTAATGCATGCGTGTCTCAATGTGTTTGGTTCTTTGTCTCAGAACCGGATCTATATAAATCTTGATAGCACTCTGATTGTCACAGTAGATGACTGGTGGAGTACTGTAGCGAATCCCAAACTCTGACAAGATTCCATGCAACCAAGTGCACTGTGTGGCTGCATTCAATGCACCTTTGTACTCGGCCTCAGCTAATGAAAGAGAAAGAGCGATTTTATTTTTGCTCGACCAACAGATAGGAATAGATCCAATCATTAATACAAAACCTGATGTAGAATTCCATTCTGAGTTGTCTCTAGCCCAATCTGAATCTGTATACCCAACTAGGTTCAATGGAGACCCAACTACATAGTGAATACCATAGATCTTCGTCCCTTGCACATAATGCAAGATCCTTTTGGCTTCCTTCCAGTGAATCTCATGAGGCTCTTGCATGTTTCTGGATACAAATCTCACTACATAGGATGGATTAGGGTGAGCAAGTGTAAGAAACAAAAGAATCCCGATCAGTTGTCGATACAAAGTACTATCCACCAAAGGTGAAGAAGAACCATCCTCAAAATTGATACCTGAAAGAAAAGGAAATGATGTTGGTTTGCATTCTTTCATGTGAAACCTGTCAAGTAGATATGATGCATACTTGGACTATGCAATCTTGATTCCTGAATCACTCTGAGAGACTTCAAGACCAATAAACTACGTTAGCAGTCCCAAATCTAACATAGAGAAGGAGTTGTGCAAGGCTGTTTTGATATATCTAAGACATGAAGAGAGACTCCCTGTAATCAGTAAATCATCAACAAGAGGACAATAAGGAGAAGAGAGTTACAATTATGTCTCATGTAGACATTCGAATCATACTTGCATCTCTGAAAATATTGTGACAATAGAGAGGAGTCCATCTTAGCATACCATGCTTGGGGATCCTGCTTGAGCCCATACAAGGACTTCCTCAGTCTGCACACTAATGAAGGATCATCAATGTATCCTTCAGTTTTCTTCATGTAGATATCCTCCTCTATATCTCCATGATTAAAATCACTCTTCACATCCATGTGATGCACCTCCCAATGCTTGGATGCAGCAAGAGCAAAAAATAGACGGATGGAGTCCATCTTAGCAACATGAGCGAAGGTCTTTGATTTGTCAATCCCTTGAACTTGTGAGAAAACTTTAGCAACCAAGCGATCCTTGTACTTTCTTGTGACTCCATCTGATCCCATCTTGGTTCTGTATACCCACCTACATTGAACAAGCTTCCTTCCAGGAGGAAGAGAAACAAGCTCCCAAGTCTCATTACTTTGAAGAGACTGGTACTCTTCATCCATAGTTGATATCCATATTGGATCTTGGGAGGCCTCAAAGAAAGTTTTTGGATTTGATCCAATCATAAGAAAACATATGTCAGAAAGAAATAGATATGTATGAGAGAATGCAAACCTTGCATTTTGGAACTCAAATCTAGTTCTTCTTGGATCTTGTGGATCTCCAACAAGATTACGTACAGATTCAAGGGTATTGGAAGCCCATCTTGGAAGATGAGGTGGATTTTCAGGTGCTATATCTTCAGGTTCTTATGGATCTGGATCTAGCATTCGCTCATCTTCACTTTTTGAGTCAAAATATCAACTTTCATGAAAGGATGATTTGCTATCTTGTTCAATATGCTATGGTGGAGTAGTTGGAAATATGACTTCTTCGACATGGTGGGAATCATGCAATGGCCACTCCTCAAATTGGACACTTCTCTCAAGGAAGATCTGCATGGTATACAGGTATACACTTCCAACCAATTCTTTACATTGTGAAATTCCATAGGGGTAGATCATTGAGCTTGAATAAACCTCACAATTTCAGAATGTAATTACTGAGAAGAATTAGACAAAAACATGGATCAATTCACTCATAAAACTTAAACGCGCATGAAAAAATGTTGTTGATACATTAATCAACAGTAAGATGGAAATCAAAGAATGTTACAATAGAATGAATTCGATACACCCAGGAGGATTCGAATTCACCTCAAGTATAGGATTAGTTTGCATTGGAACCACCTCCCAATAAGGTTCAGTGGCCACCGATGAATAATGATCAGTTAACCGAGGTAGAATTGAGCATAACTCAATCATGTGGGAACCAAAATAGGGGAGGAGACTCCAAGGAGGTGCATAACTATATTTCAACGATCAAGGAGGGTGCTCCTATACTCAGTAGCAGTCAAACTAGGAGCTACAGTCAGTTAACTGATCAATCAGGGGAACAAGGCGCCCCAAATCATGGAACTGACTTTGTAGTCTCCTAAATCTGTGCATGTGGGCGCATTAGAACTCCAGTAATGTAAACAAGGCACTCTGAGTGGATAGGAGGGATAATGATGGCCAAAACCAAGCTCTGGGGGGTTAAAGTAAGGACTAGGTGCTAGGAGACTCAACTATTAATGCAGGGATGTATGGAATGCATGCAAGACAAAAATAAGATGTTGAGAATATTCCAACACCCCCCCTTAAGCCGGACTACGAGGAAAAATATAAGTAAATAAATGGAAAATAGGGCCTTGGTTACTGAGACCAAAGGTCACCCCGTACAATCAATCTAGAAAAAATGAGGAAAGAGGGAAAACCCAGTGGGAAAAAAACCCTCAAGATAGAATGTAAAATACTAATCAACCAAGGTAGCACTCACCTCAAGAAATGATCAGAGATGAGTTAAATTTTTCACTGAAATAGTCTTGGTGAAAATATCTACAATCTGCTCTTGTGAAGGACAATAGAGCAGTGTGATGGTATGATCATGCACCAATCCTCGGATGTAATGCATGTGTATCTCAATGTGTTTGGTTCTTTGTCTCAGAACCGGATCTATAGAAATATTGATAGCACTTTTATTGTCACAGTAGATGACTCGTGGAGTACTGTAGCATATCACAAACTCTGACAAGATTCCCTACAACCAGATGCACTGTGTGGCTACATTCACTGCACCTTTGTACTCGGCCTCAACTGATGAAAGAGAAAGAGCGGTTTTATTTTTGCTTGACCAACAGACAGGAATAGATCCAATCATGAATACAAAACCTGATGTAGAATTCCATTCTGAGTTGTCTCCAGCCCAATCTGAATCTGTATACCCAACTAGGTTCAATGGAGACCCAAATACATAGTGAATACCATAGGTCTTCGTCCCTTGCACATAATACAATATCCTTTTGGCTTCCTTCTAGTGAATCTCATGAGGCTCTTGCATGTATCTGGATACAACACTCACTGCATAGGATGGATCAGGGTGAGCATGTGTAAGAAACAAAAGAATCCCAATCAGTTGTCGATACAAAGTACTATCCACCAAAGGTGAAGAAGAACCATCCTCAAAATTGATACCTGAAAGAAAAGGAAATGATGTTGGTTTGCATTCTTTCATGTGAAACCTGTCAAATAGATATGATGCATACTTGGACTATGCAATCTTGATTCCTGAATCACTCTGAGAGACTTCAAGACCAATAAACTACGTTAGCATTCCCAAATCTAACATAGAGAAGGAGTTGTGCAAGGCTGTTTTGATATATCTAAGACATGAAGAGAGACTCCCTGTAATCAGTAAATCATCAACAAGAGGACAATAAGGAGAAGAGATTTACAATTATGTCTCATGTAGACATTCGAATCATACTTGCATCTCTGAAAATATTGTGACAATAGAGAGGAGTCCATCTTAGCATACCATGCATGGGGATCCTGCTTGAGCCCATACAAGGACTTCCTCAGTTTGCACACTAATGAAGGATCATCAATGTATCCTTCAGGTTTATTCATGTAGATATCCTCCTCTATATCTCCATGATTAAAATCACTCTTCACATCCATGTGATGCACCTCCTAGTGCTTGGATGTAGCAAGAGCCAAAAATAGATGGATGGATTCCATCTTTGCAACATGGGCGAAGGTCTTTGAATTGTCAATCCCTTGAACTTGTGAGAAAACTTTAGCAACCAAGCGATCCTTGTAATTTTTTTGTGACTCCATCTCATCCCATATTGGTTCTGTATACCCACTTGCATTGAACAAGCTTCCTTCCAGGAGGAAGAGAAACAAGCTCCCAAGTCTCATTACTTTGAAGAGATTGGTACTCTTCATCCATAGTTGATATCCATATTGGATCTTGGGAGGCCTCAAAGAAATTCTTTGGATTTGATCCAATCATAAGAAAACATATGTCAGAAAGAAATAGATATGTATGAGAGAATGCAAACCTTGCATTTTGGAACTCAGATCTAGTTCTTCTTGGATCTTGTGGATCTCCAACAAGATCACCTAGAGATTCAAGGGTATTGGAAGCCCATCTTGGAATATGAGGTGGATTTTTAGGTGCTATATATTTAGGTTCTTGTGTATCTGGATCTAGCATTCGCTCATATTCACTTTCTGACTCAAAATATGAACTTTCATGAAAGGATGATTCGCTATCTTGTTCAATATGCTATGGTGGAGTAGTTGGAAATATGTCTTCCTCGACATGGTGGGAATCGTGCAATGGCCACTCCTCAAACTGGACACTTCTCTCAAGGAAGGTCTGCATGGTATATAGGTATACATTTCCAACCAATGCTTTACATTGTGAAATTCCACAAGGGTAGATCATTGTGCTTGAATAAACCTCACAATTTCACAATGTAATTATTGAGAAGAATTAGACAAAAACATGGATCAATTCACTCATTAAACTAAAATGCGCATGAAAAAATGTTGTTGATACATTAATCAGTAGTAAGATGGAAATCAAAGAATGTTACAATAGAATTAATTCGATACACCCGGGAGGATTCGAATTCAACTCAAGTATAGGATTAGTTTCCATTGGAACCACCTCCTGATAAGGTTCAGTGGCCACCGATGAATAATGATCAGTTAACTGAGGTAGAATTGAGCATTACTCAATCATGCGGGAACCAAAATAGGGGAGTAGACTCCAAGGAGGTACATAACTATCTTTCAACAGTCAAGGAGGGTGCTCCTATACTCAGTAGCAGTCAAACTAGGAGCTATAGTCAGTTAACTGATCAATCTGGGGAACAAGGTGCCCCAAATCATGGAACTAACTGTGTAGTCTCCTAAATCTGTGCATGTGGGTGCATTGGAACTCCAGTAATGTAAACAAGGTGCTCTGAGTGGATAGGAGAGATAATGATGGCCAAAAACAAGCTTTGGGGGGGGGGCAAAGTAAGGACTAGGTGCTAGGAGACTCAACTGTTAATGCATGGATTTATGGAATGCATGCATGCATGCAAGACAAAAATAAGATGGTGAGAATATTCCAACACCCCCCTTAAGCCAGAATACGAGGAAAAATATAAGTAAATAAATGGAAAATAGGGCCTTGGTTACTGAGACCAAAGGTCACCCCGTACAATCAATCTAGAAAAAACAAGGAAAGAGGGAAAACCTAGTGGGAAAAAAAACCCTTAAGATAGAATGTAAAATACTAATCAACCAAGGTAGCACTCACCCCAAGAAAGGATCAGAGATGAGTTAAATTTTTCACTGAAATAGTCTTGGTGAAAATATCTGCAATCTGCTCTTGTGAAGGACAATAGAGCAGTGTGATGGTACGATCATGTACCAATCCTCGGATGTAATGCATGTGTATCTCAATGTGTTTGGTTCTTTGTCTCAGAACCGGATCTGTAGAAATCTTGATAGCACTTTGATTGTCATAGTAGATGACTGGTGGAGTACTGTAGCAAATCCCAAACTCTAACAAGATTCCCTGCAACCAGATGCACTGTGTGGCTGCATTCACTGCACTTTTGTACTTGGCCTCAGCTGATGAAAGAGAAAGAGCGGTTTTATTTTTGCTCAACCAATAGATAGGAATAGATCCAATCATGAATACAAAACCTAATGTAGAATTCTGTTTTGAGTTGTCTCCATCGCAATCTGAATCTGTATACCCAACTAGGTTCAATGGAGAGCCAACTGCATAGTGAATACCATAGGTCTTCGTCCCTTGCACATAATGCAAGATCCTTTTTTTCTTCCTTCTAGTGAATCTCATGAGGCTCTTGCATGTATCTGGATACAACACTCACTACATAGGATGGATCAGGGCGAGCATGTGTAAGAAACAAAAGAATCCCGATCAGTTGTCGATACAAAGTACTATCCACCAAAGGTGAAGAAGAACCATCCTCAAAATTGATACCTGAAAGAAAAGGAAATGATACTGGTTTGCATTCTTTCATGTGAAACCTGTAAAATAGATATGATGCATACTTGGACTATGCAATCTTGATTCCTGATTCACTCTGAGAGACTTCAAGACCAATAAACTACGTTAGCATTCCCAAATCTAACATAGAGAAGGAGTTGTGCAAGGCTGATTTGATATATCTAAGACATGAAGAGAGACTCCCTGTAATCAGTAAATCATCAACAAGAGGAAAATAAGGAGAAGAGAGTTACAATTATGTCTCATGTAGACATTTGAATCATACTTGCATCTCTGAAAATATTGTGACAATAGAGAGGAGTCCATCTTAGCATACCATGCTTGGGGATCCTGCTTGAGCGCATACAAGGACTTCCTCAGTCTGCACACTAATGAAGGATCATCAATGTATCCTTCAGGTTTATTCATGTAGATATCCTCCTCTATATCTCCATGAATAAAATCACTCTTCACATCCATGTGATGCACCTCCTAGTGCTTGGATGCAACAAGAGCCAAAAATAGATGGATGGAGTCCATCTTTGCAACATGAGCAAAGGTCTTTGAATTGTCAATCCCTTGAACTTGTGAGAAAAATTTAGCAACCAAGCGATCCTTGTACTTTCTTGTGACTCCATCTGATCCCATCTATGTTCTATATACCCACCTACATTGAACAAGCTTCCTTCCAGGAGGAAGAGAAACAAGCTCCCAAGTCTCATTACTTTGAAGAGATTGGTACTCTTCATCCATAGTTGATATCCATATTGGATCTTGGGAGGCCTCAAAGAAAGTTTTTGGATTTGATCCAATCATAAGAAAACATATCTCAAAAAGAAATAGATATGTATGAGAGAATGCAAACCTTGCATTTTGGAACTCAGATCTAGTTCTTCTTGGATCTTGTGGATCTCCAACAAGATCACCTACAGATTCAAGGGTATTGGAATCCCATATTTGAAGATGAGGTGGATTTTCAGGTGCTATATCTTCAGGTTCTTGTGGATATGGATATAGCATTCGCTCATCTTCACTTTCTGAGTCAAAATATGAACTTTCATGAAAGGATGATTCGCTATCTTGTTCAATATGCTATGGTGGAGTAGTTGGAAATATGTCTTCTTTGACATGGTGGGAATCATGCAATGGCCACTCCTCAAACTGGACACTTCTCTCAAGGAAGGTCTGCATGGTATACAAGTATAGCAGTTTGTATGCCTTTGAATTCTGTGCATAACCAACCAGTATGCACTCTTTGCTTTGTGGCTCTAAGGCTCTCCTCTTCTCGAAAGGAATCATTGCCCAAGGAATCCAAAGACTCTCAGATGAGACACATCTAGATTGTATTCCATCCATGCTTCGAAAGGAGTTTTTCCTTGTAGGCCTTTGTGAGGAACTCTGTTATGGAGGTATGCAACACAGTTTTCAGCTTCTTCCCAAAGTCTAGGAGCCGATGCTTCAGACTCAAGCATGCAAGTAGCCATTTCTTTCAAATTTTTGTTCTTTCTCTCTGCTACACCATTCTATTGTGGTGTGTAAGGAACAATGTGATGCATATCAATACCTTCATCTGCACAAAATAACTAAAGCTCATTCTTCACATACTCTCCTCCATTTTTAGTATGAAGGAACTTGATCTTCTTATTAGTGAACTTTTCTATAGAAGCTTTATAAAACTTGAAGTATTCAAATACTTTTGATTTCGACTTTAGAAAATATACCCAACTGAATCTAGAATAATCATCTATGAATGTTAAGATGTATCTTGAATTATTAAAATATAGTTAAGGAAGAGGTCCTTATATGTCACTTTGAATCAACTCAAGAGGAGATGAGTCTCTTTTCCTTTCCTTTTCAAACTTGTGCTCTGGATGCTTACCAATCAAGCAACCTTGATAGGTTCCTTTAACAAATCTGATGTTTGGAAGCCATTCAATCATTTGCTGATTTTGCAGTTCCTGCAAATATTTGTAGTTGAGGTGCCCAAACCTCTCATGCCAAATTCTTCTCACTTCATATGCATGAGTAAGAAGTGCACTTTGTTTTGAGTAAGGAAAGAAGTGATAGAACTCATAGAGTTTAGAATGGTGATCTGCAATGCCTTGTGCAATGATTTTCCCAGAAGAGATCTCTTGGATTTCAACCACATTAGGAGTATAAATTACTTTCTTTGGAACTCCTGCATGGGTCATTTGATAAACTGAAAGGAGGTTAGATGCTAGGGTAGGCAAATAGAGCACACCATTGAAGTATCCATGATCCAGATTGATCCTTCCAATCCCTTCCGAGGAAACTTCAGAATCATCTCCCATTAGGATAGAAGGCCCAACAATGGGTTCAAATTCAGAGAATAGATCCTTGGATGTATACATGTGTCTGGAGGCTCCAGAATCTATGATGAAGGAGGATGCATTTGAAGTGTCAGCCATGAGTGCATGACACCTTTCTTTGTACTCCTATTTAGGATCAACTTATTTTCTTCTAGCATTTGTTAGTACTGGAAGATTATTTTTCTCTAGAATCTGGGCCATGAGATCAATGGTATTATTCAGGCAAACATTTTCTGGACGAAAACCTCTTTTGCAGTATGGACATTTGGTCTTCTATTTATGGTTTTGCTTGCCTCTCTTTGGATTCGAGTTTCCCTCTGATTGTTTGGGTGTCTCCCTTGAATTCTTCTCATAAGGTTTATTTTCCTTACCCTGATGATTTCCTTTACCATTCTCATTCTTTCCTTCTCCTGTAGAAAGAGCTTGATCCCTCTTTGGTTTTATTACTCCCATCTGCACCAATTTGTCTTGCTCCTTTGTGAGAGAGAGAGGATGAATGCATCTAGAGTGGGAATTTTCCAGTTTGGGATGGAAATATTTGTTGTTTGGAAGGTGGAAACAAACACATAATAGTCTGATCCCAATTTTGAAAGAATAACAAGGATCAACTGCTTTTCTTCCTTCTCAATTCCACATAGTTTTAGTTGCACAACCAAGTTCTTGAATCTTGTGAAGAAATATGTAATGGATTTGAAACTGTTGGGGCTCAGTGAGATCAAATCATTTTCCAATTGTTGTCCCCTAAAATCATCCTGTTTCCCAAATAAGTATTTAAGCTTTTTCCAAACCTCCTTGGGAGTTTTCATACTAGAGAGATGAAATATTAGATCTTTGGAAATGCCGAGGCATAACAATCCATATGCTTCATCAAGTTTGTTTATATACTTGGCCTTCTCTGTGTCACCATTTTGTTCAAAATAAATTCTCTCTAACACTCTGTAGAGACCTCTATTATGCATGAAAATATCCATTTGTTCCTTCCATTCAAAGAAATTGAAAGGATTGAGCTTGGGAATCAAAGTTAGATCCATAATAGCTGAGTAAATGCGTTTCTGATGATGGAATGACCTACAAAAACAATGGAAAAATAGTTGGAGGATTGTTTCTGAATCGACCGAACACTGATTTAGGATAGTAGGAACTTTTATCCGGATCCTTCACACCTAGATAGACCCCAAAGGATTTCTCCAATGAATTCAATGCAATGGCAGCATGATTTGCTGTGGAAATCCAGGGGCTTCTGGTGATATACTGAAAGCAACTGCTCAATCTACTGCTGGAACTGCTGCAACTACTGCACTCAATAGATCTCACAAGCTCTAATACCATGTGAAATTCCACAAGGGTGGATCACTGAGCTTGAACAAACATCACAATTTCACAATGTAATTATTGAGAAGAATTAGGCAAAAACATGGATCAATTCACTCATACAAATGAAACACACATGAAAAACTGTTGTTGATACATTAATCAGTTGTAAGATGGAAATCAAAGAATGTTACAATAGAATGAATACGACACACCCATGAGGATTCGAATTCACCTCAAGTCTAGGCTTAGTTTGCATTGGAACCATCTCCCGATAAGGTTCAATGGCCACCGATGATGAATGATCAGTTAAATGAGGTAGAAATTAGCATAACTGAATCATGTGGGAACCAAAATAGGGGAACAAGGCGCCAAAATAGGGGGAAAAGGCCTCAGTGGTCAAGGAGGGCGCTCCTATACTCAGTAGCATTCAAACTAGGAGCTACAATCAGTTAACTAAGCAATCAGGGGAACAAGGCGCCCCAAATCATGGAACTGACTGTGTAGTCTCCTAAATATGTGCATGAGGGTGCATTGGAACTCCAGTGATGTAAACAAGGCGCTCTGAGTGGATAGGAGGGCTAATGATGGCCAAAAACAAGCTCTAGGGGGGTAAAGTTGTTAGAAAAACAAGATCGCAGAGAAATAACAATAAACGGAAATGCAAATATAATCACACAAACACATTACAAGAGAGACACAGATATATCATGGTTCACCCAATATGGGCCACGTCCACAGTGAAGTTTCCAGTCCTTATTATTATTATACCATCTAGCAAAGTGAAGGGATACAACCTACAGCACAACCGTTGCACTTCCTCTTCACTGCCTCACAGTCTCTCTTCTTGATCTCAGAGATCTTTACAATGCATAATACCTAATACATCAACCCTATCTGTATTACAATGTCTTTCTTTTATAAAGGAAATACAATGGGAAAATACCACAGGTTACCCAAAACCATGGGCCCGAAAACTAGTGGCGAAAACTAGGGATCATGACGGGATCATAACCAAACCTAGGGTACGGACACGGTTGAATAATAATATTTATGAACTTGGACTTGGAAACTTTTTCATCTTCACCTTCATGCTAGAAGGCCAACTGAAACCAAGCAGGAACTGGGTTTCTCTCTGGTCACTACCTTTGTGAACATGTCTGCAGGATTCTGGCTAGTATGTATCTTTTCTAGCTTCAACAGTTCATCTTCCAGAATAAAGCGTATGAAATGGTACTTGAGCTGTATATGTTTAGTCTTGGAATGGAATGTTGAGTTCTTTGCAAGATGAATGGCACTCTGGATGTCACTATAGAACCTGCTATCCTTTTGCTTCTTACACGATTCCTCCATAAACCTCTGCAACCAAATCATCTCTTTACTAGCCTCTATAACAGCAACATACTCTGCTTCCGTTGTTGAAAGTGCAACAACCTTCTGCAGTTTCAAAATCCAACTTACTGCTGTTCCATCTACAGTAAACACATACCCTGTGGTGCTCCTCCTGCTATCCTTATCACCTGCCATATCTGTATCAACATATCCCTATAGAACAGTGTCTGAACCTCCAAAACATAATGCCTGAGTAGTAGTACCTCTCAAATACCTGAGAATCCACTGTACTTCCTTCCAATGTTCTTTACCTGGATTGTTCATATATCTGCTCACAACTCCCACTGCTTGTGCAATATCTGATCTTGTGCACACCATGGCATACATCAAGCTACCAACTATTGATTGATAGGGAATCTTGGACATGTAATCCGTCTCTTCCTGTGTCTTGGGACACATTTGCTTACTTAGACTGAAATGGCTGGCCAAAGGTGTACTTACTGGTTTTGCATTCTGCATTCTGAACCTCTCCAACAACTTTTATATGTACTCACTCTGAGACAATGTCAATTTGTGTTTTTTTCTGTCTCTCGTTATTCTCATACCAAGGATTTGCTTTGCAACACCCAAATCCTTCATCGCAAATGAATTAGCTAGCTTCCTTTTGAGTACATTTATATCCTGCATGTTAGACCTTGCAACAAGCATGTCATCCACATACAATAACAAGATAATATATCTTTCATTGTCTAGCTTCTTGAAATAAACACAGTGGTCAGAATGACATCTACTATAACCTTGTTCTATCATAAAACTGTCAAATTTTAAATACCACTGCCTTGGAGCTTGCTTCAAGCCATACAAACTCTTTTTCAACCTACATACCAAGTTCTCCTTACCTTTGACCTCATACCCTTGTGGTTGCTGCATATATATCTCTTCCTCCAAATCCCCATGAAGAAAGGCTATTTTTACATCTAGCTGTTCAAGATGCAAATCTTCTACCGCCACTAGACTTAAGATAGTCCTAATTGAAGTCATCTTAACAACAGGAGAAAATATTTCATCAAAATATGTACCTTTCTTCTGTGAAAACCCCTTTACAACAAGAATGGCCTTGTACCACTTCTTACCTCCTTCTTCTTCCCTCAACCTGTAAATCCATTTGTTCTACAATGCTCTTTTACCAGCAGGTAGCTGAACCAAATCTCAAGTCTAGTTTCCTACTAGTGAGTCCATCTCCTCATTCATTCCTTGCTCCCACTTCTTTCTAGTTTCCACCTGCATTGCTTCTTCATAACACTTTGGTTCACCAGCATTAGTCATCAATAAAGAATACATTGAAGCAGAGTATCGTTCAAGGAGTCTACTTAACCTGGTAGATCTTCTTGCAGTTGTAGGAGTTTCATGTACTTGTTGTTGTTCTTGATTTTCTGGCACCTTTGGAACTTCATTTTCTTTAATTTAATCAAGTGCTGTGTACTCTGTGTTTTCCTTTTCCTGTTTCTTTCCCTACAACTAATCTTTATACATGACCTTTTCATTGAATATCACATCTCTACTCCTAATGATTTTTTTATTTCCATAATCCCATAAGCGATAACCAAAATCATCAACCCCATATCCAATAAAGGTACATTTCTTGGATTTAGCTTCAACCTTTGTTCTATTTTCTTTATCAATATGGACAAATGCTTCACAACCAAACATTCTCATAAATGAGTAGTTTACCTTTTTACCTGTCCATGCCTCCTCTGGAATGCCACCATCCAAATCATTTGAAGGCCCTCTGTTTATTAAATAAACAACAGTATTTATAGCATCTGCCTAAAACTGTAAGGGAAACCCTGCATGCAATCTCATACACCTTGCACACTCCATGATCGTTCTGTTCATCCTTTCAGACACACCATTTTCTTGTGGTGTTCTTGGGACTGTCTTCTCTCTACGAATCCCATGGTATGAACAGTAACTATCAAACTCCTTACCGCAGTACTCACCTCCATTATCATATCTGAGACACTTCAACCTTTTTCTTGTCTCATTCTCAACCAAAGCTTTCCACTTCTTAAAAGTAGAAAACACATCAGATTTCTATCTAATGCAATAAACCCAAGTTTTCCTAGTTGCATCATCAATAAATGTAACATAATAATGAGACCCACCAAGAGATTGTACCTGAGCTGGACCCCATACATCCGTATGCACAAACTCTAACTTTTCATTCTTCTTCTGTTTCCCAACCCTAAGAAACCTAACTCTCTTCTGTTTTCCATAAACACAGTTTTCACAGAATTCCAAACTTACCTGCTTCAAATCTGGCAACAACTTCCTTGAGTGGAGAATCTGCATCCCCTTCTCACTCATGTGGCCAAGCCTATGATGCCACAATGCTATATTTGTTCTTGTGGAAGCGAAAGAGATGGAATGGTCAGTATTATGAGGACATAAATACAACATACCTACCTTGTCTCCTTTTTCTATCACCATTGATCCTTTAGTGATCTTCCACCACTTTTCTTCAAATGTAGATAGACAGCCGACATCTCCCAAATGCCCTGTTGAGATCAAATTTCTTTTCATAGCAGGAATATGCCTAACATATTTTAACATCCAGTCAGTTCCATTCTTAACTTTTATCCATACCTTACCCATTCCAACAATTTTACATGGCTCATCATCACCCAATAAAACATGTTCTAGCACTCTATCTTTCCCAGTCTAGACTTGGATCTGCCCATTTTATACTTCCCACGATTACCTTGGCTCTTTCCTCTCTCCTTTTGTCTTCCCCTACTCTCCATGGTCAACACATTACCTGATGTCTCACCTATGCTTTTTCTTCGCATTTCCTCGCTAAGAATAACACCAATAACATCATCAAATTTCAAGGTGTTTGAACTAGAGACAATGTTACTTATAGCCATGACCAAGCTATTCCATCTTTCTGTCAATGAACACAAGATTAGAAGAGCCCTAACCGCATCATCGAAGTTCACACTTACAAAACTTAGTTGATTTGCAACCGTATTAAATTCATTTAAATGATCAGTAATAGATCCACCTTCAAACATATTCATATTAAATAAATGCTTCATTAGAAATACCTTGTTGGATGTTGAGGGTTTTTCATACAGCTTACCCAGTGCGCTCATCAAACCCTCCATTGTCATTTATTTTGAGATATTGAAAGCCACCGATGAAGCCAGGCTCAGCCGTATTGTTCCTAGAGCCTTTCTGTCAAGAACCTCCCATTCTTCGTCCTTCATGGCCGTCGACTGCTTTTCTCTTCCTCCCAACGATAGGAATAGATCCTTCTAGCACAGATAGTCCTCCATTTGCATCTTCCATAACTAGAAGTTTTGGCCGTTAAACTTCTCGACCTTAAAATTTCCTTCTTCTTCCATTGCTCCCACTCGAACCAGAAACCCTAGCTTCCTGTGGATTTATCTGCCAAATAGACCTTTGGCTCTGATACCAATTGTTAGAAAAACAGGATCGTAAAGCAATAACAATAAACATAAATGCAAATATAATCACACAAACACATTACAAGAGAAACACAGATATATCGTGGTTCACCCAAGATGGGATACGTCCACACTGAAGTTTCCAGTCCTTATTATTATACCGTCCAACAAAGTGAAGGGATACAACCTGCAGCACAACCGCTGCACTTCCTCTTCACTGTCTTGCAGTCTCTCTTCTTGATCTCAGAGATCTTTACAATGCATAATACCTAATACATCAACCCTAGCCGTATTACAATGTCTTTCTTTTATAACGGAAATACAATGGGAAAATACCATGGGTTACCCAAAACCATGGGCCCGAAAACTGGTGGCGAAAAACTAGGGATCGTGCCGGGATCATAACCAAACCTGGAGTACAAACATGGCTGAATAATAATATCTCTGAATCTAGAGATCAAGCTCCACAACCAACAAAAGTAAGGACTAGGTGCTAGGAGACTCAACTTCTAATGCATGTATGCATGGAATGCATGCAAGACCAAAATAAGATGGTGAGAATATTCCAACATACATACCATAGGATTTCTTTTCAAATTACGCAAAATTAATTTATACCAAACTTGAATGCATAAAAAATAAGCATTGTCAACACTAACAAGAGGACAATTGCAAGTATAAAAAACACAATAAAACTTACAACATTCATTGTATGCAAGTTGAATTTGTCTCCAAAATAATACTCTGAGTCTTTTGATGACCGATGATGCTCTTTCTTCACTATTCAATTGCTTGAAAATGCTTTGCATTGGGTGATATCACAGACTTCAAATATTCTCCCCCTGTCAAACTATTCAATTAGAGGTTGCGTTTTTGGTCGGAATGGAGGTGTTTAAGGTTTCCACAACATAGAATTCTCACCATAAAACCAACAACGACGCAACACAGATAAATGGTCTCATACCGCAGAATACACCATATTTCTTCATGCAATCTCAATGTTCCACACACTCAGGTCGCGATGTCTCTTCAATGTATTTTGGAGTGGAGTCTTTAACTTTGGCACACCACTGTGGGAGAGAGCCCACACAAGGAGAATTCGCTCAAAAATCACACTCCACGCAGATAGAAAGTGGGAGTCCGTACTACAAGAGAGTCTTCAAGCAGTACCAAACTTTATTCCAACTAGAATCACCATGCATTCATCTCCAAATAAGAAGAATCCAATACAAAAATGAATGACTCTTCAAGATTAGACCACTATGATCAGTACCAATCCTTCACCATCATCAAATTGATATTGGTTTCTGGAAATGTTATTCATTTGAGAGAAACACACCTCAAAATACTGAGGCATGAGAGAAACAACGGTCTCCTCCTAATAAATATGAAACATTCCCTACCAATGCTTTGGATCTCATTCCATCTATTGCAATTGTTCCATGATGGGTAATCTATCTAGTGAGGAAGAAGAGTGAGGGGATATAGGGATCATTTCTAGATTCTCCTCAGTTTGTGCTTCCTCTATGATGACATTGAGATGAGTGTTGATTGCTATTGTATCACATGTTGCGAGAAGAGGGGAATAATATGAAGGGTCTTTACAAATGCTACTGTTGGCTGTGTGCATTTCCTACTTAGTGTCCTATCCCCCTAAAATGGTTCTATCACCATCCGCCATTTCATTTGTTTATGATCCTGCTACCACTTTTTTTTCTTTTCTTCCATAGGGAGTATCCTTCAATGCATGAATAATTATAATCCATGGCACAACCAGCAAGGTCTTGGGATTGTCATATTCAAATTTGATGACTAGGGGATTGCTTATGAACTACTCAAAATCCTAAAAGGAGTGAACAGTCTCATAAAGTAACCCAAATTCATGTATGGCTCCAATCCCTTATAATTCATGGATCATTGGTCCCCCTAATGGAGAGGGTCCAACTTCCACAATAGGAATGGAAATTTTTGGTATAACATGAGTAGAGGAGGAAATAACTATGATGATATTGGGTGGGTGTGTAGTCAAATCCCACACTAATCACAACTTCTTTGAAATAGCTCCTTGTAAAAATTGGGTGACATATCCAAGATAAGAATTAAATTCTTTACATGAAGTGTGTGCTACATTTGAAATAGTTGATGAGAGGATCATTGGGAGCTCTGGCACATGATTTTTAGGAGGATCTTATAGTTCTATACTAGTCTTAGAGTGACCTTCTACTTCTCTATCCTTTATTTCCCCTATGACTTCATTTTTGGTGACCACCTTCCTTTTGCGTGATATCTAGGCTATAATTTTAGGAAAAATGTAGGTGGTGCCTTGCACTATCATAGACTTGTGTACTCTAGACCACTACGAAACGTCCCTATCATTTTTTTTATGTAAGATAGTATGGGAGGTCACATGATTTAAAAATATATGGCTCGTCTATGTGGTTTCACCCAAAGGTGTTGTCCCTATCCATCCCAAAAAAAAATTCTCCTTTTCATCTAGAAGGACCTAGGGAATCTGTAGGATGGTATTTGAAATTGCAGCCATATGGTCAAACCAATTTCCGAATACTCAATCATTAAATTTGCGTCCCGAATATCTGTACGACTCTTCTACGGTTCAAAATTTAATTCCAAAACCATTCTATTCGATGCTAGTGACAATTCATGGCCTTCAAGGGGGTTTTCATTTCAACATGGTGAAAGTGACTAACAAGTATCCAAATATGAAATACCTAGAGGTGGCATGATCATCGTAATATGCTTATATGAGCTCATCAAGGAGAAACCTACACCAATTTAGGTGAACCCCTAGATGTATAATTCAAAATAGAGAGGGTGTCCATGGTGCACTCACCATGGGTGTACATACTCATGACCTTACCATAGATTAGTTGAAAATCAAGTTTGACCTATGATTTTTTTATTAAGGAAACGACTACACTGTGACCACCTCTCCTGTAACTATATTGATCATATAGACTTGGTTTGTCTTTCCTTCACCCATGCTTCCCACCCCCATGGAAAGATGAAGAGACATCCTTCCCTCCTATGGACAAGAATGCTATAAAATGTGTGTCATTGGCATGAATGAGATATTCCTAGTCTAGACAAAAGGAGTGGCACATGTGCACCTTGTTGATCAATAACTGAATACACATCATAATTTCACCAATGGTACCAAACATTGGTAGGTCTTGCATAACTACTAACATTGATTTTTGCAAGGGCTCAAAGGAAGGCTTACGCTATGTAATGAACTAATCAATATCTAATGGTATGTAATCTAGGCATACCTCATGTTTTATGTCTAAGAATAGGTACCCATTAGAGAAATTATTTTCAACCAATCGGGTAAGTTCCACTTTCCCATGCATATCACCAATGACCTCCACCCTCAAGTAATTTTTTTTAACTAGAATAGATTCCTTTGGTTTAGGAGATGCTTTATATGGTGGTTCTTTGCTACTAATTCTTTACCCGTGATGGATGAGAATCGTTGATACATGAAATAAATTGTTGGATTGGTTCTAATATGGGAATCTTGACTACACTCTGAAAAAAATATGAGTGGGATCTAGGTAAATGATTAATGGATACACATTGCAATAATTAGGGAGTTTTATCTGCTTGGGCATGATAATGGCATGACTTGATAGCCTCATTTAATGAAGAAAGGTCAGAAGATACCATATCTTTTAACTATTGATGCAGGAGCCATCATTGACAACTTGGCACCTAACAAATTCCAAACCAAGTCTAATCACTCTTAAATACTCTAATAAATCCCTCTTATTTGAAACCCATGATGGATTCCTAGAGCATTATTATTTCCTTGAACCCTAACCCCCATTTTGGACCCTAAAATTTGATGTACTTTAGTATTGGTAGTGTTTGGTTCCCCCCATGACCATACACATTTTGTCTAACTGAACCCAAAATTGGAATACAAATAACACACAAACAAGAAACTAATAACATTATTGGCATACTATCTTCAAAAAATTGAAAGAAAGAAATAGACTGACTCGGGACACAACTGGAGAAAAAACATAAACCTTAGAACCTAATCTACCTCACTCCCTTTAATAGGAGTGTCCCAAACGAATAATTAACAACATAAATTATAGGGTGTTAGGTGCCCACTATTCACCCATCTCGAACTAAGGAAAGCACCAAGTTGTCGAAGATGCACAACATGTGAATCTCTCAAAATTCGCAACAAAAAATAGTCCAAGCCAGTGCTACTAAGTATTGCATGTGTTCTTAAGATACATACTTTCATATAGAAGCATGATAGCACCGTTGGACAAATGCTTGGTCTCCATATGACAATAATTTCATGTTTTTTGTCTTTATTTTTCCAATGGGACATGAAAATGGGAAAGAAACCTAGATTCCTCCAACTACATCAAACCTACCAAAAGTTTAGGGTCATTACTAATAATCATAAGGTCATCGAAAGAAAGAGAAAGGATTATGAGATGTTTTACTACTTTCTTGGTATATACATTGGGGTTAGAATGACACCTAGAAAAACTATTGGAGGAATAAATCTATGTAGTTTGGTATACCAAGCCCAAGGATATTTCTTAAGGTCACAAAGAGATTTATTAAGGTGACAAACAAGGATGGATTCATTTTGAACACAACTAAGAGGTTGTTCCAAGTAAATTTCTTCTTGCAAATCCCCATGTAAGAAGGTGGATCCAACATCCATTTAATGGACGTCCCATTTAGGTTAAGTCGCAATGGCTAAAACAAGGTGGATGGAATTCATTTTGGAAATAAAGGTAAAGGTTTCATTGTAGTTAATACCTTTAGATTGGGAAAATCCATGGGAAACTAACATTTCCTTAAGTCTTTGAACACTTCATTTGATGCATACTAAGTTCTATACACCCATTAACATATGACAAGTTTTCTTACTTTTGGAACATATATGAGATCCCAAGTATCATATTCCATTTAAGCAACGATATTTGTCATTCATTGTTGCCTCTCAATTTGGTTGTCCATAATATTTTGAAAATGTTTTTGGATCATGAATATTTGAAATATTAGCTAAAAGAGAAGAAGTTGTCTCGAATTATAAACATGTTTGATGTTGATCTATAGGATCACTAGTAATATCACCAATTGCGTCTTTTATTGTACGCGTCTTTCAAGGAAGCAATGGTTCTAGTGCAAGTTCATGTTCAATGGACACAACTAAAGGAACATGACAAGGTGAAGGTGAATTTTCATCATCATTATTATTATCTAGAGAAGAAACTAGGATATGACCACTAGCAAAAAACTTGGGAATTAAAGATGGCATAGTCATCGAAGATGTCTCATAGGTTGAAAAGGGCATAAAGGATGATTTAGGCTTGTAGGTGAAGAGATTTTCATCAATTTTAAAATCTCTCCTAGTAATAATTTAATTGGATTTAAGTTGAATTCTATAACCTTTGACATATTTAGAATATCCAACAAAATTCACTTCTCATTCTTTGGTTGTAATTCTTTCCATTTTTCATCAAGAATGTGATCCCATGTTTCACTACCAAACACATTATTGTGCCAATTTTACTCCATGTAGCTTTCAATGCTATATCTTTTAAATCCTTTGTTGGAGTGTGATTGACTATGTTATTTACACAATTAATGGATTCTTCCCAAAAATGCGGACTTAATGCCTTATATTGGATCATACAATTTCCATTTCCTTCAATCCATGATTCTTTCTCTCAACAACACCATTTTGTTGTGGTGTGTATGGAACAATATCTTGCATTTGAATTCCTTGTGTAGTCTAGTAATTTGTAAATTTGTTGTTTACATATTCAATTCCATTTTTTGTTCTTAGCTTTGTATGTGAAGTTCAAATTGTTTTTCTACAAGGTCTTTGTAGGCCAAAAAAAAGACAAAAAATCCCCTATTAAATTTTATGAAGCAAACACAAGTGTTCCTTGAGATGTCATTAATGAAAATTAAGAATTACTTGAACCTAGAGAAAGTAGCATAAGGAAACAAACAACATGAACCACTATGAACAAGATGTAATGGGGTTGAGGCATTCCATGAGGCACACTTATCAAAACTATCCCAATGATGTTTGTTGAGAACACGCCTTGGACAAAAACCATCTCTACAAGAAACAAGAGGAATATCAATAACCATTTTCTAATTTCATAGCTGGTGCAACAAGTGATAGTTTAGATGAACAAAATTTCTCATGCCAAATTTTATTCAAGTTTTTGCTATGAGCATTAAAAAATGAAGGAAAAAATGTTGCCCCAAAGTTGTCAAATCTATATAACCTAGTAATATTATCAACAATTCTCATTGTTAGGACATGCTTAGGATATTTTCAATACTTGATTACAACTTGTGAGGTGAAAAATCTACATTATTATTTTTACCAAAATGAGTGATCTGATAGATTGACAAAATATTGTAGGAAAGAATTGCAACACATAATACATATTTGAAATGACCTTCATCTACTTGAACTATTCCAAACCCTACAACTTCAAAATCTCTATCATCACCAATTGATATTTTTTTGGTTTTACTATCATTCATAGGAATAAAAATGTATTTATCCTTAGCCATATGATAATATGCTTCAATATTAATCAACCACTCATTAGAAGAAGAAGAAGAACTAGAATTTGCATTGAATGAAGAATTAGATGTAGACAGTGCATGTCCATGAGAAGAAGAGTTAGAAGAAGAATAAAGATTGATGTTGTGCTTTTTCAATACTACTTCGATGGATTTCATTTTAATGAAACACTTAGATTCTACATGAACATTTTGTACACAAAAATTGCAATGTTGTTCAGTCTTCTTACCTTTATATTTAGTGCAATTATCGCCATTCGATGTAGGAATTTGTTGAGAGGATTTGGGACACTTGTTTTTATTATTATTGTAAGGTATTTCTTATTTGTATGCTTGGATTTATCCTTTTGTTTGCCACTAACACTAGTAGAAAAGTGGGTGATAAATGACCAGATGACCAAAAAAGTTGGTCACCATGCAAAATAAATGACTAAACCACCAAAAACGTTGGTCACCACATTGTTTTTAAGTGAAATATGGCCAAATTTGAGCAATTTTAAGTGATTACAACTACAAATGACTAATTTAATCATGGGATACAAAATGCAACTAATTTAGTCATGAGATAAAAAAAAATACGACTAGAAAATCTAAGTTACTAAGTATATAATATGTCCTAATTATCAAATATTTCATTATACACCACACAAAATTAAGAGTCTCTATATATATAATATAATATAGAATTTTAACATAACATAGATTTATTTGTTTTAGGTTCAATTTAGGTGGTAGCTCTGTGGGGTATCAATTGTATCGAATTTATCAAGATTTATGACATGTTCTCTAGATGGGGTAGATCAATATAGCGAGAATGGAATACTTGTCAATAGCCTACTACTCCCCCAACCTCAATAGTGAACCTGCAAGGCCCTGTTTGAAATGTGTCAACTTTATATATATATATACATATATATATATAGAAAGATGACTCAAAATTGCAATTTTACTACTCTAGTGTCCAATTTCAAGTTTGGCTTGTAGAAATATTTGTTAAGAGTTCAGAGGTGTAGAGAAATGAAAATATACATCAGAAGCATATGCTCACGATTTACAATTTTATAATGTGATGTTAAGGTTCCAACAGAATGTTCAGCAAAACAATCACCATCAAATTCCTAATTTTTGTCTCAAAGCATTAAAATAAGTTTGGTTCCAAATAAAATAATAGATTAAATAATATAAAATAATTTGGACAAGAATGAACAAAACCATGATCTTATTTATTACAGAATGTTACAGTAAATCAACCCAATCTCAACCATAGTATCTAGTTTCTAGAATGGTATCTTAACCAGTCAGTGCACTAGTAATGCTCATCTTGCTCAATTAATGCATATTGCCATGGCACCGACTAATATTAATGATAAAACATTTTTTGTCTCTATTTCCAAATTCATGAATGGTATTCTGAATTTTTTGTCTTGAGATATTTTTGATGTATCCTAGCAGTATCTTATTGAAGTTGTTACAAAATATTTCCATATCGATTCCAGATACTGCATCTGTATACATTCATGTTCCCAAATATGTGCAACTTAGATGTAAAGGGAAATTATTATGGAAAGTTGAATTGCTATGTGATATACAAGGACATTTATTTTGGGCCATTATAAATAAAACATACTTTTACCTCTCCAAAAGAAACATGATTTACAATCCCTTTTTTTGACAAGATGCTTCGTATTGTCGCTATGTTGCAAGCATGCCCTTCTCCATATTTGGAGTATTTACAATGCAATGTAGATGGCTTTCAACACACTAGAAATATTATTTCGGCTAAGAGGCTACAAGTGTGGGGTATCTATTCTTCCAAAGTTTCCAAGGACTTATACCTAGCGCCAAGCACTTGAAATGCTTGCATGGACAAGAAGGCTTGCAAAGGATAAATGTGTCTAAGAGATATGAACCTTTGTGGGGATTATGAAACACTGCACTTTACCATCTAATGAAGCCCCCCTGAACATTCCTACTTTTCATAGCTCAACTAGATCAATAAATAGGAATGTTAGAGTTCCTTCCTGCATGTGTATCTAGTGAACAATAATTAGAAATGCATAGATTTTCTTGGGAATAATTAAAACTTAATTATTCAAAATTTTATATTTACACATGGAGTACAAAATCATAGTATTTAACGACGGGGGGTTCACTAGTGAGGCAATATCATATCACGTCCATTCATATTGGGGGGTTGAATACTCTTAAAAACCTCAAAAATATATTGCCCCATATTAAGGGGTCAAGGGGGGTTTTTAATTTGACATAGTAATATATATATTAGGGGTTATTTTATTTGGGAGTGTTGAGGAATAACCTCCAAATTGTGGGATGGATTCATACGTCTAAATCACGGGCTCAATTCATACCCACCTAAAAATTAAGGACCTTCCATTTTTAAATTGATATTGCTTATGATCCTAAGTTTTGCATAAATTTGATAATAGTGTACCAATGATAATATCGATGGAAGTCTCTTTGGATTATTGTCCTTGATCAATCCTCATTTAATAGCTTATTTAGGCTTGGTTTGAAATGATGTTACATTTTTTTTCAGCTTTACGTTAAGAGATGTAGTTAAATGGGAGTTCCGGACTTGAACAATTGTATTGTATTTTTTGTAGGAATTCAAGTAAAAGATTTAAATCTTCATTTTTTAGGTTGGGGTTTAGGTGGGCATTGAGATTCAATTAAACCTTGCTCCATGACAACCAAGAAAAGTGATATCAACCTTTCTTGGCTCACTAGAACCAAGAAAAGTTAGATTAATGTTTCTTGACTCATTATTTCTTTCAACTTTTTGTATTCTTCTTTAATATTTTCACATTGCGAGTTAGGGATAGTTGTTAGATTGAGTTATATTTGGCACATTTATAATTGTAATTTCAATTCTTATATGCATGGCATATGTCTTAATATTGTATTGGAATTAACATGAACATAGGTCAAAATCTAAATCCTTATTTACATACCCTGTGTGTTATAGTTACCATGAAATGGTATCATATAAGTTTCACCATCTATGTATCTTTATAACTATTGCATGTGTGAAACCTAACAATGGATATTTTTCCCTATCCTTTACAGATTAAAAAAACTCGATATAACCCAAGAAAAGGTACTAAGTGTTGTTAATTCCCGTGACTGCAAGAATAAATGTAGAGGAATTGGAGACAAATCATTGGATCTTGTGAATGACCCAAATCCAAGCTATGCACATTATCATATAGTGTTATTGAAAAGTAAAAAGAATTTTTTTATGTTCATTTGGGTTCAAACATCAATGGTGTTTGTTTTGATAGGAAGGTAGGGGCATCCATCCAAAAAATGGGTTCGATTTTTCATTTTTATGGACTTTAATTTATTAAGCCTGTAGAAAACATGAGTTCTATATGGCTATATTCCTATTTACATGATATAAAATTGGTAGATTGACAGGTTGTGGTGTGAAACATTTGCAATTTTCATCTTTTCTAAGCATTGCACTAACAATTGGGCTATCGGTTGTTTACATTCTTTCTTCTGTTGATCTCTTGACTGGGTTGTGTTTTATGCATTTTCCCTTCCCCGGTACTATTTCTTTGGGTGTTCCACTATCCAATGCTACAAATTGATTAGTCGCCCCTACAATCCTAGTGGGAGCATTATTAGCATTATACTATTATTTTATTTAGCATCTTGTTTGCTTATACTAAGATTTGTGAGGGCTCCTGTTTGTTACAGCTTGATAATATGATATAAAGGGGGTGTTAAAAATGGGTTGATATTAAAAATGGACACCTACAATATCTGGTGAAACTAGGGGTTTTCTTAATTAGAAAGGCATGTTGGGAGGGGGGTTCAACAATACAATTTTAAGATGCATTTTCCAATATTTAGTGAAATTAGGGGTATTCTTTAATATCATGCGAACGATCGTGCTATGTAACAACTTCACTAAGTGAACCCCCCGTGTATTTAACAATGATGGATTATTTTCATTAACATCTACTAAAAAATGTCAAAAACAATGTTCTTGTTGTGGAAGACTATATCATTCGTAAAATTTTCTATCACAAAAAGTGTATGAATTATGCATTATTTTTGGAGGCATGCCTTATATCCTTTGACAAAGTAAAGTAATATAGACAACAAATTTATTCAAGAAACTAGACAACATTCTATAATCTAAAGAATTAGCACCTCTATAAAGGTTATTGCCAAAGTAAATTTAATTTATAAAGGCATCCTAGCCTCAAGATGCATGGATATTAGAAACAAATCTCCCATACTTTTCTTTTTTTAGTAATGCTAATATTTTAACAAGAATTCAAGGGAAATGAAATGGGTAAATCTCCCAACAAGAAATTGTGGTTAGACGGTTCCTAGTAAGAAATAGTGCCCAAATTATTGAGGCTCGAATCTTCTTGAAGGAAGCCACATTCATTGTTTCGTGGGCCTTTTTTCAAGTGGGTTGAGCATCTAGATAGGGGCCATGGCACTTATTTCCAAATTGTGTGAATATTAGATGAGAGGACGAATGGCCAACTCATTCCATTAACCAGAACCTCATTTGCTTGAAGGAGGGATCATCTAGAGAGGGGTCGTGGCACCTGTTGCCAAATCATGTGAATATTTGGTGAGAAGAGGAAGGGCTATCCCATCCCATTAACTAGAATCCCATTTGCTTGAAGGAGGGTCGAATATGAGGTTTCAAGGGGTGTAGAATAAAGAAAGGACCGATAGCGGGAGGGGGATGAATACAATTGGGGTAGTGTATAGTTATTTAGTGAGGATCGAATTGATTAAAGGAAGAAGCTGAGGAAAACAAATATTAGGGGAGTTTTGAAGTAAAAAATGGGCCTCAAAACAAATAATATACCATAAAAATTCACTTTATAAGAACCAATAGGATTCAAGATGATGGTGTCAACCATAAGGGTAAAATTTGTAAAACAAATTGGAGGGAAAAAGAAAAAAACTACTTTTTCTTATCATATTTTTGACATATCTCCTTAATGGTTTACCCAAATTTCATGTTTGGGCACTCGTTGGATGCGGATTTAATGAAAATTTCAATAAAAAAATGTATTTTTATATTAAAATACGTTTTTTTATTGAAATTTTCATTTTTTCATGTCGTGGGTGGATCAGAAGTATGCATTGTGGGTATGGGTTAGATGCAGAATTAAAATTTGCATCCAATGACTACCCAAACTTGAAATTTGGGTAAACCGTTAAGGAGATATATCAAAAATATTTCACCTAGGCATCATCGGTTGAATCACAATTCCATTTTGCTGAAGCCGAAGTTATTGGGATCTAGTTGGGCGAATTGATTGAACAAGTCATTAAATCGAGGAGGACGCATCTGCAGACATTGGCATCCATTGTTTTCCAGGTTTTTCAATGTGTTCTTGGTAGTATCTAGCTGCTATAGCAGCTTATAGATTATGTGTTGTGACCATCCATTTCATAATAAATTGCCAGTGTTATTTCTATTCATTTGTGTGTGATTGCAAACTACTTGATGAAGTATCTATGAAAATCTAAATGTTCGAAGAAAGTTATAAATCAATGTAACTTAAATTGTTTGATAAAAGTGCACAATCAATATCAAACCAAAATATTGTTGGGAACATTACAATTACATTGACATCATAATGGTTAGCCTTTTTTCCTGTTTTGAAATCAAATCTGGAATAATGGAACGTACAATTCAATAGAAGTGTAACTAATTTTTCATTTTTAAGTTATGCATGCCATGATACAACAACCTTCACTCCCTTGGAAAATAATAATTATTCCTTTTGTGCAACCAAAGTAGTTTATTACCATGCTGTCCTTTCAAAAAAAAGAGGATTCTAGTTGGGAAAGTGGTTGGGAGAACCAGTCTCTTTTGAGTACATGTAGCCTCTATGATATTTATCAGATATCTTGATGTTGAGATGATACTGTCACGAAAAATGTAATTTTTTCATTTGTTTGATTTCTTCTTTACAAAGTAGTCTTAAGTCTTATAAAGAGATAAGTTCCCCAACGCATTAGAATTGTTGGTAACTAATTTTTATTGCAATATGTTCAATACTTATATGGGTTGGTTTGTTTGTCCTCTCTAACATAATTGAGTCTCAATGAAATGTGTGCAAGTTCTTGGAAGGGGTGGAGAGGAGATGGAATTCCTCCAACAACAAGGAATTGAAGTGAAAATTGTTCCAAGTACACCTTTTATTTGATATTTTACATCGGAGATCAACGTTCTTAAATTTAACAATGGATTTATGAGAGTTATTTTAAGCCTTCTTAATGAATGAAAATAAATATTATTGCAGGAATCATTGTTGCTTCAGGTATTGCAGTGGAACTGGGAATCCCATTGACACATTGGGTTGTTGCAAATAGGTATCATACTTTATTTTTTTCATGCATGAAAAGATTAGTTGGTTTCTAAATGCAAGATTACCTTTCTTTCCTATCTACCTTCAGTCCAATTTGTAACAAATGAAATTAAAATTTGATGTTTTCTCTTTTGATATTTTGTACATTATGTTTTAGATCCAATTCTTTTTAGAGTCTATGTGTAAATGTTCTAGCACTCATACTTGTAAATTTACTCATTTACTCAAAGACTCGTAGACTCAAACCAACAACAATGGATTCATTTTAGTATATCATGCTTATGTCATATACCATTATTGTCATTCTTCCCTTTCTTCAGTCATATATGAGGAGACATGATTTTCCTTCAGCTAGACATAAAAGTTACACATGAAATTTATTTGCAACAGTGAATATCTACACTATATTAGAAACTGCCAATCTCTATACAAAACATAAAAAAATTTACACATTTGTAAATGTTAAAAAGCAATGTTTCATGTAAAATAGCTGCAACGTATCCAGTATCGATAATGCTTCACACTGAGCATAATCAATAGCAGGAGGGATAAAAATTTTCCCTAGCTTTGTTTCTACTATAGAAAAATAAACATAACAATTAAATACACCATACACGTTAATGAGAAAATTTGATCATAAAAATATTCAATTCAAAATAAGATATATATAGAATTGGAGAGTGACCAACATAATAATAATTCAAAAGATCAAGTTTTCTTTTCCTCAAGGATATAGCCACTAAAATACCATTTTCTTTGGATGTATCAATTTTAGTTCAATGAATAATCTAATGAATCAAATATAAACTTTTGGTATAACATAGCTTTCTGCTACTCCATTCACCATGTGATTTCCTTGTTTACACTAATTCATGTATTTTCTGTAAGTCTGCATAGAACCTATTAATGACGTCCCATTATGCTTTTATTTCTGTAAAAGCAGTACTGGTAGGTTTATCACAAATTAAACATCATCATTGGGACTCTCCCAAATGGAATTCATAACAACAAATGCATCATTGGTTGTGCTTATAAGAACAATGGCCTAGTCAATAAATCCCTCGAAAATCATCCTAGCATAAGGACTGAATTTTGGCACATCAAAGGAACCTTAAAATATTACATCTACTAAAATATAACTAAGAAAAATAGACAATAAAAACCCGTAGCCTCACTCCATGTATCATCAATCTATAGATCACCTTTTTGTGGGATTCTGCATGTTTAAGTGTGAATGGTGTAATGTCTAGGTCTAATGTGTCACAAGAATCCATATCTCATAGGTGTCTTTGGTTGCCATATCTCTATGTCATTGTAGTGGATGTTCTTGGATACACCTTGGAAGCAGCACAAATGCAAGGGAAAACCATAGGTCTCTAGTAAACAACTTTTTAGTATGTAATTTGAAAATGACTCATCTCTAACCCCTGAGTGAATTTTACTTCATTGTTGTTCAGTTTCAGACTGTCCACATTATTGATTAACTCCACCTATGACAATAACTCTTGCATATGAATTCCCCAATAGTCTAGGAAAATAATTTTTAAATATGTCTTAATTCTGTGTATTGTTGGAATATTTGTAGTTGTTCTATGTTTAGATTTTTGTAATGAATTTGCTCTGAAGTGGGAGAGAATTTGATTAAGAAAATATGTAAGTATCCCAACATGTCAATCTTCTACTATGTTTCCAATGCCACAGATCAATTTTGATCTAGATTCTACTGAGTAAAATTTGTTAGGTTTTTTTACAGATTTCAATTCAGATCTACTTGATTCCCAATACAATTGTGACTTTTAGTTTCCAACTTGTTCTACTTCTTGTATATGGGCCCATGCACTCGATACAAAAATTAAAAGGTGGAACCATACCATTTTTCATAGGGATACATTGAACAATATGGGTGGGTATTGGGATGATGTTGCGAGCTGCATAGAACAATTCTTCTCCCCATAAATTAGGCTCCATTTGCTTGTATTAAAGAATGTGTTGAGAAATTTCTATAATATCTTTATTCTTATAGACAATAACGTTGTCTTCTTGGTGTTTTGGCCAAGAAGTGCCATGATTTTTGAGAAATGTTTGGAAATCAGTGCTGGTGTTTTCTTCTCCTTGACTAGTGTGGGAACACTAGATTTTTATCTCAGTTTGATTCTTGACTAATAATTTAAATTCCTTGAATTTTCCATAAAATTCATCCTTAGATGGAAATAATATATATCCAAGAAACACTATAAAAATAAAAAATAATTGGTAAAAGTAAGTACTTGAATCCCCCAAGAGAATGGTGGGCATATGTTCACATATTCCATTATTGTTAATATTTGGTTGAGATTTGATCTTTAATTCTTTTAGATGCCAAAACTTGAAGCAATGAGACAATTCAATCACATGAAATTCATACAACCATAACACAAGGTATAACCTAGGGAAAATTCTCAAAACTATGAGAACAAAAACCCCAACAACTCTTCTCAGTATAATATAATGGATAGAAGGGAATACTTTCTTTTCCAACATAGCAGATTGCTTTCAGAAGATAAGAGATAACCAAACACTCCTAGTGAAGATACAAAAGCAATAGAGAAGAGAGATCAATCGGAGAAGTTCCTTGCCTTCAATAATAATATCTTGCACACAAAGAGAAGCGCTTTTCCTTCAAAGGTGAAGAGAATTCACTTCACATTGAATTCATCAATCATGTATAAAATATTTATACATTCTTCTCTTCTATTTTTATCTTCTAACTTCAGGATGAATTCACCCTCAAACTAGATGTATCAATATTGCATACATAAGTGCGCCCCACTTCTCATGCAGTGCTTTATCTCACTAAGATATCACTTAGGATGAACTCACCTCTTAACTAATAGCTTGCCCACTTATTTATGTGGCTAACTTAAGTGCCACCACATAGTTAACTAGATATTCTTTTTTGTCACGTAGCTAACTCTCTTTAACTAATTCTCCTTGATTTACTGAAGTGTCATCTTTTAGTTTAACTAAAGTGAAAACACTTTAGTTAACTAGTCCTTCTTATTTAACACTTAGTTAACTGAAATCATGCTAATTAATTTACTTGAAGTGACCACTGTGAGTTCTTTAGTTAAATGAGGTATATCTTTAACTGATGCTTTAATTGAAGCATTGATTGAGACATACATTCATACTTAACTGAAGCTTTAACAATTCAAGTTCTCTTTAATTAGCTAAAGTGTCTACATGAGAAATTTCGAATTCTCTTGATCTCGATGATTTATATTTTATTTCTTTATCTCTTACTGCATGGTCAATATGTGCTAACTTTAATTATCCATCACATTACATTATACTAAGAAGAATTATCAGATGTTGTGATCATATTATATTATTCTGGACCAAATGATCATATGCTAAAGTAATTCACTTTAGAGGTGATCAGTCTCTAAAGGAGACTTAATAAAAATTACCGATCATGGTTAATAATACATCACACAACACTAAATGCTTTTAACAAGTAAAGCATGACCTTTATACAAAAGGTCCACCTCTATATGGGAGGTCCATCCCATGGATACCTTTATATAGAAGGTTCACATGAGAATCATGACTTGACACACACAAGTCCGGAGCCTTGTCCATCAATACTTTACAACATCATTATTTTGATCAATTACCTCTATATAGGAGGAATAACCTTTACACGGAAGGAAATCAAAGTGCTCACCTCTATACGGGAGGATCAATCTTGGCTACACAATATTGGTTTGGAGAATGTCTCCTGATGATGTATATTTAACAATTATGAACCATTGCAACAAGCTGAGACACTTGTCTCACTTTAAGATAAGGCTCTTGATGGTGTCCCCCAACATACACCCTTCACAAACACCGGGTGCAAACAACTCATATGTCATAAGGGCCTATAATTTGTATGACCGTGTTGATTCCATAACCTGCTAGTGTTGTCGAAACTAGACATTGTAACGATAATTTCTTTTTGTTTTGAGAAAGTGATAGGCTTATCCTTCTTGTACATAATATTGGATTCATCATAGTATCATGAGGTGACCACTTTAAAACCATCAACTATGTCTTTGATTATCAATCGATTTGGTCATAATTGCACCTTTTTGTTTGGTGTGAGTGATGTGGTAATTAGAAAGAAGGGTGGACCCAAATTCTGGAACATGAAAGACTTATTCAAACATGGCAATGTCAATAATGACATCATCATATCCTAAAAATGGGAGGGATGAGTTATCACCAACAATCACCTTATTACCATTGTGTTGTTGCTAATAATTAGAGATAGTTAAACCTGGTAGATTTAGAGTCAACAATCCATTCATGTGATGTGGAGGAGAACCAATATGTAGTGCACTACCATGTGTGCACTATAAGATGGATCCATCAAATTTAACAATACCTTGCTGAAACCCAAAATCCCTAGGTAATCCAAGGAAAAAGGAGGTGTTGGTTTTGAAAGAAGGGTGAAGGACCTTAGTATACCCAATGAACCCTAGAAGAGAGGTGTTGTCCTTAGAGTAGGGTTTATTCTTCTAAAACCCTTTAAAACCCCTAAAATAACAATGATTTGCAAAGCATAGTTTTGCATCCCTTAAGGAAATGCTACTAGCCAAAAATATCCATATCAACTATTGAATTGAGAGAGTAAAGTTTGTAAATTGAATTTGATTCCAAAACAAAACACTAAGCTAAGTGTTTTATGCTTTCCTTTCATATTTTCTTGTGAGAGAGCCAATTAGAGAAGGAAATTTTATTGTACAACCTAAAGTAGACATTGACATCAGTGATCCACATCGCAGTTGGCATTATTGTTGGATGCTAACTTCGACACATCTTCGACAAGTCATCGACGTCAACACAACTTCGACATGGCTTCGACAACTCCGTGAATTTGACAAGTTCCGCGACCTCACAGTTTTGTGACATCGACATGCAGCATCGATCTGCGACTTGCGACTGTCGAACTTCGATAGACTGTCTCTCTGTCTTCCAGTCGACTGTAACGGTTGAACTGCTGAACCATTGTAACTTCTTTTGTAACTGAACGTAACGGGAAAGAACCCAAGCGTCTCAACACATTCTATATAAGCATGTATAATATTGTAACATACATCAAGTCATGAACTTATATCCAGTAATAGAGAAACTAGTTCGAATTCCTGCATATTGTCTGTGTATATTTGTGTTATGTTTGAGTAGTGTATTCCTTATTTGCGCATTTTGTTTCTTAAGCTTCCGCCATAACAGATCTGACTCATTTAGTCGAACTGTTGTCCCCCTCATGCTTCCTGGCCACATAAGAATCATTTGTATTAGAGCACTCATCTTTGTTCGTGCTTAAGTTTAGACACTTCTAGCAAAGTTACCGACTTATTCCTGTTAAAACACGCTCGCAATCTCAACAATCCAAGCAGACACTACCTCCAGAAATGGAAAAAGAAACAGATGATAGACATGCAGTCAACAAGAAATCACAACTTATTGAGAAAGCGCTGACTCGACAATGAACTGAAATGTTCGCCCAGTTCAATAAAATTCTCACGCGATTTGCTTCAACATCTAGAGAATTTTCGACGAGAATTCACTTCGACAAAATCAGCCCCTTCAAAGTGAAAATGAATTTGGACATACCGAATCTAGAAGGCAATATTGACGCAGAATCCGTCGACAATTGGGTACAACAATTGGAATCCTATTAATTTGTGAATCAACTCTCAAAAGCTGACAAGATCACCATTGCATCCTTAAAGATGTCAACATATGTGCATTGCTGGTGGGAGAACCTCTCGACAAAGATGGAGAAAAGCAGAGACCCCATTGACACATGGGATAAATTCGTCGAACACATCCGCAAGGAATTTTACCCACCCAAGTACCTTGAGCAGCAGTATAAGAAGTGGCAAAAGATAAGGCAATGGAAAGACCAATCAGTACATATTTACACCGATGAGTTCTATCGACTCATGGCTAGACTTGGCGTCTAAGAAGAAGAGAAATTTCTTGCTTTGAAGTACATCAGCGGATTGTCGCAGTACATTCAGCAAGAGATGGAGTTTCTGACTGTCAATACGCTTGCGGATGCATTCCACTATGAAAACAAACTTGAAACCAAGTAGAAAGGGAAAGCATGCTTTGCGACAAAGCTAACATCAGGACGACCACTAGACAAGAAGACATCTACCGCTTCGAAAAGTTGAAATCTTCTCAGCCGACACCGCCAAACCTAGATCACGAGAAAAAGCCTTTTCGAAAAGGGAACGTAGCAAACAACTGCCTAATGGGAAATGGTGTGATTACCACCACTCATCTTGGCATGATACGTCTAAATGCAAAGCTCAGAAGACATTTTTGGAAAACGTGTCGACATCCGACTCGTTCGACAAGACGGTGGAAGAATCTGATCCAGACACAACAACCCTTTTAACATCGACATAGACCACTCCAGCAGCCTTGACTATTGTCGATGAGGAGGAACGAGAGCGCTTGTTCCATACACAGATATGGGTTCAGCACAATCCATTACATCTAATTGTGGACAACGGTAGCCAAAAGAAATTCATTTCTCAAGATCTTGTGAAGAAACTAGGTCTTGTCACCACTCTGCATCCTCAACCTTACAACATCATTTGGATGAAGGATGGACAGGAAATACAGATCACCTGAAAATGAAAACTCGCCTACTTCATAAGGCCTTTTGAAGATGAAGTACTCTGCGATGTAGCATCACTCTCCGTAGCCGATGCCTTTTTTGGGAAACATTACCTATGGGATCGCCATGGAAGTTATCAGTCACGACTGCAGAAGGTGATTTTCAGAATCCAGAATCGATGGTACAACATTCCAGAGCGACGACCTACACCAACTGTTTCAATGATATTTTCTAAACAGACAAAGAAGCTCATCAATCATGCTCAGAAATTTGCATTAATCATGATCAAACCGCAACATTCTAGGAATACTGTAGCGACGAGTAGACTCACCGATCAGTGCAGCTCCCGACAGAAGTAGTTGATCGAAAACATTCTCGATGAGTATCGGAGTTTATTCCAAGAGCCAGACGGAGTACCTCGACATTGCCAGGTACAACACTCCATTGAACTTGCTCCTACTTCTTCTTTTCCTAACGCATCTGTTTACAGAAGAGCCATTCTTGAAAATGAAGAGATTTGCAGATAAATCCAATATTTGATCGACAAAGGTCATATCCAACCCATCTCCTCTCCTTGTGGAATTCAAGTTGTCCTTGTTCCAAAGAAAGACGTGACTTGGCGCATGTGCATCGACTACAGGGCACTCAACAAAATTTCGGTAAAGAATCACTACCCTCTGCCGTGGATAGATGAGCTCATCAACTGTTTGAAAGGTGCTAAATTATTTACTATGCTCGACCTCAAGTCGGGATATCATTAGATTCCAATCGAGCCCTCAGATGTGTGGAAAATTGCTTTCAAGACCAAGGAAGGATTGTTTGAATGGTTAGTCATGCCTTTCGGCTTAACCAATGCACCTACGACCTTCATGCGATATATGGATAACATTCTTTGACCTTTCATCGGAAAATGGGTCATTTTCTACCTTGACAATATATTGATTTTCAATCAATCACGAGAAGAACATGTCAGACAAGTTTGACAAGTCCTCGACACTCTCTAGCAACATCAACTTTACTTGAACATGGACAAGTGTACCTTTGCAATGAACAAAATCAAATATTTGGGGTATGTAATTGACTCTGCAGGAATTCACGTCGATCCAGACAAAGTACAGATCCTCAAAGATTGGTCCATTCCTCAACAAATTCAAGAACTAATAATTTTTCTTGGTTTGGCAAATTTCTATCGACGATTCATACTCAACTTCAGTCACATAGCTTGGCCCTTGAATCAGTTGAAGAAGGGAAATGGAAAAAATGTCTTCAAATGGACATCGACACAACAAGAAGCTTTTGAACATATCAACCACAAGATCTACACTACACCAATACTTGTGTTACCTAATTTGCATCAGCCCTTTGAGATTGAGAGGAACGCATCAGGCTATGCCTTGGGAGCAATGATCACTCAATCTAGTCACCCAGTCACTTTTCATTCTGAAACTTTTAATGACACAGTTAGAAGATATTTGACGTACGAAAAATAACTGTATGCCATTGTGCAAGCTCTCAAGCAATGGAGGCATTAAATACTTGGCAAGGAAACGGTCATCCTCACTGACCATAAGCCTCTACAGTTCCCTCCGACCCAGTCAAAACTACAAACAACCATACAAAACAAGTGGATTAATTACCTACAACAATTCCAGTTGGTGATTAACTATCATAAAGGTAAAGCTAACACTGTCGCTGATTTTCTAAGCCGACCACCCATTACTCTCCTCTTCACAGTGATGAGTATGCAGGGTTACAACATGACCACTTGGCCTCAATTATATCAGGATGACATAGAATTTTCACCAGTCTACCGACAACTTCAGACTGACAAGTTGTTGACCTCTGACTACTTCCTGAAAGACACCTTGCTATACAAGCTTGGACAACTTTGTGTTCTGACCAGTGAGCATCGACAACAACTCATTTGAGACACGCAGGACACTTTGGAGTGGCAAAGGAACTTTCTATTATCCAGAAGTATTTCTTTTGGACTACACTTAAAACTGTCGTCAACAAGTACTTTGATCATGCGTGGTTTGTGCCATTGCTAAACCACCTAATCAACGATAGGGATTGTACACACCTATGCTAGTTCCTAGTCAACCATGGTAATCTATTTCTATGGACTACTTGACGGGATATTTTACTACCAAACATCAGCATGACGCGATATTAGTAGTAGTTGACATATTTTCCAAGATGGCCATTCTCATACCATGCAAGAAGACCACGATAGTGCAACATACTGCTCAGCTCTTCTTCACACATGTTTGGAAACATTTTGTTTTACCCAAAACCATTACTTACGACCGAGATGCCATATTCGTCATCATATTTTGGAAGACTCTCTAGAAACAGCTGGACACACGACTATCATTGTCGACAGCTTTCCATCCTTAGATCAACGGACAGACGGAAGTTGTGAATCGCTTGGTAGTACAATTGCTTCGCATGTACAACCAAAAGCATCGACGAACATGGGAAGAAATTATTACATACATACAACACAACTACAATCGTGATCAACACAACTCTACAGGAAAGAGTCCATTTGAGATCTATTACGGATTTCAATCTTCACCGCCTATCAACCTGATTAGCTCCTCGACACAGTAGAACTCTGACACCGACTACAAGCAGTGAGAAGTTGATAAAGCCTTGAAGTTTTGAGATCAAATATGCGACATCCAAAAGCAAGCACAGGAAATTTTGCAATGAGAAAACGAGAAAGCTAAGGCCCAACAAGACAAGCATCATATTCCTCATTCATTCCAAATTGGGGATAAGGTCTGGTTACATCTCAAGAAGGAGTGCTTCACAGGTCCATTCAAGAAGCTCAAACCTTTGCGATATGGTTTGTACAGTATTCTTCGACAGATTGGAGAAAATCCTTTCCATCTTGACATTCATGCCTAGGACTGCATTCAGTATTCAATGTGGATCTACTTCGACCATACCATGCACCACTGTTGGAACAAAACGACTTATCGACAACAGAACCCGACGACATCAATACAGATGTTCATGATCCTTCTTCCTTGCGACACCATTGTGGGACGATGAATACGCCATACAAGGACAAACACAATTCCCTTGTTTCAAGTTGCTAAAGCCAGACAGATCCTAGCACAAGGAAAGTGGTACTCTGCTATTGAACTGACTGACAAGTTTCCTCACCTTCACGAGAAAACAATGGGGACCATTGTTTCTTAAGGAAGGAGGTCTGATCCACATCGCAGTTGGCATTATTTTCGGATGCTAACTTCGACACATCTTCAACAAGTCATCGACGTCGACACAACTTCGACAAGTTTTGACTTAGACATGGCTTTGACAACTCAACGAATTTGAAAAGTTCCGCGACCTCACAGTTTCGCGACATCTATATGCAACGTCGATCTATGACTTGTGACTATCGAACTTCGATAGACTGTCTCTCTGTCCTCCACTCGACTGTAACGGTTGAACTGTCGAACCATTCTAACTTATTTTGTAACTGAACGTAACGGGAAAGCACTCAAGCGTCTCAACACAGTCTATATAAGCATGTATAATATTGTAACATACATCAAGTCATGAACTTATATCCAGTAATAGAGAAACCAGTTCGCATTCCTACATATTGTTTGTGTATATTTGTGTTCTGTCTGAGTAGTGTATTCCTGCTTTGTGCATTTTGTTTCTTAAGCTTCCGCCATAACAAAGCCGACTCATTCAGTCGAACTATTGTCCCCCTCGTGCTTCCTAGCCACGTGCAAATCAATCAATGTGAGGATTGTGGTTTGTCTTCTAAATATTGGGTAAGTTCTTGTTCCTTTTATTAAAAATTACACTTACTTGTAGGATTTCCTAGAAGATCACCTAGTTAATAGTGTACCAAGGGATGCTAATGAAATCCATACTTGTTAAAATTGGATTCACAAATGATAATTATACTTATTGTGGCAAAGATGAAACTTTCAAGCATCTATTTTGGGATTTTTCCTTCAACTTATGCTTTACCTTTTAGCATTTAGCTTATAGGAGTTGTGTTGGCACTCCTACAAATTGTTTCTACTAGTTGTATTCTTGTATCCCATAGACCTACCTTTTTGTTCACGATATTGATAGAATGATATTATCTCATCTTCACATGATAGTTTTGAACAACTGTTTAGAAGAAAATTTCTTATCTTCTTCAAGGAAACATTTATTGGTGTGAGGATTTGCTTGTAGATTTCAAGTCCCTCCCGAGTCTTTATAGTGGTCTATGGCAGTATATTCATGCATGATACTATAGTCCCTATGGGTATTGCATTGGAAATATTCCTTTAAAGGATATTTAAGTTCTATCCATTCTTTTTGGAAGTTAACCTTTGATAAGATAAGTGTTCAAACCAAGGTCAACATATTTTTCTCATTAATAATGCTAAACATGTTTTTGTCAATGCTTATTCAAACCTTTTTTGCAGTGTTGACAATCTTTATTGAAATTTTATGATGTCTTGGATAATATAAAGATAGATTTTCTCAAAAAATGAAATACGTGCAACTGCTTGATCTTATTTGGGTAAAGGGATTTAATTGGGTCCTTATATCAAGATAATATACGAGATATTGTAATGAATCAACATCTTCTCAAGAATACATAATTCCTTCCCATTTGAAAATGTGTAAAAAAAATACTTTCTATGATTCAAAATGTGATATTCTGTCTTTTCCTGTAATTTATTTTGTTTTCCAATCCTCATAGTTAGCTTTATTTTTTGTTCTATCTAATACTTGAAATTTTACTATGTTACTATGTCATAGGTACTAGGTTTTCGTATACATTGAAGCAACATCAATGATTTATCAAGATGATAAGGTTAATCCCTACTTAACTATCATCATTATTCCTTCTGATGGTAACACTATCAAATATCATTTGAGCAAAACATTTTTTTTCATCAAACTAGCTTTGGGATATAAACTGATAAAATATGTGAATGTTTAGGATCAAGTTTGGGGTTTTTTGGCATCCAAATAGCTTTGAATTCCATGCTCTTCATATATTGCACAAAGTATAGTCTTCCTTGTCTCTTTATTGAACCGATAATGGTAAAACATTGATCTTAATAGTAATAGATAGTTGAAATTTGATTTCAACTGTGAGTAACATCATCCTGGCCAACTCAAAGCAACGGTGTTGTTTTATTCTTGTATTCAAAACCTGGAAATAAACCCAATGGTGTTTTGTAAAATCTTCCCTAGGAATCCTAATATGCAATGGTACTGCTTTCATGAGAAATTAGCTACAAAATAAAATGAATCTAATTCCCTATCATGGGATGATGTCATGAAAGTTTATGAAACATTTCTTGCACAAGCTAACGTGGCAGGGAAATATGATATACCTACTATAACAGTGAAGAGGGTATGGATAACATGATGGAAGTGATTTGTGGCACTTATTTCCCAATGAAAATAAAACTATCATGGAAAATGTTGTGACTAATCAATTGTCTTGTGCCTTGTTAGATCAAGAGAGCCAAGAACTCAAACAATATTTATAAGCGGTATCACATTTGAAACTTGAAAATATCAATTGTACCGCATTATGATGAACACAAATAATGATAAACTTGCAGGGTTACATGATTATGATAGTTCTTTGTCCATATAAATTGGTTGTTCAAACTTCAAACTTCAAACTTCAGAAGAATTCCTCAAGCTAATCATTATTGGGTCTGTAGAGGTGATTACTGACAACTTTTCAAGATACAAAATATGAATTATGCCAATGGATTCTATGAAGGATCGCAAATGAATATGTTTGTAGTGTAGTAGATAATATAAGATAAGATAATTTTATTAATGTCCAATGAATGACCACAAAAGTAGGTCAATGGGATAGTTTGGTACCATGATGTCAATTCAAAGTGGGAGCACTAAAGCAGCTCCCATAAAAAGCAAACTGTAGGAAGAAAAATATTATTTTTCTTTGTAAAAATTTACCAATTTATCGATATATGGTATGCATCATTTAATAGAAGTGTTCAATTATCCCATACCACGGGACTGTGCTGGTGGAAAAACTCACATTTTAGTAAATGGTGAACTTTGAATGGTACGGAAAAAAACAAAGTGAATCAAAATTTGCTTTGTATCAAATATAAGTGTGAATTGTATGGTACTAACCTTAATTCTTTAGTCGGAACTTTGATTCAATGTGAACTTTGATCCCATTTAAGGGTGTTATCTCAATGGAAGAGCACCTTCCTTACACGCAGGAGGTTGGTGGTTTTATTCCTATGTACCCTATCTACATAAATCAATGACTAATTAAATGACCAGTTAACAACAATAAATGACCAGTTAACATGAATCAATGACTAAATAAATGACCACTTAACAACAATCAATGACTAAATAAATGACTAGTTAACAGTCAATCAATGACTAAATAAACAACTAAATGTACTACCAAACAACAATAATTAATGATCAAATAAATGACCTATTAGAATTTTAATACTTCAAATATGGTACAGGCTTGTGACATGCCAGCGGGTAGTCACTTCGGTGACATAAATTGATAATTAATGATCAAATAAATGACCTATTAGACAATCACCTAACTGGGCCGACTTGACTTCCCCAACCCCTAACTAGGCCGACTTGACTGGGGTAGTTTTTCCCATTGTTTGGGAAAGACTTCCCATTGTATGGAGCAGTTTACCCATTGATTTTAGTGGGGACGACTTGTCTATTTTTATTTATTTATTTTACGGTATTTACATGATCAATTGAAAAATGACTATTTCTTGAAGGAAGTACAATAAAAATACAATAATAGTATCTTTGAAAGTTACATTCTTTATGAACACTCCCTCTTAACAAGGAAGGTATTCTTCCGACATTATCATCATCATCACAACTGTTGCAACTTTGTACTCTGACCATTGAATTCTGGCATCTCTCGAATCTATATATCATTAGAATTTTTTTACGAGTAAGCCATCAAGTGGGTCAAGCCTAGGAGTCATCATTACATTGCCACAACGAGAACTTGCGTTACCACGCTACATGTCCTTATCATCTCGTGAGTGTAGCCTAGGAGCACAATTTATGTCACCGAAATGACTACTCGCTAGCATGTCACATTTCATCATGTGGAGACTAGCCTAGGAGAAAAAATTATGTCACTAGGTGACTAACTGCGTCTTCGCACATCTTGACACATGAAACTCGTGAGTATAGCCTAGGAGCACAAATTATGTCACTAAAGTGACTACCTGCTATCACATCGCATCATGTGGAGAACATCCTAGGACCATACATTACACCTCCAAAGCGATCACCTTCATCTTCACACATGTCGTGTATTCCCGAAATAGCACCAGCAGTCAAGAGACTCAATTAAGTCACCAATGTGACTACCTACTACATCCTCGTGAGTGTAGTCTGGGAGGACACATTACATCACTGAAGTGACCACCTACTACCACATCACCTCAAGTGGATACCCACCGAAGAGAAAACATTATGTCACTACGTGACTACCAGTGTCTCACACGTGCTATGTCACTCATCCCTCCCTCTTTTGAGAATCATTGATCTGGACAAATCCAAGTCTATCCCTGAAGTACTCAAAATTCACTCTCAATAGAGGATTTCTCAATACATTAGCTATCTTCTCGTCTATTGCCACATACTAGAGCCTCACTACTCCTCTCTACACCATATCCCTGATATAGTGGTACCTCATCTTGATGTGCTTCGACTTGTCATGAAAAACTAGGATCTCAGACAACTTTACACAATTCTGGTTGTCGCAGAAAATACAAGTCAATTCTAACTCAATATCAAATAATCTTGCAAGTAACTTCCGAAGACACACTACTTTGTAGATATCTGAACAAGCTGCCATGTACTCTGCTTCGTATGTACTGAGTGACACACTCATCTACTTCCTACTGAAGGAAGAGATCATACTTGATCCCAAACTAAAGTAGCATACTGAAGTTATCTTCATGTCTGTGACACTAGAGAATCAATATACATCAACATGACCGTATAGGTTAATCACCTGATCTGTTGCATATATGACCTCATAACCAATCGTACCCTTCAAGTACCTCAACACATGCTTTACCGCGATCAGGTGCACACGTCTCGTCTCTACCATGTACTAACTCAATGCATTCACCACAAATCATATATATGGACTCGTGTTCGGCAAGTACATCAACGAACCAATCATATGTTTGTATATTGTGGCCATGGCCTTGCAATCCATCATCTCAAATCTCTTCAGGATATATACTGCATATTTTTCTTGGATAAGGAAAATCTCTTTTGAATTCTGCCACACCTCAAGACTTAAGAAGTAGTGCATCATGCCCAGGTCTTTCATCTCAAATGTAGCATGTTTCTTCTTCATTTCTGCAATGAGCTTCTCGTCACCTGTAAAGAACATGTCATCTACATACAAGAGTAGTATCATTGGTTTTCCATCCTCAACCTTGAATTAAAGGTTGGAATCTGCTTTACTCTTGGTAAATCCCAAGCTCGTTAGAAATATTTCAATCCCGTCGTACCACATCCTGGGTGCCTACTTCAATCCATACAAAGCCTTCTTCAACTTGCACACATGTTTATGCCTATCTCGTGTCTCAAATCCCAGTGGCTGCTCCACATACACTTCTTCTTCTACTACACCATTTAGGAAAGCTATCTTCACGTCCATCTCGTGTACCTTCCACTTCATTACGAAATCTATCACAAGTATATAATCGAATTGCATCTTGCTACAGGAGCACACGTCTCATCATAATTGAATCCCTCTTTCTGTGAGAAACCAGGAACCTTGCTTTGTACTTCTCTAGTATGCTTGATTTTGTAAATCTACTTGAAGGTTACTACTGAACAGTCATAACTTGTTCTTCGGAAAAAGTATCATCATCCTTCTCTTGTAGTTGTTACCACGCGACTTTTCCTACAAGTGAAAATCATTGGTATGATTAGTAACATTTAATAATCATCAAATCATAGTGACATTTTAATGAAAATTTCATAATTCACATAACTATGTAATAATGCAACTTATCCAATGCCTCAGCACAACACTCATCCATATCCCGTATACACATGGTAACTATCTAGATGCCTTCCATCTCTATTAGAACATACTATTAAGAGTTTGCACTACTCTCAACATGTTGGCAAAGAGGTTTCATCCTCGACTAGCTCCATCAAGGGATCATGGGATGTTGTGCAGCACTATAGGTTACCTACCCATAACATGCACTACATGAGCCCACTGCTAGTCAATCTTACTCATATATAAATGCATAAAAGAAACTGTATCACAAATCTACATGTAACTGTTATGATCAATATCCTTCAGGAATTCAAATGACAGTAAATACTTATCTTTCATGTGTTTTGTAGGCTCCCTCTTATTTTCTGCCTCCTTGCATAAGTCACTTGATTTTTTGGAAGCATACTCTGCTCCATCATCTGATTCTGAAGACCTTGATCTTCTTCTTCATCTAGTCTAATGCTTTATCAAGTCTTCATCCTTGGTCCTCATGTACTGGATTCAAGATCTCCTTTTGCTTAGAAATAGATTCTTCACATCCTTTACATACACCATCATGTTTTGTCTAGATCTCAGGTAGACCAGTCACCATTTTGATTACGATCAATAAAAACTTGTACTGTGTATATATTCAAGCCTTTTCTAACATAGTTCACTTGGTTCCATAGTGTTATGAATCAATGCTTGATCTAGTTGACCTTTTAATTTGTACAAGCCTCCCTCCTTCTCTCCAATTACTACCATATCATCAAAATTTCAAGACATATTCTTCATCACTTGAGGAATATTCCCTTGCTCTCTTCTAACCGGTTCATCATCTTCTGCAGCATGATCATGATGCCTCTTCTTATTTCGTTTCTTGTTGGTTCCTTTGTTTTTGGGGCATTCTCTTGCACGGTGTCCCTTATGAGGTCTATGATTCTTTTGGAATATTCTAGGATTCTTGTGAGAGTGTTCTTCTTTCACTAGTACAAAATGAGAGATAAGTGACCAAGCAACCAAAAAAATTGGTCACCACAGCTTTTTCAAGGGATAAATGACCAAAATTGAGAAATTTTAAGTGAACTGACTAAAAATGACCAAGATAAATGACCAATTTGGTCATGGGATAAGAACTAAACTAAAAATGACCAAGATCAATGACCAATTTGGTCACAAGATAATAACTATACTAAAAATGACCACATAACAATTGGTCATTTATGTGGTCATTTTTAGTTGTGTCATTTCGGCAATGGAAAATTATAATTTTGATAATGAATTTGTACAATTTACTAAATTTTAACACTGCAGATGGATTAGGGGGTCTTCGAATCCATCTGCAGTGTTAAAATTTAGTAAATTGTAACATTAATAGTACACAACTTGGATTAGTTTTCAATACATGTCTTCTAGGCTAGGGATCATTTATTTGAGGTCATCTTGATGCCTATTGTGTTAGATGATAGGAGAATCATTGAGATGCTCAGTTAGGGGTTTCTCTACTAATTAATGTCTTGGGTGTGGTGAGTTGATATCTAGATAACACATCATGTCTTGCATATAGTTTATCAAGTGATAGGTGATTTTTTCTACATGTGGTTGAGTCAAGTCTTAGTCGATATTTTTCGTCTTTCCCTTTTTGAATTGTCATGTCCTAAAGTTAGTGTCACTCTATTTAGCTTATTGTACTGGTTGTGTTCATATTTTGTTTGAACAAAACCATCCCTGTTGGACCATCTCAGCAGTCTGTTAAAGTTTCGACAAGTTCATGTATTTTGTGTCATCTTAGCTAAAAATTGTCAATTTCACAACCACCATTAATTCTCCATATGCATTCATTCACCATGGTTCTCTTTGCACCTCATGAGTTCAAAAATATTAAAGTCCCCCTGGGTCCCCCCCTTACAATAAATAGCCAATACCCTCCATTTTGAAGAAAAAATAATTCCTCCCTTTTTGTAAAAATCCATTTGTTCCCATCTCCTTGAATAATAATAATAATAATAATAATACCCCCATCATCGCAGATAACCCTTTCTCCTTTCACATATAAAATAAATAAATTATCAAAAACCTTTTTTCCCTGTATATCTTTTCACTCATATATAATATTAATATATTGTATAGTTGTTATATATATTTATATAATTAATATATGTAACTAGTATTAACAAATTAAGAAAAAAAAGAATATAAAAAACACAAATGTAACAAATAGAGGGAAACTAAAAAAAGTGAAAAGTGAATGAGCGGTGAATTATAAAATAGATTGAGAGGGAAACTAAAAGAAAATAAGGCCTCCAGTATGACCCCTGCGACTGACTCACCAAGTTGCGTCTTATACATTTTCATGTCATGGTCAAGTCAAGTCATAGCATGTTGACATTCACTATCTATTCCATTGTAATGCCAAGGAATTAGTCTCATGTCATTTAGTTCATCGCACTCATTGTATCCATATTTCGTTCCACCAAAACAGTCTCCGTTTGACCATTTCGACACCTAGTTAAAGTTTCGGCAAGTAAAGCAATATTGCATCATGTCAATTTCACATCGATTGATAAAATTGATGGGCATGGCCATTGTTAGTTTTCTTGCTTCGTCTATGTTTAAAAAGTTAAATATATCACCTTAGGAACCTCGTTCCAAAAATCACTTTTAACCTCCTTTTTCCAAAAAGAAAAGAGACTTCCCCTTTTTATGCATTATAGTTCATTTTTTTAAGAATATTTTTTCCTAAGGCTTATTTATTTTTTGTAAGGCTCACACACACGGAGTTTCGAACTAGTGACCTTATGCAAAGAGTGCCTTAATAGTACACCCATTCACTGTGTGTTCTACACCCCGTGGGCATCCTTGTCAATTTATTAATACCCAAAAGGGTGTTTATAGTATTTATTTACTTTTCCTCCAAATTAAAAAAAAAAAAAAAAAAAAAATCCATTAATCAAAATAAGTTTCATTATAAATCCCCTTTAAAATCATTTTTGCATCCTTTAAATATAAAACAAAAAGAGTCCTCTATTCATTTTTCCTAAATCTAAGTTCTCCTTATATCCTTAAGTGAAATAACTAAATAAAATAAAATATTTTAAATATCTTTTTAATGTTAATACCGAGTCTCTTTTTAATAAAAATATAATGTTAAATATTTAAATATCTTTTTAATGTTAATATATTTCCCCTTATATCCCTAAGTAAATTAACTAAATAAATAAATAAATTTAAATATCTTTTTATTGTTAATACCCAGCCTCTTTTTAATGAGAATATAATGTTCAATATTTTAAATGAAAAATGGGGAAACAAATTGGCACTAAAAAATCGGGGGGGGAGGAATATTGGCTTGAAAAAAAGTCGGGGGGGGGAGGAGGAATATTGGCTTAAAAAAAATCGGGGGGGGAGGAGGAATATTGGCTTAAAAAAAATCGGGGGGGGGGGGGAGAGGAATATTGGCTTAAAAAAATTCGGGGTCGGGGGAGGGAGAAAAAATTTGAAGGAATTTTGAGTAATGTTACCGTCAGTTTAGAGTGAAGTTGACGGTTTTTCATTTTAAGACACATTACAAAATTATAGAGTCTTAGATGACCTCCATTATCATCCCACTCAGTCCACTGAGATCGACAGCTTTCAATGTTGACAAGGTAACTTCGAAATCTCACAATTCTTTTTATGTTTAAACTTTAATGATCTTGAAACTGTTTGATATTTAGTTTCTCCATGACCTTTGGGTAGGGTTTCTCATAAGCGAAGAGATAATAAAAGATCTAATGGATTACCTCTGTCCTGTTATGAGCAAGGTAAGAGATTTTCCTTTTTTTAAGATTTTAATGAAATTATTTAGGTTTATGTTGATGACAGGGTTTCAAATTTTTTTTTTTTATATTCCTATTTTAAGGGATAAACTGTGTGGTTTTTCTAATAATTTATATTATTTTGTAGGTTAATGTCAAGGGATGAACAGGGTACCTGGCTACGTGTTGGGACTTATACAATACTACTGATCCTACTGATCCTGGGGAATGATGGTAGGAGTTGAGCTTGGGAGTAGGACAATTCAGTTGGAAAAGGTAAGGTCGGTTTACTAATATGAAGGAATTTTCATTCGGTTTACTAATATGAAGGAATTTTCATTCTCCCTATATAACACATTTGCAGGCATGCTCGATTCAAAAAGGCCACAATTAGGGCGATTAGTTATCTATAATATTTATTGTGTTTTCTTTATGATAATTGAAAACCCTAAATTTCAATAGAAATGTGAAATGTGGTAAATTGACCAATCCAGGGCTGAGATCAGTCACCATTACTCTAAAAGAAAATGACAGTAATTATGAAAGAAAGGATTTGAGCCATAATGTGAAGTTTTTAATATGTATTCAAATTGATTAACAAGCTTCATGTCAACATAGCGCAAAGGGGTGAACCTACATAATTAAAAATCCTCTTTAAATGCTCTTAAAATATCTATTGGATTTCCATCTCATCCTTGGTAAGGTTACCACTAGGGTCTTGTAAGGTTAAGATCCGCCCAGATTTGTGTTTGCAGTTCGCAGAGCTAAACTCCCATTGATCGCAGTTCATTCAGGAATGTTGTGTTAGCAGTTCACATAAAAAAAGATTCTCATAATGCTTAACGCTCCTCATGGTCGTGAGGTCTCTGATTGTTATTCCTAACTCTCGGAGGAGTTCAATTCATTCACATGGATGGACTGGAAATAGATCTCAGCCGCATAACCAAAAGAGTGATCCGGGGCTCCCTGATCCTATATCTCGAATGGGATAGTTACACATTATTATTTTTTTTAGTTTTACAAACAAACCTGCTGAAGATAGATAAACTCATTATCACTGTAAGCAGTAGGAATATTCATTCAGACGCATCACAAAGTTATAAAAACCACCTCACAAGTGTCACTATTGTTGTGGGCTTACCTGGCCACTGGGAGGGTTTGAACTCTATAGTTAGCCTATCAGACAGTCTACCGTAGGGGGGGTGTTATTTTCTATATATATATATTCATTTTTTACAGTATATGGAATATAAGTGCCTAACTCTGCTCTTGAGAGAGGTACTGCATCTAGGGAGACATATTTTATAGGGTCTTTCTAAGACTAACTTTGTTAAATATGTAACTAATGTAATGTTAGATGTTATAAATTATTAAAATGAAATAGTCAGAGTTTGCATTGGTTCCTCTTCAGTGATCGAGGGTAACAAAGGATCTTCCCTCTTTCCCTACTTGTGTTTTCATCTAGCATTGGATATTGAGTTAGGGCCTTTTTGTTTTATATGGGCCTTGCTCCTTCTCTCTCTTCCTTCTGATATCACTTGTTTTGGATATATAGTGTTTAAATTTGTCACCGCATTTTCATGCCAATTGAAACGATTTATCACTCACCCAACTCTGGCTTGGCTGTTGAGATTGGTTCGATGGTTGACTCGGCTACCTAGCGCACAAGTAAGGATATACAACGCACAAAAACCCAACAACGTTAGGCACCAAACTAAGGGCACGATTTTATTATTAATTTTTAGGGGTTTCAATTGAGAGTTATGTACCTTCCATCTACTTTTGTTAACATCAACTGCCATAGAATAAATTTATATTGCAACCAGCTCGACCGCACTTGCATATTGGTAAGAATCAATCATAAAAACCTCTGGAAATTCATCTCGCCCAGATTTATTTATTTGTATCGGTTCCTCCTTCATCTCTAGTACCATTGCTAACTATAGATTTCCCTGCAAAATATATTAACCTTGTTCCAGATTTCTTTTTTAACTAATATTTTGACTTCCAAATTAGTCAGCATAAGGAGATTTTAAAATTTCCAGCCTTATATTTTATTTTACATGATGAGGATCGTATTTACATGCTTGGCCTATTTTAAGATCTATGGATTTTTACATTTTTTAAACAAAAGTGAATGCTAATTTTATTTTGAATTATGAAATAAAATACTTTAGCAGGCAAAGTATTCAACGGAATAACTCTTTTTCCACTAGCTGATTCTCCATTGGTTGGAAGGAAATTATATTTTTTTGGGGAGTGTAGTGCCCCAACCTTTAGCTTAATCCCTATTATTTCCAGGGATTGTGGTTAGGATTCCTTACTATCCCCGATCCTGATCTAAATGACCTGTAGCATGAGAGAAGGGATTCATTCCTTTCAATCAATAAAGGTAGTAAGCTCTTCATTTGAGCACGAAGAAGATAAGTCGGCACAGGGGATATTCATCCTATTGGCTATTCAATCTGATGAAATTGGTGCCAGCTTCTCCTTTATTGTGTTAAGCTGGGCAATCCATTATTCCAGGTTTTATTCATTTTAGTCATAAGTAATGTGGGCAATCCATTATTACAAGTTTTATTCATTTTATCCTCATCATAAGTAATGTGGGTGTATTTAAACATCTCTCTTAACATGTCCTGGGAGAATTGAAACAACCTCCTTTGCATACAACAGCTCTTCTACTGATCCCCACGAGTATTAAATATAAAATTGTATATACCAGAAAGAACCACGACCTATACCTTTTTTATCGAGCCACCCCCATGGGCTATTCATCCTATTGGCTATTCAATCTGATGGAATCGGTGCCAGCTTCTCCTTTATTGTGTTAAGCTGGGCAATCCATTATTCTAGGTTTTATTCATTTTATCGTCATCATAAGTAATGTGGGTGTCTTTAAACATCTCTCTTAACCTGTCCTAGGAGAATTGAAACAACCTCTTTTGCATACAACACCTCTTCTACTGATCCTGACCAGTATTAAATATAAATTTGTATATACCAGAAAGAACAACGACCTACAAAATTCCATGAATCCAGCTCACCATACTCCAATATAGCAATTGGCTTTGATGAGAATAGGAATTTTGGTAATTTTATCCCAGCTGGGTCTTAATAACTTGTCTTTTTTACTCCATATTATACCCTTTTCAGCTTATTGCTTGTAGTACAAATATTTTGCATTTAATTACCATTCTTTCCAATTGAATTTAAACTGCACAAATAGAACGCTACACAGGTTTATGGATCGAAAACTAGTATTACTGGCATCTGTAAGCAAGCTATACAAAATATAACAGCCGCTGTATAAATTTCTCAAGTAAATTGCATCTTATACTTTCATGTCTTGTTTAAGGATGGTTACGTCTATTAGGCTACAGGATGTTGTCCCTAGAATAACTAAGCACTACCTCCCATGATTCTCTTAAAGTATTTTCAACACACAATCTAGTACAACAGTTGGATTTGATGAGAATAGGAATTTTGGTAATATGATCCCATCTGGATCTTAATAAATTATCTTTTTACTGCATATTATATCATTTTCAACTTATTGCTTGTAGTAAAATATTTTGCATTTAATTACCATTCTTTCCAATTGAATTCAAACTGTACAATTAGAACGCTACACAGGTTTACGAACCGTAAGCTAGTATGGCTGGCATCTGCAAGCAAGCTATACAAAATATAACAGCCACTGCATGCAAGCAAGCTATACAAAATATAACAGCCACTGCATAAATTTCTCAAGTAAATTGTGTCTTATAGTTTTCTATCTTATTTGATGATGGTTACGTTGCTTCTGTCTATTAGGCTATGGGATGTTGTCTCTGGAAAAACTTGTCATTACCTCTCATGATTCTCTTAAGTATTTTGAAGTTGATTTTGTCGTCTGCTTATTTTCTCTCTTTTACTACTATAGCAAAAGGGTAATGTTTAATTTTTATCATAAATATCATGTGGATCATGGTTAGATTCTTGAGGAATATTAATTGATAGCTGATATCAATTTCATTTAGAAAGTTGAGTATGAGGGAGCTTCTATAATAAACTTGGAATTATTGTTGACCTTATATCAATTTCAATTAGTTTTACTTGTTGAGTGTTTTAGCTCTCACAAAAGTGTTTTTATTTTCTTAATAAATTATAAATAAGAATTAATGTGGACTCGTCCTTTTTGGCTTTGAACTAGAGTGATCAAAGCTTGAATTAGTCGGTAAATCTTGTGTATGAAGAAAACCATTTTCAAGTCTCAACTGGTCTCCATCTTTTGCAGGTGAAACAACTCTTGAAATAGAATACCCACTTTGTTTAGAACTTCCTGTTCCTTTATGTGTCCTAATTAATACATCAAGCCCCTTTATTTCATTAGATGAATCCGAGAAAAATCCCTTCGAATGAATTCTTCAAACAACTTCTTTGTCCACAGTACCTGTCCCCTATGAGGATGTATAATTTGACAGAAAATAAAGTTGCATCCTTGATTCATTTCTAGGGCTGTCTTCTCGATACTCAAAACCATACTCTTCCAGTGTAGCTTCCTCAATTTCCATTTGAAAGTCACTAGGCTTAATCTTGTTCAATTGTGTCTGTCCCTGATATCAAATAAAATAAATATCAACATCTATTAGAGTTATAATAAAATTACTTCTTCACTCTGATATTGACAGGTCAAGATGAGAAGCTTTACACATTGCTCGATCACAACGCTCTTCATCTTAATCCCTTTGCCTCCAAACTGAAGGATAAACCGATGCTTTCCCATAGGTTCTTATATGTCACGGAGATAACCATAGAATCTCGGTAAGTCTCAGAAAAATATCACAGTAGAATAGTAAAATAGGTCTCGAGACAATCATACATATCAGTAATCTCGGCGGGATAATCATATTACAGATCTTGGGATTCAAGTCAGGTATACCTGAAATAACAGTTAAAATAAATCCCCACAGTAAGGGAGTAGCGCATAAAGTATTCAATCAACATTTACTTGTTCAGTTTGTGCATATCATCATTTAACGGTGAGGGTCACTGCCTTTTTACAGAATGACAAACCATGAGAAATTGAGCTAGCTGCATTGTGTATTCTGTCAAGTTCCATCCTCTTCAGTACTGATGCCCACTTCCATGTTCAAACAAAGATGCCCAATTCCCTTCAATCGGCCATGCAGTCTTTTATAGCTATCTAAGTGCACCTGACAGGGCATATGATACATTGAGGAACTAGTATCTCAATTTGTATGGATGATTGCTTCTGCAACTGCCACAATATAAATTGGCGATTCTTAATGTACGAGCTACTTCATTTCCTTGGTTATCCATCCCTATATTTCTTCCGATGGTGGCCCTCACCCTAAATAAAATTATTTATATTCTATATTTATTGGAAAATAAATTGTTTCAATGCTTTGGTGGTGATTTGACTATTATTTAAATATTTATATATGTAATGACGCTGGGCATTTCACAAAATACCAATCCTCATCATACATCCAAAATGGATTTTCTCTTTAATAAACTATACTCTTCCAGAGAGTTTCCCTATGATTGTAAAGTGCATTCTGAAGTTTAAGGGTGATGTCTTCTTCCATTCTAAGTTTAAAAGCTCCCAGATCTGCTAACATCTATTATTTTACTTGCTGATTTCTGAGTAGCTCACTATGTGCTTAAAGAATATCCCGCCCAGTATACCCCCATTCAATGGCTAATCAACTAATCACTTAAGATGAAAGTTATTAAACAAAAATAATTCCGAGCATGGTTCCTTTTTCCACCCGTCTTTGTCTCTGCGAATAAGAATAAGCTTACTCAGCTCTACCTCTGCAGCTTGCCTCTCTTGCGTTAATAATTGATAAGTTCAGTCGGTTTTCGTTGCTAGTCAATGATTCAACTCGTATACCACTTATACTGCTTCTTCCCTTACCTCTAACTCTGCCACCTCTCAGCTGCCCAATAGCTTATAGCATTAGTAGGGGTAATTTTTTTATGATTCTGCGAGCTTTGTTTTTTTCTCCGCTTTGGAACTAGAAGGGATGCTCTTTATTCTGTCACTGGAAGGGATGTGGGCTCTTGATCTACATATCTAATCAATGGGTCATTCCCTTTTAGGTTTCATAAAAGGTCCGATCCCTGGCCTTGGTTAAAAGAAAGAAGGTATCCTCTCAGGGAGGATAGGTACATTGGCCCTCCATGCTCTGCAGTTGATGAAAGCGTCAAGCCAGTATATATGTTGGAATAGGAGTAGTCCCTTCACTCTTGATACCTTCTACGGGATGTCTGCAGCTGTGGAGACAGGTGTGGTAGGTGCAATTTTGTAGATGGCCTCTTTATCTGGGACTCAATCCTTCCTTGGTAGCGTCTCCTTCCCCTCCCTCGATAAGCCAACGAAGTAGTGAGAATCCCCTGGTAACCGTGTTGTCCCATTCATTGTCGGAGTTGATAAAGGCGATGGATAGGATTGCGCAATAAAGAAGCATGAATATCAGTGCAGAGGGCACACAATAATAATAAAGGGACACGGTGCAGGTTGGATACAAACGGCCAAGAGTAGTGGCATATCATTAATGAGTTTACCTAGATTCTAGATCAACCTTATTTTGTAACTGTATTTTACATGGCCAACTTTATAGAGCAATAAATGGATACATAAAAGCTCTCTGAAGCTAAGGGGAAAGAGTTGGTTACTAGTTGTTGGTTGTTGATACTTATTAGTTGTTTGGGTTATTGTTGATCCTTGTTGAGAAAAGAATGCTTTGATACTTGCTACACAATTTAATTGTATGATCTATTTATGAATGAATAAATATTGGGCCCTATTTTAAATTTATGATTTATTTAATTTAATTTATTGTACCTATGGGTTATTCTCTGATGAAGTTTAAACGGGGAGTCATTACTCACATTGTTAATGTGATATGTGGGATTGAATGCTACCTAACAACTGAGCATTGAAAAATATGATATCTTCATTATTGCGAGATATTGGTTGTAAATTGACTGGTTACGAGGCTGCGAAGCAAAGCTATTCATGAAAGAGGTTTCGATGTATACACCATTATTTATGTTTCCTTGACTTGATATCACCAAACAATGTTGATGTATTAAAAGATAATGATCATCCCAACATCGAGGGATGTAAATGTTTTGAAAGTTAGACTCTGACTCATTAAGGCAACGACCTTCTGATACTTACTAGAGGTGTTGATTGAGTCTATGATGAGCAAGAGATAATTGACATTGTGTAGTGTAGCTTCGAATTTTGAAATTGGATGGATTCATTCAATGCATATATACAAAAAAAATGATTGTGCAAATTTCTTACCAGTAAAAATCGTAATTTTTTTTGCACCTTCACTATACCCTTTGGATACGTCATATGTTGATATCTAAACTTAAAATATGTTTTTGGTAGTTAGTATTATTTGACACTCGCTAATGTGAGTTTATTTTGTAAATATAGATGACTTGTTGATTTTGAATTTACTGCAGGATGTCAGATCTATTTACAGAGATCCCAACAGACATGCTTTTGTTTCATATATGTATTCCATTTTCTATTGAGCACTTCAACCCCTGGGAAACTTTCAAGACTATTCTTTTCCCCTCGTTTTCTGTTATTGGTTGGATGCTTGGATTTTCCGACTTCCTCTTGCCAAACATTGAGGATGGAAATGGTCAACAAAGATTGTGGCCTCATCTGCACAAAATATTGTGTTAGCACACGGAGCAAGCCTGTTAGGTTTCGAACATGGGTCATATCAAGATGGTGTTAACTATTGGAAATTTTATTATCATATCAATCCATAAGGAATTCTATTTAAGGGTGCTACCTCAATGGTAGAGCACCTGCCTTATAGGCAGGAGGTTGGTGGTTCGATTCCACCGTGCCCTATTTATATCCTGAAACCACTAAAAAGAGATAAATGGCTAAAAAAATGACCAAAATTTGCATATAAATGACCACTATTACAACATGAGAGATAAGTGACCAAAAAAATAACCAAACTATGCATATAAATGACCACTTTTGAGTTGGCGATCGCTGGTAGCAAATTAGCGGTCATTTATCACGTGACCATTAATGACCAAATATATCACCAAATTAATGACCAAATATATGACTACAAGATAAGCTGTAAATGACCAAGCTAAATATGACCACATTTTTGGTCGCATGATATATGGCCACTAATTTGCTACCAGTGGTCACCGACTCAAAAGTGGTCATTTATATGTAGATTTTGGTCATTTTTTTGGTCACTTATCTTTCATTTTGTACTAGTGTTTTTTGCTCTTTTCCTTCTTTGAATGAGCTACTAAGGCTTGATTGTCATCTTCACACATCTTCTCTTCCATGGCTTCAATTCTGGCTTCCTCTTGTGTACAATTCTCCCATAGCCTATTGAATTTGGTGAGCTTCCTTCTAAAAAAAATCCATTGAATGAATGATTCCCATGATCTTGGAAGACTATTCAATGTAGTCAACACCAATTCTGCTTCTTCAAACTCGTATCCAATAGCTTCTAGTTGTTCTTTGATTTGGGAGACCCTTGTGAAATAAAATTGGATACTTTCTGAGTTCTACATCTTCACACCCTTGAGTTGACTTCTCAAGGTCATCTTCCTATTAATGTTCTTTCCTTTGTATAGTCTCTTCAATGCATCAATCATCTCCTTGGGATTATTCAATGATGAAACATGGGGGGTCAAGTGATCCTTGATGGAGTCAGCAATGATCCTTTTGTCCTTAACCAAATTCTTATTGTGTCTAGCCTTGTCTTCATCTCCCTCTGGTGCCACAACTTCCTCCTTAACATGGTCAAATCATTCTCTTCTAGAATGAATAGTACTCTATATTTTCAGGCTCGGAAGTTATCAACTCCTTTAATATTATCCTCAAGCTTGGCGTTGTTTGTCATATTGATAAAATGATAACCTCAGATGAAAATAAAGATAATAATACTTACCAATAGAGATGCTCCAACCAAGTGCTTGCTTTAATGCCTTCTTAAATTTTCTTCCTCCTTGATCTAGGGTTTGTTAGGGAAACCCTAGTTTTCCAACTTTGAGAGCTTGGAAATATGAGTTGAGGGAAAGATGCTCCTCCCTAAGGTGAGTTGAGAAAACTCTTCCTTCAACCAAATCTGTGGACAAAAATATCAAAAATATGATGCCCTAGTTTTCTCAAGCAGTATTGAAAGGCTCAATATTAAAAATTCTCATATCTGGAATCTTCCTCCACATAAAAGTGTGCCCTCCTAGGGAAAATTGATTTGTCCTCCTTTTTAGACCAATCTATGGTGAAAATCTTCTGGAACAGGAAACCCTAATTTTCACTTCTGACAATTTTCAGCTGCACAAAGTCTTCTTTTAGGCTAGCTTTGAAACCATGTTAGAATTTTAGTACTTCAAATATTGATATGTTATAAATTCAAACAATTTGCATTATATCACAATAAACATATACAATAGGATCACTAAAAGATAGACAAGCACAACATAAACAAGAGTACACAACAATTTATCCTATGAAACCCTCTCGGGGCAGAAAACCCAACAGAACTTCTTCAATATAGATTTGTTAGCAAGTACAATGTCAATTAAGAGAAAAGGCTCTTTCACACAAATATCCTGAGAATAATATAAGATAGAAAAACCCAAGAATAAGATGTCTTCACAATGCACCTACTCTTTCTCCCAAGCAAACTTGTCCTTCTCTCTCTAGTCATGCAAACTTACTTGAGTGAGTGATGGTGCCAAATGAGCCAGGAGCCACCCTTATTTATACTGGTTACAACATGACCTTTTTACCTAACTGGGCTGATCTGAATTCACTAATTGGACTGATTTGACTGGGGTAGTTTTCCCATTGTTTGGGGCAGACTGCCTATTGTATGGGGCAGTTTACCCATTGATTTTTGTGGGGCCGACTTGTCTATTTTACTTGATTTATTTTAGGTTTTTTACATGATCAATTACAATATGACTATTTCCCGAAGGAAGTACAGTAAAAATACAATAAGAATATCTTTCGAAGTTACATTCTTCAACATGACCAAATACCGACAATTAATGATCAATAGCGAAAATTAATGACCAAATAAATGACTAAATAGATAATCATGCTTGAAGCAATTCAAGAAATTTATGACCAAGTGATAAATGACCAATTTGGTCAGGAGATAAGTGACTCCTAATTTGTCACCAACAGTCACGTGACCAAATTTAGTCATTTATCGCTGATTTTTAGTCACTTATTACCCATTTTGTACTAGTGTAAGGATTTGCTAGATTTATTGATAGTGATGATCACTCCTAGATGAAATATCTTATCTTTCTTTGTAACTAAAAAAGAACAAAAGTCTTCGATATGAGGATCTTAATAAGAAAACCCTAGATATTCTTTGGTGGAGTGAAAAGTAGTGTTGATGTATATGTAACTTCAGAATGTATTTTACCCATGTATATTGTATTCATATATAGATGTTATTATTCCTCTATACGGAAGTGTTTGTATTCCTATAGAGATGTTATTATTCCTTTATATAGAAGTCTCGTCATTTATATTGTAAGTGTCGTAACTTATACTTGATGGGTTATTAGACCACCTTGATGGGATCGGCCTTGTATGAGTCATGTGGGTAAATGGGTTGATAGACCACCAAGTGTGGGGTCGGCCCGGATTAAGTTAACCATGGGTTATTAGGCTAAGCTAGACAAGTCGGCCCCATTAGTTTATTGTTCAGGACAGGACAAGTATAAATAGAGATTGGGAGATCTCTATTTTATATCTCATTACTCGCTCTTCCATCACTCAGAAAGTGGCACACATGTGAGGAGGAGGATCAGCTGCTAGGAGAAGACTATCTCTTGTAATTTGGTTGTATCATTGCTCTTTCTATCTCTAAGGAAGTTGCGGGGTTTTTCACCTTCTTGGTTTTCCCCGATGAAACTCTGTGTCTCTTGTGTGCTTGCATTATTGTATCCATGATTGATATGTTGTAGATATGCTGTAGATATGCTATACATGTTATTCTCTCAGTTAAGATCCTAGATCAGGATGTATTAAATTCTGAAAAACTAACATGGAATCAAAGCTAGCCTGAAAGAAGGCATGGTATGCCATGTATGACACTTGTTGCACTTGTGATGCTAGGGCTTGATATAGCAAAAACCATTCATCATAGAACTTTCACCATAAATCCATTTTGGCAAAGTTTCAGGATCTAAAAAGTTTACAGGTCGAAGATAAAATCCCAATGTACCTTGTGTCAGAAGCACAACTTCTAATTCGTTGTAATTTGTGTTTTACTATCTATACAATATAGGGTTTTTGCCTCTTCCAGATCTGAGTCATAAACAGGTGACCTAGGAAAAAAGGTAATAACTTGGGCTAGGAAGCTCCAAGTGAAATTTCGTCAAATGTGACAGGTAGGGAACGTACTATACTTTCACAAGCCAAAGGTTCAAAGGCTGAAAGTGAACCAGTGACACGTGGCACTTTGTACAAGTTCGCTCTCCTGTTTTATCCCGTAAATAGGTCACATTGCGGCACTTGGCATAAATCTCTCTCAGAGAATCCAATTGAGGTCAGACCTATGGGGTTGGAAATATGACAGGTCGGGATACCACAGGTAGAAGTTTTAGACCTTGTGGATTCGTAATTTCGTAGTTACACCAGAAACAATCAGGTGCATATTTCTATCAAAACAAAATTGGATTTTGAGCACCTTCATTCATGGCTCCAGGAATTAGGGTTTTGGAGAAAGTTGGAATTTTTGTAATCAGAGACCACGGTTGAATGCTACTCATCAAAATTGAAATTTAGAGACCAAGTTCAAATTTTTTGGTTGGGCATAAGGCCGAGCTTGATCAAACCCTAGTTCAGGACTTTGATCGGAAAAGTGAAAAATTAGGGCTTCTGCAGAAGTTGGAATTTTTGAAGTCTGTGACCACGGCTGGAAGCTCCTTAGAAAAATAAAAGTTTAGAGCTTTGGATTGAACCTTTTGCTTGGGCCAAAGGGTGGGATTTATCAAACCCTAGTTCGAGATCCTGTCCAAAAGATCCGGAAGTTTCAAAGGCAATTTTAAGGGGTGAAACTTTGCAATTTTCAAATTCTGAGTATACCAGCTTGATCAGCTCATTAAGGCGCATCTTTCTATCCTTTCAGAAGTTTGAAATTCAAAGTTTGAATGTTTAAGGTTTCTCTGACAAACCCTAATCCAGCTCCAAATCCATTTTCTACAAATCAAGTGGATTGGGTTAGTCCTAAAAGAGAATGGATTGGTCACCTGTATAAGTGAAGAAGTTCCAGTTTTAGAGGGAGATAAGGCTAAGGCCTTACATAAGAAGATTACAAGCAATCTCGGCTGGTATGAATTATCCAGGTATGTTTCAAGATCTATTCATGATTAAGTTTATGGTATGTTTATCTTCATTAAGGTTAGTACAATCTTGATAAACTTTAGACTTGTTGTGTCACCTTAATAAAATTATGAATGCACGATAGAAGATATTCATTGATTAGGGGTTTTGAAACTTATGATTGTACTAATGCATTGTGGTGTTGTATGAGGTTGATGTTGTCTGCTAACATGAAAGGTACATCAAGAAAGACAAATCATGTTCTAGTTCAAGAACATACGACCATGGTGACATGAAGAAAAAGGTTCATCCATTGCCATGGATCACATAGAAGATCTACTTACGAGGTATGTATAAGTTGGTTCTATAATGGTTAACCTGTGAGATATGCAGGTTACTAGCACAATTCATTGAAGAGAACAAGAAGACATTATGCGGGTATGTTAGAATAAGTAGCTAGCATGCTAATCCAGGTATGTTTTTCCTATATCAAGTTAAAATCCTACCTTGTGTTATGATATCTTATATAAGTATACTTGGCATGATTGATTATGATTATTCATGAAGTTATAGGTTTGAGTAATCATGGGTTTAGGCATATTATATGAAAAACCAGAAGAGTCCTATATAAACTTTGAATACTAATGTTTATTATTTGTGTTTAAAATGATCATTACTATACATGTTTAAGATTATTGTGTTTCTGATAGTATTAAGATTATACTAATAAATGTATGATTGTGTATGAGATCTTGAGGATATCACAATAATGATACTTGTAAGCATGCATAGTGATCGATAATAGATATAAGTCTAAAGACAGGTAATCCAGGAAGCAAAGATCAAGAGGGAGCACACTCTAGTAGTTTCTGCAAGGATGCAGATATTCAGAGGGAGTCGACCACTTCTCACAATCCACATCAAAATGGAGTTGTAGAAAGGAAGCAAAGACTGAGAGGGAGTCAACCCAACAAACAAACAAAGATAAGTATTTGAATTATAATTTTTTGCATATTTGTTTGTTTAAATAATACTGTTCAATGATGTATATACTGATGTTCCTAGAATTAGGCTGTTTATTTTGGCATATTAAAATAATTGCATTAATGAACAACATACTACTAATATGCATGTAATGGGTAAGTGGCCTATGGCACTGTACAACATTCCATTGCTACTTATCTAGAATGAAACCTCTTTGCTAACATGTTGACAGTAGTGCAAAACTCTTAACAATGTTCTGGTAGAGATTGGAAGGCATCTAGAAAGTTACAGGATATGAATGAATGTTGTATTGAAACATTGGCTAAAATAATTGCATGACTGTATGACATATTTCTTTATGTGTAAGAATTTGTTTTGAAAACTATGAGAAGTTTCTAATCATGCAATTTAACTTTTTTTGTAGGAAAGATCGTATACGAGCACTTACAAAAGAAGGACTACAACATTTGTTCAACAACAAAGTTATCTATTGAATATATTGAAGTTCCCAGGATTCGGGAAGAACGCCATGATTGAGGAGTACTAGTCGATCATGAAGAATGATGTTTGGGATGCAGTCCCAAGACCTGAAGGGAAGTTTGTTGTGACTTCCAAGAGGATCTATAAGATCAAGCATGCTACAGATGGTAGCATAGAAAAATACAAAGCGAGGTTTGTATCTCGTGGCTTCTCTCAAAAAGAGGGAATAGACTATGAAGAGACTTTTGCACCTGTAGCCAGATACACTTCCATCAGATCAGTACTTGCTCTGGCTGTAGTGATGAAATGGAAGATACACCAGATGGATGTCAAGACAGCCTTCTTGAATGGTGTAGTCGAGGAGGAATTGTATGTGGAGCAGCCACTTGGTTTTGAGACACATGACAGGAAGTCATATGTGTGCAGGTTGAAGAAAGCCTTGTATGGCTTGAAGCAAGCTCCTAGGACTTGGTATGGGAGGATAGACAGCTTTCTATCCAGTTTGGGCTTTACCAAGAGTAAGGAAAACCTGTGATACTACTGTTGTATGTAGATGACCTGTTTGTAACAGGAGAGGATAGATTGATTGCCAATACCAAGAGAAAGCTTGATGTCGAGTTCGAGTTAAAGGACTTGGGTATGATGCACTGCTTTCTAGGCATGGAGGTGTGGCAGAGTGCAGATGGAATCTTCCTTGGACAAGGGAAGTATGTAGTAGAGATCCTGAAGAGGTTCAGGATGATGGACTGTAAGGCCATGGCCACACCTATGGCATCGAACCTAAAGCTTTTGTGTGATGCTTCATCTGATTCGGTTGATGTCACGATGTATCGTCATATGATTGGGTCCTTGATGTACCTAATGAATAAGAGACCAGATATTTGCTTTGCGGTGAACACATTGAGCTAGTTCCTGACGGTTCCTAGAGGTGTTCACCTAGTTGCTGTAAAGCATATTCTGAGGTACCTAAAGGGTACAATTGATTATGGGCTCAAGTATGATGCGAATCAAAAAGTTTAACTTGCAGGGTTATGTTGATTCAAAATAGACAGGCAGTGCTATGGGATCAGGTGTGATCTCTTGGTTTAGTAGGAAGTAGTCCTGCATAGCACTGAGTACAGCCGAGGCTGATTATGTTGTAGCGTGTTTGACTAGTTGTGAGGCATTATGGCTCCGGAAGCTACTGTCTGGGTTATTTGATCTCCCGTTGAAGGCTACTGGTATCTTTTGGGACAACCAGAGTTGTGTGAAGCTGTCTGAGAACCCGGTGTTCCATGACAGGTCAAAGCACATTGAGATCAAATATCACTATATTAGGGATATTGTGCAGAGAGGAGCAATGAAGCTCCTGTATATTGCAACGGATGAGCAGATTGAAGATGTACTAATGAAACCACTAGCTAGAGTGAAGTTCGAGTACTTCAGAGAGAGGCTTGGTGTTCTTCAGATCGACGACACTTCAAGGAAGAAGTGATGGACACATTTGTTGGAGCCATTCCAAGCATGATGAGAGGAGGATCCTTCACATGGCTGTGGATGTAAGCACTGGATGATGAGCATCGGGACGATGCTCCAATTACTACTCTGTATATGCATCATGTTGGATGCATGTTATGATAAGTTGGATCATTTATATGTATGTATGTATGCATCATGTTGGATGCTTGTTATGATCAGTTGGATCATGTATATGTATATGCATCATGTTGGATGCTTGTTATGATCAGTTGGATCATGTATATGTATGTGCATCATGTTGGATGCTTGATTATGATCAGTTGGATCATGTATATGGATGTGCATCATGTTGGATGCTTGGACCATGTATCTGTATATGTATCAGGTGGATACATTTGTATGATCAGATAGATCATGTATGTTGATATATATCAGGTGGATACATTGTATGATCAGGTGGATCATGTATTTGTGTATGTATCAGATGGATACATTGTATGATCAGGTGGATCATGTATGATGATATGTATCAGGTAGATACTTGGTATGCATCAGGTGGATGCATTGTATGATCAGGATGATCATGGATGACAAGCTTCAGGATGTTGCTCCAGATGACATGCATCAGGACGATGCAGTGATGATGATCAGGATGATCATATGTGATGACATGTATCAGGTGGATAGATTACATAATCAGTTGGATTATGTGTGATGAGTTCCGAAGACATAGATGCGCATGAGATTTTCGGACATGGTTTTAGATGTGTTCTCCCATGGTTGCGATGTAATTGCTGGGATTTTTCGACATGGTGGAAGATGTGTTCTCCCATGGTCGTGATGTAAGTGCTGGGGCCATTCGAGCATGGTTGTAGATGTGTTCTCCCATGGTTGCGATATAAGTGGTGGGGCCATTCGAGCATGGTTGTAGATGTGTTATTCCATGGCTGCGATATAAGTGCTGGGGCCATTCGAGCATGGTTGTAGATGTGTTCTCCCATGGCTGCAATATAAGTGTTGTGCCATTTGAGCATGGTTGTAGATGTGTTCTCCCATGGCTGCAATATAAGTGTTGTGCCATTCTCACATGGTTGTAGATTTGTTCTCCCATGGTGTAGATGTAAGTGTTGTGTGATGTGCATCTGGGTTGTGCTTCATGAACGATGATCATGAGTATCAGGATGATACTCTGTGGCAGTGGATAGGTTGTGCAGTAGAATGTAAAAGGTCCTGGGAGATCCGATAGGTTGAGTTGCATGCTCGTAATCAGTCCTGGGATGCTCTTTCGAGGTTTTGTTGACTCACGTAATAAGTCCTGAGGATTCCATAGTATGTCCAGTGATGAAGACCTACAGGTGGTAGGCCTACATCCAGTATGAAAAATGATTGGTTCTGTAGAAATTCCTATGACGAGTAGTTTAGAGATTGATTGAGATAGCAGCAGCAGTGATGATGACGATGATTCGAGGACGATGATTCGTTGATGATGATCCAGAGAAGAAGACTTGTGCTAGCAGATCTGTGTCGAGAAATACCTTCCTAGTTAAGAGGGAGTGTTGATGTATATGTAACTTCGGAAAGTATTTTACTGATGTATATTGTATTCCTATAGATATGTTATTATTCCTCTATACGGAAGTGTCGTCATTTATATTGTAAGTGTCGTAACTTATACTTGATGGGTTATTAGAACACCTTGATGGGGTCGGCCATGTATGAGTCATGTGGGTAAATGGGTTATTAGACCACCAAGTGTGGGGTCGGCCCGGATTAAGTTAACCATGGGTTATTAGGCTAAGCTAGACAAGTCGGCCCCATTAGTTTATTGGGCAGGATAGGACAAGTATAAATAGAGATCGGGATATCTCTATTTTATATCTCATTACTCACTCTTCCATCACTCGGAAAGTGGCGCACATATGAGGAGGATGATTAGTTGCTAGGAGAAGACTATCTCTTATACTTTGGTTGTATCATTGCTCTTTCTATCTCTGAGGAAGTTGTCGAGTTTTTCACCTTCTTGATTTTTCCCGGTGAAACTCTGTGTCTCTTGTGTGCTTGCATTATTGTATCCATGATTGATATGTTGTAGATATGTTGTAGATATGCTGTACATGTTATTCTCTCAGTTAAGATCCTAGATCAGAATGTATTAAATTCTGAAAAATTAACAAGTAGATATAAAAAATAATAAGGTCTACCAGGGTTAGCAAGAACAACAAAAATACAACGCTTATATGGCTTAGGTATCTTGCATTCTTCAACTAAAAGTTTAATGGTTTTGAATTGATATAAGTAGTCTTGATATAGGTAGTCTTGAATTGAGATAGTAGTGTTAGTGTAGGAAACTTCTTCAGGGACTTTAGGTTCTTGATATTGAACCTCAAGTCAGATCTCAACAAGCCTATGAGAGAATATGGTCACCACTTGCGTTGCTTCTTGATGTGCCCAATGCTCTGCATCCCTCTCCACAATGGTGGTTGCAATTTGGACCTCCATCTACTAATATCCCACTTACGTAGATTGTTGGTCTGATTCAACCTTGACTATCTATTTCTCCACTTCTATAGTAGAGTTGTGCATCATATGAATTAGTTGTGTAGTAGACAATTCTTGTAGATCTATGGATGATGAGGCAACACTGGAGGGAAGATTCCAATTTAATAGTTACCTACTAACAATAGAAATATCATATTTATTAGAGGTCTAGACCTTTTCCTCTATCAGATGTTGATTTTCCTAGTGGTGTTACAAGATTTGGACTCATGTGGATTTAGTAAAAATGGGAATAATTCCATTTGATCCTAATAAATATGAAACATTCCCCACCAATGCTTTGGATATTATTCCATATATTGCAACTATGGCATGATGGGTAATCTATCTAGTGATGAAGAAGAGGGAGGGGGTATAAGGATCATTTCTAGATTCTCCTCCTTGTGTTCTTCCTCTATGATTCCCTCGAGAGGAGTGTTGACTACTACTGTCTCACATGTTGCAAGAAGAGGGGAATACCGTGAAGGGTTTTTACAAATGCTATTGATGGTTGTGTGCGTTGTCTACTTAGTGGCTTGTCCCCCTAAAATGGTGCTATCACCATCCCCCATTTCATTTGGATATGATCATGCTAGTGTTTTTTTTTCTTTTCTTCCTTATGGAGTATCCTTAACTTCATGAATCATTGTAATCCATGACATAATGAGCATGGTCTTGGGATTTTCATATAAAAATTTGATGACTAGGGGATTTCTTATGGACTGCTAAAAATCCTAAAAGGAGTGAAGAGTCTCAGCAACTGACCCTAATTCATGTATGGCTCCAATCCCTTGTAACTCAGGGATCATAGGTCCATGTAATGGAGAGGGTGCAACTTCCACAATAGGAAGAGAAATTTTAGGTATAACGAGAGTAGAGGAAGAACTAGCTATGCTAATATTGTGTGGGTGTGTAGTCAAATCCCACACTAATCACAACTTATTTGCGATAGTTCCTTGTAAAAATTGGGTGACATATCTAAGATAATATTTAAATTATTTACATGAAATATGTGCTACATTTCAAATAGTTGATGAAAGGATAGTCGGGAGCTCCAGCACATGATATTGAGGAGGATCTTATTTTTCTATACTAGTCTTAGAGTGACCTTCTACTTATCTATCCTTTATTTTCCCTATGAATTCTTTTTTGGTGACCACCTTCTTTTTTGGTGATACCTAGGCTATAATTTTAGGAAAAATGTAGGTGGTGCCTTGCACTGTCATAGAGTTGTGTACTCTATACCACTATAAAACCTCCCTGTATTTTTTTTATGTAATATAGTATGGGAGTTCACATGATTTAAAAATCTATGGTTCGGCTACATGGTTTCACCCAAAGGTGTTGTCCCTATCCATATGAAACAACATTTTCCCCTTTTCATCTAGAAGGGCCTAGGGAATCTACATGATGGGAGTTGAAATTGCAACCATATGGTCAAACCACTTTCCAAATACTCAATCATTAAAATTTGTGTTCTGGATATCCATATGACTCTTCTAGGGTTCAAACGATAATTCCAAAACCCTTCTATTCAATGCTAGTGGCAATTCATGGCCTTCAAGGGGGTTTTCATTTGAACATGGTGAAAGAGACTAACAAGTATCCAAAGATAAAATACCTAGAGGTGGCATGAGCATTGGAAAAATCTCGTATGATCTCATCAAGGATAAAACTACACCAATTTAGGTGAACCCCTAGATGTAGAATTCAAAATAGAGAGGGTGTCCATGGTCTATATACTCATGACCTTGCTGTAAATTAGTTGGAAATCAAGCTTGACCTATGATTTTTTATTAAGTAAATGACTACACTGTGACCACCTCTCCTGGTACTATACTAATCATATAGAATTGGCTTGTATTTCTTGATCCCATGCTTCCCACCCGCATGGAAATATGAAGAGACATACTTCCCTTCTATGGAAAATCCTGTTATAAAATGTGTGTCGTTGACATGAATGGGATATGCCTAGTCTAGCCACAAGGAGTGGGCCATGTGCACCTTGTTGATCAATAACTGAATACACTTCATAATTTCACCAATGGTACCAAACATTGGTAGGTCTCGCATAACTGCTAACGTTGATTTGTGCAAGGGATCAAAGGAAGGATTACACTCTATAACCAACTCCTCAATATCTAATGGTATGTAATCTAGGTAGACCTCATGTTTTATGTCTAGGGATAGGTACCCATTAGAGAAATCATTGTCAACCAATCGGGTGAGTTCCACTTTCCCATGTGCAGATCACCAATGATCTCCACCCTTGTGTCAAAAATTTCAATTAGAATAGATTCCTTTGGTTAGGAGATGCTTTATATGGTGGTTATTTGCTAGTAAAATATTTACCCATGATGGTTGAGCGTTGTTGATACATGAAATAAATTGTTGGTATGGTTCTCATATGGGAATCTTGACTACACTCTGAAAAAATATGAGAGGGATCCAGGGAAATGCTTAATGGATACACAAAGAAAAAATTAGGGATTTTTATCTGCTTGGGTGTGATAATGACATGACTTGATAGGCTCTTTTAATGAAGAAAGGTTTGAATATACAATATCTTTTAACTATTAATGCAAGAGACATTATTGACAACTTGACACCTAACAAATTTAAAACCAAGCCTAATCACTCTTAAAGACTCTAATAAATCCCTCTTATTTGAAACCCATGATGGATTCCTAGAGCATTATTATTTCCTTGAACCCTAACCCCCATTTTAGACCCTAAAATTTGATGTACTTTAGTATTGGCAATGTGTGATCCGCCCAATGACCATATGCATTTTTTCTAACTGAACCCAAAATTGGAATACAAAGAACACACTGACAAGACGCTACTAACATTATTTTCATTCTAGATTGGACAAATTGAATGAAAGAAATAAACTGATTCTGGACACAACTAGAAACAAAACATAAACCTGAGAACCTACGCTACCTCACTCCCTTTAATAGGAGTGTCCCAAAGGAATAATTAACAACCTAAACTATAGGGCCTTAGGTGTGCACCATTCACCCATCCTGGACTAAGGACAACACCGAGTTGCATAACATGTACACCATGTGAATCTCTCAAATTTGCAACAACAAATAGTCCAAGCTAGTGCATCTAAATATTACATGGGTTCTTAAGATACATACTGCCATATAGAAGCACCATATCACCTTTGGAAAAATTCTTGGCTCCATATGACAATAATTTCATGCTTTTTGTCTTTATTTGTCCATTGTGACATGAAAATGGGAAAGAAACCTAGATTCCTCCAACTACATCAAGTCTACCAAACATTTGACAATTGACTCCTCTTCTATCATTCATGTAGCATGAAAATATACATACTAGGAACAATAAATTCAACAAGTACCATAGCTTCCCGCTCATAAACTAACTGGAATGGAGTGTATTTATGCAATTTATTTGGAGTAGTTCGATAGGCCCACAATATTGCATGCACATGTTCATCTTGGTCATCAAAATTGGTAAAAGACACCTTAGTTAATCTTGTCTCCAAAGTTTTCTTAAAAACTTCTACCATGTCATTTTCTTGGGGATGGTAAGGATTGCTCTTGTGGTGTTGAATGTGAAATTCCCAGGTCAACGTGGCAATCATATTACTAATTAAATGCATGCCCTAATCACTAGTGAGACTTTTGGGACATCTGAATTGGAAAATAATATTCTTAAATATTAATCAAGATGCCGTTTTCATGGAGAAATATTTCATAGGTTTGGCCTCATCCCACTTGGTAAGATAGTTGGCCATGTTAATTATATAGAAGGATTTTTAATGTCTTACGGGAGGATTAATAGGGCCAAAAAAATCAACTACCCATTTTTCAAATGGGTGTAAAGCATGAACAAGATGGAGGGAAAGCTCATCCCATTGCAATGGTTTCCCAAATCGTTGGCATACATTGCAAGCATGAGTGTATTCCTTAGTGGCTTTGAAAATTATAGGCCACCACAATCCATCTTGCACGAATTTCCTTTCCATATATTTTCCTCCTACATGGCCTCCCACAACTCTTGCATAAGATTCCGATAAGATATCTCGGCGTTCATGGTACAAGACACATATACACAAGATCCCATCAACTCCTAATTTATATAATTATCCTACAATCAACTAATAATCGAAAACACAAACCAATAAATGACATTCATGGGTTGCAAAATAATGTTCTAGTGTATAGCCTATTGTTAAAAGAAAGAAATATCCTCCAAGTAGTCGGGTATGGCCTCAACTTGAAATAAAGTAGCATATGCTAGCTGGTCAATAATAAGATCATCACACACTCTTGATTCTATTAGTAATAGATGATATGGTCCCACATTATGTCGCCCAAGTTTCAAAACTACCTCAAAAGGGAACTCCTGAAATAGAAGCAACCATATGCAAATGTGTCCTTCTAAAACATGTTTGTTCACAAAGTATTTCAATGCAAAATGATTAGTAAAAAACTTGAAATGGGCTCCCAATAAATTGTGGTGGAACTTTTGCAGTGTATATATCACAACTAACCCTTTGTGTCTAGTGTTAGTATAGTTGCATTCATCCTAAGATAAATTCTAGATATCAAAATAGATTGGATGATCCTAATCACCTTCCTAGGTTGTGTAATAACATGTCCTAAAGCATCCACATGTACATAAAATTGTATGTCCAATTAGGGGAAGAAAGGATATGAGAAATTACCATCTTTTCTTTCAGTAGTACAATGTCCCTGTCACATTTTAGATTCCAAATAAATGTTTCACGCTTCTTTAATAGTTTCTCCAAAGGGGTTGTGATCACAACATAGTTGTGGATGAATATTTGATAACACCCAATGTGTCCCAAACTAGAAAAAAAATACTTGATATATGTGGGAGGAGGGAGATAAACATTCACCACAATTTTCATTGGATCCACCAAAAATCCTCTGCTACAAACAATACGGCCCAATAGATATCCAAAGGGAACATGAAAACACATTTCTTCAAATTCAAGGATATCTGAAGCCAATGACATCATTCAAATATTATCCTTAAGAGACCAATGTGTTATTTTAATAATAATATATATATGGTCCAATCATCCATGTAGAGCTCCAGAAATTTATGTATGAATACTCTGAAGGAAGCGATCACAATTCTAAAGAAGACATTAGGAGCATTATTGAGTCCAAATGGAATCACAATGTAGGAAAAGGAAACCCATTCCATAATGAATGCATTTTAATTTTATCTTCTTACGAAATTTTAACTTGATGGTATCCTACAAATCCATCAATGAATGAGTATGTTTCCTTCCCTACCACTTGGTCCAAAATCTCATCATTGAAAGGAGTAGGGGATGGGTCATGAGCATAGGATGAAGTAATGCTTCATAAATCAACACATACCCCAATGTCATATGTATCATTTTTTCTCTATATTAATATAGGTCAAATCCATGTAGATTCATCTACCAAAATATTCAAACCAACTACCAACATGTGGTTGATTTCCCTTTTGAGTTACTCCCTAACTTGAGAGTTAAGTTGATATGGGTGGTGTTTGATAATATTAGCCTCAATTATGAGAGTAATCGTCGTCTTTGCCAAATCCCCTTGAATTCCTTTCAGCATAGTGAAACTTTATAGAAATATATCTTCATATTCTTTGAGAAGAGAAAAAATCTCAGATACAATTTGATCATCCCAATAATCACCTATAGAGGCCATCTTGGAATTATCTTCTATCCCAAAGCTATTTTTTTGCAACTTCAATGGTTGTGTATAACAATAACTAATGTGATATTCTTGTTTATTTTCCTATATAGTTTTAGATCCCTCGATGTCCTTAGAGGATAGGTGCTTCAAATGCAACAAGTCATCTAGACAAGAAGCATCTCGGTCAATCCTTCCACAAAAAAGAGGAACCTTTAGCTTATAAATAGGATCCAAAGCAATTCCTAGTGCATGGGATAGACATATGGGTCATATAATTTCTACAACCATTAAATAAATAAGGCCTCTTTAATCGGCTTCAGATCACTTGTAAATAGTTCATATTTCCCCATAAAATAAAAATCTTCACAAAATTGAGTATGCAAAGTCTTCCAATCTTTGGTATTCCTTCTAGTTTCTTCATGTAAACATCAAGCTTGTGGAATTGGGCCTATATGATGAATACAATTATGGACCCAAATATCTGAGTGGATCCCCTTTCTTTCCTATATTTGAGTGCAACTTTCCACATAGACACTAGGGTAAGTGTATCCTTTGTATACTTTGACCATCACAAATTCATGAGCTACCTCTTCTGAGAGATTTAAACATTCAAACTAGGTAGGGGGACAAACCTATTGATCATATATTTTTAAATTGATAACCATGAACTAAGGTTATCCTTATGAGTGACCCACCATCTTGCTAATGTATTTTTGAGCACCACATCTAGCACAAGGATCCTCTCCTGATCCAAAACTCTATTATTTATGTATATGAGGAAATCGTTCAGGATTGAGACTCCATAATAGTTAAGAGGGTCTTTATCCTTGACACCAATCCATCTGACGAACATAATTATTCTGCAACATTGGGAAGAAATTTCATGTCCTTGATTCTTCCATTTGTTCAAATACTCTTCCGAATAACTATCAAAAGAGTGAATGCTCCTCCAACTTACTCTACCATTTGTAGTGGGATTAATGTAGAAATTTCTCTTTCCTACAGTTGGGTTGTATATTTGATATAAGAAATTTTTCTCCATATTATCCTTGACATGATCAGTATATCGAGGTCCTTGATATGTGTCTAATGGTTGTGTGAATCTCATTCCCTCGGCTTAAAAAGTAATATTCTAATTCTTTAGGTTAATAATAGTGTAATGCTCATAATCCATTTCTATCCCTAATAATGTTGGATAGGGATTAGTCTTATCCATTATTTCAATCACCTCAAAGTTAGTTGATGTATTCACTCCGTCATGATAAAACTCCACATTCCCCAACCTCCCAATCATGAAGATTCTATATTGGTTTTCCATGTGAAACTGAATAAGAGAATAAACTAAAGGAGGTCTATTGATAGCCTTCCATGATTTATTATGAGGGATATTAACATCATAACCAACATCTAACATGACATCCTCAATATCATATCTATCTACTTAAGCATTTAGAATAATTCCCTCCTAGTCCTTTTATTCCTTCACCTTATTATATTTTTCTTTCTTTCGGGAAGGTTAGATGAGATTAGGTATCCTTCCTCTTCCATACCCACAAATGTGTGGGAAGTGTTTCAAAACTTTTGTGTTAATCCTTCATTCTCTACAACATCAACAAAGAGACTAAACCAAAGACTGATGAGTTTCTTAAAGGTACCTATAGATTTATATTATAATTTCTTTTTGCAACCTAGGAAGTGTACATTCAAACAACACATTTAAATCCCCTATGTTCTGCAACTCCATGTGAAGGAGGGACAACATATATCGAAACCTTTCATGAGAACTTGGAAAATTTCCTTTTGTTGAGCAGGATCAAACTGGGGCGCCTTCAGAATAGTTCTTTAAATATTTGGGGAACCAGAAGATTTATAGTCAGCACACGTCTGAGCTCCTCCATGAGTGACAACATTAATAGTCATACCAACCATATTATCACCATTACGTGGCTCAAAACTTATCAAATTGGTTCGTTGTTTCCTTGATTGGTCTTCCCATTTTACAATTGATTCTGGACAATTTTTGGTACCATGGGCATGCACTTGGTAGTAGGAGCACTAGGCTGATTGTGGAAGAGAATAATATTTGGTAACGTTACCGATTTTGTTGCAGTTGTAACATGGAATTGCTCCATCATGGAATCTATCTCAACTACCTTTATAATCACCTCATTGAACCCAACATCCATCCCCTCATCCTTGAGGTGGGGAATTATTAGACACCCGATATGCTAAGAGGTCCAACATATATGCAAATGTGTTTAAGTCCCTACATTTATTTGTACTATGAGTAGTCAGACCACATAATTCACAACTTATGGACATTATTAGGAACAAAGGAATACTTTTGCAAGATGGAGAATTGACGAGGGGAATGTCCATATGCTTTGTATATCTCAAGATATTTTCTAGGTTGTGGGTTCTACATGTTTGGGAAGCAAGACATTGTAGTGGCCCATAAAAATGGCTAGGGGTACCTACTCACACAACACTTATTGAGGGTATTTTCGGGTCTGTTATTAGAGGGAACTTAAGACTAGGTCTCCCTCTTGGTCTTGGACATTCATGAACATGATGAAATTCTGTCATGCACCCAGTGAACCATACATATTCTCGTCTTAACTTAGGAATTGTAAACTCTTGGATCTTTCTAATTAACACTACTATCTAGCTATGTACTTGTGATAAGTCAAATATTGCCATGGATTTGGACTCTCTAATAATCCATGGATACTTATCCATTGCCTCAATCTTCATAGATTTCTCCAACACAGTTCTTGTGGTGTTAGTAATGGTTTGTTGGGATAAAGCTACTCAAGTTAATGAAAGAAAACCTCGAATAAACCATTTTTCTGATGCGTATCATGGATAGGAAAAGGAATCTTATTCATCACATCTCTAAAGCTTTGAGCATATTCACAAGTTGATTCTCCCTCATATTGTCATATTTATTTTAGCTCCATTATCCCCTATTGTTCTGATTTTGGTAGCTGAAATTCCTTAATGAACATTTTCTTCACCTCTATCAAGGGAAGAGGTGGAATAATGGGAGGAAAGTGACCAAAAAGCCCCATGTACCATTATAGAGCTCATCCCCTCAACGTGTTTTGAAACTCAATTAATTTGGAAGTATTCAAAAAACCATTTGACTTCCAAATAGCTTCACATAAGAACCAATGTTGTTTTCCATCTTCTTAACCTCCCTTGCCCCACAATTCTGGGTATTGCATGGAATATCCTCCATGTATCCTAGCCATCCTGTTCATTGGAAATACCACCAAAACAAACCCTCTAGGACCAGGTTTCAAAATCACATTTGAAGCCAAGCTTGGGCTTGAACTACTACCACTTTGTTGACTCCTTGTCATTGTACTAGCACTAAAACCAATACTAGTTCCTTTTACTATTGCACCAATAGACTTACTACTACTAGGATACTGATTGTACCAGTGTAGATACAAGGTAGAACTAGAAAAATATTTTACCATATAATTTATCAATTCCTATGAAGTGGTAGACACATGGATGATTCTAAGGTTCTTCGACCCTTATTCATCAACAATAGTGCACTCAAATTCTTAGCTTTCTTCATTTTCACACCACTCAGGAACATCTGCAATGTGTATTCAGACTGGATCTACAACATTGGTCTATGTTACAACATTTATCATACTAAATCTATTACCCCCATCTTCCTTCTCTGTATAAACTTACTCATCCCAATTTATTATGCATGGGGCATCATCTACCACTATATATTTACCCTTCAACCAAGAGTTGTCCAACTCTTCATGAATTGTTAATTTTCACAACTCAATAAACCTTTCTTCATCACATCCAATGCCACACATTTACTTCCACAATTGCTCACTCTTCTTTCTTTCTATCCTCATATGTTTCTTCCGTCATTGTTCTCTAATGGTCAATCTCCTTGCTACTTTATCAACCCTTGCTACATATTCAAAATTCTCCTGCATTGTATTTGGATCCTTACACCTTTCTTGACACACCAACATTAATCCTAGACACTCTCCATGGTGCAACTACTTAATCCTCCATTGAGGCATGCTTAAATAGAAGAAACCCTCTTTCCACCAACTAGACCTTAATCCACAACGGTATTTCTCATATGTATATCCCACAAAGTTTTCACTTGAAATCAGCTCCTACTTTCGAAAAAGATATATGACTTTTTGCAGCAAACTCTACCATCCATCCATTGACTATATTTTCTACCTAGAGGTCCACAACTCACATAAATTAGTCATCCAATCTATGTAATGTAGGAAAGTCTTGGGGAGTCCACTAAATCGTTCTCTTAAACCAACCTTCAAATTTCGAGGCTTCCACGAGTCTCTTCTATCCACTTGTGTATACTTATAGGAAAATCACACTAGAAGACCTCATATTGATGCCATGATAGTCCATCATACAATATAAACTCCCAACACCTTATTATGTTCCCTTTTCGCAACTGATCTTATTGTAACTTAAAATACTCAAACATCCTATCCCACCAATCTTGAATCTAGTACTTATAAACTCTTTTATCCATTCAAGTAGTATTCTCTTATTCAGAATGGTCTCGGGAATGGAAAGATTTGTTGATGAAAAATTTAAGAGACCAAGATTTTGCATAGTGGGAAACAAAGTCTCATTGTAGTATAAACACAATGGCATTTTTATTCTTCCCTAGGGAGAAGAAAGTCTCACCCAAAGTGCGGTTGAGAAAAGAGTAATTTGAAGGAAATACTAGTGAATAGATAAGGAAGTAGTCACAGAACCCATATTAATCTTCTATTAAGTTATGCAATAGGAACCAAAGCTAGATAATGTCATAAATGATACATGCAAAAGTAGATACAACCAAATATAAGAGACATGCATCAGACATCATAACATAAATTTTAAGGGGCACTAGTAATCATCCTTTGCTATTATTCATTATTCAAAAACATAATATTCATCAAATATTGCAATATTCAATGATCGATCTATCCCACAACATGGATTTCTAGTTCTAGTTCCCACCTAGTACATTACCTCCCTCCCTATTTTTCTATCTCTCCAACCCCATTCTTTGGATTTTTATGGCCTTTTATAAACTTGTGGTGGTTACTTCTCATTGTGTCAAAGCAATTACAACTCAACTTCTTTCCTTGGGCAGATTAAATGTCCATCATATCTTTCGTTGTTTCCCTTTGTTTGATCCCTTCCACATTGACTACCGAATCATCTTTCATGACCTATTCTTAAAAAATGATGAGGTCAAGAAGGATATACTACATCTAGTGAAATATATCCAAATTACTCTTCTTTGTGGTCACTCATCATTTTCTATTCATTTACATTTTCAATTTCATAATGTATCTTCGACAATTTTTATAGTTTTTTTCATTTTTCTATTCTTCTAAACACAGTCATGGATTTTATCAATAATCTTCTCGAAGGGGAAGCAAAGATAAAAAGTATACCAATAGATATTAATAATTTTTTCTTTAAAAATATCCTCAAGGGATTAATAATTACACCACAACAAAAGGTAATCGATAATATATATAATTAGTTGAATTATCTTTTCTTATGTAGGTACAAATTAACACCAAAGAAATACAAATTACACATTCTATAGGTCAAGCAAGAGGTCCTTGATTAGAGGGCACTTTGTAAGTTTATCAATGCAATCTCATTTATTATAGTATTTGCAAAAAATGACATCTAGTAATTAAAATGATAACAAACTAGCTTATTCCTGCAGGGGTGTAGCTCGATTGGCAATTGAAGTGAAATGAAGGTCATGGTGTGTATAGAGGTTATGAGTTCAAATCACCATGGCTTACCCGTTTCCCATGCTTGCGGGCTATGTGGGTGTACCTAGGGGTATAATGGTAGTGGACGGAAATCGACCCCGTGTGACTTGAGTATGTGCACCGCCCCATTTGTTGATTTTCCTAGTAATAAAAACAAAACAAAAAACACACTAGCTTATTATATTTCATTATTAATTATGGTTTTCTCTGATTACATACAACTAAACAATTATATTGATGAGTTAACTAATAATAAAATAAAGGATAGCCTTGGTTATGAAATAATAATAAGTTTACCACACTCTTCTGTTGAGAGGTTGATGGGAGTACATTATTTATACTGTTATCATGTATTATTTGATTCAAAAGTGAATATCAATAGTATGCTTTTTTTGGCGGAAAAATAAATAAATAAATTTACCAACTCATGCCTATGATTATTAATCGCTAATCATATATTAATTTTTTAATGTATATATGATTATAATTATTCTTTAATGGATTGAATTAATATTGTTATAATATTCTTCAAAATTAAATATGATGAGAGTGGGTTGGATGAATCTTAGGCCATTGGCAATTTTTTAAAATCTATAAGCATCACAATTATTATATCCGCCGAAGGAAATTATATAGTAATCGATTTGGATTTTGATTTTGATTACTTTCAATTTTTAAAAAATATTTACATAAAGTTTTCAATAGTTTTTAAAAATATAGATATAAAATTTAATATTTAAAAATAAAAAAATCATTTTTATAATATTAAAATATCAAATTACTTATTTGTAATAGGCTAAAAATAATGACTTGACTGATTTTCCCTAGTTTGAAGACTAATTGTCAGAAATTAAAAATATAATAAAATTTAAAAAATAGTTAAAGTGACATGTGGATGCTATATTAAATAAAAACATACAATTATATTCACTTATATCTTTAGTTGTACTTTTTATAATTGGCAAATTCCACACAGCTTTATTTTAACTTTGCACATTCCCAAAGTTGGAATGAAAATTCAAATCGAGTACATTATTTATACTATTATCATGTATTATTTGATTCAAAAGTGAATATCAATAGTATGTTTTTTTTCGCGGAAAAAAAATAAAAATAAATAAATTTACCAACTCATGCCTATGATTATTAATGGCTAATCATATATTAATTTTTTAATGTATATATGATTATAATTATTCTTTAATGGATTGAATTAATATTGTTATAATATTCTTCAAAATTAAATATGATGAGAGTGGGTTGGATGAATCTTAGGCCATTGGCAATTTTTTAAAATCTATAAGCATCACAATTATTATATCTGCCGAAGGAAATTATATAGTAATCGATTTGGATTTTGATTTTTATTACTTTCAATTTTTAAAAAATATTTACATAAAGTTTTCAATAGTTTTTAAAAATATAGATATTAAATTTAATATTTAAAAATTAAAAAATCATTTTTATAATATTAAAATATCAAATTACTTATTTGTAATAGGCTAAAAATAATGACTTGACTAATTTTCCCTAGTTTGAAGACTAATTGTCAAAAATTAAAAATATAATAAAATTTAAAAAATAGTTAAAGTGACATGTGAATACTATATTAAATAAAAACATACAATTATATTCACTTATATCTTTAGCTGTACTTTTTATAATTGGCAAATTCCACACAGCTTCATTTTAACTTTGCACATTCCCCTCGCATGATGACATTTCATAAAGTCGGAATGAAAATTCAAATCGACTTCCTACACTTGATAAAAAATAATTTTATATTACTTGAATAGTTTTAACTGGAATAAATATATCTATAATTAAAAAGTATAATAATTTAATATAATTATTATTTAGGAAAATATTATTTAAATTTAAGAATTTCATATAATTATTATTTATGGAAATATTTTGTTAAATATTTAAAATTACAAGTATCTATCTATTTTATTTCTATTAAAAAATAAATTAAATAAATTAACTTTAACAACTGTAAATAAATGATATCTAAGTACCTCAAAGATATTGACAAAATAAACATAATGACATCTGTTATGTCAATAGTTTGTTTTTATCTGCCTACTAAATTATTCGTTTCGGTGATAATGATAAATGGTACTTTGTTGAAGATGTGATTTGATTTTTAAATTAAATGAGTATTTTTGTTTTTATGACTAATAATAATATGTACTTTGTTAATTTTTTTTTTTAATTTAAAAAATAAAAACTTTAACGTAAATATTTTTTTTAAATTACATTAATCTCAATAAAAAATAAATTCTAACTATAACTAAACATAAAAAAATTAATATTTCTTAAATTATATTTTATCCACAAAATAATATTAATAAAATATATTTTATTTAAAAAGTATTATCCTTTCTATACTAGCTTCAGTATCATATTAATTGTGTATATAACTTAATAATTTCCAATTTATATTATCATTATTTTAAAATCAATCTATATTTTAAATATAGTTAATTTTATTATTATTTTTTAAGTATTGATTTGTTTTTCTAATATATATATATATGGGGTTTGTAAGTGGTTGTATTATGACTTAAATTTCTCAAAATCTTTAATAACTAAATACACATTTAAAGATAATGCATTTTTTAATCATACTTCTTATTTCATATAATTATTTTTTATTAAATTTTTCTTAAGATCTTACTTGTTATTTTAGTAAATCTCACCAGTGTTGAGTTTCTAATCTTGAGGCGCTTAACAAACAAAACTCCTAGAATACCAGCATAAAAACTAGGGAACTATCATTAGGTGGTAATTGATTCAATGGAAATACTTGCTTTTCAATAAAAGGCAGAGATAAGCACATTTGGTGCTAATTTAACTTGTTTATTTTAGTGTCAGGTTATTATATTCTTGCATAATGAGGATGAGGAGGGAATCCACAACAACGCAATCCACTTTCCATGTAAAAATTATTTTATTATACGTACGAATATTAATTTATTTTAATGCCATGCTTTTTATTATGTATTTTGTTCTTACACAATGAGGATGAGGAGGTAATTGACAACAATGCAATCTACTTTCTATATAAAATTTATTTTATTATATATATGAATATTTTATTGAAATATTTTAGTTTAATTTGGAATGTATTAAATTAAAATTATGTAAATGCTGTAAATATGTAAGTTCAATTAGTGAATGGCTAGACATGCATAATGTAAATATTTATATATGAACCATGTGGTTGGTTTGTCATGCTAGCTCAGAATCTATGTAAATATTATGTTGGAAAAATAATAAAATGATCCAAGATGGTTGTTTAACGAACACGAGAGGGGCTATAATTCCACTAGAGGGGAAGGGGAAAGGGGGCCTATGGGATATTAAATCATCTATTGCCAAGTGTCAACCTTAGAACTCATCCAACTGCTGCCATGTGCCTTAAAAGAGCCAATTACTTTCTTTTGAGTATTAAATCCAATCATTGAATGCATGTGTGAGGTTGGTGGGGAAAGTCCTCTCACATAGTTATGCAAAACATTGTCTATATTTACATAAAATATGTTTTTTTTATTATATAATATTCACCAAAATTTACAAGTTTTAGTAGTAAATTGTTTGTTTTTTAATTTAATATTCATCTATCTATCTATATGTATGATTTTTCAATCCAAAATAATCACCTCGAATACTATTTTTGGGTATACTATTTAAATCCTTAAAAAATACATTTGAAATTCCAACCTTTATGTTCATGTGTCCAAATAAAAAGCTTATATAATTTTGAGAACATTGATGTATATATATGATTTGGGAATGGACATTTGTCGACTTTCCATGAATTCTAATCATTTCACCAAGAGTAGTGAGGTGCTCTACAACCCAGTATGGGGGAGATGTTGTAACGCGTAACATTATGTAACGTTGTGTACCGTGTTGTTCTCATAAAAAAATGAAAATGATGTCGAATATCTATATCTATATATATATATATATATGATTTGAGAATGGATATTTGTCCACTTTCTATGAATTATAATCATTGCGCTGAAAGTAGTGAGGTGCTCTACATCTTAATATAGGGAGATGTAGTACTGCATAACTTGTCGTTCCCATAAAAAATAGAAATTGAATCCTTCTTAATGCTTGATAGTTCCAAATTTAAAATAGATCTATGTTAATTTCTAAACGATAAACTCAACTTTAAACTACACCATATCCACATATTTTAAAGTATGATTAGGGGTTTGTAGTGAACCGAATAAATTGTCGCTTTATGAGAACATGCTTAGTTGGCATGTTATAATAATTCATTGGTTTTTATGAGGAACGAGTAGTTAGTTGTATGTTACAACAATTCGTTGGTCTTTATGAGGAATGAGTGGTTTTAGTGAGGAAAGATGACGGAAAAGTTGAAAACATATAACTAGTTATGCCGAGTTTTGCATGTAATCAAGAAAATGATTGCTTGAAATTCACTAGGGGTATTCATGGTGGAACTATATATTAGGGGTTCCACGAGAATATTGATGCCGTAGACTCTTAATCGACATAATTGTTCACCTACCTGCAATGGATTCCTAAGGTAGCTTATGGACAAAAGAGAAATGGCTCGATTTGTGTTAAGAAATTCAAACCAAGTGTCTATGAGGTTGAATGAGTGTTGATTGAAGTTCATTGAATAATATAAAATGTGATAATCATGGTAAGTGTTTAGATTCTTGATGACGAGCATAGTGAGTTGGTTTGATTGAGAAATAGTGTTTTTATTTTCGTTAGTTTCTTCACAACTGAATAAAAGGGTGATGCCTATGTATATTGAGTTATTACGAACAAATTTGGATAATATTTAAACAATTGCATGTCTCATTTTGTTATCTATTTTTTTTCCTTTCACATGTTTATGTAAGAGAATGAAAAAATTGAATACAATATATTATGGTGTTTATGTATGAATCTTGACCAGGAAAGGAAAATGAATTTAGAAAAAATTTGATATTAGGTTCAAGAATTGTTGTTAAGAATATTTTTAATGAAATCTTAGTTAAGACAGCATGATCTATAAATAATCTTGGATATTCGAATGGTTTCCTTGCCAATATAGATCTAAACATAAAACAATTATAGTGTTCCTATGATTGACTCTGCGACTATGTTGTTGTATTCTAATGTTTTAAGAGGAAAAAGCACACCATTCATTCTTTAACTGATACAACATTTGAAATAGACTACAATATGAAAGCCACACAATAGAACAAAAAGTTGTACCTTGAAAACCTGTGTGTGAAAATCAAAGTTCGATGAAGGATTGTCCCTGAGCTTATTTTGAGATACACGAACACTATGGTATTCTATAGTCCTCTACAATATCGTTATATCTCTCTACTCTATTAGTGTCTCCTCCAAACTCTTACTCATAGTTGGGAACGTACTGAAACTGCGAACCACTTCTCCCTTCTTGGTAGGTTTTTGATAGGTACATTTAGGATTAGGTTTTGGGTTTCAAAACACAATTGGAACCCCTATGATGCTTCTAGAATTCTCTCATGGATTATCATATGTTATTATCTCTACATATTTGAATTATTGTGAGCTAATATGGTCACCATTTAAACACGTGGAGAATATTTGGACCATTACCTAGTCGAGGACATTATTTTCTCATATAAATTTCAATTTAGGTGCATGATATCTCATTTGGGAGATCTTAATAAAAACCACAATTTCCACATTAGATGAGGAAATCCTCTATAATAACCCTCATTTGTCCAATTCCTTAAAAATGTTATTAGGGCCCAAAAAATGCATTGAAAGTTGATGATCCAAATTTCGACAAAATCAATACTATGTCAAAGATGTACCAAATTCTATTCTGCCTTGTCTAAAGCACCAACATAGATCCACCTTAATTCTATATCTATAAGTGCTAAAAGGGATCAAATTCCTTGAGGTGAAAACATTTCCTCAAATTTTACACTCTAAAATAGGTTTTTACCTCAAGGGATTTGATCCCTCTCGAAAATTGATAGATTTCAAGTTATTGAACTAAGCCAATTTTTATTATAATGATCCCCATTTTTAGATTTTCATTTTTAGTGAAAGCTTTTTTTCTTGGATTTAATTTATTAACATTGTGTGAGACATATCGCTATATAGTTATAAATCCATCTAATTATTATTATTATTATTATTGTAAAGTATTATTTTGGACCAATTTATGGATAGAAAAAATATGTTATCATCTCTTTAATATTAAAGTATAAAATTTAATATCAAACCAGAAACCATAAATCTATTATATTAATATTTAAAAAATTTCTCCTCTCCTCCTTATCTCACACTCTCTTTTATTCAATCTCTAGAATTTGTAATATAACCCTCCTTACCTCCTCTCCACAAATAACTTTCTTAGTAATCTCGTCTCATGAGTTAATATTTAACCCCCCTTTTCCCTATCATCATTACGTTTTTCCCTAATTTTATTTTTAATTTCGAATATTAATACCATCCTTATATCTCATCTCATGCCTTTTATATTTTCAATCTTCCCCTCATTGCTTCTTTGACTCATTCAAATTGTTATTAATTACATTTACCCTAGTTTTAATGGTTAAACAACTAATTTTCTATATATTCATAATCATAGTTACTTGTAAATATGTTTATACAATTCAATATATATCATGTTTTTTATTTTTTAATTACGAATTTACATTATATATATATTTTTAAATTAATTTACTAATATTCCTACAAGAATATATGGCTATAGATGCAACTAATTATTCTTTGAGGCACATGGTCATATGACTATAAATGCATCTAATTATTGCGTGGGACAATAACTATATGGCTAGAAATACATCCAATGATTATCCAGAACATATGGCTATAGATGCATCTAATTATTCTTTATGACACATTACTATATAACTACAAATGCATCTAATTACTCACTGAGACACATGACTATATAACTACAAATGCATTTGATTATTATTTAGAACACATACATCTAATTATTACAAATTCATTTAATACAAACAACAAATAAACATATCAATGAAATTGAAACATTATTATTTTGAATATTATTATTATTATATTAAACCAAGGATTCTATTTATGTTTATCCAATTTAATATATATATATTTTATTTTCATTTTCATTATAAATCTCTATATTTTTTTATAATAACTATTTTTAAGAGGAAATGCATTACATAAATTAAAATAACTTTTTTCTCGGAGAAAATGCATTTACTAAGTTACATAACTCACTAGGCTTGTAGAAATTTGACTCACCATGGTTGTAGAAATCCCCTTGTTCATATGTCCAACTAAAATTTTTATATCATTAAAAAAAACGTGTTTATAGGTACAAATCAAAACTTCCACGAACCCATCTATAACCCGCATGATATTCTTATATGATTGAGTATTATTGGGGTTTCCACTTAGCCAAATAGTTGTTGCCCGAATGAGACAAATAGTTGGTTGCCCGAATGGGACAATGATTACTTGATATGAAAAAAACCAATTCATAATTTTTACGATGAAAGAGGTTAAGGAGTGTTACAAAAAATAGTAATTAACTCCCGTTTTTGCTTTAGTTTTATTATTAAAAGTCGAGTTTAGTTTAGTTAATAGAACATGCAAAAGCAAAGAATAAAGCATGCATGTATGAGCTAGGTTATATTTTTAGCTTTTCTAAATAAGTGTTTAAATACATCCTTAAAGGTTTATTGTAATTGTATCAATTAAATCTTCTATTTATTAATAAATATTGAAGAGACGTAGCTCATTTTGCATAATCGTTGTGTTAAATTCTCTGCCTCTAAACTTCATATTAGTATCAGAGCGCATTGGAAGAAGGTCCATAATCATTGGAAGAAGATTCGAGAGCCAAGGAAGAATATTGAAGAGAGTGCCAGAGCTTGGAGGAAGGTACCAAGCACAAAGAGTTGATCTTAAACCGTAGAAGGCTCGATTGCGGGTCTCCCCTATGCACAGGCATGATCAAAGTAGTGAAACTTACGAAACAAATTTTTTTGGGATCTGATCATGACGTATCCACAGACAAGGTGTGATCCATATCTTGTTCGAACGTGACCTCCCCAGAGGGAAGATGCGATCCAAACGTAGGTTACATTTTGAAAAGGTGCGATCCAAAGGCTAAAATCACAGTTTCTCCTTGACCAGGGTGTGATCCATATTTAGTAAATTTATCAAAGAGCCAGTGAAAGACTCTGGAGTGTCTGATGGATTCTAGTAGCTATAATCATTCCCATATTTCTCCTCTTACGGGGAAATAGGACTATGATGTATGGGCCACAAGGATGGAGATCTACTTAAGATCATAAGATGTCTGGATATATGTTGTGCATGGTTATACTGAACCAACAGATGATGCAACTAAGCAATCCCTATCAAACGAAGAAAAATATATCCCGAGGATTCACAAGAAGAAGGATGCAAAATCATTGCATCATATAATGAACGCCTTGAATAATAACGTGTTTCCAAATGTATTAGCTTCATTACATGCCAAAAAAGCATGGGAAACCTTGGTGACTAGTTACTAGGGTGTTGGTAAGGTACAAACTACTAAACTTCAAAACTTAAGAAGAAAATTTGAATATATGAAGATGAAAGAGTCATACACAGTGGATTCTTTTATGAGCCAAGTCACGGGGATAGTTAATTGACTAAATATATATGGTGAAAATATTGAATATCAAAGGGTAGTTGAAAGGGTTCTAAGATCACTACCTAGTAAGTTTGATCTGAAAGTTGCAACAATTGAGGAAGCGAAAGATCTAAGAACTTTGTGTGTAGATGAGTTGATAGGATTGCTTCTATCATATGAATCCAAAATCAACAGGAATGATGAATCTTTTCTGTAGAATGCTTTCAAAGCTTAAGTCTCATTCTCAAAAGGAAGAGGCAGAGGAAGTGGTGGATCAAGAGGAAGAGGCAGAGGCAGTCGAAGCAATGGCAAGGAATATCAAGATCATGAACATGGCGATGAAGATGGGAACAGTAACAAAAAGAGGTCAGATAAATCCAATGTTAAGTGTTTTTATTGCAATAAATTTAGCCATTATGCTAATGAAAGTAAAAATAAAAAGGATGATCAAGAAAAACAGAATGCAAATGTGACTAATACCTATGAGAACAAACAAGACTTGTTATTTTTTACATGTCTTGCTGCAAACGAAATCCCAAAGGGACTTTGGATTTTAGATAGTGGCTCTATCAACCATATGAATGGTGATAGAAGTCTAGTTGGAGATCTAGATGACTCAGTGAAGACAAAGATTAAAGTTGGAACCAATGAGATAGTTCTAGTAGTTGGAAAAGGAATGGTCAACATACTGACCAAACAAGGTCAACAAAAGACTATAACATATGTATATTATGCTCTAGCATTGAAGTATAATTTACTCAGCATTGGGAAACTCACTGAAAGGAAATACAGACTTGTCTTTGAGGGATCAGACTATGCCATATATGACAAACCCCCTAGTAGACAGTTGATCATCAAAGTACAAGTGACTAGGAACATAATGTATATACTAGTCATGAGTTGCAGTAAGCAAATAAAATATTTTTCCCAAAACTCAACATGCATGGATGATTATAGGCTATGGCATTTTAGATTTGGACATCTTCACTTTATTGGTATGAAGCTATTGTAGTAGAAATATATGGTTAAAGGATTACCCCCCATGAAGGAGACAACAAGCACATGTGAGTGCAACGTTCTTGCAAAGAAACACATGGATAGCTTCCCTAAAGGTATGTCTCGAAGGGTACATGTACCCATAGAACTAGTTCATACTGATCTGTGTGGTCCAATGCAGAATTAGTCATTTGGTGGCAACTATTATTTCCTCACTTTCGTTGATGATTGCAACATAAAAACATGGGTGTATTTCCTTCGTTAGAAATCAAATTTTTTTGGCAAGTTCAATGAATTCAAAGCTTTGGTTGAAAACCAGAGTGGCCATAAAATCAAATTACTGAGATCAGATAGAGGGGGAGATTATGATTCAAAGTATTTCCATGCTTGCTATAAACAACATGGAATCAAAAGGCAATTCATGACAAGCTATACACTTCAGCAAAATGGTGTAGCAGAATGTAAAAAAAGAACCATTATGAATATGGCAAGAAGCATGTTGAAAGGAAGAAATTTGTCGTATGAATGTTGGGGAGAAGCAGTTGCTTGCACTATTCATGCGCTGAACATATCTACCACCAAAATTGTGAACAATAGAGTACCACAAGAAGCATGGACATGTATGACTTGTGATGTTTCACATTTTAGAATATTTGGTTGTGTATGTTATGCTCATGTACCTAAACATGAAAGAATAAAGCTTGATTATAGAAGTGAGAAATGCATAGTTCTTGGATATGGAGAAGACTCTAAAGCTTACAAGCTATATAATCTTGTGACCAAAAATGTCATCATCAACAGAGATGTATTGTTCAAAGAACAAGAGACATGGGATGGAACCATCGATAAGGTTGTGGGAGCTGTAATACCCCAACTAGAAGATGAAGAAGAAGAAGAGCAAATTGGACCGTAGGGTCCAATAGCATCATCAACAGCAGCAAGTACTCCGGCAAGGACACTTAGAAGATCAACAAATTGATATACTCCTAGTATGCAATCAGGTAATGAATATGATCACAGTAATAGAAAGACTAGAAGATTCAAAGATATTTATCATGAACTGGATGCAAATACCAATTTTGCTTTTATTGCTAGTAAACCTATGTTTTTTGAAGAGGCGGTAAAAGAAGAGTATTAGGTAAAAGCTATGGACAAAGAGATAGATTCTATTGAAAGAAATGGCGCATGGGATCTTGTTGACTTGCCTAAAGATAAGAAACCTATTGGTGTGAAGTGGGTCTATAAGACAAAACTCAATGAAAAAGGTGAGATTGATAGGTACAAGGAAATATTAGTAGCAAAAGGTTTCTCACAGCAACCGAGAATTGATTTTGGAGAAAATTTTGCACCAGTGACCAAATTGGACACAGTGAGAGCAGTCTTAGCAATCATAGCTCATAAAAAGTGGAAAGTGTATCAGATGGATGTCAAGTTGGCATTCCTGAATGGGATACTTGAAGAAGAAATTTATATGCAACAGCCACAAGGATATGAAATCAAAGAATATGAAGAGAGTTTAAAAGTTGAAGAAAGCTCTATATGGGCTCAAGCAAGATCCAAGATATTGATATAGTAGAATTGATTCTTATTTGATCAATAATGGTTTTAGCAGAAGTAGCAGCGAACCAACGTTTACACAAAGGTAAATCAACATGGACATATTTTGATTTTTTGTTTATATGTTGATGATATGATTTTTATAGGAAATATGTCAATAGATGAATTCAAGGCAACAATGAAGAAAGAGTTTAAGATGACAGATCTAGGTTTGATGAAGTTCTTTATAGGCATAGAGGTAGAACAATCAGAAAAATGTATGTTTATTTATCAAAGTAAATATGATAATGTTGTGCGTAAGCAATTCATAATGCTTAATTGCAAACCAACACTTACACCAATGGTAACAGGTACAAAGTTGAGTAAAGAAGATGATAGTCCCAAAGTAGATCCAACACTGTATAAGAGACTTATAGGAAGCCTCATGTATCTCATAGTTACGAGACTAGATATTATGTATGCAATTAGCTTGATTGCTAGGTTCATGAAGTCTCCCAAAGATTCGCATTGGCAAGTTGGCAAAAGGATCTTACAATATCTTGCAGGGACTTCAAGCTATGGAATTTTATACTCGAGCACCGAGTATGATGTTTTGGCAGGGTTTATTGACAGTGATTTTGCAGGAAGTTTGGATGACAAGAAGAGCACTTTAGGTCGTGCTTTTCATCTTGGATCATGGGCAATTTCATGGGAATCCAAGAAGCATCCCATTGTGACAATTTCATCAGCGGAAGCAGAATATGTTGCAGCAACATCAACAACATGTCAAGTAGTATGGTTACGCAGAGTTTTGGATGGTCTTCAACAAAAAAAAGAAGGACCAACAACAATCTACCGCGACAAAAATTCAACGATTACCTTGTCCAAGAACCATGTATTTCACCAAAAGAAAAAGCACATTGATACCATATATCACTTCATAAGAGAACTTGTGAACAATGGTGAAGTTCATGTGGAGCATTGTAAATCGATTGATCAATTGGCAGACATATTCACAAAGCCATTGACAAAAGATATTTTTGAAACTCATAGAGATAATTTTGGCGTAGTTGTAATTAACGGGGTGTTAGAAAAATAGTAATTATCTCCTGTTTTTGCTTTAGTTCTATTATTAAAAGTCAAGTTCACTTCAGTTAAAAAAGTATGCAAAAGCAAAGCATAAAGCATCCATGCATGAGCTAGGTTAGGTTTTTAGCTTTTCCAAATAAGTTTTTAAATACACTCTTAGAGGTTTATTGTAATTGCATCAAATAAATCTTTTGTTTATCAATAAAGATTGAAGAGCCGTAGCTCATTTTGCATAATCTTTGTGTTAAATTCTCTGCCTCCAAACTTCAAGGAGGACAACAAAGATGAAGAGTTTTGGTGAATGGTTGCATTACCATAAAGGTATGAGTGCCCTAGAAACTCTTGTGACCAGAATTATTAATGCCTCACTTTTTTATCAAGGAATTCAAATTCAGGTGTCCATGGGGCTGATTGACTAGGTTCATAGGATTATAGAAAGTGATATTCATGGCATGTGGAGGCAGATTGACTCTTGGCTCAGGTTCTGAGCATTATAAAAAGTAATGTTCATGGCCGGTACTTAACTTCTGGTTGATGATTTTATAAATTGAGTTGGGTTGATTGAGAGTGTTATTATCTTCTGTTGTTTCTTTGTAATTGTTTAGTAAATTTCTTTTCTAGCAAGAGCATTTGGCATTTGGCATTCTGTTATTTAATTTGATAAATACTTAGTAGGTTTAATGTTTGAGAAAATGTGTTTCCTCTTAAGATATCATAGTTTTAAATCAAGAGAGGCAGAGTATGTATATTTCTATAAACTTTAACAATTACATTAGTGTCCCATAAACAAAAGGGTATCATACATCAAATTGGTCCCTTATCCCACAAACAAAGAGGTCTCAGTCCAAAATATGTAGTTAAAGTGACATTATATATTTTATACATTATGTGTGTTGCTGATGAATGATAAATCTGCTGCCATGGATGTTCTGTAGCGTTGGTGAAAATGTTAGAATACTCTAGTGTACCAATGCTGAGAAATCTATAGGTGAGTTCGCATTATATAGTTTATGCGAATTAGGTGAAATTACATATAGATTCCAATTCCTATGATGCATATTTTGTCGTTCTGCATGAGGTATTTTATTGAAATTAGGTATCAGATGTTGGAAACGTTTTGGAAAATGGTAAAGTAGGTACGCTGAATACATGAAAAACCTTCACATTGCAACTTAAATTCTAAATAAAGTGCACTTGCAGGTTCATGGTTATTAAATCATCCTCAGGTTCCATTACGCCGTTTAATCTGAGACCATTAGCTGACGGAAAGGTTACAATTTCAAACAAATAACTCACAGCTTGAAAACCAACATAAAAGCCTGCCATATGGCTTTATCTTTATAGGTTCAAAACTGTGAAAATGGTCAGAAGAAAAAGATGGCATATGAGAAAGGATCAAAATGGAACTAACTTTCAATATAGAGATACAATATTATTGTAGCCAGATACTTGTAACTTGATATATATTCAGTGGAACAGAATTATGGCTCAACAGATCACAGAATAAAATGTAAAATTAAAAAAGAGTGGAAAGGAAAGTAGTAATGTGCAACTAAATCGGAACATAAAGATACACACAAATGGAACAGGACGTAGACAGTCGGCATCATAATTATGCCTCAGGTATTGGAACTATGCTCTCAAGCTTGAGAGACACATGCAGTACATATGTGTAAAAATGGAAAAAGCTTTTGAATTCATCCATAATTGAGACGAAATATGTCATTTTGAACATAGAAGCTTCCTTCTAGAGTGGGTATGAGATGAAACATCTGCAACAACACAAAGCCAACAGTAAACGTTAAAGAAATCTTAAAGCTGTTATATTCAGACAAATATAATCTCAATTGAGCTAAGGATATGCCTGCCAATTTCTTTAAAACATGAAGATACTAAATTGAAATTTAGTGCATTCATAGTATCCAGGTGCCTACAACTACAACTGAGGTGCTCTAAAATTAATTTAGATTTATTTTAAACTTGGATTTATGGAAGATGGAAAGGAATCAAATTTAATTTATTTAGTGCATATTTGTTTTAGAGATATAAAAAGTTTAAACACTTCAATAAATTAGATTCCTATTTATACTTCGTAAATTAGGTATTCGTCTATATTAGACTAGTTGGGTCGAAGAAGTGCATTCTACAGCCCAGTAAGAGGAGATGTGTAACTCCTTCCATGCTCATCTTAGAGCTGGCATGTGTCCTTTTTAAAAAATAATAAAATATTATAAAAAATCTACACAAATTAGATAAATTAAAAAGCTTCTTCAACATTTGATCCCTCTCCACGCTTGGTAGATCCCCTTTAAGATGGATCTATGCTGGTAATTGACAATCAAGAAACACATTTGTAAACCGGTACTCATTGGACTCACCATTTTAAATTTATAAAAGAGCTCTACTCAAGTCTAAATCTGGAGTGTTTGCATCACAGTACTCCATCCTCAACACGCCCGAGCTTATTTAACTTATTTCGATTGCTGATTTCCTCCATCCAAGGGGCATGGAGCAAGGTCAAAGGTTGACTTTACTCCTTTCCAGTTGGATGGAGGGAATCAATCCAGATAAGGATCGCCAACACAGCTTTTAACATTAATTTTGGATTTTACATCGACTCAGTGAATTAGAAAAAAAATAAAGGGGGTGAGGGGATTGCCTGGCTGAAGCGGAGCTGATGTTCTTCTCCAGGAAGCTGAAGGTTTCCACTGACAAACACCAAAATGCCATTTGCTGGTCCAGATTGTTGGCAGTCGATGGTGGAGATATAATGCTTGCATTGCTCAAAGGGAAGTGAATTTAGCTTCAACGAGATGTTCTGCGCGCCTTGAATCTTCTGCCCTTCGAAGCTCAGCATCGATGTCACCTCGTTGTACAGAGAGATCAGAGCCGCCCTGTTGTTATCAAATAGATAGTAATAATGATCCACGAATGCCTTGGCCACAGCTTCTACCTGCTCCTCCATCTGCGCTGCCGTCATGTCTACAGGATCTCCTTCCAATCCCATCTTCTTGTTATTATCCACAACGTTTACCTGCACAGATCTTGGAGAAAACTTAGTGCTCTTCTCCGCCTTATTAGTATTATTGTTCTCGCAGACAGATCGGTTGTCACAAACAACCTGCAGATGTACGATGAACTTCCCATGAGGTTTAAGGAGGGGGGCAGAGATATAGTATGGCTTCTGGCATCCACAGCTGCGGCGTTAAAACAACGCAATCGAGATGCTTTCAGAGCCGAAAGCAAAAGAAGTATTCTTTTTATCATGAAAGGGCGTGGATTGAATAAAAGAATCTCTACCTTTTGACGTCATGAGGGAGTAGTTGTGACATCATTCCTGGTTTGGTTTGGTTTTTTGGGTCATGACAAATAATTCTGTCTGCTTCACTGTAATCGAAAGGCGCATAAGAATGGTTTGAGAATCTGGAAAAGCTATTCGTTCCCTTTCGAGCCAACAGGAGTTCGCTTTAAACTTGTGTTTGGTATCCCAACCAATAAAAGTGTTCACTTCGATATATAAAATTGATTTTTACAAATACCTCGAGTAATTTAAAATAGAATCCTTTTTCACTTTCTGTGATCCTATCCACTCATGCTGCTGAGTAGTTGTGTTATGTTTTCTGGTCTCCTACTCGAGAGTAACTTGACTCCCTGGTTCTCATGCTGACGAGAGCATGACTCCATTTCGTAGAGTTAATGGCAGTTAGGTTTTGTTATGTCGCCAACGGGGGACATTTATATTTAGTGGAGGTGGTATTAGTTGGCCGGTATGGGGTCATTTTCTTTTTCAATGGTTTTGGTTTCGTGGGTTTCGCGGTGCAACGATTTAACTGTTAAAGTCTATAGAGGTGTACATACCCTACCGTCCTCCAGATTTGAACCTGTGACCTCTTAGGAGGAAACACATGCTCTTAACTGTTAGGCCCACTCAGGTTGTCTTGTGCAAGTTCTATTGTTGCTTGGTTGGTGGGGTATGGCTGCTATTAATGCGCCTTGCCCTCGACGGGCGAGCCTTAGAGGGGGGAGAAAGGTCTTGAAGCATCGTGGTGTTGTTTTCTGTTGTGCTTCATGCTGGTCTGCGTTCTGTTATGTTGTGCATGGTGGTGCGTTGTGGATTGGAGGTCTCATTTGCAAGGGTGGTTGTGCAAGGTACGTGGTGTTGGCTTGTTGCCTGGGTGCTGTTGTGATTGAAATTGTTGTCCTCTTGTTTTCATAGGGTGTTGTTGGTTGTTCGGTGGTGGTCTTCACTTTGGTGTCTTCGATATTTGGTTGGAGCAGTGTTTTCTCTTCTGGTTAATCTACATTTTGCTCTGTTGTGGGTGGTAGTGTGTCGTCGATTGGATGTCAGGTTTGTCGTGGTGATGGTGTGCATTAGAAAACTAGGCCCTGAAATCCATGAGTGAATAGAAGATAAAATATTATTGATGAGATGATTAAAGTATTACAAGAGAGCTTGCCTTTTATAAGGTTTGAGCGTGCTTAAGGAAGGGTTACGTCCCTTCAATTAAGTAATTGATAATTTATTGTTTTATTTAATATATCATTTAATATTCGTAGCATTGCCACTCCCTTTTAAGGATCGTTGTCCTCAAAGCGATGGTAATGAGAGATGTAGTTGTCGAAACTGTTTTGATTCCCACATTGCGTCTCCTTCAAGAAGATTTTTCTATTTATGAGGTACTCTTTAATGACTCGCATTCTTAATCTCTTCTCTCTGGTAGCAATGATAGATTCTAGCTCGAATATGATTCGTCCTTCTTCATCTAACAAGGGAAGTATTGTTTGTGCCTTCTTGTGTTGGCCTATCATTTTTTTCAAGAATGAAAAATGACAAACATTGTGGATGTGACTTGTAGTTGGCAATTCCAACGCATATGCCACATGACTAATCTTCTTATTGATTTGATATGGGCCATAAAAATGTGGAGCCAATTTATTCTTTCCATCTTGTTTAAGTGATAACTACTTATAGGGTTGTAGTCTTACAAATACCCAATCTCCAACTTCAAATTCTCATTCTGTTCAATGTCGATCTTCTTGTTGTCTCATTTGATTTCTGGCAGTATTTAGATTCTCTTTAAGTACTTGGACAATCTTTTGGTTTTCTTCTAAATGGTCATTTACTGATGCGACCCTTGCTCAGTTGGTGATGAGATCCTTCCATTTTGGGGGTTCATATCCATAGAGGGCTTGAAATGGTGTCATTTTCGCGGATGTATGATAAGTAGAATTATACCACCATTCCGCAAGATGTAGCCATTGGAACCACTTATTTTCCTTATCAGTTACAAAGCAACGGAGGTAGGTTTCTAAGCATTTATTGACCACTTCTATTTGATCATTTGTTTGGGGATGATAAGCTGAACTCATGTTAAGTGACGTCCCAATTTGCTTGCAAAACTCTCTCCAAAAACCCCCTTTAAACTTGGCATCCCTATCAGTTACGATAATCTTGGGAAAACCATGTAACTTGTAGACATTTTTATAGTAAGCTTTAGCTGTTTCTTTTGCAGTATTTGTTTTCTTCAGTCCTACAAAATGTGCATATTTGGTTAGCATGTCTGCTACTACTAGTATTTTGTTTTTTCCATCTGATATGGGTAAACCTTCAATGAAATCCATTGAAATTTCCTCCCATTTCTGATTTGCTATATGTAACGGATGGAGTAACCCCGGACTTGAGATATTTTTAGTTTTATTTCTCTGACAAATGTCACATTCTGCAAGATACTTGTGAATGTTGGCATTCATATCCTTCCAAAAGAATGATTGCCTTGCATTATAGTAGGTTTTAAAAAACCTACATGTCCAGCGGTTGGGCAGTCATGTGACTCTTTAAGCACCTTGGTCTTAAAACTGGAGTTGGAACTTAAGTAAATTCGTCCCTTGTACCATAAGAGGTCATTCTTCCATTCAAAGTTCGGATACTGATTTATTTCGTTAATTATGGAGCAAACCTATGGGTTTTTGGCATATTTCGTTTGAATTTCGTCCAAAAATTCTGGGATCACCAATGATACGGCATAGACTTGTACCTCTTCATCTTTTCTTGCCATTCTTTACATAGAGTACAAAAACATAACAAAGTCATTATTATTGCAAAATGTAAGCCTTCTCTCCTAAAACACCCTTTTAAGGCTTACAATACTAAAATCCAAACTCACAGGAAGCAATCACACTGACTGAAAACACAATATCATAATTAATCCAAATCAAACATTCTTTAAAAAATTCTTCTTTGAAAACAGTAATTGGACAGCAAGGCCATAAGTATTCATTGTTTGAACATAACAGTTTTCAACTAATAGCTGCAGAACCAATTTCTTGTCTGATTTTAACTATATAGCTATGAATAATGACCCAAACCAAGTATGATGAAATGTTCTCTAATTTGCTATCATCAACAACATAACCAATTTATGATAAGAACATGAAAATAATATAGATTGATGACTTTTCCAAAAACTTCTTTGGCCACCATATGAAACTCCTTTCCTTCTCCTTCAAACAGAGACATCCATCTATGCCATCTTCATACGGAAGTGGAATCTTACTTGTAACACTGATGACATTCACATTTGCATCTTCAGGACCAAGTGTAACTCCATGGATCACAGAAAGTGAATGAATTCGTCCAATGCCGGCAATAGCACCATCATATGGATCTAATATTTTAACTTTTTCACTTTCCTGGAGTACTTCATGGCCTGCTGGAATTATTGAGCACTGTCAAAAACAAAAAAGTAAACCAATTAAATCAGATTTTGAGATATAAGGCTTGTAGATATCCACATAAACTACTATTGATTTAGTACATACCTTTGCTTGTTCGTGGCCATTTTTTGGGTCTTTCAGCATTCTTGCACCACCCAGATTTACGATTTTTTCCTATGATTAATAGGCATTGCCATTAAAAAAAAGAGGACTCGTGAATGAAGTGAAATGGATCTAAAACATCAACAGATTAAAATTTCAAGTGAAGAAATGGTTGCAAGGGAATGATAATTACTTACCTCATCTACATCAATAGGAAATCGCTTATTTGATTTGAATGCGGCAACAAGAGGTTCTATGCAGGATGTTATGGTCAACATCTTCTCTGACAACCCATCTATACGATGATTCATTGCATCGTTATAATCCTCACTATGGTTTTCAGCAGTATATGGGGCTCCTGTTTGGTTTCTCTCAACTTCAATAGATGGCAAGGAACTTTCTATTGGATTTTTTGACATATAGTTTTGTTTAGAATTTTCTAAGTTTGCCATATATTGAACCATTTCACTCAAATTAGGTTCTCTATTGGTTCCTTCAACCTACAAATCATTGTCAACACACAATTAGTTGGAAATATAGATGAATTAAAATGCATAACAAAATGTACAATATTTAGCAAAAAAACCATATACTTACACATATGTGTTGTTTGGCTCTCAACCCACCCCGACCCAAAAAATATCAAGCCTTTACAAGATCTCTTCCTTTCTTCCCTCTTGCACTCTTTTCCAAAAACTCTTCAGCACACATACTTTCCTTCAAATCTTCCCATTGTTTGGGACTCAAGCTGCTCTCCCTATCTTTTCCATCCAAGATTAATTTTCTGCATTTATACCTAAAATTATTCATCAAAATTTTCATTTTGTACTTGTAATATTTAATGGAAATCCTTCCACCAATAATCTCAAAAACATTTTCTATTTGTTGGATCACTTGAGATCAACATTTCTTGGATCTTGATCTACAAAATTGGATTTGGTAACATCGAAATGAGACCTTATTCTTGTGCCCCAAATCTGTGGACCACCTTGAAGCATTTGGTCCAATAGGATGGCCATCTTTTACCTCAAGCAGGTAAGCCTTCTTCCCTTCTGATTTTATTTCTTTTGCTTCCCTTTGTGTGCTCCTATATAGGCCTTTGAGTAATTTTGTGTGTTTTGATGAAAGCTGATAAATCTTCAGAACCAGTTGTGGGTGTTGAACAACCACTCATATTAGTGGATACAACAGGTGCAACGCCTAGTACGTTGCTTAAAGGAGATGCAATTGGTGTTTTATATGTAGCAGAAGGTTGAATTGGTTCCTCATAATTGGCCACAACAGGTGTGGCACTAGGTAGCTCACCAATCTCCTCAACAAGTGTCGCACTAGGTAGCTCACCAATCTCCTCAACAAGTGTCGCACTAGCTAGCTCGGAATATCCTCAATGGGTGTGGCACTTGATGACTCACCAATCCCCTCATATGTTCCTTCAAATATTTTCTTTAATTTTAAATAGAGCTCTCACAAGTCTGATTGTCCAGAACATGCTAGTTTTTCATAAATATCTTGGACATGATCATATGATATATGAGGAAGCTGATCTTTAGTATCGTCAGCTTCATCTCCATGTATTGAGCTACCAAGGCGTTGGCTTCTACAAGCTAGCAGTGATATGTCTTTGCTTGCCTTTTGTTTCTGATGATCATTTTTTGTAGAATCCAACTTTTCCCTATAAAGAAAAAAACTTATCAAATTAGAATCAAAAGCATATATGGCTGTATTCATGAAATAGATTATATACAACTTTCATGAAATATACATAGAAGTGAAAGGTACGAGTAACTACTTACTTGTTTTCCAAACCGAGATATGACAAATATTCTTCATTTCTTGTGATGTGGTCTTTACGAGCACGCTTGTATTCTGTCACATTTTCCTCTTTGTTGGAATCCCTTTTACGTTTCAACCCCTTGTTCTTCTTCATAGCTTTAAGTCCAAAATTTCTCTTAAAAAACATCATTAGTGATGATGGGAAAACAAAGACTATAAAGTATCTAGATTAAAATTCTCATGATAGCAGCAAACACTTAGTTCTAAAGTTAGAATTATAGGTTAATTCCATGGATTCTTTACCAGAAAGTGATAAAATCTTCAAGATGATCAATTTCAACCATAAAACCATTAGAATCATTAGAAATGAAAAGTTAACAAGCATAATCAATACAAATAACATATAAAGAGCTAAGAATCATAATTGCATTTTAAGTCCATAAAAATTAAAAACAAATAAGAACACATAGGGAACCTTGATTGCAACTTAGTATGAATCCCTAACATGTTATTTGGAGAACCAAGTAGTGTAATGAATCTATTGTCTACATTAACTATTCAACTCTTACACCATGAACACTAATTGGAACCCATTTGAATCACATAGTAACTTTCTTAAACAACATATGCAAACTAACATAAGAAATTACACATTAAATAGTGTTGAAAACAAGTTGAACATGACTAGAAAAACCCATTTAAGATTTGTGTAGAGATGCACAAAAACCAAAATCAAAATGTTGCATATCCAATAGTTTGAAAAATGAATGATAAATTCCATACAAAATTTAGTACAACCATTTGGCTAGCTAATCCCAATGGCCAAAACAATAAAATCCATTTGCATAGTGAAAATTTATTCCATAAAGTTAAGGTGACAAATCATCATCGTGATCATTTGCATCGCCAGCATGATCGCAATCCTGATCACTCCTGTATGCATATGCTTGATTTTCTTCATCATCCTCATTCAATAGATTTTCATGACCATGCATTACATTCTCTATCTCAGTCTCTTCATTGAGAATATAAGTTCCCTCTTCAAAGACTCTATGGCCATCTTCAACTTCTTCTTCCAATGTTTCTTGTAAACTATTACACCGCCCATCGACCATTATATCAACATATTGCATGAATTTTCTTTTTGAACGAGGCTCCATTTGAATGACATATGACCATCTTGGGCTTCTTACATCATTAATTATAAATGCCCGGTTAATTTGAAGAGGGGAACATACGGCTCATCGGTCTTTGATATCTCCTCCTTGAGATTGAATACACCCTAGATGTTTTCCAATTTAATATTGTGATAATAATTATACCCCCCATGCAAAATACTCATAGGGGGTATGCAGGTAAAAACCATACTCATCATGTTGTATTGCAGATGGTTTGATCCATTTACAATTTAATAATATAGGACTAGTTTCACATAATCAACTTGAATAATTTCTTGGATGAATCCAACATAGAAGTTCTTTTTAGTGTCGTGATTCAACACTAACAATACAATCACGATTTTCCTTTCTTGTGCCCTTTTATTCCACTCTTAAATGACGACCATAATCCCACATGCCATTGAAATGAGAAGCCCATATATGTGGAGGTCGTGAAAGCTCAATTTCCTCGATCGTTAGATCTTGACCTTGTTGTTGTGCATCATTTATTGCATCAGTAATCCAATCATAAAATTTTGGGAAAGAACCACCTCCAATATTAAAATCCTAAAGTTGTCGCTTTCGAGATGGACGTGTCCTTGTTTGAATCTCTTCTTCGTATTTTCTACATAGAATATGAACATACAAGATAGTAAGAGTAGTAATAATTTAGCTATTAGATGAAATTAAATAAATAAATTATCAAGTAAAAAATATTTCACCTGCGCCACTTCTCAAATGAGGATGTGTTTTGAATAACATAGGCATGTATCTCAGTTCTTTCCTCATTTGATAGCTTGAAGCGATGTCCATTTCCTTCTAATACTTCACCTACAACTCTTTCGTCTTCATCATCATCCCATACATGTCGATTGAAACTGCTAAAATCCTTCATATATTATGTGTAGAATCCTATGGCCTCTTGCATTAAATATCCCTCACACATGCTACCTTCTGGTTTTGCCTTATTACGAACAAATTTTTTCAAAACCTTCATATATCGTTCTATAGGATACATCCATCTCGTTCTTATTGGACCACAATGCTCTAGTTCATGTTCTAGATGTATAAGAAGATGCATAGAAATATTGAATATTGTTGGTGGAAATTCTTGTTCCAATAAGCAAAGGACTTCAACAACCTCTCCCCTCAAATTATCAAAGTTTAAAGGATCTAGCACATGCAAACTCATTCTCTTCAATATTAGGCCCAACTTTATAATTGCTAATCTTGGCCCCTTTTCCAAACTTGATATGACCACAATCAGTAAAATATCCTCGATTCTGACATGATAGTCATGGGTTTTGAGGCCTCTTAAACTATTATTATCAGTTTGGCTTCTAATATTACTACTTACATATCAAGTAGGAAAGCGAGTCTGCGACATCAACTTTAAGAATTGTGCACATCGTTCCTTTGTCCACACATAAGGAGCAATAGGCTTTCTATATTTTCCATCACCAAATTTTTCAACCCAAATATTTCGATGAATCTTTAGTTCTTGAAGGTCTAGGTGTGATGACACGATATCATATGCACCAAAAAGAGTTTCTATAATAGCAAAAGCTATGTTTTTTTCAGTATGCATAAATTCAACAGTATGTCTAATGGATATATGCTTAAAGTATGGCAACTTATAGAATATGCACAATCGTTTTACACCACTATCATTAAGTGGATCATTTTTACTACAACAAATTTCACCATCCTTAATAAACTGCATTCTTTTTTCTCCATTCTCAATAATGTAATCACTTGTTATTACCAATAGTGCTTCATGATTCTCTTCTTGACCATTGAAACATGACTTTTGTTAATGATATGGATTCTCCATTTTAATATAAGCACGATGTCCACAATAAATGCACTTACGCAAACTACTTGAGTGCCTCACAAAACCCTTAAATGTTAAATTTTCAATAATTTTCATTTAGATATTATCTAGGATCCTACTAAGAGAATAACATGCACAACATAACAATCATAAACACAAGAGACACAGAGTTTCCTCGAGGAAAACCAAGAAGGTGAAAAACCCCGCAAATTCCTCAGAGATAAAATGAGCACCAATACAAAGATCACAAAGATCAATCCCCAAAAGATAGATGTCTTCAGCAACTACTCCTCCTCCACTTGTGCACACTCCTCTCTCTAAACTATGGGAGTTGGATGAGTGAGTGAATGAGCAAATAGAGAGAGACACACTCTCTATTTATACAACAACTTAACCTGCCTTTATCCCTAACTGGGCTGACTTCCTAAGGAATCCTAATAACCCATCCACATGACTCATGCAGGGCCGACCCCACCAAGGTGGTCTAATAACCCATCAAATAATACTTGCGACACTTACAATAATACTTGCGACACTTACAAATACAAATGACGACACTTCTAAATGGAGGAATAATACATCAACAGGAATACAATAAAGTACAAGTGTAATACATAGAAGAATATCTTCCGAAGTTACAAATACATCAACACTCCCTCTTAACTAGGACGATATTCTCTAGACATGGGTCATCAATACATATCGCCACAAGTCTTCAATTCTGGAGCTGGATCATTGTCACTAGTTCACAAAGCATCATCGTCACCGCTGCTGTACTCGTCATCTCGATCATTGGTGCTATCTCTCAATTCTTCTCGTCGTAGGAAGTTCTACAGAGCAACCCTTTTTCATACTGGATGTAGGCCTAGCCTCCATGTAGGTCTTCATCATCTCTGCACATGGAAACCGATGGAATCTTAGGACTAATTATGTGCATCTTTGCAAAACCTGAAAAGAGCATCCCAGGATCCTTTATGTGCCTAGCATGACCAACAAGATCTCCCAGGACTGATTACATGCAACCTTCACAAAACCTTAAAAGAGCATCCCAGGAACGTTTATGTGCCTAGCATGACCGACAAGATCTCTAAAGAGCATCCTAGGACTTTTACGTGCCCAACACAACCTATCGGATCTCTAGGACTGATTACATGTGAACTTCACAAAACCTTAAAAGAGCATCTTGCAACCGGCAAGATCTCTAAAAAGCATCCCAGGACTCATTGCATGCCCAGCACAACCTATCGGATCTCCTGGACTGATTACATGTGAACAGGAAAAACCTTAAAAGAGCATCCCCAAGACTCATTACGTGCCCAACTCAACCTATGGGATATCCATGACGGATTACATGCCTACATAAAATACTTCACAAGAGAATCCCAGGACTTATTACGTGCCCAACACAACCTATGGGATCTCCCAGGATCCATTACATGTCCAACCAGCACAACCTGCAACATATCCATAGCCATGGAGCATCATCCGGATGCTCATGATCATACAGATCACCGCTACTCGTGATCATACGGATCATCATCATACTGAGCATCCCCCGGATGCACATCATCATCTCATGATCATATGAATCATCATCTGGAACATCGTATCATGCAACCCTTATATCCTCAGCCATCGGAGGACCCGCCTACCACCATGCTAGGAATGGCTTCAACATCTGTGTCTCGTCACTCATCTGGAACATCGTCCAGATGTTCATCATGCAGAGCATCACCCGGATGCTCATCACTCAGCACTTACATCCATAGTCATGGGAGGACCCGCCTGCCACCATGCTAGGAATGGCTTCCAACATCTGTGTCCTGTCACTTCCTCCTGGAAGTATCCTGAATCCGCAGGACACCAAGCCTCTCTCTAAAGTACTCGAACTTCACTCTGGATAGTGGCTTGGTCAACACATCTGTTATCTGCTCATCCGTCGCAACATATAAGAGCTTCACTGCTCCTCTCTGCACCATATCCTGGATATAGTGATATTTGATCTCGATATGCTTTGACTTGTCATGGAACACGGGGTTCTCTGACAACTTCACACAACTATGGTTGTCACAATAGATACAAGTAGCATCCAATTGGAGATCAAATAAATTAGATAGTATCTTCCTAAGCCATACTACCTCACAACTGGTTGAACAAGCTGTGACATACTTCGGCTGTACTCAGTGCTACGCAGGATTGCTTCCTGCTAAACCAAGAGATCACACCTGATCCCATACTGAAGCAACACCCCAAAGTGCTCTTCTTATCTACAGCACTGTCTTCCCAATCTGAATCAACATAACCCTCCAGGCTAAACTTTTGATTCACATCATACTTGAGCCCATAATCAACCGTACCCTTCAAGTACCTCAGAATATGCTTTACATCAATTAGGTGAACATGTCTAGGATCCGTTAGGAACTGGCTCAAGGTGTTCACCGCAAAGCAAATATCTGGTCTTTTGTTCGTCAGATACATCAAGGACCCAATTATCTGACGATACATCGTGGCATCAACTGACTATGATGAAGCATCACTCAATAGATTTAGGTTCGATGCCATAGGTGTGGCCATGGCTTTGCAGTCAATCATCCCGAACCGCTTCAGGATCTCTACTGCATACTTCCCTTGTCCAAGGAAGATTCCATCTGCACTCTGCCACACCTCCATACCTAGAAAGTAATGCATCATACCCAAGTCCTTCATCAATCTCGAGCGAAGTGTCCCTTTTCATCACATGTGAAGCATCTCATATCTTTCTTCTCCCTTTGATGGTGGTGAGAAGATTTCTTGTGGTGAGGTTGCTCCCTCTTGAACTTACTCCTCTTGGTGTGAGCTGTGAGAGCTTGGTATTCACTTTCCATCTTTTCTTCTCAATCCACAAGCCTAGCTTCTTCTTGTGAGCATTCCTCCCACAATCTACTGAAAGAGATCAATTTCTTTCTTGCACAGATTCCTTGGATGAAGGAGTCCCATGACCTAGGAAGGCCATTCAATGTGGTCATGGAAATTTATCCATTCTCCACTACTTCATCTAAAGCTTCAAGTTTTTCTTTGATTTGAGAGACCTTAGTAAAGTAGGATTGGATGGTCTCTCCATTTTGGATCTTTACCCCTTTCAATTGGTTCCGCAGAGTCATCTTCTGATTTATATTCTTTCCTTCAAACAACTTGGTCAAGGAGTCAAACATCTCCTTAGGTGTCTTTAGGGAAGACGCATGGGGTATGAGATGGTCTTTTATGGAATAAACAATGATTCCCTTGGCCTTGACCAAGTTCTTCTTGTGTAAGGCCTTAGCCTCATCTCCCTCTGGAACTGGAACCTCTTCCCTTATGTAGGTGTCCAATTCATTCTCTTCAAGGATTAACCCAATTTTGAAATTATCAGCCCCTTCAAGCTTATCCTCAAGCTTGGTGTGGTGAGACATCTTAATGAGAAACTCAAATGGAAATAAAAGATTTAGGTCTTACCACTTGATTTGCTGAAACTTGATCTGGAGCTGGATTAGGGTTTGTTAGAGAAACCCTAAAAATTCAAACTTTGAATTCCAAACTTCTGATTGGATGGAAAGATGCGCCTTGCTGAGCTGATCAAGATGGTATAGTTCAATTTTGAAATCTGCAAAATTTGACCCCTCAAAATTGACTTTGAAACTTTCAGATATGCAGTTTCTAGTTTTTTGGTTTTCTGGTCAAAATCCCGAACTAGGGTTTGATAATGCCCAGGGTTATGCCCAGCCAAAAATTTTGTTCTTAGTCTCTAAACTTCTATTTTTCTGAGGAGTATCCAGCCGTGCTCTCATATTCCAAAAATTCCATGTTTTGCAGAAACCCTAATTTCCTGCTTTTCCGATCAAAATCCTGAACTAGCGTTTGATAGAGCCCAGGGTTCTGCGCAACCGAAAAGTTTGATATTGGTCTCTAACTTTGATTTTTCTGAGGAGCATCTAGCCGTGGTCTTATATTCCAAAAAATCCAACTTTCTCCTAAACCCTAATTTCCCGCAGCAGTGACAAGCCGAAACTGAAAATGCTCCAAATTGAATCCTGTCTCGACAGAAAGATGCACCTTGCAAGGAGAGTTAGCATATCCTCCTGCATTTGATGATCTAAGGAGAGAAACCCAAAGATTAAGAATCCCTATCTTCCACAACTGCAAAGTGTCTTCTTCTTAGTCTCGCTCTGATACCATGTTAAATTTTTGATAATTTCATTCAGATATTATCTAGGTTCCTACTAAGAGAATAACATGCACAACATAACAATCATAAAAACAAGAGACACAAATTTTCCTCGGGGAAAACCAAGAAGGTGAAAAATCCTGCAACTTCCTCAAAGATAGAATGAGCACCAATACAACTATCACAAAGATCAATCCCCAAAAGATATATGTCTTCAGCAACTACTCCTCCTCCACTTGTGCACACTCCTCTCTCTCAACTATGCTAGTTGGATGAGTGAGTGAATGAGCAAATAGAGAGAGACACACTCTCTATTTATACAACAACTTAACCTTCCTTTATCCCTAACTGGGCCGACTTCCTAAGGAATCCTAATAACCCATCCACATGACTCATGCAGGGCCAACCCCACCAAGGTGGTCTAATAACCCATCAAATAATACTTGCGACACTTGCAACACTTACAATAATACTTGTGACACTTACAAATACAAATGATGACACTTCTGAATGGGGGAATAATACATCTCCAAAAGGAATACAATAAAGTACAAGTGTAATACATAGAATGATATCTTCCAAAGTTACAAATACATAAACATTAAAGATGCAAGCCGGACATCCATGGTATCCATGAACATTGAGACTAGTCAATGTGCCATATGCAGGAAGATCGTGTATCGTAAACAATAAAGAATCTCTTAAAGTGAATTGGATTGAATCACCATCCCTTAAAATTTGAATTGCTTCAATTCCTTTCCACAATTCTTCCAGCTCGTCAAATAATGGCTCTAAATAAACATCAATTGTATCTGAAGTCACACTTTTCTTTCCTAGTATAATTAATGACAACATCAAGAAAAACGGTTTGGTTGCTAATCACAGAGGCAAGTTATAATTTATTAAAAACACTGGCCAAGTTGACACAACTAAAAATGACTAATTCATATTCTTAGTCGTTGTTATATAGTCATATTTGTATTCATGTGACTAATTAGTAATTAATGTTAGTCATTTTTATTTTAGTCACTTGTTATCTAGTCGTATATTTTATCCTGTGACTAAATTAGCCATTTTTCTTAGTCGTTTTTAGTTGGATCACTTAAAATTGCTCAATTTTAGTCGTTTATCCCTTGAAAAAGCTATGGTGACTAACTTTTTTAGTTGCCTAGTCACTTATCTCTCATTTTTTACTAGTTCCCGATCTCGAAATTCTCACAGAAGTTCGTCAAAATACCTCTACCCACATAGCGGAACACTTCCATAAGTGGCATAGAAGGCGCACATTGTGCAATATCAACATACAACCTCAGTTCCTATTGGATTAGTTCATCAAATCACTTCAACTTGAAAATACAAAGGATTTGGTAATATCATTTTCCCAAACTATGGAAGAGGCCATCCTAAAGGCCCAACATTTCGATCTCATATATGCACAATGTAGGTACTTGTACACCATCCTATCTAATGCCCCAGGGCATTGATCTTTGTATCCTTCTTATAGGGGTTTGTCACATTCAGTGGATGGGATTATCGGGTCCATTTCCCAACAAGGAAAAATCCCTCCTCCTACTACTCATGTTCCATTCAACATAGCACCACAGTAGCCACCCTTCCCTCCTGTGTCGGCACCCCCTGCACTTGTACTAAATCCTCAGTTTGGTCAGATACAGTATGGACCCTCAGTCCTACTTACCTCAATGCAAACAAAACATCACCAGTACCTCCACCCCAAATGGGAATCACCACTCCAACACCCACATGGTTCGAAGTGCAAACCTATATCTCACCATAGGGGTACAATCCTTATTACACGTTTCCATGTCCTCCTAGTGTTTCCCCCATGCCACACATGGGGGTCAATTTAGTACAACCTTATTTTGTAGAACAAGATCAACAATTTGAGTAGTTGAACACCACGAACCCCCAATCCCCAAAATTAGGGGAAAATGAAAGGTAAGAACAAACAAAACTAGCAACAGGGGCAAGGTGGCAACCCCCCTCCCTAGCAGGACCACAACCACAATAACCAAAATGCAGGGGATAATAACCGCACCAAACAAGGAAATAATGCCAACATGAGGAAAAACCAATCTTGCTCGGTTTGTGGTGAGTATGGTCAGTGCACTCACCATTTCCCACTCATCCTCGATTGTCAGCAGTTGGTGGAAGCAAAGAAGAAGATAGCCACAAACCCTCCTCAAGAACCTAATGTTCCACAACCGAAAACAGTTGTTTTGTAGTAACCCTTTTCCAACCAAGGGTTCGTTACTCAACAACAAAAGCCCCAACCCCTGGTGATGGCTTCTTCTAGAATATGTACATGAACATAGAATATGTTAACCTCCAAACTGGAGCCAAAGGCTATTGTGGGCTTGAAACCCCCCAAGTGGAGGATGTACCTACCCCTTTGCGGGGGACTTTGAAAATACCATGCCCAAGTGGTTAAAAAATCCTACGGATCACAAAGGTACCACCTAGATGCACCCCCCATAACCCTCACATGAAATTTTCCCACAACTACAGTATTGTGGATGACTTGGATCAATCACCAGCTGCCATGTCCATGTTAGAAGTTGCATTGTTTTGGCTCATTAATGTTGCATGCCCTCCAAAAATGGTATAATGGCCTAAAGTGGTCCTTAATCATCTATTATTTCCAAAAGTAGTGCCTGATCTAGTCTCCAATAGCTATTGTTATCATACTACTTCATTAATATAATGTGATTTTTCACATTGAAGTTACTTCATTACATCAAAGATATCTCCCTATTTTCCTATAAATAAATCCATTGAGGTCACTTATTGAAAAGCTCGCTAATTGCAAGGTTATGCTACCAGAATTTATCTAGAGAATGCAAAGCACCCTAAGCTTAGCTCATTCCACCATTGAGGAATACCTTTTATACCACCAAACTATTGGAGTGGATCACGCAAGGAGGAAAAGTATCCTCCCTCGAGGTAGCTTTGGATCCCACCTATCATCTTCAACAATATTAATGCATTGTATTTGTAAGTAACGTGTTTTCATTGTTAGTTAAATATCTTACATTCTTTATAGTATCTTATACTTTAAGAATGGATGCATGTTTCTACTTTGTTTACCTTTTCTTTTCAGTAAATGGATTAAGGAATGATTTACTTTGCATAGAATTTTAGTTCACATCCATTTATTCTACTTGATAAACATAAAAATTAAGTAGGTACTTTTGGTACATATTGGTACTAAAACACCATTAGTGCCCCTCCCTTCATTCATAATTGATTTTGAAGAAATATGAAGAAAGTATCTGAGATAGGCTTGAGCATATATAAACCCCCTAATAAGTCAAATCATAATTAAATATATAAAGAATGATCAAAATAACTTATTCAGAATAATGTTTGGATTCATAGTAAATCTAGAATAATTACATATATAAAGAATTTTTTGAAGATCTGGTGTCTATGACAACCTTGAGCATATAAAACTAGTCAAAATGATCATGAAGTGCATTAAAGTTGAGAGAAATCATTTCCCAAAGTGCTTCATGTAGAGAAGCATTCTTCTCATTTCTTTGGGATCCATATGCCTAATTTTCTCTCTCATGATCCATGAGTGATCTACTCCTAGCAATGTTCAATGATCTACTCTGGACAAGTTAAATGTGTTTCATTGTGCATCAAAGTGTGGATTTACTACTACTTGTAATGCACATTGGAAAATATTAGGTGTAGAAGCTTTGTTATTATGCAAGATATTTGCGTAGCTTTGTCGCTCAAAATGTGAATGATGGACACATGAGGTGATTCTCATGCATGTATATCTATTTTCATGGGACTACCAACCCAACTGATAATCAAAGCTCTTTTTCCTTCTAGTAGGTCGTGCGACATTGCCTGGGTCTTCCTTGCTGAGGGTGAGAACAACTTGAGTTGGAAGCATGGTATAATATGCCTTCTTGTAGAATAACCTTTAAAACTTATGTCTTATGCAATTATCTTACTTATCCAATTTAATGTGTTGACATCCAACAATTAACACATTTCCAACATATAGCCAAATATGCAAGAGACATAAGAGACAAGATATGTGAGGGAGGAACACCAAGATAGGCGTGCATAAGACCTTGTTTTTATATATAGTAGACTACAACGTTACAAAAGACAATGGGTGAACCCAAAATGGCTACCAAGAGTGAGCACCCCATAAGCATCTCATTGGAAACTCCAAGAAATTACCTGTTTCAAAAAACATCTAACTCTTCTGTAGTTCCCTCCCCGATGTTTCCATAGTCAACACTTGTGACATTTGTCTTCTACAACAACCTACACCAATCTACACATTGGCCCCAGTATTCCCTTGTAATATTGTCCCCCCTCGATTCTTCTCCTGAGTTGCTTTTGACTTAGTGCATTCCCATCACTTGGTCCAATCTTTCTTGGATGCCTTCGCCACATCTTACTTATACTTGTGGGTTGAAAAAAAGGCACACAAGGGCTCTTCCCTTGTGGCCTCCCACTCCCACACATGAAGTCCTTCCACAGACTTGCTTCCTTGGGCATGCACCCACTTGGCCGACACACTTGCTTTCCCCGTAGGTCCACTTTCCGTCTATACTCGTTTGATCTCGACTCCCATCTCATCCACACTTGGAATGCTCCCATTCTTGATATTCCAAGTCATGTTGAACCTAGGTTTACCATGCCTTGGGAGACTTCCATTTCACTTGGGAATGCACCCCTCTTTGACACACTTCACCCTTACTAATGTTCCATCGAGTCCCACTCGCTTGGATTGGAATGCACCTTCCTCCAAGCTCCCAAGTTGAGCTATCTCATGCGACCACTCACCAAACCCTACTCTAACTTTGCTAAGACCACACAATGCCTATTCCCCACCATTGATTCTTTTCTTCCTACCTGCTCAGCCTTGTGCCTTCCCATGGATGAGCCAAGGGGATCCCAAGTTGGGTTTTCAATCCCTCCTCGATGTCTTGGGAAAGCCCCATGCTAATATTTTCCTAGGTGAGGTGAGTTTACCAAGGTTCCTTTTCTCCAAGGCTATTACATCCTCCCCCACTCCAAATTGTTCCCATCCTCAACAATGCCTCTAAGAATCCAGCTGCACCTAGAAACCACTTTTGCATCCCCCTTCCTACTACCATATTCATGCTACTCGATCCACCATCACTTTGCCTCATCTCATATAGTCTGCACGGATATGCACTCTCATGTCTCTCTACAATGGTCTAGTTGATTAGGTCATCCAATCAGAGTTTTGAGTTTGCATGTTCTAGTCAACTCTCCCAAGCCTTCTCGGTACTTGATGACCATTTCATTTTTGTGGAGAAGCATGTAGCTCTCCCCACTTGGCACTTAGATATGTTGTCCATGTTATAAAATTTAGGATCGCAAAGCAATAACAATAAACCAGATGCAAATATAAATCACATAAACAAAATACAATAGAGACACCAATACATGGCTCACCCAATCTGGGCTACGCCCACGGAGAAATTTCCAGTCCTTTTATTATACCATCCAACAAAATGAAGGGATACAACCCGCAACACATCCACTACAATTCCTCTTCACTCTTTCATAGTCTCTCTAACACAATCATAGAGATATTTGAAATGCTACAATACATAACTGTATTACAATGCATTCCTTTTAAAGAGGGATTACCATGGGAAAATACTATGGAAGACCCAATACCATGGGCCCGTAAATCACCCATTTTTGATGAAGTCATGACTATGAAATTACAACATTTTACAAGGCATTTTTTTTAAAATTTTCTCTATGGGGGCACTGCCCCTGAACCCTCTCTAGGGGGGTGCTCCTAAAATGTAGTTTTCGGCCCCCCTGGACCCCCCATGGTGACTATATTTGGGGGGGAATCCCCCCCAAACCCCCCGTCATGGGATGGGATCTAGACACGGCTAAAACATGACCTCTGAATAAGGAAGATCAAGCTCCACAACCAACAATCTCCCACTTGGAGAATGATCACAGAAACTCCATCGCTCTTGCATCTGCTAGACTATGCTCTAAACCTTGGACCTGGAAAATTTCTCATCTTCACCTTCATGCTTAAAGGCCAACTGAAACCGAGCACGAACTCAGTTTCTCTCTGGTTACTACCTTTGTCAACATGTCTACGGGATTTTGGCTAGTGTGTATATTTTCCAACTTCAACAGTTCATCTTCCATAATAGACTGTATGAAATGGTACTTGAGCTATATATGTTTAGTCTTCAAATAGAAGGCTCAGTTCTTTGCAAGATGAATGGAATTCTAGTTGTCACTATACAACCTTCTATTCTCCTACTTTTTACCCAATTCGTACATGAACCTCTGTAACCAAATCATCTCTTTACTAGCCTCTGTAGCAGCAACATACTCTGATTCCATTGTTGAAAGTGAAAAAACCTTTTGTAGTTTAGAAATCCAACTTACTGTTGTTCCAGTTACATTAAATACATTCCCTGTGGTGATCCTCCTGCTATCTTTATCACCTGCCATATCTACATCAATATATCCCTGTAGAACAATGTCTGAACCTCCAAAACATAATGCATGAGTGGTAGTACCTCTCAAATACCTAAGATTCCGCTGTAACTCCTTCCAATTTTCTTTACCTATATTATTCATATACCTGCTCACAACTCTCGTTTCATGTGCAATATTTGGTCTTGTGCACACCATGGCATACATCAAGTTACCAACTGCTGATGAATTGGGAACCTTGGACATGTAATCTATCTCTTCCTTTGTCTTGGAACACATCTCTTTACTTAGTTTGAAATGGCTAGCCAAAGGTGTACTAACTGGTTTTTCATTATGCATTCTAAACCTCTCCAACACCTTTTGTATGTACTCACCCTGAGACAATGTCAATTTGCAATTTTTTTTGTCTCTTGTTATTCTCATACCAAGGATTTGCTTTGTAGCACCCAAATATTTCATCGCAAATGAATTAGCTAACTTCCTTTTGAGCACATTTATATCCTGCATGTTAGAGCCGACAACAAGCATGTCATCCACATGCAATAACAAGATAATATATCTTCCATTATCTAGCCTCTTGAGATAAACCCAGTGGTCATAATGACATCTACTATAACCCTGTTCTGTCACTAAACCTGTCAAATTTCAAATACCACTTTCTTTGAGCTTGCTTCAAGCCATACAAACTATTCTTCAACCTGCATACTAAATTCTCCTTCCCTTTGACCTCATACCCCTGTGGCTGTTGCATATAAATCTCTTCCTCTAGATCCCCATGAAGAAAGGTTGTTTTTACATCTAACTGTTCAAGATGAAAATCTTCTATTGCCACTAGAATTAAATAGTTCTAATTTAATTCATCTTAACAACATGAGAACATATTTCATCAAAATATATACCTTTCTTTTGTGCAAACCCCTTTACAACAAGTCTAACCTTGTACCGCTTCTTGCCTCCATCTTCTTCCTTCAACCTGTAAACCCATTTATTTTGCAATGCTCTTTTACCTATAGGAAAATGAACCAAATCCCAAGTTTGGTTTCCTACCAGTGAGTCCATCTCTTCATTCATGCCTTGCTCCCACTTCTTTGTAGTTTCCACCTACATTGTTTCTTCATAACATTCTAGTTCACCAGAATCAGTCATCAATAAATAATACATTGAAGGAGAGTATCGTTCAGGGGGTCTACTTGACCTAGTAGATGTTCTAACACTTGCAGGAGTTTGAGGTACCTGCTGCTGTTCTTGATTTTCCAGCACATTTAGAACTTCATTTTCTTTGATTTAATCAGCAACAGATCTACCTTTTGACATCTTCATATTAAATAAATGCTTCATTAGAAATACCTTATTGGATGCCGAGGGTTTTTCATACAGTTTACGCATTGCGCTCATCAGACCCTCCATTGTCTTTTCTTTTGAGATATTGAAAGCCACTGATGAAGCTAGGAATAGTCGTATTGTTCCAAGTGCCTTTCTGTCAAGAACCTCCCATTCTTCATCCTTCATAGTCGCTGGTTGTTTTGTTTTTCCACCCAACGTTAGGAATAGATCCTTCTGATACAGACAGTCCTCCATTTTCATCTTCCATAACTAGTAGTTTTGGCCATTAAATTCCTTGACCTTAAAATTTCCTTCTTCTGCCATTGCTCCCACTCGAACCAGGAACCCTTATTTCCTGCGAGTTTATCTGCCAAATAGACCTTTGGCTCTGATACCAATTGTTAGAAAAAAAGGATCGCAGAGCAATAACATAAACAAGATGACAATATAAATCACATGAACACAATACAAGAGAGACACAAATATATGTGGTTCACCCAATCTGGGCTACGACCACAGATAAATTGCCAATCCTTTTATTATACCATCCAGCAAAATGAAGGGATACGACCCGCAGCACATCTGCTGTAATTTCCTCTTCACCTTCTCACAGTCTCTCTAACACAATCATGTATATCTATACAATGCTACAATACAAAGTCATATTATAATGCCTTCCTTTTAAAGGGGGATTACCATGGTAAAATAATATGGAACACCCAATACCATGGGCCCATAAATCACCCATTATTGACCAAGTCATGACTATGAAATTACAACATTTTACAAGGATTTTTTTCCAAAATTTTCGCTATGGGGGTGCTTCCCCAAAACCCCTACCAAGGGGGGAGCCTAAAATGTAGTTGTTTCCCCCCCTGCACCCCCCATGGCGACTATATTGGGGGGGAAATACCCCCCCCCGTGTCATGGGATGGGATCCAGACACGGCTGAAACACGACCTCTGAATAAGGAAGATTAGGTTCCACAACCAACAGTCCAATGTACCATTTGGCTCAGACTTCTAGCATGCCTCCTGCTCAAGCCACTTGAGGTCCCAACTACCCGCTCCAAAGGTAGTGGGATTATGTTGTAGCACTATCAATGAGAAAGAATGGGCATATGGCACCCACGACCATTTCCCAAATCACCACCTTCTTTCAACTGCTTCGTTGAATTTTTTCTCAAGTATAGCAGAAGAGGCAAGTTACCACCAATATTTCCATCGCATTTATCCAACAATCATTGGGATTCTATGTCATCAAGCCAATTCTTGCTATCTATGTTTGAGGTGGTTGCACCACTACTTGGTGTCCCCTCCTGCGTTTGGGTCACTACTGGGCATCCTGCATGCCAATTTTGGTATTCTTGCATATCTAAATAGATGTCGATAAGCTTATCTAACTTTTCAAGAACGACTTCACAATCCTCTCAGTTATGTCCATCCGCTCCTCCAAGCATATTATGGACTCTCAGCTAGCTTGTTCCAACACTCGTTCGGTTGGGTGCTTTACTTTTCTTTATCCTTTCTCTTCTCATTGCAAGAGTCTGTTGTAACCAAGTTTGCGGAAGGTGTCATCATCAGAGAGGTAACCTTCCCACCTTTCTATAGCCTCCTCACAATTCGCACAATGATAGGCTCTACTTGCAAAAAGGATTGCGAACATTTCAAGTGAGGCATGGGCTCTTCCTCATAAAATCTTTCCCTATGAAAACATCGAATTCATCCAATGACATGAGTATGAATCTCCCTTCACTAGTCCATTCACAAAGTTTCAAAGGTACATTGTTGGCCATTCCAACCACCTTTTCCACTATTGAATTTATCACCTTGAAGGAACTCTTCTCGGGATTAATCCACAACTTGAGCCTTTTAGCTAGTCCTTCCTTCATTAAGTTGTGCATGGCACCACTATCCACTAAGGAAACAACCTATTTATTTACACTGGCACGTAACAAAACCTTGTGTAGTCTAGTTCCTAGGTTACTACTAGTTCCTCCAGAACATCATTCAACACCTGCAACATAGATAACTTCTATGGTTTCAACATGCTCCACCATAGATAAATTCTATGGTTTCAACAGACAATTCTTGACATAGTGATCTTTTGCACAGATGTAACATGAAATGGACTTATCCTTCTCCTTGGGAACAATTGTGTTTCTGGCGTTCTCGTCATCATGCTTCTCATCCAACTTTGGCTTGCCCTTCATATTCTTCTTGAACTTTCCTGGTTCTCTCTCATTACAATCTTCATCCTCTTTGGACTCTTTCTTTCCTTCTGTGTGGTAGTCCAGAAGCTTATCAACTATTGATATCATTGTAGCAAGGGTCTACATGCCTTGCACGACAAGTATATCTGCGCCCAAGGCTGCAACCCCTTCATGAAGTAATAAACCATATCTTTTTCATTCATGTTCTTTATCTATAACATGAGGCTTGTGTAGGATTTAATGTATGCTTGGAGCCTACCAACATGCTTGATCTTCATAAGTTCATTTCAGGAAACCCACCCTTGGTTCCCCGGTCCAAATTGTGCCTTTAACATAGCCTTCATCTAATTTTAGTTCTTGATCCTTTCTATCTCACGACCCCCTACCATGTCCTCTGCATGATTTATCCACCATATTTTCATTGTGCTTGTGAGAAACATAACAATTGTTAGAACAATATTCCCATCATATACATGCCATGGACCTTCATGTTGTTCTACCTAGTGTTATTTGGCCTTCTAGTTCCTAGTCTAGTGTCTTGGACCATAGTTTGTCCACATTTTACCACCTTAGACTAGTGATATATATATCCATGAAGCCTTGTTTGTCCATGTATCCACTCATTTCCTTCTTTTTGGGAGTCAATGCGCCCCACTACCTTGCATTTATGAGGGATTTGTGGCATTTCCCTGTTTTAAGGAGGTGGAGTGTGCCCTCTTAAATATTTCGTCAACTTGTGCATTGATGGCCACTACTTATCCAACTAATCACCCCATGCACCCTCTTAACGGTTCCTTTCACAATATTTGACTATCCTAACCTTCCTCATGGTCCATCTATGTTCATTGAACCTCATTATGGTCCAATCCATCAGTTACACTTGGCCTCATGTCATTAATGGGTGAATTTCTCCAATCTAAGCCTACCATTTTGTAAGCCAATCAAATTTTATTGAGAGACCTATATATTGTACTACTTTTTGCTCAATAATGCATAATGGAAAATAAAGCTCTAGAGTGAATTTCTCTAGTTTTGTCTCAATATTCTTCTTCTCATGTTTTTCTTCTATCTCTTAAAATATTCTAAGTGAATTTGTTATTGAATCTAGATCTAAGTTTGGTATGTCACATGTATCGAAGCCTATAGCTATGATTGATGTGCATTCCAAACTTTCATAGCAGCATTTTTCACCTTGGTCTCATTTGAACTTCTGTTCAGCTGATCCAAGTACTGCTCTATATCCCAACAAAAGTTTACAAGTACCTTGGTGTTCACGGGTCCCATCATACAGTTGAACCTCCTTCATTCTTATTTTCATTTTTGTTTCTAAACCATTCCCACGAGCCAAGGTTCACTTTAGCACAGTGATGGTGTCGTCCTGCTCCCTTACTAGGAGTTGAAGCTCCTACACTAAGACTTAAAGTTTTACAACTCTACCATATGTATCATTTGTTACTTCTTTTGCTAGCATGTTCGCTATTGATTGACACTCATTCAAGGCCTCTTGGAACATCCTCTGTATATGATCCATCTCTTCCCCCATGGTTGTTTCCTACTTCCCATGCTTGAAAAGAGCAGCAATCATCTTCTCCACACTCTTTTCAAGAAACTCTATCCTGGTATTCACCTTGGGAGTTTTTAGCATCGACTCCCCATCGCTACCTTCACGGTGCTAGAACTCTTCTGAATTCGATCCAACAATAGCATCTGCTTTAGACTCTAACATTTGCTTTGTAGTGTGCTTTCCCATAGCTAACGTAGTCGTTTTTTCCAACTGGAGCACTTACTCGTGTTGGAAACACTTCCACTAAAGTGTGCCAATTCATTGGGCACTTCTCACCCCTCCACCAACTTCATTAAGGAGTCCACATACTTGGCTCTCATCATTTGAAATCAATGTCCCAATCCAATCATTGAGAATGCACTCCTATCGAGTGCTGCAATTCCTTAGGCATAACTACCCGTCTATGCTTCCAACACCAAAATTCTTGTTTTGTGAATTTGTCTGACTTGCTTGAGTTGTCTCACTATTGGGAATCCTAAGCACCTCTGTCGATCATTGTCGATCAACGCCTCGTTTTCACACAACATACCCTTTGGGTGCTCTACTACTCAGGGCATTCCCGGATCACAGTCTCTTCACACCAATCAAAACTCCCCAGCACTCCTCTCAATCGAATCCACTAGTTTGGGTTCAATTCACCCTTGCACATCTGTTGTCGGGCATGCCCTACCTCATAGACACTTCCTGCCAATCGTTCTGCCTAGTGGTCACTTGAATACATGTTAGGTGCACTGTAAATGGTGCTTCCTCTCGTCACTTCAACCAACGTCTTCCACACCAGCTTCCTAACTGTGGTAACTTTGACAACCTGTCTGCATCTTGGTGAAGAGATTCCTCTATATCTTAGCTCGGATACCACCTCTTCGATAGAAGAGTGGTGAAGAGTGCAAGTGTTCTTTTCTTTGATACCACCTGTCACGAGACTACTAGCCCGACCTAGAATTGAAGTTCTTATTCCTTCTGGTATGCCATGTGGAACTACCTAGGTCTTCCTTGTTGAGGGTGAGACTAACTCGGGTTGGAGGCTCGATAGACTACGCCTTCCCACGGAATAACCTTCAACACTTATGTCTTATGCAATGATCTTACTTAGCCAATTTAATGTGTGAACATCGAACAATTAACATGTTTCCAACAATTAGCCAAATATGCAAGAGACACAAGAGACACAACATATGTGAGGGTGGAACCCCAAGTCGAGCATGCCCAACAAATGTCTCACTGGAAACCCCAAGAAATCGCCCCTTTCACAAAATGTCCAACTCTACTGCAGTTCCCTCCCTAATGTTGTTGCAGTCACCACCTGCGACACTTGTCTTCTGCACCAACCTACACTAATCAACACACTCGCCCCAGTCTACCCCTGCGATACTCTGTCCCCTTGAGTCTTCTCTTGAGTTGCTTCTAACTTAGTGCGTGCTCATCACTTGGTCCAATCTTCCTTGGATGCCTTAGATGTGTTTCACTTATACTTGTGGGTTGAACCACAAGTTCCCAAGGGCTCTACCCTAGTGGCCTCCCACTCCCATATGCTACGTCCTTATGCGCACTTGCTTCCTTTGTCATCCAAAATCCTTATGCATGTTCCCTCTTATCCAACGCACTTGCTTTCTCCATGGGTCTACTTTCCATCCGCACTCATTTTCTCCTGATACCCAACTTGTCCACACTTGGCACGCTCTTCCAAGTCATGTTGCACCTAGGCTTTCCATGCTTTGGGTGACTTCCAATTTGCCTGGGCATGTTCCCCTCTTTGGTAAAATCCACCCATGATAGTGTTCTACCAGCACCCACTCTGTTGGCTTTGCATGCACCTTCTTCCCAACTCCCAAGTCGAGTTGTCTGGTGCGTCCACTTGCTGAAGCCTTCTCTAACTTTGTCAAGCCCACACAATGCTTCTTTCCCATCATTGCTTCGTTCTACCTACCTCCTCAGGCTTCCACATGCCCACGGATGAGGCAAGGGGATCCCGAGTTGGGTTTCCAAGCCCTTCTTGGTGTCCTAGGAAAGCCCCATACTAATCTTGCTTTCTCCAAGTGAGGTGAGTCTACCGAGGTTCTTTCTCACCAAGGTCATTACATCTATGATCATTAGTTCATGAGTTTACATGTGGTTTGTATTTGTAGATAGATAGGTTCATGAAATCATTTTTACTATTATGTATCACATTTTTTGGGGGGAAATCAAATTATATGTGTAGATTGGTGAATGAATCCATGGGTCAAATGAGTAGACTTACCATTACTAAGTTCGTGGCTACTTATGGTAACTAATATTAATTATTGTGTGAAGTATTTAGACTATATAACAATGTGTTGTCTCTCAAATTGTGATGCTTTTCAATATATTAGGTATGTTCATGAAACACTTTTTACTAAGGTGTGCAAAAAGGTAGAGAGAAGTGTCCATGTGGTATGGAGCAGTTGTTGGTAGCCTTGATTGGCAAAGATGAAGATGCATGTGTTGATTCGTTGTTGTCCATAACAATAAACATGGTGGGTGGTTAGCAATGAATGAAAAAGTGTTTGCAATTATGGAGGATATGGTGCTATTGGATGACATAATTAGAGTTGCAATGACAAAAGAAGTGGTTTTCTCCTTGACAATGAGATTTTGTGTTTGTCACATAATGCCTAGATGTATACACGTATGGTTTCTACATTATTCTCCTATGTGTGTCAAAGGATTGGTAAATGGAATACAATGTATAGATATGTTATTGTCACAATGAATGTTGATGTCTAGATATTTGTTGGTTGTGATACTAGTGGTGTGAGAGTTAATTAGTTTACTGGAGTTGGTGTCTTTCTTAGTATGTTTGGGTTGAACTTTAGATGGATTAGTTTTCTCGAGATAATATGGATAGATCACTTGGTGTATTAAGGAATGATATATTTTGGTGTGTTTGAGATAAACAGAGGATCTCTAAGTGTGTCCAGGACAAGGACGAAATGGATTCAACTATGGTGTATCCAAGGTGTAAGGTTTGGTCTCTATGATGAATATGTGAGTTCACTTTAACTAGGACATATGGATGTCCATCCTCATGTCTGGGCACATAAGTCAAATTGGTCATTTGATATTTCTTGAGAATGAGGATCATTAATGGATATCCACATGGAATAGATAAGTTAACTGATTGAAGTGAGCACTTGTTGGAAAAATTGTAGGTTTTCCTTCAAGGGGGAGTTCATTTGCCTATATAAGGAGGTGTTAACACTTGAGGAGTGGCTCATGTGTTGGATAAATTCTTTAAGAGAGGACCATATGTTGTTTGTAGAATCTTGGTAATGTTAAGGGAACAAAGACCTATATACAAGTTATTTTATGAGTCATATTGAGGTGAGAATCGAAAGATGGGCATCAATAGAGAGTGGGTGCATCTATTGCACTCATGAGCTCTTGAATTGTTGTTAGAGTTATTTTTACATTAATAACGATTTCATATTGAAGTCTAATGAATCATGGCCCATGTACCTTAAGGACATCCAACTAGACCAATTATTACAAACGGTTAGCTACCCATATCTTCTTGGTGGATGACTATTCCTTTATATGGATTTCTACAAATTAGACCAATTATTACAAAGGGTTAGTTACCCATATCTTCTTGGTGGATGACTGTTCCTTTATATGGATTTCTACAAATTAGTGATGCCTACAAGAAACAAGTCCTTGACCAAACCAAAACAAGATTTCTTTTTATTGGAACTTAATTAATCCTAGGATTCCAAGGGACATCTTGGCATTACGAACTTAAGAGTCATTCTCATTATACTTATATGTACATACATTAATAAGAAAAGTGTGCTTTCAATTCTATTCTCTTTGTGTTTGTGGTGCATCCCTTGTGTGTATTTGGATTGGTTCAGTCAATCTGCTTGTCTACCCTATTAGGTATCCTAACAGTGGTATCATAGCAATTCTAAAGCTGTGGCCTGTGCTCAGATTCCTTCTTTGCCAGTCTGATTATTCTCTAGCAAGTATGCTATCTTTCCTTGTTGGGAGTTTCTTTCCTCTCCGTGTGAAGCTTTTTTTTCTCTGCGAGACGTATGTACCAGATTTCTCAAGACCTGCTCACTTTGTAATATCATTCTATACATATTTTTGCATATTGTATCTTCTGCAAGTGGTGAATTAAGGCAATTCCTTCAATGACTCGCGTTCCCTCTACTTCAAAATCGCATAGTTCGTCATGTAGATTTTGACATACTTTTGGGGTTGGAAATCACTCTGTGTATAAGTTACTTCAATGACATCACTAAAACCTCCTCGTATTGCTACTCCTTATCATTACAGAATACCAAGCGATTAAATTGAGAAGAATGGTGGAAGAGAAACAGTTGTGATGCGCAATGCAGAAACTAGAGGAATCTTATCATTTCGTTCTTTTAGGCATTCCAATTTATGAGAATCTAATCGCAGAGATGAAAGTTGGTTCTCTCTTTGAAGAGAACGGGCCAAAGGTAACAGCTTTGGGTAGTATATGGTAAAATTGAGGAGGAATGAATTTGATCCAGACAGAGTTGAAATTTGCAGCAGATCTGAAGAGTGTTAACATGGATTCCAATATGTAAAAGTCACATGGATTAGTGAACGACAGAATGGCACTTATACCCATGGAAACTCTAATGGATTTATCAAATTCTTGATCTACCCATACTGATGTCCTAGTGGTCTGGAAAATTGAATTCTTCGTGGTGGACTCTTCTCGGCTGGAAAACTCTGATATATTTGCCAAATGCTTCACGTGATCATGCTAGTGCCGAAAATACTATGTGGTTATCACATCGAAATAAAATTGTCGATATACATATGATCTTTGGTAGATTTGGCTCATTCTCATGCTTTCATGCTGCTACAGTCGAACACTCCATGGTTTCCTTAGCTCGGATTCCAACACAACAGTGTTTTCCACCATTAATTTAGATTTCCCAAGAAAAGTTCTTGGCTCTTTTTCATGTCAATTTTGATGGAGTGAAGGAGATATTCTTTCAGTTGTGCGTGAGACTTCACCTATAGATGCGTTCAAATCCATCTAAAGCTTTTGCATTGTATGAAGTGCTATCATGAATTAAAGTGATATCATGAAGTGGCCGACATCCCCATTGTTGAGCTGTGGCTGGTATCCCCACCCCCATCATAAAGTGTTTGGAACCTCACCAAGTGGCCGGCATCGGAATGTGTGAGATAAGTGGAGAAGACTGTAGTGAGTATATCATTGTTTCTTCTTGTCATAGTTGGTATTATTGATATTATTTTCTTCATTGTTGATATTACTGTTTAAGAGTGGGAAGAGAAATTGTGCTCGCTTGGGTCCCAAATTTCGGTCCTACGTTGGAAAAATACACCTCTCAGTCTATGGGGATTCACTTGCATCTCTACTAGGATCGATTTCATTGCTGCTTCTTTAAGAAATTTTCACCGCTAAATTTGTGTTGCATTGTGGCAAGGAGGGCCATTTTATGGTTTCGTTGTTGTTAATGTCCTGACAACATTGGTGCAGGAAGCAACAATGATTTTTTCTGACTCTCTGAGTCTTTGATAGTTCAGTGTCTCCTAAAACGAGTGAACGAAATTTTTTGAGATGCCCCTGTTGCCAGCACATATAATGTTCTGCAGCATCAACAGTCTTTTGTAGCATCATTTTTTCCACAACTTCCACAGATAGTGCTTAGAAGGTGATTCGCATTGAATGGTCAATGCATATATTGGTAGCTCTTGCAGTGATTTCTACAAGCAAATTTGATCCTTGTTATGAGGAACAAGACAAGTGCAATTTCGTTTGAGGAGCAAGGAGAGATTGGTGTAGTAGTTGTTTATTACAGAACAAAGTATATTGGACATCACTAACACCTACTTGCTATTCGATGGCTTTAGTGTTGGAAGTAAACAGTCGAATGAGTGCAGTGTTGGCAACGAATTATGGCACTATGAGTGATCATTGATGTTACTTGGAGATTTATCTTTGGAAGAAATTATATCTGAGCATATCTTGTATTTTGGCCTTTGCATCACAGCAGAGCTACATCAAAGAACCAAGAGCATTTTGAGTAGAGGAGGTTGGCAATTGCATCTTAGTAGAATTAAGTCTAGAGTCTTGTCTGCGACAACGTTCTTTTTTTAAGACACATCCATTTTCAGATTCTTTATATCGTGCAAACTATTTTTCATTGTAAGTTCTAGTGCATTTTTGTTACTTGCATTTGTTTTCTTATAAGTGTCAAAATTGAGATGCATTGTACTTGGGTGCATTCTCAGCTGAGATAGATGCCCTTTATTTTTTTGAGTTTGAGTTCTTGAGTGTTTGTAAAAGGGTGGAGTTGTAAGAATCCCTTCACTGTTTGAGTGAGTCACGGTTTCATTAATGGAAAAAATCAATAGCTGGGTAGAGTTACTGAACACTCTACTTTTCTCTTATGTCGACAACATTGTCATGGTTGAAAAGACCACTCTCACTCACATTCAAAATTGTGTACAAGAATCACAAGATACACTTGAATTTCTAAAACTTGAGTTGCAACTCCAACAAGAAGAAATACATTTTGAACTTGTTCTTGTTCAAAAAAATCTTCTTTATGATTCCTTTCAGCAAGCTGCACATAATGATGCCACTCCAAAATCACATAAGAAAATTAGTTTCTCCACTTCAAAAGAAAAATAAAATGAAGATAAAGTTATGCATATAGAGGTTCTGCTTATTCTTTCCAAGCCCATCATTAGACCATGCGAAGAGATCACCCACAACAAGAACATAACTGATACAACAACAAGGAAATGATGATTCACATTCTTGACTCTACTCAAGCCAATCCAGTTTCAGAGCATTGGATTCCTCAATGAAAGTTCATCTTCATATGCTCTAGTTAAAGTTCAAATTTCGAAATACAACACCGTGATCGAGTTGGCCATATGAAAGATCAATGTTTTGATCTTCACCCTTGTAAGCATTATGGAAAGCATACTCATTCCTTAGATAGATGCTTCATTTTGAAGAAACCTGCAAGAGAGAACATTTAATATGGATGGATCGCTTCTTGGAAATGGCCTTCAACAGATAAGCATATTTATAAATCATACCTAAGAATTCATTCTCAAGTAATGACACATCTTGTAATTGAGAGATATTCTTCTCATCACCTTGTTCCTGACAGGGGGGAATGACTGATAGTCAGAAACAAGCAAATGAGAACAAGCGAGTCAAAACAAGCGAGCCTAAACCAGTGCTAGATTCATAGCCATAACCTTGTGCAAGTTTCCAAACCGTTGAGATAGAGCCACCTAGCCAAAGTGAGAGTTGCAGCACTGAACTAGAGATAGAGCCATGTTCCAGTGGCCTCCAGAGTTTGTGGTCATCCTAAAACCACCCATTTAGTAGAATGAATCAAATACTACTAGCTTTTGAAATGTTCCAGGAACTTCTATGCTTTGGAGCAAAGTTCTAGACTTTGCGGTCATCATTGAACCGCCATTTAGTAGAAGAATTACAAACTATACTAACCTTCAGAATGATCTAGGAACCATTGAGAGAGAACCTAAGTTAGAGCCAACTTCAGAGAACTGCTAAGCTAGAACCAAAGTTATTACCAAGTTCTAAAGTTTTTGGTCATACTAAAACCACCCATTTAGTATAAGACTTCAACTTCTACTAGCCTTTGATTTAGAAATCACTTTCAACCATTTGCATCTTCAGATTCAGCGCTTTGCTTGGACTCCTATACACTCCTTTGGATTAAGGGTGGGATTGCTGGAACCTAATATGTCACGTTAGGTCGAGATTGAGAGTCATCTCAAAATTCCAAGGGACATATTTGGAATACAAACCCAAGAGTCATTCTCATTGTGTGTGTGTGTGTGTATTAATGAGAAAAGTTTTCTTTCACATCAATTCTCTTTGTGTTTTTGGTGCATCTTCTTGTGTGTATTTGTATTTGTTCATCCAATCTGCTTGTCTATCCTATTGGGAATCCTAACACTTTTTATTAGGAGTGCCTCTAGTGTCTAAAGAAGGATGTGTTGCATAAGAATACATGATGATGAAGACATAACATGATAGAGATGAAGACAAGTACTTGATAAGGGGATGTGTTGGAATTATTCACTCCTATTAGTATAATAATTTGTGGTCATATGAAAAGCATGTGGTTTATTTTTATCCACCAAATTCACTAAGGAGCATAAAATAAGAAAGAGAGAGTAATTCCAAACCTTGAAAATGAATATAAGACATGAATAAGAAGTCTCTCTGAGAGGGAAACCTCATAAAATGTAGAAAATATAGAAGACAAGATGAGATGATTATACAAATGAATCTCCTAGTTTATTATAAATAGGATATGAAGTTGTCATTACGTGACCAAGGAAAATTTTAGTGGTGAAATTTAGCCATTGGGCTATTTTTTTACCTTTTTTCTTTCCAAAAAACAATTCGCTAATTTCCATTTTTTCTAAATTGATTCATCCAAATTCCATGGGATAAGAAAATTTACTCTAAAAATCACCATAATTGTCCAAAAATAAATAAAATCTTTAGAAATTTGAATCTTTTTAGAAAATATCGCCTAGCATTTTATGGTTGGAAATTTCAGAATTAGTAAGATTCGCCAAGGTTTCTACCCTTTAAGAAAACCATGGATCCTTAAAATTTTCCCTATATGTGATCTAATACTAATATTTCCTTACAATAACTAATATAATAATAATGAATTATGGTTATGGCCTTGAAATACCTCTCATATTTAAAAACATTTTCCCCTTAAAGCTTGTTTCTTCATGAATTATTCGTATTCCCGTGTAGCTTCTTTTGGAGGCATATTATTCCACTTGATTAGGTAATCCATAATGCTTTTATTCCGAAAAGATAGAGAACATCTATCAATAAAATTTTATGGATCCAAAATCATCTTCCCTTTTTAATCTAATTTTGGTAGTTCCATTTGTATTTGCATAGTATGTCCCAAAAGCTTTTCAAGCAAGATACATGAAAAAAACTTATGAATATGGGAGAATGGAAATACTAACTCGTATTCCACTTCTCCAATCTTAGGAATAATCTTGTAGGGTCCATAAAATTTTGAAACTAATTTTTTAATCTTCTTATGTTTGAGAGTAGATTTCTTATGAGGTTGTAGTCTCAAATATACCCAGTCACCATCCTCGACTTGTCTTTCACTTCCATGTTGATTTTCTTGTTGCTTAATTTTGTTATAGTCCATTTGATGGTTTTATTTAGGTATTTGCAAAGTTTATTTAGTCTTTCCCATATATGCATCCACTACCTGTACTTTTGAATAATCTTGTGAAAAAGATGTAGTAGTAGGAGATGGATATCCATAAAGAGATTCAAATTGAGTCATATTTGTAGATGTGTGATAGGTGGTATTATACCACCATTGTGCTAAAGGAAGCCACTTGACCCATTGAGATTGCTTGTCTAAAGAAAACCAATAGAGATAACCTTCTAAACATTTTTTAAACTATTTATGTTTTTCCAACTACTTTTGGGTGATATGTTGAATTCATAACCATCGTAATTGTTCCATTATCTTCCCTGATTCTTTCCAAAAAAATCTTGTTAATTTTGGATCTATGTCACTAATGATTACTTTAGGTAATTGATGAAGTCTATGAATTTCCTTCATTAACACTTCAGCCACTTGGCTTGCAGTATATGTACTTTGAATTCCACAAAGATGTTCATATTTTGTGAGTCTATCCAAAACCACAAACATGACATCCTTACCTTGTGATTTTGGTAAACTTGTAATGAGTCCCATTGATATATCTTCTCATAATTAGGTTTGTGTAAAATTTGAAGTAAACCTAGAATCTTGAGTGTCTCAACTTTATTTCTTTGTCACACTTGGCATTATCTAACAAATGTTTAAATATCTTTCTTCATTCCTTCCCAAAAGGGTTCTTTTTTTATCCTTTGATAACTTTTAAGGAAACATTAATGTCCTTCCATTGGAGAGTTATGATACTCAATATTTGTTCTTTCAACTTTGATTGAGGGAATAAAAATATTCTACCCTTGTACCAAAGGATATCTCTCTTATATTCCCAATGTTCCATAGATATATTCTCTTAGTGTAGACACTATATTTTCAATCAAGTATTAGTATATTTTTTCCATTCATGGCAAGCTTTTTCGAACCACACAAGAATGGAAGATGTCATGGAATATAATTTGAAGGATTCTTTTATTTTGGAAAGGGCATTTGCTATGACATTTTCCTTACTTTTTGTAAATTATTTCAAAATCAAATCCTTGCATTTTTTATACCCATTTTTGCTTCTCTTAATATGAAACTCTTTGCTCCAAATATTATCTTAGGATGTTATGATCTATGTTGACTTTAAAGTGTCCTCCAATGAGGTATTATTGCCATTCTTTTAATGCGTACAAAATTTCTTCCATTTCTTTTTCATATTTCAATTTCACAATGTCATTTCCTTTGAATTGTTTACTTTTAGAAGCTAATGGCCTCCCTTCTTGCATCAATACTACTCCAATTCCTTGTCTTTATGCATCACATTTGATTATGATTTTTTTACTAAAGTCAGGTGTTTCTAATACTGGTGTTGAAGACATAGCATCCTTTAGGAGTGAGAATGCCAAGGTAGCTTCTTCATTCCATTCAAAGGAATATTTCTTCAAGAGAGATTCTAGTGGAACTATAATGCATGCATAATTCTTAACAAATTTCATGTAAGACCCAAATATCCTCTAATACTCTTGATGTTCTTAGGAATAGACCATTTTTTTATGGCTTCAATTTTTTGAGGATGCACCTTGACCCCTTCTCTTGTAAGAATATGACCCAAGTACTCTACTTCTTGTTTCCTAAAAGCACATTTGGATATTTTTACACAATTTATTGTTCTCAAGAATTTGTAGGACTTTATCCACATGTTTAATGTGTTCTTCCCATGACTTTCCATATATAAGTATATCATCAAATAAAATAGGAACTAATTTTCGAAGATAATGTTGGAAATTTTTGTCCATAATACTTTGAAAAGTAGAAGGAGCATTAGTTAATACAAAAGGCATCACCAATTACTCATAGTTCCCTTGATGTGTACTAAAAGATGTTTCAAGAATGTGTTATTCTCTTAATATGATTTGATTACATCTTGATTTTAGATCTAACTTTGTGAAGTAAACCACTCCATGAAGCTCATTTAACAGCTCATCAATATTTTTAATGGGAAATTTATCCTTGATGTTGATTTTGTTTAGATCTTTGTAATCAGGGAAAGTTATCCAAGCATTAAATTTTATTTTGACCATTAGTATTGGTGCTAAAAAAGAAATCCTACTTGTATGAATAATACTTTCATCTAACATGTCTTGTACCATTTTCTCAATCTCCCCTTTTTGTTGATGTGGATATCTAAAAGGCCTTTTACTAGGAGGATTACTTTCGGGGACAAGTTCAATTTGATGTTCATGATATCTAGATGGACGTATTCCTTTAAGAATATATTGGAAGACTCTATGGTGTTTTTACAAGGTACATTTTAAGTCATATGGAATATTTTCATCTTCATGCTTTTCTTCCACAGAGTAAATTCTAGAAATAAATCCACTACAAACTTTCTTTAAAATATTTTACATTCTATGAGAGTTTATGACTTGAGAGGGTAGATATTTTAACTTTTTGAGTTCATGTTGAATTCCTTCCCATTCAAATCTAATGAATAATTCATTATAGTTTGTAGAAACTGTACCCAAGGTTCTCAACAATTGAAATTGCTACAACATCATCTACTCCTCCAATGGAAATACCATACATGGGAATTGATATATTATCAATATCTCATACTAAATTTAATTTCATGTAATTTCCCTCTACAATCAATACTTTCCCCATTTTAAACCAATACTCGAAAATTTGTTATTAGATACATAAAAACATTGACTCAATTTGCTAATTATTTATCAATGGAATTATGTGTACTTCATGAATCAATTAGTACTATGACCCTTTGCTTCTTAATGAAACCTACAATATTGAGGGTTTTGTGTTCTTTCACATTAGTATGCATCTATGTTGCGCATAATTTCTACATCTGTTCCTTGCTTTTGTTGTTCATAAGTTCTTCCTCACCAATTTCTATGGGTTCATCTATTTCCTCCTCCTCATCGTATCTCCAAAGTGAACAATTTTGTTTCTTGACATTTGTGCCCTTTAAACCATTTTTTATACAACCAAAGCATAGTCCTCTTTCTCTTTTTTCATCCATTTTCTTTTGTGATATTCGATTAGGTTGAGGTAGTGTTTCCCTATGACGAAAACTTTTGTATATGCTTCGTACGTATGTTATGATTGCATACATTTTTATAGCTGTATTTTTGGATTGAATTTGGTGAGAATATTGCATAGATTTCATAAAATTGTAAGGTTGTTTTAATAAAATATCATTTTTAATGTTTTCTTTTAATCCACCCATGTAAGCTTCTAAAAAATACTGGTCACTTATGTTATTTACCCTTGTGGATAATACTTGAAATTATGAATTATAATATTCCACATCACCTAAGTGCTTGATTCTTTTCAATTGAATAAAGTAATCTTGTTCCTAAAATTTACCATATCCAAATTCTATGTCTCTTCTAAATAGACTTCAAGTATATTAATGATGAGAAGAATGATTCCTTTAACTACTCATTGATACCATTGATGGGGTTTTATCTCAAAATGCAATGTAGCTAAGGAAATACTTTACTTATCATCCATAATATTATGCAATTCAAATAATTGATCAATTTGGTTCACCATGTAAACACATATGTTCCATGAAAATTTCTTAATTCATGAAGTAGTTTCTTGGTCTTGAATTGAACCCATGTTTATTGGGATGATCAATTATTGGGGACTCGAACCCTTATTCTCCACTTGTTTTCCAATTTTATCAATCTATGTCTAATATAAATCCATCTTGTTCTCCTTTGAATTAGAAAAATGTTTGATCTCATTCAAAATTCCCCTCTTCATCTTCTTGAGTTCCTCCTTACTAGTCATCTTTTCGAGATCCTCCTTACCAACCATCCTTCCAAGATCCTCTTTACTAGCCATATTTTCATACATATATTTAAATTCACTAGTTATATCACATTTTGGGTTTCCAAATTGCTAATATGTCACTGATATTTCATTCAATTCCATAACTTTTTCTCAAGTCTAGTTTCGATAGCTTGTGAGACATATATTCATTTTCTTCATGAGTCATGTTTGAGCTTTGGATTTAATTGGTGTATTATTTTTTGTAGAACCCCTTGTCATGTGAACCCAAACTAAAATTTACATATACTTATATTTGTTTACTCTGTATCACCCTTTTGACTAACCCAAAGCAGATATTCCAATGAAAAGTTATACAAGTGTCAAGTTAACATTCCTTGTGAAATCTAGTTTGTATGTTGTCTTGGTGGCTGACCTTGCTCCTAAAATATATTTCAATATTTGCCCCTTCTAAGTCTAATTTTTTTCTGCAGTATCCTGATATATCTTCTCTGCAATTTCATGGGTATGGCTCAATTTTGATGTGACAAGAAAACATCATGGTAAAAAATTGTAATTTTTGTCCCTTTCTAGGGAGAAAAAGTGTACAGACTTCCACATGTCCAATTATCTATATAAGACTCTAAAATTAGTACAGCAGTCACTATTTTCTTTCTTCTTTATAATGCAACAAATCTTAGTCAATTTGGATCTCTCAATATTTAGATATAATAGTTCTAGCCAAAACACCTCTTTGAGACTAATTTTTGGACTAGTTAGAAACCCTAACTTCTACTTGGCATAACTCTGAACTTGGAATGAATAAGTACCTAAAATTTGTACCACAAATAAATCATTTATCTTCTAATTCCCCTTCAAATTTCACTATCTAAAACTTTCCAAAAAAAAAGTTATAGCAAATTTTTTAGGACGACTCGTTTTGGAAGCATCCATGCTATGATACCAAATGTTATGCACCAAATTCCATAAAAGAGAGTAAAATAAGAAAGAGAGATTAATCCCATACTTTGAGAAGGAATAAAAGATATGAATAAAAAACTTGTTTTAGGGGGAAACCTCCTTATACAACCTAGAAAATAAACAAGAAAATATTAGATGGTTATACAAATGAATCTCCTTTATTATAAATAGGGTATGAAGTGATCATTATGTGACCTAATACTGAGCCAACCTAACAATAAATAATACAATAATATGGAATTATGGTTAGGGAATTAACATTTATTATTGTATTACCCATTGATCTGTAAAGTGTCATGGATATTCAACTAGAACAATTCATCACAACAAATCTTACAACTTAATTCACCGTGTTAGATTAATTCTGCAGAATGATAAATAAATTGGAACTGGAAGGAAAATAACTAGAGAAAAATAACACATCCACATAAATAGCACAAGATTTACCCTGGGAAAATCCACTACAGGGAAAAACCAACCAGAAGTGAGGACTATACCTTGCTCTGTTGTTCTCTAATATGCAATGAAAATACAAAGTAAGTGGTACTCACTATGGAGTTACCTCTCACACTATGGCATACATGGCTACTACATGAACTACTTCCTTTGTTATGCTCCAATATCCACTCCCTTACTATTGCTTAGGTATGCAACAATATAATAACATCATCAGAATGAAACCCCTTCTCTTCCCAACAACTTGGTATTTAACATATCCTGGTAGAGATCTAGGCTTAGTTTTAGGGTGTGTACATGACTCAACTCCTAATTACGGTTAGTTTTTCAGACCCTCTAGAATGTTCTCAAAAGTCCACACATGTCTATCTCCACATGTGGGGGGACTGAGAGTTAACATGGAATCCACTCGGTACTATGGTGGTAAACTAGATAGGTAAACTTGCAAGAGGCATAACTTCGTCATACAGACTCCGATTGAGACAATTCTTGCAACATTGGAAAGGTCTTGGAGTGTAGAACAACGTCGATGGGTTGAGTTCTATGCTTGCAAAATTTTGACCCCTAAATACATCACTTAAGACCTCAAACAAGCCTCTAAAGGTTCTGGACCTAAATTATACAAAGTAAGACCCGATCCTAAAATGAGCTCTAGAAACCAATTCATCCAATTTTTCCACCCAAAAAGCACCAAAATAGATGACAAATAGGTAAACTAGATAGGTAAACTAGATAGGTAAACTTGCAAGAGGCATAACTTCGTCATACAGACTCCGATTGAGACAATTCTTGCAACATTGGAAAAGTCTTGGAGTGTAGAACAACGTCGATGGGTTGAGTTCTATGCTTGCAAAATTTTCACCCCTAAATACATCACTTAAGACCTCAAACAAGCCTCTAAAGGTTCTGGACCTAAATTATACAAAGTAAGACCCGATCCTAAAATAAGCTCTAGAAACCAATTCATCCAATTTTTCCACCCAAAAAACACCAAAATAGATGACAAATTATATATTCATCCATTTTGAATCACTTATTTTATGTAGGATTTACTACTAAGTCAATAGTTTGTTTTAAGATTATAAAGTTGCCACATCTAATTAGATAACTACTTTAACTTCTAGGTTACTATGTGATTAAGATATTATATCAACAAGTTGTGAATGTGACATGACAAAATAGTGTGTCTCTCGAATCTTACACATTTCAAAGAATATTTTCGTTGGAATAGATGAATATTTGCATAAGAATAATTGCAGTATTTAGACTCGAATTCTAATCTTGATTTAGAGTTTATTCGCTTAGAACTTTCGATTATGCCATAAAAGAGAATAACTCTTACTCAAAATATGCATTTTAATTTTTTTATATATCTACCTCATATGCCTTCCTAAGTAAGGAATATTTTCATATTTGGTTTTCTCATTAATATACATTTGAAATAATTTTTGCATTCGAAAGATGAACTTTGCATAAGGCAAGTATATATACTATGATTCTAATTCTAGTTTTAATTTATTTGTTTATTCCTTTATATTATACCATAAAAGAGAATAACTTCTATGGACATTATGCATATAATTAAGAAACACATCTATACATATATAAAATGAAAATATTTAAGTTCACAAAAATAATTATTTCAATTTTTATAAATGCTGTGATATAGATGAGTTAATGGATTGTGCAATACGAAATAAAAAGTTGACAAAAATTAAATCTGTTTTGATGGAAAAATATAAGTTAGTGGAATTATAAAAGTATAAGCAATTTAATTTTAAGATGTAAATTGGAAATCACTTTAAACCGATTGGAATGATTAAGTTATATATTGAAATGCAAAAGAATGGAAAACGATCGGAAGTAAATACTTAATAAAATGTGTAAAGTAAATAAACGGATAAGGATGAAGTAAATAATTAATCAAATGTGTACAGTAAATGATTTGTAAGATTTTATGGGAAAGGGAATGGAATAAAAGAAAATGACTTTGGCCTAACCAGCTATATATTAGAGGATAAAAATTATTTAAAATGGATCATTTTGGGAAAAAAATTTTGTAAGAATTTAGATGGTTAATCTAGTTTTACATAAGGGAAAACTTTAGGATCGAAATTTAGTCCATGGGTTATTTTTTGAGTCAATTTCTTTTTTTCAAAATTGATTGAGATAATTTTTTTTCTCTAAAAATATTCAAAATTGGCCATAAACTATATAAAACACTTAAAATTTGAATCTTTCTAGAAAAGAATTGCCCAACATTTTATGGTTGGAAATTTAAGAATTAGTAAGATTTACCAAGGTTTTTACACTTTAAGAAATTATGGATCCTCTACAATTCAAAGTTCCAAGGACATAGTTCATGTATGCCTCCAACGGATTTGAGCGTGTTTGAAGCAACCCAAAAACTTGAAAAGTTCTAAAACAACTTGAAACAATGTAATCCATGGATTTTTTGCTTCGACAAATTTGGAAGAAAATGAGTTTTTCTATGTCATTTTGGATAAATCATATACAATGCCCTCTATGTTATGCTCCATTTACACATAATAATAAATTTTAATTATAGAAATGTCCACACAATTCTTGAAGTTAATTGGTTTTTTTAAGTGTTGATGGGTGACTATTGATGGAGTGATTATTCATCTTCTTGGCCATCTGGTGTGACCCATGCTCTAGTTCAGATTCCATAGTGATCCTACATGATGATTGACATTCCTAATGCATGTGATGTTAGAGCTTGCCATGCAAGATTCTTAGTGTGTATGAGTTACTAAGTGTGCATGTGGGCCCATGCTCTAGTTCAGATTCCATAGTGATCCTACATGATGATTGACATTCCTAATGCATGTGATGTTAGAGCTTGCCATGCAAGATTCTTAGTGTGTATGAGTTACTAAGTGTGCATGTGGGCTATTTGTATGCATTATGTATGCTAAATGCGGATAAGAAATAGTGAATTCTAGTGTACTTGAGATCATGTGGTGAATATTCTTGGTTTCACTTGGGTCAATGTTTTGGGAAAAATATCAAGAGGGTGGACAATTCCTCTTCTCCTTGCAAGTTGAATGAAGGAAACAATGTACGTTCAGAGGGCGGGAGCACACATTTTCTCCCCAAAAGTATTGCATTGGGGCCATGCTAGTGGGACTAAAGCAAAGGCACGCATGCACCTAAGGAAGCGTACACGTGCCATTAGGTTAGGAACCGAACTGAGGCGTGTGCGCGCGCGTCTATTAATCTAATTAAAAATAGAGCATATGCGTTTTATTTCGTTCCAACCAACCGAGCCTCACTCACCCATCGCATGCGCGGAGCAAGAGACCACCATTTTCAGCTATTTCACTCAAAAACTCCCTCAATCCATCCACCAAGTGATCATCAAGTGCATTGGATAGGTAAGATCCATGCTTTTTGTCATTTTATTCATTTTCGTGTGTTTATTAAATTTTTAATAATTCACAAATTAGTAAAATAATAAAGAATTTTTCAATTGCAGAGCCTAAACCTATACAATGAATTAACAAAATGTTAACATGGAGTTCTGTGGAACACAAGAAAACAGAAATATTGGAACCAATGAAAACCCTCAACAAAATCAAAACCCCCAACAAAATTTCAACCAAGACGACTTAAACCATTATGTAAATGAAATGAGAGTGCACACTCGAGAACTAAGAAACACAGGGGAACCATCTCAAGTGTCTCTTGCCACCTCAATTGAGAGCTCAATTGACTCCCTCATCCATTCACATCGCCAATTGACTGACATGATTGAATATAGAGCTAGGATGCGGGAGTATTATTCCACATGCATTTCCAAGGAGGAAATAAAATAATTGAATATTACAAAGGCCCAATTATAAAGTATGTTCATTGATCCAAGAACACAACAACCACTAGACAGTAGAAAGCCACATGTCTGCATGGATTGGTGTCATTTCCAACCATGGAGGGATAATTGGATGCATATTTGGTTCATGGTTTACAATAAACCTCGATGCAATAATAGGGAGGTTCCATAGAACTTCCTTCGGCAAATGTGGTATGAGTTTGCGCTTGTTTTACATGTCAACTATTTTGACATAATAGAGTTCCAGGGTGTTGGGCGTGGCTTTGACCAAGATCGACCTGCTTCTAGGAGGAACCCACTGAGAGGGCCACCATCTCTTAGACGCGATCCCAACCCCTCTCCCCAGCCACCTTAGTTACAACACAAACTTGATCAGATCGAGGGGGAGATGAGAAGTGTTGCACGTGGGATCCTTAGACACACCTCCTTTGTATTAGCGACTATAGTGGAGAGACAGGTTGACCCTAATAGAGACTCAGGTGTAGGGCCTTCACGAGAGAGTCAGGATAGACCTGTGATTGGTGGTATCCATGCTAGCACTTCTAGTTCGATGGGGACAATGCCACATCTTTGTCCCCATTGTGGGAACACTTTCCCTGGCCCGATCGAGGGATGCTATATGGAGCAGGTTAGCACCTTTTTTAATGTGTTTTGAATCATCACTTGATAATTTGTAAAGTATTTGTGTTTGACATAAACTATTATTTCAATGTACAGTTATTTAGAGCTGAGACGTCGTCATGGGAGAACATAGGATGTCCCAAGTTGGACGCAGCAATGGAAGCTGCAACTGAAATTGTGGCACCTCACACAGAGGTATTTTCAGTACCTCACACAATATTGTCATTACTTATGGCATTTCTATTATTTATGTATTTATATTTATGACATACACGATGATAGTTCATATAATATTTTTGAATATATTTACTAAATAATTACTTGTTTAATATGTTCATAACGTGCATGCATTTTTGTGTCCACAGGTATGGCTAGACTACGATGATCAACCATCTCCTCCAGGGATCTACAGATCACCATATACACAAGTACAATATGTAGTTAAAAGCATGCTTTTAATTTGAATTGTTCTGACTTACTATGGTTTAATTTGATTTTTGTTTACTAAACTATGATATTACAAATGTGTATGCAGCAACCACCAACAGTTGCAGGTGGCGTAATTCCACGTCTCCACTTTAGTCCCGTGTTTCCACCCTCTCCCATGAGTCACCCCACTTGCTTCCATCCAGACCTCTCCCTCTATCCACCCCCTCCCTTCCATCCAACCTCCCATCTCCATCCATCCTCCCCCATTCGTCCACTCCCCTGTTCCATCCAACTTCCCCCCTTTTTCCACAACCTCCCTTCTATCCATCCTCCTCCCTCTATCCAAGACCGCCCTCCCATTCACCATCCCTAAACATCCCCCCTATCCCTTTTGGGTCGATACCCCCTATCGTACAAACGGTAGGGGTTCATCATCCATGAAGTTCTCCTCCACCCCATACCACCATGTCCTTTGCCACCATATCTTCTCCAGTTCCTGCTACTATTGACCACATATTTCAAGACAGAATGGTCAGTGAACATGGAGAAGTGCAGACCAAGCAAGTAGTGCCTGAACTTCTGCAACGCATATACCATTGCGAGTCCTTCTCTTTCAGTGGTGGTATAGTTCTTCTCAGCGGATGATAACTTTCTACTGGAAAAGGCAATGGGATGATCAATACCTCCCCTCTCCTGGCTGAGCAACAACAATGCCTAATGCGATACACGAAGCATCAACATGGACATGAAATGGCTTCTCCCAGTCTGAAAAAACTAGGATCGGTGCAGTGACCATATTCTCTTTTAATGTGTCAAATCCTTTCTCACAGTCCTCATTCCAAATGAATGGTACATATTTCTTCAGCAGCTTCTCCATGGTTGCGGTTATCTGTGCATACCCTTTTATGAATTTTCTGTAATATCCGGTATGTCCCAATGTGGTGCACAGCTGCTTGACTGAATTTAGTGTAGGCAAGTTTACAATAACTGCGATCTTCGTAGGGTCAACCATCAAGCCCTGTTTGCACACAATGTGTCCCAACAAGATTCCATAGGGAACACAAAAAACACGCTTCTTCAAGTTTAATGAAATTTGATGCTATCTGCACTTTTCTAGCATCATTCTGAGGTTCACGGCGGCATGGTTCTTCAATAAACTGAAAATGGTCCAATCATCAAAGTAAAGCTCTAAAAACTTATGTATAAAATCCTTAAATGCTGCGACTACCACTCTAGAAAATATGGCGGGTGCATTCTTCAGACCGAAGGGCATCACCGTGTATTGGAACGAACCCCATTCTATAGCAAAAGTCATCTTGTGCCTATTTGCGCAATCAATCCTAATCTGATGGTAACCAGAGAATCCATCAGTAAAAGAATAGGCCTCATTCCCTCGAACATTATCTAGCACTTCATCTGTAAAAGGTGTAGGAAATGGGTCATGCATTGAAGCGTTGTTCAGTTTTCTAAGATCCACACAAATTCTGATCTTGCCCTTTGTTTTCTTATCCTGGATAACCATCGGGATTATCCATTTAGATTCTTCGACTGGCTCAATGATCCCGACATCGAGCATTTTATCGAGTTCTGTCTTAACTCGTTCTTTATAGTGCAGATTCAATCTATACGGTCTTTGCTTTACAGGCTTCGCACCAGGCTTAAGAGGAATTTTCATCACTCCTAAGTCTCCAAGTATACCTTTCATCTCTGTGAATTTAGTCGGGAACAATTCGCAGTACTCCTGTAGTATGCCCACGACCTCCTCGACCGTGTCTTCATCCCAATAGTATCCGATAGCTGCGAACATTGGCTCTTCACTGGTGCCAATGTTCACTTTTCTTGTCTTTAAGGGTCCGCTCATATTTGGGATTTCTAGTGGAGGTCCCTCTATCTCACACACGCCCTCTGATTCAAGTATCTTTATGTTTCGCGGGTCATCCTCATCACTGTCTGCTTGAGTTGCAGATTCGTCAGCGAGGTTATAACAATCAAGAGCAGGCTCTAATTTCTCCTCCCATTCCGGGTGTAGGTGCGTAGGTATGCTCTCTGCGCTAAAAAATTCTTCTAGGGTCATATTTCCATCAGCGCAGTCTGGTCTGAATATTTTTTTCTGAAGAAGCTGCAATGCATCATTAATGCTCGGATGTTCATCTTCGAAACTGAAATCTGTCTGGAAGGTCATGGTCAGGGAAGACTAATTTGTTGTGCCCTTGCGTAGTTCCAGGTCTAGGTACCATTTCTTTGGAATTGGTTCTTCTAGCGTATGCACAAACAAATGCACCCATTCTGTTTTTGATCTTTCCACCCAAGCTTGTGAACAAGTTTCCACGTGATCCGTTGGATCTGTCTGTCCATTATATTTTGCAAAAGGTAATGTAACCTTCTTAGCGAATCTGATTTGCATCTTAGTTTTGCATTGATCCCATGTAGTCAATGTCTGCTTGTGCACAGCCCACCATCTGGCAGGTGTCTCGCGCAATGCTACATCTAATGCTTGTAAGCGGTGTTCATTTGCAATTGCTGCAGTATAATATCTGATGAAATAATAAACGTTAGATGAACCATCATATGTGGGGATTGGGCTTACCTACTTTTCAATCCAGCGTATCGACTTCGTGACCTGCGCCCATCTCCTTGCAGATACTTTATGCATGCGGTTTTGCCAGTTCTCCAAACCTACATCCGAGTTTGAAATGCTAGAGCTGTCACATCTCCAGCTGAGTGTACCATCTGCAGTAGGGTTGATGTAATCTTATTGGTTTGCGGTTAGTTTGTACAACCGGTCCAAATATTGAGCTTGGGATTCCTCTTGAATCGGCTCACTGTATATGTCTCCGTCCACAAGGTCTAGTGGTGCAATTACCCTGAGATGTTTTCCTTCAAAGATCATCTTCCTGGTCTTCAGATTTATGATTGTGAGTTTATCAATAGCCTAGTCAATCCCCAATAATGTCGGGAAAGGATGACTATCGTCCACAATCTCGATAACCTCCAAATCGGTGCGACTTTGTACTCCATCAATGTCAACAACCACACTGGCCAATCGTCCAAATGGTATGACTTTTTCCTGATTGGACATTCTCAACTAGATAGGTGACCATGATAACTTTGGTCGCCCCATCTACTGCCATGTCTGCTTAGTCAAGACATTGACCTCTGATCCCAGGTTAAGAATGATTTCATCCATTTCATAATCTCCTATCTGCGCATTGAGTCTCATATCTCTTCCTGTTCTCTTATGTTTCTTGATATGATGAACTGCGCTATCAGTAGTGTCTTCTCCACTATGCAGTTCATACTGATCTATAACCTTCTGCAGTTCTATTATAGCATCCAGGTTCTTTAACAATTTCATGCAGCTTCTAAGGAAATGTGCAACAGAGGTGCATGTCTCTGCTGCAGCGCTTGTGTTGTCATAAGCAGCCAGTATGTCTTCCACATATGGCATTTGGCTGCGTAGCGGGATCCTTGATGACCTTGGTTTCGATTCTCTAAGGATATCCCACGCTTCCGTAAATGCTCCTTTGTTCTTCGCCAGGTCGAAGGCAGGTGTTTTCTTGGCAGCTTTTCTTATCCATTGTGTCTCAAGGGGTGTTTGCTTAGTTCCAAAATATCCAGAAGTCGAAGCTTCTGCTCCTCGATCGCGCCCTATCGCAGCACCGCTGCGCATTACTACATTGATGCTTAGATCTTCAGGTCTCCTCTCTGCTGCAATCCACTGAATGTTTGGAGTCAGTGGGTCTATCCTTATGCGTTTCTGCATCTCGACCTCTAGTATGGGGCAATGTTCAATAACATGCTCAAAAGATTTATAGTAATTGCACGTAGTGCATGGGTTGGTACAATCCCTAGAAACATGACCTGGTTGGCCACAATTATAGCAAATTACCTGACCATGGCCTCTTCTTTTCACCGGGTCTCTTCCTCTTCCGCAATATCCACCACCACAGCCTCTATATCCCCCCTGGTCATACTGCGGATTCTCTTGCTTCGGCTGGTTGTGTTCTTGGAAACGATATATTCCAGCACCTTGCATCACTTCCATATCACGCTTTCTTTCATTCATCAACTCATATGCGCGAAAGTTGGATTCATCATGTACAACTGATTTACAAAAATTACAATACAAGCTCTTAGGTGTTTTTACATATTTCTGTATGAGATAACAATCTTCTAGTCGGTGTCCTCTGCTTCTACAGATTTCACACCATGGTGCCTGGTTCTGATTAATCGAGTTGAGTGCACCGCTGTTAAGATAGTCTTGAAATAAAGGGCAATGTTCTCTAGCGTGGCCTTCTCCCTTACAACTTGTACACCAGACATGGTTCTTTGGTTCATATCTTTGTTCCTTTCCATTCTTCATGCTTTGCAGTTCTAGTGTCAACATGGTCAACTGGTTTTGGATTTGTGACATCCTAGAACTAGTCTTGCCGATTGGCGAAGCCTCGAGCTTCATCGCGATCTCTAAGGCTTCTTCCTGTGATGCAACCTTCTACTACATCAATGCTACATCAATGGTTGTCTGATGTGGGGTAGCAGCGCAGCAATGAACCATTCTTTATGCTGTTGTAGAGCTATCACAAATGTTACTTGGTCTAGGAGTGTTTTAAACTTCTGGTCAAATTCCCAGACCGTTTCATTAGGTTTCTGCTTAATCTCTTTCATCTTGGTGATACATTGGGATTCGAATTTTGGTTTCTTAAACTCTACTACCATTGCAGCCTTTATTTCTGCTAAGGTTCTTGGCTGTGCCTGAGAATATTTCATTAATCAATGAAGGGCTCTGTCTCTGAAAGTAGTGACGAGCTGCGCTCTCTTGACAGCATCATCCTGAATTTTATTTACACTCCATATGGATTCACATAGAAACCAATGATGATCAGGGTCTTCTAGACCTGTTCCTTTGAATATCGGTAGTTTTATGTCATTATCTGTCATTCTTTGTCCTGGGGTGTATTGGTGTTCTGATTCTGGGGTGGGTTTTGAGCGGAAAAAGTAAAGGAGGTATTCGGAATAGTGATAGGGATACCACTCCGTGGACTATTCTGAGACTGGGTGTTCTGGACTGGGCTATTCTGAGTCGTATTTACCTGCGCACCCGCACCTACAGTGCATCCAGTATTAATATTCTGCGAGGTGGGCTGCGTGACATTTGCAGCGGGTGGGTTCTGAGATAGGGTTGGCACAGTATCTGCAATCGGCGGGTTCTGCGGTGTAATAGGATGGATGGTGGCTGATGACGGTGCAGTCTGATTATTAAGGTCACACGGGAGTTCTGTATTCACACGGAGTCTAGGTCCTCTTGGATTCTTTTCTTTATTAAACTTATATCTCTTTCTACTTCTCAGGTTATGTGTCTCTTTGTCAGAATCACTATATATGCTATTGACCATGACAGATGCAAACATATTACTACATTCTTAAAACACCTTTTTCAGCTAAAAGCATTTTAATGTATAGACTGAGGTTGTTCAGGAACTTACTTCTAAATCCTTCGAAGAAGTATGCTTCAGCTTGACTGTAGGACTTCAGCGTGTTTACAGCAAATTCTGTTACAAATCCTTCAAGTATGCTATCAATCCAGAAGTCAACTACTCGCATCAGTGGGATATCTATTGCTTTGAGCTGTGCTATGAACTCTCGAGTCCACTCTGTAGGTACTCCTCCTTGAAAACAGGTTTTCTTTTCTGCGAGTCGCGAGATCCACTCATGCAACTCATTTCCAAATGAAGCCCATAAAATCTCATGAATCTCTCTCCACAAGTATCTGTTCAACCACTGTACATCGGTTGGACGTGGATGTCTGTTCTCTTTCTTTGTAAAATCTCTTTCAATCTTGTCACACCAATCCCAGATCTCTTTCTTTTCAGGATGCCAATTGTCTAAACCCAACGGGAACTGGTATTCTTCTTCACAGATTATTTTCCAATCACACTATCGCATTACTGGTCTTAGCCGGGCAACATAACCATTTGTTGGCTGTATATAACCTTCCGGAGGTTTTCAACATAGACCCAGGTACTTCGCAGTTCAAGGAACCAACAAAACCCCTATTCACCGGCCCTTTCGGCAACAGACTGTGCGCAACCTGAGGTCTCAACCGAGGCGAAGCTGTGGGGGTGGTTGCGAAATCAAGTTTCCACAACCGGGTGATGTGAGGGTGGAACGACTGATGAGCAACGCAATACCCCGCGGACTGCTGCAGATAGACAACTGCGCGAAATCCCTGTTCCGCTTCAGATACTTCGGCAAACAGAGGTACTTGCGCACTAGCGCCTCCAATGACTGTGCAGTACAGGATACTTCTTGCATCACGACAATAATCTATCAACAACTTACTTCACAACAAATCTCAACGGTTCAGCGCGTCAGCTAGACCATGCGTCTCTACCAAGATGATTAATTCTAACCAATCATACTTAGCATTCTTTATCCTTTCAACTCGTTCAAGTTCTTATCATTATGTTGCAGGTGATTGAATAAACATACATTACTGCGTACTCCAATGCTGCACTTAAATTCAATGTTCAACTATGTGACTAATTGGCAGATTCATACATTCCCAGACTCGTAAGTGTTGAATACTTAACATTCCTCCATGCATGTATTACTTAACATATTATTCCCATTCTCTACAGTGAATGCATATAAAAGCAATCACATAACAGAAAATTGCAGTATTAAACATTCATACCAAGCAAATGAACAATCACAACCACACAATAATCACATAACATAAATTTTAACGTGGTTCACCCCTCGGATGGAGGCTACGTCCACAAGAACGGTTGTTAATATTGCTCTTTATGGGAAGGGTACAACCGTTCTTAGTCTACGCACTCAGCTGCAGACTCTCTTCTCTCTCAAAATTAGGTCTCTACGCACTCAGCTGCAGAGCCTTTACAATAGATTCACAACTCAAAAGATGCTACAATACTCAACAATAGCTAGCTCTACGAGAGATCTCTAACCCTTTCCCATACAATTTTTCCTTATTTATAGATCATGCCCAAGAGTTGTGTCTTTACAATCATTAGGCCGAAACCCTAAGGTTTCCAGAACTGGCGTGGCTAACTGCCACCCTAGTTGTCGCCATCAATAGCCTGCTCCGCCTGCTCCAGCTAGGCCACTCGTGGCTCACATGCTCTTCTGATAGCCGTAGTCCTCAAAATGTTTACAACTACATCATGGCCTGTCCCTTTCCACTCCTCCTGCATTCCTATTGCCATCGGCGTAGTGGCCTAGCTTCTTAACTGCTTTCCGCCACTCGTTCGAACAGGTCGCTTTCCTCTGCCTTCCACCTGTTCCTTATCCAAAATAGGTCATATCCTCGTCTAACCTTTACCCATGTTATGAAGCAAAAATAACTCATGCACTATGATGCGCATCGTCCTACTATGCGACCGTGCCTTGGCCATTTTCGTCACGCGACATGCGCAATTCCTCAAAACTTCTTGTAGCTTGTCGCTGCGCGCAATGTGCACTTTTTAGTACTTGTGCAAAATATTCCAACTTGGGCCCCGCCCAACAATGTACATGGATTTTCAGTTATGTGATTTATATCGATGTTGTCTATATTTGTATCTTGTTGTCTCATGTTGTGTGTAGGTTCCTAATAAACAACATCATGCTTTTAAAACAAATGGTTGAGTTTGAATGGCATCAATTTGGCCCTTGATAAACTTTCCTGCAAAAAAAATTCTTTACATCAATTTGTTGCATCTTTAAACCGACCCCTTGGAATGCTAAGTGATGAAAATAGTTAGCATGTTTCCCCAAAACAAATTCTAGATAGATTTACCTCAAGAAGCATATTGAGATTTCTCTATTGTTATGAGGTGGCACATTGAAATGCATTCATTCAATAAATTTGTTGTCTTCAATTTTCTATTTTACTAGGCATACAATAATGCAATATTTTGTAAAAGGATATAGACTATGGGAGGTCTTGAATGTAAAAATAAATGGATTGAGAGAATGTACTATGGTCTTATCTCATGGATTTGGCAATATGGTAGAATGTACATGTTGGCCTAAGCTTTACTAATGTTATGATCATATTAGGTTTTCCATCCATTGAGAAGGTTGTCACAAGTGTGCATATCCATCATATAAAAAAATTCATGCTACAATCAATTTCAAACCATTGAGGGGATCAACATACACCATGCACCCTAAATCTCATGAGGCACCCCAAACATGTTGTAAACACTTTCAGAATAACCAAAAATTCTACGCTCCCATTTACAAGGAAAGTTTTAACCCCAACACTTATTGAATCCATTTACAACTCGACCAAATCAATTATCTGCAATAAATACTAGTTATGGTCCTAGAATCAACCACAATCATTTGCAACAAAATTTTCAACCATGCCATAACAACATTTCAATCATCTAATAAATAATTAGGTTTCTAAAATAGGTTTCTGGTGCTAGGTACAATGTTTTTCTAGTTGTATGCACCCTTTCCATATAGATGAGAAACTATGCATATATGTGTATAATGATTTGGATTCAAATGTATGCACATGAATATATATGTACAATGAAAATGATTTAATTTTTATATGTATTATAATTTAGGCAAGGGATTAGGCTACATAATAGGGTTTCATTGTGATTAGAATACAAACTAGGGCTTACGCTACCAACTAGGGTTTTTAGGCTAGGCTCTCGTGTTTCTAGGCTAGGCTCCAAGCTCTAGGGTTACCATGCCCACTATCACAATCACCATCAAGCCTCATCATCCTCTTGCTTGTGGTGCCACCATCCTCATCCCCATCAATCATCCATCATCCATCATCAACCTAATGCACTTTGTCCCATTATCACTATCACCATCCCTATCCTCATGCCCATTATCACCATTGTCATCATTGTGCTCATTGTCACCATTGTCGCCATCATGCTCATTTGAGTCTAGGCCATTTAGCATCTTCGTTTATGTATTTTGGGTCAGATATGGATTGCAATTGATTTGTTTTTAGTTGTATGCACCCTTGCTATATACATGTCAGAAACTTTTCATATAAGTGTATAATTATTTGTATTCAAAACTAGGGTTTTTAGGATAGGCTCTAGGGTTTCTAGGCTAGGCTCTAAGCTCTAGTTTTATGGGATTAATGTTGAACTCCTTTATCATGACCATAACAAAAATGTAACCCTCACTTAAGCAAAACCACTTATTAGGCATGGGAATCCTTTTATACCTTATTTTAACACTTGCATTAGGAATTTTCATCAAATCTTAGAGGAATGACTAATGTCCTCGGAGGAACACCTTCAAGATTCAAGGTAGGGGCGGGGGCTAAATCCTAGAGGAGGGGGAACATGGTGCTATTTATAAATAGGATCCCAATATAGGAAAGGATTTTGATATGTAATTATTTGTTGTAGCTTGAAATTTTCTAGACTCTATAGGACATTTAGGTCATTTTAACCATAACGCCATCCCCATGTTCATTGTCACCATCCCCATTCTCATTGCAGCATGACCATCATGATTTATAAACATCATGCCCATTTCCACCATCAATGTCACCACCATCCTCCTCATGCTCATGTTGTCACCATCAACACCATGCCCATTGCTACCATCAATATAACCTTCATCCTCATCATGCCCATGTTGTCACCATCGCCATTGAGAGGCAAGCTTAATTTTTGCACAAAGCAATAAAATTTCATAATATTGGGGTATTCTTGGAGAGATTGCTCTTGTGTGATGCCATGGATTGCACCATCCATATATGTTTTCTTTTGGATGACCATTCAAGAGTATAGATATTAGCATGTGATATGCATAATATGCTTAGATATGTGCTCATATATGACAAAACGAAATAACCTATTTGAAGAAATAAAATTTTCCAATTCTCATTTTCTTCTCATTGACTTTTTCAATGTTCATTCTCTTTTTTATAATAAAACATAGTTAGATCAAAGAACACTTCGTAGCAATCATCTTGAAAATTCTTCCACTTACATGTGAAAATTTTAAGACCAAATATTGAATGTCACATTTAATTCCACAAATATGTATTTCAAGTAGTTTTTCACTCGGTGGCTCCAAAAGACAAGTGTAAGAAGCAATTCAAAAGATGTGATGATAGCGGTGCATCACTTGGGTACAATTGAGCTCTATAAGCTCTATTGAGACCAACAACAGTGGATCATCAAGTAAGGTAATTAGAATTAGGGTTACGGTGAGGCATATTCAAACTTATAAATGAAATTGTGCTAAAAGTGGATGTGAGGACAAAGGAAACCATAGCAATAGTTGCATACATGTTCTTCTTCTTGAAGGTAATCTAGTTGCATACATGTTATCCTAATGAAGTATGTATCAACACTTGGGAGAAAAAGAACCCTAAGACATGTCCTATATGGTAGTTTGAAAGCTCCTTTATTTCCCTTGATCGCTAAGTTTGTGCATTTAGGGAATAACTCCTAGGTCTCTAAATTACCTTAATTCCCAGTCATTAACCTAATCCTCTTCTATTCCCACATAGAGAAAAAATGCACCTAGTAGATGCAAGGTGTTATGGTCCAAGACCTTGTGCATGGTCGTCAAGCCCTAGAAGCTCCAATACAAATTTTCTAATGATTTTTACAATTGTCTCTTCATGTTTTGTTGAGTTCTTATTGCATTTGGTCCTTCTAAAGATGGGTAATTGACGCAATCAAGCACAAATGTTTGACCGCGACAATTTGTAAATAAACAACATGCACATATACAAATGTCTACACATACACACACACATAATATCATGCACATACACAATAAATAACCCCTAGCTTGCAGAAGGCCATGCCAATCTTGCTCAAGGAGGTCATTTATGATCCGAAGGCTCGTAGTCGAGAGTGGCCATCATGAACACATCCACAATGACCACATGGACATGAGGGAGTTGACGAAACCTATGTCTACTCACCGGTTTGGGTTTCGTGCCCCTGGAGAAAATCCTCAAAGTGTCCCTGAATGACCATGGGGTTCCTAACAAGATTTCCCGTAGCACCAAACCCGTGACTCCGATTGCGAATCCGTCGATTCCGATGGATTAATAACCCCGAGTTTTATCTAGGGGACCCCCCACACTATGCCTCGAAAGCTCAAAAACGGTGCTATTGTGCCATCTCAGTAACTAGGGTTTTGCTCAGTGAAGGCCATGCTAATCTTGCTCAAGGGGGTCATTTATGATCCAAAGTCTCCTGGCCGAGCATGGCCATCGTGAACACATACACAAAGGCCACATGCATGTGTGGGAGCTGACAGAACCCAATTTCGCTCGTCGGTTTGGGTTCCGTGCCCCCAGAGCAAATCCTCAAAGTGTCCTTGAATGGCCACGAGGTGCCTAACAAGAATGCCCATAGCCCCAAAATCGTGACTCCGATTGTGAATCCATCAATTCCGATGGATTCAAGACCCTGGGTTTCAGCTAAGGAACACCCCACACCGTGCCTCGAAGGCTCGTAAACAATGCTATTGTGCCATCTCAGTAACTAGGGTTTTTCTCAGTGAAGGCCATGACAATCTTGCTTAAGGGGGTCATTTATGATCCAAAGGCTCCTAGCCGATCATGGACATCATGAACACATCCACAATGGCCACATGCACATGTGGGAGCTGATGAAACCCAAGTCCACTCGCTGGTTTGGGTTCCATTCCCCTAGAGAAAATCCTCAAAGTGTCCTTGAATGGCCACGAGTGTTGGAATATTCACACCATCATTTTTATATTTTGCATGTCGGCATGCAAATCTGCATGCTTTGCATGCCACTGCATGCATCCAATCATCATCATGGTGGTCTCCCCAACACTTAGGGCTCACTTCTAGCTCTTCTTTTCCTGCATGCAAATTTTCATGCTTTGCATGCCACTGCATGCATCCAGTCATCATCATGGTTGTCTCCCCAACACCTAGAGCTTGCTTCTAGCTCTCTAGAGCCTGTATTTAGCACTCATTTCATGTCCAACCTACCTAATGCGCCCTCCTTGACTTATCTGCTTAGCAAGTGTGCCTTTCTCACCTACCACTGTCAGTTAGAGTGCACTTGCTCACCTACCACCAGCTATCACTTAGTTGGGGTTCCTTATCTCACCTACTAGGAGTTATCATTCAGTTAGTGCATTGATTGAGTATTTATTCCACTGATTGCTCATGGTGAATGCTTGTAGCTTCTAGTTAGCTAGTTCGGGAGTTCCACTTGATTATTTGACAGCCTCATGTGCCCTCCTTGGAGTCTTCATTCCTTGATTTATGCCTATATGGTTCTGTTAGACTTAGTTAGACACACTTGACTGACTATTACCATTTATGACTGATACTATTGACTGGATGAAGTCTTCATTATTATCCAAGCTAGAATTTGAGTTAGACAGCCTCATGCACCCAACTTGGAGTCTCCATTCCCTGATTTATGGCTAGATGATTCTGTTAGACTCAGTTGGTCACACTTGACTGACTCTTACGAGTTGTGACTGATACTACCGATTGGATGATATCTCTATAGTTATTCATGCTAGATCTTGAGCTCAGAATTCGAATTCCCTACTTAGCTAATTCAAATCCTATATGATGCCTCATCATTGATTATTGTAACACATTCTTTACATTCATTATTCATTGTATGATATTAACATTGTCCATTATTCTGTGTTTATGAGTGATTATTGAATGCATGCTTCTTCTTCTTTGCAAATAATCTTGAGAGTTAGATTGTGAGTTTGTTACAATTGCTAGATCCCTGCAGATTATCACCTGGTATTAGAGCAGTAAGCATCTATTTGAATTGCAGCCATTGCAGCAGCAACAATTGTAGCATTTATTTGAGTAGCTATCTTTCACTTGTGCACCAGAAGCCTCTGAGTTTCCACAGCAAATCCTGGTACTATTACTTGAATTCATTGGAGAAATCCAGTGAGGTCTAGCCAGGTGTGAAGTATTTAGTGTATGTGCCAAGTGTCCTTAAGGTAGTGTTTAGTCGAAGTGTATCATTCTCCATCAGCAAAAATTCTCTTGTTTTGCAGGTTTATTCACCCATTCAGAATCTTCTTCAACTATTCAACTTTCTCTACTTCAGATGGATCTAAAGCTCACATCTTCCAACTATGTTGAGGGGAAAGCCAAGATGGCTCTCTTCATGAGATCCAAAAGCTTCACCCAAATAATCAGCAGAACGATGGTAGAACCTCTCAGTGTAGTTGAAAAGTCCAAGTACTTGGACAGGTTTGATGAAGCAGTTGGTCTCCTCCTTCTCTCAATTTCTGAAGATATTCACTTCCATGTCATCGATCTTACCTCTACTAAAGAGGCTTGGGACAAGCTCGAATCTCTTTTTGGACAGAAATATGATATGAAAGGACACAAATTAGAGAATGAGCTCATCTGTTTGAGTCCTAACAGTTTCGAATCTATCAATGCCTTCCTCACCAAGTTCAAAAGCTTGATATCATAGTTGAAAAGATATGAGATAGTGAAAGAAGATAAGTGGATTATTCTTTCCATTCTCTCAAAGTTGGGGGCAAACCACTTAGTTTTTGTCTCCACTTTCCAGTTAGCTAAGATGTTCATTCCAAAATGGAAGTTTCCCTCACTTGGTGACTTCATTGAATCTCTTACTGAAGAGGAAGAGAATTTAATCTCTATGGGAATGATCAAACCCAAGTTGGATTTGGCCCTTACAACTACTGAGGCCAAAAGGGCGAATGGTAAAGACAAGCAAAATATTTCTGATAAGAGATCGAATGATACAAAGCCTAAAGATAGTCCATATCAGTCAGATAGGGTTTCGAAATCAAGGAAGACCAAGAATTCTCAGAAGGAAAGATCCAAGTGCACATAGTGTCATAGAGGATTCCATCCTGAGAGTACTTGCATGAAGAAGACTATAGATTTGATGGCTCAGTTACTTGAGAAGAACAATCTTCCTGTACCTGCATTTACAAGGAAGAAAGATCCTTATATTGAACCTTCTAGATCCGAAGACAAAGAAAGATGTCATGCCCTCATGGCAAGGCATCAACAAATTTTTCCTTCATCATAGATTCAGGAGCATCAAGACACATGTATCCCTCCAAAGATCTCTTCTCCAGTTTCGAAAGATTAGTTAGCCCTTCCATCAGATTGGGCAATGATTCAGAAGTCTCCTCTCAGGGGATTGGAAGAATCTATCTTGACCATGGTTTTTTTTCTGATGTGCTTTATGTTCCTTCGCTTGCATCTAATGTTCTTTCAGTGTATCAAATGACTCATATTGGAGAGCCCAAAAGAGTGATCTTTTATCCAAATGAAGTTGAGGTACAACACATGGTTTCAAGGGAAATCATTGCAAAAGGAGTTGCAAATCATGAGACAAAACTCTATGAGTTTTCACACTTCTTACCTCTCTCAAAGGAGTCCGCTTTCCGCTCTCATACTCATGAAGACAGTAGACTATATCATCTCAACTACAAGCTAGCTCAAGATGTGGTTGAAGGTCTTCCAAATAGCAAGATTGCTCATGGCACCAACAAAGATTACTTGAAAGGCAAGGATCGATCTAAGAAGATTGAGAAAAAGAGGAATCTTGAAGAAGCGTGAATGATAGATTTAGATCCACAAGAACCTGAAGATCTAGCACCTATTGGTTCAACTCCTATGGCCAAAAGGGCCATCACTACTACATCCACTAGTGATCTTGTTGAATATCCATCATCAGATTCTAGTTCTTTTGGTAAAAATCTCACCTATGATGGCTCAAGGGAGTGTGAAAATCCTCACAGCAGATCTAAGAGATGATGTATACCGCACAAGAGTAATTATGATTAAGTAGGAAGATAGAAGAAGAGTGGTCAATGTAGTGTAATCAGCAACAAAATAAGAATATAGTAGAGCTCAGATAGAATCAAAAATACTTCACACACACTAATTAATTAATCACAATAAGGACAAATAAGTAGTACAATGCACGAGGATTCGAATGCCAAGGTGGAAATTCCAATTATCCTTCATGGAGTGATCAAAATATCACTAGAGTGTCATTGGAGCACAACTAGAAGTCTACATCATCATCAGTGGAGTCATCAATGCTCAAGTAATTGTCAACCATCAGTCAAACTGAGTCTAACTGAGTGTGGTAGGTGTAACTGAGTGTAACTGGAACTAACAGAATGAAGGAGGCTCAGTGGAGGGCAAATGAGGAGCTAACTGAAGTCAAAATGAGCAGTCTAGTCACACTGGAGGTCCATCGGAGTGGTAAGGTCAGTTAAGAGTGAGTCAAGCCTAAAATCAAGGAGAGAACTCAGTTAACTGAAGACAACTGGACTAGTAGGTGAAGAGGGGTGCCTTTGTCAAGTGGATGGTGAGATGTGGGCGCATCACTGGCTAGGAGGGCTCAATCTGAGTGGAAATAAGCTCCCAAGTGTTGGAAGACTAGGGACTAGGTGCTGGAGGTATCAACCTGATGACTGGGCAGCATCCGGAGGCATGCAATGCATGCAGAATGCATGCTGCATGCAGGAATGCATGCAAGACTGAAAATGATGGTAGGACTAGGATGGAGTATAGGAATATCCTAACAAGGAGATATCAGAGATCTACATGTAGCTTCAGAAGCAGTTTCATGATGTTCCCACTTCATCATATTTAGAGTTTAGAAGTGATGATGAGCCAGTTTCACTTGCTTCTTCACATGCGATTTCAAATTCAGAGTTTGTGTGTGATGATGAGCCAGTTCTACTTGCTTCTCCTCATGAGATTTCAGATTCAGAGTTTGGATGTGATTATGAGCTAGTTGTAGATACTTCTTCACATGATTGAGAATCTGAATATGGAGATGATGATGGAATGCTAGATCCATATCCATAAGAACCTAAAGGTCTAGAAACTAATGATGAAGATGATCGAATGGGAGATCCAGATCCACAAGAGCCTGAAGATCTCTCACCTGATATTCCTCCTCTTTCTCGATGGGAAACCACTACACTCTGATCTACTAGTTGTCTAGTTGCTGATCCACATGATCATAGAAGAACCAGATCATATTTTCAGAATGGAAGGTTTCATCTTTCTCACATTACTGATCCATTTCAGATCGATCAACCCTTCTTTTGAAGAGAAGGGCACTTACCTCCTTCAGGGGTGAGAAATGATATGCTATTTTTTGCATCCTTTAGTCTATTTTGAGGGAGGGATTTCTTCCCACTGGATTTTCCCTCTTTCCTCACTTAGTTTATTTAGATTGATTGTACGGGATGACCTTTGGTCTTAGTCACCAGGGCCCTATTTTTCAAATTTTAGTTATTACCTGATAGTATAGCTTGTAGGGGGGTGTTGGAATATTCACCCCATCATTTTTATATTTTGCATGCCTGCATGCAAATCTGCATGCCACTGCATGCATCCAGTCATCATCATGGTGGTCTCCCCAGCACCTAGAGCTTGCTTCTAGCTCTTCTTTGCCTCCATGCCACTGCATGCATCCAGTCATCATCATGGTTGTCTTGCCAGCACCTAGAGCTTGCTTCTATCTCTCTAGAGCCTGTCTTTAGCCCTCATTTGTCCTCCTATCTACCTAATGCACCCTCCTTCACTTATCTGCTTAGCAACTGCGCCTTTCTCACCTACCACTATCAGTTAGAGTGCACTTGCTCACCTACCACCAGTTATCACTTAGTTAGGGCGCCTTATCTCACCTACCGGGAGTTATCATTCAGTTAGTGCATTGATTGAGTAGTTCTTCCATTGATTGCTCATGTTGACTGCTTGTAGCTTCTAGTGAGCTAGTTTTGGAGTTCCACTTGACTATTTGACAACCTCATGTGCCCTCCTTGGAGTCTCCATTCCTTGATTTATGCCTAGATGGTTCTATTGGACTCAGTTAGACACACTTGACTGACTATTACCATTTATGATTGATACTATTGACTAGATGATGTCTTCATTGTTATCCAAGCTAGACTTTGAGTTAGATAGCCTCATGCACCCACCTTGGAGTCTCCATTCCCTGATTTATGGCTAGATGATTCTATTAGACTCAATTGGTCACACTTGACTGAATCTTACCAGTTGTCACTGATACTACTGGCTGGATGATATCTCTATAGTTATTCATGCTAGATCTTGAACTCAGAATTCGAATGCCCTACTTGCCTAATTCGAATCCTATATGATGCCTCATCATTGATTATTGTAACACATTCTCTACATTCATTATTCATTGTATGATATTGACATTGTCCATTATTCTGTGTTTATGAGTGATTATTGAATGCATGCTTATTCTTCTTTGCAAATAATCTTGAGAGTTAGATTGTGAGTTTGTTATAGTTGCTAGATCCCTGCAGATTATCACATGAGGTTCCTGACAAGAATGCTCGTAGAACCAAAACCATGACTCCGATCGTGAATCTATAAATTCCGATGGATTTGGGACCCTAGGTTTTAACTAGTGGACCCCCCACACCATGCCTCGAAGTCTAAAAAAAGGTGCTATTGTGCCATCTCAGGAACTAGAGTTTTGCTTAGTGAAGGTCATGCCAATCTTGCTCAAGGGGGTCATTTCTCATCCGAAGGGTCCCAGGCATGCGTATCCATCATGAAAATCTCCACATTGGAAATAGTCACGTGTAGGAGCTGACGGAACCTAGGTCTGCTCATCGGTTTCGGTTCTGGTCCACCAAAGCAAATCTTCAAAGTGTCCATGAATGGCCATGGGGTGCCTAACCAAAATTCCCATAGCACAAAAAACGTGACCTCGATCACGAATCCGTTAATTCCATTGGATTCAAGACCTCGGGTTTTAGCTAGGGGACCCCCCACACCATTCCTCCAATGCCCGAAAACGATGCTAATGTTCCATCTCTAGAACTAGGGTTTTACTCAGTGAAGGCCATGCCAATTTTGCTCAAGGGGGTCATTTCTCATCTGAAGGCTCTCGAGCATGCATGGCCATCGTGAACATGTCCACAATGGCCATATGCACGTGTGGGAGCTAATGAAACCCAACTCCATTGGCCGGTTTGGTTTCCGTGCCCCCAGAGCAAATCCTCAAAGTGTCCCTGAATGGCCACGAGGTGCTTGACCAAAATGACTGTAGCACCAAAATCGTGACTCTGATCTTGAAGTTGTTTTTTCTGGTGTATAAGGTACGTCGGGTTCTAACTGGGGGACCCCCCACACCGTGCCTCCAACACATGAAAACAGTGCTATTGTGCCATCTCTGGAACTAGGGTTTTTCTTAGTGAAGGCCATTCCAATTTCGCTCAAGGGGGTCAATTCTCAACCGAAGGCTCCCAGGCATGTGTGGAAATCATGAAAATGTTCCCAATGGCCATGTGCATGTTTGGGATCTGACAAAACCCAACTACGCTCACCGGTTTGGGTTCCGTGCCCCTGGAGCAAATCCTCAAAGTGTCCATGAATGGCCATGGGATGCTTGACAAGAATGCTAGTAGAAACAAAACCATGAATCTGATCGTGAAGCTGTCGATTACGGTTGATTTGGGACATCAGGTTATAGGTCCCCCCCCCACACCATGCCTCCAACACCTAGAAATGGTGCTATTGTGCCACCTCCGAAACTAGGGTTTTGTTCAGTGAAGGGCATTACAATTTTGCTCAAGGGGGGGAATTCTCATCCGAAGGATCCTGGGAGTGCATGGCCATAGTGAACACAGCCAAAATGGCCATGTGCACATGTGGGATTTGACAGAACCCAAATCCGCTTGTCGGTTTTGGTTCCATGGCCCTGGAGCAAATCCTCAAAGTGTCGCTGAATGGCCGCGGGGTGCCTGACCAAAATTCCTGCAGCACCAAAACCGTGACTTAGATCGCGACGGTGTTGATTCCAGTGGATTCGAGACATCAGGTTCTAGCTGGGAGACCCTCCACACTATGCGTCCAATGCCCGAAAATCGTGATATTGCACCATCTTCAGAACTAGGGTTTTTCTTAGTGAAGGCCATTCCAATTTTTCTCAAGGGGGGAAATTCTCATATGAAGGCTCTCGGGCGTGCATGGCCAGTGTGAACATGTCCACAATGGCCATGTGCATGTGTGGGATCTGATGGAACCCATGTCTGCTCACTAGTTTGGGTTCCGTGCCTTTGGATCAAATCCTCAAAGTGTGCCTGAATGGCCACAGGGTGCTTGACCAAAATGCCCATAGCACCAAAACCGTGACTCTGATCGTGAATCCGTCGATTCCGGTGGATTCAAGATGCCAGGTTCTAGCTGGGGGATCCCCCACACCGTGCCTCCAACGCCCGAAAATGGTGCTATTGTGCCATCTCCAGAACTAGGGTTTAGCTTAGTGAAGTCCATTCCAATTTTTCTCAAAGGGATCAATTCTCAACCAAAGGATCCCAGGCGTGTGTGACCATCCTGAACACATACACAATGTTCATGTGCATGTGTGGGATCTAACGGAACCCAACTCCATTTGTTGGTTTGGCTTCCATTCCCCCGAAGCAAATACTCAAAGTGTCCCTAATTGGCCACAGGGTGCCTGACCAAAATTCCCGTAGCACCAAAACTGTGACTCTGATCGTCAAGCAGTCGATTCTGGTGGATTCGGGGTGCTGGTTTATAGCTGGGGGACCCCCCACACCATGTCTCCAATTCCTGGAAATGGTGCTATTGTGCCATCATTGGAACTAGGGTTTTGCTTAGTGAAGGTCATTCCAATTTTGCTCAAGGCAGTCAATTCTCATCCGAATTCTCCCGGGTGTGCTTGGCCATCATGAACACATCCACAATGGCCATGTGCATGTGTGGGATCTGATGGAACCCAATACCACTCATCGGTTTGGGTTCCGTGCCCCCGAAGGAAATCCTCAAAGTGTCCCTGAATGTCGATGGGGTTCCTGACAAGAATGCCCGTAGCACCAAGATCGTGACTCTGATCACAAAGTCATCGCTTCTAGTGGATTCAGGACATCGGTTTCTAGCTGCAGGACCCCCCACACCATGCTTTCAATGCCAGGAAACAGTCCTATTGTGCCATCTTCGGAACTAGGGTTTTGCTCAGTGAAGGCCATTCCAATTTTGCTCAAGGGGGTCAATTCTCATTTGAAGGCTCCCAGGTGCGTGTGGCCATCGTGAACACGTCCACAATGGCCATGTGCATGTGAGGGATCTCATGGAACCGAAATCTGCTTGTCGGTTTGGGTTCCGTGCCCCTGGAGCAAATCCTCAAAGTGTCCTTGAATGACCACAGGGTTCCTTACCAAAATTCCCGTAGCACCAAAACCATGACTTCGATTGGAAAACCGTCAATTCCGATGGATTCAGGACGTCGGGTTCTAGCTGGGGAACCCCCACACCATGCCTCCAACAACTGAAAGTGGTTCTATTGTGCCATCTCCGGAACTAGGGTTTTTCTCAGTGAAGGCCATGCTAATATTGCAAAAGGGGGTCAATAAGCTAGATTAATTTCTATAGGGATAGATGAGGTCTTCGAGGCTAGGTTACATCTCTAGGGATAGATAAGTATTCTAGATTAGGTATCTAGGGTTGTAGGTCCACATTAGGATTTCTAGGGATACATTTTTTTTGTTTGGTTTCTAGGGCTAGATCAATGTCTTTAAGCTATATTAGGTTCTATTTCTTAGAAGGAACATGTAGATCTAGCTTCCAACCCATATACTGTGATTCTTAAATATTTCAGTGTGTTAGTATTTCCTCTTGTGATAGGGGTGTATGCCAACATTATTGATCTAGTGGCTTAGGAGCATGTAGGGGTGATTGTACCACCCAAGATATTTATATCATTTGTTTCTTCTATCCATGAGACTTCCAATTATATAGTGGAGGAGAGGTGTGATGATGAGATTGACTTCATCGATGAACATTCTACTTATTCATTAGAGAGGTGTGATTCCTTAATGAAGGATGTTGTTGAGGGTGATTCAAGAGCCGTAGATAATGTGAGTATTCCAAAGTATAGAGCCATGGATGATCATGCGAATAGTTTGAGATCGATTGTATAAACCATTGAAGAAGTAGGTGTTGATTCTTGTGTACAAATCATCACGGACAATGCACCTATTTGCAAGGCTCCTGGCATGATTGTGGAAGCTAAATATCCATAGGTATGTTCACTTTGGACACCGTTCATTTGAGTTGTTAGTGTTGTAGAGTCATTTATACATGCTTTTATTGCTTTTATAGGTTATTTGGACACCTTGCATTGTCCATTCCTTGAATTTAGCACTGAAATCCATTTCTTCAGATGTGACATGGATTGGAAACCTTATTGAGCATGCATGCCATATCTGTAACTTTGTACAAAACCACACAAATGCCCTCACCATCTAAAAAGAGTACACACAACTTTCACTGTTGAGGATTGCATATAATCGATTTGCTTACTCATGAGGTCCATTGTCATGGAGAATGAGTGTCCTGAGTATGGGACATCGACAAAGAACTTATGGTCCATCATTTAGGATATTCTTATCTCCAGGTGGTATAAGAATTGCACACCTTTTCATTGCTTGGCCCACTCATTAAATGCAGCAACCGTATCCAGTTGGACTCTTAATAGTCGTATCCGACTTTCATATTGAATGATAAATAAGAATAATATATTAGATGATGCTGATAAAATTACAATAAGATCGCCTTTATAGGGCTTGAGCAAGCATAGTGAAGGGTTATTCCCTTTCACTAGTAACCTAATAATCTATTAATTTTTAAAAATAATATTAATTAAATATTCACAACATTGCCTTCCCCTTAGGAAAGCTTTGTCCTCAAAGCTTGAGTATTTTCCTAATGTTGTCCTTCATTCAGATTCGGTGTCGGTATTAGAATCAGATGAGATTTCTTGTGCAGAGACTTGGACTTCCTCTCCATTGGTGATTCTGCACTGTATTGTCTGATTGTTCCTACATTTATGGCCTAAGGTCCAATCATCACTGCATCGATGACATATGTTTTTCTTCTTCTCTATTATCAGAGTAACTGTTAGATGACTTTGATCTATTTTCCATTTCATAGGAATATGATTGAGTTTTGTGGCATTGATGGCCGGGTGACCAAGTATCTGCACAGTACCTACATTGTGTCTCTTTTTCTTGTCAGTAATGGTTATCGCATCTTGTTTTTATTCCTTCCAATTTGTGTTTTGCAGATTTTTCTTTATGTCTTGCTACTTCTACGTTAGGTATGCCATGTAACTTTAACTCTTTTTGGAGGTATGTTTTAAGACCTCCTAAATAGGTTTCGAGTCTTTGCTTGTCAGACAACCCAAATACTTGTGTCGATAAGGATTCCCACTGATGTGTGAATTCCTCCACGTTTCCAACTTGTTATAATTTGGTAAGTTTACTGAAAAATTCATCTTCTTTGATACCTTGAAACCTATTTAAAAAATCATTTTTGAACAATTTCCAGGTGTAGGAAAAATTGTCTCTCTTCCACCATAAGTATCAATTATAGGTGTACCCTTCCATATGCATTGAAGCATATTTCACCTTCCCCTCATCAAATTGAATATTGTAAATGTCGAAGTATTCTTCCGCTTTGTTTAGCCAAGCAACGCATTGGTCTTTACTTCCATTGTATTTCGACAACTCTATTTTCGCCTTAGGTGGGTACACTATGTAAGGGTGATATTGATTTCCTTTTGCTTTATGGTTTGATGGTGGATCGGAACTACTGGACGATGCAAGTGACATATTTGAACTGCTTCATTATTGGCAGCGATTTTTAGATTTTTTATTCTCTACTATCTTACTGATAGCTTCTATTTTGTTGTTTAATCGTGCCTCCATATCTGGCAATACTTTTGTTTCTATCTCTTGCTTAAGCGTTGCATTGTTAATCTTTATTTCTTTTTGCAATTCTTCTTGATTCTTGGCAAGTGCTTCCTGTGTGAAAATATGAAATGAGGCATCTAGCATGTCTGGACTACTGACTTGGTATGTATTAGGCATTAGTCTTTGTAACACCTCCATTAATGTATTATGGTTTTGCATCATGGTGCTCAAGTTCTGGGTTATGGTGTTTATGTTTTGAGTCATAGTACTCATTTTGTCATCCAAGTCTTTTTGTTTTTCATTCAGGATGTCAAATTTTTCATCTAGCCTTCTTTCTAGTACTAGAAAAACTTCGTCTTTCATTTCTTTTTTAAGCACTCTATTGTTATTTTTCATCTCTTCCTTCAAGTTTTTTTGGTTAGCGACGAGGGATTTGATGTCATTCTCCATTTTTTCGATTTGCTCTTTTAGTTCCGCCATGGTTCTTGATCTGGTGTGGGGAGGTGAATATTTGGTCCCAATTGTGGCTTTATGAGGGGTGGAAAAAATGCTAATGTCTTTGGAAAAGTGTTGAATCAATAATAATTACTATATTAATAAGAATTACTATAATTTTTTGTGTAGTTAAATAAAAATAATAAATATTATATTCAATTATTTTTATTATAAGGTGGAGCACTAAAGTTTAAAAAAAAAAGATATTATATAATAATATTTAATATTATTATAATAATATTTGATTAATATTTTTTTTTGGTTTTGTTTTTGTGTACGGCTACGTGGATAAGATTGGGAGTTGGCTGAGAGGACTGGCAGGAGAGAAGAAAGAGGTGGACACAGTTGCAATAGGGGGTAGAGGTCGAGAGCAGTGGTGTGACGGAGGTTACTGGGCATAAGGGGTGCATAGGGTGTGAGGAGGGAGTTGAGGGAAGGCGCATGATGTGCGTGAGGTGTGGTGCAGGAGGTGTTAGGGTGCGGGATTGGAAGAAGAAAGGAGGGTGCAGGTGATGAATGGGAGGAGGGAAGACAGGCAGCGAGCAAGCAGCGAAGTTGAGCGCAGGAGGGGGTGGAAGGCGTGATCAGGAGTGGGGGCGCATGGGACGCAACAAAAGGTCGTGGGAGATGATGGGGACATGTGAGCAGGTGGTAGTGTGCGTGGGAGCTCCAGGAAGGAGGCACTATGGTGGTGGGAGGCGCGGTGCGGTCAGATGGGGTGAAGGGCGCGAAGGGAGAGTACGCAGAAGGATTAGCAGCAGCGTGGGGGCGAGCTGGGGCAAGACGGGTGATGAGAGAAAGCACAAGTCTAGCATGGAGGAGAGGTTGTGCAGAAATGCGCGGGAAGGGAAGCGTGAGTAGGAGGTAGGATGGAGTTAAGGAGGGAGAATGATGGACGTGGGATGAGCAGTAGAAGGGATGTGTGAATGGGAGAGCTGGAAGATGAGGAAGAGTGGTGGAAGAGAAACCGAATCCGAGCTCTGAGGGGAGGAGCCAAAGCTTTGATACCAAATGCAACAACTATATCTGGTTGGACTCTTAATAGTCGTATCTGACTTTCATATTGAATGATAAATAATAATAATGCATTAGATGATGCTGATAAAATTACAATAAGATTGCCTTTATAGGGCTTGAGCAAGCATAGTGAAGGGTTATGCCGTTTCACTAGTAACCAAATAATTTATTAATTTATAAATAATAATATTAATTAAATATTCACAACATTGAACCCCAAGTTCTATAGTCAATATTGGCTCACTGGTGGATCGGGGATCTCACATGGATGGAGAGATTGCACATGGGAGGAAGTCCACAACTTGAAGAAGAGTGGGAGTTTTTTTTTGGTTTGGGGGGAGTTTGCTTGGGCTATAAATCACTCCCCCACTTCATTGTTTCCATTTCATTCACCATTGCAAGGGTTTGAGGAGCTTAGAGTGCATTTGGATATTTTGCAAGAAGATTGGACTCTTGGAGAGCTTGGAAGAGAGATTGAAGGGTGCCATTTGTGAAAGCTTCGAGGGGAGATTGAAGGCTTCCATAGGGCTCAAGGCTTCAAGCACTATTGGAGAGCCAAATATGTAGGCTCTAAGCTCATCCCTTTTTTTTGGCTTGAAATTAAATGCTTGTTACTTGTATGTTTTCTCCTCCTACTCTTTCCCATTCCTTCTCCATCATTCTATTGCAGGAAAAGGGTTATTCTTTGAACTTAAAGTTTGAAAGTTTGAACCTCTACAAGCATGATGATCATGGGTATTCCAATGTGGCTTCTCTTTTTGGTTCCATTGTTTATTATGATGTCATTGATTGGAAACCAGAGGAGAAATGATGGAGAGGATGAAGAAGTGGGTAGTGGTGCATATCATGGAGAGGAGGAAGAGGAGGGAGAGGGAGAGGATAGTGATGATGATGGAAGGAAAAACAAAGAGAACCACACACCCTTGTGGAAATATTTCACAAATATTGGAGGAGGGAAAGGGGGTGGAACCACATCGCTGCATAGAGGTGTTGGAGCACCTATAGCTATATCCACAATGTGAAAAGAAACAACCTAAATGAAAACCGAGAAGAAAGCTTGGTTTTTGTACACTATAAATTGAGGTTGTTGTCTCATTATTGTGAGCGAGCCAAAAGTGATAGAACATTTGTCACTTGGGACAACAACTCGGAGGAGGATAATTTGTAGGATGGCGCCATGGTTTTAGAGCACTTGGAGGCTGAAATTTTGGACAATGATGATGTTATTGTTGACCATGCAGCAGTAGCAGCAGCAACGATGCCACCTCCCTCCAATAGTATTTTTCCACGACCACTTCCAGTTCCACCTACTAAGTATGAGGATCCTGATACTACTGCTAGTAGTGCTCATAGATCACAGGAAAAAAAAATTAGAAGTTTCCCGTGGCAAAAGGAAATATTAGTACTTGTCTTTTTCTAGTTTTTCAGTACTTTGCATTTTGCAAATTGTACCTATTGACTCTTTAATATTTCTTATAGTCAATTTTGAAGACATTATATGGTAATTTAAGTTTGATGTTTGAACTTCGAAGTTCATTGCTTTGTGAAATTGAATCGTTTCATTTCATGGTTGAACACTTGAACTTGATCATTTTATGTTCTCTGTTATAGTTGGTAACTTGGTTACAAGAATTATGAGTTTGATGATTGATGATTGATCATTTGATGAGTCATGCCAAAATTACAAATGTTATATATTGAAAATGGTTGATTCTATGGTTCATGATTTGATGATTTGATCATGATGACAATGTTATAAGCTACATATTATAACTTATAATTACTAGATGATTGATGTTATATAGTTTAATCCACGTTTTTATATTTTTTGTAACTAATTCAACATTTTGCATGGTTTTGTTCACATATATGTGTCTCATTGTGATTTGTGAATGACAAATGTGTACTCATTAATGTGTATTGATTCTAATTTCTATTGAATATTATGAAATGTTATAATATAAGATGAGTTTTCAATCTTGTTTATGCATGTGAAGTTTTCCTAAATCGATGGAAACTTGAATTGGAGTGATTGGTGTAAAACATATAATGGTGTAAAACATCGATGTATTATAATAGTAACTTAAACATAATTCAAACATCAAATAAATGATACAAGATAACGATATCAAATAAAATATCTAACATGAATAACATTAGACATGCATGAATAAAAAATCACATGTCTATACTATGTACCTCAATCATTAGGCCTGCTGGATCCTCTCTGTTTTTTATTGTCTCAAACAACCTCTCGTGCTATGCATGAGGTAGTAAGTAGAGTACCTTGTTTGATGACTTCATTGACATTGTTTGTAGTTGGAAGTTTGTACCAACGATCAAGTGCATAAAGTGATACACCTGCGAACCTGGTCTATAATCCATGTATGTGTAGCCATTGCTCTTTGGTCCCTTTTCATCTACTGTAAGATATTCTCCTTGAACAACCATCAAGCTAGTCGGAAAGGTGATTCCTTCAATATTGGTTAATGATGCGATCAGGGTTTGCTTCCCCTGGATGCATCGTGCCAACCAATAATTCGTGCCAATTGCACCATCTGTTGGGGGGACAACTGCATAGATGTGTCCTGCAAAAATTCCTTTTACAGTCATATTCCAACAAGTAGTGGTTTCATAAATTGGATAATTAAAAAAACAAGGAGGGAATCGATATATGAATGCAAAAATGTTTACCTAGTTGTACAAGATCAGGTATATGATCATATTCATTCGTAATAGAAGACCGGCCTTCCCCTAACTGGATTATTTCAACAACTGACGTGGGTCCACTACAAATGATACATGATCCCATTCATCAACCCAATCCATTGATTCACACTCATCCCACTCACAACTACTACAAGGCCCATAAAAGAAAGCAAGTTTATGTGTCCATATTTCAAATAAGGGGTTGTTTGAGCTTCGAACCGGATGAAATCCACGAGTTCCTTGTACAATACTACAACTATAAGAACGTGATCGATATATATCAATCGCATGCCAGAAATTTATGACAACATGTCCTCTACTTGTTGGTCTGTGTTGCTCCGTGGTTAGATATGACACTTTTGCAGAGCACCATTGAACTATGGATTCTGCATCCCGAATATGAGGTTTTTTCGTGCATCTCATCTCCTCCCTTAGTAGGGAAGTTTTGAGACATGCTGCAGCTCCATCATGCTCTCCCTTTCCATGCCCGATCTCAAAATAGTTCCATATATGCAGCACATCATAATTCTTGTGCAAAATACTCAACCACTGGAATACACATGCATTTTTGAACTCGCCTACACAACCATCTGACCATATCCAATGCTGATCCATTTGTACACCTCTCTCCTTCAGCTGATCATAGAAAATTCTAAAGCAATGCTGCACATAATTTAGGTCATGGCACCTGTCGTCATTGATGTAGAAGTTGGTCTCTTTCAATATTATCCTCATGTCATTGCTTCTCTCTAGCGTGTGCCTATACGTGATATGGACCATTATGCTAACTTGGTATGAATGGTAGTAATGACATTGAATCTCATTTTGTGGCTGCAGGGTGTATTTTTCAGCAAAGTCCACAATCGACAATATTGTGCCATTGGGAAAGGTGTTCTTGCACTATCTGTATTATTCATCTTGCCATTGTGATACATGGACATGTTGTACATACTACTCAGTGTTTTGGTAGAATTCCTTCATGAAATAGAAAATTTGTACCTGGTGCCACAAAACCAAGGGCATTAATACAATGTGACATTTTCAATCTGAATATCTATGTATAAATTCAACATGTACAGTATGAAAGTATGCAAACTTAGATTACCTGTGACTTCACCAATGCAATTTTTTTGCTTTCCATATACTTGATATGTTATGTACTTGAAGTTCTACATTTCTACTGACATCCTCCCAAATTCATGCTCCTCGATTTCATGAATGCAGCGACTCAATAATGCAAATCCACTGGACCTGAAACATGTCCCATATAAACATGATATTTTATAATATTTTTGTCCTTCGGGTCTTGGACACCTTATGCTATGTATAAATTCTTTGGATGCATTCGGTGGTTGTAAAGATGGGAAGTCCTGCACAATGTTAGTATGAAAATCACAAAATATATGTCTATATGTATCATAATAGTACTCAAATTCTACATGGTATCTACAACAACATGTGTTGCGATCAATGCATATTCTAACATACCAGGGTTTCCATTTTTCAAAGGACCTTTGGACCAAGTTTAATTGTGTGTGCTCATTCTTGAACCTCTCATAGAGTTCTGTTTGTGTCGTGTCAAGGAAGTGCTTGACATGGGGTTCACACCCCTTAACACCCTTTCTCAACTTTAACACCCTTCAAAATTGTTTATGTGAATCAAGTATACCATATATTAACCCCGGATGCGGGCATCACCATGATACAAGGGGCCATGTGCTGGACACGAGGAGGGAACGTGGGGGAGTATCCTTGACCCAGGCTCCCGTAACATGGCATGCGTGCCCCATGCAATATACCACCTGCCTCGATTCAACTTTCCTACCCTCACATGTGCGGCTTTATAACTCCTTCTCGATCCTTCGCTCGCAAGTCCCTTCATCGGCTAGCTGGTTACAACTCTGGTACCTCTTGACCTCACCTCGGCCCTCTGTGCATTCAAAGAATCCCTCACCTTGGCTCTCTGAACCATCATTTCATCTCCCTACAATTTAATATGCCTCGTGTGAACCCAGATATTTGCTCCTTAAATGGGCCTGCGAGCACCCATCACTGCATTCTGTCTGCTTCTCCTCAACACTAGCTCTGTTCTATGCACCCTTGTGCTCAGCTGTGTATCTGGTTGTGGACTCTCACTGTGCTCTCCACCATGACCAAGCCACGTGGCCTTTCTTGTCCAGGTGATGGCTTCGACATTGGCATCTCCTTCGCTAGCCATATTTTGATTGATGAGTGGGAAGGGCATCTTGTAGCGGATCACCTCACCTCTGGAAACAATGGGGGAAATATCAATCACTACTGGATCATCAAAAACATGCTCAGAAAGATTCTGGATGAAATACAGAGTAACTGGGGCTCTTCCAGAAATCATATGTTGGCCACCAGGGCCAAACTCATCGAGCTCGACGATTGTCTGGCTAACCTTGACGCCATTTTCTCTCGGAGCCCAGGCATGGCCGACTTTGGTGGCAGGGTGATGGTGGTGGTGTCTCCGACATCCCGAATGTCAGTTTTTTTTTCCCTCGGAAGGGCCTACAGCTACTGCTAATATGGATCCTTTCCTGGTCGTTCATGCTCCTGCATCCCCAGTGGCCCCTCTGGCGGAATTCACATTCCCTTCCACAATTGGCTCTCTGCCTTTCAAAAGGATCTGCATGATTTGCAACCATGAGGAACCTGACTTTCTCGCTGCTCGAAAAATGGATCTACTCCTTGTGAACCTGCCGGAGGAGGACTATTCGGGGAGTTTCCTCATTCTTGAGGAATAATTCCATGTCTACTTGGGAGTTCGATGAGAAGACTAGGTCTCTCTGCTCCGTCCGGGTTTTTTGTAATAGCTATCTAATGCATTTTTTGTATGATCTCGCTCACACTGTTTTTTGGTCTTGGCCTCGCCGTTGGAGGCAAGTTTTTTGTATAACTCACAAGTTGTTCCATAATACTCTTGCTAGTTCTATTTTTTTCTCTTATGCCGGGATGGATCCATTATCCCAGGCAGCCTCCGAGGTCTCCTGGCTATGTAATTTTATCTTTTACTCTTAATTAATATACTGTGCAAACTTATAAAAAAAAAGTATACCATATATTAGATTGTGCATTTACTTCCCATAATTCTTTTTAAGCAACAAAATTGTTGTGTTTCTACATTTCCACTTAGTCAACAAAATGTATTAAAGGCTAAGTGAATCAAGTATACCATATATTAAATTGTGCATTTACTTGCAATAATTATGTTTAAGCAACAAAATTGTTGTGTTTCTAAATTTCCACTTGGTCAACAAAAAGTTTATATTTTTTCATTTTCATTAAATTTTTATAGAAGGAAAGAAACAACTTATAACCAACCCTATTAATAGCCATTGGGATTGATAATGGACGGTTATTTGTTACAAAATTGGATTTGTTATAAGTGTCGTCATTTGCGCACTAACTGTCATTAAGTGTTGTAATTAACACCTTAATTACTAGTTAATTGTGCTTAAGAAGAATTAACCTTTAGAAGTGGTTATCATCTTTGATATGGCTTGGAATCAAGTTTTGATGATGTTAGATGATGTTAAGAAGCCTTTCCAGCCCTTAGATCAGATTTTGGATTTGTTAATGAATTTATATTAAATTATTATTAATTATTCGTGTTGTGTCGCAAATATTTTTGGAAAAATATAAATTAAATTCTTATGATTTATCCACTGCACTTAAAATCAAGTAATTATCCTCAGAGTAACTACCTAAATACTAAAATATGATCCATTATACTCAAAGTGCCAAATCAAATATGCCACGTGTCACAAATGATCGTTCCACGTATCACCCTGGGATATTAGATACCAACATTTTAACAACAAAAATTATAGATGTTTTGCTTCAAAGACTTTGCTGGAAAGTGGAAATATTCTCAGAGAAAGAGCGACTGCTCTTTCTCCAAGGTGTTCTATTGTTACAATTCCCTCGTAAATGAAGGGTCGGCCAACCCTTCTTATTCCCAATATTCTTTTAATAATAGTTCGACACTGCAAGAAGGGTCAGCTGATCCTTCTTGTGTTCTCCATTATGGCTATAGTTGAAATCCTGGATCAAGGTTTTCATAATTAACTACGAAAAGAAGGGGCAACTGATCCTTCTTGTCGTAAAACAGAAGTCGGTACAAACCATTTTTATATGATATAACTTCCAAGGTATTCTATTTTTACAATTCCCTTGTAATTGAAGGGTCACTCGACACTTCTTATTCCCAATATTATTTTCATAATAGTTCGACACTGCAAGAAGGTTCGGTCAACCCTTTTTATTCCCAATATTTTTTTCATAATATTTCGACACTGCAAGAAGGTTCGGTCGATCCTTCTTGTGTTATCCATTATGGATATAGTTGAATTGTTGGATAAAGGTTTTTGCAATTAAATACGAAAAGAAGGAGCGACCAATCCTTCTTGTCGAAAAATGGAAGTCGAGACAAGCTATTTTTATATGTTATAACTTCCAAAGTGTTCTATTTTTACAATTCCCTCGAAATTGAAGGGTCAACCGACCCTTCTTATTCCCAATATTATTTTCATAATAGTTCGACACTGCAAGAAGGGTCGGTCAATCCTTCTTGTGTTCTCCATTATGGATATAACTGAATTACTGGATAAATGTTTTCACAATTAACTACGAAAAGAAGGGGTGGCCGATCCTTCTTGTCGAAAAACGGAGTTAGTACAAACCATTTTTATGTGTTATAACTTAACCGATTGACTTGTTATTCAAACAATGACTGAATACTTTAGACATTGAACTTTTCACCTTAAAATTTTGAACATTTACAAATGAAAATTGCAATTTTCAAATAAAAGATTTCATTTTTTTAATTTGAAATTCATACATTTCAAATCAAAAACTAGATTTTTTAATTTTAAATTCACACTTTTCAAATGAAAATTTTCAGTTTTTGATTTGAAATTCACACTTTTCAAATCAAAATTTGCATTTTTTTTATTTCAAATTCACACTTTTCAAATCAAAATTTGCATTTTTTAATTTGAAATTCACACTTTTTGAATTGAAATTCATAGTTTTATAACAAAAAAACTGCAATTTTAAGGTTTATAAGTAGTCAAAAAACACACTATTCAAATAGAAAAATAGACTTTTCAAATCCAATATTGCCACTTTCAGAACCTGTTTCTGTTTCATAAACTCGTATCATCTTGAATGTTTGTGGCATTTTTAACTTTGTTCGAATTTTCGGGCAGCAACTGCTAATACGGTCGTATTTTGCTACTATGATATAAACCAAAAAAACACACCAACTACATGGGGGAAACAACCCCCGATCACTAGAGAGCATAACAGCATTGCAGTAAAATATAAGGCAAGTCCGGGAACTGGCTTTGAGCATTTTCTTCCAGCGCAGTCATGGTAGTATTAGGAATACAGAGGCCCATGGATTGCAGCAAGAAGTCCATCTTCTGGTTCACCTCCTTGGTTTCGTTTTGAAGCGAGTTCTGCACCATATCCTCTTTTTGCATATGCCCGTAAGAGCATACCCCACCAAGTTTTTCATTACCTAGTAAAGGGAAACAGTTCTCTTGTATAGGGTTAAACGACCAGTAGTGTTCCCCGAGTCCATGGTTGGATTTTCCAGCTCCCGGCTTTCCTCCTGCGGAGTATCTTTACCAAGATTTTCTTTTGGCACAGTCATGGTAGCATCAGAAATATGGAGGCCCATGTATTGTATCAAGAATTCCATCTTCTAGTTCATCTCCCTGGTTTCTTCTTGATGCTTGTTCTGCACCAGATCCTCTTTTTGCATACGGTCTGTAAGAGCATACCCCATTAATTTTTTCACTACCCAATAACGGGCAACAGTTTGCTCGTATTGGGTTAAATGACAGTAGTGCTCACGGGGTCCCCAAACCAATTTTACAACTTCTAGCTTTCCTCTTGTAGGGTATCTTTACCAAGATTTTTCCAGAACTCCCGCTCCACACCCTGTATTTCCTTTTGCACTTCAAACGATAGGTCTAGTTGAAAAAGCCTACATTTCCTCCAAATTGTTCTATGAGTAGAAGAGACTCTGTGACTATCCTCCAAAAGGATCTGTTCCCTGTTGAGGTTCTTCCTCTTCACCTCTTCCTCCTGACGATGGTCGTCCATAATGCTTGTCGAAGTGAAGTTTACTTGTACAATTACGTTCTAGTTCCTCGTCAATGTCACGAAAAGGCATGGAATTTCAAATTTTATGTACCTGTTAATTAAAAATTTGATGACGATAACATGTTTTTAGTGCCTATCATTTTATGTTTTATGTAACAATAGTTAAAGAATTCGTGTATGCAAATGATCATTCTAGGAAATGCTGAATCTTTAATATCACAATAGTGACACAGTAGTCGAATAATTTGGGGCTTGGGATGGAACCATGGTGGGATAGCCAAGCTCCTTGACATCATAATAAATATGTAGCAGCAAGGCATGGCATTAATAGGAAGGTTGCCTGATCATCCCATCTTCCCAACAAACAAGAAAATACAATAACTTAAGCAATAACTAGCAATTTGAGGATGCATTGGCAGAGATCTCTTGTTTCTAAAAGCACTGAAATTACTTAAATTAATGTATGGAGCATTCTCATGAAAACAAGCCTTTCTTTCAAAAATAAATGAAGGTACAATAATCAATAAACAATATGAAAAATAGAGTTCATCTTATCCCTATTGAATGCAACATGCAAAGTCATAGAATATTGCAGCAGTTAAACACAAAGGTCGATCCCACAAGTGGTTGGTGAGCTCCCAATATGGATGCCTAATGAGGGTAGCTTTACTAAGAGCCTACTTTTAAATGTCAACTTGAGGGACATACAAACTTTATAGGTGCAGGCAATATCTGTGCTCTTATAGGATAATCTCTGTCACAGTTGGATGTTGGTATCAATGTTCTAAGGGTTGCTTACTAAATATGTAAAACTGGTTATGCTACAGAATTAAATACTGGAAAGCAATAAATCTAATTAAAAGAATTAAAGTGCTGAAAGCAGTAAACCTGTTCTAAGAAATAAAGATACCAAAAGCAATAAAACTGTTCTAAGAAATAAAGTAGTAAATCTATTTTAAATAATTAAAATGCTAAAAGTAAAGGGGATGATCTTATAAAATTACTTAATGCAGAATGGTAAACCTAGGAAATGAAAATGCCATAATAGATCTATTCTAAGATTTGGGAAAACGAGGTCTGTGGTTACTTTATACCTAAAACTAGAATTCTAATCTAAACCATTTTAAATCCCAAGACTTAAATCGAAGTGCGATTGTTTTGAGTTATCCATCTATTACTAAGGAAATTAATCACGATGAGAAACAATCGAAAACCTCATATATAAACCATGATATTAAAAGAAAAGCTGATACACATGCAATCGTTGATTAAAATATGCGTTGAAAGAAAGTACCTACAGGACTACTGAAACTGTTCTGCTATACTACAGAATGTATTATAAACTACTACAGAAATAATAAATCATTCAAGTGCTTCCATATGCAATATAATTGTTCATCAATGTAAAACGCATAATTGGAAAAATACCTGCAAATAGAAATCTCCTGACCTACGTGTTGGAGGGGCCCTCCCCAACCCATACTCAAGAGAGAATAAAACTTATAAATGTTGGCTGGATTTAATCATCAATCTCTTATTAAAATATAAAATCCATGTCAAAACAAAGGTCTATACTTCGTAGTATCGATAGGGCAGAAAATGTTAAAACAATGCTTTTCTCAAAATAACAGCAGGGGCCTCTCGCTACCCGAGAGGTCCATATTTATATGATTTAATGCTGATCCTAACTGATTGTCAAAATGTCTATTCTTCTTGAACTGGAGTGCGTTCCCTATAAGTCGGGAACAGGGTGCCGAGCTTGGTGATCCATTAGTCTTCTATGCGTTCCTCCTTTAATGCCCTGGGCCTACTCAATCACGCTTGGGTTCCACAAAATTAGTTCATTGAAATATGCATTTTAACATACAAGAATAATCATCAAAACAATTTCATTAAATAATTAAAGTAAAACACTTTTCCCACAATTGAGTGTGTTTCTTCGCCATTTGCTTGAGCTTGGCTGTGGAAAAAGGGTTATCAAATACCTAAAAATTGGACTCATCATTCTCTCCCCTACTTGAAGGATTCACCCATCCTTGGGTGACTTATTCAATTCGTCGATGACCTCCCTGATATCCCATGCTACCACCTTAGGTATCCCTGCCTGCCTGTGATATCCAAAATTCTGATCCTCCCTGGCCCATGCCTTCCTCTCTTCCTCTTCATTAATCTGTTCTTTGATGACCGGGGAAAGAAAGAATGGGGGATTCAGCCTCATCCTGATCCACCTGAGTTGATTTCTTGCCAGGGATTCTTTGTAGAGTGTGGTTTTGAAAAGGGCATCATCGAGCCTGAGGGGAGAGTGGAGTTCTCTTCTTTTTAGATCGTTTGCCACCCTGCTCCACCTTTCCCTGATGGACTCATTAACTTCCTTTTGTGTGCTGCAGAGTGTAATGTCAAAATGAATCACCGCCTCCTGTTGTTTTGAAAGGAGAATGGGTATCAGTTCCTCCTCCTGGGTGAGGATCCTGTGGTTGTAGATTATCCCTTCAGGGTGAGTTGGTTATGTCTGATCATTAATGGGGTTTTCCATTTTGATGCAACATAGAGATGGTAGTCCTAGGCTCGCTCAATTTCGTGGTTCATCCATGAACACAATGCCCTTAATTGGAAATCACCCACATATGGGTTTGGTGACCAGTTGGACGAGCCAGAAACTATGAAATTATGTAAGAAGAACTCACTCAATTGGTCTTTCTCCAGCTCTGTGGAGTTCAAAGATGCATCAATAAACTCTTTGGGAGTGCTTAACTCTATAGGGAGTCCTTTATTCAACCTTTGGAGTTGGAATTCACCCCATTTCTCTTGTATATAAACTGCATATACCGCCGACGGTGGTCTGAGGTCCCGCAGTCTCTCATATATGCCGATAGTAGTGGCAAAAAATCCTTTAATTTGATAATCTCCTGGTCTTTCTTTGCTAATTCGTTCTGTGCCTCGGCCAACTTTTCTTATAGTGCTAAATTCTTCTGCTCAGCCAGCCAGAGCTTTTCTACATGAGGCATCTTCAGGATTTGTGTCTTCTCAGCTGAGAATGGGGGAGGTGTGGCCTGGATTTTTGGCCCAATTCTTTATGTTTCCAGCTCATTTCTGAGCCTTTCCAATTCTGCTCGTGCTTCAACGAGTTGGGAAATGACCTCAGGGTCTTCATTACGTTCTGGAGGGTTTTCCTGGAATTTGCCTTGCTCTTGTAAGCTCTGCTCTTCTTTTTTATCCATTTCTTCTTCTGCATCCTATTCTTCCTCTTCATTCCTTTCCTCTTCTTCATCTTCTTCTTCTTTTTCTTCTTCGTCCTCTTCTTCATATGTAGTGGGATCCTTCTGATCTATAAAAGGATCAATGTCATCATCAGACACATTGGTAATCAGGGGGTTGGGTTCCCTTTCTTTCTCCTTGGATACTCGGATTTTAGATACTTGCGTGAATCTCTTGCTACGCCTCTTCGACCCCTAACTACTGGTGGGAATATCTGGGTCTGATTTGGGAGAGTCCTCTTTGGAGTGTTTTATTTTGACCAAGGTGTCGGCCACATTGTCCAAGTCAATTTTTCTTTTTGCCCCTGATACAGAGGTGGTCTTACTTTTTGATTCAGGTGGCAAGGGCACATCCCTCATTATCTGAATGTCCTCAGTAGATACCATGATGAACTGCTTCCAAGAGAGCTCTGGAATCTGAGATTTTAGCTCCTCACCAACTATTAGTTTGATCATCCCATGATGGGCCAAAGCATCCTCTTTTCCCTTAGCCACCTTCCTACTCATCTCTGCTAGGGATTGGAGCAGGTAAAATGGAATGCTAATATTGTTGTTTGATGAAATGTGACTTCTGTGCCTGAGAAGCTCTAAAATACGAAAATGGAAAATGGGAACATAGCTTAATCTTCCAGTGCATGTAATGTACCTCAGGACAATTGCAGCCATTTCATCCCATGGTGCTGGCATGGAGGGTCTTTTGACTCCATTTTTGTCTTCATCATAAACCTCTCCATGCTCAAAGAATGTTGCTTTTGCTGTGTGATTTGCTTCCCGGTCATTGTTGCTCCAATGTAGGCCCATTGGAAGACCAGTGTGTTTGGCAATCATGTCCTCGTCCAATTTTATGCGCAACCCTTTTAATCGGGTGATGTACTGCTCATCTTTGATATGTTTGAGGTTTCTTGCGAACTCCTGAGCTACCCCTGTATCATATCCTCTCAGTCCAAGGATAAATGGCATCCAGCCTAAGTTGCAAATAATCTACAGGACTCTCGGGCTTTGATAAATGGCACTGTGATCTTCCGGTTCACTTTTCTTAAAACCCTTCATCATTTTTAGAATATTCCTTATAATCAGACAAAAACCAAAATTTTGGAATGTGGTTTATACCTTCAACTTCTTGGGGCTCTGCTTACAAGCTCGAGGATTGCAATGTTGGATGAGTGAGCGCACTAGATTTAGTCTGTTGCTTCTCGAGAGTTCCGAGCGGTTCCTTATATGCATAATCGTGGAATATTATGCAGCCTTACTTTCCATCTTCCCCCTATCCTTTCCATCATTCCTGTACTTGCCTCTTTCTCATGATCGATCTCTGCATTCCCATGATCGATCCCTTTACTTCATATAGTGAAGGTTGCGATCATGATTTGTTAAGGGTGACGGGAATTAGGTAGCGATCATGAGTTATTAAGGTGATTCGACCATGCGGCCGATTTAAAATAGAAGCTGTCCTCAGCTGACTAGAAACGAATGTATTGTGGGAAAATGTTTTACCCTAAGAATAAAATAAAATCGTTTTAGAGATTACCTTGGTATGTATGTGTACATGCATTGATGATTTGGTGTGTTTTTCATGCATGGCGGATTTTGTAGTATATTTGGCGGTGTCTATAGTTGATTTCTGCATGTCAGTAGTTACGTGCGTAGGCTGCTTTTTCCCTTTTGAGCGTTTTGAATTTGCTGAAGTATGTTCTTTTGAAAATTGTGCCAGCTGTTGATACAACTCATGCGATCGTGCTTTATATTTGGATGATTGCATGGTTGTATGTGATTGGCTCCCTTGAATAACTTGTCGGCTCGCTTGAATATGTTTGAAAAACGATGGTATGGTGTGTCTTGAAGAATTTCGTAGTAGATGATGACTGATTTCAGAATGTAGACGTGGCTGGCTCGCTTGAATGCTGATATGTAATGTATCTAGCTCGCTTAAATTAATTTTAGGCTCTCTTGAATTGAATTGCTGGCTCTCTTGAATAAATGGCAGCCTCACATGATATGAATTGCAGGCTCTCTTGATTGGATATCCGGCTTGCTTGATTGTGGTTGATATTTTCCTTTGTAACAGAAATGTTGGATATTCCATAGGGATATATGTGGCCCTTTAATATTCATTCTCTTTTTTGTTTTTTTTTTCATTTTTTCTCTTTTTTCATTTTTTTCTCTCTTTTTTTTTTCTTGTAAATGATTTGAATTTTACTGACTTGTTGCGTTGTCTATCAACATCAATTGTTGTTTGTAGAGTACCTGCGTGAATTCTTCTTTTGACTGTGGTTTTTTGTAAAGTTTGAGGCGATGCCCATTCACTATCATGGGGAACTCCTCTTCATCGATTGTAATAATTTTCACAGCCCCATTTTCATAAATTTTCTGAATAATGTAAGGTCCAAGCCATCTAGTGGTTAGTTTTCCTTTGAATGTGTGAAATCTGGAGTCGTAAAGTAGTGCCCAATCACCTTCGTTGAACTTTTTATCCTTCAGATGTTGGTCATGCCATTTTTTTCTTTGCTGTTGGATGATTTCAGTATGTGTAAGTGCTTTTTGGCGATGTTCATCCAATTGATTTAGCTCTAGCATGCGTTCTTTTTGAATTTCTGATAGGTCCATATGTAAATCTGCTGCAATTCTTAATGTCTTTATTTCAAATTCGATTGGCAGCATGACCTTTTTTCCATAGACTAGTTCATAAGGTGTGAATCCTGTAGTTGTTTTCCATGTAGTATTATAAGCCCATACTGCCTCACTAAGTCTGTCAGCCCAATCCCTTTTGTGAAGTTGGACAGTTTTTGTCAAGATTCTCTCTAATTCCTTGTTGGTTACCTCAGCTTGAGCATTTGCTTGAGGGTGATAGGAGGATGACTGTCTGTGATTTACATTGTTTCTTTTCATTAGGTCTTCAATTAAATTCGATGTGAATTGTGGGCCCTGATCAGAAACTACTTCTCTTGGCACCCCAAACCTGTGAAAGATCTGCTCAGTAAAGAATTTGGCCACACTGGTTTCATTTGCAGCAGCTAGTGCTGCTACCTCTGTCCATTTTGTAAGGTAATCAGTGCATACGAGGATGTAGCTTTTCAGATTGTACTGTGGGTTAAATGGGCCAACAAAATCAAATCCACACCTTTCAAATGCCTCCAAGGATATTTGTGGATGGAGTGGCATTTCTGGTTCTTGTGTTGGCTTTCCCATCCTCTGGCAATCGTCATAATGGGACGCATACTCATAAGCATCTCTGTGGAGTGTTGGCCAATAATAATCTATTTGCAAGATCTTGTAGGCTGTCCTTTTTGCATCATAGTGTCCTCCACAGGGTTCATTGTGGGTGGCATGCATTATGTCATGTACTTCATCTTCCCTAATGCACCTTCTAAGTATTTGATCTGGTCCCTGTTTAAAAAGCATGCCCTCTATCCATGTATATGTGGCACTTTGTCTTATTACTTTTGTCCTTTCTTTATAGCTGTAATGTTCTAGAAACTTCCCGGATACTAAGTAGTTTGCTATGTCAGCAAACCATGGGATTTTTATTGATATGGCAAAAAAGTGCTCATCAAGGAAGTTATCTTGAACCAATTCATTATCTTTTCCATGTGTTACCCTTGACAAAAAGTTGGCTACCACATTATGCTTGCTTGGTTTATCTATTATAGTGATGTCAAATTCTTGTAGAAGTAGCATCCATCGAATAATTCTTGCATTGGTATTAGGCTTGTTCATAAGATATCTGATTGCTGAGTGGTCAGTATGGATAAAACTTGGGTATCCTGTGATGTAATGCCTGAATTTATTGATTGCATGTATGACTGCTAGAAATTCCTTCTCTGTGACCGTGTAGTTGAGTTCTGCCCCAGCCAAATTTTTGCTTATATGGTATATGGCATAGGGTTTCTTGTCTTTTTCTTTCCCAAGCACAGATCTGATGGCTTTATCTAATGCATCTGTGTGAATGTGAAATGGAATTTCCCAGTTTGGTCCTTGAAGTGTTGGTGCTGTGATGGTTTTCTGTTTAAGACTTTCAAAGGTTGACATGCAGTTGCTTGTACATATGAACTCATTCTCTTTTGTGAGAAGTGCAAACATGGGGGCAACAATTCTGCTATAATTCTCAAGAAACCTTCTGGAGTACCCTGTCTATCCAAGGAATCTTCTCACATCTCTTTGTTTGACAGGTGGGGGCAGTGTTCTGATTACTAAGGATTTGGCTTGATCCACCTCTATACCTCTATGTGATATATGATGTCCTAGAACAATTCCTTCTTCCATTAACATCTTGCATTTGTCATTGCTTAGGCACAAGCTCATTTCAATACATTTTTTTAATACTAATTCAAGATTGTTCAATGCCTGGTCAAAGATCTATCCATAAGGTGTGAAATCATCCATGAATACTTCCATTTTGTCATTCAGAAAATTGGAGAAAATAATCAATATGGCTCTTTTAAATGTTGATGGGGCGTTACATAGACCAAAGGGTAGGACTCTATAGGCGTAAGTTCCCCATGGGCATGTAAAGGTCATCTTATCTTGATCAGTTGGGTGTATTAAAATTTGGTCGTACCCACTGAAACCGTCTAAGAATGAAAAGTACTTGTTTCCAGATAATGTATCCAGTACCTGGTCTATAAATGGAAGTGGAAAATGATCTTTCTTTGTTGCTTTATTCAGCTCCCTATAGTCCACACAAATTCTCCATTTGCCTCCTTTTTTGGGCACTATGACTAGTGGTGAGACCCACTCACTATCAGATATTGGATAGATGAATCCTACATCTAATAACTTTTGTAATTCCACTTTGACTATGTCTTTTAGTGCAGGGTTCAGTCTTCTTTGTGGTTTCCTGATAGGAGTAGATCCTTCTTTGATGTAAATGTAGTGTTTGCAGATATCAGGATGTATTCCTTTCATATCTGCATATGTCCATGCAAATGATTTACTTTGTTCTGCTAGTATCTTCATCAATTTCTTTTCTTGCTCTGGTTGTAGTTTGGAATTTATGTTGACTGATTTGCCAGGATGAATTTCCACGAGTTTTACCTTTTCACTCTGTTCTTCAAGTACCTCTGTCCACAAGTCATCCATGTTCTGTTTTGAACTGTCACCTGTTTCTGTAGAAAAAAATTCTTGAATAACATGATTGTTAGGAGATACATTTTGTATAAATCTATCTATATGGCCATCTTCATCTACTGCCTTTAAAGATATTGCAGCATCAATTGTTAGGATAGGTTGGAGGTTGTGATTTGGTGTGTTCTAGTAATCATCAATCCAATTTTGATATTCTAACTCTAAAGATTTCATTGTTGGTGGGTAGATTTTTATTTTCTTCCTGGTATGTCCACTGGTGATTGTCATATTTCCTGATCGGAAACCTATGTAAGCATCCGCAGTTGCTAACCAAGGTCTACCTAGGATAATTGGACAGCCACTAAGTTTGCTTTTGATTTCGATTATTATAAAATCAGCTGGGTATTCCCAAGACTCGATATTGATCATAATGTCTTCTAGCATTCCTTCAGGCTTCACAGTGGACATGTCTGCTAGTTGGAGTACTGTTGTGGTTGGTCTGACTAGTGATTGGAGTCCAAGGTATAACATGGTTTCCTTAGTCATGACATTGATCGCAGCTCCCAAATCTATTAAGCTTTTATTTATTTGTTTGTTATTTATGGTGATGTTTACTATAGGACTACCAGAATCAAGATATTTAGGGTTTATTATGACACCCAACATCAAATCGTCCAATTGTCCCACTACGTTAATAGTTGGTGGGTCACGCTTCCTCCTTCCTAGCTTCTTTAGGCAATTTTCTCTAATGAATTTGTTGCAGATGGGCACATCCCTTATGGCTTGTAAAATCGGGATTTGGATGTTTAAGTGTTTGAATTCATTTAAGATTGTATTCTCTTCTTCTTTATTTGTACTTCGGATAAGTTTTTCTGGAAATGGGGGATTTCTGTTGCGTGGAAGTGGTTGGGTTTCGTCCTCGGGAGGTTCTAGTTCATCGGGATGCTGAACATAGGGTTCTGATGTGTGGTCTTGAGCTTCAGGTGCAGTTTGTTGGATGTTGTGTGGGGATGTATTTTGCAACGTTTTTCCAGATCGTAGGTCTATTTCATTTATTTCTATGGTGTCTACAACATAAGTTGGGAATTGTGTGATATCAGTGTTATAAGACTGCTGCTGTTGTGGGGGTCTGTTATTATTAGGATTTGGAATTGGTTGGGCTGGAATAGGTGGAGGTCTGTGGGGTGGTTGAGGTTGTGGGGGTGGCATAATAAGTGGTTGTTGTAATGGCTCCCTCCAATTTGATGGATGGGGGTACTGGTTTTCATAATTTGTGGTGGATGGTAAAGGTGGGGGGTATTGAGGATAAGACAATGGATAATACGGCTGTTGATAGGATGGTTGATATGTTTACTGGTTTTGTTGCCATTGGTTTTGATTTGGTTGTGCTTTCCATGGAGTCGGTGCAGAGTTCCAATTTTGGCTGTCCTTGATTATAGTAAATTTGATTGCTCTGCTGATATGGTCTAACAAAATTATTCCTCCTCTGATTTATAAAGCAGAGCTATTCTACTGCTCCTTCAGCTGCTGGGTCTTGAATAGCTTCCTCACATGAGGGTAAGAGGGGAGATTTATCAGTGGAATGGTCATCGGTGCAGAGACCACATACTTCTATTGTGTTCAAGGTGCACTGCCCCTTCTTATGCTTCTTTCTACAACGAGGACATAATATTGCCAAGGCTTGGTTAATTTCGTCTTGTTTCTTTTTTATTTGAAGAGCATCAAGTTGCATGGCCAGATATTGTAGTATGTCAGTTTTCATGTCATCCAGCAGGTTTCCTAAATCAGATTTTGTAAGTGTTGGTGCTGAGGATGATGATCCAGCAGTGGTTGTATGGGTATCCCTTGTCCCATTCTTAGTTTTCCTAGAGCTTGAGTAGTTTTTGAAGATTTGCAGGATCTGGTCAAAATATTTTTGGAATATATCTCCATCTCCAAGGAGATTTAAGACTTCAAAATTCTCCTCTTTTACACCTCTGAGAAGGACAAGATTTAGTGATTCAGGATCCAAAGTGCAATGGCTGGCTCGTTTGTAGCTAAGTTGAAATCTTTGGGCATAATCTTCTAATGACTCTCTATCCCCTTGTTGCATCCTAAAGATTTCATCCCTAGTATCTTTGGCTTTGCAGTAGTCCCTATATTTTTCTAAGAATGCCTGTTTCATTTGATCCCAGCTAAAGATATTGGTAACTTACGATCTTACCTCCTTCCACCTCTGGGGTATCCTGGTCGACGTCTTCTCCGCAATGAGGTTGCTTCCTCCCCTATGGTCCTGTCCCGTGGTTCTCTGTTCCGGTCCTCTCAGGAGACTCTCTCTCAGTCTTCTTCTTCTCAGGACGTTGGAATATTGCTCCACTTCTCAAGAGACCACACTCTTCATCAGCTTCCCTTTCAAATTCTTCGTCGCTCATGTCCATCTACCACATCTTTCTGTCAAACTTGCATTTACGCGATACCTTCACCCTCACACACCTATTCTTCTACTCATCAGACGACATCCTCAATATTCCTTTTTCGCAGACAAGCATTTTAATCCACAGTTTTAACGATGACAAAAATCTTTCTCTTGGCCCCCTGAAGAAATTTCTTTCGACGTCGTTGTATGACTTGATAGTATGTACTGCGAACTCAGTTATGTACCCTTCAAGGATACTGTCTATCTAGAAATCAACAGCTTGTGATACCTTATTATTGACCTACTTCAGCTATCGCACCAACTTTGGGGTCCAACACTCAAGTTCAGTCTTCTGGCAGTGGTTCTTGTGGAACGTCAACTATGCTAGCCACTCATGCAATAACACCATAAATTTGCAGAAAAATATTTCGTGAATATCTGAATAAACGTATCTTTCTAACCAATCGATTGTTGTCTGCTTAGGATCTCGTTTTTCGCTTCTTGCGAATTCTTCCACCTTCTTATCAAACCACTCATGGATCTTTGGTTTTGTCAGGTGCCACAGCATATCCTCTTTTCTTCTTCCTTAGGGTCCCGTCAACGGAACCATTTGTTGACGCAGAGTCTATCAACATGGGTTCCTTCCGCACTATCGCCAACAAACCATCAACCTAACTCCCTTATACACCGGCCTGGAAAGGTGTAACCCTTCCTAGCAACACTTGCGGAGCAAGTGCAGTCTTACCCGAGGTGAATAAGAGGGATGCTGGAACCAAGTTTCCGCAGTTGTGTAGAGGATATGTACACATTACCTTCTAACTAACCAGATATTATCACATTCACAACATATATTTAACAAGTCATTCGCATCATAAATCATTCACAGTTTCTAACACATATATTTAGAACATACTCAACAATATATCTGCATTAATCAACATAAAACATTCACATAACCCATTATTCATCATTGCATCATTGCACAACAACAGAATTCATATCATAACCGAACATTCTCATTCATTCATCAAAACCTGCGGAATAAACCTTGCAGAAACTGTCAAGTCATCATATCGTGGATACAGAACGAACCCAAAAGAAAGGATTAATCTCCAAAAATTCAATGCCTTTAGGCTTACAATCCTACTCTATTTATATCCTTCTATTCTATTACAAAATGGCCCACATGGCCGACTTGACTAATCTAACAAATCTTATGATTCCGCAAAAACGACAAAAGGTCCTTTTTCCGCGGAATGACCCTTTCGCACCTGTCGGCTTCTACACTTCCTGCGGATCTATCCCATGCCAACATAATGGAAGTATGAAAGATTAAATGAAGGATTAGGCATAGTTGTACAAATAGTAGTGAGAAAAGGAAAACACATAATGAACAAATTTGGAGCCTTATAGGGGATGGCCATAAATAGCTAAGAACGAGAGGCATGCAGATTCTTCTCAAAGTCATGGTAAAACTAAAAAGGCTCCCAATCCTATGAGAAAAACTTGCCATGGGCACCAAAATGGAAAGAGAGTGCTGAGTACAGTCTCCCATGTTAGGTAGGATCTTCTACCAAACTGGTGCAAAATGCAAATAGAGATGGTTTATGCACCAATATCCAATAAGTTCGACCCTATGGAAAATGTGGGCGGGAAAAGGTTAAATGCATCACAATAAAGCGAAGGCATAAACCTATATGCAAGTTTTCAAATATACCTTCACAAATCAATCAATGTGTAAAGAATGATCCCTAAGCAACCATGAATCCAACTTAAAATCCTGTATCCAAGAAACAACAAAACCATGATCATATCTATAAAATATGACAAGAAAGATCTGATACACATAATTTTGTTTGGGGTATTTTCAAATTCAATGTAGATTCAACACTATTAATTACCAAGGTAGAGTTTATCAGTGAAGAGTCAAGAGCACTAGGGCCTGAGGACCTATCATTAGTAATATCAAGCTTGTGAGGAAGATCGAAGTTCAAACCAATCATAGAGTCTAAGGTAATAGATCCATCATCACAAGAGTCTAAGAATCCACTAAAAGATTTAAACTCACCAAGAACACCAACTTGGATCTCAATGGTAGTGTCCAAAGACAAAAAAAATCCACTACCTAAGGATACACAAACAATGAAATCATACTCAAAGGGAAAATATGGGCTTGATTTGATTGCAACTAGGTCCAATCCACGGAGATAATCTTTGGAAATGATGTAAATATCCAAATGAATGTTAGACTCTATCATAGCCTCTAGGAGAGTTCCATTTGAGGGAAGGATTTCATCCTATAGAGAATACATGTGAAAACATTCACTTGGACAAACAGGGTGTGGGATAGGCTCCAATGCTCCCATTGGATGGATCACCTTGTCAATTTCCTGAACCAAGTCCCAAGAAGTTGAGCATACATGCATAAGCTTCTTCTTAGTAGCAATTGAACACAAGGGGGATGAGATCTACTTTTATACCTTCATATAAAAAAAATATTTGGTGTTGGACCTCAAATGGTGGACTCTCCTCGCCTTTGAATAAAATGTGGTTCTTAGCTAAACATATGTTCCAAAGAGAAAGGATTTGAGATGATTGAGTTCTTTACAAATAGTCCAACGTCAATGTGTCATCCCTCTAGGTGCACCATGTCCTACAATTAAAGTAAGAATCGACTATGATACCTACTTAGTGAATACACATTGAAACAATGATTTTTTGTTTTCACTTCACCTTTATGAAGACCAATCCTCTTCTACAAAACTTCCCATGTGAGACCTTTAGAGACAACATGATGAAAGTGGGTTAGTTTGAGTGGTATTAATCTCCCAAATTGGATACCTTTGTTGCATGCTTCACTTGATGTACCATCCATGATTTTTCCCCTCTCTCTCTATATATAACATTGAGTATTTTTTAGTTTTGAAGACCACCTAGTGCACTAAAATTGTCCAACCCTTAAACTTTACTATAAATTATACAACAACCTACCCATCATTTTCTCCGGGGTTCCCTTATAAATATATATATATATATATATATATATATATATATATATATATATAAGAGCAAGCAATTAACGTTTTCTCTTAGTAAATGTTCTTCCTTTTATGGTTTTCTCCTCATAATTGGATTCCAATCTAATTTTATGTTCTTATATATTATTATAAATAGTTAGATATCAAATTTTAATTTATTTTCGAGACAATACTTGGAATAAGGAAAGGTTAAAAATTCAAATATTGGGGACCGTGCTAACAAGAGATTATTGGAGTGTCTTTTATAAGCTCTTTGTCATATATATATATATATATATATATATATATATACTATACTATTTTTAAAATCACAATTAAGGGAGACATCTATTTGGTGTATGAGACCCCCTTGTTTGTGGCTCAATAGGCCTTCTCTACCCAGTGATTTGATTGCTAAAGTCTAAGTAAATGCGTGTATTCTAGAACTTCAAAGGGAAAAAAATGATTTTTCCCGTAAGATTTTGAGAAAATCCAATAGAAATTTTTTAAAATCCCAGTTACAACTAGCCATTAAAACACAATTAAATTCAGATTTTGCAAAAGAGATTGCTTAAATATCATGGGTGTAACCTACTATTCTAATTTTCTAGATATAAAATTATAGAGAGCAAAGTGTCTGGGAGAAAGCTAGTGTTGACCCATGGTATTCACTTGTATTAGCGGGTGGTTTTGAGTCTTATGAGAAACTATATATGTGTGTGTTTAATAATGAAAAGACAATCAATATGTCCTTTATATTTCCGCTCTATATTATATGTATTGCAAACTTTATCACATCCGACGAATTCAAGTTGTCTAGGGTTCAAAATTTGAAATAAGGGGAGGAAAAGGCTTTCCAGCGAAGTTCAGCTCAAATAAGAGGAAGAAAAGGCTTTCCAGCGAAGTTCAGGTTCAAATAAAAAGTGTCTCGGGTAAGTTTTATGACTTTCGTCTCAGCGCAAGCCTGCTTCCATATTTACTATTCTTAATTTCATAATGATCACCTAAGGATTTGGCTGAGCTCTTGCATTCTAATGTGTTAGTAATGTGTTAGCGCGGTAATAGCTGTCTCATTTCCGTATGTCCCCATCTGCATTCTGTAAGATTTTTCCCATTTAGAAGTGTCGTTCCCTAGTTGGTGACTTTCAATTAGTTAAAATATAATAACATGAGTTTTAAGCCAGGGAACCTCCACTGAAATGTGTTTGGATACCCATTTTCTGTGTGAGCAATATTATAGCCTGAAATTGCTCTAATCATTTCAGCCGAAAAACCATTGTAACCTTAAGTTTTGAATAAAGATATTTTCAGCTAAGAGGGAAAAGGATTACGGCTGACAATGGCAGACTTGCGATGTGACAGGATGATCCAAGATATGAGGAATTGTAACATAGGATCAATTGTTGGGCGGGACTTCACCTTTGCCTTCAATGACTGTAAATTTTCGGACCGCATACTACAAATACATGTCATGCCAGACTCGGATGCAGCTGGGGACAGGGAAGGGGATGGATGCAACTACAACATTGCAGATATGATTACGGAAGGCAAACCTGACAAAGAAAAAGGTATTGGTTTTTCAAATTCAAATACAAGGTTTCATAAGTATTAAGAAATAACATATACATATTACCGTAACGGCTTAAGGTCATATAATTGACTGGCCTTTTACTCTAAAAAGTTTAGAGTTTACCTTGAATATCCCTCTAAATAAGAGGAAGTGCATGCTGGGATATAGGAGGTAGAAACTTATTTTAGTTGTTACATTTTTTTGTCTGCTTTGTAATAATATTTGTTACATGTCATGCCAACTCTAATATGTAAAAGAAATCAAGATTTCTTAATATTTTACTGTGGTAATTTTTTTAATGTAAAGTTTACTTAAGAGTGGGTTTGTCGAAGTCAGTGCGAAGTAGAGAAGTCAAGTGTTGCTAAGTTAATTTCTGTGAAGCTTACTCAGCAAGGTTAAGAAGTTGAGTTTCCGTCAAAGTTCCAAAGCAAAGATTATATTCATTTACTGCGGTGTCCTTTTTCCCTTGATGTTGTTGTATTTAACCCTTTCTCTATGAAAAATCTAGAGTTTGTCATAACTGTAAGTAACATCCTCTATATAAAAAAAAGTGTCCCGGAGTTCACCCAAAATATTTAGGTCTGTTAAAAAAATTCACAACATGTCTAGTCTTTTTTCATAACATGTCGACTCTTTTTCTTCGTTTGCTTTGTAATAGTATTTTTTTAAATCTTTCTCCCATGCAGACGATATGAACTGGAGTTGTTCTGTAGAGACGGGCATTCCTCTGAGACTGAGAAGTATACATGTTAACTCAATAATACTGGCCGAAATGAGTCTTTTTTTTCACAAGGTGAGAAGAGCATATTAAATCGATAATGTTTTGTTTTTTGTTTCAAACATTTACCCTTTCGCTTTCTATTCCTTGATTTTCTTCTGTCACGGATGAAGCTTTTCTCTAATGGCATGAGGGAATCGGAGGAACGAACTGTCACTATTCGTATGTGTTTTTCAGGTATGTTCAGTCGTGATAACTATTCTGAATATGGGATATAGTATTATTTTTACTTCACTAGAACTTTTATAGCTATATTGGACAGCATTTATGGGATACAGCATTATTTTTACTCTTCACTTGAACTTTTCGTTCAATGCACTGAATATCAGGTTTGTTGCGACGTGGTATTTTCTTGCAGAGGAAGTAGCATTTATGGATTTATTGCAGTTCATGTATAGCGGAAAACTTGACGCATCCTTGACAACTACGTTGTTGGAGGTGCTAATGGTTGCAGACAAGTTTCAAGTAACAACATGTGTCCATTACTGCAAAACTGCTTTGCAGAATTCGCTAATGTCAATCGAGGATGCATTGCTAATGTCAATGGAGAATGGATTGCTTTATTTAAAGCTCCGGCTGCCTACGCAAATCATTGATTCACTTCAGTCATTGATTGATGCTGCAAAAAAGTTTCTTGTAAAAGAGTGTGGTGATATTAAAAAGTAAGTTTTTCTTCCTGAAATATTGCCTCTATGGTGTGGATACAATAATGTAATTGGCACCCTAGAATCCTTTGGTTGCTTGCTCGTTTTTTTTTAATAGGGTGTTATCATCAATTCCTAGGAAATAACTTTTATTAATGTTTGAAATTATCGTAAGAAACCTCTCTTCTTATTGAGGAACTTATAATGGTAGAATATTCCATAAAATTATGAGCAACTTATAATTGCAGAATAGTTTATAAAATTATGAAAAACTTAGTTTGGATGTTTTTACAATGTTTTGATGAGCTTTCTAAAGTTTCACCGTGTTTCACTGATTCCTGGAATTTCATTGTGTGGTAATTTAGAGATGATAAAACTTCAGAATACTCAACAAAATTATGAAAAACTGTTAAAATGAGGATGGGTTATTATTGATGTCATCAAATAAGCATGATGTATAGTTCTGTGTTACTTTGAAAAGCATTGAGAAATATTGGTTATGAATTAACTTCATAATATAGTGCAACTAATCAATCAATTTCGTGTTACATATGATTTTCAGGTTTGGAGAAAGTGTTATGATGCTTCCTTTGGAAGCCATTGAGGTGTTGCTGTCAAGTGATGAATTGATAGTTGAATCTGAAGATGCACTGTATGATTTTGTCATAAAATGGGCCAGAAAACATTATCCCGATCTTGAAAACAGGAAAGAAATATTTGGCTCTAAGCTTTGCCCACTAATACGTTTTCCAAACATGAGCAGTTACAAGCTTAAAGACGTTCTTTTTTGCAATGACCTGGAAAATGTGTGTGCATCAAAGGCAGCGTTAGAGGCGCTGTTTCTAAAGGCAGAAGTACCCCACAAAAGATTGAATGAAAGGGTTTATCAGTATCTCCCAATTACAGTGGTAGAGTTGGATGCCCTAATCACGCAATGCATCGTGTTTTGGAACATTACGAAAGAGCAGCTGTTTTCTCAATCAGAGACGAGGCAGCTGTATTCTCAACATTTCCGATGTGATGGTGGAAAATATCAACTGCGGGCTACCTGTATTCCTCCGTCTGTTACTGGTGAACCTGAGTTTGAGACTTCCGTTTCCGTTATTCGTGAAATTGCTGAAATTACGGAAGGCCTGTTCGTGGAATTCGCTGTTCGTAGGAAGCCCTCAGTACTTGAGTTTGAATCCCTCGGGCGATTTCAGTCGGGGCGCAATGTCTCGATGAATTGGCTAAATTTGTCAAAATTTATAGCTTATGATTCTTTATACTTCATCGATAACATCATCCAATTTCGTGTAACAATTTCGAAAGTACGATTCGTTTAACTGTTCGATAGATAGGATTCAATTTGTTGGTTACTAGGTGAAATAAAGAAGATGTAGAAAGTACCGTATATTTCTCATCGTTCATGCAGTATAACGATTAGTTTGGCTGATTGTTCATTAGGATTGGATTGGAGAAACAACTATATATTTCCCAACACCATGCATCAATCGATTCCTTTGGCCAATTGTTCAGTAGGATTGGATTCGTTGGTTACTGGGTGATGGAGAAACAACTGTATATTCCCCATATCCATGTATCAATTGAGTATCTGTGTGTTTGAAATATCGTTATTGATTTTCTTATGTTACCGACCTATGCCTTGTGAGTGTGGTTGGTAATGCAATCTATGCCTTGTGAGTGTGGTTAACTGGTAATGTGAGTTTGTTCGCATGGAAAGAATAGATAGCTTGGTCCAGTTTTGGTTCTGTTTGAACTGGTGGTTCACACTTTTCATTCCGTTTTAAGTTTTAACTTGTGATTCACGCTTTTGATATATTTGCTTCTATTCGCTTGGAATTTGTGATTCATGGTGTGGAGGAATTTAACTTTGACGATGGCTGGATGGATGTTGTTTAAGATCAGATCAATAAAAAATTAAAGATAGGATCTCCGAATTTTTGAATGATTTACACACCGAGTAGACTGTTTCCAGAAGTCAATAATATTTTAAGGACCGTTATAGTGTGAATTTTGAATGACCGTGATCTTTCCAAAACAATAATGGGGACATTTTATCGCTATGTAATTTTAGTATTTTGTTTATCTTTCATATATATATATAATGATTTCTTTTTAGCAATATATTATGTATTAGTTAGATTTAATTGGAATATTTGTGAGATGAGTGTTATTCTCTATTTTACTATATACTGAGATTTTGTTCAACAATCTTCCTTATATTCTTCAACTTCATCTTCACTCTTTTCTTGATTTCCACATCTTTTCTATCAAATGGTCAACTCCTAAATTTATTCCTATCAAATCGTCATCATCTAAATGCATAGTGCTTTTCACTCCATGAGTTGCAATTTCAATCCTCATCAAAATTCCATCTACTATGCTTGTCTTCTTCCATACTATTGTGAGTTGATAACAATACCTCATCTCCTCAAGCCTCCACATCATAAGCATTTTGTTCATTAGTTTTTCTTCCAATTCTTCTTTCACAAAATCACAAATATCATCTCCTATGTATTCACCAATTGTTTCCTCTAGTTTTTGCATATATGTTTCATCATCCATGGATTCACTTCCATAAGAACTAAAGACTTCCCACCCACTTTCTTTTTAATAGAGGATTTTAACTCTATTGAGTATTCAACAATCACCTTCCTTTTCTCTTCAGTTTGGTTCTATTGTCGGGAACCTTCGACACTCCACCAAGGTATTGTTTCTCCTCAACTATGTCGTCTACTACAACTAAAGAAGTCACTTTATCCTTCTTTCTTTTTTTCTAGGGTAGTCAAAATGTATTCTTCTAGTTCGACATCACAAATTTCAGGACTTGCACACACAATATTAGATATTTGATTCAACACAATATGAATCTCTTCAAGATCCTCATTTTATTTTCCTTTAGTTGTTTTTGAAATATTGACATCATTCACATTTTCATCAACATTCATGGCTTACTCTATTACTTCTACTTTACTCAAATTTTATTTATTTGCTTATGTTAATTCCAATACTTTATTTCCTTCATATTCTTTTCATTTTCTGTTTTGAATTCTCTTCAACATGATCTTGTGTAGCTTATTTGATGTCTTCCATATATGTGCATTCATATATGAACAAATTATTTGGAATAATAAGGATATCCGTATGGTCTTCTTCTTTAGCCATTTTTAGAACTTTTCATACATCTCCCCTTATTGTTGTAACAACATAAAATTAAAGTTCATCATATGTGTGCCCATCCTCACCATGGAACTATTTTTCATGTATATACCCCTCACAGTCATTACTTGCATCATCGACACAACATGCACTTAAAATGTCAACACGTTTAATCTTTATTTTCTCATTACTCACAACCATAAGTAGGTTGTCTTCTCCATTCACCAAATTCTGAATAATTTCCATCCCCTTATTGCTTTCAATCACTTCTTCTTCATTAAGAAATACCTCTTAATCATATCTCACCTCATTTTCAATTTGAACATCTTTTGTGTACTCATTCACATGCATAATTTCCTCTTTCACAAACTTGTTATAGGTTGTTATTTCTTCTACAAAATTTTCTTTAACTATAGTTGTAGCATCAAGAATGTTGTCAAAATGTTTAATATGTTCATCATTTTCATCAAATTTCTCTTTAAGGTAAGAATTACTATTGTCCTCTTCTTCACCTATAGTACCAACCTAATATCTTCTCCATATGTAGCATTAACATGGTTTCTCATTTCTTTGTTGAAAATTCTGCATGGTTGCAAACTTCTTCTTTTTCAAATTTGTCTTGAAATTTTCTTTTAAGTTTTATAGCATCAACAAGGTTCCTATTTTCCTTCATTGTACCTGCACTGTCAAGAATACTAAGATTGTCAAACTGATCAATTTCCTTCATGGGCATGGTCTTCAAGAGCTCTTCTTTATCTTCTTCTTAATGGTTGTTCACTTCCTTAAGGTATTCATTATATGTTAGGGTTAATGTTGCTCCCCCTTATAATCCTTCATCTTCTAAATTTATAATATTAGGAAAATTTCCAGCTTATTAGTTACATCATCTTCAATTTCACAAATTGTCTCCTTAAATTATTTCAAATTTGGTGAGCATTGTGTGAGATGTTCCTCATTTTCCACTTCAAAATTTGGCTTGCAACCCAAGGATTCAATGATTTCATCTAGACAATGTAGAATATATATCCTTTACTATATTCCACCTCATCTTTTGTGAGGTATTCATAAACCATAATATTCATTCTAGATAGTTTTCTTATGATACTCCCCTGGTACAATTCCTCATGAACAATTTTAATTTTATTTTCTCTGAGTAGCATTTTCCTTTGCATCATAATTTTTAGAACACCTTCCTACCCTCCCTTGTTCTAAAATTTAATCATATGTCCTTATTCTTTGTTAATTGTTGCTTCATGTAATTATATATTCTTGAGGAATATCTCAAGTCCTTCACAATTATATTGTAACTTCATTTTTAAAAAGGATTTACTTTTTTCATGTTTTACTCTTTTGCAATTCATCTATTTCTTTTTTATTTACAAATTTCTTAATTATCTGACCTTTAAGACAACCTTTTAAAGTTTACTCTCAACCTCTTCAGGGTTGTTTTTGAACTCCCTTCTTTTCTATAGATCGAATCTTCCTACTTCGTTTTCACGGGGTTGTATATTCTTTTCAACAATATTCCTCATAGCGAAACTTCTAGCTCTCTTTTTGTGAGCAATTTACCTCAAATACACAAGTGGCTAGAACTCAATCACTCGTAGGTTATTACTTCATCTGGGTTGTAGATTTCTTTAAATACACAGGTGGTAAGGTACAATCTAACCCCTTTCTCCATGTTAAAAAAAATTCCTTCGGAACTTCTCCCCATTCTATCAAACGTGACACCTTAAGTTTCCACTTCTCAAGTCTTTGGCGTCAATAGGATCGAAGACACAATAGGTTTAGCCATTAACCATCAACCAATGTTTCAACCCTTCAACACAACAATTAAAAATTAAACCTCATGCAAACAATAGTGTCACAATTAGTCCTAAGATTGAATTATCCTGGAGACGGTGATGGCTGAGCTAGGGCAAGGGCTAGGGTTTTTGGCGTTTTCTGCAGGAAATACCGATTTTGATGGCTGAGCTGAAGAATATGGGGCCTTTGGCGACTTGGAGTCAAGCTGATTTGACAAATCAGCCCAGTACTAACCAAGCCAAAAAAGTGGGAAGTGTCAGTTCAGTCGGAGGCTTCTATTTTTCAGCTTTTGCTTGATTTTTCAGTTTTTCTGTATTTGGATCTGGGTTTCTATTGGCGCTAGTTTTGATGCCTTTTTGATATTTTTAGATTCTTCTCTATTCTTGGCAAACTTATGTTATTTTTGGGGTTGGCTGCTTGGCAGCTGTCTTGTCTTTTCTCTAGCTACTGACAGCTGTGGCCCGCATACCCTTTGGCCTTTATTCTTAAACAATGACCTCAAGCCACTTTCTAAACCCTCCTCATTTGGAGTCTGCTCCGGTGTTGGGTGTCAAGGAAGACCGTGTCGTGGGAGAGGTTTCTCAGCAAGGTAGTTTGTATGGCTTGAAAGCGAAACAGAGAAGACTGTTAAAAACTTACAAGGCGAAGAAAGAGATTTTCAGTTATGACATTGATGCAGATTTTAACCTTGAGCGGATCAGAACCCTAGCTGAGAAAGCCCTGGTCGGCAGGCTCGAGTTTACTTCGGGAACAAAACTGGAAATCTCTGAGTGGGTTAACAAATACTGGGTTCCTATCACCGGCTTGGCTCCTCGCATCAATTTACTTGCTAACAGGTGGATACTTTTCACCTTCTCGGAGGCGGCGCACCTGGATTTGATTATGTCTTCTTTCTGGGAGTTCAAGCGTGGTTCCTTGTACCTTAAACGATGGCATGTGAATTTCGACCCCCTTTCTGAAATACAAACTCTTCGCCATTTGTGGATGATTATTCCAGGCCTTCCGATAGAATTGTGGTCGGAGGAGGTCATTATGGGGCTTGCAAATTCAGTTGGGAGGTTCATTCGTTTTGATAAGCACAATATCTATGGATTTGATCGTTGTTATGCAAAAGTCATGGTTGAGATTGATATGAAAGGAGGTTTACCGGCTGAAATTGTGATTTCTTGGGGAGCTAGGGTTTGGACTCAAACTCTGGATTATTTCAAGATCCCGTTCCGCTGCTTTATTTGCCACAAGATGGGACATGTCGGGGCCACTTGCCCTAGCCGTCGAAGATTCTCTCCTGCTGGTTCTGATACTGATGCATCCGCTCCAAAGACTGGACAGCACGATTCATCATGTGGGCTACCGGGTAAGTCTTTGTATGAAACCCCACCAAATTTTCCGGATTTGTCTAAGGCTGAACTAGAATTTATCGAATCTTCTGAATTTATGATCTAAATGAGGACCAGATCAGAGATTTATATTTGATCCTGCCTTACAAGTGCTGTCACATAGACCAAGGATTCAAACATCTTGGTTTTATCCTCAAGCCAAACAACTATCTAATTAAAGATTGGATGTGGATCCTGAAGAAAGTGGAGGCTCGTATAACTCAGTGGTCATATCGGCTCCTATCCATCGGTGGTAAACTCACCTTATTAAAGTCTGTTCTTTCCAGTATACCAGTTTACTGGTTTTCCTTACTTCAAATGCCAGCTTCTATCATTAAAACACTTAAAAGGTACTTCTTCAATTTTCTATGGTCTGGGACAATTACTCGTGAAAAGATCCCAATGGTTGCTGCAGATACACTTGCTAGGCCTTATCGCTTCGGTGGTTGGGGTATCCTAGATTTGGAAGCTTTCAATACTGCCCTTAGATTGAAAAGTGCCTGGAGGGGCATTTTTGGAAACACTCTTTGGTCCCAAATTATACACAGTAAATACATAAAGATGGATACTTTCTGTTGGATTAGGAATCCAAAATTGACAGGATGGAACTTTTCACCCATGTGGAGGGGGTTTATGAAAATTTTTCATTGGATAAAGAATGATATCATATGGCAGGTAGGTTCTGGTAGCTAGATCAGAATTGGCATTGACCCGATTGTTGGCTTGGAACATGATTTTTCTCTTCCTGATATTATCCCACAGTATCTTCATATTGTTGGGCTTCCCACACTAGACAAAATCTGCCATCGCAACGCTGGAAATATTTCACATAAGTATTGGTTTTCTGCACAGGATATTGGTCTTTCGGGTCATCTAGCGAGAATCTGGGAACATTACACCAAGAAATTATGTGCTGCTGGAGTTTATTTAAATAACATGGATGACAAGCTGCTTTGGGGAGGCAATCCAGCTACTGGAATTGTCACTGCACAATCTGCATACTCCAGAATTTTACAAGCTAAATTCATTTTCCCCCAAGATTGGTGGTACAAAAGGATTTGGCAATGGGACATGCCTACAAAACTTAAGTGTTTTACTTGGTTGCTGCTTCAAAATAAGCTAAAAACATGGGATAATTTATGTAATAGGGGTTGGAGTGGACCCAGCTATTGCTATCTCTGTAGATCTGCTGCTGAAACTAGACAACATCTATTTGTTCACTGTGATTTTTCCCGCAAAATCTGGGACGTGGCATCTCATGAACTAAATGTTACACAATGCTGGGAATTTGGAAGTTTTGATCAGTGCTTTTTAAACTGGTTTAGACATGTTAAGCATCATTTTTTTCTTGCTGTGTGTATTCCATGGGCCATATGGTATTCCAGAAACAGTACTATTTTTCAGAACACTCTACCAGATCCTGTACAATGCAGCATACTTGCTTTAAAAATGCTCTCTCTCTGTAAGATTGATAAGCAAAAGCTAAGGACGGACAGAATTAGTATTTTCAACCTCACAGTGGACCAACCAGTACTTTTCTTTGATGGAGCATCACAGTCAGGTATTTGTGCTGTTGGAGGCGTAATTTATCTCAATGATTCACATTTTTTCACTGTTAAGTTAAACTGCGGATCTGGTACCAACATGAAGGCTGAATTAATGGCACTCTGGTGCGTGCTAAGGGTCGCAAACATTTTTGGCTTGGTCAACTTAAAGGTATATGGTGACTCAAGGGTCACCATTAAATGGGCGACTGGCGAATTTAAGCTCAATGTACTAAATTTGAGACATTGGGCATCCAGGACTCTACTTGAAATCGCTAAACAGCAAAGTATTAAGTTTGAACACATATATCGGGAGCAAAATTCATTTGCTGACAAACTCTCAAAGCAAGCCCTAGCAGGTTCTGAAGGCCTTCTGATTTGGGAAGAATGGTGTGACAACAGTTTGCTGGATGGTGGCACTTTCTTCTTTCTGGATTGATCATTAGTTTTTTGACTTCGGTTTAAATCTTTTTGAAGATCTGCTTTTTTTGTAATATGGTCCGTGAACTCTGTACTTGCTCTGAGTTTTTCGATGACATTCTGATATGCCCATATGCTGGTCTGTTCTGCCGGTTTTTTCTGGAACAGTAAATGATTCATTTTGATATGAATCAGGATCTCTTCTTTGTACTTTTTGATTCACCTTGAATATCAAAAGTAGTTTTTTTTCTCTGGAAAAAAAAAAATTAGTCCTAAGACTAATCTCCACACAACAAACTTGTACACCATAGGCCCTTAAATCTACAAAAGATAGTACCCCAACTAAATGCAGAACAAAACATTTTCAACTATTTTGTCAAATCTTTCAAAAAAAATACCAGCAAAAAATTGTATTTTTATTAACTTCACAAGGACTTACAAAATTACATCCTTTAGATACTCTGAAACCAAATCATATCTCCAATATGTGCCTCTCATAAGAAAAACCCAACATTTATATCCTCACGACTTATCCATATTTAGAAGATTCTTTTTAGTTCAAAACAACATAAATATAGATATACCTTGTTCCCTCCATGTCACCATAACAATGTGCAGGGGTATCCCGGAGGGGAAATCTCATATTCTACAAAAAAAATCATATTTACTCCTAAGTCTAGTCTATCATTTGATACAACAAGTGAACTAAATCCATTGCAATAGATCCTCACAGGGATGAAATAGTAAGTAAATGAAATCACTACATAGTTTGAAAGTAAAAACCATTTAGTATAATGAGAGTAAGAGATAAACTAGGTCCCAGTTGTTAACACCAAAAAGTTCCACACCATGTTCATCCTCTAGTGACATCACCATATTCCTTATTCTTCCCCATTAAAATAATTTACTAACCATTAAAGCCTAAGCATAAAACCCACAAATTGGTTCATAATTATTTCCCCCCCTCCAAAATAGTGAAAAATGGCTTAATTCCTTCCAAAAAAATAAAAAATCCCCCAAAATAGAGAAAATTCCCCTAAAAAGGGAAAAAGAAGAAAATAAAAAATAAAAAATAAAAAAGGGGGAAAACATTCAAAAAGTAAAAAAGGAGGGAAAACCCTAAACTGTCTCCCAAAACCAAGAGCCAATACCACTAAAACCATGGGCAAGAAATATTACTATAAGTAAATGGTGAAGGATCCCATCGTTAATACATTCACTCATTTACCTTATAGTCACTCTACCTAAATTTTACTAGAAACTGTAAAGCCCCCATTTGACTTCTAGTTGCATGCATGCACCCTTATTTATGAACTGTTACTAATATTCCCACGATTTTTAGTAGGTGTATTTCTACAATAGCTAGTGTGAATAACCTAGCTACATTTTTGGCGACTCCAACTGGTCGATCTCCATTAATTTGTGGTTTGGTTAGGATTGTAGCTTTTCCAACTTTTGCATTTTTAATTTTTCACTTGCATGGCCATTTACTTATGTTATTAGAGTCGTTTGACCCTTTCTATCAGCTTTGGCATAGGAAAACGGTTTGTACTTGCAAGTTTGGCCCCTGCCAACGCGGTACATTTTAGAATTTTCGACTCAAGCCGCGTATGTCGGACCCTATTCCACACTCCAGAACATGGGTTTTTCTTTGAAAATCGTGCTTAGAAACTCCAAGCCAAAGCATGCCTTTACTTCCTATAACCATGCCCCCATAGTGCAACTTTAGTGTCAAAAAGCATGCTTTAGAGCACGCCTTTCACTCCGAGAAGCACATTGTTCCTCCTATGCAGTTTGGAAGCTCCTCGGGTGGTTGTTTTGCAGTCTGCTCTACCCCAGATCACGATTGTTACCCTGACATATGCTCCCTGTACTTTTTTCTTTCTTTTTTCATCCTTTTTCTTGCATCCGCAGCCTCTATTTTGCTTCTTCCCATTGGAACCGGCTCTTTCTCATCCAACATTCTCTTTACATAACCATTTCCTTTCTCTTTGTTTGTTGTAGCACTTGTTTGGATCTTTTCTGCATGCCTTATTTGTAGCTCTTTGTCTTACTTTGGTTGTTGCATTTTGCAAACAAGCATTTTGATCTAGCGCATCTACATTTTACATTTCAACAAGTTGCTTGGTTAAAAGTTTGCTTTGGTACATCATAATTTAGAGGCTTTATTTCGATTAAAAATGAAAAATAAAAAGTGTATTTTTGTTATTTCAGTTTATTTTCTACATTATATCCAGCTACTTGGGTACACATCACTGTGCAAACATATCACACCTTAAGTATCAATGCTTGGTCTATAACCCCAAGCTGAGCCTAAAATTTACATTAATCAAACACATTTTACCTCACTTGAGGATTTAAATATTCTGGTATCTAGGTAGGCCACTGGGGTTAGGCATCTAAACAACAACCATTTTCCACTTACATCTGAGACATAGTGGTTGTCCTCTAGGGAACCATAATTATCTCGTATTTATTAGGATGGTTGAAAATTATTTGTCGAGGGGTATCTCCTCTAGGAGGGAAAGTGGAAAGATGTGTTATGGAAGTCTGGGTGGAATGTCATTCTTCACTCTATATTGAAGGACACCATATCATCGTCCTCATTATCCATGCTCACTAGTATACTAGGTGTGCAACGACAAAAGGACTGAAGCTACGAGACACCTTTCTGGACGTGTTATGAAATAGTTAGCTTAGTTGTAGACTTTTCTAGGGCTCTTTTACTCGGGATCGCTCTCGGTAATGGGATATTAATGGAGGAGCATCAATACTAAGCCAACAATGTGATTGAGTGTTCACATGTTGTGGCTAGTGAGGGGACAAGTTTCCCTGAAGTAGGGAATATAATCTATTTACTAAGTATTTTAGTATTTGCAAAATATATAACCGACTAGTGTGTTGTCAGTTTTTCGATAAAATAGGACATAGTGGAGCATTGATACTCCCTACGTGGAGATCAATCCAGGTAGGTAGTTTGTTGAATAATGATGGTGACTCCTTCATTGGGAAGGAGTGTTAGTTAGTTTTTTCTTTATGTTCATCCATTCGGTTTTCATGGGATTTCGAATGGGTGAAAAGGGGAGAGACAGGGAATCAGTAGGGGATCCTTGCTCGATGGGGAGTCAGTGGGATATTTTCTTGAATACCAAAGGAAAATGCGACTGGATGGAGGGATTGTGATCGGTTAATGAAATTAGCAATTTCTTTGTATTCAATAGTTTTATTATGCATTTGAATGAGAGATAAGATGAGATTCTATTAGGTAGAGATGTGTGAGAGTGTTAAGCTGATGTCTGTGTGAATGAATCTCCATTTTCATGCTTGTGTGAACTCTCATGTACAGTCAATAATACCCAAGTCATTCGCAAACCGACTGTCATTAAGTAACAGAGGTAATTTCTTGTTGTATTTAGTTTCACATTAGATCCGGACGAAGGTCGAGCTGGATTGATCAATTCCCTGATCAATCATTGAAAAATCGTAGAGTTGTAGTCGATTCAATCAGCAAAGGTTGGATGGATCAGATCAAAGCCAAAAGGAAGATCGACGATGGGGAAAGGATCCCAAAGTGAACATGCACAGGAGTTAACATTTCCGTAAGCCGATTCGAAGTATTCTGCATTGATCATAGATCAACGAACAAGATCAAATCAGCAAGGGATCGACGGTTTATACAGTGTTCCGCAGAAGGAAGAAGCTTGGGAGGTAACAGAGAGATCTTGCGGAAGTCACATTGCAGAAGAGTTTTTGTAGAGGTATTTTCAAGCAATTATGAAAAGCGCACCCGCAACCCGCAATTCCCAAATTGAGGAAAGGAGGCATCCGCATTGTGGGAGTGAGAATCATGGAAAGGAAGTTGCGGAAAGGCTTGTTGTAGAAGGGCGCGTTGTGGAAAGATAATTGCGGGAAGGAGACTGCGGAAAGATCATTGCAGAAGGACGCCCACAATTGCCGAAAGAAGGCGTTTCCGCAAGGCTGTTGCAAAAACTTAATTCTGGCAGGAAGAACCTTGCGGAAGACCTATTTTGAAGGTAAGGTCCGGAATTAAGAAGGGCTTAGCTATTTTTTAGCTAAGTTTAGTGGTTCAATTTTCGAGAATCACAATATTTCCTGGGGGAAGTGGGTTGGATTGGCTTTTGTAATTCCCACCTACATCATTTTTGGTACTAGAGCAGTATTTGCTTAGCATAATAGAAGAAAGGCATGGCGATACGTGTAGGTAGAGCAAGAGGTCATGACAAAGGGTGACCAGAAACGAATGTAGAAGTCATGGAGGAAATGAGATAATTACAGACATGTATGGAGGCTATGGAGATGGGAAGATGAATAAATCCCTAGGCAGGGGATGTGAGTGAGCCTGAAGAAGAGGATCAAGGAGAAGAAGCAACACCCATGCAAGAGACACCTGAGCTGAGATACTTTCGGTCAATTATTGGGGCAATGTTGAGGCCAAAACTTGAGTTTCCTGCCTATGAGGGAAGCCTCACTGCTGAGCTTCTCATTGACTGGATTAGTGAGTTAGACAAGTACTTTGAGTATGATGAAATTGAAGAAAACAAGAAGGTCAGATTGGTAGTGACAAGGTTGAAAGGGCATGCATCCCTATGGTGGGATAGTGTGCAGGCTGAAAGGAGACAGAAGAACAAGCCATTGATAAAGAGCTGGGATAGGATAGTGGCTAAGATGAAAGACAAATTCTTGCAAAGAATTACCAGCTGACTTTGTACAGGAAAATGTAGAACCTTAGGCAAAGGTTGTTGACTGCGAGAGAATACACTGAAGAATTTTACGAGGTAAATCTCAGGGCAGGTTATGTGGAGGAATCAATAGAGAAGGCTGGTAGATATGCTAATTGTTTGAGGATGGAGATTCAGGATGAGATCAGCATGATATCAACGAGAACAATGGAAGAGGCATACCAATTTTCCTTGAGAACAGAAGAAACGTTATTGAGGAAGCATAACTTCAATAGAAGAAGAGGTTCAACCAAAGGAAGAGGGAAAACAAATGGAAGAGGAAATGTTGCAACCCAAAAAGGAGAATCCAAAAACTCAAACCAATAGGAGCAGCAAGATAGAGGAGTTGACCCAAGAGGGAGAAGACCTTACCAAGGAGGTAGAGGTAGAGGAAGAGGTAGATAAAATGTCTACATGTGTTACAAACGTAACAAATTGGGACACAGGTCCTTTGAGTGTCCTGAGAAGGAAGACATAGGACAGAGAGGATCCTATATAGCTCATAATGAGCAGCAACAAGAGTAGATGCCAATGGCTGAAAATATTCCAGATATGGTGGATGATTTGATGATGAACAAAGTCTTATTGAATCCTGAGAAGGAGAAGATGGAGCCCGCTCAAAGAAAGGATTTATTCAGGACCATGTGTAAAGTCAAAGGGAAGTGCTGGAAGATTGTGATTGATAGTTGGAGCACACAAAGTTTGTGACATTTATTTTCAGAATGTATACAACGTTTGTAGAAATCCTGTGGAGATGGACCGAGATCCATGGATGGAGTATATGCCGCAAGATGGTTTTCTTTTTAAGAACAATACTTTGTATACCAAGGTGCTCCATGAGAGAGAATTTGATACAGGAGAAGCATAATGGAGGGATGGCAAGTCACTTTGGAAGTGATAAAACCTTTTGACAGTTGATCCATTTCTATTTTTGGCCAAAGATGAGGTCCGAGGTTGAAAAGTTTGTGATCAGATGTAGGGTATGCCAGCATGCCAAGGGAAGAAGCCAAAACACAGGCTTGTACACACCATTTCCTATTCCAACTAGGCCTTGGGATTCTGTGAGTATGGATTTCATTTTGGGTTTACGAAAAACTCAGAAGGGAAATGATTCTATTTTTGTAGTTGTGGATAGATTTACTAAGATGGCACATTTCGTTCCATGTTATAAGACAAGTGATGCCACACACATTGATAACTTGTTTTTCAATGAAGCTGTGAAGCTGCATGGTTTACCTAAGAGCATTGTATTTGAATGAGATGTAAGGTTCAAAGGTCATTTCAAGAGGACCTTGTGGAAGAAGTTGGGTACTAATTTGAACTTCAGTTCAGCATATCATCCACAGTCCGATGGCCAGAATGAGGTGGTAAATATGAGTCTGGGTAACATGTTGAGAAGTTTGGTCGAGGAAAATCCAAAACAATGGGAGAAAGTGCTAGCTCAAGCCGAGTTTCCATACAATGATTCACCTAACCAAAGTACCAGAATGAGTCCATTCCAAATTCTGTATGGTATGCATGCCAGAGGGGTGTTTGAACTTCGTGATTTGGGTCAATTGGAAAAGAGAAGTGTATATGGAGAAGAGTTTGCAACAAGGATTATTGAACTACAATAGCAATTTAAAGCAAGGTTGCAGCAAAGTAACAATAGTTACAAAACAAGAGCAGATTCGAGGAGAAGAGAGAAAAACTATGAGGTGAGAGATTTGGTTTTTGCACATCTGAGGAAAGCGATATTCCCAAAAGGAGAGTATGACAAGATGAAAATGAAAAAAATTGGGCCTTGCAGAATACTCAGAAAATTTTAGGCAAATGCTTATGAGCTGGAAATGCCACCAAGGATTGGTATCTCACCTATTTTTAATGTTGCGGACCTGTATACATATGTAGCTGATGATACGAGATAAATGACAAAAGATAGGGATCTTGTGGAAGATCTTTAGTGGTTGAAGGAGATTCCTATAGCCTAGCCATCAAAAGTTGAGTCTATCTTGGATACTAGAGTGGAAAAGAGTACAATACATAGAGAGTACTTGGAATAATTGATCAAATGGAAAGCACATCCTGTAGAAGATTCTACATGGATGAATGCTAGGGAATTGGAGACAAAGGGTTTCTCAATAGCTGATTTATTGAACAGGGGTTCAGAAATTTAACCTTGAGAGTTTGATGCAGGAGCATCAATACTAAGCCCGCAATGTGATTGAGTGTTCAAATTTTTTTGCTAGTGAGGGGACAAGTTTCCCTGAAGTAGGGAAAATAATCTGTTCACTAAGTATTTTAGTATTTGTAAAATATGTAACTGACTAGTATGTTGTCATTTTTTTGAGAAAATAGGACATAGTGGCAAGTTGATACTCCCTGTGTCGAGATCAAGCCATATATATAGTTTTTTGAATAATGATGGTGACTACTCCATCCCAGAGGCTTAAAATTCATGATAGATAGTTTGTTAGATAGTTTGTTTAAACTTCATGATTTGGGTCAATTGGAAACAAGAAGTGTAAATGGAGAAGACTTTGTAACAAGGATTATTGAACTACAGGAGCAATTTAAAGCAAGGTTGCAGCAAAGTAACAATAGTTACAAAACAAGAGCATATTCTAGGAGAAGAGAGAAAAACTATGAGGTAGGAGATTTTGTTTTAGCACATCTGAGGAAAGAGAGATTTCCAAAAGGCGAGTATAACAAGCTGAAAATGAAAAAAATTGGGCCTTGCAGAATACTCAAAAATTTTTAGGCAAATGCTTATGAGATGGAAATGCCACCAAGGATTGGTATCTCACTTATTTTTAATGTTGCGGACCTGTATACATTTGTGGCTGATGATACGGGACAAATGACGGAAGGCAGGGATCCTGCAGAAGATATTCAGTGGCTGAAGCAGATGCCTATAGCCCAACCATCAAAAGCTGAGTCTATCTTGGATACTAGAGTGGCAAAGAGTACAATATAGAGAGACTACTTGGAATACTAGATCAAATGGAAAGCACATCCTGTAGAAGATTCTACATGGATGAATGCTAAGGAATTGGAGACAAAGGGTTTCTCAATAGCTGATTTACTAAACAGGGGTTCAAAAATTTAACCTTAGGATTCTGATGCAGGAGCATCAATACTAAGCCCGCAATCATCCTTCGTTCCGAAAAAAGAAGGTATAGTGCAGTAGCCACTAAGCAATTCATGAAAGTGGTATAGGGAGAAGGCAGGTATAGGTCTTTCTTCCTTCAGATGGGTAGGGTGTTTGGAAACACTGAAGTAAAGGTTGTTTCATGCCATCCCATCCCGGATAAGTTTATAGCCGTACCTTTTATCCTAAACATTCATTCAGTAAGTGGTCTAGAGCTAACAGGTCTAGGTGGGTAACAGGTTAGCGGGCATTAACTGAAAGGAAGGTAGGTCTCTGCAGTGGGTTATAATGTATGAATCATATTGGCTCCTCGGCGGGTGTTCACATGTTTTGGCTAGCGAGGGGACAAGTTTCCCTAAAGTAGGGAAGATAATCTGTTTACTAAGTATTTTAGTATTTGCAAAATATGTAACCAACTAGTGTGTTGTCAGTTTTTTGAGAAAATAGGGCATAGTGGCAAGTTGATACTCCCTGCGTCGAGATCAATCTGGATAGGTAGTTTGTTGAATAATGATGGTTACTCCTTCATTGGGGAGGAGTGTTTTTTTTTTCTCTGTTGAACCATTCGGTTTTGGGATTTCGAATGTGTGAAAAGAGGAGAGACAGGGACCCTGTAGGGAATCCCTGCACGAGGGGGAGTCGGTGGGATATTTTCTTAAATAGCAGAGAAAAATGCGGATGGATGGAGGGATTGTGATCAATTAATGAAATTAGCAAGTTCTGTGTATTCAATAGTGTTTCTATGCAATTGAATGAGAGATAAGATGAGATTCTATCAGGTAGAGCCGTGTGAGAGCATTAACATGCTGTCTATGTGAATGAATATCCATTTACATGCTTGTGTGGACTCTCATGTACAATCAAGAATACCTAAGTCATTCGCAAACCGACTATCATTAAGTGACAGCAGTAATTTCTTGTTGTATTTAGTTTCATATTAGATTCGAACGAAGGTCGAGCTGGATTGATCGATTCCCTGATCAATAAACGAAAAAATCGTAGAGTTGTAGTCGATTCAATTAACAGAGGTTGGATGGCTCAGATAAAAGCCAAAAGGAAGATTGACAAGGGGGAAAGGATCCACAAAGTGAACATGCACGCGAGTTAACATTTCCGCAAGCCAATGCGAAGTATTCCGCATTGATCATAGATCAACAGACGAGATCAAATCAACAAGGGATCATTGGTTGATACAATGTTCCACAGAAGGAAGAAGCTCGGGAGGTAACGACGATAGTTTGTGGAGGTCACATTGCAAAAGAGTTTTTGCGGAGGTCTTTTAAAGAAATTACGAAAAGCACACCCGCAACCCGCAATTCGCAAATTCAATGCATAGTGCACCCGCAATGAGGTCATCATCTCAATGCATACTGCTTTTCACTCCATGAGTTGCAATTTCAATCCTCATCAAAATTCCATCTACTATGCTTGTCTTCTTCCATACTATTGTGAGTTGATAACAATACCTCATCTCCTCAAGGCTCCACATCATAATCATTTTGTTCATTAGTTTTTCTTCCAATTCTTCTTGCACACAAGAACAAATATCATCTCCTATGTATTCACCAATTGTTTCCTCTAGTTTTTTCATATATGTTTCATCATCCCATGGATTCAATTCCATAAGAACTGAAGACTTCCCACCCATTTTATTTTTAATAGAGGATTTTAACTCTATTGAGTATTCAACGATCACCTTCCTTTCCTCTTCAGTTTGGTTCTATTGTCAAGCACCTTCGACACTCCACCAAGGTATTGTTTCTCCTCAACTATGTCGTCTAATACAAATAAAGAAGTCACTTTATCTTTCATTATTTTTTTCTAGGATAGTCAAAATGTATTCTTCTGCTTCAACATCACAAATTTCAGGACTTGCACACACAATATTAGATATTTGATTCAACACAATATGGATCTCTTCAAGATCCTCATTTTATTTTCCTTTAGTTGTTTTTGAAATATTGACATCATTCACATCTTCATCAACATTCATGGCTTACTCTATTACTTCTACTTTACTCAAATTTTATTTAGTTGCTTATGTTAATTCCAATACTTTATTTACTTCATATTCTTTTAATTTTCTTTTTTGAATTCTCTTTAACATGATCTTGTGTAGCTTCTTTGTTGTCTTCCATACATGCACATTCGTATATGAACACATTATTTGGAATAACAAGGATATCCATATGGTCTTCTTCTTTAGCCACATTTAGAATTTTTCATACATCTCCCCCTATTATTGTAACAACATAAAATTAAACTTCATCATACGTGTGCCCATACTCACCATGGAGCTATTTTTCATGCATATACCCCTCACATTCATTACTTGCATCATTGACACAACATGCACTTAAAATGTCAACACTTTTAATCTTTATTTTCTCATTACTCGCAACCATAAGTAGGTTGTCCTCTCCATTCACCAAATTATGAATAATTTCCAACCCCTTATTGGTTTCAATCACTTCTTCTTCATTAAGAAATACCTTTTAATCATATCTCACCTCATTTTCAATTTCAACATCTTTCGTCTACTCATTAACATGCATAATTTCCTCTTTCACAAACTCGTTATGTTATTTCTTCTATAATTTTTTTTTTAACTATAGTTGTAACATCAAGAATGTTGTAAAAATGTTCAATATGTTCATCATTTTCATCAAATTTTTCTTTAAGATAAGAATTACTGTTGTCCTCTTCTTCACCTATAGTACCAACCTAATATCTTCTCCATATGTAGCATTAACATGGTTTCTCTCTTCTTTGTTGAAAATTCTGCATGGTTGCAAACTTCTTCTTTTTCAAATTTGTCTTGAATTTTTCTTTTAAGTTCTATAGAATCAACAAGGTTCCCATTTTCCTTCATTGTACCTGCATTGTCAAGAATACTAAGATTGTCAAACTGATCAATTTCCTTCATGGGCATGGTATTCAAGAGCTCTTCTTTCTCTTCTTCTTAATGGTTGCTCACTTCCTTAAGGTATTCATTATATGTTAGGGTTAATGTTGCTCCCCCTTATAATCCTTCATTTTCTAAATTTATAAGATTAGGAAAATTGCAAACCTATTAGTTAGATCATCTTCAATTTCACAAATTGTGTCCTTAAATTCTTTCAAATTTGGTGAGCATTGCATGAGATGTTTCTCATTTTCCACTACAAAATTTGGCTTGCAACCCAAGGCTTCAATTATTTCATCTAGACAATGCAGAATATATATCCTTTACTAGATTCCACCTCATCTTTTGTGAGGTCTTCATCAACCATAATATTCATTCTAGATAGTTTTCTTATGATACTCCTCTTGTACAATTCCTCATGAACAATTTTAATTTTATTTTCTATGAGTAGCATTTTCCTTTGCATCATAATTTCTAGAACACCTTCCTACCCTCCCTTGTTCTAAAATTTAATCATATGTCCCTATTCTTGGTTAATTTTTGCTTCATGTAATTATATATTCTTGAGGAATATCTTAAATCCTTCACAATTATATTGCTAACTTCATTTTTAAAAAAGGATTTATTTTTTCACGTTTTACTCTTTTGTAATCCATCTATTTCTTTTTTATTTACAAATTTCTTAATTATCTGACCTTTAAGTCAACCTTTTAAAGTTTACTCTCAACCTCTTCAAGGTTGTTTTTGAACTCCCTTCTTTTCTATAGATCCAATCTTCCTGCTTGGTTTTCACAGGGTTATATATTCTTTTCAACAATATTTCTCATAGCCAAACTTCTAGCTCTCTTTTTGTGAGCAATTTACCTCAAATACACAAGTGGCTAGAACTCAATCACTAGTAGGTTACAACTTCATCTGGGTCGTATATTTCTTTAAATACATAGGTGGTAAGGTACCATCTAACCCCTTTCTTCATGTTAAAAAAATTCCTTAGGAACTTCTCCCCATTCTAGCAAACGTGACACCTTAAGTTTACACTTCTCTCAAGTCTGTGACATCAATAGGATCGAAGACATAATAGGTTTAGACATTAACCATAAACCAATGTTTCAACCCTTCAACACAACAATAAAAAATGAAACATCATGCAAACAATAGTGTCACAATTAGTCCTAAGACTAATTTCCACACAACAAACTTGTACACCACAGGCCCTTCAATCTACAAAATATAATACCCCAACTAAATGCAGAACATAACACTTTCAACTATTTTGTCAAATCTTTAAAAAAAATACTTGCAAAAAATTGTAATTTTATAAACTTCATGAGTTACAAAATTACATCCTTTAGATACTCTAAAACCAAATCATATCTCCAATATGTGCCTCTCATAGGACAAACCCAACATTTATATCCTCCTGACTTCTCCATATTTAGAAGATTCTTTTTAGTTCAAAAGAACATAAATAGAGATATAACTTGTTCCCTCCATGTCACCATAACAATGTGCAGTGGTATCCTCGAGGGGAAATCTCATATTGTACACAAAAAAGTCATATTTACTCCTAAGTCTAGTCTATCATTTAATACAACAAGCGAACTAAATCCATTGCAATAGATCCTCACATGGATGAAATAGTAAGTAAATGAAATCGCTACATAGTTTGAAAGTAAAAACCATTTAGTATCATGAGAGTAAGAGATAAAATAGGTCCCAACTGTTAACACCAAAAAATTCCACACCACGTTCATCCCCTAGTGACATCACCACATTCCTTATTTTCCCCCCATTAAAATAATTCACTAACCACTAAATCCTAAGCCCAAAACCCATAATTGGTTCATAATTATTTTTCCCTCTACAAAATAGGGGAAAATGACTTAATTACTTCCAAAAAGGTAAAAAATCCCCCAAAATAGGGAAAATTCCCCTAAAAATGTTAAAAGAAGAAAAGAAAAAAGAAAAAAGAAAAAAGTAGAAAAACATTCAAAAAGTAAAAAAGGAGGGAAAACCCTAAAATGTCTCCCAAAACCAAGAGCCAATACCATGGTCTGCCTAAAAACATGGGCAAGAAATATTTCTATAAGTAAATGGTGAAGGATCCCATCATTAATACATTCACTCATTTACCTTTTCGCCACTCTACCGAAATTTTACTAGAAACCATAAAGCCCCCATTTGACTTATAGTTTCACCCATTGTAACTTGTGGCAACTATTAGTGATACTCCTCTGGAGTACAACCTGAATTTGCTTGGAGCCCAAGGAATCCCTCCTTCAACCTTCTCCAAGGGCCCTCTATTCACTCCACTAGAGGTAACCACATTATTGTATTTTTACATTTATTCAATAAAATAAAATAAAAATCTTTCCCTACTCTCTCATACTCTCTCATATGAGTGATGGAATGAAAAATGTTTAGCTTAGTTTTATTTTCTGCATTTTCTATTTAGTTTTATTTACTATTTTTTACTGCATGCATGCACCCCTATTTCTGAACTATTACTAATATTCCCACAATTCTTAGTAGGTATATTTCTACACTAGCTAGTGTGAATAACCTAGCTACAGTTTTGGTGACTCCAACTGGGTCGATCTCCATTAATCTGTGGTTTGGTTAGGATGGTAGCTTTTCCAACTTTTGCATTTTTTATTTTTCACTTGCATGGCCATTTACTTATGTTATTAGAGTCGTTTGACCCTTTCTATCAGCTTTGGCATAGGAAAACGACTCGTACTTGCAAGTTTGGCCCTTGCCAACGCGGTACATTTTAAAAAAATTGTCTTTTCAACTCAAGCCACGTATGTCAGACCCTGTTCCACACTCTAGAACATTGGTTTTTCTTCAAAAAGCGTGCTTAGCCACTCCAAGCCAAATCATTCCTTTACTTCCTAGAAGCATTCCCCATAGCACAACTTTAGTGTCAAAAAGCATGCTTTAGAGCATGCCTTTCACTCCCAAAAGCACGTTATGCCTCCTTTGTAGTTTGGCATCTCCTCGCATGGTTGTTTTGCAGTTTTCTATACCCCAGATCACAGCTATTCCCTTGACAAATGCTCCCTATACTTGTTTGTTTCTTTTTTCATCCTTTTTCTTGCATCTACAACCTCTTTTTTGCTTCTACCCATTGCAACCGGCTCTTTCTCATCCAACATTCTCTTTACATAACCATTTCCTTTCTCTTTGCTTGTTGTAGCACTTCTTTGGATCTTTTCTGCATGCCTAATTTGTAGCTCTTTGTCTTAATTTGGTTGTTGCATGTTGTGAACAGTCATTTTGATCCTGCGCATCTACATTTTACATTTCAACAAGTTGCTTGGTAAAAGGTTTGCTTGGATACATCATAATTTAGAGGCTTTATTTTGATTAAAAATAAAAAAATAAAAAGTTTGTTTTTGTTATTTCCATTTATTTTTAGCATTATCTCTAGCTACTTGGGTACACATCACATGTGCAAACATAGTACACCTTAAGTATCAACGCTTGGTCCATAATCCCAAGTTGACCCTAAAATTTACATTAATCAAACACACATTTTACCTCACTTGAGGATTAAAATAATCTGGCAGCTAGGTAGGCCACTGGGGTTAGGGATCCAAACAACACCCATTTTCCACTTACATCTGAGACATAGTGCTTGTCCTCTAGTGAACCATAATTCTCTCGTATTTATTAGCATGGTTGAAACTAATTTGTCGGGGGTATCTCCTCTAGGAGGGAAAGTGGAAAGATGTGTTATGGAAGTCTGGGTAGAATGTTACTCTTCACTCTGTACTGAAGGACACCAAATCCTTGTCCTCATTGTGCATGCTCTCTACCATACCAGGTGTGCAACGACCAAAGGACTGAAGCTACAGGACACCTTTCTGGACATGTTATGAAGGAGGTAGCGTATTTGTAGACTTTTATAGGGATATTTTACTTGGGACCGCTCTCGATAATGGGATATCCTATGGCCATATTTTGTTTTCTATTTCGCTTTGTTTGATGGGACTTGGGAGCCCCACAGAGGAAGTGATTTGAGAATTCCTTTCATCTCTTTACTTAGGTGACTACTTGCTCCCATACCTCATAGGTTAGTAGGTCATTTTTCTTTTGATAGGTAGTGTTGCATGATGGTATTCTGACCACTTTGTTGTCGCCCACTTGCTGTAGCATGTGGTTGTAGTAGGTTTTTTTAGCTTGCTTTTTGGGCCCGAGTGCCCATTTTATTATGAGCTCTCCCCTTGCACACTCAGTTGCATCGATAGTTTTGAGTCATTTTTTCCAACCTTACCTCTTTAGCGCTCGCATAATTGTCACCATTGCTTTCCCAACATACTCCTGTAGACTCATGGGGTAGTCACCACATCACATTCCATTGGGCATGGCTCATTGTGCACCCCTTAGGCACACCTCATTGTCCCCAATTTGTTTTGTTGAGGCACCTTATTTCACGTCCAACTCATCCTAGTTAGATTCACCCTACTCCCAGTTAGATTCACCCATACATTCACCCCTACATATCCCCATGGTTGCAATGAATACTGACCCATTCTATGGAGGGATAGTTGGCGGTTGGAACAATAGTGGCCTTGTCGCCACTATGGAATCCATTCCATCCATTGCATACATGGGAACCACTATTCCTGGCACCACTAGACCTGAATCCACCACTACAATACATACAATCATTGTGTTCATATCTAGAGGTAGTGGGCCCATTCTGATGGCCACAATCCATACCGTTATTGGATTCTTTCCTTCTAGCAGCAACCCTCCCCCCTATGAATATAGCTCCTTCAGTTACTAATGTTATCCCTAGAGGCATTGGCCCTTCCTTCAAGTTTCCACTAACCCCTGTGGTTGGTTCCATTGTCTCCCCCATGACGAAAACACCCCATCCACCCTTTGGTGGAGGTGGCCCCACAATCATTGCTATGGTGAGCACGTAGGTTGGTCCTACTATGTCACATTCTCCTGCTAGTTTTCCATTCATTTCATGGCCAGTATCAACCTTCCTGACCTGGATAAATTGACCAGTGAACCTATTTGACATCACCCCATGTGGCCTCCCATGCCCACCATGCTCACCTTCAGACATCCCTAAGTTTGAGGGGAAGCGTGGTATGGACCCTCAGAATCATATCATGTCTTTCCACTTGTGGTGTTCCTCTAACTCTATAGTGGACAACTCTATTCGGTTATGCCTCTTACAATGAACCTTCACTGCTGTTTTAGCCAAGTGGTACATCGACCAGCCCCATGGGATGCATTCCACCTTTGCGTCTCGAACCTCAACTTTCCTGCAGTTCTTCTAGTTACTAGCTCATTATGATGCTAGTGTTGAGATTATCCTTTCTTATAGACAGAGTACAAGCACCCATATCATGGACCATATCCATGAGTGGCATAGAATTCAAAGTTTATGCAATATCAAATTGGACGACTGAATCATTTTAGATTTGTTCCTAAAAATCTTACCCCAACCATTTCTAAGGATGTGGCATCAAAATGTCCACAGATGAAGGAAGAGGCCATCCTCAAAGAACAACAATTTGACCTTATTTACGCTCAGTCAGACTATTTATATATTATTTTTCTTGATTCCCCTCATGACGATTCCTCTTAGAGAGATCACCAAGGGCATCCCATGCTATTGAAAACCTAATTAGTCACGTTTCATCCATCGATGGGCCATATGTTCCTTTTTCCCCTGCACCAATTCTCGCGTATAACACCACCCCTAGTCTTGTGTAGTCAACGATGAGTTGTGGCCCTGATATTTCACATGAAATGAATCACTTCGAAGAGACACCCTCATATGTTCCTCTAGCCCCGACTCCACATGCCCATCAACCCACTTATGTGGCACCTAGTTTTGGTAACAACCCGCAAGGTTATGCTCCCCCTCTAGCGCCTATTGTTTACTACCCTTCCACCAGCCCACCAACGGTAGATCTTGCACCTTCCCAATCTCAAGATCCTCTTATTCCACAAGGGAAATTTTATGCCCAACAAAATCAATCTAATACCCAACCAGCCCCGCAGAATCAACAAGGGAAACCCAATTGGAGACAAGGTAAAAACCATGGTAACAACTAGTTCCAGGGAGAGGGTGGACAACCTCTTAATACCATATATAATAACGGCGCTGCTTCTGCCAATTAGAACCCTGATTAACCACCCAAGCAAGGAAAACATCCTTAATTACAAACAAACCACCCATGTTCTTTCTGTGTTGTTTATGGCCATTATACGCATCACTGCTTCCACTTGGCTAGAGCCAAACAACTTTGGGATGAGGATAACCAACGCCAAGGGACTGCTACACCACAGGAACAACCTCACCCACCATATCCAATGATGCAACCCATGGTGTTCCATAACCCATTGGAAGCGGTCATTACCACACAACCAATGGTTACCTACACTGCATCCTCGAGTTAGGTCCTTGAGATGGGAGTCCAACATCTCTTAATGACATCTTCTTCCGAATTCAACCTCCAGAATCACCGCAACCACTATGGTTTGGCTACTGAGACCATGCTAGCAGATAAGGTTATCGTGTCTACCCCATAGACCAGTCTTTATGCCTAACCCCACCGCCAACTGACGGGGCCTACAAAGCCCCTAGATTTCCTTTGTGTCGCATTACCAATAATCCCAATGCTCGTGCCCCCAACTACAACATAGTGGATGATTTGGTTCAATCCTCTACCGCCATGTTAGCCTTGAAGGTTCTAAGAAACTACCTAGTGCAATGAAAAGAATTGTTGTCTTCCTGAGGTGTGATCAAACCATATGACTCGTGTTTAATGGCATTTGACTTCGATCAGTCCAAACCATGCATGCCTTTATCCATCGCATTTCAAATCCCTACCTCGATCAGAAACTTGGTAATACATCGATGCATTGTCGATGAGGGCACACATACATGTGTCATGTCCAACTTTGTGTGGAAGAAGCTTGGGTTCCCTCCGTTGCATTATTCCATTATGTCATTACGTGCTTATGACGTTCATGTAGTGCAACCACATGGCCTTCTCTCAAATGTCCCTATCGATTTAGCCGAAAAAATGTCCTAATCAACATTGAAGTCATTCACGCTGAACTGGAATATAACCTTCTTCTAGGATGTAGTTACATGTATGCGTTTAAGTTCATTATCTCATGCGTGTTTCAGCTCATGATGTTCCCCCATGAGGGACAAGTCATCAAACTTGAACAACTCATGTATTACGATCCCAAAGGGATCACTACTCCAAAGAATGTCCTACCCATGGTCGACAATTCCACCCTTGTTTTGTTTGTTCCATTGACCTCTACCACAGGTCTGGGTCTTTATTGTGAGACTCCAATGATGACCACCTTTATAGCCTTTCCCCCACCCCCTTTATTTGTTGAAATATCATACCTATGCACTATTTCTTCCATCAAATTAATACCTTAACCACAACCCACAACTCATCCAGCACCCCAATTGCAACCTCAACGACACTCCGAGTCTCAACCACCATCTGTACCCATCCATGTGGGAGCCACCCCAATACTCACAATCTTGTTCTTGTTCCGACCATCCGGATTTGTTAGGATTTTTGTGATGGAAACATTAAATCTCCTGGGATTGACATTAGGGATTCCTTTCTCGTACTTACCCACACCAAATCCTGCTTCGACCCCTCAAGTCATCCTCTAACAAATCTAACAAATTGACACCACCAATCATCTACTTCCTGGCATGTTTACGGCCACATCCCCCAACCCTACTCCCCATCCTTTCAAGAAGGCGAAGAGAAAAGCTACAAGGACCAATGCCTCGACAATTGCAAAAAAATTCATGAATCCTCCTCCTCGTGCATTAGCTCAAGCACCTTCTCCTTGCACTTTGTGCGATGTCTTAGGTCACGCTACCCAAAAATGTCTTCAATTTCCCATCCTCTGCACTCGCATATAGACGTTGGATGATGGGGGGAACATATCGGTAATTCAATTGCCATCCCCTCCTCAGTCGTGTAAGAAATAGTTGCATACAAATAATTCTAGTGTAATCTGTGGCATTTACAACCATTACTCCCATCGCTGTCCATATCTACTTGAATACATATCTGTGTTGGGTGACTTGCGTAGACCCTCCCTGGAGTCTCAAGTTACCCGTTATGAAGAATTTCACCCTCCAACGTCTTCTTCTCATGACACAAACAACAGTTATTTCTTATCACCCTCTGATGATCCTTCATCATCAACCCATATCGCTACGATTACATCGACAGACATGGGTCCCTCAAACCTTTATAGTTGATCCTTTTGAACTGATGAGGGAATTCCATATCCACAACATGGGAGTAGACACCCAAACTTGCCTACTCATCATTGTGATCATTCTCATCGGAAATAATGGGGCCATCAACCCCACAAGGGGAATTCCCCATCATCATATCATCAATTTAGTGTGCCATCATGACAAATATCCTCACACTACACCCCCTTCCAACAATTGGTCGATGTCTTGTTGATCCCTCTATGAGAGAGCATCCACACCACATTGACACCTCTAGGATAGGGAGCATAATATATTACCTCAACCCTTGGATAGGGGGCATGCTTGATAATTTTTACCCTGCTCCATCACATCTATCTTCCCATTTCAATGGGCCCATTTCTCAATCCAACACATATGTGCCCCATAATAAAAAAATGAATTCCCATAGCACGAGGGAAAGACCTTAAACTTGATCACTTTTTCACATGCGTGATCTCAACCATTTTCGAGGTCACATGTCACTTGTATATTTGGTTTGATTTACAGACACACATTTTACGTTTGGGTATCATTTTCATATGTACATGTCCAAGTTGCATTGAAGTCCACTTCTTTCAGTTGACAACCAACCCTCACAGGTATAACCTCTTAACTAGCATATAGGTCATTTTCTCCCCCAGAGTATCTGATGCATTGATCCATTTTACCATTTACGCCTGTAGGACCCTCCCTTGTTTGAGTACGCAACCCATCCCATTCACCATTGCATTCACCCTTACTCAATAGCAGATCATATCTTACATGGGTGACCATTTCAGTACCCCTTGCATTTGGAAACCATGCCATTCGTATCCCCATAGGATCGAGATTCCTCATAGTTTGACACCCAGACTTGAAGCCGTATGCATTCTATTCACATTTTCATTCACTGGCCATTTCATGGACTCACATTATGGAGTTTCTTTTAAGCTCTTTTCCGACTCCTTAAAGAATAAAAAGCTCGTTGATCAATATTGCTTCATTTCATTCTTATTAAATTATTTGAAAGGTAGTCCATTCTCTATGCCTATTATCCCTTTTTCAGACCACATGGACTAATTAAAAAAAAGGAATACTCTAGTCCCTTCGACTAGAAGAGTTCTCTATTGCATACTTTTATAATTTTTCGGTATTTGGGGACTAACCTACAAAAAAGAACACCCCTAAAGTCTTCCTCTTGTTTTCAGACTCTCTAAAATTGAAAGCACTAGTGAGCATCCATCGTTTTGGTCTCATCAAAATACAAACAATGGTACCGTATCGGGCACACTTCTATCCCTTCTTTGATCTCATTAAACCATGAAGAAGGCCCAAATGGTGCCTTTTAGAGCCCTTGCAGATCACATATAGTCCCATATTATGAAAGCATTCCCCAGTATGGTTTCCTTTGTTCAAATTATTTTGCGATGTGTCATCCTTAGAATCCCTTCATATCACCTATCATTTTTCCACTATCATTACCCCTCGTTGCAGTCACAGTCCATGATACCCCAGCTATGATCCCCTCCCCCGAGATCAATTTCATATGCTTCCTAATCGCCCCTGCCATCATACTCTAAAAAAAGGAGGTTTGAATCCCATTACTCAGTGACCCTCGTTTCCCCCCAGGGTGTCTTAGTCCCATGTCCATCTCTCTCACATCTTGGTTTTATCCCTCGTGCTCCTATCAAGGAAACCTCATTTCCTTTGTAGTTACAGGTCTCCCTTTTCCGATGTCTCTTGTGGGAATGAAAATTTGAATATTGGAGTTGCCAGGGAAAATATCACAACCTTTATGTATCTGATCTTTTGTTTTCCCTCAAAGATCTAGGCTTCCTGAAGGATGAATCTTCCCTGGGAAAGAACGACAAAGACTAGATCTGATTTCTGAAGGTGAACATAGGTCAGACATATAGTGGTTGTACATTATTCACCTTGCGGCTCTACTATCAACACAATCCAGAATTCAAAGCATCACTGGCACTCCACTGCCTAAGGATGGATTCCAGGGAAATTTACAAATATGCAAGGTATGCTCTTGTGAATCGTTCATAGATTCTTGGTTTTCCAAATCGTATGCCTTGTATATATTGGCAGACATATTTGCCCAAATTTAAAGATGAGGAAGGTGATGATGCTGATTTACATTTGATTAAGTTTCACATGCATAGATGTAACCTAAAAGTTGATTTTCATGAAGATTGTCTTATGAAGATGTTCATGGATACCTTGGAGGGAAAGGCACAATCTTGGTATGAGAAGTTGTCACCTGCTAGTCTTTGTTCTCTTCAAGATTTTCATAAAGTTTTTTATGAGCATTACAAAGTGTCTTATTCATCCTTATTTCTATTAAAAGATTGTTGTGAGCATTTTCAAAGTTTCATTGAACATTTGGAAAACATGTATGGTCATGATGAGTTTATGGATGGGGAAATTTTAGAGGCCTTGCATGAGAATCCTTTCCATTATTATGAATAGGAAGTACAAGATAGATTCCATGGTAATCGAGAAAACCTTCAGCAAAAAGAAGATTCCTCTATATCTGAAAATGAAACAAATCAGAACCTTAGTTTTGTAGACAGTCATGATAATATACAATAGGTTTTTTCTCTTATGTTCAATGAAGATATTCAACAATGTTTTAAGTTTTCAAATGACCAAGAGATGCCTAAAATAAATCATTCAAGTTATCCCTCAAATCAGTCATTTCCTAAGTTTTTGTCTTTTGAAGAAGTATGTCAAAATCATATTGTTGAAATTGCATCTGTGGAAACCTTGAATAGTAAACCTGTTCATGATCATAATTATCCATAGTTACAAGAAGTTAGTCAAGGGAAGCAGTTTGTGTTTGATCTCTCTGATGTTGAAGGAGTTGCTTTCCCCGATTATTTTGAGAACCAAAATGATATTCTTGTTGAATCACATGAAGGGTAACTCTTTGATATTCTGTTAAGACCCAAAAAGTGTTCACTAGCTCATTTCCCCATTCACATGACCCATTTGTCCACTTTTCCACCATTTGAGCCTTTAAAACATTCAAAAGGTCACCAAAAAGACCATAATACACCTTTTTCCCCTCAAAATATGTATTTTTCCTCAAAAAAACCCTAAAAAAGGGTCCAAAATTCACAAAATCAATTAAAAGGGAATAAAAATATAAAAAATATTCAAAAAAAAACAAAAAGAGGGAAAAAGAGACCTAAACCATTTTGGTCAATACCATTTGTTTCCTCAAACCACAATGGTATTCCCCATCACCAAAAAACTATAAAAAGGTGATAGGGGCTCCTCACTATTAATCCACATTCATCCTATCCTCATGCTGTCGAAATCCCTTTTGAGCATCACTCATACCTTTTGAGTTCTTTGACCAACCATTGAAGCAACTTGGAGAAGAGAGACCATTGGACATTGGAGCACCTCGACATTGCAGCTGCCCCAACTCAACAATACTCACCATTGAGGTATATTCTTGCAAGACATTACTTGCCCATCAATATAAAGTTTTAAATTCTTTATTTTCTATCTCTCTTTTGGATCTCATAGTTTATTAGTTTTAAATCTAGTTTTTATTTCCTTGCACATGTTAGATCAGATTTACCTTTTACTGTCATAGATTTACTGTTTACATTAGTTTATTCACATTTGTTTTCGCTTTACATTGAGACTGCTATTACAAGTTAATAGGTGATCTTTAGCACATGCTTGGGAGAAATCTCAAGCAATAGTTTTTGGCGACTCCACTTCTTTTTGAATCATTGAATCTCTCCTTTGGATCCATATGTTAGTTGTTTTTTACCTTTAAAGTTGTAGATCTGCCATACTAGTCAGCTTCTTGATAGCTACCCTAGCCATTGGCCCTTTCTGTAGCCCAAACAGCCAAAAATTTCAATTTTTGGGTTCGTTTTTCGTCGACGTTTTTCGTCTGTCCCATCGCGGTTGCTTGCCTTTTTTTCCACGCTGCACATTGTGGCTATTCACCTGTTCTCTGGGATTCCCATCGTGGCAATTTGTATTTTTTCCGCGCTACCCATCACGGCAATTCGGGCTTTTTTCATGCTGCCCATTGCGGCTTCCCATTTGTTTCCCGCGTGGCCCATCGCGGCTGTTTGGATTTTTTTTGTGCTGCCCCTCACATATTTTAGCAGGTTTGTGACACTCTGCATCACAGGTTTGGACCACATCGCTGCGCTGCACATCGCGGCTTTTGGCCATACAGTCGTGATATCACGGTTTCGTTCGGCCCATTTTTTCTGCTATTTTTGCTCATTCGACCCATTTTTTCTAGCTTCATTTTTTGCATTTTTGACAGCTTACTGTTTCATTTTGTAGCATTAAAAAATTAAAATTTATATTCCATTATTTGCATTACTACATCTTTAAAAAAAAAAAAATCAGTTAAGTGCAAGAAAGACTTGTTAAGCATTTTTCAGATTAGAAATTTCATATTTTGCAAAGTTAGATTCATAATTCTGAATTGCTCAATATTTTTCCCAAGCAAAGCTTTAGAAATCCAATAATTTTCTGCTTTATGTTATTTGCTTTACCTTGAAAATTTCAAAGAATCCATATTTTTTGAAACAATTTTTTTTAAAGCATTTACATTTAAAAACGTATTTTATTTCTCGCAAATTGAAATCGTCATTTTAATTTGTGGTTAATCGCCAAAGCGAGGAAAATTCTTTTGGTACACAACAACACCAGCACACAATCTGTCACCTAAATCAAAGTGAGCCTTAAAATCTGCTTAATTCAACCAACATTCTAACCCCACTTGGGGAGCACAAAAAGAATATTGTAGTTAGGTAGGACTGAGGGGATACGTATCCAAATAACACCCCTCACTCATTTTTCATTTTGAGACATAGTGGTTGACATTTAGGGTACCAAAATCCCCTAGTATTTGTTGGCACGGTTTAAAACCAATTCGTTGGAAAGGCCTCTCCCTTAGGAGGGTCTAAGTAGCCAGACTGGTTCCGGAGGCCTGAGTGGACTACCGCAATCCATTCAGTCACCGAAGGACACCTACTCTCTATTCTCGTTGTACCACCCTTGTGGGAGTACAACAATGATAGAGCAAGAGCTGCGGATTCACCTTTCTGAACATGTCATGAACGGGGTATCTTAGTGACCTATCTTCTAGGATTGTCTTCCCAGTGTCCCTCCCGGTAGGGGGATATCTAGCCTTTGGTTCTACAATTCATATTGTCTAACTTGGATTTCATCACCTTGCAGAGGATAAGTCTTGTTGAATCATAATACTATTTTAGTTAGGTGTTTGCATGCTCTACTAACCCCCTTGGTCTAGTGAGTACACCACTTTTATTTTCTAGGAGCCATTTGCATGTTGGTATTTTGACCACATTTTTTTATTACTCCACTTATTATAGCATAGCTGTTATAGTAAGTGTTTTGAGTTTAATTGTTGGCCTGAGTGCCCTTATTTTTTAGCTCCCATTCTGCACCCACGGTTACATTATGGTTTTTGAGCTTTTCACTCACCACCACACATTAGAATTACCAACCAACTGTCACCATTGAAACCTTGAGACATTCTCGGTGCGTTAGGGGTGAATCCCAGAGTACGGTCTACTTAACACCACTCATCATAGACGAAGAGCATTGTCCCTTGACTCCACACGTCATCAACATAGAGCCCTGTCATCCGATTTTGACACACCTCATTTCACATCTGACTTTGAGGAAGAATCCGAACATCCTACATATACAACACCCACTAGCCCCATGGCTAGTTCGCATTTTGACTCTTTCTTCACAGGGACCGTTGGTGCAACATCAACCACCCCTGCCACCACCATGGCCACCATAGTATCCACTACTACAACAAATCCCTTAGGTATGCCTAATATGGGACCCCTGCCCAATACAGGACCCACACCTAACCTAAGCATGCCCACAATGGGAACTATACCTACTATCCCCGCTACCACTCAGATCCCAACACCTACTGGACATCTTCCCAACCCATCTGTAACTCAAGTTGCACTTGGTGGCGCGGGCCCCTCCCACACACCTTTGGGTGGAGGGAACATACCTCCCATAACTAATATCCCTCTATGGGGCAGTGGCCCAATACATAACACTACCACTAGCACTTATGCCCCCATGACAACGTCATACCCCTCTGTCAGTTTTCCATTTATGGCTAGCCTTAACCTACTAGACTTGGCAAGGCTAACCAATGATGCCATTAGACATAAACCCACTTGGCCCCCCATGCCCACAAAAATCCCCTTAGACATCCCAAAGTTTGAAGGGAAGGCAGGGGAAGACCCCCAAAACCATATCATGTCCTTTCATTTATGGTGTTCCTCAAACTCCATAGTCGACAACTCCATTCATTTGTTCCTATTGCAACGAACCTTTATAGGCTCTGCCTTCAAATGGTATATCGAGCAACCACATGGGACACACCCCACCTTTACACCCTTGCCTCAACTTTTTTACAATTCTTTCAACTACCCATTCGCTATGATGCAGGCATCGAAATCCTATTGTCTTGTAGGCAGAACACAACAACCCATATCATGGATCACATCCATGAGTGGCGAAAACGTTAGAGTCTATGCAAGATTAAGTTAGATGAATGAATTTTCCTGGATTGGTTCCTTAAATTTCTCCTTCCACTCATTGCTAAAGATGTAGCTTCTGAACGACCCCAGTCTAAAGAAGAATCCATCCTCAAAGCTCAACAATTTGATCTGATCTACGCCTACTGTGGCTACCTGTATACCATTTTACCCGATGATCCCTACGGTGATTCCTCTTGGACTGACACGCTAGGGGCACCCATGCTGCCGATGGAATCATTAGACAAGTTGCGTCCCACAACCAACCCTTTTCCATTACGTGCAATAATACTAGCCCCGATCTTTTGCAGGCCACATCTCACTCCGGAGCTACAACTTTGTATGCTCCCATGGACCACCCCCACCACACTCATGAACCGTCATGTCCACCACAGTGTTATGGTCATGCACCTTCAGCCTATCCACCTCCGGTTGCATCCCCTACGTATGACCATCAGCAGGCCACACATGCTCCTGTTCACTCACAAGCCCCCAACGGTTTATTACCCACCACAAGCAACGCTTGCTGCACCACAACCTCCAGTCGCTCAAACTTATCCTCCAAACAAAAAAAATGCTGCCCCCGCCAACCAAAACCCTGATCGACCATTGAATAGGGTAAGAAACCCAATTTACGAACAAACCATCCATGTTTCATATGTGGGGTACACGGCCATTACACACACACTTGCCCCCATTTGGAGTGAGCACGCCAACTGTGGACTAATGATGCCCAATGCCAAGGGCATGCATCACAATCAGTGCCACCTCCTCAAAAACAACCCATGGTGCCGCAAAATCCTTTGCCCACACAAGGAGTGGAGAACACTCGTCCATTGGATCCTCCTCAAGGAATCACAACACCATAACAACAAATCACATTTGCTGCAAACACAAACCAACCGATGGATTGAGGTAATCATCGTCTCCTTATGATGACATCGACCGACATGAATCTCCAAATGCGTCAAAACCAATCCGCACCCGTTGCACCTGAAAATGTTCTCCCTATGATTAAACAACCATTCCAGAGCTCACCCACATCGTTTGTCTCCATAGTCGGACCTGGGATATACATGGACACTCCAATGACTTCCACGTTCCAATCTATCCCACCCCCTTTGTGGATAACTGAAATATCTGACTTGTGCACCCTTTTGCACAACACACAACCACCTACTCAACAACCCCCATTACTGCCACAACCACCCACAGTGCCTAGTCATATCAGAGCAACACCAATTCACACTATCCCATTTTTATTTCCCCCTTCAGGAGCCATCAACTCACCAGTAATGGCCACGCTCAATCTCCCAAGGTTAACTTTAGGATTACCTGTGTGGTACCTTCCTTCCCCAACTCCTCCCCCAACACCAAATGTCATTTTAGAACCGGTGCAACCCATCAATACTTCCAACCGTCCACTCCCTGGTGTCACGAACTTCCAAAACCGACCACCCACAATAGTGGCCATCGCATCAACATCCTGTTATACTCCCCCACCACTTCGCAACACTGGGGAAGAGGCCCACAAACATATACCACTGGACCCACAACCCACACCCCCCTAGTACCTCCAAAACTGGCAAAGAATCCCCCAACCACTCGTGCTGCCCCCAAGTTCTCTTTGTGTGACGACATAGGCCATGCCACCCATCAATGTCTACAATTACCAGCACTTCAAAAACACATGAATATCTTGGATGACGACGCTAACATCCCTGTGGTCAAACTTGAACTGCTTCCTCAGCTTCGCGATAAATCATTGCGTACCAATAACCCCTTTGCGATATGTGGCATTTACGACCATTACTCACATCATTGCCCTAAGATCCCAGATGATAGAGCAGCTCTGTACGAATTGAATAATGTCGACCTAGAGATATCCCCTCCTCTTATTGAGGAAATATATCCCCCACCATCTTCCTCCTCGGAAGACACTAACACAATTTACATGGTTTCCACTATATACCCCTCTGTCCAGTCTGTCCCTTCCACTAATCCCTTTGACACACATGTTCAACCCTTTCAAATCAACGAGAAAACCACATGTCCACAATATGGGGGCAGGCCCAAAACCTTGCCTACTCATCATCATCGTGATTCTCATCGGAGATACTGGGGAATCCACCCCGCAAGGGGAATCCCCCATCATCATATCATCACTTCAGTATGCCATCATGACCCACAGCCTCATGGTATACCCCCCCGCCAGCAGTTGCTCAATGCCCTATTGATCCCTCTCTGAGACAACACTTGCACCACATTGACACCTCTGAGTTAGGGGGCATAATAGATTACCTCGAACTTAGGATAGGGGGCATGATCACTCATTTTGAACCTTCCCCATCACATCTATCTCATTATTTCAATGACCCCATTGTTCAAAGCAACACATATGTGATCCACAATCATAAACCCCATGCACATAGCATGGGGGTAGTTTATTAACCCTGCTCACTTTTTCACATGCATGATCTCAACCATTTTTGAGGTCACATATCACTTGTATATGTGATTTGATTTGATACACCTAGTATTATTCCCCCGCAGGTCATCATTTCTCCCCACCACTGCATCCTTGGCTTGGTGGGCTCACCTTTATTTGTAGCCATTTTTTAACCTAGTTTTTTTCTTTGACCATTCCGGAGTCATTATGACCTCCATTTTTCACACCGTTTGCACCACCAGATTCATATTTCCGTGCTCGTGATGATGCTTGAGATCATTTCTCGCTCTCACCACCAAAAATTTTTAGGAATTTTTTCACATGCCCATCATCGCCTCGGTTTGTGTGCCACATCGGCCGTTCTCCATTTTTTACATTCTTTATATCGTCGGATTCATTTTTCTATGCTCATGACGACGCTTGAGATCATTTATCGCTCTCACCCCCCAATTTTTTGGGCATCTTTTGAAATACCCGTCATCGCCTCGGTTTGTCTGCCACATCGGCCCTTACCGGTTTTTTACCAATTTCATATGACCAGATTCAGTTTTTCGTGCTCGTGATGATACTAGAGATCATTTCTTGCTCTCACCAGACACCATTTTTGACAACGTGTCCTCACACCTTATCCCCTCGATTTGCGTGCCACATTGGCAACCGCTAGATTTTACAAATTTTTGCATCACAACTTATACATGATCCCTCCACTCCATCCATACTGCAATTATGGCATTGTTTTCCTCCCATTCATCAACCCACAAGGAGGTCCCATTAGTGTTCCCCCCTATCACCGTGCTTCATCCCCATACTCGCCCTTTGATTGAACACTTCCTCCTTGCCTCTCCATTACTTTTGTTCGGTATAATTTTATCCCTTTTTCGGGTTGATCAATTCCTTTACGAAAAAGGCACTTAGGGAGTTTCTGTTAAGCTCTTTTCTGACTCCTAAAAGAATGAAAAGATCGTCAAGCAATCTTGCTTCCTTTCATGCTCATTAAACATATTTGAAAGGGCATCTACCTGGTATAAGTTTAACCCTTTTCCGAACCTTGTAGACTAATTACGAAAAAGGAATACTCTAGTCACATAGGCTAGAAGAGTTCTCCATTTGTATTATTTTATGCTTTTTTGGGCCATGGAGACTAACACACAAAAAAGAACAACATGGGAGTCTACTTACTGCTTTTAGACTCTCTAAACATGAAAGCAACCATGAGCATGAACTGTCCTGGGATCGTACAAATCCACACGACAGTACCATTATAGAGCATACTTCTATCCTTTCTTGGAGCTTCTTAAACAATCAAGAAGGCCCCAAAGGTGCCTCTCAGCGCCATAATCATGTTTAGTCACACTATCATGGCAGCTTCCCCATTTTGGTCGCCTTTGTTTAGAGCATTCTGCGATATGCCACCTTCAGCGTTTACCGATACCATTATTAGTTTACCCTCCAGAGTCTCTCCCATTGTAGTACATACCCCTGATCCCTTTAGCTATGATCCCCATACTCAAAAGTCAGTTTCATATGCTGCCAAGTCAACCACGTTATCATGCTCTGAACAAAGGAAGTTTGATTCCACCCACTTTATGACCCCAGTTATTCCCCATCCCTACAGTATGTCAGTCCCATCATCAGTATTATCACACTTTGGTAATACACCTCGCGCTCCTATCAAGGAAACATCATGGCCTTGGTAGTTGCTGGTCTCCCTTTGTCGACACCAACAAATATATTCCAGAGGATAGACCCAGAGGTCCCTGTGCCTTGGACTCATCACCATCAATGGTGAGTGTTGTTTCTCACATGCTCAACGGCAACACCTTGATCGCATCGTTGAGATTCGTACAGGGTATCGGTCCTTTCAGTAATTTGTTGAAGACCCCGGATATCACCCGACTCTAGCACATTTGTGAGTCTACATGAGGAAACAACCAGTTACATATTCCTATATATATCTCTGTTGTGCTTGGTGATAGTATTCAGAAGTACCCCATTTGCTACTTCTTTGAGCACACAGTCAGATCCAGTAGTTCAGTAGCACTTCTGCCTCATCATTCAGAACGATTGTTGCTCTTTTTCAGTGTATCAGTTTTTTAGATCAGTCATGGTATGACCATGAAGTATGTCCCAACATTATGTCCCCTCTGGACCATTATCATGTACACAACAAATTTATATTTATTGTTCAGGCCCCCTTTTTGGGCCTCATTGTTATTTACATATCATGATACGAGCATGTGTATCCCCGCCTCGTCCATTCTAAGATATTATCCCTCATTCATTTTGAGGCCATGTATTTTTAGTTTATGCAGTTTGCATGGTCCTGGTGGTCCAATCTCCAATCGTTCTATTCTCTCCTCCAAACCCTACGAAAAAGACAAAATAACTATGATGTCTATCGACCATACGATGAGCTCCTTCCCTCACACATCAGGGGGCAATCTGTTAACACCCAAAAAAGCTCACTAGCTCATTTCCCCATTCACATGACCCATTTGTCCACTTTTCCACCATTTGAGCCTCTAAAGCCTTCAAAAGGTCGCCAAACAGACCATAATACACCTTTTCCCCCTCAAAATATGTATTTTTCCTCAAAAAACACAAAAAACCCTTAAAAAAGGGTCCAAAATTCACAAAATCAATTAAAAGGGAATACAAATATAAAAAATATTCAAAAAGAGAAAAAAGAGGGAAAAAGAGACCTAAACCATTTTGGTCAATACCATTGGTTTCCTCAAACCACATTGGTATTCCCCATCACCAAAAAACTATAAAAAGGTGATAGGGGCTCCTCACTATTAATCCACATTCATCCTATCGTCATGCTGCCGAAATCCCTTTTGAGCATCACTCATACCTTTTGAGATCTTTTCCCAACCATTGAAGCACCTTGGAGAAGAGAGACCATTGGACATTAGAGCACCTCGACATTGCAGCTGCCCCAACTCAACAATCCTCAGCATTGAGGTATATTCTTGCAAGCCATTACTTGCCCATCAATATAAAGTTTTAAATTCTTTATTTTCTGTCTCTCTTTTGGATCTCATAGTTTATTAGTTTTAAATCTAGTTTTTATTTCCTTGCACATGTTAGATCAGATTTACCTTTTACTGTCATAGATTTACTGTTTACATTAGTTTATTCACATTTGTTTTTGCTTTACATTGAGACTGCTATTACAAGTTAATAGGTTCTCTTTAGCACATGCTTGGGAGAAATCTCAAGCAACATATTCCTATTAAGCTGCATAAAGAAATACGCATAAATATTTTGATTGATAAGGATGATAGTATACAAGTTCAACAAAATGATAATCTTGAGTTACAGGAAAATAGTGAAAAGGAAATTCCTCATATTCAAAAGGTGTCTATTGCATTTGAAGTTTTTCAAGGATGTATAGATTTTTTTCCTGCTATGAATGTTAAGGAAGATAAGTAGATGGCTAATATTTCCTTGAAAAATGATCTTGAATTTAATGAAATGGAACAACAACCAGTAGTTAAGAATGAAAGCATCCTAATTATTTTTTCTGATCATCAACAAGATGTAATAGTTCATGGTCTTGAAGATCCTTTTGCAAGTATATTGAAATCATCAGGGAAAGAGAATTTTGCAGAATTCGTGGAGATAGGAGTTAGTTTTGGATGGTGGGATGAATTGTTAGATTTACAATTCATCTTTATTTTTTAAGAGAGTCCAAGAAAATTAAAATCAAGTAGTCATTTGATGGATTGGCTACATTGGATCTCTCATATCACTTGATTCAAAACTGTGCTCAACAAAGTAGGGTAGGATAGACTGTGTGCAATAAGCTTGGATATCAAGCATCCTTTTCAGCTTTATTTGCATTCATTCAAAAAAGAAAAGAAAAAGAGAAAACAAAGTGATAATGCACTATTCTACTGTTCTTGCTACCTCATAGAGAGGATAACATCCCCTATTGGAGCCTCTTTTATCACCTCTAATAAAACTCCCATAGGGGAAGGAAAAGGAAACCCCCTTAGTGAAATTTTAATCTTACCCACTAGGTTCCTACTCTGAAAAATAGCTAACAACTCCTTAAAAGTGTGCAAAATAAGGAATCTAGAAGGATGGATCATACTGTTGCATAGGGTTCGCCAAGAGATTTCCAACGATACCAAGTTTTCCAAAAATGGACTTAGGATTAGAAGGACATCGACCTGAGAAGTTGGCAGTAACAGGGGTATATGGCCGACTTCAGAATTTCTGAACCCACATTGTGGATTGTGGAAGTCAGAGGTATAATTTTCTTGAAGTGTTGCGTTGGAGTTCTGACTTTCCGACTCCCACATTGCGGATTGCGGAAGTTGGAGGTGTATTTTTCTCGAAGTTGTCCATTCGAATTCAAACTTCCCGACTCCCGCATTGCAGATTGCAGATTGCAGATTGCGGAGGAGCAATTTTTTTCAAATATGTGAATTTAGGGTTCCGACTTTTGACTCCCGCATTTCAAATTACGGATGGCAGAAGTCAGAGGAGTATTTTTTCAAAGGTGTGTGTCAAGGTTCCGACTTCCCGACTCCCGCCTTATGGCTTGCGAATGTCGGAGGTGAAATTTGATGAAGTCTGCTCGGAAGCTACAAATTTCAACTTCCACTTTGAGGCTTGTGGTTTACAGATTGTGGACTGAAGGTTTTTTTCTAGAATAAATCATAGCTATGTAAAATTGCAGAATTTGGTAAGAAAAAGGATTAAACGTTTCACGTCTGGGAGTCGATATGAAGGAAAAAGAAAGGCACAATATGCCAATCCCTACAAATCATCCTGAAATGGATCAATCATAAGGACAACAAGAAGTTCGACAACTTGAGTTTTGCGCCTGCAGCACACTCAATTTCTCCTCGGCTCATCTCTATATCAAGAAGCAGTTGGTTCGAGAAGCTCGACGTGAAGAAGGAAGATGGCCTCATCAATTCTAGTTTTTATTATTATTTTGAATAAATAGTCCATAAGACTAGTAGTTAATATGATTTATTACCAACAGTTGTAGTTGCGAATTAAATGAACAACCACATATGGCTGAAGTAGGTGAGAAGGTTTTTATTTTTGTAAGCCTATAAAGGCAGGTTTTGAAGAATACAAAATGGTTGGGATTTTGAGATAAGAACACTCTGAGTAATGTAATGGAACCCATACTTTGATTAATGTAAAGACTTGATTTTGGAGCAGAAATTCCTCAAATGAATGTTTTGATGTCTGTAATTCTTGTGCATGTTTTCCTTGCTAGTATTTTCCAGTGATTTTCTTCTTCTAAAGTGTTTAAGTCAAGGTTACTTGGTCTAAAATTCATCCACTTTTTTATGCTTCAGATACATATGATTAAATGCTTCACCCTTTCCTTCTGAAATTACAAATTATAATTCATTTGTAATTCTCTAATTCTATGATGGATTTTGTTTCCTTTTCTACTATCATCTACAAATATCTCTTTGACTTGAAAAAATATCATTTTCTTTCCTTTTCCCCTAAATTTATAGTCCAATCATTCATACGTGACAAAAAACCTATGAAATATTGACTCCATGCCCTGTGATATACCTATCCTTCAAACCCAACCAGCTGAAAACCCTAAATAGATTTATCTGAAGGACTAGCCACCACCATTAATCCACAGCCAACCCATTCAAGTGATATTTTATGTGCTGAAAGAGTTGTTAGAGAGAGAGCCATCTCTATGTTTCGAAAGGCTAGTTTCCATCCACAAGAGTGTAGTTGAAATAGTTACCTCAGCCATCCCTTCTGCTACAACATGGAAGAATCCTGAGTGATAACAGGGACACTTGTTTTTTACTGTTGCGAGTATATTGATTCTTTCGATGCTTGGTTTATCCTTCTATTGTTTCTCTAAGGATTTGATATATGTACCTCTTAAATTGATAAAATGATTTTATCTTAGGAAAATGGAAACCTTTTTAGACATCCTCTCAACCAATAAATGCACAAAATAAAATAATATAGACATCTTTTTATGCATGTAGTGACATAGATTCACATCCTCAATAAAAAATGGGAGCAGTTCTTCACATGCACTATGATACCATGTTTGAGAAACATGGAATTTTCACATAGGTCAAAAAACTTAATAAACTAATGAAAAAAAACTAACATTACTTCTTCTTCTGATTTTAGTAGGTGGCCCCACTTGAGAGGAAGTTGTGGATATTTGTGACTAAGGGTATTTTCTATCCAAGTGGAATTTCAGTGACATGGGGAATCTCTTGAGGTGGAGATATATGGGTTTCATTAGTAATGTTATCATATAAAATATTGAGTAGTTTCCATCACTGATCACTTACTTTTTTACCACCCGTTAAATGTTTTAAAGACTTGCCCAATTCCATTTTTCTCATGTAATCTATTTGAATTAACGATAATACAAGGCCTACACTAAGGGTCCATATGGTGATTAGTCGGTTTAGTTGAATGTATATCTATTAGAGTTAGGCAATGGCCTTAGTGTCTTTCAAATGTGTTACTCCACCCATTTATACTTTTATCAATCCCTTATAATTTTATGATTTATGGGATTGAACTAATTATTCCATGGACATGGAAGGCCATGTATAACCATTCATTGTTAGAATTCATACATTTGTAAAATAATAATACAAATGCATAACCAATATCACTAGAAGAAAGAAAAAGCACAAAACAATAACAACAGAGTTTATTGTGGGAAACCCAAATGGGAGAAAACCCAACAACCTTGCTATAGACATGACAATTCTGAGATTAGAGTATAATCATAAAAGAGAAAATATGGGAATGCTTCACAAAAGTAGAAACCCCAAAATAGCCTTCTTCTCCAGCAGGTGCGAACTTCCCTCTCTGGGTGAGTGAATAACGTGGTGCACTTTACCTATTATTTATACAAGTGAAAACATGAAAAATCCCTAACTGGGATGACTTCACTTGGGGAGCAATAATAATTTTAATTTTAATTTTTCTTTTGCTTGATTTTCATTCCAAGGATTACATTGATTCTTTCAAGGGTTTTACATAATTAAATACATCAAGTTCATCTCCTTTAGGAGGTACAATCAAGTAAAATAAAATACAATAATAATATCTTCTGAAGTTGCACAAAATCCAACACTCCCTCTCAACGAGGAAGGTTCTCTTTGGTCTTCATCAGCTTCACGATCATCTGGATTTCATTTGTACATCTATACTGTCTTCATCATCTCTATACATACAGAATATTTTCCACACATTCTCATACCTTCGAGAAGTGTCATCATGCAACAACTTCACCCATCCTTCGGTGAGTCTAGGAGAATCACTCAATCCTGGATATCTGAGATATCAAATATACCATATATGCTATACCATTTTCTACTTGTGTGTCTCATCTTCCAATGGGATTTCTACATACCTAGATGAGATACTAGACGAGCAAATTGGCATGACCATCTACTGACTGTTGGAATCATCTACCAATGGGATTTCTCCCATACCTGGCTGAGTACCTGGACTCTAGAGGAACCTGTGCAATCACATGACCAACTACTGACTGCCCGACTCATTTGCCAATAGGATTTATCCCATACCTGGCTGAGTACCTCGACTGTATAGGCATTTGTATGAACCCGAACATCTACTGATTGTCTGACTCATCTTCCTATGGGATTTCTCGCATATATGGCTGAGCACCAGAACTATAAAGGTACCTGGGTGAAACCGACCATCTGCTGACTGTGTGAATCATCTTCCTATGGGATTTCTTGCATATCTAGTTGAGTACCGGGACTGTAGAGGTACCTGGTAAAAAGAAGGGTAAGCATCTCTATGTCATCTTTCCCTCTCAGAGAGGGACTCATTCTCCTCTACTCCAATTCTTCCAAAAAATTATTTGAACTTCATCATGGGAAGAGCCTTGGTGAGAACATCTACAGTCTGGTCGTCTGTCGCCACGTACTGTAACTCGACCACACCTTTCTGCACCATATCACGTATGATGTGATACTGAATCTCTATATGCTTTGACCTGTCACGAAATATAGGATTCACTAGCATCTGCACACAACTCTGGTTATCATGGTGAATCATGGTCGGCTCTAGAATCTGGCCAAACAATCCTGCTAGGATTTTACGAATCCAAACTGCTTCTCGAGCTATTGTACTAGAAACCATGTACTCGACCTCTATAGTACTGAGTGCTACCTAGTTATGCTTCCTGCTGCACCAAGAAATAACCGCAGAACCCAAACTGAAGCAAGATCTGAAAGTACTCTTCCTATCTGGAACGCATCCGACCCAATCTGAGTCTGTAAACCCCTGTAATCTCATGTCACTATCTGAACCATAATTCAATCCATATCTCACGGTGCCACGTAAGTATCTGAGCACATGTTTTGCATCAATCCAGTGAATATTCCTCGGCTCACACATGAACTGGAAGAGAGCATTCTCAACAAAACATATATTTGTTCTAGTGTTCGTCAGATACATCATGGACCCAATCAGTTGGCAATACATAGTGGATCAATCAAATCTGATTCTGAATCAGAATATCTCAGCTTCTTCCAATTTGTATCCATCGGAGTGGGCATGGACTTGTAGTACAACATTCTGAATCTCTTCAATATATTTATAGTGTACTTTCCTTGTAAAAGGAAAATATATTTCTTCCTCTGCCATACTTCTAATCCCAAAAAGTAGTTCATAAATATAAGATCCTTCATTTCAAAATCAAAGGTGAGATTCTGCTTACACCATGTGATAATTTTCTCATTTCCTTTGAGAAACATGTCATCAAAATATAGAACCAACATCAGTGGCTCATCATCTACAACTTTGTGGTAATTAGGTTGGCGTCAGCCTCCCTATGATGCACCTTCCATATCATGGCTAAATAAATAACAATGATCGATCTGATGGAAGTATATCGAGCCACCGAAGAAAATGTCTCATCATAGTCGACTCCCTCTTTCTAAGAGAACCCTCTAGCAACAAATCTGGCCTTGTTTTTTTTCCACACTCCCATCTACTCCGTGCAAAGTCTGTTGTGCCCATCTAGGTATTTTTCGGCCTACTGCAACATCTCTGGGCACATCAACTGGATCAATAGTATCGATGGGTTCATCCTTTTTTGTTAACTCCTCTTAACTGGAGGGAGAGATGATCATTTCTTCATCATCAATCTCCTTGTCTAATCCTCTGCCTTTCCTAACAACCATCTCTTCTTCAAAGGTCACATCCCTATTGACATCAATCTGTCTAGATCCTGGGATGTAGATTATATAGGAATTTGAAGACTTACCGTATCCCATGGAATTTCCCTTCTTTGTTGAAGGTTCTAAATTCGTCCTTTTTCTTCTTGGGCACATGTATGAAGACTGGACAACCAAATATCTGAAGGTGGCCCACTTTTGGTTCTTCTGAGGTCATCATTCTAGGATGAGAGTCATACTCCTGGAAGCTTCTTGCTTAATACAAACGAGATTCATGTGTCCACCACTTGTTCATCAGAACAAGTCACATCATCCTTCTCTTGTAGGCCATATCACATGGTATTTTCCCTACAAGTCAAATCCCGACTGATGACCAGTGACATTGCATAATCAAATGTAATGGCAATAGTTTACACATGCATCTTAGCTAATACTTTATCACAGCAATAATGAACATGTCTACCAAACAAATCTGGGAACTATCTAGATATCTACTATCTCCACTAGAACATGCCATCAAGAGTGTGCACTACCCTAAGCATGCATGAAGGAGATATCATCTAGACTAGCTTCATGAAATGTTGTGTAGCTCATATTCATAATAAATATAAAAGGGTAAACTATATCAACTGCTCAACACATTAGATCTACATATAATAGTTATGAATACATATAAGACAAAACAGAACTATGTAAGCAGGAAAACCAAATACTTATCTCTTTTTTTTTGTGTGTGTGGGATCCCACTGCCTTCTTGTGGGGACCATGAGAGAATTTTGTTCTTGCAATATGGATCTTCATATCTCCTAGAAGAACAAATCCCAATGATTATAATTCCTTGGCTTCTTGTGATGATGGTCTTCTTCTACATCAACAGTTGAGGATTCATGCTTCCTTTTACTTGAACTTCGACAGCTACTGGCGTAGCGTCCATATTTCCTGAACCTATATCTCATTGAACTTGAGATAAGTCCTTCTTCTCCTTCTTTCGATATGGGGAAGGACTAGATCTCCTATCTTGGTGCTTGTGTTTATAAAACTTTCTTCCCTTTCATTTTCCTTTCTTTGCATGGGATATGAATGCTTGATTCTCCTCTGGTTGAGTGCCATGGAGTCTTTGTCGTGCTGCAATCCTTGTCTCCTCCTGAGTACAATATTCCCATAGATTATCAAACTTGGGTAGTTTAGATCTACCACTTAATATTTAAAGAAAGGACTCCCAATATGGTGGAAGACCATTCAGAGTAGTTATGACAAGCTCCTTTTCATCAATGGGATATCCACTGGTACTAAGCGTGTCCCTTAGTTTTGTTATCCTCATGAAATATGAGGCAATGATTTATGAATTGGATATCTTCATACTTGAGATTTGGTTTCTCAATGTCATGGATACATTGAGGCTAGTGTGTTCAAACAAATTCTTTATGGTCTTGAACATTTTCCTAGCAGTCTTCTTTCCTGAGATTTGTGGAACCAAATGATCTCTTACTGAGTCCACTGGAATCCTTCTTGCTCTGGCATCATTCTTCCTCCATCAAGATTTGTCATCTTCGGCTTCTGGTTCAGGGACCTTCTCATTTACAATTTGTAATAGGTCATTTTATTCTAGTAGTAGAAGAACCCTAGATCTTCCAAGAGATAAATTTGGAATCTCCTTCCAGACAATCTTCAACCTTCATACCAATCATCATGACTGCAGATCTGGTTCATAAACCCTAGTAGGAGCTAGGTCAAAAATGAAAGTTAGAATTTGGAAAAACTAATTCTACGGGTAGATGCACCTTGCCAAGGAGAGTTGATTTGAGGTAGGGATGATCCAAATCTGTGGAGATAAGTAGGTCAAAATTCAAACCCTAATTTCCACTCCAGCTGTAGAGTTAGGTCAAAAACTGAAAATTCTCGGAATTGAATTTTGTCTTCACCAAAAGATGCACCTCCCTAAAAGAAAAATGCACAAGGCTTTCTTTCTCCAAAACATTGGGTGAAGACTTCAGAAGATGAAACCATAGTTCCGGGAGGGTTCCAACAATGTTCCAACAATGACTTCTTCTAGAACTGCTCTGATACCATATTATAATTCATACATTCATAGAATAATAATACATATTCATAACCAATATCACTAGAAGAAAGAAAAACCACAAAACAATAACAACAAAGTTTATCCCGAGAAACCCAAACGGGAGAAAACCGAACAACCTTTGTATATAGATGATAATTCTGAGATCAGAGTACAATCATAAAAGAGAAAAGATGGGAGTGCTTCCCAAAAGCAGAAACCCCAAAATAGCCTTCTTCTCCAGCAGGTGCGAACATACCTCTCTGGGTGATGCGAAATTCACTTGATTGAGTGAATAATGAGGTGCACTTTACCTCTTGTTTATACAAGTGAAAACATGAAAAATCCCTAACTGGGTTGACTCCACTTGGGGAGCAATAATAATAATAATAATTTTAATTTTTCTTTTGCTTGGTTTTCATCCCAAGGATTACATTGATTCTTTCAAGGGTTTTACATAATTAAATACATCAAGTTCATCTCCCTTGGGAGTTACAATCAAGTACAATAAAATACAATAATAATATCTTCTGAAGTTGCACAAAATCCATCATTATTTTCATTTCACTTATAAATTTATTGATGGGTTTCTCTATTGTTGAATCCTTTCTATAATGATTTATTATCTCTTAAATTTGTTGGTACATGTGAATTAGCACTCATGGAAATAGATGTTTGATCCATAGCCCATAATAACCCTAGTTATCGAGTTGAGATTGTGTTTCAGGAGTTTAATGATGGCCTTTTTCTCCTTGGCACTATGCTCCACCTCCTCACTTTTATCATCATGATATGTCCTCACTTACTTGTAGATGTTATCAAACTTTGGGAAGTTTTGCATATTATTTATAGGTATTTGGATGGAATCAACCCCATAATCCCACACTATGATTTTAATGGTCCTAATCATAACTAGTATCTTAACCTTTGCTAATATCTCTTCATATCTTGTGTTTTAGGTATTTATGTCTTCTACTAGTGTTTTCACATGGTTCTTTTGTTCATTTCATTTTTTCTATCTATAGTTCTAACTCCCCTTTTTATTTTGTTTCTTGGTATTCTCTCTCCATTTTCTATTGTTTCATTCATTCTCTACTTCCTTTAGCTTATTTTTTGAAGATTTCTTTTAGGGGAACATTTTATTTCTAGTTTTTGAAGTTTGAAAGGTTCCCAAAAGCGCTTTCAAGAAATTTTAATTTCAACTCACTGAAATGTAGTCGAAAGTTTTCATGTTAGATTTGATTTCATATTAAATTTTCCAAAAGAATAATTATTCATGCACATACTATACATGGAAATGTTCTGTTTTAATATTATAGTAATCAGACTGACTATAAAGAGGTATAGAAAAAGGAATAAGTGTTACTAATTGTTTGGGAGGAATGAATACATGTGAAAGGATACACAATACAAGGTTTGTAGCATCTGCTTTAGACTTGTAAATCTTGTAATTATTACCAAAATAGGTGAATTTAGTTCCGACATCAGGCAGAGGAAAGGAACATGGAAAAGTGCCATACAGAGTGCAGTTCTAATGGGTTGGTATTTACTTTGTAGATGGATAGAAGATAGATGCCATTGGTAACCTCCAATAGTTCAACTAGCCATAGTTTGAACTTGAATGTATTTTCTCTTAGACCACAAAACATTTTGGTTATCCTAGTAGAGATGTTTTGGGTCGTATTGATATCATGTTTTGTATTAGTAGATATTTAAGTTGACTTGGAAGAAGAAAGCAAATTCGCTCATTTAGAAAGAAACATAGATTATTTGGATTTCATGTTTTCAAAAAAGGAGCATATGGAAGTGTTCCTATGTGTCTTTTCTATATCACCTACTGGACACTTGACAGAAGTGGGAGGTATTATAATGTCAACATTATGTAGTTTATAATTATTATAATGGGACATTGTGACACGATGAGGTTTTTCCTTCAACCCTTTAGATTATATTTTGGAAAACCACATACTAATGGGATATCATCAATCAAATATAGTTTACATTGAAGTGCCATTTTCCCAAAATGGATTATATAAAATGACATGCTACAGTTGGAGGGATAAAGTGTTTATTCATTTTTGTCTACCATATTCCTCCTAAGAATGTCAAGCAACATTTTTGAACTAATGGAATATCATGAACATGAATAAGAACCTTTCAAACTTCAATGTATAACCATTGAAATGCATTATGCACAAAGGCATTTAGTATTCAATATAAATAAAATATGGATATTATACAAATAAAAGAGAGAATTGGATGTACTTGGTGTTGGAACATTTAAGAACCCACTTCATACTTAGGATATAATTTATTAATCATTTTGATTAATTTCCTAGTGTTGATGTATATGTAACTTCGGAATGTATTTCACATATATGTATATTGCATTCCTATAGAGATGTTATTATTCCTCTATACGGAAGTGTCGTCATTTATATTGTAAGTGTCTTAACTTATACTTGATGGGTTATTAGACCACCTTGTTGGGGTCGGCACTGTATAAGTCATGTGGGTCAAAGGGTTATTAGACCACCCTATTGGGGGTCGGCCATGTGGGTCAAAGGGTTATTAGACCACCCTAGTGGGGGTCGGCCCAGTCAGCATTATGTTAAGTGGTTAGGTTGAGGCCAACCTAGTTGAGTAAAGGTCAAGTCAAGTTAGTGTATAAATAGAGAGTGTGTCTCTCTCATTTTATACATTCTATTCTCTCACTCACACTTGGGAGAGTGGCGTACTTGTGGAGGAGGAGGCTCTGCTGCTAGGAGAAGACTATCTCTTGTATTATGGTTGTATCATTGCTCTATCTATCTCTGAGGAAGTTATTGGGGTTTTTCACCTTTATGGTTTTCCCCAAGTAAACTCTGTGTCTCTTGTGTGCTTGCATTATTGTGTCCATGATTGATATGCTGTAGATTTGCTGTACATGTTGCTCTCTCAGTTAAGATCCTAGATCAGATTGAAATAAATTCTGAAAATTTAACATGGTATGAGAGCTAGCCTGAAAGAAGGCATGATATGGCATGTATGACACTTGTTGCACTTACGATGCTAGGGCTTGATATAGCAAAAACCAGTCATCGTAGCACTTTCGCTATAAATCCGTTTTGGCAAAGTTTTCGGATCTGAAGATCAAAGTTTTACAGGTTGAACATCAGATCCCCATGTACCTTGTGTCCAAAGGACAACCTCTAATTCGTTGTACTTTGTGATTTATGATTTGTACAATATAGGGTTTCTGCCTCTTCCAGATCTGAGTCAAAATCAAGTGAGCTTGGGAAAAAGGTCATAACTTGGGCTAGGAAGCTCCAAATGAAATTTTGTAAAACGTGACAGGTAGTACATAGACTGTACTATCTCAAGAAAATTTTTAGAGGCCGAAGTTGAACCAGTGACACGTGGAACTCCATACAAGTTCGCTCTCATTTATTATCCCATAAACAAGTCTCATTGGGACACTTGGCATAACTCTCTCTCTCAGAGAATCCAATTGAGGTCAGACCTATAGGGATGGAAATATAACAGGTCAGGCTATCTCAGAAAAAAAATTTAGAGGCTGAAGTTGAAATAGTGACATGTGGCACGCCGTACAAGTTCGCTCTCCTGTATTATCCCATAAACATGTCATGTCGTGACACTTGGCATAACTCTCTCTCAGAGAATCCAATTGAGGTCAGACCTGTCAGGATGGAAAGATAACAGGTCAGGCTATCTCAAGAAAATTGTTCAGACCCTGTGGATCGAAAAGTCCAGAGTTACACCAAAAAAAATCAGGTACATATTTCTGTCAAATCAGAATTATTTTTGAGCACCTTCATTCATGGCTTCGGAGAAAGTTGAAATTTTTGTAATTAGAGACCACGGCTGAATGCTACTAGTCAAAATCAAAATTTAGAGACCAAGATCAGAATTTTTGGTTGGGCAGAAGGCCGGGCTTGATCAGACCCTAGTTCGGGACTTTGATCAGAAAAGTGGAAAATTAGGGCTTCTGCAAAAATGGGAATTTTTGAAATCTGTGACCACGGCTGGAAGCTCCTCATAAAAATAGAAGCTTAGAGCTTTGGATCAAACCTTTTGATTGGGCAGAAGAGTAGGATTCATCAAACCCTAGTTCGAGGTCACGTCCAGTGAATCCGAAAGTTTCAAAGGCAAATTTGAGGAGTGAAACTTTGCAGTTTTCAAATTCTAAATATACCAGCTTGATCAGCTCATCAAGGCACATATTTCTATCCTTTCGGAAGTTTGAAATTCAAAGTTTGAATTTTTGGGGTTTCTCTGACAAACCCTATTACAGTTCCAAATCTAGTTCCTGCAAATCAAGTGGATTGGGTTAATCCTAGAAGAGGATGGATTGGTCACCTGCATAAGTGAAGAAGTTCATGTTTCAGAGGGAGATGAGGCTAAGGCCTTCCATAAGAAGATTACAAGCAATCTTGACAGGTATGGCTTACAGGTATGTTTCATGGTTAGGTTTATCATATGTTTGTCTTCATATCATTACAGTACAATCTTGATTAATTACTAGACTTGTCGTATCACCTTAATAGACGATATTCATTGATTAAGGTTTTGACACTTATGAATGTACTAATGCATTGTGATATTGTATGAGGTTTATGTTGTTCACTAACATAAAAGGTACACCAAGAAAGACAAATCATGTTCTACTTCAAGAACATATGATCATGGTGACATGAAGACAAAGATTCATCCATTGTCATGGATCACATAGAAGATCTACTTACGAGGTATGTATAACTTGGTTCTACAATGGTTAACTTATGAGACATGCAAGTTACTAGCACAAGTCACTGAAGAGAACCAGAAGACATTATGCGGGTATGTTAGACATATCTAGCTAGCATGCTAATCCAGGTATGTTTTTCCTATCTCAAGCTAGAATCCTACCTTGTGTTAGGATCTTATACTGTTGTGTTGTTGATAATGATTATTCATGAAGTCATAGGTTTGAATAGTCATGGATGTATACATATTATGTTTCTTACCATAGTTGATGATATTACTAACCAGAAGAATCATGAAGGTATAGGTTTGAGTAATCACAGGTTTATGCATTGATGATTTAACTAATCAGAAGAGTCCTATGATCAAATAAGAATATGCATGAGTAAAAAAAGACTTCTTTGAAACCTTGAATACTAATGTTTATTATCTGTGAATGATCATGACTATACATGTTTAAGACTATTGTGTTTTGATAGTATTAAGATTATACTAATAAATGTGTGATTATGTATGAGACCTCAAGGATAACACAATGATAATACTAATAAGCATGCATAGTGATTAAGGATGGATGTAAGTTCAAGGACAGGTAATCCAGGAAGCAAAGATCAAGAGGGAGCACACTCCAGTTGTTCTTGCAAGAAAGCAAAGGAGCACACTTCAGTAGTTTTTGCAAGGATGCAGATATTCAGAGGGAGTTGACCACTTATCACAATCCACATCAGAATGGAGTTGCAAAGATTCAGAGGGAGTCCACCCAGCAACCAAACAAAGATAAGTATTTGAATTGTCATTTCTTACATAATACTGTTCAATAATGTATATACTGATGTTCCTGGAATTAGGTTGTGTATTATGCATATTAGTATAGTTGCATTGATGAATAGTATACTACTAATATACATGGGTAAGTGGCCTATGGCACTGTACAACATTCCATTGCTACTTATCTAGAATGAAACCTCTTTGCTGACATGTTAGGAGTTGTGCACACTCTTAACAATGTTCTGGTAGAGATTGGAAGGCATCTAGAAAGTTACAGAATATGGATAAATGTTGTATTGAAGCATTGGCTAAGATAATTGCATGACTGTATGACATATTTCTTTATGTGTAAGAATTTGTTCTGAAAACTATGAGATGTTTTCTAAATCATGCAATTTAACTTGTTGTGTAGGAAAGATCGTATACCATCACCTACAAACGAAGGACTACAAAATTTGTTCAGCAACAAAGTTATCTATTGAAAATATTGAAGATATTGAAGTTCCCAGGATACGGGAAGAATGCCATGATCCGTCGAACATGAAGAATGATGTTTGGGATGTGGTCCCAAGAGGTGAAGGGAAGTCTATTGTGACTTCCAAATGGAACTATCAGATCAAGCATGCTGCAGATGGAAGCATAGAGAAATATAAAAGTGATGAAATGGAAGATACACCAGATGGATTTCAAGACAGCTTTCTTGAATGGTGTAGTTGAAGAAGAAGTGTATGTGGAGTAGCCACTTGGTTCTGAGACACATGACAGGGATTCATATACGTGTAGAACTTGGGTATGATGCACTACTTTCTTGGTATGAAGGTGTGGCAGAGTGTAGATGGAATCTTCCTTGGACAAGGGAAGTATGCAGTAGAGATCCTGAAGAGGTTCGGGATGATGGATTGCGAGGCTATGGCATCGAACCTAAAGCTTTTGTGTGATGCTTCCTCTGAGCCGGTTGATATCACTATGTATCATGAGATGATTGGGTCCTTGATGTACCTAACGAACACAAGACCAGATATTTGCTTTGTAGTGAACACATTCAGCCAGTTCCTAACGGATCCGAGGAGTGTTCACCTAGTTGTTGTAAAGAATATTCTAAGGTACCTGAAGGGTACAGTTGACTATGGGCTCAAGTATGAAGTGAATCAAAATTTTAACCTGTAGGGTTATGTTGATTCAGATTGGGATGGCAGTGCTGCAGATAGGAAGAGCACATCTGGGTGCTACTTCAGTATGGGATCAGGTGTGATCTCTTGATTTAGCAGGAAGCAGTCCTGCATAGCACTGAGTACAACTGAGGTAGAGTATGTTGCAACCTGTTCAGCTAGTTGTGAGGTAGTGTGGCTACGGAAGCTACTATCTGAGTTATTTGATCTCCCGTTGGATGCTACTGGTATCTTTTGTGATAACCAGAGTTGTGTGAAGCTGTCCGAGAACCCAGTGTTTCATGACAGGTCGAAACACATAGAGATCAAATATCACTATGTCAGGGATATGGTGCAGAGAGGAGTTGTGAAGCTCCTGTATATTGTGATGGATGAGCAGATTGCAGATGTGTTGACGAAGCCACTAGCCAGGGTGAAGTTCGAGTACTTCAGGGAGAGGCTTGGTGTTCTTTAGATTGATGACAATTCGAGGAAGAAGTGATGGACACATTTGCAGAAGCCATTCCAAGCATGTTGGAAGGAGGATCCTTCACATGGTTGTGGATGTAAGCGCTGGATGTTGAGCATATGGACGATGCTCCAGTTACTGTTATGTATATGCATCATGTTGGATGCTTGTTATGATCAGTTGGATCATTTATGTATGTACGCATCATGATGGATGATGGATATGATAAGTTGGATCATTTGTATGTATTTTGTATATGCATCATGTTGGATGCTTGGACCATGTATCTGTATATGTATCAGGTGGATGCATTGTATGATCAGGTAGATCATGTATGTTGATATGTATCATGTATTTGTATTTGCATCAGGTGGATACACTGTATGATCAGGTGGATCATGTATGATGATATGTGGTCTGCATCAGGTGGATACATTGTATGATCGGGATGATCATGGATGATGAGCTTCAGGATGTTGCTTCAGATGACATGCAGCAGGATGTTGTAGTGATGATGATCAGGATGATCATGTGTGCATCAGGATGATCTATGGTGAGTATCAGGTTGATAGTCTGTGGCCGTGGAACAGGTTGTGCAGATAAGCATGTAATTTGTGCCCTGGGAGATTTGCAGATAGTATTTCGAGGTTTTGCCAATGGCATGTAATTTGTACCCTGGGATATCTGGAAAATGCTCTTTTGAGGTTTTGCTTGGGAGGACATATAATTTGTGCCCTGGGAGATCTGTAGATAGTCTTTTGAGGTTTTTCCTATGGCATGTAATTTGTGCCTTGGGATATATGGCAGATGCTCTTTCGAGGTTTTGTCCTATGGCATGTAATTTGTGCCCTGGGAGATCCAATAGGTTGATCCGTGTGCTCGTAACCAGTCCTGGGATGCTCTTTCAAGGTTTTGCCATGACGACATGTAATTTGTGCCCTGGGAGATCCGATAGGTTGAGCCTTGTGCTCATAATCAGTCCTGGGATGCTCTTTCGAGGTTTTGTGGTGACCACATGTAATTTGTGCCCTGCGAGATCCGATAGGTTGAGCCTTGTGCTCGTAATCAGTCCTCGGATTCTCTTTCGAGGTTTTGTGGTGGGGTCACATGTAATAAGTCTTGGAGATCTGGACAGGATGAAAAAGGCCTTAAATGCTCTTTAGGGTTCTTACTAGTCAAGAGACTCTTTTAAGGTTTTGTGACGCACGTAATAAGTCCTGAGATTTCCACAGTATGGCCAGTGATGACGAAGACCTGCAAGTGGTGGGCCTACATCCAGTATGAGAAAGGACTGGCTCTGTAGAACTTCCTATGATGAGTAGATTCAGATATTGATTGAGATAGCAGCAGTAGTGGCGATGATCCAGAGAAGATGACTTGTGCTAGAATACCTGTGTCGAGAAATACCTTCCTAGTTAAGAGGGAGTGTTGATGTATATGTAACTTCGGAATGTATTTCACATATATGTATATTGTATTCCTATAGAGATGTTATTATTCCTCTATACGGAAGTGTCGTCATTTATATTGTAAGTGTCTTAACTTATACTTGATGGGTTATTAGACCACCTTGTTGGGGTCGGCCTTGTATAAGTCATGTGGGTCAAAGGGTTATTAGACCACCCTATTGGGGGTCGACCATGTGGGTCAAAGGGTTATTAGACCACCCTAGTGGGGGTCGGACCAGTCAGCATTATGTTAAGTGGTTAAGTTGAGGCCGACCTAGTTGAGTAAAGGTCAAGTCAAGTTAGTGTATAAATAGAGAGTGTGTCTCTCTCATTTTATACATTCTATTCTCTCACTCACACTTGGGAGAGTGGCTTACTTGTGGAGGCGGAGGCTCTGCTACTAGGAGAAGACTATCTCTTGTATTCTGGTTGTATCATTGCTCTATCTATCTATGAGGAAGTTATTGGGGTTTTTCACCTTTATGGTTTTCCCCAAGTAAACTCTGTGTCTCTTGTGTGCTTGCATTATTGTGTCCATGATTGATATGATGTAGATTTGTTGTACATGTTGTTCTCTCAGTTAAGATCCTAGATCAGGTTGAAGTAAATTCTGAAAATTTAACACCTAGGTGTTGACTAGGCAGTTGGCCATATTCTTGTCTTTTAGTGGACCACATGCCATCCTGAGAAACTAGGTTGAATTTGGATAGATTCTAGATAAGATATTTCCTTATTCTATCTAATTTGTTTTTATTCCTAGATTAGAAAGGAACCTTCCTTCTTTAGAAATATTTATCCTTCTTTTTCTGCTTTCCAGTGGATAAGGTAAAGATAGTTGGACTTGGAAACTATCTCTACTTGGCCAATTCGAACTCCACCTCTTTATTCTGTCCAAAAGTCATCATCATATTCAATTTTTATCACTCACTAGATTCCATATCATATTTAGCTAATTCGTGATCCTCTTCATTGATTTGGAAGGTGCTTTTGACACCTAAGGGGTTTTTCTGCTTTTAGTAAGCCTTCCCTTTTTTGACCTTTTCATACTTGCCTCTAAGGAATTTTATTCTCTATTGAGGATGTATCATATATTGTATTCATATTTTTGAATAATATAGAGATGATATTTACATTAATTGAGTCCTCTCTCTTATGTTTATGTTTTATTATTCTTGCAAATTTATGAATAATTCTTGTGAGGACTTCTTTTCTTCAAGATCCTTGGCTATTAGAATTCTTTAATGGTATTGGACCTATCTAGAATTCTCACATGGTATCATATCTTAGGGAGCTCATATATTAGATTCATATGAGTCTTCCAGTATAATATTTCAGAGATTTTGTTTTGTAGGTACTGAAGATCAAATGGTAGAAATTTCTTCAATACATACAGTTGTTGAAGATGAATACTTCCATATATCTCTCTTGTTCCCCCATAAGTATTATATTCTAAATTCTGAGCAAGATAAGCATGTTTATGTTCTATAATCTGAAGAGGTTTTTGAATCCTCTCTTTCACATGAGTCTACTGGTGTGCAGAATGATGGTTTTCTCAATGTTTTGGACGTTAGATCAGAGTTTGGAGGTGATGCATTCGCCCTCCTTGATCACATACTTCTTATGTACTTCTATATTACCATTGGAACATGTTCTCATAGTTTCAATGATTATGGAGGACAATACCATTCGCTTGGGTTCAGGTATCAGGAATATTTTGGTAATTTTGGTTATGATCTCACCCTTGTTGGTTCAAAGGAGATCTCAAGGAGCTATCTATCAATTCTTTGAGTTGATTTAACTTCCACTGATCAGAAGTTCAAGTTTCAAGATAAATAAGATATGATTGGAGTTGATCCTACCTAAGTTAGTTTGAAATTCAAGTTCCAGAATGGTCTGCATATTCATGGATTTGTTTTGATCAAGACCAAGTTCAAAGAGCTTCCAAATTAACTTGCATCCACTGATGGATAATTCAAGCACATGTTTTTAGAGAATGATACACTTCTTCCCGAGAGGAATATACCTCTAGTCATCTGATCATGTTCACACCTACTTGAGTTTGGAGCAACAACAATTTTTGGTGTGCACATGTCCATTTTTTGAGGGAGGGTTTTATTCCCATGAGTTTTTTTCCTATTTCCTTAGTTTACTTGGGCATAATGATTGTAACAAGGTGACCATAAGCCTTGTTTATTGGGCCCTACACATAATTTACTCACTCTTGTTCAAGCTTAAGGGGGGGTGTTGGAACATTTAAAAACCTAGTTCATACTTAGGGTATAATTTATTAATCATTTTGATTAGTTTCCTAGGTGTTGACTAGGTAGTTGGCTATATTTTCTTTTTAGTGGACCACATGCCACTAAGTCACTAGCGATAATTTGGATAGATTCTGGATAAGATATTTCTTGATTTTGTCCGATTTATTTCCATTCCTGGATTAGAAAGGGGCCTTCCTGCTTTCACTAGTACAAAATCAGAGATAAGTGACTAGGCGACTAAAAAATTTAGTCACCACTATTTTTTCAAGGGATAAATGACTAAAATTGAGCAATTTTAAATAAGCCAACTAAAAATGACTAATTTAGTCATGGGATAAAACATATGACTAGATAACAAGTGACTAAAATAAAAGTGACTAACATAAATGACTAATTTAATCACGGGAATATAAATATGACTATCTAGCAGTGATTAATGTGAATTAGTCATTTATGTTAGTCATTTTTAGTTGTGTCACACTGATAATGGAAAATTACAATTTTGATAATAAATTTATACAATAGTTTACTAAAGTTTAACAATGCAGATGGATTTAGAGATCTTACTATGGGGGTCATGGTCCATATGTGTGGTCCCAAACCACCATATTGTCCCTCCATAGGGGATATTTGGCTTGGAAGTGGGATGTGGTGCTCATATTTTTAAATTTTAGAACACTAGATATGGTTTCTAATATAAGTTTTTTTTTTATAAGCTATAACTTCATATATTACTTAGAAAAAAGGAAATTACATCAGATAGCCATTATAGCTCAGGATCAACATTCGACACAGAACTACAGACAATATCGTCCCAAAAATCTATTCCCCACATCCCAACAACTCCACCTCATATAAAGCATTAAGCTAGACAAAAATTTCATCCCATATTAGAGCACTGAGACTAAAGACTTCACTATATCCGTGATGACTGTATAAGACTTCTACCCAAGCACTAGGATCGACATGTTGCATATGATAGACACTAGTACATGTGGACATTTTTCCCACGGAAAATCGTTGCTATTGCAACACTTTTCCGTTGCTATAGCGACAAACAAGACTCTTTGTTTTCGTGGCACTAATTTCGTTGTTGTAGCAACACTTTCCAACGTTCGTGGATATAGCACCGAATTTTCATGGCTATAGCGATGGATGTTTATATTTTAAAAAAAGAGTAAATGAAGTGATCTACGTCTCTCTAGCCACAAACGTTCGTGGCTATAGCACCGACAGTTCGTGGCTAGAGCGACGAATGGTCATATTTAAAAGAAATAAGTGAACTAATCTCCGTCTCTCTAGCAACGAAAGTTTTTGGTTATAGCACTAAAATTGCATGGCTATAGCGACGGATGTTCATATTTAAAAGAAATAAGTGATCCGATCTCCATCTCTCTAGCACCGAAAGTGCGTGGCTATAGCACCGAAATTTTGTGGCTATAGCACCGAAAGTGTGTGGCTATAGTGACGGATGTTCATATTTAAAAGAAATAAGTGAACCGATCTCCGTCTCTCTAGCAACGAAAGTTTGTGGCTATAGCACCGAAAGTGCATGGCTATAGCGACGGATGTTCATATTTAAAAAAATAAGTAAAGCGATCTCCATCTCTCTAGCAACGAATGTTCGTGGATATAGCACTGAAAGTGTGTGGCTATAGAGACAGATTCACATATTTAAAAAAAATATGTCCGTCGTTATAGAAACAACAAGCCCCAGCTAGTTTTGAGGAACTTGCTATACTAGCGACAAAAATTTCTTTCGCTAGTATAGAAAATTCGTCGAAACTTGCTAGCGCTTGTTGTCTCTATAGCGACGGACATATCTATTTTTTTTAAAACTAGCAATTGTATCTCGGGGTGCTATAAAAGAACGTCGTATTTCTTCGGCATACCCATAATTTGTTGTTTAAAATTTTTCTTGCTTCAACAAAATAATACTATCAATTAAGATTCCATTGAAGAAATTCTATATGCAAAAGCCATGGAAAGCTCCTCATATTTTTCTCACAAAAAAATAAATAGCTGATAGAGCCAAGACTTGAAATCCCAATAGTTGATAGAGCCTTGCATATTTAATATTGTCAAGGCCAGGAGGATAGAAAACCTAACGGCCATAGCATTGCTAGAGTGAAGTCCAGAAGAGTGGTGAATTTAACCACTTTGTCACTATGAATTTTATCGTTTTTGTGGCATGTTCATAAGTTAACTTCCCATTATAAGTTGGAAGGATGACAAATGCTTCACTACAAGGTACCTATATATAAGAAGAAATGTTGAAATGCCTATAACTTCTTTGTGATGTTTGTTGCCACAACTGGAACAAACAACCAAAGTATGTGCCAAAGAATTGTATGTTGCCACAACGTACATTAAACTAGCTTGCTTGTATGGTTCACAAACATGTCACCCAATTGCATTTAATACAAAATGATGTAAAATTCAAAGTAGTCCTTGCTCATATATTAATATATCTAACGCTTGACCTCTACTAAAACAACAGTATGCCCTTTCTCAAAAGAGAAGAACATCAAAAAGCCCAAAATTCAAGGTTACTGCTAACAACTACATATAACATTGTCAACCCACAGGTTTTGATAAATGTAGAAGGTACACATCGGAATTATTTGTGCCTTCTAACACTAAACAAATGTAGATCTGGTCATCCCTATCCTTTCATCATGGAGGACTGCCTCTCTGATAGCAACACCAATACAGGATGGCTAGGCTGCATCAAATCATAATTATCTATCAAATTGTAAGCCTATGTACATATGGTAACTCTAAAAAAATCCACATGAAACAGCTAGATTACATAAAAAAACCAATAAAAACTAAATCATATTAACTATTAGAAGAAAGGAATCTCTTTGCAATTTTGTTTGACACTATTTATGGTTGTTTCCTTTCATAATTCTGTCTAACATTATTCAGTGTTGTTTTTAATTAACCAATAGTATTAACAATGAGTTACATGAATTGGCTTTTTTTTTATATATTGGTGGTTTACTAATCAAGAATTAAAATAGATCTAGGTGAGTATCTACCAACGGTGTGGCCTTATTCACTGTCATCAGGATCAGGTTCAATGATGGTTCTATATTTACCAAAATTGTGGCTTTCTTGACTGTCATCAAGATCAGGTTCACAATGCTTCTATGTCTTCCTATGTTGCCACCTTCTTGACAATCATCAGGATCAAGTTCAAGATTAGTTTCATATCTTCTACCAACAGTGTGGCCTTCTTGACTGTCACCAGGATCAGGTTCATCAAAGTTCTGATATTTACCAATAGTGTGACCTTCTTGACTATCATCAGGATTAGGTTCAACAATCATTTTATATCTATCAATGTTGCGGCCTTCATGGTAGTCATCACGATCAGGTTCTACAATTGTTTTAGGTCTACCAACATTGTGACCTTCTTGACAATCATCTAGATTGGGTTCCTCACACATTTCCTCATCTACATATGGTTTTTGAGGCATGAATTCATGCAATGAATTCTCAGTTGGATCTGGTTCTCTATCATCTGGATTTGGTTCTGAGAAATCTTGTTCTAGATCCATGCTTTCATAGGTAGCATTGCTTATTTTTTTATCAACTCTTACTGTGGAACAATCATCTGGATCAGGTTCATCCTTAGTCTGAGAAAGTGCATTGACATGAGATGCTCTGCCTTATTTAATCCAAGAATACATTTAGGGATAATCCCCACATACCCAACAGGTGCTAACTCTGTCATAATTGCTACCTTCCATCGATGCTAAAAGACAAAGGAAGCATTGATAAAAAAGAAGACATGATATTAGAATAAGTATAAAATGAAAAATTTAAAGAGAATGACAAATTCAAAATCTAGACCAGTTCAACAACTTATGCTTTATTAACACAACTTCACTTGAAATACCTTCTTCATGATAGCAATTATACCTTGATCACTGGCAATTCTGTGCATGATTGATAATACCTTTTCTACAGGAGGGTTTAGCTGCAAAACATGAACTTTAAATCAGCTAAACCCATGGTTTTGACTACATCACAACCATTGAAGTATGTTTGCTAACTATGATCTTTTAAATCCTATGACATAAGTTTGCTGAGTTTTAAGTTTTAATTATGATGTGTGTTTCATTGTTTCCTCAATACCTAAGTAATGTTTCCTCAGTTCAGGGTTTGATTTCCCGTAATACATGTTAGACCCTCGAAGTCCATCATGGCCACACAAGCAGGTGAGGCATGTTAGTGGACAAAGTTCTCAGACTTGGTGCCAATGGTTTTTTACTTTGGTGTTGAACAAGAGGCACTAATAGTCAATGAAAAAACCTTCAAAAAAAATCCTTATCAATGGACAGTCTATTTCCTTTGATAGGTCAGCTAGAGGGAGGCCAGAGACAGCTCAGCCAAGGGGGTTCATTTTCAGCCCAAAGGGTAATACATGTTTACTCTAATGGGGGTAATAAATCTACTCCAATAACTATTCAAAAGCATGCATCCTTTCCAAAGGTTTACAATTAGAAGCAATAAAGAGGGTTAAGAACATTCCATCTGCAGGGCACACCATGAAAGGAAATTCAAAAGTCAAGACTATCAACGTAGAAAGGAAAACTATTCATATCTAATTGAGATGTAGGTTTGAGGTTCTTGCTTTCAAACATGTGAAAACTAAAAAGAGATTTCAATTCAAGGGAAAACAGTTTGGAAAAAAAATGATGCAAAGAGACTTTGTTACCCTTAATATATGTTAATCGTAACCGATGCTAGCTACTTATCCTCCACATTCTCTCATTTGAATTGGTTATTCTCCATATGTCCAGCTCTCTATTTCTTATGATCATGTACATAGTGACAAGCCTGATAAGAAGTAGGGAAATGTTGTCTTAGTGAACCACTTTGAGGGAAGGGATGAATAAGGTTAAGAATTGGTTGGAGCCACAAGGGAAGCAGCACAAAATGCTGAAAAACAAGTGTTGTTAGTCAAAATGTCGTTGAAGAAGGCATTGAACAATATCAGAGCTTGCAAAAGCAAGCAATCTTCATAAAAAAATGCAACTAGCTGCATCAAAAAAGTTGAAAAGGGTATGGAACACCCCTGAGTAAATCTAGGATGGCTAAAAGATTCTAGACTATGTCAGCTTATGGGTAACAGACAGTTTCTAAGATGACTATTACCAAATACTATACTACAGTTTGGATCTCTTAGTACTAGCAGGATTATATGAAGATAGCAATCTCTAAAGCATTTTTTTTATATGTTCAAGAACAATGGTTGATAGTAGTACTAAAGCATTTGCAATTTGCCGAAATTTTGTATGAATATGATCACCGTAAGGGTGATTGATACTGATGAAATATTTCATAATAGTAAGCTCGATTGGATAGATAACAAGTCTGAAATGTTTTGGAACACTTACCCCACAGATCTTCCTTTTGGAAGTAATTTAGTGCCTACAGGTATAGCTGAGGTGCAATTGCAAAAAAATTGTACGATATAAAAATTTTAAAAAATTAAAACAAGTAAAAGCAACAAGTTGCACATGTTACCGTGTTCAAAATCATTGGAACTGGAAGGATGGTTATGAGTTTTCCATTTTACCACAAAGGTTTCTGGATCTCACAGTTAATATCTTTTTTAATAGAAAAATTGCAATTCCATGAAGCTACAAGTGATAATAACAGAACTGTGAAAAAGTTGTTGGGATTTTATTATTAGAACCTAAAATTATATAGGAACTAGCATACCTTGACTAATTACTATGACTAAGGACCCTTTTACAAATATGCACTTCACTAAATATAACTCATGATTAAACAAAATTAACAAAAAAAGATAAAGGACGGGACAAAACACACAAATATGATGATAAATTTAGCCTAGCATTGGCATCAAGCTGACCATTGATTGATATTGACTACCCTGTTGGAGCAAGTGAAGACTGCTTCACATAGTTTTCTACCCTTTCCTGTTGTCTCTCTGCCAATATAGATAGTGTAGTTGTGGGATCTATAATTTACTGCCATGATGCCTCAGAACTCTAAAAGCAAGCACAATATATGATCCTAAAGACTATGAACTATGAACCTACCATGGACGAATTCTAATTCATATGTTTACTAAATATGTCAATGAATACAGCTATAATTTATTTGGCACATTACTTACCTCATTGGTATCAGAAGGAAAAGACATAGAATTCTTGTTTTGATCTGTAGAAGAAGGATTCCCTCCATTTTGTTTTGGTTGGGTAGATGGAGTGGGAAATGGCCCTATCAAAAAACTCAACTAACTCTCCATGAGCATCCCGCACATCAACATGTGATATATGCATGATATGATTGTAGTATTGTGGTCACTCTACTAGTCGATCCTTAAATTGTTTTAGAGCTGTCAAGCCAAAGGAGAACATCTGGAAACAGAAGAAAATAGCCAATGATCAATACTATAAGCCAACATAAATTGCAATTGAAAGACATTAAAAACTGTTATACAAAATATAGAGGCCAACCTTAGAATCCAATGGTTTACATAGAACATCAAGGACAACCCGCAATGTCATACCGAGAGTGAGAAAAGAGACAAGCTAATGCTTTATTAGTGAACCTAAAACACATGATCAAACATTAACGCTTCAAAACAATAAGGATGTGATAGAATTGTATTTCACATGATAAATTACAGGAAATGATCCAAAACTGTAATAAAATAACAAAATAAGATCATTATTCAGACAAATAAGATTTCATGAGCTTCTCTGGAAATATTATCCAAATTATTATACAGACATTTCAGAGCAATGTCCTGCCATTTTTGTAGTTGTAATGAGGCTGACAATTCTTCATTCTTTCTGTAAGCAACCCAACTGCAGCCAGTTGTTTTCATAAATACCTTCCCTACACAAGGCCAGCAAATGGTTGCTGGGACCTCAAGTATCTTTGCACCTATGCGATGGTGAAACCTGGGTTCCCCTACTCAAGGGGATGATCCATCGACTAAAAGTGTTTTTCCACCCTAGAGGCGCATCTGAACATTTGATTCTATTAGTTCATGGTTGCTTCACAGACAACGGAAACCAAAAAAATTTAATTGAAGGCTGATATAAGGTACCCTTTTACTGTTTTCCTTATCTTTTCAACATTCTGGTTGTGAAATGAGAGTCTGTGTTGAAACTCTAGTTCCAATTTTAGTGTTGTTGTGTTCTTTTTGGGTTCGTATTTGAGCATATGGGAGCCCCTTTTTTATGGTTTTGTACTCCTTTTAGCTTCTTTAAATATAACTTTACCAAAAAGAAAAAAAAATCATTTTGCAGTTCTCTCTTGTGGGTTTTACCAAATCCAATCTCTCACATGTGTTCTCCCTTGATTTGAATTCACTAGATTTCCATTGGCTTTCTACGTGACCCTATTTCCATTCTCAACCCAGGCAGTGACCAAAACCAGATTGCTGCTAAAAGCCTCCGGTGTTCTGGATATTTCTTATCTTCTCTTCTATTCTGATATAATATACTGTCCAAGTTATGATTTGGATACTGTGCTCTCCAAACGATTTAATTGGGTCACTCTGGTGCCAAGTTATAAATCAAGTTGAAAGACGAAGGAAACAAATCACTAAAAGATGTGATAAATCAGAAACATACAGGAGGTCGATGGGATTGTAGCAGTGAACAGTTTGCAACTACAATTTACATATGAGGTAAGGAGAAATTATAAGATTGGTTGCACTAGTAGGACAAATTTTTTCATATTTAGATCATTAAATAGAATAGGTGTATTGACGATATGGCGCTACAACATAGCCCAAGGGGTAGCTTAACCAGTTGTCACCAAGGCTGCTAGGCATTTGGCTAGTTGTGTGCCAATAGGTGCCCAGTTTGAATCTCCTCGGGGTTAGGTCCACTAGTTTATGTTGATGGGTTTACTAGGAATGTTGTCCATGAATGTGGAGAAGCATCTATTGGGCTTCCCGTGAGGTTTTCCTTGATACATAAAAAGAAGATGTTGCAAGAGCTGAAAAGTATGTTGTTGCTGTGATCTAAGTTGTGGTATTAGGAGCATTAGAGATTTAAAAACTCTACAAAACCCTGCTCTTTTTATGAAACAAATAACTGGAACCATGGAAAGCAGAGGAAAACCTATGAGATTTTAGAGGGATGAGATCTCAGTTGATACCTTTGCGTGACCGCCATGGTGGCCCCAGGATACATTGTTTCTCCTAGGTGGAAACTATACTTAGTATCTACTTGCATATTTATGAGTATCTTCTACACATGATGCAAATTATTATGATGAGATATTTGGATTCCTAGGACTTTGATCACTAGCCTTTTAACTCTTAGACAATAAAAAGAATCATTCTAAATGAGAGCAAGTATTCTTGAAGTAGGGTCAAATCAGAATTGCAAAATAAGACAAACTAAATAATGCAAACCAGAAAGACAAGGCTTCTAACCATTAGCATGCTTGACAAATATTTAGCTACAAGTTCAAAATGCCATGCATATCACTAACCTCGAATTGTTCAAAGCCTGCATTTGCTCCGCTAGAAAGCTTCTTTTTTATCGTTCCAAAATCCATTGGGTTTTGTATGATTTCATGGTAATCTGGGAGCTAGCAGGTAATAATGCAGATATGTGAAAACCTCACTTACTAACCCAGACTCATGCTACATGGTAATGCTTGTCGGATTCTCCTCCCAAATGAGGATCCATTGGAATAGAGAAATCTAGTGGAAGTTGTTCCCTGTAGGGTAGGGCTTCAAGGGTCTAGATGGATTTCGAGGTCAGTGGATCCGCCAAGTTCTAGGTTCAATGAACAAGGTAACCTATTTGCAAGGTACGAGGGAATACACCTGAAAGGTCATTTCCATGGCGATACCATATAGTAAAAGGTTTTGTAGTAGGCATGCATGCTATGAGGTCTGTCTACAGGTTAGGTTTCCCAGGTATTCTCCTATTTTCGAAGGAGAGGATACAACAACAAGAAGCTTCTTCGCTGGAGCTCAGGGAGAAAGAGGAAAGGAAGGGGACTAGTTTCTTTTAAATGGAAAAGTAAAACATATGCGACATCATATATTGATTCCTTCCCATTGTAAACATGTCTGTTGGCTCCCATCCTGTAGTGCACCCCTCTAACAACAATGAGACCCGTGGTGGTGCCCCTCTCACAATTAGACTTGCAACTTGCCTTTATATATTGCCTCAACCTCAAAGCCAAGGAAAATAGGAAAGGGTAGAGTTCAATATAGAAAAAAAAATTTCTTACCCGGATGAGCGGTAGTTCATCGGACCTGAATAATGGGAAATATGTCCCAACCAACCAAACCATGGTGGGATTTGATTTCAAATGTCACGATGAAGGTAAGGGATTTTAATAGTAGTTGAAGAGAAATTGTTTGTGGGTTTTGGATGGAAAATCGCTCTATTGTGAAAGAAAATTGTGCTAACCATTGCTTTCTATAACTATTTGCACATAATTTTGTACTGGCAAGCAAATGAAGAGCATTTACATTCTTGGACTATTTGCAACAGAAATGACCAAGAAGACCTGCTCAAGATGATGGGGGCCATTTATGGTGCCATGTTGTTTATGGGAATAAATAATGGCTCCTCTGTGCAACCCTTTGTTGATGTTGAACACAAGGTTTTCTATAGAGAAAAAGCAGCTAGGTTGTATTCTCCACTTGTATATGCTTTAGCACAGGTAAGGAATCCAAGGTCTTATTGAAAGTGACCTGAAAAATATTGATAGTCTTTGTTGAATTATTTTCTCTGAAATTTGCACATTTTTAGCATATCTCAATTTCTGTAGAAGCTCACAACAAATTTGGAGAGTCACGAGTAGTTCTATAACGTAGAGTCACGAATAATTCATGTTCTAATATATTTTGAAATGGTTGATCACTGATAATTATACTAGTTTGACAAATCAGAAAGACCATTATATTTGACGAGATTTTCTCTTGTGGCTTCCTATTTGTTGCAAGTAGTGGTAGAACTCCCATATACTCTTTTCCAAACAATTATGTATGGAATTATTACATACTCAATGATTGGTTTCCATTGGTCTAGGTACAAATTCTTTTGGTACCTCTTTGTTACTCTTTCCTATTTTCTCCTCTACACCATCAAATAAATCAATTACCCATTGCCATTGCCCTGCTAGGCTTCTTCATTTTTCACCTTTCAGGCCACTTATGTTGCATAAACACTCCATTACCCAATGGATAGGCACCAAGCCTATCATGTCTAGGACTCTAGACTAATACTCAATGATAAATATAAAATTTCTGATGATCGTTGATTTGTCATTCCCTTTTAAACTTAAAACCCAGATCAGAGACAGTGTTTAGGGATCCCCCCTTGAGCTGAAAAAGAATCAGTTCTAAAGTGAGTGGAGAGTTGATGTGGTGTCAATGGGCATCCCTCATGAGTAGCACCAGTGCTAGCTTGATAAATAATAAGGACTTGATATGTGCAGTGCAGTTTTGGGACATATCCCACAGCAAGATTTTCTTACTTAAAAAAGGCCCTGTGTGATGTGGTTTTGGTTGCACTTGTGAGTTGTTGTTTTACTGTTACATTTGTTTTTCTTGCATAATTGACTTAATCACTGCGGTAACATACCATACTAATCAAGGTAGATTTTCCAAGTTTTTGAAGTGATAACATTTGTGTTTCAACAGAATCTGATTCGAGTGTCATTGGTTGATTCCAACTCAGCCATTGAATTCAGATCATTAACCTAACATAGGGTTTTGGTGAGTTGTTGGTGCCAATATTTGGCAGCGTTTTTTGGAGGTGTTGGGTTCCACACGGTTGAGAGCTTCTACACACTCCCAGCAATGAGGCACTCCACCAAAACAATGCTAGGAGTCACATGCCAATGAGAATGCTTCCATGACACTCCTGGAGATCCCTGAGCCACTCCCTACAGATTTGGGGTGTTGATACCCACTCTAAATCTCCTACAAGTGGGAAAACAATGGTGGGTACATGTCCCCAATTCCCAGGAGTAATATTCCTGCAACACAGTAATAGCCATCTTATCGTCACAAAACTAACGATGCTGTACAATTGGTGCATGCCCATACTACAATCAGCCTCTATAGGTCACAAAAGTCATGTAAGCATGCTCAGTGATGACATAGGTGATCATACATCATTTTCCATCTTGAATGCAATTCTTATAAACTCATCTCAATAGATCACCATTCTATATGTATGAAGTAGACTTCATGCTCCATATGCCAGGTGGAATGCTCTTCTCAAGGGATCACCATTCAATATGCCTGAAGTAGGTTTGATGCAGCGTATGTCGTGCAGGATGGAAAATAATAACAAGATAAGGGAAAATGTCAAGTATGACACGTGGCTGCAAGTGTAGGATCATGCATTGCCCCAAGTTTACTTTTCATTTGTCTCTAGTAAGACTGGCTACCAATTGAGATATCCCGATTGTCACCACGCAGGTTCACATGCTTCCTAACATGAACTTGTTAGTTGTCATAGCTGAGAAATTGGCCTGTAGGAAGAGACTTATGGTAGTCAGAAGCGCACTATCATTTTACAGTGCAGATTGAACATCACCAACTAAAGCCATTTATCCATGAAGAAATATTCAGTTCCCTACTGACCATTGATTGGCCTAGTGACCGATTAGTCCAAAAATATTCTAGATCCATGTATCTAGGATGAGATCTACATCAGATAACCCTGCAAATAGCGAAGTTAGTGCTATGTCTTAGAAGTTTCAACTAGTGTGAGGAACAACCTGTGATGTCTTTCGTTATTTCTAAAAAAATGAATATTTTAGGCATTGGCCCATATTTTCCATTGTGAACACATTCTAAAACCCTGTGCAAAGTGCAAAGTGAAAAAGTGAATGATAAATGAGTATTGGGAGGACAAATATGCTTTCATCGACAACTAGGGTGTTTGCACTCCAAATAGGGTATTTTTAGGGTTATTTCATTGATGACATATACATGGGCAAAATTGTTGTAGCAATTTCCAGGGTGGTGGGTGTGGTACTATTGGATTTTTCCTTTATCCTGGACTATGAATGGGCTCATAACTTCTCAATATGGAGATATGAGAAAGAAAATCAGTGTTTAAGGCAAGCCTCAATAAGCAATTGAAGACTTCTTGAAAGATTATTTTGGATTTCAACATGACTTCTTGGGTGTTGTGGTTGCAGTCTTCGTGATCTTCCCTGTACTATTTGCACTCTCATTTTGTATATCTATAAGCAGATTGAATTTTTAGAAGAGATAGATGACCATATTTTCAACAATGTTGCTATTAGTGTTGTATATGTAACCACAACATCCACATTAGGTATGAAATTTGACATACATGAGCCACATTGTGTATAAGCTCATGATTTTGTAAAAATATCACTCTAATATAATAAGAGCCTAGTTCATCAGGCTGTGGTATAGTGATTGAGATGGGGTGTTGGCATGCTAAAGTCACAGGTTAAAACCATGATGGATAAAGTCATGGGTTAAAACCATGATGGATGTAGAGCCTTGGAAATTAAGTTTTTGTTGAGTTTGATAGCATTTCAAATACAACGCTCATTCAAAAAAAATTATAATAAGGGCCTAATGACTTTATTGGTGACTAAGCCTTATGTTTGAGTTTTATTAGGGATTTTTCCTCATATGGGTTTTATGGGGATTACCCCCCTCTCATTTATATCTCTATCATTTTAATAAATACAAACAACTAGTTTATGGTGTTTATTGCAATTTTCTCTCTCCGTTACTTAGATTTGTAGAGGCAATCCAACCTTGAGTATATAAGTGCCCCTTCAGATTTATCACAACATTTAAAAAAATAGAATTCTCAGTATAGTGAAATAGCACAAGAAAGAGAGAGATCGTGAAATAGAAAAGTGCTCTAAGGCATTTATCACACCTGATCAAAATAATGAATGAATATGTTTTACGAATGAGGAGTGTATGTGTATTTATACACATCCTTCTAGGGTTGGGACGCTACCCCCAATAAGGTTATTAGGCTGACACAGATAAATGATAACCTGTGTAATTTTATAACTATGTAACTTACCCAAATGTAGGCTCATTAAAGCCCTCAATACATTAAGTATTGAGTCAGCACGTGGACTTTTAAGTGAAGATTACCCATATTCTCAACACTCCCCTTAAGCTGAACGAGGGGTCGTGGAGAGAGATTATGAGATATAAATGTAGGATTGGGCATAATCAACTCAAAGTAGAATCGGCTATGTCTAAAAAACAAGTGAGAGGGTTAACAAATACCCATCTCAACATAGGGTTGGCCCTATACACAACATCCTTCTTGAATATGGACATGAAGCCAGAAAGAAAAAATATTAGATCAGACCTTTCCCCTTAATGCTGAACGATGGGCCATCTAATATCAGACCTTTACAAGTCAGCCACCTTGTTGGTTGTACTTAATATGTTGAAACTCCAAGTGTGTCCTGCTATGAGAGAGATTCCCAATCCAACTTCTTTGGCACATGTAATTCAAATGAAGTTTGGAAAAATATCATCAAACTTAGATGAAATATTGAACCAGTAGAGAGATAATAAGCCATGTATTGGATTTGGAGGAAGTTATGAAAAAAGAGAAAGCTTCAAGCTGCAAGGAAGAGAATATGAGGAAAGACGAGGAAAAAAAGAAGATGATCCAAGATGTGATGATGAAGACAAGGACATTCAACAAAGAAGATTCAAGAAGAAAGGATGGACAAGGCAAAAGAGTTCAAGGACGTCTTATAAAAAACCATATCATCCAAGGTATGAGAATATATTCCTAGGACATTGCTTCTATTGTCATAATTTTTGGCACAAGGTTATGAATTTCCAAGCTGTGAAGAGGAATGAGTCCATAAAGAAAACCTTTCAAAGGATTGAGTGCTATGCATGTCACAATTTTGGACATAAGGTTGAAAATTGCAAAGCTTATAGAAGGAGTACTCAAGCTTACTATAGAGGTATGCATGTGGCTCCGAGAAACATTAGATACTACAATTGTCATCTCCTTGGGCACATAACACGTTAGTGCAAAAATAACACAACTAGATCTCCAAGTCATGAACATGTAAAATTTTGGAGAAGGAAATATGATGGGCCAAGCAACAAAATACATGAGGACTTCATACATGAAAAGGATCAAATTGTTCAAAACAATGAGAGTACAAATCTAAAAGAGACCTCTAAAGAAGAACTTGAAAAGAAGCAAGGAAGAAGGAAGAATGAGGACCTTGTACTTAAAGTTGACCAAGCCAATGAAAAAAGGATGTCAGGAGAAGCTCCTAAGGAAGAATTTGATAAACCTTCTAATATACAAACTGAAGAAGACAAGCTAAGTATTAATGAAGACCTTTCATAATACACAACTATGTTGCAAATAAACATATCATTCCTAGCAAATACAGATGATGATTATGATCCAATATGCCTATTCTGAAAACAAAATTTTGACAAAAGAAGTGTCTGGGAGCTACTATAAAAACAAATGCAAGAGCTCAACGACTTATTTGGTGAAATTTTGTGTTGAGGAATTGAACATTGTAGGACCATCCATATGTCATGGGTAGTTTCAGAAGATTAGTTCTAGAGTATTGATGGTTGAAGTCGTCAGTGGATAAAGCTTATCTCTTGTGGCAATGTCTGGAATATACTTAGAGCACTTTGGAAATCAACCTTGAAACGAACTTGTTGACTGAGTTTGAGGGACTCATTAAGAAAATTTGAGCAATCCGTGAGCAGATATAAAGGATCAATAATTGAAGAGATAACTATGACAAATCTGATGATTTAGAGCAGCCTAATGGAGCATACCTCATTTGAAGACTTGGAATTGTTAAGTAGAGAATTTGAGGAACAGTCTTGTAGAAGTATTGTGGAGTAAGATTGTAAAAGACCTAATATATATAGTCATGAATAAAAAATGAATGGAAGACAAGTTGACAAAAGAAAGATCCTAACAATTGGTAATAGTCAAGATTGTGTAGCAGCAGATAATAAGGACTCTATGACAATAAAATGATCTTATTTTGGTGTCAATATGAAGTCTACACAAATTAGGTTTAAGATTGTGTATCATAGTTTACAGAAGCCAAGAATTACATTTGGTCTCAACCTAGTTCCTGAGAAAATATTTGAAGACCAGTTGATAAAGGACCATCTATGAGACAAGTTGAAAGAGCATCACAAAGTTATTAAGACTCATGTAAATGTGAAAAGTCATGTAATCTACAAGTATTTAGTCATTAAAGCCCCTATGAATAATTCAAGCACTTTATCATTATGTCAAATAATAGCACACAAGCTAATGTTAGCATTCGAACACTAGAAATAGGCATATATGTCACTTACAGTAGTGTAAAACCTGGCACTATGATCTATTCTGCCAAAAACGCCAAATTTTGTTTCATCAGAATCTAATACCACCTGCAACCACAAATGTTCATTTGTTATCCTGTGAACATAGGTCATATTCACAACCAACTTAGATTAATAAAGTTCTTTGTCTCAGGATAGTAGGTACAACAAAGTGGCAATAGTTTAAAATACTAGAAAAAAACTCATTCATTTAGAAATGGTAGAAGAAAATCAAGTATTAACCCTCCCCCACTTTTCACTGCAAAGTTCAAACACACATGCAGACAATGTAAAAGCTATCAACTTGTTTATTTTGTATATTCCGGAACTTGGGAGATTTTTATATGTTGGAAGGTTCTGCTAAATGTACATTATATGGTGGGAGATGAACAAGAAGCTAGCCCATCGAATAATGAGATCAACTGGTAGCAAGAGTAAACATAAGAAAATAAAAAAAATGTACCCATGACATGGTAAAGATAACTAACCTTCCTGGTAGAATATGATGTCTGAAAATACTTCCACAAGTCCTGAATCAACAGAAAACATAATTATTAGATTGTAGCCCCAAAAATAGAAAAGATAAGAGAGAGTTGGAAGGCTTCAGAAATTGGAAAGAACAATATCAACAGAAATACCCTCATTTAACTCAATCAAAGGTATATAAGCATATAAACAACTCTGCAACAACTATTTTTTCTGTCATTGTATCCATTCATTCATTACGTCTTTTAGAACATTGTAGATTACCATGAACTAGAGAATGTAACATTCAAATAAGGTCATACCTCCACTTTATCGAGCTTCCCTTCATCGAGTACTTTGAACAGTGCGAACCCCGCAGGGGTTTCAAATAGGACCAACATCTTTATAATCTCTCTGAATTGCACTCAATTTTTAACATAAAACCCTTCCCACAATAGAGTATTGAAGTATTTTTTCGCAGGCCTGTTGCTAAGCACTTATTTTGTCACTTTTCTCAAATGAAGCAAGCCAACAATACAAAGAATCACTGAAAACAAACTAAAATGAATACAAGAATCCTGAAAATCCTAATATAAAGGACTAAAAGCCTAATGATCAGAAACAAAAAGAGCTTAATATATCTGCCTGGCCTCCATGGCTACAACTATTCTTGTAGTTTGTAATGTGCCACATCTTTGTTTATCTATTGCCACATGAGTATAAAGTGATAAAGGGAACCAGGGCAATGCTTCTTCAAGTTTTGAGAATATCCACTTTGAGCCATGTAATTTTTCAGGGCATCTGAAGCCATGACTTTGATATCCCTGGCTTCCTCATCTTTATTCCTCAAAGATCTAATCAACATCTTTATCCAGTCATCAGTCCTTGCTTGATGCACTGGAATGCAGATGCAATTGTGCTCGTTTAGGATGGGGGATTCTAGAAAAATATCAATCATTTCACATAGATTGCAACAGGAGATTCCACCATGGAGACTCCCTCTGTTAATCTCTGGCCCACCACCTGCAACAAGCCCTGGTTGCAGCCATTTCTCAGGAAGCTCATAGATGGGAGTAGACACAAGGAATCAAACAACCATTTCCAACATTGTTTCTTTGGCCGCACCCTTATTATAATCCTCTCCACACATATCACATGCTTTTTAGATCACTATGGTAAGTGCGAACAAGTACCTAGTTTGAATCCCCTTGGGGAAGGGGCACTAATCTACATAGATTCAACTAAGATGGAAGTGGAGACATCAAAATCCTTCTAGATGTTTGAGAAGAAAAAATTGCATGCCTTCCTATTGGTCCATATTGTGGATAATGATTAGGGTTCCCTTGATGGAACTCCTAACATCCCCATTTAGCATGAAACATAGAATAATATTAACCCCCCCCTTTGCAAGAGTATGTGCAATAGTAAAAAATTATGAGGCTCAATTTTAGTGAACCAATGTCAATATTCACTAATTAGACCAATCCAAGTGCATTTCCATGGTTGAATCAATCCAAGCAATAGAAGGAAAACAATAATTAGTAGAGGTTTTTGTGAAACCACTTCTCTTTTCTCCATTTTTAGTGGAACTTTATGGTATACACATATAGATAGAGGTTTCATTGGATGTTTTTCTTTGCCCTTTAAACATATTGTTGCACTAATGTTCTTATGGAACATGTGCACTGGTGTGTAACCCTAACAAAATCACCAAGGTGGGTTAACATATTTTATAATAAAAATATCAATCATTTTTGGCAACAAACATTGCTAGTGAACCCAATAGATTAAATAGCTTGAGTGTGCTGCATCCATTTATCTACACCTAATGGTAACCTTGGCATGTGCATTGATGTAGGTTAACATATTTTTTTGTGAAATATTGTTTTTTTTTAAATGTTCAATGCATCCAACATAGTAACCCACACCAGTGTATAACACTACCACATGCATTGATGTAGGTTAACAAATAATAATAAAAAATATAACTAGTTTGTTCAATACCCACACACACACAACTGGTGCATTAGGGTATCAAGCACATTGTAGCAGGGTAAAAAAATATTAAATTGAAATTTAATTTGTCACAAGTTATCATTTATTCCTTCAATCCATAAAATCATGGGTGCTCACTACCCCCATATGACCGCCCTCTTTTCTAGTGCCACCAAATAGCTAAATTTATTGATTCCAAAGTGTTTTTGCAATCATTTTGGAATTTTGCAAACCACACCAATTTTAGGGTTCACTACAAAATATGCTAACTCAATACAAATTTCCTCACCCACAACTACCTACAATTAATAAGAGTGTTGAGATATCAAAATAAGGAAATTTGGGGCATGCATAGTTCATATTTGATCTATTGTGTAACATCGAGGGATCGATGGCTTAGGGGGATGGAAGGGACAAGAACATTGAGTGGCTACACAACTTTTGGCTCCTTTTGGGGACTATAACTCTATAGAAATATTTAGAAGGCCCCAGGGCACTGCTTCAATTCTCACCTCAAGAAGGTAACATCATATGGGATCTTACATCCCACCAGCTAAAGCAGTTTATGTTGTGCGGCATCCCAAAAATCATAAGTAGTTCTATTGGACCCTTACATTATGACATCAAGGTCAAAATCAAAGTTGGACTCCTCTGACTTCCCTTTTCTCTACACCTCTTCCCTAGGCACTAATTTCTTTTCGCTTAGCTTTATGCAAGGGTACACTAATACCTTCTTTTTGTTTGGGTTGCGAGGCTTAGAACTGCTAGCCTATGTATTTCCTTGTTCTTTCCTAGTGACCTTCTCCATCGATATAATATGGTACTATTCCCATATTTGGTAAAACTAAATGATTGAGTGCTAATTTTTTTGAACGGTTTGGTTTTATTTTGTCACTATGGTATGGGCATGGAGATTTGCTATGGGAAACAATTGATCACCACAACATATAGAAGTAAAAATGAGAAAAAATGGTTAAGTCCCAAGAGTTAAAAACCTTGATTTCATTTAGTATTGGACATTGGGGTAGATATACATCTGCACATGCAAAGAATTTTAACATAAAATTTTCCTTTCCCAACACAATCAACAATTCAAGTTTCAAATTAATGAAACAAACACAATCCCATCAATCCATATAGTCCACCTGATATTGTTTGACCATCACCCTCTTTTTATGACCTTAAATGAAAACCAGTGAACCCTTTCCCCAACCTAATTGAACTAATGTGCCAAATTAGGGTTATGGATTCTACAGAAATAAAAAATGAACCAGTGTAGATGGGCAATTGATCACTTACCAAATTTCCTAACATTATAAGGCTAACGCAGTCTCCTCTGCTAGCACGGTCTCCTTTGCTCGATGCTCAATGGAATGAGGGACATCATGGTCTCCTCAGTCTCCACTGCTTGATGCTCGATGGAATGAGGGACATCATGGTCTCCTTGGTCTCCACTGCTTGATGCTCGATGGAATGAGGGACATCATGGTCTCCTCAGTCTCCACTACTTGATCCTCGATGGAATGATGAATAGCATGGTCTCCATGATATCCTTGGTCTCCTCTGCTCAATGCTCCACAAAATGAGGGCTAGCACGGTATCCTTTGCTCCAAATGAGGGCTAGCACGGTCTCCTCTGCTCGATCCTCAACGAAATGAGACTCCTATGCTTTGTTGTGAGAAGGCTAGCACAGTCTCCTCTTCTCCGTTGTGACAGGGCTAGCACGTGGGGGATCCTAGTCGATTGGTCACTAGACTAACTATGCATATGGAACCTATGGTCTCCTCTGCTCCATTGTGACAGGGCTAGCGCGTCTCCTAGTCGATTGGTTACTAGAGTAACTATGTATATGGTTATAGTTAGCAAGAAAGGTTTGGATATATTTATATCTAGGAATGTAAATGCACATCCTTTTCCTTAATCTAGTTGGAGGCAAGAAGGAAGGTGTCATATAGTTGGGGATACCATAGAATATTGGTGTCTTTATCCTTGGTATTGTTTGAGTTAGAAATAAAGGTTTTGATATAGTTTGGCCTAGTAGGTAGATTAATATATTTTTCCTTGGTATCATTGGAGCTAACAAGGAATATGTTAGTGTATTTGGGTATAGTAAATTTGATTGATATATTTTTCCTAGGTTTGATTAGAGACGACAAAAAACATATTGATCTAGTTGGGGCTAGAATGGCATATCGATGTCTCTTCCCTTGGTTCAGTTGGAGCTACTTAAAAAGTTATTGATCTAGTTGGGGATATATATGGATATTGATATATTTTCATTAGTTTGGTTGGGAGCCAATAAATAAGACATTGAGATAGTTGGGACTAACGAGATGGGAAACCATATTACTCTAGATTTGGTTGAGAGCAAGAAAGGAATACCTTGGGATAGTAGGAGATAGAAATGTAACCTAACATCTATCCATTGGTTTTATTAGGATCCAATAAGTAAGAATTTGAACTAATTATTAGGCCTAGAAATGTGGATTGACATCTTACCCTTGGTCTAGTTGGAAGTCAACATGGAAGACTTTGAGGTAGTTGGGGATAGAAATGTGAACTCATAAATTTTCCTTCGTATGGCTAGTAGTTACCAAGGAAAGATTTGATCCAATCGGATATTTCAAGGTGGATTAATGAGGTAAAACCAATGCCTCAATTTAAGTATGGAGGAAGAAGGTATGGTGCATTTCTTGAGATCAGTTGGAGCCAATAAGAATAGGGGTTAGGGCCAATATAGTGTTGACCTTGTTAATGGACACAACTAGCAAGGTGAAGAGAATTAATGTATGGTGTGATTCCTTGAGATCGATTATAGGAAACACATAAAATAAATGATAGCATGATGATTTGAAATAATTCAGTTATGATAATTTTTTGAAGGTTTGGAAATTTACAAAAAAAGAATTATAGGGCCCCAAAAAGTGTGCCAAATTTTAGGATCCAAAAAATGTCAATGTCGATATATTTTCAAAGGTGGACCTAGGTAAGCACCTAGATTACAAGGCCAATGAACCACCAGTGAGTATGAAGAATATTTTTTATGGATATTTCTCTAAGGTAACCCTAATTTCTCTCAATCCCCCAATGCAAAAATTGCATTGGGCTTCACTAGTTGATGTAGTTTTTCCCATTACATCAACACAAGTATCTTCCCATGCTCATAGAGAAACAAACAAACAAATTGGTTTTGAAACTATTTTAGCACATTTAATGACAGGTAGATGACATCCTATATCAAAGTTCTGGAAAGCACAATAAATGACATGATCACTGTTTGGTTCAACATCACAATGTTGGTAACAAGGTCTTATTTCACTTGCAAAAAGAGCAACTTACAAGACCCAATAGGTTGATCAAACCACTCGCTATGAACCATACACCATCATTAGGTAGATGAGTGATAAGATTTTTAGCATCATTTTTCCACCTTTCCTTGCCTTTCACTTTCATTAGGGAGGAGTTGTCACAAGATGAGACAAGGGTTATTGAAATGATGGTTAGATGTATGGTTTGAAACACATTTTGGAGTTTTCATTAAATAGGAAGTTGAGTTGTGAGGGAAAGATATTTAAAACTGTATATAGATAGTTTTGTATGGCAATGCTACTAGAAATCAGTACAATATCTTCTAAGTGGACATCCTAATGAGTCTCTATCAATGGTTACAACTGATTAAGGAGGCAGTGGAATACATCTAGAAGGTTGAGAAGATAGTAGAGTGAAATATCTAGAACCTAATTATGCTTTGACAAGTAGACCACTTGATAAACCAAGCAATGGATTTTGGGGTGAAAACAATGGTAGAGGAGTTTGTTGTAGAAGCATACTAATGATATTCAAAGGTGGAGGAAGAGTTGAAGTGGGGCATGAGAATGAGACTCGTGAAAAAAAACTCAACTTGGATCAAAATACCATTGGTAAAGGAGGGTAACCTTTTGAACCCATTAGCATGGAAACATCAAAACCTTGCACCATGGGGGTGGTTGGAGCGGTTTTGACAATGTTGAGGGCATATAAGAGACAATATCATGGGGGAAGCAAGAAATAATGAGAGGGTTGAACATGTTCTAAGAAAGGCATAGATCATAGACTGATGTTGGCTTAATTGTATGTGTGTAGTTAAAAAGAAAATTGAGCAGTTGCAGAGGGAGGTCACCAATGAGGGAATAAATGGAGGAAGATTACAAGAGTTGAAGAAACTCAACAAGTAAGGAGAGTTATCCAACCAATGGTTATGATATTGAGGAATAACAATGGATGGAAGTCCAATGAGGGGGTAGAGAAGTGAAGGGACCAAAACCATTTGCCCTTGTATAAGCAATGAATAGATGGGAACACTCTCTTTAGGGGAAGGAGGTTGTAATCCACACTAGACACCAACCACTTTAGTATTTTTCGTGGCTATAGCGACGAACGTTCGTGGCTATAGAGATGAAACATACATTCATGGCTATAGCAATGAAAGTTGGGGGAATTTTCATTTTTTTCCAAAAATTTAAACTGTTTTTCCACGAAAACATCAATTTTAACTATTTCATGGCAAACTTTCGTGGGACTTTTGAGCCATATGTAGTAGTGTAGACTATCAACGCTAATTGCAACCAAAAGGATCAAATAGAGACACACTTCCAATTATTGCACCTTATATCTCGACGACATGCCAACCTAGAAATACTCGTAAGGGTAAGCTGGGGCTCCCACGCAATCTGCATCTTGGTAGACATCACCCGCACGCATCTCAGCCGAGACACCAATAGGAAGAGCTCCCCCTTCCTTCAAGCGAGGAAGAAATGGTATTCCCAAGTGGTGGGTGATGACATCAATTTTTATGTGAATGAGCCATAAATCCATTAGATGCTCCTTCCATAAGTGAACAAGGATATTATCCCCCAAACTCTTTAGCTCGTGCTCCTGAAGCAGGTGGCCAATTACTCAGAACATGGAGACAACCTAGTCATACGACAACAAGTGGGCTTGGGTGGACCTAGGGTCCAAAATCCAATGCTCAAGCATAGAAAATTCCTCAGCTAGATTCGAAACCTCCAACTCTTCCCATAAATCCTTCTCCATAGAGTCAGATTTTTTCGTAATTTCCTTTGAAATTGTGGCCATGTAGTCCCAAGTGTCCTGGGACACCCTCGAATGCTCTTAGATCACTCTTTTCTTCCCTCCTTTGAGCCTGCCCTAGATGGCTGCCTCAACATTCTTTGGCTCATACATGTCTTCCTCACCGCACTTCCAGCCACTATAACTAATCATTAATGATCTTAGACTTGCCACCTTCAACAGATAGGCGATAATGCCAAGCATTGATATAGCACGAGCCGTCAACTTGATGACCTCGAAGATGAAGATGAGGGCATCATACCTGAGGAAAATGCATCCACTGTCATAACTATGCCAATACCAGGGCTCGTCCTCAAATGGGACATAAAAACACATTCTGCACTTGCATCCAACTTCGCCAGTAATTTCCATAACTATTATCGTACCTCCCTTCTCCTTTCCCTTCTGATTCATAGTACCTTCTCATGGGCCTGATATAATTCATTTACATGCAGATTAGAGCTCTGTCGATCCTACACGCGGTGGTATTGAATGTCCATGTGCCATCATAATCTCCTCTTGTTAGTTGTCTCCACCCTCATCCACAGATTAATTATTATAATGTTGATTAAGTTAATGATAATGAAATTGCAAGTTTGTACCATGTTTGACGATCTAATTTAACAAAGTTGAGTTCATGGCTTATCAACATAGTTGTAGGTCACGGTTTATGATTAACAATATAGTTGGAGGTCATTATAGGTCTTGGTTTATGATTAACATTGTTGGAGCCTCGAGGTCATGGTTTAATTGTGGGCTTAAACTTTTAATTATTAATATTTTTAATCTCACTTTAGTGTTTTAATTTTCTAAATTTGTAATCTTTTAATTTCTTATCTTTTAAAATTATATTTTGGTTTATTATATCTTTTAATTTCTAATTTTTAAATTATTAACCTTTTTAATATTATTTTAATGTTCTAAATTCTTAATTTTTTAATTTCTAATCTTGTTAATAATATTATATATTAACTTATTAAATTGGTATTTTTTATTTTTTAATATTTAAGGTAATATTTAATAGTATTAGTCTTTTAGATAATGTGATAAGAGCGGGAAATATTGTTGAAAGGAGGGAAAATGAATTTCTACAAAATCCCCTACTCATAGAAAGCTAAGGGGAAAGGGGAAAAAATAAGGAATTGACTAGCTATGAGCAGCTCCACTCATGACAAAGTATGAATGTTCAGCCCCGCAGGGGCTTTGTACTTATATGCAGAATCTCATTTTTTCTTGAGTCTTTTCCGTATTTAAAATATATATATGACTTTTTGGGGTTTTCATCATTAGTGTTGCATTGAGAGGGGCTTAGAATTTGAAGGTAGAAGCTTAATATTACATGTTTCAGATCTAGGGTTTCTAAGGTTCTGATGCAAGAGGGTACAACCAAGAGTGGAATAGTGAATCTATATAGATGTCACGCATGGCTAGGTCTCGGTAGCATTTGCTTATTTTCTATACAGGTACATGGATTTTTCTGTAATTTCAGTTACATTTCCTCTGTCAAAATACTCATTGCATTCTATTATGAAATCCAAACATAGTTCCGGTTTGTTCATATGCTGATTTTTTTTTTAAATTCTTTTCAGTGGTTGGTTGGATTCTCCATTTTATTCTATCCTTGGTGCACTGGATACCTCTGATAGGTAAATCAATAAGTTTCAGTCAATCAAATAGAAAAGATAAAGATTATGCTGGGGTGGTACATCTTTCTTGCGTATGTCTGGAATGGCTATGAGTGGCTATGTGGGTACCTTACCTGTGTATGTCTGCCCCAACTTTCCCCACACAGAATGTATCCGTATTATATAAAATGTTGGGTGAACATAGGCCTTCCTACCCCCACCCCCAGTGGAGTACTAACCTGCAATACAATCTACAGAAGACTCATAAGATTATGTTTACAAACCTGGGAATAAACCAGGAAGGAAAACATACAAAGAGGTCATAGCTTAAACTCGTGGAACTACGAAAACTAATGTTACATATAGCAGCCCCTGTCGTAGCCTTCTTAGACCATGCCTCTCATATGTTACAGCAACACCCAAATTGACCCAGAGTGGGATGCTTACTCAACACAACAAACACCTTGCCTTTAGGATACTCAATACCAAGGGAAAACATAAACATCATAATACCCAAACATAATAAATAAGTTACAATTTTTAAATCTATACTCACTGCTTACGAGCACCTACACCTACCCATGGAAGCCACTTTAACCACTTACCTATTTACATATTAGCCATACAACAACCACTTAACCCTTAAAAACCAGAAACATATATTGAATAACCGAGGGAACTATCTTTTACTGCCCTAGATATTGCTCCTGATGCAATTGAGAATGAAGCATTTATTGGTCATCAAACTTCTCAGACAAGATGCAAGGTTGAGCTACCTACAGTTGAATGCATTCACCACTATGTTTCTCAAGCTTGTTCTCCGTAGCTTCTGTTTCTTCCACAAACTGGACAACTTTGCTTCACGAATTTAGACAGCACCACCTATACTTTTGTTTCTCCCATGAATTGGTCAGCAAGATGTTCAACAAGAACTTAGGTATTCTTTTCTTCTGAAGATGTTTCTTCACGGCTTAGCAACAAGAGTTTCTTTTTTCTAAAGTTTTGTTATTTAGATGATGACTATCTTGTTTTTGATTTCCCTATGAGTCGGTATAATAGTTTTTTTTAAAATTAGATTTAAAATTAGCATAAAATATTCTAATGGGCATGCCTAAGTATGGAGACATTGGTATCTTTGGAGTGTTTGCACTGTCGAACTCTAAGTTAATTGTTTTGCCATCATTTTTCCATCCTTCCTTTGCTAAGTCATGACCATTTTGCTCATTGGTTGCCTGTGGTCTCCAATGGGCCTTTCTTGTTGTCAAATCATCGCCCTAGTGACACCATGTACGCATTAAGGTTTAGTTGCATGCATGGCCTATCTCTCTTTATACAAGGAGAATGAACCTTTCACAGTCCCGTATGGAATGTTCATCTTTTATTAACAACCCTCTGCCCTCAACATGTTGCTTGGTGGTCTCCCCCGGTGCCTAGGCTGCATTTCATTTGAATGTCGAATCTCCTTTATGTCCGGGGTGCCCGTGTGGATGTCCTCCACTACTTGATTTCTATCTTATTCTCTGCACGAGTTCATTGCTCATTCGACCTGAATGGAATTGCTTGGTGACTGCCAGCGTTGTTTCATTTTATTTTTTACTTTTGTGTGCCACCTCCTCGCCATCCACACGTTCTTCTCTTGTGCTATCGTGTAGAATTTTAGGGTTTACATACTTATTAGGAGTTCCTGGTGTACCTTCCTATTCAATAGCCATAGTATCTCGTTCCCAATCCACTAGTTAGAGTGTCCCACAACTTAAGAAGCAGTTTCAGTTGCATGCAAGGTGAAAACAGTAATTGATCTAGCATAAGCTGCATTTGATATTGTTGAAGCACCCTTAGTAGTTGCATTTTATCTAACTGACCGATATAAAGCACCAGCAGTAACATCTGAGCTTACATTTTATATCCATCAAAATCAGATATCCTTGCAAAGCTAAAGACCCAAATTTATAAGCAGATACTGTTGAAGCACCACTAGGAAAAGAACTAGATTGAGATCCAAATCCCATGCCAGTAGCAGGGTCCCTACTGAATAATCACCCTTGGAAATAGATACACAATCCGAACTCCTTAATTGCACTCAGGATGACAATGATGTTTGTACCATAGTATATGTAAAAAGCAGTAGTTATTCTAACTTATATTTCAATACTTTGATTCAGACATTCTTTTTTATGGTTCTAAGTTGTAGGAATGCGCAGGAGCAGGATGCATTTTTTTTGAATGAGAAAATGGCTTCACGAATCGTAAAACTAAACAAAGCGTTCGCAAATCTGGGGAGTGTTTAATCACCGCAATAATGATCATGAAAAATATCATATCAGTTTTCTTAGTCTTCTTTTCGGTTTCCCTTTTTTATGTAGACCGAATGAAAATTATATTGTTGGATATTTTATTTGATTCTCAATTATAAACTTGATTATCATTATTATCAATACTTTCATGCATAGTATTTTTAATTAACACTATATTAATAATCACTGGCCATTGTTAAATGATTCTTCCAAAACATTCTGCCAAAGGGTCAAGTATCCATATTCTAAGTATGTGCATTCATACTCATGTTCGTAGGCCGCAAGTTTCATGAGCATTGATCAGAGTCTAACTAAAATATAAAATGTGATGGAGCTTCGATCAAAACCTCTGTAAAAGTCATATTTTCCACATATCGAAAGTACTCACTTTCGGAGTTTTGCATGGCACTACAATCTGACTGTTAATTTGATTTGATGTGATGTAATATTCCAGGCACCTTATAGTGTATAGTGTATTTTGAGATATTGAAATTAATCCATATTTTCATAAACTAAAATGTAAGATAATGAAATTAATTCATCTTTTTATAAACTAATGCTGATATTTGGCAATCAATATGCTCCTTGCAGTTTGGTTGGTATTTAATGCACCAGGAAACATACCATTTATATTTATTGCAACAAATTGCACCTGAACGTTATGGTTCATTAAATATTTCTTGAAACAAATTTATACAACTAATAAGGTGTACCTGCAAAATACTATTTTTTTATATACTAAAATTTGAGATAATGAAATTAATTCATCTTTTCATAAACTAAATGCTAAATTTGAGATAATGAAATTAATTCATCTTTTCATAAACTAAATGCTAAATGATGATATTTGACTATCAATATGCTCCTTGTTGCATATTGATTGTCCATTTATATTTCTTGCAATACCATTTTGGTTAATTAAATATTGAGTGCATAGTCATGTCCATTTATGTTTTTTGAAACAAATTTTTACTACACAATACTTGTATTTTTACAGATAGTATATATCTATTGATAAAGTAATCATAGTCATGAAATTTTGTCATGTAATAATGTATACATCCACAATACTATTTTTGTAGATAGTATATATCTATTGATAAAGTAATAATAGTCATGAAATTTTGATGATTTAATAATGTATACATGCACAATACTATTTTTGCAGATAGTATATATTTATATCTATTGATAAAGTAATCATAGTCATGAAATTTTGATGATAAGCATAGAGTTAGGGTATATTCCTGCATGTGCTCAAATAACATCCACAGGAGGATTAATGTTCCTTGCTTATTTATTATGCAACCTTTGCAGCCCACCCATAATCTTGATGCATCTAGAAAGACTTAGCTTAATGATGAAGCTAATATTTACCCACATACAGACATATCTGACTTGAAGGTATGACAAGTTATACTCTTCAAGAAAGGGTTGGAATCCTCTAGAGGGTCTCCAACTATTCTCTACACCACTTTTGAACTGCACATGAAGATATCACATACTTGACATTGGGAGGGTGATATCAGGGAACATCATGCCCTTTGGACAAAATACAAACAAATTTATCAAGGTAATATTCCCTATATCTATCTGTTTGTCATTCATGATGGTACAACCCATGTCAACTGATGTCTGGTGATAGTATGGAAGAATCCGGGTTATATCCTCAACTATCTGAGCAAAAAAGATCAACCTTAAGGTTTTTATATGTTGGACTTTGAAGTTTGAACCCATGACCAACAATGGAAATGACATCAATCAATGATTGCCAACAAGGGCTTATATCACCAACTGAAAGGAATGTTAGAATTGTATCAGAAATTGGCAATAACTTTCCTTACTTGCAGTTTACATTCTTCTTCCAATTTTTTCTGTTCAAGCTAGGTTGAGAACCAGGTTATGTATTGGGAGCAAAGAAGGTTGTATGTTACTACCCCTAGTGTTAAGATGAGTGGGCATCGAAGGAATCATAGGGTTAAGGTTCAGGCCAAGCAGATACACAAAATATTTGTTTTCCATTGTGGACAAAATTTGAGATTCTACAAGGGGGGTGTGTATTTGAAGATGACTACCCCATGGTTGTTGCTTCAATTCAATTTATATTTTTGTTTTCTTATATTTAGTCTCATTATAGGCATCTAAGGCCAAGTTTGTTTGGTGTATAATAGCCAAAGTGTCACTTGGGTAAGATGCTACATCATGGCCAACCATTTCGGCAAGGAGGTATTTAAAACAGTTTATGCCCTATGATAATTCTTTCCTACAAAGGCTACATTTTACTTTCCCTGCCCCACTTAACAATGTCTCACAATATTCTAAGCACAGTTTCTGTCCCTTGACATTGTGGGTTTTATTATTTTTTTAATTTTGTCCTAGGGTTTTATGGGAAAAAAACAATTATCATGTATTTATTTGAAAATTTTGTTGCATATGTATCGAACCTTCATCTATATTCTATTATTGTTTGCTTGTTTACTTGTGTGGGGATTAAAGTATGACTTGTCTCTATTCTAGTGACTTAGATATTTTAACATCAAATTTGATAAACCTCATTGATTGCATTTGAAAAGGGGCATTAAATAACTACATCCCACACTCTACTTGTTATTCCTAAACAATTTCTTGTATGTCTTGTCTCCATAGAGAAACAATGCGAGTGATTATGCCATTTTCAGTTCCTGAACCTGGACATTTTAATTTCTAGGTTGCATGCATTCACATCACTAACCCTTCTTCATAACAATTTTGGTCAGGCTCCAGGCTTCCAGCCTATAAAATCTTGCAAGCATATTGAACATATCTATCAATATGCTCAAGATATTCATGCCCAAGTGAATTGTATCCAGAAGTTTGCATGTTGCAAGCATATAAAATTATAAATACTCATGCCCATCATTTATTTATTTGAAATTTTTGTTGCATATGGATTGAACCTTCAACCATATTCTATTATTGTTTGCCTCTTTACTTGTGGTGGAATTATCATATGACTTGTCCCTGTTCGAGTGACTTAGATATTTTAACATCAAAAATTTAAATATCAAATTTGATTAACCTCTCATTGATTGCATTGATCCACGACATCAAAGAACTATATCCCAAAATTTATTTGTTGTTTCTAAACAATTTCTTAGAGTCAACATTGCCAATGATAATTCCATTTTCAGTTAAGCTTTTGCCTGGGCTGGACATTTGTAATTTATGGGTTGCATGCATTTGCATCACTAACCCATATTCGTAACAATTTTGTTGAGGCTCCAGGATTTAAAATCTTGTCAGCATCTTAAGCATATTTATCGAGCAAAGCCTTGTTTTCATGAAATTGTTGAACCACAGAGAGATTGATATGTTTCTCTTTTCACATGGAATTCTTTCCTAAGATGCAGTGTAGCCTTGAAAGAGGGTTTTCGACAAAATGAATTCCCCTATACTCTAGAATAGAGCATCCTAGATAGAGTCCTGATTGTGACATCTTGCTTTTAAGGAGATTATATTTTCTATTTTCTATGAAATACTATTGACTTAACTCCATTTATTTTGTATTGCAGGATGACAAATCAGCCTGCCATGAATAGCAGTAGACCTGTTACTGTACAAATGAAAGGGAAGCCTGTTGTTCAAAAAAGTGGTTGTTGCTCATAAGATAATTCCTAGGATAATTTTTACTGCAACTGGTTTTGAAGAAGTGAAGTTGAAGATAATTGTATGTATTTTGGATCTCAGACAGGCAAACGTATCTAGCTATCGAGAGATCAACAATTGATAGACAATTAAAACAAATTTATTGCAAGTTGGATCTTGTATTCTTTTCTTTCTGTGAAGGGCAGCAACTTGCTTTTGTTCTTGATAATTTGTACAGCCATGGATTTATGTACTCATGTGTAGTTTGTAAGATCATTCTTCTTTGAATTTACATCATTGTCACAGTTGAACTGCTATATCTTAGAATTCTTTTAGTACTTGAAGCATTATTCTTGAATATGTTTGACATTCATTTTGTTCCCATGCAAAATTTGTTTGAATATCCTCATTGTCAAGAAATAACAACTTCTTAAAGGGTGTTAGCTCAATGGTAGAGCACCTGCCTATATATAGGTAGGAGATTGGTGGTTCGATTCCTCCGTACCCTATTATAAATTAATGACTAAGAAAATGACTAAACTAGCATATATACGACTATTAGTAGCTAATTTCCAGTATCTTATAGCGCGACTAATGTTTAGTTGTATTTAGCTTAGTCATTAATATGTTATCATCTAGTAGTTTATTTAGTCGTATATTTGGTCATTAATTGTGACAATCAATGACTAAATCAGTGAGTATCAATGACTAAATCAATGACTAAATCAGTGAGTATCAATGACTAAATTAATGACTTAATCAGTGACTATCAATGACTAAATCAATGACTAATAAGTCAACCAATTAATGACTAGTGAAATATGACTAGAGATAAGATAGTGGAAATCAGATACTATTAGTCATCGACTAAAAAATAGTCGTTTATAGTCAAATTTTAGTCATTTTTTTAGTCATTAATTTCTCATTTTGTACTAGTGTTTAGACAACTTTATCCTACTTTTTTTACTTTCTAGTGGATACGGAAAAGCTTTTTTGACTTGGAAATTGTCTCTACTTGGACAATTCGACCTACACCTCTTTATTTTGTCCAAAATTCATCATCACGTTCCATTTTAATCACTCACTAGCTTCCATATCATATTTAGCTAATTTGTGAGCCTCTTGACTAATTTGGAAGTTTCTTTTGATACCTAAGGGGTTTCTATGCTTTTGGTAAGCCTTCCTTTTCTGAGATTTTCATAATTTCCTTTAAGGCATTCTATTATATCTTTAGGATGTATTATATATTGTATTCATATTGTTGAATAATATGTGAAAATCCTCACAACAGATCTAAGAGCTGATGTATACCTCACAAGAAAGAACTGCATAAAAATAGAAGAAGAGTGCAGAATGCAGAAGCAGAACATAGATGCAATAGAACTCAGATAGGAGCAGAATAATTACACATGTTTAATTAATCTCTATATCAAACAATAATGCTACAATAGACATGATTCGAATACCAAGGTGGTAATTCGAATTAGCCTGCATGAACTCATCATCAGATCAGTAGTGGAGTGTCATCAATGCACTGGTAGCTGTCAAACTGAGTCAACTAGATGTAACTGAGTCTAACAGAATATAACTAGTATTAACTGGATGTAACTAAAGCTTTCAGTAGTCAGAACAGATAAACTAGTCTCTCTGGATGTCTAACGGAGTGTATCAATTAGTTACCAAGCAACTAACTGAGTGTGCCACTGGTGGTAGGTGAGAGAGAGTGCATTTCACATGTGGTAGGTGAAAAGAGGGTGCATCACTGACTAGGAGGGCTAGAACTAAACATAAAGAAGCTCCTGGGGCTAGCAGACTAGGGACAAGGTGCTGGGAGACAGGGCTACTGATGACTGGAATGCATGCAACTGCATGCCTACATGCATGACTGAATGCAAAAAAATGATAATCCTAGGTAGGAAAGGAATGGAGTATAAAAATATCCTAACATAATATAGAGATGATATTTGCATTAATTGAGTCCTCTCTCTTATGTTTATGGTTTATTATTCTTGCAAATTTCTGAATAATTCTTATGAGGACTACTTTGCTTCAAGATCCTTGGGTATTAGAATTATTTCATGGTATTGAACCTATTTATAATTATCACACTTGAAATAATATCTATTTATAATTATCACACTTGAAATAATATGAAATGATATCAAATTTGAAAAATCAATGATTTGATATTATCACTTTTTTCTTATACACTTTATCCAAAACCTTAATAAATACATGCACACATTTTTGAAATAAAATTTGGCAAGCATGTAACATTATAAATTCACATATAAGGTATTTTTAAGTAGCAAGTGCACCTATTTCATATCTAACACACCAATGCATATGTATTGACTTAATGTGCTCATATGCACGGACACTAAACCTTTGCAAAGAAAAATATTTTTAGAGTAGTAGTTGTTGATGTTTTCACTCTATTTTTACTTTAAACTATTTATTCTATGTGTTTAAATAATCAAACCACATTAGTTTGCTAAAGTTTTTAAGTTTGTTTGAGAGACAAAATTTTAAAATAAAATTATACACATATGCACTGAAATATTAAGTGAAAAATATGAGACAAAATTTTAAAATAAAATTATACACATATGCACTGAAATATTAAGTGAAAAATATGAGTGTTTCATTTTGTAAAATTATGTTTATAGAAGAAAAAAATTGTCTCTATTCCATTATTTTTTCAAAAGTTAGAGGGTAAACTTGCACACAGGATATTTATTAAGTAATTTCATAGATCACATAAAAATATGTAGAGGATAATTTTAAGGTATGTAACTTCCTTCTATTCATCTCAAATTTATCTTAAATTGATTAAAAAATTTCCATAAATATTTTATTTATTTTTATTAGTATTTATATTTTATTTTCAAGAGAGTATATGAGATTCACAACTACCTTTAATATTGTAAACCTTAGTTTTATTGTTGCTTCCCTTTGGCTTTATGTTGCTGCAAATTCTAACATTAATGGTTTATTCTCTCTACCCTTTGACAATATTTTTTTAGGAAATGAATATTTATTTGGCGTGTGTGTTTTTGTATGGGGATATAGGTATCTTTGTTGGATCGCAAACCCTATCACTATTAGTTAAAAAATAGCTTTCATTATTCATGGTGTACCGTTTATAGAAACAACACATCGGTGTGAAATATTATATTAAATGCATTGTTATCATCATGTTTATTATTAATAATGTTACTAAGTGAATTAGTGCATATTATATACAAATAAGAAATCAATGCTTATGTATATATTAAGCATATTGGTGCATGTTGTTGTATTGCATCCACAACCTAATCTATAAATAATTTTGGCTTAAAATTCTTCATTTAATTTGTAAAACATATTTCATAATTTGTATATTTAATTGTTGATGGATTTTATTGATATAATATTTTTAACATGAGATTAGGGAAAGCATTATAAAAATGAAAGTGAGGAAAGACAATCCTAAGTGGAGAACATGCAGATTTCTTTTAAATTTTAATACAAAAGCAATCTATTTGAATTATCTATAGGTTTAAAATATTATTATTAGATAAATCATGCATGCAATGTAGGAAAAAAACATGAATACATTTCCATTCAAAGTCTAAGTAGAAAAGATCATAAAATATTTATAGAAACCTTGCATGAAAGTAATTCAGTAAACCAAAATGTGATCAATATGAATTTTACGATAAACATATTTTTTAGCAATAATTGTTAAAACGTTTCATTCATTATATTTCACATTTGTTGAAAGTTATGTAGGTATCAAGAATGAAGAAAAACATGTCATCGTAAGACTATTAAACCATGAAGGATGCAAATGATGATAAATTTGTCCTTAGTTCATCTAGAGTGGTGTTGGAAGTTAATGAAAGGGGGGATAATTTTATAAAACTACAAGGGATATTGTGGAAAGAGAGTATATTAAATGTTCTTTCCATTTACAACATAATATCCAATCCAATGTCTTCAAGAATTAGATTATACATAAACTATAGTAAGTGTCTTTGGAGTAAAGTTCAATGTGATCTTTAAGACTTTCAATACAAAAAACGTATAATAGAAAGAAATAATGTTTTAAAGAGCATTATTTAAAAAATATATATACACTAGTCTAAAAATATACCAAATTAAAAATTGAATATATTTATTTTCATATAAATATTAACCAATTTTTTTATTGTGTTTTGAAGCTTTTATGAAGATTGAGAAAAATACAAAAGATGATTGAAGTGATATAAAAAACTTGTTTGTGTGGATGTTGAAAAAAGTATACATTGAATATGGTCAAATAAATAATCATAATTGCATCGTAGGAGGAACCATCCCAACAACAATGCGCATAAAATATATGTATGCATTGATTTTTTATATGTACATGGCCCTTTAAGTATTGCATGGAATGTTATTTTTCAATTGTTTTATTGTTGGGACAAATTAAACAAGATGAAACCCATACAAAACACAAGACAAAAAAACAGGGGATAAAAGGGTTGATCTCAAAGTATGTGAGTAGTTAATTCATTTTCCTTACGATTTCATATTTGTTGTCATGCATATTATTTCCTCAGGAAAAAAAGAAATTTTTTATTTCTAGTGTAGAAATTAAATACAATCCTTAGAGAGTTGAGATCATAACAAAAATGAAAAGTATACAAAGCCTTGTATAGCCTATGTAGTAAGTAAATATGTAACTTGGATCCTAAGAGTTCTCAAAATACAAAGCCTAGAACTTAAAAATGATAGAACCAAAATAAAATATGCACAGCCTCACACATACTATGTTTATTTATTAAGTTAACCTAGGACATAACAATCCTCAATAGACAAATACCTATCGTAACAATAAAATAAAAGTGTCTGGGATGCTAGGGAATGGTCATATATATAGTATTCATCAAAGTGATCACATGAACCTTTAGTGAAATTCACATCTAAACCAAAGGGATCCATATTTAGAATTCATTCACGGACAAAAATTGCGTTGAGACCATTTTTTATTGGATAATTCATTTTCATGCAGCTGTAATAAAGACCTTATAAGACACTCTTTTGGTAGTGCATCTTCCCGAATATTATACTACCAGTAAATGTGAGCATAGATGGCAAGCTGAAAGTGCTCAGCAACTCTTCTGATTAGTATGGAAGATACAACAAATCATTCCTATGCATTTGTAATTCTCCTTTCATCCAGTTTATTGTGGGTTATGAGTACCCAAAGACCTAGAATTGATTTTGGCCCTTCTGAATAGGAGACTTCAACAATATAAAAATAGCTTCAAATTCCCCAAATTTGTTTGTACCCTATCCAAATATTCCTTTCTCGTAGAGAAACAATCATCTATAAAAAAAAACATAACTAGCTCCAAACATAGTGACATCATTTTTACTAGTCCCATCAAGGAAGCCCTATGATATGGATTTATAAATATATAGAGGAGTCCTAATTTTGGGATTGGGTATAGAGGGAGTATTTTAGAAATAGGGAAATAATGACAATGTTTGAGAACACACCCACAAACTGGGAACAAGTTTATCCTTGGATATGCATTCATTTCTTGGATTCTATAATCTCCATAACACCAAATAAGGAACACATATGCATTCTAGTAATTCACCTCTATTGAACCAAACATTCAAGCTATCTATAAATAAATTTCCAGACCATAGATTGTTTAAGTGTAAGGAACCCTCCACATTCCTCCAAACCTATACAGTCAAAGGGAATGATAAAAAGATATGATGAATGGATTCACAAGAATTATTACAGAAGAAACACCATCCTAGTCCTTCCATCCTCTTTTTTCATATTATGTACCATGTAAGCACTATGGTCTTTATGATGGGCCAGATCAATAGGATTCATTTTTCAAGATCATACATAGTTCAGATTTCCTTCATCCACCCCTCTATTGCCACTTCTCTAGGAATAAGTTATGCTTTGTAACCTAGATCAACTTTGTAGATATTCCCTTCACTCTTCTAGGACCAAGAAAATCCATCAGGATCTTTAGAGATCCTGATATGAGCTTTCTTCAAAGCATTGTATAAAACTCCCATGCATGAGCATAGAAACCTTCAAGACCAACTTCCTGAGATGATATCTAGTCATGTGTCCATGTACTGTCCCATGGAGATATAAAAGGGTATTAGGGACATATCATTATCTCTATAGGGATAATCATAATATTTTAGCACAACGGAATTATTTTATAAATATTTAATTTCATTTTCTACAATTTAATTATGACAAAATATCCATAATTCCAAATAGATTAAAATAAAATTCATAACTGATCAAGAAAATTGAAAAAAGGTTCGGAAATATTATCCAACACGATATAACACCATTACGCATCCATTCCAAGCCATAACACAAGTTACCTGCACCTAAAAAAGTTATTTTCACTTAATCTTGATTAACTAGTAATTAGTGTACTAATTGCGACTCTTAGCGACACTTAGCGCATAATTGACAACACTTAACATAGCTTCATTTGTTTATAACCTAATCATAATTTAGAAATAGAAATGGGTAATTAACACCTAATATCATGTAAATAAGTCCTAATCATCATTTTTCAATTAATTAAACAAAACGATTACGAAAATGACTCCACAAGACTAGTTAACTAGTATTTAACACAAACAGCTAGTTTGCACGAATTCAACACACAACCATGCCAATGAACCAAAAAGTGAAGCTAAAACCATTATACATATATTTAAGAATTCACATACATCCAAATAAATTTTCATTTTCAAGTCAAATCGATTCATATAAACAGTGATTCTTTCAAGCTAAATCAATGCAACTAGTTAATAAAAACTGTTAGGAATTTAACCCAATCAATTTTGCTAAGTTCCGGAGCACACATAGGAGAGGGTAAATATATGTAAAATAGAATTCTACATAAAAATTAAAGTACCAAAAAAAAATCATATGGATGTACATTCCAAAAATTACGAAAACATAGATTCAATCTACAAACTAGTTACGAATTTCCACTAATTTTAAGCTAATTTTCGTTTCGAGTTTCCAAATGAAAATCAATAAGAAAGTAATGAATAATGTATCTCATGGATATCATATCATATGTCCACTACATCCAAATGGCTGTATCTTTTCACTCATAAACATTCCTCTTATTAATTCATCAAACTAGCTAAATCTACTTCTACAAATTGGCTAGAAATTGAGGAATCAAGTATGATAAATGCATAAACAATTTGCAGAGTCATTCGAAATCCATTCAAACTCTAAATACCATGTATTATCAGTATTATCAGTTTTATAAATCATGTAAACATTTCTCTGAACACTTCTCATGCAAAGTCATAAATCCATATAAAAAAATTCTTTCAAAGGAGCTAGTGAATGGAAACAAAACTAGGATTTCGATAAGCAGATATAGAACTATATAGGAACTCTTCCACACATATATTAATAAATTTCAAGTTTAATTATCATATCTAAGATCAGTTATCTTACTCATTCATTTTCTCAAACATTTCACATTCTAGGTCTCAAATCTACATAAAACAACCCAACCGGTGAACTAGTTCTCTGAATAGAGGCTAGAAACAATGTAGAGAGGTGTTTCCAACAATTCCAAATATATTGCACAATAAAATTACATATAATATAAATAAAAAAGTCACAATTATTAGATTTATAGCATAGGTTCCAAATAAACATGTTTCTCAAGCAGTTGCTCACAAAATACCAAAAACTAGTTAGTTATTTTTCCCAAAATGTCACGTCCCCAAACTCCTCAGTGCCCTTCAGAGGTGATGGGAGACAACCTGATACATTTTTATTTTATGATTTTTTCTTCAAATCTCTCTTTTATTACATGCATCAAAAATGGCCTTCTGTCCACAATCCACAATCCGCAAGCCGCATTGTGGGATTCTGAAATGCGGAAGCCCAAATTCACGAATCCGACAAAACACCATTCCGCAATCCGCATTGCAGGATTCGTAAATGCAGAAGCCCAACTTAACGACTCCGTAAAAACACCCTTCTACAATCCGTAATATGCATTGTAGGATTCATAAATTCGGAAGCACAAATTCACGAATCCGGAAAAACACCCTTCCGCAATCTGCATTGCAGATTCGAAAATGCAGAATCACACCCTTTGCATCTACAAACTTCCCAGGCTCCTAACTTCCTCATCCTTAAGCCAAATTGGACAAGTATGGTACCGTTGGAAATATATTGGAGAGATATATACATTGGTGTGGGCCCATACCACATATGAGGATTCTAAATTGGAAATGTTTCCAACTGAAGTCATGCAAAAATTCCCTCAATATGCCTTCAACCTTTTGCAAGGAACTATTCCTTCCTTCTTCCATGACTTAATCCTTCAACTGATCCACAAAGGGGTAATGAAACAACACATGGGATATATAATTCCTTCCCCATGTATAGGTGAATTCATATAGTCCATCAAAAGTGTATGCAATACTTAACAAAACGCATATAATGAAACTAAAACTAGTCAATGCATCTACAACCTGAAAGGTTAGCAATATATTAAACCCATGAAAATGATGAAGCATTCAAACGTGAACTCAACCTAATACTTAGGCCTATTCATAGCCTTCATACTGATCAATTTCATGCAATCATTCATTCAATCAACTTGAACATAAAAATAGACATAAACCATGAAATATCATCATTTAACACCATAAGAAGCACTTATCTTTGAACTGCATCTGTCCAAGAAACTGGATAAGTGAGAGAAACATTCCACGCAACTTTAGGTCTCTATCCAACCTATACTCTTTCAGCTGAGATAATACCCCCGAGTTGTGCTATGTATCCACTAAGGAGGGCTAAACAGGATCTCTCACAGTCAAGGTTCTGTCCCAATGCTAAGCCAACCTACATTTAGGTTTATCAAACATGCAAGAGAACAAGGAGGATGATGCTAAGCCAGTTAGCTCATCCACATATATATAGGAATCTCAAGAATAAGCAGTCATGACACCCACATTACCTACCATACAGAACACAAGAAAGTCCCCCTTCTTTGCTGCACAGTCCCTCATAGCCCCCTCCTTCCAGTACTATTCAGGGTGGGCATAGAAAGGTCAAACTTATTCTTCTATGATGTTTCACCCTTCATTGGGTTTATCAAGCAGATCCAACCCTCTGTTTGAACTTCTAATATTTTATTCAAGCAAGACTCTTCTCAGGGTTGCGGCCTAAGATCTGTCCCACAACTTGGTTCTTTGCAACCAGATATAGGTTTTCTCATGGCTTCACTAAGCTTCTAATGCTCCGTAATTCACCCCAGGGTTCAGGTTAATGGGTTTCTCAATAGAAAATGATTCCATGTAGGGTTCTGTGTGTACTCGGCTCTACAAATTCCGACTATCATAGTATCATGATTTTTTCCTCTTCTGCTTCCCGGCTTGGCTCTGCAATGCATGAGGAATGAGTTTATTGGTCATGATCCAGGTCGTGTCCAAGAAACATGAGGGGGACAACAGTTCGACTGGATGAGTTGACTCTGTTATGGCGGAATCTTAAGAAACAGAATGAGCAAAGCAGGATTACACTACACAGATAAACACAATATGCGCAGACAATATGCAGGAATGTGAATTGTTCTTCTATTACTTGTAAACAGATAGATTCGATCTATCGATTGATGATGTTACAATATTATAAATTCTTATATTTATTTCCGAGATGCTTGGGTTCCTTCCCGTTATGTTCATTTACAAATAAGTTAGAACGGTTCAATAGTTCAGCTGTTACAGTGGATTGGAAGACAGAGAGACAGTCTGTCAAAGTTCAAGAGTCATTGGTCACATGTGAATGCTGCATGTCGATGTCACGAACTGTGAGGTTGTTGAACATGTCGAAGGTGCGGAGTCTGTCGCAGTATGTCAAAGTAGAGACTCGTCGGATTTGTGTTGAAATCAGTACCTATCGAAGTTGTTGAGGTTGTCGAAGTAATGTCTAGTAGAAATTTATCGAAGTTGTATCGAGATCGATGACTTGTCGCAGTCGAAGTTAGCATTTGACAATAATGCCAACTACGATGCGGATCAGACCTCCTTTCTTAAGAAACAATGGTCTCCATTGTTTTCTTGTGAAGGTGAGAAAACTTGTCGGTCATTTCAGTAACAGAGTACCACTTTCCTTGATATGGAAGCTATCTAGCTTTGGAAACCTAAAACAAGGGAATTGTGTTCATCCTTGTAAGGCGTACTCGTCGTCCCACGATGGTGTCGCAAGGAAGAGGCTCCTGAACATCTGGATGGATGTCTTCGGGCTCCTCTGTTATTGATAAGTTGTTATGTTCCAACAAGGGTGCATGGTATGGTCGAAGTAGATCCACGTTGAAGACTGGATGCAAACATAGGCATGCAGGAATGTCGAGCTAGAAAGCGTTTTCACCAATCTGTCGAAGAATACTGTACGGACCATATCACAAAGGTTTTAACTTCTTGAATGGACCAGTGAAGTGCTCCTTCTTAATATGTATCCAGAACTTATACCTAATTTGGGATGTATGAGGAATACGATGCTTGTCATGTCGGGCCTTAGATTTCTCATTTTCTCTATGCAACATATCCTATGCTTGTTGCTGGATGTCGCAAATCTGTTCTTGAAACTAGATTGCTTTGTCAACTTCTTGGTGGCTATAGTCGGTGTGGGAGTTTGACTAAGTCGAGGAGCTGATCAAGTCGATAGGGGATGAGGGTTGAAATCCATAAGAGATCTAAAATGGACTCTTTCCTATAGAGTTGTGCTGAGCATGATTGTATTTATGCTGGATGTATGGAAGACTATCATCCCATATGCGTCGATGCTTGTGATTGTACATGCGAAGCAGTTGTACAACAAGGCAATTTACAACTTCCGTCTGTCCATCGGTCTGAGGATGGAAAGCTGTCAACAATGAGAGTCGTGTGTCTAGTTGTTTCCATAGGGTCTTCCAAAAGATGCCAACGAATCTAGCATCTCGGTCGGAAATGATGGTTGTGGGTAAACCAAAGTGTTTCCAAACATGTGTAAAGAAGAGTTGAGCGGTCTGTTGCGCTGTTGTGGTCTTCTTAAATGGTATGAGAATGGCCATCTTGGAAAATCGGTTGACTACTACTAATATCACATCATGTTGATGTCTAGTAGTAGGATAACCCGTCAAGTAGTCTATAGAAATAGATTCCCATGGTCGACTAGGAATTGGCAGAGGTGTGTACAATCCCTGTCGTCGGTTAGGTGGCTTATCAATGGCACAAACCACACATGCTCGAATGTACTTGTTGACATTGGATTTAAGTGTATTCCAAAAGAAATACTTATGCAGAATAGCAGGTGTCTTTTCTACTCCAAAGTGTCCTGCAGTCTTTCAGTAGTCCGCGTCCCAAATGAGCTGCTGTCGATGCTCACCTGTCGGTACAAAAAGTTGTCCAAGATTATATATCAAGGTGCCCTTTAGGAAGTAGTCGGAGTTCGACGACTTGTTAGTCTATAACTGTCGATATACTATTGAGAAGTCATCGTCATCTTCATACAATTGTGGCCAAGTGGTTTTGTCGTATCCCTGCATACTCATCACTGTCAAAAAGAGAGTAATGGGTGGTCCACTGAGGCAATCGGCGGCGACGTTAGATTTACCTTTCTGATACTTAATCACAACTTGGAATTGTTTTAGGTAATTAATCCACTTGATTTTTTGGTTTGTCTGCAACTTTGATTATTTCGGAGCAAACTATAGAGGCTTGTGATGTAATATCCCTTTTTCAAATTAAATTGCCCAATTTTTTACTTTTTTTCCCAATTTCGACCTTTGACTAGTTTTACTGTTTTGACCTCCAAATCAACCCAAATGCTCCCAAATATTCTGTAGGAGTGTATGAATGGTATTTAGACTTGAATATCAGGTTCAGGGATGTTTTATGGCCGTCCAAATACTGCTGCAAAATTGATTTGTATTCTGATCAGTATATGTAATTTTGACTAGTAATTTGTGCATCAAATCCCCCCCAGATAACACTGCAAATGGCCTTCCAAATGCCTCCAAACTCCCACAAATTTATGAACAGAGGTATATAATGTGTTAAGTATGTGATTAAGGTCTCATATGCACCATTACTTGATTTTTACTACTATTCTAACTCTCTCACATTCAACAGCAAAAACCCCCAATTCGACCCTTGGGGAAATGGCACTATTTCACCTCCCAATACAACTAAACTGAGTAAAAATGCTTCAAATGCTCAAGTACAATACATGAAACTTGTAGAAGACATCCATGGCAGTATATTGATCACAAATATATCAGAGAATCATCCATACATTTCAAATAATCAACATTATAGTGTCATACATCAATGCGTTGGGGAAATGGACATTGTTTGCTCATTAATCAATAGTTTTGCATACAACCAGTGGGTATTTCGACCTGAGACTTTCTCAATATCAATAACAGAGGATATGAAGCTATTAAAATCATAAATATATAATTATAAGCTCTCTCAAGAATCACAAGTGCTCACCAAAAACGCCCTCCCTCAAGGAGCACGAATATGCCTTCAAAATTGGAAACGGTGGAGAGAAAGTGCTGCACTAAACCAAACCATGAAACTTCCTATAGATGCTACCTACAACAACAAACTCTATTAAAGCACCATGAAAGACCTGAGTGGCCTCTCCAAACACCAACTTGGATGGGAATCTTTCACCCTCGAAATTGGCTAAGGCAAGAAACTAGTCATCCACTAGCTCTCTCTTCACAAATGCAATTTTTCTCAAATCATCAAAAGCCATTATCATTCTTCATTTCTACATTTTATAACCAACATTATCCTTCTAAGGGTCGAAATCCTCTCAATAGATTCAATAGATTTCCATTTAGGAAATATTCCACATTTGCCACTTGTCTCCTAGTTCCAACCTTCCATCTTCTCCCAAATTCGATTTTGAGTCTCTTTGGCTTCTCCAAATCCCAAATTCGCCTTCTTTGAGCCTATTTTTGGTGCTGACATGTCATAGTGGTCAGATGTCAGAGGTCAGGTCTGCAATTTGTCATAGTTTTCATAGATGCTCCATCATTGGTGTCATAGGGGCTAGGGAATCTAGCCCAAGTGTCCACAAACTTCTACTTTGACTCTTTATCTTCCATGGAGGTTACCAATCCTTCCCAATTCGACCTAATATTCTCAATGACATGTGTTATGACTTACCAACTCACCCAAGATTTTTCACATTCCCATTAATTCGAATTTGCAAAAGAGAGATACCATGTATTATGAAAAATCAAGCTAGTGTGGGTCCCACCACCTCCATATGTCTCCAAAACCACTTGCCACTTAGAATTTATCTTGAATTTATTTATTTACCATATTTATTAAATGCTTGAACCCCTCTAATGTCTAAATATCATTTATTAGCTTCCTTAATACCATTCCACATGTGCCCATCCAACCTAGGAAACTAGTAGGATTGATGGGATTGTCTTACTATGCACTTATTTGAATGGGGACATTACAGTCCTCCCCACCCAAGATTGCTTGTCCTCAAGCAATTTCAAATTTGGATGCTGCAAAATATTCTCCTCTTCCCATGTGGCATCTTCATTTGGTAAGTCCTTCCATTTCACTAAATATTTTTTGATGATTCTACTCCTCAACCTTCTTTCCCGTGTCTTCAAAATCTTTTCCGGAACAAGTGTGAGCTGACCTTCATCATCCAAAGGAGGAAGCATTTCTGAAGTGATGATTTGCTGACCAAGAGCTTTCTTGAGACAAGAAACATGAAATAAATTGTGGATTTTACTCCCTTCCGGAAGTTCTAGTTCATATGCTACTTCTCCAACCTTCCGCACTACCTTGTATGGCCCATAGTACCTTGGTTTTAATTTTTCTGCTCCATTCTTTTTTAGAGATGTTTGTTTATAAGGTTGCAACCTTAAATATACTAAATCATTGACTTGAAAGGTTCTTTCTTCTCTATGCCTATCAACATATTGTTTTTGCTGATTTTGAGCAACCTGCAAATTGTCTTTCAAGAGCTTTAAAATTTCTTGGCTCTCTTCCACCCAATCTTTAGCCTTTGGGGATCTACTATCACCAAATATAATGTCATCAAATGTAAGTGCATCATAACCATATAATGCTTTGAAAGGAGACATTCCTATTGACATATGATAAGTGGTGTTGTAGCAAAACTCACCCAAGTGTAGCCATTTTGCCCATGCTTTTTGCTGCCCTCCCACATAGTTTCTTAGGTATCCTTCCAACCATTGGTTTACCCTCTCTGTTTGTCCATCAGTTTGTGGATGATAGCTGGTACTTGGAGTCAATTGAGTGCCTACCAATCTAAAAAGTTCTTGCCAAAAAGCACCCATGAATCTACTATCTCTATCACTGACAATGCTCTTGGGGAGCCCATGCAATCTGAAGATTTCTTTGAAAAAAATATCAGCCACTTGTGCAGCACTAAAAGATGATGTAACAGCAAAGAAATGAGCAAATTTTTTCAACCTATCAACTACCACATAGATGCAATCCTTACCTAAGGATTTAGGCAATCCGGTGATGAAATCCATGGAAATACTGTCCCATTTTTGCTCCGGAATGGGCAATGGTTGTAATAGGTTGGCTAGACATGTATGTTCTAATTTGTTTTGTTGACATGCTTTACATTCATTCACATACTTCTGAACATCTTCCTTCAGCCCCTTCCAAAATAATCTTTGCCTCAATTGTCTATAAGTTATGAAGATCCCCGGATGACCTGCTAGTGGGGAATCATGTGCTTCTTGCAAAATTCGGTACTTGAGCTTGGAGTTATGAACTAAATAAATTCTTCCCTTATAATATATCAGCCCATTCAAAATCCTATAATTATCATCCCCTTTGATTCCATCCAACACATCACAAGCAAATTTGTCTTTGGCATATTCAACGAGTAGCATGTTTTTCCAATCCTTGGCAATATCCATGAGAGAAAAGGAAGGCCTTCTTGACAAAGCATATGCTACTATATTATTCTTTCCTTTGACATATTCAATATCAAAATCATAAGCTTGAATCTTGCTTACCCACTTTTGTTGCCTTTCATTTAGATCTTTTTGGGTGAGAAAGTGTCTTAGACTATTATGGTCAGTTTTCACCACAAACTTGCTGCCCACCAAATATTGTCTGAATTTGGCCAATGCATGCATAATGGCCAGCATTTCTTTATCATAGATGGAGTAAAGTTTTTCATGAGGCTGCAACTTTCTGCTCTCAAAGGCTATGGGGTGTTGGCCTTGCTTTAGGACAGCCCCTATTCCTCCACCTGAAGCATCACATTCCACAACAAAAAGTTTAGTAAAATCAGGAAGTGCAAGTATGGGACAACTACTCATTACCTCTTTCATTTTTTGGAAGGCCTTTTCAGCCTCTTCATCCCACTTGAAAGCATCCTTCTTAGTCAAATCAGTGAGTGGAGAAGTCAACTTGGAGAACCCTTTCACAAATTTTCTGTAGTAGGTGCATATGCCAATAAAGCCTCTCAATTCGGTAATATTTTTTGGTGATGGCCATTCCAAGATAGCCCTGATTTTTTCCATGTGTACCTTCACTCCTTCTTGCCTAATAATGTGCCCAAGATACAGTAGTTCTTTCATCCCAAACTCACATTTTGATAATTTAGCAAATAAGGACTCTTCTTGCAAGATTTTCAACACAATCTCTAACTGTTGCAAATGCTCTTCCCATGTTTAACTATAAATGAGAATATCATCAAAGAAAACCAAAACAAACCTTCTTAGTTGCTTGCAAAATATCCTATTCATACATGCTTGAAAGGTGGATGGAGCATTAGTTAACCCAAAAGGCATGACAATAAATTCAAAGTGGCCAAAATGACATCGAAAAGCGGTCTTTTGCACATCTTCATCTTTCATTCGAATTTGGTGATACCCTGATCTAAGGTCAATTTTTGAGAAGTATTTGGCCCCATGTAGCTCATCCATGAGCTCATCAATCCTAGGAATAGGATACCTATTCTTGATAGTCTTTTTGTTCAAGGCTCTAAAATCTATGCACATTCTCAATGTTCCATCTTTTTTCTTCACTAGCACTACTGAAGAAGCATAAGGGCTAGAGCTTGGTCTAATGAGTCCCAACTCTAGGATTTCTTGGATAGCTTTTTCAATCTCATCTCTGAACTTTTCAGGATTTCTATAAGGTGGTATCTGAATGGGTGAAGTGCCCTCCTCCAAAATAATACTGTGCTTGTTAAATTTTCAGAATTTACTTCAATCTGATCTGAGATCTTTACTGAGAGAACAACATGTACAGCATATCTACAGCATATCAATCATGGAGACAATAATGCAAGCACACAAGAGACACAAAGATTTACTTGGGGAAAACCATAAAGGTGAAAAACCCCAATAACTTCCTCAGAGATAGATAGAGAAATGATACAACCAACCAAGAGAGATAGCCATAACTAGCAGCAGATCCTCCTCCTCCATAAGTGCGCCACTCCTCCTTGAGTGCATGTGTGAGAAGTGAGTGAGTAAATAGAGTGCCTCCCGCACTCTATTTATACTTGACTTGACTTGCCTTTCTACCTAACTCATGTAGGCTCGAACTTTACCACATAACATAATGCTGAGTGGGCCGACCCCCAATAGGGTGGTCTAATAACCCTTTGACCCACATGGCCAACCCCCAATAGGGTGGTCTAATAACCCATCAAGTATAAGTTACGACACTTACAATATAAATGACGACACTTCCTTATAGAGGAATAATACCATCTCTATAGGAATACAATATACATATATGTGAAATACATTCCGAAGTTACATATACATCAACACTCCCTCTTAACTAGGAAGGTATTTCTCAGCACAGTTCTTCTAGCAAAAGTCATCTTCTCTGGATCATCGTCACTAGATAATCGTCATCGAGTCATCATCATCGTCACTGCTGCTGCTATCTCAATCAATCTCTGAATCTACTCGTCATAGGAAGTTCTACAGAGCCAGTCCTTTTTCATACTGGATGTAGGCCCACCACCTGCAGGTCTTCATCATCACTGGCCATACTGTGGAATCCTCAGGACTTATTACGTGCGTCACAAAACCTCGAAAGAGCATCCCAGGATGTTACGGGTACACAAATCCGACCTGTAGGATCTCCCAGGGCGCTATTACATGTGACCCCACCACAAAACCTCGAAAGAGCATCTCAGGATGTTACGGGTACACAACTCCGACCTGAAATCTCCCAGGGCACAAATTACATGTGGTCCACCACAAAACCTCGCAAGAGCATCTCAGGATGTTACGGGTACACAACTCCAACCTGAAATCTCCCAGGGCGCTATTACATGTGGTCATGGCAAAACCTCGCAAGAGTATCCCAGGACTGATTACGAGCACACAACCCAACCTATCGGATCTCCCAGGGCGCTATTACATGCCATAGGACAAAACTTCGCAAGAGCATCTGCCAGATATCCCAGGGCACTATTACATGCCATAGGAAAAACCTCGCAAGACTATCTGTAGATCTCCCAGGGCACTGAATTACATGTCCTCCCAGAGAAAAACCTCGAAAGAGCATTTGCCAGATGTCCCAGGGCACCGATATTACATGCCATAGGCAAAACCTCGAAAGACCATCTGCAAATCTCCCAGGGCACTGGATTACATGCTCATCTGCACAACCTGATCCACGGCCACAGAGTATCAACCTGATACTCACCATACATCATCCTGATGTATCCATGATCATCCTGATCATCATCACTGCAACGTCCTGCTGCATGTCATCTGGAGCAACATCCTGAAACTCGTCATCTATGATCATCCTGATCATCACTGCAACATCCTGCTGCATGTCATCTGGAGCAACATCCTAAAGCTCGTCATCTATGATCATCATGATCATCACTGCAACATCCTGCTGCATGTCATCTGGAGCAACATCCTGAAGCTCGTCATCTATGATCATCCTGATCATCACTGCAACATCCTGTTGCATGATCCACCTGATCATCAATGCATCCACCTGATGCATACCAAGTATCTACCTGATAAATATCATCATACATGATCCTCCTGATCATACAATGTATCCACCTGATACATGATACATATCACCATACATGATCCACCTGATCATACAATGTATCCACCTGATACATATACAGATACATGGTCCAAGCATCCAACATGATGCATATACAAAATACATACACATGATCCAACTGATCATATCCAGCATCCAACATGATGCATACATACATAAATGATCCAACTGATCATATCCAGCATCCAACATGATGCATACATACATAAATGATCCAACTGATCATATCCAAGCAGAAACCAGAACATCATCCTAATGCCCATTATCCAGTGCTTACATCCACAGCCATGTGAAGGATCCTCCTTCCAACATGCTTGGAATGGCTTCAGCAAATGTGTCCATCACTTCTTCTTCGAAGTGTCCTCGATCTGAAGAACGCCAAGCCTCTCTCTGAAGTACTCAAACTTCACTCTGGCTAGTGGCTTCGTCAGCACATCTGCAATCCGCTCGTTCGTCGCAACATACAGAAGCTTCATAGCTCCTCTCTGCACCATATCCATGATATAGTGATATTTGATCTCTATGTGTTTCGACCTGTCATGAAACACTGGGTTCTCGGACAGCTTCACACAACTCTGGTTATCACAGAAGATACCAGTAGCCTCCAACGGGAGATCAAATAACTTAGATAGTAGCTTCCATAGCCATACTGCCTCACAACTAGCTGAGCAGGCTGCAACATATTCTGCCTCAGCTGTACTCAGTGCTACGCAGGACTGCTTCCTGCTAAACCAAGAGATCACACCTGATCCCATACTGAAGCAGCACCCAGATGTGCTCTTCCTGTCTGCAGCACTGCCAGCCCAATCTGAATCAACATAACCCTGCAGGTTAAACTTTTGATTCGCCTCATACCTGAGCCCATAATCCACTGTACCCTTCAGGTACCTCAGAACATGCTTTACAGCAACCAGGTGAACACTCCTCGGATCCGTCAGGAACTGGCTCAATGTGTTCACAGCAAAGCAAATGTCTGGTCTCGTGTTCGCCAGGTACATCAAGGACCCAATCATCTGACGATACATAGAGACATCAACTGGCTCAGATGAAGCATCACATAGAAGCTTCAGATTTGATGCCATAGGTGTGGCCATGGCCTTGTAGTCCATCATCCTGAACCTCTTAAGGATCTCTACTGCATACTTCCCTTGTCCAAGGAAGATTCCATCACTCTGCCACACCTCCATGCCAAAAACAAATAGTGCATCAACCCCAAGTTCTTCATCTCGAACTCGACAGTAAGCTTCCGCTGCATGTCGGCAATCAATCTATCTTCACCATACCAAGTTCTGCACATATATGATTTCCTATCATGTGTCTCAGAACCAAGTGGCTGCTCCACATACACTTCTTCTTCATCTACACCATTCAAGGAAGCTGTCTTGAATCCATCTGGTGTATCTTCTATTTCATCACTTTTATATTTCTCTATGCTGCCATCTGCAACATGCTTGATCTGATAGTTCCATTTGGAAGTCATAGCAAACTTCCCTTCATGTCTTTGGGATTACATCCCAAACATCATCTTTTTTCATGATCGACGGATCATGGCATTTCATTTCTTCATCCCAGATCCTGGGAACTTCAATATCTTCAATAGATATCTTTGTTGCTGGAACAAATGTTGTAGTCCTTTTGTAGGTGAAGATATATGGTCTTTCCTACAAAACAGGTTAAATTGCATGATTAGAAACATCTCATAATTTTCAGAACAAATTCTTACACATAAAGAAATATGTCATACAGTCATGCAATTATCTTAGCCAATGCTTCAATACAACATTTATCCATATCCCGTAACTTTCTAGATACCTTCCAATCTCTACCAGAACATTGTTAAGAGTGTGCACAACTCTCAACATGTCAGCAAAGAGGTTTCATTCTAGATAAGTAGCAATGGAATGTTGTACAGTGCCATAGGCCACTTACCCATGCATATTAGGAGTATAATGTTCATCAATGCAATTATTCTAATATGCATAATACACAACCTAATTCTAGGAACATCAGTATATACATTATTGAACAGTATTATTTAAGAAAATACTTATCTTTGTTTGTTCGTTGGGTGGACTCCCTCTGAGTCTTCGCTTCCTTGCAGGAGCTGCTGGAGTCCTAATCTGAAGTAGCTTCTTCTACACCTTTCTGTTGTGGGATGTAGAGAGATGGTCAACTCCCTCTGAATATCTGCATCCTTGCATAAACCACTGGAATGTACTCCCTCTTGATCTTTGTTTCCTGGATTACCTGTTCTTGAATCTCATATTCATCCTTGGTCCCTATGCATGCTTATTAGTATCATGAATGTGTTATCCTTGTGATCTCATATAAAATCATACATTCATTAGTATACTATTAAAACACAATAATCTCAAGCATGTATAGTCATGATCATTTCAAATAGAAATAATAAGCATTAGCATTCAAGGTTTATGTAGGATTCTTATGGTTAGTCAAATCATAAGAAACATAACATGTCTAAACCTGTAATTACTCAAACCTATGACTCTTCAGGTTAGTTGAATCATCAATCAAGATAAGAGATATAAAATGCATAAAACCTGTGATTATTCAAACCTATACCATCATGATTCTTCTGGTTAGTCATATCATCAATTATGGTAAGAAACATAATATGCATACAATCATGATTATTCAAACCTATGACTTCATGAATAATCATTATCAACAACAGTATAAGATCCTAACACAAGGTAGGATTCTATCTTGATATAGGAAAAACATACCTGGATTAGCATGCTAGCTATTTATGTCTAACATACTCACATGATGTCTTCTTGTTCTTCTTCAATGACTTGTGCTAGTAACCTGTATATCTCATAGGTTAACTATTACAAAACCAAGTTATACATACCTCGTAAACGGATCTTCTATGAGATCCATGACAATGGATGAATCTTTGTCCTCATGTTATCATGACCATATGCTCTTGGACCAGAACATGATTTGTCTTTCTTGGTGTACCTTTCATGTTATTAGACAATATAAACCTCATACAACACCATAATGCATTAGTACAATCATAAGTGTCAACACCCTAATCAATGAATATTTTCTATTGTGCATTCATAGTTTTATTAAGGTGATATGACAAGTCTAAAATAAAGATTGTGCTAACCGTAATAACATGAAGACAAACATACCATAAAATTAATCATGGACAAATATCGAAACATACCTTGATGAGTCATACCTGTCCAGATCGCTTGTAATCTTCTTATGTAAGGCCTTAGCCTCATCTCCCTCTGAAACAGGAACTTCTTCACTTATGCAGGTGACCAATCCATCTTCTTCTAGGTTTAACCCAATCCACTTGATTTGTAAGAACTGGACTTCGAGCTGGATATGGGTTTGTCAGAGAAACCCCAAAAATTCAAACTTTGAATTTCAAACTTCTGACAGGATAGAAATATGTGCCTTGATGAGCTGATCAAGTTGGTATATTCAGAATTTGAAAACTGCAAAGTTTCACTCCTCAATTTTGCCTTTGAAACTTCTGGATTCACTGGACGTGACCCTGAACTGGGTTTTGATGAATCCCACTCTTCTTCCCAATCAAAATGTTTGATCCAAAGATCTAAGCTTCTATTTTTCCGAGGAGCTTCCAGCCATGGTCACAGATTTCAAAAATTCCCATTTTTACAGAAGCCCTAATTTTCCACTTTTCTGATCAAAGTCCCGAACTAGGGTCTAACCAAGCCCGGCCTTCTGCACAACCAAAAATTCTGATATTGGTCTCTAAATTTCTATTTTGATGAGTAGCATTCAGCCGTGGTCTCCATTTACAAAAATTCCAACTTTCTCCAAAGCCCTAAATTCCGGAAGCCATGAATGAAGGTACCAAAAATAATTCTGTTTTGACAGAAATATGTACCTGATTGTTTCTGGTGTAACTCCAAACTTTTCAATCCGCAGGGTCTGAAAACGTTTTCTGAGATAGCTTGACCTGTTATCTTTCCATCCTGACAGGTCTGACCTCAATTGGATTTTCTGAGAGAGAGTTATGTTAAATGTCGCAACGTGACCTGTTTTGGGATAAAACAGAAGAGCGAATTTGTACGGCATGCCACGTGTCACTGTTTGAACTTCAGCTTCTAAAACAATTTCTTGCGATAGATTCGCCTGTTATATTTCCATCCTGATAGGTCTGACCTCAATTGAACTCTCTGAGAGAGAGTTATGCCAAGTGTCGCAACATGACCTGTTTATGGGATAATACAGGAGAGCGAACTTGTACGGAGTTCCACGTGTCACTGGTTTAACTTCGGCCTCAGAAAAAGTTTTCTGAGATAGTACAGACTGTGTACTACCTGTCACTTTTTACGAAATTTCATTTGGAGCTTCCTAGCCCAAGATATGACCTTTTTTCCCAAGGTCACCTAATTTTGACTCAGATCTGGAAGAGGCAGAAACCCTATATTGTACAGATCATAAATCACAAAGTACAACGAATTAGAGGTTTTCCTTTGGACACAAGGTACCTGGATATTTAATCTTCGTCCTGTAACAATTTCAGATCCGAAAACTTCTCCAAATCATATTTATATCGAAAGTTCTACGATGACTGGTTTTTGCTATATCAAGCCCTAGCATCGTAAGTGAAACAAGTGTCATACATGCCATATCATGCCTTCTTTCAGGCTAGCTCTGATACCATGTTAAATTTTCAGAATTTACTTCAATCTGATCTAAGATCTTAACTGAGAGAACAACATGTACATCATATCTACAGCATATCAATCATGGAGACAATAATGCAAGCACACAAGAGACACAAAGATTTACTTGGGGAAAACCATAAAGGTGAAAAACCCCAATAACTTCCTCAGAGATAGATAGAGAAATGATACAACCAACCAAGAGAGATAGCCATAACCTAGCAGCAGATCCTCCTCCTCCATAAGTGCGCCACTCCTCCTTGAGTGCATGTGTGAGAAGTGAGTGAGTAAATAGAGTGCCTCCCGCACTCTATTTATACTTGACTTGACTTGCCTTTTTACCTAACTCATGTAGGCTCGAACTTTACCACATAACATAATGCTGAGTGGGCCGACCCCCAATAGGGTGGTCTAATAACCCTTTGACCCACATGGTCGACCCCCAATAGGGTGGTCTAATAACCCATCAAGTATAAGTTACGACACTTACAATATAAATGACGACACTTCCTTATAGAGGAATAATACCATCTCTATAGGAATACAATATACATATATGTGAAATACATTCCGAAGTTACATATACATCAACAGTGCTCAACCCCCCTATCCGGTGGCCTACCATGTGGAAGGTCTCTAAAAACCTTTTCATATTTTTGCAAAAGTCTCTCTATCTCCTTTGGGTATTTGACAATATTTATAGTTGGCTTGGGAGATGTAATATGACATTCAGCAGCCCATTCTATATCCCCATGCCTCAATATAGATCTCATACTATTGCAAGTTACTACTTGATTTGGATAAGTGTGTTGCCTCTCACAATTCTTTGTACTCCTTTTGAATCTTGGAATTTCATTTCGGGAATTTGATAATTTACTGTATGCTCTCCTATTGAATACAACCATTGCACTCCCAAAACCACATTAGTATCAGCAACATCAACCACATAAAAACTATCAACAAAAGTATAGTTACCTACGGTGACTTGCAGCTTTGGAACCCATGTTTTGCATTGCATTGTGTTGTGACCGAGAATGACAACTGTGAAGCCATCAAATGGTTCAATAGGTATCTTTCTTTTCTCTACCATCTCTTCATCAATGAAGTTATGAGTGGCTCCTCCATCTACCAAAACTGAAGTTCTTTGTCCTTGTACCACACCTTTGCATCGGATAGTATGATAGCGAGGTACTGCTGAAAGCACTGCCATTCTTGGTTTGTACGGTGAAGGCTGATTTTCTTCTTGTATTTCCTCTTCTACTGCTGTCTCATATGCCTCTTCTTGATCTGAAATATGTCCATCTTCATCCATGCCCCCATCATACCCCTCATTGTCAGAAAATACTTCTATGTATTGAGCCTTTCCTTTGGTACATTTGTGCCCCGGTGTCCATGGTTGGAAGCATGTGAAGCACAATTTCTTTTTTTCTAAGTTAATCCCTGTTTAGTCCCTCTTTTTTATTCCTCTCAAATGACTCTCTTTTCCAAGTTTTCTTATCATATCCATCCCTTTTCCAAGGTTTCTTTTCAAATTTGTAGCTAGGCTTAGGAGGAAATCTCGTTCTAGGAAGCACATTTTGGAGATCCCTAGTCAAGCTCATTGCATCTTTTAATGTAGTTGGCTTGTGGGCTTTGACCAAACCTCTTAAGGGTTCAGCCAAACCTTCAGTGAACAGCAATACTAATCTTCCCATAGATACATCAGCCACCTTGACTGATAATTTTTGAAAGTCCAACATATATTCGGTAGGGGACCCAGTTTGCTTCAATTGAGCTAGTTCTTGGAAAGGCAATTCTGGATCTTTTTGTTCAAATCTTTCTAGTACCCTATCAACAAATTCTCCATATGTTTTTAACCTGATTATGACCCAAGGTTTTCATCCCATGAAACCACCATTCATTGGCATCTCCTTCCAAATGCAAAATGGCCATTTTTAATGCATCCTCTTCCAACATAGGATTCAGCTGAAAATATACATCCAATTTTTGCACCCAAGTGTTAGCAGAATTTTGAGAAGAACCATCAAAAGTAGGAAGTGACAGTTTTCCAATAGCACTATTCAATTCTTTGTTTTGGAATGGACTCCTATTGTCTCCCTTCATTTTAATCTTTTGCATAGCATCAATGTAGTCACTGAGTGGTACACCTCTTTTACACTCTTCATTCAAATCATTCCAATCATTTACTAGTTTCTTGTAATCCAATTCAAGATTGGGCTCTTCTTTGGGTGTGAGAAATTTAGGTGTAGTATGCCTTTGTGTGCTTTGAAATTCATCAGGTCTATTATGAGGTCCTGTACTTGAGAAAATATTCTCATTTCCTTTCATCTTTTCCCCTGAGTGTGAACCACTATTATCTCCTATCATCCCTTTAACTGAAAGTTGGCTACCCAACAATTCGAAACCTTTCATCATTTGTTTATTCATATCTAGCATAACCATGGTAAGTCCTTCAAAACATGGTTTTAAGGCTTCAATAAATTCCTCCTTATGTCTTAATTTTTCCTCCTCCTCTCTACCTACCCATTGTTTTAGAAAAAAACTCTTTTTCTGCTACTATCTCTTCTTCAACCAAAACTTCTTCAACTACTGATTCAAAGGGTGGTGTTTTATTTGTTTGGATTCTTGTTAATACCATAAGGTGCCAAGACCATGCTCTGATACCACTTGTAATATCCCTTTTTCAAATTTTATTAAAATGCCCAATTTTTCACTTTTTTTCCCAATTTCGTCCTTTGACTAGTTTTACTGTTTTGACCTCCAAATCAACCCAAATGCTCCCAAATATTCTGTAGGAGTGTATGAATGGTATTTAGACTTGAATATCAGGTTCAGGGATGTTTTATGGCCATCCAAATACTGCTGCAAACTTGATTTGTATTCTGATCAGTATATGTAATTTTGACTAGTAATTTGTGCATCAAATCCCCCCCGGGTAACACTGCAAATGGCCTTCCAAATGCCTCCAAACTCCCACAAATTTATGAAAAGAGGTATATAATGTGTTAAGTATGTGATTAAGGTATCATATGCACCATTAATTGATTTTTACTACTGTTCTAACTCTCTCACATTCAACAACAAAAACCTCCAATTCGACCCTTGGGGAAATGGCACTATTTCACCTTCCAATACAACTAAACTGAGTAAAAATGCTTCAAATGCTCAAGTACAGTACATGAAACTTGTATAAGACATCCATGGAAGTATATTGATCACAAATATATCATAGAATCATCCATCCATTCGAAATAATCAACATTATAGTGTCATACATCAATGCATTGGGGAAATGAACATTGTTTGCTCATTAATCAATAGTTTTGCATACAACCAGTGGGTATTTCAACCTGAGACTTTCTGAATATAAATAATAGAGGATATGAAGCTATTACAATCATAAATATATAATGATAAGCTCTCTCAAGAAGCACAAGTGCTCACCAAAAACGCCCTCCCTCAAGGAGCACGAATATGCCTTCAAAATTGGAAACGGTGGAGAGAAAGTGCTGCACTAAACCAAACCATGAAACTTCCTGTAGCTGCTACCTGAAAATACAAACTCCATTAAAGCACCATGAAAGACCTGAGTGGCCTCTCCAAACACCAACTTGGATGGGAATCTTTCACCCTCGAAATTGGCTAAGGCAAGAAACTAGTCATCCACTAGCTCTCTCTTCACAAATGCAATTTTTTTCAAATCATCAAAAGCCATTATCATTCTTCATTTCTACATTTTATAACCAACATTATCCTTCTAAGGGTCGAAATCCTCTCAATAGATTCAATAGGTTTCCATTTAGGAAATATTCCACATTTGCCACTTGTCTCCTAGTTCCAACCTTCCATCTTCTCCCAAATTCGATTTTGAGTCTCTTTGGCTTCTCCAACTCCCAAATTCGCCTTCTTTGAGCCTATTTTTGGTGTTGACATGTCATAGTGGTCAGATGTCAGAGGTCAGGTCTGAAATTTGTCATAGTTGTCATAGATGCTCCATCATTGGTGTCATAGGGGCTAGGGAATCTAGCCCAAGTGTCCACAAACTTCTACTTTGACTCTTTATCTTCCATGGAGGTTACCAATCCTTCCCAATTCGACCTAAGATGATCAATGACATGTGTTATGACTTACCAACTCACCCAAGAGTTTTCACATTCCCATTAATTTCAATTTGCAAAAGAGAGATACCATGTATTATGAAAAATCAAGCTAGTGTGGGTCCCACCACCTCCATATGTCTCCAAAACCACTTGCCACTTAGAATTTATATTGAATTTATTTATTTACCATATTTATTAAATGCTTGAACCCCTCTAATGTCTAAATATCATTTATTAGCTTCCTTATTACCATTCCACATGTGCCCATCCAACCTAGGAAACTAGTAGGATTGATGGGATTGTCTTACTATGCACTTATTTGAATGGGGACATTACATGTGATCAGTGAGAATGACCATTTCCTTGCAAAGGATGTAATGCCTCCATTGCTTGAGAGCTTGCACAATGGCGTACAGTTATTTTTTGTATGTCGAGTATCTTCTGACTATGTCATTCAAAGTCTCGGAATGAAAAGCGACTGGTTGACCAGACTGAGTGATCACTACGCCCAAGGCATAGTCCAATGCATCTGTCTCAATCTCAAAGGGCTAATGCAAATCAGGTAGCACAAATACTGGTGCAGTGCAGAGCCTGTGTTTGAGCTATTCAAAAGCTGCTTGATGTGTTGTTGTCCATTGGAAGACAGTTTTCCCATTTCCCTTCGTCAACTGATTCAAGGGTCAGGCTATGTGATTGAAGCCGAGTATGAACTGTTGATAGAAATTCACCAAACCAAGAAAAATTCTTATTTCTTGAATACTTATAGGAATGGGCCAATCTTTGAGGATCTGTACTTTGTATGGATCGACATGAATGTCTATAGAGTTAATTACATACACCAAATATTTGATGCTGGTCATCGCAAAAGAGAACTTGTCCATGTTTAGATAAAGCCGATGTTGCTGGAGAGTGTCGAGGACTTGTCGAATATGTCCGACATGTTCTTCCCATGATCGACTGAAAATTAGTATATCGTTGAGATAGACAATAAACCATTTGCTGATGAAAGGTCGAAGAAGGTTATCCATATGTGGCATGAAGGTCATGGGTACATTGGTTAAGACGAAAGGCATGACTAACCATTCAAATAATCCTTCCTTGGTATTGAAAGCAATTTTCCACACATCTGAGGGCTCGATTGGAATATGATGGTATCATGACTTGAGGTTGAGCTTATTAAAGAATTTAGCACCCTTTAGACAGTTGATGAGATCGTCTATCCGTGCTAGTGGGTACCGATTCTTCACCGAAATTTTGTTGAGAGCTCTATAGTCGATGCACATGTGCAAAGTCCCATCTTTCTTTGGAACTAGGACGACTAGACTTCCAAAAGGAGAGAAACTGGGGCGTATATGTCCTTTGTTGATTAATTCTTGGATTTGTCTGCAAATCTCTTCATTTTCGAGAATGGATCTTCTGTTAAAAGATGTGTTAGGTAAAGAAGAACTAGGAACAAGTTCAATGGATTTTTTTACTTAACAATGTTGAGGTACTTCGTCGGGAGCTCGAAAGAGGTTATGGTACTCATCGAGAATATGATCGACTTGCTGCTTCTGTCAAGAGATGCATTGGTCGGTGAATCGACTCGTTGTTGCAGTCTTCTTAGAATGTTGTGGCTTGATCATGATTAATGCGAACTTCTGAGCATGATTGATGAGCGTCTTTTTTGTTTGAAAAATATCAGTGTAACCATTGGTGTGGGTTGACACTCTGGTATGATGAACCATCGATTTCAGATTTTGACAATCACCTTCTGAGGCCGTGACTGATAACTTCCATGTCTATCCTAGAGGTAAGGTTTCCCAAACAGGGTGTCGGCTATGGAGAGTGGTGCCATGTCACAGAGTAATTCATCTTCAAAAGGATTTATGAAGTAGGCGAGTTTGCATTGTCAAGTGATCCAAAGTTCTTGTCCATCCTTCATCCAAATGATGTTGTAAGGATGAGGATGTGGAGTGGTAACAAGACCTAGTTTCTTCACGAGATCTTCCGAACCGAAGTTCTTCTAGCTCTCGTTGTCCACAATCAAATGTAATGGGCTGCTCTAGACCCATATATGTGTATGGAACACGCGTTCTCATTCCTCCTCATTGACGATATTCGAGGCTATTGAAGTGGTCGAGTTCAAAAGGGTCGTCGCATCTAGATCAGGTCAACTACGAGATAGGGATTAGCGTGAGATAATTCATAGGTGGTAGAGTGTTTTAAGGAACAAGCAAAAAATAGCCATACCCTACCATACGGATCTCAGGGCTGATCCATACTCCATCCACTTCATGAGTAGGTTTTTTCAACCACCCTCTTACAAAAGAATTAAATGTCAACATGAGAGTTAAATGGGTTCACAAATTGACATGTGGTAGCGTGGGTTCCAATCCCATAATCCCCTCACCTCTCCCTAGTGGATACACATGGCCCCTTCTCATTGGTTTCCTCCTTATCTAGTTTCTGGGTATTTTGATTGTAATATTTAATAATTAAATCATTTACGACATCTCATGGCTTAACAACACATGGATTATCAGAATGTCAAATACTTTCCTATGCAAATAAACCTAAGCATCCACTAGTGGGGCCTTTTCCTTGAGCTCCACACTAGGGCACGCACACATTACATGTACACAATATTTATATTAAATCTAATAAACACTAAGGGGTCAAAATATGGGTATTACAACTCCCTCACCCTTAGAACAACACCATCCTCGGTGTTATCAAAACTGAACAAAAATGAGAATGCCTCTCTCATGTCATCCTCCAGCTCCCATGTAGCCTCCTTGGGACTAAGGTGCTTCCATTGCACGTTCACCTGTCTGATGGCTCTATTCTGGAGAAAAGTGACCTTCTTGTCGATGATGCGCATAGGCTCCACTTGGAACTCTCGCTCAAGTTCCACCTGTATCACATGCCAATCAATTATGTGATTAGGATCATGTACATATTTATTAAGAAAAAAGATATGGAAAAAAATTATGATCTCTCATGTTAGAAGGCAATGCAATCCTACATGAAACTAGTCCTATCCTATCAAGGACTTCAAATGGCCCATAATATCTTGTTTCCAAATTGGCACAACCCTCCAACTTCATGGAACTTTTCCTTGGTTTCACGGTTAAGTAAACATGATCCCTAATATTAAATTATTTGTGTACTCTCTTCAAATCTGCATAACTCTTCTGCCTAGCCTGAGTTTCCTTCAAATTCTGCTTGATCTTAACTACTCCCTGTTCCATCTCCTTGATCATTTCTGGTCCAAGCACTACCCTATTCACTGGACTGTCCCAATTCACTGGAGTTACGCATCCTTTGCCATATAATACCTCAAAAGGTCTCATTCTCAATGATGCTTTATATCCATTATTGTATGCAAATTATACCAAGTGTAGGTAGTCTTCCCAATTGGATGATTTATCCATCACATATATCCTCAGCATGTTGTCAAGAATCTAATTCACCCTCTCAGTATGAACATTTGTTTGAGGATGATATGTCGTGTTAAAATTCAACTTTGTTTCCAACTCCTAAAATATTCCCTTCCAAAAAATGGAACTAAATTTTGTGTCACGATCTAAAACTATTGCCTTGGGTAATCCATGTAGTCTGAATATCTCCTTCATGAAGATATTTGCAATGTCACTAGTCTTATGAGTGGACTTAACTAGAATAAAGTAATATACCTTTGATATCTTGTCCACCACTACCATGATTGAATCATGCTTTGTTACATTCATTGGAAAATCTGTTATAAAGTCCATAGAAATTACTTCCCACTTCCATTCTGGAATGGGAAAAGGATGCAACAATCCTGTTGGATGTTGATTTTCTTCCTTGACTTGTTGGCACTTTTGACACCAAGCAATGTACTCTGCTATGTCCTTCTTCATCCCATGCCAAAAGTACTTCTTTCTTGTTGTTGTTATAGTCTTTTGATATCCTGGGTGTCCAGAATATGGCATTTGATGTATCTCATCCATCACTAGCTTCTTCAATTCTACACAATTTGGAATGTATAGTTTGGTACCTTGATAAATGAGAACATCACCTTGATCCATATGATATCATGCACATGTTTCATCCATGTTTCCTTGCTGCAATTTCTCTTTGATTTGAAGCTAATATTCATCATTGGTTTGAGCTTCAAAAACCCTTGCCTTCAAATATGATTTACACATACTTATTGTTGCACCATGGAATCTCCTGCTAAGTGTAGCTGCAACCTTATTCTCCTTACCTTTGACATGTTTAATTTCCAATTCAAATTCACAAAGAAACTCCCTCCACCTAGTTTTCCTAACATTCAGATTTGGTTGGTCAAACAAGTACTTTAAGCTCATGTGGTTTGTCTTGAGCTCAAATATTCTTCCGAAGAGATAGGGTATCCACTTATTGAGAGTATGAATTATGGCTGCTAGCTCTAAGTCATGTGTGGCATAATTATTTTCATGCTCCTTTAACTTCCTTGACTCATATCAAATTACAAATCCTTCTTGCATGAGCACTCCACCTAGCCCTTCAATATTGAAAGCATTTGTTCACACTACAAAATATTTATTTGGATATGCAATCTTCAAAACATGAGCACTAGTAAGCAACCTCTTTAACTTATAAAATATTTTCTCACACTTTTCAGACCATATGAATTTGATATTCTTCCTCTGCAATGATGTGATTGGATGAGCTATTTTGGAGAAGCCTTCAATGAACCTTCTGTAATAGCCTACAAGACCCATAAAATATATTCCATCTACAACATTCTTTGGAGTAGGACAATCCATTATGGCTTCAATCATCTTTGGATCCATTGCAATACCTTCTTTTGAGATAACATGACCCAAATACTATACCTTTTTTTGGTAGAATTCACACTTGCTCAGCTTTGCATATAGTTGATTTTCTCTAAGAACTTGAAACACCATCCTTAGATGTTCATTATGCTCTTCTTCATTCTTTGAATAAATATAGTGTCATCCAAGAACACAATTACAAAATTATCCAAATAATTGCTGAAGACACTACTCATGAGACACATGAATGTAGCAGGTGCATTGGTAAGACCAAATGGAACCACCATGAATTCATAATGGCCATATCTAGTTCTGAAAGATGTCTTGTGAATGTCTTCTTCCTTTATCCTCACTTGATGGTATCCAGACCTCAAGTCAATATTTGAAAACAATTTGGCTTCCTTCATCTGATCAAACAGGTCATTGATTCTGGGTTGGGTACTTATTCTTGACTATTAGTTTATTTAGCTTTCTGTAATCAATACAAAGACTCAATATCCCATCCTTATTCTTGAAAAATAGCACTGGTGCACACCAAGGAGATACACTCGGCCTGATATACTCCTTGTCCATTAATTCTTGTAGCTGCATCTTCAATTCTACCAATTCTGGTGTGCTCATTTTGTAAGGAGCTTTGGAAATTGGTGCTTCCCCTGGAACAAGATTGATGGAAAAATCAATATGTCTCTTTGGTGGCAGTCCTGGAACTTCATCAAGAAACACATCTTGGAACTCTTGCAACAATTGAAATTGTTCTATCCTTGGTCCCTTATCTTATGATGAATCTGATATGTGGACTACATATAATTGGAAAAATTTCATGTAAAACTTTATCAACTGCAGGGCTTAAATATGCCTTATTGAAACTTGCTTCGGAGTTCCTCTTACTAGACATGGTCCTCCCTCTTCATCAATTCATTCAAGTACCTTCTCATAGAATTCAATTTGGCTATGTTCCTTTCCAACCAGTTCGTACCTATTAGGGCATCATAAGATCTTAATGGTAGAACATTTAAATTTTGCTTTGTGAGGAGTCCATTCAACTCTATGGGGCACTCCATCACTACTTCATTCACTTTTCTCTTGGTACCCGTGGCTAATTGAACTAGCAAAGGATTACTATGCTTCACTTTATTAAGAGAACAACCTTCAACCACCTTAGGGGACACATAACTATGAGTAGATCCTGGATCAATCAAAACAAAAATAGACTGCTTAGCAATCTTACCTTCAACTTCCACCACTATTGATTGATGGTCTGCTTGATGATCATCCGATGCTGCATAAATTCGAGGTGCTTCCCTTTCCATATATTCCACTGTAGTTTCTTCTTCTAGGTTGTGCAAGCTCCAAGTATTCTCCCTCCGATGTGGACAATCTCTAAGCATGTGGTCTCCTGTACATCCCCAACACTGAAGTGGTCCATTTGATGCATTTTCTTCAACTACTGTTGGTTTGAATCTACTCCCTGCTTGTTGTCCTTGTGGAAAATTTTCGGGATGATTTATGAATGGTGGTTTGAATCCACTTTTCGTTTGTTCAAACCTCCCTCTTGGTTTTCCTTTCCATGCTCGCTGAACCTATGACTTCCCTCTGCTCTGCTCATAGAAATGCATTTCCATCCTAATGGATACATCAAGGCTTGGTGGATTGACAAACTCAATCCTATCTCTAAAATTTTGGGGTAGAATACCAAGGAAACATTGGATCCTTACTCTTTCATCCTTGATGTAGTCTACATACCTCAATAACTCCAAAAACTTATGGACATGCTCTTCCATGGAATTATGTCCCAACTTGATTTCATTGATATCTTTCCTCTTTCTTTCATACCTATAGGATAGGAATTTTTCCTTGAAGTACCTTTTAAAATGCTCACAGCCGATCCTCCTTTCACTAATCCTCTTTATTTTCATGAGGTGATCCCACCAAATTGAAGCTCTTCCATTTAGATTGTAAATGGAAACCCTGGCCTTTTCATTCCCTGAATAGTCATGCATTCTGAAATACTTCTTCATTCCAAGAATCCATGCCTCTTCCTCTTGACCTGCCTTACCTTATCCCTCAAATGTGCTAGGTTTTTCCTTCCTAAATTCTCCCTGTGGGACCCCTTTGAATTTATTTCTTTTCTCACTCCTGCTGGAAGTTGCAATACCCCCATTTTGACCCTTAGGATATTTTATCTATAATTTAAATATTGTATGCATGTTATGTATGATTCGTAGCGTGGAGCTCAAGGACAAGGCCCCGCTAGTGAATGCTCGGCCTTGGAGAGGAAAGTATTTGGTATTATTCTACCCATGTTCTAGTGAGCCATCGAAATTGTAAATATGCATTTTAATAGAAATCCCCGCAACTAGCTATGCAATACAACAAGAGATGAGGGCATGATTTATACAAGGAATGGGGGGGGTTATTCAAACCCTTGAGACAATCAATTCAAGCTAAGTGTTAATGAGAGAACCCATGAACTCTCAACTACCCATGTTTACTTTTGTTCCCAATCATTCATTTCTCCCAAGAGTTGGTTGAGGTAGTTAATTCCTTGGGGAATGGAAAGTTATGGTTTTCCAAATTCAGGTATGGGAAATCCACCCTTCATGGAAATTCGTGTATGACTTCTTGGGAAATAAAAGAGCCACGAAATTGCTTCCCAATCCATTCTCCACCCATCAATTTTTCTCTCTCGTACGTTTGGAGCTACCTGGGAATTTTCCCTCCACATTTTTCTAGTTTTTCATTGGTTCCTAGCTGGGAGAAGGGCGTTTTCATGTTGCAGAACCATGGCAAGGAAGGGGAAATCGATTTGGGGTCTATAGAGGTTGTTTTGTTCCAATGAATGCTTATATATCTGTGGGAGAAATCATTTTCTTCCCCATGGTCCATTTTTCCCTCTCACAATCCATTTTTGGTGTTCCCACGGTTTGGGGAAAACCCATGGCCATCTTGTTTTTAATGCCATTGTTAAAAATGTGTATCCATGCCCAATGATTGTGTTTGTTTTGTGTAGATAGAGTATGTTGGGGTATGGGTTATGGGTATCCATTGATTTGGTTTGAGCTTGAGAGTCCCCTCTTCCTTATAGAAATTATACCTAACTCAAGTGTGATCTCTAAGTGTTGAAAGAATATAGGATGGGAAGAGACCTATGATTGGGTGGAACGTTGCAGCAACATAGCTAGTTGCTTGGGACAGCTTCATAATCAAGATAAGTATTCTCTATGTGTATTTAACTCTACAATGTTATTTAATTATTTACTGCTATGTTTATGAGAATCAATGCATATTAGATATGCATGCAGTGGATCTTACTTCGACTGTGTTTATTTGAATTTCACACTTGCACATGTGTTTTTTTATTTATATGAATTTGATGGAAATGGGATAAGAGTTGGTAAAAGGCCCCAGAAGTGTAGTCATGTTCCCTTCCTTGCGTTGGGTCGACGAGAGGGGGCCTGATAGAAGTATTCCTTGGGCTTCTTTGAGAACCTCTAGATTCATCTAACCTACTAGAAAGAGATCTCAAGGAGGGTGTTATGTGCCTTCTTCTCATAGAACTCCTTCTAGGGCTTGTATTTTTCTTCCTAGAATGACCTCTAGAACGACTACCTGCATCTCAATCTTATCTTCCCAAATTGCTTGGGTTAGACCCAAGATTTATCCTCTGATGCATATCAGTGAGGCTCTGCAAAATGGAAACATTGAGCTAGTGTTGCTCTTCCTAAGCCTTCATCAATTTATCATTGAATATCACCATGGTTTCAACCAATTTCTGGGGATTTATAATGCATATAAAACACAAAACATCGATACAAATCTGGAATTTACTCCTTGGACAACAACAATAAGAATTTTTTTTCAAAGCAGTGCCATGGGCGCTTTTCTTCTTGTAAATTCATTCACGATTCAGCCCAAGAAGCCCTAGTGCTGCAACTTGAGCTCTGATACGACTCTATCACGTACCCAAACCCCTTAGTGCCCTTCAGAGATGATGGGAGACAACCTGATACATTTTTTTTCTTCAAATTTCTTTGTTCTTACACACATCCGCAATGGCCTTCGATCCGCAATCCACAACCTGCAAGATGCATTGCGGGATTTGGAAATTCAGAAGCCCAAATTCATGACTCCAAAAAAACACCCTTCGGTAATCCACGATATGCATTGCGGGATTCTGAAATGCAGAATCCCAAATTCACAACTCCAACAAAACACCCTTCCGTAATATGCAATCCAAATTGCGGGATTTGGAAATGTGGAAGCCCAAATTCACGACTCTGGCAAAACACCCTTCCACAATCTGCAATTCACATTGCGGATTCAGAAATGCGGAATCACACCCCTTGCATCTGCAAAATTCCCAGGCTCCTAACTTCCTCATCCTTAAGCCAAATTGGAAAAGTCTAGTACCGTTGAAAATCTATTGGAAATATATATACACTGGTGTGGTCCCATACAACATCTGAGGATTCTAACTTGGACATTTTCCCAACTAAAGTATTTCCTGAATTCCCTCAATATGCCTTCCACCTTCTGCAAGGAACTATGCCTGCCTTCTTCCATGGATTAATATATCCTTCACCTAACCCACAGAGGGGTCATAAAACACCACGATGGATATCTAATTCCTTCCCCATGTCCAAGTGAAGTCATACAGTCCATCAAAATTTTATGCAATACTTAACGAAACACATATAATGAAACTAAAACTAGTCAATCAATCTACAACCTGCAAGGTTAGCAGTATATTAAACTCATGCAAATGATGAAGCATTCAAACATAACTCAACCTCATACTCATGCCTATTCATAGCCTTCATATTGATCAATTTGATGCAATCATTCATTCAAATAAATTGAATAGAAAAATATAGATAACCCATCAAATATCATCATTTAACACCACAAGGAGCACTTATATTTGAAGTAAAGCTGTCCAAGCAATTGGCTAAGTGAGAGAAATTTTCCACCCAACCTTAGGTCTCTATCCAGCCTATACTCTTTCCACTAAGAGACCACCCTTGAGATGGGTTATGTATCCACTAAGGAGGGCTAGATAGGATCTCTCACAGTCAAGGTTCCATCCCAATGCTAAGCCAACCTACAGTTGGTTTTATCTAGCATGCAAGGGAACAAGGAGGATGATGACAAGCCAGTGATATCATGCATAGAGCTGCAAGAATATCAACACTAAGAAGTGATGGCACCCACATTACCTACCACACCCAACACAAGAAAGGCCCCCTTCTCTACTGCAGAGTCCCTCAGGGCCCCTTCCCTCCAGTGATATTCAGGGTGGGCATAGAAAGGCCCAACTGCTGCTTCTATGAGATTTCATCCTTCAGTGGGTTTATCAAGCAGATTCAACCCTATGTTTGACCTTCTAATCTGTTATTCAAGATGGACTCCTCTTAGGGTTTCCACCTAAAATCTATCTCGCAACTCGGTCCTCTGCAACCAGATCTAGGTTTTCTCACGGCTTCACTAAGATTCCCATGCTCTGTAATTCACCCCGGGGTTCAGGTTCATGGGTTTCTCAACAACAAATGCTTCCACACAGGGTTCTGTGTGCTCTCGGATATGCAAATTCCGACTATCACATAATCACGATTTGTTCCTCTTCTGCTTCCTAGATTGGCTCTCCAATGCATGATGAATGAGGTTGTTTCTCAACTATGGGATAGGGATCAGCATGAGCGAATTCCCAGGTGGTAGAGTTTCTTAAGGAACAAGAAAAACAAAGTCATACCCTGCCATATGGATCTTAGGGCTGCTCCATACTCCCTCGACTTCATGAGCAGGTTTTCCCAACCACCCTCTTACAATAGAATTAAATGTCAACATGGGAGTCAAGTGGGTTCATAAATTGACATGTGGGAGTATGGGTTCCAATCCCACAACCCCCTCACCTCTCCCTAGTGGAGACAAATGGCCCCTTCTCATTGGTTTTCTCCTTATCCAATTTCTTGGTATTTTTATTGCAATACTTAATAATTACAGTATTTACATCATATCATGGCTTAACAACACATGGATCGTCATAATGTCAAATAATTTCCTATGCAAATAAACTTAACCATCCACTAGTGGGGCCTTGGCCTTGAGCTCCACACTAGAGCACATAGACATTGCATGTACACAATATTTATATTGAATCCAATAAACCATAAGGGGTCAAAATAGGGGTATTACAAAAAAACTAGTAGCATAATGTAACTAAAATCTATGAAATATTTTCTTCCATAATTAGATCATATATTTTCTCATAAATTTTATGTGAAACCATATAAGAATCATATCAGAGCCAATTAATTCAAATAAACATGAAATAAAGTACTTATCTTGCAAAATACGCAACCGAAATCAACCGTGCCATGTTCCACCCAGGCATAGACACAATGCAAGCCAAAAATCACTTTGCAATGGTCACCCTCTAGATAGAACCATGATGACACAAGCAAGAGTGCACTCAACCACAAAACCCATCTAACATTGGTCCAACCATAATCCAATGGCAACTGGAGTCCACGTCACTTCCAATCGAAGATCTCCAGTGGCAATTCCAGGACAATGTTTTCAAGATAAATCAGTCCAACCACAACCCAATGGAAAGTATTCCTCGACGTCCACTCCAGACCAATTTGTGATAATCTGTAGGGATCTAGCAATTGTAGCAAACTAACAATCTAAGTCTCAAGATTATTTGCAAAGAAGAAGAAGCATGCATTCAATAATCACTCACAAACACAGAATAATGGACAATGTCAATATTATACAATGAATAATGAATATAGAGAATGTGTTACAATGATCAATGATGAGGCATCATATAGGATTCGAATTAGCCAAGTAGGTCATTCGAATTCCAAGCGCAAAGTCTAGCATGAATAACTATGGAGACATCAACTAGTCGGTAGTATCAGTCATAAGTGGTAAGAGTCAGTCAAGTGTGTCTAACTAAGTCTAACAGAACTGTCTAGCCATAAATCAAGCAATGGAGACTCTAAGTGGGGTGCATGAGGCTGTCTAACTCAAATTGTAGCTTGGATAACAATGGAGACATCATCCAGTCAATAGTATTAGTCATAAATGGTAATAGTCAATCAAGTGTGTCTAATTGAGTCTAATAGAACCATCTAGGCATAAATCAGGGAATGGAGACTCCAAGGAGGGTGCATGAGGCTTTCAAATAGTCAAGTGGAACTCGAGAACTAGCTAACTAGAAGCTACAAGAAGTCAACATGAGCAATCAATGGAAGAACTACTCAATCAATGCACTAACTGAATGATAACTCCCAGTAGGTGAGATAAGGCACCCTAACTGAGTGATAACTGGCAGTAGGTGAGCAAGATCACTCTAATTGATAATGGTAGGTGAGGAAGGCACACTTGCTAAGTATATAAGTCAAGGAGGGTGCATTAGGTAGGTCGGAGGCCAAATGAGGGCTAAAGACAACCTATGGAGAGGTAGAAGTAAGCTCTAGGTGCTTGGGAGACAACCATGATGATGATTGGTTGCATGCAGTGGTATGCAAATGCATGCAACATGCAGTTTGTATGCAAGCATGCAAAATACAAAAATGATTGTGTGAATATTCCAACACTCCCCTGCAAGCTATACTATGAGGACATAACTAAAAACAAAAAATAGGGCCCTGGTGACTAAGACCAAAGGTCACCCCGTACAATCAATATAAATAAAACTAAGTGAGGAAAGAGGGAAAACCCAGTGGGAAGAAATCCCTCCCTCAAAATAGACTGAAGGATGTTAATGAAGCATATCATCTCTCACCCCTGAAGGAGGTAAGTGTCGTTATTTTCAAAAGAAGGGTTGATCAAAAGGATCAGTAATGTGAGAAGGATGAAACCTTCCATCTTGAAAACCTGATGTGGTTCTCCTTCGATCAACTAGATCACCAATGAGAGTAGTGGCCGCCCATCTCAGAAGAGGATGAAAATCAGTTGAGAGATCATAAGGGATTGAATCTCCCATGTCCTCATTAGCATTTGCTAGATCTTCAGGTTCTTGTAGATATGGATCTAGCATTTGCTCTTCATCAAATTCGTTGCCATACTTTGAATCTGATCTTCCATGTGATTATGGTTTTCTCTTTTGGAGCTTGTCAACACTCCCAAGCTCTGAATCTGAAATATCATATGGAGATGTATCCAGAATTGGATCATCGCATCCAGGCACTAAATCTGAACTCTCGTGAGGAGAAGCAAGTAGAACTGGCTCATCATCACATACAAACTCTGAATTTGAAATTTCATGAGGAGAAACATGTGAAGTTGATGTCTCATACTCCAAATATGAACTATCATGTGATGGGAATTCGCTCTCTTGAAACTCATTATCACTCTCAAAATCTGAATCTGAAAGCTCATGTGAAGAAGCAAGTGAGGCTACCTCATCATCACTTTTAAACTCTGAATCTGATGAAGTGGGAGCATCATGAGCCTGTTTTCCAAAACTGCATGTAGATCTCTGATATCTCCCTTGAGTCATCATAGGTGATATTTTTATCAAAAGAACTAGAATCTGATGATGGATCTTCAACAAGATCCCTGGTGGATGTAATAGTTGATGTTGAAGCAATAGGTGCTAGATCTTTAGGTTCTTGTGGATCTGGATCTAGCATTCACAATTCTTTAAGATTACTCTTTTTCTCAATCTTCTTAGAACAATCTTTGCAGGTGCCATGAGCAATTTTTCTATTGGGAAGACCTTCAACCATATATTGAGCTAGCTTGTGGTTGAGATGAGACAGTCTACTCTCTTCATGAATATGAGAGAGAAGAGTAGATTCCTTTGAGAAAGGTGAGAAGTGGAAAACTCATAGAGTTTTGTCTCATGATTTGCAACACCTTTTGAGATGCTTTCCCCTAAAACCATGTCTTGTACTTCGAATTCATTTGGAGAAAAGATCAATTTTTTGGGCTCTCCAACATGGGTCATTTGGTACAATGAAATTAAATTTGCTACAAGAGAGGGAACATAAAGAACATTATAAAAGTAATCCGAGTCAAGATCGATTCTTCCACTCCCTTGAGAGGAGACTTTTGAATCATTTCCCAATTTGATGGAAGGATCAACTGAGCTTTTAAAACTTGAGAAGAGATATTTAGAGGAAGACATGTGTCTTGATGCTCCTGAATCTATGATGAAACTAGAATATTTTTATGCACTTGCCATGAGGGCATGGCATCTTTCCTTTCCTTCAAATCTGGAAAGCTCAATATCAGGATCTTTCTTCCTTGTACATGCAGGCACAGGAAGATTGTTCTTATTAAGTAACTGAGCCATCATATCTATAGATTTCTTCATACAATCACTCTTGTGATGGATACCTTTAAGAAAATAAGTGCACTTGGGTCTTTTCTTCTGAGAATGCTTGGTCTTCCTAGAGTTTGAAGCCCCATATGACTTATATGGAGTATCTGTATGCTTTGTACCATTTCATCTCTTGTCAGAAATATTTTGGTTGTATTTACCATTTGCTCTCTTTGCAACTGTAAGAGCTGAATCCAATTTGGGTTTGATCATTCCCATAGAGATAAACTTCTCTTTCTCTTGAGTAAGAGATTGGATGAAATCATAAAGTGAGGGAAACTTCCATTTTGGAATGGACAACCTAGCTGACTGGAAAGTAGAGACACAAACTGAGAAGTTTGCCCCCAACTTTGAGAGAATGGAAAGTATAAGCTACTTGTCTTATTTCACTATCTCATATCTTTTCAACTATGATATCAAGCTTTTGAACTTGGTGAGGAAGGCATTGATAGATTCGAAACTATCAGGACTCAAACATATGAGCTCATTCTCCAATTTGTGTCCTTTCATATCATCTTTTTGTCCAAGAAGGGATTCGAGCTTGTCCCAAACCTCTTTAGGAGATGTAGGATCAATGACATGGAAGTGAAGATCATCAGAAATTGAGAGAAGGAGGAGACCAACTGCTTCATCAAGCTTGTCAAAGTACTTGGCCTTTTCAACTGCACTGAGAGGTTCTACCATCGTTCCATTAAGTATTCGAGTCAAGCCCTTGGTCCTCATGAAGAGATCCATCTTGGATTTCCACTCAACATAGTTGGAAGATGTGATCTTTAGATCCATCTGAAACAAAGAAAGCCGAATAGTTGAAGAAGATTCTGAATGGGTGAATAAACATGCAAAACAAGAGAATTTTTGTTGATGGATAATGCTACACTTCGACTGAACACTACCTTAAGGACACTTGGAACATAGACTAAGTCCTTCACACCTGGCTATACCTCACTGGATTTCTCCAATGAATTGAAGTAATAGCACTAGGATTTGTTGTGGAAACTCGGAGGCTTCTAGTGCACAAGTGAAAGATAGTTGCTCAAAGAAATGATGCAATAGCTGCTGCTGCAATGCCTACAATTCGAATAGCTTCTTACTGCTATGATACCATGTGATAATATGCAAGGATCTAGCAACTATAACAAACTCACAATCTAACTCTCAAGATTATTTGCAAAGAAGAAGAAGCATGCTTTCAATAATCACTCACAAACACAGAATAACGGACAATGTCAATATTATACAATGAATAATGAATGTAGAGAATGTGTTACAATGATCAATGATGAGGCATCATATAGGATTCGAATTATCCAAGTAGGGAATTCGAATTCCAAGCTCAAAGTCTAGCATGAATAAATATCAAGAAATCAACCAGTTGGTAGTATCAGTCATAAGTTGTAAGAGTCAGTCAAGTGTGTCTAATTGATTCTAACAGAACTATCTAGCCATAAATCAAGGAATGGAGAGTCTGAGTGGGGTGCATGAGGTTGTCTAACTCAAAGTCTATCTTGGATAACAATGGAGACATCATTCAGTCAATAGTATTAGTCATAAATGGTAATAGTCATTCAAGTATGTCTAACTGAGTTTAACAGAACCATCTCGGCATAAATTAGGGAATGGAGACTCCAAGGAGGGCGCATGAGGCTATCAAATAGTCAAGTGGAACTCCAGAACTATCTAACTAGAAGCTACAAGAAGTCAACATGATCAATCAATGGAAGAACTACTCAATCAATGCACTAGATGAATGATAACTCCCAGTAGGTGAGATAAGGCACCCTAACTGAGTGATAACTAGTGGTAGGTGAGCAAGAGCACTCTAACTGACAGTGGTAGGTGAGAAAGATGCACTTGCTAAGTAGATAAGTCAAGGAGCGTGCACTAGTTCGGTAGGATGCCAAATGAGGGCTAAAGACAGGCTATGGAGAGCTAGAAGTAAGCTCTAGGTGCTGAGGAGACAACCATGATGATGACTGGAAGCATGCAGTGGCATGCAAATACATGCAGCATGCAAGCATGCAAAATACAAAAATGATGGTGTGAATATTCCAACACAATTACAATGTCTCCAGGACAAAAGATTCAGAAATATATCAGTCCAACCTCAAGTCCAATGGAAAGTGGATTCCACATCACTTCCAATCGAGGATCTCTAGAGGCAATTCCAAGACAAAACAATGGCAATTCTAGAGTAACTCAACTTGGGCAGAGGCTTAGCAAGGGTGCACCAATGATACCGATACAAGAGCCAAGAGCATGCATAACCAACCAGAGAGAATAGCTCACATCCACCCATATCCTATTTCCCAAGAACAATTCGAATTCGGGGGTGAGAGGGAGACACAATGGAGGAGTTACATTCCCAAATTATAAAAATGGGAGTTACACTTCTCAATAGGGAACATTAGAGGGGATATGAAGAGTCCTCATCAAGGTGGGAGTTACAAATTTTGATGAGGGGCGCAATTGGTGAGGGAAAAAGTATAACTCCGTATAAAATTAGTCCTAGAATAAAATAAAAACCAAGGGGTAGTATAACACATGAGGGTGCATAAATAAATATGGTCAACAAAGTCCACAAGAAGGGTCTATCACATCCACATAGGTCAAAACAAAAGGTAACACATTTCCCACAACCCCTTGCTCGTAACATCATGGTTCCTCATACTCTTTTTTGTGGCATCGATCGATCCAATTGTTTTATTTTATTAATTTAATAATAATGTCCAACATAATAATAATAATGTGAAAACCATAGTCTCGACACCTCGTGCCACATCAAAACAAAAATAATAACCACAACATATGTCCAGGGGCTAAACCATAGGGTATTACATCCCCCTCCCCTTAAACCATGCATCGTCCTCGATGCATATTACATACATGCCTTTACAAAAGGATAACCAAAATTCCCATACATTCCTCAGAAAAATAACATCTTTCTAACCATAATACTTTCCATTACCACCTACTTTCCTATCCGTCTCCACTGCCCATGGGAAAACTGAGACTAGTAGAGTGGACTCAAGGAAGCAAGGATCAATCTTCAATCCCCGCGACAGGGTCTTCAAACCTCTTTACAAGGCCTTCAAACTTCAACAGGGATACATCCACCTGAAAGTCTTATTTCAATCACCCATATGATTAACATCAGGCATAAAATTATATGGTACATGATATTCTTCATTAAGAATACTTTCTTCACATTCCAACAACACATGGTTAGCAACAAATATATATATATATATATAATGCTCATCTAGATACATAAAATACATCTTCAAGATACATGATACATTAAATAAATGAAACAAAATACATTAGTATACAGAAGGTAAATAAGATATAGATAATTCTTCAACAAAATACTTGAAATGCATCTACCTGAATCTTATTCTAATCAATTTCAATCATATGAAATGCATCAGTTGTATCAATCAATTTCATGAAGTGCATCAAGTATACCATTCAATTTTATGAAGTGCATCAAGTGTGTACTCTTTCTTTATGAAATGCATTCCAGTTAATAAATCACATGAGATGAATACACTTTACCTACAGATACAAGAAATGCATCATGCATATACTCTATCAAAAAGATGCATGGAATGCATCTAAGATATATATATGAAATGCATTCAATCAGTCAATCACATGCTATGCATTATCAATATTCCTTTACATAATTTATCGGCCAAATACTTTCCCTACAAGGATGCATGAGATTTACCATGATAATTTACAAAGATGCCTTTCAACAAAGGTATTTGATATACCACAAGGATACCCTAACAAGCTATTTTCAGCAATGATCAAAAGGATATTTTTCTAACAAGGATACTTGTATTAGTATTGGATATATAAGGATAAATGAATTGCATCTTCAACAAAGGTACTCGAATCATGCTTTAATCAATCACACTGTTAGTATATACTTTTCAACAAGATATACGAAATACCACCATGATATGTGACCAGATACTTACACATGAAATGTCACCAAGATAACACCAAAATACCTTTCAACAAATATCACAAAGATACATTTCTAATGAAGATCGTAAAGATAAAGATCACAAATATACCTTTCTAATGAAGATCGCAAAGATACAGGTCACAAAGATATTTTTCTAGCAAAGATCGCAAAGATCACATGAACATTTTATGCACTTAATGTAACAAGTAGGCAAACTTATATACAACAATTCCAATCTAACTAAGAAACCAAAAAGCGCCATAGAGACTATTAGTTAAAAATACTACCTTTCATCTCCACACAAGCATAAGTATTCTTTAGAGAACATTCAAAGAGCCATTACATAATAGTAATTAATATCAACCAATAACATCAACCAATATCAATCATACACCAGTCATAGAGGCATTAGTCTCTAATACATCAATTCATAATATCTGAATCGTATATCAATCATATGCCTATCATATATCAATCATACACCAATATCAACCAATGAAAACCATACATGCATCAACTAACCATATAAACATCAATCATAGTACATCAACCAGAATACATAACAAGAATACATCAACCAGAACAGATCAACTAGAAGAAAAATACATCAACTGGAGTACAGCAACCTGAACACATCAATCAAAATACATCAACCGTAAGTAAAATACATCAATCAGAATACATCAACCAGAGTAGATACATAAATGAGAATACATCAACCGAAAGCAAAATATATCAACCATAATACTTCAATCACATTACTTCAATCAAATTCAAGATAGATCAATCAGAGTATGTCAATCAGAATGCATCAATCAGATCAGGATACTTTAATCAGAATACATTAATCAAATTACATTAATATTTAACAATCACATCTATCCCACATCTGATAAAAAACATTGATTAGTTTCTCAATAACATGACCCAAGCACATCAATCATACCAATATCAACCAATAACGACAATAACAATCAATAGAAACCATATGAATAACAATATCATCCATACAGTATCCACTCAAGATCAACCACCATTCATCAGTCATACATGCAACAACCATAATAACCAAGAACAACCAATAATATCCATACGTAAAATAGTTCCAATATTGTACATGTATCAATCATTAATCAACCAACATCAATCATTAACAACCAATAGTATCAAACAACATAATCAACAATTTAAACACCATACATCGACCATAGCAATCATTTCAAATATTTACTATTTATCATAACATTATATATAATTATTAGCCGATATATATAATACCAATATATTAATAATACATGTATGCAACCAACATTATCACACAAACACTACTAATACTGCACTTATGTAAACACTCAACACATACACAATCACACATATTTCCTATATGCATGCTCCATCAATAGCTATGTTATATATTGACAACAATCCCATCTAATACCCATACACTAACTATACATTATGTTACTAATTATTTACGTGTGGAACACTACTTATACTATCGACCAAAGTAAATACATAGTCACCTCAGACAACCAAACATCCTGCCACCAAAATCTTATAATATTCATCGATGAAATAATTACTAGCTATGCAACACACCATCACACATTCATACCATACACCATACTTACTATTACTATGTATTATTTCTACACATATGCCCAGTTTGTCTACATACATATTATAATTCTTCAATCATAATATCATATTATTTTTAATCATATACACAACATATTAGCCATATAACCTATATATCCTATACACCCGTATAATTATTATGCTATACCATAATATCCATACAATTATAGCGGTATGATATTTAATCCAATGCTATCATATTAGGTATGCATTATAACATATATACTAATATAATAATTCTGATTACACTATACTTCCTAATACTTCTGAAAACTTTCAAACACTTCCCAAGCACTTCCAAATGCTTCTCAAATACTCCCGAACACTTCCAAATGCTCCAAAATACTTCCAAACCTCACACTTCATTGCATATGTTCACATCTATACATATAGTATATACAAAATATCATATAAACGTAATACTAATAATTATTGCATATTTTTAAACACATATTACAGTATATACAAATATGCACACACATGTGTGTATATATATATATATAACTTTTAACAGTGATATATATACCACACATATTATACAATTATATATATATAATATATACTATGTATATTATGCTATATTCAATATCATATACCTCTCATCTATCTTACATTACATATTATGTTATACATATTTAAATTTATGTCATACAATATTATTATACACTACTACACTACCTTCTTAGACACAAAATAAAATAAAATAAATAAGATTAAGATAATATGAACCATGAAGACAAGTGGCCCATTTCCTCCAAAAATAGACAAGGAGTTACATCTTCACAAATAAAATACAATAAATAAACTAGAAGAGAACATGAACCATTAAAGACAAGTGGCACATTTCCTTCAAAAATAGACAAGGAGTTACATCTCCACAAATAAAATAAATAAAAGAGAAGAGAATATGAACCATTAAAGACAAGTGGTTCATTTCCTCCAAAAATATACAAGGAGTTACATCTCCACAAATAAAATAAATAAAATACAAGAGAATATGAACCATTAAATACAAGTGGCTCATTTCCTCCAAGAATAGACGAGTTACTCACATACATTGAAAATAAAATAAAAATAAAAATAAAGGAAAATCTAACCACTATTCAGACAATTGGACTATTTACCCAAAATAGACAAGGAGTTACTCATCAATTTAACCACCACCATGTAAGTGGGATACATAAGCCTATAAAAGCATACCATCAATAGAAAATCCAAAATCCATATAGGGTGTAAATGCCACTTAATAAATCATATTAATATTTAATAATATTAAAAAAGTATATCATCTTAATAACTTATCATTAAATTAATATTGATAATGGTACATAGTATATACTATTATAATGACAATTATTTACTTATAAAATAATAATCATAATGTACCAATAAATAAATCATTCCACATGAAGCATTTCAATATTATCAATTCAATGAGCAGTAACAGAGGCAAGGCATGATGAACAAGAATTGACCAATCAAGTCACTGAACAACAAAAGAGGCAATGCACAAGCATCAACCAATCAGGTCATTGAACAGTAAAAGAGGCAATGCATAAGCATCGACCAATCAAATCACTGAAGAAATAAAAGAGGCAATTCACAAGCATCAACCAATCAAATCATTGAACAATAAAGGAGGCAATGCAAGGTGAACATGCATCAACCAATCAATCTACTTGATTATTAGATATGCACCACATAGTACTTACTAATCAATCTATTAAACAATCATTATGCAATATTAAGTAATTATAAATAATACAACAAATTGATCTATGAAGAGAGGATTCTTATTCTTCCATTAACATAAGGGAGGTTAAAATTCTTCCACAAAGAACATTTATAAATTCCCAATGCACATAAACATAAAATTATGAGTCCATAATAGGCCCAACAACTGCAGAGTTGGAACCATAGCTCTGATACCACCTGTAATGTCCCCTGGGTATATCAAAAGGTCTTAGGACATATAATTATCTCTCTAGGGATAATTAAAATATTTTAGCACAACAGAATAATTTTATAAATATTTAATTTCATTTTCTACAATTTAATTATGAAAAAATATCGATAATTACAAATAGATTAAAATAAAATTCATAACTAATCAAGAAAAATGAACCAATATTGGTAAATATTATCCAAAACTATATAAAATCATTATGCATCCATCCCAATACATAACATAGGTTACTTGCACCTAAAAATGTTATTTTCACTTAATAATGATTAACTAGTCATTTGTGTACTAATTGCGACACTTAGCGCATAATTGACAACACTTAACATAACTTCATTTCTTTATCACATAATCATCATTTATAAATACCAATGTATAATTAACACCTAATATAATATAAATAAAGCCTAATCATCATTTTTCAATTAATTAAACAAAACAATTACAAAAATGACTCCACAAGACTAGTTAACTAATATTTAACACAAACAACTAGTTTTGCACGCATTCAACACACAACCATGCCAATGAAACAAAACTTGAACCTAAATCCATTATACATATATCTAAGCATTCACATACCGAAAAATGAAGTTACATTTGTAGGCCATATCCTTTCACATAAACGATGATTCTTTCTAGCTAAATGAGTGCAACTAGTTAATAAACACTGTTAGGAATTTAACCCAATCAATTTTACTGAGTTCTGGAGAACACAGAGGCGAGGGTAAATATATGTAAAATATAATTCTAAAAAGAAATTAAAGTACCAAAAACAAAACATATGGTTGTACATTCCAAAAATTACGAAAACATAGATTCAATCTATAAACTAGTTAACAATTTCCACCGATTTGAAGCTAGTTTTCGTTTCTAGTTTCCAAATGAAAATCAATAATAAAGTATTGAATACTATATATCATGAATATGATATCATAGGTCCACTACATTCAAACGGTTGTATATTTACTCTCATAAGCAGTCCTCGTATTAATTCATCAAACTACCTAAATCTACTTCTCCAATTTGGATAGAAATTGAGGAATCATGTAAGATAAATGCATAAACAATTTGCAAAGTCATTCGGAAACCACTCCAACTCTAAATACCATGTATTATCATTATTATAATAGGTATTACTCATGTAAACATTTCTTCAAACACTTCTCATGCAAATTCATAAATCCATTTAAAACAATTCTTTCGAAGGAGCTAGTGAATGGAAACAAAGCTAGGATTTCTATAAGAAAATATAGAACTATCTAGGAAATCTTACACACATTTATTCATACATTTAAAGTGTAATTATCATATCTAAGATCCATTATCTTACTCGGGAATTTTCTCAAACATTTCACAAGCCAAGTCTCGAAACTACATAAAACAAACAACCATTGAACTAGTTTTCGAATAGAGGCTAGAAAAACTGTAAAGAGGTGGTTTCAATATTTCCTAAGATATTGCACAATAAAAGTAAACATAATATAAATAAAAAAGTCACAATTATCAAATCTGTATCATAGGTTCCAAATAAAAAATGTTCTCAAACACTTGCTCACAAAATACTAAAAACTAGTTAGCTATTTTTTCCAAGAACTAGTAGCATAATGTAACTAAAATCTATGAGAGATTTTATTCCATAATTAGATCATAGATTTCATGTGAAACCATATATGAATCAAATCATATCCAATTAATTCAAGTAAACATGAAATAAAGTACTTATCTTGCAAAATAAGCAACCGAAATCAATTGTGCCACGTTCCACCCAGTCGTAGACACAATGCAAGCCAAAACTCACTTTTCAATGGTCACCCTTGAGCCAAAACCATGATGCCACAAGAAAGAGTTCACTCAACCACAAAACCCATCTAACATTGGTCCAACCACAATCCAATGGCAAGTGGATTCCACATCACTTCCAATTAAGAATCTCCAGTGGCAATTCCAGGACAAATTTTTCAGGAGAAATCAGTCTAACCCCAACCCAATGGAAAGTATTCCTTGACTTCCACTCTAGGGAAATTCCAGTGGCTCTAGGAAAAAATATTCATAAATATATCAGTCCAAACTCAAATGCAATGGAAAGTATATTCCACATCACTTCCAATACAGGATCTCCAGAGGCAATTCCAGGACAAAACAATGGCAATTCCAGAGTAACTCAACTTGGGGACAGGATCAATAAGGGCACACCAACCAACAAAAACTCATTTTAAGAGCAACCAAAACCAATCGCACCAGTACCATATAAAAAACAAGAGCCAAGTGCATGGATAACCAACCATAGAGACTAGCTCACATCCACCCAAATCCCATTTCCCAAGAGCAACTTGAATTGGGGGGAGAGAGGGAGACACAAGGAAGGAGTTACATTCCCAAACTAGAAAAATGGGAGTTACACTTCTCAAAGAGAGCGCATTAGAGGGGAGAGGAAGAATCCTCATCAAGGTGGGAGCTACAAATTTTCATAAGGGGCGCACTAGGTGAGGGAAAAACTCGAACTCGAAATAAAGCTAATCCCATAATACAATAAAAACCAAGGGGTTGCATAACACATGAGGGTGAAGAAATCAAGAGGGTCCACTAGTCCAAAAGAATGGTGTACCACATCCACATATGTCAAAACACAAGGAAACACTTTTTCCACAACCCATTTCTTGGAACATCATGGTTCCTCATACTTTTTTTCATGGCATCGATCGATCTAGTTATTTTAGTTTATTAATTTATTAATAATGTCCAACATAATAATAATAATGTGCAAACCATAGTCCCGACACCTCGTGCCACATCAAAACACAAATAATAACCACAACAAATGTCAAGGGGATAAACCAGAGGGTATTACATCACCCTCCCCTTAAACCATGCATCTTCTTCGATGCATATTACATACACGCATTTACAAAAGGATAACATACATCCCCATACATGCCTCAGAAAGATAACATATTTCTAACCACAATACTTCCCACTACCAGCGACTTTCATGTCTGTATCCGCTGCACATGGAAGAACCGAGACTATTAGAGTGGACTCAAGAAAGCAACGGTTGATCTTCAATCCCCGTGACAAGGTCTTCAAAACTCTTTACAAGGCCTTCAAACTTCAACAAGAATACATCCACTAGAAATTCATATTTCAATCACCCATATGATTAACACTGAGCATAAAATTATATGATACATGATATTCTTCATCAAGAATACATTCTTCACATTCCAACAACACACGGTTAGTAGCAAATCTATCTATCTATCTATCTATATATAATGTTCATCTAGATACATAAAATACATCTTCAAGGTACATGATACATTAAATAAATGAAACAAAATACATTAGTATATACAGGGGACATGAGATATATATAATTCTTCAACAAAATACTTGAAATGCATCTACCTGAATCTTATTCTAATCAATTTCAATCATATGAAATGCATCAGGTGTATTAATCAAAATGCCATTTTAATTAAATTTGGACATATTAGGCAAATTTTGGACTAAGAAAGTGTGAATTTAGGCTTTGAAAGTGTCAATATCAACCTTTCTAAAGTGCAAAACCAGGTTCTAAAAGTGGCAAAATTGGCTTTGAAAAGTGTGTTTTTCTATTCAAATAGTGTGTTTTTTGACTACTTATGAACCTTAAAATTTGCAGTTTTTGTTATAAAACTATGAATTTCAATTCAAAAAGTGTGAATTTCAATCAATAAATGCAAATTTTGAATTGAAAAGTGTGAATTTCAAATAAAAAAATGCAAATTTTGATTTGAAAAGTGTGAATTTAAAATAAAAAAATGAACATTTTCATTTGAAAAGTGTGAATTTAAAATAGAAATAAAAAAGCAATTTCTGATTAGAAAAGTTTGAATTTTAAATAAAAAAAATGCAATTTTTTATTTTAAAAGTGCAATTTCCATGTGTAAATGTTTAAACATTTAAGGTGAAAAGTTCAATGTCTAAAATATTCAGTCATTGTTTGAATAACAAGTCAATCGGTTAAGTTATAACATATAAAAATGGTTTGCCCTGACTTTCGTTTTTCGACTAGACGGATCGATCACCCCTTCTTTTCATAGTTAATTGTGAAAACCTTTATCCAACAATTCATCTATATCCATAATGGAGAATACAATAAAGATTGACCAACCCTTTTTGCAGTGTCGAACTATTATGAAAATAATATTGGGAATAAAAAGGGTCGTCCGACCCTTCAATTATGAGGGAATTGCAAAAATAGAACACCTTGGATGTTATAACATATAAAAATAGTTTGTCCTGACTTCTATTTTTTGACAAGAAGGTGCGGCCGCCCCTTCTTTTCGTAGTTAATTGTGAAAACATTTATCTAGCAATTTAGCTATATCCATAATGGAGAACACAAGAAGGATCGACCGACCCTTCTTGCAGTGTCAAAATATTATGAAAATAATATTGGGAATAAAAATCCTGGGTTGACCGACCCTTCTTGCAGTGTCGAACTATTATGAAAATAATATTGGGATTAAGAAGGGTCGTCGACCCTTCAATTATGAGCGAATTGTAAAAATAAAACACCTTGGAAGTTATAACATATAAAAATGGTTGTTAGGATATTTAGACACTTAGGAGTTAGTTAAGATCAACTTGTGCAATATATCCGTTAGGAAAAGTGTGTTTCTTTACTATGCATTTGTAAATATTTAATCCGACGGTCACGATATGTTGCGATCTGACGACTCAACTTCTCTTAGATCATACCTACCCTTGATCCGTGGCTTAACACCCAATTGGTCCATGATCTCTATTTAAAGAGTATGGAGGGTCATTGGAAATTTGATCGATTATGGGAACCTCATTTGTAACTTTCTTTCTTTGCATAATAAATTGCTCAGTAGAAGCTATTTGGCTGGGGCCGTGGAGTGTTTTCCTCACGAGGGTTTAAACCACATCAAAACATCGGTGTATCGATCTGTGATCTATTTGTGTGAAGTGGTTTCTCTAGGAATTCGATCTTTTGGGAGTACCCTGTATACCTGAACCTGGTATCAGAGCTTTTATGAAGAGATGCTTCCGGTTATGATCTAGATCTTGAACTGTTGTTGTTGAAACTTGAAAGGATTTCTGGTTCTGGTATTTCTCTGCATTTCTAGGCTGTGGAAGGTGTTACATGGCGTCCAGAGTGCCGTTTTCATTAGGAAATAGTTTTCGTTTCATCAAAAACTGTTTCTGGTTGCTTCAGAAATGCGTATTTCATCAGATCTGAAGGTATAATGTTACAATGACATTTTTTTTTTAAACAAAAATATGTCATATTTCTATCAGTTTTAATTATTAGATTTTTTGTTTTGGATTGTTGCTTTCCCTGTCTATGTATGCTCTTTGTCGTGCACCTTGTGCGATCTCGACGAATCAGAAACAGAAAGGGAAAGAATTTTTCTCGGCTGCGTATGCTCTTTGCTGTGTACCTTGTGTGATCTCAGCAAATCAGAAACAGAAAGAAAATGTAGACTTTTTGGCCAAACTAACAAGATCTAATCCCAATAGTGTGGAAAAGTTTTTTTTGTTTTGATTTTTTGTGTGATTTGCAGGGAAAGAGACAAGCACGGAAACCGAGAGAGAAGAATAAAAAAAAAAGAGCCCCCTTCCTCTTTCCCATATTTTACATATATTTTAATCTAGCTCATTTGGTTCAAAGTTACTTTATTCCTTAATAGGTCTTGAGTTCAAGTCTTATGAAGTTATTTTTAAAAGAAAAAGTGCATGCAATTTCTAATTTTAAGTCAATTTATTGTAAAAGTGCATCTCACTTAAATAATAAAATAAAAATACAGAGTGAGTCACTTAAGTTCCTTTATTTTGCTACACTATTTAAAATAACATCATTCTAAAAGTGAAATCACTTATTTTACAAAAGTGATTCACTTAAAGAAAATTTCTTGTAAAGTGATTGTCAAAGGTTCATCTTGGGAAGAGGGGGGTCCTTTTTTTTTAGCTGGTCATTCTTTATCTGCCACGCCACTATTGGGGACATCTTCAGCATTTTCTTTGTTCAAGCATAACTTCATCATCTGAAGTCATTTTTCAGTTCCATTTTTTTTTAAACCGCCTATTTTTTCGAGCTCTTCGCATCTAGACTATTGGTTTCTATTTTTAACAGCCATTAATTTACAATATGGCCACCCCTTGTGATATTCTACTTACCATTTCCAACTATTTCTCATGGAAATATCGTATGGAGGATGTTCTACGAAGTAGGGGACATTTTAGAATTACCTCAGGGGAAGAAACAAAATCCATTGATGATGATAAGAAAATAAAATGAGAAAATAGATGTGACGAAGCTCTTGGATTGATTGGGATGTCAATCTCTATTGATTTGCTATTCCACATATATGTAATTGATCAACCTGATGCTACTTGGGACAAGTTGGAATCTGTGTTTGGTAAACACAATGAAATTCGAGGTCACCAACTCGAAAATGAGTTGATTTCTTTAAATCCAAGTGATTTTTCATGCATTCAAGATTATTTATTTAAGTACAAAACTCTTAAACTCTTATGTGAAGAATGCAAGATTAAGAGGGAAGACAAACAATGCATTTATCATATTTTTTCCAAACTTGGACCTGCATATTATGCTTTTGTATTTACATTTTACTCCATGAAAGAATCCTTGAACGCAGCTAGCTATCAAGAGCCTAGTCTTGAATCCTTTTGTGATTCCTTGATTTGAGAGCAAGATAAATTCATCCATCTTGGAATAATCAACAATGCAGATACATCTGGGAAAGCCTTATTGTCTCAACAAAAAGAAAAGTCCAAGCCTCCCAAGAAACAAATTTTTTGCAATAATAAGTCGAACAAGGGTCCCAAACCCTCTGAGTCAACTCCTTCTTTAAAAAATGACAAAGGATCCAAGCCAAAAGGCAAGAAGACTGAGCGTCATTGCAACTATTGCAGGAAAGATAATCATGATGAATCTAAGTGTTTCAATAAGATGCCAGCCTTGGAAGTAGCAATGAAGAAGCACCACATCAGCCTAGATTCGCCTTCAGAATGTACCTCTCATGGACATCGACTTTGTGCTTATGGTTATTCTTATAATGCATCTTCTTCTTCTACTTCAAATGAATGGCTCATTGATTCTGGAGCATCTTATCATATGGCTAAGGATCAAGCCATCTTTTCTACTATGTAGGAATGTAACACCAAACAAATATTTGTTGGTGATGATTGATCTCTAAGTGTTGTAGGAGCTGGAACAGTTTGAGTAGATAATGGTTATTTTAGTGATGTACTATGAGTTCCAAGAATTTCCTGCAATTTGTTATCAGTCTATCAAATCACTCATTCTGGTGAAGGTAAAACTGTGGCGTTTACACCTCACCAAGTTGTAATCAAGGATTTTAAAGATACTCAATAGGTCCTAGCTACCGAAATTGTTGATGATATTATCAGGTTGTACAAATTTAACAACTTTGGGTCATCACCTTTTCCTTCAGTTTTTGTTGCTCATAGTGATAACTCGAGCAAAATTTGGCATGAGCGATTTGGTCACTTAAATTATCGCTCATTACAACAACTATGTAAAGACAATATGGTGACAGGTCTTCCGATGGTATCTTGCAAGGATGGTGTTTGTTCTGGTTGTGTGCTCGGAAAACATCATCAGGACAGTTTTGACAAACACGCCTCTTGGCATGCCTTAGTTCCCTTGGAGCTTGTGCATAGTGACTTGTGTGGTCCTCTTCCATCTGCTTCCTTTTCTGGTTTCAAATATTTCTTAACTTTCATTGATGATTACACCAGTGCACTTGGGTTTATTTCCTAAAACTTAAGAGCGAAGTATTTAACATGTTCTTGGCCTACAAGGCCCTTGTTGAAAAACAATCTAGTCATCAAATTATTAAGTTGAGATCTGACAATGGAGGAGAATATGTTAACAAAAATTTCACTACTTTCTGCACTAAACAAGGAATCCAACAACAACACATTGTTCCATATACACCACAACAAAATGGTGTAGCTGAACTGAAGAACCGCACTTTAAAAGAAATGGCTAATTGTATATCCAATCTAAGGGACTAAGTCTTCAATTTTGGGCTGAAGCCATTAATTGTGCAAATTACATAGTTAATCGCACCCCCACTAAATCTTTAGAGGGTATCACACCGAAAGAAACATGGAGTAAAACTAAACCTGATGTAAGTCACTTCCGTGTGTTTGGTGGTGAAGCATGGGCTCATATTCCGGATGAAAAATGGAAAGCATTGCAGCCTAAAGGTGAAAAGTGCATATTTGTTGGATATTCTGAAGATGTAAAAGGTTATAAAATTCTTCAACCACATTATCATGATGTAATCATTAGAAGAGATGTTAAATTTGATGAAAATATCTTGGCCTGCGAGCCTAATTCGATGATTGTGCCATCTTTGGCCTGCGAGCCTGATTCGACGATTTTGCCTTCTTCTTTTTCCAACTTCCTTGACAGGTTTCCAACTCCAGTTTCTGATGATGACAGTGAGGATGAAAATCCACCTCCACCTTCTCATGTTCCTCCAGTTGCACCAGCACAAGTGCTTCCTCGATGGGGCCGTTCAACATGTGAAGCAGTTGGTGATCTTGTCGGTGATCCTAGAGATAAAATTCGAACACGTTCTTAGTTTCAGCGAGCCTCTCCTCTTCTGGCTCAAGTTTTCGAGAATCATGATCCAGAAACCTTTGCAGAAGCTTCAGGAAATCCATATTGGGATGCATCTATGGATGAAGAATATCGTTCCTTAATGGTGAACAATACTTGGGATGTTGTATCTCTTCCAAAAGGAAGAAAACTTGTTAGATGTAAATGGGTCTACATAACTAAGTATGCATTAGATGGAAGTGTTGAAAGACTTAAGGCAAGATTAGTTGCCAAAGGTTTTTCCGAAGTTGAAGGGATTGACTACAATGAAACCTTTGCTCCTGTCACAAAAATGAACTCCATCCGCCTTATTCTTTCCCTTGCAGCCTTACATAACTTGGAAGTCCATCAAATGGATGTCAAGTCTTCCTTCTTACATGGTGATTTATAGGAGGAAATTTACATGAAAAAACCTCCTGGATATGTTCAGAAATCCTAGCCTTGTCTGTTGCCTTAAGAAATCCTTATATGGCCTTAAGCAAGCTCCTAGAGCTTGGTATGTCAAAATGGATAGCTTTCTCCTTGACACTGGTTTTTCTAGATGCCATTCTGACCCCAATGCCTATACCAAGAAAGTAGGAAACCATCTCATCATACTTTTTCTATATGTTGATGATTTTTTTCTTACTGGTAGTGACCCTAAGCTTATAACCCATGTGAAATCCAGTCTTAAGCAAAATTTTGAAATGTCAGAATTAGGACATTTGCAATATTTTCTTGGTCTCCAAGTCCTGCAAATCAAAGAAGGAATCTTTCTTTCTCAATCTAAGTATGCTTGTGACCTTCTTCGTCGCTTTCACATGGAAGATTGTACACCAGTCCCTTCTCCCTTCTAGTCTAGAGTTAAGCTTTCTGCCACTTGTACTTCACCTGAAGAAGATACCACCTTGTATTGTCAACTTGTTGGTAGTCTCTTATACTTGACTCATTCCCGTCCTGATCTTTCCTTTACCATTGGTCATGTTGCCCGTTATATGCAAACACCCCATGAATGTCACTAGAAAGTAGCTAAAAGAATACTTCGATATATTCGAAGTAGCTAAAAGAATAATTGGTTAATGGTTAAGTGTCAAGGGTTTAAATGATTAAATGATTGGGGGTTAAGGGATTAATGGCTTCTAAGAGATGAGGAATTAGGATTTTCTAGGGATTTATGGGTTTTGGGATTTAGGGATTATCAGTTAGGGTTTTTAGGGTTAGGGGGTTAACTAGGACTTAGGTATTAAGAGTTAAGAATTTAGAGATAAATACATAAAGTGGTTAACAATTTTAAATATTTATGGGTTAGGGAGTTAAACAGATAGGGGTTTATGGGGTTTTATGGGTTCTAGGATTTAAGGGTTAAGGAATTTAGGGTTCAATGGTTAAGGGGATAGGGTTTAGGGGTTACATTTTCTTTGACATAGTTCTGTCGACAGGGGTTCACTTCGCACTGTTGTCAACAAACACTAACCAAACACCCTTAAGCACCGTGCCAGAAAGGTTTTACCCTCTCCAGCAACACCTGTGAAGTGAGTGAAGTCTCACCCGAGATGATTAAGGGGGTTACAGGAACCAAGTTTTCACAGTGGGGAAAGGACATGCAACTACTTCAATTCTATCGCAACAGAAATCAGAGATTCACATTCGCATGCATTCATACATTCATCATTCACACATTAACCATGTATTTATCATTCACATTAAGAGGGAAATACCAAATATCACATCAATGAAACCTTACAACAAGAATCATAATGCAACATTCACTATTCGACATAAACAGAGACAAAAAAACAGATCCGAACATGTTCATTCATTAACTCATCAAAACCTATGGTATAACCTTCACATAAACAGTTCAGAACATCTTATTGTGGATCCATACAAAACTACCGAAAAAAAAGAAAATCACAATCGAATCGCACAATCACAGTGATCATACTGATTGATTCACTTAGTATTACATTCATATTCTTATTTATAGCCAACTATGGGGGTTAAAAATGGTCCAAATGACCCTTTCTAACAAACTAAACTAGTCTTGTGCTTCCATGTTCTCCATGAATGGTCCTTCTTCGCAGCTGTCAGCTTCCGCACTCAATGTGGACTAATCCCATGCCAATAGGCCCCCAACACAAACTTGTGGCTCTCCCTCAAGCCACCTCAACTGGACATCTCTAGTACTTTTCTCATCCTTCACTGTTCTATACTTCTGAGGCTATTCTTTCCATCTGGAGAATGTTGTCATGTACTTCTCGAACTCATCCTAGGTTCTGTTAGTCATTGTCATGTAATTCTCAAAGTCATCCTACAGTCTCTTGGAACCTTCATCATTGATTCCTTCGCAACTGTCTATTACTTTTGACCCCGACCTATGACTGGATGGAAATTTCTCGATAACACCAACTCGTGGAGCGGCCGTAGCAGTCCGGCACATCTATTTCACATATTTGTTCATCCTTTGCTGGTGCCAGAACGCCTTTTATCTTGGTACCTCTGTGGTCGGAGGGATCACTTCTCTTTGAACACTCGACCCTCTCTTAACCATCTCGGGTAATACCTCATCATTGTTTTTCCTAATACCAAGTGCCTCTGCATCTGCTCGCTATTCGTGAACATTTGTCATTCTTTCCATTAGCGCGCCTTGGGTGCTTCCACTGGAAATGAAATGCACCATTGAAACTACCACAATTCCTTTTTCCACAGCTTCCTTGGGCTTCCTCACCCAACTTACGAACTCTCTGCATCTGACTTACTGTCTCGCGGCATTTGAGTTACCGATTCTCCTCCTTCAACTTATTGACTCTCTTCACTCAACTTACATTCTTCAATTGTTGCACCTGTATTTATGCTTTCTCCCTGTGTCATGGACGCCTGATCGTGAAATATTTCTCATAGCCATCCGATTATGTCGTCAAGTGTGTCATCATACCCTTTCACCATTTTCTGGTGTTGCTTAGCCACAGTAATCATCCTTTGATTGGAATCCCACATGCTAAACATGCAAAGCATCGATGGGCAACCCGTCTGGCCATGTCTCCCACTTTTTGTCATCATTGTTTTTTTTTCCCTCCTATTTCTCAAATACTATGTGCCTCATCATGGCGAAAGGATTTCAATTGATTCCTGTTTACTAGATTTGGAAACAATCTCCCATCTAAACATTTTTAGTTGCACCGCACCTCCGTCAGTGACAAAATTTATTATGTAGGGACCTAACCAATGCATCTGTAACTTACCTAGGTGCTTTGAAAACTTACTGTCATATAACAAAACCATATCTCCGCGTTGAAAGTGCTTTGGTTTAACATGGTGATCATGCCAAGCCTTCTGTGGATCCTTTTCTACCTTCTGATGAAAACCTGCAATGAACCGATCCTCATCAAGTTGTACCAACTGTTCCAACCGTTATTCTAGTGCTCCGTCGTTGCTCATTTGTGTGACTGTTGTGATGCGCATAATGGGGACGATATAATCCATCGGCATTATGGATTCCTTCCTGTAAACAATCTTGAACGGGGTTTGGTTGGTCAATCGTTTGCAAGTCGTGCGATACTCCCAAATTATCGCTAGAATCTTCAAATCCCAATCATCACGATTTGTGTTGTATGCCTTCATAAGTGCATGCTCCAAGATCTTGTTGAATGCCTGAATTGTTCCATTAGCTTGCGGATGATATGGGGTGCTCTTCCTATGTTGAATTTTGAACTCCTCGGTCATCGTTGTGATCGTCTGATGAACAAAATGAGTCCCCTGGTCACTCATTAGTATCTTTGGGAACCCAAACTTGCTGACCACATTGTCGAAGAGGAATATTGTTGTAGTCGCAGCTGAGCAATCCTTTACCAGTGCATCTTCTTCCCATCGCATCAAGTAATCTGTCATGGTGATTATGTAGCACGACCCTATTCTTTTTCTTGGTGGGTTGATGGTTCCAACAAAGTCAAATTCCCACTTGTCGAAATCCTGCAGTGTCAATTGAGGTACTAATGGAATTTCATCCCTTCCTGACAGCTACCCTGTCCATTGACATACGTCGTAGCTTTTGGCATAGTCCGCAACATCTCCATGCATCATTGTCCACCATAATCCTACTTGAAGGATCTTCCTAGCAGTGGCACATCCTCCATAGTGTCCTCCTATGATTCCATCATGAGCTTCCGCTAAAATCCTTTCATGTTCATGTGGAAGGACGTATTGTCGAAGTATCTCATGCAGTCCCATCTTACATAGTTTCCCTGCAACCAGTTGAAAATCTGCAGCTCTAATGACTAGCTTCTTCTTCTGGTTGGTAGTGAATCCGTCTGTTGCCTTCCATGTTGCCAAAAATTGAATAATTTGTTTGTAATTTTCATCGACCATTCCGACCCTGAATAACTGAGCATCTGGAAATCCTTCATCAATGCTCCTTGGCTCTTCTCCAGATTCTATTTGGGATAGATGGTATAGTCCTGCATTTAGTCGTCCTGGCTTTACAATTATCTCAAAATCAAATTCTTGGAAGAGTAACAACCATCGACATATCTTCCCCCCAACACAGGATTTTTCACATGGTATTTCAATCCTGAATGATTGGTGAACATTTTAAAATGGCCCCATAAGAGATAGTGTCGAAACTTATGTAAGGCATAGACCATCGTCAAACATTCCTTTTCTATGGTCGTACAATTCTTCTCTGCAGTGGATAGCTTTCTACTTGCGAATTCTATCGGGTGGTATATGGCGCCTTCTCTTGGTTGGGAAAAGATGACTCCTAGTGTGACTGAGGATGCATCGAAATGAACATGGAACTTCGTTATCCATTATGGAAATGCTAATATGGGTGTTGCAACCATCTTTGCTTTCAAGATATCCAAACTCTTTTGGAATTATTCATTCCATTCAAACTTGGCGTCTTTCTTCAACAAGTTTCCCATCGGCACTGTGATTGCTCCATACCCTCTGATAAACTTCCCGTAGTATCCTATGTGTCCCAATGTCGCTCTTAGTTTCTTGACTATTGTTGGTGGCGGTAGGTCAACAATAATTGCGATATTTGTAGGGTCGACCAACATTCCTTCCCTGCAAACAATGTGCCCTAGAAAAATCCCAAATGGAGCGCAAAAAATGCACTTCTTTAGGTTCAACAAAATATGGTGTTGTCAAAATATTTCTAGCATCAACCACAGATTCGCAATGTGGTCCTTAACAAACCCGTACACTATCCAATCATCCATGTATACAGCGATAAATTTATGGATGTAGTCTTTGAATGTCGCAACTACTAGTCTTGAAAAAATTGCTGGTGCATTCTTCAGTCCAAACGACATCACCATATATTGAAAGCATCCCCACTCGGTGACGAAAGTTGTTTTGTGTCGATCATCTTTCTCAATCTTTATCTGGTGGTAGCCGGAGAATCCATCTGTGAAGGAATATATTTCCTGACCGCCCACTCCTTCTAATACTTCATCTGTAAATGGTGTAGGGAATGGATTGTGTAGGCATGCGTCATTCAACCTTCTTAGATTGACACAGATCTTGACTTCGCCGGTTTTCTTATCTTGGACCACCATGGGGATGATCCACTCTGATTCCTTAACTGGTTCTATCATGATGGCTTCCAGCATTCTCTCAATCTCATCCTTCACTCTTTTCTTGTACCACTGATTCAACCGGTAAGGCCACTGCTTGAACGACTTCACATCAGGTTCAGTGGGATATTCATATCTCCTAAGTCCCCTGAAATTCCTTTCATTTCTGATAATTTTGTCAGAAACAAGTCCTGAAACTCATGCAATAGGTTAGTCATCTTCGCAATAGTCGAGTCATCCCAGTAGTCTCCGATGCTCGTGAACTTGGGATTTTATTCAAACCCAATGTTCACTTTCTTGATTCGCAGCGGTTGCTGAAACTTGTCGGAAGGAATATCTGGTGCCTCCACGCTGTGACTTCCTTCTGACTCTGGGATACACATAGCCCTAGGATAATCCTCAACATCCGGCTCTCTTGTTATGTTGTATCTTTCCATTAGCATTTGGGGTGTCACATTCCATTGAAGCTCCATAGGTTTCTTTGTTGATACTACGTCAAGTACTTTCTCCCAGACCTCATGTAATGCGCTATGCATGAAGGGGTTTTCGTTGAAGAAACTGAACGTTTGGCTAAAGCCAATTGTTAGCTATTCCCATGAGATTGTTCCGCGTTGCAATTCTGCTACGATATAACAACTTCGTGGTACTTCATCCAATGTGTTAATAAATGCATGGACCCATTCCTGTTTCGCTCCTGGTCCCCATTTGCTTTCACATTCATCCAAATGCTCCTTCGGGTCTCTTCTACCATCATAATTCCTTCCACAGTATCCTTCAGTGTCTTTGAACCTAACCATCATTAGGTGGTTACATAGTGGCCATTTAGTTATGGTGTACTTGTGCGCCTCCCACCATCACGTTGGTGTAGCCTTCAAGGCTTCCTCCAAGGAAAAAATTCGTTTTGGTTCTGCCACTTTCTCTTCAAATTCAGTGATAAATGTAGCCAAATTGGGAAATCCCTTGTACGTTGGTAGATCGCACTCTTCGGTTTCTACCCTTCGCAGCAACTGAGTTATGCATGCACACCTCCTAAATGACACTTCATGCAGCTAGTTCTTCCAATTTTCAAGTGCTTCGTCTGAATCTGACGACACTGAACTGCTGTTGTGCCACCCTAACTCTCCATCTGCAGTGAGATTGATGTAGTATTCGATATGTTGTAAATATTGTCCCATCCCTTGGTGAATTCATCCCTTTTCGGCTCAACATACCTCTACCCTTCCGCGGGGTCAAGAGGTGCGACTACCTATATCTCACGTTTCTCTAACTACATAGTTCTTTTATTGAAGTTGATAATAGCATAATTCTCCATCACCCAGTTTATCCCTATTGTTAACACCCAAAAAGTGCTCACTAGCTCATTTACCACATTATATGGCTCATTTGTCCATTTTCCTACCATTTTCCCCTTAAAAATCCCAAAAAATCCCTCTAAAAAGCCTCCAAAAGGCCTAAAATGCCTCCAAAAGGCCACAAAACCCTCAAAATAGCCTAAAAAAGGCTAAAAAACCCCCTTTTCCTCCAAAAATAGCAAAAATCCCCTAAAAAGGGAATAAAAAATATAAAATAATGAGGAAAAGGAGGAAAAAACCCTATACAGCTGCCCAAAACCATGTGTTTCCTAAAACCATGGGTCAGCACTCCACCACCAAAAAACTATAAATAGGTGATGGAGATCCCTTATTCCATATCCACAATCACAAGCACCCTTACTCTGCCAAAATCTCTCTCGAAACCCTAGTTCACCTTTGAACTATTTTCACCTTGAGAGCCACCTTTGGCCCATTCCCAACATTGGAGAAGGAGAAGGAGCATTCTTGAAGCTTGGAGCATCCTCTTGGACACTGCAAAGGGCTTCACCAACCTTGACACTCAAGGTAACATCAATACAAAGTCATTCTTTCATTTTGGTGTTTATGCTTCATGCTTGTCTTAGAAATAATTTATTTTTTTGTTTATTGCATAATTAGTTTAATATACTGAACTGCTACTAAGGAGTCCATTCTCCTTAGTAGGTGCTCATTGGCACAAGCTAGGGGTAAAACCCTAGCTACAGTTTTGGCGACTCCACTAGTTTTCGAATTTCTGGTTTCCGTTGTTAAATTTTTTCTTTCGGCTGTCCCTTTCGGCCGCCGCATACCGCGTCTTTTTCCTCTACAGTCGCGTCCCGACCGCGCCTTTCAGGCCTTTACCCGCGATCCGACCGTGGCTCTCTGACTGCTTCCGACGCTCTTCCGGCGGATTCAAGTCTGTTACCTGCGATCCGACCGTGGCTAATCAGCCCGTTTGCCGCGATCTGACTGCGCCTGTCGGCCTTTTTCCTGCGTCGCGACTGTGGCTTTCTGCCTCTTTCGCGCGTCCCGACTGCGCCTGTTAGCCCTTTTGCCGCGACCCGACTGTGTCTTTTTCCATTTTTCCTGCGTCCCGACTGCCACTGTTGGCCCGATAGCCGCGACCCGACTGTGCCTTTTCCCCTGTTTCCTGCGTCCCGACTGCCTCTGTTGGCCCGATAGCCGCGACCTGACCGCCGCTGTTTCCCTTAAACCCGCGGTCGGCCTGTTCTGATCCGCCACAGACCCGCGGTCTGATTTCTGCTATTTTCCTGTTTTGAGCCCAGCCCCTCTTGCTGCAATATTTTCTGCATTTGAACAGCCCTCTGTCCCACCTGCAGCCCACTTCCTTACAGCCTTTCTGCAACATAATTTCTGTTCCTTTTACAGAATCTTTTTAAAATTTCAGTATTTTTATTTCAGAAAATTTTGCAAATTAAAAGAATCAATTTCAGCATTATTGATAGATTGGAAGTTGCCCTCCCTTGTGGCACTTCTGTTTTTGGGTTCAACACCTCACGAGCACACACTCTGTCACATTAAATCAAGTGAGCCTTAAAAAGTACCTAACTAAACCAACATTCTAACCCCACTTGGGGAACACAAAAGAATCATTGTAGTTAGGTAGGATCAGGGGGATAGGCTTCCAATAACACCCCTTGGTTATTTCACTTGAGACATAGTTGTTGTCCAACTAGGGAACCAAAATCCCCTAGTACTTTTTGGCACGGTCACGACCAGTTTATCAGAGGGCCTCTCCCTTAGGAGGGTTGAAGTCGGGAGACTGGTTCCGGAGGCCTGAGTGGAATACCGCACTCCATTCAGTAACCGAAGGGCTACCTTTCGCGGTTCGCGGGATATCCCTGTATAGGGGTATTGCGGTCAACGAACTAAACGGCAGATTCACCTTTCTGGACGTGTCATGAACGGGGTATCTTAGTTGCCATTCTTCTAGGATTGACTACCCGGTATCCCTCCCGGTAGGGGGATATCATAGCCACTTGGCTTTCCTACTCATATTGTCTGACTTGGATTTCATCACCTTGCAGAGGATATGTTTAGTTAAGTCAGAATACTTTTAGCTAGGTGTTTGCATGCTCCTTTACCTCCCTTTGGTCTAGTGAGTCCACCATTTTTCTTTTTTAGGAAACCTGCTGCTTGTTGGTATTCTGACCATCTTTGTTGTTACTCCACCTATTGTAGCACAGCTGTTGCAGTGGGTGTTTTGAGTTGGTTGTTGGCCTGAGTGCCTTGCTTTTTAGCTCTCCTTCTGCACACTCGGTTGCATTAGGATTTTTGAGCTGTTTTTATACTCACCTCAACCCACAGAGATTTAGACACCATCTGTCACCATTGAGTCCCCGAGACACTCTCGGCGCCTCAGGGGCGAGCCCCCACAGCACGGTTCTCTTGACACCACACGTCGTAGATTCCGATCATTATCCGTTGATACCACTCATCACAGATCTAGAGCCTTGTCACTTGACTCCACCCGTCAGCGACATAGGTCTCCGTCACCAGATAGTGACGCACCTTACTTTACCTCTGATTCTGATGAAGAGTCTGAGAACCCTATTTATACTGCCCCTACTAGCCCCATGGCTGGTACGACTTCCACTCCATTTGTCATAGGGACCATTGGTGGCACATCCACCACTACACCAGTTACTACACCTGTTTTTGGTATGCCCTCCATGGGGCAACCATCTACCGTTCCCCTCACGGTACCTATTCCCACAGCGGGAATACCTATCCCCACTACATCAGTGGCTCACACTACCCATGGTGGTGCTGGACCATCCTCCACTACCTCAGTTCCCCCACTTGGGGGCACCACCCTAAATCTAGTCCCTCCACTTGGGGGCACTGGCCCCAACTTGGTCCACAGCACTACTGTGTCACAGCCTTCTTCCAGTTTGTCGTTCATGGCTAGCCTCAACCTACCTGACCTGGCCAGATTGACCAACGATCCTATTCGACACGACCCTATGTGGCCTCATATGCCTACCAAACTACCCTCTGACATCCCTAAATTCGAGGGTAAGGCCGGTGAGGACCCACAGAACCACATCATGTCTTTCCACCTATGGTGTTCCTCTAACTCCATAGTGGACGACTCTGTTCGCCTCCGTCTCTTACAGCGCACCTTTACTGGCTCTGCAGCCAAGTGGTATATTGAGCAGCCTCATGGGACCCACGCCACCTTTTCTTCCCTGGCCTCGACCTTCCTGCAGTTCTTCCAGTTGCCAGTCCGCTATGACGCAGGCGTTGAGATCCTTCTATCTTGTAGACAAAACACGGCTACCCATATCACGGACCACATCCATGAGTGGCGTAGACGCCGTAGCTTATGCAAGATTAAACTAGATGACCGTATCTTCCTCGATTGGTTCCTCAAGTCCCTACTTCCTGTCATCGCTAAGGATGTAGCTTCAGAAAGACCCCAGTCTGAAGAAGAGGCCATCCTTAAGGCACAGCAGTTCGACCTCATTTACGCCCAGTCGGGTTACCTTTATACCATTATACCTGACGCCCCTCGCGGCGAGTCCTCCCATCATGATGCGCCGGGGGCATCGTCCTCCATGTCGACGTCCGCGGCAACCCGCGGCTGTGTGTCTGCCACCCTGCCCAAGCAGGGTAACCCCGTCAGAAAGTAAACATCAGTCAGGGCAAGGTCCACCCTCTCACCCTGTACCCGGAAAGCCTGTATATCCGGCTCCCAGAAACTGATCAGACGGTTCAGCAACAATGTTGCTGTCCGTATCATAGGTATCTGTGCGAACTTCAAAAGTCCGCACAACCCCAGCACTATCCGCACATGGCGGTTCTCTCGGATGAAACCCATGGTCTCATCAGGGATCTCCCGCTCTCTCCAAAGAACCTGGGGCATCCTGCCAATCACACAAAGTGAACTCATCAGTCTCATGACAACTTAAGAAAAATACTTTTCCCCCTCCAAGAAGCCCTAATAGCTCGGCCCAAAACCGCGGCTTTCGGGCTTCCTGCAGCGGTTTCCAACCGCGGCTGTCAGGCAGATAGCCGCGGTTCCCAACCGCGCCTGTCATCCCAAAACCCGCGGTTGGGAACCGCGTGTTCCTCTTTGGAACTCGCGGCACTCGACCGTGGTTCCATCCAGGAATCACGCGGTCTCCAACCGCGTGGTTCGTCCCGAAACACGCGGTCTCCAACCGTGTGGTTCGGCTCGAAACCCGCGGTCTTCAACCGCGGTTTCGACCCCCTAACCCGCGGTCCACCCCACGTGGACCGTACAAGTCAACCCTGGGACCCACTACCCAACCCCCCTCCCGAAAAAATATGCAGGTATGAGTTTACTGAAATACCTGTATCTCGCGGATCTGCAAACAGCCAGACGGATCGTCCAGAAATGCCACCTAAGCTCTGGTCCACTCAACTCACAAGTCAAAGTCAACAAAGTACAAATGACACATGTCACGTTGGACCCACCACTATTTATAGTCGGTTGACTTTTTCTTGTTATGGTCATTCTGGCCCCATACGGCGTCCGTTTTACAAACCGTTTCCACCACTGGAATCAGCGCGACGTGACCGTCATGATGGTCACCTCGTTGCATTATTTTTGTCCTGTCATTTTTTACCCATTTTTCAGACGCCACTAGTCGCCTCGGTTTGCGTGCCACATCGGCCGTTCTCCGTTTTTCACATATTTTATATCATCGGATTCATTTTTCCGAGCTGGTGATGATGCTAGAGATCATTTCTCGCTCTCACCTCCAGTTTTTCCGGGCATTTTTTCAAAATGCCCCCGTCACCTCGGTTTGCGTGCCACATCGGCCGTCACCCGTTTTTGACATCCTTTATATCGCCGGATTCATTTTTCCGAGCCCGTGATGATGCTTGAGATCATTTCTCGCTCTCACTTGGTACAATTTCAACATTGTGTCCCAACACCTTGTTGCCTCGGTTTGCGCGCCACATTGGCCGCCATCGGATTGTTCCACATTTTTACATGAGCCATTCACTCCTGTCATACTGCAAATGTTTCGTTATTTTGCCACCATTTCATCTACCCCGCAAGGAGGTCCATCAGTGTTCCCACCTACCCTCATTCTTGGTCATCATTACTAAACCTTGATTGAACACTTCCTCCTTGCCTGGCCATTCCTTTTGTCCGGTATAATTTTATCCCTTTTTCGGGCCGGACAAGTCCTTTACGAAAAAGGCACTTAGGGAGTTTCCGTTAAGCTCTTTTCTGACTCCTAAAAGAATGAAAAGATTGCCGAGCAATCTTGCTTCCTTTCATGCTCGCTAAAGTACCTGAAAGGGCGTCTATCTGGTATAAGTTTAACCCTTTTCCGGACCTGGTAGACTAATTACGAAAAAGGAATACTCTAGTCACACCGGCTAGAAGAGTTCTTCATTGCATCCTTTTATGCTTCTTTGGGCCTTGGAGACTAAATCTACGAAAAAGCAACCCCCTGGAGTCTTCTTACTTGCTTTCAGACTCTCTAAAATTGAAAGCAACCACGAGCATACACTGTCCTGGGCTCGTAAAATCCACACGACAGTACCATTCCATTACTTCAGAGTCTTCTTATCGCTTTCAGACTCCTTAAAATTGAAAGCAACCACGAGCATGAACTGTCCTGGGCTCGTAAAATCCACACGACAGTACCATTTTACACACACTTCTTCTAGTTCCTTAACCCATGAAGAAGTTTTCCCCCGTGCCTCTTGGCACTTTGATCTATCATCTCGGCATCACCCCCAATCAGGTCGCCTTTGTTCAGAGTATTCTGTAGTCTCCTGCCATTTTATACCAGTTTGAGTCTCCCTCAGACCAGTCACTCTCCCTGAGCCATTACAGCTATGATCCCTTTCCCCTCAGTCAGTTTCATATGCTGCCAGATCATTTCCATTATCATACTCTGAACAAAGGAAGTTTGAGTCCACCCACTCTACTTGCCCAGTTATCCCCTTAGTAGTTCGGTCAGTCCTGCCATCAGTACTATCACATTTCGGTCTTGTACCTCGCGCTCCTGTCAAGGAAACATCATTGCCTTGATAGGGGCAGGTCTCCCTCTGTCGACGACAGCTCCTCTATTCCAGAGGATAGGCCCAGAGGTCCCTACGCCTTGGACTTATCACCATCTGTGGTAAGTGCCTACGGATCATTAGGAGAGGAGAAATCATTGCCTCTCTGAGTGGTTGTTCCTCACATGCTCGACTTCAGCACCTTGATCGCATCGTTGAGGATCGCGTAGGATTATATCCCATCAGTTATTAGTCGAAGACCCCGGATTTCCCCCGACTCTAGCACATTGGTGAGTCACTTCGGAACGCCCAGTTGTATGTTCCTGTGGATGTCCGGGCTGCGTTGGCGTTTGTATTCGGAAGCCATCCAGTTTCATGCTTCCTTGAGTACCCAGTTTCAGTTCTAGATCAGTTCCAGTTCCGTGTACCATGGAGAGTATGACCCCAGTCACTATGATCCAGCAGCTCATCAGTTCCTTTGGTACCACACTCAGTAGCACTGTTGATTGTTCCGGTGCACCAGTTCTGTAGTTCACACATGATCCGCTCAGCAGTATGTCCCAGATTTGTGTCCCCTCTGGACTCTTATGATGTACACAGTGGTCATGTATCTTACAGGTCCCCCTTTTCGGGCCTCACAGTTATGGTTATGTATCTTGATACGAGCATGGGTATGCCCGCCTCGTCCATATATATTGAGATTATTCCTCAGTCAGTATTTGAGGTCATGTATATTTCAGGTCCCCATTTTTTGGACCCCATTGTTGTTATTATGTTATATCCTGATACGAGCATGGGAATGCCCGCCTCGTCCATATGATCAGATGATTCCTCATCCTTTATTGAGGTTATGTACTTTTAGTTCTTGCAGTTGTTCGGGATCGTTGTTCCGGGCTCCAGTTTGTTTCTTCTCTTCTCTCCACACCCAGGAAAACCATTCATGACTTATGATGTCCATCGGCCATACGATGAGCTCCTGCCCTCGCACATCAGGGGGCAATCTGTTAACACCCAAAAAGTGCTCACTAGCTCATTTACCACATTATATGGCTCATTTGTCCATTTTCCTACCATTTTCCCCTTAAAAATCCCAAAAAATCCCTCTAAAAAGCCTCCAAAAGGCCTAAAATGCCTCCAAAAGGCCACAAAACCCTCAAAATAGCCTAAAAAAGGCTAAAAAAACCCCCTTTTCCTCCAAAAATAGCAAAAATCCCCTAAAAAGGGAATAAAAAATATAAAATAATGAGGAAAAGGAGGAAAAAACCCTATACAGCTGCCCAAAACCATGTGTTTCCTAAAACCATGGGTCAGCACTCCACCACCAAAAAACTATAAATAGGTGATGGAGATCCCTTATTCCATATCCACAATCACAAGCACCCTTACTCTGCCAAAATCTCTCTCGAAACCCTAGTTCACCTTTGAACTATTTTCACCTTGAGAGCCACCTTTGGCCCATTCCCAACATTGGAGAAGGAGAAGGAGCATTCTTGAAGCTTGGAGCATCCTCTTGGACACTGCAAAGGGCTTCACCAACCTTGACACTCAAGGTAACATCAATACAAAGTCATTCTTTCATTTTGGTGTTTATGCTTCATGCTTGTCTTAGAAATAATTTATTTTTTTGTTTATTGCATAATTAGTTTAATATACTGAACTGCTACTAAGGAGTCCATTCTCCTTAGTAGGTGCTCATTGGCACAAGCTAGGGGTAAAACCCTAGCTACACCAATCAGCAATGGGTAGGGGCTTGTATTGTGCACAATTTCATTCACATCGAAATCTGCGTATGTCTTGAGTCCCTCAATCTCAACCGGAACTTGGCATAGTCGACCGATCGGGGTGACCTTACTTTGGTTTGCTAGTCGTAGTTGTACCTGGGACCAAGCAAACTGTGGTTTCCCCATCATTTCCCACGATTGTTTTGTCAGGATGTTTACATCCGATCCCAAGTCCAAGATAATGGAGTCGACATCGAATGCTCCAACTTGCGCAGACGTTCGCATCTCTTGTCCTGTCTTTCTCTTATGTATGTGATTGAGCATCTACTCCTATCATGCACCCTCCCGTCATTGCAGTAGGTTAGATATCTCTACCAATGCATCTTGATCTTTTTCCAGCTCCAGAAAACTCTCTAGGAAGGCTCGTAAGGTGTTCTCCTTTTTCTGCGAATTCATTGTGTCGAATGTCAGCATCATGTCATAAGTAACTTCTTTCTGGTGAAGAGGTAACTGCCTCACTGCCTCCTATTCTTTAAAAAAAAATCCCTTTCTATTTCCACATCAAATGTGACTTGTTTCCTTGTTGTCGATCAGACGTTAGCCTGTGACCTATCAGCCCCTATCACAGCTCCTCCTCGGGTCACTATTCCGACAATTACATTTTGACTACTAACATATGTTGATATATTTTGTACCACTGGTGGCGGATTTTGATTTTGCGGAGGTGGGGGTAGGTTCTTAGTTTTCCACTTTGCAATAAGATGAGGAAATCTTCGACACCATGGTCCACAACGCTGCATTAAGTGCATGGTGGGGTTGGATTCAGGCAATCTCTCTCATAATGCCCCTGCTGACCACAATTGTAACATATGATGGGTTCTCGACCTCATCCAGCAGCTCCTCCTCGGTCGACATCGGTACCTCGACCGCTGCGTAACCCCCCTCTGAATCCTCCTGGTAGTGACCCGTATGGAGGGTACTGCGGTTGACCATACTGCAGTTGCAGATATTGTAGTTAACTGTATTGCTGTTGTTGAAATTACAGTTGAGGATATTGCGATTGACCAAACTACGACTGACCATACAGCGGTTGATCATACTGCGGTTGGAGATGATATTGAGGATGCAGTTGATTATACTGTTGTTGCTACTGTACCGGTGGTTGCTCCTCCCCTTTAATGAAGAATGTATCTACGATCCTCTCTTGGAGTAGGTCATAAGCTCTGCAGTCTTTCTCATCATGGCCAACCGATCGACAGAACTTGCAATACTAGTTCATTGGTTTCGACACCATCTTCTGCAGGTACACACATTGTTCCGGTCGATGTCCTCTCATCTAACAGACGTGACACCAAGGCATCATCTTGTAGCTGGATCATCAAATTTTCCAGTTGCGCTTGTATTCGATCCATGCCTAAGCCTGTTCCGTCGATCGGTGAAGCCTCCAACTTCATTTCCATCTCCAGTGCTTTTTCCTGAGTCGCTACCTTCTGTTGCATCAACGGATCACGAATGTGTAGCACCAACCCAGGGAGAAACCATTCTTTATGCTGCATATCGCTCATTCCGAAACTCACTTTCACCATTAGTGTTTTTTTATCGCTGGTCGAATTCCCATACTGACTCATTGGGAAACTACTTGATTTATTTGAGCTCAGTAATGTACTGCAACTTGGATTTTTGTTTTCTAAATTCATCAATCATCCCCGCCTTGATTTGCAGCAATGTTTTAACTGGAGTTCCCATCAGTACCTTAGTAAACTTCATATACAAATCTAGTGCACGGCCCCTAACGGTTGTTGCTAACTGTCCCTTTTTTATATCCTCATCCTAGACCTGCTTCACGGTCCATACTGCCTCTCACAAAACCTATATTGTTCAGGATCCTCGATCCCGTTACCCTGGAAGGTTGGCATCTTTGCATCGTCACTTGCCATTCTTGTGCTCCTATTATTATTATTTACTAATCCACTACTCTTACTACTGTTCTGGCATGTAGGACAGCTCTGCGAATAACTTGTATTTCCTCTTATCAAGTTATGAGTAGTGTGCGGAGTTCAAGGTAATTTGTGGCTTAGGGTCTTCCCTTCTTTGGCTTTTAAGGTAGTCTATTCACTTTGTTCTTCCTCGTAATAAGGTTGCTTAGTCCCTTCTGGTCTTGTTTCGCAGTCTTCTGTTTCAGTCCCCTCAGGAGACTCCCTCTCATTCCTCCTCTTCTTCTCTACTCGTCGGAATATCATCCCACTCCTCAAGGTACCACACTCTTCCTCAGCCTCCCTTAAAAATTCATCATCGCTCATGTCCATCTACCCCACATCTTTCTATCGGACCCACATTCACGCAGTACCCACAACTTCCGCACATTAATATTCTACTCATTGGAATTCATCCTTAGTATGCCCTTTTCGCAGACGAGCATCTTAATCCACAGCTTCAATGATAACAGGAATCACCCTCTAGGTCCTTTGAAAAATTTTCTTTCTACGTCGCTATATGATTTGATTGTGTCCATGGCAAACTCAGTGATGAGATTGGTGGTTATTGGATAGGTGAGGCCTTCAAGAGTTAGCATATTTATAGGTGGGCTCTAGAGTTAGGATGTTAGGGTTTATTTGGCTAATGGTTAAGTGTCAAGGGGTTAAAGGATTAAATGTTGGGGGGTTAAGGGATTAATGGATTCTAAGAGATGACGAATTAGGATTTTCTAGGGATTTATGGGTTTGGGGATTTAGGGATTATTGGTTAGGGGTTTTAGGGTTAGGGGGTTAATTAGGACTTTGGTATTAAGGGTTAATATTTTAGAGATAAATACATAAAGTGGTTAACAATTTTAAATATTTATGGGTTAGGGAGTTAAGCAGATAGGGGGTTGGGGATTTTTATGGGTTATGGGCTTTAAGGGTTAAGGAATTCAAGGTTCAATGGTTAGGGGGGTATGGTTTAATGGGTTAGGGTTTTGTTGACACAGTTCTGTCGACAGGGGTTCACTTCGCACTGTTGTCAACAAACACCAACCAAACAGCCTTAAGCACCGGCCGAGAAAGGATTTACCCTTTCCAGCAACACCCGCGAAGTAAGTGAAGTCTCACCCGAGATGATTAAGGGGGCTGCAGGAACCAAGTTTCCATAGTGGTGAAAGGACTATCAACTACTTCAATTATGTCACAACAGAAACCAGAGGTTCACATTTGCATGCATTCATACATTCATCATTCGCACATTAACCATGTATTTACCATTCGCATATTCAATACATAATTGACATTTGCATTAACGGGGAAATACCAAAGATCACATCAATGAAACCTTACAACATAAATCATAACACAACATTCATTATTCGACATAAACAAAGACAAAAGAACAAATCCAAACATCTTCATGCATTAACTCATCAAAACTTGCGGTGCAACCTTCACAGAAACAATTCAGAAAATCTTATCATGGATCCATACAAAATAGCCGAAAATAGAGCAAATCACAATCGAATCGTACAATCAAAATGATCATACCAATTGATTCCCTTAGGCTTACAATCATATTCTTATTTATAGCCAACTATGGTGGTTAAAAATGGTCCAAATGAGCCTTTCTAACCAACTAAACCAGTCTTGTGCTTTCTCGTGATCTGCAAATGGTCCTTCTCTACAGTTATCGGCTACCACACTTCATGTGGACTAATCCTGTGCCAACAGGTTTAATGCCCAATAAATTAAAGGTTTAATTGTTTCCAGGGTTAAAGGGCTTAGGGATTTAGGGATTTGAGCTTTAAGTATTATGTGTTAGGTTGTTTAGGGGTTAGGTGTGGACTAGGCCTTAGCGGTTAAGGGTTGTGATATTAGAGATAAAGTGGCTAGCGGGTTTAGAGGTTAGGGGCTTTAGGGGTTAATTGATTTAGTGCTTTGGGTTAGGGTGTTAGGGTTTATGAGGTTCAGAATTATGGTGAAGGGGTTAAAGGATTAAAGGATTATAAAGGGTAAATTAGAGCTTAGAGGCTAATGCACAAGCCCAAGCAAAAATTCCAAAGTTGAGAGAGGAGTGATAAACACTTAGGGAGAGAGCTTAAGCAAACATAGAGATCTCATGCAAACGAAGATCACACATGCAAATGTAGAGCACACAAGTAAATGCAGGGAATTCTAGCACAAGGGATGTCGCACATGCAAATGTAGCGTAGAGGTAAACAATTATTTTACCTCTATAGGGTAAACTAGAGCTTAGAGGGCTAATGGTTAAAGGATTAGAGGTAAAGAATTAAAGGACTTAAGGGTTTTAACGGTTAGGGTCTTTAGGGGTAAAGGGATTTAGGGATTTGGGTTTAGGGGGTTAGGTTTTAAGAGGTCAGGCATTAAGGGATGAGGTGTTATAGTCTTAAGGGATTAGGGCGTTTGAAGATAAGGACATCAATGAGGGGAGATAAGGGGTTAATGAAGGGACTAGTTCTTTAAGGAGTAATACCTTTATAGGTTAAGGGATTTAGGGACCGAGTATTAATGGGGTAATGTTTAAAGTGGTAAGGGATTATGTGTTAATGGATTAGGTGCTTAGGGGTGTAGGGATTTATGGTGTTTGGGACTTAGGACTTATGGGTTTAGGCCTTTAATTTCTCTCCCTCATCATTACTCTCTCCAAATCCTTAAATTTATGTTGATTGCCCCCCTTCTTGTATTTATCCTCTTTCTCTCATCCCATTTATATCCATTCAACACTTAAAACACATAATTTATGTAGTTCATAACGCTTGAGCATTATTATTTACATAACACTTGAGTGTTTTTTCTGACACCAAGCGCATGAAAAATTATTTCAATTTAAACATAATGCACAAGCATTCCTTAGAGTCTAAAACACTCCTCCTCATGCACCCACGTGTCATCCATAGTCCTATGTGTTAGAAAAACAGGATCACAGAGCAATAACAATAAACAGAAATGCAAATATAATCACACATACACATTACAAGAGAGACACAGATATATCGTGGTTCACCCAAATTGGGCTACGTCCACACTGAATTTTTCAGTCCTTATTATTATTACCGTCCAGCAAGGTGAAGGGATACAACCTGCAGCACAACCGTTGCACTTCCTCTTCTCTGTTTCACAGTCTCTCTCTTGATCTCAGAGATATTTACAATGCATAAAACCTAATACATCATCCTCCCTAGCCATATTACAATGTCTTTATTTTATAAGGGAAATACAATGGGAAAATACCATGGGATACCCAAAACCATGGGCCCGCAAAACAACCCCAAAAATTTTCTTCGAGGGCTTTGCCCCCGAACCCCCCAACTAGGGGGGATGGTCCCTACTGGGGTGACTGTATAGTCCACCTACATATCATATAAAATTGGGGTACAAACACGGTTGATACAATATCATCTACAAGACTAGAAGATCTAGCTCCACAACCAACAATCTCCCACTTGGAGACTGATCACAGCAACTCCACCGCTGCTGCACTTGTTGGACTTGGACTTGGAAAATTTCTCCTCTTCACCTTCATGCTAGAAGGCCAACTGAAACCGAGCACGAACTCAGTTTCTCTCTGGTCACTACCTTTGTGAACATGTCTGCAGGATTCTTGCTAGTATGTATCTTTTCCAGCTTCAACAGTTCATATTCCAAAACATAGCGTATGAAATGGTACTTGAGATGTATATGTTTAGTCCTGGAATGGAATGCTAAGTTCTTTGCAAAGTGAATGGCACTCTGGCTATCACTATACAATCTGCTATACTTCTACTTCTTACCCTCTTCCTCCATAAACCTCTGCAACCAAATCATCTCTTGACTAGCCTCTGTAATGGAAACATCCTCTGCTTCTATTGTTGAAAGTGAAACAACCTTCTGTAGTTTCGAAATCCAGCTTACTGTTGTTCCACCTACAGTAAACACATACCATGTGGTGCTCCTCCTACTATCCTTGTCACCTGCCATATCTGCATCAACATATCCTTGTAGAACAGTGTCTAAACCTCCAAAACATAATGCCTCAGTGGTAGTACCTCTCAACTACCTGAGAATGCACTGTACTGCCTTCCAATGTTCTTTACCTGGATTGTTCATATATCTGCTCACAACTCCCACTGCATGTGCAATATCTTGTCTTGTGCACACCATGGCATACATCAAGCTGCCAATTGCTGATTGATAGGGAATCTTGGACATGTAATCTGACTCTTCTTGTGTCTTGGGACACATTTCCTTACTTATACTGAAATGGCTAGCCAAAGGTGTACTTACAGGTTTTGTATTCTGCATTCTGAACCTCTCCAACACCTTTTGTATGTACTCACTTTGAGACAATGTCAATTTGCAATTTTTCCTGTCTCTCGTTATTCTCATACCAAGGATTTGCTTTGCAACACCCAAATCCTTCATCACAAATGAATTAGCTAGCTTCCTTTTGAGTACATTTATATCCTGCATGTCAGACCGTGCAACAAACATGTCATCCACATACAATAACAAGATAATATATCTTCCATTGTCTAGCTTCTTGAAATAAACACAGTGGTCAGAATGACATCTACTATAACCTTGTTCTGTCATAAACCTGTCAAACTTTAGATACCACTGCCTTGGAGCTTGCTTCAAGCCATACAAGCTCTTTTTCAACCTGCATACCAGATCCTTATTACCTTTGACCTCATACCCTTGTGGGTGCTTCATATATATTTCTTCCTTCAAATCCCTATGGAGGAAGGCTATTTTTACATCTAACTGTTCAAGATGCAAATCTTCTACCGCTACTAGACTTAAGATAGTCCTAATCGAAGTCATCTTAACAACAGGAGAAAATATTTCATCAAAATCTATACCTTTCTTCTGTGCAAACCCATTTACAACAAGTCTTGCCTTGTACCGCTTCTTACCTCCTTCTTCTTCCTTCAACCTGTAAATCCATTTTTTTTGCAATGCTCTTTTACCAGTAGGAAACTGAACCAAATCCCAAGTCTGGTTTCCTAATAATGAGTCCATCTCCTCATTCATGCCTTGCTCCCACTTCTTTCTAGTTTCCACCTGCATTGCTTCTTCATAACATTCTGGTTCACCAGAATCAGTCATCAATAAATAATACATTGAAGGAGAGTATCGTTCAGGGAGTCTACTTAACCTGGTAGATCTTCTTACAGTTGCAGGAGTTTCAGGTACTTGCTGCTGCTCTTGATTTTCTGGCACCTTCGGAACTTCATTTTCTTTGATTTCATCAAGCACTGTGTACTCTATGTTTTCCTTTTCCTGTTTCTTTCCCTGCAACTGATCTTTATACATGACCTTTTCATTGAATATCACATCTCTACTCCTAATGATTTTGTTATTTTCATAATCCCATAAACGATAACCAAATTCATCAACCCCATATCCAATAAAGGTACATTTCTTGGATTTAGCTTCAAGCTTTGTTCTATTTTCTTTATCAATATGGACAAATGCTTCACAACCAAACGTTCTCAGAAATGAGTAGTTTACCTTTTTATCTGTCCATGCTTCCTCTGGAATACCACCATCCAAAGCACTTGAAGGTCCTCTGTTTATTAAATAAACAGCAGTATTTACAGCATCCACCCAAAACTGTAAGGGAAACCCTGCATGCAGTCTCATACACCTTGCACGCTCCATGATCGTTCTGTTCATCCTTTCTGACACACCAATTTCCTGTGGTGTTCCTGGGACTGTCTTCTCTCTACGAATCCCATGGTATGAATAGTAACTATCAAACTCCTTGCCGCAGTACTCACCTCCATTATCAGATCTGAGACACTTCAATCTTTTTCCTGTCTCATTCTCAACCAAAGCTTTCCACTTCTTAAAAGTAGCAAACACATCAGATTTATGTCTAATGCAATAAACCCAATTTTTTCTAGTTGCATCATCAATAAATGTAACATAATAATGAGAGCCACCAAGAGATTGTACCTGAGCCGGTCCCCATACATCTGTATGCACAAGCTCTAATTTTTCATTCTTCTTCTGTTTCCTAACCCTGAGAAATCTAACTCTCTTCTGTTTTGCATAAACACAGTTTTCACAGAATTCCAAACTTACCTGCTTCAAATCCGGCAGCAACTTCCTTGAGTGGAGAATCTGCATCCCCTTCTCACTCATGTGGCCAAGCCTATGATGCCACAATGCTGTATCTGTTCCTGTGGAAGCTAAAGTGATAGACTGTTCAGTATTATGAGGAAATAAATACAACGTACCTACTCTGTCTCTTTTTGCTATCACCATTGATCCTTTAGTGATCTTCCACCACTTTTCTCCAAACGTAAATAGACAGCCGCCATCTCCCAACTGCCCTGTTGAGATCAGATTTCTTTTCACAGCAGGAATATGCCTAACTTCTTTCAACAACCAATCAGTTCCATTCTTAACTTTTATCCATACCTTACCCATTCCAACAATTTTACATGGCTCATCATCACCTAATAAAACATGTCCAAAGTTGCCAGGAACATACTCATGAAAGTATTTCCTATGGGGTGTAGCATGACATGAAGCTCCTGAATCTACTACCCAATAATCACTAGTATTATCTAATGCAAGAATCAAAGCAGCTTGTAACACATCACCTACTGCATTTGCTTCCTAGGTAGTTTCCTTCTGTGCATCTCCTTTCTTCTTTAGAGATTTGCAGTCTTTCTTCATATGTCCTTTCTTTCCATAGTTTCAGCACTCTATCTTTCCCAGTCTGGACTTGGATCTGCCCGTTTTAGACTTTCCAGGATTACCTTGGCTCTTTCCTCTCTCCTTTTGTCTTCCCCTGCTCTCCATGTTCAACGCATTACCTGATGTCTCACCTGTGCTTTTTCTTCGCATTTCCTCGCTAAGAATAACACCAATAACATCAACAAATTTCAAGGTGTTTGAACCAGAGACAAAGTTACTTACAGCCATGACCAAGATATTCCAGCTTTCTGGCAATGAACACAAGATTAGAAGAGCCCTAACCTCATCATCAAAGTTCACACTTACAGAACTTAGCTGATTTGTAACCATATTAAACTCATTTAAATGATCAGTAACAGATCCACCTTCAAACATCTTCGTATTAAATAAACGCTTCATTAGAAATACCTTGTTGGAGGCCGAGGGTTTTTCATACAGCTTACCCAATGCGCTCATCAAACCCTCTGTTGTCATTTCTTTTGAGATATTGAAAGCCACCGACGAAGCCAGGCTCAACCGTATTGTTCCCAGAGCCTTTCTATCAAGAACCTCCCATTCTTCGTCCTTCATAGCCGTTGGCTGCTTTGCTTTTCCTCCCAACCGTAGGAATAGATCCTTCTGGTACAGATAGTCCTCCATTTGCATCTTCCATAACCCGAAGTTTTGGCTGTTAAACTTCTCGACCTTAAACTTTCCTTCTTCTGCCATTGCTCCCACTCGAACCAGAAACCCTAGCTTCCTGAGAGTTTAACTGCCAAATAAACCTTTGACTCTGATACTAATTGTCAGAAAAACAGGATCGCAGAGCAATAACAATAAACAGAAATGCAAATATAATCACACATACACATTACAAGAGAGACACAGATATATCGTGGTTCACCCAACTTGGGCTACGTCCACACTAAATTTTCCAGTCCTTATTATTATTACCGTCTAGCAAGGTGAAGGGATACAACCTGCAGCACAACCGTTGCACTTCCTCTTCTCTGTTTCACAGTCTCTCTCCTGATCTCAGAGATCTTTACAATACATAAAACCTAATACATCATCCTCCCTAGCCGTATTACAATGTCTTTATTTTATAAGGGAAATACAATGGAAAAATACCATGGGATACCCAAAACCATGGGCCCGCAAAACAGCTGGCGAAAACAACCCCAAATTTTTTTTTCGGGGGCGTTGCCCCCGAACCCCCATTTCTCGGAGGACCGCTGGAGTGACTGTATAGTCCACCTAGATATCATATAAAACTGGGGTACAAACACGGCTGATACAATATCATCTATGAGACTAGAAGATCTAGCTCCACAACCAACACTATGTGTTTGGTTCGTACTTATGAAATATGTGTTAAACCATAGCCAAATTGGGCATTTCCACTAGTTTCTCAACATGCCTGTCTTTCACCACTCTTTACAACATGACATACACAACCATTTTTTATGAAATGTTAGGCATAGATAGCAATTTTTATGCAGATTCCAAATATGTAATTTTAAAAAGAAAATATTGATTTTTTATATTTGTTTCGTAATTTTCTTGTGTCATCACTCCTTAAGTAAAAAAACATCGTGTTAGTGTTTCTTTCGTAACGTTTTCATTTCACAACCGTTTTTTAAAAATTGTATGTTGCACTAGTAGACATAGACCTCTACATGCTATAAAAAATCCAATTCGAAATTATTTCAGTAAGACCTTCAAATGTTGCACCCACATTTGACGTATCGTTCTCGATGTTTGATCACTTAGATAATTAGAAAATAAATAAAAATTAAACATTTAATTTTGAAAAAATAGTGTTGCACTAATGCTAGGTGTTTTCTACATGTATACCAATTTTTGTAGCCTGAAACCATCATTTAGGCACTCAAAGGCTGCACCCACAAAAACATATACCTTATCATTTGCCAAAAAAATAAAAAATGACAGTTAGAAAATATGAAATTTGACATAGTTATGTAAATTTTCAATACATAAAACTTATATATTTGGAAACATGATTCAATTTCTACATTTCATCTTTTTTACTCAATGCAAGATATCTTGTTTAAATATCTCAAAAATACCAAGTAAGTTGAAGGTTGCCTAATTTTTCAGTTTTCTATTGCATCTAACGTGCCAAAAATGACTTTCATTAACTTACACTTACCCATAAAATTCATGTTTAACATTGCCACACCTTTTGCAAGGATAAAAATAAAATTCCTACATATTTTAAGCTTGATAATGTTGAACCTATTCAAATATATTACATGGATATATATTTTATAGAACATGGACATTTTTTTCCAAATAGCATGAGTTCATTACTATCACTTGATTGTTACTTTTGATGGTGTGAACTTTATGCAACCATACAACAACTTCTAATTATTTCTAAAATTTGTTTCTTAGAATATTTTACCCTAATTTTTTTTTCAAACATTATTTGAAAAATCATATGAGGATAACGTGATGCAAAGTTTGTTTAAAAAAATGGACCTCCTCCACAAAATCTGTGAAATGTGTATGAGGGATGGTCATGAATTATTTCTTTTACTCTACACTTATCCATACCATAGAGCTCCTCATGTCTCATTCTAGTGGCCCTACTTCCAATGTGTAGCTGCCCATAATGTGATTTTAATCTAAGTTTATCTTTCTAATAGATATTTGAATCTCAAATTTTAATTCATTTGCCAAACATTCACTTAAGGAGTGGTCAAAAGTTCAAATATTGGAGACCCCACCAACAAGAGATTGATGAAGTGCTCAGTGTAAGCGCTTTGTTAGTTATATATATATATATATATATATATATTCTTTTTCGGATCCTAATTATAGGTTAAAATATATATTATTATAAATATTTGGATATTAAATTTTAATTTGTTTATCATAGGGGAAAAATGTGAGGTTATATATATATCATCTTTCTGTAAGTGTGTTTATTTTATAGAGAATCAAGGTGAGGATAACAATATTCCTCCCAATCACCCGATCTATATTCAATTGACAAATTTAATTATATATTAAAGAATATATTATTATAAATATTTAAATATTAAATTTTAATTTGTTTACCAAATATTAAGGGAAAAGGGTAAAGTTAAAAGTGCAAATATTGGAGACCCACCCACCAAAAGGTTGCTTAAAATTCAAGTGTGTAACTACTATTCTAGTTTTCCACATGCAAAATCTATATAAAGGGCAAAGAGTGTAGCAAAAATCTACAAAGAATTACAACTTGTGCAAGGTTCAAATACTCGCGAGGATTTCTGAGAATTTAAATAATTCGTTCGGGATTTGGTCGAAATTTCGGCACTCTCAAATAAAAGGAAGAAGCTTTCCAACAAAGTTCAGAACACAGGCAAAAAAGAGTCTCAGGTAAGTTTTTCATTTAAACAAAAAAGAGTCTCAGGTAAGTTTTTCATTTAAACCCTTCTCAGGATGCAAAATGAATCTGAACTTGAGATCCATCTAATGGCTGTTGTCTTCGAATCAGAAACATTTTGGTTACAAGTTAAGGTGAAACGCATTGCTGGTTCCTTGCCCGAAGTGTACATTAGCTCAGCACAACCCTGCTTCGATATTTATTGAGGTATTTATGATTCTTAATTTGATAATGGCTGTCTCATGGACGTTAATGGCTGGATTTGACTGAGTTCTTGCACGTTAATAGGATGAGTTTTAAGCCACAGGACCTCCACTGGAATGTCTTGGGATACCCATTTCTGTGTTAGCAATATAGCGTGAAATTGCTAATTATATCAGTCGAAAAACCATTGGAACCTTAAGTTTCTAGATATTTTCAGGTAATAGTGAAAATGATTGCAGCTGATAATGGCAGACTTGGGATGTGATAGGATGGCCCTGCGGGATTTTACCTTTGCCTTCAATGACAGTAACTTTTCGGACCGCATACTACAAATACATGTCATGCCAGACTCGGATGCAGCTTGGGACGGGGATGGATGCGTTGCAGATATGATTACCGAGGGCAAACCTGACAACCAAAACGGTATTGATTCTTCAAATTCAAATATATAGTTTCATAAATATTAAATATTAAGTTGACTTTATAGTCAAACCGATGTAGCTTTAATAGTTGTTGAATGAATTGTTATCTTTCCAACCTAATTTTTATTTGTAAACATAACATGTTAAATACATAACTAGTATATTGTTATTACTGGTTCAAGCATTCAATCCTTGTGAGTTTAGCCCCAAAATATTTATGAGAAAAAACAACAATCATAATAAGGTTGATTTTATTATCTTAGATTTGCTTTGTAATAATATTGGTTACAGGTTAAGATGGATATCTGAATGAATGTAATTTTTACATTGTAGATATGATTAGTATAAATCTATCTTAAACATGGATTTATTAAACATTAAATTTTTACAAGTCCACAATAATTATATCTCACAAAATTTGATTCTTATTGATGCTTGATAGATCTGAGTTTAACAAAACTATGCTAATTATCAAAAAATGGTATTGGTTTTTTTAATTCAAACATAAAGTTTATAAATATTAAAAACTCATAAATAATAGTTAATTAAGTCTAGTTTTAGTGATCGTGACATGGAATGCTATCTTCTCTATTTAAGTTCTAATCCCAAAAATAATATATTAGATATGCTAAAAATGAAAATTGTTGTAACTATATTGTTGAGTAACTCCTTATCCAACACAAATCAATGAAATCTTAATAAACATAAATATAATATAATATATAGCATGTTGTTAGATATTGAATGCTGCATCAGCCCTGCTTGGATCTAGAGATCCAACCCAATACACAATAAGCTGGATAATGTCTGTCATCCCTATGTATGGATGGAGGCTTGGACCTGAAGGTAAAAAGTTGATTTTTTTCTAAGTTTGGTTTGTAATAATATTTCTTACATCTTTCTGCCAGACGAGATGAATTGGAGTTGTTCTGTAGAAACGGACATTCCTTTGAAAATGAGAAGTATACATGTTAACTCAATAATACTGGCCGAAATGAGTCCTTTTTTTCACAAGGTGAGAAGAGCATATTGAATTGATATTGTGATTTCTGTCCAACATTTACCCTTTCGCTTTCTATTCACTGATTTTCTTCTGTCACGGATGAAGCTTTTCTCTAATGGCATGCGAGAATCGAAGGAAGGAACTGTCATTTTTCATATATGTTTGTCAGGTATGTTCAGTTAGAGCTGTCACTGATAAATATTCTGAATATGGGATACCGTGTTATTTTTACTCTTCACTTGAACTTTTTGTTCAATCCACTGAAGATAAGCATTGTTATGATGTCGCATTTTGATGCAGAGGAAGTAGCATTCATGGATTTATTGCAGTTCATGTATAGCGGAAAACTTGATGCATGCTCGACAACTACGTTGTTGGAGGTGCTAATGGTTGCAGACAAGTTTCAAGTAACAACATGTGTCCATTACTGTAAAACTGTTTTACAGAATTCCCCAATGTCAGTCGACGATGCATTACTTTATTTAAAGCTCCCGCTACCTCAGCAAATCATTGTCGATTCACTGCAGTCATTGATCGATGCTGCAAAGAAGTTTCTTACAAAAGAGTGCGGTGATATTAAAAAGTAAGTTTTCTTACTGCAATATTGCCTCTATGTTGTGGATACACAAATGTAATTGCATCCTTAGGGTGCTGACTCTATTTTTGTCTGTCATCCTTCGTTGGTTATCCCTACTAACATAACATACATAAAAATCATTTTTTATAACCTTTACTAATGTTTGAAGTTAAAATAAAAACTTATAAGTGTTTATATTTTAGTATTTGGAGTGGATTAACAATATGTTTTTTCTAGATTAAGGAAAGATGAATTGATTTTGTGGACCTCCTTCTAAATTAGAAATTAACAATTATAATAAAAAGAATATCAAAATAACTAACAGTTTATTATGGTTAACTAGTAGATTATACGTGGATAACTCTTAGCTCATTCATGGATAACAATAATGTGGATACAGTAATGTAATTGGATCCTTAGGGTGCTCACTCTATTTTTGTCTGTCATCCTTCATTTGCTATCCCTACTAACATAACATAGAAATAATTTTTTAGTTGAAAATAACTTTTAGTAATGTTTGAAGTTAAAATAAAAACCTATAAGTTTTTTATATTTTAGTATTCGAAGTGGATTAGTAAGCATGTTTTTCCTAGATTGAGCGAGGATGAATTGAGTTTATAGACCTCCTTTCAAATTAGAAATTAACAATTATAATAAAAAGAATATCAAAATAACTAATAGTTTATTATGGTTAATTAGTAGATTATACATGGATAACTCTTAGCTCCTTCCAAATTAGAAATTAACAATTATAATAAAAAGAATATCAAAATAACTAATAGTTTATTATGGTTAACTAGTAGATTATACATGGATAACTCTTAGCTCATTCATGGATAACCTGTTTAACTAGAAGAAGGTGAGTGATAACAGGTAGCTGAGACATAAGTTTACAACTAAACATGTAGCAACAAATGATTACAACTAAGTATGGAGAACAAGTAATAGATAATTTTTTTCATGGAACTTAATTTGTGACCTGTAGGTGCTCACCAACCACAAGTTAAATGGCTATGCTAATAGTAGAATAGTCCATAAAATTATGAAAAACTGTTAAAATGAAAATAGTTGTTTCTCTTCATCAGTAATTGATGCATCATGTATAGTTTTGTATTAGGTTGAGAAATAAAGGTTGTGAATGATAAATTTAACTTCATAATATACCGCAACTAATCAAACATATGTTTTTCAGGTTTGCAGAAACTATTATGATGTTTCCATTGGAAGCGATTGAGGTACTGCTGTCAAGTAATGAACTGATAGTTGACTCTGAAGATGCACTGTATGATTTTGTCATAAAATGGTCCAGAAAACATTATCCGGATCTTGAAAAGAGGAGAGAAATATTTGGCAGTAAGCTTTGCCAACTAATACATTTTCCAAACATGAGCAGTTACAAGCTTAAAGATGTTCTTCGTTGCGGTGACTTGGATAATGTGTGTGCATCAAAGGTAGTGTCAGAGGCACTTCTTTTGAAGGCAGAAGTACCCCATAAAAGATTGAATGAAAGGGCTTATCAGCATCTCCCAATTACAGTGGTGGAGTTGGATGCCGCTATCAAGCAAATCATCGTGTTTTGGAACATAACGAAGGAGCAGTTTACGGGGCTGTTTTCTCAATCAGAGACGAGGCTGTATTCTCAATATTTCCGAAGTGGTAGTGGAGAATATCAACTGTGGGCTACCTGTGTTCCGTCCCCCACTGGTGAACCTGAGTTTCAGATTTCCGTTTCCGTTATTGGTGATGAGGAAGCATCAGACTTCTTCCTGGAATTCGCTGTCTGTCAGCCGTTATCAAAACTTGCGTTAAAAAATCTTGGGTTTGACTCTCTCTTCCGATTTCAGTCGTTGGCGCGGGACGAATTGAATCGGCCAATTCATTTTCAACAGATTTTGAGATGGCCTTATTCGCCCGCTGATGATTCTAAATACTTCAACAATAACGTCATCCAATTCCGTCTACGGTTCGTATTCAACTTCAGTAGTTTTGGAACGATCTGAGATATGTCAGCTACATTTTAGCATTTTAGCGATACGGTGTGAATTTTTAATGATTGTCATCTTCCTAAATTTTTAATGGGGACATTTTATCGATATGGAATTTTAATATTAGTTTTTTTTATTCATGGTATATTTTTATTTTTCATACATCATAAAATTTATGGTCGACAATATCGACAAACATTCGATTCACAAGATCTCCTTCATATGGCACAACAAAATATTAATTTACAGAACTTATGGTTTGTTAAGTTTTGTGGAAGAAAAAAAATATTAATTTATGGTTTGTTAGGCTTTGTGGAAGAAAAAAAGTACGTAAAGTTTGTTTTTGTCTATGGTTTAGATAAGTTAAACACATATAATTATTTTCCTTATGTGCATAGTAGAATAGTTCATTTCCCTGATGCAACTTGAGTAGAATAGCTCATATGGGTACAAGCACCATTCTCGTAAAAAGTCTATCAAATTGTAATTGTAAAATTTTAAATTGTAACTCTAACTGTAACTCTAATTGTAAATCTAATTGTAACTCTAATTGTAAATTGTAAATTGGAAACCCTCAAGAGATTTATCTTAAAAGAGAGGTCTACACATCAAAGGATTTGATCCATCCAAACCTTAGTAAACCTTGAATTAGATGAATCTGGTAATAAAGTAAAGTAACTTTTACCCACTCCATCCTCACATTCACAATCTATTAGTTAAGTTTAATGTTATTAAAAATGCACTGCCATTTTCATTATGATCTAAGTAGTAAATTATGTTTTTAAATCTTTTGTAAATTGGTTATAATTGGTTTTTCAATCTCTTTTAAGCATTGGCCCTATAGTCTAACGCGAACCCAACAATCCTAATATCGATATATGCCTATGGAAGTCAATTACCATCAACTTCTCTTGCGACCGTTGTGCCCATTGTTGGCATTCGATGTCGACTCCATTATCTTGGACTTGGGGTCAATATTCCGGTCAATGTGCTCTCATCTAACAGATAGTTCAATGGAGTCGACATCGAATGCTCCGACTTGGAGCTACACACATTGTTCCGGTCAATGTGCTCTCATCTAACAGATGTGACACCAAGGCATCGTCTTGTAGCTGGATCATCAAATTTTCCAGTTGCGCTTGTATTCGATCCATGCCTAAGCCTGTTCCGTCGATCGGTGAAGCCTCCAACTTCATTGCCATCTCCATTGTTTTTTCCTGAGTTGCTACCTTCTGTTGCATCAACGGATCACGAATGTGTGGCACCGACCCAGCGAGAAACCATTCTTTATGCTGCATATCGCTTATCCTGAAACTCACTTTCACCATTAGTGTTTTGTATCGCTGGTCGAATTCCCATACTGACTCATTGGGAAACTACTTGAATTATTTGAGCTCAGTAATGTACTGCAACTCGGATTTTTGTTTTCTAAATTCATCAATCATCCCCGCCTTGATCTGCAACAATGTTTTACCTGGAGTTCCAGTCAGTACCTTAGTAAACTTCATATACTAATCCAGCGCACGGCCCCTAAGGGTCATCGCTAACTCTCCCTTTTTGATATCCTCATCCTGGACCTGCTTCACGGTCCATACTGCCTCTCACAAAACCCGTATTGTTCAGGATCCTCGGTCCCATTACCCTAGAAGGTTGACATCTTTGCATCGTCACCTGCCATTCTTGTGCTCCTATTATTATTATTTACTAATCCACTACTCTTACTACTGTTCTGGCACGTACGACAGCTCTGCGAATAAATTGTATTTCCTCTTATCAAGCTATGAGTAGTGCGCGGAGTTCAAGGTAAGTTGTGGCTTAGGGTATTTCCTTCTTCGGCTTTTCAGGTAGTCTGTTCACTTTGTTCTTCCTCGTAATAAGGTCGCTTAGTCCCTTCTGGTCCTGTTTCGCAGTCTTCTGTTTCGGTCCCCTCAGGAGACTCTCTCTCATTCCTTCTCTTCTTCTCTGGTCGTCGGAATATCACCCCACTCCTCAAGGTACCACACTCTTCCTTAGCCTCCCTTAAAAATTCATCATCGCTCATGTCCATCTACCCCACATCTTTCTATTGGACCCACATTCACGCAGTACCCACAACTTCCGCACACTGATATTCTACTCATTGGAATTCATCCTTAGTATGTCCTTTTCGCAGACAAGCATCTTAATCCACAGCTTCAATGATAGCAGGAATCACCCTCTGGGTCCTTTGAAAAATTTCCTTTCTGCGTCGCTATATGATTTGATCGTGTCCACGACAAACTCAGTGATGAGATTGGTGGTTATTGGATAGGTGAGGCCTTCAGGGGTTAGCATATTTATAGGCCGGCTCTAGAGTTAGGATGCTAGGGTTTATTTGGCTAATGCTTAAGTGTAAAGGGGTTAAAGGATTAAATGTTGGGGGGTTAAGGGATTAATGGCTTCTAAGAGATGAGGAATTAGGATTTTCTAGGGATTTATGGGTTTGGGGATTTAGGGATTATTGGTTAGGGGTTTTAGGGTTAGGGGGTTAATTAGGACTTAGGTATTAAGGGTTAAGATTTTAGAGATAAATACATAAAGTGGTTAACAATTTTAAATATTTATGGGTTAGGGAGTTAAGTAGATAGGGGGTTGGGGATTTTTATGGGTTATGGGATTTAAGGGTTAAGGAATTCAGGGGTCAATGCTTAGAGGGATATGGTTTAATGGGTTAGGGTTTTGTTGACACAGTTCTGTCGACAGGGGTTCACTTCGCACTGTTGTCAACAAACACCAACCAAACACCCTTAAGCACCGACCGAGAAAGGTTTTACCCTTTCCAGCAACACCTGCGAAGTGAGTGAAGTATCAACCGAGATGATTAAGGGGGCTGCAGGAACCAAGTTTTCAAAGTGGTGAAAGGACTATCAACTACTTCAATTCTGTCACAACAAAAACCAGAGGTTCACATTCGCATGCATTCATACATTCATCATTCGCACATTTACCATGTATTTACCATTCGCATATTCAATAGATAATTGACATTCGCATTAACGGGGAAATACCGAAGATCACATCAATCAAAACCTTACAACATAAATCATAACACAACATTCATTATTCGACATAAACAGAGACAAAAGAACAGATCCAAACATCTTCTTGCATTAACTCATCAAAACCTACGGTACAACCTTCGTAGAAACAATTCAGAAAATCTTATCACAAATCATACAAAATAGCCGAAAATAGAGCAAATCACAATTGAATCACACAATCACAATGATCATACCAATTGATTCCCTTAGGATTACATTCATATTCTTATTTATAGCCAACTATGGTGGTTAAAAATGGTCCAAATGAGCCTTTCTAACCAACTAAACTAGTCTTGTGATTCCTCGTAATCTGCAAATGGTCCTTCTCTGCAGCTATCGTCTTCCACACTTCATGTGGACTAATCCCGTGCCAACAGGATTAATGCCCAAGAAATTAAAGGTTTAATTGTTTCCAGGGTTAAAGGGCTTAGGGATTTAGGGATTTGAGCTTTAAGTATTATGTGTTAGGTTGTTTAGGGTTTAGGGGTGGACTAGGCCTTAGGGGTTAATTGATTTAGTGCTTTGGGTTAGGGTGTTAGGGTTTATGAGGTTCAGAATTATGGTGAAGGGGTTAAAGGCTTAAAGGATTATAAAGGGTAAATTAGAGCTTAGAGGCTAATGCACAAGCCCAAGAAAGAATTCCAAAGTTGAGAGAGGAGTGATAAACACAGAGGGAGAGAGCTCAAGCAAACATAGAGATCTCATGCAAACAAAGATCACACATGCAAACGTAGAGCACACAAGTAAATGCAGGGAATTCTAGCACAAGGGACGTCGCACATGCAAATGTAGCGTAGAGGTAAACAATTATTTTACCTCTATAGGGTAAACTAGAGCTTAGAGGGCTAATGGTTAAAGGATTAGAGGTAAAGAATTAAAGGACTTAAGGGTTTTAATGGTTAGGGTCTTTAGGGGTAAAGGGATTTAGGGATTTGTGTTTAGGGGGTTAGGTTTTAAGAGGTTAGGAATTAAGGGCTGAGGTGTTATAGTGTTAAGGGATTAGAGCGTTTGAAGATAAGGACACCAATGAGGGGAGATAAGGGGTTAATGAAGGGACTAGTTCTTTAAGGAGTAATACCTTTATAAGTTAAGAGATTTAGGGACCGAGTATTAATGGGGTAATGTTTAAAGTGGTAAGGGATTATGTGTTAATAGATTAGGTGCTTAGGGGTGTAGGGATTTATGGTGTTTGGGACTTAGGACTTATGGGTTTAGGCCTTTAATTTCTCTCCCTCATCATTACTCTCTCCAAATCCTTAAATTTATGTTGCTTTCCCCCCTTCTTGTATCTGTCATATTTCTCTCACCCCATTTATATCCATTCAACACTTAAAACACATAATTTATGTAGTTCATAACTCTTGAGCATTATTATTTACATAACACTCGAGTGTTTTTTCTGACACCAAGCGCGTGAAAAAATATTTCAATTTAAACATAATGCGCGAGCATTCCTTAGAGCCTAAAACACTCCTCCTCATGCACCCATGTGTCATCCATAGTCCTGTGTGTTTAGTTCGTACTTACGAAATATGTGCTATGGAATGTGCTAAACCATAGCCAAATTGGGCATTTCCACTAGTTTCTCAACATGCCTGTCTTTCACCACTCTTTACAACATGACATACACAACCATTTTTTATGAAATGTTAGGCATAGATAGCAATTTTTATGCAGATTCCAAATATGTAATTTTAAAAAGAAAATATTGATTTTTTATATTTGTTTCGTAATTTTCTTGTGTCATCACTCCTTAAGTAAAAAACATCGTGTTAGTGTTTCTTTCGTAACGTTTTCATTTCACAACCATTTTTTAAAAATTGTATGTTGCACTAGTAGACATAGACCTCTACATGCTATAAAAAATCCAATTCAAAATGATTTCAATAAGACCTTCAAATGTTGCACCCACATTTGACATATCGTTCTCGATGTTTGATCACTTAGATAATTAGAAAATAAATAAAAATTAAACATTTAATTTTGAAAAAATAGTGTTGCACTAATGCTAGGTGTTCTCTACATGTATACCAATTTTTGTAGCCTGAAACCATCATTTAGGCACTCAAAGGCTGCACCCACAAAAACATATATCTTATCATTTGCCCCCCCCAAAAAAGTGACTGTTAGAAAATATGAAATTTGACATAGTTATGTAAATTTTCAATACATAAAACTTATATATTCGGAAACATGATTCAATTTCCTACATTTCATCTTTTTTACTCAATGCAAGATATCTTGTTTAAATATCTCAAAAATACCAAGTAAGTTGAGGGATGCCTAATTTTTCAATTTTCTATTGCATCTAATGTGCCAAAAATGATCTTCATTAACTTACACTTACCCATAAAATTCATGTTTAACATTGCCACACCTTTTACAAGGATAAAAATAAAATTCCTACATATTTTAAGCTTGATAATGTTGAACCTATTCAAATATATTATTCAAATATATTACATGGATATATATTTTATAGAACATGGAAATTTTTTTCCAAATAACATGACTTCATTACTATCACTTGATTGTTACTTTTGATGGTGTGAACTTTATGCACCCATACAACAACTTCTAATTATTTCTAAAATTTGTTTCTTAGAATATTTTACATTAATTTTATTTTCAAACATTATTTGAAAAATCATATGAGGATAACGTGATGCAAAGTTTGTTTAAAAAAATGGACCTCCTCCACAAAATCGGTGAAATGTGTATGAGGGAAGGTCATGAATTATTTGTTTAGTCTACACTTATCCATCCCATAGAGCTCCTCATGTCTCATTCTAGTGGGTCCTACTTCCAATGTGTAGCTGCCCATAATGTGATTTTAATCTAAGTTTATCTTTCTAATAGATATTTGAATATCAAATTTTAATTCATTTGCCAAACACTCACTTAAGGAGTGGACAAAAGTTCAAATATTGAAGACCCCACCAACAAGAGATTGATGAAGTGTCCAGTATAAGCGCTTTGTTAGTTATATATATATATATTCTTTTTCGGATTCTAATTATATGTTAAAATATATATTATTATAAATATTTGGATATTAAATTTTAATTTGTTTACTATAGGGGAAAAAGGTGAGGTTATATATATATATATTTTTTGTAAGTGTGTTTATTTTATAGAGAATCAAGGTGAGGATAACAACATTCCTCTTAACCACTCGATCTACACTCAATTGACAAATTTAATTATATGTTAAAAGATATATTATTATAAATATTTAGATATTAAATTTTAATTTGTTTACCAAATATTAAGGGAAAAGGGTAAGGTTAAAAGTTCAAATATTGGAGACCGACCCACCAAAAGGTTGCTTAAAATTCAAGTGTGTAACTACTATTCTAGTTTTCCACATGCAAAATTTATATAAAGGGCAAAGAGTGTAGCAAAAATCTACAAAGAATTTTAACTTGTGCAGGGTTCAAATACTCGCGAGGATTTCTGAGAATTTAAATAATTCTTTCGGGATTCGGTCGAAATTTCGGCACTCTCAAATAAAAGGAAGAAGCTTTCCAACAAAGTTCAGAACACAGGAAAAAAAGAGTCTCAGGTAAGTTTTTCATTTAAACCCTTCTCAGGATGCAAAATGAATCTGAACTTGAGATCCCTCTAATGGCTGTTGTCTTTGAATCAGAAAGATTTTGGTTACAAGTTAAGGTGAAACGCATTGCTGGTTCCTTGCCCGAAGTGTACATTAGCTCAGCACAACCCTGCTTCGATCTTTATTGAGGTATTTATGATTCTTAATTTGATAATCACCTCTGGATTTGACTGAGTTCTTGCTGTTAATGTCATGTCTCATTTCCGCATGGATGTTAATAGCTGGATTTGACTGAGTTCTTGCGCGTTAATGGCTGTCTCATGGACGTTAATGGCTGGATTTGACTGAGTTCTTGCACGTTAATCTCCACCTCCATTCTATATGATTTTGCCCATTTAGAAGTGTCGTTTCGATTAGTTAATGGCTGGATTTGACTAAGTTCTGGCGCGTTAATGGCTGTCTCATCGACGTTAATGGCTGGATTTGACTGAGTTCTTGCACGTTAATAGGATGAGTTTTAAGCCACAGGACCTCCACTGGAATGTCTTGGGATACCCATTTCTGTGTTAACAATATAGCGTGAAATTGCTAATTATATCAGTCGAAAAACCATTGGAACCTTAAGTTTTTAGATATTTTCAGGTAATAGTGAAAATGATTGCAGCTGATAATGGCAGACTTGGGATGTGATAGGATGGCCCTGCGGGATTTTACCTTTGCCTTCAATGACAGTAACTTTTCGGACCGCATACTACAAATACATGTCATGCCAGACTCGGATGCAGCTTGGGACGCAGCTTGGGACGGGGATGGATGCATTGCAGATAAGATTACCGAGGGCAAACCTGACAACCAAAACGGTATTGATTCTTCAAATTCAAATATATAGTTTCATAAATATTAAATATTAAGTTGACTTTATAGTCAAACGGATGTAGCTTTAATAGTTGTTGAATGAACTGTTATCTTTCCAACCTAATTTTTATTTGTAAACATAACATGTTAAATACATAACTAGTATATTGTTATTACTGGTTCAAGCATTCAATCCTTGTGAGTTTACCCCAAAAATATTTATGAGAAAAAAAAACAATCATAATAAGGTTGATTTTATTAATTTAGATTTGCTTTGTAATAATATTTGTTACAGGTTAAGATGGATATCCAAATGAATGTAATTTTTACATTGTAAATATGATTAGTATAGATCTATCTTAAACATGGATTTATTAAGCATTAAATTTTTACAAGTCCACAATATTTACATCTCAAATTTTCCTTCTTGGTACTTGATAGATCTAAGTTTAACAAAACTATACTAATTATCAAAAAATAGTATTGGTTTTTTTAATTCAAATATAAAATTTATAAATATTAAAAACTCATAAATAATAGTTAATCAAGTCTAGTTCTAGTGATCGTGACATGGAATGCTATCTTCTCTATTTAAGTTCTAATCCCAAAAATAATATATTAGATATGCTAAAAATGAAAATGGTTGTAACTATATTGTTGAGTAACTCCTTATCCAAACAAATCAATGAAATCTTAATAAACATAAATATAATATAATATATAGCATGTTGTTAGATATTGAATGCTGCATCAGCCCTGCTTGGATCTCGAGATCCAACCCAATACACAATAAGCTGGATAATGTTTGTCATCCCTATGTATGGATGGATGCTTGGACATGAAGGTAAAAAGTTGATTTCTTTTTAAGTTTGGTTTGTAATAATATTTCTTACATCTTTCTGCCAGACGAGATGAATTGGAGTTGTTCTGTAGAAACGGACATTCCTTTGAGAATGAGAAGTATACATGTTAACTCAATAATACTGGCCGAAATGAGTCCTTTTTTTCACAAGGTGAGAAGAGCATATTGAATTGATATTCTGATTTCTGTCCAACATTTACCCTTTCGCTTTCTATTCACTGATTTTCTTCTGTCACGGATGAAGCTTTTCTCTAATGGCATGCGAGAATCGAAGGAAGGAACTGTCATTTTTCGTATATGTTTGTCAGGTATGTTCAGTTAGAGCTGTAACTGATAACTATTCTGAATATGGGATACCGTGTTATTTTTACTCTTCACTCGAACTTTTTGTTCAATGCACTGAAGATAAGCATTGTTGTGATGTCGCATTTTGTTGCAGAGGAAGTAGCATTCATGGATTTATTGCAGTTCATGTATAGCGGAAAACTTGATGCATGCTCGACAACTACGTTGTTGGAGGTGCTAATGGTTGCAGACAAGTTTCAAGTAACAACATGTGTCCATTACTGTAAAACTGTTTTACAGAATTCCCCAATGTCAGTCGACGATGCATTACTTTATTTAAAGCTCCCGCTACCTCAGCAAATCATTGTCGATTCACTGCAGTCATTGATCGATGCTGCAAAGAAGTTTCTTACAAAAGAGTGCGGTGATATTAAAAAGTAAGTTTTCTTACTGCAATAGTGCCTCTATGTTGTGGATACACTAATGTAATTGCATCCTTAGGGTTAAAAAGTAAGTTTTCTTACTGCAATAGTGCCTCTATGTTGTGGATACACTAATGTAATTGCATCCTTAGGGTGCTCACTCTATTTTTGTCTGTCATCCTTCGTTGGTTATCCCTACTAACATAACATAGAAGTCATTTTTAGTTGAAAAATAACTTACATAGAAATCATTTTTTATAATTGAAGTTAAAATAAAAACTTATAAGTGTTTATATTTTAGGATTTGGAGTGGATTAGCAAGTATGTTTTTTCTAGATTAAGGAAAGATGAATTGATTTTATGGACCTCCTTCCAAATTCGAAATTAACAATTATAATAAAAAGAATATCAAAATAACTAACAGTTTATTATGGTTAACTAGTAGATTATACATGGATAACTCTTAGCTCATTCATGGATAACAATAATGTGGATACAGTAATGTAACTGGATACAGTAATGGAATTGGATCCTTAGGGTGCTCGCTCTATTTTTGTCTGTCATCCTTCATTTGCTATCCCTACTAACATAACATAGAAATAATTTTTTAGTTGAAAATAACTTTTTATATTTTAGTATTCGAAGTGGATTAGTAAGCATGTTTTTCCTAGATTGAGCGAGGATGAATTGAGTTTATAGGCCTCCTTCCAAATTAGAAATTAACAATTATAATAAAAAGAATATCAAAATAACTAATAGTTTATTATGGTTAACTAGTAGATTATACATGGATAACTCTTAGCTCCTTCCAAATTAGAAATTAACAATTATAATAAAAAGAATATCAAAATAACTAATAATTTATTATGGTTAACTAGTAGATTATACATGGATAACTCTTAGCTCATTCATGGATAACCTGTTTAACTAGAAGAAGGTGAGTGATAACAGGTAGCTGAGACATAAGTTTACAACTAAACATGTAGCAACACATGATTACAACTAAGTATGGAGAACAAGTAATAGATAATTTTTTTCATGGAACTTAATTTGTGACCTATAGGTGCTCACCAACCACAAGTTAAATGGCTATGCTAATAGGAGAATAGTCCATAAAATTATGAAAAACTGTTAAAATGAAAATAGTTGTCTCTCTTCATCAGCAATTGATGCATCATGTATAGTTTTGTATTAGGTTGAGAAATAAAGGTTGTGAATGATAAATTTAACTTCATAATATACCGCAACTAATCAAACATATGTTTTTCAGGTTTGCAGAAACTATTATGATGTTTCCATTGGAAGCGATTGAGGTACTGCTGTCAAGTAATGAACTGATAGTTGACTCTGAAGATGCACTGTATGATTTTGTCATAAAATGGTCCAGAAAACATTATCCGGATCTTGAAAAGAGGAGAGAAATATTTGGCAGTAAGCTTTGCCAACTAATACATTTTCCAAACATGAGCAGTTACAAGCTTAAAGATGTTCTTCGTTGCGATGACTTGGATAATGTGTGTGCATCAAAGGTAGTGTCAGAGGCACTTCTTTTGAAGGCAGAAGTACCCCATAAAAGATTGAATGAAAGGGCTTATCAGCATCTCCCAATTACAGTGGTGGAGTTGGATGCCGCTATCAAGCAAATCATCGTGTTTTGGAACATCACGAAGGAGCAATTTACGGGGCTGTTTTCTCAATCAGAGACGAGGCTGTATTCTCAATATTTCCGAAGTGGTAGTGGAGAATATCAACTGTGGGCTACCTGTGTTCCGTCCCCCACTGGTGAACCTGAGTTTCAGATTTCCGTTTCCGTTATTGGTGATGAGGAAGCATCAGACTTCTTCCTGGAATTCGCTGTTTGTCAGCCGTTATCAAAACTTGCGTTAAAAAATCTTGGGTTTGACTCTCTCATCCGATTTCAGTCGTTGGCGCGGGACGAATTGAATCGGCCAATTCGTTTTCAACAGATTTTGAGATGGCCATATTCGCCAGCTGATGATTCTAAATACTTCAACAATAACGTCATCCAATTCCGTCTACGGTTCATATTCAACTTCAGTAGTCTTTGAACGACCTGAGATAATGTCAGCTACATTTTAGCATTTTAGCGATACGGTGTGAATTTTTAATGATTGTCATCTTCCTAAATTTTTAATGGGGACATTTTATCGATATGGAATTTTAATATTAGTTTTTTTTATTCATGGTACATTTTTATTCTTCATAGATCATAAAATTTATGGTCAACAATATCGACAAACATTCGACTCACAAGATCTTCTTCATATGGCACAGCAAAATATTAATTTACAGAACTTATGGTTTGTTAAGTTTTGTGGAAGAAAAAAATATTAATTTATGGTTTGTTAGGCATTGTGGAAGAAAAAAAGTACGTAAAGTTTGGTTTTGTCTATGGTTTAGATAAGTTAAACACATATAATTATTTTCCTTATGTGCATAGTAGAATAGTTCATTTCCCTAATGCAACTTGAGTAGAATAGCTCATATGGGTACAAGCACCATTCTCGTAAAAAGTCTATCAAATTGTAATTGTAAAATTTTAAATTGTAACTCTAATTGTAAATCTAATTGTAACTCTAATTGTAAATTATAAATTGTAAATTGGAAACCCTCAAGAGATTTGATCTTAAAAAAGAGGTCTACACATCAAAAGATTTGATCCATCCAAACCTTAGTAAACCTTGAATTAGATGAATCTGGTAATAAAGTTAAGTAACTTTTACCCACTCCATCCTCACATTCACAATCTATTAGTTAAGTTTAATGTTATTAAAAATGCACTGCCATTTTCATTATGATCCAAGTAGTACATTATGTTTTTAAATCTTTTGTAAATTGGTTATAATTGGTTTTTCAATCTCTTTTAAGCATTCGCCCTATAGTCTAACGCGAACCCAACAATCCTAATATCGATATATGCCTATGGAAGTCAATTACCATCAACTTCTCTTGCGACCGTTGCGCCCATTGTTGGCATGGAAATAACATTTATAGATGCAAATCATCGAGCATCTATGCCTTCTGCAACCATTAAGCCCACTATTGTCACTAGAATTTCCAACTATTGAGGATTTTAATAGAGGATTTTACAACTATTGAGCGCTCATCAACTACCTTCCTCTCCTCTTTGGTTTGGCTTCTATTGTTTGGAACCTTCAAAACTCCACCAGAGTGTAATTTCTCCTCAATTATTCCCTCTACTACAACTAAGAAAATCACTTTATTTTTTATTATTTTTTCTAGGGTAATCAAAATATATTCTTTTGATTCAACATTACAACTTATTTCAACACTTGCACACACACTATTAGATATTTGACTCAACAAAATATGGATCTTTATAGGTTCTTTATCTGATTTTCTTTCAATTGTTTTCAAAATATTGACATCATTCACATCTTTATCAACATCCATGGCTTCCTCCATCTCTTCTACTTTGCTCAATTTTTCTTTATTTGCTTCTGTTAATTACATTGTTTTATTTTCTTCATATTTTTTTAATTTCTTTTCAAAATTCTCTTCAACCTAATCTGTTGTATATTCTTTGATGTCTTTAATACATGTACATTCACATACGAACAAATTATTAGGTAGAATAAGCATCTCCGTATCATCCTCTTCTGTAACCACTTTTAGGATTTTTGTCTTTACATATCCCGCTACTATTATAATAATAGAAAACTAAACTTCATCATATGTGTTCCCATCATTACAATGAACCTCTTTTTTATGCATATACCCCCCACATTGATTATCTGCATCATCTACACAATGTGCACTTAAAATGCCAACACATTCAAGCTTTCTTTCCTCATTACTTGCAACCATAAGTAGGTTGTCCTCTCCATTCATCATATCTTGAATCATTTCCATCACCTTGCTGATTTCAATCACCTCTTCTTCATTAATAAATTCCTCTTCATCTTATCTTGCCTCATTTTCAATTTCATCCTCTTTTGCCTACTCATCCACATGCATAATTTCCTCTTTCACAAACTCTTCTTGGGTTGTTATTTCTTCTAAAAAAATTTCTTGAATTTTATTTGTAGCATCAAGAATGGTGTCCAAATGTTAAAGATATTAATTAATTTCATCAAATTTCTCTTTAAGGTCAAAATTGGTGTTGTCCTCTTGTTCACCTATAGTGCCAACATGACTATCTTCTTCATATGTAGCATTGACATGGTTTCTCTCTTCTTTGTGCGCAATTTATACATGGTTGTGACCTTCTTTTTCAACTTTGTCCTAAATTTTTATTTCATGTTCTACAACATCAACAATGTTTCCATTTTCCTGCATTGTACCTACACTACCAAAAATAATAAGATTGTTAAACTAATTAATTGCCTCCATGGGAATGCTCTTCAAGATATCTTTCTCTTATTCTAAATGGTTCTTCACTTCCTTGAGGTATTCATAATATGTTAGGGATTATTTTTCTCCCCTCTGTAATCCTTCACCTTCTAAATTTAAAAGATTAGACAAATTGCCAACTTGATCAGCTACATCATCTTCATTTTCACAAATTATCTCCTCAAATTCTTTAAAATTTGTAAGCATTCCACGAGATGCTACTCATTTTCAACTTCAAATTTTGGCTTGCAAGCCAAGGCTTCAACGAGTTCATCTGGACAATGTACAACAATTCTCTTATCAAATTCCACATCATCTTTTATGAGATCTTCATTAACCGTAATATTCATTCTAGATACTTTTCTTTTGATACTCTTCTCATACAGTTCCCCATTAACAATTTTAATTTCATTTTATGAGTAGTATTTTCCTTTGCATCATAATTTTAAAACACCTTTTAGCCTCCCTTATTCTAAATTTATTCATATGTCTATATTCTCCATTAATTGATATATCCTCAATCCTTCGCAATTATCTCATATAGATTCACTTTTAAAAGAATTTATTTTTCCACCTTTTACTCTTTTGTAACCCATTTGTTTATTATTTTATCTACAAATTTCTTAATTACATGTCCTTCAAGTCAACCTCCTTAAAGTTTACTCTCAACCTCTTCAGGTTTTTGTTTGAAATCCCTTCTTTTCTATAGATCCAATCTTACTACCTAGCCTTCACAAGGTTGTCTCTTATTTTCAAGAATATTCCTCATGACCAACCTTTTGGCTCTGTTTCTATCATCAATTTTTTGAAATATTGTAACTTCTAAGAATATTATATTTTTACTTTATTATTACGAAGATGTTTCATTCCTCCGTGAAGACCTTATTGTATATCCGAAGATGTTTTATTCCTCCATGGAGAATGTGGTAACTTGGGTTATTAGACTTCCCTAGTGGGGGTCGGCCCTGTATGAGTCATGTGGGTTAAAGGGTTATTAGACCACCCTAGTGGGGTCAGCCCTGTCACATTATGTTAAGTGGTTAAGTTGGGGCCGACCTAGTTAGTGTAAAAGGCAAGTCGGAGTTGTGTATAAATAGAGGAGGTGTGTTCCTCATTTAACACACATTCACTCACTTGTGAGTGGCGCATAGGTGAGAGAGAGATCTGCTATGGAGGAGAAGGAGCTCATGTTTGGGGATTACATCTTTGTATTTCCTCATCATCTATATTGAGGAAGCTTTGCTGGGTTTTCTACCCCATGAGGGTTTTCCAGGATAAATCTATGTCTCTTGTGTTTATGTTGTGCTTGTTATTCTTTCAGTGATCCTGTATATGCTATTGTTGTGAAATGGAATGTAATGCTGATATTTTCTGTCTTAGCATATTAAATATTAACATTGTATTAGATCTAGCCTAAAGGAAAGAAATGTATGGCACTTACGACACTTGTCTCACTTGTGACAATTTGCAAGTTAGGGTTTTGTATAGCAAAAACCAGTAATCATGGAACTTTCGCTATAAATCCATTTTCGAAAAGGTTCAAGATCTGAAATATTTATAGGTCTTAGATAACATCCCCCTATACCTTGTGTCCGAAGGAAACCCTTAGATTCATTGTACTTTGTGAGATATGATCAGTACAAGTTAGGGTTTCTGCCTCTTCCAGATCTCAGTCATAAACAGGTGACCTAGGAAAAAAAGTCATATCTCGGGCTAGGAAGATCCAAATGAAATTTCGTAAAAAGTGATAGGTATATCACGGACTGTACTTTCACACTTACGTTTTAGAGGATGAAGTTGAACTAGTGACACGTGGAATGTCGTACATGTTTGCTCTCCTATTTTATCCCATATACAGGTCACGTTGCAACACTTGGCATAACTCTCTATCAGAGAATCCAATTGAGGTCACACCTATGGGGTTGGAAATATGACAGGTCAGGCTACCATAGGATGAAGTTTCAGACCCCGTGGATTTGTAATTTCATAAATGCACCAGAAAAAATCAGGTGCATATTTCTGTCAAAACATAATTGGATTTTGAGCACCTTCATTCTTGGCTTGTCACTACTGCGGGAATTTAGGGCTTCGAAGAAAGTTGGAATTTTTGGAATCAGAGTCCATAGTTGAATGCTCCTCATCAAAATCAAAATTTAGAGACCAATATCAAACCTTTTGGTTGGGAAGAAGACCGGGCTTGATCAAACCCTAGTTCAGGATTTTGATTGGAAATGTGGAAAATTAGGGCTTCTACAAAAGTTGGAATTTTTGAAATCTATGACCATGGTTGGAAGCTCCTCAGAAAAAATCAAAGTTTAGAACAAAAGATCGAACCTTTTGGATTGGCAGAAGACCGGGCTTTATCAAACCCTAGTTCGGGATCCTGTCGAGAAGATCTGAAAGTTTCAAAGGCAATTTTGAGGGGTCAAATTTTGCAGTTTTCAAAATTGAAGTATACCAGCTTGATCAACGCAGCAAGCCACATCTTTCCATCCATTCAGAAGTTTGAAATTCAAAATTTGAATTTTTAGGGTTTCTCTAACAAACCCTAATCCAACTCCAGATCCAGTCTCAGCAAATCAAAGTGGATTGGGTTAATCATAGAAGAGAATTGGACACTTACATAAGTGAAGAAGTTCCAGTTTCGGGGGAAGACGAGGCTAGGGCCTTACATAAGAAGACTACAAGAAATCTCAACAGGTATGACTTGAGGAGATATAGGTGTTGGCTTGGTTTTGCAACCAAGCTTAGTGCTATGGGCACCTGCTAACTAGTAGCAGCAGTTTCAATAGAAATAAATAACAAACTAATCTAAACTATATTAACATGGATCTATTGTAGAAAGGATAAGCAAATAATAAAAATATTGTGAAAAGCAAAGAACGATTAACAATATGTAAAAAAGATTTTTTGTATTAAAGAAAAAGGGGCAAGCCAATGCTTGCAATAGTAATACCTCCAAGTGGTGAAGGTTTGTGTTGAGCAACTTCCAAGATGAGTAGCTCCAAGCTCCAAAAAGTCTCCTCTCCAAGGTTGCTTACAATGGCCAAAAGCTCATGAGAGATTTTGGCAGCAGGAGGATAGGATAATGGATAGATGGAAAGTGAGGAGCCCCTACCACCTTTTTATAGTTTTTGGTGGTGGGGAATACCATTTATGGTTTTGAGGAAACCAATGGTATTGACGAACATGGTTTAGGTACCTTTTCCCTCCTTTTTCCTTTTTTGAATATTTTGAATATTTTGATTCCCTTTTTAATATTTTTGGGAATTTTGGACCCTTTTTGAGGTGTTTTTATGCTTTTTTAGGAAAAATATTCATTTTAAGTGGAAAAAGGGGTGTATTGAGGTCTTTTGGTGACCTTTTGATGGTTTCAGGGGCTCAAATGGTAAAAAAGTGGACAAATGGGTCATGTGAATAAGGAAATGAGCTAGTGAGCACTTTTTGGGTGTTAACAGATTGCCCCCTGATGTGTGAGGGTAGGAGCTCATCTTATGGCCGATAGACATCATAGTTTTTTTGTCTTTTTTCTGCGGTTTGCGGGAGAGAAGAGACCAGTTGGAGACTGGAGCCACGACCCTTGGTAGCTGCAAAAAACAAAAATATTACATGGCCTCAATATGAATGAGGTATAATCTCTGATAATGGACGAGGCGGGCATTCCCATGCTCGTATCAAGATATAGAACAATAATAACAATGGGGTCCAAAATATGGGGACCTGAAAGATACATAAAAAATCTGCTGGTACATCATAATGGTCCAAAGGGGACATTATGTTTGGATGTACACATGATCATAACATGACTGATCTTAATAACTGATACACTGGAATAACTGATGGACTGTTGAAACTGAAGGTGTCCAACATCTGTAAGGAATCAATGACTGGAGTCATCTCCGAGAAGTATATGTACTGTATACTCGAGGGAGTATAAAACTGGGGTACCTCTGAATACTGTCTCCATACGCAACCCAGATATCTATAGAAAAAATGTAACTGGTTGTTTCCATAAGTAGACTCTCAAATGTGGAAGAGTCAGGTGGTATCTGGGGTATTCAACTAATAACTGAATGGACCAATACCCTGTGCAAGTCTCAATGATGCGATCGAGGTGTTGAAGTCGAGCATGTGAGATTCAACCATTTGGAGAGGCACTACGGACTCTTCTCGAAATGATTCGTAGGTACTTATCATAAATGGTGATGAGTCCAAGACAGAGGGACCTCTAGGTCCATCCTCTGGAATAAATGTGGTTGTCGTCGACAGAGGGAGACCAGCAACTAACAAGGCAATGATGTTTCCTTGATAGGAGCGTGGGGTGTAGAACTGGAGTGTGGTAGTACTGGTGGTAGGACTGACATACTTGTGGGGATGGGAAGTAACTGGGGTCATAAAGTGGGTAGACTCAAACTTCTTTTGTTCAGAGCATGATGACATGGTTGACCTGGCAGCGTAGGGAATTCACTTGTAGGTGTGGGGATCATGAGTTTTAAGGACTGAAGGGTATGTATTAACTCTGGGGGGTGGGGGACGAGCTGATGGTGCTGTCGAGGGATTTTCAGGGTGACATACTACAGAATACTCTAAACAAAGGCGACCAAAATGGGGAAGCTGCCATATGAGTAGACGTGATCTATTGTGGCGCCAAGAAGCACCATTGGGTCCTTCTTCGTAGTTTTAATGAGCTCCAAGAAGGGATAAAAGTGTGCTCTGAAATGGTACTATCCTGTGGATTTTGTGAGCCCAGGACTGTTTGTGCTCATGGTTGCTTTCATGTTTAGAGAGTCTGAAAGCGGTAAGTGGACTCTATTGGTGTTCTTTTTCGTAAGTTATTCTCCAAGTCCCGAAAAAGCATAAAATGATGCAAATGGAGAACTCTTCTAGCCGATGTGACTAGAGTATTCCTTTTTCGTAATTAGTCTACAAGGTCCGGAAAAGGGGTAAACTTATACTAGGTAGACGCCCTTTCAGATACATTTAGCGAGCATGAAAGGAAGCAAGGTTGCTCGATGATCTTTTCATTGTTTTAGGAGTCAGAAAAAAGCTTAACAGAATCCCTAAGTGCTTTTTTCGTAAAACAGATTGCTCGGCCCGAAAAAAGGGTAAAACTATATCGAACAAAAAGGGATTAATGAGAACGAGAAAAGGTCTCAAGCACCATCATGAGTGCGGAAAACTGGATCCGGTGACGTAAAGATTGTCAAAAAGGGGCAACGGCCAATGTGGCACGCAAACCGAGGTGATGGGTGGCATTTTGAAAAAATGCCCAAAAATTATGGGTGTGAGAGTGAGAAATGGTCTCAAGCATCATCACGGGCATGGAAATATGAATCCTGCAGTGCAAATGGTGTGAAAAACGGAGGTCTTAAGGACTCCAGAATGGTCAAAGGATATAACTAGGTTTAAAAAATGGCTACAAATGAAGGTGACCCCACCAAGCCAAGGATGTAGTGGTGGGGAGAAATGATGACCCACGGGGGAGAAATACTATGTGTATCAAATCAACTCAAATATACAAGTGACACGTGACCTCAAAAATGGTTGAGATCACGAATGTGAAAAAGTGAGCAAGGTTAATGACCTGCCCCCATGCTATGTGCATGGGGTTTGTGATTGTGGATCACATATGTGTTGGTTTGAGAAATGGGATCATTGGAATACTGAGATAGATGTGATGGGGAAGGTTCAAACTGATTGATCATGCCCCCTATCCCAAGGTCGAGTTTATCTATTATGCCCCCTAACTTAGAGGTGTCAATGTTGTGTAGATGTTGTCTCAGAGAGAGATCAATAGGGCATTGAGCAACTGCTGGCGGGGTGGTATACCATGAGGCTATGGGCTGTGGTGGCATACTGAAGTGATGATATGATGATGGGGGATTCCCTTTGTGGGGTGGATGCCCCCAGTATCTTCGACGAGAATTACGATGGTGATGAGTAGGCAAGGTTTTGGGCCTACCCCCATGCTATGGACATGTGGTTTCCTCTTTGATTTGAAAAGGTTGAATATGTGGTTCGGAGGGATCAATGGAAGGGGTCGACTAGACAAAGGGGTCTCCATTGGAAACCATGTAAATTGTGTTAATATCTTCTGAGGAGGAAGATGGTGGGGGATGAATTTCCTCAATGAGAGGAGGGGATATATCTAGGTCGACGTTATTCAACTCATACAAGGCTTCTCTATAATCGAGGAGATCAGGGCAGTGGTGTGAATAATGGTCGTAAATACCGCATATTGCACAAGGGTGGTTAGTACGCAGTGATTTATCACGAGGCTTTGGGTTTGAGTCAATTTTGACAACTGGAATGTTGGGGTTGTCGTCAAGCATTTGCATGTGTTCCTGTAATGTAGGTAATTGTGGACATTGATGAGTTGGATGGCCTAACTCATCACACAATGAGCATTTAGGAGGAGCACGAAACATGGGGGGAGGTGTAACTGCTTTGGGAGGAGGTACCGTAGTGTATGGTTGTGGGCCTCTGCCCCCAGTGGGCTTGATAAGAGGAGGGGGATTCGTAGATGACGAAGGGGTAGTGAGCCCGGGAGGTGGTTGAGTAGTAGTGACAATGGGTTGCACCGGTTGCAGGACGACGTTTGGTGTCGGCGAGGGAACGGGAGGCAAAATATACCACACGGGTAATCCCAAGGTTAACTCGGGGAGACTAAGGGTAGCCATAACCGGAGCGCTTACTATGCCCGAGGGAGGGAATAGAAAGGGGATTGTGTGGATGGGTGTAACTCCAATGTGACTAGGGAACAATGGTGGTTCAGGTAATAAGTGCGGTTGATTGTTGGGTGTTTGTGTATTGTGGGACAGGGTACATAGATCAGATACTTTGGGCGCGGGTGACGAGGGTGGAATGGATTGGAATGTTGAGGTCATCGGCGCATCTGAGTAAACTTCGGGTCTGACTGTGGAGATGAACGATGTAGTTGCATTCTGAACTGGTTGTTCAATCATAGGGAGAACATTTTTAGGTGCAATGGGAGCGTATGGGTTTCGACATGTTTGGAGATTCATGTCGGATGATGACATCATAAGGAGATGATAAGTATTTGAATCCATCGGTTGGTTTGTGTGTGCAGCATATGTGATTTGTTGTTGTGGTGCTATGGTTCCTTGAGGAGGATCCAATAGACGAGTGTTCACCACTCCTTGTGTGGGAAAAGGATTTTGCAGCACCATGGGTTGTGGTTGAGGAGGTGGCACTGGTTGTGCCGCGTGCCCTTGGCGTTGGGCATCATCAAACCACAGTTGGCATGCTCGCCCCAAATGGGGGCAAGTGTGTGTATAATGGCTGTATACCCCGCATATGGAACATGGGTGGTTTGTTCGTAAATTGGGGTTCTTACCCTGTTTCGGTGGTCGATCAGGGTTTTGGTTGGCGGGGGTAGTGTTGTTGTTTTTTGGAGGATAAGTCTGAGCGATTGGAGGTTGTGGTGCAGCAAGGACTACCTGTGGTGGGAAATAAGCCGTTGGGGCTTGTGAGTGAACATGAGCATGTGTGGCCTGCTGATGGTAATACGTAGGGGGTGCAACCAGAGGTGGATAGGCTAAAGGTGCATGAACATAACACTGTGGTGGACATGAGGGTCCATGAGTGTGGTGGGGGTGGGCCATGGGAGCATATGAAGTTGTAGCTCCAGAGTGAGATGTGGCCCGCAAAATATCGGGGTCGTTATTATTGCGCATAATGGAAAATGGTTGGTTGTGGGACGCAACTTGTCCAATGATGCCATCGGTGGCGTGGGATGCCCCCGGCGTGTCAGTCCGGAAGGAATCACCGCGGGGAGCGTCAGGTAAAATGGTATATAGGTAGCCACACTGGGCGTAGATCAGATCAAACTGCTGGGCTTTTAGAATGGCTTCTTCTTCCGACTGGGGTCGTTCAAAAGCTACATCCTTGGCTATGAGGGGTAGGAGTGATTTGAGAAACCAATCCAAAAATATACGGCCGTCCAGTTTTATCTTGCAGAGGCTACGGCGCTTGCGCCACTCATGGATATGGTCGGTGATGTGGGTAGCTGTGTTTTGTCTACAAGACAACAGTATTTCAACTCCTGCATCATAGCGTATAGGTAGCTGAAAAAACTGAAGGAAAGTGGAGGCGAGGGACGTAAATGTACGGTGGGTCCCATGTGGTTGTTCAATGTACCACTTGGCTACAGAGCCAGTGAACGTTCGTTGCAACATTCTTAGTCTAATGGAGTCATCCACTATGGAGTTAGATGAACACCATAGGTGAAATGACATTATGTGGTTTTGGGGATCTTCCCCAGGTTTTCCTTCAAACTTCGGGATGTCCGAGGGAAGCTTTGTGGGCATGGGGGGCCAAGTGGGGTCATGTCTAATAGGATCATTAGTTAGTCTTGCCAAGTATGGAAAATTCAAACTTGCCAGAAATGGTAAACTAGCCGAGGGGTGTGATGTAGTGGCTGGGACATAACTATTAATGGTAGCATTATGTAGTGGTCCAGTATCCCCTAAAGGTACGCTAGGTATTGAAGGTATGTGACCTCCAACTGTCGTGGTTTGGTATGGGCCGGCATTTCCAAGTGCAACTTGGGTTACACCGGGGTTAGGAATAGTACCAGAAACTCCTGGGATCTGGGTTGTGGTAATCACAGGTGGTATGATTCCTATGTTGGGCATACTCATAACAGGTGGTGGCCCTGTGTTAGGCATTCCTAAAGGTGGAGTGCCCCCTATATTAGGCATGCCTAGAGGGGTGGTTGTTGCCATGGATGGCACAACAGTAGAAGGGTTTGTAGATGTATCTCCTATAGTGCTGGTAAAAAGTGGGTCGTATTGTGTTCCAGCCATAAGGTTGGTTGGTGATAATACAGTGGGGTTTTCGGATTCAGCCTCAGAACCAGATGTGAAGTGAGGCATGTCAGAATCGGATGACGCTATATTTGTCCGATGACGTGTCGATTCAAGGGATAAGGCTCTACATCGGTGATGTGGAGAGCCAAGTAGACTAAAATGAGGGGGTTCACCCTGAAGACGACGAGATCGTCTAAAATTCTCAATGGTGAGAAATATGTTTTAAAAGTTTTCAGTGTAAGATGGTGATGTATAAAAAACTCGAAACCCTAATGCAACCAAGGGTGCAAAAAAGGGGAGTGAAAACAAAGGCTCTTAGGCCAAAAAATCAATCTCAAAAAGCACTTATTATAGCAGCTGTGCTATAATAAGTGGAGGGATGCAACAAAAATGGTCAGAATACCAACACTCAAACAATATCTAGAAAAAAGAGGTGCTACTAGACCAAAGGTGGGTAGTATCATGCAAACACCTAACTAGAAGTATTGTGAGTCAACAAACGATATTCTCTGCAAGGTGATGAAATCCAGGTCAGACAATATTGAGTGTTGAATCAACGGCTAGATATCCCCCTACCGGGAGGGACACCGGGTAGACAATCCTAAAGAATGGCAACTAGGATACTCCGTTCATGACACGTTCAGAAGAGGTGAATCTGCTGTTTGGTCCTTTTACCGCAATACCCCCATACAGGGATATCCCGAGAACTGTGAATGGTAGCCTTTGGTTACTGAATGGATTTCGGTAGTCCACTCAGACTTCCGGAACCATCCTCGCGACTTCAACCCTCCTAGGGGAGAGGCCCTCTGATAAACTGGTTGTGACCGTGCCAAAAAATACTAGGAGATTTTGGTTCCCTATTAGACAACAGCTATGTCTCAAATGTAATAACTGAGGGGTGTTATTGGAACACCTATCCCCTCAATTCTACCTAGCTACAAAGTTCTTTTAAATGTTCCCCAAGTGGGGTTAAAAGTTGGTTGAAATTAGGGTAACTTTTAAGGCTCAGTTTAAATTATGTGTTTGAGTGGGTGCAGGTGTGGTATTTTAAACTGAATGTGAAAAAATGTAAATGCTTTTAAAAAACGATTCAAAAACAAAAGATCTTTGAAAAGGGAAAGCAAATAATATGAATACTGCAAGAAATAAATAGATTTCTTCTTTTAAAAAATTGATGGGAAAAATATCAAGAAAGTAAACAGTAATACTTTTATCTAGATAAAATGCAAATAACACCTTCTTCGATTTCTGAAAAATATTTGTAAAAAGACTTTCCTTAAAAGAGCATTTGAAATAGTAAAAGTTTTGATGGCTGTAAAAAATGTAGGAATTTTTTGATACTGTAACAAATGCTAAATGGGCATGGAAAACAGTCAAAAATAATTTTTTAACAAATCGGCCGAATTAAAAAAATTGGCATCGTGGGTTTTAGCAGAACAACCACGATAGACCGCGCGGGTTTCTGCCTCACAGGCACGATTGGCAGCACGGGTTTCAGCCGCGATGTGCAGCGCAGTATTTCGGCGCACAGTCGTGATGAGCCACACGGTAAATGGCCGCAAAGCCGTGATGTGCAATGCACAAATTGGCCGCGAAGCCGCGGTGAGCCGCGCAGAAAAAATCCGATAGGTCACGATGAGCCGCGCGGAAAAAAAACCGATAGGTCGCGATGAGCCGCGCGACTATTGGGCAAAAAGCCGCGAGGCGAAAGCCGTACGCAGACGCCGAAAAACGAACCTGAAAATTGACAATTTCGGGCTATTAATGGCAATAGATGGGGCTAAGATCTAGAGCAGCAATGGATCTACTATCTAGGATGGCAGATCTATGGTTTTAAAGGATAAAAACTAATAAAAACTAAGATCTAAAGCAAAATTTGAGATCTAAGAATTCAAACCTAGAGGAGTCGCCAAAAACTGTTGGCTTGGTTTTGCAACCAAGCTTAGTGCTATGGGCACTTGCTAACTAGTAGCAGCAGTTTCAATAGAAATAAATAACAAACTAATCTAAACTATATTAAACATGGATCTATTGTAGAAAAGATAAGCAAATAATGAAAATATTGTGAAAAGCAAAGAACGATTAACAATATGTAAAAAATATTTTTTGTATTAAAGAAAAAGGGGCAAGCCAATGCTTGCAATAGTAATACCTCCAAGTGGTGAAGGTTTGTGTTGAGCAACTTCCAAGATGAGTAGCTCTAAGCTCCAAAAAGTCTCCTCTCCAAGGTTGCTTACAATGGCCAAAAGCTCATGAGAGATTTTGGCAGCACGAGGATAGGATAATGGATGGATGGAAAGTGAGGAGCCCCTACCACCTTTTTATAGTTTTTGGTGGTGGGGAATACCATTTATGGTTTTGAGAAAACCAATGGTATTGACCAACATGGTTTAGGTACCTTTTCCCTCCTTTTTCCTTTTTTGAATATTTTGAATATTTTTATTCCCTTTTTAATATTTTTGGAAATTTTGGACCCTTTTTGAGGGTTTTTTATGCTTTTTTAGGAAAAATATTCATTTTAAGTGGAAAAAGGGGTGTATTGAGGTCTTTTGGTGACCTTTTGATGGTTCCAGAGGCTCAAATGGTGAAAAAGTGGACAAATGGGTCATGTGAATAAGGAAATGAGCTAGTGAGCATTTTTTGGGTGTTAACAATAGGTATGTGTTGAAATCTGTTCATGATTAAGTTTATGATATGTTTGTCTTCATATTATTAAGGTTAGTACAATTATGATTGTTTGATAATGAATGCATGTGAATGATAGAAGACATTCAGTGATTAGGGTTATGACACTTATGATTGTACTAATGCACTTGTGGTGTTGTATGAGGATGATGTTGTCTACTAACAAGATACAGGTACATCAAGAAAGACAAATCAAGTTCTATGACAATGATGCCATGAAGACAAAGACTCATCCATAGTCTTTGACCACATAGAAGCTCTACTTATGAGGTATGCATGACTTTGTTCTACTATGCTTAACTTATGAGATATGCAGGTTCTAACACAAAGTCTCTAAATCATTGGAGAGAACAAAGAAGATATATTTTGGGTATGTTGAGACATAACCAAGCATGGAAATCTAGGTATGTTTTCCTATATCAATTTAGAATCCTACTTTGTGTTAGGATCTTAGGTAGGTATACTTATGTATGAAATGATCATGACCATACACACTTAAGTTTATTTAGAATTATAATGTTTTGATAGTATTAAGATTATACTAATGAATGTATGTTTATGTATGATATCATGAGGATGACACTAGTGCACACTTAAGCATGCATAGTGGTACAAAATGAATAGAATTTCAAAGACATATAGAGATCAAGCGGGAGGCAACCAAACAAACATAAAAGATAAGTATTTGAGTTGTTATTTGAATCTCTAAAATAGTAAATGATATTGCTTGTAATAGTTGTATGCATATTTGTATTCGTAGAATATATCATGCATAGTGTAAGCATTCATATAGCATTGAACAATATACTACTAATATGCATATGATGGATAAGTTGGACAAACATTCCATTGTTTCTTGTCTAGAATGAAACCTCTTTGCTAACATGCTGAGAGTTGTGCACGCTCTTGACAGTATGTTCTGGAAGAGATGGAAGGCATCTAGATAACCACTGTATGCATACATGATATGGAAAAGTGTTGTGGCAAAGTATTGGTAAAGATAGTTGCATAACCATGTGAATCATATTTGTATGCATAATAGGTTATCATGTCAACATGATTTGATGATTATGAAGTATTACTCATCATGTAATTAACTTTGATTTGTAGGAAAGATCACGAAGAATGATGAACACCAAACAAGTGATGGATGTTAAACAAAAAGACTTACAAATCAAACATACTATAGAAGGCTCATGGCTAGAAGATTCTCTTAGAAAGAGGAAGAAGGATCATGACGAGATGTTTGCTCCAAGTGGCTAGATAAGACCATTCTCTTAATGGTGTAATTGAAGAAGAAGTGAGAATTGAGAAAACTCCTAGGATTCAATTGAAAAAAGCTCTGTATGGGTACCCAGGATCGATAGTCATTTGATGAGCTTAATGATCACCATGGGTGATGTGGATCTCAACCTTTGCTACAGGGTTGAAGATGGTTTCTATATACAGATGACATTCTCCTCTTAGATGGATGCAAGAAGGAACTCACCATAGAGTTAGAATGATCTTGAGGATCATATCAGTAGACCCATCTGACGGGAGATGGCACGGATAGATATGCAGAAGATCACTCAATGCAGAGTGTGAATGATGTTCAATCACAGAAGGAGAATTGATAGCTTCTTGACAAGATTGGTCTTTACCAAAAGTAAAGTGTTAGGAACCCATGTCTTTACTTTGTTAGTATGTTGTTGTTGGATGCATATGCTTTGTAAGTCGTCCCATAGTATTTGTTGATCAATAGTTTATGTTATTGTTGTTGGCGCATATGCTTTGTAAGTTTTCCGTAGTATTGTTGATCCATAGTTTGTAACGGCCCATGGTTTTGACCCATAGTATTGGTGCCCAGAATTAGTATATAAGTGTGTGTCGAGACCTATGAAGGCACCGTGAAGTTAATTGTATTGAGCTTGCTCAAAGGAGGTTGCCCCCTCGAAGTTGCCTGTGATCAATATAAAAGTGATTCCGAGTTCTGTCATTTCTGCTATTTCGCATATTCTTGTTAATTAATTCTTGCAGGTGCATCACATCTGGTATCAGAGCACCTTCTTGGCTGGGTGAAATTTCTGCCAAATTTTTTTTCGCATCTGTTGCAAGTTTGGATTTGGGAATAATCCCTATCCGCTTAACTGTGGGAAGTACTTGGGCATAATCCCTAAAACTCATTGTGAGGAGTACCACAGGAACCCCGAAGTAGCTGGCCCATTGAGAGGACCTACCAGTGAAAAGGGAAACGACCCCTACCTGATTGACTAGTTCCCACCCGTGAGGTAAACCAAGAGATGTCGTTTGTGGCATAGCGGTTATCAGTTTTACCTGAGCCATGGAGTGAGGGGTACTGCCCCAATACGCAAGCCGTCAGACAGCATTGGTGGCCGAGTGAAACCCATGAACTGTTAGGAAGCCGCACATACCTGGGGTCCATATCTACTTTCAGCTGAACTATTGTCGATCACTGTTGCGTCGTTTCAGATTCATTTTGCAAGCCGTTCCAGATTCAGCCAGTTTCAATCCATTTGGCGCTGTTCCAGATCCCTTTCGAGCCGTAGCCGCTCCAGTCTGAAAAAAAAAAAAAAAAAAAAAAAAAAAAAAAAAAAAAAAAAAACCGAGTATAAAATTCAGTTTTTTCTCCATATCTCCCTTATTTTCACTCTGTTTCCCTTGAAATTTTCGGGGAACCCCTGTCATCCCATTCTGCATATTTCAGTCCTGAGGACCCTATCCCCAATTCCCCTTCCCAAAGCCCGAAATCCCACATTTGTCTATTTTTAGGGTTTGCCATAACTTCCTCAGATTTCACCCAATCACCTTCAAATTTTACCACAAAGTTCCTTTCTGAATTCTGCTTCTTTGTTCCCCTCTACCAAATTTTCCCATTCTTTCACCCCGCTTCTGAAATCCTCATTTTTGCTTCCCTGTCTATCCAACAGTGTCCAAAACCTAGTCAAACCCCAATTACCCTTCTAATTTTTTCCCAAGTCCAGATTTTCCTCTACTGAAGTAGATTCTGTTTTTGTTTTCCTACCCAGTCAACTGAAAAAAAAATAAAAAAATAAAAAAATCCTAGTTATGGTTGTCAACCGTGCAAGAGCAAAAACCATGGAGGACGCACTTGTAGCCATCCAAGCCAAACTCCAGGATCTAGATGAAAAATTTCTCGGTCTCCATCTTGAACATTCAGCTATGAACAACAAACGGTAGTCTGAGTCTTCAGCAGACAATGGGTTCTCTTCTTCCAATAATTTTCGTGTTCCAAAGCATGATTTTCCTCGCTTCAATGGTACCAATCCCAATTGGATGGATCTATCGTGCAGAACAGTATTTCAGTATGCATAATACTTTTGATGTCAACAAAGTTCCGTTGGCATCCTTTCATTTGGAACAGGAAGCTCTTCAATGGTACCATTGGTACATCAAGGCTCATCCAGAGCCCAAATGGCCGGACTTTTGCCAGCTCCTTTTGCAATGATTTGGTCCTAGCGCTTTTGATGACTTCACAGGAGCCCTCACTAAACTTCGCCAAACCGGCACTGTGAGAGAGTATCAAACCGAATTTGAGAATCTCGCCAACCACACCGAAGGATTGTCTGATGATTTTTACAGGAGTTGTTTTATCAGTGGTCTAAAGGGTGCTATCCGCTCTGAGGTCAAAATGTTCTGTCCCAACACAATGATGGAAGCACTGGGGTTGGCTAAGTTGGCAGAAGATAAGATTGCAGCCCAACAATGCTCCAAGCCCACTTTTGTTCCCTTCTGAAATATGGGTTCTCAGCAACCACCTATACCGCAGGCTCCTCGACCGACTCCTATCAAGCGTTTGTCTGAAACAGAGATGCAAGCACGCAGAGAAAAGGGGATTTGCTATAATTGTGATGAGAAATTCACTCGGGGACATAGATGTGTTCAGCAAAAGCTCTATCTCTTGGATGTGGAGTCTCCGCCTGCCTCTGAAATTGGTGACGAAGATCCAGAAACACTGGATGCTCCGGTCGACATTCAAGAACCGCCTATTGACCCTCCGTCTCAGGATGACCAGCCAGAGATATCTCTCCATACTTTAGCTGGAATCACCACCCCCCAAACAATGAGGGTTAGGGGTTACTTCAAGAAGCTTCCTCTTACAATACTCATTGATTCTGGTAGCACTCATAATTTCATTGACCCTCGAATCGCCAAACAAGCTGATTGTTTTATCCATCCTTGCTCCAACTTTGAAGTCATGGTTGCCAATGGGGGCACCTTACCTTGAAAAGGGAAATGTCGAAATGTGCATATCTCTATGGGAGATTATACCTTGCGCTCTGACATGTTTGCCTTGCCCTTAGGCGGATGTGATGTGGTTTTGGGCGCTCAATGGCTACGCACACTTGGCCCTATCTTATGGGATTTTACTGAACTCTGGATGCAGTTTTCCCTCAATGGACACAAACACACATTGACAGGATTACAACCAGGTTCTCTCAGCATCATCAGTTCACATCGCATGGAAAAACTTCTCAAGAAGAATTCACATGGTGTCATCGCTTAGATCCATTCCATCCAGATGCAACCATCAGTGGTCTCCACTACTCCTTTGGATCTACAACAAATTCTGGATCGATATACAGGTGTCTTTGCTGAACCAGTGGGATTGCCACCTTCAAGGCCAGAAGACCATCATATTCAACTCCTTCCTGGCAGCGTTCCTCCCAACATCAGGCCCTATCGCTACCCATTTCACCAAAAAAAGGAGATTGAAATGCTCGTTCGGGACTAATTGAAGCAAGGTATTATTCGCCCAAGCACTAGTTCCTTTTCTTCTCCAGTTATTCTTGTCCGCAAAAAAGATGGGTCATGGCACCTCTACATTGACTTCCGAGCACTTAATCACCTCACCATCAAGGATAAGTTTCCAATTCCTGTTGTTGATGAGCTTCTTGATGAGCTTCATGGGGCTCACTTTTTCTCCAAGTTGGATCTTCGTTCTGGGTATCATCAAATTCGGGTTCATGAGGATGATATCCCCAAAAGAGCTTTCCGCACACATGATGGCCATTATGAGTTTTTGATCATGCCCTTTGGCCTCACTAATGCTCCTTCCACATTCCAGGCCTTAATGAATAAAATATTTCGACCCTACTTGCGGAAATTCATTCTGGTATTCATTGATGATATCCTCATCTACAGTAAAACATGGGATGAACATCTCCAGCATTTGGATCTTGTCATGCAACTTTTCTCTGACCATCATCTCCATGCCAAGCAGTCTAAATGTGTTTTTGGACAGAAGGAAGTTGAGTATCTCGGGCACATTATCTCAGCACAAGGGGTTTGCGTGGATCCTGCCAAAATCGATGCCATGAACAATTGGCCGCATCCTCAAACACTCAAGAGCCTTCGTGGTTTTTTGGGGTTGACTGGCTACTACCGCAAGTTTGTCAAGTATTATGGGAAGATTGCAGCTCCATTAACTGCTCTATTGAAAAAGGACGCCTTCACATGGACACCTGCTACTCAGTGTGCATTTGACAAACTAAAACAAGCTATGTGTACTACACCTGTGCTAGCTATGCCTGATTTTTCCAAGCCCTTCACTATTGAGAGTGATGCTTGCGGCATTGGACTTGGTGCTGTTCTCCTTCAAGATGAACACCCCATTGCGTTCACCACCAAAGCCCTTTCAGGTAAGAATCTAGCTGCCTCTACCTATGAGAAGGAAATGATGGCTATTTTGCATGCAGTACATAAGTGGCGGCCATACCTATTAGGGAATCATTTCTGCATCAAGACTGATCATCAGAGTCTGAAATATTTCTTGGACCAGTGTGTCTCCTCCCCGGCATAACAGAAATGGGTTAGAAAACTCATGGGTTATGACTATGAGATCACTTACAAGAAGGGTAAAGACAATATTGTGGCAGATGCTCTTTCTCGCACATTTGAGGCCCAAGGTTCTCTTTCAGCTATTTCTATGCCTGTTCCAAATTGGTTGCACTCTGTTCAACAGGGTTATGTCAATGACTCCTCCTTATCTCAAATCATCCAACGCTTGACCAACAACCCTTCTGTTGTACCACATTACTCTTGGGATGGTGCTTCTCTGCGATACAAGGGTCGTCTGGTGCTTCCCCAGAGCACAAATATTCAACAGGCTGTCTTCTATGAACTCCATGCTTCTCCATCGGCAGGGCACTCTGGGTTCCTCAAAACATATGAACGAGCACATCGTAACTTCTTTTGGTAGGGCATGAAAAGGACAATTCAACAGATGGTGGCCGAATGTGATACCTGCCAGCGCAATAAGGGTGAAACAACACTCCTTCCAGGATTGCTTGAACCCTTTCCCATACCTACACGGATTTGGATAGATATTTCTATGGATTTCATTGAAGGGATCCCTAAATCTGGAGGGAAGACAGTGATTCTCGTTGTGGTTGATTTCCTCTCCAAATATAGTCATTTTTGTGCTCTCAGCCATCCCTATACCGCCTCCTCCGTTGCTCAAATTTTTCTGGACCAGATCTTTCATCTTCATGGAATCCATTCTTCCATTGTCTGGGATTGTGATGCGACTTTCACCAGTCATTTTTGGACAGAACTATTTCGCCACACTGGCACCAAACTGAAGATGAGTTCAGGGTATCACCCACAAATAGATGGTCAGACTGAAATTGTCAATAAATGCTTGGAAACGTATCTTCGTTGCTTCACCTCGGAACAACAACATCAGTGGGAAAAATGGCTCCCTCTCACTGAATGGTGGTACAATACCTCTTACCACATGGCCTCTAAATTGACCCCATATGAAGCAGTCTATGTTCAGGCACCTCCATCCCTTCTTCCATACACACCCACTAGTTCACCAGTTCAGGAAGTTGACACAGTCCTTCGAAACCACGATCAGATTCTTCGCATTTTGCGGGACAATCTTCACATGGCAAGAAATCGCATGAAGCAACAAGCTGATCAGAACCGTTCTGAGCGCACTTTTCAAGTCGGCGATATGGTTTTTCTTCGTTTCCATCCATACAAACAATCATCCTTGAAACTCAAAGGGCGTCATAAGCTCGCTCCAAAGTTCTATGGGCCATATCGGATTCTTCAGAAAATTGGGTCCGTTGCTTATAAATTGAAACTTCCTCCTTCTTCCCGCATTCATCCAGTCTTTCATGTCTCTTGTCTGAAGAAAGTTCTTGGCACCAGCATTAGTGGACAAACGATTTTACCCGAACTCGATAATGAAGGATTCATCCTTTTGGAGCCAGAGGCCATCCTCAATTGGCGCATGCATCAGCTTCGCTCTCGCTCTATCACAGAGGTCTTAATTCAGTGGCACGGCATGCAACCAGAGGATGCTACATGGGAACCACTCCTTCAGATTCAACAACAATTTCCACATCTAAAGCTTTGAGGACAAAGCTTTTTTTAAGGGGGAGGGGATGTTAGGAACCCATGTCTTTACTTTGTTAGTATGTTTTTGTTTGATGCATATGCTTTGTAAGTCGTCCCATAGTATTTGTTGATCAATAGTTTATGTTATTGTTGTTGGCGCATATGCTTTGTAAGTCGCCCGTAGTATTGCTGATCCATAGTTTGTAACGGCCCATGGTTTTGACCCATAATATTGGCGCCCAGAATTAGTATATAAGTGTGTGTCGAGACCTATGAAGGCACCGTGAAGTTAATTGTATTGATCTTGATCAAAGCAGTTTTCCCCCTCGAAGTGGCCTGTGATCAATATAAAAGTGATTCTGAGTTCTGTCATTTCTGCTATTTCGCATATTCTTGTTAATTAATTGTTGCAGGTACATCATATAAAGTTTAGCCTAACCTTGACCTTAAGGTTATGGATGACACTATTACTGTATGTGGATGATCTCTTTCTGACAAGGAATGAGAAAAAGATCATGGAAAGAAAGAAGAAGCTAGCTATATAAATTTCTCGGATTGATACAGTTCTTGAAGTATGGCAAGTCCCAGAAGGAATCTTTCTCAACCAGGGAAAGTATTTGATATGTCGGAATGCAAAGCCATGGCCACTCCCATGGATTCCAACTTGAAGCTGTTAGCTGATGACTCATCAGAGTTAGTGGATGTGACTCTGTATAGATAGATTATTGGGTCATTGATGTATCTGATGAATACCAGGCCATATATATGCTTTGCTATGAAACCTTGAGTTAGTATCTAGCAGAACCTAGGCGTGTTCACCTGATAGCTGCAAAGTATGTGATGAGGTACCTAAAGGGTACGATAGACTTTGGTCTATGTTGTCTTGGAGATCATGACTTCATATTTTATGGCTACACAGATGTTGATTTGGCAGGAAGTGTATCAGATAGGAAGAGCACATCGGGTGGATGTTACCGTCTGGGATCTGCCATGATCTCGTGGTTTAGCAGGAAGCAGTCTAGTGTGGCTCTCAGCACAACTGAAGGGGAATATATAGATGCTTGCTCTGCTAATTGTGAAGTGATATGGCTTCGAAAGCTATTATCGGGATTGTTTAACTTAGAGATGGACCCCACTATGATCCTATGTGACAACCAGACTTGTATCAAGATGACAGAGAATCTAGTGTTCCATGATAAGTCAAAGCACATAGAGATCCTATATTTCTATATACGGGATATGGTGCAGAAAGGAGATATAAAGCTCAAGTATGTGAGCACTGACGAACAAGTTGCTGATATATTGACCAAACCTCTGTCTCGAGTAAATTTTGAAGTATTTTTGAGACAAGCTTGGTGTAGTTCAGAAGGAGCCTCTCGAAAGGGGGAGTGATATGGTCGTTGATGATGAGATTTTCTGCATCGACAGTAAGGTTAATGATGACGATACTTGTATCGATGATGAGGATACTTATGTCGATGATGAGGTTACCTATTCCGACGATGAGGTTGATGATGAGATTACCAGTTCCGATGATGCGATCGATATATGGTCCTTAGACTTTGTCTAAGTGGAAGAGGAGGGATTGTATCATCCCTAGACTTCAGTCCCTGAATTGATCGGTAGACATATGTCTCCAAGAAATGGTCCCTAGTGGATGAGAGGGATTGTATAATCCCTAGACTTCAGTCCCTAAATTGATTCATAGACATATGTCTCCGAGAAATGTTCCCTAGTGGATGAGAGGGATTGTATCATCCCTAAAATTCGGTCCCTAAATTGATCCGTAGACATATGTCTCTGAGAAATGGTCCCTAGTGGACGAGAGGGATTGTATCATCCTTGGACATATGTCCTAAAAGAGATCCGTAGACATATGTCTCTGAGAAAGTGGTGCCTAGTGGATGTGATAGGACTACATCATCCCTAAACATTTGGTTCAAAATGTATGTGATAGGACTGCATCGTCCCTAAACATTTGGTTCAAACTGTAGTGATAGGATTGTATCGTCCCTAGACATGAGACTTGTCTTAAAATGATCACAGATTGTATCGTCCTCAGACATGAGACTTGTCTTAAAAGTATCACGGATTGTATCGTCCCTAGACACAAGACTTGTCTTAAAAGGATCACGGATTGTATCATCCCTAGACATGAGACTTGTATTAAAAGGATCATGGATTGCATCATCCCTAGACATGAGACTTTTCTTAAATTGATAAGGATTGATCATCCTAGAAGTAGATCTGGATTGCATCGTCCATAGACATGAGACTTGTCTTAAATTGATAAGGATTGATCATCCTAGAAGTAGATCTAGATTGCATCGTCCATAGACATGAGACTTGTATTAAATTGATAAGGATTGATCATCCTGGAAGTAGATCTGGATTGCATCGTCCATAGACATGAGACTTGTATTAAATTGATAAGGATTGATCATCCTGGAAGTAGATCTGGATTGCATTGTCCATAGACATGAGACTTTTCTTAAATTGATAAGGATTGATCATCCTAGAATTGGATTGTGTGTATTATAGATTATGCTGCTATGATGATATTGTTGATCGAGATGACCTATATGCTGTTGATCGAGAAGATCCAGACAATCGAGAAGATCGAGATGATGATGTGATCGAGAAGATCCAGATGATCGAGAAGATCGATATGATCGAGATGATGATGTGATAAAAAAGATCTAGATGATCAAGAAGATTGAGATGATGATGTGATCGAGAAGATCCAGATGATCCAGAAGATCCATAAGATCAAGAAGATCCAGAGGATCAAGAAGATCGAGATGATGATGTGATCGAGAAGATCCAGACGATCAAGTTGATCGAGATGATCCAGATGATGATGTTGATGATGTTGATGATCGAGATGATCGATATGATGATGTTGATGATCGAGATGATGATGTTGCTGTAGCTATTCAAGTGCTGCAGAAGATGAAGACTGAATACTGACGATGTTGATATTCTAGTATTGATTATGTTCCAGTAACTACTTGAGTTACTGATGATTGAAGAAAGCTTCCAATGATTTATAGATGTATCATGTATCATGTAGTTGATGACTCCTTGCTCCTGCAGATGTTGTTATAATATCCTTCTCGTTAAGGGTGAGTGTTGAAATATTGTAACTTCTAAGAATATTATATTTGTACTTTATTATTCCATAGATGTTTCATTCCTCCGTGAAGACCTTATTGTATATTCGGAGATGTTTTATTCCTCCGTGGAGAATGTGGTAACTTGGGTTATTAGACTTCCTTAGTGGGGGTCGGCCCTATATGAGTCATGTAGCTTAAAGGGTTATTAGACAACCCTAGTGGGGTCAGCCCTGTCACATTATGTTAAGTGGTTAAGTTGGGGCCGACCTAGTTAGTGTAAAAGACAAGTTGGAGTTGTGTATAAATAGAGGAGGTGTGTTCCTCATTTAACACACATTCACTCACTTGTGAGTGGTGCATAGGTGAGAGAGAGATCTGCTATCAAGGAGAAGGAGCTTATGTTTGGGGATTACATCTTTGTATTTGTTGGTCATCTATATTAAGGAAGCTTTGCTGGGTTTTCTACCCCATGAGGGTTTCCCAGGATAAATCTGTGTCTCTTGTGTTTATGTTGTGCTTGTTGTTCTTTCAGTGATCCTGTATATGCTATTGTTGTGAAATGGAATGTAATGCTGATATTTTCTGTCTTAGCATATTAAATCTTAACACAACTTACCTCAAATACACAAGTGGCTAGAACTCAAGCACTAGTAGGTTACAACTCCATCCAGGTTGTATCCACGAGGAGGTCAATTGCTAGGCAATATCCTATCATGTCCATTCATATTGGAGGAATAAAAAAGGTGTGTGTGTGTGTGTGTATTGCCCCATATTAAGGGGTCAAGGGGTGTTTACAATGTGATATTTAAATATGTATATTTAGGGTTTTATTTATTATATTTTGGCGAGAAGAACTAGAGGGGATGGGAAAGAAAACTATGATCATGAAAAGGGTACACCTAGGGAAACCATGGTGAGGGCACATTAAGGGATTCGAGTTCGCTTGGAATCACTAAGACAAGGGCCCATCGATGGCTTATATGGTCTTGGCCATAAAAATGGATCCTTATATGGTCTTGGTGTTAGGATATTTTAATACTCCATCCTTTTCCTACATAGCATTATTTATTTTTTCCTAATTGTTGATGACGTCATTTTCCTTCTAGTGGTGTGCAGATGTCATCCAGGATCCATATAAGCATGAATCATTTTAGGACCACTTCATTTAGTTCCCTATTTTATAGGAACCAATTGAATGTTCTAGTGCAGTCCACTTGAGTTAGCTAACTCTTGTGGGGGGTTGGAGCTCCAGATGCCACTAATTGTGACCTCATGCACCCATTTGTGATTGAAATGCATGACAAACTCACTATTGCACCCTACTTAGTCAATTAACTGATTGTGACCTCAATTAGCTGAGTTTAGGTTAAATTCAGTTGAGTTTGAGTCTTCTAGAGCACTCCAGTGGTGATAATCCCTATGCTAGACCAACTGAGGTTTGAATTATTCTTTGTGATTTTAATTATCTCCATTGTATCATCATTTTTCATTATATTGATTATTGGATCATGTGACATTATTCTACTCCTATCTAAGTTCTACTCATAATTATTCTTCTGCTCTTTTTTACTATAGTTTTCACTCTTATTCAACTTTTTTGCTCATTCTTTCTTTGTGAGGTATCCTCATCTCTTAGATCTGTTGTGAATTATAATTTCACATGGCACCAAATCCATTGAGAGAATAGGTTGATCAACTTGTTTTGGTAGTGCACCAAAATCCTCTGGATTTCCATAGCAAATCATGGTGCCATTGCATTGAATTCATTGGAGAAATCCGATGAGGTCTATCCAAGTGTTAAGGATCTAGATAAAAGTGGCTACTGTCCTAAAGTAGTTCTCAGTAGTAGTAGTAGTAGTATACCTCCATTATTGGGATTTTTTTACAGGTTTTTCAAATTTTTTGAGTGTTGCAGCAGTTGCAGCAGTTTTGTTGCATAAGCAACAATTTTCACCTTGTATTCGCTCCAGCAGTTGTAATGGACAATTCAAACTCTCTTCTCTCTCCTAGGATCCAAAAACCATTCAATTAACTTGATTGCATGGCTGATATGCAGATGGTATTGCACAACCAATCACTACATAGGGTGACAATGGGGAAGGATCCCGAAACACAATCAATTGTGGAGAAAACCAAGTATCTAAATAGATTGGATGAAGCATTTTGTTTCATGTGTATTCATATTTCCATAGATATTATCTTCCACTTCAATGGATTGAAGAATCCAAGAGAATTATGGTTGAAGTTAGAGACCCTCTTCGGCAAACAAGATGAGCTAAGATGCCATATTCTAGGAAATGAGTTGATTTCTCTTCAACCAAGCAGTTTCAAGGCCATTCATCAATTCTTTTCAAAATTCAAATCTCTGGTTATGCAATGCAAGCAGTCTGGCATTGATAAGAAGGATTAGAAGATGGTGCTATCCATTCTGAGCAAGCTAGGTCTTGAGTTCTCCATTTTTGTCTCTACCTTCCATTCTGGGCGAATGTGAATCCCTAGTTGGAAGATTCCCTCCTTAGATGTTTTCACTAAATCTCTCATCCAAGAACAAGATAAGACAGATGCTTGCCTTGAAGGCCTCAAATATCAAGCTCTTATGGATGAATAAGCAAAAAGTGCAAATGGGAAGGGGAAGCACAAGGGAAAGGATAAGAGGCCATCTGAACCCAAGCATAATGACAAGTCAAGTCCATCAAAAGGATCCTCCAGCTCCAAGAAAGACAAACAAAAGGTATTTGAGAAATCCAAGTGTTCCTATTGCAAGAAAGGATACCACGCAGAGAGATCTTGCACGCAGAAGAAGATATATCATATGACCAATCTTCTTGAATAACACAACATTTCCCTCCCAAAAGGTGCAAGAGAGACTGATCCTGGAAGTGAGTATGATGGTTATGAGAGATGCCATGCACTGAAGGATGGATTTTCAAAATTACAAGCCCTCCTCATAGATTCAGGAGCCTCCAACCACATGGTTTCCTCTAGAGAATCATTTTCTTCTCTAGATCTCAAGGATGGTCCAATTATTCACATGGGAGACAAATCTCAGATCTCTGCTGAAGGGAAGGGAATAGTACATATGGAGCATGGGAAGTTCAAAAATGTTCTATTTGTACTTCCTTTATCAACAAATTTTTTGTTTGTATATTAGATTACTCACATAGACTCTCCGAAGAAAGTGGTCTTTGGTACTAACACACTTGATATTGCAGAGATCTCTACTAGGAAGATTATAGAGGAAGGGTTTGCAAACCATGTCTCCAAGGCATATGCATTCTCTCATTTTTTTCCATACTCTCTTCCTACCCCATTGGAATCTGATGAAGATCAGAGTGATGTCTCTTCTAATGAAGATGAGGATTAATATCTTGATGTTGAGAATAAAGTTCAAGGAGATTCATATTCAAATCCAGATCCAACACATGCTCCCAATCCATGGCCAAGGCCAATATGGGCTCACAAAGTCCTTGTAGATGCTGGGAACACAGTTGGGGATCCATCTAACCGTAGAACCACTAGATATCAGTATCATGCAAAACTTACACTATGTCATGCATATCCACTTCTCTCAGAGAGGTGGTACATGATGGTGGGGTTTGAGCCACAATTTCTTGGAGAGACTCGCCATGGGGTACCTACAACCAAGCAAAAATATCATTTCTCTGAAAAAAGGTACTCAAAGGTTCATGATTTGGACCATAATGAACCATTCACTCCAGTATCAACAAGGGTTCCTGAAAGACTTGTTTTGGAAAACGCAACTTCTACACAGTGGGAGGTACATCAGAGGAGAAGATCCAGATCCAGATCCAGATCATCGCCACCCCCATTCATGGTCATATTCTTTCAGTTTATGAGTGGATTTCAAAGTAACAAATTTTTGGAGTACTTACATTCTAGCAATGCTATTCTATTGTTGTTAGTCGTGAATGATTCATGTTCCTAAGTTATTCCTTTGGTTAGAATTATGCATATAACCATTTATAAGAGAGGTGAGAGATCTTCTTGGGTTACAAGTATTTACCATGATAAAAAGTGTCAATATCAACCTTTCTAAAGTGCAAAAACAAGTTATGGAAGTGGCAATATTGGCTTTGAAAAGTGTGTTTTTCTATTCGAATAGTGTTTTTTTTGACTACTTATGAACCTTACAATTGCAGTTTTTTGTTATAAAACTATGAATTTCAATTCAAAAAGTGTGAATTTCAAATTAAAAAATGCAAATTTTGATTTGAAAAGTGTGAATTTCAAATCAAAAAATGCAAATTTTGATTTGAAAAGTGTAAATTTCAAATAAAAAAATGCAAATTTTCATTTGAAAAGTGTGAATTTCAAATCAAAAAATGCAATTTCTGATTTGAAAAGTGTGAATTTCAAATCAAAAAATGAAATTTTGTATTTGAAAAGTGCAATTTTCATTTGTAAATGTTCAACATTTTAAGGTGAAAAGTTCAATGTCTAAAATATTCAGTCATTGTTTGAATAACAAGTCAATCAGCTAAGTTATAACATATAAAAATGGCTTTTCCCAACTTCCATTTTCCGACAAGAAGGATCGGCTACCCCTTCTTTTAGTAGTTAATTGTGAAAACCTTTATCCAACAATTCAGCTATATCCATAATGGAGAACACAATAAGGATCGACCGACCCTTCTTGCAGTTTCAAACTATTATGAAAATAATATTGGGAACAAGAAGGGTCGGCCGACCCTTCATTTATGAGGGAATTGTAAAAATAGAACACCTTGGAGAAAGAGCGTCTGCTCTTTGCCTCTGAATATTTCCACTTGCTAGCAAATTCTTTGAAGCAAAACGTCTATAAATTTTGTTGTTAAAATGTATCTAGTATCCCAGGGTGACATGTGGAACACTCATATTGTGACACATGGCATATTTGATTTGGCAAGAGATTTTTCCTGTATCGTATTCGAATTTGTACTCGGCAAGATTTCATATCTAGATTAACTCTCTGTAATTATATTGAGGAACTGGTCTTCTACCACTGACCAGATTTATGTCTACAATGAGTTATATTTAGAAGTATATATTCAACAATCTTCTTCCATTGTCCCTATTTCCATCTAGATTACTTTTCTGTAATTATGTTGAGGAAGTTTCCTTCTGCCATTGACAAGATGATTGTCTACAATGAGTTATATTCAGAAAGATATATTCATCATTTGACCATATTTCTCTATAAAATACTTCTATGTAATTATATTGAAGCATATAGATGGATTTATTCAAAAGGATGTGCACAACCATTCATTACAAAAAGGAGAGTCTGGGAGCATAAATAGCTTTCCCAGTATGGCTCTGTAAATTTAAAAAGATGCAAAAAAAACATTCAAATTTTCCAAAATGGAGGTAACAACTCATCCAATTAGGGATCTCTTCTACAAAAAAAATTTCCACTAAACAGAGGTTTCCTCAGCAATTCTCATGTCCACAGAGGGGGATTCTTGGTAGTGGCTGCAATGTGACATCCTAGCCATCTTCAAAATTTCATCTTTTATAATATCCACTGTCCCCATAAGTTCAATCAAATTATGTTCCAAATCATCAATTATCAAGTCCTGACATTTTAATTGCTGAGAGATATACCTCATGTCGTCGACTGACTCTCTATGCGCTTTGACGCCCAAGTAGACTTCCTCATAAACCTTTCCTAGGTGTTGTTTGATGTATTCCACACTGAACCTTAGGAACATCGTTCCATCTGCAAGGCCCGCCATTGAACTGAGAATATGTCAAAGAAGGGGCCGAATCAACGAGATCTACTTGTGGTTTCAATTAAACCTTGGATCTGCTCATAGTTTGAAATAAAAATTCGATCTGCCAACAGTTTCAATTGCAGCTGCGATCTCAAAAGAGTCTTTAGGTAAATGAAATAGTTGTTTAATACACCAATCGCATGATCCCTAGATTGCCTCCAAACTGTCTTATGAGCACGAGAGACTCTATAGCGACCATAGGTTATATTCTCCTCTTCCTCTTGACGATGGTGGTCCATAATGCTCATCGAACTGAAGTTTACTTGTCGAATTAATTGTAAATAAGTAACTTTAAACATTTACACTAGTATCATTATAGTAGCATTATACGAATACTATTCTATTTTTTAAAATAAAATCATTCTTTCCTTTTGTTTTTTTAAATAGAAACATTATTTCCTTTTGTTTTTTTAAAATAAAAGCATTCTTTCTTCTTCTTTTTTTAAATAGAATGAAATATCATTAAAAGAATGAAAAGTGTTTCGAGTTATTATCTTTTTTTAATTAAAGCCCTTCATGCTAGAAGGGCAGTATGAATATAATACCTTCAACCTGAAATTAAGTTCAGCCCTTCAAATTTGACCCCTACAATGCCACTAGTTTTCTTGTTTATTGAAAGGATTTTTTTTTTAAGCAAAAAAAGAGAAACTTTGTATTATATACTAGGGAAAAAGATTACATCCGTCTTATTTTCACATTGCAATTCTAAGACAAAATATGCCATATATAGAAATTCCCATGTCTACTATCAACCTTGGAGACTGAACAGAAAGCCTTACTGTTTGACATCAAAATGATCGGCACAGAAAAGACCCAACCAGGTTGATAGACAGACTAGAAGGATTGCAACAAAATATAAATTGTTTGGGATAGTATCACATCAAACGATATCTGAAGTAACATCCATCCCACTCTGAACACTATGCCCCTTATGCTCTTGTTGTGCCTTAACTGCTGCAAGGCACTTCTCATTTATTCTATTTTTTTCTCCTGTGCATCCTTGCCTTGGTGACCATGCCCATATGATGCTATTTACATCGATCATCATATTTTCTTCTACACCAATAACCCATTGTTTCTTTCTATCTAAGCAGTTGTTGTACAAGACCTTCAGATCCTTCGATGCTCTTGTTGGCTTCCACCATTGCACCTCTACTTTGTAAGACCCAACAGTACTAGCATCTGTTTCCTGATAAATATTAACAATCGCCCTACCCAACCATATTTCACAATCTGGCTCTGGTGATTGCAGAATGACCATTTGGCCCTTTACAACATCCACTCTTGGAATGAATTCATCTCTAGACTTGTTGCATACTGGTCCAACATAGAAATCCTGCAAAGTAGGAACATTTTTCTTCAAATAGGAATCCATAATTTCATGTTCAGATCTTGTAGTTTCACTACTATGAATATCATGGCTTGTCGATAGCCAAAATTTCGTTGATGACTGATCAACACTCTTGAAGGGACTGTCCAAAGCTTTATATACAGCCTCCCAATAATTTATCTTGGCATGCCAAAATTGTTCACCTCCCTTCTCAATCCCTTGATTCTAGAATGAAATATATGTCTCTAATCCTTTTTTTATTTCATCAATGTCTGAAGGTCTTTTTTAGTGCAGATTTAATAACCTAGGTTGTCCCACAAGAAAGTCTGCACTACCATCTGGCAATGACCGATAGAGATGAATAGGATATGACCAAGCTTCATCCCGAAGTGATGCCTTCCATTGCATGACTGGAATGTCATCTATGAGCTGAAATTTAAAAAACTTGAACTTTTTGATACCGATGATCTTGACATTTCCATCCAAAAGGTGGGGTTTCACAAAACTCTTAAAATCGTAAATTTCATCAATTAGATAAGGGACATAGAAATTTTGATCTTCACATGTCCTATACGTATCCATAATTTCCGAGAGTGAAAATATATCCTTGTGCATTAGCTTTACTGATAACCTGCCATAAGTTCCATCTATATCTTCATGGGTGTGTCCAACCGAGAGGAATTCAACTTCAACTATCTCGAACACTCTCCTTGTTGTTAAAAGAGATAAAAATGAAAATACAAAGCGGTTTTTGTTATCGCTTGAACAATTATCCATTTAAAACAACAATATGGGTGGAAGTTTTCTATTTGGCATGCATTGATTAGTACCATGAACACACAATACATCATCTTGCATTACATCTTGTTTGTATATCAAACACTTTTCATATGATTCTGATTGCAATAGAGCATCATGCAGTTGGTACTTAGATGTTCTGCCTTTGTAGAGAAAATCACCATATTTATCAACCACTGGTTCTTCAAGGCACTTCAATCATTTATCCAGGGATGTCACAGTGAAATTCAATCCCATCTCTAAAAATGAGAGGCTGAAATGGCCAAAACCCCCAGTCCTATGCCCATGAGTCAACATTCTATTAATTTTTTAGCATTAATTCAATATATTCTAGGATATTTACTGAGAGAATAACATGTACAACATATCAAGAATAACAATGCATATCAATCACCACAAGTAAGCATAAGCAATCACATAAGACAATAGACACACATAGTTTTCGTGAGGAAAACCCTAAGGTGAAAAACCCCACAACTTCCTCAGAGACAGATAGAGAAATAATAAAACCCAAGTACATAGAGATAGTCTTCTTCTAGTAGCTGATCCTCCTCCTCACATGTGCGCCACTTTCCGAGTGATGGAAGAGTGAGTAATGAGATGTCAAATAGAGATCTCCCGATCTCTATTTACACTTGTCCTGACCTGTCTAATAAACTAGTGGGGCCAACTTGTCTAACTTAGTCTAATAACCCATGGTTACATTAATCCGGGCCGACCCCTTACTAGGTGGTCTAATAACCAATCAGCAAGTTACCACACTTGCGACACTTGTCAATACAAATGATGACACTTCCGTATAGAGGATTAATATCTCTATAGGAGTACAATAAATACATAGATGAAATACATTTCGAAGTTACATATACATCAACACTCCATATTAACTAGGAAGGTATTTCTTGACACGGATCTTCTGGCACAAGTCTTCTTCTTTGGATCATCGTCATTGAATCATCGTCCTCGAATCATCGTCATCGTCACTGTTGCTGCTATCTCAATCAATCTCTGAATCTTCTCGTCATAGGAATTTCTATAGAGCCAGTCCTTTTTCATAATGGATGTAGGCCCACCACCTGCAGGTCTTCATCATCACTGGATATACTATGGATATGTCAAGATTGATTACGTGAGTCAAACAAAACCTTGAAAGAGCATCCCAGGACTGATTACGAGCACACAACTCAACCTATCGGATCTCCCAAAATCTTTTACATGTCACTGCACAACCTGTCCATGACCACAGAGTATCATCCTGATACTCATGATTATACTGATCATAACATCGTTCACGAAGAACAGTCTAGATGCACACAATATAGCACTTACACTTACCAGCATGGAAGGACTTTCCTCTAACCATCCGGGAAGGGCTCAGCACTCACATCAATGCACATGGGAGAACACATCTACCACCATGTCGAAAAGGCTCTGTACTTACATCAACGCACATGGGAGAACACATCTACCACCATGTTGGAAAGGATCTGCACTTACATCAACACACATGGGAGAACACATCTACCACCATGTCGGAAAGGCTCCGCACTTACATCAACTCACATGGGAGAACACATCTACCACCATGTCGGAAAGGCTATGTGCATCTGTTTATTCGGAACTCATCAAACATAATCCAACTGATTATGTTATGTATCCACCTGATACATATCATCACATATGATCATCCTGATCATCATCATAGCATCATCCTAATGCATATCATCTAGAGTATCATCCTGATACTCATCACACATGATCGTCCTGATCATCATCACTGCATTGTCCTGATGCAAGTCATCCAAAGCATCGTCCAGATACTCATCACACATGATCATCCTAATCATACAATGTACCCAATTGATACATATACAAATACATGATCCAACTGATCATACCTAGCATCCAACATGAAGCATATACATATACATGATCCAACTGATCATACAAAGCATCCACCTAATGCATATCCAAAGTAGTAACTAGAGCATCATCCTGATGCTCATCACATAGCGCTTACATCCATAGCCATGGAAGGATCCTCCTCTCACCATGCTCGGAATGGCTCCTGCAAATGTGTCCATCACTTCTTCCTCGAAGTGTCATCAATCTAAAGAACACCAAGCTCTCTCTAAAGTACTCAAACTCTCTGTCTAGTGGTTTCATCAACACATCTGCAACCTACTCATCCGTCGCAACATATAGAAGCTTCGCTGCTCCTCTCTGCACCATATCCCTGATATAGTGATATTTGATCTCAATGTTCTTTGACCTGTCATGGAACACCAGGTTCTTAGATAGCTTCACACAACTCTGGTTGTCACAGAAGATACCAGTATCATACAAAGGGAGATCAAATAACTCAGACAATAGCTTCCTTAGCCATACTGCCTCATAGCTAGCCGAACAAGCTGCAACATACTCTGCTTCGGCTGTACTCAGTGCTATGCAGGACTGCTTCCTGCTAAACCAAGAGATCACACATGATCCCATACTGAAGCAGCACCCAAAAGTGCTCTTCCTATCTACAGCACTGCCTGCCCAATCTAAATCAACATAACCCTCTAGGTTAAACTTTTGATTCACATCATATTTGATCCCATAATCAATTGTACCCTTCAGGTACCTCAGAATATGCTTTATAGCGACCAGGTGAACACTTCTCGAATCCATCAGGAACTGGCTCAATTTGTTCACCGCAAAGTAGAGATCTGGTCTCATGTTCGTCAGGTACATCAAGGACCCAATCATCTGACAATACACATTGACATCAACCGGTTTAGATTAAGCATCACACAGAAGCTTCAGGTTCAATTCCATAGGTGTAGCCATGGCCTTGTAGTCCATCATCCTGAGCCTCTTCAGGATCTCTATTGCATACTTCCCTTGTCCAAGGAATATTCCATCTGTACTCTGCCACACCTCCATGCCTAGAAAATAGTGCATCATCCCCAAGTCCTTCATCTCGAACTCATCAGCAAGCTTCCTCTTGGTATCAGCAATCAAACTATCATTACCTGTAACAAACAGGAGTAGTATCACATGATTTCCTTCCTCAACCTTGTAATAAAGGTTGGAATCCGTTGTACTCTTGGTAAAGCCCAAACTGGATAGAAAGTTATCTATCCTACCATACCAAGTCCTAGGAGCTTGCTTCAAGCCATACAAGGCTTTCTTCAACCTGGACACATATGACTTCCTGTCATGTGTCTCAAAACCAAGTGGCTACTCCACATACACTTCCTCCTCGACTACACCATTCAAGAAAGCAGTCTTGACATCCATCTGGTGTATCTTCCATTTCATCACTGCAGCCAAAGCAAGTACTGATCTATAAATGGAAGTGTATCTGGCTACAGGAGCAAAATTTCTTCATAGTCGATTCCTTTTTTCTGGGAGAAGCCACAAGCTACAAATCTCGCTTTGTATTTCTCTATGTTGCCATCTACAACATGCTTGATCTTGTAGATCCACTTGGAAGTCACAATAGACTTTCCTTCAAGTCTTGGGATCACATCCCAAACATCATTCTTCATGATTGAATGATATTCCTTGACCATGGAATCCTTCCATTCTTTCTTTTCCACTGCCTCTTCATAACTGGAAGGTTCTTTGTTCATAATATCACAAAGTAAAGCAACATAGCTGGTATGTGATCTAGTTCTCTTCTTTGCTCCGTGTTCTTCTTCTAGAATTCCATATCTTTCTGCATCTTGAATGAACTCTCTAGCTCATGCAAGTTTCCTCTTGTGAGAGTCCTTCTCATGAGGTGGATCTACAGGTTCTTGCGGATCTTCAATTTCACGATCAGCATCTAGAATTGCTTCAATCATGGTAGTGTCTTGAAATCTGGTTTCCTTTGGTTCTTCATCATCTTCAACAGGTGTCTTCCTTGATTTGATGAATTCTTTGTTTTCATCTAATGTTACATCCCTGCTAACATCAATCTTCTTGAACCCTGGAAAGTATATTATGTAAAACTTCGAGCTTTCACTGTAACCCACAAAGATACCCTTCTTTCCTGAAGGATCTAGTTTAGTCCTCTTTTCTTTTGGGACATGAGTATATACTAGACAACCAAATATTCTGAGATGACTGACTTCAGGTTTCTTACCAGAGAAGACCTCTTCTGGTGTCTTGCTGTCCAATATCTTGTGGGGTGTTCTGTTTTGCACATATACAACTGTCCTAGTTGCTTCTTCCTATAGGTGCATAGGTAAATCTTGATCATGCGGCATTGCCCGTGCTGCTTCCATGATTGTTCTATTCTTTCTTTCTGCAACTATATTCTGTTGTGGATTGTAGGGAGCAGTCAACTCCCTCTCAATCCTTGAATCACTGCATAACTTCTTGAAGTCACCTGATGTGAATTCTCCTCCATTGTCGGATCTGAATGTCTTGATCTTCTTGTCAGTTTCATTTTCCATCAAGGCTTTGAATTCCTTGAACTTATCAAACACTTCATCCTTGTTCTTCAAGAAGTAAACCCAAGTCTTCCTAGATAAATCATCAATGAAAGAGACATAGTATACATACCCACTCAGAGAATTGTCTGACATTGGACTGCATACATCGGAGTGGATGATTTCCAAAATTCCTTTGGCTTTGCTTTCACTGCTTGGAAATTCCTTCTTAATGTTCTTTCCTTTTGCACATCCTTTGCAAACACCTTCATGCTTTGTCTTGATTTTAGGAAGACCTTCTACAACTTTGCTTGCAATTGGTAGTGCTCTGTAGTGCACATGTGCAAGTATTCTGTTCCAAAGTTCACTTGGCTCCATGGATTCATGTACCATGGCTTATTCAGGTTGTCCCTTCAACTTGTACATTCCTCCCTCTTGCTCTCCAATCACTACTACATCATCTATGGTTTTACCCTTTAGCCACATTAGGACTTGGCCATCCACAAATGCAACCCTCATTCCTTTTGCATCCAATGCAGATATGGAGAGTAGGTTCTTTTTGAGCCCAGGTAAAAATAAAACATCTTTCATCTTCAAGAAATTCCCAGAGTCTAGGTTGTATGAGGCTTCACCACTTCCTTTGATGGGATATTGGTAGTCATCCCCGAGTTACACCTTATGGGGTGACTCATGTTCAGAAAGATTTATGAAAGATTCCTTAAACCCAGTCATGTGTTTGGAAGCCCCACTATCAATAATCCAATCATTACATCCATGGGAGATAGTACCTATGAGAGCAGAGATTAGAACATATTCATCTTCCTGCTGCCCTTCTTCTTCTTGTTGAAATTTTTATTGTTGTTCTTTTTGTTCTTAGGACATTCTGAAGCAAAGTGACCCTTCTCATTACATGTGAAGCATTTGAGATCTTTCTTATCTTTATGTTGATGGTGGTGTGAAGATTTCTTAGCATGAGAGTGATCCCTCTTTGACCTTCATTTCTTGGTGTGTGATGTGAGGGATTGATCTTCATTTCCCATATTTTCTTCTCGGGCCACAAGCCTAGCTTCTTGGGAACATTCTTCCCATAGTCTACTGAAAGAGATCAATTTCTTTCTTGCACAGATTCCTTGGATGAAGGAATCCCATGACCTAGGTAGGCCATTCAATGTGGTCATAACAACTTCACCATTATCCTCTACTTCATCCACAGCTTCAAGTTGTTCCTTGATTTGAGAGACCTTTGAGAAGTAGGATTGAATGGTCTCTCCATTCTGGAGTTTTACCCCTTTCAATTGGTTTCGCAGAGTCATCTTCCAATTGATGTTCTTTCCTTCAAACAACTTGGTCAAGGAGTCAAACATCTGCTTGGGTGTCTTTAGAGAAGACACATGAGGTATGAGATGGTATTTGATAGAATCAACAAAGATTCTTTTAGCCTTGACTAGATTCTTCTTGTGTAGGGATTTAGCCTCTTCTCCCTCTGGGACATGGACCTCTTCACTTATGTAAGTATCCAATTCATTTTTTTTCAGGATTAACCCAATCCTATACTTCCATGCTCGGAACTTATCAGCCCCTTCAAGCTTATCCTCATGCTTGGTGTGGTGAGACATCTTAAAGAGTACTTCAAATGGAAATAGAAAATATTTAGGTCTTACCACTTGATTTGTAGAAATCCGGATCTGGAGATGAGTTAGGGTTTGTCAAAGAAACCCTAAAAATTGAAAATGTGAATTTCAACTTTCTGAAAGGATATAAAAATGTGCATTGATGAGCTGATCATCCTAGTGTGCTTAGAATTTGAAAACTACAAAGTTTCACCCTTCATAAATGATTTTCAATCTCCTGGATTCACTAGGGAGGACCCTGAATTAGGGTTTGAGTTTCCCGGAGATTTACCCAGCCAAAAATCTCGATCCAAAGCTCTAAACTTCGATTTTTCCAAGGAGCGTCTAGCTATGGTCTCAGAATTCAGAAATTCCTATTTTTGTGGAAACCCTAATTTTTAGGGCCAAAACTGAAAGTGCTCAGAATTGAATTCTGATTCGATAGAACGATTCACTGTGCTGAGGATAGTCAATCTGTCATATTGCTTTTCCAAAATTTGTGGAGAGAAACCCAAAAACAAGAAGTCCTAGCTTCCGCAACTACATAGTGTCTTCTTGTCAGGTTAGCTCTGATACCATGTTAATTTTTGAGCATTAATTCAATATACTCTAGGATCTTTACTGAGAGATTAACATGTACAACATATCAAGAATAACAATGCATATCAATCACCACAAGCAAGCATAACCAATCACATGAGATAATAGACACACAGAGTTTCCGTGGGGAAAACCCTAAGGTGAAAAACCCCACAACTTCCTCAGAGATACATAGAACAATAATACAACCCAAGTACACAGAGATAGTCTTCTCCTAGCAGTTGATCCTCCTCCTCGCATGTGCACCACTTTCCGAGTGATGGAAGAGTGAGTAATGAGATGTCAAATAGAGATCTCCCGATCTCTATTTATACTTGTCCTGGCCTGCCTAATAAACCGGTGGAGCCGACTTGTCTAACTTAGTCTAATAACCATTGGTTACATTAATCTAGGCTGACCCCTTACTAGGTGGTCTAATAACCCATCAGCAAGTTACCACACTTGCGACACTTGTCAATACAAATGATGACACTTCCGTATAGAGGAATAATACATCTCTATAGGAGTATAATAAATACATAGATGAAATACATTCTGAAGTTACATATACATCAACACATTCAAGTCAATGATATGGGAAGATTCATAACATTACTAAAATATTTTTCCTTCTTACCCATCCTTGGAATGGAATTCTTTGACTTATCCCTTTTGTCATGAACAATACTCAGAACAGTCTTTGGATTTTTTTGTGAAGCTAATTTGTGAGAATAATATACTTGGCGACAACTTGCGATATATTTATTATGAGATTCTTGATTTCGTCGCAACCTTTCCACCTCAGTTGGATCAATGGTCCCCTTAAGCATGTCCTGTATTGTAATGAACTCATTACACCTTTCAAAGGAGTTTGATTTAGAAATGTTAACATCTTGAAAATCGTCTCTCATCATCTTGCTAAAGGAGGATTGTGATACTGGAGGCAAACCAATTCTTTCGATTTCATCATTAGCCATTTCTCGTAGCAAACCATGGGACATATTAGATGGCAATAATTTCAAGGTTGTCCTTGTTCCATCTTCATTGATTAATCATGTAAGATGTGGAGATCTGTCTGAATTATCTTCTAAAATTTTATTAATAGTAGCTACCAGTGTAGTAGTGTTCCCCCTAAATTTTTCCAGGCCACTGTTACCATGCACAACTCTCACATCACCATTCAAGAACATTCTTTTATAATTGAAGAAAGTGTTCCTTTTTATCCCATGGCATTTATACCATGCATTTTGACAGATCTCTATTGTGTTTAACTGCATTGTAAACATGCTTCTTTTTTCTGTCATCTCCTTCTTTGGCCACAGGAGCATTTGATCCAATAGAATTTATAACATACTGTCTTCTTGAATTTCGATTCACACTATCAAATTTATTCACACATTCAACTATAGATTGAAGTGAAATTTTTGATATACAAATATTTGAGCAACAATGTTCCATGACAATTTTTGAAAGGAATGCACCCTGATCAATTCCAAGGCTGTAAGGTACCTGTAACATCCCGTTAATTTCATAAAAATTTAAAAATTTTAACTCAACAATAAATGTTAATAATCATGAATGCGGAAATATTAAATGCTTGTAAATGCAACATTAATTAAAAAAGTCATTAATGTAGTGAACAAATAATTATTGCGACTTTTAACTAAAGACAAATTATTGACTGTGACACGTCATACTACTTTTCGTATCCTTACGACATTGTTCTTATTTGTGTTATCTATAATTCATGATATTTTATGATAGAGTTTTTAAATGACAAGGTTCTGACAGTTGCTTTTGATGATGATGAAGGGGTGGTCCTACGGGGTACCCTGGAGCTTACTTAGCTATGTTTATCTAAGGCAATTGAGTCCTGTTCCATGTGTAGATCGTAGGTAAGAAAATTCTACGTCATAAGCGATAAGAGTACATGTGTCTTTCAATTCATCGTCAAGGTATAATTAGAATGTTAAATACTTCCTTGCGGAACAGGTTCACTAGAGGTATGATTATCTTTGGTTCTTAACTGGTCTACATGTTGACTTTCCAATTTTCCAATGTTATCCAAATCACGCCTTTAATTGCTTTTGCATGACTATAATTATCATCTACGAAAATCATCCAAAAGGCTAGTATTTACGACACCAAATAGTAACACCATTATTCAAATGTCTTTATTTGCCGAATTACTTGTGAATATGATACCGGTATTATGATTTATCATTAACGTTGTGAACCAACCTGGCCTAGGCTTTGTCTAAGTCTCACACCTACCAATCATTCTAGAAATGCATGGTTAATGTATGAAGTAAGATTATGCCCTACAGGTCTATACACACACTATAGGGGAGAAATATGAGTAATAAAAAGTAATTACATGATACTTGTTCTAACACTTGAAGGCTTATCTAAAGTCACAATACTATTGAAATGCATGTTATTAACATATTATTCATTAACTAAGGCATGAAAAATATCTCCAAACGATTAAGCATTCGCATAAGCACATAGGCATATGTACATATTGTTACGTTGGTTTATTAATCAAATATCGCATCCATATATACGAATTGTAAACTATGGAAACTAAGGCTGCAACGTGTTGATCATGACAGGATGGTGATTGTTAATGCTTCCAACTGTGGAATTTAAGGCTTAGCATACATTGCACAACCGTGAAGTGATGTGGAGGGTCGAGTTGGCGTGGTGTCATGTGATCGAACTGTTTGTTGTATCATATTAAGCCTAACTGGGTTATGCTCTAGCTATCGTACTGTTGACTAGGCAACATGGTAAAAGTGTCAATCAATGCAAAATGATTGCAATCTCGGTTCAAATATAGACGTGCTTCAATGGGAAACCATCCACCGTCGATCTATGCAAGATCTAAGGCTGAGGATGATACTCGATTCCCACGCTGTAAAATGGTGAAAGTTGGTTTTTTTGGCATTCATTGTTGCGTTTTGGAGGGAGGTCATAGAGCTGACAGGATGTTGCGATTTTAGGGTTTCAGAGTGTGCTGCAAGGACTCCTTCCTCGATCTCGAACCTGGTACCTCTGTGCAATAGTTTCAAAAGTTGCAGGTTCAAATTCTGGTGTTAAGCATTACGGTTCGGCGAGGTTTTTCTTTTGTGAGGTATCAAAGTTCATAGTTCAACCTTCAATAGTGATAAGGTTCTTGGTGTCTAGATCATCATTGTCTATCGAAGCCATCCAACTCTTTCGTCCTTACCGGTGTGATGTGCCAAGGTCAAGGTTCCAAACCTAGCAATAAGTGTTCACAAGTGAAGTTCCATTTTTTTTTCTTTTTACAGTGTTACTATTTTTATAACACATTTCTCCATTGTAACCCTTCAACACCGTATCCATGGCAGGTACCTACTTCGCAAGGCTTTGATAGCAGAATGTCTTTGGGATGGGGATGATACATCTAACTCCAGTAAGTTTCGGTGGTTCCCAAAGCCTCATAGGTGCCCTTTGCATGGTTCGATGGTGACTCACAAGGTGTCGAGAGTTGGGTCTAACCGGCCTTGCTTTGGCGATGGCCGAGTATTGAGTTCTCCTTTTGTTTCACTTTGATGTATAGTGTACAGAGGGTAACCCTCGTTTGTACTGTTGCTTGGCTCAGTAATGAATTTTGCTATTTTTCTAAGGGTAGATACTTGTGTAGTTGTTGCTCCACGGTCGTATTTTAAAATGGTGGATTGGTAGGGGTTAAACCCTGTGTATTGTGGCACCGAAATGTAAACTCTGTTATATTTTTAAGCGTGGCGATGAAGCCTGAGAGTTGAGGTTTTCACTCGCTCCTTATGCCCATAGGCTCGTCGTGGCTGACATGTTGCCCTTTTCGATTTAGGTGCGGTTTGATGACTATTTGAACAAGTGTTGAGGTGGTGCCGAATCACGATGGTTTTCTATATATGGCTTTCTTTCCTATATTATGTCAACGTTGTTGATTTTTTTTTGTTTGGAATGGTGAATAAATGAAGTTCGGCTTATTACGTGATTTGCGAAAATCTAAACCACGGGGTTCTATTGTGTTACGAAGGGAACCCTATCTGTAGCTTTTCTTTGCTATATGTCTGTACATTGTTTTCGTGTTCAAGCTCTAAACTAGGCATCGAGTGGTTTCGATGCTATGTTTGTGTTTATGTTAAGCTGTGAGTTATCGCTCGTCTTACTACTGAATCGTGCTTTCAGTTAGATTGATGCTTTCTATCATGATGTGGTTTCGAAATACTAGCTAGGGTTTGGAAAATAAATGATAATACCCTCGGCCTAGCGAAGTTATTGATGTTTTAAATGTGTTGTTGTAATCGTAAAACGAGGAATAGTGAATGAAAAGAAATAGATTGTTGTCTAGGGTTAGATGATAGGTCTGTTATGAATAACGATCTGTGTTTTTTCCATGAGAAGCTTGATAAGGAATTTATATACAAATATAGAGGCTTGGATTCTTGGTCTTGCGATAACTTAGGGTTCTTATATTATTGTGTAGATGTTTGATAAATGAAATCAGGATTGAATGTTTAGAGAAGGAAATAATAGGTTTACATATGATAACTCGATGTAGAGAATAGATTTTGCAGCGGCCAAAATTCTAGATGACACTTACTTGCAAATAATTAGGGGAAAGTCAATGTTTAAATGCATGCTAATTCTAACTGAAAAAGATGTATGCAAAATGGAAACCATATAAATCTTGTGCAGAAATTAATTCTTACAGCTACTATTATTCTTGAAATTACAGTTGCTATAAAGAAACCTAAAATGTATAATATTGATGTGTATTTGCTTACTATATGAAATGGATATAGTTAAGAGGAATATATATATGGAACTATGTAGATACATACTATTTTTTCTTTCAGATCTTAGTTAAATGAATGCTATGCCTTTTTTTACATGATACAGTGCCTTTTTCCTGCGTTTTACTGATGAATGAAATGGCAGCACTAATCAGAGATATTACTGTATGAGTATAATAATTCTCTTGGCTTTCTATTTAAAAATTTATTCGATTAGATGCTACTTCTCTATACTAGAGTACGATGCAGCAACAAGCATGGGGAAAAATGCAGAGAAGTAATTTCTTAATCTATCATTTTAATCAACAATCATTAAATTATAAAACAAAACATCCTAAGAATGTAAAAACAATTGATAGAAGAATAGTAAAACCTGAACCAGTAGATAAGTGGACAAACACCCAAGAAGCCTATTCCACCCAACCTGCTCCTGAAACAGCCAAGCTGCCTGCCTTAGGACCCCCAAGCCTGTCCACTGAACCGCCAGGAGTAAGAAACTTAGAAACTTAGGCATTCCACTTGCCGCAACACGTATTTTTTCCAGTCTTACAGACTCAGTAGTCAAAGATATCTGCACCAGTGCCTCTGGTTATCCGCTTAAGAATTAATTTGCAGAATTACAGTTGCACTCTCACATAGCCTCCCTATTCGAATCTCTCAGTCATCACCTAATGTACATGAGGAATTGTTTTGCAGAAAAAATGTAAGAGCTTCCTGCTCAATTCGAATTGCCTTATATAGGCTACCTAGGCCTTTTAGTGATTAACTAGTCATTAAATGAGCTACCTGCTCACTCCTCCACCTGGACAATAATGCCATAATTTTAGGGGTAGTTGTCCCATAACCAACAACTAGTGGTGGAGTGAAAATGTTGCCATCTGTCCCATGCCTTCTGGCAGCTTCCATTCCTCCTAGTGGGTCAGTGGACACTCTTATAACAACTTTCTTGAGTGTTGGTCTCTTGTTTTAATTTATTAAATAATAATAATGACTCATTACAGTCATCTTTGACCAGATTTGGTCATAATTACAAAACTTTGTAATTATAATTTATCATAAAGTATTTTGAAAAATAAAATAATTATTCTCAAAATTTGGGTAGGTGACATACACCCCCCCTTAAGCCTCAACATCATCCTCGTTGTTGTTTATTCACTCACTGAGTGTTCCTGAAACAGAGTTGGGTATGCTGCTTGCATACTACTTTCCAACTCCCAAGTTGCCTCTGTTGGGCTAAGGTGCTTCCATTGCACCTTTACTTGTCCAATGGTGCGATTCCGAAGCAGAGTTTCCTTCCTTGCGAGGATACAATCCGGTTCCACCGAAAAATCACCGTCTTGTTCTACATGAACATCATTCCAATTTACAACATGAGTAGTATCATGCACATATTTCTTTAAAAGTGAAATGTGAAAAACATTATGTATTTTGATATTTGAGGGCAGGGCCAATTGGTAGGCCACGGGTCCAACCCTTGACAAAATTTTGAAAGGGCCACAATACCTGGGTGCCAGTTTGGCACAACTTCCTAACTTCAATGAACTCTTTTTCGGCCTTACCTTAAGAAAAACATGCTCACCAACCTAGAACTCTTTGTGAGTTCTTTTAAGGTATGCTTGACTTTTCTGCCTATCTTGGGCAGGTTTAAGATTTCTTTGTACTTGTTTCACAATTGGCTCTAATTCCTGTAATAATTCAGGTCCTAATATAACCCTGTTAATTGTATCACCCCAAGAAATTGGTGTGTTACATTTTCTATCATAAAGAATTTCAAATGGGCTAAGCTTGGTTGATGCATGGTAGTGATTGTTATATGCAAATTCTGCTAGATTCAAATAGTCCTCCCACTTACCAGGCTGATCCTTAACATACATTCTTAGCATGTCTTCCAAAATCTGATTCACCCTTTCTGTCTGTCCATCGGTTTGTGGATAAAATGCTGTGGTGAAATTTAAGGTCATATTTAACCCTTTAAACAAGGACCTCCAAAAATTTCCTCTGAATTTTGAATCACGATCTGAAACTATTAACTTTGGTATTCCATGTAGTCGAAAGATCTGCTTCATAAAAATTTCTGCAATGTCGGGAGCCTTATGAGTAGTTTTCACATGAATAAAATGGGCTACTTTGCTGAGTTTATCCACTACCACCATGATGGAGTCATTCTATTTTTGATTCTTTGGTAACCCAGTGATAAAATCTATACTTATGATTTCCCATTTTCATCTAGGTATAGGTAATGGTTGTAATAATCTAGCAGGATGCTGATGTTCCACCTTTACTTTTTGACAGTCAAAACACGTAGATATGTATTCTTCTACCTCATCCTTCATCCTGGGCCAATAGTATTCTTTTCGTAACATCGTGATGGTTTTTTGATAACCTAGATGACAAGAATAGTGGCTTTTGTGCATCTCATCCAAAACTAGAATGTTTACTGTTGGTATGTTAGGTACATACAATCTGTTTTTGTACAACAGCAAACTGTTTTCCTTCAAACTATAATCTGTCATAGAATTTTCAGAACTGTTTACTGCTATCCTTTCATGTAATTTTTTGTATTCCTCATCATTTTTAATCCCTTCAAAAATCTATTTTTCCAAATCTGTTTGCTGAAATCAAATTTATCCTTGCATTACAACTTAATGCATCAGCAACCTTGTTCTCTTTCCCTTTAATGCACTGAATTTCAAAATCATACTCACTCAGGAAGGTTAGCCATCTAGTCTGTCTAGCATTTAGATTCATCTGATCTAGTAAATATTTCAGCCCCATGTTATCTATCATTAAGGTAAATTTTCTGCCAATTAGATGGTGACGCCACATTTTTAAAGCATGAATTACTGCTAATAATTCCATATCATAAGTAGAATAATTCTTCTCGTGTATTTTCATCTTTCTAGATTCATAGGCTACAACATGTCCCTCCTGCGTTAGGACTCTTCCAAGTCCGTCATTGCATGCATCTGTACATACTACAAAATCCTTATTAAGGTCTGTAATCCTCAAAATGGGCGCGGTAGTCAGTAATTCCTTCAACTTTTTAAAAATGTCTGCGCACTTTTGATCCCATACAAACTTCTTTACTTTTGTATGCAAGGATGTTATGGGGTTTGCAATCTTTGAAAACCCTTCAATGAATTTTCTGTAACATCTAGTAATACCCATAAATGATCTTACATCCATCACATCTTTAGGGACTGGCCATTCATTAATGGCTTTTATCTTAGCGAGGTCAACTGAAATTCCTTCCTTAGAGATTATGTATCCCAAGTACCAAATCTTGTCTTTGTAAAAATCACACGTACTGAACTTAGCATATAATTGGTAATCTCTCATAACTTGCAGAATGATACGCAGATGTTCATCATGATGTTCCTTGCCCTTAGAATATACCAAGATGTCATCGATAAACACAACGACGAACTTATCCAAGTATTTGTGCAGAATTTTATTCATTAGGCACATAAATACTACCGGAGCATTAGTCAGCCCAAACGACATGACCAAAAACTCATAATGTCCATATCAAGTTCTAAAGGCTGTTTTGAAAATGTCTTCATCCTTCACCCGAACCTGATGATATCCTAACCGTAAATCAACCTTTGAGAATATTGTCACTCCGCATAGCTGATCAAATAGATCATCAATGCGGGGCAGCGGATATCTATTCTTGATCGTCATTTTGTTTAGTTGACGATAATCTATGCAAAGTCTTAAGGTGCCATCTTTCTTTTTAACAAAAATGATCGGTGCTCCCTAAGGAGACACGCTGGGTCTAATATACTTTTTATCAATCAGTTCCTTCAACTGGGATTTCAACTCATTCAACTCTAGTATATTCATCCTGTATGGAGCTTTGGAATTTGGCACTGCACCCGGTATTAATTCAATGGTGAAATCTAGAGCTCTTTTTGGAGGTAATCCTGGAATCTCTTCAGGAAAAACATACTAAAAATCCTTTAAGACAGGTATGTCCTCTAATTTCAGTTTGTCTTACGTAGTAGTCGACTCATCATTCACAACATTTACTGCGAATAATTGACATCCTTTCCTAACTTCTCTCTTGACTTGCATCGCTGAAATCTGTCTAAGTGATGTCTTTCTTGGAATACCTTCTACTTCTACTGCTTCTCCTTCGTCATTTATACATGTAAAACTCTTCTCATAGCAATTTAGAATGACATGATGGGCTTCTAACCAGTCCATACCGATTAGGATATCATATGATCCTAGCAGTAAAAAATTTAGCTTGACCTGTGTTGTTAGTTGGTTCATAGATAAAACGCAACTTTCCAAGAAATCAGAAACTTTTCTCTTTGTTCATGTTGCTAGTCTAACTAACCAGGATTTACTAAATTTTTCTATTTTCAACTTAAAACTTTCGACAATATCAGGGGATATGTAACTCAGACTAGCACCTGGGTCAAACAAAATAGAAACTGGGCGGTTTTGTAGCATACCTTCAACCTCTACCATTGAGACTTGGTGTTCTACTTGCCAATTGTCTAATGCTGTGTTAATTATGGGTACTTCTCTTACCAAGTCTCCTACTGTAGCTTCAGCTTATATGGAATGAATGTGGTTTGATGTCCGCTTCCTAAGGGGACAGCCTAAAGCATAATGAGGACCTTGACACTCAAAACATTTTATAGGTGGCTTCTGATCATTGGTTCTGGCAAAACTAGGAACATTCCTGGGGGCTATAATTTTCTGCTACTAATTATTTCTAGAACTGTTCCCTTGAAAATTTCGATTTTGAAAATTTTTCTTCTGGAAACCAGAATTTCCACTAAACCTGAAATTTTTCTTTTTCTGCTCAAAGTTACTAGGTTTGTAATTTTTCCATCTAGACGCTCCTTCTCTTTTGCTGTTCTGATCAAAACAAAAAGTTGCTTTCCTCATGGCTTCTTCCAGCGTTTTTGGGTTATCATACTCTATCTTGTCCTTGATGTTGAAGGGTAGGCAACTCAGGTATCTTTAAACCTTAGGTTTTTCTTCTACTAGGTACGACACATACCTTGGAAAATGTAAAAATTTGTTGTTTAGTTCTTTCATGTTCATTGTTCCTAGCTTTAGATCATAGAATCTTTGGATTTTCATCATAATACTGCTCAGATAAGAATTTCTTTTTGAAGTACCTTTTAAAAGTACTCCAGCTCACCTCTCTGTCCTTTATGCCCTTTACTCTTTTGAGGTCTTGCCACCAAATATCTGCCTTCCCGATTAGATTATAAATTTCCATTTTTTCCTTTAAGGATTCTGAGTAATCATAGATCTGAAAATACTTTTTCATGCCGGACAGCCACGCCTCAACTGTCTCTCCTTTCGCTATTTAGCCATTGAATGTTGGGGGTTTGATTTTCTTGAATTCCCCAGATATCTGTTCACACTACTTATTGCTTTTCCTTTTTGGCTTGTAACCTCTTTCACTGCTATCACTAGAGTAGTCACGTTTCTCTTACGTGGGTGTTTGGCAGTTCCTGACGATGTGGAGCTGTTGTTTTCATCATCAGTTTGTACTTGCTTATTCTTGTCCTCATAGGGTAAGTCTTCAGTTCTAGAAGTATGTTCAACTTCCCTGTCATGTTCGTCTGTTGGGTATTGATCGAACAGTACTTGCTTTAATTCCTCTTGTGTTCTCAGAACTCTCTCATTGTCCTGCTTGACCGATCTTATCTCTGCTTTCAATTCTTGAAAAGCATGCAATAATTCTAATGAATTGTTGTTCAGATTGTCATGGAATCCCCTTTCAAATTGTTGTCCCAAACTATGGTTGTTTGGTGGAAATCTGTCCTCCATACGTTCAGCAGATTCTTCCATACCTGTAAATTAAAAATAATTTTCTATATACAAAAAATAATGTAAACTTGAGTGAGCGAAGGATTTCGTAGTCATAAAATTTATGTTGCGTTTTTCTTGGGCCTTTCTAAGCCTAGAGTTCGAACATGAGCTCTGATACCACATGTAACATCTCGTTAATTTCATAAAAATTTAAAATTTTTAACTCAGCAATAGATGTTAATAATCGTGAATGCATAAATATTAAATGCTTGTAAATGCAACATTAATTAAGAAAGTCATTAATGTAGTGAACAAATAATTATTACGACTTTTAACAAAAGACGAATTATTGACTGTGACACATCATACTACTTTTCATATGCTTATGACATTGTTCTTCTTTGTGTTATCTGTAATTCATGATATTTTATGATAGAGTTTTTAAATGACAATGTTTTGATAGTTTCTTTTGATGATGATGAAAGGGTGGTCCTACGGGGTACCCCGGAGCTTACTTAGCGATGTTTAGCTAAGGCAATTGAGTCATGTTCCATGTGCAGACTGCAGGTAAGAAAATTCTACGTCATAAGCAATAAGAGTACAGGTGTCTTTAAATTCATCGCCAAGGTATAATTAGAATGTTAAATACTTCCTTGCGGAACAGGTTCACTGGAGGTATGATTTTCTTTGGTTCTTAACTGGTCTACATGTTGACTTTACAATTTTCCAATGTTATCCAAATCACACCTTTAATTGCTTTTGCATGACTATAATTATCATCTACGAAAATCATCCCAAAGGCTTGTATTTACGACACCAAATAGTAACACCATTATTCAAATGTCTTTATTTGCTGGATTACTTGTGAATATGATACTGGTATTATGATTTATCATTAAGGTTGTGCACCAACCTGGCCTAGGCTTTGTCTAAGTCTCACACCTACCAATCGTTCTAGAAATGCATGGTTAATGTATGAAGTAAGATTATGCCTTGCAGGTCTATACACACACTATAGGGGAGAAATATGAGTAATAAAAAGTAATTACATGATATTTGTTCTAACACTTGAAGGCTTATCTAAAGTCACAATACTATTGAAATGCATGTTATTAACATATTGTTCATTAAATAAGGCATGACAAAGCTCTCCAAACGATTAAGCATTCGCATAAGCACACAGGCATAGGATACATATTGTTAAGTTGATTTATTAATCAAATATCGCATCCATATATACGAATTGTAAACTATGGAAACTAATGCTGCAACATGTTGATCATGACAAGGTGGTGATTGTTAATGCTTCCAACTGTGGAATTTAAGGCTTAGCATATGTTGCACAATCGTGAAGTGATGTGGAGGGTCGAGTTGGTGTGGTGTCACGTGATCGAACTATTTGTAGTATCATATTAAGCGGAGCTGGGCTATGCTCTAGCTCTTGTACTGTTGACTGGGCAACTTGGTAAAAGTGGCAATCAATGCAGAATGATTGCAATCTCATTTCAAATATCGACGTGCTTCAATGGGAAACCATCCACCATCGATCTCTATGTGATATGAGGCTGAGGATGATACCCGATTCCCGTGTTGTAAAATGGTGAAAGTTGGTTTTTCTGGCATTCATTGTTGCATTTTGGAGGGAGGTCGTAGAGCTGATAGGCTATTGCGATTTTAGGGTTTCAGAGTGTGCTGCGAGGACGCCTTCCTCAATCTCAAACTTAGGACCTCTGTGCAATAGTGTCAAAAGTTGCAGGAATTCTGGTGTCAAGCATTACGGTTCGGCGAGGTTTTTCTTCTACCATGTATCGAAGTTCATAGTTCAACCTTCAATAGTGATAAGGTTCTTGTTGTCTAGATCATCATTGTCTATCGAAGCCATCCAACTCCGTCGTCCTTACCGGTGTGATGTGCTGTTAGGAGCCCATGTCTTTACTTTGTTAGTATATTGTTGTTGGATGCATATGCTTTGTAAGTCGTCCTGTAATATTTGTTGATCAATAGTTTGTGTTATTTTTGTTGGCGCATATGCTTTGTAAGTCGCCCGTAGTATTGTTGATCCATAGTTTGTAGTGTCCCATGGTTTTGACCCATAGTATTGGCACCTAGACTTAGTATATAAGTGTGTGTTGAGGCCTATGAAGGCACCGTGAAGTTATTTGTATTGAGCTTTCTCAAAGGAGGTTCCCCCCTCGAAGTGGCCTGCGATCAATATAAAAGTGATTCTGAGTTCTGTCATTTCTACTATTTGGCATATTCTTATTAATTAATTGTTGCAGGTGCTTCACATCTAGTATCAGAGCACTTTCTTGGGCTCGCTGGGTGAAATTTCTGCCAATTTTTTTTTTTCACATTGGTTGCAGGTTCGGATTTGGGAATATTCCCTATCTGCTTAACTGTGGGAAGTACTTGGGAATAAGCCCTAAAACTCATTGTGAGGAGTACCACAGCAACCCCAAAGTAGCTGGCCCATTGAGAGGACCTGCAAGCGAAAAGGGCAATGATCCCTACCTGATTGACTAGTTCCCACCCGTGAGGTAAACCAAGAGCTGTCGTTTGTGGCAAAGCGGTTATCAGTTTTACCTGATCCGTGGAGTGAGGGGTATTGCCCCAATACGCAAGCCGTCAGACAACATTGGTGGCCGAGTGAAACCCTTGAACTGTTAGGAAGCCGCACATACCTGGGGTCCATATCTATTTTCAGCTGAACTGTTGTCGATCACTGCTGCGCCGTTTCAGATCCAGTCGTTCAGATCCAGCCGCTTTCAATCCATTCAGCACCGTTTCAGATCTCTCTGTTTTCGCTCACTTCCAGGACGTTGCAGATCTATCTGTTTCAGAGCCCTTCTAAGCCGTAGCTGGTCCATTCTGAGAAAAAAAAAAACCAGTTTTTCTCCATATCTCCCTTGTTTTCATCCGTTAAAACCAGTTTTTTCTCCATATCTCCCTTGTTCTCACTCTGTTTCCCTTGAAAATTTCGGGGAACCCCTGTAATCCCATTCTGCATATTTCATTCCTGAGGACCCTATCCCCAATTCCACTTCCCAAAGCTCGAAATCCCACATTTGTCTATTTTTAGGGTTTGCCATAACTTCCTCTGATTTCACCCAATCACCTTCAAATTTTACCACAGAGTTCCTTTCCGAATTCTGCTTCTTTGTCCCCCTCTGCCAAATTTTCCCATTCTTTCACCCCGCTTCTGAAATCCTCATTTTTTGATTCCCTGTCTATTCGACAGTGTCCAAAATCTAGTCAAACCCTAAATACCCTTCAGATTTTTTCCCAAATCCATATTTTCCTTTACTGAAGCAGTTTCTGTTTTTGTTTTTCTACCCAGTCAACCAAAAAAAAAACTCCTGGTTATGGTTGTCACCTGCGCAGGAGAAAAAACCATGGAAGAAGCACTTGTAGCCATCCAAGCCAAACTCCAGGATCTGGATGAAAAATTTCTTGGCCTCCATCTTGAACATTTAGCTATGAACAACAAACGACAGTCCGAGTCTTCATCAGACAATGGGTTCTCTTCTTCCAGCAATTTCTGTGGTCCGAAGCTTGATTTTCCTTGCTTCAATGGTACTGATCCAACTGGATGGATCTATTGTGCAGAACAGTATTTCAGTCTGCATAATACTTTTGATGTCAACAAAGTTCCGTTTGCATCCTTTCATTTGGAACAGGAAGCTCTTCAATGGTACTGTTGGTACATCAAGGCTCATGAAGAGCCAAAATGGCCAGACTTTTGCCAGCTCCTTTTGCAACGATTTGGTCCTAGTGCTTTTGATGACTTCACAGGAGCCCTCACTAAACTTCTCCAAATTGGCACTGTGAGAGAGTATCAAACCGAATGTGAGAAACTAGCCAACCACACTGAAGGATTGTCTAATGACTTTTACCCGGAGTTGTTTTATCAATGGTCTAAAGGATGCCATCTGCTCTGAGGTCAAAATGTTCTATCCCAACGCAATGATGGAAGCACTAGGGTTGGATAAGTTGGTAGAAGACAAGATTGCAGCCTAACAGTGCTCTAAGCCCACTTTTGTTCCCTTCCAAAATATGGGTTCTCAACGACCACCCATACCGCAGGCTCCTCAACCAACTCCTATCAAGCGTTTGTCTGAAACAGAGATGCAAGCACACAGAGAAAAGGGGCTTTGCTCTAATTGTGATGAGAAATTCACTCGGGGACATAGATGTGTTCAGCAAAAGCTCTATCTCTTGGATGTGGATTCTCTGCCTTCCTCTAAAATTGGTGACGAAGATCCAGAAACAATGAATGCTCAGGTCGATATTCAGGAATCGCCTATTGACCCTCCGTCTCAGGATGACCAGCCAGAGATATCTCTCCGTGCTTTAGCTAGAATCACCACCCACCAAACAATGCGGGTTAGGGGTTACTTCAATAAGCTTCCTCTTACAATACTCATTGATTCTGGTAGCACTCATAATTTCATTGACCCTCGGATTGCCAAACAAGCTAATTGTTTTATCCGTCCTTGCTCTAACTTTGAAGTCATGGTTGCCAATGGGGGCACCTTACCTTGCAAAGGGAAGTGTCAAAATGTGCGTATCTCTATGGGAGATTATACCTTGCGCTCTGACATGTTTTCCTTGACCTTAGGTGGATGTGATGTGGTTTTGGGTGCTCAATGGCTACGCACACTTGGCCCTATCTTATGGGATTTTGCTGAACTTTGGACGCAGTTTTCCCTCAATGGACAAAAACACACATTGACAGGATTACAACCAGGGTCTCTCAGCATCATCCGTTCACATCGCATGGAAAAAATCCTCAAGAAGAATTCACATGGTGTCATTGCTTAGATCCATTCCATTCAGATGCAACCATCAGTGGTCCCCACTACTCCTTTGGATCTACAACAAATTCTGGATCGATATACAAGTGTCTTTGCTGAACCAGTGGGATTGCCACCTTCAAGGCCAGAAGACCATCATATTCATCTCCTTTCTGGCAGCGTTCCTCCCAACATCAGGCCCTATCGCTACCCATTTCACCAAAAAACGGTGATTGAAATGCTCGTTCGAGACTTATTGAAGCAAGGTATTATTCGCCCAAGCACTAGTTCCTTTTCTTCTCTAGTTCTTTTTGTCCACAAAAAAGATGGGTCATGGTGCCTCTGCATTGACTTCCGAGCACTTAATCACCTCACCATCAAGGATAAGTTTCCAATTCCTGTTGTTGATGAGCTTCTTGATGAGCTTCATGGGGCTCAATTTTTCTCCAAGTTGGATCTTCATTCTGGGTATCATCAAATTCGGGTTCATGAGGATGATATCCCTAAAACAGCTTTCCGCACACATGATGGCCATTATGAGTTTTTTGTCATGCCCTTTGGCCTCACTAATGCTCCTTCCACATTCCAGGACTTAATGAATAAAATATTTCATCCCTACTTGCGGAAATTCATTTTGGTATTCTTTCATGATATCCTCATCTACAGTAAAACATGGGATGAACATCTCCAGCATCTGGATCTTGTCATGCAACTTTTCTCTGACCATCATCTCCATGCCAAGCAGTCTAAATGTGTTTTTGGACATAAGGAATTTGAGTATCTTGGGCACATTATCTCAGCACAAGGGGTTCGCGTGGATCTTGACAAAATCGATGCCATGAACAATTGGCCGCATCGTCAGACACTCAAGAGCCTTCATGGTTTTTTGCGGTTGACTGGCTACTACTGCAAGTTTGTCAAGGATTATGGGAAGATTGTAGCTCCAATAACTACTCTATTGAAAAAGGATGCTTCTACATGGACACATGCTGCTCAATGTGCATTTGACAAACTGAAACAAGCTATGTGTACTACACCTATTCTATCTATGCCCAATTTTTCCAAGCCCTTCACTATTGAGAGTGATGCTTGTGCCAATGGACTTGGTGTTGTTCTCCTTCAAGATGAACACCCCATTTCATTCACCAGCAAATCCCTTTCAGGTAAGAATTTAGCTTCCTCTACATATGAGAAGGAAATGATGGCTATTTTCAATGCAGTACAGAAGTGGCGACCATACCTATTAGGGAATCATTTCTGCATCAAGACTGATCACCTGAGTCTGAAATATTTCTTGGAACAGCATGTCTCCTCCCCAGCACAACAGAAATGGGTTAGAAAACTCATGGGTTATGGCTATGAGATCACTTACAAGAAGGGTAAAGGCAATATTGTGGCAGATGCTCTTTCTCGCATATTTGATGCCCAAGGTTCTCTTTCAGCTATTTCTATGCCTATTCCAAATTGGTTGCAATCTGTTCAACAGAGTTATGTCAATGACTCTTCCTTATCTCAAATCATCCAACGCTTGACCAACAACCCTTTTGCTGTACCACATTACTCTTGGGATGGTGCTTCTCTAAGATACAAGGGTCGTCTGGTGCTTCCCCAGAGCATAGATCTCCAACAGGATGTCTTCTATGAACTCCATGCTTCTCCATCGACAGGGCACTCTGGGTTCCTCAAAACATATGAATGGGCACGGCGTAACTTCTTTTGGCAGGGCATGAAAAGGACAATTCAATAGATGGTGGCTAAATGTGATACCTGCCAGCGCAATAAGGGTGAAACAACACTCCTTCTAGGATTGCTCGAACCCTTTACCATACCTACATGGATTTGGATAGATATTTCTATGGATTTCATTGAAGGGCTCCCTAAATCTGGAAGGAAGAAAGTGATTCTCGATGTGGCTGATCGCCTCTCAAAATATAGTCATTTTTGTGCTCTCAGCCATCCATATACAACCTCCTCATTCGCTCAAATTTTCCTAGACTAGATCTTTCGTGTTCATGGCATCCCTTCTTCCATTATCTCGGATCGTGATGCGACTTTCACCAGTCATTTTTGGACAGAACTATTTCACCACACTGGCACCAAACTGAAGATGAGTTCAGGGTATCACCCACAAACAGATGGTCAAATTGAAATTATCAATAAATTCTTGGAAACTTATCTTCATTGCTTCACCTCTGAACAACAACATCAGTGGGAAAAGTGGCTCCCTCTCACTGAATGGTGGTACAATACCTCTTACCACACTGCCTCTAAAATGACCCCATATGAAGCAGTCTATGGTCAGGAACCTCCAGTTCTTCTTCCATACACCCCCAATAGTTCACCTGTTCAGGAAGTTGACACGGTCCTTCGAAACCACGATCAGATTCTTTGCATTTTGTGGGACAATCTTCACATGGCAAGAAATCGCATGAAGCAACAAGTTGACCAGCACCGTTCTGAGTGCACTTTTCAAGCAGGCGATATGGTTTTTCATCATCTCCAGCCGTACAAGCAATCCTCCCTGAAACTCAAAGGGCGTCTTAAGATCGCTCCAAAGTTCTATGAGCCATATCGGATTCTTCAGAAGATTGGGTCCGTTGCTTATAAATTGGAACTTCCTCCTTCTTCCCACATTCATCCAGTATTTCATGTCTTGTCTAAAGAAAGTTCTTGGCACCAACATCAATGGACAAACTATTTTACCCGAACTGGATAATGAAGGATCCATCCTTTTAGAGCCGAAGGCCATCCTCAATCGGCGCACTCGTTAGCTTCGCTCTTGCTCTATCACAGAGGTCTTAATTCAGTGGCACGGCATGCAACCAGAGGATGCTACATGGGAACCACTCCTTCAGATTCAAAAACAATTTCCACATCTAAAGATTTGAGGACAAATCTCTTTTTAAGGGGGAGGGGATGTTAGGAACCCATGTCTTTACTTTGTTAGTATATTGTTGTTGAACGCATATGCTTTGTAAGTCGTCCTGTAATATTTTTTGAACAATAGTTTGTGTTATTGTTGTTGGCGCATATGCTTTGTAAGTCTCTTGTAGTATTGTTGATCCATAGTTTGTAGTGGCCCATGGTTTTGACCCATAGTATTGGTGCCTAGACTTAGTATATAAGTGTGTGTTGAGGCCTATGAAGGCACCGTGAAGTTATTTGTATTGAGCTTGCTCAAAGGAGGTTTCCCCCTCGAAGTGGCCTGCGATCAATATAAAAGTGATTCTGAGTTCTGTCATTTTTGCTATTTCGCATATTCTTATTACTTAATTGTTGCAGATGCTTCACATGTGCCAAGGTTCATGGTTACAAACCTAGCAGTAAGTGTTCACAAGTGAAGTTCCCTTTTTTTTTCTTTTTACAGTGTTACTATTTTTATAACACATTTCTCCGTTGTAACCCTTCAATACCGTATCCATGGCAGGTACCTACTTCGCAAGGGTTTGATAGCAGAATGTCTTTGCGATGGGGATGATACATCTAACTCCGCTAAGTTCTGGTGGTTCCCAAAGCCTCGAAGGTGCCCTTTGCATGGTTCAATCGTGACTCACAAGGTGTCGAGAGTTGGGTCTAGCCGGCCTTGCTTTGGCAATGGCCGAGTACCGAGTTTTCCTTTTGTTTTCGCTTTGATGTATACTGTACCGAGGGTAACCCTCGTTTGTACTGTTGCTCAGCTCAGTAATGAATTTTGTTGTTTTGCTAAGGGTAAATGCTTGTGTAGTTGTTGCTCCACGGTCGTATTTTAAAATGGTGGATTGGTAGGGGGTAAACCCTGTGTACTGTGGCACCAAAATGTAAACTCTGTTATATTTTTAAGGGTGGCTATGAAACCTGAGAGTTGAGGTTTTCGCTCACTCCTTATGCCCAGAGTCTCATCGTGGCTGACATGTTTCCCTTTTCGATTGAGGTGAGGTTTGATGACTGTTTGAACAAGTGTTGAGGTGGTGCCGAACCACGATGGTTGTCTATAGATGGATTTCTTCTTGTATTCTGTCAACATTGTTGATTTTTTGTGTGTTTGGAATAGTGACTAGATGAAGTTCAGCTTATTACGTTATTTGGGAAAATCTAAACCACCGTGTTCTATTGTGTTATGAAGGGAACCCTATCTGTATCTTTCATTTGCTATATGTCTGTACACTGTTTCCGTGTTCAAGCTATAAACTGGGCATCGAGTGGTTTTGATGCTATGTTTGTGTTTATGCTAAGCTGTGAGTTATCGCCCATCTTGCTACTAAAATGTGCTTTCAGTTAAATTGATGCTTGCTATCATGATGTGGTTTCGAAATACTAGCTAGGGTTTGGAAAATAAATGATAATACCCTCAACCTAGCAAAGTTATTGATGTTTTAAATGTCTTGTTGTAATCGTAAAATGAGGAATAGTGAACGAAAAGAAATAAATTGTTGTCTAGGGTTAGATGATAGGTCTGTTATGAATAACGATCTGCGTTTTTGCCATGAGCGGCTTGATAAGGAATTTATATACAAAAATAGAGGCCTGGATTCTTTGTATTGCGATAACTTAGGGTTCTTATATTACTGTGTAGATGTTTGATAAATGAAATCAGGATTGAATGTTTAGAGAAGGAAATAATAGGTTTACATATGATAACTCGATGCAGAGAATAGATTTTGCAGAGGCCAAAATTCTAGACGACACTTTACTTGGAAATAATTAGGGGAAAGTCAATGTTTAAATGCATGCTATTTCTAACTGGAAAAGATGTATGTGAAATGGAAACCATATAAATCTTCTGCAGAAATTAATTCTTATAACTGCTATTATTCTTGAAATTACAATTACTATAAAGAAACCTGAAATGTATAATATTGATGTGTATTTGCTTACTATATGAAATGGATATAGTTAAGAGGAATATATATATGGAACTATGCAAATACATACTCTGTTTTTCTTTCAGATATTAGTTAAATGAATGCTATGCCTCTGTTTACATGATACAGTGCCTTTTTCCTGCATTTTGTTGATGAATGAAGTGGCAGCACTAATCAGAGATATTACTGTATGAGTATAATAATTCTCTTTGCTTTATGTTTAAAAATTTATTCGATTAGATGCTACTTCTCTGTATTGGAGTACGATGCAACAACAAGCATGGGGGAAAAATGCAGAGAAGTAATTTCTTAATCTATCATTTTAATCAACAATCATTAAATTATAAAACACAGCATCTTGAGAATGTAAAAACAATTGATAGAACAATAAGTAAAACCTGAACCAGTAGATAAGTGGACAAACACCCAAGAAGCCTGTTCCACACAACTTGCTCCTGAAACAGCCAAGCCGCCTTCCTTAGGACCCCCGAGCCTATCCACTAAACCACCAGGAGGAAGAAACTTAGAAGCTTAGGCCTTCCACTTGCAGCAGCAAGTAATTTTTCCAGTCTTCTAGACTCAGCAGTCAAAGAGATCTGCACCAGTGCATTTGGTTATCCTCTTTAGAATTAATTTGCAGACTTACAGTTGCACTCTCACATAGCCTCCCTATTCAAATCTCTCATTCATCACCTGATGTACATGAGGAATTTTTCTGCAGAAAAAATGTAAGAGCTTCCTGTTCAATTCCAATTGACTTATATAGGCTACCTAGGCCTTTTAGTGATTAACTGGTCATTAAATGAGCTGCCTGCTTACTCCTCCACTTGGAGAATAATGCCATAATTTTAGGGGTAGTTGTCTCATAACCAACAACTCGTGGTGGAGTGCAAATGTTTCCATCTGTCCCATGCCTTCTAGCAGCTTCCATTCCTCCTAGTGGGTCAGTGGACACTCTTATAACAGCTTTCTTGAGTGTTGGTCTCTTGTTTTAATTTATTAAATAATAATAATGAGTCATTACAGTCATCTTTGACCAGATTTGGTCATAATTACAAAACTTTGTAATTATAATTTATCATAAATTATTTTGCAAAATAAAATAATTATTCTTAAAATTTGGGTGGGTGATAGTACCGATCTTTAATTTCTTTCGGATATTTTAGTTCTAGCTTTCCGCTTTATGAAATTGTATGGGCTTGTTCCATTACCTTTAACATCTATATATTCACAATGGAGAGCACTTGTAAGGACCATTTGTAAAGGACATTCTTCAAAAATATTCCAAAAGTTGACCATATCTTCGTCTATTTTATTTTTTAGTATAACATCCAAAGGAATATCATTGAGGTCAAGAAAATTGTTTGTAGGCCATATTATAAGCGAGCCTTCAAATACACCATAATCCTCACAATTGCATAATACTTTATGAACTAAAATACCAAACTCACAAGCATCTAGTGCTTTGAATTGTACAATGTCTCCCTTAAACATAGTTGACACTATTCCCCGAGAAACATACTGTGGCTTTAAAGAACATTGATGTATCAAATTAACTTTCTCTCCCACAAACCTGACATTGTGATTTTCTCTTAATACTTTCAAAGTAGATTCAGATTGATTATTGTTGAAATTGATTTCAATAGAAAGCAATGTTTCTGTATTAAAATATATGATTCTTTTAATCGGCCATACAACAAAACCTCTACTGCTCAACCCTGGACAACATGCCATACAAGAAAACACCACTTCATCCACAAAAATACCAAAGGAGAAGTCACCCAAAAATGTTCCCCCAACAAAATCACTCCCACTCACATTTGTTACAAAACCTATGGAAATGCAATCCTTTCTTTCTGAACGCTTATGTAACAACTTAACTTTTCTCATAATAAAAGAATATTTATTATCAGTTGTTATGATATGTGCTATAGTCGGCGAAGTAGAAGCTGCTATATCATTCACCTCATTCTTACGAAGAGCAGACCCAATTTGGTTAACGATCTCAGATACAGGCCATTGAATATAACCACCAACAACCTCTGACAATGTATCTGCACCTTCTGATGGATAGGGCAATGGAATACTTGCATTTAAAGTCTTGGTAACATTTACAATGATACATTCATCATGAATGTTGATATTATGCAATATTTTTCTTTCTGGAAAAGAGATTCCTTCAACAACTTTCAATCCATTCAAAAGCAGGTCCACACATTGTTGAGTACAAAAATCCATTTCATAAACGATATCTGAAATACAAAATAAGTGGACACATTTTTCAGAACCAAAATCCAGTTCAAAAGCAATTTATGAAATATAAAATAATAGGAGCACATTAAAAATCATATTTATTTTAAACAAAGAATAATTTTACCACTAGTATGTATTATCAAATAAGTCAATTAGAAGGGTCATGTTGATCCGATGCAACGAAGGGAACATGATAAAATTATTGCAGTTTTTATGTTTAATATTTTAAAAACAAAGAAGTTGAACTGTTAAATCTTATATCATGCAATATGAGAGCTGCAGGGTCCGGTCGCCCCAGAATGATTTCTTCTTTCCAGATTGGTCTGACCAAGTCACCTTTGTTGTTCCCTAATGAGTGATCACTACCAGATTGGGTGGGATTAACCACTATTGGCCGACCCTTCATTTACGAGAACATTTAAAAATATTTAATCTACGAAGGCTATGTCGAAAATTCCTGACTTCTGACTTCCACTGTAAATAGTAGGGACCTAGACATCATCTAAGTTCTAACATATAAAAATGTTTGTCCCGACTTCCATTTACCTACGAGAAGGATCGGTCGCCCCTTTTTTTAGTAGATAGCCATGAACAACTATATCCACCAATTCACCTGTATCCAGAATGGCGAAAGAAAGAAGGATCGACCGACTCTTCTTGCATTCTAGAACTATTATGAATAGAATACTGGGAAAAAGAAGGGTCAGCCGCCCCTTCATTTATTAGGGAATTGTAAAAATATTAAACCTACAAAGGCTAAGACGTCAATTCATCTATATATCAATTGGAGAACACTAGAAGAATATTGAGCACAAGAAGGGTCGACTGACCCTTCATTTATGAGAAAAGTGTAAAAACTAGATATCAGCTAAGTTATAACATATACAAATTGTTTGTCCTGACTTCTGTTTTCTGAAAAGAAGGATCAGATGCCCCTTCATTTAGTAGATATTTGTGAAAACATTTATCTAGCAATTGAACGATATCCAAACTGGATAACACAAGAAGGATCGATCGACCCTGCTTGCAGTCTCAAACTATAATGAAGATAATATTGGGAACAAGAAGGGTGGGCCGCCCCTTCTTTTACGATGGAATTGTAAAAATAGAACTTGGAGAAAGAGCGGCCGCTCTTTCTCTGTGGATATTTCCACTTTCCAACGGTCTGGATCACGCTAGGGAAGATCGATGGGTGGAATACTCTTCCGCTGGGAAAAAGCAGGGGAGGTAGCCAAGATTCCGTGGGGCAACGTTAAAAGCGAAAAAAGGTTAAAAAGTGGGCAAGTATGACCATTGATTGAACATGAATGGATGGATCGACGGCTTGGAGACATTTCACATTGTGGAGATGCGCAGTAAATTGAAAGGATAAGAGGTTATGAAATTTGAAACTGGTATCCATGTGTCGATACATGGGCATTTCACAAATTGAAAGAGGGTTATAAAAGGGGAAGATGTGACATGAGGGTGAAATTTTACATTTGTGTCATGGATCGGACCGAGAAAGTGACATAGCACGCCCTATTTGCAGACTCTTTAGTGTCAGGTAGGTTTCAAAACTCACACTCTCATTCAGTTAAGTTATTTTTATAATGCAAAGAATGGAAGAGACCGTAGTCATCGAACATACTAGGATAGATGATTCCCTAGAAGACAGGGATAAAGATATTTTTGACCTTGTGGTTAAATTGTCAATTACAGAGATAAAGGACAAATTGGATAGGTTGTATAAGGAAGGCACATACATAAACGGAGTTTTTCAATCTTCTTTCATATATTTTTTCCCAGACCAAATTATAGGGTTTCCCGAGTTTGTTTGCTCGTGTGTAATGAACTACTTGCAAACTGAGAAAGTAATCATGAATGCCCCAAAATCCAAAATTATTTGTCCTATTGAGTCTACTACTGTTAGAAGCTCCCTTGAAGTACCTCTGTCTCAATCCCATGAACAAGATAATCTTACCGAAGAAGCTATTGTCACCAAGTACCGTCAGTCGTCTCTGGATACTAAACAAGCTTTTTTAACCAGTTTCCTTAAACCTGACCTTGAAATTCAAGATACTCCTTAGCCATTAGATATGAACTTTTTCAATGAGAATACACAGTTGGTGTTATCCCTAATTGCTTAGTTTTTAGGGTTAGACAGTGATGCAATGGTAACAAAAGTGCAATTGTGTCTTCTTTTTAGAATAAGTTTTGGCATACCAGGAGTATCTAGTATAGTCAGATACCTTGTCTTAAATATGATGAATTCTTAGCTGAAAGTGTTCACTCTGAGCTAGTGAATTTCCACAATACTAGGCATTTCAGATTCTAGTCTTATTTGATGAAGATGCTTCTGTTGTCAAGTCAGAAAGACTTACATTTCTCACGGGTGGTTTTTTAAAACACTTTGGAGGATAATATGTTTAATTATATTGCGTCAGAGATATATAAATTGATTTTTGGGGAAGAATTTCCAAGAGTACTACCAAAGATGAAGACATTGATGCATCTGAAACAGGACATGGCAGTAGGAGATTGGTTTCTATTAAAAGAACATACAATAGTCAGACTGTATGGATTCATCAAACAACCTTATATCTTACCATCTTTTCTAACCTCAAGAATATTTGCCTTGGATTTTATCAGAAAAAAGTTAATTGTTGAAAATGAGCATTCTTTGTCTTTTAAAAAGGCATATGATATAAAGTTTCCTTTGAAAGTGGGACCTTTCATTGTAAAGAATAAGTATGCATTGTCTTTTTCGGAAAAACGGCTAGAAGAAAGGGATTTTAAAAAGGCAGATGCTATCAAGTATGATCCCTGCCATATTATTTCTCAAAGGAGACAACAAAATAAGAATAAGGGATTTGACCATCAAGAAGTTGAGGGATTATCAAAAATGGCTAATTGTCTGCAGTATGAATCAGAAATCTAGTTCTCAGCATGTTCACAGTCAAATCTTGTTGTTCCAGAAATATCCTCAATAGAAGTGATACCTACTCTAGGCAAGGTGGAGATAGTTAGTAATGTTAGATTTTAAGCATTAATTCAATATACTATAGGATCTTCACTGAGAGAATAACATGTACAATATATCAATGCATAACAATCATATCAAGCATGTCAAGCATCACAAGAATCAAAAGCATGAGACAATGGACACACAGATTTTTCCGTGGGGAAAACTCTAAGGTGAAAAAACCCCACAACTTCCTTAGAGATAGATAGAGCAATGGATCAACCAAAGTACAACCAAATACAATAGATAGTCTCCTACTATGCAGCTGATCCTCCTCCTCCAATGTGCGCCACTTTCTGAGTGAGAGAAGAGTGAATTCTGAGATGATCAAAATAGAGAATCCCGACTCTCTGTTTATACTTGTCCTGACCTGCCTAAATACTTATGGGGCCGAATTGTCTAACTCAGCCTAATAACCCTAGTTACATATATTTCGGGCGGACACTCACATCGGGTAGTCTAATAACCCATCAGCAAGTTAATCTACTTGCGACACTTGTTAATACAAATGACGACACTTCCCTATAGAGGAATAACACATCTCTTATAAGGGTACAATAAATATATATATGAAATACATTCCGAAGTTATATACATCAACAAGTAAAATGAGTTTTGAAGAAATTATTGATGCATAATTTGAAGGACAAGAAAGAGGAAAGAGACCTAAAGAAGATCCCCAAAGTGATTTGGTTATATTTATAGGTGTAAAAGAGAATAAAAAGAGAAATATCAAGCCCCAGAAGTTCAAGTGCTTGATTACGAATTTCAAGAAGCCAAGGAAGCTGGTGACACTAGCAGATTTCAATCAAGGGCAGAAAAAAAACTTATAATTTATTTCCAAAAGTTCGAAGCCTAATGCAATCAGAAGTTACCTTAATGGCCATCAGGGATGCTAAAGAAAACACTTTGAATTTAGCCGTGTCATCTCATGAGAAAGTTACAGAAATGAAACTGAATTTGACAAAAATAACAGTCCCAGATAAGATTAACATGCACAGGCAAACTGGGGAGGTTATTTATACAGACTTAATGAAGGCTACTTTGAAAGTTTCAAAGTTGCAAAAGACAGTTAGCAGGTTGAAAATTCAGCTAAGATAGGAGAAAACTTAACACAAAGCCCATCAACAACAAATCAAAAGGTTGCAGAAAGATTTAATTGAAAATAATGATGGGGCAAACAAAGGTGAGGAAAGTAAGAAGGTGTTTATGGAAAAAGAGAACACTATTCAGTTGCTCAAAAAGAAGCTTAAAATCCCAGCAACACAGTTAATTCAAGCTTTTGAATTGACTGTGTTGAAACAAGAAAAAGAAATCTTATCTCAGGAATTAGATCACAACAAAGCAAAATTACTGAAGTTTATAGAGAAAGAAGTTGAATGGGAAAAAGATAGAATAAGTTTGAAAAATTAAGTGGAAGATATTAAAGGAAAATTGGAAACCATAGCACAAGAGCAATAGGGAACCAATCAAACAGGCAGAGAAGCAAATACAGATGATATCATCCAAGCTATGTCTCAGTTTAGCTTGAAAGAGGTGGAGATAAAGGAACTAAAGGAAGAAAAACAGAAATTAGAAGAAGAAAATCAAGAAAAAAAAAACAATTAGAAGTTAAGAATAAAGACTTGATAGACAGGAGCCAAAGATTCATAACCCGAGTGACAGGGAAGATCCCAATGCAAGGTGCATAGCATTTGATATGGGATTCAATTATAAATGAAGCTACAAAGTTTAGAACCTACTTAAATTTCATGAAAGGATAAAGAAAAAGTAGCAAATGAAAGTTTAGAAATTTGCACAGCCATGAGGGAAGGTTTGAACAAAAAACCAAAAGACACAACCCAAAACACTGTAAATTTTTTTAATACTCTGACAGAAGACGATCTGAAAGCTATGCAAATCAAAAAAAGAGTGTGAGTCATAACTTGGGAAAGGAGAGTACTTGGAAAACATGCACACATTGAAACTGTTCAATACAGAGTTGAACAAATGAAAAAACAGGTCGCGATATTTAAGAAGGAATTTGAAAAGTTAATTGAGAAAGGATTGCACACATTTTGGGAAGAAAACAATGAGTTGATCCCTCAGAAAAATTACAAGGAATTACTATTCAGGGTCATAACAAATCATCAAAATTTTGAAGGTTTAACTCATGTTTTAACAGGGAAAATTTTATTGGAAAATATTTTAGATGATTTCAAGATTTTAAATCAGTTGACCATGATTGGTGGGAGAATACCCCATATTTCCATTGCAGATCACATAGAGATGAATGTTTTGGTCGAAGAGATGATGAGTTATGAAATACCCACTTCATATGAATGGAAGATGGTAGAAAAGTATGGAAAGATGAACAATAGCTTGCACTCCTGAAGACTTATGTTCGAATTTGTCAGACAGCCACCAGCCAACAAAAAGACATCAAGAGTCTATGTTTTGAGAAATTTTGACATGTGTGATTTTATATTTTTTCTTTTGCAAGGAAATGAAATTTACTATATTATATAACACTTTTCATTCTTTTTATTAGATTCCATTCTTTTTATAACATTTTTTATCTACGCCATTGCAATAAAAAGTAAAATGTTTCTATTTAAAAAAAAAAAAATTGTTTCTCTTTAAGAAGTAAAATATTTCTATTTAAAAAAAGTATGTTTCTCTTGAAAAGTAAAATGTTTCTATTTAAAAAAATGTAAAATGTTTCTATTGAAAAAAAAAGAAAGAATGTTTCTCTTTAAAAAGTAAAATGTTTCTATTTAAACAAAAACAAAAAGAAAGAATGTTTCTCCTTAAAAAGTAAAATACTGAGGTTACTAATTTTTTATTACGGATTTAAAACTTATAAATATTTATTTATAGGGAACGGTAATTATCACATTATGGCGGGACGGTTATAGTAATTATCACAATAGAGTAATTGTACAATTATATATGAAAGTTCCTGACATTATGTATGATCATGAACTGGAGTAATTGTACAATTATATAGAAGTTTGTGGCATTATCTCTTGTCACGAACTTTTACTTTGCCAAGGATCTCACTTCGATGGGCATTTACTTTGTGGAGTAAACTTTACTTCTACGACATCTGTATATTTTGTTCGTGACAAGACATAATGTTGACTAAAGCATGATGAGATTATTTTCTTCACATGAGTGATATCTACGATTAGTCCAGCAAAATCTATTGTCACTGCAGATGATATCTATGACCACCATCCCTCCATACCGTGATAATTACTGTTCCCCATCTGTCCCATCCCAGTCAATCCATAAAATCACCGGCCACTCACTATATATAGGCTAACCATGCCCCATATCACAACAAACTGAAATCTTTGGGAAAGCCATGGCATTTTTCTTTATTGCCTCTGTTCTTTGTCCTTTGTTGTTTTATGAGAAATGCTTGAGTCTTATGATCACTCCCCAATTATCCTCATGATATATGACCATTTTGAAATCGTCTCCCTTGAAAATCCTCAGTACACCATGATATATGGGCATTTCAAGCACTCTCGAAGTCCCAATACATGGATTTGTCATTATGTTCCTTAGAACCAATCACGTTTTTGTCAATCTTCTTTCCGTCACTCTTCTTTCAATAACCGATTGGTATGCAACGAGGAGAGGACATAGGGAGATTATCAGCCTTGGAAGCATTCTTTTCGAAGACAACATGTGCTGCAGCGGTCGTCAACATTAGGCTTGCGACAGTCGTCGAATGTTGTTTTAGTACCAAACTATGCTGTCAGCTTCTTCTTCCTGCATGGACACGTTTCCAGACATGATGACCCATTTCCAGCCAAGGGAGTATCTGGTACCAGCTCATATTCATCAACGTTCTGTTCATTCAACTCTAGTTATTTTATGATTTCTTTGGGACAAAGAAAGGTATTGTTCGTGGGGGAGATGTTGGAGGAGCTTAGGTCAGCCGCCCGACTAGGTCCTCCATTTGACTACTTTAGAGAACATGTCAAACCATCATGTTGATCACCACATGTCGATTCAGTTAGTCTCATAAGTTAGTGGACCTACGAGTCGTTATGTAATAGTCTGTAAACTATATATATAGGCTGGAGAGCCGGATACAGGTGACAGTGATACAATGTATTGTATTGCACTTGGTCCTGAGTAATAGAATACTTATTGACTCTGCTACCATTACTTATCTTGGGTTCCTATCGCAATAAAGTGAAATCTTCAGGAAAGCCATGGCAATTTTCTTTACTACCTTTCTTCTCTGTCTTTTGTTGTTTTATGAGAAATGCTTGGCTTTGCAATTAGTTGATGGATAATTGTTGTTATAGGACTATGTAATCAATGAAATCCCTTTGAGGGGCATTAAAATATTCAAATTTGATGTGTTCTTTCTTTTCAAAAAGTTCTCAGAATTGTTTGTGTTCTCTTTTCAAACATACATATTATATAATCAAATAACAGAGAAATCACAACATTACAAGTAACAGAATATAAAATAATATTGCACTACATTTAGGAAACCAAATCACAAGATAAGTTAGAACCTAAAAAAATGTTTGTCCTAACTTCCATTTTCCGAAAAGAAGGATCAGTCGCCCCTTCGTTTAGTAGATAATTGTGAAAACCTATATATAGCAATTCCCTATATCCAGAATGACAAACCGAAGAAGGATCGACTAACCCTTCTTGCAGTCTATAACTATTATCAAAAGAATACTGGGCAGAAGAAGTGTCGGCCACCCCTTCATTTATGAGGGAATTGTAAAAATATTCAACCTACGAAGGCTAGGCTGTCAATTCATGTATATCCAAAATGGTGAACATGGGTCGGCCAAACCTTCATTTACGAGATAACTGTAAAAATATTTAATCTACGAAGGCTATGTCGACAATTCCCAAATCCTGATTTCCGCTGTAAATAGTAGGGTCTCGGACATCATCTAAGTTCTAACATATAAAAATGGTTGCTCGGACTTCCATTTTTCGATAAGAAGGATCGGTCGCCCCTTCGTTTAGTAGATAATTGTGAACAACTATATCCAGTGCAATTCACCTATATCCAAAATGGTGAAAGAAAGAAGCATCGACCGACCCTTCTTGCATTCTAGAACTATTATGAAGAGAATACCGGTAGAAGAAGGGTCGGCCACCCCTTCATTTATGAGGGAATTGTAAAAATATTCAACCTACAAAGGCTAAGACGTCAATTCATCTATATTTAAAATGATGAACACCGTAAGAATACTGAGCACAAGAAGGGTCAGTCGACCCTTCATTTACGAGAGAAATGTAAAATTATTCGATCTTCGAAGGTTGTGTCGACAATTCCCGACTTTCAAATTCCACAATAAATAGTAGGGACCAAACAACAGCTAAGTTATAACATATACAAATTGTTTGTCCCGACTTCCATTTTCCGACAAGAAGGATCAGACACCCCTTCGTTTATTATATAATTGTGAAAACCTTTATCTAGCAATTCAACGATAACCAGAATGGAGAACACAAGAAGGATCGACCAACCATTCTTGCAATCTCGAACTATAACGAAAAGAATATCGTGAAGAAGAAGGGTCGACTGCCCCTTCATTTACAAGAGAATTGTAAAAATAGAAATTCGAGAAAAAGCAGCCGCTCTTTCTCTGTGGATATTTCCACTTGCCAGTAAAGTGTGCGAAGCAATGATCCTATGAAATTTGTGTTCAGACTGTCGATATCTACTTTCGCCACTCCTAAAAAATCATCCCTGGAGGAAGGAGTGGATGCTCTTTCTCCCCATCATCTACTTCCAATGCCCCGAAATAGAACAACCTGACGAAAGAGCGACCTCTCTTTCTCTGACAAAATTTCAACTTGCCATACAACTCTTTGTAGAAAAACTTCTATAAATTTTGTTGTTAAACTATCGATATCTAGTTTCCCACGGTGAAACATGGAATGCTCAGATTGTGCCACATGGCATATTTGACTTTTAGAATTAGTCCAAATATTGTATAAATGAATATTAGGGATATTAATGGTACCATTTGTAGCTAGGGTTTTACCCCTAGCTTGTGCCAATGAGCACCTACTAAGGAGAATGGACTCCTTAGTAGCAGTTCAGTATATTAAACTAATTATGCACAAAAAAAAAAAAAAAAAAATTAAATTATTTCTAAGACAAGCATGAAGCATAAACACCAAAATGAAAGAATGACTTTGTATTGATGTTACCTTGAGTGTCAAGGTTGGTGAAGCCCTTTGCAGTGTCCAAGAGGATGCTCCAAGCTTCTGAATGCTCCTTCTCCTTCTCCAATGTTGGGGATGGGCCAAAGATGGCTCTCAAGGTGAAAATAGTTCAAAGGTGAACTAGGGTTTCGAGAGAGATTTTGGCAGAGTAAGGGTGCTTGTGATTGTGGATATGGAATAAGGGATCTCCATCACCTATTTATAGTTTTTTGGTGGTGGAGTGCTGACCCATGGTTTTGGGAAACACATGGTTTTATGCAGCTGTATAGGGTTTTTTCCTCCTTTTCCTCATTATTTTATATTTTTATTCCCTTTTTAGGGGATTTTTGCTATTTTTGGAGGAAAAGGGGGTTTTTTAGCCTTTTTTAGGCTATTTTGATGGTTTTGTGGCCTTTTGGAGGCATTTTAGGCCTTTTGGAGGCTTTTTAATGGGATTTTTTGGGATTTTTAATGGAAATATGGTAGGAAAATGGACAAATGGGCCATATAATGTGGTAAATGAGCTAGTGAGCACTTTTTGGGTGTTAACAGATTGCCCCCTGATGTGCGAGGGCAGGAGCTCATCGTATGGCCGATGGACATCATAAGTCATGAATGGTTTTCCTTGGGAGTGGAGAGGAGAGAAGAAACAAACTGAAGCCCGGAACAACGATCCCGAACAACTGCAAGAACTAAAAGTACATAACCTCAATAAAGGATGAGGAATCATCTGATCATATGGACGAGGCGGGCATTCCCATGCTCGTATCAGGATATAACATAATAACAACAATGGGGTCCAAAAATGGGGACCTGAAATATACATGACCTCAAATACTGACTGAGGAATAATCTCAATATATGGACGAGGCGGGCATACCCATGCTCGTATCAAGATACATAAACGTAACTGTAAGGCCCGAAAAAGGGGGACCTGTAAGATACATGACCACTGTGTACATCATAAGAGTCCAGAGGGGACACAAATCTGGGGCATACTGCTGAGCGGATCATGTGTGAACTGCAGAACTGGTGCACCGGAACAATCAACAGTGCTACTGAGTGTGGTACCAAAGGAACTGATGAGCTGCTGGATCATAGTGACTGGGGTCAAACTCTCCATGGTACACTGAACTGGAACTGAAACTGGGTACTCAAGGAAGCATGGAACTGGATGGCTTCCGAATACAAACACCAACGCAGCCCGGACATCCACGGGAACATACAACTGGGCGTTCCAAAGTGACTCACCAATGTGCTAGAGTCGGGGGAAATCCGGGGTCTTCGACAAAAAACTGATGGAATATAATCCTACGCGATCCTCAACGATGCGATCAAGGTGCTGAAGTCGAGCATGTGAGGAACAACCACTCAGAGAGGCAATGATGTCTCCTCTCAGAATGATCCGTAGGCACTTACCACAGATGGTGATAAGTCCAAGGCGTAGGGACCTCTGGGCCTATCCTCTGGAATAGAGGAGCTGTTGTCGACAGAGGGAGACCTGCCCCTATCAAGGCAATGATGTTTCCTTGACAGGAGCGCGAGGTACAAGACCGAAATGTGATAGTACTGATGGCAGAACTGATAAACTGTGGGGGGACAACTGGGCAAGTAGAGCGGGTGGACTCAAACTTCCTTTGTTCAGAGTATGATAATGGGAATGATCTGGCAGCATATGAAACTGACTGAGGGAAAAGGGATCATAGCTGTAATGGATCTGGGAGGATAACTGGCTGAGGGAGACTCAAGCTGGTGTACAATGGCAGGAGACTGCAGAATACTCTGAACAAAGGCGACCTGATTGGGGGTGCTGCCGAGATGATCGATCATAGTGCCATGAGGCACGGGAGGATACTTCTTCGAGGGTTAAGGAACTAGAAGAAGTGGGTGGATAAAATGATACTGTCGTGTGGATTTTACGAGCCCAGGACAGTTCATGCTCGTGGTTGCTTTCAATTTTAAGGAGTCTGAAAGCGATAAGAAGACTCTGAGATAGTGGAATGGTACTGTCGTGTGGATTTTACGAGCCCAGGACAGTGCATGCTCATGGTTGCTTTCAATTTTAGAGAGTCTGAAAGCAAGTAAGACGACTCTAGGGGGTTGCTTTTTCGTAGATTTAGTCTCCAAGGCCCAAAGAAGCATAAAAGGATGCAATGAAGAACTCTTCTAGCCGGTGTGACTAGAGTATTCCTTTTTCGTAATTAGTCTACCAGGTCCGGAAAAGGGGTAAAATTATACCAGATAGACGCCCTTTCAGGTACTTTAACGAGCATGAAAGGAAGCAAGATTGCTCGGCGATCTTTTCATTCTTTTAGGAGTCAGAAAAGAGCTTAACGGAAACTCCCTAAGTGCCTTTTTCGTAAAGGACTTGTTCGGCCCGAAAAAGGGATAAAATTATACCGAACAAAAGGAATGGCCAGGCAAGGAGGAAGTGTTCAATCAAGGTTGAGTAATGATGACCAAGAACGAGGGTAGGTGGGAACACTGATGGACCTCCTTGCGGGGTAGATGAAATGGTGGCAAAATAACGAAACATTTGCAGTATGACAGGAGTGAAAGGCTCATGTAAAAATGTGGAACAATCCGATGGCGGCCAATGTGGCACGCAAACCGAGGCAGCAAGGTGTTGGGACACAATGTTGAAATTGTATCAAGTGAGAGCGAGAAATGATCTCAAGCATCATCACGAGCTCGGAAAAATGAATCCGGCAATATAAAGGATGTCAAAAACGGGTGACGGCCGATGTGGCACGCAAACCGAGGTGACGGGGGCATTTTCAAAAAAGCCCAGAAAATCTGGAGGTGAGAGCGAGAAATGATCTCTAGCATCATCACCAGCTCGGAAAAATGAATCCGATGATATAAAACATGTGAAAAACGAAGAACGGCCGATGTGGCACGCAAACCGGGATGACAAGGTGTCATGTCACGATGTCAATAAAGGTTCTGGTGAGAGCGAGAAATGGTCTCAAGCATCATCACGGGCACGGAAATATGAATCCGGCAATGCAAATGGTGCGAAAAATGGAGGTCATAATACTAGGTGTATCATGATGGCCCGCGGGGGCAGAATACTAGGGGTATCAAATCAAATCAAATCTACAAGTGACATGTGACCTCAAAAATGGTTGAGATCACGCATGTGAAAAAGTGAGCAGGGTTAATGACTTGCCCCCATGCTATGTGCATGGGGTTTGTGATTATGGATCACATATGCGTGGGTTTGAACAATGGGTTCATTGACGTGCTGAGATAGATGTGATGGGGAAGGTTCAAAATGATTGATCATGCCTCCTATCCCAGGGTCGAGGGAATCTATTATGCCCCTTGACTCAGAGGTGTCAAGGTGGTGCTCTATAATGGCGGGGTCAAGCCCGCGCATTTCGGTATAGGACCAGGCAAAAACATCACGGAATTCTCTGAAAAGGTGTATGTAGTCCTCAATCTCTTGCTTACTGCAGAATGCTCCTAAAGTGATGAGTTCAGGGGAACGTCCTGGGGTAGCGATATCAACTTGGATGACAGGTGAGATGTTGGCCATATTACCTTCCTCGAAGGCATCCGGAGCAGGAATGGGGTCCTTGAACCAGTCGACCTTGGTGGGGAGGAAGTCTTTGGATTCAACCGCGTATTGGGTAGCGGTGCTAGAGGAAGACGCTTCTGGGATGAAATAGGAACGGTGGTGCATATCATCCCACGGGTAATCCGGGGCAGTTAGGGCCTCAAGAATCTCCTCATCAGTACGGAAAGTCTGCGTCGTCAAATCGGTTGACGAGGGGGTAGTGGAAGTGTTGGTTGAAGAGATCATGTAGATGATATTAACCTCTTCGGAAGGGGGAGAGACCGGGGGGTAGATCTCCTCAATGGTAGGTGGTGCCGTCTCAAGATCCAGATTGTTCATCTCATAAAGAGCTGCTCTGTAATCCGGGAGATCGGGACAATGATGTGAATAGTGCCCGTAAATACCGCAGATGGCGCAGGAGTGGTTGGTACGTAGGGACTTATCTTTAGGCTTAGGAGTAGGGTTTAGTTCGACTGTTGGGATGTTGGGGTCATCATCGAGCATTTGCATGTGCTTCTGCAATGCGGGTAACTGTGGGCATTGGTGGGTCGCATGGCCCAACTCGTCACACAGCGAGCATTTGGGAGGAGCACGAAACACTGGAGGGTTCTTGACTGTCTTGGGAGGTGGGACAGCAGTGTAAGGTTGTGGACCTCTGCCCCCAGTGGGTTGAGGAGGAAGAGGAGTTGTCGTGGAGGACGAAGGGGTAGAGACACCGGGAGGTGGCTGAGTGGTAGTAGCCATGGGTTGCACCGGCTGGAGGACGACATCATGTGTCGGTGGGCGAACGGGAGGCGAAAGGTACCATACAGGTAATCCCAAGGTTAACCCAGGGAGGCTAAGGGTAGCCATGACCGGGGCGCTTACTACTCCTGCTGGAGGAACTAGGAAGGGGATCGTATGGATCGGTGTAACACCAATGTGACTAGGTACCAATGGTGGTTTAGGCAACAAGGATGGTTGATTGTTAGGTGGTAGGATGTCATGGGACAAGGTACATAAGTCAGATATTTCGGGCGTAGATGATGGCGGAGGAATGGATTGAAAGGTGGAGGTCATCGGCGCGTCTGAGTATACTCCAGGCCCCGTAGAGGAAACAAACGAGGTGGTGGCAGGGGAAACAGGTTGTTCAACCATGGGGAGAACATTTTCCGGTGCCGCCGGAGCACTGGGATCATAGTAGGTGAGCTGGTCAATCTTAACCACGCGTCCTTCATGGGGGAACATCATGGTGCGAAAGACAGAAGAGGCAACCGCCCGCATGGCATACATGTAGCTGCGGCCAAGTAGAAGTTTGTAATCCAATTGGGCATTGATTACCTCTATGTCAATAAGAACTGTTTTACCACCTAACTGGACTGGAACGTTGGGTAGAAGGCCTTGGGGCTGGGCCGAACGACCGTCGTAGGCACGTAACGCAGTGGTGGACTGCTGGAGAGGAGGGGATCCTAGCTTCTGCCATACAAATGTAGACATAACGCATGTGGAAGCACCCTCATCAATGATGCACCGATGGATAACAAGATTCCTAACGGAGACTGTAACTTGGAAGGCTAAGCTGGAAGGTAGGCGTGGTTCAGACTGGTCTAAATCAAACGCCATCAAATGTGAATCGGTTGGGTCAATCCCCCCGATGGCGGAAAGTAAAGGCTTGCACTGGGAAGGGCAGTTCTTCAAGACTTCCAACGCAGACATGGCTGCGGGAGATTGGGCTAGGTCGTCTACGATGTTGTAGTTTGACGCAGCGCGCGCGTTAGGGTTATTGTTGATTCGGCGAAGTGGGAAACGAGGTGCTTTCGCAGCGCCGTCTATGGGCGGCGGAGGTATACGTAACGCCTGATCGGTGGGATGGGCGTTAGTAGGTTTATCCGTGGGAGGGGCTTCAGAGGTGGAGCCATATTGGTTCCGACGGGTCTGTAGGTTGACGTCAGCAGATGACATCATCAGTAAGTGGTGGGTACCTGAGTCAAACATGGGTTGATCAGGAGCAGCGTAGGTGATCTGTTGTTGTTGGGGTTGCACGTTAGCTTGAGGGGCGAACGGCTGAGTGTTCACCACGCCTTGGGTCGGTAATGGGTTTTGCAGCACTAAAGGGGGTTGCTGAGGTTGGGGGGGGTTGGGTGGCGCTTGGGGGGCCGCATGCCCTTGGCGATGGGCCTCGTCAACCCAGAGCTGCCGAGCTCGCTCCAAGTGTGGGCAAGCATGGGTGTAGTGTCCATAGACCCCGCAAATAGAACAAGGGTGGTTCATCCGCAAATTGGGGTTTTTGGCCTGCTTGGGCGGGCGATCAGGGTTTTGATTAGCGGGGGCCGCATTATTGTTGTCAGGGGGATTAGCCGGTTGACCAGCTTGGTCTGCAGGTTGGTTGTTTCCCCGATTACGGCCCTTGCCGCGGTTCTGTTGGCCCTGGTTACGTTGGTTATTCTGGTTTTGCTGCGGGTTGTGTTGAGCGTAAACTTGCCCTTGGGCAGTAGGTGGATTCTGAGGTTGCGCAGGTGCTGGAGCAGGCTGCGGAGGATGATATGCAGGTTGAGGCTGAGCAGGTGCAGCAACTTGAGGGTGTTGCTGATAGGACTGCGGAGCAGGTTGTGGATGTGCCGCAGGGGCTGCCTGGGGCGGATAATAAGCTGGTGGGGCTTGTGAAGGCGCAGGAGCCGGGGCAGTCTGCTGATGGTAGTAAGGCTGAAGGGCGACTGGAGGAGCATAAGCAGGAGTCGCATACCCAAAGCACTGAGGTGGACACGAAGGTCCATGGGAATGGTGATGTGTCATGGGAGCATATGAATTGGTTGCTCCAGACTGGGAGGTAGCCCTCGACAGGTCGGGGCCAGGGGTAGGTCGTGCTATAGAAAATGGTTGGGGATGCGAAAAAACACGGCCAATGATACCATCTGCAGCGTGGGATGCCCCCGGCGCATCATGATGGGAGGAATCGCCGCGAGGGGCGTCAGGTATAATGGTATAAAGGTAACCCGACTGGGCGTAAATGAGGTCGAACTGCTGTGCCTTAAGGATGGCCTCTTCTTCAGACTGGGGTCTTTCTGAAGCTACATCCTTAGCAATAACAGGAAGCAGGGACTTGAGGAACCAATCGAGGAAGATACGGTCATCTAGTTTGATCTTGCATAAGCTACGGCGTCGACGCCACTCATGGATGTGGTCCGTGATATGGGTAGCCGTGTTTTGCCTACAAGAGAGAAGGATCTCAACGCCCGCGTCATAGCGGACTGGCAACTGGAAGAACTGCAGGAAAGTCGAGGCCAGGGAAGAAAAGGTGGCGTGGGTCCCATGAGGCTGCTCAATATACCACTTGGCTGCAGAGCCAGTAAAGGTGCGCTGTAAGAGACGGAGGTGAACAGAGTCATCCACGATGGAGTTAGAGGAACACCATAGGTGGAAAGACATGATATGGTTTTGTGGGTCCTCACCGGCCTTACCCTCGAATTTAGGGATGTCAGAGGGTAGTTTGGTAGGCATATGGGGCCACATACGGTCGTGTCGAATAGGATCGTTGGTCAATCTGGCCAGGTCAGGTAGGTTGAGGCTAGCCATGAACGGCAAACTGGAAGAAGGCTGTGACCCAGTAGTGCTGTGGACCAAGTTGGGGCCAGTGCCCCCAAGTGGAGGGACAAGATTTAGGGTGGTGCCCCCAAGTGGGGGAACTGAGGTAGTGGAGGATGGTCCAGCACCACCATGGGTAGTGTGAGCCACTGATGTAGTGGGGATAGGTATTCCCGCTGTGGGAATAGGTACCGTGAGGGGAACGGTAGATGGTTGCCCCATGGAGGGCATACCAAAAACAGGTGTAGTAACTGGTGTAGTGGTGGATGTGCCACCAATGGTTCCTATGACAAATGGAGTGGAAGTCGTACCAGCCATGGGGCTAGTAGGGGCAGTATAAATAGGGTTCTCAGACTCTTCGTCAGAATCAGAGGTAAAGTAAGGTGCGTCACTATCTGGTGACGGAGTCCTACGTCGCTGACGGGTGGAGTCAAGTGACAAGGCTCTAGATCTGTGATGAGTGGTATCAACGGACAATGATCGGAATCTATGACGAGTGGTGTCGAGAGAACCGTGCTGTGGGGGCTCGCCCCTGAGGCGCCGAGAATGTCTCGGGGACTCAATGGTGACAGATGGTGTCTAAGTCTCTGTGGGTTGAGGTGAGTATGAAAACAGCTCAAAAATCCTAATGCAACCGAGTGTGCAGAAGGAGAGCTAAAAAGCAAGGCACTCAGGCCAACAACCAACTCAAAACACCCACTGCAACAGCTGTGCTACAATAGGTGGAGTAACAACAAAGATGGTCAGAATACCAACAAGCAGCAGGTTTCCTAAAAAAGAAAAATGGTGGACTCACTAGACCAAAGGGAGGTAAAGGAGCATGCAAACACCTAACTAAAAGTATTCTGACTTAACTAAACATATCCTCTGCAAGGTGATGAAATCCAAGTCAGACAATATGAGTAGGAAAGCCAAGTGGCTATGATATCCCCCTACCGGGAGGGACACCGGGTAGTCAATCCTAGAAGAATGGCAACTAAGATACCCCGTTCATGACACGTCCAGAAAGGTGAATCTGCCGTTTAGTTCGTTGACCGCAATACCCCTATACAGGGATATCCCGCGAACCGCGAAAGGTAGCCCTTCGGTTACTGAATGGAGTGCGGTATTCCACTCAGGCCTCCGGAACCAGTCTCCCGACTTCAACCCTCCTAAGGGAGAGGCCCTCTGATAAACTGGTCGTGACCGTGCCAAAAAGTACTAGGGGATTTTGGTTCCCTATTTGGACAACAACTATGTCTCAAGTGAAATAACCAAGGGGTGTTATTGGAAGCCTATCCCCCTGATCCTACCTAACTACAATGATTCTTTTGTGTTCCCCAAGTGGGGTTAGAATGTTGGTTTAGTTAGGTACTTTTTAAGGCTCACTTGATTTTATGTGACAGAGTGTGTGCTCGTGAGGTGTGGAACCCAAAAATAGAAGTGCCACAAGGGGGGGCAACTTCCAATCTATCAATAATATGGAAATTGAAAGTTTAACTTGCAAAATTTTCTGAAATAAAAATACTGAAATTTTAAAAAGATTCTGTAAAAGGAACAGAAATTATGTTGCAGAAAGGATGTAAGGAAGTGGGCTGCAGGTGGGACAGAGGGCTGTTCAAATGCATAAAATATTGCAGCAAGAGGGGCTGGGCTCAAAACAGGAAAAGAGCAGAAATCAGACCGCGGGTCTGTGGCGGATCAGAACAGGCCGACCGCGGGTTTTAGGGAAATAGCGGCGGTCAGGTCGCGGCTATCGGGCCAACAGAGGCAGTCGGGACGCAGGAAACAGGGGAAAAGACACAGTCGGGTCGCGGCTATCGGGCCAATCAGTGGCAGTCGGGACGCAGGAAAAATGGAAAAAGAAACAGTCGGGTCGCGGCTAAAAGGCTAACAAGCACAGTCGGGACGCCCGAAAGAGGCCGAAAGCCGCAGTCGGGACGCGTGAAAAAGGCCGATAGGCGCAGTCAGATCGCGGCAAACAGGCTGATTAGCCACGGTCGGATCGCAGGTAACAGACTTGAATCCGCCGGCAGAGCGTCGGAAGCAGTCTGAGAGCCACGGTCGGATCGCGGGTAAAGGCCTGAAAGGCGCGGTCGGGACGCGACTGCAGAGGAAAAAGACGCGGTATGCAGCGGCCGAAAGGGACAGCCGAAAGAAAAAATTTAAAAAAAATGGAAACCAGAAATTCGAAAACTAGGGGAGTCGCCAAAACTGTAGCTAGGGTTTTACCCCTAGCTTGTGCCAATGAGCACCTACTAAGGAGAATGGACTCCTTAGTAGCAGTTCAGTATATTAAACTAATTATGCAAAAACAAAAAAAAATTAAATTATTTCTAAGACAAGCATGAAGCATAAACACCAAAATGAAAGAATGACTTTGTATTGATGTTACCTTGAGTGTCAAGGTTGGTGAAGCCCTTTGCAGTGTCCAAGAGGATGCTCCGAGCTTCTGAATGCTCCTTCTCCTTCTCCAATGTTGGGGATGGGCCAAAGATGGCTCTCAAGGTGAAAATAGTTCAAAGGTGAACTAGGGTTTCGAGAGAGATTTTGGCAGAGTAAGGGTGCTTGTGATTGTGGATATGGAATAAGGGATCTCCATCACCTATTTATAGTTTTTTGGTGGTGGAGTGCTGACCCATGGTTTTGGGAAACACATGGTTTTATGCAGCTGTATAGGGTTTTTTCCTCCTTTTCCTCATTATTTTATATTTTTATTCCCTTTTTAGGGGATTTTTGCTATTTTTGGAGGAAAAGGGGGTTTTTTAGCCTTTTTTAGGCTATTTTGATGGTTTTGTGGCCTTTTGGAGGCATTTTAGGCCTTTTGGAGGCTTTTTAATGGGATTTTTTGGGATTTTTAATGGAAATATGGTAGGAAAATGGACAAATGGGCCATATAATGTGGTAAATGAGCTAGTGAGCACTTTTTAAGTGTTAACACCATTTCAATATAAACGTATGGATTTAAGAAATATAAATTTTTGGAATAGGTATAAGGGATCAAATTTGAAAGACTGAACTTAATTTCAGGTTGAAGCTTATATATTCATACCACCCTTCTAGCATGAAGGGATTGAATTAATACGGTCTTATTACTCTTGATAAAATTTAAAAGACCAAGGATAAATTTGCTCAAGATACTTACTTCTTCAGTGAAAAAGATTTTGGATTTAGTGGGCGGTCTGCATATGAATGGGACAGCTATATAAGGTTCTTGAACCGAGCATGTGACTAGAGTGTGGCGGCGTGCGACTGGAGTTTGAACCGAGCATGGAACTTGCGTAGGGCTTCAGCTACGACGAACGTAGATGGGACAGAGCATAAAACAGAGCCCACTGCATGGAACTGTTAACTAAGCTTCGACTGCTGCACCAGAGCTTTCTTGTTGTTGTAGGGGAATAGGAACCCAAACCAAGGGTCAGGTAAATACGATGGTTGTCATAAAATGCCCGCGAAAACTTGATGCTCCATACGAAGTAATTTAAGACAAAATTCATCTTTCTTACACGCTAATGGGACCAAAATGGTTAATTTATAAGAAATCAACGATTTAGATTCGAGGAGGGTTGAGATCTATGGTAGATAGGGAATCCGCTAGGAAAAGGTGCATGTTCTATAACATTGGGAACTTTTGAGAAATGACCTTTTGTACATGTTAAATTAAGTAGCAAATCTACGGTGGGTGAGCGCTGTATCCTCCATCGTCTCATCGCTACATATCCGTCGCCACCTCCCATCCATGCTTCTCGATCTCATTAACACCACCTTGCATGCATTGAATGCATGGACACGACATCGAGCAGGGTACATAATAGGGGCATGGATCAGGTTGACGTATCTGCGGCGATTGGACAGTGGACGATCCGACGGGGCTCGTAGGAATCGAATTGGAAGGGTAGGGTCCTATTTCATCTTGAAGGGATGTGAAATATTAAACCCTTCAATGTTGACATGTAAAAAAAAAATATTATTTTCATTTGAAAATGTAATAGTATATAGAAATTTCAACATATATTAAAACAAATAGCAATGTAAATTAATTTCAAGAAATTGCAAAAACAGAAAAAATAACCAAAAATATGAAGAAATCAATTGTTTTATAACCAACGAAGCTTGAATTGACAAGTAATGAAACTTGTTCATCGAAAAATCAAATGTAACTATGTTTGTTTTATATTGAAATACATTTCTTTATATACTTGTGTTTATAGAACAAAAAAATTATCTTGAAACAAAATCTAAGAAAAAAGATTTCATATTGAGGGATAGATCACCATATGTTCGGACACCATTGAGCTTGTTAAACAACCACACAAAAACTCAATTTCTTTATTTCCTGCAATTCTTTGTCTTTGATTACATTTGTTGATAACTCTATGAGCATAGTAAGAGTTGAGAACTTTCTTTATATTGGGATTGTGGCTGCCATTAACCTGAAAAATCAGTAATGCCAATTAAACTCGTATTAAAATGAAAATAATAGTGTGCAAATTAAAAGAAATTCCATCTATCTACAATAAAATCTATCAAATGACAAACTATTGAAACCAAACACGCAAATCTAAAAAACATTGTTTCAGATACACATGTACATAGAACCAAAAACTTATCTTGAACCAAAATATTAAAAAAAAACATGCCAAGGGCTAGATAACCATCACTGAGCTTATCCAAATGGCACAAAACAACTCAATTGTTCCAATACGCCCAATTCTTTGTCTTTGAATAATTTTTTTGTTAACTCTATGAACATAGAAATAATTAAGCACATCATAAACACCTTTTTTTATAATGAGGTTGTGGATGCCATTAACTTGAAAAAATCAGTATTGCTAAGTAAAATCACATATTAAAATTAAAATTAAAATGTGCAAAATAAATGTCATATACTACAACAAAATACCAAATGACTAAGTGCTCCTTTTCATACCTTTTTTACAACTTGATGGATGCCAAAATCCTTGTCAATATGTTGAAAGTTGCAAGCAAACATCCAAACCTGGAAAAAAAATTAGTTTAGCTACATATGTACATAGAACCAAAAAATGATCTTGAAACAAAATATGAAAAAAAGAAAGAAAGATTCCAGAATAAGTGCTAGATCACCATATGTTTGCACGTCATTGAACTTGTTAAAAAACTGCAAAGCATCTCAATTGTTAAAATTCCCCTAATTATGTCTTTGGTAACATTTGCTTCCAATTCTATTAGCATAGAAAGAGTTGGGAACATGGTATCCACCTCGTTTGCATTGGGACTGTGTATGCCATTCCAGATAAAAGTGCCTATTGTCCTAAAGTAGTTCTCAGTAGTAATAGTAGTATACCTCCATTATTGGGAATTTTTTGCAGGCTATTCAAAGTTTTTGAGTGTTGCAGTAGTTGCAATAGTTTTATGCAGTTGCAGCAGTTTTGCTACAGAAGCAACAATTTTCACCTTGTATTCACTCTAGCAGTTGTAATGGAAAATTAGAACTCTCTTCTCTATCCTAGGATCATGAGAACATTCAATTACCTCGATTGGATGGCTGATATGCAGATGGTATTGCACAACAAATCACTGTACAGGGTAACAATGGGGAAGGATCCCGAACCACAATCAACTATGGAGAAAACCAATTATCTGAATAGATTGTATGAAGCATTTGGTTTCATGTGTATTCATATTGTTAAAATTTAATATGCTAAGACAGAAAATAGCAGCCTTACATTCCATTTCACAATAATAGCATATATAGGATCACTGAAGAAACAACAAGCATAGCATAAACACAAGAGACACAGATTTATCCTGGGAAACCCTCATGGGGTAGAAAACCCAGTAAGGCTTCCTCAATATAGATGACCAGCAATATACAAAGATGAAACCCTGAGACATGATCTCCTCCTCCACAATAGCAGACCTCTCCTCCACAAGTGCGCTATCCTCAAGTGAGTGAGTGTGTGTAATGAGGAATACACCTCCTCTATTTATACACAACTCTGACTTAACTTTTACACGAAACATGTAGGCTCGTATTTAACCAATGGGTTAAATTCCCCACTACAACTGACCGGGCCGACCCCTCTAGGGTGGTCTAATAACCCTTTGACCCACATAACACATACAGGGCCGACCCCCACTAGGGAAGTCTAATAACCCAAGTTACCACATTCCGACGGAGGAATAAACATCTTCAGATATACAATAAGATCTTCACGGAGGAATGAAACATCTCCGGAATAATAAAGTACAAATATAATATTCTTTGAAGTTACAATATCTCAACACTCCCCCTTAACGAGAAGGATATTATAACAACATCTGCACGAGCAAGGAGTCATCAACATCATACATGATACATCTATAAATCATTGGAAGCTTTCTCAACATCATTAGTAACTCAAGCAGTTACTGGAACATCTTCAATACTGGAACATCAACATCTTCAGTACTGAATCTTTATCTTCTGCAGCACTCGAACAACTACAGCAACATCAACGTCTAAATCCTCATGATCATCAACATCATCATCTAGACCATCTCGATCAGCATCATCGTCATCATACGATCATCAGCATCGTCATCTAGACCATTACGATCAGCAGCATCGTCATCTCACGATCATCAGCATCGTCATCTCACGATCATCAGCATCGTCATCACACGATCATCAGCATCGTCATCATACGATCATCAGCATCGTCATCACACGATCATCAGCATCGTCATCACACGATCATCAGCATCGTCATCATACGATCATCAGCATCGTCATCACACGATCTTCAGCATCGTCATCATACGATCATCAGCATCGTCATCATACGATCATCAGCATCGTCATCACACGATCATCAGCATCGTCATCACACGATCATCAGCATCGTCATCAATATAGGTATCCATAACAATACAAGTATCCACATCATTAGTACAAGTATTCATGTCAATACAAGTATACATATCATCAATACAAGTATCCATACTGATACAAGTAACCACATCATCAATGCAAGTATCCTACCGATACATGTAATCACATCATCAATACAAGTATCCTACCGATACAAGTAACCACATCATCAATACAAGTATCCTACCGATACAAGTAACCACATCATCAATACAAGTATCCATACCGATACAAGTAACCATATCATAAAAAATAAAAATAAAATCACTTTCTCGGAGACCATTCGTCTACGGATCAATTCAGGGACCAAAGTCCGAGGATGATACAATCCCCACTTCTCGGAGACCACACGTCTACGGATCAATTCAGGGATCGAAGTCCAGGGATGATACAATCCCCACTTCTCGGAGACCACACGTCTACGGATCAATTCAAGGACTGAAGTCCGGGGATGATACAATCCCCACTTCTCGGAGACCACACGTCTACGGATCAATTCAGGGACCGAAGTCCGAGGATGATACAATCCCCACTTCTCGGAGACCACACGTCTATGGATCAATTCAGGGACCGAAGTCCGGGATGATACAATCCCCACTTCTTGGAGACCACACATCTACGGATCAATTCAGGGACCGAAGTCTGGGGATGATACAATACCCACTTCTCGGAGACAACACGTCTACAACTCTCTTTAGGACTGAAAGTCCAGGGATGATCCAATCCCCTCAACTGTCCACTAAGGACTTCATTTTCGGAGACCTCACGTCTACGGCTCTCTTTAGGACTGAAAGTCCAGGGATGATCCAATCCCCTCAACTGTCCACTAAGGACTTCATTCTCGGAGACCTCACGTCTACGGCTCTCTTTAGGACTGAAAGTCCAGGGATCATCCAATCCCCTCAACTGTCCAGTAAGGACTTCATTTTCGGAGACCTCACGACTACGGCTCTCTTTAGGACTGAAAGTACAGGTATGATCCAATCCCCTCAACTGTCCACTAAGGACTTCATTCTCGGAGACCTCACGTCTACGGCTCTCTTTAGGACTGAAATTCCAGGGATGATCCAATCCCCTCAACTGTCCACTAAGGACTTCATTCTCAGAGACCTCACGTCTACGGCTCAATTCAGGGACTGAATTCCAAGGATGATACAATCCCTACCTGTCCACTAAGGACTTCATTTTCGGAGACCATACGTCTACAGATCAATTCAGGGACTGAACTCCAAGGATGATACAATCCCTAACTGTCCACTAAGGACTTCATTTTCGGAGACCATACGTCTACGGATCAATTCAGGGACTGAAGTCCAAGGATGATACAATCCCTACCTGTCCACTAAGGACTTCATTTTTGGAGACCTCACGTCTACGACTCTCTTTAGAACAAGTGTTCAAGGATGATACAATCCTCACATGTATTCTCATCAATACATCTATCATCAAAAGTATGTATTCTTACTAATACATCTAACATCAAAAGCATGTATAAGTAAGACTAAGTATTCTAAGCATAAGAGTCCTAAATCTAAATATTTCTAAGTATCTAGGTGTAGAGAACAGGTTACCTCATCATCGACCTTGTTGTTCGATGAGACAATCTCATCATCAGTGACTATACTACTCCCCCTTTCGAGGAGGGTCCTTTTGAGCTACACCAAGCTTGTCTCGGAAGTATTCAAATTTCACTTGAGACAGAGGTTTGGTTAGTATGTTGGTAACTTCTTCACTCGAGGTAGAGATTTGGTTAGTACATCAGTAACCTGTTACAAATTCAAACTTTAGTTCCTTCTGCATCATATCTTATTAGAACCCTATGTTCTTTGACTTATCATGGAACACTAGATTCTTTGTCATCTTCATACAGCTCTATTTGTCACATAGGATCACAGTTGGTTCTATCTCTAATTCAAACCAAACTTCTTCACAACTAGCATAGCAAGCAGCCATATATTCTGCTTGTGTTGAGAGCCACACTAGACTGCTTCCAGCTAAACCACGAGATCATGGCTAATCCCATACAATAACATCCTCTTGATGTGTTCTTCCTGTCTGATACACTTTCTTCCCAATCAGCATCTGATTAGCCATCTGAAGTCATGATCTCCAATATAGCATAGATCAAAGTCTATCGTATCCTTTAGGTGCCTCATCACATGCTTTGCAACTATCAGGTGAACACATCTAGTTTCCACTAGATACTGACTCAAGGTGTTCACAACAAAGCATATGTCTAACCTAATATATGTTAGATACATCAATCACCCAATAATTTGACTGTACAGAGTTAGATCCACTAACTCTGATGAGTCATCCCCTAACAGCTTCAACTTGGAATCCATAAGAGTGGCCATTCCAACACCTCAAGTCCTTTTAATATTTCTCGGTATACTTTCCCTGGTTGAGAAAGATTCCTTCTGAGCCTTTCCATACTTCCAGACCTAGGAGGTAATACATTAATCTGAGATCTTTCATTTTTCATTTATGCAGTCATCTATCTGTGCCATCTCTCGTTAGATGGGTCTACTGAAATGAACCTCAATATCATTCAAACTCTATGGTGAGTTCCTTCTTGCATCCATGTCATCTGTGTATAGAGTCCATATTCAACCTTGTAGCAAAGGTTGAGATTCACATCACCCATGATGATCATTAAGCTCATCAGTTGACTACCAATCCTGGGTACCCATACAGAACCTGATTCATACTTCTTCTTTAATTACACCATTAAGAGAATGGTCTTATCTATCCACTTGGACCAAACATCTTGTTAAGATTCTCTTCCTCTTTCTAAGAGAATCTTCTAGCCATGAGCCTTCTATATTTTGTTTGATTTGCAAATCTTCTTGTTGAACATCCATCACTTGTTCGGTGTTCATCATTCTTCATGATCTTTCCCACAAAACAAAATTAAGTACATGATTAGTAATACTTCATAATCATCAAATCATATTGACATGATAACCTATTATGCATACAGATATCATTTACATAGTTATGCAACTATTTTGACCAATACTTTGGCACAACACTTTCCCATATCCTGTATGCATACAGTGGCTATCTAGATGCCTTCCATCTCTACCAGAACATACTATCGAGAGTGTGCACAGCTCTCAGCATGTCAGCAAAGAGGTTTCATTCTAGACAAGCAACAACGGAATGTTTGTCCAACTTACCAATCATATGCATATTAGTGGTATACTGTTCAATGCTCTATGAATGTTTACACTCAGCATGATATATTCTAGGAATACAAATATGCATACAAGCAATATCATTTACTATTTCAAATAACAACTCAAATACTTATCTTTTATGTTTGTGTGCTTGCCTCCCGCTTGATCTTCTATATGTCTTTTGAACTTGTATTCATTCTGTACCACTGTGCATGCTCAAGTGTGCACTAGTGTCATCCTCATGATCTCATACACAAACATACGTTCATTAGTATATTCTCCAAACATTCTAATTCTAAATAATCTTGAATATGTATAGTCATGATCATTAGTATTCAAGGTTTCAAGGAAGTCGTCTTTTACTCATGCATATTCTTGTTTGATCATAGTACTCTTCTGGTTAATTAAATCATCAAGACAAGAGACATAATATGCATAAACCCTTGATTACTAACTTTATGAATAAGCATAACCAATCATACCAAGTATACTTATATAAGGGATCCTAACACAAGGTAAGATTCTAACTTGACATAAGAAAACATATCTGGATTAGTTATGTACAACATACCTAAACAATCTCTTCAATGATTTAGAGATCCTGAGCTAGAACCTACATGTCTCATAGGTTAAGCATATTATAACAAAGTCATACATACCTCGTAAGTAGAACAAATATTATGGATGAGTCTTTGTCTTCATGTTGTCATGGTCATGGAACTTGATTTGTCTTTTGTGATGTACCTGTATCTTGTTAGCAGACAACATCAACCTCACACAACACCATAATGCATTAGTACAATCATATAGCCCTAATCAATGAATGTCTTCGATCATTCACATGCATTCATACTGTTAGTAGGGTGATAAGACAATTCTAACAATAATCAAGATTGTACTAATAAATAATATGAAGACAAACACATTATGAACTTAATCAAGAATGATATTTCAAGACATACCTGAGCCTCCTTAAGTCATACCTGTCGAGACTTCTTGTAGTCTTCTTATGTAAGGCCTTAGCCTCAACTCCCCCTGAAACTTGATTTGGAGCTTGATTAGGGCTTGCTAGAGAAACCCTAAAAATTCAATCTTTGACTTTCATGCTTCTGAATGGATGGAAGGATGTGTCTTGCTGATCTGATCAAACTAGCATACTTCACTTTTGAAATCTCCAAAATTTGACCCCTCAAAATTGCCTTCGAAACTTCTGGATCTTCTGGATAGGAACCCGAACTAGGTTTTGATGAATCCCACCCTTCTGTCCAATCAAAAGGTTCGATCCAAGGCTCTAAACTCTTATTTTTCTGAGGAGCTTCCAGCCGTGGTTACAGACTTCAAAAATTCCAACTTTTGTTGAAGCCCTAATTTTCCATCTTTCTGATCAAAATCCCGAACTAGGGTTTGATCAAGCCCAGTCTTCTACCCAACCAAAAAATTCGATCTTGGTCTCTAAATTTTGATTTTCCTGAGTAGCATTCAGCCACGGACTCCGATTCCAAAAATTCTAACTTTCTCCGAAACCTTAAATTACGGAAGCCATGAATAAAGGTGCTCCAAAAATAATTTTGTTTTGACAGAAATATGCACCTGATTGTTTCTGCTATAACTTTGAAAATTTTTTTTCTCCACACGGTCTGCAAACGTTTTCTACAGTAGCCTGACCTATCATCTTTCCATCCTGACAGGTCTGACCTCAATTGGATTTTCTAAGAGAGAGTTATGCCAAGTGTCGCAACATGACCTGTTTATCGGATTAAACAGGAGAGCGAACTTGTACGGCATGCCACGTGTCACTGTTTGAACTTCGGCCTCTGAAAACGTTTCCCGCGATAGCTTTCCCTGTTATCTTTCTATCCTGACAGGTCTGAACTCAATTGGACTCTCTGAGAGAGAGTTATGCCAAGTGTCGCAACGTGACCTGTTTATGGGATAAAACAGGAGAGCAAACTTGTACGGTGTTCCACGTGTCACTGGTTCACCTTCGGCCCCTAAAAACGTTTCCTGAGATAGTACAGTCTGTGCACTACCTACCACTTTTTACGAAATTTCATTTGGAGCTTCCTAGCCCAGGTTATGACCTTTTTTCCAAGGTTACCTGATTTTGACTGAGATCTAGAAGAGGCAGAAACCCTAACTTGTACTGATCATAACTCATAAAGTACAACGAATATGAGGATTCCCTTTGGACACAAGGTACCTGGGGATGTTATCTTCGACCTGTAAACTTTTCAGACCTTGAAAATTCACAGAAATGGATTTATAGCGAAAGTTCCATGATGACTTGTTTTTGCTATGTAAAACCCTAACCTTCAAATTGTCGTAAGTAAAGCAAGTGTCGTAAGTGCCATACCTTGCCTTCCTTCAGGTTAGCTCTGATACCATGTTAAAATTTAATATGCTAAGACAGAAAATAGCAGCATTACATTCCATTTCACAATAATAGCATATATAGGATCACTGAAGAAACAACAAGCATAGCATAAACACAAGAGACACAGATTTATCCTGGGAAACCCTCATGGGGTAGAAAACCCAGTAAGGCTTCCTCAGTATAGATGACCAGCAATATACAAAGATGAAACCCTAAGACATGATCTCCTCCTCCACAATAGCAGACCTCTCCTCCACAAGTGCGCTATCCTCAAGTGAGTGAGTGTGTGTAATGAGGAATACACCTCCTCTATTTATACACAACTCTGACTTAACTTTTACACGAAACATGTAGGCTCGTATTTAACCAATGGGTTAAATACCCCACTACAACTAACTGGGCCGACCCCTCTAGGGTGGTATAATAACCCTTTGACCCACATAACACATACAGGGCCGACCCCCACTAGGGAAGTCTAATAACCCAAGTTACCACATTCCGACGTAGGAATAAACATCTCCGGATATACAATAAGATCTTCATGGAGGAATGAAACATCTCCGGAATAATAAAGTACAAATATAATATTCTTTGAAGTTACAATATCTCAACACTCCCCCTTAACGAGAAGGATATTATAACAGCATCTGCACGAGCAAGGAGTCATCAACATCATACATGATACATCTATAAATCATTGGAAGCTTTCTCAACATCATTAGTAACTCAAGCAGTTACTGGAACATCTTCAATACTGGAACATCAACATCTTTAGTACTGAATATTTATCTTCTGCAGCACTCGAACAACTACAGCAACATCAACGTCTGAATCCTCATGATCATCAACATCATCATCTAGACCATCTCGATCAGCATCATCGTCATCATATGATCATCAGCATCGTCATCTAGACCATTACGATCAGCAGCATCGTCATCTCACGATCATCAGCATCGTCATCACACGATCATCAGCATCGTCTTCATACGATCATCAGCATCGTCATCACACGATCATCAGCATCGTCATCACACGATCATCAACATCATCATCATACGATCATCAGCATCGTCATCACACGATCATCAGCATCGTCATCACACGATCATCAGCACCGTCATCATACGATCATCAGCATCGTCATCATACGATCATCAGCATCGTCATCACACGATCATTAGCATCGTCATCACACGATCATCAGCATCGTCATCAATACAGGTATCCATAACAATACAAGTATCCACATCATTAGTACAAGTATTCATGTCAATACAAGTATACATATCATCAATACAAGTATCCATACTGATACAAGTAACCACATCATCAATACAAGTATCCTACTGATACAAGTAACCACATCATCAATGCAAGTATCCTACCGATACAAGTAACCACATCATCAATACAAGTATCCTACCGATACAAGTAACCACATCATCAATACAAGTATCCATACTGTTGAGATATTGTAACTTCAAAGAATATTATAATTGTACTTTTGTATATCCGGAGATGTTTATTCCTCCGTCAGAATGTGGTAACTCGGGTTATTAGACTTCCCTAGTGGAGGTCGGCCCTTTATGTGTTATGTGGGTCAAAGGGTTATTAGACCACCCTAGAGGGGTCGGCCCAGTTAGTTGTAATGGGGTATTTAACCCATTGGTTAAATACAAGCCTACGTGTACTTGTGTAAAATACATATCAGTGAAGTGTATAAATAGAGGAGGTGTGTTCCTCATTTGATACACTCACTCAATTGAGAAAGGCGCACTTGTGGAGGAGAGGTCTGCTTTGGAGAAGAAGGAGCTTATGCTCAGGGTTTGCATCTTTGTATGTTGCTGGTCATCTATATTGAGGAAGCTTTGCTGGGTTTTCTACCCCATGAGGGTTTCCCAGGATAAATCTCTGTCTCTTGTGTTTATGCTATGCTTGTTGTTTCTTCAGTGATCCTGTATATGCTATTATTGTGAAATGGAATGTAATGCTGCTATTTTCTGTCTTAGCATATTGAATTTTAACATGGTATCAGAGCTAACCTGAAGGAAGACAAGGTATGGCACTAAAGACACTTGCTTTACTTACGACAATTTGAAGGTTAGGGTTTTACATAGCAAAAACCAGTCATCGTAGCACTTTCGCTATAAATCCGTTTTGGCGAAGTTTTCGGATCTGAAATTGTTACAGGACGAAGCTAAGATCTCCAGGTACCTTGTGTCCAAAGGAAAACCTCTAATTCGTTGTACTTTGTGATTTATGATCTGTACAATATAGGGTTTCTGCCTCTTCCATATCTGAGTCAAAATCAGGTGACCTTGGGAAAAAGGTCATAACTTGGGCTAGGAAGCTCCAAATGAAATTTCGTGAAAAGTGACAGGTAGTACACAGACTGTACTATCTCAGAAAACGTTTTCAGAGGCCGAAGTTGAACCAATGACACGTGGCAGGCCGTACAAGTTCGCTCTCCTGTATTATCCCATAAACAGGTCACGTTGCGACACTTGGCATAACTCTCTCTCAGAGAATCCAATTGAGGTCAGACCTGTCAGGATGGAAATATAACAGGCCGAGATATCTCAGAAAAAGTTTTCAGAGGCCTAAGGTCAAAAAGTGACACGTGGCACACCGTACAAGTTCGCTCTCCTATATTTTCCCAAAACAGGTCACGTTGCGACATTTGGCATAACTCTCTCTCAGAACATCCAATTGAGGTCAGACCTGTCAGGATGGAAAGCTAACAGGTCAGGCTATCTCAGAAAACTTTTTTAGACCCTGTGGATCAAAAATTTCGGAGTTACTCCAGAAACAATCAGGTACATATTTCTATCAAAACAGAATTAATTTTTGGTACCTTCATTCATGGCTTCCGGAATTTAGGGCTTTGAAGAAAGTTGGAATTTTTGTAATCGGAGACCACGGATGGATGCTACTCATCAAAATAGAAATTTAGAGACCAAGATCAGAATTTTTGGTTGGGAAGAAGGCCGGGCTTGATTAGACCCTAGTTCGGGACTTTGATCAGAAAAGTGGAAAATTAGGGCTTCTATAAAAATGGGAATTTTTGAAATCTGTGACCACGGCTGGAAGCTCCTAAGAAAAATAGAAGCTTAGAGCTTTGGATCAAACTTTTTGATGGGGAAAAAGAGTGGGATTCATCAAACCCCAGTTCAGGGTCACGTCCAGTGAATCCGAAAGTTTCAAAGGCAAAATTGAGGAGTAAAACTTTGCAGTTTTCAAATTCTAAATATATCAGTTTGATCAGCTCATCAAGGCGCATATTTCTATCCTTTCGGAAGTTTGAAATTCAAAGTTTGAATTTTTGGAGTTTCTCTGACAAACCCATATCCAGCTCCAGGTCCAGTTCTTGCAAATCAAGTGGATAGGGTTAATCCTAGAAGAAGATGGATTGGTCACCTACATAAGTGAAGGAGTTCATGTTTCAGAGGGAGATGAGGCTAAGGCTTTACATAAGGAGATTACAAGCGATCTCGATAGGTATGACTCATCGAGGTATGTTTTGAGATTTGTTCATGATTAAGTTTATGGTATGTTTGTCTTCATGTTATTACAGTTAGTACAATCTTGATTTTAGATTTGTTGTATCACCTTAACAAAATTATGAATGCATGATAGAAGATATTCATTGGTTAGGGTGTTGACACTTATGATTGTACTAATGCATTATGGTGTTGTGTGAGGTTGAGGTTGTCTGCTAACAAGATACAGGTACATCACAAAAGACAAATCAGGCTCCATGACCATGAAAACATGAAGACAAAGACTCATCCATAATCTTTATTCTACTTACGAGGTATGTATGACTTTGTTATATTATGCTTAACCTATGAGACATGCAGGTTCTAGCTCAGGATCTCTAAATCATTGAAGAGGTTGTTTAGGTATGTTGTACATAACCAAGTAGGTATACTAATCCAGGTATGTTTCCCATGAATCTTACCTTGTGTTAAGATCCCTTATATAAGTATACTTGAAATGATTGGTTATGCTTATTCATAAAGTTAGTAATCAAGGGATTATGCATATTATATCTTTTATCAATGATATGCATGAGTAAAAGAAGACTTCCCTGAAATCTTGAATACTAATGTTTATTAACTATAATCATGACTATACGTTTTCAAGATTATTTAGTACTATAATGTTTTGATAGCATATACTAATGAGTGTATGTTTGTGTATGAGATCATGAGGATGACTCTTGAGCATGCTCAGTGGTACAGAATGAATAGAAGTTCAAAAGACATACAGAAGATCAAGCGGGAGGCAGCCACACAAACATAAAAGATAAGTATTTGAGTTGCTATTTGAAATAGTAATGATATTGCCTGCATGCATATTTGTATTCCTAGAATATATAATGCTGAGTGTAAACATTCATAGAGCATTGAACAGTATACAACTAATGTGCATATGTTTGGACAAACATTCCATTGTTGCTTGTCTAGAATGAAACCTCTTTGCTGACATGCTGAGAGTTGTGCACACTCTCGATAGTATGTTCTGGTAGAGATGGAAGGCATCTAGATAGCCACTGTATGCATACAGGATATGGGAAAGTGTTGTGCCAAAGTATTGGTCAAAAATAGTTGCATCACTATGTAAATGATATCTGTATGCATAATGGGTTATCTTTTGATGATTATGAAGTATTACTAATCATGTACTTAATTTTGATTTGTAGGAAAGGTCATGAAGAATGATGGACACCGTACAAGTGGTGGATGTTCAAACAAGAAGATTTACAAATCAAATAAAATATAGAAGGCTCATGGCTAGAAGATTCTCTTAGAAAGGGGAAGAGAATCACGACAAGATGTTTGCTCCAAGTATGGTGTAATTAAAGAAGAAGTATGAATCAGGTTCTGTATAGGTACCTAGGATCGATAATAATTTGATAAGCTTAATGATCACCATGGGTGATGTGGATCTCAACCTTTGCTACAAGGTTGAATATGATACACATATGACATGGATGCAAGAAGGAACTCACCACAGAGTTCGAATGATATTGAGGCTCATATCAGTAGACCCATCTAACGAGAGATGGCACAGATAGATCTGCAGAAATTCATTCATTGCAGAAATGAAAAATGAAAGATCTCAAATTGATGCTTTACTTCCTAGGTCCGGAAGTATAGCAAGGCTCAGAAGGAATATTTCTCAACTAGGGAAAGTATGATGAGAAATATGACTTGAGGTGTTGGAATGGCCACTCTTATGGATTCCAACTTGAAGCTGTTAGGGGATAACTCATCAGAGTTAGTGGATATAACTCTGTACAGTCAAATTATTGGGTCTTTGATATATCTAACATATACTAGGTTAGATATATGCTTTTTTATGAACACCTTGAGTTAGTATCTAGTGGAAACTAGATGTGTTTACCTGATAGTTGCAAAGTATGTGATGAGGCACATAAAGGACACGATAGAATTTGATCTATGCTATCTTGAAGATCATGACTTCAGATGGCTATTCAGATTCTGTTTGGGCAGGAAGTGTATCAGACAAGAAGAACACATCGAGAGGATGTTATTGTCTGGGTTTAGCCATGATCTCGTGGTTTAGCTGGAAGCAGTCTAGTGTGGCTCTCAGCACAAGCGGAATATATGGCTGCTTGCTCTGCTAGTTGTGAAGAAGTTTGGCTTTAAGATTGTTTGACTTAGAGATAGAACCAACTAAGATCCTATGTGATAATTAGAGTTGTATCAAGATGACATAGAATCTAGTGTTCCATGATAAGTCAAAGAACATAGGGAACTAACAAGATATGACACAGAAAGGAACTCTAAAAGTTTGAATTTGTAACAGGTTACCGTTGTACTAACCAAGCCTCTACGTCAAGTGAAGAAGTTACCAACCAAACCTCTGTCTCGAGTGAAGTTTGAATACTTCCGAGACAAGCTTGGTGTAGTTCAAAAGGACCCTCCTCGAAAGGGGGAGTAGTATAGTCACTACTGATGAGATTGTCTCATCAAACAACAAGGTCGTTGATGAGGTAACCTGTTCTCTACACCCAGTTACTTAGAATTATTTAGATTTAGGACTCTTATACTTAGAATACTTAGCTTTACTTATACATGCTTTTGATGATAGATGTATTGGTGAGAATACATGCTAGATGTATACATGTTTTGGTGTGATGTATACATGTTTTGATGTATTAGTAAGAATACATGCTAGTTGTGATGTATACATGTTTTGATATTAGATGTATTAGTAAGAATACATGCTAGTTGTGATGTATACATGTTTTGGTGTGATGTATACATGTTTTGGTGTATTAGTAAGAATACATGCTAGTTGTGATGTATACATGCTTTTGATGATTAGATGTATACATGCTTTTGATGATAGATGTATACATGTTTTGATGATGATAATACATGTTGTGATTATACATGTTTTGATGATGATGATACATGTTGTGGTTATACATGTTTTGATGATGATGATACATGTTGTGGTTATACATGTTTTGATGATGATGATACATGTTGTGGTTATACATGTTTTGATGATGATGATACATGTTGTGGTTATACATGTTTTGATGATGATGATACATGTTGTGGTTATACATGTTTTGATGTTGATGATACATGTTATGATGATGAGGATACATGTTCTTGATGAACATGTGAAGGGATTGGATCATCCCTGGACTTTCAGTCCTAAAGAGAACCCTAGACGTGAGGTCTCCGAGAATGAAGTCCTTAGTGGACAGTTGAGGGGATTGGATCATCCCTGGACTTTCAGTCCTAAAGAGAGCCGTAGACGTGAGGTCTCCGAGAATGAAGTCCTTAGTGGACAGTTGAGGGGATTGGATCATCCCTGGACTTTCAGTCCTAAAGAGAGCCGTAGACGTGAGGTCTCCGAGAATGAAGTCCTTAGTGGACAGTTGAGGGGATTGGGATCATCCCTGGACTTTCAGTCCTAAAGAGAGCCGTAGACGTGAGGTCTTCGAGAATGAAGGGATTGGGATCATCCCTGGACTTTCAGTCCTAAAGAGAGCCGTAGACGTGATGTCTCCGATAATGAAGGGATTGGGATCATTCCTGGACTTCGGTCCGAAAGAAGAGCCGTAGACGTATGTCTCCGATAATGAAGGGATTGGGATCATTCCTGGACTTCGGTCCGAAAGAAGAGCCGTAGACGTTTGTCTCCGATAATGAAGGGATTGGGATCATTCCTGGACTTCGGTCCGAAAGAAGAGCCGTAGACGTATGTCTCCGATAATGAAGGGATTGGGATCATCCCTGGACTTCGGTCCGAAAGAAGAGCCGTAGACGTATGTCTCCGATAATGAAGGGATTGGGATCATTCCTGGACTTCGGTCCGAAAGAAGATCCGTAGACGTTTGTCTCCGATAATGAAGGGATTGGGATCATTCCTGGACTTCGGTCCGAAAGAAGAGCCGTAGACGTATGTCTCCGATAATGAAGGGATTGGGATCATTCCTGGACTTCAGTCCGAAAGAAGAGCCGTAGACATATGTCTCCGATAATGAAGGGATTGGATCATTCCTGGACTTAAGTCCGAAAGAAGAGCCGTAGACGTATGTCTTCGATAAAGATAGGACTGGATCGTCCCTGGACTTCGGTTCAAAAGGTACATGACTGGTTTACATCATTCGTTGATGATGCCGATGATCATGTGATGACGATGTTGATCATCGTGTGATAATGATGTTGATCGTGATGCTGATGATGATGTTGATAATCATGTGATGATGACGCTGATGATCATGTGATGACGATGTTGATCATGATGCTGTTGATCGTGTGATGATGATGTTGACCGTGATGCTGATGATCGTATGATGATGATGCTGTTGATCGTGTGTTGACGATGCTGATGATTGAGTACTATCAACTCTGATGATGTTGATGTTCCAGTATTGAAGATGTTCCAGTAACTGGTTGAGTTACTGATGATGTTGAGAAAGCTTCCAATGATTTATAGATGTATCATGTATGATGTTGATGACTCCTTGCTCTTGAAGGTGCTGTTATAATATCCTTCTTGTTAAGGGGGAGTGTTGAGATATTGTAACTTCAAAGAATATTATAATTGTACTTTTGTATATCCGGAGATGTTTATTCCTCCGTCAGAATGTGGTAACTCGGGTTATTAGACTTCCCTAGTGGAGGTCGGCCCTTTATGTGTTATGTGGGTCAAAGGGTTATTAGACCACCCTAGAGGGGTCGGCCCAGTTAGTTGTAATGGGGTATTTAACCCATTGGTTAAATACGAGCCTACGTGTACTTGTGTAAAATACATATCAGTGAAGTGTATAAATAGAGGAGGTGTGTTCCTCATTTGATACACTCACTCACTTGAGAAAGGCGCACTTGTGGAGGAGAGGTCTGCTTTGGAGAAGAAGGAGCTTATGCTCAGGGTTTGCATCTTTGTATGTTGCTGGTCATCTATATTGAGGAAGCTTTGCTGGGTTTTCTACCCCATGAGGGTTTCCCAGGATAAATCTCTGTCTCTTGTGTTTATGCTATGCTTGTTGTTTCTTCAGTGATCCTGTATATGCTATTATTGTGAAATGGAATGTAATGCTGCTATTTTCTGTCTTAGCATATTGAATTTTAACACATACCGATACAAGTAACCATATCATAAAAAATAAAAATAAAATCACTTTCTCGGAGACCATTCGTCTACGGATCAATTCAGGGACCAAATTCCGAGGATGATACAATCCCCACTTCTCGGAGACCACACGTCTACGGATCAATTCAGGGACCGAAGTCCAGGGATGATACAATCCCCACTTCTCGGAGACCACACGTCTACGGATCAATTCAGGGACTGAAGTCTGGGGATGATACAATCCCCACTTCTCGGAGACCACACGTCTACGGATCAATTCAGGGACCGAAGTCCGGGGATGATACAATCCCCACTTCTCAGAGACCACACATCTACGGATCAATTGAGGGACCGAAGTCCGGGATGATACAATCCCCACTTCTCGGAGACCACACGTCTATGGATCAATTCAGGGACCGAAGTCCGGGGATGATACAATCCCCACTTCTCGGAGACCACACGTCTACAACTCTCTTTAGGACTGAAAGTCCAGTGATGATCCAATCCCCTCAACTGTCCACTAAGGACTTCATTTTCGGAGACCTCACGTCTACGGCTCTCTTTAGGACTGAAAGTCCAGGGATGATCCAATCCCCTCAACTGTCCACTAAGGACTTCATTCTCGAAGACCTCACGTCTACGGCTCTCTTTAGGACTGAAAGTCCAGGGATGATCCAATCCCCTCAACTGTCCACTAAGGACTTCATTTTCGGAGACCTCACGTCTACGGCTCTCTTTAGGACTGAAAGTACAGGGATGATCCAATCCCCTCAACTATCCACTAAGGACTTCATTCTCGGAGACCTCATGTCTACGGCTCTCTTTACGACTGAAAGTCCAGGGATGATCCAATCCCCTCAACTGTCCACTAAGGACTTCATTCTCAGAGACCTCACGTCTACGGCTCAGTTCAGGGACTGAAGTCCAAGGATGATACAATCCCTACCTGTCCACTAAGGACTTCATTTTCAGAGACCGTATGTCTACAGATCAATTCAGGGACTGAAGTCCAAGGATGATACAATCCCTACCTGTCCACTAAGGACTTCATTTTCGGAGACCATACGTCTACGGATCAATTCAGGGACTGAAGTCCAAGGATGATACAATCCCTACCTGTCCACTAAGGACTTCATTTTTGGAGACCTCACGTCTACGGCTCTCTTTAGAAAAAATGTTCAAGGATGATACAATCCTCACATGTATTCTCATCAATACATCTATCATCAAAAGCATGTATTCTTACTAATACATCTAACATCAAAAGCATGTATAAGTAAAACTAAGTATTCTAAGCATAAGAGTCCTAAATCTAAATATTTCTAAGTACCTAGGTGTAGAGAACAGGTTACCTCATCATCAACCTTGTTGTTCGATGAGACAATCTCATCATCAGTGACTATACTACTCCCCCTTTCGAGGAGGGTCCTTTTGAGCTACACCAAGCTTGTCTCGGAAGTATTCAAATTTCACTCGAGACAGAGGTTTGGTTAGTATGTTGGTAACTTCTTCACTTGAGGTAGAGATTTGGTTAGTACATCGGTAACCTGTTACAAATTCAAACTTTAGTTCCTTCTGCATCATATCTTATTAGAACCCTATGTTCTTTGACTTATCATGGAACACTAGATTCTTTGTCATCTTCATACAGCTCTATTTGTCACATAGGATCACAGTTAGTTCTATCTCTAATTCAAACCAAACTTCTTCAGAAGTAGCAGAGCAAGCAGCCATATATTCTGCTTGTGTTGAGAGCCACACTAGACTGCTTCCAGCTAAATCACGAGATCATGGCTAATCCCATACAATAGCATCCTCTTGATGTGTTCTTCCTGTCTGATACACTTTCTTCCCAATCAGCATCTGATTAGCCATCTGAAGTCATGATCTCCAAGATAGCATAGATCAAAGTCTATTGTATCCTTTAGGTGCCTCATCACATGCTTTGCAACTATCAGGTGAACACATCTAGTTTCCACTAGATACTGACTCAAGGTGTTCACAACAAAGCATATGTCTAACCTAATATATGTTAGATACATCAATCACCCAATAATTTGACTGTACAGAGTTAGATCCACTAACTCTGATGAGTCATCCCCTAACAGCTTCAACTTGGAATCCATAAGAGTGGCCATTCCAACACCTCAAGTCCTTTTAATATTTCTCGGTATACTTTCCCTGGTTGAGAAAGATTCCTTCTGAGCCTTTCCATACTTCCAGACCTAGGAGGTAATACATTAATCTGAGATCTTTCATTTTTCATTTATGCAGTCATCTATCTGTGCCATCTCTCGTTAGATGGGTCTACTGAAATGAACCTCAATAGCATTCAAACTCTATGGTGAGTTCCTTCTTGCATCCATGTCATCTGTGTATAGAGTCCATATTCAACCTTGTAGCAAAGGTTGAGATTCACATCACCCATGATGATCATTAAGCTCATCAGTTGACTACCAATCCTGGGTACCCATACAGAACCTGATTCATACTTCTTCTTTAATTACACCATTAAGAGAATGGTCTTATCTATCCACTTGGACCAAACATCTTGTTAAGATTCTCTTCCTCTTTCTAAGAGAATCTTCTAGCCATGATCCTTCTATATTTTGTTTGATTTGTAAATCTTCTTGTTGAACATCCATCACTTGTTCGGTGTTCATCATTCTTCATGATCTTTCCCACAAAACAAAATTAAGTACATGATTAGTAATACTTCATAATCATCAAATCATATTGACATGATAACCTATTATGCATACAGATATCATTTACATAGTTATGCAACTATTTTGACCAATACTTTGGCACAACACTTTCCCATATCCTGTATGCATACAGTGGCTATCTAGATGCCTTCCATCTCTACTAGAACATACTATCGAGAGTGTGCACAGCTCTCAGCATGTCAGCAAAGAGGTTTCATTCTAGACAACTAACAACGGAATGTTTGTCCAATTTACCAATCATATGCATATTAGTAGTATAATGTTCAATGCTCTATGAATGTTTACACTCAGCATGATATATTCTAGGAATACAAATATGCATACAAGCAATATCATTTACTATTTCAAATAACAACTCAAATACTTATCTTTTATGTTTGTGTGCTTGCCTCCCGCTTGATCTTCTATATGTCTTTTGAACTTGTATTCATTCTGTACCACTGTGCATGCTCAAGTGTGCACTAGTGTCATCCTCATGATCTCATACACAAACATACGTTCATTAGTATATTCTCCAAACATTCTAATTCTAAATAATCTTGAATATGTATAGTCATGATCATTAGTATTCAAGGTTTCAAGGAAGTCTTCTTTTACTCATGCATATTCTTGTTTGATCATAGTACTCTTCTGGTTAATTAAATCATCAAGACAAGAGACATAATATGCATAAACCCTTGATTACTAACTTATGAATAAGCATAACCAATCATACCAAGTATACTTATATAAGGGATCCTAACACAAGGTAAGATTCTAACTTGACATAAGAAAACATATCTGGATTAGTTATGTACAACATACCTAAACAATCTCTTCAATGATTTAGAGATCCTGAGCTAGAACCTGCATGTCTCATAGGTTAAGAATAATATAACAAAGTCATACATACCTCGTAAGTAGAACAAATATTATGGATGAGTCTTTGTCTTCATGTTGTCATGGTCATGGAACTTGATTTGTCTTTTGTGATGTACCTGTATCTTGTTAGCAGACAACATCAACCTCACACAACACCATAATGCATTAGTACAATCATATAGCCCTAATCAATGAATGTCTTCGATCATTCACATGCATTCATACTGTTACTAGGGTGATAAGACAATTCTAACAATAATCAAGATTGTACTAATAAATAATATGAAGACAAACACATTATTAACTTAATCAAGAATCATATTTCAAGACATACCTGAGCCTCCTTAAGTCATACCTGTCGAGACTTGTAGTCTTCTTATGTAAGGCCTTAGCCTCAACTCCCCCTGAAACTTGATTTGGAGCTTGATTAGGGCTTGCTAGAGAAACCCTAAAAATTCAATCTTTGACTTTCATGCTTCTGAATGGATGGAAGGATGTGTCTTGCTGATCTGATCAAACTAGCATACTTCACTTTTGAAATCTCCAAAATTTGACCCCTCAAAATTGCCTTCGAAACTTCTGGATCTTCTGGATAGGAACCCAAACTAGGGTTTGATGAATCCCACCCTTCTGTCCAATCAAAAGGTTCGATCCAAGGCTCTAAACTCTTATTTTTCTGAGGAGCTTCCAGCCGTGGTTACAGACTTCAAAAATTCCAACTTTTGTTGAAGCCCTAATTTTCCATCTTTCTGATCAAAATCCCGAACTAGGGTTTGATCAAGCCCGGTCTTCTACCCAACCAAAAATTTTGATCTTGGTCTCTAAATTTTTATTTTCCTGAGTAGCATTCAGCCGTGGACTCCGATTCCAAAAATTCTAACTTTCTCCGAAACCCTAAATTACGGAAGCCATGAATAAAGGTGCTCCAAAAATAATTCTGTTTTGACAGAAATATGCACCTGATTGTTTCTGCTATAACTCTGAAATTTTTTTTCTCCACATGGTCTGAAAACTTTTTCTGCAGTAGCCTGACCTGTCATCTTTCCATCCTGACAGGTCTGACCTCAATTGGATTTTCTAAGAGAGAGTTTTTCCAAGTGTCGCAACATGACCTGTTTATCGGATAAAACAGGAGAGCGAACTTGTACGGCATGCCACGTGTCACTGTTTGAACTTCGGCCTATGAAAACGTTTCTTGAGATATCTTTCCCTGTTATCTTTCTATCCTGACAGGTCTGACCTCAATTGGACTCTCTGAGAGAGATTTATGTCAAGTGTCGCAACGTGACCTGTTTATGGGATAAAACAGGAGATCGAACTTGTACGGCATTCCACGTGTCACTGGTTCACCTTCGGCCTCTAAAAATGTTTCCTAATATATTACAGTCTGTGCACTACCTGTCACTTTTTACGACATTTCATTTGGAGCTCCTTATCCCAAGTTATGACCTTTTTTCCAAGGTTACCTGATTTTGACTGAGATCTAGAAGAGGCAGAAACCCTAACTTGTACTAATCATAACTCATAAAGTACAACGAATCTGAGGGTTCCCTTTGGACACAAGGTACCTGGGGATGTTATCTTCGACCTGTAAACTTTTCATACCTTGAAACTTCGCAGAAATGGATTTATAGCGAAAGTTCCATGATGACTGGTTTTTGCTATGTAAAACCCTAACCTTCAAATTGTCGTAAGTAAAGCAAGTGTCGTAAGTGCCATACCTTGCCTTCCTTCAGGTTAGATCTGATACCATGTTAAAATTTAATATGCTAAGACAGAAAATAGCAGCATTACGTTCCATTTCACAATAATAGAATATATAGGATCACTGAAGAAACAACAAGCATAGCATAAACACAAGAGACACAGATTTATCCTGGGAAACCCTCATGGGGTAGAAAACCCAGTAAGGCTTCCTCAATATAGATGACCAGCAATATACAAAGATGAAACCCTGAGACATGATCTCCTCCTCCACAATAGCAGACCTCTCCTCCACAAGTGCGCTATCCTCAAGTGAGTGAGTGTGTGTAATGAGGAATACACCTCCTCTATTTATACACAACTCTGACTTAACTTTTACACGAAACATGTAGGCTCGTATTTAACCAATGGGTTAAATACTGTCAAGCACTCTAATTGCAGATAATTAAATATCAACACACAGAGCGTATGAGATTTATTGTCAACCCGAGAAAGTCTTTTTATTTCAAAGGACAAGTGCACAATATATGCTTAAACACAAAACCATTAGAAGTGAATACTTTTATCTTCTATCATCTATGTTCATCCCAAGAATCTATGCAATCCCAATCGCCTTCTAACTGCTATACTACAATTCTTTACTATTATGCATCAAGCAGAATTAATATCAGATCTAATCAACGATTGCAGGAAGGGAATCTCAATTGCATTCTAAAATAATCAACTGTCTAATTTAATCAAGCTGGGAATCATAAAGCATGACCTGAACATTACTCTAGAATTTGATAAAAGAGATTGAAGCAACTGTTCTAAGAAACTGAATTGCAAAATATAATTCAATCAATACATAACAGGAAAGCTAATCTGTAAGAACTCCTGGGATTACGTCTCAGCTGTAGGATGAACACAGCAGTGTGAACAGAAATTGAAATATGTAAAACAAACCTGACTCAGTCGACTGTTATTCGATACCATTCACCAATCTCCCGAAAATATAATCAATTACTGAGAAATCCACACAATGAATATTGCTGCTGCGTACAAAAGAAAGATCAAGGCATCACACAGCAAGAAAGAGGAAATCCTAAATTAACACAGCAATCTCTGTGGAAGACGGGCCCAGTCTTCACACAGAGACGCTGGTTGAACAACGCTCTCTTTAACTCAGAAGTAACTCCTTATATTAACAGAAGGATGAGTACACAGTTTTGGCTTGGCTGCTAATACAAGATGAATTAATTGTTGCTGTCCAACCCCTCAGTCGAGGCAATTCCCCATATTTATACATACAATTTGCAACATCTAAACCTATAATTGGGCAGCCATGAAGATCTCTGATCTTCAGGTGCCCTAAATAATCTAGCTGTTACAATGCGTGGCAGAACTAAAATATCCAAATATGAGAGAAGTATTAATTGTCCCAAGAGTGACGGTCCTTCCATCTCACAGCTGGATTTGAGCAGCGACATACTTAAGATAGTTCTTCTGTTACAGCTGCCCTGCCACGACTGTGCCTTGATTGACGATTTAAGCCCTAAGGAACCTTCCACAAGCGATGAACGCTCCTTCATGACTTGTTCAGCTCCGATCTTCCTGCAGTCTATTGTCTTACTACCTTCATAAATCGCATCATGTTAGCACAGATTAAGAGATGCACAGCTTTAATCATCACAATCATAAGTATTAACACAATAAAACAATAATCGGCCATACCTTGGTAATTTGGGGAATAGATAAGGACAATAAGTTGAATTGCCAAGGTAATTGGTGTAAGACAAAGGAAGGGACGATGATAAATGATGGTCAAAAAGGGTCAATTCTGGGCTCAACATCTCCCCCCAACTATCCTGTTGCATGTCCTCATGCAACAACCTGCATCTGAATGTTGCACTGAACTTTGTCCAGGAAAGAGGAAAGAATGTAAATAAATCAGGCATCCCCTCTATCTTTTTGAAAAGTTTCTGTGAGCAACCCGGCATCTTCCAACTTCACTGTTCCCCTTCCACTGCTACTTGCTAATATCTGAGAATGCACTTGATGTGGTGGAGACCTTTCTGCGGTTCTCTTATGCTATGCCTAGGGAAGTTGAAAAGACACACTCAATCTGAATCCAACTCAATGACACCTGTGGGAGGTGGAAGCACTGGTTCTTGTGGGACAGTGTCTTCCAGCGCATCTAATCTTATCAAGGGAGTTGCTGGTTCTTGTGTAACAGCAACATCCCTTAAACCTTCTTCAGCAGCTGCCTTTATTGCTTTTGGAGACACTGGTTCTTGTGTAACAGTGTCTTCTTTGTCATTTGGCTGCTGAGATTGGATATCCTTTTCAATTTGCAGCTCCTCCTCCAAGATTTCAGTGTCACCTGAGCAGGGTGTCTGTACCTGTTCATCATCACTCCATTGTGTATCAGGAATGATATCTACTCCCGGGTTATCTCCCAACTGCAATTCAGGGGTTCTTGCTGCAGTATCCAAGGATGTTGGTTCTTGTGTGACAACATCCTGGCTTACCTCTTCATCCTTCTTTTGCTGCAGCTCCTCTTCTATGAGTTCTGTATTATGAGAGCTTTCTGGGGTCACCACCCAGAGTTCATCGTTGAATGCCAGAATATCCTCTATCCCAGCTTCTTCTCCTGTCTGCTCAGTCGGTTGGATGGTCAAATTTTGGATTGCTGGTTCTTGTGTTACAGCATCCTGTTCCAACTTATCCCTGTCCTGCATTTCCATTTCTTCTTCTAAAATTATTGTGTCCTGGGAACGTTCTGGGGTTACAGCACAAAATTCTTAACTATCCTCCAGAGTATCCCCTGGCTCCATGATCTCCGTGTCATGGGAACACTCTGGAGTCTCACTATATTCTTTTATAAGCTCCAGAGCATCCTTCATTTCCCGTTCTTCTCCCATCTGTTCTATGATTTCTATGTTGTGGGAGCATTTTGGGATTGCCATACATTCCCCATAAATTTCCAGGGCATCCTCCACTCCCTGTTCTTCTCCCATTTGTTCTATGACTTTTGCATCATGGGAAGTGGCAGCTGTAGCCAGGATGTTTAAAGGTGCTGGTTCTTGTGTAACAGCCCCTTCTTTCTCCACTGCTTTCCCTTCTGTGGCTACAGGCTGTTGTGCTGAATAGGTGCTAAGTAAAATTTTATAGCCTGCTTCCTCAAAGATCTCCCCACAGGTGGGGCAGAGTATTCGCTCATCCTTTTCTCCAGCTCCAGCAGAAGCTGATTCCTCCACTTGATCTGCAGCCTCTATTAATGTATACATCTTTCTTCCACCCTGCTTCCTGCAGATTTCCTTCCATGTTTTCAGCTCCTTTCTAAGTGCTTGAAGGTCCTCTTTCAGCATTGCATTCTCATACAAGAGTCCCTCAACTCCAGGCTCTTCCTCCACTGGCCTTTGTGGAGCATCCCTCGGTTTTGGTGTAAGGATTGGGGGTTCAACCTGTGTCTCTAAGGTTGCCCATTTTGTTCTAGCTGCCTCTGCTGCTGTGATTGACCGAGTTCGTTTCCTTCTGATTGGTGCCACTAAATCAAACTCATTGGTGGCCCTCTTCCTTTTCTGTGGCGGTTTCTTTTGTGACTTTCCTTTTTGCAGTGTTTCCTCTCGTGGAGCTGGGACATAGGGAGGCAAAACTGAAGTTAAAGGAATATTTCCCTGCCCCACATGCTGTTCCTCTTCAATCACAGCTGCTCCTCCTGCCCATTCCGGTGAAGACTCGATTGTGACCAGCTCAATATCTTCTTCCATTGCTCCGGCTCCGTCATCTTCAGGTTCCATTGTCGCAGCTGCTCCAATTTCACCTTCTGCTGTCGGAGCTGTCCTGTTATCTAGGTTTTCCGCGAGGGTTTCATCTACATTGTCGCCTGACGGCTCTGTTTGTGCTTCCCCTCGCCCTCCTTCAAATGTAGTGTCATCCCCCACTGGTTCTGCTTGTGCTGGGGATTCATACACTTCAAATGGCTCTGCCTGTGCCCCTGTTTGTTCTTCCTCTGTGGTTTTATCCACCCCGGATGGTCCTGCCTGTGCCCCCTGTTGTTCTTCTTCCGTTTCATCCCTCCCGGATGGTCCTGCCTGTGCCCCCTGTTGTTCTTCTTCCATTTCATCCCTCCCCCCAACTTCACTGGAGGAACTCCGGTCCTCCTGTTGTGGCTGAACCGGTAATTGCTGTAATGGGATGACCCTCAAGGGAACAGGTTGCTGTGGTCGGGTAATGAATTGCTCCCATGTTATATTATGTTGGGCCAGGGTTCTTATAATAATTAACTTAATAAGGCCATGGTGGGTGAGGGAGGATAATGGGTGCTTTGCAGATTGAATGAATGTTGCCATATGGCGCAAATCATGCAATAGATAAAATGGAATATTTAACAGAATGCCATGACGGAGATGAGAAAGCAAAGGAAGTTCAGAGTTGTACACAGTTTGGTATCTACCTTCACAAGTTATGTATTTCTTGAGGAAGATAGCAACCTGGTCCCATGGCTGCGGCAGTGACTTCAATGCAATCCCTCTCCTGGATGCTTCAACTTGCTCCCCTGGAAGTAAAAATTGTTCCCGTGCAACTGTTGCAGGAACTCGACGGTTAAACCAAGGTTTTCCCACCAACGGGATGGCTGTAACCTCGGATATAATGACCTCCGAAACATCTATACACAGCCCCCACACCGTGGAGTGTGTTTTAGTAAGATTCAATGCGAATTGCAGGGCTGCGTCCCGATCGAATCCATCCAATCGTTCGAAGAACTCGACCCAGCCAGCGGCTTGAAAAATGGCCAGAACCTGCAAATTCCGTCTAAGTTCCCGGGTATTGAAAGGTTCATGGCGAACTGGAATGCCCATGGTCCTGGCTGCAAGACGGAACTGTTGTTCGACAGAGTACAGGATCCCAGAATGGAAGTTGCAGCACGAGAATGCACGAATCGTTGAGTGGAGACGTTGAGCGAATGAACTAATTCGGAAAGTTAAGCACAGAGAAGAGTTTAAAATTTTCATGCCGAATTGGGGAAGGTGGCAGTTATTAGTATTACGTCGTACGAGGGAAAGGTTTAATCAGATATAAATGGTGGTACGAGTGAAGGTACGGCCAATCTCTTTTACATGATATCAATACTTAGTCACGTGATAAATGAAAGCCATACCTCATAAAACTGTGCGTCGGAAGGCTGCGGAAACTGGTGGAGCATGGAGTTGGTGACGTCACGGAGCCAAACGCGTGCACAGTCAGACGTGGAATCATGATGACTCGGATAAGGCACTGATTTCCTTCGCCGGTAAAACACAAGGCGTCGCATCCTCCGGGTTAAAATGATGAGTTCGCCGACAGGACTGGGATGAATCAGCATCATAATTAGCAGGTTGAACAATCCTTCTGTTAACATGGGAGTTACCACTGCAAATTGCCAAAGAAATGATCACACGGCCGATGAAAAAGCTTGTTGCAGCTGGCAGGAAAGAAGTTACAGCCATCGGAAAAGAATTCGCGGCAGCCGGAAAAAGATTCACGATATCAGGGAAAATTACGGCTGTCACGGGAAAATTTTACGGCGGCGGGAAAAACTTACAGCTGGCGGGAAAAGATTTTACGACTATGGGAAATATGTCGCAGCCGCTGGAGAGAAATGGCAGATGTGGAAGTGACTTGGTCAATGAAGTGGCAGCCGCCAAGAAATAAGGTGGCAGCCGGGAAATGATGTGGCGGCTGCGGGAAAAAGATGTTGCAGCCACCGAAGTTACAGCCGCCGAAATTGCAGCTGCCGGAGTTGCAGCTGTCGGAAAAGATTTGACGGCGGACGGAAAAGAAAAGAACATTACGGCTACCGGGAAGTGAGAAGGCCGTGGCTGGTAAATGGAGTGGCAGCTGCGGAAAATGAGATGGCAGCCGTGGGAGATGAGGTGGCCATAGCTGATGAATGAGGTGGCAACCATGGGGACGATGAGGTGGCAGCCGCGGAAACTGGAGTTGCAGCCGCCGATGTTGCAGCCGCAAATGTCGCAGCCGCCGATGTTGCAGCCGCTGATGTTGCAGCCGCAAATGTCGCAGTCGAAAATGTCGCAGTCGCAAAAGATTGACGGCCGACGGAAAGGGCATTATGGCTACCGGGTAATGGAGAATATGGTTGCCGGAAAAAGGATATACGACTGCCAGAAAACATGTTGCAGCCGCCGGAAAATATGTTGCAGCTGTCGAAAAATATGTTGCAGCTGCCGGATTTTTTTTTTTTTTTTTTTTTTTTTTTTTTTTAATAAAAAAAAAACACAAGGACAGCACCGAGAGATTTTCATTATGGGCCCAAACTGATCGTTCTCCTGGCGCTTCCCTGAAATTTTTTTGTAAAAGACAACAACAAGCAAAGAGATCAAATGCAAAGAAAAAGAAAACGACAACTATACGCTACAGCAAGAAATTATTTATGTACAGCAGATATAATTTTCATTTTAAGATTTGGCAAAGGTAGAAAAATGTTCCTGCTCTGGTGCCAATTGGTAGTTTGGATCAGCAGCAATCTGTGAAATGAATGCATCTTTCGAAATGGGCTTCCGATACAGTCGCAATCTGTGGCCATTAGCAAGTAATGGTATACGGTTTTCATCAATGGTGACCAGGCGAACAGTGTCGTTGTCAAATACCCTGTCAACCAAATATGGACCCAGCCATCTTGTGCGTAATTTACCTTTGAAATCTTTCTTGAATCTGGAGTCGTATAATAGTGCCCAATCTCCTTCATGGAAGATTTTCTTTTTAATGAATCGGTCATGCCAATTAGATCTCTGTTGCTGAAGCAGCACAGTCTGGTCTACCGCAGCTAACCGTTTCTCATCCAATTCATTCAATTGATTCAATCTTCTTTTCTGGGCTTCTGTTACATCCAGGTTCATTTCAATGGTTGTTTTCAGGGTCTTGATCTCAAATTCAATTGGAAAGATGGCACTCTTACCATACACCAGATCACAGGGAGAAAAGCCCGTGGTGTTGCGCCAAGTCGTGCGATATGCCCATAGTGCTTCTGGAAGTCTGTCAGCCCAATCCCTTCGATGGCTTTTAACTGTTTTAGTAAGGATTGCTTCGATAACTTTATTAGTGCTTTCCACCTGACCATTGGCCTGGGGATGATAAGGTGAAGCTATCTTGTGCTGCACATGATACTTCCGGAGCAAGGATTCAAATTGGTGTGAAATAAATTGTGGTCCCCCATCGGTAACTACTTCCTTTGGTACTCCAAAACGGGTAAAAACTTCACTGTACAGGAAATCAATCACCGCCTGGTCATTTGCCTTAGCCAAAGCTACAGCTTCTACCCACTTAGTCATGTAATCTGTACACACCAAGATGTAAACCTTCTGTTTGGAAGGAGGGTTGATAGGACCAACAAAGTCCAACGCCCATCTATCAAACGGTTCTAGTACCACTTGGGGCTGTAAAGGCATCTAATCTGTCTTATTAGGTTGGCCCATCCTTTGGCAGCTGTCACAGGACTGAACATATCTTTTAGCATCTCTGAACAGTGTCGGCCAATAATAGCCCATCCGCAACGCCTTATGCCCTGTTCTTTTATCTGCAAAGTGTCCTCCACAAGGTTCATCGTGACAGGCCTTCAGTATATGAAAGATCTCATCTTCCCTTACACATCTTCTAATTTCAAGATCAGGTCCTGTGTAAAAGAGATGGCCTTTGAGCCAACAATACCTGGCACTTTGCTGTATAATTTTTCTTTTCTCTCGTTTAGACATATGTGGCGGAAGCTTCCCTGCAGCCAAATAATTATCAACGTCTGCATACCAGGGTGAATGAGCTGAGAGTGCGAATAAATGTTCATCCGGGAAAGCATCCTCAACAGGTGAACTGTCATCACTGTTAGTAAATCGCGATAAAAAATCAGCAACAACATTTTCTTTTCCAGGTTTATCTATAATAGTAATATCAAATTCCTGTAATAATAAAAGCCACCTGGTTACTCTGGCATTAGTGACAGGTTTATTCATTAAATACTTAATGGCAGAGTGATCAGTATGCACAAATGTAGGATACCCAGTAATGTAATGCCGAAACTTATTAATAGAATAAACAATAGCAAGGAATTCTTTTTCAGTAACAGTATAATTTAGTTCAGCAGGGGCTAAGTTTTTACTAACATAATAAATAACATAAGGTACTTGACCATCCTGCTGTCCTAGTACTGCTCCAATGGCGGTATCAGAAGCATCTGAAGAAATGTGGAAAGGTATGGTCCAATTAGGTCCCCTTAAAATAGGGGCTGTGGACAGTTTCTCTTTAAGCTCATCAAATGCTGTCTGGCATGCTGTACTCCATACAAACTGTGCGTCCTTCATTAACAATGAAAACAAAGGAGAAGCAAGTTTGGAGAAGTTTTCTATGAATCTCCTGTAATACCCAGCATGTCCCAGAAAACTTCGCACCTCTTTCTGAGTTGAAGGGGTTGGTATATTCTTTATCACCTTAATTTTTGAAGGATCCACTTGAATACCGTCAGTAGAGATGAAATGTCCTAATACCACCCCCTCACTCATCATCATGTGGCATTTTTCAGTGCTTAGTGAGAGGCGAGCCTGTTCACAGCGAATTAAGACCTTTTTCAAATTTTCCAGTGCTTCCTCAAAATCCCTGCCATAAGGAGTGAAATCATCCATAAAAACTTCCATGCTATCATTTACCAATTCAGAAAATATGCCAATCACAGCTCTCTGGAACGTTGCAGGTGCATTGCACAATCCAAAGGGAAGCACCCTGTAGGCGAACGTTCCCCAAGGGCAGGTGAAGGTGGTCTTATCCTGATCCTCTGGAGCAATCTGAATTTGGTTGTACCCACTGAACCCATCCAGGAAGGAGAAGAACTTCTTCCCAGATAGGTTATCAAGTACCTGGTCAATAAAGGGCAGAGGAAAATGATCCTTTTGTGTAGCTTTGTTCAGCTCCCTATAATCGACACGGACTCTCCATTTACCATTTTTCTTGGGTACAATTACAAGTGGGGAAACCCACTCACTATCTGAGATAGGATAAATAAATCCTGCTTCCAAGAGTTTCTGGATTTCTTCCTTCACTATATCCCTCAGATTGGGGTTCATGCGTCGTTGGGGTTGACAAACAGGCCGGGAGTCGTTTTTAATATAAATATGATGAGTGCACAGACTGGAAGGAATACCCTTCATGTCTGTATACTCCCAGGCGAATTCCCCCTTTCGTTCCTTCAAGAGATTTGTTAGGCGCATCTGTTCTTCTGAGGAGAGACCAGGGTTGATGTTCAAAGTTTTTCCAGGCTCTACCTCAATAGGAATGCTTCTCGAGCTTTTCAAGACTGGGATCATGTTTGTGTCATTGACTAGTGCCTCCTCCGTAAGCTGTTCTTGTTCTTCTTTACCGAGGGTACTGTTCAGGAGTTGATAAACTTCCTTCGGTACTGAAGCAGGTTCGCTAATGAAATTATTAATGGCATCGTCTTCTGTTTCGTTTTTGAAGGTTAGTGCCTTCCCTATTGTTAGTAATGGCTGAACATCTTCCTCTTCTTCCTGTTCTATCCAAAGGGAGGTTTCAGTTTCTAGACTCGGCCTTGCTGGAGGGTACAGGGTGAGATTTTTGGTTTCCATGCCATCAGATATAGTCATAGATCCTGATCGACAGCTGATACAAGCATCAGCTGTAGCCAACCAGGGCCTCCCTAAAATCAATGGATGTCCCCCCAGCTGTGATTTTGGTTGTAAAACCAGAAAATCAGCAGGGTATTCCCATGAGTCTACTGAAATAACAAGGTCATCCAAAATCCCTTCGGGTCTGATGGTGGATCTGTCTGCCAATTCTAAGATAGTAGGGGTCGATCTAATATTGGTGAATCCGAGCTTCTTTACAGTCTCCATCGTTATAACATTGATCGCAGCTCCTAAATCTACTAGTACGTTGGGTATCTGTGTTTGTCCTATGTGTACAGTGACAGTAGGATTGCCGGGATCCTCATACTTGGTTATAGGGGTTTTTCCAGTCATCAAAGCGGATAAATTCCCTATAACATGAACAGTAGGAGGATCTCTGGGTTTCCTTCCCGGTCTTTTAGTGCACAGGTCCCGAACAGTTCTAGCATAGATAGGTACATCTTGAAGAGCTTGTAAAAGGGGAATCTTAACATAAAGATTCTTCAATTCTCCTAGGAGATTGAACTGAGGTTGCCCCCCTCTTTGTGGCAGCATCAATCTCTCAGGGTAAGGTGGTTGCCTTACCAACTGGGTAGGCTGCGTATTATTCACTTCATCGTTTAATGTTTCAGCTCTCCCTTCTGAGGGATGCTCAGCATCTTCAGTGATGGGAACCGGATCAAATGGATGCTGGGAACTCTCTCCTTTGTCATAAACAGTTGGTGGAATATTTTCTGAGGTTACACGTTCTACTATCTTTCCAGACCGTAAGCGAATGTCATTACAGGGTACAGGGGAGAGAGAGTAGGCCGGCATATTGAGAGTTTCCAATTGCTGGACTGTTTTATTGTTTGGGTTAGGGTTAGGTTGGGCAGGCAGCTGAGGCCGTATCGGTAAGTTAGGAACAGGATTATTTTGCAGCTGCAGCTACGACTGCTGAGGTAGGTATTGAGGATATTGCTGAAATTGAGGATATGGAGGATACGGTAACTGTTGAGGTGGAGGTGGTTGAGGAAACTGGTTCCCAGGATGGAAGTTCCTCCATCCAGGAGACCATGAAGTAGGCTGATGTGGTGGCTGTGTCCAAGGACTCCATGAATTATATCCTTGCATCGCAGGTTGAGGGGAATTCCACTGAGCATAATTTGAAGGGAATTGTGTATTCACATTTTGCATATTAGTATTCCAATTATTCCAATTATTCAAAAATGGAAATGAATCGGGAGACATACCTTGATTCCGGGGTTGCCAGGGTTTCTTCTGTGCAATGAAGTAGGCTGACTCCGCCTCTGGAGTTGATGCCTGCAGAACAGCCTTTACTTGGGGCAACGTGGGGCATTCTTTCATATCATGATTCAGCTCGCACAGCTGACACACTTGAACTTTGTCAAGAGGGCATTCTTTCAGTGGATGAGTCTTTCTACATCGGGGACAAAACACCCCTAGTGTGATATCCTCCACTGCCTGTTTTTGCTTGGCCTTCAAGACGTCAATCTCTGAAGAGATAGAGCTCATCATTTCTGTTTTAAAGTTTTCAAGAAGATTGCCTATCTCTGCACGTGTAGCTCCCCCATTGGATGACTTCTGAGTTCTGTCGAAGACATCACGTTCCAGGTTATTTCGTTTATGCTGCTTATTATGCCTAGAAGATCCCCTGGAATATCTCTTACATAATTCCACAATTGTCTCAAAAGATTCTTTAGAAATATCCCCCTTTCCTAATAAATTTAGCATGTCTAAACAATCGTCCCTGATTCCTCGAAGCAGGATTATCTTAAGCACATCTAGTCCCATGTTCGTCTGTCCAGCTCTCTGCACATTGTACAGCAACCTCTCTACAAAATCCTCCAAGCTTTCATCCTCCTTTTGTACCATCTTAAATAACTCCTCCCTTTTGTCCCTGGTGTTGCAATATTCCTGATATTTTTCCAGGAACACTTGCTTCATCTTATTCCAATTAGCAACAGTCCCTCCCCCAAGGCTCATGAACCATCGTAATGCATTGTCCTTCAGGGTGGCAGGAAAAAGCTTTAACTTTTGAGCATCTGTGACATAATCATAGCTGCGACAGAGGATATCGAATTCAAAAAGGAATTCATCTGGATCCTCTGCCGCCCTGCCATGGAAGCGGGGTAACACCGACGGTGAGATGTTTTTCATAGGAGCTGTCCCCTCTAGCTGCTGTATTGGAAATTGCAATGTAGCCATGGTCTCTGGCAGGGAATTATCTTCATGATGGTATTGTACCACTGCTTCTTCCTCTTCGTTCTCATGTCTATTACTCATCTTTTCTTCTGTATCTTCTCCTTCTTTTGTTCCTTTGTTCTTTACCTCAGTTGTAACAGCTGCGTATTCTTCGGTTGCAACAGCTGTGTATTCTTCGGTTGCAACAGCTGAATCAGCCGTTACTTCCTTAGCAGGAGTATATGCAGGAATCACAGCTGCTCCTGTATCTTCCACTGTAGATCCTGATGCTAACGCTCCAGGATCAGCAGGGCCTCTTTTGATAGGAGTCCCCTGTTGACGAGATCTGACAGCTGAATCAGATTTGTCAACAAGGTCGTCAATGAATGTTCTTCTGCCCAGCGGTGGACCTCGACCACGACCCGAACCACGTGTGCTGTTAGTAATTTGTGGGGTTTTGGGGGTCGGGAGGTGATCGCGTTTTACCCCCCGTATTCATGCGAAGCAGATCATTTCAAAATCAACCAAAAGACTGACTAAAAGCAATTATCGGATCAACTAATGTCTAGTGTTTAATTTTCATCCTTCCCCGGCAACGGCGCCAAAATGTCAAGCACTCTAATTGCAGATAATTAAATATCAACACACAGAGCGTATGAGATTTATTGTCAACCCGAGAAAGTCTTTTTATTTCAAAGGACAAGTGCACAATATATGCTTAAACACAAAACCATTAGAAGTGAATACTTTTATCTTCTATCATCTATGTTCATCCCAAGAATCTATGCAATCCCAATCGCCTTCTAACTGCTATACTACAATTCTTTACTATTATCCATCAAGCAGAATTAATATCAGATCTAATCAACGATTGCAGGAAGGGAATCTCAATTGCATTCTAAAATAATCAACTGTCTAATTTAATCAAGCTGGGAATCATAAAGCATGACCTGAACATTACTCTAGAATTTGATAAAAGAGATTGAAGCAACTGTTCTAAGAAAATGAATTGCAAAATATAATTCAATCAATACATAACAGGAAAGCTAATCTGTAAGAACTCCTGGGATTACGTCTCAGCCGTAGGATGAACACAGCAGTGTGAACAGAAATTGAAATATGTAAAACAAACCTGACTCAGTCGACTGTTATTCGATACCATTCACCAATCTCACGAAAATATAATCAATTACTGAGAAATCCACACAATGAATATTGCTGCTGCGTACAAAAGAAAGATCAAGGCATCACACAGCAAGAAAGAGGAAATCCTAAATTAACACAGCAATCTCTGTGGAAGACGGGCCCAGTCTTCACACAGAGACGCTGGTTGAACAACACTCTCTTTAACTCAGAAGTAACTCCTTATATTAACAGAAGGATGAGTACACAGTTTTGGCTTGGCTGCTAATACAAGATGAATTAATTGTTGCTGTCCAACCCCTCAGTCGAGGCAATTCCCCATATTTATACATACAATTTGCAACATCTAAACCTATAATTGGGCAGCCATGAAGATCTCTGATCTTCAGGTGCCCTAAATAATCTAGCTGTTACAATGCGTGGCAGAACTAAAATATCCAAATATGAGAGAAGTATTAATTGTCCCAAGAGTGACGGTCCTTCCAGCTCACAGCTGGATTTGAGCAGCGACATACTTAAGATAGTTCTTCTGTTACAGCTGCCCTGCCACGACTGTGCCTTGATTGACGATTTAAGCCCCAAGGAACCTTCCACAAGCGATGAACGCTCCTTCATGACTTGTTCAGCTCCGATCTTCCTGCAGTCTATTGTCTTACTACCTTCATAAATCGCATCATGTTAGCACAGATTAAGAGATGCATAGCTTTAATCATCACAATCATAAGTATTAACACAATAAAACAATAATCGGCCATACCTTGGTAATTTGGGGAATAGATAAGGACAATAAGTTGAATTGCCAAGGTAATTGGTGTAAGACAAAGGAAGGGACGATGATAAATGATGGTCAAAAAGGGTCAATTCTGGGCTCAACAAATACCCCACTACAACTGACTGGGCCGACCCCTCTAGGGTGGTCTAATAACCCTTTGACCCACATAACCCATACAGGGCCGACCCCCACTAGGGAAGTCTAATAACCCAAGTTACCACATTCCGACGGAGGAATAAACATCTCCGGATATACAATAAGATCTTCACGAAGGAATGAAACATCTCCGGAATAATAAAGTACAAATATAATATTCTTTGAAGTTACAATATCTCAACACATATTTCCATATATATATTCTTCCACCTCGATGGATTGAAGAATCCAAGAGAATTATGGTTGAAGTTAGAGACTCTCTTTGAGAAACAAGATGAGCTAAGATGCCATATTCTGGAAAATGAGTTGATTTCTCTTCAACCGAACAGTTTCGAGGCCATTCATCAGTTCTTTTCAAAGTTCAAATCTGTGGTTATGCAATGCAAGTAGTGTGGAATTGAGAATAAGGATGAGAAGATGGTGCTATCCATTCTGAGCAAGCTAGGTCCTGAATTCTCCATTTTTGTCTCTACTTTCCATTCTGGGTGAATGTCAATCCCCAGTTGGAAGATTCCCTCCTTAGATGTTTTCACTAAATCTCTCATCCAAGAATAAGATAAGTTGATCCAGATGGGTGCCTTGAAGGCCTCAAAGATGAAGCTCTTATGGATGGAGAAGCAAAAAGTGCGAATGGGAAGGGGAAGCACAAGGGAACGGATAAGAGGCCATCTGAACCCAAGTAGAATGCTAAGTCAAGTCCATCAAAAGGATCCTCCAGCTCCAAGAAGGACAAACAAAAGGGATTTGAGAAATACAAGTGTTCCTATTGCAAGAAAGGAAACCACCCAAAGAGATCTTGCATGCAGAAGAAGACAGATCATATGACCAAGCTTCTTGAATAACACAAAATTTCCCTACTAGAAGGTGCAAGAGAGACTGATCCTGGAAGTGAGTATGATGGTCATGAGAGATGCCATGAATTGAATGCTAGATTTTCAAAATCACAAGCCCTCCTCATAGATTCAGGAGCCTCCAACCACATGGTTTCCTCTAGAGAATAATTTTCTTCTCTAGATCTCAAGGATGGTCCAATTATTCACATGGGAGACAAATCTTAGATCTCTGCTGAAGGGAAGGGAATAGTACATATGGAGCATGGGAAGTTCAAAAATGTTCTATTTGTGCCACCTTTATCATCAAATGTTTTGTTTGTATATTAGATGACTCACACATGCTGTCCGAAGAAACTTGTTAACAATCAAATTAACACCCCTAGTCATGTGACAGAAGAAGCACATTTTTACTATGCGCCTGCAACATGAAGACAGAACACAAGTACATTTAGAGACAATTCCTCTCTGATCTAATCACTTCTCCCATAAATGGAAGAATTAGGTGAAGAAAGTAAGAACCTAAAAGAGATCAAGTTCAATGATTGAACCACTCACAAAAGGTCCAAAACTAAGCTACACCAATCAAAAAGTGAAGAGAAATGCATTAAAGTGCATTAATTGTGCTTAAAGTATGCTAAGTTGTGCAAAAGCCTAAAAACTATGGAAAAGTGGGTTTTTGAGTGAAAATGATCTAAAATAATAAAAAAGAGCAATCCCATATTGAAAAGAGAAACTTGAGAGCACACTTCCCAATGCTATATAAGAAAGGCATTTGGGGCATTGTAAGGTACACAAAGGAAGAGCAAAGGCATGCTGAAAAGATTCTGAAGGAGGAGGAAAAGCTGAGTTTCTTCAAAAGCAAGGGTGGAGAAAGGAAAGCTCATGGCAATGGAGGAGGGATTCACACCAAGATCAATGGTAGGGATGTACCTCTTCATTTTTTTGATATGAAATGATTCAAGTTTGTTCCATTTGAATGTTTGAATGTTGCTTATCTTGCATGATTTAGATTTTTAAATGACATTAGATCTTAGCTTTGCTTATCTTAATTGATGAATGAATGTAGATCTGATTAATAACTTGTGGTAATCATTTTCATTTGCTGACACAGAAGCTCACCACTTCTTAGTAAAATTGCTAAAATAGAGTAGACAAGTCCCTACACTATTTGTTGTTATCAGGCTTATACAAGCTGAAATCCCTGACCAATTCTTAGCAAATCCATTCATAAAATCCCTATTTCCTACTGTAGCCAAAGATGTAGCCATGTCAGGAGCCATGACTAAAGAACAACTCATTTAGAGTGATCACTAAATGGATTTGGTATATTCTCAATCGGGCACACTTTATGACTTAATACCTCATGCTATAAGACTTGCATCTGATCCAGCTAGGATTCCAAAAGTACCTCATACCGATGGTGTGATTGGATCCATTAACCAACTTGAACAAATTACCCAACAATTGGGACAAATGTTAGTTCAAAATTCGCAACCCACAGCTGGCCAGGCAACTTAGCAATCTGCAACTCCTACCCAAACTTTTGAAGTACTTACGGTTCAAACTGCAGACTCAAAAGGAAAAAAGAAGAAGCAAAAGAAGAAACCCAATGCTAACCCTAGAACAAGAGATGCACCTAAGGTGAATAATCCTACTAGAGGAAACCATGAAAACCAGAAGAACAAGTACCCTTGCAAAATTTTCCAAGGGGATCATCCTACTCATCAATGTTCTCATATGGATGATATTCATTGCATGTTGGCACAACGAGGAGGGAAACAACCACCTGACTCAACCTTTCCCCCATCAACAACAGATGGTTGCTACAGTGCCAATACCTCCACCAGGAGGAAACCAAGGAAACCCCCCACAAGGGGGAAATCCACCCAATGCTAATATCTTCACAATTGGTGAACATAACATCCATATCCAAACAAGGGCTCATTCTTATGACATACCTTCAAAATATGTTGAAATAGTTGGATCTCAACCTAGTGTTTCTCTAACTATTGAGAAACCAACCATAGACATGATGCCTCGACCTCCAAAAGGGGTCCTCCGCAAAACAACACACAACCCCAATGCATGAGTTGCTCAAAACTACAATGTGGTTGAATATTTAGCTCAGGCCCCTTGTGCAATGTCTTCCTTGGAGGTGTTGCAACGTTGTCTCGCTCAATGTAATGCACTATTGTCTACCATCAGTGCTATTGATCCATCAGACACTAATTTGATCACATTTGACTTAGAACGATCCACATGTAGGCTTCCCTCACAAACTGCATTCCAAATTAAATTAACTTCACATGGTAAGAATATTTTTCGAATCGTTGTGGATGAAGGAGCCTCCACTTGTGTTGTGTCACTAGCTTGTTGGAAAGATTTGGGATCACCCACCCTAGTACCATCCCACACAATTCTCAAAGTATTTGATGGTCATTCGTTCCCACCTCATGGACTTATCATGGCTTGGCCAGTTGAACTGTGGGGGAAAATAGTTCAAGTAGATGTTGAGGTAGTGGATGCACCCATAGACTACAGATTTATATTGGGACGTAGTTGGATACATAAGATGACGGCTATAGTATCTTCCGTATTCTGAGTCATTTGGTTCCCCCACTAAGGGAATATTGTCACAATTGATCAACTAGATTACAACGCACCTGAAACTGGTCTCCACATGAATGTACCTTTTGTAGGGGATTCAACGACAGTGATCCAGGATGTTTGGGTAGGAATGTTTAAAGACTCATCCCGGGGTAGGAATGTTTAAAGACTCATCCCTTTTGGGAACTTTTCCAATTCCACCACCAATATTGACCCCTAACACTACCCCGATTTTCACCATTACAACGGAAGTGTACTTTCTATTAAGAGTTTTTTCTAACTCCACATCGGAGGTTGGTTCCACCTCATTGGTTGGAACCTCCAAAGAAAATATCTTAGATGAAAAGAATGATGGAAATACACATACTTCTGCACAACATGATGAACCGGAGAGTAGTGTTCCCTTTTCTTCCATAGAGCTCGCTTATCAATCTATTCAAATGGATTCAGTAGAACTAGACAAAATCTTCCCAAGATGGAGGAATATGATCCCTATACTTCACGTGTTTGGGCCTTGAACTCTCATGGTACCCATGATCTCTTGGATCAAACTTTCTCTTTGGATGAAGCCATCCTAGAGGTCATGAACATCTTGGAAGGACCCTGGGAGGATATGCACCACAGATCCTCATTTATTCCCAAAATGGATTCATTAGAAGTCAAGCATGAAAATCTTTACTTTGATGATGATATGACCAAGTACCAATGCCCTATCCTAACCCACAATGTGAGTTCAGAAGGAAACTTAGTGAACATTTCGAAACCATCCCAATTGACATATCCATAAAACCTGGCATCGTTGAGAACATCAACATAGGTGAGGATTGCTCACCTGAGGAAATAGCACTTTATATTGCTTTATTTAAATAGTTTCGTGATGTGTTCGCATGGTCTTATGAATAAATGCTAGGCATCGATCCCAATATCGTGGAGCATGAGATCAAAACTTATCCCAATTTTAAAACTGTGCAGCAAAAAATACGTCCAGTGAACCCTAAGAAGTCCGCTGCATTAAAGCCGAGGTCGAAAAGCTATTGAAATATGGATTCATCTATCCTGTTCCTTTGAATGATTGGGTATCCAATCCCGTTCCCATTAACAAAAAACAAGGAACTATCCAGGTTTGTACCGATTTTAGAGATCTAAACTTGGCTTGTCCTAAGGATAACTCTCCCACACCCTTCATTGATCAGATCATCGATGAATGTGTCGGGAATGAAATATTTTCGTTTATGGACAGCTGCTCCGGTTACAACCAAATCCAGATAAAAAAGGAAGACCAACATAAGACAACTTTCATATGCCCTTGGGGGACCTTCGCTTATCGGAAAATGCCATTCATCCTTAAAAACATTCGAGCTACTTTTTAAAGAGCTATGTCATACACATTTCACGACATTAATAAAATCATTGAGGTTTATATTGATGACTTGGAAGCTAGATCTAAAAGGAGAGCTAAGCATAGTCCCCATTTACGAGCCATCTTCGAGTGCTCCCACAAGTACAACATTAGGTTAAATCCACATAAATGCATGTTTTGTGTAGACTCCGAGAGGTTACTTGCCTTCGTAGTGTCCCAAAAGGGGATCATGGTTGATCCCATGAAGGTTGAGGCAATACTTCAATTTCCTTCCCCAAGAACAATCAACTTCAAATCCTTGAAGGGAAAGCTAAATACTTGAGGATATTTGTCGAGAATTTTGCTGAAAAAGCTAAAGGTTTCATGCGTCTCTTGAAACAAGATTGAATATTCATATGGGATGACCAAGCTCAACGTTCATTTGATGAAATAAAGAAATCTTTGGTCTCTGCCCCGGTGCTTAGTCCATCGAACTACAATAGATATTTTCTGCTATATTTGGAAACATCTCCTTCCACTATTGGAATGGTCTTAGTACAAGAGGACGAATCATCTCAGGAACATATTATTTACTATCTTAGTAAGGGCCTTGCAAGTCCCGAATTGAGATATTCCCAGGTTGAGAAGTTGGCCTTGGAAGCAGTCCATGCTGTCCAACGACTTAGACATTACATACATCCAAGGAAAACAACCATAGTGGCTAAAATGAACCCCATGAGACACATTTTGTCTCGCCATATCATTGGTGGCAAATGCTCAAAATGGATAGTAATTTTGCAGGAATTCGATCTCGAATTCAAAAATGCTAAAGCCAACAAATTGTTAGCATTTGCTGAGTTAATGTTTGAGTTACCCATTGAGGAGGAGGGTATTGTATCTGTTGAATCTTGGGAAGATGAAAATGTATTCCTCATTGCAACCTTTGATCCTTGGTATGGAAAATTTATCATATATCTCCAAACCCAAAGGATCGATCCTCAGTTTTCTAGCATTGAACGACATCACATTCGACACCGAGCTCGAAGATACCTCATCATCGGGGATACTTTGTACTGTTGAGGAATAGACATGATATTAAGACATTGTTTAGTACATGAGGAAGCTGAACAAGTATTGAATTATTGCCATGCTGGGGCATGTGGCGGTCACCTTTTTGGGTTGGCAACTACCAAGAAAATATTGCGTGCAGGATACTTTTGGCCTACATTTTTCAAAGATTGCATGAATGCTGTCAAAAAGTGTCACCCTTGCCAAATTTACACAAGAAATGTTAGAACATTTTTCCACCTATGTACATTAATCATTTATTAATGATGATTAATTATCCCAAGTGATTAATGATTACATCCCTAAGTTGATTAGCTACTAAATGGTCAATTATCATGAACTAGATAGCAAATGTGAACAAGTGCTGAGTCAAACCAGCTATGTGGAGCGCTCCCCAGGGCAATTAATGCACTCAGCATGCCTAGAGCGCCCTCCTCAGGTCATTTAATGCACTCAGCATGCTTCTCTTCTACCTAGGGCGCATTTGCTCTCTTTGTGGACAATCTTGCCTTGTTTTGTCACATTTTTGACCAATTTTAGACTCCAAACCTCTAACCAACCAGTTTCTTCACATGTGTGAGGTCACATGGGCCTGTCCAGTCATTCCCGGCATTCACACAGCAGATTCGAACCAGTTTGGGATGGTTTGGGATATTTTGGTCAACCTAGGGGGGTTTGAGCTTTTTCTAAGCTAGATCAGTGTGAACACTCCAGATGGATTCGAATTCTTCCAGATTTGTATATATGGGTGTTCTTAACCTTTGTTAAGGTTGGACAGTTAATAATATTGACATTATTCACCATTTCATGTGTAATTGTTCTTCATTCATTTAAATTTTTTTTATGCCATTCTTGCAAATGTTGTGCAATCTTTCACCAGTGAGGAATCCACAGTAGCTAGATTCAGCTGTGCTTGAGATTTTACATGGTATCAAAGCTCTTGGAGCTAGAATTCGAACCAGCAAGACTGTTGTAGTGGATTGCCAGAAGCAGTGGAGAAACCACATAATTCCTGAGGCCATTGCCTTGAGCTTACTGGAGAAATCTAGTGGCTCCTCTCAGGTGTGATGCTCTCCCGAATGCACCCACTATCCATACAGGGTTCGAATCTGTCAGTGTAGATCCCTCCAGAGTGATTTGAGAGTTGTTTGCAGGTATTGAAGATCAGCATTGTCAGCAAGTGCGAATTGCAGCAGAGGAGAATGGAGCCATCTCACCCAAACGTGCTCACTCCCTTCAACTATTTCGATTGGAAGGTAGAAATGGTGATTTTGCTGAGATCCAAGGGTCTCTACAGAATCACGATGGGCACTGAGGTTGAGCCAAACTCAGCTGTGGAGAAATCAAAGTTTTTTAACAGAATGGATGAGGCATTTGGCCTCCTTTGTCTCAGCATTTCGAGAGACCTCCTGTTTCATGTAGAAATTCTAGCAACTCCAAATGAAGTGTGGCTCAAGCTTGAGACACTGTTTGGAAAGACTGATGAGATGAGAGGCCACCAGCTCGAAAATGAGCTTGTCTCACTGAGCCCAGGGAATTTCGATTCCATCCAGGACTTCTTCACCAAGTTCAAGAACTTGGTCTTGCAGATCAGGCAATGTGGCATAGAAAAGAAAGAAGAACAGTTGGTGTTGTCCATTCTCTCCAAATTGGGTTCTGAATACTCAGTTTTTGTGTCTTCCTTCAACTCCACAAGGCTCACAGTTAGAGGATGGAAGATGCCATCTTTGGCTGACTTCATGGAGATGCTAACTCAAGAGCAAGACAAGCTGGTCTTGATGGGCTCCATCAAGCAAAAAGATCAAGTGCTTGCAGCTGGAGATTCGAAATGTGGAAGAGGCAAGCAAAAACCCAGGGGTTCGAAACCTCAAGAGAAGAAGAGAAAGGATGAGAGGCCCAAATCCTCTAAGGGGGTTTCGAATCCTGTCAAGAACAAGGGAAAGAAGGCTGAGAAGACAAAATGTAGCTACTGTCAAAGAGGTTTTCATCCAGAGAGCTCATGCATGAAGAAAACCATAGACACCATGACCCATCTCCTACAGAAAAATAACATTCCTCTTCCTGAAAGTTCCAAGAAGAAGGAGTGCGTTTCTGAAGACAAGGAGAGCTGCCATGATTTGTTGGCTAGCTCATCTCATTCACCTTTGTTCATCATTGATTCAGGTGCCTCAAGGCACATGGCTTCCTCAAGAGACTCGTTTTCTGAACTTGCTCCCTACAGTGGCCTATCAATTCGAATGGGAGATGACTCAGAAATCCCTGCTCATGGCATTGGGAAAATCTCTATGGAGAATGGCTTCTTCTCCAATGTGCTGTATGTGCCAAATCTTGCAGCAAACTTGCTCTCTGTATATCAAATGACTCATACTGGAGCAGCAAAGAAGGTGGTCTTCACTCAGGATGAAGTGGAGATATCAGAAGTTTCCACCGGGAAAATTGTTGCAAAGGGTGTTGCAGACCATGACATGAAGATGTACATGTTCTCCCACTTCCTCGAATTTTCTTCACCAAGTGTGCTGCTGTCACATGGGAATGAGACCAGCAAGCTATGGCATCAAAGGTATGGTCACCTAAACTACAGATATCTTCAAGTTTTAAGCAAAGAAAATATGGTAGAAGGGCTGCCCCAAATCAGATTTTCGAGTGGAACATGCAAGGGTTGCATGGTTGGGAAGCATCCTGGAAGGAAGTATGATAAAGGGAAGGCTAGGAGGGCTGATCAACCTCTTGGGATAGTGCATTCTGATCTCATAGGGCCACTCCCCACACCCTCCTATGGCTGCAGCAAATATGTGCTCACCTTCATTGATGACTACTCAAGGTACTGCTGGTTATTTTTCCTTAAGCAAAAATCTGAAGTCTTTGATTGTTTCAAGATTTTTAAGAGCATGGTTGAGAACTTCAGTGGGAAGGCCATGAAGGTTTTGAGGACTGATAATGGCAGAGAGTATGTCAATAACAATTTGCAGCAGCTCTGTCAAGAGCATGGCATTCAGATGCAACACTCAGTGCCCTACACACCTCAGCAAAATGGTGTTGCAGAGCGCAAAAATAGAGCACTGAAAGAGATGGCAACTTGCATGTTGCAAGCAAGGGATTTGTCTCCTAAATTATGGGCTGAAGCTATGAATTGTGCAGCATATGTTCAGAACAGGGCACCACACAAAGCATTGCAAGGAATCACTCCATTTGAAGCTTGGATGGGCCACAAGCCAAATGTCTCACATTTCAGAATTTTTGGCTCAAGGGCTTGGGCCAGAATTCCACCGGAGAAGAGAAAGGCATTGCAGCCCCAAAGCAAGGAGTCAATCATGGTTGGGTATGCAGAGGATTCCAAGGGCTACAAGCTCTTTGATCCATCCACTCACAAAACTTTCATTGAAAGAAGTGTCAAATTCGAAGAGGAAGAATTTTTGCAAGCTAGTGAACAAGGTGATGGGGAATGCTCATTCCCTCGTCTTGATGATGAAGTAAGTAGTGATTCTTTCTCTGATATTTCTGATTCTGATATTGCTGAAGATGATTTTGATATGGAGTTTGAACATATCCCCCCTTCAAGGCCCAAGTGGGCAGAGAAAACAATTCAAAGTGCCGGAGAGCTAGTGGGAGATCCCCAAGATGCTAGGAAAACTAGATCTCAATTTCACAATTCCTTTGCATATAATAATTCTGATCTGAGTGAGGCATGTTATTTGATAGTTGGATCTGATCCAATGTCATATTCAGAAGTATGTACAAACCCAAGGTGGCAATCAGCCATGCAAGAGGAGATGAACTCACTCCATGAGAACAAAACTTGGGATTTGGTCCCTCTTCCTCCCAAGAGGAAACTAGTGCAATGCAAGTGGATTTATAGAACCAAAATTGGATCTGATTGCTCTGATCTAAAGTATAAGGACAGGTTGGTGGCTAAGGGTTACTCTCAGGTCCAAGGAGTGGACTATACAGAGACATTTGCACCGGTGGCAAAGATGGACTCCATAAGACTAGTTTTGGCAATTGGGGCTTCCAAGCGATGGGAGATTCATCACATGGATGTAAAGAGTGCCTTTCTTCATGGGGATCTGAATGAGGAGATATATATGTAGCAGCCTGAAGGTTTTATTTCTGATCATACACTTGTTTGCAGGTTGAACAAGTCACTCTATGGGCTCAAGCAAGCTCCTAGAGCATGGTATGCAAAAATGGACAATTTTCTGCTATCTTTGGGGTTTGAGAGGTGTAAGTCTGATCCAAATGTGTATATGCAGCATATTAGTGATCTGATATTGATTATTGTACTGTATGTTGATGATCTTTTGATCACTGGTAGCTGCACCAAAGAACTTGACTCAGTTAAGAGAGCATTGCACAGTGCATTCTCCATGACCGATCTAGGATTGCTAAAACAATTTCTGGGTTTGGAGATTGATCAATCTGTGAATGGAATTTCTGTATGTCAGTCAAGGTATGCTTCAGATTTGCTGCAGAAATTTAAGATGGCTGAATGTAAGTCTGCAAAATTTCCATTTCTTTCAGGAGTTAAGCTTACAGAATGGGGTTCTTCACCACTAGTTGACAGTTCGTTGTATAGGCAACTTGTTGGGAGTTTGCTATATCTTACTCATTCTAGACCAGATTTGTCATATGTTGTTGGGGCTGTTGCAAGGCACATGCAAGAGCCTCATGAGATCCATTGGAAGGAAGCCAATAGGATCCTTCATTATGTTCAGGGTACTAAGTCTTTTGGTATCCATTATGCTGCTGGTTCATCCCTTGAACTAGTAGGATTTACAGATTCTGATTGGGCTGGTGATTGTATTGATCGGAAGTCAACTTCCGGTTATGTCTTTATGCTTGCACATGGACCTATATGCTGGTCAAGCAAGAAACAAAGCACTATTTCCTTATCTTCAGCTGAGGCCGAGTACAGGGGAGCAGTCAATGCAGCCACACAATGTGTTTGGTTGCAAGGTATTCTTGCAGAGTTCGGGATTGTCTTTGATTCACCCACTATTCTTTGGTGTGATAATCAAAGTACAATCAAGATTTCTACCGATCCAGTACAGAGGCAGAGGACCAAGCACATAGAGATACACATGCATTACATTCGGGGTTTGGTGCATGACCGGATCATAGCATTGCAGTATTGCCCATCCAGTGAGCAAACTGCTGATATCTTCACCAAGTGTTTTACCGAGAAGACCTTCACTCACCTTAGATCTTTGCTTGGGGTGAGTGATGCATGGTGATGATTGGTGTATTTTGATATATGCCACATGTCCATTTTAGAGGGGAGGTTTTATTTCCCATGTGGTTTTCCTCCTTACCTTGGTTACATGGACAAATAAATTTTATGATGTAAAAGGTGACTTGAGCCTAGTTGCCAAGGCCTTAATTTTTGATATTTCACTAAGTCTAGCTTAAGGGGGGGTGTTAGAACATTTTTCCACCTATGTACATTAATCATTTATTAATGATGATTAATTATCCCAAGTGATTAATGATTACATCCCTAAGTTGATTAGCTACTAAATGGTCAATTATCATGAACTAGATAGCAAATGTGAACAAGTGCTGAGTCAAACCAGCTATGTGGAGCGCTCCCCAGGGCAATTAATGCACTCAGCATGCCTAGAGCGCCCTCCTCAGGTCATTTAATGCACTCAGCATGCTTCTCTTCTACCTAGGGCGCATTTGCTCTCTTTGTGGACAATCTTGCCTTGTTTTGTCACATTTTTGATCAATTTTAGACTCCAAACCTCTAACCAACCAGTTTCTTCACATGTGTGAGGTCACATGGGCCTGTCCAGTCATTCCCAGCATTCACACAGCAGATTCGAACCAGTTTGGGATGGTTTGGGATATTTTGGTCAACCTAGGGGGGTTTGAGCTTTTTCTAAGCTAGATCAGTGTGAACACTCCAGATGGATTCGAATTCTTCCAGATTTGTATATATGGGTGTTCTTAACCTTTGTTAAGGTTGGACAGTTAATAATATTGACATTATTCACCATTTCATGTGTAATTGTTCTTCATTCATTTAAATTTTTTTTATGCCATTCTTGCAAATGTTGTGCAATCTTTCACCAGTGAGGAATCCACAGTAGCTAGATTCAGCTGTGCTTGAGATTTTACAAGAAAAATGAGCGCACACCCTGCTCCTTTACAGCTTGTAGTAACCATGGGTCCATTTTCAAAATGGGCCATTGATTTTATGACGGTCAACCCACCTTCAGCCGATGGCCACCACTACATCATAGTAGCAGTGGACTACTTCACTAAGTGGGTTGAGGCGATGCCTACATTCAATTGCACAGGCAAAACTACAACATATTTTCTATTCAATCATGTGATAGCAAGGTTTGGTGTACCCAAAGAGATCACTACTGACAACGGAAGTCATTTTAGTAATTCCTGTATGGATGAACTTACAGACTGGTTAGGATTGCGGGAGGACTTTTCCTCGCCATATTACCCTCAAGCTAACAGACAATTCGGAGCCATCAACAAGGTTTTGAAAACTCTGTTACAGAGGACGATTAATAAAAACAAGAATAACTAGCACTTGATGTTGTTTACTGCTCTTTGGGCTTACGACCACTAAAACCACAACTGGATTCACTCCCTTCCAATTGGTTTATGGAGAGGAAGCTGTGTTGCTGATTGAATGTGAAATTCCATCATTAAAGATAGCAGTTGAACTCCTACCTAACACTTCTGTAGAAGAGGAAAGGCTTCTCCATATCCATTCTCTTGATGAAACTAGAAGGGAAGCCTCTATAAATGTAGAATCACACAAGAAAAGGGTTAAAATGCAATATGACAAGTCTACCCATCCCAGAGTATTTTCTGAAGGCGATCTCGTTTTAGTTTATGACCAAAACCAAGATAAAATAGGAGAAGGGAAATTTGTAGCTAAATGGTTTGGCCCACTTGTAGTCAAAACTGTGTTAAAAAATGGAGCTTATGAATTGGTCAATTTTGATGGGGAACGCATGTCGGAGATTAGAAATGGTCTCTATTTGAAGAAATACTTCGTGTAGGCACTGATGCCTCACACCCTTTGTTGTATTATGTTGTACTCTTTGTATAAACTTTTGTACATTAGTTATTTCGGGCACACACTTATCTTGCTTGGCATTGTCACTTTGGTAGATGGCACAAGAATATTTCACATATTTGGGATATGCAGATGGCGCCAGCCGTAGTTCTCGGAACATTACTTCTGCCGCATGGGTCATTTTCACACCTAATAACGAAGTTCTTAGTTCAGAAGATATTTTTCTCGAATCTGCAACCAACAATGTTGCAAAGTATAGCACAGTCATTGAGCTTCTTGTCGAGGCTATCACCCTTGGAATCCGACGAATAATCGTCAAACTAGACTCTGAATTAGTTGTCTCCGAGTTAAATGGTCAGTATTAGGTTCAACATCCTACACTGTTTAGAAATTTTCTACGAGTACGCCTTTTAGAGCATCAGTTCGATTTTATTGAATATATACACGTTCCTAGAAGTCTGAATAGTTTGGCTGATTCTTTGGCCAACTATGTACTTGATTGGCATCTAAGTCATTAACATCATACCAAAAAGAAAGAATGTACATTATTTCATGGCCAATTTAATTGAACACATCATTTAAGGACATAAGTAAAACCGAAATAACCTAGCTTACATCATAACCCAAAAAGTGTGTAAATTTTGCACACAACAAAAAGAATAGTGTAAATACTTTTCTCTTTTTGATTCTTTTTCTTACAGATAACACCCAAAAAAATTTCATAAAAAAATGAAAAAATTCAAAAACATGGAACACTATTTCAAAATTTTCCAGTTCGACATCGAAACTAACCCACAACTGGTAGATCAAAGACTCAAGGTTCATATCTTCTAGAAATTCAAGCTGAAAGGGGATGCTTCCTCTCATACATCGGCGGCACTATAAACGCATATGGTAAATCATGAGTATTTCTTACTTATCCTTTATCATACATTTACAAACCGTATCCTTTTGAATGATATAAAGATGCATAATTCCTCAATTTTGGCTATCTTTTTAGATATTAAATGCACATTTGAACCAGTTTCTAACTAAACTGCTGGGTAGTGAAATGGTTTTGATTTCAAGACTTGAAGAGTTTGACAGTTCAAACTATTTGATTCAGGTAGTTGAGACAGACCATGATTCATGATGATCTATGATTTTGGTATTTTTCACAAGACTCGAGATGAAGTAAACCTCATTGAACCATTCCTACTTGGCCATTTCACCAAACTGGATAACCTCAGTCACATGGTATTACTTCACCGTCCGTCGACACATAATCCTGGGAGGGAACAGCCGTAAGAGTGTGCACAACTAGCTCAGCCCTTGTTTGCAATATGGATCTTTTCCTTGGCCTGACCCGTGCCCTTGAAAAATAGGCATACGCCCATGCAACACTCATTCCCTCCTATGTATCATAGCATTCTTTATTCTTTTTAAACTGAAAAAAGATAACAATTAAAAAACACAAAAATCCAAAAAGGGAGAGACTTGAATCACTTCATATTGTAAACTTTGAAGAAATGGAAACAGTCAGTCCTTGTCATCCTTGAACATGGCACATCAGTTTGTATCCATTGTCAGTACACCATCTACATTTTCCTTAGGAAACTGTACCATTATTTTGAACAGATCTCCACCGATGGGTTATCCTTCCTGTCACCAATGGAGCTTTCGTTAATGCATCTGGCATTAGCGGATTTCATTAGGGTTGGTTACTCAAAGTCCTATGTTTCCAAGTGTCCATTCTGCGTCATGTTATGTGTTTAAGGGAAGTTCAAACCGAGTCGTCCATTCCTCAAATATTCCTGACTAATCATGTCGGCCTTCCTTGTGTCAGTATATACTGTTGGAACTTGCAATTATACCAAATTATATCAGATTATTGATCTTTATTTTGTATTGGTTAATGTGGGATGCATTAATGCCCTCCTTCCGATGGATCTATTCCTATCGACATCAAATCATCATCTAGGACATGGATCTAGAAACCCAAGAGTACCTTGGATCTTGCAGTCATTAGCGGCAAGTTTCCTTGCAAATGAAAGTGGGTATACATGAATGACCCTTGATTGTTTGATTCTACAAGTGTTCAACTTCAAAACATCCATTCACACTTGCTAGTTTGTACTCATTACCTTAGAGTCCATCATCATTATCGGTGGGTCTCTTCGCATATGTTAATGGTATATATCAATGATCGGTAATCAGATGGTGTTTTATTATGCTCGACATCAGATAATTTATTCGCATGATATAAACTCGTACTATCATCGGTTAGTATTGAAGACCTTGGGAAAAACAGTTGTATCACTCATTGATGCACTGCCCGAGTTGTGCAAGATTAGACTACCATTTCAGAAGTTCGATAAAGACTTTATTCTCGCACTCAGCAAAGTGCATGTTTACACTTCTGAAAACTTTACTTTTGACATGGATCCACTATGTATTGTTCATGGCCATCCTTGTTTACTGCTGAGCATGGGTATGCCCACATCAGGAAGATATTATATATTTGAGAAATTGGTATGTTTTGCAGGTGTGATCCTCAATCCTGCACTCGTGAGTTTTCCTTTCCTCATCCTTTCTTTGAACGATAAAGAGTATTAGTATCAAGAGTATCAATATACAAAGTATAAATTTCAATAATGTATTTTGGCCTTTAGCTCTGCTTCAGACCTCACACATTAGGGGGCATCTTTTAACAATCAAATTAACACCCCTCGTCATGTGAAAGAAGAAGCACATTTTTACTATGCACCGGCAACATGAAGAAATAACACAAGTACATTTAGAGACAAATCCTCTCTGATCTAATCACTTCTCCCATAAATGGAAGGATTAAGTGAAGAAAGTAAGAACCTAAAAGAGATCAAGTTCAGTGATTGAATCGCTCACAAAGGGTCCAAAACTAAGCTACACCAATCAAAAAGTGAAGAGAAATGCATTAAAGTGCATTAATTGTGCTTAAAGTATGCTAAGTTGTGCAAAAGCCTAAAAACTATGGAAAAGTGGATTTTTGAGTGAAAATGATCTAAAATAATAAAAAAGAGAAATCTCATATTGAAAAGATAAACTTTAGAGCACACTTCCCAATGCTATATAAGAAAGGCATTTGGGGCATTGTAAGGTACACAAAGGAAGAGGAAAGGCATGCTGAAAAAATTCTGAAGGAGGAGGAAAAGCTCAATTTCTTCAAAAGCAAGGGTGGAGAAAGGAAAGCTCATGGCAATTGAGGAGGGATTCACACCAAGTTCCATGGTAGGGATGTACCTCTTCATTGTTTTGATATGAAATGATTCAAGTTTGTTCCATTTGAATGTTTGAATGTTGCATGTCTTGCATGATTTAGATTTTTAAATGACATTAGATCTTATCTTTGCTTATCTTAATTGATGAATGAATGTAGATCTAATTAATAACTTGTGATAATCATTTTCATTTGCTGACATAGAAGCTCACAACTTCTTAGTAAAATAGCTAAAATAGAGTAGACAAGTCCCTACACTATTTGTTATTATCAAAAGTGGTCTTTGGTACTGACACAGTTGATATTGCAGAGATATCTACTGGGCAGATTATAGTGAAAGAGTTTGCAAACCATGCCTCCAAGGCATATGAATTCTCCCATTTTTTCCATACTCTCTTATGTTGATGTATATGTAACTTCGGAATGTATTTCATCTATGTATTTCATATATATTTATTGTACCCTTATAAGAGATGTGTTATTCCTCTATAAGGAAGTGTCGTCATGTGTATTGACAAGTGTCGCAAGTGTGTGTACTTGTCGATGGGTTATTAGAACACCATGTGTGGGGTTGGCCCTGAAATATATATTATATTGTGGATGTACCTAGCTAGATAAGTCGGCCCCATAGTGTCACTGGGAAAACAAGTTAAGTATAAATAGAGATCGGGAGATCTCTATTTGATCACTCGGTAACTCTTACTTCTCTCACTCAGAAAGTGGCGCACTAGTGAGGAGGAGGATCATCTACTACTAGGAGACTATCTCAGTGTATTTTGGTTGCACTTTGGTTGAGCCATTGCTCTCTCTATCTCTGAGGAAGTTGTGGGGTTTTTCACCTTAGGGTTTTTCCCACGGAAGCTCTATGTCTCTTGTCTCTCATGATTTTGATTCTTATGATGCTTTTCAGGCTTGTTCTGATTGATATGCATTGATATACTGTACATGTTATTCTCTCAGTAAAGATCCTAGAGTATTGTGAATTAATGCTCAAAATTTAACATGGTATCAGAGCTAACCTGAGAAGAAGACATTGTGCAGTGACGGAAACTAGGGTTTCTTGTTTATTAGGTTTCTCTCCACAGATTTTGGAAAAGCAGTATAGTAGATTGACTCTACTCATAAAGAAGAATCTATCTGTCCAATTAGAATTCAATTTTGAGCATTTTCAGATTTTGCCCTAAACATTAGGGTTTCCACAAAAATAGGAATTTCTAAAATCTGAAGACGTAGCTGGAAGCTCCTTGCAAAAATCAAAGTTTAGAGATTTGGATCAAGATTTTTGGCTGGGTAGATCTCCGGGAAACTCAAACCCTAATTCAGGGCTCTCCCTAGTGAACCCAGGCGGACAAAAAGGCAAATCTGAAGGGTAAAGCTTTGCTGATATCAAATTCTGAATACACCAGGCTGATCAACTCATCAAGGCGCATCTTTCTATCCTTTCAGAAAGTTGAAATTCACATTTTGAATTTTTAGTGTTTTTTCGACAAACCCTAATCCAGGACCAGATCCAGTTTTCAGGAATTCAAGTTGTAAGACCTAAATATTTTCTATTTCCATTTGAAGTAATTTTTAAGATGTCTCACCACACCAAGCTTGAGTATAAGCTTGAAGGGGCTGATAACTTCCGAGCTTGGAAGTATATGATTGGGTTAATCCTGGAGAGAATGAGTTGGACTCATATATAAAAGAAGACATCCCTATCCAAGAGGATGAAGAGGCTAAGGCATTGCATAAGAAGAACTTGATCAAGGCAAAGAAAATCGTTGTTGATTCTATCAAAGACCATCTCATACCCCATGTGTCTTCTCTAAAGACACCCAAGGAGATGTTTGACTCTTTGACCAAGCTTATTGAAGGGAAAAACATAAATCGAAAGATGACCTTGCAGAATCAATTGAAAGGGGTAAAGATGTCGAATGGAGAAACCATTCAATCCTATTTCTCCAAGGTTTCTTAGATCAAGGAACAACTTGAAGCTATAGATTAAATGGTGGAGAATGGTGAAATTGTTATGACCACTTTGAATGGCCTACCTAGGTCATGGGACTCTTTTATCCAGGGGATCTGTGCCAGAAAGAAATTAATCTCCTTCAGCATATTATGGGAGGAATGTTCTCAAGAAGAAGCAAGGATTGTGGCAAGAGAAGAAAAGATGGGGAATGAAGATCAATCTCTCATAGCTCACACTAAGAAGGGCAAGTTCAAGAGGGAGCCATCCCATTACAAGAAGAAATCTTCTCATTATTATCACAAAGACAAGAAAGATCTAAGGTGTTTCACTTGTAATGAGAAGGGTCACTTTGCTTCAGAATGTCCCAAGAACAAAAGGGACAACCACAACAACATCAAGAATAAGAAGGGTAACAAAATAAGGTACCATGCTCATGCTGTCGAAGATGATGAACCTCCAAAGAAGAAAGCTAGGGCATAAAGTGAAGATGACTCATCAAGTGAAGAAGAGTATTTCCTAATATCTGCTCTCACAGGTACAATCTCCCATGGTTGTAATGATTGGTTAAGTGACAGTGGGGCTTCCAAACACATGATTGGGTTTAAAGAATCTTTTGTAAATCTGTCTGAACATGAATCACCCCATACAGTGAAACTTGGGGATGATTATCAATATCCCATCAAAGGAAGTGGTGAAGCCTCCTACAACCTAGATTCTGGAAAATCTTTGAAGATGAAAGAAGTCCTTTATGTACCTGGGATCAAGAAGAACTTACTCTCCATCTCTGCATTGGATGCAAAAGGTATGAGGGTTGCATTTGTGGATGGCCAAGTCCTAATGTGGCCAAAGGGAAAGACCATAGATGATGCAGTGGTGATTGGAGATCAAGAGGGAGGTTTATAAAAATTGAAAGGACAACCTAAACATGCCATGGTGCATGATTCCATGGAGCCAAGTGAACTTTGGAATAGAAGACTTGCACATATGCACTACAGAGCATTACCAATTGCAAGTAAGGCTGTAGAAGGTCTTCCTGAAATCAACACCAAGCATGAAGGTGTTTGCAAAAGGAAAGAACATTAAGAAGGCATTTCCAAGCAGTGAAAGAAAGGAAAAAGGTATCTTGGAAATCATCCACTCAGATGTATGTGGTCCTATGTCATCCAGTTCTCTAAGTGGGTATGTTTACTATGTCTCTTTCATTGATGACTTCTCCAGGAAGACTTGGGTCTACTTCTTGAAGAACAAAGATGAGGTGTTTGATAAGTTCAAGGAATTCAAAAGTTTGATGGAAAATCAAACTGATAAGAAGATCAAAACATTTAGATCCGACAATGGTGGAGAATTCACCTCAGGTGACTTCAAGAAGCTTTGCAGTGATTCAGGGATTAAGAGGGAGTTGACTGCTCCTTATAATCCACAACAAAATGGAGTTGCAGAAAGGAAGAACAGAACAATCATGGAAGCAACAAGGGCAATGCTGCATGACCAGGATCTACCTATGCATCTATGGGCAGAAGCAGCTAGAACAACTGTATATGTGCAAAACATAACACCCGACAAGATATTGGACAACAAGACACCAGAAGAGGTCTTTTCTGGTAAGAAAACTAAAGTTAGCCATCTCATAATATTTGGTTGTCCAGTATACACTCATGTCCCAAAGGAAAAGAGGACTAAACTAGATCCTTCCAGAAAGAAGGGTATCTTTGTGAGTTACAGTGAAAGCTCAAAGGCTTACAGAATATACTTTCCAGGGTTCAAGAAGATTGATGTCAGTAGGGATGTAACATTTGATGAAAACTCAGCATTCATCAAATCAAGGAAGGCACCTATCGAAGTTTATGAAGAACCTAAGGAAACTAGATTTCAAGACACTACGATGACTGAAGCAATTCCAAAAATTGTTCGTGAGTTTGAAGATCCGCAAGAACCTATAGATCCACCCTGTGAGGATAACTCTAACAAGAGTAAACCTGCATGGGCAAGAGAGCTCATTCAAGATGCAAAAAGATTTGGCATTCCAGAAGAAGAACACAGAGAAAAGAAGAGAACCAGATCACATACCAGCTATGTTGCTTTACTCTGTGACATTATGAACAAAGAACCTTCTAGTTATGAAGAAGCAGCGGAAAAGAAAGAATGGAAGGATGCCATGGTTGAGGAATACCAATCAATAATGAAGAATGATGTTTGGGATGTTGTCCCAAGACCTAAAGAGAAGGCTGTTGTGACTTCCAAATGGATCTACAAAATCAAGCATGCTGCGGATGGCAGTGTAGAGAAATACAAGGCAAGATTCGTAGCTCGTGGCTTCTCTCAGAAAGAGGGAATAGATTATGAAGAAACTTTTGCACCTGTAGCCAGGTATACTTCCATCAGAACAATAATTTTCCTGGCTACAGCAATGAAATGGAAAATACACCAGATGGATGTCAAGACTGCTTTCTTGAATGGTGTAGTTGAAGAGGAAGTATATGTGGAGCAGCCACTCGGTTTTGAAATACATGACAGGGAGTCATATGTGTGCAGATTGAAGAAATCCTTGTATGGCTTGAAGCAAGGTCCCAGAACTTGGTATGGTAGGATGGATAGTTTCCTATCTAGTTTGGGCTTTACCAAGAGTAAAGTGGATTCTAACCTTTACTACAAGGGTGAGGAAGGGAATCTTGTGATTCTACTCCTGTATGTGAATGACTTATTTGTAACAGGAGATGACAGATTGATTGCAGATACTAAGAGGAAGCTTGTTTCCGAGTTCGATATAAAAGATTTGGGAATGATTCATTATTTCCTAGATAAGGAGGTGTGGCAGAGTGCAGGTGGGATCTTCCTTGGTTAAGGGAAGTACACAGTAGATATCCTGAAGAGATTCGGTATGATGGATTGCAAGGCCATGGCCACACCTATGGCATCAAACCTGAAGCTTCTATGCGATGCTTCATCTGAACCAGTTGATATCTCTATGTATCGTCAGATGATTGGGTCCTTGATGTACCTGACGAACACGAGACCAGATATTTGCTTTTCTGTGAACACATTGAGTCAGCTCCTGACAGATCCGAGGAGTGTTCATCTGATTGCTGTAAAGCATGTTTTGAGGTACTTGAAGGGTACAATGGATTATGGGCTCAAGTATGAAGCGAATCAAAAGTTTAACCTACAGGGTTATGTTGATTCATATTGGGTTGGCAGTGCTGCAGATAGGAAGAGCACATCTGGGTGCTGCTTTAGTATGGGATCATGTGTGATCTCTTGGTTTAGCAGGAAGCAGTCCTGTGTAGCACTGAGTACAGCTGAGGCAGAGTATGTTGCAGCCTGTTCAGCTAGTTGTGAGGCAGTATGGATGCGGAATCTACTATCTGAGTTATTTGATCTCCCATTGGATGCTCCTAGTATCTTTTGTGAAAACCAGAGTTGTGTGAAGCTGTCTGAGAACACAGTGTTTCATGACAGGTCGAAACACATAGAGATCAAATATCACTACATCAGGGATATGGTGCAGACAGGAGCTGTGAAGCTCTTGTATGTTGCGACGGATGAGCAGATTGCAGATGTACTGACGAAGCCACTAGCCAGAGTGAAGTTCGAATACTTCAGGGAGAGGCTTGGTGTTCTTCAGATCGACGACACTTCATGGAAGAAGTGATGGACACATTTGCTGAAGCCATTCCAAGCATGTTGGAAGGAGGATCCTTCACATGGCTGTGGATGTAAGCGCTGGATGATGAGCATCAGGATGATGCTCCAGTTACTGCTCTATATATGCATCAGGATGATGCTGGATATGATCAGTTGGATCATTTATATGTATGTACGCATCGTGTTGATGCTGGATATGATCAGTTGGATCATTTATATGTATATGTATGTACGCATCATGTTGGATGCTGGATATGATCAGTTGGATCATTTATATGTATATGTATGTATGCATCATGTTGGATGCTGGATATGATCAGTTGGATCATTTGTATGTATTTTGTATATGCATCATGTTGGATGCTTGGACCATGTATCTGTATATGTATCAGGTGGATACATTCTATGATCAGGTAGATCATGTATGTTGATATGTATCAGGTATGATCAGGTGGATCATGTATTTGTATTTGTATCAAGTGGATACACTGTATGATCAGGTGGATCAAGTATGATGATATGTATCAGGTAGATGCTTGGTATGCATCAGGTGGATGCATTGTATGATCAGGATGATCATGATGATGAGCTTCAGGATGTTGCTCCAGATGATATGTACTAGGACGGTACAGTGATGATGATCAAGGTGATCATGAGCATCGGGATGATGCTTCGTGCGATGATGATTTGTTGGATCATGAGTATTAGGTTGATACTTGGAGGTCAGAGATGATATGTGGCAGGTTGTGCAAATAGCATGTAATCAATCCTGGGAGATCTTTCCGATCGTGTTGTGGCACATAAATGTTCCTGGGATACTCTTTCCAGTATTCCTATGTAGTATGTAATCAGTCCTCAGATATCCGATAGGTTGAGCTATGTGATCGTAATTATTCCTGGGATGAGGTATTACTATGGAGACATGTAATCAATCCTGGAGATCCGATAGCTTGAGCTGTGTGCTCGTAATTAGTCCTGGGATGTTGTTTAGATATCTTGCCAATCATGCTGCGGCACATAAATGTTCTTGGGATGCTCTTTAAAGGTTTTATCTATCCACATGTAATCAGTCCTGGAGATCCGAGAGGTTGAGCTGTGTGCTTGTAATAAGTCCTGGGATGCTCTTTAGAGATCTTGCCGGGCATGCTGCGGCACATAAATGTTCCTGGGATGCTCTTTAAAGGTATTGTGGAGGAGATGCATGTAGTCAGTCCTGGTAGATCTTGCCGGTCGTGCTTAGGCACATAAATGTTCCTGGGATACTCTTTCCGGTATTGCATCCGCACATAAAATTAGTCCTAATAGGACACCTCTATCAAACCGTTCGCACAAATGATGAAGGCCTGCAGGTGGTGGGCCTACATCTAGTATGAAAAAGGACTGGATCTATAGAACTTCCTATGACGAATAGAGTCATAGATTGGTTGAGATAGCAGAAACAGTGATGATGATGATGACGATGCATCGATGACGATGATCCCAAGAAGAAGACTTGTCTAGCAAATCTGTGTCGAGAAATACCTTCCTAGTTAAGAGGGAGTGTTGATGTATATGTAACTTCGGAATGTATTTCATCTTTGTATTTCATATATATTTATTGTACCCTTATAAGAGATGTGTTATTCCTCTATAAGGAAGTGTCGTCATATGTATTGACAAGTGTCACAAGTGTGTGTACTTGCCGATGGGTTATTAGACCACCATGTGTGGGGTCGGCCCTGAAATATATATTATATTGTGGATGTACCTAGCTAGACAGGTCGGCCCCATAGTGTCACTGGGAAAACAGGTTAAGTATAAATAGAGATCGAGAGACTATCTCAGTGGGAAAACTCATGCTTCTCTCACTTAGAAAGTGGCACACTAGTGAGGAGGAGGATCATCTACTTCTAGGAGACTATCTTAGTGTATTTTGGTTGTACTTTGGTTGAGCCATTGCTCTCTCTATCTTTGAGGAAGTTGTGGGGTTTTTCTCCTTAGGGTTTTCCCCACGGAAACTCTGTGTCTCTTGTCTCTCATGCTTTTGATTCTTATGATGCTTTTCATGCTTGTTATGATTGATATGCATTGATATACTATATATGTTATTCTCTCAGTAAAGATCTTAGAGTATTGTGAATTAATGCTCAAAATTTAACATCTTCCTACCCCATTGGAATCCGATGAAGATCATAGTGATGTCTCTTCTAATGAAGATGAGGATTAATATCTTAATGTTGAGAATAAATTTCAAGGAGATTCAGATTCAAATCCAGATCTAACACATGCTCCCAATCCATGTCCAAGGCCAATATGGGCTCACAAAGTCCTTGTAGCTTCTAGGAACACAGTTGGGGATCCATCTGACCATAGAAACACTAGATATCAATATCATGCAAAACTTAGACTATTTCATGGAGATCCACTTCTCTCAGAGAGGTGCTACATGATGGTGGGGTTTGAGCCACAATTTCTTGGAGAGAGTTGCCATGGGGGATCTACAACCAAGCAAAAATATCAGTTGTCTGACAAAAGGTACTCAAAGGTTCATGATTTGGACCATAATGAGCCATTCACTCCAATAGCAAGAAGGGTTCCTAAAAGACTTGTTTTGGAAAATACAACTTCTACACAGTGGGAGGTACATTAGAGGAGTAGATACAGATCCAGATCCAGATCTAGATCTAGCACCTACATTGCTATCCTACATAGGAGAAGCTTGCCAATATTTTTGCAAAGACTTTCACTAAAGAATTTTTTTTCCTTCTCTTCTTAGTATGAAGATTCTTTGAGTTCCCTACTACTGTTATTTTTAGGGGGGGTATTTTTACCATGAGTTTTTTCCCCATTTCCTTGGTTCATGGAAAGTTCTTTAATTTTTATAATTTATTTGATTGTATGGCTGAGCTTTATTCTTAGTAACCAGGGGCCAGTATGGAAAACTATGGATTAAGGGGGTTTGCTAGGATATTTTAACACTCCATCCTTGTCCTACCTAGCATTATTTATTTTTCCTAGTTGTTGATGATGTCATTTCCCCCCTAGTGTTCAGATGTCATCCATGATCCATCTACCACCTTATGAGCCTTGCATGAATCATTTTAGGACCACTTCAGTCAGTTACCTATTTTATAGGAGCCAACTGAGTGTTCCAGTGTAGTCCACCTGAGTTAGCTAACTCTTGTGGGGATTTGGAGCTCTGGATGCCACTGATTGTGACCTAATGTGCCCATTTCTGATTGGCATGCATGAAAAACTCACTATTGCACCCTCTTTAGTCAATTAACTGATTGTGACTTCAGTTAGTTGAGTTTAGGTTCAGTTAAGTTGAGTTTGAGTCTTCTGGAGCACTCCAGTGGTGATAATCCCTATGCTTGAACAACTAGGGTTCAAATTCTCCTTTGTGATTTGAATTCTCTCCATTGTATCATCATTGTTCATTATACTGATTATTGGATCATGTGACATTATTCTGCCCCTATCTGAGTTTTGCTGCATAATTATTCTTCTGCTCTTTTTTACTGCAGTTTTCACTCTTATTTAACTTTTCTGCTCATTCTTTCTTTGTGAGGTATCCTTAGCTCTTATATCTGATGTGACTTAGAATTTCACACTTGGAAATACATGTAGATGAGGCCTAGATTTTTAGTTTCAATACAATCATTGATACATGCCACAAACCAATATATGAAATTAGGAGTACATTAATCTAGGTCAAAATTGTCAAGTTGGAAATTTTTAAAATTTATTACAACATGGTACATGTTCAAACTCATGTACTTTACAAAGCCCCATCACCACCCCCATTCATGGTCATCTTCTTTCAGTTTAGGAGTGGATTTCAAAGTAACAAATTTTTGGAATACTTACATTCTAGCAATACTATTCTATTGTTGTTAGTCCTGAATGATTCATGTTCCTAATTTATTCCTTTGGTTATAATTGTGCATATAACCATTTATAAGAGAGGTGAGAGATCTTCTTGGGTAAACAAGTATTTACCATGATTAAATGTGTCTCAATGTGTTCTTTTCTAATATGTAGTATATCATATCAGATCAATAGAGTACACAACCATTCTTGATGATAAAATTGTGTACTGTATTATCGTTGTGTGTATTGTAATTTCCATTATTGTCCCGTGAAATTCAATTGTTTATTATAACAAAGTACCATTTCATGGAACCATAGGTATGTACTTGATCTTAAATTTCTTTAGGCGTTTATTTATATGGACACACATTTACATACATTTTAGTGTGGCATAAGACAATATAACAACATTATGTCAACTAGTTACAAGTGAATCGATTTTACAACAATAGTTAGCATAGGGATTGGTAGCTAATTATGTTTTTGTTTTGCTGCCTAATTTTGATCATGAAAGGGATGCATTTCTTACCAAGAAGTTTTTGAAAGAATTGTTTTCTTATGTTTTTTAAAGTATGATTCTTGGCCTTATTTGTAGCATATGTGTGGTTCTAAATAGGGTGACAGGGAATGGAATTATACGCATGCCATGCGATAGGGAATGGATTATATTTGTGTGGATCCTGTATGATAATCTTATGGTCAAAAAGGGGATTGTGATGGTGACAACATGGGTAGGAGGAGCATGGTGGTGATGTTCATGGTGGCATGGTGATGGTTGACAATGACCATGGCGATATTAATAATGAGCATGGGGATGGTGATGGTGATAGTGATAGTGAGAATGAAAATGGGCATGACGATGCAGATCTTATGGTGTACTTAGATGGGATAATAAAAAAAAAACAAATCCATGACTAAGCTTGCACAATTTATCAAGTTGTACCAAGTACATGCAATTTATCAATCTATCAAGCTATCAATATCCTACTGCAAACTAGGGTTTCTAAGGTTTAGAATTCAAATTAGGGTTTAGGCTACAAACTAGGGTTTCTAGGCTAGGATTTATAGGCTAGGGGTTTATAATACAAACTATGGTTTCTTGGACTCTTGTGCATATTTGTAGAACAATGGTTTATATACAAATGGATGCACATGAATATATGAATTTTTTTTGGCATGTATATATAGTTGTAGCATGAATTTTTTTGGACTCTTGTGCATATTTGTGCACAATGCTTTGGATTCAAATGGTTGCACATGAATTCACAAACCAGGGTTTTTTGGAATCTTGTACATATTTGTAGCATAATGGTTTGGATTCAAATGGTGATGGAGGTTTCTAAGGATATATTAGGTTTCTAGTGTTATGGATTAGGTTGCTAAGGTTATATTGTGTTTCTAGGGTAGACTAGATTTCTAAGGCTAGATTAGGTTTCTTTGTTTTCTGTTTGGGTTTCTAGGTTTCTAAATTAGGTATCTAACGATTATATTTTTGTTGATGATGGATGAAAATATCATGGTGAAAAAGGGGATGGTGATGGTGACAACATGGGTAGGAGGATCATGGTGGTGATGTTCATGGTGGCATGGTGATGGCAACAACAACCATGAGGATAGTGATAATGAGCATGGGGATGGTGATGGTGATAGTGAGCATGAAAATGAGCACAGCGATGCAGATATTATGTTGTACTTAGATGGGAGAAAAAAAAACAAATCCTTGACGAAGCTTGTGCAATTTATCAAGTTGTACCAAGTCTATGTAATTTATCAATATATCACTCTATCAATGTCCTGCTACAATAGTCAAAATATTAATGTCAATACTCAATGAGACCATGAAACAAAATCATAACATACATGTACACCACATACCTATAACATAGTACACAATATAAAATGAAAACCACATACCAAACTACCTACCTATGGTCATTCGAATAGACCATCAGGATCACCTCAAATGCCAAGGGTTTCCTTTAACCTCTCGTGCTCAGAGTAAGGCAATAAATATCATGCCTTTCATGAGCTCTTCCTTGGAATTTTTTGCAGCTGGAGTTTTGTGCCAATAACTAAGTTTGTATAATGGTATACAATATCACCTAGTCTATAATCTTCATATGCATACCCTTTTCTATTTGCTGAGTGGGAAACCTAGTTCAAATACTCTCCTTTGATAGCCATCGGCCCAATCGAAGAATCATTGGCCTTAGAGTCCTGTAATGGGACATTGAGGGTTTGCTTCCCCTCTGAGCAACGTGCCATCCAATAGTCAGTGCGCCATGCATTGCGTCTCGGGGAAATCACTGCATATATGTTCCCTGTATAAAATATAGTGCCAACATTTCAGTCAACTAACTAGACACAACTAGTTGTCAAAAATATAAAAATATTAATCGTACCTAGTTGTATGACATCTGATATGTGGTCATAGTCTAGTGAAATACTTGATTGCTCCTCCTCCAACTAGGATAATTCAGTAGTTGTGTGTCAACCAATGGGGAGTGATACATGGTCCCAACTATCAACCCAATCCGTGGAGTCACATTCATCCCATTCACCACTACTGCATGGAGAACAAAAAAATGAGAGTTTTCTTGTCCACATTTCAAGTGTATCATTGTAGAACGTTCTAAATGAATGAAATGAATGAGTTCCCTGGATGGTCTTGCACTCGTATAACTATGATCAATCTACATCCACCACCTCCAAAAAATATCTATGTACATGTGCTTTCCTAGTTGAATGGTCTTCCTGCCTTCTTATTCCCTCCCCCATGAATGAAGAACACCATTTCAACGATGGTTTTTGCATCTCAGATGAGTGATACATTTGTGAACTTCATTTATTTCCTACATAATGCACTCTTGATGCATGCACCTGCTCCATCATGTTCACATTTTCCATGTCCGGTCTCAAAATAGTTCCAAATATGTGGCAACTTGTGCCTTTTTTGGAGCATACACAACCATTGGAAGATACGAGCATTTTTAATTGTCCTGCATAACCGTCAGACCAAATCCAATGTTGTTCCATCTATATACTATTATCCTTCAAGTAATTGTAGAACATTTGAAAGTTGTGTTGTACAAAATCCAAGTCGTGACACCTATCATCACTTATGTAGAACTAATACTCCTTCAATATAACCCTATTTTCATTAGTACTATCTACCCCATGTCTATAGGTGATATGGACCATTATGCTAACCTGGTCTGAGTGATAGTATTGACTCTGAATCTCGTTTTGCGGTTGAAGAGTGTATTTTTCTGTAAAATTGACAACTGACAGGATAGTCCCAAGAGGAACTGTATCCATGCACATTCTAAACTGTTCATATTTACAATGAGACACATGAACATGCTTTACATACTGTTGTGTATTTTCAAATAATTCCTCCATGAAGTCACAAACATGTACCTAGTAGATCAACAATAAAGACATATATCAATAGATTGTTACATATGAAATTGCAATCTAAAGATAGTCCCAATAGGAACTATATCCCTGCACGTTCTAAACTGTTCATCTTTCCAATGAGCCACATGTACATGCTTTACATATTGTTGTCTATTTTCAAATACTTCCTCCATGAAGTCACAAACATGTACCTAGTAGATCAACAATAAAGACATATATCAATAGATTGTTACATATCTAAAGAAAAAATAAGTGTTATGCAATACACGAAAAATATATGTATATGTCTCATAATAGTAACCATAATCAATGTGGTATCGACAACATGTGTTACGAATTGTGTTTATTTTAACATACCATGGTTTGAATTTTTCAAAGGATATTTGGCCCAATTTAAGTCCATTATGTTCATTCCTAAATCTCTCATATAATTGTGTTTGTGCCATATCAAGAAAATGTTTAATGTGTAGTTCATGATCCCCTGAACCCCTTCTCAATTTTAATACATCTTTTTGGTTGGAAGAATTTCTAGTGTTGTCAAGCCAAAAATATTGCACTAATCCCTTTACCACATCAATGAGCTTCCTATCAGAGCGTGGCAACCTGCCAATGAAGGCCCGGACATTTGTTTGACAAATTTCAAGTTGTTCCCTTTCTAACACAATACCTACAAAGTGTCTTGATGTTCAAATTAATAAGTTTGGAGTTAGGTTTAAGAAAACGAAGGGCCCTAGTGTTTTTGTTCACGATTGATTGTGACAACACATAGCAAGCTGCATTGCGATCCTTTAAGCAATATTTCTTTCCAATTGTACTAAATGCATCTACTAAACTTTTAAAAATATGATAACTTGGTTCATATTTTTTGGTCATATTTATCCTTAACATTCTTCTAACAACAGTCATAGAATTAGATTTGAACAATGATAAAAATAATTTGCACTTGTCCCATCACATTTAGAATAAAAAATGTTATCAATTATTTGTCGATTTTCATAAGAAATAATGTGTTTAGACAACGTACCTTCAAGTGAACTAATGAGACTTTCATCAACTTGTATACGTTTCAGAGTTCTTTGATGTGTAGTTTCTAATGGAGGTAAGGGTGTTGGAACGGGACCATGTACAACATCACCAAGACGCTCTAGAATTTCAATAGGATCCTCTTGTATTTCATTATCTAGTTGGTAGCTGGATGTGGGAAATTGGACTTTCTCTTAGATGGTCTCCATAACATTTGCTTCTCCATCGTAAATCCTACATTCAACGCCTCCCTAACTTCGTCTCTTGTATAACCACTACCCAACAAGTCATTCGATACCATAGTATGAGGTTGAATTGATGTGGGAATTGAAACATCCCCCAATGAGCACCTACATTTTACTTCTTGACTAGTTCCATGGGGTGCTTGTTCATCAAATGTTATTGAAATTGAGGGCCCCTATAGTGAATTCTTTTGTTTTTCTTGTCGTGGATGGGTAGGAATGAATGTGGAATCATCTACAGTTGGAATTGGATGAGTATCCATGGAATTCCTTCAATTCCACATGTCCAAACTTTTCTTTTCTCTAATTTCTTCCATGGTTTCTTGAGGCTTCTCTTTGCTTGCCTATTTCCTTGTTTGATTACATGAATTCCCCATGGACACAATAAGAAATACTATGAAAATAGATTCTAGGGGTGTGCTCAACTATGAATATGGATTCTTTCTCAATTGTGAATATAGGTTCTTCAAGATTTCTCAATTGTGAATATAGATACTTCCTCAATTGTGAATATAGATTCGTCAAGCTTGCTCAATTGTGAAATTAACTTCTACCTCACTTGTGAATATAGAAAATTATTCATTTGTGAATATAGGTTCTTCAAGCTTGCTCAATAGTGAATGTAGATTCTTCTTCAATTGTGTTCATATAGATTCCTCAAGCTTGCTTGAAATTGTGAATATATAGATACTTAATCAATTGTGGATGGAAATTCTTCAACCTTGCTTTTGATTGTGAATATAGATTCTTCCTCAAACCTGAATTTAGATTCTTCAAGCTTGCTCAATTCTCAATGCAGGTTCCTCTTCAATTATGAACATAAATTATTCAAGTTTGTATGATTGGGAATGTAGAATCCTCTTCAAGCTTGCTAATTGTGAATGTAGAATCCTCAATTCTCAATGCTAATTGTAGAATCCTCTTCAATCTTGTATATTGTGAACATGTGTTATTATGAACATATAGTATTCAACCTTCCTCAATAGTTGTTAAAAATATTCAATTGTACGATTTTCTTTGCAGTGCTATAAAGGAGACAAAACACATAATTCGGGAAGGAAATAGGCAGAGTATTCAGTTGAATTATGTAGAGCCAAAATGCTCTAGCGTTTCTTAAATATATAACGCTCGAGCGTTCCTTCTATGATAAAAAAATTCATTGCCAATTAATATGTTTGGCGCATAACTAAGTAACGTTCAGTTGCCAATTCCCCTAGAACAAAAAAAAAATCGTCTAATGGAGGAAAACGCTCGAGCATTTCTTCATCAAGAAACGCTCGAGCATTATGGAAATCTACACACAATTTACATTTTCCTTGAAACCTTATTTAATAATTTCTTCCCAAGAAAATAAATTTCATTTATTTCCCTAGATCCCTTCTTATCTTCAAAGGTTTTGGGCTTTATGTTGTATGGGTTAGGAGGTTAAATAGGGATTTGGTGTTAGGGGTTAAGTGTTAGGATATTTAAATACTCCATCCTTGTCCTACTTGCATTATTTACCATTTGCTAGCACTTAGTGATGTTATTTTCCCCCTAGTGGTGTGCAGATGTCCTATAGGACCCATTATCCACCCAATGCGCCCTGCATGCATGATTTCAGGACCCTCAGAGGTAGTTCCCTATATTTTAGGATCCCACTCAGTCACTCAGTTCAGTCTAACTGAGTTACACATGAGTTGGTGACTCTAATTGGGAGTTTGAGCTCCAATCACCACTGATTGTGGCCTCATGCACCCTTTTCTGATTGATTTGCATGAAAAACTTATGGATGCTCCCACCTTGTTCATTTAATTGACTGTATCATCATTTCATCTATATTTGGTTGAGTTTAACTGAGTTTGGGACTTCCAAAGCAATAATTGAGGTGACAATTACTATGCTAGACAGACTGTGACTCGAATTATCCTAGGAGATTCGAATTCTCTCCATTGTAACGTCATTGTTGACTATACTGATTATTGGATCATGTGACATTATTCTGTTCCTATCTGAGTCCTCATGCATGATTAATTGTCTTCTCATGTTTACTGCAATTTTCACTATAACTCATATTTTCTTCTCATTCTTTCTATGTGAGGTATACTAAGCTCCATGATCTACTATGATTTAGAATTTCACATTAAGGGGTTAAGGGGTCAAGGGGCTTAGGGGTTAAGGGATTTAGTTCTTAAAAGAGATTTAGGTATCTAGGTTTAAGGGGCTAGGGTTTTAGAGGTTAGACATTAAGGGATTAAGTGTTTGTGGATAAACTAGGGATTCTAAGGGTGTTCATTGTTAAGTCCTTAGAGATAAAGGGTTTTAGGGGTTAGGGGATTTAAGGGGAAAGGTATTGAGGGAACCAATGTTAGGGTGTTAGGGTTCAAGAGGTTGAGTGTTAAGGGTAAAGGGTTTGGGGTTAAGGGGCTTAGGGGTTAAGTGATTTACAGGATAAGGGATTTAGGGCTCTAAGGTTAGGATGCTAGGGTTGATTTAGTTAAGGGTTAAGTGTTAATGAGTTTAAGGAATTAATGGATTATAGGAGATCAGGGATTGGTTTCTAGGGTGTCATGTCCCCTCCCATCATGCCAGTGTGATGGAGAGAACATGATGCTAAGGCTGGGAATCTAGCCCCATGAATATTAACAAAATTCACATAATATAAAAAGAGACATATTCAGATGTATATATATATGCAAGAAACATAGCAGAAGTAATTCTATTACACATCTAGCATACATTCAAGATATTCATGATAGTCATCAAATAAATACATTACCGAGTTAATACAAGAGAGTACTTACCTTAAAACAAAGTAGTCTCCAACAACTGGCTATGCAACTGCAACGTTCCACCCAACCATAGGCCAGTTGTGCTCATCAATCTCTCAACACAACTGCCACCCCCTAGCTGGGCATGATTTCTTCAAGGAAAAAGGGAACAACAGACTCACACATTGCCAAATATACACCAAAATCATCCAAGACAATCTACAGTTGGGTTTATCAGGCTTCTAATGAAATGGAAAGGAAGAATTGCTAAGCTAGTCAGCTCAACCGCAGAGATATGGATACCCTCTACAAGATCTATCTAGCTTCCTCCCCACAATACCTACACACCCCGCACAAGGAAGTATTCCCTTCACTACTACATAGTCCCTCAGTCCATACCTCCCATTCTAGTGTTCTTCAAGGTGTGCATAGAAGAGTAGCCATCCCTTTTGATCTTCTTGAGAGGTTACCTTCCTCACTAGGTTTTATCAAGCCAATTCTAGTCCACTTCCACTCATAATTTCTTGCTCACAAGTTCAAACCAAAACAGGGATGCACATAACAGCAAAATCACAAGTGTTGGGCATGAAGAGAAATGTTTTGACAGTGGGATGCCCAAAATGGGTTTCTATTAGTTTCAGAAAAACGTGGGCAACCAAAAACCAAAATGGAAAATGGGGAATCAACCCTGGGAGAGCAAAATCGTTTTCAGAAAACGTTTATGGGCATTGAAGGGACAAAAACGGCCTCCATAAACCCCCAAATCATGACTCCCTTCTTCCCAGCCACTGTGCAATTCAAAAACGAGTCCCCAACTATGGAATATGTAGGAAAATGATAGAAAACGTGAAGGAGAAATCCCTAGTTAGCTCAGATTGCATGAGAGAGCAAAGGCCATCCATGAAGAATGGATTTGGGCACCATTTCCTGGGTGTTTTCTTGCCCAAGAAGCAAAAATACGTTTTTTCATATTGATGGCTTGCCCATACATGAAATTGGCTACCATACCTCTCCATTCCCAAGGCATTAACTACTTCAACCAACTCCTAGAAGAATTAAATGATTAGGTGCATAAGTCAAAATGGGTAGTTGAGGGTTTTATGGGTTTCCTTATTGACACTTGGATTGAAACTATTGGCTTAAGGGTTTGAATACTCCCCCCCCATTACTTGTAAAATCATGCCCCCATCTCTTGTTGCATTGCATAGCTAGTTGTGGGTATTTCATTAAAATTCATATTTATATGATGTCTTAATTTATATTGTGCATGGCTAGCACAAGAACCATATGCAATGATTTTTAATTGCCAATACATAAAACGATAAATCGATGGCCAGGCCTTGGCCTTGAGCTCCTCACCATGATTTGATATCGATATTTACATCATTTACAATTTTAATGCAATGGGGTCAAAATCGAGATATTACATACGGATTTATGAATTATGTGTTAGGGTTTTTAGGGTTAGGGGGTTAACTAGGACTTAGGGGTTAGTGGTTAAGAGTTTATATTTAAAGGCATAAAGTGGTTAACGGGTTTAAATATTTATGAGTTAGGGAATTGGGATTTAAGTATTATGGGTTAGGTTGTTGAGGGGTTAGGGGTTGTGGGATTAGAGGTAAACAAGTTAAGGGGTTAGGAGTTATGGGATTAGCGGTAAAGTGGTTAAGGGGTTAGGTTTTAAGAGGTTAACGGATATGAAGTTAGGGGGTTAGGTTTTAAGAGGTTAGGCATTAAGGGATTAAGTGTTATAGTGTTAAGGGATTATAAGGGGTTAAGGGATTAGGGCGTTAGAGGATAACGACTATGAGAATGGGAGATAAGGGGTTAATTAAGGTACTAGGTATTTAAGGATTAGGACCTTTATAGATTAAGGGATTCAGGGATCGATTGTTAGTGGGGTATGATATTAAAGGTTTGGATTAATTGTCAAGGTGTTAAAGTGGTAATGGATTATATGTTAAGGCCATAGGTTCTTAGGGGATTAGGGATTTAGGGGGTTTGAGACAAGTAGGACTTATGGGTTTAGGCCTTTAATTTCCTCCATCCTCATTCCTCTCTCTACCTCCCTAATTTTATGATCCTCCCCCCCCCTCGTGTATCCCCTCTCTCCCCCCCTTATCTCCATTCATCTCTTAACACATAGTTTATGTGGTTTATAACGTTAGAGTATTTTGTAATCCAAGAATGCTCGAGCGTTATGTAATACTACAATGCTAGAGCATCATATAAATATATAAATATTGAGTTTTATGTATTTCTATAACGCTTGAGCATTAGAGAAATACATAACACTCGAGCGTTATAGAAATAGATAACGCTTGAGCGTTATAGAAATACATAACGATCGAGTGTTTTTTTTTATATCTAAACAAAACATTATCCTTGAAACCTTGTTTAATATTTCCTTACCAATAAAATATTTCCATTGTTTCCCTATCCCTCCTTACCTTCAAGGGTTTTGGGATTCATGATGTATGTGTTAGGATGTTAACTAGGGATTTGGTGTTAGGGGTTAAGGGCTTAGAGTTAAAGGGATAAAGGGCTTCAGGTTTAGGGTGTTAGGGTTTTAGAGGTTAGACATTAAGGGCTTAAGTGTTTGTGGATAAATTAGGTCCTAGGTGTTGGGTGTTAAGTGCTTAGAGATAAAGGGGTTTAGAGGTTAGGGGATTTAGGGGTTAAAGGATTGATGGTACCAATGTTAGGGGGTTAGGGTTCAAGAGGTTAAGTGTTAAGGTTGAAGGGTGTAACTATTAAGGGTTTGTAAGAATTAAGGGACTAGGGGATTAGTGGTTAAGGACATAAGGGTTATGAGATTGGTGTTTATTGGAGAGGTGAGGCCTTCAGGGGTTAGCATATTTACAGGCTAAGGGTTTTAGGGCTGTAAAGTTAGGATGTTAGGGTTGATTTGGTTAATGGTTAAGTGTTAAGGGGTTAAAGGATTAAATTATTGGGGGTTAAGGGATTAATGGGTTCTAAGAGATGAAGAATTAGGATTTTCTAGGGATTTATGGATTTGGGGATTTAGGGATTATCGGTTAGCGGTTTTAGGGTTAGGGGGTTAACTAGGAATTAGGTATTAAGGGTTAAGAGTTTAGAGGTAAATACATACAGTGGTTAACAATTTTAAATATTTATGGGTTAGGGAGTTAAGTAGATAAGGGGTTAGGGGGTTTTATGGGTTATGGGTTAGGGGGTTTTATGGGTTATGGGATTTAAGTATTATGTGTTACGTTGTTTAGGGGTTGGGGGTGGACTAGGTCTTAGTGGATAAGGGTTGTGGTATTAGAGATAAAGTTGATAGGGGGTTTAGGGGTTAGGGGCCTTAGGGGTTAATTGGTTTAGTGCTTTGGGTTAGGGTGTTAGGGTTTATGAGGTTATGAATTAATGGTGAAGGGGTTAAAGGATTAAAGTATTATAAAGGGTAAATTAGAGCTTAGAGGCTAATGCATGTAAGCCCAAGCAAGAATTCCGAATCTGAGAGAGGAGCGATAAATCCAGAGGGAGAGAGATCAAGAAAACATAGAGATCTCATGAAAACAAAGAACACACATGCAAACGTAGAGTGCATAAGTAAATGTAGGGAATGCTAGCACAAGGGAGGTCGCACATGCAAATGTAGTGTAGAGGTAAACAATTATTTTACCTCTATAGGGTAAACTAGAGCTTAAAGGGCTAATGGTTAAATGATTAGAGGTAAACAATTAAATGAATTAAGGCATTTAACTATTAGGGGCTTTAGGGGTAAAGGGATTTAAGCATTTGGGTTTAGGGGTTTAGGTTTTAAGAGGTTAAGAATTAAGGGTTGAGGTGTTATAGTGTTAAGGGCTTACGGTGTTAGAAGATACAAACATCAATGAGGGGAGATAATGGGTTAATTAAGGTACTAGGTCTTTAAGGAGTAATACCTTTAAAGTTTAAGGGATTTAGGGACCGACTATTAAAGGGGTAATGTTTAAAGTGGTAAAGTATTATGTGTTAAGAGATTAGGTGTTTAGGGGTGTAGGTATTTACGGTGTTTGGGACTTAGGACTTATGGGTTTAGGCCTTTAATTTCCCTCCCTCATCATTACTCTCTCCAAATCCTTAAATTTATGTTGCTTGCCCGTCCTCTTGTATCCGTCCTCTTTCATTCACCCCCTTTATATCCATTCAACACTTAAAACACATAATTTATGTAGTTCATAACACTCGAGCATTATTATTTACATAACACTCGAGAGTTTCTTTTGACACCAAGCCCACAAAAAAAATTTGAATTTAAACATAATGGGCGAGCGTTCCTTAGTGCCTAAGACACTCCTCCTCATGCACCCATGTTTCATCCATAGTCTTATGTGGTTGGTTCGTACTTACGAAATATGTGCTATGGAATGTGCTAAACCATAGCCAAATTGGGCATTTCCAGTATTTTTCTCAATATGCCTCTCGTTCACCACTCTTTACAACATGACATACACAACCATTTTTGACGAAATTTTAGGCATAGATAGAAATTTTTATGTAGATTCCAAATATGTAATTTTAAAAAGAAAATATTGATTTTTTATTTTTGTTTCCTAATTTTCTTGTGTCATCACTCCTTAAGTCGAACAATATGTTGTTAATGTTTCTTTCGTAACGTTTTCATTTCACAACCACTGTTTTTTAAATTGTATGTTACACTAGTAGACATAGACCTCTACATGCTATAAAAAATCCAATTCGAAATGATTTCAGTAAGATCTTCAAATGTTGCACCCACATTTGACGTACCGTTCTCAATGTTTGATCACTTAGATAATTAAAAATAAATAAAAATTAAACAATTAATTTTGAAAAAACAGTGTTGCACTAATGCTAGGTGTTCTCTACATGTATACCAATTTTGTAGCTTGAAACCATCATTTAGGCACTCAAAGGCTACACCCACAAAAACATATACCTTGTCATTTGCCAAAAAAATAAAAAGTGACTGTTAGAAAATATGAAATTTGACATAGTTATATAAATTTTCAATACATAAAACTTATATATTCAGAAACATGATTCAATTTCCTACATTTCATCTTTTTTACTCAATGCAAGATATCTTATTTAATATCTCAAAAATACCAAGTAAGTTGAGGGATGCCTGATTTTTCAGTTTTCTATTGCATCTAACATGCCAAAAATGACCTTCATTAGCTTGCACTCACCCATAAAACGTCATGTTTAGCACTGTCACACTTTTGCAAGGATGGGAAGAAAATTCCTACATATTTTAGGCTTGATAATGTTGAACCTATTCAAATATATTGCATGGATATATATTTTATAGAACATGGACATTTTTTTCCAAGTAGCATGACTTCATTACTATCACTTGATTCTTACTTTTGAAGGTGTGAACTTTATGCACCCATACAACAACTAAATCTCAATTCTAATTATTTCTAAAGTTTGTTGCTTAGAATATTTTACCCTAATTTCACTTTCAAACATTATTTGAAAAATCATACGAGGATAAGGTGATGCAAATTTTGTTTAAAAAAAATGGGCCTCCTCCACAAAATATGCGAAATGTATATGATGGATGGTCATGAATTATTTGCTTAGTCTACACTTATCCATCCCATAGAGCTCCTCATATCTCATTCTAGTGGGCCCTACTTCAATGTGTAACTCCCCACCTCAACATATAGCCCTACCTCTTGAGCCTCCCGGTGCCCATTCTTCTTCCCACATCAATCCTTTCCAACTTCTATCTATCCTTTCATTTTTTCCATGTGTATGTCTCACATTGACACCTCTACCATCCATCATCATCTTTGTAACTTACTAATATAATTTCCTCTAAATTTTTTATGTCCTTTAACAACATACACAAGAATTGTCCACTTTTGTTTATTTCTCTCAAGATGGACTACTCCTCTATTGCATTCTTTAGTCTATTGCTTCTCTACCCCAACAAAAATGTCATTCATCTAATTACTTTATGTGATGTCTATCGAGGATACTCCCACATAGCATGAGGAAAACGATGAATAATCCAGATAGCCACTATTTAAATAAATCCCATAACAAGAGGGAAATGGCATTAATGGAGGCTAATTTATGCTTAGGCCACTTAGAGGGTTTCGCCAAGGAAGAAAAAAAGACACACACAAATATTCCAAGGAAAAAATCATGAAAAATCCTCTCAGTATAAAAGAGTCAAAAATTAATATCTAACATGCCCTCTTCTATAGATTACTTTAATAAGGTTCTCAAGGCTCTCCATTCCAACAATTAGAAAAATCCAACCTATCTTGGTATCTTTTTCTTTAGAGCTACTTTTATACCTTCATATATATTTCGTGTTGTATCTCACTCTATGGAATCTCCTAGCCTTCGAATAAAATGAGCTTCTTAGCTAACCATATGTTCCAAGAGAAAGGATATGAGGTAGTTGAGTTCTCTCATTAAACCATTTTTACAAATAGTCCAACAATGTATCATCTTTCTAGCTATTGTTTTTCAGTTGAATGTATTATCTTTCTAGCTATTGTTTTCACTTCACATTTACGAAGGCTAATCCTCTTCTACAAAACTTCCCATGTCATAGCTTTAGAGCCATTTTGGAGACAACCCCTTGCACTAAAATTGTCCAATCCTTAAATTTTACTATTAATTATACAACAACCTACCCATCATTTCCTCCTTGTTAGGGTTCTCCTTATAAACATTTAATGTTTTCTTTTGGTAAGTGTCGTTCCTTTTAAGGTTTTCTCCTCATAATGGGATTTAAATTTAAGTTTATCTTTCTATATATTATTATAGATACTTGAATATAAAATTTTAATTCATTTGCCAAACACTCACTTGAATATATATGTTCTTTTAGTAAGTGTGCTTCTTGTTATGGCTTTCTCCTCATAATCGGATGTTAATCTAATTATATGTTAAAATATTAATTATTATAAATATTTGGATATTAAATTTTAATTTGTTTGCCAAATATCAGGGGAAAAAAATAAGGTTATATATATATATATATATATAATTTTTGTAAGTGTGCTTCCTTTTATGGTTTTCTCTTCATAATCACATCCTAATCTAATTATATGTTTAAATATATATTATTAGAAATATTTGGATATTAAATTTTATATTATTTGCGAATTATTAGAAAAAAAGGTGAGGTTATATATATAGTAAGTGTGCTTTCTTTTGTGGCTTTCTCCTCATAATGGGAACCTAAATTATGAACCTAATCTAATTATAGGTTAAAAGATATATTATTATAAATATTTGAATATTAAATTTTAATTTGTTTACCAAATATTAAGGAAAAAAGGTAGGGTTAAAAGTTCAAATATGGGAGACCCAACCAACAAAAAGTTGCTTAAAATTCAAGTGTGTAACTACTATTCTAGTTTTCCACATGCAAAATTTCTATAGAGGGCAAAGAGTCTAGCAAAAATCTCCAAAGAATTTCAACTTCTGCAAGGTTCAAATAATCGCGAGGATTTCTGCGAATTTAAATCATTCTTTCGGGATTCGGTCGAAATTTCGCCCCTCTCAAATAAAAGGAAGAAGAAGCTTTCCAACAAAGTTCAGCAACACAGGCAAGGTTCGAATAAAAGAAAAAAGAGTCCCACGTAAGTTTTTGACTTTGGTTTTTTGTTAATAATCACTTAAACTTTTAAGCTTTTATGGATGTAACTTATATCCAGAATTAATATCTCCTTGTATTTGATTCCTATGGATGCAAAATAGATATGAGTTTCAGATCCTTTTAATGGCTATTGTATTTGAACCGAAAAGCTTCTGATTTAAAAAAAAGTTACCTGGAACTAAATTTATAATTTGAACCCTTGTCATTGCCGGTTCCTGGATGGATGCAAAATGAATCTGAAGTTGAGATATTGTATCAGAAAGATTTTGGTTACAAGTTGAGGTGAAACGCATTGCTGGTTCCTTGCCCGAAGTGTACAATAGCTCAGCACAACCCTGCTTCGATATTTATTGAGGTATTTATGATTCTTAATTTGATAATCTCCTCTGGATTTGACTGAGTTCTTGCTGTTAATGGCAATTCTCATTCCCGTATGGATGTTAACGGCTGGATTTGACTGAGTTCTTGCGCGTTAATGGCTGTCTCATGGACGGTAATGGCTGGATTTGACTGAGTTCTTGCACGTTAATGGCTGTCATATTTCCGCACGTTAATGGATTTGACTGAGTTCTTGGATGTTGATGGCTGGATTTGACTGAGTTCTTGCACGTTAATGGATTTGACTGAGTTCTTGCACGTTAATGGCTGGATTTGACTGAGTTCTATATGATTTTGCCCATTTAGAAGAGTCGTTTCGATTAGTTAATGGCTGGGTTTGACTGAGTTCTGGCGCGTTAATGGCTGTCTCATGGACGTTAATAGGATGAGTTTTAAGCCACAGAACCTCCACTGGAATGTCTTGGGATACCCATTTCTGTGTTAGCAATATAGCGTGAAATTGCTAATTATATCAGTCGAAAAACCCTTGGAACCTTAAGTTTCTATTAAAAGATATTTTCAGGTAATAGTGAAAATGATTGTAGCTGATAATGGCAGACTTGGGATGTGATAGGATGGCCCTGCGGGACTTTACCTTTGCCTTCAATGAAAGTAACTTTTCGGACCGCATACTACAAATACATGTGATGCCAGACTCGGATGCAGCTTGGGACGGCGATGGATGCATCGCAGATATTATTAGAGGGCAAACCTGACAACCAAAACGGTATTGATTTTTCAAATTCAAATATATAGTTTCATAAATATTAAATATTAAGTAGACTTTATAGTCAAATGGATGTAGCTTTAATAGTTGTTGAATGAACTGTTATCTTTCCAACCTAATTTTTAATTTCCAACATAGCATGTTAAATATAGAACTAGTATATTGTTATTACTACAAGCATTCAATCCTTGTGAGTTTACCCCAAATATTTATGAGAAAAAAAAAGTAGATTTTATTATTTTGAATCTGCTTTGTAATAATACTTGTTACATGTTATTATGGATATGGAAAAATTGGTCTTTTTTGGTGTTTGATAGATTTGAGTTTAACAAAATTGCCTTAATTGTCAAAACAAATGATATTGTTTTTTTAATTTAAATATAAAGTTTTATAAATATTAAAAACTCATAAATAATAGTTAATTAAATCTAGTTCTAATGATTTTGGCATGGAGTGGTATCTTCTCTATTTAAGTTCTAATTCCAAAAATAATATATTAGATATACTGAAAATGAAAACACATTAATATTATTGGAATTAATAATATTGTTGACTAACTCCTTATCCAAAACAAATTAATAAACATAAATATAGTATATTATATAGTCTGTTGTTAGATATTGAATGTTGCAGTAGTCCTGTTGTTAGATATTGAATGTAGCAGCAGTTCTGCTTGGATGAGATCCAACCTCAATAGACAACAACCTGGATAATGTTTGTCATCACTATGTATGGATGGATGCTTAAACATGAAGGTAAAAAGTTGATTTTTTTTTAAGTTTGGTTTGTAATAATATTTGTTATATCTTTCTGACAGACGATATGAATTCGAGTTGTTCTGTAGAAACGGACATTCCTTTGAGAATGAGAAGTATACATGTTAACTCAATAATACTGGCCGAAATGAGTCCTTTTTTTCACAAGGTGAGAAGAGCATATTGAATTGATATTGTCCTTTCTGTCCAACATTTACCCTTTCGCTTTCTATTCACTGATTTTCTTCTGTCACGGATGAAGCTTTTCTCTAATGGCATGTGAGAATCGAAGGAAGGAACTGTCACTTTTCGTATATGTCTGTCAGGTATTTTCAGTTAGAGCTGTCACTGATAACTATTCTGAATTATTTTTACTCTTCACTTAAACTTTTTGTTCAATACACTGAAGATAAGCATTGTTGTGATGTCGCATTTTGTTGCAGAGGAAGTAGCATTCATGGATTTATTGCAGTTCATGTATAGCGGAAAACTTGTTGCATGCTTGACAACTATGTTGTTGGACGTACTAATGGTTGCAGACAAGTTTCAAGTAACAACATGTGTCCATTACTGTAAAACTGCTTTGCAGAATTCCCCAATGTCAGTCGAGGATGCATTACTTTATTTAAAGCTCCCGCTGCCTAAGCAAATCATTGTCGATTCACTGCAGTCATTGATCGATGATGGAAAGAAGTTTCTTACAAAAGAGTGCGGTGATATTAAAAAGTAAGTTTTCTTACTGCAATAGTGCCTCTATGTTGTGGATACACTAATGTAATTGTATCCTTAGGATGTTCACTCTATTTTTGCCTGTCAACCTTCGTTTGCTATGCCTACTAACATAACATAGAAATCATTTTTTAGTTGAAAATAACTTTGAGTAATGTTTGAAGTTAAAATAAAAGTCTATAAGTATTTAATAAGTATTTATATTTTAGTATTTGGAGTAGATTAGTAAATATGTTTTTCCTAGATTGAGGAATGATGAATTGATTTTATAGACCTTCTTCCATATTAACAATTATTATGGATAATTAGTAGATTATATATGGATAACTCTTAGCTCATGCATGGATAACCTGTTTAATTAAAAGAAGGTGAGTGAGAACAGGTAGCTAAGACATAAGCAACAAATGATTACAACTAAGCATGGAGAACAAGTAATAAATAAATTTTTTCATGAGACTTAATTTGTGACTTATAGGTGCTCACGAGCCACAACTTAAATGGTTGTGCTAATTGTAGAATAGTCCATAAAATTATGAAAAATGAAGATTGTTTCTCTTAATTAATAATTGATGTCATCAAATAAGCATCATGTATAGTTTTGTATTAGGTTGTGAAATAAAGGTTGTGAATGATAAATTTAACTTCATAATATACTGTAACTAATCAAACATATGATTTTCAGGTTTCATAATATATTGCAACTAATCAAACATATGATTTTCAGGTTTGCAGAAACTATTATGATGTTTCCATTGGAAGCGATTGAGGTCCTGCTGTCAAGTAATGAATTGATAGTTGAATCTGAAGATGCACTGTATGATTTTGTCATAAAATGGGCCAGAAAACATTATCCAGATCTTGAAAAGAGGAGAGAAATACTTGGCAGTAAGCTTTGCCAACTGATACATTTTCCAAGCATGAGCAGTTACAAGCTTTGCCAACTGATACCTTGGATAATGTGTGTGCATCAAACGTAGTGTCAGGGGCACTTCTTTTGAAGGCAGAAGTACCCCACAAAAGATTGAATGAAAGGGCTTATCAGCATCTCCCAATTAGAGTGGTGGAGTTGGATGCCCCTATCAAGCAAATAATCGTGTTTTGGAACATAACGAAGGAGCAATTTACAGGGCTGTTTTCGCAATCAGAGACGAGGCTGTATTCTCAATATTTCCGAAGTAGTAGTGGAGAATATTAACTGTGGGCTACCTGTGTTCCGTCCCGTACTGGTAAACCCGAGTTTCAGATTTCCGTTTCCGTTATTGGTGATGAGGAAGCATCAGACTTCTTCCTGGAATTCGCTGTTTGTCAGCCGTTATCAAAACTTGTGTTATCAAATCTTGGGTTTGACTCTCTCTTCCTATTTCAGTCGTTGGCGCGGGACGAATTGAATCGGCCAATTCAACAGATTTTGAGATGGCCATATTCGCCAGCTGATGATTCTAAATACTTCAACAATAACGTCATCCAATTCCGTGTAGTACAGATCATATTCAACGCCTTCAGTAATTTTTTAAGGACCTGAGATATGTCAGCTAGATTTTAGCATTTTAGCGATATGGTGTGAATTTTTAATGATTGTGATCTTCCTAAATTTGTTTAATGGGGACATTTTATCGATATGGAATTTTAATATTAGTATTTTTATTCATGGTACACTTTTATCCTTCATAGATCATAAAATTTTGTTACGGTTATATATATATATATATATAACTTTATGTTTACTATAAACAAAATATTAATTTACAGAAATTATGGTTTGTTAGGCTTTGTGGAAGAAAAAAAAAAACGTAAAGTTTGGTTTTGTCTATGGTTTAGATAAGTTAAACACATAATTATTTTCCTTATGTGGATACTAGAATAGTTCATTTCCATAATGTTAGAGTAGCTCATATGTATACAACCATCATTTTGGTAAAAAGTCTATCAAATTGTAATTGTAAAATTGTAAATTGTAAATTTAATTGTAACTTTAAATGTATTTGTAAATTGCAAATCTTCAAGAGATTTGATCTTAAAAAAGAAATTTATACATCAAATAATTTGATCCATCCAAATCCTAATCATGAATAAACCTTGAGTTAGATGAATCTGGTAGTAATGTTAAGTAACGTTTACCCACTCCATCCTCACATTCACCATCGATTAGTTAAGTTTAATGTTATTAAAAATGCACTACCATTTTCATTATGATCTAAGTAGTAAATTATGTTTTTCAATCTTTTGTAAATTGGTTATAATTGGTTTTTCAATCTTTTTTAAGCATGGGCCCTATAGTCTAACGCGAACCCAAAAATCCTAGTATCGGTATATGCCTATGGAAGTCAATTACCATCAACTTCTCTTGCGACCGTTGCGCCCATTGTTGGCATGGAAATACCATTTATAGATGCAAATCATCGAGCATCTATGCCTTTTGCAACCATTAATGTCACGGCCCAAGATTCATGCATACCCGATTAGCGCACTTGGTCCGTGACAGGGTCCAAGAGCCCATATGGGCAAGTGTACTTCGGCAGCGGCAACGAGAAACGACCCTTGCGGCAAGCGCCCACACTCACCACCGGAACGGCACCCGGGAGTGTGGCGCACTTGGAAAAACGAACCTTGGGGTTTGGCACACCCCTCGGCAAGACTTGCACCAAGTTAGACTTGGGCAAGAACCCACAAGGCAAGTGGGGCATGTGGACAATGCGAGGACGCAAGAACATGCAAGGCACGGGTGCTTGAACCACTTAGAACATGGGAAAGCAACCCACGGTGTAAACCAAGCAAGCGCTGAAGTAGCTCGTTTTGGGAGCAAAGGCAAAGCAGCTCGTTTTGGAAGCAAAAGCCAGCTCGGGTTGGGAGACAGGCCAGCTCGTGATGGGAGAAAAGCCAGCTCGGGTTGGGAGACAGGCCAGCTCGTGATGGGAGAAAGTGCAGCTCGTCATGGGAGAAAAGTCCAGCTCGGGATGGGAGACAATCCAGCTCGGGATGGGAGCAAGACGACTAGCTCGTGATGGGAGCAAGCCGACTAGCTCGTGATGGGAGCACACCGGATAGCTCGGGATGGAAGCATATATAAGGAGTGCGTCCATTTCGTCAAAGGCAACCAAGGAGGTTCGGCAAGAGAGAACAAGCGAAGCGAGGAGTCTGATTTTGGTTCATCAGGAAGGCTGGGCGTCTAAGGCAGAGACAGTCTTTTACATGTTGTAACTCTTTGTAATTCGTTGGTGCAGCAACCTGTTGGGTGTGCACCAGGAGCTCTGCCAGATGGGCAACTCCACTCTGATGTAATCTCTTCCATATATATATAACGTTTACGTGCTCTGCCAGTTGGGCAACCCAACCACTTATCTGTTGTGTACCTTTGCTTTTGTTCTTTGCTGCATATGTTAAACTTGTTGAATGTTTAAGTGTGCCGGCAAGGCGTAATGACTAAGTAGAAGTGTAACAGAGTTAAGTGTATGACGTTCCGCAGAGGAGTGTGAAACGTTAGGTTATTCCGCAGGTAATTGGAGGCGTAGTCTGTAGGTGCGAAGGTTGAGTTGGCCAAGCCCTCAACCGGCGCCCTAGCAGTGCCGCACGTCACCCTTGGGTTCATTTTGTTTGCTGCCCAAGTGTGGCTGTGACAGGTGGTATCAAAGCTTTGCAGTAGGGTTGTGGAACAACTCTTCACCACTGTTCTTGCGAACAGGTGGTATCAGAGCAGGGTTTTGCAGCAGGGTTGCGGAACAGCTCGTCGCTATGGCTTGCGAAACAGGTGGAAAATGAAGAGCCCAGGTGCAAGGGTTCAGCAGGGCATCAAATCGAGCAAGGGTTTGTGCTCTCTTCCGCGGAAGTGGAAAACGAAGGTTAGCCAAGTCAATGGTTAGCTTTCACAAGGGTTTTGACAGAGATTGAGCTCGTTTCGGAAGACTGGCAGACTAGCTCAGGTTGGGAGGAAATCCAGCTCGTGTTGGAAGACCGACAGACCAGCTCGCGTTGGGAGAAAATCCAGCTCGCGTTGGGAGCAAATCCAGCTCGTGTTGGGAGAAAATCCAACTCGTTTTGGGAGGAAATCCAGCTCGCGTTGGGAGCAAAGATGGCTCGTGTTGGGAGCAAAGCTAGCTCGTTTTGGAAGCCAGTCCGGTAGCTCGCATTCGGAGCAGTGAGCCCTAGCTCGTGTTGGGAGCTTGGCAAGCAGCTCGTCTTGGAAGCTCGTTTTAGCCCGTGTTGGAAGCTAGAAACGCCCAGAAAGGCTTTCAAGGGTACGTTTGGCAGAAAACGTGCGTTTGTGCAAAGATTAGACTTTGTGCGAAGGTGGGAGTTGAGTCGAGCAAGGACTTAACATCCAAATGGAACCAAGTGGTTTCAGGAACGTTGGTCAGATGGGACAGTTCGAGAAGCAGGAAACACTCGTTCAAAAGTTGTTGCAGGTATTGGCACCATTTGCAAACAACCAAGAAGGTGGTTCAAGCAAGGAACAGACCCAAGACTCAGCGGAAGGGACATTTGAAGCAGTAGGTGCATGCTGCGAACGATTGTCTGATGCGTTGGAAGAAACAGCAAAATGTATGCAAGAAATGGGACAAGTTCTTGGTAGAACGACCCAAAGGCATGCTGAGCAAGAACGGTTGTTGCAAGAACTTGCTAGACAGGCAGCTGAAGAAAAGGATAGGACTGAAGCAAGGGAAAAGGTTCAAGGCAAGACGAACCGCAAGCAGCAGGAGCAACCAAAGGTAAAGAAGGTTGACTGCTATAACTGCGGAAGAGACCACTATGCGAGAAAGTGTCCAAGTAGGCCATTTCTAGATGCATAGGAGGGTCCAACCGCACATATTGCAGCAATGAGGGTGTTTGAGGCACCTCAGCAAGAAGACGAAGTTGTGGAAGCTATGAAGGCAGTAGAAGCTTGTCTTAGCAAAACAGTGAGGGGTCGCGGAAAAGAACTAGGTGAAGTGCAGCAAGGTCTAGATTTTGTTGAAACGACAGTTAGTGGGCTGAAAGTTTCTGCATTGATAGACACGGGAGCTTTGCACAGTTTGATAAGCAGCAGGACTGCGTTATCACTGCACAGTGGGATGGAATTCAGTCATGCGAAGTTCAAAGCAGCGAATTCTGGGATCCAAGATGTGACAGGGAAGATAACAGCAGCTCCAATTCGAGTAGGAAGATGGCACGGCAGGATGGACTTGAAAGTTGTTCCGTTGGACGATCATTCGATGATCTTAGGACAAGACTTTCTACGGATAGCCAAGGCAGCGCCAATTCCTCACGCAAGTTGTTTGGTGTTTATGGAAGAGTCTGGAACATGGAGTTTACCAATGACGCAAAAGAGCAAGTTAGGACGCAGGGCACAAGTGTCTTCGGTACAGATTTTCGAAGACCCTAGCATGTGCAAGGACTTGCCTAAGCATTGCAGCGGTAAAAAGACAGTTTCAGTAGCCAAAATGAACACAACAGCCAAGGATGTTAGCCAAGTCAAGTTGGACAAGTTAGCAGCACTAGAGAAACGCTTGGGTTCGGTCCAGGAGCAGATCGAAGCCTTAAGTAATCCAGTTGTGTCTTCGAGACAGCGTGATGGCAAGCAAGTGGTTGCGATGTAAGGGATCAAAGAAGCGGGCCAAGTTACGGTTGCAGCAAGTGAAGGCAGAGAAGTTGTCTTCTGTTGACTCTCATGACAGCCCAAAAGTAGTGGATGATACTTGGACTGCGGATGGTGCGAGTTTTGAAGAGTATTGGGATCGATTCAAGGAGCTCAGTGCTAAAAACAAGGCAGCCAGGGATGAGTTCAAGCAGTTTGGTGAAGAAGATAGTTGCGGCAGTGATCTGTGGCACCGCCCATGTCTCCTCACATGATTAACAGTTCCTGGGCTCACCATCTTTGGCGACAGTGGTGAGGCCCTAGGCACCTTTGGAAAGGTGGCCTAAAGACAAATTACGTTTGCCAAAGGAAAGCACAGGAAGCTTGAGGACGCTGAAACGATGATGGAAAAGTGATTGCGGAATGGATGAAGTTTGTCTCAGGAAGGGAAGAACGATTGGACTAGCTACCCAATCAAGTCTTTCATGAGAAGCGCAACGAACGGAAACATGACGGAAGGCACATATTCTGGACTCGGATTAAGTGGTCAAGAAGCATGCCTGTGGGAAAGTCAGACGTTGTAGCTACAGTAGGTGGTACAAACGGATGGCGTTGCCGGGACGGCAACAAGTTTAGTGGGGGAGGTTGTCACGGCCCAAGATTCATGCATACCCGATTAGCGCACTTGGTCCGCGACAGGGTCCAAGAGCCCATATGGGCAATTGTACTTCGGTAACGGCAACGAGAAATGACCCTTGCGGCAAGCGCCCACACTCACCACCGGAACGGCACCCGGGAGTGTGGCGCACTTGGAAAAACGAACCTTCGGGTTTGGCACACCCCTCGGCAAGACTTGCACCAAGTTAGACTTGGGAAAGAACCCACAAGGCAAGTGGGGCATGTGGACAATGCGAGGATGCAAGAACATGCAAGGCACGGGTGCTTGACCCACTTAGAACATGGGCAAGCAACCCACGGTGTAAACCAAGCAAGCGCTGAAGTAGCTCGTTTTAGGAGCAAAGGAAAAGCAGCTCGTTTTGGAAGCAAAAGCCAGCTCGGGTTGGGAGACAGGCCAGCTCGTGATGGGAGAAAAGCCAACTCGGGTTGGGAGACAGGCCAGCTCGTGATGGGAGAAAGTGCAGCTCGTCATGGGAGAAAAGTCCAGCTCGGGATGGGAGACAATCCAGCTCGGGATGGGAGCAAGACGACTAGCTCGTGATGGGAGCAAGCCAACTAGCTCGTGATGGGAGCACACCGGATAGCTCGGGATGGAAGAATATATAAGGAGTGCGTCCATTTCGTCAAAGGCAACCAAGGAGGTTCGGCAAGAGAGAACAAGCGAAGCGAGGAGTCTGATTTTGGTTCATCAGGAAGGCTGGGCGTCTAAGGCAGAGACAGTCTTTTACATGTTGTAACTCTTTGTAATTCGTTGGTGCAGCAACCTGTTGGGTGTGCACCAAGAGCTCTGCTAGATGGGCAACTCCACTCTGATGTAATCTCTTCCATATATATATAACGTTTACGGGCTCTGCCAGTTGGGCAACCCAACCACTTATCTCTTGTGTACCTTTGCTTTTGTTCTTTGCTGCATATGTTAAACTTGTTGAATGTTTAAGTGTGCCGGCAAGGCGTAATGACTAAGTAGAAGTGTAACAGAGTTAAGTGTATGACGTTCTGCAGAGGAGTGTGAAACGTTAGGTTATTCCGCAGGTAATTGGAGGCATAGTCTATAGGTGCGAAGGTTGAGTTGGCCAAGCCCTCAACCGACGCCCTAGCAGTGCCGCACGTCACCCTTGGGTTCATTTTGTCTGCTGCCCAAGTGTGGCTGTGACAATTAAGCCCACGATTGTCACTAGAAATTTCCATTTCAAGTTTGTATGAACATGTTATTCAAATTTTTTTTAACATGAATGGGGTATTTGGAAATTGGAATAGACTACATGTATGGGATAGAGTACATGTATTAGAGAGAAACCAAGAGCTATAAGCTTGTTGCTGGATAAACATATATTGACCTTCCAAAGGCATAGAAAGTAGTTGAAGAGAAAGGTATTGAGGGAAACAATGTCCAAGACAAACAATCCACATTTATTAACCAACAAAAAAGTATTATATTACATTGATTTTATGGTGGCTGGAATGATTTTGGGCCAAAATAAATTATCAAAAAACCTACCTATTGCATGGCTCCAAAATTTAGATATTAGCCATATGTATTTCAGACGATGAAGGGCTCTTGAAATGAGATTCCTGATTCTTTAAAATTCCAACTTTGAGGTTCCTTAATTCATCATTACATCAAGCCTTTAAGACTATGACATAAGGACTAATATGCATTTACTTGAGCATCACAAACATTTACATTGGGGGTTCGAGAAGTAATTACACCCACTAGTCCTACTTCATTATTATCACTAACATGCTACAGTGTTTACATCATTTAAAACAAACTAACAATTACAATAATTATACATTTCCATCAGATATTTGAATTACAAAGATGAAATATTTTGCTAATGCCTTGGTAAACTTATATGTCGACCGATTTTCAAATATACAAAAATAATTCGTACAACAATGAAAATTATGTAGTTCAAGTGATGATCCATATGGCTTCCTTTTCTTCTTTGGAATCCAAACTTTGTATGAACAACAATTCTTCTTCTATTCTTCAACTTCATCTTCACTATTTTCTTCAACCTCTATTTCTCTAATTCTTCAAACTAGCTTCAACATCATCAACTCCTAAATTTATTCCTATCAAATCATCATCATCTAAATGCACAATGCTCTTAAATCCATGAGCTACAATTTCAATCCTCATCAGAATTCCATCTATTTTGCATATCTTCTTCCATATAAACATCAATCTATCAATCTTGTCAATGGTTTTCTGCCACATCATCAGCTAATAACAATACCTCATCTCCTCAAGGATCCACATCATAAGCATTTTTTTATTGCTTCTACTTCCAACTCTTCTTGCTCAAAAGAACAAATCTCATCTTCTATGTATGCACAAATTGTCTCCTCTAGTTTTTGCATATATGTTTCATCATCCCATGGATTCACTTCCATAATAACTGAATACTTTCCACTCTCTTTCTTTCTAATATAGGATTTTATAACTATTGAGTGTTCATCAATTGCCTTCCTTTCCTCTTTGATTTGGCTTCTACTGTCAGGCACCTTCAATAGTCCACCAGAGTGTTTTTTATCCTCAACTATTCCATCGACTACAACTAAGGAAGTCACTTTTTTTTTCATTATTTTTTCTAGGCTAGTCAAAAAGTATTCTTCTGCTTTGGCATCACAACTTATTTCAGAACTTACACACAATATTATATATTTGATTCAACAAAGTATGGAAATTTTTAGGATCCTCATCTGGTTATCCTTCAATTGTTTTGTAAATATCATCATCATTCACATATTCATCAACATCCATGGCTTCCAATATCTCTTCTACTTTGCTCAAATTTTCTTTATTTCCTTATGTTAATTTCAAGATTTTATTTTCTTAATATTCTTTTAATTTCTTTTCAGAATTCTCTTCAACCTGATCTATTGTATCTTCTTTGATGTATTTAATACATGCGCATTCATACACGAACATATTATTAGAAAGAATAAGTATCTCCTTTTCCTCTTCTTTAGCGACTTCTACAATTTTTGTCTTCACACCCCCCCTACTATTGTAACGACGAAAATTAAAATTCACCATATGTGTTCCCATCCTCCTAGTGGAACTCTGTTTCATGCATATACCCCACATTCATTATTTGCATCATCTACACAATGTTCACTTAAAATGCCAACACATTCAACATTTATTTCCTCATTACTTGCAACGATAAGTAGGTTGTCCTCTCCATTCATCATATTTTGAATCATTTTCATCTCCTTAATGATTTGAATCACTTCTTCTTCCTTAAGAAATTCCTCTTCATCATGTCTCACCTCATTGTCAATTTCATCCTCTTTTGTATGCTCATTCACATGCATAATCTCCTCTTTTGTAGACTCTTTATGGGTTGTTATTTCTTCTACAAAATTTTCTTCAAATTTAGTTGTAGCATCAAGAATGTTGTCCAAATGTTCAAGATATTAATCAATTTCATCAAATTTCTCTTTAAGGTCAGAATTATTGTTTCCCTCTTGCTCACCTATAGCACCAACATGGCTATCTTCTTCATATGTAGCATTGACATGGTTTCTCTCTTCTTTGTGTACAGCTTATTCATGGTTGCGACCTTCTTCTTTATCAATTTTGTCCTAAATTTTTCTTTCAATTTATACAACATCAACAAGGTTTCTATTTTCCTTCATTGTATCTACACTACCAAAAATAATAAGATTGTCAAACTAATCAATTTCCTCCATGGGCATGCTCTTCAAGATATCTTATTTCTCTTCTTCTTAATGGTTTTTCACTTCCTCGAGGTATTCATAATATGTTAGAGATGATATTTATCACATGTGTAATCCTTCATATTCTAAATTTATAAGATCAGTAAAATTTCTGACTTGATCAGCTACATCATCTTCATTTTCACAAATCGTCTCCTCAAATTCTTTAACCTTTGGCAAGAATTTTGTGAGATGTTTCTTATTTTCAACTTCAAGTTTTGGCTTACAAGCCAAGGCTTTAATGAGTTCTTCTAGACAATGTACATTGTACAACATCTCCTTTCTCAGATTCCACATCATCTTTTGTGAGATCTTCATTAACCCTAATATTCATTCTATCTACTTTTCTTTTGATACTCCTCTCATACAGTTCCCCGTGGACAATTTAATTTTGTTTATGAGTAGCGTTTTCCTTTGCATCATATTTAAAAACAAACCTTTGTAGCCTCCCTTATTATAAAATTTAATCATATTCCCATATTCATGATTAACTGGCATTTTGTTTCATGTAATTCTATATTCTTAAGTAGTATTGTCAATCCTTTGCAATTATCATGTATAGATTCATTTTTAGAAGGATTTCCTTTTCCACTTTTTACTCTTTTGTAACCCATTTGTTTATTTTTTATCTACAAATTTATTAATTGCATCGCCTTTAGGTCAACCCCTTTAATGTTTACTCTCATCCTCTTCAAGATTGTTATTGAACTCTCTTCTTTTCAACAGGTCAAGTCTTACTGCTTAGCCTTCCCAAGGTTGTCTCTTATTTTCAATAATATTCCTCACAACCAACCTTTTGGCCCTCTATGTCAATAATATAGCTCAAATACACAGGTGGATAGAACTCAAGCACTAGTAGATTACAAATTCATCTAGGTTGTATCTTTCTTTAAATACATAGGTTGTCAAGTATAAATTTATCCCCTTCTATATATTAAAAACTTTCCTTAGGAAATTCTCCCTGTTAGCACTTAGATTTTATTCCGGTTGTAAGAAAATAAGACCTAAGGTAACCTATTTCAAACCAAGCTTTAGGTAGAAGAACTAGCCATTTTCTCTACCAGAGAGGGCTCTCTCAGAATATATATATGAAGGCTAAAATATATAAAGGTTTCCTTAAAACTTCTCAAAAGATATTTTCTGGTCGAAAAGGTAAACAAGAAACATTGGGCATGGAGTCAAAGATTTCAAAATGTATAATAAACCAGCAAGAGATTTTCACCATAAAGATTTCACAGAGGCAAGATAGTAATCATGTTACAGTCAATTTGATTTTTCAGGCGACATAGAAAGAAGTAAAGACATTCCATCAACAACAGGTATCTATCCAGGATAAATCTATTGTCAACTTTGGAGAATAAAATGGATATTTAAATGCAGATAAAATGAGGCATAACCAGTATGAATCTCAAGTTATTTCAAATGTTCATTTAAATATAGAAGAAAAACACCATGGGAGATATAACGAAGAAGATAAACATGCACATATAAGGATAAGGAAAATAACAGACTGCAAGACTGATTAACTCATGAATCTCTGTATCAAAGGATAGGTATCATCACTGTACTGCCTTTATTTCAAAAATAAACTTCAAAACATACTTGTTTCTCAAAAATTTTCCAACCCCTTCAACAATGACCTCCATTGTCTTTTATACAAAATTTTTAGAAGAAGCTCCACATAATTGCTTCTTCTAACTAATAATTAAAAATATTTAACTAAAGATAACTGTCTTCGAGTAACCCATAACTGTCTTTCAAATAATATTACAAATTTAAAATAAAAAGTCTTTTTGCCACATGGCAAGAATTTCAAATGCATTTAAGTATGAACAGAATATCTGGTCTTTCCGTACTTCTCTACATAATTCCACTGGTCAGCCGTGGGTAGGTCATAACTGGTCATTTCTTTCACCAAGACTCGCATCTCGATATGACCTGCATAAGAAATAGGAAGAAGGTTTGCGCAAGTTGAAATCAGCATATTTAAAATTTCAAATTCCCCTGACATTTTCTCCATTAGGATTTTTCCTGTGAGCATGTGATCTATCTGCTGGAATTTTCGGTGATCCATCCTGATATCAAACAATAATCTTTTATAATCATTCTGAGGAATTAATTCATTATCTTCGTTCCAGAAAGATGGGAATCCCTTGTTCACTAACTTGTCAAATTGCTTTTTGAACTGGATTACTTCTTTCCTTATTTCTCCTGCTTTGGTCTCGATGTTTTCGATATGGGAGTATTTGCCCAAGATCCTTCTGGCCCAAGTGATGACAGAAATTCTGTTTGTTATACTCATGGCCGTCAGGTCTGCCTCGGATAAACTGTTTAAAAATGTAATTGCTCTCTGGGCTATTTCTTTCGGCTTTCTGTTTAAGCTTTCCCTGACTGCCTGGCAACTGTTGAAGGCATCTTTGGCTACTTTTTCCTTAACTCTTATATAATCCAGATACGGCCTAAGTTTTTCAACTTCTTTAATGATTTGGTCCCATACCATATGTTTACATCCTTGCATAGCAGCTTGTCCTGTTGCATGAGCAGCCAATCCTTTATTATTACTGCTCAATTCCTGATTATTTGCCTGCAAGGTTTTTATTTCTTTTTCTTTTGCTTCATTTTCTTCTTTTAATTTCTGTATCTCTGCCTTCAACAATTTGATTTCATTATCCTTTAAACTTATTTGTGACATTGCCTGTAAAATCCCATCTACACCATTCTTATCTTCTTCTGGGCCTGCCTGTACCTGCTGCTGACTGCTCTCTGCTAATTGTTTTCTCGCTGTTGCTAATTGTTCTTCCAAAATGAACCTTTCTTTTTCCCAATAGTCCTTTTCGTCAGACAGCTTTAACAATTTAGCTGTGACATCATTGACTTCGTTAGACAACTCTTCTTTCTCTTTTTCTAATATAGTCAATTCTGCACCTTGAATGAGTACAGCATCTGGGATTTTTAACTTTCGTCTCAATGTTAAAATCATTTCTTCCTTCTCTTGGAGCAGTTTGGTAGCTGCAGCTCCATCTTTATTAGTTAAGTCCATTTGCAGCTTCTTAATTTGATGTTGTCGAGACTTATTCTCTGCCTTTTCTTGCCTCAACTGATTATTTAATTTTTCTACTGAATTCTTTAGTTTGTTTGCTCTCAATGTGGCCCCCAAATAGTCTGAGTATATAACCTCTCCAGCCTGTCTATGTAACAAAATTTTATCAGGGGCATTTATCTTCGACAAATCTACACTCATCTCTGAGATCTTGTCTTTGGTCACAACTGAAAATTTTAAAGAATTTTCTTTGATGTTCCTGCTGGTGAATAAGCTCACTTCATTGTTTGATATATTTCTGACCTTTGGAAACAATAGACTTGTTTGTTTCGCAGATTCCTGTTTGTTTTTACTATGTTCATTAAAAACATCCATGAAATTTTTAGGTCTATTTACATCATCCCCTACAGAGGTCTCTTCAATATTGTATTCCCTCACTGTAACCTCGGGTATTTAATTTTCTGTAGCTTTTGCTTCTTCTGAAATGGTTGCCAATTCCTGTGACTCATCAGTTTTCAATCGTTTTCCTTTTTCTGTCTCTTCATCATCAATAATCATAACGTCCTGTATAGGTCTTTTGGACCCTACTAATGCAGTATTGATTTCGCTTTCTGTTTCTGCCATTGCTTCTTCCAATGACCTTTCTATGTCGGACTTGTCTGGGATAATTTCTTCTTTGTATTCGAGCCAGTTGGCTCTGTCTGCCATCCATTCAACAGTTTGATGATTCAGAGGCTTAATACGATGTTCAATTCTTCTTTTGGATATGATATTTAATGGGTCATATTCCAATGCTGCATCTGTCTCGAAATTCATATCTTTTAACAATTTCTCTATATATACAGCAGCGTTCTTATTCTTTATTGTAAACGGACCTAGTGTGAAAGGGTACTTAATGTCCGTTGCTTGTCTGTGGACTAAAAAATTGTTATCTTCTACAATCAATTTCTGTCTTAAAAACTCCAAGGCAAAAATCCTCAAGGTGAGGAATGCTGGTAGCACATAGGGTTTATGCTTGAACCCATACAATCTGACCACTGTACTATCTTTTGATAAAAACCAGTCTCCTGTAGCATACTCTGTATTCAGTTGCATTGATACCTGCATTTCTGGCAATACCCTAGGCAGACTTTTTCCGAAAATCATCTTAAAGATCGTCGAGAGCATGTAATTGATGAAATTGAAAATATTGTTTTCCAGTGGAGTTGCAAAAACAATCTCTGGGAACTGTAATTCTTCCTGGCTGGATACCATAATCATTTTCATTAAAAATGCTTGAAACCTGAAATGTCTGTGTGTGGAAAATTCGACCATCTGGTCATGCATCCTTTCGGCTATGAAAGCTTCAAAATTTAATCGGGGAATTTGATTTTCATCAATTCCCGACTGGACTATACTTATTCTGTACAATAAACTTAATTGGAACTCAGTTATATACAAATCCGAATCTAACCCTAAAACTACGGCCAACAGTGTCAAGACCAACTGGGTATTTTCATTAAAAAGGTTGATATCTAAAGGGTAAGGGAGTTCAGAAAGGCTAGTTTCTGGTCTGAGACACGTCGACAGAAACACTTCCCTATCACTCTGAGAGGCATGGTGAAAATTTTCAATAATTGATACCTCAGAAAAAACTTCAGGGTCGAGGGTTTGGGGAAAATCTATTTCTAGGGCTCTAATCACTTCGGCTGGCTCAATTTTGCAGATGGCTCTAGTTCTCTGACTGTTTAAAACAACTTTTTCTTCCCGTGAATAGTTTTCAGCACACCAGGAGACGAATTCTGGGAAAACAGGAAATTGGTCAGGGCAAAAAGCTATCAGAGATGACTGGTGAACTCTATGCGGGTCTATACCCTCTTTTAACAGCTCAGATAACTTCACTTTTACATCGGAGACTGGGAACCTAATAAGGGTATCGAAAACGTCTTCATCTCTGTCTTCTAGGGCATCTTTCGACCTAAAAACGTCTATATCTTGTACAGTCTCCATCTAAATGCTTCTTTTAAACAAATTTCCGTTTAAAGAGAGTGACAGGTCACCAGACCCTACCTGTAAGTGCTTGCTTTTCGCCTTCTGTCGCAATCGCCGGCTTCCACCAGTCTTCGGAGCTCTCCAGGATAACGACACATACAAAATGCCGTTATGTGGAGCCCTTTCTTTTTATATAAGCCTTTTTAGACTAACTTCCTTGCACCTTTACGAACGTGGGTCATTTTCAACCATTGATCTTTGAACCATCATTTTGAACCGTCGGATCTTGTCCATCTTTATTGCACCGGCAGTATCCGCGATCGAAAAGGTGGTTTCCTTTTCCGGTTTGTTACCCGCGCGGATGCACCATCTGCTGACACCTGTCAAGGCGGTTTATTCTCCGCGACCGCTTTCCTTTATATTTCGTGCGCATGTTCCTGGCCGCGGATGAAATGCTGGCCGTTGATTTGATTGAAACATGTATTGGCCTTCCGATCCATGCAAAGTATAGTGCCACGTGCCACGGTCTTATCAATCCATTCCTTGTTCGCCACCTGTTAGGTCCCACCTTGCCACGTAAAAGATCTTTCCACCTTTCTGTAATGGGTGGTTACGCGCGGTGTTATGGTGGTTTCCGATACCACTCTCTCCAAGCGCGGATGAATGAATGTGAGACACGTGCCTTGGTGGTATTATGTCCGCTACCACCCTCCACCGTTTGTTGACGATCACTTTGGCGACGCGGGGTTAATATGGACCGTTGATTTGGATCTATGCTATCTCCGCCGACGAAACCTGACCGGGGCTTAACCTTTCCATAAATTTGTTGGCGGACTTTATAAACATGGGTTTTTATAATGTATTTTTTATATAAAAATCTTTATTTCAACCCTTTTAGAGATGATTCTTTCTCTTAGGACCTTTTATCAAGAAATATCAATTTTCCTTAGACCTGGTGTCAACAACTGGCTCCAGCTGGGGATGCTATCCTCCCTGCGAGGTAGCAAAGAACATCGTAGACCAAGTGCCTGATCCATTGGGCCACATTCAAATTTCAAATTTTTTTTATTTTTTTTATTTTTTTTTACTGTACAAGAACTTTCTTTAACTTCCATCTGTTAGGACAAATAATGTTTGAGGTGCCTCCCATTTACTGGCCCTCCAGGATAAAATTCTCCATTGCAATTTTTTAAGATAAAAGCATTTTCTCCTTGGCATCCTGCAATAATATATGGACCTTTCCATAAATGTTCAAACTTTCCATGGTGCTCTTCTTTCCTGGAATCCCATTTCAAAACCAAATCATTTATTTGAAAATATCTTTCCTTAACTTTTCTGTCAAAAGTTTTCTTCATTTTTTCTTGATGTATTTGGGTCTTGTTATATGCTTTCTCTCTGACTTCATGTAATTCTATCATTTGATTTATTCTTCTTTGCATATGATTTGGTTCTTCATCAACTTCTTGTAACAATTTCATGACTGGCAATCCTAAAGAAACAGGAAAAACTACTTCTGTACCATATACCAACTGAAAAGGGGAAGTGCCAATTGCTCTTTTTGTACTGATTCTATCTGCCCATAGAGCATATTTCAGTTTGGTGTGCCAAGCCCTCTTATTATCTTCTAACAACTTCTTTATGATTCTCACCAAACTTTTATTTGAAGATTCGGCTAATCCATTTCCTTGTGGATAATAAGCTGTTGAATGATTCAGATGTATGTGATATTTATGACAGAAATTTATCATCTTTTTTGACTTGAACGCTGGGGCATTATCTGTCACTATCCTTTTAGGGCAACCAAAACTGGACAAAATATTTTCTTCCAAAAAGTTCATAATCACTGTCTCTGTAGCATTTCTGGTTGGGATGGCCTCAATCCATTTTGTGAAGTAATCTGTAGCAGTCAAAATCCATTTGTGTTGTCCCGAAGAATTCGGGTTAATTTCACCAATAAAATCTAACCCCCATTGTTGGAACGGTGCTTCAACTGAAATGGGTTTCAATGGAAATGGCAATAATTCTCTTTTTCCATCGAAAATTTGACATTCATGACACTTTGTTACTTCTTTATACACATCGGAATACATGCTAGGCCAGTAAAAACCGGCTCTAAGAATTTTATTCACTGTAGCCTTCCATGCATGATGTCCTCCACACATACCTTTATGAAATTCCACCATAATATGATGTGCCTCATTCTCTAAAAGACAATTTAACAATATTCCTCCTGGATCTTTCCAAAACAAATTCCCATCTAATATGCAAAACTTTGCAGCTTTCAGTTTTACTGACCTGGCCCTTTTTTTTCCATGTCTGCAGGTGCTTGGAGATTCTGTAAGACATATACAATATCTGAGTACCAGGGAGATAAAGAAAAATCTTCAATTATTGGTGACTTTGGAACATCCTCGGATGAAGTTTCAGCCATAAAATTTACACTGAGGGAGTCCAAATTTGTTTCTGTCATCATCTTAGCTAAACCTTGACCTTTTATTAATTTGGTGGGTTTAATGTCCAGGTCATATTCTAGCAATACTGCTATCCATTTTGCTCTTTTTCCTTCAGGATCTGGTTGTGTAAGAATATCTTTTACTGCTGATGATGGAACATGCGCTATTGTATGAGAATGCAAAATATATATTCTGAAATCTTTCAATGCTTTCACCAAAGCATAAGCTTGTTTTTCCATGATGTTGTATTTTAATTCTGCATCTCTCAGAATTTTACTAAAAAATGCAATAGGCTGTTCTATACCTTCTTGATTCTTCTGCAACAGTACTCCAGCCACTGTGTGCTCCGATGCATATGTAAACATAATGAAATCCCTTGTATAATCTGGACTAATTAATACCGGTGCTTCGGTCAATGCTTTTTTGATATTGTCAAAGGATTTTCTTGCTTCTTCATTCCATTTGATTTCTCTATCTTTTCTCAACATTTCAGTTATATTTCTTAAAATTTCAGCAAAACTGGGGATGAACCTCCTCAACCAATTTACCCTTCCTATGAATGACTGAATCTCTTTCTTACTTCTAGGAATTCCCACCTTTTGTATTGCAGATACTCTCTCTGGATCAATCTTAATTCCTTCTTTGGATATGATGTGTCCCAATAACCTTCCTTCTTCCATGCAAAAATGTGATTTCTTAGGATTTAACGAAATTCCAAACCTTCTACATTTTATGAAAACTCTTTCCAAATGTTTCCAGTGATCAGGGGCGTTCTTTGAATAAACAGTGATATCATCCATGTATACCACCACAATTTTGTCCCTTTCGTCTGCAAATGCAATATCCATAGCTCTCTGAAATGTTGCTCCTGCATTCATTAGACCAAATGGCATTTTGGCGTACATAAACGTTCCCCAAGGTGTAGTAAAAGCAGTTTTTTCTTGATCTTCCGGGTGAACTTTGATTTGATTATAACCTGAAAAACCATCTAGCATGGAAATTCTCTCAGCTCCCACAACTTGTTGTAAAACCTGGTCCATTTTAGGGAGTGGATAATTATCTTTCAACGAAGCTCTGTTCAAGTTTCTAAAATCCACACACAGCCTTATTTCTCCATTCTTTTTCCTCACAGGTACTAAATTTGCTAACCACTTGGAAAACCTCAGAGACACAATTATCTTAGCATCAAACAACTTCCTCACCTCTTTTTCTATCACTGGCAGTAGCTTGGGATTTATTCTTCTCAACTTTTGCTTAAAAGGCTTTTCACCTGGTTTAATTGGAATTGTATGTTGTATAACAGAAATATCATATTCCTTTAAATCCTCATAGCTCCAAGCAAAAACATCTGAAAACCTTTTCATTACTTCCACACTTTTATCTTCTTCTTTTCTTGGTAACTTCTTTGAAAGTTTTACTAATTTGGGATCTTTTTCAGAACCCAGATTATAATCCTTCACATCTTCAGGCTTTGGTTCAATCTTTGGATTCTTTACCACATCATTTTTATCAAATAACTTTTCTAAAGGAATTAAACCTCTAGGGATAACATTATTCTTCAGTTGAATAATATCCTTACCTCCGATCCTCTGTTTGAATTTTTCGGCTTCCTCCGGAAAATCCACTTCGTCTGGACCCATCTCATCACCTTCTGCGTCAATAGATCTGTAGTGGAACTCATCTGTCATTTCCAAAAAGCGTTTGATCTGTTGGTCATCTTCAAAGACCTGCCAATGCTTGACATTATCTGGAATAGATGGTCTATGTATGACTTCGATATTATATTCCTTTTTAGAAAAGACGGGAGTTTTGAATGCAGCTCCTGCAGTGGCTAAAGAATCTGCTACAGTGTTGCTAACTCGGGGAATTGAGATAACATCGTGTTCATCAAAGAAGTTTTCCAGTAAATCCCACACTTCATTCCTATAGGACCTCATTTTAGGGTGTTTGGTCTGATAAATAGCTTTTACTTGATTTATAACCAATTCAGAATCTCCGAATACTTCAATCTTTTTTGCTTTCAAATCCTTCAACACATTCAATCCCAGAATTAAGGCCTCATACTCTGCAACATTGTTGGTACATTCAAAATTCAATTGGTAAGAAAACATTAGAAATTCTCTGTCAGGTGTAATTATCCATACTCCTGCTCCAGCTCCTTCTCTGCTTCTAGCTCCATCAAAGTGCATTGTCCAAGTACCTTCTTTTCTGATCTTTTCTCTTAACAATTTTTCCTCCTTATTTTCTTTAGGTTCAATTAAATCAATCTTTTCTTTAGATTCAACATCATTGTACAAAATGCAAGATCCCAAATCGGTGTCTAAAGCATAAATGGCATGTTTCTCAGGTTCTTTTAGATCACTTACCAAATAAGAAGCTCTCTTTTCAGTATATAATCTTCTGTGTACCCCCAACACTGGAATAGTAGCGAAAGACATATCCATTTGTAGAGTTCCCTTTAACTTTGAAGCCCACGACCTAGACAATAACATACCAAACTTTGCAGGGATATCAGCAACCACCACATCCATGAGAATACCTTTAGCTGGTATTTTACTGAGATTGACTGTCAAATCTTTAATCAACCCTAAACATTTAACTTTCCTTGAATCAAAAGAAAATAAGTCATCATATGGTCTTGTGATTTCCAATCCCAAAGAATCTACTACAAGTTTGGGCATCAAATTATGAGAAGCTCCGGAATCCAACATACAGTTATGTACCACTTTATCATGAATATCCAAATTCACATAGAAAGGAGAGACTTCTTCCAAACTATTGTCTTCCATTCTTGATCCTAAACAGATATTAGGATTATCATCATCTAATTCCAAAGTGTCTACTTCCACCCGATTTTCTACCTGCATCATCTTGAAAATTTGTTCCTTGTATTCCTTGTTCTTCAGTATTTCATTAAAGGGTACTGAAATCTTGACTTTTGACATTTCATTCTGTATGTTGAAAGGAACCAAATTTTTATCACTTTCTTTCATTGAATCTTTCTTGATGTCTGGAATTACCTTGGGTACATCTTCATTTTCTTTTCTTTTAGTTTGTGGTTCAGACTGACTTGTAGAAGCTTTATCAACATTTCTTTTTGACTTGCCTATTGGTTCTTTCCCTTTGTCAATTACAACATCTCGGTTCCTCAGATTCATCTTTCTTTGAAGATCATTTATGGCGTTTTGATAACCAATCTGGTATTGATCACTTCCCATTTCCAAACTATAACATTCTCCTTCTGCCATGAACATATCATGCTCCTGTTTAGTCAAATATACTTCTGGATCAGAACTACCACAATGATGAATATCCCCTTCAGGCATTTCGGCTTCAGCTTCTCCAGCAATATAATTTTCAGGAAAAGGAGGTCGGATCTGATCGTCTTCTGCATTCCTTGGGTTTGGTTGTCCTCTCGGTCTTACAGCTGGAACAAAAGGTCTCCTGAAGTTGGGGTTTCTGATTTGAGGTTCTGCTGGTTCTTTATTTGGAGTTTTATTGTCCACTACTAATCTTTCTAGCAATTTTTCCATAGTTTTCATCATTGCTTCGAACTTTATATCAGTAGAGGAAGAAGAGGCAGAAGAAGAAGCCACATTTTGATTATCTTCTCTAATTTTCTTTCTATCCATATCTCTATGTCTCATTTTTCCAGAAGCCATCATATTAGCCTCAACTTCTACTGCATCTTTCATCATTATTGCCAAAGTAGTAGATCTTCTTTCTCTTAATGTGCATGAAAAATCACCTTCAAAAGCATCAGCATAATGTAACTTGGCTGCTCCTACTGGAGGTTTTATATCTGTAGGGATTGAATTGTAGACTTTCATAAATCTGGCAGAAAACTCCTGAACTGACTCAAACCCTCCTTTTTTCAAATTGTTGTATTGGGTCAATACCTGTGAAGGATTCTTCTGATCTTCCCATCTTTCAATAAAAAGAGTTGTAAAGGCATCATAATTTGCAATAGATCCAGCGGCCAAATCTCTAAACCATTTTTTCACTTCACCTCTCAAACTTTGAGCAAACAACCTCATTTTAGCATCATCAAAATCTACTTCTTCTAAGTCAATAAAATCGCTGAAATTATCAACATGTTGCTGTGCTGTATAATTTCCCTCATTATCAAAAGTAAAGATCCTCTGTGCATAATTTTGAGGCAAATCATGTAAAACTGCTGGCAAAACCAAAGGAGCAAATCTGGCAGCCATGGGTGGTGGGTTATAAGGTGCAACTACAGTCGCCTGTTGTCTATTACCCTGTACAGGTATTCTTTGGGCTTTGGATATTTCAGGTGCTTTCCTCTCAGATCTTTGTAAATTTTCCCAAACAGATTTTAAAGAATAGTCCCACAAACTTTGCGGATCAACTTTTGTTTCTCTCAAATCAGAATCTGACTTAGTCCTAAACAGAATCTTTTCACTTGAACCAATATTTTCTTCCTCAAGCAAATGTTCTTGCAAAGAAGGAAATATATTTGAAAACTGGGAAATACCTTCTTTCGTCTTGCCTTTGATTTTCTCCGTCTTGAGGAGTTTTTCTGGATTATCTACGCCCTAAAAGAACTGCGAACCGGGATTCCTTCTTGTAGCCACAATGTCTTTCTCAACTTAATCTCAAAACTTCTAAAAACTGTCACAAGTGAAGTCGCCAGGGCAATATCTGCAACCAACTTGTTTCAAACTTCCTTGCCCAAGAAATTTGAGCTTTCTTTGTCGTTTCTCCCAGGGAAAATTTCACTTTCGTTCCCCGGCAACGGCGCCAAAATGTTAGCACTTAGATTTTATTCCGGTTGTAAGAAAATAAGACCTAAGGTAACCTATTTCAAACCAAGCTTTAGGTAGAAGAACTAGCCATTTTCTCTACCAGAGAGGGCTCTCTCAGAATATATATATGAAGGCTAAAATATATAAAGGTTTCCTTAAAACTTCTCAAAAGATATTTTCTGGTCGAAAAGGTAAACAAGAAACATTGGGCATGGAGTCAAAGATTTCAAAATGTATAATAAACCAGCAAGAGATTTTCACCATAAAGATTTCACAGAGGCAAGATAGTAATCATGTTACAGTCAATTTGATTTTTCAGGCGACATAGAAAGAAGTAAAGACATTCCATCAACAACAGGTATCTATCCAGGATAAATCTATTGTCAACTTTGGAGAATAAAATGGATATTTAAATGCAGATAAAATGAGGCATAACCAGTATGAATCTCAAGTTATTTCAAATGTTCATTTAAATATAGAAGAAAAACACCATGGGAGATATAACGAAGAAGATAAACATGCACATATAAGGATAAGGAAAATAACAGACTGCAAGACTGATTAACTCATGAATCTCTGTATCAAAGGATAGGTATCATCACTGTACTGCCTTTATTTCAAAAATAAACTTCAAAACATACTTGTTTCTCAAAAAATTTCCAACCCCTTCAACAATGACCTCCATTGTCTTTTATACAAAATTTTTAGAAGAAGCTCCACATAATTGCTTCTTCTAACTAATAATTAAAAATATTTAACTAAAGATAACTGTCTTCGAGTAACCCATAACTGTCTTTCAAATAATATTACAAATTTAAAATAAAAAGTCTTTTTGCCACATGGCAAGAATTTCAAATGCATTTAAGTATGAACAGAATATCTGGTCTTTCCGTACTTCTCTACATAATTCCACTGGTCAGCCGTGGGTAGGTCATAACTGGTCATTTCTTTCACCAAGACTCGCATCTCGATATGACCTGCATAAGAAATAGGAAGAAGGTTTGCGCAAGTTGAAATCAGCATATTTAAAATTTCAAATTCCCCTGACATTTTCTCCATTAGGATTTTTCCTGTGAGCATGTGATCTATCTGCTGGAATTTTCGGTGATCCATCCTGATATCAAACAATAATCTTTTATAATCATTCTGAGGAATTAATTCATTATCTTCATTCCAGAAAGATGGGAATCCCTTGTTCACTAACTTGTCAAATTGCTTTTTGAATTGGATTACTTCTTTCCTTATTTCTCCTGCTTTGGTCTCGATGTTTTCGATATGGGAGTATTTGCCCAAGATCCTTCTGGCCCAAGTGATGACAGAAATTCTGTTTGTTATTCTCATGGCCGTCAGGTCTGCCTCGGATAAACTGTTTAAAAATGTAATTGCTCTCTGGGCTATTTCTTTCGGCTTTCTGTTTAAGCTTTCCCTGACTGCCTGGCAACTGTTGAAGGCATCTTTGGCTACTTTTTCCTTAACTCTTATATAATCCAGATACGGCCTAAGTTTTTCAACTTCTTTAATGATTTGGTCCCATACCATATGTTTACATCCTTGCATAGCAGCTTGTCCTGTTGCATGAGCAGCCAATCCTTTATTATTACTGCTCAATTCCTGATTATTTGCCTGCAAGGTTTTTATTTCTTTTTCTTTTGCTTCATTTTCTTCTTTTAATTTCTGTATCTCTGCCTTCAACAATTTGATTTCATTATCCTTTAAACTTATTTGTGACATTGCCTGTAAAATCCCATCTACACCATTCTTATCTTCTTCTGGGCCTGCCTGTACCTGCTGCTGACTGCTCTCTGCTAATTGTTTTCTCGCTGTTGCTAACTGTTCTTCCAAAATGAACCTTTCTTTTTCCCAATAGTCCTTTTCGTCAGACAGCTTTAACAATTTAGCTGTGACATCATTGACTTCGTTAGAAAACTCTTCTTTCTCTTTTTCTAATATAGTCAATTCTGCACCTTGAATGAGTACAGCATCTGGGATTTTTAACTTTCGTCTCAATGTTAAAATCATTTCTTCCTTCTCTTGGAGCAGTTTGGTAGCTGCAGCTCCATCTTTATTAGTTAAGTCCATTTGCAGCTTCTTAATTTGATGTTGTCGAGACTTATTCTCTGCCTTTTCTTGCCTCAACTGATTATTTAATTTTTCTACTGAATTCTTTAGTTTGTTTGCTCTCAATGTGGCCCCCAAATAGTCTGAGTATATAACCTCTCCAGCCTGTCTATGTAACAAAATTTTATCAGGGGCATTTATCTTCGACAAATCTACACTCATCTCTGAGATCTTGTCTTTGGTCACAACTGAAAATTTTAAAGAATTTTCTTTGATGTTCCTGCTGGTGAATAAGCTCACTTCATTGTTTGATATATTTCTGACCTTTGGAAACAATAGACTTGTTTGTTTCGCAGATTCCTGTTTGTTTTTACTATGTTCATTAAAAACATCCATGAAATTTTTAGGTCTATTTACATCATCCCCTACAGAGGTCTCTTCAATATTGTATTCCCTCACTGTAACCTCGGGTATTTAATTTTCTGTAGCTTTTGCTTCTTCTGAAATGGTTGCCAATTCCTGTGACTCATCAGTTTTCAATCGTTTTCCTTTTTCTGTCTCTTCATCATCAATAATCATAACGTCCTGTATAGGTCTTTTGGACCCTACTAATGCAGTATTGATTTCGCTTTCTGTTTCTGCCATTGCTTCTTCCAATGACCTTTCTATGTCGGACTTGTCTGGGATAATTTCTTCTTTGTATTCGAGCCAGTTGTCTCTGTCTGCCATCCCTTCAACAGTTTGATGATTCAGAGGCTTAATACGATGTTCAATTCTTCTTTTGGATATGATATTTAATGGGTCATATTCCAATGCTGCATCTGTCTCGAAATTCATATCTTTTAACAATTTCTCTATATATATAGCAGCGTTCTTATTCTTTATTGTAAACGGACCTAGTGTGAAAGGGTACTTAATGTCCGTTGCTTGTCTGTGGACTAAAAAATTGTTATCTTCTACAATCAATTTCTGTCTTAAAAACTCCAAGGCAAAAATCCTCAAGGTGAGGAATGCTGGTAGCACATAGGGTTTATGCTTGAACCCATACAATCTGACCACTGTACTATCTTTTGATAAAAACCAGTCTCCTGTAGCATACTCTGTATTCAGTTGCATTGATACCTGCATTTCTGGCAATACCCTAGGCAGACTTTTTCCGAAAATCATCTTAAAGATCGTCGAGAGCATGTAATTGATGAAATTGAAAATATTGTTTTCCAGTGGAGTTGCAAAAACAATCTCTGGGAACTGTAATTCTTCCTGGCTGGATACCATAATCATTTTCATTAAAAATGCTTGAAACCTGAAATGTCTGTGTGTGGAAAATTCGACCATCTGGTCATGCATCCTTTCGGCTATGAAAGCTTCAAAATTTAATCGGGGAATTTGATTTTCATCAATTCCCGACTGGACTATACTTATTCTGTACAATAAACTTAATTGGAACTCAGTTATATACAAATCCGAATCTAACCCTAAAACTACGGCCAACAGTGTCAAGACCAACTGGGTATTTTCATTAAAAAGGTTGATATCTAAAGGGTAAGGGAGTTCAGAAAGGCTAGTTTCTGGTCTGAGACACGTCGACAGAAACACTTCCCTATCACTCTGAGAGGCATGGTGAAAATTTTCAATAATTGATACCTCAGAAAAAACTTCAGGGTCGAGGGTTTGGGGCAAATCTATTTCTAGGGCTCTAATCACTTCGGCTGGCTCAATTTTGCAGATGGCTCTAGTTCTCTGACTGTTTAAAACAACTTTTTCTTCCCGTGAATAGTTTTCAGCACACCAGGAGACGAATTCTGGGAAAACAGGAAATTGGTCAGGGCAAAAAGCTATCAGAGATGACTGGTGAACTCTATGCGGGTCTATACCCTCTTTTAACAGCTCAGATAACTTCACTTTTACATCGGAGACTGGGAACCTAATAAGGGTATCGAAAACGTCTTCATCTCTGTCTTCTAGGGCATCTTTCGACCTAAAAACGTCTATATCTTGTACAGTCTCCATCTAAATGCTTCTTTTAAACAAATTTCCGTTTAAAGAGAGTGACAGGTCACCAGACCCTACCTGTAAGTGCTTGCTTTTCGCCTTCTGTCGCAATCGCCGGCTTCCACCAGTCTTCGGAGCTCTCCAGGATAACGACACATACAAAATGCCGTTATGTGGAGCCCTTTCTTTTTATATAAGCCTTTTTAGACTAACTTCCTTGCACCTTTACGAACATGGGTCATTTTCAACCATTGATCTTTGAACCATCATTTTGAACCGTCGGATCTTGTCCATCTTTATTGCACCGGCGGTATCCGCGATCGAAAAGGTGGTTTCCTTTTCCGGTTTGTTACCCGCGCAGATGCACCATCTGCTGACACCTGTCAAGGCGGTTTATTCTCCGCGACCGCTTTCCTTTATATTTCGTGCGCATGTTCCTGGCCGCGGATGAAATGCTGGCCGTTGATTTGATTGAAACATGTATTGGCCTTCCGATCCATGCAAAGTATAGTGCCACGTGCCACGGTCTTATCAATCCATTCCTTGTTCGCCACCTGTTAGGTCCCACCTTGCCACGTAAAATATCTTTCCACCTTTCTGTAATGGGTGGTTCCGCGTGGTGTTATGGTGGTTTCCGATACCACTCTCTCCAAGCGCGGATGAATGAATGTGAGACACGTGCCTTGGTGGTATTATGTCCGCTACCACCCTCCACCGTTTGTTGACGATCACTTTGGCGACGCGGGGTTAATATGGACCGTTGATTTGGATCTATGCTATCTCCGCCGACGAAACCTGACCGGGGCTTAACCTTTCCATAAATTTGTTGGCGGACTTTATAAACATGGGTTTTTATAATGTATTTTTTATATAAAAATCTTTATTTCAACCCTTTTAGAGATGATTCTTTCTCTTAGGACCTTTTATCAAGAAATATCAATTTTCCTTAGACCTGGTGTCAACACTCCCTATTGAATCAATCTTGACACATTCTTGAGTTGTTGCTTCTCAAGTCTATGACATCAACAACTTCAAAGACACAGTAGGTTTAATCATTAACTATCAACCAATGTTTCAACACTTAAACACAATAACAAAAAATAAACATCACACAAACAACAATGTGACAATTGTTGGTTGTGGAGCCTGATCTTCCAATCTCATAGATGAAGTTGTTTCAGCCATGTTGTACCCCAGGTTTGGTTATGATCCTGGCATGCGCCCCAGGGGGTCCAGGTTCCGGTATTTTCCCATGGTATTCCCCTTTATAAGAAAGACATTGTAATACATCTAGGGTTGATGTATTAGGTATTATGCATTGTAAATATCTTTGAGATCATGAAGAGAGACTGTGAGATAGTGAAGAGGAAGTGCAGCGGATCTGTTGCAGGTTGTAACCCTTGATTTGTTGGATGGTATAATAATAAGGACTGGAGATTTCAGTGTGGACGTAGCCCACTTGGGTGAACCATGATATATTGGTGTCTCTCTTGTAATGTGTCTTTGTGATTATATTTGCATTTATGTTTATTGTTATTGCTCCGCGATCCTATTTTTCTAACAACAATTAGTCCTAAGGCTAACTTCCACACAATTGACTTTTACACCATAGGCCCTTAAATATACAAAAGACAATATCCCTACTAAATTCACAACATAGCACATTAAAATATTTGATCAATTTTTGAACCAAAAAAATTGCTCAATTTTTTTTGTAAATTTACTAACTTTTAAATGAGTTACAAAATTACATTCTCCAGATGAACTAAAACCAAATGATATCTCCAATATGTGCCTCTCATAGGAAAAAACCAATAGATCATTTATATCCTCATGATTCCTCCATATATAGAGGACTCCTTTTAGTTCAATATAGAATAAACAGAGATAGATCCTACCCCCGACACCATAATAGTGTGCAGTAGTATCCCCGAGGGGAAATATCATATCATACAAAAAAACATATTTACTCCTAAGTCTGGTCTATTTTTTGATACATTAGGTGAACTAAATCCATTCCAACATATCCTCATAGGGATGAAATAGTGAGTAAATGAAATAACTACGTAGTTTCAAAGAAAAAACCATTTAGTACCAACACACCTTAGATTTCAAGAGGGACTTCGTGAAAGGGAGGGTGATAGTAATATGAGACCTCCCAATCATGAGATTCAAATATAAACCAATTCCCATGTTGCACATGTATCCTGGATTTTGAATCACATCTGCCTATGTATTCATTTCCGTGTAAAATAAATTGATGTAACTTTTTTCCATTAACATATAATAAAAAATCATATTTATTAATTCAAAACAATGTCAGCCACTCATTTCTTGTTTCAAGAAAGTGTGTAAAAATTATGACAAAGTAGGCCCCAACATCTAACATGAACAACAAAATCCTAGTACTGGTATAAAATTTTGGAACTTGATTCCCATTTTCTTCTCTTGTGACCACTATGCCCATTGTTGGCATGGGAATAATATTTATAGATCAAAATAATAAAGTATCTACTCCTTTTACAACCATTAATCCCATTGTTGTCAGTGGTATTCCTATTTCTACTTTCCCTTTAACATGTTATTCAAAAAATTCTTGACATGACTGGGGTAGATAGAAATTGGGATAGAGTACGTACATGAGAGAGAAACCAAAATCTACATGCAATGAAAGAAAAATGGATATCATTTTCAAATAAATATATTTTGGCCATCCCAAGGAACCTGAAGTAGCTGAAAATTATGAAGTTGAAGAAACAATCCATATGGCTTCTTTTTCTTCTTTGGACTTGAAACTTTGTATTAAAAATATTTATTCTATTTGTTAGCTTCATCTTCACTCTTTTCTTCATCCTAAATATTTTATGTGATTCTTCAAACTAGTTTCCAACATCATCAACTCCAAGTATTCTTGTCAACTTGTCACAATCTAAATGTACAATTGTCTTCACTCAATGAGCTACAATATCAATCTTTGTTATTCTTAGCACCTAAAATGTACCTCTAGGTTGCAGAGAGGCCAAGTTAGGGTAACCGCAAAACCACTTGAGGAGGAATAAGCTGGCCTCTTATCCTCTAGAGAGGGATCTCTCACAGATAGGTTTTAACAGGGCCAGATAAATGATTAAAAATGAGATTAGATTGTTGTTTGGTTGAAAACGAAATAGGTATCCATTGGGAAGTGGAGTCAAAACAGACAGAAAATGAATATCATGACAATGCTTTGCAAACAAACCCACTCAGAGGCAAGGAAGCCACCAGCTCACAGTCAAAATGCTTTATTTTGATGATTTAGAAGAAAAAGATGAACACTCCATCCATATATAGCATATGGTTATGAATTCTATATCAATTTTAGTAGAAACTGGTAATGGATGCTTGGAATGAAAAGAACAGAGCATAATCACTATGAATTCTATTATGATACTACACTTATCCAAGCATGAACAACATGACAATATGGATTAAACAAAGAAGGAAAACATTCACATAAGGAAAGAAATAAATAGTCTGTAAGACCAATAACACATAAATCCCTGAGAGAAAATGCCTGTAAGGCCTTTCCAAATATTTATTAAAATAGTCTCAAAAATACTCAACACAGAGCAATACATGGGTTCCCCAAAATTTTCAACCCTTTGGCATTCTTTTACATTGTTTTTATAGATCATCTAAGCCTCAGGCTCGACCTATTTCAACAGAAAATGCTTACAAAACTAGTGACACCTATGCAATAGGTTCTCCACTACAACAAAATGACAAAGTTGGCCAAACTAGCTCAACTGTCGTTTACAAATTTACCGGGCATTTTTACTCAATGACAACAAACTCTAACAAGATAAACAAAATTCTTTGGTAGTGACTTCCTCCAGCTGGCAGCCTTCACGATCCTCGACTCTTCATGCACTTAGCTTCAGTTTGGCCTTTCCATATTTTTCTATGAGCTTCCATTTCTCGAATGGTGGCAAATATAACGTGGCAATCTCCTTGAGCAGTACCCTCATCTCGATGTGCTCCTTATACAAATAGCCAAGGAGGAGTGTACGAGCCTCTTTAAACATCGAAGCTAACGCAAAGTCTTTTTTCAATTTGTCCACTACCAACATGCTTGTCAAAGGCTTCTCCATATCTACAAAGCTTTCCTAGTCCAACTTGCACTCCCAAAGCTTGCCTTGATATCCCTCCTTTTTTCTCATTGTACCATATTCTTACCAAAACATGGGAAGACCCTTCTTAAATAAGGGATTAAATACTTCTCTCAAAAGTTTCACTTGGCCATCTAGGATGTCTATCCCTGATTGGATAATGCTCACTTGCTGGTGCTTGTGAATTACCTTTTTTGCCCAGATGATAGTGGCCACTCTGCCTTTTATATTGGTTGCTTGAACCTACTCTTCAGACAAACAATTTAAGAACTCTATTGCATTTTGGGCATAATTCGTAGGTTTCTTGTTTAGCTTCTCATTGGAAATTGTGACAGCTTGCTTTTCCATCTTGATTACAACTTTCTTATCCACAATGAAGGCCAAATATGGTCTCAACTCCTCTTCCTGTACAATAATATCATCCCAGGTGATCTTTTTTGCTTCCTGCAATGCACTCTACCCTATAACCTACTGCTTCAACTTATCATAATCATCCTGCATCACCTAGTACTTAGTTTCCCAAGCCTCCCTTTCCTTTTCTGCAGTGTCCTTCAGGGTCCTTAGGTTGGCATTCTGCTTCTTCAGTCTTTTTACTTATGCATCATCCAAACTAGCCTTGGTTGTTTTCCCTACAATGGAAAAATCGCTAGATTCTATTGAGAGCGTGACCATATCTTCTGCTTCTTTCTCTTTCAGCTTCTTTTCAAGCTCCTCAACCTTAACCTTTAAGGCTTCCTCACTACCCAATATCAATTTCATATTTACTTGCCACTTTTTCTCCCTTTCTTCCAACTGTAATAGCTTGGCTTTGCAATCAATCAACTTACCTTGCAGCTCTTATTTTTTCTCCTCTAGCTTTGCAATCTCAAGTGCATTCACCAGTTGGGCAGCTGGAATCTTCAATTTCTTCTTGAGTGACATGATTTCTTAATCTTTTTCATCTAATAGCTTTTGAATGCTATCCCTTTTGTCCTCTTGGGTCATAATGTTTAATAATGCATCCTGATGCTTTTCCACTTGTTCCTTCAAGGACTTGTTCTCCACCTTTTCCAGCCTAAGCTGGTTTTGCACTTTGCTTTTGCTGGACTATACCTTTGATAACTACAGGGAAGTCTTCAACAACTTGTTATAAATGACCTCTTTGGTCTCCTTATGCAAGTTGATCACATCTGGCACACGGATATCCTCGAGGTTTACCTTCAGCTCGGTGACCAAGGCCAGACTTAGGGTATTCTGGACAAGGCTCCTGCTTGCCACCAATGATACGTCCTTCTTGGAGATTTTTCTCACATCAACATATAGCTTTACTTCTTCTGAGATGGTTTCTGGGCTGTCTTCGTATTCTTCCAGTAACTCATCCCTGCTTATGCTTGGTGATGTAAGTCCAGTGGGAACACATGCTCCTTAACTTCAAAAGATGGCACCACGAATCTCACCTTCTTTTTCTTATGATGCCCTGTTTTTACTGTTACTAATTGTTTCCCAGACTCTTCCACCTTTTTCCTTTTTGAGGCCCTTTCTGAATCACAGTCCACATCCATGGGGTCACCAACTTCTGACTTGCTGGATTTCTCTAAAACAATGGCAATGGGTATATCTGTTGATATTGATGGGATCAAGATGGGAGAACTAGGCACTAGTGATCTGCTACTTTGAAAAAGGAATTGCACAAAGGAGAAGTCTTCTGGTGGGTCTATTTCCATCTGACCTTTGTCAAGATACTCTAACCAATTTTCCCTCTCAGCTAGGCCTGTAAGATCGAAATGCTTATAACCCTTCTTGTTAGTCTCCTTCCTCTTCTCTTATATGATACGATGAGGATCATAATTCATGGATTCTTTTGATGAAAATCCCATGTCACCCATCATCCTCTCAATGCATGGGAGGGAAACCTTGTTCTTGACAATGAAAGAGCCCATTGTCCATGGAAAACTTATTTCTAAAGACTTCCTATCATCCAAGAAGTATTCACACTCCACCTTCAATTTTTGTCTTATGAACTCTTACGTGAGTATCCTGGGGGTCAAGAATGAAGGTAGCACATAGGGGGTATGGGAGAAACCATAAACTCTGATTGCAGTGCCCTGCTTCAGCAAGAACTAGTATCCCACTCTTTTCTCCATGGATGGATGCAATAAGTATTTCATTTATGGAAGCACCCTAGGAAATCTTTTCTAGAAGAAAATGAAGTAAATCTCTGCCATAAGGTCATTCATGAAGTTTTTGTAATCTGAGTACATCTCCTTTGTAAGCTGCATCTTTGGTGCTTATAGGTTTTCTTCATTTTCTGCCAGGAACATCTTCAACAAGTATGATTGGAACCTGAAAGCCCTTGTCTTAGGGAATTCTATGGGCAAGGAGTGAATGTTGTCTTCGAAGGTTTCATCAAATTTTAGGCATGCACACTGGGTAGGAAAATTTGGGTCTACTGGCTCAATAGGACAAGTGCTTATAACAAACAATAAACTAATTAGAGGCCCGGTTATATATTGGTCACTGTCTAACCCTAAGAATTGGGCCATCATGGAAATAACACACTTAGATTCTTCTTTAAATAGGTTGGCTTCACTAGGAAAAGGTGCACCCTGAAAGGAGGCATTTGGTAGTAGGGAAGCATAGTAAAAGCTCTGCTTGAGGTTAGTTGGGGCTTGTCAGAAATGTTGGATCAGGTTTTCCATCCTTTAACTTTGGGATTTCTGACAGAATTCTTCTGGAATGGCTAGGGCCTTTCTAACAGTGGGTGCATCTACATAGCACAAAATTTTTGAGTTGGAGGCATCGATGATTTATCTCCAATCTGGGGAATAATTGCAGGTGCACTAGTCTATAAATTCAGGGCAACTAGGGGTTTGACTGGTTGTAAATAAGTGGAAAAATAAATGATAAACCTCATGGACATCCACCTTTTGGGCCCTCATGACCTCCAATCTCTCCTTATCAACCTATATGGAGCTATTTATCGGTATGGTGTTGAAAACATCGCAATATTTATCTTCTACCAGGTCACTTATGTTGGAAGGTTCAAATCATGGAAGCTCCATAGGTCCAGCCATTTAAATAGTTTAGGGTGGAAGTGAACGACCTACCTGGTTGCTTGACAACTAGGAAGAGCTTCCAAGCTTCAGGTTGGTTGGTTGGCTTTGAAAGTTCCGTTCCTATCACTTTTCGATGCACACAAGACAAAAGGATGCGGATCTCCGTGTAGGCGAGTCTTTTTATAATATTAACCTTGCCATATCACCCTCACAGCTATGACAGTGACGAAGCCACGTTGACCATCCATCCATGCAATTAATTTGCAGCCATAGATATCCTTGACTTTTAACTTCCTATATCCTCTGTGGCCTCCAACTCTGCTACATATAACCTGGATATAACCTTTGATCCACAAGCTCGTTGCCAACCGTCGATCTGATCTCCACCTAGATCATGACCGTCCATGACGTGGCCTTTTACCGGGTTCACATATTTTGGGCATGTCAATTTCATGTGCAAGTCAAATCTGCAAACTTTTTCCTTGCCGTGGATCTCCATCTCGTCAGATCTATGCCGTTGGAAAGTCTGGGGCTTTAACAAAAGTTCACAAATTTGAAAGTTATCCTTTTTCGTGCATGTCCAATATGCGAACACTCTCCTGACCATTGATCTGTGCCATCCATCGTAGATCTAACTCTAAAACCTCCTGTCGGCTAACACTCTGCGAACTCTTAAAAAACCTTTTGACGTTTTTCATGATGGAGGCCTACGACCATAGATATTTATCGTTTTTGATGTCGTCCATAGGAGCTGTTACGCACTGCGGGTGCATTCCTTTGTATTTAACCTCCTGATCATCATTAAAACCTTAGCTTCCTCCAAAATTTCATCTCAAACCTAGGTTCTGCTACACAAAGCTCTTATCGCTTCAAACTTTGGGCCCTGAGGATCAAAGGCTGAGCTTACCTTGGTTACCTCCAAATTCTTAGCACAAATCAAGTGCTAACAACTGGCTCCTATTGCAGATGCTATCCTCCCTATGAAGTAGCAAAGAACCCCGCATACTAGTGTCTTATCCATTGGGGCGACTTAGACAAGAAAATCAAACCCTTGTCTTTTCTGGTTTATTCTGAACACACAACAAAAAAAAAACTGTGGCTACCCCTTCCAGACATTAGGGCCTTCACTTCGGACTTCAAATCCTGCGGCTCACCATTAGTAATTAATGCAACTGTAAAACATTATATACAAAATATATACAAATTATGGTACAGAGGTCACCTGTTATCCTTGGGACAGGTAATGCTTCATAAACCTCCCATTTACTGGACCTCCTGTTAGTGGAGATCCATCTTGATGCTCCAGAATGAAATATTTCACCCCTCTGTTTGCTGCAATGACATATGGGCCCACCCACATGTGATCAAATTTTCCATGTTTATCTTCCTTAGGAGCATCCCATTTCAAAACTAAGTCATTGATCTGAAATTGTTCTTCTTTGACCTTCCTGTCAAAGGTATCCTTCATATCTTCTTGGTGCACCTGCACTCTGTCATATGATTTACCTCTTAACTCATTTAATTCTATTATTTGGTTCACTCTTCTCTACATATGGTTAGCCTCATCTTCCTGCCCTTGTAGCAACTTCAGTTCTAGCATCCCCAATCAGGTGGGAAAAACAACCTCTGCTCCATAAACCAACTAAAATGGTAACACCCCAATAGCCCTCTTAGTACTGATCCTATCAGCTCACAAGGCATACTTCAATTTGTGTGCCAGGCTCTTTTGTTTTCTTCCAACAACTTTTTAATTATCCTTACCAAGATTTTGTTAGAGGATTCTTCTAGCCCATTTCCTTGTGGGTAGTATGCAGTGGAGTGGTTCAGGATGATGTGGTATTTCTGACAGAAATTTATCATTTTCTTGGACTTAAAAGCAACTGCATTATCTGTTACAATCCTCTTGGGGCATCCAAATCTGGCTAAAATGTTGTCCTCTAGAAAATCCATGATAACATTCTCAGTTTCCCTCCTTCTAGGTATGACCTCAATCCATTTAGTGAAATAATATATGGTTGTAAGGATCCACTTGTGTTGACCAGAAGAGTTTTGTTTTATCTCCCCAATGAAATCTAGCCCCCACTATTGGAAAGGTGCTTCCACTGAAATTGTGTTAAGGGGAAGTTAAACCAACTTCCTCTTGCCATTGAAGATCTGGCATTGATGGCAAGTAACAGTCTCTTTATACACATTAGCAAACAAAGAAGGCCAATAGAACCCATCCCTCAAAATCTTGTTAGCTATCACCTTCCATGAATGGTGACCCCCACAATCTCCCTTATGAAGATCTTTCATGGTTGGTTGGGATTCATTTTCCAATAAACAATTCAACAGTACACCACAAGGATCTTTCTAGTACAAGTATTGGTTCATGATACAGAATTTGGTAGCCTTCAATTTTACAGATCTGGCCCTTGTTTTGCTCAACCTTGCAGGGGCTTGCAAATTCTGCAGCACATATACAATGTCAACATACCAAGGAGACACAGAAAATTCAAGAATTACTTGCACTCCTATGTCCAGCTGATTTGAATGGTCCTCCAAGAAATTTAGTTGCAAGGATTCACAATTAGCTTCAGTCATCATTCTGGCCAATCCCTGCCCCTTTATCAGCTTGGTGGGTTTGATTTCCAGGTCATATTCCAACAGCACAACAATCCACTTTTCTCTTCTTCCTTCAGGATCCAGCTGGGTGAGGATGCTCTTCATTGCATTATTTGGGACATGGGAAACTATGTGTGAGTGAAGGATATAGACCCTGAAATCCTTTAATGATTTCACCATAGCATATGCTTGTTTTCCATAGTGTCATACTTTATCTCTCCTTCTCTCAACACCCTGCTAAAAAATGCAATAGGCTTCTCAGCATTCTAGTTATTCTTTTGCAATAGAACTCCTTCCACTGTATGCTCAAATGCATAAGAAAAAATTAGGAAGTCCTTAGTAAAATATGGGATTGCTAATACTGGGGCCTCAGTGATGGCCTTGTTAATGCCTTTGAATGATTCTCTGGCCTCTTCTGTCCATTTTATCTGACTTTCCTTTCTCAACATGTTAGTAATACTTCTCATCATTTCTGGAAAACTAGGGATAAATCTTCTTAGGAAACCTACTTTCCCAATAAAGGACTGCACCTCTTTCTTACTTCTTGGCTCTCCAACCTTCTGAATTGCACTCACCCTCTTTGGGTCAATCTTGATGCCATCTTTTGAAATAATATGCCCAAGGAGATTGGCCTCTTCTAATGCAAAATTTGACTTCTTTGGGTTAAGAGAAATACCATATTTCCTGCATTTGATGAATACCCTCTCCAAATGTTTAAGGTGCTCTCTGTTAGACATGTAATAGATTTTTATATCGTCCATATACACCACCACAAACTTGTCCTTCTCTTCTACAAAGGCGATATCCATGGCATGCTGGAAGGCGGCCCCTGCATTCATCATCCCAGAAGGCATCTTGGTATACATGAATGTGCCCCAAGGAGTGGTGAAGGCAGTCTTTTCTTGGTCTTCTGATCACACTTTTACCTGATTATATCCTGAGAACCCATCCATGGTTGAGATCCTCTCATCTCCTACCACTTTCTGTAGGATATGCTCCATTTTCGGCAGTGGGTAGTTATCTTTCAATGACACTTTGTTAAGATTCCTGAAGTCTATACAAATCCTATTTTCTCCATTCTTCTTCCTAACAGGCACCAGATTGGCTATCCACTTTGAAAATCTTAGGGTGACAATGATTTTGGCATTGATCAACTTCCTTATTTCCTTCTCTATTACACACAGTAATTTTGGGTTTATCCTTCTCAGCTTCTTCCTAAAAGGCTTCTCTCCAATCTTGACTGGAATTGAGTATTGTATAATGGAAGTTACATATTCCTTTAGGTCCTCGTAGCTCCAAACAAACAAACTAGAGTACTTCTTCATCAATTTCACATACTCATCCCTTTCTTTAGTAGGCAACTTTTTGGATAATTTTACAATTCGAGGCTCTTCCTTGGTGCCCAGGTTCTGGTCCTCCAAAACATCATTGGCAGGATCGACTTTAGGATTTTTAGCTACATCATTCTGGTTGAACAACTTCTCCATGGGTATCAAGCCTTTACGGATAAAATTACTTTTCAGCTAGATAATATCCTTTCCCCCTAACATGTTTTTCCATCCCTTGCCTCCAATTTTTTCCTGTTTGGCATGCTCTTCGCCAATGAAACCCTTTAGGTTTTCATTTTTTGTGTCAATCTTTACATTTGTGAATTCATCACATAATTCAAAGAACCTTTTAATCTACATGTCATCATCAAATACCTGCCAATACTTGGAATTGTTTGGAATTGATGGCATGTTCACTATTTCTACTTCATACTTTGTTTGGGAGTAGATTGGGGTTTTGAAACCCCCAGCAGTAGTGGCCAAGTAGTATACCACATGATTCTCAATCCTAGGTATTACCCTGATTTTGTGCTCTGAGAAATAATTCCCCAACATATCCCATACTTCATTTCTATAAGCTCGCATCCTGGGATGCCTTGTCTGGTAGCTATCATTTGCCTGGTTTATCACCAATTCCGAATTCCCAAACACCTGTATCTTCTTTTCTCCCATGTCTTTCAAGGCTTGCAAACCTGGCAATAGGGCTTCATATTCTGCTACATTGTTGGTGCACTCAAAATTCAATTTATATGACAAGGCTTTAAAATCCCTGTTAGGAGTGATGATCCAAACTCCTGCCCCAACACCCGTTTTGCTTAACGACCCATCAAAATACATTGGCCACAAACCCTCTTCATTCTGCTTCCTTTCCAAGGCCTCTTGTATTGCTGCAAACTCCTTATCTTCCTCCACTTCCAAGTGTATAGGAACCTTAGGATCAATACGTGGCCCATCATTAAAAAATATGGAGGATCCCAAGTCTGTATCAAAAAAATATATGGGATGGTTCTCAGATTTATCCTGGTTGCTAACCATGTATGCCAATCTCTTCTCCCTGTACAATCTTTGGTTCCCTCCAAACAACAGTATGGTGGCATATGACCAATCCAGCTGCATATTCCCTCTCAGTTTCGATGCCCAAGATATTGACAGTAACATACCAAATTTTGTAGGAATATCAGCTACCACTACGTCCATTACTATACTCTTAGTAGGGAGTTGGTTGAGGGTCACTACCGAGTCTTTAATAAACCCTAAACATTTGACCTTCCTTGAATCAAAAGAATAAAGGTCCTTGTAAGGTCTTGTAACTTCTAAACCCAAGCTATCCACCACTGTTTTGGGAATTAGGTTATGGGATGCACCTGAATCTATCAGTGCATTGTGTAAAACCATATCATGGACATTCAAACTTAAATAGAATGGGGGAACATCTTTATCATATGCATCTTCAAGCTTGGGACCAAAAACAATGGTGGGAGCATCATCTATCACCTCTAAAATGTCTTGTTGACAATCACCCTGACCACTAACCATTTTGTTAATATGCTCCCTATATTCATTGTTCTTTAATAGCTCATTAAAAGGGATAGATATATTTACCTTTGACAACTCAGACTTCAAACTAAAGGATGAAACTAGCTTGCTGATGTCAATTTGTTCTGGCTGGTTAGTCTCCTGGGACTGCTGCCCTTTATCTTCTGGTTTTTTCTGTGCAGCATCTTCCTGCTGCTTCTCCTTTTTCTTTTCTGAGTTTTGCTGGGCATTAGCAGGCTGATTTTGACTAGACTTTCCTTTGTTTATTGCTACATACCGCTTCCTTAGCTACAGCTTTCTATGAAATTCATCCATTGCATTTTGATATCCCATTTGATACTACTCTGAATCTAGTTTAGGGATGGGAGCAGCATTTTCTTTGGTGAAGAAATCATGCTCTCTCTTAGTCAAGTATATCTCACGGTCAAGGCCATCAAAATGTTGAATCAGATAATCCACCGAGTCTTCCTTCCCTTCTCCATCCACCATATTTTCAAGGAGAGGGGGCCTTATTTGTTGGTCATCAGGGTTCCTTTGATTTCTTTGGGGGAATGGCCTTCTAAATTTAGGATTCCTCACTTTGTTTTTAGGCTGCTCTCTATTAGGAGGCTTGTTATCCACGACCAGTCTGTCCATCAATTTTTCCATGGTTTTCATCATCATTTCAAATTTCACATCACTGGTAGCGGAGGAAGTGGAAGTAGAGGTATGGGTCTCTATTTTCTTCTTTTCCACTTATGTTTTACCTTTCAGCTTCCGTGAGGCCATCATGTTTGCTTCTACCTCCAAAGCATATTTAAACATAGATGATAAGGTAGGTGATTTTCTCTCCCTTAGCATACATGATAAATATCCCTCAAAAGCATCTGCATAATGCAGCTTAGCAACACCTATCAAAGGTTTTATGTCAGCTGGGATTGAGTTGTACACCCTCATGAACCTGCCAGAAAACTCATGCACAGATTCAAATTTTCCTTTCTTTAAATGGTTGTGTTCGGAAAATATTTGTGATGGACTTTTTACCGCTTCCCACCTATCTAAAAAAAACGTTTGGAAGGCTGCAAAGGTATGGATAGATGCATCTGGTAAATCTCTGAACCATTTCTTGGCCTCTCTAGACAAACTTTGTGCAAACAGCCTCATCTTAGCATCCTCATAGTCTACTTCCTCCAAGTCAGTAAAATCCTCAAACCTCTCCACATATTGTCTTACTGAAAAGTATCCCTCTCCATCATACAAGATAATTCTATGTCAGTAATATTTAGGGAGGTCATGCAAATTGGCAAGCAAGTCCAAGGGTGCAAACCTAGCTTCCTTAGGTCTGGGTGGATTTTGGGTTCTAGGAGGGATGTTCTGAAGGGTATTCTGAGGAGGATTTTGAGCCAGGTTCGTAGTATAGGCCTGAGAGATCAAGGACTGTGGGTCTCCCTTTCCAACCTTCAAAATACTTTGAAGATTATACCACACAGGATCTAACATATATGAATCAAGGTTATTCAGACCTTCTTCAGCTAACTTTAGATGTGATTCTCATTTAGATCTTATCAAGAGTCTTTCAAGGTTTATCTCTAAATCTAACTCATGAAAATCATATGACTCTTCTTTAGACACGGATTCTTCAACATCAGAAAGGCTAACCTTATCTTTTTTACTTCTATGCCTAAGCAGAACTTATGGGTTTTCCATGCCTAGCAATATTTCAGGGATGGGGTTACCTCTTGTGTGGATCTTTCTTGGGGCCAGGATGAGTTTTGAAGTTTCTTTAGGAATGATCGTGGACTGGTCACTCCTCCCAGTGGAGTCTCCTTTGAATGAAAGATTTGATGAATGGATTCACCAGGGAAAAAACACACAACCTTCTTTAAATTGAGAAACCTTTTTTTGCGAACATAAATTTCTTCTATCTCTCAAAACTAGAATTCTTTGTCGTTCTCCTAGGGATAATGCAACACTCGCGCCCCGACAGTGGCGCCAATATGTTAGCACATAAAATGTACCTCACCACAGAACCACTTGAGGAGGAATAAGCTGGCCTCTTATCCTCCAGAGAGGGATCTCTCACAGATAGGTTTTAATAGGGCCAGATAAATGATTGAAACTAATATTAGATTGTTGTTTGGTTGAAAACAAAATAGGTATCCATTGGGAAGTGGAGTCAAAACAGACAGAAAATGAATATCATGAGAATGCTTTGCAAACAAACCCACTCAGAGGAAATAAATCCACCAAATCACAGTCAAAACGCTTTAGTTTGATGATTTAGAAGAAAAATATGAACAGTCCATCAATATAGAGCATATGGTTATGAATTCTATATCAATTTTAGTATAAACTGGTTATGGATGCTTGGAATGAAAAGAATAGAGCATAATCACTATGAATTCTATTATGATACTACACTTATCCAAGCATGAATAGCATGACAATATGGATTAAACAAAGAAGGAAAAAATTTACATAACGAAAGAAATAAACAGATTATAAGACCAATAACACATGAATCACTGAGAGAAAATGCCTGTAAGTCATTGCCAAATTTTTATTAAAACAGTCTAAAATATACTCAACACAGAGCAATACACGGGTTCCCAAAAATGTTCAACCCTTTGGAATTCTTTACATTGTTTTTATAGATCTTCTGAGCCTCAGGTTCGACATGTTTCAACAGAAAATGGTTACAAAACCAGTGACACCTATGCAACAGGTTCGCCACTACAACAAAATGACAAAGTTGGCCAAACTGGCTCAACTGCCTTTTACAAATTTACTGGGCATTTTTACTCAATGACAACAAACTCTAACAAGATAAACAAAATGCTTTGGTAATGACTTCCTTGTTGAGATATTGTAACTTCTAAGAATATTATATTTGTACTTTATTATTCTGGAGATGTTTCATTCCTCCATGAAGATCCTATTGTATATCCGGAGATGTTTTATTCCTCCGTGGAGAATGTGGTAAGTTGGGTTATTAAACTTCCCTACTGGTGTTGACCCTGTATGAGTCATGTGGGTTAAAGGGTTATTAGACCACCCTAGAGGGGTCGTCCTAGTCAGCATTATCTTAAGTGGTTAAGTTGGGGCCGACCTAGCTAAGATCAAAAGACAAGTGAAGTTGTGTATAAATAGAGGAGGTGTGTTCCTCATTTAACACACATTCCCTCACTTGTGATTCACGCATAGGAGAGAGAGAGATATGCTATGGAAGAGAAGGAGCTCATGTTTGGGGATTACATATTTGTATTTTTTGGTCATCTATATTGAGGAAGCTTTGCTGGTTTTTCTACCCCATGAGGGTTTCCTGGGATAAATTTGTGTCTCTTGTGTTTAGGCTGTGCTTGTTGTTCTTTCAGTGATCTTGTATATGATATTGTTGTGAAATGGAATGTAATACTGATATTTTTTGTCTTAGCATATTGAATTTTAACATGGTATCAGAGCTATACTGAAGGAAGGAAATGTATGGCACTTACAACACTTGTCTCGCTTGCGACAATTTGAAAGTTAGGGTTTTGTATCGCAAAATCCAGTCATTGTGGCACTTTCTCTATAAATCCATTTTTGCGAAGGTTCAGGTTTGGAAAATTTTATAGGTTGTAAATAACATCCCCCTGTACAATGTGTCCGAAGGAAATCCTTAGATTCGTTGTACTTTGTGATTTATGATCTATACAAGTTAGGATTTCTACCTCTTCCAGATCTCAGTCATAAACAAGTGACCTAGGAAAAAAGGTCATATATTGGGCTAAGAAGCTCTAAATGAAATTTCGTAAAATGTGACAAGTAGGGCACGAACGGTAGTTTCACAGGTCCATGTTTTAGAGGCCGAAGTTGAACCAGTGACACGTGGAAATCCATACAAGTTCGCTAAGTTGTTTCGTCCCATAAACAGGTCATGTTGCGATAATTGGAATAACTATCTCTCATAGAATCCATTTGAGGTCATACTTATGGGGTTGGAAATATGATAGGTCAGGCTACCAGAGGCTGAGGCTTCAGACCCTACAAATCCGCAATTTTAGAGTTGAACCAGAAACAATTCGGCCCATCTGAAATGGATAAATGGAGGAAATCTAGGATGAGGAGGAAGAAGCTCTCACTTAGGGTTTTCATTTCTTAGGTCTGGAAGGACTTGATACAATGTTGGAGACACTTGATACAACATTGGAAGCTTTGATAATGGATTTGGAATCCATTCATCATAGATATTGATCCTCCATCAAAATGTTGTGGTAGGAAGGAGATTGAAGATTAGGGTTTCCAAGTAAGAAGAAACCCTAGCAAAGTTGGGAGAGTCATAGGGAAGTGATGAATGAGGTTTAAATGGCACTAATATTTATCATCCTAGCACCATGAACCTATACAATATGTTTTACAAGTAATCTACCTTGGATGGTTAGGGTTTTACCCCTATAGAGAAGACTACTCGTTAGGTATGACTTGAGAAGACACAAGTATGTTTTGAAATTTGATTCTTGATTAAGTTCATAATATGCTTGTCTTTATGTTATTGAGGTTAGTACAATTATAATTGTTTGATAATGAATGCATGTGAATGATAGAAGACATTCATTTATTAGGGTTATGACACTTATGATTGTACTAATGCACTTGTGGTGTTGTATGAGGATGATGTTGTCTACTAACAAGATATAGGTACATCAAGAAAGACAAATCGAGTTCTATGACCATGATGACATGGATACAAAGACTCATCCATAGTCTTTGACCACATAGAATCTCCACTTACAAGGTATGTATGACTTTTTTCTACTATGCTTAACCTATGAGATATGTAAGTTCTAGCACAAGGTCTCTAAATCATTGAAGAGAACAAAGCAGATATTGTTTGGGTATGTTAAGACATAACCAAGCATGATAATCCAGGTATGTTTTCCTATATCAAGTTGGAATCCTAGCTTGTGTTAGGATATTAGGTAAGTATACCTGGGTATGAAATGACTATGACCATACATAATGTTTTGAGAGTATTGAGATTATACTAATGAATGTATGATTATGTATGAGATCATGAGGATGACACTAGTGCACACTTAAGCATGCATAGTGGTACATAATGAATAGAAGTTCAAAGACATATAGAGATCAAGCGGGAGGCAACCACACAACATAAAAGATAAGTATTTGAGTTTTTATTTGAATCTCTAAATAGTTAATGACATTGCTTGTAATAGTTGTATGCATATTTGTATTCCTGGAATATATCATGCATAGTACAACATTTAACGGTATACTACTAATATGCATATGATGGGTAAGTTGGACAAACATTTCATTGTTGCTTGTCTAGAATGAAACCTCTTTGTTGACATGTTGAGAGCTGTGCACACTCTTGATAGTATGTTCTAGTAGAGATGGAAGGCATCTAGATAGCCATTGTATGCATACAGGATATGGAAACGTGTTGTGCCAAAGTATTGGTAAAGATAGTTGCATAACTATGTGAATCATATTTGTATGCATAATAGGTTATCATATCAACATGATTTGATGATTATGAAGTATTACTAATCATGTAATCAACTTTGATTTGTAGGAAATTTCATGAAGAATGATGAACACCGAACAAGTGATGGATGTTCAAAGACTTACAAATCAAACATACTATAGAAGGCTCCTGGCTAGAAGATTCTCTTAGAAAGAGGAAGAGGATCATGACGAGATGTTTGCTCCAAGTGGCTAGATAAGACCATTCTCGTAATGGTGTAATTGAAGAAGAAGTACGAATTGAGAAAACCCCCAGGATTCAATTGAAGAAATTTTTGTATGGGTAACCAAGATCGATAGTCATTTGATGAGCTTAATGATCACCATGGGTGATGTGGATTTCAACCTTTGCTACAAGGTAGAAGATGGTGTCTATATACAAATGCCATTATTCTCTTAGATGGATGCAAGAATGAACTCACCACAAAGTTCGAATGATCTTAAGGCTCATATCAGTAGACCCATCTGACGAGAAATGGCACGGATAGATATGTAGAAGATCACTCAATGTAGAGTGTGAATGATGTTCAGTCACAGAGGGAAAATTGATAGCTTCTTGACAAGCTTGGGCTTTACTAAAAGTAAATTTGATCATAACCTTTACCTTAAGGTTATGGACGATGAACCTGTCATACTATTACTATATGTGGATGATATCTTTTTGACTAGCAATGAGAAACAGATCATGGAAAGCAAGAAGAAGCTAGATACATAATTTGAGATGAAATATCTCGGATTTATGCATTACTTCCTAGGTCTAGAAGTATAGCAAGGCCCAGAAGGAATCTTTCTCAACCAAGGAAAGTATTTGATATGTTGGAATGCAAATCCATGGCCACTCCCATGGATTCCAACTTGAAGCTGTTAACTAATGACTCATCAGAGTTAGTGGATGTGACTCTGTATCGACAATATTATTGGGTCATTGATGTATCTGACAAATACTAGGCCATATATATGCTCTGTTGTGAACACCTTGAGTCAATATCTAGTGGAACCTAGACGTGTTCACCTGATAGCTATAAAGTATGTGATGAGATACCTAAAGGGTACGATAGACTTTGGTCTATGTTATCTTGGAGATCATGACTTTAGATTGTATGGATACACAAATGTTGATTGGGCAGGAAGTGTATCAGACAGGAAGAGCACATCGGGCGGATGTTATTGTTGGGGATCTACCATGATATTGTGGTTTAGCAGGAAGTAGTCTAGTGTGGCTCTCAACACAACTGAAGTAGAATATATAGCTGCTTGCTCTGCTAGTTGTGAAGCGATATGGCTTCGGAAGTTGTTATCAAAATTGTTTGACTTAAAGATGGACCCCACTGTGATTTTGTGTGACAACCAAAGTTGTATCAAGATGACAGAGATTCCAGTGTTCCATGATAAGTCAAAGTACATAGATATCCAATACTTTTATATACGGGATATTGTGTAGAAAGGAGCTATCAAGCTCAAGTATGTGAGCACTGATGAACAAGTTGTTGATATATTGACCAAACCTATGTCTGGAGTAAAGTTTGAGTATTTCTGAGACAAGATTGGTGTAGTTCAGAAGGACCCTCCTTGAAAAGGGGGAGTGATATGGTCTATGATGATATTTGGATACTGGTATCGATCTGGATACCTGTATCGAGGATGAGATTTCCTATTTTGACGGTAAGGTCGATGATGAGGATACCTATACTGATGAGGATACTGTATATATGATGAGGATACTTGTATCGATGATGAGGATACTTGTATTGATGATGTGAATACTTGTATCGATGATGAGGATGCTATATCGATGGTGAGTATACTGTATCGATGATGAGGATACTGTATCGATGATGAGGATACATGTATCGATGATGAGGATACTTGTATTAATGATGAGGATACTTGTATTGATGATGTGGATACTTGTATTGATGAAGATGATACATGTATCGATGATGAGGTTACCTGTTCCGACGATGGGGTCGATGATGAGGTTACCTGTCTCAACAATGAGGTTGATCATATCAATGATAAGGTTGATAAGTGGTCCTAAGACTTGGCCTAAGTTTACAAGGGGATTGTATCATCCCCAGACTTTGGTATCTGAATTGATCCGTAGACAGATGTCTCCGAGAAGTGGTCCCTAGTGGACAAGAGGATTGTATCATCCTCAGACTTTGGTCCCTGAATTGATCCGTAGACATATGTCTCTGAGAAATGGTCCCTAGTGGACAAGAGGGATTGTATCATCCCTGGACTTCGGTCCCTGAATTGATCCCTAGACAAATGTCTCCGAGAATTGGTCCGTAGTGGATGAGAGGATTGTATCATCCTCGGACTTCCGTCCCTGAATTGATCCATAGGCTAATGTCTCCGAGAAGTGGTACCTAGTGAACAAGAGGATTGTATCATCCCTGGACTTCGGTCCCTGAATTGATCTGTAGACAAATGTCTTTGAGAAGTGGTCCCTAGTGGACGAGAGGATTTTATCATTGTTGACACAAACCCAGTCGACAGCGGTTCCACTCACTATCAACACATACCGGGATATCCCTACGCACTGGCCCGGACAGGTTTTACCCCACCTAGCAACACATGTAGAGCAGATGAGGTCTCATCCAAGATGTTTAGGAAGAGTAGACAGAACCATGTTTCCGTCGAATGAAGGAGGATTGTTGTGGATACATTACTTAAACTTATTGCAACATTTCAAAAGTAGATCTATGCATTTAATTGTATCATTATAGCATCATTCGACCAAAACATTCATTGTTGTAGTAAATTGTAACAGTAAAGAAAATATTGCATCAAAGGAACATAGAATCATTCAGATATCACAACATTGCATTACCATAATTACACAGAAAAAACATAGGGATTGGACCAAAATAGCTTCATCACATCATATTATCACCGCAAAAACCCAGATACAATCTCTCTGCAAAAACCAAATCTCACCAATATATCTTGATCTCAAACATACACCAAAAAACATACATCCAAGATTATCTAAGACCTACAACTCTATGTCTTTATATAGGCTTCTTCCTTTACATTGCCTGTCCACATACTAATAACTTCCTAACTGACACTTTGGACAAATGACCCAAAATCTAACTGATGCATTCCAATGACCCAAAAACCCAAATATCACGATACAAATGACCTAAAATTACATCACATATGGTCCAAATGACCCAAAACCCACAAGCTGCAATACAATTGACCCAAAAATACATAAAATAATCTTCTTTACGCCCAGCTCGCTGTTGTCCACGATATCTTCTACCATGTTGTAGCATCGGTGATGCTGCGACGTTACCTTACCAAACTACCTGCCAACAGGCTCCCAATACAATCTTGTGGCTCCCCCTCGAGCCACATCAACTAGACATGGTGTATTCACTAGTCTTGATGCGGAAGTCCTCATACTGTTGCCGAATTTTATTGACCCACTGCAGTACTGTTGCAGCAATCTCCTTACTATCCTTGAGTTCCGTGTCCAGAAGGTGGTTGTACAGGTGTGTGGCGACCTTCTGCCTTACTTCCTGCACCGCCTGGAGTGTAGAATCTGCAGCAACATGAAGCTCGGCCCCAACGTCCTGGAATTCATCCAACTGTGCAGACCACTGCTTCTGCCATTCCTCTGCTTTGGAAACGCGTTGCTACAAGTCCTTGATCTCTAACCTCTTGGAGACCTGCACCATTGGTGGCATGGTAAGCATGGTGCTCTTTAGTGTAGCCAGTTGCTCTTCCGCCTCTCGTCGTTGCTTGGTCAATTGTTCCAAAGGCTCATCTTGGACGATGCTACCCCAGAACAATGCAGTCTCTGTAATGATCCTTGTCACCTCCTGCTCTAACTCGGCTAGCTGAGTTGTGACTTCTTTAATGGCATTCTTCCATTCCTCAACCTCCTTCTATGGTGTGGCTGGCTTCAAAGCATGGGTTAATTCTGCATTGTCCTCTCATAGTTGGGCGATAAAATCCCCCAGTTTATGTGCTCGCTCGACCGGCTCTAACTCTGCAATAGGCTCGAAGACATGGTTATAAGATTCCTCGATGGCTGCCTCCAACCGCACTTGAGTGGCCCATAAAGCCATTTTTTCCACTGTCAGCCGACCCTGCTCCTTTTTCAGCTCTGTGATCTCAGTAGCCTTCTCGGCCCAGAGATTCTCCAAAGTCTCCTTCAGTTCATCAACCACCTCCCATGTTGTGGTGGCCTTCCCTTTGAGATCCTCAACTTCCTTGCGGAGCGCTGCAGTTTCCTCCTGCGACCGTATGAGCTGACTCCATGCATCTCGTTCTCTATCTGCCAATTCTTGACAATCAACTGTTTGGATGGACACCAGTACTGGAGAAGACAACGCATTAATGTTTACTGTCAACTCCGCAAACTACTGCAGCATTGTCTTGAGAGTGGGATTGTCAGTCGCAATCGCAGACAAGGGAATCTCCACATTCCTGACCCACGGCTCGGTGCTGATTGTGCCAACTTGTGGGACCATTGCTTCGTCAAGTGCCTTTCGCGAAACCATATCATACAAGGAGTTCATACGAGTAGTGAGCACATGGAATCTTTTATCTCTCTTCATTTTCATCTTGTGAGCCACTGTAGTGGATGCATTAGTGATTGCTTTTATGAGTCGGTCTAACTACGCTTTCATCGACAGGGGCAACCCACTGATTGTCACAGGGTCCTGGTGCCCTTTCATTTTGTTTTCTTTAAGGGCCCAGTCAGTGTCGTCATCTGTCTATGTCTTTATGGATTCTCAGTCTAAGTCATGATGTCTATGCTGGTCCTGCGCTGATAGGTGATCATCTGGACCTTGGGCTAGTTCCCCAGCCTCAGTCTCGGCAAACCCCATGGGCTCGCACCACACCTCAGACCAGTCATTCACAATAGCCTCTAAGTCTGCCTTCGTCACCTTATATGGCTGTGTCACCAACCATTTCCTATCTTGGTCATGGCGGGCTTGTACATAAATTGCATGCTGTTGAATTGCGAACACCATCACCAGCTTAAACTGTGCAGTGGTTTCTTTGGACAATTGGGGCACCTTTGTCACAGCCGCACAGACCATCTACCAGTATAACTAGAACAACAATGTACATTCCCTATTCCATTCTTATTCTCAAACAAACCACAAATTTTGATAACGCGCATCGTGACGCTCTTACACAGCGTCAACCTCCATACCCCAGTACACGTTGGGATCCTTCCAGGACACAAATGCAATCAATAGCAGAAGCCATCTATATGTGAATGAGCCTTTACCTGATTGAACTGCCATCACCAATTGATTCAATAGAAACAAAGACCAGTTCATCTGCACTCCAGCCACACACTGCTCTACACATGCCACAATTCCTTAATTACACTGATTGGGTTGACCACCTTGGACAACTTTGCAGGAGAGTATCTTGGTTCCAGTGAGCACCTCCTTATCATTGATGCTGCTGGTGTGGTACCCACAACCATCCTTCTCCAAAGCATAGCGCTTGACAAACTATGCGGCCATCTTTTTGTCGTTCTCCTTTCCTCTGAAATATGGCGACGGGTCGACCCCATCCTTAGGAAACCCGGTAATCTCTGTGATCAAGTGCACCGTGACACGAATTGCTTCATCTAGCCACAACATACCGCCATGAAAGTAGGCCAGTAGCTGCTTTACACATGCACTGACCTCCGGCAGGCGTCCAAAGTGGGGCATATGTATAAGGCCTAGCAGGCCTTCCTGTTTCAAACCCCACACCCAATCATGCGGAACCGGTTTACCGCTCAATTGTGATCCTGGCTCATAAGGGGCCGACGCAATCTCCTTGTATGCCACCATGTCATGGTCTTCATATTTCAGATGCATCAACGTCGATGCAATATCAATAGAGCACTCCATCCTAGTAGGGAGCGCTGACATCTTCAGTGGGTACTTCTGATTCTTCTGCACCTTCTGGGAAGGTACCCCAGGCTGACTGGGGGGGACATACCCTGGGATATCAGTGGCCGAGAGTCCTTCCCATGCAGCTGACTCATCAACCCAGTGGAAAGATGGCCCCCGCTTCCCCTTGACCTTCCCCCACCACAGCAGTGGAGGACCGAAGCTGATGATTGCTATGCGGAGACTCAGAATGTTGACCTCCCCAATGCTTCTTAGCAATCACTGACGCTCCGACTGGCATGTTTGCAAGTTCTGCCTCAAGATTGACTTATCCCACACACTCGACTTCTTCTTCAACGACAACTGGGGTGAAGGGAGACTCTACCTCGCTGCTAATCTCAACTATTTCTAGCATACCTCACATGACGTGCCTAACTGATCACCGACGTAATGGACAGATCCACTCAATGCTCAGCAATGACACTCTGCAATTTCAACCGAACCTTTCCCAACTCCCAACTATAGTTACTAGGTAAGAACGATGCTCTGCAACACCTCACAATCTCACTTAACAACTGAACTCTTGGTGCCTTCTGACCAACTTCAACCCATTCTTATAGAATCCAACCCGATCCTTCCTAATCATTACTAAATCCTGCATTAACTCGGTGAAATCCTGCATTAATCACCCGAATCCACCATCGATCCTGTCATCCCATCGATCGGATCTGCCATTAATGACCATCATTCAAACAAGCACCATTAATTAACCATTGTGACTTTTGGCATTTATTGCTTGATTTGACCTGGTCGCAACGCTGCCATTTGTCGCGGACCGCTCCTAACTTACAGCACAAGCCTCCCTGCCTGCGCATTCTCCTCTCTATTAGTGCGCCGTCCTACCATCGAGCAACCTACATTTTTTTTCCCCAATGTGACTCAGGCATCACATTGTTCCAATCCTGACCAATAGGGCTTCAACCTGCTACCGTTAATCAACTTTGGGAGCATCACTTCGTCCAACTACTGCAACTACACTGCGCCTCCTCAAGTGATGCTATTGATACGATACAGACCTAGTCAATGCATCTGCAATTTTCCTAGATGTTTCATAAACTTGTTGTCATACAACAACACCAAGTCACCTTGCTGAAACTATTTGTTTTTGATGTGGCAACCATGCCACACCTTGTCGAGATCCTTCTCCACCTCCTGGTGGAATCCTGCGATAAAGCTATTTTCCTCCAGCTGTACTAACTGTGCTAGACGTTCATCTAATGTTGTTGCATCATCCATACCTGTTATTGTTGCTATACGCAGACTCAGAACAATGTACTCCACTGGAATAATTGCTTCGTGTCCACACACTAACCTGAATGGTGTCTGACCTATCAAACTTTTACATGTGGTGCAATATGCCCACAACACTGTTGGGATTTTCAGATCCAAGTCATCGCGGTTCGCATTGCACACCTTTGTCAGTGCATGCTCCAATACTTTGTTGAAAGCTTCCACCATGCCATTTTCCTGTGGATGATATGGCGTACTCTTCTTATGCTGTATCTGCAGTTCCTCCATCAATGCGCTAATGGTGCGGTTGAGAAAGTGGTTGCCTTGATCACTCAGCAATATCTGGGGGCAGCTGAAGCGAGTGACAATGTTGTCAAAAAAAAATCATGCAGCCGTGGCTGTGGAACAATCAAGTACTGGTGCCGCCTCCACACATTGGGTCAAATATTATGTCGACGTGATGATGTATCTTGCACCAGTGCGTTTCCTTGGTGGATTGGTTGGTCCTACAAAATCCACTGCCCATTTGTCAAATGGCTGTAACGTTAACTGAGGCATCAACAACATCTCATCTCGTCTGGATGGTTTTCCAGTTCTCTAACAAACATTGCAGAACCGTGCATAGTCTGTCGCATCATTATGCAACGTGGGCCACCAAATCCCCACACGAAGCACCTTCCTAGTAGTCACTCGAACACCGTAGTGCCCTCCAGCCACTCCTCCATGTGCCTCTTCCAAGATCTACGCTTGCTCATGTGGCAAGACACACCGACGCAATATCTCATTTTTGCCCAGCTTGTATAACTCTCCGGCGATTAACTGGAAATAAGAAGCTTTGACCACCAGCTGCTTCTTCTGACTAGTAGTGAACCCTTCTGGTGCAGTACCTATCGCCAGAAACTGAATGATTTCTTCAAAATAACCATCAGATACTCCAACCTTAAATAGTTGTGCATCAGGCAACCCGTCTTCAATGTTAGTTGGATCCTCGCTTGTTTCAATCCGAGATAGATGATTAGGGCCAACATTCAACCACCTTAGCTTCACAATTACTTCAAAATCAAACTCCTAAAATAGAAGTAACCATCAGCAGATCTTCCACCCCAACACAAGCTTATTGACCAGGTATTTCAATGCAGAGTGGTCTGTGAACATCTTAAAATGTCCTCCCAATAAGTAGTGTTGGAACTTCTTGCAGCGCATAGACCATCGCCAAGCCTTCCCTCTTGGTAGTGGTGTAGTTCTTTTCTGCGGATGATAGCTTCCGACTGGTGAAAGTAATAGGGTGATCAAGATCCCCCTCTCCTAGTTGCGCTAGTACCAAACCAAGTGCAATTGATGATGCATCAACATGGACATGGAATTCCTTACTCCAGTCCCGAAATACCAATATCGGTGTCGAAGCCATCTTAGCCTTCAGCTGCTCAAAACTATCCTGACATTCTGTGCTCCATTGAAATACTACATCTTTCTTCAGTAGCTTTCCCATAGGGACGGTGATCATTACATATGCCCAGATGAATTTGCGATAATACCCAGTATGCCCTAAAGTCGCCCTCAACTGCTTAATGGTGGTCGGCGGTTGCAAGCTCAAAATGATTGCAATCTTTGCTGGATCAACTAACAACCCTTGTTTGCACACAATGTGACCCAACAATATCTCGAATGGTGCACAAAAGATGCATTTCTTCAAATTCACCGATATCTGATGCTGTTGGCATCGCTCAAGCATCAACCGTAGATTGTCTAGATGATCGCGGATCAAACCATAGACTGTCCAGTCATCCATGTATACTTGCAAAAACTTTTGAATAAAGTCCCAAAATGCGGCAAAAACAACCCGCAAGAAGATCGTAGGTGCATTCTTCAACCCAAATGGCATAACGGTATACTGAAAACAACCCCATTCTGTGACAAAAGTCATCTTGTGGCGGTCTTCCTTGGCAATCCGGATTTGATGATAGCCTGAGAACCCATTCGTGAACGAATACATCTCCTAGCCTCCCACACCTTTGATTACTTCATTAGTAAACGGGGTCGGAAAGGGATCATGCAAGAAGGCATCGTTCAACTTACGTAAATCAACATATGATTTACGTAAGTTGAACATAAATCAACATAGATGTGCACCTTGCTAGTCTTCTTGTCTGGCACCACCATAGCATTGATCCATTTTGACTCTTCGACCGATTCAATGATACCAGCATCCAACATGCGATCAAGTTCTTCCTTGACCTTCTCCTTATGTCACGGATTTAGCTGATAGGGTTGCTACTCGATCGACTTAGCATCTAATTTCAAGGGAATCTTCATCTCACCTAAATCACCCAAAATACCTTTCATCTTGAAAAACTTTGTAGGAAAAAGGTCTTGGAATTCATGCAGCAAATCAGTGACCTTTCCCATCATCTCAACATCCCAATAATCTCCAACATTCACAAACTTGGGAGTGGTCTCCGTCCAAATAGTGACCTTACGAAGCTTCAAGGGATGACTGAACGGATCACTTGGCGCATTAGGTGGTACCACATCGCGACTTCCTTCAGACTCAGGAAAATTGACATTCTGCGGATTGTCACTGTCTTCGGGCCCTCCAGTGATATTGTAACATTCCATCAGGGATTACATCTAGCAATGTGCATGCGGATCTGCTGGACAACCTTCAAAATGACATTGCGGATGAGTTGCAAAGCATTATTGACATCAGGGTTGGCATCCATGAAAGTAAACGTATGAGTGAAGTAGACCGTCAACTCCACCCAAGTGGTAATTTCTCTGCGCAACTCAGCTGCGGTGTACTACAAGCGCGACATCTCATCTAATGTATGGATAAAGGCATCGACCCACTCATCCCACGGTCGCAACGCCCACAGTGTCTGATACTCTCTTAGATGAATTCCCGGTTTATTCTGACCATCATATTTCCCTACGTGCTAGACCTCGGTATCGCCGAAATGAACCATCATCAATCTTCTGCACTGCAACCATTCATTAATTGATTGCTTGTGTGTCACCCACCAGCGTGCTAGAGCAGCCTTCAATGCTTCCTCCAACGCCAGCAATCACTGCGGTTCTGAAACTCGTTCCTCAAATTATGTCAAAAAGTCGGTCAAGCCAGGCAACCCCTCATAGACTGGTAGTGTGACCGTTTATGTCACAACATGGCATAAGGATTGTGTGACTACTCCACATTTATAGAGAGACACCTTGTGCAAGCGGTTCTTCCAGTGTTCTAATGCATCATCATAGTCGGAGTATGCAGAGCTCTCACTGCTCCATCCCAACTCACTATTTGCAGTCAGGCAAATATAGTCTTCGAAAATATTGAATGCATGGTCCCATCCACTGGGATCGTCATCCTTTACTGGCTCAATGTATCGGCGTCCTTCAATCAGATCCAACAGGGCTATGACTCTGAGATCACGGTTTTCAAAAGTCATCATCTGCTGCTTGAAGTTGATTACAGCTCAACTATCGTTATCCCATCCAATCCCCAACAACGTGGGATAAGAGCTTCCCCCTTCAACTACTTCAATGACCTCAAATTCGGCATAGGTTTTCATTCCCTCGATGTCGACCATTAGCTTTGGAACTCGCCCAATTGGTGTTACCTTCGGATGGTTATCCAACCTGAGTTGTATAGGAGACTAGCTCAATGGGGGGGGGAATCTTCTGCCAAGCCTGCTTGCTTAAGATGTTAACATCCGAACCAAGATCCAGAATAATTGAATCAACGTCATAGTTGCCAATCTGAATGTTCATTCACATCTCCTTACCTGTCTTCCGCCGCTATAAGGAGTTCACTGTAGACTCCCGCCATCTCCTCGCGGATCGCTACAACCATCCCTCAATCTCAGCAAGGGCAATGGGATCTCGTGCCAACAATAGACAGCTCTCAATTTTTTTTTGTAAATTTCCAGAGTGTGTTGACGGACCTGCCTCAGAGGTAGCATCAAAGACAGGAGGCATGTCGCAAATAACAACCTTACCACAATCTTTTTCTAATGTGTAATGTGCCTGAAGGAATGCCTCTCGCTCAACATCAATATCAAACAATCCCGTCTTCTGTCCTGCCAACCAAATCAGCGGGCATGAGCTATCCTCTCCAGTTGTCTTACCTCCATGAGTAAAAATAGCAACAGAAGCATCTTGCGGTCTCGGTTCTGCAGAAATTGTCGCAATATTTGCACCCTCCGTATGGTTCGGCGGCAAAGTCCCAGGTTGGTTTGCATTCTAATTCGGCCGTGGATTCTAGTTATGTGCCAGTTGCTGCACCTGATTCTATACTAGTTGCTGCGCCTGGTTCTGGTTCTGCAGCTGCAGAACATTCCTTGCCTGCCATCATGCAATCAACTGTGGGTAGTTTTATACTATATGATCTGGAACAAAGAAGAATGTACACTACATTTGCAATAGTGGAAAATCACGCTAGTAATGTCCCCATACCGCATAGTGATAGCATTGAATAGGTCCACAACCTCCTTGTCCTCCTCTGCGACCAAATCCTCCACCACGTCCACCCTAATATCCTCCACAAAATCCTCCCTACTTCGGGTATTGCGGCTGCATCGGATTTGGTTGCAAACCTTTCCCTTGCAGCACATACTGCAGTTGTTGGACGTACTGTGGTTGTTGTGCAGCCATTTTCATCAAAGTATATTATGGCATGAACTGTTGTGGTTGCTGCTGTGGTACAAACTGCACCTGTGGTTGAGGCAGTGGCTAGGCTACCTGTGGTTGCGGTTGTGGTTGTTGTATGACACACTGATCTTCCTTCACGTAGAATGCATCATACGTCCTCTCCTTAAGCAATCCATATGCATGACAGTCTTTGTCGTCATGTCCCACCGACCGAAAAAATGTGCAATACAGATTCATGGGCTTTGTCACCATCTTCTACATGTAATGACAATCCTCATGGTGGTGCCCATATACCTGGCAAACACATCACCATGGTAAGCCGCCACCATTCAACGGGTTCGGCACTCCCGACACTAGATAATTGCGGAAGTGAGGGAAACTATCCTTGGTATGGCCCTCACCATGACAACGTGTACACCAGACCTCTTCTTGTTGTTCCTTGCCCTTTTTTAGATCTTGCAGTTGTATGGTCAGGTTAGCCAGCTATGTCTAGATCTGCGACATCCCAGCTGTATTTTCCCCAATTGGTGATGCTTCTAGCCGCATTGCAATCTCTAGAGCTTCACCTGGTGTGGTAATGTTTTGCTGCATCAGTAGTAGTCGAATGTGCGGGAGCAATGCCACGATAAAGCACTCTTTGTGTTGGAAAATACTCATATCAAAACTAACCCTTGCCATTAGCGTCTTGAAACGCTGATCAATGTCCCACATGGGCTCGTTAGGATATTGCTTAATCTCTTTAAGATCTGTAATGTACTGTGCTTCGGATTTGGGCTTTCGGAACTTGGCAATTAGTCCTATGCGAATTTCATCCAGTGCCTTTGCCAGGGTACCAACAGGAACCTGCATAAATTTCATAAACCAGTCCAAGGCGTGACCTTGGAGAGTTGTCGCCAATTGCCCTTTTTTTGCATCATCATCAATAATTTGCTTTACTGTCCATACAGCTTCACATAAAACCAGTATTGTTCAGGATTGTCTGTTTCTATTGCCATGGAAATACGGTAAATTAGTATCCTTGCCCATCATCTTGGGCTTCCTTCCTCCAGTCGCTGAACTACTAGCAATTAAATTTTGTGGAATTGATGAACCCGGTGGTGTCAAAGTTGTATTCCTTACTTATTTTGAGATAGTGAGTGGAGGTGTGGGTACGTTGGTGCTGAGGTTTGGTCCTACTTATATCCTAGGCGTAGCCTGGTCATCCTTCGTGGCCTTGCAGTTTGATTCTAGCAGGACCTTCTCATGTCCTCTTCCTCTTTTCCTGTCGAAACCTTGCTGCTCCCCTTGTCAAACCACTCTCTTCCTCGGCTTCACTCACAGTCTCATCATGACCTGCACCCATCTACCCCTTATCATTCCATGTACCACCCCCTAAAATCGCGATACTCATAGCCTCCAGCCACCGAGTTGTTTACTAATCTAGATGCATCTTCAATATACCCTTCTCGCAAATAAGCATCTTAATAGACAGTTGAAGCAACAACAGAAACCTTCCCCGGGGTTCGCAGAAGAAATATCTTTCAACCTCACTATAAGACTTTTGCATATCAACCACAAATTTAGTGATATACCCTTCCAAGATGCTATCGAGTCAAACTTCGATAGCCCACGATGCCTTATTGTTGACCTCTTGTAGCTTCTGAATCAATTTTGGGGTCCAGGTCATCAGTTCACAGACTTGGAAGTTCCTCTTCTGGAAGGTCAACTTCGCTAACCACTCATAAAACATGACTGGGAATTCACAAAAAAACCATTCGTGCGGACCATTGTGAATATATATTCCCACCCACTGATCTACAGTGAGTTGAGTGTTGCGACTTTCTTCTTTAGCGAATTCCTGCAAGTTCTGATCAAACCAGCTTTGTATCTCCGACGTCGGATGCCACAACATATCCTCCTTTGAATTCACACATGGTCCTGGAAACAGAACCATTTGTTGACACAAACCCAGTCGATAGGGGTTCCACTCACTGTCGACACATACCGCAATCTCCATAAGCACCGGCCTGGACAGGTTTTACCCTGCCCAACAACACCTGCAGAGCAGATGAGGTCTCACCCGAGATGTTCAAGAAGAGTAGACGGAACCATGTTTTCGCCGAATGAAGGAGGATCGTTGCAGATACATTACTTAAACTTATTGCAACATTTCAGAAGGATATATATGCATTTAACTGTATCATTATAGCATAATTAGACCAAAACATTCATCATTGTAGTAAATTGTAACAATAAAGCAAATATTGCATCAAAGGAACATAGCATCATTCAGATATCACAACATTGCATTACCATAATTACATAGAAAGAACACAGGGATTGCACCAAAATAGATTCATCACATCATATTATCACTGCAAAAACCCAAATACAATCTCTCTGCAAAAACTAGATCTCACCAATATCTCTTGATCTCAAACATATGCCAAAAAACATACATCCAAGATTATCTAAGACCTACAACTCTATGTCTTTATATAGGATTTTGCCTTTACATTGCTTGTCCACTTACTAACAACTTCCTAACCGACACTTTGGACAAATGACCCAAAATCTAACTGACGCGGTCCAATGACCCAAAAACCCGCATACTGCGGTACAAATGACCCAAAATTACATCACATATGGTCCAAATGACCCAAAACCCACAAGCTGCGATACAATTGACCCAAAAATGCATAAAATAATCTTCTTTATGCCCAGCTCACCATTGTCTGCGATATCTTCTGACATGTCATAGCATCGGCGATGCTGCAACGTTACCTTACCAAACCGCCTGCCAACAATCATCCCTAGACTTCGGTCCCTGAATTGATCCGTAGAAATATGTCTCTGAGAAGTGGTCCCTAGTGGACGAGAGGAATGTATCATCCCTGGACTTCGGTCCCTGAATTGATTTGTAGATAGATGTCTTCAAGAAGTGGTCCCTAGTGGACGAGAGGATTGTATCATCCCCGAACTTCGGTCCCTGAATTGATCTGTAGACATATGTCTTCGAAAAAGGGTCCTTAGACTTTGTCTAAGTTGACGAGTGGACTACATTGTCCCTAGACATGATATAGTGTCTTAAATGGATAGGGATTGATCATCCTGTAAATAGATCATGTGTGTTGCAGGGTATGCTACGATTATGCTATTGATCGAGATATCCAGATGATGTTGTTGATCGAGAGATCCATATGTTGATGTTTTTGATAGAGAGATCCAGATGATTCTATTGATCGAGAGATTCAGATGTTGATGCTACTGATCGAGAGGATCCAGATGTTGATGTTGTTGATAGAGAGGATCCAGATGTTGATGCTGTTGATCGAGAGGATCCCAATGTTGATGATGTTGATCAAGAGATCTAGATAATGATGTTATTGTAGTTGTTTGAGTGCTGCAGAAGATGAAGACTCAGTATTGAAGATGTTTATGTTCCAGTATTGAATATCTTGAAAATATTCCAGTAACTGTTTGAGTTACTCATGATGTTAAAGAAAGCTTCCAATGATTTATAGATTTATCATGTATCATGTAGTTGATGACTCCTTTCTCCTGCAGATATTGTTATAATATCCTTCTCGTTAAGGGGGAGTGTTGAGATATTGTAACTTCTAAGAATATTATATTTGTACTTTATTATTCCGGAGATGTTTCATTCCTCCGTGAAGACCTTATTGTATATCCGGAGATGTTTTATTCCTCTGTGGAGAATGTGGTAACTTGGGTTATTAGACTTCCCTAGTGGGGTCGGCCTTGTATGAGTCATGCGGGTTAAAAGGTTATTAGACCACCCTAGAGGGGTCGGCCCAGTCAGCATTATGTTAAGTGGTTAAGTTGGGGCCGACCTAGCTAAGATCAAAAGACAAGTGAAGTTGTGTATAAATAGAGGAGGTGTGTTCCTCATTTAAAACACATTCACTCACTTGTGATTGGCGCATAGGAGAGAGAGAGACATATTCTATGGAGGAAGAAGAGCTCATGTTTGGGGATTACATCTTGTATTTGTTGGTCATCTATAATGAGGAAGCTTTGCTAGGTTTTCTACCCGATGAGGGTTTCCCAGGATAAATCTGTGTCTCTTGTGTTTATGTTGTGCTTGTTGTTCTTTCAGTGATCCTGTATATGCTATTGTTGTGAAATGGAATGTAATACTGATATTTTCTGTCTTAGCATATTGAATTTTAACATTCCTCTAGCTGGCAGCCTTCACGATACTTGACTCTTCATGCACTCAGCTTCAATTTGGCCTTTCCATATTTTTCTATGAGCTTCCATTGCTCGGCTGCTAGCAAATCTAACGTGGCAATATCCTTGAGTAGTTCCATCATCTCGGTGTGCTCCTTATATGAATAGCCTAGGAGGAGTGTACAAGCCTCTTTAAATATCGAACCTATCTTGAAGTATTTTTTCAATTTGTTGACTACCGTCTTGCCTGTCAAAAAGTGCTCCATATCTACAAACCTTTCCCGGTCCATCCTGCACTCCCAAAGCTTGCCTTGATATCACTCCTTTGTTCTCATTGTACCATATTCTTCCCAAAACATGGGCATACCCTTCTTAAATAAGGGATCAAATACTTCTCTAAAAATTTTCACCTGACCAACCAGGATGTCTATCCCTGCTTGGATAATGGTCACTTGATGGTGCTTGTGAATTATCTTTTTACCCTAGATGATAGTGGCCACTCTGTCTTTTATATTGGTTGGTTGAACCTACTCTTCAGATAGACCATTTAAGAACTCTATTGCATTCTGGGCATAATCCATAGGTTTCTTGTTTAGCTTCTCATTGGCAACTGTGACAGCTTTCCTTGCCAGCTTGATTATAGCTTCCTTATCGACAATGAAGTCCAAATATGGTCTCAGCTCCTCTACTTGTACAATAATATCATCCTAGGTGATCTTCTTTTATTCCTGCAATGCACTCTGCCCTATAACTTGCTGCTTCAACTTATCATAATCATCCTGCATCACCTAGTACTTGGTTTCCCAAGCCTCCCTTTCATTTTATGCAGTGTCCTTCAGGGTCCTTAGGTTGGCATTCTGCTTCTTCAGTCTTGTTACTTCTGCATTATCCAAACTAGCCTTGGCTATTTGCACTACAATGGAAAAATCCCCAGATTCTATTGAGGGCATGACCATATCTTCTAGTTCTTTCTCTTTCAGCTTCTTTTTAAGCTCCTCAACCTTAAACTTTAAGGCTTCCTCACTATCCATTATCAATTTCATATCTACTTGCCACTTTTTCTCCCTTTCTTCCAACCGTAATAGCTTGGCTTTGCAATCAGTCAACTTACCTTGGAGCTCTTCTTTTCTCTCTTCTAGCTCTTCAATCTTAGGTGCATTCACTAGTTGGGCAGTTGGAATATTCAATTTCTTCTTCAGTGACAGGAATTCTTGATCCTTTTAATCTAATAGCTTCTGAATGCTAGCCCTTTTGTCCTCTTGGGTCACAGTGTTTAATAATGCAACCTGATGCTTTTTCACTTGTGCCTTCAAGGACTTGTTCTCCACCTTTCCCAACCTAAGTTGGTTTTGCACTTTTATTTTGCTGTATTGTACCTTTGATAACTCCAGGGCAGTCTTCAACAACTTGTTATAAATGACCTCTCTGGTCTCCTTATGCAAGTTGATCACATCTGGCATAGGGATATCCTCGAGGTTTACCTTCAGCTCGGTGGCCTTATTTTTGGTGGGCAGGGCCATACTTAGGGTATTTTGGACAAGGCTCTTGCTTTCCACCAATGATACCTCCTTCTTTGATATTTTTCTCACATCAACATATAGCTTTGCTTCTTCTGAGATGGTTTCTGGGCTCTCTTCATATTCTTTTAGTAACTCAGCCCTGCTTATGCCTTGTGCTATAAGTCCAATGGGTGTTTTGTTAAACACGTGCTCCTTAACTTCAAAAGATGGCACCATGAATCTCACCTTCTTTTGCTTGGGCTGCTCTGTTTTTACTGTTACTAATTGTTTCCCAAAATCTTCCACCTTTTTCCTTTTTGAGGCCCTTTCCGCACATCCATGGGGTCACCACCTTTTGGCTTGCTAGATTTCTCTTAAACAATGGCAATGGATATAGTTGTTGATACTGATGGGATCATGCTGGGAGAACCAGGCACTAGTGATATACTACTTTGAAAAAGGAATTGAACAGAGGAGGAGTCTTCTGGTGGGTCTATTTCCATCTGACTTTTGTCAAGATACTCTAACCAATTTTCCCTCTCAGCTAGGTCTGGAAGCTCAAAATTCTCATAACCCTTCCTGTTAGTCTCCTTCCTCCTCTCTGATATGATATGATGAGGATCATAATTCATGGTTTATTTCGATGGAAATCCCATGCCTCCCATCATCCTCTCAATGCATGGGTGGGAAGCCTTGTTCTTGACAATGAAAGAGCCCATTGTCCATGTAAAACTTATGTCTGAAGACTTCTTGTCATCCAAGAAGTGTTCACACTCCACCTTCAATTTTTGTCTTATGAACTCTAAGGTGAGTATCCTGGGGTCAGGAAGGTAGGTAGCACATAGGGGGCATGGGAGTAACCATAAAATCTATTTACAGTGCCCTGCTTCAGCAAGAACCAGTCTCCCACTCTTTTCTCCATGGATGACTGCAATAAGTCTTTCATTTCTGGTAGCATCCTAGGCAGTCTTTTCTGGAATAAAATGAAGTAAATCTCTCCCATAAGTTCATTCATGAAGGTTTTGTAATCTGAGTACATATCCTTGGTAATTTGCATCTTTGCTGCTTGTAGGTTTTCTTCATTTGCTTCCAGGAACATCTTCAATAAGTATGACTGTAACCTGAAAGCCTTTGTCTTAGGGATTTCTATGAGCTTGGAGTGGATGCTGCCTGCTAAGGCTTCGTCAAATTTTAGGCATGCACATTGGGTAGGAAAATTTGGGTCTGATGGCTCAATAGGACAAGTGCTTATAACAAACAATAAGGTGATTAGAGGCTCGGTTATATATTAGTCATTGTCTAACCCTAATAACTAGGCCATCATGGAAATAACACACTTGGATTCTTCTTTAAACAGGCTGGCCTCACCAGGAAAAGGTGCACCCTGAAAGGAGGTATTTGGTGGTAGGGAAGCATAGTAAAAGCTCTGCTTGAGGTCAGCTGGGGCTTGTCGGAAATTCTGGATCAGGTTTTCCATCCTATTACTTTGGGATTTCTGATATAATTCTTCTAGAATGGCCAGGGCCTTTCTAATAGTGGGAGTGTCTACATAGCATAGAATTTTTGAGTTGGAGGCATCCATGATTGCTCTCCGATCTAGGGAATAATTGGAGGTGCACCAGTCTATAAATTCAAGGAAGCTAGGGGTTTGACTGGTCGTAAATGAGTGGAAAAAGGAATGACAAACCTCATGGACATACACCTTTTGGGCCCTCATGACCTCCAATCTCTCCTTAGCAACCTCTATGGAGCTATTGATCAGTATGGTGTCGAAAACATCGTAGTATTTATCTTCTACTAGGTCACTTATCTTGGAATGTTCAAAGCATGGAGGCTCCACAGGTCCGGCCATTTAAATAGTTTAGGGTGGAAGTAAATGGCCTACCTGGTGGCTTGACAGCTGGGAGGAGCTTCTAGGCTTCTGGTTGGCTGTTTGGCTCTGCATGGTCCACTTCTATTGCTTTCTAATGCACACAAGAAAAAAGGATGCGTATCTCCGTGCAGGTGAGTATTTTAATAATATTAACCTTTCCATATCACCCTCATAGCTATGACAGTGATGGAGCCACGTCAGCCATCCCTCCATGCGATTAATTTGCATCCATAGATCTCCTTGAACTTTAACTTCCTATATTCTCCATGGCCTCCAACTCTGCTACATATCACCTAGATATCACATTTGATTCGCAAGCTCGCTACCAACCATCGATTTGATCTCCACCTTGATGCTGACCATCCAAAGATGTGGCCTTTTACTAGGTTCGCATATTTTGGGTGTGTCGATTTCATGTGCAAGTCAAATCTGCAAACTTCTTCCTGGCCATGGATCTACATCTCGTCAGATCTATGCCGTTGGAAAGTGCGGGGCTCTAACAAAAGTTCACAAATTTGAAAGTTACCCTTTTTTGTGCATGTCCAATATGCGAACAATCTCCTAACCATCGATCTGTGCTATCCACCATTGATCTAACTCCAAAACCACCAGCTGGATAACACTCTACCTATGCTTAAAAAAACTTTAACTTTTTTTGCGTCTAAGGCCTACGACCGTAGATCTTTATCTCTTTTGATCTATGTTGTCCATAGGAGCCATTACACACTGCTGGTGCATTCCTTTGTATTTAACCTCCTGATCATCATTAAAACCTTAGCTTCCTCTAAAATTTCATCTCAGACCTGGGTTTAGCTGCACAAAGCTCTGATTGCTTCAAACTTTGGGCCATGAGGATCAAAGGCTGAGCTTACCTTGGTTACCTCCAACTACTTAGCACATATCAGGTGCTAACAATTAGTTTTAACTATTGTAATTGAGTATATCGAAATCAAGATTTATGTTTTCTTAATTTATTCATTGTCTCTTCCAAGGATTCCATTTTCTTGAAACACTTAGACTTCCTTTATCACCTTTGGGAGTAATATCTTAGTGAGAGGGTTTGGGATCTTTTTTTTCTTTAGTGTTGCAAGTATATTGATTCTTTGTATCCTTAGAATATTTAGATGTACCTATTGATGTGATAAAATGATTTTATCTTAGGAAAATGGAAACCTTTTTAGGTGAAACAAAAAGTGTTTCCAACTAAATGTAATTCTATGGATGCAATGGAACAACACTCTTAGCCCATAAATGAACAAAATAAAAGAATATTGATATCCTTTTATGCATGCAATGACATAGGTTCAAGATCTCAATAAAAACGGAAGCATATCTTCATAAGCACTTTGATACCATGTTTGATAAAAAAAGGTATTTCCACATAGGTCAAACACCTTAAGAAACTACTCATACAATAAAATTTCTAACATTACTTCATCTTTTGGTTTCGATAAGTGACCCCACATGAGAGGAAGTTATGGATATCAATTAATAAGAGGAAATTTTCCATCCAATTGGAACTTTAGTGAAAGGGGAAATCTCTTGAGGTGGACATATATGGGGTTCATTTGTGATGTAATCATATAAAATACTGATTAGTCACCATCCCTTACCACTAACATTTTACCACCCTTTAAAAATTTTAAAGACTTATCTAACTCCATTTTTCTTGTGTAATCTATTGGACCTAAGGAGAATACAAGACCTATATTGAGGGTCCAAATGGTTATTGGTGGGTGTATTTGACTATATATATCTTAGGGTGAAGCAATGGACTTAGTGGCTTTCAAATGTGTTACTCCACTTGTTTTTACTTTTATTAGTCTCGTGTACTTTCCTGATGTGTGGAGCTTGAACTAATCATCCCATGGATATGGAAGGCCACATCTAATCATTATTTTCATGTTAATCATAAAGTGCTTGATGGGTTTATCAATTGTTGAATCATTTTATCATTGATCAATTATCTCTTAAATTTGTTGGTACATGTGTTAGCATCCATGGAAATAGATGTTTGGTCCCTAGCCCCTAATACATCTAGTTCTTTAGTTGAGATTTTGCTTAATTTTTTTATCCTTGGTCTTTTCCTCCTTTCCTCTATTCTCCAACTCCTCCCTTATATCATCATGTTATTTCCTCACTTACTTGTAGAGGCCATCCAACTCGAGGAAATGTTGTATATGATTTATAGGTATTTGGATGGAATCAACCACATAATCCCACACTATAAATTTAATGGTCCCAATGGTAACAAGTATATTAAATTTTGCTAATATCTCTTCATATATTTTGTTTTAGGCATCCCTTTCTTCTACTAATGTTTTCACATGCTTCTTTTATTCATGTTATTTTTTCTATCTCTAGTTCTGCCTCCCCCTTTCCTTTTGTTTCTTGATATTATCTCCCTTTTCTATTCTTTCATTCATCCTCTACTTCCTTTAGCTTATTTTTTTAATATTTCTTCTATGGGGGACATTTTATTTCTAGTTTGTGAAGTTTGAAAGTTTCACAAAGGCCCTTTTCAAGGACTTTTAATTTCAACCTATTGAAATGTAGCAAAGGGTTTCCATGTTAAATTTGATTTCATATTAAATTTCCTAAAAGCGTAATTATTCATGAACATACTATACATGGATATGTTATGTTTTTATTTAACATTATTCTAGTAATTGAACTGGCTATAAAGAGGATGATAAAATGTCATAAATGCTACTAATTGTTTGGGAGGAATGAATACATGTGAAACGATACACAATCAAATATTTGTAGCATCTATTTTAGACTAGGAAATCGTGTATTTATTATTGCAAGACAAAAATTTAGTTTCAACATCAGCCAAAGGCAAGGAACATGGCCAAGTGTCGTACAAAGTGCATATGTAATGGGATTGGTATTTACTTTGTAGATGGATAGGAAGATAGATGTCATTGATACCATCCAATATTAGTTGAACTAACCATAGTTTGGACTTTGATGTATTTTCTCTTATCTCATACAACATTTTGGTTCTCCTAGTAGAGATTTTTTGGATGGTATTGATATCATATTTTTTTCTAGTAGAGCTTTAAGTTGACTCAAAACAAGAGAACATATTGGCTAATTTAGGAATAAACATAATTGATTTAGCTTCTTGCTTTTCAAAAAAGGAGAATATGGAAGTGTTCCTATGTGTCTTTTCTATATCACCTATTGGATACTTGACAAAAGTGGGAGGTGATATAATGTCAAATTTAAGTAGTTTACCATTAATATAATGGTACATTGTGACATGATGAAGGTTTTCCTTCCACACTTCAGCTTTGGAACAACCACATACAACTGGGAAGTTGTCAAAGCAATTCATTTCATAGTGAAGCATCATTTTCCCAAAATGGTTGCTATAAAATGACATGATAAAAATGGTGAAATAAAATGTCTCTCCATTTTTGTCTACATATTCCTCCTAATAAGATCATAGAACATTTTTGAACTAGTGGAATATCATGAAAACCTGAAATTGAAAATGAATAAGGACCTTGCAAACTTTAATGCATAGCCATTGAAATTCATGATGCGCAAAGGCACTAGATAATAAAAATATAAATAAAATTTTGATATACTACAAATAAAAAGGTATAATTGGATGAACTTGAAACAATATGGAATAATCTTGAATTTAAAAATCAACGATTTGATATTATCACTTTTTCCATGCACTTTAGCCAAAACCTCAATACATGTATCATTATAAATTCACATCTAACATATTTTTTAAGTAGGAGGTGCACCTATTTCATATCTAACACACCAATGGATATGTATAGAGTAAATGCACATATATGCATTGACAATAAACCTTTGCAAAGGAAAATATTGTTCAAAGTAATAATTGTTGAGGTTTGCATTTCTATTTTTATTGTAAAATATTTTTTCTATGTGTTTGAGTCTTAAAATCACATTGGTATTCTTAAGTCTATAAGTCACACCAAGAGTCAAATTTTAAAAAAAGTCATGCATGTATGCACTGAAATATTAAGTGAAAAATATGAGTATTTCATTTTGTAAAATTATGATTATAAAAAAAAACATTATCCCTATTCCATTTTTTTCCCAAAAGTTAAAGGAGAGACTTGTGCAAGAGATATAGATCATGTATTTTTAAAGATCACATTCAAATTTGTAGAGGATAATTTTAAGGTCTCTCAAATTTACCCTAAATTGATTAAAATTTCTATAGATATTTTATTTATTCCTATTGGTATTTATAGTTGATTTTCAAGAAAATAAATGGGATTCATAATTTCCTTTAATGTTGTAAACGTTACTTTTCTCATTGCTTTCCTTTTGTTTTATGTTTCTATGAATTATAACATTAATGGTTATTCCCTCTACTATTTGATAGTGATTTTTTAGAAAATGAATATTTATTGGGTTTGTTTATTTTTAAATGGTGATATAGGTATATTTTGTATTAGGACCACTCATTGCATTGGATCTCAAACAATCACTTTCATGGTTCATGGTATACACTTTATAGAAACAACAAATTGGTGTGAAATATTATATCAAATGAATTCTTATCACCATGTTTTTTATTTAAAATGTTATTGAGATAATTAGTCCGTGTTATATAGAAACAACACATTAGTGTTTATGTCTATATTAATAATAGTGGTGCATGTTGTTGTATTGTATGAACAACCTAATTTAGAAATAGTTTTAGCCTAAAATTATTTATTTAGTTTGTAAAACATATTTCATAATTTGTTTATTTTATTATTAATGGATTTTATTGATAGAACATGTCTAACACAATATTAGGGAAAACATAATAGAAATGAAGGTGAGAGAAGAACATCCTCATCTATTTGAATTATCTATAGGTTTAAGTGATGTTTATTGGATATTACATGCCATTTAGGCTAAAAAATTGAAGAAACTCTCATTCAAAGTTTATGTACAAAAGAGGAAAAAATATTCTAGAAATTTTGCAATGAAAGTAATTAGGTGGATCAAGAGGTGATCAATATGAATTTTAGTATAAATTTGTTTCTTAACAATAATTGCTAACACATTTCAATCATTAAATTTCACATTTGTTAAAAGTTGTGCAGGGAGTAACAATGAGGGAAAAACATGCCATCCTAAGATGTTAAAACCATGAAGGATGTAAATGATGATAAATTTGTCCTTAGTTCATCTAGAGTGGTACTTGAAGTTAATGAAAGGGGGGAATTATTTTTATAAAATTACAAGGAATATTGTGGAAAGAATGTATAAACACTCTTTCCATTGACAACACAAATCCAATCCAATGACTTCAAGGATTAGGTTATAGATAAACTATAGTAAGTGTTTCTATAGCAATTTCCAATGTGTCCTTTGGGAATTTCAATAGAAAAAGATTATAATAACAAGAAAGGACGAATTAAAGAATATTATTTATAAACATGTATACACTAGTTCAAAAAAAAAACAATTTTCTTTTCTATATTTGTTTTCATATAAATAATAACCAATTTTTAAATTGTGTTTTTCATTGTTTAGGAAGATTGATAGAAATCCAAAGGATGATAAAAGTGATATGTGTTCAAACATGTTGGTATGGATGTTGAAAAAAGAATACAAGGTTATGGTCAAATAAATAGTCATAATTGCATCATAGTAAGAACATTCCCAATAACAACTGATTTTTTTCTATGTACATGGAGTTTAACTATTGCATGGGATGTTATTTGTCAATTATTTTCTTGTTACACAAAATGAAGCAATATGGAACCCATTCACTACATAAGACAAAACAACAAGGCATAAAAGGGTTAATCTCAAAATATGTGAGTACTTAATCCATTTTCCATACTATTTTATATTTGTTTTCATGTATATTTTTTAATAGGTTTACAAATATCCATGGGTGCTTCCGAACATGTGCTAACATGCATGAAATAGCGATCTAAACATTTGATTAAATATGGGTTGTGAGTATATATCAGAGTATCAACATATAATTGAACAATTTGTTATTAGTTATGTTGCTTTACTTCTCTTTATAATCAATGGAATGCATTAAGCCTTTAATTATAGATATGCTTTGTCATTGCATATAAAACTATTAGGAAACAAAGAATTGAGTAGAGCTAAAATATGATATCTCATGAGTATAATTTGACAAATAAATGACTAAGTGACTAAAAAATTTAGTGAAGACAATGTTTTTAAACTAAATACTAATAAATTTGAGCAACACAACTAAAAATAACTAATTACCCTTATAAACTAACTTTTGGTAATTTGGAAATTAATATATATTAATTATTATTATATATCTTATGTTTTCTATTAAGGTCTGATAGACCATTTGATAATATATTTAAAACAAACAATCCTAACAGGTAAAAGTATCCCATGTGAGGAGGGATTTTTGTCATTTCTTTTTAATTGTTTTGAGGATCGGGCTATAGTACTTCAAAATGGGCCCTGGTGTTTTGGTGAGGTAGGCTCTATTCTTATGGCTTGGTTTGAGCATTTTGAATCGGTGATGTATTTTTCAAGATCTGCATTTATTATGGGTTCGATTAGGGGCTATGCCCTCCCCATTTTATCTGTGAGAAGGCTATGTGATTCATTGGTGACTCTATAGTGGAATTTTAGCACACTACTTAGGAAAACCTAGCCCAAGATGGTGTTCCATGGACTTTGGTGTTGATGGAAATTAATGGAGGGCTTCCTGATAGTGTTTCTCTACTATGTGGGGGGATTCAGTGGTCTATCATCTGAGGCTAAGAAAATTTTCCTTTTGGGTGTCGGTTTCACCATGCTACTGGCCACATTCTTCGAGATTTCCCTCGGTGTGGTTTTACGTACAAGAAGAGGAGGAAATATTAGATCACAAGTGGGTCTCCTATCAATGTGAAGGAGTATCATCTTGTTTTGGTTGCACTTGTAGAGGAATCTAATGTAGATCCTTCAAGGATGAACCTTCAATTTGGTTCTTTCGCTAGGATTGTTTTGCATGTGTCTCCTCCTTCCTGTGTTGTTGGGGTGGAGCTTCTCATTTCGAGTGTCAATGCTTTGATTGTCATTGGGGTTGGATACTTGTCACAAAATATATCCTTCTTTTTTCATGTGCTAACGACATCCTCAAAAGAATATATTGAGTTACCTTCTTCTCTACCAAAGGATCTTGCACTTGTGTCATCGGTGATGGGTTCCGAAGGGAAGGCTATTGAGTTAAATGGTGTTGCGAAGTGTGTGGGATCTAGATTGCTAGATTGGTAAGTGGTGGATGTGAGGTGAAGGTCCAAAATCCAAAGTTTGTTATTGTTTCACCACTATTGGTTTCCAGGGAGGGATGTGGAATTTGATGGTGCTGTAAGGAGAATGGGATATGGATTGTTAGGTGATGGCTATAGGGAGCATGGGATATGGATTGTTAGGTGTAAGCATTGACACATTGCCACATGTCTTATGTTCATGGTGTGGAATAGGGTTCCAAGTACACTCTTCGACTATCATACCAGCACCATAGCTATCATAGAATATCCGTATTCTTAGAATTAGTCACTAAGGAACCTTCTAAAGAGAATCGTATTTTAAATAATTATTGATTGTTTGGGGTCTGAAAATTGTCTCACGATTGTTGATTGCTATAGGCCTCCAAGTTATGATACCTGAGATATTTAAGTGTTGGAAACATTTTAAAGAATATGGTACCACAAAAAAATCCTTGTCAATATTTGGATCTTTAACAGCAAGTTGTAAATGTTAAAGAAGAATTGTGTTTGCATGCACTTTTTTGAAGATTACACATTACCAGGTTGTTATCACAACCTTTTTAAGATTCCTTTATGCATTTAGACCTTGAACAATGCTCATTTAGGGATAATATTGGAATGATAGATTTCGCACAGCCTCAGATCCATTCTAAATCTTCTTCACAAGATACTTCTTCACATATGAGTATTTGTGTTCTTCCACCTATGTAGATTTTGATGGTTTCCTGGAAAAGGTATAACCAATATTATTTTCATTGTGCATTGTCTTACTGGAGTGTATGTTTTAGAAATATTTAATGACCATTTGACATCAGTGATATAGTTCTTCTAACTGTAGGGTTGAATATTAATCCAAAGGATTCACTCATTGTTTAATTATATTCTTCTGTAAATACTATAGGTCTGCCAACAATGTGTCATACTTCAAAGTCACTCAATAACCTAGATATGATTCATAATAACTAGATAGCCTAAATATAGAATAAATTGATCCATCAAGACCCTAGGCCATCTAAATATCCAAAAAAAAGTCACTCTCTTCTAAGTATTTGAAAAATATTCACTTGGACACCCATGCAGAATGGGGGATAACACAACTAACTGAGGTCAAGCAACCACTGAATAAGCCATCTCCAATGTGCAAATCCATCACGAAACATCTCTCATGTGTTGATCTATCAAAAACCATCAAGGGGTCGATCATATACACAAAGTAACCCAAATCTCATGATGCATCATCAAACATGGTGTGAAGTTTGAACACTTTCGGAGTAACCCTGAAAGCTAACATTTAGCAATGTCCTAAGTCAATAGGGACCATATTTGTAAGTATTTGTTTCACCCCCATGCAGTCTCCCATACTTTGTGTCAAGGGATTCCAATGCCTCGGCATATATTTCTTCTCTCTTCTCTTCTCAACTTTACTTTATTTTCAATGTATTTCCTTTTATAGGAGACCTTTTGGTACTCCTACTTTGTAACGACATCATTGTACTTAGAATTCCCATTAACCACTTTTGAGGTCATTATTCATACATTAATTAAATTATCTTATCTTATTTTATCTATTTTTTTTATATTACCGAGTATGCTAAGTCACTTTCCTCATTGAGTACAAGTTGACTACATGCATGGTAACTATGTTCTAGATCCTAGAAGTTCAAAAGTCATAGTGTCTATATTAAGTTTCTAGTGATTCAAGTATAACATACTTTCTTTTGGTTATATCCATTTTTCACATGCCCTAGTTGAACAATTGGTTGAACTTACTCTTCTTGTATATTTTATAATTCAAAAGAAATTGGTTCCCATATTTTGTGAATTTCACAATCTTTTTTTCATTCTTGTATTGGTTCTAAATTTTATCAAACCATACAGCAGACATGAATTTTTAGAGTAAATATGCGTATATATTAATGAATTTTATCTTTTTCTAGCTCAATAGAAAAAATATTAGTGAATAAATGAACTTGGATTCTTCCCTTAGAAGTCACACTTATATTCTTAACACAAGTAGCTATTTAATGAGTATATTGTTAGTGTATGAGCTAGTGTATATAATATGTTACCTTTAATGATTTGATCATGCTTTTTGTGGCTATCTTATTTGCATCATTTGCGGACCTTGAAAGTTCATAATCTATTGCAGGTTAAGGAAAAATGGCTTTGGTGAATTACAAAAAGGAACATACTATGTTGTGTGAGCCTCAATCTTGTAGTTGAGAAGGTGGTCATTTTACCTAGATCAATAACTTGATAGACAAGTCAAGACGTGCTATATATCAGGATGGAAGAGTTGTGAAGTATTGCAAAATATTTATGTTAATCTAAAATTTAATGAGTTGCTTTGTGGAGCCTCTGGTAATGAAAGGGAAGATGAACCATGATTGTTATATGTGCATTTTTTATGGCCTAGCAGAACCATGTCAATGCCAAAATGAAATCCATATTTCTATTGTTACCTTGTACTAGTAATTATCTTTTAGGCACAATTGGAACTTACTTGAAGATGTCTCAAGTGGATGCTATATACCGTCCCATTCCTATAAATTTTATCTTTATTGGGCTTGAGGGAAGAGGAAGTCAAGGTAATGTTTTCATGACATGTTATAAACATTCAATTTATTGAACATTCTATATAAATATGTTACTAATGTTTTAAGAGCTTCTAATTAACATTCTATATAAATATGTTACTAATGTTTTAAGAGGTTCTAATTTCTATCTTTGCAGTATCAGCTTTCAAGCAATATGACATTTTGATTCCATGTAGAAATCACATTTTTAAGTTGCAACTTTATTTTTTCACATGCCTTCTTCCATGTTTATTTATATAAGTAATGGAGGGTGTCTAGGTAAAATTGTTTTATAGATTAAGTTTCTTGTACTCATGAGGGTTTTAGAATTACCTATGTAGAGAATGTTAATGTTTGAGTAGTGAAAAATTACATGTTTTGAAAAAATTATGGCTGCAAATAACTGAGAGTTGATCCATAAGTAAATAATATAAGTAATGAAGTCTATGATATCAATACTTATACTCTATTATGTCCAACAATGGAAACAAACAAGCTTGGATGGCTTATCTAATATGGTGTGCATAGTTTGGCAGAGTTCAAACTTGGACCAAAAGAGTTGGAAAGATGGTTTACTAAAATAGATCATGTTTTTTAGCACACATGAGTTCCACAACTAGGAGAATCTATGAAACCAATTTATAGGGTTAAAGATGATGGGGTGTAACACCACCATCTTCCTCTTATAAGCTCTATAAATTACAAGTTATAATTCTAGCTTTAAGCTTCTTTAAGTTTGTTTTCTCTCTCCTTTTTTTCCAATTCCTTACTGACATGAAATAAGGAACCAATGTTATTTGTAAAATGGTTGGAGGTGATTTAAGATGAATCATGCAGCATGGTTGACATTCTTTTATTGTTTTCATTTGGTCATTGAGAATAGATTGTTCTAATCTTGGGGTGTCTTTTTTAGTTTCTTGGTACATACCATATAAATGAGTGAAAAAGTAGCATAAGTATTTGAGTGTGAAATTAAGTTTTTGGCATGCAAGGATGATGTATTAGATACTAGGTATAGACTGTGTCTGTTTTGAATTAGAATTAGAGTTTTCATCAATAAATTTGATGACAAATAGATTAAAAATATATATATTTACTTAAATGACATTGAAATATAATATACGTGACTCAGGTCTTGTTTGCTTAATGTGTAGGCCTAATGGGGACCAGGTTTGGAAAGTTAATATTGATGGGATGGAATATTTATTCACTAGTATTGTTGAGTACCTTTGAATAGCTAAAGAATCAAATATCTTCATTCTTAATCCCAAGTGTGACCCCAATCGACACACCTACGTCTAGTGGTACTATTCCAAAGTATATTTTATGTAATATTTGTACATTAATGATGGGGAAAAAAGATTACGCCTCCGATATTTTTCTAAAAAATAAGTATTATCTATTATTAAAACTTAAATAGAAAATGAACAGCTGTCAAGATAATGTTTTAAGGAAAAATTCCTTTTGCTCATGCAGGAGAGGTTTGTCTAAAATATAAATAAACTTCGTCAAGGATACATAGTTATTTTTCAATTTATTTAATGCTTCAGAAATTATTTATTTTTTATTTTTTTTCATTGGAACATGTCATGGAGAAACCCGCAGGTACTTCCCCTCATTTTGAGGATGGTACCCAATGTAAACCATCGGCTCTGATTACAGGGCCTAACCCAGTGGGGAGATCAAGTGAGGCCCTTGCATAACCACCTAGGGATTTGATCCCAAGACGTTCTTGCAATTACAACACTAAACCACTTGAGCTAACCCACCAGGATTCATAAATTATTTATTTCATTTAGTCATTAATTTACATTACAAATTGATTGTTATTTTATATTTTATGATGGAAACATATGGTCTTCATGTGTATCCTCATGTTCTTTATTTAAATCCTTTCTCGCCATATGAATATTCAATACTCTTTTTCCCAAACTCTTGTAGAAAATTGCATGCTTTCAAGTTGTAGTTTGGTTAGAGGTGGGACAAATAATTGTATGTTTTAATCCTGTACATAATTATTTATTACAAGTCTTGTACTACAAAACTAACTGTGGACTGGAATTTTAAGATTGTAAATCTAGTTTGTAAAGTGGTTCTAGTGTTGATGTATTTGTAACTTCGGAATGTATTTCACTTATGTATATTGTACTCCAATAGAGATGGTATTATTCCTCTATACAGAAATATCGTCATTTATATTGTAAGTGTCGTAACTTATACTTGATGGGTTATTAGACCACCTTGATGGGGTCGGCCCTATATAAGTAATGTGGGTTAAAGAGTTATTATATCACCCTATTGGGGGTCATCCCTGTCAGCATTATATTATGTGGTTAAGTTGAGGCCGACCTAGTAAAGGTTATTAGGCAAGTCAAGTCAAGTATAAATAGAGTGCGGGAGGCACTCTATTTGATCATTCACTTTTCTCACTCTTACACTCATTGGAGAGTGGCACACTAGTGAGGAGGAGAAGCTGCTGCTAGGATAATATCTCTTATGCTTGGGTTTTGCATCATTGCTCTATCTATCTCTAAGGAAGTTATGGGGTTTTTCACCTTTATGGTTTTCCCCATGGAAACTTTGTGTGTCTATTGTCTCATGTGATTGCTTGTTGTGATTGATATGCTGTACTTGTTATTATCTCAGTAAAGATCCTAGAGTATATTGAATTAATGCTAAAAAATTAACATGGTATGAGAGCTAACCTGAGAAGAAGACACTATGTAGTTGTGGAAATTAGGGCTTCTGCAAAAGTTGAAATTTCTGAAATCTGAGACCATGGCTGGATGCTCCTCAGAAAAATCGAAGTTTAGAGCTTTGGATTGAACTTTTTAGTTGGGTGAAGCTCTGGGAAAATCAAACCCTAGTTTGGGGTCCTGTTTAGTGAAGCGAGAAATTAGGGCTTTTGCAAAAGTTGGAATTTTTGAAATCTGAGACCATGGCTGGATGGTCCTCAGAAAAATCAAATTTTAGAGATTTTGATCTAACTTTTTGGTTGGGTGAAGCTCCAGGAAAATCAAACCCTAGTTTTGGGTCCTGTCCAGTGAAGCTGAAAATTAGGGCTTCTGCAAAAGTTGGAATTTTTGAAATATCAGACTATGGATGGAAGCCCCTCTGAAAAATCAAATTTTAGAGACCAAGATCGAACTTTTTGGATGGATGAAGCTCCAGGAAAATCAAACCCTAATTCAGGGTCCGCCCAAGTGAATCCAGAAGTTCGAAAAGCAAATTTGAGGGGTGAAACTTTGCAGTTTTCAAATTGTGAGTATACCAGCTTGATTAACTCATCAAGGTGCATCTTTCTATCCTTTCAGAAGTTTGAAATTCAAAGTTTGAATTTTTAGGGTTTCTCTGAAAAACCCTAATCCAGTTCCAGATCCAGTTTTCAGCAAATCAAGTGGTAGGACCTAAATCTCTTATTTCCATTTGAGTTTCTCTTTGAAAATGTCTCACCACACCAAGATTAAGGAAAAGCTACTTGAAGGGGCTGATAACTTCCAAGCCTAGAGGTATAGGATTGGGTTAATCCTAGAAGAGAATGAGTTGAACACCTACATAAGTGAAGAGGTTCCTGTCCCAGAGGGAGAAGAGGCTAAGGCTTCACATAAGAAGAACTTGGTCAAGGCAAAGAGGATCATTGCTGATTCTATCAAATACCATCTCATACCACATGTGTCATCTTTGAAGACACCCAAGGAGATGTCTGATTCCTTGACCAAGCTATTTGAAGGGAAGAACATGAATTGGAAGATGACCTTGAGGAATCAATTGAAGAACATCAAGATCCAGCATGTGGAGACCATGCAGTCTTACTTTTCAAGGGTCTCCCATATAGAAGAACAACTTGAAGTTGTGGGAGAAAATATAGAGAATGGAGAAGTGGTAATGACCACTCTTAATGGCCTTCCTAGGTCATGGGATTCCATCATCCAAGGAATTTGTGCTAGGAAGAAACTTATCCCATTCAGTAGGTTGTGGGAAGAATGCTCACATGAAGAAGATCGGATTGCAGCTCGAGAAGAAAAGATGGGGAATGAAGATCAAGCTCTCACAGCACATACCAAGAAGAGGACACTTTTCCTCAGATTGTCCTAAGAACAAAAGGAACAACAACAACAACTACTACAAGCAATATGACAGGTATGACTTACAGGTATGTTTTGAAATCTGCTCATGATTAAGTTTAAAATATTATTGTCTTCATGTTATTGAGATTAGTAACAATCTTGTTAACATTTAGACTTGTCTTATCACCCTAGTAAGAGTATGAATGTATGATAGAAGACATTCATTGGTTAGGATTATGACACTTATGATTGTATTATGATTGTACTAATGCACTGTGGTGTTGTATGAGGAGAATGTTATCCGCTAACATAAAGGTACAAATCAAGTTCTAGATCAAGACCATGGTGACAAAGACTCATCCATAGTCATTGAGCACATAGAGGTATGTATGTTTTGGTTCTACAACATTTAACTTATGAATTATGCAGGTCATTGAAGAGAACAAGAAAACATTGCTAGACATAACTAACAAATTTATGATGATCGGGTATGTTTTCTTATATCAAGTTAGATTCCTACCCTATGTTAGGATCTTATACTTTTGTATATTATTATTCATGAAGTTAGAAATTTAAGTCATCAAGGGTTTATGCATATTATGTCTCTTACCTTGATTGATGATATGACTACCAGAAGAGTTCTATGGTCAAATATGAATATGCATGAGTAAGAGAAGTCTTCTTTGAAACCTTGAATACTAATGCTTATTATCTGTGTTTGAAATGATCATGACTATACATGTTTAATATTATTTTGTTTTGAGATTATACTAATGAATGTATGATTATGAGGATGGCACAATCATGACACTAGTGCACACTTAAGCATGCATAGTGGTCCAGGATGGATATAAGGTCAATAACAGGTAATCCGGGAAGCAAAGATCAAGAGGGAGCACACTACAGTAGTTCTTGCAAGGAAGCAAAGTTTGAGAGGGAGTCCACCCAACAACAAACAAAGATAAGCATTTAAATTGTTATTTCTTATTGTTTAAAATAATATTGTTCAATGATGTATATGCTTATGTTCCTAGACTTAGGTTGTGTATTATGCATATTAGAATACTTGCATTAATGAACATTATACTACTAATATGCATGTGATGGGTAAGTGGCCTATGGCACTGTACAACATTCCATTGCTACTTATCTAGAATGAAACCTCTTTGCTGAGATGTTGGGAGTTATGCACACTCTTAACAATGTTATGGTAGAGATTGGAAGGCATCTAGAAAGTTACGGGATATGGATAAATGTTGTATTAAAGCATTGGCTAAAATAATTGCATGACTGTATGACATATTTCTTTATGTATAAGAATTTGTTCTAAAAACTATGAGATGTTTCTAATCATGCAATTTAACTTGTTTTGTAGATCGTATACCATCACCTACAAAAGAAGGACTACAACATTTGTTCCAACAACAAAGCTATCTATTTAAGATATTGAAGATATTGAAGATATTGAAGTTCCCAGGATTCAGGATGTTTGGGATGTGGTCCCAGACAAGAAGGGAAGTATGTCGTGACTTCCATGTGGATCTATAAGATCAAGCATGCTATAGATGGCAGCATAGAGAAATATAAAGCAAGGTTTGTAGCTCGTGGCTTCTCCCAGAAAGAAGGATTAGATTATGAAGAGACTTTTTCTACTGTAGCCAAATACACTTCCATCAAAATAGTACTTGCTCTAGCTGCAATGATGAAGTGGAAGATACACCAGATGGATCGTATCAAGACAACTTTCTTGAATGGTGTAGTCGAAGAGGAAGTGTATGTGGAGGAGCCACTCGGTTTTGAGACACATGACAGGGACTCATATGTGTGCAGATTAAAGAAAGCCTTGTATGGCTTGAAGCAAGCTCCTAGGACTTGGTATGGTAGGATGGACAATTTCCTATCCAGTTAGGGATTTACTAAGAGTAAAGCAGATTCCAACCTTTACTACAAGGTTGAGGAAGGCAATCCCGTGATACTACTTTTGTATGTGGATGGCCTGTTTGTTATGGGTGAGGATAGATTGATTGCCGACACCAAGAGGAACCTTGCTGTCGAGTTTGAAATGAAGGACTTGGGGATGATACACTATTTTCTAGGTATGGAGGTGTTGCAGAGTGCAAATGGAATCTTCCTTGGACAAGGGAAGTATGCAGTAGAGATCCTGAAGAGGTTCGGGATGATGGACTGTAAGTCCATGGCCACACCTGTGGCATCGAACTTGAAGCTTCTGTGTGATGCTTCATTTGAGCCGGTTGATGTCACTATGTATCGTTAGATGATTGGGTCCTTGATGAACTTGACAAACACAAGAACAAATATTTTCTTTGCGGCGAACACTTTGAGCTAGTTCCTGACGGATCCGAGAAGTGTCCACCTGATTACTGTAAAGAATATTTTGAGGTACCTGAAGGGTACAGTTCATTTTAGGCTCAAGTATGATGCGAATCAAAAGTTTAACCTAAAGGATTATATTGATTCAGATTGGGCAGGTAGTGCTGCAGATAGGAAGAGCACTTATGGTTGTTGCTTTAGTATGGGATGAGGTGTGATATCTTGGTTTAGCATGAAGCAGTCCTGCGTAGCACTGAGTACAGCTGAAGCAGAGTATGTTGTAGCTTGTTTGGCTAGTTGTGAGGCAGTATGGATGAGGAAGCTACTATCTAAGTTATTTGATCTCCCATTGGATGCTACTGGTATCTTTTGTGACAACCATAATTGTGTGAAGATGTCTGAGAACCCGATGTTCCATGATAGGTCGAAGCACATTGAGATCAAATATCTCTATATCAGGGATATGGTGCAGAGCAGAGCAGTGAAGCTCCTGTATATTGCGACGGATGAGCAGATTGCATATGTGTTGATGAAACCACTAGCTAGAGTGAAGTTTGGGTAATTCAGAGAGAGGCTTGGTGTTCTTCAGATTAAAGATACTTCAAGGAAGAAGTGATGGGACACATTTGCAGGAGCCATTCCAAGCATAGTGAAAGGGGGATCCTTTCCATGGCTATGGATGTAAGCATTGGGTAATGAGCATCAGGTAGGTGCTCCAGTTCATGCTTTGTATATGCATCAGTTGGATGCTTGGTATGATCAGTTGGATCATGTATTTGTATATGCATCATGTTGGATGCTTGATATGATCAGTTGGATCATGCATTTGTGTACGCATCATGTTGGATGCTTGATATGATCAGGTGGATCATATATTTGTGTATGTATCATGTGGATACATTGTATGATCATGTGGATCATGTATTTTTGTATGTATCAGGTGGATACATTGTATGATCAGGTGGATCATGTATTTTTATATGTATTAGGTGGATACATTGTATGATCAAGTAGATCATGTATGTTGATATGTATCAAGTAGATACTTGGCATGCATCAAGTGGATGCATTGTATGATCATGATGATCATGGATGATGAGATTCAAGATGTTGCTCTAGTTGATATGCATCAGGATGATGCAGTGACAATGATCAGGATGATCATGCGACGATGACATGCATCAGGACGATGCAGTGATGATGATCAGGATGATCATGTACATCAAGATGATGTATTGTGAGTATCAGGTTGATACTCTGTGGCCGTGGACAGGTTGTGCATATGAGCATGTAATCTTGGCCTGGGAGATCTTGCCGGTCGTGCTACGGCACATAAAGGATATTGGGATACTCTTTCAAGTTTTTCTCTAGGAGGACATGTAATATTGCCATGTGAGATCTTTCCGGTCATGCTGTGGCACATAAAGGATCCTAAGATACTCTTTCAAGGTTTTTTCCTATGGCATGTAATCTTGCCCTGGGAGATTTAGCCGGTCGTGCTTCGGCACATAAAGGATCCTGGGATACTCTTTCGAGGTTTTTCCATGACCACATGTAATAGCGCCCTGGGAGATCTTGTTGGTCGCGCCTCGGCATTTAAAGGATCCTGGGATACTCTTTCGAGGTTTTGTGGTGGGGGTCACATGTAAATTGCCCTAGAGATCTGGACAGGTTGTGTTAGTCACGTTAAAGGCCTCAGATTCTCTTTAGAGTTCTTGCTAGTCAAGACATTGTTTTAAGGTTTTGTGGCAGTCAACATGTAATAGTGCCCTAGGAGATCTTGTCGGTCGTGCTTAGGCACATAAAGGATCCTAGGATACTCTTTCGAGGTTTTGTTGATGCACGTAATAAGTCCTGAGGATTCCATAGTATGGAAAATGATGATGAAGACCTACAGGTGGTGGGCCTACATCCAACATGAAAAAGGGTTGGCTCTGTAGAAATTCCTATGATGAGTAGATTGGAGATTGATTGAGATAGTAGCAGCAGTGACGATGATCCAAATAAGAATACTTGTGCTAGCAGATCTTTGTCGAGAAATACCTTCCTAGTTAAGAGGGAGTGTTGATCTATTTGTAACTTCGGAATGTATTTCACTTATGTATATTGTACTCCTATAGAGATGGTATTATTCCTCTATACGGAAGTATCGTCATTTATATTGTAAGTGTCATAACTTATACTTGATGGGTTATTAGACCACCTTGATGGGGTCGGCCCTGTATAAGTCATGTGGGTTAAAGGGTTATTAGACCACCCTATTGGGGGTCGGCCCTGTCAGCATTATATTATGTGGTTAAGTTGAGGCCAACCTAGTAAAGGTTATTAGGCAAGTCAAGTAAAGTATAAATAGAGTTGTTAGGAACCTATGTCAACCCTTCTCTTTACTATGTTAGTATATTGTTGTTGGACGCATATGCTTTGTAAGTCGTCCCGTAGTATTTGTTGATCTGTAGTTTATATTAGCCCATAGTATTAACCCATAGTATTGGACACATATGCTTTGTAAGTCATCCCATAGTATTATATGTCCCATGGTTTTGAATCATAGTATTGGGCATAGACTTAGTATATAAGTGTGTGTTGAGGTCATTGAAGGCACCGTGAAGTTAATTGTATTGAGCTTGCTCAAAGGAGTTTGCCCCCTCGAAGTGGCCCGTGATCAATATAAAAGTGATTTTGTTCTATTATTTCTGATATCTCATGTATTTGCATTAATTAATTATTGCAGGTTCATCACATCTGATATCAGAGCACTTTCTTGGGCTCGCTGGGTGAAATTTCTGCCAAATTTGTTTTTCGCATCTGCTGCAAGTTCGGATTTGGGAATAATCCCTATCCACTTAACCATGGGAATTACTTGGGCATAAGCCCTAAAACGCATTGTGAGGAGTACCACGGGAACCCCGAAGTAGCTAGCCCATTAAGAGGACCTGCCACTGAAAAGGGAAATGACCCCTACTTGATTGACTAGTTCCCACCCGTGAGGTAAACCAAGAGCTGTCGTTTGTGGCAAAGTGGTTATCAGTTTTACCTGAGCCATGGAGTGAGGGGTACTGCCCCAATACGCAAGCCGTCAGACAACATTGGTGGCCGAGTGAAACCCCTGAACTGTTAGGAAGATGCACATACCGGGGGTCCATATCTATTTTCAGTTGAACTGTTGACGATCACTTCCGCTCCAGATCTAGCCGTTTCAGATCTAGCCGTTTTCGATCCCTTCCTCGCTGTTGCAGATCCCTTCCGTGCTGCTGTTGCTGATCCATCTGTTGCGGATCCCTTTCGTGTCGCTATTGCCGATCCATTTCTGGAGAAAAAAAAAAAGTATAAAATTCAGTTTTTTCTCCATATCTCCCTTGTTTTTACTCTGTTTTCCTTCAAATTTTTGGGGAACCCCTGTCATTCCATTCTGCATCTTTCATTCCTGAGGACCCTATCCCCAATTCCCCTTCCCAAAGCCCGAAATCCTACATTTGTCTATTTTTAGGGTTTCCATAACTTCCTCGGATTTCACCCAATAACCTTCAAATTTTACCACAGAATTCCTTTCTGAATTCTGCTTCTTTGTCCCTCTCTTCCAAATTTTCTCATTCTATCACCCCGCTTCTGAAATCTCCGTTTTTGCTTTCTTGTCCTTTCGACAGTGTCCAAAATCTAGTCAAACTCCAATTACCCATCAGATTGTTTCCCCAATCCAAATTTCCCTTTACTAAATTATCTTCTATTTGTGTTTTTCTACCCATTCCACCAAAAAAAAAAAAACTAGTTATGGTTGTCACCCATGCAGGAGCAAACACCATGGAGGAAGCACTTGTAGCCATCCAAACCAAACTCCAAGATCTGGATGAAAAATTTCTCAGCCTCCATCTTCAGCATTCAGCCATGAACAATAACTGACAGCCAGAATCTTTTGCAGCCACCGGGTTCTCTTCTTCCAACAATTTTTGTGGGTCGAAGCTTGATTTTCCTCGCTTCAATGGTACTGAACCGATTGGATGGATATACCGAGCAGAACAATATTTCAGTCTACATAATACTTTTCATGTCCAGAAAGTTCCACTTGCATCCTTTCATTTGGAACAAGAAGCCCTTCAATGGTACCGTTGGTACATTAAAGCTCATCCCGAGCCAATTTGGACAAATTTTTGCCAACTCATTTTGCCACGATTTGGTCCTAGTGCTTTTGATGATTTCACAGGAGCACTCACTAAACTTCACCAAATTGGCACAGCGAGAGAGTATCAGACAGAATTTGAGAAATTGGCCAATCACACAGAAGGATTGTCTGATGAATTCTACAGGAGTTGTTTTATCAGTGGTCTCAAGGATGAAATCCGCTCAGAGGTGAAAATGTTTTGTCCCAACACAATGATGGAAGTCCTAGGTTTGGCTAAGCTGGCCGAGGACAAGATCGCAGCTCAACAACGCTCCAAACCCACCTTTGTTCCCTTCAGAAATATGGGTTCCCAACGACATCCCATCACGCCTTCTCCTCAACCAACTCCTATCAAGCATTTGTCTGAAATAAAAATGCAGGCACACCGAGAAAAAGGGCTTTGCTATAATTGTGATGATAAATTCACTCGGGGACATAGATGTGTTCAACAAAAGCTCTATCTCTTGGATGTGGATTATCCGCCTGCCTTAGAACTTGGTGAAGAAGCTACATATACAGTAGATGATCAGGTCGACATTCAACACCTTCCTGTTGACACCCCATCTCAGGACGACCGACCTGAGATCTCTCTCCATGTTGTAACCAGCGTCACCACCCCACAAATAGTGTGGGTCAGGGGATACTTCAAGAAGCTCCCTCTTACAATACTCATTGATTCAGGTAGCACTCATAAGTTCATTGACCCTTGGATTGCCAAACAGGATGATTGTTTTGTCCATCCTTGCTCCAACTTTGAAGTCATGGTTGCCAATGGGGGCACCTTACCTTGCAAGGGGAAGTGTCACAATGTGCGTATCTCTATGGAAGATTATAACCTACGCTCTGACATGTTTGCCTTGTCCTTAGGCGGATGTGATGTGGTTTTGGGCATTCAATGGTTACGCACACTTGGCCCCATCTTATGGGATTTTTCTGAACTTTGGATGCAGTTTAAAGTCAATGGGGCACAACACAAATTTATGGGCTTACAACCAGGGTGTCTCTGCATCATCAGTTCACATCGCCTGGAAAAAATCCTTAAGAACAATTCACATGGTGTCATCGCTCAGCTGAATTCCATTCAGATGCACCCATCAACAGTCTCCACTACTTCCTTGGATAGATATGTAGGTATCTTTGCTGAACCAATGTGCTTGCTGCCTTCAAGAGACCTTTCCGGTAAGAATTTAGCCACATCTACCTCTCAGCAGGAAATGATGGATATTTTGCATGCAGTACAGAAGTGGCAGCCATACCTATTAGGGAATTATTTCTGCATCAGACTGATCTCCCAAGTTTGGAAAATTTTCTGGAACAATGGGTCTCCTCCCGAACACACCTGAAATGGGTTATCCCTATGTGATCACTTACAAGAAGGGTAAGGACAATATGGTGGAAGATGCTCCTTCTTGCATAATTGATGACCCAGTTTCTCTTACAGCTCTTTCTCTGCTTGTTCCAAATTGGTTTCAATATGTTCAACAGGGCTCTCTCTTCTATGAACTCCATGCTTCTTCATCAACAGGGCACTCTGGGTTCTGCAAAATGTATGACCGGGAACAATGTAACTTCTTTTGGCAGGGACTAAAAATGACAATTCAACAGATGGTGGCTGACGATGATACTTTCCAAGTCAACAAGGGTGAAACGACACTCCTTTCGGGATTGCTCAAATCCTTGCCCATCCCTACACAACCTTGGCCAACTATTTCTATGGATTTCCTAGCAGCGCTCTGGTGGTACAATACCACATCTCAAAGGACACCATATGCAGTAGTCTATGGAAAAAAACCACCAGTTCTTCTTCCATACACCCTTAGCAGCTCCCCAGTTCAGGAAATTGACTCAGTTCTTCAAAACCGCGATCAGATTCTTCTCATTCTGCAGGACAATCTTCACATGGCCAGAATTCGCCTGAAACAACAAGCCGATCAGCACTGTTCTAAGCGCATTTTCCATGCAGCTGATAGTGTTCTTCTTCGTCTACAACCTTCCAAGCAATCCTCCCTGACACTCCAAAGGCGTCAGTGGCCTGAAATGCAACCCAAGGATGCTACCAGGGAACCACTCCTTCAAATTCTGTAGCAATTTCTCCAACCAAAGCTTTGAGGACAAAGCTTTTTCTAAGGGAGAGGGGATGTTAGGAACCTGTGTCAACCCTTCTCTTTACTATGTTAGTATATTGTTGTTGAACGCATGTGCTTTGTAAGTCGTCCCGTAGTATTTGTTGATCCATAGTTTATATTAGCCCGTAGTATTGACCCATAGTATTGGACGCATATGCTTTGTAAGTCGTCCCATAGTATTATATGTCCCATGGTTTTGACTCATAGTATTGGGCATAGAATTAGTATATAAGTGTGTGTTGAGGTCATTGAAGGCACAGTGAAGTTATTTGTATTGAGCTTGCTCAAAGGAGGTTGCCCCCTCGAAGTGGCCCGTGATCAATATAAAAGTGATTCTATTCTATTATTTCTGATATCTCGTGTATTTACATTAATTAATTATTGTAGGTTCATCACAAGAGTGCGGGAGGCACTCTATTTTATCATTCACTTTTCTCACTCTTACACTCATTGGAGAGTGGCGCACTAGTGGAGGAGGAGAAGCTGCTGCTAGGAGACTATCTCTTATGCTTGGGTTTTGTATCATTGCTCTATCTATATCTAAGGAAGTTATGGGTTTTTTCACCTTTATGGTTTTCCCCATGGAAACTCTGTGTGTCTATTGTCTCATGTGATTGCTTGTTGTGATTGATATGTTGTACTTGCTATTCTCTCAATAAAGATCCTAGAGTATATTGAATTAATGCTCAAAAATTAAAATCTATTGTCAAATGTTGAGACTTCTTCTTGGTAGAAATGTGTTTTAGTAACTTTCTGCAAAATGATGCTTTTGAATATTTGAGGTTTGAATCATGAAGATTCAAAATCTAACAAGTTTCAAATATTTGGAATATCAAGAAAGAGAGACAATGACACAACTGTTGGGACACTATTCTAGAGATTATTGTCGTCTACCTTAAACAAACCATATCAAGTTAATGTAATTGTTAATGAAGTGGGCTACATTTTTCTAGGATGTTTCACTTGAACAATATCCATTCCATCAAAATAACCTAAGACTGGCACCTAGGCTCAATTGTTTGACAACAATACCTGGGAGAAACTTTCTAGGTTCAGTTATCCACGAGATATGACATGATAGCATGTATTGGTTGGATTATCATGTGGCATATTCTTCAAGGGGATTGACCCTAGGTCTAAACAATGATAGAGAATTGGATATACCGTTTGACTACAAGCTACTTGACAACCTTAGTGTTATTGTTGTGAATCTAACCATAGTATTTATATTAAGTGTTAGACTACATGTACATGAGCAGTTTTCTATGGAAGATCTTGATTTTGTAATAATGTTATCCTTATGCCTTAATGGTATCATATTTCAATGGTAAAAGGTCACTTTGATGTAATAAGGACTTGATCACTTATATCAATTACTTGAGCTTTAAGTTATTATTTCTTCCTCTTTTATAAATAGGAGTCGTTTCTCCCCTTTTTATGTATCTTTTTATCACTTCACCAGTATAACCAAACCTTTACAAGATAAATATTCCTCCATATTGTTGGGCTTGTTTCTACCCACAAGATGAGAAGAAAGGTATCATTTTAAACCCTTTGTTTATCCTTATTATTATACAATAAATAATAAAATTGCTTTTAAAGAAGTTACTAATAATTATATGTAATTCACCATAATTAATTCAACCTACAGTGCTTTATTTGGCAAAGATATTGGGACCATTTATGTCCTCCAAAGAGTGGGTGCAATCTCTCATGCTCCAACATATGATCTGTTATGAATGGATAGTCCCACAAACCATCGTCAAAGATGAGTTTGGAACACATCCTTTATTCCTAGAGAAAAAATTTAGACTCATTTTCTTCCTTCAGTATAAGATCTACACAATAGGGGACATTAATGTTTCTAGCTGGTAGAGATATCCATATATCACTCTTTTATTGTATGAGGATATTGCTTGCAGAAACCTTTCAACGACACATAAAAAGATAGTTCTTAGAGGCCACCTAATTTCTCTAGACCGTTGGCATTTCGATATAACACCTCCCTTCATTTAGATATTCTTTGGAGGCCCTCACTCATTTCTTTCCCGCAAAATTATAGATCACTTTTTCAGTTGGGGATGATATCTATTGGAAATATATTCAGAGCAGTTGCATCTCCCCCTCAGTAACTTTTCTTTGTGATCAGTTGTTTTGGTATGATGAATCTAGTAAGTTTTAAAGGATTTAGATAGTCTTTATGTGTTAGTGGAAATCTCTCTACATATATTCAATATTCCTCCCCAAACTATCTTTCCCATTGTTTTCAAGGTTGAGACCAAATCATTTAATCTGTCATCATTTCTTTCTTTCATGTTTACAAAACTATTGGTTAAATATTGTTGTTGAAGACATCTATTCATTTAAGAAGATATTTTTAGCTTTATGTTTTCAGTATATATCTCCATGGTACTATTGTTTCAATATATCCACTTTGCATGCATATCAACAAGAGAAATTGCAACATGAACATCAGATAGAAATCTAGTTTAAAAATGCAAGAATATACTTGCTTTCCCTGGTCCATATATTCAAGGCTAGTTGTAACGCCCATTTTGACATTTCTACTTGAACTACTGTTATATGTTTCATTTGCTTGATTGTGAAACTTTGTCAGTTTGACGACACTATGGACATATGGCTCTATTATTTTTCCGATATATATATGTGAGTGTGTGATGTTAGTATTATGATATGTAGTCATGTTAGATATGTATCATGTGTTAGTCATGTCTCAGATATGCAAGTTAATGAATGACGGGTGCGTGGATACCATTAAAGTTATTTGTTGAACGAATGGATGTTATACCAGGTGCATGGTGAATATAATAAATTGATTATTGTTGTTATGTAATGACAAAATGTATGTGTACATGTTGAGGATTTGTGCACGATATTCTAGATTGTATGTTGAGGAATGACTTATGGGTTAAAATGGCTAAGTGATAGTTGGATCCTACAAGGTGGGAGAGCCTTGGGGACATGGACTCCGAAAGATAAATGCTTTGCAAGTGATGCATTATTTAATTTCGCATGATTATTATGTTGTTTATTATGATGTATGGGTGGGGTAGGGTTTTAGGAAACTCAACCGCCCAGATTCGTTATACGATGACAAACTGAGTACAAGTGCAATGCAGTTATTATGTCAGTGTAGACATAGTCCCCGTTTATCCCTAAAACCTAGAGTCGTGGGAGGGTTGTGCTACAATGTGCTCCCCAAGATGTGTGATGATGACTGGTGGTTTCCTGCTGGGGAAGCTTGGTCGATGTAGTTGACACTTCCGCTTACAGGTTCTAGCTGGATCCGATCATGGCTTGACACTTTAGGGTAGTCTAGCAGAGGAAATGATAGGATGTGGAAGTTAGTTGTGATTTAGGTAGATGATGTAGGTAGATAGGTGTATCTTGAAGTTGGGGTGAAAATGAGATCTAACTGTGTATGTGGAAAACCCTAGATTGTTTATGTGTCATAACTCAGTAATGTATGAATTATCGTAACTTATTAAGATGCAGTTAGGTAAAATACTATACCTTGCAAACTATGTTAAACATGTGTCAGTGAACAATAAATTTCGTGATTATGATTGATGTATGTGATTTAGTACTGTTAGTGTACTTACGCAAAGTATGTAAGCAATAGCTATGCTTACATAACTCGCCTACATATTTATAATTTGTGTGAAATAATACTGAACTATAATGTTTAGGAATTAATTACATTATTACTGCTTATCTAACCAAGAGATTAAATTAATACATCGAGTTAGTAAATTAATGATTAAAATAATGGAATAGGTCGAATGAGTAACTTAATATTCATTAATGTCGATTAAGGTTAATAATGCTCATTAATGTTAATTATTGTTGATTACTGTTAATAATGTCGATTAATGTTAATTAATGTTGATTAATGTTAATAATATTGATTAATGTTACTTATTGTCGATTAATGTTAATAATGTTGATTAATGTTAATTATTGCCGATTAATGCTAGCAATATTGATTAATGTTAATTATTGTTGATTAATGTTAATTATTGTAATTAATGGTTAATTATTGTTGATTAATAAACAAGTTATGGTTAGCCTGTTAGTTTTAAAGAATTTCAATCTAATCTAGGATCTTTACTGAGAGAATAACATGTACAACATATCAATCATATCAACAAGCAAGCACAAGTAAACACATGAGACAATAGACACACAGAGTTTCCTTGGGGAAAACCATAAAGTTGAAAAAACCCAATAACTTTCTCAGAGATAGATAGAGCAATGATACAACCCAAGCATAAGAGATAATCCTCCTAGAAGCAGCTTCTCCTCCTCCACTAGTGTGCCACCCTCTCATGAGTGCATATGTGAGAAGTGAATGATAAAATAGAGTGCCTCCCGCACTCTATTTATACTTGACTTGACTTTCCTAATAACCTTTACTAGGTCGGCCTTAACTTAACCACATAACATAATTTTGACAGGGCCAACCCCCAATAGGGTGGTCTAATAACCCTTTGACCCACATGGCTGACCCCAAATAGGGTGGTCTAATAACCCTCTAACCCACATGACTTATACAGGGCCAACCCCAACACGGTGGTCTAATAACCCATCAAGTATAAGTTACGACACTTACAATATAAATGACGACACTTCCGTATAGAGGAATAATAACATCTCTATAGGAATACAATATATACATGTATGAAATACATTCTGAAGTTACATATACATCAACACTCCCTCTTAACTAGGTAGTTATTTCTTGACACATGTCTTCTAGCACAAGTCTTCTTCTCTGGGTCATCATCAGTGAATCATCATCCTCGAATCATCGTCGTCGTCACTGCTGCTGCTATCTCAATCAATCTTTGAATCTACTCTTCATAGGAAGTTCTATAGAGCCAGTTCTTTTTCATACTGGATGTAAGCCCACCACCTGCAGGTCTTCATCATGATTGGCCATACTGTGGAATCCTCAAGACTTATTACGTGCATCACAAAACCTCGAAAGAGAATCCCAAGATGTTACGAGTACACAACTCCAACCTGTAGGATCTCCTAGGGCACTATTGCATGTGACCCCACCACAAAACCTCGAAAGAGAATCCCAGGCTGTTAAGAGTACACAACTCCGACCCATAGGATCTCCCAGGGCGCTATTATATGTGGTCACCACAAAACCTCGCGAGAGCATCCCAGGATGTTACGGGTACACAAGTATGACCTGTAGGATCTCCCAGGGCGCTATTATATGTGGTAATGGAAAAACCTTGAAAGAAAATACCAGGCTATTACGGGTACACAACTCCGACAAATAGGATCTTCCAGGGAGCTATTATATGCCATAGGACAAAATCTCGAATGAGCATTTTCCAGATCTCCCAGGGAGCTATTATATGCCAGTGGCAAAACCTACCAAGAGTATCTGCAAACCTCCCAGGGTGCTATTATATGTCCTCCTAGAGCAATGTCTAGAAAGAGCATCCCAGGATGTTATGGGTACACAACTACGACCTATAGGATCTCCCTGACATGCTCATCTGCATAATCTATTCCACGACCATAGAGTATCATCCTGATACTCACCGTACAACATCCTGATGTACACATGATCATTTTGATCATCATCACTGCATCGTCCTGATGCATGTCATCTGGAGCAACATCCTGAAGCTCATCATCCATGATCATCCTGATCATACAATGCATCCACCTGAAGCATGCACAGTATCTTCTTGATACATATCATCATACATGATCTACCTGATCATACAATGTATCCACCTGATACATATACAAATACATGATCCACCTAATCATACCGGATACATATCAACATACATGATCCACCTGATCATACAATGTATCCACCTAATACATATACAGATACATACACATGATCCTACTGATCATATCCATCATCCAACATGATGCATATACATATAAATGATCCAACTGATCATATCCAACATCCAACATGATGCATATACATATAAATGATCCAACTGATCATATCCATCATCCAACACGATGCATATACATAAATGATCCAACTGATCATATCCAACATCCAACATGATGCATACATACATATAAATGTAATTGATACAACTGATCATACAGAGTAGAAACTAGAACATCATCCTGATGCTCATCATCCAATGCTTCCATCCACAGCCATGTGAAGGATCCTCCTCCCAACATGCGTGGAATGGCTTCAGCAAATGTCTCCATCACTTCTTCCTCGAAGTGTCATCGATCTGAAGAACACCAAGCCTCTCTCTGAAGTACTCGAAATTCACTCTGGCTAGTGGCTTCGTCAGCACATCTGCAATTTGCTCATCCATCGCAACATACAAGAGCTTCACTGTTTCTCTCTGCACCATATCCTTGTTATAGTGATATTTGATCTCTATGTGTTTCAACTTGTCCTGGAACACCAGGTTCTCAGACAACTTCACACAACTTTGGTTGTCACAAAAGATACCAGTAGCCTCCAGCGGGAGATCAAATAACTTAGACAGTAGCTTCCGAAGACATATTGCCTCACAACTAGCCGAACAAGCTGCAACATACTCTGCTTCGGCTGTACTCAGTGCTACGCAGCACTGCTTCTTGATAAATCAAGAGATCACACCTGATCCCATACTGAAGCAACACCTAGAAGTGCTCTTCCTATCTGTTGTTGATGTAGATGTAACTTCGGAATGTATTTCATATATGTATTTCGTACTCCTATAGAGATGGTATTATTCCTCTATACGGAAGTGTTTGTATTCCTATAGAGATGTTATTATTCCTCTATACAGAAGTGTCATCATTTATATTGTAAGTGTCGTAACTTGTACTTGATGGGTTATTAGACCACCTTGTTGGGGTCGGCCCTATATAATTCATGTGTGTTGAAAGGTTATTAGACCACCCTATTGGGGGTCATCCATGTGGGTCAAAGGGTTATTAGACCACCCTATTGGGTGTCGGCCCAATCAGCATTATGTTATGTGGTTAAGTTAACGCCGACCTAGTAAAGGTTATTAGGCAAGTCAAGTCAAGTATAAATAGAGTGCGTGAGGCACTCTATTTCATCATTCTATTCTCTCTCACACTCTCAAGAGAGTGGCGCACTTGTGGAGGAGGAGAAGATGCTACTAGGAGATGTATATCTCTTATGATTGGGTTGTATCATTGCTCTATCTATCTCTGAGGAAGTTATTGGGGATTTTCACCTTTATGGTTTTCCCCAAGTAAACTCCGTGTCTCTTATGTGCTTGCATTGTTGTGTCCATGATTGATATGTTGTAGATATGCTATACATGTTGTTCTCTCAGTTAAGATCCTATATTAGATTGAAGTAAATTCTAAAAAATTAACATGGTATCAGAGCTAGCCTAAAAGAAGGCATGGTATGGCATGTATGACACTTGTTGCACTTGCGATGCTAGGGCTTCATATAAAAAAAACCAGTCATCATAGCATTTTCGCTATAAATACATTTCGGTGAGGTTTCAGGGTCTGAAAATTGTACAGGGAGAAGCTAAGATCCCCATGTACCTTGTGTCCAAAGGAAAACCTCTAATTCGTTGTAATTTGTGATTTATGATCTGTACAATATAGGGTTTCTTCCTCTTGCAGATCTTAGTCATAAACAGGTGACCTTGGAAAAAAGGTTATAACTTGGGATAGGAAGATCCAACTGAAATTTCATAAAACGTGACAGGTATTGCACGAACTGCACTTTCTTAGGTAACTTTTTCAGAGGCCGAAACCGAACCAGTGACACGTGGAATCCCGTACAAGTTCGCTATCCTGTTTTATCCCATAAACAGGTCATGTTGGGACACTTGGCATAAATCTCTCTAAGAGAATCCATTTGAGGTTAGAACTGTGGGGTTGGAAATACGATAGGTAGGGCTATCACATGAAAAATTTTCAGACCCTGTGGATCAAAAATTTTAGAGTTACACCATAAACAATTAGGTACATATTTCTGTCAAAACAGAATTATTTTTTAGCACCTTCATTCATGGCTTCCAAAATTTAGGGTTTCGGAGAAAGTTGGAATTTTGGTAATTAGAGACTACAGCTAAATGCTACTCATCAAAATAAAAATTTAGAGACCAAGATCAGAATTTTTGGTTGGCAAGAAGGCCGGGCTTGATCAGACCCTAGTTCGGGACTTTGATCAGAAAAGTGGAAAATTAGGGCTTCTACAAAAATGGGAATTTTTGAAATCTGTGACCACGGCTGGAAGCTCCTTAGAAAACTAGAAGCTTAGAGCTTTGGATCGAACCTTTTGATTGGGTAGAGGGGTGGGCTTTATCAAACCCTAGTTCGGGGTCATGTCGAGTGAATCCGGAAGTGTCGAAGGCAAATTTGAGGGGTGAAACTTTGCAGTTTTCAAATTCTGAGTATACCAGCTTGTCAGCTCATCAAGGTGCATATTTCTATCCTTTCGAAAGTTTGAAATTCAATGTTTGAATTTTTAGGGTTTCTCTAACAAACCCTAATCTAGCTCTAGATCCAGTTCCTGCAAATCAAGTGGATTGGGTTAATCCTAGAAGAGAATGGATTGGTTACCTGCATAAGTGAAGAAGTTCCTGTTTCAGAGGGAGATGATGCTAAGGCCTTACATAAGAAGATTACCAACAATCTCGACAGGTATGACTTATCCAGGTATGTTTCAAGATTTGTTCATGATTAAGTTTATGGTATGTTTGTCTTCATGTTATTACGGTTAGTACAATCTTGATTAAATTTAGACTTGTTGTATCACCTTAATAAAATTATGAATGCATGATAGAAGATATTCATTGATTAAGGTGTTGACACTTATGATTGTACGAATGCATTATTGTGTTGTATGAGGTTTATGTTGTCCGCTAACATGAAAGGTACACCAAGAAAGACAAATCATGTTCTAGTTTAAGAACATATGATCATGATGACATGAAGACAAAGATTCATCCATTGTCAGGGATCACTTAGAAGATCTACTTATGAGGTATGTATAACTGGGCTCTATAATGGTTAACCTATGAGATATGCAGGTTACTAGCACAAGTCATTGAAGAGAACAAGAAGACATCATGTGGGTATGTTAGACATAACTAGCTAACATACCAATCCATGTATGTTTTTCCTATATCAAGTTAGAATCCTACCTTGTGTTAGGATCCCTTATATAAGTATACTTGGTATGATTGGTTATTGTTATTCATAAAGTTAGAAATGTAAGTAATCAAGGGTTTATTATTTTTATGTCTCTTATCTAGATTGATGATTTAACTAACCTATGATCAAATAAGAATATGCATGAATAAAAGAAGACTTCTCTGAAACCTTGAATACTAATGTTTATTATCTGTGTTTGAAATTATCATGACTATACATGTTTAAGATTATTGTGTTTTGATAGTATTAAGATTATACTAATGAATGCGTGATTATGTATGAGACCTCGAGGATAACACAATGATGATACTAATAAGCATGCATAGTGATGGATATAAGTTCAAGGATAGGTAATCCATGAAGCAAAGATCAAGAGGGAGCACACTTCAATAGTTTCTACAAGGATGCATATATTCAGAGGGAGTTGACCACTTCTCACAATCCACATTAGAATGGAGTTGCAGAAAAGAAGCAAAGACTGAGAGGGAGTCAAACCAACAAACAAACAAAGATAAGTATTTGAATTATCATTCCTTGCATATTTTATTGCTTAAATAATATTGTTCAATAATGTATATACTCATGTTCCTAGAATTAGATTGTGTATTATGCATATTAAAATAGTTACATTGATGAACAATATACTACTAATATACATGGGTAAGTGGCCTATGGCACTGTACAACATTCCATTGCTACTTATCTAGAATGAAACCTCTTTGCTGACATGTTGGGAGTTGTGCACACTCTTAACAATGTTCTGGTAGAGATTGGAAGGCATCTAGAAAGTTACGGGATATGGATAAATGTTGTATTGAAGCATTGGATAAGATAATTGCATGACTGTATGACATATTTCTTTATGTGTAAGAATTTGTTCTGAAAACTATGAGATGTTTTATAATCATGCAATTTAACTTGTTGTGTAGGAACGATCATATACCATCATTTACAAAAGAAGGACTACAAAATTTGTTCAACAACAAAGTTATCTATTAAAAACATTGAAGATATTGAAGTTCTCGGGATCTGGGAAGAATGCCATGATCGAGGAGTACCAGTTGATCATGAAGATGTTTGGGATGCAGTCCTAAGACTTGAAGGGGAGTCTGTAGTGACTTCCAATAGAATCTACAAGATCAAGCATGTTGCAGGTGGTAGCATAGAGACTTTTTCTCCTGTAGCCAGATACACTTTCATTAGATCAGTACTTGCTCTAGCTGCAGTGATGAAAGGGAAGATACACCAGATGAATTTCAAGACAGCTTTCTTGAATGGTGTAGTTGAAGAAGAAGTGTATGTGGAGCAGCCACTTGGTTCTGAGACACATGACAGGGAGTCATATATGTGCAGAACTTAGGATAGACAGCTTTCTATCCAGTTTGGGCTTTACCAAGAGTAAAGCGAATTCCAACCTTTACTACAAGGTTGAGGAAGGAAATCCAGTGATACTACTTTTGTATATGGATGACCTGTTTATTACAGGTGAGGACATATTGATTGCTGACATGTAGCAGAAGCTTGTTGCCGAGTTCGATATGAAGGACTTGGGGATGATGCACTATTTTCTAGGCATGGAGGTGTGGCAGAGTATAGATGGAATCTTCCTTGGACAAGGAAAGTATGCAGTAAAGATCCCGAAGAGGTTAGGGATGATGGACTGCAAATCCATGGCCACACCTATGGCATCGAACCTGAAGCTTCTGTGTGATGCTTCATCTGAGCCGATTGATGTCACTGTGTATCATCAGATGATTGGGTCCTTGATGTACCTGACGAACACTAGACCAGATATTTGCTTTGTGGTGAACACATTGAGCCAGTTCCTGACGAATCCCATAAGTGTTCACCTGGTTGCTGTAAAGCATATTCTAAGGTACCTAAAGGGTACGGTTTATTATGGGCTCAAGTATGATGCGAATCAAAATTTTAACCTACACGGTTATGTTGATTCATATTGGGTAGGCAGTGATGTAGATAGGAAGAGCACTTCTGTGTACTGCTTCAGTATGGGATCAAGTGTGATCTCTTGGTTTAGCAGGAAGTAGTCCTGCGTAGCACTGAGTATAGCCGAGGAAGAATATGTTGCAGCCTGTGCGGCTATTTGTGAGGCAGTATGGCTATGGAAGCTACTGTCAGAGTTATTTGATCTTCTGTTGGAGGATACTGGTATCTTTTGTGACAACTAGAGTTGTGTGAAGCTACCTGAGAACCCAATGTTCCATGGCAGGTCAAAACACATAGAAAACCACTATACCCAGGATATGGTACAGAGAGGAGCCATGAAGCTCCTGTATGTTGCGACGGATGAGTAGGTTGTAGATGTGCTGACGAAACCACTAGCCAGAGTGAAGTTCGAGTACTTCAGAGAGAAGCTTGGTGTTCTTTAGATTGATGACACTTCGAGGAAGAAGTGATGGACACATTTGCTGTAGCCATTCCTAGAATGGTGGAAGGGGGATCCTTCACATGGCTATGGATGTAAGCACTGGATGATGAGCATTAGGATGATGTTCTAGTTTCTACTCTATATGATCAGTTGGATCATTTATATATATGTATGTACGCATCATGTTGATGTTGGATATAATCAGGTAGATCATGTATTTATATATGTATCAGGTGGATACTTGTATGATCAGTGTGATCATGTACTTATGTATGTATCAGGTGGATACTTGTATGATCAGTATGATCATGTACTTATTTATATCAGATGGATGCATTATATGATCAGGTGGATCATGTATGATATGTATTAGGTAGATACTGTGTATGCATCAGATGGATATATTGTTTGATCAGGGTGATCACAGATGACGAGCTTCGGGATGTTGCTCCAGATGATATGCATCAGGTTGATGCTATGATGATCGGGATGATCACAGATGACGAGCTTCAGGATGTCGCTCCAGATGATACACATTAGGTTGATGCTATGATGATGATCAGGTTGATCATGTGATGATGTACATCAGGGCGATGTATGGTGAGTATCGGTTTGATACTCTGTGGCCATGGACAAGTTGTGCAGGTAGCATAGAAAAGATCCTGGGAGATCCTATAGTATGTGCTAGGATGCTCTTTCAAGGTTTTTCTATAGGTAGCATAGAAAAGATCCTTTAAAAACCGGACAAGTAGAGCAGTGTGCTTGTAACATCCTAGGTTTTTCTATCGAGATTCTATAGTTTGCGCTAGGATGCTCTGAGTAGGTTTTGCTACAGTTTCACATAGAAAATATCCTTTAAAAACTGGATAGGTAGAGCAGTGTGCCCATAACATCCTGGGTTGCTCTATCGAGATCCTATAGTCTGCGCTAGGATGCTCTGAGTAGGTTTTGTGAAAGTTCACATAGAAAAGATCCTTTAAAATTCGGACAGGTAGAGTGGTGTGATCGTAACAGCTTGGGATGCTCTATCGAGATCCAAACAGGTAGAGTGGTTTGCTCGTAATATCCTGGGATGCTCTGAGTAGGTTTTGTGAAGGTCAACATGTAAAAGAACCTATAGTCTGTACTAGGTTTTGTTGAAGTACGTAATCAGTCCTGGGATCCACAGTATGGCCATTGATGATGAAGACCTGCAGGTGGTGGGCCTACATCGAGTATGAAAAAGGGCTAGCTCTATAGAAATTCCTATGATGAGTAGATTCAAAGATTGATTGATATAGCAGTAGTAGTGACGATGACGATGACTCGATGACGATTATCCAGTGATGATGATCCAGAGGAGATGACTTGTTCTAAAAGACCTATGTCGAGAAATACCTTCCTAGTTAAGAAGGATTGTTGATGTATATGTAACTTCGGAATGTGTTTCATATATGTATATTGTACTCCTATAGAGATGGTATTATTCCTCTATATGGAAGTGTTTGTATTCCTATAGAGATGTTATTATTCCTCTATATGGAAGTGTCATCATTTATAGTGTAAGTGCCGTAACTTGTACTAGATTGGTTATTAGACCACCTTGTTGGGGTCGGCCCTATATAAGTCATGTGGATCAAAGGGTTATTAGACCACCCTATTGGGGGTAGGACATGTGGGTCAAAGGGTTATTAGACCACCCTATTGGGTGTCAGCCCAGTCAGCATTATGTTATGTGGTTAAGTTAAGGCCAACCTAGTAAAGGTTATTAGGAAAGTCAAGTCAAGTATAAATAGAGTGCGGGAGGCACTCTATTTCATCATTCTATTCTCTCTCACACTCTCGGGAGAGTGGAGCACTTGTGGAGGAGGAGAAGCTGCTACTAGGAGATGTCTATCTCTTATGCTTGGGTTGTATCATTGCTTTATCTATCTCTGAGGAAGTTATTGGGGTTTTTCACCTTTATGGTTTTCCCCAAGTAAACTCCGTGTCTCTTGTGTGCTTGCATTATTGTGTCCATGTTTGATATGGTGTAGATATGATGTACATGTTGTTCTCTCAGTTAAGATCCTAGATCAGATTGAAGTAAATTTTGAAAAATTAACATTTGCAGAAATGCCTACCCAAACTGAATAAACATAACCGTCTAGGTTAAACTTTTGATTCGAATCATACTTGAGCCCATAGTAAATTGTACCCTTCAGGTACCTCAGAATATGCTTTACAGCAACTAGGTGAACACCTATGGGATTCGTCAGGAAATGGCTCAATGTGTTCACCGCAAAGCAAATATCTGGTCTAGTGTTCGTCAAGTACATCAAGGACCCAATCATCTGACGATACACAGTGACATCAACCAGCTCAGATGAAGCATCACACAGAAGCTTCAGGTTCAATGCCATAGGTGTGGACATGGCTTTCCAGTCCATCATCCCTAACCTCTTCGGGATATTTACTGCATACTTTCCTTGTACAAGGAAGATTCCATCTTTACTCTGCCACACCTCCATGCCTAGAAAATAATGCATCATCCCCAAGTCCTTCATCTTGAACTCAGCAACAAGCTTCCGTTGCATGTCGGAAATCAATCTATCCTCACCTGTAACAAACAGTTCATCCATATACAAAAATAGTATCACTGGATTTCCTTCCTCAACCTTATAGTAAAGGTTGGAATCCGCTTTACTTTTGGTAAAGCTCCAAAATGGATAGAAAGCTGTCTATCCTACCATACCAAGTTCTAGGAGCTTGCTTCAAGCCATACAAGGCTTTCTTCAACTTGCACACATATGATTTTCTGTCATGTGTCTCAAAAAAACAAGTGGCTGCTCCACATACACTTCCTTTTCAATTACACCATTCAAGAAGGCTGTCTTGAAATCCATCTGGTGTATCTTCCACTTCATCACTCGATTTGTATTTTTTTATGTTGCCATCTGCAGCATGCTTGATCTTGTAGATCCACTTGGAATTCATTACATACTTCCCTTCAGGTCTTGGTACTTCATCCCAAACATCTTCATGATCGACTGGTACTCCTTGATCATGGCATTCTTCCCAGATCCTCGGAACTTCAATATCTTCGATATATAACTTTGTTGCGGAACAAATGTTGTAGTCCTTCTTTTGTAGGTGATGGTATATGATCTTTCCTACAAAACAAGTTAAATTGCATGATTAGAAACATCTCATAGTTTTTAGAACAAATTCTTACACATAAAGAAATATGTCATACAGTCATGCAATTTTCTTAGCCAATGCTTCAATACAACATTTATCCATATCTTGTAACTTTCTAGATGCCTTCCAATCTCTACCAAAACATTGTTAACAGTGTGCACAACTCCCAACATGTCAGCAAAGAGGTTTCATTCTAGATAAGTAGAAATGGAATGTATACTTAATATGCCTAAACCCATGATTACTAACTTCAATGAATAATCATAATCAATCATGCCATGTATACTTATATAAGAGCTCCTAACACAAGGTAGGATTCTATCTTGATATAGGAAAAACATACGTGGATTAGCATGTTAGCTAGCTATGTCTAACATACCCACATGATGTCTTCTTGTCACCTCTTCAATGACTTGTGCTAGTAACATGCATGTCTCATAAGTTAACCATTATAGAATCAAGTTATACATACCTCGTAAGTAGATCTTCTATGTGATCCATGACAATGGATGAATCTTTGTCTTCATGTCACCATGGTCATATGTTCTTGAACTAGAACATGATTTGTCTTTCTTGATGTACCTTTCATGTTAGTAGACAACATCAACCTCACACAACATCACAATGCATTAGTACAATCATAAATGTCAAAAAAACCCTAATCCATGAATATCTTCTATCATGCATTCATAATTTTATTTAGCTGATATGACAAGTCTAAAATTAACCAATATTGTACTAACCTTAATAATATGAAGACAAACATATCATAAACTTAATCATGAAGAAAATTCGAAACATACCTATAAGTCATACCTGTCGAGATTGCTTGTAATCTTCTTATGTAAGGCCTTAGCCTCATCTCCCTCTGAAGCAGGAACTTCTTCACTTATGCAGGTGATCAATCCATTCTTTTCTAGGATTAACCCAATCCACTCGTATTGTAGAAACTGGATTTGGAGCTAGATTAGGGTTTGTCAGAGAAACCCCAAAAATTCAAAATTTGAATTTCAAACTTCTGAAGGGATATAAAGATGTGCTTTGATGAGCTGATCCACCTGGTATACTTAGAATTTGAAAACTGCAAAGTTTTACCCCTCAAATTTGTTTTTCAATCTTTCGGATTCATTGGGGAGGACCTTGAATTAGGGTTTGAGTTTCCCAGAGCTTCACCCAACCAAATAGTTTGATTCAAAGCTCTAAAATTTGATTTTTCCAAGGATCTTCCAGCTATGTTCATGGATTTCAAAAATTCCCATTTTTGTAGAAGCCCTAATTTTCCATCTTTCCGATCAAAGTACCGATCTAGGGTTTGATCAAACTCGGCCTTATGCCCAACCAAAAAATTCAATCTTGGTCTCTAAATATTCATTTTGATGAGGATCATCCATTTTTGGTATCTGATTACAAAAATTCCAACTTTCTCTAAAACCCTAAATTCCCGAGGCCATGAATGAAGGTGCTCAAAATCCAATTCTGTTTTGACGGAAATATGCACCTAATTGTTTCTAGTGTAACTCCAAAATTTTCGATCTACTGGGTCTAAACATTTTTCCTGTTGTATTCGGACCGGTTATCTTTCCAACCCCATTCGTTTGACCTCAAATGGATTCTCTGAGAGAGAGAGTTATGCCAAGTGTCGCAACGTGACCTGTTTATGGGATAAAATAAGAGAGAAAACTTGTATGGAGTTCCACGTGTCATTGGTTCAATTTCGGCCTCTGGAAAACTTACCTTTGAAATTATAGTCCGTTCCCTACCTTCCACTTTTTACGAAATTTCATTTGGAGCTTCCTATCCCAAGTTGTGACATTCTGCCCTACGTCACCTGTTTATGACTGAGATCTATAAGAGGCAGAAACCCTAGATTGTACAAATCATAAAACACAAAGTACAATGAATTAGAAGTTATTCTTCTGGCACAAGGTACATGGTGATCTTATCTTCAACTTGTAAAGTTTTCAGATCCTGAAACCCTGCCAAAATGGATTTATAGCGAAAGTGCTATGATGACTGGTTTTTGCTATATCAAGCCCTAGCTTCGTAAGTGCAACAAGTGTCATACATGCCATACCATGCCTTCTTTCAGGCTAGCTCTGATACCATGTTAGTTTTTCAGAATTTCAATCTGATCTAGGATATTTACTAAGAGAAAAACATGTATAGCATATCAATCATATCAACAAGCAAGCACAAGTAAACACATGAGACAATAGACACACAGATTTCCTTGGGGAAAACCATAAAGGTGAAAAACCCCAATAACTTCCTCAGAGATAGATAGAGCAATGATACAACCCAAGCATAAGAGATAATCCTCCTAGCAACAACTTCTCCTCCTCCACTAGTGCGCCACTCTCTCATGAGTGCATATGTGAGAAGTGAATGATAAAATAGAGTGCCTCCCGCACTCTATTTATACTTGACTTGACTTGCCTAATAACCTTTACTAGGTTGGCCTTAACTTAACCACATAACGTAATGCTGACAGGGCCATCCCCCAATAGGGTTGTCTAAGAACCCTTTGACCCACATGGTCAAACCCCAATAGGGTGGTTTAATAACCCTTTGACCCACATGACTTATACAGGGCCAACCCCAACAAGGTGGTCTAATAACCCATCAAGTATAAGTTACGACACTTACAATATAAATGATGACACTTCTATATAGAGGAATAATAAAATCTCTATAGGAATACAATATATACATATATGAAATACAGTCTGAAGTTACATATACATCGACATAGCCTAGGTAGTAACTAATGCAATTAATTGGTATGCTTGATTGATTGTTATTAAATTTATTTAGTAGGGTTAAAATGTTAAATGTAATTATCATGTCAATTAGGTTAATATTAAATTGATCCATTAATATTAATTATGTGTTAATAATGTTAATTGATGATAATAAAACTATCATTATCGTTAGTAATGTTTGTTAATTAGTTTAATTATATACTAGTGTGTAATTAATATGGAACTAGGTGAAGGAGTTGATTAAGTCTTAGTTAGTATTAATTAATTAAGATAAATGTACATTCATAATGATGTGAGTTATATTGATAGGATTATTATTGATAATTGATCAATTAAATTAGTTTGAATTTATAATTAAAGGGTAATTAACATATTAGAACTGTGTTAATCATTAATTAAATGACTAGGTTATTATTACCATGTATATAATGAAATTTGGAATTTATTATACATAAATGAGAGGTTATGACAGATTTGATAACTGACATGGCAGTGAAACCCCGTAAATAAGTTAGGTTGATTTCTACCTATGAAATTTTCCCAAGAATCTAAGGAATAATAATTATTAATTCTAATGATAAATAAATTTAATTAATAAAATAATGGATTTAATGAGATTAATGGGGATGGGCTAGAGGACTGACATAGGGGTTGGAATATTTATGTTAGATATAGGGTGTTAATGACATAGGGAAAGTTCTGATAAATAAAAAAGGGGAAGAAGCTCGAGAAGAGGGGAGAAGAGTGGATATTCACCTTAAGCATTTTGGGGGAAATTTTGAGCAGAGATATAGAAAAAATTTTGGAAAGGAAGAAGAAGGGGGTTCTTGTTGGATATTTTTGGAAGGAATAGAACTGGTTGGCTTGTACTCGATTTGGGCATGGGCTCCAAAGGGGTACCTTTGGAGCTGGGTGGTCGACGAGACCTCGCCAGTTGGGAGGGTGGCATACTAGATTGTTTGGTCGGTTGAGTTTCAAAAGTTTGGAAAAGCTTTGGTTGCAGGGCATACAACAAGGAAGAAGGAGCAGAAAGGGGTCTACTAGCTAACTAAAGGTATTTTCCCATAGGTACAATAATCTATTGCTAACCTGTTAATTTACTATTTCCAGTTATTATTGAAAATGAAATTCTTGCGAATTAGTATGTATATATATACATATGCTATTAATCCTACAAATTATTGAATGTTAGTAACAAAAAAATATTAAATATATTTATTCAACCTTGTAAATGTAAATGTTATCTTTTTAACAAGCATGAAATTAAACCAAATTAGAAAACAAAAACAAAGACATGAAACACTATGTAAACAATGTTAGAAATATGTTTATTTATAAACTTGGTAAAACTAGGACCGGGGTCCTACACTAGTGCATGCCTTGAGAACACTGCTAAATGTAAATTGATTGGGTTGGGTACCTACATGATTTGTTTCGCAAAAAAGTTTCAAAATGCTATCACCCTGACAATTCTAGGCATAACATGAAATCATTGCAACCCCATGATACAACCTCTTTTTCCAACATTTTGTCAAAAACTTGGCTAGCATCAGCCACACTGCCACACTTGGAATACATGTTAATAATACTACTCACTAGGGATATGTCTGGCTCGATTCCAAAATTTATCACATGGGAATGAGCCCTCTTTCCTTCTATAAGGATTTTCATATTCACACAACCCTTCAAAAGAAGCACATAGGTATAGGGGTATTCCCTAAGATATTTTTGGTAAATAAAACATAAATTTTGCACAACTTCCTTCAATCTTCCTTCTTTCAACAATGCTGCCAAATCCTTACTAATCCGTACATTTTTTTTCAGTTTTCTCAATCTTGATAGAAACATTTTCTTGACCTAAAAGCTTAAAGCTCCTAACCTAAACACAATGTGGGTATCTAATAATTGTACATGTAGACTTGTAGTTTTGGCTAACAAGCATTGTTCATAGATGATGGGGATTCTACCAATAAGTACTCTCCATCATTTTTGCAGTGGGTTTCTTCCCAATACTCAGGTTTCCCCACTGAAATATTATGTTCTTGTGTGTTACTATGGATAACATGAATACTTTGGTAATTGGTTAAACTTATGGTTTTCCTCCATTGGTTAGTGGAATTGACATATGAGGGGGTTAGTGGCATTAATATGTTAGTAATTCCTAACTTCTATAATTGGTTTTGTATTATTTCCTTGGAAGGGAACCTGAGAAGAGTGAGTAAGGAGGACGCACCTATAGTGCAAATGAGATTTTTTGGTGGATGTTTCCCTCTTGAGGATTTTAGCACATATACCATGTATTCTCTTCTTGATGTGTTGTAATCCCTCGGTGTTAAGCCTTGGAATTATGATTATATGTTTGTTGATGTGACTATCAACTTATGATTATTTGTTTGTTGATGTGACTTGATCTGGATTTTATGAGAAGAACGAAATGAATACAGATTATTATCAGATGCCTAACACAAAATAACAGAGATACAGTAAAACTGGTTTTCTATTCAATAAGGAAATAAGCTAGAACTGTAAAATGCAGTGGAAAACAAGCTTGCTGGAATGGTGGCGGCTTATCTCTGAGCAGAGATGTGACGACTGCACTCATTTCGCAAGAAGATAGTTACAATGAGGTTCTCAAGGCCTTTTACAATAAACAGGAATGTCAAAAACCCTAGACATCCAAAAACCTAACCCTAGGAGTTGAAGCGCCAAAAGTCATGTGGGCCCCATTTGGGTAAGTTAGTACATCAACTTCCCGGGGTCGTAACTTTTGCATACGATCTCCATTTGGGGTGCTCGGTAGCCCGTTGGAAAGGTATATCTGATATTTACAACTTTCGATTGGATGTTTGGCCTCCCTAATTGCCAAAAAAGGTCGTTTAGGGCCTCAAAATGGCCCTGGAAGTTCAGGACCTGAAAAACTGCTAAAAATAGTACAATACCAAAATTGCCATAAAATTGTTTTGAGCTAGTTCGAAAGGTGGGTGGCCACCAATATCCACCTGGATCATGACTATCGATTTATGATTATTTGTTTGTTGATGTGACTATGAAATTCTAATGATTTTATTGTTGATGTGACTATGGAATTTGATTTTAATGTTGTTGTTCTTATTATCATTGTTGATGATTATTATTAATTAAATAAAACTGGCTCAATGGAGAAAACTAAAAGAGTATGGGAGACCATGGTTCCACAAGTGATGAGGTTAGGGTTTAGGAGTTGTTTCTCACTCTAACATTGTACAATGTACCTTACTTTTGATTATTTTTTACTTGGGAGATACTTTGGAGCTTGGATTATGGTTTAGTGGACCCCTTTCTACCTTATGCACCCTCCTTAATGGTTTTGTAGGTCCCACTTTGTAAGTGTGCCCCCATGAAGAGATTATTTCCTATTTTCATTCCTCCAAGTCATTTATGAGCCTCTATTCCTCCTAGTGTACCCCCTTGATGAGATCCTTTCCTATTTCTGTGCCTCTAGTTCATTAATAAGCCTCCATCACTCCTCTTGTTCCCCCTTGAGTAATTTTTGGTTTCCACTCATCCATTTTTTGTGTAACTCCTCCTCATGGAGCTATTCAGGGTTAAGTAACCTCCACTTGAGCCTCCACCTCCCTAATTCGAGTCCCCCCTTTCATGATTGAGTGGCCCATAGACTAATTCAAGTTTCCTTTGTGGAATTCAAGTTGGCTACCTAATGGTTGAGATAACCCCTCCTCTTGACTTTGGGGGGCTTCTCTTGGTTCAAATTGCCTCTCTCTCCTATAAATTCATGTTCCCTCTCCTTGTTGAGGATAATACTAAGATTGGATCACTTGAATTGTGTTATCTCACTGTTTTTTGAGTGATAACAGTATTGAGACTATTTTGGTACTGAGTTCCTATTGTAGGATTCCCCCAAAGAGCAGTCTAGTATCTGTTTCCAAATGGTAGGTTTCCCTTGCTTCTACACTGGGAACCACTCTGCTAGTACAGGTTCTCGCATAGGATACCTGGGAATGGGATGGTGATATCCTAGGGGATGATTTAGGTGAAAGGAATCACATCCCATAGGAAGTGGAGATTGACAGGGAGCGGGTGGTAGTTGGAAGTATTGTGGTCTCTCGAAAGAGGAGTTTCTGAGAATTGCTAGATTAAGTGTGCTATACTTGTCGATGTGTGGCCTAAAATTGAGCGTGACATGTTCAAGCAAGGTATATTTTACTATGTCTACAAACCGGAGGAAGATTGTCCCATTGAATCCAATTTCCCAAATTTGAGATAAGTATTCTCTCATGTGTTATTCATGTTATTTTATTCTGTATGTGTGCCATGCTGACTAATTTATGCTATATTTATGTTCATGGTTTATATGTTACGATTTGTATGTAGGATGGATTGCATTTTCACATGATGAATACGAATGTTTTTTATCCTTCTCTACCATTTATTCTTTCTCTTCTCCTTTAGGGTTTACAAGTGTGGCTCTCACAGTGTTGAGAGGGGCGCAACCATATGTTATATTTCACATATTTCTTCTCAATTATGGTTTGTGATACCTATTCCATTATATCCCGAGCATTGTTTTTGGTAAGGAACACCTTTTGTTTCACTGAAAGAGATTTCCACATGAGCAAGTTATGACCATTTTGGCCTGACAATGTTTCCGGTGCCGAAAGGGATGCACCCTGTCTTTTGATTGAGAGTACCTTTGTATCTATATCTACTCTATTGTTTCACATCTGATTATTTTATTGTATATGTGATTTGTATTAGTGATTAATGGATGGAGGGAAGGAAACCATACAATCTAAATTGTACTAGTGAAAGTATTAGGTTTTATAAAAGCATATATACTAATGATAATCAATGAAATAAACAATCACAATACAAGAAACTATATAGACACATAAGTTTACCCTGGAAAACCCGATGTAGGGAAAAACCATCCAATGAAGATCTTCATTACATGGAAAAAACCAAACAACCGTGCCAACTGAGCTCATACACTCACCTTCAGGAAACATTACAATGGAGTACACCAAGCCCTTTATAGAATTCTTTACATGCAATACATTGGGGAAATACCATGGGGTACAAGAAACCATGTGTTGGACCTAACCACTTGCTAGTACCTAGTTTTGCACTCAATATTATCTACATTTTGATTGTAAAACCTTTAATTTCAATGCTTCTTCTTCAAAGATTATTTCAAGGTTTGATTTACCCAAAGAAATATTCTGCCATTACTATTTTGTCTTATGATATTGTGCTGCTCATGGTATTTATTTTCAAATTTTGATTATTAGTTTATAAGGTGTTGAGGTGGAACAAATTGTATTTTTCTGCTATATTTTTAATTTCTGCAGGTCTGATTGTTGATTAAATGACCTAAATTTGTTTAAGTTAAGCATAATAGTGGGATAATATTAAAAGGTTCATTGCTCTACGAAACTACCAAAGGGTTGCACTACCAAACTGGAGCCGCTATCAAATTTCCCACTCATGCTACATAACTGACACAGGTTGTCAAAGTAATTATTAAAGCAACCTCTCATATCATGTCGATTGTTGAAAACCTGCAAATATGATAAATGAAATGAAACGGTAAATTATGGATCGAGGTGCATGTAGAGTCCTTTAGGTTCCATGAATTGATTCAAGCTCCTCCTCTCCCAATTTTATAATTTTCGATGTAATTGACAAAAGGAAATTGTCAACAGATCTCTTTGAAATATTGTTAACTGGTTTGTAAAAATGAAATACCTTGCACAGAATTGTTAACACCCAAAAAGTGCTCACTAGCTCATTCCCTTATTCACATGACCCATTTGTCCACTTTTCCACCATCTGAGCCTCTGAAGCCAACAAAAGGTCACCAAAAGACCTTGGTACACCCCTTTTTCCCACTCAAAAAGATTATTTTTCCTAAAAAGCATAAAAACCCCTAAAAAAGGGTCCAAAATTCCCAAAATATTAAAAAGGGAATAAAAATATTAATTTTATTCAAAAAAGGAAAAAGGAGGGAAAAGTACCTAAACCATGTTGGTCAATACCATTTGGTTTCCACAAAACCACAAATGGTATTCCCCACCACCAAAACCTATAAAAAGGTGGTAGGCGCTCCTCATTTCACATCCATCCATATTCCTATCCTCATGCTGCCAAAATCTCCCTTGAGTATTTGGCCATTGTAGCAAGCCTTGGAGAAAGGACCCATTGGAGATTGGAGCTGCTCACCATTGGAGCCATTCAAACAACCTTCATCACTTGGAGGTATTGTTCTTGCAAGCATTTGCTTGCCCCATTGTCAATACAAAAAATTATTTTTTATCTTTCTTGTTCTTGTTCTTTAATTCAAAATGCACATGCTAGATTAGTTTAGTTTAGATTTAGTTTATTGTTATTTATTTCTATTGAAACTGCTGCTACTAGTTAGCAGGTGCCCATAGCACTAAGCTTGGTTGCAAAACCAAGCCAACAAGAATTTTAACCTAGCTTTTCCTACCATCCAAACGAAGCTACCATGTTTGTACTTAGGAGTGGTCATGTTGTGAGGTACAAGTCGATTGGAGCTAAAATCCTTAAATCTTATTCAAATTTTGGCATTACATTTAAAAAGGATGGTTGGTTTTTCTAATGCAGGAAATTACAGGGCCATTATCCTTAGGTCTCTAGCGAGTTTGAAGAAGGTTTCGATGGGAAAACAACTACGGTGGGATATGTAACATTTCCTGTCTCAAAGAATTCCATTTCCATAACGACGAAAATTTTAGAGAGGGAAAACAATGATTCAAGCTTCAGGTTCTCGATACTACATAGTGCAACCATTTCCTCCTAGACAAGTATCGCAATCGAGACTGGCGAAAGGGGATTCCTCGAGTTTGGCTGAAACAAGAATATAGTGATCTCTTAAAAATGGTGCAAAGATATATTACAGGGGAGGAAAGGTATGATACTGTCCATATTTATCACATGTGTTTCCTACTTCATTTCGATTACATTTCAAAAAAGAGTTTGCCCTTTTACTTTCTGAAGAGTCTCTCAAAAATGGTAGCTAGGGTTAGGAATTTTCCTAGAAGTTAGCATAGCATCTTTCATCAGGGTCTTATTAAGTTTATGATAATTCAAGAATTGAATAAATTTAATAGAAGATGGGATCATTTCGTATTACATTCTAAATTTGGAACCCTCGGAGATTAGTCCCTACCAAAGGGTATTAGCAATTTTTCTACCAGTTTGAAAACTTCTGAAAATTGTAAAGGTGTTGAAATGGATGCAAAATAGAGTTTTTAAATGGAAGAAGGAAAAATGAAACTAAGAATGAGGGGAGATGTGAGACAACCGAAAAACCCTGAAGACATTGACCTATAGAAAACATACATGATTCCTTATTATATGATGAGAAAAGAACTAAGAATCAAAAGAGAAATCTCGAAGCCCCAAATACCTATTACCTTAGGGGCCTGCACACTAGAGCTACAAACATGTTAAGGATTAACTCTTGGGATATTTTGTATCCTTCCCTGAAAGAAAATAGGGTTATATATATATATATATATATATACAGTCTTCTAGACGAGAAATCAGAGAAACCCAAAAATCCAATAGATAAATACTTAGTTTTAAAAGCTACGCAGACAAGAGCCAGTCCTCGAATTAAAAAGGACAAAGGAGTAATAGATTCAAGTGCTATTAAAAAACCTAAATTTTTGGATTCAAGAACAAATGAGCAGTTTCAAGAACTTAAAATAAATTCAAGACGTTAATGAAGGATCGATTTCAACTATGGAGGTGGAAAAGAAAGTGGTGGAATTGTTGACTAATTTGGAGAAATTCATTAATGCAATCCTTTGTTCACCTTTGGTTCATCCCTGTATGTCCATGGCTTCTGAATAAAAATGGGAAATTCAATATGAAGAATTTAATAATGTTCCTAAGAAATAAGTGGAAGTTTCGGTAACCCAAGTGAAAAGACCAGTTGATGAAAGCTTTCCACAACCTGAAAAGGAAAAATGTCAAGTTAATCAAATGCTCAAAATGAAATTGAAAAAATCTAAAGGATTGATTAAAGAGTTGAAATAGGAGAATAAATAGGTGCAAGATAGGTAGAATAAGACAAATAAAGAATGGAATAATTTGCTCATGAAATACAACAAATTGTGTAAATTCTCTCGAGGGTTAAAGAAAAATAATGAGAAAATTACGAGGCAAAAAAAGTATGGGAAAAAGGAATGCTTGCTTGAAAGGAATAAGTATCATGTCAATAATGATAAATTAGGTATTTTAATTGAACTGGGCACTCATATTCTTCAAGATACGATGCTGAGTTGAGGAGTTGATCGTTCCCAGAAGCAAGGGACTAAAGCAAAATAAATGTACCCTTGATGTCACTAGGATCAAAATGAAACCCATAATTGATCAAAGACCAATTTTATCTCTATTATGAATTATGCAGAGTCATCTTTATTATTTTCTAAATTTTGAAGTTTCAAACTTAAGTTTATTTTGTATATTTGTAAAGGGAGATTTGTTATACGAAGTTAAGTTTTTTTAAAGATTGTTATAATGTAGTTGAAACATTCCTAATGTATAGACTCAAGATCAATTTGGTTTTAGAATTATTAATTTTGATTTTTGAAAGTTGGTTATTAGTTATGAAAGAAGTTTCAAAACCCTAAATAAAGGAATCAAGATGAAGTTATATATAGAAAAACTAATGTTTTAGAGAGGGTTTGAATTTTGAGAATATCCTATCAAGATATAGGGAAGAAACTATAAGTTTTGCATACATTAATATAGATATAAATGTTCAAAGATCATTTGCAATTGAATACATTATGCCCCTTGTTAACTTTGCTGCTAGTTTTCTGTTGAAAGTGAAAAAAATTATGCGGTGCATAATTGTTTTGTTCCAATTTTATGTCATGTTACCATTCTGTCAGCACCATGAAGAAGATCAAACCCCATGGATCCTAGTGATAGATTGAATTAATTAATTAATGAGGGGTTAAGATTAGGCAATTAATTAATTAGGAGTGTGCATTTAAATTTATCCATAGTTTGCTACCTACTTGGAATAAATAATTATGGAGCATTTAATATTATTGGTGCAATTAATATTTTAGTTGTTATGCTGAATATATGGAGAAATTGGCCCACCAATTCGAATTAGTGGATAAGGTTGGAGGAATTACTTGGAGTAGAAGTTAAGTAAGCACTAGATTCCATAAATGATGCCAAAAATGAGAAAAGAGGATTATTTCAGGAAAAGAAGCATAAATCCAAAAAGCAGGAAAGTATGAAAGATAGGAAAGTTTAGAAAAGAAGGAAAGTCGGAAAAAGACGAAAAAGAAGGAAAGCCAAAGTAAAGCAAAGCAAAGCACTCAAAGTAAGGAAAGTATGTCCACTCATGGGTGACCTATTCTCACAGGTCACCAAGCCAAGTAACTTGCTCAATAGGTCGACATGAATTCTATAAAAGAAGGATTCCAACGCCATTTCACATCTTTTTCTAGTTTGATAAATTTTATGAATGCATTTGTGCATCTAAAACTTGGGAGATGTGCCCCTAGTCAAGCATGGGAGAGGTGCCCCATCTTTCTGTGAGAGGATGATGGCATTCAATGATTATCATTGATTTTATTTGCAGGTCCTGTAGCTAAGCAAGTCGAATTTGAATATAAAAAAAGCATCATCCATTCCAGAGTTCGAATCTCCAAGTTTCCTATGGATTTCTAGAGCTAGTTTCTGGTGTAGAAGAAGAGAGATTTTTCCATGATGTTTTGAGAGGTATTTCATCCTATTCCTAATGTAATAACATATTACTGAAGCTGATTAGGTCAAATTTAAATTTCAGAATTATCTTCACCAAGTTCAGAGATCGTATCCCTCTTCCTTCTTGATTTCTATAGCTAGTTTCTCATGTACAAGAAGGGAGATCCTTATATCATTTTATGAAGGGAATCCTTGCCTATTTCTGATTTAATAACAATGTATGTAATGTTTTTATATCATTATTTTCAATACAAAATACAGAACTTTGATTTCTTCTCCAATTTATGCACCCCTTCTAGATTTAGCTAGAATTTGACTAGCTTTCATTGAATGATTCATAAGTCAATTAGTAAAGGAAAAAATGAATTCATTCCTATTCCTATAGTTATCTAACATATCATATTTCATGATCTAAAGTTTGTTTCTTAAATTTGATTGCATTTAAACACTGTTTGGGAATCCAAAAGTCGAACTAGTTGAGCTGTCCAGAATTGCCATTTCACTAGATTTGTTATAATACTTTCCCAAATCTCCATATAAATTTATGAGATGATATTTAATTATTATATGATTGTAAATGAATTTTAATTAACCTCTCTGATGTCTGCAACAACCTTCCCCACCTCTCAGTCAAGTTTCCTACCCATACTAGTTTGCATATGTTGAGAACCCAAGGAGCATTGGAGTAGAGTTCATCCGGGTTGTTCTTGAAACATAAATGGTCTCAGTACGTTGTGCAGAGGTATAAAATCATATCAGAACCATGTGACATTATTGAATCATATGACATTATTATGTTCCTATCTGATTTCTCATGCATGATTAATTGTCTGCTCATTTTTACTGCAATTTTCACCATAATTCATATTTTCTACTCATTCTTTCACAGTGAGGTATAATCAGCTCCATGATATGTTGTGATTTATAATTTCACATTAAGGGGTTAAGGGTTCAAGGGGCTTAGGGGTTAATGGATTTAGTTTTTAAAAGATATTTAGGGCTCCAGGTTTAGGGGGTTAGTGTTTTAGAGGTTAGACATTAAGGGACTACGTGTCTGTGGATAAACTAGAGCTTCTAAAGGTGTTTGGTGTTAAGTGAAATAAAAATAAATGGGTTTAGGGGCTAGGGGATTTAGGGGGAAAGGGATTGAGGGCACCAATGTTAGGGGGTCAGGGTTCAAGAGGTTGAGTGTTAAGGGTGAAGGGTTTTGGGTCAAGAGGTTTAGGGGTTAGGGGATTTACAGGCTAAGGGATTTAGGGCTCTAAGTTTAGGATGTTAGGTTTGATTCAATTAAGGGTTAAGTTTCAAGGGGTTTAAGGATTAAATTATTTGGGTTTAAGGGATTAATGGATTCTAGGAGATGAGGGATTGGTTTCTAGGGATTTATGGGTTTTGGGATTTAAAGATTATAGGTTAGGGGTTTTAGGGTTAGGGGATTAACTAGGATTTAGGGGTTAGGGGTTAATAGTTTAGAGGTAAAGTGATAAAATGGTTAACATCTTTAAAGATTTATGGATTAGGGAATTGGGATTTAAGTATTATGGGTTAGGTTGTTGAGGGGTTAGGGATGGAATAGGTGTTAGAGGTTATCTGTTGTGGGATTAGAGGTAAAGTGGTTTAAGGGGTTAGTGGTTGTGGGATTAGTGGTAAAGTGGTTGAGGGGTTAGGTTTTAAGAGGTTAAGGGATCTAGAGTTAGGGGGTTAGGTTTTAAGAGGTTAGGCATTAAGGGACTAGGTGTTATAGTGTTAAGGGATTATAAGGGGTTAAGGGCTTACGCGTTAGAGGATAAAAAGTATGAGGATGGGAGATAAGGGGTTAATTAAGGTACTAGGGATTTGAGGATTAGGACCTTTATAGATTAAGGGATTTAGGGATAGACTGTTAGTGGGGTATGATATTAAAGGTTAGGATTAAGTGTCAAGGGGTTAAAGTGGTAATGGATTATATGTTAAGGCCATAGGTGCTTAGGGGTTTAGGGATTTAGGGGGTTTGGGACAAGTAGAAATTATGGGTTTAGGCCTTTAATTTACTGCATCCTCATTCGTCTCTCCACCTTCCTAATTTAATGACCTTTCACTCCCCCACTTGTATCCCCTCTCTCTCTCTCACCCCCCCTTATTTCAATTCATCTCTTAACACATAGTTTATGTGCTTTATAACGCTAGAGTATTTTGTAAGCCAAAAACGCTCAAGCATTATGTCATTCATATAAGGAATGGATTATTTCCATAATTCTCAAGCGTTATGTAATGCTATAATGCTCGAGCATTATATAAATGCATAAATATCTAGTGTTATGTATTTCTATAACACTTGAGCATTATAGAAACACATAACGCTCAAGCGTTATAGAAATAGATAACGCTCGAGTGTTATAGAAATACATAACGCTCGAGCGTTCCTTTTATATCTAAACAAAACATTACCTTGAAACCTTGTTTAAAATTTCATTACCAATAAAATATTTCCATTATTTCCTTATCCCTCCTTATCTTCAAGGGTTTTGGGCTTCATGTTGTATGGGTTAGGAGGTTAACTAGGGATTTGGTGTTAGGGGTTTATGGCTTAGATTTAAAGGGATAAAGTGCTCTACGTTTATGGGTTAGGGTTTTAGAGGTTAGACATTAAGGGATTAAGTGTTTGTGGATAAACTAGGCCCTAGGTGTTGGGTGTTAAGTGCTTAGAGATAAATGGCTTTAGGGGCTAGGGGTTTTAGGGGTTAAGGGATCGATGGAACCAATGTTAGGGCATTCAGTTTCAATACGTTAAGCATTAAGGGTGAAGGGTTTAAGTGTTAATGGTTTGTAATAATTAAGGGATTAATGGTTAACGACATAATGGCTAGGGGATTGGTGGTTATTTTAGAGGCGAGGCCTTCACGGGTTAGCATTTTTACATGCTAAGGGTTCTAGGGCTCTAGGGTTATGATGTTACAGTTGATTTGGTTAATGGTTAAGTGTCAAGGTTTAATGGATTAAAGGCTTGGGGTTTAATGGATTAATTACTTCTAGGAGATGAGGAATTAGGATTTTCTAGGGATTTATGGGTTTTGGGCTTTAGGGATTATCAGTTAGGGGTTTTAGGGTTAGGGGATTAACTAGGAATTAGGTGTTATAGGTTAATAGTTTGGAGGTAAATACATAAAGTGGTTAACGATTTTAAATTTTTATGGGTTAGGGAGTTAAGCAGATAGAGGGTTAGGGGGTTTTATGGGTTATGGGATTTAGGGGTTAAGGAATTTAGGATTCAATGGTTAGGGGAATAGGTTTTAAGGGGTTAGCGATTAAGGCCCAAGAAATTAAAGGTTTAATTGTTTCTAGGGTTTAATGGCTTATGGATTTAGGGATTTGGGCTTTAAGTAGTATGTGTTAGGTTTTTTAGGAGTTAGGGGTGGACTAGGTCTTAGGGGTTAAGGGTTGTGAGATTAGAGATAAAGTGGCTAGGGGGTTTAGGGGTTAGGGACCTTAGGGGTTAATTTATTTAGTGCTCTCATTTAGGGTGTTAGGGTTTATGAGCTTAAGTATTAATGGTGAAGGGGTTAAAGGATTAAAGGCTTATAAAGGGTAGATTAGAGCTTAGAGGCTAATGCACAAGCCTAATCAAGAATGCCAAATCCAAGAGATGAACGATAAATACAGGGGGAGAGAGCTTAAACAAGCATATAGATCTCATGCAAACGAAGAGCACACATGCAAACGTAGAGTGCACAAGTAAATGGAAGGAACATTAGCACAAGGGAGGTCGCACATGAAAATGTAGTATAGAGGTAAATAATTATGTTACCTCTATAGGGTAAACTTGAGCTTAGAGGGATAATGGTTAAAGGATTATAGGTAAACAATTAAAGGACTTAAGGGGTTTAATGGTTAGGAGATTTAGGGGCAAAGGTATTTAGGGCTTTGGGGTTCAGGTTTTAAGAGGTTATGCATTAAGGGTTGAGGTGTTATAGTGTTAAGGGCTTAGGGCATTAGAAGATAAGGAAAAAAATGAGAGGTGATAAGGGGTTAATTAAGGGACTAGGTCTTTAAGGAGTAATACCTTTATAGGTTAAGGGATTTAGGGATCAAATATTAATGGGGTAAGGGTTAAAGTGGTAAGGGATTATTTTTTAAGGGCTTAGGTGCTTAGGGGTGTAGGGATTTACGGTGTTTGGGACTTAGGACTTATGGGTTTAGGCCTTTAATTTCCCTCCCTCATCATTACTCTATCGAAATCCTTAAATTTATGTCCCTTCCCCCCCCTCTCGTATCCTTCCTCTTTATCTCACCCCCTTATCTCCATTTAACACTTAAAACGCATAATTTATGTAGGTCATAACGCTCGAACATTATTATTTGCATAACACTCAAGTGTTTATTCTAACACCAAGCACGCGAAAAAATATTTGAATTTAAACATAATGCATGAGCGTTACTTAGCACCTAAAACACTCCTCCCCATGCGCCCACGTGTCATCCACAGTCCTATGTGGTTGGTTCGAACTTACCAAAGTTGTGTTATGGAATGTGTTAAACCATAACTAATTGGGCATTTCCACCATTTTTCTCAATATGCGTGTCTTTCACCACTCTTTACAACATGACATACACAACCATATTTTACGAAAGTTTAGGCGTAGATACAATTTTTTATTCAGATTCCAAATATGTAATTTTAAAAAGAAAATATTGATGTTTTCTATTTGTTTCCTAATTTTCTTGTGTCATCACTCCTTAAGTAAAAAAACATGTTAGTTTTTCTTCCATAACATTTTCATTTCACAACCATTTTTTTAAATTGTATGTTGCACTAGTAGACATAGACCTCTACATGCTATAAAAAATCCAATTCAAAATGATTTCATTAATACCTTCAAATGATGCACCCATATTTGAAGTACCATTCTCGAGGTTTGATCACTTAGATAATTAAAAAAATAAAAAATTGAACATTTAATTTTGAAAAAATAGTGTTGCACTAGTAATTGGTGTTCTCTTCTACACGTATACCATTTTTTGTAGCCTAAAACCATCATTTGGGCACTCAAAAACAACACCCACAAAAACATATACCTTGTCATTTGCCAAACAAATAAAAAATGATTGTTAAAAAATATGAAATTTGACATAGTTCTGTAAATTTTCAATACATAAAACTTGTATATTCGGAAACGTGATTCAATTTCCTACAATTCATATTTTTTACTGAATGCAAGATATCTTGTGTAGGTATATCAAAAATACCAAGTAAGTTGATGGATATCTGATTTTTCAATTTTCTATTGCATCTAATACGCCAAAAGTGACCATCATTAGCTTGCACTCACCCATAAAACTTCTTGTTTAGCACTGTCACACTTTTGCAAGGGTGGAAAGCAAATTCCTACATATTTTAGGCTTGATAATGTTGAACCTATTCAAATATATATATTACATGGATATATATTTTATAGAACATGGAAATTTTATTCCAAGTAGCATGACTTCATTACTATCACTTGATTGTTACTTTTGAAGGTGTGAACTTTATGCACCCATACAACGAATAAATCTCAATTCTATTTTTTTCTAAAGTTTGTTTCTTAGAATATTTTACCCTAATTTTATTTTCAAACATTATTTGAAAAATCATATGATGATAAGGTGATGTAAAGTATGTTTAAAAAAAAATGGGCCTCCACAAAATCTCCTAAATGTGTATGAGGGATGGTCATTAATTATTTGATTAGTACACACGTATCCATCCCATAGAGCTCCTCATGTCTCATTTTATTTGGACCTACTTCCAATGTGTAACTCCCCACCTCGACATATAGCCCTACCTCTTGAGCCTCCTTGTGCCCATTCTTCTTCCCACATCAACCCTTTCCAACTTCTATTTATCCTTTCAATTTTTCCATGTGTATGCCTCACATTGACAAGGTCTCTACCATCCATCATCATCTTTGTAACTTACTAATATCATTTCCTCTAACTTTTTTATGTCCTTTAACAACATACACAGGAATTGTCAACCTTTATTTATTTCTCTCAAGAGGGACTACTCCTCTATTGCATTCTTTAGTCTATTGCTTCTCTACCCCAACAAAAATGTCATTCATCTAATTACTTTATGTGATCTCTATTGAGGATACTCCCACATAACATGAGGAAAACAAGGACTAGTCGAGATAGCCACTATTTAAATAAATCCCATAACAAAAGGGAAATGGCATTAATGGCTCCTAATTTATGCTTAGGCCACTTAGAGGGTTTCGCCAAGGAAGAAAAAAAGGCACACACAAATATTCCAAGGAAAAAATCATGAAAAATCCTCTCAGTATAAAAGAGTCAAAAATTAATATCTAACATGCCCTCTTCTATAGATTACGTTAATAAGGTTCTCAAGTATTTCCATTCCAACAATCGGAAAAATCCAACCTATCTTGATATCTTTTTCTTTAGATCTACTTTTATACCTTCATATATATTTCATGTTGTACCTCAAACTATGGAGTCTCCTCGCCTTTGAATAAAATGAGGTTCTTAGCTAACCATATGTTCTAAGAGAAAGGATATGAGCTTGTTAAGTTCTATCATTAAACCATTTTTACAAATAGTCCAAGAATGTATCATCTTTCTAGCTATTGTTTTCACTTTACATTTACGAAGGCTAATCCTCTTCTACAAAACTTCCCATGTCATAGCTTTAGAGCCATTTTGGAGACAACCCTTTGCACTAAAATTGTCCAACCCTTAAATTTTACTATTACTTATACAACAACCTACCCATCATTTCCTCCTAGTTAGGGTTCTCCTTATAAACATTTAATGTTTTCTTTTCTTTTGGTAAGTTTCCTTCCTTTTAAGATTTTCTCCTCATAATGCGATTTCAATCTAAGTTTATCTTTCTATATATTATTATAGATACTTGAATGTCAAATTTTAATTCATTTGCCAAACACTCACTCACTTAAGGAGTGGTCAAAAGTTCAAATATTGGAGACCCCTCCAACAAGAGATTCATGAAGTGCCCCTTATAAGCACTTTGATATATATATATATATATATATATATATATTATTTTTGCAAGTGTGCTTGTTGTTATGGCTTTCTCCTCATAATCAGATCCTAATCTAATTTAATATATATATATATTAAATTTTAATTTATTTACCAATTATTAAGAGAAAAAGGTGAGGTTATATATATATAGTAAGTGTGTTTTATAATCAAAGTCCGCTCCTACGGAGCAAGTATCACAAAGCTAAATTTGAATCCCGGTGGGGAGGATAACAACATTCCTCCCAATCACCCAATCTACACTCAATTGATAATTCTAATTATATATTAAAAGATATATTATTATAAATATTTGGATATTAAATTTTAATTTGTTTACCAAATATTAAGGAAAAAAGTAAGGTTAAAAGTTCAAATATTGGAGACCCACCGACCAAAAGGTTACTTAAAAGTTCAAATATTGGAGACCCACCGACCAAAAGGTTACTTAAAATTCAAGTGTGTAACTACTATTCTAGTTTTCCACATGCAAAATTTATATAAAGGGCAAAGAGTAGCAAAAATCTCCAAAGAATTTCAACTTGTGCAAGGCTCAAATACTCGCGAGGATTTCTGAGAATTTAAATAATTCTTTCGGGATTCGGTCGAAATTTCGGCACTCTCAAATAAAAGGAAGAAGAAGCTTTCCAACAAAGTTCAGAACACAGGCAAGGTTCGAATAAAAGAAAAAAGAGTCTCAGGTAAGTTTTTGACTTTGGTTTTTGTTAATAATCAATCATGATCTTTTAAAATGTTAAATAAAATTCTCAACTATTAAACTTTTAAGCTTTTATGGATGTAACTTATATCCAGAATTAATGTCTCCTCGTATTTGATTCCTATGGATGCAAACTAGATATGAGGTTCAGATCCTTTTAATGGCTATTGTATTTGAACTGAAAAGCTTCTGATTTAAAAAAAGTTAGCTGGAACTAAATTTACAATTTGATATAGGATATTGTGATTTAAACCCTTCTCATTGCCAGTTCCTGTATGGATGCAAAATGAATCTGAACTTGAGATCCCTCTAATGGTTGTTGTCTTTGAATCAGAAGGATTTTGGTTACAAGTTAAGGTGAAACGCATTGCTGGTTCCTTGCCCGAAGTGTACAGTAGCTCAGCACAACCCTGCTTCGATATTTATTGAGTATTTATGATTCTTAATTTGATAATCACCTCTGGATTTGACTCAGTTCTTGCTGTTAACGGCATGTCTCATTTCCGCATGGATGTTAATGGCTGGATTTGACTGAGTTCTTGCGCGTTAATGGCTGTCTCATGGACGTTAATGGCTGGATTTGACTGAGTTCTTGCACGTTAATGGCTGTCTCATTTCCGCATATCTCCACCTCCATTCTATATGATTAGTTAATGGCTGGATTTGACTAAGTTCTTGCGCGTTAATGGCTGTCTCATGGACGTTAATAGCTGGATTTGACTGAGTTCTTGCACGTTAATAGGATGAGTTTTAAGCCACGGAACCTCCACTGGAATGTCTTGGGATACCCATTTCTGTGTTAGAAATATAGCGTGAAATTGCTAATTATATCAGTCGAAAACCATTGGAACCTTAAGTTTCTAATAAAAGATATTTAAAGGTAATACTGAAAATGATCGTAGCTGATAATGGCAGACTTGCGATGTGATAGGATGGCCCTGCGGGACTTTACCTTTGCCTTCAATGACAGTAACTTTTCGGACCGCATACTACAAATACATGTCATGCCAGACTCGGATGCAGCTGGGGACGGGGATGGATGCATTGCAGATATGATTACCGACGGCAAAGCAGACAACCAAAACGGTACTGATTCTTCAAATTCAAATATATAGTTTCATAAATATTAAATATTAAGTTGACTTTATAGTCAAACGGATGTAGCTTTAATAGTTGTTGAATGAACTGTTAAGTTGAATGTAGCTTTAATAGTTATCTTTTCAACCTAATTTTTATTTTCAAACATAACAGGTTAAATATATAACTAGTATATTGTTATTATTGCTTCAAGCATTATCTATCTTAAATTTAGATTTATTAAGCATTAAATTTTTACAAATCGTTTAAATATTTATACGTAAAAAAAATTTGATCTTTCTAAGTACTTGATAGATCTGAGTTTAACAAAACTACGTTAATTATGAAAAAATAGTATTGTTTTTTTAATTCAAATATAAGATTTTATAAATATTAAAACTCATAAATAGTAGTTAATTAAATCTATATCTAGTGATTGTGGCATGAAGTACTACCTTCTCTATTTAAGTTCTACTCCCAAAAATAATATATTACATATGCTGAAAATGAAAACACATTAATATTGTTGTAACTATATTGTAGACTAACTTCTTATCCAAAAACAAATTAATGAAATTTTAATAAACATAAATATAATATATTTATATATAGCTTGTTGTTAGATATTGAATGCTGCAGCAATTCTGCTCAGATCTCAAGTAGTTTGAGATCCAATCCTAATAGACAACAAGCTAGATGATGACTAGATGCTTGCACATGAAAGTAAAAAGTTAATTTCTTTTAGTTTGGCTTATAATAATATTTGTTACATCTTTCTGCCAGACGTTATGAATTCGAGTTGTTCTGTAGAAACGGACATTCCTTTGAGAACGAGAAGTATACATGTTAACTCGATAATACTGGCCGAAATGAGTCCTTTTTTCGACAAGGTGAGAAGAACATATTGAATTGATATTGTCCTTTCTGTCCAACATTTACCCTTTCGATTTCTATTCACTGATTTTCTTCTGTGACGGATGAAGCTTTTCTCTAATGGCATGCGAGAATCGAAGGAAGGAACTGTCACTTTTCGTATATGTTTGTCAGGTATGTTCAGTTAGAGCTGTGATAACTATTGTTAATATGGGATACCGTATTATTTTTACTCTTCACTTGAACTTTTTGTTCAATACACTGAAGATAAGCATTGTTGTGATGTCGCATTTTGTTCCAGAAGAAGCAGCATTCATGGATTTATTGCAGTTCATGTATAGCGGAAAACTTGATGCATGCTTGACAACTACGTTGTTGGACGTACTAATGGTTGCAGACAAGTTTCAAGTAACAACATGTGTCCATTACTGTAAAACTGCTTTGCAGAATTCCCCAATGTCAGTCGAGGATGCATTACTTTATTTAAAGCTCCCGCTGCCTAAGCAAATCATTGTCGATTCACTGCAGTCATTGATCGATGTTGCAAAGAAGTTTCTTACAAAAGAGTGCGGTGATATTAAAAAGTAAGTTTTCTTACTGCAATAGTGCCTCTATGTTGTGGATACAATAATGTAATTGCATCCTTAGGGTGCTCACTCTATTTTTGTCTGTCATCTTTCGTTTGTTATCCCTACTGACATAACATAGAAGTCATTTTTTAAGTTGAAAATAATTTGCATAGAAATCAATTTTATAGTTCAAAATAGCTTTTACTAATGTTTGAAGTTAAAATAAAAACCTATAAGTATTTATATTTTAGTATTTACAGTGGATTAGCAAATAAGTTTTTCTTAAATTGAGGGAAGATGAATTGACTTTATGGACCTCTTTCCAAATTAGAAATTAACAATTATAATAAAAAGAATATCAAAATAGCCAATAGTTTATTATGATTAACTATGATTAACTAGTAGATTATACATGGATAACTCTTAGCTCATTCATGGATAACCTGTTTAACTAGAAGATGGTGAGTGATAACATATTTACTAGAAGAAGGTGAGTGATAACAGGTAGTTGAGATATAAGTAACAGATGATTACAACTAAGCATATAACAACAAATGATTACAACTAAGCATAGAGAACAAGTAATAGATAATTTGTTTCATGAAACTTAACTTGTGACCTATAGGTGCTCACCGACCACAAGTTAAATGGCTGTATTAATTATAGAATAATCCATAAAATTATTAAAAACTGTTAAAATGAAGATTGGTTGTTTCCCTTAATGAGTAATTGATGTAATCAAATAAGCACCATGTACAGTTTTGTATTACAGTTTTGTATTAGGTTGAGAAATAGAAGTTGTAAATGATAAATTTAACTTCATAATATACTGCAACTAATCAAACATATGATTTTCAGGTTTTCAGAAACTATTATGATGTTTCCATTGGAATCGATTGAGGCCCTGCTGTCAAGTAATGAATTGATAGTTGAATCTGAAGATGCACTGTATGATTTTGTCATAAAATGGGCCAGAAAACATTATCCAGATCTTGAAAAGAGGAGAGAAATATTTGGCAGTAAGCTTTGCCAACTAATACATTTTCCAAACATGAGCAGTTACAAGCTTAAAGATGTTCTTCGTTGCAATGAATTGGATAATGTGTGTGCATCAAAGGTAGTGTCAGAGGCACTTCTTTTGAAGGCAGAAGTACCCCACAAAAGATTGAATGAAAGGGCTTATCAGCATCTCCCTGTGACAGTGGTAGAGTTGGATGCCCCTATCAGGCAATGCATCGTGTTTTGGAACTTAACGAAGGAGCAATTTACAGGGCTGTTTTCTCAATCAGAGACGAGGCTGTATTCTCAATATTTCCGATATGGTAGTGGAGAGTATCAACTGTGGGCTACCTGTGTTCCGTCCTATGTTTCCCGTACTCGTAAACCTGAGTTTCAGATTTCCGTTTCCGTTATTGGTGATGAGGAAGCATCAAAATTCTTCCTGGAATTCGCTGTTTGTCAGCCCTTATCAAATCTTGGGTTATCAAATCATGGGTTTGATTCTCTCTTCCGATTTCAGTCGTTGGCGCAGGACGAATTGAATTGGCCATTTCGTCATCACCCGATTTTGAGATGGCCATATTCGCCAGCTGATGATTCTAAATACTTCATCAATAACGTCATCCAATTCCGTCTACGGTTCATCCCATTCCGATTCCAATAACGTCATCCAATTCCGTCTACGGTTCATATTCAACGCCTTCGTCAACACCGACACGCGAGCAATAAACGAGTCTACTTTTTCCATAAGTCACTAATTTTTGAAGGACCTGAGATACATTGGAGCATTTTAGCGATATGGTGTGAATTTTTAATGACTGTCATCTTCCTGAATTTTTAATGGGGACATTTTAGCGATATGGAATTTTAATTTTAGTATTTTTATTCATGGTGCACTTTTATACTTCATAGATCGTAGATCGTAAAATTATAATTACATATATATATATAAGTATATGTTTACTATAAACAAAATATTAATATACAGGAATTATGGTTTGTTAGGCTTTGTCGAAGAACGAAAGTACGTAAAGTTTGGTTCTGTTTATGGCTTAGATAAGTTAAACATAGTTATTTTCTTTATGTGCAGACAAGAATAGTTCATCTGCCCAATGCAACTTGATTAGAATGGTTCATATGTATACAAGCATCACCATCGTAAAAAGATTATCAAATTGTACTTTTGAAATTCTAAGTGATTGTACATTTAATTATAAATGCAACTTGATTAGAATGGTTCATATGTATACAAGCATCACCATCGTAAAAAGATTATCAAATTGTACTTTTGAAATTCTAAGTGATTGTACATTTAATTATAATAGTAAATTGTAAATTGCAAACTCTCAAAGGATTTGATCCTCAAAATAGAGATTTACACATCATGGAATTTGATTCATCCCAACCCTTAATAAACCTTAAATTAAATAAATCTCATAATTATGTTAAATAACTTTTACCCATTACATCTTCACATTCATACCTGCAGTCTACCATTTTCATTATGATCCAAGTAGTGAATTATGTTTTCCAATCTTTTTGAGTTGGTTATAATTATTTTTTCAATCCTTTTTAAGTAGGCCCTGTAATCTAACGCGAACCCGAAAATCCTAGTATCGATATAAGCTTATGGAAGTCAATTACTATCAACTTCTCTTGCGACCGTTGCGCCCATTGTTGGCATGGCAATAACATTTATAAATGCAAATCATCGAGCATCTATGCCTTTTGCAACCATTAAGCCCACTATTGTCACTAGAATTTCCATTACAAGTCTTCCTTTTGAACATGTTATTCAAAAAATTCTTAACATGAATGAGGTAGCTGGAAATTGGGATAGAGTACATGTATTAGAGAGAAACCAAGACCTACGAGCTTGTTTTTGAATAAATATATTTTGACTTTCCGATGGCACCTAAAGTACCTCAAAGTAGTTGAAGAGAGAGGTATGGAGGGAAACCATGCCCAAGACAAATAATCAACATTTATTAACAAAAAAAACAAGTATTATATTACATTGATTTTTTTGTGGTTGGAAAGATTTTGGGCCAGAATAAATTGTCGAAAAAACTACCTAATGCATGGCTCTGAAATTTAGATATTAGCCATATGTATTTTAAATGGTGAAGGGCTCTTGAAACAAGACTCCACCCAGTGTTTGAAATTTCAACTTTGAGGTTGAAAAGATTTATTAACAAAAAAACAAGTATTATATTACAGTGATTTTTTTGTGGTTGGAAAGATTTTGGGCCAGAATAAATTGTCGAAAAAACTACCTAATGCATGGCTCTGAAATTTAGATATTAGCCATATGTATTTTAAATGGTGAAGGGCTCTTGAAACAAGACTCCACCCAGTGTTTGAAATTTCAACTTTGAGGTTTCAACTTTGAGGTGCCTTAATTCATCATTACATCAGGCCTTTGAGACTATGATGGAAGGATTAATATGCATTTACTTGAGCATCACAAGCATTTACATTGGGGATTGGAGATAGTAATTACACCCAACATTCCTACTTAATTATTATCACTAACATGGTACAACATTTACATCATTTACAAACTAAAATTTTTAAAGAGTTGTCTAACTCCATTTTTCTCATGTAATCTATTAGACCTAAGGATAATAAAATCCCTACACTAAGGGTCCACATGATGATTGGTGGGTGTAGTTGACTATATATATGTTAGGGTGAATCCATGAAAAAATATATGTTAGGGTGAAATAATGGACTTAGTGTCTTTCAAAATTGTTATTCCACCCATTTTTACTTTTATTAATCCCTTGTACTTATCTTAATATGTGTGGAGCTTGAACTAATCATCCCATGGACATGGAAGGCCATGCCTAATCATTGATGGGTTTATCTAATGTTGTCTCCTTTATATCAATGATCTATTATCTCAAATTTGTTGGTACATGTGCTAGCATCCATGGAAATAGATTTATGATCCCTAGTCCCTAATAACTCTAGTTCTTGAGTTGATATTTTGTTTAGTGATTTTATCTATGGTCTTTTCCTCCTTCGCTCTATGCTCCACCTCCTCCCTTGTATCATCATGTTATTTCCTCACTTACTTATAAAGGCTATCAAACTCCAATAAATGTTGCATATGATTTATAGGTATTTGTATGGAATCAACCACATAAACCCACACTATACTTTTAATGGTCCTCATGATAACAAATATCTTAACCTTTATAATATCTCTTCATATATTTTGTTTAGGCATTTCTTTATTCTACTAGTGTTTTCACATGCTTCTTTTATTCTTGTCATTTTTCTATCTCTAGTTTTGCCTCCTCTTCTATGTATTGTTTCTTGATATTCTCTCTTTCTTTTCTCTTCTTTAATTTATTCTCTACTTCCTTTAGCTTATTTTTTGAATATTTATTCTAAGGGGACATTTAATTTCTAGTTTGTGATGTTTGAAAGTTTCCCAAAGGCCCTTTTCAAGGACTTTTAATTTCAACCCATTGAAATGTAGCCAAAGGTTTTCACGTTAAATTTGATTTCATATTAAAGTTTCCAAAACCATAATCATTCATGCACATACTATACATGGAAATTTTATGTTTTTATTTAACAATATTCTAGTAATCAGATTGACTATGAAGAGGTTGACAAAATGGCATAAGTGCTATTGATTGTTTGGGAGGAATGAATACATGTCAAACGATACACAATCAAATATTTGTAGCATCCATTTTAGACTTGGAAATCTTGTATTTATTACCACAAAAGGAGAATTTTGTTCCAACATCAAACATAGGCAAGGAACATGGCCAAGTGTTGTACAAAGTGCAGTTGTAATGGGATTGGTATTTACTTTGTAGATGGATAGGAAAATAGATGTCATTGATACCATCCAATAGTTGAACTAACCATAGTTTGGAATTTGGTGTATTTTCTGTTAGCTCATACAACATTTTGGTTCTCCTACTAGTGACATTTTGGGTGGTATTGATATCATATTTTGTATTAGTAGAGCTTTGAGTTGACTCAAAAGAAGTGAACATATTGGCTAATTTAGGAAGAAACATAGTTGATTTAGATTCTAAACTTTCAAAAAAGGAGCATATGGAAGTGTTCATATGTTTCTTTTTTATATCATCTATTGGATCCTTGACAGAAGTGGTAGGTGTTATAATGTCAACTTTAAGTAGTTGACCACTAATATAATGGGACATTGTGACAAAATTAGGGTTTTTCTTCAACACTTTAGCTTTTGAACAACCACATACCACTCGGATTTCATCAAAGAAATCCATTCACAATGAAGTACCATTTTCCCAAAAAAATTGTTATAAAATGACATGTTACAATTGGAGAGATAAAGTGTCTCTCCATTTTGTCTTCCATCTTCCTCCTAATAAAACCATACAACATTTTTGAACTAGTGAAATATCCTTAACACTTCAACTTGAACATGAATAAGGACATTACAAACTTCAATACATAACCATGGAAATTCATGATGTGCAAAGGCATCAGATAATCAAAATATAAATAAAACATGGATATAATCAAATAACAAAGGAGAATTGGATGAACTTTGAACAATATGGAATAATCTTGAATTTGAAAATCAACGATTTGATATTATCACTTCTTTTCCATGCACTTTATCCAAGACCTTAATCAATACATGATTTTGACATGGATGAAACATTATGAATTCAAATCTAACATACTTTTTAAGTAGGAGGTGCACCTATTTCATATCTAACACACTAATGGATATGTATAGACTAAATGCATTGATATGCAGTCACAATAAACCTTTGCAAAGGAAAATCTTTTCAAAGTAATAATTGTTGACGTTTGCACTTCTATTTCTATTGTAAACTATTTATTCCGTGTTTAAGTTATGAAATCACATTGTATTCTTAAATCTATAAGTCACACCAAGAACCAAATTTAAATAAAAAGCCATGCATGGATGCAATAAAATATTAAGTGAAAAATATGAGTATTTTATTTTGTAATATTATGATTGTAAAAGAAAAACATATAGTCTTTGTGGAAGTCACACTTACTGAACTTGGTGTATAGTTGATGATCTCTTAGAACTTGTAAGATAATACATAAATGTTCATCATGCTCTTCTCTATTTTTAGAATACACTAAAATGTGGTCTATAAATACAACAACAAACTTGTCTAAGTATTTGTGCAGAATTTTATTCATCAAACACATAAATACAGCCGGGGCATTAGTCAAGCCAAATGGCATGACTACGAACTCGTAATGTCCATACCAAGTTTGGAAAGCTATCTTGAAAATATCTTCATCTTTAACTTGTACTTGATGATACCCTGATCTAAGATCGATTTTTGAAAATATCGTTGCTCCACGCAGCTGATCAAATAGATCATCTATGTGGGGCAATGGATACCTATTCTTGATTGTCATCTTATTAAGCTGGCGATAATCTATGCACAGTCTTAGGGTTCCATCTTTCTTCTTAACAAAGATGACAGGTGCTCCCCAAGGAGACACATTGGGTTTAATATAATTCTTATCAATCAGTTCCTTCAACTATGATTTTAATTCGTTTAGTTCCAGTATATTCATTCTGTATGGAGCTTTAGAATTTGGTACTACTCCTGGTATTAATTCTATGGTAAAATCTAAATCTCTTTTAGGAGTTAATCCTAGAATCTCCTCAGGAAATACATCCTTAAAATATTTTAGGATAGGTATGTCCTCTAATTTATGTTTGTCCTCTTTACCCATAAACTCATCATTTACTATGTTTACTGCTGTAACATCCCAAAAATTGCAATTTTTTTTTTTTTTGATATAGCCTATTTTATAAGATAAATGCTATTTGCGGAATGATAATTTATGAACCAATAGATGATAACTGCTTCATAAAATTGTCATATTTATTTTAAACATGAAAATGTACTTGGTTGTAAGTAAGATGCAACAGAACAATGTTTATTTCATTATGTGTAAAGATCTGGTAACAATACTGATGAATATGTTTGCATATTTTTTAAGGGGTTCCTACTGGGTGTCCTTGGGTTTACTTAGATTTGAAAGCTAAAGCATTGGATTCTTCCTTTTGCAGATCTGCAGGTAAGGTAATAGAGTAATTCCAGTTTTTACAAGACAAGTTATAAGCTTCAGCTTGTCGTCTCTGTGTGTAAGATAATTGTATAATCTGTCGTGCATGAAGATGTCGATAGTATGTAACTTTGGTTTATCTTTGTCAACTTGTATTGTCTTTATGGTAATATTTGTATGTGTCGCTAGCAATGTTATACACTATACTCGTTGTATCTATTGATAGGATCAGTTGTATTACAACTTGGTTTATCAGTCTGAAATTGTGACAAGTTTGATCTTATGTATGACCCCGAGATGATAGTGTCACGATTACAATTAAGTGAATCTCCTGGAAATGACAGCTGCAATGTATTAAGTCTTGAAATACTTTAAGTGATGATGTTCTGTTGTGTCATCTGATAACAAGATACTACTAGATGTACTTGCATGCGACACATAGGATTTGTGTCAAACCCTAGCTTTCTATATAGTGTGAGGGTTAGATTCTCCTTACATTATGTTAAATTTTCAGAATTTACTTCAATCTGATCTAGGATCTTAACTGAGAGAACAACATGTACAACATATCTACAGCATATAAATCATGGAGACAATAATGCAAGCACACAAGAGACACAAATATTTACTTGGGGAAAACCATAAAGGTGAAAAACCCCAATAAGTTCCTCAGAGATAGAGAAATGATACAACCCAACCATAAGAGATATACATAACCTAGCAGGAGATCCTCCTCCTCCATAAGTGTGCCACTCCTCCTTGAGTACATGAGTAAGAAGTGAGTGATCAAATAGAGTGCCTCCCGCACTCTATTTATACTTGACTTGACTTGCCTTTTACATAAATCATATAGGCTCGAACTTAACCACATAACATAATGCTGACTGGGCCGACCCCCAATAGGGTGGTCTAATAACCCTTTGACCCACGTGACTTATACAGGTCCGACCCCAACAAGGTGATCTAATAACCCATCAAGTATAAGTTACGACATTTACAATATAAATGACGACACTTCCGTATAGAGGAATAATACCTTCTCTATAGGAGTACATACAACATACATATATGAAATACATTCCGAAGTTACATATACATCAACACTCCCTCTTAGCTAGGAAGGTATTTCTCAGCATAGGTCTTCTAGCACAAGTTTTCTTCTTTGGATCATCGTCACTGGATAATCGTCATCGAGACATCATCATCGTCACTGCTGCTGCTATCTCAATCAATCTCTGAATCTACTCATCATAGGAAGTTCTACAGAGCCAGTCCTTTTTCATACTGGATGTAGGCCCACCACTTGCAGGTCTTCATCATCACTGGCCATACTGTGGAATCCTCAGGACTTATTACGTGCATCACAAACCCTGGCTGCAGCATCCTAGGCTATTACGAGCACACAACTCTACCTATAGGATCTCCCAGGAGCAAATTACATGTGACCCATCACAAAACCTGGCTGAAGCATCCCAAGCTGTTACGAGCACACAACTCTACCTGTCGGATCTCCCAGGAGCACATTACATGTGATCTCACCACAAAACCTGGCTGAAGAATCCCAGGCTGTTACGAGCACACAGCTCTACCTGTCGGATCTCCTAGGAGCACATTACATGTGGTCCACCACAAAAATTGGCTGAAGCATCTAAGGCCCTTTTCATCCTGTCCAGATCTCCCAGGAGCAAATTACATGTGGTCATGGCAAAACCTGGCTGAAGCATCTGAGGCCTTTTTCATCCTGTCCAAATCTCCCAGGATCAAATTACATGCCATAGGACAAAACCTCGAAAGAGCATCTGCCAGATATCCCAGGGCACCAAATTACATGCCATAGGCAAAACCTCGTAAGACTATCTGCAGATCTCCCAGGGAAATGAATTATATGTCCTCCCAAAGCAAAACCTCGAAAGAGCATTTGCCAGATATCCCAAGGCACTGAATTACATGCCATAGGAAAAACCTTGAAAGACTATCTGCAAATCTCCGAGGGCCAAATTATATGCTCATCTGCACAACCTGTTCCACGGCCACAGAGTATCATCTGATACTCATCATACATCATCCTGATGTACACATGATCACCCTAATCATCATCACTGCAACATCCTGCTGCATGTCATCTGGAGAAGCTCGTCATCCACGATCATCCTAATCATACAATGCATCCATCTGATGCACACCACGTATCTACCTGATACATATCATCATACATAATGTATCCACCTGATACATAGATACATGATCCACACAATGTATCCATCAACATACATGATCTACCTGATCATATCTGATACATATCAACATACATGATCTACCTGATCATATCTGATACATATCAACATACATGATCTACCTGATCATATCTGATACATATCAATATACATGATCTACCTGATCATATCTGATACATATCAATATACATGATCTACCTGATCATACAATGTATCCACCTGATACATATACAGATACATAGTCCAAGCATCCAACATGATGCATACATACATATAAATGATCCAATTGATCATATCCAGCATCCAACATGATGCACACATACATATAAATGATCCAACTAATCATATCCAGCATCCAACATGATGCGTATATACATATAAATGATCCAACTGATCATATCCAGCATCCAACATGATGCATACATACATACATAAGAGTGATCCAACTGATCATACCCAGCAGAAACCAGAACATCATCCTGATGCTCATCATCCAGCGCTCACATCCACAGCCATGTGAAGGATCCTCCTTCCAACATGCTTGGAATGGCTTCAACAAATGTGTCCATCACTTCTTCCTCGAAGTGTCCTCGATCTGAAGAACGCCAAGCCTCTCTCTGAAGTACTCGAACTTCACTCTGGCTAGTGGCTTCGTCAGCACATCTGCAATCTTCTCGTCTGTCGCAATATACAAAAGATTCACAGCTCCTCTCTGCACCATATCCCTGATAAAGTGATATTTGATCTCTATGTGTTTCAACCTGTCATGAAACACTGGGTTCTCAGATAGCTTCACACAACTCTGGTTATCAAAGAAGATACCAGTAGCATCCAACGGGAGATCAAATAACTCAGACAGTAGCTTTCATAGCCATATTGCCTCGCAACTAGCTGAACAGGTTGCAACATACTCTGCCTCAGCTGTACTCAGTGCTACACAGGACTGCTTCCTGCTAAACCACAGATCACACCTAATCCCATACTGAAGCAGCATCCAGATGTGCTCTCCCTATCTGCAGCACTGCCAGCCCAATCTGAATCAACATAACCCTGCAGGTTAAGATTTTGATTCGCTTCATACTTGAGCCCATAATCCACTGTACCCTTCAGGTACCTCAGAACATGATTTACAGCAATCAGGTGAACACTCCTCGGATCTGTCAGGAACTGACTCAATGTGTTCACAGCAAAGCAAATGTTTGGTCTCGTGTTCGTCAGGTACATCAAGGACCCAATCATCTGACGATACATAGAGACATCAACCGGCTCGGATGAAGCATCACATAGAAGCTTCAGATTCGATGCCATAGGTGTGGCCATAGCCTTGCAGTCCATCATCCTGAACCTCTTCAGGATCTCTACTGTATACTTCCCTTGTCCAAGGAAGATTCCATCACTCTGCCACACCTCCATGCCAAAAACAAATAGTACATCATCCCCAAGTTCCTCAACTCGAACTCGGCAGCAAGCTTCCGCTGTGTGTCGGCAATCAATCTATCCTCACCTGATACAAACAGGTTATCCACATACAAATGTAGTATCACTGGATTTCCTTCCTCAACCTTGTAGAAAAGGTTGGAATCCGCTTTATTCTTGGTAAACCCCAAACTGGATAGAAAGTTGTCTATCCTACCATACCAAGTTCTGCACACATATATGACTACACCATGCTGTCTTGAAATCCATCTGGTGCATCTTCTATTTCATCACTTTCATATTTCTCAATGCTGCCATCTGCAACATGCTTGATCTGATAGTTCCATTTGGAATTCATAACAAACTTTCCTTCACGTCTTGGGACTACATCCCAAACATCATTCTTCATGATCGACGGATCATGGCATTCCATTTCTTCATCCGAGATCCTAGGAACTTCAATATCTTCAATAGATATCTTTGTTGCTGGAAGAAATGTTGTAGTTCTTCTTTTGTTCGAGATGGCATACAATCTTTCCTACATAACAAGTTAAATTGCATGATTAGAAAACATCTCATAGTTTTCAGAACAAATTCTTACACATAAAGAAATATGTCATACAGTCATGCAATTATCTTAGCCAATGCTTTAATAAAACATTTATCCATATCCCGTAACTTTCTAGATGCCTTCCAATCTCTACCATAACATTGTTAAGAGTGTGCATAACTCCCAACATCTCAGCAAAGAGGTTTCATTCTAGATAAGTAGCAATGGAATGTTGTACAGTGCCATAGGCCACTTACCCATGCATATTAGTAGTATATTGTTCATCAATGCAACTATTCTAATATGCATAATACACAACCTAATTCTAGGAACATCAATATATACATTATTGAACAGTATTATTTAAACAATAAAATATACAAGTAATGACAATTCAAATACTTATCTTTGTTTGTTTGTTGGGTTGACTCCCTCTTAGTCTTTGCTTCTTTTCTGCAACTCCATTCTTATGTGGATTGTGAGAAGTGGTCAACTCCCTCTAAATATTTGCATCCTTGCAGAAACTACTGAAGTGTGATCCTTTGCTTTCTTGCAGGAACAACTAGAATGTGCTCCCTCTTGATATTGCTTCATGGATTACCTGTTCTTGCACTCATATTCATCCTTGGTCCCTATGCATGCTTATTAGTATCATGATTGTGTTATCCTTGTGATCTCATATAAAATCATACATTCATTAGTATACTATTAAAACACAATAATCTCAAGCATGTATAGTCATGATCATTTCAAACATAAATAATAAGCATTAGCATTCAAGGTTTATGTAGGATTTTTATGGTTAGTCAAATCATAAGAAACATAACATGTCTAAACCTATAATTACTCAAACCTATGACTCTTCAGGTTAGTCATATCATCAATTATGGTAAGAAACATAATATGCATACAACCATGACTATTCAAACCTATGACTTCATGGATAATCATTATCAACAACACAACAATATAAGATCCTAACACAAGGTACGATTCTAGCTTGATATAGGAAAAACATACCTGGATTAGCATGCTAGCTAGTTATGTCTAACATACTCACATGATGTCTTCTTGTTCTCTTCAGTGACTTGTGCTAGTAACCTGTATATCTCATAGGTTAACCATTATGAAACCAAGTTATACATACCTTGTAAATGGATCTTCTATGAGATCCATGACAATGGATGAATCTTTGTACTCATGTCATCATGATCATATGTTCTTGAACCAGAACATGATTTGTCTTTCTTGGTGTACCTTTCATGTTAGTAGACAACATAAACCTCATACAACACCATAATGCATTAGTACAATCATAAGTGTCAACACCCTAATCAATGAAAATTTTCTATCGTGCATTCATAATTTTGTTAAGGTGATACGACAAATCTAAAATCAAGATTGTACTAACCGTAATAACATGAATACAAACATACCATTAACTTAATCATGAACAAATATCGAAACATACCTCGATGAGTCATACCTGTCGAGATCGCTTGTAATATTCTTATGTAAGGCCTTAGCCTCATCTCCCTCTGAAACAGGAACTTCTTCACATATGCAGGTGACCAATCCATCTTCTTCTAGGATTAACCCAATCCACTTGATTTGCAAGAACTGGACCTGGAGATGGATATGGGTTTGTTAGAGAAACCCCAAAAATTCAAACTTCCGAAAGGATAGAAATATGCGCCTTGATGAGTTGATCAAGCTGGTATATTCAGAATTTGAAAACTGCAAAGTTTCACTCCTCAATTTTTCCTTTGAAACTTCCGGATTCACTGGACGTGACCCTAAACTGGGGTTTGATGAAGTCCACTCTTTTTCCCAATCAAAAGGTTTGATCCAAAGCTCTAAGCTTCTATTTTTTTGAGGAGCTTCTAGCCGTGGTCACAGATTTCAAAAATTCCCATTTTTACAGAAGCCCTAATTTTCCACTTTTCTGATCAAAGTCCCGAACTAGGGTCTGATCAAGCCCGGCCTTTTGCCCAACCAAAAATTATGATCTTGGTCTCTAAATTTCGATTTTGATGAGTAGCATCCAGCCGTGATCTCTGATTACAAAAATTCCAACTTTGTTCCGAAGCCCTAAATTCCGGAAGCCATGAATGAAGGTACTAAAAAATAATTCTGTTTTTGACAGAAATATGTACCTGATTGTTTTTGGTGTACCTCTGAACTTTTCAATCAACAGGGTCTGAAAAGGTTTCCTAAGATAGCCCGACCTGTTATCTTTCCATCCTGATAGGTCTGACCTCAATTGGATTCTCTGAGAGAGAGTTATGCCAAGTGTCGCAACGTGACCTGTTTATGGGATAATACAGGAGAGCGAACTTGTACGGCGTGCCACGTGTCACTGTTTCAACTTTGGCCTCTAAAATTTTTTCATGAGACAGCTCGCCCTATTATCTTTCCATCCTGATAGGTCTGACCGCAATTTGACTCTCTGAGAGAGAGTTATTCCAAGTGTCGCAACATGACCTGTTTATGGGATAATACAGGAGAGCGAACTTGTACGGCATGCCACGTGTCACTGGTTCAACTTAGGCTTCTAAAAAAATTTCCTAAGATTTTAAAGTCTGTGTACTACCTGTCAATTTTTACGAAATTTCATTTGGAGGTTCCTAGCCCAAGTTATGACCTTTTTCCCAAGGTCACCTGATTTTGACTCAGATCTGGAAGAGGCAGAAACCCTATATTGTATAGATCATAAATCACAAAGTAAAACGAATTAGAGGTTGTCCTTTGGACACAGGGTACATGGGGATTTAGTCTTCGACCTGTAAATATTTTATATCTGAAAACTTCGCCACAACGGATCTATAGCGAAAATTCTACGATGACTGGTTTTTGCTATATCAAGCCCTAGCATCGTAAGTGCAACAAGTGTCATACATGCCATATCATGCCTTCTTTCAGGCTGGCTCTAATACCATGTGAAATTTTCATAATTTACTTCAATATGATCTAGGATCTTAACTAATAGAACAACATGTACATCATATCTACAGCATATCAATCATGGAGACAATAATGCAAGCACACAAGAGACACAAAGATTTACTTGGGGAAAACCATAAAGGTGAAAAACCCCAATAACTTCCTCAGAGATAGATAGAGCAATGATACAACCCAACCATAATAGATAGACATAACCTAGCAGCAGATCCTCCTCCTCCATAAGTGTGCCACTCCTCTTTGAGTGCATGAGTGAGAAGTGAGTGATCAAATAGAGTGCCTCCCGCACTCTATTTATACTTGACTTGACTTGCCTTTTACATAAATCATGTAGGCTCGAACTTAACCACATAACATAATGCTGACTGGGCCAACCCCCAATAGGGTGGTCTAGTAACCCTTTGAACCACATGACTTATACAGGGCTGACCCCAACAAGGTGGTCTAATAACCCATCAAGTATAAGTTACGACATTTACAATATAAATGACGACACTTCCGTATAGAGGAATAATACCTTCTCTATAGGAGTACATACAACATACATATATGAAATACATTCCGAAGTTACATATACATCAACACATTATCTTTATGTAAGTGACCTAGCTAATATAATTGTGATTGCACGTTTAATTAAATGAATGTGTTAAATGTTTAAACTTCATGGTAGTGCCTATCTTACTAAGGCAATGTATCGATTTCTAATACATGCTTGATATGTAAAATATATCGATTCCTTTGTTTTGATAACCTATGGAAACTATGCGAATATCATTGTGGAAATGTTATATGTAAACCCTATGGTTCGGATGTGCAATACATATATGCTATGTAAACTTAGAAAAAAGTTAATGCTCTTAGCGTGAATGAAATGTCGTGATAATGTTTAAGGTTGGGGCTATGCATCGATGTGTTATGGTATTGATATATCCATACTATGGCTTGTTAACTTATAACGTAGTTGTAATACAGTTGTATGACAGTGATACTATCCCGATATTTTCGCTGTCACCATAACTCGATGTTGATATGAATTAAATGTTGTTGCAATCGAGGGTCTGGCAGATTTCTCTGTGAGATCTCAGCATTAAATTCGATCCTGTGTGATGTTAGTGGTTGCTACGCTGGAACCTACGTGTTCTAGATCCATGTGATAACAGTGGTAAGAATTGGTGATGCATCATCGAGCTGTAAGCTCAGCCCTGGTGATATGGCATTCGACTTTTCTGGGTATTAAATGAAGCTATTGATTTGGTTTGGTCATATCTCTACCTTGGTACTATCATGGCTATGCTGGCTCATTCTTGATCGTTGATCTCATTGTCTCGATCATTGAGATGTGTAAAACCCTAAGTCGATCTTTCCATAGCATTATCGCTACCTTCGTGCATTCATTTTGTGATTTTTCATTTGGGAAAGAGGCCGACAGGCCGCTGGTTTACAGGGCTTGACCCTGGGCGGTTGTGGATGGCACTGAGTCTACATTCTCTATAATTTTAGTGTGGAACCACTGTATAAGTGCTTGAGTTTGTTGAATGTGTAGCGATGAAGCCCCATGGGTTTCGTCAGGTGATATTTTAGGTTAGTGGTGAGGTTTTGACTCCGAGCTTGGTTGTGGTTCAGTTGCATGTCACCTTCACCGCGTTGGTTGAAGGATTTGGAAGCAAGAAGCATTCCAATCGACAATTGAATGCAAGGTAAGTCATCTTGTTTCCAAGTTATGTAATACGTCTCTTTGATTTGTCAACATTCATTTGAAATCGTTACTGACTCCATGTAGTTCTTGTGGGAGGGACTGCCATCATTTTGTATTCATAGTGCTGGGTTGATGGCAATGGATAGCACACGAATTAAATTGGTAAGCCCCGGTGGCAAACCCTCATAGGTTCTCCTAGCAGATTCGTGGCAAACGTTTGTAACACCTATTCTGGAAATCTTGGTTGAAAAATTGGGTTGTTTCGTAGTTTGTAAAGACAATGTAATAGTTGATATGTTAATTTACAGGGTTTGGGTGCTGGGTTTTGAACTTGGCAACTTTCCTTCGTTTAAAGAGGGTTTCAGACTCTATTGAGTTGATAATATAAAATATCTTTTTGCAAACTATGTGGCCATGACTGTTTTGTGTTTGTAGTTTTGGGGCTTGGCCCATGAATGAAACCTGTAACTCATTGGTTTATGAAGTGGAAATAAATCATGTTTTAACAGCCTTTGTGTTCAATTTTTAAAGTAAAAGGGAAAATGGTTTTGCAACTAAGTTTGAATCATGCCTGTTGCTTTCGTTTCTTTAGGAACTTTGAACTCATGAAAATGTTTAAACATTTGGGAAAAGAAATCGTATGCTATGCGTACAATGAAAAATGATACTACTGTTATTTAATCAATGGTTAAGTGTTGAAATATGTGATAGGCTTCGGCCTAATGCCTCATCGTTGATTTGTATAAAATGATTGTATTTTCGATTTAAAAACTTGTCAGGGTTAAGGGTTTGGCTATGCCTAAAATGTTTAGATGTTGATGTGCTAGTTGATACGTTTTGACATCAACTAGTATTTTGTGAAATTGTTTGACTAAGTTCCTAAACAAATTGTAATGTCTTAAACTTTCGAGTTGATATTTGAAACAAATCTATCCGACCTACAGTAATGATTTTGATGTAAAGTTTGGCTTGTCTATTGTTAATAAAATGATGAAATGACATAGATCTCATTTAACTAGCTCGACTCTATAGAAAATTTGAAAATCGTTGGCTATGTGCCGAGAAGAAATAACAATATTTTATAGTTATAGAATGACTAGTAATGGTCTGAAAAATAAAATGAGCAAACCCTAGGTTTGTAATATGTTACTTCTGGTTTGTCTATATGTCCTATATGTTCAGTAATGATAAATAACAACAAACTATAGTTATTCTTTGAGATTGAAAAATGTAGAAACTATAACTTTGATTTGAAAACTTAAATTGACATATCAATCTTGTATGATTTTAATTTCTGTATCAGCAATAAATTTCAATAATAAATGTAAGTCATTGTAAAAATCTTTTTAAGACAGTGAACCTCTATTTGATGAAAAGAATAGAAATAAGAATAGTACTGTGAATAAAATGCAGTAGATAATACTAATTAATATCAACAAATAATTTAACAGAATATATAAAATGGTACTTCCATCATCTTGGTAGTTTTCCTATCATATCTATCTACCTTAATCTGTCTCTGTATTGGAGTATGATGTTGTTCCTTTTTGCATGGGGAAAAATACAGAGAGTATTTTATTCAATCAAATCAAATTTATACAAAATTATTAATTTACGCAAGAAATGAAATAAACTTATAAAATAAACAGTGAAAGTTAAATAAACAACAAAACTGTAAATATACAAAAATAGATAACATAACTTAAAAATAAAATAGATAAGACAATAGAACTTGTAAAATATGATAGGGCCAACAAACACCCAAGGAGGCCTGTTCCTCCCAACCTGCTTCAGAAGAAGCAGCTCAACTGCTAACTTCTAGTGAACCCCCGAGCCTAATTACTGATCCAATAAGTGGGTGGAATCTGTGTAGAAGCAAGGCACTCAAAATGCCTTCTCCACTCGGCATCAACCTCCTGAAATAAAATTCCTTCTCCACTCAACGTCAACTTCCTAAACTCAATAAGAGTTTGGCAGACTCACAACATGATCAACAACATAGCATATCCCCTCATCAAATCTCTTGGGTGCAAACACAACAAAACCCCAAGGTAAATTTTCTCGTCAGGAAAAGTGATGAACCTCAATTCAATATTTGATGGCTATTATATAGACTGCCTAGGTCTTTTAGTGGTCAGTTTGGAATAAATAAGCCTCAAGCTCTAGTCCCATCTTTCAGGGCACTATGACCACATTTCAAGGGACTTGTCCCATACCAATAGCTAGTTAGTTGCATCATGATGCTGCCACTTGTCCATTGCCTTCTACCCCAGATTCCTTTCCACCTAGTGGATCAGTAACCACTCTTTCAACAGTCCTCTTAGGTGTTTGTCTCCTATTTTATTTATTTAATAATAATATATTGTGCAAATTATAGTCATCCTTGGACACCTGTCCATCATGAAACTTTACAATAAAAGTTATAATAATGTTTGCTAACACAAAATGTTTTATAGCTAAAAGGGTATGTTACAAACACCCCCTCTTAAGCTCAACATCATCCTCGATGTTGCTTATTCATCATCAAGTTCCTCATGGAACATAACTGGATATGCTGCCCGCATATTACTTTCCAGTTCCCAAGTAGCTTCATCAGGGCTAAGGTGCTTCCATTGCACCTTTACCTGCCCTATGGTGTGATTCTAAAGCATAACTTCCCTCCGGTCGAGAATACAGTCCGGTTCCACCTGAAAATCTCCTTCGGGTTCCACCTGTATGTCATTCCAATTCAGCACATGAGTAGCATCGTGCACATACTTCTTTAAAACAGAAACGTGAAAAACATTGTGGATTTTTAAATTGTATGGCAATGCCAATTGATATGCAACAGCTCCTATCCTTGATAGGATTTCGAATGGTCCACAATACCTTAGTGCTAATTTAGCACAGCTCCCGATCTTCAAAGAACTTTTCTTGGGATTTACCTTTATAAAAACATAGTCTCCTACCTGAAATTCTCTTTCTGTGTGTTTCAAATCAGCATAGCTTTTCTGCCGATCTTGGGCAACTTTTAAGTTACCTTGATCTTGTTTCATGGTTAGCTCCATTTCTTTCAATAAATCTGGTCCTAACATCAATCTACCTACAGGATTATCCCAAAAAATTGGTGTACAACATTTCCTTCCATACAAAATTTCAAATGGACTTAATTTAGTAGATGCTTGATAGTTATTATTGTAGGCAACTTCTACTAAGTGCAAGTAATCTTCCCACTTAGATGGCTGATCTTTAACATACAATCTTAACATATTTTCCAAAATCTGATTTACTCTTTCTGTTTGACCATCAGTTTGTGGGTGGAAAGAAGTGCTGAAATTTAATTTAGTATTTAATCCTTTAAACAGTGCTGTCCAAAAGTTACCAGTGAACTTAGAGTTTCGGTCTGAAATAATTACCTTTGGAATTCCATGCAAGCGAAAAATTTGCCTCGTGAAAATAACTGCAATGTTAGAAGCCTTGAAAGTATTTTTAACAGGAATAAAATGAGCAGTTTTACTAAGTTTATCAACAACAACCATAATTGAGTCATTCTGCTTCTGATTTTTAGGCAAACCTGTAATAAAGTTAATGCTTATAATTTCCCATTTCCATTTTGGAATTGGTAAGGGCTGCAATAGCCCAGCTGGATGTTGATGTTCAACTTTAATAGTCTGACAGTCAAATCATCTAGCTATATATTCAGCAAATTCACTCTTCATGTTGGGCCAAAAGTACTCATTTCTTAACATAGTTATCATTTTCTGATAACCAGGATGCCCTGAATAAGGACTCTTGTGAACTTCATATAAAATCAGCAACTTAACCTTAAAAAAATTAGGCACATAAATTATGTTTTTGTAAGTTAAGAATCCTTTTTCATTAATACTGTAATCTGTTATAACATTTTCAGATGAATTTGCAGCCACTCTATCATGTAATTTTTGGTAATTTTCGTCTTGCTTAATTCCTTCTTCAATCTGATTTTCCAGATTAGTTTTAAAAGTACTGATTGCTGCCACAAAACTCAATCTAGCATTTCTTCTCAATGCATCAGCAACCTTATTTTCCTTTCCATTAATGTGATGGATCTCAAAATCGTACTCGCTAAGGAAAGCTAACCACCTAGTTTGCCTTGCGTTAAGATTTTTTTGATCCAATAAATACATTAAACCCTTATTATCAGTCATTAAAATGAATTTTATTCCGATCAAATGATGGTGCCACATTTTTAAAGCATGTATCACGGCTGCCAACTCAAGATCATACGTTGCATAATTCTTTTCATGTATTTTTAACTTCCTTGACTCAAAAGCAATTGCATGACTTTCTTGACTTAAGACCCCTCCAAGTCCTTCATTGCATGCATCCGTGCATACGACGAAATCCTTATTAGGATCTGCAATTTTTTAGATGGGTGCAGTAGTTAACAATTCTTTTACTTATTAAAACTGTCTTGACACTTTTGATCCCATAGGAATTTCTTCTCTTTCTTCTGCAAGGAAGTGATGGGATTAGCAATTCTAGAGAACCCTTCAATAAACTTTCTATAATACCCCGTTATTCCCATGAATGACCATACATCAGTTACATCTTTAGGGACATGCCATTCATTTATTACTTTTATCTTATCAAGATCAACAGAAATACCATCTTTAGAAATTATATGACCCAAATATTGAATTTTATCTTTATAGAAATCACACTTACTGAACTTAGTGTAAAGATGATGATCTCTAAGTACTTGTAAAATGATTTTTAAATGTTCGTCATGCTCTTCTTTATTTTTTGAGTAAACCAGGATATCATCAATGAATACCACTATGAACTTATCCAAATATTTATGCAGAACGTTGTTCATTAAACACATGAACACTGCCAGTGCGTTGGTTAGCCCAAAAGGCATAACTACGAACTCGTAGTGTCCATAACGTGTTCCGAATGCAGTTTTGAATATGTCCTCGTCTTTTATCCGGACTTGATGATAACCCGAACTTAGATCAATTTTAGTGAATATCTCTGCTCCGCATACTTGATCAAATAGATCATCTATACGGGGTAAGGGATACTAGTTCTTAATTGTCATTTTATTAAGTTGTCGGTAATCAATGCACAAACGCATGGTACTGTCCTTCTTTTTAACAAAAATTACTGGTGCTCCCCAAGGGGACACAATGGGCCTTATGTAGTTTTTATCTATTAATTCTTTCAACTAAGATTTTAACTCATTTAACTCGAGAATATTCATCCTATAGGGGGCTTCGAGTTTGGTACTGTACCGAGTACTAACTCAATGGTGAAATCAAGTTCTCTTTTCTGAGGTAATATTGGAATTTCTTCTGGGAATACATCAGAAAAGTCCCTAAGGATGGGAATATCCTCTAGTTTTAACTTGTCTTCTTTAGATGTACACCCATCATTAACAACATTAACAACAAACAATTTACAACCATCCATAACTCGTTCTGAATGCAGTTTTGAATATGTCCTTGTCTCTTATCCGGACTTGATGATAACCCGACCTTAGATCAATTTTAGTGAATATCTCTACTCCGCGTACTTGATCAAATAGATCATCTATAAGGGGTAAGGGATACCGGTTCTTAACTGTCATTTTATTAAGCTATCGGTAATCAATGCACAAACGCATGGTACTGTCCTTCTTTTTAACAAAAATTACTGGTGCTCCCCAAGGGGACACATTGGGCCTTATGTAGTTTTTATCTAATAATTCTTTCGGCTGAGATTTTAACTCATTTAACTCCAGAATATTCATCCCATAGGGGGCCTTCGAGTTTGGTACCGCACCGAGTACTAACTCAATGGTGAAATCAAGTTCTCTTTTCCGAGGTAATACTAGAATTTCTTCCGGGAATACATCAGAAAAGTCCCTAAGGATGGGAATATCCTCTAGTTTTAACTTGTCTTCTTTAGATGTACACCCATCATTAACAACATTAACAGCAAACAATTTACAACCTTTTCTGGCAGCTCTCTTTACTTGTAAGGTAGAAATCTGCCTATGGATTCCTTTTACTGTTTCTGAATTACCTTCATTATTTATACATGTAAAATATTTATCATAACAATTCATTATAACTCTATGTTGTTCAAGCCAATCCATGCCTATCAACAAATCATATGACCCTAAGGGTAAAACATTCTGATTAATTTGCGTTTTTAGCTGACTTAAAAATACTTCACAATTTTGGACAAAATCTGTAACCTTTCTTTTAGTTCCCGTTGCAAGCTAAACTAACCATGCATTATCAAATTTATCTATTTTTAGCTTGCAACAGTTTACTAAAGTAGGTGAAATATAACTTAGATTTGCACCTGGATCTATTAAAATAGAAATAGACTCGTTTTGTATCATACCTTCAATTTCGACCATGGATGTTTGATGGTCCGCTTGACGGTTCTCCAATGCTGCATTTATCTTGGGCATTTCTCTTGAGATATCACTAACTATAGGTTCTACTTGCATAGTATGAATGTTGTTAGCTGTCCTCTTATTGCGTGGGCAATCTGCTCTCTTATGTGGTCCGCCACATTCATAGCACTTTATGGGTCCTTTCTGTTCAGCATACCTGTTGTTATTGTTATTGTTATTGATGTGATTATTATTATTAGGTACATTTCTTGCAGCAGTAGAGTTCTGAGATATATTATTCTGGTAATTATTACGAAAATTTTTGTTATTGAATTTTTTCTTAAAACCTCCAGCATTCTGATTAAAATTCTTCTTTTTATAGTCATACTGATTAATCTTACTGTTCTTCCAACCAGTGGTTCCTTCTCTTTTTCTGTTTTGGTCAAAACAAAAATTTGCCTTCCTCATGGCCTCTTCCAAAGTGGAAGGATTATCATACTCAATACGATCTTTTATATTAAAAGGTAAACAACTGAGAAACCTTTGCACTTTAGGCTTTTCCTCAACCATGTAGGGCACGTACCTCAGCAAGCTAAGGAACTTGTTGCACAGTTCTTTCATGTTCATTGTACCCAACTTTAAATTGTAAAACTCTTTTGACTTATCTTCAAAGTACTGTTCAATCTGATAAAAACTTCTTTTTAAACAAACTTTTAAACATAGTCCAAGTTACTTCTTTTTCTTTTATGCTCTTGATTCTTTAATGATCTTGCCACCAGATATATGCCTTCCCGCTCAGATTGTAAATAGCCATCTTAGCTTTCAGTTGAGAAGAGTAATCATAAATATTAAAGTACTTTTTCATTCCAGACAGTCAAGCCTCTGCTGTCTCACCCTTCTCACTTTCGCCATTAAAAGTGGGTGGCTTAATCTTTTTAAATTCCCCAGTAATCTGTTCATGATGCTTATGTTTTCTCTTTTTATGGAAGCATTCACTATTACTGCTTTCATAATTCATATCTTAATTACTTGAATCAGATCTAGAGGATGAGTAACTGTTCATTTTATCATTTCTTGTTTTCTTATGCTTATGTTGGTGGGACATTATTTCAGAATCAGCCTTAAATTCTGATTTTCTGCCTCTTTCATCACTATGACAGTTTCCTTCTAAATTATGTTGTAACTCTTCTTGTACCTTAAGGATTCGTTCATTTTCTTCTTTAATAGCTTTTAACTCAGATTTTAAATCCTGTACAGTGCGTAAAATTTTAGAAGACTGGTTGTTTAACTCAACATAAATTCCTTCACTGTTATTATGATTAATACGTTCGTTACGAGGAGATCTTCCCTCTGCTGATTCCTCTGGTATTTCCATACCTACAATTAAAGGTCAATCTGTTCTATGCAAAAATAAAATTAAATTACAAAAGTTAGTAACATAAACTTTTTGATTTATTTTTCTGTTTGCGTGCATGAGCCTCAATCAGGCCTAGAATTTGAACTTGCGCTCTGATACCACATGTAACATCCCAAAAATCACAAAATAAAAAAAAAAATTGATATAGCCTATTTTATAAGATAAATGCTATCTGCGGAATGATAATTTATGAACCAATAGATGATAACTGCTTCATAAAATTGTCATATTTATTTTTAAATGAAAATGTACTTGGTTGTAAGTAAGATGCGACAGAACAATATTTATTTCGTTATGTGTAAAGATCTGGTAACAATACTGATGAATTTGTTTGCATATTTCTGAAGGGGTTCCTACCGGGTGCCCTTGGGTTTACTTAGCTTTGAAAGCTAAAGCATTGGATTCTTCCTTTCGCAGATCTGCAGGTAAGGTAATAGAGTAATTCCAGTTTTTACAAGACGAGTTATAAGCTTCAGCTTGTCGTCTCTGTGTTTAAGATAATTGTATAATCTGTCGTGCATGAAGATGTCGATGGTATGTAACTTCAGTTTATATTCATCAACTTGTATCGTCTTTATAGTAATATTTGTATGGGTCGCTAGCAATGTTATACACTATACTCATTGTATCTGTTGATAGGATCAGTGGTATTACAACTTAGTTTATCAGTATGAAATTGTGACAAGTTTGATCTTATGTATGACCCCAAGACGATAGTGTCACCATTAGAATGAAGTGAATCTCCTGGAAATGATAGTTGCAATGTATTAAGTCTTGAAATACTTTAAGTGATGATGTTCTGTTGTGTCATCTAATAACAAGATACTACTAGACGTACTTGCATGCGACACATACGATTGGTGTCAAACCCTAGCTTTCTATATAGTGTGAGGGTTAGATTCTCCTTCCATTATCCTTATGTATGTGACCTGGCTAATATAATTGTGATTGCACGTTTATTTAAATGCATGTGTTAAATGTTTAAACTTCATGGTAGTGCTTATCTTAATAAGGCAATGTATCGATTTCTAATACATGCTTGATATATAAAATATATTGATTCCTTTGTTTTGATAACCTATGGAAACTATGCGAATATCATTGTGTAAATGTTATATGTAAACCCTATGGTTCGGATGTGCAATACATATATGCTATGTAAACTTAGAACAAAGTTAATGCTCTTAGCGTGAATGAAATGTCGTGATAATGTTTAAGGTTGGAACTATGCATCATTGTGTTATGGTATTGATATATCCATACTATGGTTTGTTAACTTATAACGTGGTTGTAATAGAGTTTTCGTTGTCACCATAACTCTATGCTGATATGAATTAAATGTCGTTGCAGTCGATGGTCTGGCAGATTTCTCTGTGAGATCTCAGCATTAAATTCGATCCTATGTGATGTTAGTGTGGCACCTACATGTTCTGGCTCCATGTGATAACAGTGGTAATAATTGGTAATGCATCACTGAGCTGTAAGCTCATCCCTGTTGATATGGCATCCGACTATTCTGGGTATTAAATGAAGTTATTGATTTGGTTTGGTCATATCTCTGCCTTGGTACTATCATGGCTATGGTGGCTCATTCTTGATCGTTCATCTCATTGTCTCGATCGTTGAGATGTGTAAAACCCTAAGTCGATCTTTCCATAACGTTATTGTTGCCTTCGTGCATTCATTTTGTGATTTTTCATTTGGGAAAGAGGCCGACAGGCCATTGGTTTACAGGGATCAACCCTAGACGGTTTTGGATGGTACTGAGTCTACATTCTCTATAATTTTAATGTGAAACCACTGTATAAGTGCTTGAGTTTGTTGAATGTGTAGCAATGAATCCCTGTGGCTTTCGTCAGGTGATATTTTAGGTTAGTGGTGAGGTTTTGACTTCGAGCTTGGTTGTGGTTTAGTTGCATGTCACCTTCGCCGCGTTGGTTGAAGGATTTTAAAGCAAGAAGCATTCCAATCGATAGTTGAATGCAAGTTAAGTCATCTTGTTTCCAAGTTATGTAATATGTTTCTTTGATTTGTCAACATTCATTTGAAATCGTTACTGACTCCGTGTAGTTCTTGTAGCAAGTACTGCCATCATTCTTTATTCACAGTGCTGGGTTGATGGAAATGGATAGCACACGAATTAAATTGGTAAGCCTTAGTGGCAAACCCTCATAGGTTCTCCTGGCAGATTCATGGCAAATGTTTGTAACACCTGTTCTGGAAATCGTGGTTGAAAAACTGGGTTGTGTCTTAGTTTGCAGAGTCAATGTAATAGTTGATATGTTAATGTACAGGGTTTGGGTTTTGGGTTTCAAACTTGGAAACTTTCCTTCATTTAAGTAGGGTTTCAGACTCTATTGAGTTAATAATATAAAAGATCTTTTCGCAAACTATGTGGCTATGACTGTTTTGTTTTTGTAGTTTTGGGGCTTGGCCCGTGAATGAAACCTGTAACTCATTGGTTTATGAAGTGGAAATAAATCGTGTTTTAACAGCCTCTGTGTGCGATTTTTAAAGTAAAAGGGAAAATGGTTGTGCAACTAAGTTTGAATCACGCCTGTTTCTTTTGTTTCTTTAGGAATTGTGAACTCATGAAAATGTTTAAACGTTCGGGAAAAGAAATCGTATGCTAAGTGTACAATGAAAAACACTGCTATTGTTATTTAATCAATGGTTAAGTGTTGAAATATGTGATAGGCTTCAGCCTAATGCCTCATCGTCGATTTGTATAAAATGCTTGTATTTTCGATTTAAAAACTTGTCAGGGTTTAGGGTTTGGATACGGATAAAATGTTTAGATGTTGATGTGCTAGTTGATACGTTTCGACATCAACTAGTATTTTGTGAAATTGTCTGACTCAGTTCCTACATACATTGTAATGTATTAAACTTTCGAGCTGATATTTGAAATAAATCTTTTGATGTATATGTAACTTCGGAATGTATTTCATCTGTGTATTATATATATATTTATTGTACCCTTATAAGAGATGTGTTATTCCTCTATAAGGAAGTGTCGTCATGAGGATTGACAAGTGTTGCAAATGTGTGTACTTGTCAATGGGTTATTAGACCACCATATGGGGTCGGCCCTAATTAATATATAATATAATGTGGATGTATCTAAGTAGGCAAGTCGGCCCCAGTAGGTCACTGGGCAAAAAGCTGAGTATAAATAGAGATAGGAGATCTCTATTTTACTCACTCGGAAAAGTAACTCACTCTCTCTCTGAAAAGTGGCACACTAGTGAAGAGGAGGAGGATCATCTGCTAGGAGACTATCTCAGTGTTATTTGGTTGTATTTTGGTTGAGCCATTGCTCTCTATATCTCTGAGAAAGTTGTGGGGTTTTTCACCTTAGGGTTTTCCCCACGGAAACTCTGTGTCTCTTGTCTCTATGCTTTTGATTCTTCTGATGCTTGTGATGCTTGTCATATTATGATTGTCATGCATTGATATACTGTAGATGTTATTCTCTCAGCAAAGATCCTATAGTATTGTGATTTAATACTAAAAATTTAACATGGTATCAGAGCTTAACTGAGAAGAAGACATTTTGTAGTGACGGAAGCTTGTATTCCTTGTTTATTGGGTTTCTCTCCACAAATTTTGAAATTCAGTATAGTAGATTGGATCTACTCATCAAGGCGCATCTATCTGTCCAATCAGAATTCAGTTCCGAGCATTTTCAGATTTGGCCCTAAAAATTAGGGTTTCCACAAAAATAGGAATTTCTGGAAACTGAAGGCACAGCTGGAAGCGCCTTGCAAAAATCGAAGGTTATAGCTTTGGATCGAGATTTTTGGCTGGGTAGATCTCCGGGAAACTCAAACCCTAATTCAGGGCTCTCCCCAGTGAACCCGAGAGGAACAAAAGGCAATTTTGAAGGGCAAGACCTTGCTGATCTCAAATTCTAAATGTACTAGGCTGATCAGCTCTCCAAGGCACATCTTTCTATCCTTTCAGAATTTTGAAATTCACATTTTGAATTTTTAGGGTTTCTCTGACAAACCCTAATCCAGCTCCAAGTCCAGTTCTTGCAAATCAAGTGGATTGGGTTAATCCTAGAAGAAGATGGATTGGTCACCTGCATAAGTGAAGATGTTCCTGTTTAAGAGGGAGATGAAGCTAAGGCCTTACATAAGAAGATTACAAGCGATCTCGACAGGTATGACTCATCGAGGTATGTTTCGATACTTATTCATGATTAAGTTTATGGTATGCTTGTCTTCATGTTATTACGGTTAGTACAATATTGATTTTACACTTGTCATATCACCTTAATAAAATTATGAATGCACGATAGAAAATATTCATTGATTAGGGTGTTGACACTTATGATTGTACTAATGCATTATGGTGTTGTATGAGGTTTATGTTGTCTGCTAACATAAAAGGTACACCAAGAAAGACAAATCATGTTCTACTTCAAGAACATATGATCATGGTGACATGAAGACAAGGATTCATCCATTGTCATGGATCACATAGAAGATCTACTTTCGAGGTATGTATAACTTGTTTCTACAATTGTTAACTTATGAGACATGCAGGTTACTAGCACAAGTCACTGAAGAGAACCAAAAGACATTATACGGGTATGTTAGACATAACTAGCTAGCATGCTAATCCAGGTATGTTTTTCCTATATCAAGATAGAATCCTACCTTGTGTTAGGATCTTATACTGTTGTTGATAATGATTATTCATGAAGTCATAGGTTTGAATAATCATGGTTGTATGCATATTATGTTTCTTACCATAATTGATGATATGACTAACCAAAAGAATCATGAAGGTATAGGTTTGAATAATCACAGGTTTTATGCATATTATATCTCTTATCTTGATTGATGATTCAACTAAAGAGTCATAGGTTTGAGTAATTATAGGTTTAGACATGTTATGCTTCTTATGATTTGACTAACCATAAGAATGCTACATAAACCTTGAATGATAATGCTTATTATTTCTGTTTGAAATGATCATGACTATACATGCTTGAGATTATTGTGTTTTAATAGTATACTAATGAATGTATGATTTTATATGAGATCATGATACTAATAAGCATGCATAGGGACCAAGGATGAATATGAGTTGAAGAATAGGTAATCCAGGAAGAAAAGATCAAGAGGGAGTACACTCCAGTGGTTTATGAAAGGATGCAGATATTCAGAGGGAGTTGACCATCTCTCTTAATTCCACAACAGAAAGTTGTAGAAGAAGCTACTGCAGATTAGGACTCCAGTAGCTCCTACAAGAAAGCGAAGACTCAGAGAGAGTCCACCCAATGAACAAACAAAGATAAGTATTTTAATTATCATTTCTTGCATATATATTTGTTTAAATAAAATTGTTCAATGATGTATATGCTCATGTTCCTAGACTTAGGATATGTATTGTGCATATTAGAATAGTTGCATTGATGAACAGTATACTACTAATATACATGGGTAAGTGGCCTATGGCACTGTACAACATTCCATTGCTACTTATCTAGAATGAAACCTCTTTGCTGACATGTTGGGAGTTGTGCACACTCTTAACAATGTTCTGGTAGAGATTGGAAGGCATCTAGAAAGTTACGGGATATGGATAAATGTTGTATTGAAGCATTGGATAAGATAATTGCATGACTGTATGACATATTTCTTTATGTGTAAGAATTTGTTTCTAATCATGCAATTTAACCTGTTTTGTAGGAAAGACCGTATATCTTCACCTACAAAAGGACTACAACATTTGTTCCAGCAACAAAGATATCTATTGAAGATATTGAAGTTCCCAGGATACGGGAAGAATGCCATGATCTGTCGATCATGAAGAACGATGTTTGGGATGCGGTCCCAAGAGCTGAAGGGAAGTCTGTTGTGACTTCCAAATGGAACTATCAGATCAAGCATGTTGCAGATGGCAGCATAGAGAAATATAAAAGTGATGAAATAGAAGATACACCAGATGGATTCAAGATAGCTTCCTTGAATGGTGTAGTTGAAGAAGAAGTGTATGTGGAGCAGCCACTTGGTTCTGAGACACATGATAGAAAATCATATATGTGCATAACTTGGTATGGTGAAGATATATTGATTGCCGACACGCAGCGGAAGCTTACTACCGAGTTCGAGATGAAGAACTTGGGGATGATGCACTATTTGTTTTTGGCATGGAGGTGTGGCAGAGTGCAAATGGAATCTTCCTTGGACAAGGGAAGTATGCAGTAGAGATCCTGAAGAGGTTCGGGATGATGGATTGCAAGGCCATGGCCACACCTATGGCATCGAATCTGAAGCTTCTATGTGATGCCTCATCTGAGCTGGTTGATGTCTCTTTGTATCGTCAGATGATTGGGTCCTTGATATACCTAACGAACACGAGACCAGACATTTGCTTTGCTGTGAACACATTGATCCAGTTCTTGACGGATCCGAGGAGTGTTCACTTGGTTGCTGCAAAGCATGTTCTGAGGTACTTGAAGGGTACAGTGGATTATGGGCTCAGGTATGAGGCGGATCAAAAGTTTAAACCTATAGGGTTATGTTGATTCAGATTGGGCTGGCAGTGCTGCAGATAGGAAGAGCACATCTGGGTGCTGCTTTAATATGGGATCAGGTGTGATCTCTTGGTTCAGCAGGAAGCAGTCCTGCGTGGCACTGAGTACAGTTAAGGCAGAGTATGTTGCAGCCTGTTCAGCTAGTTGTGAGGCAGTATGGCTACGGAAGCTACTGTCTGAGTTATTTGATCTCCCATTGGATGCTACTGGTATCTTCTGTAATAACCAGAGTTGTGTGAAGTTGTCCGAGAACCCAGTGTTTCATGACAGGTCGAAACACATAGAGATCAAATATCACTATATCAGGGATATGGTGCAAAGAGGAGCTGTGAAGCTCCTGTATGTTGCAACAGATGAGCAGATTGCAGATGTGCTGACGAAGCCACTAGCCAGGGTGAATTTCGAGTACTTCAGAGAGAGGCTTGGCGTTCTTCAGATCAAGGACACTTCGAGGAAGAAGTGATGGACACATTTGCTGAAGCCATTCCAAGCATGTTGAAAGGAGGAACCTTCACATGGCTGTGGATGTAAGCGTTGGATGATGAGCATCAGGATGATGTTCTGGTTTTTGCTTGGATATGATCAGTTGGATCATTTTATGTATGTATGTACGCATCATGTTGGATGCTGGATATGATCAGTTGGATCATTTTATGTATGTATGTACGCATCATGTTGGATGCTAGATATGATCAGATGGATCATTTTTATGTATGTATGTACACATCATGTTGATGCTGGATATGATCAGTTGGATCATGTGTATGTATTTTGTATATGCATCATGTTGGATGCTTGGACCATGTATCTGTATATGTATCAGGTGGATACATTGTATGATCAGGTGGATCATGTATGGTGATATGTATCATGTATTTGTATTTGTATCAGGTGGATACATTGATGATCAGGAGGATCATGTATGATGATATGTATCAGGTAGATACTTGGTATGCATCAGGTAGATGCATTGATGATCAGGTGGATCAGGTATGATGACATGCAGCAGGATGTTGCAGTGATGATCAGGATGATCATAGATGACGAGCTTCAGGATGTTGCTCCAGATGACATGTAGCAGGATGTTGCATTGATGATGATCAGAATGATCATATGTACATCAGGATGATGTATGGTGAGTATCAGGTTGATACTCTGTGGCCGTGGAACAGGTTGTGCAGATAAGCATGTAATTTGTGCCCTGGGATATTTGCAGATGGTCTTTCGAGGTTTTGCCTATGGCATGTAATTTGGTACCCTAGGACATCTGGCAAATGCTCTTTCGAGGTTTTGCTTGGGAGGACATATAATTTGTGCCCTGGGAAATCTGCAGATATCCTTTCGAGGTTTTTCCTATGGCATGTAATTTGTGCCCTGGGATATTTGGCAGATGCTCTTTGGAGGTTTTGTCCTATGGCATGTAATTTGTGCCCTGGGAGATCTGATAGGTTGAGCTGTGTGCTTGTAATCAGTCCTGGGATGCTCTTGTGAGGTTTTTCCATGACCACATGTAATTTGTGCCTTGGGAGATCCGATAGGTTGAGCTGTGTGCTCGTAATCAGTCCTGGGATGCTCTTTCGAGGTTTTGTGGTGACCACATGTAATTTGTGCCCTGGGAGATCCGATAGGTTGAGCCTTGTGCTCGTAATTAGTCATGGGATTCTCTTTCGAGGTTTTGTGGTGAGGTCACATGTAATTTGTGCCGTGAGAGATCCTATAGGTAGAGCCGTGTGCTTGTAACATCCTAGGATGCTCTTTCGAGGTTTTGTGACGCATGTAATAAGTCCTGAGGATTCCACAGTATGGCCAGTGATGATGAAGACCTGCAGGTGGTGGGCCTACATCCAGTATGAAAAAGGACTGGCTCTATAGAACTTCCTATGACGAGTAGAGTCAGATATTGGTTGAGATAGTAGTAGCAGTGACGATGATGATGACGATGCATCGATAACAATGATCCAGAGAAGAAGACTTGTCTAGCAGATCTGTGTCGAGAAATACCTTCCTAGTTAAGAGGGAGTGTTGATGTATATGTAACTTCGGAATGTATTTCATCTGTGTATTATATATATATTTATTGTACCCTTATAAGAGATGTGTTATTCCTCTATAAGGAAGTGTCGTCATGAGGATTGACAAGTGTCGCAAGTGTGTGTACTTGCCGATGGGTTATTAGACCACCATATGGGGTTGGCCCTAATTAATATATAATATAATGTGGATGTATCTAAGTAGGCAAGTTGGCCCCAGTAGGTCACTGGGCAAAAAGGTGAGTATAAATAGAGATAGGAGATCTCTATTTTACTCACTCGGAAAAGTAACTCACTCTCTCTCTGAAAAGTGGCGCACTAGTGAGGAAGAGGAGGATCATCTGCTAGGAGACTATCTCAGTGTTATTTGGTTGTATTTTGGTTGAGCCATTGCTCTCTCTATCTCTGAGGAAGTTGTGGGGTTTTTCACCTTAGGGTTTTCCCCACGGAAACTCTGTGTCTCTTGTCTCTATGCTTTTGATTCTTGTGATGCTTGTGATGCTTGTCATATTATGATTGTCATGCATTGATATACTGTAGATGTTATTCTCTCAGCAAAGATCCTATAGTATTGTGATTTAATACTAAAAATTTAACAAAATCTATCTGACCTACAGTAATGATTTTGATGTAAAGTTTAGTTTTTATATTGTTAATAAAATGATGAAATGATAGAGAGCTCATTTAACTAGCTCGACTCTGTAGAAAATTTGCAAATCATTGGCTATGTGGCGAGAAGAAATAACAATATTTTATAGTTATAGAATGACTAGTAATGGTTTGAAAATAAAATGAGCAAACCCTAGGTTTGTAATATGTTACTTCTGGTTTGTCTATCTGTTCTATATGTTTAGTAATGATAAATAGCAGCAAACTATAGTTATTCTTTGAGATTGAAAAATGTAGAAGCTATAACTATGATTTGAAAACTTAAATTGACATAACAGTCTTGTATGATTTTAATTTATGTATCAGCAATAAATTCCAATAATAAATGTAAGTCATTGTAAAAATATTTTTAAGATAGTGAACCTTTGTTTGTTGAAAAGAATAGAAATAAGAATAGTATTGTGAATAAAATGCAATAGATAATACTAATTAATATCAGCAGATAATTTAACAGAATATATAAAATGGTACTTCCATCATCTTGGCAGTTTTCCTATCATATCTATCAACCTTAATCTGTCTTTGTACTGGAGTACGATGTTCTTCCTTTTTGCATGGGGAAAAATACAGAGACTATTTTATACAATCAAATCAAATTTATACAGAATTATTAATTTACACAGGAACTGAAATAAACTTATAAAATAAACAGTGAAAGTTAAAAAAACAACAGAATTGTAAATAGACAAAAATAGATAACAAAACTTAAAAATAAAATAGATAAGACAATAGAACTTGTAAAAGCCGATAGGGACGAAAAACACCCAAGGAGGCATGTTCCTCCCAACCTGCTTCAGAAGAAGAAGCTCAACTGCTGACTTCTAGTGAACCCCCGAGCCTGATTATTGATCCAATAAGTGGGTGGAATCTGTGTAGAAGCAAGGCACTCAAAATGCCTTCTCCACTCGGCATCAACCTCCTGAAATAAAATGCCTTCTCTACTCATCATCAACCTCCTGAACTCAATAAGAGTTTGGCAGACTCACAACATGATCAACAACATAGCATATCCCCTCATCAAATCTCTTGGGTGCAAACACAGCAAAACCCCAAGGTAAATTTCCTTGTCAGAAAAAGTGATGAACCTAAGTTCAATATTTGATGGCTATTATATAGACTGCCTAGGTCTTTTAGTGATCAGTTTGGAATAAATGAGCCTCAAGCTCCAGTCCCATCTTTCACGACACCATGACCACATTTCAAGGGAGTTGTCCCGTGCCAACAGCTAGTTAGTTGCATCATGATGCTGCCACTTGTCCATTTCCTTCTACCCCAGATTCCATTCCACCTAGTGGATCAGTAACCACTCTTTCAACAACCCTCTTAGGTGTTTGTCTCCTATTTTATTTATTTAATAATAATATATTGTGCAAATTATAGTCATTCTTGGACACCTGTCCATCATGAAAATTTACAATAAAAGTTATAATAATGTTTGCTAACACAAAATGTTTTCTAGCTAAAAGGGTATGTTACAACTGCAAACAACTGGCATCCTTTCCTAACTGTACTCTAAGCTTGCATGGCTGAAATTTGTCTAAGGGTTACCTTCCTTGGGATGCCTTTTATTTCCACAGTTTTCCCTTCGTCATTTAAACATGTAAAACTTTTTCAATAACAGTCCATAATGACATGATGGGCTTCTAACCATTCCATCCCAACTATAATAGCATAACATCCTAAAGGTAGAATATTCAACTTGATATGTGTTTGTAAAAGATTCATGGATAAAACACAATTTTCTATAAAATCTGATACTTTTCTCTTTGTTCCAATTGCTAGTCTAACTAGCCAAGATTTACTAAACGTTTCAGTTTTCAATTTAAGACTTTCCACAATGTCTGGTGATATATAATTAAGCTAGCACCTGGGTCAATTAAAATAGTAACATGATGTTTTTATATCACACCTTCAATCTCCACCATAGAGATTTGATGATCTGCTTGCCTGTTGTCGAGTGCTGCATTAATTTTGGGCATCTCCCTCGCCACGTCTCCAACAGTAGGTTCAGTCTGAATAGAGTTGATATTGTTTGCTTTCCGCTTCCTCAAGGGACATTCTGATGCGTAATGGGGGCCTTGACATTCAAAACATTTGATAGGTGCCTTTGGCTCACTGGTTCTGGTATTATTAGTTGCATTTCTGGGTGCTGTAGAATTCTGCTGTGAATTGTTTCTGGAGTTGTTCCCTTGATAATTCCGATTCTGGAAATTTTTCTTTTGAAACCCAAAATTTCCGCTGAAACTGAAATTTTTCCGTTTTTCTCAAAGTTGTTGGGCTTATGAATCTTCTAGTTTGACATTCCTTCTCTTTTCTGATTTGTGTCATAGCAGAAAACTGCCTTTCTCATTGCCTCTTCCAAGGTCTTAGGACTGTCATACTCGATTCTATCCTTAATATTGAAAGGTAGACAGCTTAATTTTCTTTGAATTTTCGTTTTTTCTTCTATGAGGTATGCCACATATCTCAATAAGTTCAAAAATTTACTGTTCATTTCCTTCATGTTCATACCTCCAAGCTTCAAATCGTAGAACTCTTTGGATTTTTCTTCATAGTACTATTCAAATAAATACTTCTTTTTAAAGTATTGTTTAAAAGTACTCTAGGTTACATCTTTATCTTTGATGCTCTTTACTCTTTTGATGTCCTACCACCAAATATCTTCTTTTTCAGTCAAGTTATATATAGCCATTTTTTCCCTCAAAGACTCTGAATAGTTATAAATATGGAAGTATTTCTTCATACCGGACAACCAAGATTCAGCTGTCTCTCCCTTCTCAGTTTCTCCATTGAAAGTTGGAGGTCTAATCTTTTTGAACTCCCTAGAAATCTGCTCATATTCCTTATGATTTTTCCTCCTGGGTTTGAAATCTCCTTCACTCCTATCACTGGTGTAGTTACGTTTCTTTCTGCGTGTTTCAGTAGCATCTCCTGATGAGGTTGAACTGTTGTTAACCTTACTGGTTTTCATTTTCTTGTTTTTATCAGTATGAGGCATATCCTCAACTTTGGAAATATCTTCATTATTTATCTCTTGCTCCTTAGTTGGGCACTGTTCAAACAGTACTTGGTTTAATTGTTCTTGTGCATGCAGAATTCTTTCATTGTCTTGTTTCACAGATCTGATTTCTGCTTTTAATTCATAAAAAGCATGTAACAGTTCTGATGAAATGTTATTTAGTTCACCATGACCTTCTTCTACATAGTGTTGGTCCGAACTGTGACTGTTTGGCTAAAATCTGTCGTATAATTGTTCAGTTGAGTTCTCCATACATGTAACTGAAAATAATTCCTGTATAACATAATAGTTAAGATTTCAAATTAGTACAATTTTCTGCTATATAAAATTTTCTGCTACATGTTTTTGGACCTCTTTCAGGCCTAGAGTTCGAACATGAGCTCTGATACCACATGTAACATCCCGAATTTTCAACAAAATTTAAAATTTTCTATAACAACATTAATTACGATAATTTATAATTGCAGAAATAATAATTGTTGATTGTGACAACATTAATTAAATAGTTGTTATTACTAAACATAATTTAATTTATGTTTAGTAGCAATGTTACAGTGAGAACTTAACACATTAGTAGCAAACATGATTATGGTAACAAATGAACTAATAGATCGGAAATATGATGCGACACTTTTATTTTGAAATGATACTAACAGTTTGACTTTTGATGCATAAGGGTGTCCTACGAGGTACCCTAGAGTTTACTTAGATGCAACGCTAACGCACTTGAATATTCTATGTGCAGATGACAGGTAAAAAGGTTCAATAACTGTGTAGTTAAAAGTACATGTGTAATTCAATTCAATTCGTCAAAATAGAAAAATTGTGAATTCTGTTATGAAAACAAGTATCTGTAGGTATGATGGTTTAGTACTATTTCCCAGTTTCGCGACACTGTCTTATTTGTTTAAAATGTTGAAAATAATGGCGTCAAGAAGGTATACTTGTTGTATACGTTTGTCGTCGTAAGCCAAAAATGTAATTCTAGATTGGCTGTGGTCATCGTCTTAAATAACTAATACTTGTAAAGTATTAGTGTCGTGATTGTACTACCAACCGTCAGATGCATTGTAATAAGAGTTGGGGTATGGATTTTATGACCATAGTATGATTCTTATGCTAGTTACAAATCATTGGTCATGTGTAAACATCAAGGTGTAACTCCTATGTCATTTTATTTATCATTTTAATTTTATATATGAAATAATAGAACCCATGGTTATTATACTAACCATATAAGTCATATAGATTTCTATCCTATATAATAGTGTTATATTTTAAAAAATGATAATGATATAAATGAAATTCTACAATCTTAAATTAATATGCAATTCGAAACTTTAATAAATATATGGCTAGACTTAATCCTTGATGCACTAATTACGATCATAATCATTGGAACTTAAACTACAAACAATACAATTATGATTACAAACATTGGAACTTAAACTATTAACAATACAATCCAAAAGTTTGAGCTTATAAAAGATTTATATGAAGGTTTGTTGTCGTATTAAATGGTACTGACAAAATTTATTGTCAACAGGTTGGTGAGTGGATGGTTCATTAAATGGCATATGCCTTGAGCCGTCGTGGAGATCGAGTCTCGATCCTGCTCTAAAAACTTGGCACACCACTCCAGCTGACATAGATTTGTTACCAATCCACGTAGTGTGAACCTGATGTAATAACAATCGTGTCAACCACTGTGTACTATTTGTGAGTTGTAATACCTCCAAATTGGATGCAGAACACTCCAACGAGAGGCAAAGTGGCACGACCGTGCACTAAAATGATATAGCAATAAATGTGAAAGTTATACGATACCCAAGGTGATTGCGTTGGCTCGTTTGTGATCGTTGATCATCTTGAATTTTGATCGTTGGATACAACCCTAGTGTTGCGTCGTTGTGTTGGGTTATTGAGGGGTGAGTGAAGTTATTATTTGCTATTGCTTCGGCCTGTGTGGCCGATAGGCTGCCGAAATCTAGGGTTAGAAAGTTTGGGATAGGTTTCGACCTCGAGACCTATGGATCAAGTTGAAGTTGCAGGTTGTCTTTCACTGTAATGGAGTCGTGTTAACATAATGGGTCTCTAGTTTCAAGTGTCAATGGTTTGATAATTTTTAAGCTTTTCGTTTTATAGTTTGAGTGAAAAACAGACCATGGTGCAAAATGAAAGAGGGTACCTGTCTCGTCTACAGCGAGGAATTCATTGATTAACTGGTGAAAGTGAAAAACGTGGTCGCTTATTGCGAATATAAACACCCTCGAGTGTTTTAGTGTTACTTTCATTGAACTTGGATTTATGGTTTGACAAATAACAGCTATTTAACTCTTGTCTATTATTGTATCAGTTGTAGGTTGTGAAGAAAGTCTTGAGCAAGGGTTTGGAAAAGGCGCGCTTCCATTCCTGGTAATCTCCGGGTCTGAAATCCTCATAGGTGCCTTTTGAATGTGGTTAATGTGATTCCAAGGGATGAGTAGCCCTCTTTTCACCATGCCTCATTGTTGTATGTTGGTTGGAAAACCTTTGAAGACTCTCTTGTTATTCGAGTGATGTTTGTATAGGGATGTGACCTTCGTTTGTTTGCATGATACTTGGTCTTTAAAATCTGATGTCTATGTCATCGAACTGGGAGTTATAAACTCATCGATACAGAGGGTTTTTGGACTTGTTTAAAATGTTTACACTTGGGAATAAACCCCGTGCGATTTTATTTGGAAACATGTTGTAATCGTTTTGTTTCTGAGAACATCGTTTATCCTTCTTGAAGTTGGAACTTGTATTGATGTAAACATTTGAGTTACGACCTGTTTGTTTAAGTTATGAGAAGATATGTGGAGCCGAGGCTCATTTACAATGGATACAAAGCTTTTCTCCTTGGTAATGAAAATTATGCTAAATCATTCCATGGTATTCGTCTATACTATGGATTTGAGTGTTGTAGGTAGATATTGGGACTTTCGAGCTGGGCCAGGGTTTAAATGATTGTCGTGGATGATAACTCTATAAATCTGTAAATGATGTAATGGTTTTTGTGTTTGAAAAGAAATTGAATAGGGCCATGCCCAAATTCTAGTTTCGTTCTTGAATCGTAAAATATATTATCTATGTAACTCTAAAATAACCCTTTTGTTTAACTAGGGTTTGTATTATAATTTAAATGTGGATGTACAAATCGTGTTCATGTTACTAATGATAATAATAATGGAAACCTAGAAAATGTGATCTAGGGTTTTTACGGTTGATAGGATACTATGTTTTAGTACATATATGCAGTTTGTAATATAATAGATATTACAACACTCAGAATGAATAATACATGCAAATTGTAAAGTGAAATGATAAGTGAAGATAATATAGGTCTTACATTTCCTTTTATTACAGTTCTAATAATACTTGTATGATTATAGGAATTATTCTATCAGTAATTTAGTGATGAAAACCACAATGTGTGTCTGAAAAGTGTATTGACTGTAATTTGTAACTTACATTCCTAGTCAACACATTTATTTATTTGTAGCAAGACTATTTACAATGCAGACATTATATGATATAAGGAAACTTGAATTTCATTGGTTTCTTATGTACATAGTAGAGATAAGAGTTTACAATATATTTGTACAGGAAATAAACAATGTTTGTTTAAACTGGAAATAATGAGATATTCTATAATATTTAAGTATTGTACAGAACTTTCTACTATTATTAACTATAGGGTAGAAACTGATAAACATATAATTACTATCTTTATCTATCGAATTCAATGGCAATTTTCCTATATTTCATCTGTACTTAATTTGTGTCTCTATGCTAGAGCACAATGCATAGAACAATATGTGGAAAAGCATAGAGATTGGTTTATGAATTCCAAATTATCATTAAACTTTAACATTCAGACTTTAAACAAATTTAGAAATAGATTCTTATTTCAAACAGAAAACAGAGATTACCGAACTTTACTGAACATAACTATTAGCTGAGATAAAGTAGAAAATTTGTAAAAACTGGATTAATCTTTAGGGAAACAAACAGCCCAAGAAGACTGTTCCACCCAACCAATTCCTAAATACATTCAAGTACTTGCCTTAGGACCCTCGAGCCTATTCACTGAACCACTAGGAGGAAGAAACGTAGGAATTTAGGATCTCCACTTGCAGTAGCACTAGCTCTTGAAGCTTCAAGAGCTAGCAGTCCAATAGACCTGCACCAGCATCTCTGGTTCTTCTTAGCAATATGCAGACTTATGATTGCACTCACAACTAGCCTCCATATTCAAATCTCTTAGTGATCACCTGATGCACATGATGAAATATTTATGCAGGAAATATTGTGTAAGCGCTGCTTGCTGAATTCGAATTTTCCTTATGTAGGCTACCTAGGCCTTTTCAATTGTTTCTTGGTCATTAAATGAGTTTCCTTCCCACTCCCACCACCTGGGGGATAATGCAACATTTTTAGGGATAGTTATCCCATAACCAAGAGCTAGTGGTGTGGTGCAATTGCTACCATCTGTCCCATACTTTCCAATAGCTTCCATTCCTCGTAGTAGGTCAGTGAACACTCATTTAACAGTCCCATTGGGTGTTTGTCTCCTAATTAATTTATTTAAATAATAATATTCAGTAATTACATTCATCCTTGATCAAAATTGATGTTAACTACAAAACTTTGTAATTAAATTTAACATAAAGTATTTTGCAAATAAAATAATAATTTTCAGAAATTTGGGTAGGTGACTTACACCCCCCCTTAAGTCTCAACATCGTCCTCGATGTTGGTTAACCACTCCTTAAGTGTTCCTGAAATAGAGTTGGGTATGCTTCCTGCATACTACTCTCCAACTCCCAGGTTACCTCTTTGGGGCTAAGGTGCTTCCATTGCACCTTCACTTGCCCAATGGTGCGATTTCAGAGAATAGTTTCCCTCCTTCCGAGGATATAGTCTGATTCCACTGAAAAATATCCATCTTGTCCCACCTGTACATCATTCCAGTTTACAACATGAGTAGTATCGTGTACATACTTCTTTAAAAATGATATATAAAAAACATTATGTATTTTTAAGTTTGGTGGCAAAGCCAGTTGGTATGCCACTAGTCCAACTTTGGACAATATTTCAAAAGGACCACAATACCTGGGTGCCAACTTGGCACAGCTTCCCAATTTCAATGAACTCTTTTTCGGTCTTACCTTAAGGAATACATGCTCACCAACCTGGAACTCTTTATGAGTCCTTTTTAAATCTGCTTAACTCTTTTGCCTATCCTGGGAAGCTTTTAAATGTCCTTGTACCTATTTCACAATTAGTTCTAACTCCTGCAATAATTCAGGTCCTAAAATAACTCTATTTACTCAATCATTCCACGAAATAGGTGTATCACATTTCCTACCATAAAGAATTTCAAAAGGACTAAGTTTGGTTGATGCATGATAATGATTATTATAAGCAAATTATGCTAAGTGCAAGTAGTTTTCCCACTTACCAAGCTGATTCTTAACATACATTTTTAATAAATCTTCTAAAACTTGATTTACCCTTTCTGTTTGTCCATCCGTTTGTGGATGAAATGTTGTACTGAAATTGAAGGTTGTATTCAATCCCTTAAACAGTGACCTCCAAAAGTTTCCATTAAACTTAGAGTCATGATCCGAAATTATTACTTTCGGTATCCCATGTAGTCGAAAAATCTGTTTCATAAATATTTCTGCAATATCTGGAGCTTTATGTGTGGTCTTCACATGTATAAAATGTGTTGCTTTGTTGAGTTTGTCCACTACCACCATGATAGAGTCATGTTGTTTCTGATTTTTAGGTAATCCAGTAATAAAACCTATGTTGATCACTTCCCATTTCCAACTTGGTATCGGTAATGGTTGCAACAATCCAACAGGATGTTGGTGTTCAACCTTCACTTTTTGACAATCCAAACATTTAGCTATGTACTCTGCTACTTCATCATTCATTCTGGGCCAATAGTATTCTTTTCTTAGCATAGTAATGGTATTTTGATAACCTGAACGACGAGAATAATGAATTTTATGCATCTCATTTAATATCAGAAATTTGATTGCTGGTATGTCTGGTACATACAATCTATTTTTATACAGTAATAAACCATTTTCCTTCATGCTGAAATCTGCCATAAAATTTCCAGAATTGTTGTTTGCTGTCTTTTCCTTCATTTTTTTGTATTCTTCATCTATTTCACTCTGTTCAAGAATCTGATTTTCCAAATTAGTTGAATAGGTACTGATGGCTGAAATAAAATTCAGTTTTACCTTACGACTCAAGGCATCTGCAACCTTGCTCTCCTTTCCTTTAATATGCTGAATTTCGAAATCATACTCACTTAAGAAAGTCAACCATCTAGCTTGTCTAGCGTTCAGGTTTGTCTGATCTAATAAATATTTCAGACCCATGTTATCTGTCAATAACGTAAATTTTCTGCCAAAAGGTGGTGATGCCACATTTTCAAAGCATCAATTACTGCCAATAACTCTAAATCATAGGTAGAGTAGTTCTTTTCATGTGCTTTCATCATTCTAGATTCGTATACCACCACATTCCCTTCTTGTGTCAAGACTCCATCGAGTCCATCATTGCATGTGTTTGTACAAACTATAAAATCCTCGTTAGGGTTTGCTATCCTAAAGATAGGTGCTGTAGTCAACAATTCCTTTACTTTCTTGAAATTGTCAGAACATTTCTGATCCCAAAAAAAATTCTTCCCTTTCTTCTACAAAGAAATTATGGGGTTGGCAATCCTTGAAAAACCTTCTATAAACTTTCTGTAATATCCAGTAATGCCCATAAATGATCTTACATCCGACACATCCTTAGGAGCCGACCAGTCATTAATGGCCCTTATCTTGTCGGGGTCAACCGAGATTCCTTCTTCTGAAATTATGTGTCCTAGATACTAAATTTTGTCTTTGTGGAAGTCACACGTACTGAATTTGGCGTATAGTTGATGATCTCTTAGAACTTGTAAGATAATCCGTAAATGTTCATCATGGTCTTCTCTATTTTTAGAATACACTAAAATGTCGTCTATAAATACAACATCAAACTTTTCTAAGTATTTGTGCATAATTTTATTCATCAAACACATAAATATAGCTGGGGCATTATTCAAGCCAAATGGCATGACTACGAACTCGTAATGTCCATACCGACTTGGGAAAACTGTCTTGAAAATATCTTCATCCTTAACTCATACTTGATGATATCCTGATATAACACTGATTTTTGAAAATATCGTTGCTCCATGCAGCTGATCAAATATATCGTCTATGCGGGGCAACGGATACCTATTCTTGAATGTCATCTTATTAAGCTGGCGATAATCTATGCACAGTCTTAGGGTTCCATCCTTCTTCTTAACAAAGATGACAGGTGCTCCTCAAGGAGACACACTAGGTTTAATATAATTCTTATCAATCAGTTCCTTCAACTGTGATTTTAATTCTCTTAGTTCCAGTATATTCATTATGTATGGAGCTTTAGAATTTGGTACTGCTCCTGGTATTAATTATATGGTAAAATCTAAATCTCTTTTAGGAGGTAATCTTGGAATCTCCTCAGGAAATACATCCTTAAAATATTTTAGCACAAGTATGTCTAATTTTTGTTTGTCCTCTTTACCCATAAACTAATCATTTACTACGTTTATTGCAAACAACTGACATCCTTTCCTAACTGCCCTCTTAACTTGCATGGCTGAAATCTGTCTAAGGGTTACCTTCCTTGGGATGCCTTTTATTTCTACAGTTTTCCCTTCGTCATTTGAACATGTAAAAATTTTTCAATAATAGTTTAGAATGACATGATGGGCTTCTAACCAGTCCATCCCAACTATAATATCGTAAGATCCTAAAGGTAGAATATTCAACCTGATTTGTGTTTGTAAACGATTCATGGATAAAACACAATTTTCTATAAAATCTGATACTTTTCTCTTTGTTCCAGTTGCTAGTCTAACTAGCCAAGATTTACTAAACTTTTCAGTTTTCAATTTAAGACTTTCCACAATGTCTGGTGATATATAACTTAAGCTAGCACCTGGGTCAATTAAAACAGTAACAAGATGTTTTTGTATCATACCTTCAATCTCCACCATAGAGATTTGATGATCTGCTTGCCTCTTGTTGAGTGCTCCATTAATTCTGGGCATCTCCCTCACCACTTCTCCAACAGTAGGTTTAGTTTGAATAGAGTTGATGTTGTTTGCTTTCCGCTTCCTCAAGGGACATTCTGATGCGTAATGGGGGCCTTGACATTCAAAACATTTGATAGGTGCCTTTGGCTCACTGGTTCTGGTATTATTAGGTGCATTTCTGGGTGCTGTAGAATTCTGCTGTGAATTGTTTCTGGAGTTGTTCCCTTGATAATTCCGATTCTGAAATTTTTTATTTTGAAACCCAGAATTTCCGCTGAACCTAAAATTTTTCCGTTTTTGCTCAAAGTTGTTGGGCTTATGACTCTTCCAGTTTGACATTCCTTCTCTTTTCCGATTTGTGTCATAGAAAAAACTGCATTTCTCATTGTCTCTTCCAAGGTCTTAGGACTGTCATACTTGATTATGTCCTTAATATTGAAAGGTAGACAGCTTAAGTATCTTTGAATTTTCAGTTTTTCTTCTATGAGGTATGGCACATATTTCAGTAAATTCAGAAATTTACTGTTCATTTCCTTCATGTTCATACCTCCAAGCTTCAAATCGTAGAACTCTTTGGATTTTTCTTCATAATACTATTCAGATAAATACTTCTTTTTAAAGTATTGTTTAAAAGTGCTCCAGGTTACATCTTTATCTTTGACGCTCTTTACTCTTTTGATGTCCTGCCACCAAATATCCGCTTTTCTGGTCAAGTTATATATAGCCATTTTTGCCTTCAGAGACTCTGAATAGTTATAAATCTAGAAGTATTTCTTCATACCAGACAGCCAAGCTTCAACTGTCTCTCCCTTCTCATTTTCTCCATTGAAAGTTGGAGGTCTAATCTTTTTGAACTCCCCAAAAATCTGCTCATATTCCTTATGATTTTTCCTCGTAGGTTTGATATCGCCTTCACTGCTATCATTGGTGTAGTTACGTTTCTTTCTGAATGTTTCAATAGCATCTCCTGATGAGGTTGAACTATTGTTCACCTTACTGGTTTTCATTTTCTTGTTTTTATCAGTATGAGGCAGATCCTCAACTTTGGAAATTTCTTCATTATTTATCTCTTGCTCCTCAGTTGGGCACTGTTCAAACAGTACTTGGTTTAATTGTTCTTGCGCATGCAGAATTCTTTCATTGTCTTGTTTCACAGATCTGATTTTTGCTTTTAATTCATGAAAAGCACGTAACAGTTCTGACGAACTGCTATTTAGTTCATCGTGACCTTCTTTTACATAGTGCTGTCCCGAGCTGTGACTATTTGGCTGAAATTTGTCGTCTAATTGTTCAGCTGAGTTCTCCATACCTGTAACTGAAAATAATTTCTGTATAACATAATAATTAAAATTTCAAATTAGTACAATTTTTTACTGTATAAAATTTTATGCTCCATGTTTTTGGACCTCTTTCAGGCCTACAGTTTGAACATGAGCTTTGATACCACATGTAACATCCCGAATTAAAAAAAAAATTGATAACAACATTAATTACGATAATTTATAATTGCGGAAATAATAATTGTTGATTGTGATAGCATTAATTAAACAGTTGTTAGTACTAAACATAATTTAATTTCTATTTAGTAGCAATGTGACAGTGACAACTTAACACATTAATAGCAAACATGATTATGGTAACAAATGAACTAATAGATCAGAAATATGAAGCGACACTTTTCTTTTGCAATGATACTGATAGTTTGACTTTTGATGCATAAGAGTGTTCTACAAGGTACCATGGAGTTTACTTAGCTGCAACGCTAACACAATTGAATATTCTATGTGCAGATGACAGGTAAAAAGGTTCAATAACTGTGTAGTTAAATGTACATTTGTAATTCAATTCAATTTGTCAAAATAGAAAATTTGTGAATTTTGTTATGAAAACAAGTATCTACAAATATGATGGTTTAGTACTATTTCCCAGTTTCTCGACACTGTCTTATTTGTTTAAAATGTTGAAAATAATGATGTGAAGAAGGTATACTTGTTGTATACGTTTGTTGTCGTAAGCCAAAAATGTAATTCTAGCTTAGTTTTGGTCATCGTCTTAAATAACTAATACTTGTAAAGTATTAGCGTCATGATTGTACTGCCAACCGTCAGATGCATTGTAATAAGAGTTGGGGTATGGAGTTTATGACCATAGTATGATTCTTATGCTAGTTACAAATCATTGGTCATGTGGAAACATCAAGGTGTAACTCCTATGTCATTTTATTTATCATTTTAATTTTATATATGAAATAATAGAACCCATGGTTATTATACTAACCATATAAGTCATACAGATTTCTATCCTATATAATAGTGTTATATTTGCAAAAATGATCATGATATAAATGAAATTCTACAATATTAAAATTAATATGCAATTTGTATCGAAGAAAACTCACTATGGCTTGGGAATACCACAACAGACAGATGACTACCAGAAATCAACTCAATTCTCAAAGCAATGCTATTATTAATGACAATGTTAAGATAATGGAGAAATGTAACCAACCTCGATCCCAATGTTTGATGTAGATCCCCATTGGAGCTTTCAATCCATGCACTTGAAATATGCAAATTAGTCTTGACGGCCAATATCCAACAAGTACATATAATATATAAATGACATTAACATTATCAATAACAATGGTCCATAATATCATAAGCAAATGTAACCCAATGTATAATAATTGACATTCACACCATGAATGGACAAGAATATGAGTATTTCTATTAATGAACAAGAAGAAGTACAAAGTGATATGACCTCTTGCTGGAAACAAATCTGAACCAAGATCTAGATCAATCGACTTGTGCCTCCACCACTTCAATCCTCCATGAATGGCAAACTCAAACTAGATGGGAGTTTGGAAGGTGAACATAAATGGTTCACAACTACAAGGGTCAATGAGTGCAGACTCAAGATAGGGAAAAAATCAACTAGAGTTCTCTTGCTATTCTCTTCTTCCTCCTATCCATAAGCCATATGTGCTCAATATATAGTCCTCTCAAAGGTAGGTGAAAGGACACATTGAGGCGTTACTTGGGCAGATGGAGAGCCAAAGGTCACCCAATGACCTCTTTTTAGGAGTAAGAAGTAATTAATAGTGGTTTTTACAATTTCACATGCTACCCAGGGGCTATAGTGATGCAACGCGTTGGTACGCCTGCTATAAGGATGCAACAGATGGGTAGGAAAAAAAATAAGGCAAATTGGTATCTCTGAAGGATATAAGTGGATCTGAGTCACTGAAATGGATCCTACAGGCCAAACAATGTTGATGCTCATAGGGTGGAAGATTACGATGTAATAGATGCCCCCTAATGTGTGAGGTCAGAGATTGAATGTGCTACGATGGCCGAAATACATTAGAAAACTCAGAAGTGGAGTGATGGAGACACAACTGGAAAGAACAACTCAATCGTCATAATACAATAGTATCTCTGAATACATGTCGGTATAGTACAACAATCTGGTACAATGGCCATGAATAGGCAGTATATAATAGATACATGTCATAGGTGATCATAGCCATGATCCCTCTACAGTAAGATACGGTCTTCTGCTGAAAAGAAGACAACTGGTGCAAAACTGGAGGTACAAACTGCTGAAATCTGAGAGGAGATATCTCAGATGTAAAGTCAAAGTCATATGTAGCATACTAAATGCCACAATCGCCTGGGGTCTTCTACACAATTCTTTGATGGTGCAAGTCCCATCAAGTGAATAAAGGAGTTGGGGCCGAACCTGATGAGACATCGTCTGATTACCAGTCAATGATGTATACCGTTAACAAACGCGAGATGACCCACCAATAATGAAAATGGGCATCAAGGCACAGAGCACAATCATCAAAGTGTGAATAACTAGGTTGAATTCGAACACTAGGATGAATCCATCGATCAGGGGACATTGATTTATTCCCAAAACTATTGATGGCGAGAGAACCTGCCACTAATGACTGCAAGCCTTAAGGTATTCAACTGAACTCTAAGCCTCAAGTCCCAGAATAAATGAGTTGGAGTCCACGGAACGAGACTCACTGAGGGAGGGCATTAAGGCATCCCCCATCGACCAGCACGAGGTACCAGCAATGCTGAAAGATTTGGAAGATCTCAGGTGAAATGGACTGACTCAATAAGGATGGCCGACATGCAATAGTCAAGAGATCTGAGGAGTGGCCAACACTGGTTTTAGGACTTCCTTTGAACAAGAGCATGAGCAAATGGATAGACTCAGGAAGCGTAGACTTGACATAAGCTGTGAAATGCAGGAGGCATTACAGAGGGCTCCATAATGACTGGAAGCTTAACCAATCGGTGGAGAAAACTGAGAAACAAGTACAGCTCCTAAGGCCCAACTATAGTCCCGACTCATAATGTACAGAGTGGAATCAATGCTATGTTCAAAGGTGACACCACAACTGCCAACAAGAAATAGTGACCATAGTCCCATCTGACTTTTTGGAATATTTGATTTTTTTGGTCTTTTTCATATTTGGGAAAAGCTTGAAAAAGAATAAAATTGCTTATAGTACAACAAGTGAGGGAACGAGTGTCAAATAGCTAGCAGACTAGTCCCAAGCAGTGGAACATACCTATGCTCAATGCAAGGAAGTGCGTGCAGGATGTGGACACTCGGGGGTATGTTCCTCAGGGTCAAAAGGTCATCAAATTGTGAAGGGAAAATATAAGCTCTGTAGGGTTCAACAGGGAAATGTGCTCAGGCACCAGGCTAAAAATTGAGTAAGCGGGAGCCGACACAAAACTCAAGCAACAAGTAGGATGATGCAATGCAATCACAACATGATATAACTGAGGGGAGTCTTAAGGGAGATGGCCAACATAAGACAAAGTAGAGTATGAGTCTTTATTGCAACGTCATGGCGTGACTACAAAAGTATCCCAATCCTAACGACAAACAACGGCATGGGCACCGGAATGCATGAAGGGGTTCTAACTAGGGTACCCATGTTCAGGAAATCCCTACCGCCACATAACGACACTTCTATAGCAGTGTGAAGGTTCCGTGTCAGTTAGGAAGCGGGGTCACACCTAGGGTTTATGAAAATGGTCAATAGGTCAAATGCATAATGCATGCGGAAATGGCTATATGCCAGGTGTGAAATGTACCTGTTGTAGGTGTGAAATGGTTCAGAACAACTTTCGCCAAGGAAATCTGTTGAAAAAACACTACTCCATGACACGATATTAGTTCATAATGGCTCAAACTGGCAAAAACTATAGAAAAGTGGGTCCAAAAAATTATAAATAGTAATAAAATTTTTCAAATTACAATTCATTTGCACTATTCACCAATTTGGAGTTATTTGGGTATTTTTCACCTGAAACTTCAAATGTCGATCATGGGAGCTACAAGCGACCATTCAACGAACCGTCTAGAGCAGGTTGGTGGTTACTCCCATACCTTTCATTTTAATGTTTTTATTTTAGTTTTGGTCAGTGGAATTTTTTGTTTGGCCAAGCCCTAGATGGCTTCGGCGCTACCCATGGGCTATAACTATGCGGGTCGCGGGTAGGGCATGAAATGCGTAGTCAAAAAATAGACTACTCACAGGTACGACCGTGAAGAAATTTTTAATCATGAAACTGACCAAAATTTACTTGTTTTGCACTCCAGGATGGTTCTAGAGTGGAGGGAACGAGAGCATTACCAGGTTGATGAGGCCGTGTGCAATGATTTGCAAGCACAACAAGCATTGCAAGCATGTGGTTTATATAAATACTGGAGTATAGGGGGTTTAAGGGCACAAAACCTATTACTCCATCATCTAATAAACTATTGGGATGTGGATGCTCAACACTTCACCCTCAACGGGAAAACTATGACACTGGAAGTAGAGGATATCTATTTCATTACCGGTTTGTCCCATAGAGGGGAGGTGGCTAGTCTTCGGTCTCAGACCGTGGGTGGTGGGATCACTGTGCAGGACTACATAGCATGGTATTGTCCTGGCAACACACGAGCAGTGGGAATCCAAGTGCCTTTCAACGCCATAATGGATCTGAGTACAAAGATCATTGTGGCTACCCTAGTGCAGATCACGAGATCCAAAGCACTGCATCAAGCATCCATACCGGTGATGTTCTATGCATCACAATGCATGCAACCTACTATATTCGACTGGTGTAGTACTCTGCTGGTGTCTATGAAGACACAACTGATGGAATGCAAAGAGGGGAAGGCCAAAAAATTTGGGTATGGTAGCATCCAATGCAGCTTCTTCTTTGAGAGGGTTCCGAGGCTTAGCCCGAGGGTGGATGTCCCTCCTCACAGCCTCCGTGATCCAGCCTTGACCCAGTGGGATGAGATCCTGACATGACAGGGTGGTGGCTGTCTGGCATCACCATATATTGAGGAGTTCTCCGCTGGTGGAACCGGTAGGTGATCGCTATAGAGGACTATCCCTATGCGGGGATATACTTCAGACAGGACCGTGACATGCCTCCCCCACCAGGCACAGCTTTCAGAGACATTGGTCAGTACTCTTTTGGTTTTTTGTTTATTAAATTTTTATGGATTTTTTTATTATAGTTGAAATGCAAAACATATTTTTGGTGGTAGTGTCATGTGCTAATGGGTGGCTGTTTGCTCACAGAAAAAGGCCCAGTGAGACTCGAGGGCTTCCCGAGACATGGTTGTCGGTGTAGAGATGGGGTGGCAGCAGATGCTGCAGTAGGGCGCACACTCCAAACGTTGCGGCGCAACAAATCACGAATGGTTTCCCGAGTACCACAGATAGAGGTAGCCCGACTACCTGAGGCCATGCAACACCATGTAGTGGGTGTTCCTGGTGAGTGGGTGCGGCTACTGCAGCGGGTGGCCAATGTAGTACATACTTCTATGAGACACATCCCGTCGAGGTGGAAGCTAAACCTCCACAGAGGGAATAGATATCCCTGGGTCTCATTATTTTTTGTATCGATATGTATATTTTTGAGGGCTACGGGCTCCAGTTTTGTATGACACTACCATTTTTGGGCATATTTATATATATATACAACTTTGGTTCTCGGTTCTACTACATGTGTGTATGTACAAATGTATGAATGTCTTTGTATTGATGTGCTTCATGATGAATGCGACAAATTCCAATCTAATACATAGTTAGCATATGCATCATATATATAATTATGACTTCTCGGAATATGAATATATGTAATTGAAACAAAATGTCTCTCCAAGAGTCATACCTTAAGGAATATCCATAGTAATGTAGGGTCTCTCACACGATACTGCCCATTCAGCTGAGACACAACTAGTTGTGAATCCAGGCGGACTTCTAAAGACTGGATGTCATGTGAAATAGCATCCCGAAGTAGCTCAAAAATGACACTATACTCGGCCACATTATTAGATGTAGGACCGAGACAAGCACCTCCTGAGGACACAACTAGGTGTTCAAGTGAGAAGATAACCCAGGCAGCAGAAGCAAGCTGCTACGTATGTCAGCTAGCACCACCCGTGAAACCTAAGAACGTAGGAAATCCCGTTGACATCTGTCAATCAAACAGAGGCTAATCAGCAGACCCGTTAACCAAAAGGCAATCTAAACTATGTACAGAAAAACTCTACAATAGTGTACAAAAGTATCAGCTTGAACCAAAGGTTCAAGCATAATACCGCTTGAGGTAGAGCCCATTTCTAGGCTCCTTCAAGGCAACTCCCTGATAGTCTTCTAACTCATAAGCTCTTTTTTCTAGGACATGCTTCACAATGTAAGGACTGTGCCACATGGGATTGACCTTGCCTACCCCCAGGGGTTCTTTAGCTTGGTCATATAAGAGTACCAAGTCACCTTCAACATATTGCCAGGGATGGACAGACCTATCATATTGAACCTTGACACGACACTTGTTAACATCAATGGCCACAACAGCATCTCGATGGTGCTCATCAAGTTTCTCAAGGTGTACTAAACGTTGTTCAATCTCTGTCGTATCAGGGAGGAGCTCTATGACTAGCTTGAGCAAAGGGATTTCGCATTCAATCAGTAAAAGTGACTCCACACCATGAACTAACTGGAATGGTGAGAACTCAGTGGCAGTCTTAACTGTGGTTCAATATGCCCACAAAGCAAGATATAACATGATATGCCAATTGGTCTTGCTTTGTTGGATGGTACGTTGGAGAATGGTCTTCAAAGACTTATTTACTGCTTCAACCTGACCATTCGCTTGAGGATAGTAGGAAGACGAGTGTTCCTAACGAAACCCAAGCTTGAGAGACAAATCCTCCATCATCTTGTTTTGAAAGTGACTACCATGGTCAGTGACAATCTCTTTCGGGATATCGAATCGAGTGACAATCTGGTTGAACACGAAATGGGCTGCAGTGGCACCGTCGGCTTTTACAGTAAGCATGGCCTCGACCCACTTGGAAAAATAATCCACGGCCACGATAATATGGTAATGCCCCCCAGCCGAAGCTGGTTTGCAATCCATGAAATCTACCCCCCACTTGGTGAAGGGACCAACAATGACGATTGGATGGAGGGGCACTGGGTGCAAGTGTACGTTCCGAGAAAACACATGGCAAGGGTGACATCTCTTCACAGCGTTAATATAATCTTTAAAGATGGGAGGGCAAAAATAACCAGCTCGCATGATACACTAGGCTGTATCAATCCCGGATAAGTGATCGCCACACGCCCCCACATGGCAATCATTAAGTACCCGTTCCGCTTCTTCGTGAGTCAAGAAACGACGGAGAATGGAATATTTTTCTCGGTGATACAAAGTGTCACCGACGATAGTATAATCTTTAGCATGATGTCCCACACGTCGTCGCTCATCTCGTGAGTAATGCGGAGGAAACTTCAAAGTTTGGAGATATACAATGACATCCCCATACCAAGGGTCCTCGGACGAGATAAGGAATAAGTGTTCATCCACAAAGGAATCTTCATGAATGACATCCTCATCAAGCCATGGAAGGTCCGACATAAGTTCAGTGAACACCAATGATTTCATTGATTTTGCTGAAGCAAAATCAAGATCAAATTCCTGAAGGATCACAATCCAATCATTATACTTACCCCCGATAAGGCATCGTAATAGCACGAACTGAAATGGATTGATATGAGCTACAACTGTGGTTGTTTGAAGCAAAATGTAATGCCGTAACCGCTGGACTATGTGGACAGTTGCAAGTGCCAGCTTTTCTATGTGGGTGTAACTTAGCTCAGCGTCTACTAAATTTCAACTAAGATAATAGATAACATGCTCGACGAGCACATCATCTACCTGAACCAATACCATGCCAATAGTCTCTTGAGATGCGGCCACATAAATAATGAAATATCGTGTAAAGTCCGACGGACTAAGCACAGGGGCCGATACCAAAACTTTCTTAAGGGCGTTGAAAGACTGTTGGGCTCGCTCATCCCAAATAAAAGGTGTGTCTTTCTTCAATAGGCCTGCGAAACCTTTAGTAATACTAGCATAGTTAGCTATAAATTGACACAGAAAAGTAGCTCTCCCTTGGAGGCTTTGAATTTGTAACAAACTACGCGGAGGAGGCAACTGAAGTATTGCCTCAACTTTGAGAGGATCGACAATAATACCCTCCCTTGAAACTATGAATCCTAGAAGGCGACCAGTCCTAATAGTGAAGATGCATTTGTTTGGATTCAATTGAATTTTGTAGTGGATACATCGTTCGAGAATCATATAGAGGTGCTTGGGGTGGTCCACTCTCTTGCGAGAATGGCCAGCAAGATCATCCAAGAAAACTTCCATAATCATCTTAAGATCATGAAAGGCATAGGTCATGGCTCGCTGAAAAGTAGCTCCGGCGTTTTTGAGGCCGAAGGGCATTTTCTGATATGCAAATTTTCCCCATGGACAAATAAATGTTGTCTTATGTTGGTTCGTGGGTTTGATTTGAATCTGGTTATAAACCGAGAATCCATCCATGAATGAAAAAATCTCACTCCCCGCACAAGCATCAAATATTTGATCAATGAATGGCATGGGGAAGTTGTCTTTCGGACATGGACGGTTCAAATCTCTGAAATCAGTGCATACACGGATCGTTCCCTGCTTCTTATCCATAGGAACAGGGTTTGACACCCATTCGGTAAGTGGAATGGGGTAGATGAAACCAGCTTTGAGTAGTTTCTCCACCTCTGCCTTAATAACAGCTGCCTTCCTAGGGTTCACAGCAGGTAAGCGTTGTCGAACTCGTTTAGCATCAGGATACGTTCTAATCTCATGTTCAACAATGCGGGGGTCTATTCCTGGCATTTCCTCGTATGACTAGGCGAAAGCTTCCCGGAGTTCTGTAAACAAGTCAGTGTAAATAGCGATCTCCTTAGGAGTGCAATCGACACCGATGTAAATGTTCTCTATCTTTCTGGGAGTGCAAGAGATGTTGATCGAAGTGGTTGGAGAAATATTGGCCATATTCCCCTCTGCAAAAACATCATGTGACACCAAAAGAGCCACAGGGTGACCAACCATCTTAGCTAGAGTCATCCTAAACTCCTCTTGCTCAACGAGCTCGAGGTTAAGAAGGAAATAAGAGCGATGGTGCATATCTTCCCAAGGCCTCTCACTACCACAAATGGCCTCGAGGATAGCTTCATCAGATGGTAAAGTATCATCAAGGAAATCGTGAGAGTAAGATGAGTTGGCTGCCCAAACTGTCAGCGTAATGGGATCTTCTTCAATTGTCTGGGAAGAAGAGAGATCCATATCTGCAGTGTTTTGGTGGATTTGATTGTAAGTGATCTCCACTATAGATAAAGGCATAGGCATCTCGACGTGCTCAATGTCTCCAGACGTGGAACTCCTGGATGGTAAAGTCCATGGATCATTTAAATATGAGGTCTGAAATAACATATTATTTGAAGGAGGAGGCGCATTGTCGGTAATGGTTCCAATAAAATTCACAGGTGCAGAAAGATTATACGTTCCCATCAATGAAGGGTACATTCCAACAACTATGTTCCCAGTTGCCGGCTAAGAATCAGAAACTTGAGGGACTACAGATCCCTCGGATGCTGTGGAAGGAGTGCCAACAAAATCCAGCTGATCGATCATCACAATCTTGCCTTCATGGGGAAAGTAAATAACTTGAAATACAATAGACGCGATAGCCTTCATAGCGTACATCCAATTCTGACCCAGTAAAAGGTTGTAGTCCATGGGCGCATCAACCACTTCGACTTCAATAGGCACAGACTTGCCTCCCAAGGAGACAACAAGGGAAGGTATAATTCCATGCGGCGTAAAAGATCTACCATCGAATGCAGTGAGTGTAGTTCTAGACGCGAGTAGAGGAGGAGATCCAAGAGCTTTCCAACAAGCTAACGACATTACTGATGTAGAGGCACCTTCATCAACCATAGTACATTTGATGAAGCTCTTAAGGAAAACCACCTAGATTTGAAAAGCCATGTGGTAAGGTAAGCAAGGCTGGACATTAGTAGTATCAAACTTGATAACACTAGGATTTCCCCCATCCTGAACTCCTAATGCACTCAAAAGGGCATGCTTCTGAGAAGGACAGGCTTGCAAAACTTCAAGAGCCAACATGGCACATGGAGTTTGGCCCAAATCTTCTACGATGGAGTAGTTCTGGGCAGTTCGAGCATTAGGATTATGTGTGGATCACTTGAAAAGACCTTTGGGTATCCGCGGCATACTGGAAGGATTCTCGATATGCAAGGAATTATCAGGAGGAGGGGGAGGCTCATTCCCCAAATTCGGTTGTGGTGCACCATAATCGCGCTGACAAGTAGCAACATAAACCTCCGACTGAACCATATTCACACATCCATAACCACTAGTATTGGAAGAAGCCGTTGCCGTTTCATTAGTACCATAACCAGTGGTGGGAGCATGCGAAGCCATGTTTTGATGATGAGGAAGGGGATCCTTCAACACAGCTGGGCTTTGTGCCAAATGCTTGATGCTTCTTCAATTCGAGGAAATAAGTGAGTAAGATGATCCTCCCCACAAAACTTGCAAGGGAATTTCACCTTATGCCTAGGTTTATGATCCTTGCCAGCATTACTGCCTTCCCAAGGAGGGTTATCATTCTCTTTACGAGGAGTGTTACGATTTCTATTGTTATTACTTCCTTTGTTTCCACCCCTACAATTATTTCTCCCCTTTTTATTACCACCAGGTTGCTGGTTACCCGACGGTTTCGTTGATTGCACATTGTGTACATCAGACGACGAAGTGGAAGTAGACAAGGTATGAACCTGTCCAAGAGCAGACTGGTTTAGCGACAAATTTTGCATTTGATTAGCTACCAATTCTACAAGGCGAGTGCATGTGGACCCCACGATGCCACCGGCATGTGGTCCAGGAACTGACATAGGCTCATGTCTTGTTCTTGGTGCATCAGGAATAATGTGATACAAAATGCCAGACTAAGAATAAAGTAGATTTAACTGCTCAACTTTCAAGATAGCTTGCTCCTCAGTCACAATTCCAGACATCGAAACATCCTTAGCAATGTATGGAAGTAAAGACTTGAGGAACCATTCCAACAGGAACTCTGGAGGAATGTTGGCTTTCACTAATCTCTTCCGCCGACGCCACTCTTGAACGTGGTCAGAAATATGTGTGGCCTTATTCTGACGGAAGGTGGACAACAACTCAGTACCAGTGTCATAATGAACTGGTGACTACAAATGGTCTAAGAAAACCAAAGAAATCTTGTTGAATCCCCCATAGGTGTTTCCGGGCAACTCCACATACCACTTCGTAGCTGCCCCCGTGAGGGTGCGTTCAAATAGTCGTAATCGAATGGAATCACGATTCAAAGAGTTGGAGGATCACCAAAGGTGAAACGTCGTGACATGATGTCTCGGGTCCTCACCACCTTTCCCCTCAAACTTTGGAATGTTTGAAGGGATCTTGGTAGGGACCGGCGGCCAAGTAGGGTTGTGACACACCGGATCATTCGTGAGCTTCGAAAGATCCAGGAGATTCAAGTGTGCAAGAAATGGGAGTTGAGGCTGGAAAGCTTGATTATAAGCTCCCATAAAAGGTTGGTTAAACGAAACTGTGTTATAAGATGGATCAAAAGCTTGACCATGAGGATTAAACTAATAATAATGAGGACCTGACGGACCATAAGCTTGCCCATGGCCATAATATTGATAAACTCCTCCTGCCTGACCCATTTGAGAGTAAGCAGGTATATGCGCGTTTTGAGCACCATATTGGTGTGGTGAAAGGGTTTCCACCATGAGTATGGGGCATGTATGTACTATTCATAGCAAGAACCATGTTGTAATGACCGTAATGGTATGGTACATTCCCACCCCCAACATTAGGATTAGCTTGAGCAGTCGTGTGGTGACCAGAAGCATGAGAAGCATTCCTAGCTCCAATATGGGTGTGACTAATAGCAGGGTTGGTGGTGTGATGTCCATGTGGATAGGAAATATTTCCACCCCCTACATTAGCATTACTAGTGGCGGTAGTGGACGCAAAAGTATGTGGTATGTGTCCAACCCTCGTGGTTGGGAGGAACGGTATCATGTGCAAAAGTAGTCCTGGGTTGATAAGTAGCGGCACGTGTATTAGGTTCTGGATGGCGAGTCGTATTCCGAACAACATTCCGATTAGGTTGGGTATTCCTAGGAGGTGTTCATTTTTCAACATTAGCATTTTTGGGAATCTGACCAGTCCCAATACTATGTGAGTGAGTGGACAACGTAGTGCCCCCAGTGAGGGTAGTGCCCCCAATGGGTATAGTATGGCTAACACTTTGACTAGTGCCAGCATGACTACCAACCGTAGTGGAAGGCTTAACAGTACTATGACTAGGCATACCAAAAGAGAGTGCGGTGGGGTTGATCATAGGGCTAGTGTCATCATGAGTCTCAGACATCCCATATCTATAATTGCGTGGAAATGAAGGAAAAAAAGGCTCATCCTGTTCTTCATCCTCGGGTAAGTCGGGCATTCCATAAAGATAATTATCCGAATTCGAAGGATCAAATGGATCCCGGTCAAGTTGATTAGGCCAAACAGAACCAGGTTGAGTCTCAGGTGGATGACCTCCCCAATCCTCATGAGGAGTATGGGGATCGGAAGTATGGTCAACTCTACCCGAAGGAGTCGAAGGTTTTTTCCCAATATCAGGATGTGCAGCCATGTAGACTTCAACGTAAGTCACATAAGAATCCGAAGACTTAGAGTGAGCCCTCCGGCGTCCTCTAGCAATACGGCGTGTAACCTCGGCTGGCTTTAAACCAGTCAACCAATGGGACCAATAGAGAGTAGGGCTCCGCGCCACGATATCTCCAGAGAGAGTCAAAACGTCCCCTAAAGACCAACTATTAATCAAAAACAGTAAATCAAAAGCACACACCTAGGGAAACTATAGCCAAGAGCAGACAAATAGAGAGGCTAAATGAGCTCCCGACACTAGAGCCAGTATGTCTCGCCTAGGAGAGGCTTGAGGCTCCCAAACTATAGCAGGAGGTAATAGAATCAGTTATAGAGACACCCAGGCTTCACTGCATGTACAGGGTCAAGTCCACTGCACAAACACAATTGTGTTGTCCAATCCCTATCTGACTCAGGACACAAGCAGCATAACCACTGCAAGTACCCTGTGCGATACCTAGGTAAGGCAACTATGGTCACCGCAATATAACCAATGCTCAGGGGGACAATCACAGGTGGGACCCGTCGTATGGGTAGGGTAGCTAAGCCCGAAGCACAAGAGGACGAACCTCCGGTACTCCCAGATACGAACAAATCCTAGATATATCTCCCACGTTCAGTCGGTATCAAAGGGATATCTCTTCAACCAACCTCCCGTGACCTCGTTCTTAACTCTGGATTGAGTAGAGCTTCCTGAAAACACTGATCTATACCATCGATTCCTCCACTCCCTAGTCAGACACCTAATGTTTCGTCTAGCAGTCTTGGATTGTTAACTCACAATGATCTATTCCAAGACTCTAAACCTATGCTAGTTGGTGTACCCTATAAATAAAATCAGTCTACTCAATTTTAATGATTAAGCATTAATTTTAGTGGCTGTGGTTACTAAAGGGATATGATCGTGAAACTAGTGATGTGTAGACTCAATAGTATGCAAAATAGTTCAATCCTAGACTCATCTATCCAATAAAACAATGTCACTATATGCAAAATCAACCAACAATTTTGAAATAAAGATGCAATATTTTATCTTTTCAATGCACAAGAAGAACCTAAAATGAAAGCAACAAACACTCAATGCAAGATGCAGTACATGAAAGTAAAATATTGTTGTATTTTCTCTTATAAACAAGAAGGAAAATGAAAAAAACTAGATGTATATTTTTGTATTTTTTTAATATAAATGGAATGAAAAAATGCAAGCAAAATCCTACTATTTAGTCACTGAAGTGCCGAGAAGATCACTAAGAAAACCCAGCAGATCCTAAACAGAAAGACTTCAGAAAAGGAATGAGCTCAAAAGGAAAAAACGTAGAGGCTAAAACCAAAGATTGGTAAAAAAACAAAGAAGGCTCAACCAAGAGAAACGAAGAGTTCTGTTCACAACCAAGTCATGAAACTGTCAAGAAAGAGGCCAACAAAGACTCAGGAACCACCAAAGCCAACCCAACAACAACCAATAGCCATAAACCAACAAAATCCGGAGTTACATGCTACTGTCGAAGGAATACCTGCAGGTACCCGCGAGCAGTAGAGTAAACAAGGGCAGGTAGATGCAGGCAGAACTAAGCTAGCCCATGGGTGAGGAAAGGAAAATGGGAAATTAGAGAGTCCAGAGGCTTAGAAAAAGCAACTTTTCTATGGTGTATCTTAATGGCCAATCAGTGACACAGAGCTTTGATAAACAACAACTCTAATTAAGGACTAATGTTCAAAACATTTCCCAAACATGGATGTTCTCCCCAGCGGAGTCGCCATTTCTGTATTGGAGAAAACTCACTATGGCTTGGGAATACCACAACAGACAGATGACTACTAGAAATCAACTCAATTCTCAAAGCAATGCTATTATAAATTACAATGTTAAGATAATGGAGAAATGTAACCAACCTCGATCCAAACGTTTGAGTTAGATCCCCGTTGGAGCTTTCAATCCATGCACTTGAAATCTGCAAATTAGTCTTGACAGCCAATATCCAACAAGTACATATAATATATAAATGACATTAACATTATCAATAACAATGGTCCATAATATCATAAGCAAATGTAACCCAATGTATAATAAATGACATTCACACCATGAATGGATGAGAATATGAGTATTTCTATTAATGAACAAGAAGAAGTACAAAGTGATACAACCTCTTGCCGGCAACCAATCTAAACCAAGATATAGATCAATCCACTTGTGCCTCCACCACTTCAATCCTCCATGAATGGAAAACTCAAACTAGATGGGAGTTTGGAAGGTGAACATAAATGGTTCACAACTACAAGGATCAATGAGTGCAGACTCAAGATAGGGCAAAAATCCACTAGAGTTCTCTTGATATTCTCTTCTTCCTCCCATCCACAATCCATATGTGCTCAATATATAGTCCTCCCAAAGGTAGGTGAAAGGACACATCGAGGCGTTACTCGGGAAGATGGAGAGCCAAAGGTCACCCATTGGGAGTAAAATGTAATTAATAGTGGCTTTTACCATTTCACATGCTACCCACGGGCTATAGTGATGAAACTCGTGGGTACGCATGCTATAAGGATGCAACAGGCGGGTAGGAAAAGAAAAGGCAAACTGGTATCTCTGAAGGATATAAGTGGATCTTAGTCACTGAAATGGATCCTACAGGCCAAACAATGTTGATGCTCATAGGGTGGATGATTACGATGTAACACAATTCGAAACCTTAATAAATATATGGCTAGACTTAAGCCTTGATGCACTACTTATGATCATAATCATTGGAACTTAAATTACGAACAATACAATTATGATTACAAACATTGGAACTTAAACTATTAACAATACAATCCAAAACTTTGAGCTTATAAAATATTTATACGAAGGTTTGTTGTCGTATTAAATGGTACTGACAAAATTTATTGTCGACAAGTTGGTGAGTGGATGGTTCATTAAATGGCGTATGCCTCGAGCTGTCGTGGAGATCGAATATCGATCCTCCATTAAAAACTTGGCACACCACTCTAGCTGACATGGATTTGTTACCAATCCACGTAGTGTGAACCCGATGTAATAAAAACCATGTCAACCACTGTGTAATATTTGTGAGTTGTAATACCTCCGAACTGGATGCAGAATGCTCCAATAAGAGCCAAAGTGGCACAACCGTGCACTGAAATGATATAGCAATAAATGTGAAAGTTATACGATACCCAAGGTGATTGCGTTGGCTCATTTATGATCGTTGATCATCTTGAATTTTGATCGTTGGATACAACCCTAGTGTTGCGTCGTTGTGTTGGGTTATTGAGGGGTGAGTGAAGTTATTGTTTGCTATTGCTTCGGCCCGTGTGGCCGACAGGCTACCGAAATATAGGGTTAGAAAGTTTGGGAGAGGTTTCGACCTCGAGACCTATGGATCAAGTTAAAGTTGCAGGTTTTCTTTCACTTTAATGGCATCGTGTTAACAGAATGGGTCTCTGGTTTGAAGTGTCAATGGTTTGATCATTTTTAAGCTTTTTGTTTTATAGTTTGAGTGAAAAACACACCATGGTGCAAAATGACAGATGGTATCCTGTCTTGTCTACAGTGAGGAATTCATCGTTTAACTGGTGCAAGTGAAAAACTTGGTTGCTTACTGCGAAGGTAAACACCCTCGAGAGTTTTAGTGTTACTTTCGTTGAACTTCGATTTATGGTTTGACAAATAACAGCTATTTAACTGTTGTCTATTATTGTGTTAGTTGCAGGTTGTGAAGAACGTTTTGAGCAAGGGTTTGGAAAAGGCGTGCTTCCATTCCTAGTAAGCTCCGAGTCTAAAACCCTTGTAGGTGCCTTTTGACTATGGTTAATGTGATTCCAAGGGATGAGTAGCCCGATTTTCACCATGCCTCATCATTGTCTGTTGGTTGGAAAAAATTTGAAGACTCTCTTGTTATTCGAGTGATGTTTGTACAGGGATGTGACCTTCATTTGTTTGCATGATACTTGGTCTTTAAACTATGATGTTTATGTTGTTGAACTGGGAGTTATAAACTCATCGATACAGAGGGTTTTTGGACTTGTTTAAAATGTTTACAGTTGGGAATAAACCCTGTGCAATTTTATTTGGAAACATGTTGTAATCGTTTTGTTTCTGAGAACATCGTTTATCCTTCTTGAAGTTGGAACTTGTATTGGTGTAAACATTTGAGTTACGGCCTATTTGTTTAAGTTATGAGAAGATATTTGGAGCCGAGGCTCATTTACAATGGATACAAATCTTTTCTCCTTGATAATGAAAATTATGCTAAATCATTCTATGCTATTCGTCTATATTATGGATCTGAGTACTGTAGGTAGATATTGGGACTTTCGAGCTAGGCTAGGGTTTAAATGATTGTCGTGGATGATAACTCCATAAATCTTTAAATGATGTAATGGTTTTTGTGTTTGAAAAGAAATAGAATAAGGCCACGCCCGAATTCTAGTTTCATTCTTGAATCGTAAAAGATATTATCTATGTAACTCTAAAATAACCCTTTTGTTGAACTAGGGTTTGTATTGTAATTTAAATGTGGATGTACAAATCATGTTCATGTTATTGATGATAATAATAGTGGAAACCTAGAAAATGTGATCTAGGGTTTTTACAGTTGATAGGATACTATGTTTTAGTACATATATGCAGTTTGTAATATAATAGATATTACAACACTCCGAATGAATAATACATGCAAATTGTAAAGTGAAATGATAAGTGAAGATAATATAGGTCTTACATTTCCTTTGATTACAGTTCTGATAATACTTGTATGATTATAGGAATTATTCTATCAGTAATTTAGTGATGAAAACCACAATGTGTGTGTAAAAAGTGTATAGACTGTAATTTGTAACTTACATTCCTAGTCAACACATTTATCTATTTGTAGCAAGACTATTTACAATGCAGACATGATATGATGTAAGGAAACTTGAATTTCATTGGTTTCTTATGTACATAGTAGAGATAAGAGTTTACAATATATTTGTATAGGAAATCAATAATGTTTGTTTAAACTGGAAATAATGAGATATTCTATAATATTTAAGTATTGTACAGAACTTTCTACTATTATTAACTATAGGGCAGAAACTGATAAATATATAATTACTATCTTTATCTATCGATTTCAATGGAAATTTGCCTATCTTTCATCTGTACTTAATTTGCGTCTCTATACTAGAGTACGATGCATCGAACAGTATGTGGAAAAATATAGAGATTGGTTTATCAATTCCAAATTATCATTAAACTTTAACATTCAGACTTTAAACAAATTTACAAATAGATTCTTATTTCAAACAGAAAACAGATATTATCGAACTTTACTGAACATAACTATTAGCTGAGATAAAGTAGAAAATTTGTAAAACCTGGATTAATCTGTAGGGAAACAAACATCGCAAGAAGACTGTTCCACCCAACCAATTCCTGAAGACAGTCAAGTACTTTCCTTAGGACCCTCGAGCCTGTTCACTAAACCACCAGGAGGAAGAAACTTAGGAATTTAGGATCTCCACTTGTAATAGCACTAACTGTTGAAGCTTCAAGAACTAGTAGTCCAATAGACCTGCACCAACATCTCTGGTTCTTCTTAGCAATATGCAGACTTATGATTGCACTCACAACTAGCCTCCCTATTCGAATCTCTCAGTGATCACCTGATGCACATGAGGAAATATTTTTGTAGAAAATATTGTGTAAGAGCTGCCTGCTCAATTCAAATTTTCCTTATGTAGGCTACCTAGGCCTTTTCAGTTTTTACTTGGTCATTAAATGAGCTTCCTGCCCACTCCCACCACATGGGCAATAATGCCACATTTTTAGGGGTATTTGTCCCATAACCAATAGCTAGTGGTGTGGTGCAATTGCTCCCATCTGTCCCATATCTTCCAACAGCTTCCATTCCTCCTAGTGGGTCAGTGAACACTCATTTAACAATCCCCTTGGGTGTTTGTCTCCTAATTAATTTATTTAAATAATAATATTCAATAATTACATTCATCCTTGATCAAAATTGATCTTAACTACAAAACTTTGTAATTAAATTTAACATAAAGTATTTTGCAAATAAAATAATAATTTTTAGAAATTTGGGTAGGTGACACAGCTGTACTAAGAGCCTACTTTAATTATCAACCCGGGGGACGTACACACTTTAGAGGTGCATGCACTATCTATGCTCTTATAGGATAATCTTTGTCACGGTTGGGTATCAATATCAATGTTTTAAGGGTTGCCTACTCAATATGTAAAATTGTTTATACTATGGAATTAAATACTGGAAAACAGTAAATCTGTTTTAAAGAATTAAAATACTAAAAGCAATAATTCTGTTTTAAAGAATTAAAATACTAAAAGCAGTAAATCTATTTTAAAGAATTAAAATGCTGAAAGTGGAAGAGATAATCCTATGAAATTATGTAATGCAGAATGGTGAATCTAGACTATGAAAGTTAAATTCCATAACAGGTCTATTCTAAATTAAAGAAAGCAAGGTCTGTAATTACTTACACATAAAACTTGAATTCTAATCTAACATCTCATGCTACACATCTATTATTAAGAAATTAAAGCAATCAATCTCGAGAAGCAATTAATCATGATGGGACACATTCATAAACCTTAGATCTAAACCATGATTTTTGAAGGAAATGCTAATATATATGGAATCATTATTTAAAATGTGCGTTGGAAGAAAGCAGCTACAGGACTACTGAAACTGTATTGCTGAACTACAGAACGTATTATGAATTACTACAGAATTAAGACATCATTCAAATGCTTCCATATGTGATATAAATTTTCATCACTGTAAAACACATAATAAAAAATACCTGAAAAATGGAAATCCCCTGACTTACGTGTTGCAGGGGCCCTCTCCAACCCATACTCAGGGGGGAAAGAAACTTATAGATGCTGACTGGGATTTAACATCAATATTCCATTAAAATATAAAATCCATGTCTTTACAAAAGTCTAGAACTAAGAAGTATCTCAAGAGTGCAAAAAACGTAAAACAATGTTTCTCCAAAAATATCAACAGAGACCTCTCTCTACCCGGGAGGTCCATATTTATATAATTCTTAATGTTGAACTTAACTAAATGTCTAAATGCCGATTCTCCTTGAACAAGAGTGTGTTCTCTATAAATCAGGAAATAGGGTGTCGAGCTGCATGATCCTTCAGTCTTCTATGCGTTCGTCCTTTAATGCCCTTGAACCTACTCAGTCACGCTTGATTTCCACATAATTAGTTTATTGAATACACATTTTAAGCATACAAGAATAATCATCAAAAACAACTTCATTAAATAATTAAAGTAAAACATTTTCCCATAAATGAGTGTGTTTCTTCGCCATTGCTTGAGCTTGACTGCGGGAAAAAGGTTTATCAAATACCTTAAAATTGGACTCATCATTCTCTCCCATACTTGAAGGATTCACCCATCCTTGGGTGACTTACTCAATTCGTCAACGACCTCCCTGATGTCCCATGATACCACCCTAGGGATCCCTGCCTTCCTGTGATATCCAAAATTATGATCCTCCTTGGCCCATGCCCTCCTTTCTTCATATTCATTAATCTGTCCCTTCATGATTGGGGAAAGAAAGAATGGGGGATTCAGCCTCATCCCAATCCACCTGAGTTGATTTCTTGCCAGAGATTCGTTGTAGAGTGTGGCTGTGAAAAGAGCATCATCAAGCCTGAGGGGGGAGTGGATTTCTCTTCTTTTCATATCATTTTCCACTCTGCTCCACCTTTCCTTAATGGACTCATGAAATTCCTTCTGTGTGCTTCGGAGTGTAATGTCAAAATCAGTCATAGCCTCCTGTTGTTTTGCAAGGAGAATGGGGATTAGCTCCTCATCCTGGGTTAGGATCCTATGGTTGTAGAGTATCCCTTCAGGGTGAGTTGGCTCTGCTTTGATCATCAATGGCGTTTTCAATTGGATGCGACATAGATATGGTAGTCTTGGGCTCGCTCGATTTCGTGGTTCATCCACAAACATAATGCCCTCAACTAGAAATCTCCCACATATGGGTTTGGCAACCAGTTGGGCGAGCCAGAAACTACAAAATTATGCAAGAAGAATTCACTCAATTGGTCCTTCTCTAGCTCTATGGAGTTCAAAGATGCATCCATAAACTCTTTGGGAGTGCTTATCTCTATAGGGATTCCTTGCTTCAACCTATGGAGCTGGAATTTGACCCATTTCTCCTATACATAAACTGCATATATTGTGGACGGTGGTCTAAGGTCCCACAGTCTATCATATATGTCAGCAGTAGTGGCCAAAACGTCCTTCAACTTGTAATCTCTTGGTCCTTTTTGGCTAATTCGTTTTGTTCCTCGGCCAATTTTTCTTGAAGCGCTAAATTCTTTTGCTCAGCCAGCCGTAGTTCCTCTGCATGATGCATCTTCAGGATTTGTGTCTTCTCAGCTGAGAATGGGGGAGGTGTGGGTTGGCTTCCTAGCCCAATTCTTAACGTTGCCAACTCATTTCTGAGCTTTTCCAATTCTGCTCGTGCCTCAGCGAGTTGGGTAACGACCTCAGAGTTTTCATTATGTTCTGGAGGGTTCCCCTGGAAGTTGCCTTGCTTTTGTAATCTCTGCTCTTCTTCTTTATCCATTTCTTCTTCTTCATCCTACATTTCTTGCTCATCCTGCTCCTCTTCTGTAGTGGGGTCTCTCTGATCTACCCACTGATCATCGTCCCCATCTGACACATTTTGAACAATGGGACTAGGTTCCCTACTCTTTTCCTTGTCTATTTGGATTTGGGATGCTTGGGTGAATCTCTTACTCCTTCTCTTCGGCTCCTGATTTTTGGCAAGAATCTCAGGGTTTTCCTTAGGGGAGTCCTCTCTTGAATGTTTGATTTTTACCAAGGTCTCTTCCACATGGTCTAGGCCAATCTTCCGTTTAACCCCTGATGCAGAGGCAGCTTTGTTCATTTCTCCTGGTGGTATGCTAGCTATGGGTGTACTTTTCATCCTTTGAACATCTTCTATGGATACCAACACGAATTCTTCCCATGAAAGCTCTGGTATCTATGCCTTTAATTCCTCGCAAACGATTAACTTGATTAGCCCATGATGGGCCAAGGCATCCTCCTTACCTTTAGCCACCTTTTTGCTCATTTTTGCTAGGGATTGGAGCAGGTAAAATGGAATACTAATGTTGTTGTTTGATGAAATGTGACTTATGTGCCTTAACAGCTCTAGGATCTGAAAATGAAATATGGGAACATAGATTAACCTACCAGAGCATGTGATGTACCTCAGAACAATTTCAGCCATGTTCTCCCATGGCGTTGGCATGGAGAGTCTTTTGACTCCATTTTTTTCTTCGTCATAGACCTCTCCTTGCTCGAAGAAGGTTGTTTTTTCTTCCTGGTTCGCCTCCCTGTCATCCCTGCTCCAATGCAAACCTTTATGTAGTCCAATGTATTTGGCAATTACATCCTCATCAATCTTAATACGTAACCCCTTCACTCAGGTGACGTACTATTCATCCTTAATATGTTTGAAGTTTCTTGCAAACTCCTAAGCTACCCCTGTACCGTATCCTTTCAGTCCAAGGATGAAAGGCATCCAACCTGCATTGCAAATGATCTGCAGGATTCTTAGGCTCTGATAAATGGTGTTGTGATCCTCTGGTTCACTTTTCTTGAAATCACCTTGAAACCCTTTGTCATTTTAGAAACTTCTTTATGATCAGACAAAACCAGAACTTTGGAATGTGGTTTGTACCCTCAGCTAGTTGGGCTCTGCCTATAGGGTCGAGGATTGCAATGCTGGTTGAGTGAGCATACTAGCTTTTTGGTTTGTTGCTTCTTGGGAATTATGAGAGGTTCCTTATATGCAAAATCGTGGAAGATTATGCAGCCTTACTTACTGTCTTTCTGCACCTGTCTTTTCCATCATTCTTGTACTTGCCATTTTTAATCCCATTTTCCCCATGATCGATATCTGTACTTCATATGATGAGGGTTGTAATCATGATTTGTTGAGGATGACGAGACTCAGGTAGCGATCATGACTTGTTAAGGTGACAGGACTTAGGTAGCGATCATGACTTATTAAGGTCATTCTACCATGCCGCCGATTTAAAATAGAAGCTGTCCTCAACTGACTAGAAACGAATGTAGTGTGGGATAATGTTTTACCTTAAGAATAAAATAAAACCGTTCTAGAGATTACCGTGCTATGTATGCATACCTGCATTACTGATCTAGTGCGTTTTTCATAGATAGAGGATTCTATAGTAGATTTCTGCATGTCAGTAGTTACGTGTGTGGGATGCTTTTTCCTTTTTGCTCGTTTGAATTTGTTGAACTGGCTTCTTTTGAAAGTTGTGCCAGTTGTTGATACGACTCATGTGATGATGCTTCATATTGGATGATTGAATAGCAATATGTGACTGGCTCTTTTGAATAAATTGCAGGCTCGCATGAGTGTGTTAAAAAGAATGGAATGTCGCGTTTGAAGAATTCTGTAGTAGTTGATTACTGATTGTTGAATGTAGACGTGGCTGGCTCGCTTGAGTGCTGATATGTAATGTATCTAGCTCGCTTGAATTGAATTGCAGGCTCGCTTGAGTGTTGATATGTAATGTATCTGGCTCACTTGAATTGAATTGCAGGCTCGCTTGAGTGCTGATATGTTCGTGGATGCTTTATATTGGATGTTTTTTTTTTCTCTTTTTTCTTTTTGTCTTTTTTTCTTTTTTTTCTTTTTTCTCTCTTGTTTCTTTTTTCTCTCTTTTTTTTTATGAGTTGAATTTCATTGATTTGTCGCGTCCTCTACCAGCATCAATTGTTGCTGGTAGAGTTGTTGTGTAAATTCTTCTTTTTCACTGCGGTTTCTTGTCAAGATTTAGGCGATGCCCATTCACTATCATGAGGAACTCCTCTTCGTCAATTGTAATAATTCTCACAGCTCCATTTTCATAAATCTTTTGTATAATGTAAGGTCCAAGCCATCTAGTGGTTAGCTTCCCTTTGAATGTGTGAAATCTGGAGTCGTAAAGTAGTGCCTAATCACCTTGGTTGATCTTTTTATCCTTCAAGTGTTGGTCATGCCATTTTTTTCTTTGTTGTTGGATGATTTCAGTATGTGTTAGTGCTTGCTGGCGGTGCTCATCCAGTTGATTTAGCTATAGCATGCGTTCTTTTTTAATTTCTAATAGATCCATATGTAAATCTAATGCAATTTTGAATGTTTTTATTTCAAATTCGATTGGCAGCATGACCTTTTTTCCATAGACTAATTCATAAGGTGTGAATCCTGTAGTTGTTTTCTATGTAGTATTGTAAGCCCAAACTGCCTCACTAAGTTTGTCTGCCCAATCCCTTTTGTGAAGTTGGACAGTTTTTGTCAAGATTCTCTCTAATTCCCTGTTGGTTACCTCAGCTTGACCATTTGCTTGAGGGTGGTAGGAGGATGACTGTCTGTGCTTTACGTTGTTTCTTTTCATCAAGTCTTCAATTAAATTTGATGTAAATTGTGGGCCCTGATCAAAAACTACTTCTCTTGGCACCCCAAACCTGTGAAAGATCTACTCAGTAAAGAATTTGGCCACATTGGTTTCATTTGCAGTAGCCAGTGCTACTACTTCTGTCCATTTTGTAAGGTAATCAGTGCATACGAGGATGTAGCTTTTCCGATTTGACTGTGGGTTGAATGGGCTAACAAAATCAAATCCCCACTTTTCAAATGCATCCAAGGAGATTTGTGGATGGAGTGGCATCTCTTGTTTTTGTGTTGGTTTTCCCATTCTATGCAATCATCACAGTGGGACACATACTCATAAGCATCTTTGTGGAGTGTTGGATAATAATACCCTGTTTGCAAGATCTTGTAGGCTGTCCTTTTTGCAGCATAGTGTCCTCCACAGGGTTCATTGTGGGTGGCATGCATTATGTCATGTACTTCATCTTCCCTAATGCACCTTCTAAGTATTTGATCTGGTCCCTATTTAAAAAGCATGCCTTCTATCCATGTATATGTTTCACTTTGTCTTATTACTTTTTCCTTTTCTTTATAACTGTAATGTTCTGGAAACTTCTAGGATACTAAATAGTTTTCTATGTCAGCAAACCATGGGCTTCTTGCTGATATGGAAAAAAGGTGCTCATCAGGGAAGTTATCTTGAACCAATTCATTATCTTTTCCATGTGTGAATCTTGACAAAAAGTCAGCTACCACATTATGCTTGCCTGGTTTATCTATTATAGTAATGTCAAATTCTTGTAGAAGTAGCATCCATCTAATAATTCTTGCACTAGTATTAGGCTTGTTCATAAGATATATGATTGCTGAGTGGTTAGTGTGGATAAAACTTTGGTATCCTGTGATGTAATGCCTGAATTTATTGATTGCATGTATGACTGGCAGAAATTCCTTCTCTGTGACTGTGTAGTTGAGTTCTGCCCGAGCCAAATTTTTGCTTATATAGTATATGGCATAGGGTTTCTTGTCTCGTTCTTGTCCAAGGACATATCCGATGGATTTATCTGATGCATCTGTGTGGATGTGAAATGGAACTTCCCAGTTTGGTCCTTGGAGTACTGGTGTTGTGATTGTTTTCTGCTTAAGACTTTCAAATGCTGTCATGCAATTGCTTGTCCATATGAAGTCATTGTCTTTTGTGAGAAGTACAAACATTGGGGCAGCAATTCTGCTATAATTTTCAATAAACCTTTTGTAGTACCTTGTCTATTCAAGGAAACTTCACACATCCCTTTGTTTGATAGGTGGTGGTAGCGTTCTGATTACTGAGACTTTGGCTTGATCAACCTCTATCCCTCTTTGTGATATATGATGTCCTAGAACGATGCCTTCTTCCATTAACATCCTGCATTTTCCATTGCTTAGGCATAAGCTCATTTCAATACATTTTTTTTAATACTAATTCAAGATGTTCAATGCCTAGTCAAAGGTCTGTCCATAGGGTGTGAAATCATCCATGAAGACTTCCATTTTTTCATTTATAAAATTGGAGAAAATACTCAATATGGCTCTTTGAAATGTTGTTGGGGCGTTACATAAACCAAAGGGTAGGACCCTATAGGCATAAGTTCCCCATGGGCATGTAAAGTTCATCTTATGTTGATCAGCTGGGTGTATTAAAATTTGGTTGTACCCACTGAAACCGTCTAAGAATGAAAAATACTTGTTTCCAGATAACGTATCTAGCACCTAATCTATAAATGGAAGTGGAAAGTGATCTTTCTTAGTTGCTTTATTCAGCTCCCTGTAGTCCATACAAATTCTCCATTTGCCTCCTTTTTTGAGTACTATAACTAGTGGTGAGACCCACTCACTATCAGATATTGGATACATAAACCTTACATCTAATAACTTTTGTAATTCCACTTTGACTATGTCTTTTAATGCAAGGTTCAACCTTCTTTGTGGTTGCCTGATAGGAGTAGAACCTTCCTTGATGTAAATGTAGTGTTTGTAGATATCAGGATGTATTCCTTTCATGTCTGCATATGTCCATGCAAATGCTTTACTTTGTTCTTCTAGTATCTTTATTAATTTTCTTTCTTGCTATGGTTCCAAATTGGAATTTATGTTGACTATTTTACTAGGGTGAATTTCCAAACTTTTACCTTTTCAATCTATTCTTCCAGTACTTCTGTCCATAAGTCATCCATGTTCTAATTTGAATTGTCACCTGTTTTTGTGGAAAAAAATTCTTGAATAACGTGATTGTTAGAAGATACATTCTGTATAAATATATCTATATGGCCATCTTCATCTATTGCTTTTAGTGATATTGTAGCATCAATTGTTAGGATAGGTCGGAGGTTGTGATTTGGGGTGTTCTGTAATCATCAGTCCAATTTTGATATTCTAACTCTGAAGATTTCATTGCTGGTGGATATATTGTGATTTTCTTCCTGGTATGTCCACTGGTGATTGTCAGATTTCCTTATCTGCAACCTATGTAAGCGTCCGCAGTTGCTAACCAAGGTCTAACTAGTATAATTGGATAGCCACTAAGTTTTCTTTTGATTTCAATTATTATAAAATCAGTTGGGCATTCCCAGGATTCAATATTGATCATAATGTCTTCTAGCATTCCTTCGGGTTTCACAGTGGATGTGTCTACTAGTTGGAGTACTGTTGTGATTGGTCTGACCATTAATTGGAGTCCTAGGTATAACATGGTTTCCTTAGTCATGACATTGATCGCAGTTCCCAAATCTATTAAGCTTTTATTTATATGCTTGTTATTTATGGTGACGTTTCCTACAGGACTACCAATATCAAGATATTTAGGGTTTATTATGACACCCAACATTAAATCGGCCAACTGTCCCACTACATTTATAGTTGGTGGGTCATGCTTCCTCCTTCCTGGTTTCTTTAGGTAATTCTCTCTAATAAATTTGTTGCAAATGGGCACATCCCTTATGGCTTGTAAAATCTGGATTTGGATGTTTAAGTGCTTGAATTCGTTTAAAATTGTATTCTCTTCCTCTTCTTTAGTACTTTGGACTAGTTTTTCTGGAAATGGAAGGTTTTTGTTGCGTGGGAGTGGTTGGGTTTTGTCCTCAGGAGGGTCTGATTCGTCTGGATGTTGAACATAGGGTTCTGTTGTTTGTTCTTGAGCTTCAGGTTGTTGGATGTTGTGTGGAGATGTATTCTGTAACGTTTTTCCAGATTGTAGGTTTATTTCGTTTATTTCTATGGCGTCTACAACATAGGTAGGGAATTGTGTGATATCAGCATTATATGTCTGTTGCTATTGTGGAGGTCTATTATTATTAGGATTTGGGATTGGTTGGGCTGGAATGGGTGGAGGTTTGGGGGGTGGTTGAGGTTGTGGGGGTGGCATAATAAGTGGTTGTTGTAATGGAGCCCTCCAATTTGATGGATGGGGGTATTGATTTGCATTATTTGTGGTGAATGGAAAAGGTGGGGGGTATTGAAGATAAGATGGTGGATAATACGATTGTTGATAGGATGGTTGATATGTTTGTTGATTCTGTTTCCATTGGTTTAGATTTGGCTATGCTTGCCATGCAGTTGGTGTAGAGTTCCAATTTGGATGTCCTTGATTATAGTAGACTTGATTTCTCTGTTGATATGGTCTAACAAAATTATTCCTCCTCTAATTTATAAAACAGAGCTGTTCTATTGCTCCTTCAGCTGCTGGGTCTTGAATAGCTACCTTACATGAGGGTAAGAGGGGACATTTATCATTGGAATGGTCATCATTGTAGAGACCACATACTTCTATTGTGTTCAAGGGACACTACCCCTTCTCATTTTTTTTCTACAACGAGGACAGAAGACTGCCAAGGCTTGGTTAATTTCATCCTGCTTCTTTTTTATTTGAAGAGCATCAAGTTGGATGGCCAGAGATTGTAGGATGTTAGTCTTCATGTCGTCTAGTAGGTTTCCTAAATCATATTTTGTAAGTGTTGGTTCTGAAGATGTTGATCCACCAGTAGATGTGTGTGTATCCCTTGTCCCATTCTTAGTTTTCCTAGATCTAAAGTAGTTTTTGAATATTTGCAGGGTCTGGTCAAAAGATTTTTGGAATATATCTCCATCTCCTAGAAGATTTAAGACTTCGAAACTCTCTTCTTTTACACCTCTGAGAAGGACAAGTTTTGGTGATTTAGGATCCAAGGTGCAATGACTGGCTCGTTTGTAGCTGAGTTGAAATCTTTGGGCATAATATTCTAATGACTCTCTTTCTCCTTGTTACATCCTAAAGATTTCATCCCTAGTATCTTTGGCCTTGCAGTAGTCCCTATATTTTTCTAAGAATGCATGTTTCATTTGATCCCACCTAAAGATAGTATTCCCTTCAAGGCTCATGAACCATAGAAGTGATAGGTCTTTCGGTGTGGAAGGAAAAAGCCTTATATTTTGTGCATCAGGAGTGTAATCAAATGATCTTCAAACTACCTCAAATTCAAACAGGAATGTGTTAGGATCTTCTGAAGTCAAACCATGGAAGTTTGGTAAATTATTAGGATTGATGTTCTTCATCTTGGCATCTCCAAGAGGTATGCTAATAAGAAAGGTGAAAAGCTCCCTAGGTTCCTCGTCTTCGTTTGCCATTGTGGTGTTTGAGCTGGAACTGGTAGTGAAGTTGCTTCTATTTGGATCGTATGTGGAGTCAGTTTCATTTTTAGAGTGTAGAAATTCAAACTAAGAATGGCCAGAACTGTTATTACCGTTGTTTCTCATGGAATGCTTGGGTAGAAAGCGGCCAAACCTATCCCTTTGCCGACCAGGCATTCATTGGTAAAAAAAAGTATTAAAGTGGTGAGCTCCCAATATGGATGCCTAATGAGGGCAGCTGTACTAAGAGCCTACTTTAATTATCAACCTGGGGAACATAAAAACTTTAGAGGTGCAAGCACTATCTGTGCTCTTATAGGATAATCTTTGTCATGGTTGGGTATCAGTATCAATGTTTTAAGGGTTTCCTACTCAATATGTAAAACTGTTTATACTATGGAATTAAATACTGGAAAACAGTAAATCTATTTTAAAGAATTAAAATACTAAAAGCAGTAAATCTATTTTAAAGATTTAAAATACTAAAAGCAGTAAATCTATTTTAAAGAATTAAAATGCTGAAAGTGGAAGAGATAATCCTATGAAATTACCTAATGTGGAATGGTGAATCTAGAATATGAAAGTGAAATGCCATAAGAAATATATTCTAAATTAAAGAAAGCAAGGTCTGTAATTACTTACGCATAAAACTAGAATTCTAATCTAACATCTCATGCTACACATCTATTATTAAGAAATTAAAGAAATCAATATCGAGAAGCAATTAATTATGATGGGATACATTCATAAACCTTAGATCTAAACCATGATTTTTGAAGGTAATGCTAATACATATGGAATCGTTATTTAAAATGTGCGTTGGAAGAAAGCAACTACAGGACTATTGAAACCGTATTGCTGAACTACAAAACGTATTATAAATTACTAAAGAATCAAGACATCATTCAAATGCTTCCATATGCGATATAAAATTTCATCATTGTAAAACACATAATCGGAAATACCTGAAAAATGGAAATCCCCTGACTTATGTGTTGGAGGGGCCCTCTCCAACCCGTACTCAGGGGGACAAGAAACTTATAGACACTGACTGGGATTTAACATCAATCTTCCATTAAAATAGAAACTCCATGTCTTCACAAAAGTTTGGAACTCAGAAGTATCTCAAGAGTGCAAAAAACATAAAACAATGTTTCTCCAAAAATATCATCAGAGACCTCTCGCTACCTGAGAGGTCCATATTTATAAAATTCTTAATGTTGAACTTAACTAAATGTCTATATGCCGATTCTCCTTGAACATGAGTGCGTTCTCTATAAATCAAGAAACAAGGTGCCAAGCTGCATGATCCCTTAGTCTCCTACCCGTTCGTCCTTTAATGCCCCTGAACCTACTCAATCACGCTTGATTTCCACAGAATTATTTTAGTGAATACGCATTTTAATCATACAGGAATAATCGTCAAAAACAACTTCATTAAATAATTAAAGTAAAACATTTTCCCACAAATGAGTGTGTTTCTTCGCCATTGCTTGAGATTGACTACGGGAAAAAGGTTTATCAAATACCTGAAAATTGGACTCATCACTTACTTTTCTTATTACTTTCCTTTTGTTTTATGTCTCTACGAATTCTAACATTAATGGTTTATTCTCTCTATTTGAGAGTGATTTTTTTAGGTAATGAATATTTATTGGATTTATGTATTTTTATATGGGGAGATAGGAATATTTTGTATTGGGACCACTCATTGAATTGGATCCCAAACCTTATTACTTTTAGTGAAAAAAAACACTTTTATGGTTCATGGTTGTAAGTTTTAAACTTATGCACAGAAGCAAGGCATACAAATTATTTTAAGAAAAATAGAGATTACACCACAACATTCACAAATAATACACAATATTTACCCTGGAAACCCTTGACCAAGCGTAATGTACCTAAAATAGTGAAAATTTAAAAAATTTCCACTTACTGCTAACATCGTCTATTTACGTAAAGATTAGACAAATTAACTTCAACACTGAGTAGTAGATTCAGTTTCCGTCACCACAATGGGAAAATTCATGGTTTATGAAGTTTGATTTATAATATACTATTGATTTCTCATCCCCTATTTGATATATCTGTGGAAGCGATGTTTATGGTAATTAATACCTAATGAATAGTACCTTCGTCTAAAGGACTAGTTTTTAATATTTGTAAATTCGACTCAATGTTCTTTTTATGTCTGTATATTTGAATATATGTATGCCTTGAATTTCTAAGAGTTTGAATTCCTTATGCTAATAACCCAGGATGGATGGATTGCATGCTATGGGTAAGATTTCGTTTGAATTCTAAGTTGGTGAGTGGGTTTACAGACATGACTACTTAGAGGTAAGGAATGAGTGTTTGGATTATCCTAGGCTTACATAGCAATCTTTGCTAAAGCATGTACTTGGGTCATGTTTTGCAGGCATACAAGGGCTCTTCCCTAAACTACCTAGCATGAACTAGTTCTATGAATCGAAAAAGGTCCAAGAATTAACTTTTGAATGATCCATGAAATAAACACATGGGGTTTGCACCACCACAACCCAAACTATAGCGCTTGGATAAATATTGAAGTGCTAGTGGATGTAGTTGTAGCTTTAAACACTACATGAGGTCTTCAAGTGGTTCGTTGCCAGCTGAAAAGAGGGTTTTACTTTTGGTCTACACGACTATGATTGTCATTTCGTGGTTTTGTCTTGAGGGGTAGCTTCCTATTATGTCTAGTGTTGACTATGCTCTGACCTAAGCTATGCTCATGGTCATTGCAATCGCTGCTACTAAGTATGGAGATGGAGGTGCTACGATTCACTAATAGGTAAACTTCTTTCTAAAAAAATGGGTCTTTTTTTATACATTTCCTATAGGTGTTTTTTATTGTATTTAACTGGTAGTCCCTTTGTGATCTTATGGACAGGGTTGCAGGTATGAGTGTCCTCTGCGTTGGGTTCTAACAAGTGACAAGAAGAATTTGGGCCTTGGTGTAACTTTGGTAAGACCAGGTCCTCCCAATATTTGCTCCTTCCTATCGCAGCTATGGCTGCAATATCTATAGCTCTGAGATCTTTTAAAATGTAACTTTATTGAGACCTTTGGGCTTACTATAACTAATTTCAAAGTTTTGTTGGTTTTTTTATGGTTTGGTCAGTAACTGAGAGGAAAACGACTACGAGGAAGTCAATTTGGACTGTTTGGGATTTCAAACCCGTTGGTCAATGTCTAAGATGTTTTGATTTTTGATAGATGATGGGATAAACCCTTAAGGGTTTCATTTTCACTACTTGTAGATGGATTGAATGTATGGCTCTCTAAAAATATTTAAAGCTTGATGGGAAATACCCACATCATTTTTATTTGGGGTTTGGATGTAATATTGGTGTTTGGATATTATTTGCATTTCTCATTGAGTATGTCCTTCAGAGAAAATGATATGTCACCGATATTTTCTAGCAAATGCTCTTGTTGATTTTAGGTACCTCAGTAAGTTTCGTTTATGGATTTAGGCGTAGGGTTTATGTGGATGAAAATTTGTTGATTGCAGAGTCAAAGCTCTGAAATGTTCTTCTAGTAATTTCTAAAGTGACAAGGCTTTGTGTTTTATTTCTTTTTGAATTCCGGCGTGAAGAAATTTCCATTGATAAGAGTTGAGCACGATTGCTGAGAGCATAGATCTGTTTAAAGCATGTGTTGGGTCTTTGGATGGCCCCTATCCAATTGATGGTTTAATCCTCTATAGATTTCGTGGATTTACATTATTTTAATGGATGAATTTTTATTTAAAAAGTGGAGCTAGATTATGCTTTTTTGATTCCTATGTTGTGATGTTGGGTTTCGTCCAAGTTTGAGATTTAGTTTTGATAAGAAGAAAATGAAATTACTGAAAACCATAGATAGGGAAATCGTGCTTGGTAGTTTTTTTGCCTGGAAGTTGTTTGCATGGTCTTATGTTGTGTGTTTAAAAATACCAGTGATACTAAATGTTAAAAGTTGGCAGAGAGTTTCGAAAGCTTGACCTGCGTTATTTTATTTGTTTCTTTAAGAATAATAAATGGAAGAAAATTGGGTTTGACTACGTTGGTTTTGTGAAGATTCCTACTTGTAAAACCTAGTTTAAATTTTGATATATCGTATGCTTGGTAAAAAGGATTAGACCCTAGCTTTCTCATTTTTGAATAACTTAAATGTACACTACGAGGGTTTGAGAAATATGATTTCGTTTTTTTTTGTAAAGGATGATAGTTCAGGCATCAACAATATTTAATAAGAGTTTGATACTAGTAATTTATTTGATATGGGTATCTAGCACAGGCTAGCTAGGCTAGCCCTGCTAGATCCCTGAAACATTTAGGGCATATGTTTAAATTCAACAGAAAAATAATGAATAAATTTTAAACCTAGAGTTTAAACCCTGATAGCCCATGCCATTTGGCCCTTGCTCCATAAAAAGGAAATAAAAATTATAATGTACAGGAAACATGAATGACGTATAATAATTCCTACCTTAACATCTAAATATAAATGAACTGTATGGAAAAATTGTGGTTCATACTTGATTCTTGAAGTTTGATCTTCCCTTGCAGAACTTGCACACTCAAACACTAGTTAATGGAAAATGTATTGACCTAGATGACCTGTAGGATGATCTTTAAATGAATAACCTTGGGACTACCATGTTCCACCCAACCATGACCCTTAGACCGTTCCTGGTTCTAACTAGATTTCGCCGAGCTGGTTTCAACACGCAATAAGAGAAGTAGAGGAACTAGGATATGTTAGTTTTTTTAGAATTTTGAATCTGATCGAGGATCTTAACTGAGAGAATAACATGTACATCATATCAATCATGGACACAATAATGCAAGCACACAAGAGACATAGAGTTTCACTGGGGAAAACCAAGAAAGTGAAAAACCCCACAACTTCCTCAGAGATAGATAGAGCAATGATACAACCAAACTACAAGAGATAGTCTTCTCATAACAGATGATCCTCCTCCTCACAAGTGCGCCACCTTTTGAGAGAGATAGAAGTGAGTAATGAGCGATCAAATAGAGATCTCCCGATCTCTATTTATACTTGTCCTGTCCTTCCCAATAAACTAATGGGGCCGACTTGTCTAGCTTAGCCTAATAACCCATGGTTAACTTAATCCGGGCCGACCCCACACTTGGTGGTCTAAAACACATTTACCCACATGACTTATACAGGTCCAACCCCATCAAGGTGGTCTAATAACCCATCAAGTATAAGTTACGAAAATTACAATATAAATGATGACACTTCCGTATAGAGGAATAATAGCATCTCCGTACGAATACAAACACTTCCATATAGAGGAATAATAACATCTTTATAGGAATACAAACATTTCCATATAAAGGAATAATAACATCTCTATAGGAATACAATACACATGGGTAAAATACATTCTGAAGTTACATATACATCAACACTCCTTCTTAACTAGGAAGGTATTTCTTGACACGGATCTACTAGCACAAGTCTTCTTCTCTGGATCATCATCAGTGAATCATCGTCCTCGAATCATCATCATCGTCACGGCTACTGCTATCTCAATCAATCTCTGAATCTACTCGTCATAGGAAGTTCTACAGAGCCAGTCCTTTTTCATATTGGATGTAGGCCTAGCACCTGCAGGTCTTCATCATCACTGGACATACTGTGGAATCCTCAGGACTTATTATGTGCGTCACATAACCTCGCAAGAGCATCCCAGGACTTATTATGGGCACAAAACCCAACCTATCCGATCTCCCAGGGAGCTATTACATGTGACCCCACCACAAAACCTCGAAAGAGAATCCCAGGACTGATTAAGAGCACACAGCTCAACCTATTGAATCTCCCAGGGCGCTATTATATGTGGTCACCACAAAACCTCGCAAGAGCATACTAGGACTTATTACGAGAACACATCCCAACCTATCAGATCTCCCAGGGCGATATTACATGTGGTCATGGAAAAACCTTGAAAGAGCATCCCAGGACTTCTTATGGGAACACATCCCAACCTATGGGATCTCCTAGGGCACTATTATATGCCATAGGACAAAACCTCAAAAGAGCATTTTCCAGATCTCCCAGGGATCTATTATATGCCAGCGGCAAAACCTAGAAAGAGAATGTACAAACCTCCTAGGGCGCTATTATATGTCCTCCCAAAGCGAAACCTTGAAAGAGCATTTTCCAAATCTCCCAAGGAGCGATTATATGCTAGCGGCAAAACCTAGCAAGAGAATCTACAAACCTGCCAGGGTGCTATTATATGTCCTCCCAAAGAAAAACCTCGAAAGAGCATTTGCCAGATCTCCCAGGGAGCTATTATATGCCAGCGGAAAAACCTAGCAAGAGAATCTGCAAACCTCCCAGGGCGCTATTATATGCTTATATGTACAACCTATCCACAGCCACAAAGTATCAACCTGATACTCACCATACATCATCCTGATGTACACATGATCATCCTGATCATCATCACTGCAACATCCTGATGCATGTCATCTGGAGCAACATCCTGAAGCTCATCATCCATGATCATCCTGAGCATACAATGCATCCATCTGATGCATACATAGTATCTTCCTGATACATATCATCATCGATCTACTTGATCATACAATGTATCCTCTTGATACATATAGAAACACATACACCTGATCTAACTGATCATATCCAGCATCCAACATGATGCATACATACATACATATAAATGATCCAACTGGTCATATCCAGCATCCAACATGATGCATACATACACACATATAAATGATCCAACTAATCATATCCAACATCCAACATGATGCATACATACATATATAAATGATCCAACTGATCATACAGAGCAGAAACTAGAACATTGTCCTGATGCTCATCATCAAGCGCTTATATCCACAGCCATGGGAAGGATCCTCCTCTCACCATGCTTGGAATGGCTCCAGCAAATGTGTCCATCACTTCTTCCTCGAAGTGTCATAAATCTGAAGAACACCAAACCTCTCTCTAAAGTACTCGAACTTCACTCTGGCTAGTGGTTTCATAGGCACATCTGCAACCTGCTCATCTGTCGCAACATACATGAGCTTCACTGCTCCTCTCTGCACCATATCCCTGATATAGTGATATTTGATCTCAATGTGCTTTGACTTGTCGTGGAACACAGGGTTCTCAGACAACTTCACACAACTCTGGTTGTCACAAAAGATACCAGTAGCCTCTAGCGGGAGATCAAATAACTCAAAAAGTAGCTTTTGGTGCCATACTACCTCACAACTAGCCGAATAAGCTGCAACATACTCTACTTTGGCTGTACTCAGTGCTACGCAGGACTACTTCCTGCTAAACCATGATATCACACCTGATCCCATACTGAAGCAACACCCAGATGTGCTCTTCCTATCTGCAACACTACTTGCCCAGTCTGAATCAACATAACCTTGTAGGTTAAACTTTTGATTCGCATCATAATTGAGCCCATAATCAATTGTACCCTTCAAGTACCTCAGAATATGCTTTACAGCAACCAGGTGAACACCTCTAGGATCCGTCAGTAACTAGCTCAATGTGTTCACCATAGAGCAAATATCTGGTCTCGTGTTCATCAGGTACATCAAGGACCCAATCCTCTGACGCTACACAGTGACATCAACCGGATGAGATGAAGCATCACACAGAAGCTTTAGGTTCGATTCCATAAATGTGGCCATGTCCTTGCAGTCCATCATCCTGAACCTCTTCAAGATCTCTACTGCATACTTCCCTTGTCCAAGGAAGATTCCATCTGCACTCTGCCACACCTCCATGCCTAGAAAGTAGTGCATCATCTCCAAGTTCTTCATCTCGAACTCGGCAGCAAGCTTCCACTGCATGTCGGCAATCAATCTATCCTCACCTGTAACAAACAGGTTATCCGCATACAAAAGTAGTATCACTGGATTGCCTTCCTCAACCTTGTAGTAAAGGTTGGAATCCATTTTACTCTTCGTAAATCCCAAACTAGATAGAAATCTTTCTATCCTACCATACCAAGTTTTGCACATATATAACTTCCCATCATGTGTCTCAAAATCAAGTGGTTGCTCCACATACACTTCCTCTTCGACTACACCATTCAAGAAAGTTGTCTTGACATCCATCTGGTGTATCTTCCATTTCATCACTGTAACCAGAGCAAGTACTGATTTGATGGAAGTGTGCCTGGATATAGGTGTAGAAGTCTCTTCATACTCAATCAATTTTTTTGGGAGAAGCCATGAGCTACAAACCTCATTTTGTATTTCTCCATGCTACCTTCTGCAACATGCTTGATCTTATAGATCCATTTGGAAGTCACATCAAACTTCCCTTCAGGTCTTGGGACTGCATCCCAAACATCATTCTTCATGATCGACTGATCATGGCATTCTTCCCTTACTTCATCCCAGATCCTGGGAACTTCAATATCTTCAATAGATATCTTTGTTGCTGGAACAAATGTTGTAGTCCGTCTTCTGTAGGTAACGATCTTTCCTACAAAACAAGTTAAATTGCATGATTAGAAACATCTCATATTTTTTAGAACAAATTCTTACACATAAAGAAATATTCCATACAGTCATGCAATTATTTTAGCCAATGCTTCAATACAACATTCATCCATATCCTGTAACTTTCTAGATGCCTTCCAATCTCTACCAGAACATTGTTAAGAGTTTGCGCTACTCCCAACATGTCAGCAAAGAGGTTTCATTCTAGATAAGTAGCAATGGAATGTTGTACAGTGCCATATGCCACTTACCCATCACATGCATATTAGTAGTATACTGTTCATTAATGCAATTATTCTAATACGCATAACATAAGCATATACATCATTGAAAAACATTATTTAAACAAACAAATATGTACGAAATGACAATTCAAATACTTATCTTTGTTTGGTTGTTGGGTGGACTCCCTCTGAATCTTTGCAACTCCATTCTGATGTGGATTGTGAGAAGTGGTCGACTTCCTCTGAATATCTGCATCCTTGCAGAAACTACTTGAGTGTGCTCCCTCTTGATCTTTGCTTCCTGGATTACCTATCCTTGAACTTATATCCATCCTTAATCACTATGCATGCTTATTAGTATCATCATTGTGTTATCCTCGAGGTCTCATGCATAATCACACATTCATTAGTATAATCTTAGTACTATCAAAACACAATAATCTTAAACATGTATAGTCATGATCATTTCAAACACAAATAATAAACATTAGTGTTCAAGGTTTCAGGGAAGACTTCTTTTACTCATGCATATTCTTATTTGATCATAGGACTCTTCGGGTTAGTCAAATCATCAATCAAGATAAGAGACATAATATGCATAAACCTTTGATTACTAACTTTATGAATAAACATAACCAATCATACCAAGTATACTTAGATAAGGGATCCTAACACAAGGTAATATTCTAACTTGATATAGGAAAAACATACCCGGATTACTATGTTAGATAGTTATGTCTAACATACCCGCATGATGTCTTCTGGTTCTCTTCAATGACTTGTGCTAGTAACCAGCATATCTCATAAGTTAACTATTATAGAACCAAGTTATACATACCTCGTAAGTAGATCTTCTATGTGATCCATGATAATGAATGAATCTTTGTCTTCATGTCTCCATGGTCATATGTTCTTGAACTAGAACATGGTTTGTCTTTCTTTGATATACCTTTCATGTTAGCGGACAACATAAACCTCATACAACACCACAAGGCATTAGTACAATCATAAGTGTCAAAGCCCTAATCAATGAATATCCATATTCATAATTTTATTAAGGTGATATGACAAGTCTAAAGTTAATCAAGATTGTACTAACCTTAGTGAAAACAAACATACCATAAACTTAATCATGAACAGATCTCGAAACATACCTGGATAAGTCATACCTGTCGAGATTGCTTGTAATCTTCTTATGTAAGGTCTTAGCCTCATCTCCCTCTGAAACAGGAACTTCTTCACTTATGCAGGTGACCAAACGATTCTCTTCTAGGATTAACCCAATCCACTTGATTTGCAGAAATTGGATCTAGAGTTGGATTAGGGTTTGTCAGGGAAACCCACAAAATTCAAACTTTGAATTTCAAACTTCTGAAAGGATAGAAAGATGCACTTTGAAGCACTGATCAACCTGGTATACTAAGAATTTAAAAACTGTAAAGTTTCACCCCTCAAAATTGCCTTTGAAACTTCCAGATCTTCTTGACATGATCCCGAACTAGGGTTTAATAAAGCCCACCCTTCTTCCCAACCAAAAGGTTCGATCCAAAGCTCTAAAATTTGATTTTTCTGAGGAGCTTCTAGCCGTGGTCACAGACTTAAAAAATTCCAACTTTTGCAGAAGCCCTAGTTTTCCACTTTTCCGATCAGAGTCCCGAACTAGGGTTTGATCAAGCCCGGCCTTCTACCCAACCAAAAAATTTGATCTTGGTCTCTAAATTTCAATTTTGATGAGTAGCATTCAGCCGTGGTCTCCGATTACAAAAATACCAACTTTCTCTGAAACCCTAATTCCTGGAGCCATGAATGAAGTACGGGGGATTCACTAGAAGGCAATATAATATCACGTTCATTCATATTGGGGCATTAAATAATCATGAAAACCTAAAAATTATATTGTTTATATATTAAGGGGCAAAGGGTTTTTTATTTAATGTAACAATACAAAAATACTTTGGGGTATTTTTTATATGGGCGGGCTCACAAACATCCGCCAAATGGAGATGGCGGGATCACGGCCGGATGAGAAATCGGGTTGAGGCAAGGCTCGGCCTTACTAGTACGCAGGGAAATCGCGTCTTGAGGCATGTTTGAGGTGAGGGGTTTCGTGGTGAAGAAGGTTTCCAGTCGATCATAGTCGAGAGATAGTGGTCATTGACAGCCAGTTGTTACCAATAGCCTTGGTAGGCTCTAAGCCTCCAGGGCCTGTTATAGGCCCTCAATAGGGCTTTGGGGCTTGAATACCCAACCAATCATGCGTATTACAGGCCTTGGGAGGTTTAGTCAGCCTCCTAGAGCTTGTACAGGACCTGGGGGCTTGGATACCCATTCCACAATAGGCTTAGTCAGCGATTGGGGAATTGCAACATATAATCTAAATGTTGTACTATGTGCATTGGCTCTAGTGACATACAAGAAGTGATCTCCTATGTCTTCATTAGACCATTAGATGTTGCAAATCATAATGATATGTGGTTGAGTAATTTCATTATGGGTGAAGTAATGTGCATCCACAATATACATCGAAAGAAACAAGGTGCATTGTAGAATGCTTGTGGGGTGATAAGAGGGGTATCATATCAATATACTAGGTGTAAATATAAAGGGGTATAAAAAATGTTAATGAAAAAATTGATACATACAATATCTATTGAAAATAGGGTTTTTTTTTTAAATTGGGAAGGCATATTGGGAGGGGGTTAAAGAAACGATTTTGGAAGGTATTTTCCAATATTTAGTGAAATTAGGGGTATTGTTTCATATGCCATGAACGGACATGCTATGATAGCGGTTTACTAAGTGAAGCCCCCGTGGAATGAAGGTGCTCAAAATCCAATTTTGTTTTGACAGAAATATGCACCTGATTGTTTCTGGTGTAACTCCGAAATTACAAATCCACAGGGTCGAAAACTTCTACCTGTGGTAGCCTGACCTATCATCTTTTCAACCCCATAGGTCTGATCTCAATTGGATTCTCTGAGAGAGAGTTATGCCAAGTGTCGCAACGTGACCTATTTATGGGATAAAACAGGAGAGCGAACTTGTACGGAGTGCCACGTGTCACTAGTTCACTTTCACCCTCTGAACCTCCGGTCTATGAAAGTACATTCAGTGCCCTACCTATCACTTTTTATGAAATTGCATTTGGAGCTTCCTAGCCCAAGTTATGACCTTTTTTCCTAAGTCACCTGTTTATGATAGATCTGGAAGAGGCCGAAACTCTAGATTATACAGATCATAAAACACAAAGTACAACGAATTAGAATTTGTCCTTTAGACACAAGGTACATGGAGATCTTATATTCGACTTGTAAAAGTTTCAGATCCTAAACCCTTGCCAAAATGGATTTATAGCTAAAGTGCTACGATGACTGGTTTTTGCTATATCAAGCCCTAGCATCGCAAGTGCAACAAGTGTCATACATGCCATACCATGCCTTCTTTTAGGCTAGCTCTCATACCATGTTAGTTTTTTAGAATTTTCAATATGATCTAGGATGTTAACTGAGAGAATAACATGTACAGCATATCTACAACATATCAATCATGGACACAATAATGCAAGCACACAAGAGACACAGAGTTTCACTGGGGAAAACCAAGAAGGTGAAAAACCCTGCAACTTCCTCAGAGATAGATAGAGCAATGATACAACCGAAGTACAACCAAATTACAAGAGATAGTCTTCTCCTAGCAGATGATCCTCCTCCTCACAAGTGCATCACTTTCTGAGAGAGATAAAAGTGAGTAATTAGTGATCAAATAGAGATCTCCCGATCTCTATTTATACTTGTCCTGTCCTTCCCAATAAACTAATGGGTCCGAGTTGTCTAGCTTAGCCTAATAACCCATGGTTAACTTAATATGGGCTGACCCCACACTTGGTGGTCTAATAACCCATTTACCCACGTGACTTATACAGGGCCGACCCCATCAAGGTGGTCTAATAACCCATCAAGTATAAGTTACGACACTTACAATATGAATGACGACACTTCCGTATAGAGGAATAATAACATCTCTATAGGAATACAAACACTTCCATATAGAGGAATAATAACATCTCTATAGGAATACAATACACATAGGTAAAATACATTCCGAAGTTACATATACATAAACAGGATAGGCTGCTAATCAGATCTGGGAAAATAGTAAACTTCTTCAGTTCTATAGAATAATTCTCTTATCTTACCATAAGAGAATTATAGTAGGAAAAGATGATCCCTCTCTTGGGATCTGCTCTTCTTTTTATAGGTGAGTTTGTTTGGAATATAGTTGTTGAGTTTTAAATAATAATATTTCAATTTTTTTAATTTAAATTGAATTATAATATTTATGAAAGATATTTTATTAATTATTCACTCCTAGTTTATCTAGGACCTTTATTTTGTTACAATTAGAGGTATCTTTAAGTTAGATCACAATTAATAATAATACTAGTAATAATAACATGAGAAATATTTTATGCATAACCTTTAGGCATGTTGTTTACATAAGTAATCTTTTCTTTTATAAATAATGAATGTGATTATTCAATAATTGAAATATGCTAACTCTTTGATTTAATTATGTACATATCATAATAATTCTTTGATAAATACTAAGTACAAGGTCCAACTCTTTGGACAAGGTCTTTTGGTAAGCTTGGATAGTTGGCTAGGTTTAGGTGCCTCTAGGTCCTTTTGCATTTTGGATTCCCTCGTTTAACATGGTAGTTCCCACAGTCCTTGATGATAGATAGAAAATGATTCATTTAATCAATTTAAATAAATGTGATGAATAGAAGTGCTATTCAGAGTCCTCTTCACTCAACACTTTTAAGAACAAGTTGTTAGGAACCCATGTCAACCCTTCTCTTTACTATGTTAGTATATTGTTGTTGGACGCATATGCTTTGTAAGTCATCCCGTAGTATTTGTTGATCCGTAGTTTATATTAGTCCATAGTATTGACCCATAGTATTGGACGCATATGCTTTGTAAGTCGTCCCGTAGTATTATATGTCCCATGGTTTTGACTCATAGTATTGGGCATAGACTTAGTATATAAGTGTGTGTTGAGGTCATTGAAGGCACCGTGAAGTTATTTCTATTGAGCTTTCTCAAAGGAGGTTGCCCCCTCGAAGTGGCCTGTGATCAATATAAAAGTGATTTTGAGTTCTGCCATTTCTACTATTTCACATATTCTTATTAATTAATTGTTGCAGGTGCTTCACATCTGGTATCAGAGCACTTTCTTGGGCTCACTTGGTGAAATTTCTGCCAAATTGTTTTCGCATCTGTTGCAGGTTCGGATTTGGGAATAATCCCTATCCGCTTAACTGTGGGAAGTACTTGGGAATAAGCCCTAAAACTCATTGTGAGGAGTACCACAGGAACCCCGAAGTGGCTGGCCCATTGAGAGGACCTGCCAGCGAAAAGGGCAACAACCCCTACCTGATTGACTAGTTCCCACCCGTGAAGTAAACCAAGAGCCGTCGTTTGTGGCAAAGCGGTTATCAGTTTTACTTGAGCCATGGAGTGAGGGGTACTGCCCCAATACACAAGCCATCAGACAACATTGGTGGCCAAGTGAAACCCCTGAACTGTTAGGAAGCCGCACATACCTGGGGTCCATATCTATTTTCAGCCGAACTATTGTCGATCACTGATGCACCATTTCAGATCCAACCGTTCAGATCCATTCTGAAAGCCATTCCAAATCTAGCTGTTTTCAATCCATTCGGCGCCATTTCAGATCTATCTATTTCAGATCCCTTCTGAGCTGTAATCGCTCCATTCTCCATATCTCCCTTATTTTCACTCTGTTTCCCTTGAAACTTTCGGGGAACCCCTGTAATCCCATTCTGCATATTTCATTCCTGAGGAACCTATCCCCAATTCCACTATCCAAAGCCTGAAATCCCACATTTGTCTATTTTTAGGGTTTTCCATAACTTCCTCAGATTTCACCCAATCACCTTCAAATTTTACCACAGAGTTCCTTTCCGAATTCTGTTTCTTTGTCCTCCTCTGCCAAATTTTCCCATTCTTTCACCCCACTTCTGAAATCCACAGTTTTTGCTTCCTTGTCTATTCGACAGTGTCCAAAACCTAGTGAAATCCCAATTACCCTTTAGATTTTTTTCCAAATCCAAGTTTTTCTTTACTGAAGCAGTTTCTGTTTTTGTTTTTCTACCCAGTCAAAAAAAAAAAAAAAAACTCATGGTTATGGTTGTCACGTGCGTAGGAGAAAAAACCATGGAAGAAACACTTGCAACCATCAAAGCCAAACTCCAAGATCTAGATGAAAAATTTCTCGGCCTCCATCTTGAACCTTCAGCTATGAACAACAAACGACATTCCGAGTCTTCATCAGACAATGGGTTCTCTTCTTCCAGCAATTTCTGTGGTCCGAAGCTTGATTTTCCTCACTTCAATGGTACTGATCCAACTGGATCGATCTATCGTGCAGAATAGTATTTCAATCTGCATAATACTTTTGATGTCAACAAAGTTTTGCTTGCATCCTTTCATTTGGAATAGGAAGCTCTTCAATGGTACCATTGGTACATCAAGGCTCATAAAGAGACAAAATGGCCAGACTTTTGCCAGCTCCTTTTGCAACGATTTGGTCCTAGTGATTTTGATGACTTCACAAGAGCCCTCACTAAACTTCGCCAAATTGGCACTGTGAGAGAGTATCAAACCGAATTTGAGAAACTAGCCAACCACATTGAAGGATTGTCTGATGACTTTTACCGAAGTTGTTTTATCAGTGGTCTTAAGGATGAAATCCGATCAAAGGTTAAAATGTTTTGTCCCAACACAATGATGGAAGTCCTAGGGTTGGCTAAGTTGGAAGAAGACAAGCTTGCATCCCAACAATGCTCCAAACCCACTTTTGTTCCCTTTCGAAATATGGGTTCTCAATGACCTCCCATCCCGCCAGCTCCTCGACCAACTCCTATCAAGCATTTGTATGAAAACGAGATGCAGGCACGCCAAGAAAAATGGCTTTGTTATAATTGTGATGAGAAATTCACTCGGGGACATAGATGTGTTCAACAAAAGCTCTATCTCTTGGATGTGGATTCCTTTCCTGCCTCTGAACTTGGTGAAGAAGCTCCAGATATAGTAGATGATCAGGTCGACATTCAGCACCCGCCTGTTGACATCCCATCTCAGGATGACCCACCTGCGATCTCTCTCCATGCTGTAACCGGTGTCACAACCCCACAAACAATGCAGGTCAGGGGATACTACAAAAAGTTCCCTCTTACCATACTCATTGATTCTGGTAGCACTCATAACTTCATTGACCCTCGGATTGCCAAATAGGCTAATTGTTTTGTCCATCCTTTCTCCAACTTTGAAGTCATGGTTGCCAATGGGGGCACCTTACCTTGCAAGGGGAATTGTCACAATGTGCGTGTCTCTATGGAAGATTATAACCTGCGCTCTGACATGTTTTCCTTGTCCTTAGCAAGATGCGATGTGGTTTTGGGCGTTCAATGGTTATGCACACTTGGACCCATCTTATGGCATTTTACTGAACTTTGGATGCAGTTTTCAATCAATGGGGCACAACACAAATTAATGGGCTTACAACCAGGGTCTCTCTACATCATCAGCTCACATCGCCTGGAAAAAATCCTTAAGAAGAATTCACATGGTGTCATTGCTCAGCTCCATTCCATTCAGATGCACCCATCAACGGTCTCCACTACTTCCTTGGATAGATATGCAGGTGTCTTTGTTGAACCAATGAGCTTGTTGCCTTCAAGAGACCTTTTCGGTAAGAATTTAGTCGCATCTACCTCTCAGCAGGAAATGATGGCTATTTTGCATGCAGTACAGAAGTGGCAGCCATACCTATTAAGGAATTATTTCTGCATCAAGACTGATCTCCAGAGTCTAGAACATTTTCTGGAACAATGGGTTATCCAACTCATGGGTTATCCCTATGCGATCACTTACAAGAAGGATAAGGACAATATGGTGGCAGATGCTCCTTCTCGCACAATTGATGATCCAGTTTCTCTTACAACTCTTTCTCTGCTTGTTCCAAATTGGTTGCAATATGTTCAATAGGGCTATCTCTTCTATGAACTCCATGCTTCTTCATTAGCAGGGAACTCTGGGTTCTTCAAAATATATGACTGGGAACAATGTAACTTCTTTTGGCAAGGACTGAAAATGACAATTCAACAGATGGTGGCTGACTGTGATACTTTCCAGGTCAACAAGGGTGAAACAAAACTCCTTTCAGGATTGCTCAAACCCTTGCCCATCCCTACACAACTTTGGCCAACTATTTCTATGGATTTCCTAGCAGCGCTTTGGTGGTACAATACCACATCTCAAAGGACACCATATGAAGCAGTCTATGGATAGACACCGCCAGTTCTTCTTCCATACACCCTTAGGAGCTCCCCAATTCAGGAAATTGACTCGGTTCTTCGAAACCATGATCAAATTCTTCTCATTATGTAGGACAATCTTCACATGGACCGAATTCGCCTGAAACAACAAGCCAATCAACACCGTTCTTAGCGCATTTTCCACGCAGCTGATAGGGTTCTTATTCATCTACAGCCTTCCAAGCAATCCTCCCTGACACTCCAAAGGTGTCAGTGGCCCGAAATGCAACCCGAGGATGCTACCGGGGAACCACTCCTTCAAATTCTGCAACAATTTCTCCAACCAAAGCTTTGAGGACAAAGCTTTTTCTAAGGGAGAGGGGATGTTAGGAACCTGTGTCAACCCTTCTCTTTACTATGTTAGTATATTGTTGTTGGACGCATATGCTTTGTAAGTCGTCCCGTAGTATTTGTTGATCCATAGTTTATATTAGCCCATAGTATTGACCCATAGTATTGCACGCATATGCTTTGTAAGTCGTCTCATAGTATTATATGTCCCATGGTTTTGACTCATAGTATTGGGCATAGACTTAGTATATAAATGTGTGTTGAGGTCATTGAGGGCACCATGAAGTTATTTGTATTGAGCTTTCTCAAAGGAGGTTGCCCCCTCAAAGTGGCCTGTGATCAATATAAAAGTGATTCTGAGTTCTGTCATTTCTACTGTTTCGCATATTCTTATTAATTAATTGTTGCAGGTGCTTCACACAAGCAACCACGAGTGCTCTTTAGAGCTTTAACTCAACACTCCTCACATGGATGTTACGCTAGTGCAATTCCAGAGCATCCTGCTCAACACTAGTACTAGAATGTAGTTGTGAAGCACATCTAGAATGTACAAATGGCCTCAAATTTGGTGTTCATTATCAAGCTTGGTGTGCTCCAGGGCTTATGCCAAACACTCTATGTACATCGAGGCTTATGCCCAGTACAAAATAAAATCCTCTAGGTACATCGGAGCTTATTCTCAGCACCTAGGTCATCCGTGTGTTCCCGAGTCCATGCTCAACACATCATACAAATCAATCATGTAAATCATAACTCTGCACAGTATGTAACAAAAGATCATCTCAGTATATTAGGGTTTGTACCCACTCTCATAATAAAACATAAATCATTACATTGGGGCTTTCTGCTGAGTATATAACAATAGTCTGCATCAATCAGGGTCCATGCCCGATAGGTAAATCTATAAAACAAATGAATCATGTGCACTGGGGCTTATGCCCCGTATAAAAAAATAAATCATGTGTTGGGGCTTAAGCCCAGTATATAACATCAAAAATAGTCAGTCAAAATTAGAGATATTACACCAAGAAAAAATAGCAAACCTTGGAGCCATAGCTCATATTTTTCTCATTATCATTATGAATCACTCACAATACAATATAGGTATTCCGCAACATCCAATACCCTAATATGTTAACCCAGATTAGAAAATAGACCCAAATCCCTTAACCAGGATTAAATTACATATTTTTAGAAAATTCCCCAAAATAGTCAAAAACATTTTCACTCGCCGCACTCACAGGAACTCAAATGGCCTAACTCTGTCCATCCTTTCAGTTTGTTGAAAAGCCAAATCTTAGTTTGTGGCTCGAGGATACAAGATACAGACCAGTATATCTACGAAATCCCTATTTAATAAGAGCTCGCTTGAGAAATGAGTTACCAAAGAAGACTCAAGCAAATTAAAAGAAGAAATGCAAGGGCAGAGGCAAAGTATTTTGCACATAGATATGGAGAAGTTCCCATTGCAGAGGAACTTATTAATACAGTTGAAGTCCAAGAGGAGATCTAGGATAATTGGAGCAACAGAGTTCTCCTCATACCCCCACATTTTTTAGGTAAAAATTATGAGTTTTGGGCTATCATGATGAGAAGTTTTCTTAGAGCAGAGGATTTATGGTATTTAGTTCAAAATGAATGTGTGCATCCCCTAGATCTAGAGGCTTTTGAGGCCCTAACAGAAGACCAAAAAATGCAGAAGCATGAATTGGCTTTGTATTTCATTCAACGGGCCTTGGATAAAAATATGTTTTTGAAGGTAGCAACCGCTAAAACAGCCAAGGAAGCTTGGGAAACTTTAAAACATGAATTTGAAGCAAAGGGGAGTGACATGTGCAAGTAGCCAACAATGTCACAGCATGTTGAAGAAGTAGCAGAAGAGAAGCCTGTAGTTGAAGCAGAAGACAACCAAGCTGTTAGTGAATCCCACGGTGTAGACGCACTTGTGGATGAATATGAAGATAGAACTACCATCGCAGTAGTAGAAACTCAAGCCATAGAAGCTGTTGAGAAATTTAGTGAACCCCACACAGTTGTGAATAATGAAGTTGAAGAACCTGCTATACGAGTAGAAGCACTTTCCCCAAACACAAATGAAGACGAAATTGTTGTAATAGTTGAAAAGGATCCAACAGTCTTAGTCAAAGCTGCCGAAGTAGAAGTTGAAGAAGTTGTACAAGAAAAAGAAAAAGATCCCTTGAAGGCCAAGCCCATGAGGGAAAAATATTTTCATAACATTTCTGTTGTTTGTGGGTGTGTAGGTATTGAGAGCAAGAATCCACCTACAATAGCTAAAGAAAAAGAGCATGCAGTCAAAGTACCAACACATTTGGATGAAGATTTTAAATTTATTGAAGAGTGGCTAGCAAAGCGCAAGTATGATAAAGACTACATAGAGTATGTAGAACTAAATAACATATCTGAAGAATATGATAAATCTATTGAAAGCCTTTTTAACTAGTGGAGCCTAGAAGAAATAAGATACTACTACAGTTTAATGTGAGAGCAGCCCACTGAACAAGGCCAAGCACATTTGAATGAAGGTAAGCAATCTTGGAAGAATCCCATTGCTAGAAAGATTGAAGAACATCTAAGCATGCCAACACTGCTAAAAAGCAACAACGGTATTGATGATCTCATAAATGGTACATCCACCTACTTGAAGGACCAAACTCCTGAAGAAGAAATGAAGAAGAAAAGAAATTTAGCATACAAGGTCTGGAGAAAGAAAAAGAAGAAAAACATTCTGAGCTTCAAAACTTGGAGAAGAAAGCGTAGAAAGAAGGTGCTTCAACAAATTGCAGCAAATAAAGTGAAAATGAAATGTAGAAAGCCTTGCTGAGTTAGAACAACGTGCAACATTTTTTGATTTTTTGGTGTAATTTTGATGTAAGCTCGTAGAGGCAGTGGTAGTAGAAATTAAGAGGGAGTTAGTGTAATTTCTCCTCTCATCATAGCTTATGGGCTTATGGTTGAGATTAAGAGGGAGTGTTAACAGTAATATAATCTCACCCGCCGCATCTACATTCTGTAGACTACATTTAATACTTAGACATAGTTAGATCGGAATTTGTGTTCACACCATGGGCATAATTAATTGCACTGGTTGTAAACCACGTGATCCTCACATGATGGGCAATCTTTAATCAGTACACCCAACTAATTAGCTTTTATATTACTCAGATTTTTCCTTTGGGCCTAAGGGAATGCATATATAGAATTGTCAAATTCTTGTGTTCCGCTACTGCTCTGTAATTTCCGTCACTCTTTCTCATCCCTCATTATATAGCAAAAGTCTGTGTGCCATGTGTCTGTCCATGCACATATTTAATTTAATTTTAATTATTCTCAATTACAAGTGTCTCATTATCTTTAGTGTGCACCTAATTCCCTAAATCAGTGAGAGTTAGGTGTAGAAGAGTCCTACTCTTTTTTTGGTTCTCATTTAGTTTACTTAATATATTTTAGTAAACTAGTTGTTTTTATTTATTTAATTTCTTTTAAATAATAAAACCTTAAATAAAAAAAATTGTTTCTTTTATTTAATAACATCTACTCTATTTTTTTTTTTTAAGATCTAAAAGATTAATATATATCTATATTCTCTTTAATTCTAAATAAGATATTTTTATCTAAAGTTTAACTCCTATTAGTATTCAATTCTAATAGAACTTTAATAGAATACTTCTAGTTTAGTTTTTATTTTTCTTCTTTTCATAAAGTAGATAAATCAAATAATTTGGACTAAACTAGTTCTTTTTCTTTTCTTTTCTTTTTCATTTCTACTTTTCTTCTTTTTTCTTAAAAATAAAATAATGAATATTATTTTCTTGTATTTATCTTTTAATTTAAAATCACTTGAATTTATCTTTGGTAGGGTTTCAATTTTATTCATGTGTTAAATAATATTACCTTTTTTTTTGTCCAGGTGCCTCTTCGGTGGGCCCTTCCGACAGTTCCATTTCTTTCTTCTTATGGGGAGCACTACATAGCGATCGAGAGTCGTTACCACGATCTCTCAACTATGCTTCTTGGATACTAAGGGATGTTGAGGGATAAGGCTCTCCTTATTGAGCGACCCTCAACCCATCGTACGCAACCAAATCATTATGGCCTTGCCCGTACGGCATAGGCTTCCCCGGGTGAGGTGAAACGGCTTCACCCATGCGTGGATTGCTAATTCAGGGTCGATAGTCAGTCATCGTACCCCTATGTGTTCTTTCTGTTCTTACGACCCCTACAATTCCATTGTGGGTCAGTTGGTAAATCGTCTTACCTACCACTACACACACTCAAGCACACATTAGTAGTGTTGCACTATAAAACATTTTCATCATTCTTTTCAGTATCTCAGTCAGTCGAGTCTACTAAACATTCATCATTTTAACATTATGCTTCGGTCAGTCGAGCATGTTCATCATTTGTTATTTTATCTCAATCAATCAAGTATAAAACTAATCATCATTTTCATTTCAAGTAATTTCAACATTCATCATTTTCCATTCTAAAGCATTTTCATCATATTTCATTTTCTCAGTGAGTTGAGTCTATTCATCATTCATCATTCATCTAACCATTTTCATTTCACATATAAAATTTAAAGCAATCATTCATGGTCCAAGTTTTTAGAAATCCAGGTCACTTCAAACCAGTGCCCTTAATAGTCAAATCAATCATAGGTCTCCCACAGTCTAATAAATCATAAGTCTCAAATAATCTACTCAATCATAAGTCTAAAATAACCAAATCAATCATAGATGCTTAGGCGGGCATTACACCCCCCCACACACATGCAAAGAATATAAAATATACTCAATAATGGTGTACACTTTATAAAAACAACACACCGACATGAAATATTATATCCATTGCATTCTTATCATCGATTTTTTTTATTAAAAATGACATTGAGTAAATTAGTGCATATTATATAGAAATGACACATTAGTGCTTATATATATATTAAGAATAGTGGTGCATGTTGAACATGTATTGTATGCACAACCTAACCTGGAAATAGTTTTAGCCTAAAATTATTTATTTAGCTTGTAAATCATATTTCATAATCTGTGCATTTCATTATTCATGGATTTTATTGATGGAATATGTCTAACACAAGAATAGGGAAAACATTATATAAAATAAGGTGAGAGAATAACATCCTAAGAGGAGAACATGACCAGTTGTTTTAAATTTTAATATTAAGTAATATATTTGAATTATATATAGGTTTAAATGTTGTTTATTGGATATTACATGCCATTTAGGCAAAAAAAACTTAAGAAACTCCCGTTCAAATTCTAAGTAGAAAAGAGCATAAAATTATTATAGAATTATTGCAATGAAATTAATTAGGTGGATCAAAAGGTGATCTATAAATTTTACTATAAATGTGTTTCTTAATAATAATTGCTAACATGTTTCAATCATTAAATAATACATTTGTTAAAAGTTGTGTAGAGACCGACAATGAGGGAAAAACACGCTATCCTAAGAAGATAAAACCATGAATGATATAAACGATGATAAATTTGTTCTTAGTTCATTTACAATGGTACTGGAAGTTAATGAAAGAGGGAATTATTTTTATAAAATTAAAAGGAATATTGTGGAAAGAATGTATAAACATTGTTTCCATTTACAAGACAAAATCCAATACAATGACTTCAAGGATTAGGTTACACATAAACTATAGTAAGTGCTTCTGGAGCAAAGTTCAATGCAACGTTTGAGACTTTCAATTGAAAAAACATGTAATAACAAGAAAGGATGATTTAAAGAGTATTATTTATAAACATCTATACACACTAGTCCAAAAATTACGAAATTAAAATTTTTCTATATTTGTTTTCAAATAAATAATAAAAAGAAAATTATTTTGTTTTTCATTTTTTAAGAAGATTATAAAAATCCAAAGGATGATCGAAGTGATATATGAAACGTTTTGGTATGGATGTTGAAAAATGTATTCATGGGATGGTCAAATAAATAATCATAATTGCATCATAGGAGGAAACATCCCAAAAACTATGCGCAACAGACATATGCATGCACTGATTTTTTCTATGTACATGGAGTTTAACTATTGCATGGGATGTTATTTTTCAATTGTTTTGTTGTTACACAAAAGGAAACAAGATGGAACCCATTCCACACATAAGACAAAACAGTAAGGCATTTAAGGGTTAATCTCAAAGTATGTGAGTACTTAATGCAATTTCCTTACAATTTCATATTTGGTGTGATGTATGTATTTTAATAGGTTTACAATAATCCATGTGTGCTTCCTAATAGGTGTTAACATATAAGTAATATCCATATAAACATTTGATTAAATATGGGTTGTGAGTGTATGTCGGAGTATCAAGCGATAATTGAAAAAATTGTTAGTAGTTATGTTGTTTTACTTCCCTTATTTTATAATTAATTGAATGCATCAAACCTTTAATTATATATATATGCTTTTTCATGGCATATAAAACTCATTGGAAACAAAGTATTGAGTAGAACCAAAATATGATATCGTGAGAGACGACATGGACCATGGTTTCAAAAGACTATGTATTATATATGAAGAAACCATTATCATGGTATAATTTTTTTGTTTAAATAATCACGTATAGTTTACTATAAATGTAGATGTACTCATTAAATTTTATTTCTATGTTTGTAGATAAAACATGAATAGTTGCACTGTCAAAATCAAGCCAATCAACAAAACATTCCAAAAAACCCAAGTATAGATCCCACACAAATGATGAAGATATGAGGCATGCAAGAAACTCAAGAAAAGATAGTAGTGAGAATGATGACTAATGAAGAACAAAATTGAAAATTACAAGTTATATATTTTGGAATGATTATTTATACTAAAAAATGGACATGTTGTTTAATGTGGAAATTTTGAATATGGTGGACCTTTAAGTTGTTTCATGTTGCATAATGAAAGGTCTCTTATTCATAATAATAACATTTATTTTTTATTCTATTTATTTTCTAGTGTCACAATTTTTTTTGTTGTGGATTAAATATCTAAATGATTTACATTATTACAATGAATAAAGATGTAAAAAAATTGTATTTTTGTTTAAATGGTGTAATGAATTAATGGAGTGATTAAAATCATTAAAATGTAATACAATCAGTATTAATATAAAAAAAAATGTTTTTATATGATTAATTGATATTTTGTAAAAGATGAAACAAAAAGATGCATTTGCATACCAATAACATTGAACAATTCATCACTAAAACATATCAATGCATTGTATTAATTTTAACTCAATGGTGAGGTTCATACCTATTACACATCGTGAATTTAAATTAATATTACATTCTATTTTGAATAAATGCAACAAAAACGCGTCCTTCTAATGGGAGCAAAAACATGGCTTCCTTCAATGATACCATTACCATTGTTATTATTACAAGAGATTATTATGTGCAAGATGATACACACCAATGATTTGATTATATAAAATAAACACCATGGATTCATAATATATATCTTACATAATAGTGTGTAATTTATTTTTTAAAGCATTAGTGTGTGTCAAACAATGAAGCAAATGTGCCTATTATTGGCAAATGTGCCTATTATTGATAAATGTGGAAAAACTTTGAATACATTCATTGCAAGGTAAATAGATTCAAAGTCAATATTATTTCTTTTGTTGATATATGTATGTATCTTTAGTGGATACTCAAGGACCACAATATCGGTTCCTCCGCATGATATAGCATTCCATTGGTCTCCATTCAGAAAAGGGTCGAGGACTTTGGTGAAAGAGACACAGTAGATAGTATCAAGTAATTAGTACTTTTGTAATTGTTTCTTTGGGGAATTAATAAGATCATTGTTCTTCTCCCCAAAAATATACTTATATTTTCATAGTTTATGAGTCCATTGGGGAACATGGTGAGTTTTACCTAAACTATTGTGGATTTGTTCATTTGATTTTTTTTAATGATAAAATCTATTTGAAGAAGGGTATTTTTTTTATATGTGGTAGGTATAAATATCTAGTTGTAGCAACAAATTGAAGCATCAACACACACAAGGAAACATCAAATAGTCAGACAAACATATTCTCCTCTACCGACCTCTATTTCATACTCTATCATAGTATATGGTAATTAATTCAAGGAAATAATATAGAAGTCTAAATCTTTGACTATTGGAGGGATTGACACACTCTCTCCAAAGAATCAAACTTTGAGGAAATATTAACACAAAAGGATTGGCACCTCCACTAGAGATGATTATTCCATAATCATATCTATTTTGTTTTCTTTAATCTTGTTTAAAAAAATAAAAATTATAGTAACTATGGTAATTAATCTAGAGCACAAAAAAAGAATAAAAAAAGTATATATTCATGAGATATAAACATATAACAATTACAAATGGAGGAGGATAACTTCGTTCGTCATATTATTATCTCAGCGTTTCAAGCCACTAGATGGGATAAACATTAGGAGAAAGAGCATCACGATACACTCTTTCTCCTAATGATGAGTCCATATAGTGGCTTGAAATGTCAAGAAAATAATCTGACAAACACAGTTTTCCTTCTCTCTTTGTAAAAAAAACTATTGTATTAAAAATTTTAAATATTAGTTCAGTCTCTGTTACGGGAAAAAAAAATACTAATGACTAGGTTTGGTCACTAACATACTAAGAAGGTATTCTAGTGCCCCTAGACTACTCCAGACCTTGACAGAACCTATTGAGTGGCCCGACTGATTGAAACATTAATAAAATGACCCCTTGATGTTATATTGAGTATATTCATGACTACGATTGATTGTGAATCAATAAAATAATGATATATGTCTATCTAGATAGTTGATGTCAATGGATGATTATATGTTGTTTAACGAATAACTTTGATTATGAAAAATGTACATGTGAATGATGCTTAACGACCAGCTCTATGATTGATTATGTGATGAGAACGAAAAAATTAAATATTGACAAGATGCATTTCTGATTATGATGAATGAGGACAAGACTATTACTATGTGTTTTTGAGAATGTGTATAGTGACAGCTGAAACGGTTCACCGACGGACACACAAGGGAAATAAAGGGTCGTAGACTATGGGTAAATCACACATGGAAGAACGACGACGGTGTCAACTTCCTACAGAATCCCACGGCTAAGTTCAAAAGCCCTTATCTGCTTACTCGGGGTCGCGTGAAGTCGTGCGATGTGGACCACGACAGAGTTGGTCACGTACGAGTTGGGGGGCACGTAGTAAGAACGGACTTACTCCTCAGCATCATTGGTCACCAATAGTGTGTAGACGGAGGATTGAAGGTAACTGATCCTAAATCCCTACATGAAGTTCCCGCAACTCAAATGAAAAGATATCGATAGAATGACCTAACGGTGTGGTACCTTGCCGAGAAACAAAAAGGATGGATGCAAGGACCTGTTGATGTGATACCTTGCCAAGAAATGGATACAATGGATGAATGGGCCTGATGGAGTGGTAGCATGACGAAAGATGAGCATAAATGACAGATGGGCCCAACGGTGTGGCACCTAGGTCCTAGAAAGGATTAATTGATAAACTTTGTGCAAAAAGAAAAACCATATAAATTGCATTTAGAACACTTGTTCATAAAAATACAATTTAGTATTAAAAAAAGAATAGAAATAATCATTCTAGGCAATTGCACATGGAAATACCTTTTAGTATTTAAAACAATGGAAATAATCATTTTAGGAGCAAAATGGAATCCTAGGCATGAGATTTTAGTTAACAACACAAGCACCCACAAAGATAGGATCTAGAGTGAGCATCGTAGAGACAAGCTTGAGTAAATCGAAGAATATAGGTGCACTCTTCTAGAAAACTTGACACTTGGATTTATGAGATAAATTACTTTTTGAATATTAATAAATTGGGTATTTTGCATGAAGCGACATGTGTCACATAATATTTTCCTATATTAGGAAGACATTGGGAATGGGTAAAGGACCCATATTTGGATGGTTATCGTAATTGTGAAAAAGTGAGTGACTTGCTGCTATTGGGGTTTGGCTAGAAATTCTGGTGGGGGGGGAACCCGAGATGAATTTCTCGAAGTGTTGTGTGTGAGCTCTATGACCAAAAGCTCCAGGGTGGCCATGCGACTGAAAGAATGCACCTATGGTTGGGTGGCGAAGCTAACAGTTGCTTCTCCTATGGTTCAAACGAGCTTTGTGGGAGGGATTCTACGGAAGACGCAGACGACAGTGGAAAAGTTGGATCAGTTGACAGGTTATGGTTTTGTTTTAATTTGCTAAATTATTCATTTATTTATTTGATTTATCTAGTAATTATGGTTTCTAATCTCTTTTGTTTCAAGTTGTTGAGTGTCAGGTTAACCACGGAAGGACCCTACAAGAGGGGTCATACATTTGGTATTAGAGCCGGTCGAGCCTTGAGGCCACCGAAATTATATTATTCAGGGGTTCAGGAGGAAGGAGAGTACTCTCGAAAAGGTTGGGAAGCTAACCGAGGCGTTTGTTGGTGACATTGGAGATCGGCGGTGGAACTACAGCTGCGTTCTTCTTCAAATTAGGAAAGACTACTCGAACATCTCCGTGAGGTTAGCAATGAAAAGTTATTCTTACTTTCTTTTTCAATATTATGCAAATCGAATCATCCATATTTTATGTTTAAGAATGAGCAATCGCTAAAATACTCATGGGTGAGGTATTCTACTTCGAAAAATCGTGCTTAGACCACCATTTATCTGAAACATTTGCTTATGAATTTTTGGCCACATTTAATCTACCCCGCTCAGCATTTAGAATTTCTGTTATGTATATTTACATATTGACTTGGTGAACTACTTTCAGAGACTATGAATAGTATAGATCTGGTTCTTCTTAAAAAAAAAACCTATATATAATTCGAAAGGAAGATGTGGGTTCAGCGATCGACACCCATTCGATCGTCTTGGATCTCTAGTTAAATTCGTAATTTCCTGTTTTTAGAAGGTTGTGATTGGGTTTAGCAGTCGACATTCAATTCGATCGTCATGGATATCTGGTTGAATCCGTAATTCCCTATGCAGATAAGGTTGAAATTCCCATGATTGACTATCTAGGCAGTCACGTGGAATACTTGGAATATAGAATTTATGCACTCCTGTATAATATTTTTTGAATTACGGAAAGGAGGATCTAGCGACTAACAAACATTGGATCGTCATGAATCTCTGATGGAATCGAGCTTCTGGTATGAATTGAGTTTTCTGCACGACGCTCGATCATAACCTTTCCATCGAGATTGCCCCATACTCCGTCTCCTGTATAAGATTTTTTTTTTTTCTACCGTTCTCATAGGTTGTTACTCTCAAACTGAGGTATGGGTTGAATCATGTAGCATCACTACCTATTATGCTCTTCAGATCTGAGTACCTGAGTTATGATCTTACCTCTACCAGTCCTCGGCTGCTTCATTCCTCCTTACCCGGTAAATCCCTGAGTTCTTCATTTTTAGTTTCTTTGAGATCCGGTTTTTGCTGGTATACTCTTCCAGTCCTGAGAGCACTGACTCTCATATCTTCCAGCTATTGTGTTAACCCCATCTTTTGAGAGTGTTTATTTTGAGTATAGATCGCGTGTATTCTTCCAAGTTATTTAGTGATCTTCTGTTGCTCTGTTAGTTACCTTTTAAGCCGACAACCCACCTTATGACTAGATAAGTTCGGCTTGACTTCTTTGCACTGTCGTGATTCCACCCAGACATCTCGTCTAGGTGTCGTTGGTCCTCCAACACAGGCATAATTATTTTGTTATGGCAAAGCTTTCACGGTAATTTACCTCCGAATTTTATTTAAACCTTCCAGCTGGAAACGTGGTCCCTTCCCTCCCACTGGTGTCTCTCTAACCACTGATGTAGTATACTCTTTGATTGCCATCTCGTCACACCTTTGTAATCTACTTCATCTTCTAATTACTTGGTGTGTATCACGGGAAATCCATCCCACTTATACACAGACGAGGTGTCCCATTCTCTCTCTCAAAGCCGGAGACTGTTGTCAAATTGGTCTATGTGGAAGTTCCATGTATAATGTTTAAATCAACTATACGTTACGTCTTTACTTGAGAATTGTTATGTACTGTAACAATAATTCTGTTTGTATTCGTCATAGAGTTGAGTTCTGCAACGTAAAATAGTTTAATGCATCTTAAAGTGTATTTAATACATGTTCCATATAATCATTTATATATGTATTTGTCTTGGAAAAAATAATAATAATAAGAATAAGAATAAGAAATTAATTATGATATCCATGGGTAGTATTTGGTTAGGCATATATGCACTTGTTAAGGGTAGGAAATTTATTTGGTTATGTGTATATTGCTTTTCTTGTTAAAAGGAGGAAATTAAAAATATTCTAATCAGGTTTGCCTTTTGAAAAGTACTATGGTTGTGTAGAGATTCAATTATCTACACCTGGACCCATAGGAAAATTTGCATCCTATTTACTTAAATTGCTTACAATGTATAATATTAGTATTGTAGTATGTTAGATAGAAGTCAACAACCCTATCTTAGCCATCTCTTTTAAATTATAAAATTAAAGGGGTAAGTAGGTGCATTGTTTTATTAATGAAATTATGGTACATGGTCCTAATTAGCTCATCACATAACAAGTTAAACTGGTATTTTAGGGAATGATTTCATTTTAGTAACATATGAAAGGTAATTGTAATAATTTGATTATTTTATAATATTGGTATGTTGCTTAAGTCTTAACATTTTATTAATAAGTCTGAAAGCAATGTTTCTCATAAGTTGTTTCATTAAATGAAAAATCGATGCATTAATCGATTATTTAATCTTTTACTAATTTATATTTATTCTTAGATAACTTATGTTCTGTGTTTGAGTGTACATCTTGGATGGAGTCATATATATTGATAATTGGTTTGGAATGTCATTTAATCCGTTATGTTTTTTAAAAAATGCCATATATACAGGTTTTGTGTATATGTTAATGGGAGTAAGTGTATTCTCTCCTCCGTGTACTAATTATATTATCGACTTGTGTAGTAAAAATCAGTGAGGGCGGAACCCAAGGTTAAGTGTTGATTATTAAAGAAAATAGGAATTGAGTCAAGGAGGGAATAACCAGAGACTTAATATTTGATTGAAAATTTGATCGGATGTGATGAGAGTAAAATCCTAATATTATTGAGCTAAATTATATTAGACTTCAAATGCATATGCAATAGAGTTATCTAATTGGTGTATCCATAAGGAAGTGGTATTCATGAAACGAAACACTAGCCTTAGAGAATTATTTCCCACTGCCTCTCATAGAAATGATATACCTATGAGAAAAGTAGGTTGGGTGGAATATTGATACAATCAAACCTTCAATGGTTAGATCATCGTGACTCAAATAAGTACTAGTTAAATATTGTATATTCCTTTTTGCATGTATCTAAATCTAAATACTTAGATAAAGAATACATAATCAAACCTTCAATGGCTAGATCATCGTGACTCAAATAAGTACTAGGTAAATATTATATATTCCTTTTTTCATGTATCTAAATCTAAATACTTCGAGAAAGAATACATGGTCTCCCTTGTGATTTTTGTATATAATAAACACTAGGCTATTATTTTATTGGAAATAGATGTTAAGATAATTGATATTTAATAGAAATAGAAACTTACATGTTACTTGAATTGAAGAGATAAAGTATATGATTGAATTGTAACTAATGGTGTGTAGCAGAAATAAATTCATAACCTGAAGACTATTTTAGTAAAACGAAGTAATCAACACAAAAAATTGAATGCAATGATGCTAACCACTTTACAAGGTGCAACTTAAGCAAAGAGACGACTAGTTCTGATGATAGGACTCGATGAGATTAATGATGTCAGACACAGTTAAGGAGACGTTGCCGAATGAATCATATGGATTTCAAATTAATGAACGAAGTAAGAACGTGATGAGCTCATTAACCTAGACATGATATTACCGATGAAAGAGCTAGAAGTTAAAGTTCTATATGTTCGACTAAGTTTCCAAGTTCCGACACTTTGGAACCATGTCATATTGAAAATCAAACTTATTAAAATTTATGGAATTGGAGTAATCTTATGGGAATCGGTTTTGGATTATTTGACAGTCATTCTTGATTTGATTATTCATATTTTACTGAATACTATAGTATGTTTATCTTCACGCCTTAGAGGAAAGGATAGCCAACCAAACTTGAATTCTTGCTTGGATTTTGTTATACAAAAAGAGGACTAGGTAACTATTGTGTGAAATACGGATGCAATATGGCTTGTAGTTGGATTTGATATCATGGATCTTCATGAATGAATAGGAGATAAAGGAAATCTAGTTGGGACTGACAACCCGTGAATTTATCATCAGATTGATATTATGAGAAATTACGATTGAGTTCTTGAGGATGTATTGGAACCATACTAAATGAGATAGGAAATAATGACTTGAACCACTTGTGCTTATAGCCATGATTGTTGGAGAAAAAAAAATAGAATAGAATGACAGAGGATGAGAATAGAAATTAAGATAAATCCTAGCATCGAAAGTGCAAGAACAAAAATTAACTTCAGGACAAAGTTCTATTTAAGAGGGGGTGTATGTAATGCCCCTAGAATGACTGTGGACCTTAAGGACACCTGTCAAGTGACCCGGCTGAACAACTTCGATATAGTGGTCTCTTGAGCCTTGTTATGTCTTAAATGATTGAGGAGAACCTGAATATGTGAATGGCGACAATAATTAATACATGATTTAAGGAATTAAATTATATGTGTGGAGTGGGATAATGGATTAATTACATATTGCTTAATTATTAGCCTTGATTGATCAAGTCAAAGTGCAATGGGACAGTTACAGTCCTAGCTCCGCGACTTGGGAGGACGCAACTGATATGTGTCATAGCTTTATGCATTTTTTCTTAACTTCGGGACAAAGTTCTAAATAAGTAGGGGTGTATGTAGTGCCCCTAGACTACTGCAGACCTTGAGGGCACCTTTTGAGTGACCCGATTGATTGAAACATTAATAACATGACCCCTTGATGTTATATTGAGTATATTCATGACTACGACTGATTGTGAATCAATAAAATAATGATATATGTGTATCTAGATAGTTGATGTCAATGAATTATTACATGTTGTTTAACGAATAACTTTGATTATGAAAAATGTACATGTGAATGATGCTTAATGACCAGCTGTATGATTGATTATGTGATGAGAATGAAGAAAGTTAATATTGACGAGATGCATTTCTGATTATGATGAATGAGGACATGACTATTACTATGTGTTTTTGAGAATGTGTGTAGCGACAAGTGAAATGGTTCATCAACAGACACACAAGGGAAATAAAAGGTTGTAGAGTACGGATAAATCACACACAGAAGAATGACTACGGTGTCGACCTCCTATGGGATCCCACAGCCGAGTTCAAAAGCCCTTATCCGCTTACTCGAGGTCGCATGAAGTCATGCGATGTGGACCATGACGAAGTTGGTCATGTATGAGTTGGTGTTGGTTGTGGAGCCAGATCTTCTAGTCTCATAGATGATATAGTATCAGCTGTGTTTGTACCCTAGTTTTATATGATATGTAGGTGGACTATACAGTCACGCCAGTGGGGGGGTGTGGGGGGGCATCGCCCCCCCACGGGGTTCCAGGGGGGACCATCCCCCCTAGCTGGGGGGTCCGGGGGCAGCGCCCCCAAGAAATGGGGGTTCGGGGGCAACACCCCTGAAGAAAATTTTTGGGGCTGTTTTCGCCAGCTGTTTTGTGGGCCCATGGTTTTGGGTATCCCGTGGTATTTTCCCATTGTATTTCCCTTATAAAATAAAGACATTGTAATATGGCTAGGGATGATGATGTATTAGGTTTTATGCATTGTAAAGATCTCTGAGATCAGGAGAGAGACTGTGAAACAGAGAAGAGGAAGTGCAGCGGTTGTGCTGCAGGTTGTATCCCTTCACCTTGCTGGACAGTAATAATAATAAGGACTAGCAAATTCAGTGTGGACGTAGCCCAAGTTGGGTGAACCACGATATATCTTTGTCTCTCTTGTAATGTGTATGTGTGATTATATTTGCATTTCTATTTATTGTTATTGCTCTGCGATCCTGTTTTTCTAACAATTGGTATCAGAGCCAAAGGTCTATTTGGCAATTAAACCCGCAGGAAGCTAGGGTTTCTGGTTCGAGTGGGAGCAATGGCAGAAGAAGGAAAGTTTAAGGTCGATAAGTTTAACGGCCAAAACTTCAGGTTATGGAAGATGCAAATGGAGGACTATCTGTACCAGAAGGATCTATTCCTACCGTTCAGAGGAAAATCAAAGTAGCCGACGGCTATGAAAGAAGAAGAATGGGAGGTTCTTGACAGAAAGGCTCTGGGAACAATACGGTTGAGCCTGGCTTCATCGGTGGCTTTCAATATCTCAAAAGAAACGACAACAAAGGGTTTGATGAGTGCATTGGGTAAGCTATATGAAAAACCCTCGGCCTCCAACAGGGTATTTCTAATGAAGCATTTATTTAATATGAAGATGTCTGAAGGTGGATCTGTTACTGATCATTTAAATGAGTTTAATACAGTTACAAATCAGCTAAGTTTTGTAAGTGTGAACTTTGATGATGAGGTTAGGGCTCTTCTAATCTTGTGTTCATTGCCAGAAAGCTAGAATAGCTTGCTCATGGCTGTAAGTAACTCTGTCTCTGGTTCAAACACCTTGAAATTTGATGATGTTATTGGTGTGATTCTTAGCGAGGAAATGTGAAGAAAAAGCACAGGTGAGACATTAGGTAATGCGTTGACCATGGAAAGCAGGGGAAGACAAAATGAGAGAGGAAAGAGCCAAAGTAATCGTGGAAAGTCTAAAACAAGCAGATCCAAGTCCAGACTGGGAAAGATAGAGTGCTGAAACTGTGGAAAGAAAGGACATCTGAAGAAAGACTGCAAATCTCTAAAGAAGAAAGGAGATGCACAGAAGGAAACTATCCAGGAAGCAAATGTAGCAGGTGATGTGTTACAAGATGCTTTGATTCTTGCATTAGATAATACTAGTGATTATTGGGTAGTAGATTCAGGAGGTTCATGTCATGCTACACCCCATAGGAAATACTTTCATGAGTATGTTCCTGGCGACTTTGCACATGTTTTATTGGGTGATGATGAGTCATGTAAAATTGTTGGTATGGGTAAGGTATGGATAAAAGTTAAGAATGGAACTGATTGGTTGTTGAAAGAAGTTAGGCATATTCCTACTATGAAAAGAAATCTGATCTCAACAGGGCAGGTGGGAGATGGCAGCTGTCTATCTACGTTCGGAGAAAAGTGGTGGAAGATCACTAAAGGATCAATGGTGATAGCAAAAGGAGACAGAGTAGGTACGTTGTATTTATGTCCTCATAATACTGACCATTCTATCTCTTTAGTTTCCATAGGAACAGATACATCATTGTGGCATCATAGGCTTGGCCACATGAGTTAGAAGGGGATGCAGATTCTCCACTCAAGGAAGTTGTTGCCGGATTTGAAGCAGGTAAGTTTGGAATTTTGTGAAAACTGTGTTTATGGAAAACAGAAGAGAGTCAGATTTCTCAGGGTTGGGAAATAGAAGAAGAATGAAAAATTAGAGCTTGTGCATACAGATGTATGGGGATCGGCTCAGGTACAATCTCTTGGTGGCTCTCATTATTATGTTACATTTATTGATGATGTAACTAGAAAAACTTGGGTTTATTGCATTAGACAGAAATCTGATGTGTTTGCTACTTTTAAGAAGTGGAAAGCTTTGGTTGAGAATGAAATAGGAAAAAGATTGAAGTGTCTCAGATCTGATAATGGAGGTGAGTACTGCAGCAAGGAGTTTGATAGTTACTGTTCATACCATGGGATTCATAGAGAGAAGACAGTCCCAGGAACACCACAGGAAAATGGTGTGTCAGAAAGGATGAACAGAATGATTATGGAGTGTGCAAGGTGTATGAGACTGCATGCAGGGTTTCCCTTATAGTTTTGGGTGGATGTTGTAAATACTGTTGTTTATTTAATAAACAGAGGACCTTCAAGTGCTTTGGATGGTGGTATTCCAGAGGAAGCATGGATAGATAAAAAGGTAAACTACTCATTTCTGAGAACGTTTGGTTGTGAAGCATTTGTCCATATAGATAAAAAAAATAGAACAAAGCTTGAAGCTAAATTCAAAAAATGTACCTTTATTGGATATGGGGTTGATGAATTTGGTTATCATTTATGGGATTATGAAAATAACAAAATCATCAGGAGTAGAGATGTGATATTCAATGAAAAGGTCATGTATAAAGATCAGTTGCAGGGAAAGAAACAGGAAAAGGAAAACACAGAGTATATAGTGCTTGATGAAATTAAAGAAAATGAAGTTCTGAAGGTGCCAGAAAATCAAGAGCAGCAGCAAGTACCTGAAACTCCTGCAATTGTAAGAAGATCTACCAGGTTAAGTAGACTCCCTGAACAATACTCTCGTTCAATGTATTATTTATTGATGACTGATTACGGTGAACCAGAATGTTATGAAAAAGCAATGCAGGTGGAAACTAGAAAGAAGTGGGAGCGAGGCATGAATGAGGAGATGGACTCATTGGTAGGAAAACAGACTTGGGATTTGGTTCAGTTTCCTGCTGGTAAAAGAGCATTGCAAAGCAAATGGATTTACAGGTTGAAGGAAGAAGAAGGAGGTAAGAAGCGGTACAAGGCCAGACTTGTTGTAAAGGGGTTTGCATAGAAGAAAGGTATAGATTTTGATGAAATATTTTCTCCTGTTGTTAAGATGACTTCAATTAGGACTATCTTAAGTCTACTGGCGGTAGAAGATTTGCATCTTGAACAGTTAGATGTAAAAACATCCTTCCTCCATGGGGATTTGGAGGAAGAAATATATATGCAGCAGCCACAAGGGTATGAGGTCAAAGGTAAGGAGAATCTGGTATGCAGGTTGAAAAAGAGCTTGTATGGCTTGAAGCAAGCTCCAAGGCAGTGGTATCTAAAGTTTGATAGGTTTATGACAGAACAAGGTTATAGTAGATGTCATTCTGACCACTGTGTTTATTTCAAGAAGCTAGACAATGGAAGATATATTATCTTGTTATTGTATGTGGATGACATGCTTTTTGCAGGGTCTGACATGCAAGATATAAATGTACTCAAAAGGAAGCTAGCTAATTCATTTACGATGAAGGATTTGGGTGCTGCAAAGCAAATCCTTGGTATGAGAATAACGAGAGACAGGAAAAATCGCAAATTGACATTGTCTCAAAGTGAGTACATACAAAAGGTGTTGGAGAGGTTCAGAATGTAGAATGCAAAACCTGTAAGTACACCTTTGGCTAGCCATTTCAGTCTAAGTAAGGAAATGTGTCCCAAGACACAAGAAGAGACCGATTACATGTCCAAGATTCCCTATCAATCAGCAGTTGGCAGCTTGATATATGTCATGGTGTGCACAAGACCAGATATTGCACATGCAGTGGGAGTTGTAAGCAGATATATGAACAATCCAGGTAAAGAACATTGGAAGGCAGTACAATGGATTCTCAGGTATTTGAGAGGTACTACCACTGAGGCATTATGTTTTGGAGGTTCAGACACTGTTCTACAGGGATATGTTGATGCGGATATGGCAGGTGACAAGGATAGCAGGAGGAGCACCACAAGGTATGTGTTTATTGTAGGTGGAATAGCAGTAAGCTAGATTTCAAAACTACAGAAGGTTGTTGCACTTTCAGCAACAGAAGCAGAGTATGTTGCCATTACAAAGGCTAGTAAAGAGATGATTTGGTTGCAGAGGTTTATGGAGGAAGTGGGTAAGAAGCAGAAGGATAGCAGATTGTATAGTGACAGCCAGAGTGCCATTCACCTTGCAAAGAACTCATCATTCCATTCTAGGACTAAACATATATGTAGGACCCCTCCTTTAGGGTCCCCTTGAACTGAACCTGAAACTTTAAAAACTTCATACAAACAAATTAGCCATTATAGTTATTGGAAAAATAAAATAAAAGAGTGAATAACTTAACAAAAATAAGCAAACCTTAACCTGTCAACCCGATCCAGCTGGTCCATTGTTGTCTGCGTCTTCCGTAGGATCCCTCCAGCAAAGCTCGTTTAACCATAGGCGAAGCAACCGTTAGCTTCGCCACCCAACCATAGGCTCATGCTTTCAGTCGCATGGCCTCCCCCGAGCTTTGGGTCGTAGAGCTCACACAAGTATTTCAGAAATTCAGCTTGGGCTTCCCTTCCCACCAGGATTTCTAAGCCAAACCCTTAGATAGCAGCAAGTCTTTGAGGCATTCGAAAATTACGACAATCGTCCAAATTATGGGCCCCTTACCCATTCCTTAAGCCTTCCTTATAAAGGGAAATCTCCTGCGACACATGTCGCTTCATGCATAATTAAATATTTTTAATTATTTATTTAATTAAAACACTCACCCATCCAAGTGTCAGTTTCTCTGGGAAGTGCACCTACATCCCTAAGTTTGCTCTAGTTTGTCCCCCAGATATTTTAATCAACTCCTAGCTTTTAGTTGACTAGGTGTCTAATCTATTTTGCTCCTAAATAATAATTTCTATTAATTTAAATGCTCAACAAAATAACTATTCATGTGCAAATGTCTAAGCTATTGTTATGCATTTGCTAAGTAATAATCTAGAGTTATTCTCCTAAGTTTTTATGCAGTTTAATTTAACAATCAAACTCATTAGGATCACGGTGCCGCGTCGTTGGGCTCCTGGTTCCTTAATTTTTTAATCCCCTGACATGGCACCACTCTGTCGGGTCCAATCATCCATGGTTTCCATTCCTTGGCATGGTACCACCTCGTTGGGTCCTTGCGTCCATTCTTTCCGTTCTTGACAAGGTACCGCATCGTTGGGCCCTTCTGCCACCATCTTTCCGTTTTGACTTGCGGGAGCTCTTGTAGGGATTTTAGGAATCGTTACCATCCATCCTCCGTCTACATGCTATCTAGGGACTAATGGCGCTGAGGAGTGAGTCCGTTCTCACTGCATGCCCCTCAACTCGTACGTGACCAGCTCCGTCGTGGCCCACCTCGTACGTCCTCACGCATTCCTCTTGAGCAAGCGGATCAATGCTTATTTGCTCATGCATGGTATTCTTGTCGGAAGTCGACATCGTCGTCGTTTCCCCTGTGTGTGATTTACCCGTACTCTACAACCCTCCATGTTCCTTTGTGTGTCCATTGGTGAACCGTCTCACTTGTTTCTACACACACTTCTCACAACAAATTATTAGTAGCACTGTTCTCAACAATCATCATCTGGTTTCTAACTCTAGCATTTTGTTAAACATTTATGATTTATTCAAACTGCTCATTCATCTTATCAAATATACATTTCGTCACCAAATACATAATCACCATATAGCTAGTCGTTAAGTATTATCCATCAACATAATTTTCCATAGTCATAGCTAATCGTTTAACATATGCAATTATTTATTTACCTCAACAGTTCAGATACACATACTCAAAAAAATAAGGTCAAAAGGTTATTTAATTAATGTTTCAATCAGTCAGGTCACTCCACAGGTGCCCTCATTGTCTACAGTAGTCTAGGGGCACTACATACACCCCTACTTATTTAGAACTTTGTCCCGAAGTTCAGAATAAAGGCAGAAAACTATGACGCTTCTCAGTTGCATCCTCCCAAGTCACAGAGCTAGGACTGTAACTGTCCTACTACACTTTGACTTGATCAATCAGGGCTAATCATTAAGAAAGAACTAATCAATCAATTATACCACTCCACATATATAATTTAATTCCTTAATTGATTTATCAATTATTGTCGTCATTCACATCTTCAGGTTTTCCTCAATCTTTTAAGACATATCAAGGCTCAAGAAACCACTTTATTGAAGTTGTTCGGCTGGGTCACTCGATAGGTGCCCTTAAGGTCCACAGTCATTTTAGGGGCATTACACACACCCCCTCTTATAAAGAACTTCGTCCTGAAGTTAATTTTTTTTTGTTCTTGTACTTTCTATGCTAGGCTTTATCTTTATTGCTATTCTCATCTTCATGTCATTGTATTCTATTTTTCTCCAATAATCATGGCTATAAGCACAAGTGGTCCTAATAACTATTTTCTATATCAATTAGAATTTTTCCAATACACCCTCGGGACTTAATCGTATCCTTATGTAATACATATCCAATAATTCTTTTATAACTGTCAGTACCAAATTAGATTTTCTATACCTTCTAGTCATCTACAAAGGTTTACAATGTCCAAGTTATCTATAAGCTGCATTGCGTCAATAGTCACCCAAAAGTTTATCAAGCCTAACAAATCCAAGCAAGGATTTAAGTCTAGGGGCACTACATCCTTGTTCCACTTTACTAAAATTATCTTCTTTTTGGACTCGCCGTTGGTCTTAAATCCCAATTAAGCATACATTTTCAATGATGTTTTAGCTACCTTTTTTTTTTTTTTTTCAAATAAGCAGGACATAATCATTTCAAAATGAAAATTTAGATCTACTTTTCCCTTTTCCCAAAGGCAAATTTTTTTTTTTTTTTTCTTTCTTTTAAAGCATGGATAAATAATATGCATAAATGGTCCCCAATGCTTAATTTAAATTTGGTAATACCATTACTCATAAAATAAAGATTACCTCTTTTCACCGCTTTCCATTATATTCACCTCCTCTGTTTGAGGCTTCTGATAATCCTTAGCACCTACATCTACACTTGCATATTCTTGCAAAGGGTTACTCATACCATAACTATTTCAACAAAGTAATTGAGAAGGAAAAATTAAATTTTATATTTACTACATCTAAATAGTGATATTAAGCTCAATGCATAACTTTCATGCATTACTATATTGTTTATGCATAATTCCTATGCATTAAATGTTTCGATTACATGGTATTAAGGACATCAATCATATCAATGTGCATTGTCTTGTCATACTTATGCACATATATTAAATTATAATTTCTAGAATATAATAGTCAACTCTAAAATTATATTTTAAAGGACAATATGAAATTTACTATCATTAATTAAAAGACATTACTTTTGAACCATACATATTTTAATTACGGATGGACAATCTCAATAATCTCAAAAGACATATTTCAAATAATAAAGATATTCTCCATAAACTCAAGGGACAATATAAATTTTCTAAATCATAATTAAAGACATATTCAAATAATAAAGACATTCTCAATAATTATATATTCTATTTCAAGGGTGCATTCATGAGAATTTTAAGGGCAATATGATGTTTACTAAATACAAAATCATTGCTTGACTCCATTATAATGAGTCGTTTAAACCCAACCGAATCTTCAGTCAAGAATTAATCATGCTTAAATCTTTTAAATAAACTACTAAAATAATGGGACTACAGGTTCACCATCCAAATTATATATTTTTACATTTCCCTATATCTTAAAAAGAATAGTTAATTAACAATTACAAAATATTGTCAATCCCTTAAACAAGGAGATATTACTACATTGTCACTTTTCACTAAATGTAATGATGTTTAAAAGGACTTAATAGTTTCTATTGTTTACCACAAACAAGGAGTTAGACAGTATTGACTTCACCCTCAATAATATGTTAAGGTCCAAACAGTCTTGACTTTTAATTGACATAAGAGTTGTTCAATACGTGCCACCAAGGGATCTACGGCTTGCTGGCTGAGGAATATTACCGACACATGTTTTTAGCCAAAGCTTAAATGTTGACAGTAATTAAAGAGTAAATTCACATTCTGTATTAAGAATCTAGAGATGCCATTAAATACTCTAATGGGCACACACAGTTTTTTTTGTTTTTGTTTTGTTTTCATGCTCTTATGGAAACACACAAATGTACAATTAGATGGCAAGATTTAAAATGTTTGTAAATGAGACATAATTCTAGATTAACATTGTATCAACAATACTCTAGACCATACCAGCAAATAAACTTTAATTCCAAACTCTCAGAGGTTTCACCCTTCAAGCTGTGCTCGATCTTCATGCTATCGACAGAGCTTAGAACGAATGGATCTGGTTCTGGAAATAGCACAGAACAATTGCAATCTAGTGGGATAATTAAATCGTAAACAGAATTTGAGGAAGAGGGAGGGATGATCTGTTGGATCCATGACTCGGGTTGGTAAACACCGAAGGTGTAGGGAAAACTCTATAAGAGAAAATTACTGTAACAACTCACTCAGATTCAATCAGGGTAGAAGAACCCATCTAGAGATTCGATCCGACATCAAAACAGACAGAGGTTTGAAAGTAGAGGCAAGTGTGATAAATCTTCAGAGACTAAACATGGTAAGTTTTCTCAGATTACTGTTTTAATTCATTTCCAGGAAGATTAGACAATGGATCTAGAACACTATATATGAAGCACCCAAAATCTCATAAGCTGATACTAGGCACGCCAAATATGGACCATAATACGGTCGATCTTTCTGGAAACGCTCAGTCCATGCAGAGCTTTAAATACACAGGTTCATGATTTGAATTCATACAATTTGGAAACGCCAAAATACCAGATCCGGAGTGTTACAGGTTTGAAAATACAAGACGCCAAGGTTTGGATTTTGATGGAGGTACAGAGATCGAGGAATAAGGATTTCAGACGGTCACAGAAATCATAAAACGCAGAGATGGAGAACATAGATCCAAAGCTAATTCATAAACAGAGCTCCGATTGAAATCAAGCAATAATAAGATTCAGAATTAAGATGGTGCATAAGCATTAACCCCAGCCATTGAATTTCAGTTGGCAGGCTTATGCAGAGGATCACCCAGATCGCATCAACAAAATATCTTAACACCTTCAAGAAAATTCAAGATTATATAAATGATGGAAACGACACAATAGTTCGAAGAGATAGTAAAACAAAAATAGAGTCTAAACTTCGTAATAGTTCAGATCTAAAATTCCCTTGCCATCACAGGAAATTCGAGGATATAAAAAAACGATATGAAGACAGAATCTATATAAATTATGGAAACAGGGCATGATCTCGTCAATTCCACAAGAGTTCGAAGAAATTATAAACGAACACAAAGTTTAAAATTTATGATGATTCTAATCTAAAATTTCCACGCCATCACAGGAAATTCGAGGATATATAAACAATGGCGACAAAGTCACAAACTCATCACTTTCACCAGAAGTCAAGAAATTGTAAAACAAAAACAGAGTTTTAATATTCATAATAATTCAGATCTGGAATATTGCAATAATAACCAATCTAGATCTTTGTAGTTTAAGAGCTGGAACACAAACGTAGTTTAAGAGCTGGACGTGTTACGGTTTCGAATCTGGGAATAACAGAGATTTAAAATTTTAAGCATGGAAGCCGAGATCTACAACTGGAGTATAAAACAAGATCTCTACTTTTAGTGAAAAGAAAACAAAGATCGCTGCCCCAATTCAAGTGGAATACAGAGGAATTTAAGGTCAAGGTTACCGTTCCTAAAATTAAATTTCTGGAAGTATCATCAAAACATCATCAAAATTTTAAACCAAACGCCAAGATCTAAAATTCGAAATGCTGTAAGTTTGAAATAAAAAGAAAATGCCAGATCTAGGTTTGGAATGCTTATGAGATTGAAATCGAACACCAGATATAGATTCAAATTACTTTAAGTTTGAAATCAAAACGCCAGATCTGGAGACTCCAATTCAGAAACGCAGAATTTTTAAGAACAAATTAAAAACAACTGTGAAATCTGGAATCACCACACCGAATTTGATAGACGCAGAGTTTAACACCTATAGGGACTAAATCTAAGTCTATGCACTTTCACATATATAAATATCGATACCAGAGTCGTGATTTCATAGAAATTCAGATTGAATTACAACCATTTCTTTTTTTTTTTTTTTCACAACTATCCGACATTACCCTTAGCTACTTATTCGGCTTCATAATCCACGATAGGCTTCATAATCCACGATATTGAACAACTGGTAGTGGTTACATTATTTACATTCCATTGTTTCCACAATGCTTAGTCAGATCTTAACTGGCACGGGTTGTTGCTTGCATGAGTTTCAATGCAACTATCACTTAATGAATTAACAGCCACTCTTGAACAGCCTAAGCAGTTAATGCTGGGCAGAGCAACAGAAATATCAAGAATTCATTTCAATCAAGATCTCAAGGGAAGTCGGTGATAACAGCTAGTTGCGAGGGTGATGTGGTCAGGGTGATAGCTCCAAGGGAATCTATATGACTATCAAGGCAGGCCCAAACAGACTTCTACTTAGATCTCAACTCTTTATTGTTCAATAGATAGACCAGATCCATTATATCTAGAAAATTTATTCTCTTGATAATGCAATACTAATGTGACTGGTGCATGGTGTTATGTATATATATTATATATACAATTAACTTTTATTTCATGTTGGAAAGGGGGACAGAGGAACTCATGGTTCTGTTTTGTGAACAGATTGTACACAAAAAGAAATTAACCAATGGACATTCCAGGAACAATGAACCGTCAAAATCTTAGATAACGAAAGTTTTTTTTTTTTTTTTTTGCCTCAATTCAAATTCCTAACGTGAATCACACAATCAGATACCAAAGTAAAGGATACCCAAGTTTTTGACGTTTGTGCACCTACAATAACTTCATCTCCTGTTTTACGTATGCCTAAAATAAATGATCATTCTTATCACCGTAATTCCCAATTTAAAGTGTAAATAAAAAGAATAAAACGCCCAGTGATTCCATAGATCACCATAATCCCGAATTGATATGCATAGATTTAAATAGACTGAACGCCATAATGTCATTCTCACTCGAGAAAAAAAAACAACAATAATCCACTGATCTCCACTTTGTTGATATGTTAAATAAAAGGAATTACACACAGATTGTTGTGATCTAGTGTTGACGAGTGTAAGCTCCGAAATAGACTGAACGCATATCTCGTCGGCGTGAGTCCTTTAAGCATAAGTACACATACTGGGGATTTATCAAGGTAGATCATCCATCATAACTTCGCAAACAATGTACGACGTCTATGGAGTGCTTGATTCTACCTTAGATACGTTTTAACATACTCTATAATCGCATAAAGATGTTGTTCAACCAAACGTTTAATTACTGGAATAATTTCCATTAAATTTCGGAATTAGTTTATACAGAGAAAGGAGACAGGATTTTTTTATTATATGCATTCAGCAAAACAAAAAATAAGGATACCCAATCTCTGCCAACGCAACCAAATCTACCTATAAGCAGAGTCGCTCAAACTATACAGTCAAAAGGAAACACAGTTAGCTGGAAAATGTTGATTATCCTACGAATACAGATCTGTCAGTAGTTTCTACAGAAGAGTTATTCATCTCTAAAGTTCACCCGATCACCCATCGCGATGGAGTAGAAGATTTTACACATCTCCTACCACTTCCAGGTCAACGAACAGAGCTCTATAGTTTCAAATACTCAATCTAGTCACCAATCGTGACGGCTTACAAGTTTGGCCAAAAGGAAAAAAAGTAGAGGGTTGGATTATGCGAAAATCATCCCAGTTTTCAGTAAGGAATATTCAAACTTAACACAGAATACGATATTACAATCTGATGCAGTATGTCTACGGCTTTCATAATAATCCTGATCGCAGAAGATCTGCGAATCCTGCATCAGATTTCTTGAAACTGAGTTTATTTCTGGAAACTGTTTTTTTTTTTTTTTTTTGGTAGTAGGAATGCTAGCATTGATTCTACTGCAGCCTGTTAGCTTAAGAAAATAAAATCACAGATCCATCTAATATATAATCTAGTCAAGCGATCACAGATCCATCTAATATATAATCTAGTCAAGCGATCACAGATCCATCTAATATATAATCTAGTAAAGTTTGGGCTAGGAGTTTGCTCTGATTCAGTGGATCTGCTTTACAACTAAATTCGTGGATCTATAAATAAGAATTATTTAAAAAATAGTAAAACTAACACAAATAGCAGTTAAGGACTACATATATTTCAAGGAAAATTATTTTACAAATCGTTCTATATTAAACTAAACTGATATAAGAAAGAGTAACCTGTCCGAGATGATGAAGGTGCCGAGCTTGATGTGAGTCTAGAGTGACCAGCTATCTTTGTCGAAGCAACAACGATCTTCCATGCCTCACTGACGAACCTTTCAGTAAAATTCTTACCGAACTCACTATAGCTTTCTTGGTCCGGTCAAGGCTCGACCTCGCTCTGATACCAAATGTAGGACCCCTCTTTTAGGGTCCCCTTGAACTGAACCTGAAACTTTAAAAACTTCATACAAACAAATTAGCCATTATAGTTATTGGAAAAATAAAATAAAAGAGTGAATAACTTAACAAAAATAAGCAAACCTTAACCTGTCAACCTGATCCAGTTGGTCCATTGTTGTCTGCGTCTTTCGTAGGATCCCTCCAGCAAAGCTCGTTTAACCATAGGCGAAGCAACCGTTAGCTTCGCCACCCAACCATAGGCTCATGCTTTCAGTCGCATGGCCTCCCCCGAGCTTTGGGTCGTAGAGCTCACACAAGTATTTCATAAATTCAGCTTGGGATTCCCTTCCCACCAGGATTTCTAAGCCAAACCCTTAGATAGTAGCAAGTCTTTGAGGCATTCGAAAATTACGACAATCGTCCAAATTATGGGCCCCTTACCCATTCCTTAAGCCTTCCTTATAAAGGGAAATCTCCTACGACACATGTCGCTTCATGCATAATTAAATATTTTTAATTATTTATTTAATTAAAACACTCACCCATCCAAGTGTCAGTTTCTCTGGGAAGTGCACCTACATCCCTAAGTTTGCACTAGTTTGTCTCCCAAATATTTTAATCAACTCCTAGCTTTTAGTTGACTAGGTGTCTAATCTATTTTGCTCCTAAATAATAATTTCTATTAATTTAAATGCTCAACAAAATAACTATTCATGTGCAAATGTCTAAGCTATTGTTATGCATTTGCTAAGTAATAATCTAGAGTTATTCTCCTAAGTTTTTATGCAGTTTAATTTAACAATCAAACTCACTAGGATCACGGTGCCGCGTCGTTGGGCTCCTGGTTCCTTAATTTTTTAATCGCCTGACATGGCACCACTCCGTCGGGTCCAATCATCCATGGTTTCCATTCCTTGGCATGGTACCACCTCGTTGGGTCCTTGCGTCCATTCTTTCCGTTCTTGACAGGGTACCGCATCGTTGGGCCCTTCTGCCACCATCTTTCCATTTTGACTTGCGGAAAATCTTGTAGGGATTTTAGGAATCATTACCATCCATCCTCCGTCTACATGCTATCTAGGGACTAATGGCGCTGAGGAGTGATTCCGTTCTCACTGCGCGCCCCTCAACTCGTACGTGACCAGCTCCATCGTGGCCCACCTCGTACGTCCTCACGCATTCCTATTGAGCAAGCGGATCAATGCTTATCTACTCATGCGTGGTATTCTTGTCGGAAGTCGACATCGTCGTCGCTTCCCCTGTGTATGATTTACCCGTACTCTACAACCCTCCATGTTCCTTTGTGTTTCCGTTGGTGAACCATCTCACTTGTTCCTACACACACTTCTCACAACAAATTATTAGTAGCACTGTTCTCAACAATCATCATCTAGTTTCTAACTCTAAACATTTATGATTTATTCAAACTGCTCATTCATCTTATCAAATATACATTTCGTAACGAAATACATAATCACCATACAACTAGTCGTTAAGTATTATCCATCAACATAATTTTCCATAGTCATAGCTAATCATTTAACATATGCAATTATTTATTTACCTCAACAGTTCAGATACACATACTCAAAAAAATAAGGTCAAAAGGTTATTTAATTAATGTTTCAATCGGTCATGTCACTCCACAGGTGCCCTCAATGTCTACAGTAGTCTAGGGGCACTACAATATACAGCTCAAGTACCATTTCATATGCTTCGTTCTGGAAGATGAACTGTTAAAGCTGGAAAAGATACACACTAGCCAGAATCCTGCAGACATGTTCACAAAGGTAGTGACCAGAGAGAAACTGAGTTTGTGCTCGGTTTCAGTTGGCCTTCTAGCATGAAGGTGAAGAGGAGAAATTTTCCAAGTCCAAGTCCAGCAAGTGCAGCAGCGGTGGAGTTGCTGTGATCAGTCTCCAAGTGGGAGATTGTTGGTTGTGGAGCCAGATCTTCTAGTCTCGTAGATGATATTGTATCAGCCGTGTTTGTACCCCAGTTTTATATGATATGTAGGTGGACTATAAATTCACCCTAGTGGGGGGGTGTGGGGGGGCATCACCCCGCCACGGGGTTCCAGGCGCAGTGCCCTCGAGAAATGGGGGTTCGGGGGCGATGCCCCTGAAGAAAATTTTTGGGGCTGTTTTGCAGGCCCATGGTTTTGGGTATCTTGTGGTATTTTCCCATTGTATTTCCCTTATAAAATAAAGACATTGTAATACAGCTAGGGATGATGATGTATTAGGTTTTATGCATTGTAAAGATCTTTGAGATCAGGAGAGAGACTATGAAACAGAGAAGAGGAAGTGCAGTGGTTGTGCTGCAGGTTGTATCCCTTCACCTTGCTGGATGGTAATAATAATAAGGACTGAAAAATTCAGTGTAGACATAGCCCAAGTTGGGTGAACCATGATATATCTGTGTCTCTCTTGTAATGTGTATGTGTGATTATATTTGCATTTCTGTTTATTGTTATTGCTCTGCAATCCTGTTTTTCTAACATTTGGGGGGCGTGCAGTAAGAATGGACTTACTCCTTAGTGCCATTAGTCGCCAATAGCATGTAGACAGAGGATTGAAGGTAACAGATCCTAAATCCCTACATGAATTTACCACAAGTCAAATGAAAAGATATTGGCAGAAGGACTCGACGGTGTGGTACGTTGCCAAGAAATGGAAAGGATGGACACAAAGACCCAATGATGTGGTACCTTGCCAATAAATGGATACAACGGATGAATGTGCCCGACGGAGTGGTACCATGACGAAAGATGAGCATAAAGGATAGATGGACCCAACGCTGTGGCACCTAGGTCCTAGAAAGGATTAATTGATAAACTTTGTGCAAAAAGAAAAACCATATAAATTGCATTTAGAACACTTGTTCATAAAAATACATTTTAGTATTAAAAAAAGAATAGAAATAATTATTTCTAGGCATTTGCACATGGAAATACTTTTTAGTATTTAAAATAATGGAAATAATCATTTTAGGAGAAAAATGGAATCCTAGGCATGAGATTTTAGTTAACAACACATGCACCGACAAATATAGGATCTAGAGTGAGCATCTTAGAGACAAGCTTGAGTAAATTTAAAAATATAAGTGCACTCTTCTAGAAAACTTGACACTTGGATTTATGAGATAAATTACTTTTTGAATATTAAGAAATTGGGTATTTTGCATGAAGCGACATGTGTCGCATGAGATTTTCCTATATTAGGAAGGCATTGGGAATGGGTAAAGGACCCAGATTTGGATGGTTATCGTAATTGTGAAAAAGTGAGTGACTTACTGCTATTGGGGTTTGGCTAGAAATTCTGGTGGGGGGGAAACCCAAGCTGAGTTTCTCGAAGTGTTGTGTGTGAGATCTACGACCCAAAGCTCGGGGGTGGCCATGCAACTAAAAACATGCGCCTATGGTTGGGTGGCGAAGCTAATAGTTGCTTCACCTATGGTTCAAACTAGCTTTGCTGGAGGGATCCTACGGAAGATGCAGACAGCAGTGGGCAAGATGGATTGGTTGACAGTTTATGGTTTTGTTTTAATTTGTTAAGTTATTCATTTATTTACTTTATTTATCTAGTAATTATGGTTTCTAATCTCTTTTGTATCAAGTTGTTGAGTTTTAGGTTAAACACGGAAGGACCCTACTGGTGGGGGCCTACAGGTATAAAAATGATCCTAGAACTCTTCAAACAGATAGCTCAGACACCAAAAGAGATTTTTCACCACTCAACCATGTAAAAAAACAAGCAATCAAGTAGAAGAATGAGATAGGGGGGAGAAAGGAACTTGTTCTAGGAGTTTGATCCTCACTAATTGTATTATTCAACTTCAACCTACTCTAGTTCAACAACTTTAAACCTTTAAAAATATCGAAATTCCCTCCTCACAATCCTTATGGCTAACATAAATATATCAACCTAAACACAAACATACACATAATTTCAGATAATGTTAACAAATATGTTGGCACACTTTTACTTCGACTAGGGTTCAAACATTTAACACAACACCAACAAACACCACAGATACTGGCCCGAAAGGGTTTTATCCCATTCAACAACACCTACGAAGCAAATGAGGTCTCACCCAAAGTACCTATGGAGACTACAGGAACCAGGTTTCTGCAATGCAGAAGGGGAATAGCTCGACAGACAAGTCATTTATCCAACAACCCATAACTTCAATGGATCTACTAGTCCGACAAACCATTCACTTCGAAAGAACTCATCAGTTAACCAAAATTTATATAACATGCATTATATTTCACATTCACATGTTTCTTCATCTGAGCATAAGAATTCATTCATTCATGTAACTCATAAGAAAATGAAACAACACTTAACACATCACACAAAGAACACCATGATTTAACATGGAAACCCAAGATGGGGAAAACCACAGAAGTTATTTATATTTATTATGAGTCGCATCTAATAAATAAGAAATTCATGTTTGTGACTTACATATTCTTCCTTGGATTACAACAAACCTACCTACACTGCATGTAGATCATGCGACTCAGCTCTTCACAATAGCTTCGACATACATAGAACAATTTGCTAATTGTAGACACAGAGAGGGAACAACTTGAAAAAAATTATTATTCCTTAACCAACTAACAACCCCCAAATTTCCCTCTTATTACATATATATAGGTCGCACACAGCTTTCCCCACTCCCACTAACCAACTACTCGACTCTATAATGTAAGTGGACAAACTCTAACTAACGGACTTAACTCTTCCCTTTGATATAATTGTTTCCTGTTTTATCCGTTGCTTCATTGGAGTTGACCACTTCGCTAAACCACTTCTACTTTGGCTTTGTCCACACCAAAACTATTTTGCAAAAAATGGTACCTAAAACATATTAGGCCCAACAATTTCCACTGAAAGGACTAGAGTAATCTTCTATCAACCAACAATGACTAAATATATTAATACTTACACATCCATAAGGGCTGGAGAGCACAAATTTCTATTATAAATGCAACAAGATGATTGGTAAATAAGTTAATTTCTACTATTAAGGAACCTCTTTTAGCCTTCGACTAGGTCCCTCTACTCTTGAATCACTTCCAAACACTTCATCTTCCAAGGGTGTATAACATAGAAGTCATATAGGATGAATGACTTCAATAACTTATGAAAGGAGTGGTCAAGGATAAGGATCATTTAGGGAAACACTTTGACACAAAGAAAACAATGATACAAATCTATAATGCAATATCTATTAATAGATTCTCCATCTTGTTGGAAGAGTAACCAACTAGAGGAGTATAAACTATGGGATCATGATTCAATTCTAAGGCCATACTAAGACTCAATTTGTTGATAAGACTCGCGACTAGTGCTTTGTCCAAGGAGGGAATGACTTGCTTCTAGTATATAACAAATATTTAAGGTCTTCCCCCCCTCACTTTATTTAAATATTTTTTTCATCTTTTTCATATTATAAAGACTGAAAATGAATAGAAGAATGTTATAGTATATTGGAAGAAATGAGATCTGTAAGGAATGTAACTATGTTCCAAGCTTATGGAACAAATATATGCAAACAAAATGCAAAAAATGTATCAGGAAAGAGGTGGACACTCATTAACATGTTTCTTCTAAGCATACAATCCAAAATGTAGACTCTAATGCCCCCATTGGATGAAACACCTTGTAAACTACATGAACCAAGTCCTAAGAAGGTGAGTATACATGCACAGGATACATGCATAGGATTCTTCTTAGTAGTGATTGAACACAAGGGAGACGACTGCATGTAATTAACTCATGGCATTGTAGTGTCTATCAAAACACAAGGAACATACAAGGGGGATTCTTTGTCTAAAGTTGGGTAGTCAGGAGGATTAAACCAACTTAGATCCAAATCCTAGGCTCTATCAAGCACTGAGAGGGATCAAATCTCCCGAGTTGCAAACCTCTCCTCGAATATCTCCTTGAGTGCAATACCTGAGAAGAGGTTTGTACCTCGGGATATTTGATCCCTATCAGCGCTTGATAGAGCCTAGGATTTGGATCTAGGCTGGTTCCAGTCATGGGCGGTGACACAAAACTGGAGTTTGATCAACATTGTAAGGAATAGGTTAAGTTGAAAACACAGATAGAATTATGAGGATTATCATAATGTAAGTAATAAGTATTAAGGACTGAGTAAATTTTTAAAGTGAATATTTGCACCTTTCCTTAGTGAAGGAAAGAAAAGGTTTGCACCTCAAGGGATTTGATCAAATATATTACAATGTGATCAACTTTGATATTTCTTTTTCATTTTTTCTTGATTCCACTATTGCTCCCTTTGGCATCTTCTCGTATCGATCATATGTGAAAGGAGGAAGACTATCCAGACCTTTTACTCATGATATTGTTGTAAATGGGAGTCCCCATTGTTCTTTGTTTCCAATATTTATAATTCCCTTCTCCAATGTTAATCCCCATTTTTTTTGCACTGTTGATGTAGATATATTAAACGTTGGAACACTGGTTGGGGCCAAAAGAAGTAATGGTGACTTATCTGGAAAATAATCAATTTTTAATTTTTGTCTAATAGCTCCAATCAAGTAAGATTTTATTGTACCTGCAGTCCCTTGGATAATCATTCGCAGTGGTTCATTGTTCTCACCTCTGTAATGCTCAAGAATAATCTCAAACGATTTTCTTTGCTTCTCCGCTAAGATTTCAATTAGATAATTTTCAATACGATTATTATGAACAATGGCATTCAATTGTCGGTTTTCATATATGAATTGTAGTGTATGATTAGAGTTCCAATTTTCCTTGTTATCACATTCCATGTATCCAAGTATGTCATATTCATTGGTAGTTATATACTAGTTCCTATATAACCCTGAAATTATCTCCCATGCATGCTTTTGAGAATCCCTTTGCACAAATAACACTTCTTCATGATCTCTTTAGTTCACGGTCGTGTTTTCTAGGTTCTTCTATATGTTCTGATGATTCTTTTTATCTTTCTCTTTTATACATTTGTTGTAACTTTCTTTTTTAACATCAATATCTTCATTATTTACAATATTATCATGAGGATCCACAATATACCCTAAAATAAAGAAAACAAACTTTAATATGTTGAAATCATTGCAAATAGTTTTCTATTAAATAGATAAATTCAATGTATAAATGTAAATAACAAAAAACAATGCATCGTTGAAATCAATGCAATTTTTTTTACTTTTTATTAAATTGATAAATTGAATACATACATGTAAAAAACAAAACAAAATATGCATTGCTAAAATCAATGCAACGAATCAAATAAATATGCATCTTATGCTATCTAACAACATTTGTGTGTGGTCTATTGGTAAGTAGTAAGGATATTGGGCTTCTGTTAACATAAAGACCAAGGTTCAATATCCTTTTGGTTTGGAGTTATATTTAGTTATCAAATCTAACTATTATTATGGCTGGCATTGTTGAAATCAATGCAACAAGTCAAATCAATATTAGGCTTGTGTTAACCTAGAGACCAAGGTTCAAAACCCTTTTGACTTGGAGTTATATTTAGTTATCAAATCTAACTGTTATTATGGCTAGCATTGTTGAAATCAATGCAACAAATCAAATCAATATGTATCTTGTGTTTTTGAAGAATATTTGTTTGTGGTTTATTAAACAATGCATTGTTGAAATCAATGCAACAATGTTGTTTTATTAAATTGATAAATTCAATGCATACATGTAAAAACAAAAACAATGCATTGTTGAAATCAATGCAACTAATGAGATCAACATACATCTTGTGTTTTTTATGAACATTTGTTGGTTGTCTATTGGTAAGTATTGAGATGATTGAACTTAAGGTTCAAATCCCTTCTATTTTTTCTATTTCTTATGTGGGCTAAGTATTTTCTTTAACTTCTTTTCTTTCTATTTCTTATGACTACTATAATCAATGCAACCATGTTTTTTTATTAAGGTTCAAATCCCTTCTATTTTTTCTATTTTTTATGTTGGCTATAGTATTTATTTTACTTCTTTTGTTTCTACTTCATATGGCTACTATAATATATTTTTTACTTCTTTCTTTTATTTCTTATGTTTCTACATTTTATGTGAGTTATTCTTTATCTTTTTTACTTCTTATATTTCTAATATTTGTTTTACGCATTGCTGAAATCAATACAACCATGTTTCTATTTTTTAAGTCAGTTATTCTTTACCTTTTTTACTTCTTATATTTATAATATTTGTTTTACGGATTGTTGAAATCAATGCAACCATGTTTTTTAATTAAGTTTCAAATTCCCTCTATTTTTTCTATTTTTTATGTGGGCTATAATATTTATTTTACTTCTTTTGTTGCTACTTCTTATGGCTACTATAATATATTTTTCACTTCTTTCTTTTATTTCTTATGTTTCTACTTTTTATGTTAACTATTCTTTATATTATTTACTTCTTATATTTCTAATATTTGTTTTACGCATTGTTGAAATCAATGCAACCATGTTTCTACTTCTTGTGTCAGCTATTCTTTATCTTTTTAACTTCTTATATTTCTAATATTTGTTTTACACATTGTTGAAATCAATGCAACCATGTTTTCTATTGAGGTTCAAATCCCTTCTATTTTGTCTATTTCTTATGTCGGTTGTAGTAATTTGTTTTTAAATCAATGCAACCATGTTTCGACTTTTTATATTTCTAATATTTGTTTTTACACATTGTTGAAATCAATGGAACCATGTTTCTACTTTTTATGTTAGCTATTCTTTATCTTTTTTACTTCTTATATTTTTAATATTTGTTTTACCCATTGTTGAAATCCATGCAACCATGTTTTCTTATTAAGGTTCAAATCCTTTCTATTTTTTCTATTTCTTATGTCGGCTATAATATTTATTTTACTTCTTTTGTTTCTACTTCTTATGGCTACTATAATATATTTTTTACTTCTTTCTTTAATTTCTTATGGTTCTACTTTTTATGCTTATCTTTTTTACTTCTTTCTTTAATTTCTTATGTTTCTACTTTTTATGCTTATCTTTTTTACTTCTTATATTTATAATATTTGTTTTATGCATTGTTGAAATCAATTTAACCATTTTTCTACTTTTTATGTAAGCTATTATTTTTTTTTACTTCCTATATTTCTAATATTTGTTTTACGCATTGTTGAAATCAATGCAACCATGTTTTTTTATTAAGGTTCAAATCCCTTCTATTTTTTCTATTTCTTATGTCAGCTATAGTAATTTTTTTTGAAATTGATGCAACCATGTTTCTACTTCTTATATTTCTAATATTTGTTTCTAATTCTTATGTCTACTATAATATATTTTTTACTTCTTTATTTCTAGATTTTATGTAAGCTATAATATAGTCATTGATTTCATTTCAAAAATACACGTCTTTTTATTTTTATTAATGGCTGACGTTACAATATTTTATTTTTATTATTTTGTTACTCGACAAACGTTACAAGATCTCCCTAATACTGGGCTATAAGGTGCCTCTCGGCGCAAAAATGCAAGATGATCAAAAGTGACAATAGAAAATGCATCACCAAAAAGAGCATAGAAACCACATCATTCATAGCATAAACATAATCATTCCCAAGGATCATATTGAAGTCCAATTGTATTTCAACCTAAGGATCATATTTCAGTCCAATAGGATCATAAACTAAGATAGTGTTTCCACCTAAGGTAATAGGAAATTGAGGGAGAAACCACCATAGGTTCACTAGGTATTCTATCAAAATCCATCGATTGGATGGAATTTGGCGTAAGGTTGGGAGAAACCAAGCCTCTCCAAGCATATGAGGACAAAATACTAGTAGAGGCTCCTTCATATACAATACACTGAAAAAATATATGGTTTTTAAACTGAACCCTTATTAGGAAGGGTGTAGAAGAAGGAAGGGAGGGCCCAAATAGATTATTCCAATCAAAGGAAGAAATCCTATAGCTTGGTGTGGGATCATTCTAAGTGAATGGAGTGACCCTTTGTCCATAGGGTTATGAACTAGAAGTGAAGAAAACTTTAGTAGTAGCCACATCACTCTCCAAAGCAGGAGTAGAGTCAAATGAAGATCGCATTAGTTAGACCACTTGAATATTTTTACTCTCTAAGGGAAGAGTGGGATAAACTGAACATCACATTAGTTTGACAACTTGACTCTTATGACTCTCCAAGGAAAGAGTGGTATCAACCGAATATTTAATTGGTTTGACCACTTCAACATTGACACTCTCCAAGGGAAGAGTGGGGTAAGTCAAATATTTCATTGATTTGATCACTTCATCAACCAAATGTTGATTGGGTTGTTTTGAAATTATAGGTTGTTCAAGATAAAAATATTCTTGGGGCATGAACCAAACTCTTTGTACTTCTAGAATAGTAGGGTATATGTGAGTAACACGAGATACATTACAAATATTACAAGAGAACTTAGGCTTGTGTCCTATTTGTATAGGTTTCTCAATAGTGTCAATACTTCCAACATGGCTCATATTGGCTAGTTGTTTTCCCCTAGAATGAATTTCAATGGTTGGTTTCTCCCCCCCAACATCAATTTCATTAGCTAGTTTCTTGTCTCAAGTATGAAAAATAATGACTAGTGACTTGTCTCTAGTATGACTAGCAGTGACTGGTGACTTGTATCCAATATGAGTTGCAGTGATTGGTGAATTTCCCCTAGCATGAATTGCAGTGGTTGGTGGCATGCCCCCATGTCTTTCCAGCTTCTTTTTATTCTTCCTCTTGATATTCCTTTTATACTATTGTTTGCTATTACCTAGACTCTCACCACATGAGGTATAAGGAGGAGGAAAAGATGTCACTAATGAAGAAGGAAAATGGTTTTGATTCTCTTAGCATAACATACCTACTTGAGAAACATCATGAGAAATTAGGACATTCAGAGTGGAAAACAACCAACTGAAAACCCTAGGGTAAATCTAGGAATATTCAAGGTGGTGATCAAGGGGGTTCTAACATCTCCAACAAATGGAAAAGAACAAGGATCCCATTTCATAGGGGTACCTTGGTTGGTCTCATTAGGAAAATTAACCATATAATATGATTCAAAAAGTAATAAATCTCTCAATCCTTCTATGTGGGTCAAAAAAATTACATTCAACACGCTCTTATAGAAGACTCTCTAAGACACAACCAAGCAAACTCACTCTCCTAGAAACAAAACCAGGGTAGTTAAGTCTGTAGTTCAGTAAATGAAGAGTTGAATATGGTCCTTCCAAAGGTAACTTCGTATGATTAGGTACCAAGTCTAACAAGCGACGGTGTGAGACATAGTTATGGTAACCCTCACACAACAATCATCAAATGTGCAAGTACCCTCACAAATATGGACACCCTCCAATGAATTTGAGGCATAGGTTATGCATCTATCTAATATATTGCAAGTACTTCCCACTTGGAGTCACCTGGGTGAAACCTAGAATAAGAAACTATGGTCACCATTTCATAATGGAAAATTCATACTTCGGGTTTCTATGAATGGGTCAGGAATGTAGAACACTAGTCTAGATGTGAAACTCCAATAAAATGTGGTGTTAACACAAGGAATTTTGACTTAACCTAGAGCTCTCATACTTGCATCGCCCACCAAGAATACAAATGAGGGGATAATCCCACTTTCCTTCCTATCTCACCTCGTGCTTGATGTGCATGCTAGTTTTGATTTCCCAACAAATGGATCCTTCTACTGATGTATTTAACACTCTCTATTCAACTCCTTGTTTGATTTTACATGGTCACGGAGAAGTTAACTCTCCAATCCTACAACCAAGGCCCTAAAACCTAAACTATTATGTAGTGTCCCTGACACTTAACTAAGGTTAAGGGTTATAATATTAATTTAATTTTAAGTGTAACATATTGAGACAAAACATAATTATCCATCACTTCAAATAATCCAACTCTTGATTCTAGAGTCAAATTATTTATTAAAGTTGCGATATTTAATTAATTACTTAATTAATATATTTACGAAAATTAATTAATTTAATTACTACACTTAAATAAGTTAATTACCAAAGCTCATAATTGTAACAAAACATAATTAAGGCATAATATTCATCATCCTTAGTGAGCATAAGGTCGTAAAACCCATTCATGCATTATAAATTACCGAAACCACAATTGTTAAATAGTTGAGTATTATTGTTATTAGTTTTTCGCAAATTGAGTTAATTTTTGGTGTTGTTATGTCTGTGCTATTTGTGAGGCTGAAAAGTAATAAAATAATACATCCGTAGTCCATAACGCACATCCACACCACAATCAAGCAAAACAAAAGGCATCAGCTGCAATCACAACCCACAAAATCAACTCTCGATGGTTGTCCACTACAACCATTTTTCACTTATAAATTTCATATTGTATGGATGCCTCCCTCCATAAATCAATCAATATTACATTCAGATTACATTATTCAAACTCAGATATCCAAATAGAAGCATATAGATTCACAGAACATTTCCAATCTAGCAACCGATGCGCTCATCTTGGCACCGAGAAAACTACTGGACCAAAAAGGACATATCTTGGTCGTCCGGAAAGCATTTTTGACGAAAGGAAAGGAAATACTTACTATAAAACGTTGTTCCATATGGAATGGAACAGGTCCCACATCATAGAAATTATCATATATTGGAGAACAGAGAATATGGTTGCGCCCTTCTCAATACCGTAGAGCCACTGTTATGGTTCTTGAAGAAGAGAAAGAAGATAAGAAAGAATAACATCTCAGTTTTGAATCCTATGGAGTCCATTATTCCTATAATCATATCCTAACATAAAATAAAAAATCATATGGATAAATAAAATCAACCATCATTGCACATATTCATCATAATATCATATTAAAACATAAATAAATAAAAATGTGAGAACTACTTATCTCAAGATATGGGAAAAGGGCTGGACAATGAGGAAAATTTCCTCCCAACTGTAGGCACAATCAATACACAAAATTGAACAGGCCACCCACGATATGAGGCCACAGATCCATAAGTAAAATACCCTCAATCTATAAATTTACTCCCATAAAATTCACACGACCATCTACTACCTATATGTCTCTACTTCGTATGGGATCCTCCCATAACTGGATGAAAACCTGGACGAGCAGAGGTACCTATGTAGAAGCAAGGTAATTTTTCATCTCTACTATCGATGGGATCCTCCCATATCTAGATGAGAACCTAGACACTAGACTAGGATCTAAGGGAATCAAGCAATAGGAACTCAATCCCAACACAACAGTATAACCATCACACTCACAACCTAGTGAGAATAACATAAGCCAAAAAATCTAAGCTCAGGACTAGCTTTATCAAGGAGAGAGAACATGAATTTATAAGGTGGAGAGGCAATTCAAACCAAGGTAAGCCAACTCAAGTCGGGAGAGGGTTTTAAATTTACCACAAGTGGTCAATTTGAATAAAAAAAATATAATTCCAAGGGAAAAATGGAGCTAATTCAAGTTGGGTGGGACCCACTCGAATTTCATGAGAGAGCAACTCAAATTTGCATAAGGAGGGGTTGGATATGGTGTGGCCCACTCCAAAATTCTAATTATGAGAGTGGAGGCTCATATGGGGGGTTACTTAAGCCAAAACTAGCTTCATGAGGAGGAATTACAAAAAATTATTAAGTGGAAGTGTTAACACCCAAAAAGTGCTCACTACCTCATCTACCCCATTACATGACTCATTGGTCCATATTTCCTACCATATTTGTCTCCAAAACCTCAAAAAGCCATTAAAAAGCCTCCAAAAGGCCAAACCCCCCCCTTTTTTCCCCCAAAATAAGTTAAATTCCTCCAAAAATAGCAAAAACCCTCTAAAAAGGGAATAAAAAATACAAAAAAGAGGAAAAAGAGGGAAAAAAGGAAGCAAAAAACCCTATACAGCTGACCTAAACCATATGGTGCCCAAAACCATGGGTTAGCACTCCAACACTAAAAACCTATAAATAGGTGATGGAGGCTCCCCATTTCACATCCACAGTCACCCCTATTCTTACTCTGCTAAAATCACTCCTGAAACCCTAGCTCACCCCTTTTGAGATATTTTCACATTTGAGTGCCCCTTTGGCCCATATCCAAAACCCTTTGGAGAAGGAGAAGGAACAACACTGGAGCTTGGAAGCAGCTTTCCTGGACTACTGCAAGAGTTTCACCAACCTCACATTGGATTTATAATCAATACAAAAACCATTTTTTAAATCTCTTTTATTGTCTCATGCACATGCTAGTTTAAATTTACTATTTTCATTTATTGTCTTGCTATTATTGTTTTTACTGAATTGCTACTAAGGAGTCCCTTCTCCTTAGCAGGTGCTCATTTGCACAAGCTAGGGTGAAAACCCTAGCTACAGTTTTGGCGACTCCCCTAGTGTTCCTTTGAATTTCTGGTTATATTTTTTAAGAAATTTTTAGTTTTCTGCAATATTTTCCTGTTTTTTCCTTTCGGTTGTCCCTTTCGGCAGTCGGGTTTGCTGCCGTAAATCGCGTATTTGTTCCCCAAAGTTGCGATCCCACCACGTATTTCAGACTATTACCTGCAATCTGACCGCAGCTCTCACACTATTTCCCATGATCTCTCGGCAGTTTTCAGTCTGTTACCTATGATCTAACCACAGCTCTCAGCCTATTTCGTGCGATCCGACCGCAGTTGTTCACCCTTTTCCTGTGATCCACCTACAGCTTTCAACCATTTTCCTGTGATCCACCTACAGCTTTCAACCATTTTCCTGTGATCTTCCTGCGGCTTTCAGCCATTTTCCTGCAATCCGCCTGCGGCTTTCAACCATTTTCCTGCGATCCGCCTAAGGCTTTCAACTATTTTCCTGTGATCTACTTGTGGCTTTCAGCCATTTTCCTGCGATCCGCCTACGGCTTTCAGCCATCTTCCTACGATCCACCTGCGGCTTTCGACCATTTTCCTGCGGTTTGCCCACGATTGTCGACCTTTTTCCTACGATTCGACCATGGCTGTTCACCCTTTTCCTGTGATCCGCCTATGGCTTTCAGCTATCTTCCTGCGATCCGCCTGCGGCTTTAGGCCATTTTCCTGCAGTCCGCCCGCGACTGTCGACCTTTTTCCTGCGATCCGACCGCGCAGTTTCGCTGTAGACCCGCAATCTGTTTTCTGCACTTTTTCCCTATTTTGAACCCAGAACTTTGCTGCAATATTTTCTGCACCTGCATAGCCACCTGTCCTATCTATAGTCATACTTCCCTACAACCTTTTTCTGCAGTATTATTTCTGTTCCATTTATAGAATTTGTTTTTTTAAATTTCAGCATTTTAATCGAAAAGAGAAAATTTTGCATTTCAAAGTTTAATTTCTACATTGTTATTATTAGTTAGAAAGTTTCCCACCCTCGTGGCAATTTTAGTTGGGTTCATTATCTCACATGCACGTACTCTGTCACCTAATTCAAGTGAGCCATAAAATACTGCTTAACACAACCAACATTCTAACCCCACTTGGGGAACACATAAAAATATTGTAGTTAGGTAGGGTCAGGGGGATAGGCATCCAAATAACACCCCTCGGTAGCTTACACTTGAGACATAGTTGTTGTCCATTAGGGAACCAAAATTCCCTAGTATTTTTTGACACTATTTAAAACCAATTTATCGGGAAGGCCTCTCCCCTAGGAGGGTTGAAGTAGCCAGATTGGTTCCGGAAGCCTGAGTGGAATACCGCAATCCATTCCGTAACCGAAGGATACCTTTCGTAGTTTTTGATGTACTACTAGTATGGGAGTACAGCGGTGATAGAACCAAACTACAGATTCACCCAACCGAACATGTCATGAACGGGGTATCTTAGTTTCTTTTCTTCTAGGATTGACTACTCATTGTCCCTCCCGGTAGGGGGATATCTTTAGCCACTTGGCTCTACTATCCATATTGTCTGACTTGGATTTCATCACCTTGCAGAGGATATGTTTGGTTGAGTCAGAATACAAAAAAGAGGAAAAAGAGGAAAAAAAGGAAGCAAAAACCCTATACAGCTAACCTAAACCATATGGTGCCCAAAACCATGGGTCAGCACTCCACCAGTAAAAACCTATAAATAGGTGATGGAGGCTCCCCATTTCACATCCACAGTCACCCCTATCCTTACTCTACTAAAATCACTCCTGAAACCCTAGCTCACCCCTTTTGAGCTATTTTCACATTTGAGTGCCCCTTTGGCCCATATCCAAAACCCTTTGGAGAAGGAGAAAGAACAACACTGGAGCTTGGAAGTAGCCCTCTTGGACTACTGCAAGAACTTCACCAACCTCACATTGGAGGTATAATCAATACAAAAACCATTTTTTAAATCTCTTTTATTGTCTCATGCACATGCTAGTTTAAATTTATTGGTTTCATTTATTGTCTTGTTGTTATTGTTTTTACTGAACTGCTACTAAGGAGTTCCTTATCCTTAGTAGGTGCTCATTTGCACAAGCTAGGGTGAAAACCCTAGCTACATGAAGCACAAAAATAGGGTAATTAATGCATTGTGTAAGAGTGGAAGATAGAAAATAGCTTGCATCCCCTAAAAACTAGGAATATGGCTCACAAATGACAAAAATCACATATATAGGAGAGAAAATATCCCAAAGAGGGTGCATTCACCAAGTGAAGTCCACAATATCTCCATGAGGGTGTACTAATAACTCTTTTAGTCATAAAACATCAAAATTAACTATTCCAAAGTCCCGAAAGAGTTTTAAAAAGGTCCAAAATAAATCTAATAACATAAACTGGGTCCAAGATATCCCAAGTACAAAGTTTGGGTTTCCAATCAAGCACTAGGAATAATCACCCATCCCCCTCACTTGTGAAACCATGGCATCCCATACTCTTTTAGCTTCCCATTGAGCCAATTGTTTATTTATTTAAGAGAAACATCAATAATAATATCATCATCTAAGTCCATATTCCATAGTCACATAATCAAATAATCAACCAAGTCATCCATCATCAGATAACCATACATGTCATAGTCATATGAACAAATAATCACATTCATGTCAACTAAACAATTAATTATAAACCAAAGTGAAACAATAATCATATAGTCATGTCATCACACCATTAATTAAACAAATCATAGTCACCTAAGAAAATTATTATAATAAGTCGAGGGCTTAACAAATGGGGTATTACATCCCCCTCCCCCTTAAGATAATGCATCATCCTCAATGCATATTTATTGCATACATGTCGTAAACACCAATATTTTAAAATATATGAGGGCATGCTTCCCTTATAGCATCTTCTAGCTCCCAAGGTGCATCCTCAGGGCTGTAATGGGTCCATTGGACCTTTACCTAGTTGATTTCTCGATTCCAAAGTAGTTTGACCTTGTTTCCCAAAATGGAAACAAGTTGAACCGGAAAATCCCATTCCGATTCTACCTAGATCATAATCCATTCGATCACATGGTTAGTACCATGTACATACATGTATATATATATATATCAATAAAGAAAATAAAAGCACTCTAATTACCTGGATCACATTCCAATCAATCACATGGTTAGCATAAGGTATATACTTTTTCAATAAAGACACATGAAACACATTATGTACTCTAATGCAAGAGGGTAGATCCAACTCATAAGAAACAACTCCTATCTTACCTAAGACCTCAAAAGGCCCATAGTATCTGACAACTATATTGGAGCAATTTCCCAAGTTCAAGGAACTCTTCTTGGGTCTAACTTTGAAAAACATGATATCCAACTTGAAACTATTTGGCCATCCTGTTATGATCCGCATAGATTTTATTCCTATCTTGAGCTTCATTTAGGATTTTCTTTATCTTCACCATTTTATCCTCCATTTCCTTTAATAATTTTGGTCCAACAATGACTATGTCTATTGGGTTATCCAAATTGGTAGGAGTATTGCACTTCCTTCCATACATGGCCTCGAAAGGACTCATCTTCAAATATGAATGATATCCATTATTGTAAGAACACTCTACTAAGTGTAAATAATATTCCCACTTAGATGGTTTATTCATCACATACATCCTTAACATATTTTTTGTAATGTCTCCATCCAAATAAATCAATAGAAGGGAAAATTCCACCAATATACTAGTTCCCTAGGTTGGGGTGGAAACATCTAGATTTGAAATAAGGGAGCTATTAAACCCCAAATGGAAATTAGTTTGACATAAATTTATTAAAACTGGATAAATAAATATTTACAATAGGAAAATAAGGTGGCACTTGGTCATGAGGGCACACTGGTGTTGTGGGATCCACACAAAGCAATATTCTCCATGCCATATGGCATCCTACTCTCACCCATTTGAATCCAAGGTGGAGTCTAATGTTCTTGGGGGACTTGGAAGGTCATAATACTTGGCATGACTCAATGAGGGTCAAATTGGAGTGGAAGAGTAACTCCCATGGAAGAGGAAGAGGCATCTTAGAGATATTGTGACACTTGGGTTAGATTCCCTAGCTTTTATGACAACAATGGTGAAGATGCTATGACACTTATGATAAGGATCAGACATGATTGCTCACATCTGACCTATATGACATGTCAGGCCTAAAAATAGCCTCCAAGAGGGTTCACAAGGGAGTTATGGCAGCCAATATGCTTCCCCATTTGAATTGGTGGAAGATAGAGAGTAGGAATTGTTGGACAAGTTGCACTCATTGGAATCGCTTCCCAACTCGAGTTGGAATGAATAATTTTGAAGGAATTTGAACCATGGAGGACTTGGAAAGTTTATGAAAGACAAGAAATAATAAGGAGAGGGGCTATTGATCATTTCTCATTTTGCAAATTGGAGAGCATAGTGTTGGCTTAAATATTGATCTAGAGGTTCCCAATGTAGACCCAGGTTCCTCACGGTTTCAAGGAACCAACAAAACCCCTTCTCACCGGCCCTTTTGGAAATAGCCTGTGAACAGGCTGAGATCTCACCCAAGGTGTAGCTATGGGGATGCTGCGGAATCAGGTTTCCACAGTGGTGTGATGAGTTGCTTAGAAAAAACTACTGCGCAGCACACTGCAGGCTGAAGACTGCGCGACAATAAACTGCATCACAGTCCCCCGCCTCTACAAGCTAAGGTGCTCGCACAACCAGCGCATCTATGGATTGCGCGGTTCGGACAGGATGCAAATAATAGGACAGCGCAACTGACTTATACGCTTCCTCTGCGGACTTAACCACTATGAAGACTTTACTTAGCACTTATTCATTCATCTACTGCCTTAGATTATTTAGCCTTATAACTGATGCAAACAGACGAGACACACAATGCTATGCACTTCTAGATCTGCGTGTCAAAAGAGTAACACAACGCGAACTCTACATTCATAAGTGATGATTTAACAGACTGCTATCTTCACAGACTTAGAATACTGCACATTCAACATTCATCCATACATGTAATACTTAACATATTATTCCCATCTTTCTCCTATGGAGAATACATATAAAAGCATTAACACAACAACTGATAAATGAGAATTCAAGCATTCATTTGTAAGCAAACAGACAAGTGCAAAATGTAAACAATCACAATACACAGGATTTAACGTGGTTCACCCCCAGGCTAGGAGGTACGTCCACAAGAACTGTTGTTGTATTAGTCTTTGGGAAGGGTACAAGAGTTCTTGGTCCACGCACTCAGCTACAGACTCTCTTCTCTCTCAATAGGCCTCTGCGCACACAGCTTGCAGATCCTTTACAAAAATGTCTCTCAACAAAGATCTACTCAGTTAATAAAAATGAAGAGTAACAAAACTAACAACTCTTTCCCATACAAAATATGCCTTATTTATAGATCATTACCATAGGTAATGTATTTACAAATCGAACGCAAAAACCCTTAGGTTTTACAAAACTGTCACAGTTTTCCCATAACCGGACTTAATGGCTTTTGGTAGCAAATATTCCATCGTGGTCATTGTCCACACATGCTTCACATCGCCATCAACCTTCCTATCCCGCACACACCAACATGTCGCTTTGACCGCGTCGTTCTTCCTCTAATGGTCTTGTGTGGCTGGTTCAGATAGTGGTTCTTTACATGTGTGACCAGTCGCTTTCTTCCGCTTCTTCTCCTTACCCGTCACCTAGCACTCATGGAGCATCTTTACCAAAAATAGACCACTGATGGTCTAACCAAAATATGTGTTGCCTTACATCCAACACTCTTCTTTGCCGTATCTCTGTAGACTGGCCACATCGCAGCATTGTATCCTCGCAGCACTATACTTCGCAGTTCTTTCGACACTATGCTGCGTGCAACTTCGCAACATCCCAAAACTTATTTATGCCAACAATATTCCAACTGAACTGCGCTCAGCTCTGCAATTCCAAAACTTGGTTTGCACAAAAATTGCCCCACTTGCGCTAGGCCCAATAGGCCCCTAACACTTACATGTGGCTTGTCCCCAAGCCACCTTCAACTTCGACTTCTTCTAGTTGTTCCACCACCTACGGAGCTAGCTTTGCAACGAACTCGTTGTATGTGACAATCAACTTTTCAACTACTTCCTTAATGTCTTGCTCAACCTGCTTGATGGTTTCCAACATCTCAGGTTATTTCATCATTGACTTGTCCTTCCACATGTTCTTGTTTTTTGTGCAACTCCTGTAAATTCTCTTCGATCTCCTGCGATATTGTGTGGGATGCCTTCAGCAAGGTTTGCGATTTATCTCCCATCTCAGTCTCTTTTTCTCTGAAGGCCTAAACTTCCTTTTTCAGCGTGCTGACTTCCCGGTACCTCTGAAGTCTTTCTCTTGGTAGCAGGGCTTTAACTTCTGCATCCAACTGTTCTAATGCTGCTTTCTTATCTATCATAGCGTTCTTGAATTCTAGCAACCCTGGATCCTCCTCGAGGGTAGTGAATGCATTCGACGCCTCATCTAACAAACTTTGGCACTTAGCCACCTCGGCGGATATACTTTTTGTTGCGGCCTTCCGTTCCTTTGCTCTTATCTGTTGTTGATCTGGTGGAGTCTGCAGGTTAATATGTGCCTCCAAGAAAGCAACCTTAGCTTCATGGCTGATCTCCATATCTTGCATCTCTGCCTTAAGATCGTTAACCAGTTTGTCGTTCTTAATGACAGTGTCTGCGGGGTCTATCTGTACATCACATTCTGATATATCATTTGCGACCGCAATGATTGTGGACTCTAGTATTTTCTGTCAATCATGCTCATCCTGTAGCTCCATAGCTCTCCATGAGATAGCTTCCTCCAACTGCCTATTAGCTGCTTGCAGCTCAGCTTACTGCTTCAGCGCATCAGTAGTTCTCTCATGCATTTCTTCAACAACATGCAGATGCAAGAAGTGTAGACTAGGCAGTAGTTTCTTCGCAATATCGATCTCCACACGCTCTACATCCTTTGCGTCCAACATTATTTGTTCTGGCATTGGCAGCCTTACAGTTAATGGATCAAGATGGATAATGCGGGACTTCGCAGGCACGGTCATGGCTAGCTGCGGTGTCTTCTGCTGTGAATTTCCTCCTAACTTCCTTTCAGACTCTGAGTCCCATGCAAAGGGTAATCTTTTGTGTACTTCTTCAATTGTTTTTGTAATCCCCTGCAACATGGTAAGATTTTCCTGCAAAGCTTCTTGAATCACTTTGTCATTTTTCTCCTTCTCAATCATCAGGCCTCCCATCTGCTCCGTGACCCTTTCTACGATCATTTGATAATAATCATCATGGAGTACTGTGTCTGATTGGCCTTTAACGACTTTCTGCTTCTTTTGTGCCCCCTTTGGCTGTTCTGGGATCTTAGCTTCCTTCCTTTTTCTCGTGTCTTTTTCTTCAACAATGGGACATAGAATGGGGTTGTCCTCGCCAGAGTCGCTTTGGATATCCAAAATTTCGACTTGAAACTCGGCAGGCCATTCCTTCATGATATTATCAATATCATCTTCATACATATGATATCTTCCTATGAACCATTCAGTGTTCTTCATCTGTGCTTTGGCTAAAATGTGAATGCAACGCATGTCAGCATAAAAATCAATAGTGTGAATATACTTACTCATTACCTGCTTTGTTATCCGCAGCGTGATCATGATGGCTCCATGTAGTTGGTCATAATAGGTGTAGAAGACCTCAACTATCGCATGCTGTCTTTGTGAATTCAAATTTTCCCAAAAAATTTGAATAGCAGGCTCCGCTGTAGTCATTGTTGTCAGTGATTACGCCAACGTAATCCTTCGGCTCCTTCCACCCTACGAAGGTGATCAACACTATTAACCATGTAAAATGGAAATTTCTTCCATTGATTTGTGTGTCATTTAGTTCCTCTAGGAACTCAATCAATTGGTATTGACACCAGTTGAATTGTTCGCCCTCCGCGACTACGGCAACAAGTAGTACTGTGCCCATAGGTACCTCCAAATTCCTTGTTAGGAACCCATGTCAACCATTCTATTTACTTTGTTAGTATATTGTTGTTGGACGCATATGCTTTGTAAGTCGTCCATAGTATTTGTTGATCCATAGTTGTGTTATTGTTGTTTAGCGCATATGCTTTGTAAGTCTCCCATAGTATTGTTGGTCCATAGTTTGTATTGGCCCATGGTTTTGACCTATAATATTGGCACCTAGACTTAGTATATAAGTGTGTGTTGAGGCCTATGAAGTCACTGTGAATTTATTTGTATTGAGCTTGCTCAAAGGAGGTTTCCCCCTCGAAGTGGCCTGCGATCAATATAAAAGTGATTCTGAGTTCTTTCATTTCTGTTATTTTGCATATTCTTATTAATTAATTGTTGGAGGTTCTCCACATCTGGTACCAAAGCTTTTTCTTGGGCTCGTTGGGTGAAATTTCTGCCAAATTTTTTTTTTTGCATCTGTTGCAGCTTCAGATCTAGGAATAATCCCTATTCTCTTAACTGTGGGAAGTACTTGGGCATAAGCCCTAAAACTCATTGTGAGGAGTACCACAGGAACCCCAAAGTAGCTGGCCCATTGAGAGGACCTGCTAGTGAAAAGGGCAACGACCCCTACCTGATTGACTAGTTCCCACCCGTGAGGTAAACCAAGAGCTGTCGTTTGTGGCAAAGCGGTTATCAGTTTTACCTGAGCCATGGAGTGAGGCGTACTTCCCCAATACGCAAGCCGTCATACAGCATTGGTGGCTGAGTGAAACCCATGAACTGTTAGGAAGCTGCACATACCTGGGGTCCATATCTATTTTTCAGTTGAACTGTTGCCGTGTCATTTCAGATCCATTCTAAAAGTCATTCAAGATCCATCCGTTTCAGATCTATTTCAAATCTAGTTGTTTTCGATCCAGTCAGCATCGTTTCAAATCCCTCTGTTTCCGATCACTTCCGCGTCGTTGCAGATCTATCTATTTGAGATACTTGGGGTCCATATCTCCCTTTTTTTCACTATCTTTTCCCTGAAACTGCACTGACAGCCCTGCAATCCCTTTCTGCATATTTCATTCCTGAGGACCCTATCCCAAATTCCACTTCCCAAAGCTCGAAATCCCACATTTGTCTATTTTTAGGGTTTGCCATAACTTCTTCGGATTTTACCCAATTACCTTCAAATTTTTCCACCGAGTTTCTTTCTTAATTCTGCTTCTTTGTCCCTCTCTACCAAATTTTCTCATTCTTTCACCCCACTTCTAAAATCCCCATGGTTTGCTTCCCTATCCATCAAAAAGTATCCAAAACCTAGTCAAACCCCAATTACCCCTCCGAGTTTTTCCCAAATACAAATTTCACTTTACTAAATAAGCTTTTGTTTGTGTTTTTCTATCCATTCCTAGAAAGAAAAAAAAAATCTGGTTATGGTTGTCACCTGCGCCGAAGCAAAAACCATAGAGGAAGTACTTGCAGCCATCCAAACCAAAATCCAAGATTTGGAAGAAAAATTTCTCAGCCTCCATCTTCAACATTCAGCCATGAACAATAACCAATAGCAAGAATCTTCTACAGTCACTGGGTTCTCTTCTTCTAGCCATTTCCGTGGTCCGAAGCTTGAATTTCCTCACTTCAATGGTACTGATCCAACTAGATGGGTCTATCATGTAGAACAGTATTTCAGTCTGCATAATACTTTTGATGTCCAAAAAGGTCCACTTGCATCTTTTCATTTGGAACAGGAATCCCTTCAATGGTACCGTTGGTACATCAAGGCTCATGACGAGCCAAAATGGACAGATTTTTGCCAACTCCTTTTGCAACGATTTGGTCCCAGTGCTTTTGATGAATTCATCGGAGCACTCACTAAACTTCATCAAAGTGGCACTGTGAGAGAGTATTAGACCAAATTTGAGAAACTAGACAATCACAAAGAAGGCTTGTCTGATGAATTCTATGGGAGTTGTTTTTTCAGTGGTCTTAAGGATGAAATCCGGTCAGAGATTAAAATGTTCTGTCCCAACACAATTATGGAAGTCCTAGGGTTAGCTAAGTTGGCAGAAGACAAGATTGCAGCCCAACAACACTCCAAACCCACTTTTGTTCCCTTCCAAGATATGGGTTCTCAACGACCTCCCATTCCGTAAGCAACTCAACCAACTCCTATCAAGCATTTTTATGAAACAGAGATGCAGGCACACAGAGAAAAAGGGCTTTGTTATAATTGTGATGAGAAATTCACTCGGGGACATAGATGTGATCAACAAAAGCTCTATCTCTTGGATATGGTTTCTCCACCTACCTCTAAAATTGGTGAAGAAGCTCCAGATCCAATGGATGCTCAAGTCGACATTCAAGAGCCTCCTATTGACCCCCCATCTCAGGATGAACAACTAGAGACATCTCTCCATGCTTTATCCAGTGTCACCACCCCTCAAACAATGCGGGTAAGGGGTTATTTCAAGAATCTTCCTCTTACAATACTCATTGATTCTAGTAGCACTCATAACTTCATTGACCCCCGGATCGCCAAACAGGCTAATTGTTTTGTCCATCCTTGATCCAAATTTGAAGTCATGGTTGCTAAAGGAGGCACCTCACCTTGCAAGGGAAAGTGTCACAATGTGCGTATCTCTCTGAAAGATTATAACATGCGCTCTGACATGTTTGCCTTGTCCTTAGGCGGATGTGATGTGGTTTTGGGCATTCGATGGTTATGCACACTTGGCCCCATCTTATGGGATTTTGCTGAAGTTTGGATGCAGTTTTCAGTCAATGGGACACAACAAAAATTTATAGGCTTACAACTAGGGTCTCTCTGCATCATCAGTTCACATTGCCTGGAAAAGATCCTTAAGAAGAATTCACATGGTGTCATTGCTCAGCTCCATTCCATTCAGATGCACCCATCAATGGTCTCCACTACTTCCTTGGATAGATATGCAGGTGGCTTTGCTGCAGTAGTGGGATTTCTGCCTTCAAGAGACCTTTCCAGTTAGCATTTAGCCGTGTCTACATCTCAGCAGGAAATGATGGCTATTTTGCATGCAGTACTGACGTGGCAGCCATTCCTATTAGGGAATTATTTCTGCATCAAGACTGATCTCTAGAGTCTGAAAAATTTCCTGGAACAATGGGTCTCCTCCCCAGCACACCTGAAATGGGTTATCCACCTCATGGGTTATGACTATGCGATCACTTGCAAGAAGGGTAAGGACAATATGGTGGAAGATGCTCCTTCTCGCACATTTGATGACCCAGTTTCTCTTACAGCTATTTCTCTGCTTGTTCCAAACTGGTTGCAATATGTTCTACAGGGGTATCTTTTCTATGAACTCCATGCTTCTTCATCGGCAGGGCACTCTGGGTTCCTCCAAAAGTATGACCGGGAACAATGTAACTTCTTTTGGCAGGGACTGAAACTGCCAATTCAATAGATGGTGGTTGACTGTGATACTTTCCAATTCAACAAGGGTGAAACGACACTCCTTTTGGGACTGCTCGAACCCTTTCCCACCCCTACACAGATTTGGACAACTACAACTATTTCTATGGATTTTCAAGAAGCACTCCAGTGGTACAATACCACGTCTACAAGGACACCATATGAAGCAGTCTATGGACAGGCAGCACCAGTTCTTCTTCCATACACCCTCAACAGCTCCCCAGTTCAAGCAATTGACTCGGTTCATCGAAACCGCGATCAGATTCTTCTCATTCTGCAGAACAATCTTCACATGGAAAGAATTCGATTGAAACAACAAGCCACTCAGCACCATTCAGAGTGCACTTTTCATGCAGCTGATATGGTTCTTCTTCAGCATTCTAAGCAATCCTCCTAAAACTCAAAAGGCATCAGTGGCTCGGAATGCAACCCGAAGATGCTACAGGGGAACTACTCCATCCAAATCTGCATCAATTTCCACATTTAAATCTTTGAGGACAAATATTTTTCTAAGGGAGAGGGGATGGTAGGAACCCATGTCAACCCTTCTATTTACTTTGTTAGTATATTGTTGTTGGACGAATATGCTTTGTAAGTCATCCCGTAGTATTTATTGATCCATAGTTGTGTTATTGTTGTTTAGCGCATATGCTTTGTAAGTCGCCCATAGTATTGTTGATCCATAGTTTGTATTGGCCCATGGTTTTGACCCATAGTATTGGTGCTTATACTTATTATATAAGTGTGTGTTGAGGCCTATGAAGGCATCGTGAATTTATTTGTATTGAGCTTGCTCAAAGGAGGTTGACCCCTCGAAGTGGCCTGCAATCAATATAAAAGTGATTCTAAGTTCTGTCATTTCTATTATTTCGCATATTCTTATTAATTAATTGTTGCAGGTTCTCCACAGTCCTGCATTTTCTAAGAATCTTTTCGGCTAACGGTTGCATGACAAACCGTGTTTCCTTATCATCTATGTCGTCGATCTGAAAGCCTCTCTTTCCTTAGATGACAGTTTGAGTTTTCTTCATCTTTGCAGCCACTTCTTTTTCCTTGCTTTTCCCTTGGAAAAACTGCTTGGGGTCTTTTACTCTTTTGCTCAACCCAGTGATCCGGTGGATAATGTCAATGGTCAGGTTGATATTGTGGTCAAGCCACAAGTATCCCTGGTGAATGCATGACATCAATATTCAAACCACCACATTCAGCTCCGACGATCTTTCAAAATGCAGGAGTCTAAGCAGATTGAGCAGTCCCAACTGGACTACTCCGGACAACCAACTTTATTCAACCAAGGTGAGGTTGGCTTTCACATCGTTCTTCCAGCACATGTACTCTTCGAGCTGGAACTATGGGAACCTAGGTTCATTGGGATCCTTCTGCATCTGAAGCAGATCATAGTCTTCCCACTTACACTCTAGGATCTTTCCCAACAAATTTTTGTCCACCTCAACAAGCTTTGATATCGGCAAGAGTGGAATTTCATATTTGGCATTCTTCATTAACCTAAAGACCAGTGTGTCCAGTACACGTAGTTAGATATAGTCAGGGGTAAGTGTCAATGGTATCTCCCTATCGGCTATCGACGACTGCGGAACTGTTGAACTAATCTTTGGTTGCTTCACTTTCGGCCCCACTGGATCTTTTCCTTTGTCCTGCATTGTTGGACCGTGTCTCAGTGATCTTCTAGATTCCAGACCTTATTCTATGATGAATTTCTTGGCTCAGGTTCTCACTAACCCTTCAATCCCTCCGTATTTGAAGATCGTCATAATCTCTTGGAACGTGAGCTCTTCTTCAATAGAATACCTCTCAAACATTTACTTGAACAGATCTCAACAGGATGTCGGATAGCTTCCTGAAACGGCTCGCAAGGTAGTGCTTGCAAGAAAATTCTAAGGGTTCGGTAACGCCTGTGAGTCCAAATGCAGCAGTATTTATAGGAACAGATGACCTCCTACGAGCACTTCAACGGCTATATAAGCATTAAATGCGACATTCGTTGACCAAATCTGGTGGATTCTTTGATCCTTTCCTTCATTAACTCCTTCAGAACGGCTATTTTAGCATTGAATGCCCAAGCGGTCGCTGGCGAAAGTATTGTATAATGACTATATTTTCGATTGACTTTCTAACGGCTACGTTTCTTGAGTCTTGAGTCGAACTGCGCAAAAATCACCACTACTCCTGCACAGCTAATTCACAGTGCCTGATTTCTTGCTTTTGAACTTAGCCCCTTTCCTCGTTCAACTTGATCTTCACAATTTCCTTTTGAAATTCGCAACTGTGTGGTCCCTCTTTTTTTTTTGAAACTCCTTCTCCTTTCTAGTGCCCAATTTTAACTGTACTTGGCACTTAGAAATTTCCTTTCTTTCCTGATTATGAATGGTTCTGCGAAGCAGGACTATCCTGATAGGGTTTTAGTCTGCTTCCATTGACTAGACCGGGCAAGCTATCTCTTGCTAAGGTGGCTAACTGAGCTGCGCCACCATTAGTAACATGTACAATAGTATATGGACCAAGCCAATGCATCTTAAATTTTCCAGGAAACTTCATAATTTTGCTATCATACAGAAGGACTAGATCACCTACCTGAAAAGACTTGTTCTTGATATGGCATTCATGCCATTATTTTTCTCTATCTTTCTGCACTTGTTGGTGAAATCCTGCGATGAAGCGATCTTCCTCCAGATCAACCAAGTATAGAAGCCTTTCTTCTAATGCATCGCGATCTGCCATGCCTATGAATGCAGCTATCCTCAAGTTGGGAACAATTTAATCCATTGGCATTAATGCTTCATGTCCATAGGCAAGCCTAAAAGGTGTGTGGCCAGTCAATTTCTTGCATGTGGTCCTATATACCCATAACACAGCAGGAATGCACAGGTCCTAGTCATCCCGATTCACATTACATACCTTAATTAGCGCATTCTCCAGTACTTTATTGAATGCTTCAACAATTCCATTTGCTTGCGGATGATAGGGTCTACTTCGCTGATGATGAATGTGGAACTCTTCGCTGATGATGCCTCAATAGTTTTGTTCAGAAAGTGAGTTCCTTGATCACTCATCAAAATCTTCGGGCATCCGAACCATGTAAGGATGTCTTCAAATATGAACTGCATAGTAGTACCTGCGCTATAGTCCTTCACTAGCTTCACTTCTTCTCATCTGGTGAGGTAATCAATTGAAGTAATAATGTACCTCACAACAGTTCTCTTTCCCTGTGTGTTTATAGGTCCCACAAAATCAATGGCCCATTTTTCAAATACCTATAATGTCAACTCTAGATTCAATGACATTTCATCTCTTCACGATGGCCTTCCTCTCCTCTAACACACATCGCAGCTCTGGCAATCTTCCTTTGCATCCTTGTTAATAGTAGGCCACCATAGCCCTGCACACAATATCTTCTGCGTAGTGGCCCTTCCTGCGTAATGACCTCCTGCCGCTCCTAAATGTGCATATGTTAGGACAAATGGTTTCTCTTGTTCTAACACACACATGCGCAGCACTTCATCTGGTCCTAATTTGTATAACTGACCTACGATAATGGTGAAGTCTGCTGCTCTTACTACAAGATGCTTCTTCTGCTGCGTAGTGAACTCTATGGATGCGAACCCAGTAGTTAAAATGTCTATGATATATTTATAATAATCATCAACTATCTGCATAGAATACAACTGCGCATCAGGCAGATTGTCTTCAAAGTTCGTAGGCTTTTCTCCTGACCCGATCCTTGACAGATGATTAGGTCCTAAGTTCAATCTGTCAGGTTTAACCACTATTTCAAAATCCTACTCCTGGAAGACTAATAGCCATCTACAGATTCGCCCCACTAACGCTGGCTTGTTGACCAGGTATTTCAAATCAAAATGGTCAGTGAACATAAAGAAATGCACACCCAACAAATAGTGTCTAAAATTCTGCAGTGCATAAACCATAGTTAAGCCTTCTCTCTCAATGGTCGTATAATTCTTCCCTATAGATGAGAGCTTCCTGCTAGACAATGTGATGGGATGGTCAATACCTCCCTCTCCAGGTTGTGCTAAAACAACTCCCAATGCTATAAATGAAGCATCGACATAAACATGAAATGGCTTCACCCAGTTTGGAAAAACTAGGATTGGCACAGTTACCATTTTCTCTTTTAATGTGTCAAACCCTTGTTCACACTCTGCATTCCAAATGAACGACGTGTCTTTCTTTAACAGCTTCTCCATTGTTGCAATTATCCGTGCATAACCCTTTATAAACTTCCTATAATAACCCGTATGCCCCAATGTAGTGCGCAAATACTTGACTAAATCGGTGTAGGCAAGTTTACCATAACTGCGATCTTCACAGGATCAACCATCAAGCCCCACTTGCACAAAATGTGTCCCAAGAGAATTCCATAGGGTACATAAAAGATACACTTCTTTAGCTTTAATGACATTTGATGTTGTCTTCATTTTTCTAGCATCAATCTGAGGTTTGCGCAATGGTCTTTCAGCAACCCGAATATTGTCCAATCATCGAAATAAGCTTCTAAAAACTTATGCATGAAATCCTTGAATGTTGCAACCACAACTCTGGAAAAGATGGCAGGTTCATTCTTCAAACCAAATGGCATCACTATGTCTTGGAATGACCCCCATTCATTGGAAAAAGTGGTTTTATGTCTATCCGCGAGATCAATTCTTATATGATGATATCTTGAAAATCCATCAGTAAAGGAATATGCCTCATTTCCTCCAATCTTATCAAGCACCTCATCAGTAAAGGGAGTAGGAAATGGGTCATGCATCGAAGCATCATTGAATTTTCTCAGGTCCACAAAGATCCTGATTTCGCCTTTTGTCTTCTTATCTTAGACAACCATAGGGCTTATCCACTCAAATTCTTCAACCGGCTCAATGATCCCTACATCGAGTATCTTATCAAGTTCTGCTTTGACTCGTTCTTTGTATCACAGGTTCAGTCTATAAGGCCTCTGCTTAGCAAGCTTCATGCCTGGCTTAAGAGGTATCTTCATAACCCCTAAGTCTCCTCAAATTCCCTTCATCTCTATAAACTTTGTCGGGAATAAGTCTTGATACTCATGTAACAGGTCTTTGATCTCCACAATAGTATGATCATCCTAGTAGTCTCCAATAGACGCGAACTTCGGCTCTTCATTGGTGCCAATGTTCACTTTCCTTGTTTTCACAAGTCCACTCTTGTCTGGGATTTCCAGCGGAGGACGCTCTACCTTACGCGCACCTTCTGAATTGGGTATATTTATGTTGCGCGGGTCCTCCTCATCACTTTCTTATTTTTTTCAACCTCTTCAGCTAGGTTATAACATTCCATTGCATGCTCTACCTGTTCCTTCCATTCTAACTGTAGGCTTGTAGGTACGCAGTCAGCTCCAAAGAATTCCTCTAATTTCATGTTTCTATGTGTACATTCTGGTCGAAATATTCTTTCCTTAATAATCTGCAAAGCATCATTGATGGTAGGACTCTCGTCTTCAAAATTGAATCTCTTCTAGAAGTTTGCAGTCAGCATGTCTTAATCTATGGTTCCTCTGCACAACTCCATATCTAAATACCATTTCTTTAGAATTTCTTCCTCCAGCATATGCACAAATAGATGCACCCATTCTGTGTGTGGTCTCTCCTTCCATGCTTGTGAACAAAGTACAATATGATCCCTTGGATCTGTCTATCCATTGTATTTGTCAAAGGGTAATGTAACCTTGTCAGCAAACCTAATCTGCATCTTGAGTCTGCACTAATCCCATGTGGTCAACGTCTGCTTATGCACAGCCCACCATCTGGAAGGTGTCTCGCGCAGTTCCATATCTAGTGCTGGTAAGTGATGCTCATCTACAATTATTACAATGTATTCTTTGATAAAGGAATAAACATTAGATAAACCATCATATGTTGGAATTGGGCTTACCTCCTTTCCGATCCAGCACAGTGACTTTGCAACCTGCGCACATCTTCTTGCAGATACTTCATGCATACGACTTTGAAAGTTTTCCAATCCTGCATCAGAGTCTGAGATGCAAGAACTGTTGCATCTCCAGCTAAGTGTGCCATCCATAGTAGGATTAATATATTCTTCCTCATTCGCAGTCATCTTGTACAGGAAATCTAAGTCTTGAGCTCTGGATTCCTCCTGAATCGGCTTGCTGTATTTGTCTCCATCTGAAGGGTCCAATGGTGCAATGACCTTGACATGCTTTCCTTCGAAAATAATATTCTTCATTTTCAAGTTTATGATGGTGAGGTTATCCATAGCCCAATCAGTCCCCAACAGTGCAGGATAAGGCTAACTATCATCCATAATCTCGATAACCTTGAAATCTATGTAACTTTGCACTCCATCAATGTCAACAATCACATTGGCTAATCTTCCAAATGGTATGACTTTCTCTTGGTTAGCCATTCTCAACTGGATAGGTGACCATAGCAGCTTTGGTCTCCCCATTTGCTGCCATGTCTGTTTAGTTAATATATTTACATCAGATCCCAGATCAAGGATGATCTCATCCATTTAATAGTCTCCGATTTTTGCACTAAGCCTCATTTCTCTGCCTGTTCTCCTGTGTTTCTTGATGTGGTGAACTGCGCTATCGGTATTCTATGTCTCACTCTGTGGGTCATATTGGTTTAACATTTTTTGCAATTCTGCGATAGCGTCTGGGCTCTTTACCAACTTCATGCAGCTCCTCAAGAACTACGCAATAGAGGTGCATGTCTTTGCTGTGGTGCTCGTTTTGTCATAAGCATCTGACATATCTTCTATATGTAGTATTTCACTACGCAACGGGATTCTTGACGATCTGGGTGCTGACTCTTTAAAGAGATCCCGTTTTTCTTCAGAAGCTCCTTCGTTTTTCTTCAAGTCGAAAGCAGGTGTTGTCCCAACAACTTTTCTTATCCATATTGTTTCAAGAGGAGTTTGCTTAATGTTAAAGTCTCTGGAAGTCGAAGCTTCTACTCCTCTATCTCTCCCTGTAGTAGTACCACTTCGCATCACTACATTTATACTTGGATCCGTAGCCCTTCTTTCTACTGCAATCAACTGGATGTTTGGGTTTGGCGCATCTTTTCATTTCCGTTTCTGCATTTCTGCCTCTAACACTGTGCAGTCTTCAATAACATGGTCAAATGATTTACAGTAACTACATGTAGTGCATGGGGTGTGCATGGGTTGGTACAATCTCTAGATACATGACCTGCTTGCCACAGTTATAACAGATTACTTGACCTCAGCCTCTTCCTTGCGCTGGGTTGTTATTCCTTCCTCTCTCATGGTATCATTTGCGGCCTCTGTATGCTCCCTGATCATGCTGTGCATTTTCTTATTTCTGTGGAGTCTCCTCTTGGACTCTATATACTCCTCCATACATGTGCTCAATATCTTTCTTCCTTTCTGGCATGAGCTCATATGCACGGAAATTGAACTCATCATGCCCCACTGAATTACAAAAATTGCAATATAGATTTTTAGGTGTTGTTACATATTTCAGAATCATGTAGTAGTCCTCTAGACGGTGTCCTCTGGTTCTACAAATTTCACACCATGGTCCTGGGTTTGGATTCAAAGGGTTTGGTGAACCCATGTTAAGGAAATATTGGAATAAAGGACAATGATCCTTAGTGTGTCCTTCTCCTTTATAGCCTCTGCACCAGACTTCTTGTCTTTCTTGCTTTCCTTTCTTGATATCCTACAGTTGTAGTGTCATGGTAGCCAATTGGTTCTGAATCTGAGACATCCCAGTGCTACTTTCTCCAATGGGTGAATCCTCTAACTTCATTGCGATCTCCAAGGCTTCTTCTTGTGAAGCCACTTTCTATTGCATCAACGACTGTCTGATATGAGGCAACAACGCAGCTATAAACCATTCCTTGTGTTGTTGTGGTGCTATAACGAAGCTTACATGGTCCAACAGTGTCTTAAATTTCTAGTCAAATTTCCAGACTGTCTCATTAGGTTTCTGCTTGATCTCTTTTAGCTTTGTGATACACTGCGATTCTGACTTTGGATTTTTAAATTCTTCTAAGAGTTCAGCCTTGATTTATATAAGTGTTCTATTATTTCCTTGCAAATATTTCATGAACCAATGCAAGGCTCTATCTCTTAAAGTGGTGACAAGTTGTGCTTGCTTCACAACGTCATCCTATACTTCCTTTACACTCCATACGGCTTCACATAGAAACCAATGCTAATCAAGGTATTCTAGACCGTTCCTTTGAATATCGGCAATTTGATATCGGCAGTCATCCTCTTTCTAGGTGGCACGGTTCTCTTAGTGGTGCTAGAGATAATACTCTGAGCAATGATCTGAGGTTGGACGTTCTGAAGTGGGACATACTGAGATGGAATACGCTGAGTCAGAATAGTAGGAATCGCATGGGCACCCGCTCCTACGTTGTTACCAGTACTGATGTTCTACGGTGCGGGCTGCACGGTGTTCACAACCTGTGGGTTCTGTGGCGTAATAGGCTGATACGTGGATGACAAAGGTGCGGTTTGATTATCAAGCTCACATGGTATCTCGGTATCTATGCGGAGTCCATGTGGTCTAGGATTTTTTTCAGCGATGAACTTGTATCTCTTTCCACTTCGTAGGTTATGGGTTTTTTCATAAGAGCCACTATATGTGCTATCTACCATGACAGATTTAAACAAAACTTCACTGCATTCTAAAAACACCTTTCTCAGCTAAAAGCATTTTAATGTATAAACTAAGGTTGTTCAGGTACTTACCTATGAATCCCTTGAAAAAATCTCTTTCAGCTGCGCTGTAGGACTTTAGCATGTCCACAACGAACTCTGTCACAAAGCTCTGTAGTGTACTATCAACCCAGAAGTCGACCGCGCATGTGAATGGACTATCTACTGCTTTGAGCTTCTCAATAAGCTTCGATGTCCACTCGGTCGGTACATCTCATGGGGTACAGTTTATGCACTCTACGAGCCTTGACAACCACTCATGTAGCTCGTTCCCAAAATATTTTGTGAACGTCTTTCCATAGGTACTTATTCAACCACTGAATGTCAAAGAGATGTGGGTGTCTATTTTCTTTCCTTGCGAAATTTCTTTCTGTCTTGTCACATGAAGCACAGATTTCTTTCTTGTCTGGATGCCAAATGTCAATGCCCAATGAAGCTTCTTCTTCGTAACACATCACCACATCAACTCCTCATGGATTCTTAGCCTGGCAACAGAACCATTTGTTGGCTTAAATACTAATCTAGAGGTTTCCAAAGTAGACCCAGGTTCTTCGCAGTTTCAAGGAACCAACAAAACCCCTTCTCACCGGCCCTTTCGGAAACAGCCTGCGAACAGGCTGAGGTCTCACCCGAGGTGTATTTATGGGGGCATTTCGGAATCAGGTTTCCATAGCGGTGTGATGAGTTGCTTAGAAAGAACTACTCCACAACACGCTACTCGCGATCCCCGCTTCTACAAGCTAAGGTGCTCGCACAACCAGCGCATCTACAGACTATTTGGTTCGGACAGGATGCAAATAATATGACATCGCAACTGGCTTATATGCTTCCTCTATGGACTTGACCACTATGAAGACTTTACTTAGGATTTATACATTCATCTACTACCTTAGATTATTTATCCTTATAACTGATGCAAACATACGAGACACACAATGATGCGTGCTTCCGGTGCTATGCGTCAAAAGAGTTACACAACGCGAACTCTACATTCATAAGTGATGATTTAAAAGGCTGCTATAGTCATAGACTTAGAATACCGTGCATTCAACATTCATCCATACATGTAATACTTAAAATATTATTCCCATCTTTCTCCTATGACGAATACATATAAAAGCATTAACACAACAACTGATAAGTGAGATTTCAAGCATTCATTTGTAAGCAAACAGACAAGTGCAAAATGTAAACAATCACACTACACAGGATTTAATGTGGTTCACCCTTAGGATGGAAGCTACGTCCACAAGAACTGTTGTTGTATTATCCTTTGGGAAGGGTACAACAGTCCTTGGTCCGCACACTCAGTGGCTGACTCTCTTCTCTATCAATAGGCCTCTGCGCACACAGCTTGCAGAGCCTTTACAAAAATGTATCTCAATAGAGATCTACTCAACTAATAACAAGGAAGAGTAACAAAACTAACAACCCTTCCCCATATAAAATATGCCTTATTTATAGATCATGACCTTAGGTCATGTCTTTACAAATTGAAGGAAAAAACCCTTAGGTTTTACAAAATTGTTATGGTTTTCCCATAACCAGACTTGCTAGCTTTTGGTAGCGAATCTTCCATCGTGACCATCATCCATGCATGCTTCACATCGACATCAGCCTTCTTGTTTCACGCACGCCAACAGGTCGCTTTCACCAAGTCGTTCTTCCTCTAATGGTCTTGTGTGGTTGGTTCAGATAGTTGTTCTTTACATGTCCGACGAGTCACTTTCTTTCGCTTTTGCTCCTTACCCGTCGCCTAGCACTCATGGAGCATCTTTACAAAAAATGGACCACCAATGGTCTAACCGGAATATGTGTCACCTTCCATCCAACACTCTACTTTTCTAGACCTCCATAGACTGGCAACATTGCAGCGCTGTATCCTCGTAGCACTGTACTTCGCAGTTCTTCCAACACTGCGCTATGTACAACTTTGCAGCATCCCAAAACATACTTATGCCAAAAATATTCCAATTGAACTGTGGTCAGCTCCGTAGTTCCAAAACTTATTTTTCACAAATATTGCCCCACTTGGGCTAGGCCCAACAGGCCCCTAACACTTACATGTGGCTCGTCCCTGAGCCACCTTCGACTTTGACTTCTTCCAGCTGTTCCACCGCCTACGGAGCTAGCTTCATAGTGAACGCGTTGTATGTGACAATCAACTTTTCAACTACTTCCTTAGTGTCTTGCTCAACCTGCTTGATGGTTTCCAACATCTCAGGTGTTATTTCATCATCGACTTGTCCTTCCACCTGTTTTTATCCTTCACGCAACTACTATAACTTCTCTTTGCTCTCCTACGAGATCGTGTGGGCTACCTCCAGCAAGGGTTGCGATTTATCTCCCATTTCAGTCTCTTTTTCTCTTAAGGTCTGAACTTCCTTTTTCAGCGCGCTGACTTGCCGGTACCTCTGAAGTCTTTCTCTTGGTAGAAGGGCTTTAACTTTTGCATCCAACTATTCTAATGCTGCTTTCTTATCTTTCACAGCGGTTTTGACTTCTAGAAACCCTAGATCCTCCTCGAGGGCAGTGAATGCCTTCGACGCCTCATCTAATAGACTTTGGCACTTAGCCACCTCGGTGGTTATACTTTATGTTGTAGCCTTCACTTCCTTTCCTCTTATTTGTTGCTAATCTAGTGGAGTGTGTCGGTTAATCCGTGCCTCCAAGGCAACAACCTTAGCTTCATGGCTGATCTCCATATCTCACATCTCTGCCTTAAGATCGTTAACCAGTTCGCCAATATTAACGACAGTGTCTGCGTGGTCTATCTATACGTCACATTCTAATATATCATCTGCGACCGTAGTGATCATGGACTCTAGTCTTTTCCTCTTGACATATTGTAACTTCTAAGAATATTATATTTGTACTTTATTATTCCGGAGATGTTTCATTCCTCCATGAAGACCTTATTGTATATCCGGAGATGTTTATTCCTCCGTCGGAATGTGGTAACTTGGGTTATTAGACTTCCCTAGTGGGGGTCAACCCTGTATGTGTTATGTGGGTCAAAGGGTTATTAGACCACCCTAGAGGGGTCATCCCAGTTAGTTGTAATGGGGTGTTTAACCCAGTGGTTAAGCTGGGGCCAACCTAGTTAATATAAAATACAAGTCAGAGTTGTGTATAAATAGAGGAGGTGTGTTCCTCATTTAACACACATTGCACTCACTTGTGAATAGCACATAAGTGAGAGAGAGATCTACTTTGGAGGAGAAGGATATCATGGTTGTGGTTTACATCTTTTTATTTTCTGGTCGTCTATATTGAGGAAGCTTTGCTGGGTTTTCTTCCCCATGAGGGTTTCCCAGGATAAATCTGTGTCTCTTGTGTTTATATTGTACTTGTTGTTCTTTCAGTGATCCTATACATGCTATTGGTGAAAAATGGAATGTAATGCTGATATTTTATGTATTATCATATTGAAACTTAACATGGTATCAAAGCTAACCTGAAGGAAGGCAATGTATGGCACATAGAACACTTGCTTCACTTGTGACAATTTGAAGGTTAAGGTTTTATATAGCAAAAACCAGTCATTGTGGAACTTTCACTATAAATCCATTTTGGAAAAGGTTCAGGATCTGAAACCTTTGCAGGTCATAGATAACAGCCCCATGTAACTTGTTTCCAAAGGATAGCCTCTAATTCATTGTACTTTGTGAGTTATGATCAATACAAGTTAGGGTTTCTGCCTCTTCCAGATCTCAGTCATAAACAGGTGACCTAGGAAAAAAGGTCACAACTTGGGCTAGGAAGCTCCAAATGAAATTGCGTAAAAAGTGAAAGGTAGAGCATAGACATTAGTTTCTCAAGTAACATTTTTAGAGGCCAAAGTTGAACCAGTGACACATGCCACGCCGTACAAGTTCGCTCTCCTGTTTTATCCCATAAACAGGTCACGTTGCGACACTTGGAATAACTCTCTCTCAGAGAATACAATTGAGGTCAGACCTGTGGGGTTGGAAAGATGATAGGTCAGGATACCACAGGAAGAAGTTGAAGACCTTGTGGATTTGTAATTTCAGAGTTACACCAGAAACAATCAGGTGCATATTTCTGTCAAAACAGATTTGGATTTTGAGCACCTTCATTCTTAAATCGTCACTGCTATGGAAAATTAGGGTTTCAGAGAAAGTTGGAATTTTTGGAAGCAGATTCCATGGCTGAATGATACTCACCAAAATCTAAATTTAGAGACCAAGATCAAATTTTTTGGTTGGGTAGAAGATCGGGCTTGATCAAACCCCAGTTCAGGATTTTGATCAGAAAGGTGGAAAATTAGGGCTTCTACAAAAGTTGGAATTTTTGAAGACTGTGACCACGGCTGGAAGCTCCTCAGAAAAATAAGAGTTTAGAGCCTTGGATCGAACCTTTTGATTGGGCAGAAGGGTGGGATTCATCAAAACGTAGTTCGGGATCCTTTCCAGAAGATCCAAAAGTTTCAAAGGCAATTTTGAGGGGTCAAATTTTGGAGATTTCAAAATTGAAGTATTCTAGTTTGATAAGATCAGAAAGCCACATCTTTCCATCCATTCAGAAGTGTGAAAGTGAAAGTTTGAATTTTTAGGGTTTCTCCGACAAACCCTAATCGAGCTCCAGATCCAGTTTCAGGGGGAGATGAGGCTAAGGCCTTACATAAGAAGACTACAAGAAATCTCGACTGGTATGACTTAAGAAGATATAGGTATGTTTTGAAATCTGATTCTTGATTAAGTTCATAATATGGTTGTCTTCATATTATTTAGGTTAGTACAATCTTGATTAATGTAAAAGTATGAATGCATGTGAATGATAGAAGACATTCTTTGATCAAGGTTATATGATTGTACTAATGCACCTATGGTGTTGTATGAGGATGTTGTTGTCTACTAACAAAAGACAGGTACATCAAAAAAGACAAATCAAGTTCTATGACCATGATGACATAAAGACAAAGACTTATCCATAGTCTTTAGAAGCTTTACCTATGAGGAATGTATGCTTTATTTCTACTATGAACTTATGAGGTATGCAAGTTACTAGCACCAGGTCTCTAAATCATTGAAGAGACTAAAGATATTGTTTGGGTATGTTAGACATAACTAAGAATGTATCTAATCCAGGTATGTTTTCCTATGTTAGAATCCTACTTTGTGCTAGGATCTTAGATACCCATGTATTGAATGATCATGACCATACATATTCAATATTATTTAGAATTATAATGTTTTGATAATATTGAGATTATACTAATGAATGTATGTTTGTGTATGAGATCATGAGGATGACACTAGTGCACACTTGAGCATGCACAGTGGTACAGAATGAATAGAAGTTCGAAAGACATATAGAAGATCAAGCGGGAGGCAACCACACAAACATAAAAGATAAGTATTTGAGTTGTTATTTGAATCTCTGAAATAGTAAATGATATTGCTTGTAATAGTTGTATGCATATCTGTATTTCTAGAATATATCATGCTGAGTGTAAACACTCATATAGCATTGAACAATATACTACTGATATGCATATGATTGATAAGTTGGACAAACATTCCATTGTTGATTGTCTAGAATGAAACCTCTTTGTTGACATGCTGAGAGCTATGCACGCTCTTGATAGTATGTTTTGGTAGAGATGGAAGGCATCTAGATAGCCACTGTAGGCATACAGGATATGGAAAAGTGTTGTGCCAAAGTATTGGTCAAGATAGTTTCATAACTATGAAAATCATATTTGTATGCATAATAGGTTATCATGTCAACATGATTTGATGATTATGAAGTATTACTAATCATGTACTTAATTTTTATTTGTAGGAAAGATCATGAAGAATGATGAACATTGAACAAGTGATGGATGTTCAACAAGAAGACTTACAAATCAAACATACTGTAGCAAGCTCGTGGCTAAAAGATTCTCTTAGAAAGAGGAAGAGGATCATGACAAGATGTTTGCTTCAAGTGGATATATAAGACCATTCTCTTAATGGTGTAATTGAAGAAGAAGTGTGAATCAGGCTCTGTATGGGTACCCAGGATCGATAGTCATTTGATGAGCTTAATGATTACCATGGGTAATGTGGATCTCAACCTTTGCTACAAGGTTGAAGATGGTTTCTATATACAGATGACATAGATGCAAGAAGGAACTCACCACACAGTTTGAATGATATTGAGGCTCATATCAATAGACCCATCCGACGAGAGATGGCACGGATAGATATGCAGAATATCACTCAATGCAGAGTGTGAATGATGTTCAGTCATAGAGGGAGAATTGACAGTTTCTTGACAAGCTTGGTCTTTACCAGAAGTAAAGTTGATCCTAAATTAAGGTTATGGATGATGAACCTATCATACTATTATTGTATGAGGATGATCTCTTTCTGACAGGGAATGAGAAACAGATCATGGAAAGCAAGAAGAAGATGGCTACAGAATTTGAGATGAAAGATCTCATATTGATGCATTACATCCTAGGTCTAGAAGTATGGCAAGGCCCAGAAGGAATCTTTCTCAACCTGGGAAAGTATGCTGTGGAAATCTTGAAAAGATTTGATGTGTTGGAATGGCCACTCTCATGGATTCCAACTTGAAGCTATTAACGGATGAATCATCAGAGTTAGTGGATGTAACTCTGTATAGACAGAATATTGGGTGACTGATGTATCTGATGAACACTAGGCTAGATATATACTTTGCTGTGAACACCTTGAGTCAGTATCTAGTGGAACCTAGACGTGTTCACTTAATAGCTACGAAACATGTGATGAGGTACCTAAAGGGTACGATAGAATTTGATCTATGTTATCCTGGAGATCATGAATTCAAATTGTATGGCTACACAGATGCTGACCGGGCAGGAATTGTATCAGACAGGAAGAGCACATCGGGTCGATGTTATTGTCTGGGATATGCCATGATCTCGTGGATTAGTAGGAAGCAGTCTAGTGTGGCTCTCAGAATAGCTGAAGTAGAATATATAGCTGCTTGCTTTGCTAGTTGTGAAGAGGTATGGCTTCAGAAGTTGTTATAAGGATTGTTTGACTTAGAGATTGAACTCACTGTGATCCTGTGTGACAACCAGAGTTATATCAAGATGACGGAGAATCCAGTATTCCATGATAACTCAAAGCACATAGAGATATGATATTTCTATGGAGCTATCAAGATCGAGTATACGAGCACTGATGAACAAGTTGTTGATGTGTTGACCAAACCTATGTCTCGAGTAAGGGTTGAGTATTTCCGAGACAAGCTTGGTGTAGTTCAGAAGGACCCTCCTCAAAAGGGGGAGTGATATGGTCGATAATGATATTTGGATATTGGTATTGTTGAGGATACTTGCATCGATATCATTGATGAGGATACTATATTGATGTGGATACTTGTATCAATGATGAGGTTACCTGTTCCGATAATGAGGTCGATGATGAGGTTACCGATTTCGACGATGAGGTCGATATATGGTACTTAGACATTGTCTAAGTGGACGAGGTGGGGATTGTATCATCCCTGGACTTCGGTCCCAGAATTGATCTGTAGACATATGTCTCCAAGAATGTGGTCCCTAGTGGATGAGAGGGGATTGTATCATCCTCGGACTTCAGTCCCAAAATTGATTCGCAGACAGATGTCTTGGAGAGTAAGGGGATTGTATCATCCTTGGACTTCAGTCCTAAATTGATCTACAGACAGATGTCTCCGAGAGTAAGGGGATTGTATCATCCTTAGACTTCAGTCCTAAAGTGATCCATAGATAGATGTCTCCGAGAGTAAGGGGATTCTATCATCCTTGGACTTCAGTCCTAAAGTGATCCACAGACAGATGTCTCCGAGAGTGAGTGGATTGTATCATCCCTGGACTTTAGTCCTAAACTAAGCTGCAGACAGATGTCTTCGAGAGTGAGTGGATTGTATCATCCCTGGACTTTAGTCCTAAACTGAGCTGTAGACAGATGTCTTCGAGAGTGAGAGGATTGTATCATGACTGGACCTCGGTCCTAAACTGATCCACAGATAGATGTCTCCGAGAGTGAAGGGATTGTATCATCCCCAACCTTCGGTCCTTGAATTGATCCATAGACATATGTCTCTGAGAAGTGGTCCTTAGACTTTGTCTAAGTTGACGAGTGGACTGCATCGTCCATAGACATGATATGGTGTCTTAAATAGATCATGTGTGTTGCAGGGTATGTTGCTATTGTGCTGTTGATCGAGAGGATCTAGTTGATGACGATGATGTTGATCGTGTGAAGACGATGCTGATGATTGTGTGATGACGATGTTGATGATCGTGTGATGACGATGCTAATGATCATGTGAAGACGATGCTAATGATCATATGATGATGATGCTAATGATCGTGTGATGACGATGTTGATGATTGTGTGCTGATGATACTGTTGATCGAGAGGATCTAGATGATGATGTTATTGTAGCTATTAGAATGCTACAGAAGATGAAGACTCAGTACTGAAGATGTCGATGTTCCAGTATTGAAGATATTCCAGTAATTGCTTGAGTTACTGATGATGTTGAGAAAGCTTCCAATGATTTATAGATGTATCATGTATGATGTTGATGACTCCTTGCTCGTGCAGATGTTGTTATAATATCCTTGTCATTAAGGGCGAGTGTTGAAATATTGTAACTTCTAAGAATATTATATTTGTACTTTATTATTTCGTAGATGTTTCATTCCTCTGTGAAGACCTTATTGTATATCCGGAGATGTTTATTCCTCCGTTGGAATGTGTTAACTTGGGTTATTAGACTTCCCTAGTGGGGGTTGGGCCTGTATGTGTTATGTGGGTCAAAGGGTTATTATACCACCCTAGAGGGGTTGGCCCAGTTAGTTGTAATGGGGTTTTTAACCCAGTGGTTAAGTTGGGGCCGACCTAGTTAATATAAAATGAAAGTCAGAGTTTTGTATAAATAGAGGAGGTGTGTTCCTCATTTAACACACATTGCACTCACTTATGAAGAGCGCATAAGTGAGAGAGAGATCTGCTATGGAGAAGAAAGAGCTCATGGTTGTGGTTTACATCTTTGTATTTGCTGGTCATCTATATTGAGGAAGCTTTGTTGGGTTTTCTTCCCCATGAGGGTTTCCAAGGATAAATCTGTGTCTCTTGTGTTTATGTTGTGCTTGTTGTTCTTTCAGTGATCCTATATATGCTATTGGTGCAAAATGGAATGTAATGCTAATATTTTCTGTCTTAGCATATTGAATCTTGACATTTCCATCGGTCATGCTCATCCTGTAGCTCCATAGCTCTCCATGAGTTAATGTCCTCCAACTGCCTATTAGATACTTATAGCTCAGGTTGTTGCTTCAACACGTCATTATTTTTCTCATGCATTTCTTCGACAACCTACAAATGGAAGTAGTGTATACCAGGCAGTGGTATCTTCCTAATATCGATCTCCACATGCTCTACATCCTTTGTTTCCAACATTATTTGTTCTTGCATTTCATCCTTACAGTTAATGGATCAAGATGGATAATGTGGGACTTCGCAGGAACGATCATGGATAACTGCGGTGTCTTTTGCTGTGAAGTTCCTCTTTACTTCCCTTCAAACTCTAAGTCCCATGGAAAGGGTAATATTTTGTGTACTTCTTCAATTTTTTTTGTAATACCCTGTAGCGTCGTCATATTTTCTTGCAAAGCTTCTTGAATCACTTTGTCCTTTTTCTCATTCTTAGTCATCAGGCCTCCCATCTGCTTCGTGACCCTTTCCGCGATCATTTCATAATCATCATCATGGAGTACTGTGTCTGATTGGCCTTCAACGGATTTATTCTTCTTCCGCACCCCCTTTGGTTGTGTTGGGCTCTCAGCTTCCTTCATTTTCCCCATCTCTTTTTCTTCAACAATGCAACATGGAATGGGGTTGTCCTTGCCGGAGTCGCTTTGGATATCCACAATTTCAACTCAAAACTCTGCAGGCCATTCCTTCATGATATTATCAATATCATCTTCATACATATGATATCTTCCTGCAAACCATTCAGTGTTCTTTGTCTATTCTTTGGCTGAAATGTGAATGCAATGCATGTCAGCATAAAAATCAACAGTGCGAATATAATTACTTGTTACCTACTTTGTTATCCACGGCGTGATAATGATGGCTCCGCGTAGCTAGTCATAAAAAGTGTAGAAGACCTTAGCTGTCGTGTGCTATCTTTGTGAATTCAAATTTGACCAAAGGTTTGAATAGTGAGCTCCTCTGCAGTCATTGCCATCGGTGATTACGCCAACGTAATCCTTCGGCCCCTTCCACCCTACGAAGGAGATCAACACTATTAACCATGGAAAATGGAAATTTCCACCATTGATCTATGTGTCATTTAGTTCCTCCAGGAACTCATTAAACAGGTATTGACACCAGTTGAATTTTTCACCCTCCGCGACTGCGGCACCAAGTAGTACTACGCCCGCAGGTACCTCCAAAGTCCTGTATTTTCTAAGAATATTTTCGGATAACATTTACGTGAAAAACCACATTGCCTTATCATCTATGTCATCGGTTTGAAAGCCTCTCTTTCCTTTGATGACGGTTTGAGTTTTCTTCATCTTCGTGGCCACTTCTTTTTCCTTTCTTTTCACTTGGAAAAACTGATTGGGGTCTTTACCTCTTTTGCTCAACCCAGTGATCTAATGGATAATGTTGATGGTCAGGTTGATATTGCAGTCGAGCCACAACTATCCCTGGTGAATGCATGACATCAGTATTTGCACCACCATATTTAGCTACGACGATCTATCAAAATGCGGGAGTCTGAGAAGATTGAGCAGTCCTGACTGGACTACTCTAGACAACCAAGTTTCTGTAAAAAAGGTGAGGTTGTCTTTCACATCTTTCTTCCAGCACATGTACTGGTCGGGCTGGAACTATGGGAACGTAGGTTCATTGGGATCCTTTTGCATCTAAAGCAGATCATAGTCTTCCCACTTACACTCTGGGATCTTTCCCAACAAATTTTTGTCCACCTCGACATGCTTTTATATTGGCGAGAGCAGAATCTCGTATTTGGCATTCTTCGTTAGCCTGAGGACCAGTGCGTCCAGTGCATGGAGTGAGATATAGTCAGGGGAAAGTGTCAATGGTATTTCCCTATCGGTTGTCAGCGACTGCGGTACTGTCGAAGTAATCTTTGGTTGCTTCACTTTCGGCCCCACTAGATCTTTTCCTTTGTCCTGCATTGTTGGACTATGTGTTGGTGATCTTCTGGACACTTGACCTTGTTCTATGATGAATTTCTTGGCTGGGGTTCTCATTACCTCTTCAATCCCTCCGTATTTGAACACCTTCATAGTCTCTTGGAATATGAACTCTTCTTTAACAAAAGACCTCTCAGAAATTTACTTGAAGAGATCTCAACAGGACGTTAGATAGCTTCCTGAAATGACTTGCAAAGTAGTGCTCGCAAGAAAATTCTAAGGGTTCGGTAACGCCCACAGGTCCGAATGCAACAATATTTATAGGCACAACTGACCTCCTCTACACCCTTCAATGGCTAGATAAGCATTAAATATGACATCCATTTGCCAAATCCAATGGATTCTTTGGTCCTTTCCTTCATTAACTCGTTCAGAATGGCTATTTTTGCGTTGAATGCCCAAACGGTCATTGGTGGAAGTATTGTATAACGGCTATATTTTCGACCAACTTTCTAATGGATACTTTTCTTGAGTGTGTGCATCGAACTGCGTGACAATCACCACTACTCCTATGCAGCTAATTCACGATGCCTGATTTCTTGGTTTTGAACTTAACCCCTTTCCTCGTTCAACTTGATCTTCGCAATTGCCTTTTGAACTTCGCAATTACGCGGTCCCTCTTTTTTTTTTTTTTTTTCTTCTTTCTCTCTTTTTTTTTTGGTGCAGCAACACATTTGAACAGTGCTGCACAGTATCTATACTTCCTTATCATACATAGCCTACAAACTCCTTCTCCTTTCTAGTGCCCAATTTCAACTGTACTTGGCACATAGAAATTTCCTTTCTTTCCTAATTATGAAGGGTTCTGCAAAGCAGGACTATCCCGATAGAGTTTTAGTCTGCTTACATTAACTAGACCGGGAAAGCTATCTCCTGCTAAGGTGGCTAACTGAGTAGTGCCACCATTAGTAACATGTATAACAGTATATGGACCAAGCCAATGCATCTTAAATTTTCCAGGAAACTTCATAATTTTTCTATCATACAGGAAGACTAGATCACCTACTTGAAAAGACTTGTTCTTGATATAGTGGTCATGCCATGCTTTTTCTCTATCTTTCTACACTTGTTGGTGAAATCCTGTGATGAAGCGATCTTCCTCCAGACCAACCAAGTATAGAAGCCTTTCTTCTAATGCGTCACGATCTACCATGCCTATGAATGCAACTATCCTCAAGTTGGGAACAATGTACTCCATTGGAATTATTCCTTCCTGTCCATAGGCCACCCTAAAAGGTGTGTGGCCATTCAATTTCTTGCATGTGGTCCTGCATTTCCATAACAAAGCGAGAATGCGCAGGTCCCAGTCATCCCGATTCACATTACATACCTTAGTTAGCGCATTCTCCAATACTTTATTGAATGCTTCAATAGTTCCACTTGCTTGCCAATGATAAGGCGTACATCGTTGATGATGAATGTGGAATGCTTTTGTCAATGCCTTAATAGTTCTGTTCATAAAGTGAGTGCCTTAATCACTCATCAAAATCTTCGGAAATCCAAACCTTGTAAGGATGTCTTCAAATATGAATTGCGCGGCAGTACCTATGCTATAGTACTTCACTGGCTACGCTTCTGCCCATATGGTGAGGTAATCAATTGAAGTAATAATGTACCTCGCACCAGTTCTTTTTCCCGGTGGTTTATAGGTCCCACAAAATCAATGGCCCATTTTTCAAATGTCATTAATGCCAACTGTGGACTCAGTGGCATTTCATCTCTTTGCGACAACCTTCCTGTCCTCCGACATACATCGTAGCTCTAGAAATGTTCCTTTGCATCCTTGTGAATAGTAGGCCACCATAGCCCTACGTGCAATATCTTCTATGGAGTGGCCCTTCCTGCATAATGACCTCCTGCTACTCCTGAATGTGCATATGTTAGGACAAACGGTTTCTTGTGTTCTAACACACACCTGCGTAGCACTTCATCTAGTCCTAATTTGTATAACTGACCTGCGATAATGGTGAAGTCTGCTGCTCTTACTACCAACTGCTTCTTCTGTAGCATACTAAACCCTATGGGTGCCAACCCAGTAGTTAAAAATTCTATGATATCTTTATAATAATCATCAGCTATCTGGATAGAAAAAGAATGCGCATCAGGCAGATTGTATTCAATGCTCGTAGGCTCTTCTCCTAACTCGATTCTTGACAAATGATCAGGTCCTAAGTTCAATCTGCCACGTTTAACCACTATTTCAAAATCATACTCCTGGAAGAGTAATAGCCATCTGCAGATTCACCCTTGTAACATTGGCTTGTTGACCAGGTATTTCAAAGCAGAATGGTTAGTGAACATAAAGAAGTGCGCACCCAACAAATAGTGTCTGAACTTCTGCAGTGCATAGATCATAGTTAAGACTTCTCTCCCAGTGGTGTTATAATTATTCTCTGCAGATGAGAGCTTCCTGCTCGAAAATGCAATGGGATAGTCAATACCTCCCTCTCCAGGTTGTTCTAAAAAAACTCCCAATTCTATACATGAAGCATCGACATGAACAAGAAATGGCTTTTCGTAGTCTGGAAAAAATAGGATCAACACAGTTACCATTTTCTCTATTAATGTGTCAAACCCTTGTTCACACTCTACATTCCAAATGAACGACGCGTCCTTCTTTAAAAACTTCTCCATTACTGTGTTTATCCATGCATAACCCTTTATAAACTTCCTGTAATAACTCGTATGCCTCAATGTAGTGCGCAACTGCTTGACTGAATTCGGTGTAGGCAAGTTTACAATAACTATGATATTCGCAGGATCAACCATCAAGCCCTGCTTGCACACAATGTGTCCAAAGAGAATTCCATAGGGTACACAAAAGATACACTTCTTTAGGTTTAATGACATTTGATGCTGTCTACATTTTTCTAGCATCATTCTGAGGTTTGCGAAATGTCCTTTCAGCAACCCGAATACTGTCTAATCATCGAAATAAGCTTCTAAGAACTTATGCATGAAATCCTTGAATGCTGCAAACACAACTCTAGAAAAGATGGCAGGTGCGTTCTTCAGACCAAATGGCATCACTGTGTACTGGAACCACCCCCATTCGGTGGAAAAATTGGTCTAATGTCTATCCACGGGATCAATTCTTATCTTATGATATCTCGAAAATCCATCAGTAAAGGAATATGCCTCATTTCCTCCAATCTTATCAAGCACCTCATCAGTAAAGGGAGTAGGAAATGGGTCATGCATCGAAGCATCATTGAATTTTCTCAGGTCCACATAGATCCTGAGTTTTCCTTTTGTCTTCTTATCTTGGACAATGATAGCGCTTATCCACTTAGATTCTTCAACCGGCTCAATGATCCCTGCATCAAGCATCTTATCGAGTTCTGCCTTGACTCATTCTTTGTATCGTGGATTCAGTCTATAGGCCTCTGCTTAATAGGCTTTGCACCTGGCTTAAGAGGTATCTTCATAACCTCTAAGTCTCCTAAAATACATTTCATCTCTGCTAACTTTGTCGGGAATAAGTCTTGATACTCATGTAACAGGTCTACGATCTCCACAATAGTCTGATCATCCCAGTAGTCTCCAATAGACACGAACTTCATCTCTTTGTTGGTGCCAATGTGTACTTTCCTTGTTTTTACAAGTCCACTCATGTCTGGGATTTCCAGCAGAGGGCCCTCTACCTTGCGTGCACATTCTGAATCAGGTATATTTATGTTGCGCGGGTCCTCCTCATCACTTTCTTCTTTATCTTCAACCTCTTCAGCTATGTTATAACATTCCATTGCATGCTCTACCTATTCCTATTCTGACTGTAGGCTTGCAGGTACACTGTCAGCTCCAAAGAATTCCTCTAATGCCATGTTTCTATGTGGACATTCTGGTCTGAATATTATTTCCTTAATAATTTGCAAAACATCATTGATGGTAGGACTCACGTCTTCAAAACTGAATCTCTTTTGGAAGTTTGTAGTCAGCATGTCCCAATCTGTAGTTCCTCTGCGAAACTCCATATCTAAATACCATTTCTTTGGAATTTCTTCCTCCAGCGTATGCACAAATAGATGCACCGATTTTGTGTGTGGTCTCTCCTTCCATGCTTGTGAACAGAGTACAATATGATCCCTTGGATCTCTCTATCCATTGTATTTCTCAAAGGGTAGTGTAACTTGATCTGCATCTTGATTCTGCACTGATCCCATGGGGTCAATGTCTGCTTATGCGCAGCCCAGCATCTGGCAGGTGTCTCACGCGGTGCCATATCTAGTGTTGGTAAGCGATGCTCATCTGCAATTGCTACAGTGTATTCTTTGATAAAGGAATAAACATTAGATAAACCATCATATGTGGGAATTGGGCTTACCTCCTTTCCTATCTAGCATAGTGACTTTGTAACCTGCGCACATCTTCTTGCAGATACTTCATGCATATGACTTTGCTAGTTTTCCAATCCTGCATCAGAGTCAGAGATGCAAGAACTGTCTCATCTCCAGCTGAGTGTGCCATCCATAGTAGGATTAATATAATATCCCTAGTTCATAGTCATCTTGTACATGTGGTCTAAGTCTTGAGCTCTGGATTCCTCCTAAATCAGCTCGCTATATTTGTCTCCATCTGAAGGGTCTAATGGTGCGATGAACCTAAGATGCTTACCCTCAAAAATCATCTTCTTCGTTTTCAAGTTTATGATGGCGAGGTTATCCATAGCCCAGTCAATCCCCAACAGCGCAGGATAAGGCTGACTATCATCCATAATCTTGATAACCTCGAAATCTGCGTAAATTTGCACTCCATCAATGTCAACAATCGCATTGGCTAATCTACCAAACGGTATGACTTTCTCCTGGTTAGCCATTCTCAACTGGATAGGTGACCATAGCAGATTTGGTCTCCCCATCTGCTTCCATGTCTGTTTAGTTAAGACATTTACTTTATATCCTAGATCAAGGATGATCTCATCCATTTCATAGTGTCTGATTTGTGCACTAAGCCTCATTTCTCTGCTTGTTCTCTTGTGTTTCTTGATGTGGTGAACTGCGCTATCGGTAGTCTCTATCTCGCTATGTGGGTCATATTGGTTTAACAGTTTTTACAATTCTGCGATAGTGTCTGGGCTCTTTAGCAACTTCATGTAGCTCCTCAGGAACTGCGCAACAGAGGTGCCTGCCTCTGTTGCGGCCCTTGTTTTGTTATAACCAGCTGGCATATCTTCTATATGCGGTATTTCACTGTGCAACGAGATTCTCGATGATCTAGGTGTTGACTCTTTAAAGAGATCTTGTGCTTCTTCAAAAGCTCCTTTGTTTTTCTTCAATTCGAGAGTAGGTGCTTTCCTAGTAGCTTTTCTTATCCATATTGTTTCAAGAGGAGTCTGCTTAGTGTTAAAGTCTCCAGAAGTTGAAGCTTCTATCCTCTATCTCTCCCTGTCCTAGCACCACTTCATGTCACTACATTGATACTTGGATCCACATCCCTTCTTTCTATTGCAATCAACTGGATGTTTGGGTTTGGTGCATCTTTTCGTTTCCGTTTCTCCATTTCTGCATCTAACACTGGGAAATATTCAATAAGATGGTCAAATGATTTACAGTAACTACATGTAGTGTATGGGTTGGTACAATCTCTGATACATGACCTGGTTGGCCACAGTTATAACAAATTACTTGACCTCGGCCTCTTCCTTGCGCTGGGCCATTATTCCTTCCTTTCTCGTAGTATCCTCTATGGCCTCTATATGCTCCCTGATCATGCTGTGCATTTTCTTGTTTTTGCAGAGTCTCCTCTTGGACTTTGTATACTCCTCCATACATGTGCTCAATATCTTTCTTCCTCTTCAACATGAGCTCATATGCGCAGCAATTGGACTCATCATGCCCCACTGACATACAGAAATTGCAATATAGATTTTTAGGTGTTCTTACCTATTTTTGAATCATGTAGCAGTCCTCTGGCCGGTGTCCTCTGGTTCTGCAAATTTCACACTGTGGCCTTGGGTTTGGATTCAATGGGTTTGGTGCACCCATGTTAAGGAAATCTTGGAATAAAGGACAATGATCCTTCGTGTGTCCTTCTCCCTTACAGCCTGTGCACTAGACTTCTTGTCTTTCTTGCTTTCCTTTCTTGATATCCTGTAGTTTTAGTGTCAGGGTAGCCAACTAGTTCTGAATCTGAGACATCCCAGTGCTACATTCTCCAATGGGTGAAGCCTCTAACTTCATTGTGATCTCCAATGCTTTTTCTTGCGAAGCCACTTTCTGTTGCATCAAAGGTTGTCTAATATGGGGCAACAACACAACTATAAACCATTCCTTGCGATGTTGCGGTGCTATAACGAAGCTTACTTGGTCCAACAGTGTCTTAAATTTCTGGTCAAATTCCCAGACTATCTCATTAGGTTTTTGCTTGATCTCTTTTAGCTATGTGATACATTGCGATTCTGACTTTGGATTTTTAAATTCTACTAAGAGTGCAGCCTTGATTCTATCAATGTTCTATTATGTCCTTGCGAATATTTCATGAACCAATGCAAGGCTCTATGTTTGAAAGTGGTGACGATTTGTGCTTGTTTCACAGCATCATCCTATACTTGATTTACATTCCATATAGCTTCACATAGAAACCAATGCTGATCAGGGTCTTCTAGACCCGTTCCTTTGAATATCGGCAGTTCGATATCGTCATTCATCCTCCTTTTAGGTGGAACGGTTCTCTGAGTGGTGCTAGAGATAATACTTTGAGGAATGATTTGAGGTTGGACATTCTGAAGTGGGACAACCTGAGATTGAATAGGCTGATTTGGAATAGTAGGAATAGCCTGGGCACCCGCTCCTGCAGTGTTACCAGTACTGATGTTCTGCGGTGCGGGATTCGCGGTGTTTGCAGCCAACGGGTTCTGTGGCATAATAGACTGATACGTGGTTGAGAGAGGTGCAGTTTGATTATCAAGCTCACATGGTATCTGGGTATCTATGTGGAGTCCATGTGGTCCAGGATTTTTTTGAGCGATGAACTTGTATCTCTTTCCACTTCTCAAGTTATGGGTTTCTTCATAAGAGCCACTATATGTGCTATCTTCCATGACAGATTTAAACAAAACTTCACTACATTCTAAAAACACCTTTCTTAGCTAAAATCATTTTAATGTATAAACTGAGGTTGTTCAGGTACTTAGCTCTGAATCCCTTGTATAACTCTCTTTCAGCTGCATTGTAGGACTTTAGCATGTCCAAAGCAAACTCTATCACAAAGCTCTGTAGTGTACTGTCAACCCAGAAGTCGACTGTGCATGTAAATGGACTATCTAGTACTTTGAGCTTCTCAATAACCTCCGGTGTCCACTCGGTCGGTATGTCTCACAGGGTATAGTTTCTGCACTCTCCGAGCCTTGAAAACCACTCATGTAGCTCGTTCCCAAAAGTTTCCCAAAATATTTCATGAACGTCTTTCCAGAGGTACTTATTCAACCACTGAACGTCAGAGAGATGTGGGTGTCCATTTTCCTTCCTTGCGAAATCTCTTTCTGTCTTGTCACACCAAGCCCAGATTTCTTTCTTGTCTAGATGCCAAATTTCAATGTCCAAGGAAGCTTCTTCTTCATCACAGATCATGACTTCAACTCATCATGGATTCTTAGCGCAGCAATGGAACCATTTGTTGGCTTACATACTGATTTAGAGGTTTACAATGTAGACCTAGGTTCTTCGCGGTTTCAAGGAACCAACAAAACCCCTTCTCACTGGCCCTTTCGGAAATAGCCTGCGAAAAGGATGAGGTCTCACCCGAGGTGTAGCTATGGGGGAGCAACAGAATCAGGTTTCCATAGCACTGTGATGAGTTGCTCGGACATAACTACTATGTAGCATGCTACGGGGCACTTGTTGCAGGTTGAAGACTGTGCGACGATAGACTGTGTTGCAGTCCTTGCTTCTACAAGCTAAGGTACTTGCACAACTAGCGCATCTACGGACTGCGCAGTTCAAACAAGATGCAAATAATAGGACAATGCAATTGACTTATACACTTCCTCTGCGGACTTAACCACTATGAAGACTTTACTTAGCACTTATTCATTCATCTATTGCCTTAGATTATTTAGCCTTATAACTAATGCAAACAGATGAGACACACAATGCTGCGTGCTTCTGTTGCTGCGCATCAAAACAGTTACACAACATGAACTCTACATTCATAAGTGATGATTAACAGACTGTTATCTTCACAGACTTAGAATACTGCGCATTCAACATTCATCCATACATGTAATACTTAACATATTATTCCCATCTTTCTCTTATGGTGAATACATATAAAAGCATTAACACAACAACTCATAAATGAGAATTCAAGAATTCATTTGTAAGCAAACAGACAAGTGCAAAACATAAATAGTCACACTACACAGGATTTAATGGGGTTCACCCCCAGGATGGGAGATACATCCACAAGAACTGTTGTTTTATTAGTCTTTGGGAAGGGTGCAACAGTTCTTGGTCTGCTCACTCAGCTGCAGACTCTCTTCTCTCTCAATAGGCCTCTGTGCATGTAGCTTGCAGAGCCTTTACAAAAATGTCTCTCAACAGATATCTACTCAGTTAATAACAATCAAGAGTAACAAAACTAACAACCCTTTCCCATACAAAATATGCCTTATTTATAGATCATGCTCGTAGGTCATGTCTTTACAAATCGAAGGAAAAAACCCTTAGGTTTTAGAAAACTGTCACGGTTTTCCCATAACCGGACTTGCTGGCTTCTGGTAGTGAATATTCCATCGTGGTCGTCATCCACACATGCTTCACGTCACCATCATCCTTCCTATCACATGCACGCCAGCAGGTCACGTTCATCGAGCCATTCTTCCTGTAACGGTCTTGTGCGGCTTGTTTAGGTAGTGGTTCTTTACATGTGCAACTAGTCATTTTCTTCTCCTTCTACTCCTTACCCGTCGCCTGGCACTCATGGAGCATATTTACCAAAACTAGACAAATGATGGTCTAACTAGAATATGTGCCGCCTTCCGTCCAACACTCTAATTTTTCGTATCTCTGTAGACTGGCCACATCACAACATGTATCCCCGCAGCACTGTACTTTGGAGTTCTTTCGACACTGCGCTGCGCACAACTTCGCAGCATCCCAAAACTTACTTATGCCAAAAATATTGCAACTGAACTGTGCTCATCTCCGTAGTTCCAAAACTTGTTTTGCAAAAAAATTATCCCACTTGGGCCAGGCCCAATAGGCCCCTAACTCTTACATGTGGCTCATCCCCGAGCCACCTTCAACTTCAACTTCTTCTAGCTGTTCCACCGCCTACGAAGCTAGCTTCACAGTGAACTCATTGTATGTGGCAATCAAGTTTTCAATTGCTTCCTTAGTGTCTTTCTCAACCTGCTTGATGGTTTCCAACATCTCAGGTGTTATTTCATCATCGACTTGTCCTTCCACCTGTTCTTATCCTTCACTCAACTCCTGTAACTTCTCTTCGATCTCCTACGAGATGTGTGGGCTGCCTCCAGCAAGGGTTGCGATTTATCTCCCATTTCAATCTCTTTTTCTCTTAAGGTTTGAACTTCCTTTTTCAGCGCGCTAACTTCTCGGTACCTTTGAAGTCTTTCTCTTGGTAGTAGGGCTTTAACTTCTACATCCAACTTTTCTAATGCTGCTTGCTTATCTTTCACAGCATTTTTGAATTCTAGCAACCCTAGATCCTCCTCGAGGGCAGTGAATTCCTTCGACACCTCATCTAACAGACTTTGTCACTTAGCCACCTCGGTGGCTATACTTTCTGTTGCAGCCTTCACTTCCTTTCCTCTTATCTGTTGTTGATCTGGTGGAGTGTGCGGGTTAATCTGTGCCTCCAAGGCAGCAACCTTAGCTTCATGACTGATCTCCATATCTCACATCTCTGCCTTAAGATCGTTAACCAGTTCGTCGATCTTAATGACAGTGTCCGTGCGGTCTATTTGTAAGTCACATTCTGATATATTATCTATGACTGCAGTGATCCTAGACTCTAGTATTTTCCATCGGTCATGCTCATCCTATAGCTCCATAGCTCTCCACCAGTTAGCGTCCTCCAACTATCTATTAGATACTTGCAGCTCAGGTTGTTGCTTTAGCACATCGGTATTTTTCTCATGCATTTCTTCAAAAACCTGCAGATGCAAGTAGTGTATACCAGGAAGTGTTATCTTCGCAATATCAAGCTCCACACGCTCTACATCCTTCGTGTCCAACATTATTTGTTCTGGCATTTCCATCCTTACAGTTAATGGATCAAGATGGATAATGCGGGACTTCATAAGCACGGTCATGGCTATCTGTGGTGTCTTCTGCTACGAAGTTACTCCTGACTTCCCTTCAGACTCTGAGTCCCGCGGCAAGGGTAATCTTTTGTTTACTTCTTCAATTTTTTCTATAATCCCCAGCAACGTCGTCATATTTTCTTACAAATATTCTTGAATGACTTTGTCATTTTTCTCCTTCTTAGTCATCAGGCCTTCCATCTGCTCCGTGACCCTTTACACGATCATTTCATAATCATCATCATGGAGTAATGTGTTTGATTGGCCTTTAACGACTTTATGCTTCTTCCGCACCCCCTTTGGCTGTGCTGGGCTCTCAGCTTCCTTCATTTTTCCCGTCTCTTTTTCTTCAACAATGCGACATGGAATGGGGTTGTCCTCGCCGGAGTTGATTTGGATATCCACAATTTCAACTCAAAACTTGGCAGGCCATTCCTTAATGATATTATCAATATCATCTTCATACATATGATATCTTCCTGCGAACCATTAAGTGTTCTTCATCTGTGCTTTGGGTGAAATGTGAACGCAATGCATGTTAGCATAAAAATCAATAGTGCGAATATACTTACTCGTTACTTGCTTTGTTATCCGTGGCGTGATAATGATGGCTCTGCACAATTAGTCATAATAGGTGTAGAAGACCTCAGCTGTCGCGTGTTGTCTTTGTGAATTCAAATTTGCCCAAAGGTTTGAATAGAAGGCTCCTCTGCAGTCATTGATGTTGGTGACTACGCCAACGTAATCCTTCAGCTCCTTCCACCCTACGAAGGTGATCAGCACTATTAATCATGTAAAATGGAAATTTACTCCATTGATCTGTGTGTCATTTAGTTCCTCCAGGAACTCATTCAACAGGTATTGACACCAGTTGAATTGTTCGCCCTTCGCAACTACAACACCAAGTAGTATTGCGCCTGCATGTACCTCCAAAGACCTTCATTTTCTGAGAATCTTGCCGGCTAAGAATTGCGTGACAAATCGCATTGCCTTATCATCTATGTCATCGGTCTGAAAGCCTCTCTTTCCATTGATGATAGTTTGAGTTTTCTTCATCTTCGCGGCCACTTCTTTGTCCTTACTTTTCCCTTGGAAAAACTACTTGGGGTATTTACCTCTTTTGCTCAACGCAGTGATCCGGTGGATAATGTCAATGGTCAGGTCGATATTGTTAAGATTTAATATGCTAAGACAGAAAATATTAGCATTACATTCTATTTCACAATAATAGCATATACAGGATCACTGAAAGAACAGCCAGCACAACATAAACACAAGAGACACAAATTTATCCTGGGAAACCCTCATGGGGTAGAAAACCTTGCAAAGCTTCCTCAATATAGATAAAAAGCAAATACAAAGATGTAATCCACAACCATGAGCTCCTTCTCCTCCACAACAGATCTCTCTCTCACTTATACGCTATTCACAAGTGAGTGCAAAGTGTATAAATGAGGAACACACCTCCTCTATTTATACACAACTCCAACTTGTCTTTTACACAAGCTAGGTCGGCCGCAACTTATTCACTTTACATAATGTGACAGGGCCGACCCCACAAGGGTGGTCTAATAACCCTTTAACCCACATAACACATACAAGGTTTACCCCCACTAGGGAAGTCTAATAACCCAAGTTCCCACGGAGGAATAAACATCTTTGGATACATGACAAAGTCCCATTGGAGGAATGATAAAGTACAGATATAATATTCTTAGAAGTTGCAATATTTCAACACTCCCCCTTAATGAGAAGGCTATTATAACAACATCTACAGGAGCAAGGAGTCATCAACATCATACATGATACATCTATAAATCATTGGAAGCTTTCTCAACATCATCAGTAGCTGAACCAGTTACTGGAATATATTCAAGATCAACATCATCAACATTTGGATCCTCTCAATCATCATCATCTAGATCATTTGGATCATAATTATCTAGATCATCTCGATCAACAGTATCATCATCTCAATCTATAGCATCTGGATCATCTCGATCTACAGCATTTGGATCATATCGATCTACAGCATCTGGATCATATCGATCTACAACATCTGGATCATCTCGATCTAGAGCATCTGGATCATCTCGGTCTACAACATCTCGATCATCTCGATCTACAACAATTGGATCATCTCATTCTGCAGCATGTGGATCATCTCGATCTACAACATCTAAGCAACATAATCTACAATACACACATGATCAAATTCCAGGATGATCAATCCTTATCAAATTTAGACAAGTCTCATGTCTATGGACGATGCAATCTAGATCTACTTCCAGGATGATCAATTCTTATCAATTTTAGACAAGTCTCATGTCTATGGACGATACAATCTAGATCTACTTCCAGGATGATAAATCCTTATCAATTTTGGACAAGTCTCATGTCTATGGATGATGCAATCCAGATCTACTTCCAAGATGATCAATCCTTATCACTTTAGGACATGAGTCCAAGGATGATGCAATCCTATCACATACATTTTGAACCAAATGTCTAGGGACAATGCAGTCCTATCATCAATTCTTAGAGACAGATTCCTATGGATCAATTCTGGGACCGAAGTCCGGGGATGATACAATCCCCACATTCTCAGAGACATCTGTCTACGGATCAATTATGGGACCGTCATCCGGGGAAGATAAAATCCCCACATTCTCGGAGACATTTTTCTATGGATCAATTCTGGGACCTAAGTCTAGGGAAGATACAATCCCCACATTCTCAGAGACATCTGTCTATGGATCAATTCTAGGACCGAAGTACAGGGAAGATACAATCCCCACATTCTCAGAGACATCTGTCTATGGATCAATTCTAGGACTGAAGTCCAGAAGATACAATATCCACATTCTCGGAGACATCTGTCTACAGATCAATTCTAGGACCGAAGCCTGGGGATGATACAATCCCTCTTCTTTCTCGGAGACATATGTCTGCGGATCTCTTTTAGAACATGTGTTCAAGGATGATACAATCCCTCTTCTTTCTCGGAGACGTATGTCTACGGATCTATTTTAGAACATGTGTTTAAGGATGATACAATCCCCTCATCAACTTAGATCCTGTCTAAGGACCATTCACCAACCTCACTGTAGGTATCACCAATATAGGTATCCTCATTTTCGTGCAAGCAATCTTATCATCGATACAGGTATCCACATCATCAATACAAGTATCCACATCATCGATACAAGTATCCTCATCACTCCCCCTTTCGAGGAGGGACCTTCTGAACGACACCAAGCTTGTCTCAAACTTTACTCGAGACAGAGGTTTGGTCAATACATCAACAACTTGTTCGTCAGTGCTCACATACTCGAGCTTGATAGCTCATTTCTGCACCATATCCTATATATAAAAATATTGGATCTCTATGTGCTTTGACTTATCATGGAACACTGGATTCTCTACCATCTTGATACAACTCTGGTTGTCACACAGGATCACAGCGGGGTCCATATCTAAGTCAAACAATCCTGATAACAACTTCTGAAGCCATATGGATTCACAACTAGCAGGGCAAGCAGCTATATATACCTCTGTAGTTGTTCTATACTACTTCCTATAAACCAAGAGATCATGGCAGATCCCAGACAATAACATCCACTCGATGTTCTCTTCCTGTCTGATACACTTCCTGCTTGGTCAGCATTTGTGTAGCCATACAATCTGAAATCATGATCTCCAAGATAACATAGACCAAATTCTATCGTACCCTTTAGGTACCTCATCACATGCTTTGCAACTATTAGGTGAACATGCCTAGGTTCCACTAGATACTGTCTCAAGGTGTTTCATATAAAAGCATATATCTGGCCTTGTATTTGTTAGATAAATCAATGACCCAATAATCTATTTGTATAGAGTCACATCCACTAACTCTGATGAGTCATCCGCTTAACAGCTTCAAGTTGGAATCCATGGGAGTGGCCATGGTTGTACATTCCAACATATCAAATATTTTCAGGATTTCCACAACATACTTTCCCTGGTTGATAAATATTCCTTCTGAGCCATACCTTACTTCCAGACTTAGGAAGTAATGCATCAATCTGAGATCTTTCATCTCAAATTCTGTAGCTTTTTTTTCTTCCATGATTTGTTTCTCATTTCCTGTTAGAAAGAGATCATCCACATACAATAATAGTATCATCCATAACCTTAAGGTAAAGGTTAGGATCAGCTTTACTTTTGGTAAATCCCAATCTTTTCAAGAAGCTATCATTTCCCCTTCTGTGACTGGACATCATCTACACTTTGCAGTGAGCGTTCTTTTACATATCTATTCGTCCCATCTCCCGTCAGATGGGTCTACTGATATGAGCCTCAAGATCATTCGAACTCTGTGGTGAGTTCCTTCTTGAATTTCATCTGTGTATAGATACCATCTTCAACCTTGTAGCAAAGGTTGAAATCCACATCATCCATGGTGATCATTGAGCTCATCAAATGACTATCGATCCTGGGTATCCATACAAGGCTTTCTTCAATTACACCATTAAGAGAATGGTCTTATCTAGCAACTTGGAGACAACATCTCGTCATGATCCTCTTCCTCTTTCTAAGAGAATCTTCTAGTCACGAGCCTTCTATAGTATGTTTGATTTCTATGTCTTCTTGTTGAACATCCATCACTTGTTTAGTGTTCATCATTCTTCATGATCTTACCTACAAATCAAAGTTAATTACATGATTAGTAATACTTCATAATCATCAAATCATGTTTGGCATGATAATCTATTATGCATACATATATGATTCACATAGTTATGCAACTATCTTAACCAGTACTTTGGCACAAAAAATTTCCATATCCTGTATGCATACAGTGGCTATCTAGATGCCTTCCATCTCTACCAGAACATACTATTGAGAGCGTGCATAGCATGTCAGCAAAGAGGTTTCATTCTAGACAAGTAACCATGGAATGTTTGTCCAACTTACCAATCATATGCATATTAGTAGTATATTGTTCAATGCTATATGAATGCCTACACTCAGCATGATATATTCTAGTAATACAAATATGCATACAACTATTACGAGCAATATCATAGACTATTTAGTAATTCAAATACTTATCTTTTTATGTTTTTTGAGGTTCCTTCCTTCTTGGTCTCTACTTCCCTTCCATGTCATGAGCTTCTATCTATCCTTAACCACTATGCATGCTTAAGTGTGCACTATTGTCATCATCATGATCTCATACATAATTATACATTCATCAGTATAAACTCAATATTATCACAACATTATGATTCTAAGTAATCTTGAATATGTATGGTCATGATCATTCAATACATAGGTATACTAAGATCCTAGTAAAGTAGGATTCTAACTTGACATAGGAAAACATACATGGATTATTATACATGCTTAGTTATGTCTAACATATGTAAACAATGTCTTCTTTGTTCTCTTCAATGATTTAGAGACCTTGTGCTAGAGCCTGCATATCTCATAAGTTAAGCATAGTAGAATAAAGTCATACATACCTCGTAAGTAGAGATTCTATATGGTCAAACATTATGGATGACTCTTTGTCTTCATGTCATCATGGTCATAGAACTTGATTTGTATTTCTTGATGTACCTGTATCTTGTTAGCAGACAACATCATCCTCATACAACACCACAGGTGCATTAGTACAATGATAAGTGTCATAACCCTAATCAATAAATGTATTCTATCATTCCAATGCATTCTTACTTTTACTAGGGTAATAAGACAAGTCTAAAATTAATCAAGATTGTACTAACCTAAATAATATGAAGACAAACATAAACTTAATCATGAACATATTTCAACACATACCTGTATCTCCTCAATTCATACCTGTTAGGATTGATTTTAACCCAATCCACTTTGATTTGCTGAAAATGGATCTGGAGCTCGATTAGGGTTTCTCATGGAAACCCTAAAAATTCAAACTTTGAATTTCAAACTTCTGAATGGATGGAAAGATGCACCTTGCTGAGCTGATCAAGCTAGCATACTTCAATTTTGAAATCTCCAAAATTTGACCCCTCAAAATTGCCTTTGAAACTTTTGGATCTTCTGGATAGGATCCCGAACTAGGGTTTTATGAAGCCCACCCTTCCGCCCAATCAAAAGGTTCAATACAAAGCTCTAAACTTCTATTTTTCTGAGTAGCTTCCAGCCGTGGTCACAGGCTTAAAAAATTCCAACTTTTGCAGAAGCCCTAATTTTCCACCTTTCTGATCAAGGTCCCGAACTAGGGTTTGATCAAGCCCACCCTTCTGACCAACCAAAAAATTTGATCTGGGTCTCTAAATTTCAATTTTTCTAAGTAGCATTCAGCTGTGGACTTCGCTTCCAAAAATTCCAACTTTCTCTGAAACCCTAATTTTCCACAGTAGTGACGATTCAAGAATGAAGGTGCTCAAAATCCAAATCTGTTTTGACAGAAATATGCACCTTATTGTTTATGATTTAACTCAGAAATTACAAATTCAAAGGGTCTGAAACTTCTTCCTATTGTATCCCGACCTGTCCTCTTTCCAACCCCATAGTTCTGACCTCAATTGGATTCTCTGAGAGAGATTTATGCCAAGTGTCGCAACGTGACCTGTTTATGGGATAAAACAGGAGAGCAAACTTGTACGGCATGCCACATGTCACTGGTTCACCTTCGGCCTCTGAAAACGTTACCTGAGAAACTGAAGTTTGTTCTCTACCTGTCACTATTTACTAAATTTCATTTGGAGCTTCCTAGCCCGAGATATGACCTTTTTTCCTAGGTCACTTGTTTATGACTGAGATCTGGAAGAGGTAGAAAACCTAACTTGTATTGGTCATAAATCACAAATTTCAACGAATTAGAGGTTTTCCATTGGAAATAAGGTACATGGAGATGTTATATACAACTTGCAAAGGTTTCAGATCTTGAAACTTCACCAAAATGGATTTATAGCGAACGTTCCACGATGACTGGTTTTTGCTATACAAAACCCTAACCTTCAAATTGTCGCAAGTGAAGCAAGTGTCGTAAGTGCCATACATTGCTTTCCTTCATGTTAGATCTGATACCATGTTAAGATTTAATATGATAAGATAGAAAAAATCAGAATTACATTCCATTTAACAACAATATCATATACATGATCACTGAAAGAACAACAAGCACAGCATAAACACAAGAGACACAAATTTATCCTGGGAAACACTCATGGGGTAGAAAACCCAGCAAAGCTTCCTTAATATAGATGACCAGCAAATAAAAATATGTAATCCACAACCATAAGCTCCTTCTCCTCCACAGCAGATATCTCTCACTTATGCGCTATTCACAAGTGAGTGCAATGTGTATAAATGAGGAACACACCTCCTCTATTTATACACAACTCCGACTCATCTTTTACACAAGCTAGGTCAGCCCCAACTTAACCACTTTACATAATGTGACAGGGCCAACCCCACAAGGGTGGTATAATAACCCTTTCACCCACATAACACATACAGGGCCAACCCCCACTAGGGAAGTCTAATAACCCAAGTTCCCATGGAGGAATAAACATCTCCGGATACATGACAAAGTCCCATCGAAGGAATGATAAAGTACAAATATAATATTCTTAGAAGTTACAACATTTCAAGAAATATTGTGGTCGAGCCACAAGTATCCCTGGTGAATGCGCAACATCAATATTCACAGCACCACATTCAGCTTCGATGATCTGTCAAAATGCGGGAGTCTGAGCAGATTGAGCAGTCCCGACTGGACTACTCCGGACAACCAACTTTCTGCAACCAAGGTGAGGTTTCCTTTCACATATTTCTTCTAGAACATGTACTCGTTGGGATGGAACTATGGGAACCTAGGTTCATTAGGCTCCTTCTGCATCTAAAGTAGCTCATAGTCTTCCCGTTTACACTCTATGATCTTGCCCAGCAAATTTTTGTCCACCTCAACATGCTTTGATATCGGCAAGAGCAGAATCTCGTATTTGGCATTATTCGTTAGCCTGAGGACCGGTGCATCCAAAGCATGCGGTGAGATATAGTTAGGGGTAAGTGTCAATGGTATCTCTCTGTCAGCTATTGGAATCTACGGAACTATCAAACTCATCTTTGGTTGCTTCACTTTCAGCCCGACTAGATCTTTTCCTTTGTCCTGCATTGTTGGATTGTGTCTCGGTGATCTTTTGGATGCCTGACCTTGTTCTATTATGACTTTCTTGGCTGGGGTTCTCATTAACACTTCAATCTCTCTATATTTGAACACCTTCACTGTCTCTTGGACTGTGAAATCTTCTTCAATAGAATACCTCTCACGCATTCACTTGAACAGATCTCAACAGGACATCGGATAGCTTGCTAAAACGACTCGCAAAGTAGTGCTTGCATGAAAATTATAAGGGTTCGGTAACACCCGCGAGTCCAAATGCAACAGTATTTATAGGTGCAGCTAACCTCCTTCGCACCCTCAACGACTAGATAATCATAACATGTGACATTCGTTGGCCAAATCCAGTGGATTCTTCAATCCTTTCCTTCATTAATGCTTTCACAATGGTTATTTTTGCGTTGAATGCCCAAGCGGTCGTTGGCGAAAGTATTGTATAACGACTATATTTTTGACCGAATTTCTAATGGCTACTTTTCTTGAGTGTTGCATTGAACTCCAAGGCAATCACCACTATTCATGTACAGCTAATTCACTGTGCCTGATTTCTTGATTCTGAACTTAGCCCCTTTCCTCGTTCAACTTGATCTTCGCAGCTGCACGGTCCCTCTTTTTTTTTTTATTGGCGCAGTGGCACATCTTAACAGTGTTGTGCGGTATATACACCTCCTTATCATACATCGCATATAGACTCCTTCTCCTTTCTAGTGCCCAATTTCAAGTGTACTTGGCACTTAGAAATTTCCTTTATTTCTTGATTATGAAAGGTTCTACGAAGCAGGACTATTTTGATAGGGTTTTAGTTTGCCTACATTGACTAGACTGGGAAAGCTATCTCCTGCTAAGGTGGGTAACTGAGATGCGCCACCATTAGCAACATGTACAATAGTATATGGACCAATCCAATGCATCTTAAATTTTCTAGGAAAATTCATAAATTTTCTATCATACAAGAGGACTAGATCACCTACCTGAAAAGACTTGTTCTTGATATGGCGGTCATGCCATGCTTTTTCTCTATCTTTCTGCACTTGTTGGTGAAATCCTGCGATGAAGCGATCTTCCTCCATACCAACGATCTCCCTCCATACCAACCAAGTGTGGAAGGATTTATTCTAATGTGTCTCTATCTTCCATGCCTATGAATGTAGCTCTCCTCAAGTTGGGAACAATGTACTCCATTGGAATTGTTGCTTCTTGTCCATAGGCCAGCCTAAAAGGTGTGTGTCCAGTCAATTTCTTGCATGTGGTCCTATATGCCCATAACACAACAGGAATGCGCAGGTCCTAGTCATCCCGATTCACATTACATACCTTAGTTAGTGCATTCTCTAGTACTTTATTGAACTATTCAACAGTTCCATTTGCTTGCAGTTGATAAGGAATACTTCGCTGGTGATGAATGTGGAACTCTTCTGTCAATACCTCAATAGTTCTTTTCAGAAAGTGAGTTCCTTGATCACTCATCAAAATCTTTGGGCATCCAATCCTTGTAAGGATGTCTTCAATATGAACTGTGCGTCAGTACCTACACTAAAGTCCTTCACTGGCTTCACTTTTTCCCATCTGGTGAGGTAATCAGTTGAACTAATAATGTACCTCACACAATTTCTCTTTCCCGGTGGGTTTATAGGTCCCACAAAATCAATGGCCCATTTTTCCAATGGCTGTAATGTCAACTCTGGATTCAATGGCATTTCGTCTCTTCGCGACGGCCTTCCTTTCCTCTGGCAAACATCACAGCTCTAGTAATGTTCCTTTGCATCCTTGTGAATAGTAGGCCACCATAGCCCTGCATGCAATATCTTCTACGCAGTGGCCCTTCCTGCGTAATGACCTCCTGCTGCTCCTAAATGTGCATCTATTAGGACAAATGGTTTATCATGTTCTAACACACACCTGTGCAGCACTTCATTCGGTCCTAATTTGTATAACTGACCTGCGATAACGGTGAAGTTTGTTGCTCTTACTATCAGCTACTTCTTCTGCTGCATAGTGAACTCTATGGGTTCCAACCCAGTAGTTAAAAAGTCTATGATATATTTATAATAATCATCAGCTATCTAGATATCAAACAACTTTGCATCAGGAAGATTGTCTTCAAGGTTCGTAGGCTCTTCTCCTGACGTGATCCTTGACAGATGATCAGGTCCTAAGTTCAATCTACCAGGTTTAGCCACTATTTCAAAATCATACTCTTGGAAGAGTAACAACCATCTGCAGATTAGCCCCCCTAACATTGGCTTGTTGACTAGGTATTTCAAAGCAGAATGGTCAGTGAACATAAAGAAGTGCACACCCAACAAATAGTGTCTGAACTTCTGCAATGCATAGACCATAGCTAAGCCTTCTCTCTTAGTGGTGGTATAATTCTTCTCTGCAGATGAGAGCTTCTTGCTCAAAAATGCAATGGGATGGTCAATATCTCCCTCTCTAGGTTGTGCTAAAACAACTCCCAATGCTATACATGAAGCATCGACATGAACATGAAATGGCTTCTCCCAGTCTGGAAAAACTAGGATCGACGCAGTTACCATTTTCTCTTTTAATGTGTCAAACCCTTGTTCACACTCTCCATTCTAGATGAATGGCACGTCTTTCTTTAATAAATTCTCCATTGATGGAGCTATCCGCGCATAACCCTTTATAAACTTCCTGTAATAAACCATATGCCCCAATATAGTGTGCAACTGGTTGATTGAATTTGGTGTAGGCAAGTTTACAATAACTACGATCTTCGCAGGATCAATTATCAACCCTTGCTTGCACACAATGTGTCCCAAGAGAATTCCATAGGGTACACAAAAGATACACTTCTTCAATCTAAGGTTTGTGCAATGGTCTTTCAGCAACCCAAATACTGTCCAATCATCGAAATAAGCTTGTAAAAACTTATGCATGAAATCCTTGAATGCTGCGACCGCAACTCTAGAAAAGATGGCAGGTGCATTCTTCAGACCAAATGGCATCACTGTGTGCTAGAATGACCCCCATTTGGTGGAAAAAGTGGTCTTATGTCTATTCACGGGATCAATTCTTATCTAATGATATCCCAAAAATCCATCGGTAAAGGAATATGCCTCATTTCCTCCAACGTTATCAAGCACCTCATCAGTAAAGGGTTGTTGGGCCTAGCCCAGGTTGGGGCAATTTTGGATAGCACAAGGAGGTTGAGCTGTGTTGATGTATATGTAACTTCGGAATGTATTTCACATATGTATATTGTACTCCTATAGAGATGGTATTATTCCTCTATATGGAAGTGTTTGTATTCCTATAGAGATGTTATTATTCCTCTATATGGAAGTGTCATCATTTATATTGTAAGTGTTGTAACTTATACTTGATGGGTTATTAGACCACCTTGTTGGGGTCGGCCCTGTATAAGTTATGTGGGTCGAAGGGTTATTAGACCACCCTATTGGGGGTCTACCATGTGGGTCAAAGGGTTATTATACCACCAAGTGTGGGGTCGTCTCGGATTAATTTAACCATGGGTTAAGCTAGACAAGTAGGCCCCATTAGTTTATTGGGCAGGACAAGACAAGTATAAATAGAGATCGGGAGATCTCTATTTGATCACTCATTACACACACTTATCCCATTCAGAAAGTGGCGCACTTGTGAGGAGAAGGTTCTGCTGCTAGGAGAAGACTATCTCTTCTACTCGGGTTGTATCATTCCTCTATCTATCTCTGAGGAAGTTATTGGGGTTTTTCACCTTTATGGTTTTCCCCAAGTAAACTCTGTGTCTCTTGTGTGCTTGCATTATTGTGTCCATGATTGATATGCTGTAGATATGATGTACATGTTATTCTATCAGTTAAGATCCTAGATCAGATTGAAGTAAATTCTGAAAAATTAACATGGTATTAGAGCTATCCTGAAAGAAGTCATGGTATGGCATGTATGACACTTGTTGCGCTTGCGATGCTAGGGCTTGATATAGAAAAAACCAGTCATTGTAGCACTTTCGATATAAATAATTTTGGGAAAGGTTTCAGGGTCTGAAAATTGTCAAAGGCGAAGATAAGATCCCCATGTACCTTGTGTCCAAAGGACAACCTCTAATTCATTGTACTTTGTGTTTTATGATCTGTACAATATAGGGTTTTTGCCTCTTCCAGATCTCAGTCATAAATAGGTGACCTTGGAAAAAAGGTCATGACTTGAGATAGGAAGATACAAATGAAATTTAGTAAAATGTGACAGGTAGTGCACTGACTGTACTTTCTCAGGAAACATTTTCAGAGGCCGAAACAGAACCCATGAAACGTGGCATGCCGTACAAGTTCGCTCTCCTTTTTTATCCCATAAACAGGTGACGTTGCGACACTTGGAATAAATCTCTCTCAAAGAATCCATTTGAGGTCAGACTTGTGGGGTTGGAAAGATGACAGGTCAAGATATGATAGAAAAAATGTTCAGACCCTATGGATTGAAAAGTTCGGAGTTACGCTAGAAACAATCAGGTACATATTTCTGTCAAAACAGAATTATTTTTGGGCACCTTCATTCATGGCTTCCGGAATTTAGGGTTTCGGAGAAAGTTGAAATTTTTGTAATCGGAGACCAAGGCTAGATGCTACTCATCAAAATATAAATTTGGAGACCAAGATCAAATTTTTTGGTTGGGCAGAAGGCCAGGCTTGATAAAACCCCAGTTCGGGACTTTGAACGGAAAGATGGAAAATTAGGGCTTCTGCAAAAATTGGAATTTTGGAAATCTATGACCATGGATGGAAGCTCCTCAGAAAAATCAAAGCTTTGAGCTTTGAATCAAATCTTTTGGTTGGGTGAATCTCTAGGAAACTCAAACCCTGATTCGGGGTCCTCCCTAGTGAATCCAGAAATCTAAAAGGCAATTTCGAGGGGTGAAAATTTGGAGTTTTCAAATTATGAGTATACCATCTTGATCAGCTCATCAAGGCGCATATTTCTATCCTTTCATAAGTTTGAAATTCAAAGTTTGAATTTTTAGGGTTTCTCTCACAAACCCTAATCCAGCTCCAGATCCAGTTCCTGCAAATCAAGTGGATTGGGTTAATCCTATAAGAGAATGGATTGGTCACCTGCATAAGTGAAGAAGTTCCTGTTTCAGAGGGAGATGAGGCTAAGGCCTTACATAAGAAGATTACAAGCAATCTCGACAGGTATGACTCATCCAGGTATGTTTCGAGATTTGTTCATGATTAAGTTTATGGTATGTTTGTCTTCATGTTATTATGGTTAGTACAATCTTGATTAAATTTAGACTTGTCATATCACCTTAATAAAATTATGAATGCATGATAGAAGATATTCATTGATTAGGGTGTTGACACTTATGATTGTACTAATGCATTATGGTGTTGTATGAGGTTTATGTTGTCCACTAACATGAAAGGTACACCAAGGAAGGCAAATCATGTTCTAGTTCAAGAACATATGATCATGATGACATGAAGACAAATATTCATCCATTGTCATGGATCCCTTAGAAGATCTATTTACGAGGTATGTACAACTTGGTTCTATAATGGTTAGCCTATGAGATATGCAAGTTACTAGCACAAGTCATTGAAGAGAACAAGAAGGCATCATGTGGGTATGTTAGACATAACTGGCTAACATACTAATCCAGGTATGTTTTTCCTATATTAAGTTAGAATCCTACCTTGTGTTAGGATCCCTTACATAACTATACTTGGTATGATGTTATGTTTATTCATAAAGTTAGAAATGTAAGTAATCAAGGGTTTATGCATTTTATGTCTCTTATATTGATTGATGATTTAACTAACCTATGATCAAATAAGAATATGCATGAATAAAAGAAGACTTCCCTGAAACCTTGAACACTAATGTTTATTATATGTGCTTGAAATTATCATGACTATACATGTTTAAGATTATTGTGTTTTGATAGTATTAAGATTATACTAATGAATGTGTGATTATGTACGAGACCTCAAGGATAACACAATAATGATACTAATAAGCATGCATAGTGATTAAGGATGGATATAAGTTCAAGGGAAGGTAATCCAGGAAGCAAAGATCAAGAGAGAGCACACTCCAGTTGTTCCTGCAAGGAAGCAAAGATCAAGAGGGAGCACACTCTAGTTGTTCCTGCAAGAAAGCAAAGATCAAGAAGGAGCACACTTCAGTAGTTTTTGCAAGGATGCAGATATTCAGAGGGAGTTGATCACTTCTCACAATCTACATCAGAATGGAGTTGCAGAAAAGAAGCAAAGACTGAGAGGGAGTCAACCCAACAAACAAACAAAGATAAGTATTTGAATTATCATTCCTTGCATATTTTATTGTTTAAATAATACTATTCAATGATGTATATACTGATGTTCCTAGAATTAGGCTGTGTATTTTGGCATATTAGAATAATTGCATTAATGAACAACATACTAATAATATGCATATAATGGGTAAGTGGCCTATGGAACTGTACAACATTCCATTGCTACCTATATAGAATGAAACCTCTTTGCTGACATGTTGGGAGTTGTGCACACTCTTAACAATGTTCTGGTAGAGATTGGAAGGAATCTAGAAAGTTATGGGATATGGATAAATGTTGTATTGAAGCATTCGCTAAGATAATTGCATGACTGTATGACATATTTTTTTATGTGTAAGAATTTGTTCTGAAAACTATGATATGTTTTCTAATCATGAAATTTAACTTCTTGTGTAGGAAAGATCGTATACCATCACCTACAAAAGAAGGACTACAACATTTGTTCAGCAACAAAGTTATCTATTGAAAACATTGAAGATATTGAAGTTCCCGGGATCTGGGAAGAATGCCATGATCGAGGAGTACCAGTCGATCATGAAGATGTTTGGGATGCAATCCCAAGACCTGAAGGGGAGTCTGTAGTGACTTCCAAGAGGATGTATAAGATCAAGCATGCTGCAAGTGGTAGCATAGAGACTTTTGCTCTTTTATCCAGATACACTTCCATTAGATCCGTACTTGTTCTGGCTGCAGTGATGAAATGGAAGATACACTAGATGGATTTCAAGACAACTTTCTTGAATGGTGTAGTTGAAGAAGAATTGTATGTGGAGCAGCCACTTGGTTCTGAGACACATGACAGGGAGTCATATATGTGCAGAACTTGGTATGGTAGGATAGACAGCTTTCTATCTAGTTTGGGCTTTACCAAGAGTAAAGCGGATTCCAACCTTTACTACAAGGTTGAGGAAGGAAATCCAGTGATACTACTTTTGTATATGGATGAGTTGTTTATTATAGGTGAAGATAGATTGATTGTCGACACACAGCAGAAGCTTGCTACTGATTTTGAGATGAAGAACTTGTGGATGATGCACTAACTTCTAGGTATGGAGGTGTGGCAAAGTGCAGATGGAATCTTCCTTGGACAAGGGAAGTATGCAGTAGAGATCCTGAAGAGGTTCGGGATGATGGAATTCAAAGCCATGGCTACACCTATGGCATCAAACCTGAAGCTTCTGTGTGATGCTTCATCTGAGCCAGTTGATATCATTATGTATCGTCAGATGATTGGCTCCTTGATGTACCTGACGAACACGAGACCAGATATTTGCTTTGCAATGAACACATTGAGCAAGTTCCTGACAGATCCGAGGAGTGTTCACTTAGTTGTTGTAAAGCATATTCTGAGGTACCTGAAGGGTACAGTTGATTATGGGCTCAAGTATGATGTGAATCAAAAGTTTAACCTGCAGGGTTATGTTGATTCATATTGGGCAGGCAGTGCTGCAGATAGGAAGAGCACGTTTTAGTGTTGCTTCAGTATGGGATCAGGTGTGATCTCTTGGTTTAGCAGGAAGCAGTCCTGCATAGCACTGAGTACAGCCGAAGCAGAGTATGTTGTGACAAATGAGCAGGTTGCAGATGTATTGACCAAGTCGTTGGCCAGAGTATAGTTTGAGTACTTCAGAGAGAGGCTTGGTGCACTTCAGATCGAGGTTCCTTCCAAAGGGAAGTGACAAGTCCGGAAGATCAAAATGCACATGAGATTTTTCTGACATGGTTGATGTGTTCTCCCATGGTGTAGATGTAAGGGCTGAAGCCATTTTTCACATAGTGCTAGATGTGTTCTCCCATGGTGAAAAAGTAAGGTTTGGAGCCTTCCCAAATGGTGGTAGATGTGTTCTCCCATGTCGGTGGTGTAAGTGCTGGATGATGTGCATCTGGGCTATGCTTCGTGGACGATGAAATGATCTGAAGAGGACGATGCTATGATGATTAGGAGGATCATGGATGATGAGCATCAGGATGACGCTCCAGTTACTGCTCTGTATATGTATATGCATCATGTTGGATACTTGATATGATTAGTTGGATCATTTATGTATGTATGCATCATGTTGATGCTGGATATGATCAGTTGGATCATTTATATGTATGCATCATGTTGGATGTTGGATATGATCAGTTGGATCATTTATATATATGTATGTACGCATCATGTTAGATGTTAGATATGATCAGTTGGATGATGTATATGTATATGCATCATGTTGGATGCTTGGATACATACAATGTATCATCACGTAGATCACATCAGGTGGATCATGTATTTGTAGATGTATCAGGTGGATACATTATATGATCAGGTAGATCATGGATGATGATATGTATCAGGAAGATACTGTGTATGCATCAGGTGGATGCATTGTATGATTAGGATGATCATGAATGACGAGCTTCAAGATGTTGCTCCAGATGACATGCATCAGGACGATGCAGTGTTGATGATCAGGATGATCATGTGTACATTAGCATGATGTATGGTGAGTATCAGGATAATACTCTATGGCCATGGAACAGGTTGTTTAGATGAGCATGTCTAAGAGATCCTATAGGTTGGAGTTGTGTACCCGTAACAGCCTGGGATGCTCTTTCGAGACATTGCTATGGGAGGATATATAATTTGTGCCCTAGGAGATCCTTTAGGTCGGAGTTGTGTACCCATAACATTCCGGGATTCTCTTTCGAGGTTTTTTCCTATGGCATATAATAGCGCCTTGGTAGATCCTTTAGGTTGGATTTGTGTACCCCTAACATCCTGGGATGCTCTTTCAAGGTTTTTCCATGACCACATGTAATTTGTGCCTTGGGAGATCCTATAGGTTGGAGTTGTCTACCTGTAACATCCTGGGATGCTCTTGTGAGGTTTTGTGGGGACCACATGTAATTTGTTCCCTGGGAGATCCTACAAGTCGGAGTTGTGTACTTGTAACATCCTGGGATGCTCTTTCGAGGTTTTTTTACGCACGTAATTAGTCCTGAGGATTCCATAGGATGGCCAGTGATGATGAAGACCTGCAGGTGGTGGGCCTACATCTAGTATGAAAAAGGACTGGCTCTGTAGAACTTCCTATGACAAGTAGATTCAAAGATTGATTGAGATAGCAACAACAATGATGATGATGATGACTCAATGAAGATTATCCAGTGACGATGATCCAGAGAAGAAAAGTTGTGCTAAAAGACCTGTGTCGAGAAATACCTTCCTAGTTAAGAGGGAGTGTTGATGTATATGTAACTTCGGAATGTATTTCACATATGTATATTGTACTCCTATAGAGATGGTATTATTCCTCTATATGGAAGTGTTTGTATTCCTATAGAGATGTTATTATTCCTTTATATGAAACTGTCGTGATTTATATTGTAAGTGTCATAACTTATACTTGATGGGTTATTAGGCCACCTTATTGGGGTCGGCCCTGTATAAGTTATGTGGGTCGAAGGGTTATTAGACCACCCTATTGGGGGTCAACCATGTGGGTCAAAGGGTTATTAGACCACCAAGTGTGGGGTCAGCCTGGATTAAGTTAACCATGGGTTAAGCTAGGCAAGTAGGCCCCATTAGTTTATTGGCCAGGACAAGACAAGTATAAATAGAGATCGGGAGATCTCTATTTGATCACTCATTACACACACTTGTCTCATTTGGAAAGTGGCGCACTTGTGAGGAGGAGGTTCTGCTGCTAGGAGAAGACTATCTCTTGTACTCGGGTTGTATCATTTCTCTATCTATCTATGCGGAAGTTATTGGGGTTTTTCACCTTTAGGGTTTTCCCCAAGTAAACTCTGTGTCTCTTGTGTGCTTGCATTATTGTTTCCATGATTGATATGCTGTAGATATGGTGTACATGTTATTCTCTCAACTAAGATCCTAGATCAGATTGAAGTAAATTCTGAAAAATTAACAAGCTGCGGAGTTGAGTGCAGCTCAACAAAAGATATAATTTTGTACACATATGGGGGATGTTGCGAAGTTGTGCGCAATACCGCGAAGGTCAGCACTGCAAGGAATCAGTGCTACAAAGTGATCAGGCCACGTGGAGCCAGCAAAGCAGATTGATGGACGAAGGATAGATACAGGTACCAAATAGACTAGCGGTGATCTAATTTTGGCAAGTATGCTCCAGGATGTCGAGCTGCGAGCATGAGCATATCAAGAAGGCAACCAGTTGTACAAGTTCGTTAAGAGGATAATGACTCAAAGAAAGAGATGGCTGGGTGTGCTTAGTGGTACAAGACCGTTAAGTGGAGAATGGCACTGAGAAAGTGACTGGAGGATGAGCTAGTTGTACGAGGCTGTTAAGAGGATGAACGGTCTGCAGAGGAAGCGACTGGGAGTTGAGAGCCAGTCGTACGAGTCCATTAGTGGAAGGGTGGCTCAATGAAGATGACCTATTGGTATGCACACAACAGGAAGGCTGAAAGGGACATAACAAAGGCGTGGAGGACTTCCACGACAGCACACTCGCTACCAAAGGCCAGCAGGACGGTTTAGAAGAAACCGTAGCAGTTTTGGAAACCATAAGGGTTTCGGTCTTCAGCATTGTAAAGACATGACCTTGGGGCATGGTCTATAAAAGAAGACAGTTTTGTAAGGGAAGGGGTTGTTACTTTTTGGGGTTACTTTGGTTACTTGTTGTTGTTGTTGTTGTTGAATTGTAAGATCTTTTCTGAGTGAGAATCCATTGTAAAGGCTCTGCAGCTGTGTGCACAGAGACCTAGCTGAGAGAGAAGAGAGAGTTTGTAGCTGAGTGCGTAGACCAAGAGCGGTTGTCCCCTTCCCATTCAAGATATATATATGACAACCATTCTTGTGGACGTAGCTTCCCACCTAGGGGAGTTAACCACGTTAAATATTGTGTTCTGTGATTGAGTGGAACATTGTTGTGTATGATTGCATTTACCTATTTTCTGTAGATGAATGTCTAAATATTTCCTTGCATTCTATTATGTGAATACTTTTGTATGCACTTACCATTAGGAGAGTATGGAGATGATATGTTAAGTCTGCATGAATAGATGAATGGTTAATGCTTAGCTTTGCTTCTAAAAGCAGTGAATCAGTTATTTGTTCATGTGTTAAGATATTTTTTAAGTACTTTTCTATGCACAGCAGACGAATGAATGATAGTGATTTGCATCTGTGGTAGACGGTTAAATAGTAAACATTCCAAGTGTATAAATGAATGTTAGAGTAATAGTCAATTTAGTGCATGAATGAGTGGATGAGTGATACTCAGTTCAGTGCCTTAAGTATTTCCGGGTACTTCAAGTATAAAGTTGAATTGGATTGTTCGCAGTTTCAGTAGAAGTCCTACAGTGGAAGGACATAGTGGTGTGGACCGCGGCATTGCTCATTGCCATGCAGTCTCTCCTTGCAACGCATACCCCCTGTTCTGCTGTGCAGTACATCTGTCCAAACAACTCATCACATACTGTGGAAACCTAATTCCATAGTACCCCATAGATACACCTCAGGTGAGACCTCAACCTGCTCACAGGTTGTTTCCAAAAGGGCCAGTGCAAAGGGGTTTTGTTGGTCAAAGGGAAACCGCGAAGAATTTGGGTCTTATTGAAAACCTTTGGGTTAGCATAAATCAAGCCAAAAAATGGTTCCAGTGCCGTGCCAGAATCCGTGATGAGTTGCAATTGTGATGTGTGACAAAGAATATTAGTTCCCGGAAGGCTCCGACATTTGGCATCCTGAAAAGATAGAAATCCAAGCTTGGTGTGACAAAACCATAAGAGACTTTGCAAGGCAAGAGAATAGACATCCGCATCTATCTGAAAAACAGTGGTTGAATAGATATCTATGGAAAGATATTCACGAGATTTTCTGGGCATCATTTCCAAATGAGCTACACGGGTGGATCTCGTGGCTCGCAGAAAAGAAAACCTGTTTTCAAGGAGGAGTTCCTACAGAGTGGACTCCCGAGCTCACAGCGCATCTCAAAGCGATAGACAGCCCATTGAAATGTGCAGTTGACTTTTGGGTCGATCATATGATAGAAGGCTTCGTAACAGAATTTGCTATAGACACACTCAAATCCTACAGCCAAGCAGAAGCATATTTTTTTGAAGGATTCCAAGGTAAGTACCTAAACAATCTCAGTATATACATTAAGATGTTGTTAGCTGAGAAAGTTGTTTTAAGAATGCAGTAATATTCTCAAGTTTTTCATGGTAAATAGTATATATAGTGATTTTGACGAAGACACCCATAATATTAGAAGTGAGAAGAGATATAAATTTAATAAGAATCTTGGAGGCCCTGGACTCCATATAGATACTGAGATTCCTTGTGACCTTGACAATGAAGCCGCACCACCATTTACTCCTCAGAACCCACCAGCTGCAGAGACCACGCCACCCTTATCTCAGAACCCACCCGCTACATAGCCCACCCTACAGAATACTCAGCCCAGTATGTCTACCCCGATAAGCCCATTGTTTTTCACTGCACAGAGCCTTTTACAGCAGCTGTGCACTAATCCGGGCGCTACACCACCTAATAGGACAATGGAAAAAACTGATATGAAGCTACCGATCTTCAAAGGAACTTGTCTAGAAGACCCTTACCAGCATTGGTTCCTTTGCGAAGCCATATGGAGTGTAAGAAAAATCTAGGATGATGCCGTGAAGAGAGCACAGCTCATCACCACCTTCAAAGATAGAGCTTTACATTGGTTTATGAAGTACTCTCAGGAACAGCTGAGAACCCTTGCAGAAATTAAAGATGCGCTTGTGGTAGAGTTTGAGAAACCCAAATCTGAATCTCAATGTATAACTGAGTTGAAAGAAAGAAATAAGAAACCGACTAAAATGGTCTGGGAGTTTGATCAGAAGTTTAAGCCACTTTTGGACCAAGTGAGCTTTGTTATAGCTCTGGAACAACACAAGGAATGGTTCATTGCTGCGATGTTGCCCCAAATCAGATTACCATTGATGTAGCAGAAGGTTGCGTTGCAGGCAGATGCCTTGGAGATCGCAATGAAGCTAGAGGCTTCGCCGATTCGTGAGACTAGTTTGGGATGTCTCAGATCCAAAACCAGCTGACCACCTTGACATTAGAGCTGCAAAGCATATAAAATGGAAAAGAACAAAGGTATGAACCTAAACATGAGGTCTGGTGTACAAGTTGTAAAGGAGAAGGCCATGACTGGAAGCATTGTCCGTTATACCGCGATTATCTTAACAACGGTGCGCCCAACTCGATAAATCAGAATCAAGCCCCATGGTGTGAAATTTGTAGAACCATAGGACACAAACCTAAAGACTACTATCTCATACAGAAATATGTGAAAACACCTAAAAATTTATACTGCACTTTATGTAAATCGGTTGGACATTATGAATCCAACTTTTGTGCATATGAGCTAATGAATGAGAGAAAACGAGATATGGACTCAATGAGAGGCACTGGCTTATACCGCGTACAAGAACAAAACTAGCCAAAAGAAGAAAATGCGCAATATGACCAGGGAGGATACAGAGGTCATGGTGGTGGATACCGTTGCAGAGGAAGAAATACTGGCTCAGTGAAGGGAAGAGGCCGCGGCCAGGTCACGTATCTAGAGATTGTTTTATACCATGCACTACATGCAACTATTGTAAATCATTCGAGCATGTTATTGAAGACTGCCTAGTACTAGAGGTGGAAATGCAAAAAAGAAGATGGATGGAGACACCAAATCCAAATATCTAGTGGATAGTAGCAGAGAATAGACCAGTGGACCCAAGCATCGATGTGGTCACGTGCAGTGGTGCTGAGACAGGCCACGATAGGGGAGCAGAAGCTTCCATGTTAGGGGAGGCTCACACAAAGAAGATGCCTCTTGAGACAGCATGGATAAGGAAAGCCCCAAGAAAAATACCTGCTCTCGACCTACGAAAGAGTAAGGAGGTCTTCATCGACACGCAGGATACCTTCAGAGAACCAGCAACAAAATCACAGAGGATCTCATTACGCAGTGAAACACTGCATGTTGAATACATGCCAGCGGCCTATGAAAAAACAAGTACCGTAATGGATATCAGCACTTCCATTGCGCAGTTCCTGCAGAGCTGCATGAAGTTACTAAAAAGTGAAAATGCCATAGTAGAGCTACAGAAGCTCATAAACCAATATGAACCACAAACGGGAACATAAGCTTCTGATAGCGCAGTACATCACATAAGGAAGCATAAAAGAACAGGCCGAGAAATGAGGCTTACCGCGCAGATAGGAGATTTTGAAATGGACAAAGTCATCCTTGATCTGGGATCTGAAGTGAATGTCTTGACTAAGCAGACATGGCAGCAGATGGGTCGACCAAAGTTGTCATGGTCACCTATCCAGTTGAGAATGGCTAACCAAGAGAAAGTCATACCTTTTGGCTGATTAGCTGATGTGGTGGTCGACATCGATGGAGTCCAAATTCATGCAGAATTTGAAGTTATCGAGATTGTGGATGATAGTCAGCCTTTTCCTGCACTACGAGGAATTGACTGGGCTATTGATAACTTGCCTATCATAAACCTGAAGACAAAGAAGATGATATTTGAAGGAAAGCATCTTAGGTTCATCACACCGTTGGATCCTACAGATGGTGATAGATACAGCGAGCCGATTCAGGAGGAATCCAAGGCTCAAGACTTGGATAGACTATACCAGCTCACAACAAACCAGGAATATTACATTAATCCTACTATGGATGGTACACTCAGCTGGAGATGTGACAGCTCTTGCGTCTCTGATTCGGAGGCAGGACTAGAAAATTGGCAAAGTCGCCTGCATGAAGTATCAGCAAGAAGGTGCGGGCAGGTTACAAAATCATTGTGCTCGATTGGAAAGGAGGTAAGTCCCATTCCTACATATGATGGTTCCGCTAATGTTTAAACTTTCATCCAAGAACATACTGCAGTAGTTCTAGATGAGCATAGGTTACCCGCATTGGATATGGAATTGCACGACACACAAGCCAGATGGTGGGATGCGCACAACTAGACATTGACCACTTGGGATCAATGCAGGATTAAGATGCAGATTCGATTTGCCGACAGGGTTACTTTACCCTTTGACAAGTTTAATGGACAGACAGATCCTAGTCAGCACATTGAAGTCTATTCGCAGGCATGGCTGGAAAGGCCACATGAAGAATGGGTGCACCTGTTTGTGCATACCCTGGAGGAGGACATTCCAAAGAAATGGTACCTAGACCTGGAGTTGCGCAGGGAAACCACTAATTAGGACATGTTGACTGCCAACTTCCAGAGGGACTTCAACTTTGAGGACGAGAATCGGCTGATCCATGAGGCATTACAGATAATTAAGGAATGCATATTCAGGGGAGACTATCTTCACTAAGATACAACATGGGAAGAATTCTTCGCGATAGATACTTTTCCTACAAACCTACACTCGGAATGGAAGAAATATCAAGAACATGCCATAGAGTGTTATAACCTAGCTGAAGAAGATGGGGATAGAAACGAAGACGATGACGATGATCCACAAAACATAAACATACCAGAGTCGGAGGGTGCGCGCGATGTAGAAGGACCTCCACTGGAAATCCCAGATATGAGCGGACCAGTAAAGACACAGAATGTGAATATTGGCGCAAGTAAAGAGCCAAAGTTCGCATCAATCAAAAACTATTGGGACGAGCAGACTGTTGCGGAGATTGCAGACACCTTACATGAGTATCAGGAGCTGTTTCTGACAAAATTTACAGAAATGAAAGAAATTCTGGGAGACCTAGGATTCATGAAGATCCCCTTGAAGCCAGGCGCCAATCCTATGAAGCAGAGGCCATACAGATTGAACCCACGGTATAAAGAAAGAGTCCGCATAGAGCTCGATAAGATGCTAGAAGCAGGAATCATTGAACCTATCGAGGAATCTAGCTGGATTAGTCCCATGGTCATTCAGGATAAGAAAACGAAGGGTGAGATTAGGATTTGTGTGGATCTTAGAAAACTGAATGATGCTTCTATGCACAACCCATTCCCCACTCGTTTTACGGATGAAGTGCTTGACAATGTTGGAGGGAATGAGGCCTATTCCTTTACTGATGGTTTCTCTAGATATCATCAGATCAGAATTAATCCCACGGATAGGCATACGACGACGTTTGCTACAGAATGGGGGTCATTCCAGTACATAGTAATGCCTTTTGGGCTGAAGAATGCGCCTGCCATATTTTCTCGAGTTGTCATCACAGCATTTAAAGATTTCATGCACAAGTTTTTGGAAGCCTATTTTGATGATTGTACTATGTTTGGTATATTGAAGAACCATTGTGCAAATCTCAGAATGATGCTTGAGAAGTGTAGACAGCATCATATCTCATTGAATCTGAAGAAGTGCATCTTCTGTGTTCCATACGGAATTTTACTTGGACACATTGCCTGTAAGCAGGGATTGATGGTGGACCCTGCGAAGATTGCCATTATTGTGAATTTGCCTACACCAACTTCCGTTAAGATGTTGCGCTCTACCTTAGGACATACTGGATATTATAGGAAGTTCATAAAGGGTTACGCATAGATAATTGCAACAATGGAAAAGTTGCGAAAGAAAGACGCACCGTTCATTTGGAATGCGGAATGTGAATAGGGTTTTGACACACTTAAAGAAAAGATGGTTACTGCGCTGATCCTAGTCTTCCTAGACTAGGAAAAGTCGTTCCATGTTCATGTTGATGCATCATGCATTGCCCTGGTAATTGTATTAGCTCAACCAGGAGAAGGAGGTATTGACCATCCAATTGCATTTACAAGCAAAAAGCTCTCGATAGCGGAGAAAAATTACACTACTACTGAGAGGGAAGGCCTTGCGATGGTATATGCGCTCCAGAAATTCAGACACTGCTTCCTTGGTGCACACTTCCTTATGTTCACTGACCATTCTGTGTTGAAGTACTTGGTCAATAAGCCATTGTTAGGGGGGTGCATATATAGATGGTTGTTGCTATTTCAGGAGTATGATTTTGAAATTGTTGTTAATCCCAACAGGCTGAACTTGGGACATGACCATCTCTCTAGGATTGAGTTAGGAGAAGAGACGACAAACATTGAAGACAGTCTACCTGATGTGCAGTTATTTTCTATACAGATTGCCGATGATTATTATAAGGACATCATCGAGTTCTTAACAACAGGTTTCGCACCATAGGAGTTCTTCGTCTAGCAGAAGAAGCAATTGGTAGTGCGGGCCTTAGACTTAACTCTTATTGCAGGTCAGTTATACAAACTTGAACCAGATGAAGTCTTGCGCAGATGTGTACTAGACCATGAGATACCATTCATCTTAGCAAATGCGCACTCAAGGATCGCAGGAGGACATTATGTAGGAAGGGCTACTGCACAGAAGATACTACGCATAGGACTATGGTGGCCTACGATCCATAAAGACTCTAAAGAACACTCCCGAAAATGTGATGTCCGTCAAAGGACAGGAAAACCTTCGCACAGGGATGAGATGCCATTGAATCCGCAGTTGACCTTGTAGGCATTTGAAAAATGGGCCATTGATTTTGTGGGACCTATAAACCCACCAGGGAAAAGAACTGGTGCAAGGTATATCATTACTGCTATTGACTACCTCACCAGATGGGAAGAAGCAAAACCAGTGAAGGACTGCAGCGCAGGCACTACCGCGTAGTTCATTTTTGAAGAAATATTATCAAGATTCGAGTGCCCAGAGAATTTGATGAGTGATCAAGGCACTCACTTTTTAAACAAGACTATTGAAGCTCTCATAGAGGAATTCCATATCCATTATCAGCACAATACACCATATCACCCACAGGCGAATAGCATTGTTGAGGCTTTCAATAAAATACTGGAGAATGTGCTAACTAAAGTTTGCAATGTGAATAGATATGATCGGTACCTGCACATCTCACCTTTGTTATGGGCATATAGGACCACATGGAAGAAATTGACGGGGCACACACCCTTTCAGTTGGCTTACGGACAGGAAGCTATAATGCCAATGGAGTACATTGTCCCCAGCTTAAGAATCATTGCATTCACAGGGATGGCAGACCCCACAGTGCTAGAAGAAAGGTTGTTAAACCTAGTTGGGTTGGAGGAAGATCGCGTCATCGCAAGCTTCCACCAGCAAGTCCAAAAAGACCACGAGAAAGCATGGCATGATCGCCATATAAAGAACAAGTGCTTTCAGGTAGGTGACCTAGTCCTTCTGTGTGATAGAAAACTCATGAAGTTTCCTGGTAAATTTAAGATGCATTGGCTTGGTCCATATACTGTGATACATTTTACTAAAAATGGTGCAGTCCAGTTAGCCAACTTATCTGGTGATATCCTACCAACTTTGATAAATGGAAGCAAGCTAAAGCTGTACCATGACAGCCCTAGTTTGCAGAATCCTGAATGATAAACAACGGGAGAAATTTATAAGTATCGATTACAGTTGAAATTGGACACTAGAAATGTAAAGGAGTATGTAAAAGTACGATAAGTAGAACAATGCATGTATCGCACAGCACAACTGAAGCTACGCGGAGGAAAAAAAAAAGAAAAAGAAAAAAAGAGAGAAGTAAGGAAAGAAAAAGGGAGCCACATAGTTCAAACACCGTCACTGTGAAGTAACTGCGCAGGATCAGAGATAGACTGCCACGTAGCTCGGTGTAGTACTCAGAAATATAATCGTTACCGTGCTTTTGAGGAAAATATAGCCGTTAGGTGACCGTTGCAAGCACTCACTTGAGCATTTAATGAAAAAGATAACCGTTCTGAACACACTGACGATGGAAGGGACTGAAGGATTCGCTCAAATTGGACAACGTACACCACATTAAATGCTCATCTGGCCATTGGAAGGAATGGGGGGTGGGACTCAACTACGCCTATAAATAACACCGCATAAGGACTCGCGGGCATTACCAAACACTTAGAATTTTCATACATTCGCTATTGTGTTAGCAACCCTTAGTCATATTCCTGGAACAATTTCCTACTCTCGCCAGTGAATGTCCAAATCACTAGAAAAAGAAGAAGAGCTTACACTTCAAGAAGCAATCCGAGTCTTTCAGCATGGGGGGATTGCAGAGTTAATGAAAACCCCTGCCAAGAAGGTTGTACTCGAACCCGGTCAAGCGTCTAGAAGGTCACCTCGACATAATCCAACCATACAGGACAAAGGGAAAGCCATAGCTGGACCACGAAGAAAGACTCCCAAGACATGCCTGATGGCGCCAAGATCATCGGTCTTTCAGAAGGAACTCTTGAAGTTGACACCGGAGTACATATCACCTCGGGCGTTGGATGCCCTTGTTTTTAATATGGTCAAGAGTGCCCATTATGAAATCCCCTTGTCGCCCATTTCGAAGAATGTAGAGGTTTCCCAAAACCTACTAGGAAAGATCTCGGTCCTCGGAGTGTTAATGGGAAGACTATGACCTCCTAGTTGTACAGAAGGAAGAACCCCACGATCCCAAGTACCCACAGTTTCATCCTGACCAGTACATGTGCTGGAAGAAAGATGCTAAGGGAATATTTAACTTGGTCGCCGAAAGCTGGTTGACACCGGTAGTGGAGTCCGGATTGTTGAACCTGCTCCGACTACCTCATTTTGATCGTTCACTGGAACTTAATGCAGTGGTTCACACTTTGATGGCGTGAATCCATCAGGGATACCTATGGCTAGACAAAAATGTTGATGTGAACATTGACTTAATCCACCGCGCCACAGTACTAAGCAAGCGTGGCAAGGATCCCAAGCAGATCTTCCAAGGGAAGAGTAAGGAAAAAGATGTTGTCGTGAAAATCAAGAAAAGCCATGCACTGGTAAAGGGAAAAAGAGAGTTTCCATCAGAAGAAATCAAAGATAGAGTGACAAGATTTGTCACAAAGTTGCTCACAGGGAAAATCCTAAGAACAGTCAGGCCTCTGGAGGTGCCTACGGGCGTAATACTACTCGGTGTTGCAGCGACTGAAGGGACCCAATTCAATTGGTGTCAGTACCTTCTAAATGAGTTTCTGGATGAACTCAATGATACCCAGGAGAATGGAGGTCAATTCCACTTCACATGGCTAATTATCCTCATTGCATTCGTAAGATGTAAGGAACCGAAAAATATGTCGATGTAATTACAACAACCAATGATCCAAGAGGATTCCGCTATACCAACCTTTGGGAAAATGTGAACGCGGAGTGGCAGCACGCGACAGCTGAAGTATTCTATCAGTATTACACCCAGCTGCGCCAGGCGATCACCCGTATGTCGTGCATTACAAAGAAGGTAACGTCGAAGCACATTCGTGTTATTGATTTTATGGTGGACATGCGATGTATTTTTATTTCACCCAAAGCAAGGATGAAGAAACCAGAATGGTATGCGGGTAATTGCCATATGTATGAGGAAGATGTTGACATCCTCATGAAGGACTAGACGTCCGACTTCCGTGTCGAAGTCATGGATGTCGAGACCGATTCAGAAGAAGATGAACCAATCCTACTGTCATGCCCTATTGTTGAAGAAAAAGGAAAGAGGAAAGAACCTGAAACCCCACAGAAGCCAAAGGTGCTGAAGAAGATGAAAGCAATAAAGAGTCAATCTCAGATAGTGCTCAATGAAGAAGACTTCGACATGATTGTAGAAAAGGTCTCAGAGAAGATAGGGGAGCTAATGACAGAAAAAGACAAGAAGGACAAGGTCATACAGGATGACTTACAAAGGACTAGGCTTGCACTGCAAGGGCTTATGAAAAAGATGGGCGATGTCTAGAAGAACCTACCCTTGCCGCGTGACGCAAGAGCTAAAGGGAGGTTGGTAGGAACCTTGTAGCAGACACCGCCGCAGCTAGCCATATCGCTGCCTTCAAAGACCAGAGTTGTTCATCTGGATCCATTGGCCATCTCATTACCAATGTTAGAACAGATGGTTCTGGACACAAAGGGTGTCGAGCGGGTAGAGCTCAACTTGGCCAAGATTCCTTTGCCTGGATTACACTTTCTTCACATGCAGATCCTCAATGAGATGCATGAAAGAACAGTAGATTCCATGAAGTCATAGGTGGAGATGCAAGCCACAAATAGGTAGCTCAAGGACTCTAGTTCGCGCACACAGATACAATTTTATGATGAACAGGATCAGCAGCTACAACTGGAGAACACCATTACTAATGTCGCAAAAGATATTGAAGATTTATAACTCTAAGACAATCCTGCGGACACCGTTCTAAGGATCGAAGAAAGGGTCAAATCTTTGAAGATGGAGTTACAAGATAATGAGATTCTTCATGAGGCCGATCTTACTGCCTTGAAGGAAAAGCTCAATGCGCAGGCACCATTAACTGAGCAGTAGTTAAGAGAGCAAGCAGTTAGCGCCGCGACACAGAACATAACCAGTGAGATGGCTAAGTGCCAAGATTTGTTGGAAAAGGTTTCAAAGGAATTCACTGCCCTTGAAGAGGATCAAGGTCTATTGCAGGTAAAGACTGTGGTAAAAGAAAAGCAGACTGCTCTGGAACAATTGGATGCAGAGGTCAAGGCTCTGCCACCTAGGGATAGGTTTCCGAGGTATAAGGAGATCTTAGGCTTGAAGAAGGAGGTCCAAGCATTAAGATAAAAAGAGACTGAGATGGATAATCAGTTGCAGAAACTCCTAGAAGATGCCACAGCAGTATCGCAGCAGATCGAAGACAAGCTGAAAGATCTGCGCGACAACCAGGAGCAGGTACAAGAACAAATTAGAGAAGAGATAACTCCAACACTGCTTGATACAGTAAATCCAGTTGAGCAAGACACCAAGGAAGCAATGGAACAGTTGATTGGCACTTACAATAAGTTCACGGCCAAACTAGCTCCACAGGTCACGGAGAAGATCTAGAAGGACGAAGAAGAAGGTGGCTCAGGGACAAGCCACATGTAAGTGTTAGGGGCATGTTGAGCCTGGCCAAAGTGGGGGCAATTTTGGATAGCACAATGAGGTTGAGCTGCAGAGTTGAGCACAGCAAAACAAAAGATATAATTTTGTACAAGTATGGGGGATGCTGCGAAGTTGTGCACAGCAACCAAATTTTGGCAGTACTGTGAAGGTCAGCACTGCGAGGAAGTAGTGCTGCGAACTTATCAAGCCACTTGGAGCCAGCAAAGTGGATTGATGGACGAATGACAGATACAGGTACCGGATAGACCAGCGGTGGTCTAATTTTGGCAAGTATGATCCAGGATGCCAAGCTGCGGGCATGAGCATATCAGGAAGGTGACCAGTTCTACAAGCTCGTTAAGAGGAGAACGGCTCAAGGAAAGCGACATCTGGGCGTGCTTAGTGGTACAAGACCGTTAAGTGGAGAATGGTGCTGAGAAAGTGACTGAGGCTGATCCTACGAGGTCGTTAGGAGGATGAATGGTCTGCAGAGGAAGCGACTGGGAGTTGAGCTAGTCGTATGAGTCCGTTAGTGGAAGGGCAGCTCGATGAAGATGGCATGTTGGTATGCACACAACAGGAAGGCCAAAAGCGATAGAACAAAGGCATGGAGGACTACCACGACAGTACACTCGCTACCAAAGGCCAGCAGGATGGTTTAGAAGAAACCGTAGCAGTTTTGGAAACCCTAAGGGTTTCAGTCTTTAGCATTGTAAAGACATGACCTTCAGGCACTGTCTATAAAAGAAGACACTTTTTTAAGGGAAGGGGTTGTTACTTTTGGGGGTTACTTTGGTTACTTTTTGTTATTGTTGATGAATTGTAAGATCTTTTCTGAGTGAGAAGCCATTGTAAAGGCTCTGCAGCTGTGTGCGTAGAGACCTAGCTGAGACAGAAGAGAGAGTCTATAGTTGAGTGCGCAGACCAAGAGCGATTGTCCCCTTCCCATTAAAGGTATATATATATAACAACCATTTTTGTAGACATATCTTCCCACCCGGGGGAGTGAACCACGTTAATTATTGTGTGGTGTGATTGAGTGGAACATTGTTGTGTATGTTTGCATTTACCTATTTTCTGTAGATGAATGTCTGAATATTTCCTTGCATTCTGTTATGGGAAGTCTTTTGTATGCATTTACCATCAGGAGAGTATGGAGATGATATGTTAAGTCTGCATGAATAGATGAATGGTTAATGCTTAGATTTGCTTCTGAAAGTAGTGAATCAGTTATTTGTTCAAGTGTTAAAAGATTGTTCAAGTACTTTTCTATGCATAGCAGATGAATGAATGAGAGTGATTTGCATCTGTGCTAGACGCTTAAATAGTAAACATTCCAAGTGTATAAATGAATGTTAGAGTAATAGTCAATTTATTGCATGGATGAGTGGATGAGGCATACTCATTTCAGTGCCTTAAGTATTTCTGAGTACTTCAAGTATAAAGTTGAACTGGATTGCTTGCAGATTCATTAGAAGTCCTGCAGTGGAAGGAGTTAGTGGTGTAGACCGCGGTGTTGCCCATCGCTACGCAATCTCACCTTGTAGCGCGTACCCCCTGTTGCGTTGCACAGTACATCTGTCCAAACAACTCATCACATACTGTGGAAACCTGATTCCGTAGTACCCCATAGATACACCTCGAGTGAGACCTCAACCTGCTTGCAGGTTGTTGTCGAAAGGGCCGGTGCGAAGGGGTTTTGTTGGTAAAAGGGAAACCACGAAGAACCTGGGTCTTATTGAAAACCTCTGGGTCAGCATCATTCAGGCCAACAAGGGTGTAGGAAATGGGTCATGCATCGAAGCATCAGTCAATTTTCTGAGGTCCACACAGATCCTGATTTTTCCTTTTGTCTTCTTATCTTGGAAAACCATAGGGCTTATCTACTCAAATTCTTCAACCGGCTCAATGATCCATGCATCGAGCATCTTATCGAGTTCTTCCTTGACTCATTATTTGTATCGCAGATTCATTCTATAGGACCTCTATTTAACAGGCTTCACACCTGGCTTAAGAGGTATCTTCATAACCCCTAAGTCTCCTAAAATTCCCTTCATGAATGTAAACTTAGTCAGGAATAAGTCTTGATACTCATGTAAAAGGTTTGCGATCTCCGCAACAGTCTGATCATCCTAGTAGTCTTCAATAGACACGAACTTCGGCTCTTTGCTGGTGCCAATGTTAACTTTCCTTGTTTTCACAGGTCCACTCATGTCTGGGATTTCCAACGGAGGGCCCTCTACCTCACGCCAACCATCTAACTCAGTTATATTTATGTTGCGCGGGTCCTCCTCATCACTTTCTTCTTTTTCTTCAACTTCTTCAGCTGGGTTATAACATTCCATTGCATGCTCTACCTGTTCCTTCCATTCTGACTATAGGCTTGCAGGTATGCTGTTAGCTCTAAAGAATTCCTCTAAGGTCATGTTTCTATGTGGACATTCTAGTCTGAATATTATTTCCTTAATAATCTGCAAAGCATCATTGATGGTAGGACTCTCGTCTTGAAAATTGAAGCTCTTCTGGAAGTTCACAGTCAACATGTCCCAATCTGTGGTTCCTCTTCACAAGTCCATATCTAAATACCATTTCTTTGGAATTTCTTCCTCCAGCGTATGCACAAACAGATGCACCCATTCAGTGTGTGGTCTCTCCTTCCATGCTTGTGAACAGAGTACAATATGATCCCTTGGATCTTTCTGTCCATTGTATTTCTCAAAGGGTAGTGTAACTTTGTCAGCAAACTTGATCTTCATCTTGATTATGCACTGATACCATGTGGTCAATGTCTGCTTATGCACAGCCCACCATTTGGAAGGTTTCCCGCACAGTTCCATATCTAGTGTTGGTAGGAGATGCTCATCTGCAATTGCTACAGCGTATTCTTTGATAAAATAATAAACATTAGATAAACCATCATATGTCTAAATTGGGCTTACCTCATTTTCAATCCAGCGCAGTGACTTTATAACCTGTGTGCATCTTCTTGCAGATACTTGATGCATATGACTTTGCCAGTTTTCCAATCCTGCATTAGAGTCTGATATGAAATAACTATCGCATCTCTAGTTGAGTGTGCCATCTGCAGTAGGATTAATATAATCTTCCTGGTCTGCAGTCATCTTGTACAGGCGGTCTAAGTATTGAGCTCTGGATTCCTCCTAAATCGTCTCGTTGTATCTGTCTCCCTCTAAAGGGTCCAATGGTGCATGACCCTAAGATGCTTTCCTTCGAAAATCATCTTCTTCATTTTCAAGTTTATGATGGTGAGGTTATCCATAGCCCAGTCAAATCCCAATAGCGAAGGATAAGACTGACTATCATCCATAATCTCGATAACCTTGAAATTTGTGTAACTTTTCACTCCATCAATGTCAACAATCACATTGGCTAATCTGCCAAATGGTATGACTTTCTCAAAAAAGGCCATTCTCAACTAGATAGGTGACCATAGTAGCTTTGGTCTTCCCATGTGATTCCATGTCTGTTTAGTTACGACATTTACTTCAGATCCCAGATCAAGGATGATCTCATCCATTTCATAGTATCTGATTTGTGCACTAAGCCTCATTTCTCTGCATGTTCTCTTGTGTTTCTTGATGTGGTGAACTTCGCTATTGGTAGTCTCTGTCTCGCTCTATGAGTCATATTGGTTTAACAGTTTTTACAATTTTGTGATAGCAGCTAGGCTCTTTAGCAACTTCATGCAAGTCCTTAGGAAATGCGCAACAAAGGTGCTTGTCTCTGATGCAGCGCTCATTTTGTCATAAGAAGCTGGCATATCTTCTATATGTGGTATTTCACTGCACAACAAGATTCTCGGTGGTCTGGGTGCTAACTCTTTAAAGAGATCTTGCACTTCTTCAAAATCTCCTTTGTTTTTCTTCAAGTCGAGAATAGGTGCTTTCCTAGCAGCTTTTCTTATCCATATTGTTTCAAGAGGAGTTTACTTAGTGTTAAAGTCTTCGGAATTCGAAGCTTCTGCTCCTCTATCTCTCCCTGTCCTAGCGCCACTTTGCATCACTACATTGATACTTGGATCCGTAGCCCTTCTTTCTACTATGATCAACTGGATGTTTGGGTTCGGTGCATCTTGTCGTTTCCGTTTCTGCATTTCTACCTCTAACACTGGGAAGTCTTCAATAACATGGTCAAATGATTTATAGTAACTACATGTAGTGCATGGGTTGGTACAATCTCTAGATACATGACCTGGCTGGCCACAGTTATAAAAAATTACCTGACCTTGGCCTCTTCCTTGTGCTGGGCTGTTATTTCTTCCTCTCCCGTGGTATCCTCCACGGCCTCTGTATGCTCCCTGATCATGCTATGCATTTTCTTGTTTTTGCAAAGTCTCCTCTTGGACTCTGTATACTCCTCCATACATGTGCTCAATATCTTTCTTCCTTTCCAGCATGAGCTCATATGCGTGGCAATTGGAGCCATCATGCCCCACTGACTTACAAAAATTGCAATATAGATTTTTAAGTGTTCTTACATATTTATGAATCATGTAGCAGTCCTCTGGACGCTGTCCTCTGGTTCTGCAAATTTCACACTATGGCCTTGGGTTTGGATTCAATGGGTTTGGTGCACCCATGTTAAGGAAATCTTGGAATAAAGGACAATTATCCTTAGTGTGTCCTTCTCCCTTATAGCCTGTGCACTAGACTTCTTGTCTTTCTTGCTTTCCTTTCTTGATATCTTGTAGTTGTAGTGTCAGGGTAGACAATTGGTTCTAAATCTGAGACATCCCAGTGCTACTTTCTCCAATGGGTGAAGCCTCTAACTTCATTGCGATCTCCAAGGCTTCTGCTTGCGAAGCCACTTTCTGCTACATCAACGGCTTTTTGATATGAGGCAACAACACAACTATAAACCATCCCTTGTATTGTTGCGGTGCTATAACAAAGGTTACTTGGTCCAATAGTGTCTTAAATTTATGGTCAAATTCCTAGAATGTCTCAATAGGTTTCTACTTGATCTCTTTTAGCTCTGTGATACACTGCGATTCTGATTTTGGAGTTTTGAATTCTGCTAAGAGTGCAAACTTGATTTCTATCAATGTTCTATTATGTCCTTGAGAATATTTCATGAACTAATGCAAGGCTCTATCTCTGAAAGTGGTGACAAGTTGTGCTTGCTTCACAGTATCATCCTATACTTGCTTTACACTCCATACGGCTTCACATAGAAACCAATGTTGATCAGGGTCTTCTAGACCCATTCCTTTGAATATCGGTAGTTTGATATCGTCATTCATCCTCCTTCTAGGTGGCACGGTTCTCTGAGTGGTGCTAGAGAAAATACTCTGAGGAATGATCTGAGGTTTTATGTTATGAAATGGGACAACCTGAGATGGAATACGCTGAGTCGAAATAGTAGGAATAGCCTGGGCACCCACTCTTGCGGTGTTACCAGTACTGATGTTCTACAGTGTGGGTTGTGCAATGTTCGCAACTGATGGGTTCTGTGGCGTAATAGGTTGATATGTGGCTAACAGAGGTGCGGTTTGATTATCAAGCTCACATGGTATCTGGGTATCTATGCGGAGTCCATGTGGTCCAAGAGTTTTCTCAACGACGAACTTGTATCTCTTTCCACTTCTCAGGTTATGGGTTTCTTCATAAGAGCCACTATATGTGCTATCTACCATGACAGATTTAAAAAAAAATTCACTGCATTCTAAAAACACCTTTCTCAACTAAAAGCATTTTAATGTATAAATTGAGGTTGTTTAGGTACTTACCTCTGAATCCCTTGAAAAACTCTCTTTTAGCTGCGCTGTATGACTTTAGCATGTCCACAGCAAACTCTGTCACAAAGCTCTGTAGTGTACTGTCAACCCAGAAGTTGACAGCACATGTGAATGGACTATCTACTGCTTTGAGCTTCTCAATAAGCTCCAGTGTCCACTCGGTTGGTACATCTCGCGGGGTGCAATTTTTGCACTCTGTGAGCCTTGACAACCACTTGTGTAGCTCGTTCCCAAAAGTTGCCAAAAATATTTCGTGAACATCTTTCCACACCGAACTCTGTAACAAAGCTCTGTAGTGTACTTTCAACCCAGAAGTCGACTGCACATGTGAATGGACTATCTACTACTTTGAGCTTCTCAATAAGCTCTAGTTCCACTCGGTCGGTACGTCTCGTGGGGTATAGTTTTTGCGCTCTGCGAGCCTTGACAACCACTCATGTATCTCATTCCCAAAAGTTGCCCAAAATATTTTGTTAACATATTTCCATAGGTACTTACCCAACCACTGAACGTTAGAGAGATGTGGGTGTCTTTTTTCTTTCCTTGCGAAATCTCTTTCTGTCTTGTCACACCAAGCCCGAATTTGTTTCTTGTATGGATGCCAAACGTCAATGCCCAATGAAGCTTCTTCTTCATCGCACATCATGACTTCAACTCATCACAGATTCTTAGTGCGGCAACGGAACCATTTTTTGGCTTAAATACTGATCTAGAGGTTTCCAATGTAGACCCAGGTTCTTTACGGTTTCAAGGAACCAACAAAACCCCTTCTCACCGGCCCTTTCGACAACAGCCTACGAACAGGTTGAGGTCTCACCCGAGGTGTAGCTATGGGGGCATTGCGGAATCAGGTTTCCACAGTGGTGTGGTGAGTTGCTCGGAAAGAACTACTATGCAACGCGCTATGGGGCTCACGTTGTGGGCTGAAGACTGTGCGACAATAGACTGTGTTGCGGTCCCTGCTTTTACAAGCTAAGGTGCTCGCACACCTAGCGCATCTATGGACTGCACGGTTCGGATAGGATGAAAATAATAGGACAATGCAACTGACTTATATGCTTCCTTTGGGGACTTAACCATTATGAAGACTTTACTTAGAACTTATTCATTCATCTAATGCCTTATATTATTTAGCCTTATAACTGATGCAAACAAACGAGACACACAATGCTATGCACTTCCGGTGTTGCACTTTAAAAGAGTTACACAACATGAACTCTACATTCATAAGTGATGATTTAACAGACTGCTATCTTCACAGACTTAGAATACTGCTCATTCAACATTCATCCATACATGTAATAATTAACATGTTATTCCCATCTTTCTCCTATGGCGAATACATATAAAAGCATGAACACAGCAAACTGATAAATGAGAATTCAAGAATTCTTTTGTAAGCAAATAGACAAGTGCAAAACGTAAAAAATCACACTACATAGGATTTAACGTGGTTCACCCCCAAGATGGGATTTACGTCCACAAGAAATGTTGTTGTATTAGTCTTTGGGAAGGGTACAACAGTTCTTGATTCATGCACTCAGTTGCAGACTCTCTTCTCTCTCAATAGGCCTCTGTGCACACAGCTTGCAAAGCCTTTACAAAAATTTCTCTCAACAGAGATATACTCAGTTAATAACAATGAAGAGTAACAAAACTAACAACCCTTTCCCATACAAAATATCCCTTATTTATAGATCATACCCATAGGTCATGTCTTTACAAATCGAAGGCATCAGCCTTCTTGTCGCATGTTTCATGTTTCCATCAGCCTTCCTGTTGCGTGCATGCCAACAGTTCGCTTTCATTGAGCCATTCTTCCTCTAATGGTCTTGTGCGGCTGGTTCAAGTAGTGGTTCTTTACATGTGTGACCAGTCGCTTTCTTCCACTTCTGCTCCTTACCCGTCACCTGGAACTCATGGAGTATATTTACCAAAATAGACAACCGATGGTCTAGCCAAAATATGTGCCACCTTCTGTCCAACACTCTGCTTTGTCGGATATCCATAGAATGGCCACATCGCAGTGCTATATCCTCACAGCATTGTACTTCGCAATTCTTGCGACACTGCATTGCGCACAACCTCGCAGCAACCCAAAACTTACTTATGCCAAAAATCTTCCAACTAAACTGCGCTCAGCTCCACAGTTCCAAAACTTGGTTTGCACAAAAATTGCCCCACTTGGGCTAGGACCAACAGCTATGGCTGCAATGCTCTTTAGCTTTGAGCTCTTTTATATTGTAACTTCGTTGAGTTCTTTGGGCTCACTATAACTAAATTCGAGGTTCTAATGGGTCGATTCTAGCCTGTCAGTCACTGAGAGGAGAAACGACTATGAGGAAGTTGATTTGGAATGTTTGGGGTTTTGAGCCTATTGGTCAATGCCCATGATGTTTTTATTTTGTTAATAGATGATGAGATAAACCCTTGAGGGTTTCATTTTTGCTACCATAGGTGAATGAATGGCTCTGTAAAAATCTTTAAAACTTTAAAGGAAAAATACCCACAATGTATGTTTTGGGGTTTTGAATAAAATAATGGTGGTTGGATTTTTACTTGTGTTTCTTACTGAGTATGATATGTCAACGGTGTTCTCTAGCAAATACTCATTGTGGTTTCTAGGTATCTCTGTCAGTTTTGTTTTAAGGATTTAGACGTAGGGTTTAATTGGATGAGAGAAAAATCGTGCCACTGGTAGAGAGAGTGATATTGGAATGTTTTGGTAATTTCTAAGGTGTGATGGCTCTTCGTTTTAGCTATGGAATGAAGAAATTATATTGGTAATTATGGGGACATGATTCATTGAGAGCGTAGCTCTGGTTTGAACGTATGTTGGCCCATGGATGGCTTCTGTCTAAAAGATGGTTTTAACTCTCTGTAAAATTTCGTGTGTTGATTTTATTTAAATGGATGACTGTTTAGTTAAAAAGTGAAGCTAGAAATGTATTTGATTTCTATACTGTAATACAGGGTTTTCGTCCATGTCTGAGATCGATTTCTGTTGAGAAGAACGAAATATTTAAATCCCTAAATAGGAAATTCGTGTTTGATAGTTTGTTTGTCTTGGAAAATTATTGGTGTGGTCTTATATAATTGCGTATCTAAAAATACCATCAATACTAAAAGTTTAAAATGTTGGCAGAGAGTTTCGATATCTTGACTTGCGTTTATTTTGTTTATTTAAAAGAATAAAGAAAGGTTCTGAGTTTGACTACGTTGGATTTAAGAATATTTTTGTGGGTCATGTTTTGTAAATCTGAATGCTAGTTTGTACTGTGTAAGGATTTGGGGATAATACGATTTTGTTTCTATTTTTTTGTAAAAGATAATGGTTCAGGCATTAATGATATCTATGGAAGTTTGATGCTAGTAATTTTATTCATATAGGTATCTAACACTGGCTAGCTAGGCTATCCCTACTAGATCCTTGTAATACTTTAAAGCAGATGTTTAAATTCAGCAGAAATAATAATAGATTTTTAACCCTAAAGTTCAAACCCTGAGAGCCCATGCCAATTGGCCCTTGCTCCATAAAATAAAAAGAAATAAAAATATAGTGTACAGAGACATGATATATATATATATATATATATATTAATTCCTACTTTAATTTCTAAATCTAATTGAAATTGTATGGACAATTTGTAGTTCATAACTGATCCTTGATGTTTGATCTTCCCTTGCAGAACATGCACACTCAAACACTAGTTAATGGAAAATGTAGTGACCTAGCTGACGTGTAGGGTGATATTTAGTTGAATAACCTTGGGACTACCATGTTCCTCCCAACCATGACCCTTAGACCATTCCTAGTTCTAATTGGATCCCCTCGAGCTGGTTCCAACATGCAATAAGAGAAGTAGAGGCCCTAGGATAGGCTGCTGATTAGATCTACGAAAAGTAGTAGGCTTCTTCAGTTTTGTAGAATAATTCTCTTCTATTACCATAAGAGAATGATAGTAGGAAAAGATGATCCCTCTCTTGGGATCTGCCCTTCTCTATATAGGTGAGTTTGTTTGGAATATAACTGTTTGAGTTTTAAATAATAATATTCCATCTTTTAATTTAAATTGAATTATAACATTTATGAAAGATTTTACTAGTTGTTCACTCCTAGTTTATCTAGGACCTTTATTTTGTTACAATTAGAGGTATCTTTAAGTTATATCACCAATTGATAATAATAGCAATAATAATAATAGTTATAATAATGTATGAAATGTCTTAAGCATAACTTTTATGCATGCTATTTACATAAGTAATTGTTTCTTTATAAATAATCCATCTGATTATTCAATAGTTAAATATGATAACTCTTTGATTTAATTATGTACATATCCTAATAATTCTTTTGATAAATATTAAATACAAGGTCTAACTCTTCGGACATGGTCTTTTTGCTAAGCTTGGATAGTTGGCTAGGTTAGGTGCTTCTAGGTCCCTCTTGCATGTTGGATTCCTTCGTTTAACATGGTAGTTCCTGTAGTCCTTGATGATAGATAGAAAATGATTCATTTAACCAATTTAAAGAAATGTGATGAATAGAAGTATTATTCAGAGTCTTCTTGACTCAACACGTTTAAGATTATGTAATCCTGAGTGCTCTTTAGATCTTTAGCTCAACACTCTCACATGGGCATTACGCGAGTGCAATTCTAGAGCATTACCGCTCAACACTAGTACTAGAATGTCATTGTGAAGCACATCTAGAATGTACAAATGGCCTCGGATCCAGTATTCTTTATCAATCTTGGAGTGCTCCAGGGCTTATGCCCAACACTCTACGTACATCGTGGCTTACACCCAGTACAGAATAAAATCCTCTAGGTACATCTGGGCTTATGCCCAGTACATAGGTCATTCGTGTGTTCCTGAGTCCATGCTCAACACATCATACAATTCAACCATGTACACCATAACTCTGCATAGTATGTAACAAAAGATCATCTCAGTATATTAGGGTTTGTACCCAATCTCATAATAAAACATGAATCAATACATTGGGGCTTTCTTGCCCAGTCTTTAACAATAATTTGCATCTATCCGGGCCCATGCCCAATATGTAAATCTATAAAAGAAGTGAATCATGTGCACTAGGGATTATTCCCAATAATCAAAATAAATCATATGTGTTGGGGATTTAAGCCCGATATATAACATCAAAAACAGTCAATATATAACATCAAATATAGTTAGTCAAACTTCGGGATATTACAGCCCTCCCCACTTAGAACAACATTGTCCTGGTTTTCTAGGGACTAGAAATGAAGTCATGAAATAAGGAAGGGTATGTTTCTTTCATGGTTGTCTCCATTTTTCAAGTAGCCTCTTCTGGTCCGAAGTGCCTCCATTGCACTTTCAACTGGGTGATGGTCCTTCTTCTAAGTTGCACCTCTCTCTTATCCAGAATGTGGAGGGGCTCCAGTAGAAATTCCCCTTCGGATTCCACCTGTAACAAGGACCAATCAATCACATGTTTAGTATCATAAACATATTTCTTTAATAACGATGCATGAAAAACATTATGAACTTTTACATGAGTTGGTAAATCTAACTCATATTCTACCGGCCTTTTCTTGGTTAGTATCTCAAAGGGTCCACAAAATCTAGGGGATAGCTTCCCGCATCGCCCCAAGCTCAGAGAGCTTATTTTTGCTTTTACTTTTAAGAAAACATGTTCGCCGACTTGGTAATATATGTCCTTCCTTTTCTCATCTGCATAACTCTTTTGGAGATCTTGTGCCTGTTTCAAGTTTTGTTGTACCTTGGAGACTAGCTACTCCAAGTATTTTAGTAGGTCCATACCTAGCATAAGTCTATCTATTGGACTATCCAAAGTCACTGGTGTCCTACATTTTCTGCCATAGAGCACTTCAAATGGGCTCATTTTGGTAGAGGTCTGGTATCTGTTGTTCTAAGCAAACTCTATGAGGTGCAAATAATCCTCCCACTTTGTGGGGTTATTCATAACATACATCCTCAGCATATCCTCAAGGATTTGGTTTACTCGTTCCGTCTTTCCATCGGTTTGGGGATGGTACGTGGTAATGAACTGTAGTTGTGTCTCTAAACTGAATAAAAATGCCCTCCAGAAGTTTCTAGTGAATTTCGTGTCTCGGTTGGAAATGATTGCCTTGGGTATCCCATGCAATCAGAAGATCTCCTTTATGAAGATGTCCGCGATGTGAACAGCCTTGTAGGTAGACTTCACCGGTATAAAATGTGTTGCTTTTGATAATTTGTCCACTACTACAAAGATGGAGTCATTCTGTCTCTTACTCTTGGGTAACCCTGTGATGAAATCCATACTAATAACCTCCCACTTCCACTCCAGAATGGGTATTGGTTGCAGTAGTCCAGAAGGGTGTTGGTGTTCTGCCTTAACCAACTGACACTCCTGGCACTTAGCAATGAATAAATCTATGTTGGCTTTTATTTTAGGCCAAAAGAAGTGTTTCTTCACTGCCGATATCATCTTTTGATATCTTGGATGTCCCGAATAGGGTTTCTGATGGAATTCTATGAGGATGTTAGGTCTAATGTCTCCGCTTTCTGGAACATAAAGTCTCTCTTTTGACCATAGTAGTCCTGATTTGTCTATCTTATACTCTTTTTGTTGAGGGAATAACCTATCCTCTTGGATATTTTTAAGGATCTCAACATAGAATCGATCACTCCGACATGCCATTCTAATCCTATGGTGCAAATATGAGTTGGTTTGACTCATGGTTACCTCATATAACATATGAGCCCATTGACTTAAAGCATCGACGATCTTGTTCTCCTTTCCCTTTATGTTCTTTAGCTCAAAGTGGTACTCGCTAAGAAAATATAGCCACCTGGCTTATCTGGCATTTAGGTCAGGTTGATCAAATAAGTACTTTAGACTCATGTTGGTTGTCTTTAATAGGAACTTCTTTCCCATAAGGTAGTGCCTCCACATCTTCAAGGCGTGGATAATGGTGGCTAGTTCAAGATTGTGCATGGGGTATTTTTGTTTGTGTTCCTTCAACTTCCTTGACTCGTAATAGATAGCGAATTCATTTTTCATAAGGACTCCACCGAGCCCTTCCTTGCTTGCATCTGTGCAAACTACGAAGTCCCCATCAGGGTCAGCAATCCGTAGGATGGGTGCACTAGTCAAAAGTTTCTTTAACTTTTGGAAACTTTCCTCACATTTTGTCATCCAAAGAAATTTGGTTGTCTTCTTCTACAAGGTTGTCATAGGGCAAGCAATTCGAGAGAAGTTCTCAATGAACTTCGATAGTACCCAACTAACCCTAAGAATGATCTTATGTCAGTTACGCACATGGGGGTAGGCCATTCCTCTATGGATTTAATCTTCTTGAGGTCGAGTGTTGTCCCCTTCTCTGAAATGATGTGTCCTAGGTATTGTATCTCGGGTTCGTAGAAATCACACTTGCTAAACTTAGCGTACAGTTGATGTTCTTGTAGTATTCGTAACACTATCTGGAGATGTTCTTCGTGTTCTTCTTCGTTCTTGGATTAGATCAAAATGTCGTCGATGAAGACTAGAACAAACTTTTCTAGGTAATTACTAAAGATGTTGTTCATCATGCACATAAATTTGGCAAGTGCATTAGTTAGCCCGAAAGGCATTACCACAAACTCATAATGGCCATATCAGGTTCGAAACACGGTCTTACTGATGTCTTCATCACGGATTCTCACCTGATGATATCTGGATCGTAAGTCGATCTTTGAGAAGATCTTCACTCCTCCAACTTGATCAAACAAGTCATCAATTATAGGGAGTGGGTAATGGTTCTTGATGGTCAGCTTGTTGAGTTGGAGGTAATCGATACACATCCAAATCGTCCCATCCTTCTTTTTGACAAAGAGTATTGATGCTCCCCATGGAGACACACTAGGTCGGATATTACCTTTCTCGATCAAATATTCTAACTGAAGATTGAGTTCCACCAATTCGGGTGGACTAATGCGGTAAGGGGCTTTGGAAATTGGTACGGACCCAGGTGTTAACTCTATGGAGAAGTATAGGTCTCATTTGGGCAGTAGCCTAGGTATTTCCTCAGGAAATAGATCCTTGAATTCTACAAGGACTAGGAAGTCTTCGATCTTTTGTTCCCTATCAGTTTCTACAGTTTGAATGTTGACTGCAAAGAGTTTACAACCCTTTCTTACTCATTTCTTTGCTTGTAAGGCAGATATCTGTCTCATGGAAACTTTCTTAGGGATACCTTGAGTGGTCTTCTGATTCGCTTGGTTATCCGTGCATAGTACTGATTTGTTCAAGCAGTTAAGTAGGGCATGATGTTCTTCTAACCAGTCCATGCCTATTAGTACATCATAATATCTTAGCGGTAGAATTTTTAAATCCACCCTAGTTGGGAACCCATTCAAATCTATCTCACAAGTTCTAACTAGTTCGGAGACTTTTCATTTGGTACCAGTGGCTAGTTGTACCAGCCACGGTTTCTCATGACTCTCCCAGTTTAACTTACAAGTATTTACTATCTTAGGGGAGACATAACTTCGGCATGCACCGGGGTCTATTAAAACTGAAATGGTTGTGTTTGAGATCTTACCCTCAATTTCAACCATAGTGGCCTGGTGATCTGCTTGTCGGCCATCAAGTGCGGCATAAATTCCGAGTGTCCTTGCCATGTCCCCTACTATTGGGTTTGCTTGGAAATTGTGTAAAACTCTGTCCATCTTGTTGGGGAAATCTATGAAGTAGTGGGGCCCTTGGAATTTCCAACAAGTAATGGTTTGTGGGGCAGCCTTTGCTCCCTTGTTGAAAGCTGGTCTGTTGGCATGCAGTGGGGGTGCATTTTTCCATGCATGAGGTTGATTGAAGCCTATGTTGGGTGGGAAACTATTGTTCTATTTCTGGTAAGTTGGTGGTCTAAAACTGTAAAGTTAGTCACAGCAGATCTAATGAACAAAATAACTCAGTCACAACAGATGAATAAGAAGATATGGTGCAAAACTGTGCAAAACATGCAGCAGTGCTCTCTATCCCAGAAAGGGTGAATGAATTACAATAGATTACAATACAATCCAATATCTGTCAATGGCAATTCGAATTGACTAAGTAGGCATTCGAATCACTGAAATGGAGTAGCTTGACTCAATCTAGGAGTCCTCATCAATCATCGGTGTTGCTCATCAATCACAACAAACAGTCATCCAGGTGTCAAGCTGAGTCTAACTGATCATAATAAATGTAACTGAAGTGTGTAGCACTGATATAGGATCTGGAGGCTCAGTGGGGGCGCATGGGAGGCTAACTGGAGTCAGAGCAAGTCACCTAATCGAACTGGAGGTCAATCGAAGGTGAAACAGTCAGTCAGGAGTGAAATCGGAGTGAAATCAATCAGAATCGGAGCTAACTGAATTTAACTGGAGTGAATCTGCAGTGGTAGGTGAGCAAGTGCGCCCTTCTCAGTCAGTAGGTGAGAAGAGGGTGCCTTTCAGCTTAGGAGGGCTAAAACTCTGTGGAAAGTGGCTCCCGGGTGCTAGAAGAAGGTGGATAAGGTGCTGGAGGCATCAAACTGGTGACTGGACTGCATATCCTGAAATAGATCATGCAAGATCCTGAAGTAGATATGTATCCCGAAATAGATGATCCTGAAATAGATATGTATCCCGAAATAGATGATGGATATCCGAACACCCCCCCTCAAGCTAGACTATGATGTGCCAACTAAAATAATGTGGGGCCCTGGTAACTAAGACCAAAGGTCACCCCAATACAATAATCCAAAAAAATGCTGAAAAATAAACTAAGTGAGGAAAGAGGGAAAACCCAGTGGGAAGAAAGCCCCCCCTCAAGTCTAAAGCATAATAATGAATCAATCTGTCTCCACCATGATGGAACTCACCCCCAACAGTGAACGGAGGTAAGAGAACTTCTTCTCAGTGAAGCTCTTGGTGAAGATGTCTGCAATTTGCTCATCAGTAGGGCAATATTGCAGAATGATGGTGCGGTCATGCACCAACTGTCGAATGTAATGCATATGAATCTCAATGTGCTTGGTCCTCTGCCGCTGAACTGGATCTGTGGAGATCTTGATAGCACTTTGATTGTCACAAAATAGGACAGTCGAAGTAGTGCCACCAAAACCAAACTCGGAAAGAATACCCTGCAACCAAACTGCCTGAATGCAGGCATTGACTGCCCCTCGATACTCTGCCTCTGCTGAAGAAAGTGCAATGGCTGCTTGCTTTTTGCTGGACCAGCAAATAGCACCATGACCAATCATGAAAACATAACCGGAAGTGGACTTCCGATCAATGCTATCACCTTCCCAATCTGAATCAGTAAAACCAATGAAATCTAGCTCAGAATCTGCAGCATAATGTATGCCAAACTGTCTCGTACCTTGCACATACTGCAAGATCCGCTTGGCTGCTCGCCAATGAAGCTCATGTGGCTGCTGCATATATCTTGACACGGCACTCACGGCATATGAGATGTCAGGCCTAGAGTGTGTCAAATAAAGTAGTGAACCAATCAACTGTCGATACATACTGCAATCTGCAAGCGGTGTGGAATCTCCCTCCTCAAGACTGATTCCTGAGAGGAATGGGAACGGGGCTGCCTTACATTCAGCCATATTAAACTTCAATAACAGGTCGGAAGCATATTTTTGCTGAGATATAGTGATCCCATCAAAATTTTGAGCTATCTCCAAGCCCAAAAAGTGACTCAGCAAGCCCAAATCGCTCATGTCAAAAGCTAGATTTAAGGCAGTTTTTAGCTTGTTTATTGAAGTAAGTGTGCTACCAGTAATAAGCAGATCATCAACATAAAGTACAATAACCAACAAATTACCTTTAACTCGCTGAAGATAGACATTCGGATCAGATTTGCATCTTTGGAAATTCTGAGAAAGAAGGAAGGAGTCCATCTTTGCGTACCAAGCTCTTGGGGCCTGTTTTAACCCGTACAAAGACTTCTTCAATCTGCAAACCAATGATGGATCTGATGTATAACCCTCTGGCTGCTGCATATAGACCTCTTCAGCAAGGTCTCCATGTAAAAATGCACTCTTCACATCCATGTGATGCACCTCCCAGTGCTTGGATGCGGCAATAGCTAAAACAAGGCGGATGGAATCCATCTTTGCAACCGGTGCAAAGGTCTCTGTGTAGTCCACTCCTTGGACTTGGGAAAAACCTTTTGCCACCAACCTTGCTTTATATTTGCTGATAGTGCCATCAGCAGCAACTTTAGTACGGTAGACCCATTTACACTTCACTAATTTTCTTCCAGGTGGAAGAGAAACTAGCTCCCATGTATTGTTCTTTTGAAGAGAACTGTACTCTTCATCCATGGCATCTTTCCATCTCGGATCTCGATGGGCTGAATAATATGATTGGGGATCTGAACCAGCCATCAAATAACAAATCTCAGGAAGAAATGGATCAGCAATAGAAAGAGCCATACCTGCCCTTTGAAAGTCTCCTCTTGTTCGTCTCGGATCAGCAGGATTTCCAAGACTAGAACCAGCAGATTGTAGAGTATTTTGGGCCCACTTTGGTAACTGAGGGAGATCTGAATGGTCAGATTCCGAACCTGATATGTCATGATCATCATATGCTGCTACAATATCAGAAATATCAGAACTCATACCTTCATTATCGCTGCTCGAATCTTCTTCTGGTGAAGGCGGTGAATCGGCAGTTTTCTCCTCAACTAGTTGCAATTCTTGAAGCGGTTCTTCAAACTGCACACTGCGCTCTATGAATATCTTTTTAGATCTGATATCCATGAGTTTATATGCTTTTGATTCTTCCCCATATACTATCAATATGCACTCGATACTTTGTGGATCCAAAGCTCGTCTCTTCTCAGAAGGAATTCTAGCCCATGTAGTAGAGCCAAAAACTCTCAAATTGGACACATCCGGTTTGTGACCAAAGAATGCTTCGAAAGGAGTCATACCTTTCACGGATGAATGTGGAACTCGGTTCTGTATATATGCAGCAACATTGATTGCTTCATCCCAAAGATTTTGCAGCCAAACCTTTTGATTCAATCATGCATGTAGCCATCTCTTTCAGTGACCGGTTTTTCCTTTCCGCTACACCGTTCTGCTGGGGTGTGTAGGGAACTGTATGTTGGATCTTGATTCCGCTTTGGGCACAAAGTTGCAGCAACTCGGACTTGATATATTCCCCACCATTATCAGATCTAAGAGCTTTGATCTTGCTCTCAGTGGTGGTCTCAACAGAAGCCTTAAAATCCTTGAATTTTCCAAGCACTTCTGACTTGTTTTTGAGAAAGAATACCCATGTAAAGCGAGAATAATCATCAATAAATGTCAAAACATACCTTGAACCATTTAATGACATATGGGGCAGCGGACCGCTGATATCAGAATGGATCAATCCCAAAATAGTAGAGGCTCTGCTAGCCTTGCCGCGGTCGAATCTGTGCTCGGGGTGCTTCCCAATAATGCAACCGGAGCATATTCCCTTCGAGGAACGGAGTTGTGGAAGCCCATCAACCATGGATTTATTTGATAGCAGCAGCAAATACTTATAATTTAGATGTCCAAATCTTTCATGCCAAAGCCTACTAACCTCATTACCATGTGTGCGAAGAGCAGTGGGCTTTGCAAGCGGAATAAAGTGCGAAAACTCATAACATTTTGCAGTGTGGTTTGCCTTTCCAACCGCAACTAGTCTTCCACTTTTGATATCAGAAATTTCAACTGTATTAGGGCTGAATGTGACTTTCTTTGGATCACCAGTATGTGTCATTTGATAAACAGAAAGGAGATTCGAAGCTAAGGAAGGCACATAGAGAACATTCTGAAAGCATCCATGATCTACATGAATCGTACCTTTGCCCTTTGAAGAAATTTTTGAGTCATCTCCCAAATGGATGGGGATGGAGCTGTTTGGATCGAATGAGGAAAAAGAATCAATATTTGCAGCCATATGATTTGATGCACCCGAATCTATCAAGAGAATGGGCTTCGAAACCGTTGCCATGAGTGCTTGTCCTCTTTCATGATCGTCATTCCGATCCTTCTTCCTTGCACCGTCAGGAAGGGTTATGTTGTTCTTTTCCAAAAGGAGGGCCATTTGATCTATAGTCTTCTTCATACATGAACTTTCGGGATGAAAGCCACGGTTACAATAAGTACATTTAGATTTTTGGTTACCTTCTTTGCCCTTTTGCTTGGATTTCGAACTGGATGGTGCATCCGTTTGCTTGCCTTTGTCTTTTTGCTTGTGAGGCTCGAATTTGGGCTTCTCCTTCTTTAGCTTTCCTTTACCATTCGAAATCTTGGGTCCTTGAACAAATAGGGCTGAATCTTTGGAGCTTATGGACCCCATTTGAATCAACTTGTCATGCTCTTTCGTAACGGACTCAATGAAGGCATTCAAGGTAGGCATCTTCCAATTCGGGGTAGTTAGCCGACCGGAATTGAAAGTGGAGACAAATACCGAATAATCTTTCCCAAGCTTGCTTAGAATGGAGAGGATCAACTGCTTATCCTCTTTGATAACACCACTGTTCTTCAATTGCAAGTTCAAGTTCTTGAATTTTGTGAAGAATTCATTGATGGTCTCGAAATTTTCAGGATTAAGGCCAATCAATTCATTCTCTAATTGAAAAGCCCTAAGCTCATCCTGCTTGCCGAATAGTGTCTCAAGTTGCTCCCATATGGCTTTTGGAGTCTTCAATCCGCTGAGATGGAAGTGAAGATCTTTGGAGATGGAGAGACAAAGAAGACCGTAAGCTTCATCAAGCTTATTGTAGTGTTTGGTTCTTTCTGCCACATTGTTTGGCTCCAATTCAAGACCAAGAGTGACTCGGTAGTATCCTTTTGAACGTAATATGATCTCCATATCATCTTTCCAATCAAAATAATTGAATGGGGTGAGGATAGGCTTTGAAGAAGAGTATTCCATTGCTAGGAGCGAGTCAAATGATGAAGAAGAAGCTTGCTTGCAAACTATAGCGAATGGAAATGCTGTAGGGAAGCTTGCATGCAGAATGTAGCGAGTGCACTTGGAGGAGATAATTAACCTGCAAATCACATAAGAACAATCACAATAAGGTCGAACAATCCACCCTTTGAGAGTTGCATCACACCTGGGATTGGATTTCAAGCAATGTTGAATGGGTCCAATGTATCAAATCCAGGAATTATGTGGTAACTCAAGCTTCTGGAGTGGTATTGGAATAATTTTCAAGCTTTGCATGCACATGAGCGAATGCCCTTGAGATATCTCATGCCAAACTTTTTGCAATTTTTAGCAATTCAGTCAAATCTTCTTGTATAAACACCTGTAGAAAAGAGATCTTGTCCCTGCAATGGCTCTGATACCATGTAAAGTTAGTCACAGCAGATCTAATGAACAAAATAACTCAGTCACAACAGATGAATAAGAAGATATGGTGCAAAACTGTGCAAAACATGCAGCAGTGCTCTCTATCCCAGAAAGGGTGAATGAATTACAATAGATTACAATACAATCCAATATCTGTCAATGGCAATTCGAATTGACTAAGTAGGCATTCGAATCACTGAAATGGAGTAGCTTGACTCAATCTAGGAGTCCTCATCAATCATCGGTGTTGCTCATCAATCACAACAAACAGTCATCCAGGTGTCAAGCTGAGTCTAACTGATCATAATAAATGTAACTGAAGTGTGTAGCACTGATATAGGATCTGGAGGCTCAGTGGGGGCGCATGGGAGGCTAACTGGAGTCAGAGCAAGTCACCTAATCGAACTGGAGGTCAATCGGAGGTGAAACAGTCAGTCAGGAGTGAAATCGGAGTGAAATCAATCAGAATCGGAGCTAACTGAATGTAACTGGAGTGAATCTGCAGTGGTAGGTGAGCAAGTGCGCCCTTCTCAGTCAGTAGGTGAGAAGAGGGCGCCTTTCAGCTTAGGAGGGCTAAAACTCTGTGGAAAGTGGCTCCCGGGTGCTAGAAGAAGGTGGATAAGGTGCTGGAGGCATCAAACTGGTGACTGGACTGCATATCCTGAAATAGATCATGCAAGATCCTGAAGTAGATATGTATCCCGAAATAGATGATCCTGAAATAGATATGTATCCCGAAATAGATGATGGATATCCGAACAAAAACCTGGTCTTCGATTGTGTGAAAAGGTTTTGAACCTATCTCTGTTTCTGTTTATGTTATCATTCCTTGGTTGTCCATGTTCATAATAGAGTCTTTCTTTGTGTAAAGTCACATCTAATGTTTTGGGCATGTCAAATTCAATCTTCTATCTAAATTTTGGTGGTAGACATCCCAATAATTGTTGTATTCTGACTTTTTCATCCTTTATGTAAGGAACATAATGCAGTAGATCTAAAAATCAGTTGATGAAAGCTTCCATAGTTAGGGAGCCCATTTTTAGTTCATGAAATTCTTTGATCTTTTTGTCAAAGAATATTTCAGACATGTATTTGTCCTAAAATATTTTGCTGAAAGCATCCCATTTTATATCCCTCATTTCCTGCCCTTAGGTGTGTTTCAAGTCCCTCCACCATCTGGCTGCTTTACCATTTAAATTGTAAATGGCCAATCGGGCTTGTATTTCACTGGAATAGTTGTGGACTTTGAAATACTTATTCACCCCTAAAAACCACTCCTCATCTTTTTCCTCGGTATTTATCTCTCCATCATACATTGGGGCTTTGATTTTCTTGAATTCTCCTTGTAAAATGTCATCATTCTTCCTTCCTTTATTGCAAGGGGAAGGTGATTCATCCTCATTGGAGGAGCTTTTACAGTCTTCTTCCATATAATCAAGTATGTGTGTTTCATGCATGTCCTCTTTAGGACTGATTGATATTTTTGTGTGACAGTTGTTTTCCTTGGTTTTTTTAGCTAATTGGATGGACTATCCATGGGACCTTGCCCCTGTTAAGCTTTGAAGTAGAGCTTCATTTATGGCTTGTTGTTCCCATCTTTCCTGCATATTATCATCCTTGAAACTCTGCAACTCATTTTGCAACTGCTCTATTGATTTCATTCAATCTGAGTTGAATTCCACCACGATCTCTTGCTCTCGTGGTGGAGAGTTCAAATTCCCATGTATGCATCTATCTTTTTCTGTATTCATGCTCACACTATGATTGTACCTGCAATGTCGTATCAATATTAAGAACATAAATCTGCTAGTTCAAAAACACATAAAATGAAATTATAAATGTTTTTTTTTATTTATATGTATCTACAGTGGATGTTTTTCCCGTAATGAGCCCAATAGGTCACTTAGTATTGTAGTTGGGTTCTGATACCACTTGTAATGTCCCTAAAAATGGTAAAATTTAAAAAAAAAATCCTTTACTACTAACATTGCCTAAACAGATAATATATAGAGAAATAACTTTAGTACTGGGAATTTATATCAATCTTTGTTTGAAGAAGTGAGAAACTACTTTCTATGAGAGTTTATTCTTGTAAATTATGTGTTTTGTGGAAGCGATGAAGTAAGGTAGTGTGCAATGCATAGCACAATCATGTGTGGTCTAAATGAAAATTTTAATACTAGTATAATACTTTTAAATTTTTTCTTCAATTACTTCGCTTCTAAAGTTTAAATGTATGCTTGGTTTCATTTAAATGTTTAAACTTGTTTACATCCCTTAATCAGGCCCGATGGAATTTTATGGAAGAGAGTATGAAATACTTCGGGGACTTTGTGTTGGTAGTCATATCATCGGCAGTGCTGCCTAGAGGTAAGGGATGAGTAATTGGGTTATCAGGGCTTACTTCGCAATTCTTTGCTAAAGCATTTCTTGGATTATGTTTTACAGGCATAAGAGGTTCTTCCCTAAACTACCTACATCAACTACCTAGCATGAACTAGTTGTATGACATTGAAAAATGTCCAAGAATTAACTTTTGAATAAGACATGAATTAAAAACAACTATGGGCTAGCAATACCATGACCCGAACTATATCGTTTGGATATGTATTGAAGTGCTAGTGGGGGTTGGTGGTAGCTTTAAATGCTACAGGTGGGCTTCACATGGTTCGTTTTCTATCTTGGAGAAAGGGTTTATGCCTTTGGCCTGCACGACTGTGTTTGTTATTTTGTTGATTTTGGCTTCGAGGGTAAGTGTTTGTTGTGTATTATTTCGACTAGGCCCTGACCTGAGCTATACTCATGGTCAGTGTAGTCGCAGCTATGGTGGCGTGGATATGGAGGGTGTTACATTTGTATAACAGGTAATTTCCTTCCCGTGGTTAAATGCCTTCTTCGTTTTATCTCTTATGTAAATGTTTATTTGCTTCTATTTTAACTCGTGATGTTTATGAATTTGCTGATAGGTTAGCAGGTATTGATATCTTTGGTGTTGGGTCCTAGCAAGTGATAGGAAGATTGGGTTTGGCGTATTATTGATAAGCCCAAGTCCTCCCAATATTCGTTCCTGCCTTTCGCAATTATGGCTTCAATGATCTGTAGCTTTGAGCTCTTTTATATTGTAACTTCGTTGAGTCCTTTGGGCTCACTATAACTAAATTTGAGGTTCTAATGGGTCGATTCTAGCCTGTCAGTAACTGAGAGGAGAAACGACTATGAGGAAGTCGATTTGGACTGTTTGGGGTTTTGAACCTGTTAGTCAATGCCCATGATGTTTTTATTTCATTGATAGATGATGAGATAAACCCTTGAGGGTTTCATTTTTTCTACCATAGGTGAATGAATGGCTCTGTAAAAATATTTAAAACTTTAAACGGGAAATACCCACATCGTATGTTTTGGGATTTTGAATAAAATAATGGTGGTTGGATTTTTACTTGTGTTTCTTACTGGGTATGATATGTCAATGGTGTTCTCTAGCAAATGCTCTTTGTTGTTTCTAGGTATCTCTGTAAGAGAATGATAGCAGGAAAAGATGATCCCTCTCTTGGGATCTTCCCTTCTCTATATAGGTGAGTTTGTTTGGAATATAGCTGTTTGAGTTTTAAACAATAATATTCCATCTTTTAATTTAAATTCAATTATAACATTTATGAAAGATATTTTACTAATTGTTTACTCCTAGTTTATCTAGGACCTTTATTTTGTTACAATTAGAGGTATCTTTAAGTTAGATCGCCAATTAATAATAATAATAATAATAATGTGAGAAATGTCTTATGCATAACTTTTATGCATGCTATTTACATAAGTAATTGTTTCTTTATAAATAATCCATCTGATTATTCAATAGTTAAATATAATAACTATTTGATTTGATTATGTACATATCATAATAATTCTTTTGATAAACATTAAATACAAGGTCCAACTATTCGGACATGGTCTTTTTGGTAAGCTTGGATAGTTGGCTAGGTTAGGTGCCTCTAGGTCCCTCTTGCATGTTGGATTCCCTTGTTTAACATGGTAGTTCCCGCAGTCCTTGATGATAGATAGAAAATGATTCATTTAACCAATTAAAATAAATGTAATGAATAGAAGTGCTATTCAGAGTCTTCTTGACTCAACACTTTAGCTCAACACTCTCACATGGGTGTTACGCTAGTGCAATTCCAGAGCATTCCCGCTCAACACTAGTACTAGAATGTGGTTGTGAAGCACATCTGGAATGTACAAATGGCCTCGGATCCGGTATTCTTTATCAAGCTTGGATTTGTCCAGGGCTTATGCCCAACACTCTATGTACATCGGGGCTTACGCCAACTACATAATAAAATCCTCTAGGTACATCGGGGCTTATGCCTAGTACATAAGTCATTCGTGTGTTCCTGAGTCCATGCTCAACACATCATACAATTCAACCATGTACACCATAACTCTGCATAGTATGTAACAAGAGATCATCTCAGTATATTAGGGTTTGTACCCAATCTCATAATAAAACACGAATCAATACATTGGGGCTTTCTTGCCAAGTATATAACAATAATCTGCATCATTCTGGGTCCATGTCCAATATGTAAATCTATAAAATAAGTGAATCATGTGCACTAGGGCTTATGCCCAATAATAAAAATAAATCATATGTGTTGGGGCTTTAAGCTCAGTATATAACATCAAAAATAGTCAGTATATAACATCAAAGATAGTCAGTCAAAATTCGGTATATTACACCACCTCACATGATACTAATGTGAATCCAACACATTTACGTGGCATCAAGCTCTGTTATTATTTTGCGAGATGTTGATGTCAAATGGAGACCTATTATATTTTCTTCATAACCTTATACTTCTCATTTTGTTTGTTTTTCTTAGTTAACAACAATTTTTACCTCTAATGTGATGATCAATTTCTTCCATCATATATTAGGGGTTTAAACATCAAAACTTATTCATCACAATGCTCATTGATTCCCATTTTGTATTCATTATTATTCCATTTATTATCATTACTTCTCTTAATCTCGTATATGCTTACTCGGGCTAACTTATTAGTTCCCCACAAATTTTCGTACCTTTTTATATTTTATCGTTTGTTCACTTTGTAATTATTAAATCCTAGTCGTTCCCCAATAATATTTTCCCTCAAATCTTGACAATTTATCATAAGAAATACTAGCGACATATAACCCCTACCTCTTTCTCGCATATACTTAGTTCCTTAAATCTCTTTCCACTTACTATATAGAAACATGAATAATTTCACATGTCGTGGCGGAATACTTCATACTGATTAAATAGCACTATCAAGCATCAATGCCCAACACTTGTGCACAAAAATTTATTTACCAATCAGATGCCTAGATTCAAACTATGTTAGCTCAAACTATGGTGTTTTTTTGAGAGAACTAAACTAATTAACATCTTCTCATAGATGAAGGAATTATAAGGCATAATGTCACTTATCAGTTAATGTAGTTTATAGATTCATAGCATATCCTTTCCTTACAACATCCTATTGATACTTACTAGAATGCAACACATTAAACAAAACAATGATTACATTACCATAAAATATGTGCTTTCATACAAATCATAATGACGTAAAAACCTAACCTATTTCTAATGCAAACTACAGTAAGATCGACACTATACCCTTAATAGATTGAGGCTCGTACTTATGCCTATTCCAAAGTACAAAGGTAGCTCAACCGCTTAGCTACTCTTCCCAACCAAATCATAATGAACAACACATCATACCTAAATTCCACAATCTTGGTAGTGTCTCATTCGACAATATTAATTCATCATTGACACTCATTTGTCTATCAATCATGTATCACCATATAACAACCAATGATCTTTAACGTTAATATGAATCCTTTAAGACATACCAACTTCCTCATCAAGTTGTCTTCAAGGTAGCAACAAAATGACAACTTCACTAATTTAATGTAATGTCATATCCTCAAATTTGATTCTAGTTTGAGAGTGTAGCATGTCGCTATGGTCCTCCAAGGTTGAAGAAAGGACACAAAGGGTGTGCTCCTCAAATAGGCTTGAGTCAATAGAAGGGGGGATGAAACTATTTCTGGAGGAAGGTCTAGATGGGCCATAATTCTTCAAACTAACATCTACAAATTTCTTCGGAAGTAGTTTCATCCGATTAAAAGACAAAACACATATTTTTTTATTTTATTTTTTAAACAAAAAAATAACAATGCTCCTTATATACTGAATCGCACCAGTGTGCCTAATTATGAAGAACACCAAAGTCAAAGTAGCTCAATGCATTTTCAAAAAATACGTTTTTTTATTTTTATTTTTCTCGACAAAACTTGTTGGTGCATGTTAAGGACATAGACACACCAGATGTGAGGAAGTAAAACACATCAATTAAAATACATAAGAATATAGATTTTTATTATAGTGTGTTTCTGCAGTTCAGCTTGCACTGATAATACTAGTGCATTGTGTGTAAACATAGATTGCATTGGTAACATGTGGTAAATAAAAATATAAACATAAACTGAAATTCATCGTCCACGATGCATTAACATAATATAAAATAATATGGTATCATTTTATACTTATCAGTATCATATTAACCTTGTAATATTAATATTATGTAATCAAAATACTATCAAATAACTAGTAATTAATTCACATCATTGCTATATTATATTGTAAGATTTCCATCGACAATTTTCCATATTTCAAAGACTAATCTTTCTCTATATGTATTATTAATCTTTGTAATTGCTATTTCTAATATGGTTACATGTTAAAAATTTCTTCATTTACATCTATTTATATACAAACAGAATTAAAATCTAGATACGCATACACGTATACTTATGTGTAAGGAATAACTTGCATCATGAAACAATAGATTGTAAAGATTAGCGTGTTAAACTCTATGGTCATTTTCATTAAATGATTTTTTCATCTAGTAAATTAGGTGTGCTAGTGTGAAGCTCATTTCGTTGATCTCAGTGATGTCTTATTTTTTAGATTCTGTGTCTGTCGCATCCCTTCAACTAGGAGTTGAAGTCTCGGAAGAAGGCATTTTGGGGTCTTAATACTTAAAGTTATGGTTAAGCATGAATACTTACACTTTAGTTAACTTTTAATGTCAACCCTTAATCTAATTAATATAATCTATATTAACCTTATTAAAATTAAGTGTCAACCCTTAATGTTAACCCTTATGTTCGAGCAACACCCATTCTTTAGTGTCAATTCATAAAAAAATTATAGTTAATTGTATTAAAATTTTAATTTTAATTTTAATAAAGCAAGAAAATAGAATTGATATCAATTTTTTTTTTATAACAAGTTTTATATGAATTATAAAATGAGATATATAATCAACCGGTAAGTTATATGAATTATCAATATATCTATCTATCTATCCATATATATATATATATATATATATATATATATATATATATATATATATATATATATATATATATTATAACAAACTAAAATAAATACAATTTAAAATTTCATTTAAATAAAATCAAAGTAAAATAAAAAATAATAATAATATGAAAATCTATGTTATAATCCACGCATCACAATTTGTAAGTTATTATTATATTTTATTTTATTTTATATCCTCTCTACCTATCTCTCCCCTTCTCCCCATGCGTAGCCAACTACCACTGCCAGCCATCCAAGTTGTTCCTCCACGTGACAGCCTTGCTACCCACCTTGCCTGCTCTACTTCTCCACTGTCTCCCTTTCACCACCTTGCTCATCCAATGGCTCTAGGGAACCCACGTGAAGGCACGTGAAGGAAGCCCACAACCTCACCCTTCTCTATGCTATGCACAGCCTTCCCAGTGCACCTACCCACTCCACCATTCTCTTTTCTCCCTAGCAGCCCACCGCCAACCTGACCACATGGAACCCACGTGAGCCCGGGCTGCATGCATGCCCCTCCCCCACAGCCACACCATTCTAAATGGTTAGGTCTCCCATGTGCGATCCTGGCCCTTTTTTTGTCCTTGGTGCGAGGGTATTTAGGTCTTCACAACGGATGTGGGCATCGATAAGCTGAAGCTCTATGATGTAGACTCTACAGCTCTACCAAACTATATTGACTTCTCTTGAATCCTTTGGGTTGAGTTATACGATGGACTGGACTTGGGAAGGTCAAATGCACATTTTAGTATCCACAATCATCTAAGAATCCTTTCAAAATAACACGTCAAGTAGCTTCAACAGGTAACAATGAACGCGAATCAGGGCGACCGGAAAAAACATGAAGAAAACTCAATGGGTAAGATTATTGGGACTCATTATTTTGACACTGGTTGGACTCCTCCTTAAGGCTACAGGGCTTATGCTGTTGAAATATTGTAACTTCTAAGAATATTATATTTGTACTCTATTATTCCAGAGATGTTTCATTCCTCTGTGAAGACCTTATTGTATATCCGAAGATGTTTATTCCTCCGTCGGAATGTGGTAACTTGGGTTATTAGACTTCCCTAGTGGGGGTCGGCCTTGTATGTGTTATGTGGGTCAAAGGGTTATTAGACCACCCTAGAGGGGTTGGCGCAGTCAGTTATAATGGGGTGTTTAACCCAATGGTTAAGTTGGGGCCGACCTAGTTAATGTAAAAGACAAGTCGGAGTTGTGTATAAATAGAGGAGGTGTGTTCCTCATTTAACACACACTGCACTCACTTGTGAATAGCGCATGAGTGAGAGAGAGATATACTGTGGAGGAGAAGGAGCTCATGGTTGTGGATTACATCTTTGTATTTGTTGGTCATCTATATTGAGGAATCTTTGTTGGGTTTTCTTCCCCATGAGGGTTTTCCAGGATAAATCTATGTCTCTTGTGTTTATGTTGTGCTTGTTGTTCTTTCAGTGATCCTGTATATGATATTATTGTGAAATGGAATATAATGTTGATATTTTATGTCTTATCACATTAAATCTTAACATGGTATCAGAGCTAACCTGAAGGAAGGCAATGTATGGCACTTACGACACTTACTTCACTTGCGACAATTTGAAGGTTAGGGTCTTGTATAGAAAAAACCAGTCATCGTGGAACTTTCGCTATAAATCCATTTTAGCAAAGGTTCGGGATATGAAACCTTTAAAGGTCGTAGCTAACATCCCCATGTACCTTGTTTCCAAAGGAAACCATTATATTCGTTGTACTTTGTGAGTTATGATCAGTACAAGTCAGGGTTTCTGCCTCTTCCAGATCTTAGTCATAATTAGGTGACCTAGGAAAAAAGGTCATAACTTGTGCTAGGAAGATCCAAATGAAATTTATGAAAATGTGGAAGGTAGTGCACGGACTTTACTATCTTAGGTAACTTTTTCAGAGGCTGAAGATGAACCAGTGACATGTGGCATGCCATACAAGTTTGCTCTCCTGTTTTATCCCATAAATAGATCACGTTGTGACACTTGGCATAACTCTCTTTCAGAGAATCCAATTGAGGTCAGACCTGTGTGGTTGGAAAGAGGACAAGTCAGGATATCACAAGAAGAATTTTCAGACCCTCTGGATTCGTAATTTCAGAGTTACACTAGAAACAATCAGGTGCATATTTCTGTCAAAACAGATTTGGATTTTGAGCACCTTCATTCTTGAATCGTCACTACTATGGAAAATTAGGGTTTCAGAGAAAGTTGGAATTTTTGGAATCGGAGTCCACAGCTGAATGCTAGTTAGAAAAATTGAAATTTAGAGACCAAGATCGAATTTTTTGGTTGGTTAGAAGGGTAGGATTGATCAAACCCTAGTTTGGGACCTTGATCGGAAAAGTGGAAAATTAGGGCTTCTACAAAAGTTGGAATTTTTTTAAGTCTATGACGATGGCTGGAAGCTCCTCAGAAAAATAGAAGTTTAGATATTTGGATTGAACCTTTTGATTGGGTAGAAGGGTGGGATTCATCAAACCCTAGTTCGGGATCCTGTTCAAAAGATCCAGAAGTTTAAAAGGCAATTTTGAGGGGTCAAATTTTGGAGATTTCAAAATTGAAGTATGCTATCTTGATTAGCTCAACAAAGCACATGTTTCCATCCATTTAGAAGTGTGAAAGTCAAAGTTTGAATTTTTATGGTTTCTCTGACAAACCCTAATCGAGCTCCAGATCCAGTTTCAGGGGGAGATGAGGCTAAGGCCTTACATAAGAAGACTAGAAGAATTCCCTGACAGGTACGACTTGAGAAGATATAGGTATGTGTTGAAATTTGTTCATGATTAAGTTTATAATATGCTTATCTTCATATTATTGAGGTTAGTACAATCTTGATTAATCTTAGAATTGTCTTATCACCCTAGTAAAAGTATGAATGCATGTGAATTATAGAATACATTCTTTGATCAAGGTTATATGATTGTACTAATGCACCTATGGTGTTGTGTGAGGATGATGTTGTCTGTTAACAAAAGATAGGTACATCAAGAAAGACAAATCAAGTTCTATGACCATGATGACATAAAGACAAAAGACTTATCCATAGTCTTTAGAAGCTCTACTTACGAGGTATGTATGATTTATTTCTAATATGCTTAACTTATGAGGTATGCAAGTTACAAGCACAAGGTCTCTAAATCATTGAAGAGAATAAAGATATTGTTTGGGTATGTTAGACATAACTAAGCATGTATACTAATCCAGGTATGTTTTCCTATGTCAAGTTAGAATCCTACTTTGTGCTAGGATCTTAGTATACCCATGTATTGAATGATCATGACCATACATATTCAAGATTACTTAGAATCATAATTTTGTGAAAACATTGAGTTTATACTAATGAATGTATGATTATGTATGAGATCATGATGATGACACTAGTGCACACTTAAGCATGCATAGTGGTCAAGGATGGATAGAATCTCATGACATGGAATGGAAGTCGAGACCAAGAAGGATGCAACCTCACAAGACTTAAAAAGATAAGTATTTGAATTACTGAATAGTCTATGATATTGCTCGTAATAGTTGTATGCATATTTGTATTCCTAGAATATATCATGCTAAGTGTAAGCATTCATATAGCATTGAAAAGTATACTACTAATATGCATATGATTGGTAAGTTGGACAAACATTCCATTGTTGATTGTCTAGAATGAAACGTCTTTGCTGACATGCTGAGAGTTGTGCACGCTCTTGATAGTATGTTCTAGTAGAGATGGAAGGCATCTAGATAGACATTGTATGCATAAAGGATATGGAAAAGTGTTGTGCCAAAGTATTGGTCAAGATAATAGCATAACTATGTAAATCATATATGTATGCATAATAGGTTATCATGTCAACAAGATTTGATGATTACGAAGTATTACTAATCATGTACTTAATTTTGATTTGTAGGAAAGATCATGAATAATGATGAACACTGAAGAAGTGATGGATGTTCAACAAGAAGGTTTACAAATCAAACATACTATAGAAGGATAGTGGCTAGAAGATTCTCTTAGAAAGAGGAAGAGGATCATGACGAGATGTTTGCTCCAAGTAGCTAGATAAATACTATTCTCTCAATGGTGTGATTGAAGAAGAAGTGCGAATCGAGAAAAATCCTAGGATTCAATTGAAGAAAGCTCTATATGGGTACCCAGGATCGATAGTCATTTGATGAGCTTAATGATCACCATGGGTGATGCATATTTCAACCTTTGCTACAAGGTTGAAGATGGTATCTATATACAGAAGGAATTCACCACAGAGTTCGAATGATCTTGAGGTGCATATCAGTAGACCCATCTGACGAGAGATGGCAGAAATAGATATGTAGAAGATCACTCAATGAAGAGTGTGAATGATGTTCAGTCACAGAGGGATAATTGACAGTTTCTTGACAAGCTTGGGCTTTACCAGAAGTAAAGTTGATCCTAACCTTTACCTTAAGGTTATGGATGATACTATTATTATGTGGATGATCTATTTTTGACAGGGAATGAGAAACAAATCATGGAAAGCAAGAAGAAGCTAGCTACAGAACTTGAGATGAAAGATCTCGGATTGATGCAGGTCTTGAAGTATGGCAAGGCCCAGAAGGAATCTTTCTCAACTAAGGAAAGTATGCTGAGAAATCTGGAAATGATTTGATGTGTTGGAATGGCCACTCTCATGGGTTCCAACTTGAAGTTGTTAGATGATGAATCATCAGAGTTAGTGGATGTGACTCCGTACAGACAGATTATTGGGTCACTGATGTATCTGACGAATACCAAGCCAGATATATGCTTTGCTGTGAACACCTTGAGTCAATATCTAGTGGAAACTAGATGTGTTCACCTAATAGTTGAAAAGCATGTGATGAGGTACCTAAAGGTTATGATAGACTTTGATCTATGTTGTCCTGGACATCATGACTTCAAATTGTATGGCTACATAAGATGTTGATTGGGAAGGAAGTGTATTAGATAGGAAGAGCACATCGGGTGGATGTTATTGTCTAGGATCTGCCATGATCTCGTGGTCTAGCAGGAAGCAGTCTAGTGTGGCTCTCAGCATAGCTGAAGCGGAATATATATAGTTGCTTTCTCTGCTAGTTGTGAAGCGGTATGGCTTTGGAAGTTGTTATCAGGATTGTTTGACTTATAGATGGAATCCACTGTGATCCTGTGTGACAACCAAAGTTATATCAAGATGACAAAGAATCCAGTTTCCATGATAAGTCAAAACACATAGAGATCCGATATTTCTATATATGAGATATGGTGCAGAAAGGAGCTATCAAGCTCGAGTATGGGAGCACTGATGAACAAGTTGTTGATGTGTTGACCAAACTTCTGTCTCGAGTAAAGTTTTAGTATTTCTGAGATAAGCTTGGTGTAGTTAAAAATGAACCTCCTTGAAAGGGGGAGTGATATGGTCGATAAAGATATCTTTGGATACTGGTATTGATGTGGATACATGTATCGATGATGAGATTGCCTATATTGATGGTAAGGTCAATGATAAGGATACATGTGTATACTTCTATTGGTGTGGATGCTTGTATTGATGATGTGTATACTTGTATTGGTGTGGATACTTGTATTGATGATGTGTATACTTGTATTGGTGTGGATAATTTTATTGATGATGTGTATACTTATATTGGTGTGGACACTTGTATTGATGATGTGTATACTGTAGTGCCCCTAGACTTGTGTAGACATTGAGGGCACCTGCTGGGTGACCCGGCTGATTGAAACATTAATTAAATAACCTTTTGACCTTATTTTTTTGAGTATGTGTATCTGAACTGTTGAGGTAAATGAATAATTGCATATGTTAAACGATTAGCTATGACTATGGAAAATTATGTTGATGGATAATGCTTAACGACTAGCTGTATGGTGATTATGTATTTGGCGACGAAATGTATATTTGATAAAGATGAATGAGCAGTTTGAATAAATCATAAATGTTTAACAATGCTAGAGTTAGAAACCAGATGATGATTGTTGAGAACAGTGCTACTAATAATTTGTTGCGAGAAGTGTGTGTAGAAACAAGTGAGACGGTTCACCAACGGACACACAAAGGAACATGAAGGGTCGTAGAGTACGGGTAAATCACACACAGGGGGAGCGACGACGATGTCGACTTCCGATAAGAATACCACGCATGAGCAGATAAGCATTGATCCGCTTGCTCAAGAGGAATGCGTGAGGGCGTACGAGGTGGGCCACGACGGAGCTAGTCATGTACGAGTTGAGGGGCGCGCAGTGAGAACGGACTCACTCCTCAGCGCCATTAGTCCCTAGATAGCATGTAGACGGAGGATGGATGGTAACGATTCCTAAAATCCCTACAAGAGTTCCCGCAAGTCAAAACGGAAAGACGGTGGCAGAAGGGCCCAACGATGCGGTACCCTGTCGAGAACGGAAAGAATGGACGCAAGGACCCAACGATGCGGTACCATGCCAAGGAATGGAAACCATGGATGAGTGGGCCCGATGGAGTGGTGCCATGTCAGGGAATTAAAAATTAAGGAACCAGGAGCCCAACGGCGTGGCACCGTGATCCTAGTGAGTTTGATTGTTAAATTAAACTGCATAAAAACTTAGGAGAATAACTCTATATTATTACTTGGCAAATGCATAAAAATAGTTTAGACATTTGCACATGAATAGTTATTTTGTTGAGTATTTAGAAATCATTATTTAGGAGCAAAATAGAATCCTAAGATTAGACACCTAGTCAACTAAAAGCTAGGAGTGGATTAAAATATCTGGGGGACAAACTAGAGCAAACTTAGGGGTGTAGGTGCACTTCCCAAAGAAACTGACACTTGGATGGGTGAGTGTTTTAATTAAATAATTAATTAAAATTATTTAATTATGCATGAAGCGACATGTGTCGCATGAGATTTTCCTTTATAAGGAAGGCTTAGGGAATGGGTAAAGGGCCCATAATTTGGACGATTGTCGTAATTTTCGAATACCTCAAAGACTTGCTGCTATCTAAGGGTTTGGCTTAGAAATCATGGTGGGAAGGGAAGCCCAAGCTGAATTTCTGAACTACTTGTGTGAGCTCTACGACCCAAAGCTCGGGGGAGGCCATGCGACTGAAAGCATGAGCCTATGGTTGGGTGGCGAAGCTAACGGTTGCTTCGCCAATGGTTAAACGAGCTTTGCTGGAGGGATCCTACGGAAGACGAAGGCGACAATGGACCAACCGGATCGGGTTGACAGGTTAAAGTTTTGCTTATTTTTGTTAAGTTATTCACGCTTTTCATTTTATTTTTCCAATAACTATGATGGCTAATTTGTTTGTATGAAGTTTTTAAGGTTTTAGGTTCAGTTCAAGGGGACCCTAAAGGAGGGGTTCTACATTTGGTATCAGAGCCAGTCGAGCCTTGAGGGCACCGGACTCATATTTCTATCGAGGGGTTGTCAGTACCTTCGTCAAGGAGGACATTCAATTCAGCTGCTACCACAACCACACCGGATTTCCAGCTCGACCGCCGAAACAGGTTCAATGTTATTTCAGCATTACATTCAGTATATAATGATTTTTCTTTTGCTAGATCTATTGAAATTTCTGCGTTAGATTGAAGATGGTTATCTCGGCAAAGATCGAATATACTAGATCTAAATTTTTTTATATATGTCTATCTGAAAAAAATAAAATTTGTGTGTTAAAAATTGAATCTGAATATCTCTGTATAAGTTTAAACTATGTTCTCAATATACAAATCCCTTCGAATTCTGGTGAAAGCGATGAGATTTTAACTCTGTTTTCAACTTTTATTCATTCTCGAATTCTTGCGAGGAAGTGGAGATTTTGGATCTGAGATCATTAGAATTTCTGTGAATCCAACTCATAACGTTTCGAATCTAAATCTCTAGGTTTGGTTTATACTCTGTCATAGCTCTGTTTTAAGCTCCCAATTCTGGTGGCATAGCATTTCAAATCTGTTGGCTTAAAGCTCTACGTGAATCAAGGTCATTGGGCATCTCCAGAATTGATTTGTATTTCTCTTAAGCTCTGTGTGAATCAAATTGTTGGGCCTTTCTAGAACTTCTTTTAAAAAAAAAAATGATTTGACTAGTCCCCATAAGTTGATTTGATTGCCTATACGATATTACTGGAATTCATTGATTGACAATCGATCGTATTATTGGCAATATATCAGTGCAGATTTTAATACCGAATATATGTTTCAGAGTTTGCCTTTATTTGAAATTGCCTTTTACTTTCTGTATCAATATCTCATTCAAACGTTTTCAGGAGGAATTCATAAGTATGAAACGAATTTGCCTTTTTATCTCTGTGTAATAATCCCTTACTCAAACAATTCCAGAATTTATAAATTACCTATTCTGTGTGAGTCGATTTCTCATTCAAACGTTTTCAGGAATTCCTAAGGATGAAATGAGTTTTCCCTTTCCTTTTATATACCCAATTGATATTTGCCTCCGGGATGTGGGCAACGGTGGGAGTCTGTCTTGCTGCCTGATGCATCTAACTCGACTGAAGTGTGAAGATCCCAAATCCTAGTTTCATTTTATTTATTTCTGGAAAATCGCGGCTGAGTTTCAGATCCGTCTTGTTGTTCACATTTTTTTTGCTTGTAAAATTCTGGATCGATTGAGTTGAGCTTCAGCAACTGTATCTACTGGTTAGATCACCGCTCCCCTTTTTGAAGATCAGATAATTTACAGTCATCAAATTTCATTACTTGTAATCTTTTTAAAGTAGTTCGGTTATATTTTACTTTTTTTTAGAACTTACACCATGATCTCGAAGTTATTGGCGTTTCCAGGATTAATTTTTTTTTTACCAGGACGATTTGGATCCAAGAAAATAAGAACTCTGTTTGCATCCTTTGTGCGTTCCCAGAATTTCTTTGTCGTCTTCTTGAGATCGATCTATGTTATTATTTCAATCTCTGCATTATTTCAGCTCTGGTCATGAATTAAACTTGGATCTAAGTTAAGTTCTCCATCTCTGCATTTTCCATTTCTGCGATTGACTGAGATCTTCGTTCCTCAATCTCTGCATCTCTCCCAATGTTGATAAAGATCTAGATTGGTTAATCTTTGCGATAATCTATGATTTCATCTGTATTAATTGACCATTTCACATCTCCTGGGATGGATCCAGTCTGAATATTTTATTTAATCCCACAGTTGGTTTAAACTTGTCCTTAAATTCTGCGAACCCAACTGAGGCCCCTTCGAAATATGAAGTTTGGCGTTTTCAATTTTGAAATTCACTGTATTAAATTCAGACTTTGGCATCATCTTAGTTCAACTTATAACATGTTGGAACTGAGTTTGGCGTTTTCGATTTTAAAAGTTCACAGTAATTGAAATTCAAACTTGGCGTCATTTTGGATTCAAACTTATAAAATGCTGGACCTGAGTCTTGGTGTTTGACTTCAAAAAAATATTCATAGTACTCAAAACCCAGACTTGGCGTTTATCTTAGTTTCAAATTCATAATTTTCTGAGTTGAATCTTGACGTTTTTATTGTTAAAATTCATGGTATCCAAAGCCCAAACTTGGCGATTATTTTAGTTTCAAAATCAAGACGTACTGAGTTGAATCTTGACGTTTGATTTTGAAATTTCATAGCATTTTAATTCTAGACTTGGGCATTTGTTTTAGTGTCAAACTCATAGAATTTTGATGACCTTTCGATTCTGGAAAATCTACGAAAACTAACCTTTGTAGATACCCTCGATATAAGCAAAACTAACTTTACGATCCCTTATGAGCCAACCTTGTGCGTGAATCTCTCTTGAGAGATCTGTCAAACAGATTAGATATCTAATGAGTCCACTTCCTGCATAAGTTCGATCAATCTGACATTGTATCGGCGCGCAGTAATTAATTCCTTGAAAATTTGTGGCTTTTAAAATTCACCGTATTATAATCCATATTTTGGCGTTATTCAGTATCAAACTTCTGATATTTTGTGCGTTTGCAATTTTTTTTTAAAATCCACAGTATTGTAATCCAGATTTGGCGTTTTCAAGGCCTTAACCGAAACCGATCTGAAGGAAGAAGAGTTATTTAAGTCTTGTTAGTAATCCTCCCTTTAGTCGCAGGTGTATCTACCGTCGATGAGATATTTCTTCTTGAAGTCTTAGTGATTAGTTTTTGTTATGTAAAAGTTGTATCCTCTTAAGCGTAAGTCATATTAATTATAGTATTTTTCTTGTGGCATTAATTTATAAGAATCTTAGTAATACATGGAAGTATTTTACCCTATAGGTTGTATCTAGATACATTGGTAGTTAGCGAGAATATCGGAACTTAATGTTATATTGGTATGTTTCCTTCAGTTATGTTTAGATGTACTTATGAAAATAATACGATGATCTTATTCAAGAATTCGTTGATCTTATTCAAGAATTCATGCCGTGTGTGTTCTGTAGATCAGTTCACCTATGTTCCACTAGTATGACGTGGATTACTGTGTTCCCTCCTTACTCGCCAGCAATTGTGCCTTGTCTTACTCGCTGTGAAAGTTGACAACTGTAGAGATATCTATATAGGGCAATCGACGATTAACTAGAGAGTCGGAAGTTACGATTCCAAGTATTAGTTTATGAGAGAGTGTGTGCTGGTAGTTTAGAGTGAACCGAATATTTTTATGCCAATTAGTCATAATGAATTTCTCCATGTTTTTATTGCTTATAAGTCGATTACATAAGCCATATAACTATAATATGTATTCTCATATTTAATTAAAAGTTTTGTTAATTGATATTTGGATTCATGAGCCATGTAACTAAGATATGTATTCTCATATTTAATTAAAAGTTTGGTTAATTGATATTTATTGCATCAAGTCGAAATTATAAGCCATGTAAACTTAATGTGTAAATCAATTAAAGAATTTCAAGCTTTTTCCTTATGAGTATAGGTATTTGATGATTAATAAAGAAGTGAACCACACATAAGACTTATATTTATAATATAAATATCCTTGAAATAATGATAGTCACTAATGAATTTAGGATATTATTTTGGTGCAATCGAATAATTAATCTAGCTTCTTTTATCTTAGAATATACATAGATGCATATAGAATAGTTAAGTAAATGTGTGGAAGACTCATTTTTAAATATTTAAGTTTTACTTCCTATTATATGAAGGATTCATTCATTAATAACTATTTTATTACAAAGGAGTATAGGAGAGTGCCTTCAGATAGTTAGTCAATCATTTAGATAATTTATATGTACATGTTAAAGAGGAAGGATTAGGTCTTGTCTAAATTACTTGGGACTATGACATATGATTGTTGAATAATTTATATGTGCATCATGGAAATGTTGTGAATAAGTTTATACATCTACATTAAGTGTAATTGTCCATTTTAAAGATCATTTCATAAAAGGGGAAATTATCCAAATAGTGATGTTATAGGTGTACATTGTGTGAAATCATTCTAATAAAATTCTATGTACAAAAATGATGTTATGGTTAAATTATATTTACGTGCATGGTAGAATTGTTATGAAAACCATTTAGACTTTAATTAATATTACACGGTTGATGCTTTTGCTTGAAGAGTTTAAATCCTTAGAAGGATATCCTAGTATAAAAGAATGTAGAACATGAGTGTACCGGTGAACTTCTCACTTTAGCATTTTTCAACAAAAAAAAATTACTACATACTTTTGAATGCAAAACCTTATGAGGTATTATCAACGTGTACAAGATTAGATTTTGTAGTACATGTAAGAGTTCTTATGGTTGAAAGATCACAATTACATTTATACCATAGATACATTCACACTTAATATGATTTGGAATGTAGGTATTATTATATATCATTAAATACTTTATATGTTAAAGGTTGGAATGTAAGTATTATTATATGATATTTAATCTGCACAGGGTTGAGAATTACCTTGCTTTTAAGGATTCCTATGGTTAGAATCCACATGGTACTTATAATTACATTTGCACCGATGTGTCTTATGGATAAGTTACATATGCTTTAAGTAGTATATTACCTATGAAAAGTTAGAATCATTGGGCATTGTGGCAGGGGAATGGATTAGATAGGAATTTCAAAGTATTACTTGATTTTGTTCTACGATTCACTTCTGAGGAAAACACCAATCTTTAAATTCAAAACCATGTCGTACGGTGATTATGAATCTTATAGATGGGAAACCTGAATGATTTTTAGATGGATTTCAGTAAGCTAAGGAAGAGAAGATGATATGTATTAAATGATTTGTTTAAAGTTATGGATTAAAGTAACTAAATCATGAGCTATGATTGTTATGCTAATTATGGTTCTATAAAAAGATTGGATACTAATGGTGATAATTGTCTTCCAAGCTAAGTTCATGACCTACACTTGATATGAAGGATGTTAGTACATTTTTTTATTTTTTTTCTTGCTCATGAGAAGAGACCCTACATTTGGTTTCGTTGGTGATGCATAAAGATCGACATAGAAAAGTCAAAGATGCAGTTTTTACTTCTTCATCCTCGGCCAGAATATTTCGAGCTTCTCAAACAGGTTATAATTATTCTTCACTAAATTTTCTAGTATAAAAGTTTGAATGATATTCAAGGTTCATATACTTTGATGAAGGGCCTTGCGTCAAGAATTTTATTAATTAGTTGTAAATGCTTATTTTTTTTTTAAATCAAGGCAATGGCTTCGCAAGTATGCACTACTAGCTTGTAATCGTGCTTTGAATTGTGAAAAAAAAGAAGAAGTTAAACTTACTTGAACTATAGAATTTTAGCTATACTTGAGCTAGGAGGAGAAGAAAACTTCACATAAACTTTGTTTATAAAATTTGAGATTATACTTTTAACTATACTAAGTAAACGACACGCTAGTATTTAATCACATTTTGGATTATGAGAAGAGAGAGGTTGCGTGTAAGATTAGTTTAGGAATGGATAAGGTATGTATTGAAGAACAGAATTCAGAAGGGTTAATTCTTATTTTGAAATTCAGAGATTGTTTAAAATATATGATAGTTATACGTAGCCATAGAAAAATGAAGAAATTGGGATTGAAGATTTTATTCCCTATGTGGAAATGTGTTAGTGCCTAAAGGATTTACATAGATGATATAGTTTTGTTGAATGAAAGGAATTTGTTATGGACGATTTCAAATTCGATTGCAATTAATGAGCCAGTAGAGGACTACTGTGGGGATTGCTACACTATGAAAGGTACGATTTAGTTATATTGTCAAATATGAGATGTATACTTATATGATGGTAGAAAAGAGGAAACGAAATTTTACTATCAATTGTGGTTATGTTGAAGAAATGAATGTAGAAAGAAAGATAAAACTCACCATGGAAGCACATGGAAGATAAAATTCAGGACGAAATTTTAATAAGATGGGGTGGATGTAATGCCCCTAGAATGACTGTGGAGCTTAAGGGAACCTTTCGAGTGACCCGACTGAACAATTTCTTATGCCTTAAATGATTGAGGACAACCTGAAGATGTAAATGACGACAATAATTGATAAATGAATTAAGGAATTAAATTCTATGTGTGGAGAGGGATAATTGATTGATTACATCTTGATTTATGATTAGCCCTGATTGATCAAGTCAAAGTGCAGTAGGACAATTACAGTCCTAGCTCTGCGACTTGGGCGGACGCAACTGAGATGCGTCGTAGCTTTCCATTTTTTTTTATTCTGAACTTCGGGACGAAGTTCTAATTAAGTAGGGGTGTATGTAGTGCCCCTAGACTTGTGTAGACATTGAGGGCACCTGCTGGGTGACCCGGCTGATTGAAACATTAATTAAATAACCTTTTGACCTTATTTTTTTGAGTATGTGTATCTGAACTGTTGAGGTAAATGAATAATTGCATATGTTAAACAATTAGCTATGACTATGGAAAATTATGTTGATGGATAATGCTTAACGACTAGCTGTATGGTGATTATGTATTTGGCGACGAAATGTATATTTGATAAAGATGAATGAGCAGTTTGAATAAATCATAAATGTTTAACAATGCTAGAGTTAGAAACCAGATGATGATTGTTGAGAACAGTGCTACTAATAATTTGTTGCGAGAAGTGTGTGTACAAACAAGTGAGACGGTTCACCAACGGACACACAAAGGAACATGAAGGGTCGTAGAGTACGGGTAAATCACACACAGGGGGAGCGACGACGATGTCGACTTCCGATAAGAATACCACGCATGAGCAGATAAGCATTGATCCGCTTGCTCAAGAGGAATGCATGAGGGCGTACGAGGTGGGCCACGACGGAGCTGGTCACGTACGAGTTGAGGGGCGCGCAGTGAGAACGGACTCACTCCTCAGCGCCATTAGTCCCTAGATAGCATGTAGACGGAGGATGGATGGTAACGATTCCTAAAATCCCTACAAGAGTTCCCGCAAGTCAAAACGGAAAGACGGTGGCAGAAGGGCCCAACGATGCGGTACCCTGTCGAGAACGGAAAGAATGGACGCAAGGACCCAACGATGCGGTACCATGCCAAGGAATGGAAACCATGGATGAGTGGCCCCGACGGAGTGGTGCCATGTCAGGGAATTAAAAATTAAGGAACCAGGAGCCCAACGGCGTGGCACCGTGATCCTAGTGAGTTTGATTGTTAAATTAAACTACATAAAAACTTAGGAGAATAACTCTATATTATTACTTGGCAAATGCATAAAAATAGTTTAGACATTTGCACATGAATAGTTATTTTGTTGAGCATTTAGAAATCATTATTTAGGATCAAAATAGAATCCTAAGATTAGACACCTAGTCAACTAAAAGCTAGGAGTGGATTAAAATATCTGGGGGACAAACTAGAGCAAACTTAGGGGTGTAGGTGCACTTCCCAAAGAAACTGACACTTGGATGGGTGAGTGTTTTAATTAAATAATTAATTAAAATTATTTAATTATGCATGAAGCGACATGTGTCGCATGAGATTTTCCTTTATAAGGAAGGCTTAGGGAATGGGTAAAGGGCCCATAATTTGGATGATTGTCGTAATTTTTGAATACCTCAAAGACTTGCTGCTATCTAAGGGTTTGGCTTAGAAATCATGGTGGGAAGGGAAGCCCAAGCTGAATTTCTGAACTACTTGTGTGAGCTCTACGACCCAAAGCTCGGGGGAGGCCATGCGACTGAAAGCATGAGCCTATGGTTGGGTGGCGAAGCTAACGGTTGCTTCGCCAATGGTTAAACGAGCTTTGCTGGAGGGATCCTACGGAAGACGAAGGCGACAATGGACCAACCGGATCGGGTTGACAGGTTAAAGTTTTGCTTATTTTTGTTAAGTTATTCACGCTTTTCATTTTATTTTTCCAATAACTATGATGGCTAATTTGTTTGTATGAAGTTTTTAAGGTTTTAGGTTCAGTTCAAGGGGACCCTAAAGGAGGGGTTCTACATATACTTGTATTGGTGTGGATACTTGCATTGATGATGTGGATACTTGTATTGGTGTGGATACTTGCATTGATGATGTGGATACTTGTATTGGTGTGGATACTTGTATTGTTGATTTGGATACTGCATCGATGATGAGGATACTTGTATCGATGATGAGGCTACTTGTTCTGACAATGAGGTTAGTATATGGTACCTAGTTGATATGATAGGACTGTATCATCCCTGAATGCCTAGTTCAAAATGTACATGATGGGGATTGCATCATCTCGGAACCACTAGTTCAAAATGTACATGATGGGGATTGCATCATCCCGGAACCACTAGTTCAAAATGTACGTGATGGGGATTGCATCATCCCAGAACCACTAGTTCAAAATGTATGTGATGGGGATTGCATCATCCTGGAACCACTAGTTCAAAATGTATGTGATGGGGATTGCATCATCCTAGAACCACTAGCTCAAAATGTATGTGATGGGGATTGCATCATCCCAAAACCACTAGTTCAAAATGTGCGAGAGGGGATTGTATCGTCCCTGGACTTCGGTCCCTGAATTGATCCATAGACATATGTCTCCTAGAAGTGGTCCCTAGTGGATGAGAGGGGATTGTATTGTCCCGGGACTTTGGTCCCTGAATTGATCCGTAGATAGATGTCTCCAAGAAGTGGTCCCTAGTGGACGAGAAGGGATTGTATCATCCCCAAACTTTGGTCCCTGAATTGATCTGTAGACAGATGTCTCCGAGAAGTGGTCCCTAGTGGACGAGAGGGGATTGTATCGTCCCTGGACTTCGTTCCCTAAATTGATCCATAAATAGATGTCTCCGAGAAGTGGTCCCTAGTGGACGAAAGGGGATTATATCATCCCTGGACTTCTATCCCTAAATTGATTCGTAGACATATGTCTTCGAAAAATGGTCCTTAGACTTTGTCTAAGTTGAGGAGTGGACTGCATCATCCCTAGACATGTTATGGTGTCTTAAATGGATCATGTGTTTTGTAGGGTATGATGCTAATGATCATGTGATGATGATGATGATGATCGTGAGATGGCGATGTTGTTGATCGTGATGATCTAGATGGCGATGATGTTGATTGTGATGATCTAGATGATGATGATGTTGATCGTGATGAGCTAGATGACGATGCTATTGATTGTGATGGTCTAGATGATGATGCTGTTGATTGTGATGGTCTAGATGACGATGTTGCTGATCGTGATGATCTAGATGACGATGATCATGATCATGATGATCCAGATGATGATGATGATGATGGTGTGATGACGATGCTGATGATCATGAGATGATGATGTTGTTGATCGTGATGATCTTGATGACGATGATGTTGATCACGATGATCTAGATGACGATGATGTTGATCATGATGAGCTAGATGACAATGCTGCTGATCATGATGATCTAGATGATGATGCTGCTAATCGTGATGGTCTAGATGACGATGCTGCTGATCGTGATGGTCTAGATGACGATGTTGCTAATCGTGATGATCTAGATGACGATGCTACTAATCGTGATAATCTAGATGACTATGATGATGATCATGTGATGACGATGTTGATGATCGTGTGATGACGATGATGATGATCGTGTGATGACGATGTTGATGATCGTGTGATGATGATGTTGATAATCGTGTGATGACGATGCTGATGATCATGTGATGACGATGCTGATGATTGTGAGGATGCAGATGATGATGTTGATGTTGCTATAGTTGTTCGAGTGCTGCAGAATATGAAGAATCGGTACTGAAGATGTTGTTGTTCAAGTATTGAAGATGTTCCAGTAACTGCTTCAGTTACTGATGATGTTGAGAAAGCTTCCAATGATTTATAGATGTATCATGTATGATGTTGATGGCTCCTTGCTCCTGCAGATGTTTTTATAATATCCTTCTCGCTAAGGGGGAGTGTTGAAATATTGTAACTTCTAAGAATATTATATTTGTACTTTATTATTCCGGAGATGTTTCATTCCTCCATGAAGACCTTATTGTATATCCGGAGATGTTTATTCCTCCATCGGAATGTGGTAACTTGGGTTATTAGACTTCCCTAGTGGGGGTCGGCCCTATATGTGTTATGTGGGTCAAAGGGTTATTAGACCACCCTAGAGGGGTCGGTCCAGTCAGTTGTAATGGGGTGTTTAACCCAGTGGTTAAGTTGGGGACGACATAGTTAATGTAAAAGACAAGTCAGAAATGTGTATAAATAGAGGAGGTGTGTTCCTCATTTAACACACATTGCACTCACTTGTGAATAGCACATAAGTGAGAGAGAGATCTGTTGTGGAGGAGAAGGAGCTAATGGTTGTGGATTACATTTTTGTATTTGCTGGTCATCTATATTGAGGAAGCTTTGCTGGGTTTTCTTCCCCATGAGGGTTTCCCAGGATAAATCTCTATCTCTTGTGTTTATGTTGTGCTTGTTGTTCTTTCAGTGATCCTGTATATGATATTATTGTGAAATGGAATATAATGCTGATATTTTATGTCTTAGCATATTAAATCTTAACATATGCAGGCTTATCATGCTTATCATATATGTATAAAGACGATACTGGCATATCTAAGTTTAACTAGTATGGTCTCCATTAGTGAGATGCAAAAACCATGTTGGTTTGTTTAGTTGGGATGGATTTCAAAACTTATTTCATTTGATGTTTTTAAAATGAGAAGTATAGTATGGGAATGTTCAGACTGTTTTGTAGCAGCAAATAGTCCTGGACTCAAGTAATTTATCTTTCTGTGCAAAATCTGTTTTAGTCAAATCGCTTCTCTGTAGTTATCTCAAAATTGCAGTATGAAGCCCTACTTTATTTTATGTTAACTAAATTGGTTGATTGAAGCGATCCTTAATATTAACACTATAATTGCTAGAAAACTGTCTATAACAACAGGATTCCGATCTAGCCAATTTCATCGGTCATTCCAAAGTGGTACAAGGAAGCTAAGCTAGCCTAGGCTCCAATTTACGAATGTAATTTGTTTGGAATTTTACTCTAGTTGCATGTTTGCGAGTATTTGTTGGTTATAAAAAATAAAATATTTATGTTTCCTTTCCAAAAAAATATTTCTGGTATTAGTCGTAGATTTTTATGGCTATCGTAGTATTTAATGCTCAGCGAACTGATTGCTCTTTTGAAATTTGGATTTGTCTCCTTGTTTGTTTGTATTTACCTGACGCCGATTTCAGTCAATCTTCTTATGGGTTAATCCTTTGCTTTTTCTCTAATCTTAATTAATAATATTTTCCCTACATCCCTTCGCTGCTCAGAGTAGAGTGGCTGGTTCCCATTTCCTAGATAGGATATACTGATGTCCTCATTTTTCCTTAAATTTTCAAAATACCATGAGCGAACCGAACCCACATGTGCGACACATACCAGTTGGATGGTCTCAGAAAAAAAGTTCCCTTTGGCTCTGCTTAGCTATACACCTTTAAAACAATAGAGTAAGTTTTATCTCCTCTCAACCTCTCAGGTTAATTGTCAGAGGATAAATAAGGGGAAAGCGAATTGAAAGCTTTTTCTCATGTAGTTACTTGGAAAGAAAGGAATATTTAATCACATAGCTCTAGGTTAACTTGGGATTTGTTAAGGGAAGATATCTAGTTTAATGTATGTGGTCGTTTACAAGATTAATGTTAAGACCTATCCTCACTTCTCAAAATGCGACTAGGGTTTAGTGTATTTTGATCGTCAATCAAGTGGCCAACACACCGTTGTATGAAATCGTTGGGCCTTTTTTTTCAGTATTTAAACCTATCAGCTACACGAATCTATATGCTACACATTGAACCCATAAACTAATATTTGTAATTCGTTCGGTCGTTCCCTGTGTCATGAACTAAATTAGTATAGATCTACCTTAACTCCTAATGATACTATAGATCCACCATAACTCTGTATTTTTGTCATGATAAAAAAAAATTTGGAAGGAAAATCTTAGGATTTTGTTGCCCTTGTTTTGCAACTTAGTGGTATTCATTTTTTGGCTTTTGCATTAGACTTTACAACCATGGTTTCTAATACTTAACGACGTCATACTATATTTCTGATACCGAACGGCATCATACTATGGCTTTTTCAAATTTTTATTTTTATTATTATTTATTCTTATAATTTTTTTTTCAAGCAATGAGTAATACAACCATCCATGCCCTAAAAGCAATAAATAATGGGTAGCTGGGGCTCTCTCTGGTTTGATCAACCCTAACTAAACACTTCATGGGTCGCTAGGAACACTAAAATCACTCATAGGCCGGTAAGATGTATGTCCAGTGTCCTGGTATAATCTAAAGATCAAAAAGTTGGTGACGAAAACTTTTTTCTGTAGCGTGTTCTGGTCTCAAATGATATATTTCAGTCATTGACCAAGTAAAGGTAAAGTTAGTTTTTATTTATTTTTAAAGTGCATATCTCTAGTGGGGGACTCGCTTCGGTTAATTGTTCTTGGTCTAAGGTTCTTTCAATCCCGTCACTTATAAAGTGAAAGGTTGAACCTGCGTAAATGTAAGTGGGAGGGTAATGGTAAACACCTGGAAAGATCCATATATCTCTGCTCATCTCAAGACCTTGCCAATAGTGTATATTTCTACGTAGCTAACAAAAAAATTAGTCATTATGGAAATTATATAGTTTAATACCCTGCAGAAGCATATGTAAATCGAGCAGATTCAGTGCCCTTTTTTATTTTGTTTACCTGAAGAAGTAAAATTTCAGTTTAACAAAATTTTGAATTTCAGACTTAGTATGATGGTTTAAAATGATAGAGACATAACTTTAAAATATCATGTTCTAGAGTTTTTGAGTGTTCTCCAACATCTAGACGAATCCCCAAGAACGCCCTTTAAAAAAAAGTAAAAATAAATATTCATTTGTGATATTACATACCATCTTAATAAGAATGGTGATTTTTATCTGAATGTATCTATGTAGTTAGATATTTCAACCTATCATATACCTCTGCTATTAGATCTTCAAGCCTACCACAACTAGATTAACTATTAATTCTTCAAAAAGGTTCTGCTTTTTCTGTTCCTTCTAGCTTAAGAAAAAAAATATCACTGGACAAAATAATCAGCACTATTCACATTCTTGAAGACTACTAGAAACTAATCTAGGCTTTTATCAATTAATGATTTTGAAACTACACATCATTATATATATACAAGCACTTTTCTTTTTTGTTTTTGTTTTAGGTTTTATATATATATATATTGATTGTTTATTTTCTTCAATACTTATTCAAAATTTATAACAAAGTGTTTGTTTATTTCTTGCAGGTAATATGGATGTTGTAGAGACACAGGCTAAAACGTTTGGTGGTACTGTTCAATTTACCAAGAGTAGTGAAAGAACCATAATGAAATTGTGATGAACCTGCAATAATTAATTAATGCAAATACACGAGATATCAGAAATAATAGAACTCAGAATCACTTTTATATTGATCACGGGCCACTTCGAGGGGGCAACCTCCTTTGAGCAAGCTCAATACAATTAACTTCACGGTGCCTTTATAGGCCTCAACACACACTTATATACTAAGTCTAGGTACCGATACCATGGTTCAATACTATGTGTCAATACAAACCATGGGCTAAGTCTAGGTGCCAATACTATGAGTCAAAACCATGGGACATATAATACTATGGGACGACTTACAAAGCATATGCGTCCAATACTATGGGCTAATATAAACTATGGATCAACAAATACTACGGGACGACTTACAAAGCATATGCATCCAACAACAATATACTAACAAAGTAAAGACATGGGTTCCTAACATCCCCTCTCCCTTAGAAAAATCTTTGTCCTCAAAGCTTTAGATGTGGAAATTGATGCAGAATCTCAAGGAGTGGGTCCCTTGTAGCATCCTCGGGTTGCATTCCGAGCCACTGGCGCCTTTGGAGTTTCAGGGAGGATTGCATGGAAGGATGTAGACGAAGAAGAACCATATCAACGATGTGAAAAGTGCGCTCAGAATGGTGTTTATCGGCTTGTTGTTCAGTCGAATTCTTGCCATGTGAAAATTATCCTGTAGAATGAGAAGAAGTTGATCACGGTTTCAAAGAGTTGAGTCAATTTCCTGAACTGGGGAGCTACTGAAGGTGTATGGAAGAAGAACTGGTGGTGCCTGTCCAGCGACTGCTTCATATGGTGTCCTTTGAGACGTGGTACTATACCACTGGAGCGCTTCTAGGAAATCCATAGAAATAGTTGTCCAAATCTGTGGAGGGATGGGCAAGGGTTCGAGCAGTCCTGAAAGGAGGGTCGTTTCACCCTTGTTGACCTGGAAAGTATCACAGTCAACCACCATCTGTTGAATTGTCCTTTTGAGTCCCTACCAAAAGAAGTTACATTGTTCCTGGTCATACGTTTTGAGGAGCCGAGAGTGCCCTACTAATGAAGAAGCATGGAGTTCATAGAAGAGATAGCCCCGTTGAACAGATTGCAACCAATTTGGAACAAACAGAGAAACAGCTGTAAGAGAAACTAGGTCATCAAATGTGCGAGGAGGAGCATCTTCCACCATATTGGCCTTACCCTTCTGGTAAGTGGTCACATAGTCATAACCCATGAGTTGGATAACCCATTTCAGGTGTGTTGGGGAGGAGACCCATTGTTCCAGGAAAGTTTCCAGACTCTGGAGACCAGTCTTGATGCAGAAATAATTCCCCAATAGGGATGGTTGCCACTTTTGTATTGTATGCAAAATAGCCATCATTTCCTGTTGAGAGGTAGATGTGGCTAAATTCTTACTGGAAAGGTCTCTTGAAGGCAACAAGCTCATTGGTTCAGCAAAGACACCTACATATCTATCATAGGAAGTAGTGGAGACTGTTGATGGGTGCATCTAAATGGAATGGAGCTGAGCGATGACACCATGTGAATTCTTCTTAAGTATTTTTTCTAGGCAATGTGAACTGATGATGTAGAGAGACCTTGGTTGTAAGCCCATAAATTTGTGTTGTGCCCCATTGACTAAAAACTGCATCCAAAGTTCAGCAAAATCCCATAAGATGGGGCCAAGTGTGTGTAACCATTGAACGCCCAAAACCACATCACATCCGCCTAAGGACAAGGAAAACATGTGAGATCGTAGGTTATAATATTCAATAGAGATACGCACATTGTGACACTTCCCCTTGCAAGCTAAGGTGCCCCCATTGGAAACCATGACTTCAAAGTTGGAGCAAGGATGGACAAAACAATCAGCCTGTTTGGCAATCTGAGGATCAATGAAGTTATGAGTGCTACCAGAATCAATGAGTATGGTAAGAGGGAGCTTCTTCAACTATCCCATGACTCGCATTGTTTGTGGGGTGGTGATGTCGGTTACAGCATGGAGAGAGATCTCGGGTGGGTCGTCCTAAGATGGGGTGTCAACAGGCGGGTATTGAATGTCGACCTGATCATCTACTGTATCTGGAGCTTCTTCATCAAGTTCTGAGGCAAGCGGAGAATCCACATCCAAGAGATAGAGCTTTTGTTGGACACATCTATGTCCCCGACTGAATTTCTCATCACAATTATAACAAAGCCCTTTTTCTTGGTGTGTATGCATCTCTGTTTCAAACAATTGCTTGATAGGGGTTGGTTGAGGAGCAGGCATGATGGGAGGTCGTTGGGAACCCATATTTCTGAAGGGAACAAAGGTGGGTTTGGAGCGTTGTTGAGCTGCGATCTTGTCCTCGACTAGCTTAGCCAACCCTAGGACTTCCATCATTGTGTTGGGACAAAACATTTTGACCTCTAAGCGGATTTCATCCTTGAGACCATTGATAAAACAACTCCTATAGAATTCATTAGAAAATCCTTCTGTGTGATTGGCTAGTTTCTCAAATTCCATCTGATACTCTCTCACTGTGCCAGTTTGGTGAAGTTTAGTGAGTGCTCCTGTGAAGTCATCAAAAGCACTAGGACCAAATCGTGGCAAAAGGAGTTGGCAAAAATCTGTCCAGTTTGGCTCGAGATGAGCTTTGATGTACCAACGAGACCATTGAAGGGCTTCCTGTTCCAAATGAAAGGATGTAAGTGGAAATTTCTGAACATCAAAAGTATTATGCAGACTGAAATATTGTTATGCTCGGTATATCCATCTAGTTGGATTAGTACCATTGAAAAGAGAAAAAATCAAGCTTCGGCCCACAAAAATTGCTAGAAGAAGAGAACCCGGTGGCTATAAAAGATTCTGGCCATCGGTTATTGTTCATGGCTGAATGTTGAAGATGAAGAATGAGAAAATCCAGATCTTGGAGTTTGGTTTGGATGGCTGCAAGTGCTTCCTCCATGGTGTTTGCTCCTGTGCGAGTGACAACCATAACCAGTAATTTTTTTTTTTTTTTTTTTGGGGGGGGGATGGATAGAAAAACACAAACACAAGCTTATTTAGTAAGGGAAAATTTGGATTTGGGAAAAACTCGGAGGGGTAATTGTGGTTTGGCTAGGTTTTTGACACTTTCTGAGGGACAGGGAAGCAAAAATGTGGATTTTAAAAGCGGGAACTCTATGGTAAAATTTGAAGGCAATCGGGTGAAAATTGAAGAAGTTATGGCAAACCCTAAAAATAGACAAATGTGGGATTACTGGTCTTGGGAAGTGGAATTTGGGATAGGGTCTTCAGGAATGAAATATGCAGAATGGGATTGCAGGGATGTCAGTGAAGTTTCAAGGAAAACATAGTTTAAACAAGGGAGATATCGCTGAAAAACAGAAATTTTTTTTTTTGTTTCAGGGAAAACAGAGTTGAAACAAGGGAGATATGGCCGAAAAACAGAATTCTTTTTTTTTGTTTCAGGGAAAACAGAGTTGAAACAAGGGAGATATGGCCGAAAAACAGTTTTTTTTTAAATATATAAATGGATCAGCAACAGTGGCGCGAAAGGGATCCACAATAGATGGATCTGCAACGGCGTTGAAGGGATCAAAAACGGTTGGATCTGAAACGATGACTGGATCTCGAACGACTTTTAGAATAGATCTAAAATGGTTGGATCTGGAGCGGAAGTGATTGGCAACAGTTCAACTGAAAATAGATATGGACCCCAGGTATATATGGCTTCCTAACAGTTCAGGTGTTTCACTCAGCCACCAATGTTGTCTGACGGCTTGCGTATTGGGGCAGTACCCCTCACTCCACGGCTTAGGTAAAACTGATAACCACTTTGCCACAAATGACAACTCTTGGTTTACCTCATAGGTGGGAACTAGTCAATCAGGTAGGGGTCGTTTCCCTTTTCGTTGGCAGGTCCTCTCAATGGGCCAGCTACTTTGGGGTTCCTATGGTACTCCTCACAGTGAGTTTTAGGGCTTATGCCCAAGTACTTCCCACAGTTAAGCAGATAGGGATTATTCCCAAATCCAAAGCTGCAACAGATGCAAAAAAAAAAATTGGCAGAAATTCCACCCAACGAGCCCAAGAAAGTGCTCTGATACCAAATGTGATGAACCTGCAATAATTAATTAATGCAAATACACGAGATATCAGAAATAATAGAACTCAGAATCACTTTTATATTGATCACGGGCCACTTCGAGGGGGCAACCTCCTTTGAGCAAGCTCAATACAATTAACTTCACGGTGCTTTTATAGGCCTCAACACACACTTATATACTAAGTCTAGGCACCAATACCATGGGTCAATACTATGTGTCAATACAAACCATGGGCTAAGTCTAGGTGCCAATACTATGAGTCAAAACCATGGGACATATAATACTATGGGACGACTTACAAAGCATATGCGTCCAATACTATGGGCTAATATAAACTATGGATTAACAAATACTATGGGATGACTTCTAAAGCATATGCGTCCAACAACAATATACTAACAAAGTAAAGACATGGGTTCCTAACAGAAATGTTAGGATATTTTAGGTGTGGGAAGGCCCCTTGAGGTCCAATTTTTTGAGCCTTCGCTCTGATACCATGTGTAGTGCTCTGTTTTCTGGTAGAGCAGTAAGTTAAAGATTTCTAAGACAGTTTCTGTAGTGAGCTCATTCTGATCTCTTCCAGTGAATTTTGAATAAAATAATTGTTGTTTAATTAATTTCTATGTTTAAGCTTAAGTCTCTTATTTTTCCTTTTCGTAAACAGGCTAGTATATAAATTTGAATTTTGATGTGTACATGTATCTACCATAAAAAAAAAATTACAAATTCTCACATGAGCTAATCAATTTAGCATTCAAAGCATGTATAGATTCATGATTTAAATAATTAACTAATAGTAAAATACGTAGATTTGGTAGGTTGTAGATTGCTCCTCTAGATCCTGTAGATCCCATAGCTCCTTTGGGCCAAGCCTTAGTAGCCAAAATAGATGAACCACCCTGGAGACCAACTCTTATCATGCTGGCCCTATGAAACCTCCTTCCTTCGTTCCTAATCCACCACCTTCCACTCATTAATGCCATTATATTTTTCAAGAAAATATATTAATAAAATGTGTTTATTAAATTCCCCATGTCCCTCAGGAAGTCACTTGGTTGAATGTCCTTATGTAAGAAATCATGACTTCTCTATTTTTTCTCCCAAGACATGTTTTGATAACATAAAATGTATTTAATTGTTGTTCTTTAAATTTTCTTAACATATCAAGACAATAAGTTAGCTTGGTTCAAATAATGAGGAGGATATGTATTAACTATTTTAAATTACAATCAGATTCGATAGAGATGTATTGGGTTAAGAATTTAAGTTTAATAATCGTAACCTATTAAACATAATATTATTTAATTATACACTCCATTCAATATTTAACATGCAATCATAATAACATTATTCCATCCTACACACAAAGCAATGTACATAATTTAGTAACCGACAAAACATATAATAAATATAATGGACTTTATTTTTTGTTTAATAATAATAATAATTATTATTATTATTTTATAACATGATGACCTTAAAGATTATAAACATAACATTAATTACTTGTAACCAACATAATTTTACTATTCAAAGAGGAGGAAAGTTAGGCTAGACCAAACAACGCTAATTGTGTAAACTAAATAGTAACTATGTTAAATACAACACTATCCCAAACGATATAGAAATGATGTTAACAACAACACTATTTCCAACAATTCGTTACTAATGCATGTAATTAACAACTAACAAGATGATCCATTTATGCATATTTACATGATTAACAATCATCATTCGGAATTCATGAATTCACGACTGAATCTTATCTAGTATGCAATCACAACCAATAGTTATCACATTAATACTAGTGTACATGTGCAAGGTGTGCATGCATGGCCAGTGTAATCATAGATTGTACTCGTACTATAAGAAAACATCATTTATCCTATGCATATATATTAACTGATAAAATAATGATTCAAATTGACAAAAAAATCACACATACAAACAATCACAAGTACTTAACCCTTTCAACATACATACATCATAATCATTTCATCATCACTAGTCATTAATAATTAACCAATTAAGTTGTAACATTTATGTTTTTGAGATTCACCATAATTAATCAATCAATTATTTTTAAGGAAGAGACACTTACTGCCACTACATTAGGATCAAGGGATACCCAAACCTCAACAGTACTAAATAACATATCCTCCCATCCTAACCTACGTCTACATCCTCCCTATCCTTCCTCTGCTAGTACAAAATTGGGTGCCATCTATACCAACCTAACCACATAGAACCTGATAGCGGTAGCATCGGCTAACTAGCGGACCTAGCCTCTCCTAGTAGGAATCCAACCATTACCATCACAATAACTTGGGGAGCGTGTCTCAGCATGGCCCTCCCATGACCCTGAGTATCATAGAAACATAGGGTGGGCAATACATCCATCCCTCTCAACATACTGGGTCTACACCATTATCAAATCATACTTTGCTGCTATCAATATTATTGGACCATGTCATCATATCATCAATTTTGGTTGCTAAGGTTTACTGCATGGACAAGTTCTCATCCCATATATCAGATCAAGTATATGGCTATCCCATAGCCCCTGTGTCTTGTAGGTTAGTATTTCGCAAAATACACATTTATAACAAGTATTTCCATTCGATCACCAATTGATCCATATCATGAACATCATTTTATTTCATGTCTCAATTTTAGCTCATCACAGGTATGCATGACATATAAAAATTCAATCAATTTCATCATAGGATAGCATCCACATACAACATCATATATTTCACATTCCATCAATGAAAACGTTAAAACATATATTGTCATCATAAAAGAATTGAATCTCATGATAATAATAACCTATTAACCACATGAACATAGTAATATCATAATACTGTAACACCATAGTCATAGTGACAACATAACATAGTAACGACATAAACATGGTAGCAACATATAATTGGGTCTATTGTGTCATAAGTATAGCTTACTTATTCTATTTGAGTCCAACTGATAAAATAAAGTGCAATATGTCTCACGGATAAACCTATCTAGTCGAAATATGGGGCATTACATGCACTAGGTGCAGGACGGAAGGACACCACAAGGATTAGTGCCCATAGTTTTGAGAATATTTTCACTTAGGTGTGCCGAATCCCCTCATTCAGGGAGGGATGCCTTGGTTTTGCGTCTATCAGACAAGAGGACATCAACCAAAAGAATGTTTATACCTACAAAAGATAGTGTCGAAAACAACAACCTTGTATTGCAAGTTCGGTCGATCCATTGGCCACGACGAGAAAGAATACAGGGCTTATGACCTACTCCAAGAGAGGACTACAGATACATACTTCATGAAGGGAGAAGAGAAAGCACCGGTACAACAGCAGTAGTAGTATAATCAATAGCCATCTCAGTATAACCCGCAACTACAGTATGATCAGTCGCAATATGATCAGCCGCAGTATGACCAACTGCAATATCTGCAACCGCAATTTCCACAACCGCAATACGGTCAACGACAATATTCACATCCGCAATATAGTCAACCGCAGTACCCACCATACGGGGCACTGCAAGAAGGATTTAGAGGGGGCTTCCATGGAGGTCGAGGTAATGGTGTCGACCAAGGAGAAGCTGCTGGATGAGGTCGAGGACCCATAATATGTTACAAATGTGGTCAGCAGGGGCACTATCATAGGGATTTCCTAAATCCAACCCCACAGTGCACTTACTGTAGCGTTGTGGACCATGGGGTCAAAGAATGTCCTTAGCTCATCACAAAGTGGCAAACTAAGAACCTGCCCCCACCTCCACAAAATCAGAATCAGAAGTAGAATATGCCAACCTTACAGAAGATATCAATAGAGGTTAGAAGTCAAAATGAGACTAACGGAATAGTGACTCACGGATGAGCTGGGATAGGGGAAGATAGGTCACAGGCTAGCATCCGACCGGAAGCAAGAAAAGAAGTCACATTTGATGCGGAAGCAGAAAGGGATATTTTCTTTAAATCATAGGAAGCAATGAAGCAGCTAAGACAACCACCTCTTCACTAGAAGGAAGGTACTTACGACATGTCGTCGATATTCGACACGACAAATTCGCAAAAAAAGGCCAACACCTTAAGATCCTTTCTAGAGAGTTTCCTGGAGCTGTCCAAATATTAGGACACAATGGCGGAGATATCTAACCTATTGCATCGATGGGAGGGTGCATGACAGGACTGTACGGTCAATCTCATACATAAGAGAAAGACAGGAAGAGAGATGTGAATGTTTGGGAAAGTCGGAGCATTCAATATCGACTCCACCATCTTGGATTTGGGTTCAAATGTGAATATCCTGACCCAATAGACCTGGGAAACGATGGGGAAACTGCAGTTGGCTTGGTCCCTGGTACAGCTACGGCTAGCAAACCAGAGTAAAGTCACCCCGATCAGTCGACTATGCCAGGTTCTTATTGAGATCGAGGGACTCAGACCATATGTAGATTTTTATGTGATCGAGATTGCTGACAACACAAGCCCCTATCCAGTGTTGTTAGGGATAGAATGGGTGATGGAGAATTGGGCTATTATCAACTTTAACATAACAATGATGTCATTTGAGAATCATGAGATTAGGGTATTCACCCCTCTTGACCCTGCGGAAGGGCGGAGATATGTTGAGCCGACAAGGGATGAATTCATCGAGTGATGGGACAATATTTACAACATATCCAAAGATTATATCAACCCTACTGTGGATGGAGAACTAGAGTGGCGCAGTAGTAGTTTGGCGTCATCAGATTCCGATGAAGCACTTGAAAATTGGTAGAATCGGATGCATGAAGTGTCATTTAGAATATGCGCACGGATCACTCAGTCGCTATGAAGGGTAGCTACAGAAGAATTCCAGCTACCAAGGTATGAGGGATTTCCCAACTTGGCTGCATTTCTCACTGAATTTGAAGAAAAAGTGGTGGAACCACAGTGACTATTGGCCTTGGAAGAAGCCATGAAGGCTACACCAGCACGATGGTGTGCGACGCACAAGTCCACCATAACTACCTGGCCACTTTGTCGACACCTGATGACAGTTAGCTTCGGTGACACTGATGGATACGGCGGAAGGAAGTATGATGGCAGAGGAGATCTGAAGGAGCATTTGAGTGCATGTGAAATCCAATGGGGACCACGGGCCAAACAAGAATGGGTCCATGCATTTGTTCACACATTGGATGAAGTACCGTGGAATTGGTTTGTCGCAGTAGAACTGTGACACGGAACAAACTCATGAGAACAATTAACAATTTCCTTTAGCCAAATGTTCAGTTTATCCAATGAAAACCCCTTCATCCACAGTGCATTACAGGAAGTTAGGGAGAAATTATTCAACGCAGTTCTAGCAAGGAAACCTACGGGACTTTAGTGGACTATGATACCTCAAATGTTAATGGAATATTACAACATCACAGGAGAACCTGATGATGAGGATGATCCGAGGGCCATGTATATCCCAGAGTCAGAAGGAAGTTGCAGTGTCAAGGCACCAGATATGCCTTTTGACAAATTTCAGCGTCCATTACGGATCAAGAAACTGAACATTGGTTCAGAAGAAAATCCCAAGTTTTCGAGCATCGAAGACTATTGGGATGTCTTGACTATTGCACAGATGACTGACCTATTGCACAAATTTCAAGATTTGATTTCAACAAAGTTCTTGGAGATGAAAGGAATTTTAGGGGACCTAGGAGAGATGAAAATCCCACTGAAACCTAATGCGAAGCCCGTAAAGAAGTGGCCTTATAGGTTGAATCAAAGGTATAAGGAGCGGGTGAAGGCTGATATTGAAAGAATGCTGGAAGTAGGAATTATAGAACCATTTGAGGAATCAGAGTGGATTAGCCTGATGGTGGTCCAGGATAAGAAAACTAGTGATGTCAAGATCTGTGGTGATCTAAGAGCATAGAAACCATATCAGTTACCCCAAGAGCGCGAAAGGCATGAACGGGCACACCTTCGGCGAATGGCTGCTGTCACAAAATTATTTAGAAAAAAAACACTGTTGACAAGTTAATCGCAGACTACACCAAACTGTGGTACACTTTAGTGAGTCGGAAGCTGCCACGATGCGGAAAGGGTCAAATCCCATCATAAATGAACTAGTTAAACCTCGAGAACTAGCAGAAAAAATGAAAAAAAATGGTACAATTGATGTCCGACACATGCGAAGGATTTGTGAAATTAGTGCTGGATTCAGTGATTATTGCCCAAAATCAGAAGGACGCAGTGAACCTCGATGATAAAGATGCGGCAGGGTAGCAAGTCGATGCATTGTGTGTTCAGCAAGAACCTGCAAAGAAGTTCATGGCAATTTATATTTCAAGCACAAGTGCCGAGCGGCCAAAACCAATGCCAGTTACGCAGGATCAACCAGAAGTTATGTCTGGCATTTTAGTCAGAAAGAATCGCAGTGCCAGTCAACCTTTAGACACTGGCTGAGCAACGAAGAAAGGAACCTAGACCTCAGCACACTTGACCGAAGAAGATGTAGGCTTTTCAAGCGCTTCCCAGTAGGCAGCGGCATTGCAAGAAGAGCATTATGGCCCAACCATACTAAGATATGTTCCACCACACCAGAAAGGGGCACCAGTAGTGCGGATAAACAAGAACGAATGGTATACAATTATGATGTCACTGATACCGCAAGGATTTCCTCATGTTGGGAACATTGTGTCCAATTTGCAGAAGTTACAATGTATAGATCATGACTGCGCAAGTTTCCCTGAGGGCGCAGAAGGGTACATTAATGTTATCCATGGTGAGGGATGCCCGACCACGAAGGAACCAGCTGAGTGGGCATTAGGATTGGAACATTCGAGGTTGTTAGACCTCACCCAGCTACCACACTTCGGGTGGTTATCACAGGTTAATGCATGCGTCATGTAGCTGCTGGCTTATTTTCCTGGTGGATACCTATGGCTCCATGAGAAGATTCCAATGACAGTTGACTTAATCGCAAGAATCACCGAGCTGCCTCAAACCGGCGACGATCCATCCCAATTTTTCTAGGGTAAATACAATGACAAAAATCTCGCAACGATCTTAAAGACAAAGTACGGAGTGGAAAAAAACTCTCGAGGGTACCTCATTAGCACAATCAAGGACCAAACCATCAGGGTCGAAGCAAAGATCCTAACAGTTAAGGTGGCATGGAAGAACAAGCCAAAAGAATGCAGTTCAGGCATCATCGCCACTACGAAACTATGTGTCGCAGGACTGCAGATGAATTGGTCAAAATTCCTACTACACCAGTTGGTCGAAGATGCACATGACGCGCAGGAAAAAGGAAAGGTGTTCACGTACTCATGGCTCATAATTTTTGTCACGCTAGTAGCATGGAGGGATCCTGAGCACTATCAAGAAATGTACACAATAGAAGCCATGGTACGCGAAGGCACGTGGTACCATAATTTATGGGCAACAACTAATAAAGAGCGGCAAGGAGACAACAATGTACAATTTTACTTATTCTTAGAGATGTTGCGAATCAATGCGCAAGCGATACCGCAGATAACAGAGAAAATAGTGAGGAAGTACCGACCAATTGGATGGCTATCGGTCAAATCCTAGAGAATTTTACTTCAAGCCCGAGCAGATAGGTCATTCCAGTGGATGCCAACGCAGTACAAGCTCATCGAGGAGGATCTAGACACCATCATCGAAATATGGCCCGTAAAGTGGAAAGTCCTAGCCGACGAGAAGGATATGTCAAACTTAGAAAATGGGAAGGCAACAACTCGACTAAACCCAACTGAGGAAGACAAGGGCTTAGCTAGTCGGAAGGAAGGCGCAGGAAAAGACAACCTTGTGAAAGAGCAGTCGGAGGCATCCAACCATGATGGAGACTCACTTACCAGCTCGACAAACTCTAACCTAGATGCACAACATGAAGAGATAAGGAAAAAGCATAGGATGAACCATGGAGAAGGAAGCATAAGTGGTGGTCTTCCAGTGGAGCAAGTGAATAGGCTCCTAGAAACATTGACAGAGTTCATAGTTGTGAATTGTGTGAATGTTACACAGCACTCCACCGAATACTTCCACCTGTTTAACCTACTGCTATCCACACTATCTAACGCAGTTATAGACTCCAATGTACCACACGAGGAGGTTTGACCGAGTGAGTCGGCAAGATGGGTTGAAGTAGAGGTGGGGACAAACCCAAGGTTAGTTAAATTTTTGTCAAATTCGATGAATACAGGGAATGAAGAGTTGGATGTGGAACTAAGAAATATTGACTCAATAGAGGTAGATTTCAACATACTACCAATGTTGTTGCTACACAGGATTCAAACCACAGCAAGTGCATAAATTCACGACCGTGAATCCAGAATGCATGACCAAATGGTTCGGTACAAGCAACATGCGCACATCAGTGAGACAAAAGTACAGTAGTTTCAGGCAGAGAAAGTCCAAACATTAGCCAACAAATAGAAGGCCATAGAGTATAGGAATCAGCTAGAAGAAGCAATATCCAAGGTATACGAGAAAACCCCTGAGGTAGATCAGGACATACTACTAGAAGTGAAATCCATTTTATTGGGTGTGCTTATTGATAACCTATGGAAGGACAAAGCAGAGTTGCAGGAAAGGGTGGTACCAAGCACACCACTAGAATAGGTTCAGGATAGGAAGAATGCAATTGAGGAAGTCATGACGGAGATCATGGAGATGGAAAAAACATCCCAAGCAGTCGCAAAGGGGGTCACGGAGTTCTGAGGAAGTGTAGTACAGGACGACCAGCTAACTGTGTTGAAAGAGCAACTCAGCGAAGCGAAAGCACGGCTAGAATCCTTCAAGGGATTGATCAAAGTGATGCCATCACTATTTCAGATGACAAAGGCTACGGAACTAAAAATCATGCAGCAATGGGTAACCAAGGCATGTGAAAGGCATCAAAGAAGGGTCACACACCTAGATGAACTTCAAACAAAATCCAAATTCCTTGTAGTACGGGTAATGGAAGCACTACAATAGGTTAAGCAGCACCTAGAGGGAGCGCAATAGAATAATTGAGAACATCCAACAGACCAACAGGTGGAAGAATGCACACAACTCCGAGCATCAACGAAGGAAGTGGTCGACCAAATCAAGGATGCATATGATGATTTCAAGCAGTAGGTGAATGCACCAAAGGTGTCTAACTGAGGTGGCTCAAGGGAGAGACACAAATTTGTGTTGGGGGCCAATTGGCATAGGATTAGTCCGCATGAAGTGCAAAAGCCGACAGCTACAAAGAAGGACCATCCATGGAAGGAAGGGTCATTCACAGAGAACGAGGAAGTGCAAGACTAGTTAGATTGTTAGAAATGGGTCATGTGGACCATTTTGTAACCACCATAGTTAGCTATAAATAAGAATATGAATGTAAGCCTAAGGGCATCAGATCATTATTGTTTTGACATGATTCCTCTATTTCAGAACTTTTGCATCAATTTGCAATAGAATGTGTTGAAATGTTTCTGCGAAGGTTATACGGTGGGTTTTGATGCGTTAATGCATGAAGATGTTCGGATTTGTCCTTTTGTCTCTGGTTATGTTGAATGGTGAATGATTTATGTTGTTTTATGTAAGGTTTCATTGATGTGATCTCTGGTATTTGTTAATGTGAATGTTAATTGTGTAATGAATATGTGAATGGTGAATACATAGTTAATGTGCAAATGATGAATGTTTGTTTGGGTCATGAAGTATGATGCGAAAGCAAATCTCTGGTTTCTGATGCGATAGAGTTAGAGTAGATGCATGTCCTTTCCCCACTGTGGAAACTTGGTTCCTGTAGCCCCCTTAACCATCTCGGGTGAGACTTCACTTGCTTCATGGTTGTTGTTGGAAAGGGTAAAACCTTTTTGGGCCTGTGCTTAAGGTTTTTGGGTTGGTCTTTGTTGACGACAGTGCGAAGTGAACCCCTGTCGATAGAACTGTGTCAACACCAGTCTTGTATGCATATGATGGAAGGCCCAGGAAGCTTCGAAGTAGGAAACAGACTTGTCTGTTGTTAAAAAGTAAAAGGCTCTAGTACCTTGTGCATAGGACTTAGTGATTGGCCCTGAATTACCTTTTTGTTGCACATTCCTCATATAAAAACCAAAATAAAAAAGTCATCCATACCATCCTTGATCATTGAACCACTACTCCTCACTTACACCCCACACACCATAATTTTTTTTTTTAAATTACTAGTTAAAATCCTGATCAATTTTCCAGTTGGAGATAGTATTCTGGGCATTTCCTTGCTGGGATATTACAATATAGAATGCAGCCCAATGAAGGCATCCTCATTAGATCCAAGAAGCATCATGGGTCCATAAATTCCCTAAAAATAGTCAAAACCACAACCGCGTATCCACATGTTTGTTAAATTACGCTAGTGCGCAGGTTACCAAAACTACAGTCACGTGACTAACACAGATAATCCCTTGATATCCGCTCGAATGACCTAAACAGTTGAATATCAACCACTAGTGGTGTATTAATGACTCATGAAATCTCCATTAACTCCACAAGTTCAAATTTGGACCCTCACACACTTGAGTTCCTTAAATGGGTTCTCTTGTGTACCTTGGAGGTAGATCATAAGATGAAGGAGTTCATATTGGGATCTAGTTATTTCTTGTCCACCTGTTGTCCTATAAAAGGAAGGCATGGAAATGCTTATGCAAGAGAGAAACCAAGAGCAAGGTTATGCTACTCGAATTGTGCTTGAGCTTCCTTATAGGTCACCTCTTCCTTCTTGTTTAACATTTACCAAGCTCCTTTGCCACCTTCCTTCAAGGGGAAAGAGTTCTTCTCATTTGTTCTTCAAGCTACTTAGCATCTAGTGTGGACTAAATAGACCTCCCTAAGCGGTATTTTTCTCCTCCATTGGAGCTCACATATCCTAGATGTTGTACATGCTTAACCATTAGGAAATACAAATTTGTTTGGAATCTTTTTTTTTTGGAGTTTGCATCCCTACCCCTCTTGTTCTTTGTTTTATTTTATTTTTATTTCTTTTGTTTATCTATTTCCACTAACAACCACTTGCTAGATCACTTGGAGCACTCACCCACCACAAAGAGGCACCTAATACTGAGGCCTTACTGCATCCTACAAGGATTTTCCCCTCACCAAGTGGGAAGGATTCACCTTTGTGCAATTGTTTCCAGAACAGTATTTATGGCAACTCCACTTATTTTAGTTCATTTCTCTTAAACTAGGTTTTTTTTTTAGTAGCTATTTTCTGGTATCTTTTGTTTTGCAGGAAAAGAGGTACATACCTTTAATTCCATAAAATAGGCCTCCTTTTGGCCACAATTGTTGTTTCAATGGATGCACGGATCCTGATGTATTGCGTGCATTTCCCCTGTGGACGATTCCCAGATAGTCACACTGCCACGCATATTAACAGACCTTCACATGAACAAATTTCTATGTAACTGACCCACGGGCATTTTCACATTGTAACTGTACTACTGCACACCAATGAGTCTTTATGCCACGCTACCACACATATTTTATTTTGTTTTCCATGCGGATCTGCTCTTGTTTTTCTTTACTGTTGGAGGATCCTAAGTCGGTTATCTGACTAGGTCCTCCATTCGACTATTAAGTTTAAACCAAATAGACTAGCAAGATCACTGAAAGAAACATAATCACAAGATAGACACAGAATTTACCCTGGGAAACCCTCATGGGGTAGAAAACCCACCAAAGCTTTCCTCAATAATGTGATCAACCAAAATAAAAGATATTTTCCAAGACTTGTCCTTCTTCTCTACCTCACATGCAGACCTCCCAGACACAAGTGCGCTACTTTTTGAGTTCTGGAAGTGTGTCAAATGAGGAGCTCTCCTCCTCTATTTCTACTAGTTCCCGACTGACCAAAAATACTCAATGGGGCTGACCTCTTCTAGAGAAGTCTAATAACCCCTAAAATATAAACCCAGGGTCGACCCCCACATGGTGGGTCTAATAACCCTAGTTCCCACAAACCATCCAAGGAATAAACATCTCCAGATACATAATAGAATCACCACGGAGGAATGAAACATCTCCAGAATAATAATGTACAAATATAATATTCTTAGAAGTTACAATATTCAACACTCCCCCTTAGCGAGAAGGATATTATAACCACGTCTGCAGGAGCAAGGATTCATCGACTACATCACACATGATACATCTGTATATCATCGGAAGCTTTCTTCATTACATTATTATCAGTAAATCAACCAGTTACTGGAACATCGACATCATCGTTGCGATAATCAGCATCGTCATCACACGATCATCAACAGGATGCTCAATCTCAATCTCTTTAGTACCTAGGTCCATGGATGATACAATCCAAATCATGTATCTTTTGAACCGAGGTCCAGGGACAATACAATCCTATCAACTCTAGTGATCCTTCCTTTCGGAATTACGGGATCCATCACAATCATGTTTAAGACTATCCTTCCTTTCGGAATTACGGGATTTATGGTCTAAGGATGATTAATCCCACTCAATCTCTTTTAAGACAATCCTTCCTTTTGGAATTATGGTATCTACGGTCTAAGGATGATTAGTCCCACTCAATCTCTTTTAAGACAATCCTTCCTTTCGTAATTAAAGGATTTACGGTCTAAGGATGATTAGTCCCACTCAATCTCTTTTAAGACAAACCTTCCTTTCAGAATTACGAGATTTACGGTCTAAGGATGATTAGTCCCACTCAATCTATTTTAAGACAATCCTTCCTTTCGGAATTACGGGATTTACGGTCTAAGGATGATTAGTCCCACATGTCCACTAAGGACTTCATTCTCAGAGACCATACATCTACGGATCAATTCAAGGGATTGAAGTTCGGGGACGATACAATCCCCACCTATCCAATAAGGACTTCATTTTCGGAGACCATACATCTATGGATCAATTCAAGGGACTGAAGTCTGGGGATGATACAATCCCCACCTCTCCAATAAGGACTTCATTTTCGTAGACCATACATCTACGGATCAATTCAAGGGACCGAAGTTTGGGGACGATACAATCCCCACCTGTCCAATAAGGAATTCGTTTTCGGAAACCATACATATACAGATCAATTTAAGGGACCAAAGTCCGAGGACGATACAATCCCCACTTGTATCCTCATCAATACAGACATCGTTAGTACATCACTAGTACAAGTACATACAAGTATCCTCATCAATACATGTCTACATGTTATCAAACCATGTATCCTCAACAATACATCAATATAAAACATGTATCTTCATCAATACATCAGAAATATAGAAACATGTATTCTTATCAATACATCAACATGTATCCTTATCAATACATCAATATAAAACATGTATCCTCATCAATACATCAGAAATATAGAAACATGTATTCTCATCAATACATCAATATAAAAACATGTATCCTCATCAATACATCAATATAAAACATGTATCCTCATCAATACATCAAAAACAAGTAATATAAGTATTCTAAGTATAAGAGTCCTAAATCTAAGCACATATAAATATCTAGGTTTAATAAACAGGTATCCTTATCATCGACCTTAGTTGTCGATGAGGGCAATTTGATCATCAGTGATTATATCACTCCCCCTTTCGAGGAGGGTCCTTTTGAAATACACCAAGCTTGTCTCAGAAATATTCAAATTTTACTCGAGACAGAGGTTTGGTTAATATGTCAGCAATTTGTTCCTCAGTACTCACATACTTGAGTTTAATAGCTCCTCTTTGCACCATATCTCGTATGTAGAAATATCGGATCTCTATGTGTTTTGACTTATCATGGAACACTGGATTTTCTGTCATCTTGATACATCTTTGATTGTCACACATGATCATAGTGGGATCCAATTCTAAGTCAAACACTCCAGATAATAGCTTCCGAAGCCACACTGCTTCACAACTGGCAGAGCAGGCAGCTATATATTCTGCTTCAGCAATACTGAGAGCCACACTAGATTGTTTCTTGCTGAACCATGAGATCATGGCAGATCCAAGACCATAGCATCCACCTGATGTACTCTTTATGTCTAAGACACTTCCTGCCCAATCAGAATCTGAATAACCATGTAATCTAAGTTCATGGTTTCCAAGATAATATAGACCAAAATCTAATGTACCCTTTAGGTACCTCATTACATGCTTTGCAGCTATTAAGTGAACCTTTCTAGGTTCTACTAGATACTGACTCAAGGTATTTACAACAAAGCATATATCTGGCCTAGTATTTGTTAAATACATCAATGACCCAATGATTTGTCTATATAGAGTTATGTCCACTAATTCTGATGAGTCATTAACTAATAACTTCAAGTTGGAATCCATGGGAGTGGCCATGGCTTTACACTCCAACATATCAAATCTTTTTAAAATCTCCACAACATACTTACCTTGATTTAGAAAGATTCCTTTTGGTTCTTTCCATACTTCTAGACCTAAGAAGTAGTGCATTAATCCGAGATCTTTCATCTCGAATTCTGAAGAAAGCTTCTTCTTGCATTCAACAATTTGTTTCTCATTTCTGGTTAGAAATAGATCATCTACATATAACAACAGTATAACTAGTTCATCATCCATCACCTTGAGATAAATATTGGGGTCAGCTTTACTCTTGGTAAAGCCCATGCTTGTTAAGAAACTGTCAATCCTTCCATACCAAGCTCTGGGAGCTTGCTTCAATCCATATAATTCCTTCTTCAGTTTGCATACATGAGTTCTCCCGTCTTTAACCTCAAATCCTTGCGGTTGCTCTATGTACACTTCTTCTTCAATGACACCATTCAGGAAGGCTATTTTAACATCCATCTGATGTAGTTTCCACTTCATCATAGATGCAAGTTCCATGATAGTTCTTATTGATGCGTACCTAGCAACTGGTGCAAATGTTTCTTCATAGTCTATTCCCTACTTTTGAGAGAATCCTCTAGCTACAAATCTTGCCTTATATTTTTCAATGCTACCATCCGTAGCATGTTTTATCTTGAATATCCATTTGGAAGAAACCACACTTTTATCCTTTGGTTTGCGAACTATATCCCAAACATAATTTTTCATTATTGACTGGTACTCTTCTGTCATAGCTTCTACCCATTCTTTCTTCTGAGATGCCTCCTCATAGCTGGTGGGTTATTTATCCACAACATCACATATCAGGGCCACATAATTGGATACTAAATTGGGTTTCTTCCTTTCTCTAGTGGAACCTTCAAGAGCTCCATATTTTTCATCTCCTTTAATAATGTCTCTAGCCCAAGTTGGCCTTCTTTTTCTAGATAGATTTGCAATGGGGGGTTCTTGAGGTTCTATCATGTCATGGTCTTCTGGTGCATCATTTTCAGGGATGGGAACAGCTTCTGTGACTTTAGGAGGTGTATCTTCTTCATATATTTCTTCAAGTTGGAACTTCCTATATTTCTTGATAGCTACTTCTTCATCAAATGTTACATCTCTACTTATCTCCATATGATGAAAACCAAGTATGTAAATTCTGAAAGCTTTGGATGTTTCACAATATCCAACAAATATTCCTTTCTTACCAGAGGGATCTAACTTGGTTCTCTTTTCTTTTGGAATGTGAATATACATAGGACATCCAAATATTTTGAGGTGACTTACCTCAGGCTTCTTTCCTATGAACACTTCTTCTAGAGTCTTAAATTCAAGAGCACTATGAGAAAGTCTATTTTGTACATAGACAGTTGTCCTGGCTACTTCAACCCATAGATACATGGGAATATCTTGATCATGTATCATAGTCTTTACAGCTTCCATGATAGTTCTATTCTTTCTTTCAGCAAGCCCATTTTGTTGGGGATTGTAGGGAGTGGTTAACTCCCTCTTGACTCCAGCTTCCTTACAAAAGTCTTCAAAGTCCTTTGAAGTATATTCTCCGCCATTATCTGTTCTGAGAATCTTGATTTTCTTTTCTGAGAAATTTTCTATTAAGGCCTTGAATTCTTTGAATTTTCCAAAGACTTCATTCTTTCCTTTTAGAAAGTATATCCAATTCTTCCTTGAATAGTCATCAATGAATGTGAGATAGTATTCAAACCCACTTAGGGATGTGGTGGGCATTGGTCCACATACATCTAAGTGAATTAACTCTAAAATGTTCTTAGTCTTTGTTTCACTCTTTGGAAAGTGGTTCTCGACATTCTTCCCCTTTCACATCCTTTGCATGAGCCATTATGATCAATCTTTAAGTCTGGTAGACCTATGACCACCTTGCTCACATAGGGTAGGGCCTTGTAATTAATGTGGTTGAGCCTTCTATGCCACAGTTCACTGGGGCTAGTGGTTTCATGAACAAGGGAAGCTTCTGGATAACCCTTGAGTTTGTAAAGTCCTCCTTTTTCTTCACCAATAACAATTGCATCATCAATTGACTTTCCTTTGGGCCACATGAGCACTTGTCCATCAATAAATGCAATTCTAAATCCTTTCTTATCTAGTGCTGAGATAGAAAGTCGGTTCTTCTTCAAACCGGGTACATACAAAATTTCTTTCATTTTCAATGGTGTTCCAGAATCAAGCTTGTAATTTGCTTCACCAATTCCCTTGATGGGATATTGATAATCATCACCTAAAGATACCTTTTGTGGAGAAGACTTTTCTTCAAGTCTTGAGAGAGTTTTCTTTTGGCCTGTCATGTGCTTTGAAGCACCACTATCAATGAGCCATGTATCTTCTCCAGGAGACACAGATCCAGAGAGTGCAGAAAATAGAACATATTCCTCTGCATCTTCTTCTTCATTCCTTCTAAATCTTTTCCTAGGAAGGGGCCTCTCTTCTTCTTCTTCATCTCTTTTGGATCTTTTTCTGTGAGGCCTTACTTCCTCCTCTTCTTCTTCTTCACTATCATCTTCTGCAAGATGTGCTTGATGTCTTTTATAATGAAGATTCTTCTTCTTCTTTGAAGGACAAAATCTAGCAATGTGACCTTCCTTATGACAATGGAAACATTGGAAAGAAGAGAACTTTCCTTTTCCTTTCTTTTGAAATTTTTGAGGAGAATGAGGTTCCTTGTGATTGAACTTCTTGATGTGAGATTGATTCTTCCTTCTCTTAGTGTGTGTGGCCAAGGCTTGGTCATCTTCTTTGAGAAGGGATTCTCTATTGGCTACCCTAGCTTCTTCTTGAACACAGTCATCCCAAACTACATCAAACTTCATACTTTCCTTTCTGGCACACATAGTTTGTATAAATGACTCCCAAGGTCTAGTGAGACCATTTAGAGCAGTCATCACAAGTTCATCTTCATCAATAGTATCACCAATGGCATCTAGTTTCTCCTTGATTTGGGAGACCCTTGAGAAGTAGTCTTGAATGGATTCTCCTTTGTGCAACTTGGTGCTCTTCAACTAAGTTCTTAGGTTCATCTTCCTATTGATGTTCTTTCCTTCATACATTCCTCCTAGAGCATCATACATTTCCTTTGGAGTCTTCTTGGAAGCCACTTGGGGAATCAAGTGGTCTTTAATAGAATCAGCTATGATTCTCTTTGCTCTAATCAAATCCTTCCTATGCTTCTCTTTGGCTTCATCTCCTTCAGGTTCTGCAACTTCATCCTTGATATAATGAGCAAGATCATTCTCTTCAAGAATGAGACCAATTCTGTATTTCCATGCCCGAAAATTCTCTATACCTTCTAGTTTGTCTTCAAGCTTAGTGCTTAGAGCCATCCTCTCTTGGGGGAGTCCAAGACATAAGAGATAGAGTAATACTTACTCGGAAACTTTAACTTTTTACTTTTCCGGATCTGCAACAGAATTTCTGGTTTATCGCACTTTTGGTAAAACTAGGGTTTGACTTTCCCAGAGTTCTACCCAACGAAAAAACTCGATCCAAGGCTCAAAATATAGATCTTTAGAAGATTTATTCAACCATGCAACCAGAAACCAAAAATACTAACTTTTGCAGAAACCCTAATTTTGGGAGAGAGAGAGAGAAATATAATCTCACCTTGTGAAAGATGTTCTATTCAGGCTAGCTCTAAAACCATGTTAAGTTTAAACCAAATAGACTAGCAAGATCACTGAAAGAAACATAATCACAAGATAGACACAGAATTTACCCTGGGAAACCCTCATGGGGTAGAAAACCCAGCAAAGATTTCCTCAATAAGATGATCAACCAAAATACAAGATATGCTCCAAGACTTGTCCTTCTTCTTTACCTCACATGTAGACCTCCCAGACACAAGTGCGCTACTTTCTGAGTTCTGGAAGTGTGTCAAATGAGGAGCTCTCCTCCTCTATTTATACTAGTTCCTGACTGACCAAAAATCCCTAATGGGGCTGACCTCTTCTAGAGAAGTCTAATAACCCCTAAAATATAAACCCAGGGCCGACCCCCACATGGTGGGTCTAATAACCCTAGTTCCCACAAACCATCGGAGGAATAAACATCTCCGGATACATAATAGAATCACCTCGGAGGAATAAAACATCTTCGGAATAATAATGTACAAATATAATATTCTTAGAAGTTACAATATTAAACATCGACCACTTTGTAAAAAATGTCAAACTACTGTGTCGAGCACTACATGTTGAGTCAGTTAGTGGAAGTGACGTTTCGTTATGTAACTATATGTAAACCATATAAATAGGATGGAGAGACGGATACATAAAAGGATGTAATATATTGTCAATCACTTATGTACATGTTCTGCTGAGTTATAGAAAGACTTGTTTACTTTGCATGTTTTTAGAATCAAAAGTAGTGTAAAATCCAATTTTTCACACAAGCAAGGACCTAAACACTCTTATCTACCCAAGTATTATCTTCACCTCGCACTTATTATGATCTTGGTGAATCAAAAAGGGATGAGAAATGTGAAATACCTCCATTGCACACTTTTACTTCATTATCACTTTATGTTTGCAAAGCCCCATTAGCATCTTTAGAGTTTAAAGTTAATCTCCATTTACGTTTACTTTACACTCTTATAGTTAATTTGCAACAATCAATTTGCTTACCTCACTTGTTTTTGCACCACTAGCACACACTAAGGGACCTAAATGATTTTTCACTCCAAGCATGCTCTTCACCTTGCACTTCTTGTGAGCTTGGTGAATCGGAAAGGAAGGGAATCGTGAATACCTCCCTTACACATCTTAATCCAAAGTAGATCTTTAAAATTAACATTGTAATTTTCCAACCAACTAAAATCCTCCACAGGAGGTCACAAAACAATATTTTAGTTAGGTAGGATTGATTGGGATAGGAATCCATTAATTCCCACCAATCTAATTTCATTAGCGATATTTTGAATCATAACAATGTTGACTTATAGGGTAATATCAAAATCCTGCTATAAGCAATTGCTCGAAGAAAACCCATATCAAAAGTGAGCCATGACCAAGGAGGTGAAACATGAAGTATAGTTTCTATGCTCTCCCCTATGAGTCACTCAACTCGTTGTAGGGAGACAACACTATACCATGCGACATGAACCACTGATCCACACTTGACACATGGTATCTTAGTGAGAAAACTTAGGACATCACCAAGGAGAAATTATGGGCACAATTAAATCCTAAAGTCTTTTATTTCCATTGGGAGGTGTTTTCAGTCTTCTTGATTGGAACATTGTCCCCATTGTTGATAGAATTAGCACTTTGTTACCTTCACTAATCGATTGGTGTGTGGACCCCATTACCACCATCAATTATGCTTTTGGAAGGCCTAGTTATATTTGAGAGTAAGGCCTGTTGACACTCAATAAATTTTTTGGTTAATTATCTTCTGCCGACATTGGCAATGCAACAATAGAACAATTTCATGGCGGGGATCTCAAACTTGGTCAAGAAAAAGCACTTGTCCTCAAGTGTGGGCATAAAAGTTGCAAAATAAAAATGGTTGAAAGAAGTTTTCAAATTTCAACAAAATCTTTTTATAAATATAGCAAAGACCAAAATAAATAAAAATTGGGAAAAGATTTTTTAAAATTTTTTTATATATTAATGCCAAAATATGGAAGCTTTGATTTTTATGAAGAAAGGGCATTAATTTGGACCTAAGTGGAGGAGGATTGTATTTATATGAAATGACAAAGCAAAATTGAGTAAAAATTATGCTTCCACCCAACATCGAGGGCTCACCACAGGACCAGGTGCCAAGCCGAGAAGACCACATGTATCCTCCATCACTCTAGCGCCGAGGCTTAAAGTCTCCCATTCCTTTGTTGCTTGGCATAGAATGAAGGCATTGGGGTATATAAAGGATAAAAAGAAACTTTCTGTTGGGCATGTGGGATAAATTCCCAAGAATTAAAAATGGAGAATGTAAGTGCTGGACGAATATTCCAGCCAACGTTTTGATGTTAAATGACAGATCACACAGAAATAGTGCTATGGGGGTTCTTCTGAAGATTCTCCACCTTTACGACATTGATGAGATGGAGCTAGCGAGGGTATGAGATGCTCATAATGGAAAGAAGATCGCTGGCTTTTGTTCCCAAAATGATTGTTTGAACTACATTGAAGAATTTGACGAGGTCTTGATGGCGATAATGAGGAAAATTCTCATAGAGTCAAAGAGTCTGGGTTTTCAAGATACAAATATACGATTTTCTTCTCAGAAAAATTGTAGGAGATGTTTTCCTCCATTTATATTAAAATAAACAACATATTGGCTATGACTTCGGCGGTTGTAAGATCAAACCAAGGAAGCGTTGACATAAGTCCAGATGTAGGTTTCAGATGTTTTCTAAAAACGAAACGCCTTTAGCTGCTGAGTATCGACTAAGTATGGTCAACCACCGATCATCTACTACCTGCAATACAGTCAGACATGCTTGAAGTTTGCCACCATGAGTTCACTCCAAGAGGTCGTCGACTTACAACGAATGTGCCATCCTCCATTTGGCTACGTCCTTTTTACAATTGAGATGGAAAATATCAAGTTGGAAGCTGTTAAATTCTACATTCAAATGTTTGTGACAGAATTAATGTTGCCGAGGAAATTGATACGACAGGTGGAGACATAGCAAGGGCGTCAAGTCTGTCAAGATGTATCGTATGGGATGTTTGCCAAAAGTCAGAGAGGAGGATCTACGGTCCCTAATCCATCCCGCGTCGTTCACATGTTCGAAAGATAATGACGGTTGGTGGAAGCGAAAAAAAACCAACATGCAACGTGTCCATTTCTGATGCGTCCGGATATGTGAAAAGTTGTATCGCAAACCATCCAACGCCCGCGCGATACCATCCATTGGAAAGGTTATAAAAAGGTAAAGTTGCCCATTTTTAGCAATTTGTTATTTTTAACCGGAGTATAAACTCCAAAACCCTAACGCCAGGAGGTATTGAAAGAAGGCGATTCTATTTCGGTGGCATTTTTCTTTTGATAGCCGAAATGTCAAGTTCCCAGACTCTACCGCCAATGTCTGAAGAAAGATTTGCTCGATAGTCCAAGATTGCATACTTCTCCTGTAGATTTTATGGATGTACATTTGCTGTGGAAAGTGTTGGAAGAACAGCTAGTAAGAACGAAGAGGACGACATACAGAAAAGGAAAGAGCACTGATAGTGATAAGAGACAAATGTTATATCATTTTTGCTGTTGTCATGCGTCCATCGATCTTGAACTCGATAACCTCACCCTGTTCTCGACAGACGATAAATCCATTTCTTCCTTTACTCCGATCTGCTCACTTTGCCTACAGAGACCACGATGCAGATGCTCATGGGTCAAAATTCTTGTTCATCATTGCTGGGATCACATTCACAGGCTATCGAAGTTTTTTGGCGCCATATGGTTACAAGCAGGAGAAAGTTGGGGTTTCAGCCATAATGGGTCATTTTATGCTACTCATGAATGAGTCGAGCCAGAAATCAACCACCGATAAGGATTGGATCTCCCAAATTATCGCTCAAATCCAAGACCTATCTGCCATATCTTGTAAACTTATTTCACAACTTCTATGACCATCTGCAATCAATGTGCAATAATCTTAAAGCCTCTGTGCAGCTTGATAAAGTACAAAAAGCTTTCAAAAGGTCCCGGAAGGCCATCTAATTTGATGAATTTGGCTAATCGCATCTAGGTTACAAGATTTGATGTGAGATATGTATCTTTTCCGCATTTCATTATCCATTTCTAATGTTTTTAGTGGCATATCGATTCCAGCTCTTGAGTAACACACTCAACAGAAATAATAATTACAACACCTCAACCTGTAACGAATCCATTTGGAATTCTTCCGGCAATGCCTCAGATGTCTATTGGCCATAGAGTTGGAGAAGCTGCTATAGTATATGAGCATGGTGCAGATATTCAAACCCCTACGCCTAAAAATTTGGCATTCAGGTTACTACACAGAACTAAAGATACAGGAATTGGTCGCCAAAGAACATGCAGAGCTAGGTTATTGCCTCCGAGTTAAAGATTTTGTGGTTGGTAGGAGAAGTTATGGTTCTATGAATTTTTGGGAAAACTGATGTGAAGCGTCCAGATTGAATGTTACTCAGTTTAACAAATGCAAACATGAATGAAAGAAAAAAAGCCACCTGCAGTTCAAGGATTAAATGGCAAAACATGTGGCAATCGAAAGATAGACATAATTGAGGAATTTTTGAAGTTTTTTCAACAGCCGAAGATTCTTTGCCGCCAATCTCGATTTTCATAATACGAGTCTTGTCTATTATTATTGTAAAACTTTGTTTAATTATTAGTTTCAAGTTTTAAAGAATTTATTTAAAAGAAAGTTATCTTTAAAACAAAGCGGTTAGGGTTTGCTCGGGGAGAGTTTTTTTTTGTATAAATTATACATTTTACAACATGGAAAGGGTTGGATTTTTCAGTAAGCAGAGACCCATTTCGGGTGTTTTGAAGGGCTTCAGAAGTTAATAAAGATCTCAGAATTGAACAGATTTTTTTTCAAAGATTCATGTGTTGTTTAAAAATTGCAGTCTGTACCATTTCCTTTCTCTACTTGTGCAAGTTTACTTTCTGGGTTATTTCTTTCATTATGTCGTTTTCTTCTATGCTTGGATGAACGTTCATAATAGATTGAGATTCATGTTTCTATGCCTCAATTTATTCGCTTCTGAGCATTCATTTATTTCTCTAAAATTAGCAGTGGATTCATCTAAAACCTGATGCCCGTTGTTAATGGACTGTCTTTATTTCTTTCCCCATCACCTGCAAAAATCTCATTGGCTGTAACAAGACAGATATCTTGCCTTTGTATGAAAATATTTGTTTAACTGCTGGTCCATATTTTTCTGTTTTCTTGACTCCATTGCCCAAGGGTATCATTTTCCTGTTGATCTAACCACCTCATAAAAAATCCTGAAGTTTTTATTATTCTTTTACAATTTGGCCATTGAGTTTATTGTCAAACTGCCGTTGTGGTGACATTGGGTGGCAGATTTGCTGAGAGAGCCCTCTCTGGCTGAAGGAGGCCAACTTTCAGTCTAAAGATTGGTTTGAAATAGGTTACCTCGGGTTTATTTGATACAGCCCAAGGAAAATCCGAGTGCTAACATTTTGGCGCCGTTGCCGGGGAACGAGGGTTTCATTTTTCCTGGGTATGAACGACAAAGTTTTCAGTTTTGATTGTTGATGGTGAACAACGATCAAACATCAGTAAGGCTGTACATCTTTCACCTGGCGACTCCATCCTCAAGAATCCCAATTTCAGTGACTCCATTGGCAGCATGATCCAGAATCAAGCCTTTAAAAGAGAACCGACAGACTCCGCTGGGAAATGAGCTCATTGTGAAGACATGGAAAGGCATGATGAAAAGACAAGGTACTCAAGTTTCAGTTTTTTCCAAGACATATTATCCTTTCTTGTAAATCTTTTCCTGTCTTTTCCAAAGCTTGGCAAAAGAATTGCTCATTGTTTGCTATATTCGAAAAAAGACCATAGATTTACTCCTGTATATCCTTCTTTAGAAACTGAAAATGTGTCTTCATTCTGTACATATGATTTTGATCAAGATCTTTTACTTGAACCGCATGGCTGTAAGGATCCGCCTTATGAACCTCATGATACTAAAGTTGACAATACATCCTCTTTTATCCAAAACCGATACCGGCCACTTCACCTACCTCAAGTTCTCCATGATTATCCTCCTAAATACCATAAATACCTTCCTAAATTCGATGGAGAAATCAAAGACCTTACTGCTGAGAAACATCTTCAAGGTTTTGAAAATTTTCTGGATCTGTTTGAAGTAGATCAGGATGATGTTTGTATGAGGATTTTTGCTCAAACTTTCTAGGGAGATGTGAAGAAATGGTTTCGCCATTTACAGCCAGAGTCTATAGACACATGGCAGGGGTTTTCCGATGTCTTCTTGAAGTTTTGGGGTAAGAGGAGGTCATGGGACCTAGTCCTTTCAGAATTTTACTCTATGAGGATGCAGGAAGGGGAATCTTTATCCAGTTTCAACAGGAGGTTTGCCAGCGCCTATTATGATATGCCGAAAGAAATTCAGCCCTTAGAGAATGCTGCCAAGTTACATTATGTATCTATTTTTCAATCTGATTTCTCTTTTCTTCTCTTGGAAAGAAATCCCTCCAGTTTACAACATATGTTCGTTGATGCTTTAGAAGTTGACGATAATATTAGAATGTCCAGGAAATTGTCGAGCAAAGAAAATGATGAGAGGATTGAAGAAGAAGGTGGGTTCGAAGAGAAGCATAGACAAGGAGAAATGGCTTGGAATTCCAGTGGTTCCCGTAACAAACAAAGAGATGATCAGCTTGATGATATGCCAGAAGAAGATAAATCTGACTTGTTTTATGTCAATTACAATCAGCCTGCTAAAATTTCTGTCAGTGAGGGTTTTAAAGAAAATTTCAGTCCACCTAAATTTGATGAGTATGAAGAAGATTGCTTGGGTATGGCACCGGCTGAAAACTTTATAAGTCCCAGGGCAGTTAGTGAAGAAAATTTGATCACTATCCATGATCAAACATCTGAAAATCAACATGTTGAAAGTGACTGTCTACCCCTCTGTTATGCTTCGTTCGAATTGATAAAACAAAAAATTAAGGCTTCTAATCAAAAACAGAAATCTATGATGGAGAATTCCATAAACTTTTTTGAAAGTGGAATTAAAGAAGAAGAAGAACAAGTCTGTCATCATTCTCAAGAAGCAGAGTTTTTCCATATGGAAGATAAGTACCAAACAGAAAACCAGGTCTATATTTCACATTCAGAAATTTTGTATCAAGAAGAGTCTGTTGCACTTGATGTCATTGAAGAATTCAACGATGGTTCTGCTGTTTTTGATGAAGAAGGTCAAGTTTTAAATTCTGAATTTTCAAATGAAATTGGTGATGGCTTTTGTATCTTTTCTCCCGAGCTGGATAATAATTTTCTTCAGTCTTGTCAGTGGTCTTCTAATTCAGAAGAGGGTCAGATAAACTTCTCTCCATGTCATATTATTTCAGAAGCTGTGGGTCTAGAGGACTCTGTCTTATTTGATTCACTTAAAGAACAATACATCAGTACTTCTCTTGGAATACAAGAAACAGAACAGGCCTCAAATGATGCTGCTGATTTTTCCTTAAACAAGAAAGGTGGGCGCCTCCATAATATTTCCAAAATTTCTCCTCTATCTGAAGATGAAATAGATCAACTCCTGAAAAGTCATATTACAACTCCAGTAATGTCGGATCTGCATTGTTCACACAGTAAGTATGTAAGTGAGACCTCTTCCATTTTCAAGCATGTAAATCTAAATTTAAACATTGACAGTCATGCCAATCCTTTGAAGGAACCTATTTATGATGATGATTCTCCGCCAAGGGATCAACTGTTAGACACTATTTATTTCTATCAAAAAGATAGGGATAACATGATTAATGATCTTGAAGGATGTTTGTTGTTTGAAGATGTTTTGGATAATGATGTGGATAAGTATAAAGATGGGATAGATGGCATACCAAAAAGGGAAATAGAGTCGCTCATGCTTGAGGAGGATGCAGTCGAAACACAGGTATTAGAATATCATGCCCCCCTATGCACTCTCATCAATCCACAGCTGAGTAGTCTTGCAGGTCAACTGGAAAGAGATATTTCCATTCTTGTTGAATCTCAAGACCAGATAATATTTCAAATTTTTGAAGATGCTTATGCTAATTTACTACGGTCTGAGGGGAAAATGAATTTTCTAACATTTGTGGGACATGAACTCACTATCAGAGAATGTTTGGAATGGTTTGTTTTCTGTCTTTCTTACTCACTCAAAAGGAATGCAAGCCATAGTCGAGCAGATGGTCAGTTATTAGATTGGCTTCATTGGCACTTTTGTGTCATTTGATTTGGCAGTCACGTTTCAGCAGAGTAGGGTAGGTAGGAGGAATAAGTTTGCCCGACAAACATTTTTTCAGTATGTACAGCGTTGTTTCCAGTATAGTTCCAGCATATATGTTTTCGGTTTTCAGCAGTTATCGGTTTTCAGCTTCATTTTTTGGATGGAGGACTGGATACAGGATACAAGATACAGGTTAGAGGTTGCAGTTTTCAGGATTGGGAGCCGCCCAATGGTCAGGCACAGGGTCTACGTTGTTCTTTGCTGCCTCGCTGGGAGGACATCATCCCCAGTAGGAGCCAGTTGTTGACACTCAATAAATTTTTTGGTTAATTATCTTCTGCCGACATTGGCAATGCAACAATAGAACAATTTCATGGCGGGGATCTCAAACTTGGTCAAGAAAAAGCACTTGTCCTCAAGTGTGGGCATAAAAGTTGCAAAATAAAAATGGTTGAAAGAAGTTTTCAAATTTCAACAAAATCTTTTTATAAATATAGCAAAGACCAAAAGAAATAAAAATTGGGAAAAGATTTTTTAATTTTTTTTTATATATTAATGCCAAAATATGGAAGCTTTGATTTTTATGAAGAAAGGGCATTAATTTGGACCTAAGTGGAGGAGGATTGTATTTATATGAAATGACAAAGCAAAATTGAGTAAAAATTATGCTTCCACCCAACATCGAGGGCTCACCACAGGACCAGGTGCCAAGCCGAGAAGACCACATGTATCCTCCATCACTCTAGCGCCGAGGCTTAAAGTCTCCCATTCCTTTGTTGCTTGGCATAGAATGAAGGCATTGGGGTATATAAAGGATAAAAAGAAACTTTCTGTTGGGCATGTGGGATAAATTCCCAAGAATTAAAAATGGAGAATGTAAGTGCTGGACGAATATTCCATCCAACGTTTTGATGTTAAATGACAGATCACACAGAAATAGTGCTATGGGGGTTCTTCTGAAGATTCTCCACCTTTACGACATTGATGAGATGGAGCTAGCGAGCGTATGAGATGCTCATAATGGAAAGAAGATCGCTGGCTTTTGTTCCCAAAATGATTGTTTGAACTACATTGAAGAATTTGACGAGGTCTTGATGGCGATAATGAGGAAAATTCTCATAGAGTCAAAGAGTCTGGGTTTTCAAGATACAAATATACGATTTTCTTCTCAGAAAAATTGTAGGAGATGTTTTCCTCCATTTATATTAAAATAAACAACATATTGGCTATGACTTCGGCGGTTGTAAGATCAAACCAAGGAAGCGTTGACATAAGTCCAGATGTAGGTTTCAGATGTTTTCTAAAAACGAAACGCCTTTAGCTGCTGAGTATCGACTAAGTATGGTCAACCACCGATCATCTACTACCTGCAATATAGTCAGACATGCTTGAAGTTTGCCACCATGAGTTCACTCCAAGAGGTCGTCGACTTACAACGAATGTGCCATCCTCCATTTGGCTACGTCCTTTTTACAATTGAGATGGAAAATATCAAGTTGGAAGCTGTTAAATTCTACATTCAAATGTTTGTGACAGAATTAATGTTGCCGAGGAAATTGATACGACAGGTGGAGACATAGCAAGGGAGTCAAGTCTGTCAAGATGTATCGTATGGGATGTTTGCCAAAAGTCAGAGAGGAGGATCTACGGTCCCTAATCCATCCCGCGTCGTTCACATGTTCGAAAGATAATGACGGTTGGTGGAAGCGGAAAAAAACCAACATGCAACGTGTCCATTTCTGATGCGTCCGGATATGTGAAAAGTTGTATCGCAAACCATCCAACGCCCGCGCGATACCATCCATTGGAAAGGTTATAAAAAGGTAAAGTTGCCCATTTTTAGCAATTTGTTATTTTTAACCGGAGTATAAACTCCAAAACCCTAACGCCAGGAGGTATTGAAAGAAGGCGATTCTATTTCGGTGGCATTTTTCTTTTGATAGCCGAAACGTCAAGTTCCCAGACTCTACCGCCAATGTCTGAAGAAAGATTTGCTCGATAGTCCAAGATTGCATACTTCTCCTGTAGATTTTATGGATGTACATTTGCTGTGGAAAGTGTTGGAAGAACAGCTAGTAAGAACGAAGAGGACGACATACAGAAAAGGAAAGAGCACTGATAGTGATAAGAGACAAATGTTATATCATTTTTGCTGTTGTCATGCGTCCATCGATCTTGAACTCGATAACCTCACCCTGTTCTCGACAGACGATAACTCCATTTCTTCCTTTACTCCGATCTGCTCACTTTGCCTACAGAGACCACGATGCAGATGCTCATGGGTCAAAATTCTTGTTCATCATTGCTGGGATCACATTCACAGGCTATCGAAGTTTTTTGGCGCCATATGGTTACAAGGAGGAGAAAGTTGGGGTTTCAGCCATAATGGGTCATTTTATGCTACTCATGAATGAGTCGAGCCAGAAATCAACCACCGATAAGGATTGGATCTCCCAAATTATCGCTCAAATCCAAGACCTATCTGCCATATCTTGTAAACTTATTTCACAACTTCTACGACCATCTGCAATCAATGTGCAATAATCTTAAAGCCTCTGTGCAGCTTGATAAAGTACAAAAAGCTTTCAAAAGGTCCCGGAAGGCCATCTAATTTGATGAATTTGGCTAATCGCATCTAGGTTACAAGATTTGATGTGAGATATGTATCTTTTCCGCATTTCATTATCCATTTCTAATGTTTTTAGTGGCATATCGATTCCAGCTCTTGAGTAACACACTCAACAGAAATAATAATTACAACACCTCAACCTGTAACGAATCCATTTGGAATTCTTCCGGCAATGCCTCAGATGTCTATTGGCCATAGAGTTGGAGAAGCTGCTATAGTATATGAGCATGGTGCAGATATTCAAACCCCTACGCCTAAAAATTTGGCATTCAGGTTACTACACAGAACTAAAGATACAGGAATTGGTCGCCAAAGAACATGCAGAGCTAGGTTATTGCCTCCGAGTTAAAGATTTTGTGGTTGGTAGGAGAAGTTATGGTTCTATGAATTTTTGGGAAAACTGATGTGAAGCGTCCAGATTGAATGTTACTCAGTTTAACAAATGCAAACATGAATGAAAGCAAAAAGCCACCTGCAGTTCAAGGATTAAATGGCAAAACATGTGGCAATCGAAAGATAGACATAATTGAGGAATTTTTGAAGTTTTTTCAACAGCCGAAGATTCTTTGCCGCCAATCTCGATTTTCATAATACGAGTCTTGTCTATTATTATTGTAAAACTTTGTTTAATTATTAGTTTCAAGTTTTAAAGAATTTATTTAAAAGAAAGTTATCTTTAAAACAAAGCGGTTAGGGTTTGCTCGGGGAGAGTTTTTTTTTGTATAAATTATACATTTTACAACATGGAAAGGGTTGGATTTTTCAGTAAGCAGAGACCCATTTCGGGTGTTTTGAAGGGCTTCAGAAGTTAATAAAGATCTCAGAATTGAACAGATTTTTTTTCAAAGATTCATGTGTTGTTTAAAAATTGCAGTCTGTACCATTTCCTTTCTCTACTTGTGCAAGTTTACTTTCTGGGTTATTTCTTTCATTATGTCGTTTTCTTCTATGCTTGGATGAACGTTCATAATAGATTGAGATTCATGTTTCTATGCCTCAATTTATTCGCTTCTGAGCATTCATTTATTTCTCTAAAATTAGCAGTGGATTCATCTAAAAACTGATGCCCGTTGTTAATGGACTGTCTTTATTTCTTTCCCCATCACCTGCAAAAATCTCATTGACTGTAACAAGACAGCTATCTTGCCTTTGTATGAAAATATTTGTTTAACTGCTGGTCCATATTTTTCTGTTTTCTTGACTCCATTGCCCAAGGGTATCATTTTCCTGTTGATCTAACCACCTCATAAAAAATCCTGAAGTTTTTATTATTCTTTTACAATTTGGCCATTGAGTTTATTGTCAAACTGCCGTTGTGGTGACATTGGGTGGCAGATTTGCTGAGAGAGCCCTCTCTGGCTGAAGGAGGCCAACTTCCAGTCTAAAGATTGGTTTGAAATAGGTTACCTCGGGTTTCTTTGATACAGCCCAAGGAAAATCCGAGTGCTAACAAGGCCGATAGGTATTTTAGGGAATTTACACTTACTTTCTTTCTAAATACAAGTGCACTAACTCATAATTAAAAAGAATCTACATGTGGGAACTCATGCACTAAACCGACTTTGCACATATTACTCACTTGTTGCACCATATTGCACTTCTTGTTGTTGGCATATTTTTGCATTTGTTCAATTGTGTTTAATTCCACCATCACTCTCACTTGACACTAAGATTTCACCATTAAGGAACAAATAAATCCCGTAAGGAAATCTCGAAGACTGCAAGGCCTATCCCCTCTCTCTAGAGGTTTTTTTATACCTTCTCCCCATGGTTCACATGGAGGATACTCTAGCCGGAGCCACTCCCAAGCCACATTGGTAGGATCATCAAGGAGAGGCCACTCCTTTCTCAGTTTGTTTTCTCCTCTCAGAGAGAGTGTAGATCATTTTACTTCATTCTTCATTGGAAGAGGTCCCCCTTCATTTTATCCCCTTGGAGAGAATCTATATACATTTACCTCCCCTCCTCTCGGAAGAGGACCTCCTTTGGTTTCTCCTCTTAGATATAATTTGGCCCATTTTGGCCCTCCCTCTCTCCTAGGAGTGTGAAATTATAAATCACAACAGATCTAAGAGATGAGTATACCTCACTTAGAAAGAAGAAAAATAATCTCACATGATCCAATAATCAATATAGTAAAAAATTATGTTACAATGGAGAGAATTCGAATCACACAAGAGAATTCAAACCTCAGTTGGTCTAGCATAGGAATTGTCACCACTAGAGTGCTCCAAAAGACTCAAACTCAACCAAACTGAACCTAAACTCAGTTAACTGAACACATAATCAGTTAACTGACCAAGGAGGGAGAATTAGTTGGTTTATCATGCAAAATAGTCGAAAAAGGGCTCATGAGGCCATAATCAATGGCATTCAAAGCTCTAACCCCCCACAAGAGTCAGCTAACTCAAGTGGACTGACCTGGAACACTGAGTAGGTTCCTAAAAAATAGGGAACTCACTAAAGTGGTCCTAAAATGATGCATGCAGGGCTCAGAAGCTGGTAGATGGATCCTAGATGACATTCACACACCAATAGGGGGGAAATGACATCATCAACTACTAGGAAAATTAAATAATGCTATATAGGAGAAGAATGGAGTGCTAAAATATCCTAACGAGGAGTTCATTCATTATTTGAAACACCACCTCGGTCTCCACCACATGAAAACCACACATAGCACACAATGACAGGACATAGTCCTACCCTAATTTTCATGGCTAGCCTAAATCTCCTAGATTTGGAAAAACTGATCAATGACCCTATTGCACATGATCCAACACGGCCAACTATGCTAGATAAAACTCCCTCCAACATTCCTAAATTTGAAGGGAACCGAAAGGATGATCTCGCCAACCATGTCATGTCCTTCCACTTATGGTGTTCCTCCAACATCATAGTGGAAGATTCAGTGAGGTTCTTCCTCTTTTAATGTACCTTCACCGGAACAACAACCAAATGGTATGTAAACTTATCAAGATCATCCCATGCCACCTTTGCAACCTTTTTGACCACATTTCTCACATACTTCCAGCTTCCGATTCACCATGACCTTGGTATTGAAATTCACTTGGTAGGAATAATATCTTGATATTCATGTAGTAAGTTATCAATCTTCTCAACTAAATCCGCATTCCAATAGTCCTCTATATTGGAAAACTTTAGATTCCCCTTGGTTCCAATATTCACCTTGTAGATCTGCAATGGCTTCCTATAACTATTGGATCCCAACTCGAGTCCTCCTGTCATACACTCTCCCTCAGTTTCTTGTATTTGTAGGTTCCTTGGATTATTCTCCTCCTATTCATCTTCATTAACATTGTAACATTTCAAAACTTCATGCACTATAAGCGGAGGTCGGTGCATGGTGCATAGGGTTTTGGACTCCTTCCTCTCTTCTAGTATAAAAATATTTTCTTTAGTAGTCTAAAGAACTGTATTTACTATTTACCCTTGAAGAAAAATAATTTAAGAGATACAGTTGAAGGAAAATAAGTTAAGAGTGGAATATTCCTCGAATGAAACAAAGGCATTAAGGTCGTAAGTAGCATCCCCTTTCAATATGAAGATAGCAACATGGATGTATCCATTTCAATAGAAGGAAGGAATTTTTAGTCAATAGCCATTGTAATATCTGGACAAACTTGAAGGGAGTGATTTCAATTGCATATCTCACAACACATAACTCCCCCAGTAGGAAAGGGATTTGGATGTCCCGTTTAAAAATAGTCTCTAAATGTCGGACACTCATTCGTATGGTGACCCTCGATCCTGCAGTTGGTACACCATACCTCTTCGCACTTCTCTTTTCCCTTTGTATTTCATACAAATGAACCATTAGCGCATCAAGTTGTGTTTGGACCTGAGCTATCCCTGTGCTACTTTCTCCTATAGGGGATGCTTAAAACTTCATACCTAATTCCAATGCATCTGTTTGGGTTGTAATCTTCTGGTACATCATGTTAGGATATTTAGACATTTAGGAGTTAGTTAAGATCAACTTGTGTAATATATCCGTTAGGGATAGTTTGTTTCTTTAGTATGCATTAGTATGCATTTGTAAATACTTAATCTGATAGTCACGATATGTTCCCGACATAGAGTGATCTGATGGCTCAACTTCTCTTAGATCATACCTAACCTTGATCTGTGGTTTAACACCTGATTGGTCCATGATCTCTATTTAAAGAGCATGGAGGGTCATTGTTTACTTGATCGATTATGAGAAGCTCATTTGTAACCTTCTTTCTTTGCATAATAAATTGTCCCGTAGAAGCTATTTGGTTGGGGCCATGGAGTGTTTCCCTCAAGAGGGTTTACAAAACATCGATGTGTTGATCTATGATCTGTTTGTGTGAAGTGGTTTCTCTTGGTGTTCGGTCCTTTGGTGGTGCCCTGTGTACCCAAACATGGTATCAGAGCTTTTATTAAAGAGTCGCTTCCGGTTATAATCTAGATCTTGAACTGTTGTTGCCAAAACTAGAAAGGGTTTCTGGTTCTGGTATTTTCGGTGCATTTTTAGGCTATGGGAGGTGTTCCATTGCGTCTGGAGTGTCATTTCCATTGGGAAATAGTTTTCGTTTGATCGAAAATGGTTTCCGGTTGCTCCAAAAACGCGTATTTCATCAGATTTGAAGGTATAATGTTACAGTGATGCATTTTTTTATTTTCTGTTTTGAAAAGAAAAAAATATCATATTTTATCATTTTTTACTGTTAGATTTTTTTTGGGTTCGAATTGTTTCTTTCCCATCTGTGTATGCTCTTTGCCATGCACCTTGAGCGATCTCGGCAAATCAGAAACAGAAAGGGAAAGGGTTTTTCTCGGCTGCGTATGCTCTTTGCCATGCACCTTGCGCAATCTCGGCAAATCAGAAACAGAGAGAAAACGTAGAATTTCCGGGCAAGCTAACGAGATCTAACTCCAAAAGTGTGGAAAAGTTTTTTTTGTTTCGATTTGTGGTGTGTTTTGTAGGAAAAAGGGCAAGCACGCAAACCAATCAAGAAGAGTAAAAAAAAAACCGAGCAAGTGATTGTCAAAAGGTTCATCTTGGGAAGAGGGGGGTTCTTTTTTTTGCTGGACATTCTCTAGCTGCCATGTCACTATTGGGGACATCTTCAACAGTTTCTTTGTTCAAGCATAACTTCATCATACAGAGTCAGTTTTCAGTGCCGTGTTTTTTTAAACCGCCTATTTTTTCAAGCTCTCCACATCCAGACTATTGGTTTCTGCTTTTACAGCCATTAATTTACAAATATGGCCGCCCCTTGTGATATTCTACTTAACAATTCCAACTATTTTTCATGAAAATCTCGTATGGAGGATGTTCTACGAAGTAGGGGACTTTTCAGAATTACCTCAAGGAAAGAAGCACAACCCACTAATGATGATAAGAAAATAAAATGGAAAAATAGATGTGACGAAGCTCGTGGATTGATTGGGATGTCAATCTCTACTGATTTGCGATTCCACATATCTGGGATTGATGAACCTGATGCTACTTGGGACAAGTTGGAATCTGTGTTTGGTAAAAACAACGAAATTCAAGGTCACCAACTTGAAAATGAGTTGATTTCTTTAAATCCAAGTGACTTTTCATGCATTCAATATTATTTATCTAAGTACAAAACTCTTAAACTCTTATGCGCAGAATGTAATATTAAGAGGGAAGACAAACAATGCATTTATCATATTCTTTCCAAACTTGGACCTACATATTCTATTTTTGTATCTACATTTTACTCCATGAAAGAATCCTTGAATGCAGCTAGCTATCAAGAGCCTAGTCTTGAATCCTTTTGTGATTCCTTAATTAGAAAGCAAGATAAACTCATTCATCTTGGAATAATCAACAATGCAGATACATCTGGGAAAGCCTTATTGTCCCAACAGAAAGAAAAGTCCAAGCCTCCCAAGAAACAAAATTTTCGCAATAATAAGTCAAAACAAGGGTCCAAAACCCTCTCAGTTAGCTCCTTATTTAGAAAATGACAAAGGATCCAAGCCATAAGGGCAAGAAGACTGAGTGTCATTGCAACTATTGCGGGAAAGATAATCATGATGAATCTAAGTGTTTCAAGAAGATAGCAGCCTTGGAAGTAGCAATGAAGAAGCACCACATCATCCTAGAGTTGACTTCAGAATCTGCCTCTCATGGACATGCACTTTGTTCTTCTGGTTATTCTTATAATGCATCTTCTTCTTCTACTTAAAATGAATGGCTCATTGATTCTGGAGCATCTTATCATATGGCTAAGGATCAAGCCATGTTTTCTACTATGCATGAATGTAACACCAAACAAATATTTGTTGGTGATGATAGATCTCTAAGTGTTGTAGGAGCTGGAACAGGTCTGTTGAGATATTGTAACTTCAAAGAATATTTTATTTGTACTTTATTATTCCGGAGATGTCTCATTCCTCTGTGAAGATCTTATTGTAAATCCGGAGATGTTTATTCCTCCGTCAGATTGTGGTAACTTGGGTTATTAGACCTCCCTAGTGGGGGTCGGCCCTGTATGTGTTATGTGGGTCAAAGGGTTATTAGATCACCCTAGAGGGTTCATCCCAGTCAATTGTAGTGGGGCATTTAACCCATTGGTTAAATACGAGCCTACATGATTTGTGTAAAAGACAAGTCGGAGTAGTGTATAAATAGAGGAGGTGTATTCCTCATTTCATACACACTCACTCACTTGAGAGTGGCGCACTTGTGGAGGAGAGGTCTGCTATGGAGAAGGAGGAGCCTATGCTCAGGTTTACATCTTTGTATATTGCTGGTCATCTATATTGAGGAAGCTTTACTGGGTTTTCTACCCCATGAGGGTTTCCCAGGATAAATTTGTGTCTCTTGTGTTTATGCTGTGCTTGTTGTTTCTTTAGTGATCCTGTATATGCTATTATTGTGAAATGGAATGCAATGATACTATTTTCTATCTTAGCATATTAAATCTTAACATGGTATCAGAGCCAACCTGAAGGAAGGCAATGTATGGCACTTACGACACTTGCTTTACTTACGACAATTTGAAGGTTAGGGTTTTATATAGCAAAAACTAGTCATCATGGAACTTTCACAATAAATCCATTTTGGAGAGGTATCAGGATCTAAAACCTTTACATGTAGTAGATAACATCTCCAGGTATCTTGTGTCCAAAGGGCACCCTCAGATTCGTTATACTTTGTAAGTTATGATCAGTACAAGTTAGGGTTTCTACCTCTTCCAGATCTCAGTCAAAATCAGGTGACCTAAGAAAAAAGGTCATAACTTGGGCTAGGAAGCTCCAAATGAAATTTCATAACATGTGACAGGTAGTACATAGACTTTACTATCTCAGGAAACATTTTCAAAGGCCGAAGTCAAATCAGTGACACGTGGCACACCGTACAGGTTCGCTCTCTTGTTTTATCCCATAAACAGGTCACGTTGCGACACTTGGCATAACTCTCTCTCAGAAAATCCAATTGAGGTCAAACCTATTGGGATGGAAAGATGACAGGTCAGGCTACCACAAAAAAGTTTTTAGACCCTGTGGAGCGAAACGTTCGGAGTTACAGCATAAACAATCAGGTACATATTTCTATCAAAACAGAATTATTTTTGGAGCACCTTCATTCATGGCTTCCAGAATTTAGGGTTTTGGAGAAACTTAGAATTTTTGGAGTCGGAATCCATGGCTGAATGCTACTCAGGAAAATCAAAATTTAGAGACCAAGATCAAATTTTTTGGTTGGGTAGAAGACCGAGCTTGATCAAACCCGAGTTCGGGATTTTGATCGGAAAGATGGAAAATTAGGGCTTCAGCAAAAGTTGGAATTTTTTAAGTCTATAACCACGGCTGGAAGCTCCTCAGAAAAATAAGAGTTTAGAGCCTTGGATCGAACCTTTTGATTGGATAGAAGGGTGGGCTTCATCAAACCCTAGTTTGGGTTCCTGTCCAGAAGATCCAGAAGTTTCGAAGGCAATTTTGAGGGGTGAAATTTTGGAGATTTCAAAATTGAAGTATGCTAGCAAGACACATCCTTCCATCCATTTAGAAGTGTGAAAGTCAAAGATTGAATTTTTAAGGTTTCTCTAGCAAACCCTAATCAAGCTCCAGATCAAGTTTCAGGGGGATTTGAGGCTAAGGCCTTACATAAGAAGACTACAAGAAGTCTCGACAGGTATGACTTAAGGAGGTTCAGGTATGTCTTGAAATCTGATTCTTGATTAAGTTCATGATGTGTTTGTCTTCATATTATTTATTAGTACAATCTTGATTAATGTTAGAATTGTCTTATCACCCTAGTAATAGTATGAATGCATGTGAATGATCGAAGACATTCATTGATTAGGGCTATATGATTGTACTAATGCATTATGGTGTTGTGTGAGGTTGATGTTGTCTGCTAACAAGATATAGGTACATCACAAAAGACAAATCAAGTTCCATGACCATGACAACATGAAGACAAAGACTCATCCATAATCTTTGTTCTACTTACGAGGTATGTATGACTTTGTTATATTATGCTTAACCTATGAGACATGCAGGTTCTAGCTCAGGATCTCTAAATCATTGAAGAGATTGTTTAGGTATGTTGTACATAACTAAGTAGGTATACTAATCCAGGTATGTTTTCCTATGTCAAGTTAGAATCTTACCTTGTGTTAGGATCCCTTATATAAGTATACTTGGTATGATTGGTTATGCTTATTCATAAAGTTAGTAATCAACGGTTTATGCATATTATGTCTCTTATCTTGATGATTTAATTAACCAGAAGAGTACTATGATCAAACAAGAATATGCATGAGTAAAAGAAGACTTCCTTGAAACCCTAAATACTAATGATCATGACTATACATATTCAAGATTATTTAGAATTAGAATGTTTTGAGAATATACTAATGAATGTATGTTTGTGTATGAGATCATGAGGATGACACTAGTGCACACTTGAGCATGCACAGTGGTACAGAATGAATAGAAGTTAAAAAGACATATAAAAGATCAAGCGGGAGGCAACCACACAAACATAAAAGATAAGTATTTGAGTTGTTATTTGAAATAGTAAATGATATTGCTTGTATGCATATTTGTATTCCTAGAATATATCATGCTGAGTGTAAACATTCATAAAGCATTGAACAGTATACTACTAATATGCATATGATTGGTAAGTTGGACAAACATTCCATTGTTGCTTGTCTAGAATGAAACCTCTTTGCTGACATGCTGAGAGCTGTGCACACTCTCAAGAGTGTGTTCTGGTAGAGATGGAAGGCATATAGATAGCCAATGTATGCATACAAGATATGGGAAAGTGTTGTGCCAAAGCATTGGTCAAAATAGTGGCATAACTATGTAAATGATATCTGTATGCATAATAGGTTATCATGTCAATATGATTTGATGATTATGAAGTATTACTAATCATGTACTTAATTTTGAATTGTAGGAAATATCATGATGAATGATGAACATTGAACAAGCGATGGATGTTCAACAAAAGATTTACAAATCAAACACACTATAGAAGGCTTGTGGCTAGAAGATTCTCTTAGAAAGAGGAAGAGAATCATGATGAGATGTTTGCTCCAAGTGGCTAGATAAGACCATTCTCTTAATGGTGTAATTAAAGAAGAAGTGTGAATCAGGTTTTGTATGGGTTCCCAGGATCGATAATCAATTGATAAGCTTAATGATCACCATGGGTGATGTGGATCTCAACCTTTGCTACAAGGTTGAATATGGTTTCTATACACAGATGACATGGATGCAAGAAGGAACTCACCACAGAGTTCGAATGATATTGAGGCTCATATTAGTAGACCCATCTAACGAGAGATGGCACATATAGATATGCAGAAGATCATTCAATGCAGAGTGTGAATGATGTTCAGTCAAAAAGGGAGAATTGACAGTTTCTTGATAAGCTTGGGCTTTACCAAAAGTAAAGTTGTTCCTAACCTTTACCTTAAGGTTGTGAATGATGAACCTATCATACCATTATTGTATGACGATGATCTCTTTTTGACAAGGAATGAGAAACAGATCATGAAAAGAAAGAAGAAGATGGCTGCAGAAATGAAAATGAAAGATCTCAGATTGATGCATTACTTCCGAGGTCTGGAAGTATGGCAAGGCTCAGAAGGAATCTTTCTCAACCAGGGAAAGTATGCTGAGAAATATTAAAAGGACTTGATGTGTTGGAATGGCAACTCTTGAAGTTGTTAGCATATGACTCATCTGATTTAGTGGATAGAACTCTGTATAGACAAAATATTGAGTCATTGATGTGTCTAACAAATACTAGGTCAGATATGTGCTTTGCTGTGAACACCTTGTGTCAGTATCTAGTGGAAACCAGATGTGTTCACCTGTTAGTTGCAAAGCATGTGATGAGGTACCTAAAGGATATGATAGACTTTGATTTATGTTATCTTAGAGATCATGACTTCAGATGGCTACACAGATGTTGATTGGGCAGAAATTGTATCAGACAGGAAGAGCACATCGAGAGGATGTTACTGTCTGGGATCAGCCATGATCTCATGGTTTAGAAGGAAGCAATCTAGTGTGGCTCTCAGCACAAGCGGAATATATGGCTGCTTGCTCTGCTAGTTGTGAAGCGATATGGCTTTAGAATGGACCCAATTGTGATCCTATGTGACAAACATATTTGTACCAAAATGGCAGAGAATCCAGTATTCCATGATAAGTCAAAGCACATAGAGATCTGACATTTCTATATACAAGATATGGTGCAGAAAGGAATTAAAGTTCGAATTTGTAACAAGTTACCGATGTACTAACCAAACCTCTACCTCAAGTAAATTTTTCGAGACAAACTTAAAATAGTTCAGAAGGACCCTCCTCGAAAGGGGGAGCTATGTGATCACTTATGATGAGATTGCCCGCATCAACAGTGAGGTCGATGATGTGGATACCTATATTGGTGATGCCGACAGAGAGGTTGGTGGATGGTCCTTAGACAAGGTCTGACGTGACAAGGGGATTGCAACATCCTTGAACACTTGTTCTGAAAGGAACCGTAGATAGGTGTCTCTCAGAAAGAAGGGGGATTGGATCATCCCTGGATTTCAGTCCTAAAGAGAGCCGTAGACGTATGTCTTCGAGAATGAAGTCCTCCGTGGACATGTGAGGATTGAATCATCCTTGGATTTCAGTCCTAAAGAGAGCCGTAGATGTATGTCTTCGAGAATGAAGTCCTTCGTGGACATGTGAGGATTGAATCATCCTTGGATTTTAGTCCTAAAGAGAGCCGTAGACGTATGTCTTCGAGAATGAAGTCCTTCGTGGACATGTGAGGATTGAATCATCCTTGGATTTCAGTCCTAAAGTGAGCCGTAGACAGGTGTCTCCGAGAAATAAGAGGGATTGTATCATCCTTGAACATATGTTCTAAAAGGAGCCATAGACAGGTGTCTCTGAGAAAGAAGAGGGATTGCATCATCCTTGAACACATGTTCTAAAATGAGCCGTAGACAGATGTCTTCGAGAATGAAGTCCGTGGTGGACATGTGGGGATTGTATCGTCCCTGGACTTTGGTCCCAGAATTGAGCCATAGACTGGGTCTCCGAGAATGTAGTCCTAAATGAATAGGTAGGGGATTGTATCTTCCCCAGACTTTGGTCCCAGAATTGATCCGTAGACTGATGTCTCTGAGAATTGAAGATAGGACTGCATCGTCCCTGAACTAGGTTCAAAATGTACGTGATGGGATTGCATCGTCCCTAGACATGAGACTTGTCTTAAAGTGATAAGGACTCATCATTCGGGAACTTGATCGGGATTGCATCATCCCTAGACATGAGACTTGTCTTAAAGTGATAAGGAATGATCATCCTGGAACTTGATCGGGATTGCATCGTCCCTAGAAATGAGACTTGTCTTAAAGAGATAAGGACTGATCATCCTGGAACTTGATCGGGATTGCATCGTCCCTAGACATGAGACTTTTCTTAAAGTGATAAGGACTGATCGTCCTGGAACTGGATCGGGATTGCATCATCCCTAGACATGAGCTTGTCTTAAAGGTACGTGTGAGGACTGCATCGTCCATGAACTGGGTTCAAAATGTACGTGATGGGATTGCATCGTCCCTAGACATAAGACTTGGCTTAAAGTGATAAGGACTGATCGTCCTAGAACTTGATCAGGATTGCATCATCCCTAGACATGAGACTTGTCTTAAAGGTACGTGTGAGGACTGCATCGTCCATGAACTGGGTTCAAAATGTATGTGATGGGATTGCATCGTCCCTAGACATGAGACTTGTCTTAAAGTGATAAGGATTGATCATCCTGGAACTTGATCTGGATTGTATCATCCATGGACCTATGTCCTAAAGAGAGCGAGATTGATCATCCTGTAATATGATCGTGTGTGTTGCAGGGTATGCTGCTATGTATTGATGATAGATGTATTAGTGAGAATACATGCTTTTGATGATAGATGTATTAGTGAGAATACATGCTTTTGATGATAGATGTATTAGTGAGAATACATGTTTTTGATGATATATGTATTAGTAAGAATACATGTTTTGATGATAGATGTATTGGTGTGGATACTAATACATATGATCCAGATGCTACAGATTGATATGATCCAGATGCTGTAGATCGTGATGATCCAAATGCTATAGATCATGATGATCCAGATGCTGTAGATCGTGATGATCCAGATGCTGTAGATCGAGATGATCCAGATGCTGTAGATCGAGATGATCCAGATGCTGTAGATCAATCGAGATGATCCAGATGCTATAGATCGAGATGATCCAGATGCTGTAGATCAAGATGATCCAGATGCTGTAGATCGTGATGATCCAGATGCTGTAGTTCGAGATGATCTAGATGCTGTAGATCGAGATGATCCAGATGCTGTAGACCGAGATGATCCAGATGTTGTAGATCGAGATGATCCAGATGATGTAGATCGAGATGATCCAGATGCTGTAGATCGAGATGATCCAGATGATGTAGACTGAGATGATCCAGATGCTGTAGATCGAGATGGTCCCGATGCTGATGATCATATGATGACGATGCTGATGATCGTGAGGATCCAGATGTTGATGTTGTTGTAGTTGTTCGAGTGTTGTAGAAGATAAATAATCTGTACTAAAGATGTTGATATTCCAGTATTGAAGATGTTCCAGTAACTGCTTGAGTTACTAATGATCTTGAGAAAGCTTCCAATGATTTATAGATGTATCATGTATGATGTTGATGACTCCTTGCTCGTGCAGATGTTGTTATAATATCCTTCTCGTTAAGGGGGAGTGTTGAGATATTGTAACTTCAAAGAATATTATATTTGTACTTTATTATTCCGGAGATGTCTCATTCCTCCGTGAAGATCTTATTGTAAATCCGGAGATGTTTATTCCTCCGTCAGATTGTGGTAACTTGGGTTATTAGACGTCCCTAGTGGGGGTCGGCCCTATATGTGTAATGTGGGTCAAAGGGTTATTAGATCACCCTAGAGGGGTCAACCCAGTCAGTTGTAGTGGGGTATTTAACCCATTGGTTAAATACGAGCCTACATGATTTGTGTAAAAGACAAGTCAGAGTAGTGTATAAATAGAGGAGGTGTATTCCTCATTTCATATAGGGCTACATCTTAGGGTTACATCTTTGTATATTGTTGGTCATCTATATTGAGGAAGCTTTATTGGGTTTTCTACCCCATGAGGGTTTCCCAAGATAAATTTGTGTCTCTTGTGTTTATGCTGTGCTTGTTGTTTCTTCAGTGATCCTGTATATGCTATTATTGTGAAATGGAATGCAATGCTGCTATTTTATATCTTAGCATATTAAATCTTAACAAGGTCCAGTAGATAATGGTCATTGTAGTGATGTACTATGTGTTCCAAGAATTTCCTGTAATTTGTTATCAGTCTATCAGATCACTCATTCTGGTGAAGGTAAAACTGTGACCTTTACACCTCACCAAGTTGTAATAAAGGATTTTAAAGATCATCAACAACTCCTAGCTACCGAAATTGTTGATGATATTTCCAGGTTATACAAATTTAACAACTTTAGGTCATCACCTTTCCCTTCAGTTTTTGTTGCTCATAGTGATAACTTGAGGAAACTTTGGCATGAGCGATTTGGTCACTTAAATTATCGCTCATTGCAACAACTATGTAAAGACAATATGGTGATAGGTCTTCCGATGGTATCTTGCAGGGATGGTGTTTGTTCCGGTTGTGTACTCGAAAAACATCATCAGGATAGTTTTGAAAAACGTGCCTCTTGGCACGCCTCGGTTCCCTTGGAGCTTGTGCATAGTGACTTGTGTGGTCCTCTTCCATCTGCTTCCTTTTCTAGTTTCAAATATTTCTTAACTTTCATTGATGATTATACTAGATGCACTTGGGTTTATTTCCTAAAACTTAAGAGCAAAGTATTTAACATGTTCTTGGCCACAAGGCCCTTGTTGAAAAACAATCTTGTCATCAGATTCTTAAGTTAAGATCTGACAATGGAGGAGAATATGTTAACAAAAAGTTCACTACTTTCTGCACTGAATAAGGCATCCAACTACAGTACACTGTTCCATATACACCACAACAAAATGGTGTAGCTGAGCGGAAGAACCGCACTTTAAAAGAAATGGCTAATTGTATGATCCAATCTGAGGGACTAAGTCTTCAATTTTGGGCTGAAGCCATTAATTGTGCAAATTACATAGTTAGTCACACCCCCACTAAAGCATTACAAGGTATAACACCAGAAGAAGCATGGAGTAAAACTAAACCTGATGTAAGTTACTTCCGTGTGTTTGGTAATGAAGCATGGGCTCACATTCCGGATGAAAAACGGAAAGCATTGCAGCCTAAAAGTGAAAAGTGCATATTTGTTGGATATTCTGAAGATGTAAAAGGTTATAGAATTCTTCAACCACATTCTCATGATATAATCATTAGAAGAGATGTTAAATTTGATGAAAATCTCTTGGCCTGCGAGCCTAACTCGACGATTGTGCCATCTTTGGCCTGCGAGCCTAATTCAGCATTTGTGCCTTCTTCTTCTTCTTCCAACTTCCTTGATAGGTTTCCAACTCCAATTTCTGATGATGACAGTGAGGATGAAAATCCACCTCCACCTACTCATGTTCCTCTAGTTGCACCATCACAAGTGCTTCCTCGATGGGTCCATTCAACATGTGAAGCAATTGGTGATCTTGTCGATGATCCTAGATATCAACGTTGAACACGTTCTCAATTTCAGTGAGCCTCTTCTCTTTTGGCTCAAGTTTCTGAGAATCATGATCCAGAAACTTTTGCAGAAGCTTCAGGGAATCTAGATTGGGATGTAGCCATGGATGAAGAATATTGTTCCTTAATGGCGAACGATACTTGGGATCTTGTACCTCTCCCAAAAGGAAGAAAACTTGTCTGATGTAAATGGGTCTACAGAACTAAGTATGCATCAGATGGAAGTGTTGAAAGACTTAAGGCAAGGTTAGTTGCCAAAGGTTTTTCCCAAGTTGAAGGAATTGACTACAATGAAACCTTTGCTCTCGTCGCAAAAATGAACTCCATCCACCTTGTTCTTTCCCTTCCATCCTTACATAACTGGGAAGTCCATCAAATGGATGTCAAGTCTGCCTTATTACATGGTGATTTACAAGAGAAAATTTACATGGAACAACCTCTTGGATACGTTCAGAATAACTCTAGCATTGTCTGCCGCCTTAATAAATCCTTATATGGCCTTGCAAGCTCCTACAGCTTGGTATGCCAAAATGGATAACTTTCTCCTTGACACTAGTTTTTCTAGATGCCGTGTTGACCCTAATGTCTATACCAAGAAAGTAGGAAACCATCTCATCATACTTGTTCTATATGTTGATGACCTTATTCTTACTGGTGGTGACCCTGAGCTTATAACCCATATGAAATCCAGTCTTAAAAAAAAAATTGAAATGTCAGACTTAGGACATTTGCATTATTTTCTTGGTCTCCAAGTCCTGCAAACAAAAGAATGAATCTTTCTTTCTTAGTCTAAGTATGCTTGTGACCTTCTTCGTCGCTTTCACATGGAAGATTGTACACCAGCCCCTTCTCCCTTCTAGTCTGGAGTCAAACTTTCTGCCACTTGTACTTCAACTGAATTCGATGCCACCTTGTATCGTCAGCTTGTTGGTAGTCTCTTATACTTGACTCATTCTCATCCTGACCTTTCCTTTACCATTGGTCGTGTTTCCAGTTATATGAAGACACCTCATGAAAGTCACTGCAAACCAGCTAAAAGAATACTTCAATATATTCGAGGTACAGTTCAGTTTGGAATTCATTACAGTACATGGGGGGAACCTTTGTTGGTTGGTTTCACTGATTCAGATTGGGCCGGCAATCCTAATGATCGAAAGTCTACTGCGGGTTATGTTTTCAGTCTGGGATCTGGACCTATCACTTGGGCTTGTAAGAAACAACAAGCTCTTGCTCTTTCTTCAACAGAAGCAGAATATCGAGCCGTAGTTAATGCCAGTCAGGAAGCTTTATGGCTTTGACAGATCCTTTCAGAGTTTGGATTCGAGTAGCAGCAGCCTACTCCACTTTGGTGCGACAATCAAAGTGCCATCAAGATTGCCAAAGATCCAGTTCTACATCAACGCAGCAAACACATTGAGCTACATATGCACGTCATCATAAATCTTGTTCATGATCATGTTCTTGAAGTGCTCTTTTTCCCTACAGATGATCAAGTTGTAGACATCTTCACCAAGTCTCTTACAGAAGCAAAGTTTTATAAACTTCGATCTATGTTAGGAGTTCAGGAACTTGTCATTAAGGGGGGATAGGCTCTAATGCCTCCTTCCTTCTCCTAATAGTGTCACTTGTGTAAATCCTTCAATCCTATCCCAAGTTGTTCTTAAGGGGGGATGTTAGGATATTTAGACACTTAGGAGTTAGTTAAGATCAACTTGTGTAATATATCCGTTAGGGATAGTGTGTTTCTTGTTAGGAACCTATGTCAACCCTTCTCTTTATTATGTTAGTATATTGTTGTTGGACGCATATGCTTTGTAAGTCGTCCCGTAGTATTTGTTGATCCGTAGTTTATATTAGCCCATAGTATTGGGCGCATATGCTTTGTAATTCATCCCGTAGTATTATATGTCCCATGGTTTTGACTCATAGTATTGGGCAAAGACTTAGTATATAAGTGTGTGTTGAAGTCATTGAAGGCACCGTGAAGTTAATTGTATTGAGCTTGCTCAAAGGAGGTTGCCCCCTCGAAGTGGCCCATGATCAATATAAAAGTGATTCTGAGTTCTATTATTTCTGATATCTCGTGTATTTGCATTAATTAATTATTGCAGGTTCATCACATCTGGTATCAGAGCACTTTCTTGGGCTCGTTGGGTGGAATTTCTGCCAAATTTTTTTTTCGCATCTGTTGCAGCTTCGGATTTGGGAATAATTCCTATTCGATTAAATGTGGGAAGTACTTGGGCATAATCCCTAAAACGCATTGTGAAGAGTACCACAGGAACCCCAAAGTAAATGGCCCATTGAGAGGACCTGCCAATGAAAAGGGCAATGACCCCTACCTGATTGACTAGTTCCCACCCGTGAGGTAAACCAAGAGCTGTCATTTGTGGCAAAGTGGTTATCAGTTTTACCTGAGCCATGGAGTGAGGGGTACTGCCCCAATATGCAAGTCGTCAGACAGCATTGGTGGCCGAGTGAAACACCTGAACTGTTAGGAAGTCGTACATACCTGGGGTCCATATCTATTTCAGTTGAACTGTTGTTGATCACTTCCGCTCCAGATCCAGTAGTTTCAGATCTATTCTGAAATTCATTCCAGATCCAGTCGCCGTTTCAGATCCAGCCGTTTCGATCCCTTCCACGCTGTTGTGCCGATGTTGCCAATCCATTTCTAAAAATAAAAATAAACAAAAAAAGTATAAAATTCAATTTTTTCTCCATATCTCCCTTGTTTTCACTCTGTTTCCCTTGAAATTTTCGGGGAATCCCCATCATCCCATTCTGCATCTTTCATTCCTGAGGACCCTATCCCCAATTCCCCTTCCCAAAGCCCGAAATCCCACATTTGTCTATTTTTAGGGTTTTCCATAACTTCCTCAGATTTCACCCAATCACCTTCAAATTTTACCATAGAGTTCCTTTCTGAATTCTGCTTCTTTGTCCCTCTCTGCCAAATTTTCTCATTCTATCACCCCGCTTCTGAAATCCCCCTTTTTGCTTTCTTGTCCTTTCGACAGTGTCCAAAATCTAGTCAAACCCCAATTACCCATCAGATTGTTTCCCTAATCCAAATTTCCCCTTACTAAATCAGCTTCTGTTTGTGTTTTTCTACCCATTCCACCAAAAAAAAAAACCTGGTTATGGTTGTCACCCGTGCAGGAGCACACACCATGGAGGAACCACTTGCAGCCATCCAAACCAAACTCCAAGATCTGGATGAAAAAATTCTCAGCCTCCATCTTCAGCATTCAACCATGAACAATACCAGACAGCCAGAATCTTTTGCAGCTACCGGGTTCTCTTCTTCCAGCAATTTTCGTGGGCCAAAGCTTGATTTTCCTCGCTTCAATGGTACTGATTCGGCTGGATGGATATATCGAGCAGAACAATATTTCAGTCTGCATAATACTTCTGATGCCCAGAAAGTTCCAGTTGCATCCTTTCATTTGGAACAGGAAGCCTTTCAATGGTACCGTTGGTACATCAAAGCTCATCCCGAGCCAAACTAACAGATTTTTTCCAACTCATTTTGCCACAATTTGGTCCTAGTGCTTTTGATGATTTCACAGGAGCACTCACTAAACTTCACCAAATTGGCACAATGAGATAGTATCAGAAAAAATTTGAGAAATTGGCCAATCACACAGAAGGATTGTCTGATGAATTCTACAGGAGTTGTTTTATCAGTGGTCTCAAGGATGAAATCCGCTCAGAGGTCAAAATTTTTTGTCCCAACACAATGATGAAAGTCCTAGGGTTGGCTAAGCTGGCTGAGGACAAGATCGCAGTTCAACAACGCTCCAAACCCACCTTTGTTCCCTTCAGAAATATGGGTTCCCAAGGACCTCCCATCACTCCTGATCCTCAACCAACTCCTATCAAGCATTTGTCTGAAATAGAAATGCAAGCATGCCGAGAAAAAGGGCTTTGCTATAATTGTGATGAGAAATTCACTCAGGGACATAGATGTGTTCAACAAAAGCTCTATCTCTTGGATGTGGATTCTTCACTTGCCTTAGAACTTGGTGAAGAAGCTACAGATACAGTAGATGATCAGGTCGACATTCAACACCCACCTGTTGACACCCCATCTCAAGATGACCCACCCGAGATCTCTCTCCATGCTGTAACCGGTGTCACCACCCCACAAACAATGTGGGTCAGGGGATACTTCAAGAAGCTCCCTCTTACCATACTCATTGATTCTGGTAGCACTCATAACTTCATTGACCCTCAGATTGCCAAACAGGCTGATTGTTTTGTCCATCCTTGCTCCAACTTTGAAGTCATGGTTGCCAATGGGGGCACCTTACCTTGCAAGGGAAAGTGTCACAATGTGCGTATCTCTATGGAAGATTATAACCTATGCTCTGACATGTTTTCCTTGTCCTTAGGCGGATGTGATGTGGTTTTGGGCGTTCAATGGTTATGCACACTTGGCCCCATCTTATGGGATTTTGCTGAACTTTGGATGTAGTTTAAAGTCAATGGGGCACAACACAAATTTATGGGCTTACAACCAGGGTCTCTCTGCATCATCAGTTCACATCGCCTGAAAAAAATCCTTAAGAAGAATTCACGTGGTGTCATCGCTCAACTCAATTCCATTCAGATGCACCCATCAACAGTCTCCACTACTTCCTTGGATAGATATGCAGGTATCTTTGCTGAACCAATGCGCTTGCTGCCTTTAAGAGACCTTTCTGGTAAGAATTTAGCCACATCTACCTCCTAGCAGGAAATGATGGCTATTTTCCATGCAGTATAGAAGTGGTAGCCATACCTATTAGGGAATTATTTCTGCATCAAGACTGATCTCCAGAGTCTAGAAAATTTTCTGGAACAATGGGTCTCCTCCCCATCCCACCTGAAATGGGTTATCCAACTCATGGGTTATCCCTATGTGATCACTTACAAGAAGGGTAAGGACAATATGGTGGAAGATGCTCCTTCTCGCACAATTGATGACCCAGTTTCTCTTACAGCTCTTTCTCTACTTGTTCCAAATTGGTTGCAATATGTTCAACAAGGCTATCTCTTCTATGAACTCCATGCTTCTTCATCAACAGGGCACTCTGGGTTCTGCAAAATGTATGATCGGGAACAATGTAACTTCTTTTGGCAAGGACTAAAAATGACAATTCAACAGATCGTGGCTGACGATGATACTTTCCAAGTCAACAAGGGTGAAATGACACTCCTTTCAGGATTGCTCAAACCCTTGCCCATCCCTACACTGCTTTGGCCAACTATTTCGATGGATTTCCTAGCACCACTCTGGTGGTACAATACCACATCTCAAAGGACACCATATGAAGTAGTCTATGGAAAAACACCGCCAGTTCTTCTTCCATACACCCTTAGCAGCTCCCCAATTTAGGAAATTGACTTGGTTCTTCGAAATCGCGATCAGATTCTTCTCATTCTGCAGGACAATATTCACATGGCCAGAATTCGCCTGAAACAACAAGCCGATTAGCACCATTCTGAGTGCATTTTCCACGCAGCTGACAGGGTTCTTCTTCATCTACAGCCTTCCAAGCAATCCTCCTTGACACTCCAAAGGCATCAATGACCCGAAATGCAACCCCAGGATGCTACCCGGGAACCACTCCTTTAGATTCTGCAGCAATTTCTCCAACCAAAGCTTTGAGGACAATGCTTTTTCTAAGGGAGAGCGGATTTTAGGAACCTATGTCAACCCTTCTCTTTACTATGTTAGTATATTGTTGTTGGACGCATATGCTTTGTAAGTCATCCCGTAGTATTTGTTGATCCGTAGTTTATATTATCCCATAGTATTGGGCGCATATGCTTTGTAAGTCGTCCCGTAGTATTATATGTCCCATGGTTTTGACTCATAGTATTGGGCAAAGACTTAGTATATAAGTGTGTGTTGAGGTCATTGAAGGCACCGTGAAGTTAATTATATTGAGCTTGCTCAAAGGAGGTTTCCCCCTCAAAGTGGCCCATGATCAATATAAAAGTGATTCTGATTTCTATTATTTCTGATATCTCGTGTATTTGCATTAATTAATTATTGCAGGTTCATCACATCTGGTATCAGAGCACTTTCTTGGGCTCGTTGGGTGGAATTTCTGCCAAATTTTTTTTTTCGCATCTATTGCAGCTTCGGATTTGGGAATAATTCCTATCCGATTAAGTGTGGGAAGTACTTGGGCATAATCCCTAAAACTCATTGTGAAGAGTACCACAGGAACCCCAAAGTAGATGGCCCATTGAGAGGACCTGCCAATGAAAAGGGCAATGACCCCTACCTGATTGACTAGTTCCCACCCGTGAGGTAAACCAAGAGCTGTTGTTTGTGGCAAAGTGGTTATCAGTTTTACCTGAGCCGTGGAGTGAGGAGTACTGCCCCAATACGCAAGTCGTCAGACAGCATTGGTGGCCGAGTGAAACACCTGAACTGTTAGGAAGTCGTACATACCTGGGGTCCATATCTATTTTCAGTTGAACTGTTGCTGATCACTTCCGCTCCAGATCCAGCCGTTTCATATCTATTCTGAAAGTCATTCCAGATCCAGTCGCCGTTTCAGATCCATCCGTTTCGATCCCTTCCACGCCGTTGCACTGATGTTGCCGATCCATTTCTAAAAATAAAAATAAATAAATAAAGTATAAAATTTAATTTTTTCTCCATATCTCCCTTGTTTTCACTCTGTTTCCCTTGAAATTTTTGGGGAATCCCTGTCATCCCATTCTGCATCTTTCATTCCTGAGGACCCTATCCCCAATTCCCCTTACCAAAGCCCGAAATCCCACATTTGTCTATTTTTAGGGTTTGCGATAACTTCCTCAGATTTCACCCAATCACCTTCAAATTTTACCATAGAGTTCCTTTCTGAATTCCGCTTCTTTGTCCCTCTCTGCCAAATTTTCTCATTCTATCACCCCGCTTCTGAAATCCCCCTTTTTGCTTTCTTGTCTTTTCGACAGTGTCCAAAATCTAGTCAAACCCCAATTACCCATCAGATTGTTTCCCCAATCCAAACTTCCCCTTACTAAATCAGCTTCTGTTTGTGTTTTTCTACCCATTCCACCAAAAAAAAAAAACCTGGTTATGGTTGTCACCTGTGCAGGAGCACACACCATGGAGGAACCACTTGCAGCCATCCAAACCAAACTCCAAGATCTGGATGAAAAAATTCTCAGCCTCCATCTTCAGCATTCAGCCATGGACAATACCAGACAGCCAGAATCTTTTGCAGCCACCGGGTTCTCTTCTTCCAGCAATTTTCGTGGGCCAAAGCTTGATTTTCCTCGCTTCAATGGTACTGATTCGGCTGGATGGATATATCGAGCAGAACAATATTTTAGTCTGCATAATACTTTTGATGCCCAAAAAGTTCCAGTTGCATCCTTTCATTTGGAACAGGAAGCCCTTCAATGGTACCGTTGGTACATCAAAGCTCATCCCGAGCCAAACTGACATATTTTTGCCAACTCATTTTGCCACAATTTGGTCCTAGTGCTTTTGATGATTTCACAGGAGCACTCACTAAACTTCACCAAATTGGCACAATGAGAGAGTATCAGAAAAAATTTGAGAAATTGGCCAATCACACTGAAGGATTGTCTGATGAATTCTACGGGAGTTGTTTTATCAGTGGTCTCAAGGATGAAATCCACTCAGAGGTCAAAATTTTTTGTCCCAACACAATGATGGAAGTCCTAGGGTTGGCTAAGATAGCCGAGGACAAGATCGCAGCTCAACAACGCTCCAAACCCACCTTTGTTCCCTTCAGAAATATGGGTTCCCAACGACCTCCCATCACTCCTGCTCCTCAACCAACTCCTATCAAGCATTTGTCTGAAATAGAAATGCAGGCATGCCGAGAAAAAGGGCTTTGCTATCATTGTGATGAGAAATTCACTCAGGGACATAGATGTGTTCAACAAAAGCTCTATCTCTTGGATGTGGATTCTTCGCTTGCCTTAGAACTTGGTGAAGAAGCTACAGATACAGTAGATGATCAGGTCGACATTCAACACCCACCTGTTGACACCCCATCTCAGGATGACCCACCCGAGATCTCTCTCCATGCTGTAACCGGCGTCACCACCCCACAAACAATGTGGGTCAGGGGATACTTCAAGAAGCTCCCTCTCACCATACTCATTGATTCTGGTAGCACTCATAACTTCATTGACCCTCAGATTTCCAAACAGGCTGATTGTTTTGTCCATCCTTGCTCCAACTTTGAAGTCATGGTTGCCAATGGGGGCACCTTACCTTGCAAGGGTAAGTGTCACAATGTGCGTATCTCTATGGAAGATTATAACCTACGCTCTGACATGTTTGCCTTGTCTTTAGGCGGATGTGATGTGGTTTTGGGCGTTCAATGGTTATGCACACTTGGCCCCATCTTATGGGATTTTGCTGAACTTTGGATGTAGTTTAAAGTCAATGGGGCACAACACAAATTTATGGGCTTACAACCAGGGTCTCTCTGCATCATCAGTTCACATCGCCTGGAAAAAAATCCTTAAGAAGAATTCACGTGGTGTCATCGCTCAACTCAATTCCATTCAGATGCACCCATCAACAGTCTCCACTACTTCCTTGGATAGATATGCAGGTATCTTTGCTGAACCAATGCACTTGCTACCTTTAAGAGACCTTTCCAGTAAGAATTTAGCCACATCTACCTCTCAGCAGGAAATGATGGCTATTTTGCATGCAATATAGAAGTGGTAGCCATACCTATTAGGGAATTATTTTTGCATCAAGACTGATCTCCAGAGTCTGGAAAATTTTCTGGAACAATGGGTCTCCTCCCCATCCCACGTGAAATGGGTTATCCAACTCATGGGTTATCCCTATGTGATCACTTACAAGAAGGGTAAGGACAATATGGTGGAAGATGCTCCTTCTCGCACAATTGATGACCCAGTTTCTCTTACAGCTCTTTCTCTACTTGTTCCAAATTGGTTGCAATATGTTCAACAAGGCTATCTCTTCTATGAACTCCATGCTTCTTCATCAACAGGGCACTCTTTTGGCAAGGACTAAAAATGACAATTCAACAGATCGTGGCTGACGATGATACTTTCCAAGTCAACAAGGGTGAAATGACACTCCTTTCAGGATTGCTCAAACCCTTGCCCATCCCTACACAGCTTTGGCCAACTATTTCAATGGATTTCCTAGCACCCCTTTTGTGGTACAATACAACATCTCAAAGGACACCATATGAAGCAGTCTTTGGAAAAACACCGCCAGTTCTTCTTCCATACACCCTTAGCAGCTCCCCAATTCAGGAAATTGACTGGGTTCTTCGAAATCACGATCAGATTCTTCTCATTCTGCAGGACAATATTCACATGGCCAGAATTCGCCTGAAACAACAAGCTGATTAGCACCATTCTGAGTGCATTTTCCACGCAGCTGACAGGGTTCTTCTTCATCTACAGCCTTCCAATCAATCCTCCTTGACACTCCAAAGGCATCAGTGACCCGAAATGCAACCCGAGGATGCTACCGGGGAACCACTCCTTTAGATTCTGCAGCAATTTATCCAACCAAAGCTTTGAGGACAAAGCTTTTTTTAAGGGATAGGGGATGTTAGGAACCTATGTCAACCCTTCTCTTTACTATGTTATTATATTGTTGTTGGACACATATGCTATGTAAGTCGTCCCGTAGTATTTGTTGATCCGTAGTTTATATTAGCCCATAGTATTGGGCGCATATGCTTTGTAAGTCGTCCCGTAGTATTATATGTCCCATGGTTTTTACTCATAGTATTGGGCATAGACTTAGTATATAAGTGTGTGTTGAGGTCATTGAAGGCACCATGAATTTAATTGTATTGAGCTTGCTCAAAGGAGGTTGCCCCCTCGAAGTGGCCCATGATCAATATAAAAGTGATTATGAGTTCTATTATTTCTGATATCTCGTGTATTTGCATTAATTAATTAATTAATGATACAAACCGTTACACCAAAACCCCGAGTTGTTAGTGAAGGCTATCCATTAGGATCTTAACATCGCACCACGCTCCGCAGTCCAGACTCTGGGCTGGATGTGCGCCCATACGGTGGTGTCCCCTTTGCGCCATACAAGACTCAAGCGAACACTGTAATGCCGATGTTGCCACCCGCTCTGTGACTTGAACCTGGGTGGAGGCTCTGATACCAAATGATACAAACCGTTACACCAAAACCCCGAGGTGTTAGTGAAGGCTATCCATTAGGATCTTAATATTTCTTTAGTATGCATTAGTATGCATTTGTAAATACTTAATCCGACAACCACGATATGTTCTCGACATAGAGTGATCCGACGACTCAACTTCTCTTAGATCATACCTAACCTTGATCCATGGCTTAACATCCGATTGGTCCATGATCTCTATTTAAAGAGCATGGAGGGTTATTGTTTAGTTGATCAATTATGAGAAGCTCATTTGTAACTTTCTTTCTTTGCATAATAAATTGTCCCGTAGAAGCTATTTGTCCTGGGCCGTGGAGTGTTTCCCTCAAGAGGGTTTAAACCATGTCAAAACATCGGTGTTGATCTGTGATCTGTTTTTGTGAAGTGCTTGCTCTTGGTGTTCGATCCTTTGGTAGTACCCTGTGTACCCAAACACATCAGGCGGTTGTGTATATGTGGTAATAGCCTTGCAATGAACCATTCTTTATGTTGTTCCTTAGGAATCTTGAATGTTACCTTATCCAACAAAGCTTTGAATCTTCGGTCAAACTCCCAAAATGTCTTAGTTGACAATTGTCTAATTTCCTTTAACTCAATTATATACTGCGACTTGGACTTTGGATTCTTAAATTCCTTTGTCAATGCATCCTCGACACCTGCAAACATTATGTTTGGTACAGTGGTCTGGTACTTCATATGCCATGTCATTGCATGATCCATGAACGTGGTTACCAGTTGTGCTAACTTCGCATGATCATCTTGGACTTGCTTCGCTTGCCAAATAGCCTCACATACAAACAAATGTTAATCTGGATTATCTGTCCCCATCCTGTGGAAGACAGGAAACCTCAACGTGGGGTCCACTATCGGGTTTTTTACAGTACTACTACTATTCGTTGCAGGTCATGGCTGATTAGTTGACTTAGTTCCACTACTCTGACTACTATTGCTATTAACCAGAAATAATGGATTCAGACTTCTTACCTCAAGTGTTGCGGATGCACACAGGGTCGTGGGTTCGACGCAAATCCCGACATGGATAGGAATACCTCTTTCAAATGGATTGAATTGTCTTCATTATGCTTCCCTTGAGTGTGGCAATCCTTCAAAATAAACTACTGCACAGAAATCTCTTTCTTGACCCTCACTATGCTACTTCTCTACCTCAGTTGCAGTCTTCTTCCTACTGTCTTTCCGAAATATTTTTACTCCATGCAATATACCCATCTCTTCTACTTTTGAATCCTCTTCTATGCTCAACATCCTCATCTCATCCTTTCCACATTCATTCCCTCCTTTTTCCATATCGTTCCCTCGTTAGCCCCTAGTGCCCAACTACGCACATAAGTGATTAACTGCTAGTCTGATCTAATTCCAAAATCATCGTTCCCTTTTCACACAATAAAATTTTAATCTAGGTATTCAATGAAATAAAATATAGTCCACGCTAACCCTTAAATAAATCCCTCTCTGAGACGCTATATGAATTATTATAATTTACGAAAAACTCTACAACATACCCTTTGAAGATACTATCCAACCAATAGTCAATTGTGCATGATATAGTGTTAGTTACAGAGTTAACTAACTAGATCTCTTCAAGATTCTAGTCCCTCGGACCATCAGTATTGCATATCAAGCTTGATTCCACCAACCTTATTAACCACTCTATCATAAGTATAGTAAATTCAGAAAAGAAACATTCATATAGGTCCAAATAGATGTGCCATTGGTGTACCACTATAACCAGTCTACTTCATTGAGCCAGGGGTTCTTATTATCTTCCCTTGAGAACTAGTACTCCTTTTGTTTCAACCACTCTTCTATTCATTCTCTCGTTGGTCTTCATAAAACCATTCCTCAACTCTCACATCCCTTCAGGTGCAGATCCCGGTCCTGATAATAGAACCATTTTTTGGCACATGGGTAGACCCAAGGCTCAACATAAATCACACAAACCCCAGACACCGTGTTCGAAAACAGGATCGTAGAGCATTAACAATAAACAAGATGCAAATATAAATCACATAAACACAATATAAGAGAGACACCAATATAACGTGGTTCATCCAAGATGGTCTATGCCCACATAGAAATTGCCAATCCTTGTTATTATTATACCATCCAACAAATTAAGGGATACAACCTGCATCACATCTACTGCAACTTCCTTTTCACTCTCTCACGATCTCTCTTACACAATCATAGATATCTTTGCAATGCTACAATACACATCCATATTACAATGCCTTCCTTTTAAATAGGGATTACCATGGGAAAATACTATGGGACACCCAATACGATGGGCCCATAAATCACCCATTATTGACCAAGTCATGACTACGAAATTAAAACATTTTACAAGGAAATTTTTCCAAAATTTTCGCTATGGGGGCGCTTCCCCCAAACCCCTTCCAGAAGGGCTCCTAAGTTGTAGTATATGCCCCCCTTGGAACCCCCCATGGTGACTATTTTGGGGGGCCAATCCCCCCCAAACCCCCCGTCATGGTATGGGATCCAGACATGACTGAAACACGATCACTGAATAAGGAATATTAGGCTCCACAACCAACACACCGACCCGTTTGGCATCACCTTCAAACATATTATGTCTCACTCAAGGTATCATAAGGGACTACAGGAACCAAGTTTCTACAATGCTGAAGGGATGTGAATTAGACATTCGATATATCCATTATTCATTCAATTAATGCACAACATATCATTATTAAACATTAACAAAAGTAACAACAACATGGAAACTTAACTATGCACAACATATGCATTCATCACATTGAACATAACTATAGAGTCCTACAACCAAAGTTTCTCAATTTACATTAGAACAATTATACATAGCTTGTGCAAAGTGCACCAATACTCAATATTCAATTACCAGCATTACACACATAATAGCCACTATTAGTTCTCTAGAAAAACATATTCACTTTCTCCAAAGACATTCTACCCTCATATATACTACATATTTATACATCAAGATATGGGCAAAGCCCGTTACAAAGTGGAAAACACTCCTAAAAAATTTCTAACTAAATTCCTCCTTCTACATAGTTCTGGGACAATTTTCGAACTGTCACATGGTCCCTCTTTGGTGCACGACTTTCCAAATAAGTCTAAAATCTGTTGATGTATATGTAACTTCGGAATGTATTTCACCTATGTATATTGTACTCCTATAGAGATGTATTATTCCTCTATACGGAAGTGTCGTCATTTGTATTGACAAGTTTCACAAGTGTTGTAACTTTTCGATGGGTTATTAGACCACCATGTGTGGGGTTGGCCCTGATTAAGCTAACCATGGGTTATTAGGCTAAGCTAGACAATTCAACCCCACTGGTTTATTGGGCAGAATGGGACAAGTATAAATAAAGATCGAGAGATCTCTATTTTATCACTTCACTAGTCACTCTTCCATCTCTCGAAAAGTAGCGCACATGTGAGGAGGAGGATCATCTGCTAGTAGAAGACTATCTCTTGTACTTGGGTTGTACTATTTTTCTCTTTCTATCTCTGAGGAAGTTATTGGGGTTTTTTACCTTTATGGTTTTCCCCAAGTAAACTCTGTGTGTCTATTGTCTCATGTGATTGCTTGATGTGATTGCTATGCATTTCTATGATTGATATGTTGTTCATGTTATTCTCTCAGTAAAGATCCTAGAGTATATTGGATTAAATGCTCAAAAATTAACATGATATCAGAGCTAACCTGAGAAGAAGACATTGTGTAGTGGCGGAAACTAGGGTTTCTTGTTTATTTGGTTTCTCTCCACAGATTTTGGAAACACAATATGATAGATTGACTCTCCTCAGCAAGGTGAATCTTTCTGTCAAATCAGAATTCAATTCTGGGCACTTTCAGTTTTGGCCCTAAAAATTAGGGTTTTCACAAAAATAGGAATTTCTGAAATCTAAAGACATAGCTGGAAGCTCCTTGGAAAAATTGAGGTGTAGAGCTTTGGATCGAACTTTTTGGTTGGGTGAAGCTCCAAGAAACTTAAACCCTAATTCAGGGTCCTCCCTAGTGAATCTAGGAAGACTAAAAGGCATTTCTAAAGGGTGAAACTTTGCAGATTTCAAATTTTGAATATACCAAGCGGATCAGTGCATCAAAGCACATCTTTCCATCATTTCAAAGAGTTGAAATTCACATTTTGAATTTTTAGGGTTTCTCTGACAAACCCTAATCCAGGACCATATCCAGTTTTCAGCAAATCAAGTGGTAAGATCTAAATCTTTTCTATTTCCATTTGAAGTACTCTTTAAAGATGTCTCACCACACCAAGCTTGAGGATAAGCTTGAAGGGGATGATAAATTCCGAGCATGGAAGTATAGGATTGGGTTAATCCTGGAAGAAAATGAATTGGACACTTACATAAGTGAAGAGGTCCCTATACCAGAGGAAGAAGAGGTTAAGGCCTTACATAAGAAGAATTTTGTCAAGGCAAAGAGGATCATTGCTTATTCAATCAAAGACCATCTCGTATCACATGTGTCATCTCTAAAGAAACCCAAGGAGATGTTTGATTCCCTAACCAAGCTATTTGAAGGGAAGAACATAAATCAGAAGATGACTCTACAGAACCAATTGAAAGGGGTAAAGCTTCATAATGAAGAGACCATTCAATCGTATTTCTCTAAGGTCTTTCAGATCAAGGAATAACTTGAAGCTATAGATGAAGTGGTGGGTAATGGTAAAGTTGTCATGACCACTTTGAATGGCCTACCTAGGTCATGGGATTCCTTCATTCAAGGAATATGTGCAAGAAGGAAGTTGATCTCCTTCAATAGACTATGGGAGGAATGTTCACAAGAAGAGGCTAGGCTTGTAGCCCGAGAAGAAAAGATGAGAAGTGAAGATCAAGCTCTCATAGCTCACTCCAAAAGAAGCAAGCCCAAGAAGGAGCACTATCATCACAAGAAACCTTTTCAAAAGGGTAAAAAGGATCTGAGATGCTACACTTGTAATGAGAAGAAACACTTTGTTGTAGATTGTCCCAAGAACAACAGGGACAACAACAACAACTTCAACAAGAAGAAGGAAAATAACAAAAGAAGATATCATGCTCATGCTGCTGAGAATGATGAAACACCAAAGAAGAAGGCTAGGGCAGAAAGTGATGACTTATCTAGTGAAGATGAATATGTTCTAATATCTGCTCTCACAGGTACTATTTCTCATGGTTGTAATGATTGGCTTATTGACAGTGGGGCTTCCAAACACATGAATGGGTTTAAAGAATCTTTTGTAATCCTATCTAAACTTGAGTCACCCCATAAGGTGAAGCTTGGGGATGACTACCAATATCCTATCAAAGGAAGTGGTGAAGCCTCCTACAACATAGACTCTGGGAAGTATTTGAAAATGAAAGACGTGTTATATGTACCTGGGCTCAAGTAGAACTTACTCTCCATATCTTCATTGGATGCAAAAGGCATGAGGGTTGCATTTGTAGATGGCCAAGTACTAATGTGGCCAAAAGGTAAAACTATTGATGATGCAGTAGTGATTGGAGAGCAAGAGGGAGGTTTGTATAAATTAAAGGGACAACCTGAACATGCCATGGCACATGAATCCATGGAGCCAAGTGAACTTTGACATAAAAGGCTTGCACATGTGCACTATAGAGCACTACCAATTGCAAGCAAAGCTGTAGAGGATCTTCCTAAAATCAAGACAAAGCATGAAGGTGTTTGCAAAGGATGTGCAAAAGGAAAGAACATAAAGAAGGCATTTCCAAGCAGTGAAAGCAAAGCTAAAGGAATCTTGGAAATTATCCACTCTGATGTATGCGGTCCAATGTTATCTAGTTCTCTAAGTGGGTATGTATACTATGTCTCTTTCATTGATGATTTCTCTAGGAAGACTTGGGTTTACTTCTTTAAGAACAAAGATGAAGTGTTTGATAAGTTCAAGGAATTCAAAGCCTTGATGGAAAATCAAACTGATAAGAAGATCAATACATTCAGATCCGACAATGGTAGAGAATTCACTTCAGGTGAGTTCAAGAAGTTATGGAGTGATTTAGGGATTAAGAGGGAGTTGACTGCTCCCTACAATCTACAACAGAATGGAGTTGCAGAAAGGAAAAATAGAACAATCATGGAAGCAGCACGGGAAATGCTACATGACCAGGATCTTCATATGCATCTATGGGCAGAAGCAGCTATAACAATTGTTTATGTACAGAACATAACACTTCACAAGATATTGGACAACAAGACACCAGAAGAAGTATTCTCTGGTAAGAAACCTGAAGTCAGCCATCTCAGAATATTTGGTTTCCCAGTATACACTCATGTTCCAAAGGAAAAGAGAACAAAACTAGATCCTTCAGGAAAGAAGGGCATCTTTGTAGGGTATAGTGAAAGCTCGAAGGCTTACAAAATATACTTTCCAGGGTTCAAGAAGATCGATGTCAGCAGGAATGTAACATTTGATGAAAACTCAGCCTTCATCAAATCAAGGAAGACACCTGTTGAAGATCATGAAGAACCAAAGGAAATCAGATTTGAAGACATCACCATGACTGAATCAATTCCAGAAGCAGATCATGAAGTTGAAGATCCACAGATACCTGTAGATCCACCCCGTGAGAATAACTCTCACAAGAGAAAACCTGCATGGGCTAGAGATCTCATTCAAGATGCAGAAAGATATGCCATTCAAGAAGAAGAACACAGAGCAAGGAAGAGAACTAGATCTCATACTAGTTCTATTGCCTTACTCTGTGATATTATGAACAAAGAACCTTCCAGTTAGGAAGAGGCAGCGGAAAAGAAAGAATGGAAGGATGCCATGGTCGAATAACACCAATCGATCATGAAGAATGATGTTTGGGATGTAGTCCCAAGACCTGAAGGCAAGTCTGTTGTAACTTCCAACTGGATCTACAAGATCAAACATGTTGCAGATGGCAGCATAGAGAAATATAAAGCAAGATTTGTAGCTCGTGGCTTCTTTCAAAAAGAGGGAATAGATTATGAATAAACTTTTGTGTTGAGCCCAGAATTGGCCCTTTTTGACCATCATTTATCACTGTCCCTTACCTTGTCTTACACCAATTACCTTGGCAATTCAAACTTATTGTCCTTATATATTCCCCAATTTACCAAGGTATGGCCGATTATTGTTTTATTGTGTTAATACTTATGATTGTGATGATTAAAGCTGTTCATCTCTTAATCTGTGCTAACATGATGCGATTTATGAAGGTAGTAAGACAATAGACTGCAGGAAGAACGGAGCTGAACAAGTCATGAAGGAACGATCATCGCTTGTGGAAGGTTCCTTGGGGCTCAAATCGGCAATCAAGGCATAGGCGTGGCAGGGCAGCTGTAACCAAAGAACTATCTTAAGCATGTTGCTGCTCGAATTCAGCTGTGAGCTGGAAGGACCGTCACTCTTGGGACGATTAATACTTCTCTCATATTTGGATATTTCAGTTCTGCCACGCGTTGTAACAGCTAGATTATTTAGGGCGCCTGAAGATCAGAGATCTTCATGGCTGCCCAATTATAGGTTTAGATGCTGCAATTTGTATGTATAAATATGGGGAATTACCTCGACTGAGGGGTTGGACAGCAATTAATTAATTCATCTTGTATTAGCAGTCAAGCTGAAACTGTGTACTTATCTTTCTGTTAATATAAGGAGTTGCTTCTGATTTAAAGAGAGTGTTGTTCAACCAGCGTCTCTGTGTGAAGACTGGGCCCGTCTTCCACAGAGATTGCTGTGTTAAATTAGGATTTCATCTTTCTTGTTGTGTGATGCTTTGTTCTTCCTTTTGTACGCAGCAGCAATATTTATCGTGTGAATTTTCAGTATAGTTAAGGATCATATTTCTGTGAGTTTGGTAGATGGTGTAGAATAACAGTCGACTGAGTAAGGCTTGCTTTATATACAATTCAATTACAGATCATACACACTTGTGTTCATCTTACAGCTGAGTTGCGATCCCCTGGGTTCTTACAATTTATCGTTCTGATTGTGTGTTGCTTGATTTCCATTCTGCAATTTAATATTCTTAGAATAGTTAACTCAATTATTTCACAATTGGATTTCTAGATTACTGCTCAGTTTTTGCTTTACGATTTCCAGGTTGATTAGATCAGGCAAGTGATCGTTCTAGGATATAAAGGAGATTCCTTCCTATTGTTCATTAGATCTGATGTTAATTTTTAATTGATGCATGATAGAGAGGATTTGAATTATAGCAGTGAGAAGGCTTTGGATTGCTTAAGATTCTGGGGATGAACATGACTGATAGAATATAGAAGTATTTATTGCTAATGGTTTAGTGTTTAAGCATATATTGTGCACTTGTCCTTTGAAATAAAAAGACTTTCTCGGGTTGACAATAAATTTCATACGCTCTGTGTGTTGATATTTAATTATCTGCAATTAGAGTGCTTGACATTTTGGCGCCGTTGCCGGGGAAGGATGAAAATTAAATACTAGTCATTAGTTGATCTGATAATTGCTTTTAGTCAGTCTTTTGGTTGATTTTGAAATGATCTGTTTCGCATGAATACGAGGGGGGTAAAACGCGATCACCTCCCGACCCCCAAAACCCCACAAATTACTAACAGTACAGGTGGTTCGGGTCGTGGTCGAGGTCCACCGCTGGGCAGAAGAACATTCATTGACGACCTTGTTGACAAAACTGATTCAGCTGTCAGATCTCGTCAACAGGGGACTCCTACCAAAAGAGGCCCTGCTGATCCTGGAACGTTAGCATCAGGATCTACAGTGGAAGATACAGGAGCAGCTGTGATTCCTGCATATACCCCTGCTAAAGAAGTAACAGCTGATTCAGCTGTTGCAACCGAAGAATACACAGCTGTTGCAACCGAAGAATACGCAGCTGTTACAACCGAAGAATACGCAGCTGTTACAACTGAGGTAAAGAACAAAGGAACAAACGAAGGAGAAGATACAGGAGAAAAGATGAGTAATAGACATGAGAATGAAGAGGAAGAAGCAGTGGTACAATACCATCATGAAGATAATTCCCCGCCAGAAACTATGGCTACATTGCAATTCCCAATACAGCAGCTAGAGGGGACAGCTCCTATGAAAAACATTTCACCGTCGGTGTTACCCCGCTTCCATGGCAGGGCGGCAGAGGATCCAGACGAATTCTTGTTTGAATTCGATATCCTCTGTCGCAGCTATGACTATATCACAGATGCTCAAAAGTTAAAGCTTTTTCCTGCCACCCTGAAGGACAATGCATTACGATGGTTCATGAGCCTTGGGGGAGGGACTGTTGCTAATTGGAATAAGATGAAACAAGTATTCCTGGAAAAATATCAAGAATATTGTAACACCAGGGACAAAAGGGAGGAGTTATTCAAGATGGTACAGAAGGAGGACGAAAGCTTGGAGGATTTTGTAGAGAGGTTGATGTACAATGTGCAGAGAGCTGGACAGACGAACATGGGACTAGATGTGCTTAAGATCATCCTGCTTCGAGGAATCAGGGACGATTGTTTAGACATGCTAAATTTATTAGGAAAGGGGGATATCTCTAAAGAATCTTTTGAGACAATTGTGGAATTATGTAAGAGATATTCCAGGGGATCTTCTAGGCATAATAAGCAGCATAAACGAAATAACCTGGAACGTGATGTCTTCGACAGAACTCAGAAGTCATCCAATGGGGGAGCTACATGTGCAGAGATAGGCAATCTTCTTGAAAACTTTAAAACAGAAATGATGAGCTCTATCTCTTCAGAGATTGACGTCTTGAAGGCCAAGCAAAGACAGGCAGTGGAGGATCTCACACTAGGGGTGTTTTGTCCCCGATGTAGAAAGACTCATCCACTGAAAGAATGCCCTCTTGACAAAGTTCAAGTATGTCAACTGTGTGAGCTGAATCATGATATGAAAGAATGCCCCACGTTGCCCCAAGTGAAAGCTATTCTGCAGGCATCAACTCCAGAGGTGGATTCAGCCTACTTTATTGCACAGAAGAAACCCTGGCAGCCCCGGAATCAAGGTATGTCTCCCGATTCATTTCTATTTTTGAATAATTTGAATAATTGGAATACTAATATGCAAAACGTGAATACACAATTCCCTTCAAATTATGCTTAGTGGAATTCCCCTCAACCTGCGATGCAAGGTTATAATTCATGGAGTCCTTGGACACAGCCACCTCATCAACCTACTTCATGGTCTCCTGGATGGAGGAACTTCCATCCTGGGAATCAGTTTCCTCAACCACCTCCACCTCAACAGTTACCGTATCCTCCATATCCTCAATTTCAGCAATATCCTCAATACCTACCTCAGCAGTCGCAGCTGCAGCTGCAAAATAATCCTGTGCCTAACATACCAATACGGCCTCAGCTGCTTGCCCAACCTAACCCTAACCCAAATAATAAAACAGTCCAGCAACTGGAAACTCTCAATATGCCAGCCTACTCTCTCTCCCCTGTACCTTGTAATGACATTCGCTTACGATCTGGAAAGATAGTAGAACGTGTAACTTCAGAAAATATTCCACCTACTGTTTATGGCAAAGGAGAGAGTTCCCAGCATCTATCTGATCCGGTTCCTATTATTGAAGACGCTGAGCATCCCTCAGAAGGGAGGGCTGAAACAATAAACGATGAAGTGGATAACACGCAGCCTACCCAGTTGGTAAGACAACCACCTTACCCTGAGAGATTGATGCTGCCACAAAGAGGGGGGCAACCTCAGTTCAATCTCTTAGGAGAACTGAAGAACCTTTATGTTAAGATTCCCCTTTTACAAGCTCTTCAAGATGTACCTATCTATGCTAGAACTGTTCGGGACCTGTGCACTAAAAGACCGGGAAGGAAACCCAGAGATCCTCCTACTGTCCATGTTATAGGGAATTTATCCGCTTTAATGACTGGAAAAACCCCTATAACCAAGTATGAGGATCCCGGCAATCCTACTGTCACTGTACACATAGGACAAACGCAGATACCCAACGTACTAGTAGATTTAGGAGCTGCGATCAATGTTATAACGATGGAGACTGTAAAGCAGCTCGGATTCACCAATATTAGACCGACCCCTACTATCTTAGAATTGGCAGACAGATCCACCATCAGACCTGAAGGGATTTTGGACGACCTCGTTATTTCAGTAGACTCGTGGGAATACCCTGCCGATTTTCTGGTATTACAGCCGAAATCACAGCTGGGGGGACATCCATTGATTTTAGGAAGGCCCTAGTTGGCTACAGCTGATGCTTGCATCAGCTGTCGATCAGGATCTATGACTATATCTGATGGCATGGAAACCAAAAATCTTACCCTGTACCCTCCAGCAAGGCCGAGTCTAGAGACTGAAACCTCCCTTTGGATAGAACAAGAAGAAGAAGAAGATGTTCAGCCATTACTAACGATAGGGAAGGCACTAACTTTCAAAAACGAAACAGAAGACGATGCCATTAATAACTTCATTAGCGAACCTGCTTCTGTAGACAAGGAAGTTTATCAACTTCTGAACAGTACCCTCGGCAAAGAAGAACAAGAACAGCTTACGGAGGAAGCACTAGCCAATGACACAAATATAATCCCAGTATTGAAAAGCTCGAGAAGTATTCCTATTGAGGTAGAGCCTGGAAGAACTTTGAACATCAATCCTGCTCTCTCCTCAGAAGAACAAGAGCGCCTAACCAATCTCTTGAAGGAACGTAAGGGGGCATTCGCCTGGGAGTATACAGACATGAAGGGTATTCCTTCTAGTCTGTGCACTCATCATATTTATATTAAAAACGACTCCCGGCCTGTATGTCAACCCCAACGACGCATGAACCCCAATCTGAGGGATATAGTGAAGGAAGAAATCCAGAAACTCTTGGAAGCAGGATTCATCTATCCTATTTCAGACAGTGAGTGGGTTTCCCCACTTGTAATTGTACCCAAGAAAAACGGTAAATGGAGAGTCTGTGTCGATTATAGGGAGCTGAACAAGGCTACACAAAAGGATCACTTTCCTCTGCCCTTTATTGACCAGGTACTTGATAACTTATCTGGGAAGAAGTTCTTCTCCTTCCTGGACGGATTCAGTGGGTACAATCAAATCCAGATTGCTCCAGAGGATCAGGATAAGACCACCTTCACCTGCCCTTGGGGAACGTTCTCCTACAGGGTGCTTCCCTTTGGGTTGTGCAATGCACCTGCAACGTTCCAAAGAGCTGTGATTGGCATATTTTCTGAATTGGTAAATGATAGCATGGAAGTTTTTATGGATGATTTCACTCCTTATGGCAGGGATTTTGATGAAGCGTTGGAAAATTTGAAGAAGGTTTTAATTCGCTGTGAACAGGCTCGCCTCTCACTGAGCACTGAAAAATGCCACATGATGATGAGTGAGGGGGTGGTATTAGGACATTTCATCTCTATTCACGGTATTCAAGTGGATCCTTCAAAAATTAAGGTGATAAAGAATATACCAACCCCTTCAACTCAGAAAGAGGTGCGAAGTTTTCTGGGACATGCTGGGTACTACAGGAGATTCATAGAAAACTTCTCCAAACTTGCTTCTCCTTTGTTTTCATTGTTAATGAAGGATGTGCAGTTTGCATGGAGTACAGCATGCCAGACAGCATTTGATAAGCTTAAAGAGAAACTGTCCACAGCCCCTATTTTAAGGGGACCTAATTGGACCATACCTTTCTACATTTCTTCAGATGCTTCTGATACCGCCATTGGAGCAGTACTAGGACAGCAGGATGGTCAAATACCTTATGCTATTTATTATGTTAGTAAAAACTTAGCCCCTGCTGAACTAAATTATACTGTTACTGAAAAAGAATTTCTTGCTATTGTTTATTCTATTAATAAGTTTCGGCATTACATTACTGGGTATCCTACATTTGTGCATACTGATCACTCTGCCATTAAGTACTTAATGAATAAACCTGTCACTAATGCCAGAGTAACCAGGTGGATTTTATTATTACAGGAATTTGATATTACTATTATAGATAAACCTGGAAAAGAAAATGTTGTTGCTGATTTTTTATCACGATTTACTAACAGTGATGACAGTTCACCTGTTGAGGATGCTTTCCCGGATGAACATTTATTTGCACTCTCAGCTCATTCACTCTGGTATGCAGATGTTGCTAATTATTTGGCTGCAGGGAAACTTCCGCCACATATGTCTAAACGAGAGAAAAGAAAAATTATTCAGCAAAGTGCCAGGTATTGTTGGCTTAAAGGCCATCTCTTTTACACAGGACCTGATCTTGAAATTAGAAGATGTGTAAGGGAAGATGAGATCTTTCATATACTGAAGGCCTGTCACGATGAACCTTGCGGAGGACACTTTGCAGATAAAAGAACAGGACATAAGGCGTTGCGGATGGGCTATTATTGGCCGACACTGTTCAGAGATGCTAAAAAATATGTTCAGTCCTGCGACAGCTGCCAAAGGATGGGCCAACCTAATAAGACAGATCAGATGCCTTTACAGCCCCAAGTGGTACTAGAACCGTTTGATAGATGGGCATTGGACTTTGTTGGTCCTATCAACCCTCCTTCCAAACAAAAGGTTTACATCTTGGTGTGTACAGACTACATGACTAAGTGGGTAGAAGCTGTAGCTTTGGCTAAGGCAAACGACCAGGCGGTGATTGATTTCCTGTACAGTGAAGTTTTTACCCGTTTTGGAGTACCAAAGGAAGTAGTTACCGATGGCGGACCACAATTTATTTCACACCAATTTGAATCCTTGCTGCGGAAGTATCATGTGCAGCACAAGATAGCTTCACCTTATCATCCCCAGGCCAATGGTCAGGTGGAAAGCACTAATAAAGTTACCGAAGCAATCCTTACTAAAACAGTTAAAAGCCATCGAAGGGATTGGGCTGACAGACTTCCAGAAGCACTGTGGGCATATCGCACGACTTGGCGCAACACCACGGGCTTTTCTCCCTATGATCTGGTGTATGGTAAGAGTGCCATCTTTCCAATTGAATTTGAGATCAAGACCCTGAAAACAGCCATTGAAATGAACCTAGATGTAGCAGAAGCCCAGAAAAGAAGATTGAATCAATTGAATGAACTGGATGAGAAACGATTAGCTGCGGTAGACCAGACTGTGCTGCTTCAGCAACAGAGATCTAACTGGCATGACCGATTCATCAAAAAGAAAATCTTCCATGAAGGAGACTGGGCACTACTGTACGACTCTAGATTCAAGAAAGATTTCAAAGGGAAATTACGTACAAGATGGCTGGGTCCATATTTGGTTGACAGGGTATTTGACAACGGCACTGTTCGCCTGGTCACCATTGATGAAAACCGTATGCCATTACTTGTTAATGGCCATAGGCTGCGACTGTATCGGAAGCCTATTTCGAAAGATGCATTCATTTCACAGGTTGCTGCTGATCCAAACTACCAATTGGCACCAGAGCAGGAACATTTTTCTACCTTTACCAAATCTTAAAATGAAAATCATATTTGCTGTACATAAATAATTTCTTGCTGTAGCGTATAGTTGTCGTTTTCTTTCTTTTTGCATTTGATCTCTTTGCTTGCTGTTGTCTTTTAAGAAATTTTTTTTTTTTCAGGGAAGCGCCAGGAGAACGATCAGTTTGGGGCCCATAATGAAAATCTCTCTGTGCCGTCCTTGTGTTAAAAAATAAAAAATAAAAAAAATAAAATTTCGGCAGCTGCAACATATTTTACGGCAGCTGCAACATATTTTCCGGCAGCTGCAACATATTTTCCGGCGGCTGCAACATATTTTCCGACAGCCGTATATCCTTTTCCAGCAACCATATTCTCCATTTCCCGGTAGCCATAATGCCCTTTCCGTCAGCCGTCAATCTTTTTCGACTGCTGCAATTTCGGCAGCTGCAACATTTGCGGCTGCAACATCGGCGGCTGCAACATTTGCGGCTGCAACATCGGCGGCTGCAACATCGGCGGCTGCAACTCCAGTTTCCGCGGCTGCCACCTCATTCACCAGCTATTTCCACCTCATTCTCCGCAGCTGCCATTCCATTTACCAGCCACGGCCATTTCACTTCCCGGTAGCCGTAATGTTTTTATTTCCCGTCCGCCGTTAAATCTTTTCCGATAGCTGCAACTCCGGCAGCTGCAGTCCCGGCGGCTGTAACTTCGGCGGCTGCAACATCTTTTTCTCGCAGCCGCCACATCATTTCCCGGCCGTCACCTTATTTCTCGGCGGCCGCCACTTCATTGACCAAGTCACTTCCACACCACAGCTGTCATTTCTTTCCAGCGGCTGCGACATATTTCCCATATTCGTAAAATCTTTTCCCGCCAGCCGTAAGTCTCTTCCGCCGTTGTAAAATTTTCCCGTGACAGCCATAATTTTTCCCGGATATTGTGAATCTTTTTCCGGCTGCCACGAATTCTTTCCCGATGGTTGTAACTTCTTTCTTGTCAGCTGCAACAAGCTTTTTCATCGGCCGTGTGATCATTTCTTTGGCAACTTGCAGTGGTAACTCCCGTGTTAACAGAAGGATTGTTCAACCTGCTAATTATGATGCTGATTCATCCCAGTCCTGCCGGCGAACTCATCATTTCAACCCGGAGGATGCGATGCCTTGTGTTTTACCGGCGAAGGAAATCTGTGCCTTATCCGAGTCATCATGATTCCACGTCTGACTGTGCACGCGTTCGGCTCTGTGACGTCACCAACTCCAAGCTCCACCAGTTTCCGCAGCCTTCCGACGCACAATTTTATGAGGTATGGCTTTCATTTATCACGTGATTAAGTATTGATATCATGTAAACGAGATTGGCCGTACCTTCACTCGTACCACCATTTATATCCGATTGAACCCTTCCCTCGTACGACGTAATACTAATAACTGCCACCTTCCCCAATTCGGCATGAAAATTTTAAACTCCTCTCTGCGCTTAACTTTCCGAATTAGTTCATTCGCTCAACGTCTCCGCTCAACAATTCGTGCATTCTCCGCGCTGCAACTTCTATTCTGGATCCTGTACTCTGTCGAAACAGCAGTTCTATCTTGCAGCCAGGACCATGGGCATTCCAGTTCGCCATGAACCTTTCAATACCCGGGAACTTAGACGAAATTTGCAGGTTCTGGCCATTTTTCAAGCCGCTGGCTGGGTCGAGTTCTTTGAACGATTGGATGGATTCGACCGGGACGCAGCCCTGCAATTCGCATTGAATCTTACTAAAACACACTCCACGGTGTGGGGGCTGTGTATAGATGTTTCGGAGGTCATTATATCCGAGGTTACAGCTATCCCGTTGGTGGGAAAACCTTGGTTTAACCGTCGAGTGCCTGCAACGGTTGCACGGGAACAATTTTTACTTCCAGGGGAGCAAGTTGAAGCATCCAGGAGAGGGATTGCATTGAAGTCACTGCCGCAGCCATGGGACCAGGTCGCTATCTTCCTCAAGAAATATATAACTTGCGAAGGTAGATACCAAACTGTGTACAACTCTGAACTTCCTTTGCTTTCTCATCTCCGTCATGGCATTTTGTTAAATATTCCATTTTATCTATTGCATGATTTGCGCCATATGGCAACATTCGTTCAATCTGCAAAGCACCCATTATCCTCCCTCACCCACCATGGCCTCATTAAGTTAATTATTAAAAGAACCCTGGCCCAACACAATATAACATGGGAGCAATTCATCACCCGGCCACAGCAACCTGTTCCCTTGAGGGTCATTCCATTACAGCAATTACCGGTTCCGCCACAACAGGAGGACCGAAGTTCCTCCAGTGAAGTTGGGGGGAGGGATGAAACGGAAGAAGAACCACAGAGGGCACAGGCAGGACCATCCGGGAGGAATGAAACGGAAGAAGAGCAACAGGGGGCACAGGCAGGAACATCAGGGGTTGACAAAACTACAGAAGAAGAACAACCCGAGGCACAGGCAGAGCCGTTTGAAGTATATGAATCCCCAGCACAAGCAGAACCAGTGGGGGATGACACTGCATTTGAAGGAGAGCGAGGGGAAGCTCAAACAGAGCTGCCAGGGGACAATGTAGATGAAACCCTCGCGGAAAACCTAGATAACAGGGCAGCTCCGACAGCAGAAGGTGAAATTGGAGCAGCATCAAAAGCTGCGACAATGGAACCTGAAGATGACGGAGCCAGAGCAATGGAGGACGACATTGAGCTGGTCACAATCGAGTCTTCACCGGAATGGGCAGGAGGAGCAGCTGTGATTGAAGAAGAACAGCATGGGGGGCAAGTAAATATTCCTTTAACTTCAGCTTTGCCTCCCTATATTCCAGCTCCACGAGAAGAAACACTACAAAAAGGAAAGTCACAAAAGAAACCCCCACAGAAAAGGAAGAGGGCCACCAATGAGTTTGATTTAGTGGCACCAATCAGAAGGAAACGAACTCGGTCAATCACAGCAGCAGAGGCAGCCAGAACAAAATGGGCAACCTTAGAGACACAGGTTGAACCCCCAATCCTTACACCGAAACCGAGGGATGCTCCACAAAGGCCAGTGGAGGAAGAGCCGGGGGTTGAGGGACTCTTGTATGAGAATGCAATGCTGAAAGAGGACCTCCAAGCACTTAGAAAGGAGCTGGAAACATGGAAGGAAATCTGCCAAAAGTAGGGTGGAAGAAAGATGTATACATTAATAGAGGCTGCAGACCAAGTGGAGGAAACAGCTTCCGCTGAAGCTGGAGAAAAGGATGAGCGAATACTCTGCCCCACCTGTGGGGAGATCTTTGAGGAAGCAGGCCATAAAATTTTACTTAGCACTTATTCAGCACAACAGCCTGTAGCCACAGAAGGGGAAGCAGTGAAGAAAAAGGATGCTGCAACACAAGAACCAGCACCTTTAAACATCCTTGCTGCAGCTGCTACTTCCCATGATGCAGAAGTTATAGAACAGATGGGAGAAGAACAGGGAGTGGAAGATGCCCTGGAAATTTATGAGGAATGTATGGCAATCCCAAATTGCTCCCACAATACAGAAATCATGGAACAGATGGGAGAAGAACAGGAAATGAAGGATGCTCTGGAGCTTATAAAAGAATATGGTGAGACTCCAGAATGTTCCCTTGATACAGAGATCATGGAGCCAAAGGATACCCTGGAGGATAGTGAAGAATTTTGTGCTGTAACCCCAGAACGCTCCCAGGACACAATAATTTTAGAAGAAGAAACGGAAAGGCAGGACATTGATAAGTTGGAACAGGATGCTGTAACACAAGAACCAGCAATTCTGAATTTGATCGCCCAACCGACTGAGCAGACAGGAGAAGAAGCTGGGACAGAGAATATTCTGGCATTCAACGATGAACTCTGGGTAGTGACTCCAGAAAGCTCTCATGATATAGAACTCATAGAAGAGAAGCTGCAGCAAAATAAAGATGAAGAAGTAAGCCGGGATGTTGCCACACAAGAACCAACATCCTTGGATGCTGCAGCAAGAACCCCTGAACTGCAGTTGGAGGATAACCCGGGAGTAGAGATCATTCCTGATACACAATGGAGTGATGATGAACAGGTACAGACACCCTGCTCAGGTGACACTGAAATCTTGGAGGAGGAGCTGCAAATTGAAAAGGATATCCAATCTCAGCAGCCAATTGACAAAGAAGACACTGTTACACAAGAACCAGTGTCTCCAAAAGCAATAAAGGCAGCTGCTGAAGAAGGTTTAAGGGATGTTGCTGTTACACAAGAACCAGCAACTCCCTTGATAAGATTAGATGCGATGGAAGACACTGTCCCACAAGAACCAGTGCTTCCACCTCCTACAGGTATTATTGAATTGGATTCAGATTGAGTGTGTCTTTTCAACTTCCCCAGGCATAGCATAAGAGAACTGCAGATATTAGCAAGTAGCGGTGGAAAGGGGAACAGTAAAGTTGGAAGATGCCAGGTTGCTCACAGAAATTTTTCAAAGGGATAGAGGGGATGCCTGATTTATCTACATTCTTTCCTTCTGCCTGGACAAAGTTCAGTACAATATTCAGATGCAGGTTGTTGCATGAGGACATGCAACAGGATAGTTGGGGGGAGATGTTGAGCCCAGAATTGGCCCTTTTTGACCATCATTTATCACTGTCCCTTACCTTGTCTTACACCAATTACCTTGGCAATTCAAACTTATTGTCCTTATATATTCCCCAATTTACCAAGGTATGGCCGATTATTGTTTTATTGTGTTAATACTTATGATTGTGATGATTAAAGATGTTCATCTCTTAATCTGTGCTAACATGATGCGATTTATGAAGGTAGTAAGACAATAGACTGCAGGAAGAACGGAGCTGAACAAGTCATGAAGGAACGATCATCGCTTGTGGAAGGTTCCTTGGGGCTCAAATCGGCAATCAAGGCATAGGCGTGGCAGGGCAGCTGTAACCAAAGAACTATCTTAAGCATGTTGCTGCTCGAATTCAGCTGTGAGCTGGAAGGACCGTCACTCTTGGGACGATTAATACTTCTCTCATATTTGGATATTTCAGTTCTGCCACGCGTTGTAACAGCTACATTATTTAGGGCGCCTGAAGATCAGAGATCTTCATGGCTTCCCAATTATAGGTTTAGATGCTGCAATTTGTATGTATAAATATGGGGAATTACCTCGACTGAGGGGTTGGACAGCAATTAATTAATTCATCTTGTATTAGCAGTCAAGCTGAAACTGTGTACTTATCTTTCTGTTAATATAAGGAGTTGCTTCTGATTTAAAGAGAGTGTTGTTCAACCAGCGTCTCTGTGTGAAGACTGGGCCCGTCTTCCACAGAGATTGCTGTGTTAAATTAGGATTTCATCTTTCTTGTTGTGTGATGCTTTGTTCTTCCTTTTGTACGCAGCAGCAATATTTATCGTGTGAATTTTCAGTATAGTTAAGGATCATATTTCTGTGAGTTTGGTAGATGGTGTAGAATAACAGTCGACTGAGTAAGGCTTTCTTTATATACAATTCAATTACAGATCATACACACTTGTGTTCATCTTACAGCTGAGTTGCGATCCCCTGGGTTCTTACAATTTATCGTTCTGATTGTGTGTTGCTTGATTTCCATTCTGCAATTTAATATTCTTAGAATAGTTAACTCAATTATTTCACAATTGGATTTCTAGATTACTGCTCAGTTTTTGCTTTACGATTTCCAGGTTGATTAGATCAGGCAAGTGATCGTTCTAGGATATAAAGGAGATTCCTTCCTATTGTTCATTAGATCTGATGTTAATTTTTAATTGATGCATGATAGAGAGGATTTGAATTATAGCAGTGAGAAGGCTTTGGATTGCTTAAGATTCTGGGGATGAACATGACTGATAGAATATAGAAGTATTTATTGCTAATGGTTTAGTGTTTAAGCATATATTGTGCACTTGTCCTTTGAAATAAAAAGACTTTCTCGGGTTAACAATAAATTTCATACGCTCTGTGTGTTGATATTTAATTATCTGCAATTAGAGTGCTTGACATTTTGCACCTGTAGCCAGATACACTTCCATCAAAACAATACTTGCTCTGGCTGCAATGATGAAATGGAAGATACACCAAATGGATGTCAAGAAAGCTTTCTTGAATGGTGTAGTCGAGGAGGAAGTGTATGTGGAGCAGCCACTTGGTTTTGAGACACATGACAGGGAGTCATACGTGTGTCGGTTGAAGAAATCCTTGTATGGCTTGAAGCAAGCTCCTAGGACTTGGTATGGTAGGATAGATAGATTTCTATCCAGTTTGGGCTTTACCAAGAGTAAAGCGGATTCCAACCTTTACTTCAAGGTTGAGGAAGGCAATCCTATGATACTACAGTTATATGTGGATGACCTATTTGTTACAGGTGAGGATGGATTGATTGTAGATACCAAGAGGAAGTTTGCTACCGAGTTCGAGATGAAGGACTTGGGGATGATGCACTATTTTCTAGGCATGGAGGTGTGGCAGAGTGCAGACGGAATCTTCCTTGGATAAGGGAAGTATGCAATAGAGATCCTGAAGAGGTTCGGGATGATGGACTGCAAGGCCATGGCCACACCTATGGCATCGAACCTGAAGCTTTTGTGTGATGCTTCATCTCATCTGGTTGATGTCACTGTGTATCGTCAGATGCTTGAATCATTGATGTACCTGACGAACACGAGACCAGATATTTTCTTTGCGGTGAACACATTGAGCCAGTTCTTGACAGATCCTAGAGGTGTTCACTTTATTGCTATAAAGCATATTCTGAGGTACTTGAAGGGTATAGTTGATTATGGGCTCAAGTATGATGCGAATCAAAAGGTTAACCTGCAGGTTTATGTTGATTCAGATTGGGTTAGCAGTGCTACAGATAGGAAGAGCACATATGGGTGTTGCTTCAATATGGGATCAAGTGTGATCTCTTGGTTTAGCACTGAGTATAGCCGAGGCAGAGTATGTTGCAACATGTTCGACTAGTTGTGAGGCAGTATGGCTCTGGAAGCTACTGTCTGAGTTACTTGATCTCCCACTGGAGGCTACTGGTATCTTTTGTGACAACTAGAGTTGTGTGAAGTTGTCTGAGAACCCGGTGTTCCATGACAGGTCGAAGCACATAGAGATCAAATATCACTATATTAGGGATATGGTGTAGAGAGGAGCAGTGAAGCTCCTGTATGTTGCGACAGATGAGCAGGTTGCAGATGTGCTGACGAAACCACTAGCCAGAGTGAAGTTTGAGTACTTCAGAGAGAGGCTTGGTGTTCTTCAGATTTACGACACTTCAAGGAAGAAGTGATGGACACATTTGTTGGAATCCATTTCGAGCATGGTGAGAGGAGGATCCTTCCATGGTTGCGGATGTAAGTGCTGGATGATGAGCATCAGGATGATGCTTCAGTTACTGCTCTGTATATGCATCATGTTGGATGCTTTTTATGATCAATTAGATCATGTATATGTATATGCATCATGTTGGATACTGGATATGATCAATTGGATCAGGAATATGTATCTGTGAATGTATCAAGTGGATATGTTGTATGATCACGTGGATCATGTATGATGATATGTATCAGACAGATACTATGTATACATCAGGTGGATGCATTGTATGATCAGGATGATCATGTGATGATGTACATCAGGATGATGTATGGTGAGTATCAAGTTGATACTTTGTGGCCGTGGATAGGTTGTGCAAGGGTAGCATGTAATAAGTCCTGGAGTGATACGAACCATTACACCAAAACCTCGATATGTTAGTGAAGGCTGCCCACTAGGATCTTAACATCCCACCACTCTCCGCACTCTAGATTCTAGGCTGGATGTGCGGCCGTATGGTGGTGTCCCCTTTGCGCCGTACGAGCCCTGGGCGAACATTTCAATGCCGACGTTTCCACCCGCTATGTGACTTGAACCTTGGTGGAGGCTCTGATACCAAATGATACGAACCGTTACACCAAAACCTCAAGATGTTAGTGAAGGCCACCCACTAGGATCTTAACATGGAGATCTGGACAGGATGAAAAAGGCCTCAGATGCTCTTTAGAGATCTTGCTTGGAAAGACACTCTTTTAAGGTTTTGCTAGACCACATGTAATAAGTCCTGGAGATCTGTACAGGATGAAAAAGGCCTTATATGCTCTTTAGATATCTTGCGTGGCAAGACACTCTTTTAAGGTTTTGTGGTAGGGGGTCATATGTAATAAGTCCTGGAGATCTGGACAGGATGAAAAAGGCCACAGATGCTCTTTAGAGATCTTGCTTGGCAAGACACTCTTTTAAAGTTTTGTTACAGTCACATGTAAAAGATCCTAGGAGATCCATTAGGTTGAGCTGTGTGCTCGTAAAATTTCTGGGATGCTCTTTCAAGGTTTTGTTGACACACATAATCAGTCCTGAGGATTCCACAGTATGGCTAGTGATGATGAAGACCTGCAGGTGGTGGGCCTACATCTAGTATGAAAAAGGACTGGCTCTGTAGAACTTCCTATGACGAGTAGATCGGAGATTGATTGAGATAGCAGCAGCAGTGACGATGACGATGATTCAAGGAATATGATTCACTGATGATGATCCAGAGAAGAAGACTTGTGCTAGCAGATCTATGTCGAGAAATACCTTCCTAGTTAAGAGGGATTGTTGATGTATATGTAATTTCGGAATGTATTTCACCTATGTATATTGTACTCCAATAGAGATGTATTATTCCTCTATACGGAAGTGTTGTCATTTGTATTGACAAGTGTTGCAAGTGTCATAACTTGTCGATGGGTTATTAGACCACCATGTGTGGGGTCAGCCCTGATTAAGTTAACCATGGGTTACTAGGCTAAGCTAGACAAGTCGGCCCCACTGATTTATTGGGTAGGACAGGACAAGTATAAATAGAGATCAGGAGATCTCTATTTTATCACTTCACTACTCACTCTTCCATCTCTCAGAAAGTGGTGCACATGTGAGGAGGAGGATCATCTGGTAGTAGAAGACTATCTCTTGTACTTGGGTTGTACTATTTTTCTCTTTCTATCTCTGAGGAAGTTATTGGGGTTTTTCACATTTATGGTTTTCCCGAAGTAAACTCTGTGTGTCTATTGTCTCATGTGATTGCTTGTTGTGATTGTTATGCATTTCTATGATTGATATGCTGTTCATGTTATTCTCTCAGTAAAGATCCTAGAGTATATTGGATTAAATGCTCAAAAATTAACAAAATCCACTCCAACGCATTGCTTGATTTGAGGATGCATTCCCTGATTTGAGGAACTGCTCCCTAATTTTAGGAGTGATTGAGATTGGAACTAGTAAAGAACTAGATATGCTCCACTAATCTAGGTCCTAACTGACCCTAACTATCTCTAACAAATTCTAAGCACCCCAGGTGAGTGATTTTAGGGACTCGCATCCACATACAGTTAGTTGCTTGCATATCACTCAATCATAACTAGTGATTGGGGAGTCTTGAGTATGTTAAACTCAACATAGGTACATGTGCATGGCTAACTAAGGGCCTTTGGATCTTGTTAATCCTAACTAGTCTTCAAGCGCTGCATGACCAATTTAAATAAATTCATGACCTAATTCGAATTTCCTTGCTATATATTTTGTTCACCTCAATTCATTACAAAAAATGAAATACATCATTATTTTCTTCTTATATGTTTTAGTTTTTGTGTAATGATCTATGATATCTCACTTGTTACATGATTAGTCGATTTTTTATTTAATTCTAACAGTGTATCTCTCTTTTTATGTTCCTAGATCTATATGCTCAAATTTTACATGGTATTAGAGCTGAGTGGTACTAAACTAGTTAGTGTTCCAGTGATTTTTTTTCAAGGATCAAGGTTTTGCAAGTTAAAGAAGGGATTTTTCACCCAATCCTTTGGATACATCAAAGATCTCATTTGCATCCATTAGTGAGCTCATTTGTAGCCATAAAAGAGCTAATTTACATCCATTAGAGAGCTCATTTGCATCCATAGATCTCATATCTCCTCAGCTAAGTTGCTACATAGTTGGTATGCTAGATCAAGTATTGTTGAAGGACACCCCAGAAGCTTTGCAACACATGTCCTATGAGGAAATATTCACATACATTGAGAGGATCAAAGAGGCCCCAGAAGCTTCACAACATATGGACTACGAGGACATATGCATATCCATGATCCACCACTCAGTTGAGGAAGACCCTTTTACAAGCCCACAATAAGAGGTGATCTACAAATTTATTCTATCCATTGGAGAAATTGTCCCAAATAAAGTTCAAATTGAAAAATACATTCAAGAAATTGTCCCAAATCAAGTTCTTGTTGAAGAAGACCTCCATAACTTCTCCTCATTATCTAGATCTACAGCCTATGCTCCTATAGTTTACCAAGTTCCACACAAACGCTTCAAGATATTTCCTCCATTATAAGAAAGGAGTGGTTAAGAGCCACCATTCAGGCACTTCAAAGTGTTTGGATCTTGTGAATGGGCCCACACTCACTTCAAAAGAAGGAGGATTTCACAAAGGTTTGTAGGGATTTTCACACAGCCCTTCATTGAGAAGTAGTTCACTTAGTTGAGAGCTACTTTGGGAGTGGAGGCATCTTTTGAGTAGGATTCTTAAAGCTTTCTCTTCACATTCTCTTTTAGGGGGGGTTCCCATGTGGTTTTTTCCCTCTTTCCCAGTTTTCATAGATTTTTTTATGTATGCATGGGTAACTAATATGGCTACGAGTTGTTGAGACCCATTTTTATTTTATTTTTTTCACCTAATTAGGATTATGGAGGGGTGTTAGAGAAAAAAAAACCCTCTACCTAGCCATCTAAAACTTGAACTGATGACTCTCCTCAAACACACCCAATCCAAATTGACCACCTAAGTCAACCCTTAGTTGGATTCCTAGAATTGGGGATGCATTCCTTGATTCCAGGTCACATTCCCTAATTTGAGGAACGGTTCCCTAATTTTAGGAGTGACTTAGAATTGAACTATTTGAGGGCTAGATGCACTCCACTAATCTAGGTCCTAATTGACCCTAACTAGCCCTAAGAAATCCCGAGTGCTCCAGTTGAGTGGTTTTAGAGATTCGCATTCACATACAGGCAGTTGCTTACACATCACTCAGTTAGAATTAGTGGTTGGGGAGTCTTGGTTCAATTAAACTCAATTTAGATGAGCGTGCATGGATAACAAAGGGTATTTGTCTCTAGTTAAGCTTGAATAGTCTCAAAGAACTACAAGAGTGATTCAAATAGGCTCTTGACCTAATTTGAATTTCCTTTCTATATATTTTGTTCACCTCCATTCATTAAAGAAAATAAAATACCTCATTATTTTCTTCTGATATGTTTTAGTTTTTGTTTAATGATCTATGATATCTCATTTGTTACATGATTAGTTGACTGTTGATTTAATTTTCACAATATATCTCTCTTGTTTATGTGCCTAGATCTATATTCTCAAATTTAACACTTCGATAGTTGACCTTTGATGAGGTATCGTCGATACATCGGCTTCTGATGTTTCTTAATCTGATGGCTAGGATCATGCATGATAACCCGTCGAACGACTATTATCACTCATGGCACAACAATCTCGCTACATCATTGAGTCCACTTCTCCATTGATCATACTTCTACACTTGCCTCTAGTATCTCATCGAATTCCTGATATTTCTCCTCCAACACTTCTTCCAATTCTAACATGCGTCCAAACTCATATGGATAGTCGCACCTTGTGTCCAACTCTTCTAATCCACTACTGATATCATGCTCAATCTCCAATTCCTTGTTCTTCATCTCAATGCTCCTACATCAAGATGCACATCTAAAAGGTAGTTTCTAGTAGTTGAACCTCCAAGCTATATAGTTCCAACCCACCCATTCATTATTAAGTTCTACCAAAAGTACATCACTTAAATTGAGTTCTATTAGAACAAGGGTAATTCTCCTCTCAATTTCTTCTCCTAGCCATCTTCAAGAGAAATAAAGGGACCAATTGAGTTATCCACTTGTTAGATAGTATTTTCCATGCTAAATATTCTATGTAAACCCCACCAAAAACACCCACACTTTATAATTATGATTTTGTTCCTCACTCAAGTCAAATCTAGGCGCCCGGTACTTCAGGAACATACTTGAAGGATGCGACATTTATTTCTTTGAAAAAATTGATATAACATTTTATTCATCCATTGATGTGAACCCAATCCAACCTATGAAACATTGGAACCCAACAATGGTTTCGAGCACTCTAATAAAAACCCTTTTAGCAATTCACACTTCCCAAAATTTCCCATAAATTTACCTACAATTTCCCTCGCTATTAGACCTTCCACTTCAAACAATTTAGAATTGCATCCAACAACCATCTTAAAACAATTTTCTCGTGACTTAATGCATTTCCTTTTGCAATTTGAACAATTCTTGGCACCTTCAATGATGTTCTAGACTTCAAGTCCAACATGATATATGGGTTCTTCTCCTTCACATGAATCCTTCTTACTTGATCATTCTCCTTCACATGAATCGTTCTTACTTGATCATTCTCCTTCACATTACCACCGCCACTATGCTATGTAGATACTAGGTAAGAAGGTTTTGGGACCTACGTAAAAATTCAAGGAATGAATAGATAGGTGACCATCTTACCTTGATATTGAGCCCCCACACTTGCATTCAAGGCCCATTGGAGTGAGTCCTTCTTAGTGGAGTTAGAAACTATATGGTGTATTCTTTCCTCTGACTTCTTGGATTCTATTTTTCTATAAACTATTAATATAGATGTTCCCTCCACCTCAAGGGTTTCACTTTGTGAAACCATGATATAGCATATTTATTCATAGGATATTAAATAATACCACTATTTTCACTAGTTATTGAGGAATTCCTCCAAAACTCCTTTTTTTTAGTGACTAGATAGGTGGTGATCTTACCTTGATATTGATCCCCCACAATTTCATTCAAGGCCCATTGGAGTGGGTCCTTCTTAGTGGAGTTAGGAACTATCCCTTTTTTACTTTTTATTTTTTCACCTAGTTAGGCTTATGGGGGGTGTTAGAGAAAATAACCCTCTACCTAACCACTTAGAACTTGACCCAATGACTTTAGTGGGACAAATCCCATCCAAATTCACCACCTAAGTCAACCCTAAGTTCGATTCCTAGAATTGGGGGAGCATTCTCTGACTTTAAGAACTATTCCCTTTTTTTAGGATTGACTTAGCCTAGAATTGGTTGAGGACTAGATGCGTTCCACTAATCTAGGTCCTAATTGACCCTAAATAGCCATAAAAAACCCTAAGCATTCTAGTTTATTGATTATAGGGATTTGCATGCACATATAGTTAGTTGCTTGCATATCACTTAGTCAGAACTAGTGATTGGGAAGTATGGGTTCAATTAAACTCAATCTAGGTCAGTGTGCATGGCTAACCAAGGGTATTTGGATCTAGTAAATCCTCAATAGTCTCCAAGAATTGCATGAGTGATTCGAATATCCTCCTAACCTAATTCGAATTGCCTTGCTATATATTTTTTTCACCTCCATTCATTACAGAAAATGAAATACATCATTCTTTTCTTCTTACTTGTTCTAGTTTTTTTTTAAATGATCTATGATATCTCATTTGTTACATGATTAGTTGAATGTTGATTTAATTTTCATACTATATCTCTCTTGTTTATGTGCCTAGATCTATATGCTCAAATTTTATACTCTGATGGCTAACCTTTGATGAGGTATCATCGATACATCGAATTCTGATGTTGGTTGATCTAATGGATGGGATCATTTACAATAACCCATCGAATGACTGTGATCACTCATGGCACAACAATCTTGCTACTTCATCGAGTATCTCCATTGATCAGACAACTGCACTTTCCTCTGGTATCTTAGTGAATTCTTGATATTTCACCTCCAACACTTCTTTCAGTGTTGACATGTGTCCAAACTCCTATGGATAGCTACACCTTGTGTCCAACTCTTACGATCCATTTTTGAGACCGTGCTCGATCTCCAATGCTTGGTTCTTCATCTGGATGCTCATACATCAATATGCCACATCTAAAAGGTAGTTTCCAGTATTCCAACCTCTGAGTATAGTTCCAATGCTCCCATTCATTATCAAGTTCTACCAAAATAACCTCACTTAAATTGAGTTCTACTAGGACAAGGGTAATTCTCCTCTCCAGTTTCTCTTCCTATCCATCTTCAAAAGAAATAAAGGGATCTATTGAATTATCCACTTGTTCTAGTATTTTCCACATGCCTAATATCCCACGGAAACCCGCCAACAACACCCATACTTTTCCAATAATAAAACCTCATATTTTCACTAAATATCTTAGGTATCCATTTTATTCCATGATATTTTATTACCACCTTTTAGCTTTACCCTTGGTATGGTGACATGGCACAGATTCCATAACCACTTGAAACCTTACAAGGTGAAATATGAAATCTTAGTGAGATAAAATATTTCAAGATGGGGAACAATCCCAGCCTATGTCAATTGCATATAGGTAGTCATTCTAATCTACTTTGTTCTAGATTGACTCTCTAATGGTGGGCCCAATAATTAATGTTACAAACACTTGCACTTAATACATATATGCCAATAACTAATACATACACACACATATACATATATAGATATTGTGGTGGGTTAATTTGAGTGGTATCCATCTCCCAAGATTGCATGCTTCATGCGATCTACCATCCATGAATTTCCTTGACATGCATGCATGCATACATACATACATACAATCACTAATATTCTCCAACCATCAAGCTTTACTACCCATTATACAACAACCTTCCCATAATTTTCTCCTTCCCATTATACAACAACCTTCCCATAATTTTCTCCTTATTAAGGTGCCCTTATATATTTAAACATAAGCATGTAATGTTTTATCTTTGTAAGTGTGGTTTCTTATAAGAGTAGTCTATCTAGAAAAATATACCGGAAAATTTAAAAAAAACTTAAAATATTTAGACTTTTCCCTTTCTTAGATGGTGGTACGGGGCACCTATTCCCCAAATTAAATATTTTTTATGTTTAGCATTGGCCACAACCCCTTATGTTTAAGTTTACTACAACTTATCTGTCATTTCCATTCTCCAAATTAAATATTTTTTATGTTTAGTATTGGCCACAACCCCTCATGTTTAAGTTTATTACAACTTATCTATCATTTCCATGTTCTTATATATATATATATATATATATATATTATAATTATAATTATAAGTGTGGTTTCTTATAAGAATGGTCTATCGAAAAATATACACAATAAATATATATATATACTTTTCCCTTTCTTAGATGGTGGTACGGGGTACCTATTCCCCAAATTAAATATTTTTTATGTTTAGTATTGACCACAACCCCTCATGTTTAAGTTTACTACAACTTATCTATCATTTCCATTCTCCAAATTAAATATTTGTTTATGTTTAATATTGGCCACAACCCCTCATGTTTAAGTTTACTACAACTTATCTATCATTTCCATTCCCCAAATTAAATTTTTGTTATGTTTAGTATTGGCCACAACCCCTCATGTTTAAGTTTACTACAACTTATCTATCATTTCCATTCCCCAAATTAAATATTTTTTATGTTTAATATTAGCCACAACCCCTCATGTTTAAGCTTACTGCCACTTATCTATCATTTCCATGTTCTTTTATATATATATATATTAAAATTATAATTATAATTATTTAATACTTTCTCGCAAAATGTGCCTTCAAATATTGAGGAACCCGGTCCAGAAGGAATTATTTAAAATTGAAGGGTGTAACCTACTTTCTAGTTTGCCATATCCAAAATTTATAAGGAGCAGAGAGTTTAGTGGAAAGCTCTAATGAAGTTCAACTTGTGCAGGGGTGCAGGGTTCAAATAAAACGAAGAAGAGTCTGGTAAGGTTTAATGAATTTCATTTCTTATTAATAACAAATTAAAATCATTTCTTTTATGAATGCAAACAAGATCCAAGATCCAGAGTTAATGTCGTATGGAAGGAAAATAGATCTGGATATTGTCTTTGAATCGAAAAGCTTGTGATTAAAAGATAGGTGAAACGAAATTTAGAATTTGACAGAGGGTATTGTTATTTAAACCCTTCTCATTGTTGGTTTCTTGGGTTCCTAATCTGAAGTTGAGATCTGGCTGTTGTCTTTGAATCAGAAAGCTTGTGGTTAAAACGAAGTTAAGGTGAAACGCATTGGTGGTTCTTTCGTCTGAAGTGGAAAGCAACTCAGCACAACCCTGGTTCGATATACATTAAGGTATTTATTACTTTTAATCTGATAATCACCTCTTGATTTAACTGTGTTCTTGCATTCTACGTTAATGGTTGTCTCATTTCTGCATGCCCCCATCTCCATGCAAGAAGATTTTTCCCATTTAGAAGTGCCGTTTCCAAGTTGGTGACTTCTAATTAGTTAAAATATAATAAGATGAGCTTTAAGCCTTGGAACCTCCAGTGAAATTTGTTTGGATACCTATTTCCGTGTTAGGCATGTAGTGTGAAATTAATCTAATTATATCATCTGTAAACCTGAAAAACTGTTGGAATCTTATGTTTTGAAGCTGAATCTTATGTTGTGAATAAACAAGTGCAGTTACAACTCTTGAATATTAATAGATCACAAGTTAATTGTTACAAATGTATAGTTAAACATGTTGGCTATCACGAACTTTTAGTTATTTATAAATCAGATAAAAGTTATCCATGCATAAATTATCAATTATTTTTTACATTATTTTTTTATAATTGTTTATTTCAAATTTGTAATGAATACCATAAAATTATGAACAGTAAACTTCTCTCATACAATCTAAGAAAATCATAGAATTTATAAGAAATAAACACATATTTTCAAGTCCAAACTTTTAAAAAAATCACTTAGATGTGTTTGAATACTAATTTCTTGTTGGCAATATAGTGTCAAATAACCATTGGAACCTTACGTTTCTATTAATGGATATTTTCAACTAAGAGTGAAAACAATCGCAGCTGACAATGGCATACTTGGGATGTGATAGGATGGCCAAAGATATGTGGAATTGCAACTCAGGATCAACTGCTGGGAGGGACTTCACCTTTGCCTTCAATCAGAGTAAATTTTCAGACCGCATACTACACATTCAGGTCATGCCAGCCTCAGATGTATCTGGGGATGGATGCAAGTACAACATTCCAGAAGATATGATTACTGAGGGAAAACCAGACAAAGAAAACGGTATGGGTTTTTCAAATAAATATCAAGAACCCATAGGACACCGCGACTCCTACTCAAAATAGTATATAATGCTTGGACATGGGAGGTAGAAAGTTTATTTTTGGGGGGGGATTTGCTTCCTAATAACATTTGTTACATATATTTCTGCCATGCAGACGATATGAATGCAAGGAGTTGTTCTGTACAGACGGATTACTTTAACATTCCTGTGAGAGTGAGAAGCATACATGTTAACTCAGCAATACTGGCCGAAATGAGTCCTTTTTTTCACAAAGTAAGAAGAGCTTATTGAATCTGTAATGCTTCTTCTGTTCAACATTTACCCTTTCTCTTTCTTTTCCCTGATTTTCTTCTGTCACGGATGAAGCTTTTCTCTAATGGCATGCGGGAATCAGAGGAACGAAATGTCACTATTCGTATAAGTCTTTCAGGTTTGTTCAGTTATAGCTGTGATAATTAGTCTGTATATGGGATACTGTATTACTTTTACCATCCACTTGAACCTTTAGTTCAACACACTGAAGATAAGCATTGTTGTGATGTGATATTTTGTTGCAGAGGAAGTAGCATTCATGGATTTATTGCAGTTCATGTATAGCGGAAAACTTGATGCATACTTGAAAACTATGTTGTTGGACGTGCTAATGGTTGCAGACAAGTTTCAAGTAACAAAATGTGTCCATTATTGCAAAACTGCTTTGCATAATTCCCCAGTGTCAATCGATAATGCATTGCTTTATTTAACGCTCCCGCAGTCTATTCAAACTGTTGAGTCACTGCGGTCATTGATAGATGCTGCAAAGAAGTTTCTTATGCAAGAGTTGGGTGATATTAAAAGGTAAGTCTTCTCACTACAAAATTTAAATGATAAATTTAACTTCATATAAACAATTCTTTTTGATATACTGCAACTAATCAATTTCAATTTCCTGTTACTTATAACTTTCAGGTTTGCAGAAGGTGTTATGATGCTTCCTTTGGAAGCCATTGAGGTGCTGCTGTCAAGTGATGAATTGATAGTTGAATCTGAAGATGCACTGTATGATTTTGTCATAAAATGGGCCAGAAAACATTATCCCGATCTTGAAAAAAGGAGAGAAATATTTGGCAGTAAGCTTTGCCAACTAGTACGTTTTCCAAACATGAGCAATCAGAAGCTTAAAGAAGTTATTGGATCCAAGGACTTGGATAATGTGTGTGCATCAAAGGCAGTGTTAGAGGCACTTCTGTTGAAGGCAGAAGTACCCCAGAAAAGATTGAATGAAAGGGCTTATCAGCATCTCCCTGTTACAGTGGTGGAGTTGGATGCCCCTATCAGGCAATGCATCGTGTTTTGGAACATCACCAAAGAGGACTTTATACGGCTGTATCTTCAATCGGAGAAGTGGCTGTGTTCTGAATACTTCCGGTTCAATTGTGAAAAGTTTCAACTGTGGGCTGCCTGTGTTCCGTCTGATGTTTCTGCTACTGGGAAACCTGAGTTTCAGGCTTCTATTTGCATGAATATTGAGGATGACGAGAGATTCAACCCTCGGCAAAGTTCGAAGCTATTCTTTATAGAATTCGCTGTTCGTGCGAAGCCGTCATTTGAGTTTGAATCTCTCAGCCAATTTCAGTCGGGGTGCGACATGAATTGGCCATATTCGCCTGCATTTATAGCTGATGATTCTTTATACTTCATCGATAACATCATCCAATTCCGGGTACTACTTACACTCAGAGCATAAACGGGGTGACTGTTTCCATGATTCAAATAATTTTTGAAGAATATAAAATATGTCATTTACTTTTTAGCGTTGGAGTGTCATGGGTGATTGACCGTGATCAACCATTTTTAATGGAGACATTCTAGTGAAACGTAAATTAGATTTATCTTTCTCTCGGCACTTGATTATATTTTTATGCTATATTGTATAGCCACTTTGATTATATTTTTTATGGTATCTTGTTATAGTAGCAAAGTTATTTAATTTGTTATTTTGAATATTTATAGGTCATCAGTTATGTATCACAACATTTTTGCTATAGTTAGAATGGTATATTTTTGCTATAGTTAGAATGGTATATTGTGATTGATATATATTATACTATTATAGTTAGCTAACTTGTGGTTGTTATCTGTGTTAAATTTTTGGTGGTTGTTATTTCTCTTAAATTTTTGGTTAGAACTAGGATTTGATGTAGTAAAATAGAAATCAATGTACTTTAATGCAAAATTACATTTAATAAATAAGAAATAGTATAGCAACTTCAACAAAACATAATTTTCATCACTTTCAGTTTTTCAACTTTAACACTATCAATTGGGTAATCGTGTTAAAGATTTTTCAACTTTAACACTACCAATTGGGTCACCGTGTTAAAGATCAACTTTAACATTACCAATTGGGTCACGTGTTAAAGTAATCTTTAGTAACATGTAATCAACAATAGCAAAATAACTAACTTGTTTAATTAACAATAAAAGAGACAAGTGAGGATACTTCCCTAGGGTGTGAAACCCTTCCCATTTTATACTCACAAAATTTTACTTTCAGAATAGGACTATTCCTCTCAAAGGCCACTCTATCACTAGGAACCGTATTAACCTAATTTAGGGAGTAAGTACAAATGACAGAGAGATAGATGAAAGGTTGTAGGAAATAGTAGTGGGAGACAATGACAGTTACAGTCTTAACATAACAGAGGTTAAATAAAGTCACAAAGTATGATCTCAACAAAAATATCAGTGCAAGTAAAGCATATCAAATCTGATCACAAACAAATAGATATGGGAGCAAGTAAACAGTCTGAACCAGAGTAAGTCTTAACAAGTTAAATCTGGGAAAAGATAAGACTTAGCACCAACACATACTTGAGAACTCAGTCCAAACTGGGCATACAAGTTGAAACCCACTCAAATAAGCAATAAACAAGCAAATTAAGGTCAAAGAGGCTCACAACCTCTACTGGTAAGCATGTAGTATGGTAAGTCAAACCCTGAGGCCTCACAGCCCTCCTAAATCGTGTCATCAGTATACCCTAGAATCTCACGACTGTAATGTCCCCTCCTATCATACCAGCATGATAGAGAGGATCATGATGCTAAAACCGGGCATCTAGCCCATGAACTTACTAAGTAAGCATTCAGCTAACATATGGAAATGTATAATACAAGAAAAACACAGCGGGAGTAATATTAATTTCACATTCATCATACATTCCAGATTTTCATGTCATTCCTCAATTAAGCAATATCAAATCATCAAATGAGAATACTTATCTTAAACCAAGTAGCCCCTGAGCAACCAGCTACGCTTCTGCAACGTTCCACCCAACCGTAGGCCAGTGTGTTCCTCAATCTCTCAGCACCACTACCACCCCCAAGCTGGGCATGATCTCCACAAGGAAAAAGGGGAAAGCAGGCTCTCACATAGACAAAGGTATACCAGAATCAGCCAAGCCAATCAGCAGTTGGGTTTCTCAGGCTGTTAAGAGATGGATGCATATAACATCAAAGCATAAGTGTTGGGCATGAGAAAAACGCTTATACAGTGAAGTTCCCAACAGTGGGTTTCTGCCAGTTCCAAAAAAAACGTGGGCAACCAAAAACGAAAAGGAGGAAGTGGGAAATCAACCCCAGGAAAGCAGAATAGTTTTCAGAAAAATGCTCATGGGCATTTCGTGGGCAGAAACGGCCTCCATAACCCCAAAAATCGTGGCTCTCTTCGCCCAGCCACTGAGCTAACCAAAAACGAGTTTGCAAACATGGAATAATGCAGGAAATGGTGAAAAACGTGAAGGATAAAACCCCAATAAGCTCAGACTGCGTGGGAGGATGAATGCCATGGGTGAAGAATGGCTTTTGGCACCATTTCGTGGGGATTTTCTTGCCCAGCAAACCAAAACTCGATTCCCCAAGTTGCTGTCTTGCCCATACACAAAAATTGACAGCCATACCTCTCCCATCCCAAGGCATTAATTGTCTCAACCAATTCTTGGAAGAATTAAATGATTGGGTGCATGAGACCAAATGGGTAGTTGAGAGTTCATGGGTTTCCTCAATGAAATGGCTTAACACCATGGCTCAAGGGTTTGGTTATTTTCCCTCCCTATTCCTTGTAAAGATCATGCCCCCATCTCTTTGTTGCAGTGCGTAGCTGGTTGTGGATTTTTCATTAAAATTGAATATTTACATGATGTCTGATTTTACATTGTGCACAGCTAGCACAAGAACTCTTTGCATCTATTCTAATTGCTGATACATAGAACGATAAATCAATGGTGGGGCCTTGGCCTTGAGCTCCTCACCATGACTAAATAACAATATTTACATCATTTACAATATTAATGCAATAGGGTCAAGATGGGGACGTTACAACGACCTTCATTAAAAGGAAGATCTAGGGTCACGACCTACCTAAACAAGAGATTGAACCTCAATCAAGCAAGCAACAACAAATCGGACTCCAAACATGACTTTAAATATCAGATTAGGTTTTAAACAAGTCTCATAGAACCAGATTGGAGTTCTAAGAATCAGATCAAACCCTTAACTAGCAAATCGGTTTTACACATAGGTAGATTAGACTTGATACAACGGATCAGACTTAAGTTAATCTTCAGACAGGAAGATCGGACTTCCACAAAACACAATTGAGCAGAAAAAAGAAGCTAGCAGCTAGGTTAACAAGGTCACAACTGTCACGACCTCCTTCAATCACCTCACTAGTCAACAAAATTGGATCATGTCTTAATCATAGATCAAACCCTGGACGCATATCAAAAAAATCTAATCTGAAATGTTCAGCAGGTAGGTAGCCTTCAAAATCAGGTGAGCAACAGTGATGTCCTTAACGTCAAACAAGGGAAGAATCAGAGCTGAGATAAAGAATGCTTTAAATGCCAAAAATAAAACTTCAATATATTTAAGAATAGGATTTTCTAGAATGATCATTAAATTAACCTTTTAGTTAAGTTAGCGTTCCATAGATTTAGGAGGGTACCACTTAGTAAGGTCATAGAAAATAAAAGTAAAAAGTTATAAAATATAAAATATAAGTAAGGTGACTTGGGTGGGCACCAACTTTTATGGTCAAAATAATAAAGTCACATTTAATAACATAAAACATAACTAGGGTGACATTAGGTGGGTACTAGGGTCATTTAATTAGATAGGTGAGGGTACAAGGACCAACACATGACCCAACATAAGATAAGTGTGGTTACATGACCCATAACCCCTAGGACTAAGGGTATACCTTAAACGTGGGAAATAAACCATAGAACCCATAAGGCCAAAAACATCAAGGATTGTACACATAAAAAACAATTCGAAGTGGGTAATTGACCCTACCAACCACAAGTCAAAGACAAGGTACCACAAGACCAATAGTCAACAAGGTGTAAGGACCAAAAATAAATCAACCAAGGTGGGAATAGTACAACCAATGATCTCTCTCTCAAATGTACATGTGTTCCATATAACATGAAAGTTCATCATCACTGTATAAGGAAGGGTATGCACTGGATGTGATCATGTGGTCCTCTAGACTGCTCCTTAAGTCAATTGCTAGTGGCTTCATCTAGGGGTGGCCAATCCCTTGAGAAGACCATCTAGCTCAACCATCTAGACCTAGGAGAAGAGGACATCACAGACCATCATCTTTGTCCACTAACCAAGATCCACCTGGTTAACTGACCAGGTAAGTCACTGCAGGAACTACTTGGTCCTTGTGACCAAGAATCTGCTTGGTCTCGGACTAGGAGATCTCTATCTCAACTTGCAGGACCTGCTTGGTCCTCGTGACCAAGAAATTGTCTAGTCCCAGACCAGAATACCCTAGAGACAAGTAGGGGCCCTAGCCACATGCTAGGGACTTCATCATGGCATAAACCTACTTGGTCCCCGACTAAGAACCCCAGGAGATAGTTGGGGGCCCTAGGGTACCTTCTAGGGTATTACTCTTTACTCTCTACATGGTTAACTTAACTAGGAACCCTAGTTAACTGACTAGGGTTCCATCCTCTCTGAGAATGGGTCTTGTAGCTGCACTAACTTGAACACTCCCTCTCAGCAAGAGAGGCATTCTTAGCAACACTAAGCTTGTCGAAGACAAAGGCTTAAAGTCAACACATCTACTAACAACTGCACCATGTCCTTGTCATGGTGAAACTTTCTCTCGATGTGTCTCGACCTATCATAGAATACATGATTTTCTAAGAGCTTCAAAGAGCTCTGAACGTTACCAAATACCTTGATCTTATAGATCAACTTGGAAGTTACACCTGACTTCCCTTGTTGTCTGAAAATCACATTCCATATATCGTTATCCATTATCAACTGGATATATTCTATCATAGCATCTTTCCAAACCTGATGTTTGGCTATCTCCACATCAATGGATGATCTTGAATCAGGTACATGGCTCCCACTGGAGCACCCTTGGAACCTCTCAAGGACCCTTGGAACCTCTCAATAGGCTCCTCAATGAGATCAATTGAAGGATTCTTGGACATATCCCTTTGCTTCTCTGAACGAGATGTCTCATAGGCTTCCATATCTGAGTCACTGGAAGACTCCCTGGAGTGATGGAAGATCACATCTCTACTTTCCTTTTCTGCAACCCCATTTTGCTTGGGATTGAAGAGAAAAGATGGATCCCTCTTGATCTCTGAAACTTGACAGGGGTTATGCATTAGAGCTTTAACAACATGTCCTAAGACCCTGTAGAGGTCACCCTAACAGAAAGCAATCTCAATAGTTGATCTCATATTTCCACCCTTAGCCCATATCAATTCCTTTCCTTCTGAGAAGGCTATAGAGAACCCCTTGTCTTCTAAAATTGCCACTGAAAGAACATTCCTCTTTAAACCAGGAACATATAAAATGTAACATACTATTGGTCCTTCTTGGGCTGACCCAGGTTTGACGAAGTTATTGTAGACACAACAAAACCCCTTTCAATGGCCCTTTCGGCATCAACCTGTAAACAGATTGACGTCTCACCCCAAGAAAAGTATAAGGGGTTACAGAATTAGGTTTCTGTAACCGTGGTGATGCGCATATGTGGTATGCGGCCTCGCAGCATGTCCCTTTCTTAACATATACTTAACATGACTATATAAATAGATGATTTCGCACTTCGCAGTTACCAATAGCCTACAGAACTACGCTGAATCATTTTTATCTTTACAGGTTAACTACGCATTCATCATAAAAGGAGGTACTTCACAGTATTCATACACATGTGTTCCGATTACTTAACATATGATTTCCATTTGCATATACATGAAAGCAAACACATAAAAAATTATAATAACATGAACTCAAAACATGCCATAAACTCCATACATAACACACATATTTACGTGAGTCACCCCCAGGCAGGAGCTACATCCACAGGAACTGTTCTTATATTACTTGGAAGGGTAATAGTTCCAGTCTGCGCACTCAGCTGCAGACTCTTCTCTACGCACTCCATTGTAGAGTATATTCTCTCTTAATCCTCTCTGAGTTCTAACTCACCCAAAACCCAATATATCCGAACCCTTATATCACCCTTCCTTATACAAAAATACCCATATATATATGTGCTCGAAGGTCACATATTGCAATAACTATGGGCCAACCCCCATAGTACCCTTAAACCCAAAACCCTGTGGTTCTCCTATATACCATTCTTATCTTTAACTTCGTTGTCCCTTCGGCTCTGCTTCTTCTGACTCTGACACTTCTCTGATAGGTGCAGTTCTAACTTCTGCAGTGGCATGTCCTTTACACCACTCCGCTTCTTTACTTTTTGCTCCTGTAGCAGTCAGGTCGTCGCTTGGTCTTTAACTGCTTCAACCACCTCTGGATGTCCTTAGTACTTCATCTTTACTAAGGAAACAGGTTCCTTCTTGTCAACTGTACTTCACTCCATACCCTCTACCCAGGAATTGTGGAGTCACTTATCTCCAAAATTGGTCAAAGTCAGGCCTCACCTAACTATACTTTGCTTCTGTGAAGAACCTGCAATAATTAATTATTGAAAACACACGAAATAGGAGAACTAACAGAACTCAGAATCACTTTTATATTGATCGCAGGCCACTTCGAGGGGGCAATCTCCTTTGAGCAAGCTCAATACAAATAAATTCACAATACCTTCATTGATCTCAACACAAACTTATATACTAATTCTAGGTGCCAATACCATGGGTCAATACCATGTGTCAATACAAACCATGGGCCAATACAAAATATGGATCAACAATTACTACAGGACGACTTACAAAGCATATGCATCCAACAACAATAATACAAACTATGGATCAACAAATACTATAGGACGACTTACAAAGCATATACGTCCAACAACAATATACTATCAAAGTAAATAGAAGGGTTGACATGGGTTCCTAACATCCCTCTCCCTTAGAAAAAGCTTTGTCCTCAAAGCTTTAGATGTGGAAATTGTTGCAGAATCTGAAGGAGTGGTTCCCCTGTAGCATCCTCGGGTTGCATCCCGGCCCACTGATGCCTGTTGAGTTTCAGGTAGGTTGCTTGGAAGCTTGTAGAAAAATAAGGACCATATCAATTGCGTGAAAAGTGCACTCAGAACGGTGCCGATCGGCTTGTTGTTTCAGTCGAATTCTTGCCATGCGAAGTTTGTCCTGCAGAATGAGAAGAATCTGATCGCGGTTTCGAAGAATCGAGTCAATTTCCTAAACTGGGGAGCTGCTGAGTGTGTATGGAAGAAGAAATGGCAGTGCCTGTCCAAAAACTGCTTCATATGGTGTCCTTCTAGATGTGGTATTGTACCACTGGAGCGCTTCTAGAAAATCCATAGAAATAGCTGTCCACATCTGTGTAGGGATGGGAAAGGGTTTGAGTAGTCTTGAAAGGAGTGTCGTTTCACCCTTGTTGACCTGGAAAGTATCACACTCAACCACCATTTGGTGAATTTTCATTTTCAGTCCCTGGCAAAAGAAGTAATATTGTTCCCGGTCATAGGTTTTGAGGAACTCAGAGTGCCCTGCCGATGAAGAAGCATGGAGTTCAGAGAAGAGATAGCCCCATTGAACAGATTGCAACCAATTTGGAACAAGCATAGAAATAGTTGTAAGAGAAACTGGGTCATCAAATTGGCGAGAAGGAGCATCAGCCACCATATTATCCTCACCCTTCTTGTAAGTGATCGCATAGTCATAACCCATGAGTTGGATAACCCATTTCTGGTGTGTTGGTGACGAGACCCGTTGTTCCAGAAAATGTCCCAGACTCTAGAGATCAGTCTTGAGGCAGAAATAATTTCCCAATAGGGATGGCTACCGCTTCTATATTGCATGCAAAATAGCCATATTTTCTGCTAAGATGTAGATGCAGCTAAATGCTTACCGGAAAGGTCTCTTGAAGGCGGCAAGCCCACTGGTGCAACAAAGACACCTGCATATCTATCCAAGGAAGTAGTGGAGACTATTGGTGGTTGCATCTGAATGGAATGGAGCTGAGAAATGATACCATGTGAATTCTTCTTAAGGATCTTTTCCAGGCAATGTGAACTGATGATGCAGAAAGACCCTTGTTGTAAGCCCATAAATTTGTGTTGTGTCCCATTAACTGAAAAATGCATCCAAAGTTCAGCAAAATCCCATAAGATGGGGCCAAGTGTGCGTAACCATTGAATTCCCAAAACCACATCACATCCACCTAGGGACAAGGCAAACATGTCAGAGCGCAGGTTATAATCGTCCAAAGAGATATGCACATTGTGACACTTCCCCTTGCAAGGCAAGGTGCCCCCATTGGCAACCATGACTTCAAAGTTGGAGCAAGGATGAACAATATAATCAGCCTGTTTGGCGATCCGAGGGTTAATGAAGTTATGAGTGCTTCCAAAATCAATGAGTATTGTAAGAGGAAGCTTCTTGAAGTAACCCCTGACCTGCATTGTTTGGGGGTGGGTGACGCCGGATAAAGCATGGAGAGATATCTCTGGGTGGTTGTCTTGAGATGGAATGTCAATAGGCGGCTCCTGAATGTTGAATTGATCATTTGGTGTATTTGGAGCCTCTTCACCAACTTCAGAGGTGGGAAGAGAATCCATATCTAAGAGATAAAGCTTTTGTTGAACACATCTATGTCCCCGAGTGAATTTTTCATCACAATTATAACAAAGCCCTTTTTCTTTGCCTGCCTGCATCTCTATTTCGGAAAAATGCTTGATAGGAGTTGGTTGAGGAGCTGGCGGGATGGGAGGTTGTTGGGAACCCATATTTCGGAAGGGATCAAAAGTGGGTTTGGAGCGTTGTTGGGAAGCAATCTTGTCTTCTGCCCACTTAGCCAACCCTAGGGCTTCCATCATTGTGTTGGGACAGAACATTTTGACCTTTGGGCAGATTTCATCCTTAAGACCACTTATAAAACAACTCCTGTAGAAGTCATCAGACAATCCTGCTGTGTGGTTGGCTAGTTTCTCAAATTCTGTCTGATACTCTCTCACAGTGCCAATTTGACGAAGTCTAGTGAGTGCTCCAGTGAAGTCATCAAAATCACTAGGATCAAATCATTGCAAAAGGAGTTGGCAAAAATCTGTCCATTTTGGCTCGTCATGAGCCTTGATGTACCAACGGTACCATTGAAGGGCTTCTTGTTCCAAATGAAAGGATGCAAGTGGAACTTTTTGGACATCAAAAGTATTATGCAGACTGAAATACTGTTCTGCATGATAGATCCATCCAGTCGGATCAATACCATTTAAGCAAGAAAATTCAAGCTTCGGACCACGTAAAGTGCTGGAAGAAGAGAACCCATTGACTGCAGAAGATTCTAGTTGTCGGTTATTGTTCATGGATGAATGCTGAAGATGGAGGCTGAGAAATTTTTCATCCAGATCTTGGAGTTTGGTTTGGATGGCTGCAAGTGCTTCCTCCATGGTTTTAGCTCCTGTGCGGGTGACAGCAATAACCAAGAGTTTTTTTTTTGGGGGGGGGGAATGGATAGAAAAACACAAACAAAAGCTTGTTTAGTAACGGAAAATTTGGATTTGGGAAAAACTAGGATGGGTAATTGGGGTTTGACTAGGTTTGGACAGTGTTGAAGGGATCTAAAACAAATAGATCTGCAATGGCACGAAAGTGATCGGAAACAGAGGGATCTGAAATAGCGTCGAATGGATCGAAAATAGAGGGATCTGAAACAGCGTCGAATGGATTGAAAACAGCTGGATCTGGAACGATTTTTAGAATGGATCTAAAACAGCTGGATCTGAAATAGATCTGAAACGGATGGATCTAGAATGGCTTTCAGAATGGATCTAAAACGACTGATTCTAGAACGGCTATCAGAATGGATCTAAAACGGTTGGATCTGAAACGGCGCAACAGTGATCGGCAACAGTTCAGCTGAAAATAGATATGGATCCCAGGTATGTGCGGCTTCCTAACAGTTCAGGGGTTTCACTCGGCCACCAATGCTGTCTGACGGCTTGCATATTGGGGAAATACCCCTCACTCCATAGCTCAGGTAAAACTGATAACCGCTTTGCCACAAACAACAACTCTTGGTTTACCTCACTGGTGGGAACTAGTCAATCAGGTAGGGGTCATTGTGCTTTTCGGTGGTAGGTCCTCTCAATGGGTCGACTACTTTGGGGTTCCTGTGGTACTCCTCACAATGAATTTTAGGGCTTATTCCCAAGTACTTCCCACAGTTAAGCGGATAGGGATTATTCCCAAATTCGAAGCTGCAACAGATGCGAAAAAAAAAACAATTTGGCAGAAATTCCACCCAACGAGCCCAAGAAAGTGCTCTGATACCAGATGTGAAGAACCTGCAATAATTAATTATTGAAAACACACGAAATAGCAGAAATAACAGAACTCATAATCACTTTTATATTGATCGCAGACCATTTCGAGTGGGCATCCTCCTTTGAGCAAGCTCAATACAAATAACTTCAGGGTACCTTCATTGGTCTCAACACAAACTTATATACTAAGTCTAGGTGCCAATACCATGGGTCAATACCATGTGTCAATACAAACCATGGGCCAATACAAAATATGGATCAACAATTACTACGGGACAACTTACAAAGCATATGTTCCCAACAACAATAATACAAACTATGGATCAACAAATACTATGGGACGACTTACAAAGCATATGCGTCCAACAGCAATATACTAATAAAGTAAATAGAAGGGTTGACATGAGCTCCTAACAGCTTCCAAAACTTGCTTACGTGGGATGCACCCAACAAGCCCCTAACACTTACTTGTGGCTCGTCCCCAAGCCACTTACACTAGGATTCTTTGGAGTTGCAGCACTTGGGGTGCTCATCTTCGCTGCAAACTCTTGGTCTATTGCACTCAGATTCACGACAGCCTCCTTAGTCTCTTGCTCAAATTCTTACACCGTGTCAAGCAACATCACGGAGATAGGTTCTTGCATTTGGTCCTTTACTGTGATCTATGTTGTTCAAAGCTCTTGCGGCTTCACCTCTATCTCTTCAGAGAGCTCCAATGCCTCTTCTTGCATAGGTTGCAACTTCGCTAAAGTTTCGGCTTCCTTTGCTCTTAATGCCTTCAATTCTTTCTGAAGTTCCTTTGTCTCTACGAACTTCAATATTCTTTGCCTTGGTGGCAAATTCTTCATAGCTGTGTTCATTGTGTCGATGTCCTTCTGCTTTGTTTGGATTTCATCCTGAATTTTCTGTAAGCCCGGGTCTTCTTGTAGCATGGCCCATGACTTAGTCACTTCTTCTAACAGGTCTTGACACCTCGCAACTTCTGCAGAGATTTTTTCTGTTGAAGTCTTCAATTCTCCATCCCTTACTTCTTTCACTTCTGGCGGAGTTCCATGTTGTTTCCTTGAATCTAAGTCAACAATATTTTCTTTGTAATCAATCTCCATGTCTTCCATTTTTGCTTTGAGATTGTCTACTGCACCACCAATCTTAACAATGGTTGCTTCTACTTCTGGTTCTTCTTTGCAATCTAGGATCTTTGCACAGACTTCTGCTAGAGCATTCTTTATATTTTTTTGCTTCTCATGAGCATTTGCTAGCTCATTGGTTTTCGTTTCTCATTCATTACCCAACTCCTTATAAATTTATTCTAACTTGAGATGCTGGTTGTATGAGATCATATCTCTATCCTTGATTTCTTCTACAACTTGTAGATGTAGATCATGTAGTCCTTCAGTGGGAAACATTCCCACATTGACATCCAAATGTGCGAGTTTCTTCACACCTTCAATGATTTCGTCAGATGGAAATATCACGTTCGTAGGCTCTATGTGGACTAACCGAGGTCGCATTGTGAGTGCAGGCGCTGTTATTTTTCTTCGTCTTGACTCCTCTGATCTGTCTTTGTAGTCTGATTCTCTTATTAATTCTCTTTGGACTTGCTCTACTCTCGCTACCATGCTCTTACTTTTTTCGATGCTCTCTATCATGCTTTCTTGGAGTTTCTCTTGACGTATTTCTTTCATTGCAAGCGTCTCTTCGATATGCTCATGGACTATGGCTGCGATGCAGTTGTATTCATCATCATTCAACTACATTTCGAGCGGAGTCTTACTTTCTTTCTGCTTCTTCCTTTTCGGTCCATCCAGCACATCTGTGTTGGGATTCTTCCTCTTATCTCCTTCTAGCAGGTCTTTAGTCTGATGTTGTTCTTTTTTTTTATCCCACTCTTTCTCTGGGTTATCTCTTTCATTGATGCTTTCCTTAGATGTCATGATCAATGTCTCTAGTGCATCGATTTTCCATTCAAGCGGACAATCTTAAATGATGAGTTCAATCTTCTGCGCATCCAGCTGATATTGACCCTCATACCATTTTCGGTTTGTTGGTTCTCTGGGATGTATGAATATAAAGTGAAGGCCTACTTTAAATCTTATATTTCGGATGTATGATGTCATTATTCCCTTTGGAATGCATGAAGTACGCCTGATTACTTCGCATAACTGCTCATAGAATGTGTACAACTGCATGTTGTTCACTCTTTGTCTGTCTGGATTTGAATTACTCCACATGTTCGCATATCTTGGTCCACGACAATCTCCAGCGAACACTGGTACATTTTGTTGGTATTTCGTCTCTTTCCAGCCCACAAATACGATCAAGACTATCATCCAGCTATAATGAAACTGATAGCCATTGTCTTGCAAATATGCTACATCATCCAATAATTCATTCAAAAGGTAACTCATCCAATTGAATTGTAATCCATCCCTAGCCTTAACAACTAAGGAGATCGCAACAACCGACACTTTTGATGGTCTGCATTTCCTTAGTACTTTTCCTGCAAGCAATTGAACCATAAACCACATGGCAACATCATTAATCTGAATCGTTTGATAGCCACGGGTTCCTTTCACCAGGACGAATTCGCTTTTCATCATTCTTGCAAGTTCTTTATCTTTGTTCTTTCCTACGAACTCTGTTGCAGGGTCAGTGCCTCGTTTTCTTAAGTGCATAATCTTGTAGATAAGGTCAATGTTGATATCAATCTTGCAGTCTAACCACAAGTAGCCTCGGTGACAGCATGACAACAATGTCCGCACAACTGCGGTGAGCTCTGGACTTCGGTGAAAATGCGGAATTGGCAGCAAATTCAACAATCCTGAGGATTGCAACGACGCAATCCAATCTTGCGTTTTAATTGTCGTCTACTTCATGGTGTCATCATAATGTCTGCACATATAATGATTCTGCTAAAACTGTGGGTACTTAGTTGAATGCAGCAAATCATGATCTGAGAACTTGCATTCTGGAATCTTTCCTAGCAAATTCTCCTTCTCTCGAACATGAGACGACATCGACGGAAACGGGATATCGTATTGTGGATTCTTTTTCAGGATGACCACCGGAGCTATAACAACCCTCATGTAAAATAATAAAAAATGGGTAAAATAATAAAAAGAGAATTTATAATGAAATGTAAAATAATAAATAAAAGGGGTGAATAATATAATGGGGAATATGAAAGAAAAATGAGGGAAAATAAATTGGATTAAAATAAATTAAGAAAAATGGGAAGAGGGGGAGATAAAAGGAGGAGAAGAAGAAGACAGGGGGGTATTTTTGGGTCTTTTTTCATTTTGGAAGGAGAGCTCTGAAGGAGCCAAGAAAGAGGAAAGAAAGATAACACTGGAATAGGGTTAATTGTTGGGGGCTCGGGGGCCTCAGCCATTGGTTGGGGGTTGCTTGGGTGGAGAGTCATCCCCCCACCTTCAGTTGCGGGCATTGTATCTTCCAGGTAATGGTAGCTACCAGGTCAACTAATCAAGTATGGATCCTTAAATTTCATAGCATATTTTCTGTTATTATTGATTAGATCCACTTTCTATGTCAGATCTTCTTTTTAGGTTGATTAGATCCACCTTGATATGCATGTTGTAAATATGTTATTATGGATTATATCTAAGTCATTGTCATATCTTATTTTCATGCTATTTATTTGTTTGTATTGTTATTTTTATGAGTTTACAGTTGTTACATTTGGTATCAGAGCAATGTTCAAACCCTCAACACCTATGGGCTTTTCCATCTATTGAAGAGATCTTTCATATACCTAGGTATTTGCATTTCGTACTTCTCCTATTTATTTACATATTTACAATAATCTCATAGGATTATCCAATATTCCCCCTCTTAACCCAAAGGGGTGTTAGTCTCTACAAGCATCGCTTTGAACTTCTCAAACTTTTCTCTTCCAAGTGCTTTTGTGAAGATGTCTACAATCTACTCAATTGTGGAACAATGTCTCAGATGTACTGTCTTGGCCTCTACATGATATCAAATCAAATGGTACTTTGTATTGATATGTTTAGTTCAATCATGAAATCTGATATTCATGGCCAATTTTATTGCATAAGTATTGTCCATGAGAAGTGGAGTAAAGTTCACCTATTTCTCTCGTGAATCTTCAAGTATTTTCCTGAGCCACACAATTTCTCTTGTTGCCTCTAATGCTACCACATATTATGCTTATGTTGTTGAATCAACTCGTATTTTTTTTTTTGTGATATCTAGGAGATAGATGCCGATCCAAGACTCATAATGTAACATGAAGTGGATACTCCATTCTCTTTATCTCCATCAAAGTTTGAATTAGAGAAACTGATGAGACTAAAGTATTTTACCTTCGAATATTTAAGCCCAAAGTTCTGAGTTCATTTCAAATATTTCGAAACCCTATTTTCTACAGTCCAATGTCCTTCACAATGATGTGAGCTACAAATTATGTTCCATTGGAGAAGATATAGGATTACAGTCAATCATTCAAAACTTATTTAACATCTGTCCAATGTATTAATTTTGGTAGATAAAAATATACTTATGATCTCGAGTTACTTCAATCCCTAAGTAATAGTGAAGAATTCCCAAATCAGTCATCTCATCACTTTTCTTTAGCTCTTTCTTAGTGGATGCAATATAGATTTCATTGCTCCATGTTTTCAAAAGGTCATCCATATTTACTACTAGATACAACTGTTTCTCCAATTTTCTTTACAAATAGAGTTGCATCATCAAGGTTAAAGTGTTCAAATTTCAAATTCATAATATGCTCAGTTAATTTCTCATAATAGGATCGAGGTGCTTGTTTTTGTCTATATAAAGATTTTATAAGTTTGCGTACCTTTTTATCCTATCCATTTACAATAAAACCTTCTAGTTGAGACATGTAGACATTTCCTTTCATGTTCCCATTCAAGAAGGCAGTCTTCACATCCATATGATAAATTTTCCATCCTCTTTGTGTTTCCAAGGAAAAAAAAGGACAAATGGTTCCCGATTTTTTTGTAGGAGCAAAAGTCTCATTATAGTCAATTACTTCTTTTTGAGCAAACCCCTTCGCCAAAATCCTTTCCTTAGGTTTGTCAAGCGAGCCATCATATTTGTACTTTTTTTATATACCCAGTTACATCTAATTGGTCTAGTTCCATTAGGAGGGTGTACCAATTTCCAATTCCCATTCTCAATGAGAGAGTCAATTTCCTTTTGCATATATTTTTTCCCTTCCTCACTAGAAGTTTATTCTTCAAAGGAAGTTGGTTCATCAATAGTATAAAAATTTAATTTATAATTACATGAAATTTGCAAGTTGTTACCTGAGTTTGAATTGGAATCATCTGCATTACTTATATCATTTTGTCTTGTAGAACTTCTTGTTCTTGTATTATCAATTTCATCCTCATGGACACTTTCAAGTGTCTTCTTTTCCCATGTAGGAATCTTCCGGGATGATGTTTCATGAGCTAGTGCTTCATGATATTTTAGACTTAGTCTATCCAATACTTTAATCAAATCATCTAACAGATCCTATTTATTTGATGAGGGAGTAGGAACATGTTCATTAGTGTGAGATGGGGTTGTTGCATTAGAAGGAGATTCCAAATGTTGATCCAATATATAGATCCCCCCTTCAAGATTTGGAATCTCATCATCACATTCAACATACATTCTTCCATGAGTAAATTTATCTAGATGATTAAGTTGTCTTTCCACAATCATATAATCTTTTGAAGACTCAAGAAACACAACATCTATGGAAATAATAAATTTCTTATTTTCCTCATCATACAACATATATGCTTTTGAGGTGTTAGAGTACCCTAAGAAAATACATTTTCTACTCCTTGCTCCTAACTTATATCTTTAATGTTTTGGAATCAGAGCATAACAGGTGGAACAAAAGATCCCGAAATGTTGGATAGTAGGAACATGGCCATGCCACATCTAATAAGGAGTCTTTTTCTTGATAGCATGAGGATGACTTCTATTTCTTATATACACTACACACAAAATTGCTTCACCCCAAAAAATTAATTTTACATTCTTAAAAAACATCATTGATCTAGCCATATTAAGCAAAGTCATGTTCATTCTCTTAGCCACACAATTGTTCGGGTACACAGGGTACTACCAAAGGACCGAACACCAAGAGAAACCACTTCACACAAACAGATCACAGATCAACACACCGATGTTTTGACGTGGTTTAAACCCTCTTGAGGGAAACACTCCACGACCCCAGCCAAATAGCTTCTACGGGACAATTTATTATGCAAAGAAAGAAAGTTACAAATGAGCTTCTCATAATCGATCAACTAAACAATGACTCTCCATGCTCTTTAAATAGAGATCATGGACCAATCAGGTATTAAGCCATGGATCAAGGTTAGGTATGATCTAAGAGAAGTTGAGCTGTCCGATCACTCTATGTCGGGAACATATCGTGACTGTCGGATTAAGTATTTACAAATGCATACTAAAGAAACACACTATCCCTAACGAATATATTACACAAGATTTCGGATGAAGTGCATATGTGGCTCTATGTGTTTACTGCGTTGATGTAGAACTGGATCTTTGGCAAGCTTGATGGCACTTTGATTGTCGCACCAAAGTGGAGTAGGCTGCTGCTGCTCGAATCCAAACTCTGAAAGGATCTGTTGAAGCCATAATGCTTCCTGATTGGCATTAATTACGGCTCGATATTCTGCTTCTGCTAAAGAAAGAGCATGAGCTTGTTGTTTCTTAAAAGCCCAAGTGATAGGTCTAGATCCCAGACTGAAAACATAACCTGCAGTAGACTTTCAATCATCAGGATCGCTAGCCCAATCTGAATCAATGAAACCAACCAACAAAGGCTCCCCCCCTGTACTGTAATGAATCCCAAACTGAATTGTACCTCGAATAGATCGAAGTATTCTTTTAGTTGCTTTCCAGTGACTTTCATGAGGTGTCTTCATATAATGGGAAACACGACCAGCGACAAAGGAAAGGTCAGGACAGGAATGAGTCAAGTATAAGAGACTACCAACAAGCTGACGATACAATGTGGCATCGACTTCAGGTGAAGTACAAGTGACAAAAAGTTTGACTCCAAACTGGAAGGGAGAAGGGGCTGGTGTACAATCTTCTATGTGAAAGCGACGAAGAAGGTCACAAGCATACTTAGACTGAGAATGAAAGACTCCTTCTTTAGTTTGCAGGACTTGGAGACCAAGAAAATAATGCGAATGTCCTAAGTCTGACATTTCAAAATTTTGTTTAAGACTGGATTTCACATGGGTTATAAGCTTGGGGTCACTACCAGTAAGAATAAGGTCATCAACATATAGAACAAGTATGATGAGATGGTTTCCTACTTTCTTGGTATAGACATTGGGGTCAGAATGGCATCTAGAAAAACCAGTGTCAAGGAGAAAGTTATCCATTTTGGCATACCAAGCTCTAGGAGCTTGCTTAAGGCCATATAATCATTTCTTAAGGCGGCAGACAAGGCTAGAGTTATTCTGAACATATCCAGGAGGTTGTTCCATGTAAATTTCCTCCTGTAAATCACCATGTAAGAAGGCAGACTTGACATCCATTTGATGGACTTCCCAGTTATGTAAGGTTGCAAGGGAAAGAACAAGGCAGATGGAGTTCATTTTTGCGACGGGAGCAAAGATTTCATTGTAGTCAATCCCTTCAACTTGGGAAAAAACTTTGGCAGTTAACCTTGCCTTAAGTCTTTCAACACTTCCATCTAATGCATACTTAGTTCTGTAGACCCATTTACATCTGACAAGTTTTCTTCCTTTTGGAAGAGGTACAAGATCCCAAGTATTGTTCGCCATTAAGGAACGATATTCTTCATCCATGGCTGCATCCCAATCTGGATTCCCTGAAGCTTCTGCAAAAGTTTATGGATCATGATTCTCGGAAACTTGAGCCAAAAGAGAAGAGGCTTGCTAAAACTGAGAACGTGTTCAACGTTGATCTCTAGGATCACCGGCAAGATCACCAGCTGCTTCACATGTTGAATGGACCCATCGAGGAAGCACTTGTGCTGGTGCAACTGGAGGAACATGAGCAGGCGGAGGTGGATTTTCATCGTCACTATCATCATCAGAAACTGGAGTCGAAAACCTATCAAGGAAGTTGGAAGAAGAAGAAGAAGGCACAAACATCGAATCAGGCTCGCAGGCCAAAGATGGCACAATCGCTGAGTTAGGCTCATAGGCCAAGAGATTTTCATCAAATTTAATATCTCTTCTAATGATTATATCATGAGAATGTGGTTGAAGAAGTCTATAACCTTTTACATCTTCAGAATATCCAACAAATATGCACTTTTCACTTTTAGGCTGCAATGCTTTCCGTTTTTCATCTGGAATGTGAGCCCATGCTTCACTACCAAACACACAGAAGTGACTTACATCAGGTTTAGTTTTACTCCATGCTTCTTCCGGTGTTATACCTTGTAATGCTTTAGTGGGGGTGCGATTAACTATGTAATTTGCACAGTTGATGGCTTCAGCCCAAAATTGAAGACTTAGTCCCCTAGATTGGATCATACAATTAGACATTTCTTTTAAAGTGCGGTTCTTCCGCTCAGCTACACCATTTTGTTGTGGTGTATATGGAACAGTGTGCTGTTGTTGGATGCCTTGTTCAGTGCAGAAAGTAGTGAAATTTTTGTTAACATATTCTCTTCCATTGTCAGATCTTAACTTAATAATTTGATGACCAGATTGTTTTTCAACAAGGGCCTTGTAGGCCAAGAACATGTTAAATACTTCACTCTTAAGTTCTAGAAAATAAACCCAAGTGCGTCTGGTGTAATCATCAATGAAAGTTAAGAAATATTTGAAACCAGAAAAGGAAGCAGATGGAAGAGGACCACACAAGTCACTATGCACAAGCTCCAAGGGAATCGAGGCATGCCAAGAGGCATGTTTGTCAAAACTGTCTCGATGATGTTTTCTGAGTACACAACCGGAAAAAACACCATCCCTGCAAGATACCATCGGAAGACCTATCACCATATTGTCTTTACATAGTTGTTGCAATGAGCGATAATTGAAGTGACCAAATCGCTCATGCCAAAGTTTGCTCAAGTTATCACTATGAGCAACAAAAAATGAAGGGAAAGGTGATGACCCAAAGTTGTTAAACTTGTACAACCTGGTAATATCATTAACAATTTAGGTAGCGAGGACCTGCTGAGCATGTTTAAAATCCTTGATTACAACTTGGTGAGGTGTAAAGGTCACAGTTTTACCTTCACCAGAATGAGTGATCTGATAGACCGATAACAAATTGCGAGAAATTCTTGGAACACATAGTACATCACTAAAATGACCATTATCTACTAGAACTGTTCCAGCGCCTACAACACTTAGAGATCTATCATCACCAACAAATATTTGTTTGGTGTTACATTCATGCATAGTAGAAAAGATGGCTTGATCCTTAGCCATATGATAAGATGCTCCAGAATCAAAGAGCCATTCATTTGAAGTAGAAGAAGAAGATGCATTATAAGAATAACCAGAAGCACAAAGTGCATGTCCATGAGAGGCATATTCTGAAGGCGAATCTAGGCTGATGTGGTGCTTCTTCATTGCTGCTTCCAAGGCTACCATCTTCTTGAAACACTTAGATTCATCATGATTATCTTTCCCGCAATACTTGCAATGACGCTTAGTCTTCTTGCCTTTTGGCTTGGATCCTTTGTCATTTTTTAAAGAAGGCGCTGACTGAGAGGGTTTTGGACCCTTGTTTGACTTATTATTGCAAAAATTTTGTTTCTTGGGAGGCTTGGACTTTTCTTTCTGTTGGGACAATAAGGCTTTCCCAGATGTATCTTCAGATTTGATGAAATACGCGTTTCTGGAGCAACCGGGAACCGTTTTTTATCAAATGAAAACTATTTCCCAATGGAAACGATGCTCCAGACGTAATGGAACACCTCCGACAACCCAAAAATGTACAGAAATACCAGAACCAAAAACCCTTTCGAGTTTCGGCAACAACAGTTCAAGATCTAGATCATAACCAGAAGCGGTTCTTCATAAAAGCTCTGATACCATGTTTGGGTACATAGGGTACTACCAAAGGACTGAACACCAAGAGAAGCCACTTCACACAAACAGATCATAGATTAACACACCGATGTTTTGACGTGGTTTAAACCCTCTTGAGGGAAACACTTCACGGCCCCGGCCAAATAGCTTCTACGGTACAATTTATTATGCAAAGAAACAAAGTTACAAATGAGCTTCTCATAATCGATCAACTAAACAATGACCCTCCATGCTCTTTAAATAGAGATCATGGACCAATCGGGTGTTAATCCACAGATCAAGGTTAGGTATGATCTAAGAGAAGTTGAGTCATCAGATCACTCTATGTCGGGAACATATCGTGACCGTCGGATTAAGTATTTACAAATGCATACTAATGCATACTAAAGAAACACACTATCCCTAACGAATATATTACACAAGTTGATCTTAACTAACTCCTAAGTGTCTAAATATCCTAACAACAATTTTGTTGGGGATTATAAGGAATTTAATTATGATGTGTAATACCATGTTGTTGAAGATCATTTCCAAACTCATTTGATGTGTATTCACCATCATTATCAGCACAAAGAATACCAATATTCATTCATGTTTCATTCTGTATCTATAAATGAAAATTTATAAATGTTTCAAAAGTTTGATATTTTTTCCTTTAGCAGATATATCCAGCACATCCTAGTGTAATCATCAATAAAGGTCATTATATATTTATTTCCATTTGCGGATTGAATAGGCATGGGGCCACATAATTTTGAGTGTATTAGTACTAACTTTCTACATGCTCTAGAGGTAGATTCATGAAACAACTTTTTACAATGTTTTCCCATAATACAAGCATCGCACTGTGTTCTTTTTGTTTCAACAATATGAGGCTATAATAATTTATATTCCCAAACCTAGCATGCCATAATAAATTGGAAGATAAAGTACCTTCATTATGTTGATCCATGTATGCAGAATTTTTTGAGCAAGCAAATGTTCCTTGTAGCTTTAACATTTTTCCATCTTCTACTCCAGTCATTACTACCATATTTTCAGAGGCTCTCCTTATTTCAACAATGGCATAAAAAACGTTGATAGAGTAACCTTGTTCTCTAATGTGCACTAGAGACATTAGATTCCTCTTTATATGTGGAACATAAGGAACATCATAAAGAACACAATTAGATAAACCGGGTAATTTAAGTCTAATTGAACCAATTCCCGAGGTCTTAAGGCTAGTTTTGTTTGCAAAGTATACTATGCCATTAACATTGTTACTGGAATTCTCAAAAAAATATCTTCTTGAAAGTCATATGGCATGTAGATCTTGTATCTAATAACCATGCATCTTTCCAAGAAGAAAATGATGTGTTGAATACTTCATATATACCAAAACTACACTGTGCAACTATATAATGATCAGATTTGGGTGCTTTACTCGTGTCTTTTTTATGTTCTTTATTGTATAAGATATCCTCCCAAGGTATCCATCGTTGTCTTGGAGTATGTCCATATTTTCCACAACGGTAACATTGAAAATTTTGTCTCTCACCTAAATTGTCCCTACCCCCTACCGTTGAACTGTCTTCTGCCATGACCTTTGTTGTTGTTGTCTTCTTTTTCAGGTACACTTTTGATATTTGTCCTTTATATCCAAGGCATATTGTTTCTGCATTAGGATCACATTCTTTCTTCCCAAAATCCTTCTCTCTTTCTACAATCTTCTCAACAAGAGAGTCAAAATCCATAGTTTTCATCTGAACACTAGCTTGAAGGGATTCAAGATAGTGTGAATAGGTGGGGTACAAGGGATTAATAAAGGCAGTGAGCCCAATATCATATTTTACACCAGTAGATTCAATGTCATGATAAATAACTTTAATTTCATAATCTAGACTCATAGGTTCATTGCCTTTCAATTCCACATTAAACAACTTCATCAATAGTTTAATGATGTCTAGCTCAGAATGTGAGTCATATAAGTATTTTAATTTCTTCAAGGCCCCATAAGCGTATTTAATGGAAACGATATGTATGCTTACCTATTCACTAACATAATTTTCAATCAAGGCATAAGTCTTCTTATCCTTTCTCTTCCATATAGAAATATCTTTATCATTTGTAGGCCAGGTTGGTCCATTCTCATCTTTCTCTCCTTTATCACCTGTTGATTCACTGGATTCACAAATTCCATCCCATAATTCATTAAATATTATGTGTTTGATATTTTGAAACCATTCTACATATTTTTCTTTTCCAGAGAGTACCACTCCAACTACAGATATAAGAGAATGCATGGTGTTGTCAAATCATCTAAGTGATAGTATTCACACAATTCTCAACACATTATGATCAACGCAACAGTGAATATAATTCACAGCTATGAATGACACACATAATTGCCATACCTTGGTAATTTCATGAATTTGTGTGTAGAGAATACCACGAATATTTGAGTACATATTGTTGGGCTGCTTCACACACCAACACAGCTCCAGAATCAACGATGATTCACCAATTCAACAAATTTAATGTAGCTCTAGAAACTTGCTCACACAAAAAGGATTCACTCAAACCTCTCTCACACGCTTGCATGGAGTTTCTAAGACTCAATAAACCTACTCTGATACCACTGATAGGGTAAGAGATGAAAATCCATGACTGGAAGTTATTTATCCATAAGTTTAAATGGTTATATAAATAGCTACATAGAGAAACTATGCATCTACCGAAGAGACCTTTCATATACCTAGGTCTCTTAATTTCAAAATTCTCCTATTTATTTACATATTTACAATAATACATGTCCTTAACCAAAATAAAACCTATATTATGTCATCACATAGCCTTTACAACAATCTTTCCAACAACCTAATAAGTTTGTGATTCCGATAGCATATGAGAAAGTTATGCAAGTTTTCATCAATCTTTGTCACATGATCCTTCTCTTGAATTTCACTTAACTCTTCTTGTCCTCCTTAGACTTGTGCATGAGATATGTGAACTTGGATGATTCAAATGAAAATTTGGAGCACTTATTTATATACCTCCAAGTCACTTTTAAAATTACTTTTAGATTAGGTCGTCCCTAACAAAATTCTAGCCTCATGTTAGGTCAGCCCTAACCAAATTCTGGCCCAATACAAAGAAAACTTCATTTCTCCTCAAACACGGGGAGTTAGGAATCATTCCACCTATCACCGTAATATCTATGAATAGGCTATATGATTATGGAACTTGTTCCTTCATTTGGAATACCTTTATGGGGCAAAATTCCCCTTTTGTATTTAGCATCATTCTCATAAGACTCCCCTTGGCTTTGTCTTCATGGTCTCTTGCTTTACTTATTCAATGGGATTTGAATTGTCTTATTGACCACTTCATGTATTCATAATGGGGCTTCTTTACACTTTACATAATCATGGTTATTTGGACACATCATCATCACTTTAGGGACATCTTCACTTGCTCCACTTGTGTGCAACTCAAAGTGGGCATGTGGAAATTGTTGGAAGAAGTTTCCATTTACGGAAAACAAGGTGTCACTGATGTCAAAAGGGTGAAGAGATCTATGGTTATGATGATGTGGTTGTAGTAGAGATATCTTGTTTTATGAAGACTTGAATCCCCTAGAGAATACCCTTACGATCCTAATAAATCCTTTGAAGAAGAAGCCTTGTCACAAGTGTATATGATGCCAAAGCGGTCCCCTTATGGCATAGCGGTTATGCATGGCCCTCACAGGAAGACACTTTGAGTTGTACACAAGTGGTACAAATCCCCTAGAGAATCCTCTAATGACCATGATGTTGTGGAGTGAATGGAAATCCCTATTGTGTCTCGAATAAGTGTGAAGAATTTCCTAAAGAAATAGTGATTAGGTCCAAATAACCATGATAGTGGGTCACATGACCTTGATGGTGGGTCACTTGACCATGGTGGTGGGTCAAGTAACCATGATGATAAGAAGTGTAAGGAAGTACCTAAAGGTGTCCCAAAGAGATATTGGTAATAAATAAGAAGAAATACCTCAAATAGTGATTTTGGGTCCACATGAGACCCTAAGGTTGGTCCAAAGCATATTAGGATGAAGTGTGAAAGATATACTAAAATCATGATGATGGGTCCACATAACCCCGAAAGTAATGACCTTTGGTCCACTTTCGCATGAGTTTATGGATACATGACCCATGGTGAAGAAGGCCCTTAAAAGTCCCCGAAGTTGGTCCAAAGCAAGTTGGTGTGAAGCTTGAAGTATCCTCAAAATAATGATGTTTGCTTCACATGACCACGAAAGATGTGGTACATTGGTCCATTGGACCACATGAAGTGACAAGGATCCCACAAGAAATAATGATGTGTCATCCGTGCAGTAATGATGAAAAGAATTCCTACATCCATTTGATGAAGTAATCATGAAGATAAAGTAAAAGATCTTTCATATAAACACCAGTGGGTTTTAATCTATTGAAGTAACCCATGAAAACCTATATTTAAGGAATGATGTGTCCACCAAGTAACATGACGTGGACAAGCCCCAAGGTCCCTTTGAGAATATATGGAGTGATCTTGAAGTTTAGGTGAAGTGTCATGATGTATTTTTGAAGTGGGGTACTAACTCCATGACTAGACCCCCTTAAATTATGGAGATCCACAAATTAAGCATAAGTTTAAGAAGCCCGTAGAAAAAGCTACAAGGAACGATGAAGTGTATAAATAGAAGAGAAAACATCTCATTTTATCAATCACACAGTATCTCTCTTCTCTTTTGCTAATGTACGAAATTTTGGGGCCGAATTTTGTAGCAGTGATCAAGTGAGGGGTTTTACGAAAATTGGCATAACTTTCTCATACGGTATCAAAATTGCAAAATTCTTGGCTCGTTAGAAAGCTTGTTGAAAGGTATATGTGATTCTATGATATAGGGTTAAATTTGAAGCAGTGAAAATAAAATATATAGGCCAAAAGTACAATGAACAAGGTCAAAATTCAACTAGGGCCAAATTTTGTAGCAGTCATCAAGAGAAGAAGATTGACGGAAACTTGCATATCTTTCTCATACGGTATCAGAATTACAAAATTATTGGCTAGTTGGAAAGATTGATGTGATGGATATGTGATAAAATGATATAGAATATATTTTTGTTTGTTTATATCTTCTTCAAATTCTGATATTGGCAAAGGTGTGGTTCATACTTGTTGGTTTCTCTTGTGATGACATGTGTCTCTCATGGATAGAGTTCATCTTTAATCTTGGTATGTGAGCCTCTCTATTGGTATATTTTTTTTTATGTCATGGAGGTTATGATGATGGTTATATTGGCATATATTTTGATGATATCATGGCATAGATATTGATGGTTATCTTTCGATAGATCATCTTGATACTGGCATAGCTCATGATGATCTTATTGGCATATATTATGGTGGTGATATTGGTATAGATCATGGTGATGGAATGGATCATGCTGATGTTATTTTCATATATTATGAAAATTATGGTGATTATATTGGAATAGATATTCATCTTAGCATAGTCTATGTTGGAGCTATTTTCTAACATCACATCATTTATTTGGGAATAGTAGCCTAATTTGCCACTTATCGTGTAATGTCCCCAGCTTTACCCTATTGCATTAATATTGTAAATGATGTAAATATTGTTATTTAGTCATGGTGAGGAGCTCAAGGCCAAGGCCCCGCCATTGATTTATCATTCTATGTATCGGCAATTAGAATAGATGCATAGAGTTCTTGTGCTAGAGGTGCACAATGTAAAATCGGACATCATGTAAATATGCAATTTTAATGAAAAACCCACAACCAGCTACGCAATGCAACAAAGAGATGGGGGCATGATCTTTACAAGGAATAGGGAGGAAAAATAACCAAACCCTTGAGCCATGGTGTTAAGCCATTTCATTGAGGAAACCCATGAACTCTCAACTACCCATTTGGCCTCATGCACCCAATCATTTAATTCTTCCAATAATTGGTTGAGACAATTAATGCCTTGGGATGGGAGAGGTATGGCTGTCAATTTTCGTGTATGGGCAAGACAGCAACCTAGGAAATCGAGTTTTGGGTTGGCTGGGCAAGAAAACCCCCACGAAATTGGCCCAAAGCCATTCTTCACCCATGGCATTCTTCCTCTCACGCAGACTGAGCTTACTGAAGTTGATCCTCACGTTTTTCACCATAACCCTGCGTTTTTCCATGTCCAGGAACTCGTTTTTGGTATTGTGCAGTAGCTGGGAAAGGAGGGACGCGATTTTGGGCTGAGAGAGGTCGTTTTTGCCCTTGGGGCATTTTTCTGGAATGGGTTGCTCTCCCAGTCGAATTTTCCCAGTTTGCCAATTCGTTTTGAGTCTACCCACATTTTCCTGAAGCTCAGGAAACCCCATCTCGTGCATTCCACTGTTGAAACATTTTTTCTCATGCCCAGCACTTACACTTTTGTTGTTATATGCATCCCTCTCCTAGCAGCCTCAAAAACCCAACTGCTGGTTGGTATGGTTGATTCGGGTGTATCTATGGTTATGTGAGACCCTGTTGTTCCCTAGTTCCTTATGGAGATCATGCTCAGCTCGGGGGTGGCAGTGGTGTTGAGAGATTAAGGGGCACACTGGCCTACGGTTGGGTGGAACGTTGCAGAAGCGTAGCTGGTTGCTTGGGACTTCTTCATTAAGATAAGTATCCTCTTGTGCTATCTTTCAATTGTTTAATTGATGAATATCTTGAATGTAAAATGAATGAGTAATTGAAGTTACTTCTGCTGTGTATAAACAAATACTTATGCATCCTCATAAGTCTTGCATGCTTACTTCTTAAGTACATGGGGCTAGATGCCCGGTTAAACCTCAGTGATCCTCTCTATCATGCTGGTATGATAGGAGGGGACATTACATTTGGTATCAGAGCTGCTGGTTGCAGCATTGGGCCCCTATGGGCCAAATCCAATTACAGTCACCTCTAAAAGAAAGAAAGTTTTCAAACTTTTCCTAAGTCTGTTTGAAAAAAATTGGTTTTGAAAAATTCGTTTAAGTCTGTTTCGGAGAGAATTCCCGAATGTCTTCCGCAACTGCGGAAGCATTCGGCGAATTGCTCCAAAACTCCGGAAGTCACCCCGAAATTTGCAGAAGGAGTTTCCTTCCAAAATTTGCGGAAGGAATTCTCTTCCGAAATTTGCGGAAGGATTCCGCGAGTTGTCCCGCAACGCGGAAAAATTCGGCCAATTGCTCCGAAAAAGTAGAAATTTTTCTAAGTGAAGTTTTCGGAAGGATTTCTCTTCCGAAATTTGCGGAAGAGTTCAACAAACCTTCCCGCAACTGCGGAAGAGTTCGGCGAACCTTCCCGCAATTGCGGAAGAGTTCCGCGAATCTTCCCGCAACTGCGGAAGAGTTCGGAAAACCGGTTCGTGGAAGAGTTCCTCGAAAATTGCGGAAAAATTCGCCAAACCATTCCAAAACAGCGGAAAGAATTTCCGAGTGCCTCTCGAAACTGCGGAAGCACTCCGCGAAATGCTCCGCAACTGCAAAAATATTCAGCAAATCGCCCCGCAATTGCGGAAGCGTTCGACGAACTGCTCCACAATTGTGGAAGCGTTCGATGAACTGCTCCGCAATTGCGGAAGCCGTCGTCGAACCGCCCCTCAGCTGTGGAGGGATTTCCCACGCGAACGAAAAAAAAAAAAAGAGTAAAGTGACCAAAACTTGATTTTTGGATAGCAGGAGCATCCGGGCTCAGAATGGAATGATTCCTGTGGGGCTCGGAGGCCATTGACGAAGGCCATGAAAGGACCAGTGAAGACTCCAAGCCCATTACTCTCCGAATTGACAGAAAATGGGGAATAGCGACTTTTGAAGGACGGAGTCCCGAGGCTTGACAGAAGGTCGGTTTGAGCTAAAATTGATCAGGTACGGCCATGAAGCAGGCACAATGTTAATTTCTAAATCTTGGAGCCAAACTCCAAAGGATGTGGAGTCGGGGTGAGCAAGAAGGCCAAAAAGCACTGTTCCGGGCCACTTTTTCGGCATTTTGAAAAGCTTGTGGGCAGTAAAAGTGACCCTAGATGTGGGAATCAAAAATTTTACTGAACTAAACATTTCATATTCTCATTCATATGGACAGTTTCCATTAGACGAAGATTTCCCAGAAATGCACCGTTTGGGAGATAGCCATTTTTGGCCCAAAATTTGGAATTTTGGAAAAATGTGAAAAGTGAGAAGTAGTCAAACCCAGAAATTCATAGAAGATGAATGGTGCATCAGAATTAAAATCCGTGAATTGCTGAGTGTTCCTTGTTACAGGGACTAACTTCACCCGGTAGATAAGTTTTTGTGATTCCTCATAGAATTTCTTCCACAGATGGCTAAAGTTGGCATTCTGGACCAAAATGCAACTGTGTAAAATGTGCAGAATTGGAGTGAAAGTTGTCATTTTTTAAGAGATGCAGTTTCCGCACTCGACGTCGGAATGGAGCATGAAGACAAGCATTGGAAAGCTTGTCCAGCAGGGAACAATGATGCATGACCAGATTTTGAATGGGGTCTACATATATCATAGATATTTAGTGCAGAAGAGTGCCAACGGCTGTTTTGACCAACAAATTTTGTTGTCAATATGGACAATTTTTACAATTGCATGATATGGAAGAGGAATTCCATGTTGCAATGAGGGATCGAAAAGGGAAGAATTCTTTAAACCCCTGCTTGTTATCATACTTATAATCATGAAATTGTCATATGGCATAAAAATGTTAAAAATAGGGATTACATAGATGTATATGCACTAGATGGCATCTTAACAAACATTGCATAGTACATATGGAAATGCTTGTGCATAAATAGGATATTGCATATTGGTAGAATAATGGAGTCTGCATATGCAATGAACCACTAATAGAAAATATTGTGGTTGATAATCACTATTGATGTTGGTATTGGTTGTAGGATCAAAGATAACAAAGAGCATGGCTGAAGATGTGGATGATGATTGTTGCATATGACCAACAACCGTATGAGGAAAGATAGTGCAACAAACTTATGATCATAAGGTTGGAAAAAGGACTATGTAGCATGGGTAAGAGGCCAATTGATTAGGTAACATCAAGTGATGTAAACGACAACCATACAGGTAATGGTTATTGGTGCATAAATTGCATGAACGAGGAAAGAGGATTTGGTAAGATTCCTTCAACTATGTTTGAATTATGTTGAAAGCATGGTACTCATAACTTAATGCAAGGTAGCATTGAGTAAATGTGCATTAAAATATTATGCACAATCTTGTGGTTATGCATTGAGGGAATACACATTAAAAGATTATGTGAGTGATGTAAATGTGCATGCATAGATATAGGTGCACATGATGAGATGCATGGTGAGAGTGCATGAGTGTGATGTATGTTTCATTGCAATTAGATAATAGATAGAATGGTGAACTATTATCAATCTTAAGATCAAGAGAATAATTGCATAAAATGATGAAATCAAACCATGCAACTCTAGTATGGTAATAATTCACGGGAAGTAGATGGTTTTGGTGATATTAAAATGCTTCCGTGACTGTGGCAGCAATGAAATTATTATATGCATAGAAACTTACAAAGCATTTGGCTGATTGAAGTTTCAGATTTCAGGTAGATTGATTTGGACATGGAAAATATGGATAAGTCCATGATGAAGATGGGAATCTACCGTGAACAAGAGCCAAACAATATGAGGATAGCCTCATTGCTAAGCAAATCAATTTCTGTAGGAGACAGAATTGTAAAATTCATGTCGAATTTAATTTTTTTAATGTTATTGATTGGTTATGAAACAATCATATTTGAAGCTTATTGCTAAATGTTGCTGACTGTTTGGCTATTTGATGAAGTGTTCCAGGATGACACGTTGCAGGAAGACCATGCGTGATGGCCTGCAGAAGCCAAACTAGATGGGAAGGATCCCATGCTTTGGAAAATGGGTTTCGGGTGAAACGCCATTGATAATGTCTCAGCCAAACCGCACGTCGGTAAACCACGAAAGTGAAACGGTAAAGCTATGCCCAGAAGGCATGTGAGGCACATCTGCGAAATGAATGAGTATTCTGTGACCCTAGACAAGAACATTCATGTCTAAATTATTAGGGTTAATATGCAGAGTATGCTCTATCTTATTTATATCATTACAGACTGCTTGAGTATGATTAGGGCCTACATGGCGCACATTGGAGAGGGGGTGCACACCTTTTCTGGTGCTGGGTCATGATAGGGTTTTCAATATTGACTACACCCTAAGGGAATGGATGCATTCCTGGTCTTTCAATACTTGGTAGTGAATGATATGGAATGTGGTTAAGAATTGAACAGCAATACTGATGAGCTTGCTTCTCCTTCTTGTGTTGTCAGCCTACACAGAAGCAGATTGATACTGCACATTAACGAGCAGAGTGAAGAAGGGTACGCAAAGAGACTGTATGGGAATTAGCAACCTATCTATGCTCACGTGAAATATTACCAGAAGGGATGGACGGGCCCGAAGAGCTGTGTAATAAGAGAAGGTATCGTCCTTGTGTGAGTAGGGGTCATGTTAACCTGCAGTCAAGAAAGTCACCTATAAAGTTCCTAAATGGAACCACTGAATCGCACAAAAGAAGGAGTGGCATCCTTGTATAAATGAAGAGCCAATGTGTGTGAAGGGTTACAATGCAAGAAGGTGTGGTGGCATTGGTAAAGGCATAAAAATCTCTATTGGATCAGCAGTGGGAGGGCGGGCGCCGATGACTGACTGAACACCCTGAGATGCCTATTGGGTCAGCAGTGGGAGGGCGGGCACCGATGACTGACTGAAAACCCTAAGATACCTATGGCTCCATAGTAGAGCCTTGACCTATACTGGTCAGGTGGCGCAGTATCCTTCCATTGGTCGATGACCCAGACGAATGTGCCGGCTCGACACTGGAGAAGGCCAACCAGGTATGGGACTGGTTGGGCACCACCAAATGCTTGGTAAATCCATCCGATGGGGAGGCGTACTGGTTAAGCATTAACTATATCCAAGTCCATAGGTGATCCCAAGGCTTGCAAAGCGAAGCAGGATCCTGTGGACCAGAGGGGAAACGCACAATACAGATAAGTATTCGTTTTCATTTATGTCTTGTTTGGAATAATGAAGATTACAGGTATAAGTCTTCTAACAGCTAAGCTAATACACTATTGTTTCTTTGTTGGAAACCATGGTCATTGCAGGAAGGCAAGACCCTGAAAGACTATAAATTGCTGGTAAATCCAGAGAGTAAATGAGTGGGCGATATGAATTATTAAGAAATCTAGAGAGTAGCTGGTTGAAATGCTATAAAGTTCTTGATAAGTCCAGAGAATGACTAGTTGGGCATTAACTACCTGATAGGGTAAAGCAGCGTGTACGCTGGCCCAACACCCCTTAAACAATTGATAAAACCAGTCGGAGCACTAGCCTAGCATATTGCTAAAGGAAATGATTGATAAACCCAGTCAGTGTACTGGCCTGGAAGGGCCTATTCGAATGATTGTGGAGTAGCCGACGGGCTGGCCCAACATTCGTTATTGTGTTCATGGGAAATCTAAGGCTCGTAAAGCAGAGAAGGATCCCGTGGAATAAAGTAAAGACATCCAATACATATAAGTATTTCATTACCTTGCAGCTTCTTGCTTATATACATGTGTATATGATTTGGTTATGAATTCCTAAACTCTTGTTTAGAGAAAAAAAACCCTATGAAATGAACTAAACATGTGAATTAATTCAATGTTTGAGTGTAGGTATTGCTGGAAGCAAGGACTATGAAGGCATCCTAAAGATGCATGTGGACATGTGACCGTCCTAAAGAGCTCAGTATGAGCAGTAATGAAAGATGGTGCTAGTGGATACAAGTGCATCCTAGCAACCCAAGGCTCTGTAGGCAATAATGGGAAGGGTGCCCTAGCTGAAAATCCATATGCAGACCTTAGACACTAAGTGTCATAGCCAAGAAAGGAAAGTCAAAGCATTCACATTAAAGTGAAAGAGACTAAGGAGCATGAAACCACAGCGATGGTGTATCTCCATAATAGAACAAGACTAAGAGGGAGAAACCCCTACTCTTCTCTTTCCTTTTGATTGATGCATTTACAAAACAAAAGATTGTTGAGTGCATATCAGGGCTGAAAATAGATTGTGTTTAATTGCTTGAGATGAATTGTGAATGCTAAAATAATAAATTTCCTATGAAAGGATGAACATGAATGAGTTCATGTGTATGTTGGGAAAGCATGAAAAGTGTGGAAGTCCCATGAGTAAAGCATGGACATTCCATGTCAATTGGGAAAATAATTGACTAATCTTAATGTCTATGATATGCTTGTCCTAACAAAGAATTTCCATGATGAATTTCACAGGTAAGAAAGTGAAACAATTGGTTGCAGCCGGCACAGGAAAGTGTTGCTAGTAAGCAAAGTGTGTTCAGTTGTGCCCATTGACCATGGCAGCAGAACGAAGGCTATTAGAGTTGGCTGAAAGTCTTCTTCAAACAATTGCCAGGACCCAAGAAAATCTTGGGGAGATGCTCAAGCTACAAAGGCAACAGAATGAGATAAACCATGAGACTTTGCAGGACTCTATTCGTCTGCAAAAAGAGGTAAAAAGCATTCTGGGAGCAATCAACAAGGGAAAGGAAAGTGGATCAATGAAGAAGCATTCATCCAACTGTCCGAGTAAGAAACGTTCCAGGTGGGAAGACTCAAAGGAAATGGACCGAGAAAAGGTAAAGCCGCCAATGAAATGTTGGGGATGTGGAGGAAATCATTGCCTCCGTGACTGCCCAACAAGAGAATATCAAGAGGGCAGCAACCATAAATTCTCCAAGTTCGTGGACCAGTTGGAAGGAAAAGAGAAAGAAGGAACTGTTTTGGAACGATGTCCTCATGCAGAGCTAGAAGGTCCTAGCCAGCAAGAGCAGTTTGTAAAGACCAAAGGACTTAGTCCTGAAAGACCCAAGTAAAGGGTGAATTGCAGGACAAACCTACCACATTTTGTGAATTTTGGACATATGTAAAGTGGGTATTTATTTTCGAAGTGTTGGAACACCGAGGACGGTGTTATTCCAAGGGGAGGGGAATGTAATGTCCCCAGCTTGACCCTATTGCATTAATATTGTAAATGATGTAAATATTTTTATTTAGTTATGGTGAGGAGCTCAAGGCCAAGGCCCCACCATTGATTTATCATTCTATGTATCGGCAATTAGAATAGATGCATAGAGTTCTTGTGCTAGAGGTGCACAATGTAAAATCGGACATCTGCAATTTTAATGAAAAACCCACAACTAGCTACGCAATGCAACAAAGAGATGGGGGCATGATCTTTACAAGGAATAGGGAGGGAAAATAACCAAACCCTTGAGCCATGGTGTTAAGCCATTTCATTGAGGAAACCCATGAAATCTCAACTACCCATTTGGCCTCATGCACCCAATCATTTAATTATTCCAATAATTGGTTGAGACAATTAATGCCTTGGGATGGGAGAGGTATGGCTGTCAATTTTCGTGTATGGGAAAGACAGCAACCTAGGAAATCGAGTTTTGGGTTGGCTGGGCAAGAAAACCCCCACGAAATTGGCCCAAAGCCATTCTTCACCCATGGCATTCTTCCTCTCACCCAGACTGAGCTTACTGAAGTTGATCCTCACGTTTTTCACCATAACCCTGCATTTTTCCATGTCCAGGAACTCGTTTTTGGTATTGTGCAGTAGCTGGGAAAGGAGGGACGCGATTTTGGGCTGAGAGAGAGGTCGTTTTTGCCCTTGGGGCGTTTTTCTGGAATTGGTTGCTCTCCCAGTCAAATTTTCCCAGTTTGCCAATTCGTGTTGAGTCTACCCACGTTTTTCTGAAGCTCAGGAAACCCCATCTCGTGCATTCCACTGTTGAAACGTTTTTTCTCATGCCCAGCACTTACACTTTTGCTGTTATATGCAACCCTCTCCTAGCAGCCTCAGAAACCCAACTGCTGGTTGGTATGGTTGATTCGGGTGTATCTATGGTTATGTGAGACCCTGTTGTTCCCTAGTTCCTTATGGAGATCATGCTCAGCTCGGGGGTGGCAGTGGTGCTGAGAGATTAAGGGGCACACTGGCCTACGGTTGGGTGGAACGTTGCAGAAGCGTAGCTGGTTGCTTGGGACTTCTTCATTAAGATAAGTATCCTCTTGTGCTATCTTTCAATTGTTTAATTGATGAATATCTTGAATGTAAAATGAATGAGTAATTGAAGTTACTTCTGCTGTGTATAAACAAATACTTATGCATCCTCATAAGTCTTGCATGCTTACTTCTTAAGTACATGGGGCTAGATGCCCGGTTAAACCTCAATGATCCTCTCTATCATGCTGGTATGATAGGAGGGGACATTACATATCGTAAGTATTTTGACTCAATTATGGGCCTCCTCCTTCATTTGGGGAGTCAACTGGGCCATCAATATTAGTTAACTAGGCCTCCTCCATCATTCAGAGAGCCAACTTGGGTGATTTGCATGACTAAATCACCCTACTCAGTCCAACCGATAGAATTTATTATTATATTCAACCAATTGCAGTCAGAAAGGCGCCCTCCTCCTCAGTTTGACTTAATATGGTGTTATTTCACCTACAATTCAGTTAACTAAAGTCAAAAAGGCGCCCTCCCCTAATTTGGGGCATTTAGTTGAGTTATGGATTCAGTTAGACTTAGTTTGACAGTTTCAGAGTCTGTTAGAGTCAATTACATGGTAGTTAAGTTGTTAACTGATGTGCTGATTGGTGTTAACTACCAAGTAATCCACTCTCATGCATTCAATTTGAATGACCTCTCTAGGATTCGAATTGTTGGGCTATTATTGCCATTGTTACACATTGTAGTCTATTTTTCTGAGTTAATGATAATGCATGAACTGCTGCAAACCTTTTGCAACAATGTTTTGACACATAATTTTCCGCATGCATCTCTAGTAATTGTTGTTCTTGTTTCATAAATCTGTTGTGCTTGAATTTTACATGGTATCAAATCCATTGCAGGACAAGGAAACTCTTCAACAGATTTTTTTGATAAAGATTGAGCACGTTTGCCTAAAAATATTCCAACATTGCACGAGAAGCAGAAATTTTTCCACATAAATCTTGGATAATGTGCATTTGACTTATCAAGCTTGCTTGATAGGTTGTTCCAGGTGTGATGCAACTTGAAAAGTGCAGGTTGTCGACCTAAATATGGTTTGTTTGTTTTTTACTGCAGGTTTCTTGCAACCTCCTATTGCATTCTCTATAGCTAAGATGGAATCTTGTTCAAAATATCTCCTTGCTCCTTTCAACTATCATCAGTAGAAGGATGATATGGAGATAATATTGCGCTCCAAGGGAATCTATAGAGTTACTATGGGCACAGAACCAGAGCCTAATGCATCTATAGAGAATTCCAATTTCTTCAATAATCTTGATGAAGCTTATGGTTTCTTATGTCTCAATATTTCGAAAGATATTCTTTTCCATATCAATGGATTGAAGACTACAAAAGAAGTATGGGAACAACTTGCCATACTCTTCGACAAGTAGGATGATATGAGGGCTTAACAGTTAGAGAATGAATTTATTTCCCTCAATCTTGGAAATTTCGAGACCATTAATGAGTTTTTCACCAAGTTCAAGAATTTGGTGCTTTAGTTGAAGCAATGTGGTGTCGAGAAGAAGGATGATCATTTGATAAATTAAATCCTTTCAAAACTAGGATCATATTATTCAGTGTTCGTCTCTACCTTTCATTGGGGAAACTCACCATTATGAATTGGAAGATGCCATCCTTGAATGCATTCATTGAGTCCTGAACAAAAGAGCATGACAAGCTTGTTTAGATGGGGTCCATGAGATCCTTCAAAGATCAAGCCATGTTTCCTGGAGGACCCAAGGCTACGAATGATAAAGGAAATCAAAATCAGAAAGAGAAGACCAAGTTTGATCATCCTAAGCAGAAGGAGAAGACCAAGCAGTCATATGAGCCCTCAGGATCAAGAAAAGACAAGCAAAAGGACAAGGAGAAGACAAAGTGTTCTTAATGTGGCAGGGGATTTCATATTGAAAGATCATGAATGAAGAAGAATATTGATTAGATGGCCCTTCTCTTGGAGAAAAACAATATCACTCTTCCAGATGGCGCAGGGAAGGAGGACAATAATGATCATCCAGAAAGAGGTCATGCACTCATGGCAAGTGTTTCGTATTCAATAGATATTCTCATAGATTCAGGAGCTTCAAATCACATGGTCTCAAGAAAATACTATTTCTCATCATTGGACTCCGACAACTACATCTCCATCCACATGGGAGATGATTCTCAAATTTCATCAAAAGGAAAAGGTACAATCAATTTAGAACATGGCAGTTTTCAAAATGTTCTCTATGTTCCTTCGCTAGCTTTGAACCTACTTTCTATGTATCAAATGACACATAATGGTTTTCCCAAGAAGGTTGTATCCATATCCAATGATGTTGAAATTTCTGAGGTTAGCACTGGAAAACCCATTGCAACAAGAAAGGAAAATCATGTTGCAAAAACATCTGATTTTTCCCAATTTTTGTTGTATTCAAAGCCAAGTGCCCTTCTGACTCATGGAAATTAGGTTATCCGGATATGGAATGAGAGGTTTGGAAACCTTAATTACAATCATTTTCAGCTGATACAAAATAATTCCATGGTTGAAGGCCTTACAAACATTAAATCCTCAAAAAGGATATGCAAGGGTTGCATCATTGGCAAGCATCCTGAGCATAAGTTCGATCGAGGAAAAGCTAGCAAGGCTTCTTGTATTTTGGGGATAATTCATAGTGATATAAATGGTCCATTACCAAATCCCTCCATGAATGGCTCAAGGTATGTTCTCACAGTCATTGATGACTTTTCCATATTCACATGGGTCTACTTTCTCAAGAACAAATTAGAAGTGTTTGAAAGGTTCAAGAATTTCAAGGCTTGTGTTGAGACTGCTACTTGGAGCAAGATAAAAGATCTTAGATATGATAATGGTGGAGAATATATCAAAACTAATCTGTTTCAACTTTTTTGTGGAAAATGAAATCCAAATCCAGCACACAGTCCCCTACACACCTCAGCAGAATGGTGTAGTGGAGAGGAAAAACCGAGCATTGAAAGAGATGGCTACTTGTATGCTTGAGTCGAAAGGTTTGGATTCAAATATTTTGGCTAATGTTGCTGCATAAATTCATACCACAGTTCAATGATAATCCTTCAAAGGTCACGAACCTTTCGAAGCCTGCACTAGTCACAATCCTGATGTGCCACATCTCAGGGTTTTCAGGTCCACTGCATGGGATATAATTCCGATTGAAAAGAGAAGATATTTGGAACCACAAAGTAATGAGTGCATCCTCATTGGATATGTTGAATAATACAAAGGATACAAACTCATGGAAATCATATCCAAAGGATATATTGAGTATCCAATTTGAAGAACCGCTTCATGATCTACAACTAGTGGAGGAAGAAAATGCCAAATTGCTTCATCGTCCGAAAGAATATTCAGGAGATGATACTGAAAGTTCATGTTCTGATATTTATGATATTATGTTTGATATTAATGAACATGAAAAATCAGGTTTAGATTCAAATCCAGATGATCCCCCTCAATTTCCAAAGTGGGCAAAAAAGACTCTCACATTTTCTAGTTCTAACATTGGAAATCATGCTAATCCAAGAAGAACCCGAGCAGAATTTCAAAGAGCAGGTATGGATCTTTCATATGTTGATCCATTGCTGTACGGAATTTTTTTTATGGTTAGGTCAAATTCCAAATCATACTATCATTCCCACCGAGATCCAATATGGAAAACTGCCATGGATGAAGAGTACAATTCTCTTCAGAAAAATGCAACATGGGAGCTAGTCTCACTTCCACCTGGGAGGAAATTGGTTCAATGCAAATGGGTCTACCGAACCAAGGTTGTTGCTAACGGTTCAACCTGGAAATACAAATCTAGTTTGGTGGAAAAAAATTTCTCACAATTCCATGGTGTGGACTACACAAAAATGTTTGCACCAGTTGCAAAAATGGACTCAATCTGGCTAGTTTTGGCAATTTCCGCATCCAAGCACTGGGAGGTGCACCACATGGATGTGAAGAGTTCTTTTATTAATGGGTATATTCAAGAAGAGATCTACATGAATCATCCTGAAAGTTACATATCACATCTGTCACTTGTTTGCAGATTAAGGAAATATTTGTATGGTTTAAAACAGGCCCCAAGAGCATGGTATGCAAAGATGGATTCCTTTCTTCTGTCGCAAAACTTTGGGATATGGAAATCAGATACAAATGTGTATCTACAAAAACATGAAGGTAATTTTCTGATCATTGTAATTTATTTTTATGACCTATTGGTTACAATAAACAGTCTTGCTTTGATCGGCACAATAAAAACTGCTTTACATCAAGCATTTGATATGAGTGATTTAGGCCTGTTGAAGCAGTTTCTTCGTCTCGAGATCACTCAAAATTTTGATGGGATCATGATTTACCAATAAAAATATGCTTTGGACCCATTAAAGAAGTTCAATATGGAAGAATGTAAAGCTGCACCATTCCCATTCCTCTCAGGAATCAGTCTTGAGGATGGCGATTCTACACCGTTGGTGGATCCTACACTTTACCGACATTAAATTGATTGGTAGTCTTCTGTATCTGACACACTCTAGGCATGATATTTCTTATTCTATGAGTGTTGTTTCAAGGTACATGCAACAGCCCTATGAGCTTTACTAGAAAGAAGCCAAAAGGATCTTGCATTATGTGCAGGGTATGATACATTTTGGCATTCACTATGCTGCGGATTCCGATCTTGACTTGGTTGGATTCACTGATTCAAATTGGGAGGGTGATAGCATTGATCGGAATTCCATTTCTAGATATGTTTTCATGATTAGAATAGGGCATATTTGTTGTTCAAGAAAAGAATAGGCCGCCATTTCCTTATATTCAGCAGAGGTAAAGTATCGAGGAGCAGTCAATGCTTGCATTCAGGGAGTTTGGTTGCAGGGTATTCTAGCAGAGTTTTATATTGGTAGCACCACTTCTACTGTCATTTTTTGTGACAATCAAAGTGCTATCAAGATCTCGACAGATCCAGTTCAGATAAAGAGGACCAAGCATATCGATATCCACATGGAATACATCTGAGAGCTTGTGCATGACAGAACCATTGTATTGCAATATTGCCCTACAAAAGAGCAAATTGTAGACATCTTCACCAAGAGCATCACTAAGAAGAATTTCTCTTACCTCTGTTCACTGTTGGGGGTGAGTTCTACTATGGTGAGTTTAAATTAGATCCTTCAGTGTTCAATTTGAGGGGGGGTTTTATTTCCCACTAGTTTTTTCCCTTTTTCCTCACTTAACATTTTTGAGCATTTTTTGGATTATTTCAGTACTGGGTGACCTATGGCATTTATTGCTGGGGCCCTTTTATTATTTTATTTTACTCCTCCACATGATATTATCTTACAGGGTGGGGGGGTTTGGAGCCATTTTCCAGCATCACATCATTTATTTGGGCTTAACATCGTAATTTACCACTTATCCTAAGTATTTTGACTCAATTATGTGCTTACATCATCAACAGATCATCAGTTTCAGTGAACTGGGCCTCCTCCTTCATTCTGGGAGTCAATTAAGCCATCAATATCAATTAACTGGGCCTCCTCCATCATTCGGGGAGCTGACTGGGGTGATTTTCATGACTAAAGTGCCCTACTTAATCCAATTGACAACATTTATTATTATATTCAGCCAACTGGAGTCAGAAAGGTACCCTCCTACTCCGTTTGATTTAATATGGTGTTATTTCACCTAAAATTCAGTTAATTGAAGTCAGAAAGGTGCCCTCCCCTAATTTTGGGCATTCAATTGAGTTTTGGATTCAGTTAGACTCGGTTTGACAGTTTCATAGTCTGTTAGAGTCAATTACATGGTAGTTAAGTGGTTAACTGATGTGTTGAGTGGTGTTAACTACCAAGTAAGCCACTCTCACGCATTCAATTCGAATGAGCTCTCTAGGATTCGAATTGCTGGGCTATTATTGCCATTGTTAAACATTGTAATATATTTTTTTGAGTAATTGATAATGCATGAACCGCTACAAACCTTTTGCACCAGTGTTTCGACACACAATTTTCTGCATGCATATATAGTAACTGTTGTTCTTGTTTCATAGATCTGTTGTGCTTGAAATTTATAGTCTATGGTGTTGTGGGTATGTCATATGGTTTTGAAATGTTTATGATGTAAAATTTTGAACATGCAAATGAAATCTATGAATGATTTTTTCTGGGAATTCTTGGAAAGTTATATTTGAGGCATGATACAAGTTGACATTGATAGTGACAAAGACAGTGGCAGTGACAGTGACCAAGATAGTGATAGTGACAGTGACAGTGGCATAGACAGTAGCAGTGGTAGTGAGCAAGAGAGTGATAGTAACAGTGACAGCGATAGTGATAGCGACAGTGACAGTGATAAAGACGGTGACAGTGATAGTGACAGAGATAATGGAAGTGGCAATGACCAAGATAGTGATAGTGGCAATGGCAGTGACAGTGACAGGGAAAATGACATTTTGATTCTCTTACTCATATCAGGGTGGCAGGTTGGGAAATGACAGGGGATCATAGTCTCCTTCAAGTTGGTTCCTAAGAAGTGTGAGTTGGAACTCACATATACATATGAGGGTGGTAGGACGGACCAAGGAAAGGGATTTGTAGCTTCCTTATAGTTTGTGCGGGTAAATATAGTGAGTTGGAGCTCATTGAGGATTGGAGTCCTCACTACAGTTTGGAGCTTGTGATCTCATGGGGTTGTAGCCTCCTTTCAATTGGAGCTGATAAAATAGGGGGTTGGAACCCCCTAGTTGTTGCTAGAAAATCAGGGATTTGGAGCTTCCTTCTAGTTGGTGCTAGTAAACACATTGAATGTAATATTTATATTATATAAGAAAAGCATTATGTGGTTTTCTCCCATTTAAGTTTCCACATAAAACTTCTTGTGTACTGTGTACGGTTTATGTGATGATGAATTCTATTATTAATGGTTAATGTTTACATAATATGAATAATGTTCGAAATGGTAAAAATTGCTCAATACTGATTCACCCCCCCTCTTAGTATTCCCAACAATTGGTATCAGATCTGGTTCCTAGAATGAATATCTCTAGAGCACATGGATGAACATGAAAGTCTTTACTTTGTAGATGGGGTTCCTCTATTCTATGTATAAAATTTTGATCATTTGGTTTTAAGGATGAGACTCTATTTTCAACAAGACTTGGGTTTCTTGAAATCAGTTGAGAATGGTTACTCTGCTCCAAAAAGACGACCAAAAACTGTTGTCAAGAAGGAGTTAAAGAATAATAATGCAATGGAAATGGATATCATATTGAATGGACTATCTGATTCTGTGAAAGACAAAGTGGGTAAGTGTACATTATCTAAAGAGCTATGTGGCAAGCTACAAAATATTTACAGAGAAGGATCTCTCCATCATGAAGATGAAGATAATCAAAAGGAAAAGTTAGATATAGAAAGTAAAGAACATCCAAAAGCATATGATGACTTTATTGAAATCAAAAGCAATACTTATGAAGATGAAGGAGATTCATAAATTGAAGGAGTAGTACATCTTGAAGAAGAAATCATTAGTGCACTGGATGAATTGAGAAAAGAAAGAGAAAAGAACGAGATTCTAATGGAACAACTACATAGGTATCAAGAAGAGAATACAATGCTAGTTGAAGAGGCTAAGAAGACTGAAGAAACATTAGCAAATAAATTAAGAAGAAAACAAGAAGATGAAATTGGTTCCTTAAAGAAAGAGTTGAGGAAGATGACTCTAGAAAACATAGAAATTGAAGAGAAACTCTCGAAACTCAAAAAGGAGAACAAGTACTAAAAGGTTAGCTGCATGAAATTCACAAGGATGGTCATAATTCAAAAGGATAGATGGTAGACAACATTGAAGAATATGAAAAGACTATTATTGGTTTGAGAAGTCAAATAGAAGAGGCCAAGAAAATAGAAGAAGACCTAACAAGTCAACTTCAAGAGAAGAAAGAAATTTTTCAAAGAAAAGAACTTGAGATCCTCTCTCTAAAGGAATATTTGGACATCAAAGGTGCTCAGTTGAACACAAATTCAAAGTTGAAGAACAATATCGAAGAAAGTGAAATCTCCAAGGTATCAGAAAAGGAAAGCAAAGAAAAGGCTAAGAGTTATGCAAATATACTCAGAATCTCTCATCAAGGCAAAGATTACAAAGGAAGAAGTCATAGTCAACAAGATTCAATGAAGAATGTATACAGATAAACTACATCATGAAGAAGACCCTTTGCTCCCAAGTACCGAAATTATTTTTTGGTTATTGTTTTTCATGTAACAACTATGGACATAGGGATCGATATGGCAAAGGAAATGCACAAGCAATGAACGGAGGTGTCCACATGAATTACAATGTTGAATGTTACATCTTCCATAATTATGGACACATGGCAAGAGATTGTAGAAGCATAATGATCTAGAATGTTGAATGCTACAAATGCCACAACTTTGGACACATGGATCATGAATTCAGAAGCATGATGGAGTCTTCCATGAAAGAAAAAACATATACCAAAGTATGGAAGAAAAATTTAGAAGGAAAAAAAGAAGAATCTTTTGGATTGGTACACTCTTTAAATGATAAAAGTTCAAAGGCTAGGACAGGAAACCAAAGCAATTCACCTATATGGGAAGCATATTGAATGAATACAGAAGTGGTCCCATCATCGAAGACATAAAGGAATTAGTATTACATGCTGAAGATGTTGGGGAAAAGAAGGTGAATAGAGAAGTCTTAAAGGAAATACCTACAACAGTTTCTAAGTCAAGCAAAAAGAAAAAGTGTCAGGTTTACAGATGTTGATTCTGTAGCTGAGAAATATTTATTGTTCTAAATAAGTTGACATTGAAACTCCCAGTACTATGGATAATGTTGAAGGGGATTCCAAGTAACAGGAAAGGAATATTGATGAAAATCCATTAGAGCAGTGGTTTGATAAATCATCTGACAACATGAGAAGAGCTACTTCAGAAAGAATCAAGAAATGGCCAAGTCTAAGGGGGAGTCAGCACAGTCAAAGGGGGAGCATTGTCAGCAAATAAATATATTTTAAGAAGGAATTCATCGTCAAGTTATAATTTGTAAGGGGGAGAGAATGATTATAAAAACAAATTCATAGAAAAGAATCATATTAATAGGGGGAGCAAGAGAACAAGGTTGTTTCACCCTTTTGTCAGTTATGTCAAAGGGGGAGCGATAGTTGAAGTTTTTTCCATCAATGAAAAAGGGGGATATTGTTGGAATAAGTTTCCATTGATGGAAAACAAGGTGTCACTGATGTCAAAAGGGTGAAGAGATCTATGGTTATGATGATGTGGTTGTAGTAGAGATAGCTTGTTTGATGAGGACTTGAAGCACCTAGAGAATACCCTAACGATCTTAAGGAATCCCTTGAAGAAGAATCCTTGTCACAAGTGTTAATGATGCCAAAGCAACCCCCTTATGGCATAGAGGCTACGCATGGCCCTCACGGGAAGACACTTTGAGTTGTACACAAGTGGCATGAAGCCCCTAGAGAAGACCCTAATGACCATGATGATGTGGAGTGAAAGGAAATCGATATAGTGTCTCAAGGAAATGTGAATAATTTCCAAAATAAATAGTGATTGGGTCCACATAACCATGATGGTGGATCACATGACCATCATGGTAGGTCACATGACCATGGTGGTGGGTCAAGAAACAATGACGATAAGAAGCGTAAGGAAGTCCCTAAAGGTGGCCCTAAGAAATGTTGGTAATAAATATAAATAAATACCTCAAATGCTGATTTTGGGTCCACATGACCATGTAGTTGGGGTCACATAACCCACGTTGGAGGAGGCCCTACAGATCCCCTAAGGTTGTTCCAAAGCATATTGGGATGAAGTGTTAAAGATATCCTAAAATCATGATGATGGTTCCACATAACCCTGAAAGTAATGAACTTTGGTCCACTTTCCCATGAGTTCGGGGATACATGACCCATGGTGAAGAAGGCCCTTAAAATTCCCCGAAGTTGGTCCAAAGCAAGTTGGTGTGAAGCTTGAAGTATCCTCAAAGTAATGATGTTTGGTTCACATGACCACGAAAGATGTGGTACGTTGATCCATTGGATCACATGAAGTGACAAGGATTCCCACGATAAATAATGATGTGTCACCCATGCAGTATTGATGGAAAGAATTACTGCGTCCCTTTGATGAAGTAATCATGAAGATAAAGTAAAATATCTTTAATATAAACATGAGTGGGTTTTAATCCATTGAAGTAACCCACAAAAACCTATATTTAAGGAATGATGTGTCGACCAAGTAATATGACATGGACAAGCCCCAAGGCCCCTTTGAGAATATATGGATTGATCTTGAAGTTTAGGTGAAATGTCATGATGTATTCTTGAAGTGGGGTACTAACTCCTTGACTAGAACCCCTTAAATTATGGAGATCCACAAATTAAGGATAAGTTTAAGAAGCCCATAGAAGAAGTTACAAGGCATGATGAAGTGTATAAATAGAAGAGAAAACATATCATTTGATCAATCACTCAATATATCTCTTCTCTTTTGCAAATGTACGAAATATTGGGGCCAAATTTTGTAGCAGTGATCAAGTGAAGGGGTTTTACGAAAATTGGCATAATTTTCTCATACGGTATCGGAATTGCAAAATTACTGGCTTGTTGGAAATCTTGTTGAAAGGGATATGTGATGATATGATATACGGTGAAATTTGAAGTAGTGAAAAGTAGTGATATATGCCGAAAGTACACTGAACAAGGTCGGCAGTCAACTAGAGCCGAATTTTGCAGCTGTCATCAAGAGAAGAAGATTGATGGAAACTTGCATATCTTTCTCATACGGTATCAGAATTAAAAAATTATTGGCTCATTGGAAAGCTTGATGCAATGGAAATGTGATAAAATGGTATAGAAGTTATTTTGGTTTGTTTATATCTTCTTCAAATTCTTATCTTGGAAAAGGTATGGTTCATGCTTGTTGGTTTCTCTTGTGATGGTATATGTCTCTCATGGATAGAGTTCATCTTTGATCTTGGTATGTGAGCCTCTCTATTGGTATATATTTTTTATTTCATGGAGGTTATGATGATGGTTATATTGGCATATATTTTGATGCTATCTTGGCATAGATATTGATATTTCCTTGGCATAGATCTTGATGGTTATCTTCGGATAGATCATGTTGATATTGGCATAGATCATGATGATATTATTGGCATATATTATGGTGGTGATATTGGCATAGATCATGGTGATGGCATGGATCATGATGATGTTATTTGAATATATTATGACAATTATGGTGATTATATTGGAATAGATATTTATCTTGGCATAGTCTATGGTGTTATGGATATGTCATATGATTTTGAAATGTTTAAGATGTAAAAGTTTGAACATGCAAATGAAATCTATGGATGATTGTTTCTGGGAATTCTTGGAAATGTATACTTGAGGAATGATACAGGTTGACATTCATAGTGATAAAGAAAGTGACATAGACAGTGGCAGCGAGAGTGACCAAGACAATGATAGTGACAAAGACAGTGACAATGATAGTGACAGAGACAGTGGCAGTGACAGTGACCAAGACAATGATAGTGAAAGTGATAGTGACAGTGATAGTGCAAGTGATAGAGACAATGGCAGTGACAGTGACCAAGATAGTCATAGTGGCAGTGGTAGTGACAGTGATAGGGACAATAACATTTTGATTCTCTTACTCATATCAGGGTGGCGGGATGGGGCAAGGACAGGGGATCATAGTCTCCTTCAGGTTGGTGCTTAAGAAGTGTGAGTTGGATATGACTTATATATATCATGGTGGCAGGATAGGAAAAGTAAATGGATTTTTAGCTTCCTTATAGTTGGTGCTAGTAAATCTAGTGAGTTGGAGCTCATTGAGGATAGGAGTCATCACTATAGGTTGGAGCCTGTGATCTTAGGGGGTTGTAGCCTCCTTTCAGTTGAAGCTGATAAAATAGGGGGTTGGAGACTCCTTCTAGTTGTTTCTAGAGGAGTTGGAGCTTCCTTATAGTTGGTGCTGGTAAACGCATTGAATGTAATCTTTATATTATATAAGAAAAGCATTATGTGGTTTTCTCCCGTTTTGGTTTCCACGTAAAAATTCTTGTGTATTGTGTATGGTTTATGTGATGATGAATGGTATTATTAATGGTTAATGTTTACATTATGTCAATAATGTTTGAAATGGTAAAAAATGCTCAATATTGATTCACCCGCCCCCCTCAGTATTTCCAATAGAAATAACCACATGCTATCTCATCATGCAACAACCATGCTTAATAGCTATTCCACAAGAGGACCACTTTGGATTTATATACACTTATTCTTGGATGTTCACATCAATGAAAATTTTATTCAACAATCTCCCCCTTTGTTATTGATGGAAACCATCATACTTTGCATGTCATCATGCTCTTATTCTTTCTCTCCCCCTTTGATGTCAATGGCGAAAGATGATTCTTTCTCTTGATCTTGTTGCAACTCCCCCGGTCAATATTCCTTCTCTTTGGGGATGCTCCCCCTAAACTCATGCTTCCTTTATGGCACTCACCAGTATTTCACCTATATTTTCTCTCTTCTTATTATTTTCTTCCTTGTTGTAATCATTAGATATTTCCTGTGCGGTTTCAATCCTCTTTCTCTTTACTTGATCTAGGATGTATATGTTATTTGGTATTCTTGTAGCTGTTGCAACAAGTATTCTTGAATATTCTTCCCTAATTTTACATATTTAGTAATTAAATGTGACATTGTATCCTTGATCAGACATTTTGTTGACACTGAAGAGATTATGCTTCAAATCTTCAACCAACAAAACATTCATTTCTTTTACATTTTCACTTCCAAGACTCAGTACACCTCTCCCATGTATCTTGACAGAGGATTCATTTCCAAATGCAATGTTGCCACTTATTCCTTTCTTTAAATTGATAAATTTGTTCTGATCCCTGATCATGTCTATTGAGCACCCATTGTCTATGTACTAGTCATCTTCTTTATCTTCATCAAGGAAAGCTAGTCCACAATATTCCTTGCTTGAATTATTTTTATTTTCCCATATGGTAGGTGGTTCCTCTTTTCTTATGATAGGAGCATCTTCTTTCACATTTCTGCAATCACGTTCCTTGTGAACAGGATTATTGCATTTGTATCCTACAATGTTTTGATCCATCAATGGGTCAAATGGATTGTGATTTCTATTAACATTCCTTTGATCATTTCCATATCTACTTTTTACATGGTTGTCCTTTGGATATCCACAATCATTTCTATTTATGATGTAGTTATTCCTTGCATAGGATTTACAATGAATTTCTTTGTGTCCAAAGTTCTAGCAAGCATAACAATGACCAAAAAAAATATTTTCATATCTGTTAGGAAAGGACCTTCTTGGTGTCTCGACTTTCCCAAAATCATATCTTTTGTTCCAGCTGAAAGTGTCATGTTCATGTTGTTCTTGAACTCCATTTTTTATGTTTTCACTTCTTATAGAATTGGCACCATTTCCTTCATCTTCCCTTGGTGGATTTGTATTTGTATAATCAATTCCCTATTTATTAGTGAGTGATCTCTATTTGCTAAGAATTTCACTCAACTTTTCAGTACTCTTTTAAAATTTTATGTTTTCATTCACCTTTGTGATTGTCAACATTATCTCCTTTCTTACATGATCCAATTCAACTTTCAGTTCATCTTAATATTCTATATTCCTTTTCATATTTTGGTTCATGATTTCTTCAATCTTCTTGGATTCATCTATTTGCTCCTTCATATTAGCAATTGTTAGTTCTCTCTCTTTAAGCTCGTGATCCTTTTCTTCTCATTTTTTTAGTTATTTTTTAGCTCTTTATTTTTGTTTTTGAGCATCATTGTTTCTTCCACAACATGGTTCAATTTTTGTTTTAGATTTTCCTCATATTCATTTTCTGTGTCGTCTTCAACTTCCCAAAAAAGACATAAGTTTGTCATTAATGCATTTTTATTTAGAGTCACTTCCATTTACTTCAGAAATTTTATGGTCACCATTATGGGTTTCTTGAGTTATGAAGAGAAATTCCCTTGCATCCATTTCTTCTCCATCACTTTCATCTGAGGAACTATTGTCCTCTTTGGATTAAATACTCTTTTTCTTGTAGAAGCATTTCTTTTCTTCAAAAGGACATTTCTTAGCATAACTCCATATTCTACCGCAACTGAAACATTTAAATGGTGACCTACCTTTCTATTTCCCAGTTTATTTCTTGATATTTCTTACAAAAATTGCTTCTTCTTCATATGACTCATCATTTGATCTTTCTTCTACCATGTGTCCTTTTTTCCTTGTTTTCTTTGACTCTTTAAAAGCTACTTCTCTTCTTGTTAGTTGTTCACTCTCTGCATTTGTTCACATTTCATATGATGCGAGTGTCCCATGTATTTCACCCATTGTCAATTTGGTCAAATCCATAGATTCTTCTATGGAAGATACCTTGGGATCATATCTCAAGAAAAGTGATTTCAATGCTTTCTGTACGATCATGGATTCTTCGACTTCTTCTCCTAATCCTATGATGGAGTTGACAGCTTCGTCTACTATGAGTAAATAGGTTGCAATATTTTTTCTTTCTTTAATTTTTAGATTCTCAAATGTGTTCTATATGTTTGCAAAATTTTTGCTTTCTGAAGTTTGTCCATACTTCTTTTGTTGAGTTGCAACTCATTTGGCCTGAGTGGTTTGTAACACTCCATTCATGATAGTGTGCATGTCTTTATAATTACAACCACATAATTTCTCATCCTTAGGATCAATTGAAGTATTTTTTGGAGCTTTGTAGCCATTAACAATAGAGTTCCAGACATCCAACCCTAAAGCAAACAAGTAGGTTTTCATTCTATTGATCCATAGTGCATAATTATTTCCATCAAATATCATAATAACATTTGTAATTGAAGATAATCCTTTTAGTCGATCCATATCTTCTCATGATCTTCCTTCCATTGGTTAAACTGTCTTGAAGGTAACCTAATATGATACCAATTGTTTTTAAATATCACCAAAACTGAGAGGGGGGGGTGAATTAGTATTGATTACCTTTTAACATTTCAAAACTTCAAGTACAATACGTAAACACTAACCATTATAAATGTCATTCATCATCACATTAATCATACAAAGTGCACAATATATTTTTTGTGGAAACAACCACATAATGCTTTTCTTATAATAAAACAAGATTACATTCATAGGAAGCACCAACTTCCAATTTATGAGCACCAACTCAAAGGAGGCTACAACCCCCTATATTTACCATCTCCAACTGTAAGGATTCACCAACTCCCTATATTTTCTAGCATCAACTAGAAGGAGGCTACAACCCCCTAATATCACAGGTTCCAACCTACCCTAGCACCACCCTTCCACCCTGATATGAATAAGAGTATCAATTTGTCATTGTCACTATATTCAACACACCCTAGAAATAGTCAACCATAAACTTCATCTTCCTTGGCTCCTTCAATCCTTAAACATCATCATAATATATGCAAGATCTTCACCAAGATTCACCAAGAGATAAACCCTAATACATATGTAAGATCCATACATTTTCCAAGATCAAAAGATGAAGAAAAAAGAGAGAAACCCTAGTAATTCACCATGTCCTTCACAAAAATAAACCCTAGATCATTTCATCACATAGCCTTTACAACAATATTTCCAACGAGCTAAAAGTTTTGTGATTCTGATACCGTATGAGAAAGTTATGCAAGTTTCTGTCAATCTTCGTCACTTCATCCTTCTGTTGAATTTAACTTAAATCTTATTCTCCTCCAAGTCCTTTTCAAAATTACTTTTAGGTTAGGTCAGCCCTAACCAAATTCTAGCCTCATGTTAGGTCATCCCTAACCAAATTCTGGCCCAATACAAAGAAAACTTCATTTCTCCTCAACCACGAGCAATTAGGAATCATGCCACCTATCACCAGAAAGGTCTTGGAATAGGATATATGATTATGGAGCTTGTTATTTCATTTACAATACCTTTATGGGGGGAAAGTACCCTTTTTTTTATTTAGCATCATTCTCATGAGTCCCCAGGGATTTTACTTCATGTCCTCTTGATTTACTTCTTTAATGGGATTTGACTTTACTTCTTTACCACTTCATATATTCATCACGGGGATTCTTTACACTTCACATCATCATGGTTATGTGGGAACATCATCATCACTTTAGGGTATTCTCCACTTGCTCCATTTGTGTGCAACTCAAAGTGGGCATGTGGAAATAACCACATGTTATCTCATTCTATGAGGGAAATACTTAATAGCTATGCCATAAGGGGGGGGATTTGGAGTTATATACACTTATTCTTGGATTTTGACATCAATGAAAACCTTATTCAACACCAACAATCTATGGTGGGGCTCCACAATCCTTCGAAACCTTCATGTTTTTATTTTTTTCCTAAGTTTCTCATTCTTTACTCAAATAGATACTGCGTCATCCTAGTAACCATTTTCTTACCCTCTAATTAAGTCTCCCCTTGCTTACTTACATTTCCCTTTTATTTCATTACATGAAAATCTCGTCTCCTCTTCCTCTCCTTAACTATTTTATATTTCACATTTGATACTAATATAACAAAGTTTCGACTTGTGGAACCATTTCATAAAATTATCCTCATAAAATACTTGGGGATGCATGCTCTCCTACAAACTATATAACCTTTTACATTTCCCCTTTTATGGAATTTATGTATGTAAAAAAAAATATTCCATGCATTTTTTGTTATCTTCCTTCATTGTTTACACTTTATTGCACTTCCCACCCCCTCTCCCTATGTATGAGAGTCTTGTTGTAAACTTCACCATTATGTATATTGATTGCTCTATAATTCCTTCTCTGAAAGGGGTGTGAAAAAAGCTCATGTCATTTTCAGTTTTAATTTTCCTAAGGTTATGCCTATACTACTTTATACATACAACTTAATACACACTCACCCACCATTTTTTTAGATAATTGTTTTAATACTATTTCACTGTTACCTCATTCTTTGCAATTTAAGTTGTGTTCCAACAAGTTTTTCAACACCGTGGTATGGAGTCTCTCTTGACTGAAAATCTTGTATCTTTTTTGCTACATGGGTCTATCGGCATCCAATCACTGCTACAAATTACTACATTCACCCCTATTAACTCTTTCAACACATCAATACCATGGTTTTGTATTTCTCTCTCTAATGGACTTCACCAACACAAAACTTTTCTTCCAATGAATTTATAATGCCTCTATAGAAGATGGTCAATACAAGAAGGCTTTGTCATCAAACTCACCCATTATTCATTTAACATTCTTCACCATGCAACATAGCTTGCACTCATCCTTCTATTCTTTTCACTAATTTCCTCCCCTACCACCCCCCTCCTCTTCTAACATGTTATTGATTTTATTTTGTGAAATAACCTTTTTAGTAGGACTATTGGTATTCTCACACTTAAAGTTGTTAAATTGAATGTCTCCCTAAATAGGGATTGATCCCCTTTTTACCTTACCAATGGATGCACCCTCCAAATAAATTCCTCCATTTCCAAAAATATCATTCTCGGAAACCTCACTACTTCACTTGCCCCACATTCCTCAACAAATAAAACCTCAAACCCCATCACAACAATCCCAAATACAAATCGACCAAGTTTACTTAGTCTCAAATGGAACAATCAAGGCTTCCAACCTTGCCTAAAACCACTTGAAAAACCATATCGATATTTACCTAGGATCCTCCTCCATAATCCAACCATGCGTAGAGGATTACACTTCAATTCCTTTCCATTGATTTCACTTTAAGACTATCAATGACATCCAACCTACATGACTCAATTCCATTGTTGACCTAGTTGGAATTTTCATTTATGTTTCTCCTTCATCCACTATCTGCAAAAGAGATGGATGAAAATCTATTAGCAGAATTGTTGTTGTGAGGGACATGTCAGGATACAACATTGATGTAATGATTTGGGGTGAATGTTTTCACTCCTAGGGCAGTCAGCATGCTTCCCTCTTTGTTTCATATAATCCTTGCAATCAAACATCATTTTTTTATTGATTTCGATGAAAGGACAATTGGAACTCTCTCCAATAGTAACCTTCTTATAAACATAGCTATTTAAGAAACTCATATTCTCCAACCATGGTTTCATGAAAAATGAATTTTGTTCAGCATTGATGTCCTTGAGATAGAAATATAGATCCTCTCCCAACCATCCCTGCAAAACAATAACCATCTCATAGTTACATGCGCTGCAAACATCTACTAAGGAAACTTGGATTTTATTCCATGCTACTATCACACATATTAACATGGAATACATCCACTTCCATTCATGTCCTTTGTTTATTGATGTCATATAATGCACGACAAAAATTCCCACAAAACGAACAACATGTGGCATTACACTAAATGTGATGGTGAATTTAAAGAGTGTGACTACTAGTACATACTTAAACTTGATTTGCAAGACCACACTAGGAAACTACAAAGCCTCACAACTTTTGATGATGTTGGATCTAAAAATGGAGGTCTCCACAAAATATTAGTGCATTATTTCCAAAGAACCAATAACCCTTGAAACAATTGCTCAGAAAATGGATTCCCACCATTTCCTTTTCACACTGTCAATCAAGACAAAGAATTTCAATGTGGTTAACCCATTGAAGGTGGTTGTTGTTGGTTTAGAGAAATTTTTGGATGCACTAGAATCGGTTACTCCTCTTGCAAAAATACAATAAGTTTCCCTTAGGAAGCAACCATTTTCTCGCAAGCTATGACCTATAGCTTTCCATGCACTTTGGAATTTTCCACATTTTCCTTCTATCTCTCCTGTATCCATTCACTTCATTTGGGATTAGCCACCTATGACATTTGGCGCCTTCCAACAATACTTATTTCCTTTATAGGCATATATGTTTTCTTATTTATATGTTATGGAATCACTTTTAGCTCCCAATTCTTCCTTCTTTCTTTTGTGTATTTACCACTTGCACACTTATTATGTAGCATCATAAATGCATATAATATATGTATCCTATATGGCTTCTTTTTCATGCTATATTATTTTATTATTTTAATTTTTTATCGAATTAGCTCGTGGAAGCTACTCTTCTTATGCAGAAAATTATGATGTCCATGTACAATCCATCTCTTTCTTGCAATATACATTCATGTAATGTTCTAATGGTTTAATATATATCATGCCCCCTATTGTGCAGTAAAAATACCTTATAGTGAGGAGAAGACACTGCCAATTTGGGTGGGGTGACAGGTAAATACATTCATTGTATTGCATTTAGTTACTACAAATGGAAAGAGATCGAGATATCGAAAGAAGTACCTTTTTATCGACAGCTGGTCCTAGCTTTCACTTGATCTTCCACTATGATGAACCTGCAACACAAAGTAAACCTTCCTTAGCATATCTTGACTGCAATAAATATGATGAAATCATAAACAACTTAACATCAAATACAATCAGACATTAAACCAAATGAACATTCAATCCAATAGACATTCAATTTGGGACGAGAAGGGTATTTCCACTTTTTCTTGTCAAAGAAATGTAGAAAAGTACAGATATACCTGATCTATCCAGACACTTCTGCAACCGAGTCTTGGGCTTCTTCTCTTCACAATGACTTGGGAATTCCTCCAGCGTAACAGCAATTAAAGCATTCCTTCTTGATCCCTCTCTCATGGATCCTCCTTGTATTTATGGGACAAGGTAGGCAGTTGGAATCAAGAGGTCGTTGAATTGGGAGGTTGGGGAAGTTGCAGAAACAACTTCAACTAATCCTAATTCGTAATCTTAATATATTTTTTGACTTCATCTTAAGATGTGTGCGGGTTTCATACAATCAGATTAGCACACAGTATGCAACTTTTGTGTTTTAAAACAAGTGTTTGCAACATTTTTTAAGGTGTGCGATGGTTGTCCTTGAGAAAAGAAACATTTAGAATGCTGGTTTACTGTACCAATAGTAGTGCACATGTTGTGAAATCAGTAGAAACAGTAATATTTTCAGCTGAAGAGTGTAGTTCCAGCAGTAAATCATCTAGGTCAACCTAGCTCTTCAATCCATAGTGTCATTTTGTATGATCGACAGAGCAATGTGATCATGGACGGATAAGTGCAAATTTGACCTATAACAGATGCCCCCTAATGTGTAAGGTCAAAGGGAAACTGTAATGCCCGCCTCGGTACCTTAACTGTTTAGAATAATGAGGTATTAGTTTTGAAATGAATCGGCTAAGTAAAACACGAACCATTTGAATTTACTTTGAGAATGCTTTAAAAATGAAAATGAAGAATGGCGTATATGCTCGACTGATTGAGACATGATGATAAATGATGAATAATTTGTATGCTCGACTAACTGAGATACTAGAATGCATGATGTAAATATTTTATATAGTACAACGCTACTAATGTGCGCTTGAGTGTGTGCAGTGGCAGGTAAGACGATATACCGACTGACCCACAATGGAAATTTAGGGGTCATAAGAACGGAAAGAACACATAGGGGTACGACGACTGACTGTCGACCCTGGATTAGCAATACACACACGGTTGAAGCCATTTCATCTCACCCGGGGAAGCGTATGCCGTACGGGCAAGACCATAATGATTTGGATGCGTACGATGAGTTGAGGGGCGCGCAATAAGAAGAGCCTTATCCCTCAACATCCCTTAGTCTCTAAGGAGCGTAGTTGAGAGATCGCGCTAATGGTTCTCGGTCGCTACGCAGTTCTCCCCATAAGAAGAAAGAAATGAAACTGTCAGAAGGGCCCGCCGAAGAGGTACCTAGACAAGAACGAGAGGAAGAAAATTAATCAATGGTATAAATGAAAATTTCACATAAGATTTAAGAAATACTTTATTTCATTTTGTTCTATTTTATTAATTTGAATAATTCTATTCAAGATTTTATTTTTAATTGATTTCATTAATTTGAATTATTCATTTTAATTGATTTTATTAACTTGAAAAAAGAATTGAAGAGATTGATTTTATTCAATATTAAATTTGATTAATTATGCTGATTGAAAAATATTAATAATAAGAGAATTATTATTTATTCAAAAGATTTTATAGATTTTATTATTTTAAATCATTCTATTAAAGATTCTATTTAATTGACTTCATTATTTTGAGAAAGAATTGAAATAGGTCATTAATAAAAGAATTGTTTTTTTTTTATTATTATTCAATATTTTACTTTAATTAATTTTATTATTCATTTAAATTATTTTGTAAAGAGGAAATTTAAAATAGATTATACTTTTAGTAAAAAGGAATCATCTTTTAATTCAATCTTAATATTAGGAAAATAAAGAAAAGTAGAAAGCAACAAGTCTAACTAAAAGATTGTTAAGTAAACTAAATGAGAACTAAAAGAGAAATAGAACTCTTCTACACATAACTCCCACTGATCTAGGGATTTAGGTGCACATTAAAGACATTAAGAAGACACGTGTTTGAGAATATTGAAAATTAAAATATTAAATTAAATTAAATATGTGCATAGACACACACATGGCACACAGGCTTTTACTATATAATGAGGGAGGAGAAGGAGAGAAAGATATCTCTTGTTCCTTAATGTTGGATGGTCATCATAATCTCGGATTATATTATGATCCTTGGAGTTGGGATTAGCCGGAATGGGGATTGGGAGATCCTTTCGGGAGGCTAGCTTGTGTGTTCTTATGACCCCATTAGCTCGGGGGTTCGGGGTGAAGGAGAGTAACCCCGATAAAGTAGGGAGGTCAACCAAGGGTTTACTCGGTACTTCATCAGGAAATTTGATTGGATCGTGCGGGAACCACTTCGAGGACTCCATTGATTCGCTGGACCAACCGTCGAAAACAGGTTTGAAGTATTTATTTTATTTATTTTGCTAACTCTTGTGGTGGAATGAATAAATCTGGGTATATAGTTTTATTTATTTGACATTCATGTACTGCAATAGATAGAACTAGATCTGTGGCCTCTATATCTTATTCTGAAAAATTGTACTGGAAGTTCTGCAATTAATTATACTTATATTTTTAAATTCCGTGGAAGTCTTTTTGGGGAACTCGAAATGGGGGTCCGTACATTTGGTATCAGAGCCAGGTTGATCCTTGAGGGCACCGAACTCATATTTTCTAACGGGGGCTGTCGGTAAATTTGTGGAAGATTGGACTTAACAGCGACAACATCTCCGGGACTTCAACCAACGGCTGGAGCGACCATATATCAGGTTAGCCTGCACTGATGTTATAATATTGGATGCCTAACTTGTGATTCGAAATCTGTTGATATATATTTTTATTCCTATTAGATTTGTGCATGATAAAACAAATTAGTCAGGGGATTAGAGTATGATTCGAACTGTGCAAAGATCGATACCGTTCAAATTAAGAGATTGTAATCTGTTGAACGTTTCTTTAATTTTTTTTTTCTTCTGATCTATGTGTAAATAGATATCATAGTCATGGAATAGAGATTACGTTTTACCAATCTTTCTCCTGTTTGTATGCATTTGGATCCATACCGATTCCAAATTCTGTTACCAATCTTTCTCCTGTTTGTATGCATTTGGATCCATACCGATTCCAAATTCCGTTACCAATCTTTCTCCTGTTTGCTGCGATTCCATTCCAATTCTATTATCTAAAATTTTATTTTGTCCATAAAAGAAAAGCATCGATCCATTCGTAGCAGAGATCCACCATCCATTCATAGCGGAGATCAGCGATTGCACACTCTCAATTCAACTCTGTAATTTTTAATCTACTCTGTGTTTCGAACCGATCTTCAATTCAATTCTTGTGTGTAAGGTTAGATCCATATAGATCCGTGCAATGCCAGCGATTGCACACTCTCAATTCAGACTCTGTAAATATTAAAATCTGGTGGTATGTATTGGACTCTAGCGATTTCATATTTCGATTGCAGGCTCAGTAATTATTTTAATTATTTCGTTGTGTTTAAAAGGTGTGAACCGTTCCAGTCGGCAGAGATCCGTGAATATGAATTCTGTAATATGAACCTTGGATCCATATCATACCCCATCGATTGGTGAGATCGTTGAACGGATTTTTTTTTTTAAATCCTCTTGGATCAAACCTATGTAGTTTTTACAGAATTAGTAATTGTATTTAAATATATGGGTGTTAGCATCAGCTAGGGGAATTTAATAGATAATACATATGAAATATGGTTTGGGTGGTGTTAAAAATTTGGATTTTTATAAGGTTAGCATGTACCATTCAAATCGATAGAGTTAGTGTCGCCCCTTTATATCACAGGTCTTACATCATTAGTATTATGTTCCATTTACAGAGATTGAAATTTTGTCATTATGTATAAGATGAAATCCGTTAATAAGAAAGTGATCTTGTCGTTCGTGTCTGTCGGGTTAGGAGTTAAAGTAATTATGGAATCGATCTCACAAATCCGTTAATAAGAAAGCGATCTTGTCGTTCGTGTCCGTCGGGTTAGGAGTTAAAGTAATTATGGAATCGATCTCACACAGGATCGAACCTGGTTGATACCGAATGATAGTTGTTTCATTATCTGAGTCCAAGTTCACATATGAAAAAGGTTATAGCTTCCATGGCAGTTAAATCCTAAACAACAGTTGCTTGGGATTATGAATACACCTATATATAGGTATATGAAATTTTAAATCAATACAACTAAGAGTCGAGGATTTGTATGTTGATCATAGTCAAGAGTCGATATTACAAAGAGATTTTGTATTTTATATTACTACTCTTGTAACAGTTCTGAGAAGTTGATTTTATTTTTGATTCTGAGTTTGTTTGTTTGTTTTTATTATTATTTCAAAGCCGTAATATTTATGAACTCAAAGCTTTTGATACAACCACGATTTGATCTCCGTAATTGATGTTGAGCCTATGTAATTTTGATAGTGTCATTATTACCATGCTTGGAAGTGCTCTCTTTTACCTGTGTATTTATATTATTTCTGAGAATGATGAATGGTAAATATATGCAATAGAGATCAACGATCTCTGCGCCTTCTTGCATTGGTTTAGTGCATGGAATAATTGATTTCTGCATTGATAGAACATTTTTATGAGCACAGCATAGCTGATCTCGGGTTAACTGATGCGTTTTTATAACCCAGGAATTGTGTAGTTATTACGAATTCGACACATGTGTTTATATGTAGATACGATCTGGTTTGTTTCAGATATCTAAGATCTACTCATCATGCTTTTTGTCGAGATTGATTTACATTTAAACTCTACCTTCGATCGATTCCAATCAACTATATATTTGTATACTGCATTGATAGTAGAGCACACCAGGCGTTGTGGCCTTGATCCCTACTTCCTTGCTGCATTGCGTTCAATATACATATACTATGCATGGTTTATATTTGGACGGTTGGGCGGTTATTTGACGGAGTTTTCTCCGAGCAATCTCTCCATGTTTGACAGAGTTCCTAGATAATATTAGATTACTTTATGATTTTCGATCATAACTGGATCACTTCCTTTTCTGACCTTTTCTGTCAATCGATTCATGGTTAAAACGCTGGGTACAGTATGTATTTTCTGTATCATGGCCTCACTGAATAGTGACCTCATTACTGTCTTAGACTGAGCTCTGCGATCTCAATATTACCGTGTAAAGCTCTTGTTCCTTGCTGTGGTCTGCGACCTCTGCATGATATTTCTGATTTTCCATTACCGCGATAGTAGAGAATTGTAATATTCTTCAATATTAATGTATATATATATATTAAATATTGATCCGTAGATGGATCACCTCACATATCGCGGCCACGGAAGATCCTTGCAGACGATTAGTTGCTCCACTTATGTCTCTCAATTTTCCATGATCATCGTGGATAGAGTCAAATGAAATTGAATTGATCTCATGTCCCTCCTTTTTTTTTTGGTTTCTCTCCGTTTTATCTTGCATAGTGTCAAGATTGATGCACACTATGACACTATTTAGTGTTCTCCACAATAAATTCTACCACAGACACCCTTATTACTATGAATTATGATCCAAATCCATCATTCTATATTTATTTACTTGGCGTCCACATCATGACCCCTTGCAAGCACTTAAGTTGAGTTTAACTTAGTTGGTAGTATTGTCTCTAATATGTAGGTTTGTATTTGTTAAATTTTATATACATAACCTCTTATTTGTTCCACCATGATTATAATATGATTTAACTCAGATTTACCATTCGATGAAATGAGATATTATAAAGAAAGACGAACAAATAATATTGCAAGCACTTGAGTTCGATGATATGAGATATTGCAAGCACTTGAGTTTAACTTAGTTGGTAGTATTGTCTCTAATATGTAGGTTTGTATTTGTTAAATTTTATATACATAACCTCTTATTTGTTCCACCATGATTATAATATGATTTAACTTGATTATAATATGATTTAACTTAGATTTACCATTCGATGAAATGAGATATTATAAAGTAAGACGAACAAATAACTTATTACGTGTAATTGTGGAAGTTTTTTTCAAGTAATGTATTATATTATGCATATAAAATATTTTATACATTGGAATTTGCTAAAGGCTTAAAGGGGTAAATATTAAAATACTTGTTAATATTAAATATTAAAGGCTTTAGGGAAAAATATGTTGGATTACATTGACAAGAAATTTTAGCTTAGTCTCTCTCTATATATTTATTATATAAAGAATTGGTATATGATACATGGTATTAAAAGTTATTAATGATTGGGTAAAAATGTGAGAGTGGTATTAAATGATGAAATTATAGTTCCTAACCAATTCAACATAGAAATTCAACATAGAACTATATTCTAGATGCACGAGCTTCATATGCAATAAGCAATTATAGGAATTTTTGTGCATGTGGAAATTTTTTTTAAATTATATATCATGCATATAATAAGTTCCATTTTTATGATAATAAGATTGTGCTTAGTAACATTGGAAAAAGGATGATATTATGTGGTGATATTATTGACAAAAAAAAATAAGAAAACAATATACAGAGTTTTAAAGGAATGTTTAATTGATTTTAGAAAGAGGGTAAATATGGTATGGTTACCTTGTGCGAATTAATCGTGAAATGAAGTATTTTCATAATAGGATGACCACATCTATCATATGATTGGAAATTTGCTCTAAGATTTGCAGGAACCATTCCCTCATGAGAAAGTAAATATGATGAATGATGAAATGAGGTAAGGATGCAACAACCTCATTAACCTCGAGTGATGATACTGATGAAAGGACTAAGAGATAAATTTTAATACGTTCGACTAAGTCACTAAGTTTTGATGCCTCGAACCCTATCAAATTGAGAATCAACATTGTTAGAACATTTAGGGGTTTGGAAGTAGTCTTTTGGGAGTTGGATTTGGAATTTTTGGTAGTCACTTTTGATTTGGTAACTCGTGATTATAACTTACCCATCTTTATTTTAAAGAAAATTGTATAATGTTTAACTTCTCGTCTTGGAGGAAAGGACAACCAACAGATTTGAAATCTCATTCAGATTTGTTATGCAAAAGGAAGATTTAGGATGTATCTTTCTTTAATAGGATCATGAAAATAGCATCACTCGCTTTGTGTCCAAGAATTAACATGTTATATTTTAAGGTCCTAGTAAAACCCCTTATAAATATATCCTTGTTAGGACTCATCTAATGAGGAAGGAAAGAAGCTATAAGCTACATTAGAATTATAGAGGAAATTCCTTTTATAATTATCCTTTTATTGTGAAGTGATCAATTGTAAACATTGTACTATACTACATCAGAAGAATTAGAGATTAACCTTGTATTAATTTTGAGATCTAAAGAACTGTGTAATTTATTTAAATTGAACGGAATCGTTTATAGTTGTATCTCTGGTATAATGTTCAGTGATAAAGTGTTTGATGAACTATGTGTATTAAATTTCAATTACGATAGGGATGTATGAATCTCTTTATTATATACATGTATTGTGTATCAATATAATGTCTTTTTAAATCTTTTGAGAAAGATTCTCACACTATTGAACTAAATAGATTATGTTCAAATAGAATGTAAGACATAGTTATTGTGAATGTATTTAAGGATAAATGACAAGTCATGGCCATATATGAATTTAAGAAAGAAGTGCTTAGATAATTTTGAAGGTGGGATGCTTATGATTTACTATCATGAAGGAATGAATATATAATGCTTAATAATGGGAGATTGTGACTTACAATGAGTGATGCCTGGAGATCGATGCAAAAAATAAAAAAATCAGAGTTGCGGTTTTACTTCTTCTCCTTCGGCAAGGATACTCCCAGCTTCTCGAACAGGTCATAATTATTCTCCTCTAAATTTTCTAGTATGTAAGTTTGAATGGTATTTAGGGTTCATATACTTTGATGATGGGTTATGCGTCAAGAATTTTATCGATTGGTTGTAAATGCTTATTTTATGAAATCAAGGCGATGGCTTCGCAGGTATGCACTACTAGTTTGTAATCATGCCTTGGATTGTGAAAAGAGAGAAGTTAAACTTACTTGAATTGTAGAATCTTAACTGTACTCGAGTTAGGAAGAGAAGAAAACCTTACATGACTTTGTTTATAAAAAAAATTGAGATTATACTTTTAGCTATACTAAGTAAAAGGCACTGCAGAATTTAATTATACTTTGGATTATGAAAAGAAAGAGGTTGCATGTAAGATTAGTTTAGGAATGGATAAGGTATGTATTGAAGAACAGAATTTGGAAGGGTTAATTCTTATTTTGAAATTCAGATTTTTTTTAAATATATGATAGTTATACGTAACCATAGAAAAGGAAGAAATTAGGATTGAAGATTTTATTCCTTATGTGGAAATGTGTTAGTGCTTAAAGGATTTACATAAATGATATAGTTTTGTTGAATGAAAGGAATTTGTTATGGACGATTTCAAATTCGGTTGCAATTAATGAGCCAATAGAGGACTGTTGTGGAAATTGCTACACTATGAAGGTACGATTTAGTTATTTTGTCAAATATGAGATGTATACTTATATGATGGTAGAAAAGAGGAAATGAAATTTTATTATCAATTGTGATTACATTGAAGAAATGAATGTGGAAAGAAAGAGAAAACTCACCATGGAAGTACATGATACTTAACTTCAGGACGAAGTTTTTAATAAAAGGGGGTGTATGCAATGACCGCCTCGGTACCTTAACTGTTTAGAATAATGAGGTACTAGTTTTGAAATGAATCGGCTAAGTAAAACACAAACCATTTGAATTTACTTTGAGAATTCTTTAAAAATGAAAATGAACAATAGTGTATATGCTCGACTGATTGAGACATGATGATAAATGATGAATAATTTGTATGCTCAACTGACTGAGATACTGAAATGCATGATGTAAATATTTTATATAGTACAACGCTCCTAATGTGCGCTTGAGTGTGTGCAATGGCAGGTAAGACGATATACCGACTGACCCACAATGGAAATTTAGGGTTCGTAAGAACGAAAAGAACACATAGGGGTCCGACGACTAACCATCGACCCTGGATTAGCAATCCACGCATGGGTGAATCAGTTTCAGCTCACCCGGGGAAGCGTATGCCGTATAGGCAAGGCCATAATGATTTGGTCGTGTACGATGAGTTGAGGGGCGTGCAATAAGGAGAGCCTTATCCCTCAAAATCCCTTAGTCTCCAAGGAGCGTAGTTGATAGATCGCGGTAATGGTTTCCAGTCGCTACGCAGTACTCCCCATAAGAAGGAAGAAATGAAATTGTCAGAAGGGCCAGCAGAAGAGGTACCTAGACAAGAACGAGAGGAAGAAAATTAATCAATGGTATAAATGAAAATTTCACATAAGATTTAAGAAATACTTTATTTCATTTTGTTCTATTTTATTAATTTGAATAATTCTATTCAAAAATTTATTTTTAATTGATTTCATTAATTTGAATTATTCATTTTATTGATTTTATTAACTTGAAAAAAGAATTGAAGAGATTGATTTTATTCAATATTAAATTTGATTAATTATGCTGATTGAAAAAGATTAATAATAAGAGAATTATTATTTATTCAAAATATTTTATAGATTTTATTATTTTAAATCATTCTATTAAAGATTCTATTTAATTGACTTCATTATTTTGAAAAAGAATTGAAATAGGTCATTAATAAAAGAATTGTTTTTTTTTATTATTATTCAAGATTTTACTTTAATTAATTTTATTATTCATTTAAATTATTTTATAAAGAGGAAATTTAAAATAGATTATACTTTTAGTAAAATGAATCATCTTTTAATTCAATCTTAATATTAGGAAAAGAAAGAAAAGTAGAAAGCAATAAGTCTAACTAAAAGATTGCTAAGTAAACTAAATGAGAACCAAAAGAGAAGTAGAACTCTTCTACACATAACTCCCACTGATCTAGGGATTTAGGTGCACATTAAAGACATTAAGAAGACACATGTGTTTGAGAATATTGAAAATTAAAATATTAAATTAAATTAAATATGTGCATGGACAGACACATGGCACACAGGCTTTTACTATATATTGAGGGAGAAGGAGAGAAAGATATCTCTTGCTCCCTAATGTTGGATGGTCATCATAATCTCAGATTATGTTATGATCCTTGGAGTTGGGATTAGCTGGAACGGGGATTGGGAGATCCTTTCGGGAGGCTAGCTTGTGTGTTCTTACGACCCCATTAGCTCGGGGATTCGGGGTGAAGGAGAGTAACCCCGATACGGTAGGGAGGTCAACCAAGGGGTCACTCGGTACTTCATCAGGAAATTTGATTGGATCGTGCAAGAACCACTTCGAGGACTTCATCGATTCGCTAGACCAACCGTCAAAAACAAGTTTGAAGTATTTATTTTATTTATTTTGCTAACTCTTGTGGTGGAATGAATAAATCTGGGTATATAGTTTTATTTATTTGACATTCATGTACTGCAATAGATAGAACTAGATCTGTGGCCTCTATATCTTCTTCTGAAAAATTGTACTGGAAGTTCTGCAATTAATTATACTTATATTTTTAAATTCTGTGGAAGTATTTTTGGGGAACCCGAAATGGGGGTAATTGTTGGTAGTACGGCTGCCGTTAGACCAAAACCCACAGGTGATTGGTAAACTCACCACCGCCAGATTTCAAGGATCCACGAGAGGCAATTAGTCCCTTGTCATGATACACCGGGGAGCGCTGACTACTTGCAATTTCATGCAACAATATCCCCCTCAACACGAGCCGAGTGTGTATCAAACTCGTGACCTCTAGCTCTGATACCATGTTCGGGTACACAAGGTACTCCCAAAAGACTGAACACCTAGAGAAACCACTTCACACAAACAGATCATAGATCGATACATCGATGTTTTGACGTGGTTTAAACCCTCGTGAGGAAAACACTCCACGAACCCGGCCAAATAGCTTCTACGGGACAATTTATTATGCAAAGAAAGAAAGTTACAAATGAGATTCTCATAATCGATCAACTTTCCAATGACCCTCCATGCTCTTGAAATAGAGATCATGGACCAATCAGGTGTTAAGCCACGGATCAATGGTAGGTATGATCTAAGAGAAGTTGAGCCATCGGATCACTCTATGTCGGGAACATATCGTGACCGTCGGATTAAGTATTTACAAATGCATACTAATGCATACTAAAGAAACACACTTTTCCTAACGGATATATTACACAAGTTGATCTTAACTAACTCCTAAGTGTCTAAATATCCTAACATCCCCCCTTAAGAACAACTTGGGATAGGATTGAAAGATTTACAAAAGTGACACTATTAGGAGAAGGAAGAAGGCATTAGAGCCTATCCCCCCTTAATGACAAGTTCCTGAACTCCTAACATAGATCAAAGTTTAGAAAACTTCGCTTCTGTAAGAGACTTGGTGAAGATGTCTACAACTTGATCATCTCTAGGAAAAAAGAGTACTTCAAGAACATGATCATGAACAAGATTTCTTGCGATGAACCCTCTTTCTCTTTAAAAGATTGTATCGGATGACAATCTAATAATGAAATATGCCCTAATACCTCAACTTCATGCTTAATAAGTGAATCACCAATATTAGATATCCCATAAAATGTGATTTTGAAGTCACATAGTTAGGTAAATTTGATGGAATCTCATGCATATCAAAATCAGAAAATAAATTAGGATAAATAGAAAAGTAAGAATTAGAAGTGAGGAAATTGAAAGAGTCTCTCAACTTAGAAAGATCATTAATATTTAAATTTCCAAAATAGTTCTCTCTTATTACTTGATCATTTTCAATATAATTTGGTGATGTTTTGAAATCAAGATCAATTGATAATCCTTCATGTAAATCAAAACTTTTATTAACATGCTCTTGAAAAATATCAATCTCTTTTCCTGAACAATATCTAGTCGAATAATTAAGATTCATGTCATCTTCTCCAACCTATTCTATGGAAGTTCTAGAACACATAAAATTATTATTAATATATTTGTGTTCATTGATAATTGGATCGAAAGAAGAATTAGTACAAAAATTAGAAAATGATGAACATATAGTTTGCTTTATAATTAAATCATCTAGATCTATTTTTGTAATAATAGCATTAGAATATTGTTGTTCGTTAAGATAATCAACTTCCCTATCTGTATAAATAAATTCATCCTTAATATGTTATTCCCCATTCAATTCCTTAATATATATAGGTTCAAGATTTTGGATAAAAGAAGTATGCCTTCCTCTTCTGAGAAGTAATGATGGAGAATAATAAGAGAGAGGAGAAAGCATCTCTTCTACTTCAATCTTCTCATGTTGGGGTTGGGTAGAACTTATAGAAATATCTGAAGCAATGATAGAGAAGGAAGTTTCTTGAAGGGTTGGTAAATTATCAGTTGAAACATCCTTTTGACAAATGTCTTGATTTTGTTGAATAGGAGAAGCATGAGAGTTCAAGACAAAATTTAAAAGGTCAAATTCTGAAGGTAAATCAGTGATATTAAATTTGCAAAAAATATGAGAAAGTCTTACCAAAAATTCTTCTGAAGACTCACCTTTCTTCCTTCGATGAGCCTGCAATTCACTGCATAGTTTATTAGAATCCTAATCCTTGAAAGTATCTAAAAATTCATGTGCAAATTGAAACCATGTAAAAATAAATTAGGTGGAAATGTTTCCAACCAGCATTTGATTTGTCCTTTGAGAGTAGGGGCAAATAAGCTGCACGTAGTACTTAGATCAACAATCTTATGTTTGTTACATTTACACAAAAACTTCTTGAGGTATTTTCTTGCAGATATATCACCTTCACCATCAAATTCAAGTTTTGACAAGAGGTTGACTGTCTCATTAGGAATATTAGCTAATGTAAAATTAAAAACTGATTCCCAAACAGGAATTTGGGCATGAACCATGAATGATAAACAATCAAGATAAATTGACTCTTAAAATGGATATATTTTCATCTAACCAACCCTTAAGCATATATGTAATGGCGAAGAAGAGTAAAAATATAAAAGCTGAAAAATCAAAGAGCGAGAGGATAAATGGTTATTAAAAATAATTAAAAATAAAACCACTTGTTTTACCTCATGGCCCTCTTTCTAGCGCCATTTGTTGGCCATATTTTCTGACTATGGCCAACTACAGAGAACTAACCCACACAAGGCACTTAACACATCCCCTGGTTTTTTTGGTGTAGTTAATTCTCACAGGTTATGGTCCTGCTACCATCTAAGTTTCACTCTCTTAAGGAGAGTCCTACTACTTAACCTTAGAAAAAGTATATCCTAAACTAATTAACAAATTAAAAAGCTAAACTAAATTCAAATGAAATCTACTAAATTAGAACTATCTATTTATCTACAGTCTACTCTAATCTATTTAAAATGAAACTTCTATTTCACAATTAATAAATCAAAGCTACTTATCTATATCTAATCTATGTTTTTCTTTCTTAAGGAGAGTCTCGTTGTTTAATGATATGAGTTCTGAAATTTGAAATTAGAACCCTCATGATGTAAGATAATTAATATGAAATATATAATTAATATGTAATGCAAATTTCAATAATTGTAAATACACAACAGCTACTAAATTACACAGATTTGGAAGCTATTAAATTGTAGCTTGCAATTATTAAAATAACACTAAAATTTTAATTTAAAACTAAAATTCAACTAATCTATTTCTATCCTATCTTACAGGAACAATTTTAAAGCTAATCATAAACTTAGTTTGCATTTGGAATTTAAACATATGATGAATGAAATTGAAGACAAATCTTACAATCAAATTATCACATATTAAATAACTTAAAATTTTTTGAAAATGAGCAGAATTAAATCATGAGAAATTGTAAGAAGATTTTAGGTATGCAAATCTAAATCTACTTTCTGTCAATAGATCAAATGATAAATTAATCATAATTTCCAGAATAAGCTTCAAGAGATTATGATCTTTAAGAAAAGTAAGCGTACCAAAAACTAAGTTTCGGCCATTTACTTAATTTCATTGAGAAATAATGATAACCAAATATAAACAGTCAATTTCCATTGCTCTGTAAGAGAAAACTTATACAAATCTTACAAAACAATTATGCAAATACATCTGGAGCATCATTTCGTCATAAACATTTTGATCTACCAACTACTGGCTGGGAGTTCCTCCATGCTGACTTCTTTGAAAGAAACTTTACAAAAGAAAATACAGAGAAGATAAAATTCATCCTCTAGTCTCTGGAAACCCTCCTCCCTCTCTCAAACCTCTGAGGTCGAATTTATAGAAGTTAAGAGCAGTGATAAGGATAACATCAAATCCCCAAGTGTCCAGTTCGTTCAACTGGATGCCAAACCGGTCGCAACGAATTTCTGGAAAATTCAACTCTGTTCGGAAACGTTTTTCTCCCAAAATGTTGAAAGATTCCAAACTTTCCCTCTTACAGGGGTAAAGGAGCCCATTTTGGAAGTGGGTTTTCAACCATTTGAGCTAATTCCTCATGGTTTTCTCACAATCCTCCACACAAAAACATCTCTCTGACAGGTGAACGATCCATTTTTTAATTTCATCCTTCATGTGACAGCAACAACAAATTAGGGTTTCCATGCAACTATTATGCATTAACATTGTAAATAGTGCCTTATGTTTATTATATCAAAATCAATTGAATAAATAAATTATTAATATTGTCTTTGAATAAACAATAATAATAATTAACAAATATTGAATTTTCAAAAGATATTGCATGAACACTACGTTACTTTTAGATTAGAATTAGATGGCTGGAAGAAACTAAATACTTCCAAATATATATACATTAATAAGCCATCTAAATAAGAATCAAAATTAATTTATCAACCAGGACAGCTAATTATTTTTTGTGCAAAATAATACTTCACTTCATGAATGAGAATCATTTACTCTTTCCATAGTTTCCAAACATGTTCTCTAGGATATAATAGAATTATAAAATAAGTCCTTAAGTAAATTATTTAAACATTGCCTTAAAATTATAACATCTCAAAAAATGACAAGTTTCCATAAAAAATTTAAAGCTAGTAACATTCAATAATCCTTTCAAAATTGAAACCAGGGTTAAAGTTGTATTTCTTTAAAATGCAAATTTGTAAGACGGGGATTGAAAGTATAAAATTGAGTATTTAATTGAATTATTAAAATCCATCAAAGTATACAATTATCTATTGATACATTTAAGAACCGAAAAGTTTCACAAGACTATAGAAGGATTAAGGTAATTCAACCAAGCCAAAATGAAATAAGTACCATGAATAACCTCAAATAAGGACATGGAAGCATCATTAAGTCATCACGAGGTCAGAAAAGTAATGCAGTAAAGAAAAAACAAATCGTCAAATCTCAATTTCATGAAAGGTAAGAATTTTAATCAAATGTTAAAGGCTTGCAAAAGTCAATGGATCATTCAAATTCAGAAGTAAGAGCATGGTCTCGTTATTTGATACAAACTCGTTCAAGATGTGAATCAAAATTATTACAATTGAGTTTTAGTTAATTAATTATGATTTATCAAAATGGTCATTAATTCGCAAATGCACCGACAAACCAAAATTTGTTACAATTGTCGAAGCATCATATAAAACCAACCAAGCCAAACCGAAGGATATGATTAGCTCAAATAAGCTCAAGTAATACTAAGTAGGTGTTGTTCATCAACTAAAGGGCCAAAAGATGCCAATGACAAAATGAATCCATATCACCAAATCCTTATTCAATGAAATCCAAGCCAAAGAACAAGCATCACAGAAAGCGGAGGATCGAAGAAAGAAATCCAAGCAACCACCTACCAAAGAAAGGAAGATAAGATATAAAAAAAAACAAAAAAAAAATATTTACAAAATTTACATGGGGGGGGGGATTGATTTTGAAAAATAAAGGGGAAGTTGTTGGGGTGCCAACAGGTCCCTGACCTTGTCATTTTATCAACTAAAGGATGGCCGAAATTTCTTCAATATGTCTTCAACCTTATGCAAGGTATCTTTCCTACCTTCTGCCATGACTTCCCCCTTCATATGACCCACAGAGGGATCCTGACGACACCATAGGGATATCTAGTTCTTTCCCCATGTCCAGGTTAAGTCATACAGTTCTTCTAAATGTGAATGCAATGCATATTAAAACACATGTAATGAAACTAAACTAGACAATGCATCTATTACCTGCAAGGTCAGTAGTGCATTAAACTCATGCAATTGATGAAGCATCCAAAAAATAACTCAGCCTCATACTTAGGCTTATACATATCTCCCTATTGATCAACTTCATTTAATCATTCATGCAATAACTTGAACATAACAAGCATAACATAACACATGAAATATCATCATTTAACATCACAAGGAGCACTTATCTTTGAAATCAAGTTGTCCAAGCAACTGGCTAAGTGAGAGAAACGTTCAACCCAACCTTCGGTATCAATCCATCCTATACTCTTTTAGCTGAGAGACCACCCCAGAGATGGGTTGTGTATCAACTAAGGAGGGATAAATAGGTCCCCTCACAGTCAAGGTTTCACCCTAATGCTAAGCCAACCTACAGTTGGATTTATCAAGCATACAAGCGAACATAGAGGATAGTGTTAAGCAAGTGAGCTCATCCACAGAGCTGCAATAATATCAAGACACTCAACACTCATGGCACCCGCATTAACTACCACACACAACAAAAGGAAGGCACCCTTCTCTACTACACAGTCCCTCGGGGCCCCTTCCCTCCAGTGCTATTCAGGGTGGGCATAGAAAGGTCCAACTACTTCTTCTATGACACTTCATCCTTCAATGGGTTTATCAAGCATATCCAACCCTAGGTTTGACCTTCCACTCTGTTATTCATGTTGGGATCTTCTCAAGGTTGCGATCTAAACTCGGTCCTGCAACTCGGTCCTTTGCAAATGGATTCAAGTGTTCTCACGGCTTCACTGAACTTCTCACACTCTGTAATTCATCACAGGATCTGATCTATGGGTTTCCCAATAGGCTTTGATTCCTATGCAAGGTTTTGTGTGTTCTCGACTCTTCTCATTTCAGCTAACACAGAATCACAATTTTCTCTTCTTGCTCCATGACTGGGCTCTGCAATGCGTCATGAATGATATTTCTTGGTCAACAATGGATAGTAAATTAGGGTCTACGAATTCCTAGGTGGTCAAGTGTCTCAAGGGACAAGTAAACAGATCCATACCCTGCCATACGAATTTGCAGGCATGATCCATACTCAATCGGCCTCATGAACAGGGCTTCTTAACCACCCTCTTACAACATAATTAAATGTCATCATGGGGAGTCAAATGGTTTCACAAATCGACATGTGGAAACATGGGCTTCAACCCCACAACCCCCTCACCTATCCCTAGTGGATACACATGGACCCTTCTCATTGGATGCCTCCTTAGCCAGCTTCTTGGTGTTTTTATTACAATATTTAACTATTACATCATTTACAACATCTCATGGCTTAAAAGCACATGGATTATCAGAACTGACAATACTTTCCTATGCAAATAAGCCTAAGCATCCACTAGTGGGGCCTTGGCCTTGAGCTCCACACTAGGGTAAACACACATTTAATTTATAAAATATCTACATTTAAGCCAATAAACCCTAAGGGTTCAAATAGGGTATTACATTCTTCATCAGCCATGGTGGTGTTGGAGCTAGAGTTGGCAAAGAAGTTATCACGATATGGATTGTAGCTGGAGTTAGCATCGTCAGAAGGAAAATGTTCAAAGTCGAAGGTTTCTAAGTTAGCTTCACTCATAGGGTAATTAGGAAGAAATAATCCAAATGCATATCTCCTCCACTGAGGCATTCATGTTAAGCAAGATTTAAGTTTTTAATCTATGCTTGTCTATTGTTTTTCTTTTCAAGATTTTCCATTTTTTTTTAATTTGCAGTCTTCCCTTAGAGTTTCAACACCTCCTCGGCAATGGCTCCAAAAAGTGGTGACCTACTGATATGCTGGCCTTTTTACAGGCTTACAGTTTAGCAGTATTACTTTAATTATCGACCAGTGATCGTACAAACTTAAGAGTCACTATGCACTGCATGTGCAACTATTGAGAGAATCCTAGCTAAATTTGTAGAATTAGGAAATGATATGATGATCTATGAAAGCATGGAAATATAATTGATGAGAGCATAAATCTAATTTATGAAAGCATAATTATAATCTATGAAAAAATAAATCTAATTTAGGAAAATAGAATTCTAATCTATGAAAACAGAGGAATCTATTCTAATTAATCCTTTAAAATCTTAATCTAAGGCAAGGAAATATATTTATGTGAAAGGTGAAATCATTTAATCAATGAAATCCTAAAAGAAATCAATCTAAACCAAATCTGTAATGCAAGATATCATAAATTTAACTAAATTGTTCCAATGCATGAAAATATAAATCTGTCTAAATTGTTCTTGCGAAATGCACCTACAGGACTACAGACCCATATAATGAAACTACAGACACTGTTATATAGAGATATGGATGAAAATAGGAAATTCTAGAAATATATCTTTAAGCTACAAATAGTACTTAAAGCTAATCATAGCTATCTACTCAATCAAAAATAATGAAATGCTTTTCAATCTATAGATAGGGAAAACATAGAACTCCTGATAAACACAATGAAGGGGCCCACTTTGAAGCGTATTACAGAGCTAAATAAAACTATGAACTCACACATAATATGAAACGTAGTTATTTCATTAAGCTGTTTGAGAATCCATATCCAGTAGTACAAAACTTGAATGCTGTGTAAAGAAAAATGTCTTAACAGAAATGATAAAAACCAGCGAGAGACTCATGCTATGCATGAACTCCTATTCATTACATAGTTTCAACAAGTATCTAAAAAAGTGTCTTCATTGGAAGCAATTATATCAATCTATTCTAGATTTGTCCCTAGAAATCAGGAGAGACTGATAGAGTGGTCTCGAGTTCTTCTTTCGCTACTTCATGAGGTTATCTGGAATTGTCTTTGCTGAGCTTGCATATGTATAGCTGTGACTGGGGAAGGTGCAATATTGTATCTTCATCGTTGTCATTAAACCTGTGCTTATTTGCACATGGAACTTATCCACTTGGTTAGCTCATTAAAACATGATAAGCATAGAAAATAGTACTACATAACCATCATTATTTCATAATCAATTAAATCATATCCTGTCCTATAGAAAGGAGTGGTCTTATGCTTGATTTCTATTTCATAATATTAGTAGAAAGGGGACTTATGACTACAATTGATACCTATATTGTGGCCCTATTAGGGGTGATGATGAACTTGTCATCCCTCCCTACATGTTTTCATGGGGGTGACACTATCCCTCCTTTCATGCCTTAGGGGGGCTGATGATGCCTCTGCACATGGTTTGTGGGTAAATTTTTGGAACGATCATCATCATGAATAGGTTCCACATCATTTTGGAATAGGCATTCACACACCAACTCGATTCCATGTGTCCTTTAAGTCTACATGCATCCTCCCTTCATCCACCATTCACGTATATATTGTGGCCATTTCATGAGAAAATGGGACTATTTGCTTAGTATTGTTATGGTGTTGGAATCCGTAGTGCATCCCACATCCTTATGATCATCTTGGTTGATTCAATAAAGGTTTGGAGTAGGAAACTTGGAGGATATCTGCACCAACTCACTTAGGGTTTGCTTCTTTGATGCACTTCTTCTCATTTATATGATATAGAAATGTGCATTTATTTCCCCCTCCACATCATGTTTTTATGAATGTCATTTCATTTGGATCTATACATTTGATTGATGCTTATGGTGAATCTGATCTTCTTTGAATAGATCAGGTTAGGTCTGGCTATATCTTGCTTAGATCTATGGGTTTATATTCATTCGCATGCCATATTTTATGTGTTAGAAGGTTTTGAGGAAGGTATTGGTTTTCTTCTTTGTGTGTAAGGTACTAGCAGGTGGATCTACAGAAAATTATACCATATATACAGTAGTTGGATTGGATCTACACCGAAGGATGTGTCATAAGCCAATGTATGTTCCCCTTCTTCCTCTTCTTCTCATATTGAGTGTGTGAATGGATTATTATATCTAGGAAGTAAAACATTGAATCTAGGGATTGAAAGTACATTAGTCTACCCTCCAGTCTATCTTAGATCAAGGAAAGGATCCACGAGAGGTCTCACCTATCCACAGTGAATAATTATCCATAACATGGATGTATGTTATTAGATCTCAAGCCTCATTTAAGATCAATGACTATGACTTAATCTTAAGTTCAAGTTTAGTCATTATAATCATTATCCAACATTAAGTTAATTAATTTTCTTTTCCAAGTTAGACTTAGGAAAGAGATACAAAAGTCAATTACTCTTTGAAGCAAGTACCTAGAGATGTAATTTGGACAACTCCTACATTCTAGAAACTTAGCCTATGTATAAGTACTTGTCCAAGCAACAAACATCAACACTTAAAACATAGTATAATTATACTATATATCATGATAAACTGTTGTAAAAAATAAACAAAAAAACACTACATAAATTGTGCTCAAACAAAGAGACTACAATACTAAAAATAGGCATGTCATTCCTACATTGAAGATCCCAAAAAACTAGAAATTTCCACCATAAGGTGCGCCGATTGGAATATCGAGTCTTCATCCATGCTTTGTGAGCCAACTTGATTAGTCTTCCTAGAATGAACTCCCCCAAAAATTGCCTCATGAGCTTCATAGTTTTGGACTAAACTTTCCACTTGTGCATTCAAAGCTTAGACTTGTACATCCATATCATCAATGTGGTAATCCATCTACATAGTGTGGTATTTTCCTTGATCTAGCCTATAGATGACCCATTCCACACTAGAATTCATGGTTTTCATAAGGTTCTTCAATTCCCTAATATTAGCTCAAACGTCCTGTAGATACAAATGTCCTACAAATGCCACCTCCATTACTTTGAAGGTTGGAATCCTCATTTACCACATCATGCGACATTTGATATTCAGGTTTCATTTAGAAATTCCAAAATACATCGTACTGTTGTTGATGAGGGTGCCCCCGCATGTGTCATGTATTTTTCATGTTGGAAGGCTATAGGTTTGCCTAAAGAATTTGCTCTAGAGATCATGTTTAAAGCTTTCAATGGTCATCTTTTCAAACCTCATGGAATTATCCTTTCTCTTCCAATGGATCTAGGGGGGAATAGTAAAGGTTGATGTGGAAGTTGTTGATTCTCCACTCAATTATAATCTGTTCCCAAGCTATGATGGCAATAGTATCGTCAATATTTCATGTCATTAAATTTCCTCATGAAGGAAATATTGTTATGATTATCAACTAGCATAAAGCATAAATTATTTCAACCATGATAATGGTTCTAATATCCCCCCAGTAAACCATTCCATGATGGATTGTGAAAATGTCAATGTCGGGATGTATCCTACATTAATGGGAATGTTTAATTTATGCTAGCCTAACCTACATGCCAATGAAACTCTGACACACACAATTTCAATAGTTGCCATGGATTCCACACCTAAGGTTTCTCAATTTAAGACCTCTTACTTTAATGGCCCTTGGAATTTTCCATATTCTTCAAATGAAGCTGGGTGTAGTTAGATGACTCTAGCCTTGTTTGCAACCGAGGTAGCTTACCAAGCCACAATTTCAAGAGAAGCAAACAATGTTGTTCTACATTCCATTCTGGAAGTAGATGAACAATATTTGATGCTCGTTTGGGATGTTAGTTCTTTACCATGCCATGACCCCTTAGATATAGTATTTTCCTCCATTGAAGCTATCATTGAGGCAATGTATTTATGGGGTAGACCTTGGAGAGACATGCACCAATAAGCATCATTTCTTCCAACTAAAAGTGTCATGTCCCAAATTTGGAATTGGGTCACAATGGCCTAATCACATTAGCCATATTCATTAGAGTTTGCAAAGTTGATGTTAAGGGTCAAATAATTGCCAAGGAGGAAAATTACTAGTTTCCTAGGTTTGGGGTGGAAGCTTTGGGATTTGGAATAATGGGGATGATAAATGATGTTTGAACATTAGAATGGCATAAATATTTAATAAAGGAGCTAAATAAATATATACAAGTGAAAATCAAAGTGGCATTTCATCATGAAGACACATGGAGGAAGTGGGACCCACATATGGCTAGATTTTCCCACTACATTTGGCATCATTCTCTCACCAATTCGAATTCAAGGTGAATGGTAACATACTTGGGGAAGTCCAAAAGGTATTATTCATGGCATAACTCATCCAAGGTCGAAATATAGAGGAAGAGGCAATTTGGAGCTAGTGAGACACTTGGGCTAGATTCCCTAGCTCTATGACAACAATGATGAAGATGCTATGACACCTATGACACAAATCAGACCTGAAGGCTGACATATGACATATATGACATGTCAAGGCTAAAAATAGACTCCAAGAGGGCGCTCAAGGGTGTTAGGGCAGCTAAGATGCTTCCACATGTGATTTCGTGGAAGTGGGAGACTAGGAATTGTTGTACAAGTGGCGTTCTTTGGAATCTCTTCCCAACTTGAGTTGGCATGAGTCTCTTGGAAGGAATTCGACCCATGGAGGCCATTAAAACTTTATAAATGTCAATAACAAATAATGAAACCAGCTTTTGATCATTTGTAGAATTTGCAATTGCATTTGTGAAGAGGGAGAGCTAGTGGATGACTAGTTTCTTGCTTTAGCCAATTTCGAGGGTGAAAGATTCCCATCCAAGTTGGTAATTGGAAAGGCCATTCAGACCTTTCATTTGGAGATTTAATGGAGTCTTTATTTGCAGGTGTAAGCTACAGGGCAGCTCATGGTTTCTTCTATTGCAGCTCACTCCTTCAACCATTTCCAGTTTTGATGGCATATTCTTGATCCTTGAGGGAGGGCGTTTTTGGTGAGCTATTGTACTCTTTGGGGAAGCTCTTAATGCTCCATTTCTTTTTTAATATGAATTAAATACTCTGTTCTGCATCTCCAAGAAGTTTCAGGTCGAAATTCCAAGTATAAATGTATAAATCTCATTTTTAATGGAAGAACAATGCCATTTCCCCACTACCTTGTTGTGAGCCAATGTATTGATGATGATTTCGAATGAATGGATGATTCTTTGATATATTTGTGATAAATATACTTCCATGGATGTCTTCTACAAGTTTCATGTACTGTACTTGAGCATTTGAAGCATTTTTACTCAGTTTAATTGCATTGGGAGAAGAAATAGTGCCATTTCCCCAAGGGTCGAATTGGTGATTTTTGCAGTTGAATGGGAGAGGGTGAGAAAAGTTTTAATAAACCATTAATGGTGCATATGAGACCTTAATAACATACTTAACACATTACATACCTCTGTTCATAAATTTGAGTGGGTTTGGAGGCATTTGGGAAGCCATTTTCAGTACTTACTTTAGGGGGATTTGAACCCCAAATTACTAGTAAAATTGCATACTTGGTCCAGAATCTTAAGAGAGTTTGCAGAGGTATTTTGGTGGCTATATGTTATCCCTGAACATCATATTCAATTCATAATATCATTCATAAACCTTCCTTGAAGATTTGAAGGCATTGGGAGTCAATTTGAGACCTAGAGACCAATACTAGTCAAAGGGAAATCACTAGTAAAGTTACCTACATTGACCAGAATTGAAAGAGTATTTGCAGAAGTGTTTTAAAGGTACAAAGGCATCCCTGAAACACATATTTATGTTCTAATATCATTCATATACCTTCTCAGAAGATTTGGGATCATTTGGGGCAAATTTGGGACCTAGAGATCGAAACTAGTCAAAGGTCGAATTAAGGAAAAAAGTGGAAAATTGCAATTTTAATAAAATTCCTAATAAGGGTCATTACAGTGGTATCAGAGCATGATCTTGGCACCTGATGTGGTATAATATTCATGAGGACAATAATTCAGGTACCACCATTAGATATTGAAACCGAAAGTGCTTTTGCTGAAGAAAAAAAAAAGTAGGAGAAGAAGAGCAAATTTTTTGAGGAAACTATGACTAGGGATGAAAAGGGAGCCTCATATGATGGTGAGGAGGATATAAAAATTATGAAAACAATATTTGAAGATATGACCAAGCAACTTAAGGAAGGATTCGAATTGTTTTCTATCGAACTTGTGGAAAAAATTATTGATTTTAAGGAAACCAAGGGGAAAAATGCATCAGCTTGCTTGAAGGAGCAAAAGGAAGAGACATCACAAGATCATGAAGAAGATTCCATTGAAAATATGGAAGATCATTTCGAGACACCTTCTAGCTTAGACATGAACCAAAGAGCATCTACTGATGGATGCTTAAACTATGAAGGAGTACCTACTGATGGGTGCTCACACCTCTATGTTGGTGACATAGAGATCACTTTTGAAAGTGTTTCTAAAAGTACAAGTTTCATTAAGCATGATAATGAAGACCTTGTAGCAGTTGAAGAAGAACCAAGATCAACTTCCCCATCACCACTTGAGCTTCATGAAGTTGGTCCAAGCAAAATTGAAGAAGATGAGGAGGTTCATTTGCAAGAGCCTCATTTTCTTGAAGGGTCCTTAAAGATGGATGAAAATAAGATCCAAGAGTCCCTCAACATTCTCCATGACACTCAAGCATTGGTGTCAAATTCTTGTTGGAGAGCTACGTCATTGGAGGAAACATCCTTCCTTGAAGACATGGAGAAGATTCAAAGAGCAATGTGCCACATCAAAGGTAATTTCATGTCTTTGCTTTTTGATAGAAACCATTTGTTTGAGCTTAATGAATTGTTACATGATGCATACTTGAAGAATAATGAGGATATTCATAAGCTCACAATTCAAAATGAGCAACTTCTTGAAAAGTTGCAAGATACTTGTTTTTCCTCCTATGTTTCAGATTGTCAAATGGTAGATTGTTTGGAGGATTCTCATGACATGGTGGATCATGAGAAATGTGAAAATTTGAATGTTCTTGATGTGTTTGAAGATGAACTTGAAGAGATCCAAACACTTGATGTGGTGGAAGAGAAATTTGAATTGCCTCTTGATGAAGGTTATGCAATTTTTAAAGAAGAGCATGATTCCTCTACATTGGAACCAAAATATGACAAAGAGTTCACACTTTTGAAGGAGCTGCATGATACTACCCATATGGATCCTCCCCATGATGAAACTTCTGTACTTTTTGATCATTTGGGTGATTTGGTTCATTCTCCTACATCCTACAATTCCATGTTTTGCAACATTAGTCTCAATGAAGTATGGGTGAAAGGGTTCTTTTTGATGGTGCCACATGAGGAGTATGATATGGTTGGAGCACATTCTTATTCACATTTGCAGCAGCATACTTTATTACTTTATGATGATTCACATCTACATGGATGCACCTATGATATGCATTTGAGTCACTTGAAGACTCATGGTTTTTCTTGCTCAACACTTGATTCATTTGATGTTGGAGGAACTTCATCCAACACTTGGGTGAATAGATTTATGATTGGAGAACATTTTTGTTGGAAGCCACATACTTTGTTATATCTTTATGATAATCACATTCAGGGATGTATGGGTGAGACTTCTTTGAGTCATTTGAAGTCTCCTTGTTTTTTCTGCTCATTATTTGGTTCAGATTTTAGTGGAGATTTTTCATTCACTTCTTGGATGAAAGAATACATGGCTGAATATTTTGATGCATATCACATCCTTTTGGAGCAGCTTTATAGGACATGGGATCCTCACCTATGTCATTGGAGCAGATTTGATTGGTCACTTGAAGCTTGTATGCACTTGGAAAATGGTGGTCTACTTGCTTGGAGGTATAAGCACTTTCATGATTCTTTGATGAAGCACCTCCTTGATATTAATTTTCATTATGTAGTTATGTACTTTGATGATATATATTTTGTACTCATGATGTTTGGAAGAATGCATACAAGAAAATGGGATCCAGGAATCCTCTTATATGATGGTATGGGTTGGAGAGCACTCTTAATTGTTCGGGGGCAATACAAGCAATGGGACCCTGGAATAATTTTTATCTCATTGGTTTCAAATTTTTTGGGGAAACAAGTAGTATGGGAGATGGATTTCCCCACTTAATAAAGTGATTTTTATCAGAGTAGTGCAGCAGCAAGCATGTTGGTTCCTCTCTAAAATATTCATGGAAACTTAAAGACTCAAGGTTTGGCAATTCAATGGCAACTTCAAAGAATTATACAGAAAGCAGGTTCTTCAACACCCATGTTTGAAATTGCTTGAGGACAAGCAATATTGGGAAGGAAGGATTTGTCATGTCCCAAATTTGGAATTGGGTCACAATGGCCTAATCACATTAGCCATATTCATTAGAGTTTGCAAAGTTGATGTTAAGGGTCAAATAATTGCCAAGGAGGAAAATTACTAGTTTCCTAGGTTTGGGGTGGAAGCTTTGGGATTTGGAATAATGGGGATAATAAATGATGTTTGAACATTAGAATGGCATAAATATTTAATAAAGGAGCTAAATAAATATATACAAGTGAAAATCAAAGTGGCATTTCATCATGAAGACACATGGAGGAAGTGGGACCCACATATGGCTAGATTTCCCCACTACATTTGGCATCATTCTCTCACCAATTCGAATTCAAGGTGAATGGTAACATACTTGGGGAAGTCCAAAAGGTATTATTCATGGCATAACTCATCCAAGGTCGAAATATAGAGGAAGAGTAACTCCCATGGAAGAGGAAGAGGCAATTTGGAGCTAGTGAGACACTTGGGCTAGATTCCCTAGCTCTATGACAACAATGATGAAGATGCTATGACACCTATGACACAAATCAGACCTGAAGGATGACATATGACATATATGACATGTCAGGGCTAAAACTAGACTCCAAGAGGGCGCTCAAGGGTGTTAGGGCAGCTAAGATGCTTCCACATGTGATTTCGTGGAAGTGGGAGACTAGGAATTGTTGTACAAGTGGCGTTCTTTGGAATCTCTTCCCAACTTGAGTTGGCATGAGTCTCTTGGAAGGAATTCGACCCATGGAGGCCATTAGAACTTTATAAATTTCAATAACAAAGAATGAAACCAGCTTTTGATCATTTGTAGAATTTGCAATTGCATTTGTGAAGAGGGAGAGCTAGTGGATGACTAGTTTCTTGCTTTAGCCAATTTCGAGGGTGAAAGATTCCCATCCAAGTTGGTAATTGGAAAGGCCATTCAGACCTTTCATTTGGAGCTTTAATGGAGTCTTTATTTTCAGGTGTAAGCTACAGGGCAGCTCATGGTTTCTTCTATTGCAGCTCACTCCTTCAACCATTTCCAGTTTTGATGGCATATTCTTGATCCTTGAGGGAGGGTGTTTTTGGTGAGCTATTGTAATCTTTGGGGAAGCTCTTAATGCTCCGTTTCTTTTGTAATATGAATTAAATACTCTGTTCTACATCTCCAATAAGTTTCAGGTCGAAATTCCAAGTATAAATGTATAAATCTCATTTTTAATGGAAGAACAATGCCATTTCCCCACTACCTTGTTGTGAGCCAATGTATTGATGATGATTTCGAATGAATGGATGATTCTCTGATATATTTGTGATAAATATACTGCCATGGATGTCTTCTACAAGTTTCATGTACTGTACTTGAGCATTTGAAGCATTTTTACTCAATTTAATTGCATTGGGAGAAGAAATAGTGCCATTTCCCCAAGGGTCGAATTGGTGATTTTTGCAGTTGAATGGGAGAGGGTGAGAAAAGTTTTAATAAAACATTAATGGTGCATATGAGACCTTAATAACATATTTAACACATTACATACCTCTGTTCATAAATTTGAGTGGGTTTGGAGGCATTTGGGAAGCCATTTTCAGTACTTACCTTAGGGGGATTTGAACCCCAAATTACTAGTAAAATTGCATACTTGGTCCAGAATCTTAAGAGAGTTTGCAGAGGTATTTTGGTGGCTATATGTTATCCCTGAACATCATATTCAATCCCTAATATCATTCATAAACCTTCCTTGAAGATTTGAAGGCATTGGGAGTCAATTTGAGACCTAGAGACCAATACTAGTCAAAGGGAAATCACTAGTAAAGTTACCTACATTGACCAGAATTGAAAGAGTATTTGCAGAAGTGTTTTAAAGGTACAAAGGCATCCCCAAAACACATATTTATGTTCTAATATCATTCATATACCTTCTCAGAAGATTTGGGATCATTTGGGGCAAATTTGGGACCTAGAGATCGAAACTAGTCAAAGGTCGAATTAAGGAAAAAAGTGGAAAATTGCAATTTTAATAAAATTCCTAATAAGGGTCATTACAAAAAGTGACTTAAGAATTGATATTGACAGAAGTGTCAAACCAGGTCCTATGGAGTGGTATGGGAGTCTTCTTGCATATTCTCAAGTTTATGATTAGGGAAATATGGAAAGCATTTCTAAAACCATCCCCCTTAACATCTCCAAGACCCCGAGGTGTCATTGAAAATGTATTTATCAATGGTGATTGTTCTCCTGGTGAGATAGAAACCTATAAAACGCAATTTAAGGAATATAGAGATGTTTTCTCCTGGTCCTATGAAGAAATTCCAGGAATAGACCCATTGATTGTTGAACACTAGATCAAGGCTTATCCTCATGTCAAGCATGTTCGATAGAAGCTAAGACTAGTCAATCCTAGAAAGGTCGTTGTTGTTAAAATAGTAGAGAAGTTTCTCCATGCAAATTTTATCCATCCTGTCCCTTTGACTAAATGGGTGTCCAACTTGGCACTCGTTGATAAAAGAAAGGAAACATTCGAGTGTGCCCTCATTTTCGAGACCTTAATCTAGCTTTTCCTAAGGATAATTATCCTACACCATTCATTGATCATATTATCGATGAATGTGTTGGTAATGATATTTTCTCATTTATGGATGGATTTTCTAGATATAATCAAATTTAGATCCATCTAGAAGATCAACATAAAACCTCCTTTATATTCCCTTAGAAGACCTTTGCATATAGGAAGATTCAGTTTGGATTAAATAATGTCGGAGCAACCTTTCAACATTTTATGTCATATCCCTTCCACAACATTAAGAAAATAGTTGAAGCCTATTTGGATGATTTGATGGCTAACTCATGAAAGAAAGTGGATCACCCTAAACATTTGAGAGTTGTTTTCGATAGGTATAAATATTATAGGATTCGTTTAAATCCTCATAAGTTTATTTTCTCCGTGAAATCGAGTAGATTGTTGGATTTTATCATTTCAAAGGATGGTATCATGGTATATCCATTCACGGTATCTAGACAATAGTTCCATTGCCTCCCCTGCAAAATTTGCATCAATTGTAAATCCTTCAAGGGAAAGCTAACTTCTTGCAAAGATTCATATCAAACTATGTTGAGATCACAAAAACTTTTATGTGATTGTTAAGTAAATGGGTCCCATTAATATGGGATGACAATGCTCACAAGTATTTCAATGCATTAAAAAAGGCTTTAGTGTCTGCCCTCCTACTGAGTCCCCCAGATTACAACAAAGATTTCCTTTTATACATAGAAGCATTGGAATCTACTGTAAGAATGGTTATGGTTCAAGAGGACAATTCTGCCAGGATCATGTCATTTACTACTTAATTAAGAATCTAATAGGCCCCAAGTTAAGGTATTCTCACGCTGAGAAGTTGGCACTAGATGTCGTGCATGCGGTACAAAGACTTGGGCACTATATTCTTCTTAAACAAACTACTATTATAGTAGATGTCAATCCATTTCAGTATATTTTGTCTCGATGGATCATTGGGGGGGAATATAATAAGTGCAATGTTATCTGTCATGTTTTTTATCTAGGGTTTGCGACACCTAGATCAAAACAATATTTGGCCTTTACCAAACTAATGTCAAAATTACCTTGAGAGGATGAGGGATCAATAGAAAGTGAGTCACCTCTTGACAAACATATATTCCTCATCAGCTCATATGACCCCTGGTATGGAAATATTATAATTTACCGACAAACCCATAGGGTCCCACCCTAGTATTATCATGATGAAAGGCATAAAATTCGTCATAAATCTCGACATTATGCCATTATTGGTGATACTCTATATTGTCGAGGAATTGACACTATCCTTATGCATTGCCTAGTTCATGAAGAGGCTAAAAAAAATTTAAATGATTTCCATGGTGCAGCCTGTGGTGGTCACTTTTCAAATATTGCAGTGAAGTGGTCAAGAAATGTCATCCATGTCAATATTTTACAGAAACAATGTGCGCACACCCTCCTCCATTGTATCCAATTATCAATGTTGATCCCTTCACCAAGTGTGGAATAGATTTCACAACATGTAACCTGGCATCATTGAATGGCCATAAATACATCATTGTGGTTGATTACTACTTTTCTAAGTGGGTCAAGGATATGCCTACTTTTTTTGCAATGATGAAATTGTAGTGCACTTCGTATTTAACCAAATTATTGCTCATTTCAGTATCCCAATGGAGATTGTCACCAACAATGGAAGTCACTTTCAAAATAAAATGATGTCAAAGTTGGATGAGAAACTTGGATTTTGTCATGATTTCTCTTCACCGTACTATCCTCAAGCCAATCGACAGGTTTGAATCAGTCAATAAGTCTTTGACAACCATGCTTCTAAGGATGGTGATAAAAAACAAGAGTAATTAACATATCATGCGTTATCTAGCTCTATGGGCATACCGAACCACCTTCAAAACTACGATAGGATTTAATCCTTTCCATATTGTGCAAGGATTCAAATTTGTGTTACCTATAGAGTGTGATATTCCATGTTTAAATCTATTCATGGAGCTCTTACCATACACTAGTGAATTGGAAGAACGTCTCTTATATCTAGAACAATTAGATGAACATAGGAGGGAGTTGTTGTATCCATCGAAGAAAACAAAAGTGTGTCAAGGCACAATATGATAAGTCATACCATCCTTCTATATTCTCAAAAGGAGATATGGTGTTGGTTTATGACCAAAGGCATGACGAGCTAGGATCTGGAAATCTTACTTCGATGTGGATTGGTCCTTACATTGTCAGAAAAGTCCTCAAAAAATGTGCCTTTGAGCTTGAATACTTTGAATGGAACACCTTAGGCCTGTCCAGAAATGGACTCTATTTGAAGAGGTAATTTTCCTAGAATTTCATGTCTAAGCAGTTTCCCTTGTAATTATTGTATTATAAGTAATTTAGATTACTTTCTACTTTTATGATTTGAATAGTATTGGTTGTTTCTCATTATGATGTGTGCTTGATTAAGATATGTCATCACATGCACTTATGTTTATGGGATATGTGGACAGAGCCTATTGTCACACTCAGAATATGGCTTCTGTAGCTTGCGTGATTTATAATCCAGCCAACGAGCTTGTGATTTTCAATGGAGTGTATATTAGCCTATCCACTAATAATATTACAGAGTATAATGTCTTGATCGAGTTAATGTTGGGAGTCATCTCTCTTGGAATCCAACATTTAACTATCTACTTAGAATCATAGTTGATGGTCTCACAATTGAATGGTATGTATTGTGTCTAGTGTCCTACATTATTACATAAATTTTTAAGAGTACGCTTATTGGAGCGTTAGTTTGATTTTATTACATATTTTCATTTTCCCCAAGCATTTAATCATATATATGATACATTGGCTAACTATGTATTAGATTGACATTTGTTTAATAATTAAAAGAAAGCACACATAAAAGCATAAGAAGCATGTACAAACTGTAAATATAGCTGATAAAAGTCATTTTCATTATATATAAAAGTAGTTCCATCTAATACAAAAGGTATGATCCTAGTCCAAAAAATGTGAGTCCAACATCAAAGGTGTGACTTGTACTACAAAAATGGGCTCATGGACCTCCATGATGCAGATACATCCAATAGGTAAAAAATATAGAAAGTGGGATTACAGTCACTCTGCAAGGGTTCTTGCCTCTCCATATCAAATGATGCATCCGACCACTTATCGAACCAATTTGATCCAAGTAGCAAGTATTCCTACAATTTGTCTCTACATCGCTTCTACCATGTGCTCGATCTGGAAATATGGAACCCCAACTCTTAGGCCCCTAAAGGATGAGGTTGTCCTCCACTGCATCTAGGTTGGCCTCAGGTCCCTCCTCTAGTTGTGGCTCATTTAGTCACAATAGTTCCTAATCGGTAGGTCTCTCTAGTCCAATATATGTATCATGGTAAAAAAAATTCATTAGGATTCATACACAAAAATATATTCTCTTCATGATTAAATATTTCTAAAATAAATAAATAAATGGAATATAATAAAATACAAGTACTAACCAATATTTCCAAGCCTCTCCACGAGATATCACTAGATCTAGATCATGTCAAAACTCTAAGTCAGCATAGGGATACTCCTCAATGGATGGAATTTTTCGACTCCACCAAGCAAGGTACTCGTCATCAAATGTATTGGTGGTAGATCCACCTCCTAGCTGGTATAGTAACTCATTCCACTGAGTCATCCTAGGCTCTCTTCGATCCAAGGGTGGTAATGAGACTCTCAGGCTCATCATCGGAAGCCTCTCAAAGAATAATGAGACCAATATGGTTTCATCTCCAAAGTTATTTTTTTTGCCTATTTTACAATCAGTAAGCTGACTCTTCATGTTCATTAGCAACCCAGTGCACCAATCAAATAGAGTACCCGTCAAACACTTTGTTCTGATGTACATGAAGATCCTAGAAGCCAAGTGTAAGGCTACCGATCCAACAACTTGGGTAATCATAGTCAAAATTAATTTCAAGGGAAAGTTAGAGATACTAGATATAAGGATTTGTGTTCCTTATTTATGTGTTCCAGCTACAAAATATGTGTTCACATACTCTAGACCATGAGGGCACCTACCCCACGAATTGTTCCTTTCAAATTCACAAGAGATCCTCTCTGTGAAATCCATGTGAGCAAGTATATATCATCCACAATAAGATCTAAGATCTCTCCTTTGATCACAAATACCCCCTAGTCTGGATCGCAGTATCGGATAAGTATTTGAAGTAATCCCCTTTGTGATCTCATGAAGTAGGTTAAGCAAAATTTCAACAAACCACATCTTCAAAGTGCATTAAGGATTAATGGGTCTCCAACTGCACCATGGTCCATGTCCTCATGTTCATGTTCTCTCTAGATGAATTCCATCCCTACCAAAAATTCATTCCTTTAGTCAATGTGCAAGTTCTTATTTTCCCTACTATGTATTCGCTTGCAAACATCCTATCAAGTGTGGCCCATTCACTAGAAAACCAATAAACAACAGTGAATTTAAGGAAAAATCCCTATCTGATATTACATTGCTCATAAATACGCAGTTGGGTTTTTAGAATGAAACAATGCGATTAAATGCAGGGCCAAAACAATGAAACAATCCATCAAAATGAATGAGAAGGGATGAGAAAAGTACTAGGAAGTGGCAGAATTCGATTTGATATCCCGAGGAGGTGGTAATCAACACACCAATATCTAGGGCACAAATGCTCTCCAATTGGTAAAAAGTCAATTTGAAATGTTTTACACATATTTTTACATATATGTTATAAAATGAATGATTTTTACCCACTTTATATAGTTTTTTACCCTATTTTGTGTACCAAGTTTATTACTAATGCCCTTTTTGTCTAGTATTGGTCATTTTGAACAGGTAAACTTGCACAATGGTGTCACTTTGTACAATGGTGGTCCTTTCTACATGTTTGTTATCTAAAATTGGCATATAGGTAAGGACATGACCGTTATGCACATTTTCCTTTATCCTTTCCATCTTTGACACCTTAGGATTACACCTCATGGAAATACGACATTAGCCCTATGTTCTCAGTAAAGTCATAATTTTCCATGTTAAAGCCTACATATCATGGGACACTGTAGTTAGCACCCTTTTTCCATTTTGGTTCTCATTCCATGCTTTCTCATAGGATCGGGAGTGTTCATATTTTTACCATGACTTTGATAAAAATTCGTATGCCTCTCTTTCTCATATATTTCTGGTTATTCCCCATAAGGCTAAAGGCTCCCAATTTTTGTTTGATTTGTAAATGCATTTGCATATTTCTTGCTTACGCTTTTGAGCCTAATGTTGGATTCCAATTTTTAATCTCTTTATAAGCCCTCATTTGATATCTCATTATTATTAATCCTTGCATCAGTTTATCTTTGCAAGTTGACACACATTTACCAGGAGGAAACATACCCCAAGTGTCATTATCTTGTTCATGTTCCTTGCAATATGCATAGGTTTGTTCCTCATGCTTGGAACTAGTTTCTCCTGTACCTGGCACTCGTTTCCTCCCATGTACCATAACATTCTTTTATCATTTTTCAATATTTAATAACAAGAGAAAGACAAAAAAATAAAAAAATTTAAAAAGAGAGGGAAGGGAAAGATCTTCAATGTCAGTTTAATAATGGAAGTTAGTCGTGTCATCCTTGAATAAAGCAGCAGTTCGGAGTATATCAATAAATTTGGGATTATAGTATTTGGCTTTAGGATTAAACTTTTATCATATATTTAGGACTCCTCCAATCGGTTACTCTTCCAATCCTATGGAAAATATGTTAATGTCTCCTACATTGTAGATATATATCACCGGTTCCTTTGTGTCAAAAATTTTCCAAGTCACTTTTTGTGTCATGCTCACTGTTTAAGGATATAGCATATGTTCTCCATTCTATAGTTTCATTGACCTCATGTGTCAGGAATTCAATGGTTTTAGTTTTTTCTTATCATGTATCTTTGCACTTATTGTTTAGACTCATGCTTGTGTGGAAGGTCTCCATTGACTTCTCACAGGAAGATTGTGTCTCCTCAACAATAACTCATCTGCTCTATGTTAGTTTTTCAGAATTTACAATCTGATCTAGGATCTTAACTGAGAGAATAACATGTACATCATATCTACATCATATCAATCATGGACACAATAAAGCAAGCACACAAGAGACATAGAGTTTCACCGGGGAAAACCAAGAAGGTGAAAAACCCCGCAACTTCCTTAGAGATAGATAGAGCAATGATACAACCCAAGTACAAGAGATAGTCCTCCTAGCAGCAACTTCTCCTCCTCCACTAGTGCACCACTCTCCAATGAGTGTATGAGTGAGAAGTAAATGATCAAATAGAGTGCCTCCCACACTCTATTTATACTTGACTTGACTTTCCTAATAACCTTTACTAGGTCGGCCTTAACTTAACCACATAACATAATGCTGACAGGGACGACCCCCAATAGGGTGGTCTAATAACCCTTTAACCCACATGACTTAGATAGGGCCGACCCCAATAAGGTGGTCTAATAACCCATCAAGTATAATTTACGACACTTACAATATAAATGACGACACTTCCGTATAGAGGAATAATAAAATATCTATAGGAATACAATATACATATATGAAATACATTCTGAAGTTACAAATACATCAACACTCCCTCTTAACTAGGAAGGTATTTCTCGACACAGGTCTTCTAGCACAAGTCTTCTTCTCTAGATCATCGTCACTGGATCATCGTCATCGAGTCATCGTCATTGTCTCTATTGTTGCTATCTCAATCAATCTCCAATCTACTCGTCATAGGAAGTTCTACAGAGCCAGCCCTTTTTCATGCTGGAAGTAGGCCCACCACTTGCAAGTCTTCATCATCACTGGCCATACTGTGGAATCCTCAAGACTTATTACGTGCGTCACAATGCCTCGAAAGAGTATCCCAAGACCATTTATGTGCCAAAGCATGACCGGCAAGATCTCCCAGGTCTACTTATATGTGACCCCCACCACAATGCCTCGAAAGAGCATCCCAGGACTTATTACGAGCACACAGCCCAACCTATTGGATCTCCTAGGTCTACTTACATGTGGTCACCACAATGCCTCGAAAGAGAATCCCAGGACTTATTACAGGAACACAACCCAACCTATCGGATCTCCCAAGTCTACTTATATGTGGTCATGGCAATGCCTCAAAAGAGAATCCCAAGACTTATTATGGGCACACAACCCAACCTATCGGATCTCCCAGGTCTACTTATATGCCATAGGATAATGCCTCGAAAGAGCATCCCAGGAATTATTACGGGCACACATACCAACCTATCGGATCTCCCAGGTCTATTTATATGTCCTCCCAGAGCAATTCCTCAAAAGAGAATCCCAGGACTGATTACGGGAACACAGCCCAACCTATCAGATCTCCCAGGTCTACTTATATGCTCATCTGCACAACCTGTCCACGGCCACAGAGTATCAACCTGATACTCACCATACATCATCCTAATGTACATCATCACATGATCATCCTGATCATCATATCATCATCCTGATACATATCATCTGGAGCAACATCCTGAAGCTCATCATCCATGATCATCCTGATCATACAATGCATCCACCTGATGCATATCAAGTATCTACCTGATGCATATCATCATACATGATCTACCTGATCATACAATGTATATACCTGATACATATCATCATACATGATATACCTGATTATACAATGTATCTACCTGATACATATCATCATACATGATCTACCTGATCATACAATGTATCTACCAGATACATATCATCATACATGATCTACCTGATCATACAATGTATCTACCTGATACATATCATCATACATGATCCAACTGATCATACAATGTATCCACCTGATACATATACAAATACATGATCCAACTAATCATATCAAGCATCCAACATGATGCATATACAAATACATGATCCAACTGATCATATCCAGCATCCAACATGATACATATACATATACATGATCCAACTGACCATATCCAGCATCCTACATGATGCATACAAATATACATGATCCAACTGATCATACAAAGCATCCAACTGATGCATACAAAGCAATAACTGGAGCATCGTCCTGATGCTCATCACACAATGCTTATATCCACATCCATGGGAAGGATCCTCCTCTCACCATGCTTGGAATGGCTCCTGCAAATGTGTCCATCACTTCTTCCTCGAAGTGTCATCAATCTGAAGAACACCAAGCCTCTCTCTGAAGTACTCAAACTTCATTCTGGCTAGTGGTTTTGTAAACACATCCACAACCTGCTCATCCGTTGCAACATACAAGAGCTTCATTGCTCCTCTCTGCACCATATCCTTGATATAGTGATATTTGATCTCAATGTGCTTCGACCTGTCGTGGAACACTGGGTTCTCAGATGGGTTCACACAACTCTGGTTGTCACAAAAGATACCAGTAGCCTCCAACTGGAGATCAAATAACTCAGACAGTAGCTTCCAGAGCCATACTACCTCACAACTAGCCGAACAAGCTGCAACATACTCTGCTTCGGTTGTACTCAGTGCTACACAGGATTGCTTCCTGCTAAACCAAGAGATCACACCTGATCCCATACTGAAGCAGCCTGCCAAATCTGAATCAACATAACCCTCCCGGCTAACATTTTGATTCGCACCATACTTGAGCCCATAATCAGCTGTACCCTTCAGGTACCTCAGAATATGCTTTATAGAAACCAAGTGAACACCTCAGGGATCCGTTAGGAACTGGCTCAATGTGTTCACCTCAAAGAAAATACCTGGTCTCGTGTTCATCAAGTACATCAAGGACCCAATCATCTGACGATGCACCATGACATCAACCGGATCAGATGAAGCATCACACAGAAGCTTCAAGTTCGATGTCATAGGTGTGGCCATGGCCTTGCAGTCCATCATCCCGAACCTCTTCAGTATCTCTACTGCATACTTCCCTTGTCCAAGGAAGATCCCATCTGCACTCTGCCACACCTCCATGCCTAGAAAATAGTTGTAATGTCCCCATTTTGACCCCCTTTGCATTAAATCATAAATGACGTAAATATTGTTATTTAATCATGGTGAGGAGCTCAAGGCCAAGGCCCCACCATTGATTTAGCATTTTATGTATCGGCAATTAAAGAAATAGATGCCTATGGTTCTTGTGCTAGATAGGCACAATGTAAATAAGACATCATGTAAATACGAATTTTAATGAAAATACCCACAACTAGCTATGCAATGCAACAAAGAGATGGGGGCGTGATTCTACAAGGAATAGGGAGGGAAATTATTCAAACCCTTGAGCCAATGGTGTTACTCCATGTGTCAATGCGAAAACCCATAAACTACCAACTACCCATTTTGGGTTATGGACCCAATCATTTAATTCTTCCAAGAGTTGGTTGAGGCAGTTAATGCCTTGGGAATGAAGAGGTATGGCAGCCAATTTCGTGCATGGGCAAGCCATCAACCTGGGAATTCGTATTCTTGCTTCTTGGGCAAGAAAACACCCACGAAATGGTGCCCAAAGCAATTCTGAACGTATAGTTTTTCCTCTCTCACGCAGATTGAGATTGCTGGAAGTTACATTCACGTTTTTCATCAAAAACGCAGGGTTCTCCTTGCCCAGAAACTCGTTTTTGGTTTTGGATAGTAGCTGGGAAGAAGGGGCTACGATTTGGGACCGTATGGAGGTCGTTTTGTCCCAGAATTGCCATGGGCGTTTTTCCTAAAAACGATTTCTGCTTCCTGGGGTTTTCCCAAACCTCCATTGTTCATTTTTAGCCTTCCCACGTTTTTCTAAAACTCAGGGAATCATTTTCATGCTTATCACTTTAAAAATGTTTTTCTCTTGTCCAGCCATTGTAGTTAGTTGATTATCTGCATCCCTATTTGATTTGGAGACTGTAAGCAAGAGATTGGAGTGGTAGCGGACAGATAAACCTAGTGGGGGAGATAACTTCTCAAAAAGATCAAGAGAGCTTTGGCTACTCTTCTATGCACACCCTGAGAGCACTAGATGGGGAAGGTATGGCTTGAGGGACTGTACAGTAGTGAAAATAATACTTCCTTGTGCTGGGTGTGTAGGTATTGTGGGTGCCAAGCTAGATAGATCTTGTAAGGTTACCCCTGGATCTGTGCTTGAGCTCACTAGCTTAGCCACTCTTCCTTTCCATTTCCTAGCAGCCTGATAAACCCAATTGTAGATTGGCTTGGCTCATCTTGGTGTATGTTTGGCTATGTGTGAGTTTGTTGTTCCTTGGTTCCTTGTAGTAATCATGCCCAGCTCGGGGGTGGCAGTTGTATAAAGAGGTTGATAAGCACAACTGGCCTATGGTTGAGTGGAACGTTGCAGATGCATAGCTGGTTGCTTGGGACTACTTTGTTAAGATAAGTATTCTCTTTTATAAATTCTGCAATGTCTTTATTTAATGGCTGTCACAGAAATGTTGAATGTATATTAGATATTAAACATGATTTTTAATTCCGCTGTGTTTCTATAACATGCACATATATATGTCTTTTTATCAATGAGTTTTTACTAAATGGATATGGGGTTAGATGCCCGGATTTAGTGTCACGTCCTCTCTATCATGTTGGTATGATGGGACATTACAATAGTGCATCATCCCCAAGTCCTTGATCTCGAACTCAGTAGCAAGCTTCCTCTTTGTGTTGGCAATCAGTCTATCCTCACCTGTAACAAACAGGTCATCCACATACAAAAGTAGTATCACTAGATTGCCTTCCTCAACCTTGTAGTAAAGGTTGGAATCCACTTCACTCTTGGTAAATCCCAAACTGGATAGAAATTTGTCTATCCTACCATACCAAGTCCTAGGAGCTTGCTTCAAGCCATACAAGTCTTTCTTCAATCTACACACATATGACTCCATGTCATGTGTCTCAAAACCAAGTGGCTACTCCACATGCACTTCCTCCTTGACTACACCATTCAAGAAAGTTGTCTTGACATCCATCTGGTGTATTTTCCATTTCATCACTGCAGCCAGAGCAAGTACTGTTCTGGTGGAAGTGTATCTGTCTACAGGAACAAAAGTCTCTTCATAGTCTATTCCCTTTTTCTGGGAGGAGCCACAAGCTACAAATATCGCTTTGTATTTCTCTATGCTTCCATATGCAACATGCTTGATCTTTGGAAGTCACATCAAACTTCCCATCTGGTCTTGGGACCACATCCCAAACATCTTTCTTCATGATCGACGGATCAAGGTATTCTTCCATTACTTCATCTCGGATCCTGGGAACTTTAATATATTCAATAGATAGCTTTGTTACTGGAACAAATGTTGTAGTCCTTCTTTTATAGGTGATGGTATACGATCTTTCCTACAAGACAAGTTAAATTGCATGATTAGAAACATCTCATAGTTTTCAGAACAATTTCTTACACATAAAGAAATATGTCATACAGTTATGCAATTATTTTAGCCAATGCTTCAATACAACATTTATCCATATCCCGTAACTTTCTAGATGCCTTCCAATCTCTACCAGAACATTGTTAAGAGTGTGCACAACTCCCAACATGTCAGCAAAGAGGTTTCATTCTAGATAAGTAGCAATGTAATGTTGTACAGTGCCATAGGCCACTTACCCATCACATGCATATTAGTAGTATACTGTTCATTAATGCAATTATTCTAATATGCATAATACACACCCTAAGTCTAGGAACATAAGCATATACATCATTGATCAATATTATTTAAACAAACAAGTATGCAAGAAATGACAATTCAAATACTTATCTTTGTTTGCTTGTAGGGTGGACTCCCTCTCAATATTTGCTTCCTTGCAGGAACTACTAGAGTGTGCTCCCTCTTGATCTTTGCTTCCTGGATTACCTGTCTTTGAACTTATATCCATCATCGATCACTATGCATACTTACTAGTATCATCATTGTGTTATCCTCAAGATCTCATACATAATCATACATTCATTAGTATAATCTTAATACTATCAAAACACAATAATCTTAAACATGTATGGTCAAGATCATTTCATACACAGATAATTTATCACAACTCTTTTACTTATGCATATTCCTATTTGATCATAGGATTTTTCTGATTAGTCATATCATCAATCAAAGTAAGAAGCATAATATGCCTAAACCCATGATTACTAACTTCAATGAATAATCAATATCAATCATTCCATGTATACTTATATAAGAGATCCTAACACAACGTAGGATTCTAACTTGATATAGGAAAAACATACCTGGATTAGCATGCTAGCTAGTTATGTCTAACATACCCGCATAATGTCTTCTTGTTCTCTTCAATGACTTGTGCTAGTAACCTGCATATCTCATAGGTTAACCATTATAGAACCAAGTTATACATACCTCGTAAGTATATCTTCTATGTGATCCATGACAATGGATGAATCTTTGTCTTCATTTCACCATGGTCATATGTTCTTGAACTAGAACATGATTTGTCTTTCTTGATGTACCTTTCATTTTAGTGGACAACATCAACCTCATACAACACCACAATGCATTAGTACAATCATAAGTGTCAAAACCCTAATCAATGAATATCTTTTGTCATGCATTCATATTTTTATTAAGGTGATACGACAAGTCTAAAATTAATCAAGATTGTACTAATCTTAATGAAGACAAACATAAACTTAATCATGAACAAATTTCGAAACATACCCGTAAGTCATACCTGTCGAGCTTGCTTGTAATGTTCTTATGTAAGGTCTTAGCCTCATATCCCTCTGAAACTGGAACTTCTTTACTTATGTAGGTGACCAATCCATTCTCTTCTAGGATTAACCCAATCCACTTGATTTGTAGAAACTAGATCTGGAGCTAGATTAGGGTTTGTCAGGGAAACCCTAAAAATTCAAACTTTGAATTTCAAACTTCTGAAACGATAGAAAGATGCGCCTTGATGATCCGATCAACCTGGTATACTCAGAATTTGAAAAATGCAAAGTTTCACCCCTCAAATTTGCTTTTCAATCTTTCGGATTCACTAGGGAGGACCCTGAATTAGGGTTTGAGTTTCTCGGAGCTTCACCCAACCAAATAGTTTGATCCAAAGCTCTAAACTTTGATTTTTCCAAGGAGCTTATAGCTATGGTCACAGATTTCAAAAATTCCCATTTTTGCAGAAGCCCTAATTTTTCACCTTTCTCATCAAAGTCCCGAACTAGGGTTTGATCAAGCCCGACCTTCTGCCCAACCAAAAAATTCGATCTTGGTCTCTAAATTTCGATTTTGATGAGGAGCATCTAGCCGTGGTCTCCGATTACAAAAATTCCAACTTTCTCTGAAACCCTAAATTCCTGTAGCCATGAATGAAGGTGCTCGAAATCCAATTCTATTTTGACAGAAATATGCACATAATTGTTTATGGTGTAACTCCAAAATTTCAGATCTACAGGGTCTGAAAATTCTTCTTATGGTATCCTGACCTATTATCTTTCCAACCCCACAATTCTGACCTCAAATGACTTCTCTGAGAGAGATTTATTCCAAGTGTCGCAACGTGACCTGTTTATGGGATAAACTAGGAGATTGAACTTGTACGGAGTGCCACGTGTCACTGGTTCAATTTCGGCCTCTGAAAATCCAACCTGTGAAAGTACATTCTATGCCCTACCTGCCATTTTTTATGAAATTTAATTTGGAGCTTCCTAGCCCAAGTTGTGACCTTTTTTCCTAGGTCACCTGTTTATGAATGAGATCTAGAAGAGGCAGAAACCCTATATTGTACAGATCAAAAATATGAAAGTACAATGAATTAGAGGCTCTCCTTCAGACACAAGGTACATGGGGATCTTATCTTCGACTTGTAATATTTTCAAATCCTGAAACGTTGCCAAAAGGAATTTATAGCGAAAGTACTACGATGCCTGGTTTTTTCTATATCAAGCCCTAGCTTTGCAAGTGCAACAAGTGTCATAAATGCCATACCATGCCTTCTTTCAGGCTAGCTCTGATACCATGTTATTTTTTCATAATTTAAAATCTGATCTAGGATCTTAACTGAGAGAATAACGTTTACAGCATATCTACATCATATCAATCATGGACACAATAAAGCAAGCACACAAAAGACACAGAGTTTCACCGGGGAAAACCAAGAAGGTGAAAAACCCTGCAACTTCCTCAGATATAGATAGAGCAATGATACAACCCAAGTAAAAGAGATATTCCTCATAGCAGCAGCTTCTCCTCCTCCACTAGTGTGCCACTCTCCAATGAGTGTATGAGTGAGAAGTGAATGATCAAATAGAGTGCCTTCCGCACTCTATTTATACTTGACTTGACTTGCCTAATACCTTTTACTAGGTCGGCCTTAACTTAACCACATAACATAATGCTGACAGGGCCGACCCCCAATAGGGTGGTCTAATAACCCTTTAACCCACATGACTTATACAAGGCCGACCCCAACAAGGTGGTCTAATAACCCATCAAGTATAAGTTACAACACTTACAATATAAATGACGACACTTCCATATAGAGGAATAATAACATATCTATAGGAATACAAACACTTCCATATAGAGGAATAATAACATCTCTATAGGAATACAATATACATATATGAAATACATTCCGAAGTTACAAATACATCAACACTCTAAGGCATTAACCTGGAGTCATAGCACCCTAGACCTATTTACATCATTGATAGGTAACCTTGCACTCAACATAGATAATTCATCATTGGTCACTGATTGAGTTTTTTCTCATCATGTTCAACGTCAAGAAATCTATTCACATTTAGGGATTTTTGTTGTACCTTGGATTCCATTTCCGTCATTGGTGGAATTCCTCGCCCCTATCAATAGATTTGATTAACATTTATTTCTCAAGGAGTCTCTTCCATGCGTTGTTTACATTGGTGCATGCCATAGATGTACTCGATGGTCCGTTTTCCAAAAATTTGTCCCAGTTCTTTACCAAATCAAATCAATCACTGATATTTAGTCATGCTGGATGATGGGGGATTCCTTAATGCATCCCTTCGAATGGGTCACTTCCCATCTACTTCAACTTAGCTTGCTATGGAAATGAGGTCGAGAGTTTCGGTAGTACCTTGGGGATTGTAGTCATCAATGGCAGGTTCCATCATTATTATGCAGTGGGAATACATTAATGTCTCCTACTCGATAGATTCTATAGGTGTTCAACTCCAAGACATCTATTCACACTTGTTAGAATGTACTAGGTACCTTGGTGCCCATAATCATCATCGGTGGGTTACCTTGTGTTTGTTAACAATATACATCAATGATCGATAATCAAATGGTGTCCTCCATGTTTGATTTCATATCATTTATTCACATAAGTAGGATTCATACCTCTAGGTGTTTCGTATGGAATACCTTGGGCCAACAATAGCATCCTTACATTTTTCTATTTCCCAAGATGCGCAAGACTGTACCAAACCTCATATGACACTGGTACCATTGATATAACTAATATTTAGCTCACCTATATATTATTCTCTTGGTGCATGCCGAGAAATAGATCCATTGTCTATGCATTTGTGTATATGATATCTAGATTGGCATAGATCCACCTTGTATCTATTTGTGGCTATGATCATCTAATTTGCATGGATCCACTGTGTATCATCTTCTTGGCCATGAACCACTTATATATCACATGGATCCACTATCTATTTCTTCGTGGCCATGATTTCTACATCATTTATATATATGTCATGGATCCATAGTGTATATGTTTGGAGGCCATGTTCTATCATCTCGAACATGGACATATCTATACCAGGGAAACAATTGTCTGACATACTTTTTGTTTCAAGTACATTGTCGGGGCTAGGACTCTTGGAATATTTGGCCATGTATTCTCCACATTCTTTTCCACTAGTTATTATAATGTATTTCATCCATCATGTTCCATTCTAACTTCATATGTTTGGGGGGATCTATTATATCTCAAATCGGCACCTTTCTGTCAGTGACGAAAGTTCAAAAGATGATTCCTCAAGTGTCATTGTTCGTTCACACAAAAGGACATTTATGGATTGAAGAGACTTGATTTGACCTCTATTGATATGGCCCTGAACATTCAAGCAAACCTCAGTTATTCCCAATCATTCTAAAAACACGTAATCCTTCAAAAGAGCATATTTGTGCCCAATGGTCATGGATGATGCGAGTCATTCACTCCTTTTTTTTATTTTCCAACGAATGCAATAAAAAATTGAATTCACATGTTGCATACTGTTCTCCAGTGAGCCATTCACTTGTTGATCTTGTTTTAGGTGCAAATTCACTCAAAAATAATGAGAAAATATATACAAATTCAGAAAATGAGGGAGTTAGGGTGGTTTTGTGAACCACCTGCTCGGTTACAACTCCCCCAACCGCATGGTAATTATCCTCATTAACTATAAAAAGAAGTGAGATATACCAAATCAAGAATCTTTTTCATTGTATTGTTATGCGGGAGGAATTACTTTCCATACATTCTCCTTCCCTTCATATCATTGACTATGATCATTGATCCTTATCCCTGTATCCTGAAGCTACTTCCCTCAAGTAGTTTCTACCCCTATGCATGTGGATATTTGGAGTGGTACTTGTGGAGAAATTGAGAAAGAGATACTTGTAGCTCTACTTTTAATGAGGGGACAAGCAGAAAATGGTATGATTTGTACTTTTGCTACTATTTAATGAAGATTGGACATCTTTCCCTTCCCTACTTACTGTGTTTATCATTGTATCATATTTGGCTCATGTTTTATTAAGAATTGAATTAACTAGTTTCATTTCTATGTTATATTTTGATTTCAACAATCTCTTTTTATAGCCAATTTTGTTTGAGGATAGTACCATGTTTTTTAGTTTTTCATCATTTAATTGAATATGATCTAGGATCTTAGCTGAGAGAAAAACATGTACAGCATATCAAACACAAGATACAAGAGACACAAAGCATTTCATTGGGAAAAACCAAGAAGGTGAAAAACCCCGCAACTTCCTCAGAGATAGAATGAGCACCAATACAAAGATCACAAAGATCAAATCCCAAAACAAGAGATAGTCTCCTAGTAGCTTCTCCTCCTCCACTTGTGCACACTCCTCCTCTCTCTCACTAATGCGAAGTGAGTGAGTGTGTGAATGGATAAATAGAGAGGTGCTCCTCTCTATTTATACTTTACCTTTACTTGCCTTTTAATCTAACTGGGTCGACCTCCCTTAGGAGAGTAATAACCCATTACCACTTGTGACTGGGCCGACCCCACTAGGGTTTTCTAATAACCCTTCAACCCACACTGGGCTGACCCCTCTAAGGTGGTATAATAACCCATCAAATATAAGTTACAACACTTACAATGTAACTTGCGACACTTGCAAATACAAATGACTACACTTCCAATCGGAGGAATAATACATCTCTGTTTGGGATACAATAAAGTACAAATGTAATACATATAATACACAAGTGAATATCTTCTGAAGTTACAAATACATCAACACTCCCTCTTAACTAGGAAGGTATTCTCTTGACACAGGTCATCAATACATATAGGCACAAGTCTTCAATACTGGAGCTGGATCATCGTCATTGGATCACGAAGCATCATCGTCATTGTTGTTGTACTCGTCATCTCAATCGCTACTGCTATCTCTCAATTCTTCTCAACATAGGAAGTTCTACAGAGCCAGCCCTTTTTCATGTTGGATGTAGGCCTAGCCTCCTGTAGGTCTTCATCATCTCTACGAGCTGGCCATCCTGTGGAATTCTCAGGGATGATTACGTGCGTCAACAAAACCTCGAAAGAGCATCCCAAGACTGATTACAAGATTACTTCTCAACCTATCGAATCTCCCAGGACTTTTACATGTGACCTCCACAAAACCTTAAAAGAGTGTCTTGCGACCTACAAGATCTCTAAAGAGCATCTGAGGACTTTTACGTGCCTAGCAAAACCTATCCGGATCTACAGGATTGATTACATGTGATCTCCACAAAACCTTAAAAGAGTGTCTTGTGACCTATAAGATCTCTAAAGAGCATCTGAGGACTTTTACGTGCCTAGCACAACCTATCTGGATCTACAGGACTGATTACATGTGGTCTCCACAAAACCTTAAAAGAGTGTCTTGCGACCTGCAAGATCTCTAAAGAGCATCCGAGGAATTTTACGTGCCTAGCACAACCTGTCTAGATCTCCAAGACTGATTACATGTGGTCTAGCAAAACCTTAAAAGAGTGTCTTACGACCTGCAATATCTCTAAACAGCATTTGAGTACTTTTACGTGCCTAGCACAACCTGTCTGGATCTCCATGACTGATTACATGCTACCCTCACACAACCTATCCACGTCCATGGAGTACCATCCTGATTCTCATGATCAACCTGATCATCCTCGCACGGAGCATCATCCTGATGCTCATGATCATACTGATCATCATCATACAGTACATCATCCTGATGCACATCATCACATCACATGATCGTCCTGATCATCATCATATCATAATCCTGATGCATATCATCTGGAGCATCGTCTTGATTCTCATCACACATGATCATCCTGATCACCATCATAGCATCATCCTGATTCATATTATCTAGAGAATCGTCCTGATGCTCATCACACATGATCATCCTGATCATCATCATACATAGCATCATCTGGAGCATCGTCCTGATGCTCATCACACAACGCTTACATCCACAGCCATGGGAAGGATCCTCCTACCACCATGCTTGGAATGGCTCCTACAAATGTGTCCCATCACTTCCTCCTTGAAGTATCTTCTATCTGAAGAACACCAAGCCTCTCTCTAAAGTACTCAAACTTCACTTTGGCTAGTGGTTTGGTCAACACATCTACAATCTGCTCATCTGTCGCAACATACAGGAGCTTCACTGCTCCTCTCTGCACCATATCCCTGATATAGTGATATTTGATCTCGATATGCTTCGGCTTGTCATGGAACATCGAGTTCTCTAACAACTTCACACAAATCTAGTTGTCACAATAGATACAAGTAGCATCCAAATAGAGATCAAATAAATCAGACAATAGCTTCCTTATCCATACTGCCTCACAACTAGCCGAACAAGCTGTGACATACTCTGCTTCTTCTATACTCAGTTCTACGCAGGATTGCTTCCTGCTAAACCAAGAGATCACACCTGATCCCATACTGAAGCAGCACCCCAAAGTGTTCTTCCTATCTGCAGCACTACCTGCAAAATCTGAATCAACATAACCCTCCAGGTTAAACTTTTGATTCACATCATACTTGAGCCCTTAATCAATCGTACCCTTCAAGTACCTCAGAATATGCTTCACAGCAATCAGGTGAACATGTCTAGGATCCGTCAGGAACTGGCTCAGGGTGTTCACAGCAAAGAAAATATCTCATCTTGTGTTCGTCAGGTACATCAAGGACCCAATCATCTGAGGATAAATTGTGGCATCAATTGACTCTGATGAAGCATCTCTCAATAACTTCAAATTCGATGCCATACGTGTGGCCATACCCTTGCAGTCCATCATCCCGAACTGTTTTAGGATATCTACTGCATACTTCCCTTGTCCAAGGAAGATTCCATCTGCACTCTGCCACACCTCGATACCAAGAAAGTAATGCATCATACCCAAGTCCTTCATCTCGAACTCGGCAGCAAGCTTCCTCTTCGTGTCGGCAATCAACCCATCCTCACCTGTCACAAACAGGTCATCCACATATAGTAGGGGTATCACTAGATTGTCCTCAACCTTGTAATAAAGGTTGGAATCCACTTTACTCTTGGTAAATCCTAAACTAGATAGTAAGCTGTCAATCTTGCCGTACCAAGTCTTGGGTGCTTGCTTCAAGCCATACAAGGCTTTTTTTAACTTGCACACATATGAATCCCTGTCATGTGTCTCAAAACCGAGTGGTTGCTCCACATACACTTCCTATTTGACTATACCATTCAAGAAAGTTGTCTTGACATCCATCTGGTGTATCTTCCACTTCATTACTGCAGCCAGAGCAAGTACTGTTCTGATGGAAGTGTATCTGGATACAGGTGAAAAAGTCTCTTCATAATCTATCCCTTCTTTCTGGGAGAAGCCACAAGCCACAAACCTTGCCTTGTATTTCTCTATGCTACCATCTGCAGCATGCTTGATCTTGTAGATCCACTTGGAAGTCACAACAAACTTCCCTTCTGGTCTTGGGACCACATCCCAAACATCATTCTTCATGATCGAATGGTACTCCTTGATCCTTGCATCCTTCCATTATTCCATCCCTGATCCTGGGAACTTCAGATTCTTCAATATCTTCAATAGGTAGTTTTCCTGAACTTCGTCACTGGAACAAATTTTGTTGTCCTTCTTGTGTAGGTGATTGTACACGATCTTTCCTACAAGTCAAATTCAATTGCATGATTAGAAACATCTCATATTTTTCAGAACAAATTCTTACACATAAAGACATATGTCATACAGTCATGCAATTATCTTAGCAAATGCTTCAATACAACATTTATCCATATCTCGTAACTTTCTAGATGCCTTCCATCTCTACTAGAACATTGTTAAGAGTGTGCACAACTCCCAACATGTTAGCAAAGAGGTTTCATTCTAGATAAGTAGCAAATGGAATGTTGTACAATACCATAGGTCACTTACCCATTACTTGTATATTAGTAGTATCATGTTCATTAATGCAACTTTTCTAATATGCATAATATACATCCTAAATCTAGGAACATAAGTATGTACATGACTGAACAACATCATTTAAGTAATCATATATACAAGAAATGACAATTCAAATACTTATCTTTGTTTGTTTGTTGGGTGGACTCCCTCTCAATCTTTGCTTCCTTACAGGAATTACTGGAGTGTGCTCCCTCTTGATCTTTGCTTCCTTGTGGGAACTACTGGAGTGTGCTCCCTTTTGATCTTTGCTTCCTGGATTATCTGTCTTTGAACTTATATCCATCCTGGACCACTATTCATGCTTAAGTGTGCACTAGTGTCATCCTCAATATCTCATACATAATCATACATACATTAGTATAATCTCAATACTATCAAAACATTATGATTCTAAATATGTATGGTCATGATCATTTCATACACAGGTAATTTATCGCAAGTGTTAGTATTCAAGGTTTTAGGGAGTACTTCTTTTACTCATGCATATTCATGTTTGACCATAGGACTCTTGTAGTTTGTCATATCATCAATAAAAGTAAGAAGCATAATATGCATAAACCCATGATTACTCAAACCTATAACTTCATGAATAATCATTATCAATCATACGAAAGTATACTTATATGAGATCCTAACACAAGGTAGGATTCTAACTTGATATAGGAAAAACATACCTGGATTATCATGTTTGCGAGTTATGTCTAACATACCCAAACAATGTCTTCTTTGTTCTCTTCAATGATTTCGAGACTTTGTGCTAGTAACCTACATATCCCATAAGTTAAGCATTGTAGAACCAAATTATACATACCTTATAAGTAGAGCTTCTATGTGATCAATGGCTATGGATGAGTCTTTGTCTTCATGTCACCATGGTCATATGTTCTTGATCTAGAACTTGATTTGTCTTTCTTGATGTACCTTTCATGTTAGTGGACAACATCATCCTCATACAACACCACAATGCATTAGTACAATCATAAGTGTCGTAACCCTAATCAATGAATGTCTTCTATCATTCACATGCATTCATAATTTTACTAAGGTGATAAGACAAGTCTAAAATTAATCAAGATTGTACTAACCTCAATAATATGAAGATAAACATATCATAAACTTAACCATGAACATATTTCAAAACATACATGTATCTCCTCAAGTCATACTTGTCGAGATTGATTGTAGTCTTTTATGTAAGGCCTTAGCCTCCTCTCCCTCTGGAACTGCAACTTTTTTACTTATGTAGGTGTCCAATTCATTCTCTTCTAGGATTAACCCAATCTTATACACTTTGATTTGTTGAAACTGGGTCTGGAGATGGCTAGGGTTTGTTAGAGAAACCCTAAAAATCCAAACTTGGAATTTCAAAATTCTGTCTGGACAGGGAAATGCAGATGACTGAGGCGAGCAAGCTAGTGTGCTCAAATTTTGAAAACTTCAAAAATTGACCCTCCAAAATTGACCTACGAATTTTGGATCTGCAACTTCTGTCAAATTCTGGTTTTCTGGTCAAAATCCTGAACTAGGGTTTGATAGATCTCGGGGTTCTACCCAACCAAAAACTTCGATCTTGGTCTCTAAACTTCGATTTTGCTAAGGAGATAAATCCTGTGTTGATAGCAATCCAAAATTCCACTTATGTCAAAAGCCCTAATTTCCTGCAGCAGTGACGAGCCAAAAATGAAAGTGCTTAGAATCCAATTTTGTTTGGACAGAAATATATGCCATATTTTTTCTGGTGTGTCTCTGAAATTTCAGACCCTCAGGGTGTGAAACTTTGGCCTATGGTAGACTAACCTATCATCTTTCCAACCCCATAGATATGAGCTTCAATGGATTCTCCATGAGAGAGATATGCTAAGTGTCGCAACATGACCTGTCTATGGGATGAAATAGCATAGAGAACTTGTATGGAGTGCCACATGTCACCGTTTCAACTTCGGCCTCTGAAACTCGGACCTGTGAAAGTAAATTATGTGCCCTAACTGTCATGTTTTACGGAATTCCACTTTCTAGGCCGACATATGACCTTTGTGCCTAGGTCACATGTTTAGGGATGCATTCTGCAAGAGGCAAAAACCCTAACTTGTACGGATCATATCTCACAAAGTACAGCGAATCTGAGGCTGAGCTTCGGACACAAGGTACATGAACATTGCATATTCATCCTATAAAATTCAGATCCTGGACCTTCTCCAAAACTGATTTATAGAGAAATTTCCATAATGACTAGATTTTACTATATCAAGCCCTAGCTTCCAATTTGTCGCAAGTGCAACAAGTGTCGTAAATGCCATACAATGCCTTCCTTCGGGATAGCTCCGATACCATGTTAGTTTTTCATAATTTAATTCAATATGATCTAGGATCTTAACTAAGAGAACAAATGTACAACATATCAAACACAAGAGACAAGAGACACAAAGCATTTCACCAGGGAAAACCAAGAAGGTGAAAAACCCTGCAAATTCCTCAGAGATAGAATGAGCACCAATACAAAAATCACAAAGATCAAACCCCAAAACAAGAGATAGTCTCCCAGGAACTTATCCTCCTCCACTTGTGTGCACTCCTCCTCTCTCTCACTAATGCGAAGTGAGTGAGTGTGTGAATGGATAAATAGAGAGGTGCTCCTCTCTATTTATACTTTACCTTTACTTGCATTTTACTCTATCTGGGCCGACCTCCCTTAGGAGAGTCTCATAACCCATTACCACTTGTCACTCGACCGACCCCACTAGGGTATTCTAATAACCCCTTAACCCACACTGGGCCAACCCCTCTAAGGTGGTCTAATAACCCATCAAATATAAGTTACGACACTTACAATGTAACTTGCGACACTTGCAAATACAAATGACAACACTTCCAATCGGAGGAATAATACATCTCCGTTTGGGATACAATAAAGTACAAATGCAATACATATAATACATAAGTGAATATCTTCTGAAGTTATAAATACATCAACACTATTGTGTTTGTGTTGCAAGTTCTTATATTGAGAGCAAGGAGCTTATCTAAAGGAGCAAAAGAAAAGCTAGGACCATCCTTCATAAAGAAGGTGCATTAATTTATTTTCATTCAATCCTTTAATACATATTTGTTTAATATTAATTCATAACTAGGAGTCTGAATTGCTTGCAATCAAACCCTTAGATGTTTGTCTAGCTTAACCTGGTATGTTGGTGATATATCCCTAGTCATTTGGAATTTTCCTTAACAACACCCACTTCGGTCCACTGGATGTATATGAGGGATGAAGTAACATGAGGGAAATACTTCAGTATGCAGTGATAGAAAGGATAAACAATAGGGATTCCTTATGGGAAGGGATGAAGGTTGTGTGAGTGGTTACTCTAGCATAGCTTTGGGTGTATAAGGTCCCCATTATGATCCATTTCATTTTCTTTTTATGTGAGAAGGAAATAGTTGTAAATGGTTACTAGGTATTTTAGGGAGTTGCAAATAGGAAAATTGCTTTGTAAAACTTCCTTAACTCCCATATTTCAAATTTTTATATGTTTTCATGAAATTATGGAGAATTCATGCTTAATTCACAAGAAACATGTGAATGATTTTATTCTTGTCATTGTGCAAGAAGTAAATGATTTTTTTTTATGCATTCACTCCTAATGAACTAGCAAGGTGTGAATCAATCGCTTCCAATGATTTGGTTGGGTGCGAATTTGCCTTAATTTATGTTTACAACTCTTAGAATTGAGGAATGATGCTGGGATTTCATTTTCAAATATTAGTACCATCGATAGGGGTCAAATCATAATCTCTTGCATCCATATGTGTCTTTTTTGTGAGCAAATAGTGACACTTTTAGGTGTTGTCTGGACATTTGAAAAAGAATGTCTACATGTATCAACTAGAAGAATTTCTTGTGAAAGTTCAAGAACATAAGGTATGCAAGATCAACGAGTATTTGTATGGCCTAAAGCAGGAACCTTAGACATGGCCTAAAGTAGGAACCTTAGGCATGGCCTAAAGAAAGAACCACGCGCGTGGCATGAAAATATAACTAAGCATATTTTGAATATCAATTTCAAGCACGTTAATTTTGGTGATACAACTTTGTTCGTTAAGAAAGTTGGAAAAAACTATTTTATATATTGTGGTGTATGTAGATGTTGATAATAGGGAACAACGAAGCATATATTACATCCATAAAGAAATAAATGAATAAGATTTTTTAGATTATAGATATGGGATATCTTCACTACTACTTAGGTATTGAAATGCCTCAAAATCCAAGGTATATATCCATTTCGCAAAAGAAGTACGCTGGAGAATGGTTAAGTAGATTTGGCATGGTTGATTATAATCCTCTTTCTACTCCAATGAAATAAAATTCAAAACTAACATCAAATGAAGAGAACGAATTTGTGGATACAACTAAATATAGACAGCTTGTGGGGAGTCTGATCAACCTTACCATTACTAGACCAAATATTTCATTTGCAATTGGGATCCTTTCTAGGTTCATGCAAAAACCTTGTGAAGGACATTGGTTTGCTAAAAAGAGATCTCTAAGGTGCTTGAAGGGAACTCAAGACTTTGGGCTCTAATACTCTATTGAGTAGCAAAATTAACATATTTTCACATCCTTTTTCCCTTACTTTTAATCCCCTTTCACTTGCCTATAACCTTGTTTTATTCCATTTTAATGCTTATATCTGGGATTAGGCTCAAGGTTTTCCAAAGCTTTTATTTTAGTATTTTATGTGAATTTATGATTAAATATTATAAAAATAACGTATTTTCACTTATCTTTTAAAAAATGGGTTAGTTTTCTAGTGATTAAAGGAACAGTCAGATCCTGTAACTGTGCAAATCCATGTTATATGAATGGGATTTTCTTGTAACTGTGTGGTTTCTTACTTTTTTCCAAATCCATACATCCAAATTTGAATGATATAGAAGAATCTTGGATCTCTTGATAAGATTTGTTAGCAAAGATCTTGGAGATATTATGAGCTAATTTCTAGCTACTGAAATTTTTAGAAAATGGTTGTAACCACATGAGGAATATGTGGATCTGAATTTTATTATTTGTTATTTTATTTTTTAGGCAAGTTCATGTATAAAAGAGAGTTCCTTCTCCATCCTATGGGAGGACTCTTAGAGCAATAATCTAATTTATGGTGGAATAAATCATATTTTATGAGATCTTGTTTTATTATAGATGGTAAATTTATAATTTATGTAGTTTGCATTTATATTATTTTAATTATATTGTAGATTGACATCAACACTTTATTCCATAGAGTATGGACCTACTTTGTAAGGATAGAGAGTTGATTAGTGTAGACTATCTTTTATTTATTCTCTACAAGTGTGTTTCCTTTTCGTGATGATTATTTTTCTTTATGAAAATTTGTTTCCTTTTATCAAGTATTGCTAACAACAGGATTAATGGTTCATGGAGAACATGCAAGGGGACAACCTACTGATAGCAGGGTCCCCACCCAATAACATGATCAATGCCAAGTACATGATCATTGTTGGGACATTTGATTAAGCTTGCTTTTGATTCATGAAGTGTGGTATGTTTCATTTTCACAAGTTGATTTCATTTGTCTTTTTAAATTCCAATATTCACTCATTGAATTATATTTAGAATATACCAAATGAAGTATTGCTATAGAAAGGTTCATTTATTGAGATTGAACATTTAAGTACAACCTGATTTACAACACTTGTGGATATAGCAAGGTATAATGTAATGATGGATTTGTATTTTGTTTTATTTATTTCATGCAATTGATTTCACAAGTTTAAGCATAACTATAATAATTATTTTAAGTAGATCATACTACAAATGATCGAATTCTGCATATAGTGTGACTACCATTTCACAATTTTACAAACTATGGATTGATAATTAAATGTAACATAATTTAGGCATATAAATCGACTAACATACTCTAAGGTGGGGGAATTCAAACTCGTTGGATATATAGATTCAGAATTTCATGGGGGTAAGGAGAATTAGCTGTCTACTTTAGGATACCTCAAGAGTATTGGATCAACATCCATCTCTTGGATATAACACAAATAATCCATTATATTATATTTCACCACAAAGGTAGAGTATGTGATTGTTGCATGTGGAACAAAGAATATTATGTGGGTTAGGAAGATACTAGAGGATTTCCAAGGAAAATGGGTTTTAATTCTAGTCCACTTTTCATTGACAACAGTTATGCAATCAAGTTGGCCAATAATCCTAGATCTCATGATTGAACAAATCACATCAACATAAACTGCCATCTTATTCAACATCATGTAGACTTGGTCAATACCATGCATTTGATACATTGTTCCAAAAGTGAGAAAATTGCAAACACCTTCACCAAAGAACTTGGAAGATAAAAGTTTGAAAAGTTCACAAAGATGCTTGGACTCACAAAAACTCCCTCTGGCTAAGGGAGAAAATGTTAGATACCTAATCCTTAAAGATTATGGTATATTCTTATTATTATTGTTATTATTATTATTATCCATGTAAGATTAATATGAGGATTCATAAGTGAATATGAATAGTCATCAGACCTCTTGGAAGATTAAACCAAGATTTATATCACAATGCATGTATATTTAACTTGTTAAAGAAAATTATTCAACTTATGGATTTATTCAAGGTCTAATAGGTACTACACCTCAATATTCTTTGTCATATAGTGATAAGTAGGGTTCTTTTCCAGAAAAAATGCACCTGAGATATCATAACCTATCCTCATTACTTTCTAACCAAAACTAATACATGAACCCTATTATTACAACCACGCAACTTCCTTACTTCTATAATTGATTTTCATGTACTTGGATTTTATAGTTGACAATTCAACTATATCCTAACTCTTTCTTATCTAACCAATTAATCCACCAAATAGGTTAAATACATAATCACTTGTGGATATTTTTTGGTCAATATATCCATTCTAAACTACATCAAAAATTCCTTGTATATCCATATACTTCTAAGGTATAAGTCTTCATTGGTAGAATATTACATAAAATAAAGTGCCATGCAAATATCTAAAGACCCTCTTTACAGTTGTCCAATGTTCCTACCTAGGTTTTAAGATATAACTGCTCAAAACTCCCACAACAATGGAAACGTTTGGGATATGGATGTTTAATGGTTTACATTCATGCATATTAAAGCTCTAAAATATTGTCTCCAAATATTTCATCCAATTCAAAGTTTCATATTTGCTTGATCTCTTTTCATTTATATTTCAAAATAAAATTTGCAGAACCAAGATATTGCATATCAAACTTACAAGACAGCTAAGCTTTGAAATCTTTGTTTAGTTCCTTGTTATTTCGAATTAGTAACATATCATCAACATACAAGACCACATAAATAAATGGTCACCTACCTATTTGGAATACACACATTGATCAATTTTGCTTCTTGAGAAACCAAGTCCCAATATATACATATCAAAATTTTGATACCACATTGTTGGTGATTTTCTTAATCCATAGAAGGACTTACTTAGATTTCAACCCATCTCCTTATTTTCTCTCACCACAAAACCTTTTGGTTGTTTCATGTAGATTTATCCTTCAAGATCACCATGCAAGAATGTTGCATTTAATTCCATATGCTCTACTTCAATATCAAAAATAGTATAAATAGACAAAAGAAATATTATAGAATTTAATTTAGCAACAGGGTATTTTTTAAGGATTATAAAAGTATACGTAAGTATAGAATTCTAGGCGATTATTTTGGATTGAAAAAAACATATATATAGATTGGTAGGCGAATATTAAAAATGAAACATACGATTTACTAGTGAAACTTGTAAATTTTAGCGAATATTAGGCTAAAAAAACATATTTTATGTAAATATAGGCGATATTAGAGGCTAAAAATGACCAAATAACGAATTTATTTTTTGAAAAAAAGTCCAAAAAATAGCCAATTGGCTAAATTTCGCCCCTAAAAATTTCCCTGTTTAGCAACAAGAAAAAAATTTTCACCAAAATCAATTCCCTCCACCTGGGAATATCCCTTTGCTACTAGACAAGATTTGTACGTTCCTAATTTACTACTTATGCATTCAAATTCTTCGTAAATACCCATTTTCTACCAATAGGTTTTCTTCTAGTTGGAAACTCAACTAGATCCCAAGTATCATTTTTATCTAAGGAATCCATTTCTTCAACCATGGCCCTCTTATAGAGTTTATTATCCTCTAAATCCATTGCCTCTTGATACCTTAAAACTAGCACTCTTACATGATCAAAGATAGGTGGACCCAACTTATTCAAATATGTGGACCCAGCTAAGGTATGTGGACCCAGTGCTATGATAAAAAAATATTCAATAAAGTAAGTTCCTATTGTCGCCTCAATGAAATCTCCTTCCTCTTTAGAACCTACTCCTTGGGTCATGGGAGGCTCCCCGAAACACAATAAGGATATGTAGGGACCCCCATTTCGGGTTCCCCAAAAAGACTTCCACGGAATTTGAAAATATAACTATAATTAAATTTTAGAACTTCCAGTATGATTTTTCAGAAGAAGATATAGAGGCCACAGATCTAGTTCTATCTATTGCAGTACATGAATGTCAATAAATAAAACTGTATGCCCAGATTTATTCATTCCACCACAAGAGTTAGCAAAATAAACAACTAAATACTTCAAACCTGTTTTCGACGGTTGGTCCAGTGAATCGATGGAGTCCTCGAAGTGGTTTCCGCACGATCCAATCTGATCTCCTGACGAAGTACCAAGTGACCCCTCGGTTGACCTCCCTACCGTATCGGGGTTATTCTTCTTCACCTCGAACCCTCGAGCAAGTGGGGTCGTAAAAACACACAAGCTATCCTCCCGAAAGGATCTCCCAATCCCTGTTCCAGCTAATCCCAACTCCAAGGATCATAACATAATCCGAGATTATGATGACCATCCAACATTAGGGAGCAAGAGATGTCCTTCTCTCCTTCTCCTCCCTCATTATATAGCAAAATCTTGTGTGCCATGTGTTTGTCCATGCACATATTTAATTTAATTTAATATTTTAATTTCCATTATTCTCAAATACATGTGTCTCAATGTCTTCAATGTGCACCTAATTCCCTAAATCAGTGGGAGTTAAGTGTAGGAGAGTTCTACTCCTCTTTTGTTTCCCAAATAGTTTACTAAATAAAAATAAAAATAAAAGATTTGTTATTTTTATTTAATTGATAATGAATTTATAAAAGACAAATGTTTCTTTTATTAAATAACATCTAATATATATATTCTCCTTAGTTCCTTTTATCTTTTACTAGAATATTCTCTCTTGAAGTTAACTCCTATTACTATTCAAATCTAAGAGAACTTTCATAGGAATTTCTAGTGTAGTTCTTATTCTATTCCTTCAATAGAGTAGATAAATAAAATAGTTTAGACTAAACTAAAAAGTTTTATTTTTAAACAAAAGAATAATGAATAAAGTTTTCTGGTATTTGTCTTCTTAATTTAAAGTCACCTGAATTTATTTTTGATGAGTTTTTGATTTCTTTATTTTAAATAACAATTATCTTTCTCTTGTCTAGGTGCCTCTTCGGCGGGCCCTTCCGACAGTTTCATTTCTTCCTTCTTATGGGGAGTACTGCGTAGCGACCGGGAACCGTTACCGCGATCACTCAACTACAGTCCTTGGAGACTAAGGGATGTTGAGGGATAAGGCTCTCCTTATTGCGCGCCCCTCAACTCATCGTACGCGACCAAATCATTATGGCCTTGCCTGTATGGCATTCGCTTCCCCAGGTGAGCTGAAACGGCTTCACCCATGCGTGGATTGCTAATTCAGGGTCGATAGTCAATCGTCGTACCCTTGAGTGTTATTTCCGTTCTTACGACCCCGATAATTCCATTGTGGGTCAGTCAGTAAATCATCTTACCTGCCACTGCACACACACTCAAACGCATATTAGTAGCACTGCACTATAAAACATTTGTATCATTCTTTTCAGTATCTCAATCAGTCGAGACTACTAAACATTCATCATTTTAACATTATATCTCTGTCAATTGAGCATAAATATCATTCAATCATTTCCATTACATAATTTCTCAGTAAGTCAAGCATATATTTCATTCAATCATTTCCGTTTCATAATCTTTTAGTCATTCGATCATATACAACATTCAATCATCATTCATTGTGCTAATCATTAAGCAAAGTATTCATTCATTTATTATTTTTAAGCAAAGCATCCACTTCTATAAGTGTCGCTCACTGTGTCGTTTTCGTTTATCATTTGTCGTCAAGCAAATCATCATGTGTTTCTCAGTCGTTCAAACATTTCAAATATTCAAAATACCATTCTACTAAAGTTTATTCGGTCGGATCACTTGGAAAGCGTCCTCAAGTCTATGGTCATTCAATGTACTGGGGCGGGCATTACATACACCCCCTCTTATTAGAACTTCATCCCAAAGTTAACTTTTGTTCTTGTAATTTCAATGCTAGGCTTTTCTTTTAACTTCCAATTTTCATTTTCTTGTCATTCTCTTCTATTTTTCTCCAACAATCAAGGTCCTAAGCACTAGAGGTTCTAATCGTAAGTTTTATTTTTCATCCACATGGTTCCAATACATCCTCATGAACTAAATCATAATTTCATATAATATCCATCCGATAATACATTCAATATTTTTCAGTCGCAACTAGATTTCTTATGTCTCTTAGTCATTCACGAGGGTCTACGATGTCCAAATTATCAATAAGTTGCATTGCTTCAATAGCCACCTACTTCTTTATGAAAACATAACAAATCCAAGCAAGGTTTCAAATCTATTTGGTTATCCTTTCATCCAAGACGAGAAGGAAAATATCATAGAATATGCGGTAAGATATAATCACGGTTTTAACATATCAGGAGAGATCCCCTAATAGTCCAAAACTGAATTCCAAAAGACTACTTCCAAATCTCCAAATGTTTTAATAATGTTGGTTCTTAATAAGATAGGGTTCGAGTCGTCGAAATTTAGTGACTTAGCCGAAAGTGTTAAAACTTATCTCTTAGTCCTTTCATCAGTATCATTACTCGAGGTTAGCGAGATTATCACATCCTTACCTCATTTCATCATTCATGTTGTCATAAGACCACTTCGTTAGTTTCATCAATTTGTGCAATGTGTGTTTTCTTAACGCCATCGAGTTCCATCTCGGGGGCTAGTTGTCATTTCATGAAGTTTGATTATGACCTAAGGTTGCGTTCGGTTTATTATGCTAATCATTTCCATATTTCTGTTTACGAAACATTGTCCTCATTTGACCATTTTGATACCATGGTTAAATTACAAGTTCGTTGTCCTGAGTTTTCATAAATGGTTTTGTCATGATGCAAAATGCATGTTGTTGAGTTCAGCTCATCATACCGATCACATTGATATCTTGTTTTCAAATTTTTAGTTTGTTTCGCTCCCTCGACAATCTCTTAAAGTATCGTCAATCTAAGTATCTTGGTGTCTTGCTAGTCAAAATTTATCATTTTCCCGTCATTTAATAAATCTACCAATATATTCGTCCACTTTTCTTCTTATCATGGTTATGTAGGAAAAGTTTAAAATGTACTATCCTAGATTCATGCTTTCCTTTACTTTTCACAAGGTCCTTCGATCTCAAAGCAACATGCACAAAAATTGCTTGTAATGCGTCTAATAAATCTCCTCTTAGTTCTAGTCGTCATTATTTAATTTACAGTATGATGATCACTACCCTTTCGTCATAATCGTTTATGTTAGTCCCCTGGGTAGGTCTTCCAAGTTATAATTCATCATTACCACGTCATTATGCATCACCAACTTCAATTCTCCCCCATACATAAGTAAGATATTCTTTTTCAATTAATTCAAAAAGCTTTCCAACGCTTCTAATTCCCATTTTAGCTTCTTCAATTTCCTTGTTCTAAATTTCCCAATTGAATTCCTCAATACTTGAGCACATACTCCTATGTATAATTTAATTTAGAATCTTCCACCCAACAATGATGTACATATTTATACTTACTATACATACATTCTTGGTCAACCTTCAAGTTTAAACATATATCTATGTATACATATAATAGTACATGAAATAAACATTTTTTAATTTTAAATAGTTAAAACTCATTTTCCTCATAAAGATTAACATAATCCTCCCTCATAATGTTAATATATTTTCAATGTCACTTTATCCTTACTATCATGGACTAAATAAAAACTCGTTGGTACAACCAAACATATACATTTATATGTATTAATATCATAGCTATCATTCTTACTTATGATTATAAACATTTTACAAGGATTCACTTGTGGTATAAAAAGTGTAGTTATAAATATCAATTTTTGTCATAATTCCCAACCATAATCAATGGGTATATATATATATATATATATATATATATAAACTTTACCCAATACTATTTTAAAACCCCATAAAACTATGGTTGACTTATGTCCAAAACCTCACTATAATTTAATATATCTAAAGCCACTTAATTCATTTACGTTTAAATACTCCAATAAAAAGGGCCTTCCCTTTAATATAAGGATATGGATCTTGAATTTCCACTTCTAATTATAACATTTCTTCGTCTCTATATAACATACAACTTCTTTATTATCATTATATTTTTTTTAAGTAATTAATATAGATATTCTTCTTCTTTTCAATATGCATAAGATTCATTTTACTTTAAAACTTTCTCTTCTTTTAATATCTATATATCACTACATGCATATCAATTCGTTTGAAGAGAAAATCCTTATCAATTTAATTCATATATCCATTCATTTCAATAAAAAAGGTATGTATTATTTAAATTTGTATATTATTTCACTTCAAAAGATAATATATATATGTTAAGTCATTTTCCACATGCAAGTACATCACGTTGACCATCTACTCTTCTCGATATCTATGTGATTAAGATACATACTTATAAAATTAATTAAATACTCATTATCCTTTTTACAGACAACATACAATATATGTTGATATATGTCATTCGCTTATTCTTTGAATCCTATGCCATCACGAGATGTATATAAAGACTAAACCTTTTTTGTTAAAGATTTAACAAACTCTATCTATCTTTTCACTTACAAATACATCACATCCTCTTCATAATTTTATAAAAGTCGTTAACTAATACCAATACATAATTTGGGTAGCCGATGCAAGTAGTAAAGAATCCTAAGAATTTGTGCGACTTATTAAAGTAAATCAGCCGAATCGACGTGTAACATAAGCAATTTAACATGAATCTTAACATTCACATATATATCTATGCGAATCTTAACATGAGTTTATAGGTGCTCGGCGCTTGGTAGTCAATACATCGGTTGACAGGTCGTTGTCTATTGATAAATTGTCAAGGCCGATTTTCCATTTTATTGATGTAATGAAGTAATCAATGCCCAAATTAATTTAACGGTCTAATTTTGAAGGAAATTGAAATAAAATCTCAAAGTCATTTGAATAGAGGGTGCATGATCGGTGTAATCAATGCCCAAATTAATTTAACGGTCTAATTTTGAAGGAAATTGAAGTAAAATCTCAAAGTCATTTGAATAGAGGGTGCATGATTGGTGTTACCTGACACCCTAACAAATTATGTTCAACTCATTTTATGGCAGTTTATGAAGTTCAAATTCAAGTTGTATGAGTCAAAAATCAAATGTCAAGTCATGTTTAATTGATCTATATCATGATAGCGATGCGTCAAATAAGTTTTCCAATCCATTGTAATAGGTTATCTTGTTGGACATTGTGCACAGTCCGGTGAGAAAACATTTTCTATGCACATATTTCAGTGGAAGAATCAGATGAAGAAGATTCATGATAAAAAAAGAAAAAGAAAGCAAGAAGAATACTTCATAACAAAAGAAGAAGAATTTGACAATGATGATGTAGCGAAAGCAGAAGAAAATGGATGAAGACAATAGAAGAAATAGAAGGAAGCGAAGCAAGGTAAATAACTAGTATAGTGTGTTCAATAATTTGAGAATCATAGAGGATGAGAACCCAAATAATCTTGAAGATCCTCTTTGATAGTTTTGTTTGATGATGGAAATGAAGATGATCATGATCCAATGTTTGAAAATGCTACATTATCCTCGGATGAAATGTAGTTGAAATTGTATGTACCTCAGTGAAATGATGATGATAAAAGTCACGAAGAGGCAAGTATACCCCCCAATTTTTTCAATGTATGTATGGTTCGTGGTAATCCAAAAACCACTTGTATGGCAGATAAAGGTTCATGATGAAGCATAAATCACTTGATATAATGTTTGGTTCTTGGTAAGTTGAAACCACTTGAGAATTGTAATGGTTCTTGGATGTATGGGAAGCCAAAGCATGCCCAAGATAATGATTGATGATGATGCAGGGGAAGTAATAGGTACAAGTATGAAGAATTGTTGGTGAGCCATGTACGGGAAAAAGATTTCTATAGAACCAACAGATACAATGGTTGGAAACCCATGTATTTTGGTGGATGGTAACTTTTTAATATGGACTTCAACAAGCATGATGCTTATGTTATGCATGCACAAGATGTTAGTTTTGGTAGCTAGGTGCAGGGGTTAGAGCATAAGGGGGTCTCATTAAAGTGACATAAAGTGACTTTATAATATGTTTTTGTAAAGTGACTTTATAAAGTTAAAGTGAGTTGTAATTTATAAAGTTAAAGTGTATTTTTTATTATTTTAGGGTTAAGTGACTTTTCGAATGAAAAACTGATTTTATATAGTTCTAACTTAAGAGATTTAAGTGAACTTGAGATTAAATCACAGCCCTTGATACTATGGGAAAAGATCAAATCTTGGTCATAAAAGACGAAGAGTCAAGGCAGTTATCCGAAAATGAATAATAAAAGAAGATTTAGTGAGACTCATTTGGCACACATTCCAAGAGAGTTGGAGAGATGTGTGAGAGGCACAATTTCCAAGAGAGAGTGTTTTCTTTTTTGAGAATGTGATCTAGAGAGAAAGAGGAGGGGTGCACATTCTATGTGTTATACCCTTATTTGCCACCCTATAGGCTCATTGGAGACCCCGCTTCATTGTTTAGATGAGACACTTACTTGTACCTTTCTCTTGGACCTTTTTTCCCATGTTTTGACCACCATCGCCCTCTGTGTACATTTGAGGGGTGATGGTCAGTCTGCCATCCCTCCTTTCATGCCTCTGGGGGGGTGACATCATCATTCCCTGCGTTCCTTAGGGGGGGCGATTGTCCACATATGCTTATTTTTTGGGCAATATTTCGAATAGATCATGTGCATGACTTGGATCCAACTCATCTATCATGGGAATTCACACACCAACTCGAGCCTATATACCCTCAGGAGTCTAGGTTCATCCTCCATTCACCTATTTATTAAGGTAATTTTCATGAGAAAAGGGAAACTCTTCTAGTGCATTGTTATGTTGGTTGGATTTCTCTTGAATCCCTTATCCATTGTGATCATCCTATTGTTATGAGTCAAGGAAGGTATGGATAAGGAAATTTGGAAGAGATATGCATCATCAATTCAAGGTATTATATGATGTATGTCTATTGTTTTGATATTATATATGCATATGTTATTTCCCCCCCTCCACATCATGATGTTTATGTATGCTTAGGAATATTTATGTTTCAGATCTATGTTATTCATGTGATGTATATGTTGGATCTGATCCTTCTTGAGTAGATCAAACTGGAACTTTTTTATGTGTACTTAGATCTATATGCTTACGTTCATTCTCATTCATGTATATATGTGTTAGAAGAAGTTGAGGAAGGTTTGTGTGTTCCTTTGTGTGCAGGGTACTAGTTAAATGGAGTTGGAATCAAGTTTACCAGGTCTGCAACAGCTAGGATTGATCTCCACCAATGGACCTCACATAATTTGAGGTATTCCCATCCTTCTCATCTCTCTTTTCTCATATATTGCTTGTGAATGAATAACTGGATCTATTACATGATTAGTTGGGTCTAGTGGAAGAATACATATTAGCCAATCCTACAATATTTCTTGGATCAAGGAAAGGATCTAAGAGAGTGTTCATCTATCCATAGGGGAGATAACTCTACAACACCAAGGAGGGAGGAGGAGCATCTAGAGGGAAGGCATGCATTCCAAGGCAGGAGTGATGTCCATATTGCAGTGAAGAGGGTGAAATGTTAGAGAAATAAGGGGTACACTTATTGATAAAGGGTACAACAATGTTATCAATCCATATAGCATTCATTTTGGAGTCAGTACAGTGATTTTGGAGAGGCTGCATAGTTACTTGTTATACAGAAATCGAGGTCACTTTTTGGCATGAGTTTCATGGTGTTTTGCTAAGTTTTTTGGGATTGTTCTAGTTGTAAAGTGTTAGTACTGCAAACTGGATCGAATTCCAATGGGTGAAGGAAAGTACAGCATGCCATACTACTGAAATATAATGTTCATCAGACTGTACTATACTTGTGGGAATTATTTTCAAGGTTTTCTACCAACCTGTGAGATAAGTAATTGGATATTTATTGCTAGTGGTTTCTAGCTATGTACTCCTTAATTTCTAAAGAAGCTCATAATAAAGATCTCTTTCTTGGCTAGTTTTCCTCTTCACCTAGTTTTTCCAAGGTATTCGATCAATTTCCTATGTTGAAACTTTCTATTTCAGTCCGTTGTCATGTGTTTATTTCCATTGTTAAGGTAGACTTAGTAATGTATATCATCTTACTGTTCATGAAAATGTATGCCAGTGAAATGTGTTTTTTTTTCATGCCTTTAGAAGTCTGATATCAAAGTTGTATTGAGTATTTTGGCCTGAGTTAATTCTATTTTTTATCATGGTATCAGAGCTAGGGCTTTGAGTTTGACAATAGGCAGTTTTGGTGCAGCTATGTATGCAATAGTATTGCTAGTTAGTACATCTATCTATTGATTTTTGGCACTGTTAGTAGAGTTTGCTTGGTCTTATGATTGGAAAAAGAGTAGAAGAGGGGGAAGATGGAAAGCATCTGGTATGAAGATCAGTTGGAAGGTATTTCCAACTATTTGCAATGGAAATCCAGAATGATCGTTATTCTCAAGGAGAACAAGATATGGTAGAATGTCAGTACCATTGTGGTACCCCCTTCAGATTCCAATTCCCTTTACTTGCATGAGGTGAGAGAGGTGATAATTTAGAGAATACTCCTAGATGGATTAAAGGATCACCTCATCCTGCATCTAACTAAGAAACAAACATCCAAGTAAATGTGGGACACTTTGAAGAGTTTATATGAAAACAAGGATGTTAACCGCAAGATGGCTTTGAAAGATAAGCTTCACAACACGAAGATGGAAAAAGGTGAGAATGTAGCCTCGTATCTCACTAGGCTCATGCAAGTGAAGGTTAAGCTAAGCATAGTTGGTGAGATAATTCCTAATTCTGAGTTGGTGCGGATATCCCTGAAGGGATTCACGAAGGATTGGGATGTGTTTGTGAAATGCATGGTTGGAAGGGAGAACTTTCCCTCTTGGGAAATATAATGGGATGACTTCATGTAGGAGGAGATATGAGATGGGTCTTAGGAGAAGAAAATGCATGGTACTAATGAGTGAGACATGGCCATAAGCAAGGTGAGATGCTTTGTTTGTCAGAAATTTGACCACTATGCAGGCCAGTGTCCAAATAAAAATAAGGGAAAGAAGAAAAAAGACATAGAGGGTGTCGCTTCAAAAGAAGTGGAATAGTACACCCAGAAGTTTGAGAAGGAATTCTCATTGGTCTCAGCTCTTTCAAGGCATGGTGTGGAAAAGAGTGCGGACACCAGAGCATGGTATGTGGATAGTGGGGTAGAAAACCACATGACAGGAACACGATTTGTATTCCTACAGTTGACAGATATTAACAGAGTTATACTTGTATAGGATGGGTTTCACATCACCCATGTAGTAGAAGGAGTTTGAAGGGTCAAATCCCATCTCAACTCTAAGAGTTATTTAGAGGTGGATGGAGTGTTGTCTGTACCTAAGTTGATAAATAATTTTCTCTCATTCTAAGCTTTGGAGGATGGCGTACATGTGGTCGTAGTTTGCAATGGAAAAGTTATTTTATATTCGATGGGTGAGAGTGTGGATGCAGCATGAGTGCTTAGCATTCAAGAGGGAAGGACATACGGGTTGAGGGGATGATCTATGGATGGTGATTCAGGATGGATATATGATTCAGTAGCAGTGCTCGAGGTATCCTTAGAAGAGGCTTATTCTATCTTAGTGAGGAGACCGAGCTGGTACGAGATGAATCTTGAGGATGAGTAGGAGAGTGAGGCAAAGTCTCAGTTCAGAGTGGTCTGGCATAGTTCTTTAGCGCATGATCCAGAGTAGTTAGAAGAAAGACCTTCAGTTATAGAGGGAGTAGCTTCAGCAGTTGGAGAGAGAGGGTTGGATACGGATCTAGGTGGGGGGTCCAATAGTACCCCCCTCTCTAAGAGGGACTGTTAGTTTTGGTAGCTTGGAGGTACTTATGTACCATGTTCCTAGGTGTAGGGGTCCGAGCAAAAAGGGGTCTCATTAAAGTGACATACAGTGACTTTATAATATGTTTTTGTAAAGTGACCTTATAAAGTTAAAGTGAGTTGTACTTTATAAAGTTTAACTGTACTTTTTATTATTTTAGGGTTAAGTGATTTTTCGAATGAAAAAAGTGATTTTATATAATTCTAACTTAAGAGATTTAAGTGATCTTGAGATTAAATCATATCCCTTGATCTTGTGGGGCAAGAATAAATCTTGGTCATGGAATATTAAGAGTCAAGGCAGTTATCCTAAAATGACTAATAAAAGAAGCTTTAGTGAGACTCATTTAGCACACATTCCAAGAGAGTTGGAGAGATGTGTGAGAGGCATAATTTCAAAGAGAGAGTGTTTTATTTCGTGAGAAGCTACGCTAGAAAGAAAGAGGAGGGGAATGCATTTCAAGGAGGGAAGAGGAGATTCTAAAGGGAAGGCATGCATTCCAAGGTAAGAGTGATGTTCATACATCAGTGAAGAGGGCACATTGTTAGAGAAAGAAGGGGCACACTTACCAAGAAAGGGTATAGCAGTGTTATCAGTCCATACAACGATTCTTGGATAGGATGTTCAGTTGCTTGTTGCACAGAAATCGAGGTCATTCTGCACTAACTTCAAGGTATTTTGCTGAGTTTTTGGGACTGTTCCAGCTGTACAGTGTTGGTACTGTAGACTAGATCGCATTCCAAGGGGTGATGAAAAGTACAACATTCCATACTACTGAGAGATAATCCTTAATTTCTGAAGAATTTCATAACAAATATCTCTCTTAGTTGGTTTTCCCCTTAAGGGGTTTTCCAGGGTCTTGGACCAATTTCCTATGTTGAAACTTCCTATTCCAGTCTATTGTCATGTGTTTATTTCCATTGTTAAAGTATACTTAGTATTGTATATCAACTTATTGTTCTTGAAAATGTATGCCAATGAAATGTGGTCGTTTTCCATGCCTTTAGAAGTTTGATATCAAAGTTGTACTGAGTATTTTGGGCTGATTTAAGTCTAATTTTTATCACAAGAAGCGGATTGAAGATGAAGAATGAAGAAGACCGAAGATAGAGCATGGTGTTGAAAATTGGACCAATTCAAATGACCGGTTAAACAGACATAGAATGATGAGTATATATTTAAATCACAAGTATTCATTAAAAAGGAGTATGAAGGAATAATTCATACTTGTGATATATGAATAATGTCCAAATTATATGAGTGCATAATTGTAATGATGTAGACCAGAAATCAAAGTCTACATATGAGTGAAAATGAGGACAAAGAAAGAAATTAGGGATGAGTATATCATGCATCTCATAGAGATATTTAGGGGGGTATTATTGAATCTATTTGACAAAATGGTTGAACCTAATATCTAACTAAAGCATAGTTGCTATGGTTACCTAATGTTATATACAGGGACCTAGTGTACAATAGAAATACAGATGGGAATGATTTGAATGAATATAATTTTCCACTTTGGGATTTTCTTGGTGTAAACACCCGGTATCCCTTGATTTTTTTTTTGTTTCTAGATATTTGATCCAATAGATATCTCTCTAACCAACCAATAGAATTTTGTAATTTTTACCTCCCGACGACCAGCAAGGGAGGGCACATAAATCCCCTGAGACCATATATTGATGGAAAAAATAATTTATTTAGCACTTTTTTATGATACATGTATGAAACTTACCACATTCAAATCAAATCATAAAATTCCTTGGCCTCAAATCCCCCCAGGGTCCACCCGGGTGACCTGGAATTTGACCTAAACTTCCTCAAAACCATAGGGTTTTACTTTTCCTTCAATATGGACCTGCAACAACTCCATAAAAAGATCATAAAAAACCCCTTAATATTTTCTTAATCCAACCCTAGGATGATGACACCACTTTTAGGGCACTTTTAGCACATAAAATTGACCCTTTTGCAATATTTTCAAATTTTTTGGATTTTTTAAATATCTAATATAAATATGAAATTTATTACTTCAATTCAATACTTCAAATAATCACAATTAAAGTAATATACGACACACAAAAAAATTGGAATTTTTGCAAACATATATAATTTTTAAGGCTTTTCACAATATATGATTTTTTTGGTATTTTTAACAGTATATAGTACATAAAGTTGTAAAAAAGATTCCAAGTGAAGATGAGGGGAATAAATACTTAATCATTTTCCCTTCAAGGCCACTCAAGAATCATGGTTAATGTTCCTCTCGAGAATTGATAGTCATATTTTAATGAACTAGGGAAAAGCCAAGAAACCCTAGGTTGTGTTGGTATTGACCTAATTCGGGAAAAAGAGGTGCCAAAGGCCTAAAAAGAGTGACCCTCTAGAGAGGTATGTATCACTTACAAGATAGATCTTTTATGCATAAAAACCCTAATTTACTCTTACCTTGGATGTCTCTGACAATGTAAGATAAGAGAACCAGAGACCTTACCACAAACAAAGAGAAAAGAAGAAGAGAGTAACCCTCTCAAGAATTATTTCCCTTAAACAAGTCTTTCAATATTAAGTTTCAACCTCAAACACCACAAACATGTTACATTGAAGACTCAAGAATTCCAAGAAGAGAGTGCACACCACTTTATCCCAAGTAGACAAGAATAAAAATAGAAATGATTTTATTTGATCCCATGATCTTGAGTTAAAATGAGGAGTTTCCTTACTTATATGTGACTTAAGACAACTTAACCTCCTTTACAAGATGACCAACCTAAAATGTCTAAAATAACTTAAAATGATCTTTTCAATGATTTATTTACGTTTTTTCACCCACAAGTTGGGGACTAAACCTCATACAACATAAAATAAGGATAAAATATGATGAATTGCTACAACTTGGATGAAATGTTGAGCATGGGAGGAGGGTTTCATGCCCCATCTAACCCCAACATTTTTCTTTTTTCCTCAACACCCTCCTCCTTTAGGTGGTATGGCTTCTTCAAAGGATGAAATCATCATCAAATTGGCTTTCTTGAGCCAAGAGGAGGGTCAATACATAATAAAAGTAGGTCCAAGTGGGAATAAGAAGGTGTGCTAAAGTGGGTATGAAAACCATTACACACATAATCACCTTCTATAAAGCATAAACATGACTGTGGTTGGGATCTCCTAGGCCATATGTTTCAATGGAGTCATCCAAAGAAGCATCGAACACCAACCCAAGGAATAAATGACCCAACATGGTAGGGGAATTCTACCCATCAAGGAGAACTCATCAATGTCAACAATCCAACACTTTTTGGAATGAAAACCAAAAGGACCTTCCATGAACAAACCATCGGTCTTGAGCCCTGCCAGACCAACACTCTACATAAATCAATCCCAAACTTTTCCTTTACATAGAAAAAAGGACCCCTCCTCTATGGTAATATGATATGCCACACTGCAAAGTATCTAGAGGGTAACAAATGGCTCCAACTACAAGACATGTGCTTCTCTTAGGAGTGCATGAGAACCTCTAAATATTTTGGGACCTATAGACCTACACACACTTCAAACAACAATTTCATCAAATACATCAGAGGAAAACACTTTTGTCCTGACTTGTTCAAATCAAATTGAAATGCAATAACTAGCAAGTGCAATGCATGGGTAAAAATAAATGACAAAATTGAATGGATATGCAATAGATTATGCAACCTACTTACCTACTATAAGCATAATAAAATAAACAGGTCAAGTGAATTCATACCACTAGTGAATCCACCTTAAGATATCATTCATGCTAGGAATTCTTCCTTTGTATTTGGTAATAATCCAAGACAAAACCATGTCAATGCTGAACTGAGTAGAATTCATTATTTTCATCAAAATGGAGTTGTAATGATAGAGGAGATCATGGACCTAGAATCCTTCAAAATATTTCCATGGAGAATTGTTTTTCTCACAAACATTTTCTATCCATGCTTGGACTAGGATCAAGTACAAACCGCATTGATCTTATACATATTCTCAAAAAACTATTTGGTGCCCCAAATGTATTTCAACACCAGCAAGGCTATCTACATAATGAGGTTGAATTTTTTTTTCCTTATTGTTCATAAATCTATGTATCTACTGTCACATACCCTCCCATCTATCCAATGCAAGGAAGGGAACATGATGACAATCTATGGGGATTTTCACATAATCTCAACCCATTCATTAGATTCATACAGTTAAAAACAAATGTGTGCAGATGCAAATTAATCAAACATGCACAACGGAAATAAACTCATCCACACACATTTTTTCATCTGCATTCATTATATCAATAACAGTCATTAATTTAAACATTGATGAGGTAAATACATAGACATAGAAAAACACTTATCTTTGTTGTGAAATTGTCTCAAACAACTAGCTATGTCGATGCAACGTTCCACCCAACCATAGGCCAGTTATGTTCATGAATCTCTCGACACAACTTCCACCCCCGAACTAGGCATGATTATTACAAGGAAAAGGGGACATGCAAGCTCATTCACATCCAATTAATCATCTCATCTAAGCCAAGCCAGTCGACAGCTGGGTTTATCAGGCTACATCTGAACCCTGGATGCTTGCACTGAAGCTCAAGCCAAACCAATAGATACCCCATACCCCATCATACTCTTTACACACACAACAAAACATAGTCATTTGGCATGGATACACACGTTTTAACAATGGGATTTACAAACAGGATGGCCATGGGCTTTCCCCAAGTCATTTCCAACCAAAAACGAGTTGTGGGATGGGGAAAAACATTCACAGGGAGGAAAATGAATTCTCTCCCAACTCACTAGCCTTTCAACAGCCAAAACTGTCTCTATGGAACCCCAATTCCATTCCCTTTCTTCCCCACTAGTATACAACACAAAAACACCCTTCTCCCAGCTGAAAATGAAGGAAAACACAGGAAAACATGGCTGGAAAACGCCCAGGTAGTTCCAAACTCGTGAGGGAGAGAAACGGCTTGATGGATAATGGATTGGGGAGCAATTCATGGCTCTTTTCTTGCCCAAGAAGCAAAACGCGATTTCCCATGCAGGGTGGCTTTCCCATACCCGAATTTTGGACAGCCATGCCTCTCATTCCCCAAGGCATTAACTACCTCAACCAACTCTTGGGAGAAATCAATGATTGGGTACAAAAGTCAACATGGGTAGTTGAGGGTTTGATGGGTTCTCTCATTGACACTTGGCTTGACTTGATTGGCTCAAGGGTTTGAATGTTTTCCCTCCCAATTCATTGTAAAATCATGCCCCCATCTCTTTGTTGCATTGCATAGCTAGTTGTGGGTATTTTATTAAAATGCATATTTACATGATGTTGAAATTCCAATGTGCCTGGCTAGCACGCAAACCATATGCATCAATAAATCGATGGCGGGGCCTTGGCCTTGAGCTCCTCACCATGATTTTATAACAAAATTACATCCTTCACACTTTTAATTTAATAGGGTCAAGATGGGGATGTTACATCTACTCATCATCATCAAACACTTGGAAATGCCCCACATTATCAAGCATGGATGGTCTAAACGTTATTTCCATATTCCCTTCTTTTACAAGACCTTCACATGGAGACAAGTTAGAAGCGAAAACTGCTAATGCATCTACCTATTGGTTCTGAGATCTGAGGACAAATTTTAAAGATGCATCAATAAAATATTTCATGTTTAGGTCAAATACATCCCTGTAACTTTTCAACCTTTCATTTTTTCAAGCAAACCTTTCTTTTACCTGCATCGCAATAAGGTTAGAGTCTCCAATAATATTTATCAATTTAATATCCCAATATTTAGTTAACTCAAATCCCTGCAATGGAGCCTCATACTTAACAATATTGTTAGTACCATCAAATTCTAAATGAAAAGAAAAATGAGAAGCGTGACTAGATGAGGAAGTTAATACGATGCCTATACTCATACTTGATTGGGATTTGACCCCGTTGAAGTTCATCATCAAAAATTTACCAGTAGTTTATTTTTGTACAAAACCTCCAATAGTCCCTGAGAAGCATGGCTAAGAATGCTACCAGAAATCAACTATACAAGAATTTGAACTTAGCTACTCAACATAAGAACCATATTTCCCCATATGTAGCTATTTATTGTTATCAATGGTGAGAAAACATGACCGAACTGCATCTTGAGGAATCTCATCTAACATAGGTCTTCCAAGGTTTTCAAAATTTTCACTTTCCTCATTGGAAAAATCATAAATGGGCTCTCCCGTAAATTTCCAAGAATCCATACACGTATCATTCTCACCAATAAAGTGTACAAAATCACATCCATGGTGATTATCATCACTAGCAAAAAGATCCCCAAACCTATTATCCTAAAGATAACAAAGAGATGCATCCACCGTGTATTCATTATTCTTTTTAATAAAAAAGTGGCTTTTAAAGAGTTTCTTTATTGTGTTCTCAATCTACATAAAAAAAAAACTGCTCTGTCTCATCCAAATTGACACCCTCTTCATTGTAAAATAGTAGGAAAAGATCATGGTCATCTTCTTCACAACATATGTGTCTTGAAAGATTAAGTACAACACTCCCAACCCTCAAACAATCATAGATGGGAGGGTCAAGAAAACTCCAATAATATTAATTTTCTTTGTTACACAAAGGAATCTTGTCATTTTCTTCTGAAAGGACTCAGACATCATAAGATTCCTCGAAACAATGGTAAGGATAACTCACCATTTCTTGATCTTCATATGCTTCTTCTTCCAACTCTTTCTTTGGTCCTTCATTACAGACTTCCTGAACTCACTTTCTGGATCACTTTCATCTTCATTTTCAATAATACTTCCTGCTTACTTGAGATGTCATTGTCTTTGGATTCTTCAATGAAATATTGAACTAATGATTCTTCAATTTAATGGTTTCCTCGTGAGATCTTTCTAGGGGTTGATCCTCATCATTGTCTTCATCTCATGAGATAAAAGTGACATCCTCAATGAGATATGTAGTATCCCCTTTGAAACAAGGATCCCATCTCTTGCCGAAAACCCTGATAAATTCCTCGAGCGAGTGAGTTCCTTTCCTTGGAATCCCTCCATACCATTCATATATACCATCATTCGTTAGGTCAAGAGACAACATGAACATATTCATCTTGATATCATCATGAACCACTCTTAAATATGAAATAACCTTCATAACCCATATAACATGCCAGTCAGCCAAATCCCTATCTGGATGAAATTTTAGGATGCTCTTCTTCCAATCATCATTATCTGGATTGTAACCATGGATTTGATTAGGACATCCTAGGATTCCTGAAAAATCTAATTGATCAAACCCTTCTTATACCAATGCTATATCATATTTTATCAACGGACTAGAATGGTTTTCTTCCTTTGAGGGTGGCCTGGGACCTTGATCTTGAACAATCTTTTGTGTCTCATAGAACTTATTGAACCCTCGAATAGTAGGTATCAGGTTAATTTTTAGGGGTGAAATTTCGCCAATTGGCTATTTTTGGGGCCCTTTTTCAAAAAATAAATTCGTTATTTGGTCATTTTTAGTCTCTAATATCGCCTATATATACATAAAATATGTTTTTTATCATAATATTCGCCAAAATTTACAAGTTACAGTAGTAAACTGTATGTTTCATATTTAATATTCGCCTACCTATATATTTATATTTTTTTTCAATCCAAAATAATCGCCTATAATACTATACTCAAGTATAATATTAGAATCCTTAAAAAATACCCTGGTAGGTATCCATTAGTCAATGTCATTGGGACACCAACATTTATAGAATGATTAAAAAAATATTGCAAAAGATGTGATTGTTCCTTTTCCAAGAGATCCATAACAATGCAAGGAATCACACTTGAAGCTAGCCAAGAAGCAATTTGTCATGTCATCTTCATACATAATGCTCTTTTCTCTTGTAAATTTGAAAAAGGTGATAAGATAAGCTAAACATTAAGCCTCGTCACAATAAAACTTCAGGATTTCCCACATAGCTATGTTTGGTTCTTCATGAGTGGGAGCCCAAATAATAAAAAGATCCAAAGGACCATCAAGTTCAAACATCCGACAAGACTTATAAATGTTCTCCATGTCATATAAAATTCTTCAGTGGAGTCATAAAGATGGACTTTCTTTCTTCTCAACTAATGAATTTTTTCACCTTTTACACTCAACAGATGAGGGCTCTATTTTTTCAATGTACATCTTTGTTTTTTTTTCTTTGGCGGATTCTGTAATATCCCGATTTTGACCCCATTGCATTCAAATGTAAATGATGTAATATTGTTATAAAATCATGGTGAGGAGCTCAAGGCCAAGGCCCCGCCATCGATTTAGTGATGCATATGGTTTACGTGCTATCCAGGCACAATGGAATTCCAAATATCATGTAAATATGCATTTTAATAAAATACCCACAACTAGCTATGCAATGCAACAAGAGATGGGGGCATGGTTATACAAGGAATTGGGAGGGAAAACATACAAACCCTTGAGCCAATCAAGTCAAGCCAAATGTCAATGAGAGAACCCATGAACCCTCAACTACCCATGTTGACTTTTGTACCCAACCATTCATTTCTCCCAAGAGTTGGTTGAGGTAGTTAATGCCTTGGGGAATGGGAGGTATGGCTATCCAAATTCGGGTATGGGAAAGCCACCCTTCATGGAAAATCGCGTTATGCTTATTGGGCAAGAAAAGAACCATGAATTGCTCCCCAAGCTATTATCCATCAACCAATCTCTCTCCCTCATGAGTTTGGAGTTACCTGGGTGTTTTCCAGCCACATATTTCTGGTTTTTCTTTGTTTTCTCAGCTGGGAGAAGGGCATTTTTGTGTTACATACCAGTGGGGAAGAAGGGGAATGGAATTGGGGTTCCATTGAGACCATTTTGGTTTTTGAATGCTTATATATCTATGGGAGAAATCGTTTTCCTCCCTGTGGTCGAATTTCCCTCTCCCAATCCATTGTTTGGGCTTGAGCTTGAGTGCAAGCATCCAAGGTTCTGATTTAGCTTGATAAACCCAGTTGTGGACTAGCTTGGCTTATATGCATTGATTACTTGGTTGTGTAAGATCTAGAATGTCCCCTATTCGTTGTGGAAATCATGCCCAGCTCGGGGGTGGTCTCTGAGTGCTGAAATAATACAAGCTGGGTAGAGACCTATGGTTGGGTGGAACGTTGCAGCAACATAGCTAGTTTCTTGGGACAATTGCACAATGAAGATAAGTATTCTCTATGTGTATTTACTTCTGCACTGCATTAATTTGATGATTATTTTGATATGCTGGATGAGCATGAATTGTGTGTGGATGATGTTTTAATTCTGCTGTGCATATTTGCTTGATTTGCATCTGCACACATCTGTTTTTATTGCTATGAATCTAATGAATCGGGGTGAGTTTATGTAAAATCCCCACAGATTGATATCATGTTCCCTTCCTTGAATTGGATCCACGAGAGGGGACTTGACAGATTCACCAAATAAGACCTACCAAGTTAGTATTCGACAATAATCTTTCCAAAATACAAAGCAAAAACTTACCTCAACTTTCTTACCAAAAATGTCATTCTTGCTAGAGCAATAAGGCTAAGGCTTTGACCCCGCAAATTCAATATGTCCCCAGCAACAGTGCCAAAAAATGTTACCTCAAAAACTAGCACTCTTCCATGATCGAAGATAATTGGACCCAATTTGAGTATGTGGACCTAGTCGAAATATGTGGACTCAATGCTATGATCGAAAACTCTTCAAGGAAGTACACCCACTATCAACTCAATGTAAACCTATTCCTCTTTATAACCTACTCCTTAGGCCACGGGAGGATCCCCAAAACATAATAAGGATAGTCATGTAATAACACGAAAAAAAAGAAAATTATATCCCTACAATACCTTCCCACCATTAATAGAACAGTGCCTAATGGATTTAATGAAATATAAGTGCAATGAACCCTTAGAATTGGAAGGTTAGGAGCAATAATGAATATGAAACTCACTACTGCAATTTTCTGCAGTAAAAAGCAATTTTTGTCACCTAACTCTAGGATGATGTGATGTACCCAAAATCCTCAATAACTTTTTAGTGAAATGGGGTATAAATTTTTTTCTTTAAGTATGAACCAACCAACCAAATATGTTAGTCTTATTACTTACATGATGTTATAATCACTAATGAAGTACGTCATTTCTTACCATTTGTATTATTACACATAAGAAAACATGCAACCAATTCTTTCCCTCTCAAGAATGAGATGGAAAAGTACTCTCATTCAAAATAAGTTCACACATTCAACATAACATCTATCTAACTACTTACTTATCTTATCAATTGAATCCCTAAATCTTTAGTTATACTTAAATTCTCATCAAACATGATCAAGGTCATGACAAGGGTTTAGCATTTAGAGTAGTGTAGTTCAAATAACCTTAATTCTTTTAACCTCACATTATCATTTACTTAAATAAATGTAATTATTTTGAAGTAAACTATAAGTTCATCATACCTTTTTAAAAGATCCAAAAAACATAATACTTATTAATATATTATAAACATCTTTATGTAATTACTTCTAGTGTACTTGTACAAAACCTTGTTTCATTAACATATTATCGATACCATATTTACTCTTCACTAGAATATTAAGAATATAATTACATGCCTCTATGATCAATTTTACTCTCCACATGTAATTAATAATGTATAGTCACATTTTATTTAATCCTTTGATAATATAAAGGAACTTAACCCAACTTTATGAACTCGAGTGTATAATTATCTCTAACAAGATAGTGCCATATACTAAAGTTTCAATTTACATAATTGAGGGATTATCACTATGAAGATAGGAATAATTATATGTTTCTTTCCCATGGTTAAGGTACATCTTTAAAGGTAAGGGCTATTCAACTAAGAACAATTAACTAATTTAATTATATGATCCAAACATTGCTCATAGCCATGAAACTATAAGCATAAACGAGAGCATTCATACATGAACAAAGACCATTCGTACATTTATATCTTACCTTCATAAACGAGAGCAACACCAAACCATAGAACGGTGAATGAAGAGTCACCTTCTAAGTGGAGACTCTCTCCATATCTTACCTGATCGCCGTGTTAAACCACAAGAGTCTTAGTGAAGAAGGCATCCCTCTCCCTTTTGCTAGAAAGCTCTTTCTTCTCGAGGCGGTTCTACTCCCCCCAATTGAATGCGAAACGTTCTCTCCCTCTTCAATGAGGTGTGCCCCCCATTTTAATGCTCAATCACTTGTCTAACAAGGAAAATCCCCTCGCGATGGAGTCGAATTCTTCCTTCATAGGGAAAACCCCAACCGCCAAATTCCAAAAATAAGGATTCGCTTCTTAAAATCGTAGATAACCGCAAGTTTAGTGACTGCTCTTCTTTTTATGGAGTTGGGTTTTGAAACCAATTAAATAGCCCCAAAAGGAAACCTAATTAACAAAATATCTTACATAAAGATAATCCATTGATGATGTTATAAGCTATAATATGTGAAATGATATTAAGAAATAATAGTATTCTTGTTATGTATTCAATACTTTATTAGATATATTTATAGTTTTGTTTTTGTCTCGAATACTTCTTTATTCCTCAATATATATATCTCTTTCTTTTGGAGTTAATACTCCAGGTTCCTTCTTTCATTTTTAAAAAAATCAATTGAATCTTTTAATATATTTATAAATATTTATTATATTAAATATATTTATTTGTATAATGATAACTTTTTAGTTCATGCCATAAGCAGAGACTATGTGTTCCATCTCCACTTATTAATTAGTATCAATATTTTAGTTTCTATAAAGTTGAGTAAAAGTTCCATTATAATTTGTATTTATAAATACTTCTTTTGAAAAATCGAGTTTATATCTTATTGGATAAGAGGTGTTGAATTGACAATTTTTATCATTAGCAAGCTTTATAAAAATTATAAAAAAAAAAACCAAAAATAATCTTACCTTAATCTTACTTCTTTATTAACAGCAATTTACTATTTGTTCGGGTTCACAGGGTACTGCCAAAGGACCGAACACCAAGAGCAACCACTTCACACAAACAGATCACAGATCAACACACCGATGTTTTGACGTGGTTTAAACCCTCTTGAGGGAAACACTCCACGGCCTCGGCCAAATAGCTTCTACGGGACAATTTATTATGCAAAGAAAGAAAGTTACAAATGAGCTTCTCATAATCGATCAACTAAACAATGACCCTCCATGCTCTTTAAATAGAGATCATGGACCAATCGGGTGTTAAGCCACGGATCAAGGTTAGGTTTGATCTAAGAGAAGTTGAGCCGTCGGATCACTCTATGTCGAGAACATATCATGACCGTCGGATTAAGTATTTACAAATGCATACTAATGCATACTAAAGAAACACACTATCCCTAACGGATATATTACACAAGTTGATCTTAACTAACTCCTAAGTGTCTAAATATCCTAACATCCCCCTTTAAGAACAACTTGGGATAGGATTGAAGAATTTACAAAAGTGACACTATTAGGAGAAGGAAGGAGGCATTAGAGCCTATCCCCCCTTAATGACAAGTTCCTGAACTCCTAACATAGATCGAAGTTTAGAAAACTTCGCTTCTATAAGAGACTTGGTGAAGATGTCTGCAATTTGACCATTTGTAGGGCAAAAGAGCACTTCAAGAATGCGACCATGAACAAGATTTCTGATGAAGTGCATATGTAGCTCAATATGTGTGCTGTGTTGATGTAGAACTAGATCTTTGGCAAGTTTGATGGCACTTTGATTGTCGCACCAAAGTGGAGTAGGTTGTTGCTGCTCGAATCCAAACTCTGAAAGGATCTGTCGAAGCCATAAAGCTTTCTGACTGGCATTAACTGCTGCTGGATATCCTGCCTCTGCTGAAAAAAGAGCAAGAGCTTGTTGTTTCTTACAAGCCCAAGTAATAGGTCCAAATCCCAGACTGAAAACATAACCTGCAGTAGACTTTCGATCATCAGGATCGCCGGCCCAATCTGAATCAGTGAAACCAACCAACAAAGGTTTCCCCCCTGTACTGTAATGAATCCCAAACTGAACTGTGCCTCGAATATATCGAAGTATTCTTTTAGCTGCTTTCCAGTGACTTTCATGAGGTGTCTGCATAAAACGGGAAACACGACCAACAGCAAAGGAAAGGTCAGGATGGGAATGAGTCAAGTATAAGAGACTACCAACAAGCTGACGATATAAGGTGGCATCGACTTCAGGTGAAGTACAAGTGGCAGAAAGTTTGACTCCAGACTGGAAGGGAGAAGGGGCTGGTGTACAATCTTCCATGTGAAAGCGACGAAGAAGGTCACAAGCATACTTAGACTGAGAAATAAAGATTTCTTCTTTGGTTTGCAGGACTTGGAGACCAAGAAAATAATGCAAATGTCCTAAGTCTGACATTTCAAAATTTTGTTTAAGACTGGATTTCACATGGGTTATAAGCTTAGGGTCACTACCAGTAAGAATAAGGTCATCAACATATAGAACAAGTATGATGAGATGGTTTCCTACTTTCTTGGTATAAATATTGGGGTCAGAATGGCATCTAGAAAAACCAATGTCAAGGAGAAAGTTATCCATTTTGGCATACCAAGCTCTAGGAGCTTGCTTAAGGCCATATATTGATTTCTTAAGGCGGCAGACAAGGCTAGAGTTATCTTGAACATATCCAGGAGGTTGTTCCGTGTAAATTTCCTCCTGTAAATCACCATGTAAGAAGGCAGACTTGACATCCATTTGATGGACTTCCCAGTTGTGTAAGGCTACAAGGGAAAGAACAAGGCGGATGGAGTTCATTTTTGCGATGGGAGCAAAGGTTTCATTGTAGTCAATCCCTTCAACTTGGGAAAAACCTTTGGCAACTAACCTTGCTCTGATACCATGTTCGGGTTCACAGGGTACTACCAAAGGACCTAACACCAAGAGCAACCACTTCACACAAATAGATCACAGATCAACACACCGATGTTTTGACGTGGTTTAAACCCTCTTGAGGGAAACACTCCATGGCCCCGGCCAAATAGCTTCTACGGGACAATTTATTATGCAAAGAAAGAAAGTTACAAATGAGCTTCTCATAATCGATCAACTAAACAATGACCCTCCATGCTCTTTAAATAGAGATCATGGACCAATCGGGTGTTAAGCCACGGATCAAGGTTAGGTTTGATCTAAGAGAAGTTGAGCCATCGGATCACTCTATGTCGGGAACATATCGTGACCGTCGGATTAAGTATTTACAAATGCATACTAATGCATACTAAAGAAACACACTATCCTTAACAGATATATTACACAAGTTGATCTTAACTAACTCCTAATTGTCTAAATATCCTAACACTATTACTTGGAATACAAGTAATCTGCATGTCCGTCAAGTTGTCCCCTATTGCCTTGAAAGCCATAACTTGCCTCGGAGTTGAGATGCATGCACCATGCTCCTTTCAAGGCACTAGGTTATGATGCTTGATGCTATTGAGATGAGTGCACCATGTTCCTTTCAAGATGCTAGGTTATGATCCTTGATGCAGCCTCTCCTCTCTTTCCACTCACGTAAAATTTATTTTCTTTTACGAACAATGGGAGACCTATATGTAGTTGTTGCTCTGCATGCTTACTCGCCTGGGAAATAAGTCTCTGGTGAGCGCAACATCTAAGTCACTAGGGTAAGGGGGTAAGGGTGGAAAACGGATGATGAAGTTGGTTGGAGAGTCTTTTTGTTTATTCTTATAATCATGTATGAGTGCATTGTTTATCATATTACTTAGAATGCTAACGTGCAATCTAAATTTTGTTGGCCACTGTATTACGGAGTCTTAATATACAACTAACAATATATATAGACTATCCATTGGGTAATAAATGCATGTTTGGATTCACCATAATGTATAAGTCTTTGTGATGTCTATTTATGCATTGTTGAGATCTGGTAAGGAGCCACTAAGTGCAGAACAAATTGAAGAAAGTCTTCCAGGCAACTTGTGCCGGTTCAAATGTTGTACATGCCAATTATTGATGCTTCTTGTATTTTTTTTATCTGAGACCAATAACTCTTTGTAATTTTCTACAGTTACAAAGCTTCTACACGCATATCCGAAGTTGCTCAAGCCGTTTTCTCTTCAACAGGAAAGCATTGTGACTGGGAAAAGGGTGGGAAACGATGGCAAGGTTATTGAAAATTCTCAACCGGTATCTACGTTTATTTCTTTTAATGAAGTTTATGGTAGTTTTTATAGTACTCATGACCTCATTTTCCATCATAAAGAATGCCTAACCCTTTGTATTTGAAAGGTCCAAGAGGTGTGGTCTGAATTCGATAGTAGCTCCAAGATGTTTTGAACTTGAAATCAAGGTTTCCTGATGCAAAGCCGGTGAAAGATCTAGTCAGAAAAATATTGTTCCCCATATTTACTAGCTTTGGCTTTTGTTCAGGAGTCTCACTCATAGGGTTTGAATCTTCCAACTTATCAACATCAATTATTGGATGGGATTTTTGTACAGGAGATTGATTATCACACGTCTTAGCCTACTTTCTAGTGATCCTAGAAATAATTCGAGCCATTCTTTTACTTGCCACACCAACATCGTTGAAATTAATCATTTGGTTGCTTTCCTTGCTACGCTTGGCCTTCATGGATTTTACCTTTGGACCAAGTGATCAATCCTTATGAGGGATCGAATGCCTAGCCTTTTGAGTTAAGACTTGAGTATAACAAGCTTTCCAATGAATAGACCAATCATTTCCATCCTAGGAAATATTAGTTGTTTGACATGAAGACTGATTTTTACCTTGAAGTTGACCAATATATTCATTTTTTGTTGTTTGTCCTATCAACACAAGAAACTTTTCCTCATCACTAGCAGTTTTATCAACATTGAAATCACCCAAATTATTACCACAGTTACGAGTTGTTTCCCTTTCAACTACAAAAGGGACGTGCTGGATAATTTCCTTGAGAGTTTGATCAACACGAGGGTTTTGATTAGGATCCTTAAGAACATCAACATAGAAAATATTTTTAATTTCAGGAATGCCAATTGGTTTCATAAGAACTTCTTCGGCTTGAACCTGTAGCTGATTAGCATTGATAGTTTCATTTTCATCCCCTTTATACTGCTTGGAGTATTGGTCAATAGGATTAGCATTCTTCCTTTTGGAAAAACTATGGGTCACTCTAGGGATAACATGATTCAGATCCTTATTTGACTTGGTTTAGACGGACCTTATTGAACAACCAAGCTCATGGATTGTGTGAGTTACCCCAATCTTTTCCAAATCTTGTTCAACAGTTTCATGGTTGATACAATAAGACTTAACTATAGGGTCATCATTTGAATGAGCATGTGGATACACGATTTTACTTGAAGATATCTGACCTTCTCATTCATGGCCAAGGGAGGTATCATTGTAAATAGTTGACCCTTTAACTCCATGATAAGAAGCATAAGATTTAAGGTAACCATCTTCATCAGAACGACCAATCTCATTCTTGAAAATATCAGTATCAAGTTTGGAAGAAGGAATCGCATGAGGGGATCGATTTGGCTTCTCATCAACCAACATATAAACTAACTCATCAACCTTTTGCAGTTCATCGTCTATCATATCAAAATCAAGGTTATCATCATGAAGAATTTCATATTCAAGAAGGGTTTCTTGACCAATATTTACATAATTTTCATTCAACTCAAAAGAGGATTCTAACCATTGATTTATGAGAATAAAATCCTACCATGATTGACCTATCTTGGAGAGCTTATATTCGACAAGGATAGGAATTAAACCGTGGTGACACAAGCTATGGTCAGAACCATTCTTTTGGAAATGGGTAGCCATATTTTTCAAACTCATGAATAGAAACTTAGGAAAATTCAACTCATCACCCAAAAAGGCCATAAACAAGCACAAATGATATCTGAAAACCAAATTGAACCTTCCCTCACAAGTTATATACTGGCAAATGACTATAAATAGGTTCTACCACTCATCCTTAAAAAGACCGTGAGGCATCCTTTTTTTTTTGTTGATGGAACATGTACGTTTTGGAAGGATGGTTTTCCAAGGGACCTCACCGAGTGGTGAATGCTTAAACCACCCATCACCATGAACAAGTAATTATATAGCTTTTGCGATAAAGCCCTCATTTAATATTAATTCCAAGTTTCCTATCAAGGCCTTCTCACCATTGAATGTTCGGGAAAAGGAGAGGGTAATTTGTTTATGATTCCCTTGAAACTTCTGAACAAACTTGAGCCAGTTTATACCCCAGAACTGTTCACAAACCTGCTCATCAGATTCCACTCTCTCTGTGCTTTCAAGCGGGAAAGCACAATCTTGTTTATTTTCCCCATTGAAATTGGTATTTTATATCTCTCAACTTTGAATGGATCATATACATATAAGGTTAGGATGGGTCTAGATGCCATCAAAAATCTCGAGAGTACCAATTTCAATGTTTTATGTACTTAGAATGTTAGTGTTAAAGAAAATTGATATTTGCATCTCAAGTTTTGCGATACCCTTTTAACACAATAAAATATATGGATTTAAAATGGTTATGAACCGATCCTTCTGAGCTGTCAAAAGCGGCTCTGGATGGAGAGGGTGGCTACTTGCAATGGGATAAATTTTTGGATAATTAGCAGATTGGCTCTGGCACTATGAATTTTCTGGATTAGTGTCTCCTGGAACACTTTTTTGTTTTAAGGATGTAATATTTTGCCTTTTGTTTATTTTGGGGGGCTTATCCGAACATTGAGTATGAGGGAGTATCTTGGGAAAGACTGATTTGTCTGATTATATCATGTACTATTTGATTTAGTATTGAATTTAACAATAGTATGCTTTTTTCGCGGGAAAAAAAATGACGTGTGTTGAAGGTAAGCCTTCTAGACTCGAGTATTGGTTAAATTTGTAGAATTTTTTTTTCATATCTCCTCTATATTTTAGCTTGAATGAATTGATTCACTTGTTTCAATTTGTAAATTCAAAAGGTAGGGACTAAGCTGCTCGCACCTCTTGTTTTATCTTGGTTTTTGCCTTATACTTAAGGTAAAATTAAGAAAAACCTTAGCTATTTTTTCTATTTTGGAGCTTAACAATATTTCCTTGGCACTTTAATCGAAATTAAGATAGACAACATCATTTAGTTTTACTTACGATCACTTAATAATACTTAGCTTTACGCTATTAAATAGGCCATAAGATTTCACTATTAACTTACAACGGATAATTATTCTTTCTTAGAACGGAAACCTATAAACTTAGTTCCTCAAGTGAATGTTCATAGTTCACTCTTCTTCTAGTGCCTGAGATACTAATATGACTTTGGTCATCAGAAACTTAGATACTCATGGATTCCTATCCATTTAACCTCTCTCCCTAGGTCTCCTAAGTCTACAAATTCAAATTACAACTTAGGAAATCACAAGAATACTTACAAAGTTTATTAGTGGGGCCTTGGCCTTGAAGTCCTCACCAGGAACTAGTACATTGTACACTTATATTTGTATTTTAGTTACACAAGAATCGGGGTAGCCGAGGGATATTACATCATTCCCCCCTTAAGAATAACATCGTCCTCGGTGTTCATTCCCTTCAAAACTTCGTCTTTAACTTTCAATTGTCTTTGTGAAACACCATTTTCAATTATTTTTTCTTTCTTTTCCAAAATTCTATGTCTTCGGATTGTCTTTTGGATGTATTTAATGCTTCTTCTCCTTTCAGAACATGTACTTTCACAAATAATACAAGTTCTTTCCCAAATTTCAACAAAGGATATGTATACACATGATTATTCAAAATCAAAAAGGAATATAAGTAATATTTTCCTTTGCAACATATTGTTGTTTTTTTTTCATGGAAAATATTTAGAGTTTAGTTTCTCTGACAAAGCTTCACTTTGTCATATATAACATAATATTCTTGCATCTGCAACATTGGTCAATAATAAATGATATATGTAAATCATAATCTAAGACGGAATATTCACATATTTCTTTTTGTGGCACATAATTTTGCCATGTATATAACATCCCCATTCATATCTCATGTATGGTAGCACTTCTTCCCAAATACTCTTAGTGTTGTTTTTTTTTCATGGAAAATATTTAGAGTTTAGTTTCTCTGACAAAGCTTCACTTTGTCATATATAACATAATATTCTTGCATCTGCAACATCGGTCAATAATAAATGATATATGTAAATCATAATCTAAGACGGAATATTCACATATTTCTTTTTGTGGCACATAATTTTGCCATGTATATAACATCCCCATTCATATCTCATGTATGGTAGCACTTCTTCCCAAATACTCTTAGTTATTTTCAATTTGCTCCTCAACATAAAGCAATCATATCAACTTTCATAACATGAGCATAATATGAACATAACATGGTTGTATGCAAAATCTGCAAACATATAGTATAATAGTACTAATGTACATATAGGTAGTTCAATCCGTGAGCATAAGATGCACCCATGGTCATTCATATTGGGCCTATTCCCAATGGTCATCAATGAATACCATTGCAGGGATTGTGGCCTTATACTACGGTGTATTCCAAGACCTCTTTGTGTGCCCTTTGAGGTTCCATGGGCCTCAACATGACTTGATACTGTAACATTCCCCATACAACACGAGGACGATACCCTTTCACTTTACTATATAGTTTCTAGTGTATCTCCTACATGTGCTCTTCAAGATGTGCATACAACTTGGGCATCCCCATAGTTGTTTAACAAAACCAAATGCCAAGCCCATACATGATTGGTCTTATTAGGCAAATGCCAAACCAATACTCATTTGGTCTTAACACGCATTCACATCATCACCCACACATATTTTATTTTATTATTATTGGTTGGTTATTATTAGGTTGTTTGTTAGACATGGCGCCTCCCTCCTTCTTAACATTATCAACCAATAAATAATGACATCTTACTATCTAATTTTTATTTCTTTGTCCTTCATAACCACCTAGCCTTATGCCCACAAGTTGAAGAAGTTTAATGTATGCGCATAATAATGCTAGTCCTAAATTTGACTTTGATGAAGTTAAAAAGATAATTGATATGATTGATTCTTCTATGTGCTTGAAGAAGCGGTATCGGTCATAACCTTGTAGGTATGAGTTTAAGTATAACTTGTCGGAAGAGAAGTTATAAATATGTCAAATTAACCATGATGCCTTTTTGTTGTTGAATACAATGTGGGAGCAATGTCCCATGTGAGGACATGATATCTAGTAAAATTAGTGTTAGCACTACAAGTTTATATATATTCAAGCTTATATTAAAGCATGTTGTGGTTGATGCTTAATGTGTTAAAAAGGAAGCATTCGACAAATAGTGTCCAATTGAAAAAAGGTATAGGTAAGAGTAGGTAACTAATACATGTGTTTAGTTACGACAAGATAAAGCATATTCCTACACTTTAATTGCAACAACATTATGTGTATTGAAATAGTTAATGCATAAAGATTATGCATAAGGACAAATATTGTTGCATCTAGATTATGCATTGTGTATAACATTGGTGTTTAAGTGCATCAAAGTAGAAAACCTGATGTTATATTTTACTTCTTGCATTAAATTATGTCAACAAAAGAGATTATGATGTCAATGACTCCTTTCAAGAAACTATGAGTGTAATATATAGGTACACCTGGTTGCAAGAAGCTTCGCCAAACTAAAGTGAAGATAATGGAAAGCAATACATGACGTAACCTCTAATATGATTATGATTTAAGGAGTACTTATGAAAAAATAGCACGATACTATTAAAAGTTGATAATATGATAGTCAATTGCATGAATTATTTATGCCAAGTATATACTTCACACGAAAAATAATAGGAACTAAATTGGTAGATTTAATTTCCTATTGAAACACTTGAAAGAAGTAAATGTAACATTTTTTAGAATGTTAAGTTTGAGTAGATGGAATATCTATGTTAAAGAAATTGACTTAGAAAAGATAGAAGGTGTAAATCGAAAGTATTGAAGTATTGTTGAAATGATTTACACGCATTTTGCAAGATCTAGAAGTACCGAAACATGAAATTGTAATATGATGCTTTAAAAATCGATGATGTTCTATAAAAATAAATGTGAAATGATCAGTATACAGAGTGCAAAGTTATTTGTATCGAAATGCACTTGGGAAAGTGATCCCATGGTTGTTGTGAAACAACAAGATGGCCAAATTGATAAACAGAAAGAGATCATTTCTTTTAAAAGAATTTATTATATCTCATTATGACCGACATTGCTTTGGAGTAATTGCACGGAATGAGTTATGGCAATTTCAATATAAGATGCAAATTCTTAGAATACTTAATACATTGATCGATCTTGAGTTAGAAACTCTCAATCATCAAAGATAATTGATTTTGAGTTGGAAAACTCTGGAGCTCCAAGTATTATTAATGATATAATGAATTATGGCAATTTCAATAATACCATGACTTAAAAAATGAACTTTGTGACCATGAAGCTTGCAATGTGAAGAATGAAATTAATATAATCAAGATAAATCTAGGGTTGTGCCCTCTAAATCTCACCTCACCGTGTTATTGTGTGTGTAGTTGGAGATACATACAAGAAATATGGGTAGGATGGGGCTACGCCCATCACCCTCATTTAATACAAATAACTAAACACCTAAAAGAGGCCAAGCCCTACCCGATCATCGAGTTAAACAACAAGAGACTTAGTGAATAAGGCATCCCTCTCCCTTTCACTAGAAGGCTCTTTCTTCTCGAGAGTCGACGTGGTTCTGCTCCCCCCAACTGAATGCTAAACATTCTCTCCCTCTTGAATGAGGTGTGTTCCCCCCCATTTTAATGCTCAACCGTTTGTCTAACAAAGAAAATTCCCTCGTGATGGAGTCGAATTCTTCCTTCATAGGGAAAACCCTAACCGCCAAATTCCAAAAATAAGGATTCGCTTCCTAAAATCCTACATAACTGCAAGTTTAGTGACTCCTCTTCTTTTTATGGAGTTTGGTTTCCAACCCAATTAAATTGCCCCAAAAGGAAACCTAACTAAAAAAATATCTCACATACAGATAATCCATTGATGATGTTATAGATTATAATATGTGAAATGATATTTAGAAATAATAGCAGCCCCAAAAGGAAACCTGACTAACAAAATATCTCACATAAACATAATCCATTGATGATGTTATAAATTATAATATGTGAAATGATATTCAGAAATAATAGTATTCTTGTTATGTATTCAATACTTTATTAGATATATTTATAGCTTTGTTTTTGTCTTGGATACTTCTTTATTCCTCAATATATATATATATATCTCTCTTTCTTTTGGAGTTAATACTCCATGTTCCTTCTTTCATTTTTTTTATAAACTCAATTGAATCTTGTAATATATTTATAAATATTTATTATATTAAATACCTTTATTTGTATAATGATAATTTCTTTATCTTGGTGTGTAAGGTAAAATTAAGAAAAACCTTAGCTCTTTTTTCTAATTTGAAGCTTAACAATATTTTCTTGGCACTCTCATTGAAGCTAAGATATTAAAATATATAACAACATCATTTAGTTTTACTTACTATCCTTTAATAATACTTGGATTTATGCTATTAAATAGGCCATAATATTTCCCTATTAACTTACAGCATATAATTATTCTTTCTTAGAACAGAAACTTATAAACTTAGGTCCTCAAGTGAACACTCAAAGTTCGCTCTTCTTCCAGTGCTCGAGAGACTAAGATGAATTTGGTCATCAGAAACTTAGATCCTCATGGATTCCCATCCATTTAACCTCTCCCGCTAATGGATTTCTTTTCCCATGTCGTTTAGTTGCATCATTCGTTTAGTCTCCTGAGTCTACAAATTCAAATTACAACTTAGGAAATCACAACAGTACTTACAAATTTTACTAGTGGGGCCTTGGCCTTGAGCTCCTCATCATGAACTAGTACATTGTACACTTGCATTTGTATTTCAGTTACAGAAGAATCGAGGTAGCAAATGGATATTACAGATGACAACACCTCTTTAGGGCACTTTTAGCACATAAAATTGACCATTTTGTAATATTTTCAACTTTTTGGGGATTTTTTCAATATCTAATCTAAATCTGAAATTTATTGTTGTGATTCAATACTTCATATAATCACAATTAAAGTAATCTATGACAAAAAGTAAATGTCTTTGGAATTTTTGCAAAAAATATATATATTTTTAGGGTTTTCACAATATATGATTTTTTTGGTATTTTAAAGAGTATCTAATACATAAAATTGATAAAAAGATTCCAAGTGAAGATGAGGGGAATAAATACTTAAGTATTTTCTCTTCAAGGCCACTGAGGAATCATGGTTATTGTTCCACTCAATAATTTACAATCCTATTTTGATGAACTAGGGAAAAACTAAGAAACCCTAGGTTTTGTTGGTCTTCACCTAATTAGGGAAAAGGAGTTGTCAAACTCCTAATAAGAGAGACCCTCTAGACAGGTATGTCTCACTTACAAAACAAAACTTTTATGTGGAAGAAACCCTAATTTACTCTTACCTTGGATGTCTCTGACAATGCAAGACAAGAGAACCAAAGATCTTACCACAAACGAAGAGCAAAGAAGAAGAGACTCTAACCCTCTCAAGAATTCCTCCCCTTAAACAAGCCTTTCAATATTAAGTATCAACCTCAAAAACCACACAAACATGCCTCATTGAAGCCTCAAGAATGCCAAGAATAGAGTGTGCAACACTTTATCACAAGTAGACAAGAAGAAAAATAAAAATTACTTTATTTGATCCCACGATCTTGACTTAAAATGAGGAGGAGTTGCCTTCTTTATATGTGAATTAGGACAACTTAACCACCTTTACAATATGACCAACCTAAAATTTCTGAAATAACTTAAAATGATTTTTCAATGAGTTTTTTAGGGTTTGTCACCCACAAGTTGAGGACTCAACCCCAAACAACATAAGACAAGGATAAATTATGATGAATTGTTGCAACTTCGATGAAATGTTGAGCATGCGAGGAGGGTTTCATGCCCCATCTAACCACAACATTGTGATTCTTCCCTTAACACCATCCTCCTTTAAGTGTTATGGATTCTTCAAAGGATGAAATCATCATCAATTTGGTTGGTTTGCTTGATCCAAGAGGAGGGTCAATACATAATAAAAGTAGGTCCAAAAGGACATAATGGTGTGTACTAAAACAGGTATGAAAAACCTTACATGTGCAATCACCTTATACAAAGAATAAACATGAGTGTGGATGGAATCCCCTAATCCATGTGTCCAAATGGAGTCATCCTAAGAAGCACCGGACACCAACCTAGAGCACAAATGGCCCAACATGACGGGGGAATTCTTCCCATCGAGGGGTATTTAGGAATGCCACTAAGCCAACACTTCCTAGAATGGAAACCAAGAGGACCCATAATGACCAGATCACAGGTCTTGAGCCCTGCCATACCAACACTCAACATAAATCAAGCCCAAACTTGGCCTTTACATAGAAAAAAGGACCCCTCCTCTGTAGAAATATAGAATGGCACATTCAACGTATATGGAGGGTAACACCTCCCATATATAGTTATAGGATCCTCATCTGTAATAGATAATGTAAAACTAGAACTAAAATAAGGTAGTGCATACCTTTTTATTTGCTTTCTTTCTTAAACTAATCTCATCAATAATGGAGTATGAGGTTGTTCCTCTTCATGTTCATATTCTTCTATTGAGTCAAATTCTCTACCCTCTAACTCAAACTCTATTTTCTCTAGTTATTCATATCTTTGTTGGATATCTTATTTGGGAACAACTTTGACTTCTCTAAATACTACATCCCTATGTAAACAGTCTTCTTCGTTACTAGATTCAAAAATTTATCATTAGAGCAAATTTAGGGTCTAAAATGGGCCTCATAATAATACGAGCCACCTCATAAGAACACGAGACACCTCATAAGAGAAAGAACCATTGCATTAAAAAACCAATAGGATTTCAAGAAAAGATTCAACCATAATGGTTGACATGGCATATTTGAAATTAAAGAAACTACTTTTTTAATTCATATTTTCATCATATCTCCTTGTCATTTTACTCAAATTTCAAGCAAGAAAACTCCTTGGATGTGGAATTAAATTCCACATCCAAGAATTACCCACGCTGCATACTTTTGAGGTACTCCACCCCATGAAAAACAAGAAATACATAAAAAAAAATGTGTTTGAAAGTAACACGTTTTTTTTTATGTATTTCTTGTTTTTCGTGGGGTGGGGTACCTCAAAAGTATGCAATGTGGGTATGCGTTGGATGTGTAATTTAACTATGCATCCACGGAGTGCTCCTGCTCAAAATTTGAGTAAAACGAGGGAGATATGTTGAGAATACAAAGAAAAAAGGTAGTTTTTCTCTTTTCTTCCAAAATTCATAAATATTATTTTATTATTTTCCTTAGGAAACCCATTTTAGACCTCAAATTTTCTCTAATGAACATTTTATATTGTATTTATAACCAATAAAGAAACATTTTTCATCTTTATTATCCATCTTACTCCTATTCGCTTTTGGAACATGCACATAAGCATCACAACCAACAAAATTGAGATGTTTAAGATAGGGTTTTAACTAGTCAATGCCTCATGCAAAGTTTTGTCTATCAGTGTTAATGTAGTTTCTCAATTTACCAACTAAGATGTAATACCCACTACCTCTACCCATAATTCCTATGATATTCATACACCAATGATCATATTTCTTACCTTTTCCATTAGTGTCGTAGTCATTCTTTCTACAACTCCAATTTTTTGGCTTGTGTATGGAGTATTCTTTGCCTTGATATTGTGCACTTCTTATAGAATTCCTTGAGCTTATTTCCATAAATATCTCCACCATTTTTTTTCCTCAACACCTTTATTTTATTCTTTGTCTGTATCTCTACAAGAACCCTAAACTCTTTGAATTTACAAAAACCCTCATATTTATTTCAAAGGAAATATACCCATGGGTTCCTCAATACATCATCTATGAAGGAACATAATACACATATTTACCTAGCAATGCATCATGAACAAATTCAAATGCATCACTATGTATCAAATCAAAGATTCATTTTACTCTTGTAGCACCGAATGGGAATCTCACCTGATCCTAGTTACCATATATACAATGTTCACATAAATCAAAATATAATGTGGAATCAGACATACCTTTCCCATGTAATGCTCAAAGGATCTTCTCTCCAATACATCCATGTCATTGATTTCATAACATTTTCTTCTCTTTAGTGATATTGCAGGTCATGTCTTATTCATTTATATGCTCAAGAACACGAATTGTTGTGCCCATCATTAAAAGTGCTTCCAAATAGTTTGTATAGATTTTGAATCCCTCATCAACATCATTGCTCCTTGAACCATCCTGCATTTGTCCTTTTCAAATATAGATTGTACACTTGCATCACCAATGTTACTTACAAATATCAATATGGGATGTTGAGAACATAAGGAGAGTTCTAATCCTTCCATCTTTGAGAAATAACTTGACCCTTCCACGTCCTATGATATTTTCTATTAAGTTGTCTTGGGATAACAACATGAATCTAGGTTACTATTTTGTGACAGCATGAATTTGATTTTGATGTTAGGAGAATCCAAAAATTCATGAAACATTTATGAAAAATAAGTGAAGCACTGGTGCAATCTATGTACTTGTGCAATGTAAAAAAGCTATGTCAAAATTAATTAACTTTAATAATGAACAAACTAAAATCATTTGAAAAGATTACTTTGACTACTATGTTAAAACACAAACAAAATCAAAACTGAGATAAATGTTTTTACATCTATTGTACTTTTCATATTCATAAAACCACTCCATGTGAAGAGTCATATGAAATGAAGGACCTAAGTTAATCAACCATATACCATGATATGCATGTGTACTCGTAGATTCCAAGTAAAGATCACCTCCTTCGTTCATGAAGATTTTTGTTTGTACGGAAGGGGCATCATTAGATCCCTTACCTTTATCAACATTATTAGATCTTCATGCTTTCGTTTTACCACATTTCTAGGATTTCCTTATCAATTGTCCTAGAGATTTAGATCTGCCCCCCAAAGACTTATTTTTTCTTTCATAGGAATGACCCTTACAAATAAACATCCTTAGAAATACCCTCCATGGACTTTCTCCTCATTTCCTTGGATAACAAGAGTGCAACTACATCCTCAAACATTAATGTGGATTGAGTGGTATTGCCAATTGCTACAACTAGATTATCCCAAGGGTCTGGAAAAGAACATAACAATGTAACACACTTATATTCTTCCTCCATCTTAATATTAACATAGACAAGTTGGCTTATCATATTATTTAAGGAATTTAGATGCTCTGTCACAAAGTCAACATAGTTTATCCTAATATGATATAGCTTCTTTCGAAGAAATAACACATGTACCAAGGAATTTGACTGATACAAATTCCCCAACTTATTCTACATCTTCTTTAAACTACCTTCTCTATATTTGTTCAACAACATTGCATCTAAGAGGCAACTTCAAATCGTGCTTCTCACTTTTCTTTCCAAATTTCCCAATCCTCTCTTGACATACCAATAAGTTTTGTACATGGATCCACAACAACCCATTGTTCTCTATCTACAAGAATACCTTCAATCTTTAGCTTCCATGATCTAAAATGGATCAATATATAATTTGTCATCTATTTTGGTGCTTTTATGAGTGGAAATATTGGATAAATTGGCTTACAAGGCCCATTTTAGGGGCAAGTTTAACTTTGCAGATTTGGAGTCCAAAACCCTCTAAGGCCTTTTTGAGGGCTTAAACGATGTTTTTGGGGTAAAAATGTTATCACCTATGCCATACCCCTTGATTCTATTCTACACTTCCAGACCTTTCCAACCTTTCAAGAATTGCCTTAATCAGAGTCTATATGAAGAAGCTATGCCTCAGACAAGTTGATTAATCCAATTGACTACCATGGTACCTAGTGGATTCCACGTCACCTCTCATTTCTCACACATGTTGAGCTAGTCATGTGTGGACTTGAAAAAATATTCTAGAATATCCAAAAACATATCCCTAATCAAGAATTGAGGCCTGCAAAAACCCTGGAACTAACCCTAGACAACTACCAGGCTATGTTAAATATCGGGTCGTTAAGAAAAGAAGGGGTTCCATTCTTATGATGTTATTGTATTGTTCCATATTTAAGCAATATCAAGGAAGTGGATATTAGAGAATAACAGATAGGTAACTCCATAGAAAGTACCACTTTCTTTGTATTTATGATGACCGAGAAGATGCTAAAACTGAAGAGGCATTTATCAACGATTTGGTTTAGCGCCAACTTTGATTTCACTCTCAGACACGATTCTATCTTGAGTTGATGTTATCACAAACCCAACTATTAAGGTAATGAAAGTTTAAACCCTACAACGAAGCTGAACCTTGAGGCATAGGATGGTCGCTTGGAACCCTGGTCATATGGCGTTGCTAATGGTTCAATGAGCTGTTTATATGCCTGCGTGTGCTCTGCAACCAACCCTGTAGACTCTAACTTCGAACAATATGCTTCCAGCTCGGCCAAACCGGTGGGACATCCTTATTCATCAACAAAGTTTCTTTTTCTCTCTTCTGCGCTTGCAACAATGGAGAATACGCACAGGTTCCTCCAAGATTTGACCACCGAGTTGGATTGTGAGGGAATTTCAGGCTCAGTCGCGCCAGTCCGAGTTTCTCAAGGTAGTTATCTGCGTGTACTAGCAACGGGCATCGTGTTCACCTACTTACGAGCAGCATACTCCAAGCACGGCCAAAAAATGATGAGACTGTGTTCATCTATCAATGGGGTTCCTCTACCCTGCATCTGCAAAATGGAAAATATGCCCAGTTCTTTAACTCGACCACAGAGTACTACCACGAGGGGTAGTTCGACTCGGTCCTGCACACTAGAGAATTCTCAGAACATTCGCATATGTAAAATGGTTAGAAATTGGTCTCTTGCTCTGTTTAAAAGAACCCTGGTGTAGCTGCAAACTCATAAAAATGAAATGACAGATAAAAATGAAAGGTCTCTGTGTATGGGTAACATATCTGCAGTGGATTCAGGCATTGGAAAGATCGATCGATCTAGTCATTCATACAAAATACCTTAACTCACAGAAATTTTGAATTCATACATTTTATTGATGACCGGCTATTGCCGATTTCACTCTCCCAAAAACTACCGGGCTCCTTTTTTTTTTTCTTCCTTTGTATAACAGCTAAAACTCTTCCCCTTCCTCCCTAATCAGGAGTTACAGAGATGATTCCTGGAAACTGCCATTCTCAAAACTGACAGTCTCAAGATTCTACTTGCCCAAACCGAAGAGTTTCTTTCTAATTCTTTTAACTAACTGCTCCTAAAAAACTGTAACGGCCCAGCCTCCATGCAGGGAGCTGTATGTAGCCACTTATTTCTACTTAGACTCTATAACTGACAACATACTGTTTCCACATAATTTCTCATTCAATAAGATATTCAAGTAAGTTTTCTCCTTTGATTTTCAGGTTCCCTCAATCAAGTCTCTAGCCACAACATGTGGCAAAACGACCACATTGCTGGCTCTGCCTTTGATGCTCTTGCATCAATTTGCACTACATGTTGGAGAAGAAAAGAGAAAGGTGTAGTCCTCACTTATGTCCTATTTTTTCCCCTAGTTAGTGGGTTTCCTATGATATATCTTGTGTTATTGTGTGGATGTGTTATTTTTCTCTAATTAAATTTTCCTTTAAGTTCCATTTTATATAGCATTTTATGGAAATAAGTTAAGACAATGAATTAAGTTGTGAAATCCGTTGTGATGAAATATTGTAATGGAATATCCACAGATCATTCCATATTTCAAAGATTCAGTCATTAAAATTCACTATTACTATTCCTAAACTACTTGGACCATTTTATTTACACAAGATTCACTGCACCAAACTCCCACTTAAGCACAAGTTTATTACAAAGCCAAAATATCTTTGCTCTTCACAGCAAATCCCCAACAACAAAGACACCCCCTAAATCCAATAACCTTGCTCTAATACCACTTGAAGTTTTTGATAAACCTTTCCAAGAATATAATTACTAACAAAATCTAAAACACAAGAAATAACAATAGTGCACATATAGACATAGTACCAAGCTAACCATGAGTTGCTCTTCTATCTATCTCATTGTATTGACTTCATCATTCACAATACAAAAATTAGGTGTTTTCAAACATCCAAAACCTTAACTTGTTCATCTAAATTAGATTATAAACATAATTCATTAATTTGAATTAATATACAATGTGATGCAACCATTGGATAAAATAATGCATAACAACCAAGAAAAAATTTCTAAGAGCTTTGCCCCTAAAACCTTGAATATGGGGCCAACTACTTGTTCATTTTTGAACTAGCCCCCAAATCCCTATTGGAATGTAACTAAGTCTACCTACAAATAATACAACACATGTCCAACACACACATATATTAGCAAGACTTCAAAATTTCAACATATTAATATCTTCTTGTCTCTCTCCACTATATAGGGTAATATATAATATTTCATTTTTTCTATCATGTTATAATTTTGAATGCAATTTATTTTTACTTGTTTTTGCTTCTAAACCTGTTGTGAAATTTTCTTATTATGTTTCCTTTGTCAAGGTTTCATAACCACAATCCAAGGCTATGTTCGTTATTAAGCCTATGAATGGAGTAGTAAGGAAAATATGTTATGAATGTATGTTTATACGAAATTATTAGTTATGAGAGGATAATTGGATTAGTGAAAAGAGATAGTCTCGAGACTAAACTCATATTTGATTTTACAATCTAGTGAAGAAAATCATTAAACTAAATTAAAAATTACCAATTAATAATATATAAATGATATTTCACATTTTGATAAATAATAAAAACTTTATTAGCTATTTAATTATTAAGTTAAATTTTAATCTAAAAGTACAAAAAGTTATTAAACCAAATTAAAAATTACAAATAGATGATATATAAATAATATTCCACATCTTAATAAATCAACATAGATCCATCTTAGATCTGGATCTATCAAGAACTAAGAGGGATCCAACTTCTCCATGTAATTTAAACTCAGGAAATTTGATCCCTCACTTTCTTGATAGACCTTGGTTTGAAATTTAATTTTTTATTTTATAAATGGACATGAATTTTTTTTAATTCCTTTTCATAATTTTTTATTTCATGAACTAACATGGATTCTTTTAAATACCTTCCATAATTTTTTATTTGATGAGCCAACATGAATTTTTTAATTACTTTTTTTTGTAATGTAACGTTACGTTACGTTCCTCGGATGCGAGTGACAGACGAAATTCCACGGCATGTGTGGGAGTTGGGAGGAAGGCACCAACTCCACACCACATGGATCCCCCTCTAGAAATCCCCCATGCGTATTAATTTCCCATTGTTAATGAGGCCGAGTCCATTTACTCGCCTGGCCTTTTGACCCTAGCGAAGGTGGTGGTTCAATACTATAGCAATAATGTTGATTTTGTGTGGGATTTGGTCACTGTCAGTGGATGGAAACAAGCATTCCCAATCTAGTTATATCTAGATTTGGGTAAGTTCTAAGCACTCTTCCAGCTACATTTCCACTAGGGGATTTGGTGAAAGAATTTCCCTGGAGCAATTCACTCTTTCCTACACAAAGCGTCGTTGTTATATCAGGACTTCTCTGCACTGCAATAAATTGTTATCTCATCCCCCCGAAGCAATCATGTCAAGACGTCTGCGAGCTGCTCCTCATAGGGGAAGCGGGGGACATGGTCACTCGAGTCGCTTGGGACTCAGAGGCTCTTCGACGGGTGGATACGACACCTCGGTCCCCAGGCATCGAAGAAGCATGCTTGATGACTGGGAGGAAGAAGTGGTCATCCAGCAGATCGTCAGGTAGTGGGCTTGAACACATAGGAAAAACTATTGGAAAGTAAGAAATTGCTTGTTCAGGCTCTATTGCGCACTCCTAGTGGGTGGACGGAGAGAAAATCCTCCTTGTATGCATCCTCCTCTACTCACTCCTCTTCTTCGGGTGGTCCTGCTCCTGCGCCCTAGCCCCCTCGACACTAGGAACAACGGCATGGGAAGGAGCCTCAACAATTGCAGCTGATGGAAGAAATTGGGCAATTAAGTGCTAAGCAATGGAAGCATGTGGATCCCCGTAGTTTGGAAGGGCCCTCCTCGTTCAACAAGACTGCTCCTAAACCCATCAAGGAGCGCAAAGACTCCTCCTCCAACTCTTGCACCTACTAATGTCCAATTATAGAAGAAAAACTCGAAGAGGCGACCCCAAGTCGCCCTCCCAGGTAATCTCAGGTTCTCCGATTTTTTTCTTTTAGTTTTTTTGCCATGGCTTTTAAAAAACGCCATATGTTAATCAACCTAGTTAGTTTTATGTTTATTAAGTAGCTTCTCTTGAAATGCTTTGCAATGAACTGTTGTAAACTTGAACTCTCGACTACGAGCAGGTTTTTAAACTCTATTTTGGGTGGTATAGTTTCCCACACAAGGGCAGGCCAATGGTTGACAGTCTCTTTCCTTTTTTGACTGATAAGGGGGGCAACTTCTCTTCAGCCACCCTGACAACTGGTTTTTCATGCATGTATTTTACTGATGTTAATATAATTTAGCTCTTGAATTTACAAAACAAAAATGTTACATTACCTTACGTGACATCATCTTCCCCATAGTAGGTTGTAGAGCACCTAGCTCCTCTCTATGCAATAATAAAAACTTTTCAAATTTTACATACAATTTTTTATTTTAACATAAAAATTACACTATTTGTTCGTGAACAAAAATAGTGACAAAAATAACTACCAAAACTGCTAAAAACACCTATATTAAATAATTACAAAATAACATTTTATTTTTTTATTTTTTTTTAATGATTGTGTGAAGAGTTAAAAGCCAAGAAAATATGTCAGAGACTAAAGACCTCTTCAAAAAGACCCCTTCGCTTTTGGGAACGGGCAAGGCAAGAGAATAACATGCCAATATCCATAAAATCAAATGGGGTCCATTAGTAGTGAAATATTGAGGTTAATAAGTTAAAGTCTTTCACTTGACAATATGCATTCATGATGCGAGAAGAGAGATGTGAGTAATATGCAATAGGAAAGTGCAGGTAAGAAGCATATTTGAAGAAGTGTAATTGTGGGAGGAAAGAACATAATATAGTCAAATCTATGGGTACGCTAGGCTATAGATCTAGTTGGCACCCCCACCAGTGTATATGGTTATGGTGGCAAGCCCACTCAATTCTCTAGAGAGGCCTATGAATATAAGGGAAAGCTATATATAAATAAGATATATTGGCACAAAAATAGTGAGGGAGAGATAACAATCCTATCCTATAGGAAGGTGAAATGTCGTGATTTAGTAAAAAGAAGAGTATTATGAACACTTAAAAAGTTTAAGAAGAAAATAAAGATTTAAAAATAATAAATAATAAGTTTATTAAAATATAGGAAAGAAAGTTATATAGAGAGATAGTCTAAAAAATTAAATTATAAATTAATAAATAAAAAAAATCATTAATTTAGCCATGTCTTTTTTATAATTAAATCACTATACATTTATAATCTTGTAATTTTTTTAATCTTTCTTAAAAATGTATAAAGATCTTCCACACCTGGCAACAACCTTAGCTCAATTTCACATCTTTAAGTGCAATTCACATGTTAATTAAAAAAAATTATAAAAAGAAAATATTTATCAAGGGAGATTGGATACCTGTGTATAGTTTAAGTTCTCGACGCGTTTCGGACTGCATAGTTGAGTCCATCTTCAGGAGAAAACATATCTTAATTAAAAGCTGCACGAATTTTTATATTATTTATATTGTTGTGTTATGATCTTCATTTTAAATTTTAAGAGCCGACTTTAATTCATTAATGTGTCAATGTACAAATACAATTTATTAATTAAATGTAACGAAGTAAATACTCAATGATAACTAATGTATATATGTAAATTATCTTTTTAATTTTTATTTAATTTTTAACCCTAATTTTAAATTAAATGTTACGTTTTGTTTTGTTGTGTTGTAAAATGACAATTTAATTATGTTCTTAATATTAAACTATACTTAATAAATAATTAAAAGTTTGTTAATATTAATTTTAAAAATGTTACCCTATATCTTATACTTTAGTTATGCTATTAGAATATTTATAGTTTAATAGTTAAATGTTGTATTATTGACCATAAGATATCTTTTATGAAATAATATTTATTTCGATTTTAATTTTTCTACAAACTTATAGTATTAAATTTAAAGTAAAGAAATTTTAAAGAAAATTTTTGTGAAAATTTTTAAATTTTTAAATTTTATAAATTTTTTAAGGATTTCTTAAACTTAAAATTAAATTTTTAAAGATTTCTTAAACTTAAAATAAATTTTTAAACTAAATTTTTAAAAACTTTTTAATTTTCTAATTTTTAATTTTTAATTTTTATTTTCATTTAATGTTTTGTAGGGAGTGAATGATCGGTTTCCATGAGTCACAAAGGGTAAGGCCATCATCCCTATTGAAGTTTCTTGGGTGTCCTATCTCACCTATGTATACGTCTTCACATGAGCATGGAAACGAATAAACACCTTTTCTTAGTTTTGGGTTGATGGGGTCTTTTGCCTTGTCTAGCAAATTTCTTAGGGAGTTAGGAGGGCAAAATATTGTCTTGATCTTCTTCTTCTTTAAAACTTTGTCAATTTTATCTTCTTTAAAACTTTGTCAATTTTATCTTCTTTAAAACTTTGTCAATTTTATCAGTTGTACCCTGGATATATGGGAGAAAAGTTCTTCCTAGGTCTTCTTGTTTATTTATTTCGCATTTATATATTTTGGTTATACATAATTCAGTATAATATATATTCATAAAATTCAAATAATATGTAAAACTATAAACATTATATTTTATATTAATAAAATAACAATAATAATATTAATCTACCCTAGAATAACGATAATAATAATAATATATAAAAAAAAATCATAATCTAACCAAAAAGTTTTAATAATAATATAACCAAAAGGTCATAATTTTTCGTCGTCATATTCATTTCCAGTCCTTCAGTAATTATAGTGCATAGATTAGTCAACTCCACTTGGGTAGTTGTGATCAACAAAGTCAATCCACTTGGTTAGAGGTCATTCAAAAAGTCAACTCCACTAACACAATGTTACCGGATTGGGGGCCCGAGTTCATCCCTGAACAGGGCAGAATAGATCGAAATCACTGTTCTGATTTGAATCTATTCTGCCCTGTGCAATGATAAAACTCTGGCTCAGGGAGGTCCCGTGGGACGCATTTCCACTTTCAGGACGATTGCTTTTAAATGTGGAACGTAGAAAGTAAAGTCCAATTCAAATCAAACCCTAATTTGACCTATATATTTGTATGAACCGTCAAATTTTCCTTTTATAATAATTACTATATCAGTATGAAACAGAAACAGTTAATTGGATCAAAGTCTGCAGCGTTTCCGAAAAGGCACTCAGTACGTTACCGGAATAATTTTATTTTCTCTGCTGCCCTGTTTCATTGCAATATTTCTTCATTTTATTAAGCTATCCATAATGAAATTTCCGTATTTACGAGGCGCTTTCTCAACTTCCCTGTTGCATTTACAACATTTCTTTATTTTATGAAGCTGTCCACAATGAAGTTTCCGTATTTGCGAGGCGCAGCATTCAATGATGCATGAGCTGATAAAATTAAGAAGAAATAACGACGGTGCCACGAAGGACTGGGCGACGCTGCTGAGAGGCCAGGTAGGTCTTCCATGTGCTTGTATCAATTTTCTTTAAACATATTCTGTTTTTAGTCCGTGGCGGCCATGGCGTCTAGATTAAAGAAAATTGTTTGTGTCACAGCATAGTCCTTCTATTCGTTCGTAAGCTTGAGGCAGAGAGGTTAATTGTACTAATCTCGGAAGAGAGGAGTCGCAGAAAATTTCCACAAGCTTTGACGAGTTCCAGAGGTTGGATATGATTGATGAGCCTGGAATGTTGGTGGTTTCAGGTTCTCAGCGAGCTGGTAGCCTGGTATGTATTCTCACCTGTGAGACAAAATAAAATAAAGAGTCATTCAAGAGGTCTTCTTTGCGGCCCTAAATCTTAGGTCTCTTGTATTGAATAGTAAAGGTTTAACCAAGAAACCAATTTATTGAATTAATTCCAAGGTGTGATCTTATTTGGATAAAAATTTAATCCATGAATCAGTAGTAGATTTTAAAGAATGTCCAAGTTCGAAAGCTTATTTAGTTTGTGGACTGAGAATTAAGGTTACATAGATGTTGGGCACAAGATTCGATATTTAGTTTTCTTAGCAGAAAGTTAAACTCCAAAGTCTCTAGTCCAGCAGAGAATCTTCAGAAGTCCTTGTCTTGAAATGAACGTGGAAAGTTTAAATTATGTATCGGACGTTTTTTATTCCAGGCACTGTTTTACATGCGGAAAGTTTTATTTCTAATTTATTTTTTTTACTTCCACAAAGAACTGAACTTGATTCGACTTGTAAATCTCTGCATTCGACGGACACAGATCTTTCGTAACGTATCGGCTTCTTTAAGCTGAGACTAGCGATCTTTCTTTAGAGTTACGATTCTCTGTATTATGCAAGCACTAGAGATCACTCGGAAGGCCTTAATTATTTTATGTCAGCTTCATTAAGCTGCGACTTGAGATCTTTCTTTCACATTTATTTGCATATAGAGCGTTATTCAAGCTTTAAATCTATTATGCTCTTAATGGAAGCAGCATTAAATAGATATTTCGTAACGCGTCGGCTTCATAAAGCTGACACTAACGATCTTCAACCTTTAGAGTTGTAAATCTCTGGATTATGCATACAGAGATCTTTCGTAAAGTCTTAATTCTGTGTCGGCTTCATTAAGCTGAGACCAGACATTTTCTTTCAGATTTATTTCCATGTGCACCAGGATTCAAGCCATGCTTTAAATTTATGCTGCGCTTAATGAACGACAGCATTAAATTCATAATATCTTCTGAATAGGGTAACTTGGTTCAATCTTGAAACGTATATTGGAATATGCTCTTGTCCGTTATCTTTTCTTCCTTCTTTGGTCTTTTTGGAGTTTCCAGGCTTTTAACTATGTAAAGTATGTGCCCTGCACTGCAACCTTATACGTTCTATTCATGTACTATTTTTTTTTATTTTGTCATTTTTAGGCTTTTTTAACTATGTAGAGTATGTGCCCTGCACTGCAATTTTATACGTTCTATTCATGTACTATTTTTTTTATTTGGTCATTTTTACCACTAGTGAACATTAATTATAAATTAAATTTTTCCTTTGTATTTTTGTTGTATATTTAATATTTCCTTTTAATTTTAAATTAGCAACTTTTCCTAATTGGTACTCGCTTTAATCCTCCATTTAACTATTTTTTATAATTACTGAGTTAGTATCTTTATTGTGTGAATAATAATATTATTAATAATATTTTTTATAATTGTTGAGTTAGTATTTTTATTTTGTGAATAATTATATTTAAGTATAAGGGTTTTATAAAAACAAATTTGTAATTCAACATATAATATATCATTATTTTAGGATTATTTATTGGTATAATCTAAATAAAAAATCTTAGAATTACATATATTAACTATTGAAATTGCATTATTTAAGTGTTATGGGGTATTTGAGGGTTTAGGGTGTTGAATTTATTTATGAATTCGAAAAAAAAATTTAAATACTTCCAAATTTAGATTTTACCAAAAAAAAATACCAAATTCCAACCAAAACCTACATTAAAATCCAAAAACATAGAATAAATAGACTACTCCTTATTTATTTAATATAAGTTATTAAAAATTATGACCCATATCCTATGAGTATAGTTATGAATATGAATATAATTGAGATTATACTCATGAGATATATATCATAGTTTAATAACTTACACTAAACATATAATTCCAAAAAAACTATACATAATAATACTATATTTTTTCAAATAATATTATTTTATAAGAAAAATATTATTATTATTGTTATTATTATTATTATTATTTAAGTACATAAAATTTAACAGTTATTAATTATTTTTTGAAATTTCACTGTGTTGGATTTTTAAAACTCAAAACATAGATTCTAGAAAAATTAACACAATCATTTCCTACTTTTATTTTATATTTAATATTTCATTTTAATTTTACAACTTTACTGCTTGAAATGATAATAGTTCTTAATTTTGCAACTTTTCAGGCTTGAAATGATAATTGAAATGATAATAGTTCTTGGAATAAAAAAATTTGATGGCTTCTCTCAATTTAACTGTTTGCTATAACACTGAGTATCCTAACATTTTGTGAGTAATATTATTATTATTATCATTTCTTTTCTGTGTAGTTTGTCCAGCATAATCAAAAAGTCATTATGATGCACTGATCACATTCAAGGTTTCACCTAATTCAAAGTTCAAACAACAAATTTATCTCTCTTGGATTTTGTGAGTAATTAAGCATAATAATAAAAAATGAATATGATGCACTGATGACATATTTCAAGGCCTCACCTAATTCAAACAACAAGTTTAGCTCTTGGAAATCTATGGAACATGTACAGGAAGATGAATTGGCTTCATCTGTCTGGACAATGAGTTTAACTTATGCTACAAAACTTTGACCTCACTGGTCCCATACTCTTAAACCGATTTATATCAGTTGAATTTGGGAGGGTAACTAGTTAAATGGAAGCATTCCCGACTTATCAAAGTGGAGATGTCTTAAATTATTGTTTGCTCGTCTAACCAATTCTCTGGTGCAGTACCTTCATCCAATAAACAGTTCATAAAACTGCCAAGTCATCTGTTTCACCGAGATGACGTTGCAATACTTTTGTCCTTAAACGTAAGGTGAAAGTGAAATTCCCGACCAGAGTGCAAGTGGATACCAAAGTCAACTCCACTCATGTGGTAGTGGATAGTACAATACCTGGTGCGGCGTTTTCCCTCAATCACCCACCATTTATTTTGTACTCCCAGGTAAAAGCAAACCTGCTAGATATCATGGAAGTTTTTTGGAAAATTAAGAGAAGTCAATGAACCCTCGTACTATCCTTCACTATGAAGTCAAAAAGAAATTAATATCGTTAAAGTTGTTAAATGTCAACGTTGGGAGGTAATGTCTATAAGAATTGCATATTCTTATCCGAATAGTATATTGACCTTACCTATTCATCCTTTTCTAAAAGGTCACAGCCACCACTTTCCTCAAAGGTCGCATAGCCGATGAATGGAGCGCAACACTAATGATGGAAGGTCTTGACCATTTTCGCTACCGCTAGAACCGGCTGTTTTTTCTAATAAGTCAACCTGAAACTCTCCATTCTTTATTGAAACATATAACAGACACATTCCACTACCTATACAGAAAGGATTTTGCGATGTCAATATTACATGTCGGCTTCCTATTCGTTGTGAATGAAATACCTTTATTACATGATCACACCCGTTGACAAAAATATGATGGAGCTCTATCAAATTTCATGTACATTAGAAAGTAAACTGCCCCCTACATGAACGACATGTCGGAGGCATAAGCCTCGTGGCAAACCTTAATCACAACACACTGTTCCTTAAAAGCATGGCAATGGAGCTGTGATGTAACATGTTTTTCATAATGGAATTATTTTAAATACTAAAATTTTATTAATAATTATCATATTTATTTAAATGGAGTTTAAAGTTTAGTGAAGATGAAGGTGTGAAGTTAATGTGCATTTTATAAGGCTGTTTATTTAACTCCAACTAAGTGAGTAAAGACTCACAAAATATAAAACATTCCAAAAGAATATCCACTATTCATTGATTTTAATTCAAAATTTTGAATTTTGAATTGGGTTAGGTTTATAGTTAAAACCATATATTCTTCTTTAATTTTAATTCAAAATTTTAAATTTTGAACTTGTTTTAAGTTGATAGTTGAAATTTTATAAATTATAGAGTGGAAATTTAAAGTAATGAATCAAAATGAAAAGTTGAATTATATAAATCATTAAATTATTGAGGTAATAAATTAAGATTAACTTGAATGATATAAATTATTAAATTATTAAAATAATAAATTAAGATAAAGTATTATTTATTTTATAAAAATAAAACTAAATTAAATAAATTGAAATCATATTATAAATTATATTATATAATGTTATTATGTTTATTTTTTTTAAGAATGTATAAATTATTAAACTATTAAAATAAAATAAAATATTGTTTACTTTATAAAAATAAAGATAAATTTAATAGATTGAAATTATATAAATTATATTACACAGTTTTATTATGTTTATTTTTCATTTCAAAATTTCATTCAATTTATATAATTTCAATTTATGTTAAACTTATTACTTCGAGATTTTCATATCTCTCACTTCAAATATCTTCACATGGTTTTAACCTAAAAAAATTTAAAGCAAAGATTTCTTCAAAGTTTTAAGTTAGGAGGTTTGAGTGGTAGATATTAATTTGTCCACCTATCAATTTAAGGTTTCATCTTATCACTTCAAAGTTTTAGAACCAGGTTTAAACACACCATGTGCATCTTCAAAGTTCTAGGTTAGAAGGTTTGAGTGGTAGATATTAATTTGTCAACCTATCTTTTTAAGGTTTCATTTTATCACTTCAAAGTAACTTTGAAGAAGGATTATAAATGGAAAATATAAAATTATTTAGAAAAATTTTAATTTTATTGAAAATTTATTAATATCATATATTTAACATGTCATCTCAAAATAAAATTTCAAAAAATTATAAATTTGTTCAGTTCTTTTATCAAAGGTGGATACTTTTCTCATATAGTTTTTGAATTAATAAAATAATAATGATTTTTTTTCAAATTTAATTAGCAAATAAATTAGTAGTTGTTAAAATTTTATAATTTATAATAAGCTATAATATCTGTAAAGAGCATATTTCCACTCTTGCTAAATACCTCTAAGTCTTGGACCATTAACCGTATTAACATATTTCTTAATTAATTAAAAGTAATTTTTAAATCTTAGTCTTACCATATATCTCTAAATCCAATTATTTATTAATCTTTATATACAAACTCTTAACCAATTAAAAATAGTTTTTAAATTTTAATGCCTTATACATTTTTATTTTTATTTTTTTTTGCAATGTTGGCTTTAAATTCCTTCCCTTGTGATAAAAGAAAGCCTTGGTCGATTTTTGACAATCTTCTACTGTGTTTTCCTTCCCTTGTGCTAAAAGAAGGTCTCGGTCTATTCCTGCAGGAGAGTAAAGCTTACAACACCTGACTTGAATTGAAGAAGCGGCAGCACAGAGAGATTATTGGAAATGGCAGATTACGGTTTCGACGCTTGTGGAGATAATTTTACCGAAAGCGACGAGCGAGAATTGTTATGGGCCAGCCTTGAGAAATTACCGACTTACACCAGGCTTCGAACGGCCGTTCTCACTCAGAATTTGACAACAGAACACGAGGAAAGCAGTGAGAGCTCGACGGAGGAAGGTTTGGTGGATGTGAGCGGGCTGAATGACATGGAGCGCCACAGGCTCGTCGAAAAGGCTTTCTCCACGAACGAACAAGATAACCTGATTCTTCTAAGGAATCTCCGAAACCGTCTGGACAGGTAGCTGAACGAATACTCTGTATGTTTTGAACTTTGATCGTTGGATTTTAGAATTGCACGGAAAGAATTCGGAAGCTTGCTAAATTCAGCGAATGTTCTTACTTTGTATGACAGTCCAATGCAAAATTAACTTCATTTTCTCAATTTGTCTCACGAAGTTTTAGGAGTTCAACTTCATTTAGTTCAAATTTATATTTACGAAGGTGGAAAATTAATTGTATTCATAAATCAACTTTAGTTTTTCAATTTATGTCATGAAGCTGTAGGAGTTTTAACTTCATTTGATTTAAATTTGTAGTTTCAATTTCAAGAATTGTATATTTCAAGATTTATATATTTTAGTAAATGGCATTTCCTTTTAGCAAGGTTTTAGCAAGGGGGTATTAAATTTACATTTTGGAGTTTTTATGGAGAAATAGGTATTTATGTCCATAGAAACAATACGGTGGTTCGTTTTTGGGGATAGATGGATTTCATTCTATCCACCCGGGTTCAATTTAGTTGAGACATCTTCTAGTTTGGATGATCAGGTGACGGTTTGCTCGAACTCATAAGTAGGTGTATTAGACTTAGTAAGGGGTTTTTTTAACAAGGCATGTGAAAGGGGCAGTATGGAGTGTTACCAATGAGATAAATAATTGGTATTTTTGTACAAAAAGAAGAGAGGCCCAACAGCAAGTATATTCATACCACAATTAATTATCCATTATTAAATTTGTTTACAAATTAAGTGGAGTTAATCAACAATAATTAAGTGAGAATCATCGACTTAGAGCTAAACCATTGCCTTACCATTGAGAATTCAAAAAAACAAAAATCTTTACCTTGTGGATTTGATTATATATTTTTGCAATGAAAAATATGTTTAATTAAGTTAACAATATTTGATTTTGATTAAAAATTATAGGTGTATTGCAAACATGTTATCCACATGAACCACCTTAATGTTACCAACTCCACATGAATCACCTTTTGGAAGGCCCCATCCATATGAGGCTTTAGACACCTCTAGCGCATGATTGCCACAATGTTCACTTGCCAGCACAGATAGGTAGGACATGAGGATGTGGGCTAGATGAGTCGATTATGTGTGCCTTGGCACATTGGAAAGGCACACCATGGATGATGGGCACCCTTGCTTGAACGCAAGGTGCAACTTGAATAGTGGCAATCTACATGGATTGGATAGACCAAGAGGGGACTTGGTGAGATAGTGAAGGTTGTCACTGAAAACCTCGTCCATGGGCATGCAAGATACACGATGGATGAAGTGGCACAATGAAACGATGGCTTATAGATGACTTGGCCAGGATCGATTAAGTAGCACATCACCTGAGTGGACCAAGCAAGAACACTTGGGCTTAGCTTTCCAAAGACACTTGCAACGAGTGCAATACGATGGACACACCTACCAAAAGCACCCTTGAAGTAAACGGACATGATGCAATGGGTATGTTTTTCAAGCAGGCTTGTGATGGGCACAAATGTGACGGGTGCACTTTTTGAAGGCATGTGTAATGGATGCGGATGTGATGGACATGGATGTGACAAGCACACTTACAGGACATGGTTGCGATGAGGGTGGACATGATGGGAACACTTGATCGAATGGGCTTAAGATGAGCATGGGAACGATGGGCCCACTTGTAGGAAGTTGATCATTAGACAAGCTTACAATCGTGATTGTGTGGTAAAGTGGGTGTTGCACCATGAGAGTTGGGCATTGACAAGCCAAGCTATGTCGGCAGCATGCAGGCATGGGACCACTTAGACTTGGAGGGGCTTTCCAGGACTTTGCAAGACTTGTATAGCTTTGAGAATGCTTACTGTGGCTAAGGAATTCATTCAAGCACTGGAAGGTTACTCATAATTCCAAAGGTGCCTCTGCGATTGTACAAAGTTATGGGGTTTGTGCACGAAGTTGAGGGACCCTTTAGGTGCAATTATGCACCTAAATATGCATGTTTTTCACCTCCCTCTACAACATGACATACATGACCATTATTGATGAAATTTTAGGCATAAATAGAATTTTTTATGCAGACTCCAAATATGTAATTTAAAAAAAAAATATTGACTTTTTCTATTTATTTCCTAATTTTCTTGTTTCATCACTCTGTTGGTAAAAAAACATATTGTTAGTGTTTATTCCGTAACCTTTTCATTTCACAACCATTTAAAAAAAAAATTCATGTTGCACTAGAAGACACCGACCTCTACATGCTATAAAAAATCCAAGTCGAAATAACTGCATTAAGACCTTAAAAGGCTGCACCCACATTTGGCATATCGCTCTCGAGGTTTGATCACTTACATAATTAAAAATAAATAAAAATTGAACATTTAATTTTGGGAAAATAGCACTGCACTAGTGCTACGGGTTCTATACATGTCTACCAATTTTTGTATCCCGAAACCGTCATTTAGGCATTGAAAGGTTGCACCCACAAAAACATATACCTTATCATTTGCCAAAAAATAAAAAGTGACTGTTAGAAAACATGAAATTTGACATAGTTATGTAAATTTTCAATACTTAAAACTTATATATTCGGAAATGTGACTCAATTTCCTACGTTTCATTTTTTTTACTCGATATAAGATATCTTGTGTAAGAATCTCAAAAAAACAAAGTAAGTTGAGGGATGCCATATTTTTCATTTTTTTATTGCTTCTAACGCGCCAAAATTGACCCTCGTTAACTTGCGCATGCCCTATGGTTTATGAATAGTGAAGATGAAATTGGGTTAGCTGGGAAAAATACATTGTTTTGAATAGGACCAACAAGTGTCAGGACTCTGGTACCTTCAGGGGTTGGATAGTGCAGAACTATTGGGCGATGGAAAGAGGCTTTTTTGTGTTGTATTGGTTGTAAAATAGGAGTGTGCATGCAGTTTCCCTCCATTGTTGTATGTTGTAAAGATACTTCTCATCAATAAAGTGTTAAGGTTTCTACGTTAGATTCCCAAATATTTATGTGCTTGTGTATTGTGGTTTATTTATGGGATGAATGTTTTTTTATTATGTGTGATGCTTATTTTTTGTTAAATTGTGAACTTGGTTAAATTCTGAAATTGGCTAAGTGTTGAAACTGTTGATCATAAGTATTGTTGCGATGTTCAAGGTTGTGGTTGAACACATGCCTCATTGTTAAATGAACTTGGTTGAGTAGGAATTAATTTCATTTGATGATGTGTATTTTAAGGAAAAGTTATGGGAAAACCTTAAGCGAAGAGGCATAGTCTGATTGTAATAGGAAGAGGATGGATTAACCTATGTGGCCAAGGAAAGGCAGTGTCACGTGACCTTAGGTACTAATGCGAAGTTGGGAAAATTATTAAGTTTGAAAGAAAAAACTTGGTAGACTACATGCCCGTGACACCTTTCCTTTATAAACTCGTATGTACAAATTTGGCCCAAATTTTTTTTATTTAAGGAAGTTTTAAATGTTAGGAACAATTAAAAAAAAATCATTACAAGGTCGACATTAACTTTTAAGGAAATGATATAGGGCTAACTTAAAGGACTAGTTATGGAAAAGATAGTGATATAGGGCTAGCTTACAAGACTAGTTATTGAAAGGATATCATTTTAGATTAAAGGAAAGGATACAAACTTAAAGTTCTAGTTACCAAGAGGATACCATCTTATTAACTAGAGGAATTGCTAATGTATCAAGTCCCTACCAGCAACTTAGCAGGATTTATAGTATATATTTTTGCATGCAACTTAGCATGACTTCATAATATAGATCTTTGCATAGTTATTTTCACAAGAGAAAAGGAATACGCAGCTAAAGGCAAGTATGATATTAAAAACACTAATAACCTGTTATGAGCAGCAATAACTATCCCAAAAATGCAAATTGGAATAATGGAATGTAGACCAACAGCCATTATGTCCTAAAATAACTCACTTGTTGCTTAGGTCCATAGTTAAATAACCAACAGTAGAAGAGATGCTATCTTTAGTATCATTAGTGGTCATTTACCCATCAATTAAGGGAGAGTCCAAAGCAGTTGACCAGGAAGGAATTTCTCTTAAATCAATTAACCATTAATATATTGATCTAAAACCATATTCATACCTTCCAAGTGTATATCCAAACATTGGGGAAAGAGCATAGGTATCGACACTGAAAACAAGTACATCAAAGGAAAAAGTAGGGATGAGTGCAACTTCACTATACATGGTCCCAAGTGAAAAAGAAATATGATGCACCGAGTGCGAATGATCGACCTGGGTGAGATTTCGGATATGATGCTTTGCTAAGTGGAGGTATTTTTCTTGTCAACTCTACCCATTACTCTTTCTCCTAGGTTCTGGATTCTCGATGATTGATTGGTCCTAATACACTTCACTTTCTCAGATCTAGCTAAAAGGTCAAGCTTTCAATTCTATGTCAGTGGCATAAAGATTGATTTACTAACATTGCATTTTTTAAAGTCTTAAGTATGGTGATAGAAGAAGCATAGATGAAGGTTGAAAGGGCCACAAGAAGAGAGGTAGATCATGTGTACTCAATGTAAACAGTGGCAAGAAGGGTTGAAGCAAAAAAAATCATAACATTTGATTGAGTTGACTCAACGCCATTAGAAAAGGTTAAATAGTTCCTCCCTATGTGAATTTTTTGGAATTGTTCCTATCCCTATTCATGGTATTTGGCTTCAGATCTTAAACTTGGTGCTTTCAATGTGTGACCAAAAGTGATGCTCCTACGATTGGAGACTCTTCAATTGGATCCGGTTGTATCCCAACCTATACTTCCACCCCTACTACTTCTCCCTTTGCTCTTGGTGGCTACAGTTCAACTTTCCAAGCAACTATATCTTCAACAACTAAGGATGCTTATGGGTCAACTTAACCTAAAACTAGGTCTGTTATTGGATATGGAACATAGAAAATGGAATCTTGAACCAAATGAAAAGAAGTTGGAGCTTGAATTGGCACTACTACTATAACTTTATTTAGCTCAGTCAATTTTCTATGCTCCTGAAAGTAAGTGTCAAAAATTAGATCTAAATCTACCATGAAGAAGTTGGAGCTTGAATTGGCTCTACGACTATAACTTTACTTAGCTCAATCATTTTTCTATGCTCTTAAAAGTAAGTGTCAAAAATTAGAGCTAAAGCTACCATGATTACCATAAACCTTTTTAGGAGAGATTGGTCTTGGGAAATTTTGGAAGTGGTATCGCCGGGTCCATGGCCAAGGATTTGGTGCATTGCATTTGGGGCACTCAAAAAAATATCGATATAGCTTTATACTTTGAAATAAAGGAACATGCTTGAAATATAGACAACAATGAGAATTCTAGCTTGAAAAATTCCAGGAAGGTCCATGCAGCTTGACAAATGCCAGGAAAGGTCAATGCAAGATGCGATGCAATCCACTTAGGTGGAGATATGTTAATTACTATGGTGGAAACTAGAGCCAAAGGTGTCTAATAAGTTGCCCTGCCTTGAATGAAGCGAAACTAACATTGAATGTGAATTATTACTGTTAGGTCTAGTTTGGTAGTAGTCCATCAATTGCATTTAGCCTTCGAACTTCGATGAGAAATAAGCCAAGAAAATTGTCTTTTCCTAGGTTTGAGGCCAAATAAGACCACGAAAGATATCATGGGTGTAATACCCAATTTTTGACCCCATAATGTAATTTTGTAAATATTGATGTAAAAGCTAGAATCTAGAAGCAAATGGTCCAGGATGACCAAGCTATTGTAAATATATACATTTTCAATATCAATATAAAGTTGTTGATGGTTGTAGAGGAAGAAGGATGAAGAAGAGATGGGGGGCTATAATTCCACAAGAGGGGAAGTCAAAGTGGACTAAGAGAAATGACCCTAGTGGGCTTAGCTTACATCCGTAGCATTATAAATTTATCCCAAAGTTCATAAACCATGATAAAGAGTCATGCTTTAAATGAAGCATTATTTAATTATCTTAAGAGGGGATTAAGAGGGGAAAAGTGGTTCCATGTGGAGTGGCCACCTAGAAATCTAAAATATGATTATAAAAGTGCAAATTCAAGCATGGGGGGAGGGTTCGTTCCTCAATGGATTCCAACCATTCAAATTCCATTAATAACCATATTCTTGTCACCATCTTGGAATCGCTTGAGACTTGTACCTAAGAGAAAAAGGACCAGAGATACCATAGGAAACCATTCATGCCATTTACCCTAGGAAGAAATTGGTGTGTGAAATAAATATATCATGTAGCTTGTGCCTTCAAGTCCCAATTTGGATACTTCATTTCCAACATGTGCTGGAGCGCTAGAAGGGAACTAGAGGTTTCTCAAGGGACTGTTAGCTAAGAGAATGGAGCTTGTTCCTGGTGTTGTTCAGGTTGATGGAGAAGGAGAATTGAGTATTGGGACATCTATGGAGGGGGTTTCTGCACCAGGGGGTTGCATGAGAGATTGAGTTTAGTATAGGTATTGGGGAAGATATTTTCCCTTGTGGATTGATAGCCCAGCTCGGGGGTGTCCTATCAAAGAAAGATATGGCTTGAATGGTATCTAATGGCAGCAATATGTACCTATGTTGCTAATCACAAAACATATCAACATCATACAAATGTATATCAAGAAGGTGCCTTACCAAAGGATCATGAAAGTGCTTGTCCATCCAAGCAAGTAGACCACCATTTTCCAAGTGCACACAAGCATCAAGTGACCAATCAAATCTGATCCAATGACATAGGTGGGTATCCCATGTCCCATAATGTTGCTCCAACAGAATGTAAGACTCTTCAAAATAATCAGCCATGTGTTCTTTCATCCAAGAAGTGAATGAAGAAACTCTACCAAAATTTGAACCATGTAAGGACCAAAAAAAACAAGGAGACTTCAAGTGGCTCAAATAATTCTAATCAATACATCCATGAATGTTAGAATCACCAATGAGAGCAATCGATGCTGCCCTGAGGAGGTTTGGAAGGTGTCAAGCAATTCTGCCATGTGGCCTTTCATCCAAACATTGGATGAAGGAACTCTCTCGTCAAGTAAGGAACAAAGAGAACAATGGACCTTCAAGGGAATTAAAGGAGTACCATATGTGAATCCATGTATATGTGTATCATCATAAGGTAACAAAGGATGCTTCTGCAAATGTAAATAAGAAGGTGCTCTAGTCATGTCATCATCAAAGGGAGAGATAGGAGTTTCATACTCTTCATGTAGCACCATCAAAAATAAACCTTTCACCCATACTTCATTAGGATGAATGTTGCAAAATGTGGAAGTGTAGGGTGTAGGAAAATGAACCAACTCACCCATATGATCAAGAAGTGTAAAATATTCATCATGTGAAGGATCCATAAGAATAGGATCATGCACCTCTCTCAAAAGTGGGAAACTTTCCTCATAGGTTGGTTCCAAAGTAGTGGAATCATGGACTTCTTCAAAAAGTGCGTAACCACCATCAAGAGGCAACCTAGGTTCCTCTTCCACCATAACAAGTGCTTGGCTCTCATCACTGCTCATCCTCAAACACATCAAGCACATGCAAATTTCCATGTTTCTCATGATACATCATGTCATGAAAACCCTCCAAGCAATCTACCATATGACAATCTAAAACATAGAAGGAAGAACAAGTGTCTTGCAACCTCTCAAGAAGTTGCTCATTTTGAATTTTGAGCTTATGAATATCCTCATTATTCTTCAAGTATGATTCATGTAACCAATCATCAAGCTCAGCCAAATTTCTTCTATCAAAAATCAAAGACTTGAAATTACCTTCAATGTTGCACATTGCTCTTTGAATCTTCTCCATATCTTCAAGGAAGGATGGTTCCTCCAATGAAGAAACTCTCCAACAAGAATTTGATACCAATGCTTGAGTTTAATGGAGTATTCCAAGGGCCTCATAAATATTCCTTTCACTCATATTCAAAGACCCTTCAATGAAGGATGGTTCATGAGAGAGAACCTCCTCTTCTTCTTTTTTCTTGGGATCAACGTTACATGGAAACTCAAGTGGTGACGGGGAAGATGATATTGGTTCATATTTTTCTGCTACAAGGTCTTCTTCTTCATGCTCCATGGAGTTATGGCTTGTAGCAACCGCATCAAGGCTGATCTCTATGTCACCATCATAGAGATGTGAGCACCCATTGATATCACCTTGCAGTGACTCATGCTCCTCCAATGGTTCATCTCCATTACTGCCTTCATAGTTAACACCAAAAATTTGAGCCTCCATACCGAAGGACCCAACCATGCCAGCCTTCTCACTGTAAGTGGCTACCATATCAGAATGAAACCAAGGGATACAAAAATCAGAATTGTGGCCACACCTTGGTACCATGGCTTTCTCTTCATGTGGTGGATCTGTGATGTCTTGCCCTTCCACCAAAGCTTCTGGTTCACATCCAACCGATGTGTGCTTGTCTTCTGCTTCCTGATGAAGTCAGGAGGTGACTGTAAACCTAATTCATGTTGATCCTTTGGATCAGATCCACACGTTGTCTTACTACTCCTGACGACATCATCATCACTTATAATTATTTTGAGATCACCCACCAAGAAACTAGGAGTGATTTCACCTTCCACATTGCCAACAACCAGATGTTGGACTGTTGGATATTTAGCTGTGCATGGACCTTCTTCATCTACTTCTGATTAATTAGTTGGTAACTCATCAACCTTATGGCTGCTACAAATATGCTGATTTATATTTTCCTCTTGCTTATCCTAGGTATCAATACCTTTGGTCCTCTTTTCTTCTCTACAACTCAGTTCCTTTCTTGGTGGCTTGTTGGTCTTTAAGGAATCCACATGTGTCATTTTTTTGACTTTCTTGGGTAGAAAGAATCCCACTTCTTTGCACACATCATTTACCATCAATGCAATCTTCACCTTGCTAAATCTAGATAGGGATCTTGAAATAATTTTTGAATCTCATATGTGCAAAACTCTCTGAAAGATATGAGTTCTAAAATCTCATCTCTCAATGCATAGTAAGCTATGAGGCACTCAAATGGTATCCTTAACTTCACTTCCTCAACAAATTCAGACCTTGGATGATAAAAATATGCATCATAACATTGGTCATCATAGTCACCATCATCTCTTTTGAAACTACTTGAAAATATGCCTGATGATTCTTCTTCTTCGACTGCAATTGGTACTAGCCTCATTGATACAAATTTGAATTGTGATCTGCAATATTATTCAACAGTGAGCTTATTTATTTCCACATGGGTGGATTAAAGTGCTATGATACCACTATAATGTACCAACTTAGGATTGTGGCACAAAAACTCAAGACTTCTCAAATTTGATCAAACAATGGCTAAGGAAGCTAGAATTGTTGGTTATGGGAAATATCAAAGGCTATGGATGAATGGAAGGTTCTGATATTAGTTAATACCTCTGCACAATGTACTAATACCATTTATATTTCAAGAACATCCCGGCTGAACTCTACTCCAATGCTCCTGGGGTTCTCAACATATGCTGACTAGTATGGGTAGGAAACTTGAATGAAGGTTGGATAAGTTTGTTGCAGACATAAGAGAGGTTAATTAAAATTAATTTACAGTAATTTCATCTTAAAATATTATCTCATAAATTTATATGTAGATCTGGGAAAGTCTTACAACAAAACTAGTAAAATTACAATTTAGGACAACTCAACTAGTTTGACTTCTGGATTCCCAAAAAGTGCTCAAAGGAAAACTAATTTCTGAAATAGGGGATGGATAATGACATATGACATGTTATATAACTCCATAAATAGGAATGACTTAATTTGGATTTATTCTCATTGACTTATGAATCATACACTAAAAGCTAGTCAAATTCTAGCTCAATCTAGAAGGGGTGCGCAAAATTGGAGAATAAATTAATTTTTTGTAATTTGTATTGAATAGAATGATATCATAACATTACATGCTCTGTTATTAAATCATAAATAGGCCAAGTTTCATCTCATAAAGTGATAGGAAGATCTCTCTTCTTGTACATAAGAAACTAGCTGCAGAAACTCAAGGAGGGAGGATTCAATCTTTGAACTGGGTGATAATGATTCCGAAATTCCAATTTGACCTAATAAGATTCAATACCTGAAAATACACTCAGTGATAATGGCTGATTACATCATCCTCTCACAGAAAGATGGAGCACATCTCCCATGCTTTACTAGGGGCACATTTCCCAAGTCTCAGATGCACAAATGCATTCATAAAATTTCTCTTACTAACAAAAGATGTGAAATGGAGTTGGAATCATTCTTTTATAGAATTCATGTTGACCTATTGAGCAAGTTACTTGGCTTGGTGACCTTTGAGAATAGGTCACCCATGAGTGGACATACTTTCCTTGCTTGGCTTTGGCTTCCCTTCTTTTTCCTCTTTTTATGACTTTCCTTCTTTTCTGAACTTTCCTAATTTTCATACTTTCTTGCATTTCCTGTTTTATCCTGCTTTCTGGATTTATGCTGCTTTTTATGAAATATTCTTATTTTCTCATTTTTGGCATCATTTTTGGACTCATGTGCTTTACTTGACTTCTTCCTCAAGTCACTCCTCCAACCTTATCCACTAATGCACCCTAGTGTAGCATTTTCTCCATTTATTCAGCATAATAATAAAATATTAAATGCACCATAAATATTTACTCCAAGTGGATAGAAAACTATGGATAAAATTAAATGCATACTCCTAATTAATTAATTGCCTCATCTTAACCCCTCATTAATTAATTAATTCAATCTGTCACTAGGATCCACGGGGTTCGATCTTCTTCATGGTGCTAACAAAATGGGAACATGACATTTTGGCTGGACAAGCGAAATCGTCACACTTTTAGATGGCTTCATTATTTTGTATTCTAGGTTGATTTTAAAAACGTAATTGCATTCCTAGCCACCACATATAAATGAAATTCAAATCTAAAGCACACCATGCATACAATAATTATGTACCAATGGAATAACATAGATGGGATGGGATTCATATGGCATGTTATTTTTATTTCACCAACAAAAGTATACAATGGAAGGAGCCAACAAATTGAGTACAAGTAATATATATATATATATATATATATATATATATATATATATATATATATAATATCAATATATATATTAATTATACAAAATTTTAATATTATTATTAAAAAACACTTTTCTTATCTTTGAGCAATGCAACCATCAATGAAGTCATCTTATCTCATATGAAGGGCTAGGCACTTGGTTTTTCATTGATAACTAGGAAAGGATGAAGGGAAATGGTTGTCGTAAACTACAATGTGTGCAAGGCCTTAATAACATGACATTAGTTCAATTAATTCAAGGCATCTTTCATGATCCATAAACTATTGTGTAGATCCATTGGAATGGTTTGTCACAATGGATCTTACAACTTAATTCAGTTTGTTAGCTTAATTCCACATAATGATACATAAACTAGAATTGAAAGGAAAATAACTAGAGAAAAATAACACATCCACACAGACAACACAAGAGATACCCTAGGGAAACCCACTATGAGAAAATCACAACTAGAAGTGAGGACTATGCCTTGCTCTTTTCTTCTCCAATATGCAATGCAAATACAAAGAAAGTGTTACTCACTATGGAGTTACCTATGACAATGTGGTTTGCAAGGCTACTACAAGATCTCCTACTTCCTCTGTTGTGATCTAATATCCATTCCCTTATTGTTGCTCAACTATGGAACAATACAATAACATCATCAAAATGGAACTCCTTCTCCTCCTAACATCCAGGCATTTAATATAGCCCAATAGTTGTATAGGGTTAGTTATAGGGTTTGTACATGCCTTAACTCCCAATTAGGGTTAGGGTAATATAGAATGTTCTTGAAAGTCCACACATGACTAGCTCTACATGTGTGGGTAATGAGATTTGACGTGGAATCCACTAGGTACTGTGTTGGTCAATTGGATAGGTCCACTTGTGGGAGGCATAACTTCCTCATGCATACTTCAATTGAGGTTAGTCTTGCAACATTGGAAATATATCAGAGTGTAGAACAACGTTGAGGGATTGTAAACTATGCTCACAAACTTTTGACCCAAAAAACATCATTTAATCCCTCAAACGAGCCTTGAAAGGTTATGGAGCCCAAATCTGCAAAATAAGACCTTCCCATAAAATGGGCCCTACAATACAATTCATCCCATTGTTCCACGCATAACGCACCAAAATAGATGAGAAATTATATATTGAACCAATTCATATCATATCTCCCAACTTGGGAGGATTTTGGTCCCCAAAAGCTTTTACTAAATGAGGTGAGGAAATTTGTCCTCTACCTTCTTCCTAGAGTACCATTTATCCTTTCCTGGAAGTTGTCCTTTCAACCAAATCTACCAAATTTCATGTTGCCCCTGTTTGGTAGTTTTAGACCTCTTCTGTAAAATTTTGTGTTTAGCCAACTCTACTTAAGCATCAGGTGCTAAGTCCTCTATGCTAGGTAGGATCTGGTGCTCCTCCTTATCTAACATGGAAGGCTCATAGAGTTTCAAATTTTCCATACTCACTATTGAGTAAATGTGCATGTATGGGGGTAGATTAAGTACGTAGGTGTTATCTCCCACTTTCTCCCATACCTCAAAAGGGTCATATCACAGAGATTTGATCTTCTTACAAGGAACCTATCACTATTTCCTTATTCTGATGTAACCAAACTCTATTCCCGACTTTGAATTATTTCTGGACCCTACGTTGGTCATGTATGGCCTTGTACTTTTCCTATGACTTCTTCAATGTCTCCTATACTCGTAAATGGATTTCCTTGATCTTATCAATGAATTTTTTAGCTCTTAATGCTTCACCTGTAGTGTCTTCCCTCACTCCCCCTTGTCCACATACAACATCTAGAGGTGAAGGTGGCATATATCCAATAAAGGTTTCAAAATAGGACCTACCAATGGAAGTGTGGACAACTCTATTATAAGCATGTTGAATATATATTAGATTTTCATCCCAAGTCTTCATATGCTTCTAAATGTAACCCCTCAAAAGTTGCACCAAAGTTTTTTTGACTACTTATGCATGTCCATTTATCTATGGATGGAATGTTGTAGTTCTCTTCAAGTTAGTATCCATCTTATCCCAAAGTGTATTCCAAAAGACACTGAGAAATATGGTATCCCTATCTTAGATTATGCTCCTTGGTATCCATATCTTAGATGATGCTCCTTGGTATCCCAAAGTGCACCTAGACCTTCTCAAAGAACATGTGTGTTGCTTCCTATCCTTTGATGGTATTTTTACAAGGCATAAGAATGCACATCTTAGTGGATCTATCAAATCAAACAAAAAATAATCATGCCCTTTCTTGGTGGTTGGTAAACCACCCACAAAATCCATGGAAATGCTTTCCCAAGGTCGAGTGGGTACATGTAAGGGATGGTATAGACCTTGGTTGTTTTACATTACTGGGCTTGTTGATGCAGTAAATTATGCACCCTCTAATATGCCATGATACATCTTCTTGCATTCTGGACCAATACAAATACCTTTGTAAGTTAGCAATTTTCTTCCCAACACTAAAATGCCCTGCAAATTTGGAGGTGTGCATCTCTCTAATAATTTGCAATCTTTCACCTTTCAGAACATAAAGTTTGTCTAGCTTGTGGAGAAACCCATTCTGGAGATGATATTCAACCTTAATGTTACCTTCTTCTACATGAAATTGGCCCTATAGTTGTTGAAACACCTCCTTGAAGTCCTCATCTTCTATGTATCCCTCTTTATATGCATCATGGGTAAAAGGTTCCATGTGCATAAGAGTCCCCAAAGATGTAATCTTGGATGTAGGTGGCCTTGAAAGCATGCTTTCCAACTTATTAGAGTTGTCCTTCTTATACCAGATAACTAGATGAAATTGTTGCAAAAACCCCATCCACTTGTAAATTCTAGTTTGTTGTAGCTTACTTTGGGCCTACAAATATTATAGTGGTTGGTGATCTATGTGGACAATTGTTTCCTTACCCATCATATAGTGCCTCCACTTCTTAACAACTTGAACTAGGGCGTAGAGTTCTTTATCATAGGTAGGGTAGTTCAAAACTCCCCCATGAAACATTTCATAATGATAGCATATCATCTTACCTCCTTGCATAAAAAATGATCCCATAGCATACCCACTTACATCTGTGTCCCCATTGAAAGGATTTTTCAAGTTAGGAAATGCAAGAAATGGTGCTTGACTAATCTTTTGTTTTAGCTTTTCAAAATATTTCCATTGATTCTTTCCCCACTAGAAACTCTTACCACTCATTGTTATGGCATGGAGTGGTGCAGCTACCACTGAAAAGGAAGCGATAAACTTCCTTAGGTACTATGTTCCCCCAATAAATCTCCTAAATTATGTCACATTAGTAGGAATTGACCATTTTCTAATGGCCTCCATCTTTGCAGGGTCTATATTGAGTTCCTCTCCATTGATCACATACCCCCATTATACCAATGACTACTAAGCAAACTCACATTTCTTGAGATTAGCCAGTAATTGATGTTTTTCGAAGTCTCTAACACATGCATGAGATGTGAAATGTCTCCTCCTAGGTAAATATATAAACCAGTATATCATCCAAATACACTATAACAAATGAATCTAAATATGGATGAAAAACATCATTCATCAACCTCATAAATGTAGATGTTGCATTACATTAGCCAAAATTCATGACAAACCATTCATATAAACCTTGCCTTGTCTTAGATGTTTCCTTATAGGTGTCTTCTTCTTTGACACATACCCAGTGGTATCCCAATTTGATATCAAACTTGGTGAAGTACTTGGCACACTACGACTGGTCTAACAAATCATCAATCTTGGGCAGAGAATACTAATTCTTAAGTGTAATATTGTTCAAATATCTGTAGTCGATACACATCCACCAAGTTCAATCCTTCTTGGGTACTATATTGATAGATGACCCACAAGGTGAGGTGCTTGGTCAAATCACCCTTGCTCAAACAATTGTGGAAATTGCTTCTTCACTTCATTTTCTTCCAGAATAGACTGTCTATACCACACAATATTTCGTAATGGGGAGTTAGGGAACAATTGTATCTAATGTTCTACCCACCTCTTAGGTGGTATCCCTTAAGCCTCCTAGAACACTCTTATGCATGCCTATAGAAACTCCTCCAATTAATGTTTTTTCTCTCTTGTACACTCCTCTAGGGATGCCTTTACTTGTTGATGTATATGTAACTTCGGAATGTATTTCACCTGTGTATTATATTTATATTTATTGTACCCTTATAAGAGATGTGTTATTCCTCTATAAGCGGAAGTGTCGTCATGTGGATTGACAAGTGTCGCAAGTGTGTGTACTTACCGATGGGTTATTAGACCACCTTATGGGGTCGGCCCTGATTAATATATAATATAATGTGGGTGTATCAAAGTAGACAAGTCGGCCCCAGTAAGTCACTGGGCAAAAAGGTGAGTATAAATAGAGATAGGAGATCTCTATTTTACCCACTCGGAAAAGTAACTATCTCTCTCTCTGAAAAGTGGCGCACTAGTGAGGAGGAGGAGGATCATCTGCTAGTAGACTAGCTCATTGTTATTTGGTTGTATTTTGGTTGAGCCATTGCTCTCTCTATCTCTGAGGAAGTTGTGGGGTTTTTCACCTTAGGGTTTTCCCCACGGAAACTCTGTGTCTCTTGTCTCTATGCTTTTGATTCTTGTGATGCTTGTGATGATTGTCATATTATGATTGTCATGCATTGATATACTGTAGATGTTATTCTCTCAGCAAAGATCCTATAGTATTGTGATTTAATACTGAAAATTTAACATGGTATCAGAGCTTAACTGAGAAGAAGACATTTTGCAGTGACGGAAGCTTGTATTCCTTGTTTATTGGGTTTCTCTCCACAGATTTTTGAAATTCAGTATAGTAGATTGGATCTACTCATCAAGGCACATCTATCTGTCCAATCAGAATTCAATTCCGAGCATTTTCAGATTTGGCCCTAAAAATTAGGGTTTCCACAAAAATAGGAATTTCTGGAAACTGAAGGTACAGCTGGAAGCTCCTTGCAAAAATCGAAGGTTTGAGCTTTGGATCGAGATTTTTGGCTGGGTAGATCTCCGGGAAACTCAAACCCTAATTCAGGGCTCTCCCTAGTGAACCCGGGAGGACAAAAAGGCAATTTTGAAGGGCAAGACTTTGCTGATCTCAAATTCTGAATGTACTAGGCTGATCAGCTCTCCAAGGCGCATCTTTCTATCCTTTCGGAATTTTGAAATTCACATTTTGAATTTTTAGGGTTTCTCTGACAAACCCTAATCCGGGACCAGATCCAGTTTTCAGCACTTCAAGTGGTAAGTCCTAAATCTTTTCTATTTCCATTTGAAGTACTCTTAAAGATGTCTCTCCACACCAAGCTTGAGGATAAGCTTGAAGGGGCTGATAACTTCCGAGCCTGGAAGTATAGGATTGGGCTAATCCTGGAAGAGAATGAGTTGGACTCATATGTGAAAGAAGACATCCCTATCCCAGAGGATGAAGAGGCCAAGGCATTGCACAAGAAGAACTTGGTCAAGGCAAAGAGAATCATTGCTGATTCTATCAAAGACCATCTCATTCCCCATGTGTCTTCTCTCAAGACACCCAAGGATATGTTTGAATCCTTGACCAAGCTATTTGAAGGAAAGAACATAAATCGGAAGATGACCCTGCGGAACCAATTGAAAGCAGTAAAGTTTTAGAATGGAGAAACCATTCAATCTTACTTTTCAAGGGTCTCTCAAATCAAGGAACAATTAGAAGCAGTAGATGAAATGGTGGAGAATGGTGAGGTGGTGATGACTACTCTAAATGGCCTACTTAGGTCATGGGATTCCTTTATTCAAGGAATTTGTGCAAGGAAGAAGTTGATCTCTTTTAGTAGACTTCGGGAGGAATGTTCTCAAGAAGAAGCTAGACTTATAGCTCGTGAAGAAAAGATGGGAGGTGAAGATCAAGCTCTTGCAACTCACACCAAAAGAAGCAAAGCCAAGAAGGATCACTCTCGCCACAATAGATCCTATAAAAAGAACAAGAAAGACCTAAGATGCTTCACATGCAATGAGAAGGGTCACTTTGCTTCAGATTGTCCCAAGAAAAAAAGGGATAATAACAACAACTCCAGTAAGAAGAAGAAGGGCAGCAAAAGAAGGTTTCATGCTCATGCTGCCGAAGATGATGAACCTCCAAAGAAGAAGGCTAGGGCAGAAAGTGATAGTGATGATGACTCATCAAGTGAAGAAGAGTATGTTCTGCTCTCTGCTCTCACAGGTACTATTTCTCATGGTTGTAATGATTGGTTGATTGATAGTGGGGCCTCCAAACACATGACTGGGTTCAAGGAATATTTTGTGAACCTTTCTGAACATGAATCACCCCATAAGGTGAAACTTGGGGATGATTATCAATATCCAATCAAAGGAAGTGGTGAAGCCTCCTACAACCTAGATTCTGGAAAATCATTGAAGATGAAAGAAGTACTGTATGTACCTGGACTCAAGAAGAACTTACTCTCCATCTCTGCATTGGATGCAAAAGGTATGAGGGTTGCATTTGTGGATGGCCAAGTCCTAATGTGGCCAAAGGGAAAGAACATAGATGATGCAGTAGTGATTGGAGAGCAAGAGGGAGGCTTGCATAAATTGAAGGGACAACCTGAACATGCCATGGTACATGAATTCATGGAGCCAAGTGAACTTTGGCATAGAAGACTTGCTCATATGCACTATAGGGCACTTCCAATTACAAGCAAGGCAGTAGAGGGTCTTCCTGAAATCAAGACCAAACATGAAGGTGTTTGCAAAGGATGTACAAAAGGTAAGAACATTAAGAAGGCTTTCCCAAGCAATGAAAGCAAGGCAAAAGACATCTTGGAAACCATCCACTCAGATGTATGTGGCCCTATGTCATCCAGCTCCCTAAGTGGGTATGTTTACTATGTATCATTTATCGATGACTTCTCCAGGAAGACTTGGGTATACTTCTTGAAGGGAAAAGATGAGGTGCTTGATAAATTCAAGGAATTCAAAACCTTGATGGAGAATCAAACTGACAAGAAAATCAAGACATTCAGATCTGACAATGGTGGAGAATTCACCTCAAATGACTTCAAGAAACTTTGCAGTGATTCAGGGATTAAGAGGGAGTTGACTGCTCCTTGTAATCCTCAACAGAATGGAGTTGCAGAAAGGAAGAACAGAACTATCATGGAAGCAGCAAGGGCAATGTTGCATGATCAAGATCTTCCTATGCATCTATGGGCAGAAGCAATTAGAACGGTTGTATATGTGCAGAACAGAACTCCCCACAAGATATTGGACAACAAGACACCAGAAGAGGTCTTTTCTGGGTTCAAGAATATTGATGTCAGCAAAGATGAATATAAGGACATGTAATCCAGGATCAAAAGGGAGCACACTCCAGCAGCTCCTGCAAGGATGCAGATCTTCAGAGGGAGTTGACCATCTTCCTACATTCCACAACAGAAAGGTGTAGAAGAAGCTACTTCAGCAGCTCCTACCAGGAAGCAAAGACTCAGAGGGAGTCCACCCAAACAAACAAACAAAGATAAGTATATCAATTATCATTTCTTGCCTATTTTGTTTGTTTAATAATATTATGCTTATGTTCCTAGACTTAGGAGATGTATTGTGCATATTTGAATGATTGCATTAATGAACAGTATACTACTAATATGCATATGATGGGTAAGTGGCTTATGGAACTGTACAACATTCCAGTGCTACTTATCTAGAATGAAACCTCTTTGCTGACATGTTGGGAGTAGTGCAAACTCTTAACAATGTTCTGGTAGAGACTGGAAGGCATCTAGAAATTTGTGGAACATGGATAAATGTTGTATTGAAGCATTGGCTAAGATAACTGCATGACTGCATGACATATTTTTTTATGTGTAAAGAATTTGTTCTGAAAATTATGAGATGTTTCTAATCATGCAATTTAACCTGTTTTGTAGGAAAGACCGCATGTCTTCACCTACAAAAGGACTACAACATTTGTTCCAGCAAGAAAGATATCTATTGAAGATATTGAAGTTCCCAGTATCTGGGATGAAGAAATGGAATTCCATGATCCGTAGATCATGAAGAAGATGTTTGGGATGCAGTCCCAAGACCTGACAGGGAGTCATATGTATGCAGATTGAAGAAAGCCTTGTATGGCTTGAAGCAAGCTCCCAGAACTTGGTATGGTAGGATGGACAGTTTCCTATCTAGTTTGGGCTTTACCAAGAGTAAAGCGGATTCCAACCTTTACTACAAGGTTGAGGAAGGGAATCTTGTGATTCTACTACTGTATATGGATGACCTATTTGTGACAGGAGATGACAGACTGATTGCGGATACCAAGAGGAAGCTTGCAGCTGAATTTGATATGAAAGACTTGGGAATGATGCACTATTTCCTAGGTATGGAGGTGTGGCAGAATGCAGGTGGGATCTTCCTTGGTCAAGGGAAGTACACAGTAGATATCCTGAAGAGATTTGGGATGATGGATTGCAAGGCCATGGCCACACCTATGGCATCGAATCTGAAACTTCTTTGTGATGCTTCATCTGAGCCAGTTGATGTTTCTATGTATCGTCAGATGATTGGGTCCTTGATGTACCTGACGAACACGAGACCATACATTTGCTTTGCTGTGAACACATTGAGCCAGTTCCTGACGGATCCGAGGAGTGTTCACCTGGTTGCTGTAAAGCATGTTCTGAGGTACCTGAAAGGTACAGTGGATTATGGGCTCAGGTATGAGGCGAATCAAAAGTTTAACCTCCAGGGTTATGTTGATTCAGATTGGGCTGGCAGTGCTGCAGATAGAAAGAGCATATCTGGGTGTTGCTTCAGTATGGGATCAGGTGTGATCTCTTGGTTTAGCAGGAAGCAGTCCTGCGTAGCACTGAGTACAGCTGAGGCAGAGTATGTTGCAGCCTGTTCAGCTAGTTGTGAGGCAGTATGGATAAGGAAGCTACTGTCTGAGTTATTTGATCTCCCGTTGGAGGCTACTGGTATCTTCTGTGATAACCAGAGTTGTGTGAAGCTGTCCGAGAACCCAGTGTTTCATGACAGGTCGAAACACATAGAGATCAAATATCACTATATCAGGGATATGGTGTAGAGAGGAGCTGTGAAGCTCCTGTATGTTGCGACGGACGAGCAGATCGCAGATGTGCTGACGAAGCCACTAGCCAGGGTGAAGTTCGAGTACTTCAGAGAGAGGCTTGGCGTGCTTCAGATCGAGGACACTTCGAGGAAGAAGTGATGGACACATTTGCTGAAGCCATTCCAAGCATGTTGGAAGGAGGATCCTTGACATGGCTGTGGATGTAAGCGCTGGATGATGAACATCAGGATGATGTTCTGGTTTCTGATGGATATGATCAGTTGGATCATTTTTATGTATGTATGTACGCATCATGTTGGATGCTGGATATGATCAGTTGGATCATTTTTATGTATGTATGTACGCATCATGTTGGATGCTGGATATGATCAGTTAGATCATTTTTATATGTATTTACGCATCATGTTGATGCTGGATATGATCAGTTGGATCATGTGTATCTGTATATGCATCATGTTGGATGCTTAGACCATGTATCTGTATATGTATCAGGTGGGTACATTGTATGATCAGGTGGATCATGTATAGTGATATATATCATATATTTTGTATTTGTATCAGGTGGATACATTGATGATCAGGAGGATCATGTATGATGATATGTATCAGGTAGATACTTGGTATGCAGCAGGATGTTGCAGTGATGATCAGGATGATCATAGATGACGAGCTTCAGGATGTTGCTCCAGATGACATGCAGCAGGATGTTGCAGTGATGATCAGGATGATCATAGATGACGAGCTTCAGGATGTTGCTCCAGATGACATGCAGCAGGATGTTGCAGTGATGATCAGGATGATCATAGATGACGAGCTTCAGGATGTTGCTCCAGATGACATGCAGCAGGATGTTGCAGTGATGATCAGGATGATCATAGATGACGAGCTTCAGGATGTTGCTCCAGATGACATGCAGCAGGATGTTGCAGTGATGATCAGGATGATCATAGATGACGAGCTTCAGGATGTTGCTCCAGATGACATGCAGCAGGATGTTGCAGTGATGATCAGGATGATCATGGATACATCAAGATGATGTATGGTGAGTATCAGGTTGATACTCTGTGGCCGTGGATTAGGTTGTGCAGATGAGCATGTAATTCGTTGCCCTGGGAGATTTGCAGATGGTCTTTCGAGGTTTTGCCTATGGCATGTAATTCGTTTCCCTGGGACATCTGGCAAATGCTCTTTCGAGGTTTTGCTCTGGGAGGACATGTAATTCGTTGCCCTGGGAGATCTGCAGATAGTCTTTCGAGGTTTTGCCTATGGCATATAATAGCGCCCTGGGATATCTGGCAGATGCTCTTGCGAGGTTTTGTCCTATGGCATGTAATTCGTTTCCTTGGGAGATCCGATAGGTTGGGCTGTGTGCCCGTAATCAGTCCTGGGATGCTCTTGCGAGGTTTTGCCATGACCACATGTAATTCGTTGCCCTGGGAGATCCTATAGGTAGAGCTGTGTGCTCGTAATAGCCTGGGATGCTCTTGCGAGGTTTTGTGGTGAGGTCACATGTAATTCGTTGCCCTGGGAGATCCTATAGGTAGAGCTGTGTGCTCGTAACAGCCTGGGATGCTCTTGCGAGGTTTTGTGACGCACGTAAAAGTCCTGAGGATTCCACAGTATGGCCAGTGATGATGAAGACCTGCAGGTGGTGGGCCTACATCCAGTATGAAAAAGGACTGGCTCTGTAGAACTTCCTATGACGAGTAGAGACAGAGATTGGATGAGATAGCAGTAGCAGTGACGATGATGATGACGATGCATCGATGACGATGATCCAGAGAAGAAGACTTGTCTAGCAGATCTGTGTCGAGAAATACTTTCCTAGTTAAGAGGGAGTGTTGATGTATATGTAACTTCGGAATGTATTTCACCTGTGTATTATATTTATATTTATTGTACCCTTATAAGAGATGTGTTATTCCTCTATAAGGAAGTGTCGTCATGTGGATTGACAAGTGTCGCAAGTGTGTGTACTTACCGATGGGTTATTAGACCACCTTATGGGGTCGTCCCTGATTAATATATAATATAATGTGGGTGTATCAAAGTAGACAAGTCGGCCCCAGTAAGTCACTGGGCAAAAAGGTGAGTATAAATAGAGATAGGAGATCTCTATTTTACCCACTCGGAAAAGTAACTATCTCTCTCTCTGAAAAGTGGCGCACTAGTGAGGAGGAGGAGGATCATCTGCTAGTAGACTATCTCATTGTTATTTGGTTGTATTTTGGTTGAGCCATTTCTCTCTCTATCTCTGAGGAAGTTGTGGGGTTTTTCACCTTAGGGTTTTCCCCACGGAAACTCTGTGTCTCTTGTCTCTATGCTTTTGATTCTTGTGATGCTTGTGATGCTTGTCATATTATGATTGTCATGCATTGATATACTGTAGATGTTATTCTCTCAGCAAAGATCCTATAGTATTGTGATTTAATACTGAAAATTTAACATTACTCTTGTTGATTCATCACCTAACTGATTCTCTCATAAGAAAAGAAAAACACATTTCTTACTTACGCTAATCAACTTTTTGGCTTGGTTTGCACTTACCAGTGATATCTTTGATTTACCCTTATGTGCATTGATGATGAATAACTTCCCATCCTTGATCAATGGGAACTAGTTTTCTCTCCTCATAAAGACTACATCCCTCATATACATGTAAGGGCTTCCAAACATTGCACCACACATGTCAATAAGTACTACATCTAACTCCACTTCATCAATAAAGTCTGCACTTACAACAAATTTGATCTTACATTGTTTTGTGACCTTTATTTTTGTATGCTTGTTTACCCATCCCAATGGATAAGGGCTAGGATTATCATGAGCCTCCAACCCAAGCTTGTTGACCAGATTGGATGCTATGAGATTGAGATATGAACTGGAATCGAATAGAGTATATACCTTGGTCTTCTTAATCTAGATCTTGATATGGAAGCTTTTTGTCATTTTCTTCTCTTCCTTTTGATGAAGGCTACTCAGGTTCACCTCCCTTTTCACTAAAGTGGAAACAATCTTTTCATCCACATCTACTCCACATCTAAGTTGCTCTCCACTTGTTTGCTCAAATTTGTGGCTAGAAGGTTCTTCTTCTTATCATCCTTCATGCGGTTCTTAGGGTTCAACTATGGATGTAGTTTCCAACACTTTTCTTTAGTGTGACCATTGATGTTACAATTATTGCAGTGGTTTTTTATATACTTTCATTGATGTGTTATGGTTATAGTCTTCTTATATTTTCCTTCCCACTTCTTCTTCCTCTCCTTGGAAGTGTCTTGGTTCTCCTTTTGTTTACAACCACTTGGTTGTCCTTTCTTATGGCCTACATGCTCTAGGTATTGTGCTTGCACACAAGCCTCATAAATTGTCTTAGGATTGAAGAGCATCAATCTCTTTTGTAAATGACTATGTAGACCCCTTAGATACTTGAGTAGTACATCTAGATTCTTGGGTGAGATACCCAACATAATAGCCATCTTCCTAAATTTGGTGGTGTTTTCTTGCACACTCTACCCTTTCCTTTGCTTGAATTAAATCCAACAGATCCATTGGTCCTCTACATACCTATTAAGGTGGAGTTGGGACTTTATGAGAGTTTTGAAATCCTCCCACTTAGTTATTGGCGGATCACCCTCCAACCTTAGTACCTCTATGTGGCTTTCCAACCAAGTTCATACATGGCTTCTAATTTCAATTGAGCAAAAGAAATATTATGCTCCTCATCTATGTTGCGGATACTAAAATAGACCTCTAGTTGATGAAACCAATTATTCAACTTTAAATAATTGATCTCACCTTAGTAGGGCTTGATATCCACTTTTGACTCCATCTTAAATAGCATCTAGGAAGGGGTAATGGAACTGAAACTTGGCTGCTCTTTCTCAAGCTCTTTCCTCAACTCCTTTTCTAGGTCGAGCAATATGTTTCCAATTTTCTTTTTAATAGTGGATTCAATAATGCCACTAGGGCTTATCTTCTGGTCAAGGTGATTGAATCTTAAGCCACCTTCCCCCAAATAAATGGTGCCAATGGATTATCTACATGTGCAATACATGGTTGTGATGGTAAGTTTATGAAAGATGATAGAGGAGAGGATATCCATCCATGCAACTGTAACTACAAATTTGTAGAGAGTATTAATTTGATGTCCACAAAGATGAATAACCTATCTAGGACATAAGGATCCTTGTAAAGTAAGATACTTAATCCATTATCTACATGTGCAATACATGGTTGTGATGGTAAGTTTATGAAAGATGACAAAGGAGAGGATATCCATCCATGCAACTGTAACTACAAATTTGTAGAGAGTATTAATTTGATGTCCACAAAGATGAATAACCTATCTAGGACATAAGGATCCTTATAAAGTAAGATACTTAAAGCCATAGGAACAAATTTAGGCTTTTCAAAATAGTTTCCCACCACTTCCTCCCCCTATTGGTAATAAATATTGAGGTTTCAATGGGCATTGGACCTTGTATGTTTCTATATTTGTGGATTAATAGTCCAATTTCATCAACGAAGAGGAGTACAAGCCATTGGAAGCATAAAGTATTTTATTTTTTCTCAATGAAAGAAAATAAAACTTGTAAATTTCATTTTTCTTTCAATTTCTTACATGTCGAATTAGTTAATAATCAGAAGATTTAATTAGTTAATAATAATAGGAATGAATAAAAAAGTTATGAAAATCCATATCCCAATGTTTTAGGTTTTGTGAAGAGAGTGAATACTTTTGAAAACTATTTTACAAATGATATATAACTTAATATAATATATATAAAAAATGGAAATTCTATAATTAAAATATTTAGAAAAAATAACTTCATCACATATCCAAAGCAAAATTTTCAAATTGTGTATCATGTTTTATATCACTAATTTCCTTCCATAATTACACATGGTTTTGAATTTCATTTTTAAAATATTTCATATTTTTAAACTATATCATTTAATGTGAACATAGACTTTGATGTTGAGAAAAGCTTTAATCTCTCTCTTTTATAAATAATATATCCATATTTGATTCCCTTCATTATTTACTTCATTGGCTTTGAGGGCATGCTAATTATTTACGAACCAGCAAATAGTGAAAATATAGAGAAATTTATATGGCATACAGTTTATTAACTCGAGAAAATATACATTAGGGCATGCTAATTATTTACGAACCACCTAATATGTGAAAATATAGAGAAATTTATATGGCATAGAGTTTATTAACTCGAGAAAATATACATTAACCATACATACCAGGAACTAAGAATCCATAGAGTTTCCCTCTATAGTAGAAAATAATAAGTCTCGTTTCAACGTTACATAACATAGAGAGCTCATAAAATTTCTTCAACATAATTCGATCATTCCATCACACTCTTAAATTAAGGAATTAAAACAATCATTTAGTAAAGATGAGAAACAATCATCTAGTAAAGATGAGAGTGTTAATATTTGAAATCTAATAATTGCTTCCAAAACCAGTATAGATTCATCTTAAACTCGTATCTATTAAGTATCGAGAGGGATCCAATTTCTTGATGTGTATTTCTTTTTTAAAATTTAAACTCAATAAATTTGATCTCTCTTGATTGATAAATCCGGGTTTAAGTTTTAAGTTTTTATTTTATAAACGAACATCTATTTTTTAATTACTTTTCATAATATTTTATTTTATGAACCAACATGGATTTTTTTTAAATACTTTCCATAATTTTTTATTTTATGAGCCGACATGCATTTTTTAAATTATTTTGTTAGTAACAAACGTTACAACATCTCCCCCATACTGGGATGTAGAGCACCGAGTGAATCGGTGCAAAAATAACCTAACTAGCTCTTGAACTTAAATGCTAAGAATCAGATAACAAAGAAATGTTATGGCCCAAAGGAGTATATATGGGGTTAAATATATAGGATATGATCTCAATATATGGGGCTAAATATATATGTAATGAAGTAAATGCATATGTAATAGTGGTTGGCATAATGAAGGGGTCATCTCATGTGCAATGAGTAAATAGGTATATATGGAAGTAATGTAGTCATTGTGGAGGGAACATGTGAAATTGTAGTATGAATGTCTTCGGATATTTGGAGGAGGTTCTCCTATTCTTTAAGGAGTTATTGTGTAACTCATCTCTCTTATCTATATTGGAGTTGTTCTCCCCATTTACATTATTGTACATGTTGTGTAAACTTGTCTCTTATGATAATTTAAGGATTTGTTCATAACTTTTGGTATTAGAGCATACAGTCCTTGGCTTACACTCTTCCAAAAAGAATCATCTTGGAATTTTTGCTATAGCATATTTTTATACATTTCAGACAACAAAATTTGGAGGATCCTCAGAAAACATATTGAAGTACTGTGGTAACAATTTTAGATCTTGGTTCATTATACTTTCAAAGTTAGAGCCCGTGGAAGTTAGGGTTTTGACTTGTCCAAAAACTAGTCTCAAATAGGTGTTATGGGTAAAACTATCATATAATATGAAGAATGAGATATCCAAATTGAGTTCCACTTATTACATTAGAAAGAAGATGGCCCATAGTGTTTGTGGTACAAATTTAAAAAGCAAAAAAATCAAATAAAACATGTGGCAGTGAGTACAAGTTCGCTCTCTTGAAAGGGACAAATTATATATATATATATATATATATATATATATCGGTAAGTTACCATAACTCTCTTTTGGAAAATTAGAATCAGATCAAACCTATAGCATTGTAGAGAAGACATACCAGCCTACCATACAAAAAAGATTCAAAATTAGAGAGGTCGAAGTTTCAAGATAATTTAGGAGTAAGTTTGGCCAGCAAGACAGTCTCCGAATTAGGGTTTTAAGAGGTATGTTATTTTCATATTAGCATAACTTTTGATTGGAAGGTCCGATTGAGGTCATTCATATGTCGTTGGAAAGAGGAAACATGTGATAATATGTTGGAAAATTAGGATTATACAATTTTGATATTATTGTCAATATATTGAACTTGTAATTTGGGGGTTTCCGGTTAGACCTTAATTGAGGAAAATGGCATTACCTATGTTTAGTGGAGATGAATATAAGGATCAAATAAAAACTATGGAATGGAAGAGGATGATAAAGGAAAGTGGTATGAGTTCTTTTAAGGTAGGTTTTTATTTTAAAAATGAAGCTTCTAATTGTTGGTAGATTTTTTATGAAGATACTATATTATATTCCAAGTGGGAATAATTTGAAGATCTCTTCTCAGATAGATAAATGGATCAGGGTTACCAAATTGGAGATGCATAAAATTGAACATGAAGTAAAAGAATTAAAAGAGGAACTCAAGAAGTGATCAAGAATAAAGGTGAGTATTTGTCAAGATAAAAGTCCTTAATGAAACACTTAGTAAATAGATTCATAAATTGAAGAAAGAAAAGAACTGCAAAGGCAGGTGGGAAAATGATGAGTCAAGCGATGAATTCCAAAAGAAGGATGAAGAAATATGTAAATTAAGAAACCATAATAAAAAGTTAATGGATGAGGTCAAGAGATTAAAATAAGAAAAGAAGCATGGTCAAAATCAAGAAAAAACAAGAATCTTGGATGAAGGCACTATCAAAAGCCTTGAAGAGGAAATTTGCAAGAACGTTGAAGAATATCCAAATGCAAATGAGGTAAAATAAGAAATGAATTCTAGAATTGAAGAAGGACATAATAATTTGATTAATGGCATCACATCACAGCTTCAAGATGAGAAGGAAGACAAGATTCTATAAGGTCGCCAAAAAATACTTGAAGAAGTTGAGCTCCAAGTTGAATATGTACATGTCAAATACGAGGGTATTATCTCAAGGGAAAGAGTAATAAAAGACCAAGCACAAAGGATAGAGGATTCCATTATCTTTTAAAAGAATATTGATGATATGGGTGTGCAAAATGAAGGGAAACCATCCAAAATGAAATGATATTAACATCCTCATTACAAACAAAGCTTCCAAGAAAGACAAGAAGATCTGCAACGACACTATCAAAGAAGAAGATGGAATACTCAACCATATTGATGGAAAAGGGCATAAAAAAACTATTATTCAACAAGATATTATTAGAGACCATAAATTACAACAAATTGGATAAATTGCAATCACGACACATGGAATCAAAATTACGCAACAACTACATATCAAGGATTAAGATTGAAAATCATCAAATTTGGATGGACAGATCATCATTAATGGAAACAGGAAATGAGGAATATAAGGAAATACTTTTACTTGGTTTCATCATATATAAAACCATTAAATGCAAAGCTATGAGGACAAATATTTTCGAAAGAGGGTATTATGATATGACCCAAGGGGAGGCATATATGGAGATAAATGTATATGATATGACCCTAGGGGGGCATATATCATAATAAATATATATGTAAAGAATTAAATTGATATGTAATAGTGATCTACCTAGTCAAGGGGTCTCATGTGAAATGAATGAATAGGTATATATAGAGGTAATGTAATCATTGTTAAGGCAACATGTGAAATGGATGTATGAAAATCTTGGGGTATTTGGAGGAGGTTCTCCTATTCTTTAAGGAGTTATTATGTAACTCATATATGTTATCTATCTTGGAGTTGTGCTCCATGATTACATTTTTGTACATGGTGTGTACTATGTTATATTATGCTATGTTAAGAATTTGGTTCATAACAAGGCGTCACAAAACCAATATTCAACAAGATATTATCAAAGAACCAAAGACTACGACAAATTGGAGAAGTTACAAAAACAACACATGGAATCAAAATTATGCAACAACCAAGTTTCAACGAGTAAGACTAAAAATAATGGACGTTGGATAGATGGATCATCATAAATGGCAACAAGAAATCAAGAATATAAGAAAATCCTATTACTTGGTTTCATCACATGTAAACCCCTTAATTACAAATCTTTGATGATAAAGCTTTTTGAAGGAGGTGCTATGTTATGGCCCAAGGGAGGCATATATGGGGTCAAGTATATATGATATGACCACAACTGGGTGGTGAGGATATATGGGGATATATATATGTGTGTGTAATTTATTAAATTTATATGTAATATTGGTCGGCCTAATGAAGGGATGTCATGTGCAATGAGTGAATAGGTATATAGTAATGTAGTCATTGGAGGGAACATGTGAAATTGATGTATGAATGTTTTGGGGTATTTGGAGGTTCTCCTATTTTTTAAGGAGTTATTGTGTAACTCATCTCTCTTATATGTATTGGAGGTTGATCCATATTTACATTGTTGTACATGGTGAGTACTCTTGTATGTTATGATAATTTAAGGATTTGGTTCATACATACCTAGGATATGGAAGTGTGAGATACCGTGACTACTTATTTATAGTTATTTTAATAAGTAAGCATGAAATTGAATGGTATTTTTGTTTTATAGGGTTCAAATAATTAATTTTTTTTTTCTTTCTTTAAATTGTTTTTCAAAATTTAATTCACCACTAATAATTTGTATCCGTATTACACCTACACCGAATATTCGACGAATTCGAATTTATTCGGAATTTCCGTACACAAAGTACCAATACTGCCAAATTATGCTACTATGGTTTTAACAGACTTAAAAAACAGGTAGCAAGGTTTATGGTGAGTAGATATCACTGGGTAAACTCTGGCTTGACGATCCAATTGATATAAATGCAATTATGGTCCATAGAGTAACCGGGTTACCAAAACTTGATGAACTAGTCCCAATTGCAACTCAATCTCTGTAACTGGTAGAAGAGTTCATTGAAAAGTTGCAGGGAAAGAATTTAAAGGCTCTTATTATTAGCATGGTGAAGGACCCGAGAATAAAATGGGTAGCTATTATAGTTTTTTTTGTCTATCAAGCATCCAGACGTAAAAATTACCATGTTAGACGCTATTAAGCAAATTGTTGAACAAGGAAAAGTCTTAACTTGCTTTAAGTATGTAGTAGACATAATTATAGTTAATTGTGAGAAGTGCCAAGAAATAGGACGGACGATAACGTTTCCATCCCTCTTAATTTGAATAGAAATGACAAGGATCTTACTAGTGGAGGAAGTTGTATTTTAATCGGGGATTCTGTTGTTGATGCTATCCCTGCAGTGTTTTTACAACAAATAGTCGAGTTCAGCATCGTACCTTACCCTTAAGGAAATATTTTCTTAGTGGTTTGAAAATTTCAAGGTAGTTTGTCGACATTGGAGGGTACCAAAGTAAATAAGGAGGAATTTATCACCAACAACTCATATACAATTGTATTTAGACTACACTAAAATTTGGTACGCACATGGAGCAAGTGGAGAGCCTACAGAGTTAGATTACTACCCATCATTAACAAACTGGATTTTCATGGATCTATCGAGGCAATCCAATACAAAATATAGAGTGCCCCCCTCAACCAGAGGTGAGGTAGAGAAAATAATAACCATGTTTTGGGATGGAGAACTAGACGAAGAGAGGTAGGCATATATGTATATAAGGGTATTTGTAAGCACAAAAGAGTCTACTACATTCACTCTCGTGAAGAATAGAAAACTGGTGAACAAAGCAAAAAGGACAAATTTTGGTGCCGATGAACCCTACTAAGAGACTGAAAAAGAGATTTCGATACTTCTATTTTATTCAGAAGCTATCGACTGAGAACAACTGATATTAAAAATATATATGGAAAATGTAGTCGTTAAATTTTTGTCCATAGAAGAAGGTTCCAAACACACAAAGCAACAAGAAAGAAAGCATAAATTAATAATGGAGTCAAGTATCGAGCTTGACTATTCGCAAGCATTAGACAGATCCAAAGAAATTATTGTGAACACAATGAAAAAACATATTAGCATTGAGATGAAGTTTCAAGTTGATATGCATACGAGGAGTACATAGGGAAAAAGAAAGGATACAGGTAAGCCCCCTAAGATACTAAATCAATCGTGCACACATACGAAAATAGTGATCGACAAAATGAACACTATCCAAGAACCACAAATGGCTCCTACACACACCAACCCATCACCATCAATTCCACCAATGCAAACATCATAGTCAACTCCGACATAGTCGGCCCCTACTCCAACCATACCTAAATAGACCACCCCTCCACCTCTCCACCTATGGAATCCATTCCTCCTCCTCAATCCACACCACCACAATCGACCAACCATACTCATAAAACAAAGACACGATATCATATTAGAGAAGCAGAGCAACAACGAGAAAAAGAGGCTTCTCCATCCTTCAGACCATTTCAAGTGGAAGAACGTGGAGAAGGTAACATGGCACTTGTTTTTAAACCAAATCCCACATCATATGCACAGCTACAGTAGATCACAAAATCAGCAATCCAATAGAAATACAGAATATGGAAAGATGTGACAAGGCATAGGGAGCACAAACGACAAAGAGCGAACAAAGCTTGGGAAGAATGCAAAGTAAAAGCAAGGGATTCCATATGCATCAAATTGCATAAAGAACCAAAAGATCCCATTGACCATATGAAGCATTTAATAACAAAAGTGGTAGAGCAACATTAGTCCACCATAGGCTACTGGAAAGTAATATATGAGCAAACAAAAGCATTGGTGACACAAGAGTACAATAAATCCTATCACTTGAGAGAGAAACTAGTCAACATAGAAGCACAAGTGACAACGACCAACACAATGTTTAATATTTGACCCTCCCAACTTGCACATGTGTCTAACAAACTGATGAACAAGGAAATATTAGTCATAGATTTAACCACTAGCACCTAAGGACAAAAGAATGTGTTGAGAGGTGGACCATTGAACGAATTTTGCAAATAGAAAGGAAAGAGCAAGTAGAACTTCAACATGAATAGGCAGAATGAATTTAGGAAGGTAAAACAATACATAATGAAGTTACTAGAATGTTTCATCATATACACTTCCTAGACCAAAGGATACAAAATAATCGGCAATCGATATACATGCACATGCTTTTTTATCAGAAACAATCAATATATTGGCAAATATAAGAATTACCAACATGGTCATTGAAAAATTCATCCAAGAATGGGAAATGATGCAAAACAAACTTCTAATTCTAGTGCCACATATCCATAGGACACTCACAAACTATTCAACCAAACCTACCACCGCATCCAACACCTCTACGACTTGTTGATAAATTCTTTCAGCTATGTGCATATGTTGATACAGAACAAGAACTAGACTCAATTGAGAGCATAGAGATAGAAAAATCTTGAAGGACTTGTACATACAATGTTTGTAAAAATACATTTGATAAAATTATTTTTTTTTCAACTATTGGTTCCAACATTTTCCTTCTTCAGGATGAAGAAGAATTTGAGAGTGGGGAGATATTGGAAGAGCCTAGCTGATTAGTTGACTAGGCCTACTAGTCGATCAACAACCACCTAGTTGACTGAACCAATAGGTCAACCAACATAATGAATAGTTATGTATAGTCATATGTATAAAAGATAACAATCTATTATATATACCACGAAAATCTCAAATCTTTATAACAATCTATATCTGTAATATGTCCTTCTATTGATAATATAACAGTTTATGTGGATTTTGACTACTCTTGTTTATTAATCAATGCATGCTCTTTTGATGTATATCAATGGTAAATAATTATTGAATCCCCTAGATTGCAATAGGTCCTTAGGGTGCGCCCTTCTTTTCCAAATCGAAGTCAACACCCTTCTTTTCCCAAGGAGGCACCCGCTCCATCTTCTCTATTGTGTGAACAATTCTTAATGTAAGTTGCTTCAGTTAGTTATTTCTTAGCCATTTCTAAAAGATAGGTTAAAGAAGTCCTTGGTTATAAAAGGCTCACCTATCTCAATAATAAAGTTGATGGTATTTTGTCTATTTGCTTATGTTCATGTCCGTGTTTTGGTTATGTTTATGCATTATTGTTTAGGTTACTCTCATTTTTTTAGATCTCTAATCAGATCACATACCCTCTTCCTGGCCACAAATCTGACATGCATGGGCATACTTCTACTATGATCTTGTTAAACTTTGGTTTCCATTGATGTCAACTAATGTCAAAGAAGAATCAATATTCCTGTGCCAGTTTGAAGAAGTACATGAAAGATACTTTGAAGAAGTAGATGGAAGCCACTTTGAAGAAGTATATGCGCAAGCAAGATGAAGAAAGACATGGATGCCAATCTAAAGAAGTATATCCATAGGAACATCAAGCATATCTCATTTGAAGCAGTACATAAGGAATACATCCAATACATGTCATACATGGTGTAGGTCTCAAGTCCGTCAAGGTAAAAGTCAAAGAGTTGATTGGACATAGGTTCAGGAGTGCGGAAGCAAGCCAAATAGTTTATTGGACAAATTTTGGGAGTGCACAAGCAAGCCATAGAACTGATTGGACAAAGTTCAGGAATGCACAAGTAGGCTAGAACAAGAAATGGTCGAACAGTTATGCAAGTCCTGAAAGCATGAAAGACATCACCAATCAGAAGAATCTTTCATCTATTGAAGCACTCATAAGTACCAAGAAGGGTGTAGCGGTTGAAGATATCATATGCGCAAATTACACAGGCAATGGTACATCAAGGGTGCAAGACCACACTGCAAGGGTTAAAGTCCCACTAAGGCAAGGACCATGTATGCGCAAAGACCCACAAGAGATGACACATCAACGACGCAGAACATGACAACTGGTAGAAGCATGAACCGTGAAGCAAAGAAGAAGGAAATCCACACCCAACTGGTGGACATACAACCCGCACATGACAAGTATAAATAAAAAGCAAGTTGGAGATTTGAAGTAAGCTTGAGAGCAAGGATGAAGAGATTGTAAGTGGAAAGCTGGAAGATACAGATTTATCAAGCTTCTAATACTTAGGGCATCAAGGGATTGTGGAACCAAAACATCATGATCTAGCAGAGAGTGGAGTGTGCAAAAGAAAAGGAACATAATGGTTGATGGTGTGCAGAATGATGTCATAAATTTGTGACAGTTGCACGAAGACAGAAATGCATAATTATAGAAGATGCCCAAGTGCATGAGAATTGAATGATAGTATTGCAGACATCAGACAAACAATCACAGGTGTTCTAAGACAAAAGTGCAGAGACAGATTTGAAGTATGTCTTGTGATGCACGAAGTGAAGAAGCTTATCTAGCGCACTCAAATTAAGTTGACATGTGTAAAGTAAGGCAATCCATCAGATGCACAGAGACAGAGTTGCAATAAAATCAAAGTTGTTCATTATGATGAGGATGATCTGAGACAAGTGCGTTAAACCAAAAGGACTAATCATATGATGCACAAAAGGTCACAGATTGTCTAAAGGTTGTTGCACCAACACAAAACGGACATATCTTTAAAGGTGTGCAGTTCCATCCAATACTCATGTGCAAAGTCAGAACAACAGGTTATTAGTTGATGCACAGTATCAGTTGAGATTGCAGATGTGCAGTAGCAGAATGGAATATTGAACCTTGGAGCAGATTGTAGAATTTGATGAAACATCACACAATATATGTTGTGCTACGTCATTTGAAGTGAAGTGTTGAGTGTGAATTCAAGTAATGTATGCAGCAGAGTGACAAAAATATTACATCATACAGAAGGTGTGCACAACATAAATAACAACAACATATATGAAGTGTATGCGGATCAGAATTTCAGTAGTGCAATATCTTATCCTTATACATTTGGGTGGTAGGACGGGGCAAGGAGCAGGGGGTTGTATCCTCCTTCCATTTGGTGCCGAAGAAATCAGGGAGTTTGTGCTTCCTTCAGGTTGGTTCCTGTAAAACCAGGGGGTCATGGCCTCCTTCTAGTTCATGCTGGATAGCTTAGGGAGTTGGTGCTTCCTTCAAATCGGTGCCTGTAAAACTAGGGGGTCGATGCCTCCTTCTATTTGGTGTTGGAGAACATAGGAAGTTGGTGCTTCCTCGAATGTAATCTTTCCATTATAAAAGAGCATTATGTTGTTTTATCCCGGTTGGGTTTCCACGTAAAAATTATGTGTGTTCTCTGTTATTGCGCATATGTGGATGAATGTTTTATTTATGGTGGATGCATAATTAATTATCATATTAATCAGTTAATTATTTAAAAATTGTTCTTAACTGTGCTCATATTGATTCACCCCCCTCTCAGTATTAAATAGATTCCAACAACTGGTATTAGAGTAGGTGTCTTTAGGAATAACTTAACATCTAGAAGACATATCTCTGCACAGATATGGACAAGAAGGAAGGTCTCTCCACCAACAGAGCACCAAGTTTTGATGGCACCAACTACAGCTTCTAGAAGGTCAGTATGGAAGTGTATTTGCAATCTCTCGGAGCTTATGTCTGGCAGTCCATTGTGGATGCTTACAATTGTTAATATTTGATTGGTCTTTGATCTTTAATTCTTTTAGATGAAGAGACTTGAAGCAATGAGACAATTCAATCCATGAAATTCATACAACCATAACACAATATATACCCTGGGGAAAATCCTCAAAATTATGAGAACAAAAACCCCAACAATTCTTCTCAGTATAATATAATGGATAACAGAGAATGCTTTATTTTACAACATAACAAATTTCTTTCGGAAGATAAGAGATCACCAAACACTCTTGATGAAGATACGGAAGAAATAAACAAGAGATATCAATCGGATGTGTGCCCAACACAACAATAACAAGCACGGACAATACCCTACACAAAGAGAAGCGCATTGCCTTCAATGGAGAACATAATTCACTTCAAATTGGATTCATCAATCTCATATAACATATTTATACATTCTTCACTTCTATTTTTAACTTCTAACTTCAGGATGAACTCACCCTCAAACTAGATGTATTAATCTTACATGCAGAGGTGCGCCCCACTTCTCATGTAGTGCTTTATCTCACTGAGCTGTCACTGAGGATGAACTCGCCTCTTAACTGAAAGCTTTCCCACTTAGTTAGGTGGCCAACTTAAGTGTCGACATGCAAGTGTCACAACTCATGTGTCATCTTTTAGTTTAACACAAGTGTCGTCATGCAATAACACTTAGTTAACTAGATCTTCTTTGTTGTCACTTAGTTAACTCTCTTTAACTGAAGTGTCGTCTTTTAGTTTAACTAAAGTGAAAACACTTAAGTTAACTAGTCATTTTTATTTAACATTTAGTTAACTGAAATCATGCTGATTGATTTACTTGAAGTGACCACTGTGAGTTATTTAGTTAACTAAGGCATATATTTAATTGATGCTTTAATTGAAGCATTGATATTTAACTGAGGTTTTATAAATGAAGCTTTAACAATTCGAGTTCTCTTTAATTAACTGAAGTTTCTGCATGGGAAATTTCAAATTCTCTTGATCTCTATGCTTTATCTTTTATTTATTTATCTCTTACTGCATGATCAATATGTGCTAACTTTAATTATCCATCACATTACATTATATTAAGAATAATTATCGAATGTTGTGATCATATTATATTATTCTGAACCAAATGATCATATGCTAAAGTAATTCACTTTAGAGGTGTTCAATCTCTAAAGGATACTTAATAGCAATCTAGTGACCATGATTAATAATATATCACACACCATTAAATTCTTTTAACAAGTAAAGTATGAACTTTATATGGAAGTTACACCTCTATACGGGAGATCCATCTCATGGATACCTTTATATGGAAGGTTCACGTGATAATCATGACTTGACACACACAATTTCGGAGCCTTGTCCAACAAGACTTTACAACATCATTACTTTGATCAATTACCTCTATACAGGAGGAATAACCTTTACATGGAAGGCAATCAAAGTGCTCACCTCTATACGGGAGGATCAATCTTGACTACACACGATTGGTTTGGAGAATGTCTCTTGAATTTTTATATTTAACACTCTCTCTCAACGAGGAAGGAATTCTCTGCCATACCAAGCTTGTCTCGGAAGTACCTGAACTTCGTCACTGATAGAGGCTTTGTTAACACATATGCAATCTTCTCATCAGTAGCAATGTACTAAAGTTTCACTGTACCTTAATGGACCTTGTCTCGGATGAAGTGATACTTCATTTCAATGTTCTTCGACTTCTCATGAAACACTGGGTTTTTGGAAATCTTGATGCAACTCTGATTGTCAAACCTAATAAGTGTAGGCTCAATATTTTCACCGAACAACCCTACAAGTAGATTTATGAGCCACACTACTTCTCGACAGGAAACACTAGCAGCTATGTATTTTGCTTCTGTAGTGCTCTGGGCTACGGAGCCCTGCTTCCTGCTGGACCAAGATATCATAGTTGATCCTAGGCTGTAATAATAGCTAGATGTGCTCTTATGGTCCATAATGCTTCCTCCCCAGTCTGAGTCTGTATAACCATGTAACATGACTCCTCCATTGGAGGCATATCTAAGAGCATATGAAATTGTACCTCAAAGGTACCTAAGCACATGCTTAGCAGTTGTCTAGTGCCTGTGTCTCAGATGAGACATAAATTGACTCAGAATTCTCATAGCATAATATATATCAAGCCTCAAAAGTATCAAGTACATTAGCGAACCTATAAGTTGTTTATACAAAGTGGGATCTACTAGATCTAATCCAAAGCCTAACTCATGAATTTTCCTCAAATTGGAAACCATCAGTGTAGTCACATATTTGCAATCTATCATGCCAAACCTGTGCAATATATCCACACTGTACTTCCCTTGAGATAGAAAATTTCATCTTTTCTTTGTCGGATCTCAATTCCAAGAAAGTAGTGCATTAGATCTAAGTCTTTCATCTCGAACTCTGAGGTGAGCTCCCTCTTGCAACAAGCAATAAGATGTTCCTCTCTAGTGAGAAACAAATCATCAACATATAGAACCAATATCAACGGTTGGTTCTTCACTACTTTGAAGTACAAATTTGGGTCAGCTTCACTCTTAGAGAAACCCAGTTTCTGAAGGTAGCTATCAATTCTAGAGTACCAATCCCTGGGGGATTGCTTAAGCCCATATAGATATTTTTTTAGCTTGGAAACATGAGACTCCTTCCCATGCACCAAAAATCCTTCAAGTTGTTGAATATAAACCTCTTCCTCAACCTCACCATTGAGGAAGGTTGTCTTCACATCCATCTGGTGAAGTTTCCCTCCTAGAACAAATGCAAGTGCAATCATTGCTCGAATTGTGGTGTACCTTGCCACAAGGGAAAACGTCTCATCATAATTGATGCCTTCTTTCTAATAGAAACCTCTGGAAAAAAATTTGGTTTTATACTTCTCAATGCTACCATCTGCAGCATGCTTTATCTTGTAAATCCATCTAAAATTCACAATGGAATTCCCATCAGGTTTGCGAATAACCTCCCAAACATCAATATTCATTATAGAGTTGTACTCTTCTGTCATTGCATCTTTCCAAACTTGTTGTTTTACAGCTTCTTTATATGAGGATGCTTATGAATCACTAATGTGACTCATCAATGCAACATACCCTGAATATCTGTCAAGTTGCTTGCGTTCTCTACATGAGCCTATTGGTGGTCCATGTTTCTCTGCATTTTGTAAGATGTCTCGGTACCAAGCAGATTTCTTTTAGCGGGAGGTTCATCAGGTGACCTCTCAGCCAATTCTACTGGTTCTTTAGGAGCTAGCAAATCTGAGGCATCTTCTGGTTTCTCCCTCTCTAACTCTAAAGGGGGAGAATCAGACTCGGGATCCTCCATCTCTGAATCACATTGAATCTCTTTCGATCTTTTGAAAGCAGATTCCTCATGAAAGGTAACATATTGATTGAACTCAATGTGTCTCTCACCAGGTACATATATACGACATGATTTGGATGAATCGATATAACCCATAAAGGTGCCTTTCTTTCCAGAAGGCTCCATCTTTGTTCTCTTTTCTTTCGGTCCATGAATGTATATTAGGATCCCAAATATCCTCAAGTGTGAGATGTCTAGCTTCTCACCGGTAAACACTTGTTATGGTGTCTTGTCATCTAGAATGGCATGCGGGCTTCTATTTTGGATGTACACATCTGTATGGGTGGCTTCTACCCATAATGAGGTAGACATATCTTGATCATGCATCATGGATTTTGCAGCCTCACATATGTTTCTATTCTTTATTTCGGCAACACCATTTTGCTGAGGGTTTTTTGGTACTGTTAATTGTCTACATATTCCTACATCACTACATAGATCATTAAATGCATGTGAATCAATTTCACCTCCATTATCAAACATTAATGCATGGATGTGCTTTTCTTTCTGATTTTCAACTAGGGATTTAAACTCTTTAAATTTGCTAAGAGTTTAACTTTTAGCCTTCATGAAATAAATCCATGACTTCCTAGAAAAGTCATCTATGAACAATACATAATATAAGAATCCACTCGGGGAGGGGGGCGACATGGGACCATACACATCATAATGTATTACATCTAAAATCCCTTTATATCTAGTAGAACTACTAGAAAAACTTTTCTTAACATTCTTCCCAAGTGCACAACCTCAACATACACTATCATGCTCAAAATAAAATACGAGCATACCTTTTACCATCTTTTGAAGTCCTGGTAATGCTTTGTAGTGTAGGTGTCCAATCCTTCGGTGTCATAGCTCGCATGTACTAATAGTGTGGTGAATCATAGCTTGAATTTACTTTATGAGTACCTTGTAGAGTCCTCCCTCTCGAAATCCAATCACAACAGTAGATTCTAGGCTTTTGTTCTTCAGCCATAAAAGTGATTTGTTATCCATGAAGATAAATCGGAAGCCTTTGTCTTCAAGAACCGAAACTGAGAGGATATTCTTCTTCAATCCTAGAACATATATAATTTCCTCCACATGTATAATATCATTGGTGCTCAGTTGGAATGAAGTGGATCCAACTCCTTGGATCGAATAAGTTGAATTGTCCCCCAACTCTACCATGCATGTGAATTCTCTCCTTTAGATCGGTAATGGCACTCTTGTAACCAGTCATATGTTTGGATGCACCACTGTCAATAAACCATATGTTTGCATTTGTGATGACGTATCCCGAAAGGGATGAGACGATATAATACTCCCTTCTTGTCTCATTTTCTTCGGATGCATCCTTTTGAGTGGTTTCATCTTCTATGGCGATAGAAGCATGAAAATTTCCTTTCCGCTTTGCTTTGCAATCTCTTGCGAAATGGCTTTTCTTGTTTCAATTAAAGAATCTATATTTTGACTTGTCAAAGCTTTTGTTGAACTCCTTCTTCTTTGGATGAGAGAACTTATTTTGGAAGAAGGGTTTATTTCCTTTCTTCATTCTTTCTTTGAGGGAAATATTTTCTTCTTTGATGCACACTAACTTGATCTAGATTCGCCCCTCCTCTTGGAGACAATCATTCCACAACCTTTCAAAGTTAGGTTGTACCTCTCGGTCATCCACCACTACTCCAATACTAGTAAGTTGATCTCTTACCTGAGATATCTTAGAGAAGAAGGAGGCCATTGTCTCATTCGTCTCCATATTTAAGTTTCCAAGCTTATTCTTCAATGCCCTCTTTTGACTTGGGGCCATCTTCTCATATATTTTAGTCAATGTATCATAATATTCTTTCGCGGTCTTTAGTGGTGTGATCACGGGCATCCAGTTATCTTTTACCGAATCATAAATGATTCATTTAGCCTTAGCTTGATTCTTCTTGAAGTTGATGAGCCCTGCATTAGATGTAGGATCCTCCACCACAGTGGATACGTATCCATCCAAATCATGTTCCTCTAGGATGTTGAGAATCCTATCCTTCCAAGTGTTGAAGTTTGAGGTGCCCTCAAGACAATATTCTGGTCATATAGAGACTGATACCATACTCTTCAAATATTGTGCTCAACTTCTCAGGATCTGCATAGGCTTTAGCTGGCATGCAAAACTGATCTCCTTCACACCCTGAGCTCTGATACAATGTTAATATTTTATTGAGATTTGATCTTTAATTCTTTTAGATGCAGAGACTTGAAGCAATGAGACAATTCAATCCATGAGATTCATACAACCATAACACAAGATATACCCTAGGGAAAATCCTCAAAATTATGAGAACAAAAACCCCAGCAATTCTTCTCAGTATAATATAATGGATAGCAGAGAATGCTTTCTCTTACAACATACTAGATTTCTTTCGGAAGATAAGAGATCACCAAACACTCTTAATGAAGATACAAAAGCAATAGAGAAGAGAGATCAATCGGATGTGTTCCCAACACAACAATAACAAGCATGAACAATACCTTGCATAAAGAGAAGCGCCTTGCCTTCAATGAAGAAGAGAATTCACTTCACATTGGATTCATCAATCTTGTATAACATATGTATACATTCTTCTCTTCTATTTTTAAATTCTAACTTTGGGATGAACTCGCTCTCAAATTGGATGTATTAATTTAAATGGATGTATTAATCTTGCATGCAGAGGTGCGCCCCACTTCTCATGCAGTGCTTTATCTCACCGAGCTGTCACTTAGGATGAACTCGCCTCTTAACTGAAAGCTTGCCCACTTATTTAGGTGGCTAACTTAAGTATCGGCATGTAAGTGTCACAACTCACGTGCCATCTTTTAGTTTAACATAAGTGTCATCATGTAATAACACTCATTTAACTAGATCTTCTTTGTTGTCACTTAGTTAACTCTCTTTAACTAAAGTGTCGTATTTTAGTTTAACTAAAGTGAAAACACTTTAGTTAACTAGTCATTTTTATTTAACACTTAGTTAATTGAAATCATGTTGATTGATTTACTTGAAGTGACCACAGTGAGTTCTTTAGTTAACCAAGGCATATATTTAATTGATGCTTTAACTGAAGAATTGATACTTAACTGAAGCTTTAACAATTCAAGTTCTCTTTAATTAGTTGAAGTGTTTGCATGGTCAATATGTCTTAACTTTAATTATCCATCACATTACATTATACTAAGAAGAATTATCGGATGTTGTGATCATATTATATTATTTTAGACCAAATGATCATATGCTAAAGTAATTCACTTTAGAGGTGTTCAATCTATAAATGATACTTAATAAAAATCTAGTGACAATGGTTAATAATATATCACACAACATTAAATGCTTTTAATAAGTAAAGCATGACATTTATACGGAAGTTCCACCTCTATACGGGAGGTCCATCTCATGGATACCTTTATACAGAAGGTTCACATGATAATAATGACTTGACACACACAAGTCTAGAGCCTTGTCCAACAAGACTTTACAACATCATTATTTTGATCAATTACCTCTATACGAAAGGAATAACCTTTACATGGAAGCAAATAAAAGTGCTCACCTCTATACAGGAGGATTAATTTTGACTACACAAGTTTGGTTTGGAGAATGTCCCCTGATGATGTATATTTAAAAACAATGTCCCAACAGTCTCACCAGTTGACCCAACTGAAAGGAGACTATATGAAAGTAATGCAAGAGCCATAAACACATTTCTATGTGGGTTAACGGATACCGGATTTATCAAGGTCATGCATTGTGCTTTAACCAAGGATGTATAGGATAAGCTAAGAAGTGTCTATGAAGGTGATGAGAAATTAAAGAAGGAAAAGCTACAGAATTACTTTGGGTTATTTGAATTCTTTAAAATAGAATATGAAGAGAATATTGCCTCTTACTTCTTGCGAGTGGATGAGATAGTTAATGCTATCAAGATTCTAGGAGTCACTCTATAAGAAGAATCAGTAGTACAGAATATATTGAGAACTCTGCCTTCAATATTTGATGCAAAGGTATATGTGTTAGAAGATAGAACCAATCTTGAATATCTAAAAAAGGACGAGCTTCAACGGATCATGACAGCATATGAGATGAGAACCGAGAAAGAGAATCCCATCAGAAAAGAAGCGGCCTTTAAAGCCACCAGAAAGGCTACGCATGAGCATGACAAGGACTCTTTCAATTAATCAAATGAATAGGACTCAAACTTCGTAAGGAAGCTAAAAGGAGGACGTGGTAAGTATAAATACAAGTTTCCTTCCAAATGTTTCAAATGCGGAGGAATAGGCGACTTTGTTTCTAAGTGTCCATACATGGAAGATGGAGATAGTGACATCAAGGAAGAATCCAGTTCCCATGAACGAAGAACGGCGCACACTTAGGACAGACCAAAGACTAGAAAGAAGGTTCCAAAGAAGAGGAAGAGTCTGTATACTGAGGAAGACAACAATGTGTCTGAAGAAAGTGACTATGATGACAAGCCAAAAGAAGTACTATTCATGTCCTTTGTGTAAGAAGAAAGTAGTGATGAAAAGAAGAAGAGTTGTTCTTCAATCAAGATTAATACACCAGTTGCGCAAAGAAAACCAGGATCACTAGATAAATACATCTTTAGTGGGTCCTTCAATACACCTCCAAATCCTATTGCAGAAGTCAAATCTAACAGTCAATATGAAGAAGAAGAAGTTGCAGATGTCGCTTGCGAAGGTGAACTAGTCAGTGCTCTAGATGAATTAAAGAAGTCAAGAAAGAAGAGTAAACTCTTACATGACCAACTATCGAATTTTGAAGAACAGGTCAAGCATGCAAAAGAGGTTCAAGAATCTCATGACAAACAAGTCATTGAAAAGATCATGGAATACTAGAAAAAACGGCACTGCACAGTTGACAAGATCAAAATACTTGAAGAAGAAAAATCCATGTTGAAGAATTCTTTGGAAGAGTTAGCACAAAAAAATAATATGCTGACAAGTTAGAGTGAACTAAAGGATAGAGAGATATGTTGCTTAAAAGACAAGTTGATCAAGTTAAAGGGAAAGAAACAAGTTCAAGATCTCATCATAAGTGATACTCCAAATTGTGAACATCCAGGGAGTGACAAGATTGTTCTTAAGGATGAAGTGAAGAACAAGTTCAGAGGGATCACATCAATTCTAAACACAATTCTCAATGATTAGAGATCACCAGAAGATAATTCAGGATTTTGTTATGAAAAAACATCTAGAAAGGTCTGCGATAGTGAACATCGTTCAAATCAAGTGAAGTCTTTCAGGTATGACAATTCCTTCAATGATTACAACTCTTTTCATTATACTAATCGAAGAAGGATCAATAGAATGAAGTGTGCAAGGTGCAATTGCATTGGTCATATTGCAAAGTACTATCAAACTATGAGATGCTATGCATGTGATGTGTTTGGACATAAGGCTATGTATTGTCGAAGTATAGTAAACTGTTTTTATGAAAACATGTTGCGCAAAATCAATCACCATACAAGGATCAATAGGGAAGGAAATCAAGTGCAAAATCATAATAGAAGTGCACACATAAGAACTTGGGTAAGGAAATCTCATAAAAATTACGCAGAAGAAGTTGACAATCCAAGTACATCCAAAGCAGCAAGCAATTTCTGCCACTCATGTTGATCTCCAAGAGATTGAGTGATATCCTTGAATTCAACACGATGTATCTTAAGAATTCAAGGAGTATGTTTGTAAACGTTATAGTTTGAGGATGTATGTCGCATAAATATTGCAAACGTTATATATGTTGAGTTGGAGTGTCACAAAAATACCTTCAGTATTATTGATGAACAAAGATATGTGTATTCAATTAGTTGTTAAGTTATGTTGCCGGACAAAAGAATTTGCATGAGACATAATGAAATAAAAGTACAAACAAACACTACTGAAAAGTAAACACGAGTATGCATAGATATATATATATATATATGATATGGGGGGTGAGCTCTGCGGCTAGGGGAACCCGAAGAACACGAAGAACTCGAAGAACAGTCTGAAGAAAATGCGAAGGTCTAACCTTTCTACTTCATTTTAAATTTTTAAGATATGTGAACTAGGGGCGCTTCACAATGTATATTGATGAAGTAGATTATGATACTCCATCACCAGGGGTACCCATTTTCCTTCATGAAAATAAATGAGAGAACATCATCAAGGCTCGGGTTGACTAGACATCTCCTATGCACAACTCGTAGATCTCTAGTTTGCAAAATTCCTCCACGAAGGATAATAATGGATTGAGCCTTCCCATGCCCGAAACTAATTATGGTTATGCACGGAATAAAGGTTCTCATGCGAAAAAAGAGGTGGCCTATTTATCCATAGGAAAGGAAATTGGATAAAATGAAGTCCCAGATTACCTCTCCCTGGCACTGGTAGGTTGCTTCTGTGGGAAAATTGTTGGAGAATAGACGTTAAGAAGCTGGATATACCAAAATTGGAAGTCCATTCTAAAGGAAATGCCGCAGTTTCATATCCTTTCTCGGGGCTGTATTATGTTTAGAGTAAAATTGGAAGCAAAAAGGAAAAATTTGTTGGATAGGACGTGGATATGGGGGTCGTCAGGACTGATTCTAAAAAGGTTGCAGTTGAATTTGAAGCTGAAAAAGAACCGCATAATATCCAATAAGTATGGGCCTTACTTCCCGGTATTTCGATGATGTTATGGCAGGAAGAAATCTTGGAAGCTATTGGTTGGAAAATTGGAAGATTCATTTCCTTAGAAGACAACTGGGAGGAGAAAGTGGACAGGAGATGTGCAAAAATCCTTATCGAGTTAGATATTAGAGATGGCAGGTATGAGGAAATTTTATTGGAAATGAACGGCAGCAATTGGAAACAACAACTAGATTACTGGAAGATCCCTTTCGGGTGTTTTTCATGTCGACGGGTCAGACATATGATTCAGAACTTCCCTAACAATATTGTTAGCTATGTTTGTCATAAAATATTTGGGTAAGAAAGTCAGAACGGACGAATGGGATAAGAGAAGGAGAATTTTAAAAAGGTGGTGACTCTACGGTTGGAGCGGATGATAGGGAGATGGAAACTCATGCAAATCACGTTCCTGGTAAGTCTTTTTTATCTTTTGAAACTCTTCCTTTTGTTTCTGTTGCCAATCCTTTTCCAATTGTTCCTTCTCCCTGTTCTCCTAAAAGTACCTTCAAGGAAGCAATTTTTGAGAGTACAACGAGCCTACAAAAGTTGGTCACTTTGAACGATGTCCTTCCTTCGCCGCCCTCCACGAAACAGACAGAACTAGAGAAGGATTTTTCTAGCCCTGATAATTCCTGTCCTGACATGACATCGCCTCATGTGGAGAAGAGGGACCCCCCCTCTTGGGTAAAACAGAAAACTTATAGCACTAGATCAAAAAAAGTGTTACTGGGTGCAGAAGAAGTATCCTCGAAAGGTGGCTTGGATCTAGACCCTTTTTCGAAGGTGATACTAGGAATAAAATCTCAAATTTCAAAAGTAAAATTGCAAGTTGAGTTGGAGGTCAAATATGAGAAACAATCAACGATAAGTAGGGCCCTTAGAGTAGGCAAATCCTAGCCAAGGGTTCACTAGTGATCTATTTATCCTTTAACTCAAGGGGGTTAGGGAGATCCCCCAAGTTAAAATCTCTTAAAAGAATGTTCAGGAGTCTAAAACCCTCAGTCATCTTATTACAGGAAACTATGATGGAAGGAGCAAAATCTCAAGAAGCGATTGAATCATGGCTAAAAGACTGGTCCTTTTCCCACATAAATTTTGTAGGTCATTTGGGAGGATTGTTAACATCTTGGAGTCCATCTCTAACAGAAATAAAGATCAAGAGGTATGAGACTATTTTAAAAATTGTTCTGGAAGATGTGGATTATGGGGAAATCTTCTCCTTTAACAACATATATGGGCCATTTTTTAACAGAAGAACCTTTTGGGAATATTTCTTCTCCTCAGGCATATTAGACCACAGGAATGTGGTTATGGGTGGAGACATGAATCTTTCCTTATTAGAAAGAGAGGTTTGGGGATCCTCAACTAGAATGGACAATTTAAGCAATTTTTTTAGATCTATTTAGTAATCCAATGGTCTGGTGGATGTTCAACCTTAAAATTGGAACTGACCTGGAGGAAAAACAGAAGTGGGGAAAACACTATTTCCAAACGTCTTGACAGATTCTTTGTTTCATAGGACTTGGTCTATGGTCCTCTTACAGTAAAATATTGGGTTGAGGTTGGAGGTTTTTCAGATCATCGCCCAATTATTCTGTCATTAGAAAAAGAAGAATCCAAACCTCCTCCTCCATTTAAGTTCAACCCTACGTGGCTCAAATAAGATAAGTACAAGAAACTAGTTGAGGATACTTGGACTCCTTTACTTGATAATTCCTCTGAATCCTATATGAAACAACTCTCTGACAATATTATTAGAACAAAAAAGGCATCACAGATATGGGAAAAGGCTTATAATGCAAACCAACAGGAGCAGCTAAAAGAAGTGGAGGTCAAGTTAAAATAAATTTACAGTCTAAATAGCTCTGGAACGTTTTCAGAAGATGAATTGAAAGCTGTGAAAAAATGTGAATTAAAAAGGGAAGCGCTATTGGCAAGAGAAGAAGAATTGTGGATACTAAAAAGTAGGCAATTTGAATTTCGGAAGGAGATAACAATACCAATTTTTTCATAGGTTTGCCTCCCACAGGAAAAATGTTAACATGATTCCAAACTTTAAGAATGTTAATGGGAATCTCCTAAGAACCTTCAAGGAAAAGGAAAATGCAGGTAAGACATTTTTCAAAAACCTCTTCTCAAAACCGAAAGGTAGTCCTATTCAAGAGATTTTACAAGTCCTAAGATTGTTTCCCAATCTGGTCACTATTGAAATGAATAAGGATTTAGCAGAGGAGATAACGGAAGAAGAATTGGAAAAGATAGTGTTCTCTTTCCAAAAAGGAAAAATCCCGGGTCCAGATGGTTTCACAATTGAATTTTATCAAGGCTTTTATGGGTTGATAAAATCTGATTTGTTGAAAGCTGCCAGGTAATCTCAAAGTTTAGGGAAGGTTTTAGGCACTCTGAATTCTACCTTTCTTTCTCTAATCCCAAAAAAACAAAAATCCTCCTCCTTTGAATATTTCAAACCAATCTCATGTTGTAATGTAGTATATAAGATCTTTGCCAAAATTATCACACAACAGTTAAAACCAATTCTGAGCAATATTGTTTCCAAGGAACAGTTCGGGTTTCTTTTCAACCGACAGATTCATCATACGGTCGCTTTGGAACAGGAGGCCTTACACTCTATTCATAAGAAGAAAATCCAATCCCTTGTTCTCAAATTAGACCTATCCAAAGCCTATGATAGGGTAAGCTGGACCTTCCTGAGATTGCTTTTAGTACAGATTGGTATAGCGGTGGAATTTGTTAAATGGATAATAGGTTGCATTCAATCTACCTCCTTTGTTGTGCTTATAAATGGTTCCCCATCAAGCTTCTTCAGGTTGACCAGGGGAATTAGAAAAGGGTGCCCTCTTTCCCCTTTTCTATTCCTTTTGGTAGCAAACGCTCTAAGCAGGTTAATTCTACAAGCTAAAAGGTATGGTTCTTACAAACGAATCAAGGTATCTGAGACTGAAAAAATGACTCACATTTTGTTCGTGGATGATGTGTTAATGTTGGGGGAGGGGCCGCTAGAAAATTTCAAAGAAATCAAGCAGATCCTAGATTTATATACGAAGGCCACAGTGATGCACATAAATGTGGAAAAATTAGTTTTATCAGAGAATTCTCTTTCGGCGGCAGTTAAGAGTAGGTTAGAAGCATAAATTCCTTATACATTAAAACCTTTAATAGAAGGGTTTAAATACTTGGGATTCTTCTTAAAGTCTAACTCTTAATCCGTTAAAGATTGGCACTAGCTGTATAAGAAGGTGGAGGGACATATAGGAGGCTGGACAAATAAGTTCCTATCTAGAGGAGGAAGATTGGTACTTCTAAAGGCGGTTATTCAAACATCCTTGTTTATTGGGCTTCAATAACATATATTCCCAAGGGGATACTTCATAAAATCCAGAAAATTTTTTTCTCATTTCTTTGGACGTCAAGCAAACAATCTGAAGGTATCCCTCTTGTCAAATGGAAAATTGCGGCTAATTTAAAAGATCTTGGCGGGTGGGGTATAAAAAATTCCTTTTTGTTTTACCAATCTTTGGCAGCTAAGTCACTGTGGAGGTTGATAAAAAAATCCTTCTTCTTTATGGGTGAGAGTCATGTTATCAAAATATTGTCCAAACTCCTACATTATAGATTGGAGACGGAAACTAGAAAAATATTTTAAAAATGGTTCCATAGGATGGAAAGCCTTTGTAATCTCCTTTCCTTTGATAGGAGATTGACTAGCATGGAGTATTGGAGATGGAAGAAAAAAATCAGATTGGGGTAGATCCATGGATCGGAGCTGGGAATGGTTTCAAGCTCTCCTTTGAAACCTTAGAAAAACTAAAAGACTCAGAATAAGCAATTTAAGTGATGCCAAATCCCAATCTTCTTCTGAAATAAATAAAATAGTATGGAAAAATGCAACAGAACTAAGAATGGAAGGAGATACTGCTGCGGAGTGGACCTCTTATATTTCTTTGTTGGATTCTTGTTATATCTGCTTAGAGGAAGATGTTGAGGATAGACTGGTCTGGACAAAAAACACAACCATAGGAGATTTCAATGCGAAGCTCGGATATGAAACAAAGGCCAGAGAATCTTTCGTTGGTGCAAAAGAGTGGTGGTGGAACACCGTTTGGAAGGATTCAGGATTTTTAAAGACCAAGTTAACACTATGGCTCGCTCTCAACAATAAACTACTAACATGGGAAAATCTCTTAAAAAGAGGTTGGCATGGCCCCAGTTGGTGCATTTTATGCCAATCAAACGAAGAATCTGCCCCTCACTTATTCATTTTCTGTCATTATGCAGCAACGGTTTGGAAGGAAACCTCCACAGAACTAAAATCTCAGGGTTGACATGAAGGTTCATCCTTGGAACAGAAAATTCATTCTTGGTGGACTGATAGCTCCGTACGTTCCTACAATGCCTTCCCTTCCTCTTTCATTTTTGGAATTTGGTGGGCTCACAACAAAGCAATTTCCCAAAATCGCTATATTCATGTAGAGGTGACATCAGCCCTGGTTGTGCAGTGGACAAAAGAACACAAAGCTATGGAAAAAATAAAAAAAGCCGAGGATTTTGATACCCCCAGCAATTAACAAAAATATTCTGTGGGATTTTTTTGATGGTGCGAGCGAGGGTGATCCCCCATTAGGAGGGTCTGGAGGAGTTTTATATCTGGCTAATAACCACAAATTCCAGATGGAATATGTGCCAGGGGATTGTACAAACAACAAAGTCGAGCTTGCTACTTTACATTTAGTGTTAAAAATGGCCTTAATCATAAATGTGAAATGCATACATCTCTATGGTGACTCAAAGATGGTTGTTGATTGGGCCAACAATAAAATTCAAATTAGAGCACCACATCTTCAACAACTCCTTCGTGCCATCAAAAGGCTAAGAGATTCATTCCATGTTTTTTATATAACTCATATTTACGGGGGATTAAATACAGAAGCCGATCAATTATCAAAAAATGCTCTACTATTGGCACTAGGTCAAACAAAGATTGAAGAAATTCATGATGGCTTTTTTTTGCAAAGTAATTGATGACATAGTGTATGCAATGTATTTTATTGTAATATTTTGAATAGAATCATGTAATTCGGAATGTAAGTCCCTTGTGGACAGTTCATGATCATTCTTTTTTGAATGATTGATATTTTCCATATGGAAGATATATATAAATATAAACGTAATTTGTATTACAGTCAAAATTTATGCGTTTAAAAAATGCATGAGTCTTATGTTATCTAAACAAAATTGAACATCAAAAGAGACTTCATGTTGAAGCCAAAAAGGTGAGTTCATGAGAACAATTGAAGTTGTATCAGGAAAAATTGAAAATCATGGAGTAACTCAAAGCCGCAATTCAAGGTCTAACTCTGCATCTGGTTGTTGTGTGAGATGGGGCTCTAAATCCATCGGAACCAGCTCGTTGTACTCAGAAGTTGGCTATAAGGGATACAGCTATAGAGTTGCGAACGACACTTGTTTAAAAATTTATCAGACCGAATTGAATTCAGTGTTTCTATAATTCATTGTTGTTGTTGCTCTAGGAAGTTGACCCATCTTCTCAGATTAATTAATCCCTCTGGATGACTATGGTTCACCTGCGACTGAGCATACAAGTGATTGAATTCGGACTCCTCCATTTGGCCCTTCCAAATTCCCATGTCGACTCTTAGACGAGTGAACTTTGATTGTTGTGACTAGACAGCAAGGTGCACATTTTCAAGGGAATCGTTCATCTTCTTATAGAAGGAATCCATGACCAGAAAGGATGAAAAACCATCAAAGGTGACGAACCAAGCATTTCACATCGCTATTATACAATCAGATGGTAGTTTTTCGTGTAAGTGAAATTAAGTTGAAGAGATGTGTAATAAATTGAATTCAAGTCCGTGCGATTCAAAGTGGGTGATGGAGTCTCCAAAAGTAATTGCTCGAGTTAATGAGTCTAAGCAAAAGGACGAAAAGCGTAAATCTAATTCATTGTTCCGTGCAATGAGAATGATGTTGTTCCAAAATCTCAAGTACAATTATGACATGTCAAAGGGGCCACACGAATGGTTTGTCATATCATTTTATGGCCAAGTTGGATGACAGGTGGAAGAATGTGCCAAATATTTGGTTGTCGTGGCAAGGGATGCGACGTAAGAAAAGGGAACAAGGGAAGTCATAATGCAGTAAATGTGACTTAAGGAACATTTAGACGCATAAAAGAGATTGACATAAAAGACAATGAAAAACTAGAAGGAACTGGAACTCGGTATTGTGCAGTTGGCACCACAGGAAGATTGCATGAATATCTACACAAGGAGTCATGATGTATTGTGAATAGGAACAGAAGATCAAAATACAGAAGGAAGATAGAAATTGTACAAGAGGAGTGTAGTTGAGATGGCTATGAAAACAATGTACAGATTGCAGGGTACTAGCACAGAAATTTCAACAAAGAATGAAGCAGGAAGACAAGGGGAGATATCCTAGTAAGCAGATGAATGAAGCCTAGTGCAAAACAAAATAAAGGAGAACTAATATTTGCGCCGTGATGGCACCTCTTTTCCATTGATGTCAAAGGGAGAGAAAGAGCATGAATTTGATCATGAAGCATGCAACATCATAATGAGAATTATTATGAAGCATGCGATCTGCTCATAAGTAACAGAAAGAAGAACACAGGGGGAGTATTGTGACAAGCAAAAATGAAGCATGTAAACTTCAGGAGATGATTATGCACAACTTCATAATGTGTTGACATCAATGCCAAAGGGGATATTGTTGAACTTTGGTTGTCATTGATGTCAACTAATGTTAAAAAGGAATCAATATTCTTGTGCCATTTTGAAGAAGTATATGAAATATACTTTGAAGAAGTAGATGGAAGCCACTTCAAAGAAGTATATGCACAAGCAAGATGAAGAAAGACATGGATTCCAGTTTAAAGAAGTATATCCAGAGGAACATCAATCATATCTAGTTTGAATAAGTACATAAGGAATACATCTAGTACATGTGATACATGGTGTAGATCTCAATTCCTTCAAGGCAAAATTCAAAGAGTTGATTGGACATAAGTTCGGGAATGTGCAAGCAAGCCAAAGAGTTGATTGGAAAACGTTTGGGAGTGTGTAAGCAAGCCATATAACTGATTGGAAAATTTTCAGGAATGCGCAAGCATCCTGGAACAAGAAATGGTCAAACATTTATGCAAGTCCCGAAAGTGTGTAAGACATCACCAATTAGAAGAAGCTTTCAGTTGTTGAAGCACGCACAAGTACCAAGAAGGGTGTAGCGGTTGAAGATATCATATGCGCAAATTCCATAGGCAATGGTACATCAAGGGCACAAGACCACACTGCAAGGGTGAAATTCCCACTAAGGGAAGAACCATGTATGCACAAAGACCCACAAGAGATGACACATCAGCGGCGCAGAACATGACAAGTGGAAGAATCATGAACCTAGAAGGAAATCCACACCCATCTTGTGGACATACAATCTGCGGAGGACAAGTATAAATAAGAAGCAAGTTGGAGATTTGAAGTAAGCTTGAGAGCAAGGATGAAGAGCTTGTAAGTGGAAATATGGAAGATACATATTTATCAAGCTTCTAATACTTAGGGCATCAAGGGCTCGGGGAACTAGAACAACATGATCTAGTAGAGAATCGAGTGTAGACAATCAAAGGAACATAATAGTTGGTGGTGTGCAGAATGATGTTGTAGATCTATGACAGCTGCATGAAGACAAATAGGAAAAATTACAGAAGATGCGTAAGTGCGTGAGGACTGAATGATAGTGTCGTAGACAACATGTAGATAATCACAGGTGTTCTAATACAGAAGCACAGAGACATATTTGAAGTATATATTGTGATGCGCGAAGTGAAGAAGCTTATCTGACACACTCAGATTAAGTTGATGTGTATAAAGTAATGTAGTCCATCAGATGCACAGAACTAGAGTTGCAACAAAGTCAAAGTTGCACGTTATGATGAGGATGATCTGAGATAAGTGCGTTAAACTAAAAGGACTAATCATATGATGCACAAAAGGTCGCAGATTGTCTAAATTCTATTGCACCAATACAGAACGAAAGTATCTTTGAAAGTGCACAATTCCATCTAATACTGGTGTGCAAAGTTAGAACAACAAGTTATCAGTTGAGATTGCAGATGCGTAGTAGCAGAATGGAATATTGAACCTTAGAGCAGACTGCATAATTTTATTAGAGTAAATTTCAATTTAAAATGGGCCTTCCAAAAATAATATAAATTCCATGTCATCATGTATTAGTCAATCAAAATGCTTTAAAATTCAAAAAAGGAGCACCTAAAAAAATTGGAGGGAAAAAATAAAACTACTTTTTTATCGTATTTTCAACGTATCTCCTTGTAGGTTTACTCAAATTTCAAGCAGGAGAACTCGTTGGATGCATAATTACATTATGCATCCAACGAGTACTCATGTTGCATACTTTTAACAACATCCACACCATGAAAAAATTGAAATACATTAAAAACATGTTTTCTCTCACTAGAAAAACGTTTTTAAATGTATTTTCAATTTTTCATGGTGTGGATGTTGTTAAAAGTATGCAAAATGGCTACACATTGGATGCATAATTTAATTATGCATCTAACAAGTCCGATCGCTTGAAATTTGAGTAAACCTACAAAGAGATAAGTTGAAAATACGATCCAAAAAAGTAGTTTTTTACTCTCTCTCTACTATTATTTTATTATTTTTCTTAGGAGGCCCATTTTTTACCCAAATTTCCTCTAATTCGGATGAAGTAGCACACAGTATATGTTGTGCTACATCAGTTGAAGTGAAGTATTGAGTGTGAATTTAAGTAATGTATGCATCACAGTGAAATCAATATTACAGCATACAGAAGGTGTGCACAACATAAAGAACAACAACATATCTGAAGTGTGCACAGATCAGAAATTCAGCAGTGCAATATCTTAATCTTATCCTTATATATTTTGGCGGCAGGATGGGGCAAGGAGTAGGGGGTCATATCCTCCTTCTTTTGGTGTTGGAGAACTCAAGGAGTTGTTGCTTCCTTCAAGTCAGTTCCTATAAAACCAGGGGGTTGTAGCCTCCTTCTAGTTGGTGCTGGAGAACTCAAGGAGTTGGTGCTTCCTTCAAGTCGAATCCTGTAAAAATAGGGGGTCGGTTCCTCCTTCCAGTTGGTGTTGGAGAACTTAGGAAGTTGGTGCTTCCTCGAATGTAATATTTTCATTATAAAAGAGCATTATGTGGTTTTCTCCTGTTTGGGTTTCCACGTAAAAATTTTGTTTTTTTTGTTATTGTGCATATGTGGATGAATGTTTTATTTATGGTGGATGCATAATTAATGATCAAATTAATCAGTCAAGGAGTTAAAAATTGTTCATGACTGTGTTAATATTGATTCACCCCCCCCCCCTCTCAGTATTAAATAGATTCCAACAGATCTAAGATTTTTCCCAATTCTAAGTCGATTTACTTCATCAAAGATCCAATCATAGTTCTAGATCGATGAGAACTTTGACTTTCTATACCACCAAATTCCGAAAATTAGAGGAAATTTTGCTACAAAATTAAACGACTATGTTTAAATTAGATAATATGGGAGGCTCAAATTTACACTCACTTAGACTGAATATCTAACATGCTCACTTGTGACACCACCGAGCTTTTAATGCTTTAGAAAAAAATTCCAGTTTATGCAACACACTAATGAATGTGAATTTTAATCATCTTATAGATCTAGTTAGATATTCATTTATGTAGAATAAATGTGAATTTTAATAATCTTATAGATCTAGTTAGATATCCATTTATTTAGAATAAGGTTAATATTGTAGATGTGTGAGACTTATATGTGTGTGTGAGACATAGATTTGTATTCATGGCTAAACCCAATTATCATTTCTCATAGGGATTATTCATCAGAGAGAGTATAATTTTGTTAAATTCAATTTTTAAAGTATTAATGGGAAAATAATAAACAATAACCATTGAGATGAGGTCATAAAGTCCCAACGAATGACCAAAAACAATTCAAAAACTTGTCTGGAATAGTTTGGATCTACAGGATGCCTTTCACACCTGGTTTAACAATGGGGCATTTAAGGATCTTTTGACCCTCCCAGCCTTATTGATTTGGGGATCCTGTTTGGCTGAGAATTATGTTATTTTCAATGATGTGGTCATTGCCCTTATTGTATATGCTTCTAAAAGTTTGGCAATACTTAGTATTTTCCCTGAGGATGAAGGGACTCTCAAGGTTCAAAGGGTGGAAGAGGAGGTAATTGACAAAACAAGTTGTTGGGCCTACTTTGATGGGGCATCAAAGGGCATGCCCGCCAGGGGAGGTACAGGTGGTATTGTCTATTTTTCAGACCATCATTGGATTAAGTTTTCCCAGGTGTGGGATTGAGCACAAACTATCGTGTTGAATTAATGGCTTTAAGGTTAGTCATGCTGCTAGTTCATTTAAAGGGAGCACATATAATACAAGTTTTTGGTGATTCAAAGCTTGTGTTGGACTGGATGAGGATGAAGAGGTCACCAAAGAACATCATTTGTATCCCATATTTGATGAATTGATTCGAATTAGGTTTGTTTCAGAAGTCAAATTTTCAACATATATTTAGAGAGAGAAACTCATTGGAAGATCGATTGTCTAAGCTTGGACTATAGTAGGGAGATGGAAACTAGCATTTGTGGGAACAAGACAATGGCACCATAATGGAGCATGATACATGACATCATCCCAGATGACAAGAGTTTTAGTTTACAAGCAGATCGATAAAGAACGCCCTTATAATCTATTGTTATACCTTCAACACAAGATTTAAATGAAAAATCATTTTTGGGGGGGTGGTACCTATTTTTTGTTTTATGATAAAAAAAATTAACTTTTTTTTCTTTTAGCTAAGTGACAAAGTCACAAATTTATGATCATATGTTGTTTTTGGTACATCATAACTCAAGTCATACAGTGAGATACTCATGGTATCATTTGAAATATCAATGGGACCTATGGTCTCAATCTTGAAGAAGCAATGTATGACAAGGCCTTTGGAGCCTTTGGATTAAGTTTTCCTAGGTGTAGGATTGGGCAGAAACATTCGTGTTGAATTGATGGCTTTAAGGTTAGTCATGATGCTATCTCATTTAAAAGGAGCACAAATAATATAAGTTTTTGGTGCTTCAAAGCTTGTGGTGGACTGGATGAGGATGAAGAGATCACCAAATAACATCATTTGTATCCCATATATGATGAATTGATTTGACTTGTAGGTTTGTTTCATAAGTCAAATTTTCAACATATATTTAGAGAGAGAAACTCACTAGTAGGTCAGTTGTCTAAGCTTGGACTACAGTAGGGAGATAGAAACTGGCATTTGTGGGAACAAGACAATGACACCATAATGGAGCATGATACAGGACCTCATCCTTAATGAAAAGAGTTTTCTTTTACAAGCACATCGATAAATAACACTCCTATTGCTATACCTTCATCACAAGATTTAAATGCAAAATGAATTTTTTGGGGTGGTACCTACCTTTTGTTTTATGATAAAAAACTTTAATGTGTTTTGCTTTCAGCTAAGTGACATGGTCACAAAGTTATGATCATATGTTTTTCTTGGTATATGAACTCAAGACATACAATGAGATACTCATGGTATCATTTGAAGGATCAATGGGACCTATGGTCTGAATCTTGAAGAAGAAATGTATGACAAGGCTAAGTGACATGGTCACAAAGTTCTGATCATATGTTTTTCTTGGTATATGAACTCAAGACATACAATGAGATACTCATGGTATCATTTGAAGGATCAATGGGACCTATGGTCTCTTGAAAAAGAAATGTATGACAAGGCCTTTGGAGCCTATGAACAAGGTGATTTATTTTAATATAATAAATTGCAAAAAAAATTTCTTCTAGAAAAAGATACAATTCATAAACTTAATAGGGAATTAAATGAAACTATAATATCGAGAATCCCAATAAATTTGAGAGTTGCTAACACGAAATTGTTTAATTTAAAAAAAAATGGTCAAGCAAATGTATAAGAGATATCGAGATATCTATGTCTATGATTTTTATTTGTGTTTTAATGGTAAAACAAGTTTGTAAGAAAAATATATACGACACATTTTTGGAGGACAAGTTTTGTGTAATTACTTTTTATGCTAATGGTGCTCATTACATGTTTAAAAATGTTAGTTACAAATGAAGAGGTTTGGCTAGATAGTCAAATTATTGATAATATTTTATATTAATATGAAGTTTAAATATAAGTTTTGAGTGATAATGAAATTATTAATAATTATGTTTTTGGAAGTGAATTTGGTAATTATAAATATATTAACACAAAAATATTTCGAAATGATTGGATTTGTAAAATTTGTGATACAAAGGAGTTTTGTTATGAATATCATTTTCTTTAAAGATGCCATTCCATAATAATATAAAACATAAGTTTATTGAATTTTATAGATATAAACTTTTTAAGCTTTCTTAGCTTATGAAAACCATAATGATCTTAGTACTTTCACTTCTACTATGTTAAAATTTTAGACTTCCTAACTTACAAAATCTTAATAACCCTAGTACTCTTTCATTTCCACCATGTTCAACTTTTAGACTCCTTGATTTATGAAAACCACAATGGCCTTGATACTTCCATTTTCACCATGTTCAAATTCTAGACCTCGACTTACAAAAGCATGATGAACTTTGTACTTTCATCTCCTCGATGTTCAAATATTGGATTTCCTCACTTATAAAAAACCTAATGACCAAATGGTACTTTTATTTCCACCATGTTCAAATTTAAGGCCCCTTGAATTATAAACCATAATGATGTTGGTACTTTCATTTCTCCCATGTTCAAAGTTTAGATTTATTGGCTTTACCAAAATCATAATAACTTTGGTATTCTCATTTCCACCATGTTCAAATTTTAGGCTTCATGGCTTACAAAACTATAATGATATTAGTACTTTCATTTCCACCATCTTCAAATTTAAGATTTCATGGCTTACAAAAAACATTAATAAAATCGGTGCTTTGACTTCCACCATGTTGAAATTTTATATATCTTGACTTATGAAACCATAATGACCTTGGTACTTCCATTTCCATCATGTTCAATGTTTAGACTTCTTGGCTTATGAAACCATAATGACTTGGGTACTTTTATTTCCAACATGTTCAAAGTTTAGACCTCTACTTATAAAACCATAATTGTGACCTTTGTACTTTCATTTCCACCATGTTCAAATTTTAGACTTCACAAGTTACAAAACCATAATGACCTCAATAGTATAGTTTCCCATGTTCAAGTTTTAGAGTCCTTGACTTATGAAACCATAATGAGTCATAACCTTTGTACTTTCATTTCCATCATATTCAAACTTTAAATTTCCCAATTTATGGAAATGTAATGACCATGGTATTTAAGTTTCCACCAAGTTCTAATTTTAGACTTCATAACTTACAAAAGCCATAATGACCTTAATACTATTAATTTTACTATGTTCAAATTTTATACCTCTACATTAACGAAACCATGTGATCTAGTACTTTCATTTCTACCATATTCAAACTTTAGATTCTTAACTTTTGAAAACCATAATAACACTAGTACATTCATTTCCATCAAACAAAATACTATACTTCTTAATTTAAGAAATTATAATGAACTTTGTACTTTTCTCTCATAATAACTTGTGAATACCATAAGAAATGAATGCTACTTTGAGAGTCATCTAATATATATAAACAATGTTATCACTATCATTTTCCCCTTGAGGGGCAAAAATGAACGTCGGTATGAAAAGAGGAAAGTTATAAGGAACAAAAACATAGGCACAAGCAGCGAAGGATACTGGTAGGAAAAGAGCAAAGTTTGTAACAAACTCATATTACAAAGACATAGATTTAAACATCACACTTGGAAAATTCTGGTTTAGGGGAGAGTGAGAACATGGAAGCTGAGCAACAGAATGGTGATGATGAAGAGAAGGAGGATCCTCTTGCCGATTAGCAGTGTGGTTATCCAAAAGCAAAGTCAAAGAAGTGGGGATCTTGCATGAGAGTTTTAGATCCCAAAACTGGTGAAAGTACATGCTTCTTGGCACTGCAAGATTATGAAGTTGCATTTAGCATTTGCTCTGTTACTTTTCATGACAAAGAACATGGAACTCTTGTGGCCATTGGAACTACAAAGGATTTAGAGTTTTGGGCAAAGAAGCATTGCTCAGGAGGTTTTATTCATATCTATAGGTCTGTGGATGATGGCAAAGCCCTGGAACTTGTGCATAAAACAACAATTGATGGAGTACCTCTTGGATTATGTAAATTCCAAGGCTGCGTATTAGTTGGAATTCGACAGGTGCTGAGAATATATGACATGGGAAAAAGGAAATTTCTGCAGAAATGTAAGCATAAACTCTTTCCCAATACAATGAATACCATCTGTTGTAGGAATACCATGAATACTCAACAATAACCTGGATGATTTCTCCAAAACTAGTGATATGGTAATCATATTATAGGCAGGATTGGGATTAGGAAGGTGTTTTATAGGCATAGCCCATTATGTATTTGCTCACTATAATTTTATTTACAAGTGCATTTATGTATGTGTATGACACAATGAATAGGACTACTTTTATACTCTTACCTTGGGATATTATTGTCTGTGCATGTCTGCATACACACACTGATAGAGACAAAGACAAAGATAGAGACAGAGACAGAGAAAGAGAAAGAGACTTTTCTATTTCAAGTTGCAACACAAAATATTGAATACAAGGAAAGTATGTGTACCTCCATAGCTCTCTCCCGTGATGTAAAACGATCAATTTTTATTTTGAGGGAATCTTTCCAATCAGTTGAGCAAGAAGGTGAGTGAATATTCAGCTGCAATTGCATGATCAAACAAAGTTTAATCTATTTATTTGGAAAGTATCAAATGCAAAAGGATAAACGGTAAATGCAGATTAGACAGTGACTCATTATACTGAAAGCTTGCATTTTTTTGAAACTGTATGAAATGTTGAGAAGCCTATTGTTTCAAGGATAAGAGACTCGACATTTGTTATAACATTGTTTGACCAACATAGTACTTGTTGATTTGTTTGTTTTGAGTTGAAATGAATCTTCAAGAATCAAGAAAAGCAATAATTTTGATCAATTTGCCTAAATTAATGTTAGAAAGAAGAATCTAAGAGAAATTAAGGGTACAAGACAAAATGTGTTTGAACTCACATGAGGATTCAAGTAAAGAATGCAGTTTCAAATTCTCCTTGCAATTGTTTGAACTGTTAAGTTCAAATAGTGGAAAGAAACATGATATTGAGGGAAGAATTTCATTGTTGGCATATACTTTGAAGAGTAGTTTGCAAGAGTTCCCGTGTTCGAACTTGGATAACAACAATTACCTTAGGGTAAAACCAGCATTGTAGGCATTGTAGACATAGAACTTATGTATTGATGATGGCATTTAACGTAAAAGGAATTTACTAACATGTAAATATTGTTACTCTGTAAGAGTTGATAGTACTAAACCAATGATAAATTTACCAAAGTGTAAAGAAATGATAAGCATACCAAAGCATATTCCATATCGAGGGCACAATTCATTTAGAGTTAGCATTTGTGTGCATTATTGACATTTTGTGGATACAATGTGAAGTTAAATAATATAATGAAAAACCACAGTGTGATACCATAATAAAGTGACCATATTGAAGTTGACTTAGCAATAAAAGTAGGAAAATCTAGTATTGCATAAGATATTTCGTTAAGACAAGTGAAGGTGCAACAAAGCAAAGTTGAATTAATAGTTGCATAGGAAGTACAAAAAAGTATAAAAAATAAAGTGTAGAAATCAAAGATTGAATTAGATATATTGTCTTCAATAGTATGCTAATATAAAGAGTTGACACATGTTATAAGGTATGTTGATTGTAGAAACAGTGTGTACATTCAAAGTGTTATAAACATGGTAGATAAGAAAAAACTGTGCAAATGCATACAAGGATCTGCAAAAGGGGGATGAAATCTAATGAGCATAGGAGTATCAGTTTGTTAGAAAATGCTACATCAAAAAAGAGTAGGAAAGTATCTAGAAGACCAAAATCTAATCATGTAGTGCAAGTCAATCATATATACACCAAGATTGTTGGTAGTGGCAACACCAAGTACAGGAAATGTAGGGAGCAAAACATGGATGTCGTAGTACCGAGTCTGCTCGTATTCATCTGATTGCATCTCTTTCATACAGATGAATAACATGTTGAAGCAAGGCCTTCAATTCAAAGAGCAATTTAATAGTTGGCTGAAGGCGAGTAAGTGGAACCAAATTTGGTGGTTGGAATCGTGTTGATATTCGTTGCAAACCTTCTTGTTGTTCCTTTATTTGTTGAGAATAGTGGGCAAGTGTGGTTAGGAAGTCCATATCCATTTCTGCTTTGCAATAGGCAAAAAAGACAATATATGAAAAGAATGTTACATTGTTTGCATGTTATAAGCAAGAAACGAGATGAGCACATGTAAATTTGACTTGTTTGAAAAATATATTAAAACATGTTATATAGCTAATGCAACACAGACATGCTGAAACAATTGATGCTAGCATATTGAAGTATATATATGGGACATTTTATATTTGTTGGGAAAAAGAGTAATATGTCATGAAATGTTGAGTTTTCTTTTCCTTTTGAAACAATAAATGGTAGCACATTGAAGTAAATATGTTTAGTTCTTATGAATCCCATCAGAGATAGAGATTCGGAAGTAGGTGGTTGATGAGTTAAGAGAGTTTGCTTGGTTGACAGAAACAACTTGCAGAAGTGGGAAAAGGTCAACAACACCATCCAATAGAAGTGAAACAACATTTGCGGTCAACAAAGTATCCATAATGTAGTAGTGGAAAATAGATGGACTACAAATCTAAGCTACAACAAAAGGGAAACAATTGGTAGTAAGTGTAAAGAATAAAGAGATTGACTTGGAAAGGTTTGCATCTTGAAAAGTAGAAACCATCAAGAACTTGAATATTGCATAAGTTAAAGGAGACTACTAAAGGAGTGAAGTATTTTTGGGTTTTGATATATCTAGCTTGAGACAAATGGATGCATTTCAGTGAATGGAATCCAAATGCTTCACCATTCTGGAAAATTTCCAAGCTTTAATTTTAAGAAATGGAAACTTAAAATTATGAATAATGAGAGTAGTCACTTGTTGGATATCACTATGTGACAATGATTTTCATGCTTTTATTTTAAGAAATGCAAAATTAAAATTATGAATAAGGAGTGCAGTCACTTGTTGGAGATCAGTATGTGACAGTGACTTTTAAGTGGGTCCTACTAAATCCTAAATTTTGGAAATTAACAACACTATATATATTGATTGAATGAGTGGTTGGTGTATGATCAACAACCATCAGTAAAAGGATAAAAAAAATGTTTGAACACAAAAACAATGATTCAAAGCAAAGCAGACTTTTTTAGAAATATGAAAAGTTAAAAAAAAAAACACAATAGCTTATGAAATGCAGAAACACTAAAGGAAACAAATCTATATCATGTATCTAGGATAGATCTTATATATATGTTTTAGGAAACAAAATGTAGACATAAATAATGCATCAGAGATAAAACAATCCCAAACCCATCTGTAACCTCTCCAGATGCCGATCATATTTTCTATACCTATTTTTTCAATATGAGGATAATAGTAAGGGTAAATGATAGGTGGAAAATGGCCTTGAATTACTGGATTACATGGTCATGAAAGCATAGTGGTATCCCATATAGTAAATAATGACGATCAATCAATTGATATTTCCCAATATGCTCTAATATATATCCACCAAGCACACACGTCAAACTCACCAGTATCAAACTCACTAGTTGGAATACCCAACGCGTTTCTCTACCATACTTCTAAAATTACAGTCCCTCTCAACACTATTTGTCCTATTAGTCGTAAATTACAATTCCAATTGTTCTCACTTTTTTATCGATGCAATTGCACTTGTTACTCAATGCAAGGGTGGAGTTGTCGCTACTATTAGTATATTAATCCACACGAAACAAGTATATACTAAATCAACCCACACATGTGAGTTATATGTGTCCTTAGTCTCAAAGAGAATAACTATATCTCCATCTCATACAAGAAATCCTTGGGCTTTAGTAATTTGTTTTTAAATTACATCAATGTCTTTGTGAAAACCTCACTATCTTATGTTAAGGGACTTGGACCAAACCTTCGTGTCTCATATTAGTTCTGTTTCTTTATATATAAACTGGTTCATTAAGATTTGGAAACTTAAAGAATTAGATGGCGACTATGCATTCTGTTGATTAGAAGAAAAGAAAACAACAATCAGTACCAAAGAAACACTAATATAAGAAGCATCTTATGGGACGGGGACATACACATTCACTAATGTTATACCAATGGTTCTTAAACCTTACAAGATGCTTGGGTTAGCGTACCTTTTAGATGCTTGGGGTAAGCATACCTTTCAATATGCCTAGTGTCGAGAGTCTTTTAAGGTGATGGGGTTATCTTTTTTATGACGCATGGGGTTAGTGTACCTTTCAACATGCCTAGGTTGAGATCCTTGTGAGGTGATGGAGCCAACCTTTCACGATGCATGAGGTAAACATACCTTTTAGATGCTTATGGTCAATGTACCTTTCAAGATGATGCCTAGGGGCCAAAGAACCTTGTGGATGCCAAAATTAAGGGATATGGATGAGTTATATGCACACTCCCCCAAATTTTTGCTGATGGAATTTCGATGCTTGTTGTAGTCACACATTGTTGTATGCCATACCATGGTTATAAGTTGATATACTAGTCAAAACAAAGGGAGATTAAGGAGGTAAATCATTAGGGAAAGTAAGAATAGTGAACCACTATAAGTGACAAGATTTGGTGTATGATTGTGTGTACGTGCTGCATATTACAAATTTCATGAAGAATAATCAAAGATCATGTAGAAGTATAAGGTTTAGTATGCTTGTTAGTAATGTATGTGCAAGAATTATTCATAATGAACACACAAATAACACCCTCATTTGCACAATAGAATAAAAATATGTGCATTTTGAATAAATGTTATACTTAATGAAGTGGAAGTTTTGTACTTAGCATTGGATTGGAAAACATAAACTCCTAAGCTCCATTGCACCCTGGCGCTAGTGGATTGCCTACATAGCCACTACGTTTGGCTTTGGCTGTAAAGAAATTTGTTAGAGGCCTTAATCGAATCTCTTGCTAGCTATGCTATAATATAAAGTTCTTATAACTGAAAGGCCACATAACTTGAGCTTGAGGCTAGGTGTTTGAACGAAACTTCGCTTGAGGATAGGTGTTCGAACGAAACTTCGCTTGAACCATGTTATGCTAACTGGAAATATATCTATTTGACATCTTGTCCTCTGCACCTTCTGAGGCATGCAACAAGTGAAAGGTGGTGCCAGGTGATAACAAGTGAGAGCTAGTGCCATGTAGTATAAGCGAAGGCATTCATTTATAATTGCACATAGAACATATTAGATGTGTTATATGATACGGTTTTTAGTAGCAATGGACGAACAAATGCCGAAATTCAGAGACATGAATGACGCTGATATAATGTTAAAGTTGATTGATCCAGATGGTGCAGAGTATGGAGGAAACCCAGTTTACCTTCACTCTCAAGTTTTGAGAAAATCTAAATTTTATGAAGTGTTGTTATTTGATCATTGGTCTTCAGATAAATGCTGACCACTTCAAATCAATGTAACTGTAAGTAATCATGGTGTGGAGGATCATATTCAATGTATTCAACTCATGTATTCTTCTGCACCAAGCAAGCGAATTTGTTTTTCAAGTGTGGACGATGCCCTCGCTATTCTACCAGTGGCTTCTCAATTATTGTTTCAAGAGTGTGTTGAAGAATGCCTGCAATATTTGAATGCGGTACGTTGGAATCGTATGAAGGAAGCCCAAAAATCAGAAAAATAAATAATTATAAACAAAATATCATTCATTCAATGCATTCTTTCTGTCTATGTATGTCTCCTTCCAACTCCATGATGATGCCTTATAACTTATCTAAATTATCATAAAGTCTTACAACTGTTTGCAAATTTTCCACACAATAACTCTAAGTTGGGAATAAATTAATGATTTGGCCTTTTACAATGAGGACAGAAGTTAAGACTTCTGAGGTAAGGCCCTTTCTATAATTTGTGTCATCGGAATAATTTAGCTGGCATTGCAAACCAAATAGGAACATTGTCAAAGAAACAATGGAAGAATTGTCCTTTCTAAGTATTGGCCTTGGGATGAGTCTCATAAGAGAAAATCTTCATTCTCATAGACATCATGTCAATGGTCCACCTGTGCAATTAGATCTGCTTCCTTTGACTCCAGTTTTGTTGCACCGTGAGTTGCCATGGGGGAAAACTTCACCCGGGACAAGTATATTGATGCCCTATTCAGTTTTAATGGCGTTTTAACTTTGTGTTTTGGTTCTATTTGTGGATCATGATGAATAATTGTGTGTGCGGATGGTGAGAAATCGGTCAGAGAATCGAAAGCCACCATGCCAAGGTGAATTGTCATGTTCCCAATTTTGGGCTAATTCAGTGACCATGGGTAAAAGGGGACATTATTTTCCTAGGAAGATAAATGATAATTTAATCCTGTAACTATATAATAAATTTTAGCCTAAGTTTTTTTGGAGGAATTAATTTTATTAATTTAAATTAATTCATTTACTTAATATTCCTAAAATAATTGGGCAAGTGGGCCAAGAGGATGCCCTCATGGACATAAGGTTTCCAAATTGGATCTAGAGACAAGAAAATAGAAATATAGCTAAATCAATTTGTGGATTTAGGAAAAGAACAAAAGAAGGAAAGGTGTAAGAGTTTCTAAAAGCAAGAAAATGGAAACAACCAGAAAAATCAAAAGGAGGGCACAGTTTCCAAAAAGGAGTCCAGTTTACAAATCAAGCAACTTTTACAAAGTAGGAAACATATGGAGACAAAGGGGGGTGCATTTTCTAAAGGAGAAAAGCTTGTAAGGAAAAATAAAGGAAAGTATGTCCACTCATGGGTGACCTATTCTCATAGGTCACCAAGCTCTTAAAATTGCTCACCAGGTCATCATGAAGTTTATAAAAGAAGCCAACCAACTCCATTTCAGAACTTTTGTCATTGTGATTTTATGAGTGAAGCATTTTAGCTTCTCAAGGTTTGGTGATGTGCCCCATTCTTCTTTTCTACTTCTCTTCTCTAATATTATCTCAGGATTTGCAGCTATGGAGATCTGATATGCAGGTCCATATACTCCAATACTAGGAAGAATCCAAGCTTACAAGGAGTTATCATCATACAGGGTACATTCGGAGGAGACAACATTGAAGGGCTGAAATGGAGGTTTTGGGTTCAGCACTTTTGCTCATTTATATGTTGTGAGACCTATTCCATTGCGTATGGAGAGCCGTTTCCAGTAGGAAACACTTTTTTGTCTCATCGAAAAAGGTGTCCAGGTGACCAAGATGCACCCATTTTCATTAGAGCCAAGGTTTCATGTGTTAAGGAGCGCACGTGTGAAGTTCCAGTTCAGTGAATGCACCCATGACAGATTAGGAAGCTCAGTGCATAGCCCATACTCTGTTCCATACCTTTTAAATACCATAATACACTTTCATATCAGAGATTATATCATTCCATCTCTTCTTACAGCTCTCCGGTGGCTCTATGTGGGGATTTTCTAGTCTATAAGACACTGTATTGTGGAGGAGCCATAAAATGATTACAAACTTGGTTCAGTGAGTTATATTTAGACTTTCTGCTGTTGATTACATTATATCAGATCACATTAATATTCATAACAGAGCATTTAATTAAATCAAGTCATTTATTAACTCAGATTGGAAGACTAGCTCATTGAGCATTGTTTATTGACTAGTTTTGCAAGAATGAATGCCAAATTTGTTCTAAATGTCAGATTTACTTTTTGTAAGTTATAGGAGGTCAATAACACATAATATTATCTATATCAGTCCCTACTTCATGAATTTGGGATGATTTAACCATTGTTTGTAAAGACTTCGTTTTGACTAGCTCTGTCATCCCGACAGGACCTAAAACTTCCAAACCACTCCTACTATTTCCAAATCCTTTGAATGTTGCTCAGTGATTCCATTGAACCTATTTGACTATCATAAATCAGTTTTGTACCCACCCAGTCTAGTAAGCATATGCTGGTCATCCCAGGAAGCTTTGGAGTAGACTTCAGCCTGGCTGATGTTCGAAACATAAATGGCCCCAGTTCTTTGTGCTTAGGACTCTCCCTCTGATATAATTATTTGATGCTGCACATTTACCCATACAAATTCCAGAACTGAAATTTCATCCCACCATCCTCAGATTCAATCTCCATCCCCATCACTGACCTCCTGCTCTGTTTGAAACATTATTAAGAAATTTATCCAGTGAATTTTATTAAAATTTATGAAGTTGAGTTAATATCTTGGTCGAATCTTCCCAAGGATATTATAGTGGTATCATATCACTTTACTCCACCCCTGTGGAAATAAAGAAGCTCACTGATTGAAGGAATATTGAAGATCTTCTCATAGATGCAAAATGTGGCTCCTACGAGTCAGTGAAGAAGAAGAATTTTATTTTGAGCCATATGAAGAGGAGGAGACGACCCATGTTGGAAATTTCTATTTGCAGAAAGTTGAATATGATTTCCTTATTGAACATATGTTTGAAGAGGACATAATAAATTATCTACCTATGACTAATTGGGATTATGGAGGAATACTTAATAGAGGGAACCCAAAGAAATCCTATGAGTACTTCATGGAGTACTCTGCTTTGAAGAAGGAGGTTCATAAGTCCCTGGGCTTTAGAGACTATTGTGATTTGGAGATTCATAGGTTGTTCAAAGACCCATACAATAGTGATAGAAAAATAAGGATTGCACATATGGTTGATGGTGTGTGCAAAGAAGTCGAGGCAAGATTTTTACCCCTAGGAGCTATGATGGAAGGGAGGGATAAAGATGTGTCCCTCACAACCAGGAAAAATCAATGGAGGAAACCAAGAGCCACCTATTTCTTCGGGTGGAGAAGAAGTAGGAAAAAATAAAGATGAAGTTGCAGCCCTACATGTGGATCCATCCCAATATCAGGTAAAGGGAATCAAGAAGGAAGTTTCATCAAGGCCATTGGCAGGACCAAGCATTATGAGAATGTTTGGTTTTCCTTCAAGAAGGAAGTCCAAAGGTTGTGATATGAGCACCACACAAGATGGAGAGACATCAAGTTTCTTGGAAAGAAATGACCAAGACGACTTTGTTGGTGCCCCATTACTCAAAGGAGTGGATGAAGAAGGTCAATGCACAATGGAAGATCCAGCAGTCAAACATTTGATTGTTGGCAATGTGGAAGGTGAAATCACTCCCAATTTCTTCATGGGTGATTTCAAGATAAATGCAGAAGATATGGGGCAGATTGATGATGCTGAGACATCTATTGGATCTTATCCAAAGGATGAGCATAAATCAGATTCACAATCAACTCTTGAGCTTCATCAGGAAGCAGAAATCAAGCACACCTCGGACGGGTGTGAATAATAAATTGTGGTCGAAAATCATGATGCCATAAACCTGTCTCTTGAGAAGGATAATTGTGCACAAAGGCATGAATACCATTCTAATTTTTGCAGGCCTTTGTTGCAGCCCCATATCGCAGCCACTACTAGTGGAAGGATTGGTTTGGTTGAGTCCTCCAGTAGTTGGGTTCAAGAATCACGGGAGGTTGAATTGCAAGAATCGGAAAATGAGGTTCACCAGCTAGAACTTCTTTCCCTGATTGGACTATTGAAAATGAGTGAAGGAAAAATCAAGGAGGCATTGAAAAATATCCATGAACTTAATGCTTTGATCTCTCACTGTTGTTGGAGAATTGCATCAATGGAGGAGCAACCCTCTGTTGAAGATTTTGTGCACATGTGGGAAGCAATAGGAAGCCTAAGAGGAAATTTCTCTCAGCTGATTTCTGATAGAGATCACTTGCTAGAGCTTGTGAATATGTACTATAATGTTGCAATAAGGAATGAAGAGGATATCAGCAAGCTCACTCATATGTTGGAAACCACCCAAGATTCTCTGATTGGTACTCATGGTGCTGGTCAAGAATCTGAGAATCAGATTGAGCAATTTAATGAGAAGTTGCCAGAATCACTTTTTACCTCCCAACTTTCACAAAGTCACAATAACATGGCTGAATTATTTCATGTTCCAAGGGAGGAACTTCTTGAGTTGGTGGATCATAAGCAACAATCTATTCGGTATGTGCTTGAAGAATGTGCAGAAAAAGTGGATGAAAAACAAGCACATGATTTTTTCTAGAATGAACCTGAGAGGTTCATTGAAGAATGTCCCTCTTCCAAGGAAGAGACAGATGAGTTCATCATAGATGGGTTAGCCACCAATGGAGAGGATACATCCACAACTTCAGCGGATGAAATGTTCAGAAGCATGGCTCACCATCCTTCATTCCCCACTTTACATTCAGCCACAAATATTGGGAATGAAAATTGGGTAAAAGGATTCTTCCTATTTGTGTCACATGATGAGTAGGAGGATCCTAAAATTGAGGCCGATGGCATGTTCCTAAACCCATAGCAGTTGAGGAAGCCCATGCAGGTGTGTAAAGCCACATTTGACAAGAAGGCATCAGATCTACACTTACCTTCAATGTGTGGGTCAATTGATGGAGTTTTGCACCCTTGGATCAATGACAGAGAGTTGAGCCATTGGATGAAGAGGGGAGGACCTGTTGAGTTCCATAGAGACCATGATACCTTTTTATTTGAGGGAAACATGAACATGGTTGATTTTGATACAACTTACTCTCTTTTCGAGCATTCTTCCGTGAGAGACGTGGAGGAGTGTTTAGAACCGTTTGATGAGAACCGACCATTTGATCTTTTCCTGAGGGAACTTCAGTTGTTGCTTGAAGAGAGTCACTGTTCCATGGAGAAGAGGGATGAGATGGCCCCATTTGGACCATCCAATAATGAAGAATTTGCAGCCATAAGTTTGGTTACTAAAATTTGTAGACATACAAAGAAGGTTCACAGTTATTTCCTACATGATCTAGATTCAGCCACATCAATGAGGAATGAACATTGGGTGAAGAATTTTTTCTAGTTGATGCCACATGTACAATAGGAGGATCATGTTCTGTCTCTATGGGATATAGATCATATTGTAGAAGAGATGGCTGATTATAACTCATATAAATCAGCAAGAAATATTTCTTATTCATTCACTGAAGGGATGGATAGAGGCGTCACTGAACAAAAGAATCTGGAAGGTAAAAGTTTATTGTCTTTCTGCAAGGAAATTGTTTTAATTTCGTTGTTTTTTCTATGATTTACAAATAGCAACAAAGACATATTTTGCAGCCATTATATACCTCTAGTACACATTCACACAAGGCTTGAGTGTACAAATTCATAATAAAAAATTTCATGAGCAGGAGAAATGGAGAGATTCCAACTTGGTATTGGGATCCTGGCATCCTTCAGAATGCCACACTGTTTGGAAGAATGTTGCACAATCCATGGGATCTTGGCATTCCTTGGGTTGAAAGTCTGTTCTTGATGACATTTGAGCTTTGTAAAAAGCACCACAAGCAGTGTAATCTGGACCTTCTTTTTCCTGGTGGATTTTGTTGGATGGTATTTAGATCCATGGGAGTGTCATACAAGCAATGGGATCATGGCATTGTTTGTCTTTGGAAAGATGATTATGATTAGAGTAGTGCAGCAAAAGCATGATGGACTCTTGGGATATTTTTCTTGAGGACAAGTTAGGAAGGGAGGACTGTCATGTCCCTAATTTTGGGCTAATTCAGTGACCATGGGTAAAAGGGGACATTATTTTCCTAGGAAGATAAATGATAATTTAATCCTGTAACTATATAATAAATTTTAGCCTAAGTTTTGTTGGAGGAATTAATTTTATTAATTTAAATTAATTCATTCACTTAATATTCCTAAAATAATTGGGCAAGTGGGCCAAGAGGATGCCCTCATGGACATAAGGTTTCCAAATTGGATCTAGAGACAAGAAAATAGAAATATAGCTAAATCAATTTGTGGAATTAGGAAAAGAACAAAAGAAGGAAAGGTGTAAGAGTTTCTAAAAGCAAGAAAATGGAAACAACCAGAAAAATCAAAAGGAGGGCACAGTTTCCAAAATGGATTCCAGTTTACAAATCAAGCAACTTTTACAAAGCAGGAAACATATGGAGACAAAGGGGGGTGCAGTTTCTAAAGGAGAAAAGCTTGTAAGGAAAAATAAAGGAAAGTATGTCCACTCATGGGTGACCTATTCTCACAGGTCACCAAGCTCTTAAACTTGCTCAACAGGTCATCATGAAGTTTATAAAAGAAGCCAACCAACTCCATTTCAGAACTTTTGTCATTGTGATTTTATGAGTGAAGCATTTTAGCTTCTCAAGGTTTGGTGATGTGCGCTGTTCTTCTATTCTACTTCTCTTCTCTAATATTCTCTCAGGATTTGTAGCCATGGAGATCTGATATGCAGGTCCATATACTCCAATACTAGGAAGAATCCAAGCTTACAAGGAGTTATCATCATATAAGGTACATTCGGAGGAGACAACATTGAAGGGCCGAAATGGAGGTTTCGGGTTCAGCACTTCTGCTCATTTATGGGTTGTGAGACCCATTCCATTGCGTTTGGAGAGCCGTTTGCAATAGGAAACACTTTTTGTCTCATCGAAAAAGGTGTCCGGATGACCAAGATACACCCATTTTCACTAAAGCCAAGGTTTCATGTGTTAAGGAGCGCACATGTGAAGTTCTAATTCAGTGAATGCGCCCATGATAGATTAGGAAGCTCAGTGCATAGCCCATACTCTGTTCCAGACCTGTTAAATACCAAAATACACTTTCATATCAGAGATTAGATCATTCCATCTCTTCTTACAGCTCTCCAGTGGCCCTATGTGGGGATTTTCTAGTCTATAAGACACTGTATTGTGGAGGAGCCATTAAATTATTATAAACTTGGTTCAGTGAGTTATATTTAGACCTGATGATTTTGATTACATTATATCAGAGCACATTAATATTTCACAACAGATCATTTAATTAAATCAATTCATTTATTAACTTAGATTGGAAGACTAGCTCATTGAGCATTGTTTATTGACTAGTTTTGCAAGAATGACTGCCAAATTTGTTCTAAATGTCAGATTTACTTTCTGTAAGTTGTAGGAGGTCAATAACACATAATATTAGCTATATCAGTCCCTACTTCATGAATTTGGGAGGATTTAACCATTGTTTGTAAAGACTGCATTTTGACTAACTCTGTCATCCCAGCAGGGCCTAAAACTTCCAAACCACTCCTACTCTTTACAAATCCTTTTGAATGCTACTCAGTGAGTCCATTGAACCTATTTGACTGTCATAAATCAGTTTTGTACCCACCCAGTCTAGTAAGCATATGCTAGTGCACCCAGGAAGCTTTAGAGTAGACTTCAGCCTGGTTGATGTTCGAAACATAAATGGCCCCAGTGCTTTGTGCTTAGAACTCTCCCTGTGATATCATTATTTGTTGCTGCACATTTACCCATACAAATTCTAGAATTGAAATTTCATCCCACCATCCTCAGATTCAATCTCCATCCCCATCACTAACCTCCTGCTCTGTTTGAAAAATTATTAAGAAATTTATACAATGAATTTGATTAAAATTTATGAAGTTGAGTTAATATCTTGGTCGAATCTTCCCAAGGATATTACACAAATCGATGTGAATAAATTTCCTGCTTCTTGTTACTATAATGATCTAGTCCAAAAACATTCAAAGCAAATAAATTAACCTCCGAACTCCTTCCAACGGCCTACAATGTGCAAGCCATCGACATCCCTGAGGTGATCTTTGGCGGCCTTTTCCGTGTCCAGGAAGGAAGATGCATAGCACTGCACAATATCAACATTAAATGAAAAATTCATGCTCTGAATTTAAAATAATATTTAGACCGCTTCAAGAAAACAATGCTCCAAACAGCACAACCATGGATGACAGAATGTACAGCTCTAAACAAATATTCCCCACGGAAATAACCAGAGGAAGAATAAGAATCGGGTTGTTAGCACCTAGTTGTTTGCAGCATAAGAATGAGGGTGAGATAGAGAGGCATCTCAAAACTTTCCTATAGGAGGCCTAAATTCCCTTTATTTTTCATGGCCAAGTGCTAGGGCATAAGAAAAATTGATGCGAGGGGTGTTAAATATAAGAAAGAGCAAAGGATTAACAAAAATGAGACCAAAATGGCCAAAAAGGAGCCAAATTCTATAGTCCGAAGGCAAATATTCCAAGGGTTAACCCTCACACAGGTTTCTATCATTGGATGGGCGCGAAAGTGAGATCAACGACCCTTGTTGATCGTCGCATCGAAGAGATGTAGATAGACGGAATGGTGGTTGTGATGGGAAAAACCATTGACCAAGTGTCAGTACCTGGGCCCATTGCGAGGACGATAAGAGGTAAGCGAGACCGATTTAGGGGAATGCGACACCACTCCATTGATGTACGGCGCTACGGGACGGACGGTGGAGATTGGGACACGGGAAATGATCCAACTGCAGGACAAGGAAAGAGGTCAAATCAATAAAGGGGGGGGCCATATCAACTGGTCTGGATATTTGCTCAAGAGATCGATGGAGGAGAGAGGTGGACGGCTAGCAAAGAAGACCAGAGCTTAAAAGAGAAAGGTTATATATATGAAGATGCACACGAAGGTTGACATTTGTGTTTTGGGACCTGTCGGGGTCGGAAGCCTCCAGGCATGTGGAAGATGGGGGAAAGAGACAAGAGAAGTCATTCTCAAGTTTTTCCAGTGACAGATAGAGCTTCATGGTCATCGTTTTTACAAATCTAAGACCATTCATGGTAGGGAATGGATGAAGAACCGGTGTCTAAAGGACTTAGGTCTAAAATCGCTCAACAAGATAGGGTTTGGATGTATTTGATATAGGGCCTTGGCCATTGGAAGTTTCATGGAATTCATGCGTTCTAGGTGCCCGAATATGAGGGCTTGTTCCAGGGGAGTCCATCGTCACTGCTTAAAGGCGGGTTTTCTCCTTGGGAACCGCCAGACCTTTTCGGCCGCATGTATTGAACTTGAGATAGAAGATTAAAGGGGTCGGCCACCAAAATTGGTGGAGGCAATAGAATGGTGAAGTTGGGAGCGATTCGAGTGCTGGTACGGTGCTAGCAGGCATGGAAGGTTATAGTTTGGTCGACGCCGGAGATAAAAGGGATAGAACAGCAAGTGATAGAGGTGCGGACAGAGAGTAAATTACTTGTGCAAACTATCAGTTGGCCTAAAGGCTGCGGGCACGATGTGACCCGCGACATTCGACAGACGGAAGAGAACTGAGGTGAATTTTTATGACATAGACAAGGCCAGGTGGATAGGCGGCTTAAAGGCATCTCTTCTGCCACCACAGTGATTGTAAATACGATGGAGGCCATCTCACCACTGTCATATGTTCCTCTCTCTATCTGGAAATCCTTGTTAAGCATGTTTCACGTCAGCTCGAGCTTTGGGCATCATTGGTTCTTGCTTGGGAGGTTCGGCCAGGTTATCATGGCAAATATGGCCACACATAGCTGCTGTCATCATCACAACGGTTATAGATATGGTACTTAGGTCCCTTGTTCGAAATTGTTTTATGGAGAAGGTGGTGCACTTGGCAGTTCGGGCATCTTTCAATTGGAATTGGATCATGGAAAAGGAGAAGTAATCCAGAGTGGTTTTCATGCCAGAGAAGGTGTGGTCCGAGGTGGAGGAAGAGCATGCTCCTTCGTCTCCTAGGTATTCGACCATGTAGAATCCAGCTCCGCTAGTGAAGATGAGGAGCCCAAAGGACGATAGGTTTCAAAAAGAGTCCGACGTCGAGGAAAGAAAGAGCCTCCTAAAGAGGAGCATGGCATCCAGCAAGGCATGAAGATTCTCAAGGATTTCATGATCCCCACTGAGGAAGCAACACCTCCCCCTCTAGCGGACAAGTCACAGGTGGATGGCTTTTTGAAAGTGGAGGACTTCTTCGATTCGCAAGGCAAATTGAAGACTCAGAAGTAAGGTGGCGTCCTATTCATGATATTTTTGTTCCCTGTCTCAATCAGTCTGTTTTGGACTTGACGCATATGTAATATTCCCAAATTTTGAGGCTGTCGAGGTGGCAACATAATTTTGTTTGTTTCCTAAGGACCAATTCAAGGCCAAGAGCCTATAAAAGAATTGTAATAGAAGATCTAAGGGTTGGAAAATCATTCGGTTGAGGCCTGAGGGGTGATCCTAGTTTTGAGACTTTCATATTAATACAATGTGCAGTGCCTATGGTAGACTATTTTGCAGAGATTCCTGTGTTACTCTAACTTGTAGTCAGTTTTTTCCTTCTTCTCTATGTGCCTGTACTTCCTGTTATGCCTTTACATTATGTTTTTCATTTCATGTCTGAGGTCATTGTATAATAACTTAGAATTCTTCGAAACAAGCTCTAGTTATTACCTTGGGTATTCACTCAATATTGCTACTAAAGTTGATATTGAATTCATATTTTCTGGATGCTCATATCAATGGTATGTTCTCATTTTCTTCTTTTACCACCAGAAAACAGCAGTACGACGGCAAGCGGGTGGATACCTTGCCTCTATTCGAATAGTCCACACTATGGCACTATTATATGATTTATGTGTAATGCCTTAACTCTATCGCCCAATTGTTTTTCCTTGTGATTATCACTCCAACTCTTTCACACAATTCGTCCTATCAGAAATCTGATCTTCTGTGTATGTTTTAATTGAATATTTTGGAGAAATGAAGACTAGTGTGTTTGTTCATTATTGACACCTTTGAGTATTTCCAGTTGTTTCATAGATTTCTAGAGAGAGCTCTCTCAGACTGCGTTGGGTCAGTAGCACAGATCTAAAGTGGTTAGTGGTTACCCTGATTCTACCTCTCGGCAACCTTTGGGTACATTTTGTGTGTTAACAAATTGGCGCCGCTGCCGGGGGACAAATGTTTTATCATCCCTGGGAGAACAACAAAGTTTCAGATCTGATTGTTGATGGTGGGCAGCAGTCAAACACCATAAGGGTTGCATATCATCCACCTGGCGACTCCACTCATTATTCAAGTTCAATCTACAGACTCCACTGGAGAACGAGCTCATTCGCCTGAGACATGGAAGAATTAAGGCCTAGGTATTAGAGTATCAATCCATTCAAAGAGGTCTTATTCTTATTTGTTGGTATCCTTTTGCCGTTATGTATATATATCAAAAAAAAATTGTCTCACCGGAGAGCTCTAGGTCATGAGAGGGCCTCCTTTGTATATCCTTCACTTGAATTCGAAAATGTACATTCCCCTTTCACCCCTAGAGTTGACCCCATCCTCTCTTTCGAGCCATGTATATACCATAACCGGACCTATGAATTCTCCGAGAGTAAGGCCAATGATACCATCCCTGCACCCACTCCTTTTCCTTCCATAGCTCAACTAAGATACAACTCTTTAAGGCTACCCCCTATCCTTCATGATTTTCCTCCGAACTACCATAAACACCTCCCTGTTTTTGATGGAGAATCCGAGATTCTTACTACTGAGAAACAACTTCAAGGTTTTGAGCATTTTCTGGATATTTTTGAAATAGAACATGATGATGTCTGTATGAGGGCTTTTGCCAAGTCTTTCCAAGGAGATGTGAAGAGATGGTTCAAACATTTGCAGCCTGAGTCTATTGATACCTAGGGAGAGTTGTCTGATGCCTTTTTGGGGTTTTGTGGTAAAAGAAGATCATGGGACCTATTTCTGTCATAGTTTTAATTCATAAGGAGGCAGGAAGATGAAGCCATGTCTAACTTTAACAGGAGGTTTGCAAGCTTCTATTATAACATGCCAAAGGAAATTCAGCCCCGAAAGAATGTTGCCAAATTAAACTATGCATCTGTTTTTCCTCCTAATTTATCTTTTCATCTATTGGAGAGAAGGTCGTCCAATTTGCAACATATGTTCATTGATGCATTGGAGGTTGAATACAATCTCAGGATGTCTGGAAATTTATCAAATCAAGATAATGATGAAAGGATTAAAGAAGAAGTAAGGTTCGAAGAAGGACATGGACAAAGAGGAATTTCCTTACATCCCAGTCTTTCCCATAATGAGCAGAGAGGTGATCAGCTCAATGAAGTGCCAGAAGAAGGTGATTTGGGTCTTTTTTATGTAGATTGCAATTAGCCTACTGAAGTTCTTGTTTCTGATGGCTTTAATGAAGTTTTCAATCCGCCTAAATATGACGACTATGAAGAGGACCGCTTGAGAACTTCATAAGCTTCTTTGGAGTTGAGGATAAAGATGAGCCTTCATACAGTCAGTTTCACCATTCGTGAAGGCTATCCAAAGAGGGGAACTCAGGGGCACACCCTAAATCCGCTGTTGAAATCCTTCAGAATATTGACCCCAAAGGTAGTGAAACCCTTTTCCTTGAAGCTGAATCATTCGCTAGAATAAATAAAATTTTTAAAACCACGAATGGAGAAAGCCATGAGACTCTTCAGGAGGATCCTGTCCATCATCTAGGAGAGGAAGGAGAAGCAAATAGTAAGAGGAATCCTAGGGGTTCCCAGCATGCAGAAGATTCTTTTCGGATCGAAGCCGAAAGGGAATACAGAGCCCTTGAAGAGGAATACAGGACCCTCGAGGATGAATATATGATCCTTGAGGAAAAGTGTGGAATTATTGAAGAAATCCTTGGGCCTAGTGTGTACCTTTGACAGGTCGACCAGATTACTGAGAGGCTGGAATATGACCAGGAGGACCCACGTGATCCTTATATGGAGTCCAATTGGGGAGCTGGAGACAATGTTAGACTCCTTGAAGAATTTTTTTAGGCTTAGCCAGTATCTCAGCCAGTTGATCAGATAATTGAGGTGATTGAGGGAGACTGGGCTAGGCAACATGATTTTCGTGTATGATTTTCAAGCCTAGAGTCCGGGTCTCAAGAAGAATGGTCCTTTCTAGACCCTTTCTGGGGGCAAGCCGAAGTTCCTTTCGAAGTTCCAGAGCAAAATCGGGTTTTTAACCTGAGGATCGTAAATATACCAACAAGAGGTGTTGTAGATAGCTCTTATGCGGGAGTGGCCTCCAAAATTACCAAGGGGCAGCAAAGTCTCGGAGAGTCGCTCGAAATGGTTTGTTGCAGTCTCAGCCGGTCATACGGAGGTTTCGGTGGGCCTGATTTTCGGGTCTTGATTAGAGCTTATCATAGGTACGTAATATTTGGGTCTGACATGAACACCTGGGAAACCAAGTGGCCTACGAATAGTTCCCCTGAAAGAAAATCGGCAGGGAAGCAGGGAGAATGTAGAACGTACCACACTTTGTATGATCCAGCGGTAGAGTATATGGAAGAATTCATCAGCCAAAATAGGTGTTCTATTGTCGCCCGATGAGTCCTCTCCCATCACCACCGCCTAGTGCCATTGACCCTCGTTGTTCTGAAGTTAGTCAAGAGTGATGAGAAGACCCACCTGGGGTGTCGATTGCTGGACTGGTTACACTGGCATCTTTGTATAACCTAGAGCCGCAGCTTCCCGGATAAAGTAGGTTGTATATAAATAACCACCCAAGTTTTCAGTATTTTCAATTTCAGTACTAGATTTCAATCTTCAGCAAATTCCAGCTTGTTTTCAGAATGTACAGTTGCAGTATGACAGAATAGTTTTGGGTAAAAGTCGCCACAAGGAGCCACCCAATGGATGAGGCACCGGGTCTACGGTGTTCTTCGCTACCTCACAGGGAGGATAGCATCCCCAGTTGGAGCCAATTGTTAGCACCTAGTTTTTTGCAACATAAGAATGAGGGTGAGATAGAGGGGCATCTCAAAATTTTCCTGGAGGAGGCCTAAATTCCCTTTATTTAATGGCCAGGTGCTAGGGCATAAGAAAAATTGATGCGGGAGGTGTTAAATATAAGAAAGAGATAAGGCAACCAAAATGGCCAAAAAGAAGCCAAAGTTTATAGTTTGAAGGAAAATATTCCAAGGGTTAACCCTCACACAGGTTTCTGCCATTGGATGGGCGCGAAAGGGAGATCAACGGCCCTCATTGATCGCCACATCAAAGAGATGCATGCCAAATAGACGGAATAGTAGTTGCGATGGGAAAAACCATTGGCTAGGTGTCAGTACCCGGGCCCATCGCGAGGACGATAAGTGGTAAGCAAGACTGCTTTAGGGGAATGCGACACCACTCCATTGATATACAACGCTCAGGGACGGATTGTGGAGATTGGGACATGGGAAATTATCCAATGGCAGGACAAGGAAAGAGGTCAAATCAATAAAGGGGGGGCCATATCCAATGGTCCGGATCTTTTCTCAAGAGATCGACGAAGGAGAGAGGTGGATGGTTGGTAAAGAAGACCAGAGATTAAAAGAGAAAGGTTATATATATGAAGACGCACACGAAGGTTGACATTTGTGTTTTGGGACCTGTCGGGGTCGAAAGCCTCCAGGTGTGTGGAAGATGGGGGAAAGAGACAGGAGAAGTCATTCTCAATTTTTCCCAAGGAAAGATAGAGCTTTATGGTCATCGTTTTTACAAATCTAAGATCGTTCATGGTAGGGAACGGATGAAGAACCGATGTCTGATGGACTTAGGGTTAAAATCGCTTAGCAAGATAGGGTTTGGATGCATTTGATACAGGGCCTTGGCCGTTGGAAGTTTCATGGAATTCATGCGTTCCAGGGGCCCGAATCCAATGGTTTGTTCCAGGGGCCCGAATCCAATGGTTTGTTCCAGGGGATTCCATCGTCACTGCGGAAAGGAATTTTTTTATCCTTGAGAACCGCTGGACCTTTTCGATCACATGTATTGAACTTGAGACAGAATTTTAAAGGGGTCAGCCACCAAAATTAGTGGAGGCGATAGAATGGCGGTAGTGCTACGAGCGCTGGTACGGTGCTAGAAGGCATGGTAGGTTATAGTTTGGTCGATGCCAAAGATAAAAGGGACAGAACAGCAGGTGATAGAGCTGTGGGAAGAGAGTAAATTACTTGTGCGGACTATCAGTTGGCCTAAAGGCTGTGGGCACGATGTGACCCGCGACATTCGACGAACGGAAGAGAAATGAGTTGAAGTTTTATGACATAGACACGGCCAAGTGGATAGGTGGCTTAAAGGCATCTCTTCTGCCACCGCAATGATTGTAAATACGATGGAGGCCATCTCAGCCTTGTCATATGTTCCTCTGCCTATCTGGAAATCCTTGCCAAGCATGTTTCACGTCAGCTCGAGCTTTGGGCATCATTGTTGCTCGCCTAGGAGGTTTGGTCCGGTTATCATGGCAAATATGGCCACACGTAGTTGCTGTCATCATCATGGTGGTTATAGATATGGTCCTTACGTCCCCTATTCGAAATCGGTATATGGCGAAGGTGGTGCACCTGGCAGTTCGAGCATCTTTCAGTTGGAATTGGATCATGGAAAAGGAGAAGAAATCCGGAATGGTTTTCATGCCAAAGCAGGCGTGGTCTGAGGTGGAGGAAGAGCATGCTCCTTCGTCTCCTATGGTATTCGACCACGTAGAATCCAGCTCCGCTAGTGAAGATGAGGAGCTCAAAGGACGATAGGTGTCCAAAAGAGTCCGACGTCGAGGAAAGAAAGAGCCTCCTAAAGAGGAGCATGGCATCCAACAAGGCAAGGAGATTCTCAAGGATTTCGTGATCCCCACTAAGGAAGTGACACCTCCCCCTCCAGCGGATGAGTCGCATGCGGATGGCTCTTTGAAAGTGGAGGACTTCTTTGATTCGCAAGGCAAATTGAAGACTCAGAAGTAAGGTGGCGTCCTATTCATGATATTTTTGTTCTCCGTCTCAATCAGTCTATTTTGGACTTGACGCGTATGTAATATTCCCAAATTTTGAGGCAGTCGAGGTGGCAGCATAATTTGTTTGTTTCCTAAGGACCATTTCAAGGCCAAGAGCCTATAAAAGCATTGTAATAGAAGATATAAGGGTTGGAAAATCATTCGGCTGAGGCCTGAGGGGCGAGCCTATTTCCAAGACTTTCATATTAATACAATGTGCAGTGCCTATGGTAGACTATTTTGCAGAGATTCCTATGTTACTCTAACTTGTAGTCAATTTTTTCCTTCTTCTCTATGTGCTTGTACTTCCTTTTATGCCTTTACATTATGTTTTTCATTTCATGTCTGAGGTTAGTGTATAATAACTTAGAATTCTTGGAAACAAGCTCTAGTTATTACCTCAGGTATTCACTCAATATTGCTACTAAAGTTGATATTTAATTCATCTTTGTCGGATGCTCATATCAATGGTCTATTCTTATTTTCTTCTTTTACCACCAGAAAACAGCAGTAGAACGGCAAGTGGGTGGCTACCTTGCCTTTGTTCAAATAGTCCACACTATGGCATTGTTATCTGATTTATGTGTAATGCCTTGACTCTATCACCCAATTGTTTTTCCTTGTGATTATCCCTCCAATGCTTTCACACAATTCATCCTATCAGAAATATGATGTTCTGTGTATGTTTTAATTGAATATTTTGAAGAAACGAAGGCTAGTGTGTTTGTTCGTTGTTGACACCTTTGAGTATTTCCAGTTGTTTCATAGATTTGTAGAGAGAGCCCTCTCATACTGCGTCGGGTCAATATCACAGATCTAAAGTGGTTAGTGGTTACCCTGATTCTATCTCTCAACAACCTTGGGTTACGTTTTGGGTGTTAATAGGGGCAATGGTGTCAAAGAAGTCCAGATGGTGCCCGTAGAGACAAGACGCATGGGCATTAAATGACATAACCTGGCATAAAATTTAAAATTAAACCTCGCACAAACCATCCACGTGCCATAATTCCATTCGCTCTATGAGCGAGGAATCTAGCCAACGTGGATGGTTATGCTTCTCCACGATGAAACGCCTACATCATAATTATCTTGATTTCAACTTATTTTAAAAACATTTTTTTCAAATTTGTCAAAAAAAAATTGAAAAAAAGGGTGTATTTGCTACATGATTAACATATGGGATTTCATTACATTGTTCAAATGTTAGACTTTATGATTTAGTCATCATAATAACTTTAACCTTGAAACTTTCATTTTCACTATGTTTAAAATTTTAACTTTCTCATTTATAATAAATACTATTTTGATACTTTCATTTACTCTAAGTTTGACATTTTAAATCTCTCTCCCAACAAATTCATAATAATCAAACATTTTTATTTCTATCATCTTCAATTTTCAAACTTCTTTACTTGCAAAAACCTTGTATACTTTTATTTGGTGTAATCTAAATATTATATGTTTTCAACTTTTTCTTTGTTTGTATTGTGCTAGGAAATTTTTAAACAAATTTAGAATCACATATATTAACTATGGAAATTGCATAATTTGGGTGCCATAAGGTTATTCTGAATCTATTTATAGATTCAAAAAACACAATTTAAACACATAAAAATTTGGATTTTACCAAAAAAAAATATTGGATTCGCCAAATCCCACCGTAAAGTCCAAAACCTAGAATAAATAGACTCCTCCCTTTTATTTCCATTATATTGAGATTTAAAAACCCATAATAATTTTAATACTTTTATTTCATTTAAAAATATTCAATTTAATTCTTTTTATTACACTTATAACTAACATGAATCTTCAGTGGTTGGGAGGAATGATGGTTTTTCTCCCCACCCAAGTTCAATTCTTGTAAGTGACATGATGCTCTTGTTGAGCCCATCTTGTAATGATTGTATTTCTGGCTATGCCTTGTTGTGATCTAGGTCACGAGGCACAAGTTAAGTGGTTGTGCTAGTTTATTTCTCTTTTCTTTTATATAACGGACCTTGATATTCCACCCCAAAATCAAGGGTATTCCACCCATCCCGACACATTGGACCCCAACCACCACCTCATTCCACCCGGAAATCGTGGGTGGGCGTTGGACACCAACCACCACGTAATGCCATTAGACCATATTTTTGGGGTGGAATTTTCTCTTTTTTTTTATATGGACCTTGATATTCCACCCTAAAATTAAGGGTATTCCACCCATCCCGACACCTTGAACTCCAACCACCACCTAATGCCATTAGACCATATTTCTTATATATATATATATATATATATTAGTTTGTTTTTTTTTTTTTATATATAACGAACTTTGATATTCCACTCCAAAATCAAAGATATTCCACCCAACCCGACACCTTACACCCCAACCACCGCCTAATGCCATTAGACCATATTTCTTAGCATTAGACCATATTTCTCATATATATGTATTAGTTTATTTCTCGTGGACCCAAACCGCCACCTAATACCATTAGACCATATTTCTCTCTCACATTTAAATAGATACACTCAACCCTTTTATTAATAAAATAATAATTATCAACCATTTTATTGTTTTGTGATTCTAGTTTTCAATAGTGCCAAATTCATCCCTTTACTTTCCACAAAGGTCGCGAATCGCGATGCCACTAATGAAAGATTTCTTCGTACTTTCCGTTTATAGCATCAACACTTGTTCTTCTCTGACCTGGTGTTCGGACATTATAAGTCAACTTGTACTTGGAACTTTCAATTGTTTGTTCCAAAAATATTAAAAACCTTTTGCACCACTTGTTATTCCGTCAGTATTACATGTGTTAACTTGACTCTCGGTCAGAGTAAAAGTTGATCCCGATTTTTTTCCGTTTTCCGTTCTATCTTAAACTAAAATCCTCCATGACTGACACGTCAAAAGCCCAAGCCCAAGTGCAGACATCCAAATCCGAGCATGGCGGATGTTATTTATATCCCACCAATCACTGCCAAGCATAAATTATTAAACTCGCTAATACCGTACTCTTATCCTCGTTGCTCCACCCTCTCCAGCTGTGCTATTTCTTCTTGTAAAAGCGCCCACATATATTTTAATGGAGTATTAACCATCTTCCGCAAAGAATCCTTTAAATTCCGCCAAGAAACCCTTCGAGGACATGGTGTAAGCCGATGCAACGCTCAGTCTATTCCTGCTGCGGTGCAAAGCTTATAAAAACCTAAGTTGAATCGAAGAACGGGAGCGCAGAGAGATTTATTTGGAATGGCAGATCTCGGTTTGGACGCAACAGGAAATGAGGAGCAAGAATTGTTATGGGGCAGCCTTGAGAAATTACCGACCTGCACCAGGCTTCGGACGGCGGTTCTCGCTCAGAATTTGACATCAGGACGCAACAAAAGCAGCGACAGCCGGATGGAAGAAGATTTGGTGGATGTGAGCGAGCTCGATGACTTGGAGCGTCAAAGACTAGTCGAAAGGGCGTTTGCCACGAACGAAGTCGATAACATGATTCTTTTAAAGAATCTCAGAAACCGTCTTGAGAGGTAGCTGATCGAATACTCTGTGTTGTTTTCTTTGTTCGATTTTACGATTAGGACAGAATGGTTTCATACTAGGATGATCCAGTTAATTTTGTTAGTTGCATAGGAATGAAATGCAAATTTTAATTTATTTGTTATGAAGCGATTTATATTTTCATGCTTCTATTGAGCAAGTAGTGGTAAACTAAGTTCATCCCTAAATTCGCGAAAGATAGGGATACTAAATTTATTTGCTGATATTCGGAAATTCTCGGAAGATTACAGCCTAATTTTAACTTATTTCTGGTATGATGCACAAGGGATTTGAGAGCGAGATGCAATCCTCAAACAATTAGATTGTAGTTAAACTTGGAAGAATTCAATTTATAAGCATAGATACGTAGGATTAGTTTGGGAGTTTTTAGATCTATTAAGTTTTCGGATTTTTTTTTGTTTTTTTAACCATGGGAACAACAACTTTCTAAGGGTATATTCAACAACCGGCTAACTTGTGACTCAGCAGGGTTGAGACCTTCCGAAGCTCACTGGGGTGAGCCTCTATCCCAGGGTCACCTACCCTTGGAGCCTTGTCACAACTGGCAAATGAGAAACCCTGTGAGGAGATAACACATGTTCTTAACTATTAGGGAGAATATCAATTATTTTGATATTTAAAATTTAAAATTGATTTTTTTTTTTACAAATTACATCTTTTCTGATTTGTATTCACATAAAATGCATGTTGAGGAAATTTGACTAGTGAATGAATTCTATTAAAAGTAGAGTTTATAAATTGGGTTTAGAAGATATAAGGTGTTAGAAATATAAAGTATAAGTTTAATGTGAATATGTTAAATTTTGATTTTCTTTGTTATTTATAATTTAACTTATTTTGCTATGATGCACATGGGTTTTGAGAGCGAGATGCAATCCTCAAACAATGGGATTACTTTTGGAGCTTTTAGATCTATCAAGTCTTCGGATAATATCAATTATTTTGGTATTTAAAATTTTAGACAAGGTTTTTTTTTTTAATTATACTTTTTCTTTTCTTGTTTGTATTCACATAAAATGTATGTTATTTAGGAAATTTGACCAAATACGTTTTGAGGAAATTTGACTAGTGGAGGAGTTCTATTAAAATTAGAGTTTATAAATTGGGTTTAAAAGGGAAATTTGACCAAATACATTTTGAGGAAATTTGACTAGTGGATGAGTTCTATTAAAATTAGAGTTTATAAATTGGGTTTAGAAGATATAAGGTGTTAGAAATATAAGGTATAGGTTAAATTTAATGTGAATAGGTTAAATTTTGATTTTATTTGTTATTTATTGTGGTGCAAATTTTTTGGGGGAATTTAGCAAAGGATTGTTTTTGCTGAAATTATTATTTTGATTGTTAAAATTGCAAAAACCAATTCAACCCTTCGATTACTCATGGGGAAATCTTATTATGCAATTCCAACAACGTGAAACATCCATTTATGTTGAACTTTAATTAAGTTCCATTAAAATTTGATTTTATAAATTGGGTGTAAAAGGTATAAAGTGTTTGATATATTTAAAGTAGTGCATTTGACTTCTATGTGAATAGGTTGAACTTTGTCCACATCATTATCTATTCCTCCAATAATGATGTCAAAGCCAATTATTCAATTAATTCAAGGAACAAACAAATGGAGTCTTTTAGATATCAAATTGACAAAGTCAAGGGATGGCATGTAATTGACATGGCCACATTTTCATTTGAACAACCACCTTATTTGATTCATTTATGGAACTTGGAGATATTACAGGCCTTTATATATTATTGATGAATGAGTGCTTAAGTTAGTTGATGTAAGTGCAAAGTTTTAACATGACAGCTATAGCATTGAATGACGCTGAATGTATGAGGATATTTGTTGAATCTATAGAGATCAATGGACGTGGATTTCACATAGAAGACTTGGGAATAATTTGTTAATTCTTCAGCACTGGCTTCTCTAGATTCGAAGATCTTCCCCATTAGGTTTTTACTATTTATTCAATCAATTCTATGGTATTGTCAACGTTTTTTGGGTTGTTTGGGAAAACAAACTATGTTTTTATCACCTTCCTTAAGCCACCTAATTCTACATTTCTATCACAAAACAATTCCTCCTATAACTATAAATGGCCTTTGTTGAAGAAGTTATTTCTCTTCACTTAAATCAAGTTGTATGCTAAACCATATTGAAGGATGTTATCTTGGATTATAGCCATTTCCATATCAAGAATTTTCCATTTAGTGAAAAAGTTGGCAACATAATTATTTCGAGCCTTGAGATCCTTGTGAAGAAGTTTAAGCTTTTTTTTAGAACATGCATCTTTGTTTCAAGGACTCGGTAATAAGAGTTTCATCGTTTTGGATTCTTGACCTAAGATTTGGGTGAGTTTTCCACATCATCTCAAACCAAAATGAAATGTTAGAAGGCTAGTGGCTCTTCTAAAGAAACCTTAAGATAGGCTAGTGATTATAGCATATCCATATTAAACATGACTCAATTGAAATGTTTGGATTGGAAAAAATGGTGTTTAGCTGATAGAAAAAAATCCGAGGCATTCTGAAGGCCAAACCTATAAACCTTTAATCAAACACCTCTTGCAATATGCCCCAAATTTATACATGTGTTGAGCCCAATCCACATACCCCTCATTCCACACCAAGTATATGGAGCATATTTAGGATTCATCTAGATATTATGTGGAAAGACATCATGAAGATATGAGAGACATCTAGTTTATGAGGTTGAACTACAACACTTGGACATAAGAGAAAAAATAATATTGATATGGATCAAGGGCAGTCCCTCTTTTTTATCTCTAATGATCCTAAATCCCCTTGTGGACAATGAACTTTATTCCAGGCTTCCATCACCACAGAATGGGCTATCAAATAAATATTTTCCTATACAGTGAAGAGGTTAGAATTTTTTCTTAAGATACATGGTTACAAATAGATGCATTACTTATTTGGAGATTAGTCATGAACCATCAAATGACTAATCTCAACTCCTTTATCTCCTCAAGATCTCACTTCCGCCTACTACCCATAAACTACAACAAATTGAGTACCATATCAACAACACCAAATTGCAATTAATTATGGCAAAGACTAATCCTTTTCATATATGAGAGGTCTACCTATTAACATTATCTTATTGTCTCAATCCCATCTCCATACTTTGTTACTTTGGCCATGGTAAATGGCTCTTGAGACAATATTTCATATATAGTCCTATAGCAGCGGGCTATCATGAAAAACAATTTGGATGAACTAAAAAGGATGACCTTGATTATTGATTCTAAAATTTTGCAGATATCCAAATTATCAGTTTGAAAACGATCATAGCATCTAAGTATAAAATGGAGGGGCCCTCCTAAACTTTTACAGCTAATGAGACCCAAAAAAAGTGGAGTATTGAAGCCCTAAACTATTTATCTAAATATATGTATGAACAAGCTATGGTTCCCAGGACTCCAAGTATATCTCATCTAATAAAGATAATCCTCATTCTCATTTCATTCATAGGGTTATTGGCATTCCAAAATTATGCTCAACAAAGTTAAACTCTATTATATTTTTATGTCCTTCCATTTGTAGTGTAGATCCAAATTGTCAATTTGAACTTTCAATCATTAGCATCATAAGTACAACATGTAGGGGCCCTCCTAGACTTTTGCAGTTATTTGAGGTCGAATAAAGTGGAGTATTGAAGCCCTAGACTATTTTATTTTTCCATGATAGCCCATGTGATCAAGCTAGGGTGCCGAGGACCTAAAGCATATCTCACATGTACATGATCATCCTCTTTCCAATTTAACATGGTTATTAGCATCCAAGGTTATGCTTAAAGTAGAGTTAAATGAGAAAAAAAAATATATATATATATATAATAGTAAATTTATTAAATGAGAAAATTAAAGTTTAAGATAAATTTATTAAACCATTTGTTTAGAAAGAATTTAAAAATTAAATAAACCAATTTAATTTGGTAGGATATATATATTTTTAATTAATAAAAATTAATTATTTTTTAAAAACATTAAAAAAAATTAAATTTATCTATTTTAAATTACTCCTTAAAAGATATAAATAATCTAAATATATTCAACTTAAATATCCGAGGAGTTTATTTTGATTGCAAACTCCATTTTTCCAGTGCACCGTTTCACGGAACCTGCGATCAGATAAGGATGGCCGTTGATAGATTGTCGACGAGTGGGCTTCCTATTGGTTGGTTAAATACATACATGATCTGATTACACGTGTTAAACTTTCAAACGTTAAACTACCGTCTGATAGGAAACACGTCAAACGGCAACATCTTGTAATCCAAATCCGAGTTTTCCCGTGGATAGGCCATTAAAGATATAAACTTCGAGAGACGATGTTTTATGGATGTGCTTTGTGCATGTATGAGTTATCATTTATTTTTTAGAATTTATTTTTTCGGTAAAATTATTTTTTATAATTTATACAATACATTTATGTCATCTTCCTAAAATAAAAAATACTAACTTATTTTATATTTTAAATTATAAACATCTATATATATAATTATTAATCGTCTTTAACCAACACCGTTTTACATTTTTTTCTCCAAAATACCCTTTGAAAACTCATAGTAAGCCAACGCAACAGTCAGTCTCTGTTGGGTCCGTGAATCCACAGTGAAAAAGATCTGCAACAGAAATCAAGAAAGATGCACAGAATAGCAATAACACAGAAAACAGCTATTTACGTGGTAAAACTGGACAGTGGCAAAGGATATCTTATTATTCCATCCCTTGGGGTTGATCACTGTGCCAAATTTCCTCTACAGGCTTTGCATATTCTATTCCGGGTTTGATATGTTACAACAACCATCATAATACTAGGAACTGAAACTGCTGTATCCTAATATTGGACGTGAATTCGTTGTCATCTTCCAATAATCTCTTCCTGTTGGGGTGCAAAGCTTACAAAACCCGACTTGAATTGAAGCAACGGCACAAGAGAAAGATTTATTGGAAATGACAGACCCCTGTTTTCCTGAAACCGGAAACGATTCAAGAGAATTGTTATGGCCCCAAGAAATTACCGACTTGCACCAGGCTTCGGACAGCGGTTCTTACTGACTATTTAACAGCAGGACACGACGAAAGTAGGGAAAATCAGACAGAGGAACGTTTGGTGGATGTGAGCAAGTTGAATGACTTGAAGAGTCAAAGAATCGTCGAAAATGCCTCCAGAAGCGCATATACTCTCACAGATATTTGGGTTCTCACTGTAACAATCAAGATCTACAATTGTTTATTTATTTATTTATTATAAGCACACGCATGATTAGATGGATGTGGAGAGATTTTGACTTCTGCGGAATTTAGCTCTAGGTTATTTACTCTCATTTGCACCGGAATTATTGAGACGCCCGGGAAAAACATTGGAATGAAGCATCCATGATTTCTACATTAATATTTAGGTTTTGAGTTTTTTTTTTTAAATCGTTAAGTAATTTCTTCCAGCCTGAGATTGAGCGACCCTCCAGTTAGCAAGGTTGATCCAAATTATTTATTAGTTATTAAAATGGATGCCTAGTCATTCAATTTTTTGAAGTTTTGAGATTCTCGTTTGTAATAATGTCATTTCTTACTAAAGTGCCATATGGATGACATTTCATTCCACATTGATACTTTTCCATAATAGTCAGATTCGCAATGAATGAGAGTATCACTAACAACAGACTTTTTCTCACTTCCTTTTTATACAATCATTCTAAAACGTCGTATTCACTCGGCACAAGTCAACTTGTACTTGGAACTTTCAATTGTTTATTTCAAAAATAGTAAAAGCTTTTTGTACACTCGTTTTACGCCAGTGTTACGCGTGTTAACAAGCCTTTAGGTCAAAGTAAAAGTTGATCGTTTCCGTTCATCCTAAAAATAAAACCCTCCCTCATGCACGACACGTCAAGCCGAAGTGCAGACATCCAAATCACTCTCGATTAGATAACCATGGCCGATGTTACGTATGTCCCACAAATCATTCCAATCATAAATTATAAATTATTAACTTTTTATCCTCATTTTGCTTCAGCCTCCCAAGTCCCCACTGATGCGATTTCTTCTTGTGGAAGCTCTCAAATATATTTAATGGATTATTAACCATCTTCCGCAAAGAATCCTTTAAATTCCGGGAAGAAACCCTTCGAGGACCTGGTGTAAGCCGATGCAACCCTCGGTCTATTCCTGCAGGGGTGCAAAGCGTACAAAAACCTGAATTGAATTGAAGAAACGGGAGCGCAGAGAGAGTTATTTGGAATGGCAGATCTCTGTTTCGATCTACACCAGGCTTCGGACGGCAGTTCTCACTCAGAATTTGATATCAGAACACAACAAAAGCAGTGAGAGCAGAAAGGAGGAAGATTTAGAGGATGTGAGCGAGCTGAATGACTTGGAGCGTCAAAGACTCGTCAAAAGGGCGTTTGCCACGAACGAAGTCGATAATATAATTCTTCTAAAGAATCTCAGAAACCATCTTGAAAGGTAGCTGAACGAATACTATCTGTGTTTTGAACTTTTTCGATTATACGGTTAGGATGGAATGATTTCCAGCCAGGATGATCCAGTTAATTTCATTATTTGCATAGGATTAAAATGCAGTTTTAAGTTTATTTGTTCTGAATTAATTTATATTTTCAAGCTTCTATGGAGAAAGTAGTAGAAAACTAAATTCATTTGTAAACACCTTGAAATTCGCACGAAAGACGTGAAATTGGGAAATTCTCCTGGGATCACACCCAATTTTAACTTAATGTTATGTGGCACAAGGTCTTTGAGCGCGGTATTAATTTCTCAAACAATTAGTTTCAAGTTAAAAGTTGGAATAATACATAGATACATATTAATTTTCGATTTTTGTAGATCCATCAAAGATATCCAAATTTCCTGAGATCTAAATTTTTAAATATTGAAAATGCATATAAAATATTTCTGTTTATAAAGATTTGATCTCTTGATGACAGATTTCTGTTTTTAAAGATGTGATCCGTTGATGTAAGATTTCCGTTTTTAAAGATTTGATCCGTTGATAAGAGATTCGATCACTTCATCCGTGCGATTGCATCAATTCACATTAATTTTGAATTGATTAAATATTTCAAAATCTAGGAATTCGAGATAGAATATTTAGAATTTCAAATAATAGTATTAATTCTGTATAATTTGGATGTCTTGGGGTTTTCAGGGCATTGAATTTATCTAGATTTTAGAAAAACTTTAATTAACACAATTTTCTTATTTTTTATTTTTCTTTTAAAATTTAAAAAAAAAAAAATTGTGATTTTGGAAAAAGTAAAATAATTAAATAAAAATAAAATTTAAAATATGTTTGGTTATTATGCACATAAGATCTATGTGAGTAGAGATTTTGGCCACATTTATTCATGGGAGAGGATTGTGGTATGTCAATGGTACATAATGGCTATTCTCATTCATATTGTGGAGGTAAAGTTTGATTTTTTTAGTTTATTTTAGTTATCTTAAAATGAGCTAAAAATTTAAGAACAAAGTTCATAGTGAAAATTTTATCAAATTTATGATAAATAAAATCCTTTTCACATTTATTTAATTTATTCATATTGGGGAGATAAAGTTTGATTTTTTTAATTTATTTTAGTTATTTTAAAATGAGCTAAAAATTTAAGAACAAAGTTCATACTGAAATTTTTATCAATTTTAAGATAAATAAAATCTTTTAAAAAATAATTTCCCTTATAAAAAATCAATTTATCCATTTTTTAAATTTCTTAGAAAATAATTTCCCTGAATTTGTCCACTTCTTAAATTACCTTGTTTCGAGACCATCCTCCACTCTTTGAAAAATCAATAGACATAAAACCATTAACTATTGATCAAAATTAAAAATAAGTTTAACTCAATTTTTCAATAAAATTAAAATACAATGATAATTTCAAACATTTCGAAGCGTGCCAAACAAACAAAAGTACACACAAATTTAATCAAAAGAAAGTCATCAAACAGACCATACAACTTTCTGAAATTAAGCTGTAAAGTTCAAAATAATAGAAAATTAGAATGCGACTAACGATGAGACCTTTTTACCATTTTCCTCCGAATCGTGATATTCGATATTAAAAAGCCTACTTGATAGGTTGTCGCTATTACATGTGAGCTTCCTATTGGTTAGAAAAATACAAAACAAAATTGAGTACACGTGTTAACATTACTACCCGTTAGGGAACATATCAAAGGCTAAAGTCCAGTTATCGAAATACGAGGCTTCCGATTAAAACACAACGCGGACATGCAATTAAAGATCGAAAAGGTCGGAGAGATAGAACACTCAAATCGGATCTGCGTTACGGTTTATCATATCATGTCATTTATTGGTATAGATGTTTTCTCGAATATATATGATTATTTAATATTTATGGATTGTCGACTTTCTGTCGCACTCGCAAAACAAACCTTTAAATTCCCCTCTGCGAACACGCCCTTGGAGAACCTAATGTAAGCCGATGCAACCCTCGGCTTCTTCCTGTAGGGTTGAAAATCTTACAACCCCGACAGGAATTGAAGCAGCGAGACGGTAGAGAGATTTAAAGGAAATGACAGACCCCTGTTTTCCAGAAAATAGAAACGACGAGCGAGACTTGTTATGGGCCAACCTTGGGAAATTACCGACTTACACCAGGCTTCGGACGGCGGTTATCACTGACTATTCAATAGCAGAATGCGACGAAAGCAGGGAGAGCCGGACACAGGAACGTTTGGTGGATGTGAGCACGCTGAATGACTTGGAGCGTCAAAGACTCGTCGAAAAGGCCTTCGACACCAACGAGGAAGATAATATGATTCTTGTAAATAACCTGAGAGACCGTCTAGACAGGTAGCTGAACGAATACTCTGTGTTTTGAACGTTGATTGTTGGATTTTACAATTTCAACGAAAGAATACTGAAGCTAGGTTGATTCATTTAATTTATCCTTTGCAGGAAAAGGAACTGCAAATTTAAGTTTATTTATTTTATTTGTGTCATAAATATTATATTCTTCGTGTCAGGGATTTGACCTCATTGGATTTAATTTATATTTTTTAAGCTTTATTGAGGAAGAGGTACCTGTATATATATCGGCGTGAGCAGAAACCCCAATTTAAATTGATTTCTTGATTTCGTTGATCTGAAGGAGAAAGAAACAGAATATCTTAATTGAAAAAGCCGCAAATTTTGGGCTTTGTTTAAATTGATTTCTTGATTTCGTTGATGTGAAGAAGAAAGAAAAAGTATCTTACTTGAAAAAGCCGTAAATTTTGGCCGTGTTATACAATGATGATGCTCATATTTCCGAGGGAGGAAGAAATTAAATATTTTAATCGAAAATGCTAGTTAGTCGAATGCGTCATTTTTTGTCAAGTAACATGCCATTTTGAGCTTAGAAATTTAGTGTTTTAATCGAAAATGCTAGTAAGTCGAATGCGTCATTTTTAGTTAAGGATTAGTTTCTACCGATAATAATAATCATAATTATTATCATCATCTATTTTTATTTTTAACTTTTATATACTCTATCTCTTTGGATTTTGGATTTTAACCTATGTTTTCAGAAAGGTCCACTCAATCTGTACATAAATACTGTCACAAATGCTTAGCTTGGGATCTTGTTAATTTTGAAGCACAATGTTAAAAATCATCACTAGCAAAGGTTAATGAAATTGCTGTCAACTAATCTGAATTTTTATCATATTGCAGAGTCCGTTACGAAAATCCAACTGTCGAAGTGAAGTTTCAAAATCTTTCTGTCAACGCGGACGTATACGCTGGCAAAAGAGCTCTGCCTTCCCTTCCTAATTATATGCGAAATAAAATTGAGGTAAGGAATCACACTGGACAGGTTTATTAAAATTGTTCCATTTTGGCTCACATTCTGAAAAGCATCTGTAGTTGTTCACAAAGCAGGCGTCCTTGTAGAAATGTCAATGTAACTCGGAATCATGTCAAGAACTACAAAGGCCACATAGTGAAGGCTGAGATTGCGGATATAAATCTTTTTTAGACATTTAATTAGTTTAGTTTGGATGTCTTTAATGTTAGAGCTTAAAGCATCAGTTTAGAATCCTTTGTATAAATGACCTTACGGTATTTTCTTTTATTATCGGGCCTGTTTATTCTTTTGGGAAAATCCTTGCAATTCAAATGAGAAAGGGTTTCCCTCGGTCTGTCAATTAGGGTGTGCTTTAAACATTGAAAGTTATGGTTTTGCCAATAGTTATTTATTTCCTTAAATTTGACGATAAACATTAATGGTAAGAATTCCTCACAGCATTTGAGGCACATAATCTGAATCAGGCGGTTTAAGAAGCGACCTAGATGTATGTCTTTTCTTTTATAGCTTACATTTCAAAAAGGAAACAAACGCTGCTATTAGATGCTTCTCTAATTATTTATACTGATGTAGTTTAAAATTTAAATAGCGATATTTAAAGAACCTACTCATCTAATCTGCTTAAATAGTATTTTTAATTCTGGTATTTCAAGCAAGCAACCGCGCACATATACATAGTTTTTGGAATTTTGTTGGAGTATGTTAAGCGTTGATACACCAACAGTCATAAAACACACTTCCTGTTGTAGCTGACTGGAACTCACTGTTTACCACAGGCATGTCTTGCAGCTCTGAAAATCCTTCCTTCTCAACAATACGATTTCCCAGTCTTGGACAATGTAAGCGGATTGGTAAGGCCAGGAAGGTATGGCTTTCTATTTTAACGCGGGCTTAATTACCCTATATTATATTTTATATAAAGTACGGTTTATCACAGAGAATGTACTTTACAGACTTAATCAGCTTGCATCTCTGCTTTAGTTTCAGAAAATTAGTATGTTTTATTAAAATGATAGTGTTTGGGTTTCGTGCCGCATTGAACAGGATGACATTGCTTTTGGGTCCTCCTGGATCTGGGAAGACGACATTATTGTTGGCATTGGCAGGGAAATTGGATAAGAGCTTAAAGGTATGGATGACGCCTGTCTTTCTTAAATAAATACATTCTTCTTCATTATTCTAGCTAGAAGTTCTTGTTATGAATACATAGATAAAATGATGTATAAATAAGGCAATGGTTCAGTCTTTAAATGATGTAATTTTAGTTGTACGTATTAATATATTTATTAATTACATTAGAATGATGGTTCATTATTCTAGCAGAATAAGTTCTTGTGATGAGTACATAGATAGAATGATGTATAAATAAGGCAATGGTTCTGGGTTCAGTTTTTAAATGATGTAATTTTAGTTTTTTTTATAGAAATATTGTACCTAATATATTTATTAATTACATTTGGTGTAGGGTTGGATGCTATGCAACCATAATGGTTTTTTTCAGCGAAAAAACCATAATGGTTTGTTATGTCCTGGCATATATGTTTCATTTTCCATATATTAATCTAGCCGTATGCAACCGCAATTTGATTTTCCTAAGTTCTTGCAATGTTTTGGTTTTGAATTTTTTCTCATAGTTTGGTGCGGGGGTTTCATGTTATCATGAATTCAGCATGACTTCTTGTTGCATGTGCCACTTCCCAAAATCCGACTGGCCCGTGCTCACTGATATCCTCGTATATCGTGTTGATCAAACTCAACTAGGAGTTTGACGAACGTGCATTGCGGAGTTTATGAATTAAAACCAGAAGCACCACGTAACATGCGATCAAGCTTTTCTTCAAGCCTTGGATTTGGTATTGAAAGAGAATCCGCGTAGCCATAGCCAACTATTTATGTCATGGCACAAAGGCTTTTATGAGAAGAAGCAACAAGAGCGTGAAACGGATCTTACCGGCCGATGGCTCAAGGATTGTACGGACCACCTCGATTTCTGTGCCAGTAAGAGATGTACGGACTATTTGCAGAAATGACCTTGGGAACTGTGCCAATGGTTTTCCTTGGGAATTGTGCTCTCGTTCTCTCACTCTCTCTTCTCTCTTGATGTCTTCTTCTTGATGCAGGGGCATTGGGACCTAGGAAGATCAGTCGAAGTTGATCGACCGAAGGAAACCGATCAGCGGGAGTGCCGATGACCATTGGTGCGGGGAGCAGGTTGACTTATTGAAGTCAGCAAGTCGAGCAGAAGCAGTCGGAGTGCAGTCGACTGAAGGACCAGCGGATGTCGCGAGAGGTCGAGGATCGACAGGAAATGGTCGACAGATGATGAGTGATGTAAGAGGTTAGGTAGTCGACAAGTAGTCGAGCTACGACACGATAGGGTTTGGAGAAGCCAAATATATTGGGAAAGGAGAAAACCAACGGGGCAGTCGAGATGGGACTGTATTGCTGTTGGAGGGTCGAAAGGACAGAAAGTCAATGAACTGTACACTTAGTAGCTATTCGGGGTTGCTAAGGAAGTTATGACAATTATGGCGAGTTGGTGAAGGATGTGACAGAGGATGTCATGGATAGAGGTTGTACAGCACATCTAGAAGCTGACAGTGCAGATTCACAGGATTTGGACAAGATCAACGAATGGAGGGAAAGCGTGTCTCGGGATTGTAATAATCTTGGAAACAACACCTGCAGAGTAGAAGAGGAGGAAAGACCTTCATTTTGAAAAAAAATGACAAGGAGAGAGAGAGCTGAGAGCAGAGGAAGCAGAGCAGAGGAGAGAAAGTGCAGAGCCAAGAGAGTTGTGAAGAGTCACACTGGCCGAGTGCAAAGTGTTGAGATCGAACCATAGCTCAGAGTTCCGTGGCAAACCAGGAGAGGGTGAGGTCGTCACACGGGGAGAACACGCCACAGTTACTTCTAAGTTGTAACGGCTGAGGCCGATTGTAGTTAGTTATTTGCTTACAGTTATTTTATATTGTAACCGATTTCAGAGAAGTAATATAAGCCAATCCAGGCATCTCGTTCTACACCTTGTGTGTGTGAGCATTGTGGTTTGTGTCGTGTGTATTGTTAAGCAAGAGCCTTATTTCCGTAGGGCGACTTGCATCACTTCTTCTCTTTCAAAGTGTTTAAATAATCACTTAAACCCCTTCTAAACCCTAACTACCTTTAATAACACTAACTTCCTCAATGAATGGCTAGGATTAGAAAGATTTGAAGGGTCATCATTAATTGCACATTTAATTCTTTTTTAAAATAAATAAATGCACATTTACATAAGGGACTTACTTTACTAAAGTGAAACTCACTTTAAAAATATAGAAGTCACTTTATTATATTTACAAAGTAACAATAGGAAATACAACTTTGTCCCCCCCATGTGACATCAAAATCATGGGGAAGGACCTTCCTCATTACAAATTTCAACAAAATCAACAACATGAAATAGATAAACCCATCTAGCACATTGATATCATTTAATTGAATGAGTGCGATTGTTGCAGATTGTACCAATTCCAGTCCTCTTTCATACTGATTGTAACCATCTCTACAGTGCCAGTCCTCTTTCATATTGGATGCAACCATCTTTGCAGTGCCAGTCCTCTTTCATACTGGATGCAACTCTACAGTGTCATTCCTCTTTCATACTGGATGCAACTCTATAGTGCCAGTCCTCTTTCATACGAGATGTAACCATCTCTGCAGTGCCATTCCTCTTTCATACTGGATGTAACCCTGCAGTGCTAGTCCTCTTTCATACTAGATGTAGCTCTACAGTGCCAGTCCTCTTTCATATTGGATGTAGCTATCAACCCTTTTCATGAACCGAACAAACCATCCGGTGGGTCCATCCCAGGAGTGTACATTACGTTGCATATCGCAACCACTTGCGTTACCTCACCACATATCCATATCATCTCATAGCCTAGGAGACTCAATTACGTCATATAATCTATGACTACCTGCTACCTCGTCACATCTCAAGTGGAGACGCCCAGGAGACTCAATTACATCACATGACCCGTGACTACCTACGTCTCATTCATACTATTAACTCATCATTCCCTCTTGATCTGGACCACCCCAAGCTTGTCCCTGAAGTACTCAAACTTCACTCTCGACAGAGGCTTGGTCAACACATCGACTATCTACTCCTCTGTTGCTATATACTAGAGCCTCACTACTCCCTTCTGCACCATATCCTGGATATAGTGATACTTGATCTCGATGTGCTTCGACTTGTCATGAATTACCGGGTTCTCAGGAAACTTCATACAAATCTGGTTGTCACAAATAATACAAGTCGCCTCTAACTCGAGATCAAACAAACCTGCAAGCAACTTCTGAAGCCATACTACCTCACAGCTTGTTGAACAAGCTACCATATACTCTACTCTGGCTGTACTAAGTGCCACACTCGTCTGTTACCTACTGAACCACGAAATCATACCATATCCCAAACTAAAGAAACACCCTGATGTGCTCTTTCTATCCGTGACACTACCGGCCCAATCTGCATCAACATAACCCTGCAAGTTAATCCTCTAATCTGATGCATATTTGAGGCCATAACCAATTGTACCTCTCAGGTAACTCAACACATGCTTTGCCGCAACTAGGTGAACTCGTCTCGAATCTACCATATACTGACTCAGAGTGTTCACCACAAAGCATAAATTCGGCCTCATGTTCATTAAGTACATCAACAAACCAATCATCTGCCTATTTACCGTGGCATCCACCGATTTTGAAGAAGTATCACACAACAACTTCAGATTTGATGCCAAAGGAATGGCTACCCTACCAATAAGGACTTCCTGGATCTCTCAATTCTTCACTCTGTGGGTGAATGATATACTTGGGAGTCTCTCCCAAAGTCCAAAAGTCCCTTACAACATCCTCTTCTCCCTCATCATCCACTGGATATGGTAAGTTTTGGTTTTCAATACTTCTACTACTACCTTCTCCAGATAGGATGGGAACAACCATACCTTCTAGAGATGCCAGATGACTTGTGGGAAATGATGAATGACTTGAAACCATGCTAGAAGCACTCTGAGCTCCCGTATCTAAATATGTTGGTGAAGAAGTAGGAGTGTGAAATGTATCAGTAGAGTTCGTACTTTCTTCACTAAAAGGTAACTCACAGGGAAAAAGAAAACTAGGGACGTTCCTAAGTAACTGATAATGCAAGGACAAACTATCTTCATTGGTTGCTATGTTGGCATGAGGTTGTTCTTGAAAGATAGCTAGATTATTCAATGAGAACTCTTCTTCAGGAGCATCATGTATCAAGGCATGCTCTTGCCAACTCATAGAGTTGTCATTCACTTGCCTTAACAAACCATCTTCCAGGGACATATGAGATAAATGATCGGGAACATCAGTAAAATGATATTCATCTGGTTTTTCATCACTTCCCACAGCAGTGGAAGGATGTATTCCTTCACTGGTGTTTTCCCAAGGAATGATGTGATCAAGCCCTTGTCTTTCTCTCTCCATGTTATGATCAACCAAAATAATTCATTCATTAACCTTCCTAGGTATAACTTCACCCCTTCTTATTTGATCTAAATTAGTCTCAGAGTTGTTTGTTTGAGTGATGGGTTCAAGTTGATCAATTTGTGGCTCCACATCACCAATTTGGTTCAAAGCTCTTATTTATTCCGACGCTTCACCATGATGTAATTCCAGATTGATTTCTCTAGCAAAATAGCTCTATCCCTCTCTTCCTCGGAAGAACTATCATCTCCAAAATATCTCCAAATATTTTCTCTTCCTGTACTATGATCCTCACTATGGTCACACTATGGCCACCCATGACCATAAAGATGCCCTCAGGTAATAACTCACCCTCACCATAAGTGTTCCTCACACCATCCTCATAACTTTCGAGGTGATCATCGTAAAATGTCTCCCGACATATCCTAACTAAGGGCCCATCAGAGTTAGGAATAGTAGTGTATGATAAGTCCATTTGAAGATGACCCCCTAATCCAGCCGAACGCTTTCTACACAAAATAATTCTGTAGACTAGGGGTAGATCTATGACTACCATGTCCATTAGCATGGATATATCTAATCGCAACTTTCATCCGGGGTGCATTTACATTTCAAAGCATTACATTTCATAGCCCTTTTCATTGGGCTTCCAATAGTTTCCAAGGTAGTACATTTTGCTTCAGGTTTTAGCCAACAACAACTCAAGCAACTAGGGGGAATTCCACACAAAACCACACATCAGGGCAACCGACTAGAATGATAATGACATAAAATACAACTTACCAAAGGTAAGTTTTGTTGCCAACTCAAAGCCGAGACACAAAATAAACATGGGTGCAAGTCCAACATAGAGGCAGAAATGGGGAGGTCCTCCATATCACAAGTCAAGGTGTAAGTCAGGGTGAAAATCAATAAATGGGAAAGGACAAATGGATGGATGGACACAAGTGAAAATGGTGCCTAAGCTACCAGGTCGGAAAGACACTAAATGATCATGTTCACATTCATATGAAGGTAAAGACCAACAAGTATACAACAAGAGTTTCCAAATGTCAGTAATACAATCAATACATATAATGCATAACAACCAATTTCATTTCAATATACAGCGAGATCATAATTGCCATACACCAAGTCAATGCTATCAAAATGACCTAAACAACAAAGTAATAACATCAATGTACGTCATATATATACTGGGTCATATATCAACATCTGTAATCTGAACCAACTATAACCACTGAGAACACAGTATCCGAATATTGAAAACTGCACTGCATCTGTATGGAACAAAAGGTCATATCGGTCATCAAATCTAAGGTGGCAAGGATCAACCTTGGCATAAGGTCTAATAAATTTCTGATACAAATATGCTATGATGTGTGAGTGATCATAAATAATGTTTCTTATCATAGTTGATCTCAATGAATAAGTGTAAAGACAAAGCTCAGAAAAGTGCAGATATCTGCTCTGCTGACATGGTAGCCCAGCTACTATGTATGTGATAACAGGCCCAACAAGAAGAGGGACTTTTCCTATCAAGTGGGAGACAACAATGCCACTAAGCCAACACTTCCTAGAATAAAAACCAAGAGGACATACCAGGACCTGATCAAGGTTATTTAGCCTCCAAATCAACACTCTACATAATATAGATTATAGCCCCAAAAACTTGCCCTTTACAATAAAAAAGAAACCTTCTGCTTTGGTATATCTAGAAGGAATGCTTTAGGCACTCTGAGGTTTAACACTCACCATGCTCATCAAAAGATGACAAGTGTGAAGTAAAATTTACAACATCCATTCAATCAATCAATACAAATCATATAATAATGCAAATGAAGCCAAATGAAGCCAAAAGCACTAGGGTGGCCCAAGGAAGACTAACCACAAGTCATCTCTAGGTTTGAACCAAGAACAATGAGCAAGAGTTCTCTACAAAATATGATGAACAAGGTGTCAAGAACCAATAATGTATGAGTGAAGTGCACCATCATGTTCTATATAGGAAGCCTCAACCCCACAAACTCAATACATGGCAATATTATCCATATGAGAGAACATTAAAATATAAAACATGCATAAGATGAAATCTTTCCCTTTTCCAAAGAATCAAACCATTTCTTAGCACGTCTTTCTAGAGATCTAGCAAATAACCCCATAGCAACATCCTCATGCTCAACATTTGAATCTGAAATAGGAAACCTCAATCCCACAAACTCAATACATGGCAATATTATCCATATGAGAGCACATTAAAATATAAAACCTACATAAGATGAAATCTTTTCCTTTTCCAAAGAATCAAACCATTTCTTAGCACTTCTTTCTAGAGATCTAGCAAACAACCCCATAGCAACATCCTCATGCTCAACATTTGAATCTGAAATATAATCTCCAACCAATAAAGCATGTTTGGATGCATTGTGAGTGTCATAAGTATCACCATACAATTCTGGAATAGACCTTTTAGTAGAAGGAGTTTGATTGTGATAGCCATTAATCTTTGAAAAATCCAAAGGAGCATATGCTAAACTAAAATCTAGTGGCTTCATGCAGCTCATTGCAAAATATAAGGATGTTAACAAATCTGAATAATACCTCATGTGAAGTCTCCAAGAAGAGCCTCAAATGCTTTTAAAATAGATGGATGTGCTCACCTCTACACCCACTAAATGTCTTCAATACAAATCTGCAACGAACAAGGGCTTCGCCCCTTCATGGAGTTGCCATGTGAGAACTAGATATTTAAAAATATCAATCTCACAACACGTCATGAAGCTTAGTCTTCAAATATTTTGGGAAATTGACTTTATCCTTGACAATGATGCCAAAATTGTTATCACCCAAACTCAAACCCTTTAAGAGAAACTCCTAAAGCTCTAGGTATGGTCTTGATGTAACCAAGAGGGACGCCATACCACAGCAAGCCCTTTTTTGCTCTTTCAGTTGGTTCTTCTCCAACTCAAGGGAGGTGTTACATGGTACCAGTACCAGCACACCTTCAGATATGTGCCCAAGGAGAGGGGTCGTTCTTTTCTTTTGGGACCATGATGGGTGTTACCAGCACTTTCTGGGAGGTGGTTATGGCCGGACCCTTTGGTCCTTCCCTTAGGAGTACTATGGCTTAGTGGCATTGCTGACTGCCTCATTATAGGGCTTGTAGCCATGAGGTTGGTGTCCGGGGCACCTAGGGGTGGGTCACTCGGTCACATGAACCCCTACTTGTTTTCTACTCCAGTGACAGTTCTCCAGCTTTGAGGCTCTTGCCTCCCCTTCCGGTCATCTAATGCACCCTTACTAGTCCCTTTCTAGTAGAGCGCCCTCCTTCCTTGGGCAGTTTCCTTGATGATGTCACATTTTGGTCACCAGGCCCACAGGTTATTTGAGGGGGGACGTTGAGGGATTTTCAGCATTATTGGGGTTAGATGGACACATTCATATGAGAGCACATTCAAACATCATGAGAGGCCACATCCCATGAAGCTCTATCAAACAATCATCACCTAGCATCATCACAACATGAAGCATAATTCTAGCATCAAATACCCAAGGCAACTAACAGCTCCTCAACCTGTCATCAAGCCTTGTGATGAAAAATTACAATTGTAGGACTTCACACAATTTATGGGGCAACCGGCCAGAAAGCTACTTAGCCCACTTGGGCCAAGTGGTTGTCCTAGTCAACACTAAGCAGCAATTTCTCCATTTCCAACAGAAATCCAGGACAATTTCCTTTAAGCAGGGAGGACTTTATGAGACAGTCTAGTAAACACGTTTGAACATGTATTATATTTGAATTTTAGCGCATTGTATTTTATCCTTGTGTCTTTTGGATAACTTAGTATAAATTGATCACTCACTTGTTTTATTATATCTTACTAGACAGTTGGTCAACTTTGATCCTACAATTTTGTATTGTATATGCTGTAACATAAATGTGGACAGTTTTGGCAATTCTCTTATACTTGCATACTTGTCTTTGTTTATCGTACTTGTATGTGAGCCTCTTCCATTGCTGGTATTGTGCTCATATCAGTCTAGGTGAGGGAGGTTTGCAAAACTTCTGCCATATGTGTGGGTTGAAGAGTAAGACTGCATTGAATACTGACGTTCTGAGAATAAAAGGATCCAAGAACAACTGAAGTTCTGAGAAGAAAGGATCCAAGAACAGTTTGATTCAGCATAGTTTCGGTTGCTGAAGTAAAACTGTAGAACCTCAATCAATTAAAAATAAAAATAGCGAACAAGAAAAACCTCTGTGAAAGTCTGAAAGAATAGAAGAAAAACATGTGATAGAGCACTACAACTCTACTTGGAGTTTTAGAAAGGGTTACATCTAATTGCTGGACTGACAAAATTCACAGACAACCAGATGATCTGCAACCCATCTCTCATCTCTCTTAAATGAAATATTACATTATTATTTTGGTAAAAGGTGAATATATATATATATATATATACAAAGTAGGCTTATTTATTGTTAACTTCATACTTGAATGCACATGCGCAGAGGTACTATAAGAAATTTCACAATGAACTTTCCGTTTTTACAGAGTAGTTTCTAGCTGAGTGATAGTTCTCCTGATACCGACTTATAAATACTTTGTTTGTGCTGCATAGTCAAGAGAACTCTAAGGAAAACGGGAGAAAGAATGCTCCCAATTCCTTTTTGTTTTTCGAAAAGGAATACTGAAGTTGGAAATGTATTTCTTCGAGAGCTAGGTCAGCAAGCAGCTGTTACCGGATAAAAGGACGTACACTGGGATTTCTATGTAGCTTTTTGGCATTTTTCCTTTCTTTATCAGGATGGCCAATCCATTTTTGAGGGTGTAAGCTAAATGATTGACGATTTGTACTTATTTTCTGGCAATTTTTTAGCTAGAATCTTGCAGAAATTGATGAAATTGCAATTTTAGGTTGTTGGAATTGCATATTCAGTGTGCCCAAGGGTAACTGATAACTAAGGACACTGAATCCATTTCTACAATCAAAATTGCAATTTAAACATTGAAAATCACGATTTCATAAAAAAAATGGCATTATTAAATTTTGTTAAAAAAATTGCAATCTATAGTTTAGCTTGCTCAATTTGAGTATTTAAAGGTTACCATGAGAAAACCTCTCGTTGTGGATTTTGCGAGGCTTATTTTCTTATTTAGCTATTGCTATAATTCTTCCTCCTTTTTCTAATTTTTTGTGTTTATGAGTTTTTATTTCTTAATAACTGTATAATTTATGACTTTTAGATTCTATAAATTACTAAACCCAATACTTCTCAGGATAACGGTGTCTTATTTTTTTTGCTAGACAAGAGGAGAGATTACTTATAACGGCCACAAGTTTTCAGACTTCGTTGTCCAGAGGACATCCGCATACGTCAGTCAAACTGATAATCATATTGGGGATTTGACAGTCCGTGAAACCTTAGATTTTGCTGCAAGATGTCAAGGTGTTGGCTGCAGCTACGCAGGTAGGGAGAAAAACGGTCAATGCAATTATATCCTTCCCAATACAAGTCTTTGGTAGTATTTTTGTCTAGCTTGTAGTTTCCTTGGTCTAATTATTGGTCCATTAGATATTTGTTATCGGTATGCTTTTCTTATTATATCATGACTATTTACACAAGTTCTGGGTTGGTGAGCAGAATTGGCAAAAGAGTTGGATAAGAGAGAGAGAGAAATGAAAGTTCGTCCCGATGTAGTGATTGATGCTTTTATCAAGGTGAGAGTTTCAGTGATTTCAATATTCAACTTATTTGTAATGTATTTGTTTTCATTGTCATTATTAGTACTGACAGTGTTATAAATTTTCAGGCAATCGCTGTTGAAGGAAAAAAGAACATCTCAACGGACTATATGTTGAAAGTGCTTGGCCTTGATATATGTGCAGACACAAAAGTTGGCAGCGAAATGGAAAGGGGAGTCTCTGGAGGCCAAAAGAAACGAGTAACAACAGGTAAAGGTGTATCTATGTGATGTTGTAATGATATAAGCATACTACTTCTTATGCATGATACTTTAAGAAAAGGATTTAAACCGATGAAATTCAATACGATATGCTTATCCATCCATTAATAGTTAATAAATAGAGTAGCATTCGCAATTTTATTTGTATAAATTCAAAATCATATGGGACAATGGAAAGATATATTATCACGACTATGTTATGTAAAATAAATTATTGAAAACAGATATAGCTCCGTGTAATCATTCTCACTTTACATGTGTTTTCTTATCTCCGCAGGCGAAATGGTTGTTGGACCCAAGAAAACTCTTTTCATGGATGAAATATCTACGGGACTTGACAGTTCTACAACTTATCAAATAGTGAGATGCATCGGCAATTTTGTTCGCATTTTGGATGGAACTGTATTAATGGCTCTATTGCAGCCTGCACCTGAGACGTTTGAACTATTTGATGATATAATGCTTCTATCTGAAGGTCAGATTGTTTATCAGGGCCCTCGTGAAAGGGTACTAGAGTTCTTCGAGTCTTTGGGCTTTGTATTACCACCCCGTAAAGGCATTGCAGATTTCCTACAAGAGGTATTATTTTGACTTCTAATTACTTTCTTGTTTCACCGTATGAATGGTTTTCAGGTATCTGACTCCCACATTTGCAGGTGACGTCGCGTAAAGATCAGGAACAATATTGGGCGGATAAGACAAAAGATTATCAATTTGTGCCCATTTCAAAGATGGTTGAAGCTTTCAACCAATCAGAGTTTGGGAGAGACATTGCAGCATATTTGTCAACTCCATATGATAAGTCCACAACTCACCCTCGAGCTCTTGCCCAAACAAAGTATGCATTACCAAGTATGGAGCTTCTCAAAGCATGCGCGCAGAGGGAGTTGGTTCTTATTTACCGCCGTTGGTTTCTTTACGTCTTCCGTACCTGCCAAGTAAGTACATTTATGTTTTCATTGGATATAGTATAAATCGTATGCATATTGTCTCATGTAAAAATATCAGTTGAGAGATGTTCTATTATCTTATCTTTGAAATACGCATAACGCCACAAAGTATGGACATCCCCTGAAAAAGAAAAATGATGTTGAAAAAGTAGTGTTCTTGCAAATTTGTTTGATCCATTGAGAATCCCTAGGGAAGTTTGTGGGAGCATTTTGTGCAGTTCTCAAATCAACCTATGTGCAACAGATTTGCTTGAGATAATCTCATTATAGAATCATTTGCAATTTGAGATGTTCCATGCCTTATATGTCCGAGGTGACCTAATTACATAAAGTCATGCATGCATCGTCTATTTCATTTAAGACTTATGTTAGGGCTTAAATGGAATACTCAATAATATAATCGCTTACTTGATCCTTTCTTCAATTTGACACTTTCACCAAACATGAGATAAAGTATAGAACCTCTGTTTATTTTAATAGACCTAATATTTAATTTAATTTAATTTAATTTTTAAATTTAAATGATAAAATGAACATTGAGAGTGTTAAAGCATATCTGGAAGGAATACAGCGCAAGGGGAAGAGAGAATATCGGGGTGCCTTAACCAAGAATGTTGTCTTGCTGCAACTCTCCTAGAAAAAAGGCTAGAAAGAGATAAGATCAACTATCAAGAAGCCAGAAGTACAAGATGGATGAATACTAGAGGGAAACCTTAACCAAGAATGTTGTCTTGCTGCAACTCTCCTAACATTTAACGTTGAGAAGAAGATGGTGATGAGATTCTTGATGTCCATTAGTTGGGCACTATAGAGTCTATGGGCATGTGCAAGCTAATGAGGGTCACTTTTGGCGCGTTAGATGCAATAGAAAACTGAAAAATCAGGCATCCCTCAACTTACATGGTTTTTTTGAGATACTTACACAAGATATCTTGCATCGAGTAAAAAAGATGAAACGTAGGAAATTGAGTCACGTTTCCGAATATGTAAGTTTTAAGTATTGAAAATTTACATAACTATGTCAAATTTCATGTTTTCTAACAGTCACTTTTTATTTTTTGGTCAAATGATAAGGTATATGTTTTTGTGGGTACAGCCTTTCAATGTCTAAATCACGGTTTTGGGATACAAAAATTGGTAGACATGTATAGAACCCGTAGCACTAGTGCAGTGCTATTTTTCCAAAATTAAATGTTTAATTTTTAATTTTTTTTAATTATGTAAGTGATCAAACCTCGAGAACGGTACGTCAAATGTGGGTGCAGTCTTTGAAGGTCTTAACGCAGTTATTTCAATTTGGATTTTTTATAGCATATAGAGGTCAGTGTCTACTAGTGCAACATACAATTTTTTTTTAAATGGTTGTGAAATGAAAAAGTTACGGAATAAACACTAACAGTATGTTTTTTTGACTTAAGGAGTAATGACACAAGAAAATTAGGAAATAAATATAAAATCTCAATATTTAAAAAAAAAATTACATATTTGGAATTTGCATATAAAATTCTATCTATGCCTAAAATTTCGTCAATAATGGTCATGTATGTCATGCTATAGAGAGCGGTGAAAAACAAGCATATTGAGAAAAATGGTGGAAATGTCTAATTAGCTATGGTTTAGTAAATTCCATAGCACAGGTTTTGTAAGTCCGAACCAACCACATAGGACTATGGTTGACACACGGGTGTGGAAGGAGTGGGTGATTAGGTGCTTTGGAATGCACGCACGTTATGTTTAAATTCAAATAACGCGCATGCATTATATATAAATTCAAATTTTATTGTTTTCACGCTCAATGTTATATGAAACACGGGCGCATTTCTTATATAAAAAAGCGCGCTAGCGTTCTGTATATACATAACGCACGCGTGTTATTATCTTCACAAAATAATGTTTTGAAGTGTTAGATGGAGATAAAGGGGGCGAGAGAAATATGATGATGATGAAGATGATGGTGATGAAGATAATGAAGACGATGATGATGATGAATATCATGATGAAGATGGTGGTGATGAAGATAATGAAGATGATGATGATGATGAATATCATGATGAAGATGATGATGATGATGATGATGGTGATGATGATGATGATGCAGATAATGATGATGATGATGATGACAAAGATGATGATGATGACGATGAAGATCATGGTGATGATGAAGACGATGAAGATGATGGCATTGACAACCACAACGATGATGATGATGATGATGATGACGACGAAGAAGATGGAGATGAGGATGATGATGATGATGAAAATGATGATGAATATGATGATGAGGATGATGAAGATGAAGAGGATGATGATGATGATGATGATGATGATGGTGATGATAAAGAAGAGGATGATGATGATTATAATGACGATGATCAATCATCATCATCATCATCATCATCCTCATCATAAAGAAGATGATGATGATGATTATGATGACGATGATCAATAATCATCATCATCATCATCATCATCATCTTCATATTCATCATCCTCATCGTCATATTCATCATCATCCTCTCCATCTTCTTCATCATCATCATCATTATCGTTGTGGTCGTCATCACCATCACCTTCATCGCCATCATCATCATCATCATCATCTTTGTCATCATCATCATCATCATTATCTTCATCATCATCATCATCATCATCATGCCCATCTTCATCATCATCATCATCATCATCATCATCATTATCTTTATCATCATCATCACCATCACAGGGGTCAAATTTGCAAAATCATCCACTTGGCACTTATGGCTTGCATTGTTAATTTTTAGTGCAATTGCGAGACCCATTCTTAGAGAGAATGGTACCCTAGTCAATTAACTAGGGTTCCTGCTCAAGTTAACTAGGTAGAGTAATGAGTAAGACCCCAAAGGGTACCTTAGGGCCCCCAACTGTCTCATGGGTTTCTTAGTCGAGGACCAAGCAGGTTGATGCCATGGAAAAGTCCCTAGCATGTGGCTAGGGCCCCTATTTGTCTCTAGGGTATTCTGGTCTAGAACCAGACGGCTTCTTGGTCATGATGACCAAGGAGATCCTGTAGGTTGAGACAGAGACATCCTAGGTCTTGCAGATGGTTGATCAACATTCAGTCTAGGACTAAATGCTCAGCTTGAGGCTGAGGACCATTCTCTGGAGATCCTGGTCATGGACCAGATGGTTGATCAACATGTCCCAGTCTAGGACTGAGGCTCAACCTTGGGCTGAAAGCCATTCATTAAGAATGGAAGATATTTTTGTCCCCTCTCCTAATCAGTTATTGCTAGGTTGCTTCTCAAGGGATTGGCCACCCCTTGCCGATGTCTCTAGTACCTAACCCTTAGGAACAACATTAAGGACAAAAGGATAGTACCATCCGTTTGGATCTCCCCCCTTATACAGTGATGACAAATATATATATAAACTATGTATCTTGAGAGAGAGAAAATTCTTTGGTCATGTTGGTCTCATTTGATTGCTTGTCCACTTTGATCTTGTGGTTGTTGACCCATGGTTCTATTCTTACTTGGTCCTAGCACTCTCACTTGTGTGCACCTTTGACAATGATGACTCCTACCTTATGGAGTATTTTTACCTAAGGGTATTGTTATCACACAACTTGTAGTTGCCCCTAGTGATATCCCATCCGGGACGGTAGAGGAGATAGGAAACTAAAGAGGTGACCCAAGAGATGCCACGGTTCCCAATGCAAGGTGGGAGTCACATCAACCGAGGCACTCTTCGCTTTAAGTCAAGGTGAAACAAGACCTAGGGGGAGACCCTATAACCAATCACAGTTGATTGGACCCAAACAAAGGTTTCTAAGGATAAGTAAGTGAAGAGTTGCGGAAACCAATGCAAAGTTGAGTGGACCTAGATGTTAAAGTATGGTTGAAGGTGGTTTGGGAGATTGTTAGTGTTTCAACCGATGTATGATTTAGGCCACATAATTAGGTATAATGATATGGTACATCACCATATGCTACACAAGTGGATCCTACTTTCTTGGGATGTGTGAAATGGCTTTAAGTGGACCCACAAGGTGAAGCTAAGGGATGAAATTGGTACTAGAGGTTATGTAATGAGTAGATCTATGGATCTAAGTTAATTTTAGGAGTACCCATGTACTGGATCTAAGGTTTAACACAATTCCCAAGGAGTGCGACTTGCTTTGAGGAGGACTAGTGCCTTGTTGGATGAGCTAATGGGGTCAAAAGGTATGTCAAAGTGTAGATCGGGACACCTAGGAGCCAAGTCTAGTGGGCTAATTGAGATAGAATGGTTGGATCTTGCTAGATCTAGGTTTTCATGAAATGACCCTAAGTGGACCACAATTCCTTGAAACAAGGAATGCTACCCCCAAGGCAGATCGTCACAAAATGATACTCTAGACCTAGGTTTCAGGGTGTGGCCGTTCCAAATCCACAAAAATCTCAACCACCCACTTCCTCAAAGTGGGAAAACTCACTCACCCAAGGGAGTGCGACCTTGCTCAAGGAGGGCTAAAAGAGGGGTTAAGTGGACCAAATCAAGTCCAATGGCCACCAAACTGTAGATCCAAGTAGCTTATGCACCGATCTATGTGGATCTAGAAAATCATGTCAATCCAAGGGTTAGATCTTACTAGATCTGAGTTTTAAGGTGCCAAGAAATTCAAAAGGGGGTTTTAATCCCTCAAAATGTGGAATGATGCCCACAAGGTAGAAATCACCAAAGTAAAAGTCTGGGGGTAGGTTACCAAGTGTGTAGATTACAAATCAAGCGGGATTTCACCTACCCATGTGTTAGATCTAACCCAATAAGCCTCTCCAAGGAAGTGCGATTTGGTTCAAGAGGGCTATATTGCCTTGAAAAGTGTGTCAATTTTAACCCAATCACCACCAAACTATAGATCCAACTAGGGGTGGATGCTATAGAGGTGGGTTCTTAAGATCTTTTCAAAAGCAAGGCTAGATCTAAGTAGATCTAAGAAATACCAAAATTGGGGTTTTAATTAATTAGGGTTTGTGACCAATGAAGATAGAATGGATGAAAGAGGCACATATCTTGTAGATCTTACCTCAATTGCTTGTGGCCACCTTGCAAATTGATAGCATTTTCCTATGTGTATATTCAAGAGTGAGATCCAAGAGCTCCAACCAAAACGTCCTCCTCCAAGATAGCCAAATCGTCCTCTTCCTACAAGACAAGATCAAAGAAACAAGTCAAGTAAGATGATTATGAAAATGATAGAAAGATGTAATAGAAAGCATCAACTATGTCACAAAGATACAATAATGATACTCCCTGTCACAAGATCAACCCAAGGAAGAATATGTGGATCCCTCCAACAATAACCCTCAAGAAATCGCCCTCCTCTCCATCAATTCGACTTTCCTGCAAGAAAACTAGTAGAAGCACCAAAATCCACAATGATACATAGAAGAGATACTGTATACTCAATATGCAAGAGAATCCACAAGACAAGAGAGATATGCTCCACAAAGAAATGTTCTATTCCAATATTCCAGATCTCCAAAGGTGAGCTATACAATAGGGGGTCTCCTCCTTATATAGGATAATAAAGACCAAAACCCTATACCACTCTACAATACTACATCAAATGAGTGGTTGAGATTAAAAGATCTCAAAGTACAATCAATGGCTAAGATGAGCCATAATAACATAACACATGGATCACCTAATATAATGATGACGTCATAGTATAAAATAATCATGGAGGGTGACGTCATCTACTAGAGGGGGTAAAAGTACCAAAAATCCACCTCATGATGACTATGACATGACATAATAAGCACATGGTGGGGCTAGGAGGCATCAATCCTTACTAGCTCATCCCCAAGGCACAATAAAATAATAAAATATGTCCAAGATAATATAAATGATCAAATCTGTCCTCAAAATCTGTGACAGACAAGCAGTAAAAGACCTCATGTGATCGCTGTGGGCCTACCCACATGGTGAAAAATGGCTGGAAGATAGTGGGATCACCCTGGAAGACCTCTGTGAAAACCAAATGCCAAAACGTTGCCTCAATTGCCCAAATCGAATTCCTCAGTGACCATGTTATCCCATTTTTTAACTGCCTCGATAACTATGAAAGTGCCAAAACTGCCTCCCAGGGCATCTGCGTTGTCCATCTGAGCCCACCAGGCTCTCCAGAAGGAGGGGTAAATGGTAAAAACAAGTGGCTGGACCACCCCCTCCTCATACAGCGCCCTAGGTGAACTGGCCTTCTATGGCCCTTGCTATTGAGGCTGGGAAATCAACCCCAAATCTGGTCAACAAGTGTAAGACTGCATCAATCACCGTCAGAAGTGCTTGGAACTGAAAAATGAGTGTCTCATTGGATCCAGAAGACCCAAATCCACTAGAAATGTGTACTCATACACCATGGGTTTCCCTATTGGGCCAGCTGTAGGGTCCACCATATATGGACAACGCATAATCTGCTGATCTGAAGTAATAAATAAATCTGCTGAACTGCATCAATCATCATCTGCATCATATGTCCATCATATGATATCATCATCAAGTATGTGGGACCATCAATCATCATCAATAGGCATCTATACATGGCCCACATCATCACAGATCCCAATAATATACAACCAAGGATAAATCACATCAGTAGACTAATACATGCTTCTCTAATCATTCTCACAGCCAAGCTCAAAGTATAACATCCATTCAGTGGCATTAATCAAGTTAGCATGTTCCTTTGTTATATAAAATTACTTGCACAATAGTTCAAATGACAAACTCACCCATTGGACATGGTCAAACTGCTAGTGAAGGATGAAGGCTAGGAACAAGGTTGGGCCAAGGGTTTGACTTGTTTAACTTAACTCAAAAATACTTTGGACTGGGAGAAAAGGGAAAGCTACAAACTCTGTGCTGGACAAAATAACACGGGGGATGGTTGTGCCTCACAAATGGATAAGTTGTTCAGAGAGTGCTTATTCAACTTAGGCATCATGTCTACATCAAGTTGATCCAGGTTCATTAGGATCATTCAATTTCATTTCATGGCCTTTTTGGCCTACATAACCCTTCGGATCTCAGGTGCGCTGATAAGCACAACTAGTTGCAGCTTGCATTCAGGGCATGTTTTTTTAAATACATATAAGGTCAGCAATTGTTTAGATGTAGCTTTTAAGAACCATTGCTTTTTGGACCTTTCTTATACTCTTCGAGGAGTATTTTTAGCTATTCATCGCTCTTGCCCTTTTTAGTTTCCATGGGCGAATTTATAAGTTTCCATAGGTAGAACATGAGCTTTCAGTTTTAGCCAACAACATCTCAAGTGACTAAGGGGAGTTCGAGCCAATGCCAAACATCGGGACAACCGACCAGAATGATTTAGGCCTACAATCCGACTCACCAAAGGCAAGTTTTGTCACCAACTTAGAGCCGAGACACTGAATATACAGGGATGCGGTCCAAACACAGAGGTAGAAAAATAGGGAAGTCCTCAGTATCAGAAAGTCAAATGAGATAGGTCAAGGTATAAAGTCAAATAAGAAAGTCATGTATGGATGGAGTCAAGTGAATATGGAGCCTACACTAGCAGACAACTGGTGTCAGGAAAGACCATATCTATGTAAGGTGGAAAACCAGTGGGTTTTGTTAAATGACCTAAATGTGCAAGCAATTGTCCATTTTATGATTTATAGTTCTTTTTAAGCAGTTTGCCACATCAGGAATAATATACCAAGTAGATGCTGTGAACATGACTAAATCAAGATAATAATCCACAGTCAGTGATAACATATCCATAGATCATACAACATCATCTAGTAATAATCATCATGTACCATTTGAAACACTGCTACAATACGTCTCTAAGCACTGAACTGAAACTGTATGGGATAAAGGGTCACATCAGTCATCAAATCTGAACTCTCAAGGCTCAGCCTTGACATAAGGTCTAACATAAGTCTGAATAATACACTGCTCTGATCATGAGTGATCACAAAACATACAATCATCATAGCCATGCTCTGAATAATGGAAGCTCTGGAATGTGCAGATATCTGCTAAGCAAGAATAATAGCCCTGCTACTATGGTGTGATAACAGATATATTAAGGACCATGTATTATTATAGTTACCTTATGTTTTGAGAGAAAGCTAAACTCTAGACCGTTTGCACCAAGAATTCAACGATTTTTTTGGCGAAAATCTGGCTGAAATTGCTTAAATGATAGTTTTGGGTTGCTAGAATTGCATAATCGGGGTGCCCTAGGGGTAATCAAGGTCGATGAATCCATTCCTGCAACTAAAATTACAATTCAAGCAACCCAAATCGCAGTTTCAGCAATTTCCCCTTCGCCGGATTCCAGTGAAAATCGCCGGTAAAGGTGCAAACGGTCTAGAGTTTAGCCCATTCCTATGTTTTGTCACACGTATGGTTTTGATCTTTTTACCTTTTTGTTGGACCTTTTTGGACCTTCACTTTATGGTAAACTTATTAAATAATTATTTTTTGTCTTATTAATTTTTATTAGTAAAGACTATGAGTTTATTAATAGAGTTTTTTTTTTTTTGACCATTCAAGTCTTATCCTTTTGTAACCTTGGACCATTGGTACTTTATCTTTTGATTTTTTAATATTTATTATTTATTTTATTTATCTTACTTCTTTTTATTTATTTATTTACTTTATTATTTTTTTAAACCTAAGTTTTTATTATTATGTACTTTATTTTAATCCTAAGTTTTCTAACTCTAAAACTATATATAAACTTATGCTATAAATCAACAAACCATGAACTTACTCTTCACGTGTTTTTACTTCTCCTCGGATTATTCGTTTTGGGTCTGCTCCTCCACGGTTTTCACGAGCCGACACTTGTTTCTCTTTCTGCTGCAGCTGTTGATTATTCCTTCACGGGGTTCATCCATCCACAATTGATCTCACGATTTGATCTCACTGGTTCTGATCTCTCACGGGTTCATTTTCTCATCTCTGCGTTTTTATTTTGCTGGGTTGTCTCATGTATTGATCATTCATGAGTTTACCCCGTGTTTTATTTTTTTTATGGGCTGGGATATTCTCCCCTTCATGGTTTTATCATTCACTATTGTTCTCCCCTCATGGGCTCATCCTCCACGGCTATCTCTTGTGTTGATTTCCCTCTCGAGTTTTCTTCCTCATTGTTGGTTGTTCCACGATTTGTTCTTGCTGTGAGCTAGCAGCACGATTTTGTTGCTCGGATCTCTGTCCACGGCCAGCTTCCTCACGGGTTTAATTTTCATATCTGTGGTTTCCTTCTTAGACCCATCTCTGGTTCTTTTGTGCTTGATTGTTGTGTGAGATCTGTGGGTGAGTACTTACAATGTGGTCACTAGACATGTCTCTGCAATTGAACTCTGTGTAGATTATTATGTGTGGGTGTTTTCTTACATGCTTGCCTTTTGAAGTTAGTAGCACCTGTGTGTTTCTTTTACCCCTGTCATTTGTCTATTGATTGAAGAACTTGAGGTCTGTTTATTTTTACCTGAACCTTCTCTCTCTCTCAAGCTACGTATATGGTTTAACTACCTTTCAATGGCAAGATCAAACTTAGAACTATCTGAGTATAAGTTGGATCTACATGTTGGTTTTAATTCTTTAATGCAGTACATGGTTATTTTATTGTAAATGTTATTTGAGATTCATTTTTCTGAACTTAGCATTTGATGATTCTCAAGGACCAACATTAATGCAGTGACCAAATGGTGCATTAAGTTGAAAGAGATGAAAATTATGTTATTTATGTTTTAATTTAGTTTAAATTTAAATTAAGTAGTACATTTGTTTACATGTTCTTGTATCAAGTTTTTTTTTATATGCGATAAAATGTGCATAACCTGTAATTTCAACATGGTATCAGAACTTTAGGGTGTAGCTAACTTTGTTTTGCAGCCAACAAAAACTATATCGATCCTAAGACAAGATCTCCAATTCACAAAAGCTTACTTGGCAAGCTGACTGTAAGAGTTTGAGATGGCTTCTAACTCTGTAAAGGCAGAAGATAGGCTTGAAGGAGCCTCAAACTTTAATGCATGGAAGGCTAGGGTCTTAAATATTTTGGAGGAAAATGACATGGATGAATTGGTCACTAATGTTGTGGAAGAACCCACAATAGCTCAAGGAAGAGCAGCATTCAAGAAGAAGCAAGCTAAAACAAAGAGGGTGATCTTTGACTCAGTCAAAGATAATTTGATGCCTATAATAGCTCCTCTAAGGACAGCCAAGGAATGTTTTGATGCCCTAGCGAATCTCTATGAGAAGAAGGCACCTACTCAAAAGAGGGTCTTGAAAAAGCAACTTCGTTCATTGAAGATGGAGGACAAAGAAACAGTTGCCTCTTTCTTTTCAAAGATTGCTCAGTTAAAAGATCAACTCATGGCAATTGGAGTTGAAGTAGATGATGATGATCTTGTGCAAACAGTTGTAGATGGCCTCCCTACATCTTGGGAGACATTCCTTTCAGCAGTGAACGGAAGAGAAACTCAACCAAGCTTTGATAGATTATGGCATGATTGCTTAGAAGAAGAAGGTAGAATCCAGAGTAGATTTGGACCCCAAACTGAAAAGAACCTTGCTCTTACTGCCAAGACAAGGAGAGAAAGAAGTTTCCCTCAGCACCAGAACAAAGATAAGAGACCTCAAGGTAATCACTCTCATAAGTCAAAAGTAAGATGTTTTAAATGTAACAAGCTCAGTCATTATGCAAACGTTTGTAGAAATCCTCCTAACAAGAATTGGCATAAAGGGAAGCACCATGCTTCAACTGCTAGAGAAGAAGAAGAGCCTCAACAAAAGAAATCTAAAGTTGAGACCAAAGAAAAATATAAAAAAGAGTACTACCTTATTTCAGTTCTCCCAGGTTCCATCTCCAACTCATCAGACTCATGGTGGATTGATAGTGGGGCCACCAAGCATATGACTGGATACAAAAAGGCTCTTATGGGTTACACGGCCAAGAAGTTCAATAAGAAAGTAGAGATGGGAAACATAAGTACCTTTGAAATAAAAGGAGTTGGTTCAATAGCCTTAAAGCTTGATTCAGGTACGTTAATTCATGTTGAAGAAATTTTATATGTTCCTGGTTTAAAGAGGAATGTTCTTTCAGTGGCAATTTTAGAAGACAAGGGGTTCTCTATAGCCTTCTCAGAAGGAAAGGATTTAGTATGGACTAAAGGTGTAAATATGAGCTTAGCTATTGAAATTGGTGTCGGTGAGGGGGACCTTTACAAGGTTTCAGGACATGTTGTTAAAGCTCTAATGAATAACCCCTGTCAAGTTTCAGAGATCAAGAGGGAGTCTTACAATGACTCAGAAATAGAATTCCATGAGACTTCTCATTCAGAGAAACAGAGGGAGAAGGCCAAGAAGCCTTTAGTTGATCTCACTAAGGAACCTTTTGTGGGGTTCCAAGGTTGCTCCAGTGGGAGCCATGTCACTGATTCAAGTTCAATCACGGATGTGGAGTTAGCCAAACTTCAAGTTTGGAACAATGCTTTTCAGTTGAAAATGGATAATGATATATGGAAAGTGATTCTCAGACAACAAGGGAAGTCAAGTGTAACTTCCATTTGGATCTTTAAGATCAAAGTGTTTGCTGACATTCAGAGTTCTTTGAAGCTCTCAAAAATTCTTGTATTCTATGACAGGTTGTTTCACCATGACAAGAACATGGTGCAATTGTCAGTTGTGTGGACTAAGCCTCTGTCTTCGACAAGCTTAGTATTGTTGAGAATGCCTCTTTTGCTGAGAGGGAGTAGCAAGAGAGGGAGTGTTAATTTTTAGCGCAGTTGCGAGACCCATTCTTAGAGAGAATGGTACCCTAGTCAGTTAACTAGGGTTCTTGCTCAAGTTAACCATGCAGAGTAATGAGTAAGACCCTAGAAGGTACCCTAGGGCCCCCAACTATTTCCTGGGTTTCTTGGTCGAGGACCAAGCAGGTTGATGCCATGGAAAAGTCCCTAACATGTGGGTAGGGCCCCTATTTGTCTCTAGGGTATTCTGGTCTAGAACTAGACAGTTTCTTAGTCATGATGACCAAGCAGATCCTGCAGGTTGAGACAGAGACATCCTAGGTCCGGCAGATGGTTGATCAACATTCAGTCTAGGATTGAATGCTTAGCTTGAGGCCGAGGACCATTCTCTGGGAGAATGGAGATCCTGGTCATGGACCAGATGGTTGATCAACATGTCCCAGTCTAGGACCGAGGCTCAGCCTTGGGCTGAAAGCCATTCATTAAGAATGGAAGATATTGTTGTCCCCTCTCCTAATCGGTTATTGCTAGGTTGCTTCTCAAGGGACTGGCCACCCCTTGACGATGTATCTAGTACCTAACCCTGAGGAACAACATTAAGGACAAAAGGATAGTACCATCCGTTTGGATATTCCCCCTTATATAGTGATGAAAAAAGTATATATAAACTGTGTATTTTGAGAGAGAGAAAAGTCTTTGGTCTTGTTGGTCCCATTTGATTGCTTGTCCACTTTGATCTTGTGGTTGTTGACCCATGGTTCTATTCTTACTTGGTCCTATCACTCTCACTTTTGTGCACCTTTGACTATGATGACTCCTACCTTATGGAGTATTTTTACCTAAGGGTATATTAAGGACCATGTATTATTATAGTTACCTTATGTTTTGTCCCACTTATGGTTTTGATCTTTTTACCTTTTTGTTGGACCTTTTTGGATCTTCACTTTATGGTAAACTTATTAAATAATTATTTTTTGTCTTATTAATTTCTATTAGTAAAGACTATGAGTTTATTAATAAAGTTTTTTTTTGACCAGTCAAGTCTTATCCTTTTGTAACCTTGGACCATTGGTACTTTATCTTTTGATTTTTTAATATTTATTATTTATCTTATTTACTTTATTCTTTTTTTAAACCTAAGTTTTTATTATTATTTACTTTATTTTAATCCTAAGTTTTCTAACTCTAAAACTATATATAAACTTATGCTCTGAATCAACAAACCGTGAACTTACTCTTCACGTGTTTTTACTTCTCCTCGGATTATTCGTTTTGGGTCTGCTCCTCCACGGTTTTCATGAGCCAGCACTTGTTTCTCTTTCTGCTGCAGCTGTTGATTATTCCTTCACGAGGTTCATCCATCCGCAATTGATCTCACGATTTGATCTCACTGGTTATGATCTCTCACGGGTTCATTTTCTCATCACTGCGTTTTTATTTTGCTGGGCTATCTCACGTATTGATCATTTACGAGTTTACCTTTGCGTTTTATTTTTTCTATGGGATGGGCTATTCTCCCCTTCACGGGTTTATCATTCACTGTTGCTCTCCCCTCACGGGCTCATCCTCCACGGCTATCTCTTGTGCTGATTTTCCTCTCAGGTTTTCTTCCTCATTGTTGGTTGTTCCACGATTTGTTCTTGTTGTGAGCTAGCAGCATAATTTTGCTACTCGGATCTCTGTCCACGGCCAGCTTCCTCACGGGTTTAATTCTCATATCTGTGGTTTCCTTCTTAGACCCATCTTTGGTTCTTTTGTGCTTGATTACTGTGTGAGATCTGTGGGGTGAGTACTTACAATGTGGTCACTAGACATGTCTCTGCAATTGAACTCTGTGTAAATTATTATGTGTGGGTGTTTGCTTACGTGCTTGCCTTTTGAAGTCGACAGCACCTGTGTGTTTCTTTTACCCTTGTCATTTGTTTATTGATTGAAGAACTTGAGGTCTGTTTATTTTTACCTGAACCTTCTCTCTCTCTCAAGTTACGTATATGGTTTAACTAGTTTGACTTGTCCTTTCAGTGACAAGATCAAACTCAGAACTATCTAAGTATAAGTTGGATCTAAATGTTGGTTTTAATTCTTTAATGCAGTACATGGTTATTTTACTGTAAATGTTATTTGAGATTCATTTTATTTTTTGAACTTAGCATTTGATGATTCTCGAGGACCAACATTAATGCAGTGACCAAATGGAGCATTAAGTTGAAAGAGATGAAAATTATGTTATTTATGTCTTAATTCAGTTTAAATTTAAATTAAGAAGTACATTTGTTTACATGTTCTTGTATCAAGTTTTTTTTATATGCGATAAAACATACATAACCTGTAATTTCAACATGGTATCAGAGCTTCAGGGTGTAGCTAACTCTGTTTTGCAGCCAACAGAAACTACATCGATCCTAAGACAAGATCTCCAGTTCACAAAAGCTTACTTGGCAAGCTAACTGTAAGAGTTTGAGATGGCTTCTAACTCTATAAAGGCAGAAGATAGGCTTAAAGGAGCCTCAAACTTTAATGCATGGAAGTCTAGGGTCTTAAATATTTTGGAGGAAAATGACTTGGATGAATTGGTCACTAATGTTGTGGAGGAACCCACAACAGCTCAAGGAAGAGCAACATTCAAGAAGAAGCAAGCTAAAACAAAGAGGCTGATCTTAAACTCAGTCAAAGATAATTTGATGCCTATAATAGCTCCTCTAAGGACAACCAAGGAATGTTTTGATGCCCTAGCTAATCTCTATGAGAAGAAGGCACCTACTCAAAAGAGGGTCTTGAAAAAACAACTTCGTTCATTGAAGATGGAGGACAAAGAAACAATTTCCTCTTTCTTCTCAAAGATTGCTCAGTTAAAAGATCAACTCATGGCAATTGGAGTTGAAGTAGATGATGATGATCTTTTGCAAACAGTTGTAGATGGCCTCCCTACATCTTGGGAGACATTCCTTTCAGCAGTGAACGGAAGAGAAACTCAACCAAGCTTTGATAGATTATGGCATGATTGCTTAGAAGAAGAAGGTAGAATCTAGAGTCGATATGGACCCTAAACTGAAAAGAACCTTGCTCTTACTGCCAAGACAAGGAGAGAAAGGAGTTTCCCTCAGCACCAGAACAAAGGTAAGAGACCTCAAGGTAATCACTCTCATAAGTCAAAAGTAAGATGTTTTAAATGTAACAAGCTCGGTCATTATGCAAACGTTTGTAGAAATCCTCCTAACAAGAATTGGCATAAAGGGAAGCACCATGCTTCAACTGCTATAGAAGAAGAAGAGCGTCAACAAAAGAAATCTAAAGTTGAGACCAAAGAAAAATATAAAAAAGAGTACTACCTGAGTGATGAAGAGAGATGCTTTGATGTTGAGGAATATTTCCGCAGAGATCAAATGAGAGATTGTTGATTTTGCTTGCCAAATTGATGCCCTAGCCCACAAGTGTGCCCTCCTCTACCTGTCAATCCAAGGAAAATCGATTTCAATCAGAGAGGTCAAGTATGGAGGAAATACAAGTAAAATGCAATGATAACATAGAATAGAAGGTCCTGGGATAGTAATACTCCCTGCTACCAATGAAGAGATCCAAAGAAGAAGTAGGGAGAGTCTTCCCCTACCAATACTTCCTCCTCAAAGCAAATCGGCCTCCACCTGTAGATGCAAAAACGTGGTACAAAAGATATGGAAAAACAAGATCTCCAATAACTCAGTGCAAAGAAAGAACCAACGAACGAACACCAAAAACATTCACCACAACACTGGAGATAGATGCAATAATAATTTTCTATTCCAATAATCTAGAGCCACCAGTGCCTTTACAATGAGAAGCTCTCTCCTTTAAATAGGAAGGAGAGGCATCAAAATCCTAACCACTTTTTGAATGAGTGGCTAAGATTAAAAGATACAAAAGTCTAATCAATGGTTGAGATGAGCTCAATAATAAAATACATGGATCACTCATAAAATATAACATAAGTGGACAAAATCGCCCTAGAAGAGGGGAATCCCACCAAATCATGATGACAAAATATAATAAGAAGCTTATGGTGGGTCCAAGGGTTAATTTTAGCCACCCTTGGTCAATCCCCATAGCACAATAATAATAAAATAGTCATCAATATACCAAATCATGCCTCTATGGACAAATAGTAGGCGTCAAAAGACCTCAGAAATCATCAGAAAGTGCCATAAGTGATGGATGCGGGTCCTGATGAAGCTGAAACTGCTGTAGGAGGTGTGGAAGACATCAATCCATCATCACTAATCATCCCATGCCAAGACATTGCCTCATTAGCCCAAATCGAATTCCTCAATAGCCATTTCTACCAATCCTAAAATGCCTTAGGAAGCGTGAAACTGCCCCAAACTGCCTCCTAGAGTGCCTGCGCTGTCAAGGTGAGGGCACCAGTGTGTCCGGGAGGGGGGTAATATGGTAAAAAAAAGTGGTTGGACCACCCCCTCCAAGCACAGCACCCTAGGTCAACTGGATAAATATCACCTCTGCTCTGACAGGGTCTCCGACGGACCAAAACTGCACTGAGATAGCCTACTGAAGCTCAATCATCACTGTAAGTGCCGAAAACTGAAAACAAACTGTCTCATTGGACTTAAAAGGTCCAAATCCATCCAAGATGTGTACTCATACACCATATGAGTCTCTGCACGATCATAAAATATATCCAATATATCGGAACATGTCAAATAATAATAATCTGTAAATGATCAAATACTGCTATAAACTATGAATCATCATCATAAACCTGTATCTGCTGCATAGAATCATCATGTGCATGTACATAAACCATATATCATCTATCCATATCATCACAAGGTCCAACCATCTCATGTCCTATGGTTGACCTTGGTCAAACTAAGTTTGACCAAGTCAACATGACCAAATATAACTCAGATCATCATCAGGAGCCGCTGCAAAGTGTCCAAGGTTAATGCATGCTTTACAACTTATTCAAATAAAAATTATAACACAAAGTAATCATTACTGGCGATCTAAATCCAAATATATAATGTCATTAATTATTATTATTACTCAGACTAGACTTTCAAGATCATACTCACTTCATAACTGTGATCAATTTGCTAGTGAAGGGTGAAGGCTAAAATAACTGGCTAGGCTAAGGGATGACTTGACTAACTTAACTTTGTGACACTTTGGCAAAGGGAAAGGGAATACACACCATAGTATGGAGGCCAATCCTCACCAAACTATAGATCCGGGATGCCTTGGATGCTATAGAGGTGGGTTTGCAATATTATACCCAACGACCCACTAGATCTAAGAAAATGTAACAATGGGGGTTTTGATTAATTAGGTTTTAAAATGTTTTAGACAAGTGGATAGATCATGGAGATAGAATTTACTTTGAGATCATACCTGAGTGATGAAGAGAGATGCTTTGATGTTGAGGAAGATTCTCGCAGAGATCAAATGAGAGATTATTGATTTTGCTTGCCAAATTGATGCCCTAGCCCACAAGTGCGCCTTCCTCTACTTGTCAATCCAAGGAAAATCGATTTCAATCAGAGAGGTCAAGTATGGAGGAAATACAAGTAAAATGCAATGATAACATAGAATAGAAGGTCCTGGGACAGTAATACTCCCTGCTACCAACGAAGAGATCCAAAGAAGAAGTAGGGAGAGTTTTCCCCTACCAATACTTCCTCCTCAAAGCAAATCGGCCTCCACCTGTAGATGCAAAAACATGGTACAAAAGATATGGCAAAACAAGATCTCCAATAACTCAGTGCAAAGGAAGAACCAACGAACGAACCCCAAAAACATTCACCACAACACTGGAGATAGATGCAATAATAATTTTCTATTCCAATAATCTAGAGCCACTAGTCCCTTTACAATGAGAAGCTCTCTCCTTTAAATAGGAAGGAGAGGCATCAAAATCCTAGCCACTTTTTGAATGAGTGGCTAGGATTAAAAGATACAAAAGTCTAATCAATGGTTGAGATGAGCTCAACAATAAAATACATGGATCACTCATAAAATATAACATAAGTGGACAAAATCGCCCTAGAAGAGGGGAATCCCACCAAATCATGATGACAAAATATAATAAGAAGCTTATGGTGGATCCAAGGGGTAATTTTAGCCACCCTTGGTCAATCTCCATAGCACAGTAATAATAAAATAGTCATCAATATACCAAATCATGCCTCTATGGACAAATAGTAGGCCTCAAAAGACCTCAGAAATCATCAGAAAGTGTCATAAGTGATGGATGCGGGTCTTGATGAAGCTGAAAAAACTAGAGGAGGTGTGGAAGACATCAATCCATCATCACTGATCATCCCATGCCAAGACATTTTCCAGTAGCCCAAATTGAATTCCTCAATAGGCATTTCTACCAATCCTGAAATGGCTCGGGAAGCGTGAAACTGCCCCAAACTGCCTCCTGGAGTGCCTGCGTTGTCAAGGTGAGGGCACCAGTGTGTCCGGGAGGGGGGTAATATGGTAAAAACAAGTGGCTGGACCACCCCCTCTAAGCACAGCACCCTAGGTCAACTAGATAAATATCACCTCTGCTCTGATAGGGTCTCCGACAGACCAAAACTGCACTGGGATAGCCTACTGAGGCTCAATCATCACTGTAAGTGCCCGGAACTGAAAACAAACTGTCTCATTGGACTCAGAAGGTCCAAATCCATTCAAGATGTGTACTCATACACCATATGAGTCTCTGCACGATTATAAAATATATCCAATATATCGGAACATGTCAAATAATAATAATCTGTAAATGATCAAATACTGCTGTAAACTATGAATCATCATCATAAACTTGTATCTGCTGCATAGAATCATCATGTACATGTACATAGACCATATATCATCTATCCATATCATCACAAGGTCCAACCATCTCATGTCCTATGGTTGACCTTGGTCAAACTAAGTTTGACCAAGTCAACATGACCAAATATAACTCAGATCATCATCAGGAGCTACTGCAAAGTGTCAAAGGTTAATGCATGCTTTACAACTTATTCAAATAACAATTATAACACAAAGTAATCATTACTGACGATCTAAATCCAAATATATAATGTCATTAATTATTATTATTACTCAGACTAGACTTTCAAGATCATACTCACTTCATAGCTGTGATCAATTTGCTAGTGAAGGGTGAAGGTTAAAATAACCGGCTAGGCTAAGGGATGACTGATGACTTAAATTTGTGACACTTTGGCAAAGGGAAAGGGAATACACACCATAGTATATACTGAATGAGCAACAACACAGGGAATGGCGGTGTCTCACAAATGGATGAGTTGTTCAAAGAGGGTTTATTCACCTTTAACAGATGCGCACAATCCATAATACAAATAAGACCAACAATTGTTTTGATATAGCATTTAAGTTCCATTGCTTTTTGGGCCTGAAGTTTCCATAGCCTTGATCTATGTGTGTTTATAAACACATTGCATAGATTTACATTTATTTAGGCTTTCTGCTGCAAGTGTGTTTTTAAGGCACTTGTTTACCTGAGCACTTCTAGGTGTGTCACAGACAGCTTGTTTACCTAGGTATTTACATTTCCAAAAGATATAACATTTTATTTTCATGGCCATTTTCATTTGGCATGTGTTTCATTCATGTGTGTTTAGAAACACATTGCATGAATGAGATTTTCATACAAAATATAGCATTTCATTTTCCAGATTTTGTATTCATGGCAGCACTAAAAGTTTCAGGTTTAGCCAACACAACTTTAGTGACAAAGGGGAGTTCACAAGGAAATCCAACTCACCATAGGCAAGTTTTGTCACCAACTTAGAGCCGAGACACAATAAATAGGGAAGCTCATCCAATACAGAGGCTACAGTGGGGAAAAGTCCTCCATGCCACTAGTCAAGTAGTAAGTCAGGGTGATAAACTAAAAGGTAGGCAATGGATGGATGAAGACAATGAATAATGGAGCCAACACTAGCAAGCCAAGATATGGTGGAATGATCATCTCTATTCTCCCTAAGGAGGGTAAAACCAATGAGTATGAATAGTGAACTTCTAAATCTGAGTAGGGACAATATAATATATATAATAAGATCAACCAGGTCCACATATCTATATGATCACCAGATCATGACACTAGGTGCTAAGACATGCTATAAGAATAAATATAAAAGCAATATAACCATAACACAATGATATACCTGCTGAGTCATATACCTGAATGCTCATCACCTGAACCATCATTTGTCCTTTGAAATTGCTGCTGTAACTCTGGTCACTACTGACTGCTCTGTGCAAATGGTATAATGGCTACATCGGTCATCTCTCTGAGTGTCCTGAGACTCAGTCATGGCATGGGGAATAAAACTGCTGTCCAAAATCTGGTAATGATCCAATATAGATACTCATCTTAGCATCTCAATGTAAGGGATCTGGTTGAATAGTGTACTGGAATCAGAAAAATAATGTATAGTAGCCCGGCTACTATATATGTGATAACATCTGGCTCCAGCTAGGACAAGTGCTCTGCTGAAATGAGCGCTTGAGAACCTCAGAATCTCTGGTCCTCGAACTCTGCTACTCGAATCCACGATCCAACACTCTACCATTTTGCTTCCAGCTTTTTATTTTTGCAACCTATTTCTGCATTCACAAACATCAAAATACCTCATGCCGCATGTATGGGAAAAATGTAAAATCTAACTGAAATAAAATCTATTCTATGTTAGAAATATAAATGCATGAAATATAAATGCAGAAAGTAAAGTAAATCATTAACATCACTTGCAAAGTTTGAAATTTATTGTGCAGGAAAAAGAAAAATGACAGGTACTCAATTAAACTAGGAGCTTACAAAGGAGCTTAGAAACAAACAAAAAGGTGCCAGACTCAATGGCTGAAAATACTAACTACCGCCCAAGTAGGCTTATTCAGTTCCTACCTACTCTAATCTAACTAGTTAGCACAAATGCTAGGTAAAATCATAAATCCAGTGTAACTATTCATCAAGCATATTAGTGATTCTTCTTTGATTTCTAGTAATGAAACAAGTCATGATTGGATTAAAGATTAGAGAATTTGATAATGCAATCTTCCAGGTTTGTTAAAAAATTGAATAAAGGTTTGAATGGTGCAAAATGAAATCATGCCAAGGAAAAGATTGACTGATGCAAACATCCTCCATCCAAGAATTGATAGGATCATAAAATTTATGCAAGTTGTTACCAACTTTTTTGTACCATAGTTGGATTATCTGAAGAGCCGCCATTTGACAAGTATGACGAATGTTTGTACTCCAGTGTATCAGATGATCCAGCATTTGTGACTAGCCAGTTTTGTTTTTTGAGTCAACATGACCATGGTCCCATGGGGTTTTGTAATAAAGTGTGCTAGTAGGATCTGAGTGTCTCGGTTCCCCATGACCTGATTAAGCAACTAAGGTATTCCAGGGAGTTTTTTCCCTTGTCAATTATACTTTGCCTACAACCAAGCTATAATCGATGAGGTTTTCTCCCGCTTCCTCCAAAGTTGGAATGCCCGATTTTGAAAATTTTGGCCATGGGGGGTTATTAGAATCCAACTAATGTATATAAGCCTACTAGACACTATTAGAATAGGTTTTGGTCATGTCCCAAGTCTCTAGGACCCTCAAAAAAAAATTTGAAAATTTTTTACCAGGTCCGTCGAATTTGGGTTTTTAATTATTTTTTTAAATTTAATAAATTTCTCTATAGTTTAAATAGAGAAATAATAATTTGTAATATGTCAGTCATCCGGGATCCGATTTCAGTGATTGAAGGCTCCAGACTTAAGTCAAAAATCATTCATAATCCCCGGACCAGCTAACCCTAAGTTTTAGACAATTATTTGGCCTCATAATTAATATTTTCTCAAAAAATCAAAAAATGAGAAATATTAATTAGAATATTCAAAAAATAATAAATTGGAGATAATTTAAATGTCTCCAAAAAAGGCCAAATTGAATAAAGTAAAAGTCAAAATGACATGGCAAAAAGCATTTATGATGATTGGAATCTTCACCCACTTGATTCAGATCAGTTTCGGAGCACTAGGAGTGATCTACAGTTGAGAAATTCGCCCACCTTCATGCAGATTCGTTTTTGTGATTTGACAATTGATTAATGAGTTGTTGGATTTTGAAATCAATGCATGTGGGGCTCCTTCCTCAAATTAAGGGCTCCAAACTCAAGTTTAAAAATGAGTTAAGACTCCAAGCTCGATTTGGTTGGTGTTAACATGGATTTGATTGGTTTTTGATGGAGTTTTTGGCTCTCTTCAGCACCAATTCAAATTAGAGTTTTAGCATTGAGTTTTGTTATATAAGAGAGGCCATTTGGGCTTTCTCTTGATGGAGAATTATTGTAAACTTACTCTGCGGAGATTGTAATAGCTATTGGCTATCATTGAAAATAAAGTTGGCTTTGGAGGCAATTTGTGTACACTTCTATTGGTTCATGAGCTATTAATTTATTTTGAGGTAATATCTGTAATGTGTTCTTGATTTATGCAATTTCAAAGTTTGATTTAAATACATGCTTAGATCTCTTTCTTAAGAGCGTAGGGCAAGCATTTGATGGTCCCAATTTGTTTGCTAGGCTTAGGCTTGAATAGTATAAAGAGTGCAAATTGTAATCGGTTTTACTACCTTGTCTCTTCATGTGTTTTTGTCTAACTCTCTATATTTGATCAAGCTTTGTTTGCGTAAGTTTTTTGTGCATTTGTAGATCTTCAAAATGGTTGAGATAAGATGAACTCAGTTGTATCTCCCTCTTCTCTACCAACAAAAAGCTTTTACTAACAGTGTGTTTTGCAGGATACTTCCAAGGAGCAAGATCTTAAAATTGGCATCAAAACAGAGAGGGTTTCCTCTTCCATCAACACAATTTCCCTCTTCTTGGTTACTTGTTACTTGGACCCACCTTCTTCTTGTGGAAACCCCTTTCTAAATCTGAATCCAAAGTTGAAGTTCTTTACTTTTAAAGCCTAGATTAGTTTGCCATAAGGTTGAAGTTCCTTCAACCTTGAGGAATAACTTGGGATTTGTTCCCTTGTGCTCTTTTCAACACTACGGCTTGCGTATCATCTAGCTAGCTGGAAGGATTTCTTGAGTAGTGTTTTAAACCATCAAGTGTTCCACTTGATTTTTCCATCTTTCCACTATTTTCTCTTCCCCTCATCCATTCGTTTTTGCCCATTTGGCCTCTTTTTTCCCTTTGTCTTTTGCCCTTTCCCTTCCATCTTCCTTCCATCCATCCTACAAAAGAAGCAAAGCAAACAAAAAAAGGTTTGAAATAGTTAGTGGTTTTATTTTTGAAAAGGATAAGTTTAGGCATCTTAAAAAAAAAACATTTAAGGCTTGCATTTTAATCTTTTGTCTTAAGTTTTGTAGTCTCATTTAAAGATAGGAAAGTTTGCATACAAGCTAGTTAAAAAAACTTGTGGTTCCAACCTCATTCCCATCATTTTTTGGAGCACTTTAGCTTGCTGGTCTGTTTTATTTAAATTGCAATTTTAATTCAAAATCTCATGCACATTGCATTTAGGGCCTCATTTTTCAATTCTAGGTTCAAGTAGCTTCAAGTCTTAATTTTTTCAACTAATGCTAAAGGGTACTTGTAGCTTGAATCTTTTTTGTGTGTAGGTGTAAGAAAAACTAAATCCAAAAGAGAACTTGAAGTAGAAGAAGAGCAAAATCAAGTAAAGAGAAGAAAAATTGCAAAACTAAGAAGGAGCTTGAAAACAAACCTTGAAACCATGACATAAACACTCTCCTTTTTCGATTGTAAAAGCTCTTAAGAGCTCTCAAGTTTTACCTTTACTTTTCATTTTTCTCTAAGGTTGAAAATCCAAAATATTGTACTTGTTTAATCAAATCTCTGTTTAGTGGGGTCTTTAATTCCCCCACGCCCAACTTCCCCATTTGGGGAAGTCTTGTAGTGTTTTTGAGTGGGTTTGATTTTCTAGCTTAGATCTCTGATATGCACTTAGATTAGTTTCCATTTCAATAAACTGTTTAAAGTAGAAATCTCTTGAATCTCACCGATAGTGGATCAAGAGTGCTCTCTATCGGAGAGTTGTTTTTATTTCCGATTTACTTACCCCCATGCTCTCCCGAGTACGGTCTTTGACCTGAAAGAGATTCTTGGGTAGATTAGACTTTATTTTCTATTCAGTAATTTAGTTCCGTGCATCTTAAAGCCTCTTGAACATTGTCATAAGACAAAGTCAAGAGCGCTCTTTGTCGGAGAGTTTAATAAAACTTTTCAATCCACATTCCCCCTTAATTAGTTTATCTTGGTCGTTTGTCCAACACCCATATGCTCTTCCAACCGGAAACGATTGGACTAGTACTCAGAAAGGTGAAGGACTTGATAAGCTCATAAGTGATAATTAATTAAAACCTTCACCCCCATAACCATCGACCCGACGTTGTTCAAAAAGTATTCAAAGCAATTCTCAGGGGAGGCGCTGGGTTGCCCAATCTGCGACACAGTGGCTGGTTAGCATTGCACGCCTCGTTGTGATTCCAGACAGGTCCGACATGTCTCTTAAAGGAGCTGCTTAGAATGTCTTTCCGGACACTCTTTTGATATCCTTGGTTTTAGCCATAATAATCAAGAACTTCTAAAACACTTAAAATTGAAAATACGGTCAAGTCATCCTGGTAGATTTCAATGATTTTTCCCACTAATTCCTTGAAGGCATAGTCCATGGCCCTTTGAAAAGTGGCCCTAGCATTTGTAAGGCCAAAAGGCATTCTTAAATACTCGAAAGTTCCCCAAGGGGTTGTGAAAGCAGTTTTGTGTCTATCTTCTTCCTTGATGACTACCTGATTGTAGCCTGAAAAGCCATCCAACATTGACATCATGCCAGATCCAGTGACCTGTTGGAGGAGGGTCTCCATATTTGGAAGGGGGTAGTTGTCTTTTTGGCATGCTATGTTCAGATTTCTAAAGTATATACATATTCTTAAGCTGCCATTCTTTTTTCTGACCACCACCAAATTTGAACACCATGAAGTATGTCGAGTGGGTGCTATGATGCCTGCTGCTAACATTTTTTCTAATTCTTGTTTTACAATAGGAGCTAGTTTAGGATTTATCTGTCTCAGCTTTTGCCAGAAAGGTTTACCCTTCTGACATTCCGGTTTCAAGGGAATGGTGTGTTGGAAAACATCCTCCCTATATGCTTTGAGCTCATCATATGTGAAGGAAAATATGTCCCTAAATTCTCTTAACAAGTTAATAAGGGCATTTCTTTCTTCATCAGGGATACCTTTTCCAATCTTCAGTATTTTTGGTTCCTTTTCCGTTCCAATGTTAATCTCAATGTACTCACCTGGTTTCATCTAGTCCACATTACTCTTTCTCCTATCCTGTCTGTCAAAAACATGTTCCAAAGCCACAAAACCTCGTGGAACAGGGTTTGAGCGGTTACCCTCATCCTGATAAACTTTGCCTTCCTCCTGATCATTTGGTTTATAATTTAAGAACTCATCAATGTTGTTTATGAACTTAAGTATCTGTTCATCATCTTTGAAAACTTGCCAATGTTCTACATTATCAGGAATGGAAGGTCTAAAGTTTATTTCCAAGGGGCAATGCCCTTCTAACATTTCGTCTAAAGGTTGAAGTGTTGAGGCTGAAACTGCAAGTTTGTCCGCGGCACTATTCTGGTCTCGAGGGACTGCTTCTATATTAAGGGCATCAAAGAATTCCATTGTGTCCCATATTGCATTTCGGTATTTCTTAAGTCTCTGGCATTTACTTGCGAATTGACCCTTAATCTGTTGGACAATTAGATCTGAGTCCCCTTTTATAGCTAGCAGTTTGATTCCCATGTCCTTGGCAATCTCTATACCTAGTAGAAGTGCCTCATACTCTGCCACATTATTTGTTGCTTCAAACTCTAGTCTAAAAGCGAAATTGAAAATATTACCCTCTGGAGAAGTGATGACAACCCCAACACCCTTTCCTGATCTAGAACATGCCCCATCAAAATTCATTTTCCATAGCTTATTTGTTTCTTCATTTTTAACCTCTTCCTAGATTGGATCTAAAAAGGTGGAGTTGATTTGAATATCTCCTATCTCACCGACATGGCAGACAAACTCATTTGATGGTCTATCCAGATTTTCCACATGGTATCTCCTTTCCTTTTCAGTGTGTAATTTTACAAGTGAGTCCTCAGAAGTAGGAACTGTTGCATAAGACCAATCCAACTGTATAGAACCACCCAAGGTTGCACCCCACTTTCTAGAGAGTAGCATACCCCATCTATCTGGTACATCTATGACGAGGATATCCATGGTAATATGGATGTCCGGGTACTTGGCCAATCTAACAGGAACTTTCTCTATCATCCCTTCAACCTTAATGGGTCTAGAATCCATGGCACACACATTCTGGTAGGGCCTGGTGGTTCTTAAGTTAAGCTGTTGCATAACCCTTTTGGTCATTAAGCTTGCACCGGATCCTGAATCCAACATACAATTGTGTAGAAGAAGGTCACCTATCATCAATGATATGTAGAAAGGAGGGTGAGCTTCTCTTCTTGTATCCCTAGTATGCAGGATTATAGGAGGGTCCTCATAAGTTGATTCACAGCTGGTTGAAGGTTCTTCCACATTATCCGAAAAAGTGACCTTTTTAGGAGTTTGAGTGAGAGGAGTGGGTGGACTAGGATTGGTAGTACATGCAGGAATAGGTGCTTCTAATGTTTTCAACAACTTTTCCTTTTGACCAGGAATCTTGTAGAGTTCATTTATGGGTATAGGTACCTTAGTAGTATTGAACCAATTATTCCAATCAAAATTTAATTTACTAGAGTCAGTTGAATCATTTGGAATAATTACCTTGGGAGGTTGTATAGCAGGTGCATGATTTGATCTTCTTTGGTATCCGACCCCTTTAAATCTCTGCATATTGTGGAGCTGTTCATTGGATGGTCTTCCTCCATAGTTTTTTGTCATATTGTCTGGTTCATTGTCAGCATGTTTCCAGTTTTCTCTGGGAATATTGCGGATATCTCCTACAGCATTTATGTATTCAGGCTCGCTTGATGTTGGATTACTGGTACCCTCCCCTTCAGGATAACCATGCTCTTGTACATAGTTTGCAAAGTAGCAAGCGAATTCCTCATGGAAATCCTTGCAAGCTCTGCAAAATGGGATGTACACCTCATTTGTGTTAGCAGCCTCTATCTGAGTTGGAGGCCTCTTTTCATTTTCGGGAGATTTCTTTTGCCAGTTATTTTTGGGAGGGTAATTTCTCTGAATTGGTTGAGTTTGTTGAATTTGCTGAACTCGTTGGACATGTGCCCTTTCCATGTTTATTATCTTGTTTTGTACTTCCTTCATTTGGACTACATGTTTCTGTTCAGCTCTTTCCATCCTCTCACACGTATCCATCATCTTTTTTTTGTATGATTCTTTCAAAGCAGCTAGAGGATCTTTATCTTTAGGCTCAACTGTTTTTAAAGGAGTTTGAGCTCTTGAATAACCAAGTAAATTTGACTTTCCAGAGGACTGCATGTTCTTATCGATCTTAGTTGCCATTGTCTGTGCTTCTAACAAAGTAGCAGGTTCTTTATCCCTAAGTTGATATTGCATCTCTCCACTTAAAGCTTCAATGTAATAAACCAGTATAGTATGTGGAGTTGGCTTGTAATCTGTAGGGATTGCATTGTACAAGTCGGTAAACTTCTTGTTGAACTCTTCCATGGTTTCTATCTCATTTATTTTGATGTTTGTTAGAGCAGCAAGTTGATGACGGGGCTCTTTTTTCTCACCATACTTGTTGGTGAAAGCTGTTGAAAACTCAGTCAAGGTGGCAAAGGAGTTGGCTGGCAAGCCGATGAACCAGTCACCAGCATCTCCATCTAAGGATAAGGCAAACAACTTCATGTACACATCCTCATGTCTGTGAGCAAGATCCCTGACATATCCACTTTTTATTTTTGAGAAAGCAGTGAGGTGATGTGCAGCAGTAACAGCATCAGTGCCGGTAAAGGTGGGAAGTTTGTCGATGGCCTTGTCTGGAAGATCATGTGGTTGACCTGCTATCTGAGCAATGTTGAGGGGAGCGAAAAAATCACCCATTGTATCGGAAAAACAATTATTACTGTTTTCAAAATTTTCAGAATTTTCTAAGTTATTTTCTTGAAAAAGACTATGGATGTCAAAAATAGACTGAGACCTAAGTTCTTCAAGGATTTTACGAGAAGCAAGCTTGTTCAGTCTTCTCCTATAAACCTTTTCAGGTTCTGGGATAAAACTAAGCAAGCCTTCAGAGTTTCTTCTAGTCGAATACCTTGAGGTGTTAATTGACAATGGAGTCGCCAGGTGGATTCAAGTCTAATTTCTGAGAGTGATTAAACTAAAAATCTACCAAAAAGGAAAAAAGGTCAGTGGAGTCGCCAGATAGATTGAGAATCTATCAAAAAGGTAAAAACTAGAAAAAGCTAAGGTCGTCCAGGAACAAAAAGATTTGTCCCCGGCAACGGCGCCAAAGATGTTGTCCACCAAACTGCACACCAGCAGCAGAAATCTTTTGAAAGCTGTCTCCCTCACTGGAAAGTGGGGTGTGGCCTTGGGGGCAAGCAATGAGCCAGGTACTGTCACCTGAATCCCAGCTCCTCCGTTTAGGAAAACTCCTAACGAAGCCAAGGGGGGTAGTCCCTAAAAAAGAGTTGTCTAAGGCTCTTTGTGTGTTTAAATGTTTTTGGTGTTGTGATGCGGATGGGTGTTGTTTAGGAGTTTTTGAATGAGAGACAATATAATATAATAATTAAATGTAAAACAAGATAGTGCAATCCACGTTGCAAAATATAAAATGAGAGATACACTTGAACAAGAAATAAATCACTTTTCACGTGAATAGACTCAAATACTCCAATATTGATATTTTAAAGCAAACAAGATATATGATGAAGGACCAGTGCCTTATGGAGTCAAATATATAAAAAGTGATTGTAAATAGGTTGAAACAAGTGCCTGAAATAGAAGTTTGTGAGAACGTTGTGCAGCTTATCTTGGTAAATTTAAGATTTTAATTGTCTTGATTATTACGGCTAAAACCAAGGATGTCAAAGAGTGTCCGGAAAGTAATTTTAAGCAGCTCCTTTAAGAGACATGTCGAAACCTGTCTGGAATCACAGCGAGGTGCGCAATGCTAACCAGCTACCGTGTCGCAGATTGGGCACTCCGGCGCCTCCCCTGAGAACTGATAAAAATACTTTTTGAACAACGCCGGTTCGTTGGTTATGGGCGTGAAAGTTTTAATTAATTATCACTTATGAGATTATCAAATCCTTCACCTTTCTGAGTACTAGCCCAACCGTTTCCGGTTGGCAGAGCATACGGGTGTAGGACGGAAACCAAGGTAAATTAATTTGAAGGGGTGTGTGGGTTGAAAAGTTTTAGTTAAAGAGCACTTTAGTTCAACTCTCCGACAGAGAGCGCTCTTGACTTGATCTTATGATCATAGTTCAAGAGACTTGCTATTTTAACAAATGCCTAATGCAGGGAAAATGCAAAACTAAAAATGCCCTCCGATAGAGGGTGCTCTTGACTTGGATTTGGCCAAGTTCAAGAGACTTTGGTTCATTTTAAACAAGCAGAAAGTAGATTGTAATAGCAATAGATCCCAATTTAAAATTTGATTGAACAATATGACAGATCAGCAAGATATGGAATATTACTTAACAACACTACTTGCAAGATAAAATGAAACTTGAAAAGTCTAGTGTTCTACCACACAATTTCTAATCTAATAGGTGGGATCGATCTCCGAATAAGATCAACCATTAGAAGCGCCTGCATTTGAGAACCTCCAGCTAGCTGAAAGCTCTACCAAGGAAACCGACGGGGAAGGAAGAGTAACCACAAAATTATGTGGTCCTGCCCTTGAGATGAAATCCCAAGGATACAACTTCCGGTCAAAGGCTTTGGAAGAGAAAAACGAGATAATAATAAACAAAAATAAATCTAAACTACCCAAGAGTCTTTTTCAGGTCAAAGACCCTACTCGGGAGAGCATGGGGGTAAGTAAATCGAAAAAATAGAGCAAGTATAACTTATTGAAATAAAACTAATCTAAGAGCATATAAAAAGATCTAAACTAGGCCAATCCAACAAAACCCAACACTCTTCCCCAAATGGGGAAGAAGACAAAAAGTGGAGCTTTCTCCACAATGAATTTTATTTGACGGTTACAAGTGCCTTTGGGGATGAAGCCCTTAAAAGGTCTTTTGAGAGAAAGAGAAGTACTTATGAAAATACTACTTTATGAGCTCTAAATGGCTGATTACAAAAAGGAGAATGTACAAGACTTATTGCTTTGGTTCAAATCTTCTCCTTAGATGCACTTTTGCTTCTCTTTTGAGTATCTCTCTTATCAAACTTTTCTCCTCCCTCAAAAATCTACACAAGCTCAAATTCACTTAAACCACGCACCCATTAGCTATTAGTCAAAACAAAATCTAAGCTTGAAAATAAATGCAACCTAAACTCTAAAATGCAAAATGCAAACTTTATCTTTTTGTGAGATCTAAAAAGAAATTAAATGCAACCAACATGAAACTAGATCCTAGATGATATGATATGTATGCAAGGTAATGGATTAAGATCTAATTACTAACTTTGCAATGATGTAAACTTTTGAGATTTTTGATGATATGAGGTCTGATGCCCCAATGCTACTTATCAATACATAAATAAAAAATTGCCGAGTGAAAATAATAGAGGTCTGATCTGTCGCGAAAAGAGAAGATTTATACCATGAAAATAACTATAACCAACCAAACTTTGAACTAACAAACTGTTTGGCTGTTTCTTGAGGTAAATCAGACTCTAAAACAAACTTAGAAACTACCAAACTGTTGACTTGTTATGAAATAAATCAGACCTCAAACCAAAGTCTGAACTTAATGCTTGTGAAACGAATCTAACTCTAAAGATGTCGACTGTTTTTTGGTATGTTTCAAGGGCAGAATATTGTAGAGATCTAACAAAGGAAAACAAGACCTATATTATGAAAAGGATCCAACTCTTTAACCAAAGTTTAAACCTGTACTTATAGAATAAATCTAACTTCTAAACCAAAGTTTGAAACCAAATGTCAAGAGTAAGATCTAAAATCACAATACTACTACTTAGAAGTATAAGCTAGAAACTATTTAACAAAATTGTTTGAGATCTAATTAATTTGCAAAAAGAAAAAAAAAAGACTTATACTATGGAATAGATGTAACACTAACCAAACTTTTAACCACCAACTGTTGGCTGTTTTATGAAGTAAATCAGGCTCTAAACCAGACTTGAAATTTTTACCAAAATATTGACTGTTTAATGAAATAAATCAGACTTCAAACCAAAGTCTGAGCCTGTTACTTGCGAAATGGATCTGCACTAACCAAACTTGAAATTCTTACCACAATGTTGACTGTTTTTTGAAGTATTTTAGGGCAGAATTATGTAGGGATCTGATCTATTGCAACAAAACAAACAAGATCTATAGTATGAAATGGATCTAACTCTTTAAAACAAAGTCTGAATCTATGCCTATAAATCAGATCTAACTCTAATCTAAAGTCTAAACTTTTACCAAACTGTTGACTGTCTCTTTTTTGAAATGTTTTAGAGGGATAAGTGCAGGGAGATGATAGCAGTAGCAAGAAGATGGCAGCAGACAGTGTAAAGGTAGAGATGGACGAATGGGAGAAGCTAGGTGGGGAGGAAAATAAGAGGGGCAAAGCCAAACAAGCCACAAACCAAAGGCTAGTTAGGCTACGATCTCAAACCTGGAGAATGGTAGGGCTTTTAGACTTCCACAGTTTAGATGGATAGGGCAGATAACCAATTTGAAAAATTTGTTTGAAGGAGTTGATGGAAGAGATAAGAAGTCCCTGATGTCTTTGTGTTTCTTTCTTAAAATGGAAAATTACTTGAAGAACCTGCAAGATGAAGGCGTGAAATGGTAAAAACTCTTGATCAATGAAGATGAGCTTGATCCCAAGCTAATATTCACCTTTGATGATCTCTGCAAAACAATATTCTCAAGCAACAAACTAGATCAAATGCCTATTGTACTAGATTGTTAGTCCTCACAAGGCATACAATGAATAATAATTTGCAACAAGAAAGATAGAGTGAGAGAATATCACCAAATTACAAGATGAAACCACAATGCCAATAGCTCCAGCATGGACCTCCAAAGTCTTAACAATTTTATTAACAAAAGAATGCTTACAATTTTATCAGAGTTTCTTTGCACAAAAGATCCATCATAAGAGAGCTCAAAGAGCCTTTACTTATACCAATACAAAATGCCCAGGACCTCATTCGAACTTGGCTTGAGAAGGAAGCCAAATGGCACCAAACAATGAATGGAATCCCAATCTAATCCATGCTTGGAGTGATATCTCCAATAGACAACTCGAATTGTAATGATGAGGATGGGGAGGTGGCCTCAACCCAACATAGGAAACTCCATCACAGCTTTGTAACATACACCCATCCAATGCGTGAGCTCCATGTAGGATAGACGTGAGCATGAAGGAGATCTCACTTGAATCGTAGTAATGGTAATATGAGTTTAGAAAGGAGCCAAGCATGGTGAGGTGGCCTCCATTTGACGGAGGCGCCTACCATACAATTAATACCATATCACCAATCCATTAAAACACTACCACATCAACCAAATCGTGGATGCTCATGAAGAACCGTACGTCATTCACGTGAAGGAGATACCCACGCTATAGTTTACTTCAATCTTTTAATTTTGACTTTTTATTACATATGCTTTATCACTTGAGTGGGGTCGTACACTTCATGAAACCATGCCCCACCCTTTCCAAAGTTCAAAATTTGATTTTTTGGTCAAAGTGCTTTTTCACCATTTTTAGCAATTAAGTGCCAAAATGATGCATTATTAACCAAAACTGCTCCTGGGGTAATGTAAATGCCTGGAAATTGAAGAATTAAGGTGCCAAGGTGAAGAGGATGCTCTGAGCATCAAAACGAGCCTCCCCACGCCCAATTCCGCCTCCGGATGAGGTTTTTATCATTTTTATCATTTTTTAATTAAACCATAAAAAAAATGGTCTAATTTATGAAAAAATTATTTTTGTCGAAATGGAACGAAACTCCTAGGGGACCTAGTGCATGTTCATACGACTCAATCGAGATGGCTAACACGTAAAAAACCCTAGACACAAGACTCTAATAACCACCTTAGATTTTGACCACCATGGGAAATACTCCAGCTTTGGAGGGTTGAGTGAAAAACTTAGGGATTATACGCCACTGATGAGTAGCGCATAATTCCTAAGGAAAAAACACTCTAGAGTATCCCCCAAATGGCTAAACCTACGGATAGCCGAGTCTTTTATAAAAGGACCCCGTTTAGACCAACTTTTTACATTTTCCCCATGGGGGTATGAACATGCAGTTATTACAAATGGGGAAAAATTGCCCTGAAATTGACTTCTGAACTTCTGAATGCTGATGATGAACATGAATCATGTTCAATAAACTGGCGGCTCATCGAAAGTTCAACTATGGTACAAATAAGTTGGTAACAAGATGAAAATTATGTTATTTATGTTTTAATTCAGTTTAAATTTAAATTAAGCAGTGCATTTGTTTACATGTTCTTGTATCAAGTATTTTTTATATGCGATAAACGTACATAACCTGTAATTTCAACAAGCGTTCCCAGCTGGAACCTTCCTAGACACAGTTTCAGGACTCCTCGGAACCTAGTTTTGTTGCACGGTTGGAATTCTATGCCCCCGGTAGGTATCCAGTAGGTGTCCTTGAAGGCCTTTTGGATGCGAGACGGAACAAGCCATAGAATGAGGACCGTGGCTCGGATCGACAAACCGTCGACTTCGTTGGATTCATGACATCGGGCTAGTGCTAGGGGTGCCCCTCTCCACCGGTCCCATGGCCCAGGTGTCATCTTGTAGGTCCATCTTGGAAACTAAGGTTTTGCACAGTAAGGGAGTGTGCATTTTTTGCACACGGGGGTCAAATTTGCAAAATCACCAACCAGGCACTTATGGCTAGCATTCCCAGCTGGAACCTTCCTAGACACACTTGCAGAACTCCCCAAAACCCGGTTTTGTTGCACAGTTGGAATTCTATGGCCCTGGTAGGTACCCAAGAGGTGTATTTAAAGGCCTTTTGGATGAAAGACGGAACGAGCAATAGAATGACGACCGTGGCTCGGATTGAAAAACCGTCTACTTCGTTGGATTCAGGACATTGGGATAGTGCTAGGGGTGCCCCTCTCCATTGGTCCCATGGCCCAGGTGTCATCTTGTAGGCCCATTTTGAAAACTAGGGTTTTGCTCAATAAGGGAGTGTGCAATTTTTTCACATTGGGGTCAAATTTTCAAAATCATCCACCGGGCACTTATGGATGGCGTTCCCAGCTGGAACCTTTGTAGAGACACTTGCAGGACTCCTCGGAACCCGGTTTTGTTGCACAGTTGAAATTCTATGCCCCCGATAGGTACCCAGTAGGTGTCCCTGAAGGCCTTTTGGATGCGAGACGGAATGAGCCATAGAATGACGACCGTGGCTCAGATCGACAAACCGTTGACTCCGTTAGATTCAGGACATCGGGATAGTCCTAGGGGTGCCCCTCTTTGCCGGTCCCATGGCCCAGGTGTCATCTTGTAGGCCCATCTTGGAAACTAGGGTTTTGCTCAGTAAGGGAGTGTGCATTTTTTGCACACGGGGGTCAAATTTGCAAAATCATCAACCGGGCATTTATGGATAGTGTTCCCAGCTGGAGCCTTCCTAGACACACTTACAGGACTCCTCAAAACCCAGTTTTGTTGCGCGGTTGGAATTTTATGCCCTCGGTAGGTACCCAACAGGTGTCCCTAAAGGCCTTTTGGATGCGAGACGGAACAAGCCATAGAATGACGACCGTGGCTCAGATCAACAAACCGTCGACTCCGTTGGATTCAGGACATCAGCATAGTGCTAGGGGTGCCCCTCTCCACTAGTCCCATGGCCCAGGTGTCATCTTGTAGGTCCATATTGGAAACTAGGGTTTTGCTCAGTAAGGGAGTGTGCAATTTTTGCACATTGGGGTCAAATTTGCAAAATCATCGACCAGGCACTTATGGCTAGCGTTCCCAACTGGAACCTTCCTAGACACACTTACAGGACTCCCTGGAACCCCGTTTTGTTTCACAGTTGGAATTCTATGCCCCCGGTAGGTATCTAGCAGGTGTCCCTGAAAGCCTTTTGGATGCGAGATGGAACGAGCCATAGAGTGACGACCGTGGCTCGAATCGACAAACCATCGACTCTGTTGGATTCAAGACATCGGGATAGTGCTGTGGGTGCCCCTCTCTGACGGTCCCATGGCCCAGGTGTCATATTGTAGGTCCATTTTGGAAACTAGGATTGTGCTCAGTAAGGGAGTGTGCAATTTTGCACATGGGGGTCAACTTTGAATTTTTTTTATTTTGATTCTAGAACTAGACATTCAAAGAGTGGAAATCAAACTTACGACACTGCACCCTTGGTATATTTCTATGTCCTTAGTGTGCCACGTAGATGGGATCTTACGTAGATGTGTCATTGAACATAAGTGCAACATGGTGCTACAAGAAGCACATGAAGGAATAGCAAGAGGACACAATGCAGGAAAGGCTACAACAAGAAAAGTACTGCGTGCTGGATTATGGTGGTTGTCACAATTCCATGAAGCCGAGGAATATTGTAAGCACTATGATGTCTGCCAATGCATTGGAAAAACTTCAAGGAGAAATGAGTTACCTCTCTTCCTTGTTACTGTGCTGGAACCATTTGAAAAATGGGCCATTGAATTTGTCGACCCAATCAACCCCAACAGTCAGAAGGACAGGTGCACGGTACATCATCACTGCAACATAATACTTGACAAAATGGGTGAAGTGGCTAGTGAAATGACATGATATGAATAATGGCTAGATAAAATGTTGTTAATGACATGAAATGGGGGTCACGCTTGCTTAAATCCCTAGGGGCACACCTAATCCCATAAAGTCATACACTTAATTTGACAAGGAAAGAAGAATTATAACCACACTATGATGCTCCCTAAGCTATTGAAACAGTCTTCGAAGATATATGAGCCATTATAGAGTAACACTTTTGACCTCCTAATGTTATGTCCACACATAAGAAAGCATTTTACCATAAGTCAAGTAGAGAGGATATGCCACAACACTGGTACCAATTGGATGTCCCTATTTATCTTTGTCATATGGAAAGGTAGGTTGAGTAGGCTCAAAGCATCTCTAAGCTGGTTGAAAGTGGCTCTGTCAAGTGTCTTTGGGAAAACCATAGATCTCATCTGTGGAACTGTTGGATGTGATGGAATATCAGATAAGAAATGATGATCAAGTCACCCATACATATAAGGGGATAACAAAGCCCATTTGGTATGGTCCTTGCACCATAATACAACAAGAGGGTACAAATGCCTTAAAGTTAGACCTTACCCCTTAGCTTGGCATCCAAGATGTGGTGAATGTCAGAGAGTTGGAGTTGTATGAGCCACCTCACTTGTAGGTGTTCCACAATACTTCCATTCAAACATCCAGTTGCCACAATTCCAAATATCCAGCCTCACCTTTCTGATGACACCCTTCTTTATGTTTGCAGCAGACATCTAGGAGTCATCAAATCACCACTTGCTTGGTGGGTCGCAAAGGCACCTTTTCCTACTCAATCTAAGTGATTGTTCTATTCAACATTTCAGCAGTACTGTCCCCATTTTCCATAGAAAAATGAGAATAGTTTCCTCTTAATAGGAAGAAATAATGAGGCATTGGAGTCTTGGTCAACTCTGATCACTCTCCTCACAATTTCACATTCCATATATATAGCATAAATTAGTGCACAACATGTGTATAGGTATTGCAATCATCTTCTAATACTTGTATACTTGCACCCTAGTATTTCTTGTGTGTGAGTATCTTCTTGAATTGCTAGTATTGTGTTCATATCAAATCTGTACCAAAGAAATTGTTTTTTCATCCTACAGGGGTTGCATCCCCACGTGACATTAACCTTTAGTAGAGTTTCTTCACTTGGTGGTTTAAGATCTCCATCTAGCCTTATCTAAACATGTGGGATAGTCAATGTTGTAAAGAATGTATGGTTTGAGCAATACACTACGATAATTCACAAAGCATTAAGGTGGGCAGTACAAACTAACAGTAATTATTTTTCTCTTTTTTGTATTTTTATTTTAGTTGTAGAATGCCGAGCTATAAGATGGTTCGTATTAGGATTGCTACAGAAGCCATGCACTCTTTGTTCTAGGAGAGTTTCATCGTAATATGTTTTTGGGGTTACCATCCTTCATCCATGCAATGGTATATATTTTGTGCGCATGACTGGTTCTATTTCATCTTGCCTTGTAGATCTTCTCAACCTTTTATACCAGTTATTTAGATGTTTCACTCAACTTAGCTATAAAATCTCCTACAGAACTAAGTTAAGTTCTCAGCAAATACCTGGGAATCATTTTAAGCCAAAATCCATAGGTTTATTTGCTATTATTTCAGAGGTTTCTTAGTTATAATTTTTTGTACTACTCTTTGTAAGAAATTGGCAAATACTCTGTCTAATCACAGCTGTCTCTCTCTCTCTCTATGTATCAAAGTATTTCTAATTTCCTTCCCATGGTTTCTCATTGACGATTCTATTTTGTAGGAAATGAGTTATTATAACTTATGTTGTATAGAGTATTTGGCACAAATGTGTTTTTCATGATATTGGTGTTGTTTCATCGTGGATCAAATGCATTTGCAGGTTGGATTTGTGGCATTTATCACTTCTACATTATTTCTACGGACAAGGCTTAGTCCTACAGATGAAAACAATGGAAACCTATATCTGAGCAGCCTTTTTTTTTCATTGGTGCATATGATGTTCAATGGCTTTTCTGAAATGCCTATTTTAATAGAACGCTTACCTATCTTTTACAAGCAAAGGGATAACAACTTTTATCCTGCTTGGGCATTCTCAATACCAAGTTGGATATTACGGATACCATATTCTATTGTTGAGGCAATCATTTGGTCTTGTGTTGTGTACTATACAGTTGGACTTGATCCCGACATAGGAAGGTGAGTCTGGATCATTTTAATTGATTATGTGAGTTGAACTGTCCAAGTTACTACAACCCAACTTTCTGTTATGCTTTTGGTTTTGTTAATCTGGTAGAGGTCTTGCAGGTTTTTTCGGTATATGCTTTTGCTATTCATTATACATCAAATGGCCATTGGTCTCTTCCGTTTGATTGGTTCCCTTGCACGAACCATGATCGTTGCAAACACATTTGGCACATTTGGACTCTTACTCATGTTCTTGCTTGGTGGTTTTGTACTCTCTAAAGGTGGGAACTTCTTTATCCACATTTTTCTCAATGATCATTTGGGAGAATTATCGTATCATGAAGGATAAACCATAACATAATTTAATGTGCATTGTAAGATTAGTTTATCTATTTGAGTTTGTCTCTTTTATACAGGTGATATTGGACCCTGGTGGATTTGGGCTTACTGGATATCACCACTATCATATGCTCAAAATGCAGTCTCTGTGAATGAATTTTTAGCACCCCGATGGAATAAGGTATCTTTTGTAAATTCTGATATTTTTGTTCAAGTCAAGATTGACAAGTATCCAGCTTTATTATTAGTGTGGTCAGGAAATGAAAAGAATTTTTGGAGGGGGGTCTATATAATACCGTTTGCTATTCTTTTTTATTTACATAAAGATTCTGCAAAGTTGTGCTCTTCTCCTTGCAAGTGATATAGAGATATGTTACATTACTTTCTGTGCTAGTGCAGACATCTCCCTCTGGACATGGAACCCTTGCATCCAATGTTCTCAAGGCACATGGACTCTTTAGAAGGGGATATTGGTATTGGATTGGCATTGGTGTGCTAATAGGCTACACATTCCTTTTCAATTTTCTTGGGACATTGGCTTTGAGTTACCTAAATCGTATGAGCTTAGACTCTTGATAATGTTCAATTATGTTTTATAAGATTAGTTTAAACTTATTGCATGCTATCTTGAAACCATTTCTAGAACCATTTTTTGCTTATTGCATGCAGCTCTTGGGAAACCCCAAGCAATGATTCCTGAGGATGTTTTGAAAGAAAAAATTGTTCATAGAAGTGGTGAGAACTCTTCATCCCTGGTAAAAGGTAATTAATTATTTTTTATTGTACTGCATTTTGGATGCAAAAAGCATAGCAACTTTCCTAAAATGGACCATCTAGTGGAATTAATTAGATTATGTTTTTAATTTGTTTGGTTTCAGGAGACTTGGGGAAAGGTGAAACATATCAGCAGCAAGCTTATCAGGAGTCTGTCCCTAACAAATTTAATGTCTTGGAGCGTAAAGAACAAAATGCTCCACAGGCTGGGATGATTTTGCCATTCCAACCATTAGCAATGACATTTTATAACATCAATTATTATGTCGATGTACCAAAGGTAAATAGAGATTTTTAAGAGTCCAGTTTCTACTTTATGAACGATTTTCAACAACAGGAATATGCATTTTTGGTTGAAAGCAAACTCATTGGAAGAGTTTTGCAGGAAATCAATATTGAGGGTATGGAAAGAAATAGATTGCGGCTGCTGTGTGATGTGAGTGGGGTCTTTCGGCCTGGTGTGCTCACTGCTTTGGTTGGTGTAAGTGGAGCAGGTAAAACAACACTTATGGATGTGCTTGCTGGTAGGAAAACAGGTGGATATATAGAAGGGCAGATCAAAATCTCGGGATATCCCAAAGTTCAGGAAACATTTGCACGTATCTCAGGATATGTGGAACAGACAGACATACATTCTCCTCAAGTAACAGTGGAAGAGTCTCTTGTTTATTCATCATGGCTACGACTTCCTAGAGATGTGGATAAGGAAACACGAGAAGTAAGTTGCATATATTTTTGCTACTGCACAATTGCTTCTCATAGAAGGTATTTATTTTTATTTGGAGATGAATTTCAGGACTTTGTTATTGCAGGCTTTTGTAAATGAAGTAATGAACTTAGTGGAGCTTGATTCTTTGCGGCACGCATTGGTTGGTCTTCCAGGAAGTGCTGGCCTTTCTACTGAACAGAGGAAACGCCTTACTATTGCTGTGGAACTGGTAGCAAATCCATCCATTATCTTTATGGATGAACCAACCTCGGGCCTGGATGCAAGAGCAGCAGCAATTGTCATGAGAACTGTTAGGAACACCGTGGATACAGGTCGAACAGTAGTATGCACAATTCATCAACCAAGTATAGATATATTTGAAGCGTTTGATGAGGTTTGTAAACATTTAACTTTTTTTGTACATGGTTATTTGTCCATATTAAACACATGGAGAGAACCATTACTTCTTGAAATTTTAAGCTCACATATAATAAACACTCAGCAAATCATTTTCTGACAGTTGCTACTTATGAAGCGGGGTGGACAAGTGATCTATGGGGGACCTCTTGGTCAGAACTCACAACAAATGATCGATTATTTTCAGGTAGAATTTGTGGTTGTAATTGTAAGTCCCTACACGTTTTATTGATTATTATTTGAGAAAGAAACCTTACAGAACGATAGTAACCGCGGCTTTAGTTTCAGTTTCTCTCCATTTTGTTAATTCTTTCTTCTATAAGTGCAAACTACATTTTAAAGATCAATGAGTCTCATGAATTTGGAGAACAATAACATATTATTATTATATTTACCCCCTTAAGTTAAGCAAGGCATGAGATTGAAACAAGCAAATCTTTATATATGGCCCTTTAGAGCTCTCCTCTTAACAGCCAAGATAAAGGCTATGCAAGAAACATAATTTTCAAAGCATATTGGGTGAATTGCATCTAGGCAAGTAATAGGTGCCCTGTGAAATTTCAATTTGCACAAACCATATAGATCATAGATGTTCCCAACAATGCTGACTGACTATGATGAATTTTTCAAAGATGGATCGATTTCACAGAAGTAGGTGGTATTTGTGCAATCCTTCAGGTTGTTCCTATGGACTATTCACTAGTTCCACTTTTTTGAAACTGTCATTGCACTGGACATATATAGGCCCTCTGCCTTGTACAGATGGAACTCAACTTGAGAAGTAAAGTTTTGGATATTGTTTTTATCAAATATTATATTCTTTTCACAAGTCCCCATGCCATGATCTGCCAAAATGGTACAATTGTAAGTACGCCAATTTGGTGTGGGCCATTCATCATTGTTAATGTTTGTTCACGCATAAGTTATGCACATGCTGTCTTACATTCCTTTTGTGGTTGCTGAAAATACAAAATATATTACATTACAAATCAAAATATGTTCACATCAATATTGACACATCTGGGAACCATAGAGTGCACACACCCGATTTTGTCTTACATTCCTTTTTTGATTGCTGAAAATACGACATATATTACATTAGAAATTCATCAAGATTGACACATCCAAGTGCCATAGAGTGCACACACCCGATTCCCCTTCCTACAAGAAAAGATGGCATATCCACTTTGGATCCAACTTGGAGTGTATCTATAGCTTCCCAAAAATAGCCATCTAGGTTAAATTTTGGAAAGCCAAATCTGATCTAAATGTAGAAACTTCTCCCATGTTGAACAAAGTATTTGCCTCTTGAAACTAGGTGCTTTTAGGAAAGCATCTTTCTGTTGTAAAGGTTATCTTAAAAGTTTGTATAAGCTTACTAAAAGATTGCAGCACAGGACATACAATGGTGATCTACTTTATTTTTTGATTGCTAGTTTGTCTATGACTTGTGGAACTAGCCTGTGATCTAAGAAACCATGACCTTGGGGCATCTAAGCCATCAAATCACCTAGGCATCGCACCCGTCTTGGGCCGCACCAACCTTTAACATGGTTGGATTTTAAGGGTCTCCTCCTGACTACCTTGTGGGGTTCAAACTCAGGTCACCATGAATGAGCCCTGTTGAAACCAACTGTGCTAGTGGGATTTGACCCAATAGTGATCTACTTTCAGTTTAGCTTTTGCAGATTTTTACCCTCTTCCCATTTTGCATGCGTTTTTTATATGCTAACAGGGTAAGACACTTGAAAGTCGCTGTTTTGACTATTTTAATTTTTGTATTTAGATCTTAACAGGAACATGTTTAACCCAGAGGTACATAGGCAATGGCAATGTCCAAAATATACTAATGTAATGGGAGGGTTATTGCAGTACAAGTGTTTTCCTCAAAGCAAACGAAGACCTTTTATACAGTGCTGCAAATATCTCCAATATCTCTCAATCCTTCCAAGGTTTTGGTTGCTGATTTTTCTCATATTTTCCTAGTTTTTCAGGTCCAAGATTATACTTGCCAACATTTTCCAACAAGTTATGATATTTTTCCTGATATTTGCAAGATTACTTTTATGTTGGTTGTACAAAATAAGATTTCCTTAATTATGATCTCATGAATTATTAATATTTCTATTTTAAGTAGAAATATCCTTCATGTGCAATCAGTGTTCAATTTTGTTGCTTTGCACTGCTATAAAAAAAAAATTCTTAGTTTCCTCACAAGGTGAAAACGTCAAGAACCTGAAACATGCCAGCCATCAAATATTTACAATGCAAAAGATCCAAAATATTGAAATGGGGAGGATAACAAACATTTGAAACTTAACTGCATATCGCTAACAACTCTGGAATTTTCAACCAAGATTCCATAGAAGACCTGGTCTTGGGTTCTATTAGAAAATGGAAAATAGAATCCATGCATTGAGGTATTTATTATTGGGAATTTATTCTATGAAGTTTAGTAATAGTTCAAGTCAGACAAACGATTATGATACTGGAAATGGGATGCTATTAAAAAGCATCTTTTGTATATTTAAAGGTTGTGTTTCAATAATAAATAAACATATTCTTCATTTGCAAGTGGTAGTAAATGTATGAGGAGTTCATTATAACTCTTTGCTGAAGTTAGTTTGTGTTGTGAATACAACTTCAATATTAAATAATTACCATGAAGGCAGGTCTGGAATCTAGACATGATTTTTTTATCATTGTTATAAGAGCATTTATTCTTGCAGGCAATTCCTGAAGTGCCTGCCATCAAAGATGGTTATAATCCAGCCACTTGGATGCTTGAAATCAGTACGCAAGCAGCTGAACAGCGTATTGGACAGGACTTTGCAACAATATACAAAGATTCCGATCTTTATAAGTAAGGAATTGTTCTTTTATAGCATAACCCTGCCTGTTTTTATCGACATTTGTTTTCTTAAGTGACTCAGCAAATGAGATAAGAACAGTTTAAAAATTAGATCAAAAGTTTTTTAGTCAGAAAATGTTCGGCTATTTAACTCTTATGTCATGTTGTAGGAGAACAGAGGCTTTGATTCAAGAGTTGAGCATTCCAGCACCTGGGTTGAAGCAATTGAGTTTTCCAACCCAGTTTGCACAAAGTATTTTTACTCAGTTCCATGCATGTTATTGGAAGCAAAATGTGTCATATTGGCGGAATCCCCATTACAATGTTGTCAGAATTTTCTTTACAACAATTTGTGCATTCATCTTTGGTTCAGTATTTTGGGATCGTGGCTCAAAAAGGTATGTCTCTTATTCTATCTTATTGATTTCATCCATTTTTTTCTGTTAGGTGTTCCATCGATCATCTTGGTTATTTTTTTATGCCATCCATGTCATTGCACCAGTTTAATCATGAGTTTTTTTTCTACCTTTTGTGTTATTGTTTGACTATCTCTGAAACACTTCTTTTGTTCCCAACTCAAGTGAAAAGTATCCTGGTAAATGTAACTTGACTAGCTCTGTGAGTCTGTACTTTAACTTACAAGGATTGCTGGATTCTAATATATCATTAATAATTGGCTTGGTCCATTGTTTTCTTCTTTTAACATGTGATCCTTTTGTACATACCCTATCCTCAACACATTTCAATAAATAAAGGAGATTATGCAACATTAAATGAAAGGAAATTGAGATAGAAAAAGAACCTGAAGGAAAAGATCTTTCAATCTCCCTAGTTGAAATATCTTGTCCATTAGACTGTTGGGAGCATGCCTCTTCCTTGATGCTATTGCTAGTCTGCTATCAAAATCGGACTCACTCCCACTTCTAGATGACTTCTTCAAGAATGAAAGGGTATCATCATCTTTGTATGTCCTACGTGCTATTGTCACTTTTCCCTGTCCAGCAGATCCTCTTTGGCCATACTTCTTTTCTGGCTTGAAGATACTTCTGGACATGTTCCACTTTTGTGATCCTTGAGGGCCAACAAATGACCGTTTACTTATAAGTAGATTCTCTTAAATTTGACCTGGCAATAGTTGAAAATCCAATAACAGTTTCCTCCAACAAAATACTCACCCTCAGGCCCTTTTCTTTGGGTCACATATTTCCACATCGATCATTTACTCTCTTAGTTGTCTTGTTGCAGTTGCAGCCCTATTACCACTTCTAGGCCTAGCATCGTTAGCTTCACTTCCAACAAATGGACTTGTAACAATAGCAGTATCATTATTAGTTAGATGAGAGGGAGCGACCCTACCAATGACATTCCTCCCCCTCTGAGCTTTAGCTGTAATGCTTGATGATCGAACCATAATTTCGGTGAGAAGAATGTAAAAGAACACTACTATTCCAAAATGATAACAAAATATGGCAGATAGATTTGTCTCTCTCCTACATTTTTCAACAAAGAATGAGGTCCTTGTTATCTTGCCAACACCATCACATTAAACTTCTTGAATCTTACATTAATGATCAATAGCGGAGTTGTCTATCGTTGTGGCAAACTTTCCTCTAATGTTCAGAGTCCAATCATACAAAACGTTGGTGTTTCTATTGACCCAGAACTTAGATCAAACTTTTGATGATCTGGGTTAATTCAGAATTCCACTGAGGGCATTGTTTCACCGTGCGTGGGCTTGGAGTTGTCTAACCTTGTGACAAACTTTCCTCCAATGTTCAGAATCCAATGATACAAAAAGTTGGAGTTTCTATTGATCCAGAACTTAGATCAAACTTTTGATGATATGGGTTGATTCAGAAGTCCACTGAGGGCATTGTTCCACCATGCGTGGGCCTTGGATCATGGTAGAACACTATTGATGCTTGAAATTTTTACAGGATTCTTGTCAGATTTGTCCCTGGAAAGAGGGTCTGTTTGCTACAAGATTGGCTTACTCCATCGATAACCACATTTTGCAATCCCCGCGCAAGGGCAGAGCATGCTCACCAGAGTTTGAACTTGGGTCATTGTCATAACAACCATCCAAATTCTCACTAAACCACAACTCGATGGACACACACACACACACATATAGAAACCCTAGTTTTCTACCGGATTCTTATCAGATGTGTGTTTGGAAAGAGGGTCTGTTTGCTACAAGATTAACCTACTCGATCAATAACCACATTTAACAAATCCCACGCATGGGAGGAGCATGCCCGCTCGGATTTGAACTTGGGTCATTGTCACAGCAACTGCTCCAAGTTTCCACTAGATGACAACTTGATGGATACCCACAGAGAAACCCTAGACCAGTTTTTTATCCCTCTTGGTGTTTAATAGTTCTTGAGTTAAGATAGATTTGTGATAATTGGTAACATCCCTTTTTCTAAGATATAAAATAATTTTCACATAATTTTTTAATGATTAAAATAAAAAACGATTCCAAGTAAATACCAGTTGGCAGTAAAAATACTGAGACATGGTGTAATAGCCATGCAGTGCATTTGCGAATCAATGTAAGAATTGGAGTCAAATAACTTGGTATTAGGACGAACAGAGATTTATAAGTCTCACCTCTTAGTAATTTGTAAAATTTTAAATGATTTTCTTTAAATGAATATAGTAAATACAAACACTCTTTTCTCCTCAGGAAAATGACAAGAAGAGAATATTATGTGGAGGCTGAGGATTTAAGGTTGTCGATCCAGTTTCCCTCGGAATGTATGGGTGTAGGTTTCAGGGATATGCTTGAATGAAACAAGATTTTAAGAGGTAAAGGGACAAAAATTGGCTTAGTGGGTGATGAAGATAATTTACAAGCAATGCACATTGTCTGGCTTGTTTTTATGTCGTGAGGTATATACAAAATGTTCCTTAGGCATGGAAATCAGCGTAGAAAAGCACCGAACCAATACTGACCAGTAATTAGGATAATAATGATAAATTAATCAATAGATCTTATTCAACGTCTTATCTATTCTAGTGTTTTCTTTTTAATTGAAAATTTCACGGTAAGCTGCAAATTATAATATATACAAGGGCAAATGCATCGGAACGCTGCTTCCATTGGTAGTGTCTTTTGATACTAATCTCGATTAGTTGGGTTCACCCTTGATAGAGATACAGTTCAAGATGTATTCAATGTCATGGGGGCACTGTTTTCTGCTGTGTTGTTCGTTGGAGTCAATAATGCATCTTCAGTACAGCCAGTAGTTTCCGTAGAAAGAACTGTCTATTATCGGGAGAAGGCAACTGGAATGTATGCTCCCTTTCCATATGCATTAGCTCAGGTATGTCAAATCATGAAATGTTACCTGATATCACTTTGCCTCTGTCCTGTCTATTTTGCATAATTCTCAGTTTGGTGGTACTGATACATAAAGCTATTTTTTTTTAAATACGCAGGGTCTGGTAGAAATTCCATATATCTTGGTGCAAACTGTGATATATGGCAGCATTACATATTTTATGATAAATTTTGATAAGACAGCAGGTATATATATATACACCATACGATCTGGAATTGTCATAGCTAATATTTGCATGTAGAGTGTCAATTTCAAACATATGAATCGGTCTTAATAGATTGTAAACATTAATTTTTTAACTGCAAATTCAAAGACAGATTGGTTTTGAAACATTCTTTTGTTTGTTACAGAAAAGTTCTTCCTTTACCTGCTCTTCATGTTCCTGACCTTCACCTACTGTACATTTTATGGAATGATGGCCATTGGACTGACACCATCTCAGCAGCTAGCAGCTGTAGTGTCCTCTGCTTTTTATTCAATATGGAATCTTCTATCAGGCTTTCTTATTCCCAAACCTGTAAGCCTGCCTTTTTTTTCCAACTTACATGATTTTGTACTTTTTCCCTTCTGTGGAATAAATAGTGGATTTGGTTTTATTACATATGTCCTCTCCCTTTTCTTGTGCTGCAAGTTGTAAGTGATATATTGACGTCTTCATCATTATGGCCATATGCAGAAAATTCCTGGATGGTGGATTTGGTTTTATTACATATGTCCTTTTGCCTGGACACTCAATGGAATTATTTCCTCTCAGCTAGGAGATGTGGAGTCGGAATTGAATGATGCAAATTTCAAGGGATCTGTGAAGGACTTCATTAAATCATACTTGGGCTATCACCACGATCAGATAGGAGTCTGTGCAGGGATTTTGGTTGCATTCAGTGTACTGTTTTTCTCCGTCTTTGCCATTTCTATGAAAATTCTGAATTTCCAGAGACGGTGATTGTGTGCCCACACTTCCATTATTCTTTTGTAACTCTATGTCCTATCTATCATTGCTGACTATGAAATTGTTGGAGGTTCTTGCATAAGAATACTACCTGCAAGTCTTTCATGTCAAATGTAAACGTTGGAGAGTCTGTTTTTCCCATTCTAAGACATTTCAAAATATATAATATTATATTGTATTATTGATATTTTGTTCTTCCCACTGTGACCCTATATGCTAAAAATAGATTGCCAAATTATTTACAGGTTTAGGATAGGAGTACAAACTGATAGGAATATTAGTAGGTTGAAGAAATGTTTTTTTTTTTAAAAGCCAAAAGTCGTCACATTTTAGTTGCAATTTTACATGTATATAATACAGAAACGGAAATAAAACCTTCGTTGGCCAATTAATTTTGTCATGGATATTCTGTTTTTCCTTGTTTTTTGACTTCTTGCATTTGGCTATGTTTTAGATCTATTTTATATTTAGCTACTGCATCAGAGTTGTATATTATTGGTTTTGAGCTATTTATTCAGTTTTCAGCAAGGTATAGGAGCCAAGGTTAGCCCGAGGTTGTTTAGGAGGCTTTAGCCAAGTGTGGCTTGAGGGGGTGTTGGAATTCACACTTCTAGTCAAACTGTTAAGGGTGCTCGTCAGGAGGGGGTATGTAACTCAATGGTAGAGGAGTCCTTTGGCCACTTGCAAGTCCTAGGTTGGATTTTTAGCCTGTCCAGTTTTCAACATGGCATCTGAATTGAAGGTCCGATTTCTTGAAGTATTTCTTCAGAATCAAGATTCTTTATTCAAATAAAGAGCTTTGAAGGTAGATAATCGGTAACAATTTTTGCAGAATAATTTCAGAGGCCATGGAAGGCAAGGAAAAGTTGATGGAGAACCAAGGTGAAATCAGCAAGTGGGAGGCTAGAGATGGAAAGGTCTTGCCTGCAGAATTTTAAATTTGGGTGATACGGTGATTGTTTGATTGACATGTATCAATCGTAAGTTGTAAGGACTAGATTATATCTAGAAGGAAATTTTATTAGATGAAGATGAAAGAAATACAAAGCATGGGAGCTTTTTATATCAACCAATTCTGGATGCAATTAACAGCATGTGGATCAAATGTTTTAGATGAGAATATTTAATGACTCTTTGGAAGTTTTTCCTAGGTCTTATGGAGAAGCTAATTGTACTATTGGCAACTATTTTGATTTATTATACAAAATTAATCCTAATATTACTCCAAGAAGTGAAAAGGGAAAATGAAGAATTGAATCGAGAAACACATGCAACTCGATTCTTAACCGGAAATGTGGCTAAAAAAAGAAGATAATTGAAGGAATTACTTCCGAACAATAGTAAAAACCAAGTCCCTGTTCACATTAGTCAGGACATACAGGAGAAAAGAAAAGAGGGTGTGTTGTTTTACTATGTTGTTAAAGGATATTATAAGAGAGTGTTGGATACTTAATCCTCCGGGATTATGGTCAATTTGTAAATTTTGTAAATATTAGACTAATCAGGTTGCATTTCAGTTACCTAAGAATAAACTGAAGCAAGTCAAAGGACCTCTTGGGAGATAAAAACCAAAGGTCATTTATCCATTTAACTAACTTGGAGCAAGTTCTATGGAAAGGGGTTTGTATAAATATGTCCCATGGCCACAATTGGAGTGAAGGAGTTTCCTAAAGAAGCCTTGAGAAGATCTTAAAATTAAATAGCCGACAGAAATATACACATGCATTGATATCCCATGCACAAAAGAAAGAAATATACACTCGCACAAGTATCCCATGCAGAGATGAAAGAAATATACACATGCATAGGTATCCCATGTAGAGATGAAAGAAAGATATGCATGCACAAGTATCTCAAATTTGACGCACTGGAGAGAATGGCATGAATTAGGGTTTGCAAAGGAGAGGTAACGTCTAAACACACATGAGCAGACTAAGAAGGAGCAAGGAGCAGATAGTATGCCAAGGAGCAAACTAAAGGACAGACTCGAGTTATGACAAAACCAAAGCTATGATACCACATGAGAGGCCTGGGATAACTCCAATGTTTTGGATGCCTTTGCATTAAAGGCAATCTCATATAAATACATGGATAATGGATAAATGACCTTTGGTTTTTATCTCCCAAGAGGTCCTTTGACTTGCTTCAGTTTATTCTTAGGTAACTGAAATGCAACCTGAGTAGTCTAATATTTACAAAATTTACAAATTGACCATAATCCCGGAGGATTAAGTATCCAACACTCTCTTATAATATCCTTTAACAACATAGTAAAACAACACACCCTCTTTTATTTTCTCCTGTATGTCCTGACTAATGTGAACAGTGTTGATTAAGTTGTCATTGATGCAAATAGTGCTTGGTCATTGATGCCAACAGTTGAGTCTCGGTGCCCCTTGTGGAGCCCCTGAGGGTTAGTGTTTGGTTTGTGGTTGTCTATGTCAAGAGGAGACCTTTTGACTTTGTCCAAGCCCAAGCTTGAAGCCCTTGGAGGCCTTGGGAAAATGGCAAAAGCCCTGAACACCCTTTAGAGTGTTTAAGTACCCCTAAGGTGTTTCTTTGGTTCCCCAGTTGTTTTCCAGTACCACAACCTATGCCCTAATATTCTAGAAAGTGTCCTTGGTGGGTTGAAGAAGTTGCAAGAGTCCAAATGAACCTTTCAGTGGTCATTTGTGTTTATTGAGGTCATGGTACCCCAGGAGAAGGTCTAGCAATCCCACAGGTGATGTCATGATGGATCTTGACCCTTGTAGGTCTCCTGGTGTGGTTGAGGTGGTTGAAGAAGCCTATGAAGCCCCTTTCCTGATGAAGAAGCCCTGAAGAAGTCCTTGGACCCACATTTGATGGCTTAATGGTCCTTGTCCCCTTAAAGGTGATGATGTGGTCATTAATGACTTTATGAAGACTTGGAACCCTTGATGAAGATCTTGATGCCCATGTATCCCTTGTTGGGGTCATGGAACCCTTGGAGATGGTCATTATGCATGAGAAGGTCTGGCACGCACATAAATGGCTGCATGATGACCCTTAGACACTATATGATCATTGATGGTGCATTTGGAAATGATTTGGGTCTTGGAATCCATACATATGGTGGTTTGTAAGCCCATGATTGTTGGATCCTTTGATATGATAGAATCCTTGGTCATGATGCCCTCATCACTTGGTGATGGAGTCCTATGTGATGGGCTTGAAGTCAATGGAAAGTATCTTGTTTAAATATTATATGATATCCTTGAAACCCTTGCATGTCGTGCCTTGGGTATTGAACCATGGTGATGTATGGTCCTATTTGTGGTTGTATGGATATTGGGATGTAGATGGAGGTAGATCCCACGGACGTGCCTTGATATGTTGAAGAAGACTTTGAAACTCTTATAGTTAGTGGTATGGTCTTTGGCACCCTCATGTGTGGGGTCTTTGACGTCCTGAACATATTGAATAATTTAAGGGTATTAGACCAAGAATTTGCAAATAAACCCATCATAGGGAGATAGTCCTCGTCAAGCCATTTCCATTGATATGTGGAGCATCTTCTAACTCCTTACGGTTGAAGAGATATGAATTTTTGAAGTTGGTGTACCCCACCTTTTTGGGTGAGCCGACCAAACAAAAGAAAAATTAATTATTTGTAATTTTGAATTGCATGTCGGCCCAGTTTGAGGTAATAACTTTCCTCTACAACCTATATAAATAGAATATAAAACATTTCATTTGCTTATCAATTGGAATTTCGCAACTCTTGGAGAAAAGTGCGAAATTTTGTGGAGGAGAAATTTTTGGGCATCTTTACTAAAATTGGCATAACTTTCTCATACGGGATCGGAATTACAAAATTATTGGCTCGTTGGAAAGCTTGTTATGAGGGCTATGTGATGACATGATCTAGAGTTTATTTTGGTTTGTCTATTGTTTCTTGACCTTATGATCTTCAAAAAGGTATGGCTCATGATTCTGGGTTTCTCTTGTAATGGCACATGTCTCTCATGGATAGAGTTCATCTTTGATATTAGTATGTGAGCTTATATGTTGGTATATATATTTGAAGTCATTATGGAGGATATGATGATGATGTTGCATAACTTTATGCTATGATATTATATACTTTATGATGATAATGCATGTGATAATGATGTACACTCTATGAAGTTGATGCACTCCTATACAATATGATGTACATGCATACCATAGTGTGATGATGCTCTCCTATGTATTATGATGTATACTTGATGTTGATGTGCTAAAGAAGTTTACACAGTCATGTTCTAGATATGCTCAACTTACATATGATATGATCAGTGATGTTTACACAGTGACATGCTCACTGTATGTTGATGTGCTAAAGAAGTTTACACAGTCATGTTCTAGATATGCTCAGCTTATATATGATATGATCAGTGATGTTTACACAGTGACATGCTCAGTGTATGTTGATGTGCTAAAGAAGTTTACACAGTCATGTTCTAGATATGCTCAACTTACATATGATATGATCAGTGATGTTTACACAGTGACATGCTCACTGTATGTTGATGTGCTAGTGATGTTTACACTGCTGTATGCTCTGTAAAGTGCGATGGTACACAGGATTATGTATGCTCAGTGGTGTATGTAGTGATATATAGAAACAATGATACAATGATGACATTGATAAAATGATGAACGATGGTATTGAGCAGTGAGTACATTGATTCAGGCTACATGAGCAGATTCCTTAACTCAGATTGGCTGAGTTGTATGAATAGTTGGTTTGACTCAGGTGGACTGAGTCTAGTATACCGTTGGTTAAACTGAGATTTACTAATTCGAATGACGTGAACAGCAGATTGATTGGTACAGACAAATTGATTACTCAGTTGATGAACAGTGTGGCACAGTTGTGATGAGCAATGGTCAGTTGATGTGGTTGTGCAATATAGTACAGATTGAGCAGTGTGATACAGTTGATGTGCAGTAGTTAGCAGTGGTCAGTAGTGACAGTGGTTGTGCAGTGTGATACAGATTGAGTAGTGTGATACAGTTGATGTGCAATGGTCAGCAGTGGTCAGCAGTGACAGTGGTTGTGCAATGTGATACAGATTGTGCAGTGTGGTACAGATTATGCAGTGTGGTGCAGGTGTTGGATAGCCGGTCCACAGGATCAGTGCAGTAGTTAAGTATCTATCTTCATTTCAGGGTGGTAGGACGGGGCAAAGAAATATAGGGAGCTAAGGCTTCCTTCAGGTTGTAGCCTGTAAACCAGGGGGTTGTAGCCTCTTTCTAGTTGTAGCTGGAGAATTGTAGTCTTTGTAACAAAGGGGGTTGTTGCCTCCTTCTAGTTGTTGTTGGTAAATTATTATTATAAAGGCTTCCGTGGTTTTTCCCCCAGGACTTGGGTTTCCACGTAAAAATCTTGTGTACTGTGTTTTTCTATGCTTCCTATGTGATGATGATATGATGATATGTGATGATGAGATGTAATTGTTAATAATGCTGATGATATAATGATAATGTGGTAATACATTAATGAATGATGTATTGAAGAAGCAGTTGATGATTGTTAAAGTTGAAAAAGTAATAAAAAGCTATACACACTGTTCACCCCCCCCTCTCAGTGTGCTCGGTGTGTCCAACAAGAACTTGCTCCAAGTTAGTTCTGATTACTGTTTCCCGTGATGCCATAGCTTATGTGAAAATCCTAGTGGCAATCACATAGGTGTATAGGCTCTTAACATTCCTGGTTACATTCTTTCTTTCTTCTCCCAAATAATCTTCGTCTTCTATATAAATGACAAGATCTATATAAATGACAAGATCTTTTCCATGTTCTGTTATTTTAGCATTGCCATCTTCATAGCTTATATCCAAGGCTTCACGCAAAATCCTTAGTGATAATGCTGCAAGCATACAAGCTCTCAAGGGTCTTGGTTGCCTTCTCTTTCTGTTGATCTCCCTATAATCTTCATCTTCTTTGTAAACATCATAATTCTTTACACACGGTGATTTTAATGCTTCCTTTTTTAAGGCTTGTATTCCTCAAGATTGTGGAATATCTCAAATACTTTGTATGTCCTCATCGAGAATTGTATATAAATTTAATTGCTGTACAATATCTATGGAGTCGCAATTTTGATAGGAATTAGTATGAGATTTTTTTAGACTGGGATTGGATGAGTTAAGACCATGGACTATAAAGAAGCACCACATTTCCTAGATTGTGTGAGAGCCCAAGAATGTCACCAAATTTGTGACATAGAGGCCAAAGCGCTTGAAGAGTTGGATGAGAGTTGTGGCGTTGGTTCAAGGACGGGGCATTATTGTAAAACTACTTCGTATTTATGTATGTGTTATATATTTGTGATATTTCATGAGATCATACTGCAATAGATTATAAGAAGACTTGTTGTCTAAGTTATTTTGTCTTTGAAGATGCATTCTCTCGTTTGAATTGTTGGATTAGTGCTCAGTGGCAAGGACAAATATCTAGAATGGTTGAGGAAGATCAAGCATAACCTCATCTTCAATGATTTGTGGGATGACATTTGTGAAGGAGAGGGTGACGCCACACATGAAGAACCTACAACAAACAAAGAGCTTGCAATATGGAAGAACATAGATAAGAAGGCATATGTACTGATTGTTGCTATAGTAAGTGAAGAGGTAATTTGACCTACCTTATTTGCTAAGAATTCCTTTGATGCTTTCAAGAAGTTGAAAGAATTGTATGACTCACTCAAAATTGGAGCTAATTCATTTTTTATTAAAGCTCTTCAACCTAAAGTTGAAGGATAACGATCCCATGGCTGTAGCATCTAAGTTTAAATCCACCATGCATGAAATTGATGCCACTGGTGTGAAGGTAGACCTTCCTCTCACTGCCTTCATTGTTGAAATAATGACAAAAAACTCAGAATTTTAGTGCACCTAACAGCCAACTGAGAAAGATGTCAAATCTGAGCTAGACTCAGCCAACCACTTAGCACAACTCTGATATCAGTCTTCTAAAGGCATGAAAAACAACCACATTTCACTGACATGCATTTTCATGAACAATAAGCTGATATACAGTACTAAGTATACTTTTAGCAGTGGAAATAAATTAAAAACAACATACTGTAATACATATTTTAACACAGGATTTTGGTCAAAGTTGACCCTGGAAAAACCCCCGTCAACCCTTGGGGAAAACCAGCATGCAAGAGAATATTTTATTATTGAGCTTTCTCAAGAAAATTTCAGAGATACAACTTGTACTAACAGCAACAATAAATTTCTGTATACAGCTTTGAAAATCGTGCCACACAGCACCTTAACTTCTATGCTCCCCTTGACTGTATGGACTGTCAGCCTGTACAACTGTACGGACTGCTACAGTCAACTCAAACAGCAGTCAAAATAGAAAACAAATGTGCACTGTACGATTTTACCTTAGCCTCGATTTTTGTGCCTGTTATTCAGCCTTGAAAACACGCCCAGTTAGCAGCAAAAACAGGCTGTAAAGACAGTGTACAAACAACAGTAAGTTTCAACAGCCTCCCTCCTCGAAAACTGAACCAATCTACTTTTGAATGTATGCCCTAGAAGCCTTCTCGAAATTTGTGCCAACACTCTCGATTTCTGTGCAGTAGTGCCTCCTCGAACTGCGTGCCCTTTAGTGATTACTTTGCTACTGTAGCAAACAACCCTCACTCTTCTTTGAAACTCGTGCCCACTCCAACAATGGACTGCGCCCTCCTGATGTATCAGACTTGGAATGCGTGCTGCCTCTTCCACTCTCCCTATCTCAGCTCACTCTTCACATTCTCTTGCATAAAGTGCTTCTCACACTGCCCACCAAGCTCCTCTCTTGGAAATCGAGCCACCCAAGAAATCTCTCTTGAAAATGTGTGCCAAACTGAAGTCTCAATCAACTTTTATTTACCCTATTAGGGTTTTTCTCATGACTTTTCACTTCAATGGACGAGATTAGATCTTGGCCAAGAGATCTATGGCTGGGATCTAATCTCTCGTTCACTTAAGTCTCCTAAGTGAACTTTAGAAAACATTTTTCTTTTCGAAAAAGTCACTTGACCCTAAATATTTAAAAGTACACTTTATGACATAAAGTCATTTTAAAAACATATTAAAGTACAACTCACTTTAAAATCATAAAGTCACATCAAAAAGGTACTTTAATAAAAGAACACATTATTAAAGTCACTTTAAGAATATATCTGAGACTTCAAGTTATTGACCCCTGCACCTAGGCACCTGATGCAGGAGTGCCACCAAGCTATCAAAAGTTAACATTCATTAGGGATCTCTATTCCACATATTTTAATTATCTTGGGTCACTTTAAGCTAGTGGCCAATTGAAGGACCTTAAATTTGACACTCTGGTGGAGAAAATTGCAGAACGAGAGAAAGCCTTTGCAAAGAAGATAGTTCAACCCATTGGAGATACTTTGTGCCTTACTCATAAAGGGAAGAATCAATCACATGATACTTCTAGAGGAGATGGCAGCAAAAGAGGATGTGGAAGAAAGAATTTTCGAGACAGGGGGGTAGACATATCCACGGTGGGAGATTTGGTCTCCAATGTGTCCATTGTGGCAAGAAAGGACATGTAGAATTCCTTGGGAGAATATCACAGAGAAGAAATAAGAAATAGGTAAAGCTCATGAATTTGGTAAAGTTCTTGAATTGGCTCTTTTCATTGTTGCACATCATAATGTTGGCATAAACAAAGTTATATTCATACTTCATTTGCATCTAGAAGAAATACTTGGCTTCTTGACACTAGTGCTACTTGCCACATGACATTTAAAGTAGCCCTTTTTGAAGATTTGAATGACAATGTAGATGGTATAGTGTACTTTGCAGATAAATCCAACCTCAAACCTAAAAGAATTGGCACCATCAAGCTTGAATTGCTCGTATTTCCTGATTTTATGTTGCAAAAATTCTCTATCCTCCAGAGTTGCATAGAAATTTGTTGAAGAACGACAACTTCAGAAGATATTCTTATTTGTATTATTTGTATCATTTGTATTGTACACCCTACGGGGATTATTATTGATGTAATTGATCATGTAAAAGTCATTGAAAGAGTCAATGTAAACCCTAACTGTTAGGTCGACTTGGAAAGATCTAGAAAATAATATTTTATTGTGAATTTGACAAGTCAACCCAGGTAGGAGAGTCAAGTCAGCCCTGTTTGGTAAAAAGGTCAAGTCAGTTGATTAGTATAAATGAGGAGTTCGACCTCCTCATTTGGTCATCACATTCACTCATTGAGTTCGCATGAGTAGGAGAGATAGAGTCATAAATAGTAGCTTCTTTTGGAGTCTTCTTGTTTTGGGTCTTTGCATGAGGAATACTATTGTACATTCCGACGAATCTATATAGAAGAAGTTTGCTGGGTTTTTCTTCCCTGAGAGGGTTTTCCCAAGATAAATTATTGTGTACTATTGTCTATGTTGTGCTTGTTTATCTTTTAGTGATCCTTATTGTTATCGTACTTAAAATTCTAATAGTTGTCTCTTGTGCACATTCAACAACAAGGCCATTCCATCCACATAGGCAATAAGAGAGACTCTAGCAACTCATCCTCCTCCACTTGTGCAAACTTCTCTCTCTCTCTCACTTATCCGAATGAGTGAGTGAGTGAGTGAGTGAATGAACAAATGAGAGAGTCACACTCTCTATTTATACTTTACTTCACTTGCCTTTTTCCCTAACTGGGAGAAATTCTCCTAGGAGAGTTTAATAAGCCATTAAACACTAACTTTGGGTGGACCCCACAAGAGGAGTCTAATAACCCATCAAATAATAATAATAACTCTTCATATCAAAGGAATATAACCGCTCTGTCGGGTGCACAATAACAATATAAAATATACAAGTGAAATACATTTCAAAGTTACAAATACATCAATAGCTTGGTCTCTATATCATCTCTCCCTCTCAAGGAGGGACATGTTCTCTTCTACCCCAAGTCTTCCACAAAAGTATGCAAAATTTATCCTGGGAAGAGGCTTGGTGAGAACATCTGTAGTATGGTCATCTGTCGGAACATACTGTAGCTCGACCGCACCTTTCTGCACCATATCACAAATGTAGTGATACCGAATCTCTATATGCTTTGACTTGTCATGGAATACGGGATTCATTGACATTTGCACATAGCTCTTGTTATCACAGTGAATCACAATTGGCTTTGGAATCTAGCCAAACAATCTTGCGAGGAGTTTCTGAAGCCACACATATTCTCATGTTGTAGTACTAGCATCCATGTACTCAGCCTCTACAGTACTAAGTGCTATTGAGTTCTGCTTCCTGCTGCACCAGGAAATCACTGCAGAACCCAAGTTGAAGAAACACCTGGAGGTTCTCTTCCTATCTGTAGCACATCCAGGCTTCCAGCCCAATCCGAATCTAAAAATACCTGCAATCTCAAGTCACATTCTGAAGCATATCTCAAGCCATATCCTAGAGTGCCACGCAAGTATCCCAACACATGTTTTGCAACAATGCAATGAATATGTTTTGGCTCACACATGAACTAGTTGAGAGCATTCACTGCAAAACATATATATGGTGTGGTGTTCATCAAGTACATCAAGGATCCAATCAGCTGGCGATACATACTGGGATCAATCAAATCTGAATTTGAAGTAGAGTCTCTCAGCTTCTTCATATTTGCATACATTCGTGTGGCCATAGACATGCAGTCCAACATTCCGAATCTCTTCAGTATGTCAATGGTGTACTTTACTTGAATAAAAAAAATATCCTTTTGCCTCTGCCATACTTCTAGTCCCAAGAAGTAATGCATCAATCCAAGATCCTTCATTTCAAATTCCAAGGTAAGCTTTTCTTTACACCATACAATAAGTTTCTCATTCTCAATGAGAAACATATCATCAACATAGATGTTATAGGTCAAATCTGCACTTCTTTGTCCGTGATCACATTTCTCTATCAATCACACAAAAGGACACTATGGATAGAAGAGCTAGGTTGACCCTGGATGAGTTATTGCTGAGATTAAACTCTTCAACTGAAAAACATATTTTTTCTACAGTTTTCACCATGTGTGTGCTACTATTGCCACAGTGATCTAGCGTTCTGAATGCTGGTCTTATTGAAGACAACCTGCGCACATACTCCAAAATGTTGCAAATGCTGGTTGTCAAATGCAGAAGTTGCATACTGTGTGCTACTCTAGTTGTATGAAACCTGCGCACATCTTAAGATGAAATGAAAAAATATATTAAGATTACGAATTGGGATTAGTTGAAGTTGGTTCTGCAATTTCCCCAACCTCCCAATTCAACCACCTCTCGAATAAAACTGCCTACCTTGTCCCATAAATACAAGGGGAAGCCATGAGAGAGGGGACTAGAATGAATGATAAGCTGTTGTTACACTGGAGGAATTCCTAAGTCATTGTGAGGAGCAGGAGCCCAGGACTCGGTTGCAGAAGTGTCTGGACAGATTAAGTATATTTGTACTTATCTACATTTCTTTGACAATAAAAGGTGGAAATACCCTTCTCATCCCAATCGAATGTCTATTTGATGGAATGTCTATTTGATTGAATATTTTATTGTAGTTGATGTTAAGTTATTTCCTATTTCATCATATTTATTACAGTCAAGATACGCTGAGGAAGGTTAACTTTGTTTTGCAGGTTCATCATTACGGAAGATTAGGCAAAAACTAGGACCAACCATCGTTAAAAAGGTACAACTTTCAGAATCCTAACCTCTTTCCATTTGTAGTAATTAATGCAAAACATGAATGTATTTACCTGTCACCCCATGTAAGTTGGTAGTGTCGTCTCCCCCACTATAAGGTATTTTCCTGCACAACAGAACTGGCGACTCCACTAGGGAGTAATTGGTTGTTTTCTGCTCTAGGGGACCTTGCTAGGTTTTCTTCCAGTTTATTCAGTCTTTTGTTCTCTGAGAGGTTTTTATAGGTTATTTGCCTGTTCTTTTTATCTTGATTCATTTCAGTCTGCTTCAACAAAGTTTTTTTTATGCTTTAAGTCCCTGTGCACTGGATTACTGTGCATACAATAGTGCATTTCTGTCTTGTGCGTTGGTTTCTCTGAAACACAGTAGCGCATTTTTTGTGGCAGGTGCTGGTTCTTATACCACACAGTAGCGCACACATGGTGAAAACTGTAGAAAAAATATGTTTTTCAGCTGAAGAGTGTAATCTCAACAATACTTCATCTAGGGTCAACCTAGCTCTTCTATCCATAGTGTCCTTTTTTGTGATCGATAGATAAATGTGATCACGGACGAAGAAGTGCAGATTTGACCTATAACATATGCCCCATAATGTGTGAGGTCAGAGGGAAACGATGGCCGAAATACATTATATTTCCAAGTCAGAGGAGGAGCAAGAAACCACAGAACCAAGTCACAAAAGTACCTGAAAACAACGATCAAGGTCAACGAGCAATTACAATCTTGACATCATATAGATGTTCGGTATGATACAACATGATCTCCGATACATAACTGGGAGATGTATATATAGCATGGCCACTGAAATACAAGCATGGATCCATGTCAAAAATGAGAGATCATAGCCATAATAACAAGCTGGATCTATGTCTCATGCAAAGCCAAAATGAGTGAGGCTCAGTCTCACATCTTGGGTGATAACATAAATATGGTGATGCTATCAAAGCCCCAAGGTCTTCATCCAAACAACCCAAGGTACAAACCCTAACCATGTGAATAAATGAGCTGGAGTCGAATATGGGGGGTATTGTTTGATTACCGGTCATTAATGTATACTGTTAACAAACACGAGGGCTTCCATCGATAATGATAATGGGGCCCAAGGTACCTAGTACGTTCCAACAAGTGTGAATAAATGCACTTGAAGTTGAACACCGGAGGAACCTGTCGAATAAGAGACATTGATTTATTCCCATTATTCAACAGCGAGGGAAACTACCACTGATGACTGCAATCCCCAAGGTACTAACCGAAACTCTAAACTTCATTCCCAGAGCATAATGAGTTGAATTCGATAGGAAGAAGTCTGTTGGAAGGGAGGCATGAATGCATCCTCCATCATCCAACACGAGGAACACTCACAAGTTTGAGTTGATTTGGAGTAGGACAAGTAACAAGATGAAACAAACTGACACCAAGATGGCCGACACATGAAGTCAAGGTAACTGCAGAATAGCTGACACAGGCTGTATCCTTGAACCGTGAGCAAGACACAAAGTGACTTAGGCAGCTTTTGACATGAGGGGGAAGTGATATAAGCCTGCAATGTAGGAGACATTAGCAGACTTTCCATGTGATTGGAAGAATAACCAACCGAAGGAGTAACAAACTCTGAGATCAGGTTCACCCTAAGGTCAAAAACTAAAAACCCAACTGAATGATGGACTCAAATAGGTGTCGTGTTCAAGGACATAAATGACTTAACTGCCTTTGAAACTGAAAAGATGTAGATATACCCTTCTCTTCCCTTATTCTTTTTGGTAAAAAAATGTCCTTGTTGTTTTAATGAGTCTAAGAAAGCAAAATCAATAAGCCCAACCATGTAAAAGTTTAATGAGCCCATGGGAGGAAGACTCAAGACCTTCTTCATTGTTTATAGAGTTCGAAGAAGAGATAGAAGAATACTCTATAATACTGATCTCTAGATTTTAATATCGAGCCGAGATCTGTTCTTGCTCACCGATGTTTTCAATTTTAAGGAGTTTGAAAAACTTAAACAATAACTCCATACACCTACCCGTGGATTTTAGTATCGAGCCCGGGTTGGTACATGCTCGTCGGTGTTTTCCTATTTATAAAGTCTGAAAAACTTAAACAATCCTCTATATACCTTCTCGTGGATTTCACATTGAGCCCGAGTAGGTGAATGCTCGCTTGGTGTTTTCATGTTTCGAGAGCCTGAAAACCCTAAAGAAGGCTCCAAAAGTCCTTTTTCGTACAGTTAGTCTCCTCCCCTGAAAAAGTGTAAAATGATGAGAGAAGAACTCTTCTAGCCATGAATGACTAGAGTATTCCTTTTTCGTAAGTAATCCGAAAATTTCAGAAAAGGGTTAAACTTATACTTAAGCGGGTGTTCCTTCAATTCCTTTAACGAGTCTAAAGAGAACAAGCAAACTCGACAATCTTGTTTGTTTTTGAAAAGTCAAAACAAGGGCTTAAAATGACTTAAACAGCTTCAAGGATCGTAAGTGTTCCCAAGGATGGTCCAGGCCAATCCTTGCTTCCAAAATGGCCTCATCAGAGGGAAAAACAATGTATAGACAGTCAAAAGAGTGGATGGAGTCTACTGACCATGCGGGTACATAGTCCATATCTGACTCGACAGAGACCGATGGAGTTACGATATGTTCTGTTGTAGCATGTTTTGAATCTAAGTAAGCCACCTCTGCAATAGATAGGGGCACAACTGGTTCTAATTCGGTTGGGAGAATCCATGGATCTGTTGTTGGACTGACCATGAAAATCTTAGACGAAGAACACTCTTCAGAACCAATAAAATGAATTGGAGCAGGTAGGTCAAAAGTGCCCATTAATGACCCGTAAATCCCTACTCCTAAACTCTCACTCGTTGGGTGAGACTGATCAACCATTGGAATTGTTGAATTCGATGAAGCCTGGTTGTTTCTCTGAGAAAACGAAAGTTGGTCGACTATGACAATCTTTCCTTCGTGAGGGAACATTATAACTCGGAAAACGGGCAATGGCACTGCTTGCATTACATACGTCCAGCTCCTACCCAACAACAGGTTATAGTCAAATGGAACATCCAAAACTTCAACCTCTACAGATACTAGTTTCCCGCAAGTTCAACATCAAATGATGGTAAGACTCCGTGTGGACGGAAGGATCTACCATCAAAGGAGGTAAGCATCGTGTTCGAGGGGGTTAACTCAAGTTCTCCTAAAGCCTTCCAGCAAGAAATGGACATTACGCATGTAGACACGCCCTCATCTACAACAACTCATCCAATGGTCTTGGGACCATGGATTACTTCTATTTAGAAAGCGACGTGGTATGACAACCGGGTTTTGATATTGGACATATCAAAATGAGCAAGTATATTGAATGAGTCCACGCTCCCAATCGCTGCGAGAAGTGCATTGCGTTGTAATGGACAACTCTGCAGTACTTCTAAAGTGGACATGGTACAGGGAGTTTGGGATAAATCCTCCACAACATTGTAGTTGGGGGTAGCCCGCGCGTTGGGGTTGTGCACAACCTGTTTGAAGACACCTTTCGGGATCTTTGGCAACGAATCCACCGGTCTCTCGATGTGGAGAGGGGTATATGACTCGGGAACATCCTTTTGCTATGGATCTGAGGTATAGTTTCTAGATCAAGTTTGCAAAAGAGCATCTGAATTAACCATATTAATGAACGATTGATCAACTGTGGTGGCACGAGTGGTGCCCCCAGCACTGGAGCTTCCAGAGGCTGAACCTTGTCCGTGAGGGAATGGGTCCTTTAAGACAGCTGGTTTCTTTTCACGGAGCAGCTTCTGGGCTTCTCCATCATATGGCATTGATGGGTACTAGGTGGTCCTCTTGACATAGCTTGCAAGGGAACTTCACTTTCCTTTTTTCCTTTTTACCCTCCTCAGTATTTTCTGTGTTTTTGGGCTTTTGGTGGTTCCCCTCCCCTTTCTTGTCCTTTCTTTTGTTGTTGGGCTGCCGAGGGCCCTTTTGATTCGTCTGCACTTGTTGCACAAATTTCATTTTCGAAGGCAAGGATGCAATTGAAGTTGCTTCTGCAGCAAACTGTTTGACAGACAAGGCATGAATCTGCTTAGTTAAAGCATCAAACGCTACAGAGTCTACTGAACCTATGATGCAATCAGCATGTGGTCCAGGTTTAGGTTTACCTAGATCTGTGTTAGACCTTGGTGTGTCAGGAATAATCTCATATAAGAGCCCAGACTGAGCATATACCAAGTCAAGCTGTTGGGTTCTTAAGATAGCTTCCTCTTCGGAGGACACCCCTGAAGTTGCAACTTCCTTAGAAATATAAGGAAGGAATGTCATCTCCCCCACTATAAGGTATTTTCTTGCACAAAAATAGAGAACCAAAATCAATGGCTCACCTTCCACAACCTTGTAGTAAAGGTTGGGATCTACATCACTCTTGGTGAATCCCAAGCTCACCAAGTATCCATCTATCCGTCCATACCAAGCACTTGGTGCTTGCTTGAGTCCATATAGGGCCTTTTTCAGCCTGCATACGTGGGACTCCTTTCCATGGAAAACAAACCCTTCTGGTTGTTCAATATATACTTCTTCCTCGATAATACCATTGAAGAAGGTAGTTTTGACATCCATCTGATGCAACTTCCATCCCATAGCTGAAGCAATAGCTATAATTGTCCCGATGGAAGTATATCGATCCATGAGAGAAAATGTCTCATCATAATCAATTCCCTCTTTCTGAGAGAATCATCTAGTAACAAACCTAGCCTTGTGTTTCTCAACACTGCCATCTGCTCCATGCTTGATTTTTTAAATCCACTTAGAAATCACTACAGACTTCCCCTTAGGTCTCGATACAACCTCCCACACATCACTCTTTATGATGGATTGGTATTCTTCCATCATGGCATCCTTCCATACTTGGAGTCTGGAGGCCTCTTCATAGGTGCAAGGTTCTAACTCAATGATGTGACTCATCAATGGTGTAGAGGGGCATGAAGCTCCCCGTGGTAGTTTTCAAGAAAGCAAGAGACCTCAGAGATTCTTGGTCTACTGCAGTATTTGTTGGAGCATCAACTAGATCAACAGGATCAATGAGATCAATTGGCTCATCCTCCTCATATAACTCCCTTTGAACATGCTGGAGGGGGATATGATCTCATCTCCTTAGGATCTATCAGCTCCTCATCATCGATCTCCATATTGGATCCTCTAGCTCTTTTGATAGCCATCTCTTCTTCAAAGGTCACATCCTGACTAATTTCAATATGCCTCGATCCTGGAATGTATATTCTGTAAGCCTTTGAAGACTCATTGTATCCCACAAAAGTTCTCTTCTTGCTTGAAGGTTCTAGCTTCGTCCTCTTCTCTTTGGGCACATGTATGTAAACTGGACAACCAAAAATATGAAGATGGCCCACTTCTGGTTTCACTCCTATGAAATCTTCTTCCAGAGTCATGTTCTTAAAGATTTTATGAGGGCATCTGTTTTATACATAGACAACTATTCTAGAAGCTTCTTCCCACAAGAACATCGGTAGACTCTGGTCATGTATCACGGCTTTGGATTCCTCCACAATTGTTCTATTCTTTCTTTTTGCAACCACATTTTGTTGAGGGTTGCAGGGAACTGTGAGCTCCTTCTTAATTCTCGCTTCCTTGCATAAATCATTGAAATTTGTAAATGTATATTCTCCACCATTATCTGATCTCAATATCTTAATTCTCTTTCCAGTCAAATTCTCGATTTGTGCTTTGAATTCTTTGAATTTACTTAGCACCTCTTCGGATTCCTTGGTCTTGAGGAAGTATATCCAAGTCTTCCGAGAATAGTCATCAATAAATGTTACATAGTAATAATAGCCACCCAATGAAGCAACAATCATGGGTCTGCACAAGTCAGAATGCACTAGATCCAAAATTCCTTTATATTTGCTTTCACTATTTGGGAAAGATCCCTTGGCATTCTTTCCAAGTGCACATCATCTACGTATTCCATCAATCTCTACATGAAGCACTGGTAGACTTGTCATGATATTCCTTATTGCTGGAAGAGTTTTGTAGTTTAGGTGAGCTAGTCTTTTGTGACATAGCTCACCCATAGTGGAAGAGTCATGTACTAGGGCTTGAGCTGGTGGAGTGCTCAACCTGTATAAACTCTCCTCTCGTACACCAATTACTTTTGTTGTATTCATGCTTGATTTCTTATGCCAAGCAGAGAATTTCCCGTTAGAAAATGCAACTTTGTAACCCTTGTCCTCTAAAGATGATATAAAGACAAGATTTCTTTTCATACCAGGTACATACAACACATCACTTAGATGTAGAGTATCACTAGATTCCAATTGAAGGGAGGTATCCCCAGATCCCTTCACATTATAATTAGCATCATCCCAAAGTACAGCCTATAGATGGGATTCTTTCTCAACTAATTCTGAAATATTTTCCTTATACCTAGTCATGTGCCTCAATGCACCACTATCGATTAACCATGTATCACTAGTGGTGGGAACCATACCTGATAAAGCTTATATGAAGAAGAATTTTTTACGTACATCAGTGGTTGAGGCTTTAGGATTCCTTCCAATCATCTTGACTGCAGATCTAGACCATAAACCCTAGCAAGAGCTAGGTAAAAATTGAAGTTTGGATTCTTGGAAAACAGACTCCACAGATAGATGCGCGCTATCAAGGAAAGTTGAGAGAAGGTAAGATCGAGCCAAATCTGCAGATCGAACAACACAAAACTTGAAACCCTAATTTTTTGTAGTAATTGTCGCAACTGCAGAATTGGGTAAAAAATGAAACTTCTCGAAATTGGAATTTTCCTTCACCAAAAGATGCACCTTCCCTAGTGCGAAGTTTCCAATGCTCTTTTCCATCCAAACTGATGAGGGAAGGCCCTGAAATGTGAAACACTAGTTTTCGGCAATGGCTTCTTCTAGTACTGCTTTGAAACCATGTTTGATTTTATACAATTACAGTAGTATAATTTAATTGCAGATAAACAATAGGATCACTAAAAGAGTAACCAAGCACAAAAACAATAACACGAGAATTTTATCCTGGGAAACCCAACAGGGAGAAAACCCACCAACCTTCGTATAGAGATAATCAGTCCTGAGAACATAGTACATATACAAGAGAGAGAAATGAAAAAATATCCAAGTGAAAAACCCCAAAAACCACTCCTCTATTTGTAGATGCGAACTTCTCTCTTACTAGTGCAAACTTGCTTGAGTGAAGTGAGTGTACACATACAGAATCCGTCCTCTCTATTTATACACATCCAAATGTGACTTTTTCCCTTAGTGGGTGACTTGTCTAACTGATAGCGCTGACTTGTCTTAGGGAAAGATAAAAATAAATTTAATAATTATTTTCTTTATGTGCTTTCACCTCAAGATTTACATTGATTCTTAAGGGTTTACATGATCAAATACATCAATATCATCTCCCGTAGGAGGTACAATAATAAAATAAATAAGAATAGCTTATGAAGTTGCACTATTTCCAACACTTGGTCAACACATCGACTATCTGCTCATCTTCTGCAACATACTGGAACTTCACAGCTCCCTTTTGTACCATGTCTTGAATATAGTGGTACTTGATCTCGACGTGCTTGGACTTGTCGTGAAACATAGGGTTCTTTGACAACTTTATGCAACTCTGGTTGTCACAAAAGATACAAGTCACCTCTAACTCGAGATCAAACAACCTTATAAGAAACTTTCGAAGCCACACAACTTTGCTACTAGCTGAACATGTTGCACTATACTTTGCCTCAGCCGTACTGAGTGCCACACTAGTCTGCTTCCTACTAAGCCACAAAATCATAGTTGATCCCATATTGAAGCAACATCCTGATGTACTCTTCCGATCTATGACACTACCGGCCCAATTTGAATCAGCATAGCCATGCAGTCTTATCTCACAATTTGAAACATATCTAAGTCCATAATCCACTATACCTTTTAGATATCTCAACATGTGCTTTTCCGCAATCAAGTGAACATGTCTCAACTCGACCATATATTAACTCAATGTGTTCACCGCAAAGCATATATCTGGCCTTGTGTTCGTGAAATACATCAAAGATCCAATCATTTGTCTATACATGGTGGCATCCACTGTCTCTAATGAAGTATCACTCAATAACTTCATGTTTGTCACCATTGGTGTCGGCATGGATTTACAATCGATCATTCCAAACCTCTTTAGGATTTCCACAACATATTTGTTTTGGTTAAGGAAAATTTCATTAGGTTTCTTCCATGCCTCTAGACCCAAGAAATAATGCATCATACCTAGGTATTTCATCTTAAACTCTGCAACAAGATTCCTCTTACATTAAGTGATGAGCTTCTCGTCCCATGTTAGAAACATGTCATCCCCATATAACAATAGTATCTCTGGTCCACCATTCACAACCTTGTACTAAATGTTGGAATTTGTTTTACTCTTGGTAATGCTCGAGCTCATCAGAAAGCTGTCAATTATGTCATACCATACCCTGAGTGCTTGCTTCAATCCATACACGGCCTTCTTTAATCTGCATAGATGTGTTTGTCTGCCATGTGTCTCGAATCCTTATGGATGCTTCACATACAGTTCCTCTTTCACTATCCCATTCAGAAAATTTGTTTTTACATCGATTTGGTGTACCTTGCATTTCATTTTTGCAACTATAGCAAGTATAGCTCTAATCGAAGTGTATCTTGCTATTGGAGCAAAATTATCCTTGTAATCTATTCCTTCTTTCTGGGAGAAACCACGTGCCACGAATCTTGCCTTATATTTCTTGATACTGCCATCTGTTGAATGCTTCATCTTGAAGATCCACTTTGAAGATACCACTAGCTTATCTTTCGGTCTCAGAACCACATCCCAAACCGTTACACCAAAATCTCGTCATCATGAGTTATGTGTCCTCTATATGCCTTGTTTCCTAAAGAACTTGGGTTGAAATACCAAATGGAAAGTTGATGTCTATCCCTTTAACTTTTTGCTATCACGCCGACACACCTTGCTTGCTAGCAAGGTGCGTCAGACCTTGGGTGACGCATTTTGCACACTAGCAGAGAGTGTCGGTGATGCTGGATACCCTTGCATAAGGTGTGTCACCCTTTAAATGATGCGAGTTGTCCATGTGCAAGGTGTGTCGTTGTTGATTAAAATGGATAAAAAGAAGCTTTGAGCGACTTCTCGAACCTTGGGTTGCGTGGAGGCTTATCCCTACATGCCAAGAAAGGTGGAATTCCATCCCCTTACCTAGTGGGATAATCCCTTAAGCTTATCCCCTGAATCTTCAACCTCTCATATCCCTTTTTCCTTATAAATATAAAAACCCTCTCCATTATTAAGGGAGGAAGGATAGAGTACCTACATGCCGTGGAATTCTGCTAGGAGATCCTTTTCATCCATAGGAGGCTAAAGCTTTGATCTTTGAGGCTAGGATTGTTGGAAAAGAGTTATGACGTCAAAGTATTGGTTGTAACACCTCCCTCTTTGTACTTTCTGTTATTACATTTAATACAAATTCTTTCCATAAACTTATTGTCTTTATAATGTTTAGGATTGGCTTCTTTGACTACTAATCTAGATTGATTCATGATCATGTGCTTTCACTACTTGTTTGTTTCCACTTGTTTCATCTTGTTTTGCAACTGAGGATCTGAAGATCGATAAAGCGAGGAGAAATGAACTGCATCCATAAGATAAGTTATCCCTTTACTTACTGTGCAATACAATCAATCTACGAAGGTTATTTGTGCGGTGTACTTGTTTTGTTCTAGATTTGAACCATTCAGACTAGGTAGATCCATTTGTGTCCGCCCTTACAGATTGTCCATAAACAAAATTGATGACTCCACTAGGGATAGGTAGCCCATAGTTTTGATTTGCTTGCAATTTCTGTTTTTTTTTTAATTATTTATTTCCAATTAGCCTCTAAATTGCCTCTTTCTTCATTAGATTTGATTATTAGTGTTGGTTTCCTCTCAGGGTAGACCCGGGTTAGCTGTACCTTTTAGACCAACAGAACCCTTAGCTCACTGGCCCTTTCGGCAACAGGTCGCAGAAGCAACCTGAAGTCTCACCCGAAGTGATTCTAATGGGTGGTAGAAGACTCAAGTGTCCTCAGCCAGGTTCCGAGGCATCGAGGGTGCTTAAACCCACCTTAGCTCTCTCCTCATAGGCTGACTTCTCTCATTCTATTACTCCGGCTATACCTCTGTCTTATCGCATCACGCAGGCAGTGCGATAAGTCTTCCCCTTATATGAGCCCGTCTAGCGATACCTAAGATATCGCGGGTGCGATATTTTCCTCCTTTCTATCCCTGCGGTATGTGACACTTAGCCGCTTCCTGGATTAATACGCGGTCTCAACCACCCTTATCCTATTACTGAAGATAGTAATATCATTTAATCTCTAAGCATAATCCTCGCTAATGAGCTTGACCCTTGACGTTTCACAACGATGTGACTGTATAGAATATTACTTTGAGCACTGTTCTAATTGAACTCTTCATGCCTTACATTCATTCCATACTCGAGCATTATCCTTTATTAAACAAAGATCTAGTTCGCTAGGATTTAGCTATGATTCTCACAATTGTTACACATCAACCAGAACTAAACTGACGACCATATACATTACTTATAAACTGAAGGAAGCATTCATGTACAATAAAGATAAGCGAATAAGAGCCACAACTACACAAATACAATCACGCTACTCAGATAATCACGTTGTTCACTCCCAGGAGGGGAGCTACGTCCACGGGAACTGTGTTTCCTGTTAACAACTCGGGAGAGTAACACACAGTTCCGTCACAACTCTTTGCAACAGAGGTCTTCTGGGAAACTCCACCTCATTGGGAGCCCTTCTCTATAGACCTCTCTTCTTCTTCTGCCTCTTACAATGCATTCTCTTTCTCCCTCAATCCCAGTGGATTGCACAATCTCTCAATGGGTCGGCCCCTGTTCTCTGGGGGATGTTCAGACTCTGTATCAACAAAGACTCGACTACCCTCTACTTAATAACTTCTGTCACTATGTGGCCAACCCCTTTTCATATAAAAAGACTCCTATATATAGATGGCCCGAAGGTCTCATCGCAGTTACAAAACTGTGGGCCTTATCCCAACAGTGACTCAACCCTAACCACTTACAGTCAACTAGCTGTACTTCCATAGCCGCCTCCTGTCTCGTCGCCGCTTCCTACAGTCCTTAGTCTTTAATGCATCGGCCCGTTGCTTCTTCTTGGTTCAAGCAACGCTGACTGTAGTCCTTCTTCTTAATGAGGGTAGCTGAACCCTCTCTTCATCTTCGGCGCCTTTATTATGGTGGTTGAGCTCTCCCTTCGGCCTCTTCCTTGTACCACACACTTTGAATTTTCTGTACATATCGCCGCAATTCCCATCGGAATTTGCGCTACGGCGATATCTTTGTATTGTCGCCAAAATTGGTACTTTCTCCCCAAAAATGGTTATCTTTCCCAAAATTAGCAGCTTCCTAAATGCTGCGGAAGTTCTCTCCAACAACTCCCCTAACACTTACTTGTGGCTCGTCCCCGAGCCACTCGCAACATCAGCCTGCTTCATCTGCCTAAGCTTATCCTTTGCTGCCCGTGAGATTGTTGCGAATTGTGCCTTAAGCGCTTTAATACTTTCATCCATGCTTGTTACTTCTTCCTGCGCTGCGCTTAGCAGCTCAGCTGTTACCAAGGAGTCTTCTGTGCTCTCAATGACTCCTTTACTTGAGGTGAAGCTTTTCACCTTTTTCTCCAGTTCATCCACCAGATGTGCGACTTTGCTTTCATGCGGGCTAACTTCGTTAGCCAGGTTGATCTGCTGTTCTCTGTACTTCTGCACTTGCTGTTGAAATTGCGTGATTTCTCCTTTCTTCCTTATCTTCGCAAGAGCACTCAAGCCCTTGTACTCTTCTTCAGCTCTCGATATCGCATCTTCAAAGTGCTTAATATGCTGATTGAGCTCTGCTTTCTGTGGGAGCTCCTCTAGCTCCAGCCATGTTTTTGATGCATCCTCTAGGATAGCCTCTGTTGCTTCCACTCGACACTGCATCTGTGTCTGTACAATTCTGATAGCTTGCACTTGTGCTTCTTGGATTTCCTCTGGAGTAAGCGGCCTATTCGCTTCCAGTGCAGCAATCCTCGCTTTGTATTCTTCCTCCATCTTTTTCTTCTCTTCATCTAGAGCCTTTGCTCTTTCCGCTATTTTTCTTATCTTTTGAGTTATTTCTAACTCAGGCCTGATATCGCACTGCGGAAGTTCTGCTGCGATATTCTCTAAAACAAGAGAGACATCCTGCTCTCGCTGAACATATTGCGTCAACTGGGCACTCTCTGCCTCATGCTGTGCAATGAGCTGCACATTTTCGTTGGAAAGTAAAACATTATGCTCATATGTGACTCGTTCTCTGTGCCTCAGCTCCGTGCCTATCTGCTGAAACATTTCGTACAACTGGTCCACAGGTACTTCCGGTAGGTTCACCTCAAGAGGATGAACCATCTGTACTTCCATAGGAACAGGGAACTTAATGCTTCCTGGCGGTATACGAACAATGTTCGTGCGGTCCCTTGCAATACTTTCTTCTCTGGTCTGTAAAGAGGGCTGCGAACTTTCTCCTACTGTGGTTGGAGCTGGCTGAATCTGCATGGAAGCAGTCTTCTCAGTTATTGCCTTCAGCTCTCGCAATTTCTTGTCAAGGCTTATGCGCATCAGATCCTGCGATGACTGAATCGCAGCGAATTTATCCCGCATCTTCTCATGTATTCGGCTGGCGATGAGATCATACTCATCCTCTGTCATGATCGGTGCCTGCGGTTCTTCGAAAGTAACCGCCTTTGTTCTCTTCTTCGTTGCTCGCAGTGGAGAAGGGCCTTCAGTACCCTTTCTCTTAGAACCTATTGGTTCTTTCACTTTATCTTTAGGATCTATCTCCGGAACATCTTCTGGATCCTCAACTGGAGCATCAACTGGAACTAGGCCAGATGATAGATCATCATACATATGATTCATTTCCTCATCAAAACAGTTCTTAATGGTGTCTTCAACTTGCTGGATTTCCATGCGATATGGGCCAGGGGCCCATTCCTTATGTTTCCTGAATCCCTTGGGTCTGATATATGTTTTATCCCTGTCGACTTTAAATTCCATCTTGGACTGATAAAGATCAACAACCGGCGAGTCGACACGCGGAATCGTTGCTACGGACTCAAGCAATAGCATATAATAGTCATGGAATACCATTGCGTTGTTCTTGTGCTTCTCTGGGTGATTACTCGCCCAAAGATTTGAATACCTCGTGCCTCTGCACGCCCCTGGTGCCAGTTGTGGAAACTGCGAATTGGGCGGCTCTTTCCATCCAATAAAAGCCATAAGGATCAGCAACCACGAGAAGTGGAAGCTGTGAAGCGGATCCTGCTGCTCCTGCGCACAGTCTTGAAAGAAACTATTCAGCAAAAATAAACTCCAGTTGTAAGGTTTACCTTTTATGACTTCAATCGCTAGGCGGATAACTGAGCCTGTGACCTCCTTCGGCCTCACCTTGAGGAGGAGCTTTCCTGCCAACAGACTAACAGTAAATCGCAAGGCGTCATCCTGTATTGAGTTGACATCGTAGGCGCGACCTCCTCTTTGCAGCTTATACTCCGCAACCTGCTTGGTTGAGAGCCTGGTATCCTTTGTGGCGCCATCAATATTTATCTGTGGGTCGAAGCCAGTCTTCGACAGACCGGTAATGCGGTGAATAAGGTCAACATTAACATCTATCCGGTTACCCAACCATAAGTAACCACCATGCACACATGAGAGTAGCATCCGCACTACAGCATTTACCTCTGAACCCCGTCCAAAGTGTGGAATCTCCAGGAGATTGAGCAGTCCCGACGGTGCTAAATGGCTTGCATGGTCCATGGGGACGAACTCATCGCGCTCTGTCCTTGGGTTCCTCTGAATTGTCATATAACGATCGCGACGGAAGTGTGGGTAAAGCTTATAATCTCTCAGATTATAATCAGCAAACTTAACAACATGCATATTCCCCCACAGGTTACCTTCTTCCTTCACTCGCTTATCCAGTGGTGGGAGTACGAGTTCATATCTAAAGTCTTTCGGAAGGACAATTGCTGGTGCATTTTCTATCCTTGGCGGGAAGTATACAGTAGCGACTGTGACTTCTTCCGGAAGTTCCTGCTCCGGTTCTTCTGACTCTGTGCTACTCGGGGTCTCGCTATACTCCATATTAGCTAAGGTTCTTGGTGACTGTCGTGTGGATGGAGAACCAGCAGTAACTTTCTTTCCTTTCTTAGCCACAGCTGAAGTCATATCACACTCAATTCCACCCTGTTGGAATCTCTGCAACACGTCTTCAAGAGGCTCGTCTGGCGTGAGGAACCTTCCCCTGTGGTACTCTGGACTTCCTATGATTGCTAATCTGATACAAATCAAAGTCTGCAACTGTTTTTGGTTTCCCTGCTAAGAACTCTGCTGAGAATACGCTCTGCTCTTCTCAAATGCTCTCAACTCTTTCGATAAAAATGACCAAGTAGCCCCGTTCTTTGAATAAGACGTGTATTTATCATAAGGCGGGAACTTCAAACGGCAACGGACCAGTAAACTAGACCCGTTGGCGGCATTTAATGCATAGACAAGACAGCACCCCGCGCCCATTTATTGAAAACGCCGTTTGAAATTTCGCTGGGAAACTGTGCGCCGGAGTGGTGTCGCATCGAATTTTCCAAATCTAGAAGAATCGACATACTGCTGCCAAATCTTAGTACAACAGATACTTGTCAGTCGTACACTTAATGCTTGTCAGAAGGCGAAGTGACTAGCCCTCTGATCAATTCAAAAATTGGTATCGCATCGATCTGTTTTCTGTCTTCTGCGATACGATATCGCGTCGCCTAAAGTATTTCCTGGTGTAGACTCCTTAGGGTGCGATGTCTCATTTCAACTACACTGGACATCTGCACCAATTGCTTCTTTTCTGGGCTAGGGCTAGGAGGTAGCATGGCCTTCACAATACAGCTTAAGCCTACTGCCATTGATCAAGGTAGGAAGAGACTCCCCACTCACAGTACGAAGCTGAATAGCACCTCCATCTGTTATTTGCTGAATTTGATATGGCCCTAACCAATGAGTCTTGAATTTTCCAGGGAACTTTATAAACTTACTGTCATAAAGGAGTACCAAGTCTCCAAGCTGAAAGGTTTTGTTCTTGATATGCCTATCATGCCAAGCTTTTTCTCGTGCTTTCTGCACTTTCTGATGAAATCCTGCGAGAAATCTTTCTTCCTCCAGATTGAGCAGCTGTGCCAATCTCTCCTCTAAAGTATCAGAATCAGCCATCTCTGTAAGCTGAGCAATCCTTAGACTGGGTAAAATGTATTCCATAGGCATAACAGCCTCTTGTCCATATACCAGGCTGAAAGGTGTGTGTCCTGTTAATTTCTTGCACGTGGTCCTGTAAGCCCATAATACAGCATTAACTCTAAGGTCCCAATCATCCCTTTGACTGTTACAAATCTTTGTAAGAGCATGTTCTAATATCTTATTGAAAGCCTCCACCGTACCATTAGCTTGAGGGTGGTAAGGTGTACTCTTATGGTGCTGGATTTCAAATTCCTCTGTCAAGGCTTCTATGGTGCGATTCAAAAAATGTGTGCCTTGATCACTCATCAAAGTCACTGGGCATCCAAATCTAGTGATGATGTTTTCAAAAATAAATTGTGCTGCTGTGGCAGCATCACAATTCCTTACTGGTTTTGCCTCAGCCCACCTGGTGAGGTATTCTGTTGCTGTAATAATATATCTCGCACCAGTTCGTTTTCCTGGGGGGTTAATAGGACCCACGAAGTCTATAGCCCACTTATCAAATGCGCGTAGCGTTATCTGTGGTCGCAACGGAATTTCATCTCTTCTGGAGGGCTTTCCTGTCCTCTGGCAGATATCGCATGATCTGCAAAACTCTTTACTGTCTTTATGTAATGTAGGCCACCATAATCCTGCTGATAGGATTTTCTGAGCAGTAGGCTTCCCTGCGAAATGACCTCCTGCGATGCCCGAATGTGCTTCCTTAAGAATGGTCTGTTTCTCATGGGGCATAACGCATCTGCGCAAAATTTCATCTGGGCCCAACTTATAGAGATGTCCTGCAATCAAGGTGAAGTCTGATGCTTTCACCACTAATTGTTTCTTTTGTTGCTTAGTAAACTCAGACGGTGCCCACCCTGTAGTGAGAAATTGAATTATGTCTGCATAATATTCGTCTGTGACCTGAATAGAAAACAAGTGCGCCTCAGGCAAGTTGTCCTCTAAGTTACTTGGTTCTTCACCTGAGTCTATCTTTGACAGGTGATCAGGTCCTGCATTTAGTCTTCCTGGCTTGACAATGATTTCGAAATCGTATTCCTGAAACAACAATAGCCATCTGCATATTCTTCCCCCTAACACTGGATTATTGACCAAGTACTTTAATGCAGAATGGTCAGTGAACATCTTGAACGGGGCACCCAACAGATAGTTCCGAAATTTCTGTAAAGCATACACCATTGCTAACCCTTCTCTCTCTGTGGTGGTGTAATTCTTCTCAGCTGTCGATAATCTCCTGCTCGAATATGCGATAGGGTGATCAATACCCCCTTCTCCTGGTTGCGTGAGAATAATGCCTAGTGCGATGCCAGATGCATCCACATGAACATGAAAAGGCTTGTTCCAATCTGGAAATACCAAAATAGGTGCTGTAACCATTTTTTCTTTAAGAGCGTCGAGACTCTTCTGACATTCCTCATTCCACTGAAATCTGATATCCTTCTTCAATAATTTCTCCATTGGTGCGGTAATCTTGGCATAACCTTTAATAAACTTTCTGTAGTACCCGGTATGACCAAGTGTAGTTCTCAGTTGCTTTACTGAGTTAGGTGCTGGTAAATTGACAATGATGGCGATCTTCGCAGGATCTACCATCAAGCATTGTCTGCACACAATGTGACCCAACAACGTACCAAAAGGCGCACAAAATATACATTTTTTTAAGTTAAGGGAAATCTGGTGTTGTCTACATTTTTCAAACATTAATATCAGATTTCCTATGTGCTTCTTGACTAGTCCAAATACAGTCCAATCATCAAAATAAACTTCTAGAAATCGATGGATGTATTCCTTAAAGACAGCAACAACTACTCTAGAAAAAATTGCTGGGGCATTCTTAAGACCAAAGGGCATTACCGTATACTGAAAGGAGCCCCATTCTGTCGCAAACGTGGTCTTGTGCCTGTCGTCTGGATGGATTCTTATCTGGTGATAGCCTGAAAAGCCATCAGTGAATGAATATATTTCTTGTCCTCCAACATTGTCTAAGACTTCATCAGTGAAGGGTGTCGGAAATGGGTCATGCAGCGATGCATCATTCAGTTTGCGCAAGTCGACATAGATCCTGATGTCTCCTTTTGTTTTCTTTTCTTGTACTACCATGGGACTAACCCACTCACTTTCTTCAACAGGCTCAATGATGCCTGCTGCTAGCATCTTATCTATTTCATCTTTTACTTTTGCTTTATACCGCGGGTTCAACCTGTATGGACGTTGCTTAACCGGCTTAGCATCCTCCTTAAGCGGTATTCTCATGACTCCTAAGTCACCCACTATTCCCTTCATTTCTGTAAAGTTGGTAGGAAATAGGTCCTGATACTCATGTAATAGGTCTGTGATTTGGCCAATTGTCTCATCATCCCAATAATCTCCAATAGAGGCAAACTTAGGTTCTGTTTCTGTGCCAATATTGCTCTTTTTAATCTTGATTGGTTCTGTTACAGCTGGGATTTCTAAGTGTGGACCTTCAACTTCACGCGTACCTTCTGTTTCTGCGATATTGATACTGCGAGGATCTTCATCCTCATCGCCTGAATCTTGTGCGAAGTTGTAACATTCCAAAGCATGTTCCATCTGAATAGCCCACTCGGGTTGCGAATCCGCTGGTAATGTGCAATCCTCAAATATTTTAGTCTTTATGATCTTCAAGGCCCGATCAATGCTTGGATACTCAGATTCAAAACTGAAAGTAAGCAAAAAGTTTTCAATCATAATAGGCCATGAGATAGTTCCTTTTCTTAGCTCTGTTTCTGTATACCATTTCCTTGGAACTGTATCCAGTGTGTGGATAAACAAATGAACCAACTCATCTGCTGGAATTTTTAGCCAACTTTGTTCGCAGATCATAATGTGTGTTCTGGGATCACTTTCTCCTGTGTATTTCTGCTGTGTACAGTCTCTTTCTTTAGAGAATCTGATACGCATCAGTCTCTTACAATCATACCATGATGCGATATGTTCCTTGTGTGTGTACCACCATCTTGCAGGTGTGGCTCTAACTGCAAGGTCAAAAACCTCCATCCTCTGCTCTTGAGGAATCTCTTGTTCAAACTGCTGTAAAAAATCATTGACGTCTGCTAATCCATCAAAAGTTGGAATATACCTGTTTTCTGCCCCAATCCATCGCAGATATTTAGTCATGAATGCGCATCTGCGAGTAGAAACTTCGTGGAGTCTATTTTGCCAATTCTCTAAGCCGACATCTGAGTCTGATGTGCATGAGCTATCGCATCTCCAGCTAATATGTCCATCGGCTGTAGGATCAGTGTAATCTGTCTGATTAGAAGTCATCTGGTACAAATTTTCCATGTTATGCACCTCCTCTTCTGCTTTGATCGGCTCAATGTAGCGAGGACCCTGTAAAGGGTCTAGTGGTGCGATAACCCGGACTTGAGCATCTTCAAATGTCATCTGCCTTTTCTTCAAGTTGATAACAGCCTTGTTATCAAAAGCCCAATCAATACCTAATAGAGCTGGATAGGGTTTGGTATCACCAATAATTTCTATGATCTCAAAATCTGCATACGTGTGAACTCCATCGATGTCAACTGGGACATGCGATAGGAGACCCATCGGTGATATTCTCTGCTGATTGGCTAGTCTCAGATGGATAGGGGATCTGCTTAGTTTTGGACTACCCATCTATTCCCATGTCTGCTTAGTCAAGACATTTACTTCTGATCCTAAATCTAGGATAACCTCATCCATTTCAAATAGTCCGATCTGCGCTGTGAGCCTCATCTCTCTTCCTGTCCTTGTATGGCCCATTATATGGTGAATAGTTCGCTGTGTGTTGCTCAAGGAAGGGCTCTGTTGAAATTGATCAATAACTTTCTGAAGTTCCTCTACAGCTTTCCCATTTCTCAGAAGTTTCAAACAACTCTGCAGGAAGGACTGTACACTTCCTGTCAATTCCTCTTCGTCGCATCTTCCAGATGTGCTAGCCTGCGGTATCTGCACAGTACTAACATCATGTGGTGGCTCCCGCGGTATACTCTGAGATGGTAATACTAGTGATATGGAATGTGTCTGTTCAGCAAAGGAGGTCTTAGTTTGCTGAAATGCCTCCTTATTCTTCTGTAGATCAAGTGGGATAGGTTTTTCTGGAGCTTTGCGCACCCACTGCGTTCCTGTCGTATTTTCCACATCCTGCGATATGTTACTTGTAGAGAGACCACTGCGAGTTACAATATTAACTCGTGGTTCTGTTTCTTTCTGCTCAGCAGCGATAAACTGGATAGTCTAATTGGTTGCTGGCTTGGCGTCCTTGATCTTGGCTATCAATATGGGACACTCCTCTATTGTATGATCATAAGATTTACAATACTTGCATGTTGTAGTAGGGTTCTGGCAGTCCCTAGCGTAATGTCCTGTGCCTCCACAATTATAACAGGTAATAGGTCCACGGCCACGGCCAGATTCATAGCCTCCTCCACGTCCTCGACCTCTGAAATTTCCTCCACGGCCTCCCTGAGCCGGATCAATTTGTGGACCTGCTGATGGTCCAGATGCTTCTGATTGGACTCTGTAAAGGTCATGCTTTCTTTCTATCATTAACTCATAAGCTCTACAGTTGTTTTCGTCATGTCCAACAGATTTACAAAAATTGCAATATAGGTTCTTTGGTGTCTGCACATATTTCTGAAGGAGAGGACATTCCTGAGGTCTGTGTCCTCTAGTTCTACAAATCTCACACCATGGCCCCTGATTCTGCATCAACGGGTTAGGAGCTCCACTGGCAATATAGTCAACAAAGACAGGGCAGTTATCCTTACTGTGTCCCTGCGCTTTACACTTAGTACACCAAATTTCATGCACAACCTCCTTTCCTTTCTTAATTTCATGCAGCTGTAAGGTGAGGTTAGCTAGCTGATTTTGCAGATTAGTGATACCTGCGCTAGTCTCTGCTAGAGGTGAAGCCTCTAGTTTCATTGCCATTTCTAATGCTTCATCTTGTGTATTTAATTTCTGTTGCATTAGTGGAAGTCTGATGTGTGGTAACATTGCTGCGATAAACCACTCTTTATGCTGTTGAGGCGCAAGCTCAAAGCTTACCTGATCAATGAGGGTTTTGAATCTCTGGTCAAAATCCCAAACAGTCTCCGTAGGCAATTGCTTAATGTCTTTAAGTTCTGCTATGCACTGTGACTCGGATTTAGGTTTTTTAAACTCTTTGATCATAGCAGTTCTAACCTGTGCAAGCGTTCTGTTATGTCCAGTGGTATACTTCATATACCAAGTTAATGCTCTTTCTCTGAATGTGGTGGCCAGCTGGACAAGCTTGACATTATCATCTTGTATTTGCTTAATGGTCCATATGGCTTCGCATAAGAACCAGTGCTGCTCAGGGTCCTCCGACCCTGTACCTTTGAATGTTGGTAACTTCATATCATCTCCCATTCTGTTTCTAGGTGGTGGGTTCTGGTTTGCTGTATTACTACCACTCGGCGGTGTAGATGTAGAGGGTGTAGCGGTAGTATGCGTTGTATGAGAGCTACTGGACGGGGTTCCTGCGGGATTACTCTGAGTCCCGACTGGTTTTTGAGGAGTCCTAGGGTTCTGAATCTGCTGTCTAGGGTTATCTGAGCTGTTTTCTTCAGAAGAAGATGAATCGTTGACTCTATATCTTTTACCACTACGTGTATGTCCAAGATACTCGTAATCACTCTCAGAGTCTACTGACATTACAATATCATACTACTATTCATCTGAGAGTATATCCAGTACTCCTTTTTCATATAGTAATTGCTTAATGGACAGATTTAGAGAATTTAGGTACTTACCGCGATAACCCTTGAAGAAGTACCATTCTGCTGCGCTGAACTCTTTCTCTGATCAACCGCGAACTCTGTGATGAAGCCTTCCAGCAAACTCGCAAGCCAGAAGTCTACTGCGCGTGAGATGGGATTATCGACACCTTTCAAGGTCTGAATCAGCCCTGCTGTCCAGACAACTTCTCGATTCTTCTTGAAACCGCTGTTGTCAGCAAGCTTTGATAACCAATCATATAACTCAATAGCATAGGTTACAAAGAATATCTCATGGAGATCTGTAAAAATGTGCTTCTGTAGCCAAGCCTCAGTGCTCAGTCTAGGATTCTTGTTTTCTTTTACAGCAAACTCTCTTTCTTTTGACTCAACCCACTGGTTAAGTTCTTTCTTGGTAGGATGCCAACAGAACATCAGCTCAATGTGTTCAAACCGGCAACGGAACCATTTGTTGGTTTCCTCTCAGGGTAGACCCGGGTTAGCTGTACCTTTTAGACCAACAGAACCCTTAGCTCACTGGCCCTTTCGGCAACAGGTCGCAGAAGCAACCTGAAGTCTCACCCGAAGTGATTCTAATGGGTGGCAGAAGACTCAAGTGTCCTCAGCCAGGTTCCGAGGCATCCAGGGTTCTTAAACCCACCTTAGCTCTCTCCTCATAGGCTGACTTCTCTCATTCTATTACTCCGGCTATACCTCTGTCTTATCGCATCACGCAGGCAGTGCGATAAGTCTTCCCCTTATATGAGCCCGTCTAGCGATACCTAAGATATCGCGGGTGCGATATTTTCCTCCTTTCTGTCCCTGCGGTATGTGACACTTAGCCGCTTCCTGGATTAATATGCGGTCTCAACGACTCTTATCCTATTACTGAAGATAGTAATATCATTTAATCTCTAAGCATAATCCTCGCTAATGAGCTTGACCCTTGACGTTTCACAACGATGTGACTGTATAGAATATTACTTTGAGCACTGTTCTAATTGAACTCTTCATGCATTACATTCATTCCATACTCGAGCATTATCCTTTATTAAACAAAGATCTAGCTCGCTAGGATTTAGCTATGATTCTCACAATTGTTACACATCAACCAGAACTAAACTGACGACCATATACATTACTTATAAACTGAAGGAAGCATTCATGTACAATAAAGATAAGCGAATAAGAGCCACAACTACACAAATACAATCACGCTACTCAGATAATCACGTTGTTCACTCCCAGGAGGGGAGCTACGTCCACGGGAACTGTGTTTCCTGTTAACAACTCGGGAGAGTAACACACAGTTCCGTCACAACTCTTTGCAACAGAGGTCTTCTGGGAAACTCCACCTCATTGGGAGCCCTTCTCTATAGACCTCTCTTCTTCTTCTGCCTCTTACAATGCATTCTCTTTCTCCCTCAATCCCAGTGGATTGCACAATCTCTCAATGGGTCGGCCCCTGTTCTCTGGGGGATGTTCAGACTCTGTATCAACAAAGACTCGACTACCCTCTACTTAATAACTTCTGTCACTATGTGGCCAACCCCTTTTCATATAAAAAGACTCCTATATATAGATGGCCCGAAGGTCTCATCGCAGTTACAAAACTGTGGGCCTTATCCCAACAGTGACTCAACCCTAACCACTTACAGTCAACTAGCTGTACTTCCATAGCCGCCTCCTGTCTCGTCGCCGCTTCCTGCAGTCCTTAGTCTTTAATGCATCGGCCCGTTGCTTCTTCTTGGTTCAAGCAACGCTGACTGTAGTCCTTCTTCTTAATGAGGGTAGTTGAACCCTCTCTTCATCTTCAGCGCCTTTATTATGGTGGTTGAGCTCTCCCTTCGGCCTCTTCCTTGTACCACACGCTTTGACTTTTCTGTACATATCGCCGCAATTCCCGTTGGAATTTGCGCTACGGCGATATCTTTGTCTTGTCGCCAAAATTGGTACTTTCTCCCCAAAAATGGTTATCTTTCCCAAAATTAGCAGCTTCCTAAATGCTGCGGAAGTTCTCTCCAACAATTAGAGAGATTTTGGGCCATCCAGATTCTGATTGAGATTTTTATTGAGCCATTTATCTTTTTATTCTTTGATAATTTTTCATTTTTTCTTGCTTGGATCCTGCCCGACACACTTGGGTAGTTCATTTCCTGCGTCACTATAAATATGACACACTTTGCCTTCAAGCAGCCTACGTCGCTAGCGCTTTTCGCTAGTTTACAACCTGTGTCACTAACGCACTACCTTTTTCAGTTTAGCTGGTCTCTATGTGTTGTATTTGACAGTTACAGAACCTCCTAGACACATCATGCTTTGTGCTTGGCTTGTTTTTGAAGTTTGATTTTGATTTAAGTCTTAGATAGTCAAGCAAGTGTATCCCTTGTAGTGGGAAATTTCAATCCCTCATGAGTGCATTCATTCTTGTGGCTCTCTATCAGTTTATCTGATCTATTCACTCTGACTTCTCAACTCTCTTATAGTTAGTTGTTGCGATTTTTGTAAGATTTTGTGTGGCTTTGTGTGTTGTTTGAGATCTTGGGTGATTAATTTTTTCGAGGATTTCCAATTGATTAAAGTTTGTAGTAGCATACATTCTCTAGTTATATGAACATAGGTTGAAAGGTCAGATTTATTGAGTGCATTGGATAGAAAATCAAATTTTCTTATTATTTATGTTTCAAGCACATTACTTAGAATTGGTGTAAAGAGTTTTTATACTTTGAAATGATTGTTTGAAAAACCTTTGAAAAAGATAAAAATTGTTATTTGCTTATATTTTCTTGGTTTTGAAAAGTTATTGTTTGCTTCCTTGAAAATTTTAAGTAAATCTAGGCCTTCTCAAAGTATTTGAAAGATAGTGAACACTCTTGCATTTTTTATTTTCTCTCCACTTCTTTTGATTCTCATTTCATAATTAGAGTTATTGCATTCGAAACAGAAATTCGTCTTTTCATTTTTCGCTCATAGGTTTGCGTAAGTTGAAAAGAAAAAGAAAAAACATTTTCGGTTTGGTGTGTTATTTTCATTTTTGTTGGATTATTGAAAGAGTACTTTTTAGTCTTTTTGGTTGATTTTGAAAGAGTATAGAGGTACTTTGTTCATTTTTACTATCGAAAAACAAAAATATTTCTTCTTACCTTAATTAGTTTTCATCGAAAAGGAAGCGAAAACTTGCATTTTCATATAGATCAGATTTGCATCTTGTTTAAATTCCAAGTCTACACTTCATGGATTCACCTAACCGTACAACTTAAAATCAAGCAGTAGCCTAAGTTAAAATTGTATAGAAACTCATGTGCTAGGTAAGAGATGTGTTCCGACGTCTTAAAGCATGGTAACTTTCGTTATTTTCCTGCACTGCATCTCGTGGGCTTGTAGTTCTTCCACGTACCTTCGGTTATATAGAAAGGTACTTCATGTACTTGACACTATATCAGAAAGCTCATGTCGTACAATTGTACATTAGAAAACACCACTACGGATTGGGGCTCCCAAGTACCTTGAGTATATCGGGAGACCCCACTAAGATTCCTGAAACCATCCGAGTTAACCATTGGCCTTCTTGGCGTGGAAATACACCGAGAACAACACTCAGGGAGCTACTACAGATGTACTGACAAGTAGTCTGGTTATATGATCAGGGGTATGGTCCTAATCCTCCTTGGTTAGTGCTCTGAAATTTTGGGTCGAGTATAACTGTTGGACCCTGTGGCATATCGCGAGTTGCAATGCCTTGATAATCCCGTGAGGTTCCAGAATTTTGAATCCCATTTGTCACATAGTTTGCATGTGGCTGTGATGTGGCTTTAGATCGAGTAGGTCTTGAAGTGTGTTTTTCTTTTTTAGGAGACTTTTAGGAGAATTTTTATTTTAGCCACCCTAGCTGAGAAACCTTTAAGAAGATCCCATAGAATATTAAATTTTCCACCTGAATATCCCCTTAACTAGGAGGATAACTCGGGAGCAACCATGGATCAACCCACAACATCTGTGTCACATGAAGAAGGAACTTCTACCTTAGAATCAGGAGTGAACTACTCTCCTCCCGTAAACGCACCTATCACTGATCCTATGGGACCTTTGTTGGTGGAAAAACCTCCTCCACATGACACAAAATTTCATCATTTGATGGAAGGAAATCCCAGAGCCATGGACTGGATTTTGAGTCGGCCTCAGGATGACTTGATATCGATGGCTTTTGGTCCAACTGCATCATTTTGGTACACTTCTTTAGGTCATCATGTTTCCGATTTTGGTTCACTTCCGATGGTGGAAACTCCACCACGTCAGTTTCCTCCATGTATTCTTGATGACGTCTTTCTCATGCTAGTTTACGAGACTATCAAACATTTATGAACATTTGGTAACTAGCTTAGATGCCAGAGTTTTCCTCCTATGCCCAATCTGGAAGTACCAGTTTTTGAACAACATTCCCCTGTAGATTCTTTGTATTTTTCTTCACCAAGAATATCTACACCCAACATGACCACTTATGAACCAGGTCAGCCCTCTTTCCCGACTAGTACACCTCAAATTCATTCGACCTGTTCAACACCTTATTTGACCCCAACAACTGGAGGGAAACCTTCAGCTACTAATAACTTCATAACTAGAACACAACTTCCACCTCAAACTTTGAGTGGAAGTTATCTCCTATTTATTGACAAAAAATGAGTATGGGTCAACCTACAATTAGTGGTCAACATATGATTACTGGGCATACTCCAATAGGTGGACAATTCTCATCTGGGGGGAAACCCCTAGTCAGTGGACCAGATTTAACTAGGGGGCATCATCCAATTAGGGGACACAACACGAGCGAAGGAAATCTTTCACAAAAGAAATTTAGCATGGTTGGTAGTTCACTCCCAACCATGGGACAACCTAGGGTACATCAAATGGGGGGGGGGGGAATCCACTTGGAACCAACCCCCATGGGGGCATACATACTCAGTAAATCATAATGCTTCTATAGGTCAAAACTATCCGAGAAATATTTCTCCTGGATTACCCTATCCCATAAACATGAACACCTCATGGGGACACCACAATGTTCCACTTCCTGGACCTCCAACTGGTGGGCCACCCTCACCACCCCCACCACCTGTCCTTCCTCCTCTCCCACCACTTGTCCCACCTCCACCACCTCCACCTGTCCTGCTTCCTCCCCCACCACTTCTCCCACCTCCACCACCTGCACCTGGAGGAACCCCGTATTCTAGAGGTGGACCACCTTACTCTGGAGGAGGACCCCCTTCAGGTCCACCTCCTAACCCAAGAGGCCCACCCCCATATGGCCAACCCTCTATGGGAGGACCTTATGATCATTTGATCTGTGGTCCTACTGGTACCTTGATGCCTTATCAGTATTACTAGTATCCACAGCCAAACCGATAGTTACCATTTCTAGCTACACTTGATCTATTAGATATGTTCCGTTCGACTAGCGATCCCATTCAACATGGTATAAATCGGCCAACTATTCCTATGAAGTTACCATCAGACATCTCGAAATTCGATGGAAAACCTGGTGAGGACCCTAAGAACCACGTAATGACTTATCATTTGTGATGATCCTCCAATTCCTTAATGCATGATTCTATCCGTTGTTGGCACGGGGCTAAGGCACATACGTTTTGGTACATTCAACGACGAAAGGGACAGTGGCAAGGGTAAAGGACCAGTCGCAAATCGCAATAAGGTGGAGAATGCAGAGTAGTTAGTAATTGGTCAATTAGTTAATGAGTCACTTTGCGAAGTGGACCAAGTGTAACGGCGAAGTGAGCCTATAAATAGGAGTAGCATTGTAATCCTAAGGGCATCATCTTTTTGGCATTGATTATCTTTTGATATCTTTTTTAGGCATCTTATCTCGGATCTGTTCTGCGGATGTGTATTCCTGTGGATTATGCGATGTGTAAGACATGATGATGAGTAATGAGAATGATCATGTTGTCTATATCTTTGTCTCTTTGTAAATTGTTGCAGTGGGGTTGAATATGTGTTATTGCAATGTTTGATATTGCAACATGGTTTAATATGTTTTAAGAATGAATACACGATATGTTATATCAGTTAGATATGCTTCGATAATTTGTTATTATGTAGATTTGATTAACATGTCGATTATGCGATGATTATGTTCTGATGAGAATGATGATTGTGTCGATCTCCGAGTTACATTGTGATTGAATGTGAATGATGCATGTCCTCTGCAATCTGCGAAAATGTGAATGAATGATGCATGTCCTTCATTCGCAGTCACTCATCCTTCTTCCCTCTCCCGTCCAAATCCTTTCCCTCCGGCAGCCTGCATACTCTTTCCATCCACGTTGCATAGACTCTGCGTTTCTTCCATCCTTCCATACACCTGCGCAGCCTGCACACCATATGACCCCACACCACGTTTACCTTTCACTTTCATCCTCCCCCTTCTTCCACAGGCTTCCATTTCCCTCTGTGTGTTTCAGCGTCTCTTCTCTCATCGATTCTCCTCATCGCACCACATCTCTCACTCCACCACCAGCCGCCAGATCTCGTCTCCTCCTCCCTCCCACATAGTCTCTCTTCTCGCCATCCTCCTTTGTTGCACACCATCATTCCACCTCCTCTCCACTTGTTGCGCACTCACATCCATCCTTTCCCTCGGCTCACCCAACGCCCTTTCCACCCAACGCCGTCTCCCCTTTCCGCATCATTTCTCCCTCCCACACCACCGTGCTCACCTTCAACCTTCTCCATCGCAGCCTGTGCTGCCCCATCTCTCCACGCATTTACATAACCCATTGCACATTCAACCCTGCCATCATTCTTCCTCCCATACGCTACCTCCACTGCCATGTCCACCAAACCCTAAATTAAATCATTTCCAAAATACAAAAAGATATTATAATATTATTATTATAATATTATTATTATAATATTTAAATTTAAAATAATAATAATAATAATAATATTACATTATTATTAAATTTAATTGTTATTGTTATAATATATATTAATTATTACTATTATTAATAATAGTAATAACTTAATTTTTTGGAAAAAAAAAGAGGAGCAAAAGAATAAAAATCAAGAAAAAAAAATCAAAGGAAGACCAGTTAAAGAAGTCAAAGACTCCCTATCATCAAAAAGTTGAAGACAATTTATCGTCAGAAAAATCAAAATCAAAGGAAGACCGATTATCGACACAAAAAAAAAGTAGTCAAAGGAAGACAAACTTGAAAAAGAATCGAAGACCATGGAAGCTGGGTTGCGACTACAAATAGAGAAATTAGAAGCCAAGTTAAAGCGCTATCGAAAAGACAATGAAGAATTACGAGACATTAATACACAATCAAAAGTAAAGATTGAACTACATAAGATAGAAGAACAATTCAATGAACAAATAATGTCCAACCAGAAAAATCACATGGAAAAATTATGTGCGCAAATCAAGGAATTAAAAGATGAAAGTGATTTCAATCAGAGATTGAAAAATCAAGATATAAAGAAGGAAATAAATAATTACGAAGCAGAAATAATACGCTTGAACAAAATCGTTAGCGACAAAGATGAAGAACTAATGCAGTTACGACATAAATTAGAAAGTCAAGAATTAGAGGTCGGCCAGTGTTGACAACAGATAAAAGTTCTTCAACAACAAAATGGCGACTCTAAAAATACACATAAGTCAAAGATCGCGGAGAATAATAAAGCATTATCCAACAATGCTGAAGAAATTTTTAGACTAAGAAGTCATAACAAGATACTAGTCACAAAAATTAAGAAGTTGAAAAATAGCCGGAAGATAGAACAATCTATGGACGACATTGAAGGGAAACTTCTAGACAAGCAGGAAGAAAGTAGTTGTATCAGAAGCCATAATGAAGATCTTAAGGAACAACTTAAGACATTTGAAGATGACAGAAAATTGCAAGTCGAATTGATTAAGAAGTTTCAAAATGATAACAGGCAGTTAGGAGACAAGTTGGAAAAGATACAGAATGAAACCTTAAAACCTCAAGAGACGAAAATAAAAGTCCCAGCTCAGATCAATGCTCAAAAGACGACACTCGTAAAAGAAAATGACATTGTGAAAACTCCCTATAGACACCCCAACCATAAAAATCGATATTCTGAAAAGTGGGAAATGTCGAAATACGATGGTACTAATGTGATCAAAGCTCTTAACGACAGATCAATGGGGAATCCCAATAGTCAGCAACAAATCAATTTGGGATGGATTGACTCATCCACATATCGAAAGTTATGCTCTACACTTAGAAGTTCGTACCGACATGTTTCGTCAGCTACGACATCATAAGGAACGATGCGACAACATTATAAGGCTTTGAGGACAAAGCCTTTCTAAGAGAGAGGCAATGCTATGAATAAAATAATAATAAAATAAACATCAACATATATATATATAATAACAACAAACAAGAATAATATAATAATATAATTAATTAGTGAAATGGTGTAACTCTTTATGAAGAGTTGCATTAGACACCCTTTAAACAATTATAAATACGGGAAAGTCTATCTTGTAAAAGACATCATCTTTGCGGTAAACGAATCCGTTCACTAAGTTAATAGTCGAATCCGACTCTCATATTGAATAATAGATAAGAATAATATATTTGATGATATAAAGATGATGTCTTTTACAAGATAGACTTTCCCGTATTTATAATTGTTTAAAGGGTGTCTAATGCAACTCTTCATAAAGAGTTACACCATTTCACTAATTAATTATATTATTATATTATTCTTGTTTGTTGTTATTATTATTATATATATATATATATATATATATGTTGATGTTTATTTTATTATTATTTTATTCATAGCATTGCCTTTCTCTTAGAAAGGCTTTGTCCTCAAAGCTTTATAACGTTGTCGCACCGTTCCTTATGACGTCGTAGTTGACGAAACATGTCGGTACGAACTTCTAAGTGTAGATCATAACTTCCGATATGTGGATGGGTCAATCCATCCCAAATTGATTTGTTGTTGACTATTGGGATTCCCCATTGATCTGTCGTTAAGAGCTTTGATCACATTAGTACCATCGTCTTTCGACATTTCCCACTTTTCAGGATATCGGTTTTTATGGTTGGGGTGTCTATAGGGAATTTTCACAATGTCATTTTCTTTTACGAGTTTCGTCTTTTGAGCATTGATTTGAGTTGGGACTTTTATTTTCGTCTCTTGAGGTTTTAAGGTTTCATTCTGTATCTTTTCCAACTTGTTTCCTAACTACCTGTTATCATTTTGAAACTTCTTAATCAATTCGACTTGCAATTTTCTGTCATCTTCAGATGTCTTAAGTTGTTCCTTAAGATCTTCATTATGACTTCTGATACAACTACTTTCTTCCTGCTTGTCTAGAAGTTTCCCTTCAATGTCGTCCATAGATTGTTCTATCTTCCGGCTATTTTTCAACTTCTTAATTTTTGTGACTAGTATCTTGTTATGACTTCTTAATCTAAAAATTTCTTCAGCATTGTTGGATAATGCTTTATTATTCTCCGCGATCTCTGACTTATGTGTCTTTTTAGAGTCATCATTTTGTTGTTGAAGAACTTTTATCTGTTGTCGACACTGGTTGACCTCTGATTCTTAACTTTCTAATTTATGTCGTAACTGCATTAGTTCTTCATCTTTGTCGCTAACGATTTTGTTCAAGCGTATTATTTCTGTTTCGTAATTATTTATTTCCTTCTTTATATCTTGATTTCCTAACCTCTGATTGAATTTATTTTTGGCTTTTAATTCATCAATTTGCGCATTCAATTTTTCTATACGCCTTTCCTGGTCAGAGATTTTTATTTCATTGTCCCTTTCTTGTAATTCAATTCTTATTTTTGAACTGTTATTTATGTCGCGCAATTCTTCATTGTCTTTTAGATAATGTTTTAACGCGGCTTCTAATTGTTCTCGCAAATCGGCTTCCATGGTTTCTGACTTCTTCGACGGTGGGATGATTTCCTTTGATTTCTTTGGTGATAACCGATCTTCAAATTTTATTTTATTTTTTTTAACAATAATTGCTTTGCCCTTATAATAATTATTATTATTTAAATGTAATAATAATATTATTTTAATATTATATATTTCCCAAACAATTGTAATATTTTACAATTATGGACCAATATTAATTAATCTCCACATTGGTTAACCTTTTGCTTTAGATTAATTTCTTTGTGGATTGTGTGTAGATTAGGTGGTTGGGAAGAATGATTGTTACCTTCCCCACCCAAGTTCAAATCTCACTTTTGGTTTGTTCTTAGGGAATAAAACCAAACCCACGTGCACCTTAAAACCATGTGCGGTTTCACTTCTTACTTTTACTTTTTACTTTTACTCACTTCTAAACTTTACTTTTACTTTTTTTTTTCCTTTTCACTTCTTCTTACTTGTTTTTTATTTATTTCTATATTCTATTTTCTTCTTTTTTACTTGTCTTTCTTTTCTTCTTTTTATTTTATTTTACTTTTTCCTTTTTATTTCTTTCTCTTTTTTTTCTTTTTTACTTCTTTGGGCCATGGGCCTGGTTTTGGACAAGATCCTAGATTGGTGGCTACAAGCCTCGCTCTGATACCAAATGCGGTGAACGAATCCGTTCACTATGTTAATAGTTGAATCCGACTCTCATATTGAATAATAGATAAGAATAATATATTTGATGATATAAAGATGATGTCTTTTACAAGATAGACTTTCCCGTATTTATAATTGTTTAAAGGGTGTCTAATGAAACTCTTCATAAAGAGTTACACCATTTCACTAATTAATTATATTATTATATTATTCTTGTTTGTTGTTGTTATTATATATATATATATATATGTTGATGTTTATTTTATTATTATTTTATTCATAGCATGGTTCCTGTATCCCCCTTAGGTATCTCAGGTGAGAACTCACTCGCTCTGTGAGTGTTGCTGGAAAGGATAAAACCTTTCCAAGCCGATATCTATGGGAGTTTGTGTTGAGGTTTGTTTACAATAGTGCAAAGTGAACCCATGTCGATAGATCTGTGTCAACAAATGGTTAAGTTACTGGGACCCTAGTGAGAAAAGGAGAGGACATGCTATGGCATCCGACAAAGTCGAAGATCACGAAGTGGTTCCATAAGAAGACACGAGAATTTGCTAAGGAAGAAAATCGAAACTCTGGATGGTCGACAGATGAGTGGCTGTAGAAGTACATCAACTATGATATCCATGAGGTATTTTTCTATGAATTTCCGATATTGCTGTATGAATGGTTGGTGCACCTAACTTTTCAGAAGAAGAATTTCCTAGGAGGTGAGCCTGAACATTGGACTCCGGAACTGATCCAACAATTGAGTAGGGTTAACAATAAAGCTTCAAGGGCTGCCAATGTTTGGGTAGATAGCATTTTGGAGGGATACATTATTGAGTTTGTCATCAACATAGTTAGGTCATACAACGATGTAGAAAGGAAATTATTGAAGGGGCCTAGAGGAAGGTATCTATTGTCGCTGCAATTGTGGATCAAAATGCTCATCTGTGAAAAAGGGATATTGAAGATGAATTTCGACGAGTAAAGCTTTGGTGTGCGGAGGCTATGGGTACTGCGCAGATGCGGGTTTGATAGAATGATGTGGGGTAGATGGATATGAGCTATGAAGAAATTGTGATGGAAGCTGTGGAAGATTGTGGTCTCCTATGAAGTGGGGTGAGGTTTCGGCCGGAGAAGAAGAAGAGAATTGAGATAGAGAGAGAGACTCCTAATGCGACCAGAACAAAGAATTGTGAAATGAGACCACAAGGGACTAAGAGAACCTACAGTGACGAAGGGAATGGCCAAGCTACCCCTGAACCCGAGGAAGGAAAAACCCAAAGCTACAATGTACCTACAACCTCGTGCACTTTTCCAAACCTTGGGGGAAGAAATAAAATTCTTTGGAGGGTTGTCTTGCGTGTCAAAATAGTGGTAATAGTAGCAGATCAAAAAACAATAGTAGAAAACCAAGGATGGCAGGCGATGATGTGAAGCTCCCTCTGTTTCAGGGTAACGGGACCGAGGATCCTGAGTAATACTAGTTCTTGTGCGAAGTAGTGTGGACAGTTAAACAAGTACAAGATGATTATATCAAGAAAGGACAATTGGAGACAACCTTTAGGGGTCATGTGCTGGATTGGTATATAAAGTTTGTACAAGTACCTACAGGGATTCCACATAAGACTCTAGCAGAAATCAGGGCTGGATTGATTAACGAATTTAAGAAACCGAAATAAGAGTCACAGTACATTACAAAATTAAAGGAGATAAAGCAATTCCCTAATGAATCGGTATGGGATTTTGATCAGAGGTTTAAAAATATGATGGCTAAAGTTAGTTTTGGGATGAGTGATGTGCAACATAAAGAATGGTTTATTACAGCATTGGTACCCCATATTCGAATGCCATTGATGCAACTGAAGATTGTCTCCCGGGAGGAGGCTTTGGAACTTGCGATGAAGCTAGAAGCTTCTCGATTGGAAAAACACGGATTGGCATGAGCCTAATCCAATCGCAGTTGGTGAACTTGACTATTCAACTATAGTGTTGGGATTTTCCTATACTCCATCCTAGTCCTAACAACATTTTCCATTTTTGCATTTTCAGTCATGCATTCATTTTTGCATGTAGGCATGCAATTGCATGCATCCCAGTCATCAATCCTAGCACCTAGTCCTCATTTAGCTATCCCCGGGAGCTTATTTCTGATCAGTTTTAGCCCTCCTAGTGCTTAGTGCACTCTCCTTTCACCTACCACTTGTGAAAGGCGCCCTCTCTCACCTACCACTCAGTTGTACTTCAGTTAGTTGAGTTATCTTTAAATCTTTCCTTGATTTAAGGCTAGATTGACTCCTCAACTGACTGTATCACTCCGATGGACCTCTAGTGAGATAAGATTGCCTATTCTAACTCCAGTTAGCTCCTCATGCGCCCTCCACTGAGCCTCCTTCACTACATTAGTGCTTCCATGTGCCAATTACACCTACCACACTCAGTTAGACTCAGTTTGACATCTGGTTGAAAGTTACTTTTGCATTGATGACTCCACTGATGATGATCAGGACTCCTAGTTGTGCTTTGATGACACTCCATTGATATTTTGATCTATCCATGCAGGCTAATTCGAATTACACCCCTGAAATTCGAATCCTGTGTATTGTATCATTATTGTTTATTATTCAAATTAATGAAACATGTGTGATTATTCTGCATCTATCTGAGTTCTATTGCATCTGTGTTCTTCTGCTCATTCTTTCTGCAATTCTTTCTGGTGAGGTATTCATCAGCTCTTAGATTTTCTATGGTAATTTCACATATAGGATAGCAAGAAGGGGAAGGAAGTTCGAGAAGAAGTATGGTGCAGTCGATATAAGTATGAAGGTCACCACAAAGATCAGTGTCCTAAATTCTGTGAATATTTACAGTCTTGTGCACCAAATCCGCTCAGTCAAGGAGGAATGCCCTGGTGCTGTATTTTTCAAACAAGAGGACATTGCTCGGAGGAGTGGTGTATTTACAGAAGGTTGTTGGAGTATCAGTACAACCACATGGTATAATCGACGCACCTCTGGGAATATAAAAATGTGGACTAACCGCCATTCCTGGTAATAGGACCTTGTGCTTGGTTTCAAATGTTCACCAACATCTGCAGGTTTTGGTGTAACGAAAAACCTTACATGGTATCATATCTGAGGTCTTAGGTTCAATTCCCCAATCTACACTGGAGGGGGGGTGTTGGAGTATCGGTACAACCACATGGTATAGCTGCCGCACCTCTAGGAATATAAAAATGTGGACTAACCACCATTCCTGGTAATAGGACCTTGTGCTTGGTTTCAAATGTTTATCAACATTTGCAGGTTTTGGTGTAACGACAAACCTTACATGGTATCAGAGCTGAAGTCTCAGGTTCAATTCCCATGAGCTACATTGGAGGGGGGGTGTTGAAGTATCGGTACAACCACATGGTATAACCGCCGCACCTCTGGGAATATAAAAATGTGGACAAACCACCAATCCTGGTAATAGGACCTTGTGCTTGGTTTCAAATGTTCATCAACATCTACAGGTTTTGGTGTAACGAAAAACCTTACATGGTATCAGAGCTGAGGTATCAGGTTCAATTCCCCCGAGCTACGTTGGAGGGGGGGTGTTGGAGTATTATTACAACCAGATGGTATAACCATCGCACCTCTCGGAAAATAAAAATGTGGACTAACCGCCACTCCTAGTAATAGGACCTTGTGCTTGGTTTCAAATGTTCAACAACATCTGTAGGTTTTGGTGTAACGACAAACCTTACAAAGGTTGTGTCGAAGTCGGCTAATATTTTCTGTAACTTCTGTCGATCGGTCGGTCATGAGGAAAAACATTGCAGAGCATATTATTTTCTCCAAGAAAGAACTGTTGATATATATTTTATGAAGGGAGATGAACAATAGTAGGCCGAGATACCTCAACCGCGACCGTATTATAATCAACCACAGTCGCAGTTTAATCAACCGTACTATAATCAACCACACTACAATCAACCGCAGTATAAACCGCCCCAATATAATTAGCAACAGTTCAATCAATAGCGAGGAGGATTTAGAGGGGATTTTGAGGTGGTCGCAATGGAGGCTTCAGCCATGGAGGAACTTTTTGTCAAGGTCGAGGTTTGATTACCTAGTTTAATTGTGGACAGATCGGACATTATCAGAGGGATTGTCTGAATCCGACACCTCAATGTACTTATTGCAGCGCATTCGATCATATTGTTGAATAATGTCTGCATCTAATCACGAAGTGGCTGGATAAGAATGCACCCCAACCGCAACCGAAGCCGAAACTAAATAAGAACCAGAATCCTAACCTAAACATGGAGAAGATATCGACTGAGATAAGGAGTCAACCCGTAAATGTCGCAATAGTAACTAGAGGAGGAGTTGCGACAGGAGAAGATAGACCACTGCCAAATGTCCAACCTACGACTCAAAAGCATGTACGATTCAATGTGGAAGCAAAAAAAAAAACCTTTTTGGAAGAAAGAGATGCACTGATCAAGAATAATGGTAACTCACTTGTCTATCAGATGCCACTGATTTTTTATACGACAAACTCACAAAGGTCACAAGGGAAGGTCAGCACTCTGAATTTTTTTCTAGAAAGTTGTTTGAGATTAATGAATGATCAAGATGCATTGGAAGATATAGTGAGCTTCTTGTATCGACAAGAAGAAGGGCGACGGGATCGGACAGTCAATCGGTTGCATAGGAAGAAAACGAGAAGAGAAATGAGAATGAATGCCCAGATTTGCGCATATGATGTAGATTCCATCATTTTGGATTTAGGATCGGATGTGAATATCCTAACCAAGCAAACATGGGAAATGATGGGATAGCTACAGTTGGTATGGTCTCCTGTGCAGCTTCGTCTGGAAAATCTGAGAAAAGTTACACCAATCGGTCGATTTCCTCATCTACCTGTCGAAGTGGAAGGACTGAAGACATATGCAGATTTCGATGTTATAGAGATAATTGATAATACCAGCCCATATTCGGCATTGTTAGGGATAGACTGGGTGATGGAAAAACTAGCAGTTATCAATTTTAATAAAAGGACAATGTCTTTTGAGAACAATGACATTAGAGTCATTGCCCCACTGGATCCACTTGAAGGGAAAAGATATGTTGAACCAATGAGAGATGAGTTCGTGGAAGGATGGCACAATGTATACAATGTTTCAAAAGATTATGTCAATCCCACCACCGATGGAGAATTGGGGTGGTGAAGTATCATTTAGGAAGTGTGCACAAAGTATCATTTAGGAAGTGTGCACAAATCACTAAGTCGTTGAGATGGGTAGCGACAAAAGTATGTGATTTGCTGACATACGAAGGATTACCTAGCTTGGCAATCTTTATCAATGAATTCAAAGACAGAGTATTAGAACCACAGCGCTTGCTGGCGCTAGAAGAAGCATTGAAGGCTATTCCAACAAGATGGTGGGTTACACACAAAACATCGATAGCAAGTTGGAAACTATGTCGATGATTGATGGAAGTACGATTTGGGGAGGATGAATGCTACAAAGGGAATAAATATGATGGAAGAAGTGATCCAAGGGATCATCTGGGAGAATGTCAATCGCACGGAGAATGAGGCCGAAGAAGGAATGGGTTCATGCATTCATCCATACGCTAGATGAAGTACCATGGAGCTGGTACATCTTTCCAGAACTGCGACAAGGAACGAAAACGTGAGAGGAATTGACCACTAGCTTTAGTCACACTTTCAGTTTCACAGATGAGAATCATTTCATCCATAGTGCGCTGCAGGAAATCCGTGAAAAGGTACTCGAGATAGTTCTGACCGAATGACCAATGGGACTACAATGGACTGCAATACCACAAATGGTGATGGAGTGTTACAATGTGTCGAGAGGACTTGATGACGAGGAAAATCCTAGAGTTGTCTATGTCCTAGAGTCGGAAGGGAGCCGCAATGTTGAAGCACCAGAAATACCATTCGACAAATTCAAGGAACCATTGAAAATAAAGAAGGTAAATATTAGGTCAGTGGAAAACCCAAAGTTTGCTAGTATTGGAGACCATTGGGATGATTCAACAATTGTAAAGGTCACCGACCTACTGCATGAATTTCAAGACCTGTTGCCAATGAAGTTTTCCGAGATGAAAAGCATTTCTGGGGACTTGGGAGAAATGAAGATCCCTCTTAAACCTGATGCTAAGCCAGTGAAGCAACGACCGTATAGATTGAAGCCAAGATACAAAGAGCGGGTGAAGGCTGAGATAGAGTGGATGTTGGACGCATGGATCATTGAACTTGTCGAAGAGTCAGAATGGATCAACCCGATGGTATTCCAAGATAAAAAGATAGGTGAAATTCGGATTTACATCGATCTAAGGAAGTTGAATGACGCATGCCTTCATGATCCATTCCCCACACCCTTTACTAATGAATTACTTGAAGGTGTTGGTGGACAGGAGGTTTAATCATTGATAGATGGATTCTCAGAATACCACTGGATCAATATTGTGAAGGAAGATCGACACAAGACCACCTTCATCATAGAGTGGGGATGCTTTCAGTACATAATAATTCCATTTGGTCTCAAGAATGCCCCTCCAATTTTCTCAAGATTAGTCATCATTGCATTCAAAGATTTTATTCACAAGTTCTTGGTAGTGTATATGGATGACTGGACCATGTATGGGTTGGTTAGAGACCATGTTGCGAGCCTCAGGATGATGCTGGAAAGATGTCAACAACATCATATTTCAATGAATCTAAAGAAGTGTATCTTTTGTGCACCATTTGGTATCCTATTGGGACACATTGTATGCAAGGAAGGTATGTTGGTTGACCCAGCCAAGATTGCGATCATTGTCGACTTACCAGCACCAACGACAGTAAAGTAGCTGAGGGCGACGTTGGGCCATACAGGATACTACATGAAGTTCATAAGGGGATATGCAATGATTACTGCACCCATGGAGAAGCTATTGAATAAGGATGCAAAGTTTGAATGGAATGACGAGTGCTAGAATAGCCTCGACATATTGAAGAAAACTATGGTCTCAACACTGATATTAGTATTCCCCGACTGGAAGAAAGAATTCCATGTCCATGTAGATGCTTCATCAGTTGCGCTGGGGGTGATATTGGCCCATCCGAGAGAAGGGTCAATCGACCATCCAATTGCGTTTGCGAGTCGGAAGTTTTCAACCGTAGAGAAGAATTATACAACGACAAAATGAGAAGGCTTAGCGATGGTATATGTGTTGCAAAAATTTTGACACTACCTGCTAGGAGTACACTTCAAGATGTTTACTGACCACTCAACATTGAATTACTTGGTCAATAAGCCTATGTTGTGGGGGAAGATCTGTCGGTGGATGTTGTTGTTCCAGGAATTTGATTTTGAAATAATCGTGAAGCCTGGATGATTGAATGTAGGACCTGATCATTTGTTGAGGATAGAATCAGGATAAGAACCAAGGAGCATCGAGGGAGGATTTCCCAATGTGCAGCTATTTAATATTGGAATGGTTGATGACCATTACGAATAGATTTTTTAGTTCTTGGCTATGGGAAAAGCACCTGAGGAGTTCACCACCAGTCAGAAGAAACAGTTAGTCGTCAGGGTCGCTAATTTCCAACTAATCATAGGACAGTTATACAAGATGGGATCAGATGAAGTTCTTCGTCGATGTGTCCTTCCGCATGGACAAGAAAGAGTATTGGCGGAATCTCACAGTGGGATCACAAGAGGTCATTATGGAGGGTGTGTAACCGCTAGGAAGATACTTAAAGCTGGTTTGAGGTGGCCAACAGTGCATGGCGATGCAACAGATTATGCTAAGAGTTGCGACGTATGTCAAAGAACGGGGAAACCATCACGAATGGATGAGATGCCACTAGTGCCTCAGTTGACATTAAAACCCTTCAAAAAATGGGCAGTAGACTTCGTAGGATCCATTAACCCACCAGGAAAAAGAACAGGTGCAAGGTATATCATTAATGCAACCGATTACTTGGAAAGATGGGCCGAAGCAACACCGATGAAGAATTGCATAGCTGTGACAGCATCAAGGTTTCTCTTTGACAATGTGGTTTTAAAATTCGTCACAACAGATCTAATGAACAAGTAAATCAATCACAATAGATGAAACTCAAAAAATATGGTGTAAACTATGCAAAAACCATGCATCAGTGCTCTATAATCCCAATAAGGGTGAAAATACAATACAATACTATCACAATGAGTGAGCAATTCGAATTAACCAAGGAGGTCATTCGAATTAACTGAATGGCATAGCTTGGCTCCAACTAGGAGTCCTCATCATTAATTAGTGGTGGTCATCAATGCACAAGTAACTGTTAAACAGGTGTCAAACTGAGTCTAACCGAGTGTAATAAGTGTAACTGATGGTAAGTGGCATTAATATAGGGATGGAGGCTCAGTGGAGGGCGCATGAGGAGTTAACTGCACTCAGAACTGTCAGTCATGTCTCATCGGAGGTCAATCGAAGTGATAACATCAATTATGGGTCAATCGGAGGTAAATCAGAGTGATAACTGAAGTGTAACTGGACTGGTAGGTGAGAAAGATGCCCTTCTTCAGTGGAAGGTGAGAACTAGGCACATGACAGGCTAGGAGGGCTTAAACTGACTGGAAAGTAGCTCCCGAGTGTTGGGAGACTAAGGACTAGGTGCTGGAGGTACCATACTGATGATTGGGAAGCATGCAGAATGCATGCATGCATGCAAAGTACATAAGTGAATGATGAGATATCCTAACACCCCCCCCTCAAGCTATACTATGATGTAAAAAATAAAATGTAGGGCCCTGGTTACTGAGACCAAAGGTCACCCCAATACAATAATCCAAAAAATGCTGAAATAAGATAAGTGAGGAAAGAGGGAAAACCCAGTGGGAAGAAAGCCCCCCCTCAAACTAAACATAAAAAATAGATCTAATCTGTCTCCACCATGATGGAACTCAACCCCAACAGTGAACAGAGGTAAGAGAACTTCTTCTCAATGAAGCTCTTGGTGCGATCATGCACCAACTCTCGAATGTAGTGCATATGAATCTCAATGTGTTTGGTCCTATGCTGTTGAAATGGATCGGTGGAGATCTTAATAGCACTTTGATTGTCACAAAATAGGATAGTTGAAGTAGTGCTACCAAAATCAAACTCGGAAAGAATACCCTGCAACCAAACTGCCTGAATGCAGGCATTGACTGCCCCTCGATACTCTACCTCTGCTGAAGAAAGTGCAATGGCTGCCTGCTTTTTACTTGACCAGAAAATAGGTCCATGTCCAGTCATGAAAACATATCCGGAAGTGGAATTCTGATCTATGCTATCACCTTCCCAATATAAATCAGTAAAACCAATGAAATCTAGTTCAGAATCTGCAGCATATTGTATGCCAAAATGTTTCGTACCTTGCACATACTGCAAGATCCGCTTGGATTCCCGCCAATGAAGCTCATGGGGCTGCTGCATATACTTTGATACAACACTCATGACATAATATATATCAGGACTTGAGTGTGTCAAGTAGAGTAGTGAACCAATCAACTGTCGATACATAGTGCAATCTACAAGCGGTGTAGTGTTTCCCTCTTCAAGACTGATTCCTGAGAGGAATGGGAATGGACCAGCCTTACATTCTGCCATATTAAACTTTAATATCAGGTCTTTAGCATACTTTTTCTAAGATAATGTTATCCCATCAAAATTTTGGGCTATCTCCAAGCCCAAAAATTGCTTAAGCAAGCCCAGATCGCTCATATCAAAAGCTAGATGTAAAGCGGTTTTCAGCTTGTTAATTGTAAGGAGAGTGCTACCAGTAATGAGAAGATCATCAACATATAAAAAAACAATCAACAAATTACATGTAACTTGTTGTAGGTACACATTAGGATCAGATTTGCATCTTTTGAAATTCTGAGAAAGAAGCAAGGAGTCCATCTTTACGTACCAAGCTCTTGGGGCCTATTTCAATGCATACAAAGATTTCTTCAACCTGCAAACTAATAATGGATCTGATATGTATCGTTCTGGTTGTTTCATATATACCTCCTCATCAAGGTATCCATGTATAAAATCACTCTTCACATCCATGTGGTGCACTTCCCAGTGCTTGGATGCGGCAATGGCCAAAACTAGGAGGATGGAATCCATCTTTGCAACCGGTGCAAAAGTCTCAGTGTAGTCCACACCTTAGACTTGGGAGAAACCTTTTGCCACCAACCTAGATTTGTATTTTCTGATAGAGCCATCAGCAACAACCTTCATACAGTAGATCCACTTGCATTGAACTAATTTTCTTCTAGGTGGAAGAGAAACTAGCTCCCATGTATTGTTCTTTTGAACATAACTGTACTCTTCATCCATGGCGGTTTGCCATCGTGGATCTCGGTGGGAATGATAGTATGATTTGGGATCTGAACCAATCATCAAATAACATTTCTTAGATAATAATGGATCAGAAAAAGAAAGAGCCATCCCTGCTCTTTGATAGTCTGCTCTTGTTCTCCTTGGATAAGCAGGATTTCCAATGTTTGGAGCAGCAGATTGTAGAGTGTTTTGGGCCCACTTTGGTAACTGAGGAGGATCATTATGGTCTGATTCCGAACCTGATATTTCATGGCCATCAAAGTATGATATAATATCAGAGATATCAGATCCAATTCTTTCTTCATAATCACTCGAATCTTCTTCTTGTGGAGGGTGCAGATCGACAGTGTTTTCCTCAACTAGTTTCAGATTTGGCAGCGGTTCTTCAAACTTCACACTTCGCTCTATGAATACCTTTTTGGATCTGATATTCATGAGTTTATATGCTTTTGATTCTTCCCTATATTCTATCAGGATACATTCAATACTTTGTGGATCCAAAGACTTTCTCTTATCAAAAGGAATTCTAGCCCATGCAGTGGAGCCAAAAACCCTCAAATTGGACACATCCGGTTTGCGACAAAAGAATGCTTCGAAAGGAGTTTTACCTTTCATGGATGAATGTGGAAATTGGTTCTGAATATATGTAGCAACATTAATGGATTCAGCCCAAATATTTGCAGCCAAACCTTTTGACTCAAGCATGCAGGTAGCCATCTCTTTCAGTGACCGATTCTTCCTTTCCGCTGGGGTGTGTAGGGAACTGTATGTTGGATCTGAATTCTGTTTTTGGCACAAAGTTGCAGCAATTCAGTCTTGATATATTCTCCACCATTATCAGATCTAAGAGCTTTGATCTTTCTCTCAGTGGCGGTCTCAACAGAAGCCTTAAAATCCTTGAATTTTCCAAGCACTTTTGACTTGTTTTTGAGAAAAAATACCCAAGTAAAGCGGGAAAAGTCATTGATGAATGTAAAAACATACCTTGAACCATTCATGGACATATTTGGCAGTGGACCACTGATATTATAATGTATGAGGCCCAAAATGGTGGAAGCTCTGCTAGCTTTTCCGTGGTCGAACCTGTGCTCGGAGTGCTTCCCAACAATGCAACTGGAGCAAATTCCCTTCGAGGAATGAAGTTGTGGAAGACCATCTACCATAAATTTCTGTTGTAGCAGCAACAAATACTTGTAATTAAGGTGTCCAAACCTTTCATTCCAAATCCTACTAACCTCGTTGCCATGAGTGAGGAGAGCAGTGGGCTTTTCAAATAGCACAAAGCGAGAAAACTCATAGTATTTTGCAGTGTGGTTTGTCTTTCTGATTGCAATAAGTCTTCCACTTTTAATATACAAAATTTTGAAATTGTTAGGGCTGAATGTAACTTACTTCGGTTCACCAGTGTGTGTCATTTGATACACAGAAAGTAGATTTGAAGCCAAGGAAGGCACATAGAGAACATTCTAGAAGCTTCCATGCTCTACATGGATGGTACCTTTGCCCTTCGAAGAAATTTTTGAGTCATCTCCCAAATGGATGGGGATGGAGCTGCTTGGATTGAATAAAGAGAAGGAGTCAATGTTTACAGCCATATGATTCAAGGCACCGGAATCTATCAGTAGAGTGGTGGGTTTCAAAACAATTGCCATGAGTACTTGACCTCTTTCATGATCATCATTCCTATCCTTCTTCCATGCATCGTTGGGAAGACATATGTTGTTCTTTTCCAAAAGGAGGGCCATTTGATCTATTGTTTTCTTCATGTATGAAATTTCAGGATGAAAGCCATGGTTGCAATATGAACATTTAGATTTTTCCTTTCCCTCTTTACCCTTCTGCTTGTTCCTCGAACCGGATGGTGCTTCCAGTTGCTTTCCTTTATCTCTTTGCTTGGTAGGCTCGAATTTGGGCTTCTCTTTTCTTTGCTTTCCTTTACCATTCTAATTCTTGGGTCCTTGAGAAAAGAGGGCTGAATCTTTGGAGTTTATGGACCCCATTTAAATCAACTTATCATGCTTTATTGTGACAGACTCAATGAAGGCATTCAAGGTAGGCATCTTCCAATTCAAGGTAGTTAGCCGACCGGAATTGAAAGTAGAGACAAATACCGAGTAATCTTCCCCAAGATTTGTGGGAATGCAGAGGATCAATTCCTTATCCTCTTTCACAACACCACTGTTCTTCAACTGCAATGACAAGTGCTTGAATTTTGTGAAAAATTCATTGATGGTCTCAAAAATCTCAGGACTAAGGGAAATCAATTCATTTTCCAATTGAAAAGCCCTAAGCTCGTCCTGCTTGCCAAAGAGATTGTCAAGTTGCTCCCATATTTCTTTTGGAATCTTCAATCCACTGAGATGGAAGTGAAGATCCTTGGAAATGGAGAGGCAAAGGAGACCATAAGCTTCATGAAGCTTATTGTAGTGTTTGGTTCTTTCCGACAATGTGCTTGGCTCCAATTCGAGGCCAACAGTGACTCTATAGAACCCTTTTGAGAGTAATATAATCTCCATATCATATTTCCATTCAAAATAATTGAAAGGAGTAAGAACTAGTTTGGAAGAAGAGTATTCCATCTCAAATAGCGAGTGCACTTGATGTAGAAGAACTTGTCAAACACAAGAGAGCAAATGCAATTGATGTAGATGATTAACCTGCAAATCACAATCAAAACAAGAACAGTAAGGTTGAACAATCCACCCTTTTAGAGTTGCATCACACCTGGGATTGGATATCAAACAAGTTGAATGGGTCCAATGTATCAAATCCAGGTATTATGTGGAAAACTCAAGCTTTTGGAGTGGACTGGAGTGTATTTTTCTGCTTTGCATGCACATGAGATATTTCATGCCAAAACTTCAGTAATTTTGAGCAAATTCACTCAAATCTTCTTGTAGAACACCTGTAGAAAAGAGATCTTGTCCCTGCAATGGCTCTGATACCATGTAAAATTAGTCACGGTAGATCTAATGAACAAGCAAATCAATCACAATAGATGAAACTCAGAACATATGGTGTAAACTGTGCAAAAAACATGCATCAGTGCTCTATAATCCCAATAAGGGTGAAAATACAATACAATACTGTCACAATGAGTGAGCAATTCAAATTAACCAAGGAGGTCATTTGAATAGACTGAATGGCATATCTTGGCTCCAACTAGGAGTCCACATAATCAATCAGTGGTGGTCATCAATGCACAAGTCACTGTCAAGCAGGTGTCAAACTGAGTCTAACTGAGTGTAATAATTGTAATTGATGGTAAGTGGCACTAATCCAAGGATGGAGGCTCAGTGTAGGGCACATGAGGATTTAACTGCACTCAGAACTGTCAGTCATGTCTCATCGAAGGTCAATCCGAGTGATAACATCAGTTATGGGTCAATTGGAGGTAAATCAGAGTGATAACTAAAGTGCAGCTGGACTAGTAGGTGAAAAAGGAACCCTTCTTCAGTGGAAGGTGAGAATTGGGCGCGTGACAGGCTAGGAGGGTTTAAACTGAGTGGAAAGTAGCTCCTGAGTGCTGGGAGACTAAGGACTAGGTGCTAGAGGTACCATACTGATGACTGGGCAGCATACAGATGCATGCATGCAAAGTACATAAGTGAATGATGAGATATCCTAACAGTGGTCACCATATTTGGATGTCCAAATATATTGATGAGTGATCAAGGCACACATTTCATCAATCAGACCATTAGAGCAATGACTGAGGAATTCTAGATTCAACATAGAAGAAGTACCCCATATCACCCACAAGCGAATGGACCAGTTGAAGTGCTGAACAAAATATTGGAAAACACGCTCACTAAGGTATGCAATGCAAACCACAATGATTGGGACTTGAAGATTCCTGTGATATTATGGGCCTACAGGACAACATGCAAAATATTGACACGCCAGACCCCTTTCAAGTTGGTATATGGACAAGAAGTGGTGATGCCTATGGAGTACATCATCCCCAGTCTACGCATAGCAGTAGCGATAGGAATGAGTGACGACAAGGCCATTGAAGAAAGATTGGCACAGCTACTACAACTTGAAGAAGATCGCTTCATCGTGGGATTTCATCAGCAGGTAGAAAATGTTCGGATATCCATCATCTATTTCGGGATACATCATCTATTTCAGGATCTTGCATGATCTATTTCAGGATATGATCTATTTCAGGATCATCTATTTCAGGATATGATCTATTTCAGGATCTTGCATGCACAGGCATGCATCCCAGTCACCAGTTTGATGCCTCCAGCACCTTATCCACCTTCTTCTAGCACCCGGGAGCCACTTACCACAGAGTTTTAGCCCTCCCAAGCTGAAAGGCGCCCTCTTCTCACCTACTGCCAGAGAAGGGCGCACTTGCTCACCTACCACTGCAGATTCACTCCAGTTACATTCAGTTAGCTCCGATTCTCCCTGATTTGAGGCTAGTTTCACTCCCGACTGACTGTATCACTTCCGTTTGACCTCCAGTTTGATTAGGTGACTTGTTCTGACTTCAGTTAGCCTCCCATGCGCCCCCACTGAGCCTCCAGATCCTATATCAGTGCTACACACTTCAGTTACATTTATTACACTCAGTTAGACTCAGTTTGAACCTGGATGACTGGTTGTTGTGATTGATGAGCACCACCGATGATTGATGAGGACTCCTAGATAGAGTCAAGCTACTCCATTTAGTGATTCGAATGGCCTACTTAGTCAATTCAAATTGCTCATTGACAGACATTGTATTCTATTGTAATTCATTCACCCTTTCTGGGATAGAGAGCACTGCTGCATGTTTTGCACAGTTTTGCACCATATTTTCTATGTTCAGCTGTTGTGATTGATTTACTTGTTCATTAGATCTGCTGTGACTAATTTTACATGGTATCAGAGCCATTGCAGGGACAAGATCTCTTTTCTACAGGTGTTTATACAAGAAGATTTGACTGAATTGCTAAAAATTGCAAAAAGTTTGGCATGAGATATCTCAAGGGCATTCGCTCCCGTGCATGCAAAGCTTGAAAAATATTCCAATACCACTCCAGAAGCTTGAGTTACCACATAATTCCTGGATCTGATACATTGGACCTATTCAACATTGCTTGAAATCCAATCCCAGGTGTGATGCAACTCTCAAAGGGTGGATTGTTCGACCTTATTGTGGTTGTTTTGATGTGATTTGCAGGTTTATTGTCTCCTTCAAGTGCACTCGCTATTTTCTGCATGCAAGGTTTCCTCCTTCAATTGCATTCGCTATAGTCTGCATGCAAGCTTCCTCTTCATCAGTTGACTCAATCCTTGCAATGGAATACTCTTCTTCAAAGCCTATCCTCACCCCATTCAATTATTTTGATTGGAAAGATGATATGGAGATCATATTACGTTCAAAAGGTTACTACCGAGTCACTCTTGGTCTTGAATTGGAGCCAAACAATGTAGCAGAAAGAACCAAACACTACAACAAGCTTGATGAAGCTTACGGTCTTCTTTGTCTCTCCATCTCCAAGGATCTTCACTTCCATCTCAGTGGATTGAAGACTCCAAAATCCATATGGGAGCAACTTGAAACACTATTCGGCAAGCAGGATGAGCTTAGGGCTTTTCAATTAGAGAATGAATTGATTGGCCTTAATCCTGAGAATTTCGAGACCATCAATGAATTCTTCACAAAATTCAAGAACTTGAACTTGCAATTGAAGAACAGTGGTGTTATCAAAGAGGATAAACAGTTGATCCTCTCCATTCTAAGCAAGCTTGGGAAAGATTATTCGGTATTTGTCTCCACTTTCAATTCCGGTCGGCTAACTACCCCGAATTGGAAGATGCCTACCTTGAATGCCTTCATTGAGTCCGTTACGAAAGAGCATGACAAGTTGATTCAAATGGGGTCCATAAGCTCCAAAGATTCAGCCCTATTTGTTCAAGGACCCAAGATCTCGAATGGTAAAGGAAAGCTAAAGAAGGAGAAGCCCAAATTCGAGCCTCACAAGCAAAAAGACAAAGGCAAGCAAACGGATGCACCATCCAGTTCGAAATCCAAGCAAAAGGGAAAAGAAGGTAACCAAAAATCTAAATGTACTTATTGTAACCGTGGCTTTCATCCCGAAAGTTCATGTATGAAGAAGACTATAGATCAAATGGCCCTCCTTTTGGAAAAGAACAACATAACCCTTCCTGACGGTGCAAGGAAGAAGGATCGGAATGACGATCATGAAAGAGGACAAGCACTCATGGCAACGGTTTCGAAGCCCACTCTCTTGATAGATTCGGGTGCATCAAATCATATGGCTGCAAATATTGATTCTTTTTCCTCATTCGATCCAAACAGCTCCATCCCCATCCATTTGGGAGATGACTCAAAAATTTCTTCAAAGGGCAAAGGTACGATTCATGTAGAACATGGATGCTTTCAGAATGTTCTCTATGTGCCTTCCTTAGCTTCGAATCTCCTTTCTGTGTATCAAATGACACATACTGGTGATCCAAAGAAAGTCACATTCAGCCCTAATACAGTTGAAATTTCTGATATCAAAAGTGGAAGACTAGTTGCGGTTGGAAAGGCAAACCACACTGCAAAATGTTATGAGTTTTCGCACTTTATTCCGCTTGCAAAGCCCACTGCTCTTCGCACACATGGTAATGAGGTTAGTAGGCTTTGGCATGAAAGATTTGGACATCTAAATTATAAGTATTTGCTGCTGCTATCAAATAAATCCATGGTAGATGGGCTTCCACAACTCCGTTCCTCGAAGGGAATATGCACCGGTTGCATTATTGGGAAGCACCCCGAGCACAGATTCGACCGCGGCAAGGCTAGCAGAGCCTCTACTATTTTGGGATTGATCCATTCTGATATCAGTGGTCCGCTGCCCCATATGTCATTAAATGGTTCAAGGTATGTTTTGACATTTATTGACGATTTTTCCCGCTTTACATGGGTATTCTTTCTCAAAAACAAGTCAGAAGTGCTTGGAAAATTCAAGGATTTTAAGGCTTCTGTTGAGACCACCACTGAGAGCAAGATCAAAGCTCTTAGATATGATAAGGGTGGGGAATATATCAAGTCCGAGTTGCTGCAACTTTGTGCCCAAATCGGAATCAAGATCCAACATACAGTTCCCTACACACCCCAGCAGAACGGTGTAGCGGAAAGGAAAAACCGGTCACTGAAAGAGATGGCTACATGCATGATTGAATCGAAAGGTTTGGCTGCAAATCTTTGGGCTGAAGCAATCAATGTTGCTGCATATATACAGAACCGTGTTCCACATTCATCCGTGAAAGGTATGACTCCTTTCGAAGCATTTTTTGGTCACAAACCGGATGTGTCAAATTTGAGAGTTTTTGGCTCTACTGCATGGGCTAGAATTCCTTCTGAGAAGAGACGAGCTTTGGATCCACAAAGTATCGAGTGCATATTGATAGGATATGGGGAAGAATCAAAAGCATATAAACTCATGGATATCAGATCTAAAAATATATTCATAGAGCGCAGTGTGCAGTTTGAAGAACCGCTTCAAGAATTGCAACTAGTTGAGGAGAAAACTGCCGATTCACCGCCTTCACCAGAAGAAGATTCGAGCAGCGATAATGAAGGTATGAGTTCTGATATTTCTGATATTGTAGCAGCATATGATGATCATGACATATCAGGTTCGGAATCGGACCATTCAGATCCCCCTCAGTTACCAAAGTGGGCCCAAAACACTCTACAATCTGCTGGTTCTAGTCTTGGAAATCCTGCTGATCCGAGACGAACAAGAGGAGACTTTCAAAGGGCAGGTATGGCTCTTTCTATTGCTGATCCATTTCTTCCTGAGATTTGTTATTTGATGGCTGGTTCAGATCCCCAATCATACTATTCATCCCATCGAGATCCGAGATGGAAAAGTGCCATGGATGAAGAGTACAGTTCTCTTCAAAAGAACAATACATGGGAGCTAGTTTCTCTTCCACCTGGAAGAAAATTAGTGAAGTGTAAATGGGTCTACCGTACTAAAGTTGCTGCTGATGGCACTATCAGCAAATATAAAGCAAGGTTGGTGGCAAAAGGTTTTTCCCAAGTCCAAGGAGTGGACTACACAGAGACCTTTGCACCGGTTGCAAAGATGGATTCCATCCGCCTTGTTTTAGCTATTGCCGCATACAAGCACTGGGAAGTGCACCATATGGATGTGAAGAGTGCATTTTTACATGGAGACCTTGCTGAAGAGGTCTATATGCAGCAGCCAGAGGGTTATATATCAGATCCATCATTGGTTTGTAGATTGAAGAAATCTTTGTACGGGTTAAAACAGGCCCCAAGAGCTTGGTACGCAAAGATGGACTCCTTCCTTCTTTCTCAGAATTTCCAAAGATGCAAATCTGATCCGAATGTCTATATTCAGCGAGTTAAAGGTAATTTGTTGGTTATTGTACTTTATGTTGATGATCTGCTTATTACTGGTAGCACACTTACTTCAATAAACAAGCTAAAATCTGCCTTAAATCTAGCTTTTGACATGAGCGATTTGGGCTTGCTGAGTCACTTTTTGGGCTTGGAGATAGCTCAAAATTTCGATGGGATCACTATATCTCAGCAAAAATATGCTTCCGACCTGTTATTGAAGTTTAATATGGCTGAATGTAAGGCAGCCCCGTTCCCATTCCTCTCAGGAATCAGTCTTGAGGAGGGAGATTCCACACCGCTTGCAGATTGCAGTATGTATCGACAGTTGATTGGTTCACTACTTTATTTGACACATTCACGGCTTGATATCTCATATGCCGTGAGTGCCGTGTCAAGATATATGCAGCAGCCACATGAGCTTCATTGGCGAGCAGCCAAGCGGATCTTGCAGTATGTGCAAGGTACGAGACAGTTTGGCATACATTATGCTGCAGATTCTGAGCTAGATTTCATTGGTTTTACTGATTCAGATTGGGCAGGTGATAGCATTGATCGGAAGTCCACTTCCGGTTATGTTTTCATGATTGGTCATGGTGCTATTTGCTGGTCCAGCAAAAAGCAAGCAGCCATTGCACTTTCTTCAGCAGAGGCAGAGTATCGAGGGGCAGTCAATGCCTGCATTCAGGCAGTTTGGTTGCAGGGTATTCTTTCCGAGTTTGGTTTTGGTGGCACTACTTCGACTGTCCTATTTTGTGACAATCAAAGTGCTATCAAGATCTCCACAGATCCAGTTCAGCGGCAGAGGACCAAACACATTGAGATTCATATGCATTACATTCGACAGTTGGTGCATGACCGCACCATCATTCTGCAATATTGCCCTACTGATGAGCAAATTGCAGACATCTTCACCAAGAGCTTCACTGAGAAGAAGTTCTCTTACCTCCGTTCACTGTTGGGGGTGAGTTCCATCATGGTGGAGACAGATTGATTCATTATTATGCTTTAGCTTGAGGGGGGGCTTTCTTCCCACTGGGTTTTCCCTCTTTCCTCACTTAGTTTATTTTCAGCATTTTTTGGATTATTGTATTGGGGTGACCTTTGGTCTTAGTTACCAGGGCCCCACATTATTTTAGTTGGCACATCATAGTCTAGCTTGAGGGGGGGTGTTCGTATATCCATCATCTATTTCGGGATACATCATCTATTTCAGGATCTTGCATGATCTGTTTCAGGATATGATCTATTTCAGGATCATCTATTTCAGGATATGATCTATTTCAGGATCTTGCATGCACAGGCATGCATCCCAGTCACCAGTTTGATGCCTCCAGCACCTTATCCACCTTCTTCTAGCACCCGGGAGCCACTTACCACAGAGTTTTAGCCCTGCCAAGCTGAAAGGCGCCCTCTTCTCACCTACTGCCAGAGAAGGGCGCACTTGCTCACCTACCACTGCAGATTCACTCTAGTTACATTCAGTTAGCTCTGATTCTCCCTGATTTGAGGCTAGTTTCACTCCCGACTGACTGTATCACTTCCGTTTGACCTCCAGTTTGATTAGGTGACTTATTCTGACTTCAGTTAGCCTCCCATGCACCCCCACTGAGCCTCCAGATCCTATATCAGTGCTACACACTTCAGTTACATTTATTACACTCAGTTAGACTCAGTTTGACACCTGGATGACTGGTTGTTGTGATTGATGAGCACCACCGATGATTGATGAGGACTCCTAGATAGAGTCAAGCTACTCCATTTAGTGATTCGAATGGCCTACTTAGTCAATTCGAATTGCTCATTGACAGACATTGTATTCTATTGTAATTCATTCACCCTTTCTGGGATAGAGAGCACTGCTGCATGTTTTGCACAGTTTTGCACCATATTTTCTATGTTCATCTGTTGTGATTGATTTACTTGTTCATTAGATCTGCTGTGACTAATTTTACAGAAAAAGATCGACATAAGGCATGGCATGATCACCATGTAAAGGAAAATCACTTTTGATGTGGAGATATGGTTCTCCTATATGACAGTAAGTTTGAGAAGCACCCATGTAAGCTCTAGATGCATTGGCTTGGTCCATATATCATAAATTTCATCACTGACGGGGGTGTAGTTCAGTTGCAAAAGTTAGATGAAACAATTTTACCAAATTTGGTGAATGGAAGCCATCTAAAGCCCTATTGAGATAGCTCAGCATAGAACCACTGAGGAAGACAACAAGTGAAAAAAAATTTGAAGAAAAAATGACAAAAAGAAAAAAGAAAATTGAAATAGGAACACTACGAAGATCGGAATTCTGTCGAGGTCATGTGTTGACAGAATGACGATAAGGATTGAGTTCTTGCATCTGTCGAAGTAACTGCAAAAGGTTTGGAATTCATATGTCTATCAATGGAATAGTGGCAAATTTTGAAACAATGACGAGGTTTGGGGCCTGTCGATGTCCGACGTACTCTGAATTGGTGAAATTGGGTAATAAATGCAGTAGTTAAGACGTGGCGGATGACGAAGCAAGTGGATGAAGATGCATTTAATGAACAATGAGTGCGTGGGATTTGGTAAATCGAAGGAGGATTTGGAAATCATTGTCCAAAATTGACTCGATGGATGGGGAGCAGGAAATCAAAGCTATAAAAGCATGCACAGATGGACATTTCGACCCATTGTGCATTGTGAGAATTGTGAAAAAAGATTTAGAGCAAAGATTAACATAATTGAATTCAAAAATTTGCAATGGCACATGTAATCTCCAGTATGAGCACACAGGAACAACCCAGAGCAAGCGCGACCATCGTCCAAGAACAACCAAAAATTGCATCTACACCAGTGCGGATATTCAGGAAGAAAAGAAGCACCAACTGACCGACGAGTACAAAGAGAAGAACCAAGACTCCCCGCAGCTCAACATGGGTTGCGGCGGCAGGAGGGGAAGCAGGCACATCAGGTGTTGCGAAAGAAGAAATGGCAATAGCAAGGGGAAGGTAGAAAGGTCCGACAATAGAGGACATTCCAGGGTAAGTTCCATCACGGAAGGAAGGGGATCCAATGATAAGACTTGGAAAGAATGCCAAGTATACCATAGTTGAGCCCGCGACACTAGAGGGTGTCCATACCACTGGATACGTATTGCAAGGACTGCAAAAACTGCAATACAACGATCATGACATCTTGCCATATCGAGAGTGCACTTAGTGCACATTCATTGAGAGACAACATGAAGATGGAGGTCCAATCACTAGAGAGCCAATGCAGTGGGCATTGGGGCTGGAGCGATCATGTATTTTATTAATTATTCACATGCCTCATTTTGGGCAATCGGAGGCGGTGAACTGGATGCCATAATAGAGGAATGGTCAAATGAATGGAAGGTTCCAGTCCATGAAGATCAACTATCGGACCCAGAGGATGGGAAGCCGACAGATGTGTCGAAGACGCAAGCAGAAACAAAGGAATCCGATGATGAGGATGAAGGTGCGGATGACCAATCATGCACTGCAAGCCATGATGGGGCATCAACATATACTCATAAAGATTCAAAGCTGGAGGCATAACAACAGGAATCCAGAACGAATCATAGAATGGATAGAGGTGAGGGGATTACTATGGTCAGTCTCCCCAACGAACAAATGAATCATCAACTTGAGAAAATGATGACTGTGGCGAAGGAGAACAATGCAAAAGTAACACAACATGCGACATAATACTTTCCTCAAGTGTCGCAGTTATTGCAGACGCTGAGCACTGTAATCATGGAAATGAGGCTGCAGCTAGGACAAGTAGATCCAAGTGTGTCAGAAGTGAGGAGGGTCGATGTGGATATCGGCACTCAGTAGATCGTACATGTGTTACCTAATGTGATCACGACAGGGAATGAAGACTTGGATGCCGCGTTGAGAGGACAAAACACCATCAGCATAGACTTAAACATGCTGCCTATGTTTATGATGCATCACACTCACACTAGGGTGAGCGATGAGATCAATCACCATGAAGCATCAGCGCATGATCAAATGGTCACCTATAAGCGGCAGGTGTGAAGCATTGAAGCGGAGATTAAACGAATCCGCGAAGAAAAAGAGGTGATAATGAATCAAAGGGAAAAGGCGGTGGAAGATGGGAAGAGATTGGAACATGCAATTTCAATGGCATGTGAAGACACACCAGAAATAGGAAAAGACATGCTTGTGGAAGCTAAGGCATTGAGGTTGGGCGCAGTCATCGTATATCTTGGGAAAGAGAATGCAGAATTGTAGACAAGGGTGGTGCTGAGCACACCGCCATAGCAAGTGGAAGAAAGGAAGAGCACCATTGAGGATGCCGCGACAAAAATCATAGAATTGGAGAAAGTGGTGCAGAGCATTGCGGAAGAAGTGTCGCAGTTTTGGGGAAGTCTCGTGCAAGACGAGAAGTTGCACCAGCTCAATGTGCAACTTGGTGAGGCAGATGCACAACTAGAGGCATTGAGGGGATTGCTTAAGGAGATGCCCCTACTGGCGTAAATGACGAAGGAAAAATAATTGAAAGAGTTACAACATCGCGTCAACAAGGCGCCAATGAGGCAACAAAGAAGAACTTCGTAGTTGGATGAATTGCAGATGAAAGCAGAGAAACTAGTTGTCGAAGCAATGCCAGTAATGAAAAAAATAAAGGAAAATATAGAGAAAGTTCAGTAGACAGGAGGCGAGCACCCAATAGGTCAAGAAGTTGAAGAATACACAACTCTCTAGGCCACAGCCAAGGAAGCTGTCGACCAAATCAAGGCAACCCATGACGAGTTCAAAATGCAAGTGAATGCACCAAAAACATCCGGCTGAGGTGGATCGAGGGTGAGCCACAAGTTTGTGTTGAGGTCTTGTTGGCATGGGGTAAGGCGCATAAATTTTGGTACATTCAGCGATGAAAGGGATAGCCACAAGGGTAAAGGACCAGTCGCAGAGCTCAATAAGGCAGAGAATGTAGAGTAGTTAGTAATTAGTTAATTAGTTAATGATTCACTCTGCGAAGTGGACCAAGTGTAACGGGAAAGTGAGCGTATAAATATGAGTAGTGTTGTAATCCTAAGGGAATCATCTTTTTGGCATCGATTATCTTTTGATATATTTGAGGCATCTTATCTCGGATCTGTTCTATGGATGTGCATCTCTGTGGATTCTACGATGTGTAAGATAGGATGATGAGTAATGAGACGGATCATGTTGTCTATATCTTTGTCTCTTTATAAATTTTCGCAGTGGGTTTGAATATGTGTTATTGCAATGTTTGATATTGCAGCATGGTTTAATATGTTTTATGAATGAATATGAGATATGTTATATCAGTTATATATGCTTCGATAATTTGTTATTGTGTAGATATGATTAACATGTCGATTATGCGATGATTATGTTCTGATGTGAATGATGATTTTGTCGATCTACGGGTTACATTGTGATTGAATGTGAATGATGCATGTCCTCTACGATCTGCGAAAACATGGTTCCTATAGCCCCCTTAGGTATTTCAGGTGAGACCTCAATTGCTCTGTGGGTGTTGCTGGAAAGGATAAAACCTTTCTGGGCCGATATCTATGGGATTTTGTGTCGAGGTTTGTTGACAACAGTTCAAAGTGAACCCTTGTCGACAGATCTATGTCAACATTCGTCTGAGGATTTTTCAATGAACCCTTACTGGTACTTCCGCAAAGTGGTACATCGAGCTACCACCACACTCTTTCTTCGATTTTCGATCTTTAGCTATGGCCTTTTTGACTCACTTTCTATTACCGATCCGCTACAAAATTGGCATAGATATTTTGACTTATCTCCGAAAATCCACTTCCACTCACATTTCTGATCATATTCATGAGTGGAGAAAGAGACGATGTCTCATTAACGCTCCCATTCTGGACCAACTACTTTCTGATTGGTTCACGAAGTCATTACTACCCATCATAGCTAAAGATGTGGCTATGGGAGGGGCCGTTATGGAAGAACAAGCGATATCACATGCTCAATGTCTAGACCTAGTCTATGCTCAATATGGCACATTATACGACATTATTCCTAATGCCCCTCGTCCTACACATGATCCATAAAAACTGCCTACGGGATCCCATGCCGATGGAATTATTGGTTATGTTCATGCCTAGCCTGCTACAAAATTAGGTGGATCACAAAACCACTATAGTTTGACTCCATCCTCACCATAGGCTAGAAACAACACCAATCAATCATCTAGCCCTGCTTCCACTAAGGAAGTGAATTCAGTTCAATCTGCTTCACCTCAAAATTCCAGTGGAAAAAAGAAGAACAAAGATAAATCCAAGAAGTCTTCTAACCAATAGGAGCCCAAAAATAATCCCGATGACGCCAACCAAAAATGGAAGGTTAAATATTCTTGTTTACTGTGTGGTGATGATCACTTCACAAAAGAGTGTCCACATCATGAAGAGGTGAAAAACTTTATCAAGGGAAACCCCACACCTGCAATCTTAACTGATCCCTTCCCCACACAACAACAAAAAATGGTTGCACAACAACCACCTCCTTCTCAAGGAGAACCGTCCACAACCACTCATGTTCTCTTAATGCGTAGTGAAACAGTTAACTTGTATACCAAGTCAGGTACATACGACTCTATTTTTGACAAGGAATCTTATGGAGTTAATACTGAAAAATCCTCTGCATCTACATCTAACATTCCTTCACCTCAAGGTACTCTCATCATAGAGAAACCTTTACCAGATTCAGTATTGCGTCTGCCCAAGAGAATGACTCGAAAAGCTATTTTCAATCCGAATGCCCGGGCCTCTCAAAACTACAACATTGTAGAAGATTTAGCACAGGCCCCTTGTGCCATGTCGATTCTAGAAGTCTTACAAACTGCCCCAACCAGCGTAAGACCCTATTATCTTCTATAGGAGCTATAGATTCTGATTCCTCCAACACCATCATGTTCAAACTATAGAAGGACATGAAAATAAAAGCTTGAACAAATCACTTAACCATGAAAATGAGGAATCAACTCTGATCAATCCTATGTAAGATACACGTCCATTTACTCAATTTATGTGGAAGATCTATGTTCACACACTTAAATGCACTTGCGGAATTGAAATGTATTGAGCAAAGAAACATGGAGATATGGATAGCTATGTCCTCTATTTAGAGATTAAACATACTTGCATAATTAAAAATTAATCTATTACCAGTAGTAAAATAAATTGATTTATATTATAAGATTAAAATACTATGCATAAAATCAAATCATAAAGTAAAGAAACACTCATAAAAATAATTAGAAACCATTAACTCACACTTGCAAAATTAAATAAATTAGAACACAGAATATAAACAAAAAATATTATTTTGGCATAATGCTCTAATCTCATGGAGCAGGCTCTTTCTCCCTAGAAGAGAGCAACAAATTAATATCTACAACATCATAAAATAAATTAAATTACAATACATAGAAAATAAAAGAACATCAATCTACATTAACACAAGATCTTAAGAAAAATAACCTATTCCATCATGAATTGGATAATTGCTCTAAGAGTCCTCCATAAAATGCAGAAGGAACTCTTATTTATACATGATTTTTACATAACAAATAATAAATGAAGATCCAAAATATCCTCAATTAATTGGTAATAATTTCGATCTTAAAACTAATTCCAAGATTTGCTAACTCGCATGCCATCTAGGATGCCTTTGAAGTCAAATTCGAATTTGGGGATAGAGGCTATAATAAAATAATCAAAACTCATCCCAAATGTCTTCTAATAACTTTTTGTAAATTTTATCCAGAGATCAATACTCCCTTTGGATAGCCCTGAGATCTCAAGCGGTTTGAGTCTCTATAAATCAATAGTACATTAAAGATTTAAGAATCAAATGTTATATATCTCTTCACACATAAACTCTGAAATGCTCAATCAACATCCACACACAACATTGAATATACCCTGGAAACCGCAAACGGGGAAAACCACCAATATGTGGGGCTTTCTTCTATCTCGATCCCAGAGAAATATATGAAACAAACAAGTACAAACAATGTTACCTTAGATGTAACACTCAATCCTGACCGGGTCAAGACCCTATATCTGCATGCATCAGATGATGCATGCACAAAGGAAATGTGCCCTAGATGTCAATCTGGATATGATTCTATCTAAAGGTAGCTCTGACTGTACTTCCTCTCTCCTACTTCCTCTACTACGGAAGAAAGCCAACTACTCAACTAATGAATGTGCCCTTCCTCTGCATGGAAAAATGAACCCTCCCTCTAGATGTAAAATGCTCGCACAAGATCAGATCTCAACAGATCTGAGCTTTGATCGTCATAGACCTTCCTCAAACACTGAGGCAAGGCTACTCTGAAAGTATCAGACACTCAATCAACAGATCAGAATATGAATGAGCTCTTCTCCCCTTTGGTAATGCACCCCTCTCCCTCTCTTGTAGTCATCCTCCACAATATCTACAGAATCCACTCTAGTGAAATATCTCAGTCCATAGTTATGGGCGCTAAGTTCCTCTAGACTAGTGTTTGATCCAGCTCATATCACACCCCTGTCCCTCCTACAGAAGCTTCTCTCTATCTCAGAAATTTGTCCTACATGCACTAATGCACCCTCCTCACTCTTGCAAATCTCTCTCAGATCAGTCAACTGAAGTGCCTCGTCCGGGGACATCTTGCCTCTATATATAATCTCCTTGATCAATTAGGTTTACCAAAAACCTAATATCTATGCATGCAAAAAGTCACTTTTGCATGCATCTTTTAATTACTAACTGGCCATGCAAATCTCATGCATGCAAGAGACAAGACTCCCCAAAATGCCTGCATGCAGTCACCAATGGACTCATGCTACTGAGTAGAGTGTATCTAACCCTCTACTCCATACCGATGCCTATATTGCTGATGTACCTCCATGTAAGGCATCTGAATAATGGAGGACATCCTGAGATACCACAAAATCTAACACTCCCTCTTATTGAGGGAAGTCCAACCACTGATGCCTGAATCCAACAAGTCCCCTGCTGCTGACACTGGACTAACTGTCCTTCCTGCTACTGTTTTCTATGACCTATAGTACCCTTATCTAGCTCCATCAAGGTGGCTCCAAAAGAATCCTCATGATCAACCACTGACTCTGTCATTGAAATATGATTCAGAATCCCTCTGAATATCTGCTGTAACCAATCCTGAAGACTATTGTCAAGTGGATCCACTGGTCTGTAAGGAAACTCCCTCTGTCGTTGAGTTGACTCAGATATCTCCTGAGCTAACTAGTCCATCTCTACCATCTCATACCAACTTAGTCTCCGAATGGTGCCTGTATGAGCATCATTATCATCCATCTGATCTGAGTCCAAGGTCTCAATCCCCTGTTTCTCATCAACATCATGAGCATCTCGCTCATCCATCGGATAACCAGAGTCACTCCTATGATCCTCATCATCATCGTGAGCATCTCGCTTACCCATCTGCTGACTAGAATCACTCCTCCTAGCATCATCCCTACTGTGAGCATCTCACTCTCTATCGCCCTCTGAATCTGAAGAGGATGCACTCAACCAATGTGATGTGCCAGATGTGGACTATCCCCGAATCAAGTACTCACCGTCGATCCTATGACCCATCAAGACTAGATCAAATCCCCTAGGATAGGTGAAAATAATATCCCTCTCGAACACCACTCAGTAACCAACAGCTCCCAAAGATGCCACTGAGAGTATACTCCCTCTCAGTCCTTGAATGAAAAACACTCTCGATACCTCTAAAATCTCTCCACAATCAAGTAGAAAACGAAATCTACCCACTCCCGTGACCAAGTGATCAGTCCCCTACAAGAACCTCTCTTGATCACAGATCTGGCCTCCTCTTGCACAGATCTGATAGATCTATCTCAGATCTATCAACCTAGGTCACATATCTGACCTCTATACCAGTAGATCTGGTTACCCTCTCCGGATTTGATGTGATTGATCTCCTTGACCCTTACCAGGGCTCTGAGACCATGTAAATTTTATCTAGAGATCACTACTCCCTCTGGATAGCCCTGAGATATCAAGTAGTTCAAGTCTCTATAAACCAATAGTACATTAAAGATTTAAGAATCAAATGCTATAGATCTCTTCACACATAAACTCTGAAATACTCAATCAATCACACACAACACTCAATATACCCTGGAAACCCCAAATGGGTAAAACAAACAATCTGCAGGGATTTCTTCTATCTCGATCCCAGAGCAATATATGAAACAAACAAGTACAAATAACATTAACTCATATGTAACACTCAATCCTAACTTGGTCAAGACCCTAGATCTGCATGCATCAGTTGATGCATGCACAAAGGAAATGTGCCCTAGCTATCAATCTGGATCTGAGTCTATCTGTAGGTAGCTCTGACTATATTGCCTCTCCCACTCCTCTACTCTGCTATGGAAGAAAACCAACTGCTCAATAGGTGAATGCGCCCTTCCTCTGCATGGAAAAGTGCACCCTCCCTCTATATGTCAAATACTCGCACATGCTCATATATCAGTATATTTGAGCTCTGATCATCACAGATCTTCCTCAAACACTGAGGCAAGGCTACTCTGAAAGTATCAGACACTCAATTAGTAGATCAGACTCTGAATGAGGTCTTATCCCCTTTGGTAATGCGCCCATCTCCCTCTTTGGAAGTTGTCCTCCATAATCTTTGCAGAATCCACTCTAGTGAATTATCTCAGTCCATAGATATGGGTGCCAAGTGCCTCTGGACTAGTGGTGTCTGATCTAGCTTAGATCACACCCTTGTACCTCCTGGAGAAGCTTCTCTCTATCTTAGAAAGTCACCCTACATGCACTAATGCGCCCTCCTCACTCCTTACAGATCTCTCTCAGATAAGTCAACTGAACTACCTCGTCCAGGGACATCTTGCCTCTATATATAATCTCACTGATCAATTAGGTTTATCAAAAATGTAATATCTGTGTAAGCAAAAAGTCACTTTTGCATGCATCTTTTAATTACTAACTAGCCATGCAAATCTCATGCATGCAAGAGGTAAGACTACCCGGAAGGCTCGCATGAAGTCACCAATGGACTAATGCCACTGAGTAGAGTGTATCTCTCCCTCTACTCCATCCCGATGCCTATACTGATGATGTACCTCCATGTAAGGCATCTAAATCATGGAGGACATCCTGAGATACCACAAAATCTAACACTTTTGACTTCTTAGATCCATCATATATATGATGGAAACCTTCAAATATTTGTGGATAAGCCAAATATGCACTCATATCCACCTCCATTTGTCACATTTAGTTTAAAATCATAATTTAGAAAATGAGAAACATGTAGATTAATTAATTTATGCAAATGAGTTTTACAATAATTCATCATTTGTAAATAAACCCATAGTTCCTCTTTGACATACTTTCCAAGGTGACTTTATAGTTGGTGGTCTAATTCCGCATCTGCAAAACATAGATCTAAAACAATTCCCACATTAATTCATTATTCATAAGCAAGCACAAAATATGTCAATTCTTCCAATTGTTAATCGCAACTCAATGAAATACTAAGAAATGTAAGGGAAACAACTTTATACCAAAATCCTGCAAATAAGCATTAAAAAGGATTAAATATAGGTTCATTGGTAAGCAGAAAGGGTTTAAAAGTGAGTGAAAATGGGACAACAAAAGATGTCAATTCCATGACCCAACACTTCTATCAAAATCCAATAGTTGACTAACAACTGACACAAGGTTGGGAGAACCCAAACCTTTTCAAGAATATGGTGATAAAATACTAATAGAGACTCCTTCATCTACAATACATCAATGAATCATGCATGAATTAACTTCAACCTTTATTGGAAGGGTGCAAAAGAGGGAAGGAGAGGCCCATCTAGACTATTCCAATAAAATGAAATGATCCTATAGCTTTGAGGGAGCATATTTGAAGTGAATGGATTTCCCCCTTATCTAGAAGGTTATGAACTTGCACAAAATAAAAATTGTTTAGTGGTCACATCACTCTTCAAGGGAAGGGTAGGATCGGGTGAAGATTGCATCGGCTTGATAACTTCATCCACCAATGATTGAGTTGGATGGGATGACTAAAGAGATCTAGGTTGTTAAGGAGAAAAATATACTTGAGGTGAAGAGAATACCCTTTGTACCTCTAGAATGATAGTGCACATATGAGTAAGATGGTCTCCCTTGCAAATATTAGAACGAAATTGAGGATTGTGTCATATTCGCTTAGGTTTCTCAATAGTATCGATGCTCCCAACACTACTTGAATTGACAAGTTGTTTGCTTCAAGCATGACTTGTATTGACTGATTGCTTTTCCCTAGCATGACTTGCATTGGCTGGGGAATTGTCCCCTTGTTTTCACTTTTTTTCCTATATTTTCTCTTCTTATTCCTATTAGAACTCTTGGTACAGTCAAACTAGGTGGAACACTTTCACTAAAGAAACTAGGAGGAGGGAGTGGGTTAGCTTGTGAAGAAAGAAAGGGGATTAAATTGGTGTATAATGCTCTTGAGATAAAGTTCTTACTTGGAAAACACCAAGATAAGATAAGAAATTTGGAGTGGAAAACAACTAAAAATCCAATCCCACAGTGAATCTAAGAAGATTCAAAGTAACCATCAAAGGGGCACCAATGTTTTCAATGAAAGGAAAAACACAAGGGTCCCTTGGTTGGTACTTCCAAGAACATCACCCATGAATTTTGATTTAGAAAAATAAGGCTATCTATGGGGTTGAAAAATTACAATCAACATGCACCTATAAAAGATTCAGCCAAACATACATACTCTTCTAAAATTCAACCTAGAATTGATTAAACCTTAAGTCCAACTAGTATATGGATGAAAACATGGATTTCTAAAAATCAATTTGAAATTTTGAGGGCTCAATTCTAATCAGTGAATAGGCTCTAATGCCTCCTTCCTTCTCTTAATAGTGTCACTTTTGTAAATCCTTCAATCCTATCCCAAGTTGTTCTTAAGGGGGGATGTTAATATATTTAGACACTTAGGAGTTAGTTAAGATCAACTTGTGTAATATATCCGTTAGGGATAGTGTGTTTCTTTAGTATGCATTAGTATGCATTTGTAAATACTTAATCCGATGGTCACAATATGTTCCTGACATAGAGTGATCCAATGGCTCAACTTCTCTTAGATCATACCTAACCTTGATCCGTGGCTTAACACCCGATTGGTCCATGATCTCTATTTAAAGAGCATGGAGGGTCATTGTTTATTTGATTGATTATGAGAAGCTCATTTGTAATTTTCTTTCTTTGCATAATAAATTGTCCCGTAGAAGCTATTTGGCCGGGGCCGGGGCCATGGAGTGTTTCCCTCAAGAGGGTTTAAACCATGTCAAAACATCGTTGTGTTGATTTGTGATCAGTTTGTGTGAAGTGGTTTCTTTTGGTGTTCGGTCCTTTGGTAGTACCTAGTGTACCTGAACATGGTATCAAAGCTTTTATGAAGAGCCGCTTCCGGTTATGATCTAGATCTTGAACTGTTGTTGCTGAAACTCGAAAGGGTTTCTGGTTCTGATAATTCTGTGCATTTTTGGGCTGTGGGAGGTGTTCCATAGCGTCTGGGGTGTCCTTTCCATTGGGAAATAGTTTTCGTTTGATAAAAAACGGTTCCCGGTTACTCCAGAAACGCGTATTTCATCAGATATGAAGGTATAATGTTACAGTGGCGCATTTTTTATTTTCTGTTTTTAAAAGAAAAAAATCTCATATTTTAACATTTTTTTACTGTTAGATTTTTTTTGGGTTTGGATTGTTTCTTTCTCGTCTGGGTATGCTCTTTGTCGTGCACCTTGAGTGATCTCAGCAAATAAAAAACAGAAAGGGAAAGGGTTTTTCTCAGCTGCGTATGCTCTTTGCCGTGCACCTTGCGCGATCTCGGCAAATCAGAAACAGAGAGAAAACGTAGACTTTCCGGGAAAGCTAACGAGATCTAACTCTAGAAGTGTGGTAAAGTTTTTTTTTGTTTCGATTTGTGGTTTGTTTTGCAGGAAAAAGGGCAAGCACGCAAACCGAGCAAGAAGAGTAAATAAAAAATAAAAAAAAATCCCTTTCTCATTCCCATATTTTACATACCTTTTAATCTAGCTCACTTGGTTCAAAGTTTCTTTATTCCTTATTAGGTCTTGAGTTCAAGTCTTAAGAAGTTACTTTTAAAAGAAAAAGTGCATGCAATTTCTATTTTCAAGTTACTTTATTGTAAAAGTGCATCTCACTTAAATAATAAAAAATAAAAATACAAGTGAGTCACTTAAGTTATTTTTTTATTATTGCACTATTTAAAAGTAATATTATTGTAAAAGTGAAATAACTTATTTTACAAAAGTGGTTCATTTAAAACAACTTTCTTGTAAAGTGATTGTCAAAATGTTCATCTTGGGAAGAGGGGGGTTCTTTTTTTTTTGCCGGACATTCTCTAGCTGCCACGTCACTATTGGGGACATCTTCAACAGTTTCTTTGTTCAAGCATAACTTCATCATACAGAGTCAGTTTTCAGTGCCGTTTTTTTTGAAACCGCCTATTTTTTCGAGCTCTTTACATCCATACTATTGGTTTCTACTTTTACAGCCATTAATTTACAAATATGGCCACCCCTTGTGATATTCTATTTAACAGTTTCAACTATTTCTCATGGAAATATCGTATGGAGGATGTTCTACGAAGTAGGAGACTTTTCATAATTACCTAAGGGAAAGAAACAGAACCCACTGATGATGATAATAAAATAAAATGGGCAAATAGATGTGACGAAGCTCGTGGATTGATTGGGATGTCAATCTCTACTGATTTGCGATTCCACATATCTGGAATTGATGAACCTGATGCTGCTTGGGACAAGTTGGAATCTGTGTTTGGTAAACATAATGAAATTCGAGGTCACCAACTCGAAAATGAGTTGATTTCTTTAAATCCAAGTGACTTTTCATGCATTCAAGATTATTTATCTAAGTACAAAACTCTTAAACTCTTATGTGCAGAATGTAAGCTTAAGAGGGAAGACACACAATGCATTTATCATATTCTTTCCAAACTTGGACCTGCATATTCTGTTTTTGTATCTACATTTTACTCCATGAAAGAATCCTTGAATGCAGCTAGCTATCAAGAGCCTAGTCTTGAATCCTTTTGTGATTCTTTAATTAGAGAGCAAGATAAACTCATTCATCTTGGAATAATCAACAATGCAGATACATCTGGGAAAGCTTTATTGTCCCAACAGAAAGAAAAGTCCAAGTCTCCCAAGAAACAAAATTTTCACAATAATAAGTCAAACAAGGGTCCAAAACCCTCTCAGTCAGCTCGTTCTTTCAAAAATGACAAAGGATCCAAGCCAAAAGGCAAGAAGATTGAGCGTCATTGCAACTATTGCGGGGAAGATAATCATGATGAATCTAAGTGTTTCAAGAAGATGGCAGCCTTGGAAGCAGCAATGAAGAAGCACCACATCAGCCTAGATTCTCCTTCAGAATCTGCCTCTCATGGACATGCACTTTGTGCTTCTGGTTATTCTTATAATGCATCTTCTTCTTCTACTTCAAATGAATGGCTTATTGATTCTGGAGCATCTTATCATATGGCTAAGGATCAAGCCATCTTTTCTACTATGCATGAATGTAACACCAAACAAATATTTGTTGGTGATGATAGATCTCTAAGTGTTGTAGGAGATGGAACAGTTCTTGTAGATAATGGTCATTTTACTGATGTACTATGTGTTCCAAGAATTTCCTGCAATTTGTTATCAGTCTATCAGATCACTCATTCTGGTGAAGGTAAAACTGTGACCTTTACACCTCACCAAGTTGTAATCAAGGATTTTAAAGATCCTCAACAGGTCCTAGCTACTGGAATTGTTGATGATATTACCAGGTTGTACAAGTTTAACAACTTTGGGTCATCACCTTTCCCTTCAATTTTTGTTGCTCATAGTGATAACTTGAACAAACTTTGGCATGAGTGATTTGGTCACTTAAATTATCGCTCATTGCAACAGCTATGTAAAGACAATATGGTGACAGGTCTTCTGATGGTATCTTACAAGGATGGTGTTTGTTCCAATTGTGTACTCGAAAAACATCATCGGGACAATTTTGACAAACGTGCCTCTTGGCACGCCTCGGTTCCCTTGGATCTTATGCATAGTGACTTGTGTGGTCCTCTTCCATCTACTTCCTCTTCTGGTTTCAAATATTTCTTAACTTTCATTGATGATTACACCAGATGCACTTGGGTTTATTTCCTAAAACTTAAGAGCGAAGCATTTAACATGTTCTTGGCCTACAAGGCCCTTGTTGAAAAATAATCTGGTCATCAAATTATTAAGTTAATATCTGACAATGGAGGAGAATATGTTAACAAAAAGTTCACTACTTTCTGCACTGAACAAGGCATCCAACAACATCACATTGTTCCATATACACCACAACAAAATGGTGTAGCTGAGCGGAAGAACCGCACTTTAAAAGAAATGGCTAATTGTATGATCCAATCTAAGGGACTAAGCCTTCAATTTTGGGCTGAAGCCATTAATTGTGCAAATGACATAGTTAATCGCACCCCCACTAAAGCATTACAAGGTATAACACTGGAAGAAGCATGGAGTAAAACTAAACCTGATGTAATTCACTTCCGTGTGTTTGGTAGTGAAGCATGGGCTCACATTCCGGACGAAAAACGGAAAGCATTGCAGCCTAAAAGTGAAAAGTGCATATTTGTTGGATATTCTGAAAATGTAAAAGGTTATAGACTTCTTCAACCACATTCTCATGATATAATCATTAGAAGAAATGTTAAATTTGTTGAAAATCTCTTGGCCTGCGAGCCTAACTCGGCAATTGTGCCATCTTTGGCCTGCGAGCCTAATTTGGTGTTTGTTCCTTCTTCTTCTTCTTCCAACTTCCTTGACAGGTTTCCAACTCTAGTTTATGATGATGACAGTGAGGATGAAAATCCACCTCTGCCTGCTCATGTTCCTCCAGTTGCACCAGCACAAGTGCTTCCTCGATGGGTCCATTCAACATGTGAAGTAGCTGGTGATCTTGCCGGTGATCCTAGAGATCAACATCGAACATGTTCTCAGTTTCAGCAAGCCTCTTCTCTTTTGGCTCAAGTTTCCGAGAATCATGATCCATAAACTTTTGCAGAAGCTTCAGGGAATCCAGATTGGGATGCAGCCATGGATGAAGAATATCGTTCCTTAATGGTGAATGATACTTGGGATCTTGTACCTCTTCCAAAAGGAATAAAACTTGTCAGATGTAAATGGGTCTATAGAACTAAGTATGCATTAGATGGAAGTGTTGAAAGACTTAAGGAAAGGTTAGTTGCCAAAGGTTTTTCCCAAGTTGAAGGGATTGACTACAATGAAACCTTTGCTCCCATCGCAAAAATGAACTCCATCTGCCTTGTTCTTTCCCTTGCAGCCTTACATAACTGGGAAGTCCATCAAATGGATGTCAAGTCTGCCTTCTTGCATGGTGATTTACAAGAGGAAATTTACATGGAAAAACCTCCTGGATATGTTCAGAATAACTCTAACCTTGTCTGCCGCCTTAAGAAATCCTTATATGGCATTAAGCAAGCTCCTAGAGCTTGGTATGCCAAAATGGATAACTTTCTCCTTGACACTGGTTTTTCTAGATGCCATTCTGACCCCAATGTCTATACCAAGAAAGTAGGAAACCATCTCATCATACTTGTTCTATATGTTGATGACCTTATTCTTACTGGTAGTGACCCTAAACTTATAACCCATGTGAAATCCAGTCTTAAACAAAATTTTGAAATGTCATAATTAAGACATTTGCATTATTTTCTTGGTCTCCAAGTCCTGCAAACCAATGAAGGAATCTTTCTTTTTCAATCTAAGTATGCTTGTGACCTTCTTCGTCGCTTTCACATGGAAGATTGTACACCAGCCCCTTCTCCTTTCCATTCTGGAGTCAAAATTTCTGCCACTTGTACTTCACCTGAAGTCGATGCCACCTTGTATCGTCAGCTTGTTGGTAGTCTCTTATACTTGACTCATTCCCGTCCTGACCTTTCCTTTTCCGTTGGTCATGTTTCCCGTTATATGCAGACACCTCATGAAAGTCACTGGAAAGCAGTTAAAAGAATACTTCGATATATTCGAGGTATAGTTCAGTTTGGGATTCATTACAGTACAGGGGGAAAACCTTTGTTGGTTGGTTTCACTGATTCAGATTGGGCGGGCGATTTTGATGATCGAAAGTCTACTGCAGGTTATGTTTTCAGTCTGGGATATGGACCTATCACTTGGGCTTGTAAGAAACAACAAGCTCTTGCTCTTTCTTCAACAAAAGCATAATATCGAGCCACAGTTAATGCCGGTCAGGAAGCTTTATGGCTTCGACAGATCCTTTCAGAGTTTGGATTCGAGTAGCAACAACCTACTCCACTTTGGTGCGACAATCAAAGTGCCATCAAGATTGCCAAAGATCTAGTTCTACATCAACACAGCAAACACATTGAGCTACATATGCACTTTATCAGAAATCTTGTTCATGATCGTGTTCTTGAAGTGCTCTTTTTCCCTACAGATGATCAAGTTGCAGGCATCTTCACCAAGTCTCTTACAGAAGCAAAGTTTTTAAAACTTCGATCTATGTTAGGAGTTCAAGAACTTGTCATTAAGGGGGGATAGGCTCTAATGCCTCCTTCCTTCTCCTAATAGTGTCACTTTTGTAAATCCTTCAATCCTATCCCAAGTTGTTCTTAAGGGGGGATGTTAGGATATTTAGACACTTAGGAGTTAGTTAAGATCAACTTGTGTAATATATCCATTAGGGATAGTGTGTTTCTTTAGTATGCATTAGTATGCATTTGTAAATACTTAATCCAACGGTCACGATATGTTCCCGACATAGAGTGATCTGACGGCTCAACTTCTCTTAGATCATACCTAACCTTGATCCGTGGCTTAACACTCGATTGGTCCATGATGTCTATTTAAAGAGCATGGAGGGTCATTGTTTAGTTGATTGATTATGAGAAGCTCATTTGTAACTTTCTTTCTTTGCATAATAAATTGTCCCATAGAAGCTATTTGGCCTGGGCCGTGGAGTGTTTCCCTCAAGAGGGTTTAAACCACGTCAAAACATCTGTGTGTTGATCTGTGATCAATTTGTGTGAAGTGGTTGCTCTTGGTGTTCAGTCCTTTGGTAGTACCCGAACACAGTGAAGGTGTGATATAATTACACTAACTCTTATGCAACAATGAACCAAGGAACAAACACCCATGTGAAGATAGACACCGTCCAAGGGAGCTAAGGAAGAATGCATGCATCTATCTCAAGTACCGCAAGCACTTCCCATTTGTAGTCACCTATGTGAAAACTTAAAAATCCATTATGCTCACCAATTCTCAAAAGCAAGAGGGGTGGAAAAATCATGGGTTAGGTATTTACTTATGGGTAGATAATGTAGTACCTAGTCCTAGAGCCAAAAATATAGAAACATGGTGTCACCCCAAGGACTTTCCAAATATATTAAATCTCTTGTACACACATATCCCATTGAAAGTGTAAGAGGGGATAATCTCTAAGCTTTCCTATATTGACCTTGTGGTTGGCATGCATGTGTGGCACATTTTCTCGACAAATGTTTTTTTCTACTAATGGATGTTGTACTCTTTGGTAGTCATAACTTTAGTTTTCATGTCCTTGGAGAATCGACTCTCCAAATCTATACCAAGTCCCTACAATCTAGTATATTGAAGGATTTTTATTAAATAAAAACAACTCTAGTTTATGTTATCAAGCATTTCTTTTAATGGTTATTGTTACATAGAGGGATGTGGAAGTGAGAAAAATACAATCACAAATGAAAAAGATACAAAATGAGAAAACTTGTAAATGAAAACATTGCTTTAAACTTGAAAAAGATGCTTGGATACAAAAACTTATGAAAATACTAAAACCAAGAAGACATTTTCAAATCGTAAATGCAATGCATTTTTCCATGAAATACAGTTCAAACCAAGATAAGTAATTCATTTTTATTTTCATGAGAGCATGCTAATGAAAGAAATCTTATATTTTCCTTTAAATGCAATAAATTCCAATGTATCAAACTACCTAGAGATTCCAAGGAACCATTTTTTGGCTTTTTCTTTTGAAGAAAAGCTTAAAAGGCAAGCACTATGGTGATGCTAATTCTTTCTGACTATCTTGTAGAAAAGCAAGTTTGGAAAGCCATAAATTCAATTAAACTGCCAAATTTTCCCACAAGAAGTGCATACTCTTATCCATAAGGTAATATGCATGTTAGAAAATATTATTAAAGGAAAGTAACATATACTTCACTTTCAATGAAGGAAAGGAATGTATATAAGATTCTATCCGTCGAGACATGTGCACATAATTCCTGAAAAATGTGAACAAATTGCAACAAAAGGATTGCAAAATTATGAATTCTAGTTCTACAGTAAGTAATGGAAGGAATAAACAAAGATAACTAACCAATCCAAATCCTATATTTGAAAATAAGAGAGAGGAAACCCTAAAATGATTAACTCAAAGAGTTCTTCCCAATGGAGTCGCTAATTTTTGTGAAAATCCTCACAACAGATCTAAGAGATGATGTATACCTCACAAGAAAGTAATTGATTAAGCAAGAAAATAGAAGAAGAGTGGTCAATGCAGTATAATGAGCAACAGAATAATAATACAGTAGAACTCGGATAGAAGCAAAAATACTTCACACACACTAATTCATTAATCACAAATGGACAAATAAAAAATACAATGCATGAGGAATTCGAATGCCTAAGGTGGAAATTCGAATTAGCCTTCATGGAGTGATCAAAAGATCACTGGAGTGTCATCGAAGCACAACTGGTGTCATCGGAGCACAACTGGAAGTCTTCATCATCATTAGTGGAGTCATCAATGCTCACGTAACTGTCAACCATCAGTCAAACTGAGTCTGGTAGGTGTAACTGAGTGTAAACTGAATACAACTAAACTGGTAGGTGAAGAAGGGCGCATTAAGCAACTGGAGTGATAAAAATGATCAGTGAGAAACTCTCGAGGGCTGGCTAACTGAGGGCTAGGTGCTGGACTGATGACTGGGATGCATGCAAACCCTAAAAGTGCATGCATGACTGAAAATGTAAATGATCAAAATACTGGTGGGACTAGGATGGAGTATAGGAATATCCTAACAATTTTATTGTAGGAAATCATTCCCATTGACTAGGGTTAGATCTGTTAGGATAATTAATACTCCAATCCTTGTCCACCTTAGTATTATTTCCCTTTTCCTAGTATTGGATGGTGTTGTTGACCCCTAGTGGTGTTCATATGTCATCTAGGACACATTATCCACTTGATGTGCCCTACATGCATCGATTTAGGCCATGCAAAGTCAGTTCCCTACATTGTAGGAGCTAACTCAGTGATATGGTTCAGTCCACTTGAGTTCATGAATCTAGTGGGGGGGTTTGAGCTCCGATTGCAACCGACTGTAATCAAATACGTCCTCTCTAGCCTGATTTGCATACTAAACTCACCGATGCGCCCTTCATCCTCAATTAACAAACAGTAGCTTCAGTTTACTGACAATCAGTTGAGTTTGGAACCTCTGGAGCATTGTAATGGTAATATTTCCTAGGCTAGGCTGACATGGATTCAAATTCCTCCTGCATAATTGAATTCTCTTAATTTTACTATATTATTTTACTATACATATTAATGGAATATGACACCAGTTTTCATGCACATCTGAGTTTCTTTGCATGTTTGATTTTACTGCTCAATTCACTACGATTTTCATTGAAATTCTTCTTCCTTGCTAATTCTTTCATTGTGAGATTTTCCCAGGATCAGTGATGTGCTGTGTTACATAATTTCACATGGTATCAGATCTTAGAAGAGCTGGTTTATCTTCATTTTGAGTGTTTTCTGCAGGATTTTGAGAAGTTTTGAGTGTAGCAGTAGAAATAATAGAAATTTGCATTCACTCTAGCAGTTATAGATGGAGAATTCGAATGCTCCTTTGACACCAAGAATCCTGACACCCTTCAATTATCTGGATTGGAGGGAAGATATGTAGATAGTATTGTGCAACAAGAGTATGTACAAGGTCACAATGGGAAAGGAGGTTGAACCTCAAGCATCTGTTGAGAAGGAAAAGTACCTAAACAAGTTAGCTGAGGCTTTTGGTTTTATGTGTATTCACATCTCCAGAGATTTTCTCTTCCATCTTGATGGATTGAAGACCCCAAGGGAGGTTTGGAAGAAGATTGGAAATCTCTTTGGAAAACAAGATGAGTTGAGAGGCCATGTTTTGGAGAATGAATTAATTTGTCTTCAACCCCAAATTTTCAAAACCATACATCAGTTCTTTTCAAATTTCAAGTCCTTGGTTATGCAGTGAAAAAAATGTGGAATTAAGAAGAAGGATGAGCAGTTGGTGCTATCCATCCTAAGCAAGCTTGGTCCTGAAATTTCAATATTTGTGTCTACCTTTCACTCAGGGAGATTGTCAATCCCTAATTGGAAAATTTCTTCTTTAGATGCATTCGTTGAATCTCTCATCCAAGAACAAGACAAACTAATTCAAATGGGCACCCTGAAGACCTCCAAGAATCAGGCTCTAATGGATGGGGAATCAAAAAGTGCGAATGCCAAAGGGAAGCGGAAGGGAAAGGAAAAGAAGCAATTTGAATCCAAACCAAAGGAGAATCCTAATCCATCAAAAGGATCCTCTAGCTCCAAGAAGGCTAAGCAAAAGAAGTTTTAGAAGACCAAGTGTACCTATTGCAAGAAAGGAAACCATCTAGAGAGTCCATGCATGAAGAAGAAGATAGATAAAATGACCAAAATTCTTGAACAAAAAAACATTGCCCTCCCAAAAGGCACAAGGAAGACTGATTTTGGAAGTGAGACAGATGATCATGAGAGATATCATGCACTAAATGCTGAATTTTCACAATCAAGAGCCTTCCTCATAGATTCTCGAGTCTCCAACCACATGGTTTCCTCCAGAGAATCATTTTCTTCTCTAGATCTCACTGATGGTCCTAGTATTCACATGGGAGATAATTCACAGATCTCTGCTGAAGGGAAGGTTACAATACAACTAGAGCATGGAAAGTTAAAAAATGTTTTGTATGTGCCTTCCTTGGCAGTAAACTTGTTATATGTTTATCAAATGACAGACATAGGTTCACTGAAGAAATTTGTTTTTGGACCTGAAACAATTGAGATTACAGAGATCTCAACTGGGAATCTAATAGTGAAAGGTGTTGCAAACCATGCCTCCAAGGAATATGAATTGTCTCACTTTTTTCCATACTCTCTTCCTACTCCATTTGCACTTGATGAATATCAGAATGATGTCTCTTCTGATGACCCACATTCAGATTTCGAAGATGAGGACCAAGTTGAATTAAATCTTGATATTGAGTATGAAGATCCAGATCCATATCCAACACCCGCTCCCAATCCAAGGCCAAAATGGGATCACAAAGTCCTTGAAGCTGATAGGAACATAGTTGGTGATCCATCTGACCATAGAAGAACCAGATATCAGTACCAAGATGCAAAACTTGCACTATGTCATACATATCCACTTCTCCCTGAGAGGTGCTACATGATGGTAGGGTCTGATCCACAGTATGTCAAAGAGGATTACCATGATCCAATATGGAAGGCTACCATGGATGAAGAATACGAGTCACTACAGAATAATGAGACATGCAATCTTTTTGCTCTTCCCCCAGGGATAAATCTAGTTCAGTGAAAGTGGATCTACAAAACAAAAATTGCTTCTGATGGATCTACAACCAAGTACAAAGCTCGGTTGGTTTCCAAGGGTTACTCACAAGTTCATGGCTTGGACTACAATGAGACATTCGCTCTAGTAACAAGAATGGATTCTGTAAGATTTGTTTTGGACATTGCAGCTTCGAAACAGTGGGAGGTACATCACATGGATGTAAAGAGTGCCTTCCTACATGGTGACTTGGAAGAAGAGATCTACATGAAGCAACATTAGGGGTACACAGATGATCCATTCTTGGTATGCAAACTAAGGAAATCATTGTATGGGCTCAAGCAAGCCCCCAGGGCATGGTATGCCAAAATGGATTCCTTCTTACTGTCACAAAAGTTTGAAAGGTGCAAATCTGACTACAATGTCTACATGCAGGAGAATGGAGGTTTCCTATTGTTGATAGTTTCATATGTGGATGACTTGCTCATCACTAGTGGTTCATCTACTGGATTAAAGAACATAAAGTCTGATTTGAGCAAAGCCTTCTCCATGACAGATATAGGGTTGTTGAAATAGGTTATTGGCCACGAAGTAATTCAAAAATATCCAAGGATCATTATTTCATAGTCTATGTATGAATATGACTTGCTCAAAAAGTTCCACATGGCTGATTGCAAAGCAACAACTTTTCCTTTCCTATCTGGCATCAAATTGGAAGAAGGTGGTTCTACTCCTTTGGTTGACAACACCTTGTACATGAAGCTGATTGGTAACTTATTGCACTTGACACATCCAAGACCGAATCTATCTTATGTTGTTAGTGTTGTGGCAAGGTACATTTAGGATCCACATGAGCTACATTGGAAGGCAGTAAAGAGAATCTTGCATTATGTGCAGGGTACAAAAGAGTTTGGGATTTATTATTATGTTTGTGCTTAGTTAGATCTGGTTGTTTTTACTGACTCAGATTGGGGAGGAGACAACACTGACAGAAAATCTAATTCAGGCTACATGTTCATGTTGGTATTAGGACCAATATGTTGGTCGATCAAGAAGCAAGCGACACTAGCACAATCTTCAATAGAAGCAGAGTACAAAGGGGTTGCGAATGCAGCTATTCAGGCAGTTTGGTTACATGGAATCTTGACAGAGTTTGGTACACGGTTTGGTATTCTCACTTCTCCTTCAATAGGTCTCTTATGTGATAATCAAAGTGACATAAAGATATCCAGTGATTCTATTCAAAAGCAAAGAATCAAACATATTTAGGTTCACATGCACTACACTGAGGAACTAGTGCACAACAAGACCATCACACTACATTATTTCCCTACAAAGGAGAAGATTGCAGACATTTTTACAAATTCTTTCACTCATAAGATATTTTCCTATCTCATATCTTTGCTTAGTGTGAAGGATTCTTGAGTTTCGTGTTGTTCATTTTTGAGGGGGGGGGTTTCCCATGAGGTTTCCCCCATTTCCTTAGTTTCATGAACAATGATTTTTTATTGTTTGGGTGTCCTTTGGTCTCAGTTACCAAGGCCCATGTTGTCTAATTTTGTATTAAGGGGGGGTGTTAGGATCACTAATACTCCAATCCTTGTCCACCTTAGTATTATTTCCCTTTTCCTAGTATTGGATGATGTTGTTGACCCCCTAGTGGTGTGCAAATGTCATATAGGACACATTATCCACTTGATGTGCCCTTCATGCATCAATTTATTCCATGCAGAGTCAATTCCCTACATTTTAGGAGCTAACTTAGTGATCTGGTTCAGTCCACCCGAGTTCATGAATCTAGTGGGGGTTTGAGCTCCGATTGAAACTGACTGTGATCAAATGCTCCCTCTCTAGCCTGATTTGCATGCTAAACTCACTGATGTACCCTTCATGCTTAGTTAACTGACAGTAGATTCAGTTCACTGACAATTAGTTGAGTTTGGAATCTGCAGAGCACTTTAGTGGTGATATTTCCTATGATAGAATGACATGGATTCGAATTCCTCTTGGATAATTGAATTCTCTCAATTGTACTATATTATTTTACTATACATATTAATGGAATATGACAACATTTTTCATGCACACCTGAGTTTTTTTGTATGTTTGATTTTATTTCTCAATTCACTGCAATTCTTCTTCCTTGCTAATTCTTTCACTGTGAGATTTTCCCAGGCTCAGTGATTTGCTATGTTACAAAATTTCACAAGATCATTGAGAGGGAAGACCAAAAAGACTACTCAAACGTTCCAAATAAGTTATAGAATCAATGAGGAAATTAATGAAATGAGGAAAAATACTTTGGGGCAGTTGACTCTCTCCTATTGTTATATCTTGTGATTGATCCAATTAAAAACCTAAACACTCCAAGTTTCTATAGGAAACTTGCACAGAAGCAACAAAACACCTTCCTAAAATAATTTATAGCATAAACCTTGATATGTATTCAAACTAAGCTAAAGATATGTATTCAAACTATCCTTTTACACAAGATAAAGATATGTATTCAAACTAAGCTACATTGATTGTACATGATCTAGTTAAGCACTCAATTTTTTTAGAGGCTCATTTGACCCATTCAATCACTAGTTTTTTGTCCCCAAACACTTGCAACCTGGATATGCCTTTTTTATAAACAACCTTCATAAGTTTTAGTGAGGCAATCAAATATCTAAAGAATTATTTGTTCCCTTTCCTAGACCTAGCTTGAAGGTGGTGTATCATATGTCATTATGGTACAACTCTCCCCATACTTCGCAAGGGTTAGGATTTCCTTGGTTGGATCTATCAAAGCATCCTTGGTATTTATATTTATCAATTAGAGGTTTGAGGGGGGGGGTGTTATATTCTTTTCATTTTATTTTTAAAGCTAACAACATGTCTTCATAAATATACTTGATTTTGTAAAACATATCTAATGGGGAGAGAATTATCCTAAAATATTATTGCATTTCTATTGATCTTGATTGACCAACTGATAATGTGAGGAAGGGCTCTGCCATCCAAAATCTATGTAGTATCTAATAATTGTTTCATACCATCCACAAGAGAAACTCCTTTCCATTTTCCTACCCTTGGAAATGATACCTCCTCCTTCCACACATCCTTTGTAAATTGCAATACATTATATAGTGTGTGTATCGATGGATTAATCCATGTAGGAACAAAATTAAAATATGAGGGTAGGATCGAATCTTGCATAAAAGAACTTGGACCAGTACACTGATATTTCAAGATTGAACTATATATAATGAAGCATATAAATTTGTCCTTAAAATGGTGTAAAGATAAACTCTTTAATTATTTAAAATACATGTACCTATATTTTTTCCATTCGTAATATTGATGCAGAAGTTTTTTCAACACATTCTTAATTCAAGGAATGGTCGAGCGTAGGCGAATACAATATTTCAAGATTGAAATTTCCATAGATATAGTCCTTAAAATCATTAAAGAGTCATAGGGCCTCGAGATCCTTGTTTCTTTCCTCGACCATGTTTAGGGCCTAGAGATCCATACCTACTACATGAAAAATCATAATGCCACACATCTCCCTTGATTGTGTATGGAACCCTACCACCCATACCTACTACTCAAAACCACTTGAAACACCAAACCCCAGTCATAAGACGAGGATACCCTAACGAGGCCATGTGTGGTTCTTCAAGGTATCCTTCTTAGCCATAGATGCCTATAATATTTCTCTAGGACCTAAATCACACATTTAGTCCCACACCATGTCTAGAACCCCAATACTTATCCCTAGTTCTCAAAAAATTAATAATGTCACCCATATCCCTACTCATGGGAACATGACTCCCTTGAGAGGTCACACATGGGGTTCAAGACATTGTTCTTGTCCCTAGAATTTGATAACATTCCTTTACGTCCTAAGGTCTAAGTTTCTTCCTCTAGCCATGTATAGGGCCCTAAGACCCATACTTACCATTGAAAATATCCTAATAACACCAATATCCCCACTCGAAGGCTTGGAAAGATAATTTGTGATAATTTGACATGTATTTATTCACCCTAGATGCCTATAATATTCCGTTAAGGCCTAAGGATTGGGTATCCTTCACGACCATGTCCAGGCCCTCGATACCATACCTTTTTATTGAATTTTTTTAATGGTTTCCATATATCCACTTTAAAACCAATGATCCCCCCCAACAAGTTATCTATAGTGGTTTTGTTATTCATGGATCTTCATTGCTAGAAGTTCCTTTAATAGTCTAATGCATGATTTTCCTCCACTAACTATGGTTACATCATTACACTAATACCTAGTGCTTAAAATCTCTTAATGGTACCCATATCCCTACTTTGAGGCCAGGAATACCCTGAGTAGATCATTTGTGGTGTTTCAAGGTGACGTTCTTTCTTCTGGAAGTCTAAAAGATTCATTTAGGTTTGAGATATTATGCTTAATATTCTGATCATGTGAAAGGCCACATGGCCCATCCCTAATTCTAAAAACCTTAAAAGGTGTCACATTTCCTCTGTCACAAGACAAATATTCTATAGAGAAGACATGTTTGGTGGTTCAAGACCATATTCATGGAACTTAAGCTTTAGAAGCTACCTTTAATGCTTAAAGATTAATTTTCCTCCTTAGACCATAGTTAAGGTATCGATACCAATATGTAGTAATCAAAAACTACTAGTGGCAACATTATCCCAACTTTGAGGAAAATGATACTACTGAGAGGTGAGGTGCAATAGATTTAGGCATTTTTCTTTGTGTTGAATACCTATAAGGTTACTTTAGGTCCTAAGGTCGACTTATCCTCCCTTGGACATGTCCATGGACTCACAACCCATCTTGGGTGCTCAAAACCTTCAGATGGTGCTGATATCACCAATCAAAGGACAAATATCTCGCAAAGAGGTCATACATGGTGGTTTGAGGCCTTTTTCATGGCCCTTGAGCCATAGAAGAGACCCTTTATGCCCAACACTTGATTTTTATTGGTATACATTGTGTAATGTACCAATCAGATTTAATTGTACACTAACTGACTCTCCTACAAGATTGGAGGAAAAAACGGTGAATATTAGTGACTTGACTGTCTGTAGGAAGGAAATTTCAAACAAGTTTGGAAGGAATTAGGATCATGCTAGATGAGATAGGGTGGAAACGCGAAGGTGGGTAACACTTTGGTGAGAATCGGCGGGGGAAGAACTATAAAGGAGGTTATTCGGCTGAATAAGTTTAATTATTCGGCCGAATAACTTCGTATTTATTCGGTCGAATAACCATTGACGGGCCACCGTTAGACATAACGGTGGCCTCAAAATATGTGCCTTGTTTTAGCCGGACGGAGGAAACTCACGGCGGTGTGTATAGTTATTCGGCCGAACAATTATTCGGCCGAATAATTATTCGGCCGAACACTTATTCGGCCGAACTATTATTCGGCCGAATAATTATTCGGCATAAAAGCTCGGTCCCAACCCCTCACCCGTCACTTTCTCCGGATCGCGTGGACCCTTGTGTCGATGATAGTGTCCCTTCCTCTCCGTCATCCGTCCGCCCTGTCGCCTGTTTGTCACCCGATTGGTCGCTGGTGTGTGTTGTTGACCCGCCACCCTGCGCGTAAGTCCGTTGTTCGTTGTAGCCCCCGCCTTTGCCATTCGTTTGTCAGCAAGCTTCCGTTCTCACCACCTGCACGTAAGTGAGGATCCCTCTTTCCTCCGCGTATGTATTTTCGTTTCGGCCGTTGGATGCGATAACATCTGCATTAGTTTTCTCGTTGTAGAGTTATCCAGCGGACGGTTGAACATCGTTGAGGTGCAGCAGTCGGCGACAGATTGACACGGTGTGTGCAGAGGTAAAATGTTTCTTTTTTTGCTTTTGAAAATGTGTTTTTTTGTGGTAAAGTTTCTTATTGAAGTTGTTATGGTTATTGCGTGTTTTCTTATTGAAGTTGCTGTTGTTACTGCAGGTCTTTCATTCCGTTTGCCACGGACGCTTTGTTTTGGGTGTTTCAAATTCGGATTTGCGCTATCCTCGGCCAGATTTCAATTTGCCCGCTTCTTTTTTGGCTGCGTTGTAGAGGTAAGGAGAATTTAATCTTGTAATTATTTTCCATTTTTATTGCTTGCAATCGTTTCGTTTTATTTACGTGTCGGCTGTGTCCATGGACAGTGTCCATGGACTCTGTCCAATGGACCCTGTCCAACTGGGCAGAGTCCATGGACTCTGTCCAATTGTGCAGAGTACATAGACTCTGTCCAACTGGGAAGAGTAAATGGAGTCTGCATATTTGGGCAGAGTCCATTTACTCTGCCCAGTTGGACAGACTCCATGGACTCTGCCCAAATGGGCACACTCCATGGACTCTGCCCAATTGGACAGAGTCCATGGAGTGTGCCCAGTTGGGCAGAGTCCATGGACTCTGTCCACTTCCGCAGAGTTATTGGACTTTGGTTGAGTTGTCGAAAATGATTTAAATTTATATACAAAGAGGAATATTGTTAGTGTTAAGTTGTTTTTTCAAATTGTTGTATTTGGCTGTGTTTAGAAATGAAAATTAAAGTAGGACAGTAATTTTATTTGGAAAGGACATATCCTATTTATATGTAAGCTTGTTTTATTCATGAACTCTGTCAACATGTCTAAGTTGACAGAGTTCATGAACTCTGTCAACATGTCTATGTTGACAGAGGTCATGAACTGTGTCTGTTTACAGAGTGCAGAGATCAATATATTAGTTCTTTTACAAACTGTGTGGATAGATAGCTTAAATACAACCAAATTTTAGACAATTAAACTCTATTTTTGATAAAACAATAATTTAAATGGACTTTAGGTACAATGGAACTATAGACAAGAATAGGCTTTAATTTAGATGTACTATAGTAAGTTTTATGTAATTGAACAATAATAGTCGTAGTCATTTTATAAAATACTAGGTGATATTATGTCACAATGGTTTTGAGTTTTATTCTAGTAAAGGTGGTGATCTTGGTATTATGTTTTCTTTTGTTTGCAACATGGTAGACTTGGAGAACATAATACCAAGAATCGTTACCGTTATCAGATTGAAATTAAAGATCATTGTCGAACATGGCCAATTTGGGAAACATGTCATTTAACTCAATCATAATACTATGAACAGTTAATTTTTTTTTATTCTATGGAATAATGAGAATATTTGTAGATATAATTTATGTTTAGACTGTTAAAATATCTTGTTTAAATTATTATTTTAAGAAACTGAAAACCATTATCAAAAATGGCAAATTTGAAGAACATTTCAACTCAAAACATAATACATGAATTGTCAATTTTTATTTTCTTTTGTGCAATAATGGAAATATTTTCAAGATGTAATTTATGTTTTAGGTATTAAGTTGGGTATTAATAAGTTAAAACGGATTCATGAACTCATTCTTTGACATAAAAAAATGAACCCATTACTTAGTACTTAACTATATTGGTTCCATTCATTTTAAACATCAAAAACACTTAGAAAATTGGTACATTAATTCATCATCTAACAATATTAGCTATATTCTTTCTGAAAACTATTAGATGATAAATTAGGTAAATCTAGGTACTTGTTAAATAACTTAGTCTCTTTAGTAGTTAGGTTTTAGAATTCATAGAATTAACATGTAGGATTTGAATATGTAATTAGTTGATATTTGTGTTTAGGTGTAGGCATTATATATCAAATGGAAAGAGAGGATTCTTTGAGGCGAAAGCGTAGGAGGTCTTCACAATCTTCTGGGGTAGGTGGTACGAGTGATAATTGGAGGTTGTCAACCTCCCCTCGGGACTCTAATTTATTGTATAGTTCGCATCGACGAGGTGAAAGGGGTACAAATGATTCCCCTGTATCTTCTGTGGGAGAACGTCGATCTCGACCCTCTATTGGTATATGAATATCGATCTTTTAACATTTATATGCAAATTGTCTTTTTGTGTGTGCAAAATTTGTAGTTGTGTTTAAACAAAACTTTATTTTCATTTGAAGCAGAGCATGGTTCGGAAGATGCTCGTAATTCTATAGGGAGGGAGACAGGGCAAGCAAGGGAGACAGATGACGGTGCAGAGCAAGGTTCTCAAGAGGCTCACCATTCTACACGAGGTGATGATGGTCGAGCTAGGACGCAATATGTTGAATTAACCGAGGGTTGTACACCCATTACAACATATCCATCTGATCTACCTCGGGAGCTTCCATGGGAAGGTGGTGATCATCAAATGACTCTTGAAAGATGTAGATCCCACTATGACAAGTTGCAAAATGATTTGTCTACTATGGATCTCCCTCCAGAGAGTAAACAAAGTTTGGAGATTGTTTTGGGATCATTGCAAAACTTCATTCAGGCATATGAGAATCTCGGACCAACTACAGATGGTTTTGTAGATTTGATGCGAAGACGAAGAGAACAAGTGATGGGTCCAGACAAATGGGATGTTGTGAAAGAGAGAGTGACAAAAGAGCAGGCCAAATCAATGTTTAATTTCAAAGAAGGTTTGAAAAAGGAAATGTTGAAAGTGCAATATTTCAAGCATCCTCATCTGGCACATCTACTTTATGATAGGTTTCTTGCAGCCTATGGTCGATTTCCATGAACGATGAGGTTTCTCAATATTTTGCTAGATTTTTTTATGCTGAGTTTTTTTTAAATATGAAGCCAGACTATACCGATGTTCATTCAAAATTTTATGGAGTTGGAAAGGGTCGAATATATGATCGAGAAGGTGCGCTTAGAGATCCTGCAACTCTTCAACCTCCACCCCAGATATCTCGTCCACCTAGGTTGGTGGCATTAAAATCAGAGATGGAGCCCACATCTCAACTTGGGACAACCGCAAGGAATTTTGTTGGCAATGGTTTATTGTCAGTATTAGTGGGAGTAGATGTGGGGTTGGTTAGAGAAAGGGCTCGTTCTGCTATTCGTCAAAAGTTTGTTTATAAAACTGATGATGAGATAGATGGAATGAGCACTGAAGATCTCAGGGCATATGCGAAGATTTGTCGTGACTTAGCGGCAAATGTTATATCCAATGACACATCGAGTTTGGGAGAGGTTTGTTGACTATGATATGATTTGATTTTAATTAAATGTTTTATTTATTTTGAATTGATTTTTTTGTTACATTATAATAGGTACATTATGTAAATGTTTAAATTGGTTGCAGTTTTCAAGAATGATGAATGAACATTATTTTCACATTTCAACTAGCGAAAATCTAGAGAGAGAGGTACATATTTATTATTAACATATTTGTAATTATGTTTGAATTTGATATATATATATATATATATATAATTATTTTTTGAATGTTAATTTAACTATGCATCTTATTGTTAATTTGACTTATCCATGCAGGTTTCTTTAGATACGAACTTTATAAATGATTTACCATCTATTGTGAGCTAATGTTTTTTAATCTTTTTGTTTTAGTTTTAAGTTAATTGGTATAGTAATTTTTTTGGTATATGTTTTATTTATTAATACAATTTAAATTTTAGGGTGGAGATATAGGTTCTTTGCTTAATTCAGCAGATATTGGTAGAGAGGTAATTTCATTTACTGCTTTAATTTTGTTTATTGTTTTAATATTTTAATTTTTGTGGATTTAGATTTATGACATTCATACATTGATTTTATATATGTTGTAGCTTGGGTCTCTCAAATCTTTTGGAGGCAAAGGAAAAACTCCTTTGGAGGATGGTGGTGGACAAGCATTTGGAGAATTTGATGTAATATTGTTAATATTTCAATTGTTTTTTGATATATAAGTTTAATATTTTAATTTTTTTATTATAGTTTAAATAATTTAAATGATATGAACATAATCTTTTTTTACACATGTTGCAGGGTGGGTTGAGTCCAGGGGGAGGCCCGAGTGGAGGATAGCATAGTGGACATTTTATTTTTATAGCAATTGGTGGACACTTTTTTTGTTGTTGATATGCATCTAGATTGGAAACATTTGTTTTGGACATGTTGATGAGGTTTATTTTTGGACTAGATATATACATATATGGATACATTGAACTTGCATGTTCATGAGTATTTTTTTGGAGATTATATACATATTTTTTGAACTTACATATTTTGTGAATCTTGATTTTTAAATGATCTAGTTTATTTTTGCTTATTTGACATATTTGGTGCGATTTAAAGGATTTAAAATATATGTATTTGCATGTTTAAATGAATGAATGAATATGTAAAAATGAATGTTAAGAACATGACATTTTTGAATATTATGAAGTTAAAGAAATGTTATTTAGGAAGTTTAAAAATGGATAAACATAGGTTTAAAGTTCATAAATAAGGAAGTTTTGATTGAAGTTTAAGAAATTTTACTTATGAAAATTTTAAAAATGGATGTTTACATATAGGTTTAAAGTTTATAAATGAGGAAGTTTTGATTGAAATATGAATGAATGATAAGATTGAATATATTAAGAACAAGAATGTTATCTTTGAATGTTACCTGGAAGTTTAATAATTTGTTAGAAGTTTTGATAGAAATATGGATGAACCAGGAAGTTTAAAAATGAATGTTAAGAACATGAATGTCTTTGAACGTTAGGATGTTTAGAAATGTTAGAAGTTTTCATACATGGATGAATTAGGAAGTTTAAAAGTGATAACATGTTGAGTTCAAATTTTAGAGATGTTAGGAAGTTTAGGAATGTTTGAAGTTTTGATGAAAATATGGATGAAATATAAAGTTTAAAAATGAAATTTAAGAACATGAATGTTATCTTCAAGGATGTTATGAAGTTTTAGGAATGTTAGAAGTTTTGATAGGAATATGGATGAAATAGGAAGTTCAGGAATGTTACAAAACTTAGGAATGTCAGGAAGATTATGAATGTTATATAAGTTTTGATGGAAATATGGATGAACTAGGAACTTTAAAATGAATGCAAAGAACACATGAATGTCAAATTTTTGAATGTTATAATTTTGAAAGAGATACATGGATGAATTAGGAAGTTTACAAGTAAACATATGTTGAGTTTAAATTTTAGGGATGTTAAGAAGTTTAGGAATGTTTAAAGTTTTGATGGAAATATGGATGAATTAAGAAGTTTAAAAATGAAATTTAAGAACATGAATGTCAACTTTGAATGTTATAAAGTTTTAGGAATGATAGAAGTTTTGATAGAAATATGAATGAAATAGGAAGTTTAGATTCATGTTATGAAATTTATGAATGTTAGGAAGATTATGAATGTTATATAAGTTTTGATAAAAATACATGGATGAATTAGGAAGTTTAAAATGAATGTTAAGAACATATTCAAATATTATCTTTAAATGTTAAGAAGTTTATGAATGTTAAAAATTTTGATAGAAATATGGATGAACTAGGAAGTTTAAAAGCGAATACATGTTAAGTTCAAATTTTGATATTATGGATTTTTAATTAATTTAATTGTTATTTTCAATGTTCAGGTACATTTGATGCGGCTGAAATCATAGCAAATGGGGGTAATGGTTTTTTGTTTTTTAATCATAAGCAAAGATTACAGGATTGTGAAGTTTGTGTTAAATTAGAGCAATGATTTTAAACGACAATTTGATGAATTTTCATCAATTTGTTGTAAATAATCATTTATCTAATTTAGCATAAGCTTCACAATCCTGGAATTTTTTCTTGTGATTAAAAATCAAATGATCGTTGTCTCCATTTGCCATGATTTCAGTTATGTGAACTTGCACAAGCGATATTTTAAATTAAAGATTTGGGGCGGAGAGTGGCGACAATTACAGATCTGTTAGATCTCATCATTTAATTGGTCTAATAGACATATGGGTCCACGTGAATAAAGTATTTGAGACATCTAATTAAGATAAATTTTATACATTCAGGTTTTCGTTACCAAATAATTTTATACAAGCGATCATATTTTAAATTAAAGATTCGGGGCGGAGAGTGGCAACAACCACAGATCCGTTATCTCATCCCTTAAGTGGTCTAATAGACATATGGGCACCCGAATAAAGTAAATTTCAAACAGAATTAAGTCAAAAATTTTACACATTGAAGTTTTCAATATCAAATAATTTTTGAATTCAAATTTCAGCATACTAGAATACAATTATTTAAACTTTTATATATTATAGTTCTTTTCAAGATTATAAACATAAAAAAAAAAAAAAAAATATTGTACACATTTGACAATGACATCGACAAAATAATTGATCTATTAATTTTAAATATATAGTTTTAAAAACATCGCAATGGAATGTCGTCTTCAATTATCCGTTCATGGTCATATTTGGACAGTTTTCATTTTTTATTTTTTAATTGTTTTTTCGATGGAACTTGAACCAATTTTATTCGAGATGCACATACTAAATGGCTATATTGACAACATATGACATCAGGTTCATAATCCTGAAAGTAGACATAATTTTGAGTCATATGGGTTTGCTGAAAAAAGTAGCCCTTTAAAATAATGGATCCTCTCTCGTATGTATATCCGTTGTCATTGTAGTCTTCCAATAACTTCATTTTTCCTTCAGTGCATCGCATCAAATAATACTTCACATTTTCGGCGTTGTCGACAGGTGCAATCACAGCAAAAACATCTCCTGTGCAAATTACAATTGATGTCGGGATTTTTAATTCAACTAAATTGACTAATATACATGTGTATAAAGTGAATGACAAGAATGAATAATCGACAAAACAGTGGTATTTGATCATTACCTTCTCTAACGAGATCTGAAATTCTGTCGCCGTCAGATGATATTGCTATATCTTCTGATTCTAATTCTTCTATGCTTGCTAGTGGCATTTTTCCTTTAGGATTAATTTCTGTGTGTTTCCAATTTTTCACGTAGTTGTTCGTTATGTTTTCACAAACTTCTGTAGATTCAATATTTTCAGTGAAAATATGGCAAAAGCATGATTGCTTTCTACTGTCAAATGCATAAATGTTTTGGAAGGCTTTTGTTTGAATAGAGTGAAAATCTCTAGTCCCTTGTATGGTGCTAGCGTCGTAGGGTATTGATCTATTTATATCTTGGATCCCAACATGCCAAAAAAACCTAGTAAACAAATGACAAATTTTGATGTTAGGTACATATAGTTTTTTTTAAATTGACTATAAAATATAAATTAAAATATTTGTGTGTACATACCTGCGCACATTTTTTGATTGTTGATTATAATCATGGTTTAGATGTGATTTACACCATTGGACAACCTCTGCAGCTGAATGGAATCGTGCAGAACTATGGTTCATTTGCCATCTTCGAAGTGCTCTTTTTACGCATGCTCCTGCACCATCATGTTCACCTTTTCCATGACCAGTTTCAAAGAAATTCCAGTGATGTTTAATGTTCAATGCTTTATGAAGTTGACATAACCAATAAAATGATCACGAAGATTTAAATTGTCCGGCACATCCATCTAACCATATCCTATGCTCATTGAATTTAATGTTACGTTCCTTTAGTGAATTGTAAAAAATACTTTCAATACAATGCTGAACAAAATGTGTATCGTGTGTACGATCGTCGCTGATATAAAAGTGATATTCTTTAATCACATCTCGATTGTCACACGTGCTTTCAATGCAATCAACATCTTGTTGAGAATGTCTATATAAAACATGGACGAATATTGAAACTTGGTCAGAATGATAGTATTCACTCTGTATCTCTTTTTGTGCAGCAAATGTACAATTTTCTGCAAAGTCAACCACTGACAAAATTGTTCCTGGTGGAAAAATTTCACGAGACTGTTTGAATTGAAGGTCTTGCCATTGTGCTCTATGTAAATGCTTGGTGTATTTATAAATTTCACTTTCGAATTTCTTGAGAAAATCTGCCACACCTATTTTATCTTCTCGTAAATCAATCCTTTTGGAATGTACATCACTAGTACTTGTAATGTATTCATATCTTTTCCAATCAACGGTGACATTTGACAATGAGTGATCATCAGTATCGATATGATATTTATTGTGGTATAAAACCAAATTTCCACAACGATTACAATGTTTTCCATTGACACATTTTTTATTATAAAATACTTCATTGTGATTTCTCTCACATAGGGTTTGAGATATGAATTCACGTATTGTAGGCGGAGGCGGTGAATTTGTCCAAAACATTTTACCAAATTCAAGAAATGTGTCGTAATATAATTGGAATTGCACATGATAACGACAACAACATGTGTCATGGATAGTAATAGGTCTAACATACCATGGTTTTAGTTGCACAAATGTAGTGATTGACACATTAATTCCACGATGATCTTCCTTGAATTTATTGAACAATTGTACTTGTGTCATATCCATTATATGTTTTGGACTGCTTACATATACTCCTTGTGATACTCTTTGTCGTATTACATCTCTTGAATTTGGTGAAACTCGAGCATGTGTCAACCAATATTCCCGTACAATATCTTTAATCCCTGCTCCCATTCTATCTTTGTAAGGCTGTCTACAAATAATTGTCCAGCAAGCAAGTTCATCATTTTCATCTATTTGCATTCTGAATTTGCTATGTCTGTATAATGTCTTTCTTGAGGTTCCAACTGCTTTTGCTAGCTGTGTTGTCAAACGTTTTTGTTTAGTACTAGTCGAAATAATTGTTGTATGAATTGCTCTTCGTGCAGCACTAATGTTTTTCTTCCTAGATTTTCCAAACTTTTTTATTGCATCACCTATATTTTCCATCACATTACGTTTTAATTTCGACTCTTTGGTCGCCTTGTGAATACCCAATAATGATGTAGCATCTTCTAACTTCTTGGTCACTAATAAACATCTCAAAATTTGTACTTGTCTTGTTGTTGAATAATTCTTCAGAACATCATCATAAATTTTTTGAGCCCGATATCGTGCAGCGTGTATGGGTATTTTTTTTTCCATATTTATTGCAATCAACGTTTTCTAATGTTTCATCATCAATGGTGAAAGTACCTATACATCAAGATAAATTTAATTTAAAACATGCATCCAAAAATACAATTCATTATAAAAAATGAATATGGAAAATACATTCAATATATACATACCTGGTCCAATTTTTGGTTCTTGAACTTGATATTCAATATTGACTTCATCGACATTAGTATGTAAATCACTATTTACATCCTCAACAATGGTTTCTTCAACTTCAATTTGTTCCTCTTGTACTCTATTTTCAATTTCCATTTCATCGACATTATCATGTAAAACTGTATTTGTATCTTCAATGATCGTTGCTTGCGTTTCTGCAAGGCTTGCTTTGTTGGCATGATATTTAAGTTTTTTCTTTTCTCTATTATCATCATCATCAACACGTTTACGATCATATTTTCTTTGACGGTTTCTCTTACTGCCCATGATTGTTTAATCTATAAATGATAAATTAAAGAAGATCATCATTTTATTGTAAATAAACAAAATGAATATTTAAAAATAGTTACGAAATTTATGAACACATGAACTGAAATTTACAAGCCTTATCAAAATCTTGTACTTGAGTCTTTTGAAGAAAAAGTCTTTGGAAACAAGTTTCCTTTGAAAATAACATTTTTTGAATGAAATAAGAACTCTTTGACAATAAATCACCTTTGAAAAAATCCCATTGGAAAATAATAAGAACACTTTCAAAATAAATCTTCTTTGAAAAAATATCTGGGAAAATTTTTTTGTAAAAACCTTTGCAACGAAATAACTTTTTTGCAAAAATAACTTGGGAAACTTTGAAAAAATCATTTTTCAAATAAATAAGAAGGAAAAATATATCTTCTTTGTAAAAATAACTTGAAATAAAATCTTATTTGCAAAAATGTCTTGGCATAAAAACTCTGTAAATGCACACTTTGGAAAGAAACATTTTCTAAAACACCCATTGGAAAATAATAAGAACACTTTTTAAATAAATCTTCTTTGTAAATCCAGTGAAAAAAAAAAAAAAAAAATCTTTGTAAAAACCTTTGCAACAAAATAACTTTTTTGCAAAAATAACTTGGGAGATTTTGAAAAAATCCATTTTCAAAGAAATAAGAAGGAAAGAAATGTTTTTTGCAAAAAACTTTAGAAAAAAAACTTTGAAAAAAGTCATTTGAAAAAATCACTTAAAAAAATAAGAAAGAAAAAGACAACTCCTTTGAAAAAATAACTTGGAATAAAAACCTATTGCAAAGAACTAAGAAGTATAAAAGCTTGGAATAAAAACTTATTTTGCAAAAATACCTTAGAAAAATAATCTTTCAATGTATTTCTTAGAAAGAAGTAACAAAAAGAATACTTCATAAAAAAAACTCTCTTTACAAAAAAGCTTTTTAGAAAATCCTTGGAAAAAAACTCATTGCAAAGAAATGAAAAATACAAATAGCTTGAAAAAAATATTTCATAAAAAAAACTTTATTTGCAAAGAAAGGCTCCTTAAAAAATCCTTGGAAAAAAACCCATTGCAAAGAAATAAGAAGTGCAAAAAACTTGGAATAAATACTCCTTTTGTAAAAAAATTCTTTCAATATATTCTTTTGAAAGAAGTAAGAAAAAAAATACCTTATAAAAAAAATTCTCCTTGCAAAATAAGCTCCTTAGAAAATCCCTTCAAAAATATTCTGACCAAAAAGTATACAAAATTGAAATGTGCGAAATTAAGCGAAGTATTTAGTTTTATTTATATAAGTGTTGAAATTTTTATTTTTATTTTATTTTTCCGGTCGACAAGTTTTTTTTACGTTTGTTTATTCGGCCGAATAAACTTTCATTAAATTGACGTCGCCGTAACGGAAAACATTTATTCGGCCGAATAATTATTCGGCCGAATAGCCCCAAGAGTTAGCTCGATCGGATGTGTTCTCGGAAGTTAGGCCTCCCAGCATGCGAGGTCACGGGATCCATTCTCATCGACTCTCTTGGGGTTAGGCACGCAGCGGCCGCAGGGTGGAAACCCCTTCGGGGCGGGTCCATCGGAAATTATTTCGTGGATGTAGCGGTCGGCTAAGCCGATTAAAGTGAACCACATGGAAAAAAAAAATTATTCGGCCGAATAACTTCTGAAACCTGAAAAATCTGATTGCCACTCACAGTTTTCAGGTTTCTCCATTTTCGGAAGGTAAAAATGATCTGTTACACTATAAGGCGACTGTCAGACTTAATACCATTAGTTTCGTTATTGAATCTACTTTCCAAATATATAGATTTCTTTATGTATAGGAAAGATCTGATATTTGTAATTGTTTGTTTTCTTAACGGGTGTCGAGTCTAGTTTCATGTCTTTCAAAATGCGGTGAAATGAAAAATCCATAACTTTAAAAATACACCACGAAATTTTTTGAGAAAACTATGGTGCAGTTAATTGGCGTGTCTACTTCAAAAGGGTATTCATAGAATTTTTAGTTTTATATTCAGTTGAGAGAAAAGTGTTGCGACAAAAAATATGTTGAAAATCGACAGGGTTTCCCCATTGATTGAATTCAAATAAATATAATAAGTAGTATATAGATCCATTTGCTACAAACTTACAGTCATGCAGTAGTATATTGTGTGTAGATTGTTGTAGCATATTTGTTTTTTGCAAAAAACAAGTTTAACAACGATTTTACGTGTGCGATAAAACATGGCTATTTTGTAGTCCTTTCATTTTATAAGAACACACTGTCAAACATTTGTCGAATCGACATATCAAATCTCAATATAAAAAATTAAAAAAAATATGGATAACAAGCTAACATAATTCTCTAAAAGTTTGCTTTTTAGTGAAAAGTGAAATTCCAAACAAAAATATCACTTTTATTCGCCCAAAGATGGAAAACATGAAAAATTCAGAATTATTTTCTCACGGAACCCCCCAAAATAGACACCCATCTTCATGGATTCACCCGATATCCTTTGCAAAATGTATTGGGACCATTAATGTTTCAAACGTCAGCTAGGATGAAGTCTACTCCAAGGCTCCTAGTCTCCTCAGCATATGCAAACTAGAACTTTAACTTGGCACTACCTAAGAACCAGTGGTGAAGTATTTGGACTCAAGAAGGATTAAAAACATCAATTTATTGTCAAATATCAGTTTGGATTCGCTCCAACAAGTTTGAGGAATTTTTGGTGAGGTTTACAAAGCAAAAAATCAAAGTTGTCTCCCAGGACTGCACAACTAGTTCAACTTCAAGATTTCCCAAACAGTGGGAGAAGGATACAAATTCTTGGTTTCATGCATGGAATGATTTTTTTTACATTTTGAGTGATAAAATCAATTTAGTTGTAGAAGTTCATCAATTTCTCAAATACCAAAAACTAGTTATTTTCCATGGCAATCTAGACTGGGTGCAAGAAATTGATATGAAACTCACAATTCTCTTTATTAAATCTGTAGAATTGACTTCATAGGTTCAAAATTACATTAATGACAATGATCCGAAGCTGAAATAAATCTCATAGAAGTATCAGGAAATATATATATAAGAAGAAAAATTCTCCATCATAGAAAGACTAGGAATCATCATGATTTTGAATAGGAGGCTTGTCAATCTCTGGAAACAAACTCGAACTTCATTGTATCAGAATCCAAGACCTGCAATAAAATCAATGATAAATACTGGATGTTATCACTTTTCAGAATAAGAAAGGGCACATCTCCTAGCTTGGACTAGGGGCACATCTCCCAAGTCAAAGAGGCAAAATTGCACTCAATTCAATTCTCAAACTGTCAAAGATGGGCATGTCATGCACACTCCTTATTTTATATATCTAAGGTGACTTGTGGATCAAGTCAACTAGGATAAAGCACCATCATGGAGTGGACAAGGATAGCTTGGTTTCAAGCTTTTCTCTTTTTCTTTGCTTTTTGCCTTTGCTTTATCATGCTTTGCTTTTCTATCATATTTTTGCTTTCTGCTTTTGATTGTTCTTTTCTATCTTGCTTTTGCTTTCTGCTTTTTCTTTTCTATCATGTTTTTTTCTTTTAAATGCGTTTTCCTGCTTTTCTGCCTTATCCTACTTTTTCCTTCTTTTCTGCCTTATCTCGCTTTTTGCTTTTGTCTGCTTTTTTTCTTTATTTTGCTTTTCTTGAGCTTTATTGTTTTTATTCCTTGTGCCAACTTTTCCTTTCTTTTTCCCACTTTTCTAGTTTTAACTACTTTCAAATTTTCTTCTTGTGCAAGCTATCTCTTGGTCAAAGCTTATCCTCTAATGCGCCATTGTGGATCATTATCCACTTTATTTCATTAAGATAAATATTTATTAATGAAAAATAACTTTTGTCAAGTGCATCTTAAACTTAAGGAAGTAAAATTAAATACTTTGGAAATTAATGCCTCAAAACTTAACCCCTCAATATATAATTAATTCCAAACTATCACTATGACCCATGGGGTTGAATGGGTGATGGTGGACCATGGCGGTATAAAAAAAATGGGGACATTACACATTGGTTAAGGCCTTAATACTAATACCTAGTTCTACAAAAAATAAAATGGTGCCTTTGATACACCCACTCATAAGTACTGAAGCATCTCCTTGGGAGGTCATGTGTGTTGGTTTGAAGTGTTGTCTTTGGATTTGGATGCATGAAATATTCCTTTTAGTTCCTAAGGAATGTGTTCCTTTCTTGACCATGTTGAGCACCTCATGACCCATACCTTGTGCTCTAAAACCTGCTATCCTGACTTGGGAGACAAAAATCCCATTTGAAGGTCATGTATTTTGGTTTCCTCCCTTAACCATGTCCAAACCTAGAGACACATACTTAGTATTCATATTTGACTAAGCCTCTCCATTAAGCACTCCTTTAGTCTAAAAATACAATCATGAACAACCAAGGGATCAATTCCAATCCTAACACTATCTCTATTTCATATCTTCTAGCGTAGCCAACTCCCCATAAGGGGGAAATTTGGTACTAAAGATCCATCAAAGGAGCTAGGATTTCCTTGGTTTGATTTTTGTAAAATACCTTTAATAAGGATAAGGGTTTATCCTATAGGTAATAGTATCCCTTGTAATCTCTAATTTTTATCCTTATAATGAATAAACGATACAAACCCTAATATTAAATTTAATGGCTTTCAACCCATAAATATGTAACCATAATAACCTATATAATCCCTTACACATATAATCCCTAGTTCTTGAAACATATAACATTTATTAACCTCTTACAGACCATTCTCTATATTGAGGATCTTCACTTCACCAGAGAAAGAGCTCTATATAGTCTGAGACTCCTCGTCAACATGATAGAGTTGTGCCTCCTTTGACTTGCAAGAGGAAACATATGTATTACAAATAATTAGTTTATATTGAGTTCCATATAAGTGAATTATAACCATATTGAATAATGATATGATTTTATTTTCTTAGGGAGTCCACCTTTAAGACATAAGGAAACACCACCTAATAGTGTTCATGTAGTGGGAGTTGGGGAGGTAGTGCACCTTTTCCACCCCTTATTAGCCAGTCCTTATAAGAGGAGATACGATATTTATGGGACCTAGGGTATTAAATATAGAACTTATTCCTTTTCACTCATAGTTGTCTTTGATTTTGAAAGTTTCAATTCACAAACAAACACATATTTTAATTTGTAATTCTTTTTGTATAAGTTATAGAGTTCCCTAGTGGATGGGTTGATCATTCTACACCTTCCCCATCATGAGAGAATGAGATTTCACATGTGACTCTTGATGAGATAAGTGGTAAACACAACTAGTTTCACAAAGAGATATTTGTCATATATCATGATAGCCCCATTGAATGATCTATGTTGATGATACTTGAGAGAGTCTATTGGTTGATTTAGATGTAGCGAATGTTTTGGCACATAGTGAAATCTTGCATCGTATTGTATTGAGTAGGAGGAGACATGTCTTAGGGAAAGATAAATTGGATGTGGTGAAAGAGTGGATGAGACAATGTAATGTGAGGGATACTCTATTTGAGTTTGCAATGCCTTTTTTTATGATAGATTTATTGGATTGTAGGGCATGTTCCCCACCATTATGAGGTTCCATTATATTTTGTGACAAGCATTTGCAGAGTTTTTATTTCACATGGATCTCGACTATATGTCCACACCATAACAATTGTATGGTATTGATAAGGGACATAGTCATGATCATCTTGGGGCTTGTATAGACCCTACTTCCATACCACCTCCTCCCAAATTGGTACCACTTCCTCAGAGAATTATAGTTTTACCTTAGAAGTTAGATTAGCCATCACAACATGATCTTGAGGTGTAAGATGAGATGGAGGACACCATGCATAGGGTTTTGGACAATGTTTCAATTTCTTTAAGTAGGGATAAATCTAGACCACCCACTATTTCTCGACAACTTGATTTGTATTGGACCAACCATGAGAACTTTCATTACTGCAACTTGAGAAATTATTATGTTATCAGTGCACATGATTCATATTTCCAATTATATGAGAGATACATGCCTTCTCCTAGAGGTAGGGTATAGTTTCATACATTATAGTATGCCTAAATTATCTTTATTATGCATCAATTTCAATTATCTTGATACATGTGGAATCAATGCATTAAGCAATATTTTTTTTGTTTTTATAACATGTAGATCTCATCATCATTGGATGATATTTACGATATTTAGTTCTCATCCACTTGAAATAGATATAGGAGACCCAGTTAGTGTATGATTGAATTCTAAAAGTTTCAATTGATATAAATCATGTATGTTCTTACATATTAACAATTGTTTATTTCATCCTTTATTCACATGTCCCTTGTTAAAATTGATAGAGGTAAGAGTGTTGTTGATGGCCCTCATCCTGTGCATGAGGTTGGGTACATGCTTGAGCCCAAGATTCCATCTACAATTAAGGCCCCCTTAGTCGATGAGGTAGATTTTATGCCTCAATTCATTCAAATATAATTTAAATGCATCAATTTTTGAAACAATTATTATAATACATAAATTTACTAATTTGAGAGTTTACATTTAATTTCATCACAAAAAGGTTGGGGTACAGGGGGTTGTTGATTCCCTAGTGATGTGGGCACATTATTGGGATGCAAGAGTTCTACATCCTGATGAGGGCCCATCGAGGATTACATGATTTGATGCACGTGTATTAATCAATACAAATAAGTGTATATAGTGTCATATTGAAATTTTCATTAAATTTTTAACGATAATGATGTTTTTTAATAATAATTTGATTTCATGCTTTCAGAGTGTTGATTGAGTTGGCATTGATGCCAATAAGGGAGCTGCACTAGTCTTTTAGTTTTCATTGATTCCACCAAGGTCCCTTGCAATGGAAAAGCTTGATGGACAGGTTGCACATGCTCCTAATATCTCTTGTGGGGTCCCTTGCACAGGATGGATCTTTCTCCCCCCACAAAGTGGTTAGCTGGATGGTTGCATTCACAGGTATCACAAGTGTGGATCATGTCATATATCTTCACCCATGGTTTGATATCCCTTTCAACTCTCACATGATCCATGATGACACTTGGAGGAACACTTACTGCTTGATGATCATTGTTGGTGCACTTGGTCATGATTTGGACATATGAACCACTTGCATAAGGAGACTTGGGTCTTGGAACCCATACACATGGTGTAATATTCTTAAATGAAGTCTTTAGTACCCTTTTTGAGGTTTTTGATGCCTTTCGAACCCTTTAGGTCTTAGTAAATACCTTGATTCATTATTGAAGCCCTTGGTGCTATGAGAAAGCCCAAGAAATACTTATACTTGTCCTTGTTCCATGTCGATGATGGCGATACACTTAAACTCTCGAAGAAGCCATCAAAATTATTTCAAGACAATCTTTGACATCCTGCACAAATTGAAGAAATTAAGAATGAAGGACCTTTCCATTGCAAGCAATATCCTCATAAGGATTTATTCCTCGTCAAGCACTTTACATTGATATGTAGATTTTTCTCCAACTCCTCACGGTTGGAGAGAGATGAATTTTTGAAGTTGTGTGGAAAAATTACCCCATCATATGGGTCGGGCAGCCTAATAAAAAGTTTTTTAAATCCTTTTTAATTGATATTGCAAGGTCGGATAGACTTGTTTTATGTTGATTACACCCACTTGGTTGTGTATATATATTGAGGCGTTCTCTCTCCATTTGTAAGTTTGAAGCCGAGTTTTGATATAGCTCTACATTCGGGGTTAAGACTATCTATTGGGGAGCCGCAGGAGCAAAGTTCAAAATTTTGATGTGAAGTTTTTTTAAATCTTTGATTTTAGATATCTACAGCAGCATATCTGCATATGTACGAGTTTTTAAAGCCTAAAATCTAGCTCTGAATTTCGTGGGTTAATGAAGATTGAGGTAGTCGCAGTATGAAGGACAACAAAAGTGCAAGGAGGGCTGCAGTACTCAGTCAAGACAGTCAGATGTAAATGTCATAGTGTGAAAAAGTAGTATATTGTTTGATCTTTTTGAATCCAAGCAGTAGTCGAATACTCTCAGAAGGTCTTGGTGAAGTAGTGTTCTGATATAGCCTCTATCTGGGTAGCTGCAGACTTTATTTCTTTTTCCATAGCCTTCATAATTAAGATGAAACTAATCTGATGTAGTAGCAACACAGTTTTGTTTTTCATAAAAAAAACTTGGAACTCTCTACAAGACAACCTTTCAAAAATATCTAATCTCTTTGAACTTGGGAAGCCACAATAAAGGATGGTTTGATTATTGGAAGACATCTAGAAAAAGACATTTCGGGCTTGTATAGCAGACTTCACAAGCTATCATCCACACAATCTAAACTCCATACTATGTCATTGAAATCAAGGATTGGTCTGCATTTTTTATACTTTTATTGATCTTGTAGTTTTTTTTCTGAATTTTCCCTATATCAAATTGGTCATTCCTATGGATAACCTCAAAATCTAACTTGTTCTTTTGTTCAAATGCAATCTGATGAATAAAACCACAATTTTCATAGAATCATTTCATCAAACAATTCATGTGAAAATTGATTCATGTCTTTAACTACTGATTCTAGACCATAAAAACCCGGTGCTACAATCAAGAGATCTAATACCACTTTGTAATGTCCATATCCACTATTATGACTATGGGAAGGGTAAATACAATTTTCATGCTTCTTAATTTCATCCCATGGGCCATTATAAACTAACAAATGCATGTGCAACTGCATGAATATAAAATACAATGGAATTAAACCTCCATCCACACACACATCACACATAAAAAAGCATAATCATCACAAGGAGTAAATAAAATCATTTCACATTCATAGACAAAGATAATACTTATCTTTTAACAGAGAATATCCAAGCAACTAGCTTTGTAAGAGAGATTTTTCACCCAATCGTAGTTATCAGCTACTGATACCACCCCCAATCTAGATTATGAGACCACCAAGGCAAAGGAAACACTTACAGGTTGCACTCTTTCTCATCCCAACCCATTTATTCTAATTCTTACCTAACCTGCTCACCAAAAAGCACTATAGGGATCTCATCCCACCATCCTATCCATGGAAATCTCTTCCACCACCCCACATAACACAAGGAATGCCTACTCTTTCTTTGCTCAATAGTCCCTTAGAGTCCCCAACCCATACAATGCTCTTTAGTGTGTGTAGAAAGAGTCCAACCTGAAGTATGCTATTAGAAGATTGCATGCAAATTGAATTCATGGATTCTCAAGCATCCAATGTGCAACAATCTAAAGCTTCCAATCGTGCCTAGCCTCTATGCTCACCCCAATTAAGGTACATGGAAAAAAATGGATGATTTCTAATGTTAACAATTGGAAAAAGAGTTTAATATCCTATAGGCCCTCTTTCGTCTTCCCCTTTAGTGGAACATAGCCCCTCTAGTCCTCTTTGCACAACTAACTTGGACCATTTTTTTTCCAACATAATACTTACATATAATTCAAGTCATCATGACAAGACACCCACATGGTCCATATAGAAATATTTACATTATACATGCTTAGCCATTCAAGAGTTCATCCTTGGCCTTGAGCTCCACACACAGAATCCATACTAGCATATTTGCATCATTTTACATCATCTGATTTAATACATTCCAAAGGGTCAAAACTGGGGTTATTATATCTACTGAGCTAGGGAGTCAGAAACCCATGGAAACGATGAACATATGTGGTAACAATGAGTAACAAAGGTGGTAACCATGCATAACATAAGTGGTAACAATGCTCCAATTAAAAAATGTAACATTGAAATTTACAAATGGATCATATCATTTGCAACTTTCAATATATGTAAACACCTTTTTAGCCTTTTTTTTCACTCAAAATCAAGTTTCAACCCCAAAAAGTATTTTTTGCCGAAAAAAAAACATTCCTTGCAAAATTAGCTGTCACAACATTTGAGGGTTATATTAACTTTAACTTCTCCCAAAAATATGTTTTTGACCAAAATTGAAGATCAATTTTTTGGTCCAAAAAGTACAATAATTCAGTCGAAAATTTGCTAAATCCAAATTTTTCCTTCTAGGCATTCTCATGAAACATGAACCCAATTTCATGTTTTTAAAGTATCTATGCTTTACATGTAAATGGTGAAAAATTATTTGATGCAATGTATATTGATCATTTGGTCATCATTGTGAGTAATATTTATTTAATTTTGGGTTTGAAGGAGTAGTTAGTAGATACACTTGAGATGATTGACCTTGGTCGATTGCATTTCTCCATGAGCATGTTTGTTTTACATATGGAAAATGGTACCTTTATTTCTCAACCTAAATATACATTGAATCTACAATATGTTAAAGTTACAACATCATGAGTCATTCTCCAGGTCAATCTTGTGTGACAATATTGAGCCTTGTGTGTCGAGGTAGTGCCTTAGGGAGCTTAAGTTGGACTTAGGAAACTTGGAGAGGAATATTGAGTTGGACTCAAGAATGGATAAGCTTCATGTGTTGAGGCAAGTGATTTGTATGTCAAAGTGATGATGATGTACAGTCTTTCTAGTCAAGGATAAGGTCTTGCATGTCAAGATAGATCCTCATGTGTTGAGGTGGTGCCTCATATGTTGAGGTGATGCTTTGCATGTCGAAGCATGTATGGGGTGTGATGTACTACTAACCATGGTTGAGATATTAAGTCTCCTCTAGAGACTGACCACCTATAGAGTGAATTACTTAGCATATAACCACTTGGAATGATAGTAGAAAAATATGATCACATCATTGGGAAAATATCCTTAGTATATTTGACATGATAATCAAGCTAGCACATGTGGACCATGCAAATTGAAGATATGATAAGATATGAGAGAATTCAAATTGCACGTAAAGAATTAATTAAGAGATAATTCAAATTGTTAAACTTCAGTAAATCAAAGGAGAACTCGAATTAATCAATATAGTAATGTTAACAAGAAAGAATCAGTTAAGAGAGTTAACTAAGTGTTATTATTGTTGAGTATGATTGCCATTGATGTCAAAAGAAGTTCATTAATGACAAATGAATAACAAAGAAAGTGATATGGAATGTATGATGATGTGGCATGTGTGATGAGGTTGAAAAATCATATGATGGTGTTCTAGTGCTGTCATGAAGTCATTGTTACAATTTGACATCATTATGTAAAAGTATGGCAATTTGGTGAAACTCTGGAAATTGACTAAGGATTGAAAAATTAGTCTAAGTTTCCCTAGTAAAATGCCCACCATATATCATAAGTTAATGATAAAAATTATTTGAGAGTGTTAGGCTATAGCTTGTTGAAGTGTTTATCTGACCATGGTCTCATTTTTCCTAAAGAATGCTTGAAGAAAAAATTATAGGTCTACCAAGATGGGGTTTTAGGTTGTTTTGCTCAGTTCAGTAAATGCCCGCACAAAGCTTATATTATGCCTGCAAGGGGATTGGGATATTCCCGCAAGGGGCTTGAAATATGCCCACACAAGGCTCGCACAAAGCTTATATTATGACCGCAAGGGGATTGGGATATTCCCGCAAGGAGATTGAAATATGCCCACACAAGGGGCTATTAATATATGCTAGCAAAGGGATTTAAATATGCCCGCAAAGGAATTAATATATGCTCGCAAAGGCATGAATAATATGCTTGCACAAGGCTTAATAATATATGCTTACAAGGCTTAATAAAATGCAAGCAAGATGATTCGAGCATCTCCAGAAAAATCCTTAGTGCATAATAAAGAGAAGAAGCTTGCAACTGCAATGAAAATCTGAAGATGGAGGAGGCTGATTGTTTTATTTACGCTGGAGGAAGAAATTAGTAAATGAATTCTGGAAATGTGTTAAACACAGAAGTATTTTTTTTTAAAATGAGTTCAATTAGTTTTGATATCAGTAATCAGATCATAATGAATTTGAAAAATGCAGAGGTTAATATTTGAAGAGTTATGATTAATAAAAAGGTGTGATTGTAAAAATTAAATCAGAGTTAATTACTTTAGTGAAAGGGCGTGATTGTGAAAAGACATAAGTTTCCAGAAGGAAGAGATGAGATTGTGAAGAGGGATGAGATACATGATGTTTCATCTGGATGTTAAGGTATTTATAAGCATAATTTCGAGTTGGAAAAATGTCTCTGTAGTCCATATCGAAGTAGCAGCAAGAAAAGACAGAGACCAAGAAAATGAAGAATAACCAGTGACAGAATTGAAGCAATAAGAAGATCTGGAAATCTGATAAAATCAAATAAGGGTGGTTGGGAGGTTCAAGGACAAGCTGCAATCCTATAGGGGGTTGTAGCCTCCTTCCAGTTGTTGGTAGTAAATAGGGTGTTGGTGCATCCTTAAGTCGTTGCTGAAAAATTTGGGTGTTGGTTCATCCAACAAGTTGGTGCTTCCAAACTATTTGTAAATATAATTTTGCAGTAATAGAAAATATTGGTGGTTTTCCCAATTTGGATTCCATGATAATACTGTATGTTTTGTGTTCATTGTTTATTCTATTTTAAAGTGATACAAATTTAAATAGATAGCCTAATATTGATTCACCCCCCCTCTCAGTATTACTTGATATTCTAACAATTTGTATCTGAGCAGGCTCTTCACTAAAATTTTAAAACACTTGAAGATAATTTTTTTATCACTATGGATCAAGAAGTAAAAATTTCCTCCAAGGTTCTAATACTCAATGGAGAATATTATGCATTCTGGAGCATCAGGATGAGAAGCCATATAATTTCTCTTGGATTAGATGTTTGGATGTCTATAAAAACAGAGTACACATATCCCAAAAACCCTCCCACAGATCTTGAAGGAATAAAACAATTTGGAAGCAATGCCAAAGTTGTTAATGCAATCTTGGTTGGATTAGCCAGAACAGTCTTTTCCAAAGTGACGCATTGCAAGAAAACAAAGGAAATCTGGGACAAATTGCAGACCATCTATGAAGGAGACACCAAGGTAAAAAGGGAAAAACTCCAGACTTTTAAAACCCAATTTGAAAGTCTAAAAATGAAGGAAGAAGAAAACATTTCAGAATACTTTGAGAGAATTGATGAAATTGTGAATGCAATTCAAGGGCTAGGAGAAGAATTGAAAGAAAAAGAAATAGTTGAAAAAGTACTAAGATCACTTCTAATGATTTACAATCCTAATATTTCCACACTAGAATATAGAGAAAATCTTGAAAAAATCACCATGGAAGAACTATATGGAATTCTCATAGCTTATGAAATGAAGATTGGGAAAGTTAATTCTCTAAAGAAGGAAGCAGCTTTTAAAGCATCAAAACTAGCTAAGAAATCTAAAACGAAGTTTCAATCAGAAGACTCTGATGGTGAAGAAACACTTATTGTTAAAAATCTTACGAGAGGTAAAAAGGGAAAAATTCTAGACTTTAAAACCCAATTTGAAAGTCTAAAAATGAAGGAAGAAGAAAACATTTCAGAATACTTAGAGAGAATTGATGAAATTGTGAATGCAATTCAAGGGATAGGAGAAGAATTGAAAGAAAAAGAAATATTTGAAAAAGTACTAAGATCACTTCCAATGATGTACAATCCTAACATTTCCACACTAGAAGATAGAGAAAATATTGACAAACTCACCATAGAAGAACTATATGGAATTCTCATAGCTTATGAAGGAGACACCATCTATGAAGGAGACACCAAGGTAAAAAGGGAAAAACTCCAGACCATCTATGAAGGAGACACCAAGGTAAAAAGGGAAAAACTACAGACTTTTAAAACCCAATTTGAAAGTCTAAAAATGAGGGAAGAAGAAAACATTTCAGAATACTTTGAGAGAATTGATGAAATTGTGAATGCAATTCAAGGGCTAGGAGAAGAATTGAAAGAAAAAGAAATAGTTGAAAAAGTACTAAGATCACTTCCAATGATTTACAATCCTAAGATTCCCACACTAGAAGATAGAGAAAATATTGACAAACTCACCATGGAAGAACTATATGGAATTCTCATAGCTTATGAAATGAGGTTTGGGCAAGATAATTCTCTAAAGAAGGAAGCAACTGTTAAAACATCAAAACTAGCTAAGAAATCTAAAACGAAGTTTCAATCAGAAGACTCTGATGATGAAGAAGCACTTCTTGTTAAAAATCTTAAGAGAGGTATTGGTAAGTTCAAAGGGAAATTTCCCTTAAAATGTTTTAATTGTGGGGGAATTGGTCACTTTGCTTCAAAATGTCCTTATCCCAAACAAGAAGAGGATGATGAGTGCCCTGATAACTTCAAGAAAAATAGAAATATTTTTAAGAAAAACAAAAAAAAGACTTTTTATTCCATGGATGATAGGTGCTCAAATGATTCTAGTGAAGATGAAGAAGCAGAAGTACTATTCATGGGAATAGAAAATAAAATATCTAAAGAAGAAGTAGAAGGTGTGGTAGATCTTAAAGAAGAACTTGTAAGTGCTCTCAAAGAATTAGAAAGAATTATCGTTGAATTAAAAAATCAACTTCAAGAAGCTAAAAAGGTCAAAAACAATCTAGAACAACAGCTCAAGAAATGAGAGGAAGAATTAGAAAAGATCGAAGTTGAAATGATCTTGCTCAGAAAGAAGACTGATGAAGAATCTATCCAATCAAAATTTAAGAGTAGCTCAACAAATCTATATGACATCCTAAGTTTTCAAATATCATTCAGTAATAAAATTGGACTAGGCTATGACAAAGGAAAAAATTCAGAACAATCCTCCTTCAGAAATAAAGAAGGAAATAAAATAAGTTATGCTGATGCACTTATGAAACCAGTTGTAAATAAATACAGTAAAAAATTAGCTCACTCTCAAACTGAAAGCTGGACAGATAATATGCCAAGTAGACATCAACAACTCTTTTTGGGAAATTGTTACCCATGTAACAATTTTGGACATATAGCTGGAAATTGTAAACTAAATGTTCCTATTGGGAAAAGCATTACATCACAATCTCTGTTGTATAAGAAGAATGCCACTAGAAGCAATCCAAAAGGAAGAATCTATAACTCTTTTGCTCCTCTACAGATTTATAGTATAGAATGTTACATATGTGGTAACCTATGACACATAGCTAGAAATTGTAAACTAGTGATTCGTATGAAGAAAGACACCACAAAATCTCAAGGAAATGACGAAAAGAAGGTTTGGAAGAAGAAGGAAGATGTGGAATGTTCAATAGCTCTGTGTGCAACAACAACAAAAAATATGGCATATGGACAGTGGATGCTCAAAACATATGACATGAGACCCACACAAATTTATAATCCTAAAAAGATAGCAAAAAGGAAAAGTCATCTTTGGAGATAATCTATCCTCTAAAATAATTGGGAAGGGTACAATGGCTCTTAGAGACAAGATGAAAGCTGAAAATATTTTGCTTGTAAAGAACTTAAAACCTAATCTTTTAAGTGTAATCCAAACAGGTGATCAAGGACACATATGTATATTTGATTCCAAGAAGTGTGAAATCAGAATAGATTCAGGAAAACTTGCGACTGTTGTGAGAACTCCACGCAATGTGTATATTCTAGAAAATGAATAACAATGTTATATGAGTCAAATTAATGAAAGTTTTCTATGGCATAGAAGGATGGAGCACTTGAACTTTGACAATCTTGTAAAAGTTAGTAAGAAATTTACCAAAGATCATAAAACCACCAAACCACATTTGTAGACATTGTCTTCATGGGAAGCAAACAAGAACAAGCTTCAAGGTCAAAGAGCATACAACCTCTCAGCCATTAGAAATAATTCACACTGATATTTGTGGACCTACAAGGACTAAAATATTTCAAGGTGAACATTATGTTATTTTTTCATCATTTAATTCAATAGATCTAGGATCTTAACTAAAAGAATAACATGTACAGCATATCAAGCATATCAAGAATAAGAGACAAGAGACGCAAAACATTTCACCGGGGAAAACCAAGAAGGTGAAAAACCCCGCAACTTCCTCAGAGATAGAATAAGCATCAATACAAGGATCACCATGATCAAACCCAAGAGATAGATATCTTCAGCAGCATGCTCCTCCTCCACTTGTGTGCACTCCTCTCTCTCTCTCACTAATGTGAAGTGAGTGAATAATAGAATGTGTAAAATGAGAGAGACACACTCTCTATTTATACACTAACTTTCACTTAACCTTTACTCAACCAGGTCCACCTCAACTTAACCACTTAACATAATGCTGACTAGGCCAACCCCTACTAGGTTGGTCTAATGAATCTTTGACCCACATGAATCATACAGGGCCAACCCCATCAAGGTGGTCTAATAACCCATCAAGTATAAGTTACAACACTTACAATATAACTTACTACACATGCAAGTACAACTGATGACACTTCCAATCGGAGAAATAATACATCTCCATTGGGGATACAATAAAGTACAAAGATAATATACAAGTGAATATCTTCCGAAGTTACAAATACATCAACACTCCCTCTTAACTTGGAAGGTATTCTCTTGACACAAGCCATCAATACATATAGGAACAAGTCTTCAATTCTAGAGCTGGATCATCATCACTGGATCATGGAGCATCATCATCATCACTGCTGCTGTAATCGACATCTTGATCACTGGGCTATCTCATAATTATTCTCGTCATAGGAAGTTCTATAGAGCCAACCCTTTTTCATGATGGATGTAGGCTTAGCCTCCTGTAGGTCTTCATCATCTCTGTGAGTTGGCCTTCCTGTGGAATCCTCGGGACTAATTACGTGCATCAACAAAACCTCAAAAGAGCATCCCGGTATTTTTACGAACACACATCTCAACCTATCGGATCTCCCGGGATCTTTTACATGTGACCTTTACAAACCCTTAAAAGAGTGGCTTTCTCAACAAGAACTCTAAAGAGCATCCGAGGACTTTTACGTGCCTAGCACAACCTGTCCGGACCTCCAGGACTGATTACATGTAATCTCCACAAAACATTAAAAGGGTGTCTTGCGCAGGAAGAACCCTAAAGAGCATCTGAGGCCTTTTACGTTACTAGCACAACCTGTCTGGACCTCCAGGACGTATTACATGTGGTCCCCACAAAACCTTAAAAGGGTGTCTTTCCCAACAAGAACCCTAAAGAACATCCAAGGCCTTTTACGTGACTAGCAGAACCTGTCCGGATCTCCAATATGTATTACATGTTGTCTAGCAAAACCTTAAAAGGGTGTCTTTCCTAGCAAGAACCCTAAAGAGAATCCGAGGCCTTTTATGTGACTAGCACAACCTGTCCGGATCTCCAAGACGTATTACATGCTACCCTTACACAACCTGTCCATGGAAACAGAGTATCAACCTAATACTCACCATACATCATCCTGATCATCATCACTGCATCGTCCTGATGCATGTCATCCAGAGCATCGTCCTGATACTCATCACACATTATCATCATGATCATCGTCACTGCATCGTCCTGATGCATGTCATCCAGAGCATCGTCCTGATACTCATCAGACATGATCATCCTGATCATACAAAGCATCAAAGTGATGCATATCCAGAGCAATAACTAGAGCATCGCCCTGATGCTCATCACACAATGCTTGCATCCACAGCCATGGGAAGGATCCTCTTATCACCATGATTGGAATGGCTCCTTCAAATGTGTCCCATCACTTCTTCCTCGAAGTATCTTCAATCTGAAGAACACTAAGCCTCTCTCTGAAGTACTCAAACTTCACTTTGGCTAGTGGTTTCGTCAACAAATCTGCAACCTGCTCATCCGTCACAACATACAGGAGCTTCACTACTCCTCTCTACCCCATATCCCTGATATAGTGATATTTGATCTCAATGTGCTTCAACCTATCATGGAACACCGGGTTCTCTGACAACTTTACATAACTCTGGTTGTCACAATAGATACAGGTAGCATCCAACGAGAGATCAAATAACTCAGACAATAGCTTCCTAAGCCATACTGCCTCACAACTAGCCCAACAAGCTGCGACATACTCTGCTTCGACTATACTTAGTGCTACGCAGAACTGCTTCTTGCTAAACCAAGAGATCACACTCGATCCCATACTGAAGTAACACCCAAAAGTGCTCTTCCTATCTGTAGCATGCCTGTCCAATTTGAATCAACATAACCCTTTAGGTTAAAGTTTTGATTCGCATCATACTTGATCCCATAGTCAATTGTACCCTTCAGGTACCTCAGAATATGCTTTACAGCAACCAAGTGAACACCTCTGGGATCCATCAGGAACTGGCTCAATGTGTTCACCGCAAAGCAAATATTTGGTCTCGTGTTTTTCAGGTACATCAAGGAACCGATCATCTGACGATACCCCATGACATCAACTAGATCAGATGAAGCATCACACAGAAGCTTCAGGTTCGATGCCATATGTGTGGCCATGGCCTTGCAGTCCATAATCCCAAACTGCTTCAGGATCTCTACTGCATAGTTCCCTTGTCCAAGGAAGATTCCATCTATACTCTGCCACACCTCCATGCCTATAAAGTAGTGCATCATCCCCAAGTCCTTCATCTCGAACTCAGCAGCAAGCTTCCTCTTCGTGTCGGTAATCAACCTATCCTCACCTGTAACAAACATGTCATCCACATACAAAAGTAGTATCACTGGATTTCCTTCCTCAACCTTGTAGTAAAGTTTGGAATATGCTTTACTCTTGGTAAAGCCCAAACTGGATAGAAATCTATCTATCCCACCATACCAAGTCCTAGGAGCTTGCTTCAAGCCATACAAGACTTTCTTCAACCTGCACACATATGAATCCATGTCATGTGTCTCAAAACCGAGTGGCTGCTCCACATACACTTCCTCTTCGACTACACCATATCCATTTGGTGTATCTTCCACTTCATCACTACAACCAGAGCAAGTGCCATTCTGATGGAAGTGTATCTGGATAGAGGAGCAAAAGTCTCTTCATAATCTATTCCCTCTTTCTAAGAGAAGCCACGAGCTACAAACCTCACCTTGTATTTCTCTATGCTACTATCTGCAGCATGCTTGATATTATAGACCCACTTGGAAGTCACAATAGAATTCCCTTCTGGTCTTGGGACCATATCCCAAACATCATTCTTCATGATCGACTTGTACCCCTTGATCATGGCATCCTTCGATTACTGCATCCCAGATCCTGGGAACTTTAGATTCTTCAATATCTTCAATAGAATTTTTTCTTGAACTTCATTGCTGGAACAAATGTTGTTGTCCTTCTTTTGTAGGTGATTGTACATGATCTTTCCTACAAGTCAAATTCAATTGCATGATTAGAAACATCTCATAGTTTTTCAGAACAAATTATTACGCATAAATACATATGTCATACAGTCATGCAATTATCTTAGCCAATGCTTCAATACAACATTTATCCATATCCCGTAACTTTCTAGATGCCTTCCATCTCTACCAGAACATTTTTTAAGAGTGTGCACAACTCCCAACATGTTAGCAAAGAGGTTTCATGATAAGTAGCAATGGAATGTTGTACAGTACCATAGGCCACTTACCCATTACTTGCATATTAGTAGTATCTTGTTCATTAATGCAACTTTTCTAAAATGCAAAATGTACATCCTAAATCTAGGAACATAAGTATTTACATGAATGAACAACATCATTTAAGTAATAGGACATGATAATTCAAATACTTATCTTTGTTTAGTTGTTGGGTGGAATCCCTCTCAATCTTTGCTTCCTTGCAGGAACTACTGGAGTGTGCTCCCTCTTGATCTTTGCTTCCTGGATTACCTGTCCTTGAACTTATATCCATCCCGGACCACTATGCATGCTTAAGTGTGCGCTAGTGTCATCATTGTGTTATCCTCAATATCTCATACATAACCATACATATATTAGTATAATCTCAATACTTATCAAAACATTATGATCCTAAATACTCTTAACATCTATGGTCATGATCATTTCATACACAGGTAATTTATCACAAGCATTAGTATTCAAGGTTTCAGGGAGGACTTCTATTACTCATTCATATTCTTATTGACCATAAGACTCTTCCGGTTAGTCATATCACCAATCAAATTAAGAAACATAATATGCATAAACTGTTGATTACTTAAACTTCTAACTTCAAGAATAATCATTCATACAAAAGTATAAGACCCTAACATAAGGTAGGATTCTAACTTGATATAGGAAAAACATACCTAGATTATCATGCTTGCTAGTTATGTCTAACATACCCATATAATGTCCTTTTGTTCTTCTTCAAAGACTTGTGCTAGTAACCTGCATAACTCATAAGTTAACCATTGTAGAACCAAAATTATACATACCTCGTAAGTGGAGCTTCTATATGATCCGTGAGTCTTTGTCTTCATGTCACCATGGTCATATGTTCTTGATCTAGAACTTGATTTGTACTTTATTGATGTACCTTTCAATTTAGTGGACAACATCAACCTCATACAACTCCACAGTGCATTAGTACAATCATATAACCCTAATCAATGAATTTCTTCTATCATTCACATGCATTCTTACTTTTAATAGGGTGATAAGAGAAGTCTAAGATTAATCAAGATTGTACTAACCTCAATAATATGAAGACAAACATATCATAAACTTAATCATGAACAGATTTCAAAACATACCTATATCTCTTGAAGTCATACCTGTCGGGATTGATTATATCCTTCTCATGTAAAGCCTCAGCCTCATCTCCCTCTGGACTTGAAACTTATTCACTTATGCAGGTGACCAATTCATTCTCTTCTAGGATTAACCCAATCCACTTTGATTTGTTGAAAATGGATCTGGAGCTAGATTAGGGTTTGTCAGAGAAACCCTAAAAATTCAAACTTCTGAATGGATGGAAATATGTGGCTTGTTGAGTTGATCAAGCTGGTATACTTCAATTTTGAAAACTGCAAAATTTGACCCCTCAAAATTGCCTTTGAAACTTTTGGATTCACTAGATAGGACCCCAAACTAGGGTTTGATAAATCCCACCCTTCTTCGCAACTAAAAGGTTCGATCCAAAGTTCTAAACTTCGATTTTTCTGAGGAGCTTCCAGCTGTGGTCACAGACTTCAAAAATTCCAACTTTTGCAGAAGCCTTAATTTTCCATCTTTCCGATCAAAATCCCAAACTAGGGTTTGATCAAGCCCGGCCTTCTGCCCAACCAAAAAATTTGATCTTGGTCTCTAAATTTTGATTTTGATGAGGATCATTCAGTCGTGGTCTCAGATTCCAAAAATTCCAACTTTCTTTGAAGCCCTAAATTCCCGTAGCAAAGACTAGCCAAGAATGAAGGTGCTCAGAATCCAATTCTGTTTTGACAGAAATATGCACCTAATTGTTTCTGGTGCATCTATGAAATTACGAATCCACAAGGTTTGAAAATTCATTCTGTTGCATCTTGAACTGTCATCTTTCCAAACCCATGGGTCTGACCTCAATTGGATTTTCTGAGAGAGATTTATGCCAAGTGTCGCAATGTGACCTGTTTATGGGATAAAACAGGAGAGCGAACTTGTACGGCGTGCCACGTGTCACTGGTTCAATTTCAGCCTCTGAAAAACTTACCTGAGACACTACATTCTGTGCTCTTACATTTGGAGCTTACTAGCCCAAGTTATGACCACTTTTCCTAGGTCACCTGTTTATGACTGAGATCTGGAAGAGGAAAAAACGCTAGATTGTACTGATCATAAAACAAAAATTACAAGGAATTAGATGCTATTCTTCGGACACAAGGTACATGGGGATGTTATCTACGACCTGTGAAAGTTTCTGATTCGGAAACTTCACCAAAATGGATTTATAGCGAAAGTTCCACAATGACTGGTGTTTTTTTATATCAAGCCCTAGCTTCCAATTTGTCGCAAGTGCAACAAGTCTCATAAATGCCATACCATGCCTTCCTTCAGGATAGCTATGATACCATGTTTTTTTTCATCATTTAATTCAATAGATCTAGGATCTTAACTGAAAGAATAATATGTACAACATATCAAGCATAAGAGACAAGAGACAAGAGGCACAAAACATTTCACCGGGGAAAACCAAGAAGGTGAAAACCCCACAACTTCCTCAGAGATAGAATAAGCATCAATACAAGGATCACCATGATCAAACCCAAGAGATAGATATCTTCAGCAGCATGCTCCTCTTCCACTTGTGTGCACTCCTCCTTTCTCTCACTAATGCGAAGTGAGTGAATAATAGAATGTGTAAAATGAGAGAGACACACTCTCTATTTATACACTAACTTTCACTTGACCTTTACTCAACTAGGTCGGCCTCAACTTAGCCACTTAACATAATGATGACTGGGCTGACCCCTACTAGGGTGTTCTAATAACCCTTTGACCCACATGACTCATACAGGGCCGACCACATCAAGGTGGTCTAATAACCCATCAAGTATAAGTTATGACACTTACAATATAACTTGCGACACATGCAAGTACAACTGACGACACTTCCAATCGGAGGAATAATACATCTCCGTTGGGGATACAATAAAGTACAAATACAATATACAAGTGAATATCTTTCGAAGTTACAAATACATCAACACATTACTTCATGTTACTAATTGATGATTATACAAGGATGACTTGGGTGGCATTTCTTAAAGAAAAATCAAAAGCCTTTATGAAGTTCAAAGCCTTCAAAGGACTTGTTGAAAATGAAGCAAATCTCAAGATTAAATGTCTAAGATCAGTTAATGGTGGTGAGTTCACCTCAAATGAATTCAATGATTTTTGTGAAAGGCTCATGGGATCAAGAGGCAGTTTTCAGCCCCAAAACGGCTCAACAAAATGAAGTTGTTGAGACGAAAAACATGATTGTCCAAGAAGTAGCTAGAACTATGCTAAATGAAGCAAAACCTCCTAATGGCTATTGGAGAGAAGCAATAAATGTCAGAGATATGGATCTAACTAAACTAGCTTACCTATCTATGCAACAATAACATATCACAGTAAATAAGAACAGAAAGAGAACAAGAGAAAAGAGTACACCAGATATACGTGGTTCACCCAATTGGGCTACGTCCACGGGAAGGTAGTCTTCTATTATCTACAGAATATCTCCTCCAAGCTTACAGAGAGCAATGCCAATAACCCCAATACTATATGATCCACAATGGATGAATGATTCACGCATGAATGAATATGATCCACATAGGGATGAATGTGAAAGACTCCCTTGACTCTATTATATACCAAGAGATGAGGAGGAATTACTCTCACATATTACATGTGAGATAATATAATTCTCCATAATAACATCTCTTTATATAATAACGAATATCAAGAGTATATTTTACCATAATGAATATGAGATATAATGTATTACTCTTTTACATAAGATTGTGGATATCTTTCGACATAATACAAAGAAATTATTACCTTCCAAGGAATATAAAATAATCCAACACTCCCCCTTAATAATGGCTGGGAGAAAAGCCTACTAACAAAGGAAGGAAGGAGTCATTACTGCTCCCCATTGATGACAACTTCCAGAAGAACCAAAGCTGCAAATAAGGAGAACACTTCGGCCGATGGAATTTGATGAAGAAAAACCGCTTCTCACTAAATCATGAAATTGCACACGAACCAGGTTGTACGATGAAATACATACAACAAGATGCCCATATCTAAAGAGAAGCCTTTATGGCTACTAGATCCAACAAATGTCGAGAACATGTGATGCAATCCAACAGCAAGGTGCCGAGATCTAAAGAGAAGCCAACATGGCTACTAGATCCACAAGATACATAGATCACCACAAGAATCATCACAACCATAACTGATAGCTGAAGAACTCTGATATAACATCCACACAAGTGTACATATAACTTCTGATGGCTGATACAACAGAACATGTGGCTAAGAACACCACAACAATGTACAAAATATCAGCTGACCAATACACATGCGGATAGAAGACAATCTTCCAATCAAAATGCAATAGAAATAGTTGTAGAAGACCTCAAACATCGAAGAAATAAGACCCCAATGGTCTATACATCGAAATTGATATCATACATATGAACATCATGAATTTAACAGTAGAAGATGGTGCTTCATTATTTATGGAATATGGTGAAAGCCTAAACAGAAAACTGATCTGCACAAGAACTTCCAAGATTAAAGCATTTAAAGATCATAAAATAAAGGTGCTCATACATAAATGAAAATGCTTATACACCAAAGGTTAGCAAACATCATATAAAATATGGCAACATAATATAATCAAATAAAATATTAACTTGCTCATTAAGGAAAATGAAGTTACTTTTACACATTAAGTGTCAGCCACAACATATAAATAGTGAGCCCAAGATTTCACTTAAATATATGAAAAATTAGTCATCGAGCAACTAATCTTAAGCATAGGTGCATTTCTTATTAATATGATGTTAATATGCAAGAGATGAATGCCCTGAAAATGTCAATGCTTCCATATAGGAACTTTAGAGACAAGAAACACATGTCAATGCTTCCATATAGGAACATTAAAGACAAGTAAGAACAAGATAACCTCTGCAATCATAAGAATAGAAATCCCATTGCAACAAGAACAAGGTGCTCATGACAAATAGTTCAAGACTATAATATTGCTCAAAGCCATATAAATATTGAGTAAAAGATGAACGAAATAGACATGAAATGAAAGTAAATCTAAATGTTTAAAATGATCGACATATAACAACTTATGATCAACTCATGATATCACATAGACAAAATTATGAAATGACAAGTCACTAATGGTCTTAATCATGGGTTCATTTCTTGTTAACATTATGTAAATATGCAAGAGATGAAATTACCTGGAAATGTCAATGCTTCCATATAGGAATGTTAGAGACAAACAACACATGTCAATGCTTCCGTATAGGAATGTTAGAGACAAATAACACGGGGACTAGATACAATCTCTACAATACATGAGAAATAAACTATATCCCAATTAAAGAACTTATGACAAGTAAAAAAAAATATGATATCACATGGATTCAAAAAATTGACTTTACTCAAGAAATTAATTAGCAAGAGCATAGAATGATCAAAAAGATATTACTTATAAAACAATGAAATTGTTTTTACACAAAGGTCAGCAATAACATATAAATAAAGCAAATAATGATCACAAGATAACACATATGAGATTGTTCTTATAAAATTACTTTTATAAACATGACATGATTAGAAATCAACATGATTAAATAAAAAAAACAAATTATTTATTAAGTATCTTGTTAAAATAATAAGCATTAGATGGTTTATAGCTATCATCATGACAAAATACTAGAGATCCATGCCCTTAAAAGATGTCAATGTTTCCATATAGAAATGTGAGACAAATATATACCAATAACAAGAAATAATCTCTTAGTAAACATGATTAGAAGCAAAACCTAAATGCAAAAAGATGAATAACAGAAAACTTAAATGCTTTACCATATCGATCTGAATCTGCAAAAAACACAGTCAGAAAAACAGTAAAGGAAAGAGAAAATTTTACTTACAACCCTTGGATTGAGCACCCAGCCTTGCCCAGAATTTTGTTATGTCTATGTAGGTGGATCCAGAACAACTTTTCCAGTTCCAGAAACAGGCTATAATAAAAATTCCAATAAAAATTAACCAAGTTATGAGGCCGAAACCAGTGTTGAATCTGCCGAAGACGGAAACCTGCACAAATTCTACCAAACTTGGACGAAAATTTCTATTTTTACAACCGAAAGATAGATCTCCTTGAGGAGAATCAAAAAATCATATAGATATACAAAAACAACATCAAGAAACCCTTGAAAACTTTTTGCAAAAATATACACAATAAAGTTAGGGTTAGAAATAAAAACTGCAGAAATATGCTGAGATCTGAAGAGAAGCCTAATGGCTACCAGGTAGAAAGAAAATCTACAAGAAAAATCAATGCCCAAATGATAAAATATTGTTTGAAAGCAATAGAAGGTGCTAGATCATAACAAGAAGCTCTGATACCATGTCAGAGATATGGATCTAACTAAACTAGCTTACCTATCTATGCAACAATAACATATCACAGTAAATAAGAACAGAAAGAGAACAAGAGAAAATAGTACACCATATATACGTGGTTCACCCAATTGGGCTACATTTACAAGAAGGTAGTCTTCTATTTTCTCCATAATATCTCTTGCAAGCTTACAGAGAGCAATGCCAATAACCCCAATATAATATGATCCACAATGGATGAATGATTCACGAATGAATGAATATGATCCACATAGGGATGAATGTGAAATACTCCCTTGACTCTATTATATACCAAGAGATGAGGAGGAATTACTCTCACATATTACATGTGGGATAATATAATTCTCCATAATAACATCTCTTTATATAATAATGAATATCAAGAGTATATTTTACCATAATGAATATGGGATATAATGTATTACTGTTTTACATAAGATTGTGGATATCTTCCGACATAATACAAAGGCATTATTACCTTCCAAGGAATATAGAATATTACAACAGTATATACAGCTCGTCTATGTACAACACAGAGGACAACTAAGAGTAAATAGTGACAAAACTCCTTGTGAGCTATGGTTTGGAAGACTGGCTTCAATTAAATATTTTAGAGTCTTTGGAGGTAAATGCTACATAAAAAGAAATGATGATAATCTAGGGAAGTTTGACTCTAGAATAGATGAAGGCATATTTCTTGGATATTCTTCCACTAAAAGGGCATACATATGTTACAATCTAAGGTTGCACAAGATCATAGAAAGTGCAAATGTTACTGTAGATGACACTAAGCCAAGAAGAATACACATCCAAGAAAGTGTGGATGTTGAAGAAACTGATGATGAAGAAAAAGAAGAAAACTAACAAGAAGAGGATATTCTTGAAGAAGAAGAAGAAGAAGAAGAAGAGAAGGTAGAGAAAGAAGAATCAAATGAAAATGAGAATGAAGACTCCCCCAGATCAAACAAAAAAACACCATCCAGAAAGGTTCAAAAGAATCATCCTGAAAGTCAAATAATTGGTAACAAAAATTCAGGAGTTAAAACAAGGAGAGAAATGTTTTATGATGAAGAACAAGCACTACTTTCAATAGTAGAACCCAAAACCTTTAAAGAATCTTGCAAAAGTGAGGATTGGATCAATGCTATGAATGATGAACTTGATCAAATAGAGAAGAGGAAAACCTGGGAACTTGTCCCAAGACCTAGGGACATGAATGTTATTGGAACCAAATGGATCTTTAAAAACAAGTTAAATGAGGATGGTCATGTGATAAGGAACAAGGCCATATTAGTATGCAAGGGATATGCTCAAGTAGAAGGTGTTGATTTTGAAGAAACTTTTGCACCCGTGGAAAGACTTGAAGCCATTAGGATGTTTTTAGCTTTTGTGTGCTACAAGAACTTTAAAGTGTATCAGATGGATGTAAAATCTGCATTTCTTAATGGAGAACTTGAAGGAGAAGTATATGTTGAGCAGCCTGAAGGTTTTCTCTTATCATAAAATAGATATTATGTTTGCAAACTTAAGAAGGAACTCTATGGTTTTAAACAAGCTCCAAGAGCATGGTTCTCAAGACTTGACAAGTATTTAAAGCAGCAAGGATATAAAAGAGGGGCCACTGACATTAATCTATACATAAAGTTTGAAAACAAAAATATGATCATTGTTGTAGTCTACATAGACGATATCATATTTGGAAGTGATCTACAAATTATGAGTGTAAACTTTGCCTCAGAAATGAAGAAGGAATTTGAAATGTCAATGTTGGGGGAACTAACATTCTTTCTAGGTTTACAAGTATCTCAATCTGAGAAAGGGATCTTCATCTCTCAAACTAAGTATATCAAAGAGATGTTGAAAAAGTTCAGAATGGAAGAATCCAAACATGTTAGTACTCCTATGTTCATTGGTTGTAAATTGAGCAAGGATGATGAATCCTTAGAAGTAGATCATACTATGTATAGGTCAATGATTGGTATTTTATTATATGTAACAACTACAAGACCAGATGTAATGCAGGTTGTAGGTTTGGTTTCCAAATTCCAATCAACCCCAAAAGAAACACATGTGGCTGCAGTAAAAAGAATTCTTAGATATCTAAAAGGTACTATGGATTATGGATTATGGTTTCCAAAAAGAAATAAATTCATTCTAAGGGAATTCACTAATGCGGATTGGGAAGGAAGTATTGATGACAAAAAAAAACTAGTGGAGCAACATTTTACTTAGGAGATTGCTTGGTGTCATGGATAAGAAAAAGAAGTCTTCCATTTCACTATCTACAACAAAAGCTGAGTATATTGCTGCTGCATCATGTTGTACACAAGTCATTTGCATGAAGCAAACATTGGAAGATTTACTTGTAAAATATGAGGATCCCATTGTTATACATTGTGACAATACAAGTGCTATAAACATATCCAAAAACCTTGTTATGCACTCTAAGACAAAACATATTCCAATTAAATATCATTTTCTAAGAGAGAAAGTGTCACAAAAGGTTGTCAAACTCGAATATGTTGATACAAAGGAACAAATAGTTGATATCTTCACTAAGCCACTACCCAAAGAAGCATTTGAGCATCTTAGAAAACAGTTAGGAGTAAGCTCCCTACAGTAGATAAAAAAGAGAAAAGACATTTTGTCAGGGGGAGACATGTATACAGGGGGAGCTGTCAAAAGGAGGCCTTTGTCATTAATTTCAAAGGGAGAGAAAATTGAAGATTTGTTGTCATCAATGACAATGGGGGAGAATGTTGAGTATGATTGTCATTGATGTGAAAAGAAGTTCATTAATGACAAAGGAATAACAAATAAAGTGATGATATGGCATGTATGATGATGTGTCATGTGTGATGAGGTTGCAAAATCATATGATGGTATTCTAGTGCTCTCATGAAGTCATTGTTAGAATTTGACATCGTTATGTAAAAGTATGGCAATTTGGTGAAAATATGGAAATTGACTAAGGATTGAAAAATTAGTCTAAGTTTCCCTATTAAAATGCCCAGGCCATATCTCATAAGTTAATGATAAAAATTATCTGAGAGTGTCAGGCTATAGCTTGTTGAAGTGTTTATTTGACCATGGTCTCAAATTTCCTAAAGAATGCTTGAAGACAAAATTATAGGTCTGCCAAGATGGGGTTTCAGGATGTTTTTCTCAGTTCAGTAAATGCCCGCACAAAGCTTATATTATGCATGAAAGGGGATTGGGATATGCCCACAAGGGGCTTGAAATATTCCCACATAGGGGAATATTAATATATGCCTGCACATGGGTTTAAATATGCCCGCAAAGGCATTAATATATGCTCGCAAAGGCATGAATAATATGCCTGCACAAGGCTTAATAATATATGCTTACAAGGATTAATAAAATGCGGGAAAGATTATTTGAGCATCTCCAAAAAATTCCTTAGTGCATAATAAAGAGAAAAATCTTGTGACTGCAATGAAAATCTGAAGATGGAGGAGGTTGATTGTCTTATTTACGCTAGAGGAAGAAATTAGTAAATGAATTCTGGAAATGCATTAATCACGGAAGTAATTTTTTAAAAGTGAGGTCAATTAGTTTTGAAATCACTAATCAGATCATAACGAATATGAAAAATGCAGAGGTTAATATTTGAAGAGTTATGATTAATAAAAAGGTGTGATTGTAAAAATTAAATCAGAGTTAATTACTTTAGTGAAAGGGCGCGATTTTGAAAAGACATAAGTTTCCAGAATGAAGAGATGTGATTGTGAAGAGGGATGAGATACATGATGTTTCATATGGATGTTAATGGTATTTATAAGCATAATTTCGAGTTGGAAAATGGTCTCTGCGGTCCAGATCGAAGTAGCAGCAAGAAAAGACAGAGACCAAGAAAATGAAGAATAACCAGTGACAGAATTGAAGAAATAAGAAGATCTGGAAAATATGATAAAATCAAATAAGGGTGGTTGGTAGGTGCAAGGACATGCTACAATCCTATAGGGATTCGTAGCATCCTTCCAGTTGTTGCTGGTAAACAAGGCGTTGGTGCATCCTTTAGTCGTTGCTGAAAAATTTTGGTGTTGGTGCATCCAGCAAGTTGGTGCTTGCAAACTATTTGTAAATATAATTTTGCAGTAATAGAAAGTATTGGTGGTTTTCCCAATTGAGATTCCACGATAATACTGGGTGTTCTATCTTCATTGTTGATTCTGTTTTAAAGTGATAAAAATTTAAATAGATAGCCTAATATTGATTCACCCCCCCCCTCTCAGTATTACTTGATATTCTAACAATTGCATGACCACACTTATGTTAAACTAAAAGACGACATTTGATTTGCGACACTTGTATGACGACACTTAAGTTAGCCACCTAACTAAGTGGGAAAGCTTTCAGTTAAGGAGCGAGTTCATCCTAAGAGTTAGTTTAGTGAGTTAATGCATTGTATGAGAAGTGGGGCGCACTTCTTCATGCAAGGTTGATGCATACAGTTAGAGGGCGATTTCATCCTAAAGTCATAAGATAAAAATAGAAGTCGATGCATGAGAAGAATATATAAATATGTTATACAGGATTGATGAATTCGGTGTGAAGCGAATTCTCTTCTCTCTTGAAGGCAATGTGCTTCTTCTTTGTGCAGGATATTATTCTAAGTCTCTCTTCTTTATCTTTCTCTTGCTTTGTAGTTGCATAGGGGGTGCTTGATGTAAAATACATTCTCTGTTATCTATCAATATACTAAGGAAGGTTTCGCTGGAGTTTTCTCCCTCAAGTCATAGAGGGTTTCCCCAGGGTAAATTCATGTGTCGAATGTGATTGATTATGTGTGTGATTTTTATTTGATTTCAAGTATTATTGTAGCTCTAAATTAAAGATAAAAAAACTAAAATGGTATTAGAGCTCAGGGCATGAAAGAGCTAGGTTCATCAATCAATCTTGATCCTACGTAGATCCTAAGTGTGAACAGTACTTGAAGAAAAATGGCCTCAATATCAACGAGACCAAAAGACCATCTTGAAGGAAATTCGAACTTCAATACTTGGAAGGATAGGATCCTGAATGTCCTAGAAGAGCATGATCTGGATGGATATATATCCAATGTTATTAAAGAGCCTACTTCTAATTCAAGGTGCGTTAACTTCAGGAAGATCAATACAAAGAAAAGAGAATCAATTATGATTCCGTGAAATATAACTTGATGCTCGTGATCACTCCATTGAAGATTGCAAAGGAATGCTTCGACACTTTGAAAAATATTTATGAGAAGAAGGCACCCAGTCAAAAGAGAGCGTTGAAGAACAAGCTTCGAAATATGAATATGGAGAAGGGTGAAGTTGTGGCTTCCTTCTTCACAAAGATATATCAAGTAAGAGATCAACTTATGAGCATTGGTGTGATGGTTGATGATGATCATCTCATTCATACTGTCGTCGATGGTCTTCCATCCTCATGGGAGACATTCTTGGCTGCAGTAAATGGTCGAGAAGTGCAACCTAAATTTGAGATACTGTGGCATGATTTCCTACAAGAAGAAGGGTGAATCTAGAGCAACTATACTACCTACAAAGAAGAGAACCTCACTCTTGCGGCATAGATGAAAAGAGGTAAGAAATATCACAAAAAAATCTCTCATCAAAAGGAGAATTATTTCAAGAACTTTGATAAGTCTAAAGTTAAACGTTTCAATTGCAATAAGAAGGGCCATTATGAATGAGAATGACATGCAAAGCAAAGAGGAAATTACAAGGGTAGCTTTCATGCTTCTAGTGCTACAGAAGATGAACCTACAAGTAAGCATTCATCTAATGATCAAGATATGAGGAAGGAGTGCTATCTTGACTCAGCCCTTTCTAGATACATTAACACTAGTGCTAAGACATGGCTAGTGTAAAATGGTGCATCCAAGCACATGACTGGATATAGGAGCACTAGCATAGATCTAAAGGAGAATAAGCTTTCATGTAAGGTGGAGCTTGGAGATAATACTACCTATTCGATCCAAGGTATTGGATTCACTTTTTTTTAATTGGATTCAAGAGATGTACTGCATGTGGATGGAATTTTGTTTGTCCCCATATTGAAGAAGAACCTCCTATTTGTTTCGATTCTAGAAGATAAATGATTCAGAGTTATTTCTATGGACAACAAAGTGCTTCTGTGGCCTAAGCATGAATACTTGAACTTTGCATCTGTGATTAGAGTTAGAGAGTGAGGCCTCTAGAAAGTTCCTAGAAAGATCATTCAAGCCATGATCCATGACACAGTCAATCCTTGTGAGCTGTGGCATAGAGAGTGAGGCCTCTAGAAAGTTCCTAGAAAGATCATTCAAGCCATGATCAATGACACAGTCAATCCTTGTGAGTTGTGGCATAGAAGGCATGTTCATATCCATTTCAAAGCGCTACCTAGATTGCAAAATATGGTGAAAGGTATGCCCATATTTAAATTTGATTTTGATAGTGTTTGTATAGGTTGTGCTCTTGGCAAGAACATTAAGAATTTTTTTCCAATTAATACCAAAATATCCAAAGGGATACTTGAATTGATTGATTCTGATCTATGTGGTCCTATGTCTACACCCTCCTTGAGTGGTTATTTATATTACGTGCTTTTCATAGATGACTTCTCTCAAAAGTCATGGGTTTATTTTCTGAAGGAAAATAGTGAAACTTTCAACAAATTTCAAGAGTTTAAAGCACTGGTTGATAATCAGATTGGAAAGCACATTCGTGCTTTGATATATGATAATGGAGGAGAGTTTGAGTCCCATGACCTTAATGAATTCTGTCGAGATGCAGGAATAAAGAGACAACTGGATGTACCCTACAACCCCCAACAAAATGGGGTTGCTAAAAGAAAGAACATAACAATATGTGAGGCTGCAAAATCTGTGATGTGTGATTAGGATCTTCCCACATCCTTATGGTAAAAAGCCTCCAACACTGTTGTTTATTTTCATAATAGAAGCCCTCATGTTATCTTGGGAGAAAAGACTCCTGAAGAGGTTTTCACTGGTGAAAAAACAGATATTGGACACTTGAAGATTTTCAGTTGTCATGTTTACATTCACATACCAAAAGAGAAGAGGAAAAATATGGAGCCATCCAGAAAGAAAGGAACATTTGTTGGATATAGTGAATCCTCCAAATCCTATAGAATCTATGTTCCAGGACAAAGAAACATTGAAGTCAGTAGAGATATAACATTTCATGAAGAGGATTCCTTCAAGTGCTCCAAAGAACTTTGGTGTGATTCATACATTGACGAGCATGATACTTCTATGATGGAGGATCCAGTTTCTGATTCTCCCCTTTTAGATGTTGAGAGGGAGAAGCTAGAAGAGTTTGTAGATCTGCTTGATCCTGAAGAGCCAAATGATCTGATAGAAATATCACTTGATGAACCTCCTGCTAAGAGGATATCTGCATGGTGTCGAGACATTCTGGAAGAGGCAAAAAAGCATCATGCACCACCATGATCATATAGAGAGCGAAAGAGACATGAAATATTTTTAGGATATGTAGCACAAATGAGTCACATCAATGATTCAAAACTCTCTACATAGGAGGAATCCTCTAAGAATCAAATATGGAAGGATGACATGGTAGAAGAATACAAATCTATCATGAAGAATGATGTGTGGGAAGTGGTTCCTAAACGTGATGGGAAGTCAATAGTAACTTCCAAGTGGATTTATAAAATCAAGCATTCAACTGATGGAAGTATTGAAAAGTATAAAGAAATATTTGTGGCCTATGGTTTCTCATAGAAAGAAGGGATAGAATATGGTGATACATTTTCTCCTATGGCCAGGTACACTACTATTCGAACCATAATTTTCCTTGCTTCAGTTTTGGGTTGGAAACTTCACTAGATGGATGTGAAGACTTCCTTTCTCAAGGGTGAGGTTGAGGAAGAGGATTACATACATAAACCTAAGGGTTTTGCAGTTCATGGGAAGGATTCCCATGTATGCAAACTTAAGAAATCAATATATGGGCTTAAGCAGGCCCAGAGGGCTTGGAATTTGAGGATTGGCAGCTATCTTCTAAGCTTGGGCTTCTCCAAAAGTGAAGTTGAGCCCAACTTGTGCTTTAAGGTTGTGAAGAACCAACCATTGATCTTGGTTCTCTATGTTGATGACTTGTTTCTTACTTGAGAGGAGAAACAAATAGCTTTGTGCAAGAGGGATATTAATTTTGAGTTTGAAATGAAAGACTTAGGTCTTATGCACTACTTTCTTGATCTAGAATTTTGGCAAAGGAAAGATGAGATATTTCTTTCACAAGGAAAGTACACAGTTGATGTGTTGTGAAGATTTGGTATGGTGGAGTGTAATTCCATGTCCACTCCAATGATGTCTAATCTAAAGAAGCTACATGATTCATATTCCGGATCGGATCTAGTGGATCCTACCATGTACATACATCTCATCGGTTCCTTGATGTATTTGATACATAGTAGACCAGACATATGTTATGTAGTGAGTATCTTGAGTCAACTCATGTCTGATCCAAGACATAGGAATTGGGTTGATGCCAAGCATGTTCTTAGATACCTTCGAGGTACTATTGATTATGGACTCAAATATGCTTCAAGTGGTGGAGTGATGCTACTTGGATATGTCGAATCCGATTGGGGTGGTTGTATTGTGGACCAAAATAATACATCCAGATTTTTTTTAAGCTTGAGATCAACTATGATCTCTTGGTCTAGCAGGAAGCAGGGCTCCATAGCCCAGAGTAATACAGAAGCAGATTATATTGCAGCTAGTAACTCATTCCAAGAAGCCATGTGGATTAGGAAGCTACTTGTATGTTTGTTTGGTGAGAACCTTGAGACTATTTTCATTCACGCTAACAATTAGAGTTGCATTAAGCTCTCAGAAAACCCTGTGTTTCATGACAAATCGAAACACATTGAGATGAAGTATCTCGACATCAGAGACATGGTCCAGAGAGGTGCCATAAGACTTCAGTACATTGCTATTGGTGAGTATATTGCAAATATGTTGACTAATCCTTTGTCCGTGATGAAGTATAGGTACTTTTGAGACAAGCGTGGCATGGCAGAGAATGCCTACCCCGCTGAGAGGGAGTTTTAAAGTTACAACATCATGAGTCATTCTCCAGGTCAATCTTGTGTGTCAAGATTGGGCCTCGTGTGTCGAGGTAGTTTCTTATAGGAGCCTGAGTTGGACTTAGGAAACTTGGAGAAGAATCTTGAGTTGGACTCAAGAATGGATAAGCTTCATGTGTTGAGGCAAGTGCTTTGTATGTCAAAGTGATGATGTTGTACATTCTTTCTAGTCAAGGCTAAGGTCTTGTGTGTCAAGACAGATCCTCATGTATTGAGGCGGTTCCTCATATGTTCAGGTGATACTTTGCTTGTTGAAGCATGTATGGTGTGTGATGTACTACTAACCATGATTGAGTTATTAAGTCTTCTCTAGAGACTGGCCACCTCTAAAGTGAATTACTTTAGCATATAACCACTTGGAACCATAGTAGAACAATATGATCACATCATTGGAAAAATCTCGTTAGTATATTTGATATGATAATTGAGCTGGAACATGTGGACCATGTAGATAAGATGAGATAAACATAAGATATGAGAGAATTTGAATTGCACATAAAAAATTAATTAAGAGATAATTTGAATTGTTAAACTTTAGTGAAGACTTCAGTAAATCAAAGGAGAGCTCAAATTGATCACTACAATGATGTTAACAAGAAAGAATCAGTTAAGAGAGTTAACTAAGTCATAACAAAGAAGATCTAGTTAACTAAGTGTTATTGCATGATGACACTTATGTTAAACTAAATTACGTCACTTAAATGTTAAACTAAAAGATGACACTTGAGTTGTGACACTTGCATGACGACACTTAAGTTAGCCACCTAACTAAGTGGGAAAGATTTCAGTTCATCCTAAGAGTCAATTCAGTGAGTTAATGCATTGCATGAGGAGTGGGACACACTTCTTCATGCAAGGTTGATGCATCCAATTAGAGGGCGAGTTCATCTCGAAGTTAGAAGATAAAAATAGAAGCCAATGCATGAGAATAATATATAAATATGTTATACAGGATTGATGAATCCATTGTGAAGCAAATTTTGTTCTCTCTTGAAGGTAATGCACTTCTTATTTGTGCAAGATATTATTCTAAGTCTCTCGTCCTTATCTTTCTCTTGTTCTTTAATTGCACTAGGGGTTCTTGATGTAAAATACATTCTCTTCTATCTATCAATACAATAAGGAAGGTTTTGTCAGGCTTTTCTCCCTCAAGTCATAGAGGGTTTCCTCAGGGTAAATTCATGTGTCGAATGTGATTTCTTATGTGTATTATTGTTATTTGATTTCAAGTATTATTAAAACTCTGAATTAAAGATAAAAAATTAACATTATAAAGGTTCAAGATGGAAGAGTGTAAAACATGCGCTACACCAATCGGGAGTGAATCTAACTAAAGAATGTTTTCACTAAATTTCAATCTTACTCTCTACATATAACTTGTTTGTAGCCTCATTTATGTAACTCATACTCAACCTTATATTGTTGTTAATGTGTTCTCTCGATTCATATAAGATCTAGAAGAAATAAATAGTTTACATTACTAAGAAACAGTCAGTTGATTGCAATGAGTCACACTAGGATGGAGATGAGAATGATAGGAAGTCTATGATCATTCTATGTATTTCAACTTGGATCATGAACCATAATTTGGTCTTGTAAAAAGTAGAATTGTTTCTCCCTTTCAACCACAAAAGAAGAATATCATGGTGCGGTTAGTGCTAGCATAGATGTAGTGCAGATTCATAATATTTTGTTTGAGTTTAGGTTTCCAAACTGTAATATATTGTCGTATTGAAAGTGCCATATAAGTGGTTAAGAATCTAGTTTCTCACAATAATATGAAACATGTGGAGATCCATTCCTATTATTTGAGGCATTTGGTGTAGGATATTGTTTTGGTTCTTATCTATGTAGGAAAAATGATCAAGTTGTTGATATCTTTATGATTCCTCTCACAGAAGTTAAATTGGTGAAACTTCAAGCAATGCTTGGGGTTTAGGAAGTTTCATTTATGGTGGGGGGTGGGGGGGTACATTGAAGATAATTTCATTTACTCCCTCAAACTCCATAGCATTGTATTGATTAAGGTGTGTGCAGGAAGATGTATGAACAACACGCTAAGTAGGTTCGTCACATCTCTATATCTTCTAGAGATAGTTAATTGGCAATTGGTTAGAATTTAGTGTATTTAATTGTCAACTAAGTAGTTGACTAATAATAAAGCTAGTCATTTGGGTTTACCAAGGAATTCGACTAGTGCTTAGCTCAAGGAAAAATTAAATGACTCATTATATGACCTAGCTAATGAAAGTCAACCATGTCTTCCTTGTTTCAAGGAAGTTGCTTACTCTTTAGTACTATATATAGATGGTGTTATGGATCAACCTAAAATATGAATTTTTTTTGTTCTTTATATTTCCTATTGTATGTTCATCTATGCCCCATTGTGCTTAATTCATTGTGCTTAAGTGTTGTAACAATGCTTTTAGAAACCAACTTTTCTTGAAATGTATAACTCCTTGATTTACTAATTCCATGATTCTCCAACATTTTTAGAGATTCAACCACTTCCATGAGTTGGATGTCTTCAGGAATGTATGAAATCATCAACATGAAGTAACAATTGGAATGACATTCGCAGATAACATAACTATATATATGACTTGAAAATCACGAGAGTTCAAAGTTTTTGAGACATGCTTAAGGCCTTTGATTTTCACAAATGCACTATAGGTTCTCAACTGTTGAAATTGAGGGTGAGTAGATACTTTGAGTCACCTCTCCTGTTTACACTTAGAAATGCATCACTTGTTGTCGATGATAAAAAAGGACATGTATGGACAATCATGGGGGTAGGAAGAGATCTACACATCAAATGAACAATGGCTTCGAGAATGCCTAATCATATTCATATGTGGGCGTGCAAATGAAGGTTGTAAGTTGATATAGTCACAAACATGAGAATGGTGAGTCATCTCTCTACACCGAGGTGGAAACGTGTATCAAAAATCAACAAAGGTCGTGGCCATACAAATGTTGGATATTCAATAACCCTACATACCAAACCAAACAAAGGCTACAAATGACATTGTAGGAATTTAATTTTGACATAGAGATCGGATTCAAGGATACACATGCTTCATGATGCTCTGGAATAGGTAATTTTTAGTATGTTCATTAAAACAAATGGGCTTAGCTTTGGCTCGGGATTCATTTGCATGAATTTTAACATAGGATTTGACTATATATACTTCCATTTCACAAATGTAATCAACAATACGACATTGCAGTTGTAGTCAATAGGATTAAGGGCCAAGGAAAAATAAATGACGAAGGAATGAAAATAAATAAAGGGTTAGGGGTTGTCTAGTTAGAACCCTAAATGAACACAACAAAATTCCAGTAAGTGACTATTCATTCAATAAATGCATGTAGAATCACGTGGGTTCATTTATTTGGTAGCCATAGATGAGAAGAAGAGCTTCCAAGTTAAGCTAGATGTCTTTAAGGCTGAGCTCGATGACTTCCATGTTTCCCATAGGTCCCTTATAATTCCACTATTAATGCTCAAGGATAACATAATAACTAGACTCTCTTCCACTGGGGCACCAATCTTTCATATCTATGAAAAGCAGAGTTTGACATTTAAGCCTGAGCAAAACTTCACGAAATGAGTGAATGACAGGGTCTTTCTAATATGAATAATCCTAAACAATATTAGATCATTGATTCTGATCAATGATCATGGTACATGTGATGGTTACAATCAATAAACGCGTCATATTGCTATAAAGTCAAATAAGTAATAATGAAACCAAACTATTTTGAAATCCCAATGCAAATATCAAGGAGAGTTCTAAATATTTCAATGTGATTTCACCAATTATTTCACAAATGGGGTTGAATCCAGTCAAATTAAGGAGTAACTTGAGTTTGGTATATGCTTTAAAGTAGTTTTAGATGTTTGAAAAGTTATTCACAATTTTGGAATTAACTAAAAATTTGATTTATTGGATCGTTCAATTCCAATAAAAAATTATTCCATACACCATCTAGTTAGTTTGTATTATAATCAATATAGATTCATTTTAAATCACCATCTATCAAGTATAAAGAGGGATCAAATTTTATGAGGTGTAATTTTTTTAAATATTGGATCTATTATTTTTATTTAATGAGTCTACATGGATTTTTTAAGTACTTTTTATTTGGTTTTAATTTTTTATTTTATGAACTGACATGAATTTTTTTAATTACTTTTTATTTTGTTAATGTTATGTAACATTACATTAAGTTATATTACAAGGGCAATGACTTGCATGTCATTCTCACTTCTTTGTGAAAAAGGGCATCTTGGACTGAAAATGACAACTTAGAAGCAACAATAAGTTATGTTCAAAATGATATCAAAGAGCTCAAGGTCATGATGAGGCGACTGCAATCCAAACTAGAAGGAGTTATGTAAGTAATTGGGAAAAATTCTTCTCACATCACTCCAAGCTGAATTAATGATATGGAAGGCAATATCTGAGAGTACCAAAATTAGAACTCCCAGAATTCGTGTCCTTAAGACAAGCTGATTGAAGCTTAGTTTCAAGATGAAATTTTTGACTAGTTCTCTCTTCTTTCTGTTTTAAACATATATATCTTCTGTGTGGTTTTTTTGGGGCAATTTTAGTTTTAAGAGTTTTTTCCAAGGTTGGTAAAATAGTTTTAGCATTGTTAGGTGAAAGGGGATTTCGGGTGACATACTTTATCTTTTGAATTTCTCAAAAGTAGGGTGAATTATCTTGTAAAATTATGGTTTCTTCTCACAATTTTTTAATATAAATTTTTTATCCATTTTCATTAAAAAAAAATCTCATTTGGCCTAATATCTAGGATCAAGTTTTGGATTATAAATTGATTAATAATACCATGTAATAAAACAATTTTATCATTTATAGGTACTTATCCTCAAATATTCACACATTCTATATGCACATCTTTATTGTGTCATGAACATGTATTCATTTTTATAAGTTTCCTTTGACTTACATAGATCTTGTATATGGATCTCTGAAGTGAGTTACTATGTATAGGTCCTTGTTCATTTTGAACTCTCTAAATAATTGGTTTTATTAGGGCATCAATTTTTCATAACTATGAAAAACAGAGTTCGACATTTAAGCTTGAGAAAAACTTCACAAAATGAGTGTGAATGATAAGGACCTTCTAATGTGAATAATTCTAAACAAGAACAAGATCAAACAGTTGATTCTCATCAACGATCATGATACATGTGAAAATTATAATCAATAAGGGAGTCATACTACTACGAAGTCAAATAAAGTAATGATCCAACCAAACTATTTTGAATTCCCAATGCAAATCTCAAGTGAGAGTTATAAATATTTTACTGTGATTTCACAAATAGGATTGAATATCGCCAAATTTTAGGACTAACTTGAATTTGGTATATCCTTAAAATAGGTTTAGAAGTTAGAAAACTCATTCGCAAATTTGGAATTAACTAAAAATTGGATTTATTAGAATGCCCAATTCCAATAATCAGCATAGATCTATTTTTAATTACATTTTATTTTTGATAATATTATGTTACATTACATTACTTTACTTTATGTTATGTTACATTAGCTTACCGTAGTGTTTAGTTATTAAACTTATTGTGTCACAAATGATTAACCATTTATACACATAAACATAATAAAAAAGTTGTGGTTCTATAATAAAATAAAAATAATCTCAATTATATTACTTGAAAAAAATTACACATATATAAAATCATTTTATTAAATGTGAATACTTGTAAATTTACACATGTATCTTTAAAATGCTACACTATATTTAATAAATTACATAAATTAATCATCATCACTTTCAAAAACCACCATATAACCTGTCACCATTTCACATTTCACAACATATGTTGCATTCAAATAATAACTTATGATCATATTTTTTTTTTAAGGTTATCAATTATATAAAACAATCATGACCTGGTCAAAATCACAATGTAACCTGCCACCATTTCACAACATATGTTGCAACCAAATAATAACTTATAATCATATTAAATTTAGGCCTTTTTCATTAAGTTTTGGACTTCCTAGGAGGTGGGTCCGAGATTGAGTAAATAATAGTTAAAACTTCGATATCCTAAGAATGATAACCAACAACTTTAAATTGGCTATCTTAAATTATAGTGTTATTCGATTTGATGATGCTTGAAAATTATAGTGTTATTCGATTTGATGATGCTTGAAATCTTAACGGTCCTCGTGGTTGTAGAATCTATTTTCATCAATAACCATAGCAAACATTGTTTATCTGCTTTTATAGATTTCAATTATGAATGTAAAATCTTTCTTCATCAATATAGATTTCAATTATGCTTGTAAAATCTATCTTCATCACTAGCAATAGCAAGCGTTTCTTTATGTATTTATATTAATTGATTTCTCCATGTATGCAAAAGGTTAAAGGTCATATATAATCATCATTATTATTCATTGTAATATGATTATACATTACAATGAATAAACTATGATTACACATTACATTATAACTCGTTATGTGTAAATTATATTGTTATTATTGGGAGAAGAAACTAGGAGAAGGAAGCCTTAAAAACAATGTAGTTATTTTTTTAATTTCTATCCTTTAATTTTTAATGTATCCATTACATGTGGGTGCTTGCATAAAGATGATGGCCTCAAAAGAGGCAATGGGGTCATCATGAACACACTCACGCACTGAATGTGCTCTAAAGAACATTCTTGTGTACTTAATTTTCTAGGTTCAAGAATTCCCAAACCATCAATAAGGATGCCAAGTCATCCTTACAAGAGCGCGCATGTTCCTAAAGTGTGAATGCGCTAGGAAAGCACACACATTCCTAACACATGGGTGCTCATTCGTGTTTTTTTTAAGGCATGCAACTTGTCTATTTTACCCATAGACTGTGTCACGCATTTAAGGGGTTATTGAGCAAACAATTGGTCAATTTAGAGTGCCCAAAGAGCAAATCAATCACACAAGGGATTACTTCCTTCATCTTCATTGGATTCTAGGTTAGTATTTTCATTTTTTATTGTTTTTTAATTTCATATTTGTTTAAAAAATAAACCAACAACTAAACCTATTTTTTTATATTAAATTGCAACAAAACTAATGACAATTGATCCCGAAGACAACCCACACCAACCACCACCACATCAAGATGCACCAAACCCGAATCCTAAACCACCAAATGTTAACATGGAAATTAATGTGTATTTGAGATCTTGTTAACACCCAAAAAGTGTTCACTAGCTCATTTCCCTATTCACATGACCCATTTGTCCACTTTTTCACCATTTGAGCCTCTGAAGCCAACAAAAGGTCACCAAAAGGCCTTAGTACACCCCTTTTCCCACTCAAAAAGATTATTTTTCCTAAAAAAGCATAAAAAACCCTCAAAAAGGGTCCAAATTCCCAAAAAATATTAAAAAGGGAATAAAAATAATAAAAATATTCAAAAAAGGAAAAAGGAGGGAAAAGTACCTAAACCATGTTGGTCAATACCATTGGTTTCCACAAAACCACAAATGGTATTCCCCACCACCAAAACCTATAAAAAGGTGGTAGGGGCTCCTCATTTCACATCCATCCATATTCCTATCCTCATGCTGCCAAAATCTCCCTTGAGCTTTTGGCCATTGTAGCAACCTTGGAGAAAGGACCCATTGGAGTTTGGAGCTGCTCAACCTTGGAGCTTCTCAACGATCTTCATCATTTGGAGGTATTACTATTGCAAGCACTTGCTTGCCCCCATTTTCAATACAAAAATTATTTTTTATCTTTCTTGTTCTTGTTTTTTAATTCAAAGATGCACATGCTAGTTTAGTTTAATTTATATTTAGTTTATCATTTTTGCTTTATATTGAAACTGTTGCTACTAGTTAGCAGGTGCCCATAGCACTAAGCTTGGTTGCAAAACCAAGCCAACAGTTTTTGGCGACTCCGCTGCTTTCGAATTTCTAGATCTCACTTTTGCTTTAGATCTTGCTTTTTGATTGTATTAGGTAGTTTAATTCATAGATCTACCACCCTAGACAGCAGATCCATTGCTGTTCTAGATCTTGGCTCATTTCATTGCCATTAACAGCCTGAAACTTTCAATTTTCAGGTTCGTTTTTTGGCATCCGTGTACGGCTTTCGCCTCGCGGCTTTTTGCCCAACAGTCGCACGGCTCATCGCGACTGCGCGGCTTTTTTCCGTGCGGTTCACCGCGGCTTCGCGGCCCATTAGCGCGCTGCACATCGCGGCTTCGCGGACCTTTTCCGCGCTGCACATCGCGACTATGTGACGAAATCCCGCGCTGTACATCACGGCTTCGCGGTCAAAACCCGCGCTGCCCATCGCGACTGTGCGACAGAAACCCGCGCGGTCCATTGCGGCTGTTCTGTGAAAACCCGCGCTGCTAATTTTTTCATTCGGCCGAATCGTTTAAAAAATTAATTTCTTACTGTATTTTCTGCCCACATAGCACATTTTCCAGTATTAGAAATTTTGCATATTTAACAGCCATAGAAAAATTTTACTATTTAGAATGCACCTTTGAAAGAATCTTTTTAAAAATTTTCAGAAATTGAAAGAAGGATCTATTTTGCATTTTATCTAGATTAAAAAAATTTGTTGTTTACTTCTTTAATATTTTGCCCATAGCAATTTTCGAAAAAGAAATCCATTTATTTCTTAAAGAAGTCATATTATTTGCTTTCCTATTTCAAAAGATCCTTTGTTTTTTGAATAGTCTTTGCAAAGCATTTAATTTCCATTTATTGAAAAAGTCATATTATTTGTTTTACTATTTCAAAAGATCCTTTGTTTTTTGAATATTTTCTGTAAAGCATTTACTTTTTCAATTTCAATTTAAAACACCGCACGTGCACCCAATCAAACACATAATTTAAACTGAGCCTTAAAACGAACCCTAACTTCAACAAACTTTTAACCCCACTTGGGGAACACTTAAAAGAACTTTGTAGCTAGGTAGTATTGAGGGGATAGGTGTTCCAATAACACCCCTCAGTTATTACATTTCAGACATAGAAGTCCATTAGGGAGCCAAAATCTCCTAGTATTTATTGGCACGGTCACAACCGGTTTGTGGGAAGGCCTCTCCCCTACGAGGGTTGAAGTCGCGAGGATAGTTCTGGAAGCCTGAGTGGAATACCGAAATCCATTCAGTAACCGAAGGGCTACCATTCGCAGTTCTCAGGATATCCCTATATGGGGGTATTGCGGTAAAAGGACCAAACGACATATTTACCTTTTCTCAACGTGTCATGAACGGAGTATCCTAGTAGCCATTCTTTAGGATTGATTACCCAGTGTCCCTCCCGGTAGGGGGATATCTAGCCGTTGACTCAACACTCAATATTGTCTGACTTGGATTTCATCACCTTACAGAGAATATAGTTTGTTGATTCACAATACTTTTAGTTAGGTGTTTGCATGATACAATCCACCTTTGGTCTAGTTACACCTATTTTTTCTAGAAGCTGTTTGCATGTTGGTACTCTGACCATTTGTTGCATCCCTCCACTTATTATAGCACATCTGCTATAATAAGTGCCTTTTTGAGGTTGACTTTTTGGCCTAAGAGCCTTCATTTTCACTCCCCTTCTTGCACCCTTGGTTGCATTAGGGTTTTGAGTTTTTTATACATTACCATTTTACACCATACAGATTTTTACACAAAAACTTATTTCTCACCATTGAGAATTTTAGATTCTCTCGTCGTCTACGGGGCGAACTCCCAGAGTTCAATCTACTTGGCTCTTCACGTCACCGACGTAGAGCCTTATCCCTTGACTCGACACATCGTCGGTCAACCATACGGTCATCCGATTCTGACACGCCTCACTTCACTTCTGATTCTGAGGCAGAATCCAAAAACCCCACTACGTTATTCCCAACCAACCTTATGGCTGGAACACCTTTTGACCCACTTTTTACCAGCACCATAGGAGAGACATCCACAGTCCCTTCTACTGCGGTGCCATCCATGGAAACACCCCCCCCCCTAGGTATGCCTAATATGGGCAACACTCCACCTTTAGGAATGCCCAACACAGGGCCACCTCTTGTTATAGGAATGCCCAACACAGGGCCACCACCTGTCATGGGTATGCCCAGCACAGGGGTCATACCCCCTTTGATTCCCACAACCTAGATTCCAGGAATCACCACTACTATTCCTAACCCCGGTGTAACCCATGTTGCACTCGGAAACGCTGGCCCATACCAGAACACAACTATTGGAGGACACATACCTTCAATACCTGGCATACCTTTAGGCGCTACTGGACCCCTACATCATACCACCATGACTAGTCATGTCCCAGTCACTACGCCACCTACATCTGCTACTTTACCTTACATGGCAAGTCTGAACTTACCACACTTAGCCAGGCTCACCAATGATCCTATCAGACACGATCCTGCGTGGCCTCAAATGCCCACCAAACTCCTCTCCGATATCCCTAAGTTTGAGGGCAAGGCAGGTGAGGATCCACAGAACCATATCATGTCCTTCCATCTATGGTGTTCCTCCAACTCCATAGTGGATGACTCTGTCCACCTCCGTCTGTTACAGCGCACCTTCACTGGCTCTGCAGCCAAGTGGTATATCGAGCAGCCCCATGGGACACATGCCACCTTTACCTCCCTTGCCTCGACCTTCCTGCAGTTCTTTCAGTTACCTGTCCGCTATGATGCGGGCGTCGAGATCCTACTGTCTTGCAGACAGAACACGGCCACCCACATCACTGACCACATTCATGAGTGGCATCGACGCCGAAGCCTCCGCAAAATCAAGTTAGACGACCGTATCTTCCTAGATTGGTTTCTAAAATCCCTCCTCCCTCTCATTGCGAAGGATGTGGCATCCGAAAGACCCCAGTCTGAAGAAGAGGCCATCCTCAAAGCCCAACAGTTTGATCTCATTTACGCCCAGTCGGGTTATCTGTATACCATTATACCAGACGCCCCTCGAGGCGAGTCATCCCAACACGATGCGCCGAGGGCATCCCATGCCGCAGATGGCATCATTGGTCGTATGACCTCGCAACCCCAACCCTTTTCCATTGCACATCCTAGCCATGGTCCCAACCTTTCGCGAGCTACATCCCAATCTGGAGCAACCAATTCATATGCTCCCATGGCACATCACCACCATACCCACGGACCTTCGTGTCCACCTCAGTGCTTTGGTCATGCACCACCCACATATGCCCCCCCCGCCGCACCTCAACCAGTGTACTACCCACAGCTAGCTGCGACAGCTAACCCAACACCTCCAATAGCTCAGGGTTACCAACAACCCCAGCAGGTATCTGGTCCACCTACCGTCCCACCGACTTATTATCCACCACAACCTGCTACCGCACCTGCGGTGCACCAAAATCCTCCCACTGCTCAAGGGCAAGTGTACACACAGCACAACCAGCCCCAGCACCAGAACAGCCAGCGCAACCAAGGTGCGCAACAGAACCGTGGAAGAGGACGTAACCACGGTAATAACCAACAGCATTAGCAAGGTCCTCCACCTCCCAATCCTCCGCAAAATAATAACGCTGCGCCTCCCAACCAGAATCCGGATCATAATCCCAGGCAGCCCAAAAACAATAATCTTAGAACAAATCATCCTTGTTCTATTTGCGGGGTTTATGGTCATTACACGCATGCTTGCCCACATTTGGAGCGAGCTCGGAAACTCTGGACTGACGATGCCCATCGTCAAGGGCAAGCGGCTCCTCAGCCGCCACCCAACCCTCCACCACCACAACATCAACCTTTGGTGTTGCAAAACCCCTTTCCAAACCAAGGTGTAGTGAACACTCAGCCGTTAACTCCCCCTCAGGGCAACGTGCCACCACAACAAATCACTTATGCCGCTCCTGATCAACCCATGTTTGATTCAGGTACTCACCACTTGTTGATGATGTCAACCGCCGACGCCAACCTCCAAACCCGTTGGAACCAATATGGCTCCACCGCTGAAGCCCCTCCCGCCGACAAGAACACTAACGTTAATCCCACAGATCAGACGTTACGTATACCCCCGACTCCGCTTAATGGCGCTCCCAAAGCACCTCGCTTCCCACTTCGTTGAATCAATAATAACCCCAATGCTCGCGCTGCGTCAAATTACAGCATTATCGACGACTTAGCCCAGTCTCTTGCAGCCATGTCTGCTTTGGAGGTCTTAAAAAACTGTCCTTCGCAGCGCAAGACTTTGCTCTCTGCCATTGGCGCTATTGACCCCAATGATTCACAACTGATCGCATTCAATTCAGACCAGTTCGAACCACGACTTCCTTCCAGTTTAGCATTCCAAGTTTCCGTTTCTGTTCGGAATCTTGTCATCCATCGGTGCATTATCAATGAAGGGGCCTCCACATGCATCATGTCCACATTCGTTTGGCATAAGTTGGGATCTCCTACTCTCCAGCAGTCCACCACTGCATTGTGAGCCTATGACGGCCGTTCAGCTCAACCCTAGGGTCTCTTACCTAATGTCCCCATCCAGCTCGCGGGTAAAACCGTGCTCATCCATTTTTCGTACCATGCAGTTCCCCCATGAGGGACGCGTGGTCAAGGTGGACCAACTCACCTATTACGATCCCAAGGCCCCCGCTGCACCTGAAAATGTTCTCCCCATGGTAGAACAACCTGTTTGTCATGCAAATACATCGTTTGTTTCCTCTGTGGGACCCGGACTCTACTCCGACGCGCCGATGACTTCTACATTCTAGGCCATTCCACCACCGTCACCGGAGACCCACGTCGCTAACCTCTGCACTCTTTCACAAACACCCGGTAATCAACCCTCCTTGTTACCCAAACCACCATTGGTCCCTAGTCACATTGGGGTTACACCCATCCACACAATCCCCTTTCTATTTCCTCCTTCGGGTGTAGTAAGCGCCCCGGTTATGGCTACCCTTAGTCTCCCCGGGTTAACATTGGGATTACCCATGTGGTATATTTCGCCCCCCGTTCCCCCGCCGACACCAAATGTCATCCTACAACCGGTGCAACCCATTGTCACTTCTACCCAACCACCTCCCGGTATCACGACTCGTTCGTCATCTTCGAATCCCCCTCCTCTCATCAGGCCCACTGGGGGCAGAGGCCCACAACCATACACTGCCGTACCTCCTCCCAAAGCAGTTAAACCTCCCCCCGTATTTCGTGCTCCTCCCAAATGCTCGTTGTGTGATGAGTTAGGCCATCCAACCCATCAGTGTCCACAGTTACCTGCATTACAGGAAGACATGCAAATGCTGGACGACGACCCCAACATCCCGGTTGTCAAGCTCGATCCGAATCCCAAGCCTCGTGATAAATCACTGCGCACCAACCACCCTTGTGCCATATGTGGTGTTTACGGTCACTACTCACACCACTGTCCTGATATCCCAAATTACAGAGCAGCTCTCTATGAGATGAATAATTTGGACCTTGAGACGGCACCCCCTACTATCGAGGAGATCTACCCTCCCGCATCATCCTCATCCGGAGAGATTAACACCATTTATATGATCTCTTCGACTACCACTACCTCATCAATTGATGTGACCACTCAAAGCTCCCACAATGATGACGACATTCTCGAGGCTCTTATAGCCCCTGATTATCCCTGGGAAGACATGCACCCTCGTTCACACTTCCTCCCAGAAGAGACCTCATCCACCACCGCTACCCAATTTGCGGTTGAGTCTAAACATTTCCTTCCTACCAAAGTCAACTGGTTCAAGGACCCTATTCCTACTCCGGATGCTTCCGAGGATAATAGCATGCCCAATATTTCTCCCGTCATCCACATTGACATCTCTGACCCACCTAGTGCCCTTCATACCATTACATTAGGAGCCTCCCACAGTGAGCACGAATTTGGAGAATATAAACAACAGTTCCAAGAATTCACTGATGTCTTTACTTGGTCAGATACGGAAATGCCTGGCCTTGACCCTGCCATTTATACGATCTCCACTGGATACCCCTCTATCCAGTCGGCCCCTTCCATTGATCCCGTTCACACACATGTTCCACTCTGCTACGTCAGTTTCGCCGATGGTGCAAGCCGTTGGTCCCCCAATCTGGCCTCCGCAGCTTGGGTCATATTTTCCCCTTCACATGAGTTGATCCACATCGACGGAGTGTGTTTGGGTGCCGCTACCAACAACCAGGCTGAATATGATGCCGTGACCGGTCTTGCGGGTTCCAACCTCACAGTCGCGATGAACATCGCGACTGTTGGCCTCAAACCCGCGCGGTTCATCTCGGGAAGAGACCCGAAACCCACGATATTCCGCGTTGGAAGGTCAACGTGGAATTTCACGACCTTCGGGGGCCCGCCGCCAAACAAAAAAGACATAATTGAAAAGGCTAAGGCAAATAGGGTTACCTGAAACTCGTAGAATCGAAAACCAACGGTCAAATCTCCCAGAAATCGAGAAAGAGCTCTGACTGCTCTGCCAAACTCACACGTAACAATGACACGTCATATGGGCCCCACGCCCTATTTATAGAAATTCCACCATTTTTCAAACCGCCATTTCGGTTTCATACGACGTCCATTTCTCAAACCGTTGGTACCATTGGAATCAGCACAGCGAGAACTTCATGATAGATCTTCCCTTTTTCAGTTTTCACCAGGTCCATTTTTTGACCATTTTTTGGACACCCTAGTCGCCTCGATTTGCGTGCCACATCGGTCGGTGTCCATTTTTTACGAGTCTTATATCATCAGATTCAGTTTTTCGTGCTTGTGATGATGCTTGAGATCATTTCTCGCTCTCACGCCCAGATTTTTAGGGCATTTTTTCCACGCCCCCCCCTCGTCGGCTCGATTTGCGTGCCACATCGACCATCGTCCGTTTTGGACAAGTCTTATATAGCCGGATTCAATTTTCCGCGCTCGTGATGATGCTTGAGATCATTTCTCTCTCTCATGCCCAGATTTTTCGGGCATTTTTCCATGCCCCCCTCGTCGTCTCGGTTTGCGTACCACATCGGCATTCGTCCGTTTTTTACAAACCTTATATCGTCGGATTCAGTTTTTCGCGCTCGTGATGACGCTTGAGATCATTTCTCGCTCTCACCTCCTGATTTTTCAGGCATTTTTTAAAAATGCCCTCTCATTACCTCGATTTACGTGCCACAATGGCCGTTGCCCCTTTTTGACAATCATTATGTCACCGGATCCAGTTTTCCACACTCATGATGGTGCTTGAGACCTTTTCTCGCTCTCATCATTTCCTCTTTGTTCGGTATAATTTTATCCCTTTTTCGGGCCGAGCAATCCTTTTTATGAAAAAGGCACTTAGGGAGTTTCTGTTAAGCTTTTTTCTGACTCCTAAAACAATGAAAAGATCGTCGAGAAATCTTGCTTCCTTTCATGCTCGCTAAACGTATCTGAAAGGGCGTCTACTTGGTATAAGTTTACGCCTTTTCCGGACCTCGCAGACTAATTACGAAAAAGGAATACTCTAGTCACATCGGCTAGAAGAGTTCTCCATCTGCATCATTTTATGTTTTTTCAGGCCTTGGAGACTAAACTTACAAAAAAGAAACACCAATGGAGTCCCCTTACCGCTTTCAGACTCTCTAAACATGAAAGCGACCACGAGCAATCACCATCCTGGGCTCGTAAAACCAACAGGACAGTAGTCATAACCATTGCAGAGTCTTCTTATCGTTTTCAAACTCCTTAAAAATGAAAGCACCAATGAGCACGAATAGTCCTGGGCTCACAAATCCACAGGACAATACCATTTCAGAGCACACTTTTATCCCTTTTTGGAGCTCATTAAAACTACGAAGAAGGACCCAATGGTGCTTCTCGGTGCCACAACAGATCACGTCTACTCATAGGGTTGCTTCCCCATTTTGGTCGCCTTTGTTCAGAGTATTCTGCAGTATGTCACCCTGAGAATCCCTTGACATCACCCATCAGCTTGACCCCCCCCAGAGTCAAACATACCCTTCAGTCCTTCAAAGCAGTGATACCCACACCTACAAGTCAGTTCCTTACGCTGCCAGGTCAACCATGTCATCATGCTCTGAACAAAGGAAGTTTGAGTCTTCCCATATATGACCCCAGTTACTTCCCATCCCCACAAGTATGTCAGTCCTACCATCAGTACTACCACACTTCAATTCTACACCTCGCGCTCCTATCAAGGAAACATCATTGCCTTGTTAGTTGCTGGTCTCCCTCTGTCGACGACAACCAAATTTATTCCAGAGGATAGACCTAGAGGTCCCTGTGTCTTGGACTCATCACCATTTATGATGAGTACCTACGAATCATTTCGAGAAGAGTCCTCAGTGCTTCTCCAAATGGTTGTTTCTCACATGCTCGACTTCAACACCCTGATCGCATCGTTGAGACTCGCACGGGGCATCGGTCCATTCAGTTATTAGTCGAAGACCCCGGATACCATCCGACTCCTCCACAGTTGAGAGTCTACCTATGGATACAACCTGTTACCACTTTTTCTATAGATATCCGGGTTGCGCATGGCGATAATATTCAGATGTACACCAGTTTTATACTCCCTCGAGTATACAGTTACATATACTTCCCAGAGATGGCTCACAGTCATGACGTCCCTACAGATGTTGGACACCTTTAGTTCCAGCAGTTGATCAGTTATCCCAGTGTATCAGTTATTGAGATCAGTCATGATCATGAGTACATTCCAAAATAATGTCCCCTTTGGACCATTATGATGTACCAGTATATTTTTTATGTATTAGATCCCCCTTCTTGGGACTAATTGTTAAGTATATGTCTTGATACGAGCATGGGTATGCCCGCCTCATCCATTATCAGAGATTATTCCTCATTCATATTGAGGCCATGTAACATTTGTTTATTTTTTTTGCAGCTTCCAAGGTCCGTGGATCCAGACTCCAAATGGTCTCTTCTCCTCCCCAAACCCCAGAAAAAAAGACAAAAGAACTATGATGTCTATCGGCCATACGATGAGCTCCTGCCCTCACACATTAGGGGGCAATCTGTTAACACCCAAAAAGTGCTCACTAGCTCATTTCCCTATTCACATGACCCATTTGTCCACTTTTTCACCATTTGAGCCTCTGAAGCCAACAAAAGGTCACCAAAAGGCCTTAGTACACCCATTTTCCCACTCAAAAAGATTATTTTTCCTAAAAAAGCATAAAAAACCCTCAAAAAGGGTCCAAATTCCCAAAAATATTAAAAAGAGAATAAAAATAATAAAAATATTCAAAAAATGAAAAAGGAGGGAAAAGTACCTAAACCATGTTGGTCAATACCATTGGTTTCCACAAAACCACAAATGGTATTTCCCACCACCAAAACCTATAAAAAGGTGGTAGGGGCTCCTCATTTCACATCCATCCATATTCCTATCCTCATGCTGCCAAAATCTCCCTTGAACTTTTGGCCATTGTAGCAACCTTGGAGAAAGGACCCATTGGAGTTTGGAGCTGCTCAACCTTGGAGCTTCTCAACTATCTTCATCATTTGGAGGTATTACTATTGCAAGCACTTGCTTGCCCCCATTTTCAATACAAAAATTATTTTTTATCTTTCTTGTTCTTGTTTTTTAATTCAAAGATGCACATGCTAGTTTAGTTTAATTTATATTTAGTTTATCATTTTTGCTTTATATTGAAATTGTTGCTACTAGTTAGCAGGTGCCCATAGCACTAAGCTTGGTTGCAAAACCAAGCCAACAGATCTCTTAGAATCCTTTCTAATGAATTGTGAAATACCAGAGAGACCACTTGATTGTCACTAGCTAGTTCACTAGAGGCAATTATATCTTCCATTGCAGATGCCTAATGAAAATTAACCAATATTTTTTATTACAAGGCTAGAATGTTTGAATACTATAGGACTTGTCTAAATAAATACCAAGTTAGAGACCTAAACATCACCGAACAATAGTTTATGACATTGTTTATTGACTGGAGAACTCAATTATATCCACCAGTGATAGAGAAACACATTTGTATGGATTGGTGCACATTCCAACCATCCACAAACCATGGATGGAAAGGTGGTTTATGGTATTTGACAAACCTCCCTGCAATAATTGGGAGGTTCATGTATATATTTCCTTAGAAATTTATCGGTAGAGTTTATGTTACATCACCATGTCAACTATTTTGACATTGGTGAATTTCAAGGGTGGGTCGTGGGTTTGCCCAAGATAGAGAGAATGCTAGGTGTAACCAATTGATAGGTACACCTCCTCCTAGGAAAAGGCTTAACTCCCCTGTCCAACATACACTGATAGGGGAGAGCATTACCAGACCCAAGCATCCCTATCCATTATGATTGAGAGATTGGTGTAGCATAGTAGTTTCGTAGCATTATCCCGTGAGGAGGGAGCTTCAAGTGACGTTGGGGGAGTATTTGTTCCTTCATCCCCTATAATAGGGTCTGAACATGAGAGACAGCATGGAGCCTCACATGATCCTCATAAATGTTCGAGATGTGGGTAGAGTTGTTATAGGGAAAATGATGGAGGCCAACGGACTTGAGAGGGTTACGCAGGATGTTAGTATGTTGACCATCTCTTTTTTCTTCATTGATTATATATATATATTATATTTTCTATTTATATATCTAATCATATGATGTTTTCAGTTGCTATGCTCAGATAGCACACCCGCAACACCAGGTGATGTAGTAGTGCCAATTTCTCCCAGTGGTTCAGTAGTTGCAACAACTTTCTCATTTGGTGCACCACACAATTAGGTATGGTGGAGTGCCTTCATCCCCTATAATAGGGTCCGACCATGAGAGACAACATGGACCCTCACATGAGTCTCATAAATGTTCGAGATGTGGGCAGAGTTGTTATGGGGGAAATGATGGAGGCCAACGGACCTGAGAGTATTACACAGGATGTTAGTATGTTGACCATCTCTTTTTTCTTCATTGATTATATATATATTATATTTTCTCTTTATATATCTAATTATATGATGTTTTCAGTTGCTATGCTCAGATAGCACACCCGCAACACCAGGTGATGTAGTAGTGCCATTTTCTCCCAGTGATGCAATAGTTGCAACAACTTGCTCATTTGGTGCACCGCACACTTAGGTATGATGGAGTGAGTGGTTCGTGAATTAAAATGATCCCTTCTTGCAAATTTTGTCATATGTTTTTAGTCCATATTTTAGATGTTGTTAGTTTGAATGTATTGTTAGTTTGTGTATAATGCTTGCCTTCATTTAATGTTTCTATGGTAATTTGTGGTACGATATAGCGATGAACCATTTCCACCTCGGGTGGATGTATCACCACCTTCCCAGGTATCATGTGTGAAGTTAAATATTGTTTAAATTTGAATTTTGTTATCTTATTTTGGGTAACTATTTAAAATATTTTAAAATTTGTATGCAAATGGCTTGTTCCCTTTTAGGTCGACAATATCACCATTGCACCTTTCACCATTGTCAACTTTCCACTTGTTATTTGTCCCAAGATACATGCCAAGTGATGCAGGAGCATCCTCGCTCCTAAAATCAATTGAGTTTCTAACGCTAGAATTCTACAAAGGAATATTGAGATTTGATCAGAAGACCAAGTTCTTAATGCAAATGTTCGTATTCTCTAAGTTTCTAAATTAGTTATGGGAATAATGAGCCACTATGAGAACTCATGAGTCATTAGGGTAAGGCAATAATTCATTGTAACGAATTTGCTTGTGTTGGCAGCATTCGATAGCTCTAGAAATAAAGAATATATATATATATATAGCAAGTCATTCAGAGGAGGATAAGTATGAATTTGTTATTAGAATTAGGGGGAAATCTTGGAAGTCGGTTAGGGTTCAGGGAATCCGAAGAGGCACTATTTTGTAACTAAATTGGGGGAGAGGCAGAGTAGCAGAGAGAGCGATTGAATGCTCTATTAGGCCATAGACAGTGCATATGAGAGTTTTGGGGGAAAAGCCGACGGGCAAAATCCAGTGAGGGTTTAGTAGAGGAGAGAGTTCAGAGAGTAGTAAGTCGGCCATTGGAAGCATATCAGGCCTGGGGCAGAGTATAGGAGGGCTCTGGAAGTTGCATGTATAATTTGAATATATGAGTGGAAAAAACAGATTCATCAATGGATAATGTATGATTGTTCTTTTATATTTTGTGTAATGTCTTTGGACAATCTTGAATGAATAAGAGAAGCATGCGATATGTAGTTCTATATGGAAGTGAAGTTTATATTGTTCATTTGACAGTTTGGTGACTATCGTATGGTAGAGCCAGGGCTCTTGTTTATCGAGCTAAACGTTATAATAAATTACTGTGTTGGCATCTCCTAGTAATGCACTGTAGAAAAGTCCCAGATTGTAAATTGGGCGTGAAATACTCATGTAGAAGCTCGAAATCTATGGAGTAAGTGTTTCTGGTGGAGAGACTGGAGTTCTTGTAAATTGCAGGGTATAGCGGTTTACCTATGGTCGACATATAGTAAAAAATTGGAGAGTGGATTAAGTCTGGAGGATATCCTGTGGTTGCATTGCTAACCCACAGAGATATCTGGAGTGATGCGTAGAAGGAATTGAATGCATTATAGATAAACAAATCTGACGGTTGCTGTGTATGGTGTATCGATCCAAGGGCGATAAACAGTCAAGAGAACGACTGTATGAAAGGTTGAAGCCAGAGACGGTGATAAGTAATGGTTGACAAAAGATGAACGGATCCTGTACATCCTAGGAATCGATCCGACGATTGATAGATGGTCTACGTTGATGAGTTGGTCAATAGACATTATGGAGTTCAAAGTGTAGAGCAAGCCCTTTCGATGTGGTTTTGGGCATCTTTCGATGTGGTTTTGGGCATATGTCGAGGTCATGTGAGGTGCAAGAGTGCGCTGAAGCGGTGTTAGAGTAAATGCCTTTTGGTGTTGTTGATGAGGGCTTAGTCATAGCTGAGGTCCTGTTGTATGAAAGAACAGTCCAATGAAAATGGTTAGGCATATGCCGAATGAAGGGAAATAAGGTGAGAGTATTAAGCTCTTAAGTTTGAAGTGGGACAAGTATGGTAAGCTTGAATCTAATGGGCCTTTAAGCCAAATAAGGTGAGAGTATTAAGCTCTTAAGTTTGAAGTGGGACAAGTATGGTAAGCTTGAATCTAATGGGCCTTTAAGCCTTTGGAAGGGAAATAGTGTGCCTATATGCTAGACACATAGATAGCTCTATATTGGTTTGAGTTTGATGAAAGAAATTGAAATGTATGGGGGGATAGCAAATTTAGTTTAAGTAGCTAAGTGTAAGAGAAGAACGATAGTTAGTTCCTTCTACTTGGCGAAGGGTTTTATAGCCTATCAGAGTGTATGCAAAATGAGAGCATCACTAGAAGAAAGAGAGCGAGATTATTGACAAATCCAACACAATCTTGATTGTGTCTAGGAAGACCAAGCCTGGGGTCCATCATCAATTGGTATCAGAGCAGGAAAACAAGTATTTTTTTGTTAAGGAAGACAGGCTTATAGCAGTTTGTAAAGAAGAAGAGATAGCAATTAGCATGCAAGGAGTAACAACATGAATGAAGACATCTCAGCAGAAGAAGATCATAGCCCTAGGAGCAGTGATGAAGGAGTCTAGTGAAGTTTTCTAGGAGGAGAAGTGTTGCTTGGATCTAGTGTTTCAACTGAGGGTTGAAGCACAAGAGGACAGTCATGTTCTCAAGAGCAGAAGAGTTGTGAGAGCAGCTCTTAGAAGATGACTATCAAAAGTCATAGCAGAGGTTCAGGAGACAACCACAAATTGAAGAAGGAAGATGCCAAAGCAAAGGGCACATGGAGGCATATGAGTGATGAAGAATATGAAAGGGAGAAGGCTGAGATAGAAGTTCGTCTGGGAGTACTGATGGAGCTGTTACGGAAGGATGAGGAAGACCAGAGATGTGGTTTCCTTATGAGAAGAAAGATGAAGTGGCATAGGCTACAGAAGAAGAGGAAAGAGAAACTGATAAATGCTCACTGTGAAGAAGAGATACTCAAGGCAAGTGAGTGTCTGGGTGGAGTCTTGAAGACTGAAGCTTCAAGTGAGACCAAGAGGTCTCGATGTTTTGAAACCGATATTTTGTGTATGTTTGCAGGTGAAAAGAATGAGGAAATACAATTTTCTGATATTGTCATGGAGAAGGAAGAAGATAAGCAGAATCTAAGTTCTGTTTTGAAAGAAGATGAGACAGCTAAGTTTCATGCAAGAGCACATGCACGGTTAAAGGGAAGTGCTTCTCCTCAGCATGCAGCAAAAGCTGAAAGCAAAGAGAGCTTGGCTTATGATGACAGCCAAGAGCAGGAAGAAGTAAAGGAGGACATCAGGCACTCTGTTGTTATGCTTGAGGAGGCTGAGAAGAAGAGTAATGAAGACTTTACGAGTCATGCCGAAGACTTGGAGCAGCCAATGAAAGATTTGATGATTGGACCATCGAATGAGACCATTGGGTCTTGTAGTTTTGAAGTTAACAATTTAAGTGTATTTGCAGATGTTGCAGAAGGCAATCCATCTCTTGGAGTTGTCTTAAATGAAGTGGAAGATTGTCAAATAAAGTATGATGAAGAGAGTCTTTCTGATGAAGACCAAGAAGAGTTGTTGCAGCAGAAGAAATTCATAGATTTCTTACTTAATAAGGGCAGCATTCCTGAGGAAGATGAGACAGTCATGTCTCATATGAATGAACCTGTTGATGTTAAGGACAGGGAGAAGTTGGCTTGTCTGCATAGCCGAGAGAAGACTGTGGGAAAGACAATTGGGACTGTCACAAGAACAGAAAATCAGAATTCTATTCCGACAAAGATGGATGAAACAGTGTCACAAAGAACTTTGTTCAATGACAAGGAAGAAAGAAACTATGAGGAAGAAAATGAGGCTGCTGTGTCTCAAATTGAAGATGAAACAGTCTTGAGACTGAGGAGGACTGAATTGACTGTTAGGAATAGTCAAAGAGTTGGAAAACAATTACGGAAGATTGTCGAGATAGAGACAGGGAAGAGTTGTGTTGACCTTGAAAGGCATCATACTGATGAATTGTTAGGAGAGAATGAATGCTTGAAATACTGGTTGAAAGTATTTGAGCAAGCAGAAGAAAAGCTAAGAGAATCTGAGAAAGATAATCAGCAACTTGAAGATGAATGTACAAAACACAGCATAGTGCAGTGGCATAATGAAGGAGACAAGAGTTGGTTGCAGCAGCAAACTGAATTGGAAGATACCAAAGATGAACTATGGGAGCAAATGCAGGTACCTAAGAAGAGCTATAGCAGAATGAAAGAATCAGTCCGCTGTGAAGATGATGGGAAAGTGAAGAATGATGAAGGTAAGGACAGTGGAGTATTACAACACAAAGTGTGGAATCCTGGAAGATTGCAGCTGGAGGAAAGATGAAAATTGAAGATTCATGATCAGGAGATCATGTTCTTCTTTTACCTTGGGAGTCTGATGCTGGAGCATCCTCGCTCCTAAAATCCATTGAGTTTCTAACGCCAGAATTCTACAAAGGAATATTGAGATTTGATGAGAAGACCAAGTTCTTAATGCAAATGTTCTTATTCTCTAAGTTTCTAAATTAGTTATGGGAATAATGAGCCACTATGAAAATTCATGAGTCATTAGGGTGAGGCAATAATTCATTGTAACGAATCTGCTTGTGCTGGCAGAATTCGATGGCTCTAGAAATAAAGAAAAAAATATATATATATATAGCAAGTCATTCAGAGGAGGATAAGTATGAATTTGTTATTAGAATTAGGGGGAAATCTTGGAAGTCGGTTAGGGTTCAGGGAATCCGAAGAGGCACTGTTTTGTAACTAAATTGGGGGAGAGGCAGAGTAGCAGAGAGAGCGATTGAATGCTCTATTAGGCCATAGACAGAGCCTATGAGAGTTTTGGGGGTAAAGCCGACGGACAGAATCCAGTGAGGGTTCAGTAGAGGAGAGAGTTCAGAGAGTAGTAAGTCGGCCATTGCAAGCATATTAGGCCCGGGGCAGAGTATAGGAGGGCTCTGGAAGTTGCATGTATAATTTGAATATATGAGTGGAAAAAACAGATTCATCAATGGACTATGTATGATTGTTCTTTTATATTTTGTGTAATGTCTTTGCACAATCTTGAACGAATAAGAGAAGCATGCGATATGTAGTTCTATATGGAAGTGAAGTTTATATTGTTCATTTGACAGTTTGGTGACTATTGTATGGTAGAGCCAGGGCTCTTGTTTATCGAGCTAAACGTTATAATAAATTATTGTGTTGGCATCTCCTATTAATGCACTGTAGAAAACTCCCAGATTGTAAATTGGGCATGAAATGCTCATGTAGAAGCTCGAAATCTATGGAGTAAGTGTTTCTGGTGGAGAGACTGTAGTTCTTGTAAATTGTAGGGTATAGCGGTTTACCTATGGTAGACATATAGTAAAAAATTGGAGAGTGGATTAAGTCTGGAGGATATCCTGTGGTTGCATTGCTAACCCGCAGAGATATCTGGAGTGATGCGCGGAAGGAATTGAATGCATTATAGATAAACAAATCCGACGGTTGTTGTGTATGGTGTATCGATCCAAGGGCGATAAACAGTCAAGAGAACGACTGTATGAAAGGTTGAAGCCAGAGACGGTGATAAGCAATGGTTGACAAAAGATGAACGGATCCTGTACATCCTGGGAATCGATCCGACGATTGATAGATGGTCTACGTTGATGAGTTGGTCAATAGACATTATGGAGGTCAAAGTGTAGAGCAGGCCCTTTCGATGTGGTTCTGGGCATATGTCAAGGTTGTGTGAGGTGCAAGAGTGCGCTGAAGCGGTGTTAGAGTAAATGCCTTTTTGTGTTGTTGATGCGGGCTTAGTTATAGCTGAGGTCCTGTTGTATGAAAGAACAGTCCAATGAAAATGGCTAGGCATATGCCGAGTGAAGGGAAATAAGGTGAGAGTATTAAGCTCTTAAGTTTGAAGTGGGACAAGTATGTTAAGCTTGAATCTGATGGGCCCTTAAGCCTTTGGAAGGGAAATAGTGTGCCTATGAGAGTGAAATGCTAAACACATAGATAGCTCTATATTGGTTTGAGTTTGATGAAAGAAATTGAAAAGTATGGGGGATAGCAAATTTAGTTTAAGTAGCTAAGTGTAAGAGAAGAACGATAGTTAGTTCCTTCTACTTGGTGAAGGGTTTTATAGCCTATCAGAGTGTATGCAAAATGAGAGCATCACTAGAAGAAAGAGAGCGAGATTATTGACAAATCCGACACAATCTTGATTGGGTCTAGGCAGACCAAGCCTAGGGTCCATCATCACCAAGTCTGTCCTTTTTCCAGTTTTCCTCGGCTCTTGGGATACCAATTTCATCTCCTGGGGAACTTCCATCTCTAGTACATCCCATGTGGGCTTATCGCTTCCCATCCCCACCACCTTTGCCACCGCATGCACTTGTTCAACACCCACGAGTATCTCGTACTGTAGCCACCACTTTCACATCTATTTCAATCTCACCACCTCACTCCCATACGATACAAATGTTGGATTTCAATAACCCTACATATCATCAGACCAAACAAAGGATGCAAATGAAAATAAAGGAATTTAATTTTCACACAGAGACCAAATTCATGGATACATAGGCTTCATTATGTTTTGGAATAGGTAATGACAATGTTTAGTATGTTCATTAAAACAAATAGGCTTAGCTTTGGGTCGGGATTCACTTGCATGAATTTTAATAGAAGAGTAGGATTTAACTATATATACTTATATTTCACAAATGTAAGTAATAATATAGCATTGCAATTATAGTCAATGAGCTTGAGGGCCAAGGAAAACAAAATGACAAAGGAATGAAAAGAATGAAGGGTTATGGGTTGTATACTTAGAACTTGAAACAAACACAACAAACTTCCACGAATCGACTATTTATTCAAGAAACACATGTAGAATAACTGAGTTTATTTTATTTGGAATCCATAGATGAGAAGAAGAGCTACTAGGTTAAGTTCAATGCCTTCAAGGCTGAGCTCGACAAATTCCATGTTTCCCATAGGTTCTGCTAATTCCACCGATGCTCAAGAATAACATAATAACTAGACTCTATTCCATTGGGGAAACAATTCTTTATAACTATGAAAAGTAGTGTTCGACATTTAAGATTGAGAAAAACTTCACGAAATGAGTGTGAATGACAAGGTCCTTCTAATCTAAATAATCCTACACAAGATCAGACAACTGATTCTCAACAACGATCATGATACATGCAATGATTACAATCAATAAGGGTGTCATACTGCTATGAAGTTAGATAAGTAATGATCCAACCAAACTATTTTGAAATCCTAATGCAAATCTCAAGTTTGAGTTCTAAATATATCACTGTGATTTCACCAATTATTTCACAAATGGGGTTGAATGTGGTCAGAGTAACATGACTCTGGTATATCCTTAAAGTAGGTTTATATGTTAGAAAATTTATTTAGAAGTTTGGAATTAACTAAAAATTTGATTTATTGGATCATTCCAATAAAAAATTACCCCATTACAAGTAGTTTGTATTATTATCACCATAAATTCATGTTTAAGATGGATCTCTATTATAGTTAGTTTGTATAGATCTACACATGATAAATTCATGTTTGCTTATAAAACAAAAAATTAAAACCAAATGAAAAGTACTTAAAAAAAATCCATGTCCACTTATTGAAAAATAAATTAAAAAAACATAGATCCATCTTAAACTCCATTTTATTAAGCATCCAACTGATCAAAATTCATGAGGTGTAAATTTTTTTGAATGTGAAAAAAAATTAAGATAACAAAAATTTACACCTCAAGAAATTGGATCCCTCTCATTACTTAACAAATCTAAATTTAAAATAAATCTATACTGTTAAATTACATTATGTTACATTAAATTAATTTAGTGCAACAACTTATAGTTTAATAATATAACCAATAATATACTATATAACATAATCATGGATAAACTATTAAAAAAAACATCAAACATAATTATAATTATTTTTAAATTAAAATTTATCAAATTTTTATATTTATAAAAAATCCAAAAATTCGTAAAGTTTAATAATCTAAATTCTAAACCAATTGAAATTAATTAATATTATTTTAATATATAATAACATCTTATTGTTCTCGATCCTATTTGGAAAAAGGCAAAGACCTCTTCTTACCACCATTAGATTTTAGAATTCTAGCCAACTTTTGAGCAAAAACCAATGGTACTCCTGTATAATTATTATGTAGCCATCACTTCACGAGGTATTACATTGCTCCAATATGCATTGGATGGAAGGGAAGGGCTAGTTTTTCATGGGGACTGACCAAAAGGGCAATGAGCATCCTATGTTCATAGTATTGACATTTTCTTAAGAAAAAAGCTGTTCACTTATAGGGTCATATTTTTTGGAATATAATAGGTACTCTTTCTGTAATTCAGAAGGAAAGTACTTCGAATGAGTTCTTAAATTCATATAAAGATTTAATGATTTTCAATATTTTTGGTATTTAAAATAATGGAAAGGTAAACTAGTAGTTTTAGTTTAATGAAAAGGTAAAGTAGTATTATTAAGTTAAAATTATGTAAAAGATATTTTTTATTGATAAATTTGTATATATTAAATGATATTGTAAAATAAGTTAAGTAAGGAATGTTGGAGAGTGTTGTATTTATTCTTGCATTTAAAATAACAATTTTATCAATTCAAAATTACAATTTTACAAAAATTATATATAAACAAACTTTCATGATAATAAATTTGAAAAGTTCAAAGTCTTAAAATATTTAACCTTATTTCTATAAGATTAAATAAATTTTATATACTTAACTCTAGAACATTTATTCCATTGATTCAGGTGCCTCATAGTGGTTGTCACGAGATCAGAGTGCCCTTGTCCGAAGACGTGGTAACTCATGTTGCACCCACGCCCTAGAGTTATGAGGATGAAATAGTTGGTGCAAGGGTAGGACACCTAACTATCGTTCAACAACCCACCATGCATAAGGGAACAAAGAGATTGTGTGGGGATACAGGGGAGGACTGGTAATTATGGCTCTCTCATGTGGATCACTAGAAAAGGACGATGCAACATTAATGCAAAGCCAAAGCTCTCTAACTCATGATGGATATGGGGACTGGGACAAACACCAAGATTGGGGTTGTTGATATGCACAGTAGAAGCATTCAACAAGGCTCATGAATTTGGAAACTATTGTGATTATCCGGCTTTTATCCTTTCTACACGGCCACTCTTAGTGGCTTATGGTTGAGGATTTATTCAGAATAGAGATAGGAGAATCACATAGTGTTTTAGGAACAACAATGGGACTTATACCTCTCAGGAAATTAATAGACTAAGGGAAGAGGTCGCCATGGTAAGTAAAAATCGAGTGAAAGGTCGAGGTGGACACAAGGAGAGGGGCTCCAACAACTATCCACACATCATGTATGATGCCAAGGTCTTTGCCACTCATTATCGCAGGCACACTCCAAGGATAAATAGAAGGAAATTGAGGAAGTTGGGGAATGGGTTAAACATGAAAAGGGAGTGATGGATGAAGATGAAAGTCATCAGGACATGCAATCCTAGATTCTCAACATGAGGAGTTCCCGCACAAGAGATACCAAATACTTATAAATGGTCTTACTCTACTGGCAGATGAAATGTCTTCTAGGAAAAGTTTTGTTGGATCACAAGGAGGAAATGAAGGAAATACTCTTGTAGATTGATGAACTCCTTGATACTAGTTGAGGTTGTTGAAGAAATAATTCAGGGATTAGAAGAAGAGCTACGTTGTTTTATTCACTAATTAAAACATTTGACTTCTTACTTGGCTTCCTTTTAAGGCAAGCATATTTTCAATAGAATGATAGTTTACGTTTTTTTCATTGCATTCATTTTAAATCTATTAATGCTATAAGCGACTTAGCATTAATTTGAGACATTTAATGCTTATAATTTTGGCATTGTTTCCATTACCATGGCCTTTCCGCAGGAATCCAACAACCACCACCTTGATGTGAAACCAATGCCTTGATGTGCAACTGCCCCACAACCTTGATGTGGCACCGCCTTTAGGAAACCACAACTATTATAGGAAAATGAAAGAAATTCGAATATCTCTAGGAATTAATCCTCCTAACAAGAAGATTGAATAGTTGCATATTCATATCCAGTTTCATTTGCAATTGATGCAAGGATTGTTATGCCCATGAAAACAATTGAAGCACATGTTAGCTCACCAACACCAGCAACAAAAAGAAAGGATGGGGAGGTAGGTCAAAATCGAAATTGAGATGCGGGTCCAGATACTTTTGTTTCTTTTCCAAATCTAAATTGATATACATGTCTGATTATAGCCTTCCTGTAGTGGGGTTTCACCAGCATAAGTTAAAGCATAAAAGTTGTATATTGTATTTCTTTTTTGTGCAGTAATGAATAGTAAGATTAATTCTTGATAATACAAAAATGCAACAAATTGACATGGAAGCATGACAAATTTTTTTCATTTTATTTACTATAAATTATAGTGACTAGCAATCATATTATATAAATGCGCAATCCATATGGTTGTAAACATAATTTAGAGAATTTATACGAAATTGTAGAATGTGGATAGTCCTAACCTTTGCATTGTGAAGTAGATTTGGCATTTGCTTGGGTGAAATATTATAAGAGATGAATATAAGAGATCAAAAGCTTATTATTCCTATTGAAGTGAATTTGTAGGAGAATTTAATTTACAGAAGCTTTGTGGTTGATCTTTTCTAGTGAGAAAATCCTTGTCTACCTAGTGTATCACCATCGCCACCCAAGGCAAATAGTTTTGGCTCTGGCTAGTAGATTAGGGCCCAGTTTTCATTCTGTCCTTCCGAGCAACATATCTTAGCTCTATTCTAAAAAAAAATGTATTTTTAGTTTCTACTTATAGAGACTAAATCTGTATCTTTGTTTATTAGTTTAAGGTTGTTAAATTATTTAAAAAATTTATTATAATAATAAAAAATAATAGGTGTACATATTTTGCCCCTTAAGATTTGAACTGATAACCTTTTAAGAGGAAACACATATTCTTAACTGTTAGGCTCCCTCAAACTATATTATTTAATTTTTTCTTTATAATACAATTCTTAATTACATTGATAGGTGTTTATATTTTAGAATTTTAGGTGGACTAGAGCCTATGCTTTTCCTAGATTACACGAGAATGGGACAAGTGTACCGTCGAGAATCTATACTTTTCCTAGATTACACGAGGATGAGACAAGTGTACCGTCGAGATTGATTTTATGGCAGTTGTTCCAAATTCAAAATATAAAAATCTAAAAATCTAAAAAATAACCAGTAGCCATGTATGGATAACTAATAGTTGATGCATGAATAGATAACGTCCAACTACTTGATGCATGAATAACTAGTAATTGGTGCATGGATAACTTGAGCATTTGGTGCACTACACATAAAGAACAAGTAAAGGTATTTTTAATGATCTTTGTTAGGCAACTTGAATTCAACGGCTCCTCAATAATATAACTTAAAAGCATGGTGTCTTTCCCAAATGTTTTATGTTGTTTACATTGGATATGTGTCTATAATGATAACTTTATGTTAGTTTTATAGTTTTTACATTTTTACAACGATAGTTACACATTTTGGATTTTTTGAGTGAATCAACAAGAGTAAGAATCAACAAGATTGTTTATAGTGGGGATTCATTTCATGGTCGTCGTATCTTGTTATGCTCAAATGCATCTTGATTAAGAATTAAATAAGCTTCATTTGTCTTATGTTTATATTAATTAGTTTAATGTTTAGCTTATGTTTAACAACCAGCCATCAAGTGTTCACCGCCCACTTTACTTGTGGCTGTGCTAATACTATCCTATTTTAAAAATTGTAGGGATTTGTATTATGATTACCTTGTAAGAAAATAGAAAATAACATAGCCATTTTTTCCAAAAAGTCAAGTAACGAGAAAGCACTACCATCAATTTACTACAGACCTGTTTTTAGTCATAAAAAAATTAAAATACAAATCACAAACACTAAAGACTCGCTGCAGCTCTGCGTGTTAACATTGCTTTGGATTACATGTAGACTTTTATGGTGATGATATTATAATATAAGGTGATCATATTATATTGCCAGGGGAACACAATAGCGCAGTAAAAGGTTACGATTAAAAAGTAGGATGGAATATATTGTTCAGCTAGTAGTTAGGCCCGCCTGGAACGCAACGCCTGTGGTGGGCAACCAGGATTTTCCGGATATGAACTCTGCCACAGTGAATTTGGAGGCTTCAGCTGCCAAAGTGATGACATGATAGCCGGGCCATTTAACGCGATTGGCAGTGCCAGAACCAGGGCCAGAGTTCATATATTCTCCATAGTAGAGCGTTTTCAATGCAAAGTTTCCGGACCACTCGTACCAACCTGCGGGAGCAATTAAAGAGCCCAAGTATGATTGCATGAAGACCGTTCGAGAATACTGCATCCACGGTCTTCCAAGGTATGTGGGAACCGGATTCTTGTCCGCCGCAGTGACTTTGCAGTTATGGATGGAGAAGCCGGTGTTTTGATTGGGATCCATTCTGCCCTGTGCGGTAATAAAAGTCTTGTCCCCGTTTCCTTTACGCACCACTATGTTGCAGCTCTGGAACACTGCAACTGCGTTGCCGAAGATGAAGTCCACGCTGCCGTAGATATCGCATTCTCTGTAAAATTGTCGTTGGGTATATGCGTACAGCGTGTCCTGGTAACTTTGGATGCTGCATCGAAACAAGGCCGAGTGATCCGATCCTACCATGATTGCAACGGCTTGGCCTTTGCCTGGGCCTGCTGTGTTTTGAAATCCCATGTCTCTGGCAATGAATCCGTTTCCTGTAACAACTGCAGAGCAGAGCATAGAAATTTTATCAATCCAAGAAAAATGAGATTTTATTAATATGGAAAGTTGCTTTATCATACAAAAATCTCTATCTATTAAAACCCTAAACCTTATAAATTTATAAGACAAAAATCTTTATCTATTAAAACCAAAAACCTTGTAACTTTATCAGACAAAAATCTCTATCGATTATCGATTATTGTGGTAGATGATTGTCATCTGGTATCCATGAATATAAGCTACTAGTTATTTTCTTATAATTGTTTATTTGGAATTTTGAAAGACAATATAAGCTACTAGTTATTTTTTTATAATTGTTTATTTGGAATTTTGAAAGACGACCATAAAATCAATCTCCATAATACACTTGTCCCATCTTCCTTCAATCTAGGAAAAAGATAAATAATAGTTCACCCCAAATTCTAAGATATAAACACCTATCTGTCTAATTAAAATAGAGATCTAAAAATAGTAATAATAATAACAACGATAATAAATAAGTTAAGTTGTTGAGTAGGATTAAGAAAATTTAGAACATAATTTGGTGACATCTTAACACCCATATAGAACATTAAAAATTGTAAATATTAAACATAATGTAAATGATTGGTGTATAACACTAAAATTTTTGGATTAAGAGAAACCTTTGAAAGATTATTAATGTGGAATTAGTATTAGTATAGATCCATCTTAAAGTGGAATTTATCAAGTATTGAAAAATCTTGGTTTAAGATGTATCTATGTATGAGAGTCAATCTTTGTTAATGTATACACAAGCATAGATCCATCTTAAACTTAGATCTATCAAGCACCTATAGGGATCCAATTTCTTAAGGTGTATTTTTTTTTTTAAATTTAAATTCAAGAAATTTGATCTCTTGATTGATAGATTGAGGTTTAAGTTTTAATTACTTTTCATAATATTTTATTTTATGAGTTAATATAGATTTTTTTAAACTACTTTCCATAATTTTTTATTTTATGAGCCTAAATGATTTTTTTTTATAATTATTTTGTTAATAAAATTTTGTTAGGAACAAATGTTACAACATTTCCCCCAGTATAATTACATATGTGTGTGTGGAATCTATAATTGGTGAGACCTAGATTTAAATTAGGCTAAATGATAGGTTAATGTAATTACAACCTTAAATTGAAACCTCTAACTTAACAAGAGATCAATAACTTTGAGAAACACACCCAAATGAAGGTCTCACTCAAGAGTCCTTCACAAATGCCCATTATACCGAAGATCTATATAAATTTCAATTAAATAAATTTTAACTTTTTGTAAAAAAAAATTTGTTATAATAATAATAATATAATTTTAAAATAGAAAACTAGATAAATATATATGGTTGTATAATATTTTGCACTATTTTAAAAAAACCTAATTAATTACATTTACAAATAATAAGTAAATTAAAAAATAATTTTACTTATTTCATAGACTTACCAAAAAAGTTGTACATCCTTTGATTCACTATATACATATTTTTAAATAAAAGAAATCACATTCTTAGAGAAATCATAACACAATACACTATTGTAATTGGTTCTATACATACCCTACCTTCATCTCTATTTTAATAAGAAATTTTAAAGACGAAATTATAGGTTTCCTAAAACTTTTACATTACATATATATGGAAGAACCTTACCTTTTAACTTGTTACATATTAAAATTTTAATGAAGAACACTACACATTAACATGTTTTATATATATATATAATAATTTTGGATTTATGATTTTTTTAATATAGAAATTAAATAATAACATTTAATATCTAGATGTTAATATTTATAATTTTATCAATTTAAAATATAAAAATATTAATTTTTTAATTATATTATATTTAAAAAATACTTTATTTATTTTAATTTTTGGATTTTTTTAATAAATTTAGGACGAAATCTTTAATAAATTTTTTGAAAAATTTAAATTTAAAAATTTAAAAATTATATTTTTAAATTCACAAACAAATTCAACATTTTTAATTTAGATTATACAATTTCCATAAATAATATAAAAAATATTAAAAACATAAAATATTTAAACCACACCTATAAAAAGAAATCATAGATAAAATAATTACTCAATAATCTTACACCTATTAAAAAAAAAACATAAATAAAATAATTACTCAATAATCTTCTAACTTCAGAATTTGAACCCTTTGAAAAACACCAATTTACTGCCCTTCTAAATTATGGATATAACTCAAACATACCGAAATTAGAAATGGATCTAAGCGTAGGTCCCGAAAGGCTTCCTGTAACGACCGTGGCGTACTTCCCGTCTCCAACGAGCATGATACCATCTTTGGAAAATTGCACCCGCTCGGCATATGTTCCCGTTTTCACATAGATTACGTATCTCCCATTGCTTTTACTTGGAGCGGCGTTTACAGCTTCGGTGATGGTCTTGTAATTCCCGCTTCCATCTTTGGCCACCACTGCGTTTGCTCGTATGCCGGCCGTGGGGGCCTGAAGAAGCCGGCGATCAGCCAGAGACAGCCACGACGGTAAACCATTTTCGACCGAAAACGATTCGCCGGCAGAGAAAGCTGCGGAATCAGTGAAGAGACGTCGGTCAGTGCGCGCGCGGGGAGAAATATTGTTGACCATTGCAAGAGAATTGCTGAGAAGCTTCGAAACCTTCCGCAATGCCGGTAGCATAGGGTTCCCGTAACTATGTCCTTTTACTCCTTCAATGCAAGTCTCCTGATTTGTGAGAGACGCGCTAAGCCAAGTCTGGACATCGTCGACCTCCTGCCTTCTCCATTCTGAGCTCTGTAGAGACCCGATAGAGTCGTTGAGCTGACGGAAACTATACCCAAAGAGCTCGATGCAGTCATCCATGGCGGATTGGTTACTCAGGGCTCCCGTAGACTGCCAATTCATATTAGAGCTGCCTAAAGTTGCAGAGAGATTTTTTAGCTCATTTAGGGTCACCTTCACAACAATGGTGGCGAGCTCCTTAGAGCTTCCAGCTATTCCAGACTCCGGGTATGCTACGAGACTCGAAACGCAGACGTCCGGATACAACGTCACGCTGCACACCGATTCAAAAACCCCGGAGCCCTGCAATTCCCTACGGCTCATTCTGGTCCCATGCTCATTTGCTTTAGTCATGGCCACAGCCACACAAACAACAGCAGCTACAAGAACAGCACAAGCCACAGCCATAGCCAATATATTTTTCATCCTCACTGTTACTGAATCAAGCAACCCCTTGCGGCCGAATCTCACAGAGTTCATGAATTTTTATACGAATCAATAACAGGGAGGCAACTGTTCGAACATATACAAGAAACTATTTTGTGATATTTTCGTTGAGAGTTGTTAGAATTTATGATTTCGGTTCTGCGGTCGGTAGTACGTCGTTGTTGGTGTAAAGAGAAAGTCTGGTATATTATGTGATAGGCTTTTGAGAGTATGGGATTAGGTATTGGATATATGCTTGCATGTTAACGATCACGAATTATAGAAATCAGCATAAATTCTATTCTGAATTATTGGTAGTACGAAAAAGAAAGAACCACAAAACCAATACGGACTATAACGGAAAGGTACCGATCAGTACACTGTAATTTAAATTGTGAGTGACAACTCTGGCTCCACAGGCCATGACCAGGGACTCAGGGAGGTCTAGAAGCATAATCTTTTATCATTGTGAATTGGAAAGTGAGATGACTCTTTCATGATCTCATTTAAATGTGTGGCCCTTTGGGGACTGTTCATGGTGGCTACTTTTGAGAAAAAGAGTGATCAGGCTTGATTAGGTTTCAATTTTCCCAAAGCTAAATTACTCATTTGCAGCCACTCAGTGTCTTGCTGTTTGGATTTTAGTTTCCATGTTTGAAGAGTCGGTGTGTATTCATTGGCCCAAGATGACTAAACAATTTCCACGTTTGGCCAACCTCCTTTTCTTTCATCCTAATCGATTTAGCTTTTTCAATAGTGCATTCTAATTTATTGGCAGACAAGTTTCACTTTGTGAGGGCCACCAAAAGGTTACTGCTTACCATGAGATTCTCACGTTGCTCATGCTCATATTTCTTTTTATTGATTTCACATTTCCATGGCCTATAAAGTGAATTAGTTTTTTCACAGTATTCACAGGCCATTAAGTTTGTTTTATTATTATCAATCCTCGTGCTTGTAGGGCACAAAAGGTATTTCACCTCCTAAAAATGTTAATGACATATTGTTACTTTTAAAAATGGTTTAAAGTGATTTCAATCTATTTTTTAAAATAAGTATGTTTAAGGTATTTTTTTTTTTATTTATAATTCTTTTATAAAATAACTTTATCAAGTAAAAAAAATAACTTTCTATTTCATTAATATAAAAATTATAAATATACAAATAAACTTTTTCTTCTATAAATAGAAAAATAGTAACATAAATATATAAGAAACTTAAAAGGTATTTTGTCAAGGATATGGTGGTCTATTGGTGGGGATAGGTTTCTATTCTCTTATAGTGAATTTTTCACTTGAAAAAAACTTAAAGAATATTTTCAAATTATTTTTTCATATTTTTTTTATAAAATAACTTTATCAAGTAAGAAAATTAACTTTCTATTTTATCAATAGAAAAGTTACAAACATAAGAATTAACTTTTTCTTCTATAAATAGAAAAATAGTAACATAAAGATATAAGAAACTAAGGTATACCATGTGTTAGACCAATACTTTTACATGGTAGAGGAAATATATTAGAAAGCTTTTTATACATTGGTGTTATTTTGATTAAGGATTTGATTTATTGGTGTTATATTGATTAAGGATTTGATTTGTTGTTTCTGTGGAAGAATAGGTTTTGACTCTGAATAGGATAGAATGTTGTCATGTTTTCATTTTTATAAATAATAAGAAATTTGAAAACTTAGGTGGCAAAAATGATGTAAGGTATGATTGCAAAAATTCAAGGTGTTTAGTTTTGAAAATATATCTCCCTTCTAAATTAGTGGATACTATACAACTCAAAATGAAAAAAACCAAAAATTTATGTCTTTGTTGTTCATTAAAAATGTTACCATTTTACACATTTTATTGTTTGAATTTCTCTTTATAAATGGTCGGATAGAAAAATGATTTGCTTCATCTTTAAAACAATCCAAGGCTATTAAACTTTGGTAACAATTATAGGAAAAGTTCCATTGCTCTCCCATTGTGATTTTTTGAGGTTATCAAAATTTAAATATTTGAATCATGTCTCTAATATTGATCTCATATATGCAAGTGCGGGTCTGTAAAGTCAAAGACTCAATGATTATGTAAGTCCATAAAGGAAATTCCTCAATGATTATGCATTGGAGAAGGAATGCAATACCCTTTTGTTGGACCCTATAGGTGTTCATGTTTTCTAAGGTCAAGGCCTCATTAGAAAACATGAACATCAACTTGATTCTTTTATATGCTTTCTCAAAATTGATATATGTAACAAGGACAAAAAAAATGATAATAATAATGCTCATGGAAATCACTACATAGGGGTTATTGTTAATAGATTTTCATTGTTAAAGAAAAAGACTAATTTATTGAAGGGATCGCAAGAGAATTTCATAATTCTCTCCCTCATTTTTAAAGAGGTGGAACTCCTCTTCTTGAGTTTCAAATTTTGTTGATATCGAGCTCATTTAATACAATGGATGAGTACTAGACAACAAACCTCAACAAATCATTTGACCCACAAAAAGCTCTTCATGACACATATTTTCTTTTAAAGCACAATGTTGTATGAGGAAGTGCTGGAAGCAATTTCAATCATTTAAAGAAAAGAAAAGGGATAACTTCAACATTCTCTAGCTAACACAGTTTTCCCACAATAGAACCTTTGTCTTTCTTTAAAATAATGTAATCCCACAATCGACCATGACTTTGCAAGATAAAGGAAAAGGAAAATATGGAGAGGTCTTCAAAGAAATTTCAAGGACTAATACATTAAAGCTCAAACAAGCTAAAAAAAGAAACCTACTCAAGATTCCATTCATTTAGAACCATACATAATTCACTAAGACAAAGTGGTTTCTTAAATGGTTGTTTGTGGAGATATATTAAAACAATAATATTATCCCAGATGTGACTCATTTAAGCTTGTCTAAAACATGAGGGCTAAGACATCCTCAACAAAATCTCAATGAAAAATAATTAATTTAAATGATTTCATTAGTTCTATACAAGTTGGGATGGGGATCCCATGGACCTATATTAATATGGGAAATGATTGGAAGAACACAAGTGACAACTTATCAGACTTAGGCTATAATGTACTTGGGAAGGATAACATGGGGAACCTATAGAGGTACACAAGGGGTAATGAATGTAATGTGGATAGCCTCACTTGATAGTTGTTGGTTAATAAATATGCTCACTAGGTAGTCAGAGGAAATAATATAATAGTAAGGAGTATTTGGCATAGGAATAATCATGAGATAGTATAAGTATGCATGAGTATCATTATAATAAGTAAGTTGGATTTGAGTAAATTCTGTTGGAACACACATGGCTTGTGGAGTGATTCCTTCCATAAGTATGAATCACCTTTCCCCTCATCTCCACCTTTTCATTGTCTTATCCTTTGCATTAATGTGGAATGTGTAGGTCTCTCCATATATGCATTAATGTGGAATGTGGGCATTCTTAAAATATTCTATGTATGAAATATGAAGCACCCCTTATCATATGCATGTTTCCCTAGGTGCACACTACCAATGAAAATGTGACACATGGCACTCCAACCAGAATGAGACAAATGGAATAGAGGTGGACCAATCATAAAATAACCATATGCATGTTTTCCTAGGTGCACACTATCAATGGTAATATGACACATGTCACTCCAACCAGAATACGACACATGGAACTAAGATCGGCCAATAACATAATGACACTTGGAAAGAATGAATTGGACAAAATGGTAACTAGGTACTGATGTGGCATGTTGACTGGGTAGTGCTTATTACATGGCACCCAACTATAGTCTAAGAAATGGAACTGATCTACCCAAATAGAATATGACACATGGAACTGAGGTGGACCAATCACAGGATGAGAATTGGAATGTGGCATGTTGACTAGGTAGTGCTTATTACATGGCACCCATCTATAGTCTAAGAAATAAAATTGATCTACCCAACTAGAAACTGACACACAGAACTGAGGTGGACCAATCAGAGGATGAGACTTGGAAATCACAAGTTGTATAGTGGTAACCGAGTAACGGCACTTGGAAAAAATGAGTTGTTGATCCAGATTTATGTGAGAATGAAATAAAAGAGTATATATATGTTCACATACACAGATATATGGAAAAAAACACAATAATACAGTAAACTCAGATTCTATTAAAATGAATGAAATATAACAAATTGTAAAATAAAAGAAACTAGAATGGTGGTAGCTATATCTCTAAGAAGAGATGTGGTGGCTACGCTCATTCGCGACAAGTTGAATACAAGAAGAGGTTGAAAGACCATATTTATTATAATCATGAGGGAAAGAACCCTAAACATCCAAAAACCAAACCCTAGAAGATGAACCATCATAAAGTTTGTCGCCCCAAGGTGGTTAGTTGAACAACCAACTTCCTGGGGTCATAAATTTTGCATACGATCTCTGTTTGGGGCACTCAATAGCTTGTTGGAAAGGTCTATCTGATCTTTAAAACTTTTGACTGAGGCCAACATATGTTGTATGTATGGAATTTGCAACCATTCCCCCCCCTCCCCCAAATTTCCAAAAAACGTTGTTTAGGGTCTCAAAACAGTCCCGGAAGTTTGGGACCCGAAAAACTGCAGAAAAATTATTAGAAAAATGCCAAAATGGAAAACTGTTTTGAGACAGTGGAATAGGTGGGTGGCCATCTATGTCCATTTGGATCAGTCCTCCCCCTTAGGAAGCAATGGTCTCCATTGCGTTGAGTGCCCCCATCAAATGGGGAAACTTTTGCTGAACTTGACTCCTGATGAGCCACTTTCCTTGGTGGAGTGGTTTCCTTGCTTTGACAACCCGATATAGTTGGATCTTCTACTAGTGGGTTCCCTTAACTTTTGTATCCATGATCTGATTAATAGTTTCTTGTTCCATGCAGTCGAGACTAATATCTGTAGGTTTCAATTGCTCTACCACCTCCGAGGTGTCCAACAATGATGGAAAATATGGGTGAAGGAGCTCCACATTGAATACTGGGTGCAGGCCAAGGAATGGAGGAATGCTTAATTCGAAGGCATTGTCACCAACTATATTGGTGATGGTGTATGGCCCATATCGAAGTGGACGAAGCTTTCGATGGGGTCCTGTGAGCCTCTCTTTCTACAAATGCAACCAAACCTTATCACCCCCCTGGAACTTGTGTGGAAATCGATGCTAGTCATGTGAGTGCTTGTACTTAGTGTTAGATTATTACAAAATTTCATGGACCTATTGGCATATGTGTTGGATTCATTCAACAGATCTGGTGGCCTTATCAGCCTGAATTTGCGCATGGGAAGATTCCTCCTTTGTGGATGCAATGGGTAGAGCTACATCAATTGGGGCCAATGGTTGGAACCCCAGGAACACTTGAAAAGGGATGTGGCTAGTAGAGCTATGAAGGGATCTGTTATAGATATATTGAACATAAGGAAGGCTCTAATCCCATGTGCGGGGATGTTTAGAATTGTACATTCTCAGAATATGCACAATCATCCTATTGGCTATGTCTGTTTTTCCATCGGTCTGGGGGTGGAAGGAATTCGGTATCCATAAATGACCACAGGATGGACCAGAAAGTTATTAGGAACCTGCTCTCCCAATCGAAAATGATAGTCTGCGGCAGCTCGAAATGAACCCAAACACGCTCAAAGAAGAGCTTAGCGGTGGCTTTAGCATTGATGTTCTTCTTGCAAGCTATCAAAATGGCCATCTTAGAGAAGCGATCCACAACCCCAAACACACAATCATTGCCATGGTTGTTTGAAGGTATTCAAGACATGTAATCCATGGAGATGGATTCCCATGGCCCATTAGGAGTGGGAAAAGGGGTATACAACCCTTACTTTTTGATGGCAGGTTTCACGATGGTGCAGGGAGTAAAGGATCTAATGTATCGGCCAACATATTGTTTGCTATTGGGCCAATAAAAATGATTCTAGAATATGGACACCTTCTTTTCGGTGCCGAAGTTCCCTACCACCCAACTGTAATGCGCTTCCCAAATCATCTTCGCACACTCGCTTGAAGAAACACAGAGATGGCCCAGGTGGCATAACAATCCTTCCTGGGGATGAAAGTTTGCCACAGATGTGCTTGCACATAGGGCTTGATAGATGGGAGAAAAATAAAGATCACTACTATATAGTTGGGGCCACCCGGAGGTCTCATGGCCACAAGAGTTGAGCACCGTGGTCAATGTTGCTACTGGAGGTCGACTGAGGCAATCAGGGACTCGATTGGTGCTGCCCTTCTTATATTTAATGTTCAGGTGGAATTTCTTGCAAGTAAGTGGACCACTTTTGGTGGCCGTGATTCTGTAACTTCTCTTGGGTTTGCTTGGACTACAGAGGCTTATGATTAGTGTAGATGACCATTTCTTTTCCAAGGATGTAATAATTCCATTGGCGAGAGGCTTTGACAATGGAATACATTCCCTTGTCATAGGTGGGGTACTTTGAGACTGTATCAAAAAGTGTCTCACTATGATATACCACTGGATGGCCATGATGAGTGAGGACTGCAGCAACAACATAGTCTGAAGCATCTATCTCAATATCAAAGGGTTTTTGTAGATCTGGTAAGGCAAGAATGGGCATAGAACATAAGCGTTGATTCAACTCCTCAAATGCTTGTTGTTGTGGCTTGGACTAGGTAAACTTATCCTTAGATCCCCCTATGGTCACCTGGATAAGGTACCAATCAATATTAGAGAATCCTAACACAAATATGCGATAGAAGTTGGTAAGGCCTAGGAAGCTACGAAGCTCTGTGAGAGTTGTCCAGGTTGGCCAATCGTGAATGGTTGGATCTTGGCCGAATCCACATGAAAACCATGTTCATCCACGATGTATCCTAGATACTGAACCTTTTGCATGCCAAATGAGCACTTATCTATATTGGCATATAACTTGTGCTATCGCAAGGTGCCGAGGACCTAGTGGATATGCTGCAAATGTTCTATCCATGTTCTGTTGTAGATTAGGATATCATCTAGATATATGACCACAAAATAATCGGTGAATGTCCATAGGATATCGTCCATCATCCTCATGAAGGTTGTTGGAGCATTATTCAAGCCCCAAGGCATGACCAATGACTCAAAGAGGCCTTCATAGGATTTGAAGGCAATCTTCTAGACATCAGTCTACTCAATTGGAACTTGAAAATAGCTAGACTTCAGATCAATATTGCTGAAATATTTGGAACCCTTGAGCTGGTCAAAAAGGTCATCGATCCAAGGAATGGGATACTGATTCCGGAATGTGATATTTTTTAGATATTGGTAGTCAATACAGAGTATCCATGTCCCATCTTTCCTCTATATCAACACAATTGGGCTCCCACAAGGTGCGGAGCTAGGTCGAATGTGCCCCTTTTGGATTAAATATTGAATCTGATGTTTGATTTATTCATTTTCCATGAGGGAACTCCTGTATACTGGCTCCTTAGGTAAATGCACAGTAGGTATCAAATCAATGGAATGCTTGACCTGGAAATGTACTGGCACCCCGAAAGGTGTGGTGAAGATGTATTTGAATGATTCCACTATCTTTTCCACCTGTTTCTACTGTGTAGAGGGTTTTTTGTGGAGGTGGTGGATATTGTTGTGATCTTTTTTTCACCTCCAGAATGAACCATGAAGAGGAAGAATTTCCCTTTCTGAGAGATTACCTTTCTGCACTGCTAAGATATGATGAGGGCCACTGCAGTAGTGGGAAGTGTCTCTGGTATCCTATAGAGTTTCTTTCCCAGATTAATAATGACATTACAAGGATTAGAATCATACAAAACATGATGTTTCCACATATATGGTTTTCCTAAAAGAAAATCACAAAATTCAAGTGGGGAAACATCACACATTACCTCATCTTTGAAGGGATTGATGTCGTAGGAAATGAGTCACTGTTGACTGATGAAAATGTCTCATCCTTGGCGTAGGCAATAGATGTTGTATGGTTGGGGATGTGGAACCTGGAAAGCTTCAACCTTTTGATGACCTCAGCCGAGATGAGGTTCTTCTGGATACAGCTATCAACAATGAAATGTAGTGGAGTCCCCCACACCCACAGTTGCGAATGGAAGAGGCGCTTCCCTTCATATGGCTTCTTTGACTCTTCTAGTTGTATCTTTTCGGTTGCAATGGTGGCACTAGGTTCCGCATCAATGATATGATTTCCCTCTTCTATCTCTGCATCAGAGTCTGAGCTAGAGTTTGGATACAGGGATTTAGTCTCGGCCAACAAGGATTTATTTGAGTGGCATTTATCAGTGTTGTGCCAAGGGATCTTATGGAATTCACACCACTTTCCAGTGTCCTCCTTCGATTTCCTATTACCCTTCTTTTCTTGCGGCTTGGGATGGTTTTCAGGGATTTGGCTGTCCTTTCTCTGTCCTTTGATTTGTGATTTAGGGCCACCTTTTCGAGGCTTATGCTGTTGATTTGCAGACCCAAAATCACACTTATTCTTTTTCTTAAACTTATGCTCAATCTTGACATCATACCAATAACCTGCTCCCAATGAGGATATGTCCAGGAAATCCATCCCCGTCTAAATGTAACTATGCATGCCACTATGGTACTTTAGGACCAAGTGTCGTTTAGAGTCTTTAATACCGAGTTTGGAGCGTAGGGTATGGAACATGTTGGTAAACTCTGGCACTGTCTGGTCTCTCTCCTGGTGCAAAGTTGTCCACTTGTTGTACTGGTCATCATAGTTTTCGACTAGGTAGAACACCTCCTTGATAGCGTCGAAAAATACGCCCAAGTGGGGCCTGTCCTGAATAGTTCAAACTCATCTCTTGCATGCCTCTCACAGTATCCATCCCACCAGTCTTTGATATGGAGAAGGAACTTAAGGAGCACGGATGTGATCTTTTCGTTATCAAAATTTTTTTGAACAGAGAAGTAACCCTCTAATAGATTTATCCATTTCTCCAAATCGTTTGCATCTATCTTGCCTTCAATTAAGAGAATGTGAAAGTTAAATTGTACATTGAATGGAGTCGCACCCCTAAAATGAATTCTTGTTGAAGGTGCATCCACCATCATTGGCATTCTTCGAAGGATGTGGGCAAAGTTATCCATCATATCGTTCCTCTATTGCACAAGGGATTCCTCGAGAAAAATATTAATAGGATCTCCTGCTCCTTCATCTCTCTTTTCTTCCCCCTCCATGTGAGCCTGCTTGGGCTGACAAGAGGGGATTTCCCCAATCTCAACTAGTTCAAGACCCAACTCTCGATATTCAGATCTCGTCAGGGACATGCACTAAGAAACCACAAGAGCATAAGGCTCTGATACCACTGATCCAGATTTATGTGAGAATGAAATGAAAGAGTATATATATGGTCACATACACATATATATGACTAGAAACACATTAATACAGTAAACTCGGATTCTATTAAAATGAATGAAATAGAACAAACTATAAAATAAAAACAACTAGAATGGTGGTAGCTATATCTTTGAGAAGAGATGTGGTGGCTATGCTCATTCATGACAAGATGAATACAAGAAGAGGCCTAAAGAGCATATTTATCATAATCACGGGGGAAATAACCCTAAACATCCAAAAACCTAACCCTAGAAGATGAATCGTCATAAAGTTTGCGGCCCCAAGGTGGTTAGTTGAACAATCAACTTCCTGGGGTAATAACTTTTGCATATGATCTCCATTTGGGGTGATCAATAGCTGGTTGGAAAGTTCTATTTGAACTTTACAACTATCAACTGGGGTCCAATGAATGTCATTGGCAACCATTCCACCCCCCCCACCAAATTTCCAAAAAACGTCGTTTAGGGCCTCAAAATGGCACCGGAAGTTCGGGACCCAAAAAACTGTAGAAAAATTTCTAGAAAAATTCCAAAATGGAAAATTGTTTTGAGCCAGTGGAATAGGTGGGTGGCCACCTACGTCCATCTGGATCATTTGTATAGTGGTGAGGCATGGTAATTGAGCAGTAATTGGGAAAGCATAATTTACAAAAGGTTCTATAGCCCTTTTTACCTTCACACTCAAATAAATAATGATGTTATTTTCTTTATAATAAACCATTCCTTCCCTCACACAATGCATGTGGGATAAACAGGGTGTAATTTTAATAAATGAATTAGATTGTATAAAGAAGCTAATTGATGGTGGTTTAGTCTCAATCTTACAATAATGTTCTTGGTGTCAAAGTTGAGAAAATATAAGGATATGAAGAACAAATTGGGTGTGGTTTGAGAGGTTAAATCATGTGAGAAGTTCCTTTAAAATGAAAGAATAAATGAGTATGTATCTCTAACATAAATCTTCCTTGGTATGAAACCTTGAATTTTCGAGCTCAAAACTCAAGCTATAGGCGTCCAAATTTTGCAATATAGAGATCATTGGAAATATAAAATCATGAAGAATAACCTAGGAATGGTATCCATGGATGGAATGTTAATTATCAAGATAAAAAAAATTAAAACAAAGTCATAATCATTTATGGTAGCTAGCATTCATTTATTATGGGATTAAATTTTATCAAATAATATTTGTGAAGATAAAAAGAGGGCCCTAGTTGGGGGCATGTTGTAGCCATGACAAATCCCATCTCCCTTAGACAAGATGGGAGCCCCTTTTGAAATTTTTGTTTTATCCACTGAATTTAGTTTTCTTCAAAACACTTAGTTCTCTTGTTTGTTTTCTTTCAGTTTTTGCTTAATGATGGATTTTGAATAAAAGATGAAACAAGTTGAGCATTCCACACCTTCCAATTCACTTAATAAAAGTAATAAACAGTTCAGTCAGTAGTCGGAAGTGGGTAATAAATTTTAAAGAAATGAACTTAAGATAGTTGACTTCCTAACTCTGCTTCCTTCACTTAAAATCAGTAGTCGGAAGTTAGGTAACCTACCCTTTCACTTAATCTTACCCGACCTACAAATCCTAACTTTTTCCTATCACCAAACATGGAAGTCAGTAGTCGAGAGATCATTAGTTTTTATGAAAATCACTCCTGACTCCCGACTCCTAACCTTTCAATTTTTTTAACAATCACGGAAGTTAACAATCAATCCGGAATCCAACCTAATCTTGACTCTTGACTCCCGACTTTTGTTTATCTGAGGTAATTTAGCGGAGGTTGGAGGTCAGAACAATGGTAGTTCTTGTATCTAATTTCTTCCCAAATCCATACTTTCGACTATTTCCCATGTTCATATACAATGGAAGTAGGAGGTCGAGTTGTTTTTACTATTTCATCAATTCTTTTTACCGAATCTTGACTGCCGACTTTTCGGGAATTTGCGCCACCGTTTTTATTTTCCATTTGAATTGCACACACCAAACTAGTTTTGATTAATGAGCCTAATTAATGAAAGCACCTATCGTTTAATCTTAACCATCGATTGCAAGGTGATGGATGTGTAATTAATGCATTATTGATGCGGTCTTAATTCAGGTTTTATTTAATCACAATTTGAATTTCGAACACTGCAACACAAGGAATGAAGATGTCAGAACTTTAGATTTTTCTCTTTGCAAGTGAATTGAGTTAAATATTGTTCGTTTAGTTTCAAAATTCTTGTAGGTATTTCTCATCCGATTTTGTCTGCATAAATTATCGATATATGGAGTTTTAATGAAAGCTTTTGTTGTTTACAAAGCCGTTTGTCTCTACCATGGCCAAGCGAACTAGGTCCAAGGCATTTAGAATATTTGAAGCTTAAGAACCCTAATTTAGGTTCTCCTTAGGACATTGATGCACGTGTCGCTGATACCCTTTGGATGGATTGGTCAGGGATTTATAGTATTTTCGATGGGGACAACTTCTCCGAGTTCAAGGAAGAAGCCCCTATATATCAAAACATCATTAAATCCTAGTTTCATGCTATTATCGCCCGGCCTGCGGTCATGCCATACACCGATTTGGTGAAATGGATGGTCAACTACGTAGACATCCAAACCAGTATCTTAAGAGACACTCATCAGGTTGTCTATGCTTCATTTATGCCAGGTACTTTTGCAAGGACCTATGCCTTGAAATATCCAGAGAAGTTACTTACATAGGAATTCATCCGGGCATTTGAAAGTAAGTATGAGCTAGATTTTCTGCTTAAAACCTGAATGGTTGACTCGAATACCTTTATTTTGAAGTTGAATAGACAATACCCCATTTTCTTGCTCAAGGATCCCTACAAGTTGTTGGCAGCCATGCTATGTCGCTTCTACGGTGTTGATACCTATAAGTATTTCAAGCTGGAGTGGGTGCATTTGGCCCATTATATTTATACTACTGGTACAATCTTCAATTGGGCTCATATATTTTCTGTCACATTTAGAGATGCCATTGCCCAGGCTAAAAAAACATCAGTCATTAAAAATCCTAAATTTTACATGTCTTCTTATCTCGTGGACATCATTTGTGCCGCATTTTCATATCCTACCATGAGATGGAATTAGACCAAGGAAAAAACCCCCATTTCATATCTATTGCTCGATTTTGCAGGACGATAAATATGATCCTTATATTTATGACATCTATGATAAGTTTTCTAGTTCATTATACTTTTCCATTTTCAAGAAGAACTCACCTAGGATTTCAGAGGACCCCATTTCCTTGATCTCTACTATGGGATACTGGTACATTGGTGAGTATTTCACCTATATCCATATTTGGGGCAGGAAGTCGGTTCATCTGTTTCCAAGGATTATTCCCAACATGATGGTTTTTTTGGAGGTAGCCTTTCATGCTATCTACAATGGAGTTCATGGCCAGTGTCATTCTTCCAAAAGGAGGGTTTGCCCCAAGTTTCCTCTGTATATTGTCCATATGACCATACATAATTCTACTCATGGAATTAATATTTCCAAGGATTTTCAATAAATGGCAGTTAGCTTTCACTGAAAAAGAGGGTGCATGACCCTAAAGGTCTTATAGTAGAAAATTTTATTCAGGCTCATTTGAAAAACACTTATGTGTATCAGATGGATCCAAATGACTCTTTATATCAAAATGCACATACTTTCAAAGAAGTGCTTAATAAGTTAGCTGACCAATACCAAATATTGATTTTTCATGAGGCATAAAGCCAGCTGAAAATCAAGGTGGTGGAATAAAGAAATATAATCTTCCAACATCAACAAGATGCTTCCATGGAGTCTATGAAAACTAAAAAACAAAGCTATAGTACTCAATCAAGCTTCACCCCAATCTACTATAGAGAAACAATTGGACAAGAACCAGGGTAAAAAACCTATGAAAGAGGATCACTCTACTACTCCCATCCAAAATCTCAATTTACTTATTTAGCAAGCTCATACTCTCCAAAGTAAGTCATTTGTTTATACTCAGTCTGTCTATGATGCTGCTTATGTTCCTAGTTTAGTTCCAAACTTGTCCATTAAGATTGAAAAATTATCTAAGACTACTGTTAATCCTCCATTCCATGTATCTAGTAGTGATATCGTTGACTTAGAAAAGGAACAACCCATAGAAGTAATAAATCCAACACCATTTGTAAAAGAACCTTCTCATGTAACTACTATGGACAACACCCAAACTATTGATTCTCATATTCCTCATCCATCTCTAGATAGTGGCATGTCTAATGTACCTAATGTTGATGATCCCATCCAACAATCCACTTCTAATTCACCTCATCCTCCATATCCTACCCCAAATCCCCCTAAAACAACCACTCAATCCTTTGATCCACCTACACCTACTGCATTTAAGGATTTACTTGATATGATCACCTCATAACATCCCACAACTTCCCAATCTGACCCTCCACCAGTCCAAGATTCTACCTCTTTACCATCTGAAATCACGACTCCTTCTTCCGAATCCATTGTACTCCCATCCATTGGTTTTCCTACATCTTCTTCTGCTGAAATTAACCCACCAATACCCTTAGATCCATCCCAATCTACTGCTACCACTACTAGTCAAGTTTTACCTGTTGTACATTATACAGAACTTTTAGTGTCTACAGTTGAAGACTCAATTGATTTTGGTGAATATGTTGTAGTAGTTTTGGGAGACTACTGTTTCAATAAAATAAGAAAAGAAATTTTAAGGAAATCTCCCAAAGCTAGCACCCAAGGTCAAGTACAAGTTGGGCCAGTCCCAAATCAGGTTATTTTGAATCAAGCAACTGATGATCCCCAGAGGGAAGCTATATAGGTTATTTCAGCAATGGGGGAAATTGCTAGGGCTAATTTCGACTCTATTTCTACCCTTAACAAAACATTGGAAGAAGAAAAGGCCAAGAATTTGGCATTGCATGATAAGAAGGATTCCATTCAACTCACTTGGACTAAACATGTAGTATATCTCAAATCCTAGCATAAATCGATAGTATAAGGTTTGCAAATTCAAATTCAACAGTTGAAACAATAGATAGTGATTTCAGAGACCAAAGTAATTGAACAAGCTACTAGTTTGTCTAAACTCCGTTATATTTTCTACTTTAATTCAATGTTAGCTAGGATCTTTAACTGAAAGAATAACAATCACAGTGAAATAGAATAGACACAATAGTTTTCCTCGAGGAAACCATAAAGGAGAAAAACCTGCAACTTCCTCAAAGATAGATTCGTCACCAATACAATATCACAAAACCTGCAACTTCCTCAAAGATAGATTCTTCACCAATACAATATCACAAAAATGGAAAACCCAAAAACAAGATAGTCTTCTGCAACTCTCTCTCTTTCTCCTTAGAGAACTTGTCTTCTCTCTCTAACTAATGTGAACTTGAGTGAGTGAGTGTATTTCCAAATGAGAGAGCCCATCTCTCTATTTATACTTTACTTTTGGGGTGACCTTTTACCTAACTAGGTCGGCCTCAACTAAACTGGCTGGGTCAACTTCTCTAGGAGACTCAATAAAACATTTGCATTTGTGCTTTTGGGGAATGATTGCCCTGACTTACAATGGAGTCTTTTACCTCAATGACCTAGCATGACTAAGGATGATACTGACATCCCTGACCAGAGGAAAAACATCTATGTCAAAGTTACAAGTAAAATACAATAATAATATCAATATAAAATACAAGTGAATATCTTCCGAAGTTACATTTACATCAACACTCCCTCTTAACTAGGAAGGTATTCTCTTGCCACATTCATCAATCCCTTGGACACAAGTTTGGACAATGTCATCATCGCTGGAACATATTCAATGCTGGAAGATCATCATCAACACTGGATCATCATAATCGCTATTGTCGCAATCCTCATTTTGTCAATCATTGATTGGTGACATCTCTTGAATCTATCCTTCATAGGAAGTTCTACAAAGCCATCCCTTTTTCATGTTGGATTTAGGCCTATCCCTCATGTAGGTATTCATCATCTCTATGATCAATCCATCAAGTAGGTACAACCCAGGACTAGTCATTACATTTCCACTGCAATCACCTGTGTCTCCTACTATCACCTCATCATAGCTAGATCATCTCATCATCACACAGAGCATATCCCAGATGCACATCTCATGTCCCTCAATAGTCAACTCGCATATACCAGCATGGGAGGACAATCAGGAGCACCCCAGGTGCATTACGTCCCAAGGAAAACCTACTCCTACCACCATGTGAGATCCTACCTAGGCGCACACAGTGTGTCTTATGACCAGTGGACCTCTCAACGCCTCCAGTATGGGAGGACAATCAGGAGCATCCCAGATTCATTACATCCCAAGGACCACCTACACCTACCACCATACAAGAACCAACCCTTACATCTACCAACATGGGAGGACAATCGGGAGCATCCCAAATGCATTACGTCCCAAGGACCACCTACGCCTACCAACATGAGAGAATGGATCTCTCTTCTCCAGCATGGGACTACAGCTCAGGGCACACCCAACTTGATTATGTCCCAATGTACAACTTGCATCTTCCACCATGCGAGAAATAGTGCATCTGCATCTTCTGGTCTCATCACTCCCTCTTAGGAGGAACCTCGATCTGGATAACACCAAGATTCTCTCTAAAGTACTCGAACTTCACTCTGGCTAACGGCTTGGTCAACACATCAGCTATCTGCTCGTCTGTCACCACATACTAGAGCTTCGCTGCTCCTCTCTGCACCATATCGCTGATATAGTGGTACTTGATCTCAATGTTCTTCGACTTTTCATGGAACACTGGGTTCTCGAACAACTTCACACAACTCTGGCTGTCACAAAAGATACAAGTCTAACTGGAGATCAAACAAATCAGACAGCAGCTTTGTAAGCCATACTGCCTCACAACTAGCCGAACAAGATGCAAAATAATATGCTTCGACTGTACTCAGTGCCACACATGACTGCTTCCTCATAAATCAGGACATCATACCGGATCCCATACTGAAGCAACATCCCAAAGTGCTCTTCCTATCTGCGGCACTGCCTGCCCAATCTGAATCAACATAACCCTGCAGGTTAATCTTATGATTCGCCTCATACTTGAGCCCATAGTAAACTGTACCCTTTAGGTACATCAATACATTCTTTGCAGTAATCAGGTGAACATTTCTCGGATCTGTCAGGAACTATCTCAGGGTGTTCATAAAAAATCATATGTTTGGTCTCATGTTCATCAGGTACATCAATGAACCAATCATCTAACGATACATTGTGGCATCAAATGAATCTGATGAAGCATCACATAGTAGCTTCAAGTTCGATGTCATGGGTGTGGCCATAGCCTTGTAGTACATCATTCCAAACCTCTTCAGAATATCTACTGCATACTTCCCTTGTCCAAGGAAGATTCCATCTGCACTCTGCCACACCTCCATGCCTAAGAAATAATGCATCCAACCCAGGTCCTTCATCTCGAACTCTGCGGAAAGCCTACTCTTCACATATGTAGTGAGCTCATCCTCATCTGTCAGAAACATGTCATCTACATACAAAAAAAGTATATCTAGACTTATGGATTCAACCTTAACGTAAAGGTTGGAATCCGCTTTACTCTTGGTAAATCCCAAGCTTATCAGAAATCTATCCATCCTACCATACCACCTCCTGCTTCAGTCCGTACAAGGCCTTCTTCAATTTGCACACATGAGTCTTCTTGTCATGTGTCTCAAATCCCAATAGCTGCTCAACATACACTTCCTATTCAACTACATCATTCAAGAATGTTGTCTTGACGTCCATTTGGTGTACCTTCCATTTCATCACTGCAACCAATGCAAGTATATATTTGATGGAAGTATATCTAGCTATAGGTTCAAACGTCTCCTCGTAGTCTATGCCTTCTTTATGGGAGAAGCCACGTGCCACAAATATTTCCTTGTGTTTATCAATGCCTCCATCTGCACCATGCTTGATCTTGTAGATCCACTTTGAAGTCACAACATACTTCCTTTCTGGTCTCAAAACTATCTCCCAGATATCATTCTTCATAATCGACTGGTACTCCTCGATCATGGAATCTTTCCATTCTTTATTCTCTGCTGCTTCCTCGTAGTTGGAAGTTTCTTTGTCAATAATGTCACACATCAGGGACACATAGCTGGAGTATGGTGTAGGTCTCTTTCTTTATCTGTGCATCCCATCTAGAGTGCCATACTTCTCTGCAACTTGTATTTCCTCTTGTTCCCATGATGGTCTTCTTTTGTGGGAGTTCTTCTCACGAGGTGGATCTACAGGTTCTTGTGGTTCTTCCATGTCACGGTCTTCATGGTTTTCTTGAATTTTCTTTTAAATCATCATCACTTGTTCTATGGAACAAGCCTCGTCTTTATTCTCTTGTAGGTGATGGTGCATGATCTTTCCTATGAGTCAAATTCAGTTGTATGATTAGAAACATTTATATAATCATTCAAAACAAATTCGTATGAATAAGGAAATAGGTCACACAATTATGCAACTATTTTAGCCAAGTTTTCAACACAACATTCATCCATATCCCGTACTCACACGGTAACTTTCTAGATGCCTTCCATCCCTACCAGAACATTATTAAGAGCGTGCACTACTCCTAACATGTCAACAAAGAGGTTTCATTCTAGATAAGTAGCAATGGAATGTTGTACAGTACCATCATCCACTTACCCATCACATGCATATTAGTAGTGTACTTTTCATTAATGGAAATATCCTAATATGTATAATACACAACCTAAATCTAGGAACACAAGTATGTACACCACCGAACAATATCATTTAAGTAATTATATATACAAGAAATGACAATTCAAATACTTATCTTTGTTTGTTTGTTTGGTGGAATCCATCTTCATCTTTTCTTCCTTGCTCAAGATTCTACCTAATGGCTCACATTTTCCCCCTTGAAAATAATGATAACCTAGGGAGTTAATGTGGTTGCAAGGATTTTACCTACCATAAAAACTAATTAATGCCATATATGTTGTCATAAGAATGTGTGCACCTTTGTAATGTGTCTATCACGTTTATAATGCATGCAAATTCTTCTTGTTATAAAAAAGGGAAAGCAACCTTATTCTATGCGAACCAAAATGTGTCTCTTATAGAATCATCTCTCATAAACACTATGGCTTCAATACAAATTTTCTAATGTTTTTTACAATTGTCTCTTCATGTTTTGTTGAGTTCTTATTGCATTTGGTCCTTCTAAAGATGGTTAATTGGCGCAATCACACACAAAAGTTTGACCGCGTCAATTTGCACATAAACAACATGGACATATACAAATATCTACACATACATGCACACTTAAGACCATGTGCATACACAATAAATAAACCCTAGTTTGTAGAATGCCATGCCAATCTTGCTCAAGGAAGTCATTTATGATATGAAGGGTCCCGGGCAAGCATGGCCATCCTGAACACATCCCCAATGGCCATATGCACGTGTGGGAGATGAAACAATCCAAGTCCGCTCACCGTTTTGGGTTCCTTGCCCCCGAAGAAAATCCTCAAAGTGTCCCTGAATAGCCACGGGGTGCCTGGAAAAAATGCCCATATCAACAGAATTGCAACTCCGATTGCGAATTCGTTGATTCCGATGGATTTAGGATGCTAGTTTTCAGCTAGGGGCCCCCACACCATGCCTCAAATGCCCAAAAACGGTTCTATTGTGCCATATCAGGAACTAGGGTTTTACTCAATGATGGCCATGCCAATTTTTCTCAAGGGGGTCATTTCTGATTTGAAGGCTCCCGGGTGAGCATGGCCATCCTGAACACATCCATAATGGCCATATGCACGTGTGGGAGCTGAAAGAATCCAAGTCCGCTCATTGGTTTTGGTTCCGTGCCCTCGGAGAAAATCCTCAAAGTGTGCCTGAATGGCCAAGGGGTGCCTGGAAAAAATTCCCATAGAACCAAAATCGTGAATCTGGTCGTGAATCCATTGATTCTGATGGATTTGAGACGTCGATTTTCAGCGAGGGGACCCCCCACACCGTGCCTCAAACGCCTGTAAACAGTGCTATTGTCCCATCTTAGGAACTAGGATTTTGCTCAGTGAACGCCATGCCAATTTTGCTCAAGGGGTTAATTTATGATCTCACGGCTCCCGGGCGAGTGTGGCCATCGTGAACACATCCAAAATGGCCATATGCACATGTGGGAGTTGAAAGAATCCAAGTCCGCTCGCCGGTTTGGGTTTCGTGCCCTCGAAGCAAATCCTCAAGGTGTCCCTGAATGACCACGGGGTTCCTAGAAAAAATGGCCATAGCACCAAAACCATGAATTTGGTCACGAATCTGTTGATTCCAATGGATTCGGGAGGCCAATTTGAGCTAGTACCCCCCCCACACCGTGCCTCAAATGCTCGTAAAGACTGCTATTTTTCCATCTTTGGAACTAGGGTTTTTCTCAGTGAAGGCCATGCCAATTTTGCTCAAGGGGGTCATTTCTGATCCGAAGGCTCTCGGGTGAGTGTGGTCATCGTCAGCATATCAAAAATGGCCATATGTGTGTGTGGGAGTTGAAAGAGTAAAAGTCTGCTCATTGGTTTGGGTTCCGTACCCCTGGAGAAAATCCTCGAAGTGTCCCTGAATGGCGACGGGGTGCCTCGAAAAAAATTCCCATAGCACCAAAATAGTTACTCTGGTCATGAATTCGTCAATTTTGATGGATTCAAGATGCCAGGTTTCAACTAGGGTACCCCCAAAACAATGCCTCAAATGCTCGAAAATGGTGTTATTGTTCCATCTTCGGAACTAGGGTTTTGCTTAGTGAAGGCCATGCCAATTTTGCTTAAGGGGGTAATTTCTGATCCGACAGATCCCAGGTGTGTGTGGCCATCGTGAACACCTCCACACTGTCCATATGCACATGTGGGAGCTGATAGAACGTCGTTCCGCTCACCGGTTTGGGTTCCATGCACCCGTAGCAAATCCTCAATGTGTCCTTGAATGGCCACGGGGTGCTTGACAAAAATGCCCATAGCACCAAAACCAAAAATCCGGTCGTGAATCTGTCAATTATGATGGATTCACAATGCCAATTTTCAGCTAGGGGACCCCCCACACCGTGCCTCAAACACCCGAAAGTGGTGGTATTGTGCCATCTTCGAAACTAGGGTTTTTCTTAGTGAAGGCCATGCCAATTTTTCTCAATGGGATCATTTCAGATCCGACGGCTCCCAGGAGTATGTGGCCATCGTGACCAACTCCACACTAGCCATATGCACATGTGTGAGTTGACAGAACCCCGTTCTGCTCACCGGTTTGTGTTCGATGCCCCTGGAGCAAATCCTCAATGTGTCCCTGAATGACCATGAGGTTCCTAACAAAAATTCCCATAGCACCAAAACCATGACTCCAGTCATGAATCCGTTAATTTCGATGGATTTGGGATTTTTGGTTTCAGCTAAGGGACCCCCACACCGTGCATCAAACAACCGAAAATGGTGCTATTGTGCCATCTCCGAAACTAGGGTTTTGCTTAGTGAAGGCCATGCCAATTTTGCTCAAGGGGGACCTTTCTGATCAAACGGATCCCGGGCATGCGTTGCCATCGTGAACAACTCCAAACTATCCATATGCACATGTTGGAGCTGACATAACCCCGTTTCGCTTGTCGGTTTGGGTTTCATGCCCCCACATAAAATCCTTAAAGTGTCCCTGAATGGCCACGAGGTGCATGAAAAAAATTCCCATGGCACCAAAACCATGACTCCGGTCATGAGATGTCGATTCCGATGGATTCAAGACGTCGGGTTTCAGCTAAGGAACCCCCCATGCTGTTCCTCAAATGCCCAGAAATGGTCTTATTGTGCCATCTCTGGAACTAGGGGTTTGCTCAATGAAGGCCATGCCAATTTTGATGAAGGGGGTCATTTATGATCCGACAGCTCCCAGGAGTGCATGGACATCGTGAAAACCTAAAAAATGGCCATATGCACATGTGGGAGCTGAAAGAATCCAAGTCTACTTGCCGATTTGGGTTCCGTGCTCCCGGGGCAAATCCTCAAAGCGGCCCTGAATGGCCATGGGGTGCTTGGAAAAATACCCATAGCACCAAAATCATGACTTCGATCGTGAAGCCATCGATTCCAATGCATTCGGGACGCTGGGTTCTAGATGTGGGACCCCCTCATCGTGACCCAAATGCCCTAAAACAATGCTATTGTGCCATCTCTGGAACTAGGGTTTTATTCAGTGAAGGCCATGTCAGTTTTGCTCAAGGGGGTCATTTCTTATTCGACTCCTCCCGGGAATGTGTGGCCATCATGAACACCTACACACTGGCCATATGCAAGTTTGGTAGATGACGGAACCTTGTTCCACTCGGTGGTTCGAGTTTTGTTCCCTCAGAGCAAATCCTCAAAGCATCCCTGAATGGCCACGGGGTGCTAGATGTCTCTAGATTTGTTTTTGTCTAGTTTCTACGGCTAGATCAAGGTCTATAAGCTATATTAGGTTCTATATGGATAGATTAGGTCTCCAGGGATAGGTTACATCTCTAGGGATAGATAAGTATTCTAGATTAGGTCTCCGGGGTTCTAGGTCTACATTAGGCTTTCCAAGGCTAGATTTGTTTTTGTCTAGTTTCTAGGGCTAAATCAAGGTCTAAAAGCTAGATTAGGTTCTATATGGCTAGATTAGGTCTTCAGGGATAGGTTACATCTCTAGGGATATATAAGTGTTCTAGATTAGGTCTCTAGGGTTGTAGTTCCATATTAGTATTTCCAGGGATACATTTTTTTTTGTCTGGTTTTTGTCTGGTTTCTATTTCTTAGAAGGAACATGTAGAACTAGCTTCCAACCCATATAGTGTGATTATGAGATATTTCAATTTGTTAGTATTTCCTCTTGTGATCAGTGTGAATGTCATCATTATTGATCTAGTGGCTTAGGATCATGTAGGGGTGATTGTACCGCCCAAGATATTTATATCATTTGTTTCTTCCATCCATGATACTTCCAATTATATAGTGGAGGAGAGGTGTGATGATGCGATTGAATTCATCCATGCACATTCCACTTATTCATTAGAGAGGTGTGATGCCTTAATGGAGGACGTTGTTGAGGGTGATTCAAGAGTCGTAGATAATGTGAGTATTACAAAGTATAGAGCCATGGATTATCCCTTGAATGTTTTGAGATGGATTGTATCACACGATATGGTATGTGATTGATATGCACACTTGTAATAACTTTCTTAATGGATGTCAGATGTCATATTTTCATTGGATTAGAGTTATTCCCTTGAGAAATTAAGATCTCTAACCTCAATGGAGGACACCTTTCATGGTGTCCACATAAAGTATTCACTTGGTGGGAGAACACCCTTCAAGACACATGGGGAGGTTTCCAATTAACAACTCATTCAACATCCATCCCTGCATACTCGGAATCAACCAAGATTTGATTGACTTCAACCACTTCATCATTGCTTGTTGATGGGTTATTCGTTGGATGATTGATTGACGTTGGATTTTGAGAGGAATCCATTACCCGCATCTATTTCAATTCTCCTGATGAACTCGAGGTCATCGTGGCATGCATTGTGCTAGGATCTAAGGCACTGAAATTTTTATGTCTGTGGTTTTCCATGTACAACCTGGCCTTTTCTCTTATCTCATGGGCCTTTTTAGCGGGCAACTCCTTCCTTCTAGAATTTATTTTATTAATACGTGTGTTTCCCATCTTCAATACATTTTTTAACAAAAAAAAAATCTCGCCCCTGCAATAAGAAATAACGAATAAGATATTATTTTTCAATTATGAAATGAGGAAAACAAACGTATACCACGATTATGACTTGTATAATGTGCAAGATTATTAAAACTCGATGTAGCAATTGATTGGGTAATGTGCAAACCTATGCGTGTTAGCTTCGTAAGTGTACAATGTAAACTATGGTCACAGAAGTATGTTTTGTTTTATTGACATTGGACATGTAGATCAAGATAATATGGTAGCAAGAAAGAAGGTGGCATGAGGCCATTGCAACTATCAGAAAAAATGATCGAAGTGGTGCAACAAAGATATTTTTTTCTCTCAACATCCCATTAGTGTGTGCATGCATAGAGCTTGTATTACCAGTAGCGATCATACACTTATTCAATCAAATATTGATGTGGGATTTAATAATGTTTCAGCAATGCACAACCCAACCTAGGTTGGCATCAAGTTCCTCCTATCCATCTTAGTGACATAGGCTTGTAGTGTAGTGAATTCCCTCATTTTGAGTGCATCTCACTTTTGTCTGCATGTGTGGATGTGTTTTGCCATTTTATGTCTAATACCATGGTAGGGTCCTCATTTCACATTTGTCCTTAATTTGTCATCATATTGAAACAATGTACAACAACATATAGTGAGAATGTTTTCTTATAATCTTAAAATATATTGAGAATTCCCTAGATATAACAACAACGTCACCTCTGGGACCTCAATTTGAGATATTTTCTTGTCATCTTGAAACAATGTACAATGTGCCTCTTTTTGGTAGCTTGCCACTTGGCACATGGTTTTTTGACAATAGTTTGTGTTAGTATATGGTATTGGATGGTGGTATGGGATGTTAGTAGGAGCACATTTCCTACAAAAGGAGAAGCTCCTACTCACTTCATTTTCATGTTTTCGATGAGGGAAAATCACCCCTAAAGATTAAGAATTTGATTCTTTTGGTTTTTGTGTGCATTTTTGCAATGAAATCATGAGGAATTCAACAAATGTTTGTGTATTGGATGGAGTTATGTGATTATGAAAGGTTATTGGTGGTGATGCAAGTAAGTTTTTTTATTATCTTTATGAAAGGTTGAAAGCATTGCTTGGTGCATGTTGTAGTTTTTTTTGTGGTAAGATGTTTTTATTGTCTATGTTGAAGATTAAGAAGACTAAAATACATTTATAATATAATTCATGAGGAAAAACTAAAATACATACAATTCAAACAAAGTGAATGAACACTAAAATACAATTCATAAGGAAAAATTGTCACCATACCTCAAGGATTTCTCTTTGCTTGAAATGTAAATGGTATTTTGATGTATCCACTATATGTAAGAAGAGTTCAAGTGTGTCCAAGAAGCATGAGAATTCAATCCAAATATCCAAATAGAGTCCAACTGTTGTGCATTCAATCCAAACAACCAAATAGAGTCCAACTGGCGCGCACTACAACAAAATAGCCCTTTAGGGGTGGTTTTGTCTTGCGGGGGTTTTTGTAAACCCCCCCCTAAAAGTTTTTTCAGACATTTGGAGGCGGTCTTCTAAAACCACCCCTAAAAGTCATGGAAATTGGACTTTTGGGGGCGGTTTTTTTTAAAACCGCCCCCAAAAGTCTTGAAATTTTACTTTTGGGGGCGGTTTTGGGAACCCCCCCCCTAAAAGCCCAATTCTCATAACTTTTGGGGGCGGTTTGTCAAAACCCCCCCTAAAAGTCATGAGAATTGAACTTTTGGAGGCGGTTTTTTTGGAACCCCCCTTAAAAGTCCTGAAATTTTACTTTTGGGGGCAGTTTTGGGAAACCCCCCCCTAAAAGCCCAATTCTCATAACTTTTGGGGGCGGTTTGTCAAAACCCCCCATAAATTCATGAGAATTGAATTTTTGGAGGCGATGTTTTGGGAACCCCCCCTAAAAGTCATGAGAATTGAACTTTTGGAGGTGGTTGTTTGAAAACCCCCCCTAAAAGCCCAATTCTCATAACTTTTGGGGGCGGTTTCTCAAAACCTCCCCTAAAAGTCATGAGAATTGAACTTTGGGAGGTGGTTTTTTTTCGAACCCCCCTTAAAACTCATGATTGAATTGAAATCTTGAGTGATTATTAAGGCCTTGCGACATCACATAATCTCTAAATAGTGAATCTAATTTAAACTACAAGTGGGATATGTTGGTAATTTTTAGATCTATAACACCAAAAATGAAAATTTTCCTGCCAATTTCAACATGCTAGCAATTTTCATTCTGCCATTACCCTTTCTTCTCATTGTTTTCCCCTTTTTGTGAAGGGTGACTCTAGTGGATTCCAATGGACGATAATGGAAACAAGAGAGCATAACATAACACACACATGCCCATATCCAAGGCCTAGAATATATTTTAAACTAATGAGTTCAGTGAATTCAAGATGCAATTACAATAATCATTAGACAAATTAGCGTTCATATGACCAAGTGCATCACCTTGGATATAACAAATATTGGTAGTCAATAACAAGGATGGAACCTTTTGGATGTGCATTGGTTAGTCAATGTTAAATAAGGTGACAATATATTAATTAAGAACAAGTACCTTCTACCCAAATTGATGATCCTCTTTATTAACTTAGATGGGAAAAGGTTTTTTCAAAGTTGGACTCAAGTTTTGGGTATCATCATATGAGAGCAAAGACTCTCGGTCTGCATTATTTAAGATGTGCCACCACCTATCACCTTGTTGTAGACACATGCCGCCTCGCTGTAGACACATGTTAGTGCATACCAGTACTGACAGCTCAATTAACTGGGTGAAGAATGAGCTCTCCACCATCATCATCGGTGCCTATGATTGGTGACGATCAATGAAGAACTTTAGGTTAAACATGCCTGATAATGGCATGGTTCTGAACTTTACATGTATTGTTCCCGAGGAGTTGTTGTTAACATGAAGCTTTGGACCCAGTCTAATAAAATACGAGGAGACAAAATTTTAAAGTTAACCAAAATTTAAATACATTGGTCAAGGTCGATGCTATATTCAATTTCATCAGTTGCTATGTGTGCTTTAAAATAGTGAGTGGAGGTGTCTTTCACCAAAATCCCAATTCCACTTTGATCCTTATTTGTTGCGCCATAGAAGAATCCCATGGGTGAATTACCAAATAAAATTGGTCGATTTATCAAAAAATTTACTTTGTCCGCACCTGGATCTATGACGAATTATGCTGATGCTTTAATAATCCTTCTCCCAACCTCCTCTAGGTTATGTCTGTAGCCTTAAAAAAGAATGGCATTCATTAAAATCCAATATAAGCCCCATGTGACAATAAAGGGAATTGATTTTACCTTGGGTTTTGTTAAAACTAGAGATTTAAATTTTCTTAAAGGCGCTGTAGATGCCAATTATTTTTTACTTGAAGAATATTACAAATCAAAGTCCAAAGCTCGTGAGTAATGCTACAATCTATTGCAAGATGTTGTATGGTCTCCTCACTACTCAAACATAATGGATAGGCTGAAGGTCCAATTCCACCCCTTTCTCTGTAAATCTCCCCTGTTAAGACTTTATTTCGTAAGCATAACCACATAAATAGAATTGATTTTGGAGGAGCTTTGATTTTCCATATCACTGTATACCACCACTTCAAATCATCATTCTCATAAAGATATATAAATGCATTAATATCAACCTCTTTTGATGTCTGCACAATCCCTTCTATTTTGTTCCAATTCCAAGCCAACCTATCTAGTTCTGTAGAGAGACTAGTGATCCCATTTTGGTAAATTCTTTGTATGCAGTATGTGTTCGGCCATTCACTGGCTAGAGTTCCCGTGAGTCTGAGATCTTATGCAGAGAGTCAAATACTAGAACTTGTCAAGTTGGAGATATTTGTCTTATGTATATATGCAAGATAATAAAGGCTTCGACTGTGTAGGTGTGGTAGCAGTTCTTCTCATAGTATAAAGCCTGCAGATACTCCACCCAGAAAAGGATCCAAGCCTAAAAGAACTCTCGTACCTGTACCAACCTTCCAAGCAATCCACCGCTTAGCCACAAGTAGTGTAGTCAATACATTTTCCTAGATAATGGAGATTATTGGGACAACAAAGTGTTTCTTTGACCTCAGACATGATACTGCAACATCAACTCCTTTCAAATATTTCCTTCTGATCATAGTGACACTCCAAATACCATCATGAAAAAGTGCCCTCCACAGTGATTTGGTAGCTAACTAGGGCCTTGTTAAAGAGATTGAGATCTCTTATTCCCCAACCTCCCTTATTTTTTGGCTTTGCTATTAGACTCCATCTTGACAAATTGTAACCCCCCTGAAAGTCCAACTGGTTGTCGCAACATAGTTCCGTGCATGTTGGACAAACTTTTAGAAAAAAATCTTTAGCTCTAACATGATCCAACATAGTCTCTTGTCGAAGAAACACAACATCAGGTTTAACTGTAGACAAAAGCTCCTTGAGGCCGGCTAGAATCTTGGACTAGGCACCTACAATCCCCCTAATGTTAAGAGAGCTTAAGACTAGCATTAAGGAACCCTGATATCAGGGTTCAATGCTCTAAGTTTCCTAGAAGGAGAAGGAACAGAAACAAGGTAATTTGAAGAAACCATTATGGGCTGGGGTATGTTGCCAACCCTCCCTGATCAACAACCCCCATGTCTTTTTTCCTGTTAGTGGATTTGTTTTTAGGCTTCTTCCCGATGGTGACATTTGCAATATCCACAAGGCCAGCTCCGTCTACAAAGGAGATGTTATAGGTCTGAAGAGGCGCTTTATTAATAAGAACTTCTTTGTATGAGGGTTCCAAGGGTTTGGTAAACAAATTTGTATCCAATGGAGGGAGAGAAGCCAAGGTGCATTCATTGTGTAAATGAGGGGTAGTGTGAGGTCCCTGAGGAGAGGTCTCAGTCAAAATAGGGCTTTTGGGATTTGTAACGACCAGCTGTTCTGTCGATGAGGGGAAATCAAAGGAGCGTTTTATGAGATGACAGGTTTCAAATGAGAAGTAAAGGGATGGGAATTGTTAAAATTTTCCAAGAAAATTTCCCATAAACCCTCAAAATTAATATCGACCAGCCACTCCTCATTACTACTTAGCAAAATAATGTCTTATTCAGTTAAAGAAGTACTAAAGAAATTTGGAAAGAAAATCTTTAACTTACCAATGAAAGATTCAGTAGAGGGGAATTGATTGGGCACGGCCTCCATCTGAGCATTCTGAGCCCTCCCATTTAAGTCTTATTTTCCCGCTTTTGAAACCAACTCCAACGACTGAGCCTCTCCAACCATTGAAGGACAATTTTTTTTTATATGGCCAGTGGATCTTCATACATGACACCGAAAGGGTTCTCTCCAATACTCTAGGGTTTGAATGAAGGACCCCTTTTCAGTGACAATCTCAACTTCTTTTGGCAGTCCTAGGTCCATGTCGAACTCCCTAAAATCCAGGCCATGCATTTGTTATTCCACCTTAGGTCCCTTTCATCAAAGAAAACAAATCTACCAACAACATCTCCTATCCTTGTCAAAACCGCTAGATCCCAGTATTCACTGGGGAGGTTAGGCATTAGTATCCATAAGCGTCTCTTTTGGAAGATCAACACTGTAAAAGGGTTGAAATAATTACCCGAAGACCAACGCTTAACCATAAGCACCCCTCTGTCTATAATCTAGGTTTTTTCTACAAAATTTTCCAAATCCTCCATTAACAAGAAGTGGAAATTAATCCAATAGTTGGACAGTAACTTGAACCACGGCTAGTAGCCCAAAACTTGTTTCCATTCAGTGGAAATCCAGTTTTTCAGTCATAGCCTTAATTGTCAGTAGCCAAGCAATCAGGTACCAAGCATTTTTTTTAAACAATAAATCATTTGAATCATCAAAATGTTTAATTTCCAACTTTTAGGTTGTTATAATGACCTTGAATAGTGCATATCCAATCATTTCAAACTTTGATTGGTGAACTCCTCCATAGTTATTAGGCTTCTAAACAATTCCTCATAGATCAATCCTAATGTTCGAAATATTTGAAATTCAAAATTTGACCCAATGGAGTTAGCAATCCATTTTCATAAAGGACCTAATAACATTCAAAAATTCAAAAGTACAACCCATTAGAGTATATTAAAGTGATTTCAAACTTAAAATGTCAAATATAGGAGGGAACCCAATAAAAGGCATTCAACTCTCTTTTGAAAAAAGTGTTCAAATGTGAAACAAGGGACTATAACTTCTCATTGGGCTTCAAGCAAGAATGTAACATTGTACTCAGCTTCTAAAGGTTTGAATCATTATGTTTAAAAGAGACCCCATGGACAATGTTATCGAGTTCCCTTTTAACTGCAAAATGTGAACATGAAAAGAATCCTAATGAATGGTGTTGGGATTTTGTTAACAATCCAACTTCGGGCTATTTGGAAAGTTATAAACATTTTAAGTTGGAAAATGGCTCAAAAGCCAATGTTGTTAGGTGCCTTTGCAAATTTGAAAAGTACACATGGAAAAAGGGTTGATAGCTAGTGTTGTCGAGGTAAAAATATGTGAAGTTCGATTGAATGTGTATGTCAACCTCCTTTTCAACTTCAAAAATAAAACATGAAAAATGAACCGATAACAAAGTATCAAGATTCATATGATCTTTGGCATCAAATGAACTCAAATATTCACATGATTTAGAGTTTCAAAAGGGGTCAATAGTATGTGTTAGGATTTTTCTAAATTTTGGGTTTGAAAGTTAATAGAATTCAAAGTTTTGAGGGCCTAAAACTTTGTGTTATCAAATGAACATTTAAAATTTCAAAATTTCTAACATAGGAAAGATACTAATTCATAATAAGTGAAAACCCCCTAAAAGTCATTTATGTACGCAGGTTAGGTGTATCACATGGGTTCAACAATGCATCTCATCAAAACATTGGAGCTAAGCACACACAAGCTATTGTGGTGTTAGGAAGGGTGTGCATCATCATTCAACACCATATCCCATTAGAGCTCTACAATTGAGGCAGCCATGCTAGGTTTTTCACATCAAAGATAGTTCTCGCACTCCAACTTTCCATGATCCATGGTCAAAATAAAAACTTGTGTGCCATAACATTATCCTTTATGACTAATGGGCCATGTGTAGGGCCCTAATCACCAAATGATTCCTACACAAGGAATATTTAGCTTGCAAGTGGGTAGGGTGGCCATTTCAATATTTACAACATAATGGATGGTTCTTGAACCCTAATCCACAGTGTCCATGGTGTTAGATCAAAATCTAGTTTATAATGACTGGTAGTTACCTCAAGGTCTTGTGACTTATGGGCGTTTCTCTGTACCACCACATAGGCCATAGGCACATAATATTTAGCTTTTGAGTAACACATTGTCATTTTTTTTTTCAGTATTTTCATGTCGTGGATGGTTATAGGAGCCTATGTTATGGTCTAGGGCCAAAATGTAGGTTCTTGGGCAATAAAACTTTATTTTGAGACTCATGGGCCATGCATAGGGACTTGAGTCATCATACATACCGTAGATAGGGAATATTTTGTTTATAGTCTAAGTTCTTGTATTTATTTTTGCACTAATTTTGGTTTGATAAAATCCCATACAGTGATCATTCAAACCTTGATGTCAAAGTCTTTGATCTAAAACGTTGGTTACAAAAAACCCAAGGTCAAAGTTTATTGTGTTAGTGTGTTGATTTGGTGCAGTAGGCATGTTAGTGATTAGGTTAGGGGGTAGTGGGTTAGGGTTAGAGGGACACTGGCTTAAGGGGATATTTTCTACAATTTCATAATGTGATAGGATTTGGGGAGTTTTTGGATTGGAAGCGAGGCACCTATGGGATCAGTGGGTTAGTGGGCAAGGGGTTTTGTTTTTTTTTGTACTAGTGGTTAAGTGGTTTATAAGTTATCATGTTATTCGGTTTGGGGCTAGATGTTAAGGTTAGGTACGAGGTGAGGGGGTTAGAGGTTGAAGCTTCCTAGGTGCATGAATTCATTGCATGGATCAAGCGTGCCAAGTGCATGAGTCATTTACATGGGTTGGTTGTGTTAGGTCAGTGTCTAATTAGTGGCATTCTTTATGGTGGCCATTTCACTATTTGTAACACAAAGGATGGTTCTCGTGGCCTGGAATATGGCATGTGAACTAAATTTAGGGTCTAATGCCATATTAATTTTCCATGGGGTTGATTGTCCATGCATGTTAACCTAGATTACCACATAAGAATCTATAGCCTACATGTGAGATCATCATGATCATCATTGTCACCATCGTCGATGTCATCGCTGTTGTTGGTTTGTCCATGGTTATGTAAACCAATAAACCAACCATGGTTTAATATTGATAGTTTATGTAAACCAATAGTGGTTCTCATAACCTAAATAATGGTCCATGGTTAATAAATTTACTATATGATTCATGGTCCATGTGTAGGGCCCTACACATAATTACTTTACCTTACAAGCGAGATATTGTGGCCATTTCAATATTTGTAACATTGACGATGGTTCTCGTGGCCTATAAACTAATTTTAGGGCCTAATACCATATTAATTTGATATGGGGTTGATAGTCCATGCATGTTAACCTAGACTACTACATATGACCTAAATATGGAATATCTACCCTATATGTAACAATTCCATCTATTGCCCTTGAGTGATAATTAAGGCCTTGCGACATCACACAATCTCTAAAGAGTGAATCTAATTTCAACTACAAGTGGGATATGTTGGTAATTTTTAGATCTGTAACACCAAAAATGAAAAATTTCCTGCCAATTTCAACATGCTAGTAATTTTCATTCCATCACCCTTTCTTCTCATTGTTTTCTCCTTTTTGTGAAGGGTGACTCAAGTCTCCGCCTCCCATTCCACGTCTAACAAATACTCCATTCTTCCACATATACATAGATAAATGGAGAAAGTCTTCATGCACTTCTAAAACACCAGAAAAACCCTGAAGAGACCCGAAAAGCTTCTGTACTGGACGCATCCTCCATCGTTCCACTCAATTCTAAAGGGGAATCATAATTATTTACTTAAACAATGTATTTAATAATGTATTGAATTTAGTAGCTTTCTTGCGAATCCATATAAATGTATTTTAATATGTGATGTGCCTAGACTTGTACTAAATGTCTAATTAATGTTTTCATCATGGGAATGAAATCAAAATCAAAATCATGTTTAGGAATCCTGCGCCATTTGGACCAACCTTTCATGTAGACCTGGAATACCCATCTATTGCAAATACTTCTCCTCGATCATGGTGACAAATGACATTTTTTATGATCTTGGATTGAGTAAATGCCTAGTGAATTTCCATAGATGCACCTCCACTAGCTATTATCTTTTTTGCCATTAGAATTGTTAATAGACATAATTTCAAGGGCCCTTGTTTGTCTAGAATATAATAAATCATTTAAAGCATTTTTTTGTTCCAATGTACATCCTTTCTAATATAACTTGGAAATAGGTTGGCTATGTTAAACTAAATCTCATTAAGTTTGGCACATAGTCATGGTGAACTAAACGAAATTGACCTCTTTGTGGTCATTTGTTGGACATTAATAAAAATATCTTATCTTATCTTATGCATCGACGAGGGAAATTGCATGCCATGAGGACATACTAGGCATATTATCTTATCTTATCTTATCTTATGCCCCAACAAGGGAAATTACATGCCATGAGGCTAGTAGTAGGCATATTGCAACTAGACTGGTTAACATACATTGAACCATATAACTATTTGCAAATTTTTAACTAGGGTTTTTGACAACCATCTGATCTTTCAAATTAAAATTGGCTCAACTTTGATCCAAATAAAAAATGGAATAGCATCGCTGTAAATATCAACTGAGAAGGGAAAATAAAATAATAAAATAAAGCCAAGAATGAGTCTTCTACATTGGATAGAAAGTTCAGGCTCATAACTATTACATACCATTCTCAAATGTGTATAAATTCTACATAAGCTCATTCTGAGCCACTAGGATATGCAACAGTTTATATTTTTCACAAAGAGGGGGGAATTTTGTAGAGCTACCCATTTACCTTGATTCCATAATGAATATGTCCAAGATAACCATCAGGACCACACCTTCCAATTAATAACAAATTGCCTAAATAAAAATATGAGATCATGTCATTAACAAAGGAATTAGGTATGGATGTTTCCAAGTCGTATGATGCATGTCCCAATGATTGCATGCTATATTATGGATATGGTAAGGAATCCTTAGATCAATGCCTAGAATGTGGTGAGCATAGGTGCCATATAAGTGCATCATCAAGTTACTTCTATTTGGATTTATGCATTAAAGTGCATTTAGAGTTATTCTCTCAAATTCTCACTTAGTGGTTAGGATGGTATGCCGCCATACAAAGAATGTCTGTTGAAACTCCACTTTTACATAAAGCACAAGAAATGCTTGATTCACACTTTTGTTAAATATGTGAATTATTATTTTATTTAAAATTAATATACTTCCATTTAAGAAGAATGTGGTGAATAAGAATGTCCATTTATATTTAATGAAGTTTGTTATTACATGTTACTCCAAGTGAAACTATACCTAATTTTGAGTATTGAAAATGATGTCGCTTTAATTGAGTATTGAAAATGATGCTATGTAAAAAATTAGATTGCAATAATTGTTAATAAAATTGAAACTATACCTAATTTTGAGTATTGAAAATAATGGCATTAAGTAAAAAATTAGATTGCAATAATTGTCAATGAAACTAATCTAATGGTCTAAATATAATGTTATTATTGCTTTGTTATTGTAACATTGAAAAATATTTATGCTAGGTAAACATATTATTATTATTACTCTAAATTAGAGTTTTTGCAACATGATATCACGATATTGAATGTATCAAATCTTGAAAATATTCAAGGGCTAGAGAATATGAGTAGAAGTGAACTTGTGATGTAGATTTTTGGCTTGATCATGTGTAAGATTTATATTATCTTTCAAGCTTCACGATGAAAACTTAGAGACAATTCCGATCTCCATCGAAGGTGCGCCCTGTTCCAAACTTCCAAGTGAAGCTGATGCAAAAAATAGGACTGTTGCTCCTCCAAACTGCGAAGATAGACCTTTAATATGGGTGCGCTGGGGCTGAGAAAGAGCAGATCTTCCACAGGTTGGATATTCTACTGATTAAGGTGAGCAAAGCTCCTCCACAAATGTGCTGGTTTGAGGCTACCCATGGTCTAGGGCAGATGAGAAGGGAGGTTAGGGCTGTGCCCTATTTTAGGTTGCTTGTGGTTTCCTTCAAGTATGCGACCCACTCCATAAATCTACACATTGATGAAGGTGGGCATGTTTCAGCTGAAATCCATCACCAACGATGGATACAAATGGAACTGCCTTCCAACCAAATTGCAAAACGTCTCAGCGTCTCAGGCAGTGGCCTTTCTAAACACAAAAAGGTCCCCTTCTAAGGCTGTTATGCATTGTTCTTCCAACTTGTGAAGATATGCTCTCTTAGCGCCGCATTATTATAGGGCATTAGATCTAGAAGACCATTCTTCTTCACTCCAATCTATGGTCAAATTTTACTGCTGAGGGTATAACTGCCTAAAGGTTAAACGGAGCCTTAATTTGATGGAAAGAAATATGCTCTACAGGCTTCCAAGGCAGTGCCCTCTACTACAGGTAGATGTATTTATTTTTTCTTATGTTAGGACAATTTTTTTTTAATGTTGTAAGAAAACCCAAGCTGAGTGCTGGTCCATTATATTGCTCCCTCCTAACTACGGTTCTGATCCTTACTCTCTACTACTACATCCGATTTTCTAGGAAATACATCAAAAGGAATGCCTCAAATGAACGTATAAATACTCATTATGACGAATGATTAACAGGTCTGCGCTACATTTCTGTGCATAGGACAGGTCGGCCCCATAATCTCCTCAATGCAGGTCAGCCCTCATAAATTTTATAACAAGCACATCAGCTATCTTAATCTTCTAGAAACATAATGCATTTGTCAATATGTGTTGAGATTCCAAACAAGAGCAAAGGTAGGAGGGCTGGAAGTCAGATTTTGCAATGTATCTGTTCCTTTGCTTGTTTGGAGGTGTAAATGGTCTAGAGTTCACTTTGATTTCTGCTTGTTAAAAATGGGGACATGACAAAGTCGCTACATGCACAACAATGTTTAAAACCAGCCCATGATACTGTTGTTCATTGCTAAGGAATATCTAGGATACCCACGTCAAGAATCTTCGGGTTTCTTCATCATGGGTTTGCGTAAGACCTTCCTGTGAAAATTTCCACAAATATATTAGATAGATAGGCTACCAACAAATATCCAAATTTTCAATCATTTCACTCACACCAAAGAATACAAAGTCCTTGGGTGTGCATGATAGGATATTTTGTATTGAAGAATACTCTCAAACCTATTCATTGTTCCAGATGACACAGGTGGCTATCTGGTTCATAATACCTTCTAGATCCTGAGGATGTCCCTTGAAGTAGGCTCATCCCAGACAAGTAATAGCACCCGTAATTTCGTAAACCTTGTTGTGACTTGAACTTGAGAAGCTCTCCCAATGTGGAGTTGGAGTGAGGCAAATTTGAGTTGGTACTTCCATAGACCAACTTAATCTTGCCATATATAGACCATCCAATGATGTATATAATATGTTGAGCTTGTACAATAGCTTCAAAAATGTCTTGCCAACATTTTCCATGTTTATAGGTAACTTGATGATCAACTTTGATAGAAGGAATGAGATTATCTAGTACGTGAGTATTGTGATACAGAGTGACCTTCCCACCTTTTTTGAGAGGGAAGTATGTGTTAGGCCCACCTTTATAGTCAAGTCCAGCATCAATCCCAAATCTGTAGAGTTTAAGTGCAACTCTTTCCTTACAAACCTTTCCATTGGGGCACAAGACATTGATCAGCTATATTTTTCCTAGTTGCAACTTGCATTGCTGTTTCAGGTTTAGGTGCATCAAGGGGGCATATAATTCTAAAATCTGAGATGTGTATGATGCAACTTAATTGCTATGGAGAGATAATGGCATCTAAATGCAAAGAGATATAGAAGATCAGGGAAACTAGTTTGACAATAGAACAAGCCTACATTGCTCACCATACACATCTAACAATATAGACATGTTCAAACATAATTCTAAGAAAAACACTCCATTTTTTAGATGGAAGGCCTTATCCATGGGAAAAATATGCTCAACTTGTCTAACCTCTTGTGGTCAGAATCTGCCAGGGAGTGTTGATTTAATGTTTGTGATTGCATATATTTCAAGTATTTTTTTTCCCTGCCCCCTATAAGTGTTGATAATGCAATATCTTAACTATACAATCTTTTTACAGATGAGAGAATGAGTTGCTTAGACCAGACTTAAATGTCATGACTCATAATGCTGGTTTTTATTTTGTAGGCACATTTCAATAGAAAAGAGTAAATTATCACATGTATGATGTTTCCTAGAACCTTCAAAGTTGTTAAAGGAGAAACCTCCAATAGCATCATTTATAGTTCAAATTCAGACCTTTAGAGGAAATCATCAGACTTTAACACATCTAGGTATGAATTTTTGAATTGATTAGTCAACTAGCATTCATTTAGTAGCACTGTTTTTCTAATTCTGAATTTATAGTAGGGAATAATGCCTTTGGATTTGATTAGTAGTAGTACCTTTTGTTTTTGAGGGATTGCAGATTTGATTAGTGCCTTGCCTTCTTTAAATGTTATTGTGATTTCTTATCCCTATATAGAGCAGAACATGTGAGTTGCACTTCCTTCACAAGGATCCCTTCTGCTTATGGTTCCAGAATTTCTCTGAAGGTATTTCTAGTGTGTTTGGTAGCACTACAAGAGCTTCCCATATTGCTACTGTTATATTTCTAGTCTAAAAGTAAAGGTGCGATAGTTTCTAACAGTAAAACATCTTATCGCATTTGATGCTATAGCGTATATTTTTTAGGGAGGTACTGGTGGTTTGTAATCATTCATGAGTCATCTCCATTAAAGAGGCTTGGGATTGTTGTTTTAGCTGTTGGAAAATACGGGGTTCTGGAAATTTGGTTGGACCTTAAATTTTCTAGGAAAAAGACTAATGGTGCCCTTAAATTTTCTGGAAGAAAGGATTAACAGCGCACTTAGTGCCCTGCTAATACTAGTGCAGTATTTTAGCTTGTACAACGTTCGGCAACACAATATGATTTTCTACATATTAGCATATTAGCACTGCATACGATCTGCACAAGTCACTTACACCAAATCTACCAGAACAGAACTGCACTGAGAATCAACATAACAGTTCTGAGCTAATATGTAAACGTTTTTTTTTAAACAAACAACTTATGAAACTTAAATGAAAGCATACACCCCAATGGAGGAGATGTTGTTACATGGGTAATACTGACATCACTATGTCTGGCTTGAAAAAATATGTAGTACTTATCACAGAAAATAATAATAATACTATATGTTGGGAAAATATAGATTCAAATAAAAATGAAAAATATCTCTATAAAAGAGAGTTATGAAATTTACACATAATATAAAGATAAAAGTTAGTGTCACAGGAATCGTGATTTAAACCTCCAGATCGTGAGTTCTGATCAAATCGGTGAGAAGATGATTTTTTCTAACTTGGATGAGAAAAAAATTGGCATTGACCGAGTTTGACTCACTCAAGTCCCTAGGATTCCTTTAAAACCCCTTTTCAGTGCGATTTTAGTAATTTTTCACCCTGATTCAAAAAAATTTCTCCCAGCTAGTTGGCTGCAAGTGACAAACAAAACTATGGGAGTGTATGTGTATTATCTCTCTTTTTTGGTACTTGCTGTTTTTTTCCTGATTATGTCTTTAAAACCCCTTTTCAGTGCGATTTTAGTCATTTTTTAATCCTTTTACAGCATAGTTACCGGATTCGGCCCTAGGCCTAACCGCACCCGAATCAGATTCTTCCGAATCGGATTCTCGGATTCTTCATCGGATTCTTCCACCTCATTTTGACAAATCTAAAGTTGTTTACGTAGGATAAATGTAGGATAATTAGGGTTAATTAGGGTTAGGGTTCTGAATCCCTGATTCATAATTTTGGGGTGAGTGTCGCACCCATATCGGATTCTTCAGCCGATTTCGATCACACCCATGGTTCATGTAACCTTGTTTTACAGTGAAATTTCTCTCTGCTGGTTGGCTGCAAGTGACAAACAGAGCTACAAGAGTATATGTGTATTATCTCTCTTTTTTGGTACTTGCTGATTTTTTCCTTATTTATTCCCAATCTGATTTAAATTCTTCACTTGCTTGCCTCGCCAAGTTTTTGCTGATTCGAAGTCCAGTGTCTATAATATAAAGTTTAAATACTGCTATATAGAGAGATAAAATGAGAGATACTGAACTTATACATAAATAGAAATGCTACTAAGAAAGAGAGATACTATATATATGATCTTTAAATAGAAATATTGTTACAATGCAAATAGAAATATCTTAATAGTCATCAAAATTTATTTTTACATAACTATAGCTTCATAAGTTCTGAGTTCATATTTCTACCCAGTTAAGCACCACTTCCATTCAAACAAGTAGCTCAAGGTATTTCATCCCTCTCAGTACTGGATAGATCTGGGGTTAAGATGGACCTAGACTGGATGTATAATTAGACTATGGTTTTAGTTAGATTAATATTGTAAGTCACAATTATCTCATTGGTAAAATAAATTTTAACTAACAAACTAAGGATATGTCAGAATCTTTTCAGATTTAACAGTGATGAAACATTTCCAAATGGAGACAAAAACAGAGAAAACAGTTTTATAATATAATTCTGACAACTATAAGGATAAAAGGCCTTTTCCATTGAACAAGGAATCAGATATGGGATCGTGTCAAGGCATGATGATTTCAAAGCCGATAGATTCTAGCTTCCTGTCCAATTATATTTACAAAGATATTAAAGACAATAAAGTTATAAACTAATGGTTACAACTTACCAGTCCCGGGATTGGCCTTATCATCACCACCACCAATTGATGACATTCTCCTATTCAAGCATTTGACAAGTTTGGATTGTTTACTTAATCCTCGATTCATATAGGAAATCCTGTTAGAATTTTTTACTAGGGGAATTCCATGACAAGTACTCACAATATTTGTGAATCAATTTTTCTCATTGTAAACATAACATCATGTTGCATCAATTGGTTGACAAGTTCTAGTGAAAAATTCCATGGTTGGTAAAGGCATAATCAAGTAGTTGTCACCCTAGTTAATGTTGACTATCTCACATTTCATTTATTGCGAGAAGACATAACTTCAAGTTGAGGTTCTTTCAAGTAATATCTAGAATATGCTATTGCATTCTAGACCGTGACTGACATTCTGCTTGCATGAGGAAGTCACTGCTCAGTTATGGATTGACGTCAACAAAACATGTTATATGTGTATATAATGGAGATAAAAATAATAATTATATATGATAATGATTATATATATATATATTACAAGAATGGGTATTCAATGTTTATTCCATTCCCTTGGCCAAAGGCCATTTTATAGTTTTACAATGTGTCCACTTATGCTAAATTAAGCTAACCAATTAACTAAAAGAAATAATAAATTAAGTGCATGCAGCTCGAAGGCTAAAAGAAATGCTACACAATGCAAATGCACATAGATATGATTGCTTAAATGAATCTCGTAAATAATGTTATAGTTCAGTATTGTTAGCTGTCTTCCAGAGTAGTTAATCCCTACAGATTGTGAAAAATGGTTTTGATTAGCTAACTTTTGGTGATATGAGTTTGATCTTTGCATTAACACAAGCATGCATTATTTCAGCAAAAAATAATTGCAAACTTTCTAAAGCACACTGAAATAATACTATAATATATATATGTTTGAGCATAACAGGAAAAATATCCCTTTCTCTAAATGACATCTCAAGAGCAGAAATAAACCACCTAAACATGCCATTCATGCTAGCTCTATTTGGTCAGTCATGTGTCACACTACCATGGATTGTAACTTTTTGAATGCTTATTCTATTATTCATTGCACGTCACTGATGAATACTTGCTACTTTAAGTCCAACAAGCCATTTATGATTTTTGAAGAGTTTAAGTTCTATTTTTCTTTTTTGTTTGTTTCTCATTTGTATATTTTTCATGATTAAATGTTTCTTCTACTTTCCTAGTCTTATTAGAGTTGTCTAAATTCTATGAATTTATTGGCCCAAAGATTGATCGATATCTTTGTTGTAGAAAGGACTCTGACACGCCTCTCATACTAAGTTTTCCTTTCATTGCTTAGAATGTCTTTGACGAAGTACTCTGAGTTCGTTCAATTGTTTTCAATAAACTGGCCCCATGTAATTGTTTAAATGTTTAGAAAGAAATGCATATTTCTTTTTCCTTAATTTGGTGAAATGAGTCATATGTGTGTGTGTGTGCAAGACAACAATATCAATTGACTTTTAAAGCATTTCATTCTTTTTGGTCTTGTTCTTTGAGATTTGTTGTACAGTGAAATTAAAATTAGCTTCCATTATTTATGTAGGTGGATTGGGGAAAGATTTCTATGGTGGATGTTGAGAGGAGGCTTCTTAAAAATGCACTTCAAGATCCTGACAATCAACAATATTTGCTGAAAGGTGACTCTGTCCGTGGTCTAATGAGAAATCTTGGGTGATATTGACTATTGCATCATGTTACTTAATTACTTGATAATATCTGTTGTGAACACTTTTGAATTTGATTGGATATCATAGGTTTTAAGTGAAAAGATTTAGTAATCATTTGCTAATCATACTTAAGTCAAGTCCTGAATTGTAAAAATAATCTTCTCTTCATTATTCAGTTTTGTGTGCAGGTTTCTCTCTAGTATATGAAGGCTTAAATTTTGTTTCTAATTTACCTGTATATATAGAGAGGAAGCGAAATACTATGCTTTTCTCACCTATGTTGTTTTAGGTCAGAATCAAATTTGATGGTTAGTTGATTGTGTTTCCAGTGAAAAGACTATTCACCACTTCTATGTGTTGCATTTGATATAATGGTTCACACTTGGACATGGCCTCATACAAGGTAATGTAAATATTTATGTTTATCACTTGCCATGCAACTAAGGTTATGGATTATGAAAAAAATCAGAACTAACCTGCTTGAAGAACATGCACCTCTCACTTTTTGGCCAAATTAACGCAGTTCCATAAGCTTTCATTGATCTAGTATTTTATGTTTTTCATCCTTTCACTGAGGGATCAGGAAGACATTGTTTAAGAGGTTCAGAGAAATTGGCATTTTTGAAACCCTATTGACTACCATCATGTGTCTATACTAGTCAGTTCTTGGGAAGTTCGATCACCTGTGAGGCTGACATACATCTCCTATTTCTCACCTTAATTTGTGTGAGATGATCCTTGGTTAAGCTATTTGGATATGTGTCAAGAAGGTTAACAATATATGTGTGTCAAAGGCCTAGGTAGAAATTTTACATTGTTCGTGCTCTTATATTGCATTTCGATGTTGCTTTTCATGCTAAGACTGTTGCTTTCCAACTATTCAATGTTACTACATTCTCACCAGGGGAGATTCACAACCTGATGATGCATACAACCTCTTTCACTCAATTTGTAAACAATTATTCTTATGCTAAAATTGCATTGTCCTAGGAAAAGTTTGTGTTGCAAATGTAAAGATATTAATAGAGGATCTTATAGTTGTGAAAAGGCCTACTTACCAACGATATTATGAGAGGACATAAATATTGTATGAAATTTCAACGTCCTGCTATTAGAAATATTAGTGTTGTGTATGATGATAACTGTATGTCATAGTGGTGTAGCTTGTTAGTCCATAGGGTCTATTAGTTGTGATAAGGTGTAGTTAAAGTTTTGAAGTAGGCAAACAAAAGTGTGATACTAACCTTTGTGGGTTATCATAATATTATATTTTATGTGTTAATGGTTTTTTTCACCACATGTATAGCGTGGCTTCATCATCTAGACTGTCATCTTTGCAAGGATTCCAATTATATAGCCCCATGAGTTTTGACAATAAATTTAACTCATTTTGGTGCTTGATGTTGATGCTACTTTATAGGAGGATGATTATCTTACAATGCCCATTATCTCAGGTCATTCAATTTTTAGAGCCTTCCTTTAACAAGTGAAAGCAATGTAGTACTATATCTCTTCTTGAAATTCACATTTGATTGTAATATGAGATTTTTAGTAGTCCATTGGTTTTGAATTCTTGTAGAGTGTTGCCATACAGATCACAATTGTTACTAGTTCCTTCCAGACAAGGGAAATCTAGTTCCATGGACTTAATCAATAGTTTACCTACCACTCAGTGGAAGCATGACTATGTATTTGTTGTAGTTTGCATATTCTCTAAGGTGGCAATCTTCCATACCTGCAGTAAATTTATTGATGACAGTAACATGTAGAATTGTTTTTCCAACATCTTTAGAGCCATTTTGACCTTATGATGGCCATCATTTTGATTGTGACTCTAGATTTACTAGTAATTTTTGTAAGGCATTGAAGCTTCTAGGATGTCAGTTGAATGTTTTTTTATCTCCTTTCATCCCCAAACTGATGGACATACCAAGGTAGTCAACAAGACTTTGTTGCTTTCTCTCTGCATTTACCATCGATAGAATGAACAGTGGGATATTTACTTGCACATCTTGCAGCTCATTTAGAGCAAGGTATTCTCCATTTGAGGTATGATATGTCTTTCAGCTTCTTGCTCCTTGAGCTTCTAGCTGCTCTTCACCCACTGACAGGAGGAAGATGAGGCTTCTTCCTTTGTGCATCTTGGCCAAAATACAAAGCAGAGTCCATGACATACTTTAGCAGACACATGTGAAAGGTAAGGCACTGCATGAAATACATCAGGTCCCTCTTGATTTTCAGTTTCGTTATAGAGTGTAGTCTCATTTTGAAAAACACAGGTTTAAAAGTTAGCAGAATCACGAGCTCAAACCAATTTGGTATCTGCCATATACCATACATGATAGGCAGGTTTTGACACAACATCACTTAAAATTATTAAAGGGTACTAGCTCAATGGAAGAGCACCTGCCTTACAAGCAAGAGGTTGGTGGTTCGATTCCTCCATGCCCTATTATAAATTAATAAATGATATTGCAATGTATTTCTAAGAGGGGGGTTCATAACCGAGGGGGATTTCATAACCACCTCTATAGGTTTTTATGAGGGTGGTTCATAACTACCTCTATAGGTGGCTACGGGGGGGGGTTCGCAATTAACCTTGTAGGTGGATACGAGGGGGGTTCTAAATTGCCCCTATTGGTGGTTACGAGGGAGGTTTTAAACCACCTCAATACATCTCTACGAGGGGGGTCTTGATCTTCCCTCTTAAGCTACTACAAGGGGGGTTTGGAACCCCTCTGTAGGTATCTACAAGGGGGGTTTCAAACCACCATGGTAAGCCTCTACAAAGAGGGGTTTCAAACTGCCTCCGTAGGCCTCTACGAGGGGGGCTCGAAACTTCCCCCGTAGGCCTCTATGAGGGGGGTTCGAAACCGCCCCTGTAAGCCTCTACGAGGGGGGTTCCTAACCGCCCTTGTAAATGTCTATAAGGGGGGTTATAAACTGCCCCTGTAGGTCTGTATGAGGGGTCTATGAGGGGGGTTCAAAACCACCCCCGTAGGTCTCTATGAAGGGGTCTATGAGGGGGGTTTAAAACCGCCTCTGTAGACCTCTACGAGGGGGGTCACAAACTGCCCCCAAAAGTCACTTTTGGGGGTGGTTCCAATCTCGTCAAAAAACTCCCTTAAAGGGAAAAAATTTTAACATCGGTGCCTTTAGGGGCGGTTTTTCCAAGCCAAACCCCCCCCCGTAGGTCACTTTTGGGGGTGGAAGACAACCCCCCCTAAAGGCCAAAAATGTAGTAGTGGCGTATTAAATCCAAAGAGCCAAATAGAGTCCAACTAATGTGAATTCAATCCAAATTGTCAAACAAACTCCAAAAGGTGTGTGAATTCAATCCAAAATGCAAGTGATTATTGAGCTGTGTGTGAGAAGAGCGAAAAATATGTAATATGAGCCAAAAAAATGTGGGATAAGAGTGTGGTTTATTTGCAAAATTTTATGTTCAGCAGAGGCGTGCACATGCTAGGAGTGCACATGTCCTAGCAGCGCGTGGGCACCTCTGCAGAACGTTGCTTTGTTCGGTGGGTAATTTTTATTTCATTTATTGGTCAATGAATATATATTTTTCTGTTTATTCCTAGAACCCCTCCTCCATAAAGGCCTTTAGTCCCTCTTCTAAACCATAATTCCCAAGTGCATAAGTGCTTCTAGGTGTTTAGGGGTTTTGGGGTTAGGGTTATAAGATTGTAGGTTAATAGTTGTTAAATTTATGGGGTTAAAGGTTATATATTTTAGTGTTCAAAATTTATAGTCTTTAAGGGTTATAGGGGTAATGAGTTCTCCCTCTAAACCCCTAACCCCCAATCTCTCTCTCTCCCCCTTTAAAATCCCAACCTCCAATTTTTCTCCATCTCATATTAAACACCTAACCCTAATTTATCTCTCTTTTCAAACCTCCTTGATCTATTTATTTCCCTCTAAACCCATAATCCCCAATATCTCTCTCTCTCTCTATCTAAACCCATGATCCCCACTATCTCTCTCTCTGAACCCCTTAAGACCAATCGCTCTCTCTCTGAACCCCTTAACACCAATCTCTCTCTCTCTGAACCCATGTGCTCTAATCTCTCTCTCTCTCTCTCTCATCCCCTAACCTCCACTCTCTCTCTCTCTCTCTAAATGTTTAAAACCTAATATCTCTCTTTCTATATATCCCTATAAACCCCTAAATTCCAATCCACCCCTCTATCTCTCTCTCTACCCCTAACCACCAATATCTCTCTCTTTAAACCTCTATCTCCAAACATATATCCCCCTCTCTCTCTCTCGACACAGAACCATCAATCTCTCACTTTCTTGAACCCTAAACCCATAATCCCATCTCTCTCTAACCCATTATCCCCTAATATCTATCTCTTCCGCTGTAAGACCCTAACCACCATTTTATATCCCTCTATCTATCTCTCTAAACCATTAAAAAACAATATCTCTCTCTCTTTCTATACCCCTCACCACCAATCTCTCTCTCTCTATCTAAACCCTAAACCATAATGTATTTCTCTCTCTAATCCCCTAGCCTGCAATATCTCTCACTCTAATCCCCTAGCCCCCAATCTCTCTCTCTCCAAACACCTATCCCCCAACATCTCTCTTTAAACCAGTAACCCCCAATCTCTCTCTCTCTCTCTCTCTCTCTCTCTCTCTATCTCTATTTGAACCATTAATCTCCAATAATGTTTTCTCTCTAAACCCATAACCAATAATCTCACTCTCTCTCTCCCTCCGTAATACCCTAACCTCCAATCTCTCTCTCTCTAAACCCCTAACAAATGATCTCTCTCTTTCTATATCTCTCTCTAAACCCCTAACTTTCAATCTTTCTCTCTCTATTTATACACCTAACCCCCAATCTATATCGTTCTCTCTAAACCTCTACCCACCAATCTCTCTCTCTCTCTAGACCGCTAAAAACCAATCTCTCACTTTCTCTCTCTCTAGAACCCTGACCTCTAGTCTCTCTCTCTCTCTCTAAACAACTAGTCACCAATTTATATCTCCCTCTCTAAGCCACTAAGCTCCAATATCCCTCTCTCAATCACTAAAACCTGGACCACCAATCTCTCTATTTCTCTCCCTCTACCTCCATTCTTTGGTGCAAGGGAGGTCCCGACAAGGGGCATCTTGCTTAATAATAACACACAACACACAATGTTCACACAGGATGGATGTAAAAAGGATGCCATAAGCTAGATTCTATTACTTCAATCAAATTACAATGGTTACAATGCGAAATGGAAAATAACTAAACTAGTCGGCCTCAGCCTGGTATAATATACATAAGTAAATGGTGTGTTTTCTCTGTGTGCGATCTTATCCCTCTCATGGCCTATGTTGAATGCAAGAACTTGATGATATATGCATGAATGATCTCCCATCTATCTGTTGTGATCGAACTGACTTCCTTGTTCCTATGCACTGGTCTTCTACCTTGCTCTGCTACTGCTGCTCTTCCCGAGGTCCACTCTAATCCCCGAGATAATTTTTCGCTGTCCGTCGAATCTTCCAGATTTGGTAGACATGCAGTTTTCACTTCCCTCTGGTCATGCTACACAACCTCTTCCCATGGTGACATATGTCCTGATCCCAACCACCTTCATAACTGCTCATAACTTCCTTAGAAACCTTGAACAACTACCAAGTACTCCGGTTTGAATTCTGCAAAACTCGGACTCTATGATAGTTGTCGGCCCCACGTCTTGACAATACTACACATAGTCACCCTTCGACCTTACTTGTTGGCTTCACTTAACTCCCATGACTGTCATTCCACCCCTTCCTCCATGCTTGGATTCCACTGCAACCCGTCGGTATCGATGTTCGAAAACCTGTTGACACCCAACCTCTTTCATTGCAAACATGTCGTCTGTCGACATCTTAACTTGTTGACCTTCGAACTTCTCCTTCTGTCGATTGCACCTCTATATCTTCTGCTCGACTACTTGGCTTTCGATAGCAAGTTTTCCTCCGCACCAGTGGTCGTCGAAAATCCGCCTGGTCAACTTCTCCTGTCAATCATCTACGACTATTCTGCCTAGGCTCCGATGCTCCTGCATCAAAATCCCCAGGTGAAAAATAACTCAACTGCTCCATCAGTCTCCTATATTCTTCTTTGTAAATCCATGTCGTCTCCTGAAACTCATCATTCTTCCTTCAAATTAAGTATTATTTCTTCCGTGAACTGCGCATACACATGACTTCGCATTCCTCTAGCACTTCGGCGATTTCGTCCTTGTCGTGTCAACTTGGAATCTGCACTGTCAAGTCAATGTTCGACACTTCTGCGCTGTTGGTGGTTGAACCTTATTCAAACTTGTACATATCTGAGACATTGAACGTAGGTGATATTCTCAAGTCCTTCTGCAGCTCGAACACATAAGCATTGTCCGAAATCTTCCTCAGAATCTTACATGGTCCAATCTTCTTCAGATTCATCTTGTTATAGATTCCTGTCGGAAATCTCTCCTTCCACAAGTGTGCATAGAATAATTCTCCTTCGCTGAACGACTATAGCCTCTTCTTCCTGTTGGCTCCTAACTTGTATGCCACATTACTCTTTTCTATACACTTTCGCACATCTTCATGCACTTCCTTCATATGATCTGTGAATGATTCTGCATCTGTGCTTTTCCTGATTTCTGTCGGTATCTCGACCAAATATACAACTCCATGTGGGGCTTCATCCTTGAGCAATCTGGAATGGGCTCAAACCTGTCGACCGATTCACAGAATTGTTGTACATGAACTCTACTTGCACCAACACATTCTCCCACTGCTTGGGTCTGTCGACCGTCAAACATCTCATAAGGTTTCCCAAAATTCTGTTCACCACCTCAGTCTGTCCATCTGTCTGCGGATGATATGCCGAGATAAACTACAACTTTATGTCCATTTTCTTCCAAAGGGTTCTCCAGAAATGATCCATAAAATTGGTATCTCTGTTTAACATTATACTCTTCGGCAACCCATGCAATCTAACTATCTCCTTGACGAATAGTACAACAATGCTTGTGGCGTTACTTTTCTTCCAACACAGAATAAAGTGTGTCATCTTCAAAAATATGTTGAATACAACATAGATTGAGTCGTTACCTTGTTGTGTCTTCGACAATCCTACCACAAAATCCATTCTCAGGTGCTCCCATGGGGTATTCGGCACTAGTAATGGTGTATACAACCCCGTATTTTGACTTCTTCCTTTTTCCAACTGGAAAAATCGACACTGTCGTACCCACTTAACAACATCTGTCGTCATTCCTGGCCAATAATACTTTTCTTCGACCAACGCTTTGGTCTTGTCAATGCTAAAATGACTTGTTAACCCGCCACTATGAATCTATTGGATTAGGTTCTCTCTTCTCTGGGAATACAAAACTATTTTCTCCTGAATATGTATCCCTCTTAGATGAAATAATCCAAGTATGGCATTATTTTGACACTCCACAGTTCTTGACTCACCGTCCATGATTCCTAAAAATCCTTGTCGGTCTCATATTCTGTCTTCACCAACTCTATTCCTATTTCCTGAACTTTCATCATGTTCAACAATGCAACTCTTTGAATCACCGCATTGGCAACTTTGTTCGACTTTCCCAATGATCCACATTGCAGTTGGCATTGTCGTCGAATGCTAACATCGACTGTGACAAGTCATCAATGTCGATACAACTTCGAAAAGTTTTGACTCGACATGACTTCAACAAACTCAACAAATCTGACGAGTCTCAACTTCGACATATTGAGACACACTGCACCTTCGACATGTTCAACAACCTCACAGTTTCATGACATCGACATGCAGCGTCGACATGTGACCAACGATTGTTGAAATTCGACATACTGTCTCTCTGTCTTCCAGTCGACTGTAACGGTTGAACTGTTGAATCGTTCTAACTTCTTATTTGTAACTGAACGTAACGGGAAGGCACCTAAGCGTCTCAGAATTCTATATAAGCATGTATAATATTCTTACATACATCAAACTATCTGCTTGCAAGTAATAGAGAAGAATAGTTCACATTCCTGCATATTGTCTGTGCATATTTGTGTTTATCTGTGTAGTGTAATCCTGCTTTGCTCATTCTGCTTCTTATTGCTTCCACAATAACAGAGCCAACTCATTCAGTTGAAATGTTGTCCCCCTCTTGATTCTTGGCCACAACCTGGATCATTGGTATCAGAGCGAGACTTAATCAAAGCAATCCGTTTTCGTGCTTAAGTTATGTGTATACACTTCTCTCGAAGTTGCCTAACTTATGCCGGTTCAAACTCACTTGCAATCTCAGCAATCCAAGTAGGCGCCACCTCCAAAAATGACAAAAGAAACATACGATAGACATGCAGCCGACGAGACAACATAGCTTATTGAGCAAGCTCTAGCTCGACAATGGACTAAAATTTTCTTCCATTTCAATGAAATTCTCATGCGATTTGCTTCAACATATGGAGGATTTTTTGACGAGAAGTCACTTCGATAAATCAACCCCTTCAAAGTGCAAATAAATCTGGACATACCAAATCTTGAAGTTAGGATTGACGTGGAATCCGTCACCAATTGGGCATAACAATTGGAATCCTATTATGCTGTGAATCAACTCTCAGAAGTTGAAAAGATCACCATTGCATCCTTAAACATGTCAACATTTGTGCACTACTGGTGGGAGAACCTCTCGACAAAGATGGAGAAAAGCAGATATCTCATCGACACATGTGATAAATTCGTTGAACACATCCAAAAGTAATTTTACCCACCCAAATACCTCGAGCAATAGTATAAGAAGTGGAAGTAGTTAAGGAAATGGAAAGACCAATCAGTACAGAGATACACCGACGAGTTCTGCCGACTCATGTCTAGACTTGGCATCCAAGAAGAAGAGAAATTGCTTGTTTTGAAGTACGTTAGCGGATTGGCTCAGTACATTCAGCAAGATATGGAATTTGTGACTGTTGATATGCTTGCAGATGCATTCCACTATGTGAGCAAACTGGAAAGCATGCATCACGATAAAGCCGACATCTGGACGACCACCTGACAAGAAGGCACCAGCCGACTTTGACAAGTCAAAATTTTTTCAACTGACATTGCCAAAGCCGGACCATGACAAAAATCCTTTTCACAAGAGGGAACATAGAAAACAACCAACGATCGGAAAATGGTATGATTACCATCACTCATCTTGGCATGATATGTTTGAATGCAAAGCTCATAAGACATTTTTGGAAAAAGTGTCAACCTCTGATGCGTTCGACAAGACAGTGGAAGAATCTGATCCAGATGCAACAACCCTTTTGACATCGACCACTCCAATAGCATTGAATATCATTGACGAGGAGGAACGAGAACGCTTGTTCCATACAAGGATATGGGTCCAGAGAAACCCATTGCATCTGATTGTGGAAAACGGTAGCCAGAAGAATTTCGTTTATGAAGATCTCGTGAAGAAACTAGGTCTTGTTACCACTCCACATCCTCATCCTTACACCACCGGTTGGATGAAGGATGGACAAGAACTACTTATCACTCAACAATGTAAGCTCACCTACTTCATAAATCCTTTTGAAGATGAAGTACTCGGCGACGTGGCACCACTCTCCATAGCCGACGCCCTATTTGGGAAACCTTACCTCTAGGAAAGACATGTAATTTATTAGTCACAGCCTCAGAAGGTGGTTCTCATAATCCAAAATTGATAGTTCAACATACCAGAGCGTCAAACTACACCAACAGTTGCACTGATATCTACCAAACAAAAAAAGAAGCTCATCAATCATGCTCAGAATTTTGCATTAATCATGATCAAGCCTCAACATTCTAAGAATATTGCAGCGACGAGTCGAGTCACCAACCAATGCAGCTCCCGACAGAAGCATCAAGTCGATCATATTCTCGATGAGTACCAGAACCTCTTTCAAGCTCCCAATGGAGTACCTCAACATTGTTAGGTAAAACAATCCATTGAACTTGTTCCTGGTTCTTCTTTTCCTAATGCATCTATTTACAGAAGATCCATTCTCGAAAATGAAGAGATTCACAAATAGATCCAAGAAATAGTCGACAAAGGTCATATCCGACCAAGCTCCTCTCCTTGTGGAAGTCCAGTCGGCCTAGTTCCGAAGAAGGACACGACTTTATGCATGTTCATCGAATACAGAGCTCTCAACAAAATTTTGGTAAAGAATCGCTACCATCTTCCGCGGATAGACGAGCTCATCGACTGCATGAAAGGTGCTAAATTATTTACTAATATCGACCTCAAGTTGGCATATCATAAGATTCCAATAGAGCCCTCAAATGTGTGGAAAAATTCTTTCAAGACCAAGGAAGGATTGTTTGAATGGTTAGTCATGCCTTTTGGCTTAACCAATGCACATGTGACCTTCATGCGACATATGGATAACCTTCTTGGACCTTTTATCGGTAAATGGGTCATTGTCTATCTCGACGATATATTGATTTTCAGTCGAGCATGGGAAGAACATGCCGGACATCTTCGACAAGTCGTCGACACTCTCCAACAACATTGACTCTATTTGAACATGGAAAAGTGCTCTTTTGCGATGACCAACATCAAATATTTGGGGTATGTAATTGACTATGTAGGAATTCATGTTGATCCAGACAAAGTACAAATACTCAAATATTGGCCCATTCCTAGAATCATTCAAGATCTAAGAAGTTTTCTTAGTTTGGTGAATTTCTATCGATGGTTCATACTCGGCTTTAGTCTCATAGCCTGGCCCTTGAATTAGTTGACGAAGGGAAATGGGAAAATTGTCTTCCAATGGACATCAACACATCAAGCAGCTTTTGAATAGGTCAAACACAAGCTATGCACTACACCAGTACTTGTGTTACCTAATTTGCATTAGCCCTTTCATATTGACACGGACGCGCCGAACTATGCCTTGGGCACAGTAATCACTCAGTTTGGTCATCTAGTCGCTTTTCATTCTGAAACTTTTGATGACACTGTTAGAAGATATTCGGCATACGAAAAATAACTGTACACCATTGTGCAAGCTCTCAAGCAATGGAGGTATTACATCCTTAGCAAGTAAATGATCATTATCACTGATCACAAGCCTCTACAGTTCACTCCAACACAATCAAAGTTGCATACAAACTGACAACTCAAGTGGATTAATTACCTACAGGAATTCTAGTTGGTGATTAAGTATCGGAAAGGTAAAGCTAATGCTACCACTGATTTCCTTAGTCGACAACCCATTACTCTCCTTTTGACAGTGATGAGTATGCAGAGATACGACACGACCACTTGGACACATATGTATGAGGACGACAATGAATTCTCAACAGTCTACCGATAGTTACAGACTAACAAGTTGTCGACCTCCGATTACTTCCTCAAAGATACCTTTCTATACAAGCTTGGACAACTTTTTGTACCGACCAGTGAGCATCGGCAGCAGCTCATTTGGGACGTGCACTACAACAAGACTGCAGGACACTTTTGGGTAGCAAAGACACTTGCTATTCTGCAGAAGTATTTATTTTGGCCTACACTTAAATCCGACATCAAGAAGTACATTCGATCATGCTTGGTTTGTGGGATTGCTAAACCTCCTAATCGACGATAGGGATTGTACACACCTCTGCCAGTTCCTAGTCAACCATGGGAATCTATTCCTATGGACTACTTGATGGGTTATCCTACTACCATAGATCAACATGACACGATATTAGTATTATTCGATCGATTTTCTAAGATGGTCATTCTCATACCATGTAAGAAGACCATGATGGCACAACAGACTGCTCAGCTCTTCTTTACACATGTTTGGAAACACTTTGGTTTACCAACAATCATTATTTCTGATCGAGATGCGAGATTCGTCAGCATCTTTTGGAATACCCTCTGGAAACTGCTAGACACACAACTCTCATTGTCGGCAGCCTTCCATCCTTAGACTGATGGACAGATGAAATTTGTGAATCGCTTGGCTGTACAACTGCTTCGTATGTACAACTACAAGCATCAACTCACATGGGATGAAATTCTTCCATACATACAACACAACTACAATCGAGATCAACACAGATCTACAGGAAAGAGTCCATTTGAGATCAGTTATGGATTTCAACCCTTAGGGCCTATCAACTTGATCAGCTCCTCGACAGAGCAGAGCGACACCGAATACATCCAGCGAGAGTTTGGTAAAGCAGTCAAGTTCAGAGATCAGATATGCGACATCTAGCGACAAGCACATGACATGTTGCATAGAGCTAATGAGAAAGCTAAGGCCCGACATTACAAGCATCATCTTCCTCATTCATTCCAAATTGGGGATAAGGTCTAGTTACATCTCAAGAAGGAGCGCTTCATTGGTCCATTCAAGAAGTTAAAACCTTTTAGATATGGTCCATAAAGTATTCTTCGACAAATTGGAAATAATGATTTCCATCTCGACATTCCTGCATGTCTGGGTCTACATCTAGTAATCAATGTGGATCTACTTTGACCATACCATGCACCCTTGTTGGAACAGAATGACTTATCGACAGCAGAGCCCAAATACATTCATCCAGATGTTCAGGAGCCTCTTCCTTGCGACACTATTGTGGGACGACGAGTATGCCATACAAGGATGAGCACAGTTCCCTTGTTTCAGGTTGCCAAATCCAGCCAGCTCCCATCTCAAGGAAAGTGGTACTCTGTTACTAAAATACCCGACAAGTTTCCTCACCTTCACGAGCAAATAATGGGGACCATTATTTCTTAAGGAAGCAGGTCTGATCCACATTGCAGTTGGAATTGTCTTTGAATGCTAACTTCGACTGCGACAAGTCATCGATGTCGATACAAGTTCAACAAATTTCAACTCGACATGACTTCGACAAACTCATAAACTCCAATGAGTCTCAACTTCGACATACTACGACACACTCCACACCTTCGACATGTTCAACAACCTCATAGTTTCATGACATCGACATGCAGCGTCGACATGCGACCACTGATTTTTGAACTTCGACAGAATGTTTCTCCGTCTTCTAGTTGACTGTAATGGTTGAACTGTTGAACCGTTCAAAATTCTTCTTTGTAACTGAACATAACAGGCAGGAACCCAAGCATCTCAAAATTTTATATAAGCATGTATCATATTGTAACATACATCAATTTATCTGTTTTCAAGTAATAGATAAGAACAGTTGGAATTCTTGCATATTGTCTGTGCGCATTTGTGCTTATCTATGTAGTGTAATCCTGTTTTTCTCATTTTGCTTCTTATTGCTTCCGCCATAACAGATCTGACTCATTCATTCGAACTGTTGTCCCCCTCGTGCTTCCTGGCCACAACCTGGATCACCCAACTTATGTCACAACATGAAGGTATATCCCTGTAGGAACTTGACCCACTTCATGTGCCTCTAATTCAACTTCGACTGAGTATTCAAGTACCTCAGTGCTTGGTGATCTATGTACAACACAAATTCCTTGGGAAACAAATAATGCCTCCACTTCTTCAATGCTTGTACAATAGCATAGAATTCCTGGTCATAGAATGAATACTTCCATTTCACATCATCCAACTTCTCGCTGAAGAATGCGATTGGTCATCCCTCTTGGCTCAATGCTGCTCCAATTTCCATTCCACTCGCGTCGCAATCAACTTGGAAAACTTTGTTGAAATCTGGGAGCGCTAACATCGAGCTCTCAGTGAATTTTTCCTTCAACTTGTTGAAATCTCTTTGGGAAGCTTCCGTCCACTTAAAATCCCCTTTCTTCATGCACTCTGTCAAAGGTGCACATATCCGACTGATGAACTTCCTGTAGAAACTAGCAAGTCCATGGAAACTCTGCACTCCAGTCGCGCTTATCGATTCTGGCCACTTCAAAATAGCCTTTACCTTCTTTGGGTACATCACTAAGCCTTTACCCGAGATTACAAATCCCAAGTATACCAGTTCTTCCTTCATGAAGAAACACTTTTGCAGGTTCACCATCAGCTTCTCTTTGTGAAACTTCTATAATACTTGTTGAATGTGCTCCAAGTTTTCGACCTTGGTTCGACTAAATATCAGGATGTCGTCTAGGTACACTACGACAAAATTTCCCAAGAATGGATTCAACACTTCATTCATCAATCACATGAATGTACTACTTGCATTAGTCAATCCAAATGGAATGACTAACCACTCATACAGCCCTTCCTTCATCTTGATGTTATATTCCATTCATCTCCTTCTCTAACCCGAATTTGGTGATAACCACTCTTCAGGTCGATCTTCGTGAAGTACTTATCTCCACTCAATAAATCCATTAAGTCATCCACTATAGAAAATGGAAACCGGTACTTGATCGTGATATTTTTTATATCTCTAGAGTCTATACACATCCTCCATTCTCCACTCTTCTTCGGTGCTAATACTGCTAGTATCACGCACAGGCTCAGACTCTCTCTGATTAATCCTCTGTCCAACAACTCTTGGACTTGTCGATTGAGTTCCTAACCCTTTGTTAGAGTCATTCTATGTGGTTCCTTGTTTGGAAAAATTGATTCTAGAATCAAGTCGATCTGATGGGATATTCTTCTCGTCAAGGGAAATCCCGTCAGCGCTTCGTCAACTACTATGCCACTGAACTTGTTGAGCATATTTTTGAATTTGATCAGAATTCTCCCCATTGTCAACCACTCAACACATGGTCCCTTCAGAATGATGGCGAAACATCCTGACTTTTTCTCCTCCTCTGTGAGGAATTCATTTGCTATACACTTCAACACTCGCTTCTCCCAATAGTTACTCTCTCCCTACTTGTAGTCGGCTTTGTCCTCCTGCTCCGGCTTCAGAGTCCTCTGTGTGCCATTTTTCCACATTGTGACTGCATTGGAGCGACCATCATAAATCATCTTCCGATCATATTTCTATGGTCTCCCTAACAACAAATGACATGCATCCATTGGGATTACATCGCACAGTACGCTGTCTTCAAGCTTTCCAACCTTAAAGTTTATCAGGAACTGTCTGGTTACCTTGACATGCTGCCCTTTCTACAACCAATATATCTTGATGGGTGTGAGTGTTCTCGACATATCAAACCCAACTTGTCGATGACCTCTATCGACACAAGATTCTCCGTACTGCCACCATCGACTATGGTCTTGCAATACCACTCACCAATCAACACTCTGGTTTGAAAGATAACCTTTCGATGTGCCAACTCTTTATCATCGCGTCGGTCATCCTAAACAAACACTCTCCTGGCCATCATGGTTCGACCTTTTCTTTTCCCATACTCACTACTGTCGGATGTCGAATCTTCCCTCTCGTCGACTTTATCATGTCTTCGAAGTCTGGGTTTTGACTCCTCTGCAGTGTGTAGGTTCTCTGGTAACTCATAGGCCTTGTGTCTGACTCCTTGACACTTATAATTGACTACAACTGGTCTATCATCTCCTTTTTTGTCAGATGGACCACTTTGACCATACACACCTTGACCGCGGGTCTCTTGACCATCTCATCGGTTTTCTTGCGATTTATCCTTAGTCGATGTCTCTTCCAAACTTTGGTTGTCTTCAATGGCTTCTCTTCTGGTTCTGCTACTGTCGCCTTTCACGAAAACAGTATTCGAACCTCGACCAATCATCCTGCCTCTAGTCGATGCAGATTTCCTCGACAGTTTCTCTTCTTCATTCAGAGCTAACTGGGAGGCTTTGCCGACCGCTCTAAACCTTGCCAGGATCAACTCATCCTGTATGGCATAATTCAAGCTATTTACATATATTGTGACAACTTCTTTGTTAGAAAAACAGGATCGCAGAGAAATAACAATAAACAGAAATCCAAATATAATCACACAAACACATTACAAGAGAGACACAGATATATCGTGGTTCACCCCAAGATGGGTTATGTCCACACTGAAATTGCCAGTCCTTATTATTATTCCGTTCAACAAAGTGAAGGGATACAACCTATAACACAATCGTTGCACTTCCTCTTCACTGTCTCACAGTCTCTCTTCTGATCTTAGATATCTTTTCAATGCATAATACTTAATACATCAACCCTAGCCATATTACAATGTCTTTCTTTTATAAGGGAAATACAATGGGAAAATACCATGGGTTACCCAAAACCATGGGCCCATAAACTGTTGGAGAAAACAACCCCAAAAATTTTCCATGGGGATCGTGCCAGGATCATAACCAAACTTGGGGTTCAAGCACGGCTGAATATTCATCTATGAGACTGGAAGATCAGGATCCACAACCAACAATCTCCCACTTGGAGATTGATCACAACAACTCCACCGTTGCTTCACTTGCTGGACTTGGACTTGGAAAATTTCTCCTCTTCACCTTCAAGGTAGAAGACTAACTGAAATTCAGCAAGAACTCAATTTCTCTCTAGTCACTACCTTTGTGAACATGTCTGTAGGATTCTGGCTAGTGTATATCTTTTCTAGCTTCAACACTTCATATTCCAAAACAGAGCATATGAAATGGTACTTGAGCTATATATGTTTAGTCCTGGAATGGAATGCTGATTTCTTTGCAATATGAATGGCACTTTGGCTGTCACTATACAACCTGCTATCCTTCTGTTTCTTACCCAATTCCTCCATAAACCTATGCAACCAAATCATCTCTTTACTAGCCTCTGTAAGATCAACATACTCTACTTCTATTGTTGAAAGTGCAACAACCTTTTGTAGTTTCGAAATCCAACTTATTGTTGTTCCACCTACAGTAAACGCATACCCTGTGGTTCTCCTCCTGCTATCCTTATCACCTGCCATATCTGCATCAACATATCCCTATAGAACAGTGTCTGAACCTCCAAAACATAATGCCTGAGTGGTAGTACCTCTCAAATACCTGAGAATCCATTGTACTTCCTTCCAACGTTCTTTACCTGGATTGTTCATATATTTGCTCACAACTCCCACTGCTTGTGTAATATCTGGTCTTGTGCACACCATGGCATACATCAAGCTGCCAACTGCTGATTATAGGAAATCTTGGACATGTAATCTGTCTCTTCCCGTGTCTTGGTACACATTTCCTTACTTAGACTGAAATGGCTGGCCAAAGGTGTACTATCTGGTTTTGCATTTTGCATTATGAACCTCTCCAACACCTTTTGTATGTACTCACTCCGAGACAATGTCAATTTGTGATTTTTCTTGTCTCTCGTTATTCTCATACCAAGGATTTGGTTTGCAGCACCCAAATCCTTCATCGCAAATGAATTAGCTAGCTTCCTTTTGAGTACATTTATATCTTGCATGTTAGACCATGCAACAAGCATGTCATCCACATACAATAACAAGATAATATATATTTCATTATCTAGCTTCTTTAAATAAACACAGTGGTCAGAATGACATCTACTATAACCTTGTTCTGTCATAAACCTATCGAATTTTAAATACTACTACCTTGGAGCTTGTTTCAAGCCATACAAACTCTTTTTCAACCTGCATACCAAGTTCTCCTTACCTTTGACCTCATACCATTGTGGCTGCTGTATATATAGCTCTTCCTCCAAATCCCCATGGAGAAAGGCTGTTTTTACATCTAGCTGTTCAAGATGCAAATCTTCTACCACCACTAGACTTAAGATAGTCCTAATTGAAGTCATCTTAACGACAGGAGAACATATTTCATCAAAATCTATACCTTTCTTCTGTGCAAACCCCTTTACAACAATTATGGCCTAGTACCGCTTCTTACCTCCTTCTTCTTCCTTCAACTTATAAATCCATTTGTTCTGCAATGCTCTTTTACTAGTAGGGAACTTAACCAAATCCCAAGTCTGGTTTCCTACCAATGAGTCCATCTCCTCATTCATGTCTTGCTCCCACTTCTTTCTAGTTTCCACCTGCATTGCTTCTTCATAACACTCTGGTTCACTAGCATCAGTCATCAATAAATAATACATTGAAGGAGAGTATCGTTCAGGGAGTCTACTTAACTTGGTAGATCTTCTTACAGTTGCAGGAGTTTTAGGTACTTGCTGCTGTTCTTGATTTTCTGGCACATTTAGAACTTCATTTTCTTCAATTTCATCAAGTACTGTGTACTCTGTGGTTTTACTTTCCTGTTTCTTTCCCTGCAACTGATCTTTATACATGACCTTTTCATTAAATATCACATCTCTACTCCTAATGATTTTTTTATTTTCATAATCCCATAAGCGATAACCAAATTCATCAACCCCATATCCAATAAAGGTACATTTCTTGGATTTAGCTTCAAGCTTTGTTCTATTTTCTTTATCAATATGGACAAATGCTTCACAACCAAATGTTCTCAGAAATGAGTAGTTTACCTTTTTATCTGTCCATGCCTCCTTTGGAATAACACCATACAAAGCACTTGAAGGTCCTCTGTTTATTAAATAAATAGCAGTATTTATAGCATCCACCCAAAACTTTAAGGGCAACCCTGCATGCAATCTTATACACCTTGCACGCTCCATGATCGTTCTGTTCATCCTTTTTGACACACCATTTTCTTGTGGTGTTCCTGGGACTGCCTTCTCTGTACGAATCCCATGGTATGAACAGTAACTATCAAACTCCTTGCCGTAGTACTCACCTCCATTATCAGATCTGAGACACTTCAACCTTTTTCCTGTCTCATTCTCAACCAAAGCTTTCCAGTTCTTAAAAGTAGCAAACACATCAGATTTATGTCTAATGCAATAAACCCAAGTTTTCCTAGTTGCATCATCAATAAATGTAACATAATAATGAGAGCCACCAAGAGATTGTACCTGAGTCGGTCCCCATACATTAGTATGCACAAGCTCTAACTTTTCATTCTTCTTTTGTTTCCCAACCCTGAGAAATCTGACTCTCTTCTGTTTTCCATAAACACAGTTCTCACATAATTCCAAACTTACCTACTTCAAATTGGCAGCAACTTCCTTGAGTGGAGAATTTGCATCCCCTTCTCACTCATGTGGCCAAGCCTATGATGCCACAATGCTGTATCTGTTCCTGTGGAAGCTAAAGAGATAGAATGGTCAGTATTATGAGGACATAAATACAACGCACATACTCTGTCACCTTTTTCTATCACCATTGATCCTTTAGTGATCTTCCACCATGTTTCTCCAAACGTAGATAAACAACTACCATCTCCCAACTGGCCTGTTGAGATCAGATTTCTTTTCATAGTAGGAATATGCCTTACATCTTTCAGCATCCAATCAGTTACATTCTTAAATTTTATCCATACCTTACCCATTCCAACAATTTTACATGGCTCATTATCACCCAATAAAACATGTCCAAAATCACCTAGAACATAATCATGAAAATATTTACTATGGGGTGTAGCATGACATGAAGCCCCTGAATCTACTACCTAATAATCACTAGTATTATCTAATGCAAGAATCAATGCATCTTGTAACACATCACCTGCTACATTTGCTTCCTGGGTAGTTTCCTTCTATCCATCTCCTTTCCTCTTTAGAGATCTGCAGTCTTTCTTCAGGTGTCCTTTCTTTCCATAGTTTCAACACTCTACTTTTCCCAGTCTGGACTTGGATCTGCCCATTTTGGACTTGCCACGATTACCTTGGCTCTTTCCTCTCTCCTTTTGTCTTCCCCTTCCCTCCATGGTCAACGTATTACCTGATGTCTCACCTGTGATTTTTCTTTGCATTTCCTCGCTAAGAGTAACACTAACAACATTATCAAATATCAAGCTGTTTGAACCAGAGACAGAGTTACTTACAGCCATGACCAAGCTATTCCAGCTTTCTGGCAATGAACACAATATTAGAAGAGCCCTAACCTCATCATCAAAGTTCACACTTACAGAACTTAGTTGATTTGTAACCGTATTAAATTCATTTAAATGATCAGCAACAAATCCACCTTGAGACATCTTCATATTAAATAAACGCTTCATTAGAAATACCTTGTTGGAGGTCAAGGGTTTTTCATATAGCTTATCCAATGCGCTCATCAAACCCTGCATTGTATTTTCTTTTGAGATATTGAAAGCCACCAACGAAGCCAGGGACAGCCGTATTGTCCCCAGTTCCTTTCTATCAAGAACCTCCCATTCTTCATCCTTCATGGCTACCGGCTACTTTGCTCTTCCTCCCAACAACAGGAATAGATCCTTCTGGTACAGATATTCCTCCATTTGCATCTTCCATAACTGGTAGTTTTGGCCGTTAAACTTCTCGACCTTAAACTTTCCTTCTTCTTGCATTGCTCCCACTTGAACCAGAAACCTTAGTTTCCTGCAGGTTTAATTGCTAAATAGTCCGTTGGCTTTGATACCAATTGTTAGAAAAATAGGACTGCAGAGAAATACAAATAAACAAAAATGCAAATATAATCACAAAAACACATTACAAGAGAGACACAAATATATCGTGGTTCACCCCAAGATGGGATATGTCCACACTGAAATTGCCAGTCCTTATTATTATTCCGTCAAGCAAAGTGAAGGGATACAACCTGCAACACAACCGTTGCACTTCCTCTTCATTGTCTCACAGTCTATCTTATGATCTCAGAGATCTTTTCAATTCATAATACCTAGTACATCAACCCTATCCATATTAAAATGTCTTTCTTTTATAAGGCAAATACAATGGGAAAACACCACGGGTTACCCAAAACCATGGGCCCGTAAACTAATGGCGAAAACAGCCCCAAAAAGTTTCCATGGGGATCGTGCTGAGATGATAACCAAACCTGGGGTTCAAACACGGTTGAATCATCATCTATGAGGCTAGAATATCAGGCTCCACAACCAACATTCTTCTCCTTCGTCGGTTTGACTCGACCTTATAGACAATCTGTATAACTCTTCCTTGTACTCTTTCATGGTCATCTCTTTTTTTTCCAAAAGTTTTGCAACTTCCGGAACAAGGAAATCACATAGTCACCTGGAAAGAAATTCACTTTCACCTTAGCGACCATCCTGTCCCAAGACTTGATATTTTCCTTGCCTTTCTTGACTCTTTCAGCCTGTACATTGTCCCACCACAATGAAGCATGACCTTTCAACCTCATACATGTAGTTTTAACCCATTTAGGATCCTCAATCTGCTCTATGTCGAAGTATTTCTCCATTTCTCTGAACCAGCCTATCGAGTATTCTAGATCTAGGGTCCCTGAGTAGGTATGTACATCAATCCTTTTCCGACCTCTCATCTCTGTCAGAAGCTTGATGAGTTTGTCTTCTGGTTCCTCCTCAGCTGCTTCTTGTGCTTCCACCTCCTCGACTTCCTCGTCGCTGTGGTCTAGTGCATCAGGAATGCATCCACACCTTTGGATTTCTTTGATTGCCACGACTTCACTGGTCAAAATTATTTGCATTGTTCGCATACACTTGTCGAACATTTCACGATCAACTGTGACTGCAGTGCCACGTGCTCTTCATCCAACTCCTTGGACACTAATGCCTCTGTGAGCCATTTTCAACCACAGTTGAAACTCCCACTCAGCCAATCGCAACCCAACTTTCACAAGTCGTACACAACTCTACCCAAGTGTAGTTGGACCTGTCTACGCAATCAACTGGATTCCAACTCTTGGCTTTGATATTACCGGCTCTTTTTGGATCTGATACCAACTGGCGCAAGGGATGTCCCGACAAGGGGCCTCTTTCTTAACAATAACACACGACACACAATGTTCAAATAGACTGTATGTAAACAGGATGCCATAAGCTGGCTTCTATTACTTCAATCAAATTACAATGGTTACAATGCAAAATGAAAAACAACTAAACTAGTCAGCCTCATCCTGGTACAATATACATAAGTAAATGGTGTGTTTTCTCTGTGTGCGATATTATCCCTCTCACGGCCTCTGCTGAATGTAAGAACTCGCTGAGCTATGGATGAACGATCTCCCGTCGATCCGCTGTGATCAAATTGACTTCCTTATGACTACGCATTGGTCTTCTACCCTGCTATGCTGTTGCTGCTCTTCCCAAGGTCCACTCCTATCCCCGAGACACTCTTCTGTTGTCCGTCAAATCCTCCAGATCCTAAAGACCTGCAGTTTTCAGCGCCCTCTGGCCGTGCTGCACAACCTATTCCTATGGTGACATCTGTCTTGATCCCAACCACCTTCATAACTGCTCATAACTTCCTTACCAACCCTAAATGACTACCAAGCACACAGCTTTGACTGCTGGAAAAATAGGACTCTATGACTGTTGTTGGCCCCACGTATCAATCATACTGCACTTCATCACCCTTTGACCTTACTTGTCGGCTTCGCTTAACTCGCACGACTGTCATTCCACCCCTTCCTACAGTCTTGGATTCCGTCGCAAACCGTCGGTGTCATTGTTCGGAAACCTTTTGACACCTCTTTCGCTATAAACATGTCATTTGTCAACATCTTAACTTGTTGACCTTCAACCTTCTCCTTCTATCGACCGCACCTCGACCGCTTCTGCTCAACTATTTGGCTTTTGAAATACAGTCTTCCTTCACACCAGTAGTTGTCGAAAATCCCGTTGGTCGACTTCTCCTATCAATCATCTTCGACTGTTCTTCCTAGGCTCCAATGCTCCTGCATCACTCGCTCTCTCTGTCTAAATCTATAACCATGAATTCCTCTAATTCTCTTTCTCTCTCTCTAAACCTCTGACATCCAATCTCTCTCTCTCTCTCTCTCTATGAATGCTTAACTGACACTTTCTCTCTCTATATGCTTAACCAACAATCGCTTTCTATTTCTCCCTAAACATGTAACCACCAATTTATTTTCCTCTCTCTCTAAACCCCTAATCCAAAATATCTATATCACTAAACCCATAACCTCCAATCTCTCTCTCTCTAAACCCCTATCCCCCAATATCTCTCCAACTCTCACTCTCCAAGCCCCTAACACCCAATCTCCTCTCTCTCTCTAAAATACTAACCACCAGTCTCTTTCTTTCTCTCTCTCTAAACCTCTCAGCTCCAATATATTTCTCTTTCTCTCTCAATATCCCTCTCTGAACTTCCAATATTCGATCTCTCTCTCTCTCTCTAAACCCCTAACCCCCAATCTCTCTCTCTCTCTCTCTCAAACCTTAACCACCAACCACTCTCTTTCTCTCAACCCATAACCTCCAATCCCTCTCTCTCTCTGTCTAACTCTCTCTAAACTCGTTACCACCAATCTCTCTCTCTAAACCCTTAAGATACAATCTCTCTTTGTCTATCTCTATACCCCTAGAAATCAATATCCCTCCATCTCCCTCCCTCTAATACCTTAAAACTCAATCTCTCTCTCTCTCTCTCTCTCTAAACCATTAACCCCCAATATCTCTCTTTCTCTCTCTAAAACCCTCTCCCCCAATCTCTCTCTCTCTCTCTAAACCCTTAAGCCCCATCATCTCTCTCTCTAAACCACTAATATTTCACTCTCTCTCTAAAATTCTAACCTCCAATCTCTCTCTATATCTCTAAACCCCTAACCTCCACTCTCTCTTTGTCTCTCACTCTCCCTCTCTAAACCCTTAACCCCTAACTTCCAATCTCTCTCTCTCTCTCTCTCTCTCTCTCTCTCTCTCTCTCTCTCTTTATACCTCTACGCCCTAATCTCTCTCTCTCAAAAACCCTAAACCCCAATATCTCTATCTCTCCCTAGACACCTAACTACCAATCTCTCACTTTCTCTATCTCCCTATAAAATCCTAATATCTAGTCTCTCTCTCTCTAAATTACTAACCACCAATCTCTCTCTCTCTCTCTCTAAACCATTAAGCACCAATACATTCTCTCTCTAAACCCCTTACCACCAATATCTCTCTTTCTCTCCCTCTCTTTCTCTAAACCCCTAACCTCTAGTCTCCCCCTCTCTCTCTAAACCCAAATCCCCCAATCTCTCTCTTTCTATCTCTTTCTCTAAAGCCCTTGCAGTTATTTGGGAGGGCGGTAGGTGATTCAAACACTTGCACTTGAAGACTCTATATTGTGGACCCCGGGTAACTGTTATTCATCCTTCATTGGTTTGATCTGGGCCCTAATAATCCTAGACTTCCCTCTGGAAGGCATATGTTTTCCTGGTTTGGATTACCTAGTACGTTTATAGTGGTGTGCTCTTTGTGCCACTTGTTTGTAGTTGGCCTTAGAGATTTTCTTGCTTGTTGATTCAGAAACTATGGCTAGCATTCCAGTGGGAACCAATCAAGGGACCCTTGTTCAGGGGGCTCCTTGTGGTTTTCCATTCATTGGGAATGCTGGTACTCCCTTAATGGCTACCTTGAATCTTCTAGGATTCACTATAGGGATACCGGTTCGGTTGTTTTCCACTCTGAAAGCCTTGCATTCTCCTAATGATTCTCAAGTAAGAAGCTCAAATCAAGAGCATCAGAACCCTTTGCCTTCTTCGCCAGTAACATATCCTCCTCCTCCTTCTACCTCATGTGGTAAACATAGTAATACTAGTAATCAACAATCTAAAAGGAATAGATAGAGGAATAATAGGGAGAAGATTCCAAATCAAGGGGGTAGCCACCCAGCCTATGGAGGTCATGCTGGGGGAACCCACCCAGCCCTTGGAGGCCATATTGGGGGCACCTACCCAGCCTCTGCAGGTCATGCTAGGAGCAAACTTTCAGTCACTCTGAATCATATTGAAAGTATGTCTTCAACCACTATTGGTCATGTTGAGGACGTGTCATTGATCATTAGTTTAAAGGACCCTATGGAATTTGACATGATCCTTGGGTGTGATTACGTATATGATATGCATGTTGTGGTGTCTACGTTCTTTTGTATGATGCATTTTCCTCACAAAGAAAGCATTGTCACTATTGACCATCTTGTATTTGTGGATCCCTATTATTACCCAATAGTAGACCAAGTATATCCCTTGCTAGTAGGCACTACCATGTCACAAGAGAGTTATGTGACATATTGTTCCTTGAGTCCAATTTCCACTGAGAAGAAGCCTCTGAATTCATGATTACCTTCTCGAGACTAGGTCCTGATAGTTGACCAGGTGATACCTCCATCTAAATGTTTAGATATGTGTTCTATCTAGGATGATATACTTCCTTCTGATGAAGTTTTCCTAGAGTCTACAATGTAGTCTTACATTCATTTGGACATTTATCCAATTGCAGTTATTTCCTGCCCCGATTTGAATTTGGAATCCGATCTTACTAAAGTTGAGTCTTTGGACTCTCCTATAGATCCACAAATCGTTGTTCTTGCTGAGTTTGATTCTGCTTCTAGAATTTTCAACTCCCATGATGATAAATTTGTTCCTACAGATTCCATCACATCCTTCAACTTTGATCTTCATCCTGAGTTTGTTCATTTTGATTGTAATCCCTTAGGCTTTGGTACTATAGAGTCTTCATTAGTCATCTCTGTCAGCAATATGCCTGTTGTTGATAATAGTAAAGTTGAAAGTATATTTCTACCACAGTGACTTGTATCAGATTTTTCTTTACATATTTTTTAGATACGATCTTGGTACTAATGTTTCTTGGAGACAGGATTCTTAGCTGGACTTATACTTTCTTACTGGTCCTTTTCGACACTTTGTCCAACCATGTCAGGCATATTCGGAACCTTGCATATAGGTTTAGGCTTCCCCACTGTTATGATGCATTTGAACCTTTTTTCCATTTGAATTCTCCATAGGGTTGAACTTGTTGGATATTGGTTTGTTAGACATCTCTATATGCATTATGCCCCAGTTCGACATCAGATCCTATCTAACATGGGTCACCCTAGTCAGCACCCTTATGCCATTTTGGTGCCCATGCTGATTTTCTATCATAGGCTCGGGAGCCTTTTTAGATTTACCATGACATTGAGAAGAAGCCTCATACCTTTCTTCCTCATATATTTCTGGCCATCCCTTATAAGGTTCCCATATTTGTGTTTAAATCACATATGCATTTATTTTGATCTCGCTTGCGCTAATGAACCTGATGTCGGCTTCCACGCTTTTAGCTTGTTATATAAGCCTCCATCTCTGATCTCATTTCTGTTAATCTATGTATCACTTTGCGTTTGTGATTTCACATCCTTTACCCGGAGGAGACACACCCTGAGTGTCCTTATCTTTCTCACATTCCTTGCATTATGCATAGCTTTGTTCCATGTGCTTGGAACTAGTCTCGCATATCCCCGACACTCGTGTCCTCCCATCACTAGCATTCTTCCACATTTTCTTCGAGCTTGTTAAAAACAGTAAGGAGGCTACGAGCATTCTTTCTCCCTTCCTTCGAGCTCTTTAAAAATAGTAAGGAGGCTACGAGCATTCTTCCACCTTTCCTTCGAGCTCGTTAAAAATAGTAAAGAGGCTATGAGCATTCTTCCATATCTCCTTTAAGCTCGTTAAAAATAGTAAGGAGGTCACAAGTTTACTTTTTCGGGCTCGTTAAACCTTTACATGAAATATTTTTATGGATTTTTCTCTAAGCTCTTGTTAGACTCCTTAAAATTGACAAGATTTCTAGGTATACTTGTTCACTTCAAACTTGCTAAAGGAATTGAAGGGACATCCACTTTGATATAAGTTTACCCCTTTTCCAGATCTTTGTGGATTATTTATGAAAAAGGTATACTCTAGTCATACTTGGCTAGAAGAGTTCTCTCTCGCATTGTTTTACACTTTTCGGGTGAGGAGACTAACTTTACGAAAAATGACTTTTTGGAGTCTTCTTTAGGATTTTCAGACTCTCAAAATATGAAAACACTAGAGAGCATCTACCAACTCGGGCTCGATGTGAAATCCATGAGAGAGTGTATGGAGTTGTTGTTTAAGTTTTTCAGACTCTTTAAATATGAAAACACTGGCGAGCAAGAATAGATCCTGGCTCGATATTAAAATCCATGGATCAGTATCTTATTGAGTATTAGTCAATCTTTTCTTCAAACTCATAAAATAAAGAAGAAAGTCTTGAGTTTCCCTTCCATGGAATCATAAAATTACACGTGGTTGGACCCTTGTCGAGCATGCTTTAGTTCTTTCTCAAGCTTGTTAAAAAATGAAAAAGGTATCTAAAAAGAGAAAGGGAAGGGAAGAGTGTTAAATATCTTTCAATATAATGGCAGCAAGTCAACTATGTCCTTGAACAAAGCTCTTGTTTTGATTCTATCAAACAATTTGGGTTCTAGTTTTAGCCTTAGGATAAACCTGATTCCAGAGTTGTGTAATCCTCCGATTGGTTACTCTTCCAATCATATGGAGAATCTGTTAATGTCTCCTACATTGCAGATTTATATCATGGTCCCTTTGTGTTCAAAGCTACCTAAGTCACTCTTGTGTTGTGCTCATTGTTCAAGGATGCAACCTGTGTCAGACATTCTGTAGTTTCCTTGAGATCATATGTTGGCCATTCCTTGGTGTCAGTATGTTTCATCATGTACTCAATCCTACTCCAAATCATATCAAACTTTGATTGTTCCTCGTGTTGGATGATGGAGGATTATTTAAGGCCTCCCTTCCAACGGATTTGTTCCCATTGACTTCAACTCATCTTGCTCTAGAGTTTTCGGTAGTACCTTGGGGATTGTAGTCATCAATGGAAATTTCCCTCGTCATTGAGTTATGGGAATACATTAATGTCCCTTACTCGATGGATTCTTCAGGTATTCGACTTCAAGAACATCTATTCACACCTGTTAGAATGTACTAGGTACCTTGGGGCCCATTTTCATTATCGGTGGGATTCCCTCATATTTGTTAACAATTTACATCAATGACCAGTAATCAAATGGTGTCCTCCATGTTCGACATCAACTCATTTATTCGCATGGTCAGGATTTGTACCTTGATACGGTTTGGATGAAGATCTTGGGCCTATAATAGCATCATCATTTCATTATTTCCCAAGTTGCACATGACTGAGCCACACTCATTTTTTGGCTCTTGATGAGACATAAATCCATTTTTTTCTCTATGGCTATGATCTCCAGTTTTGACATAGATCCACCTTTGTATTTTTGTGGCTATGATCACACTTATGTTTCTCAAGGATCCACACTTGTATTCCAGTGGCCATCATATATGAATTAGTATTGGATCATTATTGTATCCTCCTGGAGGTCGTGTTCCACTATTTGAACATGGACATTTATCCCAGGGATGAGATTGTTTGACATTTTCCTTTATTTCGGGTACTTCATTTGAGCCTATGATTCTTGGTTTCTCCTGTTTCTATGAATCCATGACTCAAACTTTTACTATTTATAATGTACTTCAGCCATAGTCTTCTCCTCTGACCTCATACATTATGGGGCATTTGTTATAGCCAAAATTGGCCCTTCACCGTCCGTGACGACACGTACATCTTTTGGTCGCATAGCGACACTTCATGAGATTACTGTGAGTCACACAAAAGGAAATTTGTGCATGTAAGAGCCATATTTGGTACTTTAGATGAATGGAATTACCTAATTCATGGCCCATTTGATAGGTAATAACCTTAGGAACAACTTTGGAGACCCAAACTTCTCCAGAAAACCCCAGAAAAGGATGTTTTTGACCATTTTTGCACAAAAATGCAAGTTGCACATAGTAAAGCCGCGGGTTTCCCAAAAATACGTAGGTTGCATATGGTAAAAGTCATGGGCACCCACTAGTTGTCAATGTGCAACGTCATAGGTAACTTAGAAACACTAAAAAATATGTAAAATCGAGAAAAATGGTCAGTTTGGGTGGTTTTGGAACCTCCTCTTCAGTTGTAACTACTCCCTATTCGACCATATCTTCTTCACTTTCTATATAAGAGAGGGAGAGGGACCATGAAAGGGGATCAATCCCATTAGTAATGTTAGGCCGGAGGAATTTGGATTCATATCCCCCTCACTTGTGCCCTAGTTTCTTGTAAACTCTAGCACATCTTATCAGAGGTTGGGATCCTTGGAGAAGAGGAGCAGGAGACCTTGAATCTTGGTTTTATGAAGTGCCATGCTTGAAGGAAGGTATAATTTCATGTACTTGCTTCATTCATTAATAAAGATCAGACATTCTTCCTTTCCAAATAGATTTGTTCATGTATGTTTCAGATATGATTACAATTTGATGTTTTATTATCTTATGAATATCAATCTTTTATTTGTAGTTAAATTGGTTTGAGGAAGGTTTGTAGTTTTTTTGCAGGTTGTTGCATTGGAGAACAATAGGAGAAGCTTGGATCGACCTTCTAAATAAGGTACACATTCTTCTAAACCTTAATCTCTTTGCTTAATAATTGTACTTGCAGAACCTTGTATGACTGTCTTTTACCCCAATACGTTGGTAGTCTCACCCCTGCTATAGGAACACTTTTCCTAACAACACCCCTAACATCTATTCTCTCTCTCTTTCTATAAAACCCTAACCCATTCTCTCTTTATCTAAACCCTTAACCCCAATATCTCTCTCTTTCTACTTAAAGCCATAACCATCATTCTCCCTCCCTCTATCTCTCTCTCTCTCTCTAAACCATTAACCCACAATATCTCTCTCTATACCCCTAATCTCCAATATCTCTCTCTCTCTCTCTCTAAAACCTTAGCCCCCACTCTCTCTCCATCTCTCACTCTCTCATCCCTTAACACCCAATCTCTCTCTCTCTCTCTAAAATCCTAACCACCAGTCTCTTTCTTTCTCTCTCTCTAAACATCTAATCTCGAATATTTTTCTCTTTCTCTCTCAATCTCCCTCTCTGAACCCCTAATATCCAATCTCTCTTTCTCTCTCTCAAAACCCCTAACACCCAATCTCTTTCTCTCTCTCTCTCTCAAAAACTTTGACCAACCTCTCTCTCTCTAACTATCTCTCTAAACCCCTTACAAACAATCTCTCTCTCTCTCTCTCTAAACCCATACACTCCAATCTCTCTCTCTCTCTCTCTCTAAACCCCTAAGCTACAATCTCTCTCTGTTTATCTTTGTACCCCTAGAAACCAATCTCCCTCCATCTATCTCCCTCTAAATCCTTAAAACCCAATCTCTGTCTCTCTGTCTCTAAACCCTTAACCCCCAATCTATCTCTCTCTCTAAACTCTATCCCCCAATCTCTCTCTCTCTAAACCCTTAAGCCCCAACATCTCTTTCTCTAAAATCCTAACCTCCAATCTCTCTATTCCCTCACTCTCTATCTCTAAACCCGTAACCTCCACTCTCTCTTTGTCTCTCTCTCTCCCTCTCTAAACCCTTAAACCCTAACTTCTAATATCTCTCTCTATATACCTCTAAAGACAAATATATATCTCTCTCAAAAACCCTACACTTGAATCTGTCTCTCTCTCCCTAGATACCTAACCACCAATCTCTCACTTTCTCTCTTTCCCTCTAAAATCCTAATATCTGTTCTCTCTCTCTCTCTCTAAATTCCCAACCACCAATTTGTCCCTAAACCATTAAGAACCAATCTCTTCCCTCTCAAAATCCCTTAACACCAATCTCTCTATTTCTCTCCCTCTCTTTATCTAAACTCCTAACCTCTAGTCTCCTTCCCTATCAGTCTCTGAACCTAAATCCCCCAATCTCTCTCTTTCTATCTCTTTCTCTAAACCCCTAACGTATATTCTCTCTCCCTCTAAACCCCTAACCCACTCTCTCTCTCTCTAAACCCTTAACTCCAATATCCCTCTCTTTCTACCTAAAACCATAACCATCATTCTCTCTCTATCTATCCCGCTCTATAAACCATTAACACACAATCTCTCTCTCTCTCTCTATACACCTAAGATCCAATCTCTCTCTCTCTGAACCCATAGCCCCCAATCTATCTCCATATCTCACTCTTTGAGACGCTAACACCCAATATCTCTCTCTCTCTCTCTCTCTCTAAAATACTAACCAACAGTCTCTTTCTTTCTCTCTCTATAAACCCCTAAGCTCCAATCTCTTTCTCTTTCTCTCTCAATCTCCCTCTCTGAACCCCTAATATCCAATCTCTCTCTCTCTCTCGAAAACCTTAACCACCACCCTCTCTCTCTCAACCCCTAACCTCCAATCCCTCTCTCTCTCTCTCAAAACCTAACCTCTAATCCCTCTCTCTCTCTCTCTCTCAACCCCTAACCTCCAATCCTTCTCTCTCTCTGAATATATCTCTAAACCCCTTACCACAAATCTCTCTCTCTCTAAACCTGTATGCTCCAATATCTCTCTCTCTCTCTCTAAACCCCTAAGCTACAATCTCTCTTTGTCTATCTCTGTACCCCTAGAAACCAATCTCCCTCCATCTCTCTCTCTAAACCCCAGACCCCCAATCTCTCTCTCTCTAAACCCCTATCCCCAAATCTGTCTCTCTCTAAACCCTTAAGCCCCAACATCTCTCTCTCTAAACTCCTAACCTCCAATCTCTCCAATCTCTCTCTCCCTATCGTGAACCCCCTAACCTCCAGTCTCTCTTTGTCATTCACTATCTCTCTCTAAACCCTTAACCCCTAACTTCCAATCTCTCTCTCTCTCTCTCTCTATATATATACCTCTAACCCCTAATTTCTCTCTCTCTTTATCTCAAAAACCCTAAAACACAATCTGTCTCTCTCTTCCTAGACACCTAACCACTAATCTCTCACTTTCTCTCTCTCCCTCTAAAATCCTAATATCTAGTCTCTCTCTCTCTCTCTCTAAGTTCCTAACCACCAATCTCTCTCTCTCTCTAAACCATTAAGCACCAATCTCTTCTCTCTCTAAACCGCTTACCACCAATCTCTCACTTTCTCTCCCTCTCTTTCTCTAAACCCCTATCCTCTAGTCTCCTGCTCTCTCTCTCTCTAAACCCAAATCCCCCAATCTCTCTCTTTCCATCTCTTTCTCTAAACCCTTGACGTCTATTCGCCCCCTCTCTCTCTCTAAACCCTTAACCCCAATATCTCTCTCTTTATACCTAAAACCATAACCGTCATTCTCTCTCCCTCTATCTCTCTCTCTCCACAATCTCTCTCTCTATACCTCTAACACCCAATCTCTCTCTCTCTCTCTCTATAAACCACCAATCTCTATCTATAAACCTCTAATCCTAAATATTTCTCTCTCTCTCACTCTCTCCCTCTCTCTAAACCACTAAGACCCAATATATCTCTCTCTAAACCCATAACCACCAATATCTCTCTCTCTCTAAAAAACTACTCTCCAATCTCTCTCTCTCTCTAAACCTTCAACCACCGATCTCTCTCTCCAAACCCCTAACTTTCAATCTCTCTCTCTTTCTCTAAACCTCTATCCTCCAATCTCTCTCTCTCTCTCTCTCTCTCTAGACCTCAAGCCACCAATCTCTCACTTTCTCCCTCTCCAAAATCTTGACCTCTAGTCTCTCTATATATCTCTGTCCCTCTCTCTCTCACTCTCTAAACACCTAACCACCAATTAATCTCCCCCTCCCTATAAACCACAAATCTCCAATCTCTCTCTCTCTCTCTCTCTCTCTCTCTCTCTCTAAGTGCCTAACCACCAATCCCTTCCTTTATCTCCCTCTTTTTCTCTAAACCCATAACGTCCATTCTCTCTCTCTCTCTCTCTCTCTCTCTCTCTAAACCTGTAATCCCCAATACCTCTAATTCTATCTCTCTCTCTCTAAACATGTAACCCCCAATACCTTTAATTCTATCTCTCTCTCTCTCTCTAAACCTGTAACCTCCAATCTCTCTATCTCTCTCCGAACGCATAACCCTCCTTTTCTCTCTCTAAACACTTAACCCCCAATCTCTTAATGTTTTTCCCGAAACCCATAACCACCAATTTCTTTCCCTCTCACTCTCTTTCTTTAATCCCCTAAACCCCAATCCCCCTCTCTCTTTGTGTCTATCTCTATAAGCCCCAAACCTCCAATCTCCCTCTCTCTCTAACTATCTCTCTAAATCCCTTACCACCAATCTCTCTCTCTCTAAACCCATACACTCCAATATCTCTCTGTCTATCTTTGTACTTCTACAAACCAATATCCCTCCATCTCTCTCCCTCTAATTCCTTAAAACCAAATCTTTGCCTCTCTATCTCTAAAACCCTAACCCCCAATCTCTCTCTCTCTCTAAACTCTATCCCCCAATCTCTCTCTCTCTAAACCCTTAAGCCCCAGCATCTCTTTCTCTAAAATCCTAACCTCCAATCTCTCTAATCCCTCACTCTCTATATCTAAACCCGTAATCTCCACTCTCTCTTTGTCTCTCACTCTCCCTCTCTAAACCCTTAAACCCTAACTTCCAATATCTCTCTCTCTATACCTCTAAAGCCAAATATCTCTCTCTCTCAAAAACCCTAAACCTGAATCTCTCTCTCTCTCTCCCTAGACACCTAACCACCAATCTCTCAATTTCTCTCTCTCCCTCTAAAATCCTAATATTTGGTCTCTCTCTCTCTCTCTAAATTCCTAACCACCCTTCTCTCCCTAAACCATTAAGAACCAATCTCTTCTCTCCTCTAAATCCCTTACCACCAATCTCTCTATTTATCTCCATCTCTTTATCTAAACCCCTAACCTCTAGTCTCCTGCCCTCTTAGTCTCTAAACCCAAATCCCCCAATCTCTCTCTTTCTATCTCTTTCTCTAAACCCCTAATGTCTATTCTCTCTCTCTCTCTAAACCCCTAACCCACTCTCTCTCTCTCTCTCTAAACCCTTAAATCCAATATCCCTCTCTTTCTACCTAAAACCATAACCATCATTCTCTCTCCCTCTATCCCTCTCTCTACACCATTAACCCACAATCTCTCTCTCTGAACCCATAGCCCCCATTCTCTCTCCATATCTCACTCTCTCAGCCGCTAACACCCAATCTCTCTCTCTCTCTAAAATCCTAACCAATAGTCTCTTTCTTTCTCTCTCTATAATCCCCTAAGCTCCAATCTCTTTCTCTTTCTCTCTCAATCTCCCTCTTTGAACCCCTAATATCCAATCTCTCTCTCTCTCAAAAAAAAAAAACTTAACCACCAACCTATCTCTCTAAACCCCTAACCTCTAATCCCTCTCTCTCTCTCTCTCAAAACCTAACCTCCAATCCCTCTCTCTCTCTCTCAACCCCTCCAATCCTTCTCTCTCTCTGAACATATCTCTAAACCCCTTACCACCAATCTCTCTCTCTCTCCAAACTTGTATGCTCCAATCTCTCTCTCTCCCTATAATCCTTTAAAAATCATTCTCTCTCTCTCTCTCTCTCTAAACCCCTGACCCCCAATCTCTCTCTCTCTAAAATCCTAACCTCCAATCTCACCAATCTCTCTCTCCCTATCGCTAAACCCCTAACCTCCACTCTCTCTTTGTCTCTCACTATCCCTCTCTAAACCCTTAACCCCTAACTTCCAATCTCTCTCTCTCTCTATATATACATCTAACCCCTAATTTCTCTTTCTCCCTTTATCAAAAACCCTAACACACAATCTGTCTCTCTCTCCCTAGACACCCAACCACTACTCTCTCACTTTCTCTCTCTCCCTCTAAAATCCTAATATCTAGTCTCTCTCTCTCTCTCTAAGTTCCTAAGCACCAATCTCTCTCCCTCTCTCTCCACAATCTCTCTCTCTATAAACCACCAATCTCTATCTATAAACCTCTAACCTCGAATAATTCTCTCTCTCTCTCTCTCTCTCCCTCTCTCTAAACCACTAAGACCCAATATATCTCTCTCTAAACCCTTAACCACCAATATCTCTCTCTCTAAAAAACTACTCTCCAATCTCTCTCTCTCTAAACCTTCAACCACTGATCTCTCTCTAAACCCCTAACTTTTAATCTCTCTCTCTCTCTCTCTCACTCTCTCTCTCTCTTTCTCTAAACCTCTATCCTCCAATCTCTCTCTCTCTCTCTCTAGACCTCAAGCCACCAATCTCTCACTTTCTCCCTCTCCAAAATCTTGACCTCTAGTCTCTCTATATATCTCTCTCCCTCTCTCTCTCACTCTCTAAACACCTAACCACCAATTAATCTCCCCCTCCCTATAAACCACAAAGCTCCAATCTCTCTCTCTCTCTCTAAGCGCCCAACCACCAATCCCTTCCTTTCTCTCCCTCTTTTTCTCTAAACCCATAACGTCCATTCTCTCTCTCTCTAAACTTGTAATCCCCAATACCTCTAATTCTCTCTCTCTCTCTCTCTCTCTCTCTCTCTAAACATGTAACCCCCAATACCTTTAATTCTATCTCTCTCTCTCTCTAAACCCGTAACCTCCAATCTCTCTTTCTCTCTCTGAACACATAACCCTTGTTTTATCTCTCTAAACACTTAACCCCCAATCTCTTAATGTTTCTCCCAAAACCCATAACCACCAATTTCTTTCCCTCTCACTCTCTTTCTTTAATCCCCTAACCCCCAATCCCCCCCTCTCTTTGTGTCTATCTCTATAAGCCTCAAACCTCCAATCTCTCTCTCTCTCTAAACCCCTAAGCTACAATCTCTCTCTGTCTATCTTTGTACCCCTAGAAACCAATCTCCCTCCATCTCTCTCCCTCTAATTCCTTAAAACCCAATCTATGTCTCTCTGTCTCTAAACCCCTAACCTCTAATTTCCCTCTCTCTCTAAACTCTATCCCCCAATCTCTCTCTCTCTAAACCCTTAAGACCCAACATCTCCTTCTCTAAAATCCTAACCTCCAATCTCTCTAATCCCTCACTCTCTATCTCTAAACTCGTAACCTCCACTCTCTCTTTGTCTCTCACTCTCCCTCTCTAAACCCTTAAACCTTAACTTCCAATATCTCTCTCTCTATACCTCTAAAGCCAAATATATATCTCTCTCTCGAAAACCCTAAACCTGAATCTCTCTCTCTCTCCCTAGACACCGAACCACCAATCTATCACTTTCTCTCTCTCCCTCTAAAATCCTAATATCTGTTCTCACTCTCTCTCTCTAAATTCCTAACCACCAATCTCTCCCTAAACCATTAAGAACCAATCTCTTCTCTCTCTAAATCCCTTACCACCAAGCTCTCTATTTCTCTCCCTCTTTTTATCTAAACCCCTAACCTCTAGTCGCCTGTCCTCTCAGTCTCTAAACCCAAATTTCCCAATCTCTCTCTCTCTATCTCTTTCTCTAAACCCCTAACGTCTATTCTCTCTCTCTCTCTAAACCCCTAACCCTCTCTCTCTCTCTCTAAACCCCTAACCCTCTCTCTCTCTCTAAACCCTTAACTCCAATATCCCTCTCTTTTCACCTAAAACCACAACTATCATTCTCTCTCCCTCTATCCCTCTCTCTAAACCATTAACCAACAATCTCTCTCTCTATACACCTAAGATCCAAACCTTTCATGCCAAAGCCTACTAACCTCGTTGCCATGAGTGAGGAGAGCAGTGGGCTTTTCAAGCAGCACAAAGTGAAAAAACTCATAGTATTTTGCAGTGTGGTTTGCCTTTCCAACTGCAATAAGTCTTCCACTTTCAATATCAGAAATTTCAACTTTGTTAGGGTTGAATGTAACTTGCTTCGGTTCACCAGTGTGTGTCATTTGATACACAGAAAGTAGATTTGAAGCCAAGGAAGGCACATAAAGAACATTTTGAAAACTTCCATGCTCTAAATGGATGGTACCTTTACCCTTTGAAGAATTTTTTGAGCCATCTCCCAAATGGATGGGGATGGAGCTGCTTGGATCAAATGAATAGAAGGAGTCAATATTTGCAGCCATATGATTCGAGGCACCAAAATCTATCAGTAGAGTGGTGGGTTTCGAAACAGTTGCCATGAGTGCTTGAACTCTTTCATGATCATCATTTCTATCCTTCTTCCGTGCACTGTTGGGAAGAGTTATATTACTCTTTTACAAAAGAAGGGTCATTTGATCTATTGTCTTCTTCATGCATGAACTTTTAGGATGAAATCCATGGTTGCAATAAGTACATTTAGATTTTTCTTTACCCTTTTGCTTGTTCCTTGAACTGGATGGTGCATCCGATGGTTTGCTTTTCTCTCTTTTCTTGGATGGTTCGAATTTGGGCTTCTCTTTCTTTTGCTTCCCTTTACCATTCAAATTCGTGGATCCTTGAACAAATAGGGCTGAATATTTGGAGCTTATGGACCCCATTTGAATCAACTTGTCATGCTCTTTGGTAATAGATTCAATGAAGGCATTCAAGGTAGGCATCTTCCAATTCGTGGTAGTTAGCCAACCAGAATTGAAAGTAGAGACAAATACCGAGAAATCTTTACCAAGTTTTGAAAGAATGGAGAGGATCAATTTCTTATCCTCTTTGATAACTCCATTGTTCTTCAATTGTAAGGACAAATGCTTGAATCTTGTGAAAAAGTCATTGATGGTCTCGAAATATTCAGGATTCAATGCAATCAATTCATTTTCCAATTGAAAAGACCGCATGTCATCTTGCTTCCCAAAAAGCTTCTCGAGTTGCTCCCATACTACCTTTGGAGTAGTCAATCCACTGAGGTGAAAGTGAAGATACTTGGAAATATTGAGGCAAAGAAGACCATATGCTTCATCTAACTTGTTGAAGTGCTTTGATTTTTCAATGAGTGTATTGGGCTCAACTTCGAGGCCCATGGTGACTCTTTAGTACCCTCTTGAGCGCAACATAATCTCCATGTCATTCTTCCATTCAAAATAATTGAAGGGAGTGAGTAGCTTAGAAGAAGAAGAATCCATCTCAATGATAACTAATGCACTTGATGGAGATGATAAACCTGCAAATCACAATCTAAGGAAGAACAGTAAGGTCGAACAATCCACCCTTTTAGAGTTGCATCACACCTGGGATTGGAGATCAAGCAAGCTTGATTCATCCAATCTATAAAATCCAGGAATTCTGTGGAAAACTCGGGCTTTTGGAGTGGAATGGAGAGTATTTTTCAGCCTTGCATGCACATGAGCGAATGCACATGAGATTTTGCATGCCAAAACTTCAGTAATTTTGAGCAAATTCACTCAATTCTTCATGTAGAACACCTATAGGAGAGAGATCTTGTCCTTGCAATGGCTCTGATACCATGTAAAATTAGTCACAACAGATCTATTGAACAAGAATATCAATCACAATGATGTAAAACAAATTGGAGTAAAAACTGTGCAAGAGAGATGCATCAGTGCTCTATAATCCAGAATAGTAAAATTACAATACAATATTGTCACAATGAGTGAGCAATTCGAATTATCCAAGGAGGTCATTCGAATATGCTGCATGGTGTAGCTTGGCTCCAACCAGGAGTCCTCATCATCAATTATTCGTGGTCATCAATGCACAAGTCACTCTCAGACAAGTGTCAAACTGAGTCTAATAAGTGTAATTGATGGTAAGTGGCACTAATGTAGGGATGGAGGCTCAATGGAGGGCGCATGAGGAGTTAACTGCACTCAGAATAGGTAGTCAGGTCTCATCGGAGGTCAATCAGCGTGATAACAACAATTATGGGTCAATCGGAGTGATAACTGAAGTGAACTAGACTGGTAGGTGAGAAAAGGCGCCCTTCTGCAGTGGAAGGTGAGAAGTGGGTGCCTCCCTAACTAGGAGGGCTAAATCTGAGTGGAAAGTAGCTCCCGAGTGTTGGAAGACTAGGGACTAGGTGTTGGAGGCATCAAACTGGTGATTGGGCAGCATGCGGGTGCATGTAATGCATGTAGAATGCATGCATGCATGCAGAGTACATAACTGAATGATGAGATATCCTAACATCTCTCTCTCTCTCTCTAAAATCCTAACCAACAGTCTCTTTCTTTCTCTCTCTATAAACCCCGAAGCTCCAATCTCTTTCTCTTTCTCTCTCAATCTCCCTCTCTGAACCCCTAATATCCAAGCTCTCTCTCTCTCTCTCAAAAACCTTAACCACCAACCTCTCTCTCTCAACCCCTAACCTCCAATCCCTCTCTCTCTCTCAAAACCTAATCTCCAATCCCTCTCTCTCTCTCTCAACCCCTAACCTCCAATCCTTCTCTCTCTCTGAATATATCTCTAAACCCCTTACCACCAATCTCTCTCTCTCTCTAAACCCGTATGCTCCAATATCTCTCTCTCTCTCTCTAAACCCCTAAGCTACAATCTCTCTCTGTCTATCTATGTACCCCTAGAAACCAATCTCCCTACATCTCTCTCCCTATAATCCCTTAAAAATCAATCTCTCTCTCTCTCTCTCTAAACCCTTGACCCCCAATCTCTCTCTCTCTCTAAACCCTTGACCCCCAATCTCTCTCTCTCTCTAAACCCCTATCCCCAAATCTATCTCTCTCTAAACCATTAAGCCCCAACATCTCTCTCTCTAAACTCCTAACCTCCAATCTCTCCAATCTCTCTCTCCCTATCGCTAAACCCCTAACCTCCACTCTCTCTTTGTCTTTCACTATCTCTCTCTAAACCCTTAACCCCTAACTTCCAATCTCTCTCTCTCTCTATATATATACACCTCTAACCCCTATTTTCTTTCTATCCCTCTCTCAAAAACCCTAAAACACAATCTGTCTCTCTCTCCTTAGACACCTAACTACAAATCTCTCACTTTCTCTCTCTCCCTCTAAAATCCTAATATCTAGTCTCTCTCTCTCTCTCTCTAAGTTCCTAACCACCAATCTCTCTCTCTCTCTCTAAACCATTAAGCACCATCCTCTTCTCTCTCTAAACCGCTTACCACCAATCTCTCACTATCTCTCCCTCTCTTTCTCTAAACCCCTAACCTCTAGTCTCTCGCTCTCTCTCTCTCTAAACCCAAATCCCCCAATCTCTCTCTTTCTATCTCTTTCTCTAAACCCCTGATGTCTGTTCCCTCTCTCTCTCTCTGTCTAAACCCTTAACCCCAATATCTCTCTCTTTATACCTAAAACCATAACCGTCATTCTCTCTCCCTCTCTCTCTCTCTCCACAATCTCTCTCTCTATACCCCTAACACCCAATCTCTCTCTCTCTCTCTCTCTCTCTCTCTCTCTCTCTAAACCACCAATCTCTATCTATAAACCTCTAACCCCGAATATTTCTCTCTCTCTCATTCTCTCCCTCTCTCTAAACCACTAAGACCCAATATATCTCTCTCTAAACCCCTAACCACCAATATCTCTCTCTCTCTAAACCTTCAACCACTGATCTCTCTCTCTAAACCCCTAACTTTCAATCTCTCTCTCACTCTCTCTTTCTTTCTCTAAACCTCTATCCTCCAATCTCTCTGTCTCTCTCTCTCTATATACCTCAAGCCACCAATCTCTCACTTTCTCCCTCTCCAAAATCCTGACCTCTAGTCTCTCTATATCTCTCTCTCCCTCTCTCTCTCACTCTCTAAACACCTAACCACCAATTAATCTCCCCCTCCCTATAAACCACAAAGTTCCAATCTCTATCTCTCTCTCTCTAAGCCCCCAACCACCAATCCCTTCCTTTCTCTCCCTGTTTTTCTCTAAACCCATAACCTCCATTCTCTCTCTCTCTCTCTCTCTCTCTCTAAACCTATAATCCCCAATACCTCTAATTCTCTCTCTCTCTCTCTCTCTCTCTCTCTCTCTCTCTCTCTAAACATGTAAACCCCAATACCTTTAATTCTATGTCTCTATCTCTCTAAACCTGTAACCTCCAATCTCTCTTTCTCTCTTTGAACGCATAACCCTTGTTTTCTCTCTCTAAACACTTAACCCCCAATCTCTTAATGTTTCTCCTGAAACCCATAACCACCAATTTCTTTCCCTCTCACTCTCTTTCTTTAATCCCTTAACCCCCAATCTCTCTCTCTCTTTGTGTCTATCTCTATAAGCCCCAAAACTCCAATCTCTCTCTCTCTCTCTCTCTCTCTCTCTAAACCCCTAACCCACAATCTCTATCTCACTAAACCCATAGCCTCCAATATTTCTCTCTCTCTCTCTCTCTCTCTGACTATCTCTCTAAACTAGCTATGGGTTATAGGTTTTAAGGGTTGGGCGTTTGATGATAGAGTATAGGGTTGATGAGAATTAGAGGTCATAAGGGTTAGGGGTTAAATTTTATTTAACTAGACACTTTAGAGGTTAGGATTAGGTGGTTAGGGTTATAGGGGTTAAGGGATATATATCATTATGTGTTATTATTTATGAGTTTTAGGGGCTATACTATTTTAGGATTATAGTGGGCCAAGGGTTATAATGGTTAGTTGTCCTAGGGACTAGGGATTGCAATGGCTAGGACTAATGGTCAAGGGTTTGGGGATTGAGATATAGGGGTCATGGATTTATGGTTATAAGGATGAAGATTTATATGTACATGAGGATAATGCAAGTTAGTGATTTTGTTTATACTATATCTCCTAACCTTTGTGGTGAAGGAGAGAAGAGAGGGGTGAGGGAGGGAGAAGGGATTGGGTAGAGTGGAAGAAGGGGGGGATTGGGTGGATAGGAAGAGAGGGGGGTGGGGTTATAGAGGGGGGGGTTTAGGGATAGATAGAAAAAAATGAAGGTGTCAAAATGAACGCGTGCACGCACAACAACGTGTGCGCACATCTACGCGTGCACACACATGTGTTTTGATTCGAAAAAAAAAAATTCTGCCCTTGCAGGTTTGGTATTAGCTTCAGATTACCAAACCTTGAGGCTTGGTCTGAGTCATGGAAGAAAACACCAATTTCTGTAACTTCATGTTTTTCATGCTTAGTTCCACATATGCTCCACTTGTGCACTATTGATGAAATTGCACACACTTGTTGAGCTCTGTGTGCAGATTCTAACTATAATTTTTGAATAGATCTGTTATTGTTTTCTATTTTTATTTCATTTTTAACTGCACTCATGTAAAATTTGTAAAAACATAGGTCGTTTATTTGGACTATAACTTTTGATTGGCTTACATATTTCGAAAACGGAAAAGAACTTGCACAAGAGTACAAGAATACCTACAAGCTAAAAAAATAAAATAATGATTGATTATGTTTAGACCATGATATGGTGGACCAACACTCGACCATGTCATTTTAAGGCTTCACTAACTTTCGTAATTTAAAAAAAAATATAAATTTTTTAAAATTTTGGAAAAATAGCCTTGCATAAGATCTGTCTGTTGCTTATGCCTCTACATATTTTTATCCTCATAATTTGACAATTTACATAACAAACATGTGGACCAATGCGAACATATGCATTATGTTTTAGAGAAAAATTAACATACCAATGTTAAAATAATGACATTTTGGGGTGATTATACCACTTTTTCATAAATAAAAGTTATATATTTCGGAAGGTGATCTGATTTTCTACGTTTCATCTTTTTACACCCAATTCTAAAACATTTTGTAGGTATCTCTAATAGTTCAGTTCAATGATAAGATTTATGTTTTTTCGACATGCCATTGCAACAAACGCGTCATAAGTGGGTATCATTACCTTGCACCGGCCCTATAATGACTATTCACTATTGAAGGATTTTCTCCTTGGTCATAAATTATGATTCTTAAATTCCAAGTTTATATCATATACAAAAAATATAGAACATTGCAAGAAAGAAAGTGAATATAAAATAGAGTAATACTTGATGATCTCCATGTCTGATCTAATTCGGGATTTGGTCGCTGACAAAAATATTATAGGGCAATTAAAAGACACAACTTGAACCAAATTTTCCTCTATGTATCCCACAACCTACCAGGCTACCATCATCCATCTAAAGTTTCATTATTCAAGTATTAGTGTTACATTAACTCTTATCAAATTAACTCTATCACTACCTCATGTCTTTATTTAATGTTGTCATGTTTGTTACCCACATGAATAGAGATTTAGATTGAATTGCATTAAAAATAGGTAGATGGGTTGAGGGATTGAGGTGATAGGTAGATGGGTTGAGGGCTTGATGTCGTAAATCATGTAGATCAAATCCAAGTTATAAAGCCATTATTTTTCATGATTAGAGTCACTAATTTGGCATATGCATTATTGTTTACAATGTAAATGTAAAGAAAACTATGTAAAATAAATGGTCATCAAAGCATTCAAGACAAGCTTAGCTATGAAGGCATGCCAATTATGAGGGTATGTTTGCAAAAACATTTGGAACATGGAAATAATGCAATAACCTTTGAGAGGGGTGTTTGATAGGGTGGGACATCTATGATAATGGAATTTCAAGAAGATGGGTTGGCACATCAAGTAATAACTTATCTTGGAGTTTGTTCTACAAATCTAGAGCTAATCAAGGTCTCCATCGATATTTGGGTTGTTAATTGGATGTATGGTGCATGGAATTCCTATATAAATTTTGCAAAAGTAACATACAAATTTTCCAAACATCTTATGTTATGCTAGACAATATTTATTATTCATGTAAGCACAATCACATGTAAGAGATGATTCTCAAGACAAAACATAATGAAGGATGTATGAAGAACAAAACTATTCTTAGGTACATTAGATGCCTTGATACTAGTATTACTGGTAGAGTTTGATTAATCAATTGTGGAATTGGATAGGGTGTATGACATTTGGAATAACTAAATACGAATCTTTGTCTTTTTGTTTAAGTGTGTAATGATGTAAGACACATTAAATATTTCTAATAAAGCATGTAAAAGAAAAGCATAAAGTAATGGTGGAATTGGATGGGGTGTATGACATTTGGAATAAGTTAAGTAAAGAAGAATCTTAAGTATTTAAAGATTTTGTCCTTTTGTTTAAGTGTGTAATGATGTAAGACACATTAAATTTCTAATAAAGCATGCAAAAGAAAAGCATAAAGCATGCATGTTTGATTAAATTTAAAGTTTTTTTCTAAGTAAGTGTTCAAATACATTTTTAAAGCAATACATAAAGCGTACATATTTAGTTAAATTTTTAGTTTTTTTCCAAATAAGTGTTTAAATACACTTTAGAAATTTATTGTAATTACATCAATTACATCTTCATGGTTATTTTATTGGTTATTTTCAATAAAAATAATGAAGAATCCAAACTCAGTCATTATACGGAACAATTTGTGGAGGAGCTGCTTTAAACAATGTTGAAACTCGACCTTTCGATTTCTACTATGGGATCATTGCCAAGCTTCAACTATCTCTTAATGATGATCCCAAAGTAAAGATCGAAACATTGAATTTCGAAATTGTTTAACACAGCTCCTCCTTCACAAATCCCAACTCATTCAACAATTTCTTGTGTTAATTTCTCTGCCTCCGGACATAGCACCTTAGAAGGTCTCAGCTTATCTTTTCAGTCTAAAGTCTAAGCTTATCCCTATGCCTGCGTCATCTCCTTACTTTGCTTGTGGTCCTTTGCGATTTCCCACATGGAAGACGGGAAAAAGATTGATGGCTCTTTAGCGACGGCTATTTTTTGACAACCGTGTTTTCCTACCTGTTGATTGTATTCCAAAAGCTAAAGAACGAAAAAATCGATCGATCATTTTCAGCGGCCCAAAAGCTAAAGAACAAAAAAATCGATCGGTCATTTTCAGCGGCCCAAAAGATAAAGAACGTAAAATATCGGTCGACCATTTTCAACATCTTAGGGTTCTGGTGGCTGAATTTGAGTTCGCAGATTTGAAGAGTTGATGAAAAGTCTTTGTCCATATGGTCAAAACATTTCCAACGTTTGGACAAACTCTATTTCTTTCATCTTCATCCATTTTTCATTTTTTATTAATGCATTCCAATCAATCGTGAGACCAGTTTCTTTTCAGTAATATTCACCAAAGGATTGGTCTTACCATGGGAATCTTGTTTATATTGCTTTTAATGTTTTTATCATGGGAATCAATTTTCTCGTTTTCATTGTGTTTTTTAGTTTTCGTGACACTTAATTTGTGGCATGTCTACATTATCTACATTCACTAATCACAAGTTAAGTGGTTGTACTAGTATTATCAAGGTAGAGCTATTCTTCTCAAAATAGAGAAAATAATATTTATTCGTAAGTTTAAAATATTTCAAATTTATTTTATAACGCCATTATAGTTTTTAAAATGCTTTGAATATTTAAAAAAAATAAAAAATAAATCATTTTTTAAGATTTTACTTATTTATTGGTCAAAAGTATTTTTTCAATATATAACTTCATTTTTAAAATATAAAATAATTAAAAACATTGAATATAGAATTTTTAAATATTGTCATACCACCACCTTATATAACATTATTGACTTTTGTTTATTATAATGAAAATATACAAGTTGTTGTCACTTTTTAGATAATGTGATGTTTTGATTTTGATACTATCAATTTATGTATTTTTATTTGGATGTGATACGTTTAAAAAAACACTACATGGTTTTTTTGTCATTTACTTTTTCATTTTTACATTAAGCTTAAGTTTATTTACTATATCAATTTTTATGTTTGATAACATTATAACATAAATTTGAGAATTTATAATACATAAATTTTATTTTTGAGTCCCTATTGACTATGCATACCTTGATTCACTTGGTGGACCAAAAAAAAATCAATTTACCCTTTGATCGTTATTATAACAAATATTTTATCAGAATTTTTCAAATTAGAGTTATAAATATTTTTAGCGTGTAGAATAATTTAACAAATTTTTTTGATGCTCCACATGTAAAACTAGTGTGATCCATAGGTCACCCCCAACTTAGATCTGAGATCCTACCTTTTGAAGAGGTAGAGGAGGTCCATCAATATCTCCAACAAAACCTTTAGTGATTGACCTTTGGGGTTCCAAAATCTAGGATCTAGGATCTCCCGAGGGGGGACACAGAGGTATGTGATAGGAGCACCATGTACATGGATCCATTTCTTTCATCAAGTGGCTACTACCATAGTTTGTTGCAATGGAGTGTAGTTTGGTTCTTGAGATGAAGTGGAAATCTTGTTTTGTAATTTTTTGGCCTTATATGTGTGGCATTTATGGCTTTGGAGCTCGAATTTGTATATAATTTTACACATTTTGTGCTTGATGCAACACTCATATGTTCCATTAATAAATAAATTTGGCTGACTTATATATAAAGATGTGTTTTCTCTATATGCTATGTACATGTTCTTGATTATTAATTTGACAAATGCTTATTTAACACGTAATTGGCAGAATGCATTAAATATAAAATTAAAGCTTCTTAGTACATGTATATATGTAATCGATTCAAATGAATGTTTAAGAATTTGTACATGTAGAAGTTTCCTAATAAACATAAGATCACAAACATGGTATACACCATTGAGCTGTGACAGTGCCAATTGTGAGTCAAGGTGGACCACCAAACTTTGGTTTCCATGTGAAATGGCCTCCAATAGTAGTTTGATAACAACGTTATATTCAAAATAACTAACTCGTGGGATAAAAAATCACTTAAGTGAGACAAGACTTTGAGTATGTTGTCTAGAACCATCCACGAAGCCCTCAAAAATAGGTATTTTAGACGACATCTACAAATCAAACACAAAGAACAATAAGCAACGGTCATGAAAGAGATTAACAATAGAAAAGAAAAAGAAAAGAAACTAACTACTTATAATACAACAAGTCCAAGGGCATTGCCCAAACAATTCTACCTAAGCGTAATACCTCTTAATATAGAGCATATTTCTAGGCTCTTTGAGCATGTTCCCTTCAAAGTCATCCAACTCATAGGTTCCTTTATTGAGGGCTCGTCTCATAATATAAGGGATGAGCCACATAGAATTAAACTTACATGATCCCAATTCATTGTTATCTTGGTTATAAACAAGGACCATGTGTCCTGGAGAGAAGACACAAGGGCAGGAAACTCAATCATGTTGATCTTTGGCATATTTTTTGTGTGCTTAATTTGCAATGGTTGTGTGTCTAGGGTACTCATCTTACCATTCCAAATAAACAAAGTTTTCTTCTAACACACTTGTCTCAGGTAGGACTTCTATGGATAAATTTAATGAGGAAATTCACATTCAATATGAAAAATGGATTCGAATCAATGGAAAAGTTGAAACAATGTGAACCTCGTAGTAGTCTTGACTAAATTTATATATTCCCAAAGCACCAGATATATCATAATATGTCAGTTAGAATTACTCTTGCTAACTATGCATTGGAGAATGACAATAGCATAACATAAAACCTATTCATGGAGTTCAATTTATGACAATAAGGCTCATTAAAAAAATGTCCAAGGCACATTCTTGTAGCAACAAATTGATGGTGGAAATAAACTATGGCTCATGTCCAAACTGGACGCTCTAATGCAAAGGTTTTCTTGATGCAGTATGATGACACCCTGTAATACCCCTAGTTTTGATTTCGAATGTATTTAACCAAAATTATGTAAATGATGTAAATATGCTAGTATAGATTCCTAGTGTGGAGCTCAAGGCCAAGGCCCAATTAGTGAATGGATAGGCATGGATGATGTAAATATTTTTATTTGTATTGTATGGTTGGCTTGTCATGCTAACTCAAACTATATGTAAATATTATGTGCATAAATAATAAAATTGTTCAACATGGCTCTGTAAAGAGAACTAGAGGGGCTATGATTCCACTAGAGGGGAAGAGGAAAAGGGGCCTATATGAGACTTAATCCTTTGCTACCAAGTGTTAATCTTAGAACTCATCCGTATTCTTCCATGAGATTTTAAATGAGCCAATTACCCCATTTTTACTATTGAACCCAATAATTGAATGCATGTGTGAGGTTGGTGGGAAAATTCAACTCATGCAGTTATTGAAGCATGGGGTTGAATGCACTTTTGTGACAGATTTGTTAGATACTAGAAGTCTGTCTGTAGCTTCCAAGATTCCTTTCTTCTAAAGTTAGAAGCTATGTCAGTTGTATTTTCACCATTATCTTATTTCTTATGGATTCAACACTCATTTATCTCATTATTGCATGCATATCTACACTATGCAGAGCTCCCCATTGTTGTTCTTGACCTTAGCAGACTATGTTTAACATAGAAATTCGAATTTAGAGATAGAGCTGCAGATTTGGAAGGCAAAATAGATGGATGTAGGTGAGCAAAGAGGTTGGGAAATATAGGAACCCTTACCCATTGAGTTCAGTTGATCATAAATGCTTGAGAATCCATGGATTAAGGCTACATGTGGTTCTCTAATAGTATATAGTAGGTTGGTCTCCTTCTATGCACACACTAGAAGCACCCAACAAGATGGAGCACCCAAGAGATTCATGGATCAGTCAAGGGGATTCCTAAGCACATAAGAGTGTTGTGTGGGGAAAGTATTTTTAGAGCCAAGGCTATGATGGATAAGTGAGATCCTTATAGAGCTCTGCATGAGAATTTGGTTAAGAATGGAGATAAGAATGGGTTATGGGCTGAGAGATAGAAGCTTGCAGGTGTTTCCTTCACCCTGGTGGCCTCATAGCCCAGTTTGGGGGTGGCCTCTAAACAAAAATAATATAGGATGGATAGAGTGCCTACGGTTGGGTGGAAAATATCCCTTACTTAGCATGTTGCTTGGATCTTTGTTGGACAACGATAAGTATTATTTCCTATTTCAATGTGAAATGTTTTTATTTGATGCCTATGATAATTATGTTGATAAATGCATGCTAGATGTGTGTGGATAGAGTTTAATTATGTTGTGTATGTTTATTTATGTTTATTCAAACATATTTTATATGCTATCAAATTCGTAACATGACTATGGGGCAAAATTTCGAAGCTTGTAGTTGGTTAATGTCCCCTCCCAGTGGTTGGATTGGGTGAAGGGAACGTTACACACCCTTTAAAATAAGTTTCTACGGTATAATTCTATTGTTCACACATGCATAAAAGATAGGACCATATGGTAGAAGATGACTTGCCACATTAGGTGTAGGCGCTTTCTAGACAACGAATATCCCAATTGTGACTATTTTACCCAAAACTAATTGATGTATCCATGAGTAGGTTGAAGAGAGATCAACGGTTCCCTTGGTATGACCCAAGAATGAAGTAGTTGAACCTTCTAAATTTTACTAAATGGTTATTTTCATGCATTGAATTCCCTTGTCGGTTTGATTTGTCAGACCAGGCCACTATCCTCTTCTATCAGTGCTAATATTCAGGTGTTTCTTTCAGTCGCTTCAACCATGCACATAATCATGTAGGAAACTCACACTAGAATATCTCATGCTTGTCCCAACTTGGTCCACCATATAAAAAAATCTCCCTACATAAACAAGGATTATGGGAATTCTACTTGGCATGGATGGGATCCTATGTAGGAGCATTATGGATCATGAATGGGATGCATTATTGTGCGAGCCACACAAGGGAGCAATTTATAGACAAAATGCAGGTAAATAAAAAATTGAAAAAGTTCTATGAAATGTCTCTTTATTTTAGTTAAGCCCATTATTCCCTAAAGTATATCCATATCGACTCCCTCCTCAAATTGGGAGCCTTGGATTTGAAAGTTTCTCAATTTTATCTTTCTTTAAATATGATTGTAGATTTGGATATCCTTTGGAAGTGGTGTGAGGAACATGAGGCTCCCTCTCCTAAGATAAGATCTCATAAAACTAATACTTAGAAGTTTCTCTTGAAGCACTTATTGATAGCCTCTATATGTCCATTCTCATGTGGATAAAAAGGTGAAGAGTGTTCTTGTTAATATTAGATGTTAATTCGTTAATCATTTTCATTTTGAAAATGGCTACCATGGTTAGTGATAATCTCTCTGGGAACACCAAATCGAGTGATTACCTAATTAAATATGCAAAATGTTACTATTTCACCATTTTTATTAAAGGTAGGCATGCCTTCAACCTACTTAGTAATGTAGTCAATGAACATACTAATGTATTTATGGTCTTTTTTCTGTTAAATTTTCAGAATTTACTTCAATCTGATCTAGGATCTTAACTGAGAGAACAACATGTATAGCATATCTACAGCATATCAATCATGGAGACAATAATGCAAGCACACAAGAGACACAAAGATTTACTTGGGGAAAACCATAAAGGTGAAAAACCCCAATAACTTCCTCAGAGATAGATAGAGCAATGATACAACCAACCATAAGAGATAGACACATCCTAGCAGCAGATCCTCCTCCTCCATAAGTGCGCCACTCCTCCTTGAGTGCATGTGTGAGAAGTGAGTGAGAAAATAGAGTGCCTCCCGCACTCTATTTATACTTGACTTGACTTTCCTTTTTACCTAACTCATGTAGGCTCAAACTTTACCACATAACATAATGCTGAGTGGGCCGACCCCCAATAGGGTGGTCTAATAACCCTTTGAACCATATGGCCGACCCCCAATAGGGTTGTCTGATAACCCTTTGACCCACATGACTTATACAGGGCCGACCCCAAATAGGGTGGTCTAATAACCCATCAAGTATAAGTTACGACACTTACAATATAAATGACGACACTTCCTTATAGAGGAATAATACCATCTCTATAGGAATACAATATACATATATGTGAAATACATTCTGAAGTTACATATACATCAACACTCCCTCTTAACTAGGAAGGTATTTCTCAGCATAGTTCTTCTAGCACAAGTCATCTTCTCTGGATCATCGTCACTAGATAATCATCATCGAGTCATCATCATCGTCACTGCTGCTGCTATCTCAATCAATCTCTGAATCTACTCATCATAGGAAGTTCTACAGAGCCAGTCCTTTTTCATACTGGATGTAGGCCCACCACCTGCAGGTCTTTATCATCACTGGCCATACTGTGGAATCCTCAGGACTTATTACGTGCGTCACAAAACCTCGAAAGAGAATCCTAGGATGTTACGGGTACACAACTCCAACCTGTAGGATCTCCCAGGGCGCTATTACATGTGACCCCACCACAAAACCTCAAAAGAGCATCTCAGGATGTTACGGGTACACAACTCCGACCTGAAATCTCCCAGGGCACAAATTACATGTGGTCCACCACAAAACCTTGAAAGAGCATCCCAGGCTGTTACGAGCACACATCTCTACCTATAGGATCTCCCAGGGCAATGAATTACATGTGGTCATGGAAAAACCTCGCAAGAGCATCCCAGGATTGATTACGGGCACACAGCCCAACCTATCGGATCTCCCAGGGAACCGAATTACATGGCATAGGACAAAACCTCGAAAGAGCATCTGCCAGATATCCCAGGGAACCGAATTACATGCCATAGGCAAAACCTCGAAAGACTATCTGCAGATCTCCCAGGGCACCGAATTACATGTCCTCCCAGAGCAAAACCTTGAAAGAGCATTTTCCAGATGTCCCAGGGCACCGAATTACATGCCATAGGAAAAACCTCGAAAGACCATCTGCAAATCTCCCAGGGCACCGGATTACATTCTCATCTGCACAACCTGATCCACGGCCACAGAGTATCAACCTGATACTCACCATACATCATCCTCATGTATCCATGATCCTCCTGATCATCATCACTGCAACGTCTTGCTGCATGTCATCTGGAGCAACATCCTGAAGCTCATCATCTATGATCATCCTGATCATCACTGCAACATCCTGCTGCATGTCATCTAGAGCAACATCCTGAAGCTCATCATCTATGATCATCCTGATCATCACTGCATCAACTTGATGCATACCAAGTATCTACCTGATACATATCATCATACATGATCCTCCTGATCATCAATGTATCCACCTGATACAAATACAAATACATGATACATATCACCATACATGATCCACCTGATCATACAATGTATCCACTTGATACATATACAGATACATGGTCCAAGCATCCAACATGATGCATACATACATACATAAAATGATCCAACTGATCATATCCAACATCCACATGATGCGTACATACATACATAAAATGATCCAACTGATCATATCCAGCATCCACATGATGCGTACATACATACATAAAATGATCCAACTGATCATATCCAGCAGAAACCAGAACATCATCCTGATGCTCATCATCCAGCACTTACATCCACATCCATGTGAAGGATCCTCCTTCCAACATGCTTGGAATGACTTCATCAAATGTGTCCATCACTTCTTCCTTGAAGTATCCTCGATCTGAAGAACGCCAAGTCTCTCTCTGAAGTACTCGAACTTCACCCTGGCTAGTGGCTTCGTCAGCACATCTGCAATCTGCTCGTCCGTCGCAACATACAGGAGCTTCACAGCTCCTCTCTACACCATATCCCTAATACAGTGATATTTGATCTCTATGTGTTTTGACCTGTCATGAAACACTTGGTTCTCAGACAGCTTTACACAACTCTGGTTATCACAGAAGATACCAGTAGCCTCCAACGGGAGATCAAATAGCTCAGATAGTAGCTTCCATAGCCATACTGCCTCACAACAAGCTGAACAGGATGCAACATACTCTGCCTCAGCTGTACTCAGTGCTACGCAGGACTGCTTCCAGCTAAACCAAGAGATCACACCTGATCCCATACTAAAGCAGCACCCAGATGTGCTCTTCCTGTCTGCAGCACTGCCAGCCCAATCTGAATCAACATAACCCTGCAGGTTAAACTTTTGATTCGCCTCACACCTGAGCCCATAATCCACTGTACCCTTCAGGTACCTCAGAATATGATTTACAGCAACCAGGTGAACACTCCTCGGATCCGTCAGGAACTGGCTCAATGTGTTCACAGCAAAGCAAATGTCTGGTCTCGTGTTCGTCAGGTACATCAAGGACCCAATCATCTGGCGATACATAGAGACATCAATCGGCTCAGATGAAGCATCACATAGAAGCTTCAGATTTGATGCCATAGGTGTGGCCATGGCCTTGCAATCCATCATCCCGAACCTCTTTGGGATCTCTACTGCATACTTCCCTTGTCCAAGGAAGATTCTATCTGCACTCTGCCACACCTCCATGCCAAAAACAAATAGTGCATCATCCCCAAGTTCTTCATCTCGAACTCGGTAGTAAGCTTCCGCTGCGTGTCGGCAATCAATCTATCTTCACCATACCAAGTTCTTCACATATATGATTTCCTATCACGTGTCTCAGAACCAAGTAGCTGCTCTACATACACTTCTTCTTCAACTACACCATTCAAGGAAGCTGTCTTGAATCCATCTGGTGTATCTTCTATTTCATCACTTTTATATTTCTCAATGCTGCCATCTGCAACATGCTTGATCTGATAGTTCCATTTGGAAGTCATAGAAAACTTCCCTTAATGTCTTGGGATTACATCCCAAACATCATTCTTCATGATCGACGGATCATGGCATTTCATTTCTTCATCCCAGATCCTGGGAACTTCAATATCTTCAATAGATATCTTTGTTGCTGGAACAAATGTTGTAGTTCTTCTTTTGTAGGAGATGGCATACGATCTTTCCTACACAACAAGTTAAATTGCATGATTAGAAAACATCTCATAGTTTTCAGAACAAATTCTTACACATAAAGAAATATGCCATACAGTCATGCAATTATCTTAGCCAATGCTTCAATACAACATTTATCCATATTCCGTAACTTTCTAGATGCCTTCCAATCTCTACCAGAACATTGTTAAGAGTGTGCACAACTCCCAACATGTCAGCAAAGAGGTTTCATTCTAGATAAGTAGCAATGGAATGTTGTACAGTTCCATAGGCCACTTACCCATGCATATTAGGAGTATACTGTTCATCAATGCAATTATTCTAATATGCATAATACACAACCTAATTCTAGGAACATCAGTATATACATTATTGAACAGTATTATTTAAAATACTTATCTTCGTTTGTTTGTTGGGTGGAATCCCTCTGAGTATTTACTTTCTTGCAAGAGCTGCTGGAGTCCTAATCTGAAGTAGCTTCTTCTACACCTTTCTATTGTGGAATGTAGAGAGAGATGGTCGACTCCCTCTGAATATCTGCATCCTTGCATAAACCACTGGAGTGTACTCCCTCTTGATCTTTGCTTCCTGGATTACCTGTTCTTGAACTCATATTCATCCTTGGTCCCTATGCATGCTTATTAGTATCATGATTGTGTTATCCTTGTGATCTCATATAAAATCATACATTCATTAGTATACTATTAAAACACAATAATCTCAAGCATGTATAGTCATGATCATTTCAAACAGAAAATAATAAGCATTGGCATTCAAGGTTTATGTAGGATTCTTATGGTTAGTCAAATCATAAGAAACATAACATGTCTAAACCTGTAATTACTCAAACCTATGACTCTTCAGGTTAGTTGAATCATCAATCAAGATAAGAGATATAATATGCATAAAACCTGTGATTATTCAAACCTATGACTTCATGAATAATCATTATCAACAACAGTATAAGATCCTAACCCAAGGTAGGATTCTATCTTGATATAGGAAAAACATACCTGGATTAGCATGCTAGCTATTTATGTCTAACATACTCACATGATGTCTTCTTGTTCTTCTTCAATGACTTGTGCTAGTAACCTGTATATCTCATAGGTTAACTATTACAAAACCAAGTTATACATACCTCGTAAATGGATCTTCTATGAGATCCATGACAATGGATGAATCTTTGTCCTCATGTTATCATGATCATATGTTCTTGGACCAGAACATGATTTGTCTTTCTTGGTGTACCTTTCATGTTAGTAGACAACATAAACCTCATACAACACCATAATGCATTAGTACAATCATAAGTGTCAACACCCTAACCAATGAATATCTTCTATCATGCATTCATAATTTTGTTAAGGTGATACGACAAATCTAAAATCAAAATTGTACTAACCGTAATAACATGAAGACAAACATACCATAAACTTAATCATGAACAAATCTCAAAACATACCTCGATGAGTCATACCTGTCGAGATTGCTTGTAATCTTCTTATGTAAGGCCTTAGCCTCATCTCCCTCTGAAACAGGAACTTCTTCACTTATGCATGTGACCGATCCATCTTCTTCTAGGATTAACCCAATCCACTTGATTTACAAGAACTGGGACTGGAGCTAGATATGGGTTTGTCAGAGAAACCCCAAAAATTCAAACTTTGAATTTCAAACTTCCGAAAGGATAGAAATATGCGCCTTGATGAGCTGATCAAGCTGGTATATTTAGAATTTGAAAACTGCAAAGTTTCACTCCTCAATTTTTCCATTGAAACTTCCAGATTCACTAGACGTGACCCTGAACTGGGGTTTGATGAAGCCTACTCTTTTGCCCCATCAAAAAGTTTGATCCAAATCTCTAAGCTTCTATTTTTCTGAGGAGCTTCCAGCCATGGTCACAAATTTCAAAAATTCCCATTTTTACAGAAGCCCTAATTTTCCACTTTTCTGATCAAAGTCCCGAACTAGGGTTTGATCAAGCCCGGCCTTTTTCCCAACCAAAAATTCTGATCTTGGTCTCTAAATTTCTATTTTGATGAGTAGCATCTAGCCGTGGTCTCTGATTACAAAAATTCCAACTTTCTTCAAAGCCCTAAATTCCGGAAGCCATGAATGAAGGTACTCAAAATTAATTCTGTTTTGACAGAAATATGTACCTGATTGTTTCTGGTGTAACTCTGAAACTTTTGATCCACAGGGTCTGAAAAACGTATTCTGAGATAGCCTGACCTGTTACCTTTCCATCCTGATAGGTCTGACCTCAATTGGATTCTCTGAGAGAGAGTTATGCCAAGTGTCGCAACGTGACCTGTTTTGGGATAATTCAGGAGAGTGAACTTGTACGGAGTTCCACGTGTTACTGTTTGAACTTCGGCCTCTGAAAAAGTTTCCTGAGATATCTTGGTCTGTTATCTTTCCATCCTGACAGGTCTGACCTCAATTGGACTCTCTGAGAGAGAGTTATTCCAAGTGTCGCAACGTGACCTGTTTTGGGATAATTCAGGAGAGCAAACTTGTACGGAGTTCCACGTGTCACTAGTTCAGCTTCGACCTCTGAAACAGTTTCCTGAGATAGTACAGTCTGTGTACTACATGTCACTTTTTACGAAATTTCATTTGGATCTTCCTAGCCCAAGTTATGACCTTTTTCCCAAGGTCACCCGATTTTGACTCAGATCTGGAAGAGGCAGAAACCCTATATTGTACAGATCATAAATCACAAAGTACAACGAATTAGATGTTGTCCTTTGGAAACAAGGTACATGGGGATCTTAGCTTCGCCCTGTAACAATTTTAGATCCGAAAACGTCGCCAAAACGGATTTATAGCGAAATTTCTACGATGACTGGTTTTTGCTATATCAAGCCCTAACATCGTAAGTGCAACAAGTGTCATACATGCCATATCATGCCTTCTTTCAGGCTAGCTTTGATACCATGTTAAATTTTCAGAATTTATTTCAATCTGATCTAGGATCTTAACTGAGAGAACAACATGTACAGCATATTTACAGCATATCAATCATGGAGACAATAATGCAAGCACACAAGAGACACAAAGATTTACTTGGGGAAAACCATAAAGGTGAAAAACCCCAATAACTTCCTCAGAGATAGATAGAGCAATGATACAACCAACCATAAGATATAGACACATCCTAGCAGCAGATCCTCCTCCTCCATAAGTGCGCCACTCCTCCTTGAGTGCATGTGTGAGAAGTGAGTGAGCAAATAGAGTGCCTCCCGCACTCTATTTATACTTGACTTGACTTGCCTTTTTACCTAACTCATGTAGGCTCGAACTTTACCACATAACATAATGTTGAGTGGGCCGACCCCCAATAGGGTGGTCTAATAACCCTTTGACCCACATGGCCGACCCCCAATAGGGTTGTCTGATAACCCTTTGACCCACATGACTTATATAGGGCCGACCCCAAATAAGGTGGTCTAATAACCCATCAAGTATAAGTTATGACACTTACAATATAAATGACGACGCTTCCTTATAGAGGAATAATACCATCTCTATAGGAATACAATATACATATATGTGAAATACATTCCGAAGTTACATATACATCAACATTTTCATCACTGGATTACATGTTGTAAAATTGACCTCCCACTTGGTGAAGGAACCAATGGTGGTAATAGGGTATAATGGAGCACTATGCGTATGCATATTCCTCATGAACATTTTATATGGATAACACTTCTTCACCGCTTCAATACAATCTTTAAAAATGCAAGGGAAAAATAATCTATGTGCATAGATCTTTGAGAAATTTCCAACCCATTTAAGTGGCCACCACATGCAAGCTTCACTGTGACTATATTTTAGAATTTTCTCCACCTCTTAGTAAGTTAAACAATGACACAAAATTGAATCTATCCCTCAGTAGTAGAAAGTATCACCAATGATAAGATAATATTTTTCCTGATGACGAATCTGCCTTTAGTCCCTAGGAGATAGGTTTGAGGGGAACCTTTGTGTATTGGGATACACCAGGATGTATCCATACCAAGGGTCATTTGAGTCAATGAGGAAAACATGTTTGTTAGGAAATTCATCATTTTCAGTCTTTTCCTCACCATCTCAAGGTAACTTTGACATCATCTTAGAAAACACCAAGGATTTTTTGGACTTAGTTGATGTGAATTCTAGGTTCAACTCCTATAGGATGACAATCCATTTATTGTACTTGCACCTGAATATTCATCCTATCGGTATGTGTTGGAATGGATTATTATATAGTATAACCATAGTTTTCTGAATAATAATGTAATGTCAAAGTCTTTGGACAACATGCATGATTGCTAACACAATCTTTTCAACATCTGAGCACCTAAACTCAAGACCAATAAGGTTATTGCTCAGATAGTAGATTATATGGTCCTAATGTATCTCATCTTCTTGAACCAAGACCATACCAATGGTAGATTCAAATGTTTCTAAGTATAGTAATAAATCTCTACCATAGTCTAGAGGAATCAACAGTAGATCATTGAGTGAAATCCTCCCAAATGAATGGGAACCCTTTCTTAAAAAATTGCATGAAATGTTTTGTGACTTCTACATAGTTGGTGATGAATCGTCGTAAGAAGTTTTCCTTCCCTTGGAGGCTTTGTAGTTGACAAAAATGACACAAGGGAGGTAATTGAACTATTTTCTTAACCTTGAATGGGTCTACCAGAATCCCATTCTTAAATATGATAAATACTAGTTAACACTTTGATATGACCCAAAATATTCAGTTATGAGGATTCAATCAAATTTTATGATAAGAACATGTCTTGAAAACTATGTTCAATATATTCGTCTCTCTTAGAGAACCGAGCAATCAAGTCATCAAGGTAAGGTTCAAAAATACATTTGATTTCATCAAAGGAATATTTCATGGCTTGCTAAAAGGTATCTCCAACATTTTAAGACTGTAAGGAATTTTTCTATATGTAAAAGTTCCCCAATTATAGATAAAAGAAGTCTTGTGTTGATCTTCAAGGCATATTTGAATTTGATTATAACCAGAAAATCCATCCATGAATGAGAATATATCATTCCCCATACATTCATTGATAATTTGATCAATAAAGTAGGTAGAATAATTTCCCTTTGGACACAATTTATTCAAATCTAGAAAGCCAGTACAAACTCAAATAGTTCCTTATTTTTCATTGATAGGTACCAAATTGGATGCCCATTCAATTAAGGGAGTTGGGTAGATGAATACTACAAGGAGTAGTTTTTCCACCTCTACTTTAACAACAACATCCATCTAAGGATTTACCAGTTACAACTTTTTTCAAACAAGTTTCACAATGGGATATGTTTTAATTTCATGCTAGAAAAACTTGGGATCTATTCCTGAAATTTCCTCAAATGAGAAAGGGTTGGTGAAAGTAATGCTACCCCAATTATGACATGTTAGTTGCAATGGAAACCCGAAAAAACAAAATCTAATCACTAATGATAAATATTAAAGGTACATGCACAACATTTAGAATAGAGTGTAAAAAGATGAAATGTAGACAATCGAGTTACCTTCCAGAATATATAACTTTTATTTATGGAAAATTATTATAAATCCAAGAAAATGGTGTTCTCCTAATATTGGTATGTTAGTTTTTAAAACATAATGCATGTGTTCACATTAGGACCATGGTTTGGTATGTTAACAATGAGATTTTGGAAAAAAGATTTGTAGAGTTGTAGATAATAGCCATTCTTGTGTGGCACTATTTTTCTGTAAATTTTAATGTTAATTTTATATATTTATTTAAAATAAGAAAGTTAGTGAATCACTGGACTAATAAGGTGGGGTGTTAGGCCCCACTATGAGGGTCTTAACACAATCAATGAATTTTTTTAGTGTTTAGGTCTTCCTTTGTACTTGTGTGGGTTCTTTTTCATTTTCAAAATAGGTGAACCAATCAAAATTTAGAAAGACAAAAAGAGACCTCTTTTTTTAGAAATTTGACATATGAACAAATAAAAAAAATATAATAATAATAAAAAAAATCATCTTCCTAAAAAAAAAATATTTGGAATATGCACACAGATCTCTATAAGTGTGTGAAATTTCATTAGCAAAAAACACATAGATCATATGTAGATTCAAGGTTGAAAAACATGGAAATGAAAAAATGAATTTGTTTATTTTTTGCAGGCCTAACCTACATGTTTGACAATCTGAACCTAAAACCAATGCAAACAACTCATCGACCAAATAGATGGAAAAAAGTAAATCACACCATTTTTTTAAATTAGGAATGCGCAAGGGTTATTAACATGTGTGCTTTATTATTAAAAAAATAACAAACATTTTTTAAAAACACGTGCATATTATATTCCTCATTATCTTCCAAGTTAATTTTGGATGTCTATGCACTCTACCTTGAAATGGTTTATCTCCTCACACCCCTATGTGATTTATCTCCTTAATTCCATCTTCTATGGTGTTTTTGGGTGAGATAAATGAATAAATACATCCATAATATTGATAAAGAAGCAGAAAGGCTTACCCACTCTTGTTCAATTAATAGACACGTAGAGGAACTTTGATGGTAGACTTTGTCCTCGCTTAAGGACCTTAGATACTATTTCCATTGAGTTAGGTGATAAGACTATTTTGATGAATGTCATCGTCATGACCAAACCAGTGGAGCTCTTGTGTCTATAGAACCATTTGTATGATTTCCTTGTATGTAGCGGAACATATTCTTGATAAGTGCAATTGACCATTCATATAACCCCATTGACTATGTTGGATGATGGATCCATGTAATAATCAACTTCAATGTTAAATACTATCTATTCTCACACCCTACCCCTTTCTCTCTGTCACACCGATTTCCCAATCAATCCCTTCTACATCTCTCCCTCTCTATTTCTCACACCCCACCCCTCTATCTCCCTCCTACATTTCCCAATATATCCCTCCCACAATCTCCCCATCCATCCCTCTCACCCTACGAGATTATATAATATATATATATATATATATATATATATATATATATATATATATATATATATATATATATATATATATATAGATATATCCCTCCCAAGTTACCTCCCCTCTCTCCTTGCCCACATCTCTCTCTTTCTAACCACCCATTTCTATCCCTTTTTCCCTAACAACCTATATCTGTAACCCCCCTCTCACTCTAAACCCACCTCTCTCTCCCATTGTACCTCACTCCCCTCCTCTTTAACCCCCCCTCTCTCTCTTCGGCCCCTCTCCTCCTCCCTCCCACCACTAAGCCCCCCCCCCCCCCTCTCTCTCTCTCTCTATATATATATATATAGAGAGAGAGAGAGAGAAAGAGAGAGGTGGTGGGTTAGCGATGGGGTGGGGAGAGAAAAAAAAGAGATGGGATGGAATTAGGGGTATATATATATATATATAGGGAGAGAAAAAAAGAGATGGGATGGAATTAGGGGTATATATATATGCCATCCCATCTCTTTTTTTCTCTCCCCACCCCATCGCTAACCCACCACCTCTCTCTCTCCTCCATCCTTCCCCTAACCCATACTCCTTCCATCCCTTTCCCATCCTATTATTCCACCTTTTATCTAACGATCATCATCCTCGACAAAATCCCTAATCCCCCATCTCTCTCTCTCTCTCTCTCTCTCTCTCTCTCTCTCTCTCTCTCCAGCAACCCCCCTCCTCCCCCCTACCCCTAATCACTCCTAATCCCCACACTCTCTTTCTCTTTCTCTTCCTTTCCCTACCCCCAACCCCCCCACCCCCCACCCCTACACCCCCCCGCTCTCTCTCTCTCTCACACTCCCCCTACAACTAACCCCCACTCTCTTTTTCTCTCCCTAATACCCCCCTTCCCCCCTTCCCACTAACCACCCCACATATATATCTCTCTCTAACCCTTACTAACCCCCCATCTCTCTCTCCCCTATTCCTTCAACTGCCCCTAACCCCCACCCTACTCTCTCTCTACCAACCCCCTAACACCCCCCCTTCTCTCTCTACCATAAAACCCCCTCTCCCTATCCCTAACCACCATCCTACCCACACTACCCCTAACCAAGCCCCCTATCTATATCTCTCTCCTACTTCCTACTTCCCTTACCCCTAACCCCCCCTCTCTTTGTCTCTCTCAATCCCACTTCCCCTACCATTAACCATGCCCCCCATCTCTCTCTCCTCTCTCTCTCTCTCTCTCTAACCCCCTACCTACCCCCAATGCTCACCAATTTACCCCCCTATCCCTCTCTCTCTCTCCTATTCCTCATACCCCTAACCGCTCTCCTCCCTTTGTCTCTCCTAATCCCCCTCCCCCATACCACTAACCATACTCTCTCTCTCTCTCTCTCATCCTTACCCCCCACCTCTTCTCTCTCTCTCTCTCTCTCTCTCCCCCTACTCCCCCTACTCCCGTTGCTACTCCCCCTACCCCCAATCCCCCTGTCTCTCTATGGTAGGGGGAAGGGGGATTAGGAGATATGGGTTAGGGTTTTAGAGAGAGAGATAGAGAGAAAGGTGATGTGGTTAGTGATAGGAGTGGAGAGAGAGAGGGGGGGGGGTGGTTAGGTATAGGGAGAGTAGGAGGGTGGTTAGGGAGAGAGAGATCAGAGGTTAGAGAGAGAGAGAGAGAGAGAGAGAGAGAATCACAACAGAATAAAATTTAATTGTATATGATCAAACACAAATTTTGTAATGTGTACTGTACAATATTCTCATCATATGGGCTCCTCCAAACACTCATGATATCGATTTCATTCCCCTTCAAATTCCATAAGGTGTATAGAAAAAGGTTATAATATTTATTTCATTCCCCAAATATCTTGTCACTATGTCTAATGACACTTTTTTCACTTTAAATCCTAAACAATTTATAAATACTTTCAATACTCTAAAATTACTCGGCAATGCAATCTTATAAATCCATTACCAAAAATAATATCAAAATAAAATGAATGCCAATTATGTTTGGTGTGAAATTTGTGAATTGGGTGATGAGATGTTTGACATTAGTTTCTTTGGCTACAATAATTAGTGGTTCAACCTCAATGCTTTCTATGCCATCAAAAGGGCTTAGATAGTGATGCCTTCTATCACCACTATTATTCATTATGCATGGGTGGAATCTATAGCAACTACATATATACTGAGGTATTAGAATTCACATGCATTGAAAATTCCAAGATTGGGAGATAGCACAAAACCCACCTCTAAGCCAAAAATACCCGAAACATATGGAACACTGAATTTTTCATAAACCGTTCCTCAAAATGATTCATCAACTAATAGTTCTTGGATACAATAGAATCTCTATCTCTCATATTCTGTATTTTCTTCCTTTCTATAAAAACCAAAGTAAGAAATACATGAGTGAAGCTCCATGTCCCATCTCCTAGCATATGATGCAAGTTGATTATAATTGTCTTGGATGATGTGTTGGTACCACTGTGTTGATGAGCAATTCATTGTAAGCCCCAATGTGGTTGATATGGATGAAACTTAATGAAGTTTAATCTCTCTCCCTCTCTCTTTATCTCTCTCTCTCCAACCTACTCCTACATATACCACTAAACCCCCCCTCTCTATCTCTCTCCTACTCCCTTTACCCCTAAACCCCCTATTAACACTTGAATCTCGCATATGTGTGACAATTTGGCTAATCTTGCAGAAAGACATCATCAACATAAAACATGCATTCCACCAAAGACATCCTCATAAAATCCAAAAGACAAATTGAGCCCTAAATTTCAATTGTAGTCAGTATAGAAAAATCACGTGGCTAAAAGCACTAGACACCCGCACTTACTACAACAACCTTTTTGTTTGGTTAATGTGTGTACATACATGAGATTTCTTTTGAATCCCACACAACTGTCAAAAAATTGGGACCACTTCATTTCGTAGTGCATTCAAAGCTCAAAATGTCTCTCTTGGCTCCAAAATTTGAACAAGGACTCTTCACATGCTTGGGAACATTCAATAGCCCCCCTCATGTACTTGGAGAACTAGTTCAAAGAAAAGGGTGTTAACATTTTTATCTAGATGTTTCTTGGTATCCATTTGGCCTATAAAAAGAAGCCATGGAAATGCATTCTATAGGGGAAAATCAGAGAAAAATTATGATGAAAGAATTGTATTGAGAGTTCACTTTTCAATCATCTTCTTACCTCACATTAGCATGCACAAGATCCCTTGCTTTCCTCCTCTAAGAAGAGAGTGTTTCTCCATTGTTTCCTCCTTCCTCAAGGAGCAATATTCTCCATTCATTCTTTTAGTTTAGTTTAGTTTTATAGAATTTGATTTACCTTGTGAGTGCTTGGTCTACCTAACCCACAATTGAAATTCTTTCCTTGGCTACAAGTTTCAAGGATTTTAGGGAATATTAATCACCCTTGTGTCACTTTTCCCTCAATAGTATTTACGGTGACTCCACTCTTGTTTTTGTTCATTGCATGTTAGATAGGTTGTCTTTTACTATATAACTTATTTTGGGTGTTGTGCAGGTGCAAGAGCTTACTCTAGATCCCATCAATAGCCAAAATATGGAATTCCTTTGCTCATAATTAATTTTTTATCAGTAGCGTAGTTGTCGACATCTCAACCACCCAGCATAATGTGATTTTCTCTTCGACAGTCACGCTTATTTGTGCAATTTTGTTTTATTGTTCCCACACAGTAAATTTTTGCACCTATTGTAACTCCGTGCATACGTTATATACCACATATGTGGGTCCAATACCTACATGAATTATTAATTTTATTTTCTTTCTACCTTTGTTTTCACAATCATATACAATTACAATGACTGCTTGATGAACCATAAAATATAACTCACATGTACTTTGATTTTATTTAGTAATTACATAACTTAGTCCAACATAGGTAGTAAAGAAGTGATTTCTTGACTGCTACTTAGGATAAAAGGCATTGAGGCTTCAAACGGTCCTCCTAGTACTCACTAGTGACTAAATGACTATGCTTTCCATATCATTGGAATTGTTACTCTAGGAAATTAGATTTGATTACCTCTAGTTAGATATATTTTTTCTTCTTGTTTATTTCTTTGTTTTATGCAAGATAGTTTAGTTCACATTCTCATGCAAGCAAAGGACCCAAAGAATTTTTTACCCGAAGTATGCTCTTCGTCTTTCACTATTAGTGATCTTGGAAGATAAAAAAGGGGTGATAGGTTTGAAATACCTCCTTTGAAAACATTTACTTCATTAAAGAATCTTGAGTAGTTGTTATTTGATTAGAGTTGAATTAAAGTGGATGTGCACATATGTATTTACTTTATCTCTTTAGTTAGTTTCAAATTTCATTTTCATTTTCTTTCCAAACATATGTGTGGTTTCCACTTAAAAACACACCAAGAGACCTAAAGACTCTTTCTCATCTAGTATGCTCTCCATCTTGCACTCTTAGTGATCTACATGGATTGGAAAGATTTGAAAGTTTGAAATACCTCTCTTTCATTCCTTAATCAAATTTGGACCATTTAAAATCATTATTACACTTGTAATCTCAAACCAAATAAAATCCTTAACACGAGGTCATAAAATAACATTTTAGTTAGTTTAGGATTGATTGGGATAGGAATCCAAATAATTCCCACCAATCTTTTAGATTCTTGAAACATAATGGTTCTTGAATTTTAGGGTACTTTTAAATCCTACTATGAACAAGAGTCAAAGGACGACCTACATAAGAAGGCGCAAATCCCAAGGACGTGAAAGCTGAGGTACAATTGTGTCTTCTTGCTACAAAGAGTCACTCAAATTTTTGTGGAGATGACACTTTATCACTCAAGGATGAACCACTTATCCACACGATGCGGGTATCTTAGTGGCCAAACCTAGGATATTACCATGGAGAAAGTGTGAGTGCAAATAATTCCCACCAATCTTTTACATTCTTGAAACATAATGGTTCTTGAATTTTAGGGTACTTTTAAATCCTACTATAAGAAAGTGTCAAAGGACGACCCGCATAAGAAGGCGCAAATCCCAAGGACATGATAGCTGAGGTACAGTTGTATCTTCTTGCTACAAAGAGTCACTCAACATTTTTTGGAGATGACACTTTATCACTCAAGATTGAACCACTTATCCACACGATGCGTGTATCTTAGTGGCCAAACCTAGTATATTACCATGGAGAAATTGAGGGTGCAATTGAATCCTGAGTCATATCTTGTTAGCTATTGAAAATGATTATATCCCTTCAAGAACATATCCATAACATCATTACTCAATAACTAATTAATTCTATCATACCTTTACTAGCCAACGTCGAGGGATTTCATAATATTTGGTAGGTGAGCTATTGAAAGGCCCAATGACTTTTGAGAGGAATGGAATTATTAGGTAATTCACATTTATTTTTTCTTTTTATTTACAATATGACCTAACCCATAATTAAAAATAACCAACTTGTGGACTACTTACACAAAGACTCAAGAACATATCACTACTTTTGCACCATATTGCATTTGTTGTGGTTGACATATTTTTTCATTTGTGTTCTCCTTGGGATGATGTTATTCCTTGAGATGAAGCTCTCCTAAAGGATATGCTTGATTTTCACATTCCTTTTGATATTTTCATTCTTTCCAAAGGTCATATCCATTGATTGGTCCCATTTGCAATCAAATATAGTTCTTATTTTCCTTTTGAGCTTGATATCATTATTTGTGGATCCTCATAAGTTAGAAGTTTTGAGTCTTTAGACTCTGCAACCAAGATGGAAGTTAATTTTCTTGATGAGTTTGAATCCTTTAGTAGATCTTTGGAATCCTATGCTAATGAGTCTATTTATTTAGATTCGATTGTTGATTTCAACTTTGATTTTCCTTATGATTTTGATTTTCAATAAATCTTCTTATTTCCTCGTTGTCTTCAAAAACTTGTCAATGTTTCAAATTGTTTTGGATGGATGGTTTGTGGGTCATTTCCACTTCATACTTGAGTTGTGGTACTTTGAGGGTTTGAATGTGTTAGAATTTAAGGCCAAAGAATCTTCCTACTACTTCATTTCTCTTGAAACAACAATTATATTAAAATAATCAAATTAGTTGTCAATCAAATCCCATACTTGATTCCTATAAGCCCTCATCCTAGGGTTTTTTGTTTGGTAGATGATTTTGATATGTTGTACTACCATCTCAGAATCCCAAAGACTGAAAGATTAGTGATTCTCATTTTCTTAATAGATTCTAGGCCAAGGATTAAATCTTCATGTTCTATTACATCACTCATGGCTTCAAAATGTAGTTTGTATGATAGATAAATCTTCTCACTGTGAGGGAGAATTAAGAGAACTCTAGCCCCCAATTCTCCTCTAGATGATTCTCCATCAACAAACAGTTTCCAAAATTGATCTTTGTTGGCTACATTATTCTAAGATAAGTTATGTAAGTTGTAGTAATCTTCATACCCCTCACTTACTGATAAAATGTAGCAACCCATATCTTCCTTAGTAGCATAGAGAGGGCTATTTTTAGGTTGTTTTGATCACTTATCACATAAGAATTTTTTTTCTCTATACAACCTTTTACTATCATCGGAAAAAATTGGGTCTGTGGCATATTTCATATACATTTGAAATATTATACCTCCAAGCTTCTTTTCCCAAGATCTGGACAATAACATCCCATATTTGGAAGGTACATTAGTCACTACCACATCCATCATAATGCTTTTGACAGGTAGTTGAGCTAATGTGGAAACCAAATATTTTATCATGCCTACACAATTAACTTTCCTTGAACAAAAACTATATAGGTCATGGTGTGATCTAGTTATCTATAACCTATGTTGTTCCATTATCACCATAGGCATCAAATTTTGAGAATCTCCTAGATCTAGCATGCAATTTTGTAACATTTTACCATGAATGCTTAATGTTACATAAAAAGGGGCTATGGCTTATTCTCTTTCTTCAATATGAGGTCCAAAATTGACAGAGGGATGCTCATCAAACAAGTTGAGTGGATTTGGTTGTATTATTGGTCCTATTCTATTAATCATTCTCTCAATTTTCTTATGATAAACAAGGTTCTTTTCCAATTCAATTAAAGGGACAAGGATTTTTATTTTTTCTAGCTCATGTTCTATGTTGAAGGGGACATTAGATCTATATGGTTCCCATAATCTATCTTGTTAATTTGGATTGTTATTTTGTTTGTTTATTTCTAACTGGTCATTATTTTTTGCAGAGTTGGAAGGGTCATTGGAATTTTCCTTTAATTGATTTACAAGGAGCTTTTTTGGATGAGGTGGATTTTCTTGGTTTGCCGCAGTTGGCCTTGGTCTGAGATCATATTTTCTATGTAATTTGGATTATAGGGTGTCATCAAGAAATATGTATTGGTTTGAGGATATCTCATACTCACAATTTATTTATGACTGAAATAATAGAAATTAGAGCACAGGGAGATTTCGTAATCATCCTTAGTCAAGTGGATAGTGTTGAGCTCATCTTGGACCAAAGCATTTCTTTTTGAGGGACACCACACTAACTGTGAGATCTGAAAATTTGTTGTTATTTTCTCTCATAGAAGGCTAAATTGGTTGATATTTATTTCTTCTTTCCCTATAATTTCATGATCAGGGAGTTAAAGGGCCTCCTATATTAGTTTGGGTTCCTTAGTGCTCCACCTTGAGTAACTCTGTTAAGGTTGTTTCCTTCCACTTTCCATCCAGGTCATCTTGCTAAATAATATTTTAATTATTCTCTACATTTCTTCAATTTTGGTGTTTTGAGGATCATTATTTAGGCTTTATGTCCCGTTACACCTAAATATTGCCACCATAAGACTCAGTGCAAACATCCACTGATGTTTCTATGACTACGAATTCAAACTTGAGAAGTTACTGACCACCTTAGTATACAGTCTAGTTGGGTCGACGTAGGATTCTCCCTAACAACTAGATCCCAGCTAGGTCAGGAGCAGTTAATCATTTGATGGAGTGCACCGTGGGCTCATGTCACCCTTGTACAGCATGCGTCGATGCAGGTTGTCCTAATGAAACTTGTGCCGAATTCATTTAATGTGGATAAATGGCATCTTCGAGCGATTTCTCGAAGGTGTGTGACTTGGATCTCTATCCCTATCTTGTATTTGAGCTGGCATTTAGTTTCCTACCTACTTGGGAGGATTCCTTAGTCCTCTCCCACTTTTTCTCAACCGATCATATCCTCCTAGTCCTATATATATGAAGCTCCTCTCCATTCCAAAGGGAGGAAGGCTATAACATCCATATGCTGGTGGAATAAGCTTAGGAGATCATCATTCATCCATTGGAGGAACCCATTTCTCCTTAGAGGCATTGGCTTGGCTTGTTGGAGGAAGATTGCAACATTAGAGCTTGGTTGTAATCCTCACTCTTCTTTGTATTCCCACTTTTATACAGTAATACAAAAATATTTGCATAAATGTCTTGTTGTTCATTTGATATTTATAGTTTAGTTACTTAACCGTGTACTTAGATCAATTATTGTGTAGATGTGTTATTACTGCTTGTTTGTCTCTTGTATGTTCTGACAGGTCTTACAGCTTCAGATCGGACGACCGTGGAGCTTGGAGTGATGAGGGAGAAAGAGATGTACAGATCTGAAAGGTAAGATGTTCACATCACTTAATCTCTAATTTGATCTAGGAAGGTAGATTTGTATTCTGTCTGATTTGTTCTAGATTCACATTGAACTAGAGAGATCATGCCTTAAGTCCGCTTTCGGTAGATTGTCCGGTAGCAAATTTGGCGACCATACTAGGGATATGTGCATTCTTTTTAAGTTTTCAATTTGAAAGTCATTCTCTTTGATTTCTTTGTGAGCCACTCCATTTGCCTTCTAAGCCTCTTTTGCCACCAGATCTTCTCTTTGAAGAGTCAGTTGAATTCCTTTGAGTCTGTATGTATGATTATCAAACCTTTTGATTGCTCATTTTTGGAGATATTTTCATCCTTGCATTGGGATTTCGCCTAGTGCACCTGGGCAGTATAGCTAGGGCATCGTATGCTGACGGGCGCGATTTGATTCTCTACAACTTGTGCCTTCAACACTCAGTTCATTTTTGCATCCTGCGCCGTCGACGCACTTCACATACTCACCACCTGCGTCGAGTGCTCTAATCATGGCCACCGATTGTGCCGAGCAATCAAGCCTAGTGCTTGGGACATCCCTCCTCCATTTTTTGAGTTTGGTTTGATTTGCAGACCTCTCTGTACGTCACTTCGTAGTCAGAGATATTTTGATTTTGCATTGGTAGTGTTTGGATTTGTTTGGATTGGTTTTGGGTTCCATGTTGGACAAGTTTGAGACTTGTTAGTGGTGGACACTTTAGTCTCCCCCACCTTCATCCACTTGAACTTGCATTCCCTCCTCTCCTCACTTGATCTAGTCTTTGCATTGGATTTGATCCTAGACCTATTTTTGCACACATTATTTAGTGTTGCTTGCATCCGGTTGTTCTTGAGTGTCTTGTGTGTTTTTCAGTTTATTGGAGTGCTTGTCATTTTCTTGAGAATTTCGGAGTAATTGGAGTGCTGCAATTAGTCCCTTATTTTAAGCCATTTACATTTAAAAGCATTATTTGTATCAAGTATTATCTTGGTGCATTCATTGGAAAATAAAAAAGTGCTTCATTTTTTACCATTTTCAAATTCATTTGAGAATTGTAGCAAAAAGTTCATGCGTTGGAATTTATCATTCATGAATCTTTTGGAAAGTTTGAAAAAAGAAGTTAATTGCTTGTGTTTTTCATGAATTATGAGCCATTCATTTTCCTGAAAGATCCAAGTGAAATTGAAGTTTCTCAAAAGTAATTCCATGCTTGATGGAGTTATATGCATTTTTGGTTTTCATGCTTTTAGGCTATCATAGTGAAAATTGAAGAGTTAGTGCGCTCTAAGTAGAATTTCTCTCTTTTCATCACTTAGTTTCATTCTAATTGAAAAGACAAAAATAAAATGCTTTGGTTTGGATTTGATGCTTGTTGATTTTCATGTTTTGCTTGGAAAAACAAAAATAGTACTTTCATTCTCATTTTTGGCAGAATTGGATTTGTTGTTTTGGTAAAACCACTTGAAAAAGGTTTCTCCTTCCTGTACATAGATTTCATCAAAAGAAAAAGTGCATTTCTTCATGTAGTTAGGGCTTGAATTATGCTTACATTTATGGACTCACCTCATGCATTCACCTAACCGTCCAAATAAAATTAACGGTAGAACTAGGGTAAAATTTTTAGTAACTTGTGTGTTAATTTAGAGATGTGTTCCGGCGTTGTAAAACGTGGAAGCTATCATTATTTTCTTGCACTGCATCACAGGGGTATTGTAGTTCTTCCATGTACCAACCAGTATATCGAAGCTCTTTCACATACCAACCAGTATATCGAAGGCTCTTTCACGTACCTTAGGGTATATCGAAAGACACTTCACACCTCGACGTATATCAAAAGGTGTTTCACGTACTTGGTAGTATATCGGAAGGCTCTTGCTATATGGTTGTGCATTAGACAACACCACTATGGATTTGAGTTGCCACGTACCTTGTGTATATTGGGAGACACCCATAGGATTCCTAAAACCAACTTACCCAACCATTTGGTCGTCTTGGCAAAGAAATACACCGAGAACAACACTCGGGGAGCTACTATGCACGTACTATCAGGTAGTCGGGTTATATGGTCAGGGGTATGGTCCTAATCCTCCCTGGTTAGTGCTTTGAAATATTGGTCCAAGTATAACTATTGGACCATGGAGTATATCGCAAGTTGCGAAGCCTTGACAATCCTGTGAGGTTCCAGACTTTTGAATCCACACCTATCACATAAGTTTGCTTGTGGCCTTAGTTTGTGTAGATTTTTTTTGGACTGCTTTTCTTTTGTTTAGAATACACCTAGGAGAAACTTTGGTTGAGTCACTCTAGATGACTTTCCTTGGAGAAGGTCCCGCAGAATTTTAAACTTGCCACCAGAATATCCCCTTAACCAAGAGGTAATTTCGAGGGTAAGAATGGACCCACACGTCATAGTAGTGTCACCTGAAGTAGAAAACACTACTATTGACTTGGGGGCACATATGTTTCCTCTAGAATCACCCACCTCCAACCCCTCAAGGGGAGAAGAGGCATAACTTTCCACTTCACAATACATATCTCTCCCTCCCACGCTGCCAGGAGAGCATGGATCTTTGGAATGGTTAAATTCCTCCCAGGACAACCCTGTATCAGCTGCGTTTGGTCCAGCTGCACCCTTTTGGGAAACATCTCTAGGTCAATAAGTGGCTCATTTTTCCATTTCATCCCCATCCAGTTGGGATACTCTTGATGTACTTCTGGCACTTGTCCGTAACCGCCTGGACAGTTTACATGCCATGCGTGAGGAATTTCAAAGACAAAGTATTTTACAAAAGGTTCAAGACCCAGAGTTACCCACATATTGGCATATCCTAATTCATTCTTTATCTTATGATTCACCAGAACCATCCATCCAAAACATGACCACTTATGAACTTGGTCAACCCTCACTTCCTGCAAGTACACACCTTAGACATGAGACTAGTTCTATACCCAAATGACTCAACCTGTTGAAGGACAACAGTCCGACACTCCTCTTACTACTATGAGAACATTACCCACTTCCCCCCCACCCCAAAATGCGCGAGGAGGATACTCTTTACCCCCTACTTTCCTTATGAGTAATATTAATCCCGTAGCAGATAATCAACAACCCATTTTGGGTCAGCCATCGATTCGTGGTCAGCACGTTGTTACTGTGGGAAAACCCCCGTCTCCTATCCATAATACTGTAGGATGAATTCCTATCGGTTATTCCATTGGAACTTCCTTACCCACTGGAGCATCCACCATGGGATTATCTCATGTTGGGGGACCATCCAATTTAACTCAACCACCATGGAGTCAAGCGTATCTAGGTTACCTTAACCCTATGTCGGTACAATTCAATCCTAGAAATGCACTCTATGGGATACCTTATCCTGAAAATGCATACACTCTATGGGGACACCAAAATGTCTTACAACATGGTCCCCCACCTACTGTCCCTCAAGTACCACCACCACCATTCGGTCCCCCCCACCTCCTTTCGGAGGTGGCGGGCCCCCACATAATTCCGGAGGAGGCAGACCTCCACCTTCTAGCGAAGGAACACCTCATTCTGGAAACCATGGCCCACCCCCTCCCGGTGGTGGAGGCGGAGGCCCTCCCCCTTCTGGAAGATGCAGAGGACCACCCCCCCGGATGGCGGAGGACCCCCACCTTATGGTGGAGGGCCAGCCTATCTTGGTGGAAGTGGTGGAGGACCACTCTATTTTGGTGGAGGTGGTAGAGGAGGAACCCACCCTTCCAGTAGCGGTGGTGGTAGAGGCCACCACCCTTTCAGTGGCAGTGGTGGAGGCCCCCACCCTTCCGGCGGAGGAAGTGGAGAACCACCCCCTCCCCATGAAGGAAGTGGAGGTCCACCTTATCTTGGTGGCGGCGGTGGACCCCCACCATTTGGAGGAGTTCCACCTTATCCAGGTGGCGGCGACAGACCCCCACCATTTGGCGGAGGCCCACCCCCTCCCGGTGGTGGCAGCGGACCCCCACCATTTGGAAGAGGCCCACCCCCTCCTGGTGGTGGCAGCAGACCCCCACCTTATGGTAACAGACCACCCTATTATGGCAACAAACCTACATATGGTCCGAGAGACACACCCCCTTATGGCCAGTTTCCTTTAGGAACACCCTACAACTAGTCAATGAAAGGTCCCACTAGTCCATACGTGCCATATCAGTGCTATTAGTACCCGCAGTCGAACCAACAACTTCCTTTCTTGGCCACTTTGGACCTACCTGACCTGTCTCGTCTGACTAATGACCCCATCTTCCACGGATACAATTGGCCACCAATTTTGGTTAAACTACCATCTGATATTCCCAAATTTTATGAAAAACCTAGTGAGGATCCAAAAAATCATGTGATGACATACTATTTATGGTGTTCATCCAACTCCTTGATGGATGACTCGATCCATCTTAGGTTATTCCAACCGAATCTCACCGACCCAGCTGCCAAGTGGTATATTGAATTACCACCAAACTCTTTTCCATATTTCTGTTCTTTTGCTATGTCTTTTTGACCCATTTCCAATTGCCCATTCGCAATGACACTAGTACGGACTTATTGACCACTGTTCACCAGAATACCGCAACTCATATCTCAGACCATATTCATGAGTGGCAGCGAAGACGACGTCTCATTAAGGCTCACATTCCAGAGCAACTCTTAGCTGATTGGTTCACAAAGTCTCTTTTACCTGTCGTATCTTGAGACATGGCCATGGGAGTGGCCATCACCGACGAACATGCTATTTCCCATGCCCATTACTTAGAGTTGGTCTATGCTCAATATGGAACGTTGTATGAAAATGTTCTTGATGCACCCCGCCCTACGTATGACCCTGCAAAATCACCTAAGGGACCTCAGGCCGATGGCATCATTGGTTCCCTTAAATCCCAGCCTTCTACTCAAATTGGTGGATCGTCGAACCCCCAAGGTTCTTCCCCTTCCCCACCATAGGCTGGTAGTAGCACCACCAAGTCACCCACTCCTTCCTCCATCGAAGAGGTGAATTCTATTCAATCAGCTTCATCTCAAAAATCTGATGGTAAGAAGAAAAACAAAGATAAACCTAAGAAATCTTCTAATCAGTAGGACCCCAAGCCCACCCCTGAAGACACCAAACATAAGAGGAAGTTGAAGTATCCTTATTTACTATGTGGTGGCGACCATTTCTCAAAGCTATGTCCTCACCGAGATGAAGTACAAAATTTTCTCAAAGGAAACCCTACTCCCACAGTGCTCAACGATCCCTTCCCCACTTAGAACTAACAATTGATTGCTCAAACATCTCGTTCACATGGAGAGGCGTCCTCCACCACGTATGTTCTCATGATGCGTAGTGAGACATGTAACTTGAACACACATTCACACTTGTACGACTCAGTCCCTCAAAAGGAACCCATTGGAAGTAATACTGAAAAAGATTCCACTTCTATTCCCGATGTCACCATGCCACATGCTTCTCTCACCATTGAGAATCCTTCTTTAGAGTCAGTGTTGCATCCTCCCAAGAGCACGATTCGAAAAGCAGTTTTCAATCCCGATGCTCGAGAAGCTCAAAACTACAAGATTGTAGAGGAATTGGAACAAGCTCCTTGTGCTATGTCGACGCTAGAGGTCTTGCAGAACTGTCCCAACCAGCGCAATATTATCTTCACTGCCATTGGCATGGTTGATCGGGATTCTTCTAATACAATCATGTTCCATCTCGAGTACATTAAACTGAGGTTTTCCCACCAGTTGGAATTTCTAGTTGCCACGAAGATTGCTGGGAAGACAATCCATCGTACTGTGTTAGACGAAGGTGCCTCTACCTCGTTCATGTCGATATCGTGTTGGAGAGCCATTGGTTATCCTGAGTTAAACTATTCTCCCACTACCTTGAAATCATTTGACGGTCGTGGATTTCAACCCCACGGGCTGTTACAAGCCTTGGAAGAAGAGTTGTGGGGGAAGATCATAACCATTAACGTGGAAGTAGCCGCAGCCCCTTTAGAATTATAATCTCTTACTTGGTCATATTTGGTTTTATGCCATGACTTCGGTCGCGTCCTCCATCTTCTGCATAGTGCAATTCCCCCACCAAGGCCGAATTGTCACTGTCGACCAACTGGACTTCTATACACCAGACACCACTTCTCACCCGAGCGACAATGTCCCATTGTTTGGACAATCTTCGTAGCTATATGAGAGAGTGGAGGTTGACCTCATAAAATATTCATCTCTTATGGGCATATTTCCAACCCCATATCCCCCTAACCATGTTCCTACGGTGAACATGATATTCTCTTTTCCCAACTCCACCGACCAATGGCTCGTACCCAACGAATCCACCATGCACTTGATTGGAGATACCATGCCTCTTTCACCCGTTGAACTCACTTAGGAGGCTATCCAGTCAGCACTCGGCAACCACTTGGCTGTGGCCTCTACATCATATTCTCTATAGCGGATGTAATCCTTACCCGATCCCCTGCTCCATACTTTTCTATCTGACGAGTCCATCAAGGAGATTATGAGTGCGGATGACCCTCCATGGGAAGACCTCCACCATCGATCGTCTTTCCTTCCCCCATTGGATTCTGTAGAGAACAACATTACCACCATTTTCACACCAGATGTCTACCCTTGCCCTTAGTTCCTGATACTCATGTGTCATACAAACACCGAGGGAAACTTGGAAAACATTGAACCCACCACTCCAATTGACATCTCGATTACCCTTGGTGTAGTAAAACATATTTGTTTAGGCTAGAAATGTTCCCCTAAAGAGATTACTACTTTTACGGCCTTATTCAAGCAATTCCGAGTTGTATTTGCTTGGACCTATGAGGAAATGCCCAGGATAGACCCTGTTATTGTTTCACATGAAATCAAAATCTATCCCAATGCTAAACCAGTCCTCCAAAAGCTACGATCGGTGCACCCTTGAAAAACTGTAGCAATCAAGGCAGAAATTGAAAAGCTCTTAAAGGATGGCTTTATCTACCCTGTTCCATTAACATAATGGGTCTCAAATGTCGTCCCTGTGGCTAAGAAGAATGGCACCATTCGTGTCTGTGTCGATTATCAGGATTTGAACAAGGCTTGTCCTAAGGACAATTACCCCACTCCCTTTATCGATCAGATCATAGAAAATTGTGCCGAAAGTGTTGTCTTTTCATTTATGGATGGCTTCTCCCGTTACAACCAAATTGAGATCCATCCAGCTGACCAACACAAGACAAATTTCATCTACCCTTGGGGCACCTTTGGTTATCGCAAGCTCCCTTTTGGTCTCAAAAATGCTGGTGCCACATTCCAGTGGGCCATGTCGTACACTTTTCATGATGTGAAGGACTTCGTGGAACCTTACCTTGATGACCTACCTTCCCATTCATGGCAGTGTGAGTTCCACATTGATCATCTGACAACTGTATTCCTCATATGCAGGCAATATAACATCTGCCTGAACCCTCACAAGTGCATCTTCTGCATCGAGTCCAGACACCTCCTAGGTTTCATCATTTCGAAGGACGGGATCTGCATTGATCCCTTGAAGGTGGAAGCCATTGTTTCTCTCCCACTTCCTACTAATGTTATGAAACTTCAAAGTTTGCAAGGGAAGGAAACTTATTTACGGTGTTTTTTCTGTAATTTAGCTTAGAAGACATAGGGCTACATGCAATTACTAAAGAAGTACGTTCCATTCATTTGGGACGATCAAGCGCAACAATCCTTCGATAGTCTGAAACATGCCATTACGCATGCCTTGTGCTCCAACTTCCCAATTACTACAAAGATTACATTCTTTATATTGCTACTTCTGCCACCATGATCGCCATGGTCTTGGTGCAGGAGGACAACAACGCCCATGAACATGTGATATTTTACCTTAGTAAGGGTCTTATTGACTCCGAAACTCGTTACTCACACGTTGAGAAGCTCGCTCTTGCGACATTCATTGCATCCTAAGGTCCGTCATTACATTATGCTTCGCACCACCACCATTATCGCCGACTCGAACCCCATGTACCACATTTTGACATGCCAAGTACTTGGGGGAAAGTATTCATGTTGGATCGTGATACTTCAGGAGTTCGATCTCCTCTTCGAGAAAGCCAAGTCTAAGAAGTCTTTGGTGTTTTCTGAGGTCATCTGCGATCTTCCCCATGTCGATTTAGGATATGAGCCCAATGATTCTCTTCCGGATGAATCATTGTTCCTTATCAACACGTCTGACCCATGGTATGGAGATATTACCTTATATATTCAAACCCAACGTTTCAACCCCCAATTGTCTCGTGACGATCATCATCGTATCCGTCACCATGTCAAGTATTACTTGATTATTAGAGATACCCTGTATCACCATGGTGTCGATCTTGTTCTTCGACGATGTCTGACGCATGAGGAGGATGAACACGTCTTGAATGACTGTCACTCTGGGGCTTGTGGCGGTCATCTCTCTGGGATGGCTACAACCCAGAAGATACTATGCGTGGGATATTACTGGCCATCTATCTTTAAAGATTGCATCGAGGTCGTTAAAAGATGTCCCCCATGCCAGCATTTTCAAATGAAAAAGCGCACCCATCTAGCCTCGTTACACCTGGTTATTGCCGTTGGCCCCTTTGCAAAATGGGGAATAGATTTCATGCATTGTAATCCTACCTCGATCGGGGGGCATGGTTAGGTCATAGTAGCCGTGGATTAATTTACAAAATGGGCTGAGGCTATGCCTACATACAACGAAGATGGAAAAACCGCCGCACTCTTCATGTTCATGAATCATGTCATTACACGGTTCGGAGTTCTACAAGCCATGGTCACTGACCATGGATATCACTTTCAGAATCACATGGTAGATGAATTGAGTGCCAGATTGGGTTTCCGTCATGAAAACTCAACCCCTTACTACCCACATTCCAATAAACAAGTAGAGGCCATCAATGAGGTCTTGAAAACCATGATTCAATGCATGGTGGGTACGCACATGTCTAACTGGCACAACATGCTCTTTTCCGCACTATGGGAATACCAGACCTCCGTTAAGACTACCACCGGATTTACACCATTCCAGTTAGTTTATGGATTGGAGGAAGTCCTACCAAAAGAGTGCGAGATTCCATCACTCAAACTCGCAGTCAAGTGCCTTTCGAACACCATTACCGAGGAAGAGCGATTCCTTTACCTAGAAAAACTTGATGATACCCACCGCGATGCTACTCTTGCCAACGAGGCACATAAGAATCGCATCAAGGCATAATATGACAGGTTGGTCAAACCCCATGTCTTTAATGAGGGTGATTTGGTCCTCACGTACGACCAAAAGCATGATACAATGGGGGCAGGTAAGTTCGAGGTCATGTGGAACGGACTGTACATAGTGAAACATGTTCTGGAGAAGGGAGCCTACGAACTAGAGGACTATGATGGGATAGCTCTGGTTGAGCCCCACAATGGGCTCTACCTGAAGAGGTATTATGCCTGAGCCTTTCATGCATAGATATATTGTATATACTATACATGGCGTGTGTGTTTTGTGTGGTGTGACGCTTTTGTTTTAGTGTGTCTAGGTCTTGTTTCGTTTCTTATACCATGTTCTGTCTACATGTACCGATGGAAACTTGTTACAGATTCGCGGATGGCGCCAGCCGACATACCCGTAACCTTGCTTTGGCAACCTGGGTACTTTATTCTCCCATCGGAGAGCTTATTATCTCAAAAGGAAGTTGTCTAGGATACGTGACCAATAATGCCATAGAGTATTAGGCAGTGATTGGAACTCTAACCGATGCTCTTTCCTTAGGTATGAACCACGTTGTTATCCACTTGGATTCACAACTAGTGGTTTCTCATCTGAACTGGATCTACACTATCCGCGAACCTACTCTACTTTGTCTCTTTAGACGAGTCCGTCTTCTGGAAAGGTCCTTTGAATATATTCAATACCCGCACATTCCAAGAGACATGAATACAATTGCTGACTCGATGGCCAACTTCATTCTAGATTGGTACATTGCACACACATAATATATTCATAAAATATAAAAGCATAGATAACATGTAAATCATCCATTGTGTAAGAAAACATGTAAACAATATCTCATTAATCATCCATAGAACAAAAAATGTATAAAGCCGCCAAAAATGTCTGTATATATATATAAATCGATACAAAATGATGGTGCTGATACAAAAATCTGAAGCATGCTAGCTTTCAGTAAGATTCATCTCTACAAAATATGAATCTCATAAGCTTTCAGTACATACATAAGCATAAACCTAATCCCCAGGTTGCTAATGATAGCAGACTACAACCCTCACCACTTTACAGAGCAGCGTGCCAAAACGGGAAGACACCCAGACGGTGTTCTTCTAGTACCCCCGAGGTAGATCGCAGACACCCGACTCTGGGATATCTAGTGTCAACCTATTGAGGTTCTCATAGATCTCCTCTACCTCCTCGATGGCATCATGCATCGTGGGACCCACAACTGGAACCTCTCCTCTCCTAGCAATGAGTGAGACTCCAACTAGTCGAGATGGACCCACATCTGCACAAAACATTGAGTCATCAACACTACTCGAAAAAAATCATAAATACATAAAATGAATAAACACAAAAGTTTTTGTTCTTACCGATGTCACCCCATTGTGCTCCCTCAGGAAGCATTGGGTCGGGGTCGCCTTTGAAGTCTGTTGCACTGTATGGATAATCCTCTATCATGAGGAGTTGTCCCTCCAACCAAGTGAAAAATGTCAAACCAAAGCTTATGATTGCGCCCCCCGCCACCATGGCGGGCCATCACCTCTGCCCATCGGGTCATGTGTGGATCCTGAACATATCGGTCATCCTAGTCCACCTGCGGACGCAGATGAGGCATCCGCTCCAATAGAAAAGATATTACCACAAACCCATAGCCAAATTGTTTCAGTGCCCCACGCCGACATTTGGTCAACTGACCCTGGAGGTTGGTGAAGAGACCCTTACACCAGTTGAATACCCGAGGACCCATTCACTCCTCCACGTACATCAGCTGCAATTTGCTAGCAAGTTGAGCAGATCGACTCCCCGCTACTCTCACTATGGTATAGAGCACAGTATCAAATGTCTTTGATGGGGATCTTCCCACCAATAGCCACAGTGCCTCCAGTTCACCACTGATCGATCATATCATCCATTGTTCGATCACCTCCTCGTGATCTGGTAAGAGATACAGGATCCCCCCACTAGGATAACCTTGTCAGGAATTAGATGTCCTCGACATCTGTGCTCAATGTATGCACTCCGATCACAAAATGATGCTGCACCGGATCCCAACACTGGATCATGTGTGTTAGCAACGAAACTTGGGCCCTCATGCCTGACACTCTAAAGTATTTGAGCAACCCATAGTTCTTGAATGCAGCAATGCATTCAGGTTCATTCTTGGATTGAGCATCATCAACCTCATGCTCTTGTTCTCACCACTCGAGAACCATATTTGTCACCGTGAACCTGTCAAAAGGGACAAGTCAACACCATTAAAACTCTTTTCATCCATAAAAACTTTTTCATTTGCGTTGGGTGTTGAGTTGTAGATTGGGCGTTTGCACCGGCGCAGGACGTCTTTTCAAATAGGGCACCGCCAAAGCAAAAGGTCCTTACAGGTTTTGCGCCGACGCATTTCCCGTAAGGAGAGATTGCCCTGACTCGTGAGTGCAAATCCCCCCACTAAAACAACTCAAAACCCTAAAAATTAAGCAAAAAGCATAAAATTAATCCATTGAAAATTTGCATAGCTGAGTTTAGGCCTACTTATCTCTGATGGAATGTGAAACGGTGGACCGTAGCTCTCGGAATCAACAAACGAAATTTGGCTCCAAATGGCACTTCACACTCTCCAAACTTGGTAAAAAACAATTGTAATTCTTTTTCACTATTTTGCCCATTTTATAACTAGAGGGAATATTCCTTTTTTAATTTGATGCTTTAGTGGGTTATTTACTATAGTTTGAGTTATTTTCTGCATTTAAACAGTTGGTTAACTGTTTTGACGTAGTCTTTAAGCTTGCAGGTGAAGTTAAGTTAAGTTTTTTGTCATGGTGATTATCTCGTAAGTATTATCAGGTATGAACAACTCATTGAGCGTCTTTTCCTCATGCTCGTAAAACATGACACCGATCTTACTCTTTGTTCTTTCTCATGCTCGTAAAACAATGAGAATAAGTTACCGAGTTATAGTTTATCATGTTTTCAAGCTCGTTAAACTCCTATGACAAAAGCAACCCCCTAGAGTCTTTCTTTAAGCTCTTTTTAGGCTCTCTAAATACGAAAAATATCGCCAAGCGAACTTGATGTGTTCATGCTTGTAAAAGTATTTGAATGATCATCTCCCTAGTGATAGTTTACCCCTTTTTCAGACCAGGGGGCACTACTTACGAAAAAGGAATACTCCAGCCAATCACGACTGGAAGAGTCCTCTCTCGCGTTGTTTTACCCTTTTTTGGGCGAAGAGGATAACCTTACGAAAAAGGACCTTTGGAGTCTTCTTTAGTTCTTTTAAGACTCTTTAATTATGAAATGATGCCAAGTTTACCTTCTATGGACTCATTAAAAATCAACATTGAAGGGCCCTCCATGGGACAAACCCATCCTTTCCTAGGTTCGAAAAACATTTGGGATTGGAATCATCTATGAGATGAGCTATACTGAGCATCTGGTTACCCTCCTCAAGCTCGTTAAAAAACACATGAGGCACTCATTAGTCATGATGGGGAAAATGGAAAGTTTTTGTGTTACACCTTTACCTGTGGCAGTACTTAGTTGTTCTTGAACATGGCACTCATTTGCATTTGCATACAATACTTGGGGCATCCATTTGTCCTCAAGTCTTGCTAAATCCATGAGTCTTGTTACTCCTTTGGGTCATCCGAAGAATACTTCCATCATCAGTTTTATTAGGGGTTGGCGTCATTCTTGTCATGTCAATACTTCCAAGTCATGCCATTCCCATGTTCAAGATACATTCACCACTCATCATTTGCAGTCAGTACACCTTCTATTACATTGGTCTACTCTGAGACAGTCTTGCATGTTACCGTATCATCCGATCTAATCCAAACATATGTTATCGTGTTTCGTGTCGGTAATGGGGGATTCATCATGGCCCTCCTTCGACGGATTCATCGTTTTCGACTTCAACACATCATCCGAGGATTGAATCTAGAAACCAATCAAGTACCTTGGGCCTGCATGCCTTAATGGTAGGTTACCTCACTTTCACCATGAGTTTATATCATTGACTCTTGACTAAAAGATTTCATCAAGCATTTGAATTTAGCTCATTTATTCACATTTGGTGATATGTACTGTGATACCTTGGGGATCATCAACATTCATGGTGATTTTCCTCGCGATTGTTAACAGTGTACATTAATGACCGGTAATCAAGTGGTTTCTACCATGTTCGACTCCAAAACATTGTAATCACATGGATAGATTCGTATCATTAAGAGTTTGTCTTGAAGACCCTCGGGAGTCATATTTTACCCAGGCTGTGATGGATATTGTTTGAGTTATATTACACGGATCCACTTTGTATTGGTCGTGGATGTGTTATCATCTCATCATGGATCTATGATTTTGTCTAGTAGCCATGATTGTGTTCAGTCGGTTTTTACTACCATGGAATTGCATTGTATTGGTCGGAAGCCATGTTGTGAGTCATTCGACACTATGTTCTTAGATTCAGTTGTACTGCAACAGCATCTTCCATCCGACAAGTCCTTTCCATCCTTATGTCAAAGCATTTCACCTGTCTAGTTTCATCAGCTTCATGCTTTGGGGGGCATTCTGTTACACATAAATATTGCCATCATAAGACTCAGTGCAAACATCCCTTGATGATTCTATGATTAGGAAGTCAAACTTGAGAAGTTACTAACCACCTTACTATAGGGTCTGGTTGGGACAGCGCAGGCTACTCCCTAGCAACGAGCGCACAACTAGGACAGGTGCAGTTAATCATCTGATGAAGTGTGTCGTCGACTCATGTCACCCTTGTACAACATGCGCCGACGCAGGTTGTTTTAATGCAACTTGCGCCGAAGTCAGTTAATGTGGATAAGGGGCATCTTCGAGCGATTTCTCGAAGGTGTGTGACTTGGATCTCTATCCCTATCTTGTAGTTGAGCTGGAATTCGGTTCCCTACCCCCTTGGGAGGATCCCTTAGTCCTCTCCCACTTTTTCTCAACCTATCCTATCCTCCTAGTCCTATATATATGAAGCTAGTCTCCATTCCAAAGGGAGGAAGGCTATAACATCCATATGCTGGTGGAATAAGCTTAGGAGATCATTATTCATCCATTGGAGGCACCCATTTCTCCTTAGAGGCATTGGCTTGGCTTGTTGGAGGAAGATTGCAACGTTAGGGCTTGGTTGTAATCCTCACTCTTCTTTGTATTCCCACTTTTATACAGTAATACAAAACTCTTTCCATAAATGTCTTTTTGTTCATTTGATATTTATAGTTTACTTCCTTAACCGTTTACTTAGATCAATTATTGTGTAGATGTGCTATTACTGCTTGTTTGTCTCTTGCATGTTCTGACAGGTCTTGCAGCTTTGGATCTGACGACCGTGGAGCTTAGAGTGACAAGGGAGAAAGAGATCTACAAATATGAAAGGTAAGATTTTAACATCAATTAATCTCTAATTTGATCTAGGAAGGTATATTTGTATTCTGTCTGATTTGTTCTAGATTCGCATTGAACTAGAGAGATCATGCCTTAAGTCCGCTTTCGGTTGATTGTCCAGTAACATGTCCCAACCTAATCTGTTTGTTTCCTTCTATCCTTATGACCTTTATCTTGTCTAGGTTTCATTTTCCGCGAGGCAGCCATGTTTCTTTCCACATATGCTACATCATCTTGCATGATGAGTAACATTGTTGACCTTATTTCCATAAGCATCATTGCAAAATATGAATAAAAATCCCCAACACAGGTGACCTTTTCTTCTACTTGAGAGAGATTTATTTTCATAGGGATCTTGTTGTGTAATTGGTTAAATATTATATTAAAATACATAACATGTTCTATATTTATTTTATTTAAAGAAGAAAAACCAGTCAGATAATAGATATGCTCTCTCTTTTCCCTCCATTATCTCATGAAAGTAGTTTCTAGGACACGCCAAGAATTAATGAATGCTATAGGAAACCCTCTAAACCACTTCCTTGCATCAGCTTCTAATGTTTTCACAAAAAGAGTCATCAAGACATCATCATATTCTATAAATAGATTATTAGTAAAGTATTGAAAGGTTGACATGTGTACTTAAGCTATGATAATCTTTTCTCCATCAAAATTGGGTAGAAGATTTAGTAATTATTAGGTAGGTCGTGTATATTCCGAGGAAGATTCAAAGAGCAATATAAGGTTTCTAACTAGGCATTCTTTTGAGGTGGGGGTGGTGGATTAATACTTCCTCCTCCTACTATTCCAACCATTATATGTTGAGGGATGATGTTATTTGCTTGAGGAGAAACATGAATGTGAGGAATCTTGAGAATAGGCTTGGATGAGGGATTATCACTTTCATGTAAGGAAAGAAGTGAATTTTGCATGTTAACTAAAGGTGAAGTAGGTATTTTTGATGAAGAATCTTTATCTTTAGGGGTTTTAGATCTATATGATGAGTCTTGAACTTCTATATCTATGAAAGGAGATGAATCAGTCTAAGGATTACATGTATCTAAAGATTAACTTCTCTCAAGAGTATTTATCTAGGTAACAAGATTTCTAAGATCAAGGAGAACCTGTACTTCTTTAGCTCCAAGATTGGATCTGGTACATGCCTCTTTCTAGAAGACAAATATTAACCAATGGAGTCTCCAAGTGGAATTTATACATCCTAATGTCTAATTCAAATCCACTATGAAGAACCAACGGTGTTCTTTATTGTGCCCAAGGAAATTTTGTTCAAATCATTGTCCCCGAAGATGTGCCATTTTTCATGTTATCCCCTAATGTGCCATTTTATTCAAATTTAAAGCTCAATCCTTTTATTCAAATTTGATGTGCCATTTTTTTTTCTTTTTTATTTGAAAAATTGTAAATGTACATGAAACACAGGCAAGAAGACACATCAAATTTTCAGCTTTAGAGGCATTTGTCGAGTCTATACCTAGGAATTGATATTGCATAAGTTGAATGGATGCATTTGTGGAAATAAAATGAAATGTGCAAGGTATTATCAAGAATAAATCTTGCAAATTATAGTGGAAGAACAACATACTTAGAAATCAATAATTCAAGAGTCTTAGCAAAGTAATTTAAATCTTGGTGAATCTAATGGAAAAGGAATCTAAGTAATTTGTATATCAAACATCAATTAAAGCTTCATTAACAATTAAACAAAATAAACATTCATGGAGAAATATGTGCAAAAAATTGAAACCTGCATCTTCTTCAATTGATATTTATCACATTCATCACATGTACATGGTGGAATAATAAGTTGCACAAGATTTTATTAATGATCAAGAAAATTACAGAGTTTGGAATAGGCTTTGAATTAATAGAAGAGAAGTACAATAATAGAAGGAGGTTTGTATAGACTGATATAAATATAAGATCTGAATCTCATGAAGTTTCTTTCCAATAACAATATGCCCTTGCTTGGAAATCGTGTGATCTTGCAGTTCTTGAAAGATCCCCTCTCCCAAATATGTCTAGCAATCATAAAGAGATCCGAGTCTTCTGTTTATAGGTTCCTTTCTCTTCTAATTGATTCTTGAAACTACCTTTTTCCTTCCAAAATCGTGCCTCTTATTCACAAGTTGTCTCAAACTGCTTCCCAAATATTGATTCTTTTTTAAATTGAATCAACCTTTTTCTTAACCTTTTTGACTTGAGGCTTTCCCTGAAGTTTGTCCCGAGTTTGAGATATGCCCTTGAGTTGGTAGAATTACTTTGGAATATTTTAGAATTTGTTGCCAATTCTTCCCCATCGGGTACTTATGTGATTTTTCATAGTGTTTACTACTATCTCTACGGTAAATGCTAGCCAAACATGGTTTTCATAAAGGGATATTTAAAAGTCATACTTGTGACAACAAATAATTCAAATGATTTAGATAGTAACTCCACTATGACTATCCCTTTCAAATTTCCTTCCATGTTTTCAAATTTAGCATCATCATTTCTCTTTTTATTCAACTACTCTTGGTAGCATTCCTAAGTGTAAATATCCCCATTCCCATCCCAAGGGGAGAATAGTCCTCTTGATATTGCATCCTTAAATAGGCCTTTGAAAATGTAATCTCAAATATTAGATTGTTTATTTTGCCTTGGGCCCTATTCATTAGATTTCTTTTTTTTATTACCTTATTAGCCTCTGTGATGATATTGGTCTTGTCTATAGCTCCCAAAGTTTGCAGGTGAGTCTTAGTTTGGTTAAATTAGATAGTCGGGTGGTTGAAAGGCATGCCAGGTAGCTTTCTTTTCTGTTGGTGAAATTGATTGTAGTGTTCCTATTTTGGTATGATAAACTGGTTCCTTTTGGACATTTTCATTTTATTTTAAAAAATCAAATTTAAATAATACACATGGAGGTTTTTCCTTAGATGAATTTGTGATGATGTTATCATGATGCCATCTAGTCCTAGGTGGCCATGTGTTACCCCAAGTTGGTACCCATGGTTTCTACATGTCACTAGGTGTTGATGTCTACATGCGGTCTTAGTGGGTTAGGTGCACTTGCTTATGCCTTCGGCGGGACCATACTGCATCTAGATGGAATTCAGGTGTCATCTTACCAGAGGGTTACATCGGTTCTAGCTTTCCTAGGATAAAAGGTATTACCTCAGGAAAAAGTGGTTTTCAATTTATTTCTTTTCGAGGCATTACCAAGAAAAATATGTTGTGCATAACCACTATTTTGTAAATCCCCCAGTTTTTTACTTAGAATGTATTTCATCAAAATTATGTAAATGATGTAAATATACTAGTATGGATTCCTAGTACGGAGCTCAAGGCCAAGGAATGACTATTAAATGACTAGGAATGTATGATGTAAATATGCCAGTATGGATTCCTAGTACGGAGCTCAGGGCCAAGGACTGACAAGTAAATGACAAGGCATGTATGATGTAAATATGTTTAATTGGACTGTATGGTTGGCTTGTCATGATAACTCAAAATATATTTAAATACTATGTTGAAAAATAATAAAATGGTCCAAGATGGTTTTGTAAAGAGCACTAGGGGGTCTATCATTCCACTAAAGGGGAAGAGGAAAGGGGGCCTATTGGAGATTAAAACTTCGATTGCCATGTTCCAACCTTAGAACTCATCCAATTGCTTCCATTTTCTTTAAACAAACCAATTACTTCATTTTGACTAGCAAATCCAATCATTGAATGCATGTGTGAGGTTGGTGGGGAAAGTCCTCTCATGTAGTTATGGAATCATGGGATGGATATCCTTTTATGAAATTTGTAAGGGTCCTTTTCTTCTATGGTCACATGTTATGTCACCTGTATTGTCACCATTCTGTCCTATCTTTTGGAGTCACTCACTCCTTTTTCCTATTATCATGCATATTTCTACACTACATAGAGATATCCTTCATGTTTTTCATACCATTACCAATTATAAGACTGTGTATAACACAGAGATTCAAATTTGGAACCAGGGTTGTAGATTAGAAGGCAAATGAGATGGTTGTAATTGATCATTGAGGTTGGGAAAGCTAGGAACCTTTACATATTGAGTTCTATTACTTTTGCATCCTTGAGAAGCTCTGGATTAAGGCTATAAGTTACTCTCCAATAACATATAGTAGGTTTGACTCCTTCTATGCACACACTGGTAAGCACTTGGAAATATGAATCGTTTGAGAGAGCCATGGATTCGTGCAGGGGATTCCTGAGCCTTGAAGGGAGTTGTCCGGGGTAGGTATTGCTAGATCTAAGGGTGTAATGGTTGAGTGAGACTCCTGTAGAGCTTTGTTTGAGCATTTTTTTAAGAATAGAGAGTAGAATCGGTCATGGGTTGAGAGAGAGAATCCTCTAGGTGTGTCTGTCACCCTAGTGGCCTCACAACCCAGCTTGGGGGTGGCCTCTTAACAGAAATAGTATATGTTGGATAGAGTGCATAAGGTTGGGTGGAAAATTTCTCTTACATAGCCAATTTCTTGGATCTTCATTGTCTGAGTTAAGTATTCTCTTTGTATTCTATGTGGAATGATTTTATTATGATTCCTACGATCATTATTCTTGTAAATGCATGTGTTGTGTGTGTGGATAGTGTTATTTCAACTGTGTTTATATTATGCATCTACACACACATTTTAAATGGTTATAGATTAGAATCCCATAGTTCACTTATGTCCCCCTTTATTGGTTGGAGTGATGTATGTGGACTTTACAGAGTGGCATCAAAACTCTAGGTTGCAACACTTGAGATGTATGGGCTAGAATCCACATTACATGTAGAGATATGAGTTTGCAGACGAAGTGTTTGATGAAATGCATTTATGAAAACCCATGGTTTTAATTGTTAGCCAGTATTCTAATTGAGTCATGGGATAGATATATAGTCTACCAACAAGAACGATAAACTAACCAAGGAAAACTAGGGAAATGTTTTAATATTGTAAAAACTATTAGTGGAAAAATCCAATTATGTTATGGGATAGATAAGTTATCGAATGGGGGAAAGAGTCTAGAATGAATTTTGAAATAAAACCCTACTGCAAAATTAAAATTTCATATATTCATGAAAATTTCAAAATTTGGAAAAATTTGAGTGGGCCTCATGCATGCCAAGTGGGAAAAGGTGTGACTTGGAGGAGCCACATGGATAAGGGGGTGTGATTTGGACCATCCACGTTAGACAAGATAAACAAGTGGCATGGTCGAATGCTTTGTTGGATTCGAGATGGACCACATATATCATGGCCAACCCCAAATCGAAAAGATTGCTTTGTACAAGTTCCAACACACAATCCTGACCATCGGTGCTAAAGGAGTTAACCATTCCTTAGTCGAGTGGGCGTGGTCCTTCGAATGGTTCAGATTGCATCGTGCATCTTGAAAATTTTGATCATGACCATTCGCACATATGGAAGTGCATGTACCATAATATAAGGGGTCATGTCGCGAATGGCTTAGATCTAGTTGTACCAGTTCCAAGGGAAAATTGTGTCCATTCACGCAAGTCAAGGGGCCCAGGAGATGATAATGGTAATGTTTAATATTTGATTGTGCAGTTTAGACCAATATATATATATATACAATTCACATGTCAATATTTGGTCGTATCCTTTCTCGAGGGGTAGCACATGGATGAATGCGATCTAACTTGGGCCCACGAGTTAAGTAGATATAGACCATTCACGCAGGGTTCATTAGAGCACGTGTGAAGGTCTCAGGTAAGCACTTTTTGTTGAAGAAAACCACTCAACATCATCAAAAACCTCTTATTGCTCACTTGAAACATTTACCATTAACAAGAACCTCTTACTGTGGTCTATAAACCGTTTATGGTAAGGGTAAATCAGAAATTCAGCAGTGGTTTCCATGCTCAATTTTTCAGGTACTAGAATTTGAAAATCTTTGTCGATCTTATGCTCTATATTGCATGAAATGAAATCAATTACAAAAAAATGAGGTGGTTTCCCTCGACCTGCCCTGCTACGACACATGAAAGATACAAGCGAGAAAGCCCCCTTGTCCCCTGTCATTCCCCCCCGCCTGATAAACAAAGACTTGTGTAAATTTTGGGTTGTGATACAATGACTAATAAGAGTGGAAATTTTTCAACGTGTTATTAGTTTGAGGTGTTATAGAACTGCTAAACATTTGTAAGTATGGAGAAGGTGAAAAAGGTTAAAAGTAGTAAATTCCATAATTTTATAAAAGTTGAATGGAGCATTAGGTTAGAGAGATGAAAGTTTTTGAGTAATCCTAGTCATATGTATTATTAGGAATAATAGAGAAGTTGTTATAGTTCTCCATATATTATCTTCTACACGTGTCTAAAGTTGGCCTCTAGAGTTAAATGGCCCTACAAGAAAAGTGCAAAATTAGGCAAATTTAACCATTTTTAAAGACTATAATACTTTGCTCAGGAATCGGAATTGGACATACTTATAGTCATTGGAAATTTTATCCATAGGGGAACACTTGTGCAGAGTCAAATTCTCAAGGGGTGTTTTGGATGTTTCTATAATTTGTTTAGAAAAGTATTTGTAGTCATAATTTGAAACAAAATGTCGATATGGGTAGTTCCCATAATGGATGAAAAATAATTTTATAATTTTCTCAAAATGTAATGAAGCTAATAAATGTGTTTATATGAAAAAAAATTCATATTCAATATCATATTAGGGACAACACAAGCTCAACATTTTGTATAGTGCATTTTGGAAATCTTGGGTCGTGTTTGGACCAAGAAGATCATCATCATGGATGATGCACAGGATCCTTATGTAGATTAGACAAATGCCATGGGAGAAAATATATAGGTTGAGAGTGCAAAGACATAATCCAATGGCCGAAGGAATCAAGTAGCTCTCGAGACATTGCAGAAACTGTGAGAAGCCTAAGAGGGAGCTACAAACTTGCAAAGCAGATAATGAGAGGCTGATAAGAGCTCAAGAAGAAAAAAATCACTTGAATGCATCTATGATCCAAATATTAATAAGCATTCAAAGGAATATTAATCTTGGTCAACACTTAGGAAATGAGGAAAATAATAGGAATAACTAAACAAGGCTTTCTCATAAGAGGTCCCATACCTCAAGAAGAGTTTTAATAGATAGGAAATATACTCCAAATTTCTCTTCTAGTGAGTCATCTACCTCTAAATACTGCATTGAAGGTTGAATCTCTTCATATCATAGGAATAAGAGGAATATTCCTTTGAAGAACAACTCTCATGGAGAGTTTAGGAAGGCCAAACCTCCTACATTTGATGGTGAAGTAAAATCTAGTCAAGAAGTTGAGGCTTGGCTTCTTGGGATGAGGAAGTATTTCCAAGTCCAAGGATACTTAGACATATTCAGTTTAAATGGAAGAGTATCCACATGGTGGGATCACCTTAGGCAAGTGAAGAATATCAATGAAAGAAAGATTGTGTGGAAACAATTCAAAAAATACTTCAAGAAAAAATACCTCTCTGATAAGTACTATGATGACAAAATAAAAGAGTTCCATGAATTGAAATTGGAACAAATGAACATGGAGGCATATGCCAAAAAACTATTAAATGTACTAAGATATGTCAAGTATATCAGGGATGATAAGGTCAAAATTGATCATTTTCTAAGTGGATTAACTCAGTCCTACAAAGAAAGAATTCATTTTGATGAACCTCAAATTCTAGATGAAACAATAAGGAAGGTCAAGTATTGTTATGATCAAAACAAAAGCAAACCATAATTCCATAACACATGGAAGGACATGCAAAAGGATAAGTTTGACCAAATAAAGAATGGGTCAAATCCTCTGCATTTTAGAAATCAACAAAGACTGTCACTACAAGCTGTGACTAAGCCAACTATGATGGAATGTGATAGTCCATGAGAGCCAAGACAACCACTTCAATTTTGAGGATGTGGAGGGGACCATATGCTTAGAAAATGTCCATATAAAAATGGGAGTGCAAAGTAAGTTCACAATATCAAAGAGGCTAAAATTATGGGTCAAGTGGCAAGGATCATCCCTGGAATCTATGCTGCACTAGAGGAATCCCAAGAAGACCATCAATCAACTGTGGTTGAGGTCGAAGGTAATATTTATATGCAATCTATTTCTATTTTGATTGAACCTAGATTTACTCATTGTTATATCACTCCTAAATTGTTGAAATTTGTTCTTTTAACCAAAAAAATCATGGTAAATCATGGTTGGTACAACTAACCACTGGAACAAAGAGGCAAGTCAATGAAATGGTGGATAAACGTCCATTGGAAATGGATGGACTCTTCACATGGGAAAATATGAATATTTTTTCACTTGGTTCCTATGATATTCTTATTGGAATGGATTGAATAGAGGAACACAAATTTAAACTTGATTTCCAAAATAAAACCTTTGAATGATTTAATGAAGAACGAAACCCAAGGTTAGTGAAGGAAATTCCAAGGGTATTTTTTATTAGGCAAATTTCATCCATGTAGTTAAAGAATTTATTTAGAAAGGGTTTTCAATTGTATGCATCCCATGTTTTGGATACATAAGGAATTGAAATCCCCAAGTTGGAGGACTATCATGTGTTGCAATAATTTGAGGATGTGCTTCTTGATAAAGTACCAATACTTACTCCAAAGAGGAACATTGATTTCATAATTTATCTTGTTCCAGGAGCTGCACCAATGTCTAAGACACCTTATAGAATGAGTACACTATAATTATTAGAGATGAAAATGCAATTGCAAGAATTGTAGGAAACAAATACACTAGGCCAAGTGTGTTTCCATGTGGAGAACAAATACTATTTGTGAAAAAGAAAGATGGAACACTTAGGTTATGTATTGATTACAGGAAACTAAAGAAAGTTACAATGAAAAACAAGTACCCATTTCCTCGAATCAATGATATTTTTAATCAAATGAGAGGGAAAAATGTATTTTCAAAGATTGACTTGAGGTCTAGTTACCCTCAGGTGAGAATCAAGGAAGAAGACATCCACAAGACAACATTTAGAACAATGCATGGACACTATGAGTTTGTGGTGGTGCAATTCGGTCTCACTAATGCATTAGCTACATTCATGTGTCTTATGAATAGTGTTTTCAGCAGGAATCTCAACAAATTTGTTCTTATTTTTCTAGATGACATTCTTATTTATTCTAAGAATAAAGAAGAGCATGAAGACCATTTGAGAATGGTTTTGTAATTGCTAAGGGAGAATACATTGTATGCAAATCTAAGCAAATGTGATTTCTATAAGAAGAAACTTCATTATTTCAGTCACATTATCTAAGAGGAAGGATTATCAGTGGATCTAGAAAAGATTGAAGCCATTATGAATTGGCCAATTGCAAGAAATGTGACAAATGTGAGATTCTTTATTAGTCTTCCTAGTTATTATAGGAGGTTCATTGAAGGATTCTCCAAGGTTGCACACGCCATCACTTCCTTGCAAAAGAAGGTAATACAATTTGAATGGACACAAAAAAGTGAAGAAAGTTTTCAATTGTTGAAAAAGCTTGTTACAAGTACTCTAATTCTAAAAATTGCAAATCTAGAAAAGGATTTTGTAGTGTGTACATATGCATGTAAATAGGAAATTGGAGGAGTTCTTATGCAAGGCAATCAGATGGTGTGTTATAAGTCAAGAAACATGAAAGAACATGATAAAAATTATGCTACCCATGATTCAAAACTTGCTTCCATAGTGCATGCTTTGAAGATGTGGAGGCACTATCTGATGGGAAGAAAATTTGAGCTTAAGATAGACCTATGTGGTTTGAATATTTATTTGAGTAGCCAAAATTAAATGCAAGGAAAGCTAGATGGCTAGGATTTTTATGTGAATTTGATTTTGAGATCAAACACATAAATGAGAAAGAAAATAATGTGACTAATGCACTCAATAGAAAATTACATGAAATGCTTATGGCATCCATTAGCATTCTCCAATCAGATTTAAGGAAACAGATTGTTAAATCTCTTTTGAGGATGGGAAATATGTGAAAATAAAAGATAAATTACAGCAGTTGAATTTGGAAAAGAGGTACGAAGGTTACCATTTGGAGGATGATGGACTTCTTACCTATAAAAAAAGAATTTATATTCCAAATGTGGCTGAATTTAGGAGAATTATTATGGATAAAATCCATAAAATACCATATCTTTGTCACCATGATATAAGAAAACAATTTCTATAGCTAGGAAACAATATTTTTGGATGAGAATGAAGAAAGATATTGCCGAGTACATTTTAAAATTTATGAAGTGCCAACAAGTAAAGGTTGATCATTAACACCCAATAGGTTTATTGCATCCTTTACCAATTCCAGAATGGAAATGGGAATTGATAACTATGGATTTTATTACAGGACTTCCAATGATAGTGAGGCAACATGATTTCATCATGGTTGTTGCAGATAAACTATCTTAAGACATCACATTTTATTTTGGTTAAATCTACGTGCAAGGATGATGAGATAAAAAGGATATTATGAAATAAATATTCAAATTGCTTGGGTTACCCAAAGCAATTGTATCCAACCATGATATAAAATTTACTTCATATTGTTGGAAAAGTATTTTTGTTGATTTCAGTACAGAACTGAACTTTATCACTGCATACTATACACAAACATATGGGAAATTAGAAAGAGTAAATCAGGTGCTTGAATACATTCTACGCAAGTATGTGGTGGAAAAACCATCCAAGTGTGAAGATTATATACACTTGGTATATTTTGTATATAACAATGAGTAGCAAGCATCATTGGGGATGATTCCATTTGAAGCTTTGTATGGAAGAAGGTGTAGGACACCAGTGACTTGGTATCATCCAAAGAACAAAATTGTACTTGGGATAGAATTTCTTAAGGAAATGGAACAAGAAGTTGCAAAGATTATGCAACATTTAATGGTATCCCAAGATAGGAAGAAAATATATGCAAATAAGAACACCAGTGCATAGGGAATTGAAAGTTGGGGATAATGGTCACCTCATATTGAGGACAATGAAAAGTTCCTTGAAATTGAAAGTTGTGCATAGCTATCACCAAGATATTGTGTGCCATTTGAAGTGCTTGAGAAGATAGGTCCAGTTGCATATAGAATTGTATTACCTATTAACATGAGAGCTCATAATGTTTTTCATTGCTTAAGGAAATATGTAGATGATCCTAACCATGTGATTGATTGGGATGTGATCCATGTGGAACCCAAGTGAGAGTTTCAAATCGAGCCACTATACATCCTCAACAGGAAGGTAACATTACACTAGAATTGAACCATCAGAAAGGTAAAGGTGCAATGGAAGCACTTTGGTCTTGATGAGGCTACATGAGAGTTCACTATGGAGGATGCCATGAAAGAGGAATATCCATTTTTTTTTTGATTTTGAGAAAACACCAAGGACAATGTTATTCCAATGGGGAATGGATTGTAAGACCCCCAGTTTTTGACTTTGAATGCATTTAATCAAAATTATGTAAATGATGTAAATATGCTAGTATGGATTCCTAGTGTGAAGCTCAAGTCCAAGGCCTGACTAGTGAATGACTGGGCATGTATGATCATGTAAATATTTTTAATTAGATCGTATGGTAAGTGTTGTGTAGGAAAATACCTTATAGTGGGGAGACGACACTACCAACTTGTGTGGGGTGATAGGTAAATACATTCATTGTCTTGCATTAGTTACTACAAATGGAAAGAGGTTAAGATTCGGAAAGCCGTACCTTTTTAACGATGGCTGGTCCTAGCTTTCGCTTGATCTTCCACAATGATGAACCTGCAACACAAAGTTAACCTTCCTCAGCGTATCTTGAATGTAATAAATATAATGAAATTGAAAGCAATTAACATCAACCACAATTAGATATTAAACCAAATAAAGATTCAATCCAATAGACATTCAATTTGGGACGGGAAGGGTATTTCCACCTTTTATTATCAAAGAAATGTAGATAAGTACATATATACTTGATCTGTCCAGACACTTCTGCAATCAAGTCCTGGGCTCCTGCTCTTCACAATGACTTGGGAATTCCTCCAGCGTAACAACAGTTAAAGCATTCCTTATTTTATTGACCCCTCTCTCATGGCTTCCCCTTGTATTTATGGCACAAGGATGGAAGTTAGATTCGTGAGGCAGTTGAATTGGGAAGTTGGGGGAGTTACAATACCAAACTCAACTAATCCCAATTCGTAATATTAATATATTTTTCAATTTCATCTTAGTATGTGCATGGGTACAACACTAAGGGACTTGCACATGGTGCGCCACTAGGTCTCTGAGCAACTCACGCATACAACTTTTCAAAAATGTATGCGGGTTGTCTATAGTCAAACCTGCATACTTTTTGGAATGTGCGAGGGTTGTCTATAGTGAAACCTGCATACTTTTAGGAATGTGCGTGGGTTGACAGTTATCAGAGTAGCGTATTTCCAATGAAACATACAGAAAAATATAATTTTCAGCTGAAGATGTAAGATCTCAGTATCAAATCATCCAAGGTCAATCTAGTGCTTCCATCCATAGTGTTCTTTTGTGTGATCAACAGGGCAATGTGATCACGGACGGAGAAGTGCATATTTGACCTATAACAGTTGGATTGTCATACTAACTCAAAATATATGCAAATATTATGTTGGAAAATGATAAAATGGTCCAAGATGGATGTATAAACAAAACTAGTGAGGCTATGATTCCACTAGAGGGGAAGAGGAAAGGGGGCCTATGGGAGATTAAATCCTCTATTTCCAAGTGTTGATCTTAAGACTAATCTAATTGCTTCTATGTGATTTAAATGAGCCAATTACTTCATTTTCACCATTAAATCCAATCATTAAATGCATGTGTGAGGATGGTGGGGAAAGTCCTCTCATGGTGTTATGGAAGAATGGGATGGATATCATTTTATGACATTTGTAAGGGTCCTTTTCTTCAGAAGCTATGCTTAGAAGTTATGTCAGTTGTATTGTCATCATTCCCTCCTATCTATTGGAGTCATTCACTCATTTTTCCTATTATCATGTAGATTTCTACAGTAAGAAGAGCTCTCCTTCATGTCTTTGATACCATTACCAATTATTAGACTATGTATAACCTAGAAATTTGAATTTGGAACTAGAGTTGTACATTTGAAGGGAGAAGAGATGGTTGTAGGTGAGAATTGAGGTTGGGAAAGCTAGGAACCTTTACCCATTGATTTATGCTACTTTTTCATGCTTGAGAAGAGATGAATTAAGGATATAGGTGATTCTCCAATGGCATATAGTAGTTTGGGCTCATTCTATGCACACATTGGTAAGCAACTAGAAAGATGGATTTCCCAAGAGAGATATGGATTGATGAAGATGATGCCTAATCTTGGAAGGGCGTGTTGTGGGGTAGGTATTGTTGGAGCCAAGGATGTGATGGTTGAGTGAGACTCCTGCAGAACTTTGTATGAGAATTTTTCTAAGCATAGAGAGCATACTGGGTTGTGGGCTGAGAGAGTGAATCATGTAGGTGTTCCTTTCGCACTCTTGGCCTCATTTCCCAGACTAGGAGTGGCCTCTTAGCAGAAAGAGTATACGTTGGACATAGTTCATAAGGTTGGGTGGAAAGTTCTCTTACACAACCAATTGCTTGTATCTTCATTGTCTGAGAAAAGCATTATCTTTGTATTTTATGTGCAATGATTTTATTATGATGCATGTGATAATTATTCTTGTAAATACATGTGTTGTGTGTGTGGATAGATTTATTTCCACTATGCTTATTTATGCATATGCACATGTATATTAAATGGTTATAGATTCATAATATGGACATTGGGAAAAATTTAGAAGCCCATAATTCCCTCATGTCCCCCTCTTTTAGCTGGAATGGTGGATGGGGACGTTACAGTTTTGGTTTAATGCCTCACTCAACCATCTCTAACAACCGTTCACTTCACGGATGCGTTATGGTTTTAGTATATTGATCCAGATTCTTTTGAGGGAGATATGCTTGGTGCACATTTTATCATCCTTTTCCTTGGCACTTGGTCCTAGTCCTTTGTTCCTTTGGTTAATTAGGCTCCGCATTCAGGAACTCTACTCATCTAAGTCTTTTGTTCTTGACTCTTGGTCGCCTACTGTCATTAATTTTGACACTTTGGCATTCCCATTGTTCTATCTGTATCTCATTTTAGTGCTCAAGCACCTAAATTCCTTTGTTCCTTTGACCCATGTTAGCACCTTGGTGCATAACTTATTTTATCTTATTTTTAATGATAACTTAACAATTGGTCATCGTGTTCTTGTTGATTTAGCACTCCATGATATATTTCAAATCTCTTCCACTGAAAATATACTCTTGTGTTAACATTTTCCATGGTCTTTGACCCCCTTTCTTAATCTTCAAGGTATTATTCTCCAAGTATATGGGAACAATGAAGTATGGGACTTTCTCATTGGTGATCCTATTCATCGCTTATCCTTCACAACTATGGAGAAACATTGAAACTTCCACAACTTCAAAAAAATGACTCTCATCTATGTACCCCCCCAAACCACCTTGTCTGCCACCAAACCGCGCTCACTACTAACTTATACAAAAAATTTAGTACAAGGACTCATGCAACACCAATTTAATCTCCTCTTTTCAATGTGGCTATAGAACCAGAAGAAGGAAGCCCCTTCTACACACGGATTCACCCTAGCATGGGCATTTTCAGCAAGGCCATGTCCTTCATGAAGTCCATTTTCCATGTTATATTTGACACAATTGTCAAAGCTCAGTCTCTACAACAAGACAAAGACGATTTCCTCCATGGGCATGTAAATTATCATTAAACCCAATCTTCTACCAAGCACACCATCTTTGAGGGAACAAATTTTGTCACCAAATTCACCTTACACAAATTTTGCTTAAGGCAAGAGAAAAAACAAGACAAACAATTGATTACTTCCATAGAGCTACAAATCTCAAACAAAAGACTCCATGTTGTTGTCCTAACTCTTGGGTTGTCCAAAATATAATGAGACCACATGCTGCATCATCAACTCGAATCTTTGAACATGGGTATTGGCTCTCTGAGACTCACTCATCGGTCTATGAGCTAATGAAATCTGATACCAATTTGATGGGTGAGAAATGTGGACAGGTTATATCCTAGGGATTGATTATCCTTAAGAAGAAAACCATAAACATAGTTAAACCAAGATAATTGTAGATGGAATATAGATCCCCAAAATATCATGTTTCACTCATGTATTCTCTTAAAATTAGTTCCCAAATGATTATAGCACATAACCTAAAATCGGGGTATTTGTTTTCCAAGTCATGAGACAAAACATTGTGAGCAAGATCTAGAGGATTCTATAGAAATCTATTCATCATTACAAAGTTAGAGTTGGTGTAATATGTTTATGACTAACAAATAGGTTACTCAATTTGATATTGATAGGAGGAGTTAAATAAACCGACCACCCAAACCATCATAATCAATGGCAATGAAACATAAGTCATTTTGATCAGATAACAGATGATGACTTTGATTTGAAATAGTTTGTCGTAGCTTGGACATACTTAAATCCTAAGCTAAAATGAACAATTGACCCAATAATCTTAAGGTAACTCAATACATATCCACAATTAAACTTTTACAAATCATTGATAATCTTCTCTCTCATCTAGAAAAGCACGAAGTATCTAAGTTTCATTATTTTTTTTAATTATAATTAATTGGAATGTATATATCTTGGTTTTGAACTTTATGTTAGAATCAAAAGTGCTTCTCGGGAAAACAAATTGTTTACAATATTCCCTCTCATCTTGGAATATATATATATATATATATATATATATATATATATCTTCATTTTGAACTTTAGGTTAGAGATAGACATTGTGAAATCTTTATTCACTTAATATTTTATTATTTTATTAAAGTGCCATGCGTCATCTCCACATTGAGCATGAAATTACACTTCTCCCTCATATTGGGTTATAGAAAGCACCTCTTGTTGTAATCATCGATGTCTTTAGACTAGCATAGGTCCATCATTACTCATAATATATCATGCATCGATGGATCAAATACCTTGAGGTACAAACCCCTTTTAGAGTACAAAAACTTGAGGAAAGGTTTGCACCTGAAGGGATTTGATCCCTCCCTGCACATGATAGATCTAGAGTTAAGATGGATCTATGCTAGTATGCTTATAAATTAATAGATTTCCATTACAATGAGAATCTTCCTTCTCACACAAAAATCTAGATAATCTCAACATAATTGGCATACATATCGAGTTAAACTTCTACAAATAATTTATAATCTTTTCTTTCATTTAACACAACAACAAGTATCAAAATTTTATTAATTATTTTAGGTTTAGTTGAACACACACACAATCAATTACTAACATGATATGGAATTGGCATAAAAGTCACAATCCTAAGTACTAAAACAAATATCATTATAATTTCATTCCACAACATCCTATCAAATCAAGCATATATATTATTGTCATTGTAATCAACATGGTTAACTTGAGTTTTATATAAATGTAGCATGGCATAAGCTCAAGCCAATCACATATTAAAAAGAAAAATAATTAAAAATAATAATTTTTTTTTAAAACTTAAGCTTTACTTTGATTCATTAACCTTGAGTAATGTTAGATTTGTTGGGCCTAGTATATTTTGGATACCATTTTTGGCGTGGACAAAAACAAAGTGGGAGTGGTTCAAGGAAGCGGTCAACTTTGAAGAAGCAACCGAAAACCAGGAGAAATGGTTATGCTGATTAAGTCAAATGTGTGGAGTTGAGTCAGTTAGTTAGATTTTTTCCACTCACATTAATGAGTTGAGTAGTGGGTTAGTGTGTTAGTGGGAGTGGGGCAAGCTAAATGCACCCTATAAATATGTAATAAGAGAGGAATTTTGGGTTGGTTAGCGAGATCTAGCTAGTGCATAAGAGAATAACATGCTGTCAGAGATATGCTTTTGGGTCTGCAATAAAGTATTGTTCTATGTATGTTGAAGCTATTTTGAAGAGTTGAGTTGCTAATCTACAAGTTGTGTGCACATGTATTTTGTAAGTCAAAGCAAAATATGTAAGTCAAAACATTAAGTGCTTATTATTTGGCTGCAACTCATAATAAAGACAAAGCGCTTCCGTGGTTTTTCCCAGGATGGGTTTCCACGTTAAAATATGGTGTCATTGTGTGATGTGATATCTGTTTCTTTCCTTTGTTCGTGAAGTATATGAACATGCATGAATGTGTTTAACTAAGAATTCTATAAATACAAATCATGATCTATGTTATATGTTATATAAATCTGGCGATCTCATGGGTTATGTCGAGGTGAATGGTATGTCGATGTTGTAAATTTGTCGATGTAATGGATTGTTTATTAAGTGTCTATTGCATGTCGAGTTATTCCCCTTCCGCACTACAAAAATATGGTTCTTGCAATCTCCATAGATACTTCGGGTGAGACTTTATCTGCTTCGCAAGTGTTGTTGAAAGGGATTAGAACCCCTTTCAGGCTCATATCTATGGTGGTGTTTGTTGGTATTATGTTAGATAGTTGAACCTTTATCAAAGTAAAAGTGCATCAACAAAATTAATAACCATAATTAAGATATATCCTCATATAATTCATATATACCTTATTATCTTCTAGTAAAAAGATAATAGAAAAAATAAAATAATAAATAAAACTTAAAAATATAAGTATAATCAAATTTTCATTTCGCAAGCAATTCACATACGAAATTCCAAGTCCAAGATCCAATGTGTCATTTCTAAAGGGTCCACTTTTACCACGATACTTTAGGAATTCCATGTAAACTAGTTTAGTATTCCACACTTCCTTTGGGTTCCCTTCCTTTAATCCACTATGGATATTTTTCCCTCTAAACGTTGAAGGATAAATATGATTTCAAACCTCAAGCCTCTATTTTCATATTTCTTGTGGACAATTTTGATTGCAAATCTGTTTTTAGATCACCTTACACTCTCATTTATGAGATGGCACAATCATATAAATATAATTGGAAAGATGTAGTGAGATATTTTAGTGAACAATTTTGTTTGTAAATGAGATGTCACCATCATATAAATATAATTGGAAAGATGTAGTAAGATATTTTAGTGAACAATTTTGTTTGTAAATGTGTTTTTAGATCACAATACATTCTCATTACTATGATATAAATATAACTGGAAAGTTAGAGTGAGAAAAGGTTAAAAAAAATTGGTAAATATTCATCAATACGAAGTAAAAAAAAATTAAAATCACCAAAACACACATATTATGAAATAAACATAATAAAATTCAAAACTTATATATATATAGATATAGATATATATATATATTTACTATTAATTTTTTTATTAAACCACCTACTAATTAGTAATAAGTTAACTATTATCAATAAAATAACCATTCTCTCTCAAAATATCAATAAAAAAAATCTTATAGTTACAAAATATAAATTTCAATTCATATTTAAGAAGTACAAATATCTCAACACGTATTTCATGTATCAAGTGAGTTAAAATATCGTAATGAACAAAAGATTCTTAAACTTAAACAATATAAATTTCAGTCTCAACCTCAACACATATTTTATGTCTCAATCATAAGTGATATTTAATAGAATCATAATAGATTGTTCTAATTTGAGTCTTTATCTAATAAAATTATAATAAGAAATATATAGATATATATATCCACTGTCCACAGGCTTCTTAGTACCTAAATACAGAAATAATAGTACACCCAGTAACCAGGAAACCTAAAACCAAACCAACAAACCAAAATAGATCACAGACATACCATTTTTCAACAAATGAAAACGAGCTAAGTAAGTCTGTATTTTTAATCTTGTCTCCTACCTTGATTGTATTTTTAATCTTGCGTTGATCATGTCGAGCTTTGTACTTAAATTGCAATTTATTTGGCATTGTGGATTGACTATAAACCATACGAAGGAAATTGGGGAAAGTGATATGCACATAAGTCTGTTGAACTGCTGAGACTGTTAATCCAAACTTCATCAGCTAGAATTGATTCATCATCTTCATTACGAAGCCACCTCCATTGTGCTTGAGCTGCACTGTATATTCGAAGTTCACCATGGCCAAAGCTCGCTTCTCGAAACAGAGACAATTCTGATTGCGGCTCGTTGAAGCTGCATGTGTTGATTATTTAACCAATTCAGCAGCCAAAGAGTAACCCAATATTAATCAATCCATCAACAAGAAAACCAAAATATTAGGAACTTACAAGTTGAGAGTGGCAGTTTATTAATGGACATACCTTAAAGCAAGCCCTTCTCTGTTGCCTCCGTCTCCAATGGTAATGTAAACAGGTCCGCAGGGATCTGTTACGTTATTGTACACACGAGCCTAAAACAATAGCGAGATTATGGGAGAATTTGAGCACAATCACAACAATGAAAACATTTCTATTTGAACAAATGCATTCTCATATATATATATATATGAAAGAATTACTTACAAATCGTTCGTAGGCGTGGACATGGCCTGCAAAAACGATATCCACATTCGCAGCATAAAGCAACGGCTCCATGGCTTGTCTCATCTTATCCCCCTCACCTTGATGAGCAGTGTTCGTATTATACCAAGGCGCATGGAGCAGCACAATAAGCCAGGGCGTCCTCACTCTGTCTACCCTCGCAAGGTCAGCCTACCACCCACAATTGTAAATCTAAATTTAACTCATTTGTCACAGTAAAATTCTATTGTTAAGAACTTCAACTGTCAATTAATGAATCACATTTAACCTGTACCTGAAGCCACCTGTAATGAATCATATTTAACCTACCTGAAGCCACCTGTATTGGTCTGAATCCATTTCAAATTCTGTGTAGGAACCAAGCATGACAACATGCACTCCTGCAGCTTCAAAAGAGTAATACATGTTTGAACTCGATCCACTTTCTTCATATGGCATTCGCCACCTAGCATTATACGATTTAAAGGCATCATTCATCAATATGGGAATTGTCTCGATGTCATGATTTCCTTCTGTGACCATCCAAGGCCTTCTGCTTGCTAGAGGTTCTACAAGTTTCCCGAATGAATCCCACAAAGGCTGGATATTGTCAGCATACGAAAGATCGCCAGGTAATAGGAACACATCATGATCACTCGCTTGAACATGCTGTAAGGTTGAATTCGTCCACCCCGTTTGTCCCAGATCACCTGGAAATCAAAACCATCAAACAATATGTTGATGTCACCCTATCTTCAATATCAAAGCATAAACAGAGAAACTAATTAATCCCATTTATAGATTAGGTAATGCTGATTTGAAAGGTAGATAGCTAGAAAAAGAGATGTGGGATATGGTGTTCAGATCAATATGCAACCCAGAGCAGTGATCTGATCTTTAAGTATTGGATTGACCTTTATGAAATAAGGTAATCAATGTATTTGATAGTTCAAAAAAATCTGGGATAAGACTTTCAATCATAGTAGCATAATTAGGTAGTATTGGCCTTTTATGTACTGAAATTCAGAACAATTCTAATTCGTGGAATATTCAGTGTAGGTAAAATAGGAATACATTGAAAAAATAAATTTTGAAAAACTATATTTTAATTATTTAATCACTATAAAATGTAAATAACATTCAATTTCATACTTTCTTATAAAAATAATTATTACTAACTAGTTGTTAACTCTCACACTCTCTATTCCCACTGCATTGAGATTTTATATTTTTATTTTTAAATAGTAATTTTAAGTGTAAATAACATGTTTAGAAATAAACCAATGATTTTAAATGTACATTTATGATATATCTATGCATATATAAATAAAATTATTATTCATGTAAGAAGACTACTTGCTTATTTTATCCATATTGGATTTTTTAGTTACATATTTTTTCTAATACTAAGTAATAATAATACATGTACTGCTATTGTTTGAATCATTACAACAAATAAATGTTGATATCCCCACAACATAACATTAAATATTACAACAAATAAATATTAATATCCCCATAATTTCAAATGGAAAAAATTGATTTTTCTTGTATAATTTTGAAAAAAATAGAATAATTTTTTTAAAATCTTGTTTACAGTTTTCAAATTCTAAACTTTTGGGTGATCCAGAAGTTTTTAAGGGTGTTGAATATATTTCTATTATCAAAACCGTCCTTAAAACACAATTAAATTCAGATTTTGCAAAATCTAAATAGTAGAAGCACCCTATTTATCCAACAAAAAATAGAAGCATTCTATTTATCCAACAAAAAATAGAAGCATTCTATTTATCCAACCTAAAAGCTTAACAGGTTCCACAAAGACGAACATTATTCAACTATTCAGCTTGTTGTAGGCCATTTAATGAATGAGGTGACAGCAGGCTTGTATTGAGATCCAAAGACGTCATTAAATAACCTGCAACAGGCTGAATAATGGCTGAATAATGTTCCCCTTTGAACAAAGCCTTGCCATTAAAATCTTGCCAATCGAAATGACACATTTTGAATATCACTCGGAGCAAAGATATGAAATTACAAACCTGAAGTCTATACCATCTTGACAATGACAATGAATAGTGTGCTTAACAGCTGATAGATATATTTATAGTTGAGACTGTTATACATACCTACAACAGAAAAAACTATGGGAAATTGTGACGGCGGTGTTTTGAAGTTATACTCTGGATCATGTCGTCCACATCGATAATAGTAGACAGTATTAGCTTCAAGCGGCCCAATCACAACATGGTGAATCTTGCCGGATCTGTAGGAAAGATAGGAATACGAAGAAGCAATAACTCGCCTTGCAGAAGACTTGTATTTTCCAGGAGATATTCCATACTCAACAACCGAGCGTACATCGTAGTCCTTTGTAATCCATGTTACCCTCATATGATTGCGTCCTACAAGAGAAATATGAACCTGCCATTTCCATTCATACAAATCCACTCAAATATCAAATATATATATATAAACAGAGAAACACAAGCTTTGATTTATACGAAGTGTATATATTTTCGGACCTGTTCAGGATGCTTGCCGTCTGTGATCGTTGTGAGAGGAGGAGATAATATTGGGCGAGGAGGGGGGCGAACATAGGCCTCCAAATAAGCTACCACAGAAAACAAAAAAAGAAAAATAAGGAGGGCGGCCATGTTTGCCATAGTTTTACATCAAACTACAGCTATACAATCTTCAAAGCTTTTATCTGTCGCAGAGTGGGTATGATTGAAAGTTGAAACCACAAATGATCATAAGCATACATTCCTTTCTTCTGAACTATTAGTTGTACGAAGAAGGAAGATATACGAAACAATACGCGCAAGAAAGGCATGGTATGTTTTGACTTGTGCGGGACACGTTACAACTCTGGGGCACTGGCCACGAACTGAGCTGAACTTGTAAACTGCTAATTAACAAATTCACTTTCAGCCGCTGTAGAATATCATGTGAATAAAGATTAAGTATGGCTATGACTCTGGCATCTAACTTCTATTGGGGTTGAGTGAACTATAAGGATGTGCCTCTAGCATCTAGCAAGTGGAGTTGATGTTGGCCCTCTAGAAGAAGCGAGGAATGTACTGGACGCCTGTGGTGATTACTTTGGCGATTGGGTGACTTGAAAGGGTGATTCGCATGATCATGTCTGTTTTTTTAAAGCATAAAGAAATGGTTATTCGGTTTTGCAGGTTGGTGTCAGGTCGTTTGAATAATTGTACTGAGCTTTTTAATAGTTTAAGATCAGTTATGGATCGTGTTTGTTCCTGATCATATTTTATTGCAGATTCGTATTTTCAGGGCTAAGATAACATCTGAGGGGAATACTTGTTAGTTTTTCAGCAACCGGAATATTTATTACTATGATGTTTAATGGATATTTCAGTTCAATTGGGAGAGAATGGAAGTTTTGATGTTGTAAGCTTGATGAAGTCATAAGTCTATGCCAACCAAGGATAATGTGGTGATATTTAAAAATATATATATAGTTTAATTTAGTTGTGCCATTAAGTTAGAAAAACCTAAATGGTGAAGGTTAACGTTTTATGCTAATGCAATGATTCTTGCAGCGGGTTGCTGAAGGTGTAAACTCCGAAGTATCTCCGTCGAGGGAACTATTAGGGAAGCTCCGAAGCTCTTTTTGCAACTTTTCATCGTTCAAATTGGGTCAGCCAAGAACATAGCAGTGTCGTATTATCCCATCAATGGGGGACCCACCCTCGTATAACCTTGAACGGATAGCTTATGCCTCCATTGTGCCTACGCCTTTCTCCATCCTCTCCATGGCATGATGTTTTCCTATGAATGGGAGGGAACAGCTTCATCTAGCTAGACTCTTATCTAAGCCTTCCTTCTTTACCCTAGGACATGCTGCCTATGAACTCTCACTGTGACATCCTACCCCTTGCCGACTGACCCTTGCCTTCTGACTGAACCTTGACAGCCTTTACCTCTTGAACGAACCTCTAAATCCTACCACTCCCCCTTGCCTTATTATTTTATTGAACCTTGCCTATGATTGAACCTCGCATTCTTTTACGTATGCCTTTCACTTTCTCAACTTAGGCAGAGTCTTTCCTATCACTTTCTAACCAGAGTCTTTCACCTTCCTGTAACATTGATGATAAATTATTCTATTTATGGGCATGAAGCCTGGTTATGCAAATAGTGGCTCCATTGGCAGTTATGTAGGGAAACTGTGACATTTGAGACAGAGGACGGTACGCTTTATGGTTGGTTAAAGGTAAGCACCCGCTACTCAAAGCTTGTGGTTCAGGGATAGCTCGCTTCGCTCAACTTAATCTCACCCCTTCTGCGAGCAAGTGCATTACCCAACCTTACTCTTGGTATCCCCGTATGGTAACTTAACCTTTACCAACAACCCATGCATTTGGCACCTAACCCTTACCAACAACCCATGCATTTGGCACCTAACCCTTACCAACAACCTATGCATGTGATCCCTACCCCCCAGTCGGCCTCAACTCCTGCCTAACCTATTAAGATTCCCCCAGCATCACAACCACAGCAGACATCGACTACCCAATCCAATACAAGGAAAGCACCAAAAGTTTGGGGCAAGACTAATAAACTTGGGGGCAGTAACACCTCTGGGCCAGCTATGGCCACCCCGATCACCGCAGCTACTCGTGTCAGACCTCCATGTTCCTTGTGCGACCTCACTGGCCATACTACCAACAATTTCCCATCGCTCCCTAAGTTTTTAGAATTGATGAATGCAGATGAATTAGAGATAGATGATTCCACCCCAGTCGTGAAGTCTCCCTTCCTGAGTAATACATCAAGCGAAAGAAATCGTTAAGGACCAACCATCCATGTGCCTTATGTGACACATTTGGCCACTATTCTCATCATTATCCTTAATTACCTCATTTTTAGACCGCCCTTGCAATGGTTCGTCACGTTGATGCATTGCCAGCGGTAATGCCTTCACCTTCCTCAATGGCCACCAATCCTAGCTAATAAATTGAACCTCCACCTATGAAGGACAATGAAAACTATGTTTCTATATGTTACATATTAACATAAATAGTTTCTTTATCTTATAACTACTCTTCATTTTAATTCATGCAATCTCCTTATAAACTAGGTGCGAACTACACAACGAAGACGCTCGAAATTGAACCGAGATTGACCACCCGAATGAGGGGTTTTAAAACCAATTAGAAGAAGTGTTAATCGGTTGGCACCCAGAGTAGGTACCCACTAACAGAATGGACAGAAAGGAAACACTTCCCGTGCCGGCCAGTGAAAGGTAAGGAGATTTCTTCCCCTCTCCTTTTATGGATGTAAAGACTGAGCACTTAGTGGGCTAAGCTAGACGAAGTATAACATCAAGAGAGATCTATTGTACCTTTACTTGCTAACTCAGGATATCTGTATGGAAGGATTTGAAGCAAATATCCTATTTATATATATTTATTAAATTAATGATTAGCATAATGACATATTGTCTCAATCCCTAAAAAGGAGATAAATCCATCGTATTGTTGATCGGTCTTCTCCTCATTATAATGGAACCAATGGGAAATAGTTAGTGAACCTATCCTTTATCTGAGATCTCTACCTTTTAGGGAGCAGGTTGGGTAACAGCTATATTGGGGAGTGGATTGGGGAAGTAGCTGGTTAAATGTAAAAGTTATAGGCGGATCCAATCTATTGGGGTGAATGTAAAAGTTATAGGCGGAGCAGTTGTATCCTTCTTATCCAATATGTTGAGGAAGTGATTCTTGCATTGCCTAAGTAAGTAGCAGTAAATGTGTTGTTGGGTACGATCACCACACGAGTACAAGCTCTCATACATACCATCACGAATCCAAATTACTAGCAAGAGATATATTCATCGACATTAAAGGAGCATTGACCACCAGATGGGTGGGAGAAGGAAATACAGGTGGGATAAAGTATAAAGGGCTGGGCAAAAGGAATGATTATAGCCAACTTGAGCCATTTCGAAGCTCAAGGTTTTTATTATTCGTAGACTATTGCTGCTAAAGACTAATGAAGATGCCTTAGCTTTTGATATTGCTGCTACTGACTATTGCTGTTACTGCTGCTTATGTTTGAGGTTCGTCCCAGGATTAAGATGGCTACTGAGGCATGTTGATGTGCGTTATAACGTGCGTGATTTGGACTAACCATTTTTTTATTATCTACCTTTCATTATTTAATTACTTTTTTTTCACTATGATTTCATATTTAAAGCTTTTTTTATTTCATATGTCACCAGGGTAATAGTAAATCTCCTTCTCTTCCTCTGCCTTAGCCACTACTGTATCTACTCCAACTTGTACCTTTTTCTGTGCAGGTAATGGATTTGTAACTGTGCATCTCGATCTTATTATGCGAGATAAAATTCCCCTGCCTAGGCATACCTTCTAGTTTAAAAACCATAGCCCATTCTATATTCTCTCGTTCCAAAGCCGGAGCTACCAGTTTAAGATCCTATGGTCATGGAGCCAATTGCAGAGAAAGATGCAGAAGCTGCTTATATCAGAGAGGGGCCCGGTTCACTTCTCTAAAAATTGCAGTTATTCTAAAAGTTAGGACTGGTGTAAAGTCCCTATTTTATGTTTATATATTTATATTTATTTATAAGTTATCTTCTTTAGAAACTGCCTTTAGTTTCTTATTATTGAGCAACGCACCGAACCTTCTTTTTCATATGCTATGCAAAGGGAGGGTATAGGATTCATAACACTTCTTATCAATATTTGTTAGACCCCAACTCGCCTTTAGGAGGATCTTATTTGGCACCGGGAAAAGGAACTAAGGTAATGGAATCAGGAACCAAGGCCGAACCCAAGGCAGAAGTGTAAACGGAAGTATAGAAGCCAGGCTAGACTAGAGAAGCAGGTACAGGGGTGGGAACAAGGGCGGCACCAAAAGAAAATGCATCATCATAAACACATGCAGAAGCGGAACTATAAATGGATATTTGCAGCAGCATAAATACCCCAGGACCAAGGTGGGACTCAATCCTGTTATCACCTAAACTGTAGTTACCCCTATGGATGTATCCACTCATGGATGGCAATAGGGAAGCACAACTCAAAACGTGCAACCATGATCACCTCGACCTCCAATATATGGTTGTCATACCAGTCGAGGAAACCTTCACTTTATGTTATCTAGCCCAAACAACAAAGGGGGAGACCCAATCTACTCCCGACATGAGAGATCAAAACCAAGACACCAAATCAGGTTAATTCTAAGTGAAGTAAGGTGTATGGTTTATCCTAGACCTTAGGATGAAGTCACACGACAAGTGAGGGGTTCAATGAGTATAGCTTTGGTTCATTATTGATGTGAGAGTGACTTATGATTTGTGAAATAGGATCCAGGATTAAAGTACTAGTTCAATGTGAGAAAATCCACTGCTTTGGGAATCGTGTCCAATGTAGGGTAGTTTATGGGTTGAATTGGGGCTAACTAGTACAAGTGACAAGCTTGATCATGATAGATGATGACATCAAAGGGTTTAGCTCACCACACAAAGGTCAAACCACAAGTTAATCCAACAATCTAGGAAAGTCGAATTGACTTGGAGAGAAACCAGTGCCTTGGGAATTGAGATAATGGAGTCAAAGTAAGGTTAACTTGTGGTTAAGGACTCCTATTGCATGAGACAAATGGGCAATTAAAGACTTGATGGATGAATAGGTCTAGATATAGAGATTTAATGTTTTGACCTAAGTGGAACACAATCCCTTAAAACAAGGAATGCTATCCCCAAGGCAATATTTGACAAGGTGACCTACTAGACCTAGGTTTTGAATTATGCCCGTTCCAAATCCACAAAAATCTCATATACCCATGTCCTAGAAGTGGACCAACTCACTTCTCCAAGGTGGTGTGACTTTACCCAAGGAGGCTAAAAGGTGGGATAAATGACTCAAGACAAGTCCAATGGCATCCAAACTTTAGATCCAAGTAGTTTAAGCAAGTGAGAATATGGATCTACAATTTCATGGCAATCCAATGGCTAGATCTTACTAGATCTGCGTTTAAAGATACCAAGTGGTCCAAAATGGGGATTAAATCCCTTAAAATGTGGAATAGGGCCCACAAGGTAGAAATCAGAAAAGTGACAATCTGGGGGTAGGTTATTAGATGTGTAGATCATGAATCAAGTGGGATCTCAACTACCCACGTACTAGATCTAGGTCAACCCACCAAACTAGGAAGTGCGCCCTTGCTTGGAGAGGCTAAATGCCTTGAGAAGAGGGTCAAATGGAGGCCAATCCTCACCAAACTATAGATCCGGGATGCCGTGGATACTATAGAGGTGGGTTTTAAATATCTTAGCCAAGAAGCCACTAGATCTTAGTAGATCTGAAAAAATGTAAAAATGCAGGTTTGAAGAAATAAGGGTTTTATCAATTTATGAGCTATGTCAATGGATTGGATCAAGATAAGAGAAACAAACCTGTGGATCTTACCTGGGTAACCTTGTAGATGCCTTGATGATGATGATCTATGCAAACCCGATCAATTCGAGAAGCTTTGAGGTCGTTTTCTATACAATCGATTTAGTCCAAGAAGTCAATGCGCCCTCTCTCCTGCATAACAAATGTCAACAATATCAGATTTGATGCAATCAAGAGATAAGACTAATTCCACAAGAGAAGTAACAGAAAGATAGCATAGATCACAATGATACTAATGATAACCCCCTCATACAAGCAAATGCCAAGAAAGTCGATTTGAAGAAGCCTTGCAAAATCGCCCTTGTTGAAGTCGCCCTCCTATAGACAAGACAATGATTTCCAAAATAGATAGATCTTACCACAAATTCCAAATGCTAGGTTGCAATAGACTTTCCAATCACCATCTAAGAACACCATATGCAAAGGAGACCACAAGAATTTTCACAAGAAAGTTTTTCTATACCAATAATCGAAGAGCCAAGGACCCCTTACAATGAGAAGCTCTCTCCTTTAAATAGGAAGGAGAGGCATCAAAATCCTAACCACTTTTTGAATGAGTGGCTAAGATTAAAAGATACAAATGTCTAATCAATGGTTGAGATGAGCTCAACAATAAAATATATGGATCACTCATAAAATATAACATAAGTGGACAAAATCGCCCTAGAAGAGGGGAATCCCACCAAATCATGATGACAAAATATAATAAGAAGCTTATGGTGGGTCCAAGGGGTAATTTTAGCCACCCTTGGTCAATCCCCATAGCACAATAATAATAGAATAGTCATCAATATACCAAATCGTGCCTCTATGGTCAAATCGTAGGCCTCAAAAGACCTCAGAAATCATCAGAAAGTGCCATAAGTGATGGATGCGGGCCCCGATGAAGCTGAAACTGCTGGAGGAGGTGTGGAAGACATCAATCCATCATCACTGATCATCCCATTCAAAAACATTGCCTCAGTAGCCCAAATCGAATTCCTCAATAGCCATTTCTACCAATCCTGAAATGCCTCGGGAAGCGTGAAACTGCCCCAAACGGCCTCCTAGAGTGCCTACACTGTCAAGGTAAGGGCACCAGTGTGTCCAGGAGGGGGGTAATATGGTAAAAAAAAGTGGCTGGACCACCCCCTCCAAGCATGGCGCCCTAGGTCAATCGGATAAAAATCACATCTGCTCTAACAGGGTCTTCGACAGACCAAAACTGCACTAGGATAGCCTACTGAGGCTCAATCATCACTGTAAGTTCCCAGAACTGAAAACAAACTATCTCATTGGACTCAGAAGGTCCAAATCCATCCAAGATGTGTACTCATACACCATATGAGTCTCTGCATGATCAAAATATATATCCAATATATCGGAACAGGTCAAATAATAATAATCTGTAAATGATCAAATACTGTTGTAAACCATGAATCATCATCATAACCCTGTAGCTACTGTATAGAATCATCATATACATGTACATAGACCATATATCATCTATCCATATCATCACAAGGTCCAACCATCTCATGTCCTATGGTTGACCTTGGTCAAACTAGGTTTGACCAAGTCAATAGGGCCAAATATAACTCAGACCATCATCGGAAGCTACTGCAAAGTGTCAAAGGTTAATGCATGCTTTACAACTTATTCAAATAACAATTATAACACAAAGTAATCATTACAGGCGATCTAAGTCCAAATATATAATGTTATTAATTATTATTATTACTCAAACTAGACTTTCAAGATCATACTCACTTCATAGCTGTGATCAATTTGCTAGTGAAGGGTGAAGGCTAAAATAACTGGCTAGGCTAAGGGATGAATTGACTGACTTAACATTGTGACACTTTGGAATAGGTAAAGGGAATACACACCATAGCATATACTAAATGAGCAACAACACAGGGAATGGCGGTGTCTCACAAATGGATAAGTTGTTTAGAGAGTGCTTATTCAACTTAGGAATCATGTCTACATCAAGTTGATCCAGGTTCATTAGGATCATTCAATTTCATTTCATGGCCTTTTTGGCCTACATAACCCTTCGTATCTCAGGTGTGCTGATAAGCACAACTAGTTGCAGCGTGCATCGAGGGCATGTTTTTTATACATATATAAGGTCATCAATTGTTTAGATATAGCTTTTAAGAATCATTGCTTTTTGGAGCTTTCTTATACTCTTCGAGGAGTATTTTTCAGCAGTTCATTGCTCTTGCCCTTTTTAGTTTCCATGGGCGAATTTATCAGTTTCCATAAATAGTACACGAGCTTTCAGTTTTAGCCAACAACATCGCAAGTGACTAGGGGGAGTTCGAGCCAATGCCAAACATCGGGACAACTGACCAGAATGATTTAGGCCTACAATCCAACTCACCAAAGGTAAGTTTTGTCACCAACTCGGAGCCGAGACACAATAAACAGGGAAGCTCATCCAATACAGAGGCTACAGTGGGGAAAAGATCCTCCATGTCACTAGTCAAGTAGCAAGTCAGGGTGATAAACTAAAAGGTAGGCAATGGATGGATGAAGACAATGAATAATGGAGCCAACACTAGCAAGCCAAGGTATGGTGGAATGATCACCTCTATTCTCCCTAAGGAGGGTAAAACCAATGAGTATGAATAGTGAACTTCTAAGTCTGAGTAGGGACAATATAATATATATAATATGATCAACCAGGTCCACATATCTATATGATCGCCAGATCATGTCACTAAGTGCTAAGACATGCTATAAGAATAATATAAAAGCAATATAACCATAACACAATGATATACCTGCTGAGTCATATACCTGAATGCTCATCAACCTGTACCATCATCTGTCCTCTGAAACTGCTGCTGTAACTCTGGGCACAACTAACTGCTCTGTACAAATGGTATAATGGCTACATCAGTCATCTCTCTGAGTGTCCTGAGACTTAGTCATGGCATGGGGAATACAACTGCTGTCCAAAATCTGATAGTGATCCAATATAGATGCTCATCTCAGCATCTCAAATGTAAGGGAACTGGCTGAATAGTGTACTGGCATCAGAAAAATAATGTATGGTAGCCTGGCTACTATATATGTGATAACAAATCCTTGAAACAAAGGAAGGGATAGTCCACAGGCAGGAACAATAACTGATGAGGCGGGGGCAAATAAAAAGGCCGGATCAGGAAGCATACCCTCTCCCTCCCATTCCATAAGCAAGTGGTTGTTTTTTTCTTCTTTCAAATGCTCTAAGTTCTGGTCTGTTAACCTACCTATGCAAGGGTGGTAGAGATAAAGGTTGCTCAAGAAGAAGAACCAAAGGATAGGTTCCCTATAAATAATTATAAATAATTGTCCCAACAACTAGGGATTTATATAAACATATCTCGCCTTAAATTACATCTATAAAGGCCAAATATAGAAATAGTAGAGGCTCAAAACACTGTGTACCTCCCAATTTCCATCTTAAATAGGGACCAAATTGGGGGCACCCAGGTTGTTGGGTTGTTCCGTTAATTCGAAAAACCTTCTCACTGCCCTAATGCATTTTTGTATAAAGCGAATCCTTGTGTGGAGAGGGTCCGAGTGTGATTCCAACACCGGGGTCAAAAACTCACATTTTTCTGTATCCAAATAATGTATAAATAACTTATATTCTATAAAGGCCCCAGGCGTGATAGCAGTGAGGATCGCAGAGAAGATTCTCATCATAGAAAAGCACCAAGTCAGGTTGGTTCGTGAATGAATTTGAAAAAGCTTCTCAGTTGCGTTTTGTCCTAAAGTAACCCCCGTTTGTAGGAGTTCCAAGGCATTCGTCCAGTGGGGTCAATAGCTTAGTTTTTATTAGTAAAATGTAGTATTTTTAGCGCTCTTTCCTGAAGCACGGCAGTAGTTCATCAAAAAGGGCAGTTCCAACAATCCAACGTAGCTGTCCAACATGAATACCAAATAGGATCATAAAGTAAATACAATTGATCTAACTAAGTGTGTACCCAATGTCTAACCACGTAAGTAGTAGAGAAAGGTAGTTAAAGGTTGGTAAAAAGAGAAAGGTTGGTAACAACAGTAGGTAATAGTGAAGTAAAGACATAGGCATAAGGTTCATGGTTGTGTCCCCCCCCCTTCCCAGGATGATTCCTTGAGCTAGTATAGTTGGAATGCCTGTGCAATCCTGAAAGGTGAACCATTCATTCTCAAAAGGTTAGTTAATACGTATGCTACGCCATAGTAAGAGTGAAGGGGAAGGGTTGTTCTATCATAGCATCCTGGGTCTACAGCTGTACCTCTTAAGATTAATTAATAAAGTAGGTTGGGCAAGCAGGACTCTGACTCCATCTCCTAAGCTATGTAGGGGTGAAGCGGAAAGGTGGTCTGGTATAACATGTAGCATGCACTTCAGTAAAGGCACGGAGTGACTTCAAAAAAGTGAATAGACTAGGGTCATATAAGTGCCTAAGCAAAGCAGCAGCCCACCCAGCCGATTCAATAACTAAGTTTGATGAGGCAGCAGTTAAAGTAAAAATAACCATATGGGAGGAATAAGTCGTACCTAAAGTAAAGGGAAATAGGTAGCCGAGGCGTAGTGGTAAATAGTTTCTAAGTGTTGTAGCTACTGAGCATTCCTAGCTGAAGCACTCACTAGGTTGGGGCATAAGTAAATAGGGTGAGGTATGGTTGGAAAAGAGAACAAATAGGGTGCCTGGTTGGTAATAGGTAATAACATAATATTTCTTCTTTCCAATTGAGTGTACATGCATGTTCCTTAGGAAGAGGAGCATTGATGGTTCCTTGTTTTACGCCATCAATTATATATCTAAGGTCATCCACAACCTCCTAGTCAATTACTCATCTCCCAAAATTTTGATTAGGGCCTACAAGAGGTCATGAATCACTCGCAAGGACTGTTTGTCTCTCATGACTAGGTTCTAGATCTTGAGTTATTCCCCCACCTCTAGGGTTATTAAGAGGAATTTGGGTTGGTTGGATAGCAATAGTTCTATATTTTATGATTATCATTACCTCTTTCATTATATAAAATTCCTCCTAGTCTTCTAATTACTTGCATCAAATCCCAGAGATGCGGGGGTAGCATTCCTTATATGAAGGGGATTGTTGTTCATAGTGTTTCCACTTAGGTTAACTCCCCCTCCTGCAATGATTGCCTTTTTTAACCGACTAGTCCTTGGAGGTGCTTCAGGCGGAGGTTTTGGTGGATTTGAAGGTGGATTTATTCTGTGACCATATGTCCATACTGGAGAAGGAGTTTGGTACTAGTTTTTATTATGGAGTGGTGCTCAATATCTGTCTTGATAAGGACCTTTATATCGTCCCTGGTATGGATCTCGGTGTGGACCTAGATATGGAGCTTAAACATTGAATGTTTTGTATGGTCTATCTTGGTTAATTCATGGCTTTGGTACAGGTGAACCAAATCTAGATGAAAGCAAATGCCCCCAATGTATGAGGCTATGAGCACATTGTATGACTGAAATAAATTACAGTTTTTTTTACCAAGTGGTTAGAAAACCAAAGAGGGATATAAGAAGCCAGCAAAGCATAAATTCTAGTGGAGAAAGTTTAGGAGGGTCACCTGTCAACAACAAAGTAACAAGGAAGTGAGCATATATGATCTTAGAGGGATAAGGTAGGCATACCCATACTCATCGAGATAACTCATGCTAAAGAATACAATGGTGTGCCTAGCAAAGTGGGACCAAGCAAGTGAGACAAAACGAGGTATAAATATAGTACAATATATCATTGGCAACAAAGTGGCTAGAGTACAATACAATGATGTAGAATCCCATATACATATGCCTAGAAAAGAAGGGCTAGGTATAGAATGAAAGCATAATGACTGCAACTTCTTTAGGTACATAGGAACTGAAGTGCCCCTTTTGAAGGAAGGGGGGGTGGAAACAACTTGAGAAGCCGTACTTATTAGGAAAGGGGCTATGAGGATATGATATGAGCTAGCTAAATGGAAGCTTAAGGGTGCTTATAATGGTGGAATTGAGCCCATCAAATAAAGGGAACTGCATTTGAGGCTAGATCATGGATATATGTACGAATCTAAACGGTGTGATGGTGAGCTGAAGTCAAGCATGTGAGATCATATAAAGTTTGATAGCAATGAGGTCTCTCTCAACATGGACCAAGGTAGCCCATTAGGAATATGGATAGGAAAAACCCCTACAGATGTTGGTGTCAATAGGGAATGTCCACTAGTTCCCAGGAGTAAAGTGCAATCCCTAGGCCTAACATCCAAACTACAACAACCTCTCTATAAGGTCTAATCTGGTGTATATCTGTAGTGGCCATCCACACAGGGTTTTCCTGCCTGCAACAGTCCAAGGATAAATTTAGTAGTCAAGGAGGTTAGAGGACCATCCCACTAATAGATTTGGAACCCACATGCTGCAATCTACTCTTCCCAGGTGAATTTTCAAGTTTAATGGCCAATCATCCAATCCATTAACTTAATCATGTTGTGAGCCCACCAGTCCTAAGGTGGGTTTACAGAGTGACATAGTTTTTTTTTTTTTTTTTGTCTTCGTATATTAAAAGGTTATAAATATCCTTATTACATAGATAACAACATATGATTACAAACAAGTATATTAAAAGGTTATAAATATCCTTATTATATATATAACAACATATGATTACAAACAAGTTTAAATGTATTGATATTTTTTAATACATACACTTAGAAGCCTATATGACTTCCATACGCTATAGTTAGGGAGGAATTATTGATGTCACTCAAGAAAATTTCTTGGATTTAGAGAGGAATTATTGATGTCACTTAGCTAGGAGTTGTTATACTTCTAAAGTGGCATTTAATTAAAAGAGTCATGTTGACTAAGTTAATGAGGAAATATTATAGAAGGAGCACCACAAAAATGTAAAAGGATGGTACTGCTTCACTTTGATTATCATGTTTTTGGATTGATCTCTTGTTTGAGTGTTTTTGTAAACCAGAGTTTTTGTCAGGGTTTGGAAAAACCCTTCCATTGTGGTTTGGTTTCGGTGGTGCAATATCCACCCTAGCTAGACGTGAGGGAATTCCACAAGAGGATTTCATTTGAGCTTTATCTATCTATATTCAATTTTGTGGTGTGGCAAATTTCTTGGGAGGCTTTCCTTAAGGGGCTGAGTCACTTACTTACAAGGCCGTGGGTATTTGGAGGAGTATCATGGCACCTCGAGGTTCGCTTGGGGTTTGAAGGAGGGTCAAGTCCCTTTCCTTGCAGATCTGTGTCATTAAGAGGCAACTGGAGGGATCGACCCCTTTTCTTGGTGATTTGCGAGCTTAGGAAGAGTGAGGAGGCACTTTTGGATAGGGTCGTGAGCATTGGAGCAGGTAGTGAGGTCTTTGGACAGTTCGACTAGAACTATGGAGGGTCATGAAGCCACTAGATGATGTAGATCCCCCCTGGAGCTAGACGACATCACATTTAAGGAGGTTTTGAGGCTTGGAGGCAAGCATATCATTCACTATATGAGTCATGGCATTATTCCAGGTTTATGGTTTGCTTATTGTGTTCTTGGGTGTAATGTAGTTTCCCTAGCAACCAATAGATATTTTTGTTGCTGTGAGCAGAAGTTTCCATTCATAATAAAATTTCCACCCTAGCTAGACGTGAGGTAATTCCACATGGGGATTTCATTTGAGCTTCATCTATCTATCTTCAATTTTGTAGTGTAGCAACTTTCTTGGGAAACTTTCCTTAAGGGACCGAGTCACTTACTTATAGGGCTGTGGGTATTATGAAGAGTGAGGAGGCACTTTTGGACAAGGCTGCGAGCATTGGAGTAGACAGTGAGGTCTTTGGAGGGTGTGACTAGAACTAGGAAAGGTCGTGAAGCCACTAGAGGATGTAGATCCCCCCTTGAGCTAGATGACATCACATTTAAGGAGGTTTTGTGGCTTGGAGGTGGGCATATCATTCACTATATGAGTCGTGGCATTATTCCAGGTTTATGGTTTTCTTATTGTGTTTTCTTGGGTGTAATGTAGCTTCCCTAGCAACCAATAGATATTTGTGTTGTGATTAGAAGTTTCCATTCATAATAAAATTTTGATATTGCCTCTCATATTTCATGTGTACTTGGAATGTTTGCAATATGTTTGACGAAGTGAGTTAATCGAAATGAATGCAAATTGTTTGTAAGAAGTCATAAACAAATGTCATGCAAACTATTTGACAAAAACACACAACTAGAAATAACAACAAAGCACTATATCCTAGCCTATCATAGTTGGGGATATTATAGTGGTATCAGAGCTGTTGATCTTGCCAACTTATGATTGCAAGAGACAGTGATGGTTAAAGGATGTAGAGGACTACCTTTCCTAGGATCAGAGTCATCAAAGGAAGAGGAGGTTATGGGAAACAGGTGAAATCCTTCAGAGGAGAGGGTGTTGAGGATATTGATTGACTTGGACAAGGGACATAATGAGATAGCCTAGAGATAAGCAAATATGGATAGGTACCAGTAGTAGACTCTTGAGTTGCTCACGCAACTGGTGGGCCAACGAGGGAACCAGATTGATGTAGGACATGCTCGACCCAATAAATCTCATGGAGGTGATAGAGCTCATGCAGAGGGTAGTCATACCCATATCCTAGCACATATTGTCCAAAGAAAAAGAGCAGAAGGATGCTTAGGCCATTATTACCACGATTCATTGAGGAGTATCCTATAGGAGCATAAGTGTAGCAGGGTCAAGATGATGGTTTTACAACCTATTTCAGGGAGTACCATACATTAGGAGAAGAAATCTAGGCAGCTATGTCTTACCAACATTACTGCAACATCAAGTAAAAGAACATACATAGGGAATGGAACAAAACAATGTAGAAATAGCAAAATTATGATAGTCCATGCAAGGTGGGGAAGTTGTCTATCCCGTCTTTTGATGGTTCTACCTGGAGAATAGCTATAGATTGGGTACATAAGTTAGACACTTACTTCCAACTTAACTCGATGATAGAGGTAGAGGCAATTAATTCTTCCACCCTACACTTGGATGGAGAAGCTCGTGAGTGGTGGTACCATGGGCTAGTGACACTAGGGCATCCTAGTATAACATCATATGTGGAATTCACCCAAAGGTTGATGGGAAGGTTTGACACAAGGGCGCTCGCATGAATATAATACCCAAAATCATTGCAATGGCATCACGTGAGCAGTAAAAATGAAAAGCACGCATGCAGTTCCAACACCATGCATGTGCTTTTGCTTCAACAATTGTCGAACCTCCACTAACGCATCCATGTTCCCACAAACGAGTGCACATGCCAATACCGCGCACGCATTATTAATCCACATGCATTATAAAAAATGCATGCTCACTTCTAAGAACGCACACATGCTTCTAATAATGAGCGCGTGCTTTTAAAAACGTGCGCACGCTTTTATTATATAAATAAACAAAACCAGTGTTTTGGCCATAAAGTTTGATCCTAAACTCGTATTTTGATGCTACTTATACTGTTGGAAAGGTATTTTTTAGGCATACAACATTGTATTTATATGATTTTCATGATTCAGTATCCTTTGATTCCTATTTTCAGGAAAAAAAATCTATGACTCATTTTTCATTTTCTTCTCTCAAGCATAGTCAAGGGAGGGAGGGATATTGAAAGAGAGAGGGAGAGGGAGTGGGGAGAGAGAGAGATATATGAATATAAAGAGATAGAGAGTGATGTATGGTAGGAGGGAGGGGGATGAATGGAGAGGAATGTTAGAAAAACAGGATCGCAGAGAAATAACAATAAACATAAATGCAAATATAATCACACATACACATTACAAGAGAGACACAGATATATCGTGGTTCACCCAACTTGGGCTATGTCCACACTGAATTTTCTAGTCCTTATTATTATTACCGTCCAGTAAGGTGAAGGGATACAACCTGCAGCACAACTGCTACACTTCCTCTTCTCTGTTTCACAGTCTCTCTCCTGATCTCAGAGATATTTACAATGCATAAAACCTAATACATCATCATCCCTAGCCATATTACAATGTCTTTATTTTATAAGGGAAATACAATGGGAAAATACCACGGGATACCCAAAACCATGGGCCCGCAAAACAACTGGTGAAAACAACCCCAAAAATTTTCTTCGGGGGCGCTACCCCCGAACCCCCGCTGGCCCTCGGACCCCACAGCCAGGGGGGATGGTCCCCCCTAGAACCCCATGGGGGGGCTATGCCCCCCCACTGGGGTGATTGTACAGTCCACCTACATATCATATAAAACTGGGGTACAAACACGACTGATACAATATCATCTATGAGACTAGAAGATCTAGCTCCACAACCAACAATCTCCCACTTGGAGACTGATCACAGCAACTCCACCGCTGCTGCACTTGTTGGACTTGGACTTGGCAAATTTCTCCTCTTCACCTTCATGCTAGAAGGCCAACTGAAACTGAGCATGAACTCAGTTTCTCTCTGGTCACTACCTTTGTGAACATGTTTGCAGGATTCTGGCTAGTATGTATCTTTTCCAGCTTCAACAGTTCATCTTCCAGAACAGAGCGTATGAAATGGTACTTGAGCTGTATATGTTTAGTCCTGGAATGGAATGCTGAGTTCTTTGCAAGATGAATGGCACTCTGGCTATCACTATACAATCTGCTATCCTTCTGCTTCTTACCCACTTCCTCCATAAACCTCTGCAACCAAATCATCTCTTTGCTAGCCTCTGTAATGGAAACATACTCTGCTTCTATTGTTGAAAGTGCAACAACCTTCTGTAGTTTCGAAATCCAGCTTACTATTGTTCCACCTACAGTAAACACATACCCTGTGGTGCTCCTCCTTCTATCCTTGTCACCTGCCATATCTGCATCAACATATCCCTATAGAACAGTGTCTGAACCTCCAAAACATAATGCCTCAGTGGTAGTACCTCTCAAATACCTGAGAATCCACTGTACTGCCTTCCAATGTTCTTTACCTGGATTTTTCATATATCTGCTCACAACTCCCACTGCATGTGCAATATCTGGTCTTGTGCACACCATGGCATACATCAAGCTACCAACTGCTGATTGATAGGGAATCTTGGACATGTAATCTGTCTCTTCTTGTGTCTTGGGACACATTTCCTTACTTAGACTAAAATGGCTAGCCAAAGGTGTACTTACAGGTTTTGCATTCTGAATTCTGAACCTCTCCAACACCTTTTGTATGTACTCACTTTGAGACAATATCAATTTGCGATTTTTCCTGTCTCTCGTTATTCTCATACCAAGGATTTGCTTTGCAGCACCCAAATCCTTCATCGCAAATAAATTAGCTAGCTTCCTTTTGAGTACATTTATATCCTGCATGTCAGACCCTACAACAAGCATGTCATCCACATACAATAACAAGATAATATATCTTCCATTGTCTAGCTTCTTAAAATAAACACAGTGGTTAGAATGACATCTACTATAACCTTGTTCTGTCATAAACCTATCAAACTTTAGATACCATTGCCTTGGACCTTGCTTCAAGCCATACAAGCTCTTTTTCAACCTGCATACTAGATCCTCCTTACCTTTGACCTCATACCCTTGAGGCTGCTGCATATATATTTCTTCCTCCAAATCCCCATGGAGGAAGGTTGTTTTTACATCTAACTGTTCAAGATGCAAATCTTCTACCGCCACTAGACTTAAGATAGTCCTAATTGAAGTCATCTTAACAACAGGGGAAAATATTTCATCAAAATCTATACCTTTCTTCTGTGGAAACCCCTTTACAACAAGTCTGGCCTTGTACCGCTTCTTACCTCCTTTTTCTTCCTTCAACCTGTAAATCCATTTGTTTTGCAATGCTCTTTTACCAGCAGGCAACTGAACCAAATCCCAAGTCTGGTTTCCTACCAATGAGTCCATCTCCTCATTCATGCCTTGCTCCCACTTCTTTCTAGTTTCCACCTGCATTGCTTCTTCATAACATTCTGGTTCACCAGAATTAGTCATCAATAAATAATACATTGAAGGAGAGTATCGTTCAGGGAGTCTACTTAACCTGGTAGATCTTCTTACAGTTGTAGGAGTTTCAGGTACTTGTTGCTGCTCTTGATTTTCTGGCACCTTCGGAACTTCATTTTCTTTAATTTCATCAAGCACTATGTACTCTGTGTTTTCCTTTTCTTGTTTCTTTCCCTGCAACTAATCTTTATACATGACCTTTTCTTTGAATATCACATCTCTACTCCTGATGATTTTGTTATTTTCATAATCCCATAAACGATAACCAAATTCATCAACCCCATATCCAATAAAGGTACATTTCTTGGATTTAGCTTCAAGCTTTGTTATATTTTCTTTATCAATATGGACAAATGCTTCACAACCAAACGTTCTCAGAAATGAGTAGTTTACCTTTTTATCTGTCCATGCTTCCTTTGGAATACCACCACCAAAGCACTTGAAGGTCCTCTGTTTATTAAATAAACAGCAGTATTTACAGCATCCGCCCAAAACTGTAAGGGCAACCCTGCATGCAGTCTCATACACCTTGCACGCTCCATGATCGTTCTGTTCATCCTTTCTGACACACCATTTTCCTGTGGCGTTCCTGGGACTGTCTTCTCTCTACGAATCCCATGGTATGAATAGTAACTATCAAACTCTTTGCCGCAGTACTCACCTCCATTATCAGATCTGAGACACTTCAATCTTTTTCCTGTCTCATTCTCAACCAAAGCTTTCCATTTCTTGAAAGTAGCAAACACATCAGATTTCTGTCTAATGCAATAAACCCAAGTTTTTCTAGTTGCATCATCAATAAATGTAACATAATAGTGAGAGCCACCAAGAGATTGTACTTGAGCCGGTCCCCATACATCTATATGCACAAGCTCTAATTTTTCATTCTTCTTCTGTTTCCCAACCCTGAGAAATCTGACTCTCTTATATTTTCCATAAACACAGTTTTCACAGAATTCCAAACTTACCTGCTTCAAATCCGGCAGCAACTTCCTTGAGTGGAGAATCTGCATCCCCTTCTCACTCATGTGGCCAAGCCTATGATGCCACAATGCTGTATCTGTTCTTGTGGAAGCTAAAGAGATAGAATGGTCAGTATTATGAGGACATAAATACAACGTACCTACTCTGTCTCCTTTTTCTATCACCATTGATCCTTTAGTGATCTTCCACCACTTTTCTCCGAATGTAGATAGACAGCCGCCATCTCCCAACTGCCCTGTTGAGATCAGATTTATTTTCATAGCAGGAATATGCCTAACTTCTTTCAACAACCAATCAGTTCCATTCTTAACTTTTATCCATACCTTACCCATTCCAACAATTTTACATGGCTCATCATCACCCAATAAAACATGTCCAAAGTTGCTAGGAACATACTCATGAAAGTATTTCCTATGGGGTGTAGCATGACATGAAGCTCCTGAATCTACTACCCAATAATCACTAGTATTATCTAATGCAAGAATCAAAGCATCTTGTAACACATCACTTGCTACATTTGCTTCCTGGGTAGTTTCCTTCTGTGCATCTCCTTTCTTCTTTAGAGATTTGCAGTCTTTCTTCAAATGTCCTTTCTTTCCATAGTTCCAGCACTCTATCTTTCCTAGTCTGGACTTGGATCTGCCCGTTTTATACTTTCCATGATTACCTTGGCTCTTTCCTCTCTCCTTTTGTCTTCCCTTTCTCTCCATGGTCAACGCATTACCTGATGTCTCACTTGTTCTTTTTCTTCGCATTTCCTCGCTAAGAATAACACCAATAACATCATCAAATTTCAAGGTATTTGAACCAAAGACAGAGTTACTTACAGCCATGACCAAGCTATTCCAGCTTTCTGGCAATGAACACAAGATTAGAAGAGCCCTAACCTCATCATCAAAGTTCACACTTACAAAACTTAGTTGATTTGTAACCGTATTAAACTCATTTAAATGATCAGTAACAGATCCACCTTCAGACATCTTCATATTAAATAAACGCTTCATTAGAAATACCTTGTTGGAGGCCGAGGGTTTTTCATACAGCTTACCCAGTGCGCTCATCAAACCCTCTGTTGTCGTTTCTTTTGAGATATTGAAATCCACTGACGAAGCCAGGCTCAACCGTATTGTTCCCAGAGCCTTTCTGTCAAGAACCTCCCATTCTTCGTCCTTCATAACCGTCGTCTGCTTTGCTTTTCCTCCCAACGGTAGGAATAGATCCTTCTGGTACAGATAGTCCTCCATTTGCATCTTCCATAATCTGAAGTTTTGGCCATTAAACTTCTCGACCTTAAACTTTCCTTCTTCTGCCATTGCTCCCACTCGAACCAGAAACCCTAGCTTCCTGCGGGTTTAACTGCCAAATAAACCTTTGGCTCTGATACCAATTGTTAGAAAAACAGGATCGTATAGCAATAACAATAAACAGAAATGCAAATATAATCACACATACACATTACAAGAGAGACACAGATATATCGTGGTTCACCCAACTTGGGCTACGTCCACACTGAATTTGCCAGTCCTTATTATTATTACCATCCAGCAAGGCGAAGGGATACAACCTGCAGCACAACTGCTGCACTTCCTCTTCTCTGTTTCACAGTCTCTCTCCTAATCTCAGAGATCTTTACAATGCATAAAACCTAATACATCATCATCCCTATCCATATTACAATGTCTTTATTTTATAAGGGAAATACAATGGGAAAATACCACGGGATACCCAAAACCATGGGCCCACAAAACAGCTGGCGAAAACAGCCCCAAAAATTTTCTTCGGGGGCGCTACCCCCGCCGGGGGACTGTTGATCCCCGGTCCCCCCTGGAAGCCCGTGGGGGGGCGATGCCCCCCCCACACCCCCCTGCTGGGGTGACTATACAATCCACCTACATATCATATAAAACTGGGGTACAAACACAGCTGATACAATATCATCTATGAGACTAGAAGATCTAGCTCCACAACCAACAAGGAAGAGGGAAATATAGATGGATAGAGAGTGGGGTTTAAAGGGTCAAAGAGAGAGGTGAAGGGAGGGATAGTGAGAGAGAGTGGAGGAGGGTGGAATATAGCGAGATAGAGAGAGAAAAAAATAGAGAGGGAGGTTAGGAGTGAGGTAGCGAAGAAGGGAGGATGAAAAACAGAGCAAGGGAGGGAGGAGAGGGTGGGACTGAGGCTTAGAGAGAGAGAGAGAGAGAGAGGGGGGGGAGTTAGGAAGTGAGAGAGAGAAAATGATGGAGAGAGAGAGAGAGGTAAAGAAGGACCAAGGTGGGAGTTAGGAATAATTTTGTTGCAAGAAGGGAGGTAGGAAGAAAGGGAGGATGAAGGAGAGAGCAAGCGAGAGAGAGACGGGGGGAGAATACTGAGGGAGGGAAGGAGGAAGGGATCCTAGGATACATAGTGAGGTAGGGAGGGATTTAGAGGGATGAAGAGAGAGATATAGAGAGAGATAGAGGGGGGGTTGATGGAATAAGGTGGGGTTAAGAGAGAGATCAATGTAATGGGAGAGGGAGAGAAGAGATATGGGAGGGTGGAATAGATATTGAGATAGGGAGGGAGTTAAAGGGATGGGGATAGATATAAAAAGATATCAAGGGGGTTGGAGTGAGGGAAGGGGAAAATTGAGGGAGGGAGAGAGTCGAGGGGAGATAGAATTGGGGTTATATATATATTTTATAATTATATATATATATATATATATATATATATATATAGAGAGAGAGAGAGAGAGAGAGAGAGAGAGAGAGAGAGAGAGAGGTTTAGATATATATAGAGAGAGAAAGGGGGGGTTGGATGAAAAGTGGGTTACTTTGAGAGAAGGGGAGGGAGGGAGAGAGAGGTCAATATAGAGGGATGGACGGAGGGAAGGACTGAGATAGGGAAAGAGAGAGATTAATGCAGGGAAAGAGAGGGGGAGGGTGAGGGTGAGAGAGAGAGAGAGAGACAGAGAGAGAGAGAGATCTAAGAAGTACATTCCCATATGTATAAGGAGAATCAAAATATGAGTTCCCAATAAAATTTTGTGGAAAAAACAATGAAGGCATGGTCTTATATAAGAAAAATGTGGACTCATTTTATTTTATTGGCTAAAAGATTCATAATATTATTTAAACAAAACATAAAACTGGTGATGAATCATAGAAAACATAAAACATAAAAATTGTAGAGATAAAAAATACCTTTCCAACGATATAAGGATCATCAAAATATGAGTTTTGGATCAAAAGTTATGGTAAAAACATTAAAGGCATATTTTACATGTAATAAAAGTGTGCACACATTTTGATAATGCGTGCGTGTTTTGATAGCATGTGCGCATTATTAATGTGCATGCATTTTGATACGGCGTGCACACTATTAACGCGTGCATGTTCCTACAAATTAAAAAAAATCCAAGACAACCTCTCTTCATCTATGTGGTGGATGTGTTGGTTTCTTTGGTTTTGGGTTCAGATTGACAAACCTCTTGGTTTGGACTACATAAACCAAAACACATCCATTTCTTCAGCTCCATGTTTTTCAACATCAATTCTACATATGCTACATGTGTTCATTTCGAATGAAACTGCACAGAGTTACAGAGATTTGTCGGTATATTCTAAATATATATATTTTTTGATAAATAAAATATTTTTTCTATTTTTTTATTTATTTTTATTCGTACATATGTCAAAATTTTAAAATACATAGGTCTTTTTTTTAATAAGAAAAGAGCCTTGCTATTAAACTTTGGAAAATGTTGTTACAAAAAGTATACCGTCATCCAAAGCCTTTCCAATATGCAAGGAAATAAAAAAATATACATAATTGTCCTGAGATATCTGACTAAGACCCAAAATGCTAGAGTTGATAACCCGCATAACTTGCCTACATATATACTTGAAAAAATTTAAAATATTACAAAAATATTTAATGTCTAGAAATTCAAACATACTTAGAGAGGTTTCTGTAGTTTTGATCATAGCAAATAGAAATTAGAGCACATAAAACCTAGAAGCAACCTTCCTAATCCTTGTTTGTAGGATCATCAACCCTGATGATGATAGGTGAGTGTTTGGTATTTCCAAGAACAGAAGCAGCAGAATTGGTGACACCTTCATCCAGGTGTTCTGCCATAATTATGATTTTGGTATCAGACGGTTGATTTTCTTGTGATCTTCCTCCAGAGTATAGCAATATCTGACAATATTGGATATGACCTCTCTATGTTGAAGCATGGTTTTCATAAGACTGCACATAATCCAGTGTAGGGCCATTGAGCGTTAATAATGGTCCGCATGTAGCTTGATATTCCCTAGGCTCTGGATCCAAGGAGCCAAAGGATTGAAGGGGGTACCCTAATGCATATCCTCTGAGTGTAAGCGTTCAGTCTGCTGGTTATCAGTTAGATTGTCGCATAATTTCCTTTTTCCCTTACCGGAGGCTGGCTACTCCACACCTTGGGATGAAGTCTACTGCACAGAGACTATATGCTCCATTCCTTGAGATGAAGTCCGATGTATGAATTGAATGCCAAGACGACCAACAATTTGAGTTAAGTTGTCATTAATTATATTTACCTCTTTCTACAGCCCCTTAAGGATATTCTTTGCTAAAGTATGGGGTAGATGATCCTAGGTGTATTCCATGGGAATTTTCCCCAAATTAATCTTACTAGTTCAGAAGGCTACCAGGGTGCAGTCAAAAAGAGTAATTCTTCCTCTAGTGGAGCCTGGTTCAGGTTCCCAGAAATGAATCTCGGCCACGGACAGAATTTTTCTGCTAGCATAGTAATCATCCCAGAGTTCTTCCTCTTTGTTTTGAATTATCTTTCTGATATCTAGTGGAACCATTGAAGAATATGATCTTGCATTCTCTGCGGCCTTCAATTGATTCATCGTGATGGAGTGGTTTTACAGACCTCCAGTAAGACACTTCCTGGGCCTCACCATCTTGAATTCTCTATAATTGTAGTAGATGTTGAGAGGGTAAATCGAATAACCACCCACCCAGAGCATAAGGGATAGATGTATATCACGACCATTTTTTTTTTCAAGACAGCCTCCCATTATAGCTCTATTATGGTAAATAATCATACCTCTGTTCTTTATGATGGCACTGTACATCCTCTCTATCTGACATCTACTGCTAAATCCAATACCATCAGTCCCCATGAACATATTAAGGAATATGGTACCCTGCACTGATTTATCCATCGGTTTCTGTATACTCTTCATGGGATTGGGTGGTTAAGTAGGGATTCCTTTTGTAATATCCCTCCAAAATAAAATGCTTGGGTTCACCTTGTTTCAACTCTAAGGTTGTAGTTTACAACTTGTTCCAAACACATCCAAATGATTTCAACTTTGGGGAGGAAGGTCTTGATGGGGAATAGGAAACATTAAAACATCTATCAGACACCCAAGCAACTGATATACCCATCCATGGTTTGCAATTTTCAAGGAAATAAGTTTCGGGACAAGACTAGTTAATTTGAGAAGTGGAAATCCCCCTAGGTATTCCTTAAATGATTTTCCAAAAACTATACAACCTTCACTAATTCTTGGTATGGGACATGGATCTGTTATAGGAAATTAAGGACAATATGTTTTCAGGATTAGATTTGGTTTTAGGGTCGAACAGGTACCCCGATGAACAACAGCTTCTATAGTCTAGGATTTGTGGTGAAAATGGTGGACAAGGAGTCTCAAATTTAATCATAAGCCATAGTGACACTTCAGTGGTATGAAAAAATAATTTGGGCCATAAAATTAACTTAATATACATCTCATAACATGGATAGATATCTCAGCAAACTCTAAAACAAAACATGTACAACATCATTCCAAATTAACTATGCAAATGCTATGGGGAAAATGGCTCGAATCTCTTTCTTGATTGAAAATATCACTTGAAATACATGGTGTTTCTAGCTGTGGCTCTCATGATATGATTATTACATAGATATTCAGCAAGTAACATGTCCGTGAAGTCTAAATAAAAATCCTCCAAAAACTATATCCAATAAGAAGTGCGCCCTTGCACATTTACATGACATTGAGAGAAAGATAGTAGAATATGCATAGAGAAGAATGAGAGAAGATGAATTCGAATTCAGTTGGGATTTAAAACTGAATTAAAACACATCCATGAATCTCTATTTATACTTATTAATGGCCTCTCCATCAACCAACTAGGATTGGAATCTTGCACCCTCAAAATTCGTTCTAAGGCAGGGAGGATGAACATCCACCATGCAAGGACAAGCTAAGCTCTCCAAATTTTTCCAAATGAGAAATGATCAAAAGATGGTATCCTTCTTTCTTCTTGTCTTTTATTAACCTCCCAAGGCCTCCATGGCTCGAATTCCCTCCAAGATCTTCATCGCAACTCGAATTAGGGAAATATTCCCATGAGTTCCACTTGTCCAACACTTCCTAGCCTTCCTCTTCTATCAATTCGAATGGGGGGAATATTGGCTGCCATAAATCCCCTTGTGTGCCCTCTTGGAGGTTATTTTTAGAACTTACATTTCATATAGGTCATATGTCAGAAATTAGGTCTGATCTTTGTCAAAAGTGTCATAAAATCTCCATTAGTGTTATCATAGAGGTTAGGGAATCTAGCTCCAAGTGTCACAAAACTTCTAAGATGCCTCTTTCTCAACCATGGGAGTTAATCTTCCACTCTAATTCGACTCTCCTTGATTCATGCCATGAATAATGCCTCTCCAACTCCCCTAAGAATGTTATACTCCACCTTGGATTCGAATGGGTGAGAATAGGATGCCATGTGGCATGGAAAATCTTGCCTTGTGTGGGTCCCACACCACCTATGCGTCCTCATGACCAAGTGCCACCTTATTTTATTATTATTATTATTATTATTATTTATTTAGCCCCTTTAATGTATATTTATCAATCTAATGTCCATTTGGGGTCTTATAGCTCCCTTATTCCAAGTCTAAATGTTTCCACCCCAACCTAGGGAACTAGTAGATTAGTGGAAATTTCCCTTCATGTGATTTATTTGGATGGGGACATTACATTCCTCCCCACCCAAAATTGCTTGCCCTCAAGAAATTCCAAATTAGGATGTTGCACAATGTTTTTCTCTTCCCATGTGGTATCCTCACTTGGAAAATATTTCCATTGTACCAAATATTCTCTTATGGTTCTGCTCCTCAATTTTCTTTCTCCTGTTTTCAAATTTTTTTTTCTGGAATGAGTATGAGTTTTCCTTCATCATCTAATGGATGAAGTGTTTCTAAAATAGAAATTTTGCTGACCAATATCTTTCTTAAGGCATGAAACATGATACACATTGTGGATTTTGCTACCTTTCGGAAGTTATATCTCATAATCTACCTCCCCAACCTTTCAAATTATCTTATATGGACCATAGTGTTGATGTATTTGTAACTTCGGAAGATATTCACTTGTATATTATATGTATTACATTTGTACTTTATTGTACCCCCAACGGAGATGTATTATTCCTCCGATTGGAAGTGTCGTCATTTGTACTTGCAAGTGTCGCAAGTTATTTTGTAAGTGTCGTAACTTATATTTGATGGGTTATTAGACCACCTTGGTGGGGTCAGCCTTGTATGATACATGTGGGTTAAAGGTTTATTAGACCACACTAGTGGGGTTGGCCCAGTGACAAGTGGTAACTTGTTATTAGACTCTTCTAAGTTGGGGCCGACCTAGTTAGAGTTAAAAGTCAACTGAAGTAAAGTATAAATAGAGAGTGTGACTCTCTCATTTATTCATTCACTTACTCACTCACTTCGCATTAGTGAGAGAGAGGAGGAGTGGGAACAAGTGGAGGAGGAGAAACTACTAGGAGAATATCTCTTGTTGTGGGGTTTGATCTTTGTGATCTTTGTATTGATGCTCATTCTATCTTTGAGGAAGTTGTGGGGTTTTTCACCTTCTTGGTTTTCCCCAGTGAAATGCTTTGTGTCTCTTGTCTCTTGTGTTTGATATTTTGTACATGTTGTTCTCTCAGTTAAGATCCTAGATCAGATTGAATTAAATGCTGAAAAAATAACATGGTATCAGAGCTAGCTTGAAGGAAGGCATTGTATGGAATTAATGACACTTGTTGTAAATTGGAAGCTAGGGCTTGGTATAGCAAAAACCAGTCATCGTGGAACTTTAGCTATAAATCCATTTTGGCGAAGGTTCAGGATCTGAAACTTTTACAGGTCGAATATGAAATGTCCATGTACCTTTTTTCCAAAGGAAAGATTCTGATTCATTGTAATTTGTGAGATATGATCCGTACAAGTTAGGGTTTCTGCCTCTTCCAGAATGCAGTCCTAAACAAGTGACTTAGGAAAAAAGGTCATATCTCGGGCTAGGAAGCTCCAAATGGAATTTTGTAAAAGGTGACAGTTAGGGAATGGATTGTAGTTTCACAAGTCCAGGTTTCAGAGGCCGAAGTTGAAACAGTGACACATGGGACGCCATACAATATCACTATATTGTTTCATCCCATAAATAGGTCACGTTGCGACACTTGGCATATCGCTCTCTCAAAGAATCCATTTGACCTTAGATTTGTGGGGTTGGAAAGATGACATGTCAGTATACCACAAGCCAAATTTTCAGACCATGAGGATCCAAAATTTCAGAGATACATCAGAAACAATATGGCATATATTTCTTTCCAAACAGAATTGGATTCTGAGCACTTTCATTTTTGGTTTGTCAATGCTGCGGGAAATTAGGGTTTTGGAGAAAGTTGGAATTTATTGAATCTGAGACCACAGCTGGATGCTCCTTAGAAAAATCAAAATTTAGAGATCAAGATCGAACCTTTTGGTTGGGAGAACCCCGGGCTCTATCAAACCCTAGTTCGGGATCTTGATCGAAAAAGCGAGAAATTAGGGTTTATGCAAAAGTTGGAATTTTTTGAATCTGATACCATGGCTGGATGCTCCTCATCAAAATCAAAATTTAGAGACCAAGGTCAAAGTTTTTGGTTGGGTAGAACCCCGGGTTCTATCAAACCCTAGTTCGGGATTTTGACCAGAAAACTAGATTTGACAGAAGCTGCAGATCTGAAACTTTCAAATTCAATTTTGAGGGGTCAAATTTTGGATATTTCAAAATTGAAGTATGCTAGCTTGATCATCTTAGCAAGGCACATCTTTTCATCTAATCAGAAGTTTGAAATTGAAAGTTTGTATTTTTAGGTTTTCTCTGTCAAACCCTAGCCAGTTCCAGATCCAGCTTCATCAAATCAAAGTGGATTGGGTTAATCCTATAAGAGGATGAATTGGACACCTATATGAGTGAAGAGATTCCAGTTCTAGAGGGATATGAGGCTAAGGCCTTACATAAGAAGACTATAAGCAATCCCGACATGTATGAATTGAGGAGATGCAGGTATGTTTTGAAATATGTTCATGATTAATTTTGTCTTCATAGTGTTGAGGTTAGTACAATCTTGAGACTTGTCTTATCACCTTAGTAAAAGCATGAATGCATGTGAATGATAGAAGACATTCATTGATTAGGGTTATGACACTTATGGTTGTACTAATGCACCGTGGTGTTGTATGAGGATGATGCTGTCCGCTAACATGAAAGGTAAATCAAGAAAGACAATTCAAGTTCTATATCAAGAACATATGACCATGGTGACATGAAGACAAAGAATCATCCATAGCCATTGATCACATAGAAGCTCTACTTACAAGGTATGTATAATTTGGTTCTACAATGGTTAAGTAATGAGATATGCAGGTTACTAGCACAAGTCATTGAAGAGAACAAGAAGACATTATGTGGGTATGTTAGACATAACTAGCAAGCTTGATAATCCAGGTATGTTTTTTTTCCTATATCAAGTTAGAGTCCTACCTTGTGTTAGGATCTCATATAAGTATCATTTTGTATGATTGATCATGATTATTCATGAAGTTATAAGTTTGAGTAATCATGGGTTTATGCATATTATGCTTCTTACTTTGATTGATGATATGACAAACTAGAAGAGTCCTATAGTCAAATAAAAATATGCATAGGAAGTACTCCCTGAAACCTTGAATACTAACATTTGTGATAAATTACATGTGTATGAAATGATCATGACCATACATGTTTAACATTATTTAGAATCATAATGTTTTTTTATAGTATTGAGATTATACTAATGCATGTATGATTATGTGTGAGATCTTGAGGATGATACAATGATGACACTAGTGCACACTTAAGCATGGATAGTGGTCTAGGATGGATATAAGTTCAAAGACAAATAATCCAGGAAGCAAAGATCAAGAGGGAGCATACTCCAGTAGTTCCTACAAGGAAGCAAAGATCAAGAGGGAGCACACTCCAATAGTTCCTACAAGGAAGCAAAGATTGAGAGGGAGGCCACCCAACAAGCAAACAAAGATAAGTATTTGAATTGTCAATTCTTGTATATATGATTACTTAAATGATGTTGTTCAATCATGTACATGCTTATGTTCCTAGATTTAGGATGTATATTATGCATATTAGAAAATTTGCATTAATGAACAAGATACTGCTCATATGCAAGCAATGGGTAAGTGGCCTATGGTACTATACAACATTCCATTGCTACTTATCTAGAATGAAACCTCTTTGCTGACATGTTGGGAGTTGTGCACACTCTTAACAAATGTTTTGGTAGAGATGGAAGGAATCTAGAAAGTTACGAGATATGGATAAATGTTGTATTGAAGCGTTGGCTAAGATAATTGCATGACTATATGACATATATTTTTGTGTGTAAGATTTTGTTCTAAAAACTATGAGAAGTTTCTAATCATGCAATTGAATTTGACTTGTAGGAAATATCGTGTACAATCACCTACAAAAGAAGGACAACAACATTTTTTCTAGCAACAAAGTTCAAGAAAACTATCTATCGAATATATTGAAGAATCTGATGTTCACAGAATCCGAGATGCAGTAATAGAAGGATGCCATGATCGAGGAATACCAGTTAATCATGAAGAATGATGTTTGGGATGTGGTCCCAAGACCAAATGGGAAGTCTGTTCTGACTTCCAAGTATATCTACAAGATCAAGCATGCTGCAGATGGTAGCATAGAGAAATACAAGGAAAGTTTTGTGGCTCATGGCTTCTCTCAGAAAGAGGGGATATATTATGAAGAAAATTTTGCATCTGTAGCAAGATACACTTCCATCATAATAGTACTTAGTCTGGTTGTAGTGATGAAGTGGAATATACACCAGATGGATGTCAAGACATCTTTCTTTAATGGCGTAGTCGAAGAGGAAGTGTATGTGGAGCAGCCACTCGGTTTTAAGACACATGATAGGGAGTCATATGTGTGCAGATTGAAGAAATCCTTGTATGGCTTGAAGAAAGCACCCAGGACATGGTATGGTAGGATAAATAGCTTCCTGTCCAGTTTGGGATTTACCAAGAGTAAAGCGGATTCCAACCTTTACTACAAGGTTGAGGAAGGAAATCCAATGATACTCCTACTGTATGTGGATGACCTGTTTGTGACAGGTGAGGATAGGTTGATTTCCGACACAAAGAGGAAGCTTGTTTCCGAGTACGAGATGAAGGAGTTGGGTATGATCCATTACTTTCTAGGTATGGAGGTGTATCGAAGTGAAGATGGAATCATCCTTGGACAAGAGAAGTATGCACTAGAGATCCTGAAGTGGTTCAGGATGATGGACTGCAAGGACATGGCCACACCTATGGCATCGAACCTGAAGCTATTGAGTGATGCTTCATAAGATTCGGTTGATGCCACGGTGTATCGTCAGATGATTGGGTCCTTGATGTACCCGACGAACAGTAGACCAGATATTTGCTTTGCGGTGAACACCATGAGCCAGCTTCTGACAAATCCTAGACATGTTCACCTAATTGCTGTAAAGAATATTATGAGGTACCTGAAGGATACAATTGATTATGGGCTCAAGTATGATGCGAATCAAAATTTTAACTTGGAGGGTTATGTTGATTCAGATTGGGTAGGCTATGCTGCAGATCGGAAGAGCACTTCGGGGTGCTGCTTTAGTATGGGATCAGGTGTGATCTCTTGGTTTAGCAGGGAGCAATCCTGCGTGGCACTGAGTACAGCCCAAGAAGATCATGTTGTAGCTTGTTCGGCTAGTTGTGAGGTAGTATGGATAAGGAAGCTATTGCCTAATTTATTTGATCTCCAGTTGGATGCTACATGTATCTATTGTGACAACCAGAGTTGTGTGAAGTTGTCAAGAGAACCCGGTGTTCCATGATAGGTCGAAGCACATCGAGATCAAATATCACTATATCATGGATATGGTGCAGAGAGGAGTAGTGAAGCTCCAGTATGTTGCGACAGATGAGCAGACTGCATATGTGTTGGCCAAACCACTAGCCAGAGTGAAGTTCAAGTACTTCATAGAGAGCCTTGGTGTTCTTTAGGTAGAAGATACTTCGAGGAAGAAGTGATGGGACACATTTGCAGGAGCCATTCCAAGCATGGTGGTAGGAGGATTCTTCCCATGGCTGTGGATGTAAGTGTTGTGTGATGAGCATCAAGATGATGCTCTGGTTACTGCTATGTATGATGATCAGGATGATCATGTGTGATGAGCATCAGGATGATGCTCTAGATGATAGGCATCAGGACGATGCTATGATGATGATCAGGATGATCATGTGTGATGAGCATCGGGATGATGCTCCAGATGATAGGCATTAGGATGATGCTACGATGATGATCAAGATGATCATGTCTGATGAGCATCGGGATGATGCTCCAGATGATATGCATCAGGATGATGTTGTGTACATGATCAGGGTAATCATGTGATGATGATGTGCATCAGGATGATGTACTGTATGATGATGATTAGTATGATCATGAGTATCAGGATGATACTCCGCAGTTGTGGACAGATTGTGCAGGTAGCATAAAAAATATCCTGGGAGATCCGATAGTATGAGCTCAGATACTCTTTCCAGGTTTTTCTATAGGTTAGCCATGGACATATTATGCAGGTAGCATAGAAAATATCCTGGTAGATCCGATAGTTTGAGCTTAGATGCTCTTTCGAGGTTTTGCTACAGGAGGCATGTAATCAGTCCTGGAGATCCGATAGGTTGAGCTGTGTGCTCGTAAAAGTCCTGGGATGCTCTTTAGAGATCTTACAGGTTGCAAGACACTCTTTTAAGGTTTTGCTTGACCACATGTAAAATATTCTGGGAGATCCGATAGTTTGAGCTCGGATGCTCTTTTGAGGTTTTGTGGTTGTCACATGTAAAATATCCTGGGAGATCCAATAGTTTGATCTCGGATGCGCTTTCGAGGTTTTGTGGTGGTCACATGTAAAAGATCCTAGGAGATTTGATGGGTTGAGCTGTGTGCTCGTAAAATTCTTGGGACGTTCTTTCGATGTTTTGTTGACGCACATTCCACAGGATGGCCAGAGATGTTGAATACGTACAGGAGGCTATGCCTACAACCAACATGAAAAAGGGATGGCTCTATAGAACTTCCTATGACGAGAAGAATTGAGAGATAGCCCAGTGATCGAGATGACGGGTATAGCAGCAGTGACGATGATGCTTTGTGATCCAGTGATGATGATCCAGCTCCGGAATTGAATACTTGTGCCGACATGTATTGATGACCTGTTTCAAGAGAATACCTTCCAGGTTAAGAGGGAGTGTTGATGTATTTGTAACTTTGGAAGATATTCACTTGTGTATTGTATGTATTACATTTGTACTTTATTGTACCCCCAACGAAGATGTATTATTCCTCCGATTGGAAGTGTCGTCATTTTTACTTGCAAGTGTCGCAAGTTATTTTGTAAGTGTCGTAACTTATATTTGATGGGTTATTAGACCACCTTGGTGGGGTCGGCCCTATATGAGTCGTGTGGGTTAAAGGGTTATTAGACCACCCTAGTGGGGTCGGCCCAGTGACAAGTGGTAATGGGTTATTAGACTCTCCTAAGTTGGGGTCAACCTAGTTAGAGTTAAAAGTCAAGTGAAGTAAAGTATAAATAGAGAGTGTGACTCTCTCATTTATTCATTTACTCACTCACTCACTTCGCATTAGTAAGAGAGAGGAGGAGTGTGCACAAGTGGAGGAGGAGCAGCTTCCAGGAGAATATCTCTTGTTGTGGGGTTTGATCTTTGTGATCTTTGTATTGATGCTCATTCTATCTCTAAGGAAGTTGTGGGGTTTTTCACCTTCTTGGTTTTCCCCAGTGAAATGCTTTGTGTCTCTTGTCTCTTGTGTTTGATATGTTGTACATGTTGTTCTCTCAGTTAAGATCCTAGATCCGATTGAATTAAATGCTGAAAAACTAACACATAGAACCTTGGTTTAAGATTTTCTGATCCTTTCCCATTTAAGGTGGTTTGCTTATATGAATGCAACCTCAAATAAACCAAATGATTCACTTGAAAAGTTCTTTCCTTCCTATGTTGATCCACATACTACTTTTGTTGATTTTGGGAAACCTACAAATTGCCTTTTAAAATATTCAAAATCTCTTGACTTTCCTCAACCCAATCTTTATCTTTTGGAGCTCTACTATCACCAAAAATTTGATCAACAAAGGTTAGTGCTTCATAACCATAAAGTGATTTGAAAGGAGACATGCCAATGGACATATGGAAAGTAGTATTGTAGCAAAAATCACCCAAATGTATCCATTTAACCCATGCTTTTTGTTGCTCCCCAACATAGTTTCTCAAGTACCCCTCCAACCAATGGTTCACCCTTTCTGTTTGGACATTAGTTTGAGGATGATGGCTTCTGCTAGGATTCAATTCAGTTCCCACCAATTTGAATAGTTATTTCCAAAAAGCACTCATAAATATGCTATCCCTGTCACTCACAATGTTTTTGGGAAGGCCATGCAATCTAAAAATATATTTAAAGAATAGCTCAGCTACTTGTGCAGCAATAAAATATGATGTAATAGAAAATAAATGAGAAAATTTGGTGAGTCTATCCACCAAAACATAAATAAAATCCTTACCAAAATCCTTGGGAAAACCTGTGATGAAATCTATGGAGATGCTTTCCCACTTTTGTTCTGGAATAGGAAATGGTTGTAACAGACCAGCAGGATGGGTTTGTTAACTTTTGTTTTGTTGGCATATGTTGCATTCATTCACATACTTTAAAACATCTTCCTTCAACCCTTTCCAAGAGAACCTTTGTCTTAACTGCCTATATGTTTTAAAGAAACCAGGATGGTTTGCTAAAGGAGAATCGTGAGCTTCCTTGAAGATCTTCTGCTTTAAGTTCGAACCATGAACTAAGTATATTCGGTCTTTATAGTATATTAGGTCATTCAATATCTGGTACCTATCATCTCCCTTGACCCCATCTAACAATTCACAAGCAAATCTATCTTTGGCATACTCTACTATTAGCACATATTTCCAATCTTTTGAAATGTGCATAAGGGGAAATGAAGATATCCTAGACAATGCATTTGCTACAATATTATTCTTCCCCTTTACATATTCAATTTCAAAATCAAAAGCTTGAACCTTATGGCCATTTTTGTTGCCTTTCAATGAGATATTTTTGGGTAAGGAAATGATTTAAACTGTTATGATCAGTCTTGACCACAAACTTGTTCCCCACCAGATATTGTCTAAAATTGGCGAAGGAATGCATGATGGATAACATATCCTTTTCATATATGGAGTAGAGCCTCTCATGTGGCTGCAATTTTCTTCTCTCAAAAGATATGGGGTGTTAATTTTTCTTTAGGACCGCCCCTATGCCTTACCCTGATGCATCACATTCCAAAAAAAAATGGTTTAGAAAAATCTAGTAATGCAAGTACTTGACAAGTACTCATTACCTCTTTCATTATTTGGAAAGCCTTTTCGGCCTCTTCATCCCATTTGAAAGCATCCTTCTTGGTCAAATTAGTAAGGGGAGCAATTAGTTTGGAAAACCCCTTCACAAACTTCCTATATTAGGTGCAGATCCCAATAAAAAATATCGATTTAGTGATGTTCTTGGGTGATGGCCATTCAAGAATAGACTTTATTTTTTCCATGTGCACCTTTACCCCATCTTTCCCAATTATGTTCCCAAGATACAAAATTTCTTTCAAACCAAACTCAGACTTGGATAGATTAGAAAACGAAGATTGTTCATGCAAGATTTTCAATACAACTTCTAAATGGTGCAAATGTTCCTCCCATGTCTTACTGTAAATTAAAATATAATCAAATAAAACCAAAAAAAATTTACAGATCTGCTTGCAAAATATTTTTTTCATGCATGATTGGAAGGTTGCTAGAGCATTGGTCAAACCAAAAGGCATGATAAGAAATTCAAAATGACCATAGTGACATCTGAAAGTAGTTTTCTGCACATCCTCCTCCTTCATTCGAATATGATGGTAACCCGATCTAAGATCAATTTTGGAAAAGAAATTTGCTCCAAATACCTCATCCATGATCTCATTTATCCGAGGAATGGTATAACTATTCTTTATTGTCTTCTTGTTTAAATCTCTAAACTCAATGCACATCCTTAAGGTTCCATCATTTTTCTTCACCAAGACAACTGAAGAAGCATAGGGACTTGAGCTTGGTCTAATGAGCCCCAATTCCAAGAGTTCTTGAATATACTTCTCAATATCATATCTTAACTTTTTTGGGTGTCTATATGGGGGTATTTGGATAGGTGAAGTAATTACCTCCAAAACAATGGTATGCGCAACTCCTCTATCAGGTGGCCTCCAAGGGTGAAGGTCTCAAAAAACCTTTTCATACTTGTGTAGTAGCTTCCTTATCTCCCTTGGGTTTTCTACAATCTTTAAGTTTGGTTTGGGGGAAGTGATGAAACATTCTATAGCCCATTCAATGTACCCATGTCTCAATATGGACCTCATACTGTGGGAAGACACCACTTGGTTCGGATAGGTGTGCATTCCTCTCACTACCCTTTGTTTTCCTTCTGAAACCTTGAACTTCATTTCAGGTAGTTTGTATTTCACTGTATGTTCTCCTATAGAGTACAACCATTGTACTCCCAAAACAACATCCACCACATAGAATCTATCAAAAAATGTGTAATTTCCTATGGTAAGTTGTAGCTTTGGAATCCAGGTGTTGCATTCCATAGAATTGTTACCTAGAATGATGACCGTGAACCCTTCGAATGATTAAATAGGTAAATTTCTCCTCTCCACCAAGGCTGCATCAATGAAGTTATGAGTTTCTCCTCCATCTACCAATACTGAAACTCTCTGCCCTTGTACCACTCCCTTGCATTGGATGGTGTAAGAACAAGGCACTCTTGAAAGCACTACCATTCTCTCTTTTTCGGGAGATGGATGATCTTCTTATGCTATGTCATATACCTCTTCTTGGGCTGAAAGTTGTTCTTCTTCCTCCATGTCCCCTTCATCATCAAAAAATACTTCAATGAATTGTTCTTTCCCCTTAGCACATTTATGCCCTGGTACACATGGTTGAAAACATGTGTAACATAGTTTCTTTCCTCTAAGTTCTTCCTTTCTTGGTCTCTATTTCTTGTCCTTCCGAAATGAATCTTTTTTCCATGGTCTCTTGTCAAATCTGAACTTGGAAGGAAAATTTGGCTTGGGAGGATACTTTGTCTTGGGTAGCACATTTTGTAGATCTCTTGCCAAGTTCATGGCATCTTTTAATGAAGTAGGTTTGTGATATTTAACTAGGCCTTTCAAAGCTTCATCCAATCATTCAGTAAAGAGAAATACCAATCGAACCATAGATACATCATCCACCCTAGCTGATAGTTTTAGGACTTCCAACATGTACTCCTTATGGGTTCCAGTTTGCTTCAACTATGCTAGTTCCTTGAAAGGCATTTCAGGGTCTTTTTGCTCAAATATTTCCATTAACCTATTAACAAACTCTTCATATTATGTGACCTTATCATGTCCCAAGGTTTTAAGTCCATGGAACCACCAATCATTTTATTCACCCTCAAGATGCAAAATAGCCATTTTTAAAGAATCCTCTTCCACCATTGGATTCAACTGAAAATATACATCTAACTTTTGTACCCAAGTATTTGCAGAACTTTGATATGAGCCATCAAAGGTAGGAAGGGGAATTTTACCTATGGAATAATTCAATTCTTTGTTTTGGAAAGGAGTTTTGTTGCCTCCCCTCGTTTTGATCTTGTTTGAGACAATAAATAATTGATCAAATGGTAAGGTCCTCCTACAATCTTCACTCAACTACTTCCATTCTGCTATAAATTCTTTCATTCCATATTGGGTGTTAAGATCCTCTTTGGCCTCAATAAACTTGGGTTTGGTGTCTCTTGTTGAGATCTGGAATTAATTGGGTCAGTTGTGAGGCCGCGCCTTGAGTAAATGTTTCCCCCAAATTCCTTATTTTCCACGAAAGGGGAACTACTCTTGCCTCCTATTTCCAATTTGATTCCAATTTGAATAGACATTAATTCAAACCATTGCATTATCAACCTTGTCATGTCCTCAAAAAATGTCTTCATGAATTTCCTAAATTCCTCTTTTTCCTCCATCTCTGAGATTCCTTTCTCATCCTTATCCATAGTCTCAACAGAGTGCACCTCTTCTCCTGCTTCTTCCTCTTCACCAAAGGTACTTCTAGTTTTCGTTTCTAAGGGTGGGGGATGAATTATTGACCTCATAAATGGTCACCCAAATCAGGTGCAAGGACCATGCTCTGATACCACTGTAATATCCCTCCAAAAGAAAATGCTTGGGTTCACCTTGTTTCGACTCTAAGGTTGTAGTTTACAACTGGTTCCAAACACCTCCAAATGATTTCAAATTTGGGGAGGAAGGTATTGATGGGGAATAGGACACATTAACACATATATCATACACACAAAAAACTGATATACCCATCCATGGTCTGAAATTTGCAAGGAAAGAATTTTAGGGACAAGACTAGTTAATTTGAGAAGTGGAAATCCCGCCTAGGTCTTCCATTAAATGGTTTTCCAAAAACTGTACGAGCTTCACTAATTCTTGGTCTGAGACTTGGATCTGTTATAGTAAATTGAGTGCAATATGTTTGCAGCATTATATTTTGTTTTGGGGTCGAATAGGTACCCCAATGAACAACAGCTTCTATAGTCTAGGATTTGTGGTGAAAATGGTGGACAAGGAGTCTCGAATTTAATCATAAACCATAGTGACAATTCAGGGGTATGAAAACATCATTTGGGACATAAAAATAAATTCATATACATCTCATAAAATGGATAAATATTTAAGAAAACTCTGATACAAAACAGGTACAACATCATTCCAAATTCACTATGCAAATGCTATGGGGGAAATGGCTTGAATCTCTTTCTTGATTCGAAATATCACTTGAAATAAATGGTGTTTCGAGTTGTGGTTCTCACGATATGATTATTACAGATATATGAAGCAAATAACATGTCCATGAATTCGAAATAAAAATCCTCCACTAACTATATGCAATAAGAAGTGCTCCGTTGCACATTTACATGACATTGAGAGAAAGATAGTAGAATATGCATATAGAAGAATGAGAGAAGATGAACTTGAAATCAGTTGGGGTTTAAACCTGCATCAAAACATCTCCATGAAGATATGTTGAGAGGTCTGAATGATCTCTCCATCAACCAACTAGGATTGGAATCTTGCACCCTCGAAATTGGTTCTAAGGAAGGAAGGATGAACATCCACCGTGCTAGGACAAGCTAAGCTCTCCAATTTTTTCCAAATGAGAAATTATCAAAATATGGTCTCCTTCTTTCTTATTGCATTTTATTAACCTCCCAAGGCCTCCATGGATCGAATTGCTTCCATGAGCTTCATCCCAACTCGAATTAGGGAGAGATTCCCATGAGTGCCACTTGTCCAACACTTTCTAGCCTTCCTCTTCCATCAATTCGAATGGGGGGGATCTTGGCTGCCATAAATCCCCTTGTGCGCCCTCTTGGAGGCTATTTTTAGCCCTGACATGTCATATAGGTAAGATTTTTACAATCAAGTATGATATTTTTCATAAGTGTCATAGAATCTTCATCATTGTTGTCATAGAGGTTAGGAATCTAGCTCCAAGTGTCACAAAAATTCTAATATGCCTCTTTCTCTTCCATGGGACTTACTCTTCCACTCTAATTCGACCCTCCTTGATTCATGCCATGAATAATGCCTCTCCAACTCCCCCAAGAATGTTAGACTCCACCTTGGATTCGAATAGGTGAGAATAGGATGCCATGTGGCATGGAGAATCTTGCCTTGTGTGGGTCCCACACCACCTATGTGTCCTCATGACCAAGTGCCACCTTATTTTATTATTATTATTATTATTATTTATTTAGCCCCTTTAATGTATATTTATCAATCTAATGTCCATTTGGGGTCTTATAGCTCCCTTATTCCAATTCTAAATGTTTCCACCCCAACCTAGGGAACTAGTAGATTGGTGGAAATTTCCTTTCATGTGATTTATTTGGATGGGGACATTACACATGTACTGTCTGATTTTTCCTAACGATGTCTAAGGTGACATTATTCGTACACGTGATTTTTTTTTTCTTATGCTTCACGTCCAGTCACGTCAGTGGAATACTGATCTAACATGTGCTGAAAGTCAGCATATCCTTCTTAGCTAGGCGATAACAGGTGGTAAAGCGAGGATCATCCCCATTATTGGTGCCATTCTCATTAATGATTCTAGCTACAAGCTGGGTCCTTATATTGGCCAAGTGGTCAGCCACCCTGTTTTCATATGATCTAACATTGAGAGGGATAAGAGTAGTTAAGTTTCCAACTAGCTTGGCCATGGTTTGGAGATCATACTCCAGGTACTAGCAGTTTCCAAGATTGCTGATAGCTGAACCATTAATGATATTTTTCAGTATGTTGATTAGTATCTGCAAGTAACCTTCAACCATTATCCAGTTGAAATTTTTCATTTTGGAAATTTTCAATCCATGGAACAGAGCTCCCAATTTTGCTGCGTTATTGTTGTTGATACCAGTGTAGCCTACAAAAATTCTAAGGATGTCACCTTTTCTATCCCAAAAAAATCCTCCATATCCAGAGTGCCCTGGATTACCTTTGGAGGATCCATCGAAATTGAGACTAATAAAATTGTTAGTGGAAGGGTGCTAGATATTAGGGCTTTTGATGGAAGGTATGAGAGTTTTTGGGATAGAAGTATGGTTATGAAGATTGAGCCCCCAGGCCTTCATAATTGTGGCTTCCTATCTCTTGGGATGCATATCCTGGTCTGACCACGACTGAATAAGGATAGTTTCAGTAATTCTTGTCTTTATGCGACCCCAAATTTCCTCTGTGGTCATAAATGTTTCCTTGAAGACACGCCTATTCCATTCTTTCCATGTTTCCCACAACATAAATGAGGGGAAAAGATTCCATATTCTCTTTAGCAAGGGGTTATTGAAAGAAAAAAGCTTCCAATTTAAAAGCGAGTTGTTGATATTGGTGCAGTCTCTTTGTGTAGTTTGAAATATTGCTGCACCCCTATCCCACATCATGTTCACAAAGGACTAGGAGTTAAAGAGGTGTTCAATGCTTTCGTACTCCTGTTTACAGAGAGGGTAGTATGCAGGACCAAAAACACCCTTGTTTACCAGGTTATCCCAGGTTAGGGTTTTCTTTTTAACCAAAAGCCATAGGAAAGTAACTGCTTTGGGCCAGAGATTTCCTTTCCAGATGGCTTTCTAGATAGGCTTGTCCAACAGGAGATCATGCTCCTACTAAATGTGGTAACCCTCCTTTACAGTAAAGCGACCTTTCGGGGTATGTCCCCATCTAAGCTTGTCATATTCGTTCTTGATTTAAATTCTTTTGCTGCTTATTTCGTCATATATAGTGTTGCCAATATAATCTTGAGGTTGAATGGACCATTGTTCTAGGAGCTTCCATGTTTTCCATTCATGGTGCTCCTCTCTGTCTCTCCAATATTGGTAGACTTTGGTTATCCCGCATTGTTCCATAGCATCTTTAAGATAAGGATCTCTTAAAATATTTTGTATTTTGGAAGCTTGTTTCCAGGATTCATCCCAAAAGACAACGCTTTTTCCATTTTTAACTTCCCAGAAACTATGGTTTTGAATCAGTTTACGATTAGTCTAATCTAGTTTCCAAACAATCGAACCATTCATCTCTTCATTAAAATGAATTAATTCCTTTTCATTCCAAGTGGGGCTGTATTTGGATTTCCAGAGAAGTGCCCATGGTTTCTTGTTATGAGTAATCCACTTCCACCATAGTTTTGATCCCATCACTTGATTTAATAACTCGGGATCTTGGAGACCAAGTCCCCCTAGTTTTATCTTGGGTCGGAAGGCATCCTCCCATTTTACAAGATCCCATTTCTTGTGGTGTTCATTACTTCCCCAAAGAAAATTTCTTTGAAGGTCTTGGATTATTTTGATTATAATTTTGGGGTCAACCAAGACATAAAACATATAAAGGGGAATGGCTTGGAGCATAGACTTGACAAGAGTAAGACGACTAGAAATATTTAGGGAGTGGAAGGTCCATCTAGCAAGAAATTTATTGAGAAGAGTGAGTAGATCCTCCCAGTTAGCCTAACAGAGAGGTTTTTCCATGAGCAGGGTGCCCAGATATTTGGAGGGAATATTATGTATCGACAGATTGAGACATAACGAGATTCTTCTTTGTATAAGACGGTTGGTATTAAAGAAGAAAATTTGGGATTTATCCAAGTTTATACAGGCTCCTGAGGCCTTCTCAAAAAAATTTAAGATGGTTTTGAAGCATTTTGCCTCTTTATAGGAGGGGTCAAATTACCTTTATGGATTTCTTCCTTTATAACTCTCCCCAGCCCCTCCACCATTAGGATATAGAGTAAAAGGGATCCCCTTGTCTAATTCCTCTAGAGGGGGTGAAAGGCTCTGTCGGTGCCCCATTGACTAGGATAGAAAAAAAAGCAGAAGATAGAAGAGCAAGGATCCATTCAATTAAATCCTGACGAAATCCATAGGCATGTAAGACACTAGAGATATAAGTCCAGTTAAGTCGATCGAAGGCTTTGGACATATCTAACTTGATGAGCATGCCAGGTTTTTTGGTGACTTTGAGAGAGTGTATAACTTCATGAGCTAGAATGACACCATCAAGAATTTGTCGGCCTTCAACATAACCAGATTGCTCCGAGCAAATGAGTAGAGGGAGGACTGGTTTGAGGTGATTAGCAATGACTTTGGTAATGATTTTGTAGATTATATTGCATAAATATATAGGTTTGAATTCATCAGGGGTAGTAAAATTGGCCCCTTTAGGGATGAGAGTGAGGAATGTAGCATTAAAAGCAGAGAGAATGCTTTTTGTATGATGGGAATCTTCCACAATCTCCAAGACCTCATCCTTTATGATATCCCAACATTCATGGAAAAAATAAGTGGTGAATCCATCCAGTCCAAGGTATTTTCCCCTTTTCATGATGGAGATGGTTGTTCCCACCTCTTGCATGCTTATCTGCCTCATCAGACCCTCATTATATTCTTTGTTAAGGAGAGATGGGATGTTTTTGCTGATATCTCTAATGGCCTTCCTTCTATCAATCTGGGGTTCAGAAAGGAGATCTTTGAAGTAGGAATTGATTTATGATGCAATTTGCTCCTACTCATAAATAGGGTTTCCATTGGTGGCTTTTAGCATAGTGATTTTGTTGTGTTTCCGATGTTGAAGCATAGAGTTATGGAAGAATTTGGTATTCCTTTCGCCCTCTTTTAACCAATTTATTATTGATTTTTTCTTCCATAGAATCTGTTCTTGTTTGATTCTTTCAGTCAGTTGGTAATTAAGAAGAGATTCTTCCTGAGCCTTGGCTGTCGAATACCCAGATAGTATGGTATCATGCTGAAGCTGAGACATTTTTTCCTTAATTTTCCTTTTTTCTTCAAATATGTTTCCAAAGGTGGTTTTGTTCCAGTATTTTTTTTTTTAGATTTTTAAGTTTCTGCTGGAATTTGTACACGAGGGAGACATTCTTGATAGAAGCTTCATTCCACCAGCTACTAATATTATCTTTGAAGTCAGGATGTGTAAGCCATAATTTCTCAAATCGGAAAGGCCTATTGTGGAAATCCGTGTATCTTGAATATAATGAGGGTCTCATCCATGTATTTGGACTGCCTCTCTGATTGTTCCAGGTGTGGATGACTCATGTATCAGACCCTCATCCATGAGTGGCATCTCAACCATTTTTTGGAAGGATGGTGGCAGTCCAAATGTCGCATTGAGTATACAGATCACTGGATACGAGAAAATCATCCATTCGCGAGGAAATTTGATATTTATTGCCTCTCTGATTGTTCCAGGTGTGGATGCCACTAGTTGTTTCCATATCTATCATCCTGGTATTGTCAATAAAGGTTTTAAAGGATGCATTATCGTTATCCAATTTTCTGACACCTCCTTTCTTTTCTTGAAGATTAGTAATCATATTGAAATCTCCTCGCAGGATCCAGTTCTCGCTCTGATGGGAGTCCCAAATCCATTGGAGATGGTTTAGAATTTCAATATTATGGATCAAGATTTGTGGACCATAGATGTTGGTAATGAGCCCTCGTTTGTTGGTTCCGATGAGGTGATAGGTAGTAGATAGGGTTGTGGGAGTAGTTGTGAAATTATTTAAGCAGATGTCATTAGGATTCCACAAGATTGCAAGACCCCTTGAGGCTCCCATGGCATCTACACCAATAACATAAGATATTTTCCAAACTTTTTGAGCTATTTTTCCATAATGTGGGTAGAACACTTGGTTTCCTGTAGCAAGACTATATTGGGATTTTCCATTGCGATCTTATTTTTGAGAAGTCGATGCTTTAAGAAACCATTCATCCCTATGATATTCCAAGAGTTTATCTTCATTTACGAGAAGAGGCTAGAGCAGTAAAAAACTTTGTTAACTTATTATATTGATTGGAGTCAAGTATCAGATTTCCGAACTCATCCAATCTTTTTCTATTGGTTCTTCATCCTTTCTTTTTATCCTCTTGATGTTGTCATTTGAGTTCCTTTTTTCCAATGGTTTTTATTCCAATTACAGAATCCTTTGATGTTCCTTTGAGACTCTTATTGTGGTATGTTCTAGCTTTGATGATATATTTTTTAAAGAGATCTAGTTGAGGTTCCAAGATAGGAGTTTTATGATTACAAGCTTCCTCCATTTCCTTCAAATTCATGTCCTTGAGTTCGGAATCATCCAGTTCCCCTTGGACATATTTCATATCTGCATTTGTGTTAAGAGTATCAATTGTTTCTATCTGAATAGGATTGGTATCCAAGTTAGGGTTTCAAGTAAGCATTTTATCCGGAGCATAAGCTAGAGTTTCAAATTGATTCTCCGTACTTGTTGCATTATTTGTAGGAGATAGTATTGGTCTCTTGTGGCTTCTTATTCTATTTGGAACTTTAGTAAATCCCTTTGGATCCTTGATTTTAGAGGAACCTTGTTTCCAAGGCACTGTGTTCAAAGGGAATTCCCAAAACAGATGTATGTGTTTGTGGAATTTCCTGCAACAGAACGATATGTGTTCATAGTCCATATTTTGAGTCAATACTATGTCCTGATAGTCGAGACAAATTGCCTCGGGGTGAGGTTGAGAGATGTTCATATAAACATATATTTTGGAAAATGAAGTATATCTCCCATTTAAGGTGATTTAAGATATTTTAACAAATATTCCTAGGGTATTGCTTATACCATGTAGGGTGGTAATATCCCAATATTCCCAAGGGAGAGAGAAGAGAGGAATCGAAACTGGAGCTTCTTTGAAATCTTTTTTTCTCCGGGATAAAATTTTCCTTCTAGGGTGTCATATATAGGTCGACTGTGTTAAAGAAGTAGGGAACTCTTTCGATAGATTATATGTAGTCTTTAGGATGATTGAAGATGACATAAAAAAACCCTTTGGAGCCAATATTGAGATCATAATGGCCCTTAGGGTTCGACTTATGCTTGATCCATCATATGAGAGCTCGTTCAGATGGCCATACCACCATAAAATTGCAGATGATCGCATGATCATGCATAGACTGGATATTTTCATAGACCTTGGGAGAATTTATTGCATACCTTGGTATTATAGATACTTTTGGGATACACTTGCTTGTTCCTTTTGGGTTTTGGATTTCAATAGATTCCTGACATCCTGCATGCTTAGCAATTTTGGCCGATCCATGCTGCTGGATACATCTGGCTCTGTAGGACTCTTTCCCTTCTCATCTTCAGATGGTGTCGTGAATTGTTCCCCTGGTTTTGGTGTATTCCCATTAAGTTGAGGAGCCTATCGCCTCCCTCCTAGTGAGGCCATCGATAGAGGCTCAATCTAGTTCTGTACAACACCTCCATACTCTTAAGTGGAATCCTGGTCCGCCTTGGTTTTCGACAAACTTTCAACGGCACCGGTAATTCATCCTTTCCTCAAAATACATAGGTATTTTATTTCGGCTATAAATTTTAATTGTCTCAACTATTTTGAAAACGGGAAATAACTGGTACAAGAATAGAGAAAAACCTAACCACTGAATAAAATATAGTTTATTGATTAGGCTAAGACCCTCATTGCAGGTCCTAACGCTTGACCTTATCATTTTAGGGCTTTGTTGACTTCCTTAATTTAAAAAATATATAAAATTAGCTTGGAAAATAGCGCTGCACTAGAACCGCCTATTATCTACAACTCTACAATATTTTTTTTACAAATTTGGACAGTTTACATACCAAACCCAGGGCCTAACATGAACATATGCATTATGTTTTAGAAAAAAATAACATACCAATATTAGAAGAATGTATATTTTTGGGAGTTATACCTATTTTGCATAAATACAAGATATATATTCCATAAGGTGATCTGATTGTCTATGTTTCATCTTTTTACACCATGTTCTAAAAGTTGTGTAGGTACCTCTAAAAAATGGTCAGATATTTGTTTTTCAGGATGTCCATTGCAACTAACGTGTCATAAGTGGGTATCCTTACATTGCACCATCCCACAAAGGATCCTGAAATCCACCTCAAAGAGTTGGTGCAGTTGAGATAGACATGCACATTGGCAACATACATCATGGAGCTCTAGAGGATGGAAGTCATGGTGATAACCATACCTAAGTAGAGATTGGTGATGATTTTCACTAAGGGGTTAGTTGAACCCTTGAGGGGATGTGTGAAGGCCTTTAGGCAAGCCACACTATAGGATTCCATTATGAGGAACCATGACCTAGAGGATATAGTACCTAAGAAGGCACAAGAAAAACCCTTTATTCCATAGAAGGGTAAGGAGACGAAGCTTCCCTAGAATCCATGGATAAGGAAGGACAAGATGGATGGGGAGACTCAGAGAGAGTTCAGGAGGAATAAGATTTGTTATAGATAGAAAGAACCTTAGTAATTAGGCCACTAATGAGTGGGAAAAGAAAAGGTACATTATATAGAAGTAATCTCTAATGAATATGATGACGTTGAGGATGAGACACCTCATTGACAATACGGTGATAAGAGCAAGGGTGATCCACCACACCTTGAGGTTACAAAGCATGCGTATTTGTAGGAGGTTTTCAAAGGAGTAACCATTGCCACACTTTCAGGAGTCCCCAAGTACTATACCTTCAAGGTCATAGGGATTTTGTAGGGACAGAGAGTTACAACCCTTATCGATGGTCGGGCTACCAACAACTTCATAGATGTAGCAGTTGTAAATAGTAGACACATTCCCATAAAGGAACTTGATCAGCATAGTGGTATCACATGGGTACACCATGACTTGTACTTAGAGGATTAGAGGATTGAATGTGACATTAGGAAACTATACAATGACTAATTACTTCTATGTAGTGGATTTGATGTACACTAATATGGTATTGGGAGTTAAGTGGCTATACTCACTTAGAGACTTAAAAATGAACTATCTGGTCATGAAAATGGAGTTCTTCGAAAAATAGGGCCAACAGGTTGTTCTAAGATCCATGTCGATAGGAGATCCTAGGATCATATCAAACAATGGCATGGATTCCATATTTATAAGTTGATGTGGCATGGGGAATAGAGTGGTTGATCACCATGAAAAATCCATCACAGAAACACCAACACTATCATCTGGAAATACAAAAGTTGCTTGGGAATCATGAAAAAGTGTTTGGATCGCTACCAGCAGAGAGACCACCTGACAAGGGATTTTCGCATGTCTTTGAGTTAGAGGAGGGGTAAATTCCTATGATCACCACACCATATAGGCATTCGAAGAATTTTAAGGACGAGATAGAGAAGGCCATACAAGAGTTACTAGAAATGGGGTTCACCGTGCCTAACTCTAGTACCTTTTCTTATTTAGTGGTATCAGTTAAGAAGAAGGATGGAGCGACGAGGATGTGCATCAACTACAAGGCACTGAACAAGAAGACCATCAAGAACCAGTACCTGATTCCTAGGATTGATGAGTTAATAGATGAGTTGCATGGGGTAGTGTACATCTCAAAGATTGATCTTCATTATAGGTACCATCAAATCCAGGCCAGAGAGGAGGATATCCACAAAACAACATTCAAATGTCACTATGGGAACTATGAGTTTCTAGTCCTGCCCTTCGGGTTGACTAATGAACCAACTACCTTGTAGTTGTGTATGAACCATATCTTCAACAAACAATTGATGAAATTCTTACTGGTGTTCTTTGATGATCTACTAATCTACAATAGGAATTGGGAGGATCATCTAAGACACATTGATGAGATTCTCATCATCATGGAGGAGAGGTGATTTTTTTCCAAGGAGGAAAAGTGAAAGTTTGGGTTGACAGATATTCTCTATATGGGACATGTGATTGGAAATCAAGCGGTGCAAGTGCACCAAGAGAAGGTCAAAGAGATCTTTGACTGGCCCACACCTATATCACTTACAAAACTACGGGGGTTTCTTAGATTATGCAACTATTACAGGTGCTTTGTGAAAGGATTTTCACAACTTGGTGTGCCACTAACGAATCTCACCAAGAAGGGAGGTTTCAGATGGTCAGAGGAGGCACAAGGAGCATTTTATAGGATGAATAGGGTAATGAGAACTTCCCTAATATTAGTACTACTAGACTTCTCACAACCATTTTTTTTGGAGTGTGAAGCATTGAAGAGGCGATAGGACTGATGTTGATGAAAAATAAAAATCCCATAGCTTTCAAGAGAAGGAAACAGAGGGATCTAGAGAGGATCTACCCCATCTATGATAATGCGTTGTTGGCCACCATGCGTGCATTGGCCAAGTTTAGACAGTACTTGGTTGGAGGGCGCTTTGTGGTAAGGACTGACCACAACAACCTAAGGTATTTTTTGGAGTAGAGAGACTTGAACGAGAGACAACAAAAATGGGTAAGTAAGGTGTAGGCATATGATTTTGAAATTGAGAATATGGAGGGTGAGAAAAACATAGTTGTTGATGCCCTTTCCAGGAATCCTGTAGCCTTCTCCATGACAGAGATCTCAATAGACTCAAAGTCCATTCTCTTGGTGGAATACTCCAATAATAAATTTTCCTGTGAGATTATGGAGGCAATCATTCAAGATGACAGGTAAAGAGTAGTGGATGACCTCATATACTACAAGGATAGGATCTACCTTGTTCCTAATTCCACACTCAAGGATAGGATCCTGAGAGTAGTATAAGACACATCACTGGAAGGGAACCCGAGATATCTGAAGGCTTATAGGTTTGTGAGGGAGATATTATCTTGTAAGGGTCTCAAGGAGGATTTACTATGGCATGTGAAGGAGTGCATGAATTGTCATCAGAACAAGTCGAAGGCTGCATATTCTATAGTATTGAATCAGCCATTACCCATTCCAGAGTAGAAATAGGAATGCATCTCCATGGATTTCATTTCAAGGATGTCGAAGGTACAGGGAAGGGACTATATCTACATAGTGGTGGATAGGTTGACCAAGTTTGCACATTTATTTTCCATTCATTCAGAATATAGCACATCTCAGGTGGAAGATCTATTCTTCAGAGCGGTGTTCAGACTACATGTCCTTTCGAGATACATAGTTAGTGATCGATACATTAGATTTATAAACGCATTTTAGTAGGAGCTATTCAGGATATGAGGGATTGTGTTGACACATAGTACCAGTTATTTCCCACAGACGGATGGGAAGACATATATAGTAAATAAATGGATTGAGGGGAACTTACAGAACTATATGTCAGGACAACAAAGGGCATGTATAAAGTTGTTGCATCTGGGGGGGCACTATTATAATACCAATTATCACATGTCCATTGGTATGAGTTCATTCGGAGCACTATATGGATATGAGGCTCTATCATTTGTGGATTTGGAATTTTGGTAGAGTCATATCCCCAAGGCCAAAGATTGTGTTCGGGTACACAGGGTACTACCAAAGGACCGAACACCAAGAGCAACCACTTCACACAAATAGATCACAGATCAACACACCGATGTTTTGACGTGGTTTAAACCCTCTTGAGGGAAACACTCCACGGTCCCGGCCAAATAGCTTCTATGGGACAATTTATTATGCAAAGAAAGAAAGTTACAAATGAGATTCTCATAATCGATCAACTAAACAATGACCATCCATGCTCTTTAAATAGAGATCATGGACCAATCGGGTGTTAAGCCACGGATCAAGGTTAGGTTTGATCTAAGAGAAGTTGAGCCATCAGATCACTCTATGTCGGAAACATATCCTGACCGTCGGATTAAGTATTTACAAATGCATACTAATGCATACTAAAGAAACACACTATCCCTAACGGATATATTACACAAGTTGATCTTAACTAACTCCTAAGTGTCTAAATATCCTAACAGATTGGTTGCAGGAGAGCCAGGACATATTGAAAATCATGAAGGAAAACTTACAAGTTTTCCGAAATCAATATAAGATGTATGCAGATAGGCACATGGTGGAGTGTAACTTTGAGATTGGGGATTTGGTCTTTCTGAGGTTGCATCCATACAAAAAATTCTTACTTAAGAAGAGTGGTGTATAGAATATGAATCCTTGCTTCTATGAACCATACAAGGTGGTCATGATAGTCGAATAGGTGGCATATGCGTTAGATATTTTAGAGGGAAGTAGGATCCACAATGTTTTCCATATATATTTCCTCAAGAATGTGCTGGGACAGCTGGTCACTACTTTAGTAGATCTTCCTCCACTATATGAGGAAAGGAAGCTGGTTCTGAATTTGGAGAAGCTTATTGATGTCAGAGAAAGGAGACTAAGGAGAAGAGTGATTGATCCACATCGTAGTTGGCATTTGTTGTCGGATGCTAAATTCGACACATTCTTGACTAGTCTTCGCAGTTGATACAACTTCAACAAGTTTCGATGCAACAGGACTTCGACAACTTCAGCACTTCGACAGGTTCTCGATTTCGACACAACTCCAACAAGTCTCGACTTTGACATACTGTGGCATGTTCCACACCTTCGACATGTTTAACAACTTCACAGTTCGCAACATCGGCATACAACGTCGACATGAGACCAGCGACTATCGAATTTCGACAGACTGTCTCTCTGTCTCCCAGTCGACTGTAATGGTTGAACAGTTGAACCATTCTAACTTCTTCTTTGTAACTGAACGTAACGGGAAGGCACCCAAGCATCTCAGATTTCTATATAAGCATGTAAATTATTGTAACATATATCGGATCTTATCTTGATCAATCTAGAATAGTTTGCATTACTGCATACTGTCTGTGTGTATTTGTGTTATCTGTATTGTGTAATCATGTTTTTGCTCATTATCTTTATTAAGCTTCCGCCATAAGAGAGCCGACCCATTCAGTCGAACTATTGTCCCCCTTGTGCTTCTTGGACACGGATACGGATCATTGGTATCAGAGCGTGCTCAGTTTTCTTGCTTAAGTTTTGTGTATACACTTCTCTCGATGTTACCTGACTTATGCCAATTCAAACTCGCTCGCAATCTCAACAATGCAAGCAGACGCAATCTCCAGATATGACAGAAGAAATAGATGATAGACATGCAGTCGACGAGATAGCACAGCTTATTGAGCAAGCTCTGGCTCGACAACGAACTGAAATGTTTGCCCAGTTCAATGAGATTCTCTTGCGATTTGCTTCGACATCCAGAGGATCATCGACAAGAACTCACTCTGATAAAATCAGCCCCTTCAAAGTGCAAATGAATCTCAATATAGCGAATCTTGAAGGAAATATTGACGCAGAATCCATCGACAATTGGGTGCAACAATTGGAATCCTATTACGCTGTAAATCAACTCTGCGAAGCTGAAAAAGTCACCATTGCATCCTTAAAGATGCCAACCTCTGTGCACTGCTGGTGGGAGAACCTCTCGACAAAGAAGGAGAAAAATGGAGACCCTATCGACACATGGGATAAATTTGTCGAACACAGCTGAAAGGAATTTTACCCGCTGAAATATCTCGAGCAGCAATATAAGAAGTGGCAGCAGCTAAGGCAATGGAAAGACCAATTAGTACAAAGTTACACTGACGAGTTCTACCGAATCATGGAAAGACTTAGCATCCAAGAAGAAGAGAAATTGCTTGTTCTGAAATACACCAGCAGATTGTCTCAGTACATCCAGCAGGAGATGGAATTTTTGATTGTCAATACGCTTGTGGATGCTTTCCACTACGCGACCAAACTTGAAACCAAGAAGAAAGGAAAAGCACGTTTCGCGACAAAGCCGACATCAGGAAGACCATCCGATAAAAGGACACCAGCCGACTATGACAAGTCGAGATCTTCTCAACCGACACCACCAAAGCCTTACAATGGTAAGAAGCCTTTTCACCAAAGGGAACGTAGCAAACAACCGTCGATCGAAAAATGGTGTGATTACCACCACTCATTTTGGCATGATACATCTGAATGCAAAGCTCGGAAGACATTTTTTGCAAAAGTGTCAACCTCCGACGCATTCGAGAAGATGGTGGAAGAATCTGATCCAAACGCGACAACCCTTTTGACCTCAACAACCCAATCAGCCTCAACTATTATCGATGAGGAGGAACAAGAGCGCATGTTCCATACACGGATATGGGTCCAGAGCAACCCATTGTATCTAATTGTGCACAACGGGAGCCAAAATAAATTCGTTTCTGAAGAACCAGTGAAGAAATTAGGTCTTGTCACCACTCTGCATCCTCAGCCTTACAACATCGGTTGGATGAAGGATGGACAAGAACTACGGATCACTCGACAATGCAAACTCACCTACTTCATAAAACCTTTTGAAGATGAAGTACTTTGTGACGTGGCACCACTCTCCGTAGCTGACGCCCTGTTTGGGAAACCTTACCTCTAGGATAGACATGGAAGTTATTAGTCACGGCCTCAAAAGGTGATTGTCAGAATTTAAAATCGATGGTTCAGCATACCAGAGCGTCAACCTACACCGACGGTGGCACTGATATCTGCCAAACAAACAAACAAGCTCATCAATCATGCTCAGAAATTTGCATTAATCATGATCAAGGCACAACATTCTAAGAAGACTGTAGCAATGAGTCGAATCACCGACCAATGCAGCTCTTGACAGAAGAAGCAAGTCAATCATATTCTCGATGAATACCAAAACCTCTTTCAATCTCCAGACGGAGTACCTCAGCATTGCCAGGTAAAACACTCCATTGAAATTGTTCCTGGTTCTTCTTTGCCTAATGCATCTGTTTACAGAAGATCCATTCTCAAAAATGAAGAGATTCACAAACAAATCCAAGAGTTGATTGACAAAGGTCATATCCAACCTAGTTCCTCTCCTTGTGGAAGTCCAGTCGTCCTAGTTCTGAAGAAAGATGGGACTTGGTGCATGTGCATCGACTACAGAGCTCTCAACAAAATATCGGTGAAGAATCGGTACCCTCTGCCATGGATAGATGATCTTATCGACTGTCTGAAAGGTGTTAAATTCTTTACTAAGCTTGACCTTAAGTTGGGATACCATCAGATTCTAATCAAGCTCTCAGATGTGTGGAAAACTGCTTTCAAGACCAAGGAAGGATTGTTAGAATGGTTAGTCATGCCTTTCGGCTTAACCAACGCACCTGCGACCTTCATGCGACATATGGACAACCTTCTCTGACCTTTCATCAGCAAATGGGTTATTGTCTATCTCGATGACGTATTGATTTTCAGTCGATCATGGGAAGAACATTTCGGACATATTCGACAAGTCCTCGACACTCTCCAACAACATCGACTCTATTTGAACATGGACAAGTGCTCTTTTGCGATGACCGGCATCAAATATTTGGGGTATGTAATTGACTCTGCAGGTATTCACGTCGATCCAGAGAAAATACAGATCATCAAATATTGGCCCATTCCTAGAAGCATTCAAGAACTAAGAAGTTTTCTTGGTTTGGCGAATTTCTATCGACGATTCATACTCGGCTTCAGTCACATAGCCTGGCCCTTGAATCAGTTGACGAAAGGAAACATGAAAACTATCTTTCAATGGACAGAAACACATCAAGCAACTTTTGAATAGCTCAAACACAGGCTCCGCACTGCACCAGTACTTGTGTTACCTAATTTGCATTAGCCCTTTGAGATTGAGAGGGATGCATCGGACTATGCCTTGGGCGCAGTGATCACTCAGTCTAGTCACCCAGTGGCTTTTCATTGCGAGACTTTTAACGACATGGTTAGAAGATACTCGACGTACGAAAAAGAACTGTATGCCATTGTGTAAGCTCTCAAGTAATGGAGGCATTACATCCTTGGCAACGAAACGGTCATTCTTATTGATCACAAGCCTCTACGGTTCACTCCAACACAATCAAGGTTGCAGACAAACCGACAAATCAAGTGGATTAATTACCTACAACAATTTCAGTTGGTAATTAAGTATCGAAAAGACAAGGCTAATACCGCTACAGATTGCCTCAGTTGACCACCCATTACTCTCCTTTTGAAAGTGATGAGTATGCAGGGTTACGACACGTCCACTTGGAAATAGTTGTACGAGGATGACAGTGACTTCTCAGGAGTCTACCGACAGTTACAGTAACAAGTCGTCGACCTCAGACTCTGACTACTTCCTGAAAGATACCTTGCTATACAAGCTTGGACAGCTTTATGTACCGACTGGTGAGCAACGACAATAGCTCATTTGGGACACGCACTACATCAAGACCGCAGGACACTTTGGAGTAGCAAAGACACTTGTTATTCTGCAGAAGTATTTCTTCTGGCCTACACTTAAATCTGACGTCAACAAGTATATTCAATCATGCATGGTTTGTGCCATTGCTAAACTGCCTAATCGACGATAGGGATTGTACACACCTCTGCCAGTTCCTAGTCGACCATGGGAATCTATTTCTATGGACCACTTGATGGGTTATCCTACTACCAAACATCAACATGACGCAATATTAGTAGTAGTCGACCGATTTTCCAAGATGCCCATTCTCATACCATGTAAGAAGACCATGACAGCGCAGCAGACTGCTCAACTCTCCTTTACACATGTTTGGAAATACTTTGGCTTACCCACAACCATCATTTCCGACTGAGATTCCAGATTCGTCAGCATATTTTGGAAGAACCTATGGCAACAGCTAGACACGCGACTCTCATTATCGACAACTTTCCATCCTCAGACCGATGGACAGACGGATGTTGTGAATCGCTTGGTAGTACAACTGCTTCGCATGTACAATCACCAGCATCGATGCACATGGTATGATAGTCTTCCATACATTCAACACAACTACAATCGTGCTCAGCACAGCTCTACAGGAAAGAGTCCCTTTGAAGTCTGTTACGGATTTCAACCCTCAGCGCCTAGCGACTTGATCAGCTCCTCGACACAGCCAAACTCTGACATAGATCGTAGTCAGCGAGAAGTTGATAAAGCAGTCAAGTTTCGAGAACAAATTTGCGACATTCAGCGCCAAGCACAGGATATGTTGCATAGAGCAAACAAGAAAGCTAAGGCCCGACAGGACAAGCATCGCATTCCTCATACATTTCGCATTGGGGATAAGGTCTGGCTACATCTTAAGAAGGAGCGCTTCACAGATCCTTTCAAGAAGTTAAAACCTTTGCGATATAGTCCATACAGTATTCTTCAACAGATTTGTGAGAACACTTTCCAGCTCAACATTCCTGCTTGCCTGGGTCTGCATCCAGTCTTTAATATGCATCTACTTCTACCATACCATGCACCCTTATTGGAACAAAATGATTTCTCAATAGCAGATCCCGCAGACATCAATCCAGATATTCGAGAGCCTATTCGTTGCGACACCATTGTGGGATGACGGGTATGCCTTACAAGGACGAACAAAATTCCCTTATTTCAGGTTGCTAAAGCTGGCCAAATCCCATCTCAAGGAAAGTGGTACTCGGCTACTGAAATAATCGACAAGTTTCCTCACCTTCACGAGCAAACAATGGGTTCCATTGTTTCTTAAGGAAGGAGGTCTGATCCGCATCACAGTTGGCATTTGTTATCAGATGCTAACTTCGACACATTCTTGACTAGTCTTCGTAGTTGATACAACTTCGACAAGTTTCGATGCAACATGACTTCGACAACTTCAGCACTTCGACAGGTTCTCGATTTCGACACAACTCCGACGAGTCTCAAATTCAACATACTGCGACATGTTTTGCACCTTCGACGTGTTCAACAACCTAACAGTTCGCGACATAGGCATACAACGTCGACATGCAACCAGCGACTGTCGAACTTTGACAGACTGTCTCTCTGTTTCCCAGTCGACTGTAATGGTTGAACAGTTGAACCATTCTAACTTCTTCTTTGTAACTGAACGTAACGGGCAGGCACCCAAGTGTCTCAGATTTCTATTTAAGCATGTAAATTATTGTAACATATATTGGATCTTATCTTGATCAATCTAGAACAGTTTGCATTCCTGCATATTGTCTGTGTGTATTTGTGTTATCTTTATTGCGTAATCCTGTTTTTGCTCATTCTGTTTATTAAACTTCCGCCATAACAGAGCCAACTCATTCAGTCGAAATGTTGTCCCCCTCGTGCTTCCTGGACATGGATACGGATCAATGATTTGGGAGTACCTCGTCATATGGAAGGATTTTACCATAGAGGATTCCACTTGGGAGGGAGAGTGGATCTTACAACATCCCAGTTTAGAGTTTCTTGAGGACAATCAATCTTGGAAAGGGAGAATTTTGATGTCCCCTTCCGCTTGATCATGACAAGAGGATGAATTAGTATTCTATATGACTCCCATAGGCTATAGTCAGTGAAGAAAAGGGAGTTAGGAAGGAATTATTGATGTCACTTAGATAAGACTTGTTATACTTCTAAAGTGACATTTAATTAAAAGGTTCATGTGGAATAATTCAATGAGGAAACATTCTAGAAGGAGAATCGGAGAAATATAAAAGGAGGGGAAGTTCCTCACTTCGACCATCATGTTTTTGGATTGATCTATTATCGGAGTGCTCTTATGAACCAAAGTTGTCATTGAGAAGGATATGAGGTATTTGGAAGGTGCGGCTAGCACTAAGGAAGGTCATGAAGCCACTAGAGGGTGTGGATTCCCCCTTTACTTTGGTGACATCACATTGGAGGAGGTTTTGAGGCTTGGAGGAGGGCATCATCATTCACTATATGAGTCATGGAATTATTCTAGGCTTTTTCTTTGCTTATTGTGTGTTCTTGCATGTAATGTAGCTACCATAGTAGCCAATAGATATTGTGTGTTCTTGGATGTAATGTAGCTGCCATAGAAGCTAATAGATATTTGTGTTATTGTGATCAAAAGTTCCCATTCATAATAAAATGCCAATTTTGCCTCTCCTATTTCATGTATACTTGGAATTTTTGCAATATGTTTGATGAAATGATTTAATTAGAATGAATGCAAATTGTTTGTAAAAAGTAATAAATATATGTCATGCAAACTGCTTGAAAAAAACAAACTAGAAACAACAACAAAGCACTATATCCTAGCCTCGCATAGTTGGGGATATTACATACATTTTTAATATCCTAAGTATACCACACAATTTTTGTGTTTGTATTTGTGTTGCAATAATGTTATAAAACATCTGTGTGTTGCACATGCGTACCACCTTTATCTCAAATAGAAACTTAAGACACATAGACGTATATATATGCTTGTTGCTTGAGAGGCCCTCTCCAAATCGAGGGAGATATACTTACTGATATTATAATATAATAAAAATGATATCTAGACTTATATATATATATATATATATATATATATATATATATATATATATATATATACAGAGAGAGAGAGAGAGAGAGATTGTATTTCATCTATAGATTCAATGCAAATTAGGGTTTACAAGCATCACTTGCCATGTAAAAATAAATTTTACATGATCCAGAATGTATATGAACACAAATCAAGAGTATAATCCTTAGTACCTAAGAAAATTGGTATTTATATAACTTTCCTTTTTGCTAGTAAATTAATGTCATAGTTTAGCTTGCAAGTATTTCAAGTTCTGCAATCATGTCCTTTATTCCTGATGGTTAAAGAAATGATCTCCATTATATACATGTTTAAGCTTTTATTTACTTGATTAGTGATTGATTATTTGGTTTACTGGTTATATATACTGCTTGATTATTTTTCTAGTTTATTTTATTAACTCCTAAGTCCCTTTTCCCAAAGCGACTATCCTTAGATTATTTAGTGTATATGTCCCTTGGATTTTGTTTAGGAGTTGGAATAAACATAATGTTTTGGTGATCGATGCACCCAACTCGTTGACTTTCCCTGATGGCCACTCTTAGTGAGTTGATATTTTTCTCACGTTCAAGTGTGGATTTGTGTGGCAACAAAGACATAGGAAAACATGGGAAATTTGGAAACCTGTGGATGGGACCCTTCCATATTTCAACAGTTCAGGGAAACAACACATACATTATGGGTCACTTGGATGGTGAAATTATAGTATTTTTTGTGAATGGGAGGCTCCTTGAATGCTTCCTGCAATATTGAAATATATTGAAAGCTCACAGGTATGTAAAATAGTAGTTTGACACAATATTTTCAATTCTATTCTTTATTTCCATTTTGTTTTATTTAGTTAATGGGATACTACTTGAAGTTTTAATAAGTAGTAAATTCATGGTCAAAAGAGAGATACTCCATAACCAAACAAAAAGGAACTATTCTATTGCTATCACCATTCCACAAGTGCAAAGTTTTCCTCGTTGGATCCAATGTTATCACAAGAGAAGTTTTTGTGGTGGTATATTATAGGATGGGGAGGATACTTTTGTGAAACCGTCAATGACGTGAGGCTCCAATGAGGAGGATACATCACTTAGTTCTATTCAATGACTCAAGGACTAAGTCCCACACTCGTCGGAAAAGCTTTTCTTAGTCTTTAGTAAATGGAGGGATATTGGCAAAGATTAAAATTGACCAAGATATGAAGATACACGATCTTACCTAGTAATTTATGGAAAACCAAATTGATGGATGTTGCTACTAATCAAAAGGATTTCTCATCCGCACCTTTATTTATCCATATGATAAAAAAATAAGTGAAAAAATAGGTGGATAGAAATCAACCAATACAATCAATGGAGAAAGTGAAAAGGATACCAATAGAAAGGAGATATTTGAGGAGTTCCCTTTCTCCTACTAGGAGCTGTAATCACCTTTGTATTTGATGGGAAGTCTTGATTAATTTTCCTTTCTATCTTCTTTGTACAAAATATGTGGTAGTTGTGCAAGCCATGTCTTGCAACCCAATGTCGCACTAATGTTGGATCCAAAACATAATAGGTCTACTTAAAATTTCAAATCAATTCCGAAAATAAAAGTCAATTTCTAACCAAATTCCTAATATGTTGTAGCAAATCATGCCTGAAGGGGCATCATCTTGAGATTAATCTTTAATGTGGTAGAATGATCACACATGATTTGTAGGTAATTTATCTTTTGATTTTGTAGTCTCATGTGAGTTTATTTTTGGCCATTGGATAGCCTAGATCAATGGCTATGGTGACTTGTAAGATTATCTTATTGTCATACAATGGATCCCTGCAAAGAATCCTAATATGTATTTTCTGGTCGTTCAATTAAGTTTCTCAATTTAATCATGACCATTCATGGGAACGGGGTTGGATGAGCCTCAACGTTTTTGCTAAACTATACGAATGAATGAGATTTCAACTACTCCTTTTCATTAACAGTTGACATCTGATCACATAATTATCCTTTCAGGGTTTTAATTTAGGCAAAATGCACAAATGATAATTTTTGAAGCCACGTGTATGGCCTACTTTCACTCAATATTATCTTTATATCTTGGCTACCTGATCCATTAAGTGGAGATTCGATGTTCTACAAGGTTTAGACCTTTCCACCCTTGTAAATTTTCTACCAAAGTATAGATTGTCTGATCATAGCCATGAATAAACCATGACTTTCATAGAAACTGATGTTGGATAAAAAAACACAATTTTTCATTTTTCTATGGTACATCCTTAACCATTAGATCAAGTTAAGTTTTTATTGGGGTCGATGTGGAGTTTTGGGATCTTTTCATTGGCATATCATTCCCATTATTGATACTCATAATTGTGTAGTTTAGATTTCATGCTATGATTTGGTTGGAATTTTGAAGGTTTGGGAACAATAACTTTTCATGCCATTGTTATATTGAATGTGTCAAACCTGTATAGTATTTTAGGCCGATAAGCACACCTTGTAAATCATAAATTTCACTTGTAATTTTATTAAAAAAAATTATAAGAAGGAAATTGACAATCTTAGATGACCATTAAGCCTCTTAAATAATTCCTCCAAGATGTGAAGTGAAGTTTATAGTTGGTAGAATATAGATGTTAGAGGTAGGTTTTTAGGATTATTATTGTTTTGGCCGTGCTGTTGGAAATATAAAACATGTTAGCTTCCATTCACTATGAAATGTTGTTGTCAGAAATTCCCTTATGCTTGTGCTAGAATGAAATCTAACATGTGTTAGATTTGATTCATGGTGCAATGTATTTGATGGAAATGTGGTTTTGCCAGTAGAAAAACTAGCACACATTAGCTTTCATTCGATCTGCAATGTCATTGTTAGAAATTCCCTTCTACTTGTGCTAGAAGGAAAGCTAACATGTGTTATATTACTTTCATGGTGCACTGTATTTAATGACAATGTGGTTGTACCAAATAGGAAAGCTAGCATGCGTTAGCTTTCATTCGTTCTGCAATGTTGTTTTTAGAAATGTGCTTCTACTTGTTCCTGAAGGAAAGCTACATGTGTTATATTTCATTCATGGTGCAATGTATTTGATGGCAATGTGGCTATGCTAGTAGGAAATCTAGCAAGCATTAGCTTCATTCACTATGCAATGTTGTTGTTAGAAATTCCCTTGTTCTTCTGCTAGAAGGAAATATAACATGTGTTAGCTTTCATTTATGGTGCAATGTATTTGATGGCAATGTAGTTGTGCCAGTAGGAGAGCTAGCATGCATTAGATTTCATTCACTATGCATTGTCCATGTTAGAAATTCCCTTCTGCTTGTGATAGAAGGAAAGCTAACATACATCAAATTTCCTTCATGGCACAATGTATTTTATGAAAATTTGATTGTGCCAGTAGGAAAAATATCACAAATTATCTTTGATTCACTGTGCAATGTTGTTGTTATAAATTCCTTTATTCTCATGCTAGAAGGAAATCTAACACATGTTAGATTTCCTTCATGATGTAATGTATTTGATGGAAATGTGGTTGTGCTGGTAGGAAATCTATAAGCATGTGTTAGCTTTCATTCATTATGAAATGTTGTTGTTAGAAATTCCCTTGTGCTTGTGCTAGAAGGAAAGATAACATGCGTTAGATTTCACTCATGGTGCAATGTATTTGATGGCAATGTGGTTGTGCTAGAAATAAATCTAGGATGTGTTAACTTTCCTTCACTATGCAATGTTGTTGTTAAAAATGCCCTTGTTCTTGTGCTAGAAGTAAACCTTACATGTGCTAGATTTCCTTCATGGTGCAATGTTGTTGTTGGCAATGTGTGTATGCTTGTACTACAATGATAGCTAGCATGTGTTATATTTCCTGCATGGTGCAATGTTGTTGTTGGTAATGCCCTTTTGCTTGTGATAGAAGGAAAGGTATCATGCCCTAGATTTCCTTCATTTTGCAATGTATTTGATGGCAATGTGCTTGTACTAGAAGGAAAGCTAGCATGCACTAGCTTTCCATCACTGTACAATGTTGTTGTTGGAATTTCCCCTATGTTTGTGCTATAAGGAAATCTAAAAAGCATTGACTTCCCTTCATAGTGAAATGATTTTGTTGGAAATGTGCTCATGCTTGTGCTAGAAGGAAAGATTTTATGTGCTTTTTTTCCTTTGTGGTTACATGTTATTGTTGGCAAGATGGTTGTGCTTGTGCTATAAGGAAAGCTAGTGAGTGTTAGGTTTCATTTAAGATGCAATGTTCTTGTTGGAAATGTAGTTTTACTTGTGCTAAAATTAAAACTAGTAGATGTTATCTTTCCTTCACAGTATAATGTATTTTTTGGCAATGCACTTGTGCTTTTTCTAGAAAGCTAGCATGCGCTAACTTTCCTTTTAGTAGGAGATAGCTTTTACTCTATCATGCACTAGCTTTCCTTCTCAATGCAATGTTATTTTAAATGATCTTGTGTTTGTACTAGAAGGAAAGTGAGTAGGTGCTATCTTTCCTTCACAATTCAATGTTGTTCTTGGTAATGCACTTGTGCTTGTGCGAAAAAAAGAAGCTGGCATGTGCTAGCTTTCCTTCATCATGAAATGTTGTTGTTGTCAATGCACGTGTGCTTAAAATAGAAATAAATATTTCATTCACAATGCGATGTTGTTGTTAGCAATGTGCTTGTGCTTGTGATAGAAGGAATGTTGGAATATGCTAGCTTTCCTTTAGAGTGAAATGTTGTTGTTGGAAACATGATAGATTTCCTTCATGCTGCAATGTATTTGATGGAAATGTGCTTGTGCTAGTTCTATAAGGTAACATGTGCTAGATTCCCTTCATAGTGCAATGTATTTGATGGAAATGTGCTTGTGCTAGTGCCAGAAGGAAAGATGGCATGTACTAGATTTCTTTCATTATGCAATGTTGTTGTTAGCAATGTCCTTGTGCTTGTGCTAGAAGAAAATTTAGCTAGCATTAACTTTTCCTTCACAGTGCAATGTTGTTGTTGGAAATGGGCTTGTGCTTGTGCTAGAAGGAAATCTAGCATGTGATATCTTTCATTCGTGGTTCAATGCTATTGTTAGCAATGTTGTTGTGCTTGTGCTATAAGGAAAGTTAGCAAGTGTTAGCTTTCCTTCATGGTGCATTGTTGTTGTTGCAATTTAGTTGTACTTGTTCTAGAAGAAAAAATAACATAAGCTATATTTCCTTCACAATGCAATGCATTTGTTAGCAATGCACTTGCGCTTGTGCTAGAAGGAAAGATAGCATGCACTAGCTTTCCTTTTAGTAGTCGCTACCTTTTATTCTAACACGCACTAGCTTTCCTTCACAATACAATGTTGTTTCAAATGAGCTTGTGTTTGTATTAGAAGGAATGCTAGCAGGTTCCAACTTTCCTTAATAGTGTAATGTTGTTGTTGGTAATGCACTTGTGCTTGTGCTAAAATAAAAACCTAGCATGTGATAGCTTTCCTTCATTGTGCAATGTTGTTGTTGGAAATGCATTCGATGTGCTGGTCCTAAAGAGTATGTCCTCAGATGTGTAAAAGTATGGATTTCTAACATTTGAACTAAAGATTCAAAATGTGATTTCCTAACTTTCAGAATACAAATTAGAATTATATAGTATTTATATTACTAGAACTTTTATTTGGAAGAAAATATCTAGTTTGGCTTCCAACTTATCAAGTTCAAACATCAAACATCCTCGCTAAGTGATCTATAAATATAACTGATCCTTCCCATGGGACATTTTTGACATTTAATGTAGCATCCATCTTGGACATTCTTATATTTCCCAAAGAACCTTCTTGTGGTTCTCTAACTTTTTGCAAATTTCTTATGAGTACGATTCATACACACACGTCAATAATACAAGAGCTATGTCCAAAGTTAAATAGGAACTTGGTGGTTTTTGTATGAGTTGATATCTATCATTTTGTAATACTTCTTGGATCTCTAATTGCCAATTATTCATATATATATATATATATATATATATATATATATATATATATATATATATATATATATATATATATATATTTGTTATTTATATTTAAAGTCCCTTTTGATAGCGGTCACTAGATGGTGGGGAACAATGTTTCATTGAGTACAAAATGGCTACTGGCATAGTGGTTAAAATTGAGAAGGTGTTAAAACATGATGCTTCTCTACCACATTCAATAGGATTTGAGCATACTCTAGGGTGCATTGAAATATTATAAGATTTGGTTAGACTCATATTTGGAACCTCAATGTCATGATCATCCCATAAATATTCCCCAAGATAGGGTTACATTCACATGTAAAAATGTTTATCTTACACATGAATGGATGAGAACAAACATGCACATTTCCAAAGGGATCATAGTTAATGTCCACGAGGATGACATGGTTGAGGGTGAAACACTAGTTGAAATGGAATTTGGTATTTTTGTGAAAGACATATATAAATTGTGAAAGATGCAGGATTGGGGTTAAGCCTATACATTGTTTGGTTAGATGCTCAATAAATAAGTTGGTGGACGACGAAGGTGAGATGTTAAGGGTCAATGAAAAGTTAAAGGAGAAACCCAAGGAAATGGTAGTATGGGATTTTATAGAGGAAACAAGTCCCTTAAACAAATGGTATGGGGATATTTATAATGAAAAATATATAGACTCAATTGATATGCATATAACGAGGCCATATAAAAGGATTAAATGGTTTGTGGCTAAAAAAAGTTGCAAAATGTCAAACAAAGATAGATGGAGAGAAATGAATCCTACTTTTGGCAACGGGTGAATGTTGCAAACAATATTGTCTTCATCATGTGGATATAGAAGACATTGCAGTTGCTAGAATGGGTATGGAAATAAATAAAAATGGTATTAGGGAATTTATCTTAAATCTACTCATTTCAAACAAAATCATGTCAAAGAGACATGGCCACGACTTACCTCTTATTATTAGGAAAGTAAAGGACATGAGATTTATGGGAATATTATTTGTAAGAAAGCATGGTACAAGATACATAAGATTCCTCAAAGCACCTTCTATAACTACCAACATTATTTCCAACATGGACACATCAAAGACATTCATGGTAACACCAACAAATCCAAATCACGTGCACATACCATGGTATACATAGAAATATTGCATAGAAATGTCATGGATAATTCATATTTTTCACCAAACCAAAGGTGTCAAGTTGAAGAATATGGATGCGTACTCCTTTAACATTGTTGCCTTCAACTTACACATAAATTTCTTTGTTAAAAGAGATCATTGAAGCTCTTCAAAAGGTCAATTATCCATCAATATCACAACGAACAATGAACAAGATATGGAATACTCATTTTCAAGATGTGGCATTCTCAAAGAACAACAAATTTAGTAAATGTAGTGAATGTATCGTGCCGAAAGAACAGATGAAGTCAGCGACTACAAAAGAGTTGGAAGAAAAGGCATGCGGTAGATTGGACAAACATAAAAAGACTGTTATGTGTGTAATATATTGCTACTTTTCCCACAAACTTATGTTAGAGAAATTTCCAAAAGGATTATTTGAGCATTATCCATGATAAAATGGACAAAACAAAGAATTCAATCCCAATATTATGTGTCAAATCAAAATCTATTTAAGGAACAAACTTGGGTTTGTCGTTGATAGGTATGCTAACACATGGGAATAAATTAAGAGGTTTTGGTAATTTCTCCCTACCATTTGTACACATGGGATGACAATTTACCATTACATCTCTTTCAAAGTTCTTGAGGGACCTTGAAGAGCCACACCTTGGTAATCTACTTTATGAGAGTGGAAGTTCAAGAAACCCACTTTCAAATTCATTACTTGAAACTTGTATTTACTCAAAATGTAGAGTGTACAAGGATGATTTTCTATCTCATGGAAGATAAAAAAATCAAAATGTTGATTGTAAACCTATTCCTCCACATGTGTTGTTACATTTGGAGAATGCAACAAGTGATAATTATAATCGTTATGTTTTCATATTTCTATCACTATTAACTACACTTGGTGTCTTCATCACTATTGAGGTTGTGTTCTTGCTTGTGGGACACACCTATGAAGACATAGATGGAACCTATGGAAGAATGTATTACAACTTGAAAAGTAAAGATATATATTCTTTACCTGAATTGATGGACACATATCACATAATAGAAGAAAAATGAGAGTTTCCACCTACACTTATTTGACAAAGTGTATGAATTCAAAAGTTTCCTCAATGGATACATCAAGGAGGGAAAAAAAGCACTAGCCAAACATATTCATGTCCAATACTTCCAATTTCTTGTACTCAATGGTCTTCCAGTGATAAGGTATAAAGAATCCACCAAATATATTGAGTGGTTAGAACCAGTTGAGTTATGGAACACATATGATGAAGATCGACCTAAATTTCCCACATGGAAACCATATTTTTTAGGTCCCAAATAAAATGATGTCTATTTAAAAAGAAAAAGGGAAGGAATAACATCATACATAAAAATGTAGAAAGACACTATTGGTAATGAGAATTCGTGAATTGTTACAAAATAATGGGAAAATGAAGTAGAGCATTGGGAAAGAGTTATTGATGCATTAGATGAAATATACAATGATAATACAATAGTGGATGGAATTGATTCATCTTCTAAGGATGTTTTTCCAAAGACAAGGAAAATTGTTGATGCTAAACATAATGCATTCCGTGTAATCTCAACTATTATGGATGGGGAATTTTGATAATGTGACAGATGAACCAATATATGTTTGACCCAAGTGAAACAATTCAAAGCCAATATTAAATTCCATGATTGATGTTGAGAAAGGAAATATGTTTCTATTTAGATCGATAAATGAGGATGAAGCAAAGATAATTTGGATGGAAAAATCCACCTTGAATATCGTCAAGGATGATGAAAGTGAGACTCTTTGTGTAAAAGTTGATTGGTGGAATCCTAGTTCAAATAAATACAAGGGAAATGTTTTAGAAAAATATTGTTTACCTAATATTGATAACAAAAAAATTGGATCTATTCCAATTAACACCATAGTTTGGGCTAACATGCTCACAATATTGATTTCATATACTCTTTGTAATGTGGCTCTAGATCCATAAGAAATAATCTCCTTCTACACATAGATTCACCCTAGCATCTGCAAATTCAACAAGTCTATTTCCTTCATGAATTTCTTGGTCAATGTTATCTTTTGACAAAATTGTCAAAGCTCACTCTTTATAGCAAGAGAAACACGCTCTCCTTGAGGGAGATGAAAATTGTCGTTAAAATACTTCTTCTACCAAACACACCATCTTTGAGGGCACAAAGGACATCACCAAATTCACCTTACACACTTGCTTCAAGCAAGAGAAAAATAAAGACAAACAACTGATTGATTCCTCATAGCTAGAACTCTTAGACAAAATATTCCTCATTTTGTCTCGACTCGTGGGTTGTCGAAAAATATTGAACCTGCACACTACAATGTCAAATCAACTCTTTGAACAAGGGTGTTGGATCTTTCTCACTCACATGCAGGGGTGTGAGCTAACTGGCTATGATACCAATTTAATGTGCGAGAAATGTGGATTGGCTAAATCCTAGGGATCAATTATCCTTAAGAAGACAACAAGAGATAGAGTTGAACCAATATAATTTTAGATGGGATATTTCTCTACAAAATATCATGTTTTATTCATTTATTCTCCAAAAAATGTTTCCCATATGATTACAACACCCAACCTAAAATTAGGGCAGTCATTTTCCAAATCCCAAGACAAAACATTGCATGCCAGATCTAGATGCTTCCTCATCATAAGAAATTGTGCCATCTAGAGGTTTCTATAGCAATCTATTCATCCTTACAAAGTTAGAACCGGAGTAATACGTTCATACCTACTAGACAAATCATTCAATTTGATATTGATAGAGGGAGGAATTAAATAAACCTACCAACAAAACCATCAAAATCCATGGGCATAAACCAAATTCAAATTGATCGGATAATAGAAGACGATTTTGATTCAAAACAATTCATCACAACTTGTCCAAGCTAAAAGAATGGGCTAAAATCAACTACTAACAATATAATCTTAACATAATTGCATGCATATCCACATTGAAACTTCTACAAATCAATTATAATCTTCCATCTCATCTAGCAAAGCAACAAGTATCCAAGTTTCATTATTTTTTTAAAATTTTAATTAATTGGAATAATATATATAATTTAAAATTTAGGTTAGAGCCAACATTGTAAAACCTTTATTTACTTAATATTTTATTATTTTATTAAAGTACCACATGTCATCTCCATGTTGAGCATGGAATCACATTCTCCCTCATACTAGGTTGTAAAAAGTTCATCTCGAGGAAAATCTTATTTATTTCATATTTTAATATTATTTTATAAAAGTGTCACATGTTATCTCCATGTGAAATACATTTCTCCCTCATACTGGCATGCAGAAAGCGCCTCTTGGTGCAATCATCATTGTCTTTAGACGAGCGTAGATCCATATTAACTCTGAATCTATTGAGAGGGATCAAATACCCTGAGGTGCAAATCCTTTTTAGAGTGCAAAAAATTGAGTAAAGGTTTACACTTCAGAGGATTTGATCCAGAGTTATGATGGATATACACTAGTATGCTTATAAAGTAATAACATTCCATTACAATGATAATCTTCCTTGGATCACACACAACTCTAGATAATATTAACATAATTGGCATGTATATCAAGTTAAACTTCTACAAATCATTTATAATCTTCCCTCTCATTTAACAGAGCAAGAAGTATACAAATTTCGTGTGAAATCTTTATTTAATATTTTATTATTTTATTAAAGTAATTGTAATGTCATTGCACAGCATCTTATCAATTCAAACTTATATATTAATGTACTTGTAACATTGTACATGAAAACATTGTGAACTTGAATCTTATATAAATCCAGCATGACATAAGCTAGCTACCTTGGTGCGAGCCCAATCACATATTAAAAAACACATTAACTAAAAATGATAAAAAAAAATTCCAAATTTTACTTTGATCCATTATAAAATCAACCTGAAGTAATGGCATATTAATAGCCTTATTCATATATGCCGTAGCACGGAAATAATAAAAATGAGATTTGAAAAATATAGAATTGTAATTAAATTTTAATTCCAAGTTTGTTTGCGAGTTTCAAGTGCATTGCCAAAGCAATAAGTCCAATGTGTCACATTTTTTTAATTGTGAAAAATAAGATCAATATATTTTAGGTATTTGATAAGTAGGGTATACAAATCTATGTATTGAGGGTTTACAATAATATATATTTAGTAAAAACAAAGCTTAACAAATTGATTTTGGTAAGTATTTATTAATATCTAATCAAAATAAAAATATTTTTTAATATCCCAAAAACTTACTAATTATGATATAATTTCACTACATGAACACCTCTATATCAACCATGTTTCAAAACAAAATAAAATTCAAAACTCTTTTTAATTAAAAGTTTATTTTTCTTTCAAATATAATATATATATATATATATATTATTCTTGAGATTCAAAAACATTTGGTACAAATTCTTTTTTATAAACCAGCTACTAATTATCTCAAGTGGAGTGATAACTTAAAGGGATTCAACAAACTATTAATTATTAATTATTTCAAATGGAGTGGTGAGTTAACCATTGATCACAAACTACTAATTATTTTCAAAATGGAGTGATGAGTTAACCATACTAACAAATAATAACCATGGTCTCTCTTAGATAATCAATTAACAAAAGAGTCTTATATTTGAATACTATATATTTCAGTCCATATATATTTCATTCCATATTCAAGAAGTATAAATATCTCAATACATATTTCATATATTAAAATATTTAATATGCTGAAAAATAGCATGGAACGTTTTCCATATATATTTCATTCCATATTCAAAAAGTATAAATATCCCAATACATATTTCATATATTAAAATATTTAATATGCTGAAAAATAGCATGGAACGTTTTGTTCATGGTGTTTTAAGTCTCAATCATAAGTGATAGAATCATAATAGATTGTTCTAATTTGATACTATGACTCTCTAACATGATGTTGTAAATATGTAAAATAAACATTAAGAAAAACAAGAATGTTAATCAATAATTATCATCAAAGGTTATATATTACTATTGAATAAGTAGGTCCATGATCATGGACACCTATCCTCTTTTTAGAAGAGGGCCATATGATATAGACACAACCTTTGTTTATATTTGGACTATGAAGAGAGGCAAATAAAAGTGGTGGTACTCGTATTTTAATTAATGCCTACAGTCACAAAGTGTTGTCGTAGTTAGACATGTACATGAATCAATGAACTAAAATGTATTAAAAAACTAACATGTTAAAATTGTTACCTCAGTGTGAACTGTCTCACAACCAAGGGGAGCTTTACTAGTGCAAAAGCCTTGCTCCTCTACATAGGCATCTAGCATCTGCAATTTTAAAAAGTCACCAAGCTTTAACGTAGTTAGACATGCATGAACCATTGAACTAACATGTATTAACAATATAACATACATTTGAAATTATTACTTCAGTGTGAACTGTCTCTCCACCATGGGGGCCTCAATGGTCATGCCAAATCTTTGCACCTCTTTAGAGACATCTAGAATGTGCAAGTTTAAAAATGATAAGTGAACTAGCAATGCATACATGTGTACAGTAAGGAAAAATAAGTTTGAACATGATTACTTTTAAGCAAATACTTACCTCACTCAAAAGCGATATCACAAGATTCAATGTGTTACCCAGGCTGTTGAGGATCTAGTGGCTGCAAGTTTAAAATTTTTAAATATTAGACCATCTAGAATTAATGATCTAACATGTATCAACGAAATAACATGTATTAAAAAACTTAAATGTTTAAATAGTTACCTTTATGTGAGTTGTGGCCATTGAACATACAATAACACCTGGCACACCAAAACCACATGTATATTGTGGAACATTGGTCTCTCCACCACTAGTTCCAAAGCCTTGCCCCTCTATAGTGGTATCTAGAATATGCAAGTTTAAAATTTTTAAATATTAACAATCTACATATGTGTACAGTAAGGAAAAAATAGTTTTGAAAAGATTATTATTAACCATATATTTACCTATGCAAATATCTTGGTAAAGACAACATCTGATGGCGCATGACCATAGTAGGCATGGCCACATGATATGAACTTGTGAGCCTCAGTGGTGGTCTTGTGATGTGTCAATCCACCCCCACTACTAGATGGTCCTACACCATGGGGAGGTGATGGTTGTACACCAGTAGGGAGAGATGGACTTGTTTGGCCCAATACGATCAATGACGTTGCTATGGTGGACAACTCTATGCTAGAATCAGAAATACCTCCTGTGTTTGTGGTATCATATCATGTGCTGGCAAGACATCTAGCCTAGGAAGTTTCCTACAAGGTGGAGGTATTTGGTGATTGGCATCTCGATTCTTGGTATTGGGACGGTTTTGAGGAATCCCATGACCAATGCCTTAGAACTCCAAGATATCAAGATAGTTGACATGTTTTCCCAACACGACTTTAACATACATCTTTCTAAGGAAATATAAAGGAATTTCTCCGTTGTTATGGATGGCACATAAAAAACCATATACCATCGGTCCATCCAATTCTCTTGGAATGGTTGATATGTGCACCACTCAATGGAGATATGGGATTTGTTTGTGCTTGGAATTTTCCCCATTCAGAGATCTCTAAACAATGCAAATATATGCTCATTTTTTATGTTTAGTTTTTTATGGCATTGTAATCCAATTCTTTAGCATACTATTTCATTTTCCTTTCTCTATACGATGCAATGTTGTATAGAGCACCATTTGATTGGGTAATGGTGTTTATAATGACATCTAAGGTCTCTGCAAGCGAGAAGTGGAGCTGGTATCCACCCCTCCATGTTCCCCCAATCTTTTTGAGTCTGGGAAGCTTTCTCAGTTTCTCTACATTGCAATCCATACTAGCCACTACAATCATAAATACAAAAGAAAAACATTGGAAACATATACATGGTATAATGTCATTTCTTAGAAATGAAAAATGTACAACTAGTGTAACACATAATGACATGAGTATTTATAATTTAAAATTTAAAATTGAACAATTACACTAAAGAATCAACATAAAAGCTTGCCATGTTAAATTTATGTTAAATTGGTCATGAATGCATGCCTACACACTAACATGTTCCTCAAATATCAAGAATTGTTATTACTATTGCAAACTAAACATCTTGACTTTAACTTAAGGTCTTTATATTCTTGTAGCTTTGTAAAAAAAGATTTTGAGCTAATCACATTGATACATGGTGTATAAGGTAATCCAAGAGATTATAAAATGCATGTGTTTTACAATTAAGTCACATTATAAAATAGATTATCAAGATGATCATTGTCTCATTGAAAGCCACCTTGGCTACTTGTTTTTCTTTGAGAGTGTTATGTTGGTTGAGTTACCACCACTTTATGTAAAGAATTATTGATAGTCAAGTACACTTTTTTAGTTAGTGTGTCTTCTATATGGTCCCTCTTGGTTACATGTTGGTGTTGACACAGTGCAAATTATTGGCTATCCAACAAATGCCAAAAATGCTTAGCCTAACCATAGGAGGTCTATCACCAAGTAGCTTTGGCATAATACTAAAAATGGAAAATGGTGCAGCTATAACATTAGATATATTAGTGCAAAGAAAAGTTGGGGCAAAGAAACTTTTTCATGTTCTAGCACACCAAATTTTTTTAAGTTTCTAGCATGACAAACACTACTAAGGTTCAAGCACATATTGAAAAAGCTACATGTAGTTCAATTTGCATAAAGAAAAACCTTGATATGGGAAAATCTCGCATGATAAACACTAATAAGGTTCAAGTACATAATGCAAAAGCTACATGTAGTTCAATTTGTATAAAGGGAAAGGGCATGTGCAAGCTAATGAGAGTCACTTTTGGCGCGTTAGATGCAATAGAAAATTGAAAAATTAGGCATCTCTCAACTTACTTGGTTTTTTTAAGATACTTACACAAGATATATTGCATCAAGTAAAAAAGATGAAACGTAGGAAATTGAGTCACGTTTCTGAATATATAAGTTTTAAGTATTGAAAATTTACATAACTATATCAAATTTCATTTTTTCTAACAGTCACTTTTTATTTTTTTGGCAAATGATAAGGTATATGTTTTTGTGGGTGCAGCCTTTCAGTGCCTAAATGACGGTTTCGGGCTACACAAATTTGTAGACATGTATAGAACTCGTAGCACTAGTGCAGCACTATTTTTCCAAAATTAAATGTTTTATTTTATTTATTTTTAATTATGTAAGTGATCAAACCTAGAGAACGGTACGTCAAATGTGGGTGAAGCCTTTGAAGGTCTTAATGTAGTTATTTCGACTTTTATTTTTTATAGCATGTAGAGGTTGGTGTCTACTAGTGCAGCATACAATTTGTTTTTTTTAATGGTTGTGAAATGAAAAAGTTACGGAATAAACACTAACAATATGTTTTTTGACTTAAGGAGTGATGACACAAGAAAATTAGGAAATAAATAGAAAATCTCAATATTTGTTTTTAAATATTACATATTTGAAATTTGCATAAAAAGTTCTATATATGCCTAAAATTTCATCAATAATGGTCATGTCTGTCATGTTGTAGAGAGTGGTGAAAAGCAGGCATATTGAGAAAAATGGTGGAAATGTCTAATTAGCTATGGTTCAGTAAATTCCATAGCACAAGTTTGGTAAGTCCGAACCAACCACATAGGATTGTGGCTGACACGCGGGCATGGGAGGAGTGGGTGATTAGGTGCTCAGGAACATGCGCATGTTATATTTAAATTCAGATGATGTGCGCACGTTATAGTTAAATTCAAATATTTTGGTTGGCATGCTTAATGTTAGACGAAACACGAGCATGTTTCTTCTATACAAAACGCGCGAGCGTTCTGTATTTACATAATGCGCGTGCGTTATTAACTTCACAAATTTTTGTTTTTAAGTGTTGGATGGATATAAAGGGGGTGAGAGAGAGAAGACACATGCGAGAGGGGGGGGCGGCAAGGGACATAAATTTAAGGATTTGGGGAGAGTAATGATAAGGGAGGGAAATTAAAGGCCTAAACCCATAAGTCCTAAGTCGCAAACCCCCTAAATCCCTACACCCCTAAGCACCTAATCCCTTAATACATAATCCCTTAACCCATTAATAGTTGATCCTAAATCCCTTAACCTATAAAGGTATTACTCCTTAAATCCCTAGTCCCTTAATTAACCCTCTATCTTCCATCATTGTTGTCCTTATCCTCTAATTCCCTAAGCCTTTAACACTATCATCATCGTCATCATCATCATCATCATCATCATCCTCATCACCATATTCATCATCATCATCGTCATCTCCATATTCCTCATCATCATCATCATCATCATCTTCATCATCATCGTTGTGGTCGTCATCACCATGATGATGATGATAATGATGATTATGACGATGATGATGAATATCGTGATGAATATGATGATGATGATAAAGATGGTGATGCTAATGATGATGATGATGATGATGATGATGACAAATATGATGATGATGATGATGATGATGATGATGATGGTGATGACGAACACAATGATTATGATGAAGATGATGATGATGATGAAGATGATGATGATGATGATGATGATGATGATGATGGATATGACGATGATGATGATGATGGTGGTGGTGGTGATGAGGATGAGGACGATGATGATGGATGGACAATCTAAGACCATCGTCAGATGAAAAAAACAACATTTTAGAGACCCATACTCTCGATATTATTTAATACATCAACCACAAGACATGGCAGGCATTTTACTGAGGCCACTTCAGGCATTACCAGTGATTTTACACTTAGACAATTTTTTCACTTTCCTAGACTTGGTCCAATCTGCCTGAAACATTGTTTTGGTAGATCCATAACTTCTTCCTTAGGAACTCTAAATACAAGACGAGTACATGGTTAGATAGACAAATCAACAACCTATAGGATGACCATATGGTGTGGTCAATTTCTTCAACCCACAAACTATGACGAGCATTTCCCTGAGGCCACTTATGCAATTTTTCTACTTTGGTGTAAAAGCAACCTGAAACCTTGTTTTGGCAAGCTATTAACTTTGTCATCAAACACCTTCTGTGAAAACTAATATCAGGGAAAGATAGCCTATTTGATAAGCTAGAGCATGATAGTTCCAAATAATTTTATATTCTCCCATGAGGTATGATGACCATTTTCCCAAGGCCACCTGGACCAGTTTTCCAACACTTGAAACATTTCCAAGAATTTCTCCAAGGTTTATTTTGAAACCCTATTTTGGCAGACTTATAACTTTCTCCTCAGACATGCTTATTGCAAAATGAGACCATTTTTAGATAGCCACTTCAACAATCTATATCCTGATATGATGGTGCATTCATTTTTATCAAACCATGAATTATGGTGGGCATTTTATCAATCCCACCTAGACTAGTTTTCCAACACTTTTCCATTTTCAAGAACTTCTCCAAAGTTTATCCTGAACCCTATTTTGGAAGACTTATAACTTTCTCCTCATACATGCCTATGGAGAAATGAGACCATGACTAGATAGCCACTTCAACAATCTATAGCCTGATATGATGGTGCGTGCATTTTTCCCAAACCATGAATTATGGCGGGCATTCTCTTAGAGCAGTTTTGACTACTTTTTCCATAGTCAATTTCCAAAGTTTCAGAAACTTCCCAAAATTTTCAAGAATTATGTCAGATTGCAACATTGACTTAATGATTGCACCAGAACACCATCATGTGTCTTTCCATCTTCATCACACATGCCACATCATCACTTGTAGGTCCATTTTGGAAACTAGAGTTTTGTTCAGTAACAGAGTGTGTAATTTTTGCACATGGGGGTCAACTTTGCAAAATCATCAACCAGGAACTTATGGATAGCGTTCCCAGATTGAACCTTCCTAGACACACTTGCAGGACTCCCCATAACTCGATTTTGTTACACGGTTGGATTACTATGGCCCCGGTAGGTATCCAACAGGTGTCCCTGAAGGCCTTTTGGATGCGAGATGGAACGAGCCATAGAATGATGACCGTGGCTCGGATCGAAAAACCATCAAATCCATTGCATTCAGGACATCGGTATAGTGCTAGGGGTGCCTCTATCCTCCGGTCCCATGGCCTAGGTGTCATCTTGTAGGTCAATTTTGGAAACTAGGGTTTTGCTCAGTAAGGGAGTGTGCAATTTTTGCACATGGGGGTCAACTTTGCAAAATCATTGACCAAGGACTTATGGCTAGTGTTCCCAGTTGGAACCTTCCTAGATACACTTGCAGGACTCCCTAGAACCCAGTTTTGTTGCACAGTTAGAATTTTATGGCCCTGGTAGGTATCCAACCGGTGTCCCTGAAGGCCTTTTGGATGCGAGATGGAACAAGCCATAGAATGACGACCATGGCTCGAATTGACAAACTGTCTAATCCATTAGATTCAGGACATCGGGATAGTGCTAGGGGTGCCTCTATCCTCCAGTCCCATGGCCCAGGTGTCATCTTGTATGTCCATTTTGGAAACTAGGGTTTTGCTCAGTAAGGGAGTGTGCAATTTTTGCACATAGGGGTCAACTTTGCAAAATCATCGACCGGGGACTTATGGCTAGTGTTCCCAACTGGAACCTTCCTAGAAACATTTACAGTACTCCCCGGAACCCGGTTTTGTTGCACGGTTGGAATTCTATGGCCTCGGTAGGTATCCAATAGGTGTCCCTGAAGGCCTTTTGGATGCAAGATGGAATGAGCAATAGAATGACGACCATGGAGCGGATCGACAAACCATCAACTCCGTTGGATTAAGGACATCAGTATAGTTCTAGCGGTGCCCCTCTGCTCCAGTCCCATGGCCCAAGTGTAATATTCTAGGTCCATTTTGGAAACTAGGGTTTCGCTCAGTAAGGGAGTGTGCAATTTTTGCACATGGGGGTCAACTTTGCAAAATCATCGACTGGGGACTTATGGCTAGCGTTCCCAGCTGGAACCTTCCTAGACACACTTGTAGGACTCCTCAGAACCCGGTTTTGTTGCACGGTTCGAATTCTATGGCCCCAGTAGGTATCCAACAAGTGTCCCTGAAGGCCTTTTGGATGCGAGATGGAATGAGCCATAGAATGATGACCATGTCTCAGATCGACAAACCATTGATTCTATTGCATTTCGGACATCGGGATAGTGACAAGGGTTCCCATGGCTCAGGTGTCAAATTTTAGGTCAAATTTGGAAACTAGGGTTTTGCTCAGTAAGGGAGTGTGCAGTTTTGCACATGGGGGTCAACTTTGAAATTTTTTGATTTTGATTCTATAACAATAGACATTCAAAGGGTGGAAATATATCCTACCAGACTGCACCCTTGGTATATTTCTATGTCCTTAGTGTGCCATGCCATTTAACAACTCCTTAGTGTTCCATTATATTTGGATTTTGAGTAATTAATGTCATTTTTAAGAATTCAAAGTTCTAAATAAAAAATGGAGGCAATGTTTCATCAATGGTATCCCTCTGATCCTTGCTAGATTTGTTAGATCAAGGTCACCATGAACCTTTTCCATCAAGTTATGGGGGAATACTTGTCGAATCACAATGAACAACCATTACATCATCGTTTGTTCAATCAAGTACATTCAATTTTACATACATTTTCATATGAGGATAATCCATCCTTTTTAAAAACATAGGACCATGAACATCTAATTTTCCTTCATCAAAACAACATTATCAAGGAAGATCATTAAACTAGTTAGGTATTTCATTTTCCATGGATTCTGTATGATTACTTTTGCATTATGACAAGTGCAAAATGAACATATGAAAGAGGTAAAGCACAAACTAGGGTCTTACATACTAGGGTTTAGTAAGGGTAGGGTTTATATCTTCAACGATTTTGCGAGAGTGAATTCATGACCAGCTATTAGTTAGCATATTGGAACAAACTAGGGTCTGACAAACTAGGGTATATTTGTTACATATATTTGACCATATGTACATGAAGGACCAATGAATTTTATTACAGTTTAGTTATGCATTCCTTGCCATTGTACTTGATACTTTTCCATTGTTTTTAGCATGCTAGAGTAGGCACACTTCAACCGAACTTCATAGATGCTCATGTATGTATCATTTGATTAAATACAGTAGCATTGATGAAATGTGTAGCATCTATTAGACTTCCTCTTAGCTTTTGAAAATTTCATAGGCTTACATTGATGATATGTGTAGCATGTTACTATTATAATAGAGGTTATTCAAACATATTTTGACTTATTTTGTTAACTTTTGTTTTTTTCCTTGCAACCATAATCATGATAAATGGGTATGAACCCTTAGAGTTGACAATAATTTTTTTTTTTAATTTAATTAGATATCAAATTAGCATGCATGTGCTAAGTTCATTGAACTGTTGAAAGATATTATTAGTTTTTTCCATTAAGATAAAATTTTTATAAGACAATGGTGAGATGTTACTTGATCAGTGCAATAAATGTAAGAGAATAAATATTGCTTAAAATATAATTATATAAATTTCAATAGCATAATTTATCAATTTGTGGAAGAGATAAATCATCACAAGCAAAAGTGGAAACTCAAGAGAAAATATCGAATATATTGTATCATGCATTGATAGCCGAATGTTTGTAATACAAAATATGGCAAAGTAGTCGGCCCTCAAATGGCCTGTCAATGTACATGTATCCCTAAGTACAACAATGTGTACATGCATATCAAAATATATATATACAGGACTATGCAACATCAAAAATCAATCTTTCGCTTGTTTTTCCCCGACTTTCCTCTATTGACCATCTCCTTGGGATCGCTCTGCATCTCAAGAGTCTAGAAAAAAAAATCATTATTTTTATCAAATAACTGCACTAATACCCTACCATTAACAAACTTAAAAAATTAACTTATGGCCAAATTTTTTATGACAGACACTCACCAAATCCTCATGGGGTATAGATGTTAGTGGTGTGCTCATGGAAGTCCTCTCTATAGTTGTGCTCTGAAAATAAAAGATCATATCTCAATTAATTCAACAATTCAACATTGATCAACATGTTTGGGTAAATTGAATAAAAAAACTTGGTCATTAATGAACATCTCACCACAAGAGGAGACCCAGTCAGAACCATGGATTGAGCAGAGGGGCCGGGCACTTCTGTCGCTAATGGATACAATCACCAAATGGGGGAATAGTTAGACATGCATGAATAAAAAATATAGTAACATGGTTAAATACTATTCATTTTGATTGTTGAAATAGTTACCTTTGTATGACTTGTGGCTATTACAGATGCGACACTAACTGCAACATCACTGACCCTTGTTAGGTGAGGGGTAGATGGATCTCCCGTGTGTCTGCTATAGAGGACATCCACACCCTTTCTAGGAGTGGAGCCTCTCTTATACACTTGTCCCCTTTGCACATTTGGACTACAAGGAGATCCAACTGTTGACTGTCTCATAAGTATAGAGGATGGTGGATACAATCACCAATTACTAACGTAGTTAGAAATGCATTGTTCAATGAAATAACATGTATTAACAAATTGACAATGATGAAATACATACCAATGTATTATATACTTCAAGCAATTCTAATAAACGTTTTTCCACCCATTGTGTCTCTATGGGAATGATATTGCTTGTATTCCCACCAGGGGGGATCTCACTAGATGAAATCATTTCCCTCTGAGGGGGATCTACAACCTACAATTTAGAAAATTGTAAATATTAGATCGTGTAGCATTAATTAAGTAACATGTGATAACAAACTAACATGTATTAAAATAATGTCATGTTAAAATAGTTACCTCAGCGTGAGTTGTTGTTGCTGAAAGTATGACAACATCTTGTACATCAGTTGGTTCTGCTGCATAAGCCTCTTGCCCCTTATGCCCTTCCTGTAGCAACTAGAAGTTTTAAAATCATTAAAAATATTAGCAATCTATATATGTGTATAGTAAGTAAAAATAATTTACAAATGACACTAAGTTGTTAATCATTTACTCATGTATTAAAATAGTGTCATGTTGAGATAGTTACCTCAGTGTGAGTTGTTGTCATTGAAAGTATGACAACATCTTCTACATCGGACGGTGTTGGTGCATGAGCCTCTGGACTATGCTCTGCATCATCAGTGGAAAGGTCTTCAACCTCGTGCCCTTCTTGTAGCAACTATAAGTTTTAAAATCATTAAAAATATTAGCAATCTATATATGTGTATAGTAAGGAAACATAATTTACAAATGACACTAAATTGTTAACCATTTACTCATTGTGTAAAATACCCAATAAAGGTATCATCTGTTTGTACAGGACCAGAGAAAGGATGGCCACATACTGTGCATGGGTGGGGCTCTCGACTGTGCTCATCATGTGCAGGTCTAGTGTCACTACTAGATGCTCCTCTACCACTGAAAGGCGATGGCTCTACCCCACTGGGAGGTAGTGGATCTACCCCACCAAGAGGTGGTGGCTCTACTCCACCCATATATGGTGGCTCTGATGGCCCTTCCTGGTACGTACCTTGAAGATATGTGCTATGGCGAACAACCGCCTGTGCCAACAGTAGGAATGACTCCTACATCTCTGGGACCAACTGATATGCATGAGGCACATTTGGCCTGGGTAGCTTCCTAGGAGGTGGAGCTACTGGGCGATTGGGATCTATGTGCCTCGCATTGGGACGTTGTTGAGGCATCCCCATCCTAACGCCCTGGTACTCCAAGATATAAAAATAATTCATATGCTTCCCCAAAACAAATTATGCGTACATCTTTCTCAGAAAATATAGACGCATTTCCCTATTGTTATGTGGCGGTTGATCAAACACCATGTACCATCGGTCCATACAATTATCTATGAATGGTTGATATGTACACCACTCGATAGAAATATGCCTTTTGTTTGCATTCGGGATTTCACTCATCTGTGGATCTCTAAGAAGGGAAAACATATGTTGTTTTGACATCTTCAACTTCTTAACTTCTTTGTAGCTAATTCCATCGGCATATTCTTGCCTCTTTCTATCTTTGTATGTAGCAATATAGTGCAGTGCACCATTACACCTACTAAAGGTCTCTATCATTGCATCCAAATTGGATGCAAGCATACGGTGCCTATCATCAACAATAGTTATTAAGGCTCAAATTTCTCTGAGCCTCCCAATTTCTCTTTGGATGTCTGAATGTGCATCCATAATCGTCATTGTAATAAAAAAAATATAAAAACCAAATCATTAGAAACATATACATGTGCTATAATGACATCTCTCAAAAATGAAAAATGTACAAACTTTGTGCAAGAACGAATACATTAAAAACATAAATATCATCTCAAAATACTATAATAACAACTACATGTAAACCAAAGTGGAAGGTGAGGATCAACTACATGTAAATCGATTAATGATCGATGACAAAGAGCCCCTAATTCAATTATTAATGAAGGATCGAGAAAATGGGGGCCATAAAATCAATTTATGTACACCTTTCTAGAGCTGAGGTATTGGGGAAGGTGTTGTTGGTCATACTCTACCTTCATAAATTTCTCTTTTGTATGTAATTCATTTCATTTTCGTGGCCCTTTCCTTGCTTAGAATCTAGTGTATGATGAGGAAGATTTGGTGGTGAAGTCCTCTATGTCATTAAGAAGGGGCAAGATTTTGAATGTGAAGGTCGAGACACACTTGTTCCATGAATTAAATCTCTTCGGTTGCTAGGTATGAAGAATCCAAACCATGGATTGAGTGTCTTGGTGGTGAAGGAGGTCAAAAAAGATGTGGTAGTTCATCTTAGAAACAAAGAAAATCCATGTAAATGAAATTCCTAAACTAAAAATTTTAAAAATCGTTAATTAACATATGGCAATTCCTCCATATTATCAATCCCCTTAATGAATTTTGCATCCACCTAAGCAATAAGGGATTTGAATCCCAACACCAAATTTTATTCAATATTTTTCCCACATCTAAATTGCAAATTGGAAAAGAAAAACCATCCACCATTTGGCTAGGAGGAGGAACTATGGACTATAACCTACCCTATCTTTTTTTCCAACACATTTTTTTACCCTAAAAATGTCCAACCAATGTTTGTGAAGCCAACCCAATGGCATGATGGATTTTACATCATCCCCCAAACCCTAAGGGACTAGGTTCCCCTCCTTTTCAGACACACCACTTTTAATTTAGGGCAACATAAAAATTTATATTTTTATTGATGAAATGATGAATGCTTGGATGCCTTCCTTTCCAATCCTCCTTGCAAGCCGAAATCACCCTCCTCCCTCTTCGAATTTCCCCTCCCTCTTCAAATTTGTCCTCCCTTCACTTCTCCAATACGTTTTTGGAAGCTCTGATCGCTCGAGCGTTCCGATTTTCCATGAACAAATAGAGGTGGCGATCCACGGACTATTTTTTTTGTTATATTAACCAAAATGCACGTGCGTTATAGTGATCCATAATGCACGCGTGTTATGGAATCCTATCCTACATATTAACTGACATGGCAGGCTCGGATCCCGCCCATGCCTAGTTCTACGAAACGCTTGCACGTTTTGGTTTTACTGAATACTCGCGTGTTTTGTGAATGCACTAATTCATCTATAGGGTCCCTCAACTTCGTGCGAGGGCCCGAAACCTTGATATGGGAAAATATACCCTAATACCCCACCTCAAACTATGGGAAATTGTATACTAATAGAATAAAATCAAGTTTGAAACTCTATGAACTATGTAGAGTCTTCCAAGAAAGGAATTAGATAGGTTCATGAGAGTCATATAGAGGATCCTTGATATTCCAACATCTCTAAGTCTTTGAAAAAAGTCCTCCCTCATGATTGACTATAATGCCTTCTAAAGTCAATGAAGCAAAATATAAAATTTGAAGATTAATGCCTAACCTCCTCAATGGTGTCTTGAAGTGTGAGAACATGATTAAGTCTATTTGGTTGGAAAAAATATTCTTTGATTGTGGAATTGTTTTGTCAATTTAAATACTTGGTTAGTGATTTTTTTTGGTTCTTTTGTGATCTTTTAGAGTTCTTTGTAGGGTTTATTTTTATGTTTTTTTAGCATATAAATTGAATGAAAATAGAAAGAGGGCAGAATATTTACCTATGATGGAGGATAAATTTGTTGAGGATGCCTTTACAAACAAAAATCATGCTAGTGTTTTGCCTTAGACATCGATCATAACGAAAATGAACAAGGTGTGATGAATGGGGGTTACGGGTCATTTGGTTAAATATATCAGGCCTTAAGAAACACATGCATATTTTGTTCTTAAAACACACATACATTTTGTTTTCATATCCTCTATGTCGCCTGAGTTGTCCGGCTCAGGCCTGTCCATTCCCCGTGTTAAGAAACATGCATGAATTTATCTTTTCTACAATGGATGTCTATTTTGCAAAACATCAATTACATCTAAAAGGTCCCTCAACTTCGTGCCACTCTCTCTCTCTCTCTCTCTATATATATATTGGTTTTAAAATATTAAGTAATAAAGATTTTACAATGTGTACTCTAACCTAAAGTTATATATATATATATATGCGTGTAGTGTGTGTGTTTTGAGCTTTAGGTTAGAGTTCACTTTGTAAAATCTTTATTTACTTAATATTTTATTATAACCCCATATGTCATATTCAAGTTGAGTACGAAATTACACTTCTTCCTTGTAGTAAACTTAAACTTACTTTAATCAATTATAAAATTAACCTTGACAGATTAATAACCATGATTCAAATATATCCCATAGATAATAAAAATAAAATTTAAAAGATATAACCGTAATAAAATTTTCATTTTGTAAACAATTCACGTACCGAATTCCAAGCATGGTCAAATTCCAAGCCTGCTCACGAGCCTAAAGTCCACTGTCAAAGCAATCAGCCCAATGTGTCATTTCCAAACAGTTCAATTGTGATTTCCATTTTGCCAGGGTACTTCGGGCTACCATGTCACCTCGGGTTACCCTTCCTTTAAGCCTCTATGGACGTTTTTCCCTATTACTCGAGAACTCAAACCCCTATTTTCAGATTTCTCCGGGATAATTTTGATTACAAATCAGTTAGTTAGACCACATTTTACTGTCATTCATAAAATGTTAGTAAAATGGAAAGATATGTGCAGAAGGATTAAAAAGAAATTATAAAATGAAATTAAAAATATTTTTGAGAATTTTCAAAAACAAACTAACTAAAAAACATTATAAAATTCAAAACTATTTTTTGATTAAGAAATTTTTTTTTAACCTAAAAAATTATATTTTTGTAATACTCAAATGCATTTAGACTACTCACTTTCCACTAACTAGGAATATGATGAGCTAACCATTAAACAATTTTAAGCAATAAATATCAATTAACAAAACAGTCTTATACTTAGAAAATATAAATTTTTGTCCATATCGTGAATGGTAGATAGAGCAAACAGACCATGGATGGTAGGTCAAGCAAACAGACCAATATATCCTTGACAAATTTCAGTCCATATTCAAGAAGTATAAATATCTCAACACATATTTCTTATATTAAAATATTTAAAATATGCTGAAAATAACAAAGCTCGTTTAATTTGACCATGGTATTTTAAATCTCAACCATAAGTGATATTTACTCATAAAATCATAATAGATTGTTCTAATTTGAGTCTCTATCTAATAAAATTAATATATATATATATATCCCCTCCATAACCTAACCTAACCCACATGTTACAGTGGCATTAAATAACCTACAACAAGCTGAATAATATTCAGCAATCAGTATACCCTGTAAAGCAGTAAACTTAATACCTAATAGATCATTCATACTATTTGTCAACGAATGAACACGAGTTACGTATGACGCTTCGTGAATGTAAAAAAAATGTTCTCCTATTTGGAGTGCATGGCATTGTGCATTGGACTAAATCATACGGAGGATTTTCTAATTGAAGTACTGAGACTCTCAATCGAAACTTCATCAACTAGAACTGATTCATCATGTTGATTACGATGCCAACTCCAATGTGCTTTAGCTGCACTGCATATTCGAAGTTCACCATGTCCAAAGCTCGCTTCTCGAAACAGAGACAATTCCGATTGTGGCTCCTTGAAGCTGCATGTGTAGATTATTTAGCCAATCAGCAGCCAAAGAGTCATCCAATATTAATCAATCCATCATCAAGAAAACGAAAATATTACAAACTTAGAAGTTGCGACTGGTGGTTTATTAATGGACATACCTTGAAGCAAGCCCTTCTCGGTTGCCTCCGTCTCCAATGGTAATGTAAACAGGTCCACGGGGATCTTTTTTGTTCTTGTACACACGAGCCTGAAACAATGGCGAGGTCATGGGAGAATTTGAGCACAACCATGACAATGATGAAAACATGTGTATCCGAACATATATATATACATATCAAAATTACTTACAAATCGTTCGTAGGCGTGCACATGGCCTGCAAAAACGATATCCACATTCGCAGCATAAAGCAAGCTCTCCATGGCCTGTCTCATCTTCTCGCCCTCACCTTGATGAGCAGTATTCGTATTATACCAAGGCACATGGAGCAGCACAATAAGCCAGGGCGTCCTCTCTCTGTCTACCGTTGCAAGGTCAGCCTACCTCCCACAATTGTAAATATATATTTAGATGATTTGTCACAATAAAATTTTATTGTTAAGAACATAAAGTACAGTCAATTAATGAATCATATTTAGCGTACCTGAAGCCACTTGTATTGGTCTGAAGACTTTATAAATGGTGCGTAGGAACCAAGCATGACAACATGCACTGCTGCAACTTCAAAAGAGTAATACAGGTTTGAACTCGATCTACTTTCTTCATATGGCATTCGCCACCTAGCATTATACGATTTAAAGGCATCTTTCATCAGTATGGTAATTGTCTCGATGTCATGATTTCCTTCTGTGACCATCCAAGGAAATTCGATTTCATGATTTCCTTCTGTGACCATCCCAGGCCTCCGATGAATTTCGATTTCATGATTTCCTTCTGTGACCATCCAAGGCCTGCTGCTTGCTAGAGGCTCTACAAGCTTCCCAAAAGAATCCCACAAACGCTGGTCATTGTCAGCATACGAAAGATCGCCAGGTAATAGGAACACATCATAATCACTCGCTTGAACATGCTTTAAGGTTGACTGTGTCCAACCCGTTTGTCCCAGATCACCTGAAAATCAAAACCATAAAACAATAATGTTGATGTCATCGTATCATTAATATCAAAGCATAAAATTAGGAGAATTTCTTTTAGGGTTAATCTTAACTCGTGGTTGAAGAAAGCTTTCCCTTAAAATCTTGCCAAATTCTCATCAAAATGACTACACCCTCTTGACAATGAGCAAAAAAGTATAAAACCACAAACATGAAGTCTACACCATCTTGACAATGACAATGAATTGTGTGCTTAACAGCTGATACAAAGATTGATAGTTGCAGAGACTGTAATACATACCTACAACAGAAAACATTATGGGAAATTGTGACGGCGGTGTCTTGAGGCTATACTCTGCATCATGTCGTCCACATCGATAATAGTAGACAGTATTAGCTTCAAGCGGTCCAATCACAACATGGTGAATCTCGTCGGATGTGTCGGAACCAAAGGAATACGAAGAAGTGTCTCCACTTGCAGAAGAAGTGTATTTTCCGGGAGATATTCCATACTCAACCACCGACGGTACATGCTCCTGTGTAATCCATGTTACCCTCATCTGATTTCTTCCTACAAGAGAAATATGAACCTGCCATTGCCATTCATACAAATCCATTCAGTTATCATAATGAATATATAGAGAGAGAGAGTAAAACATAGGCCTTGATTTATACGAAGGGTATATATTTTCGGACCTGTTCAGGATGCTTGCCGTCTGTGGTTGTTGTAAGAGGAGGAGATAACATTGGGCGAGGAGGGGGTCGAACATAGGCCTTCACCTCTGAATAGGTTACTACAGAAAGGAAAAAGAGAAACATAAGGAGGGCGGCCATATTTGCCATAGTTTTACATCAAACCACAGCCATACAATCTTCAAGCTTTTACCTGTCGCAGAGTGGGTCTGATTGAAACCGTAAGTCATCTCAACCTTCCAACTTGTTACCCTGTTATTGGGCCGAGAGTAAGATCAATTTGTTTCGATATCATTCGGCAGAGAGGAGCATTTGTAATCCTCAAAGTTACGGAAATGTGTATGCCTCATACCCAAAAATTCAAATAAAAAATGATTGATCATATATCATAAATTAAAAAATAAAAATTATTAATAACATAAGAAAACTTGGTTTCTAAGATAAAGGCATTAGCTTGGGTGTGAAGATGTTGCTTTCGCTTGCAATTATACAGACATTGATTTAACATACATTCCTTTCTTCAAAACTATTAGTTGTACGAACAAGCATGATTTAACATACATTCCTTTCTTCAAAACTATTAGTTGTACGAACAAGCAAGATATACGAAACAATACCCGCAAGACAGGAATGGTATGTTTTGATTTGTGCAGGACACGTTACAACTCTGGTGCACTGGCAACGAACTGAACTGAACTGCTAAACTGCTAAACACATTCACTTTCAGCCGCTCTACAATATCATGTGAATAAAGAGTATGGACATGACTATGGCATCTACCTTTTATTTGGGTTGAGTGAAATATAAGGATGTGTTGAGTGAAATATAAGGATGTGCTTCTAGCATCTAGCAAGTGGAGTTGATGTTGGCTCTTTAGCATCTAGCAAGTGTCTCTAGCATCGAGCAAGGATGTGCCTTTAGAATCTAGCAAGTGCCTCAAACATCTAGCATTTAGCAAGGATGTGTCTTTAGCATCTAGCAAGTCTTTAGCATCTAGCAAGTGTCTCTAGCATCTAGCAAGGATGTGCCTTTAGAATCTAGCAAGTGCCTCTAGAATCTAGCATCTAGTAAAGATGTGCATCTAGCATCTAACAAGTGCCTCTACAATCTAGGATCTCGCAAAGATGTGCCTCTAGCATTTAGCAAGTGCCTCTAGTGTCTAGTAAGGATGTGCCTCTAGCATCTAGCAAGTGCCTCTAGCATCCTACCTCTAGCATCTAGCAAAGATCTGCCTCTAGCAAGTGGATTACCATCCACTTTTAGTCGTTGTAGAATATCACGTGAATAAAGAAGTATGGATATGACTCTGGCATCTACCTTCTATTGGGGTTGAGTGAAATATAAGGATGTGCCTCTAGCATCTAGCAAGTGGAGTTGATGTTGGTCCTCTAGCATCTAGCAAGTGCCTCTAGCATCTAGAAAGGATGTGCCTCTAGCATCTAGCATCTAGCATCTAGCAAGTGCCTCTAGCATCTAGCATCTAGAAAGGATGTGCCTCTAGCATCTAGCATCTAGCATCTAGCAAGTGCCTCTAGCATCTAGCATCTAGCAAGGATGTGCCTCTAACATCTAGCAAGTGCCTTGAGCATCTAGCATCTAGCAAGGATGTGCCTCATCTAGCATCTAGCAAAGATGTGCCTCTAGCATCTAACATATACCAAGTGCCTTTAGCATCTAGCATCTAGCAAGTGCCTCTAGTATCTAACATATAGCAAGTGCCTCTAGCATCTAGCAAGTGCTTCTAGCATCTATCAAGGATGTGCCTCTAGCTAGCAAGTGCCTCTAGCATCTAGAAAGGAAGCGCCTCTAACATGTGAAGTTGATGAAGTGGAGTTGATGTTAAAGTTTAAAATCACTGGATGGATTATGTTTGTTAGTGATTGGATTTGATTGCATATTTTTCTCTTTTTCTCTTGATAATGTATTTCCAAGGCTAAGATAACATCTAAGGGGAATAAAGATATTTCTTAGTTTTTCAGCAACCACGTCAAGAATATTTCTTAGTATTATGTTTAATGGATATTTCAATCACATTGCCCAATGAGTGGTGAGGGATATTTCAATCACATTGCCCAATGAGTGGTGAGAGAGAATAAGTTTTGATCGTGTGAGGTTGATGAAACGCTAGAAGTCTATCTCAACAAAGTGTAATATGGTGATGTTATTTTAAAAAAATATAGTTTAATAGAGTGGTTCCATTAAGTTATAAAAAAACTACATGGAGGTTAAATGATTTTTGCAATGGGTTGTTCAAGGTGGTTGTACAAAATGACATATTTATTTGTTTTTTTTATCTTAGTATGTTAAATGATCTTATAAAAAACTACATGGATGTTAAATGATTCTTGCAAGGTGTTGTTGAAGGTGGGTGTACAAAATAACATATTTATTTGTTAAATTTTTCTTATATTAAAAGATTTCAAATATTTTTAATATAGATTAGAACATATATGATTACAGGCAACTTTAATTGCATTGATATTTTTTGATATGTATGTATTTAATATATTAAATTTGTTACACATAATTTGTGGGTTTGTATTTGTGTTGCACATGTATACCATCTTTATTTAAAATATAAACTTAATACATACATACATGTACATATACTTGTTGCATGTTCTCTAACTTAAATTTACTCCAAAAAAAATTATATATATATATCCATTTAAAAAAAATGAAAATAAAATAAAATTACATGTTGGTTAGTTATCCATTAAAAACATAGAGATAAAAACTAAGATTATATATATATATTCAATGCAATTTTATGAGCAAAACTAAAGGCCTTACAAGCATCACTTGGCATGTAAAAATACACGAATGTAAAAATAAAACTGAAATAGAAGAGAATGAATGAGGAATGGAAACAACAAGTAAGGTTAAACAGTTGGCCTTCCCATTACCCCATCTCCCCCTATTTTATCTTGGATTTTCACTCACAAAGGTCCTTTTTGGCCAGAGGGAGGGGAAGACACAGATAGCCATGAGTTGTAGCGAAGCTGCATTGTAATCTAGACATTGTCAAAATGAAAGATTGAGCAACCATTGAATGTTGGTTTTCCCATTTTGGTTTTCATGGTAATTAATGTATTAATGTCCCATATTTGTTGAGTACATGTTTATTTTCTACATTTTTTTACCTTATATGTCATTCAAAAGCTCATTGTGCCATTAATGGACTCAAATGCGAGAACATAAAATATGTATACAATAGCTATGAGTTTTAATAAAGTTATCACTATCTTTATTCTAGAATTGTTAAGCCATAGAGTCCCAACAACTACCAATTTTCATCCATTGGATGCCCAATCGATCTCATAGATCAAGGACTAAATTCATAGCTATTGCACTTGTGTAGGGGGTTTTGAATTGATTTTGATTAGTTATTGAATACTTGGGGAGAATTTATCCTTTGCTTGTGCATTTCTTTAAGTGCTTGGGTGAATTCATCATTTCCTGGGGTGAATTTGGTTTCCTAAGGCATATTCGTAATTGCTCGAGCAAATTAATCATTGTCTGGACCAAAATTTGACTCATGGTACGTTCTAAAACTTGTGAGATTGTTAAGTATAGTTCAACATTATTATTGAGGTTTGAACGGTTTTCCTTGTTGCCTATGCATTTTCAAAAGTGGTTGGATGGTCTTAGACATTGTTGGGCATTTTTTTCTTTTATTAGGATGTTTTCCTCATTGCTTGGGCATTTTCAGACATTCTTAGACATTAAAAAATGGTTGGGAATTCTTAAACATTCCTGTGATTTTTTTATCATAGCTTGAGATTCTTATTACTGCATTGGCATCCCTCTAATTACCCAAGAAATTTTTTTAACAGAACTTGGATATGAAATAATGGTGTAGTAAATGGTTGGACATCCACACATGCAAAAATTCTCCTTTTAGAGGAACCAACACTACCATATAAACACCCATTCTTCTTCTCAGTGTTCTTTGATGCCCATCTTGCATTTTATGGTTGGGTTATTATTTGGATTCCATTGTTTTTTGGATTACATGCTTCAAGGAGTTCATTTTTTAATAGCATACAAAATTTCTTGGGCCTAGGAGAAGGGCATACTGCCTTACGAGCTCACACACAATGCTAGTTGTTTATAAATCAATTTGGAGAGAGGGTCAGCTAGATGGATTGGTGGTAGGAGGACAGTATCACTTAGATGAAGACACAATTGAAGAAAGAGTTAAAAAAGAAAGGAGCAATGGAAAAGCTACAAGTAGATATGAAAGGGAACTAGGGAACAAGGCCACCTTCCATTACCATTGTTGAAGTTAGCACCATTATTGAGACCACTGAGGTAAGTTGACCTTGTTTAGACATTCCATAAGAAAATTTTGGTGAATTTGAAAAGCATAAAAGAGGCACTAGTTTGAAACTATTAAAACAAATGGGCTGTCACAGACAAGGGCCTAGAAAGCAAAGCAAATGCATACTCATCCTTATTGTAGCTTGAATAAGGAATAAAAACAGGCCCAGGTTTTGATGGTGGTGAGGAAATGATCACAAACAAGAAGACCACTTTTGTGAAGGCAAAAAAAATCCAAAATTGTCATGCTCATCAATGGAAAACATAGAAATAAAAGAAAATGAAAAGCATTGCTACTCCACCCTTCTTATAGAATATATTTGAAGAGTAGTGATGAGAAAAGTTCCAAGACTTAGTCTGCACAAACACTTAGGAGAAGTAGCATGCAACTCATCCAAAACAAAAAAGGAGAAAGATCAAATGTATGCTTCAAGTAAGACCTCCATTGTTTGTCATTCTTGCAAGAAGAAAAACCACAGAGCTGGTAGGTGTTAGTACTAAAATGCATGTTCTTTTTGTGGGAATAAAGGACATGGTGTGGAATCTTGTTGAAAGAATCAAGCTACATGACACAAGTCATATTTCTTTCAGAGGAAGAATGACAAGAAGGATTCTCTAAAGCACCAAGAAACTCATGGGAATATGGTGAAGACAAGCAAGCCAAGCATCCCAACCAGGTTCAATCATTTTTCCACTACTACAAGTTGAGTGGACATTGTGTTGAGAAGTGTTGGAGGCTTCATCCAGAGTTTCACCCCATCTAGCACGAAACCAATAGAATATTTTGGAGAGTGAAGAGGAAAGAGAATGAAGAATTGCCTACATCTCTAATCCAAGGAGTAGAGGTTGTTCAAGAAGTTATAGCAACATAGGAGATCAATGACATAAATGATGTGAACAACAAGATGATGCCAAGATGAAGGGAAATCATGATGTAATTGTTTCTTTTGATATTGAAAAAAAACCCCATTATATGCTATGTGTTGACAATGGGTCCATAAGGGTCAATGACCATAGGGTTTCCACGGAACTCCATGACATCCACCAAATAAAAACAGATGTTGGAAACTTCATGGACTTTGTGATTTCACATGATTAGGGATGTCATCCAAATGACATTTCTATTGAGATGGAGCATTATGAAAGCATGTGTAGCAACATAGAGTTGTTTACATGCTAGGAAGAAACTAATTCTAGTAACAGAGGGAAATCCACACATCCTCATAGGGAATTTCTACATCATAGCATAACTTGTTGGCATCACTCTCTACAAAGAGACCATAATTTGACTTGTCTTATTTGACCATCGAGATGGGCCATATTTAGGATTGGCAATGAAACATGCTTAAATATTGAATATGGGAGTGAGTTCTATTTTGATTAGATTTTTCTAAGAGTCCGGAGTCAATGAACATACATCTACAACACATGAATAACAGATATAAGAACTAGATCCAGAGCCATTACTAGAACCAAAACCAGTAGCCAAAGGCATAATCGAGATCCATAGCCATATTTAGAGCTATAGCCACGAGGTAGAGTCAGTGCCATGTTCTAGAGAAGTCGACAAAAGGTACATTGATCTAATTAATTCTCTAATATTTTGGAGACCAAAAAGCCTTTCAATTTGGAGGTTTGATCTAAAATGGATCCAAACAAAAATCAATGATTGTAAGCCTCAACACCTAAATGTAATTTACCATTTTATAAAGGTTTGGAACTATGGAAATACAATTCTATGTAAAGTAGAATAAGATGAGATAAAAAATAAAGAAATAAATGTAAAAATAAAAATGACATAGGAGAGGAAGGATGATGAATGGGAAATAAAAGATCAAGCCTATTGGTCTTCCCATTACATCATCTCTCTCTATTTCCTCTTGTATTTTCACTCACAAAAGGCCTTTTTGGAAAGAGGGAGAATAAGACATAGAGAGGCATGATTTGTAGTGAAGCTACATTGTAATCCATACATTGCCAAAATAAAATATTGAGCAAATATTAAGTGTTGGTTTTCCCATTTGGATTTGCAGGGTAAATAATGTATTTATGTGCCATATTTGTTGAGTGCATGTTTTTTTTCTATGCTTGTTTACCTTCTACGTCATCCAAAATATCAGTGTCGCATTAATGGATTCAAATCAGTGACTAGAAAAGATGTATGAAAGAGATATGAGTTTTAATAGAGTTATCACTGCATTTCTTCTTGGATTGTTGAGCTATCGAGTCCCAACAACTACTAATTCTCTTTCATTAGATCCCTAGGAAGTCTCAAAGATCAAGGGACTAAATTAATAGCTATTGCACTTGTGTAGGATTTTCTCAATTAAGTTTTATGAGTTATCAACAACTCGAGGTGAATTTATCACTTGCTTGAGGATTTCTTTCAATGCCTGGGTGAATTCATCATTTTTTGGGGTAAATTTGGTTTCCTAAGGTGGATTCATAATAGCATGAGTAAATTTATCATTGTTTAGATCAAATTTTGGATTCCTTGGACATTTGTATAAATTTTTGGGCATTTTTAAACTAGTTCTCAACAAATTTGTTGAGGTATGGAGGTTTTCCTTGTTTCCTAGGTGTTTTAAAAAGTGTATGGGCATTCTCTAATATTGCTGGTTATTTTTTTCTTTTCCCTAGGGTGTTTTCCTTGTTTCCTGGGCATTTTAGTCATTTTTAGACATTCATAAGTGGTTGGGAATTCTTAAACATATTGGGCATTTTTTTTATCATTTGTAGAGGTTCTTATTACTTCCTAGGCATCCCTCTAATTATCTGAGACATTTTCTTAACATTTTTCTATGCAAATAATGGTGTAGGAAATGGTTGGGAATCCACATTGAACAATTCATCTTTTAGAGGAACCAATGCTAGACCATATATACACCCATTCTTCCTCTCAATCTTCCTTGATTACCATCTTTCAATTTATGCTTGGGTTATTTTTTTTCCTCCATTGTTTTGTAGGTTAATGACTTCAAGGAGGTTGTTTTTTAGTAGAGGACAAGAGCTCTTTAGCCTAGGAGAAGGGAATACTACCTCAAGATCTCACACACAATTACGACTTGTTTATAGATCAATGGGAGAGTTTCATTTAACATTTTGATTCTCCATTGAGGCAGTCATGGGCTAATGTGATGGTCCAATACATAGCAATAATAAGAAAAAATCTCTCTCACCCTTTGGTAATTTACCGATCCTCTCAATCATTGAAATTTCAATCACTTTCTTTTTTTTTCTATTGGTTTTCAACTTGGAAATCACGGGATTATTCGTAGCCTACATGCTCATTGAATTGATATAGATTGAAGCATAGTGATGCATGCAAAAGTGTCAAGTGTGTGATCTTTAGAGGAAGCTTGGATGAAGAACAAAAGAGATTGGAATGCTAGTTTATCAAGCTAAAAGGCCATCTCCCACCACTGCAAACAAGATAATATGAACACAACCTAGCAAAGGATTACATATTACTTCTTTCCACCCAATCTAGATAACACATTCCAAAGTTTGGACTCAAACTTGAACCTAGCACAAGAAGCGTTTCTTCTTTTCAAAGTGCATAGTGGACATATGAATCTAAACCAACTAAGATATGGTACATGCTTTTCATAGTTTGGTTCATTGGCCTAACCTATAGGTAAAAACAACATAGGAAACTAACTCTTCATATTGTTTGTCATTTTCATTATAGCTAGTTTTTATGTGCATGCTACACTTTCAAACCATTATGAGGGATGGAGAGCTCTCTATAATACAAAGAATAGCTCAGCTAAGAATAATTTTTCCACATAGGACCCGTGTTGATGAGTTGAATGGACCATAAGTCCCTCAATTATGGATCACTACATGAATTATACAAATAAATGATAGCAAATATAAATGAAAAAGAGAATGCATTTAGTTTTGATATAGAGGAGTTGAATGGAACATAAGTCCCTCAATTATGGATCACTACATGAATTATACAAATAAATGATAGCAAATATAAATGAAAAAGAGAATGCATTTAGTTTTGATATAGATCAAGCATTCTCTTAAGGACGTATTATTGTTTTTGGAAAGCAGAGAACAAGCTTAGAAATAAATTTCATATATAATTTCAATGCGATTTTATAAGAAGAATTGAATCAAATAGTGTATTCCATATATAAATTCAATGCAATTTTATAAGAAAATTTGAAAAATCAACAATAAGCTTGATATGGGAGGAAAATATATTGTATCATTTATAACAAATCCATGAACATGCATTTAATAAAAAATTAAAGCTCAAAGAAGAGGAAATGAGTTTAACACATTCTTCCTTTGAAGAATGGATGAAAATGCCAACTAATAGTACACTAAGATGAATTCATGAATCCATTACAAATAACATAACTAACTTTGCATTAACATTTCAAGTATCCATTAGATAAATTTATATATAGAGCTAAGACCATTGCAGAAGGGATTCCACCTAATTTATCTGTATAGGATCAAAGTTGGATACTGCAATATCAACTCTTGCAATCGTAGTTGCAACCATGCCACCAACGGTTGTACTTAGTATGATGGTTTTAAGAGAGGGCGACATTCTAGGGCCATTGGAATTTTCTATTTTTGGAACCACAAAGCCCATAGACTGTACTTATTTTATATAGACTCAATGTAATTTTATAGGTAAAAATGCCATCGCAACATCCTAGAATCAACCCTCACCAACTTTTTGGGAATATAAGCATTGCTTGTAATGCAAAAATTCACTTCACATTAATTAAACAAATGGATGAAAATAGACTCTCATGGAAGGGAGAAGATTGTATTAATATTTATTGTAGATCATGCATTAACTTAGGAAGTATTCATGCAATTATCAAGGAGAGATCAATCCTAAAGATTGTATTTCATACATATATTATATTGAAAAATTGAAGGCCTTACAAGCAATCCAATATGGATGAGATAACGTGATTATAAATAAATAAAAATAATTATTAGATGTCACCTATTTTTTTTTTTGAATAAAATAAAAACAAATTACATGTCGATTTGTTGTCCATAGATATATATGTCATCAATATCAAACTATTGAAAGTACATTTCAATCTAATTGAATTACACAATCACTATCTATTTGAGGAGAAAAAGTAGAGTCTGAGCATATTGATCCGGTTGTGGAAACATCCCACTACAAAAGGTCTAGTTGGAAGACCTGAGACTTGAAATATTTTATTCATAACTGGATAACAAGTTAGTTGAAGGATATTCACTCCAAGTTGCATAATGGAAGTCAGAGGTTGTAAAGAGAAATGTGTTTATGATATCATTAATAGTTCTCTATAGCTCACTAAAATTTGTATTGACACACACAATTACATGGATAATTTGGCAACCGGGTTTGATGTCCTTTTGATTTTTCTAAGTAAAGGAGGATGGAGTCCCAAAGATATTGTTGAATGATTCCACCAAAACATCAATCCTAGTGCAACTCTAAAGTGCTTGCAATAGGATAAACAAATTTAGTAAATCCTATGAAACAATCTATGTTTTGGTATATTTCAAAGTTTTGTTGTTGACGATCATATTAAATACTGCACTGTAAGTCAATATTAAGATGTTTATTATCCCATTTAATTCTCAAGCATAGAAATATGTAGCTATTGTTCATTGCAAATTTGGAGTTCTAAATATTTATAGAGATCTCTTTATTTGGTTTTCCATGTTATTGTCCTCCCTATTTATGAAGTTTAGATCGAATAAACTGTATTATTATAAAAATTGAGACCAATTAAACAGTATTATTATAGAAATTGTTGATTGTAAAGTGCATTCTTTAAGTATAATATGGTAGATGGTTATAGTTTATGCATTGCATAGGACTCCTACTTATGAATGATAATAATAGGATTATTAAATAATAATGGAATATGATTACTGGGTCATATTTTGTTGGAGAGTCCTTTATACTCCTTTCAAATATGATTGTGAAATTTGTTGGTTGGAGACCAATCACTTTTTGTTATGGCTATCTTTTATAATCAAAATCTCTTTTTAAAAAAAATTGTTATAAATTAATTTTTAAAATTTTATGTACTAAAACTAATTTAAATAAAAATTAATTAATCTTTTTTTAAAGTTTATGGCCATCTCTAATTTTTATAATATAGTGCTTTACATTTTATGGTTTTTTTTTTTATCCAACAATAAATAAGAATGCCAACTATTAACCTTTAGAAATCGGAAAATTAGAAAAGGTTTTTAGAAATGAGCTATAAAAATCATGGTACTTTTTGTTGTTTGTGCATAGATTTCAATGCCAATTACATTAATAATAGTATTTGCTTAAATATTTTGATTTCCATGCATTAATATCAATGTTTATACATTAATGGTAGTATGATGTTTACATTTTGATCTTTCTGCATTAATTTTGGTGTCATTAATGATAGTATGTTGTTTACATTTTGTTCTTTGTGCATATATTTCAATGTCCATTACATTACTGACAACATCTTGTTTACATTTCGATCTTTGTACATAGATTTTAATTACCATTACATTAATGAAATTATGTTGCTTACAAAAAGTCATGATAATTCAATTTAATTAATTTTAATTGTAAAATTAGATTACATGGAGGCATCGATTTCGATGTTTTTGCATTCATTTCAATCATTGTTTCATTGATTTCAATGTTTCCTCTCTTTGAAACAATTGTTAGTCATTGATTTCATATCTCAATGTGATTAATATTTTAGTGTGGTTTCCGTTGGTCATTGATTTCGTGTTAATCAACAGGATTAATATTCCAATGCGGTTTGATCATCATTAGTGACAACCATGATATATTAATCATGTTGATTATGTCCTCTCACAATGAACAAATGGATTATGTACATTTTTCGGATGTAATAAGGAAAACATACAAACACATTAGGCAATAAATACAGAAGTTAGAAGAAATTATTGATGAGAAAAAGGAATATCAAAGAAAAAAAAATGAACAACAAAGAAGTTCATAACAAATGACAACTATACAACAAGAATAAAAAAGAAGATAAAATTCTAAATGACAAAGAGCATATCAACAAAGAATGTCACAACAAATGACACTAGAACCTGAACCAAATTAGGGAAAAAAAATTCATGTATGACAAAGAGAATATTGAAAAAGAAAGTTGAAAACAAGAAGAACATAGGAAACACAATTTGGAATGGCAAAGAGTAAATTGGCAGAGAAAAAACTAATCAACCAATACAACCATAATACCAGATGCATAACTTCAATAAAATGATAACCCTACAAAACATAAGTTTAGATGACATTTAGGAAATGATTAGATTCATCTCAACAACATGCATATATATAATAGTCATCATCTACAAATTTGATGTTACTGCTCACAACAGAAACTAGCCTAGATCCATCTTAACTCTAGACCTACCATGTGTTGAGATGAACCAAATACCTCGTGGTGAAAATCCTTCATCTACTTGTACACACTAAAGAAAGGTTTTCACTTTGAGGGATTTGATCCCTCTAGATGCATGCTAGATCTAGAGTTAAGATGGATCTAAGTTGGTTGCACCTAGAGGCACTCGATAGCCCAGTATGGGGGAGATGTTGTAACATATTGTAACAAAACATAAAATTACAAAAAAATAAAATGTGATCTCTTAAAAAACAAAAAAAACAAATTAAATGTAGGTTTATTGTCTATTAAAAGCACAACAATTTTATTTCATCTATGTACTCAATGTAATTTTATGAGAAAAACTTAAGGCTTTACAAGCATCACTTTTCATGTAAACATACACTATACATGAATTAGACAAACATATGACAATAAACTATCATTGCAAGAAGAGAACGTATTTAATTTTGGTAAAAATGAAGCATTATCTTAAGGAACTCTTCCTATGTTTGGCAAGTAGACAACAATCCCAAAGATAGATTTTATATATAATTTTAATATGATTTTATAAGAAAAACTAAATCAGATATTGTATTTAATATATACAATTTATAAGCAAAATTATAAAATCAATAACAGGCTTGATATGAGAGGAACCAATACTATACATTTCAAGACAAACCCATTAACATGCATTTAATAAACTGTAGCTCAAATAAGAGGGAATGCGTATAACATATTTTCATTTGAAGAAAGGATGAAAATGTTGAGTAATAATACACTAATTTGAATTTATGACTCCATTACAAATACCATAGCTAACTTTGCATTAACATTTCAAGAACCCATAAGCTAAATTTATATATAGAGTTGAGAATCCATTACAGAAGGGCTTCCACCTAATTTATCTTAGGAATATCAAAGTTGGATACTCCAATAACAATCCTTGCAATCACTTTTGGAACCATGATACTAGCCACTATACTTACAAGAAGTTTTTAAGGGAGGGAGACACCCCAAGCCCAATGACCTCTTCTCTTTTCTAGAATCACCAAGTCTATACACTATACTTAATATATAGATTCAATGTAATTTTATAATAAAAAATAGCAACCAGGCATCCTAGACTCAACCTTCACCTACATTTTGGGCATACAAGCATTTATTGCAATGCAAAAATTCACTCTACATGTATTAAAAATGGATGCTAGTAGATTCTCATTTGAGATTGTATTGAGTTTGTTGTAGAGCACTCATTAACTTAAGGAAATTTTTATGTAATTACCAAGTAGTAATCAATCCTACTAAAGACCTTAGAAGTAGCACAGTATGGGGAAGATAATGTGATAAAAAATAAAAATTAATTAAAAAATAGATGTGATTAAAAAATAAAAAAGTAAACGAAAAATAAATTACATGTCACTTGGCTATCCACTAAACACACACACACGCACGCATTCGCGCGCGCGCACACACACGCACACACACATCTCATCAATATAAATTATTGAACAATTTCACTCTAATCTAATATTTATATAATCACATGGTCACTATCTAAGGAGAATTGTCTGTTCGAGGAGAAAAACTAGAGTTTTGGGAGAAAAAAAAACCATTATAAAAGGGTTTACTGGGAAAACCTGGGCACAATGGATCTAAAATATTTGAGTTGTAAATCTGTAACAAGTTACCTGAATAATCTTTAATCCAAGTTATGTAATTGGCATTGGAGGTTGGAAAGAAGAAGACATGTTTGATGCCATTAATAAATCTATGATGTGATTAATAGTTCTTTGCAACTTGCCAAAATTTGTATTAATAGACATAGTTACATGGAAAAATTGGTGACCCATTTTGATGTCCTTTCTAATTATTCGAGGAAAGGAGGATGGAGTGCCAAAGACATTCGTGCCAAAGACATTGTTGAATGCATCCACCCTAATACCAATTAGAGCACAACTTCAAAGTTCATGCAATAGGATAAATGATTTTTGTATATTCTATGAAACAATCTTTGTTTCTACCTTCCTAATATTTTGGTACATTGAAAATTTGGTTTTTGATGATGGTATTAAATACCGCGTTGTAAGTAAACCTTAAGTTGTTTACTAGCATGTTTAATTCTCAAGCATATGAAGATGTAGTTATTGTCCATTGCAATTATGGAGTTCTAAACATAGAGAGATATATCTCTATTCAATTTTCGATGCTATTTTCCTCTCTATTTATGAAATTTAGATGAAGTAAATTGTATCATTACATAATCCATTGATTGTAAAGTCCACACTTTTAATATTATATGGTATATGGCTACCCTATATACAATACATAGGGTTCCCTCGTGATTGATGATAATAGGATTATTAAATAATGATGGAAAATGATTATTTGGTCATCTTTTCTTTGGGAGACCTTTACACTCCTTTCATATATGATTATGAATTGTGTTCGCTAGATTCCAATCACGTGTCTTATGTTATTATTGTTTAAAAAGATATGTGGTTAGTTCATATAATCAAAATCATTTTTAAGTTTTGTTACAAATGAAATTTTTAAAATTTTATGTGCCAAAACTAATTTTAACTAGGGGTGATTAATTTTTTTTATATTTTAAAGTTTATATATGAAAAATAATTTTAGCAAAGAATCTCATAATCATTATTGGACTTGTTTGACCACGGAATAAATCCATATCATTATTATGTTTATTCTGCTATCTCTATATTTTTATAATACAATACTTTATCATTTTATTATTACATTTATCTAATCATAGATGAGAATTCCCACGGTTAACCTCTAGAAACCAAAAAACGACACAAGTTCTTTAGCAATGAATGATAGAAATCATGGTATATTTTATTGTTTGGACATAGATTGCACTATCTATTACATTAATAATAGTGTATTTTTTTTTTTTCATTGATTTTACAGTCTTTTACACTAATGACAATTGCTTACATTTTGGCCTTTCTGCATTGATTCCAGTGTCTATTACATTAATCAAAGTATATTGTTTACATTTTGATCGAGGTGAATAGATGTCAATGTTTGTTACATTAATGAAAGCGTGTTTTTTTATATCTTGATCTTCGTGCATTGTTTTCATTGTTTGTTATATTAATGACATTATTTTTATTATAAAAATTTATATGATAATTCAAGCTAATTAATTTTAATTGTGGAAATTTGATTACATGGAGGCTTTGGTTTCAATTTTTGTTACATTGGTTTCAATGTTTCATGTATTTAATATAGGGTTCAATGACAACAATGTTATATTAATGAAATTGATCATGTCATGTCATAATTAACAAATGGATGATGTACATATTGAGGACGTAAGAAGACAAATATAAAAATGCGTTAGGAAACAAATAGCCAAAATTGTTGTTGAATAAAAGGTAGATCAAAGAAAAAAAATGGAACAACAAAGAAGATATTGATAAAGAAAGTCATCACAAATGACAACTAGACAAGAAGAAGAACAAAGAGCCAAAAATATGAATGAAAAAGAGCATATCAACAAATAAATTCATAGCAAAAGAAAACTAAACCACAACAAGAAGAAGGAAAGAAATATTATCAATAACAAAGAGAATATCAACAAATATAGTTGGAACAAATGATAGTTGAATAACAAGAACATAGAAAACAAAGTTTAGAATGACAAAGATGATATCGATAGAGAAAATAATATTTGACCAATACAACCATAGTACCAGACTCAAAACTTCAATAAAATGATAATACTACAAAAATAAGAAGTTTAGATGATATATATCAAATGATTAGATTCAACTTAAACACATACATATACATAATGATGATCATCTACAAACTTTATGTGGCCGCTTGCTACTGGAACCAACCTAGATCCATCTTAACTCTGTATCTACCATGCACATGGAGGGATCAAATCCCTCAAGGTGAAAACTCTTTGTCCACTTCTACACACTAAAAAAAAATTGCACTTCAAGGGATTTGATCCCTTTCAGTGCACTATAGATCCTGAGTTATGATGGATATAGGTAGGATCATAAATAATAAATTAATAGAATTTCACTTCATTTTGAATAACAATTGAAAAGTATAATTCTTGTTGCTCAGGGACTATACGAGCTAAATTTTATACTCTTACCTATATTATTGACAATTTAGAACTACTATTAACTGTAAGAAATTTCATACTCTCAAGGCTGGTAGGTGTGGGTGGAGTGATATTATACCCTTGAGGAAAAAAATAAGTATCATTCTTTTGGGGACTCGAAGTGATGGAAAACATCCAAGTAGAGGTGTAGGCCTTGTATTTTGGATTGGTGATACTCCTTCATTTGAATGTTAAGAATCTCACTGTTTTTGGAGAGTGTGCAATCATTATTGAGAAAGTGAGAAGCACCAAAATAAGAAGTAGATAAATCCTATATGCGACGTTTAATAGATTTAAATGTCTAATTATTCATTTTGAAAAGATAGAGTATTGCAGATTTATCATTTAATCCCTCGAGGTGAAAACTCTTTGTCCACTTTTACACACTAAAAAAATTTTGCACTTCAAGGGATTTGATTCCTTTTGGTGCACTATAGATCCTGAGTTATGATGGATATAGGTAGGATCATAAATAATAAATTAATAGAATTTCACTTCATTTTGAATAACAATTGAAAAGTATAATTCTTGTTGCTCAGGGACTATACGAGCTAAATTTCATACTCTTACCTATATTATTGACAATAATTTTAGAACTACTATTAATTGTAAGAAATTTCATACTCCCAAGATTGGTAGGTGTGGGCGGAGTGATCTTATACCCTTGAGGAAAAAAATAAGTATCATTCTATTGGGGACTCGAAGTGATGGCAAACATCCAAGTAGAGGTGTAGGCCTTGTATTTTGGATTGGTGATACTCCTTCATTTTAATGTTAAGAATCTCATGGTTTTTGGAGAGTGTGCAATCATTATTGAGAAGTGAGAAGCACCAAAATAAGAAGCAGATAAATTCTATATGCTATGTTTAATAGATTTAAATGTCTAATTATTCATTTTGAAAGGATAAAGTATTGCATATTTATCATTTAATCAATTCAAAGGTAGATGAAATGGGGAAGTAAGTTTTATATCTAGATAAAAGGGTTCTTGCGAAAATGAGGGTGACCTCAATTTATTGTTTATTATTAAGATAGGATCACAATTAAAATATGCATGTCATGAGAATTAGAAGCATGAACAATTTCTTAATGGAAAGGATCAAGGAAAAAACCATTAATTCCCCCTCCATATGTAATCCGTATTTAATCCATGGTAGATTGTTGCTACAAAAAAAATTGTGGGTTTTCTAAAAGCTCCCAATCCATTGTAGTTCATCATGTAGATTTCATTGGCTCAGTAAAGGAGGAATAACTCGAATATGTAATAGTGCAATAGGTCTTTGGAGGTATAATCAACAAAGTTCCTATTGAACAACAAATTGGAAGCCTAAGGAATGGAGATGTTTCCATGCAAGAAGCTTGAATTGGGCATGAATTCCCTTAATTTCACCATGTTTTTATGTATTGTTAATACAATTTGATAGGAGATCAATTTTTAAGGGTATATAGTTATAGATATTGTCAGAAGAAGAAAGGTAGTAGATTTATAAATTATAGATTGCTTCTAAAAAATATTTTGGTCAACCTGATATTTTTTAGCTTTGTCTTGAAATTAAATAGACAGTATATCACTTATGTTGTTTGTAGATTTCATATATCAATATCAATTTACTCATTTATGTTTTGAAAAAAATTAATACTCTCAACAATACAAATTCTAAACCCTATGTGGCCATTGTCCTTATGTTCTCAATCAAACAAGCCTATATTTAATTATAGAAATATAATTCTTCACATAGAAACAACCAAACAATAGCTAAAAGATAAATATCATAAGAATAAGAAATAATTACACAAATGTGGAATCTCACCTTCAAATTAAATTATCATTAAATTAATCGAAACTTACAAGGAAACATCCACGATCTACTTAAAACTAATAATTGCAAGATAAACAAATTACCCTTGAACAAAGTTATAAGGCATGTTGAGAAGGTATGATCTACATAAGAAAAATAAACAATAGTTGTATTGAATATTATACAAATATTATACGAATATGTATGGATATGTACCATACAGACTGTACTTTGAACTACTTATTATTAATCAATTCTCTTCCTTGTATCATTGTTTTGTCTCATCTGGTCAATTAGCCTACTCAACTATTTGACTATCTGATTTTTTTTTGTCTAAACACTCTATCTTGACCTACCTGTATGCTTGAGTTGAAACCCCAATCTACCAAAAACCTAATATCAAAGTGAGATGTATGGTTGAGATTAATTTAAATCACTATATAAATACACTTTATTAGAATCAATCAACTAAATATAATGAATTTCACTTTATTTTTAAAGTGAATTACAAAATACCCAAATATGAGTGACGCGGAGACAAGCATGTGTCGCCAAACCACTAGAACCAAGCACATGGATCTGAGCACACATCAGCAAGGTGCCCCATGCCAGCACATAGACCAAGGTGGCGGTGATGTTTTAATGCATTCCAAGCAGAGGAAAGCTGGTGCATTTACTCCTCGCACTGCAGAAGTCGTGTAGTTGATGGAGATTGAGCCGAGAGGTACCTACCTCATTAACTCATCATCACCACCAAGGTGACCTCCATGCACATTAACTCTAACAATAGGGATAAGACGGGCATGATGGACCGAAAAAATATTTTCATTTCCACCGATGATCTGTATGCTTCACATTCGAGCGTTGAAGCTTCTGCTCTTGCTATGTTAAGCGTCGTTCTCTGTTACCATTTCTCCATGAAGAGACCATGAGGAAATCTGAGAAGGGGTGGAAATAGGCATGGCGCTGGAAGAAGCACCATAAACACCTCCAACTAGTTTTCTATAGATGGTTATGTTAAAGGCATCTCTGCTTCAACCCGTGGCCTAATTGATAGCTAGGAAGTGTGTAGAGTTTCGGACATTCTGGCCTCGGGGCGGCAAGGAGGTAGAATTAACTATTATTGGTTGCTAAAGAACATGATGAGCACCCTCATGGAGGAAATGACGACCAAATGGAATTCCAACAGAGCCACACTTAAGGACATTAGGATCAATCTTGCCAAACTTGGGAAGCAACTCGAGGGTCTCGACTCCAGTTTTTCTTGGGAGAACTATTCCCTCGATTGCAGTATTGAATTCAAGGGTTTGTAGCAGGAAGATGGTACTGGCAGTAACACCGGGCACATTGGTGGTTCATAGGTTAGGGGTGCTCCCGTTGCCACTAATGGTGGCCTCCCTCGGACCAGAGTATCCCTATAGCCTCCCCCCTTTTGAGTGTCATCCACCATGGGCCCTTTGCAGCACAAAAGAACCATGGAGCAGGAGGAAGGAAACACTTCCCATGGCCGCAACACTTTGCCACGGTCTCCAAAACTCCCCTATCAGAGCTTAGACAATGACTTTTATGGTGGTTTCCCTATCGTGGAGGAAACACCTAACCTTTTGTATGATGAAGCAAGTTCCTAGGAGGATTGCGGTGGTTCCAGGTTACCTTTGTGACACTCAGCTGATCTGTTTCAATTTAATTTATTGTTCATTTTTTAGTCATATAATTATGAATGTTATGTATGAACTGAATCCGATCCAGAACTACAATTATGTCGGGCTGCCCCATAGGGTTTTTTTGGTCATGTTAATAGTTTTTTCAGTATTTTTGAGCACCTAGCATGGTGGCTTCACCACCTTAGGACACCCCAGCATGCTGATAGACATGTAATTTTTTATTTTATTTTTTATTCTCGTATTTAATATACTCTTGCAGCTTTACAAAATAAAAAGTTAATTACAAAATAAAAATAACGCAAACTAGTTCTAGCATATTCACATTGACTTGTGCAGAAATTATTATATGATCTACATTCTTCAACTCTCCCTCCTATCAAGTAATGAATTCTGCAACAATCTAAATTTGGCTTTGAATTCTTCAAACTTTCCTTTTTTTTCTAGGGCTTGGTCAGAATATCAATAACTTATTGACCTGTGGGTACATATTGGAGCTTTATCTCTCCCTTCTATGTTAAGAAACTAATTTCCAAAAAGAGCATGAAAAGAGCATAAATAGACCAAAAAGAGCATTCCACACCTTAGTAATGAAGAACATAGATGAATAGAAATCCTCTTCGAGGGGGAAACCTCCTTATACGATGTACTCAGTACACAAGAAAAGACAAGACAAAATGCTTGAATGAAAATATCTCCTTCCTATTTATAGGATATTAAGAGGTACACTTACAACTTACTGACCCAAGCCGACATAACTAATATAACCATACTAATGAAAATTACAAGTAATGGAACAAAGCCGACATCAAAACTAATTTAATGCACCGCAATATAGGGGGAAATGTGCCCACATTTAGGGCTTAACATGCCCCTCCCCTTCAGACAAGTGTTGTCCTCAACACTTGATTAATTATGGATGCTTATGTATGAAGGAATCATCTTCCCATGTCGAATATTCAACTAGTAAGTTATTCCACTTGATGAGGTACTCAGTAATAGCCCGATTTCATAGTTGATTGGTCCTTGTTTCAGTGATTTGTTTAAGTTCCAATATGAATTTTCCTTCTTCATCAAGTTTTGACAATATTGTTTGAATTGGGATCTTGTCTCCTATTGGGATCTTCAAAACTCCTTTCACTATGATGTTGATCAGCTTGTTGTTTCATCCTTTTTTTTACATAGCGGGGTTGTCCTTAAGCATCTAGAGAACTTCTTAATGGTGCTCTATGTGATATTCCATGGCCTTGAAATTTAGATTTTCCTTTTAAGGGAGATGTGATAGATGGAGGATTGTATCCATAAAATTCCATAAATGGAGACATTTTTTATGATGTATGGAAGGAATTATTGTACCACCATTCTTCCAAATACAGCTATTTCACCCATTGTGTTTGTTTATTAGATGCAAAGAAACAAAGATAGTCTTCCAAACATTTGTTCAATATCTTAGTTTTCCCATCAGATTGAGGATGATAAGATGAACTGTGAGCCAACTGAGTACCCAAACATGAAAATAATTCAGTCCAAAAATTTCCAGTGAAAATTGGATCTCTATCACTTACAATAATCTTCGGATTTCCATGTAACTTATGAACTATTTCCATAAAAGGATGAAACTATTTTACTTGCATTAAAAGGGTGAGAAAATGTACAAAAATGTGCATACTTCATGATTCTATCAACAACCACCATATTAGCATTCCTTCTGACTTGGGTAAACCTATGAAAAAATCCATTGAGACTTCCTCCCAGGGTTGGCCAAGTATGTCTAATGGTTGTAGAAGTCCTAGGGGGTGAAAATGTGAAGTTGGGTAATGCCTTTTTGAGAATGAAGTGGAAAAGAAAAATAGTGCGTGCCGATAAACACGTGAAAAAAGTCAACATTAGAGAGATTTTGAGGTCAAAAAAGGGCCTCCTAAGAGATGTACTACAAAAATATGAGATATATTAAAATATTATGAATTGGGGGTTTTATGGGGTGGGTATATATGACAAGTCACCTCCCACACTATTTTCTATGCACAATATAAATAACCATGGTTGAGTTACTTTTCAAAATTCACTACAAATAAAATTAATAAAATAAGTCTACATTGATGTGACTAAGATTCATTGTAAATTCCCAAAAATGTATTGTCCTTTAACATTTATTTGTCTTGAACTTACAAATGAAATTAAATAATAAAAAACATTTTTAAGAGTTTTTTTTTTAATTTTATGTTGACTTTTTATATTTAGTACTTTTCTCATGAATTTAATAATGTAATTTAATTGAGAATCTATTTACATGTAAAATGTAAATAATATTATTATAATCCACATTGCATTATTATTATTATTATTATTATTTATTAAATCTATTATTATTCTTTATTAGTTTGACATTATGTTATTAAATAGAATGGAGTGAATATATAATTTAAAATTAAAAACATAAAAATGATAATATATTATTTTATAAAAAAATGTGAAAGGAATTTCTTTATGAATTAAGAGTACTTCACTTGAAAATGACAATAATATTATTTTATGTGAAAGTGTGAAAAAACATTCATTATGAGTACTTTACTTGAAAATGACAATAATATTATTTTATGAAAAGACTATCATTATGAGTACTTTACTTTATGACTTAAAAGTACTTACACCACTACCTTAGTTAACTATATGTTTTCATCCACCATAGAAAATTTGACAAATAAGCATTCTTAACTCATGCAATGCCACCTCACCAAGGGGGATGATGTCATCTACTAGAATGTGATTGGTTGTATTTTATAGTACATTTTCTTTGTTTTGAGGCCCTTTTTTGACCTCAAAATTTCTCTAATGCTTCAAACTCTAGGACGAGAGTTTAAAAACCTCTAGGTCGAGAGTTTGTGAGAGTTCAAGATCTAGGCTGAGAGTTTGAACCAATCATAGTGCCGTATTTTAAAAAAAAACTTAGTTTGAACTAAACTCTCGACCGAGAGTTTGGAATATATTTTCTCGGTCGAGATTTCGCGGTCAACAAAACCTGCAAAATCTCCTGCATATTTCTGGAACCTGCAACTTTAGCAAAGCCAAACCCCCTGCAGATTTTAAATATTATTTGTCGTACTTGGTACCAATAGATTCATCTCTGAATCTAGTTTCCAATGATGTAAGATTTTTTTCATTTAATTATGAATTTCTTTTTATTAATATTTTTTTCTAAACCTTATCCCTTAAGAATTTTAATGTTATGAAAATCACCCGAAATGAAAATTCAATATCATAACAAAGACAACACCAAAAAATTAAAATCTTCATAGAGATCTTCCTTGGCCTGTCCTCTTCAAAAGATTACTTTTATTTTTTTCAATAAGAGTCACACAAAAAATAAAATTGAAGCTCACCAACATGTGTCGATAAGGCACCATTTTCAGAACATATGCTATTTCGATAAATAATAAAAAATAGTTATCAAGTCCAGAAAGCCTCGAAATATAGTCCATGCACAAGTGGAGTGTGTGTAGATTATGATCATACATTTTTTTTTACCTAAAATGAGTAACCATAAGTGAAAAAACTAGTGCTCATGCAGGTCACGCATTAACCATACCTAAAATTTTCAAGTATATGTCGTTGGTGAGCACCAAATTTTTCCCACGATATGTCCATAAAAAACAATTTAAAAAATATGAGCACAAAGCTAATTCAATTCTTTAAAACATTTTTGTTTACTTCAAGGTGAAATTCCTAAGGTAGGTATGGGTTTAAAGCGGTTGAAGTTGAAAAACATAAAATTTTGTAGTTTGTTTTGTCAAAAAACAAGCAAAATAGTTACCCAACTTCATGTTTTCACCCCAGGGTCTTATATGTTTCACCCTTATTCTAGTTGGAAACCAAAGATTCGGCCATGAACCTTTGAACATATGATTTAAGACCTTCCCCAAAAAATTCCTTCTTGACCCTGTGGTAGTTTTTAGGAATCTAGAGTGCCCACCTATAAGAGAGGTGTGTAATTCCGAGAGGACCTTTTGTTTGAGTTGGGAGGTTTTGCATAAATATAAGTGATACTTATACCCTAAAGAATCATTTTTCCACACAAAATTATCTGATACATTGGGATCGTTCTGTAACTTTTGAATGAGTGTCCACATAGATAAGTCACTTTTCCATTATTCCCTTGCTGCTACTGCCCAATCAGGTTGTAGAATGGAAATTGCATAAAGTAATACACCAATAGCTTCATATTTTCTAAAGAGTGCATCTGCCACCACATTTTTTTCCCTTTTTGATAGATTATTTCAAAGTCATATCCCAACATCTTCCTTACCCATTTGTGTTTCTCTTTTGAAGATAGTCTCTGTTCCAGGAAGTAATTAAGACTATCATGATTTGTTTTGACCTTGAAGTTCCTACCTATTAGGTAAGGATTCCATTGCTTAAGATCATGTAGTATTTCCAACATTTCCTTCTCATAAATGGGATTCTGTAAGTTCTTTCCCTTGATTGGATGACTTGTGAAAGCAAGTGGGTGTCCTTTTTGAATTAGAACAACACCAATTCCATTTCCTAAAACATCACATTCAACAATAAAGGTTTATGTGAAGTCTAGTGTGGCCAAAATGGGATCTTTGCACATTTCCTCTTTAAGTTGTTCAAAATCTTGAGTTGCCTCTGGAGTACAAGAAAATGCATCTTTATTCAATAATGTTGTTAGAGGTGTTGCTATTATTCCATAGTTCTGAACAAACTTGCAGGAGTACCCTGTCAAAGCTAAGAATCCTCGTATATTCTTCAGGGTATCGGAATCGACCAATCCATCATGGCTTTAATTCTGTTAGGGTCTTCCTTGACAGCTTCATGAGATACAGTATGACCCAAATACTCTACCTCCTTTAACCCAAAGAAACATTTGGAAGGTTTTGCATATAGTTGTTGCTCGTTTAGTAGTTGTAGTACCCTGTCAACATGTTGAACATGTTCTTCCCAATACTTAATATAAATTAGTATATCATCAATAATATTAGCAAAAATTTTCTAAGGAAAGGATTGAAAATGGAATTCATCAAACGTTGAAATGTGGAAGGCGCATTCATGAGACCAAATGGCATGACCTGAAATTTATAATGACCTTCATGAGTTTTGAAATTTTTTTGGGGATGTCTTCATCCTTCATTCTAATATGATGATACCTTGAACGAATATCCAACTTTGTGAAGACAACTACTCCATGTAATTCATCTAACAATTCATCAATGATAGGAATGGGAAACTTATCTTTAATGGTGATGTTGTTGAGATCTCTATAATATGGAAACATATGCTATGATCCATTTGAATTGTGTACCATTACCACTGGTGTAGAGTAAGAACTTTGGCTAGGCCTAGTTATGCCATCCTATAATATTTCTTTAACCATATGCTCAATTTCACTCTTCTGGTCATATGAGTATCTGTAAAGTCTGATGTTAGGAGGAACACTTCCTAGAATTAAGTGAATAACATGATCAAAATATCGGACAGATGGAAGATCTTTTGGAATATATTAAAATACCTTGGAATGCTTATTAATGACCCTTTGGAGATCTAGGGGAATAGGAGACTTAGATGTTTGAAAATCTAATGAGCATAATTGTGCAATTACACCTTGATGTCCCTTTTTCATGATTTTTTTCATACCATTAGAGATTATCACCTAGCTTGGTTTCCCTATGATACCATATAACTCATATTATTTTCCTTCCCATAAATATTTCATGAAAAGATTCTAAAAATTAAAATCCATGGTTCCCAATGATTGTAACCATTGAACTCCTAAAACAACATCAACACCACCCATTGGAATAGAAATCATTGGACTATTCAATACATATTCCCCCATAGTAATATTGATATTATGGCATTTCCATGAGAAATTGATAGTTCGTCCATCTGCAATCATTACTTGAAACTCTGGTGCTAGATATACAAAGTAATTGAGATCTTTGGCTAATTTACAGTGAATGAAATTATGAGTACTACCAGAATCAATCAACACTGTTACCTTTTTGTTTTTGATATATCCTTCTATATTGAGATTTTGAGGAGTGCTAATTCCAACCAATGCATGACATGTTATGGTGGGAGTAATATCTTTGGAAGTAATATATTCTATTTATTCATCTTGAGATGGTTCCTGTTCATTTGGTTCTTCCTCTTCAAAATCTATGTAGAATCATTTCTTCTCACCACACTTATATCCCTTAATATACTTATTGTCACAATTAAAGAATAGGCCTTTTGCTCTTATTTCATCTAGTTGCTGAGGTGACTGTCAATCTTTGAGGTGGGTTAGAAGAAGGGACATGATTCTCTCTGTATGTGTTAGAGGTGGTGTTTCGAGTAGCCATCGTCATATTTTTACTTTCAACCTTCATTGCCACCATGGAATCTTTCTCTTAGGATGGTGGTTCAAATAGGTGCTTCTAATGTTGAATATTATCCTTCAAGGTTCCAATAAATAGATCCAACAAATTATGTTATGAAATTTTCTTCACTCGAAGACTTAGCTTATGAAACTACTTGATGTGCTCTGTAACTGGACCTTTTTGCTTGAGATTTATTAACTAGATAAGGAAGGTGTTTCTATTCATATCCCCATAATTTGCAATAAATTATTTTGTGAATATAGACCAAAATATAATAGAGTCCCTTTTACGGTCACAAAGCCATTGGTACCATACAATTTGATCAGGTTCTAAATATAATGATGCAATAGTTACCTTTTGCGAAGTTGGCAATTGGTGTATATCAAAGAATTGCTCCATCTAGAATATCCATGTTATTGGATCATTTCCATCAAACTTTATCATTTCAATATTGGGAAGTTGGGTACCCCTTGGTGACCATCCATGATGACTTCCATTATGAGAATTTTTATTATCCATGTCCTCCTGAGTACCTTAAAACACATCCTAACCTGTAGGGAGAGTATCCTTTGAATTTTGGACGAGATTAGCAATATTTTTCATATTTTCATCCATATGTCCCATCAACTTATCCTCTATATTAAGTAAATTGACTTTTTTGATAGAACCTTTCATATTTTCCTACATATGTCCCATCATATCTTCCAACTTGGGCATTCAAAAAGATAGGTCTTCCATTTCATCATACGTATGGGATGAATCCTCGGGTGGTTTGAGTAGAGTGTGATTTTTTCCACTTCCTTTGGGGGGAATTTTGAAAAATAGAAACATATATCACACCCTAGGGTTCATCTCAAATAGATACTTATACTAAAAATTATTCCAATTTAAAATGGTGTACCCTTATCAAACCCTTATTTGAAGATTGCATTTCTAGCCGACCTTCCGAAAGAGATATCTATGCAATATTGGAACCTATGAGTCTAAAATTCCTTCCTGAAGTATCCTAATATATCCTCTCTTCAATGTCATAGGTATGACCTAATTCGTATGTTCCAGTAAAAATATATGGCAAATCTCCCAACACTTCTTATTTTTGGTCCCTTCATAAGAGAAAACTTGTACACAATTCCACATTTCCAATATTTTCGCTCCGAAAATGAAAATGATACCACATATAATTTCATATTTCTTATTTTTGATGCTATATTTATCTCACAATTTGGATCTCTTATCCCCCCTATATATTGGTTTTACCCAAAACACATGTTTGAGACTAGTTTTTGGACTAGTCACAAACCCTAACTTCCAATGCAAATAACTCCAAATATATAAGGATTCAAGATCTGTAAATTGTAACACAAATAGTTCTACATATTTCCTAGATGGGTTCCTAGAGTCACTGTCTGAAATCTTGTAGAAAACAAATTGTAGAGAAAATTAAAAGATGACTCGTTTTGAAGAAACCAAACCCAAGGAAAGAGCTCTGATACCAAATGTTAAGCAAAAAATTTCCAAAAAGAGCATGAAAAGAGATGAAATAGACCATAAAGAGTACTCCATGCCTTAATAATGAATAATATATATGAATATCAAGCCTCTTCGAGGGGTAAACCTTCTTATACAATGTATTGAGTACACAAGACAAGACAAGATGCTCAAATGAAAATATCTCCTTCCTATATATAGCATATTAAGAGGTATAATTACAACCTACTAACCCAAGACAACATAACTAATATAACCATACTAATGACAATTACAACTAATGGATTAAAGCCGACATCAAAACTAATGTAATGCACCACAATATAGGGATAAATATGTCCATGTTTAGGGCTTAACATTTTGAATCATGTCTCGCTTGAAGGGAGATATTATCTTGATGTGCTTGGACCTATCATGAAACACTGGATTCTTATAGATATTGATACAACTTTTATTATCAAAATAAATCAACATGGGATTCTACTCTTGATCAAATAATCCTACAAGCATCTTGTGAAGCAAGATGGTCTCACAACTAGTAATGTTAGTTTTCATATATCATGCCTCTACCGAGTCCAGTGCCATGGAATTCTACTTCCTATTTAGCTAGGATATCATTAATGGTCCCAAGTTAAAGTAGTACCCTGAGGTGTTCGTCATGTCTAATGCACTTCCTGTCCAATCCGATGCATTTTATACCTAATTGGATTCTATATACCCATGTAAATTCACCTCACCATGTCCAAGATATCCTAGACCATACTCCACTATTTCTCTCAAGTATCTGAGCACATGTTTTTTTCTAGCCAATGTTCATTCCTCAGCTCCACCATGAACTGATTCAAGGTGTTCACTACAATACATATATTTGGCCTTGTGTTGACCATATACAACAAGGAACCTATAAACTTTGTATACAATGTGGGATACACCATATAACAATATGAAATTGTTTCCTTCTTCATATTAGTGATCATAGGCATGGCCATAGATTTGGAGTCCTCCATCTAAAGCCTCTTTAGGGTGTCGACTACATACTTACTCTTCCCAATGAAAAATATTCTCCTTTGGCCTCTTCCAAATATCCAACCCCAAAAAGTAATGCATCATGCCAATGTCATTCATATTGAACTTGGATGCCATATCTACCTTTCACGATCTAATGAGATTCTATGAACCTGTAAGAAATAAGTCATATACAAACAACACCAAAACAAGAATACCAATGTAATATCCCCAATTTTACCCTTGGAATGTATTAAATCAAATTATGTAAATGATCTTAATATGATAGCATGGATTCCTAGTGTAGAGCTCAAGGCCAAGGCCCGACTAGTGAATGGCTAGGCATGTATAATGTAAATATTTATATATGGACCACTTGGTTGGTGTGTCATGCAAAAAAAAAGCGATGTAAATATTATGTTGGAAAATTAATACAATGGTCCAAGATGGTTGTGTAAAGAGCACTAGAGGGGCTATGATTCCACTAGAGGTAAAGAGGACAGGAGGATTATGGGATATTAAATCCTCTATCACAAAGAATGAACCTTAGAACTCATCATTTTGCTACTATGTTTCTTAAATGTTCCAATTACTTCATTTTGATTTATTAAATCCAATAATTAAATGCATGTGTGAGATTGGTTGGAAAGGTCTCCTCATATAGTAATTGAGGCATGGGATGAATATACTTTTATGAAAAATGTAAGATCCCTTCATTCTATGGTAGGAATTTATGTCAATTATCTTTTCATCATCCTCTCATCTCCTATGGATTCTACCACTCATTATCCGTGCATATTTTTACACTACGTAGTGTTTTCTCTCCATTATCGATTACTGTACTGTGAAAAACAACTTGATATTTGAATTGTGAGGGGAAATTGCAAATTTTAAAGGAAAGAGGATAGTTGTAGGTAAGCATAGAGGTTGGGAAATATAGGAACCTTTATCCATTGTGCATTTTATTCTCTTGAGTGTTTGTTAACAATCAAATTAACACCCTTAACAAAGTGAAGGGAATAAGCATATTTTACTATGTGCAAGCAACATGTAGACGTAAGACAAGTACACAAGAGAAAAATCCTCTCTTATCTAATCACTACGTCGACAATCGGAAGGATTGAGTGAAGAAAGAGGTATCCTAAGGAGACAAGGTTCAGTGATTGAATTGTTCAATTGAAGGCTCAAATATAGGCTCCACCGTTCAATAGTGAGAAGAAATATTGCACAAAATTGCATTGGTTGTGCTTGAGAATTATGAATTTGTGACAAAAGCTTGAAAATACTATGAAAAGTGGTTTTTTGAGTAAAAAAACAAAAAAATGTATTATCCAACATTGAAAGTGGAAACTTGGATTCCCATTTCCCAATACTATAAAACAAAGGCATTTGGGGCATGATGAGGAGGAAAAAGGAAGAGCAAAGGCATGTTGAGGAGATTTCAAGATTGGAAAGCTCATCTTCATCAAAGGCAAGGATGGAGAAGGATAACTCAAGGAAAAGGAGGATGGATAAATCTCAAGAAAGATTGTAAGTATCTTTTCTTCATTGTTATTAATTAAACAATTCAATTTTCCTTCCATTTATGAGTTTAAGTTTTTCCCTTCCAAGTTTAGTATGAATTCATAATGGTTAAAGATCTTAGGAAATGTTAGATAATTTTTCATTTCTGACATTGAAACTTCACCTACTTCATATTAAGCTAGTAAATCAAGTGTAGGCACATCCCTACCTTAAAATATATTATCAGATTGGCGACTCCACTGCCTGGTTTATTTAAAAATTCCTTCAAAAGTTTGGTGTTTCAATCTTACAAATATGCCTAAATATTTCCTTAAAACTCTTATAGAACCTATGTTCTAGGCTTAATGACCCTTATAAGATATAAACCATCCTTAGTCAACTCTTAAACAACCAAAAATATTGAAAATAGAGCTTAGATCTTTGGATTTCTTGATTTGTAGGTCCAACGCACTATGTCTGTGCATACAGAGTGTTGATGGTCAAGTGACACACCGTGTACACTAGCAAGAAGTGTCACCAACGCACCCTGCATGTGTGCAAGGTGTGTCACCCCCCCAACAATGCTCTGCTCTGTTTTCTATGGCTGCGTCATCCGGTTTATTGAATTTTTGGAGCTTGGTTCTTCATACACTTGCTTATCTGAAACATGAAACCAAATCTCAGCTATGACATATGAAAAGATCACTTCAAAACATTTCACAAATATATTTGCATTGAAAAACTAAAAATTGAACATTACACTTTGAGATATTTTGAAAACAATTTCCCTCCAAAACCGAATACAAACTTTAATTAGTCAAATTTTGTTTTGGATCTGCAGTATTTCATTATGATTATGCACAATTAGAGAAAGTTGTAGCTTCAAATCTCGATTTTGCTTTTGATAATTTTTTTCTGAGACACCGTATCCTCTTCACTTGGTATTTTGAGTGATATTGTGAATGAGAAAGTGGATCTCACTTGTAATAGTTTAGGATTTTATTTTTTAAGCATTTGCTTGTCAAGCCACTGTATCCTCTTCACTTGGGATTTTGGACGATCTTGTGAATGAGAAAGTTGATCTCGCTTGTAACAAAGTAGATTTGAATTTTTCGAATACAGTTCTCAAGCTACCGTATCCTCTTCACTTGGGATTTCAAGCGATCTTGTGAGTGAGAAAGTAGATCTCATGTGTAATAGAATTAGATTCATTTTCACTGAGATATCTGTTTGGTTTACATTGATTTTTGAAATTATTCATTATCCATATTTCATAAGAACTATTACTAAATATCAAAATCTACCAAAACATTTTGCATGTTTGAAAGACCCACATGAACCTCTAAATTTTCATTAGTTTAGAAAATTCATCGAATTGAAAGGTAGAGTAGTGAGCATATTGCATTGTTTGGTTCACATTTTCAAGTCAACACACCACCAGTTTCACATCCACTCCTGAAACTAAGCAAAGTACTCTTAAAATTGGCGCTTCATTAAAAACTAACCAATATTTGAATTTCATATCACTACAAGGTTAGGCTAGTGCCTTGGATTGGGTTTGGAGAGTTAACACTCCCGGGATACTAAACTTCGAAACTAACATTGATTATTGAGAGTTTAAATCCATTAGTAGCAAAAACGCTTGTCGGGAAAGCGCATCTAACACAGGAGTCAAGCACAAGGTTAGTATGGATAAGTAAGGGTGGTTCCTCCCCCCTTTCTTGTTTAGTGGGACATGAGCTCATCATGGAATTCTATGTAAAGTGACAAGTCGTCGGGGTGACATCACTTTTCTAGAGTACCTGGTTATGAGAGTTGTCCTAGACTTACAACTATTCCGCCCAACCGTTGATTGTCAAGTGGTCAAATTAGTTTCTATTCCTAGGATATCACAGAGGCTATTGTGAGTGGTGGACACTTTCATTACTTGAGACAGACTTTGAATATTTTACTCCTTGGGAGAGTGATTGGTCAAGAACCAATACTTGCACCCTTGGCGATTAAAATTTATTGTAATTGTTTCTCATACCTTTTCTATTAGTAATTGTTTGAGGCTTGATATCCCTCAGCAACTAATAGTTTTGGAAGGCCCTCTAATCCAACTTTTCACTGAGCTTCAGTTCTTTGGAAAAGTAGACTGCTTGCTTCGATCCATAGGACTTTTTACTACGTGGACACTTTTTGTTGAGTCTAGACTACCATAGGATTGTTTGATTCTATTTTTATGAACAATATCATTTTAAACACATCCTTTTATCAAATTCTTAGAAGTGGCTACTCTACCGATCTGCCAGTCATGGCGGCTGCGAGTCAAGTCACTAGAAATTGAAGGCCCTGATACATTGTAGAGACATATACAAAAATCACATCCTAGTGACTTGGAAACATAATTTATTTTAAAGTCAATTAATATTACTTGAGAGGAACAACATCAAACAAACCCTGAGAATTCATTGTCACATCACGAACTGAATAGTTGATGATCTTACTCTAGTTGAAATTGAGACATTAAAAATCACACAATTACTCACATATTTCCACCTTTGATGAGTCTTTCAGAACCAGTTGTACTTACTATCCGTGAGTCACTGGGTAATATCAACCCTCTTTCTGAAAGTTTGAATAGCATGCAAAATTCAACAACTGACACTATGGCTTCATCAGAAGCACAAGGGACTACATCATCACAACCTCAAGCAATTGTTGGAGGTAGCAATACTTTCAATTTGGCCTCTAAATCAATCCCAACAGTTAGTATAACTGTTATTAGCACAAGTTCAGCCAGCACTTCGATTTTAGTTGGTACAGTTTCAGGTTCCAATCTCGGAAGTACATCCACTTCGTCTACAGGAATCCCTACTAAAGGGCGTGCCTTACCAAACATGGGTTTTCCACATGGTTCAGCTAATCAAGATCAAACCATACATGGAGTAAACCAAAATCCTCTTGGTATACCTAACACTTGTCCAAATTTTACTTCTGGTGGCAACCCTTCACCATGGAATGGTAATATTCTTGGTGGAAGCAATGAACTATGGAACATTCATACCAATTGGGGTTATTCTCCACAGATTAGTGGAAATTCCATGGGGGGTTATCCTATGACTTATCCTAGCACAATTCCTAGGGTAAATCCACCTATAAACCCCATTCTGTAATGGAGTGGGTAGGTTTTAGGGAGTATCCAATCTTCTTGGGGCCCACATCCACAAGGAGGAAATCAACCTTGGAATGCTTATCTAAACCAAGGAAACAATCAATGGCATGGTCAGGTTCCAACAAGTAACCAATATTTTTGGTGCCTACCTCCACAAGGGGGAAATCCATCCATCCATCCTGTTCCACCATGGAATGGACAACATTCATGAAGTAACCAATCTTTTTGGATGCAACCTCCGCAAGGAGGCAATTAACCTTGGAATGATTTCCGATCCCGAGGACAACTACCATGGTGTGGTTGGGATCTAGGAAGTAACCAATATTCTTGGGCCCCACCTCTGTAAGGAGGAAATCCACCCATTGGTCATGTTCCAGTAAGTACCCAAGCTTCTTGGGGTCAGTCTCCACAAGGGGGAAACCCACCTTGAAATTCTTATCACACCCAAGGACCACATCAATGGAGTAGTCAAGTTCTAGAAGGTAACCAATATTTTTGGGGCCTAACCCCACAAGGGGGAAATCAAACCATTAATCCCATCCATCAATGGAGTGGTCAGTTTCTAGAAAGTAATCAATCTTTTTGGGGCCTAACCCCGCAAGGGGGGAATCCAACCATTAACTCCATTCCGCAATGGAGTGGTCAGGTTCTAGGAAGTAACCAATCTTTTTGGAACCAACCTGCAAAACTTGAATTTGATCTAGCTATGCCACCACATGGACCTCATGCCAATGGTATGATGGATTCCATCAACCAACTTGAGAATATTACCCACATTTGGGACAAGCTTCTATTCAGGCTTTGCAACCCACAACTAGCCAGGAAATGCAACAGCCTGCTAATCCTTCCAACACTTTTGGCATCGTCATAGTCTCATCCATAGACCTTAGAGTAAAGAAGGAAAAGTATAAGGGTAAGCAAAGTTCTAAGCCTTCCTAGAATTCTGAAATCCTTATATTCCAATCCGAATACCTTAGGGAAAATAAGAAGAAATAAAAGAGTAAGCAAAATGCTAACTTTGGGAAAAGAGAAGCACCAAACATGATTCAATGCGGTGGGAAACAACAACCCACTATTTTGACACTGGTACCCCCCTCTAGGGGGAAACCAGTCAACCCCACCGCAAGGGGGCAATGATCCCAATGCCAATGTCTTCATGTGTGATCATGAGGTGAACATTCAAACAAGACTTGATTCTTATAATGTCCCTCCTAGTACATCGGATCAATCAATATCACAACCAATTGGTTCTCTCTCCATTGAGAAACGAACCATAGAATTAGTACCACACCCCCACAAAGGTGTTCTATGTAGAACAATGCATAATCCTAACATGCAAGCTACTCAGAACGATAATGTTCTTGAGGACCTAGCTCAAGTACCATGTTCCATGTCGGCCTTGGAGGTATTGCAATGTCGTCCTGCGCAAAGAAAGGAACTATTGTCTACAATTTGCGTTGTTGATCCATCCGATGCGACTTCAATCACATCAAGCATAGGCCATTCAATATGTAGGATCATTTCCGAAATTTCTTTTCAAATTAAAGTAACGACTCATGGTAAGAACATTTTTTGAACCATAGTGGATGAAGGGAACTCAGCTTGTGTAATGTCATTTAAATGTTGGCAAGAATTTGGATCACCCCTATCTGTCGTAGAAGTTTCATACCAAGCTATTCAAATGGCTTCGGCGGATTCAGATCAAAATATTCCCTGTATGGAGGAATATGATTCGGTTACTTGGCCCATTTGGGGTGTGAGCTCTCCTAGCTCACATGACTTTTTGAACAATATTTTATCATCAGATGAAGCTATCCTTGAAGTTGTTAACATTTGGTTGCACCCACCTAAGGACATCTTTTGTGGGTCCACTGGGAGCATAATTGGCTTAAATCTAGCCAAGTATAGGAGCATGATTTGCATGTTCCTTGATCTGATCAGGTATATTTGGAAGCTTGGATATAGGTTTAGATTATCCCTTTGTAAAGATGCATTTGAACCTTTTGCAACCCAAACTTACCCTAGGATCAAACTTGTTGGAAATTGGTGGGTTAGCCCATCATATCTGTATTTTCCACCATTCCGATAGAAGAGCCTACCGAACATGGGACACCCTTGTCAACACCCCATTTCCATTTTGGTGCCCATGCTGAGTTATTCACATAGGCCCGAGAGCCCTATTAGTCCCATCATGACTTGGATTTTGAGACCACATATTTCTCTTTCATACATTTCTGACCATATCCTGATAGGCTCCCAATTTTTTGTCATTTTACATAAGCATGTGTTAAAATATCCACTTGAAAATCTGTGCCAACTGCTTCATTTCTTATTTCTTATGTTTCCTATTTTCCTTTGCAGTCACTTTTTGTTACATGATGCCTATAAACCATTACTTCTGTATATTTGACCCATACCGATGGAGGAATCACCCATAAGAGAGTACATAACTAGCTCAGCCCTAGTTTGCAATATGTATCTTTTCCTTGGCCTGACCCATGCCCTTGAAATATAGGCGCATGCCTTTGAGACACTCATTTCCTCTAATGTATCATAGCATGCTTTATTATTTTTTCAAGCTAAATAAATGAAAAGGTTAAAAATTGGAAAACTAAAAAATACAAAAAGAGGGAGAATTGAATCATTTCATATTATATCCTTGAAGAAAATGGAAATAGTCAGTCCTTGTCGCCCTTGAAAGTGACACACAATTTTGTACCTGTCATCAGTACACCATCTACATTTTCCTTAGGAAACTGTACCGGTATATTGAATAGATCTCCACCGATGGGTTATCCTTCCCATCACCAATGGAGCTTTCGTTAATGCATCTGGCGTTGGAGGATTTCATTAAGGATCGTTACTCGAGTCCTATGTTTCCAAGTGTCCATTTTGCATCATGTTATGTGTTCAAGGGAATTTCAAACTATGTCGGCCATTCCTCAAATATTCCTAACCAATCATGTCGGCCTTCCTTGTGTCAGTATACAGTGTTGGATCTCACAGTTCTACCAAACTATATCAAACTATTGATATTTGTTTAATATCAGTTGATGTGGGATGAATTAATTCCCTCCTTTCGATAGATTTATTCCTATCGACACCAAATAATCATCTAGGAAATGGATCTAGAAACCTCAGAGTACCTTGGACCTTGCAGTCATTAGTGGCAGGTTTCCTCACAAATGACAGTGGGTTTACATCAATGACCCTTGATTATTTGATTCTACAAGTGTTCGGCTTCATAACACCTATTCACACTTTCTAGTTTGTACTCGGTACCTTAGAGTCCATCATCATTATTGGTGGGTCTCTTCATGTCTGTTAACAATATACATTAATGACCAGTAATCAGATGGTGTTTTATTATGCTCAACATAAATTCATTTATTCGCATGATATAAACTCGGACTATTGTCATTTTGTATTGAATACCTTGGGAAAAACAGTTGTATCACTCATCGATGCACTTCCTGAGTTGTGCAAGATTATACTACCGTGTCAAAAGTTTGATGAAGACCTTGTTATCGCACTCATCCAAGTGCATGTTTACACTTCTGAAAATTTTACTTTTGACATGGATCCACAGTGTATTATTTGTGTCCATGCTTTTTTACTGCTGATCATGGGTATGCCCACCTCATGAAGATATTATATATTTGAGAAATTGCTATGTTTGACTTGCAGGTGTTATCCTGAATCCTGCACCCATAAGCTTATCCTTTTTCATCCTTGCTTTGATCAATAAAGAGTATCAGTATAAAAATAATGTATTTCGACCCTTAGCTCCTCTTCAGACCTCACACATTAGGGGGAATCTGTTAACAATCAACTTAACACCCTTAACAAAGTGAAGGGAAAAATCATATTTGACTATGTGCCCGCAACATGAAGACGAAAGACAAGTACACAAGAGAACAATCCTCTCTTATCTAATCACTACATCCATAATTAGAAGGATTAAGCGAAGAAATAGGTAGCCTAAGGAGACAAGGTTCGATGATTGAACTGCTCAATTGAAGGCTCAAGTCTAGGCTCCACCAGTCAATAGTTAGATGAAATGGACAAAATTGCATTAGTTATGCTTGAGAATTCTAAATTTGTGACAAAATCTTGAAAATACTATGGAAAGTGGGTTATTGAGTAAAACTAATCAAAAAACAAGAAAATCTATTATCCCACATTGAAAGTGGAAACTTGGATTCCATTTCCCATCACTATAAAACAAAGGTATTTGGGGCATGGTGCATAAGGAATTACCCAGGCCAAAATGTATCCTAAATAAGAAAAAATGTAAATATTCCAGGAATATTTCGTATTTTGGGTATAACTTTCCGCTCATAACTCGGAATTGGGATGAACTTGGACCGTTGGAAAGACCTTGAAATTATATACAACTTTGATGTTTCGCATTTTCTCGGATTCCTTACTGTTTGTGATATGCAAGCATTTTAGTAAAAAACGCATCTTTCAAAAAATGCTTTTCTAAAAGCATCTTTTGAAATATGTTTTTTTTTTTTACCAAAATGCTCGCATCTCACAAACGATAAGGAATCAAAGAAAAGTCAAAACACCAAAGTTGTAGAGAATTTCAAGATCTTTCCAACGGTCCAAAGTCCACGCAATTCTGATTTATGAGCAAAACGTTATGCCCAAAATACGAAATATTTTACTAAAATGGCAGCATCTCACAAACGGTAAGGAATCAGAGAAACATCAAAGTTGTAGAGAATTTCAATATCTTTCCAACCATCCAAAGTTCTCCCAATTTCAAGTAATGAGCAAAAATTTATGCCTGAAATACGAAAGATTCCTAGAATATTTCTTAAATATGATACGGTTTAGTGTTGGGTTGAACGTTATGTGAGGAGGACAAAAGGAAGAGCAAAGGCATGTTGGGGAGATTTTGAGATTGGAAAGCTCATATTCATCAAAGTCAAGAATGGAGAAGGATAAATCAAGGCAAAGGAGGATGGATGCATCTCAATCAAGATTGTAAGTATCTTTTCTTCATTGTTATTAATGAAACAATTCAATTTTCCTTCCATTAATGAGTTTAATTTTTTCCCTTCCAAGTTTAGTTTGAATTCATAATGGTTAAAGATATTACAAAATGTTAGATCATTTTTCATTTCTGACATTGAAACTTCACCCACTTCATAGTAAGATAATCAATTAAGTGTAGACACATCCATACCTTAAATTCTATTATTAGTGTTAGAAAAAAAGAACCTTTATCCATTGTGTATTTTGTTCTCTTGAGTGTTATAAAATCGATGGATTAATGTAACAAGAGGTTCTCCAACATCATACATGAGGTTGGAGCTTTCTACATAATTAGTTGACCATTGGTTTCCATTTGTTGATCATGGTTGACCAATGGTGAACCAATAGTTTACCATGGTTGACCAATGGTTGGCCATTGGTTGACATTGGTTGACTAATGGTTGGCCATTGCTTAACCATGGTTGACATTTGCTACCAGTGGTTGACCATGGTTGACTACAGTACCATTGGTTTACCATTTATTCACTATTGGTTGACCATGGTTGACTATTGGTTGACCAATGGTCAACCAATTAGTTAATTTCAACCAATTGGTTGACCATTGATTTACCAATGCTTGACCAATGGTTATTATTATTATTGACTAATGGTTGACCATTGTTTATCATTATTAATAATTGTTATTATTATGAATTAATATGGTTTGCTAATGATTAACATAATAATTGAAACTCGAGAATCCTTATTATTATTTTTTAAAATTATTTTATTTTTATAAAACAATTATTATAATCACAATAAAAACTAGATAATTCTTCTCCACACGCCGACAGTAAACTAGCAAGCCATATTAATATTAATGATATGGTTTATTATTAATTCAAATAAACAACCAAAGAGTGTTTGCACCACAATAACAACAAGTTCAATTATTTAATTTTATAAAACATAAATAAATAAATTGGTGAATGATTCATTTCTGAGGTTTTGTACCACAAGCACAACAAGTTCACAAATAATTATTTTGTAATATAGCAATCCAATTATTCATTTGCAATACTATTTATACAAATAAATACAATTGACAAATAAATAAAAACAACCATTTTTAATTTAATAGTGGTATATAGTAGTAATAAAAATTAATTGAATTAAAATTTGATTATCCAATTAAAAATATTTAATCTTATTAATTTATTGAGGGAAATTATTATCATTATTAGATTTTTAGCAAAAGGCATGGAGCTTAGATCTATGGACATGGTCAATAAAGAAAACCTCTACCTATGGTCCTAAAAGAAACTTTTTAAAAGTTTTTAAAATCTAGGACCAAGAAAGACACCTTAAAGGTCAGGACCACACATCTTCATAAGAGCATTCTTACCCTCTATGTATGAGCATTGACACTATTACAAGGCTTTAATTACTATGGATAGCTCCAACGGTTTTCAACATAGTCGAGAGAATAATCTTAGGCCTTAGGCTAAAGGAATCATGAGCATAGAGAAATGTCATGTTGGCAAGTACCATATACTGGTGCTAAGTGCATACTTATCACATGGACATGTACAAGTCATATTTAATTATGATTATTTGCACAATAAGCATCTTAACAAATAATTATTTTGTAAATAACTTAATTCAATTTTTTTCATTCAACTAAATGCTCATGATTAATTTATGAAGTTTTACACCACAATCACAACAAATTCAATTATTATTTTTTATACTATTTAAACACATAAACTCACATGATTCATTTATGAGGTTTTGCATCATTAACACAACAAGTTCACAAAGAGTTATTTTGTAAATAACTCAATTCAATTATTCTTTTTTAATATTATTCAAGCAAATAAATACCTATGATTCTTAATATTGACAAATAATTAAAGAAAAACATTTTTAATTTATTATCATTATAAATAATTAATAAAAGTGATTTGAATTGAAATTTGATTATTTGATAGTGTATATTTTTATTGATCTTTTTAGTTTTCTTGATGGATATTAGTATAATTATTAGGCTTCAAGCACAAGGCATGGGTCTCAAATCCTTGGACATGTTCAAGGGAGGAAACCTCTACCTTGGGCCCTAAAATAAACTTATAGGAATCCAGGACCAAGAATGATGATAAAACACATATCTTTCTAAGAGTATTCTTAATGTTTATGTGTGGGTATTGATGCCATTATAAGTTGTGATCACTAGCAATAGGTCTACTGGCCCTCAACCTAGTTAGGAGAAGAAACCTAAACCTTAACCTAAATGAATCTTCTAGGGATGTAGGGATACTAATGATTTGTTGAGACAACATAAACGACATTTAAAAAAAATTATGGCCCTATAATAGGGATAATGGGGGACATTGTAGGAAATAAAACTAGGTATAAGTCTTCAAGGAATATACATGATTAAGGAAGGAAACTATGGCCTTGGACCTTCGAGGAAACCTCTAGGCATATAAGATTAACAAGTATACCTAGAACCACAACATAAAAACTCATAAGGGTATCGTTGGCCTAATATTGGGGGTATTAATGTAACTAAGATGTTTTAAGCACTGTATGTGGGCGTTTAGGCCCTCAACAATTTTTAGGGAGGAAACATAGGCGTTAGTCCCAAATAAAATAGTTTATGCATCCAAGGCCAAATACAATAACTTGAACCACTACACATGACCTATTAGGGGTATTCTTTACCATTGAGTGAGGAAATCGGCATCACTATGAGGTTTTTGCTAGTATATATGGGTCTTAGGTTTTTGTATATTATCATAAGAGGAAGATTTAAAACACACCCATAAACTCCCAACACTATCCTTGGCATATGAGTGTTCATGTAAGTGACACTAGGTATGAGAACCTTGGTACTATCCATGGGAGAAGTCACATGAATTAGGCCCTACAGGAAGGTTTTAGGCATCTCGGGCTAAGAGCGATGACTCAAACTATCACATAGGATATCATGCACATTATAGTATATCATTAATATTAAAGTAGCATATGGTATGAAATATGTGGTCTTGTGCACCAGGGATGGGTCTTAGAAAATGGTTGGGGAAGAATTTGAAATAAGTATACCCTAACATAATATTAGTCTTGTAATGAGAAATTACCAAGGCCATGAACCATAACATACACCCTTTAAAGTCTATATTTGGAATAAAAGTTAGATATGGGCACAATAAAGAGTTTTGCATAGTGGGATAGATCTCAAGGCATTGACATGAGTCACATGAGGAAATCAAGAGTTTTATTTAGGTGTCCCAAGGCCCTGGTAATGATATTCTAGGGAATAATACCATGAATTTATCCCTAAAGAAACCAATAAGGCATCCATATCCATTGAGGCAATATGTATCTAGGTTTATGGCCTTGGACATGGTAAATGGAGGAGACCTAAATCTCAATCCCTAAAGGAATCTTCTATCCATCAAGGAATAAAAAGGTCTCCTCCACCAACCACACATGTCCTCTTAAAAGTATCATTAGCTTGTTATTGAGGATGATGTGTCATTAGGTGACTTTGAGTAGTATGTACATGTCTCAGGTCCTTGGGAGTGACGTTCTAGGGAAGAATACCATTCATTCATCCCTAAATAAATCATTGATGCATCTAAATCCATGAATAATGTATTAAAGCACCATACATGACTTCATATGGGTATCCATTGTACTATGTATCTAGGTCTTGTGGACTTGGGGCCTTCGACATGGTTAGTGGAGTATACTTGAACCTTCACCCCTAAAGGAAGCTTCTAGTCATCCAGGGATAAGAATTTTGCTACCACCAACTACACACAACCTCCCAATGGTGTAATTAGTTACTATTGAATATTGTTACCATTAGGTGTTTTTGATTGGTACGTACATGTCTTGGGTCATTGGAAATGATTTTCCAGGGAAGAAGACCATGCCTTTGGACATCAAGCAATCATTAAGGCATATAGAGACATGACCACTACCTAAAAGTACCATGCATGAATTTGGAGAAGTATCTATGGAACTATGTATCTAGGTCTTGTGGCCTTGGACATATCCAGTGGAGGAGACTTGAATCTTGAGCTCTAAAGGAACATTCTATCCATATAGGGATAAGAAGATTTCCTCCACCAACCACGCATGTTGTCTTTAGGGTATCATTGGCCTATGATTGATTATGAAATTTCCATTAGGTAGTTTCAAGTAGTATCTACATGTCTTAGGGAATTGTGAATGATTTTTCAGCGTAAATGACCATGCCTTTTTCCCTAAATAAACCATTGAGGGATCTAGAGCAATGGACAATCCGTGGAGCACCATGCATGACCTTTCATGGATATTTGTGCCATTAAGTATCCATGTGTTGGGGGATTGGGGTATTCGGGTCTTGGACATGGTCAAGGGAGGAGACATAAATCTATGGCCCTAACAGAATCTTATAGCCATCCAAGGCTAGGAAGATCACCTCAACCAACCATACGACCTCTTGAGGGTATCATTGGCCAATGATTGAGGATATTAATGCTATTATGTGGTTTTGAGAAGTATGTAGGTATCGTAGGGCCTTAGGAATGATGCTCTAGATAACAATACCATGCCTTTGGCTCTAAAAAAACCATTGAGCCATATATAACCATGAACAATGCCTCAAAGAACCAAACATGATTTTGCAAAGGTATCCATGGAGCTTTGTATCTAGGTATCGTGGCCTTGAAGAGTTGGACATGGTCAATGGAAGATACATGAACCTTGGGCCCTTAAATATTTATCCATCCAAGGATAAGAGGGTTTCCATCACCAACCACACATGGAATCCTGAGGGTATCATTGACCTATAATTAAAGATGGCGAAACCACTAAGGAATCCAAAACCGTGAAAATTTCCTTCAGATACCATGTGTGACTATGCAAGGGTATCCATGGAAATATATATCTAAGTCTTGGGTACTTTGGGGCTTCAACATGGTCCTGGGAGGAGGCATGAAGCTCAAGACCTAAAATAATATTCTAGCCAACTAGGGCTAAGAAATTTGTCTCCACCAACCACACATGGCCTTCTGAGGGTATCATTGGCCTATGATTTAGGATTTCAGTGCCTCTAGGTTATTATGAGTAGTATGTACATGTATCAAGGCATTGACAATGAATTTATAGGGAGGAATACCATGCCTTTGGACATTCGTAAATAATTGAGACATACATAGCCATGAACAATGTCTTGAAGCACCACACATATGACTTTTTCAGGGTATCCATGGCACTATGTATCTAGGTCTTGTGGCATTAGGCATTTCAACATGGTCAGTGGAAAAGATCTAAACATAGGACCCTAAAGGAAGCTTCTATTCATCCATGTCTAATAATTTTTCCTCCACCAACCACACATGGTATCTTAAGGGTTTAATTGGCCTATGATTGGAGATGTTGGTGGCATTAGGTGGTTTTAAGCAATACACACGTGTCTTGGGGTCTTGGGAATGACATTCTATAGAATAGGGTCATTGCTTTGGCCATAAAGAAACTATTTAGGCATACAAATCCATTAATAATTCCATAAATCACTGCACATGGTTTCATAGTGTGTCAATGGAACTATGCAACCAAGTCATGGGGACTTGTGGCATTGGGCATGGTCAAGGGAGGATTCATCAGCCTTAGTCCCTAAATGAAACTTCTATCCATGTAGGGATAAGAGGGATACTTAAACCAAAAACACATAGACTTCTTAGGGTATTATCAGCTTATGATCGAGGTTGTTAGTGCAATTATATGGTTTTTAGTAATATCTATGTGTGTCAGGGCCTTGGGAATGATATTCTACAAAATTCAACTATGCTTTTGTTCTTAAATTAATTCTTGGGGCATTTAGAGCAATGCAGAATGCATCAAGGAATCATGCATGAGTTCATAGGGGTATCCATGGCACTATATATCTAGGTTATTAGCCTTGGGGTCTTGGACATGGTCATTAAAGGACATCTGATCCTTAATCCCTAAAGGAATATTCTAGCCATCTAAGGATAAGGATGTGGTATCCACCAACCACACATCACCTCTTCACTGTATCATTAGCCTATGATTGAGAATGTAAGTGTTGTTATTTTATTTTGAGAAGTATGTAGGTGTCTCAGGGCGTTGGAAATGATGTTCCAATGAAGAAAGCCATTCCTTTAGAGCTAAATAAATCATTGAAGCATTCAAAGCCATGAAAAATACCTAAAGCGCCATGGATGACATTGGAGTGGTATCTATGGCACTATGTATCTGGGCCTTGGGGCCTTGGGGCCTTGGACATGTTTAGTGGAGGTTACTTAAGGCTCAAGCTCTAAAGGGATCTTTAGCTATCTATAGCTAAGTAGGATTCCTACACCAAACACAAATGGTGTGTTGAAGGTAGCATTGGCCCATGGACGAGGATGTTGGTGCCATTAGGTGGATTTGATAATTATGAAGGTCTCCTAGGGCCTTGGAATGGAATTATAGGGCTGAATATCATGCCTTTGGATCTAAAGAAACCATTGAGGCATCTAGAACCATGCACAATTCCTCAAAGAACCACACATGAATGTGCATGGTATCCATGGTAATATATATGTAGGTCACGTGGTCTTGGGGCCTTAGACATGGTAATGGTGGACACCTACAACTCAAGCGCTAAAGGAATATGCTAACCATCTATGGATAAGAAGATTTCCTCCACCAAAAAAAGGTGGTTTCTTGAGGGTATCATTGGAATATGATTGATGATGTTTGTGACACTCTATGGTTTTGAAAAATATGCATATGTTATAGGGTATCGGTAATGGATTTCCAAGGAGGAAGACCATTCTTTTGGCCTCAAATAAACCATTGAAGCATACAGAGCCATGAACAAATCCTTGAAGCACAATTTTCCTTTAAGTGGGAATATTCATGTCATCAGGGGTTTTTAAACACTAATAATGGGACTGAAGCAGGGATAATTTTAAGGACCCATACTTATTTAAAAGTGTATAAACCTTGGCGAATCTTACCAATTCTTAAAATGTCAGCTGTAAAATATTTGATGATATTTTTCTAAACTTATTTAAATTTATAAGGATTTTATATAGTTTATATAATAATTTGGCGATTTTTAGAGTGGAAAAAGTTTACCCCATCAAAATTGGGCGAAATGGGGCTTCAAAAAATGAAAATTGGCGAATCGTTTTTTCAAAAAAAACATGGAAACATAGCCCATGGGCTAAATTTTGCCCCTAAAATTATCTTTGGATTGAAGGCCCTAGACATGGTTAATAAACCAAACCCTTATTCCCTTAATGAATCTTCTAATCGTCTACGTTCAATAACAATTCCTTAAACTACCACACATGAGTTATTGATGGATTCATTTGCATTTCAATGGTGATATGGATTCAATTAGCAATTTTTGAGCTCTAGGTATGGATCTTGAGTTTCTTGACATGGTTTGGGTAGGAAACTCAAGCCTCAATCCCTGAAGGAAGATACTTGGAATTTAAGGCAATGAATGACACCTCAAACTAGCACACATGGCCTTTGTATGGGTATATGTATGGCATTAGGTGGTTTTTAGTAGTAGGCATAATTCTCGGGGCCCTAGAGATTATCAAGGAATGAGTCCCATATCATATATCATAAATGATGTTTTTAGGCATTTAATTACTAGAGGATGCATTGAAGCACCAAACTTGACCTCCAATAGAGTCCTTTCCATCCAAGTGGGGATGTTATTTCCTTTATAATATTCACATAATTAGGTATGGATCTTGGGGCCTTGACATGTTCAGGCATAGAAACCAAATCCATGGTCACTAAAAGAAGCTTCTAGGTATCCAAGGCTAAATGACACCTTGAACCAACACTCATGATATCCAAAGAGTGTCCTTATCCTACAAGCTATGCGGATATCATTTCCATTATGAGTTTTAACACAAGGCATAAGCTTTAGGGCTCTATACATTTTTAAAGGAGGAAATGTTGAATTTTTTACCTAAAGGAATCTTTTAGGTGTCAAAGGCTAAGAAAAATACCTTGAAGAATCACTCATGACCTTCGATGATATATCTATTTTTAAGTGGGGAAACGTGTTCCATTATGAATTTTTAAGAAGTAGGTATGGATGTAAGCACCCTAGACATGGCTAGTGGAGACAAATTAAGATTCCAGTTGTAATGGAATGTCCCAAGAATACAAGGCTATGATCGGTGCCTTAAGGAACCACACTTGACATCTCGAGGGTATCCGTTTTCTTTGTCTATGGATATCCATGCCATTAGTAGCCTATGAGCACTAGGTGGGGCTAGGGGCATTGACATAATGAAGGGAGGAATCCTAGGGCTCATTCCCTAAACAAAGATTCTATGCATCTAGGACAAACATCATATAGCTTTTGTTGAGGACATTTCCAACTTGTGGCTCTAGTCTTATAAAAATTATTATGTCCAAATATATATAAGAAAACATATAAATCTAACTAAAATATTATTCAACACAATTATGAAAGAAGTCATTACATAAAATTTAAAGATGCAAAATATTTGCAATTTAACATCACCTTTACCACAATACAATATAAATTATATATATATATATATATATATATATATATATATATATATATATATATATATATATATTTAAATATAAAATTCAAAGGAATACAAATTTATGAAAAAACCAAATTCTATACAAATATACTTCACAAAAATAATATTATTTTATTTAAATCACTTTTTAATAATGCTAAAAGTGGAAGACGACAAGTACTTGATGATCTCACTTACCCTTTTTTAACCTGGAAGAAGTTAAAAAAAGTGGTTAACTCTTTCTTACCTCGAGTGAAGTGCAGCTGCATGAAATTCACATTTGATACACGGTAAATTTTGGCCTCAATCTGCATTCTATCTCTCTGGCATATTATTATATATTTCCTTGTTTATTTTTTCCATTTGTGTTACATAGGTCTGTAATGTCCCCATCCAAATAAATCAATAGAAGGGAAAATTCCACCAATCTAATAGTTCCCTAGGTTGGGGTGGAAACATTTAGATTTGGAATAAGCGAGCTATAAAACCCCAAATGGAAATTATCTTGACAAAATATATTAAAAGGGGATAAATAAATATTTCTAATAGGAAAATAAGGTGGGACTTGGTCATGAAGGCACATTGGTGGTGTGGGACCCACACAAAGCAAGATTCTCCATGCCACATGGCATCCTACTCTCACCCATTCGAATCCAAGGTGGATTCCAATGTTCTTGGGGAAGTTGGAAGGGAAATACACTTGGAATGACTCATTGAGGATCGAATTTGAATGGAAGAGGCACTCCCATGGAAGAGGAAGAGGCATCTTAGAGGTATTGAGACACTTGGGCTAGTTTCCCTAGCTTTTATGACAACAACGATGAAGATGCTATGACATTTATGAAAATGATCATACCTGATTGCTGACATCTAACCTATATGACATGTCAAGGATAAAACTAACCTCCATGAAGGTGCACAAGGGAGTTATGGAAGCCAAGATTCCCCCCATTTGAATTGATGGAAGAGGGAGGGTAGGAATTGTTGGACAAGTGGCACTCATTGGAATATTTCCCCAACTTGAGTTGGCATGAAGCTCTTGGAGGGAATTCGAGCCATGGAGGACTTGGAAGGATTATAAAAGATAAGAAAAAATAAGGAGAGGGGCTTTTTGATCATTTCTCATTTGGTAATTTGGAGAGCATAGCTTGTCCATGCAAGTTAAGTGTTTATTCTACTTGCCTTAGCACCAATTTCGAGGGTGAAAGATTCCCATCCTAATTGGAAATTGGAGAGGACATTCAGACCTTTAATTTGGAGCTGCAATGAATTCATTTGTTACAGGTTGAAGCTACAGGGATGCTCATGATCATATCTTCTTCAACTTGTTCCCACATCTCTCTCACTCTTCTCTTCATATTCTTGCTCTTGGAGGAATGACTCACATGGTGAGATGATGATATATTTGGGGAAGTACAAGGGGCCCCATTTACATGTAATGTTATGTCTACACTCTTTATTTTATTCTCATATGAACCTCAGATCGAAACTCCAAGTGAAACTATGTAAAAATTCCAAACTATGTATGAACGGTACCATTTTCCCATATATCTTGTTGTAAGATCTTGAAGTTGTTTGATATGGAATTTTTTCAGTCAATATCAGTGGTTTTATTTATGTTTTCAGAGCCATTAATGTATTGAATAAGTTTCATGAACCTTATGCAATTATTTGGAACATTTCTCTCAAATTCTATAGCAAGTTATAGCATTTTTCTCTCTTTTCCCCCTATGTTAAGACATGTTTACAAATCTCTGATTTATGGGAGGTTCAAAAGCCTTTAGTATCTTATTAATGATGCATTTGGTTTCCCATTGAATTCATATAATCCATGTCTTTCTTCTTAAATTTTGGAGGGTCGTACTGCATTTGGGAAGCCATTAGTGACCTCTACCCTAGGGGGTTTGAACCTCGAAATTACTAGTAAATTCTCTATTTTCTCCTAATTGAAAATGAACATTTCAGAAGTATTTTTTAAGTGTTAAAGCACCTATAAGCCTCATTTTTATGTCCTAATACCCTTCAAGTACCTTCAGACCCAATTCGAAATCCTTAGGATCCATTTGGAAGCACTTGGGTCATCACTAATCCAAGGTTTGAATTGACCAAAAAATTGCAATTTTCCAATTTTTCCAAATTATTAAAAAGGGATACTACAAGTGGTATCATAGCATGGTCCTTGCACCTGGTTTGTGTGACCATTTATGATGTCAAGAATTCATCCCCACCCTTAGAGACAAAAACTGAAAGTACATTTGGTGAAGAGGAAGAAGAAGGAGAAGAAGTGCACTATGTTGAGACTATGGCTAAGGATGAGAAAGGAACTTCATGTATGGAGGAGAAAGAGGAGTTTAGTAAATTCATGAAACCATTTTTTGAAGACATGACAAGGAAAATAATGCAAGGGTTCAAATTGATGGCTAGTCAAATTGGTAGCAAATTGACAATATGAGGAAGCAGTAGTTCCCCTAGTGAGGAAACAAAGGAATTTGGTGGAAGCATTTTCTCAAGGATAGGGCCTCATAATCGATCCAATGAATTTCATAGCTCAATAAGAGCCACCACATCCAAGTTTATTGAGATTAACGAGGACCTTCATACCCAATATGGAATGCAGGAAGTTCTAGCAGAATGGAAGCAGTTGAGTGAAGATTGTAGGCGGACTCTACCATTTGATCAATTATTTACTGTCTCAAACAAACTCAAGATGAGGGGAGGAAATATAACTCCTTTCCAAAACAAAGAATTGAATTATGCCATAGGTAAAATGCCCCTTCCTACCTTTGATGGCTCATCTCAAAGTTCTGCAAATACTTGGATACAAAAGTTAGATGTATATTTTCAGCTGAATCCAATGGTTGAAGAGGATGATCTAAAAACGACTATTTTTCATCTTGAAGGAGAATCCAATTATTGGTGGTTCCATGGGATTAAGACCTTGGGACATGATCAGGTCACACCATATGAATAATTTTTTAACAGGTTATTGGAAAGATTCAAGCAAAAAGACCCTGCAATTCCTTTCAAGGAACTAGCACAATTGAAGCAAATTGGAACCCTTGATGAGTACATGTTGGAATTTCAAAATCTATCAGTTAAGGTGGCTGATATATCTATGGTTCGATTTATCTTTACTAAAGGTTTGGCTGAACCTTTGAAGGGTTTATTTAAAGCCCACAAACCTACTTCATTGAAAGATGCCACGAACTTGGCAAGAGATCTACAAAATGTGCTACTGAAGATAAAGTATCCCCCCAAGCCCAACTTTCCTTCCAAGTTTAGAGTTGACAAGAATCCATGGAAAAAATATGCATTTGGAAAATACAAGAAAGAGAGACCAAGCAAGGAAGAACCTAGAAGAAAGAAACTACGTTACACATGCTTCCAACCATGGGTACTAGGGCATAAATGTGCTAAGGGGAAACAACAATTCATTGAAGTATTTTCTGATCATGAAGAGGAAGGGAATATGGAGTAAGAAGAGCATATTTCATCCCAATAAGAGGGATATGAAACAACAAAAGAACATCATCCATCACCTGAAAAAGGGAGAATGGAAGTTCTTTCAGGAGTGCTTCGTTTTCACATCATTCAATGCAAGGGAGTGGTACAAGGGAAAATAGTTTAGGTATTAGAAGATGGAGGAGCCACTCATAAATTCATTGGTGCAGCCTTGGTGGAGAGAAGAAATCTACCTATTGAATCATTCTATGGGTTCATAGTCATCATTCCAAGTAACAATTCTATGGAATGCAAAACATGGATTCCAAAGTTACAACTCACCATAGGAAATTACACATTTTTGATAGCTTTTATGTGGTGGATGTTGCTAATACAAATTTGGTCTTGGGAGTGCAATGGTTGTACTCTATAGGAGAAAATACAATGAACTACCAAATACTTGAAATGAAATTCAAAAATTCAGAAGGAAAACAAAGGGTAGTGAGAGGAATGCACACCTATCCTAACCAAGTGGTGTCTTCCCATAGTATGAGGTCCATATTGAGGCATGGGTATATTGAATGGGATGCTGAATGTTTCATCACTTCCCCCAAGACAAACATAAATATTGTAGAACATCCAAGGGAGATAAGGAAACTACTACAAAAATATGAAAAGGTTTTTGGATCTTCCTCCTGGAAGGCCACTCGACAGAGGAGTTGAGCACACCATTGTTTTGGAGGTGGGTACTTCACCTATACAAATACCAACATATAGACACCCAAAAATGTTCAGAGATGATATTGAGAAGGCTATTTAAGAGATCTTGGGATTGGGACTCATTAGACCAAGATCAAGTCCCTATGCTTCTTCAGTTGTTTTGGTGAAGAAAAAGGATGGAACCCTAAGAATGTGTATTTATTTTAGAGCTCTGAACAAGAATACAATAAAGAATATATATCCCATTCCTAGAATAGATGAGATCATGGATGAGCTATTTGGAGCAAATTTCTTCTCCAAAATTGATCTTATATCTGGTTACTATTGACGGGGAAAAGTACCCTATAGTAAGGAAATTGATACTATCAACTGGAATGGGATGACAGGTAAGCGTATTAACTGCATTACAGGAATGTTCATGAAAAGAAATAGGTTATAGGCCTTGAGAACATACCTTTCGAATGATGTTCGATCCTAGCTCTTATTTGATCTTGCGCTCGATCCTCAAGTCCACCTCCCGTTCACTAAACCTACAATACAAGTACCTTTCTCAGCGTATCTTGGATAATATATAATGATTGAAAGAGACAAAGCAATTTGAACCTTCAATATTAACCAAAATAGATCCAAACTAGTATATTATTTCAAAGAACACTTACTTTGGGACAAGAAAGATGCTTCAACCTTTTATTGTCAAGTGCAAATTGATGTTACAAATATACCTAACTTTGTGACATGCTCCTGCAACTTGATCCTGGGCTCCTGCTCTTCTCTGGCTTGGATATATTCCAACATAAACTCCTCCAATGCAAGTTTCTCTTTAAAGTCTCTTAATAATATTCATGTCTCTAACCCCTCTCTTTATTCTTCCCTGTATTTATAGGACCAGAGAAGCAGTTCAGGTCGAGAGATGGTTATGGAGGAAGTTGGGGAAGTTGGGAAACCAACTACAACTAATCCTCTTCGTCAAATTAATTTTTTTTAATCATGTTTTGAGATGTACGCTACTATTGTGCAGCGAAGTAGCGTTCAGGGCGCTACTATAGTGCTTGTAAACTAGCGCTCATCAATTTTTAAATGTTGAGTGCTACTATGCTGAAGAGGAGTAGCGCTCATAAGGCTTTTAGCGCTACTATTACACACTGGAGTAGGGTACAGGCGCTAGTCTATTGAAGTAGAGTAGTGCTCATATCTCAGAATGACATTTTTAGGGTCTTTCCAGTATTGTCAGGAAGTGGAGTGAGTCAAAATCTCATCTAGGGTCAACATGCTCCTCCATCCAAGTTGTCCTTTTGTGTGATCAACAACTGAAGCTGAACACGGATGGAGAGGTGCAGGTTTGACCTATAACAAATGCCCCCTAATGTGTGAGGTCAGAGGGAAATGATGGCCGAAATACATTATAATCCAAAGCTAGAGGAGGAGCAAAGAACCGCAGAAACAAGTCACAAGAACACCTGAAACAAAGATCAAGGTCAGCAAGCAATTACATTTTTGACATCATATAGATGTGCAGTGTGGTACAACATGATCTCTGATACATAACAAGGAGATGTATATATAGCATGGCCACTTGAAATACAAGCGTGGATCCATGTCAAACTGAGAGATGATAGCCATAACAACAAACTGGATCTATGTCTCATGGAGAGCCGAATATAAGTGAGGCTCAGTCTTGCGCAACTTGGGTGATAACAAAATGAGGTAATGTCATCCAAAATCCCAAGGTCTTCATCCAAAACAACTCTAGGTACAAACCCTAGCCATGTGAATAGATGAGCTGACAGTCGAACATGAGGACTGCAGAATGGCCGACACAGGGTATATCCTTGAACAGTGAGCACGACACAAAGTGACTCATGCAGTTTCCTACATAATGGGGTAAATGATAAGCCTGAAATGTAAGATACATTATCAGACCCTCCATATGGTTGGAAGAATAACCAATCGGGGGAGTTAATAACTCGGAGGACAGGTTCACCCTGAGGTCAAAAACTAAACCCAACCGACAAGATAGACTCAAGTAGGTGTTGTGTTAAAGGATAGAACTGACTGAACTGCCTTTGACATTTGAAGATATGACACATCTTTCCCATCCCTTATTCTTTTTAGATAAAAGAATACATTTCTTATTGTTTTAATGAGTCTAAGAAAGAAAGAAAACTCAATAGATCCAACCATGTAAAAAGTTTAACAAGACCATGGGAGGGAGACTCAGGACCTTCTTCATTGTTTACAGAGTTTGAAGAAGAGATAGAAGATTACTCTATATTATTGATCTCTGGATTTTAATATCGAGCCGAGATCTGTTCTTGCTCGCCGGTGTTTTCAATTTTAAGGAGTCTGAAAAACTTAAACAATAAATCCATATATCTGCTCATGGATTTTAGTATCGAGCCCAAGTAGATTAATGCTCGCCGATGTTTTCTGTTTATAGAGTCTGAAAAACTTAAACAATCCTCTTTTCACCTATCCGTGGATTTTATATCGAGCCTGGATTGGTCTGTGCTCGGCGGTGTTTTCTTGTTTATAGAGTTGAAAAACTTAAACAGTCCTCTACTTACCCTCTCGTGGATTTCACATCGAGCCCGAGTAGGTGAATGCTCGCTTGGTATTTTCATGTTTAGAGAGCCTGAAAACCCTAAAGAAAGGCTCCAAAAGGTCCTTTTTCGTGCAGTTAGTCTCCTCCCCCGAAAAAGTATAAAACAATGGAAGAAGAACTCTTCTAGCACATATAGAAGTATACCTAGAGTATACCTTTTCCGTAGTTAATCCACCTAGGCCTGGAAAAGGGGTAATTCTATACCTCAGTGGATGAGCCTTTGATTACCTTAACGAGGTCGAAGAGGACAAGCTTGCTCAACAATCTTGTTTAGGTTTAAATAGTCCAAACAAGAGCTTAAAATGACTTAAAGGTCAGCTTCTAGGATCATAGCTTCATACTCTGCCAAAACTAGGTCTTCAACAAGATATTAGTTAATGCAGAAAAAAATCTCGAATGATATATGAATTTGAACTATCAACTAGTTGGCAATGTCTAACATTGAGAGTTTTTAAACTTAGGAGATCAATCCTACAAAAACTTAAGGAAAAATGCGAGCTAGATTAGTATTATGCCATATGACAGTATGTTTCAATTGATTAATTAGGTGATTTTGATAAAAATTTTGAAACTATAGAAAACTAAACAATGGTGGGTAAGAATTAAATTCCAATTCATATATATAATTTCATTTTTAAAAATCAATTTCCAATTTGTTTTTGTAGGGAAAATATTTGGGGCAACCTTTGGCATTTTCAAATCTCCGTGGCGATCAAACCAAGCATCCAAACACCGTTCTTCTTCCACCAAGTGAGTTAGAATTCTCCCTACTTGCATTTTCATGGTTTAGTTTTCATTTTTTGAGCCAAAAATTGCTTGCAACGCAATTCTCACAACCCTTACTACGCGGGAGCTACTGTGTAACAATAGCAGTAGCGTGTAAACGAGATGAGAGCTACAGTGCTCAAACAGAGTAGCGCCCATACGTGACTGTGTAGTATTCACAGTAGCGCTCAAGCCTGAAAACCTAAAAGCAAGCGCCGAGACTCAAAAGAATGTCATTTCTTGTGTAGGATTGTTCTTCAATGGAGGGAGAGAGAACATGAGGACATGGATAGGTTGGCCATGCAAGATCCGGCCACTCTCCATGCTCTCCAAAGATGTAGTTTATTGAAGTTTTACCAAACCGTAAACATGAGGGCCCTAAATAAGTTATTTCGAAGACTTATCTAGTACTAGGATGTGGATACCAACACTTTTGTCATCTGTGGGAAAACTTTGGAGCTTACAGTTGATGACATATATTTCATTACTGGTCTCTCACGGAGAGGAGATGTAATCAATCTGAGAGGGTCTTCTCGTGTGGGCGTAAGATCTGTGCAAGAGTACGTGAATTCATATTGTCTGGCTGGAGCTGAGAAATCAGGAAGCCAAGTCTTGATTTCAACCATTGAAGGCCTCCCCTTGAAGGTGATAGTGAGTATGATCAACTGAGTGGCAGGTAGTGCCTCACTACACCTAGATTCCAGGCACTCTATGCATGTTGGTGTACAATGCTTACACGGTCATGTATATGATTGGTGTACTAGTTTACTAGCGAGCATGAAATCTCAATTGACAGGTTGTAAATCTGGCACAATGAAGAATTTTGGGTATGGTAGCATTTTGTGTACTTTCTTATTTGAGAGGATGCCTGCTATCAGTTTGGGGATGCCTCTACCTTAGGTTAACCCCCGTGAGCCCAGACTAGGCCGTTGGGGTGACATATTCCTCCGTCAGGGTGGTGGGGAAAGTCACTACTGTTATCATACTGATGATTTCTGGGGGTGGTGGGAGAGGCAAGTGCCTGCTTTCGAGCAGTTTCCATATGCTGGATTGGATTTCTGTCATGATCCAGAACTGGTGCTTCCTCCAGGTGGAGCCTGGGGAGATATTGGTATGTTTAATTTTTTGAGGATTATTTAATTTTTTCAAAATTTTCAAGTATTTGATTTTTATAAATTAATTTTGAAGTGCTAAACAAGTGTCATATGCAAATCTTGGGCCTGTTCGTCTCGAGGGACATCCTACCATCTATGTGAGGCCAGCTGATATTACTGCAGCAGATGCTATGTTGGGTACCATAGAGAGAAAAGTGAGTCGGTTGACCCACGAAGTTCCTGCATGTCGTATGGATCAGATACCTATTGATATGCAGGAAGATGTAGTTGGGGTGCCTCCGGCATGGCTTAGGGTGCTGCGGAAGATAGCTAGGCTAGTCATATGCTATCGCAATGCAGTAGATGATGATGAGGTCCCTGCTTCTCCATAGGAGAGGGATACATTCTATGTATATATGTTTGAGGCTACTATGCCTAGTTTTGTACTTTTATGACATGACTTGATAGACTTGTGATCCAAAACTCATATATTTTTTGATACAGTATCGGCTATATACAGTATCGGTTATTTACATGTGTATGTATTTGAATTTTATGTGTGCAATGTTGTTTATGAAAATGTATGATACAAATGCCAGTCTAACACATAGTTTGCTAGTGAATCAGCTAATGCATTTAAACTTCTTGGAATGTGTTCATATATAATAGAATCAAACTGTGTTTCCAAAAGTCTAACTCGTAGAAACTGACGTAGCAATCTAGGATCTCTCATTTGGTAGACACCTATTAACTGAAGTACAATTAATTGTGAGTCAAGCCTTACCTCCAAATGTGAAATGCCATGACTGAGAGCATCTCGGAGAAGTTCTATAACTGCACTGTATTCAGCAACATTATTCGTGGTAGGACCCAAACAAACCCCCCCGAAGAGACAAGTTGGCCAGCGGGTGAGTAAATGACCCAAGCTGTTGCAGCCAACTGACAGGTGTGGCGACTGGCGCCATCAGCAAATCCTAAGAAATGTTCGGTTGACATCTGGTACACGAAACGAAAAGCACACATAAGATTAACTAACAAGCATAACGAAAAACTAGCTTTACAAAAATATACAGCTATGTTACAAGAAAAAGTATGTCATCCTAAGCATAGTACTTCTTCAAGTAGGGTCAATTCCTAGATCCTCCTCGTGAGGTTGGGCAAAGGTGTCATGGAAATCACGGAAAATATTGGTATACGGAATGATCTCATCGAGATAACATCCCGTTTCAATAAAAATGTTTCCGGTGACCCCAGTGGAAATGTTGACCAGAAAGGTATTCAATATATTCTCTTCAACAAAGCCAACTTGTGAAGTAGAAGTGAAATTAGTATGTCCACTGGGTGTTGGACAAAACTCGCGTCTCTCTATCAAGTTAAGAAAAGGAATCAAGAAGGACCCAGGATCTATATGTTCACAAGGATGGTCCAGGTCAGTCATGGCTTCTAACATTTCCTCCTCAGAAGGTAAAGTAGTATCCGAACTGTCAAGAGAGTGGGTCGGGTCTGGTGACTGAGTAGCAGCATAATCTATATTTGACTTAACAGACACCAATGGAGTCAATATATGTTCTGTTGCAGTTTGATATGAGTCCAAGTGGGTTACTTCTGCAATAGGAGTGGGCACGGAGGGGTTTAAATTGGTTGGGAGAAATCCAGGATCAGTTGTTAAACGATCCATGGAAATTTCAGATGATGAACATCCCTCAGAACCAACGAATAAGGTAGGAGCCGGTAGATCAAAAGTGCCAATTAATGACCCGTAAAGTCCTGCTCCTAAACTCTCACCAACTGAGGCGGTTTGATCAATTAAAGGAATTGTGGTCTCTAAAGAAGTTTGGTTGTTTCTTTGAGTGAAATAAGGTTGATCGACTGTAACGAACTTACCTTCAAATGGGAACATAACAACTCGAAAAACTGTCGATGCAATGGATCGCATGGCATAAGTCCAGCTCCTGCCTAATAACATATTGTAATCAAGCGGAGCATCCAGAACTTCTACTTCTACAGCAACTGTCTTATTGGCCAATGTGACATCAAATGATGGCAAAACCCATGTGGGCGGAAAGTCCTGCCATCAAATGCAGTAAGCAGTGTGTTAAAAGGGGCTAACTCGGGGGAACCCAAAGCTTTCCAACAGGAAATTGACATTACGCAGGTCGACGCGCCCTCATCTACAACAGCTCGTCTTATGGTCATTGGGCCATGGACGACTTCAATCCGAAGAGAAATGTGGTAGGGAAACCGGTATTTGATATCAGTCATATCAAATCGCGCAGACATGTTAGAGGATTCCATACTTCTAATAGCTGCCAGAAGTGCATTCCATTGTAAAGGACAACATTGCAAGGCTTCTAAGGTAGACATGGAACAAGGGGTTTGGGCTAAATCTTCAACCACGTTGTAGTTGGAGGCAGCCCGAGTGTTGGGATTGTGCGATGCCCATTTCAAAACACCTTTCGGGATCTTGGGCATTGGGTCCACAGGTATGTGGAGTAGAGTGGAGGATTCTGGAATCTCTTTATCCTTTTTCTATGCGTCCGGGGTATAATTCCTAGCTCTTGTTTGTAAGAGTGCATCTGAATTAACCATGTTAATAAAAGTTTGATCAACCGTAGCATGTGTAGTGCCCCCAGTGTTGGAGGTGCTAGAAGCTGAGATCTGCCCCTTAGGGAATGGATCTTTCAGTACGGCAAGCTTCTTTTCTCTTAATAGCTTCTGGGCTTCTTCTAGCAGATGGCATGGGTGAGTAAGGTGGTCCTGCTTGCAAAGTTTACAAGGGAACTTAACCTTCTTTTTCTCTTTGTTACCCTCTTCGGCATTCTCTTTTTTGGGATTTTGATGGTTCCCCTCTCCTTTCTTTCCCTTCTTTTTGTTATTGGGCTGCCGAGGGCCCTTTTGATTGTTCTAAACTTGGTTGATAGGCTCAAAAGTAGAAGGAGAGGTTGTGACGGAAGAAACTTCTGCAGTCGATTTTTTGACAGATAATGCATGAAACTGTTTGGTCAATACTTCGAAAGCTGCAGAGTCAATTGAACCCACTATGTCGTCGGCATGTGGTCCAGGTTTAGGTCTACTTAGATCGGTATTCAATCGCGGTGCATCAGGTATGATTTCATACAATAACCCAGATTGTGCGTAAACAAGATCTAATTGTTGGGTCCGTAGGATGGCTTCTTCCTCATTAGACACTCCAGATGTAGCTACTTCCTTAGAAATGTAAGGAAGGAGTGATTTCAAATACCACTCAAGAAGGAATTATAGAGGTATGTTGGCTTTAATGAGCCTCTTCCGTCTTCGCCACTCCCGAATGTGGTCAGATAAATGAGTGGCTTTATTTTGCCTAAATGTAGACAAAAGGTCTGTTCCGGCATCATACCGAACAGGAAGCTGAAAGTGATTCAAAAAGACAGTCGCGATATCCCCAAAATTAGAGAATGTAGCTGCAGGTAACTCAATGTACCATTTAGTTGCAGCACCGGTTAAAGTCCTTTGGAACAGTCTCAAACTAATGGAATCTTCATTTAATGAGTTCGAGGAACACCATAAATGGAAAGTAGTGACATGGTCACCGGGGTCTTCACCTGTTTTGCCTTTGAACTTTGGAATGTACGAAGGTAACTTGGTAGGAACTGATGGCCATGTAGCGTTATGATACACTGGATCGTTGGTCAATTTGTAAAGATCTTGCAAATTTAAAGTTGCCAGAAATGGTAAACGAGGCTGGTAAGACAGTGCTTGATAAGCTGGGGTCGAAAAAGGGGAACCACCCATAGTTTGACCTGTGACCTGCTGGTAGGGGTTTCCCCCAGTCGTCTGCTGGTAGGGGTTTCCCCCAACCATCTATTGGTAAGGGTTGCCCCCAACCATCTGCTGATAGGGGTTTCCACCTACCATCTGTTGATAGGGGTTGCCTCCAGCTAATTGTTGGTAGGGGTTGCCCCTCGCCATCTATTGTTGCGTGAAAGTATTATTGAAATTTCCCCACCCATATGAAAGTGGGTTAGTGCTCTGTGGGTTCGTCCATTGTGGCTAGGTGTTAGCCCCGCCATATTTCTAGTTAAAAATATTATCCCCTCCCCCTGAGAATAAGGAAAAAGGGACATTACCTGCAGGCATATTACATTGATTCATGTTGGGACCTGCAAAGGTATTGAAACCAGTGGTAGCTGATGTAGACGGTGCGGTCATGGTACTCATGACAGGCACAGTTGCAGAAGCACTTGGCCCTACAGTGGGTGTGGAAATCCAAGTACTGGGTATCTGATATAACGGTTGAAATGCAGGAGGTAGCACTAAATTGGCTGTACTGCTAGGTCCAACAGTAGGTGTAGAGGTAGATGCCATAGTTGTTGAACTTGGCATACCTGATGTACCAGTATTAAAACTGAAAGACGGAGTGGACACAGAGGTTGTCTATGCTAGACTCGGTGTAGCAGTAAAAGGAGGATTTACAGTGTTAGTGTTCATACATATGGTGGGAGTTTGTGGAACTCCCTCTTCACCTCCTAGACTAGACATCAAATGTCCACACAAGAAATTATATGCACTGTAATCAGGCTGCTGGAAACCAACAGGTAACAGAAGCGGATTTCTAGGATTGGTCAGAGGAGGATTGAAGGGAGTGCTATACTTCGTAGAAGTAAGATCTTCAATCTCCACTGAACTAAAATGTCGCTGATCTGGAGTACTTGGTTGTGGTTCCTCAGGAACCTCTATTTCAGGGTTTTCTATTGTTGTTTGTTGTTCTTCAGGAAACTCAACATCAAGTGGTAATTCCTCAGGAATTCCTATTTCAGGATTTTCTGTTGTAAAAATTTCCTCAAGAAATTTTATTTCAGGAATGGTTTCTGAAGAAACACTGGGGTTTACCCGTTGCCGTCTAGCTGGCGGTAAAGGTTCTATTCTAACTGGCAGAAGGTTTTGAAGCCTTCTCGATCTACAAAGTTCTTGATTCTCCATGATTATATATATAAAATAACAAACTAAAACCTAGTGGCCACTACGACTAGGGGGAAAACAACACGCCAACTAAAAAAGTCCTAAGTATGTAAACCAGGCAAACGAGATGCCTTACGGAGAAGATTCTGGGATGATGAGGGCCCATAACAGATCAACGAAGGAAGAAGAACAATTACCCGGGGTCCACAATACAATGACTAAGGGTGCAAGCATTGGAATCACCCAACCACCCTCCCAAAGACTTGCAAGGTATTTCCTCCCACGTCTGTCCTAGGTACAACAGATATACCCTCTGTTGTCACCTGTGTATGAACCTAAAGTCAGATATTAAGGATACCACAACACCGAAAACTCCTGGGGGGACAGTCGCTGGTCGAATCAGAAGGCGTGGGTAGGGTAACTGAGCCCAAAACTCAAAAGAATCCCCATACGCGATCCAATCCTAGTATATGCTCGGAACAGAAAGTAGGAGGAGTATTCCCAACAGTCTGATCTCACAAGACCTACTGCATAGATCCCAGGCAAGCTTTGAGTGAAATGGATTTACCTGTGATAATCAAACTACGATTTTTGCGTAATGTGTGATCTTGAATGGTTTAAGGTGATTTAAACTCAAGATCCTAACCAAGACTAGTTGGTGTAGTGTATCCCTAAAAAAGAAAATTTGTTTCTATTTCATTTTATTGAAAAAAATTTAGGGCTGTTATTACTCAAAAGGTAGTGCGTTTGTGTGGCATGGTTGCAACAAAAAAGCAAAAGTGCATAAATTCTAACTTTCGACAACAAAACTCTTTTTTTTTTTCATTTAAAATTCTTTTCCAAACTGAAAAAACTGAGCAATCTACTTAAATCTCCTTTTTGTTTTCTTTTAAAATTGTACACAAAATAACCTATGCTATCTTGTAACAAAAATAAGCCTTATTAAACTTAAACTACCAAATTTTTTGCTTTTTCTGTTATCATAAACGAAAAAGAACTATAAACATGGAAAGCAAATAAGACTTGTGTGCAATGTGTAAGTATGGCTAAAAATGGTTCCTAAGCTTATAGCTGTCAAGGCACTAGCTCAAAAAAGACTTGACCTACAGGTTTTTTGCAAAAGAAAAAGCCTCTATACTCGGAAACAAAGTGGGGAGAAAAAAAAGGAGATAGATACAAGAGGACTGACCTAAATCATCCAACCCTAGGAAGACCACTATGCCAAGCAAAAAGTAGGCAAGCAAGCTACCAACTACCCTACTAACACAAGGACTGAGAAATGAATCAGCCTAAATCACTTTAAACACAATTGAAACTAGAAAAGACAACAAGTCAAAGAAGGTTGGAAATCAAACAAATTTGGAAGACACCCTAAAGGCTCCAAAACAGACCAAACCCTAAAACAAAGGATAGGATAGGTGAAGAGCAAACCAACGTTGCTACAAACAGTGAATGCAAAAGTATGCAGGTTTGTAAACTAGAAACATACAGTCAGGGCAAGAATAAGCGGAAGTGTTCACCACAAGACACAACCTAGTCTTCCAAAAGAGTTATAAACGGTCCAAACATTCTACAGGTAAACAAACGATCTAAAGATGGTAAAAAGACTCAAAGAAAGATTCTACAACTTAAAGAAAAGTTTAAAACCTCAAATACCAGTCAAGGAGATCTAACAACAAAGTCAGAAGACCACCAAAAAGGATAAAACTCAAGCAGACCACTAACAGAAGGCTACAGGAAATACACCCTACTATGCAGTAGGGAAATTCGTGCTCCTGCAGAGATGGGCGCTACTGTATGTATAGCACAGTAGCGTATGGGCGCTACTGTATGTACAACAAAGTAGCGCTCAAGTCTTAAAAGCTTAAAAACTAACTTTGAAAAGATGCAAAAAGATTGATTAAAGTAGAGAAAACAAGCAGGAGGTACCTACAGGGTTTCTCAGCAAGTAAAAGGAGTTGAAACAGTTTTGGAAAAAGAAACAAGAAAAGGTTTCCTAGAGCAAAAACACAACTATCCCCAGTGGAGTCGCCAGTCTGTTGGCGGGGAAAAGTACCCTATAGTAAGGAAATTGATACTATCAACTAGAATGGGATGACAAGTAAGTGTATTAACTGCATTACAGAAATGTTCATGAAAAGAAATAGGTTATAGGCCTTGAGAACATACCTTTCGAATGACGTTCGATCCTAGCTCTTATTTGATCTTGCGCTCGATCCTCAAGTCCACCTCCAGTTCACTAAACCTGCAATACAAGTACCTTTCTCAGCGTATCTTGGATAATATATAATGATTGAAAGAGACAAAGCAATTTGAACATTCAATATTAACCAAAACAGATCCAAACTAGTAAATTATTTCAAAGAACACTTAATTTGGGACAAGAAAAACGCTTCAACCTTTTATTGTCAAATGCAAATTGATGTTACAAATATACCTAACTTTGTGACATGCTCCTGCAACTTGATCCTGGGCTCCTACTCTTCTCTGGCTTGGATATCTTCCAGCATAAACTCCTCCAATACAAGTTTCTCTTTAAAGTCTCTTAATAATATTCATGTCTCTAACCCCTCTCTTTATTCTTCCCTGTATTTATAGGACCAGAGAAGCAGTTCAGGTCGAGAGATGGTTATGGAGGAAGTTGGGGAAGTTGGGAAACCAACTACAACTAATCATCTTCGTAAAATTAATTTTTTTTAATCATCTTTTGAGATGTACGCTACTATTGTTCAGTGAAGTAGCGTTCAGGGTGCTACTATAGTGCTTGTAAACTAGCGCTCATCAATTTTTAAATGTTGAGTGCTAATATGCTGAAGAGGAGTAGCACTTATAAGGATTTGAGCACTGCTATTACACACTGGAGTAGGGTACAGGCGCTAGTCTATTGAAGTAGAGTAGCGCTCACATCTCAGAATGACATTTTTAGGGTCTTTCCAGTATTGTCAGGAAGTGGAGTGAGTCAAAATATCATCTAGGGTCAACATGATCCTCCATCCATGTGTGATCAATAGCTCAAGGTGATCACGGATGGAGAGGTGCAGGTTTGACCTATAACAGTTACCATCAGATTCGAATGAATGAGGAGGATGTGTAGAAAACTTCTTTCAGATGTCACTATGGTCATTTCGAATTTCTTGTCATGCCTTTTGGTTTGACCAATGCTCCAGCCACATTCCAATCATGCATGAATGAAACATTTTTCAAGCAGCTCCATAAGTTTGTTTTGGTTTTTTTTTCATGATATTTTGATTTACAGTAAGACATGGGAGGAACATTTGCACCATTTAGAAGTTGTATTGAAAATATTGCATGAACAATCTTTGTTTGCTAAGTCGTCCAAGTATGAATTTGGGTTGAAATAATTTTTGTATCTTGGGACATCATTGGGAAAGATGGAGTAAAGGTGCAATTGGAGAAAATAAAAGCCATTCTTGAATGGCCATCACCCAAGAACATCACTGAATTGAGAGGCTTCATTGGGATACACACTTACTATAAGAAGTTTGTGAAGGGTTTTCCAAACTAACTCATCCCCTTACTTATTTAACCAAGAAGGATTCTTTCAAATGGGATGAAGAGGCTGAAAAGGATTTCCAAACAATGAAAGAGGTAATGAGTAGTTGTCCAGTACTTTCATTACCTGATTTTTCTAAACCATTTGTTTTGGAATATGATGCATCAAGAGAAGGGATATGGATGGTCCTAAAGAAAAATCAACACCCCATATCTTTTGAGAGCATAAAATTGCAGCCACATGAGAATATATACTCCATATATGACAAAGAAATGCTAGCCATCATGCATTCCTTGTCCAAGTTTAGACAATAGCTGGTGGGGAACAAGTTAGTGGTCAAAACTGATCATAACAGTTTAAAGCATTTCCTCACACAAAAGGATCTCAATGAAAGGAAACAAAAGTGGGTAAGTAAGGTCGAAGCTTTTGATTTTAACATTGAATCTATAAAAGGGAAGAATAATATTGTAGCAGATGCATTGTCTAGGAGACCTTCATTTTCTCGCATGGACATTTTGAAAGATTGGAAATACATGCTAATAGTAGAGTAGGCCAAAGATAGTTTTGCTTGTGATGTGTTAGATGGGGTCAAAAGAGATGATAGATACAATATATTGAAACGACTAATCTACTATAAGGACTGAATATAATTGGTTCAAGGTTCAAACTTAAAGCACAAGATCTTGCAGGAAGCTCATGATTCTCCTTTAGCAGGCCATCCTGGTTTCTTTAAAACATATAGGAAATTAGGACAAAGGTTCTCTTGGAAAGGGCTGAAGGAAGATGTTCTAAAGTATGTGAATGAATGCAAGATATGTCAACAAAATAAAGTTGAACACACCCATCTTGTGGGTCTATTGCAACCATTTCCCATTCTAGAACAAAAATGGGAAAGCATCTAAATGGATTTCATCACAGGTTTTCCCAAGGTTTTGGGTAAGGATTGTATTTATGTTGTGGTGGATAGACTCACCAAAATTGCTCATTTCTTTGCTATTACATCATATTTTACTTCTGCACAAGTGTTTGACCTATTCTTTAGAGATATTTCCATATTGCATGGACTTCCCAAAAACATTGTGAGTGACAGGGATAACATATCTATGAGTGATTTTTGGAAAGAACTCTTCAATTTGGTGGGCACTCAATTGAATCCTAGCAAAATCTATCATCCTAAAACTAATGGCCAAACAGAAAGGGTGAACCAATGGTTGGAAGGATACTTGAGGAACTATGTTGGTGAGTTGTAGGGACCTTGTTCCTAGGTCCCTAGTTTCTTAATAAATAAAAGACTTTTATTGTTACATCTTTACTATTTACATCCTCGTTTATATGTTTTCAGGTTTTGTTTAGTTCTACTGTCTATAAAAATAGATAACATTTACTGTCTGTAAATAAATCAATGCACTAATTACTGTTCTGACATCATAACAAGTTTCTGCAACATATATTTATAGATGTATTTTCTAGTAAGTAATTGAATTTAGGTTATAACACGAAATAAGTAAAATAATTACACAATTAGAAAGGTTTTCATACATGTATGAAAAAAATACCTGATAGATAGCTAGATGTTCCCTTTTGTGCTCCTCCTTTCCCTTTCGTATGTTCTGCAACCAAAATATTTCCCCAACCAGGAAACTCAACCGACCACCACCCAGCTCCAAAGGTACCCCTTTGGACCCCCAAGCCCAAAACGAGTACAAGCCAACCAGTATTTCCCTTCTGCAAACTCTCCAACAAGAACCCCCCTTCTCCTCTGCTTTGAAAATTTCTCTCTCTGCTCAAATTTCCCAAAAATATCCAAGGGTGAAGATGATCCCTTGTCCCCCATTGTCTTCACAACCTTATTCTCCTCCCTTGTCGACTCTTTTTCCCCCTCCATTAATACCCTATCTCTTAACATAAATGTTCTCCCCCCAAGTCTTGTCTTGAGCCCATCCCCATGACTCTCATTAGTAATTAAAATATTATAAAAAAGTATTGGTTGGGATCACCTGCCAACCATAAATCCTCATTCAATAATCATAACCTATTTTATTTCTTTTATCATTGTTGACTTTATGATTTAATAATTCACAATTAAATTTACAATTTGTTTAATTAACTCTAGAACTTACTTTATCACATTGTTATTAGTAAAGGTTATATAAGTCCGATAAATACATATCCACAGTTCAACCAACCTTCATTCCTGACATAATCACTAATATTTTCACTTAAATTTGATCAATATATTATTATATTAGTTAAATAATATTATCTAAGACTTAAATCAAACTCATTTACCTAGTACCATATTATACCTTAGTTGATTATTAAACTATTTAACACTATTACTTAAGATAATAATAGTCTCATTAATATTAATTGACATTATTAACACATGGTTAATTTAAGGAATCCAGTCAATAATATTTTTAATTAATATTATTAACACCATTAGCCTATGATAATGAGGTAATTAAACTATCTTATACTATTTACACTTATTAACATTAGTCAACAATATTGACATTAATCGTCAATAATTAACATTAATCAACATCATTAACATTAATCGACAACAAGTAACATTAATCAACATTATCGACATTAATCAACGATAATTAACATTAATCAATATTATTAACATTAATCAACAATATTTAACATTACTCAACCTTATTAACATTAATCAACCATGACTAACATTAATCAATATTACTAACATTAATCGACAATATTTAACATTAATCAACATTATTAACATTAATTAACCATGACTAACATTAATCAATATTACTAACATTAATCGAAAATATTTAACATTAATCAACATTATTAACATTAATAAATCATGACTAACATTAATCAATATTATTAACATTAATCAACAATAATTAACATTATTACTTAGTCATCTTTCATTACCACCTAATTCACTCTATTATCCTATTCAGTTATTTAAGCCAAAATTTACTAACTCGACGTATTAATTTAATCTCCTAGTTAGATAAGTAGTAATAATGTCATTAATGCCTAAACATTATAGTTCAGTTTATTTCACGCAATTTATAAATATGCAGGCGAGTTATTTAAGCGTAGTTACTGCTTACATACCTCGCGTAAGTACACTAACAGTAATAAATCACACACATCAATCATAATCACGAAACTTATTGTTTACTGACACAGGTTTAAACATAGTTTGCAAGGTACAATATTTTACCTAACTGAAATCTTATTTAGTTCTAACAAATTCATACATTACTGAGTTATGACACTTAACCAATCAATGGTTTTCAATATACATAGTTAGATCACGTTTTCTTCTTGACTTCAAACTAGTCCTATCTACCTAATCACAACTAACTTCTACATCCTATCCTTTCCTCTGCTGGACTACCCTGAAGTGTCAATCCATGACCAACTCCAGTTAGAACCGGTAAGCGGAAGTGTCGACTAGATCGACCAATCTTCCCCAGCAGGAAACCACTAGTCATCATCACACACCTTGGGGAGGGTGCCATAGCACAACCCTCCCATGACTCTGGGTTTCTAGGATAAACTGTGGGTAAAGCCTCCACCCCCCTAATGGAACAAGGGACAATGTCTACCCAGCATAAAAACTGTGTTGCACTTGTACTCAATTTGTCATCGTATAACCAATCTGGGCAGTTGAGTTTCCTGAAACCCTACCCCACCCATACATCATAATAAACAACATAATAATCATGCGAAAATAAATAATGCATCACTTGCATACCATTTATCTTTCGGAGTCCATGTCCCCTAGGCTCTCCCACCTCGTAGGATCCAGTTATCACTTATCCATTTTAACCTGTAAGTTAGTCCCCGACATACAGTCGAGAATACCGTGCATAAATCCTTAGCATGTACACATAAATTTCATCATAACATAACAATAATCACGTCATTTCTATTTACCATGCACCTGGTATAACATTTATCCATTTAACATATAAATTTTAACGAGGCATCCACGTATCCATCATTTAGGAAATTTGCTTGTTAGAGACATAATCAAAATATGAACATAACTCATAATATTAACATCACACACATATATATCATTTCCGCCAAATAATGAATCCATATGTCCACGGTGTCATCAAACTAACGAAGTTCCCCAATAATAAGCAAATACAACTGGTAATGATAGTTCTAATGGTAAAGGGAAAATGGGGCATTACATGAGCAACAAAAAACATGGGTGAAATGGCTACACTTGAGTGAGTTTTGCTACAATACTACTTTCCATATGTCCATTGGCATGTATCCTTTCAAAGCACTTTATGCTTATGAAGCACTTTCTTTTTTTTATCACATTTTTGGTGATAATAGAGCCCCAAAAGCTAAATATTGGGTTGAGGAAAGTCAAGAGATTTTGAAGCTTCTAAAAGACAATTTGCAGGTTGTTGAAAATTAACAAAAATAGTATGTGGACCAACATAGGGAGGAAATAAATTTTCAAGTGAATGATTTGGTTTATTTTAGGTTGTATCCATATAAGCAAACCTCCTTAAAATGGAAAGGATCAGAAAATCTCAAACCAAGGTATTATGGTCCATACAAGATAGTTCGAAAAGTTGGGGAGGTAGCTTATGAGTTAGAACTTCTGGAAGGTAACAAAATCCACAATGTATTTAATGTTTCATGCCTTAAGAAGGATATTGGTAAGAAAAATCTATTTCAGAAACACTCCCTCCATTAGATGATGAAGGAAAACTCATACTTATTCCAAAAACAAAAAATATTGAAGACAAGAGAAAGGAAATAGAGGAGGAGAACCATAAGAGAATATTTTGTACAATGGAAATATTTGCCAAGTGAGGATGCAACATGTGAAGAGGAACAAATTTTGCAGCATTCCAATTTGGAATTGCTTGAGGGAAAGCAATATTGGGTGGGGAAGAATGTAATGTACCCATCCAAATAAATCACTAGAAGGGAAAATTCCACCAATCTACTAGTTCCCTAGGTTGGGGTGGAAACATTTAGATTTGGAATAAGGGAACTATAAAACCCCAAATGGACATTAGCTTGAATATATATATTAAAAGGGGATAAATAAATATTTATAATAGGAAAATAAGGTGGCGCTTGGTCATGAAGGCACATTGGTGATGTGGGACCCACACAAAGCAAGATTCCCCATGCCACATGGCATCCTACTCTCACCCATTCAAATCCAAGGTGGAGTCCAACGTTCTTGGGGGATTTGGGAGGGAATTACACTTGGAATGACTCATTGAGGATCGAATTTGAGTGTAAGAGTAACTCCCATGGAAAAGGAAGATGCATCTTAGAGGCATTGAGACACTCAGGATAGATTCCCTAGCTTTTATGACAACAATTATGAATATTCTATGACACTTATGAAAAGGATCAGACCTGATTTCTATAATCTAACCTATATGACATGTTAGGGCTAAAAATAGCATCCAAGAGGGTGCACAAGGGAGTTATGGAATCCAATATTCTCCCCATTCGAATTGATGGAAGAGGGAGGCTAGGAATTGTTGGACAAGTGGCACTCATTGGAATATTTCCCCAACTTGAGTTGGCATGAAGCTCTTGGAGGGAATTCGAGCCATGGAATACTTGAAAGGCTTATAAAGACAAGAACAAAGAAGGATAGGGGATTTTTGATCATTTCTCATTTGGTAATTTGGAGAGAATAGCTTTTCCATGCAAGTTGAGTGTTTATTCTACTTGCCTTAGCACCAATTTCGAGGGTGAAAGATTCCCATCCTAATTGTAAATTGGAGAGGCCATTCAGACCTTTGATTTGGAGCTTCAATGGATTCATTTGTTACATTTTGAAGCTACAGGGATGCTCGTGATCATATCTTCTTGAACTTGTTCCCACATCTCTCTCACTCTTCTCTTCATATTCTTGCTCTTGGAGGAATGCGCACATGGTGAGATACTGATCTCTTTGGGGAATTCCAAGGGGCCTCATTTACTTGTAATGTGATTTCACACTCTTTATTTGATTCTCATATGAACCTAGGATAAAAATTCTAAGTGAAACTATGTAAAAATGCCAAACTATGTATGAATGGTACCATTTTCCCATATATCTTGTTGTAAGAGCTTGAAGTTGTTTGATATGGAATTTTTTCAGTCAATATCAGTGGTTTTATTGCTCTTTGGACAGCCATTAATGTATTGAATAATTTTCATGAACCTTATGCAAGTATTTGGAACATTTCTCTCAAATTCCATAGCAAGTTATAGCGTTTTTCTCTCATTTCCCCCTATGTTAAGACATGTTTACAAATCTCTGATTTATGGGAGTTGTAGAAGCCTTTAGGATCTTATTAATGATGCATTTGGGTGACCATTGAAGTCATATAACTAATCCATATCTCTGTTATGAAATTTGGGAGGGTCGTACTGCATTTGGGAAGCCATTAGTGACCTCCACCCTAAGGGGTTTGAACGTCGAAATTACTATTAAATTCCCTATTTTCTCCTAATTGCAAATGAATGTTACAAAAGTATTTTGAGAGTGTCCAAGAACCTATCAAACTCATTTTTATGTCCTAATACCCTTCAAGTACCTTCATACCCAATTCGAAATCCTTAGGATCCATTTGGAAGCACTTGGGTCATCACTAGTCCAAGGTTTGAATTGACAAAAAACTTGCAGTTTTTCCAATTTTTCCAAATTATTAAAAAGGGACACTACAAGGTCGCATGACAAAGAAATTATGAATTTAGGTTGCATTGTGTAAGGCATGTGGTGAATTTTTATTACATTTGTTGTTAATTGTGGGGATTTGAGTTCTGCAAGGGGGGAATCTCAATGTTTTTCGAGGATAAATTGGTTTTTTGGGGGATCATTTTGAGGGTTTGTAGGGTTTAGTGATGGAGATTTTGGTAGAAAAATTGTGGTGCAAGAGGTCATATGGGAAGCGGTGGAGGTGTTCCGCCCTGGTCATAGAGGGAAATACCCATCTGTGAAATACATATTCTACAGGCCAAGAAAAGGGTTGTTGTGGATTCTACTATCAAGAACCCTAACAACCCAGTCCCTATGGAAATTTCTCACAATGGCCGCAAGATTGAGAAGAAATTAAGGGGTGACGATATGGAAATAAAGGTGAAGCACTATCATTTGAATAAAATGTCTATATGATGCTCCAAAGAAATTAAGGGTGGAGGAAGAATCAGAGCACTTTGAAATGGGAAGCAACATTTATTTGAAGGAAAATTTTAAGATGACGTTAGCTGATAACAATGGATTTAGGAAGAAATTGAAGGAGAAATGGAAATGGGGACTTCTGAAAGGGGAAACATGTCCTATTTGAAGGGGGGAGGGCTAGTGACAATAAGGATGAGTTGAATAAATACTAGGAAGTGGAAGAAAGGGAAGGCTTCAGCAAGGGGAGGGGTCTTATTTGAAAGATAACATGAATAAAAGATATGTTGATGATAATAATGATGATATGTTAAATGGGGTTGGGATGGATATGGCGAAGAGGAAGGTGAAGAAGAAGAGAGACAAGATAGAATTTCCCTCGCAATTGGATGGTAAGAATGGGGAGAGCCCTATTGTGTATTATGAAGACATCAAGTGTGTTCATGGTGAATCTATTCATCATGCAAAGTCTAAATATTTGCTTCATTCTTCGAACAAGGTGAGTTCTAATTCTCCTTAATTTCCATCCTTTTTGTAGATCTCTGCATGTAAATAACTTGAATCGAGACTATGGGTAACATGAGCTAAGTGAGACTCAAAATTTAGTAAATAGCTTATGTCATCAACACATACCCCAAAACATTAGGGCTTCATTTTGGTTTCTACGTGAAATACCCAGGTTGGATTCTTTAATTAGAAACATCTGCACCAAAAATACTCATTACCTCATTTGGAAAATATAAAATTCAATGAAAATTGAGTTTCTTTCCAAAGGCCCACGTTTTATACTTGATGAGGCGTATTTGCACCTGAAATGTCCTTTGTCTTATATGGGCAATTACCAAAGTCAAAGGAAATGAGTTCTCCTATCTTAAGGCCCGGGTCTAGTGTTTTGAGGTTGTATTCTCAAGTACACATACTAAGGTTGAAAATGATATCTATTTCTAGATTCGGTAAATTTGCAAAGTAGCTATTTTCTGAGGAAATTAGAAAAAAGAGGCCCATGCGAGAAACAAAACCACCTAAACAAAGCAGACCAAAGAACCATTTAAAAATATAACATTCATACCACATGGAGTATTGAAAATGGGAAAATAACAAAGGAAAACAAAATTAAAAAAAAAAGATCCTACTTGTAAATGATCTCAAACTTTGAGGGAAAGATGTTGTATTGGAAAAATGGAGATAAGATATGGGATAATTGAAGCTTGTTAATTTCAAATTTCAGACAAAAAAATAACAAGAAACCAATAGGAACTCGCAGAAATGAGGCATTGACAAGAGTAAATTGAGTTGTATAGTACTTGCAAGTTGCCTCATTAGCGTAGTTGTGCGAGTACCTCTATCTGCCCTCAAGTTGTACTAGGACATGATGATCCTAAATCCTTATGACCTCATCCTCTACAATGGAGAATTGATTTATACGTATGCCTGTATTTCAAAATGTTTTCATCCTTGTTGTACCTATACATTCACCTAGATGATCCCATGCTACATAGCTAGTTTACAAATGTAAGTAACATAAAGTGAAGTGAATGGTCAAACTTAGTATATGTCCTAAGTGAAGTAAACATTTCATAACTTAATATGTCCGAAATGAAGCAAACATTTCATAACTTGTAGTGTACAAATTTTGAATGCTAACAACAATGACTATCTTCTACTTTATAAAAGACATCAATATTCAATAAAGTAGAAAAACTGTGAAAACACAATCTATGCTTTTTCTAAACCACGGTTTTTATTGCAAGTATGGAATAAATCAAAAAAATAAAATGTAATCCTCAGATTGGGTTCATTTGGCCTTGTGGTTAGTCAATGTGAGGGACACTGTGTGCATGAGACATTTCTTCATGGTATCTTTTGGAAAACCACTTGACTATATTTTTTATTATTTTTCAGTGTCATAAAACAAGTTTACAACAACAAAAGTTAGCATTTTTGTTGATTGATGGATGAAAAACTTTGCCTTGGGCTATCTATGATCTTATGCAACTAAGCATGCCAAAAATATTTCCTTCAAGCATGTAGTATGTAATCCCATATGGTGCAATAGCTATGAATTCAAATAAAACAGTCGGAATGTGCATTCAACTTGGATTTAAATTAACAAGCATCTAATTGAATGAAATCATTACTCATAACTACCATGTATGGGACAAAACCACTAAACTAGACTGTGGAGGTAATTCCAGTTTTGACTGCTTTTTTTCCTGCTATTAATTTAAACAGTGTGGAGTGGCTTCTATTTTGTGTTACTCCTATGTGCTTAATTACTTCTGTTGAAAGATTACATTACATTTTGTTCTAGGAATTGTCTGCTAAGAATGGAGATCTATTGGGACAAAGCCCGATGTGTCATCAATGCCAAAGGAATGGTAAAGAGGGCGTAGTTTTCTGTTCTAATGGTAAAAGAAAGCACTATTGCCTCAACTTCATTAAAAGATGGTATGTATCTCATCAGCAAATTACTCGGGGATAATTTCATTGAAGAAAAAAAACTTGTGTTCACCTGTAGGACTTTGGAAAATATTTATTATCTCTGAACAATACTTATAAAATTGTAGTGTCTTCTTGATATTATGCGAAGTGTTCACTAAATTTCATAAGGAAAATAACATTACCTAATATAAATTTCCATAAATATACCATTTTAAAGGTTGATATGTCATATTTTAAAGTGCACCAAAATCATAAAATTTTGAATATTAACTATTAAAATTGTCGTTGCATTCAATTATGAAATTCTTTAAAGCACATAATATTATTCTGATTATTGATTTTGGCATGGTTTTAATCCCTATTATAGCTTGATTTAATCTTTCTGTGCCTTTGGAATGGGAAACATAGGTACCCTAAACTGACTATAAACAACATTGAGGAGTCTTGTCTTGTTTGTCGTGGGAATTCTAGTTGCAAGGTATGCTTTTGTGAAGATGGTCTCCTGAAGGTAATTGGTTTGTATTTTTTTAACTGTAAATATATGTAATTAATGCAAACATCTAGTTAAAAAATGACTTCCTTTTTCTGTTTGGTTAGGCTATTGTGAAGGAAACAAATAATACAGAGAAGATAATCCATCTGAGGCACCTCTACATATGGTTCTTCCCATGCCGAGGAAAATTTGGATTGAGAAGTGCTTGGAACATGATTTGGATGCCAAGATTCGAGGTAGACAAATTAGTGTGTTTTTGAGATAAGTGGGAGTCATATTATCACTTTCTACTTCTATAATTTAACAATCATGTTGTAATTACACTTTTGTTAGGAGTAGCATCAATAACAGAACTTCCGAGGGCCAAACTCAATCCATATGAGTGCCTGTATTGGTATGCAAATTTTCATTCATTAACTTGTCAAATGAAATATTAATACATACCTGCTCGAATCATGATGTGAAGTTATATATTGTTCAATAATAAATTCTTCAAAGTAGGACCATCTCAAACAATGATTATCTAGCATGTTATTCCAATGCATTTGTTATTTTTTGTAGTAACAACTATACTAAATCTATGGTTGATTATCACAGAAGATGCTCAAATTTTTGTTATGATCTTTGTCTCATTTGTTGTTGTGAACTTTGAGAAGACTTTTTTCCTGGTCATGATGAAGCAAAGTCTGCTCCACATCATCTCAAGAGAGAACTATTTTCCATGTTCGATATAGTATTTCTTCTTTAGCAAGAAGATTTGGTTGGGAAAGCTTGTCTCATGCCTTAGATATTGGCATAGAGACATCCACAACCTCTGCCCATCATCCCTCTACTTAGCAGAAACAAGAAAAACAGAAGTTCAGTGCAACATCGCCTATTCGAGTTCCTTTGCAGTGCAAGGCCACGCATTCAAGGTGCTCCCCCAAAAGGAAACCATCAACACCAATGAAAAATACCACAACAACCAAAACTGTTGAACAGCTCCAGTGCAGCCAGCAACAACAATTACAACCCTCTAAAGATTTCAAAGAAAGGAAACCTTTCTGCTTCAGCAAATGTCGCACCAAGAGCTCAAATCGACACACAGCTCGACATATGATAAGGGATTTAACGCAATGGAGACCATTGCTTCCTAAGGAGGGAGGATTGATCCAGGTGGATATCGGTGGTGGCCCACCTCTTCCAACTAGCTCAAAACAATATTTTGGCAATTTTTGTAAATTACTATTATTAGTAGTTTTTCAGGTCCTGAACTTCCGGAGTCGTTTTGAGGCCCTAAACGACATTTTTTGGCGATACGGATAGACCTTTCCAACGGGCTACCGAGCACCCCAAATGGAGATCGTATGCAAAAGTTATGACCCCGGGAAGTTGACTGTTCAACTAACCACTTTGGGGCCGCAAACTTTATGACGGTTCATCTTCTAGGGTTAGGTTTTTGGATGTTTGGGATTCTTTCCCTCATGCTTATGATAAATAGGCCCTTTTGGCCTCTCTTTGTATTCATCTTGGCACAAATGAGCATAGGGGCCACATCTCTTCTCAGAGATAGCTACCACCATTCTAGCTATTGTATTTTACAGTCTGTTCTATTTCCGCTAGTTAATAGAATATGTGTTTACTGTATCACTGTGTTATTTGCAATATATCTCTGTATATGATTCTGTATATGCTATCTTTTCTTTCATTCCCACATAAATCCGGATCACAATCAAGTATGATATTTTTCAAAAGTGTCATAGAATCTTCATCATTGTTGTCATAGAGGTTAGGGAATCTAGCTCCAAGTGTCACAAAAATTCTAATATGCCTCTTTCTCTTCCATGGGACTTACTCTTCCACTCTAATTCGACCCTCCTTGATTCATGCCATGAATAATGCCTCTCCAAATCCCCCAAGAACGTTAGACTCCACCTTGGATTCAAATAGGTGAGAATAGGATGCCATGTGGCATGGAGAATCTTGACTTGTGTGGGTCCCACACCACCTATGCGTCCTCATGACCAAGTGCCACCTTATTTTATTATTATTATTATTTATTTAGCCCCTTATTCCAAGTCTAAATGTTTCCACCCCAACCTAGGGTACTATTAGATTGGTGGAAATTTCCTTTCATGTGATTTATTTGGATGGGGACATTACACATGATTTTTTTTTTTTTTCCGTATGCTTCACATCCAGTCGCATCAGTGGAATACTGATCTATCATGTGGTGAAAGTCATCATATCCTTCTTAGCTAGGCGGTAACAGGTGGTAAAGCGAGGATCATCCCCGTTATTGGTGCCATTCTCATTAATGATTCTAGCTGCGAGCTGGGTCCTTATATTGGCCAGGTGGTCAGCCACCCTGTTTTCATATGATCTAACATTGAGAGGGATAAGAGTAGTTAAGTTTCCAACTAGCTTGGCCATGGTTTGGAGATCATACTCCAGGTGCTAGCAGTTTCCAAGATTGTTGATAGCTGAACCATTAATGATTTTTTTTCAGTATGTTGATTAGTATCTGCGAGTAACCTTCTACCATTATCCAGTTGAAACTTTTCATTTTGGAAATTTTCAATCCATGGAACAGAGCTCCCAATTTTGCTGGGTTATTGTTGTTGATACCAATGTAGCCTGCAAAAATTCTAAGGATGTCACCTTTTCTATCCCAAAAAAATTCTCCATATCCAGAGTGCCCTGGATTACCTTTGGAGGCTCCATCGAAATTGAGACTAATAAAATTGTTAGTGGAAGGGTGCTAGATATTAGGACTTTTGATGGAAGGTATGAGATTTTTTGGGATAGAAGTCTGGTTATGAAGATTGAGCCCCCAGGCCTTCAGAATTGTGGCTTCCTATCTCTTGGGATGGATATCCTGGTCCAACCACGACTGAATAAGGATAGTTTTAGTAATTCTTGTCTTTATGCAACCCCAAATTTCCTCGGTGGTCATAAATGTTTCCTTGAATACACGCCTATTCTGTTCTTTCCATGTTTTCCACAACAGAAATGAGGGGAAGAGATTCCATATTCTCTCTAGCAAGGGGTTATTGAAAGAAAAAAGCTTCCAATTTAAAAGCGAGTTGTTGATATTGGTGCGGTCTCTTTGTGTAGTTTGAAATATTGTTGCACCCCTATCCCACATCGCATTCACAAAGGACTGGGAGTTAAAGAGGTGTTCAATGCTTTTGTACTCCTGTTTACAGAGATGGCAGTATGCGAGACCAAAAACACCCTTGTTTACCAGGTTATCCCAGGTTAGGGTTTTCCTTTTAACCAAAAGCCATAGGAAAGTAGCTGCTTTGGGCCAGAGATTTCCTTTCTAGATAGGCTCGTCTGATAGGAGATCATGCTCCTCCTGAATGTGGTAACCCTCCTTTACAGTAAAGCGACCTTTCGAGGTATGTCCCCATCTAATTTTGTCGTATTCGTTCTTGATTTAAATTCTTTTCCTGCTTATTTCGTCATATATAGTGTTGCCAATATAATCTTGAGGTTGAATGGACCATTGTTATGGGAGCTTCCAAGTTTTCCATTCATGGTGCTCCTCTCTGGCTCTCCAGTATTGGTAGACTTTGGTTATCTTGCATTGTTCCATAGCATCTTTAAGTTAAGGATCTCTTAAACTATTTGTATTTTGGAAGCTTGTTTCTAGGATTCATCCCAAAATACAATGCTTTTGCCATTTTTAACTTCCCAGAAACTATGGTTTTGAATCAGTTTACAATTAGTCTAATCTAGTTTCCAAACAATCGAACCATTCATCTCTTCATTAAAATGAATTAATTCCTTTTGATTCCAAGTGGGTCTGTATTTGGATTTCCAGAGAAGTGCCCATGGTTTCTTATTATGAGTAATCCACTTCCACCGTAGTTTTGATCCCATCACTTGATTTAATAACTCGGGATCTTGGAGACCAAGTCCCCCTAGTTTTATCTTGGGTCGGAAAGCATCCTCCCATTTTACAAGATCCCATTTCTTGTGGTGTTCATTACTTCCCCAAAGAAAATTTCTTTGAAGGTCTTGGATTATTTTGATTATAATTTTGGGGTCAGCCAGGACATAAAACATATAAAGGGGAATGGCTCGGAGCATAGACTTGAAAAGAGTAAGAAGACTAGAAATATTTAGGGAGTGGAAGGTCCATCTAGCAAGACATTTATTGAGAAGAGTGAGTAGATCCTCCCAGTTAGCCTAATAGAGAGGTTTTTCCATGAGTAGGGCACCTAGATATTTGGAGGGAATATTATGTATCGACAGATCGAGACATAACGAGATTCTTCTTTGTATAAGATGGTTGGTATTAAAGAAGAAAAGTTGGGATTTATCCAAGTTTATACAGGCTCCTAAGGCCTTCTCAAAAAATTTTAAGATGGTTTTGAAGAATTTTGCCTCTTTATAGGAGGGGTGGCCCATTAACAATGTGTCATCAACAAACTATTGGTGGGAACAATTCGGGGCATCTCCGTAGAGATTGATACCCTTCAAATTACCTTTATGGATTTCTTCTTTTATAACTCTCCCCAGCCCCTCCACCATTAAGATATAGATTAAAGGGGACACCCCTGTCTAATTCCTCTAGAGGGGGTGGAAGGCTCTGTCGGTGCCCCATTGACTAGGATAGAAAAAAAAGCAGAAGATAGAAGAGCAAGGATCCATTCAATTAAATCCTGACAAAAGCCATAGGCATGTAAGACACTAGAGATATAAGTCCAGTTAAGCTGATCGAAGGCTTTGGACATATCTAACTTGATGAGCATGCTAGGTTTTTTGGTGACTTTGAGAGAGTGTATAACTTCATGAGCTAGAATGACACCATCAAGAATTTGTCAGCCTTCAACATAACCATATTGCTCCGAACAAATGAGTAGAGGGAGGACTGGTTTGAGGCGATTAGCAATGACTTTGGTAATGATTTTGTAGATTATATTGCATAAAGATATAGGTTTGAATTCATCAGGGGTAGTAGGATTGGTCCCTTTAGGGATGAGAGTGAGGAATGTAGCATTAAAAGCAAAGAGAATGCATTTTGTATGACGGGAATCTTCCACAATCTCCAAGACCTCATCCTGTATGATATACCAACATTCATGGAAAAAATAAGTGGTGAATCCATCCAGTCCAAGGTATTTTCCCCTTTTCATGACGGAGATGGTTGTTCCCACCTCTTGCATGCTTATCTGTCTCATCAGACCCTCATTATATTCTTTGTTAAGGAGAGATGGGATGTTTTTGGTGATATTTCCAATGGCCTTCCTTCTATCAATCTGGGGTTTAGAAAGGAGATCTTTGAAGTAGGAATTGATTTATGATGCAATTTCCTCCTACTCATAAATAGGGTTTCCATTGGTGGATTTTAGCATAGTGATTTTGTTGTGTTTCCGATGTTGAAGCATAGAGTTATGGAAGAATTTGGTATTCCTTTTGCCCTCTTTTAACCAATTTATTATTGATTTTTTCTTCAATAGAATCTGTTCTTGTTTGATTCTTTCAGTCAGTTGGTAACTAAGAAGAGATTCTTCCTGAGCCTTGGCCGTTGAATACCCAGATAGTATGGTATCTTGCTGAAGATGAGACATTTTTTCCTTAATTTTCCTTTTTTCTTCAAAGATGTTTCCAAAGGTGGTTTTGTTCCAGTGTTTTTTTTTTTTAGATTTTTAAGTTTCTGCTGGAATTTGTAGACAAGGGAGAGATTCTTGATAGAAGCTTCATTCCACCAGCTACTAATATTATCTTTGAAGTCAGGATGTGTAATCCATAATTTCTCAAATCGGAAATGCCTATTGTGGAAAGCCCTGTATCTCGAATTTTGGAGACAGATGGGCCAATGGTCTCAACCATTTTCTGGAAGGATGGTGGCAGTCCAAATGTCGCATTGATTATGCAGATCACTGGATAAGAGAAAATCATCCATTCGCGAGGAAATTTGATATTTATTGCCTCTCTGATTGTTCCAGGTGTGGATGCCATTAGTTGTTTCCATATCTATCATCCTGGTATTGTCAATAAAGGTTTTAAAGGATGCATTATCGTTATCCAATTTTCTGACACCTCCTTTCTTTTCTTGAAGATTAGTAATCATATTGAAATCTCCTCCCAGGATCCAGTTCTCACTCTGATGGGAGTCCCAAATCCATTGGAGATGGTTTAGAATTTCAATATTATGGATCAATATTTGTGGACCATAGATGTTGGTAATGAGCCCTCGTTTGTTGGTTCCAATGAGGTGATAGGTAGTAGATAGGGTTGTGGGAGTAGTTGTGAAATTATTTAAGCAAATGTCATTAGGATTCCACAAGATTGCGAGACCCCCTGAGGCTCCCATGGCATCTACACCAATAACATAAGATATTTTCCAAACTTTTTGAGCTATTTTTCCATAATGTGGGTAGAACACTTGGTTTCCTATAGCAAGACTATATTGGGATTTTCCATTGCGATCTTATTTTTGAGAAGTCGATGCTTTAAGGAACCATTCATCCCTATGATATTCCAAGAGTTTATCTTCATTTATGACAAGAGGCTAGAGCAATAACAAACTTTGTTAACTGATTATATTGACTGGAGTCTAGTATCAGATTTCCTAACTCATCCAATATTTTTCTATTGGTTCTTCATCCTTTCTTTTTATCCTCTTGATGTTGTCATTTGAGTTCCTTTTTTCCAATGATTTTTATTCCAAGTACATAATCCTTTGATGTTCCTTTGAGACTCTTATTGTGGTATGTTCTATCTTTGATTGTATATTTTTTAAAGAGATCTAGTTGAGGTTCCAAGATAGGAGTTTTATGATTACAAGCTTCCTCTATTTCCTTCAAATTCAGGTCCTTGAGTTCGGAATCATCCAGTTCCCCTTGGACATATTTCATATCTGCATTTGTGTTAAGAGTATCAATTGTTTCTATCTGAACAGGATTGGTATCCAAGTTAGGGTTTGAAGTAAGCATTTTATCTGGAGCATAAGCTAGAGTTTCAAATTGATTCTCAGTACTTGTTGCAATATTTGTAGGAGATAGTATTGGTCTCTTATGGCTTCTTATTCTATTTGGAACTTTAGTAAATCCCTTTGGATCCTTGATTTTAGAGGAACCTTGTTTCCAAGGCACTGTGTTCAAAGGGAATTCCCGAAACAGATGTATGTGTTCATGGAATTGCCTGCAACAGAACGATATGTGTTCATAGTCCATATTTTGAGTCCATTCTATGTCCTGATAGTCGAGACAAATTGCCTCGGGGTGAGGTTGAGAGATGTTCATATAAACACATATTTTGGAAAATGAAGTATATCTTCCATTTAAGGTGGTTTCAAATATTTTAACAAATATTCCTAGGGTATTGCTTATACCATCTAGGGTGGTAATATCCCAATATTCCTAAGGGAGAGAGAAGAGAGGAATCGAAACTAGAGATTCTTTGAAATCTTTTTTCTCTGGGATAAAATTTTCCTTCCAGGGTGTCGTATATAGGTCAACTGTGTTAAAGAAGTAGGGAACTCTTTCGATAGATCATATGTAGTCTTCAGGATGATTGAAGATGACATAAAAAAACCCTTTGGAGCCAATATTGAGATCATAATGGCCCTTAGGGTTCCACTTATGCTTGATCCATCATATGAGAGCTCGTTCAGATGGCCATAGAGCCATAAAATTGCAGATGATCACATGATCATGCATAAACTGGATATTTTCATAGACCTTGGGAGAATTTATTGCATACCTTGGTATTACAGATACTTTTGGGATACACTTGCTTGTTCCTTTTGGGTTTTGGATTTCAATAGATTCCTGACATCCTACATGCTTAGCAATTCTGGCCGATCCATGCTGCTGGAGACATCTGGCTCTGCAGGACTCTTTCCCTTCTCATCTTCAGATGGTGTTGTGAATTGTTCCCCTAGTTTTGGTGTATTCCCATTAGGTTGAGGAGTCTATCCCCTCCCTCCTAGCGAGGCCATCGAGAGAGGCTCAATCTAGTTATGTACAACACCTCCATACTCTTTAGTGGAATCTTGGTCTGCCTTGGTTTTCGACAAACTTTCAATGGCACCAATCATTCATCCTTTCCTCAAAATACATAGGTATTTTATTTCGGTTATAAATTTTAATTGTCTCAACTATTTTGAAAACGGGAAATAACTCGTACAAGAATAGAGAAAAACCTACGCACTGAAAAAAATATAGTTTATTGATTAGGCTAAGACCCTCATTGCAGGTCCTAATGCTTGACCTTATCATTTTAGGGCTTTGTTGACTTCCTTAATTTAAAAAATATATAAAATTAGCTTGGAAAATTTTGAAAATTAGTGCTGCACTAGAACTGCCTATTATCTACAACTCTACAATATGTTTTTTACAAATTTGGACAGTTTACTTACCAAACTCAGGGCATAACATGAACATATGCATTATGTTTTAGAAAAAAATAGCATACCAATATTAGAAGAATGTATATTTTTGGGAGTTATACCTATTTTGCATAAATACAATATATATATTCCATAAAGTGATCTGATTGTCTATGTTTCATATTTTTACACCATGTTCTAAAAAGTTGTGTAGGTACCTCTAAAAAATGGTTAGATTTTTGTTTTTCAGGATGTCCATTGCAACTAACATGTCATAAGTGGGTATCATTACATTGCACCATCCCACAAAGGATCCTGAAATCCACTTCAAAGAGTTGGTGTAGTTAAGACAGACATGCACATTGGCAACATACATCATGGAGCTCTAGAGGATGGGAGTCATGGTGATAACCATACCTGAGTAGAGATTGGTGATGATTTTCACTAAGGGGTTAGTTGAACCCTTGAAGGGATGTGTGAAGGCCTTTAGGCAAGCCACACTATAGGATTCCATTATGAGGACCCATGACCTAGAGGATATAGTACCTAAGAAGGCACGAGAAAAACCCTTTATTCCATAGAAGGGTAAGGAGACGAAGCTTCCCTAGAATCCATGGATAGGGAAGGACAAGATGGATGGGGAGACTCAGAGAGAGTTCAGGAGGAAGAAGATTTGTTATAGATAGAAAGAACCTTGGTAACTAGGCCACTAATGACTGGGAAAAGAAAAGGTACATTATATAGAAGTAATCTCTAATGAATATGATGACGTTGAGGATGAGACACCTCATTGACAATACAGTGATAAGAGCAAGGGTGATCCACCACACCTTGAGGTTACAAAGCATGCGTAGTTGTAGGAGGTTTTCAAAGGAGTAACCATTGCCACACTTTCAAGAGTCCCCAGGTACTATACCTTTAAGGTCATAGGCATTTTGTAAGGACAAAGAGTTACAACCCTTATTGATGGTCGGGCTACCAACAACTTCATAGATGTAGCACTTGTCAATAGTAGACACATTCCCATAAAGGAACTTGATCGGCATAGTGGTATCACATGGGTACATCATGACTTGTAATTAGAGGATTAGAGGATTGAATGTGACATTAGGAAACTATACAATGACTAATTACTTCTATGTAGTGGATTTGATGTACACTAATATGGTATTGGGAGTTAAGTAGCTATACTCACTTAGAGACTTAAAAATGAACTATCAGGTCATGAAAATGGAGTTCTTCGAAAAATAGGGCCAACGGGTTGTTCTAAGATCCATGTCGATAGGAGATCTTAGGATCATATCAAACAATGGCATGGATTCCATATTTATACAAGGTGATGTGGCATGGGGAATAGAGTGTTTGATCACCATGAAAAATCCATCATAGAAACACCAACACTATCATATGGACATACAAAAGTTGCTTGCGAATCATGAAAAAGTGTTTGGATCGCTTCCAACAAAGAGACCACCTGACAAGGGATTTTTGCATGTCATTGAGTTAGAGGAGGGGTAAATTCCTGTGATCACCACACCATATAGGCATTCGAAGAATTTTAAGGACGAGATAGAGAAGGCCATACAAGAGTTAATAGAAATGGGGTTCACCATGCCTAACTCTAGTACCTTTTCTTATTTAGTGGTATCAGTTAAGAAGAAGGATGGAGCGACGAGGATGTGCATCAACTAGAAGGCACTGAACAAGAAGACCATCAAGAACTAGTACCTGATTCCCAGGATCGATGAGTTAATAGATGAGTTGCATGGGGTAGTGTACATCTCAAAGATTGATCTTCATTATAGGTACCATCAAATCCAGGTCAGAGAGGAGGATATCCACAAAACAACATTCAAATGTCACTATGGGAACTATGAGTTTCTAGTCCTGCCCTTCAGGTTGACTAATGAACCAACTACCTTGTAGTTGTGTATGAACCATATCTTCAACAAACAATTGATGAAATTCTTACTGGTGTTCTTTTATGATCTACTAATCTACAATAGGAATTGGGAGGATCATCTAAGACACATTGATGAGATTCTCATCATCATGGAGGAGAGGTCATTGTTTTCCAAGGAGGAAAAGTGAAAGTTTGGGTTGACAAATATTCTCTATATGGGACATGCGATTGGAAATCAAGCGGTGCAAGTGCACCAAGAGAAGGTCAAAGAGATCTTTGACTGGCCCACACCTATATCACTTACAAAACTATGGGGGTTTCTCAGATTATGCAACTATTACAGGTGCTTTGTGAAAGGATTTTCACAACTTGGTGTGCCACTAACGAATCTCACCAAGAAGGGAGGTTTCAGATGGTCAGAGGAGGCACAAGGAGCATTTTATAGGATGAAGAGGGTAATGAGAACTTCCCTAATATTAGTACTACTAGACTTCTCACAACCATTTTTTTTGGAGTGTGAAGCATTGAAGAGGTGATAGGACTGATGTTGATGAAAAATAAAAATCCCATAGCTTTCAAGAGAAGGAAACAAAGGGATCTAGAGAGGATCTACCCCATCTATGATAATGAGTTTTTGGCCACCATGCGTGCATTGGCCAAGTTTAGACAGTACCTGGTTGGAGAGCGCTTTGTGGTAAGGACTGACCACAACAACCTAAGGTATTTTTTGGAGTAGAGATACTTGAACGAGAGACAACAAAAATGGGTAAGTAAGGTGTAGGCATATGATTTTGAAATTGAGAATATGGAGGGTGAGAAAAACATAGTTGTTTATGCCCTTTCCAGGAATCCTGTAGCCTTCTCCATGACAGAGATCTCAATAGACTCGAAGTCCATTCTCTTAGTGGAATACTGCAATAATAAATTTTCCTATGAGATTATGGAGGCAATCATTCAAGATGACAGGTAAAGAGTAGTGGATGACCTCATATACTATAAGGATAGGATCTACCTTCTTCCTAATTCCACACTCAAGGATAGGATCCTAAGAGCAGTATAAGACACATCACTGGAAGGGAACCCGAGATATCTGAAGGCTTATAGGTTTGTGAGGGAGATATTATCTTGTAAGGGTCTCAAGGAGGATGTACTATGGCATGTGAAGGAGTGCATGAATTGTCATCAGAACAAGTCGAAGGCTACATATTCTATAGTATTGAATCATCCATTACCCATTCCAGAGTAGAAATAGGAATGCATCTCCATGGATTTCATTTCAAGGATGTTGAAGGTACAGGGAAGGGACTATATCTACGTAGTGGTGGATAGGTTGACCAATTTTGCACATTTATTTTCCATTCATTCAGAATATAGCACATCTCAGGTGGAAGATCTATTCTTCAGAGAGGTGTTCAGACTACATGTCCTTTCGAGATACAGAGTTAGTGATTGATACATTAGATTTATAAACACATTTTAGCAGGAGCTATTCAGGATATGAGGGATTGTGTTGACACATAGTACCAGTTATTTCCCATAGATGGATGGAAAGACATATATAGTAAATAAATGGATTGAGGGGAACTTACAAAACTATATGTCAGGACAACAAAGGGCATGTATAAAGTTGTTGCATCTGGGGGGGCACTATTATAATACCAATTATCACATGTCCATTGGTATGAGTTCATTCAGAGCACTGTATGGATATGAGGCTCTATCATTTGTGGATTTGGAATTTTGGTAGAGTCATATCCCCAAGGCCAAAGATTGGTTGCAGGAGAGCCAGGACATATTGAAAATCCTGAAGGAAAACTTACAAGTTTTCCGAAATAAATATAAGATGTTTGCAGATAGGCACATGGTGTAGCGTAACTTTGAGGTTGGGGATTTGGTCTTTCTGAGGTTGCATCCATACAAAAAATTCTCACTTAAGAAGAGTGGTGTATAGAATATGAATCCTTGCTTCTATGAACCATACAAGGTGGTCATGAGATTCGAATAGGTGGCATATGCGTTAGATATTTTAGAGGGAGTAGGATCCACAATGTTTTCCATATATATTTCCTCAAGAATGTGTTGGGACAGCAGGTCACTACTTTAGTAGATCTTCCTCCACTATATGAGGAAAGGAAGTTGGTTCTGAATCTAGAGAAGCTTATTAATGTCAGAGAAAGGAGGCTAAGGAGAAGAGTGATTGATCCACATCGTAGTTGGCATTTGTTGTCGGATGCTAACTTAGACACATTCTTGACTAGTCTTCGTGGTTGATACAACTTTGACAAGTTTCGATGCAACAGGACTTTGACAAATTCAACACTTCGACAGGTTGTTGATTTCGACACAACTCCAACGAGTCTCGACTTCGACATAATATGACATGTTCCGCACCTTCGACATGTTCAACAACCTCATAGTTCGCGACATCAGCATATAATGTCGACATGCTACCAACGACTGTCGAACTTCGACAGACTATCTCTCTATCTCCCAGTCGACTGTAATGGTTGAATAGTTGAACCATTCTAAATTCTTATTTGTAACTGAACGTAATGGGCAGGCACCCAAGCATCTCAGATTTCTATATAAGCATGTAAATTATTGTAACATATATCGGATCTTATCTTGATCAATCTAGAATAGTTCTCATTCCTGCATATTGTTTGTGTATATATGTGTTATCTGTATTGCGTAATCCTATTTTTGCTCATTCTGTTTATTAAGCTTCCTCCATAATAGATCCGACTCATTCAGTCGAACTGTTGTCCCCCTCGTGCTTCCTGGACATGGATACGGATCATTGGTATCAAAGCGTACTCAGTTTTCTTGCTTAAGTTCTGCGTATACACTTCTCTCGATGTTACCTGACTTATGCCCATTCAAACTCGCTTGCAATCTCAGCAATCCAAGCAGACGCAATATCCAGATATGACAGAAGAAATAGACGATAGACATGACGAGACAACACAGCTTATTGAACAAGCTCTGGCTCAACAACGAACTGAAATGTTTTCCCAGTTCAATGAGATTCTCTTGCGATTCGCTTCGTCATACAAAGGATCCTCGACAAGAACTCACTCTGATAAAATCAGCCCCTTCAAAGTGCAAATGAATCTCAATATAGCGAATCTTGAAGGAAAGATTGACGTGGAATCCATCGACAATTGGGTGCAACAATTGGAATCCTATTATGCTATAAATCAACTCTCTGAAGCTGAAAAAGTCACCATTACATCCTTAAAGATGTCAACCTCCGTGCACTGCTGGTGGGAGAACCTCTCGACAAAGATGGAGAAAAACGGAGACCCTATCAACACATGGGATAAATTCGTCGAACACATCTGGAAGGAATTTTACCCATCGAAATACCTCGAGTAGCAGTATAAGAAGTGGCAGCAGCTAAGGCAATGGAAAGACCAATTAGTACGAAGTTACAATGATGAGTTCTACCGAAACATGGCAAGACTTGGCGTCCAAGAAGAAGAGAAATTGCTTGTTCTGAAATACACCAGTGGATTGTCTCAGTACATCCAGCAGGAGATGGAATTTTTGACTGTCAATATGCTTGCGGATGCTTTCCACTATGCGAGCAAACTCAAAACCAAGCAGAAAGGAAAAGCACGTTTCGCGTCAAAGCCGACATCAGGAAGACCACCCGATAAAAGGACACCAGCCGACTACAACAAGTCAAGATCATCTCAGCCGACACTGCCAAATCCTGACAATGGTAAGAAGCCTTTTCACAAAAGGGAACGTAGCAAACAACCGCCAATCGAAAAATGGTGTGATTACCACCACTCATCTTGGCATGATACATCTGAATGCAAAGCTCAGAAGACAATTTTGGAAAAAGTGTCAACCTCCGACGCGTTTGAGAAGACAGTGGAAGAATCTAATCCAAACGCGACAACCCTTTTGACCTCGACAACCCAAGCAGCCTCAACTATTATCGACGAGGAGGAACAAGAGCAGCTGTTCCATACATGGATATGGGTCTAGAGCAACCCATTGTATATGATTGTGGACAACGGGAGCCAAAAGAAATTCGTTTCTGAAGAACTGGTGAAGAAATTTAGGTCTTGTCACCACTCTGCATCCTCATCCTTACAACATCGGTTGGATGAAGGATGGACAAGAACTACGGATCACTCGACAATGCAAACTCGCCTACTTCATAAAACCTTTTGAAGATGAAGTACTCTGTGACGTGGCACCACTCTTCGTAGTTAACACCCTATTTGGGAAACCTTACCTCTGGGATAGACATGGAAGTTATCAGTCAAGGCCTCAGAAGGTGATTGTCAGAATCCAAAATCGATGGTTCAACATACCAGAGCATCAACCTACATCGACGGTGGCACTGATATCTACCAAAAAAACAAACAAGCTCATCAATCATGCTCAGAAATTTGCATTAATCATGATCAAGCCGCAACATTCTAAGAAGACTGCAGCAACAAGTCGAATCACCGATCAATGTAGCTCTCGACAGAAGCAGCAAGTCGATCATATTCTCGATGAATACCAGAACCTCTTTCAAGCTCCAGACAGAGTATCTCAGCATTGCCAGGTAAAACACTCCATTGAACTTGTTCCTGGTTCTTCTTTGCCTAACGCATCTGTTTACAGAAGATCCATTCTCGAAAATGAAGAGATTCACAAACAAATCTAAGAGTTGATCGACAAAGGTCATATCCAACCCAGTTCCTCTCCTTGTGGAATTCCAGTCATACTAGTTCCGAAGAAAGACAGGACTTGGTGCATGTGCATCAACTATAGAGCTCTCAACAAAATATCGGTGAAGAATCAGTACCCTCTGCCATGGATAGACGATCTTATCGACTATCTGAAAGGTGTTAAATTCTTTACTAAGCTTGACCTTAAGTCGGGATACCATCAGGTTCCAATCGAGCTCTCAGATGTGTGGAAAACTACTTTCAAGACCAAGGAAGGATTGTTCGAATGGTTAGTCATGCCTTTCGACTTAACCAACGCACCTGCGACCTTCATGCGACATATGGATAACCTTCTCTGACCTTTCATCAGCAAATGGGTTATTGTCTATCTCGATGACATATTGATTTTCAGTCGATCATGGGAACATGTCGAACATCTTCGACAAGTCCTCGACACTCTCCAACAACATCGACTCTATTTGAACATGGACAAGTGATCTTTTGCGATGACCAGCATCAAATATTTGGGGTATGTAATTGACTCTCCAGGTATTCACGTCGATCTAGAGAAAGTATAGATCATCAAATATTGGCCCATTCCTAGAATCATTCAAGAACTAAGAATTTTTCTTGGTTTGGCGAATTTCTATCAACGATTCATACTCGGCTTCAGTCACATAGCCTGGCCCTTGAATCAGTTGACGAAAGGAAACAGGAAAACTATCTTTCAATGGACAGAAACACATCAAGCATCTTTTGAACAGCTCAAACACAAGCTCTGCACTGCACCAGTACTTGTGTTACCTAATTTGCATCAGCCCTTTGAGATTGAGACAGATGCATCAGACTATGGCTTGGGTGCAGTGATCACTTAGTCTGGTAACCCAGTCGCTTTTCATTCTGAGACTTTTAACAACATGGTTAGAAGATACTCAACATACGAAAAAGAACTGTATGCCATTGTGCAAGCTCTCAAGCAATGGAGGCATTACATCCTTGGCAAGGATGCGGTCATTCTTATTGATCACAAGCCTCTACAGTTTGCTACAACACAATCAAGGTTGCAGACAAACCAACAAATCAACTGGATTAATTACCTACAACAATTTCAGTTGGTAATTAAGTATCGAAAAGGCAAGGCTAATGCCACTGCAGATTGCCTTAGTTGGCCACCCATTACTCTCCTTTTGAAAGTGATTAGTATGAAAGGTTACGACACGACAGTTACAGTAACAAGTCGTCGACCTCAGACTCTGACTACTTCCTGAAAGATACCTTGCTATACAAGCTTGGACAGCTTTATGTACCAACTGGTGAGCAACAACAATAGCTCATTTGGGACGCGCACTACATCAAGACCGCAGGACACTTTGGAGTAGCAAAGACACTTGCTATTCTGCATAAGTATTTCTTCTGGCCTACACTTAAATCTGACGTCAACAAGTATATTCGATCATGCGTGGTTTGTGCCAGTGCTAAACCGCCTAATCAACGACAGGGATTGTACACACCTATGCCAGTTTCTAGTCGACCATGGGAATCTATTTCTATGGACCACTTGACGGGTTATCCTACTACCAAACATCAGCATGACACGATATTAGTAGTAGTCGATCGATTTTCCAAGATGGCCATTCTCATACCATGTAAGAAGATGACGACAGTGCAGCAGACTACTCAAATATTCTTTACACATGTTTGGAAACACTTTGGATTACCCACAACCATCATTTCCGACCGAGATTCCAGATTCGTCAACATCTTTTGGAAGACCCTCTGGCAATAGCTAGACACGCGACTCTCATTGTCAACAGCTTTCCATCCTCAAACCGATGGACAGATGAAAGTTGTGAATCACTTGGTAGTACAACTGCTTCGCATGTACAATCACCAGCATCGACGCACATGGGATGATAGTCTTCCATACATTCAACACAGGTACAATTGTGCTCAGCATAGCTCTAGAGGCAAGAGTCCCTTTGAAGTCTGTTACGGATTTCAACCCTCAGCACCTAGCGACTTGATCAGCTCCTCGACACAGCCAAACTCCGACACAGATCGCAGTCAGCGAGAAGTTGATAAAGCAGTCAAGTTTCAAGAACAAATTTGTGACATTTAGTGACAAGCACAGGATATGTTGCATAGATCAAACGAGAAAGCTAAGGCTTGACATGACAAGCATCGCATTCCTCATACATTTCGCATTGGGGATAAGATCTGGCTACATCTTAAGAAGGAGCGCTTCACAGGTCCTTTCAAGAAGTTAAAACCTTTGCGATATAGTCCATACAGTATTATTCAATAGATTGGTGAGAACGCTTTCTAGCTCAACATTCCTGCTTGCCTGGGTCTGCATCCAGTCTTTAATGTGGATCTACTTCTACCATACCATGCACCCTTGTTGGAACAAAATGATTTCTCAATAGCAAATCCCGCAGACATCAATCCAAATATTTAGGAGCCTCTTCCTTGCGACACCAGTGTGGGATGATGGGTACGCCTTACAAGGATGAACACAATTCCCTTGTTTCAGGTTACCAAAGCTGGCCAAATCCCATCTCAAGGAAAGTTGTACTCGGATACTAAAATAATCGACAAGTTTCCTCACCTTCACGAGCAAACAATGGGTTCCATTGTTTCTTAAGGAAGGAGGTTTGATCCACATCGCAGTTTGCATTTGTTATCGGATGCTAACTTCGACACATTCTTGACTAGTCTTCGCAGTTGATAGAACTTCGACAAGTTTCGATGCAACAGGACTTCGACAACTTCAACACTTCGACAGGTTCTTGATTTAGACACAACTCCAACGAGTCTCAACTTCAACATACTGCGACATGTTCCGCACCTTCGACATGTTCAGCAACCTCACAGTTCGCGACATCAGCATACAACATCGACATGCAACCAGTGACTGTCGAACTTTGACAGACTGTCTCTTTGTTTCTCGGTTGACTGTAACGGTTGAATAGTTGAACCGTTCTAACTTCTTCTTTGTAACTGAATGTAATGGGCAGGCACCCAAGTGTCTCAAATTTCTATTTAAGCATGTAAATTATTGTAACATATATCGGATCTTATCTTGATCAATCTAGAATAGTTCGCATTCCTACATATTGTCTGTGCGTATTTGTGTTATCTGTATTGCGTAATCTTGTTTTTTCTCATTCTGTTTATTAAGATTTCGCCATAACAGAGCCAACTCATTCAGTCGAAATGCTGTCCCCCTCATGCTTCCTGGAAACGGATACGGATCAGTGATTTGGGAGTACCTCGTCATATGGAAGGATTTTCCCATAGAGGATTCCACTTGGGAGGGAGAGTGGATCTTACAACATCCTAGTTTAGAGTTTCTTGAGGACAATCAATCTTGGGAAGAGAGGATTTTGATGTCCCCTTCCGCTTGATCATCACAAGGGGATGAATTAGTATTCTATATGACTCCCATAGGCTATAGTTAGTGAAGAAAAGGGAGTTAGGCAGGAATTATTGATGTCACTTAGATAAGACTTGTTAGACTTCTAAAGTGACATTTAATTAAAAGGTTCATGTGGAATAATTCAATGAGGAAACATTCTAGAAGGAGAATCGGAGAAATATAAAAGGAGGGGAAGTTCCTCACTTCGACCATCATGTTTTTGGATTGATCTATTATCAGAGTGCTCTTGTGAACCAAAGTTTTTTTTGAGAAGGATATGAGGTATTTGGAGGGTGCGGACTGCACTAAGGAAGGTCATGAAGCCACTAGAGGGTGTGGATTCCCCCTTTACTTTGGCGACATCACATTGGAGGAGGTTTTGAGGCTTGGAGGAGGGCATCATCATTCACTATATGAGTCATGGAATTATTCTAGGCTTTTTATTTGCTTATTGTGTGTTCTTGTGTGTAATGTAGCTACCATAGCAGCCAATAGATATTGTGTGTTCTTGGATGTAATGTAGCTGCCATAGAAGCTAATAGATATTTGTGTTATTGTGATCAAAAGTTCCCATTCATAATAAAATGCCAATTTTGCCTCTCCTATTCCATGTATACTTGGAATTTTTGCAATATGTTTGATGAAATGATTTAATTAGAATGAATGCAAATTGTTTGTAAAAAGTAATAAATATATGTCATGCAAACTGCTTGAAAAAAACAAACTAGAAACAACAACAAAGCACTGTATCCTAGCCTCGCATAGTTGGGGATATTACATACATTTTTAATATCCTAAGTATACCACACAATTTGTGTGTTTGTATTTGTGTTGCAATAATGTTATAAAACATCTTTGTGTTGCACATGCGTACCACCTTTATCTCAAATAAAAACTTAAGACACATAGACATATATATATGCTTGTTGCTTGAGAGGCCCTCTCCAAATCGAGGGAGATATAGTTACTGATATTATAATATAATAAAAATGATATCTAGACTTATATATATATATATATATATATATATATATATATATATATATATAGACACACACACACACACACACACACACACACACACACACACAGAGATTGCATTTCATCTAAAGATTCAATGCAAATTAGGGTTTACAAGCATCGCTTGCAATGTAAAAATAAATTTTACATGCCCCAAAATGGATATGAACACAAATCAAGAGTATAAGCCTTAGTACCTAAGAAAATTGGTATTTATATAACTTTCCCTTTTGCTAGTAAATTAATGGCATAGTTTAGCTTGCAAGTATTTCAAGTTCTACAATCATGTCCTTTATGCTTGATGGTTAAAGAAATGATCTCTATTATATACATGTTTAATCTTTTATTTACTTGATTTAGTGATTGATTATTTGGTTTACTGGTTATATATACTGTTTGATTAATTTTCTAGTTTATTTTATTAACTCCTAAGTCCCTTTTCCCAAAGCGACTATCCTTAGATTATTTAGTGTATACGTCCCTTAGATTTTGTTTAGGAGTTGGAATAAACATAATGTTTTGGTGATAGATGCACCCAACTCGTTGACTTTCCCTGATGGCCACTCTTAGTGAGTTGATATTTTTCTCACGTTTAAGTGTGGATTTGTGTGGCAACAAAGACAAAGGAAAACATGGGAAATTTGGCAACCTGTGGATGGTACACTTCCATATTTCAACAGTTCAGGGAAACAACACATACATTATGGGTAACTTGGATGGTGAAATTATAGTATTTTTTGTGAATGGGAGGCTCCTTGAATGCTTCCTGCAATATTGAAATATATTGAAAGCTCACAGGCATGTAAAATAGTAGTTCGACACAATATTTTCAATTCTATTCTTTATTTCCATTTTGTTTTATTTAGTTAGTGGGATACTACTTGAAGTTTTAATAAGTAGTAAATTCATGGTCAAAAGAGAGATACTCCATAACCAAACAAAAAGGAACTATTCTATTGCTATCACCATTCCACAAGTGCAAAGTTTTCCTCGTTGGATCCAATGTTATCACAAGAGAAGTTTTTGTGGTGGTATATTATAGGATGGGGAGGATACTTTTGTGAAATCGTCAATGACTTGAGGCTCCAATGAGGAGGAGACATCACTTAGTTCTATTCAATTTCCTCGTTGGATCCAATGTTATCACAAGAGAAGTTTTTGTGGTGGTATATTATAGGATGGGGAGGATACTTTTGTGAAACCGTCAATGACTTGAGGCTCCAATGAGGAGGAGACATCACTTAGTTCTATTCAATGACTCAAGGACTGAGTCCCACACTTGTCGGAAAAGCTTTTCTTAGTCTTTAGTAAATGGAGGGATACTGGCAAAGATTAAAATTTACCAAGATATGAAGATACACGATCTTACCTAGTAATTTATGGAAAACCAAATTGATGGATGTTGCTACTAATCAAAAGGATTTCTCATCCACACCTTTATTTATCCATATGATAAAAAAATAAGTGAAAAAATAGGTGGATAGAAATCGACCAATACAATCAATGGAGAAAGTGAAAAGGATGCCAATAGAAAGGAGATCTTTGAGGAGTTCCCTTTCTCCTACTAGGAGCTGTAATCACCTTTGTATTTGGTGGGAAGTCTTGATTAATTTTCCTTTTTATCTTCTTTGTACAAAATATGTGGTAGTTGTGCAAGCCATGTCTTGCAACCCAATGTCGCACTAATGATGGATCCAAAACAAAATAGGTCTACTTAAAATTTCAAATCAATTCCGAAAATAAAAGTCAATTTCTAACCAAATTCCTAATATGTTGTAGCAAATCATGCCCGAAGGGGCATCATCTTGAGATTAATCTTTAATGTGGTAGAATGATCACACATGATTTGTAGGTAATTTCTCTTTTGATTTTGAATGAGTTTATTTTTGGCCATTGGATAGCCTAGATCAATGGCTATGGTGACTTGTAATATTATCTTATTGTCATACAATGGATCCCTGCAAAGAATCCTAATATGTATTTTCTGGTCGTTCAATTAAGTTTCTCAATTTAATCATGACCATTCATGGGAATGGGGTTGGATGAGCCTCAACGTTTTTGCTAAACTATACGAATGAATGAGATTTAAACTACTCCTTTTCATTAACAGTTGACATCTGATCACATAATTATCCTTTCAAGGTTTTAATTTAGGAAAAATGCACAAATGATAATTTTTGAAGCCACGTGTATGGCCTACTTTCACTCAATATTATCTTTATATCTTGGCTACCTGATCCATTAAGTGGAAGATTCAATGTTCTACAACGTTTAGACCTTTCCACCTTTGTAAATTTTCTACCAAAGTATAGATTGTCTGATCATAGCCATGAATAAATCATGACTTTCATAGAAACTAATGTTGGATAAAAAAATACGATTTTTCATTTTTCTATGGTACATCCTTAACCATTAGATCAAGTTAAGTTTTTATTGGGTTCGATGTGGAGTTTTGGGATCTTTTCATTGGCATATCATTCCCACTATTGATACTCATAATTGTGTAGTTTAGATTTCATGCTATGATTTGGTTGGAATTTTGAAGGTTTGGGAACAATAACTTTTCATGCCATTGTTATATTGAATGTGTCAAACCTATATAGTATTTTAGGCCGATAAGCACACCTAGTAAATCATAAATTTCACTTGTAATTTTATTAAAAAAATTATAAGAAGGAAACTGATAATGTTAGATGACCATTATGCCTCTTAAATAATTCCTCCAAGATGTGAAGTGAAGTTTATAGTTGGTAGAATATAGATGTTAGAGGTAGGTTTTTAGGATTATTATTGTTTTGGCCGTGCTGTTGGAAATATAAAACATGTTAGCTTGCATTCACTATGCAATGTTGTTGTTAGAAATTCCCTTGTGCTTGTGCTAGAATGAAATCTAACATGTGTTAGATTTGATTCATGGTGCAATGTATTTGATGGCAATGTGGTTGTGCCAGTAGAAAAACTAGCACACATTAGCTTTCATTCGATATGCAATGTCATTGTTAGAAATTCCCTTCTACTTGTGCTAGAAGGAAAGCTAACATGTGTTATATTACTTTCATGGTGCATTGTATTTAATGACAATGTGGTTGTACCAAATAGGAAAGCTAGCATGCATTAGCTTTCATTCGTTCTGCAATGTCGTTTTTAGAAATGTGCTTCTACTTGTTCCTGAAGGAAAGCTACATGTGTTATATTTCATTCATGGTGCAATGTATTTGATGGCAATGTGGCTATGCTAGTAGGAAAGCTAGCACGCATTAGCTTCATTCACTGTGGAATGTTGTTGTTAGAAATTCCCTTGTTCTTCTGCTAGAAGGAAATATAACATGTGTTAGATTTCATTTATGGTGCAATGTATTTGATGGCAATGTAGTTGTGCCAGTAGGAGAGCTAGCATGCATTAGCTTTCATTCACTATGCATTGTTGCTATTAGAAATGCCCTTCTGCTTGTGCTAGAAGGAAAGCTAACATACATCAGATTTCCTTCATGGAGCAATATATTTTATGAAAATTTGATTGTGCCAGTAGGAAAAATATCACAAATTATCTTTCATTCACTGTGCAATGTTGTTGTTATAAATTCCCTTATTCTCATGCTAGAAGGAAATCTAACACATGTTAGATTTCCTTCATGATGTAATGTATTTGATGGAAATGTGGTTGTGCTGGTAGTAAAGCTATAAGCATGTGTTAGCCTTCATTCATTATGAAATCTTGTTGTTAGAAATTCCCTTGTGCTTGTGCTAGAAGGAAAGATAACATGCGTTAGATTTTACTCATGGTGCAATGTATTTGATGGCAATGTGGTTGTGCTAGAAATAAAGCTAGGATGCGTTAAATTTCCTTCACTGTGCAATGTTGTTGTTAAAAATGCCCTTGTTCTTGTGCTAGAAGGAAACCTTACATGTGCTAGATTTCCTTCATGGTGCAATGTTGTTGTTGGTAATGTGTGTATGCTTGTACTACAATGATAGCTAGCATGTGCTATATTTCCTGCATGGTGCAATGTTGTTGTTGGTAATGCCCTTTTGCTTGTGATAGAAGGAAAGGTATCATGCCCTAGATTTCCTTCATTTTGCAATGTATTTGATGGCAATGTGCTTGTGCTAGAAGGAAAGCTACCATGCAATAGCTTTCCATCACTGTACAATGTTGTTGTTGGAATTTCCCCTATGTTTGTGCTATAAGGAAATCTAACAAGCATTGACTTCCCTTCATAGTGAAATGATTTTGTTGGAAATGTGCTCATGCTTGTGCTAGAAGGAAATATATTATGTGCTTTCTTTCCTTTGTGGTTACATGTTATTGTTGGCAAGATGGTTGTGCTTGTGCTATAAGGAAAGCTAGCGAGTGTTAGGTTTCATTTAAGATGCAATGTTCTTGTTGGAAATGTAGTTTTACTTGTGCTAAAATTAAAACTAGTAGATGTTATCTTTCCTTCACAGTATAATGTATTTTTTGGCAATGCACTTGTGCTTTTTCTAGAAAGCTAGCATGCGCTAACTTTCCTTTTAGTAGGAGATAGCTTTTACTCTATCATGCACTAGCTTTCCTTCTCAATGCAATGTTATTTTAAATGATCTTGTGTTTGTACTAGAAGGAAAACGAGTAGGTGCTATCTTTCCTTCACAATTCAATGTTGTTCTTGGTAATGCACTTGTGCTTGTGCGAAAAAAAGAAGCTGGCATGTGCTAGCTTTCCTTCATCATGAAATGTTGTTGTTGTCAATGCACGTGTGCTTAAAATAGAAATAAATATTTCATTCACAATATGTTGTTGTTAGCAATGTGCTTGTGCTTGTGATAGAAGGGATGTTGGAATATGCTAGCTTTCCTTTAGAGTGAAATGTTGTTGTTCGAAACATGATAGATTTACTTCATGCAGCAATGTATTTGATGGAAATGTTCTTGTGCTAGTTCTATAAGGTAACATGTTCTAGATTCCCTTCATAGTGCAATGTATTTGATGGAAATGTGCTTGTGCTAGTGCTAGAAGGAAAGCTGGCATGTACTAGATTTCTTTCATTATGCAATGTTATTGTTAGCAATGTCCTTGTGCTTGTGCTAGAAGAAAATTTAGCTAGCATTAACTTTTCCTTCACAGTGCAATGTTGTTGTTGGAAATGGGCTTGTGCTTGTGCTAGAAGGAAATCTAGCATGCGATATCTTTCCTTCGTGGTTCAATGCTATTGTTATCAATGTTGTTGTGCTTGTGCTATGAGGAAAGTTAGCAAGTGTTGGCTTTCCTTCATGGTGCATTGTTGTTGTTGGAATTTAGTTGTACTTGTTCTAGAAGAAAAAATAACATAAGCTATATTTCCTTCAAAATGCAATGCATTTGTTAGCAATGCACTTGTGCTTGTGCTAGAAGGAAAGATACCATGCACTAGCTTTCCTTTTAGTAGTCGCTACCTTTTATTCTAACACGCACTAGCTTTCCTTCACAATACAATGTTGTTTCAAATGAGCTTGTGTTTGTATTAGAAGGAATGCTAGCAGGTGCCAACTTTCCTTAATACTGTAATGTTGTTGTTGGTAATGCACTTGTGCTTGTGCTAAAATAAAAACCTAGCATGTGATAGCTTTCCTTCATTGTGCAATGTTGTTGTTGGCAATGCACTCGATGTGCTGGTCCTAAAGAGTATGTCCTCAGATGTGTAAAAGTATGGATTTCTAACATTTGAACTAAAGATTCAAAATGTGATTTCCTAACTTTCAAAATACAAATTAGAATTATATAGTATTTATATTACTAGAACTTTTATTTGGAAGAAAATATCTAGTTTGGCTTCCAACTTATCAAGTTCAAACATCAAACATCCTCGCTAAGTGATCTATAAATATAATTGATCCTTCCCATGGGACATTTTTGACATTTAATGTAGCATCCATCTTGGACATTCTTATATTTCCCAAAGAACCTTCTTGTGGTTCTCTAACTTTTTGCAAATTTCTTATGAGTACAATTCATACACACACATCAATAATACAAGTTTTATGTCCAAAGTTAAATAGGAACTTGGTGGTTTTTGTATGAGTTGATATCTATCATTCTGTAATACTTCTTGGATCTCTAATTTCCAATTATATATATATATATATATATTTGTTATTTATATTTAAAGTCCCTTTTGATAGTGGTCACTAGATGGTGGGGAACAATGTTTCATTGAGTACAAAATGGCTACTGGCATAGTGTTTTAAATTATTCAACCATATTACTTTTTCTAAAGTTGTGTTTTTGCTCAAATATAAGACTACACTTTACATGGTTTAACCTTAATTATAAATTACAATTCAATTGTGTGTTGCAGAATTGGTAGGAGAAAATACTAAGTTTTTTTAATTTGGTGTATAGGTGAAAATGTTTCTTTTGCATTTTCTATTGGAGACAAGGTTGATCTTCTGCAATGTGGAGTGAAGGTGGGCGATGGTTCCATATTCAATACAGATCTTGCACATAAGGTGCACAGAAGGATGGTAAAGAAAGTATGCATAGTGGTTAAAATTGAGAAGGTGTTAAAACATGATGCTTCTCTACCACATTCAATAGGATTTGAGCATACTCTAGGGTGCATTGAAATATTATAAGATTTGGTTAGACTCAGATTTGGAACCTCAATTTCATGATCATCCCATAAATATTCCCCAAGATAGGGTTACATTCACATGTAAAAATGTTTCTCTTACACATGAATGGATGAGAACAAGCATGCACATTTCCAAAGGGATCATAGTTAATGTCCACGAGGATGACATGGTTGAGGGTGAAACACTAGTTGAAATGGAATTCTGTATTTTTGTGAAATACATATATAAATTGTGAAAGATGCAGGATTGGGGTTAAGCCTATACATTGTTTGGTTAGATGCTCAATAAATAGGTTGGTGGACGACGAAGGTGAGATGTTAAGGGTCAATGAAAAGTTAAAGGAGAAACCCAAGGAAATGGTAGTATGGGATTTTACAGAGGAAACAAGTCCCTTAAACAAATGGTATGAGGATATTTATAATGAAAAATATATAGACTCAATTGATATGCATGTAATGAGGCCATATAAAAGGATTAAATGATTTGTGGCTAACAAAAGTTGCAAAATGTCAAACAAAGATAGATGGAGAGAAATGAATCCTACTTTTGGCAACGGGTGAATGTTGAAAACAATATTGTCTTCATCATGTGGATATAGAAGACATTGCAGTTGCTAGAATGGGTATGGAAATAAATAAAAATGGTATTAGGGAATTTATCTTGAATCTACTCATTTCAAACAAAATCATGTCATAGAGACATGGCCACGACCTACCTCTTATTATTAGGAAAGTAAAGGACATGAGATTTATGGGAATATTATTTGTAAGAAAGCATGGTACAATATACATAAGATTCCTCAAAGCACCTTCTATAACTACCAAAATTATTTCCAACATGGACACATCAAAGACATTCATGGTAACACCAACAAATCCAAATCACGTGCACATACCATGGTATACATAGAAATGTCATGGATAATTCATATTTTTCACCAAACCAAAGGTGTCAAGTTGAAGAATATGGATGCGTACTCCTTTAACATTGTTGCCTTCAACTTACACATAAATTTCTTTGTTAAAAGAGATCATTGAAGCTCTTCAAAAGCTCAATTATCCATCAATATCACAACCAACAATGAACAAGATATGGAATACTCATTTTCGAGATGTGACATTCTCAAAGAACAACAACTTTAGTAAATGTAGTGAATGTATCATGCTGAAAGAACAGATGAAGTCAACGACTACAAAAGAGTTGGAAGAAAAGGCATGCGGTAGATTGGACAAACATAACAAGACTGTTATGTGTGTAATATATTGCTACTTTTCCCACGGACTTATGTTAGAGAAATTTCCAAAAGGATTATTTGAGCATTATCCATGATAAAATGGACAAAACAAAGAATTCAATCCCAATATTATGTGTCAAATCAAAATCTATTTCAGGAACAAACTTGGGTTTGTCGTTGATAGGTATGCTAACACATGGGAATAAATTAAGAGGTTTTGGTAATTTCTCCCTACCATTTGTACACATGGGATGACAATTTACCATTACATCTCTTTCAAAGTTCTTGAGGGACCTTGAAGAGCCACACCTTGGTAATCTACTTTATGAGAGTGGAAGTTCAAGAAACCCACTTTCAAATTCATTACTTGAAACTTGTATTTACTCAAAATGTAGAGTGTACAAGGATGATTTTCTATCTCATGGAAGATAAAGAAATCAAAATGTTGATTGTAAACCTATTCCTCCACATTTGTTGTTACAGTTGGAGAATGCAACAAGTGACAATTATAATCGTTATGTTTTCATATTTCTATCACTATTAACTACACTTGGTGTCTTCATCACTATTGAGGTTGGGTTCTTGCTTGTGGGACACACCTATGAAGACATAGATGGAACCTATGGAAGAATGCATTACAACTTGAAAAGTAAAGATATATATTCTTTACCTGAATTGATGGACACATATCACATAATAGAAGAAAAATGAGAGTTTCTACCTACACTTATTTGACAAAGTGTATGAATTCAAAAGTTTCCTCAATGGAGACATCAAGGAGGGAAAAAAAGCACTAGCCAAACATATTCATGTCCAATACTTCCAATTTCTTGTACTCAATGGTCTTCCACTGATAAGGTATAAAGAATCCACCAAATATATTGAGTGGTTAGAACCAGTTGAGTTGTGGAATACATATGATGAAGATCGACCTAAATTTCCCACAGGGAAACCATCTTTTTTAGGTCCCAAATAAAATGATGTTTATTTAAAAAGAACAAAAGGAAGGAATAACATCATACATAAAAATGTAGAAAGACACTATTGGTAATGAGAATTCGCGAATTGTTACAAAATAATGGGAAAATGAAGTAGAGCATTGGGAAAGAGTTATTGATGCATTAGATGAAATATACAATGATAATACAATAGTGGATGGAAGTGATTCATCTTCTAAGGATGTTTTTCCAAAGACAAGGAAAATTGTCGATGCTAAACATAATGCACTCCGTGTAATCTCAACTATTATGGATGGGGATTTTGATAATGTGACAGATCAACCAATATATGTTTGACCCAAGTGAAACAAGTCAAAGCCAATATTAAATTCCATGATTGATGTTGAGAAAGGAAATATGTTTCTAGTTAGATCGATAAATGAGGATGAAGCAGAGATGATTTGGATGGAAAAATCCACCTTGAATATCATCAAGGATGATGAAAGTGAGACTCTTCATGTAAAAGTTGATTGGTGGAATCCTAGTTCAAATAAATACAAGGGAAATTTTTTAGAAAAATATTGTTTACCTAATATTGATAACAAAAAATTTGGATCTATTCCAATTAAGACCATAGTTTGGGCTAACATGCTCACGATATTGATTTCATATACTCTTTGCAATGTGGCTCCAGATCCATAAGAAATAATCTCCTTCTACACATAGATTCACCCTAGCATCTGCAAATTCAACAAGTCTATTTCCTTCATGAATTTCTTGGTCAATGTTATCTTTTGACAAAATTGTCAAAGCTCACTCTTTATAGCAAGAGAAACACGCTCTCCTTGAGGGAGATGAAAATTGTCGTTAAAATCCTTCTTCTACCAAACACACCATCTTTGAGGGAACAAAGGACATCACCAAATTCACCTTACACACTTGCTTCATGCAAGGGAAAAATAAAGACAAATAACTGATTGATTCCTCATAGCTAGAACTCTTAGACAAAATATTCCTCATTTTGTCTCGACTCGTGGGTTGTCGAAAAATATTGAACCCGCACACTACAATGTCAAATCAACTCTCTGAACATGGGTGTTGGATCTTTCTCACTCACATGCAGGGGTGTGATCTAACTAGCTATGATACCAATTTAATGGGCGAGAAATGTGGATGGGCTAAATCCTAGGGATCAATTATTTTTAAGAAGACAACAAGAGATAGAATTGAACCAATATAATTTTAGATGGGATATTTCTCTACAAAATATCATGTTTTATTCATTTATTCTCTCAAAAATGTTTCCCATATGATTACAACACCCAACCTAAAATTAGGGCAGTCATTTTCCAAATCCCAAGACAAAACATTGCATGCCAGATCTAGATGCTTCCTCATCATAAGAAATTGTGCCATCTAGAGGTTTCTATAGCAATCTATTCATCCTTACAAAGTTAGAACCGGAGTAATACGTTCATACCTACTAGACAAATCATTCAATTTGATATTGATAGAGGGAGGAATTAAATAAACCTACCAACAAAACCATCAAAATCCATGGGCATAAACCAAATTCAAATTGATCGGATAATAGAAGACGATTTTGATTCAAAACAATTCATCACAACTTGTCCAAGCTAAAAGAATGGGCTAAAATCAACTACTAACAATATAATCTTAACATAATTGCATGCATATCCACACTGAAACTTCTACAAATCAATTATAATATTCCATCTCATCTAGCAAAGCAACAAGTATCCAAGTTTCATTATTTTTTTAAAATTTTAATTAATTGGAATGATATATATATATATATATATATATATATATATATATATATATATATATATATATATATATATATATATATATAATTTAAAATTTAGGTTAGAGCCAACATTGTAAAACCTTTATTTACTTAATATTTTATTATTTTATTAAAGTACCACATGTCATCTCCATGTTGAGCATGGAATCGCATTCTCCCTCATACTAGGTTGTAAAAAGTTCATCTCGAGGAAAATCTTATTTACTTCATATTTTAAAATTATTTTATAAAAGTGCCACATGTTATCTCCATGTGAAATACATTTCTCCCTCATATTGGTGTGCAGAAAGCACCTCTTGGTGCAATCATCAATGTTTTTAGACGAGCGTAGATCCATATTAACTCTGAATCTATTGAGAGGGATCAAATACCCCGAGGTGCAAATCCTTTTTAGAGTGCAAAAAATTCAGTAAAGGTTTACACCTCAAAAGATTTGATCCAAAATTATGATGGATATACACTAGTATGCTTATAAAGTAATAACATTCCATTACAATGATAATCTTCCTTGGATCACACACAACCCTAAATAATCTTAACATAATTAGCATGTATATCAAATTAAACTTCTACAAATCATTTATAATCTTCCCTCTCATTTAACAGAGCAAGAAGTATACAAATTTCGTGTGAAATCTTTATTTAATATTTTATTAAAATAATTGTAATGTCATTGCACAACATCTTATCAATTCAAACTTGTATATTAATGTACTTGTAACATTGTACATAAAAACATTGTGAACTTGAATCTTATATAAGTCCAGCATGACATAAGCTAGCTACCTTGGTGCGAGCCCAATCACATATTAAAAAATACATTAACTAAAAATGATAATAAAAAAATTCAAAATTTTACTTTGATCCATTATAAAATCAACCTTAAGTAATGGCATATTAATAGCCTTATTCATATATATCCGGGCATGATTCATATATGCCCTAGCATGGAAATAATAAAAATGAGATTTGAAAAACATAGAATTGTAATTAAATTTTAATTCCAAGCTTGTTCGCGAGTTTCAAGTGCATTGCCAAAGCAATAAGTCCAATGTGTCACATTCTTTTAATTGTGAAAAATAAGGTCAATATATTTTAGGTATTTGATAAGTAGGGTATAGAGATCTATATATATTGAGGGTTTACAATAATATATATTTAGTAAAAACAAAGCTTAATAAATTGATTTTGGTAAGTATTTATCAATATCTAATCAAAATAAAAGTATTTTTTAATATCCCAAAAACTTACTAATTATAGTATAATTTCACTATATAAACGCCTCTATATCAACCATGTTTCAAAACAAAATAAAATTCAAAACTCTTTTTAATTAAAAGTTTATTTTTCTTTTAAGTATAATATATATATATATATATATTATTCTTGAGATTCAAAAACATCTGGTACAAATTCTTTTTTATAAACCAGGTACTAATTATTTTAAGTGGAGTGATAACTTAAATGGATTCAACAAACTATTAATTATTAATTATTTCAAATGGAGTGGTGAGTTAACCATTGATCACAAACTACTAATTATTTTCAAAATGGAGTGATGAGTTAACCATACTAACAAATAATAACCATGGTCTCTCTTAGATAATCAATTAACAAAAGAATCTTATATTTGAATACTATATATTTCAGTCCATATATATTTCATTCCATATTCAAGAAGTATAAATATCTCAATACGTATTTCATATATTAAAATATTTAATATGCTGAAAAATAGCATGGAACGTTTTGTTCATGGTGTTTTAAGTCTCAATCATAAATGATAGAATCATAATAGATTGTTCTAATTTGATACTATGACTCTCCAACATGATGTTGTAAATATGTAAAATAAACATTAAGAAAAACAAGAATGTTAATCAATAACTATTATCAAAGGCTATATAGTACTATTGAATCAGTAGGTCCATGATCATGGACACTTATCCTCTTTCTAGAAGAGGGCTATATGATATAGACACAACCTTTGTCTATATTTGGACTATGAAGAGAGGTAAATAAAAGTGGTGGTACTTGGATTTCAATTAATGTTTACAGTCATAAAGTGTTGTCATAGTTAGACATGCACATGAATCAATGAACAAAAATATATTAAAAAACTAACATGTTAAAATTGTTACCTCAATGTGAACTGTCTCACAACCAAGGGGATCTTTACTAGTGCAAAAGCCTTGCTCCTCTACATAGGCATCTAGCATCTGCAATTTTAAAAAGTCACCAAGCATTAATGTAGTTAGACATGCATGAACCATTGAACTAACATGTATTAAAAATCTAACATACATTTGAAAGTATTACCTCAGTGTGAACTGTCTCTCCACCAAGGGGGGCTCATTGGTCATGCCAAATCTTTGCACCTCTTTAGAGACATCTAGAATGTGCAAGTTTAAAAATGATAAGTGAACTAGCAATGCATACATGTGTACAGTAAGGAAAAAGAGGTTTGAACATGATTACTTTTAAGCAAATACTTACCTCACTCAAAAGCAATATCACTAGATTCAATGTGTTACCCAGGCTGTTGAGGATCTAGTGGTTGCAAGTTTAAAAATTGTAAATATTAGACCATCTAGAATTAATGATTTAACATGTATCAACGAAATAACATGTATTAACAAACTTAAATGTTTAAATAGTTACCTTTATGTGAGTAGTGGCCATTGAAGATACAACAACACCTGGCACACCAAAACCACATGTATATTGTGGAACATTGGTCTCTCCACCACTAGTTCCAAAGCCTTGCCCCTCTATAGTGGTATCTAGAATCTGTAAGTTTAAAATTTTTAAATATTAACAATCTACATATGTGTATAGTAAGGAAAAAATAGTTTTGAAAAGATTATTACTAACCATATATTTACCCATGCAAATATCTTGGTAAAGACAACATCTAATGGCGCATGACCATAGTAGGCATGGCCACATGATATGAACTTGTGAGCCTCAGTGGTGGTCTTGTGATGTGTCAATCCACCCCCACTACTAGATGGTCCTGCACCACGGGGAGGTGATGGTTGTACACCAATAGGGAGAGATGGACTTGTTTGGCCCATATGATCAATGGCGTTGCTATGGTGGACAAATCTATGCTAGAATCAGAAATACCTCCTGTGTTTGTGGTATCATATCATGTGCTGGCGAGACATCTAGCCTAGGAAGTTTCCTACAAGGTGGAGGTATTTGGTGATTGGCATCTCGATTCTTGGTATTGGGACGGTTTTGAGGAATCCCATGACCAATGCCTTAGAACTCCAAGATATCAAAATAGTTGACATGTTTTCCCAACACGAATTTAACATACATCTTTCTAAGGAAATATAAAGGAATTTCTCCGTTGTTATGGATGGCACATCAAAAACCATATACCACCAGTCCATCCAATTCTCTTGGAATGGTTGATATGTGCACCACTCAATGGAGATATGGGATTTGTTTGTGCTTGGAATTTTCCCCATTCAGAGATCTCTAAACAATGCAAATATATGCTCATTTTTTATGTTTAGTTTTTTGATGGCATTGTAATCCAATTCTTTAGCATACTATTTCTTTACCTTTCTCTATATGATGCAATGTTGGATAGAGCACCATTTGATTGGGTAATGGTGTTTACAATGACATCTAGGGTCTCTGCAAGCGAGAAGTGGAGCTGGTATCCACCCCTCCATGTTCCCCCAATCTTTTTGAGTCTAGGAAGCTTTCTCAGTTTCTCTGCATTGGGATCCATACCAGCCAATGCAATCATAAATACAAAAGAAAAACATTGGAAACATATACATGGTATAATGCCATTTCTTAGAAATGAAAAATGTACAACTAGTGTAACACATAATGACATGAGTATTTATAATTTAAAATTTAAAATTGAACAATTACACTAGAGAATCAACATAAAAGCTTGTCATGTTAAATTTATGTTAAATTGGTCATGAATGCATGTCTATACACTAACATGTTCCTCGAATATGAAGAATTGTTATTACTATTGCAAACTAAACATCTTGACTTTAACTTAAGGTCTTTATATTCTTGTAGCTTTGTAAAAAAAGGTTTTGAGCTAATCACATTGATACATGGTGTATAAGGTAGTCCAAGAGATTATAAAATGCATGTGTTTTACAATTAAGTCACATTATAAAATAGATTATCAAGATGATCATTGTCTCATTGAAAGCCACCTTGGCTACTTGTTTTTCTTTGAGAGTGTTATGTTGGTTGAGTTACACCACTTTATGTAAAGAATTATTGATAGCCAAGTACACTTTTTTAGTTACTGTGTCTTCTATGTGGTCCCTCTTGGTACATGTTGGTGTTGACATAGTGCAAATTATTGGCTATCCAACAAATGCCGAAAATGCTTAGCCTAACCATAGGAGGTCTATCACCAAGTAGCTTTGGCATAATACTAAAAATGGAAAATGGTGCAGCTATAACATTAGATATATTAGTGCAAAGAAAAGTTGGGGCAATGAAATTTTTTCATGTTCTAGCACACCAAATATTGTTAAGTTTCTAGCATGACAAACATTACTAAGGTTCAAGTACATATTGCAAAAGCTACATTTAGTTCAATTTGCATAAAGAAAAACCTTGTAATGGGAAAATATCGCATGATAAACACTAATAAGGTTCAAGTACATCATGAAAAAGCTACATGTAGTTCAATTTGTATAAAGGGAAAGGGCATGTGCAAGCTAATGAGAGTCACTTTTGGCGCGTTAGATGCAATAGAAAATTGAAAAATTAGGCATCCCTCAACTTACTTGGTTTTTTAAAGAAACTTACACAAGATATATTGCATCGAGTAAAAAAGATGAAACGTCGGAAATTGAGTCACGTTTCTAAATATATAAGTTTTAAGTATTGAAAATTTACATAACTATGTCAAATTTCATTTTTTCTAACAGTCACTTTTTATTTTTTTGGCAAATGATAAGGTATATGTTTTTGCAGGTGCAGCCTTTCAGTTCCTAAATGACGGTTTCAGGCTACACAAATTTGTAGACATGTATAGAACTCGTAGCACTAGTGCAGCACTATTTTTCCAAAATTAAATGTTTTATTTTTTATTTTTTTAATTATGTAAGTGATCAAACCTAGAGAACGACACATCAAATGTGGGTGCAGCCTTTGAAGGTCTTAATGTAGTTATTTCGACTTTTATTTTTTATAGCATGTAGAGGTTGGTGTCTACTAGTGCAGCATACAATTTTTTTTTTAAAATGGTTGTGAAATGAAAAAGTTACGAAATAAACACTAACAATATGTTTTTTGACTTAAGGAGTGATGACACAAGAAAATTAGGAAATAAATAGAAAATCTCAATATTTGTTTTTAAATATTACATATTTGAAATCTGCATAAAAAGTTCTATCTATGCCTAAAATTTCGTCAATAATGGTCATGTCTGTCATGCTGTAGAGAGTGGTGAAAAGCAGGCATATTGAGAAAAATGGTGAAAATGTCTAATTAGCTATGGTTCAATAAATTCCATAGCACAGGTTTGGTAAGTCCGAACCAACCACATAGGATTGTGGCTGGCACGCGGGCATGGGAGGAGTGGGTGATTAGGTGCTCAGGAATGTGCGCATGTTATATTTAAATTTAGATGATGTGTGCATGTTATAGTTAAATTCAAATATTTTGGTTGGCGCGCTTAATGTTAGACGAAACACAAGCACGTTTCTTCTATACAAAACGCGTGAGCGTTCTGTATTTACATAACACACGTGCATTATTAACTTCACAAATTTATGTTTTTAAGTGTTGGATGGATATAAAGGGGGTGAGAGAGAGAAGACACATGCGAGAGGGGGGGCAGCAAGGGACATAAATTTAAGGATTTGGGGAGAGTAATGATAAGGGAGGGAAATTAAAGGCCTAAATCCATAAGTCCTAAGTCACAAACCCCCTAAATCCCTACACCCCTAAGCACCTAATCCCTTAATACATAATACCTTAACCCATTAATAGTTGATCCTAAATCCCTTAACCTATAAAGGTATTACTCCTTAAATCCATAGTCCCTTAATTAACCCTTTATCTTCCATCATTGTTGTCCTTATCCTCTAATTCCCTAAGCCTTTAACACTATCATCATCGTCATCTTCATCATCATCGTCATATTCATCATCATCGTCATCATCCTCATCACCATATTCATCATCATCATCGTCATCTCCATATTCCTCCTCCTCCTCCTCATCATCATCTTCATCATCATCGTTGTGGTCGTCATCACCATGATGATGATGATGATGATGATGATGACAACGACGATGATGATGATGATGATGGTGATGAGGATGATGATGATGGTGATGAGGATGATGATGATGATGAAGACAATGAAGATGATGATGGTGATGATGATGAAGATGATGATGATGATGATGATGATGATGATGATGACGATGATGATGAATATCGTGATGAATATGATGATGATGATGAAGATGGTGATGCTGCTGCCGCTGATGATGATGATGATGACGAATATGATGATGATGATGATGATGATGATGATGAAGATGATGAAGACGATGAAGATGATGGTGATGACGACCACAATGATGATGATGAAGATGATGAAGATGATGATGATGATGATGATGATGATGATGATGGATATGACGATGATGATGATGATGATGATGATGATGATGATGATGATGATGATGAGGATGATGATGATGGATGGACAATGTAAGACCATCGTCAGATAAAAAAAACAACATTTTAGAGACCCATACTCGCGAGATTATTTAATACATCAACCACAAGACATGGCAGGCATTTTACTGAGGCCACTTCAGGCATTTTACTGAGGCCACTTAGACAATTTTTTCACTTTCCTAGACTTGGTCCAATCTGCCTGAAACATTGTTTTGGTAGATCCATAACTTCTTCCTTAGGAACTCTAAAGACAAGACGAGTACATGGTTAGATAGACAAATCAACAACCTATAGAATGACCATATGGTGCAGTCAATTTCTTAACCCCACAAACTATGACGGGCATTTCCCTGAGGCCACTTAAGTAGTTTTGCTACTTTGGTGTAAAAGCAACCTGAAACCTTGTTTTGGCAAGCTGTTAACTTTGTCATCAAACACCTTCTGTGAAAACTAATATCAGGGAAAGATAGCCTATTTGACAAGCTAGATCATGATAGTTCCAGATAATTTTATTATTCTCCCATGAGGTATGATGACCATTTTCCCAAGGCCGCCTGGACCAGTTTTCCAACACTTGAAACATTTCCAAGAATTTCTCCAAGGTCTATTTTGAAACCCTATTTTGGCAGACTTATAACTTTCTCCTCAGACATGCTTATTGCAAAATGAAACCATTTTTAGATAGCCACTTCAACAATCTATATCCTGATATGATGGTGCATTCATTTTTATCAAACCATGAATTATGGTGGGCATTTTATCAATCCCACCTAGACTAGTTTTCCAACACTTTTCCATTTTCAAGAACTTCTCCAAAGTTTATCCTAAACCCTATTTTGGTAGACTTATAACTTTCTCCTCATACATGCTTATGGAGAACTGATACCATGACTAGATAGCCACTTCAACAAGCTATAGCCTGATATGATGGTGCATGCATTTTTCTCAAACCATGAATTATGGCGGGCATTCTCTTAGAGCAGTTTTGACTACTTTTTCCATACTTAGTCAATTTCCAAAGTTTCAGAAACTTCCCAAACTTTTCAAGAATTATGTCAGATTGCAACATTGACTTAATGATTGCACCAAAACACCATCGTGTGTCTTTCCATATTCATCACACATGCCACGTCATCACTTGTAGGTCCATTTTGGAAACTAGGGTTTTGCTCAGTAACGGAGTGTGTAATTTTTGCAAATGGGGGTCAACTTTGCAAAATCATTGGCCAAGAACTTATGGATAGTGTTGCCAGATTGAACCTTCCTAGACACACTTGCATGACTCCCTGGAACTTGCTTTTGTTGCACGGTTGGAATACTATGGCCCCAGTAGGTATCCAACAGGTGTCCCTGAAGGCCTTTTGGATGCAAGATGGAACGAGCCATAGAATGATGACCGTGGCTCGGATCGAAAAACCATCAAATCCGTTGGATTCAGGACATCGGGATAGTGCTAGGAGTGCCTCTATCCTACGGTCCCATGGCCCAGGTGTCATCTTATAGGTCAATTTTGGAAACTAGGGTTTTGCTCAGTAAGGGAGTGTGCAATTTTTGCACATGGGGGTCAACTTTGCAAAATCATTGACCGAGGACTTATGGCTAGTCTTCCCAGCTGGAACCTTCCTAGATACACTTGAAAGACTCCTTGGAACCCAGTTTTGTTGCACAGTTAGGATTCTATGGCCCTGATAGGTATCCAACAGGTGTCCTTGAAGGCCTTTTGGATGCGAGATGGAACGAGCCATAGAATGACGACCGTGGCTTGAATTGATAAACTGTATAATCCGTTGGATTCAGGACATCAGGATAGTGCTACAGGTGCCTCTCACCTCTAGTCCCATGGCCCGGGTGTCATTTTGTATGTCCATTTTGGAAACTAGGGTTTTGCTCAGTAAGGGAGTCTGCAATTTTTGCACATGGGGGTCAACTTTGCAAAATCATCGACCGGGGACTTATGGCTAGTGTTCCCAACTGGAACCTTCCTAGAAACATTTACAGTACTCCCCAGAACCCGGTTTTGTTGCACGGTTGGAATTCTATGGCCCCGATAGGTATCCAATAGGTGTCCCTGAAGGCCTTTTGGATGCCAGATGGAACGAGCAATAGAATGATGACCAGGGAGCAGATCTACAAAACATCAACTCCGTTGGATTAAGGACATCAGTATAGTTCTAGGGGTGCCCCTCTGCTCTGGTCCCATGGCCCAAGTGTAATCTTCTAGGTCCATTTTGGAAACTAGGGTTTCGCTCAATAAGGGATTGTGCAATTTTTGCACATGGGGGTCAACTTTGCAAAATCATCGATTGGGGACTTATGGCTAGCATTCCTAGCTGGAAACTTCCTAGACACACTTGTAGGACTCCTCAGAACCCGGTTTTGTTGCACGGTTGGAATTCTATGGCCCCAGTAGGTATCCAACAAGTGTCCCTGAAGGCCTTTTGGATGCGAGATGGAATGAGCCATAGAATGATGACCATGGCTTAGATCGACAAACCATTGAATCTATTGCATTCAGGACATCGGGATAGTGACAAGGGTTCCCATGGCTCAGGTGTCAAATTTTAGGTCAAATTTGGAAACTAGGGTTTTGCTCAGTAAGGGAGTGTGCAGTTTTGCACATGGGGGTCAGCTTTGAAATTTTTTGATTTTGATTCTATAACAATAGACATTCAAAGGGTGGAAATAAATCCTACCAGACTGTACCCTTGGTATATTTCTATGTCCTTAGTGTGCCACATCATTTAACAACTCCTTAGTGTTCCATTATATTTGGATTTTGAGTAATTAATGTCATTTTTAAGAATTCAAAGTTCTAAATAAAAAATGGAGGCAATGTTTCATCGATGGTATCCCTATGATCCTTGCTAGATTTGTTAGATCAAGGTCACCATGAACCTTTTCCATCAAGTTATGGGGGAATACTTGCCAAATCACAATGAACAACCATTACATCATCGTTTGTTCAATCAAGTACATTCAATTTTAAATACATTTTCATATGAGGATAATCCATCCTTTTTAAAAACATAGGACGATGAACATCTAATTTTCCTTCATCAAAACAACATTATCAAGGAAGATCATTAAACTAGTTAGGTATTTCATTTTCCATGGATTCTGTAGGATTACTTTTACATTATGACAAGTGCAAAATGGACATATGAAAGAGGTAAAGCACAAACCAGGGTCTTACATACTAGGGTTTAGTAAGGATAGGGTTTATGTCTTCAACGATTTTGTGAGAGTGAATTCATGACCAACTATTGGTTAGTATATTGGAACAAACTAGGGTCTGACAAACTAGGGTATATTTGTTACATATATTTGACCATATGTACATGAAGGACCAATGAATTTTATTACACTTTAGTTATGCATTCCTTGCCATTGTACTTGATACTTTGCCATTGTTTTTAGCATGCTAGAGTAGGCACACTTCAACCGAACTTCATAGATGCTCATGTATGTATCAATGAAATACAGTAGCATTGATGAAATGTGTAGCATCTATTAGACTTCCTCTTAGTTTTTGAAAATTTCATAGGCTTACATTGATGATATGTGTAGCATTTTACTATTATAACAGAGGTTATTCAAACATATTTTGACTTATTTTGTTAACTTTTGTTTTTTTCCTTGCAACCATAATCATGATAAATGGGTATGAACCCTTGGAGTTGACAATAAACAAAATTTTAATTTAATTAGATATCAAATTAGCATGCATGTGCTAAGTTCATTGAACTATTGAAAGATATTATTAGTTTTTTCCATTAAGATAATATTTTTAGAATACAATGGTGAGATGTTACTTGATCAATGCAATAAATGTAAGAGAATAAATATTGCTTAAAATATAATTATATAAATTTCAATAGCATAATTTATCAATTTGTGGAAGAGATAAATCATCACAAGTAGAAGTGGAAACTCAAGAGAAAATATGGAATATATGGTATCATGCATTGATAGCCGAATGTTTGTAATACAAAATATGGCAAAGTAGTCGGCTCTCAAATGGCCTGTCAATGTACATGTATCCCTAAGTACAACAATGTGTACATGTATATCAAAATATATATATACAGGACTATGCAACATCAAAAATCAATCTTTTGCTTGCTTTTCCCCGACTTTCCTCTATTGACCATCTCCTTGGGATCGCTCTACATCTTAGGAGTCTGCAAAAAAAAATCATTATTTTTATCAAATAATTGCACTAATACCCTACCATTAACAAACTTAAAAAATTAACTTATGGCCAATTTATTTATGACAGACACTCACCAAATCCTCATGGGGTTTAGATGTTAGCGGTGTGCTCATGGAAGGCCTCTCTATAGTTGTGCTCTGAAAATAAAAGATCATATCTCAATTAATTCAACAATTCAACATTGATCAACATGTTTGGGTAAATTGAATAAAAAAACTTGGTCATTAATGAACATCTCACCACAAGAGGAGACCCAGTCAGAAGCATGGATTGAGCAGAGGGGTCGAGCACTTCTGCCGCTAATGAATACAATCACCAAATGGGGGAATAGTTAGACATGCATGAATAAAAAATATAGTAACATGGTTAAATACTATGCATTTTGATTGTTGAAATAGTTACCTTTGTATGACTTGTGGCTATTATAGATGCGACACTAACCGCAACATCACTGACCCTTGTTAGGTGAGGGGTAGATGGATCTCCCATGTGTCTGCTATAGAGGACATCCACACCCTTTCTAGGAGTGGAGCCTCTCTTATAGACTTGTCCCCTTTGCACATTTGGACTACGAGAAGATCCAACTATTGACTATCTCATAAGTATAGAGGCCGGTGGATACAATCACCAATTACTGATGTAGTTAGAAATGCATTGTTCAATGAAATAATATGTATTAACAAATTGACAATGATGAAATACATACTGATGTACTGTATACTTCAAGCAATTCTAATAAACATTTTTCCACCCATTATGTCTCTATGGGAATGCTATTGCTTGTATTCCCACCAGGGGGGAGCTCACTAGATGAAATCATTTCCCTCTGAGGGGGATCTACAACCTACAATTTAGAAAATTATAAATATTAGATCATATAGCATTAATTAAGTAACATGTGATAACAAACTAACATGTATTAAAATAATTTCATGTTAAAATAGTTACCTCAGCGTCAGTTGTTGTCGCTGAAGGTATGACAACATCTTGTACATCAGTTGGTTCTGCTGCATGAGCCTCTTGCCCCTTATGCCCTTCCTGTAGCAACTACAAGTTTTAAAATCATTAAAAATATTAGCATTCTATATATGTGTATAGTAAGGAAAATAATTTACAAATGACACTAAGTTGTTAACCATTTACTCATGTATTAAAATAATGTCATGTTGAGATAGTTACCTCAGTGTGAGTTGTTGTCACTGAAAGTATGACAACATCTTCTACATCAGACGGTGTTGGTGCATGAGCCTCTCGACTATGCTTTGCATCATCAGTGGAAAGGTCTTCAACCTCATGCCCTTCTTGTAGCAACTATAAGTTTAAAAATCATTAAAAATATTAGCAATCTATATATGTGTATAGTAAGGAAACATAATTTACAAATGACACTAAATTGTTAACCATTTACTCATTGTGTAAAATACCTAGTAAAGGTATCATCTATTTGTACAGGACTAGAGAAAGGATGGCCACATACTGTGCATGGGTGGGGTTCTCGACTGTGCTCATCATGTGCAGGTCTAGTGCCACTACTAGATGCTCCTCTACCACTGGAAGGCGGTGGCTCTACCCCACTAGGAGGTGGTGTGTATACCCCACCAAGAGGTGGTGGCTCTACTCCACCCATATATGGTGGCTCTAATGGCCCTTCCTGGTACGTACCTTGAAGATATTTGCTATGGCGAACAACCACTTGTGCCAACAGTAGGAATGACTCCTGTATCTCTGGGACCAACTAATATGCATGAGGCACATTTGGCCTGGGTAGCTTCCTAGGAGGTGGAGCTACTGGGCGATTGGGATCTATGTGCCTCGCATTGGGACGTTGTTAAGGCATGCCCATCCCAACGCCCTCATACTCCAAGATATCAAAATAATTCACATGCTTCCCCAAAACAAATTATGCGTACATCTTTCTCAGAAAATATAGAGGCATTTCCCTGTTTTTATGTGGCGGTTGTTCAAACACCATGTACCATCGGTCCATACAATTATCTATGAATGGTTGATATGTACACCACTCGATAGAAATATTCCTTTTGTTTGCATTCGGGATTTCACTTGTCTGTGGATCTCTAAGAAGGGCAAACATATGTTGTTTTGACATCTTCAACTTCTTAACTTCTTTGTAGCTAATTCCATCGGCATATTCTTGCCTCTTTATATCTATGTATATATCAATATAGTGCAATGCACCATTACACCTACTAAAGGTCTCTATCATTGCATCCAAATTGGATGCAAGCATATGGTGCCTATCATCAACAATAGTTATTAAGGCTCAAATTTATATGAGCCTCCCAATTTCTCTTTGGATGTATGAATGTGCATCCATAATCGTCACTGTAATAAAAAAATATAAAAACCAAATCATTAGAAACATATACATGTGCTATAATGACATCTCTCAGAAATGAAAAATGTACAAACTTTGTGCAAGAAAAAATACATTAAAAACATAAATATCATCTCAAAATACTATAATAACAACTACATGTAAACCAAAGTGGAAGGTGAGGATCAACTACATGTAAATTGATTAATGATCGATGACAAAGAGCCCCTAATTCAATTATTAATGAAGGATCGAGAAAATGTGGGCCTTAAAATCAGTTTATGTACACCTTTCTAGAGCTGAGGTATTGGGGAAGATGTTATTGGTCATACTCTACCTTCATAAATTTCTCTTTTGTATCTAATTCATTTCATTTTCCTGGCCCTTTCCTTGCTTAGAATCTAGTGTATGATGAGGAAGATTTGGTGGTGAAGTCCTCTGCGTCATTAAGAAGGGGCAATATTTTGAATGTGAAGGTCAAGATACGCTTGTTCCATGAATTAAATCTCTTTGGTTGCTAGGTATGAAGACCCAAAACCATGGATTGAGTGTCTTGGTGGTGAAGGAGGTCAAAAAAGATGTGGTAGTTCATCTTAGAAACAAAGAAAATCCATGTAAATGAAATTCCAAAACTAAAATTTTTAAAAATTGTTAATTAACATATGGCAATTCCTCCATACTATCAATCCCCTTAATGAATTTTGCATCCACCTAAGCAATAAGGGATTTGAATCCCAACACCAAATTTTATTCAATATTTTTCCCACATCTAAATTGCAAATTGGAAAAGAAAAACCATCCACCATTTGGCTAGGAGGAGGAACTATGGACTATAACCTACCCTATGTTTTTTTCCAACACATTTTTTTACCCTAAAAATGTCCAACCAATGCTTGTGAAGCCAACCCAATGGCATGATGGATTTTACATCATCCCCCAAACCCCAAGGGACTAGGTTCCCCTCCTTTGAAGACACACCGTTTTTAATTTAGGGCAACATAAAAATTTATATTTTTATTGATGAAATGATGAATGTTTGGATGCCTTCCTTTCCAATCCTCCTTGCAAGACGAAATCACCCTCCTCCCTCTTCAAATTTTCCCTCCCTCTTCAAATTTGTCCTCCCTTCACTTCTCCAATGCGTTTTTGGAAGCTCTGATCGCTCAAGCGTTCCGGTTTTCTGTGAACAAATAAAGGTGGCGATCCACGAACTGTTTTTTTTTGTTATATTAACCAAAATGTGCATGCGTTATAGTGATCCATAACACACGTGCGTTATGGAATCCTATCCTACATATTAACTGACATGGCAGGCTTGGATCCCACCCATGCCTAGTTCTACGAAACACTCGCACGTTTTGGTTTTACTGAATACTCGGGTGTTTTGCGAACGCACGATTGCATCTATAGGGTCCCTCAATTTCGTGCGAGGGCCCAAAACCTTGATATGGGAAAATATACCCTAATACCCCACCTCAAACTATGGGAAATTGTATACTAATAGAATAAAATCAAGTTTGAAACTCTATGAACTATGTAGAGTCTTCCAAGAAAGGAATCAGATAGGTTCATGAGAGTCATATAGAGGATCCTTGAGATTCCAATATCTCTAAGTCTTTGAAAAAAGTCCTCCCTCATGATTGACTATAATGCCTTCTAAAGTCAATGAAGCAAAATATAAAATTTGAAGATTAATGCCTAACCTCCTCAATGGTGTCTTGAAGTGTGAGAACATGATTAACTCTATTTGGTTGGAAAAAATATTCTTTGATTGCGGAATTGTTTTATCAATTCAAATACTTGGTTAGTGATTTTGTTTGGTTCTTTTGTGATCTTTTAGAGTTCTTTGTAGGGTTTATTTTTATGTTTTTTTAGCATATAAATTGAAAGAAAATAGAAAGAGGGGAGAATATTTACCTATGATGGAGGATAAATTTGTTGAGGATGCCTTTACAAACAAAAATCATGCTAACTTGTTTTGCCTTAGATGTCGATCAAAACGAAAATGAACAAGGTGTGATGAATGGGGGTTATGGGTCATTTGGTTAAATATATCACGCCTTAAGAAACACATGCATATTTTTGTTCTTAAAAACACACATACATTTTGTTTTCATATCCTCCATGTCACCTAAGTTGTCCGGCTCAGGCCCGTCCATTCCTAGTGTTAAGAAACATGCATGAATTTATCTTTTCTACAATGGATGTCTATTTTGAAAAACATCAATTACATCTAAAAGGTCCCTCAACTTCGTGCCAGAGTGTCTCTCTCTCTCTCTCTCTCTCTCTCTCTCTGTCTCTATCTATTGGTTTTGAACTTTAGATTAGAGTCCACATTGTAAATTATTAAGTAATAAAGATTTTACAATGTGTACTCTACCTAAAGTGTTATATATATGTGTGTGTGTGTGTGTTTTGAGCTTTAGGTTAGAGTTCACTTTGTAAAATCTTTATTTACTTAATATTTCATTATAACCCCACATGTCATATTCAAGTTCAGCACGAAATTACACTTCTTCCTCATAATAAACTTAAACTTACTTTGATCGATTATAAAATTAACTTTAAATAATGACACATTAATAACCATGATTCAAATATATCCCATAGATAATAAAAAATAAAATTTAAAATATATAACCGTAATAAAATTTTCATTTTGTAAACAATTCACGTACAGAATTCTAAGCATGGTCAAATTCCAATCCTGCAGTCCACTGTCAAAGCAATCAGCCCAATGTGCCATTTCCAAACAGTTCAATTGTGATTTCCATTTAAGCCGCTATGGACGTTTTTCCCTATTACTCGAGAACTCAAACCTCTATTTTCAGATTTCTCCGGGATAATTTTCATTACAAATCAGTTAGTTAGACCACATTTTACTTTCATTCATAAAATGTTAGTAAAATGGAAAGATATGTGGAGAAGGATTAAAAAGAAATTATAAAATGAAATTAAAAATAATTTTTAGAATTTTCAAAAACAAACTAACTAAAAAACATTATAAAATTCAAAACTATTTTTTCATTAACAAATTATTTTTTTAACTTAAAAAATTATATTTTTGTAATACTCAAATGCATTTAGATTACTCACTTCCCACTAACTAGGAATTTGATGAGTTAACCATTAAACAATCCCAAGCAATAAATATTAATTAACAAAACAGTTTTATACTTAGAAAATATAAATTTTAGTCCATATCGTGAATGGTAGGTCAAGCAAAAAAACCAGTATATCCTTGACAAATTTCAGTCCATATTCAAGAAGTATAAATATCTCAACACATATTTCTTATATTAAAATATTTAGAATATGCTGAAAATAACAAGGCTCGTTTAATTTGACCATGGTGTTTTAAATCTCAACCATAAGTGATATTTACTCATAAAATCATAATAAATTGTTCTAATTTGAGTCTCTATCTAATAAAATTAATATATATATATATATATATATATATATTCCCTCTGTAACCTAACCTAACCCACGTGCTACCATCGCATTAAATAACTTACAACAAGCTGAATAATATTCCCCAATCAGTATACCCTGTAAAGCAGTAAACCTAATACCTAATAGATCATTCATACTATTTGTCAACGAATGAACACGAGTTACGTATGACGCTTCGTGAATGTTAAAAAAGTGTTCTCCTATTTGGAGTGCATGGCATTGTGCATTGGACTAAATCATACGGAGGATTTTCTAATTGAAGTACTGAGACTGTCAATCCAAACTTCATCAGCTAGAACTGATTCATCATCTTGATTACGATGCCAACTCCAATGTGCTTCAGTTGCACTGCATATTCGAAGTTCACCATGTCCAAAGCTCGCTTCTCGAAACAGAGACAATTCCGATTGTGGCTCCTTGAAGCTGCATGTGTAGATTATTTAGCCAATCAGCAGCCAAAGAGTCATCCAATATTAATCAATCCATCATCAAGAAAACGAAAATATTACAAACTTAGAAGTTGCGACTGGTGGTTTATTAATGGACATACCTTGGTGAAAGCCCTTCTCGGTTGCCTCCGTCTCCAATGGTAATGTAAACAGGTCCACGGGGATCTGTTTTGTTATTGTACACACGAGCCTGAAACAATGGCGAGGTCATGGGAGAATTTGAGCACAACCATGACAATGATGAAACATGTGTATCCGAATATATATATATATATATCAAAATTACTTACAAATCGTTCGTAGGCGTGCACATGGCCTGCAAAAACGATATCCACATTCGCAGCATAAAGCAAGCTCTCCATGGCCTGTCTCATCTTCTCGGCCTCATCCTCACCTTGATGAGCAGTATTCGTATTATACCAAGGCACATGGAGCAGCACAATAAGCCAGGGCGTCCTCTCTCTGTCTACCCTTGCAAGGTCAGCCTACCACCCACAATTGTAAATCTATATTTAGCTCATTTGTCACAATAAAATTTTATTGTTAAGAACTTCAAGTACTGTCAATTAATGAATCATAGTTAGCCTACCTGAAGCCACTTGTATTGGTCTGAATCCCTTCCAAACTCTGCGTAGGAACCAAGCATGAGTACATGCACTCCTGCAACTTCAAAAGAGTAATACAGGTTTGAACTCGATCCACATTCTTTATATGGCATTCGCCACCTAGCATTATACGATTTAAAGCCATCATTCATATCATGATTTCCTTCTGTGTCCCTCGGAGGAATTTCTTTTTCATGATTTCCTTCTGTGACCATCCAAGGTCTGCTGCTTGCTAGAGGCTCTACAAGCTTCCCAAAATAATCCCACAAAGGCTGGATACTGTCAGCATACGAAAGATCGCCAGGTAAGAGGAACACATTATAATCACTCGCTTGAACATGCTCTAAGGTTGACTTTGTCCACCCCGTTTGTCCCAGATCACCTGGAAATCAAAACCATAAAACAATAATGTTGATGTCACCCAATCATCAATATCAAAGCATAAAATTAGGAGAATTTTTTTTAGGGTTTTAACCCTCCATTCATCCAGCCAAAATCTTAACACGTGGTTGAACAAAGCTTTGCCCTTAAAATCTTGCCAAATTCTCATCAAAATGACTACACCATCTTGACAATGAGCAAAAAGGTATAAAACCACAAACATGGAGTCTACACCATCTTGACAATGATACAAAGATTGATAGTTGAGACTATAATACATACCTACGACAGAAAACATTATGGGAAATTGTGACGGTGGTGTCTTGAGGTTATACTCTGGACCATGTTGTCCACATCGATAATAGTAGACAGTATTAGCTTCAAGCGGTCCAATCACAACATAGTGAATATTGCCGGATCTGTAGGAACCAAAGGAATACGAAGAACTATCTCCACTTGCAGAAGAAATGTATTTTCCGCGAGATAATCCATACTCAACCACCGACGGTATATCCTCCTTTGTAATCCACGTTACCCTCATCTGATTTCTTCCTACAAGAGAAATATGAACCTGCCATTGCCATTCATACAAATCCATTCAGTTATCAGAATGAATGAATATATATAGAGAGAGAGAGAGATATGTACAGAGTAAACAAAGGCCTTGATTTATACGAAGCGTATATATTTTCGGACCTGTTCAGGATGCTTGCCGTCTGTGATTGTTGTAAGAGGAGGAGATAACATTGGGCGAGGAGGGGAGCGAACATAGGTCTTCACCTCTGAGGTTACCACAGAAAGGAAAAAGAGAAACATAAGGAGGGCGGCCATATTTGCCATAGTTTTACATCAAACCACAGCCATACAATCTTCAAGCTTTTACCTGTCGCAGAGTGGGTCTGATTGAAACCGTAAGTCATCTCAACCTTCCAACTTGTTACCCTGTTATTGGGCCGAGAGTAAGATCAATTTGTTTCGATATCATTCGGCAGAGAGGAGCATTTGTAATCCTCAAAGTTACGGAAATGTGTATGCCTCATACCCAAAAATTCAAATAAAAAATGATTGATCATATATCATAAATTAAAAAATAAAAATTATTAATAACATAAGAAAACTTGGTTTCTAAGATAAAGGCATTAGCTTGGGTGTGAAGATGTTGCTTTCGCTTGCAATTATACAGACATTGATTTAACATACATTCCTTTCTTCAAAACTATTAGTTGTACGAACAAGCATGATTTAACATACATTCCTTTCTTCAAAACTATTAGTTGTACGAACAAGCATGATTTAACATACATTCCTTTCTTCAAAACTATTAGTTGTACGAACAAGCAAGATATACGAAACAATACCCGCAAGACAGGAATGGTATGTTTTGATTTGTGCAGGACACGTTACAACTCTGGTGCACTGGCCACGAACTGAACTGAACTGCTAAACTGCTAAACACATTCACTTTCAGCCGCTCTAGAATATCATGTGAATAAAGAGTATGGACATGACTATGGCATCTACCTTTTATTTGGGTTGAGTGAAATATAAGGATGTGCTTCTAGCATCTAGCAAGTGGAGTTGATGTTGGCTTTTTAGCATCTAGCAAGTGTCTCTAGCATCTAGCAAGGATGTGCCTTTAGAATCTAGCAAGTGCCTCAAACATCTAGCATTTAGCAAGGATGTGTCTTTAGCATCTAGCAAGTCTTTAGCATCTAGCAAGTGTCTCTAGCATCTAGCAAGGATGTGCCTTTAGAATCTAGCAAGTGCCTCTAGAATCTAGCATCTAGTAAAGATGTGCATCTAGCATCTAACAAGTGCCTCTACAATCTAGGATCTCGCAAAGATGTGCCTCTAGCATTTAGCAAGTGCCTCTAGTGTCTAGTAAGGATGTGCCTCTAGCATCTAGCAAGTGCCTCTAGCATCCTACCTCTGGCATCTAGCAAAGATCTGCCTCTAGCAAGTGGATTACCATCCACTTTTAGTTGTTGTAGAATATCATGTGAATAAAGAAATATGGATATGACTCTGGCATCTACCTTCTATTGGGGTTGAGTGAAATATAAGGATGTGCCTCTAGCATCTAGCAAGTGGAGTTGATGTTAGTCCTCTAGCATCTAGCAAGTGCCTCTAGCATCTAGAAAGGATGTGCCTCTAGCATCTAGCATCCAGCATCTAGCAAGTGCCTCTAGCATCTAGCATCTAGCAAGGATGTGCCTCATCTAGCATCTAGCAAAGATGTGCCTCTAGCATCTAACATATACCAAGTGCCTCTAGCATCTAGCATCTAGCAAGTGCCTCTAGTATCTAACATATAGCAAGTGCCTCTAGCATCTAGCAAGGATGTGCCTCTAGCTAGCAAGTGCCTCTAGCATCTAGAAAGGAAGCGCCTCTAACATGTGAAGTTGATGAAGTGGAGTTGATGTTAAAGTTTAAAATCACTCGATGGATTATGTTTGTTAGTGATTGGATTTGATTGCATATTTTTCTCTTTTTCTCTTGATAATGTATTTCCAAGGCTAAGATAACATCTAAGAGGAATAAAGATATTTCTTAGTTTTTCAGTAACCACGTCAAGAATATTTCTTAGTATTATGTTTAATGGATATTTCAATCACATTGCCCAATGAGTGGTGAGGGATATTTCAATCACATTGCCCAATGAGTGGTGAGAGAGAATAAGTTTTGATCTTGTGAGGTTGATGAAACGCCAGAAGTCTATCTCAACCAAGTGTAATATGGTGATGTTATTTTAAAAAAATATAGTTTAATAAAGTAGTTCCATTAAGTTATAAAAAAACTACATGGAGGTTAAATGATTTTTGCAATGGGTTGTTCAAGGTGGTTGTACAAAATGACATATTTATTTGTTTTTTATCTGAGTATGTTAAATGATCTTATAAAAAACTGCATGGATGTTAAATGATTCTTGCAAGGTGTTGTTGAAGGTGGGTGTACAAAATAACATATTTATTTGTTAAATTTTTCTTATATTAAAAGATTTCAAATATTTTTAATATAGATTAGAACATATATGATTACAGGCAACTTTAATTGTATTGATATTTTTTGATATGTATGTATTTAATATATTAAATTTGTTACACATAATTTGTGGGTTTGTATTTGTGTTGCACATGCATACCATCTTTATTTAAAATATAAACTTAATACATATATACATGTACATATATTTGTTGCATGTTCTCTAACTAAATTTTACTCCCAAAAATAATTATATATATATATCCACTTAAAAAAAATGAAAATAAAATAAAATTACATGTTGGTTAGTTATCCATTAAAAACATAGAGATAAAAACTAAGATTATATATATATATATATATTCAATGCAATTTTATGAGCAAAACTAAAGGCCTTACAAGCATCACTTGGCATGTAAAAATACACGAATGTAAAAATAAAACTGAAATAGAAGAGAACGAATGAGGAATGGAAACAACAAGTAAGGTTAAACAGTTGGCCTTCCCATTACCCCATCTCCCCCTATTTTATCTTGGATTTTCACTCACAAAGGTCCTTTTTGGCCAGAGGGAGGGGAAGACACAGATAGCCATGAGTTGTAGCGAAGCTGCATTGTAATCTAGACATTGTCAAAATGAAAGATTGAGCAACCATTGAATGTTGGTTTTCCCATTTTGGTTTTCATGGTAATTAATGTATTAATGTCCCATATTTGTTGAGTACATGTTTATTTTCTACATTTTTTTACCTTATATGTCATTCAAAAGCTCATTGTGCCATTAATGGACTCAAATGCGAGAATATAAAATATGTATACAATAGCTATGAGTTTTAATAAAGTTATCACTATCTTTATTCTAGAATTGTTGAGCCATAGAGTCCCAACAACTACCAATTTTCATCCATTGGATGCCCAATCGATCTCATAGATCAAGGACTAAATTCATAGCTATTGCACTTGTGTAGGGGGTTTTGAATTGATTTTGATTAGTTAGTGAATACTTGGGGAGAATTTATCCTTTGCTTGTGCATTTCTTTAAGTGCTTGGGTGAATTCATCATTTCCTGGGGTGAATTTGGTTTCCTAAGGCATATTCGTAATTGCTTGAGCAAATTAATCATTGTCTAGACCAAAATTTGACTCATGGTACGTTCTAAAACTTGTGAGATTGTTAAGTATAGTTCAACATTATTATTGAGGTTTGAAGGGTTTTTCTTGTTGCCTATGCATTTTCAAAAGTGGTTGGATGGTCTTAGACATTGTTGGGCATTTTTTTCTTTTATTAGGATGTTTTCCTCATTGCTTGGGCATTTTCAGACATTCTTAGACATTAAAAAATGGTTGGGAATTCTTAAACATTCCTGTGATGTTTTTATCATTGCTTGAGATTCTTATTAGTGCATTGGCATCCCTCTAATTACCCAAGAAATTTTTTTAACAGAACTTGGATATGAAATAATGGTGTAGTAAATGGCTGGACATCCACACATGCAAAAATTCTCCTTTTAGAGGAACCAACACTACCATATAAACACCCATTCTTCTTCTCAGTGTTCTTTGATGCCCATCTTGCATTTTATGGTTGGGTTATTATTTGGATTCCATTGTTTTGTGGATTACATGCTTCAAGGAGTTCATTTTTTAATAGCATACAAAATTTCTTGGGCCTAGGAGAAGGGCATACTGCCTTACGAGCTCACACACAATGCTAGTTGTTTATAAATCAATTTGGAGAGAAGGTCAGCTAGATGGATTGGTGGTAGGAGGACAGTATCACTTAGATGAAGACACAATTGAAGAAAGAGTTAAAAAAGAAAGGAGCAATGGAAAAGCTACAAGTAGATATGAAAGGGAACTAGGGAACAAGGCCACCTTCCATTACCATTGTTGAAGTTAGCACCATTATTGAGACCACTGAGGTAAGTTGACCTTGTTTAGACACTCCATAAGAAAATTTTGGTGAATTTGAAAAGCATAAAAGAGGCACTAGTTTGAAACTATTAAAACAAATGGGCTGTCACAGACAAGGGCCTAGAAAGCAAAGCAAATGCATACTCATACTTATTGTAGCTTGAATAAGGAATAAAAACAGGCCCAGGTTTTGATGGTGGTGAGGAAATGATCACAAACAAGAGACCACTTTTGTGAAGGCAAAAAAAATCCAAAATTGTCATGCTCATCAATGGAAAACATAGAAATAAAAGAAAATGAAAAGCATTGCCACTCCACCCTTCTTATAGAATATATTTGAAGAGTAGTGATGAGCAAAGTTCCAAGACTTAGTTTGCACTAACACTTAGGAGAAGTAGCATGCAACTCATCCAAAACAAAAAAGGAGAAAGATCAAATGAATGCTTCAAGTAAGACCTCCATTGTTTGTCATTCTTGCAAGAAGAAAAACCACAGAGCTGGTAGGTGTTAGTACTAAAATGCATGTTCTTTTTGTGGGAATAAAGGCCATGGTGTGGAATCTTGTTGAAAGAATCAAGCTACATGACACAAGTCATATTTCTTTCAGAGGAAGAATGACAAGAAGGATTCTCTAAAGCACCAAGAAACTCATGGGAATATGGTGAAGACAAGCAAGCCAAGCATCCCAACCAGGTTCAATCATTTTTCCACTACTACAAGTTGAGTGGACATTGTGTTGAGAAGTGTTGGAGGCTTCATCCAGAGTTTCACCCCATCTAGCACAAAACCAATAGAATATTTTGGAGAGTGAAGAGGAAAGAGAATGAAGAATTGCCTACATCTCTAATCCAAGGAGTAGAGGTTGTTCAAGAAGTTATAGCAACATAGGAGATCAATGACATAAATGATGTGAACAACAAGATGATGCCAAGATGAAGGGAAATCATGATGCAATTGTTTCTTTTGATATTGAAAAAAAACCCCATTATATGCTATGTGTTGACAATGGGTCCATAAGGGTCAATGACCATAGGGGTTCCATAGAACTCCATGACATCCACCAAATAAAAACAGATGTTGGAAACTTCATGGACTTTGTGATTTCACATGATTAGGGATGTCATCCAAATGACATTTCTATTGAGATGGAGCATTATGAAAGCATGTGTAGCAACATAGAGTTGTTTACATGCTGGGAAGAAACTAATTCTAGTAACAAAGGGAAATCCACACATCCTCATAGGGAATTTCTACATCATAGCATAACTTGTTGGCATCACTCTCTACAAAGAGACCATAATTTGACTTGTCTTATTTGACCATCGAGATGGGCCATATTTAGGATTGGCAATGAAACATGCTTAAATATTGAATATGGGAGTGAGTTCTATTTTGATTAGATTTTTCTAAGAGTCCGGAGTCAATGAACATACATATACAACACATGAATAATAGATATAAGAACTATATCTAGAGCCATTACTAGAACCAAAACCAGTAGCCAAAGGCATAATCGAGATCCATAGCCATATTTAGAGCTATAGCCACGAGGTAGAGTCAGTTCCATGTTCTA